>CM070580.1:39981571-44981571 GCA_036346355.1 Rhipidocladum racemiflorum | reverse complement strand
GACCAACACACCGTTAGATGGGTACCTGGCCACAGCCACGATACGCTCCCCGCATAATCACACAAACGGTGTAATCGACACCCTGAGGCTCCACAAGTGAGTCCTTAGCGACTTAGTCAACTAGGGCCGCCCCATTCCAGCCATGTGGTTGCAAGTATGACCCAGTTCAAAGGCTTGCAAGGTTAAGTCCTTAGAGTGACCAGGCAAGACTACCCGAAACCAAATCATCACTCCCAATGCCACAACCGCCCACCTGATTACTCTTGCCACATGCCCTGGCCGAAATCGCTTATCAAACCCCGCTTGATTACCATGCACCACGTGTCAACATCACATGATACTTTTCCAAAACAGGTTCAATATATCATTAAGTCCATATTAGCATTTGATTGTCCAAAATCATGTCATGAGCACGTAGCGTGTCTAAGCAAGATACTTGAAAGTGCATCTAGGCCCTCAATTTGTTTTGGTGATTAATGATGACACAATTAAAGAGATCTAATGTTTTATCCAAGAATACCGCAGAGATCGAGATCTTATCGAGCTTGGAACGACATTGACGCCCCTACAACTACTTAAAATCAAAAGGACGGCATCAAGACCAAAGTTGTAATAATTTTATTTATTTGTGTCTTAAGGATAGCCGCATTTATTAAGAGGGTATGACGAGAAATCGACTTTAGGATGTGCATGTGCTCAACATCATTTAATGTGCATTCTAATTAGCACTCCTACATTTGGTTTTGAAAAGTTTCAAATTAAAACCGAACTGGTAACCCGAGTCTCCGGCTTCAAATGAGTCTCCGATTCAATCCGAGTATCCGACATTTGGTCCGAGTCTCCGGTTGGACCTCTCGCTGCCTCGCTTCAGCTGGTCCGAGTATCCGGACATTTGGTCCGAGTTCTCGGATAACCCGGAGTCTCCGGTTATTTGTCCGACACTCCGCCTGCTCAAAAACAGAGTAACGGCTAGTTTTCAAAAAGGGTATTTAAAGCCTCCACTCCACTCCAACGGCTAGGATCTCTATTGAGCTCATTCATAGCAAAGATTCAAGCCATTCCTAACCATCTCTAAGCATTCAATAGAGCCCTCACTTCCTCCCACCAATTAATTTGGTTGTTGATTCTTTTGGTGAGGAGAGGAAGAAGCAAAGTGCTAGGTGCATTTATTTCTAGTTGTTGAGCACTAGTTCGTCCTCCAAGCGATTCTTCGTGGTACTTTTACTCTTGAGGTTGAAGGTCTCCTAGACGGTTAGGAGTCACCGAGCTACCAACTTGTGTGGTGAGCCCCTGGCTGCTTGTGAAGGCGAGTCTCGCTCCGAAAGGAAAGGGACAAGAAGTGAAGCCGGCGAGTGCATTTGTGCAACACCGGAGGAAAGCGGTTGAAAGAGACCCCGGCTCAAGTGTGACCGAGCCACCTCAACGGAGACGAGGATTCCCTTCAAGAATCCGAACTTCGTGAAAATCGCGTCTCTCTCTCTCTCTTTACTTCCTAGTCTTGCTCCTTGGATTTGAATTTGTTAAGTTAGATCTAGCTCTTTGCTTAGCTTTAAATTCAAATCCTTTCTAAGCAATTGTCTAGGTTGTTCTTGCCTTCCTTTTCTAGTAATTTATTGTGCTTGCTAGAGTAGTTTTTGTTGCGCCCCGAAAGCCAGCTAACCCGAGAGTCCGGTCCCAATACGGAGACTCGACAAGCCGGAGTATCCTGACCAAATACCTGACAATCCTGTTGACCTGCTCGGTGTTTTTATTCCGCTGCAGAAATTTTATTCCGCCTATTCACCCCTCTCTAGGCGACATCGTTGGGCCTTTCAATTGGTATCGAGCCAAATCTCCTTTATTTTGGCTTAACCGCTTGGAGAACCAAAGATGTCGAATAGAGAAGGTTACCAAACCCATGGCCATGAGAAAGCCTCCTGGTTCAGATAGGGGTTGCAATTCCATTAGATTATTCCTCTTTTGGAGTTCAAACTCCTCATCTTATGTTTCCGCCTGCCTCGCCGAGCGCCTCATTTCGATGGCACTCGCTATGCGGCATGGAAACACAAGATGAAGATGCATTTGAGATCACTTCACCCTTGCATTTGGAAGATTGTTGAAACAGGTTTCAAGCCCGCAAACCCCAACAATCTCACCTCCGAGGAAGACAAAGCTCAACACTTCAACGACTTGGCCGCCAATGCCTTGTTTAATGCTTTGAGCGATCTAATTCAACCGAGTCGATGGCCTTGACAATGCTAAGGATATATGGGAAAGATTGATGGTGTCCCATGAAGGTGTATCAAGTGTTCGTGGAATCGAAGATCGAGCTTATCATTGGAGAACTAAGCCGATTCACTTTGGAAGAAGGAGAGTGCTACACCAAGATGTTTGATCGCTTAATGGTGCTAGTGAATCAAGCAAAGGGACTTGGAAGCACCGAGCTCACCGACAAAGCAATTGTCAAGATCATTCTTCGAAAGTGATCACCCCACCAACCGCAATCTTGTGCAACTCATCCGCGACCGCCAAACTTCGACACTCTCACTCCTCATGATGTGATTGGCCGGTTGATGACGGATGAGATGATGGTCAAGGAAGCGGAAGTAGTGGAGGAGCTCAAGTCCGCAAGAAGAAAGGCACGCCTTGAAGGCCGCCAAGGTGGTGCAAGAAGTCGAAGAGAGCTCAAGCGATGAAGAAGAGTCGAGCGGCCCCTTGACAAATGAAGATATGGCTTTGCTCGTCGAAGATTTAACAAGTTCTTGAAGAAGAAGGGCTACAAGCCTGTAGCCACCCAAGGGCTTCTGCAACAAATCAAGAGGGCGGCACTCTTCAAGAAAGTGCTATGAGTGTGGGGAACCCGGCCATTTTATTGCCGAGTGTCCTCACAAAGAAAAGAAGGAAGACAAGCCCTTCAAGAAGGACAAGTTCAAGAAGAAAGACAAGGACAAGAGCAAGAGGTACAAGGGCAAGGGTCATGCTTACATCGGCAAGGAGTGGAACTCCGACTCCGAGTCCGAGTCCGAGTCCAACTCCGACAATGAAGGAGGACTCGCCACCGCCGCCATCGCTACTCCACCGACAAAGTCGAAGAGCCTCTTCGACAACTTGAGCGACGGAGACGAAGATGCTCCAATTTGCCTCATGGCAAAGGGGCACAAGGTATCATCTAAGAGCCAAATTCTCTATTGTTGATTATGGCTTAGATGATTGCGATAGCGATAATGATGAAGTAGCTTTTAAGTCTATGAATGACTTTGACATTGAAAAACTAGACTTGCTACTCAAAGACATTGAAAAGTTGGAGGAAGTTGTAGAACAAAAGGAGGTTACTCTTGAAGCTCAAGAGGATCTCCTTATATTTGAAAAGGAAAAGAATCTTGAGCTAGAGAAAAGCCTAGCTTTTGAGAGAAAGAAAATGAGGACTTAGTCAAAAACTCAAATTTGACTAAGAATGAAATAGTTAGTCTTGAGATCACCAATGCTTCACTCAGTAGAGCAACTTGCTCAAGCAATGGATGCTTGCAAGTCTCTTGAAGTGAAGCTTGTTGATCTCTCGAATAATGCCTCTTCCTCAATTAACAAATCCAATAGTTCAATGCCTTCAAGTAGCAATGGATGCGCTAGATGTTATAATATTGATGTTGCTACTTGTGCTACTAACCGTGAGACTTTGAAAGTCTTGGCTCATGAGAATGAGAAGCTTAAGGGGATGCTTGAAGATGGACTTCAAAAGTCCTACAAGGCTAGCAAAGGTTTAGAGGAGTATCTCGAAGCGCCAAGGTAATCCCAAGAAGCATGGGCTTGGATATGTTCCGCCTAAGGGCAAAAAGAGCAACATCGTGGTTGCTCCTTTAAGCCAAGCCGATTCATTTTGTGAAAGGCGAAGGAACATCCAAGCACAAGGCTCACTCCGAGTTCTTTGCTTCATATGTTCTTAAGAAAACTAACATTGGTCGTGGTAGTTGCATGTCATATTGGGCGCAAGCCAAAGAATGCTCCTATTATTCGCTCCATTTGGGTCCCAAAATCTCTAGTTGCTAATGTGCGTGGACCTAACCAAGTTTGGGTACCAAAGAGCAAAACTAAATATGTTTTTGTAGGCCTATATCACCTGGTGGAACAAGTTGATTTTGGATAGCGGTTGCACGCACTACATGACCTGAGAAAAGGCAATGTTCGCCACTTGGATGCAAATGGATCAAATAGTGAAAGCATTGTCTTTGGAGACAATGGAAAGGGAGAAGTGATTGGTTTGGGTAAAATTTCTATCTCAAGCAATTTTCAATTAAATAATGTGTTGCTTGTTGACTCATTAAGCTACAATTTATTGTCCGCTGCACAATTATGTGAAGCGGCTATAATTGTTTGTTTAATGAAAAGGGTGTGGATGTCGTTAAGAGGCTTGATGGTTCAATAGCCTTTAAAGGGCGTTTAAAGGGCAAGCTCTATCTCGTAGACTTCAATACGGATAGGCTTAATCTTGAAACGTGCTTAATGGCTAAATCTAGCATGGGTTGGCTATGGCATCGCCGACCAGCCCATGTTGGTATGAGGAATCTTCACAAACTCGTTATAGGCAACCAAATTCTCTGACTATAAAATGTTGTCTTTGAGAAAGACAGGATTTGTAGTTCTTGTCAAGCCGGCAAGCAATTTTGTGCCTCCCATACCGCCAAGAATGTAATGACGACCACAAGACCGCTGGAAATGCTACATATGGATCTTTTGGTCCTGGCCGCCTACATAAGCATTGGGGAAGTAAGTATGGTTTAGTTATTGTTGATGATTTTTCTCGCTCACTTGGGTGTTCTTTTGCATGACAAAGGAGAAGTCCAAGTGACTTTGAAGAAATTCATGAGGAGAGCTCAAAACGAGTTTGAAGTCAAGATCAAGAGAATCCGGAGCGACAACGGCACCGAGTTCAAGAATATTGGCGTGGAGGAGTTTCTTGATGAGGAAGGAATCAAGATGAATTCTCGGCCCCTATTCTCCACAACAAAATGGGGTAGCCGAGAGGAAGAATCGAACCCTCATCGAGATGGCGCTGACGATGCTTGACGAGTACAAGGTTTCTCGACAGCTTTGGGCGAAGCCATCAATACCGCAAGCCATTACCCAACCGCTTACCTTCACAAGATCTTGAAGAAGACGGCGTATGAGTTGCTCACCGGGAAGAAACCAAATGTCTCCTACTTTCGAGTCTTTGGGAGTAAATGTTATATCCTTAACAAAAAGGCTAAGTCATCTAAATTTGCTCCTAAAGTAGATGAAGGTTTCTTACTTGGTTATGGAACAAATGCTTATAAGGCATCGAAGTTTTCAACAATACCACCGTGTCGTTGAAATCTCGCTGATTTAACTTTTGATGAGACTAACGGTTCTCAAGTAGAACAAGTGGATCATGTTGTGATTGACAGGAAGAACCTCCTTGTGAAGCTATCAAGAAAATGGCAATCGGGAGGTGAGACCTCATAGTTTGAATCTCACTGAGCACCCCAACCCGTAGTCTCCTACCGAAACCCGAGTGTCCGGATTGGTCCGAGTCTCCGGTCATATACCGAGTCTCCTGATGGGTCCGGCTCTGCGATATTCCTCCTCGTCCATTCAAGCTCAAGATGGTTCTAATGCCACCCAAGATGATGAAGGCCCTATTCAAGCTTTGGATTCAATCTGCACTGCATCCGAGAGTTCATCAAAGCATTCAAAGGGATCATCCTGGCCGACAACATACTTGGAGACATTAACAAGGGAGTATCCACTGATCTCGAAAGTTGCAAATTTTTGTGAATTTTACTCGCTTGTTTCCTCTCTTGAACCTCTTAAAGTAGATGAAGCACTTGAAGACCCGGATTGGGTGATGGCTATGCAAGAGGAACCGAACAACTTCAAGCGCAATCAAGTCTGGGAGCTTGTCAAAAGACCCAAGCAAAACGCCATCGGCACTAAGTGGGTCTTCCAAACAAGCAAGATGAAAACGGAATCGTGACAAGGAACAAAGCTCGCCTGGTTGCTCAAGGGTACACTCAAATCGGTTTGATTTCGATGAAACATATGCTCCAAAGAGCTAGGCTTGAATCTATTAGAATATTACTTGCCTTTGCTACTCACCATGATTTCAAGTCAGATCAAATGGACGTGAAAAGCGCCTTTCTTAAATGGACCACTCTCCGAGATGGTCTACGCCGAGCAACCACCTGGATTTGAAGATCCAAGACATCCGAACCACGCTACTACCTTCATAAGGCACTTTATGGACTTAAGCAAGCTCCAAGGGCATGGTTCGAGTGTCTACGAGACTTTCTTCTCGAACAAGGTTTTGTAGTCGGAAAAGCCGACCCTACCCTCTTTACTAAGCATATTGATAATGATCTATTTGTATGCCAAATATATGTCGATGACATTATATTTGGATCTACTAATGAACATTTGTGTAAAGAGTTTAGCAAGATCATGACCAAAAGGTTTGAGATGTCCATGATGGGTGAGTTGAAGTTCTTCCTGATTTCAAGTCAAACAACTCAAGGAAGGAACCTTCATCACCAAACCAAGTACATCAAGGACATGCTCAAGAAGTTCGAATGGAAGATGCAAAACCAATTAAGACACCTATGCAAGCCAATGGGCATCTAGACCTCGACAAGGAAGGTAAACCGTCATCCAAAAGGTATATCGCCGATGATCGGCTCTCTCCTTTATCTTTGTGCATCTAGGCCCGATATTATGCTTAGCGCTTGTATGTGTGCACGGTTTCAAGCCGCTTCCAAAAGAGTGCCACTTGGTGGCCGTTAAGAGAATCTTGAGATACTTAGTGCACTCCTCATTTCGACTTTGGTATCCGAAAGGATCCTCCTTTGAACTTATTGGCTATTCCGATGCGGATTATGCTGGTTGTAAAGTGGATAGGAAAAGTACCTCTGAACCCGCCAATTCTTGGGTAGGTCCCTAGTCTCGTGGTCTTCCAAGAAACAAAATTCCGTGAGCCTTATCCACTCGCCGGCCGAATACATAGTCACGGAGTTGTTGTGCCCAACTACTTTGGATGAGACAAACCTTGAGTGATTATGGCCTTTCCTACAAAAGCTGCTCCACTTTTGTGTGACAATGAGAGTGCCATAAAATTGCCAACAATCCTGCACAACACTCCCGAACAAAACACATTGATATTCGCCATCATTTCCTAAGAGACCACGCAACAAAAGGCGAAATTGATATCCAACATGTGAGCTCAAATGATCAATTAGCCGATATTTTTACCAAGCCCCTTGACGAGAAAAGGTTCTGTGAATTGAGAAGTGGACTAAATATCTTAGATTCTCGTAACGTGGCTTGACATGTGCTCATATTGGTTGGTGAATGAAAAATGAATTTCAAAACTTATTCATCTTTTTCTTTGAAATTATCTTGTGTTGTTGGTTCTTAATCCTCGGATCGCATCATTGCCATGTGACTATAGCTTGTTTGCTTGATTGCTAGCTAGTCACATGGTAGATGGATGCCCTAGGACTCCTCTCTATCTCTCTCCGCGGGTCTCCGAAGCTTCCCTTGAAAAATTCCTTTCCTAACCGAGCTGAGCAACCCGGATCGTCTCAGATTCAATCCGAATCTCGGATTGTCCGAGTCTCCTGACTAATTGTCCGACTCTCAAGTTGGGCCGAGTCTCCTGACTGAAAATCCGAGTCTCCGGTTGGGGCGCTCGTTAAACCCCCTTATCCCGCTGCGGTTTTCTCTTTTCTTATTTCCTTCAGGCGCCTCTCCCTCTCCGTGTGTCTCTCAAGGCTAGGGCGTGATTCCTCCATCTTCTTGGGATCTTGGACTCCTTCTCCTTCTTGGATTGGAGATTGTGGTAAGGATCCCTTTTGCCCTAACTTTTTTCTTTCGGGTTTGGTTCAATTTCTCGGTTCTTAGGGCTTCTCCGTGTGTTTCATCTCTCTCGTAGGGCGCCGATTGTCTCGCCGTTGCCCTCAAGATCGGAGTTTCGTTTCAATCCTAACTCACCCGCATTCTTGATTTCTCAATTCATCTTGAGGTGAGTTCCGCTTTGTGCCCTAACTCCGCGAAATTCCCTTTCTAGATTGTGCCCTAGTCATTTGTTGTTCTTCCTTAAGGCACTCTAGATTCGCTTCATGCCATTTTGGGGTTGTTTTCCCAAATCTCATGCGCCCGTGTATGCTCTCGCCGATCCGAGTGTCCGACTCGGGTCCGAGTCTCGGTCCATCCCGAGTGTCCGGCTTTTGTCCGAGTCTCCGGTTGGGTGGTTCGGCCAGTTCCATTCTTCGCTGTTTTTCTTGTCGCCTCTCGGCTAATTCTATTCTTTCGCTCTATCTGGTCGATGGATCCTCCTCCGCAGCCTTTCTCGTAGCAAATGATCCTCCTCTGCCGCCGTCTGGTGGCGGTGATCCCGCCAGGGCTCGCCTCCTCCGCTGCCTCCGCAGAAAAGCAAAGGATTGGAGTGGCCAAAGACCCACTTCTGCACTCGAGGCCGCCTAGCATCGGGCCGTGGTCAAGACTGCCCTGCTCTCCTCCTCCTCGCCGCCTCGATCCAGATGAGCATCCAGCAGATACTCATGCCAGGCTTCGTGGATCGTAAAAGGAGCGAAGTTTCGTGGCTTCGGGCGCTTTCATTGGTCCTCTAGCCAAGGCCAAGCCTGCGGTGGAACTACCCAATGTCTGTGGAATCCAATGAGGATCATCGACATCTGGACAGATCTCGAAAAGGAAAAGCTATTGTCGAGCACGTAAAGAAGGATCCTCTCGAAGCTTCACCAGGATGAGTATGTGGACCGCCGGTTTTGGAACCGGTTTCACTGATTTCTACGAGACGGTCCTATACCCACTTGAGCACCCAGCCTGTCGTGATGAAGACCATTGATTGGGAGTATATGGCAGCAGCTAACAATCCAGCCACTCAGATCATTGAGATTTGTGAGTCTGCATCGATTAAGAATCTCATGGCATTCAAGTATGACTGAACAATGAGGTTATCATGCAATTCTATGCCACTTTGTACTTTGACAAGAATGATGAGGCCATTTGGTGGATGATGAGACAAGATTTGGTATGTGGCTAGCAAGAAGAGGTTTGCCAGAGTCCTCAATCTCGTATACAACGACAAATTTCAAAGCTTCACTTCAAGAAGGTGATGATCGCCGAGGAGATTGAGTCACTTTATGACACCTCGAGGAGCTTCACAGCTTGGGACCATCAAGGGTCTCAAGGATGTTCCACCGTGCTCAACAGCCGTTGAGGGTCACTCTTTGGCCCAAGGAGGAGATGCTTCGCCATCGGGCCTCCTATGGAAGGAACTTGTCGTTTCATCTCGCCGAGCGCACTCCACTCGCTTGACATTGTCGATTTCATGTGGGAGACGATGAGGCGTAATGCGCAGAGCAACATGGCCACCGCAGCTATGCACCCTTTGTGATGACCTTGATCTCTTCAAAGGAGCGGTCTCAAGTTTGTCGAGATGAGGAGCATCTTGCTTACAAGGTTCGACCTCCTTCTCGCCTCTTCTCGCTTCACCGCCTCGGTCCAGCTTCCTCGTAGGACTCGCTCGTGGTCGCGCTTCAGCCTCCACCTCCGCTGCTCGCTTCCTCGCTGTGCCTCCTCCTGCCTCCTCCGAAAGCAGGCATCGAGGTCCCGAGCGGCACTCTTCGTGAGGATGCTCAAGCATGTCTTCCTCCTCTGCCGTGACATCTCCGCCAGTGCAGAAGGTGATGAGCAGCAGATCAAGAAGAATGGTCAGACATCCGCAGATCCGCCGCCACAATGGCGAGGCGCTTCTCCTAGCGACTCTTCCGGTCTTCCGAGGAGAGTAGCGATGCCACTCCGCAGACACTGCTTGGCATCACTTCTTCTTCTTCTCCTCCTCCTGCAGCTTGACTCCGGCAAATGTAGTATTCAGCTGCCTGGCGACGAAGGCGACGACGAGTGATCTCCGTGTCCTCCCCTCCTTTTGGTGTCTTGATGCCAAAGGGGGAGTGATTCTTTAGAGTCGTTTTCCTTAGTCGTGCTTTTTTTTTTTTTGTTGTTTGCTGTCGCTAGTGGACTTGGTGTGTGGTTAGAGAAAACAGTTATTCCCTGTATTGTCATTATTGCTTATTATGCATGATTTGTCTTCAGATACTTGTGTTGTATTCTCTCCTGCTGTGTTTGAGGGGGAGCTCTCGGTTTATTTCTCGTTAAATATGTGCATTCGATTCCACTCAATTCTTCTAATGCACACATTTAGGGGGAGCTCCAGTTTTATCTGATTTGCTAAAGTCTATTTCATATCCTTTTATTTTGCTGTTAATTGTGTTGTCATCAATACACCAAAAAGGGGGAGATTGAAAGTGCATCTAGGCCCCTCAATTTGTTTTGGTGATTAATGATGACACAATTAAAGAGATCTAATGTTTTATCCAAGAATACTGCAGAGATCGAGATCTTATCGAGCTTGGAACGACATTGGACGCCCCTACAACTACTTAAAATCAAAAGGACGGCATCAAGACCAAAGTTGTAATAATTTTATTTATTTGTGTCTTAAGGATAGCCGTACTATTAAGAGGGTATGACGAGAAATCGACTTTAGGATGTGCATGTGCTCAACATCATTTAATGCATCTCTAATTAGCACTCCTACATTTGGTTTTGAAAAGTTTCAAATTAAAACCGAATCAGTAACCCTGAGTCTCCGGCTTCAAATGAGTCTCTCGGATTCAATCCGAGTATCCTGACATTTGGTCCGAGTCTCCGGTTGGACCTCTCGTTGCCTCGCTTCACTGGTCCGAGTATCCGACATTTGGTCCGAGTCTCTGATAACCCTGAGTCTCCGGTTATTTGTCCGACACTCCGCCTGCTCAAAAACAGGAGTAACGGCTAGTTTTCAAAAAGGGTATTTAAAGCCTCCACTCCACTCCAACGGCTAGGATCTCTATTGAGCTCATTCATAGCAGCATTCAAGCCATTCCTAACCATCTCTAAGCATTCAATAGAGCCTCACTTCCTCCCACCAATTAATTTGGTTGTTGATTCTTTTGGTGAGGAGAGGAAGAAGCAAAGTGCTAGGTGCATTTATTTCTAGTTGTTGAGCACTAGTTCATCCTCCAAGCGATTCTTCGTGGTACTTTTACTCTTGGAGGTTGAAGGTCTCCTAGACGGTTAGGAGTCACCGGGAGCTACCAACTTGTGTGGTGAGCCCTGGCTGCTTGTGAAGGCGAGTCTCGCCTCCGAAAGGAAAGGGACAAGAAGTGAAGCCGGCGAGTGCATTTGTGCAACACCGAGGAAAGCGGTTGAAAGAGACCCGGCCAAGTGTGACCGAGCCACCTCAACGGAGACGTAGGATTCCCTTCAAGAATCCGAACTTCGTGAAAAATCGCGCTCTCTCTCTCTCTTTACTTCCTAGTCTTGCTCCTTGGATTTGAATTTGTTAAGTTAGATCTAGCTCTTTGCTTAGCTTTAAATTCAAATCCTTTCTAAGCAATTGTCTAGGTTGTTCTTGCCTTCCTTTTCTAGTAATTTATTGTGCTTGCTAGAGTAGTTTTTGTTGCGCCCCGAGCCAGCTAACCCGAGAGTCCGGTCCCAATACCGAGACTCTGACAAGCCGAGTATCCGACCAAATACCTGACAGTCCGGTTGACTCGCTCGGTGTTTTTATTCCGCCACAGAATTTTATTCCGCCTATTCACCCCCCCTCTAGGCGACATCGTTGGGCCTTTCAATACTACAACGGTCTAAACCCATGTTGGCAATTTAATAATGTCCAACTAGTAAACCACAACTAGGGTGACAAAGGGTCATGGCACATACTTAGATAATCAAGGTGTCATATAGCAAATTGGTGTTATCTAACCCCCATGTTTAAACAAAGTATTTTTCTAATTGAACTAGCATGCGATAGTTTAAATCAAAGTAGATTTTCGAAATAGGATCAACATGGTCAAAGCACAACTTGCCTTCAAAAAGTACTTGCTCTTGGTCTTGAGTTGGATCCCGAGTCAACACTTCTCCCTCGAATCCTTCCCTGCACTTCAACGCCTACTCGTAAAAGCGTGCAAATAGCAAATACACAAATAAACACTAGGCAAAAGATCCCAAAACTCCAAATAAAATCCATAAACAGAGAGAACATAATTTTCTGGATTTTTAGAAACTGGAATCACTAAATTTGGAGTTAAAACGCATAAAAGTTATGATTATTTAAAGTTTAAATAATCAATTAAATAATATTACAGAGAAAAACTTTAGTCCAAAAATTAAATAAAATTCATATTTAGGTAGATCTCAATTTTATACAAATTTAGAAATTTGAATCACTCAAATCGGAGTTGAAACGCAAAAGTTATAAGCGCTTGAAGTTTTGAAATTCAAATCAATTATTAAACCGAATTATTCAATCATTTTCTTTTTTCGAAATTAATTATTGCATCAGATGGACACGAAGTCAGCTCTCGATTGGCTGGCTGACGCCACCGGTCCATGGACTTGGTCCACGCTGGCTCGGGTCTACGGTGGACTCGGCCCACTACTTCCACGCGGAGACTCGACATGCTGGTTTACAGATGACGCCATTGCCGACGCCAACACACCGCCGGGATACCGCCGACAGCGGTTTCACCGTGACGCCGCCGATGACGCCATGGTGCGGTTTCGCTGTCCCGCCGACGCGCTGGCCCGCTGTGGTCATTGCTCACGCTACGGTGCGCCGATCACGCGGCAAGCTTCCCGACGCTGCGGGCGCAATCACGGCCGCCGATTTAAAAATCCGACGGTATGGATTGGGTCTCGGTTTCACGCTTTTGGATTAACGCGCGGATCTGAGCCGCTGGATCTTGATCCAACGGTTGAAATTAACCCTAACTCAGAACGCTACCCACGCTACAAGCAACGTGGTCGATTATGGGCCGTTGGATCTTGATCCAACGGCCCCGATCTAATCTGGGATCTTAGGTTGGGATAGAACGTGGCTCACCTCAACCGTCCGATTTGGATCTGACGGTTCACCGAGCTCGACGGCGATGGCTTCGCTGGCGGCGCTGGCTCACCGGCTACCGAGGATGACGACCACGGCAGCCGCGCCGGCGCTCTCCGCCAAGCGAGTGCACTCAACAAAGCGCTGCTTCGGGGTTCCTGATCCGGTCTTGGTTGCGGCGAAACGGGCTTGCCGGGCCGGAATCGCCAGAGGAACGCGTGGAAGAGAGAGGCACTACGGCGAGCTTTGCGGCTAGACGGCGCGCTAGGGCTCAAACTCGAGGGAAAAGGTGCGCACGGTGCAGAAGCTTCAACGGGCGGCCTTGGGGCTTTAAATAGTGCCTCGACGTATGCGCGCAACACACGAAACCCTAACGCACACGGCGCCCACGGCGAGCAATCCGCCTCCGGTCGGATCGAACGATGACGCCGCACCGCTGATCTCGATCCAACGGCTCGCGTCTTGACGAACTCGGTCGAGCCGAGCCGCCTTGGCCGGGTCAGGTCGGACTCGAACTCGAGTCCGACTGCCCTGGTCGGATGAACAAGATTTGACCCGAGTTTGATTTTTCCAATGATTTAATAATTAAAATAATTCCCAGAATTCATTTAATTCATTAAAATAGCAAATGACTCGTAAAAACTCCGTAAAAATTCTGAAAATACTTTGGATCATTTTGGACTCAAATAAAATATTTCCAACAAAAATTTATTTGCAAAATTAAATTCTTTAATTATTTCAAAATGGAATAAATTCAAATAAATTCCAAATAAATCCAAATAAATTCCAGAAAATTCCAAAAATTCACCAAAGTGCCAAATCACACATGAATTTAGGAAAAGTAAAATTTTGGGGTGTTACAAGGAGACTACGCCAGTTTCGGAGGAGGATTTCCAAGAGGACCCGTCTACTTAGGGATGCGAGCCCACCATTGCTCGTGGTATACTGGATGGCGCCACGGTTATTTGATTTTCATTCTTTGTTATTTCTCTTTTAATAAGTTTCGCCTTGCAAGGCATATATTTGTATCTTGACCATAAGGTCAAGTAACCCTTTGATTATTTAAATAAAGTACTTTGATAGTATCGATTGGTATGATTGTGATATATACCGATGTTAAGACTGCGGTGCACTAGCGCGTTCTGGACTAGTGCCTGAATACACGAGGGTCCTGATTTGCAAATTCGGGGTCCCGACAGAGGTGGTATCAGAGCCATACTTGACTGTAGGATCAACCCTAAGTTAGAATGGTCGTAGTGAGGATAAAACCTATTTTCTAAAGCTAAAAATTTGTGAAGACAAGAAATGACCTCTCGACTTATCCCCTTCTCTCTGTTCTTGTCTCTTGCTGAAATTTTCCCTTACCTTGTCACAATTTAAAAATTCCGAGTTCTTACGTAAAGCACTCTTGTGACAGATGGAGGTTTTCTCGATGAGTGAGCATAGGTTCTATAGTGAGACTCCTTCGCCGAGTCGAGTCATAGAATAAAGAGTCACCCTTTAGGCGTTAGACTCCAGAGTTAGTTCGATTTGGATTTGCTTTGTTTGCTGAGTGTGCAGTATGTGTTGCAAGGCCCTTAGGCATTGTAAGCAGCCATACCAAGTTATTAATAATAAAGTTGGACCTTAAGGCTACACCTTTCGCCCTGCATAAGTTCCATATTACTTGTCTATTCTTGTTCCCTCTCATCTCTAAACCTAGAGCAAATCGACAGATGGTGAACACCCGTGGAAACTTTGGAGGCAATGGGAGTGGTTCTCGCCACAGAAAACCCCAATGATGGAGCACCAAAGACCGCCGGCCTGATATGCAGAATTTTGGAGCATTTCTTGTCGCTCAGACTCAGTTGATGCATGCTATGATGCAACAAATGCAGCACGCCATCGCCAGGCCACCGCTAATCAAGTTAATCAGTGACCACGCCGTAATACAAGACTATCGAGTTCATGAGAACTCACCCACCCACCTTCTCTCGGGAATGCCAATCCATTGGAGGCCGATGATTGGTTAAGATCAATCGAGAGGAAGCTACACATAGCTCAATGCATAGGGAATGAGAAGGTACTTCACGCTTCTCATCACCGAAGGAACAAATTACCGAATGGTGGAGAACTTCGTGCCATGCAAGAGAACCTCAAGATATCACTTGGGAAGAGTTCACACCGCATTCGACAGATCACGTGCCTGAAGGAATCATGGACCTTAAGAAGGAGGAGTTCAGAGCATCAAGCAAGGTAATCACCAAAGGTCGACTACCCGAACAAGTTCACACAGCCTAGCACGCTACGCACCGAGGATGTAGCGACAGATAAATCCGCATACCTCGCTTTTATGAAGGGACTCAACTCAGATTGCAAGTAGGATTGATCACCCACACCTTTCCAGATTTCCAAGAGTTGGTGAATAAGGCACTTATTCTTGAGGACAAGCGCAAGGAACTGGATGAGAACAGAAGCGCAGATGCAACAAAGAAGGATCACGCCAGGAACGCAACAAATACCGAGAGTTGCACCAAATCAATTCTTCGATTCCAACCACGTAATGCAACGAGGACACCATCCCCAAGACCAAGACCTCGCCAATCAAAACTATCGCACTTCACTTCGCTAGAAACGCTTACTCCAGTGCAAAAATAGGAACAAAGGAGACGCTACATAACTGCAATGAGCCGTGACACTTTGCCAACAGCTTGTCCAAAGAAGACAGCAGGAGCGACCCCGCTCGCTTCAATCTAGGAACCACCCCAGCTAGGACGCCAAAGACCAGAGCCACACCCTGCACTGCGTGGTGAGAGGCCGAGTCAACCATGTCACCGCAGATGCACCGCAGAATGCTACTGACGTCGACGGGTAAGTTACTTGTTAACTCAAGACTGCAATGCTTTGTTTGACTCGAGCTTCAGATTCGCTTGTTTCGCAAGGCTTTGCTACTAGAAATGATTTGAGGATTGCAAGACTTAAGTGCATGCTTTTAGTTCAAACCCCTGGTTCCGAACTCCGAACGGAAGTAGGATGTTCCGGTGAGAATACTAATAGATGGAATAGAGTTCCTAGCTTAACCTTATAATTTTGGAGACCCGCACCTTAGACGTCATATTGGGAATGGATTGGTTATCCAAGCACAAGGTCGTATTGGATTGTGGACAACGGACTATCTCGCTTGAGAGCCCGTGTGGGAAGAAAGTGGAATTTCAAGCCACCGCAGCTAGAGATGGACAATGATGGTTAACAGTACCAAGGCAATCAAGATAGAGGATGTCCCAAAGAGTGAATGAGTACCCAGACGTTTTTCCCGAAGATCTACCTGGTATGCCACGGACAGGGACATAGAGTTTGTGATAGAGCTTGTACCGTACAAAGACCGATAGCAAAGAGACCCTATCGGATGTCCACCGAGGAGTTGGTAGAAATGAAGAGACAGCTTGGAAGAGTTAATGGAGAAAGGATTTATCGGACCGAGTTCGTCACCGTGGGGAGCACCCGCTTTGTTTGTCAAGAAGAAGGACGGGAGTTTCAGGATGTGCATTGACTACCGTGCACTCAATGAAGTCACCGTGAAGAATAAGTATCCGCTACCCAGATTGATGATTTGTTTGATCAGCTAAGAGGAGCCGGAGTTTTCCAAGATCGATCTCGAGATCGATACCATCGCTTGAAGATCCGATCGTAAGATATTCAAGATCGCATTCTCGCCAAGATATGGACATTACGAGTTTACGCTATGTCCTTTGGGCCGATTTAATGCGCCACTTATTTCATGAATATGATGAATAAGGTGTTCATGGAATATTTGGACAAGTTTGTCGTCGTGTTCATAGACGATATCCTAATCTACTCCAAGACAGAGGATGAACATGCCGAACACTTAAGGCGAGTTTTGGAAAAGCCGAGGGAACAAAGAACTTTTCGCCAAGTTCAGCAAGTGTGAGTTTTGGAAGGACAAGGTGGAGTTTCTTGGACATGTAATGACCGCAGAAGGAGTCGCCAGAGATCCAAGCAAAGTAGAAGCTGTGTTACATTGGGAACAAATGAGGATCGTGACCTGCATTCGAGTTTCCTTGGAATGGCAGGATACTACCGCCGTTTCATCGAAGGCTTCTCGACAATTGCGAAACCTCTTACGCAATTGTCAAGAAGGAAAAGAAGTTTGCATGGACGCCGTAATGTGAGAAAGGATTTCAGAGTCAAGAAGCGATTGACATCAAGACCGGTGTTAGTTCTACCTGATGTTGCTCAAAGCTTCGATATTTATTGTGACGACGCGCCAAGGACTTGGATGTGTGCCGATGCAGAATGGAAAGGTCGCCGCTTATGCATCAAGGCAGTTGAGGCCGCATGAGGAAAATTATCCGACACATGACTTAGAGTTAGCTGCCGTAGTGCATGCCTTGAAGATATGGCGTCACTATCTGATTGGAAACAGATGTGAAGTATATACGGATCATAAGAGCCTTAAGTACATATTCACCCAGTCGGATCTGAATATGAGGAAGAGGAGATGGTTAGAGTTGATCAAGGACTATAATGTTGGAATCCATTACCATCCCGGGAAGGCAAACGTAGTAGCCGATGCTCTGAGTCGGAAAAGCCATACCGTGAGTGCGTTGCTAGCCACAAGCCAGGATGAGTTATGTAAGGATTTTCGGAAAATGGAGATTGAGGTTGTACCTAGCGGATTCTGGGCCGCATTGGAAGTAAAGCCTACCCTAGAGGATCAGATCCGAGAAGGATGTATGATGATGACAAGATCCGCAGGATTAAGTCCATCAAGAAGGAAGGCAAGGCAGAGGACTTCAAGTTGGATGAGCAAGGCACGTTGTGGATGAAGGATCGCATTTGTGTGCCTAACAAAAAGGAGTTAAAGCAACTGATTTTGGAAGAAGCCCACGACTCTAAGTACTCAATTCATCCTGGAAGCGCCAAGATGTATCAGGATCTGAAGGAGAGATTCTGGTGGCCGAGTATGAAACGTGAAGTTGCCGAGCATGTTGCATTGTGCGACGTGTGACAGAGAGTCAAGGCAATGCATCAGAGACCAGCAGGATTGCTACAACCGCTGAAAATACCTGAGTGGAAGTGGGAGGAAATCGGAATGGATTTCATTACCGGTTTGCCGAAGACTCAAGGAGGTTATGACTCCATATGGGTTATAGTGGATCGCTTGACTAAAGTAGCCCTTTTTATCCCCGTAAAGACCACTTACTCTGGAGATAAATTAGCGTAATTGTACATGATCAGATTGTCTGCTTGCACGGAGTGCCAAAGAGGATTGTATCTGACAGAGGTACCCAATTTACCTCAAGGTTCCGGAATAAGTTGCATGAAGCCATGGGAACCCGCTTGAACTTCAAGATACCTTATCATCCGCAGACGGATGGATGCATCGAAAAGAGTCAACCAGATTCTCGAGGATATGTTAAGAGCTTGTGCATTAGCTTATGCTACCTCTTGGGATAAGAGTTTGCCGTATGCCGAGTTCGGTTACAACAATAGTTATCGTGCTAGTTTACAGATGTCACCTTTTGAGGCATCAGATGGTCGACTCGCCTGACGCCATTGAATTGGAATGAGACCGGCGAGCGCCGTGTCTTTGGGCCTGATATTCTTCAAGAAGTCAAGAGCGATCGCTATGATTAGGGAAAGGTTGAAGATAGCCCAATCTCGACAGAAGAGTTATGCCGACAATCGTCGCCGAGATTTGAGTTTTGAACCAGAAGACTTTGTTTACCTCAGAGTTACGCCTCTCAGGGGAGTTAAGAGGTTCCATGCCAAAGGGAAACTTGCACCTGCTATGTTGGACCATTTAAGATTTTGAGTCGCAGAGGCGGTTGCTTACCACCGAGTTGCCACAAGCGTTGGTGGAGTGCATGACGTGTTCCATGTGTCCCAGTTAAAGAAGTGTCTCCGAGTTCCTGAGGAACAGACACCGCTAGAGTCAATTGAGTTGCAAGAAGATTTGACTTATAAGGAACATCCCGTGAGGATTCTAGACACAATGGATCGAGAAACTAGAAACAAGTCAACCCGTTTTTGTAGAGTTCAGTGGAGCAACCATGAAGAAAGCGGTTTACTTGGGAGCGAAGAGGATTTGAAGAAAGAGTTTCCAAACCTATTCCTTTAGTAAGCCCTGAATCTCGGGGACGAGATTCTATTAAGGGGGGGAGGTTTGTAACACCCCAAAATTTTACTTTTCCTAGATTCATGTGTGATTTGGCACTTTGGTGAATTTTTGGAATTTTCTGGAATTTATTTGGATTTATTTGGAATTTATTTGAATTTATTCCATTTTGAAATAATTAAAGAATTTAATTTTGCAAATAAAATTTTGTTAGAAATATTTTATTTGAGTCCAAAGTGTTCCAAAATATTTTCCAGAATTTTTCTGGAATTTTTCTGAGTCTTTTGCTATTTTTAATGAATTAAATGAATTACTGGGAATTATTTTAAATATTAAATCGCTGGAAAATGCGAGTGGGTTTGTACTGTTCATCCGACCGAGCCCGAGTCAGACTCGAGTTCGAGTCCGACCCGAGCCACGTGGTTGAGCCGAACCCGTTCGCCCCGAACCCTAGCCACGCGACCGTTGGATCAAGATCCAACGGTTGTGATTGCGCCACGTCGCCCCTAGTCGAGTCCGACCCGAACCCGGTTACGCCCGCGCGATCGTGGCCGTTGGTCGTGCACGGTGTCACGGCTCCACGTCTTCGTCTCACCGGATTCGCCAGCGGACTCCGTCGCCGCCGCCGTCTCTGACACGGACTCCGTGGCTATTTAATGCATGGAGTCGCCCTCGAGGTTCGCTTTTCCATGCCGAGCTCGTTGTTCTAGTCCACGCCACAGGAAACCCTAGAGCCGCCGCACTTCTCGCCGGAGCCAAAGAGCGCCGCCGAAGTTCTTCAACCTTCGCCGCAAACACCGTGGTTCGCCGCTCGTGGCTGGATTCTAACCCCCGCGACGACGAACCTCGGGCTCATACTTCATCTCGCCGGATCAAGGCTTAACGCTGCTCGACGCCGTTTTCCCTGCTCCGGCCAAGGCAGAAGCCGCGACGCCATCGCCGCCCTCGCGAAGCTCGTGGACCGTCCGATCAAGATCCGACGCCCCGGATTGCGCCACGCCGTTCCACGGTAAGAACCACGCGCGATTTCCAGATTCATCCTAGCCGCTGGATCTAGATCCAACGGTTTAGATTGACCACGCTCACCCCAAACGCGTCGTCATCGATCCGATCGGGACCGTTGATTTTCAAACCAACGGCCGAGATTGCGCCACGTGTCGGGAAGTTGGACCGACGCGTCGGCCGGGCCCACGCCCACGCTGGCAGGTAGGACGCCGACACGCGGGCCCGCGTGTCGAGGGCCCGCATGTCGCTGGCTAATCCAGCCAAGCGCCGACGCCACCCATGACGCCACAAAGGTCCCACATGTCAGCACCTGGGCCGAGTCTCCGCCGACGCCGGGCCGATGACGCTACCCGAGTGGGCCCACATGTCGGGCCTCACGTAGAGCCGTGGACCGAGTCCACGGTGGACCCGAGCCGAGCGTGGACCGAGTCCATGGACCGGCTGACGTCAGCCAACCAATCACACCCTGCCACGTGTCCTTGCTGACGCAATAATTAATTTCCAAAAGAAAATGATTTATTAATTCGAAATATTGTTTCAAATTTAGATTCAAACTTCAAACGCTTATAACTTTTATGCTTCAACTCCGATTTGAGTGGTTCAAATTTCTAAATTTGTATAAAATTGAGATCTACCTAAATATGAATTTTATTTAATTTTTGGACTAAAGTTTTTCTTTGTAATATTATTTAATTGATTATTTAAACTTTAATAAATCATAACTTTTGCATTTTAACTCCGATTTGAACGATTCCAGTTTCTAAAAATCCAGAAAATTATGTTCTCTCTGTTTTTGGATTTTATTTGGAGTTTTGGGATGTTTTTGCCTGGTGTTTATTTGTGTATTTGCTATTTGCACGCTTTACGAGTAGACGTTGAAGTGCCGGAAGGATTCGAAGGAGAAGTGTTGACTCAGGATCCAACTCAAGACCAAGAGCAAGTACTTTTTGAAGGCAAGTTGTGCTTTGACCATGTTGATCCTATTTCGAAATCTATTTTGATTTAAACTATTGCATGCTAGTTCAATTAGAAAGATATTTTGTTTAAACCTGGGGGTTAGATAAATACCAATTTGCTATATGACACCTTGATTACTTAAGTATGTGCCATGACCCTTGTCACCCTAGTTGTGGATTACTAGTTGGACATTATTAAGTTGCCAACATGGGTTTAGACCGACGTAGTACACTGCTTAGACCTGCTACGTGCTCATGACATGATTTTGGACAATCAAATGCTAATATGGACTTAATGATATATTGAACCTGTTTTGGAAAAGTATCATGTGATGTTGATGGCACGTGGTGCATGGTAATCAACTGGGTTTGATAAACGCTTTCGGCCAGGGCATGTGGCAAGAGTAATCGTGTGGGCTGTGGCAATCGGGATGTTGATTTGGTTTTTCTGTAGTCTTGCCCTGGTCACTCTAAGGACTTAACCTTGCAAGCCTTTGAACTGGTCATACTTGCAACCACATGGCTGGAATGGGACGGCCCTAGTTGACTAAGTCGCTAAGGACTCACTTGTGGAGCCTCAGGTGTCGATTACACCGTTTGTGTGATCAGACGGGAGCGTATCGTGGCTGTGGCCAGATACCCATCTAACGGTGTGTTGGTCCCATACTTCGCCTTGGCTAAGGGAAGGGATGGTGTAGAGCACGAAACGGAGAGGACCACTTGTGTTGTTTGAGGCTTCCGAAAGGCTTTGTTACGGGAACTCGCCTTTGTGGTGTTTGACTGTATCTTGTGGGTAAAGTGCATAACCTCTGCAGAGTTGAGAATCTATTTAAATAGCCGAGTCCACGGTACTGGACAATGCTCGGGAATTACAGTCAAGGGTTAGACTTTCTGAAAATAACTTGGATTTGAAAAGTGGGTTGGTTTAATAATGAGGATGATGGAAATATGGTTTAGGATGGGGAAAAATGTTTATTAAATTTCTTGAAAGTTATTTATGCTTTACTTATTTCTACTGCTTTCGAATCTACTTTTATTACTTGTCAAAAGTCATTTACATAAATATACCTTGAGCTATTCCTTTGTACCAAGCCATGCATATAGTATATTAGCTTGCATTCTGTGCATGACTTGCTGAGTACCAAGTACTCACCCTTGCCTCAACACAATACCAGTTGAAGAGGAGTGTCGGGACCCCGAATTTGCAAATCCGGACCCTCTGTGTATTCAGCACTAGTCCAGGAACGCGCTAGTGCACACAGTCTGAACATCGGTATATATCACAATCATACCAATCGATACTATCAAAGTACTTTATTTAAATAATCAAAGGGTTACTCGACCTTATGGCCAAGTTACAAATATATGCCTTGCAAGGCGAAACTTATTAAAAGAGAAATAACAGCAGCGGAAAATCAAATAAACTTCGTGGCGCCATCCAAGATACCACGAGGCAACCTGACCAGGCTCGCTTCCCTAAGTAGACGGGTCCTCTTGGAACTCCTCCTCCAGCGTAGTCTCCTCTTCAATCGGGTATTGTGTTGAGGCAAGGGTGAGTACTTGGTACTCAAGAAGTCATGCACACGTAATGCAAGCTAATATACTATATGCATGGCTTGGTACAAAGGAATAGCTCAGGGTATATTTGCAAGAAACAGCTTTTGACAAGTAATAAAAGTAGATTCAAAGCGAGAAATAAGTAAAGCATAAATAACTTTTCAAGAAGTTTAACAAACATTTTTCCCATCCTAAACCATATTTCCATCATCTTCCTTGTTAAACCAACCCATCTTTTCGAAACCAAGTTATTTTCAGAAAGTCTACCCCTTGATCGTAATTCCCGAGCATTGTCGATCGGACTCCTGGCTATTCAAATAGATTCTACACTCTGCAGAGGTTATGCACTTTACCCACAAGATACAAACACCACAAAGGCGAGTTCAGTAACAAAGCCTTTCGGAAGCCTCAAACAACACAGTGGTCCTCTCCTAGACGTGCTCTACACCATCCCTTCCCTTAGCCAAGGCGAAGTATGGGACCAACACACCGTTAGATGGGTACCTGGCCACGCCACGATCGCTCCCCGCACAATCACACAAACGGTGTATCGACACCCTGAGGCTCCACAAGTGAGTCCTTAGCGACTTAGTCAACTAGGGCCGTCCCATTCCACCATGTGGTTGCAAGTATGACCCGGTTCAAAGGCTTGCAAGGTTAAGTCCTTAGAGTGACCAGGGCAAGACTACCCGAAAAACCAAATCATCACTCCCAATGCCACAACCGCCCACGATTACTCTTGCCACATGCCCTGGCCGAAATCGTTTATCAAACCCCAGCTTGATTACCATGCACCACGTGTCAACATCACATGATACTTTTCCAAAACAGGTTCAATATATCATTAAGTCCATATTAGCATTTGATTGTCCAAAATCATGTCATGAGCACGTCGCGTGTCTAAGCAGCATACTACAACGGTCTAAACCCATGTTGGCAATTTAATAATGTCCAACTAGTAAACCACAACTAGGGTGACAAAGGGTCATGGCACATACTTAGATAATCAAGGTGTCATATAGCAAATTGGTGTTATCTAACCCCCATGTTTAAACAAAGTATTTTTCTAATTGAACTAGCATGCGATAGTTTAAATCAAAGTAGATTTTCGAAATAGGATCAACATGGTCAAAGCACAACTTGCCTTCAAAAAGTACTTGCTCTTGGTCTTGAGTTGGATCCTGAGTCAACACTTCTCCCTCGAATCCTTCCGGCACTTCAACGTCTACTCGTAAAGCGTGCAAATAGCAAATACACAAATAAACACTAGGCAAAAAGATCCCAAAACTCCAAATAAAATCCATAAACAGAGGGTCCGGATTTGCAAATTCGGGGTCCCGACAGCTTTCTTCTAGACAGATTTTTTCCTTCGTCATTGGATTATACTGTGTTCTATATTAAAAGTGCGACTTAATAATCAAACAATTGTTGCATCAGAAATAAATTGCAGAATATAGAACAAACATAGCACAATTAATCAAATATATGGGAAACATGCATTTATTCAATTTTAATTGATAATCTCTCAACAAGAGTGTAGACCAAATGTTCATTCAGGAACTAAGGCTAAACTGATAAGGAATATATGACATCATCTAGCAAAGTGAAGGAATGCTTAGGAGACTGATCCATGTCTCCATATGAGTTGTAGGTGTTCTCCTGGGACTCCTTGAGCTTAATAATTTCAAGATCCATATCATCACACTTCCCACGCTCGTGTCAACAATAAGTTGAATGGTGAGTATGATTTAGCATTGTTTCCATTGGTTTTATCGACTTTTCAGTGTATTTCGTGTAAAGATCTACCACATGCTTCGGGATGTGATAGTTGCACAACCAATGGTTAGTGTATCCATATCTAAAGCAGGGTGATGCAGGGGTTTACAGCCTTGTTAGATGAGTCTTGCTTTTGGAAGCTCCTTGTCCCTTTACCTTTACTTTTTAACTATAGATTACCTCTTCCCCTATCTTGATTTGCCATTTTTCCATTTATCCCCTTTATTCACTTGACCCTTTCTGCGGCCATGGCTATTGATATCATGCTAGGCATTTGCATGTGGTTCGGGCATGTCATGACTCCCATTAGGAAGTACGTCATGATTCTTCACCAGGAGTTCATCACGCCTTTTTGCTTCAAGTAAAATGCATATGAGCCCAGAGTACTTCTAGTACTCAGCATGACGATACTATTACAGTAGTATCCTTATTTCGGGGTGGAAGGTGCATAATAACCTATCGATCATTTTAGCATTAGTAACTTTGTGGTTACATAATGTTAATTCATTGAAAAGCTTGTGCATGGCAAAGTTATATGCTGCCACAGCCTTTAAAATCTTGAAAATGCAGGAGGGTCCATTCGCACTATGCTTCTGGCAACAAGACAAATCTTCGCTGGTTATATATTTTTCCTTCAGGGAATTCAAAAGTACCAGCTGGTCCTCTTCCATCAAATATTCGGCCTTCAGGTCCATATGAAGATGGTGCCTTAGGAATTGCAAAGCCATACACTTGGAGGTTTTGGGAAGAGTAGGGATACCAGCTTTAGGCTGAAAAAACAGTAGCCCCAAGATTGAGTTGTTAGATTAATCTTACTATTGATTGCTCAGGTGTCGGGACCCGAATATGCAAATTCGGACCCTCTGTGTATTCTACACTAGTCCAGGATCACGCTAGTGCACACAGTCTCAACATAGATGAATATCACAATCGTACACAGCGGAATAATAAAAGTAACTCAATTATAGAATATAAACTATTGAACGACCTTAAGGTCAACCTTACATTTGCGAAGCCTTGACGGCTTCAACTCCAAATAAGCAGCAACGGAACGAAGAACATCGGTGAATCCCATCAATACGCCACAGGCAACTGACAGGGTTCGACTCCTAGATAATCGCCTTCTCACGAAACTTCTTCTTCTTCGACGATGTAGACTTCTGCTCACTGATAATTGTTTGTTTGCAAGGGGTGAGTACATAAAGCACTCAGCAAGTCATGCACAGAATGCAAGTCTAATAACTATATGCATGGCTTATTCCAAATGATAGGCTGAAGGGGTTATTTTGCAATAAACAGCATTCACAAATATTCATAATAGATTGTAAAGTAGTAAAACAAATAATAATAGTAATAGAATTCACAGTTATTTCAAAAGTAAAACAAAACCACATCCTTAACCAATTATCACTTTCCACAGGCATCCTGCCTCCAATCCCGAGTTTATTTCCATGAAAATCTAACCCTTGACTATAATCCCCGAGCATTGTCTAGTATCGCGGACACAGCTATTCGAATAGATTTTACACTCTGCATAGGTTATACACTTTACCCACAAGATATAATCAACTCACCACGTCAGCCGTGAATCGCCATACAAGAGTATGCGGATGAGTGATCATAACAAAGCCTTTCGGAAACTTCTAACTACACAAGTGAACCTCCCCGGTTTTTGCCATACACCATCCCTTCCCTTAACAAAGGCGAAGTATGGGACTAACATGCCGTTGGACGGGTACCATGCCGCAGCACTGGTACGCTCCCCCTTCAAGCTACACAAAAGATGTAGTTGACACCTCGAGGTATCACATGCAAGTTATTAGTAACTTACTCAACTAGGTCCGTCCCATTACAGACATGTGTTTGTATGTTTGACTCAGTTCAAAGGCTTGCAAGGTTAAGTCCTTAGAGTGACCTGGGCAAGACTTACATCAATACTCTCAAAGAAATCCATCGCACCATCACTTGTACATATATCATGTTTCAAACATTCCCAACCGCCAAACTGGCCCACCATAATTCTTGCCACTTGCCCCAGTCTAAATCATTTTATCACCCCAATTGATTGTTGCGCAACACAATGCCAACAACAACTCAACTTCCTTGAAGAAGCACGAAGGCCTCCACATATCAACATCATCGTGTCGGCAACACGTCACACCATTTCAAAATACATTGCATATTCCATTAATCAATATTGGCATTTGTATTTCCAAAACGATGTCAAAGGTACTTTGCATGGCTAAGCAAACCGCTGACGGTCTAAATAACCCATGTTGGCAAAGTATTTAGCTACCAACTATTAATCAACAATCCTAGGGTGACAAATGAATTATGGCATACAATCATTATAGGCAAGGTGGCGATAACAAGTAGGTTGATTATCTAATCCCAAATTAATTGAAATCAGTTTAACTCAAACTAGCATGCAATAATTTGAAACAACATAATTTTCGTAAATGGGATTAACATGGTCAAAGCACAACTTGCCTGGCCCTTGCAATTTTTACTGTTCTTCACTCTTTATCTTTGATTCTTGATCCTCGATCTTCAACTTCCACTTTCTCGATCCTCAGCTCGTTCGAACGACTTCCGGACGACACGTCTAACGATAAAGAAACACAAATACAACAAAACTCAAAAGACAATTCAAATAAACTCCAAATTAAGAACGAACAGCATTGGGCACAACGGTTTGGATGAATTTAGGAACTTGAACGGATTAGATCGAAGAGTTGACAAAAGAGAACAGGCTTTCGGGAAAACACCGAAAAGGGAAAGATTAATAACTGGGAAAGAAAGAATAATATTCCGAAGAATATTTCTTCTAAAGTTATTATCTTGATTGGACAGATAGTGACATATGGGCTCTCTATCTATAGATCGGGTCCATAAGGATACGTTAGTTCACAATGAACTAAGCTGATTCTCGAGGTTGACTTTTGTTGACCGAACGGAACATGGTCAAACAAAAGAGGGATAGACTGATAGATTAGATCGGGCATAAGGATATGACAGATGGCCAATGGTCTATCGACCAAGTCCACGAATGAATTATAGGTTACTGATAGATTAGGTGTTCAGTGATAAGACAATGACAAGTGTCTTACCACTATTGAAACAACGGAAAAGATTGCAAATGATAACAACGCGGCTCACGATGAACTTAGTCCATCGAACCGGTCTTAGGTTAGGGTTTTGATTCGGTTTTGAAGATGATACGGCGATGAGGCTAGGCTCACATCATGATGATAGAATAGATGGGGGCATCGCACTAGGGCTCTTGCATGAATGCACGCATGCGATGACAATGAAGCGAGAGCAAAGCTTTAACAGTGAAGTGTTAACGGCAAACGTTAACGGCGGAGCGTTAACGACGGAGCGTTAACGACGGAGCGTTAACGGTGAAACGTTAACAGCAAAACATTAACGGAGGAACGTTAACGGCGAAACGTTAACAGCGAAACGTTAACGGCGGAGCGTTAACGATGGAGTGTTAACGACAAAACGTTAACGGGGGAACGTTAATGGCGAAACGTTAACGGGAAACGTTAACGGTGAAACGTTAACAACGAACGTTAACGGCAACGTTAACGGCGAACGTTAACGATGGAACGTTAACGGTGGAGGTCAAACTATGATAGGATACTCATGAAACAAGGTAGCGACCATCGGTGCAATGACATGGCCGCGATAAAACGCTACCAAGGATGGCTAACCGATACGCGAACCGGCGGCAACGGCTAGGTCAAAGACGACGGTTAAAAACCGAAACCGGGCTTTGTCGGCGAACGGAGACCAAAAGAACCCTAAGGATGGACCAAAACAGTAAGGGATGACTCACCGGACGTGAAAACACGGCCGGAGCGAACCAAAATAGCCAACGTCAAAAGGCGGCGCACGACGACGGCTAAATGGCGGCCTAAATATATAAAAAAATTTTGGATGATGGGATGGCAAAGGGGGAATGTCTACAACGTAGAACACGGCGAGACGAACTCAACGGTATAGGCGGATTTTGCGGCACCCCTCCGGATTAATCACAAACTGCCGATTAACGGGTTTCGGATCTAAACTTTGGACGGCCATAACTTCTAGAATAATGATCGGAACTTAACAAAATTTGATTGAGAGCTAGATGGGACCAAGAGGCACACCGTGACGCATGTGTCTCGAAGAATTACCTTCTGGATCAGCAGGGAACGCGCGAGGAAGTTTGTCGCTGTCTGAAACGCAGTCTGATCGCAGCCTGATCGGAAAAAATATTTTTCTGCGCAAACTCCAGAGAGGAAAACTATGAGGAAAGATTAGAATCATGTAGGGGACATCCCCAGGAGTCTACACAAAAATTTTCAGCACCTAACCCGAAACATTGAGGGAGTTATGGCCTCGGCAAGATTCGAGATTGAAACGGCCATAACTTTTGATTCCTTCGGTCAAATTGGATGAAATTTGGAGGGTAAATAGATGGTACCTAGGAGCACACCGTGGTGAAGACAGATCTCAAAAAGAGTCAATGAGATGCCTGGGACGTGGCTCCAAAGTTCGGTCGTCGCCGGGCCACGTCCGGAGCTCTCGGTGGCGATTTCGGAGATTTGGAAAATTGATCTGAGGTTGGGAGGACGTGGGAGAGGCCACGGGAGGGCTATACTGAGTTGGGGCGGCGGCTAGGGCAAAAAGAATCAAGAAAAACACGAAAACGGGGTCCTCAGGCAATTTATCGAGCAGTTAGCGTGCATGAACCGGTCTCTAGGTGACGTGGCGCGTTTGTGGCCGTACGATCGTGTAACACCCCAAAATTTTGCTTTTCTTAAATTCATGTGTGATTTGGCACTTTGGTGAATTTTTGGAATTTTCTGGAATTTATTTGGATTTATTTGGAATTTATTTGAATTTATTCCATTTTGAAATAATTAAAGAATTAAACTTTGCAAATAAAATTTTGTTGGAAATATTTTATTTGAGTCCAAAATGATCCAAAGTATTTTCTAGAATTTTTCTGGAATTTTTCTGAGTCTTTTGCTATTTTTAATGAATTAAATGAATTACTGGGAATTATTTTAATTATTAAATCATTTGGAAAATGCGAGTGGGTTTGCACTGTTCATCCGATCGAGCCCGAGTCGACTCGAAGTTCGAGTCCGACCCGAGCCACCGACTCGACCAAACCACGCTCAACCCAAACCCACAGGACCGTTGGATCGAGATCCAACGGTCATGATCGACCGACTCGACCCGAGCCAGAAACCGACCGGACCCGGTCGCGCCCGTGCGATCGTGGCCGTTGATCGCGCCACGTGGACGGTCCACCGTCATCGTCCCTGTCCGAATCCGCGCCGGATTCCTCCGCCGCGCCGCCGCCGTACCCGATTAGGTTTCCGTCCCGGGCGCGGACGCCGAGGCTATTTAAAGCCCGGGTCACGCCCCGAGGTTGGCCGTTCCCGTGCGCACCCATTGCCCTAGCCGCCGCCGCTTGTAGCTCACCGACGCGCTCGCAATAGCTCGCCGTAGTTGGGCTTGCGCGCGTTTCGGTTTTGTGCACGTTCCGCCGCCGTTGAGCCGCCTCCGCCGCCACCGAGCACAGATCTAGAACCCCCAGGACGAGACGCACCAACCGGAACCACCCACATCGCCGGAGGAGCCCCCAAACGCCACATCAAGTGTTGTCGTCCTCGATTCTGGCCGCCGCTCGCCGCCGCACGCCATCGCCGCCTCGCGAGCTCTGTCAGCCGTCCGATCAAGATCGCACGGCTAGGATCTCGCCACGTCACCCCACCGGTGAGATCTCGCTTTGAACTCCAGATCCAATCCCGACCGTTGGATCTAGATCCAACGGTCCGAAATCAATGCGTTAACCCAAACGCGTCAACACTAGATCCAATCCGCGTCGTTGAATTTCAAATCAACGGCCGAGATCGAGCCACGCGTCCGGGAAGTTGGACCGACGCGGTCAGCGCCGTTACAGCGACGCCGACACGCCGCCCGCGTCGGTCACGCTTAGTCAAAGCGCACCATGACGCCACGCCGACGCCATGGCGGCTCAAGATGTCGGCCGTCCCGAAAGCGCCGACGTCGGCAATGACGCTACCCATGGGACACACTGTCGCACCGCGGTCGAGCCCCGCCGACGCCAAGAATGACGCCACCCGAGGGGGACCCACTGCCGCTGACACGCGGAGCCGTGGGACCGAGTCCACGGTGAGACCCGAGCCAAGCGTGGACCAAGTCCATGGATCGGTGGCGTCGACCAACCAATCGAGGTGACACGTGTCCATGTTGACGCAATAATTAATTTCCGAAAAGAAAATGATTTATTAATTCGAAATAATGATTCCGTGATTTTGATTCAAACTTCAAACGCTTATAACTTTTGCGTTTCAACTCCGATTTGAGTGATTCAAATTTCTAAATTTGTATAAAATTGAGATCTACCTAAATATAAATTTTATTTAATTTTTGGACTAAAGTTTTTCTCTGTAAAATTATTTAATTGATTATTTAAACTTTAAATAATCATAAATTTTGTGTTTTAAATCCAAATTTGACGATTCCAGTTTCTAAAAATTCATAAAATTATGTTCTCTCTGTTTATGGATTTTATTTGGATGTTTGGATACTTTTTGCCTATTGTTTATTCGTGTATTTGCTATTTGCACGCTTTACGAGTAGACGTTGAAGTGCCGGAAGGATTCGAAGGAGAAGTATTGACTCAGGATCCAACTCAAGACCAAGAGCAAGTACTTTTTGAAGGCAAGTTGTGCTTTGACCATGTTGATCCTATTTCGAAATCTATTTTGATTTAACCTATTGCATGCTAGTTCAATTAGAAAATACTTTATTTAAATTTGGGGAATTAGATAAATACCAATTTGCTGTATGACACCTTGATTACTTAAGTATGTGCCATGACCCTTGTCACCCTAGTTGTGGTTTACTAGTTGGACATTATTAGCTTGCCAACATGGGTTTTAGACCGTTGTAGTAAACTGCTTAGACCTGCTACGTGCTCCTGTGTAGGATCGAAGTATACGAATATAGCAATCAGAGGGGGGGTGAATGATTGTGCGGAAGCTAAAACCAAATTCTTGACCTATTAAAAGTTCACCCCAAAACAGAACCAAATAATTGCCTCGTTTTCGACAAAAACAGAATGACAGAGGTTTGGTAAAACGAGAATTCCCGGAGATCCAACCGTCGAAACGATCTGAAATTTGGACACAAGAAACTAGATTCCAATACTAATCGAACCCAAAAAGAATCAGCTCGATCGGACTTACGGATCAAAAGTTATGATCTTCGCAAGCTTGCTGATCTAGAACTTGACGAGAATCAATCTAATCAAAACTTCAAGATTAAACAAGAACGACAAAAGATTGATCAACTAGACTTTGAGAAACACTAGATCAATATCCTAGAGAGGTTTTTGATGGATCAAATCAAGATAAAACTTGAAGAACAAAACCAATCTAGAACTAGAACAAGCATGCAAACAAGAACCAAAACAGAAAATCTTGTAGCGACGTGGTTCTTGTAGCACGCAAAAATCTTGGAAGAATTGATCTTTATTTCTTGTCTAAAATACTCTCATCAAAAGAGTACAAACCCTAAAACCAAGCTCAAAGCTTGATGCTCAGCTCTACTTGATGCCTTTCAACAGAGACCCCACCTATTTAAAGCACCAACCCACAAAGAGTTCGAATACGATTCCTATTCCCTAGAAGGAATCCAGATCCAACTCAACTCTACTTGGCCCAACCAGGCCGAGTACAACTCTTGCACGCGTATGGCAACCCTACCATACTCACGTGACTAACACTTTGCACGCCGTATGGCCACCGCCATACTCACGTGACTAACACTTTGCACGCGAATGACCTCCTGCCATTCTCACGTGACTAACCATTCTTCATGTGCACCATTCTCTTAGCCCGAACGTCCGCATGACATCCTTGACCACCAAGACCTCGGTTCCTCCTGAACCTAGTCCCGAACCTCAGTTCCTCCATGAACCTAGTTCCGGTCCCGCCATCGACCACATTCGTCTTTGAGCAATACCTGCATGAACAAACCACAAACAAATCCGAGCACAAGTCCACGACTTGACTCAATGTCAATCCATGCAACTACTCACATGAGTATTGCATAAAGTCCACTTCAAAAGAAGCATCATGAAATCATTACAAATTTCAAATTCACATTCAAAATTCAAATCCAAATCGCTCAAAACCCTAATTGAGCGAAAACGCATTCACGACGGACAAACAAAGTTGGTCCGCTGTATAAGGAAAAGTTTCTGTTCCAAGAAGCCAACCAAACGCGAAAAACACGTTCACAACGGACAAACAAAGTTGGTCCGCTGTACATGCAAAATGGCTTCGGGTCATGAGCTCAAAACAAGTTCACAACGGACCCCGTAAGCTTGTCCGCAAAGCGTGCGCTTCGGTTTCACAAAAGTAAAACCTTAGAAAAAGTCCATTCACGACGGACAAAAAGAATTAGTCCGTTGTACATGTGAAAATGACTTGGTCATGGGCTCAAAAACATGTTCACAATGCACCCAAAAACACCGTCTGGTCGCAGATGGGAAACTTCTTGCTTCTTGAGAATTTTGTCCGCGCTAATGCGTAACTTACTTCGCTTCTTGTCAAATTGTCAAAACACATGAACAAACACATTTTGCAAATTCAAATCTAAGTTAATTTTTCAGTTCAAAGCCAATTTTTCAGCACATGATTTCACAATCTCCCCCTTGATGAAAACATTGGCAACACCACTTAGAATTGAATCATTTGGCATTCACTTTACAAAAGATTTTGAAATCCAAAGGATCAAAGACCAAAGTAAGAAAACACAGAAATCCCTCTTTGACCAAAATGCAAAACAAAATCTCCCCCTGAGAATGAAAATGTGTGTGAATGTGCAATGCGCCCAAAAATTTCAAAAATTCTCCAAACTTCTCCCAAAAATTCCAAAAACTTTTCCCCCTTTTTTCAACTTCTCCCCAAAAACTTTTCAATGATTCCCAAATTTCTCCCCCTTTGACAATGGATTCATCAAGAGTAAAAGAGAGAACATGTTCAAAATTTTTCCTGAAACAATGATTTCACAAAGAGAAACAAGGGAGTGCCAAGATAGGAAAAGATGAGCTCATTCGATCATATAACCTTATATATCACATAATATGCAAAATACATGATCTTGATGTGATTTTAGCAAGTTAGGGAATGACATGTATCTCAACCTCAATTCAGTCAACTATAGCCAAGTACTAAGCAAAACCTTTAGTAGAAAAACAAAGGCTCAAAGTTGAAGCAAATAACAAATCAGGGCGAGCAAGTAGTTTCAACTCCAATCTAGTGGACCAATTTAATCTTTAAACAATAAGTTGCATGTGGCATGCTTGAAGCATACTTCTTTTATTTTCTAGGAGTGGCATGCTTGAAGCATACATCTTATCTTTGAGGGAATGGCATGCTTGAAGCATACATCTTATCTTTTAGGGAAAGCAAGCCTGAAGCACATAACTTGAGGTTTTTTGCTTTTAACAACCCTTTTTTATTGATTCCCTTTTCTTTTCATTTTTCTTTGATTATAAACATGCAAAAGTGATTAAAAGGTCTTATGAAAGAGTAAAGTTGAAACCACACTTGCTTCATAGCCCAAATTTGTCAAGAGGATTCAATATCAAGCCTAGAAGAGTAAGATATCACAGTAGTTTTTAGCTATAGGTAATCATCCAGTGGAATTCCGCAATGTCATTTTTAGTTCAAGTGAGATAATTAGATTATCATATATTAGCTCAATTACATAACATATAAAGAAATATGATAAAGTGAGCTCATTAAGTGAAAGAACTTGGCAAAGAAACTCCCTCAAAACAATCCCATTGGATGAACAATTCCAAGTTCTCTCCCGAATAAAAGCAAAACGAGAAGAAGACAAAGGTTTTGTGAAAATGTCTGCCAATTGATGTTCAAGTATCCACATGATGAAGCACAATGTTGCCTTTTTCAACATGATCTCTAAGAAAGTGAAATCTGATATCAATGTGTTCAAGAAAGAGAATTACTCAAGAAGTGGCATGAACCGGATGTACTTTTTCTATCAATTCTACATCCTCCAAATTCAGCATCGAGAAAGCTCTTAAATTAATGCATGAGGAAGCAGAAAGTCAAATGCCAAAATCTTGAGTACCACGGAGATACCTTAAAATCCTCTTGATAGCTTGTCGATGTGAAGCACGCTGGGAAGCTTGAAAACGAGCACACAAGCACACAAAGAACTCCAATTATCTCATCCTCAACAAAGATCATCATCATCTTCATCAACAAAGATACTCTCCCCCTGAACATATGCACTGCACTGCACTATTTGGACTAGTGCCTTTTATGAAAACAGAGGTGGAAGAAGCATCTTGAAAAATAACACTTTTAGCATGAGATGCGCGAGTGAAGGAGGAGAACCAATTCTTATCATCGGACATGTGGCGTGAACATCCGAATCCACTAGCCATATGTTCTCCTTCCTCAGCGTGAGAAGCCTACATAGAAGCAGAAAGTGTCGAGGTCTCGCTTCAAGTTAGAAATAAGATGTTTAGGAATCCAAAGATCGAGACACACGACGCACAACAAGAGGGGCATAACACGAGCATTCTTATGCACAAAGATAGATTTGTCTTTTCCGTGTTCTTACCAACAAAAGGTGTTTGCATCACCCTAGGCACATAATGAGAAACAAAGCGTGTCTTTCCTAAATTAGACCTAGCCTTAGTTTTTTGTTTCTTTTGTTGTTTGGCTAGTCTAAAGCAAAAATCTACTAAATGTCCATCTCTACCACAATGAGTGCAAGTGTACTTAACATGATGTTTTGCTTTAACAAGAGAAGCAACATTTGCATTCATCATAGTAGAAGATAAAAGGCCAAGAGATTTGAAGACAATTTTCTTAGGCTCATTTGAAATCTCAAGTTTGTCATTGCAAGGAGCATAAATAACAGAGCGAGGTTTAGTTTCATATGAAGCATGAAGATCAAAACCTAAACCTTTCTTGTTTGAGCTAACCTTAGATTGATCCAAAATCATGTTTAATCTTTTCTTGCCATTAGTGAATCGTTCCAAAGAACTTTGCAAATAATCAACTTTCTTGGCAAGAGTTAAACAATTATTGCAAAGATTATCAACCTTCTCTTTCTATTTACGACAAGTAGAGCATGAAAGAACCTCATGTGTAAGCAGATTATCAGTCAATTGAGAAATCCTAGCATTTGCATCTTTCAATTTTAATTCAAGAGTTAAGCATTTAGAACAAGAAGTTAAACCATGCAAATCATCGCTGGAACAGCTAGCATGTTTAACATGTTTATCATTTTTCTCATTTAGATGCAACAGAAGAGCATGTTCTTTCCTAAGCAAAGTAAGCTCATTGTAAATTAAGTCACATGATTTGCAAGCATCATCATCAGAATCAAGGTTTTAAGTCTAGCAATTTCAGCATTCAATGACTCCACAACAAAATCATGTTTCTTAATTTTCTTATCACGCTTATCAAGCAATTTACCAAGACGAGCAACAGAATAGCTAATTCATCGTAAGAAGGATCTACCTCATTGAAGTCGCTGTCATGATCGCCTCTGAAGTATCGCTGCTTTTGGCCATGAGACACAACCCCGCCAACTCATGCTTGCTTGGAGTTGCATCATCCTCGCCGCTTCTCCGAATTCACATCGCTTCAAATTGACTTGTTCAAGAGCGGAAAGAACTCGATGGACAACTTTGCGGTTGATGAAGTTCTTCTTCTTTCTATCACTTGGAGAGAACTTCTTCTTCTCTTTTCTTCTGTCGTTGTCCTTCTCCTCCCTTGATGCTTTACTTGCAAGTTTTGGACAGTTTGGACGAATATGGTCGAGATCACCACACTCATAGCATCTTGGAGGATCACCACCACCTCTCTTTCTCTTTATCACATTTTGCAAGGCTTTGTTAAAGCGAGAAGAGAGTAGTGATAAGTCTTCTTCTCGGGAATTGCTCAATCTGCTCATCGGTTAGTGAAGACAAGAAGGATAGAGCAAAACTTGAAGCAGCACCATTATGAGATATGCTAGATTGAGATGTCAAAGCAATTGATTTATGATCATTCTTTCTAGCAAGAACATCTAATTCATGAGTTTTCAACTTAGAATACGTAACATCTAATGTAAGTGAACTCATGATAGTAGATTCTCTAATGGATGTAACTTTCATCTCCCAAATAGACATGTCTAATGCACCAAGCAATTGTCTAGCATTAGCAAAGCATCATCAAAGCTAACTCCAACAAGCACGAAGATTACTAAGAATTTTATTGAAACGTGCAAAGAAGTCATCTAGCGACTCACCGGTTTCATCTCAAATCGCATGTATTCTTTTTTGTAAAGATCTTGACGAACCTCTTTAATAGTGTTAGAACCCTCATGGTAATCACAAAGAGATTTCCATACCTCATATGCGGATCGAAGATGAATCACACGATCGAAGTCGCTCGCCCCAAGCCTTGGATGATCAAGTTGCGCGCTTCTTTGTTTGCTTCAACATGTGTGCGATTGGTGTCGTTGACGTTGTCGTTTGCAGGGACTTCATATGGCTTGTAGACCTTCTCCCAAATTGCGAATCCCTGAGCTTGGATGAACGCCTCCATCTTGGCCTTCCAAAACTGAAAATCAACACCATTGAACACACAAGGTTTTGTCGAATAATGATCCATTGATCTAATCACCGATTAAGATAGATTAGAAAAACCTTGCTCTGATACCACTTGTAGGATCGAAGTATACGAATATAGCAATCAGAGGGGGGGTGAATGATTGTGCGGAAGCTAAAACCAAATTCTTGACCTATTAAAAGTTCACCCCAAAACAGAACCAAATAATTGCCTCGTTTTCGACAAAAACAGAATGATAGAGGTTTGGTAAAACGAGAATTCCCGGAGATCCAACCGTCGAAACGATCTGAAATTTGGACACAAGAAACTAGATTCCAATACTAATCGAACCCAGAAAGAATCAGCTCGATCGGACTTACGGATCAAAAGTTATGATCTTCGCAAGCTTGCTGATCTAGAACTTGACGAGAATCAATCTAATCAAAACTTCAAGATTAAACAAGAACGACAAAAGATTGATCAACTAGACTTTGAGAAACACTAGATCAATATCCTAGAGAGGTTTTTGATGGATCAAATCAAGATAAAACTTGAAGAACAAAAACCAATCTAGAACTAGAACAAGCATGCAAACAAGAACCAAAACAGAAAATATCAGAGCGACGTGGTTATCAGAGCACGCAAAAATCTTGGAAGAATTGATCTTTATTTCTTGTCTAAAATACTCTCATCAAAAGAGTACAAACCCTAAAACCAAGCTCAAAGCTTGATGCGCTCAGCTCTACTTGATGCCTTTCAACAGAGACCCCCACCTATTTAAAGCACCAACCCACAAAGAGTTCGAATACGATTCCTATTCCTAGAAGGAATCCGTGATCCAACTCAACTCTACTTGGCCCAACCAGGCCGAGTACAACTCTTGCACGCCGTATGGCAACCCTACCATACTCACGTGACTAACACTTTGCACGCGTATGGCCACCTGCCATACTCACGTGACTAACACTTTGCACGCGAATGACCTCCTGCCATTCTCACGTGACTAACCATTCTTCATGTGCACCATTCTCTTAGCCCGAACGTCCCGCATGACATCCTTGACCACCAAGACCTCGGTTCCTCCTGAACCTAGTCCCGAACCTCAGTTCCTCCATGAACCTAGTTCCGGTCCGTCATCGACCACATTCGTCTTTGAGCAATACCGTACATGAACAAACCACAAACAAATCCGAGCACAAGTCCACGACTTGACTCAATGTCAATCCATGCAACTACTCACATGAGTATTGCATAAAGTCCACTTCAAAAGAAGCATCATGAAATCATTACAAATTTCAAATTCACATTCAAAATTCAAATCCAAATCGCTCAAAACCCTAATTGAGCGAAAACGATTCACGACGGACAAACAAAGTTGGTCCGTTGTATAAGGAAAAGTTTCTGTTCCAAGAAGCCAACCAAACGCGGAAAAACACGTTCACAACGGACAAACAAAGTTGGTCCGCTGTACATGCAAAATGGCTTCGGTCATGAGCTCAAAACAAGTTCACAACGGACCCCGTAAGCTTGTCCGCGCAAAGCGTGCCACGCCGGTTTCACAAAAGTAAAACCTTAGAAAAGTCCATTCACGACGGACAAAAAGAATTAGTCCGTTGTACATGTGAAAATGACTTCGGTCATGGGCTCAAAACATGTTCTATGAGACCCAAAAACACCGTCTGTCGCAGATGGGAAACTTAATGTTTCTTGAGAATTTTGTCCGCGCTAATGCGTAATCTCATCGCTTTCTTGTCAAATTGTCAAAACACATGAACAAACACATTTTGCAAATTCAAATCTAAGTTAATTTTTCAGTTCAAAGCCAATTTTTCAGCACATGATTTCACATCCTGACATGATTTTGGACAAACAAATGTTAATATTGACTTAATGATATATTGAACCTGTTTTGGAAAGGTATCATGTGATGTTGATGGCACGTGGTGCATGGTAATCAACTGGGGTTTAATAAATAGTTTTTTTTGACCGGGGCATGTGGCAAGAATAATCAGGTGGGCCAGTTGTGGCATTGGGAATGTTGATTTGGTTCTTCGAGTAGTCTTGCCCTGGTCACCCTAAGGACTTAACCTTGCAAGCCTTTGAACTGGGTCTAACGTGCAACCACATGTCTGTAATGGGACGGACCTAGTTGACTAAGTTGCTAATAACGCACTGTGGGACCTCGGAGGTCAACTACACCCTTTGTGTAAGTTGTACTGGGAGCGTGCACGGGCCGAGGCCAGTACCCATCTAACGGTTGATTGGCCTAGACTTCGCCTTAGCTAAGGGAAGGGTTAGTGTGCAATAACCGGGGAGGACCACTTGTATTGTTAGAAGTTTCCGAAAGACTTTGTTACGGGAACTCGCCTTTGTGGTGTTTGACTGTATCTTGTGGGTAAAGTGCATAACCTCTGCAGAGTGTAGAATCTATTCGGATAGCCGTGTCCGCGGTATTGGACATCGCTCGGGGATTACAGTCAAGGGTTAGATTTTCTCAAAAATAACTTGGATTCGAAAGGTTGAGTTGGATTAATAATGATGTTGATGGAAATATGGATTAGGATGGGAAAGATGTTTACTAAATTCCTTGAAAAGTTATCTATGCTATACTTGCTTCTACTGCTTTCGAATCTACTTATGCTACTTGTCAAATGCTGTTTACTGCAAATATACCTTGAGCTATTCCTTTGTACCAAGCCATGCATATAGTATATTAGCTTGCATTCTGTGCATGACTTGCTGAGTACCAAGTACTCACCCTTGCCATAATACAACACCAGTTGAAGAGGAGACTGCACAAGCTTTGGAGGAGGAGTTCCAAGAGGATCCATCTACTTAGGGAGCGAGCCCAGTCAGTTGCCTGTGGTATACTGGATGGCGCCACGAGTTTATTTGATTTTCCGCTGCTGCTATTTCTCTCTTAATAAGTTTCGCCCTGCGAGGCATACCTTTGTGACTTGACCATAAGGTCGAGTAACCAGTTTGACTATTTAAAAAAAGTACTTTATTAGTATCGAGTGGTATGATTGTGATATTTACCGATGTTAAGACTGTGTGCACTAGCGCGTTCCTGGACTAGTGTTGAATACACAGAGTGTCCGGATTTGCAAATTCGGGGTCCCGACAGAGGTGGTATCAGAGCCATACTGACCGTAGGCTCAACCCTAAGCTAGAATGGTCGTAGTGAGGATAAAACCTATTTTCTAAAGCTAAAAATTTGTCAAGATAAGAAATGACATCTCGACTTATCCCATTCTTTCTTTTCTTGTCTCTTGCTGAATTTTCCTTACCTTGTCACGATTTAAAAATTTCAAGTTCTTACGAGAGCACTCTTGTGACAGATGGAGGGAGAGTTCAACTACGTTGATCTGGAGGTTGGTCACACCGCAGAACTTTGGCATATGCTACAAACTCTCGGAGATTTTGAGAAGCCGCAATACCAAGTGGAAGTGATCAGACAAGCAGGATTGATCAAGGCTTGTGACGTGAAGATTGAGGTACCTGCTAGGAAGAAGGGCCCAGGCAATCGCCCGATACACCGTGACCGCCAGAGGTCTACAATGCAGATGGGTATCCAAGAAGTATCACGACGAGCGATGCAAAGACATTACCCGTATCTACGCCAGAGAGTTGGAGAGCACGGTGTTCGTTATCACCACAAGCAGCGATAACCTTCTTGACCCGGCGATTCAGGATGAGGATGCCATGGTTACACAGTTGGCACGACTTGTTGTCGCCCAGGAGGATGTACTCGATGATACAAGCAAAGAGCTACAGAAGGCCCGCAAGGAGATCACGACAGAGAAGAACAGATGGCGGGAAGCTCAAGAGTATGTGTCACACCTTCTGCGATGGATTGACGAGTTGGAGATGACTTTATACGGACCGTAACTGCAGCCAAGATTTGAGCTACACGAGCCAGATCCGGAGGAGTCAGATCTCGATAAGGACACTGCTTCTTCGACTACCACAGATGACACAGTGGCTGGACACGGCAATCGTTTCGCGCCTATGCCGCAGCAACCGTACCCAGGCCGTGGAGGTTTTCTCGATGAGTGAGCATAGGTTCTATAGTGAGACTCCTTCGCCGAGTCGCGTCATAGAATAAAGAGTCACCCTTTAGGCGATAGACTCCAGTGTTAGTGCGATTTGGATTTTCCTTGTTTGCTGAGTGTGCAGTATGTGTTGCAAGGCCCTTAGGCATTGTAAGCATCCATACCAAGTTATTGATATCATTAGTTAATAAAGTTGGACCTTAAAGTTACACCTTTCGCCCCGCATAAGTTCCATATTACTTGTCTATTCTTGATTCCCCCTCATCTCTAAAACTTAGAGCAAATCGACAGATGGTGAACACCCATGAAACTTTGGAAGCAATGGAAGTGGTTCTCGCCAGAGAAAACCCCAATGATGGAGCACCAAAGACCGCCGATTGATATGCAGAATTTTGGAGCATTTCTTGCTGCTCAGACTCGATTGATGCATGCTATGATGCAACAAATGCAACACGTCCTTTGCTCAGGCCACGGCTAATCAAGTCAATTAGGGACAACGCCGTAATACAAGACTATCGAGTTCATGAGGACGCACCCACCCACTTTCTCTGGGAATGCCAATCCATTGGAGGCCGATGAGTGGTTAAGGTCACTTGAGAGGAAGCTACCCATAGGTCAATGCATAGGAAATGAGAAGGTACTCTTCGCTTCTCATCGGTTGGAAGGAACAACCAGAATGGTGGGAGAACTTCGTGCCACGCAAGAGAACCCTCAAGATATCACTTGGGAAGAGTTCACAGTGCATTCCGTCGGATCACGTGCGAGAAGGAATCATGGACCTTAAGAAGGAGGAGTTCAGAGCATCAAGCAAGGTAATCACCCGGTGGCCGACTACCTGAACAAGTTCACACAGCCTAGCACGCTACGCTTTGAGGATGTAGTGACAGATAAAGCCGCATACCTCGTTTCATGAAGGGACTTAACTCAGATTGCAGGTGGGATTGATCACCCACACCTTTCCAGATTTCCAAGAATTGGTGAATAAGGCGCTTATTCTTGAGGACAAGCGCAAGGAACCGGATGAGAACAGAAGCGCAGAATGCAACAAACAGGATCACGCCAGGAACGCAACAGCGTCGAGAGTTGCACCAAATCAATTCTTGATTCCAAACGCAAAATGCAACAAGGACACCGTCACCAAAGCACCAAGACCTGTCAATCAAAACTACTGCACCCAGCCCCGCTAGAAACACTACTTGTGCAATCGGCAAGAACGGTGAGACGCTGCTACAATCGCAACGAGCCAGGACACTTTGCCAACAGCTTGTCCGAAGAAGACAGCGAGAGTGACCCGATTCGCTTCAATCTAGGAACCACCCAGCTAGGACGCCAAAGACCAGAGCCACACTCCAAACCGTGGTTAGAGGCCGAGTCAACCATGTCACCGCAGATGCACTTGAATGCTACGGACGTCGTCTTGGGTAAGTTACTTGTTAACTCAAGACCTGCTTGATTTTGTTTGACTCTGGAGCTTCGCGATTCGTTTGTTTCTCAAAGCTTTGCTGCTAAAAATGAATTGAGATTTCAAGGCTTAAATGCATGCTTTTAGTTCAAACCCCTGGTTCGAACTCCGAGCGAAAGTAGGATGTTCGGGGTGAGAATACTAATAGAAGGAATAGAGTTCCTAGCGAACCTGATAATTTTGGAGACCCAGACCTTAGACGTTATTTTGGGACTGGACTGGTTATCCAAGCACAAGGCCGTATTGGATTGTGGCCGAAGGACTATCTCAGTTGAGAGCCCGTGTGGAAAGAAAGTGGAATTTCAAGCTACCGCCGTTAGAGAGGGACAGCTTGATGGTTAACAGTACCAAGACAATCGGCATAGAGGATGTCAGTACTCGATGTTTTTCCGAAGATCTACCTGGTATGCCGCAGACGGGGACATAGAGTTTGTGATAGAGCTTGTACTGCAGTACGATAGCAAAGAGACCTTATCGGATGTCCACCGAGGAATTGGTAGAGATGAAGAAACAAATAGAGGAGTTAATGGAGAAAGGATTTATCGAGGCCGAGTTCGTCGCCGTGGGGAGCACCAGTTTTGTTTGTCAAGAAGAAGGACGGGAGTTTCAGGATGTGCATTGACTATCGTGCACTCAATGAAGTCACCGTGAAGAATAAGTACCCGCTACCCAGGATTGATGATTTGTTCGATCAGCTGAGAGGAGCCGGAGTTTTCTCCAAGATTGCTCTGAGATCGGGATACCTTCAGTTGAAGATCCGATCGGAAGATATCCCGAAGACTGCATTCTCATCAAGATATGGACATTACGAGTTTACAGTTATGTCTTTTGGACTGACGAATGCACCAGCATATTTCATGAATATGATGAATAAGGTGTTCATGGAATATTTGGACAAGTTTGTTGTCATGTTCATAGACGATATCCTAATCTACTCCAAGACAGAGGATGAACATGCCGAACACTTGAGGCGAGTTTTGGAAAAGCTGAGGGAACAGCAACTCTTCGCCAAGTTCAGTAAGTGTGATTTTTGGAAGGACAAGGTGGAGTTTCTTGGACATGTAATGACCGCAGCAGGAGTCGCCGTTGATCCAAGCAAAGTAGAAGCTGTGTTACATTGGGAGCGTAGGGATCGTGACCCAGATCCGAGTTTCCTTGGAATGGCGGGTACTACCGCCCGTTTCATTGAAAGCTTTTCGACAATTGCGAAACCTCTTACGCAATTGCTGAAAAAGGAGAAAAAGTTTGCATGGACGTCGGAATGTGAGAAAGGATTTGAGAGTGAAGAAGCGATTGACATCGGCACGATGTTAGTTCTACCGGATGTTAATCAAAGCTTTGATATTTATTGTGACGCATCGCGCCAAGGACTTGGATGTGTGCTGATGCAGAATGGAAAGGTTGTCGCTTATGCATCAAGGCAGTTGAGGCCGCATGAGGAAAATTATCCGACGCATGACCTAGAGTTAGCTGCCGTAGTGCATGCCTTGAAGATATGGCGTCACTATCTGATCGGGAACAGATGTGAAGTGTATACGGATCATAAGAGCCTTAAGTACATATTCACCCAGTCGGATCTGAATATGAGGCAAAGGAGATGGTTAGAGTTGATCAAGGACTACAATGTTGGAATCCATTACCATCCCGGAAAGGCCAACGTAGTTGCCGATGCCTTGAGTCGGAAAAGCCATACTGTGAGCATGTTGCTAGCCACAAGTCAGGATGAATTATGTGAGGATTTTCAGAGAATGAAGATTGAGGTGGTACCTAGCGGATTCTTGGCTGCATTAGAAGTAAAGCCTACCCTAGAGGACCAGATCCGGGAAGGGATGTAGGATGATGACAAGATCCGCAGGATTAAGTCCATCAAGGAGGAAGGCAAGGCAGAGGATTTCAAGTTGGATGAGCAAGGCACGTTATGGATGAAGGATCGGATTTGCGTGCCCAACAAGAAGGAATTAAAGCAACTGATTTTGGAGGAAGCCCATGACTCCAAGTATTCAATTCATCCTGAAGCGCCAAAATGTATCAGATTTGAAGGAAAGATTCTGGTGGCCGAGCATGAAGCGTGAAGTTGCCGAGCATGTTGCATTATGCGGCGTATGCCGTAGAGTCAAGGCAATGCATCGAGAACAGCAGGATTGCTACAAATTACCTGAAAATACTCGAGTGGAAGTGGGAGGAAATCGGAATGGATTTCATTGCGGTTTGCCTAAGACTCTTGGAGGTTTTGACTCGATATGGGTTATAGTGGATCGCTTGACCAAGGTAGCCCATTTTATCCCGTGAAGACCACTTACTCTGAGATAAGTTAGCAGAGTTGTACATGATCAGGATCGTCTGCTTGCACGGAGTGCCAAAGAGGATTGTATCAGACAGAGGTACCCAATTTACCTCAAGGTTTTGGAATAAGTTGCATGAAGCCATGGGAACCCGTTTAAACTTCAAGATACGACTTATCATCCACAGACGGATGGACAGGCCAGAAAGAGTCAACCAGATTCGGAGGATATGTTAAGAGCTTGTGCATTGGCTTATGCTACCTCTTGGGATAAGAGTTTGCCGTATGCCGAGTTTAGTTACAACAATAGTTACCAAGCTAGTTCTGAGATGTCACCTTTTGAGGCATCAGATGGTCGACCTGTCGGACGCCATTGAATTAGAATGAGACCGTGGCGCCGTGTCTTCGGGCCTGATATTCTTCAGAGGCCGAGGAGCAGATTGCCATGATCGTGAGAGATTAAAGATAGCCCAATCACGGCCAGAAGAGTTATCTTGACAACCATCGCCGAGACTTGAGTTTTGAACGAGAAGATTTTGTATACCTCGAGTTACGCCGCCGGAGGAGTTAAGAGGTTCCATGCCAAAGGGAAACTTGCACCCGTTATGTTGGACCATTTAAGATTTTGAGCCGCAGAGGCGAAGTTGCCTATCACCGAGTTGCCACGATCGTTAGCAGGAGTACATGACGTATTCCATGTGTCCCGATTGAAGAAGTGTCTCCGAGTACCGAGGAACAGACACCGCTAGAGTCAATTGAGTTGCAAGAAGATTTGACTTACAAGGAGCATCCCGTGAAGATTTTGGACACTATGGATCGAGAGACCGTAAATAAGTCAACCCGTTTCAGAGAGTTCAAAGTGGAGCAACCACACGGAGAGCGAAGCGACTTAGAGCTGGCGGATTTGAGGAAAGAGTTTCCAAACCTATTCCTTTAGTAAGCCCTGAATCTCGGGGACGAGATTCTATTAAGGGGGGGAGATTTGTAACACCCCAAAATTTTGCTTTTCTTAAATTCATGTATGATTTGGCACTTTGGTGAATTTTTGGAATTTTCTGGAATTTATTTGGATTTATTTGGAATTTATTTGAATTTATTCCATTTTGAAATAATTCAAGAATTAAACTTTGCAAATAAAATTTTGTTGGAAATATTTTATTTGAGTCCAAAATGATCCAAAGTATTTTCTAGAATTTTTCTGGAATTTTTCTGAGTCTTTTGCTATTTTTAATGAATTAAATGAATTACTGGGAATTATTTTAATTATTAAATCGCTGGAAAATGCGAGTGGGTTTGCATCGTTTCATCCGATCGAGCCCGAAGTCGGACTCGAGTTCGAGTCCGACCAGCCACCGACTCGACCAAACCACGTTCGAACCCAAACCGAGGGGACCGTTGGATCGAGATCCAACGGTCCATGATCGACCACCCGAGCCGTATGCGGCCGGACCCGATCGCGTCCGTGCGATCGTGGCCGTTGATCGCGCCACGTGGACGGTCCACCGTCATCGTCCCCGTCCGAATCCGAGCCGGATTCCTCCGCCGCCGTGCAATTAGGTTTCCGTCCGGCGCGACGCCGAGGTTATTTAAAGCCCGGTCACGCCCGAGGTTGGCCGTTCCTCGCGGCGCACTCCATTGCCCTAGCCGTCGCCGCTTGTAGCTCATCGACGCCGCCGCAATAGCTTCGCCGTGAGTTGGGCTTGCGCGCGTTTGATTTGTGCACGTTCGCCGCCGTTGAGCGCCTCGCCGCCACCGAGCACAGATCTAGAACCCCAGGCGAGACGCACCAACCGGAACCACCCACGTCGCCGGAGGAGCCCCAACGCCGCATCAAGTGTCGCTGCCCTCGATTCCGGCCGCCGCCGCCAAGACGCTATCGCCGCCTCGCCATGAAAGCTCGCTACCGTCCGATCAAGATCGCACGGCTAGGATCTCGCCACGTCACCCCACCGGTGAGATCTCGCTTTGAACTCCAGATCCAATCCCGACCGTTGGATCTAGATCCAACGGTCCGAAATCAATGCGTTAACCCAAACGCGTCAACACTAGATCCAATCCGCGTCGTTGAATTTCAAATCAACGGCCGAGATCGAGCCACGCGTCCGGGAAGTTGGACCGACGCGGTCAGCGCCGTTCGCGCGTGACGCTGACACGCCGGGCCCGCGTGTCAGCGGCTTGGTCAAACTGCACCATGACGTCACGCTGACGTCATGGCGGGCCCGCATGTCACGGGCCGTTCTAGCTGCTACCGACGTCAAGAATGACGCCACCCATGGGACCCACCTGCCGCCACTGCGGCCGAGCCCCGCCGACGCCAAGAATGACGTCACCCGAGGGGGACCCACCTGTCAGTGACACGTGGAGCCGTGGACCGAGTCCACTGTAGACCCGAGCCAAGCGTGGACCAAGTCCATGGACCGGCTGACGTCAGCCAACCAATCGAGGTCGACACGTGTCCATGTTGACGCAATAATTAATTTCCGAAAAGAAAATGATTTATTAATTCGAAATAATGATTCCATTTTGATTCAAACTTCAAATGCTTATAACTTTTATGCTTCAACTCCGATTTGAGTGATTCAAATTTCTAAATTTGTATAAAATTGAGATCTACCTAAATATAAATTTTATTTAATTTTTGGACTAAAGTTTTTCTCTGTAAAATTATTTAATTGATTATTTAAACTTTAAATAATCATAACTTTTGTGTTTTAACTCCAAATTTGACGATTCCAGTCTCTAAAAATTCATAAAATTATGTTCTCTCTGTTTATGGATTTTATTTGGATGTTTGGATAAATTTTGCCTATTGTTTATTCGTGTATTTGCTATTTGCACGCTTTACGAGTAGACGTTGAAGTGCCGGAAGGATTCGAAGGAGAAGTATTGACTCAGGATCCAACTCAAGACCAAGAGCAAGTACTTTTTGAAGGCAAGTTGTGCTTTGACCATGTTGACCAAGTTGCATGCTAGTTCAATTAGAAAATACTTTATTTAAATTTGGGGAATTAGATAAATACCAATTTGCTGTATGACACCTTGATTACTTAAGTATGTGCCATGACCCTTGTCACCCTAGTTGTGGTTTACTAGTTGGACATTATTAGCTTGCCAACATGGGTTTTAGACCGTTGTAGTAAACTGCTTAGACACCTTTCGTGCTCCTGACATGATTTTGGACAAACAAATGTTAATATTGACTTAATGATATATTGAACCTGTTTTGGAAAGGTATCATGTGATGTTGATGGCACGTGGTGCATGGTAATCAACTGGGGTTTAATAAATAGTTTTTTTTGACCAGGGCATGTGGCAAGAATAATCAGGTGGGCCAGTTGTGGCATTGGGAATGTTGATTTGGTTCTTCGGGTAGTCTTGCCCTGGTCACCCTAAGGACTTAACCTTGCAAGCCTTTGAACTGGGTCTAACGTGCAACCACATGTCTTTAATGGGACGGACCTAGTTGACTAAGTTGCTAATAACGCACTGGGACCTCGGAGGTCAACTACACCCTTTGTGTAAGTTGTACGGAGCGCATCTGGCCGAGGCCAGTACCCATCTAACGGTTGATTGGCCTAGACTTCGCCTTAGCTAAGGGAAGGGTTAGTGTGCAATAACCGGGAGGACCACTTGTATTGTTAGAAGTTTCCGAAAGACTTTGTTACTGAACTCGCCTTTGTGGTGTTTGACTGTATCTTGTGGGTAAAGTGCATAACCTCTGCAGAGTGTAGAATCTATTCTGATAGCCGTGTCCGCGGTATTGGACATCGCTCTGGATTACAATCAAGGGTTAGATTTTCTCAAAAATAACTTGGATTCGAAAGGTTGAGTTGGATTAATAATGATGTTGATGGAAATATGGATTAGGATGGGAAAGATGTTTACTAAATTCCTTGAAAAGTTATCTATGCTATACTTGCTTCTCGCTTTCGAATCTACTTATGCTACTTGTCAAATGTCAAGCATCGCAAATATACCTTGAGCTATTCCTTTGTACCAAGCCATGCATATAGTATATTAGCTTGCATTCTGTGCATGACTTGCGAGTACCAAGTACTCACCCTTGCCATAATACAACACCGCTGAAGAGGAGACTGCACAAGCTTTGGAGGAGGAGTTCCAAGAGGATCCATCTACTTAGGGAGCGAGCCCAGTCAGTTGCCTGTGGTATACTGGATGGCGCCACGAGTTTATTTGATTTTCCGCTGCTGCTATTTCTCTCTTAATAAGTTTCGCCCTGCGAGGCATACCTTTGTGACTTGACCATAAGGTCGAGTAACCAGTTTGACTATTTAAAAAAAGTACTTTATTAGTATCGAGTGGTATGATTGTGATATTTACCGATGTTAAGACTGTGTGCACTAGCGCGTTCCTGGACTAGTGTTGAATACACAGAGGGTCCGGATTTGCAAATTCGGGGTCTCGACAGATCGGCACTGAGCGACTGTGATTTTTCGGCCGACGTGGCCAATGGGAGCAGACGCGGCCTGGCCCAGGCGGCTCGCTCGGCGGGCGAGCGAGCGCCCGCTGCGTGGCTTGGCCCAATCAAGTAGGCGCGGAGAAGAGGGTGGCCGAGCGGCGCGTGGAGGGAGAGCTGGGCTGGGCGGCGGGATGGGCCGGCGGGAGAGATAGAAGGAAATTGAGCCCAAATACCAAAATCTGATTTTTCCAGCATTTCGCAATAAAAACAATTTTAGTAATTCAATTAATTCATTTGAGGCAACAAAAATACCAGAGAAATTCTAGAAAATATTTTGAGACATTTAAACTCAAATAAAATATTTGAAACAAAACTTTATATAAACTTTTTAAATAATTAATTAATTTCAATAAAAGGGCTTAATACAAATCAATTTCAATTAAATCCGATAAATAGCAAACGATCTCCAAAAAATGTCAAAAATTACAGAAAAATTCTTTGAAGCACAATGAACCCAAATAAAATTTATTTTATTTTATTTGAAGTATAAAATAATCAAATTAAATTGTTTTAGCTTTTAGAAAATTCAGATTGCGCTTTATAAATGAGAGAAAATCAACGAAAATTTTTGGGAAGGTAAACTAAACCAAATTTTTTTTGAAAACCCAAATTTTGGGATGTTACATCACGTAAGGTAATTATTGCCGTTCATGGCAAGCTCGATAAATTCCCTTTTTGCGATGTTCGACATATCATATTTCTATTAATGCAAAATGTTTTTTACTACATGTAAAATCAATATATTGCATGCTCACTCTTCAATTAGTAAAGCTTGATCTATATCTATTCAGCAGATAATTTTCTAAAATTTCATAGAATTTTCCTAGCAATTTCCACTGTTTTCTGCTAATTATTTAGCAATTTTGAGAATTACCAAGTAACATAAAAATAAATTTTGAGATACTTAAACATGTAATAATGATAAGAAAATTAATCAAGCTCATAAAAATTATCTAGAATTTTTTCTAGCATTTTTCTTAATTTCTGTTAATTACCAAGTAATTTTAAAAATTAATAAATAACAGAAAAATAACGGTTCAGCACATATGAATATGACATAATGGTAGAAAAATTAACCTAGGTATGGGATTTCCAATAAGTGCTAAATATTAATTTACCAAGTCTTTACAAAAGTCCATATACATAGTAATCTAATTTCATAAATTTCAAGGATTTATCAATCTTTTTCGAAAATATAGAAAAAAACAAAGGGCAAAAATGTAAATTCCCTTTTTCTATGTTTTCCTTTTTTATCTTCTTCGAAACTGTATGAGCTGGTCGGCCCAACACGACTTGGGGAAAAGATAGGCGGCTAAGAGGCCCACCACTAGCCTTCATTAAGGGGGCGGTTAGGGTTCCTAGCCCAAGCCGCCATACAATTCGACGTTGTGCCGGAGGGGCACGCGGGTGCGAACCGGCAAGGCCGTCGGGCGTGCAAGCCGAGGGCACGACACCATCACAGGCGCTTCGGGTGCGCGAGTTGCGGGGCGTTGGCGTTGCCACTGGGCACTTCGGGTGTGCGAGGTGAGGCATCTTCACTGTGCATGCGGAACACAAGGAGTCCCCGTCGCCAGGTGCTTCAGGTGCGTGGGTTCATGTGATGCCTAAGGCAAGAGCCGTCGAGACTCAGCAGAGCGAAGGAGTTGCTTCAGATAGCAGCGTACCGGACGGTGAACAGTAAAAAGTAGGTAATTTTCTATAATGTTTGCCTTGGCACGGTCCACCTGTAAGGGAGTGAGAGATTGTCTTTAAATAGATGGAAACAATTGTAAAGGGCATTGAAAAAAGTAATACCAAATCCTTTCTACCCACTCTGACTTCTCTGTTCTCCCCTTTCTGTTATTGCTCTTCCCCCTTTTCTGTTAATTTCCTTCCAGAAATCTATCTCTGTCTAGTGATCGCCTTCATCAACTCAAGGGGCATTACAATCTTGTATCAGAGCTAGAGATTCCAAACTTTTTCGGTCAGACCGTGAAATTTCGGGAGTGGGTTGGAGAAATTTTGGAGAAAACTTTCAATCCCTGTAAAATCCCCATTTCCTGGTTGGTTTGATCGACGTCGATCACCACGGCTCCACCAAAACCCTCCCCGCAAACTCAGTTCATCTTGGAGGCAATGGGAGAAGCATCGATGCAGACTGAGGAATGTTGGGGGTTGGTGAAGGAGAGTATCGATCAGTTGTTTATGAAGATGGAATTACTAGAGAAGTCGTAGTCACAGATCGTTACTCAGGTGGAGTTGTCGGCCAAGGTACCAGAGAATCATACTTGGGAACAACAATTGCTGGCGAAACAACTTGAGGCGATAGCCCAAGCGGTTGCCCGGATCACTTTGGAGGTGAAGGCGACACCGGAACAAGTGAGGGAATCCAACTCTCTTGCCGAAAAGAGGAAGTTGGGGATGACACCGGTGCCAGGAGGTGGGGTTTGGGCTAACGCTCAACCACCATGTTGCCAAGTCCAAGAGGAATGCACCATAGCTGTTCGATTGAAGGACGAGCCGGTATGTCACTAGGATCGTTGCGCTCATCAGGCGAACAAGGAGTGTATACACGAAATTCATTGACGGAATTATCGTTTCTCCGTTTTGACAGAGATAATCCCAGGATTTTGAGGGATAAATGTACCGATTATTTTGGCATATTCAATATTTCAGAAGCCTTGTGGGTTATCTCGGCTACTCTACACATGGAGGGAAAGGCAGCGAAGTGGTTGCAAGCCTACAAATGGAAACAAGGGTTGGGAGACTGGGACCAGTTCATGGCAGTAGTGGAAAGACAGTTTGGAGATTTTGATCACTGGAAATCGCTGGGAGAGCTCCAAGACCTTAAATAGACTGAATCAGTGAAAGAGTATCAGAGGCAATTTGAAGAAGCCATGTACCAGATTTCTATGTTTAACCCTTATTATGATCAGAATTTTTTGTATCTCAATTTGTTAAAGGCTTAAAGGAGGAATTGAGAGTACCGGTGTAAAGTCAAGAGCCAGGGTACACCAAGATATCCAAGACCGAGCAAAGACCAACAAGATCAAGTGGATAGGAGTTCGGGAATCAGTTGGAGTCAAAACTGAAACCATGCGAAATATGGTTAAGCGAGGCAAGGGGAATTATGGAAGGCTCGTCAACTGAGAGAGTTTCGGAAGGCTAATGGTTTATGTACCAATGTGGTGAGAAATATGAAGTAGGTCACCACTTCAAGTGCAAAGGCCGAGGACAAGCATAGATACATGCCATGGGTCTAGAGGAACCGGCTGAATGGTTATCTAATGAGATGTTAGATGTGATGGAAATGGCAGAATTGGGACCTAATGAAATCGGTCAATTATCCCTTAATGCTATTGCCGGAAAAGATGAGATGGAAGCCATCAGACTCCAGGCAGTAGTCAAGAATCAAGTCATGATAATCTTAATTGATTTGGGTAGCTCACATAGTTTTGTCAATACTCAATTATTGTCAATACTCAGTGCGATCGGTGGGTCCCGGGTTTGGAATGGTGGAGTCAAGGCCATACTTTCAAAACTGATTTGCGCGTGCTAGAGTTGGGAGCATATGATGCTATATTGGGTATGGATTGGTTGAGAGAGCATAGCTCGATGAATTGCCATTGGGAAAATAAGACAATAGAATTTGAGCATGGTGGACGGTCCATTCGACTCCAAGGAGTCCAATCACCAATATATCAGGAACTGCACGAGTTGCCAGCTAAGCAATATTTCAAATGGCAAAAAGGCAATGAAGTATGGGCAGTAGCTTTATTGGAAGAGCATACAGAGGAGCAGGAGCCCGAATTGTCTGCTGAAATTGCGGCAGTACTTCAACAATTTGAAGGGGTGTTTGGGGAACCTAAGGGTATTCCTCCCACAAGAGAATATGATCACACGATACCATTGTTACTGGCTGCCTCTCCAGTCAATTCTAGACCTTATATACTCTCCATTACATAAGGACGAGATTGAGAGGCAAGTGGAAGAAATGTTGAAGGCAGGAATTATTAGACGCAGCATGAGTCCATTTGCTTCCGGTGTTGCTAGTGCAAAAAAAGGATGGACCATGGCGGTTTTGTGTGGACTATCGTCGTTTGAATGAATTAACAATTAAAAACAAGTTTCCCATGCCGGCGATCGATGAATTATTGGATGAGTTAGGAGGCACAAAATATTTCTCCAAGTTAGATCTTCGAGCGGGGTATCATCAAATTCGCATGAAAGAGGAGGATGAGGAGAAAACAGCCTTTATAACTCATCATGGCCACTATCAATTTCGAGTGATGCCTTTTGGGCTCACCAACACGCTAGCAACCTTTCAATGCGTGATGAATTCCATTTTGAGCCCTTATTTGTGCAAATTTGTACTGGTTTTTGTTTATGACATTTTGATGTACAACCCCAGTTTGGAGTAGCACGCAGAGCATTTAAAATTGGTATTGCAGCAGCTGAAGCACCATCAGTTTTTTTGTTAAAAGATCAAAATGTTCTTTTGCTCAAAAGCAATTGGAGTACTTGGGACACATCATTTCTGACCCTAGAGTGGCGATGGATCCTCAGAAAACTCAAGTCATGGTTAATTGGCCAACTCCAACCACCGTGACAGAACTCCGAGCATTTTTTGGGACTTACCGGTTATTACCGAAAATTTGTGCAGCAATATGGAATCATTGCTAAACCATTGACAAACTTGTTAAAGAACAAGGTGTTCCTTTGGGATACATTGGCAGAAGAAGCATTTATACGGCTGAAACAGGCCATGGCAACCACCCCAGTGTTAGCTTTGCCAAATTTCAATAGAGCCTTTATTGTCGAGACCGATGCTTGTGATGACGGCATAGGAGCAATCTTGATGCAGGATGAACATCCAGTAGCCTTCCTTAGCAAAGCTCTTGGAGCAGTTCATCGGCACCTTTCTATTTACGAGAAAGAAATTTTGGCATTGATCATGGCAGTGGAACGATGGAGGTCATATCTTCAACAAGGTGAATTCATTATTAGAACTAATCATCGTAGTCTGAGTTATTTGGATGAACAACATTTGCAGTCTGAATTACAACGTAAAGCAACGACACGTCTGATGGGATTGCAGTTCACAATTGTTTACAGCAGAGGGAAAGAAAATGTGGCTGCGGATGCTCTCTCACGCATCGGTCATCTCATGGGGCCGCACACAATCTCAGAAGTTCGTCCGGCTTGGATTCAGGAAGTGCTGAATTCCTATGCGACTGACAGTAAGGCACAAAGTAGATTGGCGTAGTTAGCAATCCATAGTCCTGATGAGCAAGGTAATGAGCTAGTAAATGGACTGATCAAGAACCGTGGGCGCATCTGGATTGGTAACAACTCGGCCTTACAAACTAAGCTGGTGGATGCGTTTCATGCAAGTGTAGTTGGTGGACACTCGGGCATCCAAGCAACATACCACCGCTTGAAGAGATTGTTTTGCTGGGATGGTATGAAGCAGACCGTGGACAATTTTGTGAAGCAATATGGAGTGTGTCAGCATGCAAAAGGAGAGAATATGAAATCAGCGGGCTTGCTGCAGCCTCTCCCTCTTCCTTCCAGAGCCTAGCAGGATATCACAATGGATTTCATAGAGGGGTTGCCGAAATCAGAAGGGTAAGACATCATTATGGTTGTTGTGGATTGCTTCTCTAAATATGCTCACTTTATTCCCCTACGAAATCCATTTACGGCACACAAGGTGGCTCAAGTGCTCTTAGATCAGGTGGTCAAGTTACACGGGGTACCCAGTTCTATAGTTTCAGATTGGGACAAGATCTTCACTAGTAAATTTTGGTAGGAGTTATTCAAGATGTTGGGCACTAAGCTTCAGCTCAGCACCGCTTACCATCCACAAACGGATGGGCAAAGTGAGAGAGTGAATCAATGCGTTGAAATGTACCTTCAATGTGCGGTTAATGATTCCCCTGCAAAATGGAAAAGTTGGCTACCAACCGCAGAGTTTTGGTATAATACTAATTTTCATACATCATTGGGTTGCTATCCATTCAAAGTGTTGTATGGACAGGAGCCGAATTATGGGACAATTCCAAGGATGGCTGATCTGGAATAGCCACCAGTACAAGACATGCTGAAGGAAAGACTGGCTCACATTGAATTGGTCAAGCAGCATTTACTCACAACCCAAAATCGTATGAAGTTACAAGCAGATCGACATAGACATGATCGAGAATTTCAAGTGGGAGAGCAAGTGTTACTCAAATTACAGCCATATGCTCAAAATTCGGTTGTAAACCGCCCCTACCCAAAACTAGCCTTCAAATTCTTTGGACCTTACTCAGTGCTAGAGAGAATTGGAACAACAACATACAAGTTGGATCTTCCTTCAGACGCTCAGATTCACCCGGTTTTTCATGTCTCACAATTGAAACCGTTCACTCCGAATTATACACCTGTGTTCTCAGTGTTACCATGAATTGCGGAGTTGGACTTGGTCACTCCTAAGCCGGAGCAAATTCTGGAACGACGCCTGGTCAAAAAGGGGAATGTGGCAGTTCCGTAGGGGCTAATCAAATGGACCAATATTCCCGTGGAGGTGTGATGTCCCCTAGCGACGGAGTTCGCCTTCCGCTCCTGAGATCATGCACAAGAGCAACGACGAACGAAATAGAGGAACTCGGAAGAACACAGAAGAACAGATCCAGGGAAGAAGATAGTTCAGAGGACGAAGAAGAGGAAAAGTAGACAAAGGTAAATGGGTTCAATTCATTTCTTTTCTGTCCATACAATCGGTATCTATCCTTCTTTAATAGTTCTCCTCTCACCGTCTTACAAGTGGGTCCAAGCTTCTATAGCACAGGTGTTACATTACCGTCCCCACGAGAAGTTGCTTGTTCCCAAGCAACCGAATTACCAATTAATAGTACTTCAAGACGTGTTGATCTTCTCCCAATCTATCTTCCCTGCTTTCTTGAGGAGTTCCTTCATATTCTCAACCCAGTTCAGTACTACAAAAGGGGGCCTTCCAACATTGCCTTCGTACAACACACAACCAATTGCCCAGAGATTAGGAGCATATGAGTGGACTCCTCCTCCTGCTACTACTGCTGCATTGTTTTCTACTGGTAATGATGCCAACAGTAGTCCATTTGCTGCTCCTGATGGTACTGTATTTTGCAGCTGCTCTTCACCGCCCGTTGCTTTTTTTGGTTATTATTGACGCCAACATCTGTAATGAGTGTAATGCTGCCTCATTAAAACTAAAGAAAATATCTTCTTGTAGTAGTTCCATTGACATAGCAGAAATGTTAGACGTAATCAAGTCAATAAAGGAGATCTGGTGCTGTTTCAAATTTCTATGCAACCTCTTCCATAAACCACCGAGGAAATTGGAGCTGGAAATACAACGGTGGTGAGAACACAATATAAGTCGAGAACATGATCTCAAACTATGACCACCCGCATAAGGTGCAATCAGAAACAAGCACTTCACAAGGACCTCAGTAGATGTAATGAATGGTGGTTGCAAATCTGCAGAGCTATCCATATAACTTTCATTCACTGCTGACCTTCTCTCCCCAATCAATGATAACCAATTAGCAAATAAGAAGACAAGACCATAAGCCAGGTCATGAACGGAATTTTCAGGCTGCTTCTTATCCTGCTCAAGTAAGCCCTTTATGTCGCCACTGACGTAATACTCCAATACTAACAAAAAATGTGCTGAAGTTTCATAATAAGAATAAAATTTCAAAACATCCGCATGATCCAAAGAATGAAACATCCGAACCTTGCTCATAGTGCCAATCACCATATGAATTGTAGTTGCATTCTCAACAATGAAACGCCTGATATGCTTGCTCTCTGTGTCAATCACTCTGCCTACTAGTATCTCTATATTGGTTAAAGAAGTGAACCAAAATACACCAGGATCCCACGGCCTAATAATCAGATAATCAACTCCACCACATTGCACGGTTGATGACCAAAACCCCTCTGTGTTTGTCGATAAATTCTTCAGTGATCCAATTAGCAGGCTATCCACCAGACTCTCATTCTTGGGGCTAACTTTGAGTTGTTCCCACAGTACCGAAACAACATTTTCCATTGAGAAAATCTTTGATCCAACATGATCCCTTATCGAGTATTGATACCTGGGGTCATCCGCTGGAGGATATGCAGGGTAGTATGGATTCACCCCAGAATAGTAAGGCATGCCTTGCATAGGATAAGGTGGGTAAACAGCTGCACTAGATGGAGGATGCATTGCCCATGGGCAATATGCTGTCTGATACCCCATCTGCTGACCAGACTTATGCTCTGAGCTTTGAGGCATCTGTGACTGCACCTCTTCTTCGAGTTGCTTGAATAGTGAGTTCATCTGTTCAACTGAGCTTGCTTCTGAACAGGAAGCCCACCATCTTTTGTCAATGGCTCACTTGGTTTGCCTTCGAGCTTCACAACCGTTGGCTCGTGAATAGCAGAATCTGAGATAGTTTCCATCTGAGACTCTCCATCGAGCTGCTTAGATAGACTAATTTTCTCTTCTACTGAGCTTGCTTCAACATCATATAGCTCAGAACATGAATTGTCTTCAAGCTTTGTGGTGAGATCCGATGCACTACGTATCTCCACTTTGCCGTGAAGTTTCTTGAACACTGCAATTAGGTCTTCGACTGAACTTGCCTCAAGAACATGCAGCTCAGAAAAATATTCAGGTTGCTCAGGGTCTGAAGAAAGCTGGTTAGTTGAGGATTTTTGGGCAATTTGCACAAGTGACTCCAAGGTATTATTCTTCTGTGCTTCTTCGCAATACTGTTTAATGAATGAGTTAATATCTTCGATAGACCTTGCTTCAAAAACTTGAAGATGAGAACTATCTGTAGTCTGCTGATTGTGATTTGTTTGGTCACCCTCCTCCCTACTTGAACCATGTTCGTCAGTTTCACCGGAACTTCCAGGCATCTCCTTGCCTGGCATCTGTGATGGAGGTAGTGGCTCAGGAAGGCCTTCCTTGCTTCAAAGATCTTGGTAGCCCGTGATCCGAGCCACTGCTGCAACCGTTGCCTCCAGTTGTTTTGCAAGGATCTGCTGACCCTTGGCGTTCTGCTCCACCGCCCTCGCCGTGAGCTCTGTTCGAGCCACCATCTGTTGCTGCACAGCGTCCATGGCTTCAATCCGCGCCCGCAACAGATCAAGCCTCTCCCGGAGTTCTTCCAACTGCTCTTCCGATCGGCTCGAGGTTGGGGTGGTCGCCGCGGCAGAGGATGGGAAAGACGCGAAGGCGGATGAGCCGAACAAATCCGATCGAAGCAGATTGCGAGCGCCCGAAGATGCTACCGCCGTGACTGGCGCACGGAGGGGCGTCGGAGGTGCGGCTTGGGCAACCGGAGCGGTCGGCCTGGCTGGAACCGTCGGTGGCCATGATGACGGATGACAGCCGCGGTCGTGTGGAGGCGGCGGCTGCCCGGTGTCCGTGCGAGTGGCGGCGTGGGAGGATCTTCGTGTGCTGGAGAAGCGTTTTCCGAGTGCAATTGCTTGGGGACAAGCCAATTGTGCAGGGCGGGATAATGTGATGTCTGAGGCAAGAGCCGTCGAGACTCAGCAGAGAGAAGGAGTTGCTTCAGATAGCGGCGTACCGAACGGTGAACAGTAGGAAGTAGGTAATTTTCTAGAATGTTTGCCTTGGCCCGGTCCACCTGTAAGGGAGTGAGAGATTGTCTTTAAATAGATGAAAACTGTTAGAAAACCGGATTCGTATCCTATATGGACTCTTCCTTATCTCTAAGCAGAACCGCTATATATAGGAGGCAGGGGCTACCCCTTGTACACAGAAATATACAGAATAATAAAGCAGACCCGTTCCTCCTCATATTGTGTCTCTCGCCCTCTCTCTCTGTTCTCCAGTTTAGATCTATTAGGCAACCCCGGACTATTCGATAGCGAGGTTGTCTAACACGTTATCAGCACGAAGCTCTACCCGGAGAAAGATTGAAAGGTGAGAAAAAGATAAGAAGCGAAGGATCGTCAACTACAACGAACGTCTACTACCGGCGATTGATCGCCCGATCTGATCTGCAATCAACTCGCCATCAAGCCGGCATCCATTCGGATTGCCGAAAGAAAAGTCCTACGCGACTCTATCCTACGCGATAGCCTACCAGAGAATATATTGAAAAGGTGAGAATGAGGATTGAATCTAATCGCTCGATGAATCTATGCATGTATCTAAACCTATGCGGTACGAAACTACGATACGATGCGTTTCCCAGATCATGTGGCATGAAGCCACGGTACAATAGATTACAGATGCTCTGCAGCTACATGTTGGCACGAAGCCACTGTTGCTACAATACAGTATGCGACCGGATCAGCACGAAGCGCCAGCATGGTCGCCGTCGGCTCGATCTTGCGCGCATGTAGCGCGCGCCCCTGCGGCCAACGACTCGGCCACGAAGGGCCAGCCTCTTTGGCCGTCGACCACCTCAACCCGGACTGGTTTTTGCCGCTTGCCGCATCCAATTCCATTGCATGCATCGGTTTGGACATGAAGTCCAAGAAAAATCGCATGGACTTGGTCTGGTTGGAAAACAAAATCGGAAGCAGACAAGAAGTCCAATGCTGCTTGCTGTATTCGGTAGGACATGAAGTCCAATATACATGCGAGTATGCGACTAGAAACAAATTGATTCAATCGGTAATAATACCGATCGGGGCCTGCCGTCGACCTCGTGATAACCGCTGTCCGCTTAAGCCCCACGCCAAGACGCAAGCGCGTCGCCTGCCAATCGCTGCCCGAGCGCCGGACCAGTCGATCCGCCGTGCCGCAGCCGTGTCAGATCGCGCTCGTAGTCGATCTGGAAACGCGCCTACCTGGTTGCGCCGAACCGCACCATAGACGCACCGGCATCGCCGAACCGCCGACCCGCTCCAGCTGCGCGTCGCTGTCCCGGAGCCACCTCGAAGCCGTCGTTATCGCGGGTGACCGACGCTGCCAGACTACGGCTCGGGACGCATCGCCGTTGTCTTTCTGCGGTACCCACGCCGCCCTGACGGGCTCCCACAACGTGCTGCTCCACTCACCACGGTGGGCTACCTTTTTCCCTTTGGACATGAAGTCCGGTCAAGCGTCTTGGGCAAATGGACATCAAGTCCAGAACACATATGTGAAGATGGACATAAAGTCCATAATAGAATGGACTTGAAGTCCACCGATCCAATCGGGCTAGCGCACGGAATTTAAACCGATTCAATTTCTTTATCCCTTTTATTTTTTTTTCTCTGAAATTGCATTAGAAAATCAGAAAATGATTAAAAAAATTCCTGAAAATTGCCAGAAAATATGGAGAATAGCTAGAAAATTCCAGAAAATTGCATAGAGCTGCTTTTAATTTTCCTTAGCATTATGACATTGATATTTGCTGAAATTCAATTTCCTGTTGTAAAGTAATTCTGAAAATTGCTTGGAAATTAGCAGAAATTATGAAAAGTGCTAGGAAAATTCCAGAATATTTCATATGGCATAAAATGAGAACATGAGTGGTTGGGATTTGATTTTGGTAATGAATAAACAGATATGAGACAATTGGTGTCTAGGAAAACACACATGAGGCTTGGTTCTTTAATTGGCACCCAGAAGCGGAAGTGCTCCCTCCCTCATGTGAGCCCTAGGGGCAGGTTGACCTGGCCAAGAGTCAAATTGACAGAGATATTCATTACCTGTTTTCGTTCCCAGCCAACAAGAATTATATAAGTTGTAATTAGACTTATGCCATGTTTAATTCATGTTGCAATTTATTTTCTGTTATCAAGTAATGCTGGAAAATTGCTGTATAATTAACAGAAAATTGCCAAATACTAAGAAAAAATTCGGAAATTTCTGAGAATTTATTTTCGCATTTATGAATTTATGAATTGTGCAATTATTGTTTATTCTGAATTTATGAATTGTGCAGTTATTATTCTGTTCCATGCATTATACTTATTGCTTTAATATATTTCATTGAAAATTCAAGCACGCCGCACGAAGCGGCCACCGTCGCGCCAGGAAGGCCGACGCGCATGGAACTGAATGCGCCGCGCGCATGAAGCCGCGCTAAACCGATCGCACGAAGCCGATCACGCACATGAATCTGATCGCTTGCACGAAGCCGATCACCTACATGCACGTAGTTGTATTTCTGAATATTTATATGAATCTTGCACTTATGAATGTTGTATTTATGAATCTGAATCTTACATTTATCATGTATCTATGAATCCCGTACTTATGAATCATGTATTTATGAATCTTGCAATTATTATTTTCTTTTAGTTTGCTAGAAATTCATGAGAATTCAATTATGCATTTCATTGAATTACTTAGCCACTGTATGATTAGAATTATTTTTCTTTTCATCTAGAAATCGTGTAGCGCCCAATGGAGGAAATATGCATTGTTGATAGTGGCACAACAAATACCATCTTAAGAGAGTCAAAATACTTCCAGACGATCACGAAGAACACTGGAAGGATTACGACTATCGCAGGAAGCGATACGCATATAATAGGCTCAGGAAGAGCCACAATTATATTGCCAATGGGTACAACTTTGGTAATTGAAGAAGCCCTCTTGTACCCTGAATCAACCCGCACTCTCTTAAGTTTCAAGGATATCCGCGCCAATGGGTTTCACGTAGAAACCAATGAAGAAAATGGCAAAGAACACTTGTGCATTGTGAAGCACGCGGAATATGGAAAGATGGTACTAGAAAAATGTCCCTCATATGAATCTGGGTTGTACTACACGAAAATCAATGCACACGCAGTGTATACTTCTTTGAAGACTGTCTTTAGAAGCTCTGAATTATTTTCTTTATGGCATTGTAGATTAGGTCATCCTGGTCTTAGATTGATGAGAAATATAGTTAATAACTCACAAGGTCATGGCATCAATGTTAAAAATTTCCCGAATCATGAAGATTTTGTGTGCCATGCATGTGCCACCGGGAAATTAATAACTAGACCCTCTATTATGAAAGTGCAACATGAAATCCCTGCATTCCTGGAACGCATTCAGGGGGATATTTGCGGCCCGATTCAGCCCTTGTCAGGGCCGTTTCGATACTTTATGGTGCTCATTGATGCTTCCTCGAAATGGTCGTATACATGTTTGCTGTCAACAAGGAATCATGCATTCGCAAAACTGATCTCGCAGATCATCAGAATTAAGAATGCTTTTCCTGATCATCGCGTGAAGTCCATTCGAATGGACAATGCCGGCGAATTTACTTCCAAGGCATTTGATGATTATTGCACAAAGAACGGGAATAATCGTTGAGCACTCTGCACCGCACGTCCATACGCCAAAATGGGCTAGTCAAGCACTAATAAAGAGGATTAAGTTCATTGCCGCATCAGCTCTTGCAGAGTTGTAACTTGCCCAACACTTGTTGGGGACACGCAGTCCTGCACGCAGCAGCACTTATCAATTATAGACCATCGGCCTACAACATCCATTCACCTATGCAACTAGTGCAAGGGGTCATCTCGAAGATTTCCCATCTTAGAAATTTTGGTTGTATGGTATATGTACCTATACCACCCCCACAGCGGACTGCAATGGGCCCTCTCCGCAAGTCTGGGATATACGTTGGTTATGAGAGTGCATCCATAATCAGGTATTTAGAACCCATGACTGGAGACTTGCATACAAACTGATTCGGCCGATCAGATCTTTGACGAGGACCGCTTTCCGTCATTAGGGGAGAGAATCAACCATTGGATGAAAAATGCCGGGAAATAATATGGCATTCCACTGATCCCCGCGCATGACCTCGCACTAATGAAGCAAATCAAGAAGTCCGTAAGATAATTGATTTGCAGAATTTAGCAAATGAACTGCCTGATCATTTTTGTGATCTGAAGAGCGTGGTTAAGTCGCATGTACCAGCAAGAAATGCACCAGAGAGGGTGGAAATACCAAAGAAAGCAGAAGGTATCCTCATCCTGTTCAGAGGCCTCAAAGAAAAGAACAAGAAATCGCTTCTCAAACCCAAAGTACTCGGAGACGTCTGGGAAAATCGGGCAAGAGGACTTACCACACCCAATCACAAAAGTGCCCCAAAGCAAGAAGGGGAGCCAGTTGAGACACAGCCTTTGGAAAGAAGCCTATGGAAAAAGCAATTCCAGATCTGAACCTTCCATTGGAAGAAGCCGCTGGAAATAATGTGTGCGCACACATTGGCGGAGAAAAACTAAAGGAACTTGCTCCTGGAATGGGAAATAGCAATGAAGAGCAAGTAGAAGTGCACGAAGCACCCCATGATGAAATGGCCATAAACTTTGTAATAACGGGAGAATCGATGAATAGAGCAACAGCCAATGTCGATGCATACTTTGCAAAGAAGATTGCCACGATCATTAATCATGATCCCGAGCCCGCATCTCTCGTAGAGTGCAAGAAAAGGCTCGATTGGGAAGATTGGAAGAAGGCAATCACCGCAGAGTTAGTCTCTCTAAACAAAAGAGAGGTGTTTGGGCCTGTGTGCCGCACGCCTCCCCATATAAACCCCGTGGGGCACAAATGGGTTTTTGTTCGGAAGAGGAATGAAAACAATGAAGTTATAAGGTACAAGGCAAGGCTTGTCGCTCAAGGTTTCACTCAACATCCTGGGGTTGATTATGAAGAAACCTATTCTCCGGTCATGGGTGGAATTACCTTTAGATACTTGATCTCAATGGCAGTCAACTTGAAGTTGAAAATGAAGCTAATGGATGTTGTCACAGCATACTTTTATGGAAACTTGGATTCGGAAATATACATGAAAATACCGGAAGGTATCCCTATCCCGAACCAAGACAGAGCAAACAGAAACCTATACAGTGTGAAATTGGAGAAATCACTGTATGGGCTGAAGCAGTCAGGAAGAATGTGGTACAATCGCTTGAGTAACTTTCTTTGCAAGAAAGGCTACACGAACAGCGAAGATTGTCCATGTGTGTTTATACAACGATCCCCGAATGGATTTTGTATAATCTCCGTCTATGTAGATGACTTGAACATCATTGGGACGGATGAAGAAATTGAAGAAGCATGCACATACTTGAAGTCTGAATTTGAAATGAAAGACTTGGGTAAAACCAAGTTTTGTTTAGGCTTGCAGCTTGAACATGTCCAAGGCGGAATCTTGGTACACCAATCTTCCTACACGCAGAAAGTGTTGGAGAAATTTGGTTTTGAAAAGGCATACCCCACGAAGACCCCAATGGTCGGAAGGTCACTCCAAGCGCACTCTAGACCCGCATGTGCCTAAAGAAGAGGGAGGAAGTCCCGGGAGCGGAATTCCCATACTTGAGTGCAATTGGAGCGCTCATGTACCTTGCGAATAGCACTAGGCCTGACATTGCGTTCGCTGTGAATTTGCTAGCGCTTGATGCAGGCGTAACCCACCAAAAGGCATTGGAAAGGGGTGAAGGACATCTTCCGTTACCTTCAAGGAAGCAAAGACCTTGGCTTGTTTTACAGAAGAAACAATGAATTGAATTTGGTTGGCTATGCCGATGCTGGGTACCTATCAGACCCGCATACTGGCAAGTCACAAACTGGGTATGTTTTCCTTTGCGGTGGAACAGCAATTTCGTGGAAGTCATCTAATCATACTCTTGTCTCACCGTCGACTAAAAACTCAGAAATAATTGCCTTGTATGAAGCATCTCGAGAATGTGCATGGCTTCGAAGAATGGTTCATCACATCCAGAAGTCATGTGATTTGAACATGGAACAAACCCCCACCATTATCTATGAAGATAATGCAGCTTGTGTTGCTCAAGCACAAATGGGATATGTGAAGAGTAACCTCACAAAGCATATCAACCCCAAGTTCTTTTATGCCCATGAATTGCATAAGATGAATGAGATAAAGATACTGCATACTAAGTCGTGTGAAAATCTCGCAGATTTATTCACTAAGTCACTCCTGGCATCTTCCTTTGAAAGATGTATTAGAGGAATCGAGATGATGAGGCTTAGAGAAGTGCAGATTTCAGGGGGAGAATTTTCACATACTCCTACATAAATCTCAAACATGAAGTTTGAGTACCCAACGTGAATCTTGAAGATTAACATTAAAGTTTGGGTGGATTGTACTCTTTTCCTTAAAGTAAGTTTTTCATAGAAGTTTTCTTACATAAGGTTTTTGATGAGGCAATCCGTGCAACACAGCAAGCGTGTGCTATGTACTCTTTCTCCAATTATTTTTCCCACTGGGTTTTTATGGAGTTTTAATGAGGCATATGCATCTCGCAGTGAAGAGTCCAAGGGGGAGTGTTAGGAAACCGGATTCGTATCCTATATGGACTCTTCCTTATCTCTGAGCAGAACCGCTATATATAGGAGGCAGGGGCTACCCCTTGTACACAGAAATATACAGAATAATAAAGCAGACCCGTTCCTTCTCATATTGTGTCTCTCGTCCTCTCTCTCTGTTCTCCAGTTTAGATCTATTAGGCAACCCTGGACTATTCGATAGCGAGGTTGTCTAACAAAAACAACTGTAAAGGGCATTGAAAAAAGTAATACCAATCCTTTTTACCTACTCTGTTCCTCCCTTTCTGTTATTGCTCTTTCCCCTTTTCTGTTAATTTCCTTCCAGAAATCTATCTCTGTCTAGTGATCGCCTTCATCAACTCAAGGGGCATTACAGTTCGCGGGTGCGGAGGCCAGCGGCCGACTTTCGCTTCTTCAGGCGCGGCGGCGGGGCGCGTGCAGCGCGCGACGGAGAGGACGCCGGGTGCAGCCGCTGGTGGCGCGGAATCCGGTGGGACTCCAGGCGCGACCACCGTCGGGGGCCGCCTTTGACTTCTCCGGCGATGCCCGCGGACGCGGTGCCGAGGTAGCTCGCGGCGAAACCGAGGCGGCAGCCGGGCTGGGGAGTCGAGACGCCGGCCGGTGATGCCGCGGCGCGGGGTGGCCGGCGGAACCGCACGGCGCAGGGAGCCGGTGTTGGCGGGCGGCCAGGCCAAGGTGGCACGCGGTCAGGCCGAAATGGCGGCTTCAGGCCGGCGGGAGGCGCGACGTGCGAGCGAAGGCCAGTGCGGCTCGGAAGAGCGCGGCGACGAGTACGACAGCCACAGCGATGGCGCTCGATAGGAGCAGTACGCACAGGTGAGGTCATTACGCAGACTGTCCGCAGCACACGGAATGGGTTGTGCTATAAGGTTGCCCCGATGGTCTAGGAAAGCTTGCTAATACATGAGCAACTTGATTTTGATCTCTCTTAAAAATCAAACTCCCCGCAGCAACAACTTTAGTTCTGTCATATCCCTTGGCCTGAACTGAGTTCTAGACGTGAGATTTCAACATCGAAGACAGAACGAAAGTTCAGACATAGAGGAAAAAAGGGAGGAACTGAGAAGAACAAGAAAGAACGTGGAGAGGAAGAAAGGAAGCACAAGGTAAAGTTTGTATATTCTTTTCATAAAATCCTTACAGCCGTCGTATTCCCCTTGTATATAGCCACCTTTTCTCTTCTATGGAATTACATTGTTTTAACTGGACCGGGCCGTTTTTAACACCAGCCCACGACTCCTATTCACCGTCCGACACGCTTTCAGCCAACCGATCCCTCTGTCGTGACAAGTTCCCTGTCAGAAATAATACTTTGAAGGAACGACCTATCGCTACGCTCTTCCGATTCTCATTCCTTCCAAAAAAAAACCCTTCATACTCTCACGGATTCAAAGAAAAACATTCACTTTTTTTGGCATCACTTTTGCATACCGATGTTTAGTGATGAGGTACGGCCATACAGAAGGTGATCAAATGATGGTCCAGATCTCAAAGCTATGAAGTTGTTCTTTGATTTGAAACAAAGGTATGAGCAATGGCAACCAATTCGGGGAGAGGATATTTACTATAGAAAAGGAGAAAGCCGAGCACATAGCATGTCGGCCTAACTAGTATTGGAATGGTGCATAAATATGGACACATATTTAGTTATCAAAAAAATGTATGTATCTATTTGTTTTTCAAAAAAATTATATGTAACCTACGCAATCTTTTTTTATTTTCCTTATTTAGAAAATTTAATGAACAAACACTTTCATAGTTTCATTACATGATTGAAGTAAAGCAGAACCCAACAACTGATCCATCTCCATGATCCTTTTGCTCCACCTTCCACAATCAATCGAGCATCCAGAACAAGCGGAAAATCTATTTAAAGTTCCTGAGTTCTTCTAATTCATAACAATTGTACAAAAGTTCACCAACACTAGCCGAATCTGGCATGACAAATGTAGGGCGATCGATTTGGCTATGCCACTGCAAATTTATCCATAAATTGGCCGAAAAGTGAGTCAAGATTGACCAGTTCTGTAACACCCCAAAATTTTGCTTTTCTTAAATTCAAGTGTGATTTGGCACTTTGGTGAATTTTTGGAATTTTCTGGAATTTATTTGGAATTTATTTGAATTTATTCCCTTTTGAATTAATTAAAGAATTTAACTTTGCAAATAAATTTTTGTTAGAAATATTTTATTTGAGTCCAAAATGCTCCAAAATATTTTCTAGAATTTTTCTAGAATTTTTCTTAGTGTTTTGCTATTTTTAATGAATTAAATAAATTTCTGGGAATTTATTGGATTATTTAATCGCTGGATTAAATCGAGTTGGTTTGCATTGTTCATCCGACCGGACCCGAGTCCGAGTCAGAATCGAGTCCGACCCGAGCCAGCCGACCCGGTCGAACCCAGTCGCCTAACCCTAACCCTCTCGACCGTCCGATCAAGATCGAACGGCCGAGATTGAGCCACGTCACCCGAACCCGAGCCCGACCGAGCCGGCCAGGTCGCCGAGCGGACCGAGCCCAAACCCTCGCACCGTTGGATCTTGATCCAACGGCTCACGCTGAGCCATGTCACCCAATCCAATCCATTCGGATTCGCCGCCATCGTGTGGGCCTCGGTTTCCGCGAGTTTCACGGACGCCGAGGGCCCTATTTAATGCGCCGCCGCCGCCACCGGGTAGCCGACTTCCGTGCGCACCCGTAGCCCTAGCCCACGCCGCCTGAGCCGCCGCCGTTTGCCCGCGCGAGCTCGCGTAGTTGGTCTAGCGCTCCGCCGCGGTTAATCGCTGATTCCGCCGCCGTTGAGCCCAGATCCGGAACAGCAAGGTCAAGCCGCGTCGGAGGGGACCCTTCACTTCGCCGGAATCGCGCCCAAACGCCGTCGAGCGTGTCGCCGTCCTCGTCTCCGGTGAACCAGCGCCGCCGCAAGCCATCGCCGTCGACCGAGCTCCATCAGCCGTCCGATCCGGATCCAAGGGCCCAGAATCGTCCATGTCACCCCCCCGGTGAGATCCCACGTGCTAATCCTCAGATCTATTCCCAACCGTTGGATTTAGATCCAACGGCGTAGATTGTGCCACGTAGCCTTAACCACACCGTACTAGATCCATTCTTAGCCGTTAGATCTAGATCAAACGGCTAGGGTTAGCCACGTTGTAATCTCCAGATTGGATCTTGACCGTCCGATCAAGATCGAACAGTCCAGATCAGCCGAGTTATTTTCCAAACGCGTTAAGCCAGATCTGATCTGGGCCGTCGATTTTCAAATCAACGGCTGAGATCATGCCACGCGTCCGGAAGGGCGGCCGTCGCGGTCGGCAGTCCACGCCGATCGCCGCCACGACGTCGGCCGCGTGACGTCAGCGTGGGACCCGCACATCAGTGACCGCCGAAACCGCACCATGACATCACCCGTGACGTCATGCTGACGTCACGGTGGGGCCCGCCTGTCAGCCCACTCGGCTGAGCCGTGTGCTGACGTCACCGGCAGGGCCCACTTGTCAGAGACATGAGCCGTGGACCGGGTCCACGGTGGACCGAGCCAAACCGTGCGCCGGGTCCATGGACCTGAGGCGACGTGGCGGCTCCCGATTGGTCCACGTGTCAAGCTGACGCAATAAATGAATTTCCAAAAAAGAAAATGATTTATTAATTCGAATTATTGATTTCAAAATTGGTTTCAAACTTCAAACGCTTATAACTTTTGCGTTTCAACTCCGATTTGAGTGATTCAAATTTCTAAATTTTCATAAAAATGAGACCTACTCAAATATGAATTTTAATTAATTTTTGTTTATGAATATTTCTCTGTTTTTAATTAATTAATGTTTTCTTTAAACTTTAAACGGCTATAACTTTTGCATTTAAACTCCGAATTTGACGATTCCAGTTTCTAAAAATTCATAAAATTATGCTCTCTCTGTTTATGAACTTTAATTGGATGTTTGGACAATTTTTGTCTACTGTTTATTTATTATTTGCTATTTGCACACTTTACGAGTAGACGTTGAAGTGCCCGAAGGCTTCGAAGGAGAAGTGTTGACCCAGAAGCCAGCTCAGGACCAAGAACAAGTACTTTTTGAAGGCAAGTTGTGCTTTGACCATGTTGATCCCATTTTCAAATTAAATTGGTTTAAACTATTGCATGCTAGTTTAATTAGAAAATGCTTTATTTAATTATGGGAAATTAGATAAATGCCAAATTGTTGTATGACCCCTTGGTTAATTAAATATGTGCCATGACTCCCTTGCCACCCTAGTTGAGGATTAAATAGTTGGACATTACTAAATTGCCAACATGGGAATTTAGATCGTTGTAGCATATTGCTTAGACCTGCTACGTGCTCATGACATGATTTTGGACAATCAAATGTTAATATTGACTTAATGATATATTGAACCTGTTTTGAAAAGGTATCATGTGTTGTGATGTTGATGGCACGTGGTGCATGGTAATCAATTAGGATTTGATAAATAGTTTTCGACCGGGGCATGTGGCAAGAATGATCGGGTGGGCCAGTTGTGGCACCGGGAACGTTGTTTTGGTTCTTCGGGTAGTCTTGCCCTTGTCACCCTAAGGACTTAACCCTGCAAGCCTTTGAACTGAGTCAAACGTGCAACCACATGTCTGTAATGGGACGGACCTAGTTGATTAAGTTGCTAATAACGTACCTGTGGGACCTCAGGATGTCAACTACACCCTTTGTGTAGTTGTACGGGGGAGCGTACCGGGGCTGCGGCCAGGTACCCATCTAACGGTGGATTGGCCTAAACTTCGCCTTCGCTAAGGGAAGGGTTAGTGTGCAATCACCGGGGAGGACCACTTGTGCTGTTAGAAGTTTCCGAAAGACTCTGTTACGGACACTCGCCTTCGTGGTGTTTGGCTGTATCTTGTGGGTAAAGTGCATAACCTCTGCAGAGTGTAAAATCTATTCGAATAGCCGTGTCCGCGGTATTGGACATCGCTCGGGAATTACAGTTAATGGTTAGACTTTCTTGAAAATAACTTGGTCTTGAAAGGTTGGGTTTGGTTTAATAATGATGTTGATGGAAATGTGGATTAGAATCGGGAAAGATGTTTATGTAACTCCAGGAAAAGTTATTGATGCTATACTTGTTTTTACTGCTTTCGAAACTACTTATGATACTTGTTAAATGCTCTTTACTGGAAATATACCTTGAACCACTCTTTTGTATTAAGCCGTGCATGTAGTATATTAGCTACATTCTATGCATGACTTGCTGAGTACCAAGTACTTACCCTTGCCGCAATACAACACCAGTTAAAGAAGAGTCTACACCAGCTTTGGAGGAGGAGCTCCCAGAGGAACAGTCTAACTAGGGAGTGAGCCCAGTCAGTTGCCTGTGGTATACTGGATGGCGCCACAATGTTATCTTATTTTCCGCTGCAGTTATTTCTCTTTTAATAAGTTTTCACCCTGTGTGGCGTATATTTGTAACTTAACCATAAGGTCGAGCAACCCGTTTGGTTAACTATTAAAGGTACTTTATTATTTCGTTGAGTATGATTATGATATTTACCAATGTTGAGACTGTGTGCACTAGCGCGTTCCTGGACTAGTGCTGAATACACAGAGGGTCCGGATTTGCAAATTCGGGTCCCGACAAGTTCCATGCATAGTTTTTCATGGGTTGCAAAGGAAACGATAACCATATTTGATCAAAATATAAAAGAGAGAAATTTTCTTATTTGCCATGCAAGGTTAACAGTTTTCCTGATATGTTACAGAAAAACTGCTCTTTCCTTAAGTGCCACCGGAGCAAAATTCATTACTCTCCCGTGCCACTGCCTTCATCCCCATTAGGCTCATTTGCCGTTAGCCAAAACAAAAGTTGTCAGTACTTTCACAAAATTCCCAACATCTTCTTCCTTCTTGCTCAAGATGCTTAGCTCGCAGTGTTTCGTGTAACTGGGCATAATTCCGAGTTGAGTGGTATGTTCACGCTCTTAACTGGAACTCATGATAGCCGTGCAAACACGCATGAACATTTCGATGTCCTCTAGACTCAGTGGCATGAGATTTAGCTCTGAAAAGCATCTTCAGCATTAAATACGAGAATTATCCTCGGCCTATGATTTAGTGTATAGCCAACACCATTTGGAATCAATTATTGTATAAATTAATTAAGCATTGATAGACAGCAGAGGGGAAAACCATATCTTTACCCCTATATAATTCACCAGTTAATTTTTTTCTACATGCACACACTATTCTGCCCCCACAGAGGATACCTTTTCTTTGTTCACCCTAACACGTGCACCCAGAAATCCGATTTCCTCATAATCAAACGCTAAGATGTATTTTCACATCACTTCATCAAATCTGATGGACCAAATTACCCGGTTCATCCCGTGAGCGCGCTCATGTGGCCCGCAAACGCCCCCCAATCGTCTGCCCGTGTGGCCCCCAATCGACCGCATCCCCTCAAGATTTTCCGCTTCCCCTCTCCGATCGCCTGCATTGCCGCGCGTGTAAACCCGAGACAGGGCCCCTTCCTCGCGATCCGCGGCGCAGAGCCAAAACCCTAGCCGCCGCCAGAACCCGATCCCGCGAGGGGAGCCGGCGCCGCCGCGCGCCCGTTAGCCGCGATATGGAGGCCGCGGCGGCGCGCAAGGAGCAACTGGGATGGATCCAGCCGCGAGGACTCCCCATACATCGCCTCCCCCGCCGAAGCTCGTCTCGCCGCCGCCCGTTGAGCGGCCGACGACGACCCAAGGCCAGATCTCGCGCACCATCAACGCTGGCTGGTGGCTCGGCGAGATCGAGCGGGAGCGGGTGCGCCTCGTGCGGGAGTGGGTCCAGATGGCCGCCCGCGACCGCGAAGAGGACAGCCCCCCGCCGCCCCTCGACCACGCGCGCAGGGACCTCCTCCCGATCCGCGGCCGCCAGGCTCGCCTTGAGCTCGTCATGCGCATGGCCGCCGAATGGTAGCTGTCTTCTGTTTTCCTTTCCTGGAGGGGTTTCATGGTTCTTGATTACGACATGCTATATTCTTATTCCGCTGCTGATTTGATTCAATTCTTATCCCTCACGATTTTCCCCATTTGTTTTCTTGGTCTGTTTCTCGGAAATTTGGAGTTTTTTTTGTGTGATTTTCTTGGTTGGTTCGGCATAATTTTGGTTCTTGACCATACGCTTGCTTGGGATGAGATTTCCCCCCAATTGTTTTCTTGGTCTATTTCTCGGAAATTTGGAGTTCTTTTTTTTTTGTGTGTGTGTGATTTTCTTGGTTGGTTCTGCATAATTTTGGTTATTGACCATACGCTTGCTTGGGATGAACTTTAGCCTGATTCGACGTCACAAGTTGTGTGTTTTCTGTGTAGTCAAAGCTCCCCTGTTGGCCACTGTACTATGGGAGTGGTTTATGCCGTGGAGTGGATGAAATTTGACCTCCCTTTTGCAGGATTTGGCGGCTTGAAGCTAAAATTTTGTGTGAATTGTGACGGTTTCTGGTGGTTCTTATTGATTTAGCTCTGCCACTGTACTATAGTATATTTCACTTTTATCCCATATACGATTAAACTGCCAATAACCTATTGCAGTTTTCTTGCTGTGAAGTGAAAAAGAACCTACATTCTTGACCAAATGGTCGAGGAATTGTGTCAACATGTCTCTGATGTTTCACCAACTGTCAGGAGTCTTTGTCTGCGTGGACTTGTGCAGGTCATCAATCTAAACATAGCAACTTCAAATGATACATGTTCTCTCCATTACATTGTGTTTGGCACTTTGACTAACATCGGTTGGACGATATTGTCGACTAAAATAGGGTTGAAAATGTGTGTAATATGCTTCTTTCACAATCTTGTATCTATTTTATTATTGAACAGATCCCACATTTCCTTCGCTTTCTGAATTGTATAATTTGTACACAATTTACTTGAATTGTTGAGTAAATCATGATTTAGCTGATGGCTTTGGTGACATTTTGTAGTTTTTGCATTAAACCTTATGCTTAATCTTTCTTATGATCTCTTTCAGGTACGTGAGAGCCATATGCTTAAATACATCCAGCAAGTATTAGGAGTAATATTAGCATTACTTGAAGACCCCATGCTTAAATACATCCAGCAAGTATTAGGAGTAATATTAGCATTACTTGAAGACCCCAATGAATCTGTTCAACTAACTGCTGTCCAATGCTTGTTAACTGTGAGTTGTTTGATTGCAATGAAAATAGCATTCTATTCAATTTTTTGTTCAATTTGACAGAATAAATGAATATCATGCACTGGTTTCAGGTTCTTAATGTGTCAGAACAAGATGCCGTTGATCCCATTTTAATAAATCTCTTAGTGAGGCTACGGAATCTCTAGGTAACCATTCACAACAAACATACTTTCATGTTACCATTTTTAATGGCATGATGCAGGACAATTTGCCTAAATTTACAATGCTTATTATGGAGCCTGTTGGTAAGTTCATGGGTTGAGTCAGAAGATGGTTGGTGGATGACAAAAACAAGCAGGATAAGTGCTTTGTGAATGTAAAGATCTGATGAGGTTGAATGCTTGAGTTAGTTTCCACTGTTCAAAAGGAACATCAGTTTTTTTTATTATAAAAAATGAATTTGCAGCTATTTCGTAATAATGCTTTTGGTAATTCAAGAATGCTTATATACAATTCACCAGTTAAATCTTTTCTACATGCACACACTATTCATCCCCCATAGAGGATACCTTTTCTTTGTTCACCCTAATATGTGCACCCAGAAATTCCCCTTCCTCAAAATCAAGCGCTAAGATGTTTTCTCACATCACTTCATCAGATCTAATGGACCAAATCATCCGGTTCATCCCAATCTTCCGTGTGGCCCCAATCACCCGCCCGTGTCGCTCGCCCGCCCGTGTGCGCCCATGTGGCCCCAATCGCCGCCCCCAACGCCACCTTGGAGCTCGCTTCGCTTCCGCCTCCTCCCCTCTCCCGCCCCCAAGCCACCTTGGCGCTCGCTTCGCCTCCGCCTCCTCCCCTCTCCCCTCGCCGCCAGCGATCACCGGGGATCCGCCGCCGCTGGGGATCTTGTAGCCTCCATCTGCCCTCTCCCTCCCGCGTCCCGCTTGCGTTCCCGTCCCCCTATCCGGGGAACTCTCCCCAGGGAATTTGGCATGTGACCCGGGGGCGCGTGGGGGAGGAGGCGCCGCCGGCGAAGGCGGCTGCGGCGCGCGACCGATTGATTTCGAGATCTTTGAGGATTTTTTGGGCGATTTTTTTAGGGCTTGCTCCAGGAGTTCGGTTGATCTAGATGAGACGCTTGTAAACACAAAAGCGTATTTTCTGTGCTTTATTGATCTCTATTGGTTGGGATGGTTTGGAATCTGCTGGAAAAACTCCGCGGGCTTGCGGATTTAATTCGGAATTAGATCTATAATGCGTTCATAATTTAGTATATTGAAAACAGCTGTGCGAATATTCAGATTGTCGCGTTGTATTGGATGCATTACTTGTTAGTTGCCTGCTCATTGTCGTCTGGACTTTGGAACCCTCAAATTTAGTTTGATCTGAATTTGGGAGAGGGCATGGAGTATAATGGGAAGATCAATTGCCAGTTCAGCCCCTTTCAGATTTATGTACATAGTTTGGTTAATTTGTCAGTTCAGCAGTAGCACTGCATTTCATCCAAAATTAAATTAGCCAACCTGTATTTGCAATTTCGGACAACCATCTCAGTGTTGTGATCATTTGACAAATGTTACTCTGTGGAAGGAGGGTGGAGTCGTAACCATCAATGTGTCTGTGCAAGAGAAGTGTTTTCTGTCTTTTGTTTTATTGGATAATTTGTAGGAAAAGCAATACTTATTCAAATTTATATTGTTACCTGCGCTTGAAAGTTCATGTGCCCCTGCAATGGTGGCTATATGTTAGTTTTCTGCTTTGTGATTCTACTTACTTCCATCATATATGGTAAAAGTAATAGTGGGATACAATTTTAGGTGAGAATGACCTTGTCTTCACCAAACAGGTTTCATTGGTGGACGGTGCCCTCTAGGAAGGTCCACCGAGAATTTCAGAGGCTGCTATACAGATCTCTAGGTGCCGTGTTTCTGAGTATTTGAATGGGCATACTGGCTATGATCTACTTCCAGATTCTGGTAAGGTATGGAAAACCAGCTGCTTTTATATGAATTCTATTGATATAAAGGTTTATTCTAACATTTTTTTTTTCAATCCAGGTTATTGCTCTGTACATTAATTTACTCGTGAAAAAATATCCTCTGTGGGGGCAGAATAGTGGGGGCAGAATAGTGTGTGCTCGTAGGGCTACAGGTAGTGAAGCACTCCTTTTTTATCACACTGATTTGTTATGAATCTTACAGTGCATTCTTGCCATTCTGTATTTGATGGATTCTTAACCAGACAATGACAAATTTTTACCCTGTGTTTTCCAGTAGGGCTCTCCCTAGCCCTACTGTTGTTCCATAAAATAAAACTTTTTACCTGACCAAAGTAATTAATAGTTTAATTTAATACTAAGTGTGAACTTCTGTAGACATGCTTGGAATATTCAGTCGATTAAGTTTTTACACCATCCTCTTTGTTGCAGACTTGTGGAGACAGATAATCACAAACCCAAGTATGGATGATCATGCTAGAAAACCAGATCTCCTGTCATTTTACATTGGAAGCAAGCTGCCTGTATCTGAATCTGTGAGACAAAAATTGCTGGAGATTGATGGAATTTCATATCGCTTACAAAGGGAGATTCAGCTTCTAAAGGCCTTTAATCTCGTAAAATGTAGATTTTGCAAGGTAACAATCTACTGTATTTGGAGTTACTATCTTGTGAGTTTCGATCGGAGCTAATGAATTTTTACTAGGCTTTGGTCGGTATTTTTCGTCTAGATCATCTCAGATTCACAGCAATGTCAAGTTTCGACCATTACCTCGCTAGATTAGTGGCTCTATCTAGACATTTCCTTTTTGCGGCAAGGTCAGGTTTACGGTTGCTACGAGACATTGGAGATCTCATTGGTTCTTTGTTGCATCTTTGCATTTGCATGTTAAGTAGTGATATTATTAACATACAATCAAGCTGGTTCGTAGTTCATATTGGCATGTGTTGGTCGTTCCTCAGGCACATGGGGCCGCAAGGCAGAACATGTTTCATCAAATGTTGCTAAATCAAAGAATTTCTAAATAAATTTTATTATACTGTGCTGACATGTTTGTTTTCATGGTAGTCTCTTATAGCAAAATGTAGTGACATGGTGGTGATGTCTACTGTCAACCCTTATGGTTATGTCCATGAGACGATTACAGTCAGCAAGGCACCTGGGCTTGCTCTTGATGGCGGAAGCTACATCTGGAGAAAGTAGCTTGCTGGATGGGCAAGGAGAAATCGATACTACTACTGCAGCCAAAGAAGCCTCTGGGTGAAAAATAGTGAGAAGCTACAATTTCTAATTTTTGTCTGGTGTCTGCTTTGAATCTTCAAAACTTGTGATAATGGTAGCTTTGCTTTAGTAATCGCTTTTTCTTCTTTGGTCCATCCTTAAGTGGCAGGGTGGCTTGGTGCATCCTTTTCTGGTTTTATTCTTCCTCGTATGTATTCACATGGTACAAATAGATTGGATAACAGACAACTACCAATTCATACTACTATAATGCATATGTACAAACAGCTCTAAAAGTGACATTGGAATGTACACGGTTATCCTGTGCATGTAATAGACACGTCTTTGATAATATATGGAATATTGCTGCGATATATATGACTATACCAAAGGCTGCCCAGCTCTTTGGTAATCATCTAGGTTCTTCGTTTGAATAATGGTGCGATATATAATATTGATCTCACACTAGGTAAGTTATTTGCTCTTGCTCTTATTACTACATATTGTTCTTGAAAATTAACTATATATGGCCGCATGACTGTTTCAAGAGGTTAATGTACTATACACCAATATTTCCCAAGCTAAAGATCACATGATACAGACCAATATTTCGAGGCAATACAGACCAATATTTCGAGGTAATATCTGAGACCGTTTAGTCTTGTTTCCTATCCGAATATGAGCTTATTTGTTTCCTGGTTTGTTTCCTCACGCACTAGGAAACTAAATGGCCCTAATCAAGGAGTCAAGATCCTGATTTGTTTCCTATAGCCGCATGCATGCAATCGAAGTCCTGATTTGTTTCCTCGGCTCTTGATGGCGCTCGCTTGATTAGAGTCCAGAACGGATAGAAGGCATCACGGCGATTACGTCCAGATCGGCTTCCTCGAGCCCATGCACCCATATCACGGCGATTTGTTTCCCCATATTATACAACGCATGCAGGCTCACGTCCACGCATGAGACAGGCTCGTGATTACGTCCACGCATGCAGGAAAAATTCTTCAGCCGATTGGGCAGACGGCACGAGTATCTGAAAGGAAAAATTATTCAGCCGATTGGGCAGACGGCGATTACGTCCAGATCGCCTTCCTCTAGCCCATGAACGCATGCAGGCTCGTGGCAGTTCTGCGGCACGAGTAAGTAATATTGCCCGTGCTAGCGATTTCTTCAGCCGATTGGGCAGAAGACGAGTTTGACATCGTCAGGCTCGTGGCAGTTCTGCGGCATCGCCTCCACGTCCGTCGGCGTCGTCCTCGCGTCCGGTGACCTCTGCTTGAACAGCTACGCGCACACGCGCACCCCTGCGCCCTGCACCCGCCCGCGCCCACCTTCGCGTCCCCTGGGCACTCCGCGTTGAGGTCCATGGTGCACATCTTACTACACTTTATTACCAAAAAAACATATAACACCTTTTGCTTATTTGAATTGTATTACCAAATATCGCCGTAGCGTTAGCACGGGCAATATACTAGTAACCATATAAGGTACCAAGTTAAATTGTTATCGTTGGTAAGCAGATACGCTAGGCCCATCAACTAAAATCACTGTACTCACTTCACTATGGCAAAACCAGAACAAGCTAGCAGAAGGATGTCGTCGTGAGGCTCCCTTCATTTCCTACCGTAGGAAAGTTACCTGGGGCCAATGTCCCGCAGTGCACATGTCTGTTCCCCACCCATAGCAGGCACGACAGTCACCATGAGATCCATGTTTTATCCGATTTCCAGGAAAGTTTGAAATTTATTTTTAAAAAAGGAGACAATAAAATGAAACCCATTGAAGAAAGAAATGGTCACTAGATCAGAATGTCGATTATGATGTACTCCCTTGTTATTTTTTAAGTAAATTTCACAAAACTGCACGTGTTTTTGTACAAACTATTAGAAAGCTAAAGATTTTAGCTTCTATTTCATAAAACTATAGATTTTATAAGAACTTGTATCACAAAACTATATGTTTTACAATGGATTGTTTCTTGTAACAGGTCTGACAGTGTGAGCAAACATGGCAGCCTCACGCGCGAGTGAAACTGAAAATGGGAGCGCGTGAGGCTATCATGTATGTCCATACTGTTAAACCCGTTACAAAAAATGATTAATTCTAAAACCTGCAGTTTTGTGATACAAGTTCTTCTAAAATCTATAGTTTTATGAAATATGACGTAAAACATGTAGTTTTATGAAAATTTGTAACAAAAACTTGTAGTTTTGTGATATTTACTCTTCTTTAAATTTAAACATCAATAAATTTAAAACTATCAAGATTAGCTATATGAAAATTCTATCTATAGATTGGTTTGTCGTTAAAAATATTTTTATAATATTATAATTTTATTAGTGCATTGTAATGTTAAGTTATAAAAATTAATCGTCAAAGTTGCATTATGAATGCTTGTATTGGGAAAGGGCTAAAAACAAAAATAAAAAATGAGAGTTCACAAAGTTACAAAATAAATGAATGATGACATTAGCTACATTCAAACCTGGAAATGCTAAAAACAATTGTTTTATAGATGAAAAAAAGGGAAATTTCTTTATTTGCCACTAAAAGTTGGCCAGATCTCTAAAATTCCATCGCAAAACTTCTCCTCCCTTTATTGCCATCGGATCTCAACTTTTATTCCTTTTTTGTCACTCCCATCAGTCGCTGTTAGCTTAATGCCACGTGAATACAGAAAACTTGTCAAGTTTTTTTTACGCACTACTATAGAGAAGCACATCAGTGGCTCTCACGTAGGGGATAGGCGGAAACCACTGTGATCTCTCTTCCTTGGAAATAATGACGTAACTTCCTAGATGCAACCAACACGACGTACACCATCTTCTGGGCCTGCGGGTACCTTGTTTCTGCATCATGTAACACCTTGCTGACGTAGTAAACTGGCCGCTGGATGCCTTCCTGCTCTGCCACCAGTATCGTGCTCACGACTGCCGGACTGGCCGCTACATATAACAGCAGCGGCTCACCTGGCTCGGGGGCGACTAGTACTGGAGGGGAGGAGAGGTATTTCTTTAAATCTTCGAGTGCTTGTTGCACTTCTGTAGTCCATTCGAAAAAGTTAGTCTTCTTTAACAGCTTGAAGAAGGGGAGGCTCCTTTCCCCCAGCCGGGCTATGAACCGGCTGAGAGAGGCCAGGCGACCAGCTAAGCACTGCACTTGCTTGAGCCGTGTGGGTGGTTGCATGCGCTCGATGGCCGCGATCTTTTCTGGGTTGACCTCGATTCCACGACTGGAAACGAGGAACCCAAACAGCTTTCCAGATGACACACCGAACACACACTTCTCAGGATTCAGCTTCAAGCAATACTGACGGAGGTGGGAGAAAGTCTCCTCTAGATCTTCAACAAGCCCAGCAGTCTTTTTGGTCTTCACTACCAAGTCATCAACATACACTTCAAGACTTCTTTCAATCTGTGACCGAAATACAGTGTGCATAGTTCGCTGGTAGGTTGAACCAGCGTTTTTCAGCCCAAATGGCATTCGGACATAACAGTACACGCCTAGAGGGGTCACAAAAGTAGTCTTCTCTTCGTCTTCCCGCGCCATGCTGATCTGGTGGTAGCCGGAGTAGGCGTCCAGGAAGCACAAGACCTCGCACCCTGCTGTGGAGTCGACGATAATGTCTATTCGCGGCAAAGGGTACGGGTCCTTGGGGCAGGCTTTGTTGAGGTCGGTGAAGTTGATGCACATCCGCCACTTCCCATTCGACTTCTTGACGAGCACAGGGTTAGCCAGCCACTCGGGGTAGGCGGCCTCCCGTACAATCCTCGCCTGCAGCAGTTTCTCTACCTCATCCTGGATGGCATCTTGCCGCTTTGGTGCCTGCCTCCGGACTTTCTGCTAGACCGGGTGCACTCAGGGGAGCGTTGCCAATCGGTTCAGATGGTTCCCAGGCAAACACATCTAAATTGGACCGGAGGAAGGTGACGAGCGCGTCTTCCTATTTGGTGTTGAGGTTGGCACCGATCTTCACAACCTTCCCAAAACCCTCCTCGCCCACGGGGACCACCTTCACCTCACCCGAGGGACCAGGTGAGGCATGGGCCTTGACCGAGGGGAGCTCTGGGCAGTTGTCCTTGCCTCGGGCCGAGTAGGTGGTGCCGGCCAGGTCCTGCACCTGCTTGTTGACACGCAGGGCTTCCAGCCGATCCACCTTCACAGTAATTGGACCTCCAGGCCCGGGGATTTTTACCATCATGTAGGCATAGTGTGTGGCCGCCATGAACTTGACCAGAGCTGGTTGGCCAAGCAAAGCGTTGTAGGGAAGGTCAAAGTCGGCGATCTCAAAGTTGATTCTCTCTGTCCTGAAGTTTTCCACACTTCCGAAGGTGACAGGCAGCCGGACTTGTCCCAGGGGCGTCAAGCCTACCCCAGGGGCAACTCCGTAGAGGAGAGGGGCCGGGCGCAACTCCTCATAGGGAATTTGGAGTGCCCTGAACGCCCCGACTGACATAAGGTTGATGGAGCTTCCTCCATCAACAAGCACTCACCCGAGTCTCGCATTTCGGACCGTGGGAGAAACCACGATCGGAAGATGGCCCGGGCCTGAGGTGCTCTCCGGGTGGTCGGCTTGACTGAAAGTGATCGGCTCCTCCGACCATTTCAGTGGCCTGCTCGCCACGAGGGTTGATACGGTGGTGCACACCTCCCTCAACTCTCGCTTGTACTGTGAGTTTGAAGAGTAAGTGGCGGAGCCACCTTGAATGAACGCCACCGTGTGCTCCGCTTGCTGAAAGGCCAGCGGAGCAGGGTCTTCACCCGCGTCGTCGCGGTCGTCTTCGCGGCGTTCCTTAAGCCGCTGCTCCACCAGCTTGGACACAACCTGGCAATCCGCCAGATCATGTCCGTTGGTCCTGTGGATGGGGCAGTAAGGTCTGCCCCCGTCGTCTTCTCGGTGGGGTGAACGGCGGACCCCGCGGTCGCACCTCTGGGCTTGGCCTCCAGCTCAGCGACTAGGATCTCTCCGGCGCCGGCCTCTTTGCGCTTCTTCTTCTTCTTCTTGTGATCGAAAGCTTTTGAGGTTCCTACCTCGCTGTGGCTGGACAGCCCCGCCACACGCTCCCGGGCCTCCGCCACCCTAGCGCATTTATGCGCTAAGGAGAACAGCTCGGAGGTGGTCGATATGGTGCGGGTAGCCATCTTCTCCCGCATCTTCTGATCCCGAACCCCCCTCTGGAATGCGATGATCACTGATTGCTCAGAAATCCGGGGGATCGTGTTATGGCAGTGGCTGAACCTCCGGATAAACTCTCTCAGGGACTCCGCCTTTGTCTGTTGCAGGGCGTGGAGGTCGTCCTCCACACCCGGCTGAGTGTAGGAGCCCAGAAAGTTGGCAATGAAAAGGTCACACAGTTCCTCCCACGCGTGCACGGAGCCTCGCGGGAGGTTCAGCAGCCAGGAGCGGGCAGAGCCCGTCAGCGACGTCGGGAGGTAGTTGGCCATGATCTTTTCAGACCCTCCCGCGGCACGCGCCACCGTAGTATAGATCTGCAGGAACTCCTCCGGGTTGGTGGTGCCGTCGTACTTTTCGATGGACGCAGGGCGGAATCTCTCCGGTCACGCAGCTTGGCGTAGGCGAAGGGAAAACGCCTGGCATCCAACGTTGTAGGGGGAGTAGCGTCGCTCGCCCGCTCCTCGGACCCGAGAGGGGGTTGAGGAGTGCGAGTCTACGCTCTCCCCGGAGTCAGGGGGCGAAGTATCCCCCCATCCGCCAGGCGTCGGGAGGCCAACGCGATGCTGCGCATGCTCGTGACGCCCCCTGAGGACATTGCGCAAGTCACCATCGCGCCGGAACCGCCTTTCGTCTAGACGGGCCCTTAGATCCTCGTGGCCCCCCGCCGGCTTGGGGGAGCTGTGAGAAGGAGTGGGAGCATGTGCATGTCCCCCTGTACCCGAGGGGGCTGCAACCCGCGCACCCTTTCCTTTGTCCCGACCCTCGTGACCAGGAAAAACTCTGACAGGGCGGCTGGAAGCTTGCGCATTGGTCGTGCGCATGTCCTGCCGCCCGACGCCGGAAGCCCCCGGCTGATTTGCCGCCTCTACCTATTGCTGGGCAGCATCCACTAGGCGGGCGATGCCCCACAGCCATGGAGCGGCCGGGGTTTCGCCCCCTAGCGTAACTGGAGGGTGATCGAGGAGCAGCCGGGCCGCATGAAGATTCCACGCTGGGGTGCCGTCTCCCATCAACAGACGCCGTCGGATGGGCTGTCCTCCTTGCGCGGAAGCACCACGTGTCCCTCCCTGGACGGAGGGACCCGGGAGGTCCGACACCCTGGGCGGGCGCCGGGATCGACTACGAGCGCCGCTCTCTTCATGTAGGTCGTCGTGCTTGGAACGTGAGTCTGCCATGCCGGCGGCCAGCCAAGCTTCTTGCAAGTCCCGCGAGAAGGTTGAAGAAGGAGGGGCGATCCAGCCACTGAGCCCCTACCTGGCGCGCCACTGTCGGCGTAAGAGCCAACAGACACCTCCGAGTCGGGTGTATACGAAGTTCAAACGGGGGGCTTTCGTGGAGATCGACCGAGAGATGGAGGAAAGGGATCAGCAGCGAAGCTTGCAAGGAGACGTTTGGGTTTTTCCAGGTTCGAGCCCTCCTTAGAGTAATAGCCCTAGTCCTGTCTGGGTGTTCTTGCTTGTGTTCTTGCCGGAGGCTAAAATCATCCAACCGAAAAGATCTTCGAACCGCCCTCTCCCATGCACCCCGGCTACCTTTTATATTTGGGCTGGCTGGGGCACATGGGGGACTTACATCAGTGTACCACTCTTATTACACTACCACACCGCATTTAATGCACCTGTCACTATTCTTGAGTTGCACCCAACGCTTCTGACACGACCGACTTTGCCCCAGCCTCGGGACCTGTGTGCATGCCGGCTCCGCACGCCTCGCTAGGGGCGATTTTGCCATGACATCACTCGTAATAAATGTGCGCATTGGGAACACGCGCCGTCACACTGTGGCCTTCATTGCCTCCACTTAATGCGCACGGCACGCATTAAATGCCCTTGACCCTTTGCGCGGTGGCACAGACCGCTAGGTGGCCTTGGGAATCGAAGCGCCCGGTAGCGTGGCTCGACGCCACTGTCCCGGCTGGCGATCACCTTATCGAGCGCCACGGTAGTGTGACTGGACGCCACTCGCCCGGGCAATCACCTTATTGAGCGCCAGCGGCGTGGCCCGGACGCCACCTATCAGCTAGACGATCACCTTTACTAACCGCCAGCGGCGTGGCCTGGACGCCACCCGTCCGCTGGGTGATCACCTTTACTGACCGCCAGCGACGTGGCGTGAACGCCACCTGTCCGCTGGGCGATTACCTTTACTGTGGTGGAGTGGGCACCCTGGTGTAGAATACACCAACACTCATAAACAAGTACCACCATCCAACCAACTAGCATTAAGTTCAAGTTATTACTACGTTGAAATGTCGGATGACGCGAGCGTGCTCATATCCGAGAGAGCGGCAATTCGAATCGCTTATTCACCCTTCAGGGGATCATCAATCGCACGACATGTGCCACAAGGAACCTCATGTCAACCCTCCTCCCATCCATACATACTCGTTGGGCCATCTTCATGCGGTCCGAGCACCTAGCACCCCCTCGAGCGGCCCAAGCCCGGCTTGGCCCTCGAGAGTCGGCCTAAGCCTCGCCCTCAACCACGCCCAACCGCATGAGGGCACACCCCATCGAATAGCATGCGATGAAAGAATAGCTTACCGTCCCATTCCGGCATGCGACTAACAAGATATGCTTGATCAACATGGCAAACAACGGATCGGTCCTCAACTGACACAGGTGAGACTACCACACTTGAGCCTCCACACCCAAGTGCCCCAACTTTCTTGCCCGGTCTCATTTCATTTTCCATTTCTCTTTATAATCATAAGCACTGCAACCCCATACTGTGAAGTGTAATGATCTCAAGCGATGGAACCATCCACCGCTTAGCCCATACCCGACATCTAAGCAATTAAGCGTGGACACAGTATATTTACCCATATACTAGCTCCAAGGGAGGTGTTCAACAATATCAAAGGGTGTATGTGCAGCAACTTGGTTCTAATACCAATCCCACCATCCAACTCCTAATGCATAACTTAATCACCCAATAAGCAATTGATTCACAAAAATAATTTACACATAGGGTTGAACATGCTTAGGTGCTTGCCTGATGCTTCTGCTTGAGTATCGACCACGAGTTGCTCTTCGGCAATCCCCTCAACCACGGTCACGTCGGTCACCGCGGTCTCATTCTCTACACGAATATAATGCATGAAGAAGATGCATGCAATGCAATTGAAATGAAATACAATTGCAAACGCCCCCCGCAACAGACCTGTCAGCCCGGACAGTCTGGACATTTCATCCGGATAGTCTGGACAACTCGGACATTCCGGACATTTTGTCTGGACACTCCGGACACCGCGCAACTCGCCCAAATGACACGAGGGATCGAGGTGTCGCCAAGTTCTACGACACCGCGGGGACTCGATCTATAACTTTTCCACACACGGCCCAATTGGAGAAGCTCCAAGCTAGCCCAAACATGAGGAAACGATGCTCACTTCTAAAAACTCCAACCAAAACTTAACCCAACACTTAGAATGGCATCATCTACTCCCGATCTCTCACCCTACACCCTACATTGCCTAATCCACCCCAAAAATCTGACCACCCACCAAAAACCCTAACACCCCAAGGTTTACCCCCAACCTCAAACTACAAGACCCAGCCCCAAATCTACTTCCATGGACGCCCTAGAACCCAAGAACCCATGAATCCACTCCAAGAAGAGGTCTTACCTTCAAGGAGGGTGAAGAAGGAGGGGAAGCCGGGTAGAGGAAGGAGGACGCCAGCTTGGGGACGAACTTGAGGACACCGGGGTAGGGAGTCACCGGGGAGATACCACGGGAGGACGCTGGCCGGTGGGGAGTCGCCGGAGATGAGCTCGAGGTGGAGGAGAGCACGCACAAGGGAGTGGAGAGCAAAAGGTAGGGGAGAAATGAACAAAGAGCCACGAAATGGGACTTTTATACTCAACCCCCGCAAAGTCCGGACTCTCCGGACAATTAGTCCGGATACTCCGGGTTGGGGTATTCGGTCAACCCAATCCGGACACTCTGGACATTCAATCCGGATACTCCAGACCTTTTGTCCGGATACTCCGGATTGCCCAGAAAATCCAGCACAAGGTTCAATTTTTGGCGCTAGGTTTGATCTAGGGTTTAACGTCGGATCTTGGTGCAAACCTCCCATGCCAGAGAGAAAAGTTTCTAGTTTGCAACCAAGCGACATGCGCATCCTGGATCACCCCGAATCTCAAGTTACGAGACTCCGAACTTGGATGAAAACACATTTGCGAATTGGAGTGTTCAAGCTCCAAACTTGCAGTTGAGCTATGGACGCTACTAAGGGGCGGTTTAGGATACTCTAGGAAGTTATTATCCGAACTCAACCGCGGCCACAGGCTGGTTAGGGTTAAAGTTCGCCGCGCGAGTCGAATTTAAATTCGTGGCTATGACAGTATATTGCCATGCAGGGCGAGCACGATGACTAAGGGGACTGATCCTCTGGGATACGAAGTCCCGCACTACCAGCACCCCGGTCAGGCCAGCATCTCGCAAATGCTGGATGCGAGCTGCCATCGCCTGGAGTTCTGCCATCTCCTCGATGAGCAAGCCCAAGTTCTCGTTGGCCTCCACCGGCGCTGTAGGCAGAGCGAGGGCATTAACCCCGCTGTCGTCGCTGGCATACAGCCAGTCGCTCCACCATGCCTTCTAGTTGGACTTCGCCTGGAAGGGGATATTGTGGAGGGCCTCCCCGTCACGGAGACGAAAGTGGTAACTCCTTGTGGCCGCACCATCAGCGATGCCCCGGAGAGTGTAAAAGTATCGGAAGAGAGGAAGATTGGGCCTCACCCCCACGAACATCTCGCACAGGTGTGCGAAGATGGCGAGGGTGACGACGGAGTTGGGGGTGAGGTGAAGGTGGTGGATTTCATAGAAGTGGAGGATGGTGAAGAAGAATTCATAGAAGGGCGGCACCAAGCCCGCCAGCAATCCCCAGCCGAAGACGATGATCTCTCTGGGCCCGCATCGCGGGGCGGAGGATCCGTGACGCAGCTGGAGGGAGCCCTCAGTCGCGATCTTGGAGAGGATGGTCACCCTCTCCCTGTCGGCTGTGGAAGGAAGAAAAGACTGCGCCATCAAAGTAGGGTGCTTTACCGGATGACATGGAAACATAAGGTGATGAGGTTGAGGGAACAAGAGACGAATAATCAAAAGGAATTTCCACACCGGTGCCAACACGTTGGGTATCCGTGTTGCCATCGGTTGGACTACTCTTCTCAGTTGGCATCCTAATTTTTCCGAGCGGTTAAGATTAGAACAAGAGAAACCCGCTTTGATACCAATTAAAAGGATCGGGATGTCGCCTAGAGGGGGGTGAATAGGCGTTATAAAATTTAACCCTAATTAAATCACAGCAGAACAGTAACTTCGGATTGTCCAAGTGAGACTTCAGACTGTCCGAGTGATTCGGACAGTCTGATGTTTACTTCGGATAGTCCGTGAGTTACAGAGCAGGAAATGCAAAGAAATGCAAAAGTAGATCTAGCAATTTTAGAGAAATCTACTTCCACAAATAGAGTGAGTTGGCTCAGCATACCTACAGGTGATGAACAACTCACAATATAATTACCTCACAACAAATTACTTTTGAATCAACCACCACTATGATGAAAAGTAAATCCAATAATCGAAGATGGAGACTCAGAGATTTTATCCCAAAGTTCGGATTCTTGAGGGAATCCTACGTCTCTGTTGAGGCGATACTAAGTCAGGGTTTCTTTCAACCCAAAACCTCATGATGTTGCACAAAGCACTCACCGATTTCACTTTCTTGAATCCTTTCTTTTCGGAGGTGGATTCAACCTTCACAAACTTCTGGAGGCTCACCACACAAAGGATTGAGAGCTCACCGGCAACTCCTAGCATTCTAGGAGACCTCAACCTCCAAGAGTAATAGATCAGCGAGAAATCCGCGAGGGGATGAAATCCGGTGCTCAAGATGGATCTTTGTGGCTTCAATCTTCTCAAATCTCGCTTCTCTCTCCCTCTAATGAAACAAATCACAAAGATTTAAAGGGGAGAAGCTAGGGCTCAAGGAGGGTGACCAAAACGCAGTAAATGAGTTGAGTGAATGTGCTATACTGGTTGGTAGGTGGGGAAGAGGTATTTATTTGGTTCCCCAAAAACTAGCCGTTTTGGCTCAGCCACAACACTATTCGGACAGTCCGAACATTGGTTCGGATACTCCGAGTAGGTAAAATCAACACTTGAGACTTGTGACTGAGAGAATATGCTTCTAAAATTTGAAACTTTGATAGTTTTGACAACTAAGATCCATCTTTGAGCACATAAAGTCACACCAAGGCTATTTCTTGTCAAATCCCTCTTTATAGTACGGCTGTCCTTAGACTCAATAGAAAATAAAATATACGGCACCAAGTCTAACAACCGTCTTTTTCTTCTTTGTTTTGAGGTTGCTCCATTGCTTTTAGATACATCATCAACCAGAACAATCTATTCATAATGCTCACAAAACTCGTTAGTCCCTTAATCGTATTGTCATTATTCACCAAAATCCTTAAAGGGCCTAGATGCACTTTCACCTATCGAACACGTGGGTTTTGAGTCCCTGCAGGACAAGGTCATTGGCTCGTTCGACCTGGCCGTTACTCTGGGGATGCGCAACAGAAGCAAAGCAGAGTTTGATTCCTAGCACTTCATAAAAGACCGTAAAGGCATTGCTCTTGAACTGGGAACCGTTGTCAGTTATTACTCAATTCGGGATGCCAAATCGGGTAACTATGCTCCTCATGAATTTCTTGGCCGCTTCCGAGGTGATGTGTCGATGGCCATGAACAGGAACTTGTAACCTCCTTGGGCTCTAGGGAAGGGTCCCAAGATGTCCAAGCCCTAGGCGGAGAAAGGCCAAGATAGAGGAATAGTTTGCAGTGCTTGGGCTGGTTTGGTGGTTTGCATGTCTAAAAATTGGTAGCTTTCGCACTTTTTTACCAGCTCGCAAGCGTCCTAGAGGGCAATTGGCCAATAGAACCCTTACCAAAGACCTTTTCGATAGAGTGCGATAGGGCGCAAGATTGCCACAAAAGCCTCCATGGACATCGAGCAATATTTTATTGCCCTCTTCCTGAGTGATACACATCATCAAGATTGCGATACTCCCCTTTCTGTAGAGTTTGCCATTTATCAATGTGTACATCTTGGATTTACGAGAAATTTTTTCGGCTGAGGCATCATCGTCAGGGATCTCTTGACCTTCGAGATAGGCTTGGAATGGGGTCATCCAAGTCAGCTCGCGTTCGAGTAGTGTAGCTTCCATGTCTGCATGTTTCACCTCGCTGACTCGATTAGGCTGATGATCTAGTTGGGCGGCTTTTGTCTCCTGTTTGGGGGAGGTAGAAGGTTTAAGGAGCCGTTCTACAAAGACCCCTATCGTGGCAGGTGATCTGGATGAAGTGAGCCTGGCAAGTTCGTCGGCTATGGAATTATCACCCCGTCGGATGTGTTTTACCTCCAATCCTTCAAACCTGTGCTCTAGCTTGCGTACCTCACTTAAGTATGTTGCCAGGTTGTCACCTGTGCACTGGTAATCCTTTTGCACTTGGTTTACAACTAGCTGTGAGTCCCCTTTCACGAGTAGTCGTTTTCTCCCAAGCGAAGCGGCTATCCGAATCCCATTCACCAATCCCTCGTATTCTACAACATTATTTGAAGCTTGGAAATCGAGCTGGATGACATACCTAAGTTCCTCACCTGTCAGAGATTTGAACAAGATGCCGGAGACCGCACCTTGTCGGCTGAGCGAGCCATCAAAGAACATAGTCTAGTAGTCGTCGTCGGGGGCTTCGTGCCCCTTCTCCTTGACATGCGTCCACTCTGCTACGAAGTCCACTAGGATTCCCGATTTGACGCAGGTTGTCGGCATACTTTACACTGGGGTACCCTCTCCGTTGTAGATAGGTACAAGCGGCCCACGTGGCGGCCTGGCGAGCAGGTGGACGACCAAGCCCTCCTCGCCGGGCGACAAGGGCGAGAGGAAGAACCAAGGGAGGCTTCGCCTCGAAGTCTCCTTCCACCGACACACTGTGTTAGGGCATTAAATGCAAAGGGATTTGCTGTCAATTCAACGACGACCCATGCCTCTGACGCCTCGTGCCTAACCCGTTGTGGGAAGTGCACATCCCTGGCGGCCCGCGCACAGTAGTCCGGCGGCATAGAGAATGAGTCTTGGGGGACGGGACAACATTAATGGATGTAATCTATGAGCTGTGTATCAACGTGATGTCACCTTCCCACTTGCCCGAACCTGCCCCAGCTATATAAGGGAGGTCTGGTGCTTGCAGAAGGGGATTCCCCCCAGATCTAAGAGACATAGACAAGCTGGAAACTCTGGTCTTCGGTCATAGCTTAGATAGTTTGGAAAAATAAGAACATTGTAACCAAGTTCCACAAAGATTGTAACAAAGACACAAGCAGGACGTAGGGCTATTACCCACACTGGGGGCCCGAACCTGGATAAAATCTCTGAGCCCATTGGAGTGTTCATCGAGTTCATCGTTTCATCGTCCCCCGGGATCCCCACGGTAGAGCTATTAGGGTTTCCACTACAAAGATGCACCCCTACTGAACCTAAAACCTCCGTCTTAGGAGCATCCTGCCGGTAAAAAACACCGGCACAGGTCCTTGGGGCGAAGTCAACTCTTAACTCATTGATCTCGACGGCCCATTGGCCTACTCGTCCTGTGACTTCCCGATTTCGGATAACTTCTTTGAGTGAGTACGTTGTCATTACAGTGATCTTGTGCGCCTAGAAGTAATGCCGCAACTTTTTGGACGTCATCAAGACTGCGTAGAGCATCTTCTAGATCTGGGGGTACCGTAGTTTTGCATCGTGCAATACTTCACTCACATAGTAGACTGGCCTCTGTGCTTTCATCTTTTTGTCGAGGTCGTCCCGTTCAACTACTAAGATAGTGCTTACTACTTGTGGAGTTGCTGCAACATACAAGAAAAGATTGTCTCCTTCGTTAGGGGATACTAAAATGGAGGGAGACGATAAGTACCTTTTTAGTTCTTGGAATGCTTCCTCAGTCTCTTTAGTCCACTCGAACTTTTCTTGTTTCTTTAGCAACTGGAAGAAAGGGAGTTGTAACATTCCAAAATTTTGCTTTTCTTAAATTCATGTGTGAATTGGCACTTTGGTGAATTTTTGGAATTTTCTGGAATTTATTTGGATTTATTTGGAATTTATTTGAATTTATCCCCTTTTGAAACAATTAAAGAATTTAACTTTGCAAACAAAATTTTGTTGGAAATATTTTATTTGAGTCCAAAATGTCCCAAAATATTTTCCAGAATTTTTCTGGAATTTTTCTGAGCATTTTGCTATTTTTTATGAATTAAATGAATTTATGGAAATTAATTAGATTATTTAATCGCTGGAAAACCTAAACGGTTTGTACTGTTCCACCGACCGAGCCCGAGTCAGACTCGAGTCCGAGTCCAACTCGAACCCAACCGAGCCCTAACCCTCTCGACCGTCCGATCAAGATCGAACGACCGAGATTGAGCCACGTCACCCAGACCCAAGCCTGACCGAGCCAGCCTGCTCACCGAGTCGGACCCGAGTCCAACTCGCGTGACCGTTGGATCTTGATCCAACGGCTCACGTTGAGCCACGTCACCCAGTCCGTGTCGCCGCCGGACTCCGCCGCCGCCCGTGCGCGGGCCCTCGTTTTCCCCGCGTTTCACGGACATCGAGGGGGTATTTAATGTGCCGCCGTCGCTGCCGTGTTGCCGACTTCCGTGCGCACCCGTAGCCCTAGCCCGCTGAGCTCAAGCCGTCGTGTAGCCGCCGCAATCGCTCGCCGTAGTTGCCGTAGGGCTCTGCCGCGGTTAATCTCCGTTTCCGCCGCCGTCCGCCGTCCTCCGCCGCCGTTGAGCCCAGATCCGGAACCGCAAGGAAGAGCCGCGTCGGTGAGGACCTTCCACTTCGCTGGAGTCGCGCCCAAGCGCCGTTGCCGTGGTCGCCGTCCTCGTCTCCGGTAAGCTAGCGCCGCCGCAAGCCATCGCCGCCGATCGAGCTCCACCAACCGTCCGATCCAGATCTAAGGGCCCAGATCACGCCACGTCACCCCTTGAGTTCCACGTTGAAATCTCAGATCTATTCCCAACCGTTGGATTTAGATCCAACGGTTTAGATCGTGCCACGTAGCCTAAACTGCACCAAGCTAGAATAGATCTCAGCCGTTAGATCTAGATCGAACGGTTAGCGTTAACCCACGTTGTATTCGTTAGATTGGATCTTGACCGTCCGATCAAGATCGAACGGTCCAGATCAGCGGAGTAGTTTCTTAACGCGTTAAGCTAGATCCAATCTGGGCCGTTGATTTTCAAATCAACGGCCGAGATCTAGCCACGTGGCCGGGAGGCCGACCGTCGTGGTCAGCGCCCGCGTGTGGGTGCGTGTCTCTGACATGCGGGGCCCGCGTGTCAGTGAGGTCCACGCGTCAGCGTCTCAGCCAAGCGCACCATGACGTCACCGCTGACGTCACTGTGGGGCCCAGCTGTTAGCCGTCCTCAGCCGTGCGTGATGACGTCACTGCTGACGTCATCCGAGGGGCCCACCTGTCAGTGTGACGCGTGAGCCGTGGACCGGGTCCACGGTGGACCGAGCCGCGCCCGTGCGCCGGGTCCATGGACCCGAGGCGACGTGGCGGCACCCGATTGGTCCACGTGTCACGCTGACGCAATAAAAGAATTTCCAAAAAAGAAAATGATTTATTAATTCGAATTATTGATTTCAGAATTTGATTCAAACTTCAAACGCTTATAACTTTTGCATTTTAACTCCGATTTGAGTGATTCAAATTTCTAAATTTGTATAAAATTGAGATCTACCTAATGATGAATTTTATTTAATTTTTGTACTAAAGTTTTCTCTGTATTATTATTTAATTGATTATTTAAACTTTAAATGCTTGTAAGTTTTGCGTTTCAACTCCGAATTTGACGATTCCAGTTTCTAAAAATTTATAAAATTATGCTCTCCCTGTTTGTGAACCTTATTTGGAGGTTTGGACACTTTTTGTCTACTGTTTATTTATTTGTTGCTATTTGCACGCTTTACGAGTAGACGTTGAAGTGCCCGAAGGCTTCGAAGGAGAAGTGTTGACCCAGGAGCCAGCTCAGGACCAAGAGCAAGTACTTTTTGAAGGCAAGTTGTGCTTTGACCATGTTGATCCCATTTTGAAATCTATTTTGATTCAATGTATTGCATGCTAGTTTAATTAGAGAAATACTTCATTTAAATTATGGGAATTAGATAAATGCCTAATTGCTGTATGACACCTTGGTTAATTAAATATGTGCCATGACCCCTTGTCACCCTAGTTGAGGTTTGAATAGTTGGACATTACTAAATTGCCAACATGGGATTTTAGATCGTTGTAGTATATTGCTTATACCTGCTACGTGCTCATGACATGATTTTTGGACAATCAAATGTTAATATTGACGTAATGATATATTGAACCTGTTTTGGAAAGGTATCATGTGATGTTGATGGCACGTGGTGCATGGTAATCAACTGGGGTTTGATAAATAGTTTTTGACCGGGGCATGTGGCAAGAATGATTGGGTGGGCCAGTTGTGGCACCGGGAACGTTGTCTTGGTTCTTCGGGTAGTCTTGCCCTGGTCACCTTAAGGACTTAACCTTGCAAGCCTTTGAACTGAGTCAATCGTGCAACCACATGTCTGTAATGGGACGGACCTAGTTGATTAAGTTGCTAATAACGTACCTGTGGGACCTCGGGATGTCAACTACACCCTTTGTGTAGTTATGCGAGGGGAAGCGTCTCTGGGGCTGCGCCAGTACCCATCTAACGGTGGTTTGGCCTAAACTTCGCCTTCGCTAAGGGAAGGGTTAGTGTGCAACACCGGAGAGGACCACTTGTACTGTTAGAAGTTTCCGAAAGACTTTGTTACGGAAACTCGCCTTTGTGGTGTTTGACTGTATCTTGTGGGAAAAGTGCATAACCTCTGCAGAGTGTAAAATCTATTCGAATAGCCGTGTCCGCGGTATTGGACATCGCTCGGGAATTACAGTCAAGGGTTAGTCTTTCATGAAAATAACTTGGTCTTGAAAGGTTGGGTTTGGTTAATAATGATGTTGATGAAAATGTGGAATAGGAGTGGAAAAGTTGTTTATTAAACTCCTGAAAAAGTTATTGGTCTTATACTTGTTTCTACTGCTTTCGAATCTATTTATGTTACTTGTCAAATGCTGTTCTACTGCAAATATACCCTGAGCCACTCCTTTGTATTAAGCCATGCATGTAGTATATTAGCTGCATTCTGTGCATGACTTGCTGAGTACCAAGTACTCACCCTTGCCGCAATACAACACCAGTTGAAGAAGAATCTACACCAGCTTTGGAGGAGGAGCTTCCAGAGGAACTGTCTACTTAGGGAGCGGGCCCAGTCAGTTGCCTGTGGTATACTGGATGGCGCCACGAAGTTATCTTATTTTTCTGCTGCAGTTATTTCTCTCTTAATAAGTTCCGCCCTGCGAGGCGTATATTTGTAACTTGACCATAAGGTCAAGCAACCAGTTTGGTTAACTAATTAAAGTACTCTATTATTCGTTGAGTATGATTGTGATATTTACCAATGTTGAGACTGTGTGCACTAGCGCGTTCCTGGACTAGTGCTGAATACACAGAGGGTCCGGATTTGCATATTCGGGTCCCGACAGGAGTCCTCGCTCGCCCATCCGAGAGATGAATCGACTGAGGGCTGCAATGCATCCTGTAAGATTTTGAACCTCCCTTAATTTTCGTGGGGAACACATCTGGTCGATAACTTCAATTTTGCGCGGGTTGGCTTCGATGCCTCGACTAGAAACCAGGAACCCGAGAAGCTTTCCGGACGGGACGCAGAACGTGCACTTATCGGGGTTTAGCATCATTCGATAATTCCAGAGATTGTCGAATGTTTCTCGGAGGTCCTCTACCAGCAAGTGCTTGGTTTTAGACTTGACTAAAATATCATAGACGTAAGCTTCAACATTGCGTCCGATTTGAGATTTCAAACAATTTTGTATACATTGTTGATATGTAGCCCCGGCGCACTTGAGCCCGAAGGGCATCTTTACATAACAAAAAACACCCAACGGGGTGATAAAAGATGTCTTTTCCTCATCCTCTACGGACATGCTAATTTGGTGATACCCTTAATAGGCATCTAGAAAACTCAGCAGTTCGCAACCTGCCGTCGAGTCTACAATTTGATCGATGCAGGGGAGAGGGAAAGGATCCTTGGGACATGTTTTATTGAGGTCGGTGTACTCGATGCACATCCTCTACTTACCGTTGAGCTTCTTGACGAGGACCGGGTTAGCCAGTCACATGGGGTGCCGGACTTCTCGGATAAAGCCGGCCTTTAGGAGCTTGCCGATCTCCTCTTGTATAGCCTGTTTGCGGTCTTCCGTGAAACGGCGCTGCTTCTGGACCACCGTCTTGACATTGGGGCCACTGCTAGTCGATGCTCAATCACCTCCCTGGGAACCCCGGGCATGTCAAACGGTTGCCAAGCGAAGATGTCGCGGTTTTCTTGGGGGAAGGTGATGAGCTCGAGTTCCTATTTGGGGCTGAGGTTAACGCCCACCTTGACCGTCTTGGATGGTTCTGATGCATCCAAGGGAATGGCCTTGATCTCCCCACCGTCCTTCTTACTAGGCCCGTTGTAGACGCTGCTGACCGAAGGGGCGTTGGCCGTGATCTGGCACTTCTGGCGCTTGCCCTGGCTGACAGGATCGATGGGGCAGACTTCCTCGGCTATCTCTAGGCTCTTCTTATCGCACTTCACCGCTGAGCGTGCGTCACCCTTTATGGTGAGGATCCCTGTGGGCGTCGGCATTTTTATGGTCTAATAGGAGTAATGCACTACCGCCATGAATTTTGCCAACATGGGGCAACCCAAGATCACGTTCTATGTGGTTTCAAAATTTGCAACATCGAAGAGGATCTCCTCAGTACGGAAATTCTCTGGCGTACCAAACGTGACTAGTAGCCCGATCTGTCCGAGCAGCATTGACAATGAGTGCGGGGTTATGCCGTGGAAAGGCTCTGCTCCAGCTTTGATCTTCATTCGGAAAACACCCATCTTATCCAAAGTTATGGTGAAGATGAGGTTCAACGAACTTCCTCCATCGATCAGAACCCGCGCCATTTGGATATTGAGTATGGTGGGTTCAACCACCACCGGGTATCGACCCAGTTTGGGGATCACAACTGGGTGATCTCATTGGTCGAAGGTAATCGGAACCTCTAACCACTTGAGAAACTGAGGAAAAGGCGGAGTGATCAAACTGACCTCCCTTTCGGATGCCTTGTAATACCGCTTGGACTCGTACATGGCAGAGCCTCCGAAGATACGGGCCACCTTGTGCTCGGTTTCGCGATACTAAGGCCCATCTTCGTTGGCGTTTTCCTCGGTTTGCTCGATGCCGCGCTTGGCGAGAGCAGCCCTTAGCTTCTCCTCGATCTTCTTGCTAATAACCTAGCACTCGTCCAAGTCATGCTTGTCTGTACGATGGATGGGGCAATACATCTTGCCTCCGCGGCTCCGGCCTTTGTCGTCGCCGGTGTCCCATGCTTTGCTCCTTTTGACCATGGCTACGGTAGAATCGCTCTTCTGCTTTTCAATGTGGCTCTTGTTCTTCTTAGCCCCTTGCTTGGATGACTCTGGCTTGTCGTTCTCGGTTTTGGGGTGGTCGAGGAAGTCGCGGGCCTCAGCACGGATGGCGTACTTATTCGCCAGCTCGAACAACTCACGAGTGGTTTGGATCATTCAAGTAGCAAGCTTCCCCTTAAGCTCATGGTCCTTGACTCCGTTCTCGAAGGCCATTATCAAAGCCTCGTTGGAGATGTCAGGAATCAGGTTGCGCTTGTTGCAAAAGCGCCTGATGAAGTCGCGCAATGACTCGGTGGGTTCCTGAATCACCCGATGCAACTCGCTGCGGGTCTCGAGGCGTTCGTACGTGCACTGGAAATTGGCAATGAACTACACTCGCAGCTCGACCCATGAGGATATGGACTGAGGTGGGAGGTTGAGTAGCCACAACTTTGTTGCGCCATCAAGGGTAGTGAGCAATTAGTTGGCCATCACCTTCTCGTTGCTGCCGGTTACCCTCATGATGGAGGTGTAGATCTGCAACCACTCAACAGGGTTAATCTTACCAGAGTATTTTTCGATAGGGCCCGGCTTGAACTTGTCCAGCCATCTGACGACTCGAAGCTTAGGAGTAAAGGCCTGGCATCCTTCGTCGATGTCATCGGGCACTGTCTGCCGCTGGCGACATCTCCCTTCTGGTCAAGGGCTTCTAGTTATGGCTGGTGGACGTCGTGACGATTCACTTTGCCGTCCTTGCAGAGAAAAACTTCTCCTCTCCCATTCTTCGTGGGCCCGTTCTTCCCAGTGATCACGCAGTATGAGACGTAAATCCCACTGATTGTGGGGTATACGATCTCGGAGATCTTCTTGGTGCTTCGGGTAGCTGTTGTACCGATGCGTCCTAGAACTATGGTGGCTTGAGGAAGTTGCCGCCGTTCTTGAGCCCGGGCAACCGTGGTATGAAGGTCGCGTCGTGTGACTCAACACACCTTGCTGGGGGGTGCGCTCTGGTCTCGAGTCGGTTGCTCGAGCAGTTTGGGCCTGCGCCACATCGAGAAGCGCTCTCATCTAATCGAGCACGAGAGTCATCGGGTTTTCTAGACTCGATGGAGGGAGTGACTTCAACAGCATGTGAGCACACTGGATGTTCACTTCAGGAGTGTTGAAGACATCATTGCTGCGATACTGCAGGGAAGTCGACCCTACAACACGATCGGACCTGTTAAGGTGGTCGTGTCCTTGTAGGTCCTGCACCTTGCAAGGGACTATTGCCTCCGGGCGAGGCGTCGTCAGGTTGACCTAGTCGAATTGCTTTGCCAGGTTCGTTGTTGTCCTGGTCATAACTGGAGCATTCGCACCTCGCCGGTGGTCTGTTGTCCCGGGGGCCACCGCGTGAGCAGCAGGAACCGCCGATGGATCTCCAAGTGTCCCGATTGGGTCCTGGAATCCTTGAAAGACCGAGATGGCGATCAGAGGGGGGTGAATGATCCTAAATAAAATTTGCACCACTCAAAGTACTCAAAACAATCCCGCAAGGAGACCGGTGCTCCTCAAATTCGCGAAACCCGCAAAAACCAGAACGACTCGACAACTATGTGTATCCCGAGTTTGCATGGATGAGAACCATGAATCATGTGAGGAATTTGTAAATCACAATCCTGTTTGTTAAGTGTCCAAAATAAAGAGGAATTAATTCAAAGACTTCTTTTCTAAAAGAGATCAAGCATAATCACCAAAAAGCCGCTTTTAGAAAAGCAAAAGCAGATTTTTCAGGAGTGGTCCCCACTTGGGGCAGATGGTTGGTGGACTTCTGTAACTCCAAAAGTTTTGGGAATTTTTCACCTTATGAAAAGATGAGTCGTGAATCACTCCACCAAAAATCACGTCAAAAATCTTTGTAGAAAAATCATGAAAACTCACGGACTACAGATAGTCAGGAACTTCGATCAGGAAATTTGGGGCTCGGTTTTCACCTCATAGCTCCCAAACGGTGCAATCAATGGACTCCAAAATTTTTCCAAAGATGGATTTTTCTAGATTTTTCTAAAAAGTAAAGACTGACTGCTGCGCGAAGAACAAGTTCTGGACATATTTGCGATCTTGATAGAAACTTGACAAATAAACTCTTGCGGCATACGAACTTTGGCAAATGGACTCGATCTTGAACGAAGATACAAATAGAATATAGAAGGAGGTGAATGCGAATTGCTCAAGTCAAGAACAAAATCCAGCAATCATAAATGTAAATACGGGAATGTAAATGCTGAATTTAATACATGAAAGTAAATACCGAATGTAAAGACATAATGTAAATTGCAAGAATTAAATTGCGAGAAAATAAATTAGGCTCTTGGAACTTCTATTTCATTCAGAGATGTGTGATTACAAAGCCTCACTTCATGTGGGCAAAGCTCAAAGGAGCAACACAACAACTCAAAGAATGAATGGGGATGGAGGCCTCCCTCTACCCCTCTATTTATACAACTCTTGTGCCACCTACCACCCTTGGATGAGTCTCAAACCCTAGGGCACTCCACCAAGGACTAGGATTAACCCACTCCACCATGCAAGGGACACCCAAAACCCTACACACATAATGGGTTTTCTTGCACGGTTTTCAAAGCATACTACTAGACCCGCTATCCTATCAACTAGACCGCGATCCAACGGCCCTCATCGCTCCTCGCGGCATCTAGCTAGTATCATCCCCTTTCCTTATCATCTTTGACTTGCACGGACTCCGTCTCCGATCATCTTTCGGCGATCTCCAACCGTTTGGACCTCCGACGCACCTCGCCTAGTCCCGGTCATCATCCGCCTCACCATGGCCTAGCACCGTCATCCTGCAACCATCAAAGACAAGGAAAACCATCACATAGCATTGTCCAATAATATGCAATAAACATCACAAATGCTCAAAATTAATCATGTCTTATTCATCAGTTGGTTCTACCGCCAGCCAAAGGCTGGTAGTACCACAAGAGACCAACACAACCCAAATTGCTTCCTTTTGAATTCTGATTTAAATCAAACTCAAACATGAGCACACCTTGCTCAAATAAAGTCAAATACTCATCACAAATATGGATGGACCTCCACATGGTCCTTCAATCCTGGATTGCTTGCAGCTCCTGTAGGCGCAGCCCTTTCTAGGGAATTTTCTGTGAAGGTGGCGTTGTTTCCCCTAGCCATATACACATAGCGGTCGGCTCGACCTCCATTGCCTTGGCTACTGTCATCGTCACTGCTGTTGGAGCTGTTGCTATCCGTTTTGATGCACTATAAGAGGTTATCTCCCATAGGATCGAAATCGAGAAAGGACACCAAACAGCTTGAATCCCATGAGCGGGATTCGAGAAAACCGATGGGTTCGAGGAGGCACTCGGGTCCCCACTGGAACAGTAACGCCCCGAAAGCGATTCGGGACCCAATGGCGGGAACTTGGTCGATGGTGCCGCCACAGTCGTTGTTGTCCCCGCGGAGGTTGTTTGCTGAAGTCATGATTGATCTGCAAAAAATAGTTGAAGGCCCCTACCTGGTCGCCAACTATCGAGGGTTAGGAAATCGACTGTAAATTTGTTACCGGGTACCTTCGAGGTTCGCAGGATCAAAAGACACAGGCAAGCAAGATTTAGACAGGTTCGGGCCTCTGAGCAAAGTAATACCCTACTCCTATTGTTTGTCACTATCAGATCGAGTCAAAGACTAAGTACAGATCAGAGAGGTTTAACTCTCGCTACCAGGAAGAAACAACCACCCCTAGATCTAATCTCAGTTATGCCCTATCAGGTGCTCTTCTGATCGTCTGGCGTGGTGTGCTGTGTTTTCTCTAAGTTTCGGTCCCCTTCTCCGGGCGCCTCCCTTTGTCTTTATAGCTGGGTACACCATCTTCCGGAGACGTCGACGGGCGAGGACTCCATGTCGTTCCTGATCGGGGATCTACGCTCCGAGATCCTCGTAGGGAAATAGATTTTCCTTCTTCATCAGGCGTAGTCGATTTGGTCTCCTCGTTTTGGGAGCAAGATCGAGTCCTGCCTAATGCGGAGATCAGTGGCGGTACTAGGGGGTGCCGGCCCCAAAAATTTTAGAAACGCTATACATATATTTATGTTTTCAAATGGTTAAATTTGTTGATGAATTTATTTTGATTTTGATAGTTTGAGATTTTTAAAACCTTAGAACTATTTATATTACTTTTAGCAAATTTCAAATATATATGTTGAATTTTTGATATTACAAAATGATTATACAAGACTATAGATTTATACGTATGAAGTGTGCACATCAAGGGATTACAATACCATTTTGAGCTCGAAAATCGCCACTGTTCGTCACCGATTTTCGTCGAAAATCGGTAGAAACTGAATGGTTTCGAAATCAAACTCTTTGAACTCGGCGGTAAAAAAAAAATGAAAAATGACTAATTTTGCCGCTTTTCGACCGGTTTTCTTCGAAAATTCGGCAAACTAAACGAAAAAATTTGGAAACCGATTTTTGATTGATTTTCGAGCAATTTTCATCAATTTTCGAGTGGTTTACGTCGTATAAAATTTTCTGAATTTTTTGAATTGGACCGGTTTATCAACCGGTATAGTTTATCGAGCTGGCTTGATACGATCGTAAATCATGATTTTTGTTAATATTTGAAACTATGTGCACCTCCTCTTTGGTAGAGATAGAGTCCTTGGAGTCCGTAGTATACGGCGTGATTTCCATCTTTCCAATGTGCGTACATATCCTATATTTAGATATTTGACACCCCCCTTACTATTATTATTGGTTTGTGTTTCAAATGTAAAATGATATTACAAATAAAACTTGCATCCAGATATTTAAAGCCATATGCCATCCTTTGTTATCACATACATGTAATATTCAGCAAATTCCCGTGCGACTTGTTGAGTATTGTCGTACTCACCCTTGCAAACCCACCTGTTTCAGAGCTTCAAGACGCTGGAGAATACCAGGAGATCGTAGATGGCAATCTTGTTTGATTTTAGGTCTTTGTCTTTGCTCAGGCCCTTCTTGTGTGGTATTTTGATAATATAATCTATTCGAGGTTAGTGACGCCTCCTTTGTAAAAACCTTCGGCCGTTAGACCTTATATTCAGTAAAATAAGTTGAATTGCTTGTATCTGGTAACGTACACTTGTCTTTTTCAATAACTAGTCTTCCTAGATAGCTGTTGTGATATTTCGACGCGCCTCTGAAAAAGCGGTCCGTCACAAAGGCAACCCTCGGCTCCGATGTAATTAAGGTGGTTTTTGGGTTCATTTACTTGTACGGTAGCTTTTGCTTCTTCGAAAAGCCGGTGAGACGGCACTTCCAACACCAAAGAAAAAAAAAAAAAGACAAGCATGCTCGTGAGAGAGTAGCCACGAATACAATACTACAATCGATCTGTTAGTAACTTAGTACTCCATCCAAATACGGCAATGGTGACTGAGATTGCTCTCAAATGCTAATTACGGCAGTGAATGCATTAGTCCAAATACGGCAGTATTAACATCTTTTAGATTCGAGAAGACCATTACTACACTTCGATTAGTTCACACAGGTAGAGAAGATGGATGCTACCAGCAGGCGTCCATGACACGCGATGCAGCACAGCGTTTTCCGCAATCCCGGGAACATTATCCACAGCCTCGTATCACGCATAATCCTCCAAGATTGAAAGTGTGTTTCCAGTGATGTTGATAATACTAGGATAAATGGGTTCGCGCACTATACTCGCTGCACCAAGCGAATTTTGCTGACGCAGGACTACTTCATGAATTTCTGGAACCTCTAGAAACTATAATGATGTGAACTGTTAACTATCATGAATATATAATTAATCAGCAGTAACCTTTAGGTCAAACAACCGGGTTAACACTTAACAGGTTAGGCATGTACAAAGGCATTAATTACCCCGTTTCTTAGTGCTGATGTGGCCTATTTGAGCTGATGTGGCAGGAGGAGAGAGAAAATTCCAAGGCAACGTCTCTGGGAGTTTGCCCCGAAGCCATAGAGACTGCTAGAAACGCGTTCTATACTCATCTCATTTTTTTTCCCGTCTCCCGAAGCAAACGAGGATCAAAGAATATACAAAGAATTAATTAACTTGTAATTATTAAGAGACTGTGATAATAGACAGCCATTGTATCAACTTCATTCAATACTGTCTTTTCACCTTAGAAGAACGCGCTAAGAGACACCTATAGGCTCTTTGTTGTACATGCTTAAAACAAAAAAAAAAATCCCATTCGGTATCACATATGTCTGCAAAGGCAAAAAGTCAGGAGAAAGTCGTTTGATAGTACGAACAAAATTATGATGATTGGAACTCTATTATAGCCTAAAAAAAAAAAAAAAATCCCATTCGGCATCACATTTATGTCCGCAAAAGGAAAAAGTCAGGAGAAAGTCGTTTGATAGTACGAACAAAATTATGATGATTTCAACATACAAGATGAGAGATGTACAATGACAGGCACCCCATGGCTGCTATTTGAGAAAGCAGACAGAAAGCTAAGACTGCAATGATCGATTGTGCCATGATGACATGGCATCAACTCATTTGTGTTCCTAATTCATGAATTATGATATTCACACAACAAACCCAACCAATCAGTTTTCCTGCACGCCTGCTTAATCATAAAAAATTGACGCTATCCAGCCAACAATTAAAATTTTAATGCTAAACTACAGATCAAAAGAAGTTTTATCAACAATTTTTTTTTTTTCAATATTTGAATTCCAAAGAAGTTTATTCTAACCTTTTCCTGACTTATCATTTTATTTATTTTATTTCATATTAATAGATAAAAATAGGAGCATCTGCCACTACTACAGATCCGGCTTTCCATACCGGCATATCAGTACCGATTGGATTTGAACCGGTACTGATAGTGACATTAATACCGGTTCATTAGCTACAGGGCTGTAGTGGGCTTTCAGTACCGGTTGGTAACACGAACCGGTACTGATGCCCTCACATTAGTACCGGTTCGTGACACAAACCGCTACTGAAGGCATGGGGCATCAGTACCGGTTGATAACACGAACCGGTACTAATGAGAGTGCATCAGTACCGGTTCATGTTACCAACCGGTATTGATGAGTGCATCGATGCGGTTAGGTATTCTGAACCGGTACTAATGCCTCGTTTCAGGAAAGTTTAAAAGGAATGCATATTCTATGTATATCAGTACGCGATGGTGGGTGGGTTGGTTAGAAGAGTGAGGCTGGAGTCACGAGGTTACGGGTTCAAGTCCCGCTTCTCACATACATTCTCGACATATTTTAAAACATTTCTAGTACTATCAGTACCGGTTTACTGATGTTCAATGGGCATCAGTCCCGGATGGCTGGTACCGGTTAAAAAACCGGTACTGATGGCAGTTGTCAACCGGGACTGATAGTCAGTTTTGTAGTAGTGTGCTATTATTTTCTCCTATAAAAGATCTAAACATTTTTTAAAAAAATATTGTCTTCCATTCTCGGAGGTGCACCGAATCCGAATGCTTTGGTTAATATAATCCGATTGGATCTATGCAATGCCGAAAATGGACAAACACGTGCTGCTTGATTCACATGCAAGCCTACTTATTATAAAAAATATTGTTTTGTTACTTTTATAAGTTATCCAGCCAACAATTAAAATATTAATTTGCTAAATTACAGTTCAAAAGAAGTTTTATCAAAACTGTTGCATTGTTCCAATGGTGTCTGGATTCTTTCTCTAACCATAAATAGTAAATCTTTACAACAAAAACATAAAGCTTCGTGACATTTTTATACCAATGAGCGCCGCCACCACGTGGAATGATGCAACTCAACTCAGTGTCCTTACTGCTTCAACATTGGAGACTGGTCGGCTGGAGCACTGCTTCTATACTTTTCTTTTTAATATAAATTGTATAAATCTTAAAGCAAGGAAATGGGTAAGTAATCACCATCTACTCTTCTTTCATGCGTTAATTTTTGTATAATTTTTAAAAAGAAAAACATAAAAGCACCTCTCGGATGGGAATGGGCATCTTTGTTGTGGATGGCCCTTGGCTTCTGTGGTCATTGATGTAGTCAGCCGGCGCTGTTCAGTACATGCATGAGATTGTTTTAAAAAAAAAGTCATCCATATTTTTGGTTGCTTGAATGGAACAATCCCATCCTGTACCAAGTCATACAAATTTGAGGAATATTCCCTCTAGATGCTGAACTATTCTATTCAACCAAACACACCCTTAGAGCATCTCCAACAGTTCCCAAAAGTTATTCCCAAAATCATTTTTTAGGAACAAATGAAAAAATTACCGCTCCAATAGTTACCTTATCCGAATCCCAATATCTCTGCACGCCTAAAAACTCTGACCGAAGTGGCCCGATATTGGCCGCTCATGTGCTTTCCCAAAAAATAGGGACTGTTGGATAATAGCCTTTTTTTTAAGGCTCAAAAACTTTGGGAATCTCCCAATCCAGAATTATTGGGAGTTAAATTATAGGAATCTGTTCGAGATGCTCTTAGACAACAAATCATACCCTTATTCCAATGGAGTCTACATGGCAGCAATACTCATCCGTGAATATGCTTAAGACTAACGCGAGACACCACTAAAGAAAAAGTTTTTTCTTCTAAGAAGAAATATAATGTAGAAATTATACAATTATAGCATAGCAGTATTTTGTTTGCATATATTGAACAACCTATATATCATTGGAACTCTATTATAGCCTAAAAAAAGAAAAAAAAAACTTCCATTCGGTATCACATTTATGTCCGCAAAGGCAAAAAGTCAGGAGAAAGTGGCTTGACAGTACGAACAAATTAAATTATGATGATTTCAACATATATACAAGATGAGAGATGTATAATGACAGGCACTGAGGCACCCCATGGCTGCTATTTGAGAAAGCAGACAGAAAGCTAAGACTGCAATGATCGATTGTGCCATGATGACATGGCATCAACTCATTTGTGTTGCTAATTCAAGAATTATGATATTCACACAATAAACCCAACCAATCAGTTTTCCTGCACGCCTGCTTAATCATAAAATACGGCAGTGAATGCATTAGTCCAAATACGGCAGTTAACTTCTTGAGAGGTGTTTCTATGCTCTTCCTTTTTAAAGTTGTACAAATATTAAAGCATGGATAAAGGTGGCACTTCGATTAGTTCACACAGGTAGAGAACATGGATGCTACCAGCACGCGTCCATGACACGCGATGCAGCACAGCGTTTTCCGCAATCCCGGGAACATTATCCACAGCCTCGTATCACGCATAATCCTCCAAGATTGAAAGTGTGTTTCCAGTGATGTTGATAATACTAGGATAAATGGGTTCTAGGATAAATGGATTCGCGCACTATGCGGCACCAAATGAATTTTGCTGACGCAGGACTACTTCATGAATTTCTGAAACCTCTAGAAACTATAATGATGTGAACTGTTTACTATCATGAATATATAATCAGCAGTAACCTTTAAGTCCAAAAACGGGTTAACACTTAACAGGTTCACAAAACAATTAAAAGGGGAATGTGATGTCATTTATACCCCCATACTCAATACACCATACTACAAAAAAGTCATACAATTATATCACAGCAGTATTCTGTTTGCATTGAACAACCTATGTATCACTGGAACTCTATTACATCCTATACACTAAAAACTCCTATTCGTTATCACATTTACGTACCTCCGCAAAGGCGAAGAGTCAAGAGAAAGTTGCTTGACAACAAAAGTAAAATCATGATGTTTTCAACATGAAAGATGAGAGATGTACAATAACAGACACCTGCCACCATACCTCAGCCATGATTCTACTATGATAAAACGGCATTAACTCATTTGTGTTCCTAATTAAAGAATTATGATATTCACACAAATTACCCAACCGATCAGTTCTCCTAATTCAAGAATTATGATATCTACGCAACATATCCAACCAATTTCTTCTCCTTTTTTTTTTAATGGTAGCAGTAGGGAATTTCTTCTCTTAATTCAAGAACTATGATACTCATACAACCATTGGGAATCGTGGTGGAAAGCTCCAATAAATTTCAAAAAAATTATCCCCTTCCGGACCAATCGTATGCATTAGAACCAAGAATTAGAAAATACCAAAAGCAATAAATGTGTACCATGGTCCTAGCAACGCAAATACAAAGTTTTTTTAGAAGCTCTCGGCGAAGTTCACAGCTTCAATGCTTGGACGTAACAGCGGTATGGATACATTAGATCTTCGTGGAACTAGCAGCCACAACCTTCCGGTATCCACACAAACAGGCGGATGACACCATATGCTAGTATACTAGTACCGCGCAATATGACTCTTATGACCCTTTTATCTGGTTTAGGCGAAACTTTTTCCCCTTTCTTTCTTTTTCTCTTAATTTTTTTGAGCCTGGATCTTGATTTTATAGACAAATCACTGTAGCAATGTGGTGCTATAGTACTCAACACCGGGCACTGTAGCAATGTTGGTGCTATAGTACCAACACATGGCACTATTCATAGGTCGGTTGCTACAGTGACTGTTGGCATGCCACTATATTTTTAGCGCATGAACAATGTTTTTAGCACTGTAATAGTGATTTCAGCAAAAGTTGCAGTGTTTCAGCACAAAAAATCATATTTTTATACACAAGGTTCGCAATCTTTTTGAGATAACCAGATATCATGTTCAATCGCATTGAACATATGTTACGAGAGAAGATTTTATAAATCTATTTTAAACCTATTCTTGTGTGTAACCCTTTATTTTCATGCAATGTTGGCCTTAATTCAAAAACTCTTTTTCGATTCATAAGTCGCAAGTGACTCCTAGCAGAACATAACGATTACCCAAATTGCATAAATGTCATTTATCCGATAAACCTTCAAGGAATACATGTTGATCCCTTTGTCACTATATAATCATGGTTTAACTCAAGGTTGAGGTGTGTCATCCTTGCACTATTGAATCGATATTCCCTATTATCTGAAATAGACTAACAAAATCGAACGATTAACATGTTAATCATTCGGGCATGATCATGCACATTCTTTAGTCTATTTCATCGAGTGGCTGATCGATATCATATCCTCAATATGAGGAGGACAAATTCCATCTTGATTATACACTTCCCTTTGCATGATTCAAAGCATACCCAAGTGTTATCCTTATGATTATCCTGTTATGGATAACTTTAGACAACATCAAAGCATATTATCCTCACGTAGGAAACTGTGTTGATCTTAGGTCTAAGGATCAATCATTATCATTGTATGAAAGAACTTATGACACTAATTAAATCCCCAAAAGGTGTTTCATAAGCGGGTTAGTCCAATAGCATGTATATTTAAACGCATTCACATGATTGAATTGTATCACATATCCATAATCCGTGAAACATGATTATCGAAACAACTTATGTACTTGTTTTCAAGATTATTGGTGTCCCAACCAATAAATAAACAAGGAACAATTTGGTTTTATGTGTGAATTTACGTTTCATATTCATAAATTAAATTCATATTCTTTTTGTCTCCGTCATGTTATTTCAAAGCTGTTTCTTGTCTTGCTTTTATTCAATATAATCCTGAAAGCTTAATCTGACCGAATTCCCTGAGCAAAACACAAGGTTGCTGGTCGAGTTGTGACATGACTTCTAATAGAGACCTTTTGTAACACCCCGGCATCTAGCATGCCTAAATGCTACCAAACATAGGCTAAACAACATCTAAATACCATAAATTAAGATAAATTACAGCAAAGGAGTAAATGCTAAAACCGAAAATTTCGGCAGCATCTCCTTTGTTTTTCCATGAATTGAAGCAACAACAATCTTAACATATCAAATAGCATAATGAACGATAGCAATAACATGACAAATCAGGAATTTCAGCCACCATACAACTAAGGATATAAGCCTATCCGTCACATTTCAAATATGGACTAATCATTTATTCATGGCAACCAACGAAGCATCAAAACCACAGTTTAGTTCAGTGAATTAACCATCACAATTAAAGGAAGGAACATGTCATTGTTTAAATGTGTGATGCTAAGTGATGACGTGTGACTAGCTCCCTTTCCCGCATGCCGGTTTCATGGTACCTAAGAAAAACAACATAAACACAAGCGTGAGTTCATCACTCAGCAAGTATATTGCAATGGAACAAGAAAATACATTCCAATACCTTCATCACCATTTTTCACATACAACATCATAAACATCTCATATTCACAGTGTATGCATCTCATTGACATCATCATATATCATCATCATATAATGCAATGCAATGCAATGCACATATCTCCTGGAAGCATATACCGGTATTGCTGAGTGCACACCCGTCGGCGTGCACCCTCTTCCCCCTTCCATCCCGTAGATGGAGGGTGCCTACACGTCGCTTCCACTCACCACGTGGGTGGAATCACGAGGTAGGTCTTACAACCATGGCGCTCCGGATTAGTCATAACTTTCTCACCGACCTTACCGGACTAGTTATGACGTTCTCACCGACCGGGCCAGATTTCATGCCATGTATGCAACATATGCCATAAACATAAACATCTTGCATCAAACTGAACTAAACACGGTATAGCATCATAATAGTCCATTTTCATCATAACATAGGCAAGCACTAATCATGGCAAGATATCACAACATGTAAGCAATTTGCAACAAGTCACAATTAGCAACATACATTACACTACCCATTACAATACACTTGCCTTAACCTCGGGCGACGGATTGGCGAGAGGTTGAGGGCACTCCTGGGGTCACACCACCTGCACAAACATACCACACACTCAAAACGTGCCCCCAAAACAGTATGCAAAAGCTCGTCTACCCCGACTTCACAAACTTCTCCCAAAACCTAAAAACAGAGAATCTGTCCCTCCCGGACAGCAGACTTCAAACTATCATAACTTTAGTTCTAGGACTCCCAATTGATTAAACGAGTACATCATCGCGAAGCTTAGGAAATTTCCTAACTTTTTCTAATTATATGGAAAAGCTGATTCGGACTCTAAAGTTGTTTAATCTACAAAACACTACGTTCTATCCCAGCTACGTCACAGATTTGAACACGTTTGGTAAATCGAGCATAACTTTCAAACGGATGGGCGGAATTGGACGTTCTTTATGTCCACTGAAAGGTATTGAAGTTACCTACAACTTCTTCAACAGGCGGATGACCAAATTCCGAGTCTAATGTCGCGAAAACTCAAACCCTAGGTCGACTGCACAATCTGCCCGAAGCAGAGAACGTGGCAAACTCTAGTTTTCATCTAATCTACCCAATCACAGCACCACCAATTGATCTAAAAACATGATATCAACCCCTAGAACAGTCCCTAGACCAACCCCAAGGATTGCCCTAGCCATACCTTCGCCCGACGAACGATGAACCGATGAACGGCGATGAAACTCCTCCCGGTTGTCCTGATCTCCTTCCTCGCGCCGATTCCGCCGGATCTCCTCGTCGCGGAGCCTCCCAATGGAGAGGACAGCAGGGTGGAGAGGTGGGGACCTCCCCTAGGGTAGCAAGGGGGTGGAGAGGAGAGGGGAGAGGTGGTGGCGCCATGGGGGAAGATGGAGAGGAAGGGGAAGGGTGGAGGCGCATGGGGGGGGGGCTAGGGGGTGTCGGCTAGGGTTGGGAAAGGGAGTGGGGGATGCACCAACCTGAGGCCCAACTCAATCCCCAAGGCCCAAAGTCCCCCGGAGAGGCCCAAACACCCAAAAACGGCCCAAAAACACGCTATAAAGTCGTACCAAAATACCGAATTCTAAAATGTCATATTCTGGGGTGTCACATTCTTTCCCCCTTCACAGGATTCGACCCCGAATCCGAGACACACCACTTCACAACCAACCAAATCGAAGGGAGCTAAGGTTCACTTCTCAGAACCCGCTCAGAAACCCCTACGATTTGCACTAGCCCGGACTCAAAAGCTAGGAGCTAAAGCTCGAAGATTGATGGCTCTAACGATAACTCACAATCAAAACTTGCCAGAATCTTACTCAACATTGAAACACAAAGCACTCACATATGGCCTCAGCACGACCCAAGCGATAGGATAAATCCTCAAATAAACCACAAAAGAAAACGATCTCACACTCCTCATTTCATACATTCCTTGGCACTAGAGTGTCCGATCCCTTTAACCAACGCTACTCTCCAGAAGAACATGGTACCAACCTCTAACTCCAACTCTAGATCCCCTTTCAGCTCTCACGTGCAAAAATGTTTTCACACCTCAACCTCTCTACTGTGGTTCGTCATAAACAAGACGACGCGAACCAAGCGGGACACATCATTCCAAGACTACCAATTGCTTGAACAAACGGGGTTAAAACCTTGCAAAAGATTGATCTTTTACAACTAGGCCAACACCCACCGTTACCATCGAAGGAAAAGCCTACTTTATAACCAGGGTCTTGAAACCCGCAAAAACAATACAACCGAGCAATCCACTTTGTTGACACAACTCGCTTTAAAGATCGGCAACAAAAAGATCCAATACACTTCAAAAAGGAAAGGCAATTACTAGCAACCACCAAGTGGTCCGCTAATAATTTAATCAACCCTACCAAGGAGCACATCAACGACACAATTCTCCAAGAAGGTTTGAATTGGGTCATACACAACCTTCCTTTACTCTTCACTTTTAAACCATTTACGATCAACTACTAGCCACACCAGATTTCTCTTACTAAGAAAGTCTCGCCCTCACATCCTTCCACTCAAAGGACCAAGACAAAGAGTACCACCATTGGGTAAGCTCAACCACCAACCATCAACCCAATTGATCCCCATGCGTAACTTTGAGTCCAATGCACTACAATCACTTTGAAAAGGATTCAACAACAACCAAAGAGTATTCATTTTAATTTCCTAAGTCAAGACGCAAAGGAAACACAAATCTCCTACACCACAACCAACATACCAGAAATTCTTCATTGTTTCTTTTCATACTAGAAAGAAATAGAAATCTCAATTTGTGACATGGATGCACACTTTTCAAGAGCACTCCGAATTAGTCATATATCTATATATGACTTTCTCACCGACCTGGCTCATCGACCCTTTCATCATTAAATATCTATAAACAATGTCATGCTTCATTTTCACCTTTCATTCATCATGTAACAACACTACCGAATAGTCATGCACAAGACGACTTCTTCCTCTGTATCACATGAATAAAACTCGAATAACATCGAGGATTGCGCTAATTCATATAAACTATGACAGCAGCATAGTTAATAGTAAGGCACCACATCGAATCAGAACCCACCAATGATTGAAAGCTAAACTTGCAAAACATCGCATTTTAACCAAAATCATCATTTTGGAAAAGAACATCGACTCCAAAGTCAAACATCTGCACACACAACCGCCACAAATTTTCTCAAAAGAAAGGGAAACTCATTCCCAAAAGAGAACTCTTCACCTACCAAATTCACTTATGAAACATTCGTATAATCCACCTTTTGAAGCACTCGCAAACACACACACATTATGCAAATAAATCCAACTCTAGTAAAAAAGAGTTACAAATTAAATCTCAAGAGTTTCCAACACAACCCACTATGTCCATCTGCTTCCTTTAAAATTTATTCCAAAGATAATTCAGTGCGAACGCGAAGGGGCGCGATCCACTCAAAAACTTTTTAGTGTAAATCCATACTCATAGTACAAACTAAACAAGTTAGCCAAATCCAAAGGTTGGCATTAATCACTACGAGTTTTAGGGAAATTCTGAAACACAACAGAAGAAACACTTCGACCAAAAGTATTCAACCAAAATAGCAACCAACCAAACCAGTCCAAAAGGTTTTAGACACTTGCTCAGGATGAAACCCACCATATCTAGTATTCCACTATACTTACCATTTAAGCATTCAATATACACTATTTACTCATCGAGAAGCCTTATTATAATTCAACCAAAAGCTACAAAACCAATTCTTTCTCTAGTTACCTTTCCCAACATTTATAAATACAGTTTATGATGATTAACAAAACGTCTTCCATTATATACTACCTCATCATGATCCCCACAGACCAACACATCATATAACAACGTATTCTATATTTCAAACATAGTACTTCAACAGATACTTAAGCATGATCAACGTATCAATTTTATACCATCCATACATCAACATCTTGACAATTAAAACTTGTTCAATCAATAAAATGACTTCAACAAATAAGTATTATCTCTACAAGATAAAATTCGTAAATAGGATTCTAAGATATGCATTCATTAAGGTTAAAATCTTACATCATGATTATTATCCATTGTTCATCCCATCACAACATGTACTCAACATAATTCCACAGTTTTACACTTTTCTCTATTGGATCAATGGTTTCCAACAATTAACAACACTACCAAGTCATCAATATCAATTATTTGCATAATCTTAAGAACTGCAACATTACTTTTAGTTACCATATCCAAAGGTTGTAGCAAATTGTCACTACTCAACATGCTCCAACTATTTAAAACAAATTGAATGAGTTGGACCATCACAAAGCTCTTACCACAACCACTAAACCTATGTCTTCCCAACTGACATCGGTACTAGCATTATAAGAACACATATGCAAACTTCCAAATATACTAACAGTTCGCAACATCATAAATAACAACTCTAATCAACTTCCAAGTTAAGGTTACCAACACGATTAAACCTCTCTATTAACATGTAAAATTAGAACATCTTTAACAACCAGCAAAGTTTCTTTAACAATATCAGCAGTCTACATCATCTTAATGTTCTAACTATGCTTCAGGGTTTAATACTTTAAATATTATCGGGGGTCATAAGCACTTTTAAAGTAAACAATAGAATCTAAGCATGTACATTAACACCTTTAATCACTCTCGCTAAAGAGTAATCTACAACACTAGAAGTTCATTTAATCTTAAGCTAAAGATAAATATTACATTTAACTAATTCAACTCACCAATTAACTTAGGAGTAAATCATTTCCATAAACCGCATTGTTACATACTACATAACATGCTAAACAACCATTTTCACTTTTGACAAACAGGATGCAACTCAACTTTAAAGATAACCACAACTCAAGAACCAGAACGAACACCCATAGACAATTTCTCCTTTCCAGGCAAGGAAGAAAAACGAAACTCCAACAGAAATGCATGAGAGATCAACTCTCAAATTCCCAACTTTGATAGCCCAAAACTCTTCAAGAAATCTCAAGATCTATACTTCTAAGAAGGAAGAAGGATGCACCAGGGAAAAACAAATGTTCAACTAAATCTTTTCCGATAGAGATTCGAATTTAGCTTCACCCAATCTTAAAGTCTGCACAAGGAGAAACTCCAACACTTTTCTTAAATAGGGAGAACAACAACCACATAAGTTTCCTCCCCAAGACAATCCACAATAATCAACAAAACCGGGTGTCAAAGCAAAAATTGCGACCAAAAGATGCGCAGCATAAAAATCTTCTTCGTCGTCTTCAACCATGGAAGACAAAACCACATATCGCATACGGAACAATCCACGAAAATCCAATACCCAACACTTTTCTTTTGGTTTCAATCAACTAGAACCAAGAGAACCAACAAAGACCGACCGTCAGAACGATAACGAACATCCGAAGGAATCCACCACCAAACTCTTCTATTTGACTCCAGTCAACTACCCGATCTACGACAAAAAAGGTAAGCACTCTTTCCCCACAAGGGTTAATAGTTCTTCGGTGATGGCTTTAATCGGCCATACCGTCAAACTACAACCTTACTATAAACAAAAAGGTGACCGAAATCCTTCGGCACCACAACCCCACTTTATCACGATAACATGAGCAATTCAATCAATTATCTCATACACATAGCAACATACTTTATCACATAAAACATTCAACATCAAGGCTTAAATATAACATTTAAGCGTAAAGCAACGATACCCATACCCTTTCCTACTGTGCATCCATGTGTGTCAAATTTTAAATTAGTTATTCCACATACACAAGTTTTAAGGTTGCTATCCTATAGCAGAATTTTAGTTATAACCTAAGCCACGTTTCTAGGTTTTCCCACATCACATTTTAGTTAATACTAAGGTATAACAATAAAAACGCATGTTCCAAGGACCTAAAGCCCGCTCTGATACCAACTGTAACACCCCGGCATCTAGCATGCCTGAATGCTACCAAACATAGGCTAAACAACATCTAAATACCATAAATTAAGATAAATTACAGCAAAGGAGTAAATGCTAAAACCAAAAATTTCGGCAGCATCTCCTTTGTTTTTCCATTAATTGAAGCAACAACAATCTTAACATATCAAATAGCATAATGAACGATAGCAATAACATGACAAATCAGGAATTTTAGCCACCATACAACTAAGGATATAAGCCTATCCGTCACATGTCAAATATGGACTAATCATTTACTCATGGCAACCAACGAAGCATCAAAACCACAGTTTAGTTTAGTGAATTAACCATCACAATTAAAGGAAGGAACATGTCATTGTTTAAATGTGTGATGCTAAGTGATGACGTGTGACTAGCTCCCTTTCCCGCATGCCGGTTTCATGGTACCTAAGAAAAACAACATAAACACAAACGTGAGTTCATCACTCAGCAAGTATATTGCAATGGAACAAGAAAATACATTCCAATACCTTCATCACCACTTTTCACATACAGCATCATAAACATCTCATATTCACAGTGTATGCATCTCATTGACATCATCATATATCATCATCATATAACATCATCATATAATGCAATGCACATATCTCCTGGAAGCATATACCGGTATTGCTGAGTGCACACCCGTCGGCGTGCACCCTCTTCCCCCTTCCATCCCGTAGATGGAGGATGCCTACACGTCGCTTCCACTCACCACGTGGGTGGAATCACTAGGTAGGTCTTACAACCATGGCGCTCCGGATTAGTCATAACTTTCTCACCTACCTTACCGGACTAGTTATGACGTTCTCACCGACCGGGCCAGATTTCATGCCATGTATACAACATATGCCATAAACATAAATATCTTGCATCAAACTGAACTAAAGACGGCATAGCATCATAATAGTCCATTTTCATCATAACATAGGCAAGCACTAATCATGGCAAGATATCACAACATGTAAGCAATTTGTAACAAGTCACAACTAGCAACATACATTACACTACCCATTACAATACACTTGCCTTAACCTCGGGCGAGGAATTGGCGAGAGGTTGAGGGCACTCCCGGGGTCACACTACCTGCACAAACATACCACACACTCAAAACGTGCCCCCAAAACAGTACGCAAAAGTTCGTCTACCCCGACTTCACAAACTTCTCCCAAAACCTAAAAACAGAGAATCTGTCCCTCCCGGACAGCAAACTTCAAACTATCATAACTTTAGTTGTAGGACTCCGAATTGATTAAATGAGTACATCATCGCGAAGCTTAGGAAATTTCCTAACTTTTTCTAATTATATGGAAAAGCTTATTCGGAATCTAAAGTTGTTTAATCTACAAAACACTACGTTCTGTCCCAGCTACGTCACAGATTTGAACACGTTCGGTAAATCAAGCATAACTTTCAAACGGATGGGCGAAATTGGACGTTCGTTATGTCCACTGAAAGGTATTGAAGTTACCTACAACTTATTCAACAGGTGGATGACCAAATTCTGAGTCTAATGTCGCGAAAACTCAAACCTTAGGTCGACTGCACAATCTGCCCGAAGCAGAGAACGTGGCAAACTCTAATTTTCATCTAATCTACCCAATCACAGCACCACCAATTGATCTAAAAACATGATATCAACCCCTAGAACAGTCCCTAGACCAACCCTAAGGATTCCCCTAGCCATACCTTCGCCCGACGAACGACGACGAAACTCCTCCCGGTTCTCCCGATCTCCTTCCTGGCGCTGACGGAGAGGACAGCAGGGTGGAGAGGTGGGGACCTCCCCTAGGGTAGCAAGGGGGTGGAGAGGAGAGGGGAGAGGTGGTGGCGCCATGGGGGAAGATGGAGAGGAAGGGGAAGGGTGGAGGCGTATGGGGGGGGCTAGGGGGTGGCGGCTAGGGTTGGGAAAGGGAGTGGGGGACGCGCCAAGAGGTGGGGGCCAGATTTGGCTGCCCAAAAGTCCCCCCTTGGGCCCAAACCCTTCCACCGGAGGCCCAACTCAACCCCCAAGGCCCAAAGTCCCCCGGAGAGGCCCAACCACCTGAAAACGGCCCAAAAACACGCTATAAAGTCGTACCAAAATACCGAATTCTAAAATGTCATATTCTGGGGTGTCACACCTTTCATGTAACCAAGTACTTACTGCGTTGAAACTCATTAGACTGACCTCATCTTCGACCTGTTGCCGGTTAATACTGAGTGTATAGCAAAGAGCAAACTGGTCGGTATTCATAATAAACTGTTTATTTTCCGATCACATCATTGATCAAGCCAAATAAACAGTTGGGGGCTAGTAATGATATACATAAGATCCAATGAAAAGCAGACAAATAATAGATTAATTCTTAACACGCAAAAGATAGTTAAAAGAATTGAATTTCTTATTGCATTTTAAATTGAACTTTTACATTTTTCATATACAAGTCCACTGTAGATGCTACGTCTGCCTGTATTCGTTTCATTTCTTCTTCAGTTGAGAACTGTCGGTTGGGAACCAACTTCTCCAACTCAACAGCATCCTTGTAGTAATGCCTCAGCTTCATGAAGAGGGCATTAACTTGGAAGCTGATGGACTATCGAAGAGCTGGTTTGATGGTGCTCAACTTCATGGGGATATGTTCGGAGATATTATTCAGTTGATCCATTACCCCCATGACCAGTTCATCAATCGACAGATATTGACTTGTAAGTATTATTTTGCTTTCTCTTCAAATCTGCCATTATTTTCTACAATTGTGAAAAAATAAAATTCAGGAAGGATTTGCACAATACCCTAATTCTTTTATTTCTCCATCGGATTTATTTATTTGCTCTCATATTTTATTGATTTATGCTTGAGTCATGGAATTCAGCTTGGTCATTTGTTTCTTCTCCTTTTCATCTTCGGCCTGCTTAAATCCTTCACTCTCTACAAGGTATTTTAATCATGTCAAAAGAAAAGGTCAAGTAAATATTGAGGTGGGAAAAATACTTTGCTTTCTAACTCATTATTTTTTTCCCACCTCAGTAATGATATACTTAAGATCAAATCAAAAGCAAACAAAAAACACATTAATTCTTAACAAGCAAAAGACAAGTTAAAAGAGTAAAATTTCTTACTGCATTTTAAATTGAACTTTTACATTTTTCATATACAAGTCCATGGCATATGCTACTTCTACCTGTATTTGTTTCATTTCTTCTTCAGTTGAGAACTGTATTTCTTTATTTGCTCCTCATTTTCTTTGAAAACTATTTCAAAACAAGCAATCTTTTCCTTGATAAATGAAAACTATTCCTTCAATTTAATGAAGTCGAATTAGAAGCCTTTGGCGGTGTTCTGCGCCACTAGAAGTTGCATCTCCAATTCTTTTATTCTTTCTTCTTATCTATTTCTAAAAATAAGCAAGTTAGAAAATAACACAATTGTAGAAGTCATACGTGAAAAAGAAGTTGTACATGACTTACTTTTTTTACAATTTTCTTTACATTTGTCCTAACTTGCCGACCAACTAGGTTGGATACTCTTTGCGAAAACTATAAAATAAACATAGTTTGTAAGATGAACTAGTCTCTTATTTTTTCTTAAGAAAACCTATAAGGAAAAAGAAAAGTATCTTAAACAATAGGTTGTCAAAATCTTATTGATTTACCCTCTCCTGGTCGGCAACACCAGAAGAGGATGGTTGGTCGATCTCAGTGGTGGCGAACATTGTCTCGTTCCCATCCACTAGCCTATCATCTCTAGTCGAGATGATAACTAGTTCATGGCTCACCCTGACCTCTTTCTCTGTTGTTTTGTGGGAGGTCTTCTCGGTAGCTATAAAAGTCCTACAAATATCTTCCTCTATTGCCATGGGAGAAATAATAATCTCTCCCATAGCAACAGACACCTCAACGAACTAGATAGTAACTCTAGTCAGTTCGGGGCCGGTAGCTTGCAAATTCGGTGTAATTTACTCGGTGATAGGTTCCAAAGGTGGATTTACATTGGTCGTGTGACACTACGGAATGATGGATTGAGACATTTTCGATTTCGGCACTTCGGTATGTCTTTTGTAGCGTGTTTTTGGGCTGTTTCCGGAGGTTGGGCCTTTCCGGGGGGGAATTGAGCCTTGGAGGACCATTGTGGGCCGAAGGTGGGGGGAGTTTTAGCCCATGTGGAGGAGGTATGGGGCAGCAGCTCTGCTGCCCCCATGCGCCCCCCAAAGCTAACCCTAGCCGCCCCCCTTAGCCCCCATGCGCCTCCCCCTTGCCTCCCCTTAGCCGCCCCCTTGCCTTGCGCCTCCACCCCTCCCCTTGCTCCTCCACCTCCCCTAGCCGGCCCTAGGAGGGATCCACCCAATCCCTTACTGCCACACCCCTCTATTCCGTTGTCCTCACCGTTTGGAAGCTCCGCGACGAGAGGATCCGGCGGATTTGGCGTGTGGAAAGAGATCGGGGGACCAGGAGGAGAAGCTTTTCGTCATTCGAGTGGTTTTTCAAGGGAGGTAAGTGTTGGTAGGTTATTTTGTGGGGTTGTGATGCTGGGTAGGAGGGGTAATCCATGCTTAAAGTTCATGTTTAGGTGCTGTTCCTAGATGAGACTAGGTAGATTGCAACGTTGTGCCACGTTCTGTCCTCGGGCAGATTTGCACCCTGACATAGGGCTTGCGTTTTGGCAATTTTAGAAGTGTTTCCTGATCGACCGGCTGTTATGGGAGTTGTAGATAATTTAATTATCTTTCAGTGGACACCAAGAACGCAAAATTCTATTCAGCCGTTTAACAGTTATGGCTGTTTTACCGAACGTTGTCAAATCTGTGACATAACTGGGACAGATCGTGTTCATCTGTAGATTAGACAATTTTAGAGGCCGATTCAGTCTTCACGAATACTCCCTCCGTCCAGCAAACAGCTCCATATAAGTTTTTTTTGTTTCTTCCTGTGACACTACGGAATGTCGAGACTTTATAAAATGTGAAATTAGAGATTGTGGCATTACAAAATGTGAATGTTGAGGTCAAAAACATTATGAAATGTGGATTTAAGGTTAAAACCATAAGTTATGGAGGTTAATAGCGTTTTCGGGAGTTTGGGCCTTTCCGGGGAGTTTTGGGCCTAGGGGAAAGGGTTGTGGGCTTTGGTGGGATGGAGTATGAGTCCATTTAGGAGTAGGACTCCTGTTTGGGCTGGTAAATAGGGGTTCCCCCTGCCCTAACTTGCGCCCCAACCCCCCTTGTGCGCCCCCACCTCCCATAGTGCCCTAGCCGCCCCCCACCTCCCCTCTCCCTCTTGCCGTGCGCCCCCCATTGCCCCCATTGCTCCCCACCTCTCCACCACCTCTCCTCCACCCCTTGCTGCCCTAGGGTAGCCTCTCCACCCCTGCACCTCGAAGATCCGTCCATTAGAGCGAGGAGCGAACCGGGAGTTCTATTGGGTTTTCGTGTGTTGGGCGAAGGTATGGCCATAGTAATCCTTGGGGTTGGTCTAGGTACTGTTCTAAGGATCATTATCATGTTTTTAGATCAATTGTTGGTGCTGGAATTGAGTAGATTAGATTAGATCTAGAAGTTGCCACGTTCTCTGTTTCGGGCAGCATGAGCAGTCGACCTAGGGTTTGGGTTTTCATCAATTTAGAGTCGGAATTTGGTCGTACAGCTGTTGAAGAAGTTGTAGGTAATTTCAATACTTTTCGGTGGGTATAAAGAACTTTAAATTCCTCCCAGCCGTTTGAAAGTTATGCTTGTTTTACCGAACGTATTAAAATCTGTGACGTGATTGGAACAGATCACGCTATTTTGTAGATTAAACAACTTTAGAGTCCGAATCAGTCTTTCCCTATACTTAGAAAAAGTTGGGAAATTTCCTACGCTACGCAAGGATGTACTCGTTTATTCGATTCGGAGTCTTAGAACCCGAGATATGCCTTTTGGAAGGCTGCTGTCCCGACGGGACAAAACATCTGTTTTTGGGTTTTGCGAGTAGTTTGCGATGTCGGGGTAGAAGAGGGTTTGTGTACTGTTTTGTGGACATGATTGTGAGGGTGTGGTGCCTATGTGCAGGTGGTGTGACCCCGGGAGTGCCTTCTACTTTCCGCCAATCCGTTGCCCGTGGTTGAGGCAAGTGTATTGTAATGGATAGCGGTTTGTAGGTTGCTAGTTGAGACTAGATGAAATTGATTATATGATATGATCACTTGCAATGCTTTAATGATTGCCAATGATATGATGAGTATGCTTATTATGTTATGATGCCATGTGTTAATGTACAAGTTAATTATGATGTTGGCATATTTGCATACATGGCATGTTACATGGCCCGGGCGGTGAGAAAGTCATAACTAGTCCGGGGAAGGTCGGTGAGAAAGTTATGACTATTCCGGAGAGCCAATGAGTAAGTCCTACATCGTGATTCCATTCACCGCGGTGAACGGAAGCGAGGAGTAGGCACCCTTCATCTTCGGGATGGAAGGGGGGAGAGGGTGCACGCCGACGGGTGTGTACTCAACCATACCGGTATGAGTTTCCAGGAGATATGTGTATCGCATTGCATTACATTGCATTGAATTATATGAGGATGTTATATGAGGATGATTTATGATGATGTCAATGATATGCTTACACTATGAATATGGGATGTGTATGATGTTGTATGTGAAAAGTGGTGATGAAGGTATTGAAATATATTTTCTTGTTCCATTGCAATATACTTGCTGAGTGATGAACTCACGCTTGTGTTTATGTTGTTTTTCTTAGGTACCATGAAACCGGCATGCGGGAAATACACATCTACACGTAGCTCCACACAAATTAGACAGTGTTATCATTTGGAGTCATGATAATGAAAGTATTGCCATGAAACTTGGAGAATTGCTTAGCTGTGTGCTCGGTCTTACTATTTGATTCGTTTAGCTCATGAAGTGGTTGAATGCTTTATCTTGGACTTATATTGTTGCTATGTCACATGTTATTACTGTTTTAGATGCTTTCCATTATGATATAACTTGTGATACTTTGTTGTTGCTCCGAATCATGGAAAAACAAAGGAGATGCTGCCGAAATTTTCGGTATTAGCATTTGTTCCTTTGCTGTAATTTACTTGTAATTGTGGTATTTAGAGGTTGCTTAGTCTATGTTTGGTAGCATTCGGGCATATTGAATGCCGGGGTGTTACACTTCCGATATTGATCTACGTATTTGCACTGCCTCCTCGTTTTGCCGCGCGGGCTTAATAGGAAGAGGCACCGGTGTCATTATTGTGCATGCATGCAACCGTCCCTTCGCACGCAACAGGGCCCACAAGCTTGCAACAACTTCATTTTAAGCATGCAAAAATCTCTCTCGTTCTACCCAGCCGCCGCAACTGATTGCTTTTATCTCTCCTGCTGCGATACTGATGGGAGACGAGTTCATCCAATTTGTGGACTGGGCACCGGACTCCAGCGACGAAGCGGATGCTGATGAAGTGCTCACCATGATCGACAGCAAGCAAGTGAACGACGATGAAGCGCCCGTTGTGTCCGACGCCGAGCAAGGGAAGAACGAAGAAGTCATGTTGGACTCCGACGATGTCCGGTATGTACTCAACTCTTTCGCTGGGGAGACAGAAGTAGAAGATTCCTTGATCGATGAGACTGCTGCTACGGCCATTGCGGAGCTCGCGAGTTCTAGGCTTGGTAACAGCATGCTTGTGGGCGCTACGCGTGCGAATGTTGGCACAAGCGAAGCGGATGACGTCGCGCATGCCCTTCTACGCCTGGCCTCTACCAGGGAGTAGATTTTCGAGTCTGACAAGCTAGGAGCAGAGGTCAGCAAGCTGATGTTACCTTTGCTTGTTCCTATGTTGTATGGAGATCACCAAAATGATGCCCGTGGTGCTGCCATGAGACTTCTTAGTATCGCACATGGATATTGATTTTGCAAAGTTTGTTTTCATTAGTGTAAAGTTATGTCGATGCATTACAATTATAAAGCACTGACTTGATACATGATTTGCAATAGCAAAAGACCCTCGAATATTCTCATGATAAACACATGCTAATCTAACTGATAAATTGCAATGCTTTGTTGTAAACCTCTACAGCACATTGCAAGCTAGTTGGAAGATCACCCCGCATCTGCAATGTTTGCTTCTTCATGTGTGGAATGTTATAGTGTTGCCCTCCATTATGCTTCATGATCTCTAGCATGCATGACTGCTGCGTTAGGAAAATATGGTTAGCTCTTTCCACCGGGTACTGCTCAAAAGCTTGATTAACCTTTGCCACAATTTCATCAATATTGCTTGGAGTGCCCTTCTCAAACAATGCTTGGATTGCAGCAAAAAATCCAAGATCCAACACATTAAGGTCGGGTGAGTTTGGAGGCTGGCATGTTAGTCGTATGTCCCAACCATCTGCTTGGGCAGCTTGGAGAAAATCTGGATCGTCGACGGCAACGTGCGTCTTGGCATTGTCTTGCTGGATGAAGATGGGCATTCCTCTTTCGTCGTCTGTCCACTTCGCTTTGATAGCGGGTAGGACTCTGACCGTAAGGAATTACCGGCTTGTTTCCTTGGTAACTGATGTCATTGCCTTAGTAATCAAGGTACCTACATGTAAGCAAGATTAGTGTACGTGCCATAATTAAATTAATCAAGATATGGAAATTCTTATGATGCATATACAATACCTCTATCCCTATTTGCGCTCCTTCTCTTGGCTGCCTCTACATATGTGAAGGGAAATATGCCCAATATAACCATCAAAAATACAGTTATGATGCTCATCAAATCTCGATCGAGTAACCGCAGCAAGGAACATCACCTTTTCTATGAAGTTTTTGTTTTTAACCTCCCTTTTCGGTCTAGGTTTGTAACACCCCGGCATTTAATATGCCCGAATGCTACCAAACATAGGCTAAACAACATCTAAATACCATAAACTAAGGTAAATTACAGCAAAGGAGTAAATGCTAATATCAAAAATTTCGGCAGCATCTCCTTTGTTTTTCCATGAATCGAAGCAACAATAATATGATCACGGGGTATAGTAAAAAGAATGACATCTAAAACATCAATAATAAAGGTTCTAGCAGCAGTAAGACTAGAATAAAGATTCCAACCAACTCATGAGCCAAACGAAATAAATGAGGAAACCAAGCACAGAAATTAACCATCACAATTTAAAGGAAGGAACATGTCATTGTTTATATGTGTGATGCTAAGTGATGACGTGTGACTAGCTCCCTTTCCCGCATGCCGGTTTTATGGTACCTAAGAGAAACAACATAAACACAAGCGTGAGTTCATCACTCAGCAAGTATATTACAATGGAACAAGAAAATACATTCTAACACCTTCATCACCACTTTTCACATACGACATCATACACATCTCATATTCATAGCGTAAGCATATCATTGACATCATCATATATCATCATCATATAACATCCTCATATAATGCAGTGCAATGCGATGCACATATCTCCTTGGAAACTCATACCGGTATGGTTGAGTACACACCCGTCGGTGTGCACCCTCTCCCCCCTTCCATCCCGAAGATGGAGGGTGCCTACTCCTCGCTTCTGTTCACCGCGGTGAATGGAATCACGATGTAGGACTTACTCATTGGCTCTCCGGAATAGTCATAACTTTCTCACCGACCTTCCCCGGACTAGTTATGACTTTCTCACCGCCCGGGCCATGTAACATGCCATGTATGCAAATATGCCAACATCATAATTAACTTGTACATTAACACATGGCATCATAACATAATAAGCATACTCATCATATCATAGGCAATCATTAAAGCATGGCAAGTGATCATATCATATAATCAAGTTCATCTAGTCTCAACTAGCAACCTACAAACCGCTATCCATTACAATACACTTGCCTCAACCATGGGCAACGGATTGGCAAGAAGTAGAAGGCACTCCTGGGGTCACACCACCTGCACATGAGTACCACACACTCACAATCATGTCCACAAAACAGTAAGCAATCCCTCTTCTACCCCGACATCGCAAACTACTCGCTAAACCCAAAAACAGAGGTTCTGTCCCGTCGGGACAGCAGCCTTCCAAAAGGCATAACTCGGGTTCTAAGACTCCGAATCAATTAAACGAGTACATCCTCGCATAGCTTAGGAAATGTCGGGACCCGAATTTGGAAATCCGGACCCTCTGTGTATTCAGCACTAGTCCAGGAACGCGCTAGTGCACACAGTCTTAACATCGGTAAATATCACAATCATACCACTCTATACTAATAAAGTACTTTAATTAAATAGTCAAACTGGTTGCTCGACCTTATGGTCAAGTTACAAATATACGCCTCGCAGGGCGAAACTTATTAAGAGAGAAATAATAGCAGCGGAAAATAAGATAACATCGTGGCGCCATCCAGATACCACAGTAACTGACCAGGCTCGCTCCTAAGTAGACGGTTCCTCTTGGAGCTCCTCCTCCAAAGCCGTGTAGTCTCCTCTTCAACTGGTGTTGTATTGCGGCAAGGGTGAGTACTTGGTACCCGACAAGTCATGCACGAATGCAAGCTAATATACTATATGCATGGCTTGATACAAAGGAATAGCTCAAGGTATATTTGCGATGAAACAGCATTTGACAAGTAGCATAAGTAGATTCGAAAGCAGTAGAAACAAGTATAACATCAATAACTTTTTCCAGGAGTTTAATCAACATCTTTCCCATTCCTAATCCACATTTCCATTGACAACATTATTTTAACCAAACCAACCTTTCAAGTCCAAGTTATTTTCAAGAAAAACTAACCCTTGACTGTAATTCCTGAGCGATGTCCAATACCGCGGACACGGCTATTCGAATAGATTGTACACTCTGCAGAGGTTATGCACTTTACCCACAAGATACAGTCAAACACCACAAAGGCGAGTTCAGTAACAAAGTCTTTCTAAACTTCTAACAATACAAGTGAGCCTCCCGGTTATTGCACACTAACCCTTCCCTTAGCGGCGAAGTTTAGGCCAATCAACCGTTAGATGGGTACCTGGCCGCAGCCCCGGTACCCTCCCCCGTACAACTTACACAAAGGGTGTAGTTGACCTCCTGAGGTCCCACAGGTACGTTATTAGCAACTTAATCAACTAGGTCCGTCCCATTACAGACATGTGGTTGCACGTTAGACCCAGTTCAAAGGCTTGCAAGGTGAAGTCCTTAGGGTGACCAGGGCAAGACTACCCGAAGAACCAAACCAACATTCCCAATGCCACGACTGGCCCACCTGATCATTCTTGCCACAAGCCCCGGTCGAAAACTATTTATCAAACCCCAGTTGATTACCATGCACCACGTGCCATCAACATCACATGATACCTTTCCAAAACAGGTTCAATATGTCATTAAGTCAATATTAACGTTTGATTGTCCAAAATCATGTCATGAGTACGTAGCAGGTCTAAGCAATATACTACAACGTTCTACAAACCCATGTTGGCAATTTAGTAGTGTCCAACTAGTAATCCTCACTAGGGTGACAAAGGGGGTCATGGCACATACTTAAGTAATCAAGGTGTCATACAGCAATATGGCATTTATCTAATTTCCCATATTTAAATAAAGTATTTTCTAATTGAACTAGCATGCAATAATTTGAACCAAAATAGATTTCAAAATGGGATCAATATGGTCAAAGCATAACTTGCCTTCAAAAAGTACTTGTTCTTGGTCTTGAGTTGGATCCTGAGTCAATACTTCTCCTTCGAATCCTTCCGGCACTTCAACGTCTACTCGTAAAGCGTGCAAATAGCAACCAATGAATAAAACAGTAGACAAAAGTATCCAAACATCCAAATAAAGTCCATAAACAGAGAGAGCATAATTTTATGAATTTTTAGAAACTGGAATCGTCAAATTCGGGGTTAAAATGCAAAAGTTATAGCATTTTGAAGTTTAAATAATCAATTAAATAATATTACAGAGGAAAACTTTAGTCCAAAAATTAAATAAAATTCATAATTAGGTAGATCTCAATTTTATACAAATTTAGAAATTTGAATCACTCAAATCGGAGTTGAAACGCAAAAGTTATAAGCGTTTGAAGTTTGAATCAAAATCTGAAATCATTATTTCGAATTAATAAATCATTTTCTTTTTCGAAAATTAATTATTGCGTCAGCGAGGACACGTGGCAGCCTCTGATTGGGCGGTGGCGTCGGCGGTTCATGGGCGTGGTCCATGGTTTGGCTCGAGTCTCACTGTGGACCCGGTCCACGGCTCACGTGAGGCGGCAGTGGGACCACTCGGTTGGCGTCATTCTTGGCGTCGGCGAGGCTCGACCACGGTCTTTGGCAGGTGGGACCCACTGTGTCGTCATGGGTGACGTCACTGCACGGTTGGGGTGGCCGCTGACGTTGCAAATATACTTGCAAAGTTTATTTCTTTAATTATTTCAATGTGGAATAAATTCAAATTAAATCCAAATAAATTCCAGAAAATTCCAAAAATTCACCAAAGTGCCAAATCACACATGAATTTAAGAAAAGCAAAATTTTGGGGTGTTACAAACCTCCCCCCTTAACAGAATCTCGTCCCTGAGATTCAGGGCTAACTAAGGAATAGGTTCGGAAACTCTTTCTTCAAATCCTCTTCCCGTTCCCAAGTTGCTTCACTCTCCGCGTGGTTGCTCCATTGAACTCTGCAGAAACGAGTTGACTTGTTCCTCGTTTCTCGATCCATTGTGTCTAGAATCTTCGCAGGGTGCTCCTTGTAAGTCAAATCTTCCTTCAACTCAATTGACTCTAGCGGTGTCTGTTCCTCAGGTACTCGGAGACACTTCTTCAACTGGGACATGTGGAACACGTCATGCACTCCTGCTAATGACTGCGGTAACTCCAGCTGGTAAGCAACTTCGCCTCTGCGGCTCAAAATATTAAATGGTCCAACATAACGGGGTGCAAGTTTCCCTTTGGCATGGAACCTCTTAACTCCCCTGAGAGGCGTAACTCTGAGGTATACAAAGTCTTCGGGTTCAAAACTCAAATCCCGGCGACGATTGTCAGCATAACTCTTCTGTCGTGATTGGGCTATCTTCAACCTTTCCCTAACCATGGCAATCTGCTCTTCAGCTTCTTGAAGAATATCAGGCCCGAAGACACGGCGCTCGCCGGTCTCATTCCAGTTTAATGGCGTCCCGTGGTCGACCATACAAAGGCCTCAAAAGGTGACATCTGTAAACTAGCCTGGTAACTATTGTTGTAATCGAATTCGGCATACGGCAAACTCTTATCCCAAGAGGTAGCATAAGCCAATGCACACGCTCTTAGCATATCCTCCAGGATCTGATTGACTCTTTCGGTCTGTCCATCCGTCTGTGGATGATAGGCTGTACTGAAGTTCAATCGGGTTCCCATGGCTTCATGCAACTTATTCCAGAACCTTGAGGTAAATTGGGTACCTCTGTCCGATACAATCCTCTTTGGCACTCCGTGCAAACAGACGATCCTGACCATATACAACTCTGCTAACTTATCCCCCGAGTAGGTTGTCTTCACAGGAATAAAATGGGCGACCTTGGTCAAGCGATCCACTATAACCCATATGGAGTCATAACCTCTTTGAGTTTTCGGCAAACCGGTAATGAAATCCATTCCGATTTCTTCCCATTTCCACTCTGGTATCTTCAACGGCTGTAGCAATCCTGCTGGCCTCTGATGCATTGCCTTAACTCTCTGGCATACGTCTCACAATGCAACATGCTCGGCGACTTCACGCTTCATGCTTGGCCACCAGAATCTCTCCTTCAAATCCTGATACATCTTGGCACTTCCTGGGTGGATTGAATACTTGGAGTCATGGGCTTCCTCCAAAATCAGCTGTTTTAATTCCTTCTTGTCGGGCACAGAAATCCGATCCTTCATCCATAACGTGCCCTGCTCATCTAGCTTGAAGTCCTTTGCCTTGCCTTCCTCCATTTTGGGCCTAATCCTGCGGATCTTGTCATCATCCTTCTGTCCTTCCCGAATCTGATCTTCTAGGGTGGGCTTCACTTCCAATGCTGCCATGAACCCTTCTGGTACGACTTCAATCTGCATTCTCTGGAAATCCTCACATAGCTCATCCTAACTTGTGGCCAGCAACATACTCACGGTATGGCTTTTCCGACTCAGAGCATCGGCAACTACGTTTGCCTTTCCTGGATGGTAATGGATTCCAACATTGTAGTCCTTGATCAACTCTAACCATCTCCTCTGCCTCATGTTCAGGTCTGATTGGGTGAAGATGTACTTAAGACTCTTATGGTCCGTGTATACTTCACATCTGTTTCCAATTAAGTAGTGACGCCATAACTTCAAAGCATGCACTACGGCAGCTAGCTCTAGGTCATGCGTCGGATAATTCTCCTCATGCGGCCTCAACTGCCTTGATGCATAGGCAACAACCTTTCTGTTCTGCATCAGCACACATCCAAGTCCTTGACGCGATGCATCACAATAGATATCAAAGCTTTGATTAACATCCGGTAGAACTAACACCGGCGCTGATGTCAATCGCTTCTTCAGCTCCTGAAATCCTTTCTCACATTCTGGCGTCCATGCAAACTTCTTCTCCTTTTTCAGCAATTGCGTAAGAGGTCTCGCAATTGTCGAAAAGTGTAACACCCTACAAATCTAAACTGTCGTACAAGAAAATTTCGACAGCATCTCTCCTAAAATTAGGACAAAACGGAAGCGACAACAAGAGTCATAATAACCATTATAAACAGGAATAACATAAAAGCATCAATACTAGAGATAACAAGTCTAAATCAACCAGAAAACAAACATAAACGTAAAACAGCTCCAAAGAGGACATCAACAGGTCTATGATTAATAAAATTTCAGCAAGCTAATGAATTATTAAATGCACTAGTCCATGTGATTCGTGATGACCCCGGAGGATTGATTGTGCTACTAAGCCCACCCTTCAAGCTTACGACTCGCGAGAACTACCTGAAAACAACAAAATAACAAGGGGTGAGATTGGGTAATCTCAGCAAGCGGAACAACTTCTAACGAATAACACACCCACAAGAAAACTAGCATACCAAATTCCTCATGTCCAATACCACATTATAGAGTCCACACAACCTCAAGAAATGCATATGATTGTGCACATGCTTATGCCATGATCCTCCTCACCGTGCCCTTTCTCGGGAACACACGGTGTTGTATGCGACTCTTGATCGCGCCTGTGGCGTCGACAAACTTCTAATGCATGATTATGCAGTTAATGCTTCATGCATAAATACATGCATAACTTCCCACTCTGAATTCACATGCTTGCATACCATCAAATAACATGGATAGAATGCGAACATCATTGAGATAGAATATCTCCACAATTCATATTGCAAACAACATCTTTCTTCATTCTTACTCATGATTCAAAAGCCAAACAACCACATCACAATGCAGGATAGGATATTGTAATCTCATAAACAAGTAGTTAAACCATGTAGGTGTGCTGCAATTAAGGTTTATATTGAAGACGAAACAAATAGCGAGTTATAGTTTAGCAAGACCGCTACTTCCACTTGCCTTTACCAACGTGGATGACGAACCTAGTTGCGTCCAGAAGGGGCACCACCTGTACAAGTATTATTTCAGTACATAGCGACATCATAAATGATCACACAACTCGAACACACGCTTCCTAATCCCCGCTCCCTTCTTAAGCGCCAAAAACCCCAATCTGTCCGGGTCAAACAGCAGCACCCTCTCTTCACAATTTCGTATATTTTTTTATACAGATCATAAAAATACAAAAAAATTACAGTAGCTAGATATTGACGAGATCTACAACTTTTATGAAGATCACAAATTTCAATTGCACTGTTAAATAAGCCTAAACAAACGTCCAACACAGTGGAGAAAATCTGTTTCCAGATTCTGTCCGTCATCTTGCAACAGCGATAACTCTCAGACCGACGCCCCAAAAATTCTGAAAAAATTACGGAAGCTAGATCTCGACGTTATCTATAACTTTCTAGTTATAGGTTTTTGCAGGAAAAATCTTCTATGCCACATAAAACACGAAATAATCCGCGCTGCACAATCTCCCCTTCCAAAAACAGCACCACGTGAACATCTACCCTTTTCCCCCATCAAGATCCATCTAAAACACTCACCACCAGATCTAATACACTCCTAATCCCTAGGTAGAACAGGGGTAAAATATTGGGAATTTTACCTCGAGTTCTCCCTTGAGAACCCACGAAAAACGCGCGACGATTCCTGAAACAGAAATCTGCTCGTCCTCCACGCCTCCACGGATCCTCTTCTCGCTTGCTCCTTCGCGTTTCGCGGTGGATCATGAGCCACCACGCAAGGGGAGGAAGAGGAGGGGTGGTGTGGCTGCTAGGGGAGGAAGGGGGGTGCCCTAGGGCTTTTGGGGGGGGTGACACCCCTTTTATATGGTGGGCCGGCCCACTAGGGGAAAAGAGAGAGAGGTGGGGAGGATTCGCAGCCAGGCCCAGTTTTCCTCGGCCCACTGTTTCTAGCCCGACAACTCCAAATTTAATATTAATACGCTGGATAAACTTCAATTATTTCATCCCCCGACAAATCCTTCATTCCTCTCCCGAAACAAAACCAGGAAAAGGAACCCTAGAATCGCTCTGACGCTCTAAGGCATCACAAAAAGCCTTCAATGAAACGGCGATAGTATCCTGCCATTCCAAGGAAACTTTTGATCTGGGTCACGGTCTTTGGCTGCTCCCAATGTAACACAGCTTCTACCTTGCTTGGATCAACAGCGACTCCTTCTGCGGTCATTACATGTCCGAGGAACTCCACCTTGTTCTTCCAAAAATCACACTTGCTGAACTTGGCGAAGAGTTGCTGTTCCCTCAGCTTTTCCAAAACTCGCCTCAAGTGCTCTGCATGTTCATCCTCTGTCTTGGAGTAGATTTGGATATCATCTATGAACACGACAACAAACTTGTCCAAATATTCCATGAACACCTTATTCATCATATTCATGAAATATGCTGGCGCATTCGTCAGACCAAAGGACATAATCAGAACTCGTAATGTCCATATCTTGACGAGAATGCGGTCTTCGGGATATCTTCTGATCGGATCTTCAACTGATGGTATCCCGATCTTAGATCAATCTTGGAGAAAACTCCGGCTCCTCTTAGCTGATCAAACAAATCATCGATCCTGGGTAGCGGGTATTTGTTCTTCACAGTAACTTCATTGAGTGCACGGTAATCAATGCACATCCTGAAACTCCCGTCCTTCTTGACGAACAAAACTGGTGCTCCCCACGGCGACGAACTCGGTCTGATAAATCCTTTCTCCATTAACTCTTCAAGTTGCTTTTTCATCTCTACCAATTCTTCGGTGGACATCCGATAAGGTCTCTTTGCTATCGGTCTTTGTTCCTGTACAAGCTCTATCACAAACTCTATATCCCTGTCCGGTGGCATACCAGGTAGATCTTCAGGAAAAACATCTGGGTACTCATTCACTACTGAGACATCTTCTATGCTGATTGCCTTGGCGCTGTTAACCATCAACTGTCCATCTCTAACTGCAGTAGCTTGAAATTCCACTTTCTTTCCACATGGGCTCTCAACTGAGATAGTCCTTCGTCCACAATCCAACACGGCTCTGTGCTTGGATAACCAATCCATTCCCAAAATAACATCTAAGGTCTGGGTCTCCAAAATAATAAGGTTTGCTAGGAACTCTATCCCATCTATTAGTATTCTAACCCTAGAACATCCTACTTTCGTTCGGAGTTCGGAGCCAGGGGTTTGAACTAAAAGCATGCATTTAAGTCTTGCAATCTCCAAATCATTTTTAGCAGCAAAGCCTTGCGAAACAAACGAATGCGAAGCTCCAGAATCAAACAAAACTGTTGCAAGTACTGAGTTGACTAGCAACTTACCCAGTACGACGTCCGTGGCATTTTGCAGTGCATCTGCGGTGACATGGTTGACTCGACCTCTCACCACAGTTTGGGGTGTGGCTCCTGGTGCTGGCGTCCTGGCAGGTGTGGATCCCAGATTTAAGCGGACTGGGGTTACTCCTGCTGTCTTCTTTGGACAACTGTTGGCAAAGTGTCCTGGCTCGTTGCAGTTGTAGCAGCGTCTCACTGTTCCTTGCTGACTGCCTGGAGCGGCGTTTCTAGCTGGGGCTGGGGTCTGGTAGTTCTGATTGACGGGTCTTAGCGCTGGTGACGGTGTCCTTGTTGCATTCTGTGGCTGGAATCTGAAAAATTGATTTGGTGCAACTCTCAGACGCTGTTGCGTTCCCTGGCGTGATCCCTGCTGTTGCATCATGCGCTTCCTGTTCTCATCCAGTTTCTTGCGCTTGTCCTCAAGAATAAGCGTCTTATTCACCAGTTCCTGGAAATCTGGAAAGGTGTGGGTGATCAATCCCACCTGCAATCCTGAGTTAAGTCCCTTCATGAAACGAGACTGTCTGGCTTTATCTGTCGCTACATCCTCAGGTGCGTAGCGAGCAAGCTGTGTGAACTTGTTCAGGTATTCGGCCACCGGCTGATTACCTTGCTTCAGTGCTCTGAACTCCTCCTTCTTGAGATCCATGATTCCTTCAGGCACGTGATACTGACGGAATGCAGCTGTGAACTCTTCCCAAGTGATGTCCTGAGGGTTCTCTTGCGTGGCACAGAAGTTCTCCCACCATTCAGCGGCTGTTCCTTCCAACTGATGAGAAGCGTAGAGTACCTTCTCATTTCCCATGCATTGAGCGATGTGTAACTTCCTCTCAATTGACCTTAACCAATCATCGGCCTCCAATGGATTGGCATTCCCAGAGAAAGTGGGTGGGTGAGTCCTCATAAACTCTGACAGTCTTGTATTCTGGCGTTGTCCCTGATTGACTTGATTAGCGGTGGCCTGAGCAGTGACGTGTTGCATCTATTGCATCATAGCATGCATCAACTGAGTCTGAGCAGCAAGAAATGCTCCAAAATTCTGCATGTCCAGTGGCGGTGCTGGTGCTCCATCATTGGGGTTTTCTGCTGGGCGAGAACCACTTCCATTGCCTCCAAGGTTTCCACGAGTGTTCACCATCTGTGGTTTGTTCTATGTTTTAGAGATGAGAGGGAAACAAGAATAGACAAGTAATATGGAACTTATGCGGGGCGAAAGGTGTAACTCAAGATCCAACTTTATTAACTAATGATATTAATAACTTGGTATGGTTGCTTACAATGCCTAAAGGCCTGCAACACATACTGCACACTCAGCAAACAATGAAAATCCAAATCGGACTAACACTGGAGTCTAACGCCTAAAGGGTGACTCTTTATTCTATGACGCGACTCGGCGAAGGCGTCTCACTATAGAACCTACGCTCACTCATCGAGAAAACCTCCACGGCCTGGGTACGGACGCTGCGGCATAGGTGCGAAACGATCGCCATGTCCAGCAACTGTGTTATCTGTGGTAGTCGAAGAAGCAGTGTCCTCCTCAAGCTCCGGCTCCTCCGGGTCTGGCTCGTGCAACTCGAGCATTGGCTCCGGCTCTGGTGCGTACAATGCCGTCTCTAACTCTCCAATCCTTTGCAGCAGGTGTGACACATACTCTTGAGCTTCCCGCCATCTGTTCTTCTCTGTTGTGATCTCCTTGCGGGCCTTCTGTAGCTCCTTGCCTGTATCATCGAGTACATCCTCCTGGGCGACAACAAGTCGTGCCAACTGTGTGACCATGGCATTCTCATCCTGAATCGCCTTCGGGTCAAGAAGGTTATTGCTGCGTGGATGATAACGGAACACCGTGCTCTCCAACTCTCTGGCGTAGATGCGGGTAATGTGCCGCATTGCTCGTCGTGACGCCTCTTGGATACCCATCTGCATTGTAGACCTCCTGGCAGTGCAGTGTATCTGGCGATTGCCTGGGCCCTTCTTCCTAGCAGGCACCACAATCTTCACATCACAAGCCTTGACCAATCCTGCTTGTCTGATCACGTCCACTTGGTATTGTGGCTTCTCAAAATCTCCGAGAGTCTGTAGCATACGCCAAAGTTCCGCGGCGTGACCAACCTCCAGATCAACGTAGTTGAACTCTCCCTCCATCTGTCACAGGAGTGCTCACGTAAGAATTCGAAAATTTTTAAATCGTGACAAGGTAAGGAAAAATTCAGCAAGAGACAAGAAAAAAGAGAAGGGAATAAGTCAGGATGTCATTTCTTTATCTTGACAAATTTTATCTTTTAGAAAATAGGTTTTATCCTCACTACGACCATTCTAACTATGGGTGAGCCTACAGTCAGTATGGCTCTGATACCACCTCTGTCGGGACCCGAATTGCAAATCCGGACCCTCTGTGTATTCAGCACTAGTCCAGGAACGCGCTAGTGCACACAGTCTTAACATCGGTAAATATCACAATCATACCACTCGATACTAATAAAGTACTTTAATTAAATAGTCAAACTGGTTGCTGACCTTATGGTCAAGTTACAAATATACGCCTCGCAGGGCGAAACTTATCAAGAGAGAAATAATAGCAGCGGAAAATAAGATAACATCGTGGTGCCATCCAGTATACCACAGGCAACTGACTGGGCTCGCTCCCTAAGTAGACGGTTCCTCTTGGAACTCCTCCTCCAAAGCTGGTGTAGTCTCCTCTTCAACTGGTGTTGTATTGCGGCAAGGGTGAGTACTTGGTACCCAGCAAGTCATGCACAGAATGCAAGCTAATATACTATAGGCATGGCTTGATACAAAGGAATAGCTCAAGGTATATTTGCAGTAAACAGCATTTGACAAGTAGCATAAGTAGATTCGAAAGCAGTAGAAACAAGTATAACATCAATAACTTTTTCCAGGAGTTTAATCAACATCTTTCCCATTCCTAATCCACATTTCCATTGACAACATTATTTTAACCAAACCAACCTTTTAAGTCCAAGTTATTTTCAAGAAAAACTAACCCTTGACTGTAATTCCTGAGCGATGTCCAATACCGCGGACACGGCTATTCGAATAGATTGTACACTCTGCAGAGGTTATGCACTTTACCCACAAGATATAGTCAAACACCACAAAGGCGAGTTCCCGTAACAAAGTCTTTCGGAAACTTCTAACAATACAAGTGAGCCTCCCCGGTTATTGCACACTAACCCTTCCCTTAGCGAAGGCGAAGTTTAGGCCAATCAACCGTTAGATGGGTACCTGGCCGCAGCCCCGGTACGCTCCCCCGTACAACTTACACAAAGGGTGTAGTTGACCTCCTGAGGTCCCACAGGTACGTTATTAGCAACTTAATCAACTAGGTCCGTCCCATTACAGACATGTGGTTGCACGTTAGACCCAGTTCAAAGGCTTGCAAGGTGAAGTCCTTAGGGTGACCAGGGCAAGACTACCCGAAGAACCAAACCAACATTCCCAATGCCACGACTGGCCCACCTGATCATTCTTGCCACAAGCCCTGGTCGAAAACTATTTATCAAACCCCAGTTGATTACCATGCACCACGTGCCATCAACATCACATGATACCTTTCCAAAACAGGTTCAATATGTCATTAAGTCAATATTAACGTTTGATTGTCCAAAATCATGTCATGAGTACGTAGCAGGTCTAAGCAATATACTACAACGTTCTACAAACCCATGTTGGCAATTCAGTAGTGTCCAACTAGTAATCCTCACTAGGGTGACAAAGGGGGTCATGGCACATACTTAAGTAATCAAGGTGTCATACAGCAATTTGGCATTTATCTAATTTCCCATATTTAAATAAAGTATTTTCTAATTGAACTAGCATGCAATAATTTGAACCAAAATAGATTTCAAAATGGGATCAATATGGTCAAAGCATAACTTGCCTTCAAAAAGTACTTGTTCTTGGTCTTGAGTTGGATCCTGAGTCAATACTTCTCCTTCGAATCCTTCCGGCACTTCAACGTCTACTCGTAAAGCGTGCAAATAGCAACCAATGAATAAAACAGTAGACAAAAGTATCCAAACATCCAAATAAAGTCCATAAACAGAGAGAGCATAATTTTATGAATTTTTAGAAACTGGAATCGTCAAATTCGGAGTTAAAATGCAAAAGTTATAGCATTTTGAAGTTTAAATAATAAATTAAATAATATTACAGAGGAAAACTTTAGTCCAAAAATTAAATAAAATTCATAATTAGGTAGGTCTCAATTTATACAAATTTAGAAATTTGAATCACTCAAATCGGAGTTGAAACGCAAAAGTTATAAGCGTTTGAAGTTTGAATCAAAATCTGAAATCATTATTTCGAATTAATAAATCATTTTCTTTTTCGAAAATTAATTATTGCGTCAGCGAGGACACGTGGCAGTCTCTGATTGGGCGGCTGACGTCAGCCGGTTCATGGACGTGGTCCATGGTTTGGCTCAGGTCTACCGTGGACCCGGTCCACGGCTCACGTGAGACTAACAGGTGGGACCACTTTCGGGTAGCGTCATTCTTGGCGTCGGCGAGGCTCGGCCACGGTCGGCAGTGGGACCTTGTGACATCATGGGTGACGTCACTGCACGGTTGGGGTGGCCGTTGACATGCGGGCCCGCCATGACGTTAGCGCGACGTCATGGTGCAGTGTGGCTGGGCCGCTGACATGTGGGCCCCGCGTGTCAGCGTCACACGCACGCGCGCGTGGACGGCGCTGACCGCGGCGGTCAGTCTACCGCACACGTGGCTAGATCTCGGCCGTTGATTTGAAAATCAACGGCCCAGATTGGATCTGGAATCACGCGTTTGGGGTGAACGCGTTTGATCTGGACCGTTGGATCTAGATCCAACAGTCGAGATTGGATCTGGGATTTTGGACGGGATCTCACTGTGAGATGACGTGGCGTGATCTGGGACGTTGGATCTGGATCGGACGGCTGAGGGAGCTCGAAGTCCGGCGATGGCGAGCGGCGGCGCTGGGTCACCGGCGCAGGGGACGATGACCTAGCCGACGGCGTTTCGGACGTGCTCCGGCGACGTGGGTGGTGCTCACCGACGCGGCTTGCTCTCATGGTTCCGGATCTGGGGTCAACGGCGACGGAGGACGACGGAGACGGCGGCTATCGGCGAAAAACCGCGGCGGCACCTTCTCCTAACTCCGGCGAGCTCTAGCGGCGCAAGCACGGCGGCTCAGGCGAGGTGAGTTAGGGCTACGGGTGCGCAATGAAGCTGGCTTCACGATGGCGGCGACAACGCAATAAATAGGGGCCTCGGCTTCCGTGTATCGCGCGAAGACCGAGGTCGACACGGCTGCGGCGGTGGAGTCCGAATCCCATTCGGATTGAGTGACGTGGATCAACGTGAGCCGTTGGATCTCAATCCAACGGTCACGGGCTAGGGTTCGGTGGCTATTGCGGTTGATCTCAGCCGTTGGATCTTGATCCAACGGTTGAGTTTCGGCGCGGCGACCGGGTTCGACCGAGTCGCATGGCTCGGGTCGGACTTGAACTCGAGTCTAACTCGGGCTCGGTCGGATGAACAGTAACCGACCCGGTTCGATTTCCCAGCAATTTAATAATTAAAATAATTTCCAGTAATTCATTTAATTCAAGAAAAATAGCAAAAGACTCAGAAAAATTCTGGAAAATATTTTGGAACATTTTGGACTCAAATAAAATATTTCCAACAAAATTTTATTTGCAAAGTTTAATTCTTTAATTATTTCAATGTGGAATAAATTCAAATTAAATCCAAATAAATCCAAATAAATTCCAGAAAATTTCAAAAATTCACCAAAGTGCCAAATCACACATGAATTTAAGAAAAGCAAAATTTTGGGGTGTTACACCGGCGCCACCTGCTCAGCCCGAGGGGAGGACGACTACCCAGAGGCTCCCCGGTCAAGGCCCGCGTTTCACCCGGTCCCTCGGGTGAGGTGAAGGTGGTCCCCGTGGGTGAGGACGGTTCTAGGAAGGTCGTGAAGATCGGCGCCAACCTCAGCACCAAATAGGAAGACGCGGCCACACCTTCCTCCGTCCAACCTAGATGTGTTTGCTTGGGAACCATCTCGAAATGACCTGGTCCCTAGGAGGTGATTGAGCACCGATTGGCAACGCCCCTAGAGTGCACCTGCATCGCGTAAAGTCCGGAGGCAGGCACCAGAGCGGCTAGATGCCATTCGGGATGAGGTGGAGAAACTGCTGCATGCAAGGATCGTACAAGAGGCCACCTACCCTGAGTGGCTGGCCAACCCCATGCTTGTCAAGAAGTCAAACGGGAAGTGGCGGATGTGCATTGACTTCACCGACCTTAACAAAGCCTGCCCCAAGGACCCGTACCCTCTGCCGCTGTCGCCGTATTCTAAGAGCCGCCAGCAGACTGGTGGCGTCCAGGCCACGCCGTTGGCGGTAAGTAAAGTGACCGCCCAGCGGACAGGTGGCGACTAGGCCACGCCGCTGGCGGTCAGTAAGGTGACCTCCCAGCGGACAGGTGGCGACCAGGCCACGCCTATGGCAGTCAGTAGTGTGATCGCCCAGCGGACACGTGGCGTCAAGACCACGCCGCTGGTGGTCAGTAAGGTGGCCGCCCAGCGGACAGGTGGCGACCAGGCCACGCCGCTGGCGGCCAGCTGTGTGATCGCCCACCGGACACGTGGCGTCCAGACCACGCCGCTGGTGGTCAGTAAGGTGGCCGCCCAGCGGACAGGTGGCGACCAGGCCACGCCACTAGCGGTCAGCTGTGTGATCGCCCAGCGGGCACGTGGTGCCCAAACCATGCCGCTGGCGATCAGCAAGGTGGTCGCCTGGCGGACGGACGGCGCCCAGTCCACACATTGGCGCTCAGTTCCCGAGGCCACCTAGCAAACTATGCAGCCGCACAGAAGGTCAAAGACATTTAATGCATATCGTGCGCATTAAATGGGAGTAATGAAGGCCATACTATGTAACACCCCAAAATTTTGCTTTTCTTGAATTTATGTGTGATTTGGCACTTTGGTGAATTTTTGGAATTTTCTGGAATTTATTTGGAATTTATTTGAATTTATTCCATTTTGAAATAATTGAAGAATTTAACTTTGCAAATAAAATTTTGTTGGAAATATTTTATTTGAGTCCAAAATGCCCCAAAATATTTTTCAGAATTTTTCCGAGTATTTTGCTATTTTTCTTGAATTAAATGAATTTCTGGAAATTATTTTGAATATTTAAGTCGCTGGAAAATCAAACCGAGTCGGTCATCGTTTCAATCGATCGAGCCCGAAGTCGATTTCGAGCCCGAGTCCGACCCGAGCCAGCTGACTCGACCGGACCACGTTTAAACCCTAATCGCGCGGGACCGTTGGATCAAGATCCAACGGTCGAGATTGAGCCGCACCAATCCAACCGGATCCGGTCCGGACCCGATCGCGCCCGAGCCAATCGTGGCCGTTGGTCACGCCACGTGGACGGCTGTCCGTCGTCGTCTCCGCCGAATCCGAGCCGGATTCCTTCGCCGCGTCGCCGCCGAGTTCGGTTAGGGTTTCGCGGATTTCGCGCACGTCGAGGCACTATTTAATGCCCCGTTGCCTCCCCGTTGAAGCCCTTTGCCGTGCGCACCTTTTGCCCCAACTCATCGAGCCCTAGTCGCCGCCGCCTAGCCGCAATTGCTCGCCGTAGTTGCGCGCAAGCTCCGCCACGGTTTTTGCTTCGCCCCGCCGTCATCCGCCGTTCCCCGTCACCGTTGAGTCCGGATCCGAGAAGCCCAGACCAAGGTGCACCCGTGAGGCCAACTCACTTCGCCGGAGCGCGCCCGAAACGCCGAGGCCATGGTCGCCGTCTTCGTCTCCGGCCGAGCCAGCGCCGCGCCCATCGCCGCTTCGAGCTCGCCGCGATTTATCAAGATCCGACCGTCACGGTGAGCCCACGTTCTCCCCAAACCCTAGAACCCAGATCAGATCTGGACCGTTGGATCAAGATCCAACGGCCCATGATCGGCCACGTCGCCCGTACCGTGGATAGCGTTACGGGTTAGATTCGTTTTCAATCGTTGGATCTAGATCCAACGGTCCAGATTGACCACGTTCACCCCAAACGTGCGTCACCAGATCCAATCTGGGCCGTTGATTTTCGAATCAACGGCCGAGATCGTGCGCAGCGTCCGGAAGGTCGACCGCCGCGGCCGGGCCACGGCCAAGACACTCCACGCAGCGTGCGTGTCACTGACAAGCCGGGCCCGCGTGTCAGTGGCTCAGCCGCAATCTGCACCGTGACGTCATGGGGGCCCACCCCAGCCGTAAGGTGATGCCAGCAATGACGTCACCAGTGGGTCCCACCTGTCAGCAACGGGCTGAGTCCCCGCTGACGTCAGCGATGATGTCACCCCCCCGTGGGTCCCACCTAGCAGTCGCACGTGAGCCGTGGACCGGGTCCACGGTGAACCCGAGCCGAGCGTGGACCGAGTCTGTGAACCGGCTGACGTCAGCGGACCAATCAGAGATCGACACGTGTCACTGCTGACGCAATAAATCTTTTTCCAAAAAAAGAAATTATTTAATTAATTCAATTTATTGATTTCAAATTTTGATTCAAACTTCAAACGCTTATAACTTTTGCATTTTAACTCCGATTTGAGTGATTCAAATTTCTAAATTTGTATAAAATTGAGATCTACCTAATTATGAATTTTATTTAATTTTTGGACTAAATTTTTTCTCTATAATATTATTTAATTGATTATTTAAACTTCAAAATGCTATAACCTTCGCATTTAAACTCCGAATTTGACGATTCCAGTTTCTAAAAATTTATAAAATTATGCCATCTCTGTTTATGGAACTTATTTGGATGTTTGGACACTTTTTGTCTACTGTTTTATTCATTTGTTACTATTTGCACGCGTTACGAGTAGATGTTGAAGTGCCGGAAGGATTCGAAGGAGAAGTATTGACCCAGGAGCCAGCTCAGGACCAAGAGCAAGTACTTTTTGAAGGCAAGTTGTGCTTTGACCATGTTGCTCCCATTTTGAAATCTATTTTGATTCAATGTATTACATGCTAGTTCAATTAGAAAATACTTTATTTAATTCTGGGAAATTAGATAAATGCCTAACTGCTGTATGACACCTTGGTTAATTAAATATGTGCCATGACCCTTGTCACCCTAGTTGTGGTTTACTAAGTTGGACATTATTAAATTGCCAACATGGGAATTTAGATCGTTGTAGCATATTGCTTAGACCTGCTACGTGCTCATGACATGATTTTGGACAATCAAACGTTAATATTGACTTAATGATATATTGAACCTATTTTGGAAAGGTATCATGTGATGTTGATGGCACGTGGTGCATGGTAATCAACTGGGGTTTGATAAATAGTTTTCGACCGGGGCATGTGGCAAGAATGATCGGGTGGGCCAGTGGTGGCACCGGGAACGTTGTGTTGGTTTTTCGGGTAGTCTTGCCCCGGGTCACCCTAAGGACTTCACCTTGCAAGCCTTTGAACTGGGTCTAACGTGCAACCACATGTTTGTAATGGGATGGACCTAGTTGATTAAGTTGCTAATAACGTACCTGTAGGACCTCAGGAGGTCAACTACACCCTTTGTGTAAGTTGTACGGGGGAGCGTCTGAGGCTGCGGCAGTACCCATCTAACGGTTGGTTGGCCTAAACTTCGCCTTAGCTAAGGGAAGGGTTAGTGTGCAACAACCGGGGAGGACCACTTGTACTGTTAGAAGTTTCCGAAAGACTTTGTTACGGGAACTCGCCTTTGTGGTGTTTGACTGTATCTTGTGGGTAAAGTGCATAACCTCTGCAGAGTGTAAAATCTATTCGAATAGCCGTGTCCGCGGTATTGGACATCGCTCGGGAATTACAGTCAAGGGTTAGACTTTCTTGAAAATAACTTGGACTAAAAGGTGGGGTTTGGTTAAACAATGATGTCGATGGAAATGTGGATTAGGAATGGGAAAGATGTTGATTAAACTCCTGGAAAAGTTATTGATGTTATACTTGTTTCTACTGCTTTCGAATCTACTTATGCTACTTGTCAAATGCTGTTTACTGCAAATATACCTTGAGCTATTCCTTTGTATCAAGCCATGCATATAGTATATTAGCTTGCATTCTGTGCATGACTTGCTGAGTACCAAGTACTCACCCTTGCCGCAATACAACACCAGTTGAAGAGGAGACTACACCAGCTTTGGAGGAGGAGCTCCAAGAGGAACCGTCTACTTAGGGAGCGAGCCCAGTCAGTTGCCTGTGGTATACTGGATGGCACCACGATGTTATCTTATTTTTTTCCGCTGCTAATATTTCTCTTCTAATAGGTTTCGCCCTGCGTGGCGTATATTTGTAACTTGACCATAAGGTCGAGCAACCAGTTTGACTATTTAGTTAAAGTACTTTATTAGTATCGAGTGGTATGATTGTGATAATTACCGATGTTAAGACTGTGTGCACTAGCGCATTCCTGGACTAGTGCTGATTTGCAAATTCGGGTCCCAATAGAGGTGGTATCAGAGCCATATTGACTGTAGGCTCACCTATAGATAGAATGGTCGTAGTGAGGATAAAACCTATTTTCTAAAGTTAAAAGAGGTCAAGATAATGAATGAATTCTCGACTCACCCCTTTTCTTTCTTGTTCATACCCCTGCTGAGTTCTTTTCGTCTTCCACATTGATTTTTAAAGTGCTGCGTTCTTACGCGAGCGTCTTTTGGCAGATGATGATGAAGAACAACTACGCCGAGCGTGAAGGAGGCTATGCCGCCGAGTTGTGGCGTATGCTTCAGTTTCTTGGAGGTTTTGAGAGGCCGCTCTACCGAGGGACGACACTCGTGCAGGCAGGACTGGTCGTTGGATGGGACGTCCGGATCACGGTGTATGCCCGAGAGAAGACAAAGTTCAGCCGCCCTTTTCAATTCACCGCCAGGAGGTCTACCTTTGAGATTAGAATCCAAGAGGTGTCGCGTCGAGCAATGCAGCAGATCGCCCGCACTTACTCCAGGGAGCTGGAAGGCACAGTGTTCCATCACCACCCACGCCGAGACAGCAGAGCTCAACGGAAGCCGATAGAAGATGAGGATGCTACCATCACTCACTTAGCCAGATTCGTCGCCGCTCAGGAGGAGCTGATCGAAGACACAGTTCAGGAATTGAAGAAGGCTCGTGAGCAGGTCGAGGAGGAGAAGAAGCACTTAGAGAATGCCCGTGAGTATGTCGCTTATGCTGCGGGAAGGATCGCAGAGTTGGAGACTGCACTGTATGGCCAGGGACCCGATCCAGTGTTGGAGTTGGACGCTCCAGACCCAGAGGAAGAACCAGAAGAGGCGCCACCTGCACCAGCGCCACAGCCACAAAGAATGCGGATCCAGAGCAGAGGAGGACGCGCGTCGTCAACCACAGTGCGATTGTGGGGCATGGCGATTGTTTCGCGCCGATGCCGCCGCACCCGCCGCGAGGAGGCAGTGGAGGTTTTCTCGATGAGTGAGCGTAGTCGTTAAGGTTGGGACTCCTTCGTCGAGTCGCGTTATAGAATAAGAGTCACCCTTTAGAGGCGTTGGATTTTCCTTGTTTGCTGAGTGTGCAGTATGTGTTGCAAGGCCCTTAGGCGTTGTAAGCAACCATACCAAGTTATTACTATTATTATTAATAATAAAGATGGATTTTGAGTTACACTTTTCCCCCGCATAAGTTTCCCTGTTACTTATCTATTCTTGTTCCCTCTCATCTCTAAGCCTTGGAGCAGCCGACAGATGTGAACACCCGCGGAAACCTTGGAGGCAATGGAAGTGGTTCTCGCCCAGTTGGAAACCCCAATGATGGAGCACCAGCACCGCCAGTTGATATGCAGAATTTCGGAGCTTTTCTCGCTGCTCAGACTCAGTTGATGCATGCCATGATGCAACAGATGCAACACGTCACTGCTCAGGCCACCGCTAATCAAGTCAATCAGGGACAACGCCAGAATACAAGACTGTCAGAGTTCATGAGGACTCACCCACCCACTTTTTCTGGGAATGCCAATCCGTTGGAGGCTGATGATTGGTTAAGGTCAATTGAGAGGAAGCTACACATTGCTCAATGCATGGGAAATGAGAAGGTACTCTACGCTTCTCATCAGTTGGAAGGAACGATCGAATGGTGGGAGAACTTACGTGCCACATGGCGAACCCCGAGGACATCACTTGGGAGGAGTTCACAATTGCGTTTAAATCGATCACGTGCTGAAGGAATCATGGATCTCAAGAAGGAGGAGTTGAGCAGCTGAAGCAAGGTAATCACCGGTGGTGAATACCTGAACAAGTTCACACAGCTTGCACGCTACGCACCTGAGGATGTAGCGACAGATAAAGCCAGACAGTCTCGCTTCATGAAGGGACTTAACTCAGGACTACAGGTGGGACTGATCACCCACACTTTTCCAGATTTCCAGGAGATGGTGAATAAGGCGCTTATTCTTGAGGACAAGCGCAAGGAACTGGATGAGAATAGGAAGCGCAGGATGCAGCATCAGGGATCGCGTCAGGGAGCGCAGCAACGTTTGAGGGTTGCGCCAAATCAGTTTTTCAGATTCTAGCCGCAGAATGCTACAAGGAGACCATCACCAGCACCAAGACCCGTCAATCAGAACTATCAGACTCCAGCCCCAGCCAGAAACGTCGCTTCAGGTAGTCAACAGGAGACAGTGAGACGCTACTACAACTGCAACGAGCTAGGACACTTTGCCAACAGTTGTCCTAAGAAGACAGCAGGAGTGACCCCAGTTCGCTTCAATCTGGGATCCACACCAGCCAGGACGCCAGCATCAGGAGCAAACCGAGGGACAAAGATCGGGAGCGGCACCCGCATCGTGGTGAGAGGCCGAGTCAATCATGTCACGGCAGATGCACTTTGTAGAATGCCACAGGCGTCGTCTTGGGTAAGTTACTTGTTAACTCGCATGCAGACATGATTTTGTTTGATTCTGGAGCTTCGCATTCTTTTGTTTCTCAAAGCTTTGCTGCTAAAAATGATTTGGAGATTGCAAGACTTAAATGCATGCTTTTGGTTCAAACCCCTGGTTCCGAACTCCGAACAAAAGTAGGATGTTCTGGGGTGAGAATACTAATAGGTGAGATAAAGTTCCTAGCGAACCTTATTATTTTGGAAACCCAGACCTTAGATGTTATTTTGGGAATGGATTGGTTATCCAAGCACAAGGCCGTATTGGATTGTGGACGAAGGACTATCTCAGATGAGAGCCCGTGTGGAAAGAAAGTGGAAGTTCAAGCCACCGTCGTTAGAGATGGACAGTTAATGGTTAACAGTACCAACGCAATCAGCATAGAAGATGTATCAGTGGTGAATGAGTACCCAGATGTCTTTCCTGAAGATCTACCTGGTATGCCGCCAGACAGGGACATAGAGTTTGTGATAGAGCTTGTACCTGGTACAGCGCCGATAGCAAAGAGACCTTACAGGATGTCCACCGAAGAATTGGTAGAGATGAAGAAGCAACTTGAAGAGCTAATGGAGAAAGGATTTATTAGACCGAGTTCGTCGCCGTGGGGAGCGCCAGTTTTGTTTGTCAAGAAGAAGGACGGAAGTTTTAGGATGTGCATTGACTACCGTGCACTCAATGAAGTCACCGTGAAGAATTAGTATCCGCTACCCAGGATCGATGATTTGTTTGATCAGCTAAGAGGAGCCGGAGTTTTCTCCAAGATTGATCTGAGATCGGGGTACCATCAGTTGAAGATCCGATCAGAAGATATCCCGAAGACCGCATTCTCGTCAAGATACGGACATTATGAGTTTACTGTTATGTCCTTTGGTCTGACGAATGCGCCAGCATATTTCATGAATATGATGAATAAGGTGTTCATGGAATATTTGGACAAATTTGTTGTTGTGTTCATAGATGATATCCTAATCTACTCCAAGACAGAGGATGAACATGCCGAACACTTGAGGCGAGTTTTGGAAAAGCTAAGGGAACAGCAACTTTTCGCCAAGTTCAGCAAGTGTGACTTTTGGAAGGACAAGGTGGAGTTCCTCGGACATGTAATGACCGCAGAAGGAGTCGCCGTTGATCCAAGCAAGGTAGAAGCTGTGTTACACTGGGAACAGCCGAAGACCGTGACCCAGATCCGGAGTTTCCTAGGAATGGCAGGTTACTACCGCCGTTTCATTGAAGGCTTTTCGATAATTGCAAAGCCTCTTACGCAATTGTTGAAAAAGGAGACGAAGTTTGCATGGACGCCGGAGTGTGAGAAATGTTTTCAGGAGCTGAAGAAACGATTGACATCAACGCCAGTGTTAGTTCTACAGGATGTTAATCAAAGCTTTGATATTTATTGTGACGCATCGCGCCAAGGACTTGGATGCGTGCTGATGCAGAATGGGAGGGTCGTCGCTTATGCGTCAAGGCAGTTGAGGCCGCATGAGGAGAATTATCCAACGCATGATCTGGAGCTAGCTGCCTTAGTGCATGCTTTGAAATTATGGCGTCACTATTTAATTGGAAACAGATGTGAAGTATACACGGACCATAAGAGTCTTAAGTACATCTTCACCCAATCAGACCTGAACATGAGACAAAGGAGATGGTTAGAGTTGATCAAGGACTACAATGTTGGAATCCATTATCATCCCGGAAAGGCCAACGTAGTTGCCGATGCTCTGAGTCGGAAAAGCCGTACCGTGAACATGTTGCTAGCCACAAGTCAGGATGAACTATGTGAGGATTTCCATAGAATGCAGATTGAAGTCGTACCAGAAGGATTCTTGGCCGCATTGGAAGTGAAGCCCACCCTGGAGGATCAGATCCGAGGAGGACAGGAGGATGATGACAAGATCCGCAGGATTAAGTCCAACATGGATGAAGGCAAGGCAGAGGACTTCAAGTTGGATGAGCAAGGCACGTTGTGGATGAAGGATCGAATTTGTGTGCCGAACAAGAAGGAACTGAAGCAGCTGATTCTAGAAGAAGCCCATGACTCAAAGTATTCAATTCATCCTGGAAGTGCCAAGATGTACCAGGATTTGAAAGAAAGATTCTGGTGGCCGAGCATGAAGCGTGAAGTTGCCGAGCATGTTGCGCTGTGCGACATATGCCAGAGAGTCAAGGCAATGCATCAGAGACCAGCAGGATTGTTACAGCCGTTGAAGATACCTGAGTGGAAATGGGAGGAAATCGGAATGGATTTCATTACCGGTTTACCCAAGACTCAGGGAGGATATGACTCCATATGGGTCATAGTGGACCGCTTGACTAAGTTAGCCCATTTCATCCCCGTAAAGACCACCTATTCGGGAGATAAGTTAGCCGAGTTGTACATGACCAGGATCGTCTGTTTGCACAGAGTGCCGAAAAAGATTGTATCGGACAGAGGTACCCAATTTACCTCGAGGTTCTGGAATAAACTGCATGAAGCCATGGGAACCCGTTTGAACTTTAGTACAGCTTATCATCCACAGACGGATGGGCAAACAGAAAGAGTTAATCAGATTCTAGAGGACATGCTACAAGCTTGTGCTTTAGCTTATGCTACCACTTGGGATAAAAGTCTGCCATACACCGAGTTCAGCTACAACAACAGTTACCAAGCAAGTTTGCAAATGTCACCATTTGAAGCACTATATGGTCAACCCTGTCGGACACCGTTGAACTGGAATGAGACAGGTGAAAGCCGTGTCTTTGGGCCGGATATTCTTCAAGAAGCCGAAGGACATTGCCATGATCGTGAGAGATTAAAGATAGCCCAATCGCGACAGAAGAGTTATCTTGACAACCATCGCCGAGACACGAGTTTTGAACCGTAAGATTTCGTGTATATCAGTCACACCGCCGGAGGAGTTAAGAGATTCCATGCCAAAGGAAAACACGCGCAGAGATATGTTGGACCATTCAAGGTTCTCACCGCAGAGGTGAAGTTGCTTATCGGCTAGAGTTACCGCAATCACTAGCGAGAGTGCATGACGTGTTCCACGTGTCCCGGTGAAGAAGTGTCTCCGAGTACACGAGACGGACACCGCTAGAGTCAATTGAGTTGCAAGAAGATCTGACTTACAAGGAGCACCCCGTAAAGATTCTGGACATCATGGATCGAGAGACGAGGAACAAGTCAACCCGTTTCTGCAGAGTTCAATGGAGCAACCACGCGGAGAGTGAAGCAACTTGGGAGCGCGAAGAGGATTTGAAGAAAGAGTTTCCGAACCTATTTCTTTAAAAAGCCCTGAATCTCGGGGACGAGATTCTGTTAAGGGGGGAGGTTTGTAACACCCCAAAATTTTGCTTTTCTTGAATTTATGTGTGATTTGGCACTTTGGTGAATTTTTGGAATTTTCTGGAATTTATTTGGATTTATTTGGAATTTATTTGAATTTATTCCATTTTGAAATAATTGAAGAATTTAACTTTGCAAATAAAATTTTGTTGGAAATATTTTATTTGAGTCCAAAATGCCCCAAAATATTTTTCAGAATTTTTCTGGAATTTTTCTGAGTATTTTGCTATTTTTCTTGAATTAAATGAATTTTTGGAAATTATTTTGAATATTTAAGTCGCTGGAAAATCAAACCGAGTCGATCACTGTTCATCCGACCGAGCCTGAGTCAGACTCGAGCTCGAGTCCAACCCGAGTCAGCTGACTCGACCGGACCGCGTTTAAACCCTAATCGCGCGGGACCGTTGGATCAAGATCCAACGGTCGAGATTGAGCCGCACCAATCCAACCGGATCCGGTCCGGACCCGATCGCGCCCGAGCCAATCGTGGCCGTTGGTCGCGCCACGTGGACGGCTGTCCGTCGTCGTCTCCGCCGAATCCGAGCCGGATTCCTCCGCCGCGTCGCCGCCGAGTTCGGTTAGGGTTTCGCGATGGCCGGGACAAAGGAAAGGGTGCATAGGTTGCAGCCCCCTCGGGTACAGGGGGATGTGCACATGCTCCCACTTCTTCCCATGGTTCCCCCAAGCTGGCGGGGGGCCACGGGGATCTGAGGGCCCGCCTAGACGAAAGGAGGTCCCGGCGCGATGGTGACTTGCGCGATGTCCTTAGGGGCGTCGTGCGCACGTGTAGCGTCGCGTGGGCCACCCGATGTCTAGCGGTCGGGGGAGACCTCGCTCCCTGGCTCCAGGGAGAGCGTAGACTCGCACTCCTCGACCCCATCTCGGGGCCGAGGGGCGGGCGAGCGACGCTGCTCCCCTTACAACGTCGGATGCCAGGCCTTTTCCCTCCGCCTACTCCAAGCTACGTGGCCGGAGAGGTTCCGCCCCGCGTCCATCGAGAAGTATGACGGCACCACCAACCCGGAGGAGTTCCTGTAGATCTATACCATGGTGGTGCGCGCCGCAGGAGGGTCTGAGAAGATCATGGCCAACTACCTCCTGACATCGCTGACGGGCTCTGCCCGCTCCTGGCTGTTGAACCTCCCGCAAGGCTTTGTGCACTCGTGGGAGGGATTGTGCGACATCTTTGTCGCCAATTTTCAGGGCTCCTACACTCAATTGGGTGTGGAGGACGACCTCCATGCCTTGGAACAGACAAAGGGGGAGTCAATGAGGGAGTTCATTCGGCGGTTCAGCCACTGCCGAAACACGATCCCCCAGATTTCCGAGCAATCAGTGATTATCACCTTTCGGAGGGGGCTCCGAGATCAAAAGATGCGGGAGAAGATGGCTACCCGCACCATTTCGACCACCTCCGAGCTGTTCTCCCAGGCGCATAAGTGCGCCAGGGCGGCGGAGGCCCGGGAGCACACGGCAGGGCTGTCCGGCCACAGCGAGGTGGGAACCTCAAAGGCTTCTGATCACAAGAAGAAGAAGCGCAAAGAGGTCGGCGCCGGAGAGATCCTAGTCGCTGAGCCGGAGACCAAGCCCCAGAAGCGCGACCGCTGGGACCGGAGGGTTGATCGCCGAGACCCGCGCGGCGACCATGGGGACCGCCGTTCACCCCGCCGGGAAGACGACGGGGGCAGGCCTTACTGCCCCATCCACAGGACCAATGGGCATGATCTGGCGGATTGTTAGGTCATGTCCAAGCTGGTGGAGCAGCGGCTTAAGGAACGCCGCGAAGACGACCGCGATGATGTGGGTGATGACCCTGCTTCGCTGGTCTTTCAGCAAGCGGAGCACACGGTGGCGTTCATTCATGGTGGCTCCGCCACCTACTCTTCGAACTCGCAGTACAAGCAAGTGTTGAGGGAAGTGTGCGCCACCGTACCGACTCCCGGGGCGAGCAGGCTATTGAAGTGGTTGGAGGAGCCGATCACCTTCAGTCAAGCCGACCACCCGGAGAGCACCTCAGGCCCGGGCCACCTCCCGATCGTGGTTTCTCCCACGGTCCGGAATGCAAGACTCGGGCAAGTGCTTGTCGATGGAGGGAGCTCCATTAACCTTATGTCTGTAGGAGCATTCAAGGCACTCCAAATTCCTTATGAGGAGTCGCGCCCGGCCCCTCTCTTCTACGGAGTTGCCCCTGGGGTGGGCTTGATGCCCCTGGAACAAGTCCGGCTGCACGTCACGTTCGGAAGTGTGGAGAACTTCCGGACAGAGAAAATTAACTTTTAGATTGCAGACTTCGACCTCCCCTACAATGCTTTGCTTGGCCGACCAGCTCTGGTCAAGTTCATGGCGGCCACGCATTACGCCTACATGATGATGAAGATCCCAAGGCCTGGGGGCCCGATTACTGTGAAGGTGGATCGGCTGGAAGCCCTACGCCTCAGCAAGCAGGTGCAGGACCTGGCCGGCACCACCTGCTCGGCCCGAGGCGAGGACGACCACCCAGAGCTCCCCCTGATCAAGGCCCATGCCTCTCCTGGTTCCTCGGGTGAGGTGAAGGCGGTCCCCTTGGGCGAGGACGATTTTGGGAGGGTCATGAGGATTGGTGCCAGCCTCAGCACCAAATATAAAGACGCGCTCATCACATTCCTCTAGTCTAACTTAGATGTGTTCGCCTGGGAACCGTCTGAGATGACCGAGGTCCCTAGGGAGGTGATTGAGCATCGATTGGCAATGCTCCCTGGAGTGCACCCAGTCCGGCAAAAAGTCCGGAGGCAGGCACCAGAGCGGCAGGATGCCATTCGGGATGAGGTAGAGAAACTGCTGCAAGCGAGGATTGTATGGGAGGCCGCCTACCCCGAGTGGCTGGCCAACCCTATGCTCGTCAAGAAGTCGAACGGGAAGTGGCGAATGTGCATCAACTTCACCGACCTCAACAAAGCTTGCCCCAAGGACCCGTACCCCCTGCCACGGATAGACATTGTCGTCGATTCCACAGCAGGGTGCGAGGTCTTGTGCTTCCTAGACGCCTACTCCGGCTACCACCAGATCAGCATGGCGCGGGAAGACGAGGAGAAGACTGCTTTTGTGACCCCTCTAGGCATGTACTGTTATGTCCGAATGCCATTTGGGTTGAAGAACGCTGGTTCAACCTACCAGCGACCTATGCACATTGTATTTCGGTCGCAAATTGGCAGAAATCTTGAAGTATATGTTGATGACTTGGTAGTGAAGACCAAAACGACTGCAAGGTTTGTTGAAGATCTAGAGGAGACTTTCTCCCATCTCCGGCAGTATTGTTTGAAGCTAAATCCAGAGAAGTGTGTGTTCGGTGTGTCGTCTGGAAAGCTGCTTGGGTTCCTCATTTCCAATCGTGGAATCGAGGTCAACCCGGAATAGATCACGGCCATCGAGCGCATGCAACCGCCCACACGGCTCAAGCAAGTCCAGTGCCTGGCTGGTCACCTGGCCTCTCTTGGCCGGTTCATAGCCCGGCTTGGAGAGAAGAGTATCCCCTTTTTCAAGCTGTTGAAGAAGACCAACTCCTTCGAGTGGACTACAGAAGCACAACATGCACTAGAAGATTTGAAGAAGTACCTCTCCTCCCCTCCGGTGCTGGTCACTCCCGAGCGAGGTGAGCCGCTACTGTTATATGTGGCGGCAAGTCCTGCGGTCGTGAGTGCGGTGCTGGTGGCGGAGCGTGAGGGCGTCCAGCGGCCAGTTTAGTACGTCAGCAAGGTGTTACATGATGCGGAAACAAGGTACCCGCAAGCCCAAAAGATGGTATATGCCGTGCTGGTGGCGTCGAGGATGTTGCGGCATTATTTCCAAGGAAGGGAGATCACAGTGGTTTCGGTCTACCCCTTGCGCGAGATTCTTCACAACCGCGAAGCTGAAGGCCACATCGCCAAGTGGTCTGTGGCGCTGGGGGAGTTTGGCCTCAAATTCGCCCCCCGTACTGTAAGCAAGAGCCAAAGGCTGGCAGATTTCGTTGTCGAGTGGACTCCTGCCGAGTCCAAGACTGAGGAAACCCCCGCGCCCTCCCACTGGGCTCTCTACTTCGATGGTTCCTTCAGGCTCGAAGGCGCGGGGGCTGGGGTCCTCCTGGTTTACCCAACCAGGGACCTCCTCAAGTACGTGGTCATCTTGGACTTCAAGGCCACCAGCAACGTTGCCGAGTACGAAGGCTTGCTGGCGGGGCTTCGCGCCGCCGCGACCATCGGAGTTCGGCGTCTGCAAGTCAAGGGCGACTCGCTGCTAGTCGTCAACCAAGCGAGAAAGGAGTTCTCCTGCTCTGATCCTGTCATGGCACAGTACTTGGCAGAGGTCAGAAAGATGGAGCGACATTTCGACGGTCTGGGGTATACTCATATCCCCCGGCGCGACAACTACTTGGCGGATGAGCTCGCGTAGCTCGCCTCGACAAGATCCCCTATTCCGGTCGGAGTCTTTGAAGAAAGGCTTCCGCGACCGTCCATCGCCGCCCCTGTTTCTGGTGGGGACGATGGTGACGCTGCTTCAGCCCTCATTCCGGAAGGGAAAGTAGTACCGGCGGAAACGCCCGGCCAGGCGGAGTACCCGGGCGATCACCCTGTGGTCGCCACACTTGACCGGGAAGGCACATGGATGGATCCGATCCTGGCCTACCTGCGGGATCAAGTGTGCCCCGACGATGGTGCGTCAGCAGAGAAGATGGCACGAAAGGCCAAGTGCTATACCCTGGTGGGCGGGGACCTTTACCGCCGGGGTAGAAACGGAGTTCTTCTGAAGTGCATCACTCGGGAAGAGGGGAGCAGTTTGCTCTTTGATATCCATGGAGGCGTGTGCGGGCGCCATATGTCCAGTCGAACGATGGTGGGGAAAGCTTTCTGCCATGGGTTCTATTGGCCAACCACCCTCCAAGATGCTTGCGAGCTGGTGAGGAAGTGCGAGGCATGCCAGTTCCATGCCAAGCAAATCCACCGACCAGCCCAGGCCCTGCAAACCATCCCGCTCTCATGGCCCTTCGCGGTCTGGGGGCTGGATATCCTGGGGCCGTTCCCGCGGGCCACAGGGGGCTACACCCATCTGTTCGTCACCGTCGACAAGTTTACCAAATGGGTGGAAGCCGAAGCAGTAAGGGCGATTACCGCCGCCGCTGCGATCAAGTTCATGCAAGGGATCTTCGCCTGCTTCAGGGTCGCTAACTGCATCATCACCGATAATGGCACGCAGTTCACCAGTGCTGCTTTCTTGGGTTTCTGTGAAGAAATGGGCACCAAGGTTTGTTTTGCCTTGGTGGCCCACCCAAGGAGTAATGGCCAAGTCGAGCGGGCCAATGCGCTGGTGCTGAAGGGCCTCGAGACCAGGGCGTTTGATCGACTCCATAAGCGAGGAACCCGGTGGACTGAAGAACTCCCGGCAATATTGTGGTCGCTCCGTACCACTCCCAGTCGGGCCACCGGAGAGACTCCCTTCTTCCTGGTCTACGGCGCAGAAGCTGTCCTGCCATCGGAGCTAGCCTTAGGGTCACCGCGCTTGGCGGCGTTCACAAAGGAAGCCCAGGAAGATCTGCGTTGAGAGGATGTCAATCTCCTGGAAGAAGACCACTACCGAAAGCCTACTACCCTGCCACACCTCACCAAGTGTTTGTCCCCAAGAGACCGTGAGAGTGATTAATTCCACAAGATCCTAAGGTCCTGAGATAGCGATATGCCGGCGCGAGGGATCCGGGCCCTACACCCCGACTAACACTTAACGCGTGCGGTTGCCTTTTTGTTCGTCTAGAACCAGCATAGTGGAGGCGCGGACAAGCGTTCAAACATAAGACATGCGAAGGGAAGTGTATGCATTTATAAATAAGAAATTAACTTGCAGGAGTCTTTTACAGAGGACGGCAAAACAAAAAAGCAAGCAAGGCTAAATCTGGATTTTTCACTCCTCGTCCGCCGCGGTTGCCTGGTCCTCCACCGGGTCGACGTCCAGCCTGAGCGCCACATCCTCGGCCACTGTTTTCAGCGCTGGGTTGACCATCTTGAGCTGGTCGGCGACCTGCTCAGCGGCGTTGCTGACCTGTGCCTCTGCGCGGGCCCAGTCCCCTTCCACCCCCTGGACGGCGGTCAGGGGGTCGAAGTTGGCGTCCCGGCTAGCGCAGCAGGCGAGCACGTACGTCGCCGTAGCCGCCGCGACTGCCCGCCCCTCTTGGCTGGACCGGGTGGCTAAGGCGCCGGGCAGGAGGGTGAGGAAGTTGGCAATCCGGCTCATGCAGAAGGCATAATGCCGGGCCGTCTGCTCGATCAGGGCCGACTACTCCAGCCCCAATGGCGCCAAGCTGGCCACCATCCGGTCGAAAGCAGGGAGTAGCATGGAGGTGGTTTCGACTTTCGCGCAGAGCCGCTCGCCCTTCTCCTCGTCGCGCTCTCGGGTGATCGCCTTAACGCAGAGGGCTCCTTGCCCCCTCTCCTGCTGCAAGTCCCGCTCCAACCGCTCCGCTCGGCCGCGCCAATCTTGCACCTCCTTGCGGAGGCGGTTATTCTCCACGGTGGCCTCCCTCAGCCTCTCCTTGCTCATAGCGAGGCGGTCGCTCACGCTGGAGTGCAGTTCGCCGAGGGCAACTAGCAGAGCATCCGCGTTCGCCGAGGGGATTGAGGCGCTGGGGACCTCCGGAGTGGGCGGCAAGCCCATCCCGCCTTCGGGCGGTAAGACAGCCGCCCCTGCGGCGGCCACCTGGGGGTTGCCTTGGTGCTCAACCACCACAGCCGGCGCTGCCGCGGCCGCTGCGGTGCCCTAGTCACCCCCGGCTAGGGCACTCGAAGTAGTCGCCCTGAAGAAGGTAAAAAGGAGGTAAGCCTCTCAGATTAAAAGAACTTGGCGGTGTCTTTGTGTGTCGATTTCGTGCCGGAGGGCCTCCTAAAGCAGCGCTACGAGCGGCGTCGATCCCCCTCACGGCGCCCGATCTTGGCCGATTGACCTGCGCCGGCGGCAGCGGAGGAAGGACCGGTGCTGGCGGCGGCGGCGGAGGCGGATCGACTTCTTGGCCCGGCGCGGAGGAAGGACCGGTGCGGCGGCAGCGGAGGAAGGACTGTGCCGCCGTGGCAGCGAGGCGGATTGACTGCGCGGCGGTGGAGGAAGAACCGGTGCCGCGGCGGCGGTCGACTGCGCCGCGCGGTCGACTGCCGGCCGGGCGGTGGAGGAAGGGACCGAGTCGGGCGGAGCTATGGTCGGAGCGGCACCAATTGAAGTGGCAGCTGCGGTCGTCGTAGAGCTCCCCGCCCCGGTCGTGGTTGTCGCGCCACCTGGCGGGCCGCGAACCCTTCTGGGGCCGGCACCAGTGGCATCGTCGTCAGCAGGGCGCATGGCCCTCCTCTGGTCGCCAGCTGGAGGAGGGTCCCGGATCGTCAACACTCCTTGGCGGGGTGTGTTCACCAGCCCCATGGCATCCATGGTGGGCATGGCACGGGTGATCACCACCCGTTCCCGGGGCTCCACTCGGCAGAGTGGGAGCGCGCCCGCCGGGAAAGGCGGGAGGTTGCTGGAGGTGCCTAGCAAGCCCATCTAGGATTCGAGCTTCGTGGGGGACAAGTACCGTGCGGCTGAAAAAAAAGAAGAGAGAAAAGAAAGAGGAGTGAAGCCTTTGTTAGTTCAACAACAGTTGCAAAAAGCACCAGAAAGAGAGAAAAACAAATAACCTACCTCCGGGAGCAGTCCTGGTCATGTCGTCGGGGCCCATGTACTGCCAGGCAGGGCGAGCATGGCGGCGCAGGGGGCTGATTCTCCTAGAGATGTAGTCCTGGAGAACCATGCCTCCCGTCAGGCCAGCTGTTCGCAGCTGGTCCACGCGGGCCAGCATCGTTTGGAGCTCGGGCGTCTCGTCGACGTGAGCTCCCCAGGTGGGGGTGCTGGCCGCTGGCCCAATCGGCAACTGTAGGACCTCTACGCCGCTGTAGTCCTCGACGTAGAACCACTCATTGCGCCAAGTCCTCTAGTTGGAACGGAGGTCCAGCGGAATGTAGCGGGAAGCCACGTCGTCCCGAAGGCGGAGGTGGCAACAGCCTACCGTAGTGGAGGTGTCCTTGGCCGCGTGCAAGGAGTAGAAGAAGCGGAAGAGAGGAAGGTTGGGGGCCACTCCCACGAACATCTCGCAGAAGTGGGCAAAGACAGCAAGAAGGATGATGGAGTTAGGAGGAAGGTGAATGTTGTGAATGGAGTAGAAGTTGAGGACGGCGAGGTAGAAGTTGGAGATCGGTGGGAGGAGACCCTCCAGCATCCCCCAACCGAAGAAGATTACTTCTCCCGGGCGGCAGCCGGGCGCGACGGTCCCGGCGCGAGTGCGGACGGTGCCACCGGCGATGTACCGGGCAAACCTCTCGGCGTCGACATCCTCGACGGTCGATGGAGGGAGTAGAGGTGCTGGTGGCGCCATGTGAGCGAAGGTGCAAGATGGAGGTGATGCACGGCAAAGGAGCAGTTCGCAGGAAGCAAAGGCTAGGGCCTAGCAGATGGGCGAGATTGATAGGAAAGAACGAACCCCCCTGGGAGCCACTTATATATATAGGCGCATGGAGGAGTGCTTCGGCGGGAGACCCGAGGGGACGCGGCGGTTCAATGGCGGGAGACCCGAGGGGGCGCGGCGGTTCGATGGCGAAAACCCAAAAATCGAAAAACCTGAGCATGTTCCCAAGGCCCTTGGCCCATTCTGGCGAGGCGGCAACAGCACGCTGGCCTCGATGCCCGGAAACGACGGCGGCATTTAAAGCCGCAGCGTTACGTGGGCATTTATGATGGACCCACCCGGGAGACTGAGCCGCTTTTTGTTTCCAAAAAGGTATAAGGGGCGCTCTAGGGTGGGTCCGGGGGCTACTGTCGGCGTATTCTACACCAGGGTGCCCACTACACTTTAGTAAGAGCCGCCAGCAGACAGGTGGCGTCCAGGCCACGCCACTGGTGGTCAGTAAGGTGACCGCCCAGCAGACAGGTGGTGACCAGGCCACGCCTATGGCAATCAGCAGTGTGATCGTTCAGCGGACACGTGGCGTCCAGACCACGCCGCTGGCGGTCAATAAGGTGGCCGCCCGGCGGAGAGGTGGCGACCAGACCACGCCGCTAGCGGCCAGCAGTGTGATCGCCCAGCGGACACGTGGCGTCCAGACCACGCCGCTGGCGGCCAGCAGTGTGATCGCCCAGCGGACACGTGGCGTCCAAACCACGCCGCTGGCGGTCAGTAAGGTGGTCGCCCAGCGGACATGTGGCGACCAGGCCACGCCGCTGGCGGTTAGCTGTGTGATCGCCCAGTGGGCACGTGGCGTCCAGACCATGCCGCTGGCGATCAGCAAGGTGGTCACCTGGCGGACGCACGGCGCCCAGTCCACACCATTGGTGCTCAGTTCCCGAGGCCACCTAGCAATCTATGCAGCCGCACAGAACGTCAAAGACATTTAATGCGTATCGTGCACATTAAATGGGAGTAATGAAGGCCACAGTATGACGGCGCGTGTTTCCAACGCGCGCCATTATTACAAATGACGTCACGGTGTAATTTCCCACCCCGACAGAGCGGGCGGAGCCGGCAGGCACAGGGCCCGAGGCGGGGGAGAGGACGGCTGTGCCAGGGCATTAAGTGTGCTGCAAGAATAGTGACAGGTGCATTAAATGCAGCATGTCAAGTATATTCAATGTACTGCACTTTTGTAAGTCCCGTGCACCCCAGCCAGCCCGAGTATAAAAGGTAGCTGGGGTGCATGGGAGAAGGGGTTCTGATTCTTCTCTTAGGTTCCTCTTCTTCTTTTCGCTCGATTCCTTTTGGTTGGTTCTTTCCGGTTCTATCTTCTTGGCTGGATCTTTAAGGTTGGTTCATCCTCCTTTAGGGTTGGAGGCCAGGAGTTCTTTGTTCCTGTGCCTTTCGATTTCTCCAAGAACACCAGCAAGAATAACACTAGCAGGACTAGGGCTATTACTCGTAAGGAGGGCCCAAACCTGGATAAACCCGATTGTCTTCTTATGTGCTTCGCCTGTTTTCTTTCCACAGTGTCCCGAGCAATCTCCACGAAAGCCCCCCGTTCGGATTTCTTACACCCCATTTCGAAAGGGGTCTGTTAGCTCGTACGCTGACAGCCGCGAATAGACATCGTCGTCGACTCCACAGCAGGGTGCGAGGTCTTGTGTTTCCTGGACGCCTACTCCGGTTACCACCAGATCAGCATGGCGCGGGAAGACGAGGAGAAGACTGCTTTTGTGACCCCTCTCGGCGTGTACTGTTATGTCCGAATTCCCTTCGGGCTAAAGAACGCTGGCTCAACCTACCAGCGAGCTATGCATATTGTATTTCAGTCACAGATTGGAAGAAACCTTGAAGTGTATGTTGATGATTTGGTAGTGAAGACCAAAAAGACTGCTGGGCTTATTGAAGATCTAGAGGAGACTTTCTTCCACCTCCGGCAGTATTGTTTGAAGCTGAATCCTGAGAAGTGTGTGTTCGGTGTGTCGTCCGGAAAACTGCTCGGGTTCCTCATTTACAGTCGTGGAATCGAGGTCAACCTGGAAAAGATCGTGGCCATCGAGCGGATGCAGCCACCCACACGGCTCAAGCAAGTACAGTGCTTAGCTGGTCGCCTGGCCTCTCTCGGCCGGTTCATAGCCCGGCTGGGAGAAAGGAGCCTCCCCTTTTTCAAGCTGTTAAAGAAAATCGACCTCTTCGAATGGACTACAGAAGCACAACAAGCACTCGAAGATCTGAAGAAGTATCTCACCTCCCCTCTGGTACTAGTCGCCCCCGAGCCGGGTGAGCCGCTACTGTTATATGTGGCGGCCAGTCCTGCAGTTGTGAGCGCGGCACTGGTGACAGAGCGGGAAGGCATCCAGCGGCCAGTTTACTATGTCAGCAAGGTGTTGCATGATGCCAAAACAAGGTACCCGCAAGCCCAGAAGATGGTGTACGCCGTGTTGGTGGCATCCAGGAAGTTGCGGCATTATTTCCAAGGAAGGGAGATCACAGTGGTTTCTGCCTATCCCCTGTGTGAGATCCTTCACAATCGTGAAGCGGAGGGCCGCATTGCCAAGTGGTCCGTGGAGCTAGGGGAGTTCGGCTTCAAATTCGCCCCCTGCACTGCAATCATGAGTCAAAGATTGGCAGAGTTAGTCATCGAATGGACTCCTGCCAAGTCTGAAACTGAAGAAATCCCCGCACCCTCCCCTTGGACACTTTACTTCGATGGCTCCTTTAGCTCGAAGGCGCGGGGGCTGGGGTCCTCCTGGTTTCCCCAACCGGAGACCTCCTCAAGTACGTGGTCGTCCTGGACTTCAAGGCCACCAACAACGTTGTTGAGTACGAGGGCTTGCTGGCGGGACTTCACGCCGCCGCAGCCATCGGTGTTAGGTGTCTACAAGTCAAGGGCGACTCCCTGCTGGTCGTCAACCAAGCGAGAAAGGAGTTCTCCTGCTCTGATCCTGTTATGGCGATGTACCTAGCAGAGCTCAGAAAAATGGAGCGACACTTCGACGGGCTAGGGTATACTCATATCCCCCGGCGCGACAACTACTTGGCGAACGGGCTCGCGCAGCTCGCCTCGACAAGATCCCATGTTCCGGTCGGAGTCTTTGAAGAAAGGCTTTCGCGACCGTCCATCGCAGCCCCCGTTTCTAATGGGGACGATGGTGACTCTACTTCAGCCCTCGCTCCGGAACGGAGAGTAGTACCGGCGAAAACGTCTAGCCAGACGAAGTACCCGGGTGATCACCGAGTGGTCGCCACACTTAACCGGGAAGGCACATGGATGGATCCGATCCTGGCCTACCTGCGGGATCAAGTGTGCCCCGATGATGATGTGTAAGCAGAGAAGATAGCACGAAAGGCCAAGTGCTATACCCTGGTGGGCGGGGACCTGTACCGCTGGGGTAGAAACGGGATTCTTCTGAAGTGCATCACTTGGGAAGAGGGGAGCAGTCTGCTCTCTGATATCCATGGAGGCGTGTGCGGGAGCCATATGTCCAGTCGAACGATGGTTGGGAAAGCTTTTCGCCAAGGGTTCTATTGGCCAACCGCCCTCCAGGATGCTTGCGAGCTGGTAAGGAAGTGCGAGGCGTGCCAGTTCCATGCCAAGAAAATCCACCGACCAGCCCAGGCTCTGCAAAACATCCCGCTCTCATGGCCCTTCGCGGTCTGGGGGCTGGATATCCTGGGCCCATTCCCGTGGGCCACAGGGGGCTACACCCATCTGTTCGTCGCCGTCGACAAGTTTACCAATTGGGTGGAAGCCGAAGCAGTAAGGGCCATTACCACCGCCGCCGCAGTCAAGTTCATGCAAGGAATCTTCATCCGCTTCGGGGTCGCCAACCGCATCATCACCGATAATGGCACACAGTTCACAAGCGCTGCCTTCTTGGGTTTCTGTGAAGAAATGGGCACCAAGGTTTGTTTTGCCTTGGTGGCCCACCCAAGGAGTAATGGCCAAGTTGAGCGGGCCAATGCGCTGGTGCTAAAGGGCCTCAACACCAGGGCGTTTGATCGACTCCATAAGCACGGAGCCCGGTGAACTGAAGAGCTCCCGGCGGTATTGTGGTCGCTTCGTACCACCCCCTGCCGGGTCATCGGAGAAACTCCTTTCTTCCTGGTCTACGGTGCGGAAGCTGTCTTGCCTTCAGAGCTGGCCTTGGGGTCACCGCACGTCGCGGGGTTCACAGAGGAAGGCCAGGAATATCTGCGTCGAGAGGAAGCCAATCTCCTGGAATAAATGCGAGACCGTGCAGCCTTGCACTGCCCGGTACCAGCAAAGTCTCAGGAGATACCACGCCGTCCGGGTCAGCGAGAGAACACTGGCAGTGGGCAACCTTGTCTTGCGTAGAGTTCAGACACATGCCGGATTGCACAAACTGTCCCCCCAGTGGGAGGGCCCCTTCAAGGTGGTCTCAGTCTCTCACCCCGGGGCGATCAGGTTGGCCACTGAAGATGGGGAGGAGTTGGCGAACTCCCAAAACATAGAGCTTCTGCGCAAGTTCTATCCCTAAAAATGGCTGTAAGTGCAGAGATGCGTGCCCCGACCAGCCGGACTGAGTTTTCCTCTCCTTGTCTGGTCGGGGGAAGCTTCTGTTTAATCAAGCGTTCGGTTTTTATTCAAAGCAGTTATCATCTTCGTTCTCGCGTAGTCGCCCTTAGTACCTTGCGACTCTCTAAAACCTCGACGGTAAGAGTGGAACCACTGTGTGAGCGCGGCGAGCAGGGATGGGCGATCGGGTGGCTGGTTTGGCATGGTTCTCAACACGGTCATGATGCTCCGGGTGTCCCCGTGAAAACCGGCGAATTAAACACCGCTACCGAGAGCCTACTACCCTGCCACGCCTCACCAAATGTTCGGTCCCAAGAGACCCCGAGAGTAGCTAATTTCACAAGATCCTAAGGTCCTGAGAGGGCGGTGTTCCGGCGCGAGGGTCTCGACCCCTACATCCCGACTAACCTTTAAAGCGTGCGGCTGCTTGTTCACTCGTGCAGAACCAGCAAAGTGAGGCGCGTGGACAAACATTCAAGCATAAGACATGTAAAGGGAAGCACATGCATTCATGAGTAAGAGCTAACTTGCAGGAGTTTTTACAGATGAAGACAAAACAAAAGACAAGAAAAACTAAGTCGAGGGTCTTCACTCCTCGTCTGCCGCGGCTTCCGCGCCCCCTGATCCTCTACCGGACCGACGTCCAGCCCAAGAGCCACGTCCTCGGCCATCGCTTCCAGCGCCGGGTTGACTATCTCGAGCTGCCCGGCAACCTGTTCGGCGGCGTCGTGGACCTACGACTCTGCGCGGGCCCAGTCCCCTTCCACCCCCTGGATGATGGTCAGGGGGTCGAAGTTGGCATCCCGACTGGCGCAGCACGCTAGCACGTACTTTGCCGTGGCTGCCGCGACTGCGCGCCCTTCTTGACTGGACCGGGTGGCTAAGGCGGCGGGCATAAGGGTGAGGAAGTCGGCGACATGGCACATGCAGAAAGCATAGTGTCGTGCCCCCTGCTCAAGGGGGGGTGGCTGCTCCAGCCCCAGCGGCGCTAGGCTGGCCACCATCCGGTCGAAGGCGGGGCGCAGTATGGAGGTGGTCTTGACCTCTGCGCGGAGCTGGTCACTCCTCTCCGCGTTGCGCTCCCTGTTGAGCACTTCAACACGGAGGGCCCCTTGCGTCCTCTCCCGCTGCAGCTCCCGCTCCAGCCGCTCCGCCTGACTGCGCCAGTCCTCCGCCTCCTTACGGAGGTGGTTGATCTCCATGGCGGCCTCCTTCAGCCTCTCCTTGCTCATCGCAAGGCGATTGTTCATGCTGGAGTGCAGCTCGCCGAGGGCGGCCAGCAGAGCGTCCGCATCCGCCGAGGGAACCGAAGTGTTGGAGGCCTCCGGAGTGGGTTGCTGTAACACCCCAAAATTTTGCTTTTCTTAAATCTATGTGTGATTTGGTACTTTGGTGAATTTTTGGAATTTTCTGGAATTTATTTGGATTTATTTGGAATTTATTTGAATTTATTCCATTTTGAAATAATTAAAAAATTAAACTTTGCAAATAAAATTTTGCTGGAAATATTTTATTTGAGTCCAAAATGATCCAAAATATTTTCCAGAATTTTTCTGGAATTTTTCTGAGTCTTTTGCTATTTTTAATGAATTAAATGAATTTCTGGAAATTATTTTAATTATTAAATCGCTGGAAAATCAATCGGGTCGAGTACTGTTCATCCGACCGATTCGGAACCCGAGTCGGACTCGAGTCCGACCCGAGCCAGTTGACTCGATCGAACCAACCCTGACCCAGATGGATCCGAACCGTTGGATCAAGATCCAACGGTCAGGATCAATCCACGCTAGGCACGGCCGCGCCCGAGCCAATCTCGGCCGTCGATCGCGCCACGTGGACGGCCCGCGTGCGTCCACGTCGTCTCGCCGTATCCGGGACGGACTCCGCCGCCAGACGCTCGCGGAAACCGAGCGAATCTCGGCGTCCGCGCCCGGTATTTAAGCGTGGATCGTTGCCCGAGGTTCGCCTGACCCGTGCGCATTGTTTTCCCCAACTCCCGGAGCCCTATCCACCGCCGTCACCTTGCAATTGCTCGCCGGAGTCCTCTCTCTCCCCGCCGCGGTTGTTGCCTCGTGCCGCCGCCGTCCGCCGTCTTCCGCCGAGTTGGAGCCCAGTTCCGAGACCCTCAGGCCAAGGCGCACCGAAGGAGGACTCATCTCGCCGGAGAGGCCCCGGCAGCCGTCGGCTTGGTCACCGTCCTCGCGTCCGGTGAGCCCGCGCCGCCGCGTTGCCATCGCCGCCCCCGAGCTCGCACAACCGTTGGATCAAGATCTGACCGTCACGGTGAGCCCACGTTCTCCCCCAAACCCTAAAATCCAGATTAGATCTGGACCGTTGGATCAAGATCCAACGGCCCACAATCGGCCACGTCGCCCGTACTGTGGATAACGTTACGGGTTAGGATCGTTTCCAACCGTTGGATCGAGATCCAACGGCTCAGATTGACCGCGTTCACCCCAAAACGCGTGAAGCATAGATCCAATCTGGGCTGTTGATTTTCAAATCAACGGCCGAGATTGTGCCACGTGTACCCAATCCACGCGACGCGCGCGTGAGCGCGTGTCTCTGACACGCGGGGCCCGCGTGTCAGCGGGACAACCGAACCGCACCATGACGTCACCGCTGACGTCACGGTGGGGCCCGCATGTCAGCGAGTTGGACCGCACGGGTTAATTGCGTGCGTGACACTGACATGTGGGGCCCACATGTCAGCGACACGTGGAGTCGTGGATCGAGTCCACGGTAGACCCGAGCCGAGCGTGGACCAAGTCCATGGACCGGCTGACGTCAGCAGACCAATCAGAGTCTGCCACGTGTCCTCGCTGACGCAATAATTAATTTTCGAAAAAGAAAATGATTTATTAATTCGAAATAATGATTTCAGATTTTATTTCGAACTTCAAACGCTTATAACTTTTGCGTTTCAACTCCGATTTGAGTGATTCAAATTTCAAAATTTGTATAAAATTGAGATCTACCTAAATATGAATTTTATTTAATTTTTGGACTAAAGTTTTTCTCTGTAAAATTATTTAATTGATTATTTAAACTTTAAATAATCATAACTTTTGCATTTTAACTCCGAATTTGACGATTCCAGTTTCTAAAAATTCATAAAATTATGTTCTCTCTGTTTATGGATTTTATTTGGGTGTTTGGACACTTTTTGCCTATTGTTTATTTGTGTATTGCTATTTGCACGCTTTACGAGTAGACGTTGAAGTGCCGGAAGGATTCGAAGGAGAAGTATTGACTCAGGATCCAACTCAAGACCAAGAGCAAGTACTTTTTGAAGGCAAGTTGTGCTTTGACCATGTTGATCCTATTTTAAAATCTATTTTGATTTAACCTATTGCATGCTAGTTCAATTAGAAAATACTTTATTTAAATATGGGGAATTAGATAAATACCAATTTGCTGTATGACACCTTGTTTACTTAAATATGTGCCATGACCCTTGTCACCCTAGTTGTGGTTTACTAGTTGGACATTATTAAATTGCCAACATGGGAAATTAGATCGTTGTAGTATACTGCTTAGACACACTTTCGTGCTCATGACATGATTTTGGACAATCAAATGTTAATATTGACTTAATGATATATTGAACCTGTTTTGGAAAGGTATCATGTGATGTTGATGGCACGTGGTGCATGGTAATCAACTGGGGTTTGATAAATAGTTTTTCGACCGGGGCATGTGGTAAGAATGATCAGGTGGGCCCGTTGTGGCACTGGGGAGGTTGATTTGGTTCTTCGGGTAGTCTTGCCCTGGTCACCCTAAGGACTTAACCTTGCAAGCCTTTGAACTGGGTCTAACGTGCAACCACATGTCTGTAATGGGACGGACCTAGTTGACTAAGTTGCTAATAACATACCTTTGGGACCTCAGGAGGTCAACTACACCCTTTATGTAAGTTGTACGGGGGAGCGTACCGGGGCTGAGGCCAGGTACCCATCTAACGGTTGATTGGCCTAAACTTCGCCTTAGCTAAGGGAAGGGTTAGTGTGCAATAACCGGGGAGGACCACTTGTATTGTTAGAGGTTTCCGAAAGACTTTGTTACGGGAACTCGCCTTTGTGGTGTTTGACTGTATCTTGTGGGTAAAGTGCATAACCTCTGCAGAGTGTACAATCTATTCGAATAGCCGTGTCCGCGGTATTGGACATCGCTCGGGAATTACAGTCAAGGGTTAGATTTTCTCAAAAAAAATAACTTAGATCTGAAAGGTTGGGTTGGATTAATAATGACGTTGATGGAAATGTGGATTAGGATGGGAAAGATGTTTATTAAACTCCTTGAAAAGTTATCTATGCTTTACTTGTTTCTCTTTGCTTTGAATCTACTTATGATACTTGTTAAATGTCAAGCATAAAGAAATATACCTTGAGCTATTCCTTTGTACCAAGCCATGCATATAGTATATTAGCTTGCATTACAGGCATGACTTGCTTTGAGTACCAAGTACTCACCCTTGCCACAATACAACACCAGTTGAAAAAGAGACTACAAGCAGCTTTGGAGGAGGAGCTCCAAGAGGAACCGCTCTACTTAGGAGCGAGCCGATCGGTTGCCTGTGGTATCTTGGATGGCGCCACGAAGTTATCTTATTTTTATTGCTACTATTTCTCTCTTAATAAGTTTCGCCCTGCGAGGCATACATTTGTAACTTGACCATAAGGTCGAGTAACCAGTTTGACTATTTAAATAAAGTACTTTATTAGTATCGAGTGGTATGATTGTGATATTTACCGATGTTAAGACTGTGTGCACTAGCGCGTTCCTGGACTAGTGCTGAATACACAGAGGGTCCGGATTTGCACATTCGGGGTCCCGACAGTTGCACACCCAACTCGCCCTCGGTCGGCGTGGTGGTCGCCCCTGTGGCCGCCACTTGGCGGTCACTCGCGTTGCCCTGATGCTCGTCCACCGCAACCAGCGCTGCCACGGCCGCTGCGGTTCCCTGGTCGCCCTCGGCTGGGGCACTTGAAGTGGTCGCCCTGACGAAGGTAAAAAGGGGGTAAGCCTCTCAGATTAAAAGAACTTAACGGTTTGTCGTGCTTTGGTTTAATACCTGGCAGGAGGTCTCCTGAAGCGAGGCGCGGCCGGAGTGAGATTTGGCCCCCCTCGCGGCGTCAGTGGCGGCGGCAGTATGACCTGCACAGCCGGTGCAGGCGGAAAAGCCAGGGCTGGCGGAGCAACCTGCTATGAAATCATGTGCTGAAAAATTGGCTTTGAACTGAAAAATTAACTTAGAATTGGTTTTGCAAAATGTGCTTGTGCATGTGTTTGACAATTTGACAAGAAACAGTAAGTTTCGCTTTTGCGCCGGACCAAGCTCTCAAGAAACAGTAAGTTCCCCATCTGCGCCAGATCGTTTTTTGTATGTACGACGGACCAATTTTGTTGGTCTGTTGTAAACATGTTTTTGGCAACCTCTTTTTCCCATGTATGTCGGACCAAGTTTTTGGGTCTGTTGTGGACATGCTTTTGAGCTCATGAGCCGGACTCAATTTTCCAAGAAACTAGTAAGTTTTGCATGTACGTCGGACCAATTTCTTTGGTCAATCGTGAACGGCTTTTTGAGGATTGATTTCGCATGTACGACGGACTGATTTCATTTAGTCTGTCATGAACGTGTTTTCGCCGGAATGATTTCTTCTTGAAACCGAGACTTTCACTTTTACACCGGACCGATTTTGTTAGTCCGTCGTGAATGGTTTTTTGAGTAACTTTTTCTTGTGTACGCCGGACCATATTTTTTGGTCCGTCGTGAATGCGTTTTTGCTCGATTAGGGTTTTGAGCAAACTTGGAATTGAGTTTTTGGTTTGACCTTGAGATTATGAAATTGGTGAGAATTTCATGATGCTTGTTTTGAAGTGGACTTTATGCAATGCTCGTGTGAGTAGTTGCATGGACTAATGTTGAGTCAAGTCGCGGACTTGTGCTCGAAATCGTTTTATGGTTTGTTCATGTGCAGGTATTGCTCGAAGACGAACGTGGTCGATGACGGGACCGGAACTAGGTTCATGGAGGAGCTGAGGTTCGGGACTAGGTTCAGGGAGGAACTGAGGTCTTGGTGGTCAAGGATGTCATGCGGGACATTCGGGCTAAGAGAATGGTGCACATGAAGAATGGTTAGTCACGTGAGAATGGCAGGAGGTCATTCGTGTGCAAAGTGTTAGTCACGTGAGTATGGCAGGTGGCCATACGCGTGCAAAGTGTTAGTCACGTGAGTATGGTAGGGTTGCCATACGCGTGCAAGAGTTGTACTCGGCCAGGTTGGGCCAAGAGGAGTTGTGTTGAATACATACTCCTTCTAGAATAGGAATTGTATTCAGAACTCCTTGTGTTTTGCTCCTTTAAATAGGAGGGGTGTCTCCTGTTGAAGGGCATCAATCGGAGCTGAGCGCATTGAGAGCCTCAAGCTCAGTTTTAGGGTTTGTACTCTTTTGATGAGAGTACTTTAGACAAAAGAAATAAAGATCAATTCTTCTAGATCCTTGCGTGCTACAGTAACCGCGTTGCTACAATGTTTCCTGTTTTGGTTCTTGTTTGCATGCTTGTTCTTTTCTAGATTGGTTTTTGTTCTTTGAGTTTTATCTTGATTTGATCCATCAAAACCTTTCTAGAGAATTGATTTAGGGTTTCTCTAAGTTTAGTTGATTAAACTTTTGTCGTTTCTGTTAAACCTTCAAGTTTACGTTAGACCAATTCTCGTCATCTTCTGTCACAGCAAGTTTGCGAGGTTCATAACTTTCGATCTGTAAGTCCGATCTAGCTGATTCTTTTTGGGTTCGATGCGTGTTAGAATCTAGTTTCTTATTTCCAAATTTCAGATTGAGCCGACAGTTGGATCTCCGGGAATTCGCGTTTTACCAAACTTCTGTCATTCTGTTTTTGTCAAAAACGAGGCAATTATTTGGTCCTGTTTTGGGGTGAACTTTTAATAGATCAAGAATTTGGTTTTAGCTTCCGCACAATCATTCACCCCCCCTCTGATTGCTATATCCGTATACTTCGATCCTACAAGTGGTATCAGAGCAAGGTTTTTCTAATCTATCTTAACCGGTGATTAGATTAATGGATCGTTATTCGACAAAATCATGTGTGTTCGATGGTGTTGATTTTCAGTTTTGGAAGGCCAAGATGGAGGCGTTCATCCAAGCACAAGGCTTCACAATTTGGGAGAAGGTCTACAAGCCATATGAAGTCCCTGCAAACGACAACGTCAACGACACCAATCGCACACATGTTGAAGCAAACAAAGAAGGCGCGCAACTTGATCATCCAAGGTTTGGGGCCTTGCGACTTTGACCGTGTGATCCATCTCAAATCCAAGATATGAGGTATGGAAATCTCTTTGTGATTACCATGAGGGTTCTAACACTATTAAAGAGGTTCGTCAAGATCTTTACAAAAAAGAATACATGCGATTTGAGATGAAACCCGGTGAGTCGCTAGATGACTTCTTTGCACGTTTCAATAAAATTCTTAGTAATCTTCGTGCTGTTGGAGTTAGCTTTGATGATGCTGCTAATGCTAGACAATTGCTTGGTGCTTTAGACATATCTATTTGGGAGATGAAAGATACATCCATTAGAGAATCTACTGTCATGAGTACACTTACATTAGATGTTCTGTATTTTAAATTGAAAACTCATGAGTTGGATGTTCTTGCAAGGAAAGGTAATATTAAATCAATTGCTTTGATCTCTAACCCTAACATGTCAAATGCAAATTCTTCTTCTAGCTTTGCCCTGTCCTCCGTGTCTTCTTTAACAGATGAGCAAATTGAAGAATTTCCTGAAGAAGACTTGGCACTACTCTCTTCTCGTTTTAACAAAAGCCTTGCAGAATGTGAGAATGAGAAAAAGAGGTGGTCCTCCAAGGTGTTACGAGTGTGGTGATCTCAACGACATGAGATCAAATTGTCCAAAGCTTGCAGGTAAAACATCAAAGGAGGAGAAGGACAACGACAGAAGATATGAGAAGAAAAGGTTCTCTTCAAACGACAGGAAAAAGAAGAGCTTCACCAACCGCAAAGTGGTTCATCGAGTTCTTTCCGCTCTTGAACAAGTCAATTTGAGCGATGTGGACTCGGAGAGCAGCGAGGACGATGCAACTCCAAGCAAACATGACTTGACAGGGTTGTGTCTCATGGCAAGCAGCAAGGATAGCTTCACCGAGGACGATCAAGACAAATGACTTCAATGAGGTAGATCCTTCTTATGATGAATTAGCTATTGCTGTTGCTCGTCTTGGAAAATTGCTTGACAAACGTGATAGAAAAATTAAGAAACATGATATTCTTGTGGAGTCATTGAATGCTGAAATTGCTAGACTTAAGACCTTGATTCCTGATGATGATACTTGCAAATCATGTGACTTAATTTACAATGAGCTCACCTTGCTTAGGAAAGAACATGCTCTTCTGTTACATCTAAATGAGAAAAATGAGAAACGTGTTAAAAAAATGCTAGCTGTTCCACTGATGAATTGCATGGTTCAACTTCTTGTTCTAAATGCTCAACTCTTGAATTGAAGTTAAAAGATGCAAATGCTAGGGTTTCTCAAATAACTGATAATCTTCTTACACATGAGGTTCTTTCATGCTCTACTTGTCGTAAATGTAAAAGAGAAGGTTGATAATCTTTGCAATAATTGTTTAACTCTTGCCAAGAAAGTTGATTACTTGCAAAGTTCTTTGGAACGATTCACTAATGGCAAGAAAAGATTAAACATGATTTTGGATCAATCTAAGGTTAGCTAAAACAAGAAAGGTTTAGGTTTTGATCTTCATACGTCATTTGAAATTAAACCTTGCACTGTTGTTCATACTCCTCGCAATGACAAAATTGAGATTCTCAATGAACGTAAAAAGATTGCTTTTAAATCTACTGGTTTTCTTTCTTCTACTATGATGAATGCAAAATGTGCTTCTACTGTTAAAGCAAAACCTCATGTTAAGTACACTTGCACTCATTGTGGTAGAGATGGACATCTAGTAGATTTTTGCTTTAAACTAGCCAAACAAGAAAGGAAAGAAAGGACTAAGGCTAGGTCTAATTTCAAACAGGCACGTTTCATTTCTCATTATGTGCCTAGGGTGAAGCAAACACCTTTTGTTGCTAAAGATACGAGAAAGGGCAAATCTGATTTTATGCATAAGAATACTCGTGTTGTGCCTACTTTGTTGCGTCGTGTGTCTCAGTACTGGATTCCCAAAAATCTGAGTTCTAACCCCAGTACTGAGACCTCGACATGTTTTGCTATGTAGGCTTCTCGCGCGAGGAAGGAGAACATATGGCTAGTGGATTCCGGATGCTCACGCCACATGTCCGGTGATAAAAATTGGTTCTCCTCCCTCACTCGTGCATCTCGTGCTGAAAGTGTTACTTTTGGAGATGCTTCTTCCTCTTTTGTTGTGGCAAAAGGTACAATAAAGGTAAGTGACAAGTTTATGTTCAAAGATGTGGCTCTTATTGAAAATTTGAAATATAACTTGCTTTCTGTCTCACAAATGCTTGATGAAGATCTTGAGATAAGATTTTAGAAAAATGAATGCAAAGTGCTAGATGCTTCAGGTGATCTTGTGTTCAAAATTTCTCGTTTTGGAAGAGTATTTAAATCTGATTTTGATGCATCACCTTCTTCTAAGCATAGGTGTCTAATTGCCAATGTTTCTAAAGATTTATTCTTTTGGCATCGTAGACTTGGTCATGTTGGTTTTGATCATCTTACTCGTGTAAGTGGTTTAGATCTCATACGTGGCTTGCCTAAGCTTAAGGGTGATAGCAATCTAGTATGTTCTTCTTGTAGACATGGTAAGATGATTGCAGGTTCACATCCACCTCTTACCATGGTGATGACAAACGCTCCAGGACAGCTTCTACATCTTGATACAATTGGACCATCTCGAGTTCAATCCTTTGGAGGCAAACGGTATGTGCTTGTGATTGTTGATGATTTTTCTAGATACTCTTGGGTGTATTTTATGGCATCTAAGGATGAGGCTTTTAGTCATTTTAGAAGTCTTGTTCTTAGGCTTTCTATTGACCATCCAGGAGCTCTCAAAGCTATTAGAAGTGATAATGGAACTGAATTCAAAAATGCTTCCTTTGATCTCTTTTGTGCTGAAAAAGGAATTGATCATCAATTTTCATCTCCTAGAGTGCCTCAACAAAATGGTGTAGTTGAAAGGAAAAATAGAACGTTAGTTGAAATGGCTAGAACTATGCTAGAAGAGCATCACACTCCTAGAAATTTTTGGGCTGAAGCGATTTCAACTGCTTGTTATGTTTCAAACCGTGTGTTTCTGAGATCAAAATTGGGTAAGACTCCATATGAGCTTCGGTTTGGACATAGACCTTTTGTTTCTCACTTTCGAGTTTTTGGATGCAAATGTTTTGTCTTAAAATCTGGAAATCTTGATAAATTTGAAGCTAGATCAACTGATGGCATCTTTTTTGGATATCCTGCTCATACTCGAGGCTATCGTGTGCTTGTTTCGGAGACTAACAAAATTGTGGAAACTTGTGAAGTTACTTTTGATGAGTCTAGTCCAGGCACTAGTCTAAGTGATGCAGGTACAGACGCATATGTTCAGGGGGAGAAAATCTTTGAAGATAATGATGATGTTGAAGATGAGGTCTTGACTCTTCCTAATGCACAACAAGCTGTAGCACCTTTGGCACCTACTACTACATCACCTACAGCTAACCATCCTCAAGTACAACATCATCTGTACATGCTGAAAATGAAGAAGGAGAAGGAGAAGTCTCAAAAGCCAATGCTCCCTTGCACATTCAAAAAATGCATCCATCTGAACAAATGATTGGAGACCTAAATGAGAGAGTCACTCGATCCAGGTTTATTCATTGACACTCATGCTCATTCTGCTTTAGTTGCTTCTTTTGAACCCAAAGATATATCTCATGCATTATCTCGACTAATCTTGGATCAATGCCATGCATGAAGAATTAGAGAATTTTGAACGAAATAAAGTTTGGAAACTTGTCTCACCACCTCCTGATTTTAATGTTATTGGAACTAGATGGGTTTTCAAAAATAAACAAAGTGAGGATGGTGTTGTTGTTAGAAACAAGGCTAGATTGGTTGCTCAAGGTTACACTCAAATTGAATGCTTAGATTTTGATGAAACCTTTGCTCCTGTTGCTAGAATTGAAGCCATTAGAATCCTTTTAGCATTTGCTGCATCCAAAGGTTTCAAATTGTATCAAATGGATGTGAAAAGTGCTTTTCTTAATGGCTACATAAATGAGGAGGTTTTTGTCAAGCAACCACCTGGTTTTGAAAATCCAAAGTTTCCAAATCATGTGTTCAAACTATCAAAAGCTTTGTATGGTTTGAAACAAGCCCCTAGAGCATGGTGTGATAGGCTAAAAACCTTTTTACTTGAAAGGGGGTTTTCAATGGGAAAGGTTGACAAAACTCTCTTTTTACTCAAGCAAGGCAATGATCAACTATTCGTTCAGATTTATGTTGATGATATTATCTTTGGTAGTTCCTCTCATGTTTTAGTGTCTGAGTTTTCAGAAACACTGAGGAAGGAGTTTGAGATGAGTATGATGGGTGAGTTGACATACTTTTTGGGATTTCAAATCAAGCAAACAAAGGATGGTACTTTTGTGCATCAAAGCAAATACACAAAAGACTTGTTGCATAGATTTGGGATGGAAAACAGCAAACCGATCATGACACCCATGGAGAGCGCTTGCACACTTGATCCGGATGAAGATGGTGAGCCGGTTGATCAAAAGGAATATAGAAGCATGATAGGTTCACTTTTGTACCTCACCGCATCAAGGCCGGATATACAATTTGATGTGTGCTTGTGTGCTCGTTTTCAAGCTTCCCCGTGTGCTTCACATCGACAAAGTCAGCGAATTTTTAGGTATCTTCATGGAACTCAAGATTTTGGCATTTGGCTTTCTGCTTCCTCATGCATTAGTTTAAGAGCCTTTTCGATGCTGATTTTGGAGGATGTAGAATTGATAGAAAAAGTACATCCGTACATGTCATTTCTTGGGCAATTCTCTTATTGCATGGTCATCTAGAAAACAATCTTCTGCTGCACAATCAATCACTGAATATGAATATGTGGTCAGCTGCTAGTTTTTGTTCTCAAATTCTTTGGATAGTAGCTACACTTAAAGATTATGGGGTTAATTTGGATAGTGTTCCTCTTTTGTGTGATAACACTAGTGCAATTTGCATTGCTAAGAACCCCGTGCAACACTCTAGAACAAAACACATTGACATCAGATTTCACTTTCTTAGAGATCATGTTGAAAAAGGCAACATTGTGCTTCATCATGTGGATACTGAACATCAATTGGCAGACATTTTCACAAAACCTTTGTCTTCTTCTCGTTTTGCTTTTATTCGGGGAGAACTTGGGATTGTTCATCCAATGGGTTTGTTTTGAGGGGGAGTTTCCTTGCTAAGTTCTTTCACTTGATGAGCTTACTTTATCATATTTCTTTATATATTATGTAATTGAGCTAATATATGATAATCTAAATTGTTCCACTTTAACTAAAAAATGACTTTGCAGAATTCCTTGGTCAGATTGCCTATAGCTAAATACTTTGTGGTATCTTACTCTTCTAGGCTTGATATTGAATTTCCTTGACAAATTTTTGCTATGAAGCAAGTGTATTTTCAACTTTACTCTTTCATAAGACCTTTTAATCACTTTTGCATGTTTACAATCAAAGAAAAAGAAAAAGAAAAGGGAATCAATAAAAAAGGGGTTGTTAAAAGCAAAAGCCTAAAGTAATGTGCTTCAGGCATGCTTTCCCTAAAAAGACAAGATGTATGCTTCAAGCATGCCATTCCCTCAAAGATAAGATGTATGCTTCAAGCATGCCAATACAAGAAAAAGAATGAAGTATGCTTCAAGCATGCCACATGCAGTTTATTATTTAAAGATTAAAATTGGTCTACTAGATTGGAGTTGAAACCACTTGCTCGCCCTGATTTGTTATTTGCTTCAACTTTGAGCCTTTGTTTTTCTACTAAAGGTTTTGCTTAGTACTTGGCTATAGTTGACTGAATTGAGGTTGAGATGCATGTCATTCCCTAACTTGCTAAAATCACATCAAGATCATGTATTTTGCATGTTATGTGATATATAAGGTTATATGATCGAATGAGCTCATCTTTTCCTATCTTGGCACTCCCTTGTTTCTCCTTGTGAAATCTTTGCTACAGGAAAAATTTTGAACCTGTTCTCTCTTTTGTACTCTTGATGAATCCATTGTCAAAGGGGGAGAAATTTGGGAATCGTTGAAAAGTTTAAGAAAAAAGGGGGAGAAGAAAAAGGGGGAGTTGTTTTTGGAAATTTGAGAATTTTGGGAGAAGTTTGGAGAATTTTGAAATTTTTGGGCACATTGCACATTCACACACATTTTCCTTCTCAGGGGGAGATTTTGTTTTGCATTTTGGTCAAAGGGGGAATTCTGTGTTTTCTTACTTTGGTCTTTGATCCTTTGGATTTCAAAATCTTTTGTAAAGTGAATGCCAAATGTTCAATTCTAAGTGGTGTTGCCAATGTTTTCATCAAGGGGAGATTGTGAAATCATGTCTTTGAAAAATTGGCTTTGAACTGAAAAATTAACTTAGAATTGGTTTTGCAAAATGTGCTTGTGCATGTGTTTGACAATTTGACAAGAAACAAGAAGTTTCGCTTTTGCGCGGACCAAGCTCTCAAGAAACAAGAAGTTCCCATCTGCGCCAGATCGTTTTTCGTATGTACGACGGACCAATTTTGTTGGTCTGTTGTAAACATGTTTTTGGCAACCTCTTTTTCCCATGTACGTCGGACCAAGTTTTTGGGTCTGTCGTGGACGTGCTTTTGAGCTCATGAGCCGGACTCAATTTTCCAAGAAACCAGTAAGTTTTGCATGTACGTCGGACCAATTTCTTTGGTCAGTCGTGAACGGCTTTTTGAGGATTGATTTCGCATGTACGACAGACTGATTTCTTTTAGTCTGTCATGAACGTGTTTTCGCCGGAATGATTTCTTCTTGAAACCGAGACTTTCACTTGTACACCGGACCGATTTTGTTGGTCCATCGTGAATGGTTTTTTGAGTAACTTTTTCTTGTGTACGCCGGACCATATTTTTTGGTCCGCCGTGAATGCGTTTTTGCTCGATTAGGGTTTTGAGCAAACTTGGAATTGAGTTTTTGGTTTGACCTTGAGATTATGAAATTGGTGAGAATTTCATGATGCTTGTTTTGAAGTGGACTTTATGCAATGCTCGTGTGAGTAGTTGCATGGACTAATGTTGAGTCAAGTCGCGGACTTGTGCTCGAAATCATTTTATGGTTTGTTCATGTGCAGGTATTGCTCGAAGACGAACGTGGTCGATGACGGGACCGGAACTAGGTTCATGGAGGAGCTGAGGTTCGGGACTAGGTTCAGGGAGGAACTGAGGTCTTGGTGGTCAAGGATGTCATGCGGGACGTTCGGGCTAAGAGAATGGTGCACATGAAGAATGGTTAGTCACGTGAGAATGGCAGGAAGTCATTCGCGTGCAAAGTGTTAGTCACGTGAGTATGGCAGGTGGCCATACGCGTGCAAAGTGTTAGTCACGTGAGTATGGTAGGGTTGCCATACACGTGCAAGAGTTGTACTCGGCCAGGTTGGGCCAAGAGGAGTTGTGTTGAATACATACTCCTTCTAGATTAGGAATTGTATTCAGAACTCCTTGTGTTTTGCTCCTTTAAATAGGAGGGGTGTCTCCTGTTGAAGGGCATCAATCGGAGCTGAGCGCATTGAGAGCCTCAAGCTCAGTTTTAGGGTTTGTACTCTTTTGATGAGAGTACTTTAGACAAAAGAAATAAAGATCAATTCTTCTAGATCCTTGCGTGCTCTACAAGAATCGCGTTGCTCTGATGTTTCCTGTTTTGGTTCTTGTTTGCATGCTTGTTCTTTTCTAGATTGGTTTTTGTTCTTTGAGTTTTATCTTGATTTGATCCATCAAAACCTTTCTAGAGAATTGATTTAGGGTATTTCTAAGTTTAGTTGATTAAACTTTTGTCGTTTCTGTTAAACCTTCAAGTTTACGTTAGATCAATTCTCGTCTTCTTCTGTCACAGCAAGTTTGCAAGGTTCATAACTTTTGATCTGTAAGTCCGATCGAGCTGATTCTTTTTGGGTTCGATGCGTATTAGAATCTAGTTTCTTGTGTCCAAATTTCAGGTCGAGCCGACGGTTGGATCTCCGGGAATTCGCGTTTTACCAAACCTCTATCATTCTATTTTTTTCGAAAACGAGGCAATTATTTGGTTCTGTTTTGGGGTGAACTTTTAATAGATCAAGAATTTGGTTTTAGCTTCCGCACAATCATTCACCCCCCTCTGATTGCTATATTCGTATACTTCGATCCTACACCTGCGCCGGCGGCGGCGGAAGGATCGGTGCCGTCGGAGCTATGGTCGGGGCAACGTCTGCTTCAACCACCCCGACGGGGGCAGTTGAAGTCGTAGCCGCCATGTAAGCTCCCGCCCCGGCCGAGCCCGGCCAGTGCGGCCGAGGTCGCCGTGTCATTGTCGGGACGCAAAGCCTCTTGGGGCTGGCACCAGGGGCGTCATCCGCAACGGGGCATTTGCCCTCTCCCTGGTTGCCAGCTGGAGGAGGGTCCTGGATCGTTAGGGCCACTTGGCATGGCGTGTTCACCAATCCCGTGGCGTCCATGGCAGGCATTGCACGGATGATCGCCATTCTCTCCTGTTGCTCCATGAGGCAAAGCGGGAGTGCGCCCGTCGGGAAAGGTGGGATGGCGCCGGGGGCGCCCAGCAGCACCATCCAGGTGTCAACTTTCATGGAGGTTAAGTCCCCTGTAGCTGTTTGAAAATAAAAAGGAAGAAGAACGCCGTCAGCTCAGCGGCAGTCGCCAAAAGCACCAAAAAGAAGGAAAGACAAGTCGCCTACCTCCGGGAATCGACCGGGTCACATCATCGAGGCCCGTGTACTGCCAGGCCGGGTGGGCACGGCGGCGCAGGGGGCTGATTCTCCGAGATATGAAGTCTCGAAGAACCATGCCTCCCGTCAGGCCCGCTGTCCGCAGCTGGTCCACGAGGGCCAGCATTGTCCGGAGCTCGGGCGTCTCGTCAACGTGTGCTCCCCAGGTGGGGTTGCTGACCGCCGGCCCGGTCGGTAACTCCAGGACCTCTACGCCGCTGTCGTCCGCGACGTAGAACCACTCGTTGCGCCAGGTCTTCCAGTTGGACCTGGAGTCCTACGGGATGTAGCGCGAAGCCGCGCCGTCTCGAAGGTGAAGGTGGCAGCACCCCGACGGGATGGAAGGATCCCTGGCCGCGCGCAAGGCGTAGAAAAAGCGAAAGAGAGGAAGGTTGGGAGCCACTCCCACGAACATTTCGCAGAAGTAGGAGAAGACAGCTAGGAGGACGACGGAGTTGGGAGGAAGATGAATATTGTGGATGGAGTAGAAGTTGAGGACGGATCTGTAGAAGTTAGAAACTGGTGGTAGTAGGCCCGCCAGCATCGCCCAGCCGAAGAAGATCACTTCTCCTGGGCGGCAGCCGGGCGCGGTAGTCCCAGCGCAGACGCGGAGGGTGCTGCCGGTAATCTGCCTGGAAAACCTTACGGCGTCTTCTTCCTCGATGGTCGACGGCGGGAGCAGAGGTGCTGAAGATGCCATTTGGGCGAAGGAGGTGATGTGCAAGAAGGAGGTAGTTCGCAAGAAGCACGGCTGAGGACTAAGTGGATGAGTGAGACGGAAAGACAGAACCGCTCCCCCCGTGGCGACTTATATGTACGCACACGGAGGGGTGATCTAGCGGGAAACCGGAAGGGGCGCGGTAGTCCAAAAGCAGGAAGCCCAGAAAGCTATCAAAGCGTGGGCACGTTCCCAAGGATTCGGCGTCAGTTACGAGGCAGGGGCGGCTGCATGTTCCGCCTCGGTGCCCGGAAACGGCGGCGGGCATTTAAAGCTGCGACGTCACATGGGCATTTATAATGGACCCACCCGGGAGACTGAGCCGTTTTCCAAAAAGGGACAAAGGCGCTCCAGGGTGGGCCCGGGGGCTACTGTCGGTGTATTCTAGACCAGGGTGCCCACTTCACCATAGTAAGGGTGCAAGGTAGTCGCCCAGCGGACAGGTGGCGTCTAGGCCACGCCGTTGGCGGTCAGCAAGGTTGTCGTCCAGCGGACAGGTGGCGTCCAGGCCACGCCGCTGGCGGACAGCAAGGTGGTCGCCCAGCGGACAGGTGGCGTCCAGGCCACGCCGCTGGCGGTCAGCAAGGTGGTCGCCCAGCGGACAGGTGGCATCCAGGCTACACCACTAGCACTCAGCTCCCGAGGCCCCCTAGTGGTCTGCGCCACCACACAAAGGATCAAAGGCATTTAATGCGTATCGTGCTAATTAAATGGGGGTAATGAAGGCCACAATGTGACAGCGCATGTTCCCAACACGCGCATTTATTACGGGTGACGTCACGGCGAAACCCCCCCTAGCGAGGCGGGCAGAGCCGACAGGCACGCGGGGCCCGAGGCCGGGGTGAAGTCGGCTATGTTAGAGCATTAAGTGTGACGCAAGAATAATGACAGGTGCATTAAATGCAGTATGGCAGTGTAATGAGTGTGGTACACTGATGTAAGCTCCCATGCGCCCCAGCCAGCCCAAGTATAAAAGGAAGCCAGGGTGCATGGGAGAAGCGGTTCGATGGATTCGGTTCGGTTCTTCAACCTCTGAAGAGCGGTTCCGTCGGTTTGGATTGTCTCAGTTTCCCCACGAATACAAGCAAGAACAGATAAGTAGGAATAGGGCTATAACTCGTTAGGAGGGCCCGAACCTGGGAAAACCCAAGCGTCCCCTTGCAAGCTTTGCCATTGATTCCCTTTCTCCATCTTTCGAGCGATATCCATGAAAGCCCCCTGTTCGAACTTCATATACACCCGATCCGGAGGTGTCTGTTGGCTCTTACGCCGATAGCTGGCGTCGCCTCTTCTTCAACTGGTACTGTATTGTTTCAAGGGGTGAGTACTTGGTACTCAGCAAGTCATGCACAGAATGCAAACTAATATTCTACATGCATGGCTTAGTACAAGGAATGTTCCATGGTTCATTTGAAGTAAATAGCAATTTAACAAGTAGCATAAGTAGATTCGAAAGCGGTAAAAGCAAATATAGTATCAATAACTTTTCTAGGAGTTAAATAAGCACTTTCCCTTTCCTAATCCACATTTCCATCAACGTCATCATTAAACCCAACCAAACTTTCCAAGGCCAAGTTGTTTTCAAGAAAGTATAACCCTTGACTATAATCCCCGAGCTATGTCCAGTGCCGTGGACTCAGCTATTCGAATAGGTTGTACACTCTGCAAAGGTTATACACTTTACCCACAAGATACAGTCAAACACCACAAAGGCGAGTGATCGTAACAAAGCCTTTCAGAGACTGCAAACTAAACAAGTGAACCTCTCTGGTTTTTGTCATACACCATCCCTTCCCTTAACAGAGGCGAAGTATGGGACCGACATACCGTTGGACGGGTACCATGCCATACCCTGGTACGCTCCCCTTTCAAGCTACACAAAAGGTGTAGTTGACACCCCGAGGTATCACAAGCAAGTTATTAGTAACTTACTCAAATAGGTCCGTCCCATTACAGACATGTGGTTGCACGCTTGACTCAGATCAAAGGCTCGTAAGGTTAAGTCCTTAGCGTGACCATGGCAAGACTACTCGAAGAACCAAAATGACTTCCCCGGTGCCAATCATGGCCCACCACAACATTCTTGCCACTTGCCCCGGTCTAAATCTATTTATCAAACCCAGTTGATTACCATGCACCACGTGCCATCATCATCATCACAACACATGATACTTTTCCAAAACAGCTTCAATATCTCATTAAGTCAGTATTAACATTTGATTGTCCGAAATCATGTCAGGTGTGCGTAGCAGGTCTAAGAAGTATACTACAACGATCTAAATACCCAATGTTGGCGATTCAATAATGTCCAAATATATATTCCACAACTAGGGTGACAAGGGTTCATGGTACATAATTAAATAACCAAGGTGTCATACTGTAATTTGGCATTTATCTAATTCCTAGAAATAATTTAAACAATTTCTAATTAATTTAGCATGCGATAATTTAAATTAAATTAAATTCAAAAGTTGGATCAAAATGGTCAAAGCATAACTTGCCTTCAAAAAGTACTTGTTCTTAGTCTTGAGCTGGCTCCTGGGTCAAAACTTCACCTTCGTAGCCTTCGGGCACTACAACGTCGTCTACTCGTAGCGCCTGCAAATAGCAATAATATAAATAAATTGTAGGCAAAAAGTGTCCAAAAATTGAAATAAACTTCATAAAGAGGGAGAACACATTTTTATAAAATTTTAGAAATCTGAAACGTCCAAATCGGAGTTAAAACGCAAAAGTTATACCCATTTAAAGTTTGGAAACTTAATTAAATACATATAAATAAAGGAAACTTAAGTCCAAAAATTAAATAAAATTCACCATCAAATAGAGCTCAATTTTATAAAAATTTAGAAATTTGAATCGCTCAAATCGGAGTTAAAATGCAAAAGTTATAAGCGTTTGAAGTTTGCAAATACGTTTAATAGAATAAACAGAATTAATTCATTTATTTTTCTATTGAAAAATCCGATCTATTGCGTCAGCATGCCACGTGGACCAATCAGAGGCTGCCACGTCGCCTCGGGTCCATGGACCCAACGCACGGCTCGGCTTGGGTCCACCGTGGACCCGATCCACGCGCACAGTGTCTCTGACATGTGGGACCCACTGCTGACGTTATCGCTGACATCAGCGGGGCTCAGCCAAACTGCTCTGACATGCGGGCCCCACTGTGACGTTAGCATGACGTCACGGATGATGTCATCGTGCGGTTGGGCCAGGCACTAACATGCGGGCCCGTGTTGACATCACCGCTAACGTTAGCGACGACCGGGCGACGCCCTCGTGGACCGTGTAGGTTCGCCTCCCGAACACGTGGAGCAATCTGGGCCATCGGTTTGAAATCTGACGATCCAGATTAGATCTAATCCGCCACAGTGCGGGTTAACGTGGATCGATCTGGACCGTTTGATTCGAATCGGACGGCTGAGATCGCGTCTAACGCTTCAACGCAGGCTAAATCTAACCGTACGATCTAGATCTAATGGTTGTGATTGGATCTAGCACGGTGCAGTCTAGGGGCTACGTGGCTCAATCTAGAGCGTTGGATCTAGATCCAATGGTTGATATTAGATCTAAAACCGCAACGTGGAATTTACACGGGGGTGACATGGACTCACCTAGATCGTTGGATGAAGATCGAACGGCTGCAGAGCTTTGCAGGGTCGACGATGGCACGACGGAGCTCTGGCGCTGGAGACGAAGACGATGACCACTTGAATGGTGTTCTCATGCTTCTCTGGTGAGGTGAGTGGTATCCCCAGACGCGGCTCGTCGCGACGGTCCCGAACTTGGCCACCAACACGGCGGAAGACGGCGGCGGAACGACGCGAAAACCCAAAGCTAACCCTAATTAGCTACGGCGAGCAATCGCGGGCACAGGGTGTTCCTTACTCTGGGCCGTTGGTTTGAAATCCAATGGTCCAGATTAGATCTAATCCCGCATGTTTTGGTTTAACGTGGTAGATCTGGACTGTTCGTTTCGAATCAGACGGTTGAGATTGGATCGGGTTTTATCGCATCGTGGGGACGACGTGGCATGACCCGGTGGCTGACGCATGGCATGATCTACACCATTCGATCTTGATCGGACAACCGAGATTACATCTAGCGCTACCACGTGAACCTAATCTAACCGTACGATCTAGATTTAACGACTGAGATCCAATCTAACACGGTGCGGTTACGGGGCTACGTGGCTTAATCTAGTGTGTTTGATCTAGTTCTAACTGTTGCTATTGGATCTAACCCGTAACACCGGATTTGTATAGGGTGACATGGACCAATCTGGACGCTAGGATCTAGATCTAACGGTCTAGATCTAATCTGGGGTTTGAGCACTGAGTGGGGACGTGGATGAACCTTGGGCATTGGATCTTGATCGGATGGCTGTCAAAGCTCGTGGGGTCAGCGACGTCGCGGCGGAGCAGAGGTGGCCGGATACAAAGGCGATGACCAACCAAACGGCGTTTCCTTGGCTCTCCGGCGAAGTGAGTGGAACCCCCAGGTGCGCCTCGTCGCGACGGTCTCGGATCTAGGCACCAACGCGGCGGAGGACGGCGGATGGCGGCGGAACGAAGCAAGAACCCCAAAGTGAACCCTAACAACTACGGTGAGCAATCGCGGGCACGGTGAGGCTCTACTGGCGACAGCTAGGGCAACGGGAGTGCAAGGCGAAGGAGATCCTCGGGCACGCACCCACATATTAAATACCGGCTCAGACGTCGAGATACGCGCGGATTCCGCGTCGAGGCCGGTACGGGGCAGTGGAGTCCGACTCGGATACGGTCAGGCGACGTGGCGCGATCCACGCCGTCCACATGGCTCGATCCAATGGTTCGCGTCACACGCATACGCGGGCACAAGCATGGGCATCGGATCAAGATCCAATGGTTCAACGTGCGTGCACACGTGGCTCATTCCCTGTAACACCCTGGCATTTAATATGCCCGAATGCTACCAAACATAGACTAAACAACATCTAAATACCACAATTAAACATATATTACAGCAAAGGCGCACATGCTAAAAACCGAAATTTCGGCAGCATCTCCTTTGTTTTAACATGAATTGAAGCAACAACAATAATAACATGTCAATATAGCATAATGAACGATAGCAATAACATGATCAAACGGAAAAACAGCCACCATACCACTAAGGATATAAATTCTATCCGTCACATGACAAATATGGACTAATCATTTACTCATAACGACCAACGAATCATCGAAACCACAGTTTAGCTCAATGAATTAACCGTAACCATAAGGGAAGGAACATGTCATTGTTTAAATGTGTGATGCTAAGTGATGACGTGTGACTAGCTCCCTTTCCCGCATGTCGGATTCATGGTACCTAAAAGAAAACAACATAAACACAAGCGTGAGTTCATCACTCAGCAAGTATATTGCAATGGTACAAACATAAACAATTACATAGCAATAATATCTCACATCATGTAAACCATCTCATTCATGGTCACATATCATCATCATCATCATCAATATGTATGCAGTGCAATGCGATGCTCATGTCTCCTTGGAAACTCATACCGGTATGGTTGAGTACACACCCGTCGGTGTGCACCCTCTCCCCCCTTCCATCCCGAAGATGGAGGGTGCCTAGTCTTCGCTTCCGTTCACCGCGGTGAATGGAATCACGATGTAGGACTTACTCATTGGCTCTCCGGAATAGTCATAACTTTCTCACCGACCTTCCCCGGATTAGTTATGACTTTCTCACCGCCCGGGCCATGTATCATGCCATGTCATGTATGCAAATATGCCAACATCATAAATCACCTTTACATTAACACATGGCATCATAACATAATAAGCATATTCATCATATTATTGGAAATCATTAAAGCATGGCATGTGATCATATCTTATAACCAATTTCATCTATTCTCAACAAGCAACCTACAAACCGCTATCCATTACAATACACTTGCCTCAACCACAAGCAACGGATTGGCGGGAAGTAGAAGGCACTCCCGGGGGCACACCACCTGCACATAGGTACCACACACTCACAAACATGTCCACAAAACAGTAGGCAAACCCTCATCTACCCCGATATTGCCAACTACTCGCAAAACCCAAAAACAGAGGTTCTGTCCCGTCGGGACAACAGCCTTCCAAAAGGCATAACTTGGGTTCTGGGACTCCGAATCAATTAAAAGAGTACATCCTCACGTAGCTTAGGAAATTTTACAACTTTTTCTAGGTATAGGGAAAGACTGATTCGGAATCTAAAGTTGTTTAATCTACAAAATACCGCGATCTGTTCCAATCACGTCACAGATTTTAACACGCTCGGTAAAACAGCCATAACATTCAAACGGCTGGGCGGAATTTAAATTTTTTTATATCCACTGAAAGGTATTGAAATTACCTACAACTTCTTCAAAAGGTGACCGACCAAATTCGGACTCTAAATTGGCGAAAAACAAAACCCTAGGTCGACTGCTCATGCTGCCCGAAACAGAGAACGTGGCAACTTCTAGATTTCATCTAATCTACTCAAATCTAGCACCACCAATTGATCTAAAAACTTGATAAACACCCTTAGAACAGTACCTAGACCAACCCCAAGGATTCCCATGGCCATACCTTTGCCCAACGCACGAAAACTGAATGGATCTCCTCCCGGTTCGCTCCTCGCTCCTCGCTCCTTGCTCCTCGCTCCAATGGATGGATCCTCGAGGTGTAGGGGGTGGGAAGGCCACCCTAGGGCAGCAAGGGGGTGGAGGAGAGGTGGTGGAGAGGTGGGGAGCAAAGGGGGCAAGGGAGAGGGGGTGGTGGGGGTGCCGGCTAGGGCATGGAGGGGGAGGTGTGGGCGCACAAGTGGGGAGGGGGCGCAAGGATGGCAGGGGGCAGGCCCTATTTACTAGCCCTCACATGACTCCTAGTCATAAATGGACTCAAACTCCATCCCACCAAAGCCCACGACCCTTTCCCCTAGGCCCAAAACTCCCCGGGAATGCCCAAACTCCTGGAAACGGCCTGGAAACGCTATTAAACCTCCTACAATATGGTTTTAACCTCCAATACCATATTTCATACAGTTTTTGACCTCAACATTCACATTAAATAATGTCGCACCATTCCTTAGTGTCACATTCTTCCCCCCTTTAACAGGATTCGACCCCGAATCCGAGACACGCCACTTCGCAAACAATCATATCAAGGGGAGTTATGGTTCACGCCTCAAAACCCGCTTAGAAGCCCCTACGATTTGCACCAGCCAGCACTCAGAGGCAAGGAGCTAAGGATCAAAGACTGACAGCTCTAAAGATAACTCACAATCAAAACTTGCGAGAACTTTACTCGACATTGAAACACAAAGTACTCACACACGGTCTCAGCACGACCCCAAGCGATAAGATAAATCCTCGAACAGCCCACAAAAGAAAACGGTCTCATACTCCTTGTTCTAAGCATTCCTTGGCACTGAAGTGCCCGATCCCTTTACCTCATGCTATTCTCCAGAAAAACACGGTACCAACCTCCCTTCTGTGGTTCCTTGTACTCAAAGCGACGCGAAACAGGAGAGACACAACGCTCTAAGATTACCACCAGAACGAACAAACCTACTTTATATCCAGGATCCGTAGGACTCACGTATAGAAAGGACCGAACGTTCCTCTGCGGTTGACATAACTCGCTCAATGCCCAACGACAAAAAGATCCAATACACCTCAAAAGGAAAAGTGATTACTAGCAACCACCAAATGGTCCACTAATATTTTAATCAACCCTACCGAGGAACACCTCAACGACACAATTCTCCACGAAGGTTTGCATTGAGTCATACCCAACCTTCCACTCAAAGGACCACGATAAAGAGCACAGTCATTAAGTGAGCTCAACCAAAAACATGAACCCAAGTGGCCCTCAACCAACAACTCAAACCCCAAAGCGCTAAAACCACTTTGGAAAGGATTCGACAACAACTAGATAGTATTCATTTTAATTTCCTAAGCCAAAACGCAAAGGAAACACAAATCCCTTCACCACAACCAACACCAAAAATTACTCATTCTTTTCTTTCCATACTAGAAAGCAAGGGAAATCTCGTTTCATGACATGAATACACATTCTTCAAGAGCACCCCGGATTAGTCATATCTCCATATATGACTTTCTCACCGACCTGGCTCAACGACTCTTTTATCATTTAACATCTAAAAAAATGTCATGTTTACTTTTCACCATTCCTTCATCATGTAACAACACTACCGAAAAGTCATTCACATGACGACTACTTCCTCGGTATCACATGATTGAAATACACATAACACTGACGGTTGCGCTAAATCATATAGACTATGACGGCAACATCGTTAACAACAAAACACCACATCGTGTGAAAACCCATCATCCATTTAAAACTAACCTTGCAAAACCTCACAAAATCAAACTCAACCCTTTGGAACAGAACATCGACTCCAAAGTCAAACATCTGAACACACAACCGCCATAAATTTTATCAAAAGAGAGGGAAACTCAATCCCAAAAGAAAACTCTTCACTAACCAAATTCACTTATGAAACATTCATAAAAATCAGACTTGTGAAACATCCGCACACCAGACACATTTTCCAAATGACTCCAACTCTAGCCAAACAGAGTTACACATCAAGGGCTTAACTCAAAAGTTTCCAACACAACCCTTTATGACCATCTGCTTCCTTTTAAAATTAATTCCAAAGATAGTTCAGTGCGAACGCGAAAGGGCGCGATCGACTCAAAAACTTTTGGGGTGTAAATCCATACTCATAGCACCACTAAACAAATTAGCCAAAACCAAATATTTGCACCAATTTCTACGAGTTTTAGGGAAACTCAAACACAAAGATATGGAACACCTTGACCAAAAACCCTTCAACCAAAATGGCAAACAACCAAACCAGTCCAAAAGCTTTTGAACACAAGCTCAGCATAAAAAGAACCATCTCTAGTACTCCACTACGCTTTCCATTAAAGACTTCAATAATCACTATTTACTCCCTGAGAAGCCCCAACACAATTCAACCAAGAGCTTCACTACAAATTCTTCCTCTAGTTACCATTCCCAACACTTTTAATTAAGGTTTATGATGCTTATGAAAAAGACACCCAACCAAGACTACATTGACATGATCCCCACGGATCACTAAATCATATTACTTCTTATTCTAAACTTGAAACATAGTACTTCAACAGCTACTTGAGCATGGTCAACCTATCAATTTATACTATCCATACGTCAAAATCTTGACAATTGAAACTTGTTCAATCTATAAAATGACTTCAACAAATAAGTAATATCTCTACAAGATAAAATTCGTAAATAGGATTCTAAGATATGCAATCATTAAGATTAAAATCTTGCATCATGATTATTATCCATTGTTCATCCCATCACAACATGTACTTGACATAATACCACAGTTTTACCCTTTTTCTTCTATTGGATCAATGGTTTCCAACAACTAACCACACTACCAAAACATCAATATCAATTCTTTGCATAATCATCAATCAACAACATTGCTTTTAGCTACCCTATACATCGGTTATAACAAAACTTCCACCACACAACATACTCCAACTATTAAATTGGATTTAATAAGTTAGACTAGCACAATGTTCTTAACAACATCATTAACAAATAGTCTTATGTCTTCTCAATTGATATCAAAACTAGCATTGTAGAGACACAACTGCATACTTCCAAATATACTAGTAGTTTGCAACATGTAAATAGCAACTCTAATCAACTTCCAAATTAAAGTCACTAAGCAACACGATTAAATTTCTCTATTAATCCATTAGATTAGAGCATCTTTAAACAACCAGCAAAGTTTCTTTAACAATAACAACAGTCTACATAATCTTAATGTTCTAACTATGCATCAAGGTTTAAACTTTTAACATTAACAAGGATCATAACACTTTTAAAGCAAGGCAACAGATTCTAAGCATATACATTAACACATTCAATCATTCTCGCTACCGAGTAATCTACAACACTAGTAGTCTATTTATTCTCAAGCTAGAGATATTAATCACATTGAATTGACTCCACTCACAATTTAACTTAACAATACATCATCCCATAAACCACATTGGTACATGCTACATAACATGCTAAACAACAATTCTTACTATGGACAAACGATTTTTTTTGTCAAAAGACTACTTGCTTTGTTTGCAGCATTTTAGTTTTAAAACTCATCCCAAATTCATAAGGAAACTTGACTCTCAAAATTGCAATGAGACAAACCCAAACTTGGTCATGCAATGGAATTCTCTAAAACCTTTTAAATCTCAAAGACTCCCATAAAGGAAAATGGTTGAAAGACAATTTTTCTTAAAGGAAACCAAGCGATCAAGTAATCCATTTCAAATACAACCTTAACCTCAACCCCAAACTTTCACGAAACAAGAAGGGCTTTCAAAGATGATTTCTAAAACCAGTAAAATGATGAAATCAAACATCATTTACTCCTACAAAGCCACAGAACTTCAGCCCTGACAAATGTGTCCGCACAACTCCAAAAAAAAAACTCCTTTAACCTCGGAGAAAGACAAACACAGGAATAAATTGAATGCTTCTTCCCCATAAAGCAATCAACAAACTAGGCATCAAAACTGGAAAGGCGCCCAAAAGAAGCGCAACACCAGACTCCTCTTCTTCGTCTTCAACCAAGGAAGACAAAACCACACACCACATACAGGACGATCCGCGAAAATCCAATACCAAACAATTTTCTTTTGGTTTCCATCAACTAAAACCAAGAAAACCAACCAAGACCGACCATAGAACGATGAAGAACATCCGAAGGAATCCACCACCAAACTCTTCTATTTGACTCCAGTCAACTACCCGATTTACGAAAGAAAGGGTAAGTACTCTTCTCCTACATGGGTTAATAGTTCTTCGGTGATGGCACTAACCGGCCACTCCGTCAAACCTCACCCTTACTATGAACCAAAAAGAGGTGACCGAAACCCTTCGGCACCACAACCCCACTTTATCACCACCACAAGAACAATTCAATCATTTATCTCATAGACATAGCAACATGCTTTATCAAATGAAGCATTCAACATCAAAGCTTAAATACAACATTTAAGCGTAAAGAAACGATACCCATACCCTTTCCTACTGTGCATCTAGTGTGTGTCAAATTTTAGATTAGTTATACCACTTTTGCAAGTTTTAATGTTGCTATCCTATGACAAAATTTTAGTTAAGACCTAAGCCATGTTTCTAAGCTATTCCACATCACATTTTAGTTGTACCCTATAGCATGACACTAAAAATTCACATTCCAAGGACCTACAGCCCGCTCTGATACCAACTGTAACACCCCGGCATTTAATATGCCCGAATGCTACCAAACATAGACTAAACAACATCTAAATACCACAATTAAACATAAATTACAGCAAAGGCGCACATGCTAAAAACCGAAATTTCGGCAGCATCTCCTTTGTTTTAACATGAATTGAAGCAACAACAATAATAACATGTCAATATAGCATAATGAACGATAGCAATAACATGATCAAAAGGAAAAACAGCCACCATACCACTAAGGATATAAATTATATCCGTCACATGACAAATATGGACTAATCATTTACTCATAATGACCAACGAATCATCGAAACCACAGTTTAGCTCAATGAATTAACGGTAACCATAAGGGAAGGAACATGTCATTGTTTAAATGTGTGATGCTAAGTGATGACGTGCGACTAGCTCCCTTTCCCGCATGTCGGATTCATGGTACCTAAAAGAAAACAACATAAACACAAGCGTGTGAGTTCATCACTCAGCAAGTATATTGCAATGGTACAAACATAAACAATTACATAGCAATAATATCTCACATCATGTAAACCATCTCATTCATGGTCACATATCATCATCATCATCATCATCATCAATATGTATGCAGTGCAATGCGATGCTCATGTCTCCTTGGAAACTCATACCGGTATGGTTGAGTACACACCCGTCGGTGTGCACCCTCTCCCCCTTTCCATCCCGAAGATGGAGGGTGCCTAGTCTTCGCTTCCGTTCACTGCGGTGAATGGAATCACGATGTAGGACTTACTCATTGGCTCTCCGGAATAGTCATAACTTTCTCACCGACCTTCCCCGGATTAGTTATGACTTTCTCACCGCCCAGGCCATGTATCATGCCATGTCATGTATGCAAATATGCCAACATCATAAATCACCTTTACATTAACACATGGCATCAAAACATAATAAGCATATTCATCATATCATTGGAAATCATTAAAGCATGGCATGTGATCATATCATATAACCAATTTCATCTATTCTCAACAAGCAACCTACAAACCGCTATCCATTACAATACACTTGCCTCAACCACAAGCAACGGATTGGCAGGAAGTAGAAGGCACTCCCGGGGGCACACCACCTGCACATAGGTACCACACACTCACAAACATGTCCACAAAACAGTAGGCAAACCCTCATCTACCCCAACATTGCCAACTACTCGCAAAACCCAAAAACAGAGGTTCTGTCCCGTCGGGACAGCAGCCTTCCAAAAGGCATAACTTGGGTTCTGGGACTCCGAATCAATTAAACGAGTACATACTCGCGTAGCTTAGGAAATTTCTCAACTTTTTCTAGGTATAGGAAAAGACTGATTCGGACTCTAAAGTTGTTTAATCTACAAAATACCGCGATCTGTTCCAATCACGTCACAGATTTTAACACTCTCGGTAAAACAGCCATAACTTTCAAACGGCTGGGCGGAATTTAAATTTCTTTATACCCACTGAAAGTTATTGAAAATACCTACAACTTCTTCAAAAGGGATCCGACCAAATTCGGACTCTAAATTGGCGAAAAACCAAACCCTAGGTCGACTGCTCATGCTGCTCGAAACAGAGAACATGGCAACTTCTAGATTTCATCTAATCTACTCAAATCCAGCACCACCAATTGATCTAAAAACTTGATAAACACCCTTAGAACAGTAGCTAGACCAACCCCAAGGATTCTCATGGCCATACCTTTGCCCAACGCACGAAAACTGAATGGATCTCCTCCCGGTTCGCTCCTCGCTCCAATGGATGGATCCTCGAGGTGCAGGGGGTGGGGAGGCCACCCTAGGGCAGCAAGGGGGTGGAGGAGAGGTCGTGGAGAGGTGGGGAGCAAAGTGGGCAATGGAGAGGGGGCGCAAGGGAGACGGGGAGGTGGGGGTGGCGGTTAAGGCATGGAGGCGGAGGTGGGGGCGCACAAGTGGGGAGGGGGCGCAAGGAGGGCAGGGGGGAGGCCCTATTTACCAGCCCTCACATGACTCCTAGTGCTAAATGGACTCAAACTCCATCCCACTAAAGCCCACGACCCTTTCCCCTAGGCCCAAAACTCCCCGGGAAGGCCCAAACTCCCGGAAACGGCCCGGAAACGCTATTAAACCTCCTACCATATGGTTTTAACCTCCAATACCATATTTCATAAAGTTTTTGACCTCAACATTCACATTAAATAATGTCACACCATTCCGTAGTGTCACATTCCCAGCCGTTAGATCTCGATCCGAGGGTCGGCGCGAACGTTGTTCGGTCGGGCTCGAGTCGGACTCGAGTCCGACTCGGTCGGTCCAACAGTGAAACCCGATAGGATTTTCCAGCGATTTAATATTTAAAATAATTTCTAAAAATTCAAATAAATCAGGAAAAATAGCAAAATGCTTAGAAAAATTCCCGCAAAATACTTTGAGACATTTTGGACTCAAATAAAATATTTCCAACAAAATTTTATCTAAAATTTTTAATTATTTAATTAGCTCAAGAGGGATTAAATTCAAATTAAATCCAAATAATTCCAAAAAATTCCAAAAATGCCAAATACCATTTAAATACAAGAAAAGCAAAATTTGGGGTGTTACAAACCTCCCCCCTTAACGGAATCTCGACCCTGAGATTCGGGGCTGACTAAGGAATAGGTTAGGAAACTCTTTTCGCAAATCCTTTTCGCGCTCTCAAGTCGCTTCACTCTCGGAATGGTTGCTCCACTGGACTCTATAGAAACATGTTGACTTATTTCTTGTCTCTCGATCCATTATGTCCAGAATCTTTACAGGGTGCTCCCTGTACGTCAGATCTTCTTGCAGCTCGATCGACTCCAAAGGCGTTTGGTCGTCTGGCACTCGCAGACACTTCTTCAGTTGTGACACAAGGAACACATCATGCACTCCTGCTAACTACTGCAGCAACTCCAACTGGTAGGCAACATCGCCTCTGCGGCTCGAAATCTTGAACGGCCCAACATATCGCAGCGCGGGTTTCCCTTTTGCATGGAATCTCCTAACTCCCTTGAGAGGTGTAACTCTGAGGTATACAAAATCCTCTGGCTCAAAGCTCAACTCTCAGTGACGGTTGTCAGCGTAACTCTTCTGTCTTGATTGAGCTATCTTCAATCTCTCCCTGATCATGGTAATCTGCTCTTCAGCTTTTTGAAGAATGTTCGGTCCAAAGACATGGCGCTCACCTGTCTCATTCCAATTCAATGGCGTTCGACAAGATCGACCATACAAATCTTCAAATGGTGACATCTGTAAACTGGCTTGATAACTATTGTTATAGCAGAACTCGGCATACGACAAACACTTGTCCCACGATGTGGCATATGCCAACGCACAAGCTCTCAGCATATCTTCCAAAATCTGGTTAACTCTTTCAGTTTGACCATCTGTCTACGGATGATAGGCTGTACTGAAATTCAAACGGGTTCCCACAGCTTCATGCAACTTATTACAGAATCTTGAGGTAAATTGAGTACCTCTGTCCGACATTATCTTTTTCGACACTCCATGCAAACAGACAATCCTAGACATATACAATTCTGCTAATCAATCTCCAGAATATGTGGTTTTCACGGGTATGAAGTGTGTGTAACATCCCAAAATTTGCTTTTAATATATTTAGTGTGTTTCTGGGATTATTTAGAATTTTCCAGAATTATTTGGAATCTACGAGGTTAATTTGAATTCGAGCTCTATTGAACTAATTGCATTAAATAAAGACCATGCATTTTTGCATAAGCATAAAGTCTACAATTTTGTTTATAATAAAGATAATTGGAAGATGAGAGTGTTTCTTTCAAATATTCTCAAAAACATGTTATATAACTTAAGTCATTGATTTTACAAAAATATGTATAGGTGTCTGATTCACTAAAAGAATTTTTGCGAAAAATGTACACATCGAAAAATCACGAAACTAACTTCGTTAAGTTCCAAATGATTCCTAGTATTTTATAGGAATTTTTTAAGATTTTTAGAACCTTTTTACTATTTTATCCGAAATACGTTTTGAGAACATGTATGCATATATATGTATATGTACATCATGTACCCACGTGTATGCATGTATGCATGAATCCTGGATGCTTCCTTTTGCTGGCCGTTTTCATCATTTCCTTGCAACGCATGAGGCTTTAATTTCCATCCCAGCCGTTTCTCCATTCCTTACATGCACGCATGGAGCCATGACGTTTTACTTCCCAACTCCTGGTCGTTACCATTTGAAGGACAATGTGGAGGTCCATCCATATTTGTGATGAGTATTTGACTTTATTTGAGCAAGGTGTGCTCGTGTTTGAGTTTGATGTAAATCAGAATTCAAAAGGAAACAATTTGGGAAGTGTTGGTCTCTTGTGGTACTACTGGGCTTTGGCTGACGGTAGAATCGACTGATGAATGAGACATGATTAATTGTAAGAATTTGTGATGCTTATTGCATATTATTGGACAATGCTATGTGATGGTTTTCCTTATCTTTGATGGTTGCAGGACGACGGTGCTAGGTCATGGTGAGGCGGATGATGACCGGGACTAGGCGAGGTGCGTCGGAGGTCCAAACGGTTGGAGATCGCCGGAATATGATCGAAGATGGAGTCCGGGGAAGCCAAAGAAGATATGGAAAGGGGATGATACTAGCTAGATGCTGCGAGGATCGATGAGGGCCGTTGGATAACTGTCTAGTTGATAGGTTAGCGGGTCTAGGTAGTGTGCTTTGAGAACCGTGCAAGAAAACCCATTATGTATGTAGGGTTTTGGGTTGCCCTTGCATGTTGGAGTGAGTGGGTTAATCCTAGCCCTTGGTGGAGTGCTCTAGGGTTTGGGACTCATCCAAGGGTGGTAGGTGGCCCAAGAGTAGTATAAATAGAGGGGTGGAGGGAGGTCTCCATGCCCATTCATTCTTTGAGTTGTTGTGTTGCTCATTTGAGCTTTGCCCACATGAAGGGAGGCTTTGTAATCACACATCTCTGAATGAAATACAAGTTCCAAGAGCCAAATTTATTTTTTCGCAATTTAATTCTTGCAATTTACATTATGTCTTTACTTTCGGCATTTACTGTCATGTATTAAATTCATCATTTACATTCCGGTATTTACATTTATGATTGATGGATTTTGTTCTTGACTTGAGTGATTCGCATTCACCTCGTTCTATATTCTATTTGGATCTTCGCTCAAGATCGAGTATATTTGCCAAAGTTTGTATGCCGCAAGAGCTTATTTGTCAAGTTTCTATCAAGATCGCAAATCTGTCCTAAACTTGTTCTTCGCGCAGCAGTCAGTTTTCGATTTTTAGAAAAATCTAGAAAAAAAAACCTTTTTGATTGATTCTTGCTGGAGAATGTGCGTGACTCATATATCTATCTGTGGAAAAAGTTTGGAGTTCACTGGTTGCACCGTTTGTGATCTATGAGGTGAAAACAGAGCCCCAAATTTCCAGATTGAAGTTCCTGACTGTCTGTAGTCCGTGATTTTTTATGATTTTTGTACAAGGATGTTGGAGGTGATTTTTTGTGAAGTTTTTCATGACTCATATGTTCATAGGTTGAAAAATTCCCAAAAATTTTAGAGCAACATAAGTCCACCAACCACCTTCTCCAATTGGGGACCATTCCTGAAAAATCTGCTTTTGCTTTTCTAAAAGAGACTTTTGTGATTTGGCTTGATTTCTTTTAGAAAATAATTATTACAATTAATTCCTATTTTTTGTATACTTGACAACCAGGATTGTGAATTACAAATCCCTCACATGATTCATGGTTCTCATCCATGCAAGCTAGGGATACACATAGTTGTCGAGTCGTTCCGGTTTTTGCGAGTTTCTTGAATTTGAGGAGCAGCGGTTTCCTTGCGGGATTGTTTGGAGTACGTTGAGTAGGGGATGATTTTATTTGGGATCATTCAACCCCCCTCTAATCGCCATCTCGGTCCTTTAATTGGTATCAGAGCCAGTTTTGCTCTTTTATAGATCTTGATCGGTCTCAAGAAGCATGGCTGCCTAGGGCTTTTCTAAACCTCCAATTTTTGCTGGAGTTGATTATCCATTCTGGAAGGTTCAGATGGAGACATACATCACTGTCCAGGGCTTTTCTATGTGGCAGAAGGTGAAGCTATGGCTGCATATGAGAACGTCAACGCCGCAAACATGGCTGACGTTGAGGCAAATGCTAAGGCCAAGAACCTCCTCATACAGGGACTTAGCCGCAGTGAGTATGATCGCATCTCTCACCTACAATCGGCTCACGAGATCTGGGTGACCCTCAATGCTTACCATGAGGGCACCACTCAGATCAAGTCCGTGAGGCAGGATCAATTCAAGCGTGACTACAACAAGTTTGAGCAGCACGTTGGTGAGAGCCTCGATGAGTGCTTTGCTTGTTTTGCAAAAATCCTCAGCAATCTTCTGTCAGTTGGTTGCTCATACACTGATTTGGAGAATGCGAGGCATTTTCTTAGAGCACTCGATCTGAGGATTTGGGAGATGAAAGTAACCACCATCACGGACCACACGGATTTGTCAACTTTGATTCTTGATGGGTTGTATTCCAGTCTCAAGACTCGTGAGCTCGACATCATCGCTCATAGGACGAAATCCCAATCGATGGCTTTGGTTACTGATCCCATCGGGTCTTCCTCTTCAGGACCCTCACTTGACTTCTCTTCTGGTTTTTCTCTCTCCGCTCTTTGCGACGTAAGCGATGACGTTCTTGAACAATTTCCAGAAGACGAGCTTGCTCTTGTCACTCAAAAATTTTCGAAGATTTACAAGAGGGTGAGAGATAGGAAGAGGAGTGGCAAGATCACTTGCTTTGAGTGTGGTGGCCCCAACCACATTCGGGCAAACTGCCCCAAGCTGGAGAAGGGCAAGAACGAACAAGACGGTTCAAGCAAGAACGACTACACCGACAAGAACCACAACAAGAAGCCTCTAGCTCGCGAGCCAGCGCAAGAGAAGAAGCACCGCAAGTTCACCAAGAGTAAGAAGCTCTTTCACTGCGTACTCGCCGCTCTGGACGATCTGGACCTCTCTGACACGGAGACATGGAGCGACGAGGACGAGGATGAACCGCGAGAGAAGGCGAAGGACGGCGACGACCTCTCCGGCATGTGCTTCATGGCCTCCAATGCCATGGAAGTACCCGACATTGAGCTATACAGCGACACGGAGGAGGTATCTTCTTATGACCAGCTCAATGATGCTTTTGTCAAACTAGGAAAATTTCATTCGAAGTCTAGAGCTAGGTGTTTGGATCTAGAGAAGGAAGTAGGTACCTTATCTCGGGAGTTAGCTTCACATAGATCTTGTTCCTCCCGAGACTCTGATAGCTGTACTCTTTGCAATGCTTTGCTTGTGGAGTTGGAGAAACTAAGGACCCTACATGATAGTGTGGTTTCTGATCTTGAGGCTCTTAGGTTGAAGGATGCTAGCACATGTTATGTTGATCCTATTCCTGCTGATGCTAGTTTTCTTCATGCTCACACGACTGCATCTTGTGATAATTGCTCTAAATTGCTTGCTGAAATTGATGCCATGGGCTCACACCTTAGGAAGCTTTCTGCTAGAAACGACGAACTGGAATTGCATGCTTCTAAGGACCCAGTTAGCTCATGTGAGGGCTGTAAGCAACTAAAACTTGAAAATGAGGCTTTGACTGTCAAATGTGCTAAATATGCTAAGGACTTACTAGTTAAGTCACCTACTGGTTGCTTGTTGTGTGTTGGGGTTAAGGAGGACGTGGTCAAAGTCCACGAAGAGCTTAGAAAGAAATTAGAAGCCCAGATTGGTAGAATTAGAGATGCTCCCTGTGTGTCTTGCGAGTCCCTCAAGATTGAGTTTGCTGTTTATAGGGAGAGATTTGCTCGTGTTGTTCGTTCCTCTTCATCTGGCTCTTCTTCTTCTACTCCTTCCCCCTGCTCTTCTTGTGCCTCACTTTTTTGAGAGTGCCAGTACCTTATGAGCACCCTCGAGAAATTTGTAGGAGGCAAAAAAAGTTCAATCTCATCTTAGACCAATCCAAAATTAACAGATTCAGTCAAGGTCTAGGATTTGATTCCTTGGAGCACGCACGGCAGCATCCGCCTACTGTTGTGCGCACCTCCAAGAGTGGAGAGATCGTGGTTGCTCCACAGACTAGCACCATTATTTTTAGGTCAGTAGGTCTGGTCCACGGGACCTCTGATGAGAAGGATGCTTCTCCTGCTACTTCAGCCTCCAAGACGAAGTATACATGCACCTTCTGTCAGAAGGATGGACACTTGGTTGACTTCTGTTTCAGACACGCCAAGATCACTCGGCGTGAGCGTGTTAGTGCCCTTAGCGTATTCAGGGTCATCCACAGACTTTGAGTGCTTCTAAGGCACACACGGCACGATCAACCTATCAATTTTTTTATACCATCCATATAACAACGTATTCTATATTTCAAACATAGTACTTCAACAGATACTTAAGCATGATCAACCTATCAATTTTTTTATACCATCCATACGTCAACATCTTGACAATTGAAACTTGTTCAATCAATAATTGACTTCAACAAGTAAATATTATCTCTACAAGACAAGGTTCGTAACTATGATTCTAAGACATACATTCATTAAGGTTAAAATTCTACATCATGTTAATTATCCATGGTTCACTCCATCACAACATGTTACAATAACCTCTATTTTAACAATGGTTTCTAACAGGTAATCTACACAATTACCACCACTACTAAGTCATCAATATCAATAAGTGGGCATAATCATAAAAACAACTGCATTGTTTTTAGTTACTCTATCCATATATCATAACAAATTGTCACTACACAACGTATTCCAACTATTTAAAATAAATTTAATAAGTTAGACCAGCACAATGTTCTTAAAACACAACAAAACCTATATTTTCCCAATTGACATTGGTACTAGGATTATAGGAACACATATGCATACTCCCAAATATACTAATGGTTTGCGACAACATAAATAGCAGCTCTAACCAACTTCCAAGTTAAAGTCACAAGCCAGCGTGACTAAATTTCTCTATTAACACGTTAAATTAGAACATCTTTAAACAACCAGCAAGGTTTCTTTAACAATATTAGTAGTTTACATCATCTTAATGTTCTAACTATGCATCAGGGTTTAAAGCTTTCAACATTATCGGGGGTCATAGGCACTTTTAAAGCAAAGCAACACATTCTAAGCCTGTACATTAACACATTTAATCATTCTCACTATAGAGTAAACTACAACACTAGTAGTCTATTTATCCTCAAGCTAGAGATACAATCACATTGAATTGATTCGACTCACAAATTAACTTAGCAATACGTCATTCCATAAACCACATTGTTACCTACTACATAGCACGGACATAAACTTTTCTAAACACCTTCATAGGTCACCTACTCTTGACGAACAGGATGCAACCCAACTTTAAAGATAACTACAGCTCAAGAACATGAACGAACACTGATAAACAACTTCTCTTTTCCAGGCAAGGAAGAAAACAAAACTCCAACAGAAATGCAGGAGAGATCAACTCTGATAGTCAAAACTCTTCAAGAAATCTCAAGATCTATACTTCCAAGAAGGAAGAAGGATGCACTAGGGAAAATCAAATGTTCAACTAAATCTTTTCCGATAAAGATTCAAACTTAGCTCCACCCAACTTAAGGTCTGTACAAGGGGAAAACTCCAACACTTTTCTCAGATAGGGAGGACAACAACCACATAAGTTTCCACCCCAAGACAGTCCATAATAACCAACAAAACTGGGTGTCAAAGCAAAGATTACGACCAACGACGCGCAACACAAAACTTTTATTCTTTGTCTTCACCCAAAGAAGACAAAACCACAAACCGCCAAAAGAACAATCCGCGAGAATCCAATACCCAAACACTTTTCTTTTGATTTCAGTCAACTAAAACCAAGAAAACCAACCAAACCGATCGTTAGAACGGTTAAGAATATCTGAAGGAATCCACCACCAACTCTTCTATTTGTCTCCAATCAACTACCCGATCTATGACAGAAAAGGTAAGAACTCTTTCCCCACAAGGGGTTAATAGTTCTTTGGTGTTGGCTTTAACCGGCCATACCATCGAACCACAACCTTACTATAAACAAAAATGGTGACCGAAACCCTTCGACACCACAACCCCACTTTATCACGTTAACAAGAAAAATTCAATCAATTATCTCATAAACATAGCAACATGCATCATCAAATGAATCATTCAACATCAAGCTTAAATACAACATTTAAGCGTAAAGAAGCGATACCCATACCCTTTCCTACTGTGCATCCATGTGTGTCAAATTTTAAATTAGTTATTCCAATTACACAAGTTTTTATGTTGCTATCTTATGACAAAGTTTTAAGTACAACCTAAGCCATGTTTCTAGGTTATCCCACATCAAAAATTTAGTTAACCCTATGGTATTTCACTAAGTTCATACACCACGGACCTGAAGCCCACTCTAATAGCAACTGTAACACCCCAGCATCTAGTATGCCCGAATGCTACCAAACATAGACTAAACAACACCTAAATACCATAAATAAAGATAAATTACATCAAAGGCACAAATGCTAAAAACCGAAATTTCGGCAGCATCTCCTTTGTTTTAACATGACTTGAAGCAATAGCAATAACATGGCAAGATATATCATAACATAAGACATCTAAAGCAGCAATAAAAATGGATAAAGCATCCACATAAACCAATAATACCAAATCCAACCACTCCATAAACTATAACTAAGTAAATAAGGATCACATGCACACCAAAATTATTCCACACACTAAGTTCATGTCACTTATTATGATCATGACTCAAATTGGTAGATGTGACTGGAACTACGTGAAGATGTGTAGCTATTGCCCCTTCCCACATGCCGGTGTCATGGTACCTAAAACAACATAAAACACAAGCGTGAGTTCATCACTCAGCAAGTATATTGCAATGGGTCATACAGAACAATTCAATTATTATCGTCTCTACATAACAACTTAACATCATGATCAAGTCATACTTCATATGCAACATCATATACATGTCTCAACCTCATTGAGATCATTTCATCATCATCATCATGAATGCAATGAAATGCACATGTCTCCTCGACGCAAATACCGGTATTGCCGAGTGCACACCCGTCGGTGTGCACCCACGTCCCCCTTCCATCCCGTAGATGGAGGGTGCCTACTACTCGCTTCCACTCACCACGTGGGTGGAATCACGAGGTAGGTTTTACATTCATGGTGCTCCGGATTAGTCATAACTTTCTCACCGACCTTTCCGGAATAGTTATGACGTTCTCACCGACCGGGCCAAGTTTCATGCCATGTATGCAACATATGCTATAATCATTAACCATAAACCATTGCATAACATCTTAACATACCCTTTTTATCATATCATGGCAATCACTAAGCATGGCAAGATAGCATAACATGGAAACAATTGCATCTAGTCAAGACAAGCAAATAAACCACATGCTACCCATCCCAATACACTTGCCTTAACCTCGGGCGACGGATTGGCGGGATGAGGAGGCCACTCCCGGGGTCACACAACCTGCACACAGATGCCACACAATCACAACGTGCCCACAAAACGGTACGCCCTCGCCCATCTACCCCGATTTCGCAAACTACTCAAAAAAACGAAAAACAGAGAAACTGTCCCACCCGGACAGCAGACTTCGATCTAGCATAAATTTAGTTCTAGGACTCCGAATCGATTAAACGAGTACATCCTCACGTAGCTTAGGAAATTTCCTAACTTTTTCTAAGTATATGGAAAAACTGATTCGGATTCTAAAGTTGTCTAATCTACAAAACACTACGTTTTGTCCCAGCTACGTCACAGATTTGAACATGTTCGGTAAATCGAGCATAACTTTCAAACGGCTGGGCGGAATTGGACATTCTTTATGTCCACTGAAAGGTATTGAAGTTGCCTACAACTTTTTCAACAGGCGGCTGACCAAATTCCGACTCTAAGGTCGCAAAAACTCAAACCCTAGGTCGACTGCACAATCTGCCCGAAGCAGAGAACGTGGCAAACTCTAGTTTTCATCTAATCTACCCAATCACAGCACCACCACTTGATCTAAAAGCATCCAAATACCCTATAGAACAGCCCCTAGACCAACCCCAAGGATTCCCCTAGCCATACCTTCGCCTGACGAACGATGAACTGATGAATCTCCTCCCGGTTCACGTGATCTCCTTCCTCGCTCCAAATCCACCGGATCTCCACATCACGAAGCGCTCCAATGGATGGATCAGCGGGGTGGCGAGGTAGAGAACTCCCCTAGGGTCAGCAAGGATGGTGGAGAGGGATGGGGAGGAGAGGGGCGCAAGGGGGGCGGCTAGGGGAGGTGGAGGCGCAAGGGGATGGAGGGGGTGGCGGCTAGGGTAGTGTGGGAGGTGGAGGCGCATGGGAGGGGGAGGGGCTAGGGTTTGGGGCCCATGGGGGCAGGCTATGCTCCCCCCAACTCCCCCACATGGGCCGGGGACTCCCACCTACGGCCCAAGTTAGTCCCTCAAGGCCCAAACTCCCCCGGAAGCCCAAATTCTCCCCCGAAAAGCCCAAATTCTCCCCCGAAAAGGCCCAAACTCACAAAAAAGGCCCAAAAACATGACACCAAAGTTGTACCTTAATGCCGACATCAAAAATGACTCATACAGTCATTCCGTAGTGTCACAATTATCACTGCCGGCTCAGGAACCGACAGTGATAATAGATACCTCTGCCGACTAACACTAAAACTGGCAGTGATATCTGTATATCACTGCCAGCTCAAACTAAATTCGGCAGTGATATATATACATCACTACCGGCCTATACCACAATCCGGCAGTGATATATATACAGCACTGCCGGCCTATACTACAATCCGGCAGTGATATGTATATCACTATCTGTTCATGGACGAACCGGCAGTGAGGAATTTTTCTCATATTTTCTTTGCATTATATAATTTGAAACAAATATTTTGTACAATGCCTTATGTATAAAATTTGCACATGAAAAACTTTGAAAATGTTTGCGGATATTTTTTCTTTTTTGTAACTCTTCATATGTTTTGAATTTGAACATGCAATTTTATACATACGTAGAGTCATCTTCGAAGTACATCCGAAAAAATTTTCAGAGCTTTTCATCAATTTTATTAGGTAGTGTGCACGGTGTGTACACGGGAAGCCCAGCGTGCACAGGATATGTTGCCTTCAAATACATAGTTTATAAAGCATCGTTAAATCATAAATGAAATATATTAAAGCATCACAATATTTAGTTTTTACAATCGTCTGTTTACAACTATAGTGTTAGTACATCTCATCCAATTATGGTTTTCAACGACTCCAGTAGAATTAAAGTTTCTCATGGAACTCGCCGTTTGGATTGATGATTTGATCGTGAATCAATCCAGCCATCTGCTCTTGAATTGCTAAAATTTCTGTTAGCAGTAACTTTTTGGTTTTCAACCTGGAGCGCTGTTATTGAAGAAAAGAGAAATTAAATTAATGATGATATATATTAAACGAATGGAAAGTAGGACTCAATGTCTAATTATATACCATGGCTTCGTTATAGCTGACACTCTCCGTCGTAATTGAATGCATATTTGAACATACGTAGTATGCGCATAAATTATTTCCTGGGTCCTGTCTCATGCATGGAAAGTCCGTTATTATTTGGAAAGTTTTCGTGTAGGGATGATGCCGAAGACTTTTCTTGCAATATTGTTTGAATGCCCTGTGAATGATTTTAAATAGTAATTAAGATTAAATGCAATAGAATGGAATATTACTAGAGCAATAACGCAATGATCGAGTTTACCTATTCATCATGTCCAAAAAGTCTTTATAATCTTGAAGGGGTTTTCTCATCGAGTCTAGGACAAAAATCCTGCTAGCATCTAACTCGATGACGAGGAGGACCCAGTGAAACCTGTTCATATATATATGTTAACATAACCTATTAGTCCCACATCGTGTCACGCAAAAATAGTAAAAAGATATTAGAAGTAGGGTAATACGTACTTAAAGTTATAGGGTAAAAGTATGGAGGTTTTGTATTGCAGCTTCAAGAAAGTATTAAATAAATGCTCTTCAAGAAAAATTGGGTCCGCAAGGACAATCTTCTCGTTGACAATCCCCGGATCGATAAATCCTAGGTTTTCATTGCCATTTATTCTACATGTATGTATCTCCATTCTGCATATATAAGAAAGAAGTTAGACATGAAGTTAAGCGGTACAGGAATATATATACAATAATATAAATTGAAACTTACAAAGTCCACACTCTAACTATATTCACGTCCAGGGCATCTTGCTGATACAACATATACAATTTGAGGAAAAACACCCAGAAGGTATTATCCCCATTGTGAAAATCCGATTCTTTGTATTTGACTGGGAATGCATCCATACCGTTTCTGCTCTGCTGCATGTACCACTGATGGACGCGCTGCAATTGTGTTGTTAGGTGGTCTATATGAGCTGGTTCAACCAGTGGTTGCCTGTTAACGAACCTCCACCTTAGACTTGCCTCATGAACACGAAGTTGTTCAGCAATATCTCTTTCATTTTGTGATTTCAACGCGTCCGCACTAGCCTCCTTTAAGTATTGCTTTCTAGAGATGCGCTCGTAGTCTGACATTTTTCAAGGTTTAGAAGCCACCCATGATTGTTTTCCTTCTGCCATACTCAAGAAAAACTTCTGCGCATTAGCATCAACTTTAGTTTTCGGAGGCGATGGCCTCTTTTTGAAGTGAGAAGTTACACATGCGCTTATTTCCTTTTTTTGTTCTTCGTCAGTCATCTCGGCTGGTAATTTCTTCTGAGGTTGTGATGACTACAAAGATGACCGAGATTTGCTATGATACAGTGCGGCCTTCCGAGATGGTGCTGATGTTCGAGTCGAACTTTTCCTGGCTGGTGCAGGCGAAGGAGACGTACTTTGGCTGGATGGTGCCGGCTGAGGAGACGGACTTTTTCTGGCTGGTGCCGACGGGGGAGTAGGACTTTTCCTGGCTGGTGCCGGCGGAGGGTGGTGGACTTTTCCCTGGCGACAGGTTTCTGCGTGGAGTGTACGGTTGAGCATCATCATCGTCGTCGTCTTTATCATCCTCATCATCCGAGCCAAACATAATCAAGCTCTTGCGCCACGCGAGGAAGCCATGCACGTTTTCTCCAAGTCTTTTGTTCCCGTCCTCACCAGGGATCTCTACCTCCATTTTGCGGTATTGTCGGACTACACTGTCAACTTCGACCCTGGCAAATCCCAGGGGAATCGGGTGGCAGTGCAGAACCTGCGAGGAGCCACATGGCCAAGCCCTGCCATCAGCCACCTTGAAGGTAATGCCATGTGCAAACAAATGCAGCTTGCACGGTGTCGGTTCTGTGATGTCATCCACTGGAAAAATGGAGTCCATGCTCTTCAGGGATCCCTGTGGATGCGCATATGCTCTTATGAACACCGTGACTGAAGTTCCGAGGGCTGTCATTGGATGGCGGTCGTGAGCTGAGAGCTCTCTCTCCCGCTTGCTTGACAACCTTATCCAGCTCCGCTCTCTTGCCACAACATCTTTTATTTGACGGTCCAATTGATATTCTCTTAGTCTCTGTAACACCCCGGCATTTAATATGCCGGGGTGTTACAGTTGGTATCAGAGCGGGCTGTAGGTCCTTGGAATGCGTATTTTTAGTGTCATGCCATAGGGTACAACAAAAATATGATGTGGAATAACTTAGAAACATGGCTTAGGTTTCAACTAAAACTTTGTCATAGGATAGCAACATTAAAACTTGCAAAAAAATGGTATAACTAATCTAAAATTTGACACACCTTTGGATGCACAAGAGGAAAGGGTATGGGTATCGTTTCTTTACGCTTAAATGTTGTATTTAAGCTTTGATGTTGAATGCTTCTTTTGGCAATGCATGTTGCTATGTCAATGATATATGTTGTGGTGATAAGAGTGGGGTTGTGGTACCGAAGGGTTTCGGTCACCTCTTGTTGTTTATAGTTAGGGTGAGGTTTGACGGTGTGGCCGGTTAGCGCCATCACCGAAGAACTGTTAACCCTGTAGGAGAAAAGCGCTTACCCTTTCTCGTCAGAATCGGGTAGTTGATTGGAGACGAAAAGGAAGAGTTAATGGTGGTTTCCTTCGGATGTTCTTTGTCGTTCTGACGGTCGGTGTTTGTTGCTTTTCTTGGCTTTAGCTGTTTTGAACCAAATGAAAAGGTGATGGGCTTTCGCGGATCGTTCCGTATGCGGTGTGTGGTTTTGTCTTCCTTGGGTGAAGACGAAGAAGAGGAGTCTAGTGTTGCGCTTCTTTTGGGCGCCTTTCCGATTTTGATGCCTGTTAATTGCTTCATGAAGAACAAGCATTCAATTTATTCCTGTGGTTGTCTGTCTCCAAGGCTAAAGGAGTTTTGTTCGGAGTTGTGCCAGACCTGGCTGTCAGGGCTGAAGTTCTGTGGCTTCGTAGTAGTAAGTGGTGTTTGATTTCATCATTTTACTGGTTTGAGAAATCATCTTTGAAAGCCCCTCTTGAGTCGTGAAAGTTAGGGGTTTGGTGTTAAGGTTTTATTTGAAAAGGTTAATGGAGCACTTGGTTCCCTTTCGAGAAAAGTTGTCTTCCAACCAGTTTCCTCTATGGAAGTCTTTGAGATTGAAAAGTGTTTTGGAGAATTCCTTTGCATAACCAAGTTTGGGTTTGTCTCATTGCAATTTTGAGAGTCAAGTTTCCTTATGAATTTGGGATGAGTTTTAAAACTAAAATGCTGTAAACAAAGTAAGTAGTCTTTTGACTGAAATCGTTTGTCCCTAGTAAGAATTGATGTTTAGCATGTTATGTAGTAGGTAACAATGTGGTTTATGGATTGATGTGTTGCTAAGTTAAATTTTGAGTTGAATCAATTCAATGTGAGTAAAATCTCTAAGTTTGAGAATAAATAGACTACTAGTGTTGTAGTTCACTCTTAGCGAGAATGATTGAAAGTGTTAATGTTCATGCTTAGAATCTGTTGCCTTGCTTTAAAAGTGCTTATGATCCTCGTTAATGTTAAAAGTTTAAACCTTGATGCATAGTTAAAACATTAAGATGATGTAAACTGCTGATATTGTTAAGAAGCTTTGCTTGGTGTTTAAAGATGTGCTAATCTAACGGATTAGTAGAGACTAGTGACTTTAATTTGGAAGTTGATTGGAGTGGTTATTTATGTTGTTGCAAACTACTAGTATATTTGGAAGTATGCAGTTGTGACCCTTCAATGCTAGTTTTCAATCTATTTTAAATAGTTGGAGTATGTTGTAATTTTGTTATCACCTATGTATAGGGTAGCTAAAAGTAATGTTGATCGGTTGATGATGTAATATCCCGAGTATTTCTATACTCAAGCCACTGTACATTTGTACTCAAACGCTGTTCAATAATACACTGTGCTTGTGTATTTTCGTGTCTTGAGTGAACATACTTGCTTGGGATCAGAAAGAACCCTTCAACTTAAGTAATTTCGCTCATAAGTAAATTCGAATTAGGTTGGGCAAGTGCCTGTGACCCTATTAACTTCCAAATACTTTGGAACAATTAGTAGTCAACCCTGGAAGCGTTAGCCGTCAAGGCCCAAGTTCAAAAGTTCTGGGATGTCCGGAGTATCCGGATCCAACCCGGAATGTCCGGACAAAGTCCGGAGTGTCCGGATTGGGCTGGCCGAGCGGTCCAACCCGGAGTGTCCGGACCAATGTCCGAGTGTCCGGTTAGTGTTAGAAGACCCAACCCGGAGTCTCGGGTTGAGTCCTGAGAGTCCGTATTGGCGTGGGGTTTTGTATAAAAGTCCCATTTCGTGGCTCCCTTCCATTCTTTCTTCTTCTACTTTGGTTTCCCACTTCCTTGGTGTTCTCTCCACCACCCCGAGCTCCTCTCCAATGAGCCACCGGGCCGTGACCCTCCCCTGACTCCTCCATCTCGGTGTGCTCCTCCCCAAGCCGTCATTCCCCATCCTCCACCTGGCGTTGCTCCTCCTCCATCTTCCTTGGAGGTAAGCTTTTCTCTTAGGGTTTGATTCATGGATTCTTGGGTTCTAGAGTCGTTCATGGTGGGATTAGGACTTAGGTTTGGATTTGGGAGGCTAGGGTTGAACTTGGATTCTAGGGTTTTGGGTGTAGTGGTTCTAGGGTTGAAAATGGGATTGGGATTAGTGAATGTGGTATGCTAGAGTGGTAGATCGGGTAGTAGTAATGTCGATTTAAGGAGTTGTTAGTGTGAGTTAGAGATTTGGCGGGTTAGCGACGTTTTCTCGTAGAATCGGCTAGTTCGGAACTCCTTCCGGTTCGCTAGGTGTACGAAAGTCGTAGATCGGGTCGCGGTGAAGTTGTAGGGAGTGGTAAGGTCTCCGTCTCCTCGTCGAGTTGGACCAAATGCCCTAGGACCGGAGTATCCGGGCATATGGTCCGGAGTGTCCGGATTGTCCGGAGTATCCGGACGAAACGGTCCGGAGTGTCCGGCCTATCCGGACTGTCCGGATGCAAAACCCGACCGTCCGGTTAGGCTGTTCTGTCCGGCCGTGTTGTGTTGTCCGAGTGCGTTGTTTCTTCAGGGTTTCTTGGTTGTACTTCATTCTTGTGTATTGCATGCACTTCATGGTGCATTTAAAACTTTCTTTTGCTAAGTTGTATTTCTTTCTGTCGTTTTTGTTGCTTTGACCGATTAGAGGCTAGCGAGTCGGGCTTCGCCTCGAACAACCCGAGCATCATCCCGGACATCACCGAAGTGCAACAACAAGGCAAGCACCTCCTTTGACCATCTTGAAACCTATATTTCACGATGTCTACTTTGATTTCTCAAACCATATGCATTGTTTATATTCAAGAACTTGCTAGTTTGTGGGAATGGTAGATATACCCTGATTTGGTGGTTTCCCTCAATTTAATTCCCTGAGATCATTGATAACCTTAGTAGGGTTAGACAATTTAATAAAATGTCACTTGGGTATAAACGATTTAGTAATTGCATACGCTTAGACACTGCAATAGAGGTGAGCAAAGTCAGTCCTTACCAAATGCTCAAAATTATGATAAATGTAATTGGTTTTGGAAAAGTTTTGGAAATGTGAATCGTAAAGGTATATTGATAAAAATGTGAAGTGTCTAGTTGGTAATTAGACTTGGCGGGAGGTATAATATGTGCTAGTTAAACATGGTGGCGATTGGTTGGCGAGTTAAGTGGAGTTCCCGCTTGAGTCACTAGGCAAAAATATAAGGACCGAACTTGTGACGGTTTTGAATTGAACACCGTGCAACCGCGCAATGCTGGGATGGGGCAGCCTATTCTAGTACTTGAAGCGTGAGGATAGCCATGCCTGTTGGTAGGCGAAGAGTGGACCTTTTCCCTGTGTTGAGCGATCAAAGCGCGGTGTGTGTGTCCTCACGACCCGCCGTATGCGCCTTCGTGTGTGCGCTTGTACTTTTGCAGCGAGGAATCGCTCGATTCATGTTTGTTGATACAACGGTGTACGCCTTGCTATGGGGTAATGCCGCGGCCAACAATTCGCCGTCGTCACGATGAGTATTCCGTGGCCGCCGAGTGGTGGTTGGCCTCTTATCGCCATAGTAGTGGATTTGTCGTCACCGGTCTTTGGGGTGTGGCTATAACCTCAACGATGGGAAAGAATAGATCATTCTTGTATATCGGATACCTCGTGTATCGCGTGTACCCTGGATGACAGGATGCAAGTCCGAGTTGTGTTTGGGTAAAGTGCGCAAACTCTGCAGAGTATCAAATAATTCTAATCGATTAGCCGTGCTCACGGTTATGAGCAATCTTCTCTAATCATATCAAGTATAGAGATTTGGTTTGGTTTTGAAAATGAAAATCTATTTCGGAGTCGGTATAAAGTATGTGGTGGAATGGTACTTGATGGAATTGTGGATATGTGTATATGATTCTCGATGGGATTATGAGTATGTATGGATGTCGATTCGTATCCCGATTAAGTACCATGGATGGTGGCAGCTGTGGAGCTCGATTATTACGTGATATCTGTAAATATGTTTTATTCAAACTGCTGTCTTTCAAATTAAGTATTACTTTTCGATGAACTATTTTAAATCCAAATTTTCTGCAATTAACCCAGTGTAGAAGCTTTATCCTGTTGAATCAGCCTGCATTTATTTATATTTCCATACACTAAAGTCTTGCGAGTACATACGTGTACTCACCGTTGCTGCTAACCCTTTTTCCACAGAGGAAGGTAATGATGATGTCCTGATGATGGCAAGCCCCTTTTCTGCGAGTGTTGCGGCCGTAGTCCCTCCCTCGGTCGATGCACGTGGGGTGGTCGGGCCATTCTTATTTGGTTGTCTTTCTTTTGTTTCACTGCCGCTTTACTTCTTTTGGTTTCGTAATACTCTTGTTCAAGGTTTACACCCAGTTATGTAATTACCTTAGTTTATCTTTTCGCGTGCATTGATACTCGGGTTGTGGAGTACGCGATCTTGGGCTCTTGATCCAGGGATCCGATGTCGGATGCGTCTGAGCACCGGTCCGGTTAAGGGTTCGATCCCGTCGATCGAATTTTTAGGTTCAGATCTTGATGTCGAGGCTTCCTGTTGCTATACGGTGCTATACGCTACGATGACGGCGTCTGATGCGGTATAGGAAGAGGGGTCCTCACAGCGTTGGTATCGAGCCATTGACTGCAGGAGGACTTAGTTAGCCTGGACGTTAGACTTAGGGATGATTTTTCTTCTCAAAATTTATTTTGAGGTACAAAACTCTATTTTCAAAGTGTAGAATGCTATTCTTGTCCATTCTATAGCTTTTCGCTTATCTACTCTTCAAAATGAATCTGATCTTAATCCAAATTTCAAAAATTTGTTTCCTTCTTCTATCTTGTTCAAAAGGATTAAGAGGAATGCGGTTTTAGCTAAGAATGGGTTAAGGATAGATGTTTGTGGTTGTAATTAGGGATTATTTGTCGTTTCCCTGAGTTGGTTTTTGAATTGGTTCTTATGCTTCTTTGAATGAATGCTTGTAGTGTGTTTGTGTTTATGAGTGCATCCTTTGGGATCAATCATTCTGCACTTGATTTGCACAGTTAGTTGACTCAACTGCATTTCAGATGCCTCCCGAAGAGAATAGCTTCGTGCGCTTCCAGTGATGATGCTTTGGGAGCGTGGCGATCTGGGAGCGGGGGCCCAACAGTCGCGGGTCCCTACTGGTGGGTCAGCTGGGGTTCAGTCTCAGCTACATGCCCAGAGTGAGGAGCTCCCTCCACCTCCTCCTGCTCCCGATATGGCTGCACTCATGTTGCGGCAGACTCAGCTCATGGAGCTGATGGTCCAGGCTGTCCAGGGGCAGAATAACGAAGAAGAAGAAGCGGCCTCGGTTGTCGGAGTTCCAAATAACTCGACCGCCGAGCTTTTCTTCAGCCATGATCCGATGGAGGCAGAGGATTGGCTTAGCGACATGGAGGAAGTTGGAGTTAGTCGGTTGCACCGATGCGGAGAAGGTTCAAGACACCGCCTACTACCTCCAGGGACCCGGCAGCCGTGGTGGAGCGGCTTCAGGGCTGTTCGCCTGCAGATCAGTCACCACATGGGCAGAGTTCAAGGCGCCTTCGCTCCTTCCATGTTCCAAATGGGCTTGATCGAGATCAAGAAGCGGGAGTTCTACGACCTTCGCCAGGGTCTATGGCGTTGATGGACTACCTCCACCGCTTCAACCATTTGTCACGCTATGTTGTCGATGAGGTGACCACCGAGGCTAGGAGAGTGACATTGTTCAAGGAGCACCTCACCGAGGAGATCCGTTTCCACTCGCCCGGTCATGACATTCCTAGCCTGCAGGTCTTGGTGGGCAAGGCCATTAGCATTGAGGATGGCGCCAAGGCGCTTATGGAGAGCCGCATAGCGCAAGTGGGCAGCTCGGCGGTCGCCAGCCGGACCTTTCCAGACCCGCACCTTCACTCGATCGCTTCCAGCCTTTCGCGCCGCCAGTCAGAGGTCTCAGGGCTTACCAACTCGCCCTGCCAGAGTTGATGCGATCACCTAGCCGCCAGATCTGGCTTGGGGTCCCGAATCCATTTGGCCATATCACTTGCTTCTCCTGCGGCGGAAGGGCCACTCGCGATGCTGTCGGCGAGCGGCGGCGTGACAGCTCGAGTGCACCAGCCGTCCCAGTCGATCTGGTGGGCGTGGGAGTGGCGATCAGGGGCGCCCGGTTCCGTGCGCAGCTTCAGCTCGGGCCATGGCCGCTGAATGTAGCCACCGCAGAGGAGGCGCAGCAGCCTCCAGATGTGGTGTTGGGTACGTTATCTGTTCATTCCGTACCCGCCTTAGTATTATTTGACTCTGGAGCGTCGCATTCCTTTATTTCTTCACAGTTTGTTGTTCAGCATGAGGTCTGTTCTTCGTACCTCGAGAAGTACTTGTTGATCCGTTCGCCTGGATCTGTTTTGACTGCCGAGCTTGTGAGTCCAGGGGTTAGAATTGAGATCAATGGGGTAGAATTTCGGGGTGATCTTATCAACATTGAGACGTCAGGTCTTGATGTGATTCTGGGTATGGACTGGCTGTCCAAGCATCAGGGGCATATTGATTGTGCCAGGAGATCCGTTTCATTAGTCAACCCTGATGGCATTGCTGTTACCTTTTCTTCGCTCCAAAGAAGCAGCAGCCTTTGCTCGCTCTTCTTCTGCTCCGGGACCAACAGTACCGTGGTGTGTGAGTACCCTGATGTGTTCCCTGATGAGCTGCCAGGTTTGCCACCTGATCGTGATTTGGAGTTCATCATCGATCTCTTACCTGGCACTTCTCCAATTTCTAAGCGTCCGTACAGGATGCCTGCTGATGAGCTGATCGAGTTGAAGATTCAGCTCAAGGAGCAGTTAGAGAAGGGGTTCATTCGTCCCAGTTCTTCTCCTGAGGCAGCCCAGTTCTGTTTGTGAAGAAGAAAGACGGCACTCTTCGCATGTGCGTTGATTACCGGTCGTTGAATGAGGTCACTGTCAAGAACAAGTATCCTCTCCCTCGGATCGACGATTTGTTTGACCAATTAGGCGGAGCTCGAGTCTTCTCCAAGATAGACCTGAGATCCGGCTATTTTCAGCTCAAGATCCGTCCGGAGGATATCGTGAAGACCGCATTCACCACTCGCTACGGTCTGTACGAGTACACAGTTGTTTCATTCGGTCTCACTAACGCACCAGCCACCTTCATGAATCTGATGAACAAAGTCTTCATGGAGTTCCTTGATAGATTTGTGGTCGTGTTCATTGACGACATCCTCATATACTCTAAGGATGATGGTGAGCACGCACTTCACTTACATATGGTGCTTAGCAAGCTTCGCGAGCATCAGTTGTATGCCAAATTCAGTAAGTGTGAGTTCTGGCTCAAGCAAGTGGAGTTTCTGGGGCATGTCCTGTCAGAAGGTGGGGTAGCAGTTGATCCACGTAAGATACAAGACGTACTCAATTGGGAGCAGCCCCGCAATGTCCCTGAGATTCGGAGTTTTCTCGGTCTTGCCGGATACTATCGCCGGTTTATCGAGAATTTCTCCAAAATTTCTAAACCATTGTCAGCGCTACTCAAGAAGGAGAAGAAATATGAGTGGTCACCTGGTTGTGAGTCCAGTTTTTAGGAGCTGAAGAATAGACTCACCACTGCACCAGTTTTGGTCCTTCCCGACATTCACAAGAACTTTGATGTCTATTGTGATGCATCCCGTCTTGGACTTGGATGTGTGTTGATGCAGGAGGGCAAAGTGGTTGCTTATGCTTCTCGACAGCTAAAGCCTCATGAAGCCAATTACCCGACGCATGATTTGGAGCTTGCAGCTGTTGTTCATGCTCTCAAGCTGTGGGCGACATTATCTCATAGGAAACAGATGTGAGATCTACACCGACCACAAAAGCTTAAAGTACTTCTTTCGCAGCCAGATCTAAATTTGAGACAGCGTCGATGGCTAGAGCTGATCAAAGAATATGATCCTGGGTATTCATTACCATCCTGGCAAGGCAAATGTGGCTGCAGATGCCCTCGATGCAAGCCGCACACGATGAATGCCTTGGGTGTCATTGGCCAGTCTCAGCTGGTTGAAGAGTTTCAGAAGCTCAATCTAGAAGTGGTTGAGTATGGTTACGTTTCTGCTTTAGCCGTACAACCCACTCTAGAGTCTCAGATTCAGCAGCTCAACTACAAGATGATGCTGTGATTGAGATTAGACGCCAGTTGACTGAAAATGGCGCATCTCCAGGTTTTTCTGTGAAGTCCAATGGGCTGATCTTGCATGGGCAGCAGGTGTATGTCCCTGATAATGTTGAGATCAAGTGGTTGATCCCGTCGAAGCTCATGATACTCCTCTCTTCGCCCATCCTGGCAGCACCAAGATGTACCAGACCTTCGCAGCAATTACGGTGGCCAGGTATGAAGAAGGAGATCGCGGCTCATGTGGCGCATTGTGATGTGTGCGGCGTGTCAAGGCTGAACATCAAAGGCCAGCCGGATACTTCAGCCATTGCAGATCCCTGAGTGGAAGTGGGAAGAGATTGGGATGGATTTCATTACCGGTCTACCAAGGTCCTCCACCGGTCACGACTCTATTTGGGTGATCATTGACCGTCTGACCAAGGTAGCTCATTTCATTCCAGTTCATACCACCTATTCTGGAGCCAAGCTAGCGGAACTCTATTTGCAGAATATTGTTCGGCTCCATGGAGTTCCAAAAGTCATAATCTCTGACCGTGGTTCGCAGTTCACCTCCAGATTTTGGGAGAGTTTGCAGTCCATTCTTGGCACTAAGCTATCCTTCAGTACTGCTTACCATCCCCAAACTGACGGACAGACGGAAAGGGCAAACCAAATCCTTGAAGACATGCTAAGGGCTTGTGTGCTGTGCTACAGCAAGTCGTGGGAGAAATGCTTGCCATTTGCTGAGTTCTCCTACAACAATACCATCAAGTCGGTCTTGAGATGTCGCCTTCGAGGCTCTTTATGGCAAGAAGTGCAGAACACCAATGTTTTGGTCCGAGGTTGGTGAGAGGCAACTCTTCTGTCCATCCATGATTGAAGAGGCTGAAAGGCAAGTTAGCTTGATTCGAGACCGGCTGAGAGAAGCTCAGTCTCGTCAGAAGAGCTATGCTGATCGTCGACGCCGCGAGTTGAGTTTTGAGGTGGGTGACTTTGTCTACCTCAAGGTCTCACCACTCCGCGGTACTCGCAGATTTCAAGTCCGCGGGAAGCTAGCCCCGCGATACATCGGTCCGTTCCGGATTTTTGAGAAGGTTGGTGTTGTGGCTTATCGGCTTGAGCTACCGCCACATCTTTCAGGCATTCACGATGTGTTCCACGTGTCCCAATTGAAGAAGAGTCTTCGGGTTCCATCGGAAGTTACCCAATTGGACCATCTTGATTTGCAGCCTGATCTTTCGTATCGAGAGTATCCAGTCCGTATTCTCGAGACAAAGGCGTCACACTCGCGATCAGGTTATCAAGATGCTCAAGGTCCAAAGGAGCAACCATTCGTAAGATGAAGCCACGTGGGAGCGTGAAGACCATATTCAAAGTGTAATACCCCGAATTTCTTCGAGAGAATTAGCAATCTCGAGGACGAGATTTTTGTAAGGGGGGTAGACTGTAATATCCCGAGTATTTCTATACTCAAGCCACTGTACATTTGTACTCAAACGCTGTTCAATAATACACTGTGCTTGTGTATTTTCGTGTCTTGAGTGAACATACTTGCTTGGGATCAGAAAGAACCCTTCAACTTAAGTAATTTCGCTCATAAGTAAATTCGAATTAGGTTGGGCAAGTGCCTGTGACTTATTAACTTCCAAATACTTTGGAACAATTAGTAGTCAACCCCGAAGCGTTAGCCGTCAAGGCCCAAGTTCAAAAGTTACGGGATGTCCGGAGTATCGGATCCAACTCGAATGTCGGACAAAGTCCGAGTGTCCGGATTGGGCTGGCCGAAGGTCCAACCCGGAGTGTCCGACCAATGTCCGAGTGTCCGGTTAGTGTTACCGAAGACCCCAACCCGAGTCTCCGTTGAGTCCGAGAGTCCGTATTGGCGTGGGGTTTTGTATAAAAGTCCCATTTCGTGGCTCCCTTCCATTCTTTCTTCTTCTACTTTGGTTTCCCCACTTCCTTGGTGTTCTCTCCACCACCCCGAGCTCCTCTCCAGCGAGCCACCGGCCGGTGACCCTCCCCGGTGACTCCTCCATCTCGGTGTGCTCCTCCCCAAGCCGTCATTCCCCATCCTCCACCCGGCGTTGCTCCTCCTCCATCTTCCTTGGAGGTAAGCTTTTCTCTTAGGGTTTGATTCACGGGATTCTTGGGTTCTAGAGTCGTTCATGGTGGGATTAGGACTTAGGTTTGGATTTGGGAGGCTAGGGTTGAACTTGGATTCTAGGGTTTTGGGTGTAGTGGTTCTAGGGTTGAAAATGGGATTGGGATTAGTGAATGTGGTATGCTAGAGTGGTAGATCGGGTAGTAGTAATGTCGATTTAAGGAGTTGTTAGTGTGAGTTAGAGATTTGGCGGGTTAGCGACGTTTTCTCGTAGAATCGGCTAGTTCGGAACTCCTTCCGGTTCGCTAGGTGTACGAAAGTCGTAGATCGGGTCGCGGTGAAGTTGTAGGGAGTGGTAAGGTCTCCGTCTCGTCGAGTTGGACCAAATGCCCTAGGACCGAGTATCCGGCATATGGTCCGAGTGTCCGGATTGTCCGGAGTATCCGGACGAAACGGTCCGAGTGTCCGCCTATCCGGATCGTCCGGATGCAAAACCCGACCGTCCGGGTTAGGCTGTTTCGTCCGGCCGTGTTGTGTTGTCCGAGTGCGTTGTTTCTTCAGGGTTTCTTGGTTGTACTTCATTCTTGTGTATTGCATGCACTTCATGGTGCATTTAAAACTTTCTTTTGCTAAGTTGTATTTCTTTCGCTGCTTTTGTTGCTTTGACCGATTAGAGGCTAGCGAGTCGGGCTTCGCCTCGAACAACCCGAGCATCATCCCTGACATCACCGAAGTGCAACAACAAGGCAAGCACCTCCTTTGACCATCTTGAAACCTATATTTCACGATGTCTACTTTGATTTCTCAAACCATATGCATTGTTTATATTCAAGAAATTGCTAGTTTGTGGGAATGGTAGATATACTGATTTGGTGGTTTCCCTCAATTTAATTCCCTGAGATCATTGATAACCTTAGTAGGGTTAGACAATTTAATAAAATGTCACTTGGGTATAAACGATTTAGTAATTGCATACGCTTAGACACTGCAATAGAGGTGAGCAAAGTCAGTCCTTACCAAATGCTCAAAATTATGATAAATGTAATTGGTTTTGGAAAAGTTTTGGAAATGTGAATCGTAAAGGTATATTGATAAAAATGTGAAGTGTCTAGTTGGTAATTAGACTTGGCGGGAGGTATAATATGTGCTAGTTAAACATGGTGGCGATTGGTTGGCGAGTTAAGTGGAGTTCCCCGCTTGAGTCACTAGGCAAAAATATAAGGACCGAACTTGTGACGGTTTTTGAATTGAACACCGTGCAACCGCGCAATGCTGGGATGGGGCAGCCTATTCTAGTACTTGAAGCGTGAGGGGATAGCCATGCCTGTTGGTAGGTCAAGAGTGGACCTTTTCCTGTGTTGAGCGATCAAGCGCGGTGTGTGTCCTCACGACCCGCCGTATGCGCCTTCGTGTGTGCGCTTGTACTTTTGGCAGCAGGAATCGCTCCAGTTCATGTTTGTTGATACAACGGTGTACGCCTTGCTATGGGGTAATGCCGCGGCCAACAATTCGCCGTCGTCACGATGAGTATTCCGTGGTCGCCGAGTGGTGGTTGGCCTCTTATCGCCATAGTAGTGGATTTGTCGTCACCGGTCTTTGAGGTGTGGCTATAACCTCAACGATGGGAAAGAATAGATCATTCTTGTATATCGGATACCTCGTGTATCGCGTGTACCTGGATGACAGGGATGCAAGTCCGAGTTGTGTTTGGGTAAAGTGCGCAAACTCTGCAGAGTATCAAATAATTCTAATCGATTAGCCGTGCTCACGGTTATGAGCAATCTTCTCTAATCATATCAAGTATAGAGATTTGGTTTGGTTTTGAAAATGAAAATCTATTTCGGAGTCGGTATAAAGTATGTGGTGGAATGGTACTTGATGGAATTGTGGATATGTGTATATGATTCTCGATGGGACTATGAGTATGTATGGATGTCGATTCGTATCCCAGTTGCGACCATGGATGGTGGCAGCTGTGGAGCTCGATTATTACGATATCAGTAAATATGTTTTATTCAAACTGCTGTCTTTCAAATTAAGTATTACTTTTCGATGAACTATTTTAAATCCAAATTTTACGCAATTAACCCAAATGTAGAAGCTTTATCCTGTTGAATCAGCCTGCATTTATTTATATTTCCATACACTAAAGTCTTGCGAGTACATACGTGTACTCACCGTTGCTGCTAACCCTTTTTCCACAGAGGAAGGTAATGATGATGTCCCGGATGATGGCAAGCCCCTTTTCTGCGAGTGTTGCGGCTTCGTAGTCCCTCCCTCCAGTCAGTAGCCTGTGGGGTGGTCAGGCCAGCTGCGCTGGTTGTCTTTCTTTTGTTTCCGCTGTCGCTTTACTTCTTTTGGTTTCTGTAATACTCTTGTTCAAGGTTTACACCCAGCTATGTAATTACCTTAGTTTATCTTTTCGTGCATTGATACTCGGGTTGTGGGTACGCTGATCTTTGGGCTCTTGATCCAGGGATCCAGATCGATGCGTCTGAGCACCGGTCCGGTTAAGGGTTCGATCCCGTCGATCGAATTTTTAGGTTCAGATCTTCGGTGTCGAGGCTTCCTGTTGCTATACGGTGCTATACGCTACAGTAGACGGCGTACAGTACGGTATAGGAAGAGGGGGTCCTCACAGATGATTATGCCCATTTGTTTTTATTGATGACTTAGTAGTGGTGGTAGTTGTGTAGAATACTTGTTGGGAACCATTGACTAAATGGAGGGTGTTGTAACCTGTGGTGATGGAGTGAACTATGGATAATTAACCTGATATAGAGTTTTATCCTTAATGAATGTATGCCTTGGAATCCTAGCTATGAACTTTGTCTTGTAGAGATAATATCTACATGTTGAAGTTGTTGTTTAACTGAATAAGGTTCGGTTATCGAGACGTGAATAGATAGGAGGTATGAAATTTATATGTTGATCTTGCTGAAAGATTTGTGGAAATACTATGTTTCAAATTTAGAATAAGTATTATGATTCGGTGATCCGTGGGGATCATATCATTATAGTCTTGGTTGGGTGCCTTCTTGATAAGCATCATAAACCCTTATTAAAAGTTTTGGGAATGGTAACTAGAGGAAGAATTTGTTGTGAAGCTTTTGGTTGAATTGTGTTGGGGCTCCTCAGGGAGTAAAAAGTGATTATTAAAGTCTTATAATGGAAAGCGTAGTGGAATTCTAGAGATGGTTCTTTTTATGCTGAGCTTGTGTTTAAAAGCTTTTGGACTGGTTTGGTTGTTTGCCATTTTGGTTGAAGGGTTTTCGATCAAGGTGTTCCTTATGTCAGAGTTTGAGTTTCCCCAAAACTCGTAATGTTTGGTGTCGACCTTTGGTTTTGGCGAATTTGTTTAGTTCGTGTTGTGAGTTTGGATTTACATCCAAAAGTTTTGAGTCGATCGCGCCCTTTCGCGTTCGCACTGGATTATCTTTAGAATTAATTTTAAAAGGAAGCAGATGGTCTTAAAGGGTTGTGTTGGAAACTTTTGAGTTCAGCCCTTAATGTGTAACTCTTTTTGGCTAGAGTTGGAGTTTTTTTGAAAATGTGTGTGATGTTGCGAGTGCTTCAAAAAGGTGGACTTTATGAAAGTTTTACAAAGTGATTTTGTTAGTGAGGTGTTCCCCTTTTGGGAATGAGTTTCCCTCTCCTTGAGGAAGTTCGTGATGGTTGTGGGAGCAGATGCTCAACTTGAAATTTTGATGTTCTTTTCCAAAATGTTGAATTTGGATGAAATGCAATGTTGTGCAAGTTCAGTTTTCAACTGATGTGGGGTCTTTTACGACGTGGTGTTTTACTGTCAACTATGCTGCCGCCATAGTCTATATGAATTTCCGCAACCTTCGATGTTAATTGTGTTTCCATCATTTGATACTAAGGAAGAAGTCATTTGGTGAATGACTATTCGGTGCCGTTGTTACATGATGAATGAAGGGTGAAAAAGGAAAATGAGACATTGTTTATGCATAATTAATCATAAAGGAGTCGACGAGCCAGGTCGGTGAGAAAGTCATATAAGGATATATGACTAATCCGGAGTGCTCTAGAAAAGTGTGCATGCATGTCAAGAATCGAGATGTCCATTTCTTTCTAGTATGAAAAGAAAGAATGAAGAAATTATGGTATTTTGGTTGTAGTGTAGGGGATTTATGCTTCCTTTGTGATTTGGATTGGATGTTGCCGAATTCTTTCCAAAATGGTTGTTAACGCTTTGGGTTTGAGTTGTCGTGTGTACACTTGGGGTTGATACCTAAGTGTTTTTGTGTGAGGGCGAGACCCTCTTAAGAAAGGAACCAATTGTGGTTTGGTAAGGTTTTTTGATCCTAGCTTGGGGCTAGGTGTTGAACCCTAGTGGTATAAGGGTGGTTTGTGATGGAGGTTGATGATGTATGGGTTTAACCATTATTAAGTGTAGCGATGGGTGGAAGTGAAGTTGACGGTAGTTCGGTGATATTTGTCCTGTCGTGAGCATTTGTCGTCACTAGTTATTCTTGGATTTGAGTCTTGTCTGGGAAAGGATGGAATAAAATGTTAGTATGATGGTGTATCGGAAGGGCAAGTGTGCCTTAATGAGTTTTCCCCTCGATGGAAATTTTCGGGAATGTAGAAAGGTCGTTAAAGGAATTGTGACTTCCTTTGATTATGTCATGTTGAGTTTAATGGAGTATGGTAGTCAGGTTGGTTGTGATAGAAGTATGAAGTGTTTGCCGTGAGGATTCGAGCGTTTTGGGTTGATGGAGCCCTTTGTGGTTGAAACGCAGATTCTGTTGGGGAATTGAAGTGAAGGTCGATTTGTAAGGGGTTGCCCTTAGTTGAGCTAGATCAACACTTTTTCTCTATGTGTTGGTTTTGGGAACTCGTTTGTTGTTTGTTCCGGTTTTAGTCGTTGTGTGAATGTTTTATGCTGCAGAGAAGCCGTTTGTCCCTTGGGGATTTTGTCATTGATTTTGGCGTCCTTCGGATTCGAGGTCGAATCCTGTTGAAGGGGGGGAGAATGTGACACTACGGTATGGTGTGACATTATAGAATGTGAAATTAGAGAATAAAACCTTTCGGCTTGAGGTTTACTCGCGTTTTTGGGCCGTTTGAAGTGATGTGTCACCACGGAGTGTCGTAACCTTTTAAATGGTGCATGTTAAGGTCAAAAACTTTATGAAATATGGTATGGCAGGTTAAAACCATAAGGTATGGAGGTTAATAACGTTTCCGGCCGCTTTCCGGCCGTTGGGTTTTGGGCCTTCCCGGGGGAGTTTGGGCCTTAAGTGGGCTTTGGTGGGATGGAGTAGGTCTCCGTAACAGACTAGGATTGGGTGTGGGGGCTGGTAAAAGGGCTCCCCACCAGCCCTTGGGCGTTCACCCCTGCTGTGACACTACGGTATGGTGTGATATTAGAGAATGTGAAATTAGAGAATAAAACCTTTCGGCTTGAGGTTTACTCGCGTTTTTGGGCCGTTTGAAGTGATGTGTCACCACGGAGTGTCGTAACCTTTTAAATGGTACATGTTATGGTCAAAAACTTTATGAAATATGGTATGGCAGGTTAAAACCATAAGGTATGTGTAACACCCCAAAATTTTGCTTTTCTTAAATTCATGTGTGATTTGGCACTTTGGTGAATTTTTGGAATTTTCTGGAATTTATTTGGATTTACTTGGAATTTATTTGAATTTATTCCATTTTGAAATAATTAAAGAATTTAATTTTGCAAATAAAATTTTGTTGGAAATATTTTATTTGAGTCCAAAATGTTCCAAAATATTTTCCAGAATTTTTCTGGAATTTTTCTGAGTATTTTGCTATTTTTAATGAATTAAATGAATTACTGGGAATTATTTAATTATTAAATCGCTGGAAAATGCGAGTGGGTTTGTACTGTTCATCCGACCGAGCCCGAGTCAGACTCGAGTTCGAGTCCGACCCGAGCCACGTGACTCGACCGAACCAACTCCAAAACCTAATCGATCCCAACCGTTGGATCAAGATCCAACGGTCGATTTCCGCATCGCTTCTGGCCGAATCCGGCCCGGATCCGATCGCGTCCACGCGATCGTGGCCGTTGATCGTGCCACGTGGACGGCTGTGCGTCGTCGTCTCCGCCCGAGTCCGAGCCGGACTCCGCCGCCGCGCCCGCCGCCGTGGAGAACTAGGTTTCCGTCTCGGGCACGAACGCCGAGGCTATTTAAAGCCCGGGTCACGCCCCGAGGTTGCCCTCCTCCGCGGCGCACTGCGTGTCCCCGAGCCATCTCGCCTGAGCCGTCGCCGTTTGCCAGTACGAGCTCGCCGTAGTTGGAGGAGGTGTCCGCCGCGGTTTGCGCCGTTTTCCGCCACCGTCCGTCGTCTTCCGCCGAGAAGGAGCCCAGATCCAGAGTCCCCGCTTCGAGACGCCCCCGAAGAGACCACCCACTTCGCCGGAGCGTGCCCGAAACGCCGTCGGTGTGGTCTTCGTTCTCAACGCCGGTCGCCGGAGCTCCGCCGTGGACATCGCAGACCCGCGAAGCTTCTCCACCGTCGGATCTTCATCGCACGGTCCAGATTCGCCCACGTCACCCACGGTAAAGAATCACGTGTTAATCTCCAGATCTAATCTCAACCGTTAGATCTAGATCCAACGGCTTAGGTTGAACCACGTTCATAGCAATAGATTGGATCTTGACCGTCCGATCAAGATCGAACGGTCCAGATCAGTGGAGTTGTTTTCAAGCGCATTAGCCGAGATCTAATGCGGGCCGTTGATTTTCAAACCAACGGCCGTGATTGCGCCACGTGTCGGGAAGCCTGACCGTCGCGGTCAGCGCCGCCCACGCCGCGTCGTGTGACGCCGACACACGGCCCGCGTGTCGAGGGCCCACCGGCGGATCGTGAGTCGTGGGCCGAGCCCACTGCGGACCGAGCCGAGATCGCGCGCCGGGTCCGTGGACCCGAGGCCGCGCGTCGTCACCCGATTGGTCCACGTGTCCCTGCTGTCGCAATAAATGATTTTCCGAAAAAGACAATGATTTATTTATTCGAAATAAGGATTTCAGATTTTGTTTCAAACTTCAAACGCTTATAACTTTTATGCTTCAACTCCGATTTGAGTGATTCAAATTTCTAAATTTGTATAAAATTGTGATCTACCTAAATATGAATTTTATTTAATTTTTGGACTAAAGTTTTTCTCTGCAAAATTATTTAATTGATTATTTAAACTTTAAATAATCATAACTTTTAAGCGCCTTAACTCCAAATTTGACGATTCCAGTTTCTAAAACTCATAAAATTATGTTCTCTCTGTTTATGGATTTTATTTGGATGTTTGGACACTTTTTGCCTATTGTTTATTCGTGTATTTGCTATTTGCACGCTTTTACGAGTAGACGTTGAAGTGCTTGGGAAGGATTCAAGGAGAAGTATTGACTCAGATCCAACTCAAGACCAAGAACAAGTACTTTTTGAAGGCAAGTTGTGCTTTGACCATGTTGATCCTATTTCAAATCTATTTTGATTTAAACTATTGCATGCTAGTTCAATTAGAAAAAATAATTTGTTTAAACATGGGGGTTAGATAAATACCAATTTGCTGTATGACACCTTTATTATTTAAGTATGTGCCATGACCCCTTGTCACACTAGTTGTGGATTACTAGATGGACATTATTAAATTTCCAACATGGGTTTAGACCGTTGTAGTATACTTGCTTAGACTGCTCGTGCTCATAACATGATTTTGGATAATCAAATGTTAATATTGACTTAATGATATATTGAACCTTTTTTGGAAAGGTATCATGTGATGTTGATGGCACGTGGTGCATGGTAATCAATCGGGTTTGATAAACGATTTCGGCCAGGGCATGTGGCAAGAGTAATCAGTGGGCCAGTTGTGGCATTGGGAGTGTTGTTTTGGTTCTTCGGTAGTCTTGCCCTGGTCACCCTAAGGACTTAACCTTGCAAGCCTTTGAACTGGGTCTAACGTGCAACCACATGTCTCAGTAATGGGACGGACCTAGTTGACTAAGTTGCTAATAACGCACTGTGGGACCTCGGGAGGTCAACTACACCCTTTGTGTAAGTTGTACGGGAGCGCGTCTGGGCCGAGGCCAGTACCCATCTAACGGTTGATTGGCCTAGACTTCGCCTTAGCGAAGGGAAGGGTTAGTGCGCAATAACCGGGAGGACCACTTGTATTGTTAGAAGTCTCCGAAAGACTTTGTTACTGAACTTCGCCTTTGTGGTGTTTGACTCAGTATCTTGTGGGTAAAGTGCATAACCTCTGCAGAGTTTAGAATCTATTCGAATAGCCATGTCCGCGGTATTGGACATCGCTCGGGAATTACAAATAAGGGTTAGATTTTCTCAAAAATAACTTTGGTTTGAAAAGTTGGGCTGGACTAATAATGAAGTTGATGGAAATGTGGTTTAGGATGGGAGAGATGTTTACCAAACTTCTTGAAAAGTTAATTATGTTTTACTTATTTCTACTGCTTTCGAATCTACTTATATTACTTGTCCAATGCTTTTTACTGCAAATATACCTTGAGTTATTCCTTTGTACCAAGCCATGCATATAGTATATTAGCCTGCATTCTGTGCATGACTTGCTGAGTACCAAGTACTCACCCTTGCCTCAATACAACACCAGTTGAAGAGGAGACTACACCAGCTTTGGAGGAGGAACTCCAAGAGGATCCGTCTACTTAGGGAAGCGAGCCCAGTCAGTTGCCTGTGGTATACTGGATGGCGCCACGATGTTACCTTATTTGATTTTCCGCTGCTACTATTTCTCTTTTAATAAGTATCGTCCTGCGAGGCGTACATTTGTGGCTTGACCATAAGGTCGAGTAACCAGTTTGGTTATTTAAATAAAAGTACTTTATTAGCATCGAATGGTATGATTGTGATATTTACCGATGTTAAGACTGTGTGCACTAGCGCGTTCCTGGACTAGTGTTGAATACACAGAGGGTCCGGATTTGCAAATTCGGGGTCCCGACAGAGGTGGTATCAGAGCCATACTGACTGTAGGCTCAACCCTAGCTAGAATGGTCGTAGTGAGGATAAAACCTATTTTCTAAAGCTAAAAGTTTGTCAAGATAAGAAATGACATCTCGACTTATCCCCTTCTCTCTTTTCTTGTCTCTTGCTGAAATTTTCCTTACCTTGTCACAATTCAAAAATTCCGAGTTCTTACGTAAAGCACTCTTGTGACAGATGGAGGAAGAGTTCAACTACGTTGATCTAGGAATTGGTCACGCTGCGGAACTTTGGCATATGCTACAAACTCTCGGAGATTTTGAGAAGCCGCAATACCAAGTGGAAGTGATCAGACAAGCGGGATTGATCAAGGCTTGTGACGTAAAGATTGAGGTACCTGCTAGGAAAAAGGGCCAGTGCAATCGCCTCGATACACCGTGCCGCCAGAGATCTACAATGCAGATGGGTATCCAAGAGGTATCACGACGAGCAATGCGGCACGTTACCCGTATCTACGCCAGAGAGTTGGAGAGCACGGTGTTCCGTTATCATCCGCGCAGCGATAACCTTCTTGACCCGAAGGCGATTCAGGATAAGGATGCCACGGTTACACAGTTGGCACGATTTGTTGTCGCCCAGGAGGATGTACTAGATAATACAAGCAAGGAGCTACAGAAGGCCCGCAAGGAGATCACGACAGAGAAGAACAGATGGCGGGAAGCTCAAGAGTATGTGGCACACCTTCTGCGAAGGATTGACGAGTTGGAGATGACTTTGTACGGACCAGAACCAGAGCCAGTACTCGAGCTACACGAGCCAGATCCGGAGGAGTCAGATCTCGATGAGGACATCGCTTCTTCGACTACCACAGAGGACACAGCTTGCCGGACATGGCAATCGTTTACGCCTATGCCACAAAGACCTGCACTCAGGCCGTGGAGGTTTTCTCGATGAGTGAGCATAGGTTCTATAGTGAGACTCCTTCGCCGAGTCGCGTCATAGAATAAAGAGTCACCCTTTAGGCGTTAGACTCCAGAGTTAGTTCGATTTGGATTTTCATTGTTTGCTGAGTGTGCAGTATGTGTTGCAAGGCCCTTAGGCATTGTAAGCAGCCATACCAAGTTATTGATAATAAAGTTGGACCTTAAAGTTACACCTTTCGCCCCGCATAAGTCCCATATTACTTGTCTATTCTTGTTTCCCTCTCATCTCTAAACCTAGAGCAAATCGACAGATGGTGAACACCCGTGGAAACTTTGGAGGCAGTGGAAGTGGTTCTCGCCCAGCAGAAAACCCCAATGAGGGAGCACCAGCACCGCCACTGGATGTGCAGAATTTCGGAGCTTTTCTCGCTGCCTGCACTCGCTTGATGCATGCTATGATGCAACAAATGCAACACGTCACCGCTCAGGCCACTTTGCTAATCAAGTTAATCAGTGACCACGCTGTAATACAAGACTGCCGAGTTCATGAGAACTCACCCACCCACTTTCTCTGGGAATGCCAATCAATTGGATTACTATGATTGGTTAAGTTCTATCGATAGGTAGCTACACTTAGCTCAATTCATATGAAATGTTAAGGTACTCTACGATTCTCATCATTTGGAAGGAACATTACGAATGGTGGGAGAACTTCGTGCACGCAAGAGAACCCTCAAGATATCACTTGGGAAGAGTTCACAACGCATTCCGACAAGATCACGTGCCTGAAGGAATCATGGACCTTAAGAAGGAGGAGTTCAGAGCATCAAGCAAGGTAATCACCACGGTCGACTACCCGAACAAGTTCACACAGCTAGCACGCTACGCACCGAGGATGTAGCGACGGATAAAACCAGGCATGCCTCGCTTTATGAAGGGACTTAACTCATGATTGCAAGTAGGATTGATCACCCACACCTTTCCGGATTTCCAAGAGCCGTGAATAAGGCACTTATTCTTGAGGACAAGCGCAAGGAACTGGATGAGAACAGAAGCGCAGGATGCAACAAAGAAGGATCACGCCAGGGAACGCATAGCAGCGCTGAGAGTTGCACCAAATCAATTCTTCGATTCCAACCACGAATGCAACAAGGACACCATCCCGGCACCAAGACACTGTCAATCGAACTACTGCACCCGGCCCCGCTAGAAACACTACTCGAGCAACAAGAAGGAACAAGGAGACGCCGCTACAATCGCAACGAGCCAGGACACTTTGCCAACAGCTTGTCCGAAGAAGACAGCAGGAGTGACTCGATTCGCTTCAATCTAGGAACCACCCCAGCTAGGACGCCCGACACGAGCCACACCCTGCATCGTGGTGAGAGGCCGAGTCAACCATGTCACCATGGATGCAACCTGCGAGAATGCCGCAGACGTCGTCTTGGGTAAGTTACTTGTTAACTCGGCACTGCAACGGTTTTGTTTGACTCTGGAGCTTCGCATTCGTTTGTTTCGCAAGGCTTTGCTACTAGAAATGATTTGAGGATTGCAAGACTTAGATGCATGCTTTTAGTTCAAACCCCTGGTTCCAAACTCCGAACGAAAGTAGGATGTTCCGGGGTGAGAATACTAATAGATGGAATAGAATTCCTAGCGAACCTTATTATTCTAGAAACCCAGACCTTAGACGTCATATTGGGAATGGATTGGTTATCCAAGCACAAGGCCGTATTGGATTGTGGACGAAGGACTATCTCAGTTGAGAGCCCTTGTGGAAAGAAAGTGGAATTTCAAGCTACTGCCGTTAGAGAAGGACAGTTGATGGTTAACAGTACCAAGGCAATCAGCATAGAGGATGTCTCCGTAGTGAATGAGTACCCAGATGTTTTTCCCGAAGATCTACCTGGTATGCCGCCAGACAGGGACATAGAGTTTGTGATAGAGCTTGTACAGTACAAAGACCGATAGCAAAGAGACCCTATCGGATGTCCACCGAGGAGTTGGTTGAGATGAAGAAACAGCTAGAAGAGTTAATGGAGAAAGGATTTATCAGACCGAGTTAAATGCGCCGTGGGAGCACCAGTTTTGTTTGTCAAGAAAAAGGACGGAAGTTTCGGGATGTGCATCGACTACCGTGCACTCAATGAAGTCACCGTGAAGAATAAGTATCCGCTACCTAGGATTGATGATTTGTTTGATCAGGTGAGAGGAGCCGAGTTTTCTCCAAGATTGATCGAGATCGGGATACCATCGATTGAAGATCCGATCGTAAGATATTCAAGATCGCATTCTCGTCAAGATATGGACATTACGAGTTCTGATTATGTCCTTTGGGTGACGAATGCGCCCGGCTTATTTCATGAATATGATGAATAAGGTGTTCATGGAATATTTGGACAAGTTTGTCGTCGTGTTCATAGATGATATCCTAATCTACTCCAAGACAGAGGATGAACATGCCGAACACTTAAGGCGAGTTTTGGAAAAGTGAGGAACAAAGAACTTTTCGCCAAGTTCAGCAAATGTGATTTTTGGAAGGACAAGGTGGAGTTTCTTGGACATGTAATGACCGAAGGAGTCACCGTAGATCCAAGCAAAGTAGAAGGTGTGTTACATTGGGAGCGACCAAAGGCGTGACCAGATTCGGAGTTTCCTTGGAATGGCGAGGATACTACCGCCGTTTCATCGAAGGCTTCTCGACAATTGCGAAACCTCTTACGCAATTGCCGAAGAAGGAAAAGAAGTTTGCATGGACGCTTGAGAATGTGAGAAAGGATTTCAGAGCTGAAGAAGCGATTGACATCGGCACCGGTGTTAGTTCTACCAGATGTTGCTCAAAGCTTCGATATTTATTGTGACGCATCGCGCCAAGGACTTGGATGTGTCTTGTCGAGAATGGAAAGGTCGCCGCTTATGCATCAAGGCGATTGAGGCCGCATGAGGAAAATTATCCGACACATGACCTAGAGTTAGGCTGCCGTAGTGCATGCCTTGAAGATATGGCGTCACTATCGATTGGAAGCAGATGTGAAGTATATCACGGATCATAAGAGCCTTAAGTACATATTCACCCAATCGGATCTGAATATGAGGCGGAGGAGATGATTAGAGTTGATCAAGGATTATAATGTTGGAATCCATTACCATCCGGGAAGGCCAACGTAGTAGCCGATGCTCTGAGTCGGAAAAGCCATACCGTGAGTACGTTGCTAGCCACAAGTCGGGATGAGTTATGTGAGGATTTTCGTAAAATGAAGATTGAGGTGGTACCTAGCGGATTCTTGGCCGCATTAGAAGTAAAGCCTACCTTAGAGGATCAGATCCGAGAAGGATGTAGGATGATGACAAGATCCGCAGGATTAAGTTCATCAAGGAGGAAGGCAAGCGAGAGGACTTCAAGTTGGATGAGCAAGGCACGTTGTGGATGAAGGATCGCATTTGTGTGCCTAACAAGAAGGAGTTAAAGCAACTGATTCTCGAAGAAGCCCATGACTCCAAGTACTCAATTCATCCCGAAGCGCCAAGATGTATTAGGATCTCAAGGGGAGATTACGGTGGCCGAGTATGAAACGTGAAGTTGCCGAGCATGTTGCATTGTGCGACGTATGCCAGAAGAGTCAAGGCAATGCATCGAGACCAGCGAGGATTGCTACAAATTACTGAAAATACCCGAGTGGAAGTGGGAGGAAATCGGAATGGATTTCATTACCGGTTTGTCGAAGACTCAAGGAGGTTATGACTCCATATGGGTTGTAGTGGATCGCTTGACTAAAGTAGCCCATTTTATCCCGTGAAGACCACTTACTCGGGAGATAAATTAGCGTAATTATGCGTGATCGTGATTGTCTGTTTGCACGGAGTGCCAAAAGGATTGTATCGGACAGAGGTACCCAATTTACCTCAAGGTTACGGAATAAGTTGCATGAAGCCATGGGAACCCGTTTGAACTTCAAGATGTGACTTATCATCCACAGACGGATGGACAGGCCAGAAAGAGTCAACCAGATCTGGAGGATATGTTGAGAGCTTGTGCATTAGCTTATGCTACCTCTTGGGATAAGAGTTTGCCGTATGCCGAGTTCGATTACAACAATAGTTATCGAGGCTAGTTCTGAGATGTCACCTTCGAGGCCTTTGTATGGTCGACCTGTCGAACGCCATTGAATTGGAATGAGACCCGAGCGCTGTGTCTTTGGGCCTGATATTCTTCAAGAGGTGAAGAGCGGTCGCCATGATTAGGGAAAGGTTGAAGATAGCCCAATCACGACAAAGAGTTATCTTGACAACCGTCGCCGAGACTTGAGTTTTGAATCGTAAGACTTTGTATACCTCGAGTTACGCCTCGGGGGAGTTAAGAGGTTCCATGCCAAAGGGAAACTTCGCACCCGTTATGTTGGACCATTTAAGATTTAGAGCCGTAGAGGCGAAGTTGATTATAAGCAGGAGTTGACGCAGACGTAAGCATGAGTGCATGATGTATTCCATGTGTCACAGTTGAAGAAGTGTATCCGAGTTCCTGAGGAACAGACACCGCTAGAGTTAATTGAGTTTCAAGAGTATTTGACTTATAAGGAGCATCCCGTGAGGATTACGGACACAATGGATCGAGAAACTAGAAACAAGTCAACCCGTTTCAGAGTTCGATTGGAGCAACCATGCAAAGAGCGAAGCGACTTGGGAGCCGAAGAGGATTTGAGGAAAGAGTTTCCAAACCTATTCTCAGAGTGAGCCTGAATCTCGGGACGAGATTCTATTAAGGGGGGGAGGTTTGTAACACCCCAAAATTTTGCTTTTCTTAAATTCATGTGTGATTTGGCACTTTGGTGAATTTTTGGAATTTTCTGGAATTTATTTGGATTTACTTGGAATTTATTTGAATTTATTCCATTTTGAAATAATTAAAGAATTTAATTTTGCAAATAAAATTTTGTTGGAAATATTTTATTTGAGTCCAAAATGTTCCAAAATATTTTCCAGAATTTTTCTGGAATTTTTCTGAGTATTTTGCTATTTTTAATGAATTAAATGAATTACTGGGAATTATTTAATTATTCAATCGCTGGAAAATGCGAGTGGGTTTGTATCGTTCATCCGATCGAGCCCGAGTCGACTCGAAGTTCGAGTCCGACCCGAGCCACGTGACTCGACCGAACCAACTCCAAAACCTAATCGATCCCAACCGTTGGATCAAGATCCAACGGTCAGGATTTCCCCGTACCGCTTCGGTCGAATCCGGCCCGGATCCGATCGCGTCCACGCGATCGTGGCCGTTGATCGTGCCACGTGGACGGCTGTGCGTCGTCGTCTCCGCCCGAGTCCGAGCCGGACTCCGCCGCCGCGCCCGCCGCCGTGGAGAACTAGGTTTCCGTCTCGGGCACGAACGCCGAGGCTATTTAAAGCCCGGGTCACGCCCCGAGGTTGCCCTCTTCCGTGCGCACCCGTGTCCCCGAGCCATCTCGCCTGAGCCGTCGCCGTTTGCCCGTACGAGCTCGCCGTAGTTGGAGGAGGTGTCCGCCGCGGTTTGCGCCGTTTTCCGCCGCCGTCCGTCGTCTTCCGCCGAGAAGGAGCCCAGATCCGGAGTCCCCGCTTCGAGACGCCCCCGAAGAGACCACCCACTTCGCCGGAGCGTGCCCGAAACGCCGTCGGTGTGGTCTTCGTTCTCAACGCCGGTCGCCGGAGCTCCGCCGTGGACATCGCAGACCCGCGAAGCTTCTCCACCGTCGGATCTTCATCGCACGGTCCAGATTCGCCCACGTCACCCACGGTAAAGAATCACGTGTTAATCTCCAGATCTAATCTCAACCGTTAGATCTAGATCCAACGGCTTAGATTGAACCACGTTCATAGCAATAGATTGGATCTTGACCGTCCGATCAAGATCGAACGGTCCAGATCAGTGGAGTTGTTTTCAAGCGCGTTAGCCAGATCTAATCTGGGCCGTTGATTTTCAAATCAACGGCCGAGATTGCGCCACGTGTCGGGAAGCCTGACCGTCGCGGTCAGCGCCGTCCACGCGCGCGTGCGTGTGACGCTGACACGCGGGGCCCGCGTGTCAGAGGGCCCACCTGTCAGCGACCGTGAGCCGTGGGCCGAGCCCACGATGGACCGAGCCGAGACCGTGCGCCGGGTCCGTGGACCCGAGGCCACGCGTCGTCACCCGATTGGTCCACGTGTCCCTGCTGACGCAATAAATGATTTTCCGAAAAAGAAAATGATTTATTAATTCGAAATAATGATTTCAGATTTTGTTTCAAACTTCAAACGCTTATAACTTTTGCGTTTCAACTCCGATTTGAGTGATTCAAATTTCTAAATTTGTATAAAATTGAGATCTACCTAAATATGAATTTTATTTAATTTTTGGACTAAAGTTTTTCTCTGCAAAATTATTTAATTGATTATTTAAACTTTAAATAATCATAACTTTTGCGTCTTAACTCCAAATTTGACGATTCCAGTTTCTAAAAACTCATAAAATTATGTTCTCTCTGTTTATGGATTTTATTTGGATGTTTGGACACTTTTGCCTATTGTTTATTCGTGTATTTGCTATTTGCACGCTTTACGAGTAGACGTTGAAGTGCAGGAAGGATTCGAAGGAGAAGTATTGACTCAGGATCCAACTCAAGACCAAGAACAAGTACTTTTTGAAGGCAAGTTGTGCTTTGACCATGTTGATCCTATTTCGAAATCTATTTTGATTTAAACTATTGCATGCTAGTTCAATTAGAAAAAATACTTTGTTTAAACATGGGGGTTAGATAAATACCAATTTGCTGTATGACACCTTGATTATTTAAGTATGTGCCATGACCCCTTGTCACCCTAGTTGTGGATTACTAGTTGGACATTATTAAATTGCCAACATGGGTTTAGACCGTTGTAGTATACTGCTTAGACCTGCTACGTGCTCATAACATGATTTTGGATAATCAAATGTTAATATTGACTTAATGATATATTGAACCTGTTTTGGAAAGGTATCATGTGATGTTGATGGCACGTGGTGCATGGTAATCAACTGGGGTTTGATAAACGATTTCGGCCGGGCATGTGGCAAGAGTAATCAGTGGGCCATTGTGGCATTGGGAGTGTTGTTTTGGTTCTTCTGTAGTCTTGCCCTGGTCACCCTAAGGACTTAACCTTGCAAGCCTTTGAACTGGGTCTAACGTGCAACCACATGTCCAGTAATGGGACGGACCTAGTTGACTAAGTTGCTAATAACGCACTGTGGGACCTCGGGAGGTCAACTACACCCTTTGTGTAAGTTATGCGGGGAGCGCATCGGGCCGAGGCCAGTACCCATCTAACGGTTGATTGGCCTAGACTTCGCCTTAGCGAAGGGAAGGGTTAGTCTTGCCAATAACCGGAGGACCACTTGTATTGTTAGAAGTCTCCGAAAGACTTTGTTACTGAACTCGCCTTTGTGGTGTTTGACTGTATCTTGTGGGTAAAGTGCATAACCTCTGCAGAGTTTAGAATCTATTCGAATAGCCATGTCCGCGGTATTGGACATCGCTCGGGAATTACAAATAAGGGTTAGATTTTCTCAAAAATAACTTTGGTTTGAAAAGTTGGGCTGGACTAATAATGAAGTTGATGGAAATGTGGTTTAGGATGGGAGAGATGTTTACCAAACTTCTTGAAAAGTTAATTATGTTTTACTTATTTCTCTTTGCTTTGAATCTACTTATATTACTTGTCCAATGCTTTTTACTGCAAATATACCTTGAGTTATTCCTTTGTACCAAGCCATGCATATAGTATATTAGCTCAGATTCTGTGCATGACTTGTCGAGTACCAAGTACTCACCCTTGCCTCAATACAACACCAGTTGAAGAGGAGACTACACCGGCTTTGGAGGAGGAACTCCAAGAGGATCCGTCTACTTAGGGAAGCGAGCCCGATCGATTTGCCTGGTATACTGGATGGCGCCACGATGTTACCTTATTTGATTTTCCGCTGCTACTATTTCTCTTTTAATAAGTATCGTCCTGCGAGGCGTACATTTGTGGCTTGACCATAAGGTCGAGTAACCAGTTAATTGGTTATTTAAATAAAAGTACTTTATTAGCATCGAATGGTATGATTGTGATATTTACCGATGTTAAGACTGTTTGCACTAGCGTGTTCCTGGACTAGTGTTGAATACACAGAGGGTCCGGATTTGCAAATTCGGGGTCCCGACAGTATGGAGGTTAATAACGTTTCCGGGCCGTTTCCGGGGTTTTGGGCCTTCCCGGGGGAGTCTGGGCCTTAAGTGGGCTTTGGTGGGATGGAGTAGGTCTCCGTAACGGACTAGGATTGGGTGTGGGGGCTGGTAAAAGGGCTCCACACCAGCCCTTGGGCGTTCACCGCTGCCCCTTGTGCGCCCTTCCCCCCACTTGCCCTTGTCCTAGCCGCCTCCCTCCTCCCTTGGCCGTGCGCCTCCCCCTCCCATGCCCCATTGCTCCCCACCTCTCCACCACCTCTCCTCCACCCCTTGCTGCCCTAGGGTGGCCTCCCCACCCCTGCATCCTCATGGATCCATCCGAGGAGCGAGGAGCGAGGAGCGAGGTGCGAGGAGCGAGGAGCGAAGAGCGAGGAGATCTATTAGAGTTTTCGTGCGTCGGGCAAAGGTATGACCATGGGAACCCTGGGGATTGATCTAGGTACTGTTATTAAGGTGTTTATCAAGTTTTTAGATCAATTGGTGGTGCTGGATTGGAGTTCTTTGGGTTAGATCTAGACGTTGCCACGTTTCTGTTTTCGGGCAGATTGAGCAGTCGGGCTAGGGTTTGAGTTTTCGTCGATTTAGAATCCGAGTCTGTCCGTACGGATGTTGAAGAAGTTGTAGATAATTTAATTATCTTTCCGTGGACATAAAGCACGTTAAATTCTGATCAGCCGTTTGAAAGTTATGGCTGTTTTACCGAGCGTGTTAAAATCTATGACGTAATTGGAACAGATCACGGTAATCTGTAGATTAGACGACTTTAGAGTCCAAATCAGTCTTTCCATATACCTAGAGAAAGTTGGGAAATTTCCTAAGCTACGCGAGGATGTACTCTTTTAATTGGTTCGGAGTCCCAGAACTCAAGTTATGCCTTTTGCAATGCTGCTGTCCTGACGGGACAGAACCTCTGTTTTTACGTTTTGCGAGTAGTTGGCAATGTCGGGATAGATGAGGGTTTGCGTACTGCTTTGTGGACATTATTGTGAGCGTGTGGTACCTATGTGCAGGTGGTGCAACCCCGGGAGCGCCCTCTACTTCCCGCCAATCCGTTGCCCGTGGTTGAGGCAAGTGTGTTGTGATGGATAGCGATTTGTAGGTTGCTTGTTGAGAATAGATGGAATTGACTACATGATATATGATCACTTGCCATGCTTTTATGATTGCCAATGATATGATGAGCATGTTTAATATGTTATGATGCCATGTGTTAATATGTGAGTTAAATATGATGTTGGCATAAATGCATACATGGCATGTTACATGGCTCGGGCGGTGAGAAAGTCATAACTAGTCCGGGAAGGTCGGTGAGAAAGTTATGACTAATCCGGAAAGCCAATGAGTAAGTCCTACATCGTGATTCCATTCACCGCGGTGAACGGAAGCGAGGAGTAGGCACCCTCCATCTTCGGGATGGAAGGGGGGAGAGGGTGCACACCGACGGGTGTGTACTCAACCATACCGGTATGAGTTTCCAAGGAGACATGTGCATTGCATTACATTGCATACATAATGATGATGATATTGTTAAGTGTTCATGAATGAGATGATATATATGATGGGAGATGTTATTGCCATGATATTGTTCTTGTTGTCCATTGCAATATGCTTGTAGAGTTTGAACTCACGCTTGTGTTTTCTTGTTATTTTAGGTACCATGAGAACGGCATGCGGGGAAGGGAAATAGTCACACGCCCACACGTAGCTTCACCATATTGATTCCACAAGTCATTCTATTAGTTTGATAATAAATTGCGTGTGATGATTATTGCTTTAAGGTTTAGCTTTGTTTATTAGAGATTTATTGTTCGTTTGACATTTGGAGACTTTAAGTGCTTGATGTTAGTCTTATATTGTCGTTAAGACTCCATTTATTGCTGTTTTAGATGTCTCTCATATTGCCTTATAATGCTATACTGTTGTTGCTCCTTAAATCCTTGTTAAAACAAAGGAGGTGCTGCCGAAATCTCGGTTTTTAGCCTATGCACCTTTGCTGGAATTTTATGTTAAATGTGGTATTTAGATGTTGTTTAGCTTATGTTTGGTAGCATTCAGGCATATTAAATGCTGGGGTGTTACACCTGCCCCTTGTGCGCCCTTCCCCCCACTTGCCCTTGCCCTAGCCGCCTCCCTCCTCCCTTGGCCGTGCGCCTCCCCCTCCCTTGCCCCATTGCTCCCCACCTCTCCACCACCTCTCCTCCACCCCTTGCTGCCCTAGGGTGGCCTCCCCACCCCTGCATCCTCATGGATCCATCCGAGGAGCGAGGAGCGAGGAGCGAGGAGCGAGGAGCGAGGAGCGTGGTGCGAGGAGCGAGGAGCGAAGAGCGAGGAGATCTATTGGAGTTTTCGTGCGTCGGGCAAAGGTATGACCATGGGAACCCTGGGGATTGATCTAGGTACTGTTATTAAGGTGTTTATCAAGTTTTTAGATCAATTGGAGGTGCTGGATTGGAGTAATTTGGGTTAGATCTAGATGTTGCCACGTTTCTGTTTTGGGACAGCATGAGCAGTCGGGCTAGGGTTTGAGTTTTCATCGATTTAGAATCCGAGTCTGTCTGTATGGATGTTGAAGAAGTTGTATATAATTTAATTATCTTTCCGTGTACATAAAGCACGTTAAATTCTGATCAGCCGTTTGAAAGTTATGGCTGTTTTACCGAGCGTGTTAAAATCTGTGACGTAATTGGAACATATCACGGTAATCTGTAGATTAGACGACTTTAGATTCCTAATCAGTCTTTCCATATACCTAGAGAAAGTTGGGAAATTTCCTAAGCTACGCGAGGATGTACTCGTTTAATTGATTCGGAGTCCCAGAACTCAAGTTATGCCTTTTGCAAGGCTGCTGTCCCGCCGGGACAGAACCTCTGTTTTTAGGTTTTGCAAGTAGATGGCAATGTCGGGGTACATGAGGGTTTGCGTACTGTTTTGTGGTTATGTTTGTGAGCGTGTGGTATCTATGTGCAGGTGGTGCGACCCGGGAGTGCCCTCTACTTCCCGCCAATCCGTTGCACGTGGTTGAGGCAAGTGTGTTGTGATGGATAGTGATTTGTAGGTTGCTTATTGAGAATAGATGGAATTGACTACATGATATATGATCACTTGCCATGCTTTTATGATTGCCAATGATATGATGAGCATGTTTAATATGTTATGATGCCATGTGTTAATATGTGAGTTAAATATGATGTTGGCATAAATGCATACATGGCATGTTACATGGCTCGGGCGGTGAGAAAGTCATAACTAGTCCGGAAGGTCGGTGAGAAAGTTATGACTAATCCGAAAGCCATTGAGTAAGTCCTACATCGTGATTCCATCCACGTGGTGTTTGGAAGCGAGGAGTAGGCACCCTCCATCTTCGGGATGGAAGGGGAGAGGGTGCACACCGACGGGTGTGTACTCAACCATACCGGTATGAGTTTCCAAGGAGATATGAGCATAGCATTGCATTGCATTGCAATACATATTTAATGATGATGATGTTGTTATGTGCTCAAGTGTGAGATGTTATATGTGATGTAAGGTATTATTGTCTTGTAAATGATCTTGTTGTCCATTACAATATGCTTGCTGAGTTTTCGAACTCACGCTTGTGTTTTATGTTGTTTTTAGGTACTTTGAGATCGGCATGAGGGAAAAAGGGGTCTAGCTACACTTCTACACGTAGCTCCACCATCATAGTCCATAATTAATCACTTGGAGACATGATATTAAGAATTGTGCCATAAACTTAATGTAGGGTTTAATTTAGCATGCTTGTGATTCCTTATTTGCTTGGTTATAGCTTATGAAGTGGTTGAGCATGCTTTTATTGGCGTAATTTGATGATATATCCATTTATGTTGATGTTTTATTTGTCGTGTGCTATGACATATCTTGCCATGATATTGTTATTGTGTTAATTCATGTTAAAACAAAGGAGATGCTGCCGAAATCTCAGTTTTTAGCATGTGCGCCTTTGCTGGAATTTATGTTTAATTGTGGTATTTAGATGTTGTTTAGTTTATGTTTGGTAGCAGTCAGGCATATTAAATGCCGGGGTGTTACAGTCTCTTCGGCCGCTTGTACAATGATGCATCAGCTGGGAAGCCTTCTTTCCACGACACCAAACCAACTCCTCGGGTGCGACCAGGGTGCTCCTTGTTACCCAAGGCAACGCTCAGCTCATCATTCCCCCTTCGTGGTGTGAAAAAGCCTTGGGAAGACTGCACGTGAGCATCCGCTATTTTTCGCGACACTTCCTGGGTTCTTCTAAGGGCGGCGCCGGGCACGGGGAGGGCGGCGCAGGGCTCGGGGGGGCGGCGCCGGACTCGGGGAGGGCAACGCTAGGCTCGAGGGGCGGCACCGGACGGCGGGGAGGGCGGTGCAGGGCTCGGGAGGCGCCGGGCACGATGAGGGCGGCGCCGGGCTCGGGGAGGTGGCGTTGGGCACGGGGACAACAGTGAGAGGAGCTCGGGTGCGACGGCTAAGTTAGGGTAAATGAGAGAGGAGAGCGCGCCCTTTGAAATTATAGGGGAAGACTATCACTGCCGGTTGAAAATACCCACCGGTAGTGATAATATTTCACTACCGGTTGACCATAACAACCGGTAGTGGTAATACTATTACCGCCGGCTCACTCCTCTAACCGGCAGTGATAATGCTATACCACTGCCGGTTCTACGTGTCACTAGCAGTGATAACAATATATCACTGCCGGCTCACTTCTCAAACCGGCAGTGATAAGGATGATCACTGCCGGCCCATTTTCCAACCGGTGGTGATCTACCATAGTGTGATTTTTTATTTTCTAAAATTAGTAAATCATTTCCAAACTAGTATATTGCCCGTGCTAACGCTACGGCAATATTTGGTAATACAATTCAAATAAACAAATGGTGTTATATGTTTTGGTAATAAACTGTAGTAAGATGTGCACAAAAGAAAGATACAGAGTTATTATATCGTTGATTACACAAGCAAGTGCATAAAGTAACATTTGAACTAACCAAAAACATTGGCGGTTCCCACAAGAGCACTTGCTGCAACATCAGATGCAATGCCTGCACTGCGGAACACCGATGTAGAGTAATATACAACAGCATTTATACCAGCAAGCTGTTGGAACAAAAACAGTGCCGCTCCCACACTCACAACTGCAGTATGAGAAATATATCAGCATACATGTAGCAGAATTTTCATCATAATCATCAGTTATGAGTTATGAGATAGGTGCTAATGAGATTATCAAACAAATACTAATACATTAGCTAAACAAGTAATTTAGCCTCTTCAGAATCAACTTCGAACTTGTGTGCATGGAATTCATGGCATAGTGGAAACAGGTTATCAGGAAATGTTCTGAGCTAATACTGAGGGTATATTTTTCGAGCAAGCATCTATGTAAATGTGAAAACATAAAAAAGCCATTAATAAAATTATTTGCTTGTGTATTGTGTGCACATGTGTTGTTGTCATAAATGATATATGGAAGTTGCTTTGCAACAAACCACTTGCATCCAACAAGACTCAGGAATTCCAAGACACGTCAAGCATTATCAATAAGTTTTATCCACCACGTTATTAACTTGATTAGATGTTGGCATTTGCAACATAATGTTATGAGAAAAAAATCAGAAAACATTTAAAGATGCAAAATTTAGGAAACAAAAATAATCAAATATGAGACAGTCAACAAAATTACCTTTTCCAATAGCGTTTGCTGAAAAGATCAAACCAGCTAGCATCTGGCTCAGAAGAACCTTGGTCACCAGCTCTTAGGTCATACATAACTTCAGTAACCTTTTCTTTTCCATATAGTGTTTTTATAGTTGTTTCTGCTTGAGAAAGCTTCCCTTGCTGCAGTTAATCACAACAAGTTATTCAAGTCTTTGTCTTTGCCTTTGAGTACGAAATATGGTCAGATAATTTGTAAAGCACAAACCTGGAATAGCCAGCGAGGGCTTTCTGGTGAAACATCCATTCCTAGAGCCAGGAAAATGGATGGAACAACTGAAATTCCAAACATTATCCTCCACCTAATTACACACAATCACTTACAAATGTAAACAAAGTGTACATGATCAAGCTGTATATCATACCAGGTTTGTTCTGATATGCATGTCTACTCTTTCCTATTTATAAAAGGGGTCGAAAACATGCTCATTGCCCTCATTCTCCTTCATTAGAATTGACTGTGTACACAAATAACTCAAGGAATAGAATTTCCCCCTTCTAAGCAAATGGCCAAGATGAAAATCTACATGTCAACCACATGAGAAATTAAATTTCAAGAAATGGTGCAAATCTCTATCAAGTAAACCCAAGGAAGTGATGTACTACACAATGACAGTTCAAACGTTTGGATGACATAGCATATAGGTAATGAGCACCTCAAAGTAGCTAGTATAGGCAACAGTTAAAGTAAAATCGAACTGCTTGGATATTGTGAATGCTCTGTCTAGGCGAAATAAGCATGACAGACTACTCCAGGCAAGAGTGGCAATGATCAATGGACATTTGTGCGCCAGGAAAGGAGAACTTTCAGAATGGGAAAGATGCATAGTGCATACATTAAACGCAAAAAGTGATCAGCACCAACGTTCAAAAGATCAGACAAATGAAATTCTAACATCACGTATCTTGATTTATAGATTATCATGTGGTGATAAGATCTTAAAATCCCATTGATCAGCATTAATAAGGCATTAAGAATATACTAACCCTTTGGTTTTCAGAGAGATTTTCAGCTGAAATGTACTGATCATCAGCAATCAAACCAGTGAACTCATATATGTTATTGAATATTGCACCAACACTTCTTGCATCACTTGAGTAATATATATAATGCTTGCCACTCAAAACGCATGTCTTCGCATGTTCAACAAGGCTTTCCCACAGCTTATTTGACATGCTACTGCCAAGAATCTGCAAACGACCAATAGGAGAAACTGATGTTTGGCTACGAGTCAACAACGTTCATTACTCATAAGTCACAAATAGACACAATACAACGTACATTTCTTAACTTCTGTTGGTCTCTAACAAGAAGTTGAAGAAAATCTTGAACTGTATAGATTCCACTTGAGTTTAGCTTATTGTGGAACGAACCATCCTTTCCAATCTTTTCCAATCTCCAAACATCATCCTTTAGTGCAGGAGGGTAGTGTTTCTTGTACACTACAAAAAATTAGGGAATATAATCATATTTAAAAAAACTATATTTTAGATTATTAACAATGGCACTATAATAGTAAAGAAAATAGAAACATACATTCTCCTCTGTGATCTTTTACAGTAAAAGCCTCTGTCTTTGCCTCCTTGATGTGAATTCCTTCACAAAATTCTGAAGAGACTCTCAAGCCAAGTCTAAATTTCCTGCTTCTTATCCAACTGGAATTATCAGTGAAGATAAGCTCTCCTATGGTCCCTACACCTTCTTTAAGCGTCACCTGGAGGTCACCGGTTAAAAGAGGCCTCTTCCCTTCACGTTCTTTTACAATGTGGCTCTCAAATTCCTCTTCATACCAATCCTCATATTCCTCATTATTCAAAACACCCTCAAGCACAAGAACGCCCGCTTTAGCAAATGACTCAGTCCTAAGCTAACAACATGCCCAAGCTCGTATCAAAGAAAGACAACATGTATTGTCGCTCCTCGCTCACCTTTCACTTTTCCTCCAGTAAAGAGTGGGAGTGATAACCTAGTCCTAAAGTGAAGCTGGAGATTTCTACCATCAGGGCCTTCAATTCTTCTGGGAGAGGTCCTGTTTTGACACGGTATATAAAGTTCGTCTTAGTGTGGCAGATCCAAATAAAAACTATAGAAACATATATCTATATCCCTGCCTAAGATGCATACACAAGTGCAACAAGAAATAACATGTTGCATGATCTTGTACCTTCCTTGAATTCTAGCCGAGTCATAGGACCCAATTTGGCTAAAGCGCGCTCTACTTCTTCACTGACCTACACAGCAAGTAATGTGTGGAAACTGATCAGGAAAGCAGACAGATGGGTATATCAACAAGTTAAATAATAGATACTGCAAGGTTTTTTTTTAACTTACAACTCTTCGGAGAATTGGCTCCATTGATGAACAAAGCTTCTGCAAACTGTCCAACTTGAGGGCTTCTACAATCACACTGCAAATAAAGGCAACTTGCTTAGGTAAAGTGGTAAACATCAGGAAAAAATATTAAAGCATGGTACAAACAAATCCCCAAGGTCGATGATACCAAGAAACAAAGGGAGTACACCTAACCCAACTGAGTCTTAAATTTGCAGATCATTCTTACAGCTTTCGTATGGTCGTAGAAAATATATACTCAATGACTGGTAAATCTACAAAGCAAACCGACAAATGCCTATTAGGAACTCCATTCAAGTACAGAAATTCAGATCATGGTAGACAATACCTTGGGGGCATTTGGAAAGCGAAGGCTATCATAGCTAGATTGCTTAAAAAGGAAAGCTATGTTGAGTCTTCATCCAGTGAATGTATATCACAGAGAGAAAAACTATACAGCCAAGCAAATAACCCCCATATTTCAATTGTACACTAAAAAGTTTAGATGTTTGGAAGGAGATGGATAGCACTCTTAAACAGTCGCAGCCAAGGGACTGATTCTATGTGTTATTGTGGATGACAATATACTTTTGAACATATGCCCATCCTTTTAAGCAGTTCTTTATGCAAAAATGACTAATCCAAGACTTGTCCACACTTCTCACACACAGACTCTCTTTTGAATCCCATTATTAATTCTTTCAAAGGAAAATCCCATTAATTCCCGATTAAGTAATCCATTCAAATGAAACTAACCACTGAACTTCTACAGCCCAATTCGAGCTCTCTAAAAGCATACACACAGATATAGCAATCCAACTTACCAATGAAAGTGAAGGCCAGAGTTCAGCTATTAGCTGGGCATTTGTCCTGCGTAGGCCGTTTAAGGAGCACCTAAGAGTGCAGAGTTCCTATTATTTCTGTAACCTAAACTAAAACTCTCCTTTATTGGTAGAACAGGCAGCTCTCCTGCCGGCTTCCGTTTCAAAAAAAAAACTTTTTTTTTGTTTCTGAAAGCACATATACACTTGTTCTGCTGTCCATATTTTCACAGATTAGTCATCAGCCTAAAAGCAAAGCCGCATGAACAAAACCGAGCAAAGCTACAGCTCCACACTAAATTACAATTTACATCTCTTACTCGGTCGCAACCCAAGTTAGGGATAAAAGTTTCATCCGAACTAAGCTACGAGACACTCATCCTAAACTAAATCACCAACCAAAACCCTAAACAGTACCCCAAATCCTCAATCAAACAACCCACTCCTAGACACTCACCTCGCGAGCGCCGGGACGCGCGGCCGCTTGGGGGCACGCTCGTCGTCGCTGCCGCCACCAGGGTCGAGCGCCCGCTTCGAGCCGAACCGTTCCAGGTGCCGGCCCTGCCTCTACATCGCCGCGGCGTATGCCTCACCCCTGCCGCCGTCAGTCAGATCTGCGCCCACCACCGCCCACCACCGCAAACCCGAAGGACGCAGGAGCGTGAGGGGGAAGAAGGACGCAGCCTCCGAGCCGCGGATCTCCATCGCCGGCCACGACTCCGTGGTGGCACCACCACCAATGCACGGTGACGCCCCCTGCCGGCCACGCGAGAGGCGAGGCGGCGGAACGCCGTCTTTGCCGGATCCATCCTGGCCGCTCCTGGCGCTCTCGGAGGGCTCGCGGCGGGGACGGCGACGCGGAGTAATGAGGGGGCGTTCGGAGAGGGCGGAGGAGGAGGGATTATGGAGGAGGCACACAGGCGGGCGAGCGATTGGGGGCGGCACGGGCGGGCGATTGGGGCGGGCGCACACGGGCGGACGAGCGACACGGGCGGGCAATTGGGGCCACACGGGAGATTTGGATGAACCGGATGATTTGGTCCATTAGATTTGATGAAGTGATGAGAGAAAACATCTTAGCGCTTGATTATGAGGAAGGGGAATTTCTGGGTGCACATGTTAGGGTGAACAAAGAAAATGTATCCTCTGTGGGGGATGAATAGTGTGTGCATGTAGAAAAGAATTAACTGGTGAATTATATAGGGGTAAAGACTAGTAGAAGTTTTTAGAGGTGATAAATAAGATTGATAATGCAATACAAATTCCAAATAACTTCACAAAATGGTTGAAGTTCAATTTGAGACCACATTCAATAATTTTAAATGCAGTCAAATTCATACAAATTGAAATACATTAATTGTTATGTATGAGAAAATAAATACATGTCGTGTGTACAAAAGAAAACATACATTTCATTACTACATCTAAGCTACGATTCGGCCTTCATTATGATCACGGCGTATGTACGTAGCTTCATCAGTCTCTTCTATGATACTTAGGTCAATATCCTCTCCGAAAGGCGGAAGCTCATCAAATTGGTTGTACTCTTCCTCGTCAACAACATTCTCAACTCCGACAATCCTTCTTTTTCCTTGAATAACCAAGTGGCGCTGCTTGTTAGCCGGGTCAGTTACAAAGAAGATTTGTGTAATAGAATTAGCAAGCACGAATGGTTCTTCTCTGTATCCAATGAGTTTGAGGTCCACGGTAGTGATACCGTACTTGTCGATATTCACGCCCCCTGGAAGTCTGACCCATTGGCACCGAAAGAGAGAGACCTTCAAAGGTCTATAGTCAAGCTCCCAAATCTCTTCTATGAATCCATAGTAGGTTTGCCTATTTCCATTGTTGTCATAGGCATCTATATGGATACCGCTGTTTTGGTTGGTGCTCTTTTTATCTTGCGCTCTTGTATAAAATGTAAAACCATTTATATCGTATCCTTGGAATGTCCGAAATGTACATGACGGTCCCTGAGCTAACTCTTTCAACTGAGTGCAATCTGTCTCCGTATGCATTATGTGTCTATGCAACCAATCGCCGAAGTTGTCCCTGTGCTCTCTTGTGAGCCAAACCTCTGACCTCCCTGGGTTGGTTCTGGATAGCATGTTCTTGTGCATGTTGACAAACGGGGCCACCACAACTGATTGTCCCAAAACTGTGAAATGTGCTTGTGTAAATGAATCTAGATTGCTAGTACATACAAATTTCTCGCCCAGTGTCCCTTTACCCTGTAGCCCCCCCTCATGCCGAGATACAGGCACACCAATCGGTTTGAGATCCATATAATCGACGCAGAACTCAATGACCTCCTCGATTCCCCAGCCATCGGCAATGCATCCTTCCGGTCGATGTCGGCTACGAACATATTTCTTTATAAACCCCGTGAATCTCTCGAAAGGGTACATCTGATGTAGAAATACAGGACCAAGAATCCATATCTCCTTCACAATGTGAACAATGAGATGGACCATAATATCAAAAAAAAGATGTAGGGAAACACATCTCAAGCCTACACAGAGTGTGGACCATGTCTTCCTGCAGCTTATCTAGTTTTAACGGATCGATGGCCTTCTGTGAAATCGCGTTGAAGAATGAACACAACTTGATAATTGGGTCTCAGACTTTCTCTGGCAGAACACCCCTAATTGCAATTGGAAGCATCTGTGTCATCATCACGTGGCAATCGTGACACTTCATACCAATTAATTTTAAGTCTTTCGTTGAGACTAGTCTCTTTATATTAGTAGAGTAACCCGACGGAACTTTGACTCCGTGCAAGCATTCGCAAACGCTAATTTTCTCTTTCTTGCTCAGAGTGAAGCAGGCTTCGGGAAGGTACTTTTTGCCTGTATCCATTTCTTTGTGATGCAGCTCCTTCCTGAGTTTCATATCTTCGAGGTCCATCCGTGCTTTGAGTGTATCTTTCGTTTTGCCAGGTATGTCCAGTAAGATACCAAGCAAGCTATCACACACATTCTTCTCTATGTGCATGACGTCGATTGCGTGTCGAACTTCCAGGTGATGCCAATAAGGTAGGACCCAAAATACTGATATCTTTTTCCACAAATGATCCTTATCCCGAGAACTCAGGATAGATGTACTGTCGGGTTCCTTTCCATGAATAATTGTGAGATCCTTTACGGCCGCAAATATCTGTTTCCCCGTGTGATTCTTTGGAGCTAAGGCAGTCTCCTTTGTCCCGTCAAATGCTTTCTTATTATTGCGGTGATTCTTTGGAGCTAAGGTGATCCTTGCGGAGGAACCTACGATGCTGCATGTAAACCATTTTTCGGCAATTCTTCAGCCACCAGTTAGCTTTATCACCCAAGCACTGGACGCATCCGTTGAAGCCTTTTGTCATCTAGCCTGACAGGTTGCCAAGAGCAGGGTAATCATTGATGGTTACGAACAATAATGCCCGTAGGATAAAGTTTTCTCTTTTATACTCATCCCATACTTGTGCACCATCGTTCCACAATATTAGAAGATCTTCAACCAATGGTTTGAGGTACACATCGATATCATTGCCAGGTTGCCTGAGCCCTTGAATCAGTAGTGGCATCATAATGTACTTTCGCTACATGCAAAGCCATGGAGGAAGGTTATAGATGCATAAAGTCACCGGCCAAGTGCTGTGAAGACTACTCATGTTGCCAAAAGGATTCATCCCATCCGTACTCAACCCGAACCTTATATTCCTCACATCATATGCAAAGTGCTTCTTATATTTTCTGTCGATGTTCCTCCATTGCACAGAATCAGCAGGGTGTCTGAGCATTCCATCCTTCTTACACTCTTCGGCATGCCATCGTAGCAATTGGGCATGCCTTTTGTTCGCAAACAATCGCTTCAGACGGGGAATTATAGGAAAATATCACACCACCTTACAGGGACACCTCTTCTTCTTACGCTTCACCCCAACATCATCGTTCTCAATATCATTATAGGGAAACAACACAGGCATCCATGTCTGCAAACTCATTGCGATACAATATGCAATCATTTGGACATGCGTGGATTCTTTCTACTTCCAGTCCCAGCGGGCACACAACCTGCTTGGTCTGGTACGTAGTTGTAGGCAACACGTTACCCTCTAGAAGCAAGTCCCCCAAGAGACACAACAGCTCAGTAAAGCTCTTATCGGACCAACCATTGCTTGCCTTCAACTGCAATAGTGAAAGTACAGTACGCAACTTTTTGTGCTCCTCCTTGCAGCCCGGGTACAATGGTGTTGTAGAGTCCTCTACCATACGCTTAAACTTTTAAAACTCCCTTTCACTCGTCAAGTCCCCCTCCCCATCACGCAACATTTGATCTATATCATCTTCGTGGCTATGAACGAACGTATCTTCCACTGTCGTCATATCATTATCTCTATCATCTTCATCAATGTGGTGCCCTTCATGTACAATATCATCTTTATGAATGTGTTGCCCTTCTTCTACAATATCATCTTCATCAATGTGTTGCCCTTCTTCTACAATATCATCTTCATCGTGCTCGGTACAACAGGTATAGCCAGCCTTGAAACCCCTTCGAAGTAAGTGTGCACGTATCGACTCTATGTTAGAAAACAGCTTCTCATTTTTGCAATCAACGCATGGACAACACAAATAGTCTGCCAGATTCTTCGACTTGTGTGCCGTAGCCACATTCAAAAAACCAGTCACACCATTAAAGAACTCTGGACCGCGACGGTCCATGTCATACATCCATCTTCGGTCCATCTACAAATAATTTATTGTTTCCATTACTCATGCAGTGGTAATTAATTCAAACGATAAACACATTATAAGCACATAACTGCAAATAACAATATAATTGTAAATGATTAGATTTACAAATACAGTTGGCAATTTTGTCTATATTAAACAAATATCAAACCTTTTTCGCTATTTAAATATCCACCTAGCATTTTTTAATTATTTGGAACATTTATTCTATACATTTTGTTATGTACCGCTATTAAATTAAATTAATATACATAAAACAAGCATATAATTGAATATGAGGATATATTTCTAAATAATTATGTATCTTGCAACTTTCATTATTGGAAAATCCATTACCATTTTTTATTATTTAAATATTCAACTAGCAATTCTCACTATTTATAATTCATCTAGCAATTTTTACTATTTAAAAATCTATATAACAATTTTTCATTATTTCAAACAATTACAATTATGCACAGTTGGCCATCTAGTAATTTTCATTACGTAAAAATCCACTACATCACTAAAATGGATAAGAATTATAATTTATTCAATAATTTAGCTAGATCTTAAGTTGAGCAGTACCGACCAGAAATGTTTAAACCATACAATCAGCGATTGTCAACATCTGCAACACTCTACAAAGTAAAATTTTACAACAAATATAACATAGATCAATTGATCGGAGAGAAATTTTGCAAGTCAGTAACATCGAAGAGAAATACGAGGCAAATTTTAAAACAATATTTCAGCAGCAACTCGGCAAGATAATAAGTACCGAGCAAAGTAGAGCTCTTCTTTGTTCTGCTTGGTCAGAGAAGATGTCACCGCGAAAAAAAATACTAAAAAATTATTAACACATTTTTTTGGCAGCACCTCCCCAAGAAAATGACAACCGAGCGAGCAAATAGAGCTCCTCTCTGTCTGCTCGGTCGCGAGGGCGTCTGACGCTGTAGTTATATAAATAACTTATCCCTGCCGGCTTTGCCTACAACCGGCAGTGATAAGGTCGAATTACGCGGGAGGTTTCATATTGGCGGGAAAAAACATATCACTACCGTTTAAAATGTTGAACTAGCAGTAAAAGTTCCAATATCTCTGTCGGTTGCATTTAGAACCGGCAGTGATAATTCAGTACCGGTTTTGGGTATAACCCGGGAGTGATAATATATTATCACTACCGGTTGGTGATACAAACCGGTAGTGACACGTTTCCAAGGCAGCTGTTCTTATGAACCGGCAGTGATATTTTATCACTGATAGCTCTAGCCCAACCGGTAGTGATATGGCGGCGAGGATTGCATGTTCTGTAGTAGTGTGCCATGTTGTCAACAGAGTCTTTCTTAGGGCACACATGCATCGCACATCCTATGAGTTGAGATATGGGCGAAAGCCTAGTGTATCTCATTTTCGTGTTTTTGGTTGCAAGTGCTTCTTCTTGAAGTCTGGGAACCTAGATAAGTTCGAGTCACGCTCTGCTGACGGGATCTTTCTGGGTTACTCGACTTCTGCTCGTAGCTAGAGGATTTGGGCTATAGATTTGGGTAGGATCATAGAGACCTGTGAGGTGACCTTTGATGAGGCTAGCCCTGGTGCTAGACCAGACATTTCAGGCTCTTCTCCTCTCTCCCAATCTATTTTCTCCGAGGAAGTTGATGACGGAGATGAAGGCACCATGCCTGATCCAATCACCATTCCTGCTCCCGAGATGCCTCCCATTTCCATTTCTGCACCTCAGGGAGATCAACCCTTACCCTCAGACTCTTCGGCAGCTAGTGACTATGTTCCTACTTCTCCCATGAGAGGAGTAGAGGTCATATACAACATCATAACCATGTCCCAATCTCATTGTACACATTTCATTATCATCATCATGTATGCAATGCAATACAATGCATATGTCTCCTCGAAGCACATACCAGTATTGCCGAGTGCACACCCGTCGGTGTGCACCCTCTTTCCCCTTCCATCCCGTAGATGGAGGGTGCCTACTCCTCGCTTCCACTCACCACGTGGATGGAATCACTGTAACACCCCGGCATTTAATATGCCTGAATGCTACCAAACATAAGCTAAACAACATCTAAATACCACAATTAAACATAAATTCCAACAAAGGCGCACATGCTAAAAACCAAGATTTCGGCAACATCTCCTTTGTTTTAACATGATACGTGCGGACGTGTGACTATTTCCCTTCCCCGCATGCCGTTCTCATGGTACCTAAAACAACAAGAAAACACAAGCCTGAGTTCAAAACTCAGCAAGCATATTGTAATGGTACAACAAGAACAATTTCATGGCAATAATAACTCTTATCATGTAAACCATCTCATTCATAATCACATAACATTTTCATCCTCAATATGTATGCAATGCGATGCTATGCTCATGTCTCCTTGGAAACTCATACCGGTATGGTTGAGTACACACCCGTCGGTGTGCACCCTCTCCCCCCTTCCATCCCGAAGATGGAGGGTGCCTACTCCTCGCTTCCGTTCACCGCGGTGAATGGAATCACGATGTAGGACTTACTCATTGGCTCTCCGGATTAGTCATAACTTTCTCACCGACCTTCCCGGATTAGTTATGACTTTCTCACCGCCCGGGCCATGTAACATGTCATGAATGCAATTATGCCAACATCATATTTAACTCATATATTAACACATGGCATCATAACATAATAAACATGCTGATCATATCATTGGCAACCATTAAAGCATGGCAAGTGATCATAAATCATGTAGTCAATTCCATCTATTCTCAACAAGCAACCTACAAATCGCTATCCACTACAACACACTTGCCTCAACCACGGGCAACGGATTGGCAGGAAGTAGAAGGCACTCCCGGGGTCGCACCACCTGCACATAGGTATCACACACTCACAATCATGTCCACAAAACAGTACGCAAACTTTCATCTACCCCGACATTGCCAACTACTCGCAAAACCTAAAAACAGAGGTTCTGTCCCGCCGGGACAGCAGCCTTGCAAAAGGCATAACTTGAGTTCTGGGACTCCGAATCAATTAAAAGAGTATATCCTCGTGTAGCTTAGGAAATTTCCCAACTTTTCCTAGGTATATGGAAAGACTGATTCGGACTCTAAAGTTGTTTAATCTACAGATTACCGTGATCTGTTCCAATCACGTCACAGATTTTAACACGCTCGGTAAAACAGCCATAACTTTCAAACGGCTGGGCGGAATTTAACTTTCTTTATATCCACGGAAATATAATGAAATTATCTACAACTTCTTCAACATCTGTATGACCAAATTCGGAATCTAAATTGGCGAAAGACCTAACGCTTGGTCGACTGCTCATGCTGTCCCAAAACAGAAACGTGGCAACATCTAGATCTAATCCAATCTACTCAAGTCCAGCACCACCAATTGATCAAAAATCATGATGAACACCATTAGAACAGTACCTAGCCCAACCCCAAGGAATCCCATGGCCATACCTTCGCCCGACGACCGAAATCCCAACGAAACTCCTCCCGGATCGCTCCTCGCTCCAATGGATGGATCCACTAGGTGCAGGGGGTGGGGAGGCCACCATAGGGCATCAAGGGGGTGGAGGAGAGGTGGTGGAGAGGTGGAGAGGGGGAGAGGGCAAGGGGGGCGCACGACACAAGGGGAGAGGGTGGGTGGGGGTGCGGCTTGGGGCCAAGGGAGGTGTGGGGCGCCAAAAGGGAGGGTGGGGGCGCACATAAAGGGCAGGGGCAGCCCTCTCACCAGCCCCAACAAGGATTCCTAATCCTAAATGGATTCCTTCTCCATTCCACCAAAGCCCACAACCCCCTCTTTAAGGCCCAAAATCCCCCGGAAAGGCCCAAAACCTCGGAAACGGCCCGAAAACGGCCCGGAAACGTTATTAACCTCCAAATCCTATGGTTTTAACCTTATTTACACATCTCATACTGTTTTTGACCTTATCATGCATGTTAAATAAGGTTACGACACTCCGTGGTGTCACATTCTTCCCCCCTTCAATAGGATTCGACCTCGAATCTAAAACGCACCAGCACGCAACCCAGCAAAACCGAAGATAGCCATGTTTCACATCACATACCTGAGGTGAAAAGCTCGGGATACTTCTCGCGCATGCGAGACTCCAGCTCCCAAGTCGCTTCTCTCTCGGTCTGATGTGACCACAATACTTTAACAAACTTGAGCGTCTGGTTCTTCATCACTCGCTCCGAAGTCCCCAGAATTTCCACAGGACGGGACTCGAAGGTGAGGTCCTGCTCAAGCACTAATGGTTCCAACGGAACCACCAACTCCGGATCATGCAAGTATTTCCTCAACATCGAGACATGGAACACATTATGCACACCCTGCATGGATTCCGGTAGCTCCAGACGATAAGCCAGCCTACCAACTCGGGCGATGATAGGGAATGGCCCAACAAATCTCGGACTGAGCTTTCCTTTGGTGCCAAAACGCACCACACCCTTGGTGGGAGATATTCGCAGGAGTACGCTATCACCCACCTCAAACTCCAAGTCTCGCCGCCTCACATCAGCATAGCTCTTTTGTCTGCTCTGCGCTGCGAGAAGGTTCTGCCGTACCTCCGCCACGCGATCAACAGTCTGCTGAACCCAATCCGGTCCAAGCACTGCTCTCTCATCCACGGCATCCCAACAAAGTGGCGATTTGCACTTCCGGCCATACAGTACCTCATAAGGAGCAGCCTGGACGCTGGAATGATAGCTGTTATTGTAAGCAAACTCTGCAAGAGGCAAATAATCTTCCCAGCTACCTTTCCAAGCCATCACACAGGCCCTGAGCATGTCCTCCAAAGTCTGGATGGTACGCTTAGACTGCCCATCCGTCTGAGGGTGAAAAGCGGTACTAAGGCAAAGCTGCGTACCCAAAGCACTCTGCAAGCTCTCCCAAAACTTGGAGACAAACTTCGCATCCCGATCAGAAATAATGGTCTTGGGTACACCATGCAGTCCCACAATCCCCCGCACATAGATGGGAGCCAACTCGCTCGTTGAATTGGTAGTGCGGATAGGAATGAAATGCGCAGACTTGCTGAGACGGTCCACCACAACCCAAACAGCATCCTTCCCTCGTGGAGTACGAGGTAGGCCAACCACGAAATCCATGGAGATGTCATCCCATGGCCACACAGGAATCTCCAGTGGTCGCAGCAGACCGGGGACGCTTATGCTCAGCCTTGATCTTCTGTCAGATCCCACAAGACGCCACATACTTGGCAATATCCACTCTCATCCTTTTCTACCAGAAATTCTTTTTCAAGTCCCTGTACATCTTGGTCTCCTCAGGATGGACCGTGTACGGGGTGCGATGAGCCTCTTTCAGAATATCCTCTTTCACTTGGGATTTCTGAGGCACGCACAGATGACCCTGAAACCTCAAAGTTCCCACATCATCAACGGTAAAGTCTCCAGACTTGCCATCCTCAAGGCGTTTCCGCTTTCTTTGGAGCAACCGATCATCTTCTTTGTGCCTCTCGCTGACACGCCGGAATCGCCGACTCAAGAATCAATTGAGTTTCAGCTTGCACGATCCCCCATAAGCGAGGGAGACTCCCAAAGCGATCAAAATCAGCAGCAAGACAATCAACGACAGGGGCATTGACTTGCGGCGAGAGCGTCGACCACCACATTTGCCTTCCCGGATGATACCGGATGGTGAGGTCATAGTCCTTTATCAACTCTAGCCACCTCCTCTGCCTCAAGTTCAAATCTTTACGAGTAAAGATGTACTTGAGGCTCTTATAATCGAGTGAAGATATCACAAGACTCACCATACAGATAGTGCCTCCATATCTTCAATGCAAACACCACCGCGGCTAGCTCAAGATCATGTGTGGGATAGTTCTGCTCATGCTTTTTCAGCTGCCTCGATGCATAAGCAATCACCTTGCCATCTTGCATGAGCACACAACCAAGTCCTAACCGAGAAGCATCAGAATACACAGTGAAGCGCTTCTCCGGCTCGGGAAGGGTAAGAACAGGAGCAGTCACTAACTTTTCCTTCAAAGTGCAGAAACTGTGCTCACACTCTGCAGTCCACTGAAATTTCATCCCCTTCTAAGTCAGCTGCGAAAGTGGCTTGGCAATGATAGAGAAATCCTGCACAAAATGCCGATAGTAGCCAGCCAACCCAAGGAAACTACGCACCTCTTTGACATTGGAAGGCCTCTTCCAATCCAAAACTGCTGAGACTTTGCTAGGATCTACGGATATGCCCTCTAGATTGATGACGTGGCCAAGAAAACCCACTTCTGAAATCCAGAACTCGCACTTTTCAGCTTAGCAAAGAACTGATTCTCCCTCAAGGTGCTCAGCACAAGCCTCAAGTGTCGCTCATGCTCCTCTTCTGATTTAGAGTAAATAAGAATGTCATCGATGAACACTACCACAAACTCATCAAGGTACTTGTGTAGCATACTGTTCATCGCCTCCATAAAGACAGCAGGAGCATTAGTTAGTCCAAAAGACATAACTTTAAATTCATAATGCCCATACCTAGTGGAGAAAGCAGTCTTCTCAATGTCCTGCTCCCTCACACGGATCTGATTGTACCCCAACTGAAGATCAATCTTGGAGAACAACTTTGCTCCCTTCAGTTGGTCAAACAGATCCTCGATGCGAGGCAAAGGATACTTGTTCTTGATTGTCACTTGATTAAGAGCACGGTAATCAATGCACATGCGCCAACTTCCATCCTTCTTCGAGACGAAGAGAACGGGTGCTCCCCATGGCGAAACGCTACGCCGAATAAAGCCCTTGGCCAACAGATCCTCCAACTGCTTCTTCAACTCGTCTTGGAAAGGACGAGCCAAGCGGTATGGAGAGATAGAAATAGGTCGAGTGCCAGGAACAAGATCAATACGAAACTCCACATTCCTCACGGGAGGTAGACCAGGCAACTCATCAGGGAACACGTCAACAAACTACTTCACTACAGGAATCTCCTCAATGGAAACTGAAGACGATGGCTTCTCAGACAAGGTCATGAGGAAACCCAATCAAGCCTCAAACGGCGACGAAAACAGATCGCCAAAGCAAAGACGGCTGGAAGGTAAACCACCCTGAAAGGTCAACTCTACCCACTGACGGGCCTACAAGGCAACCGTCTTCCGTAAACAACAGATCTTGGCACGCCATCGATGCAGCCAGTCCATGCCCAAAATGACATCAAAAGGAGCCAACTGGATCACCATAAGATTGGCAAAGAAAACCTCATCATCAATGGCAATGGTGCAACCGGGCAAACCAAAGAGCTAGCAATCAAACCCCAGGAGAATTGACTAGCACGCACTAAATCATTGAACTCCCAACTTAGCCCTACTAGCAAACTTAGACGACACAAAGGAATAGGATGCTCCGGAATCAAACAGAACAAAGGCATCAATGGAATCCATGAGCAGAGTACCTGAAACCACCTCTGGATGCCCGGCTGACTCGGCGGTCGGCAAAGCGTACACTCCTGGTGGCGCCGGGGCAGTAGGAGCCCCGACTCCAGGCTGATGCCCCAAGAAGGCTGGGGGCGGAGGAGGCAATTGCGAAGGAGCAGGCGGCTGCGGGCACCAGTAAGCTGCTGGTGGCGCCCACGCAAAGGGCGGCTGAGAAGCAGGGGCAGCCATCATGTGCACCGAACCTCTGGAAGACGCCGCTAGAGTGGGAGGAGATGGCACCGTCTCCCACTTGATGATGCTACCGGGATTCATCCGGCAGACTCGTCCCATGTGGCCAGGCTTGCCACAGTGGTTGCAACTCCCGGTCCAACCACACTCTGAAGCACGGTGCTCACCACCGCACTTGAAGCACAACATGCCCTGCCCGGGCACAGGACGAATAGCCGCTCGCAAGGAAGATGACTGGGGCGGCTTCATCTTAGCCCCTGAGGAGGAGCCCTGTCCTCCCTTGAACTTCTTGAAGGTGGGTCACTGAGAAGACCCACCTCCTCCACCAAAGGTCCTCTTCTGGCCCCCGCCTGGGGCCGCAGGAACTCCTGAACCGCCCGGGTTTTGCTGTTCCCGGGAGAGCTCCAACTCGAGCTCCATGCCCTTCGCCTGCTCCACCACGGAGCAGAAGTCACGAGGGACAGTCGCCCCCATGACAACTCTGAACTCCTGGTTGAGGCCCCTACGGAACCTCCTTGCCTTCTCCCGATCATCAGCTGCCACAGCCGGCACGAAGCGCACTACGCTGTTGAACTCACCTCATACTCTACCACCGAGCTCTTTCCCTGGGAAAGAGTCATCAGAGTATGCTCCATCCGCTCAAGGAAAGACTCTGGGTAGAACTTGGCTCGAAAGCGAGCCACAAAGTCCTCCCAGGTGACTGGACCAAGATCGGGGGCTCTAGCAGCCAGAACCCCCTCCCACTAGATATCAGCTTGTCCTTTCAGCTGAAAGGCCACAAAGCGAGCCCTCTGGACCGAGGTCAACTCTAGGGCCTCAAACTGCCTCTCCATGTACCGCAGCCAATCTGCGGATTGGATCGGCGTGCCCGCTCCATCAAAAGTGTTAAGACGGAGGGACATCCACTCCCGGAGACTCATCCTCGGCTCCGACACAGCGGGGGCAACAAGCTGAGAGCCACTGCGAGGAGGCACAACAGGGCTGCCCCATGGCTTGCTTGGCGCAACTCCCTGAATCTCCTCTGCAGAGCGATTACTAAATCCTCATTGGCGACGGTACCTCCGCCCCGATCTTCTTTGGAAGCTCCTCCTGAGCTGGCCCATGCGCATTGAGCGAAACGCTACCCTCAGCAACAGACTCCGCGGCTCCCTGAGAACCTCGCCCCTGGCCTCCACGGCCACGGCGACCACGGCCTCTACCCCTTGGCATGGTTGCTACAAACAGACAACCATCCAACCACATAAATAAAAGCACAACAACAAATAATCAAGAACGATCAACCATCATCATAGGCATAATCTTCATCAAATAATCAAGCGCGATGCAATGATGAACCAAAACCCCATCCTACTGTGCAACCAAAGTGTGTCAAATTTTAGATTAGTCATACCACTTTTGCAAGTTTTAATGTTGCTATCCTATAACAAAGTTTTAGTTAGAACCTAAGCCATGTTTCTAAGTTATTCCACATCATATTTTAGTTGCAACTTAAGGTATGACACTAAAAATTCACATTCCAAGGACCTACAGCCCGCTCTGATACCAACTGTAACACCCCGGCATTTAATATGCCTGAATGCTACCAAACATAAGCTAAACAACATCTAAATACCACAATTAAAAATAAATTCCAGCAAAGGCGCACATGCTAAAAACCGAGATTTCGGCAGCATCTCCTTTGTTTTAACATGAATTGAAGGAGCAACACAGTTAAACAATATAAGGCAATAAGAGAGACGGCTAAAACAGCAATAATTAAAGACTTAACGACCAAATAAGTCTAATACCAAGCACTTAATGTCTCCAAGAGTCGAACGAACAATAAAACTCTCATATAGCAACGCTAAACCTTAAAACAATAATCATCACACGTAGTTTATTATTAACGCTAATTGAATGACTTGTGGAATCAAAATGAGCGAAGCTACGTGCGGACGTGTGACTATTTCCCTTCCCCGCATGCCATTCTCATGGTACCTAAAACAACAAGAAAACACAAGCGTGAGTTGAAAACTCAGCAACCATATTGTAATGGTACAACAAGAACAATTTCATGGCAATAATAACTCTTATCATGTAAACCATCTCATTCATAATCACATAACATTTTCATCCTCAATATGTATGCAATGCGATGCTATGCTCATGTCTCCTTGGAAACTCATACCGGTATGGTTGAGTACACACCCGTCGGTGTGCACCCTCTCCCCCCTTCCATCCCGAAGATGGAGGGTGCCTACTCCTCGCTTCCGTTCACCGTGGTGAATGGAATCACGATGTAGGACTTACTCATTGGCTCTCCGGATTAGTCATAACTTTCTCACCGACCTTCCCGGATTAGTTATGACTTTCTCACCGCCCGGGCCATGTAACATGTCATGAATGCAATTATGCCAACATCATATTTAACTCATATATTAACACATGGCATCATAACATAATAAACATGCTGATCATATCATTGGCAACCATTAAAGCATGGCAAGTGATCATAAATCATGTAGTCAATTCCATCTATTCTCAACAAGCAACCTACAAATCGCTATCCACTACAACACACTTGCCTCAACCACGGGCAACGGATTGGCGGGAAGTAGAAGGCACTCCCGGGGTCACACCACCTGCACATAGGTATCACACACTCACAATCATGTCCACAAAATAATACACAAACTTTCATCTACCCCGACATTGCCAACTACTCGCAAAACCTAAAAACAGAGGTTCTGTCCCGCCGGGACAGCAGCCTTGCAAAAGGCATAACTTGAGTTCTGGGACTCCGAATCAATTAAACGAGTACATCCTCGCGTAGCTTAGGAAATTTCCCAACTTTTCCTAGGTATATGGAAAGACTGATTCGGATTCTAAAGTTGTTTAATCTACAGATTACCGTGATCTGTTCCAATCACGTCACAGATTTTAACACGCTCGGTAAAACAGCCATAACTTTCAAACGGCTGGGCGGAATTTAACTTTATTTATATCCATGGAAATATAATGAAATTATCTACAACTTCTTCAACATCCGTACGACCAAATGCGGAATCTAAATTGGCGAAAGACCTAACCCTAGGTTGATTGCTCATGCTGTCCCAAAACAGAAACGTGGCAACAACTAGATCTAATCCAATCTACTCAAGTCCAGCACCACCAATTGATCAAAAATCATGATGAACACCATTAGAACAGTACCGAGCCCAACCCCAAGGAATCCCATGGCCATACCTTCGCCCGACGACCGAAATCCCAACGAAACTCCTCCCGGATCGCTCCTCGCTCCACGCTCCTCGCTCCTCGCTCCAATGGATGGATCCACGAGGTGCAGGGGGTGTGGAGGCCACCCTAGGGCAGCAACGGGGCGGAGGAGAGGTGGTGGAGAGGTGGAGAGGGCAAGGGGGGCGCACGGCACAAGGGGAGAGGGAGGGTGGGGGTGCGGCTAGGGGCCAAGGGAGGTGTGGGGCGTCAAAATGGAGGGTGGGGGCACACATAAAGTGTAGGGGCAGCCCTCTTACCAGACCCAACAAGGATTCCTAATCCTAAATGAATTCCTTCTCCATCCCACCAAAGCCCACAACCCCCTCTTTAAGGCCCAAAATCCCCCGCAAAGGCCCAAAACCTCGGAAACGGCCCGGAAACGTTATTAACCTCCAAATCCTATGGTTTTAACCTTATTTCCACATCTCATACTGTTTTTGACCTTATCATGCACGTTAAATAAGGTTACGACACTCCGTGGTGTCACAATCACGAGGTAGATCTTACTCAATGGCGCTCCAGATTAGTCTTAACTTTCTCACCGACCTTACCGGACTAGTTATGACGTTCTTACCGACCGGGCCAGTTTTCAGGTCATGTATGCAACATATGCCATAAACATAAACAATTAATCATTGCGTAGCATCATGACATACCATTTTCATCATATCATAGACAAACACTAGTCATGGCAAGATAGCATATCATGAAAACAATCTGCATCTAATCAAGACAAGCAACCTACAACACACTACCCATTCCAATACACTAGCCTTAACCGCGGGCGATGGATTGGTGAGAGGATGAGGGCACTCCCGGGGTCACAACACCTGCACGTAAATACCACACACTCAAAACGTTCCCACAAAACAATACACCATCGCTCATCTACCCCGACTTCGCAGACTACTCCTAAAGCCGAAAAACAGAGAATCTGTCCCCAGGACAGCAGGCTTCAAACTAGCATAACTTGAGTTCTAGGACTCCAAATCAAGTAAACCAGTACATGATCACGAAGCTTAGAAAATTTCCTAGCTTTTTCTAAGTATTGGGAAAAGCTGATTCGGCTTTTAAAATTGTCTAATCTACAAAAAATTACGTTCTGTCCCAATTATGTCACAGATTTGGACACGCACAGTAAAACGATCATAAATTTCAAAAGGTTGGGCGGAATTGGACGTTCTTAGTGTCCAATTAAAGGTATTGAAGTTATGTACAACTTTCTCAACAGGCGGCGGACCAAAATCCGATTCTAAAATTGCGAAAACTCAAACCCTAGGTCGTGTGCCTAATCTGCCCGAAGCAGAACGTGGGACAGCAAATGCAATCTCCCTAATCTCATCTAGGAACAGCACCTAAACACCAAATTTAACCATGAAATTACCCATCTAACATCACCTAGACCACCCCGAACAAGACCCCAAATCCGTACCTCTTCTTGACGGATCACCCGGTCGACGAACGCCTCTTCCTCGCGACCCGATCTCTCCTCCAATCGCCAGGAACGTCGGATCCTCTTGGACGGAGAGTTCCTAGACAGCGAGATCGCATGGAGGGAGAGTCTCTAGGGCTGTCTAGGGGAGGTGGAGGAGCAAGGTGGCGGCTAGGGGAGGCAATGGGGGAGGCGCATGGGGGGAGAGGGGTGGGTGGCGGCTAGTGTTGACGGAGAGGGGAGTGGGGGTGCACCAAGGGGTAGGGGCTAGGTTTGGCTGCCCAAAAGTCCCCCCCTTGGGCCCAAACCCTTCCACCGGAGGCCCAACTCAACCCCCAAGGCCCAAAGTCCCCCGAAAAGGCCCAAACACCCGAAAACGGCCCAAAAACACGCTATAAAGTCGTACCGAAATGCCGAATTCTATAATGTCACATTCTGGGGTGTCACATTCTCTCCCACTTAACAGGATTCGACCCCAAATCCGAGACACAACACTTCGCAATCAACCAAATCGAAGGGAGCTAAGGTTCACTTCTCAAAACCCGCTAAGAAACCCCTACAATTTGCACTAGCCCGGACTCAAAAGCAAGGAGCTAAGGCTCGAAGATTGACGGCTCTAACGATAACTCACAATCAAAACTTGCCAGAATCTTACTCAACATTGAAACACAAAGCACTCACATACGGCCTCAGCACGACCCAAGCGGTAGGATAAATCCTCAAACAGACCACAAAAGAAAACGATCTCACACTCCTCATTTCATACATTCCTTGGCACTAGAATGCCCGATCCCTTTAACCAACGCTACTCTCCAAAAGAACATGGTAACAATCTCTAACTCCAACTCTAGATCCCCCTTCAGCTCTCACGTGCAAAAAAAAGCTTTCACACCTCAACCTCTCTACTGTGGTTCGTCATAATCAAGACGACGCGAACCAAGCGGGACACATCACTCCAAGACTACCAACTACTTGAACAAACGGGGTTAAAACCTTGCAAAAGATTGATCTTTTACAACAAGGCCAACACCCACCGTTACCATCGAAGGAAAAGCCTACTTTATAACCAGGGTTCTTGAAACCCGCAAAAACAATACAACCGAGCAATCCACTTCGGTTGACACAACTCGCTCAAAGATCGACGAGAAAAAGATCCAATACACTTCGAAAAGGAAAAGCAATTACTAGCAACCACCAAGTGGTCCGCTAATAATTTAATCAACCCTACCAAGGAACACATCAACGACACAATTCTCCAAGAAGGTTTGGATTGAGTTATACACAACCTTCCTTTACTCTTCACTTTTAAACTATTTATGATCAACTACTAGCCACACCAGATTTCTCTTACTAAAAAGGTTTCGCCCTCGCATTTTTCCACTCAAAGGACCAAGACAAAGAGTACAATCATTGAGCGAGCTCAACCATAAACCATGAACCCAATTGATCCCCATGCATCAATTTGAATTCAATGCACTAACATTTACTTTGGAAAGAATTGGACAACATCCAAAGAGCCCACATTTTATTTTCCTAAGCCAAATTGCAAAGAAAACTCAAATCTCTTACACCACAGCCAAAATGCCATAATTTATTCATTATTTCTTTTCATACTAGAAAGGAATGGACATCTCGATTCATGGCATGAATGCAAACTTTTCAAGAGCACTCCGGACTAGTCATATATCCATTCATGACTTTCTCACCGACCTGGCTCATCGACTCTTTTATGATTAATTATACATATATGATATCATGTTTCCTTTTCACCATTCATTCATCATGTAACAACAGTACCGAATAGTCATTCACCAAATGACTTCTTCCTCGGTATCACATGATTGAAACACAATTAACATCGATGGTTGCACTAACTCATATAGATTAGGATGACAGCATAGTTAACAATAAACACCACAACGCATCATAACCCGACATCAGTTGCGAGCTAAACTTGCAAAGCATCACTTTTTAACCAAAAAATCAACATTTTGGAAAAGAATATCGACTCCAAAGTCAAACATCTGCATCCACAATCGCCACAATTTTTCTCAAAGAAAAAGGGAAACTTATTCCCAAATGAGAACACTTCACTATCAGAACCACTTATGAAACATTTATAAAATCCACCCTTTTGAAGCACACGCAAACACCTCACACCTTTTCCACATAACTCCAACTCTAGCCAAATATAGTTACAAATTAAATCTCAAAGATTTCCAACACATCCCACTATGTCCATCTACTCCCTTTAAAATTCATTCCAAGGATAATTCAGTGTGAAAGCGAAGGAGCGCGATCCACTCAAAAACTTTTGGGTGTAAATCCATACTCATAGCACAAATTAAACAAATGGGCCAAAACCAAAGATCGACACCAATCACTACAAGTTTTGGGGAAACTCTGAAACTCAACATAAGGAACACCTCAACCGAAAGCATTCAACCCAAATAGCCAACAACCAAACCAGTCCAAAGGTTTTAAACACAAGCTCAACATAGATACAACCACCTTTAGTGTTCCACTATGCTTTCTATTAAAGATTTTAAATCTTCACTATTTACGTGTCGAGAAGGCCCAACAGGACTTAACAAAAACCACATAACAAATTCTTTCTGTAGTTACCTTTGCCAAACTTATAAATAAGATTTATGATGCTTATCATGAGACATCCATCCAAGACTACGTCAACTTGATCCCCACAGACCAACATATCATATAACATCATATTCTAGATTTGAAACAAGTACTTCAACAAATACCTTGGCATGATTAACCTATCCATTTTATACCACCTATATGTCAACATCTCAACAATCGAAACTTTTTTTTTCAATTAACAAATGGCTACATCACATAAATGTTATCTTCATAAAACAAAATTCATAAGTAGGTGTCTGAGGTATACACTCAATAAGGATAGAGTCCTACATCATATCAATTATCCAAGGTTCACTCCATCACAGCATGTTACAATGTCCTTCATTTTAATGATGGTTCTTCAACGATTAATCTAAACAATTAACACCAGTTCTAAGTCATCATTATCGATAAACGGCATAATCATAAAACAACAATCATTGCTTTAAGCTACCCCATACATAGGTTATAACAAGTTGCCGCTACTCAACATACTCCAACTATTTAAAATAAATTGAATAAGTTAAACCATCACAAAGCTCTTAAGGCAATCGCAAAACTTATGCCTGCCCCATTGACATCAATACTAGCATTATAGGAACACACTACATACTTCCAAATATACTAATAGTTTGCAACGACATAAATAGCAACTCTAATCAACTTCCAAGTTAAAGTCGCTAGCCAACCTGATTAAATTTCTCTATTAACACGTTAAATTAGAACATCTTTAAACAACCATCAAGGTTCCTTTAACAATATCAGTAGTTTACATCATCTTAATGTTCTAACTATGCATTAGGATTTAAAACTTTAAACATTATCGGGGGTCATAAGCACTTTTAAAGCAAAGCAACAGATTCTAAGCATGTACATTAACACATTTAATCATTCTCGCTATAGAGTACTCTACAGCACATTTAATCATTCTCGCTATAGATAACAACCGCATTGAATTGTTTCAACTCACAAATTAACTTAACAATATGTCATTCCATAAACCACATTGTTACATACTACATAACATGCTAAACAACAATTCTCACTATTGACAAACGATTTCAGTCAAAAGACTACTTACTTTGTTTGCAGCATTTTATTTTTAAAACTCAACCCAAATTCACAAGGAAACTTGACTCTCAAAATTGCAATGAGACAAACCCAAACTTGGTCATGCAAAAGGAAATTCTCCAAAACACTTTTCAATCTCAAAGACTCCCATAGAGGAAAATGGTTGAAAGACAATTTTCTTAAAAGGGAACCAAGCGATCAAGTAATCCTTTTCAAATAAAACCTTAACACTAAACCCTAAACTTTCACGAAACAAGAAGGGTTTTCAAAGATGATTTCTCAAACCAGAAAAATGACGAAATCAAACACCACTTACTCCTACAAAGCCACATGACTTCAGCCCTGACAACCAGGTCTGGCATAACGCCGCAATAACTCTTTTGACCTCGGAGAAAGACAAACACAGGAATAAATTGAATGCTTCTCCCCATAAAGCAATCAACAAACTAAGCATCAAAGCTGGAAAGGCGACCAAAATAAGCGCAACGCTAGACTCTTCTTCTTCGTCTTCAACCAAGGAAGACAAAACCACACATCGCATATGGAACAATCCGCGAAAATCCAATACCAAACACTTTTCTTTTGGTTTCAATCAACTAAAACCAAGAAAACCAACCAAGACCGACTGTCAGAACGATAAAGAGCATCCGAAGGAATCCACCACCAATCTCTTCTATTTGACTCCAGTCAACTACCCGATCTACGACAGAAAGGGTAAGCACTCTTCTCCTATAGGGGTTAATAATTCTTCGGTGATGGCATTAACCGGTCATACCGTCAAACCACACCCTTACTATGAATAAAAAGAGGTGACCGAAACCCTTCGGCACCACAACCCCACTTTATCACAAATATAGCAACTTAATCAAATCTATCATAAATATAGCATTATACATCATCAGAAGTAGCATTCAACGTCAAAGCTTAGATACAATATTTAAGCGGATAGCCACGACACCCATACCCTTCCTACTGTGCATCAGAGTGTGTAGAGTTTTAAATTAGTTAACTAAACTATTTCAGATTTTAAAGTTATTGCCCTAAGGCCAAATTTTAACGAGTAGACCTATGCCATGTTTCTACTTTTCCAAGTCAACATTTTAGTTTACTATAGAGTAATTTGCTACATTCACATTCCACGGACCTAAAGCCTGCTCTGATACCAACTGTAACACCCTGGCATCTAGTATGCCTGAATGTTACCAAACATAGACTAGACAACATCTAAATACCACAAATAAAGGTAAATTACAACAAAGGTGCAAATGCTAAAACCAAAAATTTTGGCAGCATCTCCTTTGTTTTTCCATGATTGAAGCAATAACAATACTATGACAAGATATAGCAACATATGAGACATCTAAAACAGCATTAACAATGGATATAGCAACATCTTAAATCAATAATACCAAGTCCAACCACTTCTCAAACTAAAAAAAAGCAATTGAGGAAAACCAGCACATAATTTAACCATACACCAAGATTCATGGCACTATTCTTATTATCATGACTTCAAATGATTAAATTGTCTATAAGTGTGGAGCTACATGTGGAAGTGTAGCTAATGCCCTCTCCCGCATGTCGGTTTCATGGTACCTAAAAACAACATGAAACACAAGCGTGAGTTCATCACTCAGCAAGCATATTGCAATGGATCATAAGAACAAATCAATGCCAACATCGATACATACCATACTTAACATCATGATCAAGTCATAATTTCATATACAACATCATAACCATGTCCCAATCTCATTGTACACATTTCATTATCATCATCATGTATGCAATTCAATGCACATGTCTCCTCGAAGCACATACCGGTATTGCCGAGTGCACACCCATCGGCGTGCACCCTCTTTCCCCTTCCATCCCGTAGATGGAGGGCACCTACTCCTCGCTTCCACTCACCACGTGTATGGAATCACGAGGTAGGTCTTACTCAATGGCGCTCCGGATTAGTCATAACTTTCTAACCGACCTTACCAAACTAGTTATGACGTTCTCACCGACCAGGCCAGTTTTCATGCCATGTATGCAACATATGCCATAAACATAAACAATTAATCATTGCATAGCATCATGACATACCATTTTCATCATATCATGGGCAAACACTAGTCATGGCAAGATAGCATATCATGAAAACAATATGCATCTAATCAAGACAAGCAACCTACAACACACTACCCATTCCAATACACTGGCCTTAACCGCGGGCGACGGATTGGCGAGAGGATGAGGGCACTCTCGGGGTCACACCACCTGCACATAGAAACCACACACTCAAAACGTGCCCACAAAACAGTACACCATCGCTCATCTACCCCGACTTCGCAAACTACTCCCAAAGCCGAAAAACAGAGAATCTGTCCCCTGGGACAGTAGGCTTCAAACTAGCATAACTTGAGTTTTAGGACTCCAAATCAAGTAAACTAGTACATCATCACGAAGCTTAGGAAGTTTCCTAGCTTTTTTTAACTATTGGGAAAAGCTGATTCGGCCTCTAAAATTGTCTAATCTACAAAACATTACGTTTTGTCCCAATTACGTCACAGATTTGAACATGCTCAGTAAAACGATCATAACTTTCAAACGGCTGGGCAGAATTGGACGTTCTTTATGTCCAATTAAAGGTATTGAAGTTATCTACAACTTTCTCAAGAGGCGGCCGACCAAAATCCGAACCTAAAATTGCGATAACTCAAACCCTATGTCGTGTGCCCAATCTGCCCGAAGCAGAACGTGGGACAGCAAATGCAATCTCCCTAATCTCATCTAGGAACAGCACCTAAACACCAAATGTAACCATGAAATTACCCATCTAACAACACATAGACCACCCTGAACAAGACCCCAAATCCGTACCTCTTCTTGACGGATCACCTGGTCGACGAACGCCTCTTCCTCGCGACCCGATCTCTCCTACAATCGCCGAGAACGTCGAAATCGCCCAGAACGCTGGATCCTCTTGGACGGAGAGTTCCCAGACAGTGAGATCGCACGGAGGGAGAGGCTCTAGGGCCGTCTAGGGGAGGTGGGGAGGTGGAGGAGCAAGGTGGTGGCTAGGGGAGGCAATGGGGGAGGCGAATGGGGGGAGAGGGGTGGGTAGCGGCTAGGGTTGAGGGAGAGGGGAGTGGGGGGCGCACCAAGGGGTGGGGGCTAGGTTTGGCTGCCCAAAAGTCCCTCGCCTTGGGCCCAAACCCTTCCTCCACCGGAGGCCCAACTCAACCCCCAAGGCCCAAAGTCCCCCGGAAAGGCCCAAACACCCGGAAACGGCCCAAAAACACGCTATAAAGTCGTACTAAAATGCCAAATTCTATAATGTCACATTCTGGTGTGTCACAGGAGGCCTCCATGCCCATTCATTCTTTGAGTTGTTGTGTTGCTCATTTGAGCTTTGCCCACATGAAGCGAGGCTTTGTAATCACACATCTCTGAATGAAATACAAGTTCCAAGAGCCAAATCTATTTTCTTGCAATTTAATTCTTACAATTTACATTATGTCTTTACTTTCGGCATTTACTTTCATGTATTAAATTCAGCATTTACATTCCCGTATTTACATTTATGATTGCTGGATTTTGTTCTTGACTTGAGCGATTCGCATTCACCTCCTTCTATTTTCTATTTGGATCTTCGCTCAAGATCGAGTCCATTTGCCAAAGTTTGTATGCCGCAAGAGCTTATTTGTCAAGTTTCTGTCAAGATCGCTAATATATCCTGAACTTGTTCTTCGCGCAGCAGTCAGTCTTCGATTTTTAGAAAAATCTAGAAAAATCCTTTTTGATTGATTCTTGTTGGAGTCCACCAACGACCTGCTCCAAGTGGGGACCATTCCTGAAAAATCTGCTTTTGCTTTTCTAAAAGAGACTTTTGTGATTTGGCTTGATTTCATTTAGAAAAGAATTATTAGAATTAATTCCTATTTTTTTGGATACTTGACAACTAGGATTGTGATTTACAAATCCCTCACATGATTCATGGCTCTCATCCATGCAATCTAGGGATACACATAGTTATCGAGTCGTTCTGGTTTTTGCGAGTTTCACGAATTTGAGGAGCAGCGGTTTCCTTGCAGGATTGTTTGGAGTACGTTGAGTAGGGGATGATTTTATTTGGGATCATTCACCCCCCCCTCTGATCGCCATCTTGGTCCTGCACCATTTCCCTGCATGAACACTCAAGCATTTCCAATTTACTAGCAATGCATCTTCGAGCCATTTCCATACCAAGCCATGCATGAGCCTTCCATCCTCTAGCCGCGCCATTCCAGTAAGTATTTTTGTTTGCTATTCCTTCGTCTCCAGCGACGAGTGCTTCGGCAAGTGCTGGAATCGCCGCCGCCAACGCCGACCTTTCGACCAAGCCTCCTGAGCCGACGGTTTGCGCTACTACCACCGCCGATCAGTACTTCTTTTTCTCTTATGCGCGCACTCTGTCTCTGTCGATCAGTTGGTCTTATCATCTGTATTTGAGCATGTATATATCTATATTAGGATTGTTCGCATGTGTATGAATATACATGTTAAGTGTAATATGCCCGAATGCTACCAAACATAGACTAAACAACATCTAAATACCACAATTAAACATAAATTACAGCAAAGGCGCACATGCTAAAAACCGAAATTTCGGCAGCATCTCCTTTGTTTTAACATGAATTGAAGCAACAACAATAATAACATGTCAATATAGCATAACGAACGACAGCCATAACATGATCAAACAGAAAAATAGCCACCATACCACTAAGGATATAAATTCTATCCGTCACATGACAAATATGGACTAATCATTTACTCATAACGACCAACGAATCATCGAAACCACAGTTTAGCTCAATGAATTAACCATAACCTTAAGGGAAGGAACATGTCATTGTTTAAATGTGTGATGCTAAGTGATGACATGTGACTAGCTCCCTTTCCCGCATGTCGGATTCATGGTACCTAAAAGAAAACAACATAAACACAAGCGTGAGTTCATCACTCAGCAAGTATATTGCAATGGTACAAACATAACAATTACATAGCAATAATATCTCACATCATGTAAACCATCTCATTCATGGTCACATATCATCATCATCATCATCAATATGTATGCAGTGCAATGCGATGCTCATGTCTCCTTGGAAACTCATACCGGTATGGTTGAGTACACACCCGTCGGTGTGCACCCTCTCCCCCCTTCCATCCCGAAGATGGAGGGTGCCTACTCCTCGCTTCCGTTCACCGCGGTAAATGGAATCACGATGTAGGACTTACTCATTGGCTCTCCGGATTAGTCATAACTTTCTCACCGACCTTCCCGGACTAGTTATGACTTTCTCACCGCCCGGGCCATGTTATCATGCCATGTATGCAAATATGCCACATTATAATCAACTTGTACATTAACACATGGCATCATAACATGATAAACATACTCATCATATCAATGGCAGTCATTAAAGCATGGCAAGTGATCATCACATATAATCAATCTCATCTAGTCTCAACTAGCAACCTACAAATCGCAACCCATTACAATACACTTGCCTCAACCACGGGCAACGGATTGGCGGGAAGTAGAAGGCACTCCCGGGGTCGCACCACCTGCACATAGGTACCACACACTCACAATCATGTCCACAAAATAGTACGCAAACCCTCATCTACCCCGACATTGCCAACTAATCGCAAAACCCAAAAACAGAGGCTTTGTCCCGTCGGGACAGCAGCCTTCCAAAAGGCATAACTTCGGTTCTGGGACTCCGAATCAATTAAACGAGTACATCCTCGCGTAGCTTAGGAAATTTCCCAACTTTTTCTAGGTATAGGGAAAGACTGATTCGGATTCTAAAGTTGATTAATCTACAAAATACCGTGATCTGTTCCAATCACATCACAGATTTTAACACGCTCGGTAAAACAGCCATAACTTTCAAACAGCTGGGCGGAATTTAAAGTTCTTTATATCCACTGAAAGATAATGAAATTATCTACAACTTCTTCAACAGCCGTACGACCAAATTCGGATTCTAAATTGGCGAAAAAGCGAACCCTAGGTCGACTGCTCATGCTGTCCGAAACAGAGAACGTGACCAACTCAAGAATCCATCTAATCTAATCAAATCCAGCACCACCAATTGATCTAAAAACTTGATAATCATCCTTAGAACAGTACCTAGCCCAACCCCAAGGATTCCTATGGCCATACCTTTGCCCAACGCACGAAAACTGAATGGATCTCCTCCAGGTTCGCTCCTCGCTCCTCGCTCCTTGCTCCTCGCTCCAATGGATGGATCCTCGAGGTGCAGGGGGTGGGGAGGCCACCCTAGCACAGCAAGGGGGTGGAGGAGAGGTGGTGGAGAGGTGGGGAGCAATGGGGGCAAGGGAGAGGGGGCGCACGGCCACGGGAGAGGGAGGTGGGGTGGCTAGGCAAGGGAGGAGGAGGTGGGGGCGCACAATGGGAGGGGTGGGGCGCACAAGGGGCAGGGGAGTCCCCCTTTTACCAGCCCCAAACCTGAATCCTAGTCCTAAATGGACTCTTACTCCATCCCACCAAAGCCCACAACCCCCTCTTTTAGGCCCAAACTCGCCCGGAAAGGCCCAAAACCCCGGAAACGCTATTAAACCTCCTACCATATGGTTTTAACCTCCACTACCATATTTCATAATGTTTTTTGAGCTCAACATTCACTTTTTAAATAATGTCACACCATTCCGTAGTGTCACATTAAGTCAACTGCATGAACGCATATATATGATAATATACATGCCTGTTTCCCTATATATATACATATATATATATATATTATAATTTGCATGTATATATTAGGAAGATTAGCGTGTATGATTTCTCTATATGCACGAACACATGTACTATGGTCGACAGATGCATATATATATATATATATATATATATATATATATATATATAGAGAGAGAGAGAGAGAGAGATTGGTCGGATGATCTCGTCGTGTGTATTTGCGCATGTATAGACATGTTAGCGTATATATGCTAGTACGGATATACATATATTGAACGCATGTATAAGTATATACATTAGTATGACGTAGGCTTACACACGTATATATACTAGGCGAACGCATGTATATGCATATATATATTAGGTTGCACATGTATACGTATATTTATACATTAAGATGTGCGCGTATGTTAGGACGTGTGTGCGTTTACATATATATGTTAGTATATATATACTAGCTAGGCGCATGCATGTGTAGACATATATATGTGAGACCGAATGCATGTACCCATACCAGCCGTAGCATGCATCCATACACACACACACACACACACACACACACTACGTTGTTTCTTTCACGTAGCATGCATGTATTTATAATAGCTGTAGTTAGTATACATACGTATATAAATACTCGCTAGGCGTATGCATGTTTCTATATTAGTCGTCGTATGTATACATATATATATACCCACTGTGCGGTTATATTCGTCTGATCCGCACGTATATATTCAGCCGATTCGCAAGTATAATTTTCTATATGCATGTATACTTATATGTTGAAGTAATACTAGTTTGCTTCGGTTTTTCTCTCACATAGTGTAACACCCCGGCATTTAATATGCCCGAATGCTACCAAACATAGACTAAGCAACCTCTAAATACCACAATTACAAGTAAATTATAGCAAAGGCAATAATGCTAAAAACCCGAAATTTCGGAAGCATCTCTTTTGTTTTTGCTTGAATTGAAGGAACAACAATAGCATATCAATATATGGCAATATGAGAGGCATCTAAAATAGCAATAATTAAAGGCATGATAGCAATATAAGTCTAATTCCAAGCATTCAATGTCTCCATGAGCCAAACGAACAATAAGACTCTCATAACGCAAAACTAAACCATAAATTAATAAGCATCACACTTAGTTATTATCAAGACCCAATTGAATGACTTGTGGGAACAAATGAGTGAAGCTACGTGTAGAGGTGTGACTATTCCCCTTTCCCTCATGCCGGTCTCATGGTACCTAAAAACAACAAGAAAGCACAAGCGTGAGTTCAACACTCAGCAAGTATATTGCAATGGTACAAAAGAACAATTACATGGCTACAACATCTCACATCATGTCTATCATTTCATTCATGATCACATATCATTATCATCATCATTATGTATGCAATGCGATGCGATGCTCATGTCTCCTTGGAAACTCATACCGGTATGGTTGAGTACACACCCGTCGGTGTGCACCCTCTTCCCCCTTCCATCCCGAAGATGGAGGGTGCCTACTCCTCGTTTCCATACACCGCGGTGAATGGAATCACGATGTAGGTCTTACTCATTGGCTCTCCGGAATAGTCATAACTTTCTCACCGACCTTCCCCGGACTAGTTATGACTTTCTCACCGCCCGGGCCATGTATCATGCCATGTATGCAAACATGCCAACATCATAAATAACTTGTACATTAACACATGGCATCGTAGCATAATAAGCATATTCATCATATCAATGGCAATCATTAAAGCATGGCATGTGAACATATCATATATTCAATTTCAATCTCAATCAATCTAGCAAACTTCAACCCGCTACCCATTCCAATACACTTGCCTCAACCACGGGCGATGGATTGGCGAGAAGTAGAAGGCACTCCCGGGGTCACACCGCCTGCACATAGGTACCACACACTCACAATCATGTCCACAAAACAGTACGCAAACCCTTTTCTACCCCGACATCGCAAACTACTCGCAAAACCCAAAAACCGAGGTTCTGTCCTGTCAGGATAGCAGCCTTCAAAAAGGCATAACTCGGGTTCTAAGACTCCTAATCAATTAAACGAGTACAATGAGCATACCGTGATATGTTCCAATCACGTCACAGTTTTTAACACGTTCGGTAAAACGAGCATAACTTTCAAACAGCTGGGCGGAATTGGACGTTCATTATACCCACTGAAAGGTATTGAAGTTACCTACAACTTCTTCAACAAACGGATGACCAAAATCCAAATCTAAATTGGCAAAAACTCAAACCGTAGGTCGACTGCTCATGCTGCCCGAAACAGAGAACATGGCAAACTCAAGATTCCATCTAATCTACCCAACTACAGCACCACCAATTGATCTAAAAACATGATAATAACCCTTAGAATAGTACTTAGACCAACCCCAAGGAATCCCATGGCCATACCTTCGCCCGACGCATGAAAACCCAACGGATCTCCTCCCGGTTCGCGCGATCTCCTTCCTCGCTCCAAATCCACCGGATCTCCTCGTCGCGGAGCGCTCCAATGGATGGATCTTCGAGGTGTTGAGGTGGAGAACTCCCCTAGGGGCAGCAAGGGAGGTGGAGAGGTGGTGGAGGGGTGGTGGTGCAATGGGGAGAGGTGGTGGGGGTGGTGCGGCTAGGAGGAGGACTTGGGGCGGCTAGGGCAAAGAGGGGGAGGAGGGGGGCGCACACACAGGGGTGGGACGCACAAAAAGGGCAGGAGGAGGCCCCCAAATAGGTCTCCTACTCCTAAATGGACTCAAACTCCTCCCCACCAAGGCCCACGACCCTTTCCCTAGGCCCAAACTCCCCCGGAAAGGCCCAAACTCCCGGAAACGCAAATAAACCTCATACCGTATGGTTTCAACCTCCAATTCCATATTTCATAATGTTTTTTACCTCAACATTCACATTATATAAGGTTACGACACTCCGTGGTGTCACACATAGCTGCCAAGCCGAAGAATACCCATATACGGATCAACAGTGCCATGCAATGAAAATTAAAAAGTTATTTGTACGTGTTAATCTTCAGGAATTTTGAATTTTGTCTTTTCCGCTACAAATTCGTTTTAAGTCCAAATCGCTTGCAACAAATTTTGTTAATTAGTAAAAATTAATACATATCTGCGATAGTTATTTTGAAATTTTATGAATAAATTTATATTGATAAATAATTTGCGAAAAGTCCAACTTACGAATTTTGTAGCTCCTAAACTATACGTCCAAAAATGTCCAAATAAATTTTGTAAATCTTAGAAAGTGCTAAACTAATTATTTGGAAGTTTTCATCAAATTATGAATTAGTTTGATTTGCGGTATTTTTTGAACTGTGTTTATTCGTTGTTTTTTGGTGTTTATTTAGTTCTTTATCTGCTACGTGTAGACGTTGAATTGTGCGAAGGTGCAAAAGTGGAAGATCAAGACTTAGATCAAAACCAGCTGAACTTTGAAGGCAAGTTATGCTTTGACCATTTTGTTCCCATGTTTTTGAAAATTAGCTTGCTTTTAAATTATGCATTGTAACACCCCAATTTTTGCTTTTTATGAAATAAAATGATAACTGGCATTTTAGAGAATTTTTGGAATTTTCTGGAATTTATTTGCATTTATTTGGATTTAATTTAAATTTATTCCTTTTGAGATAATTAAATAATTAATAGTTTTAAATAAAATTTTGTTGGAAATATTTTATTTGAGTCCAAAATGTCTCAAAGAATATTCTAGAATTTTTTTGTAATTTTTTTTATTATTTTGCTATTTTTTTTGAAATAATTAGATTTCTAGAAATTAATTTAATTATTTAATCACTGGAAAACCCTAGTGGGTTTCACTATTCATCCGACCAAGTCGGACCCGAGTCAGACTCGAGTCTGACTCGAATCGGACCCGAGCCAGACCGCGGCCGATCGAACCTTAAACGGACGAACTGTTGGATCGCGATCCAATGGCTGAGATCACGCTGCGTTGCGCTCGCGTGCCGGTCGTAGGATCGAGCCACGTGGACGCCCGTGATGTTGCCACGTAACGCCACCGTCGTCTCCGACTCGGGCACAGACTGCACCGCCATGTGGGCCTAGGGTTCCGCTTTTCGCGCGGACACCGAGTGTATTTAATGCCCGTATGCTGCCCCAAGGATCGCCTTCGCCTCGCGCACATCCTGCTCGAGCCGCTGCCGCCTGGAACGCCCCACCGTGGCCGCGATTGCTTGCCGAAGTTAGGGGAGACGCAACCACTGTTTTTGCTTCATGCCGCCGCCGTTGAGCCGTCCCCGCCGTGTTGAAGCCCAGATCCGGAACCATCAAGTCGAGGCGCTCACGTGGGGGTCATCCACTTTGCCGAAGACGTGCCCAAATGTCGTACGGAGGGTTGTCGTCCTCAGCGCCGGCAGCCACGAGCCACCGCAAAGCCATCGCCGCCATCGAGCTCAGTCAACCGTTCGATCTTTATTCAACGACCAAGGTGAGTCCACGTCACCCTAAACCCCATAGAGACCTAGATTTGACGGTTTAGATCACGCCACGTAGCCTTTAATCGAGATGACTTAGGATAGATCTTAACCGTTGGATCTAGATCCAACGCACGGGATTGAGCCACGTAGCCGTAACTGCACCGTGCTAGATCCAATCACAGTCGTTAGATCTAGATCGTATGGTTAGATTCGTTCCGCATTGTAGCATTAGGTGCGATCTCAACCGTACGATCGAGATCGAACGGCGTATAGCGTGCCACATGTCGCCACCTGGGTCATGCCACGTCAGTGCCCGAAGCCGCGCGGCTCAGATCTAATCTGGGTCGTCCGATCCGATTAGAACGGACCAGTTTAGATCGCGTATTTAGATGTTGTTTAGTCTATGTTGGATCTAATCTGGACCATCGGATTTCAAACCAACGGCCCAGATTTCGCCACGTGTCTAGTAGCCGAACCGTCGCGGTCCACGCGGGCGCGCCTGGTCGTCGCTGACGTCACACGTGATGTCAGCATGAGCCCGCGTGTCAGCGACTGCACAGACCGCACGGTGACATCATCCGTGACGTCATGGTCAGACCCGAATTTGCAAATCCGAACCCTCTGTATATTCTGCACTAGTCCAGGATCACACTAGTGCACACAATCTCAACATTGGTAAATATCACAATCATACTCAACGAAAAGCAAAGTACTTTATTTGAATATACCAAACTGGTTGCTCGACCTTATGGTCAAGTTACAAAGGTACGCCTCGCAGGGCGAAAACTTATTCAGAGAAATAACTGCAGTGAAAAAAAATAAAAAAACGCGTGGCGCCAACCAATATGCCACAGGCAACTAACTGGGCTTCTCCCTAAGTAGACGGCTCCTCCTAAAATTCCTCCTCAAAAGCTAGCGTAGTCACTTCTTCAGCTGGTGTTGTATTGTTGCAAGGGGTGAGTACTTGCTACTCAGCAAGTCAAGCACAGAATGCAAGCTGATATTCTAAATACATGGCTTACTACAAAGGATAGGCTAATAGGTTCACTTGCAGTAAAGCAGCATTCATAAATACGGTAATCGATTGCAAAGCAGTAAAACAGTAATAAAGATAATAACTTTCACAATAATTTCACAAGTAAAGTGTTTCCCAAACCTAAGTCCAATTCACCATTCCAAACCCAAGTGTTTCCGAACTCCGCATTTTTTTCCATGAAAGTCTAACCCTTGACTGTAATCCCCGAGCAATGTCTAATAACGCGAACACGGCTATTCAAATAGATTTGACACTCTGCAGAGGTTATACACTTTACCCATAAGATACAGCCAAACAACACGAAGGCGAGTGTTTGTAACAAAGCCTTTCCAATGCCTATCTAAACCCAGTACTACTCGCTAAGGTTTCAACTCTGGTGGGACTGTTTACCACATCCAGGGCCCCCCTCTTGCGCCATGTGAGCCAACCCGTGTGAGGACTGGTTACCACTACCCGATCCTCACACCACCACAATAGTACTGAAGCTTAGAATCAACAAATTAATCAGCTAGATCTGTCCCACTCCAGACTTGTGGTTGTAAGAATGACTCAGTTCAAAGGCTTGCAAGGTTAAGTCCTTAATTGACTAGGGCAAAACTACCGAAGAACCAAAACGACTTTCCCGATACCAATCCAGGCCCACCTGATCAAACTTGCCACTTGCCCCAGTCTAAAGCATTTTATCAAACCCCAGTTGATTACCATGCACCATGTGCCATCAACGTCAACATTAATAACATATGACACTTTCCAAATCATGTTCCATATCTCATTAAGTCAACATTTATATTTAATTATCCAAATCATGTCATGACTACGTGGCTGGGCTAAGCATTATTTTACAGCGGTCTAGTTACCCATGTTGGAAATTTAATAGCGTCCAACTAAATAATCCACAACTAGGGTGACAAAGGGTCCATGGCACACAATTATTTATGTCAACGTGGCATACAGCAAATTTGGCATTTAACTAATTCCCAGAAATAATTAAAGCATTTTCTATACAAATTAACATGCAATAAATTTAATCAAAATAATTTTCGAAAGTGGGAGCAATATGATCAAAGCATAACTTGCCTTCAAAAAGAACTTGTTCTTGGTCTTGAGTTGGCTCCTGGGTCAACACTTCACCTTCGAAGCCTTCGGGTACTTCAACGTCTGCTCGTAACGCGTGCAAATAGCAATAAATAATAAAATAGTAGATAACTAGTTACATGCCCGTGCGTTGCTACGAAAAACAAAATTGATAACGAAAAATAAAGATTAAAAAATAAAAAAAATTTATTTCACAAAATCAAACATCTATCTTTAACACTTCGTTTCTTGCGAAAGCTGGCTAATTAAAGCAACGCTTCGTTTCTTGCGTAGGGCAATTAAGCGGCAATTAATGACATGGGAAGAACGGACCACTGCCACTAAGTGCTGCTTTAGAATAGTAGAGAAAAGTGTCCAAAAATTCAAATAAAATTCACCATTAAATAGAGATCAATTTTATAAACATTTAGAAATTGGAATCACTCAAATCGGAGTTAAAACGCAAAAGTTTTAAGCGTTTGAAGTTTGAAAAATCAAATAAAAGAATAAACCAAATTAATTCATTTATTTTTATACGGGAAATTCGGAAATATGACGTCAGCGTGGATTTGAATTTCCACTGAATTATTTTTCTATTGAAAAATCGAATTATGACGTCATGTTTGTGTGACACTATGGTTTGGTGTGACGTTAAAGAAGGTGAAACTAGAGAATAAAACCTTTCGGCTTAGGGTTTTCTCGCGTTTTTGGGCCGGTTGAAGTGTTATGTCGCCACGGAGTGTCGTAACCTTATTTAACGTGCATGATAAGGTTAATAACATTATGAGATGTGGAATTAAGGTTAAAACTATAGGATATGGAGGTTAATAGCTTTTCCGGGGTTTTGGGCCTTCCCGGGGGAGTTTGGGCCTTGGTGGGCTTTGGTGGGATGGAGTAGGTCTCCGTAACGGACTAGGATTGGGTGTGGGGGCTGGTAAAAGGGCTCCCCACCAGCCTTTTGGGCGTGCTCCCCCTGCCCTTGGGCGCCCCAACCTCCCCCTCCTAAGCCCTAGCCGCCACCCCCTCTCCCTCTCCCTCTTGTGCGCCTCCACCTCCCCCTTTGCCCCATTGCTCCCCACCTCTCCACCACCTCTCCTCCACCCCCTTGCTGCCCTAGGGTGGTCTCCACACCTCTGCACCTTGTGGATCCATCCGTTGGAGCGAGGAGCGAGGAGCGAGGAGCGAGGAGCGAGGAGCGTGGAGCGAGGAGCGATCCGCGAGGAGATCTATTGGAGATTCGTTCGTTGGGCAAAGGTATGATCATGGGGATCCTTGGAATTGATCTAGGTACTGTTCTTAGGGTGATTATCAAGTTTTTAGATCAATTGGTGGTGCTGTATTGGAGTTCTTTGGGTTAGATCTAGACGTTGCCACGTTTCTGTTTTTGGGCAGATTGAGCAGTCGGGCTAGGGTTCGCGTTTTCGTTGATTTAGTATCCGAATCTGTCCGTACGGACTTAAAAAAAGTTGTAGATAATTTAATTATCTTTCCGTGGACATAAAGCACGTTAAAATCCAATCAGCCGTTTGAAAGTTATGGCCATTTTACCGAGCGTGTTAAAATCTGTGACGCGATTGGAACAGATCGTAGTAATCTGTAGATTAAACAATTTTAGAGTCCGAATCAGTCTTTCCGTATAACTAGAAAAAGGTAGGAAATTTCCTAAGCTTCGCGATGGTGTACTCGTTTAATCGATTTGGTGTCCCAGAACTCAAGTTATGCCTTTTGCAAGGCTGCTGTCCCGACGGGACAGAACCTCTGTTTTAGGTTTTGCGAGTAGGGAGCAATGTTGGGTTAGATGGGGGTTTGCGTACTGTTTTGTGGTTATGATTGTGATTGTGTGATACCCCTGTGCAGGAGGTGTGACCCCGGGAGTGCCTTCTACTTCCCGCCAATCCGTTGCACGTGGTTGAGGCAAGTGTGTTGTGATGGATAGCGAGTTGTAGGTTGCATGTTGAGATTAGATGGAATTGTTTACATGATATATGTCCACTTGCCATGTGTTAATTATTGCTATGATATGATGAGCATGTTTAAGATGTTATGACGCCATGTGTTAAAATATGAGTTTTATATGATGTTGGCATGCTTGCATACATGACATGTTACATGGCCCGGGCGGTGAGAAAGTCATTAACTAATCCGGGAAGGTCGGTGAGAAAGTTATGACTAATCCGGAGAGCCAATAGAGTAAGTCCTACATCGTGATTCCATCTACCGTGGGTTGTGGAAGCGAGGAGTAGGCACCCTCCATCTTCGGGATGGAAGGGGGGAGAGGGTGCACACCGACGGTGTGTACTCAACCATACCGGTATGAGTTTCCAAGGAGATATGAGCATTGCATTGCATTGCATACACAATGATGATGATTTTGTTAAAGTGTTCATGATTGAGATGATATACATGATGTGAGATGTTATTTTCTATGATATTGTTATTGTTGTCCATTACAATATGCTTGCTGAGTTTCGAACTCACGCTTGTGTTTTATGTTGTTTTTAGGTACTTTGAGATCGGCATGCGGGAAAAAGGGGTTTAGCTACACTTCTACACGTAGCTCCACCATCATAGTCTATGATTAATCACTTGGAGACATGATTTTAAGAGTTGTGCCATAAAGTTAATGTATGGTTTAATCTAGCATGCTTGTGATCCCTTATTTGCTTCGTTATAGTTTATGAAGTGGTTGAGCGTGGTATTATTGGCGTAGTTTGATGATACATCCATTTATGTTGATGTTTTAGATGTCGTGTGCTATGATATATCTTGCCATGATATTGATATTGTGTTAATTCATGAAAAAACAAAGGAGATGCTGCCGAAATATCGGTTTTTAGCATATGTACCTTTGCTGGAATTTATGTTTAATTGTGATTTTTAGTTGTTGTTTAGCTTATGTTTGGTAGCATTCGGGCATATTAAATGCCGGGGTGTTACAGTTGGTATCAGAGCGGGTTGTAGGTCCTTGGAATGTGTATTTTTAGTGTCATGCTATAGGGTACAACTAAAATGTGATGTGGAATAACTTAGAAACATGGCTTAGGTTTTTACTAAAATTTTGTCATAGGATAGCAACTTTAAAACTTGCAAAAGTGGTATAACTAATCTAAAATTTGACACACATGGATGCACAAGAGGGAAGGGTATGGGTATCGTTGTTTACGCTTAAATGTTGTACTTAAGCCTTGTTGCTAAATGCTATATTTGATATAGTATGTTGCTATGTCTATGAGATAAATGATTGAATTATTCCTGTTGTGGTGGTAAAAGTGGGGTTTTGGTGCCGAAGGGTTTCGGCCACCTCTCTTATTTCATAGTAAGGGTGAGGTTTGACGGTGTGGCCGGTTAGCGCCACCACCGAAGAACTATTGACCCCTGTAGGAGAAGAGTGCTTATCCTTTCTGTCATTGATCGGGTAGTTGACTGGAGTCAAATAGAAGAGTTAATGGTGGTTTCCTTCGTATGTTCTTTGCCGTTCTGACGGTCGGTGTTCTTTGCTTTTCTTGGCTTTAGTAGATTTGAATCAAATGAAAAATGTTGGGTTTTCACGGATCGTTCCGTATGCGGTGTGTGGTTTTCTCTTCCTTGGTTGAAGACGAAGAAGAGGAGACTAGTGTTGCGCTTCTTTTGGGCGCCTTTCCAGTTTTGATGCCTGTTGATTGCATTATGGGGAACAAGCATTCAATTTATCCCTGTGTTTGTCTTTCTCTGAGGTTAAAGGAGTTATTATGAGTTGTGCCGCACTCCGGCAAATGTGGCTGAAGTTCTGTGGCTTTGTAGTAGTACGTGGTGTTTGATTTCGTTATTTTACTGGTTTAAGAAATCATCTTTGAAAAACCCTTCTTGTTTCGTGAAAGATTGGGGTTTGGTGCTAAGGTTTTATTTGCAAAGGTTTATTTGATCGGTTGGTTCCCTCCAGTGGGAGTCTTGGAGATTGAAAAGTGTTTTGGAGAATTCCTTTGCATGACCAAGTTTGGGTTTGTCTCATCGCAATTTTGAGAGTCAAATTTTTTCCTTATGAACTTAGGATGAGTTTTAAAACTAAAATGCTGTAAACAAAGTAGTCTTTTGACTGAAATCATTTGTCCCTAATAAGAATTGATGTTTAGCATGTTATGTAGTAGGTAACAATGTGGTTTATGGATTGATGTGTTGCTAAGTTAAATTTTGAGTTGAATCAATTCAATGTGATTAATATCTCTAGCTTGAGAATAAATAGACTACTAGTGTTGCAGTTTACTCTTAGCGAGAATGATTAAATGTGTTAATGTACATGCTTAGAATCTGTTGCCTTGCTTTAAAAGTGCTTATGATCCTTGTTAATGTTAAAAGTTTAAACTTTGATGCATAGTTAAAACATTAAGATGATGTAGACTCATTATTGTAAAAGAAACTTTGTCGGTTGTTAAAGATGTTCTAATCTAATGGATTAATAGAGAAATTTAATCGTGTTGACTAGTGACTTTAATTTGGATGTTGATTAGAGTTGCTATTTATGTTGTTGCAAACTACTAGTATCTTTGGAAGTATGCAGTTGTGTCGCTACAATGCTAGTATTGATATCAATGGAGAAGACATAAGACTTATTGTTAATGATGTTGTTAATGGTAGTGTTAATGCTAGTATTCAGTCTATTTTAAATAGTGGGAGTATGTTGTGTGGTGGTAATTTTGTTATCACCTATGTATAGGAGTAGCTAAAAGTAATGTTGTTGGTTGATGATTATGCCCATTTGTTGTTATTGATGACTAAGTAGTTGTGGTAACTGTTTAGATTATTCGTTGGAAAACCATGGTTAAAATAGAGGAAAATTTTAACATATTGCGATGGAGTGAGCTTTGGATAATTAACTTGATGTACAATTTCATCCTTAATGAATGTATGCCTTGGAATCCTAGTTATGAACTTTGTCTTGTAGAGATAATATTTACATGTTGAAGTCGTTGTTTAACTGAATAAGGTTCGGTTGTCGAGACGTGAATATATAGGTGGTATGAAATTTATAGGTTGATCTTGCAGAAAGATTTGTGGAAGTACTATGTTTCAAATTTAGAATAAGATGTATTATGATTCGGTGAGCCGTGGGGATCATGTCATTATAGTCTTGGTTGGGTGCCTTTTTGATAAGCATCATAAACCCTTATTAAAAAATGTTGGGAATGGTAACTAGAGGAAGAATTTGTTGTGAAACTTTCGGTTGAATTGTGTTGGGGCTCCTCAGATAGTAAATAGTGATTATTGAAGTCTTTAATGGAAAGCGTAGTGGAGTACTAGAGATGGTTCCTTTCATGCTGAGCTGTTGTCTAAAAACCTTTGAAACTGGTTTGGTTGTTTGCCATGTCGGTTGAATGCTTTCGGTTGAGGTGTTCCTTATGTTGAGTTTCAGAGTTTCCCCAAAACTCGTAGTGGTTGGTGTCGACCTTTGGTTTTGGCGAATTTGTTTAGTTCGTGTTGTGAGTTTGAGTTTACATCCAAAAGTTTTTGAGTGGATCGCGCCTTTCGCTCGCAGACCGATTTATCTTTGGAATTAATTTTAAAAGGAAGCAGATGGTCATAAAGGGTTGTGTTGGAAACTTTTGAGTTAAGCCCTTGATGTGTAACTCTATTTGACTAGAGTTGGAGTCATTTGGAAAATGTGTCCGTAAAAGGGTGTTTTACAAGTCTGGATTTTTATGAATGTTCCATAAGTGAATTTGGTTAGTGAAGAGTTTTCTTTTTGGATTGAGTTTCCCTCTCTTTTGATAAAAATTTATGGCGCTTGTGTCTGCAGATGTTTGATTTTGGAGTCGATGTTTTGTTCCAAAGGGTTGAGTTTGATTTTGCGAGGTGTTGCAAAGCTAGTGTTAAATCGAAGATGGGTTTTCACACGATGTGGTGTTTTGTTGATTAACGATGTTGCCGTCATAGTTTATATGAATTAGCGCAACTCTCGATGTTATTCGAGATTTATTCATATGATACCGAGGCAAAAGTCATCATGTGAATGACTATTCGGTAGTGTGGTTACATGATGAGGGAATGGTGAAAAGTAAACATGACATCGTTTTTACATGTTAAATGATAAAAGAGTCGTTGAGCCAAGTCGGTGAGAAAGTCATATATGGAGATATGACTAATCCGGAGTGCTCCTGAAGAGTGTGCATTTATGTCATGAAACGAGATTTCCCTTGCTTTCTAGTATGAAAAGAAGCAATGAACAATTTCTGGTATGTTGGTTGTGATGTAGGGGATTTATGCTTCCTTTGTGTTTTGGCTTGGATGTTGCCGAATTCTTTCCAAAATGGTTGTTAATGCTTTGGGTTTGAGTTGTTGTGTGTACACTTGGGCTTGATAGCTAAGTGTTTTTGTGTGAGGGCGAGACCCTCTTAAGAAAGGAACCAATTGTGGTTTGGTAAGGTTTTCGATCCTAGCTTGGGCTAGGTGTCGAACCTTAGTGGTATAAGGGTGGTTTGTGATGGAGGTTGATGATGTATGGGTTTAACCTTTACTAAGAGTAGCGATGGGTGGAAGTGAAGTTGACGGTAGATCGGTGATAATTGCCCTGCCGTGAGCAGCTTGTCTTCACTAGTTGTTTTTGGGTTTGAGTCTTGCACTGGGAAAGGATGGAATAAAATGTTAGTATGATCGTGTATCGGAAGGGCTAGTGTGCCTTAATGAGTTATTCCCTCGATGGAAACTTTCGGGAGTGAAGAGAGGTCGTTAAAGGAATTGTGACTTCCTTTGATTATGTCATGTTGAGTTTATTGCAGTGTGTAGTCAGGTAGGTTGTGATAGAAGTGTGAGGAGTTTGTCGTGAGGATTCGAGCGTTTTGGGTTGTTGAAGCCCTTCGAGGTTGAAACGCAGATTCTGTTTGGGATTTGAATTGAAAGTTGAACTGTGAGCGGTTGCCCTTAGTTGAGCTAGATCAACACTTTTTCTTTAAGTGTTGGTTTTGGGAACTCGTTTGTCGTTTGTTTCCAGTTCTAGTCGTTGTGCGAATGTTTTGTGCTGCAGAGAAGCATTTTGTCCCTTGGGGACTTTGTTGTTGTTTTTGGCGTCCTTCGGATTCGAGGTCGAATCCTGTTGAAGGGGGGAAGAATGTGACACTATGGTTTGGTGTGACGTTATAGAAGGTGAAACTAGAGAATAAAACCTTTCGGCTTAGGGTTTTCTCGCGTTTTTGGGCCGGTTGAAGTGTTATGTCGCCACGGAGTGTCGTAACCTTATTTAACGTGCATGATAAGGTTAATAACATTATGAGATGTGGAATTAAGGTTAAAACTATAGGATATGGAGGTTAATAGCTTTTCCGGGGCGTTTCCGGGGTTTTGGGCCTTCCCGGGGGAGTTTGGGCCTTGGTGGGCTTTGGTGGGATGGAGTAGGTCTCCGTAACGGACTAGGATTGGGTGTGGGGGCTGGTAAAAGGGCTCCCTACCAGTCTTTTGGGCGTGCTCCCCCTGCCCTTGGGCGCCCCAACCTCCCCCTCCTAAGCCCTAGCCGCCACCCCCTCTCCCTCTCCCTCTTGTGCGCCTCCACCTCCCCCTTTGCCCCATTGCTCCCCACCTCTCCACCACCTCTCCTCCACCCCCTTGCTGCCCTAGGGTGGTCTCCACACCTCTGCACCTTGTGGATCCATCCGTTGGAGCGAGGAGCGAGGAGCGTGGAGCGAGGAGCGATCCGCGAGGAGATCTATTGGAGATTCGTTCGTTGGGCAAAGGTATGATCATGGGGATCCTTGGAATTGATCTAGGTACTGTTCTTAGGGTGATTATCAAGTTTTTAGATCAATTGGTGGTGCTGTATTGGAGTTCTTTGGGTTAGATCTAGACGTTGCCACGTTTCTGTTTTTGGGCAGATTGAGCAGTCGGGCTAGGGTTCGAGTTTTCGTTGATTTAGATTCCGAATCTGTCCGTACGGACTTAAAAGAAGTTGTAGATAATTTAATTATCTTTCCGTGGACATAAAGCACGTTAAAATACGATCATCCGTTTGAAAGTTATGGCCATTTTACCGAGCGTGTTAAAATCTGTGACGCGATTGGAACAGATCGTAGTAATCTGTAGATTAAACAATTTTAGATTCCGAATCAGTCTTTCCGTATAACTAGAAAAAGGTAGGAAATTTCCTAAGCTTCGCGATGGTGTACTCGTTTAATCGATTTGGAGTCCCAGAACTCAAGTTATGCCTTTTGCAAGGCTGCTGTCCCGACGGGACAGAACCTCTGTTTTAGGTTTTGCGAGTAGGGAGCAATGTCGGGTTAGATGGGGGTTTGCGTACTGTTTTGTGGTTATGATTGTGATTGTGTGATACCCCTGTGCAGGAGGTGTGACCCCGGGAGTGCCTTCTACTTCCCGCCAATCCGTTGCACGTGGTTGAGGCAAGTGTGTTGTGATGGATAGCGAGTTGTAGGTTGCATGTTGAGATTAGATGGAATTGTTTACATGATATATGTCCACTTGCCATGTGTTAATTATTGCTATGATATGATGAGCATGTTTAAGATGTTATGACGCCATGTGTTAAAATATGAGTTTTATATGATGTTGGCATGCTTGCATACATGACATGTTACATGGCCCGGGCGGTGAGAAAGTCATTAACTAATCCGGGAAGGTCGGTGAGAAAGTTATGACTAATCCGGAGAGCCAATAGAGTAAGTCCTACATCGTGATTCCATCTACCGTGGGTTGTGGAAGCGAGGAGTAGGCACCCTCCATCTTCGGGATGGAAGGGGGGAGAGGGTGCACACTGACGGGTGTGTACTCAACCATACCGGTATGAGTTTCCAAGGAGATATGAGCATTGCATTGCATTGCATACACAATGATGATGATTTTGTTAAAGTGTTCATGATTGAGATGATATACATGATGTGAGATGTTATTTTCTATGATATTGTTATTGTTGTCCATTACAATATGCTTGCTGAGTTTCGAACTCACGCTGGTGTTTCATGTTGTTTTTAGGTACTTTGAGATCGGCATGCGGGAAAAAGGGGTTTAGCTACACTTCTACATGTAGCTCCACCATCATAGTCTATGATTAATCACTTGGAGACATGATTTTAAGAGTTGTGCTATAAAGTTAATGTATGGTTTAATCTAGCATGCTTGTGATCCCTTATTTGCTTCGTTATAGTTTATGAAGTGGTTGAGCGTGGTATTATTGGCGTAGTTTGATGATACATCCATTTATGTTGATGTTTTAGATGTCGTGTGCTATGATATATCTTGCCATGATATTGATATTGTGTTAATTCATGAAAAAACAAAGGAGATGCTGCCGAAATATCGGTTTTTAGCATATGTACCTTTGCTGGAATTTATGTTTAATTGTGATTTTTAGTTGTTGTTTAGCTTATGTTTGGTAGCATTCGGGCATATTAAATGCCGGGGTGTTACAGTTTGCGTCAGCCGGTCCATAGACCCGGTCCACGGCTCGGGTTCGGCCCACCGTGGACCCGTTCCACAGGCGCACGTGCCACTGACACGTGGGACCCACTCGAATGACGTCATTGCTGACATCATCGCGCTCGGCCGCACGGTACAGACACGCGAGCCCCACCGTGACGTCATCATGATACGTCATGGTGCTGTGGGTTGGGCCGCGGGCACGCGAGCCCGTGCTGACGTCATGCGTGACATCAGCGACGACCGCGCTGACCCGCGTGGACCGCGTCGCTTCGGCTCCCGGCCACGTGGCATGATCTGGGTTGTTGGTTTGAAACCCAACGGTCCAGATTGAATCTAATCTCACTACCGTGGGACTACATGGCTCAATCTAGACCGTGCGATTTGGATCGGACGGTCAAGATTGGATCAGATTATTGCATCACCGGGGGCGACATGGCAAGTCCCGGTGCTCGACACGTGGCTCAATCTACACTGTTCAATTTCGATCGAACGGCTGAGATCTCATCTAACGCTACAACGTGGGTGAACCATAACCGTACGATCTAGATGTAACGGCTACGATTGGATCTAGCATGGTGCGGTTAAGGAGCTACATGGTGCGACCTAAACCGTTAGATCTAGATCTAATGGTCCACAACGCATCTGGGCTCTACGGGGTTTAGGGCGACGTGGACTAACCGTGGCCGTTGGATGGAGATCGAACGGTTGATGGAGCTCGCGGGTGTCGATGGTGACGCGGCGGAGTTGAGTCACCGGAGCCGAAGACGAAGACGAGCCCGACGGTGTTTCGGGGCCTCCCCGGCGAAGTGAATGGTCCCCCCCCCCGACGCGGCTTGACGCGAGGACTCCGGATCTGGGCACCACCACGGCGGAGAACGGTGGACGGCGGTGGAAAATGGCAAAAAATGCGGTGGAGCGCAAATCCAACTACGACGAGTGATTGCGGGCTGGCGGCGGTAGCTTGGGCGTGAGTAACTAGGTCAACCAACGCGCACAGAAATGGAGAAGGTGGCGGCGGGGTCGGAGCATTAATTAGGGGTCTTGGCGTCCGTGAATCTCACGAAAAATGAGAGCGACTCGGCTGCGGTGGCGGAATCTGATGAGAGATCAGACTGCGTGACGTGGCACAATCCCAACCATCCACGTGTACACGATCAACGGCTGGGATCGCACGGGTGCGGAGGGGTGCGATCCGGGTCGGGCTCGAGCGACGTGGCGCTATCACGGCTGTTGGATCTTGATCCAACGGTCGCGGGGGTTAGTGTTTAGTCGGGCTCGGGTCCAGCTTGAGTCAAGCTTGGGTCCGGCTCGGTCGGATGAACAGTGCAACCCACTCGGATTTTCCAACGATTTAATATTTAAATAATTTCTAGAAATTCAAATAATTCAAGAAAAATAGCAAAATAATCACAAAAATTCTGGAAATTACGTTGAGACATTTTGGACTCAAATAAAATATTTCCATCAAAATTTTATTTAAAACTTTCAATTATTTAATTATCTGAAAAAGGAATAAATTCGAATTAAATCCAAATAAATCCCAAAAAATTCCAAAAAATCCCAAAAGTGCAAAATATCATTTAATTTCATGAAATGCAAAAATTTGGGTGTTACAAACCTTCCCCCCTTAACAGAATCTCGACCCCGAGATTTAGGGCTGACTAAGGAATATGTTTGGAAACTCCTTCTTCAATTCCTCTTTGCGCTCCCAAGTCGCTTCACTCTCGGAGTGGTTACTCCACTGGACTCTGCAGAAATGGGTCAACTTGTTTCTTGTCTCTCGGTCCATCGTGTCCAGAATCCTTACCGGGTGCTCTTTATAAGTCAGATCTTCTTGCAGCTCGATCGACTCCAAAGGCGTTTGCCCATCTGGCACTCTTAGACACTTCTTTAGTTGTGACACATGGAACACATCATGCACTCCCGCCAATGACTGCGGCAGCTCCAACTGGTAAGCAACTTCTCCTCGGCGACTCAAGACCTTGAACGGACCAACATATCTTGGCACAAGCTTCCCTTTGGCGTGGAATCTCTCTTAACTCCCTTAAGAGGTGTAACCCTGAGATATACGAAGTCTTTCGGTTCAAAATTCAAGTCTCGACGATGGTTGTCAGCGTAACTTTTCTGTCTCGACTGAGCTATCTTCAGTGTTTCCCGGATCATGGCAATCTGTTCTTCGGCTTCTTGAAGGATATCTGGTCCGATGACATGTCGTTCACTCATCTCATTCCAATTCAATGGTGTTCGACATGGTCGTCCGTACAGTGCATCAAAAGGTGACATCTGTAAACTGGCCTGATAGCTGTTGTTATAGCTGAACTCAGCATACGGCAAACTCTTGTCCCATGAGGTAGCATAAGCCAATGCACAAGCTCTTAGCATATCCTCCAGAATCTGATTAACTCTTTCGGTCTGTCCATCCGTCTGCGGATGATATGCCGTACTGAAGTTCAAACGGGTCACCCTAGCTTCATGAAGCTTATTCCAGAACCTCGAGGTAAATTGGGTACCTCTGTCCGATACAATCTTCTTTGGCACTCCATGCAAACAGACGATACTGGTCATGTACAATTCCGCTATCTCCTGAGTAAGTGGTCTTTACAGGGATAAAATGAGCGACTTTGGTCAAGCGGTCCACTATAACCCATATGAAGTCATATCCTCCCTGAGTCTTCGGCAAACTGGTAATGAAGTCCATATCGATTTCCTCCCACTTCCACTCAGGTATCTTCAACGGCGTAAAAGTCCTGCTGGCCTCTGATGCATTGCCTTGACTCTCTGGCATATGTCGCACAACACAACAATGTCTGCAACCTCAAGCTTCATGCTCGGCCGCCAGAATCTCTCCTTCAGGTCTTGATACATCTTCACACTTCCTGGATGAATTGAGTATTTGGAGTCATGGGCTTCCTCCAGAATCAACTGCTTCAGCTCCTTCTTGTTCAGCACACAGATGCGATCCTTAATCCACAACGTGCCTTGCTCGTTTAGCCTAAAGTCTTTCGCCTTGTCTTCCTCCATCTTGGACTTGATTCTCTGGATCTTGTCATCATCCTTCTGTCCTTCTCGGATTTGATCCTCTAGGGTAGGCTTCACTTCCAAAGCAGCTAAGAACCCTTCAGGTACTACCTCAATCTGTATCTTTTGAAACTCTTTACACAATTCAACTTGACTTTCTTCCATCAACATATTAACAGTGTGGCTTTTCTGGCTCAAGGCATCGGCTACCACATTGGCTTTACCGGCATGGTAATGGATTTCGACATTGTAATCCTTGATCAACTCTAACCATCTTCTTTGCCTCATGTTCAGATCTAATTGGGTGAAAATGTACTTAAGACTTTTATGGTATGTGTACACTTCACATCTATTCCCAATCAAATAATGACGCCACAACTTCAAAGCATGCACTACGGTAGCTAACTCCAGGTCATGCGTCGGGTAATTCTCTTCATGCGGCGTCAACTGCCTTGATGCATATGCAACGACCTTCCGGTTCTGCATCAACACGCATCCAAGTCCTTGACGCGATGCATCACAATAGATATCAAAACTTTGGTTAACATCCGGTAGAACTAACACCAGTGCTGATGTCAATCGCTTCTTCAGCTCTTGAAAACCCTTTTCGCACTCCGTCATCCATGTAAACCTCTTTTCTTTCTTCAACAATTGCGTAAGGGGTCTCACAATCGTCGAAAAGCCTTCAATGAAACGGCGGTAGTAACCAGCCATCCCCAGAAAACTACGGATCTGGGTCACTGTTGTAACACCCCGGCTTCTAGTACGCCTGAATGTTACCAAACATAGACTAAACAACATCTAAATATCACAAATAAGGATAAATTTCAGCAAAGGTGCAAATGCTAAAACCGAAAATTTCGGCAGCATCTCCTTTGTTTTTCCATGAATTGAAGCAACAGTGATAATAAGGCAAGATATAGCATGATAAGAGACAACTAAAAACAGCGATAACAATTTAAATAACAACGCTTATGGCTAACATAAGGAATTCAACCATTTCACAAATTATAACGAATCAAACGATAAACTTAAGCTCAAAACCAAGCCATACACCAAGTTTCATGGCACTACTCTTATTATTATGACTCCAACTGATTCAACTGTATATAAGTGTGAAGCTACGTGTAGGAGTGTAGCTAATGCCCTTTCCCGCACGCCGGTTTCATGGTTTTTAAATTTACAGTAATGAAATTTACTTATTAGCATTGTTGAAGATATCATTAATCGGTAACTAATTGGTCGACCTAGGATTAACTGAACTAATCGGTCAATCATTAGTCGGTAGGTCCGCAAGGGCAATATATCGATGTAATTACTAAAATATTGAAAAAGTGATTAATCCCGTTTTATCGACCGATCGGCCACGCTTTATCACCGTAAACATAAAAAATGGAATATTTAGGTCATCGATCACGAGCCAATCGGCCAGTTAATCGGCTAATTGGCCGATTTTTTCGAACATTTAGCAAATAGACATATTACACATGCGCTATAATATTATAAGAATATAGTATCAATAGCGCGGTAGTTAATTAGCGTGGTTGAAATTACGGTTCTGATATTCCATTTTAAGTAGGGAAGGAAAAATTAATTATGTCTATGTCTATGTCGTCGCAGTGATGTCGAAACCAGTGAAATTCAGGGTATATTATGGCGATGGTGAAGTAAAAAATGGGCAGAATGTCGAAACCGTCGAGGAGGTCACACCCTACGACTCCTCCTACCAGGAGTACTTGTCCTAGTACGTGCCCCGGACCCGTACTCGTCTCCTACGCGAGGAGCAGCCGGCCCAGGTGTTTGCTCCTAGCATCGCAGACTTGTACTCGAGCCACGCAGGAGAGGCACTGCACCAGATGGTAAGTCTCGTTGTATTTTTACTCATTAATGCAATTGTAATTTCAATGCTATGTCGTTATGTTTATCATTTGTTTGTACGTGATAGGTGGACGAGGCAAGGGACTTGCACCAGCATGCTGTTGACTTTCTGTCTAGGCTGCGGCAGGGGACCACTTTCACACCGGAACAGCTATCAGAGGCCATGGGGCGTGTGGAGCTGCAGTCCTGACGGATCGTGGAGATTGGTGCTGCTTGGCAGGCCCCAGCCCCGACTGTTTCGGCTGGCACCTCGTCCAGGCCGCCACCCGTGCTCAGCTCCTCGACACCACCTTCTCGACCACCACTACAGCCAGGTCCGGCCTTCCACACCCAGTGCCTCCACTCGAGTGCACTACCGAGGATCCAGTTGGCAGGCGCCACCACGCGGGCCTACCATGGTCCCCACACCCGGTAAGCCGATAAAAATTCAGTTCATCTCATTTCGAATCTAATCTTCTCACTATAATTAAATGTTAATGTCTGTACTGTAGGCCTCCTAGGACATGCCTCTACTTCGGAAACCCAGTCAGGGCACGGCGTCACGACTCATCGGATCGATCGATTCTTCGCAGGGGCTCAGTTCACGCAGCATCCTCCAGCCACGCAGTACACGCCGCCTCCTCCAGCCACGCAGATCACGCAGCCTCCTCCAGACACGTTGCCTCCCCGCCTGCGTCACCCGAGGGTTCGGTACAGCCCTTCGGACTACGCCCAGGCGGGACCGTCACGGGTGCTTCGCCCACGACCTCTCGACGATGCACCCCCTTCGGTGTGTCGGCAAAGGAGAGCTAGGGGTCAGGGTCAGGATCCACCACCGGGGGGTGATCAGGATTAGGATGTGCGTTATTTTTTGGTACTTTGTCCTATTATGTTTTACCATCTATTTTGTGTACTTTCTCATATACGTGGTCTATTATATATTTCGCCGACTTTAGTCATATCAATCTGCGTGTCATTATTGCTTTTTCACTTTTGTCATATCGACTTTTCCAAATTTTTGACATTTCAATGCATAATGCTGCCACAAGCCGACCATGGCGTAGATTCCCTGTCTAAAGTCAGGCATAGCCAGGCTCATGTCATCGGAAGCTGCGAAGCATCCGATGCTCGCGGATTTGAAATACTCAAGTCCGCGACACTCTCCTTTGGCTGCCCTTCGCCACCGCTTATAAACCCACCGAGGAGGGATCTGTGCATCACACCGCCGTAACTTCAATAAACTTTAGTCTGCTTTTCCGCACACACAAAGAGGCCACGATGTCGTTTCTACCGCCGCCTCTTCGACAGCGAAGGCTAACCCCCCACAATACCCGGATGAGAGTAGCGTTGACGCCCGCTTCACGGAGTCGCCACGCCGAAATGTGATCGCAACCTAGTAGCGAAGGTTACGCAGCTTCACGCGACGGAGATACGCCTCCGCGCTCACTATCAAGCAGTTCGCGGCCGGGTAAACCAAATGTTGTCCATACAAATTAGGGTAACACTACCATTTCATGCATCGTTATTTGTTTTTTTAGGACGGGGACCGTTGTTGCTTTTTCCAATGGATCGACGGGCCGGAACGACGTGACTACGAATTTCTCTACAACTGCCACGACGCCTACCCCACTTCGCCTGAGAACTTCACACGGTGGGAGAGGCCGCCGGGATATGTCCCCTACCTAGATCGACCGGAGTTAAGGGCCGGTGGGCAAGGGACCAACCAATCGGTGAGTTTCATGTGCCTCATGTTTCAGCTACAAAGTACCCATTCTAAACCAGTTCATCGCATACAGGACTTCAAAAAGAAGTTTGCAAAATGGCTCAAGTCAAGGCAAGAAAATCCTCCTCAGGGGCCACCGCAAAGCCCCGAACTGTGCGACCACGGCCTCCAGGCAGTGGTTGATACTGGCGACGAGGATCTAGCGGACAGAAGATTCTACCGGTGCCCTTTGTCCGAGGATGCATGGTGCTGGTACTTCAACTGGGTGGACCCGGAGACGTACCACCCACATCTCAAACTTCTCGTATTTGATAACTGGGGAGAGCAACCCTCTCCGTGGTGCTACTACCTCCCAGAAAAGCCGGACCCCGAGTACGCATACGGTATTCTTCAGCCACCACAGCGGGCATACTGCATTGACTGCAGGGCATGTTTCCGGTTGTACAACAAGAAGCCCAACACACACCTCCTGGACCATATAGTGGAGTGCGAGCCGAAACAGAGGAGGCGTCTCGGCAAGTCTCCGGAAGGGCAAGAGGGTTCGTCCTCTCGAATGGTACGGGATAAAGGGAAGCAGCCGTCCGAGGTCCGCAGTACGCAACAAATCCTTGATGCATTACAAAGGCCATCCGGGAACCCCGGTGGTATTAACATAGGGGGCGCCAGAAATCGGGATGGCATGCCCATATGGGAGGGCAGGACTCCACAGAATGCACACAAACAAGTTACTTCTTACACCCCAGAGACGTATGGCATAGGCTACCCATTCGGCGATTTGGGAGCATCAAGCGCCGGCCATGGAGCTCTTTCATAAGAGAGATTGAGCGGTGTCCGAGAATAAATCGCACAAGATTGACAGGTGATGTAATATGTAGAAAATGTATGGCATCATTCCCACTCTACGAACATAGGCGGAACGATCACTTGTTCCACCATTACAACCAGTGTTATTGGCACTTCTCCTAGCAATGTCGTCACTGTTGTAATATCCGTTGTATCTGCCGTACTAAGATTGAGTTTGCGTACTAAGATTGCTGGCTGCATCTACATGTTTTTGTTATTGTCCTTTCTCATATTATGTTTTACCATTTATTTCTATCAGCGGAAACAAAGGCGTAGATGAAATATTTTTCCATAATATGGTACTCCATATATCAAAGAGCAAATCTGCGGTATTCGTGCCGAAAAATACATTCGAACGTGACATTTTACAGGCTGCCGAAAAGGCTTAAAAGTTATGGTTAACAATAGTATTTAGGGTTATTGCGGCAGTATATATTTGTAGAAACATAGGCGTAGATGAAATATTTTTTCATAATATGGTACTCCATATATCAAAGAGCAAATCTGCGGTATTCGTGCCGAAAAATACATTCGAACGTGACATTTTACAGGCTGCCGAAATGGCTGTAACACCCCAAAATTTTGCTTTTCTTAAATTCATGTGTGATTTGGCACTTTGGTGAATTTTTGGAATTTTCTGGAATTTATTTGGATTTATTTGGAATTTATTCCATTTTGAAATAATTAAAGAATTTAAATTTGCAAATAAATTTTTGTTGGAAATATTTTATTTGAGTCCAAAATGATCCAAAATATTTTCCAGAATTTTTCTGGAATTTTTCTGAGTCATTTGCTATTTTTAATGAATTAAATGAATTACTGGGAATTATTTTAAATATTAATTCGCTGGAAAATCCAACTCGGGTCAAATCGTTTCATCCGACCGAAGTCGGACTCGAGTCCGACCAAGCCGATTGACTCGACCGAACCCACTCCTAACCCTAATCAAATCCAACCGTTGGATCAAGATCCAACGGCTGAGATCCGTCCGACCCAGACCCGAGCCGTGTCCGGACCGGACCCGGTCGCGCCGCGCGATCGTGGCCGTTGGTCGTGCCACGTGGACGGCCACGATTTCGTCGTCTTCGCCGAGTCCGAGCTGGACTCCGCCGCCGCGCCCGCCGCCGTAACGAACTAGGTTTCCGTCTAGGGCACGAACGCCGAGGCTATTTAAAGCGTGAGACGTCCCCCGAGGTTGCCCTCATCCTTGCGCACTCGTTTCCCCGAGCCATCTCGCCTGAAAGCCGCCGCCGTTGAGCCGCAATCGCCGCCGAGTTGTCTCTTCCCTCCGCCGGTTTTGCGCCGTTTTCCGCCGTCGTCCGTCGTCTTCCGCCGAAGGAGCCCAGATCCGAGTCCCCGCGACGAGACGCACTGGCGGGAGGTTTCATCTCGCCGAGAAGCCCGTGGCGCCGCGCCCTTCTCGTCGTCCGTCTCCGGTCAAGCCAGCGCCGCCGTGAAACCATCGCCGTCCGCGAGCTCGGAGGACCGCCGATCCAGATCGAGCGGTTGAGGTGAGATCACGTGTTCCAAACCCGACAGATCGGGACCGTTGGATCAAGATCCAACGGTTCACAATCGCCACGTCTTTAGCAAAGGCGATTATAGGATTAGATCTGGACCGTCCGATCTAGATCGAACGCCCACGAGCATCGAGTAGTTTCAACGTGTTCAACCCTGGATCCAATCCGCGCCGCTGATTTTCAAATCAGCGGCCGAGATCGAGCCACGCGTCCAGGAAGTTGGACCGACGCGGCCGCCAGACGCTGCAGCGTGACGCCGACACGCTGGGCCCGCGTGTCGCTCGGCCAACCACACCATGACGCCACGCCGACGTCATGGCGGGCCCGCTTGTCGCCACTGTCCCGGCAGGCCGACGCCGAATGACGTCATCTGTAGGCCCACATGTCGATCCACGTGAGCCGTGGACCGAGTCCACCGTGGACCCGAGCCGAGCATGGACCGAGCCCATGGACGGCTGGCGTCGGCCGAGCCAATCAGGAGCTGCCACGTGTCCATGCTGACGCAATAATTAATTTCCGAAAAAGAAAAAGATTTATTAATTCGAATAATGATTTCAAATTTAGATTCAAACTTCAAACGCTTATAACTTTTGCGTTTCAACTCCGATTTGAGCGACTCAAATTTCTAAATTTGTATAAAATTAAGATCTACCTAAATATGAATTTTATTTAATTTTTGGACTAAAGTTTTTCTCTGTAATATTATTTAATTGATTATTTAAACTTTAAATAATCATAACTTTTGCGTTTTAACTCCAAATTTGACGATTCCAGTTTCTAAAAATCCAGAAAATTAAGTTCTCTCTGTTTATGGATTTTATTTGGAGTTTTGGGATCTTTTTGCATAGTGTTTATTTGTGTATTTGCTATTTGCACGCTTTACGAGTAGACGTTGAAGTGCCGGAGGGATTCGAAGGAGAAGTATTGACTCAGGATCCAACTCAAGACCAAGAGCAAGTGCTTTTTGAAGGCAAGTTGTGCTTTGACCATGTTGATCCCATTTCGAAATCTATTTTGATTTAAACTATTGCATGCTAGTTTAATTAGAAAGATACTTTGGTTTAAACACAGGGTTAGATAAATACCAATTTGCTATATGACACCTTGATTACTTAAGTATGTGCCATGACCCTTTGTCACCCTAGTTGTGGTTTACTAGTTGGACATTATTAAATTGCCAACATGGGTTTAGATCGTTGTAGTATCGCTTAGACACACTTTCGTGCTCATGACATGATTTTGGATAATTAAATGTTAATATTGACTTAATGATATATTGAACCTGTTTTGGAAAAGTATCATGTGATGTTGATGGCACGTGGTGCATGGTAATCAAGCGGGGTTTGATAATGATTTTAGTAGGGCATGTGGCAAGAGTAATCAGTGGGCCGATTGTGGCATTGGGAGTGTTGATTTGGTTTTTCGGGGAGTCTTGCCCTGGTCACTCTAAGGACTTATCCTTGCAAGCCTGTGAACGGGGTCATACTTGCAACCACAGGGCGGGACTGGGACGGCCCTAGTTGACTAGGTCGCTAAGGACTCACTTGTGGAGCCTCGTGGTGTCGATTACACCTTTTGTGTGATTGTGCGGGGAGCGTATCGTGGCTGTGGCCAGGTACCCATCTAACGGTGTGTTGGTCCCATACTTCGCCTTGGCTAAGGGAAGGGATGGTGTAGAGCACGTACCGGAGAGGACCACCTGTGTTGTTTGAGGCTTCCGAAGGGCTTTGGTATGATCGCTCGTTCGCATACTCTTGTATGGCGATTCACGGTGACGTGGTGAGTGGATTGTATCTTGTGGGTAAAGTGCATAACCTCTGCAGAGTGTAGAATCTATTTGAATAGCCGAGTCCACTGATCGACAATGCTCTGAATTACAAATCAAGGGTTAGATTTTCTCAAAATAACTTGGATTTGAGAAGTTGGGTTGGTTTAACAAAGAAGATGATGGAAATATGGTTTAGGATGGGGAAAAATGTTATTTAAACTTTTGAAAAGTTATTTATGCTTTACTTGTTTTTACCGCTTTGAATCTACTTATATTACTTGTCAAATCGTTTTACATAAATATACCTTGAGCTATTCCTTTGTACCAAGCCATGCATATAGTATAATAGCTTGCATTCTGTGCATGACTTGCTGAGTACCAAGTACTCACCCTTGCCTCAACACAATACCAGTTGAAGAGGAGATTACGCCAGCTTTGGAGGAGGAACTCCAAGAGGACCCGTCTACTTAGGGATGCGAGCCCAGTCAGTTGCCTGTGGTATACTGGATGGCGCCACGAAGTTTATTTGATTTTTCCGCTGCTGTTATTTCTCTTTTAATAAGTTTCGCCTTGCAAGGCATATATTTGTAACTTGGCCATAAGGTCGAGTAACCCTTTGATTATTTAAATAAAGTACTTTGATAGTATCGTTTGGTATGATTGTGATATATACCGATGTTAAGACTGTGTGCACTAGCGCGTTCCTGGACTAGTGCTGAATACACAGAGGGTCCGGATTTGCAAATTCGGGGTCCCGACAGAGGTGGTATCAGAGCCATACTTGACTGTAGGCTCAACCCTAAGCTAGAATGGTCGTAGTGAGGATAAAACCTATTTTCTAAAGCTAAAAATTTGTGAAGACAAGAAATGACCTCTCGACTTATCCCCTTCTCTCTTTTCTTGCCTCTTGCTGAAATTCTCCCTTACCTCGTCACGATCGAAAAATTCCGAGTTCTTACGAAAAGCACTCTTGTGACAGATGGAGGAAGAGTTCAACTACGTTGATCTGGGAGTTGGTCACGCCGCAGAACTTTGGCACATGCTACAAACTCTCGGAGATTTTGAGAAGCCCCAATACCAAGTGGAAGTGATCAGACAAGCAGGATTGATCAAGGCTTGTGACGTGAGGATTGAGGTACCTGTCAGGAAGAGGGGCCCAGGCAATCGCCCGATACACTGCACTGCTAGAAGATCTACAATGCAGATGGGTATCCAAGAAGTTTCACGACGAGCAATGCGGCACATTACCAGTATCCACGCCAGAGAGTTGGAAAGCACGGTGTTCCGTTATCATCCGCGCAGCGATAACCTTCTTGACCCGAAGACGATTCAGGATGAGAATGCCACGGTTACACAGTTGGCACGATTAAATGCGTCGCCCAGGAAGATGTACTAGATAATACAAGCAAGGAGCTACAGAAGGCCCGCAAGGAGATCACGACAGAGAAGAACAGATGGCGGGAAGCTCAAGAGTATGTGGCACACCTTCTACGAAGGATTGACGAGTTGGAGATGACTTTGTACGGACCAGACCCAGAGCCAGTACTCGAGCTACACGAGCCAGATCCAGAGGAGTCAGATCTCGATGAGGACACTGCTTCTTCGACTACCACAGATGACATAGTCGCTGGACATGGCGATCGTTTCGCGCCTATGCCGCAGCACCCGTACCCAGGCCGTGGAGGTTTTCTCGATGAGTGAGCTTAGGTTCTATAGTGAGACTCCTTCGCCGAGTCGCGTCATAAAATAAAGAGTCACCCTTTAGGCGTTAGACTCCAGAGTTAGTTCGATTTGGATTTGCTTTGTTTGCTGAGTGTGCAGTATGTGTTGCAAGGCCCTTAGGCATTGTAAGCAGCCATACCAAGTTATTAATAATAAAGTTGGACCTTAAGTTACCCCTTTCGCCCGCATAAGTTCCATACTACTTGTCTATTCTTGTTTCCCTCTCATCTCTAAACCTAGAGCAAATCGACAGATGGTGAACACCCGTGGGAACTTTGGAAGCAATGGGAGTGGATCTCGCCAGAAAACCCCAATGATGGAGCACCAAAGACCGCTTTGGATATGCAGAATTTGAGCATTTCTTGCTGCCTGACTCGATTGATGCATGCTATGATGCAACAAATGCAGCACGTCATCGCTCGAGGCCACTTTGCTAATCAAGTTAATCAGTGACCACGCCGTAATACAAGGCTGTCGAGTTCATGAGGACTCACCCACCCACTTTCTCTAGGAATGCCAATCCGTTGGAGGCCGACGATTGGTTAAGATCAATTGAGAGGAAGCTACATATAGCTCAATGCATAGGGAATGAGAAGGTACTTTACGCTTCTCATCAGTTGGAAGGAACATTACGAATGGTGGGAGAACCACATGCCCACGCTTGAGAGAACCCTCAAGATATCACTTGGGAGGAGTTCACAGCTGCATTCCGACAGTATCACGTGCCTGAAGGAATTATGGACCTTAAGAAGGAGGAGTTCAGAGCACTGAAGCAAGGTAATCAGCCAGTGGCCGACTACCTGAACAAGTTCACACAGCTAGCACGCTACGCACCTGAGGATGTAGCGACAGATAAATCCAGACAGTCTCGTTTCATGAAGGGACTTAACCCAGGATTGATGATTTGTTTGATCAGTTAAGAGGAGCCGGAGTTTTCTCCAAGATTGATCTGAGATCGGGATACCATCAGTTGAAGATCCGATCAGAAGATATTCCGAAGACTGCATTCTCGTCAAGATATGGACATTACGAGTTTACAGTTATGTCCTTTGAAATTTACGAATCGCCCGGCTTATTTCATGAATATGATGAATAAGGTGTTCATGGAATATTTGGACAAGTTTGTCGTCGTGTTCATAGACGATATCCTAGTCTACTCCAAGACAGAGGATGAACATGCCGAACACTTAAGGCGAGTTTTGGAAAAGTGAGGAACAGCAACTTTTCGCCAAGTTCAGCAAGTGTGATTTTTGGAAGGACAAGGTGGAGTTTCTTGGACATGTAATGACCGCAGAGGGAGTCAGTGGATCCAAGCAAAGTAGAAGCTGTGTTACATTGGGAGCACCAAGACTGTGACCCGGTCGGAGTTTCCTTGGAATGGCAGGATATTACCGCCCGTTTCATCGAAGGCTTTTCGACAATTGCGAAACCTCTTACGCAATTGCCGAAGAAGGAAAAGAAGTTTGCATGGGCGCGAGAATGTGAGGAAGGATTTCAGGAGTCAAGAAGCGATTGACATCAAGACCGGTGTTAGTTCTACCGGATGTTGCTCAAAGCTTCGATATTTATTGTGACGCATCGCGCCAAGGACTTGGATGTGTCTTTGATGCGAGAATGGAAAGGTCGTCGCTTATGCATCAAGGCAGTTGAGGCCGCATGAGGAAAATTATCCGACACATGACCTAGAGTTAGCCGCCGTAGTGCATGCTTTGAAGATATGGCGTCACTATCTGATTGGAAACAGATGTGAGGTGTATACGGATCATAAGAGCCTCAAGTACATATTCACCCAGTCGGATCTGAATATGAGGCAAAGGAGATGGCTAGAGTTGATCAAGGACTATAATGTTGGAATCCATTACCATCCCGGGAAGGCCAACGTGGTAGCCGATGCTCTGAGTCGGAAAAGCCATACCGTGAGTGCGTTGCTAGCCACAAGTCAGGATGAGTTATGTGAGGATTTTCGAAAGATGAGGATTGAGGTAGGACCTAGCGGATTCTTGGCCGCATTGGAAGTAAAGCCTACCCTAGAGGATCAGATCCGAGAAGGACAGAAGGATGATGACAGGATCCGCAGGATTAAGTCCATCAAGGAGGAAGGCAGGGCAGAGGATTTCAAGCTAGACGAGCAAGGCACGTTATGGATGAAGGATCGCATTTGTGTGCCTAACAAAAAGGAGTTAAAGCAACTGATTTTGGAAGAAGCCCATGACTCTAAGTACTCGATTCATCCTGGAAGCGCCAAGATGTATCAGGATCTGAAGGAGAGATTCTGGTGGCCGAGTATGAAACGTGAAGTTGCCGAGCATGTTGCATTGTGCGACGTATGCCAGAGAGTCAAGGCAATGCATCAGAGACCAGCAGGATTGCTACGGTAGCTAAAAGTACCTGAGTGGAAGTGGGAGGAAATCGGAATGGATTTCATTACCGGTTTGCCAAAGACTCAAGGAGGTTATGACTCCATATGGGTTATAGTGGATCGCTTGACTAAAGTAGCCCATTTTATCCCCGTGAAAACCACTTACTCGGAGATAAGTTAGCGAGTTGTACATGATCAGATTGTCTGTTTGCACGGAGTGCCAAAGAGGATTGTATCGGACAGAGGTACCCAATTTACCTCAAGGTTCTGGAATAAGTTGCATGAGGCCATGGGGACCCGTTTGAACTTCAGTACAGCTTATCATCCACAGACGGATGGGCAGACCGAAAGAGTCAACCAGATTCTGGAGGATATGTTAAGAGCTTGTGCATTGGCTTATGCTACCACTTGGGATAAGAGTTTGCCGTATGCCGAGTTCGATTACAACAATAGTTATCGAGGCTAGTTCTACGATGTCACCTTTTGAGGCCTTTGTATGGTCGACCTGTCGGACACCATTGAATTGGAATGAGGCCGTGAGCGCCGTGTCTTTGGGCCTGATATCCTTCAAGAGGTGAAGAAGCGGTCGCCATAATTAGGGAAAGGTTGAAGATAGCCCAATCTCGACAAAAGAGTTATCTTGACAATCGTCGCCGAGATTTGAGTTTTGAACCAGAAGACTTTGTATACCTCGAGTTACGCCTCTCAGGAGTTAAGAGGTTCCATGCCAAAGGGAAACTTCGCGCCTGTTATGTTGGACCATTTAAGATTTTGAGTCGCAGAGGTGAAGTTGCCTACCGGTGGAGTTGCCACAATCGTTGGCGGAGTGCATGACGTATTCCATGTGTCCCGATTAAAGAAGTGTCTCCGAGTTCTGAGGAACAGACACCGCTAGAGTCAATTGAGTTGCATGAGGACTTGACTTATAAGGAGCACCCTGTGAGGATTCTAGACACAATGGATCGAGAAACTAGAAACAAGTCAACCCGATTCTGTAGAGTTCAGTGGAGCAACCATGAAGAAAGTGAAGCGACTTGGGAGCGCGAAGAGGATTTGAAGAAAGAATTTCCAAACCTATTCCTTTAGTAAGCCCTGAATCTCGGGGACGAGATTCTATTAAGGGGGGGAGGTTTGTAACACCCCAAAATTTTGCTTTTCTTAAATTCATGTGTGATTTGGCACTTTGGTGAATTTTTGGAATTTTCTGGAATTTATTTGGATTTATTTGGAATTTATTCCATTTTGAAATAATTAAAGAATTTAAATTTGCAAATAAATTTTTGTTGGAAATATTTTATTTGAGTCCAAAATGATCCAAAATATTTTCCAGAATTTTTCTGGAATTTTTCTGAGTCATTTGCTATTTTTAATGAATTAAATGAATTACTGGGAATTATTTTAAATATTAATTCGCTGGAAAATCCAACTCGGTCAAGCATCTTGTTCATCCGATCGAAGTCGGACTCGAGTCCGACCCACGCCCGCTGACTCGACCGAACCCACTCCTAACCCTAATCAATCCCAACCGTTGGATCAAGATCCAACGGCTGAGATCCGTCCGACCCAGACCCGAGCCGTGTCCGGACCGGACCCGGTCGCGCCGCGCGATCGTGGCCGTTGGTTGTGCCACGTGGACGGCCACGATTTCGTCGTCTTCGCCGAGTCCGAGCTGGACTCCGCCGCCGCGCCCGCCGCCGTAACGAACTAGGTTTCCGTCTAGGGCACGAACGCCGAGGCTATTTAAAGCGTGAGACGTCCCCCGAGGTTGCCCTCATCCTTGCGCACTCGTTTCCCCGAGCCATCTCGCCTGAGCCGCCGCCGTTGAGCCGCAATCGCTCGCCGGAGTTGTCTCTTCCCTCCGCTGCGGTTTGCGCCGTTTTCCGCCGTCGTCCGTCGTCTTCCGCCGAGAAGGAGCCCAGATCCGGAGTCCCCGCGACGAGACGCACCCGAAGGGAGGTTTCATCTCGCCGGAGAAGCCCCGTGGCGCCGCGCCCTTGGTCGTCGTCCCCGTCTCCGGTCAAGCCAGCGCCGCCGTGAAACCATCGCCGTCCGCGAGCTCGGAGGACCGTCAGATCCAGATCGAACGGTTGAGGTGAGATCACGTGTTCCAAACCCGATTAGATCTGGACCGTTGGATCAAGATCCAACGGTTCACAATCGCCACGTGCTGTAGCAGTGCGATTATAGGATTAGATCTGGACCGTCCGATCTAGATCGAACGGCCCACGAGCATCGAGTAGTTTCAACGTGTTCAACCCTGGATCCAATCCGCGCCGTTGATTTTCAAATCAACGGTCGAGATCGAGCCACGCGTCCAGGAAGTTGGACCGACGCGGTCAGCGCCGTACGCGCGTGACGCTGACACGCTGGGCCCGCGTGTCAGCGGCTCGGCCGAACCACACCATGACGTCACGCTGACGTCATGGCGGGCCCGCTGTCGCCATGGCCCTGAAGTGTCAGGCCGACGCCGAATGACGTCATCCAGAGGCCCACATGTCGATCCACGTGGCCGTGGACCGAGTCCACCGTGGACCCGGTGAGCATGGACCGAGCCCATGGACCGCCGACGCCAAGGCCAATCAGGAGCTGCCACGTGTCCATGCTGACGCAATAATTAATTTCCGAAAAAGAAAAAGATTTATTAATTCGAATAATGATTTCAAATTTAGATTCAAACTTCAAACGCTTATAACTTTTGCGTTTCAACTCCGATTTGAGCGACTCAAATTTCTAAATTTGTATAAAATTAAGATCTACCTAAATATGAATTTTATTTAATTTTTGGACTAAAGTTTTTCTCTGTAATATTATTTAATTGATTATTTAAACTTTAAATAATCATAACTTTTGCGTTTTAACTCCAAATTTGATTTATTCCAGTTTCTAAAAATCCAGAAAATTAAGTTCTCTCTGTTTATGGATTTTATTTGGAGTTTTGGGATCTTTTTGCATAGTGTTTATTTGTGTATTTGCTATTTGCACGCTTTACGAGTAGACGTTGAAGTGTCGGAGGGATTCGAAGGAGAAGTATTGACTCAGGATCCAACTCAAGACCAAGAGCAAGTGCTTTTTGAAGGCAAGTTGTGCTTTGACCATGTTGATCCCATTTCGAAATCTATTTTGATTTAAACTATTGCATGCTAGTTTAATTAGAAAGATACTTTGGTTTAAACACAGGGTTAGATAAATACCAATTTGCTATATGACACCTTGATTACTTAAGTATGTGCCATGACCCTTTGTCACCCTAGTTGTGGTTTACTAGTTGGACATTATTAAATTGCCAACATGGGTTTAGATCGTTGTAGTATCGCTTAGACACACTACGTGCTCATGACATGATTTTGGATAATTAAATGTTAATATTGACTTAATGATATATTGAACCTGTTTTGGAAAAGTATCATGTGATGTTGATGGCACGTGGTGCATGGTAATCAAGCGGGGTTTGATAAAACGATTTTATTGGGGCATGTGGCAAGAGTAATCAGTGGGCCGATTGTGGCATTGGGAGTGTTGATTTGGTTTTTCGGGTAGTCTTGCCCTGGTCACTCTAAGGACTTAACCTTGCAAGCCTTTGAACTGGTCATACTTGCAACCACATGGCTGGAATGGGACGGCCCTAGTTGACTAAGTCGCTAAGGACTCACTTGTGGAGCCTCAGGGTGTCGATTACACCTTTTGTGTGATTGTACGGGGAGCGTATCGTGGCTGTGGCCAGGTACCCATCTAACGGTGTGTTGGTCCCATACTTCGCCTTGGCTAAGGGAAGGGATGGTGTAGAGCACGAACCGGAGAGGACCACCTGTGTTGTTTGAGGCTTCCGAAAGGCTTTGTTATGATCGCTCATTCGCATACTCTTGTATGGCGATTCACGGCTGACGTGGTGAGTGGATTGTATCTTGTGGGTAAAGTGCATAACCTCTGCAGAGTGTAGAATCTATTTGAATAGCCGAGTCCACTGTGATCGACAATGCTCGAATTACAGTCAAGGGTTAGATTTTCTGAAAATAACTTGGATTTGAGAAGTTGGGTTGGTTTAACAAAGAAGATGATGGAAATATGGTTTAGGATGGGGAAAAATGTTATTTAAACTTTTTGAAAAGTTATTTATGCTTTACTTGTTTTTACTGCTTTCGAATCTACTTATATTACTTGTCAAATGCTGTTTACCGCAAATATACCTTAAGCTATTCCTTTGTACCAAGCCATGCATATAGTATACTAGCTTGCATTCTGTGCATGACTTGCTGAGTACCAAGTACTCACCCTTGCCTCAACACAATACCAGTTGAAGAGGAGACTACGCCAGTTTCGGAGGAGGAACTCCAAGAGGACCCGTCTACTTAGGGATGCGAGCCCAGTCAGTTGCCTGTGGTATACTGGATGGCGCCACGAAGTTTATTTGATTTTTCCGCTGCAGTTATTTCTCTTTTAATAAGTTTCGCCTTGCAAGGCATATATTTGTAACTTGGCCATAAGGTCGAGTAACCCTTTGATTATTTAAATAAAGTACTTTGATAGTATCGTTTGGTATGATTGTGATATATACCGATGTTAAGACTGTGTGCACTAGCGCGTTCCTGGACTAGTGCTGAATACACAGAGGGTCCGGATTTGCAAATTCGGGGTCCCGACAATGGCTTAAAAGTTATGGTTGACAATAGTATTTAGGGTTATTGCGGCAGTATATATTTGTAGGAAACATAGGCATAGATGAAATATTTTTCCATAATATGTTACTCCATATATCAAAGAGCAAATCTGCGGTATTCGTGCAAAAAATTACATTCATACGTGATCTTTTACAGGCTGCCGAAAAGGCTTAAAAGTTATCGTTTACGGTTATTGTGGCAGTATATTTTTGTAGGGAACAAAGGCATATATGGAATATTTTTCCATAATATGGTACTCCATGTCAAATAGCAAATCTGCAGTATTCGTGCCGAAATAATTTACATCCTACCGAAAGTGCTTCAGTATTTAAATAGGGTATTCAACTCAATTGATACCTACATATTTTTGCATAAATGGAACATCCAACACTATATGAATATGGTCTAATTATTTTATAATTTTTTGAGCCATGTTTTGTATATTTTCGCCATCTGGTGCGGCGACTACCTATTTTCGCCATATGGCTTGGCGAATACTATATTTTCGCCGTCTGGTACGGCGACTACCTATTTTCGCCGAACCGTGTGGCGAATACCCTATTTTCGCCACACGGTACGGTGAAAATACCCTAGCCCATGGTTTACTGACATTAATGGCGCAATTAAGCTATTTTCGTCGAATCGTGTGGCGAAAATAGGGTGTTCGCCGCACGGTTCGGCGAAAATAGGGTATTCGCCGTACGGTTTGGCGACCACATATTATTTTTGCAAATTTTGTATTTCGTATATTAAAAACGCAATTCAGTTTAAAAAAAGTATTATTTAAAAAAAATTCAGAGAGGGGGTTGGCTGGAAAAAGAAATGAGAGGAGAAATAATGAGGGGTCAGTATATGATAGGAGGCAGTGGTGATTTTTAATGCTTGCTTAATCTCTCAGTTTTATTTTGAATCGGTTTTGATCTAGGAGATTATACAACAGAAGAAGAACAACTTTTCTTTTCGTTGCTTTCAAACACAAAATTTTATGCACTAAAAATCGAGATAATTCATCTTTCAATTTTTATAATTCTAAATAAATTTTTTCGACTACCTTAGTCAACCATGATTGAAGATTGGGTTGTTACAGCTCTACCCCCCTTAAATAGAATTTCGTCCTTCCTAAGATGTTGTATTCGCGGGGAAATATCCATCCAAATGACTCCCAGATCACATGATTATCTAGGGCTCTCAAAAAAATCAAGATTTTGCATCCTATAGTTGCAATCCTTGGCCCACCAAAATCCTTTCAAAATATATGATTTAATTTATACTCTACCTTCGAATATGTTCTAAAATTAAAGCTATATTTTTTGAAGATCAAATAGTTACTTCTTTCAAAATTCACCATGAATATTTCGAGTAAAATTGTAACTAGGTAATCCTCTACACATGCATCAATCTATCGCACTGTAACACCCCAATTTTTGAGCTTTTACAAAGTTTAAAAGTCAAAAAGAACCATTTGGATTTTTTCCCATATTAAATTCCATCTTAATTTGAAATTCTCTAATTACCAAAAGATTTTATTTAATTATTCTATGCATCAAATCAAAGATTTTTAGTTTTTGTTGGGGTTCCTTGCGCTTCAAGGAATTTTTCTGTATTTTTTGGGATTTTTCTGAATTTATTTGCTATTTATTTGAATTTCTGGAAATTCGGGGATTCAAAAAAATGGTTTTATTCCAAAAATGCCTCGTGGGCCGAATCTCAGCTGGCCCGGATTCACCATCGCCTCCTCGGTCTAGCTAGCCCGTCCCCGCTTCAGCCCACGCGAGCCCGCTCCCAGCCCACACACCGCCGTGCGTTTCTTGGCGTCAACGTCGCGTCCTCGGGCTTTAAAAGCCATAGCCATCGCTGAAATTGGGTTCCTCGCCTCGTGCCGCCTCCAGTGCACCGCCTCGCACAGCTCGAGACCTCGTTGTCTCTCCAAACGAGGTTGCCGGAGTTCCCCGCCACTGCCACCATCTTCCACCGCGTTGATCTACTCCTCTGGTCCATCTCCGCCGCAGCCGTGTGTTCCTCCGAGTCCGTCGGGTAGTCCTCTTCCAGATCCACCAAAACTCGCGCTCGATCTGCCCCGTAGCGCCGTTGGCCCGGTCTTCTTCCTCACGACCGGTGACCCTGTGTCGTCGGAAGCCAGCCGAAGATCGAGCCAACGTGTCTGCTGATGCGGCCATCCACCGTGCATGCTCCATCAGCCGTTTCGCCTACATGGCAGCTGCGTGCGCGCTCGGTCAGTGCCACGTCGAACGAGTGAACCTCGTGCCGCGTCATCAGCCACCTTAGCGTCGTGTCAGCCGCCACCTCAGCCTTTTCGCTTGCGTGTCACCGCGTGTCTACCACATCAGCACTATGTGAGTGCCACCAAAGTGCCGCGTCAGCAATGGCGCAATAAAACCCTTTTTCCTTTAGAAAAATAATTCCCGAAATTAGCCTTTTTCTTTTTTCTTTTTTTTTGAACTTCCGAGAGCCCATTCTCCCTCATACGAACTCCGCTTGAGCCCATTCAAATTTCTAAAAATTTGTAAAATCAAGCTCTACGTTTTAAAGCTATTTTTTAAATTTTTGGTACTGTTTGCTTACTGTTTTGGTATTTATTTGTGTTTATTGCATTCTTTTCCGGTAGACGTTGATCCCCAGGGAGCGAGCGCAGGATTCGGAGATCAAGAGGCAGCAATTGCAGTTGATCAACAAGGCAAGTCGTAGTCCTTGACCATGTTGGACCTATGCTTGCAAAATTATTTTTTTTCATACAATTGCATGCTATTTGTTTACAGCTATTATTTACTGGGATTAGCTATCACCTAATTGTTGTTATGCCACCTTGAATAGTTGAAATGCCATGTATCCATTGTCATCCTAGATTGTATTGTTTATTAGTTGGACATATTGTGGTACGACATTGCGTTAGCGTAACTATGCTTAGCCATGCTTAGTTGTACGATGGGATTCATGTCACATGATAAATTAATAATATTGACTTAATGAGATATATAATCGTGGCGGGTAGCCACTGTTGTAAAATTTGTTGTACCATGGCGGGGTGTGCCATTGGTATTGGTTATACAAAGTTGTTTTTCACTCGGGCAAGTGGTCATGCAGTAAAGGGGGGTGCTGTTAGGACATTTGGGGTGTGGATGTCTTGCCTGGGATACTTAAGGACTTAATCTTGTGTGCCATTAAACTGGGCTTAATTGTACAACCACATGTCTGGTATGGGACAGACCTGGTTAATTAATTTGCAATGTCTATATTTAAGTATTGTTGTGGTTGTGTGGGTTCCGGGATGTACAGGTAGACTCACATGGCGCAAGAGGGAGCCCTAAGGGGTGAAACCTTAGCGGGCAGTACTGGGTTTAGACAAAGCATTGTAAAGGCCTTGTCATGATATCACTGCCGCACACCAAAGGAAGTGTGATATTTGCACTTGGCACTAAAGAGATGATCATGTCTTGTGGGTAAAGCTGTACAACCTCTGCAGAGTGTAAGTTAAACTATTTGAATAGCCATGTCCGTGGTCATGGACGTGCCTAGGAATTTCACACAGTGTATAGTGTTTTCAGAAAATGTGGAAGGATGGTATTGTTGGAAGTGAACGGGGGGTAGTTCACTGTTGTTTTCGATGTTAAATTATTAATGCTGTTGAGTTCAATGGTTGATGGTGATCTAGTTGGTGATGGGTGATGCCTCACCAATCTTGTGTTGTTGTTTACCATTGATTTACCAATTATTAGTATCTTTGTCAAATATGCTTTGAATCTATTTATTGTATTTACATTCAAGTTATTGCTTTATGCAAAATAACTATGTCACCAATCTTGCCAAGCCATACATTATTTGCATCATTTCTCTATGGCTTGCTGAGTACTTTTTGTACTCACGGCTTTATGCCTTTGTTGATCAGTTGCTGAAGAAAAATAGGGAAATACAGAATTCTACGAGGAGGAGTATTATGAAGACTACGTGAACTAGGATGGCGCTCCCCAGACGATTGCCTGTGGCATGTCATATGGCCCAAGTTATTTTATTTTCCGCTGCAAGAGTTTTATTTGTTTCTTAAGCCCTTAAGGCACACTTATGTAAACTTGACCACAAGGTCCGTTGATACTTTTTGCTACTTTCTTAGTTAATTCGATGAATGGAATGTTATGTCAATTTTGTTGCCACTGTGTGCACTAGCGTGATCCTGGACTAGTGCAATATACACAGAGGGTTTCGGATTCATAAATCCGGGTCCCGACACGCACTCCAACAACTTCGACTATATATTCTACTTGCTACCAAAGTCCTCTCAATCGATCAAACAAAACCACAAATCCAGATGATAAGGATAACACTTTTGGTCTTAACTCCACCCTAGTTACCATAGTCCAATTAGTCTTTTAAATCCAATAGTTTATCTCCTATTTATTGGTATAACCACCAAGTTTCAACACAATCACTTATTTAATATTTGAACAATCCACATCCAATTATTTCACAATCTATTGACTCGATCAATTGACAGTATCCACTCTTGGGCACACTATGATCATTAATTTTCCATATGCTCCTCACCACTCTTATTTACATACAAAATCCCATCAGCTATAAATACCACTTTTATCTTGACGAGAGATTTGAAGTTTGACATGGGGTCTTTCATTGTATTCTTTTTGTACTTTTATGAAACTGAGAATATCCCTCCTTCCGATCTCCTTCCGTATCGGCACATTGATGACTTGGAATATGAGCGCCCAGGCTATTGCCGACCGGACAGCCCTGATGATGAATGCTTCAGGCATATTATCTCTCCTGGGATCTTTTCAGTTGGCCTGAGTCTTTCGAGCCGTACCCAAAAGCCTTTGTATGAGTACTACCACTCGTCAGTTTGCGCTAAATAGCTGCAGTTTGGGTTGCCTCCTCCTCGGTTGGTGCTCTTCAATCGGCTTGGTGAGCGAGAGGAGCTCAAGTGTCCCGTTGATGTGAGTATTGCGCTCGACTTGGGCGGAGAACTACTGATTGATTCTGCTGGACTACCACGGCTTTTACTCGATAGTGGAAGGAGTGGAGTAGTCATATTTTCCTTAATCCCTTGGATGTAATGCTCCATTGTTTTGATGACTCTCACATTTTTCCCCGTTCTGCAAAGGTAATTTGTATGGTCACCTTTTCTTCCGTATGTCCCAACATACCCTTCATTAATCCTTTGGTCGTTCTTTTACTCAGGACGTGGAAGATACTCAGACGGTTTTATTTGTAAGTGGTAAAGCAATTAAATTTCATGCCACAGTCATTGGGTGCACCAATATTGGCCTCCGCTCCCCTTCTCTGCAGGACATAAAAAAAACATGGTCACGCGTGGGTATCGGCTCAGCCCCAACAAGAAAGGAAATCAACCGATACACCCAGGGGTGACTCCTCATTAAGGGCCATGGTAGCCAGAATGGTCCAACTGACACTTCCTCCTGTGAATCGTGCAAGACCTGGTGAGTGCTCTGCTTCTCCGCTGGTTTGTGAAGCGAATTTGCCGATGACCTTTCTCATTTGCCTATTTTAGCTTCGAAGAAACGGCTCGCTGGATGTAAAAAAACTACTACCATCATCTTGCCTGTATCTCTAGCAGCCGATGTGCTCCCTGAATCGACTCCTTAGGTGACTGGTTTATTGGCATGCTGATTTCTTTTCTTTTTTGATGTTGTAGAGGGAACTGAACACGCCGTTGCAGAAGTGGTTGGAATCACTACTGGGAGGTAGCAAGAGTTGTTGCCTTGGAAGTACCACCATCTTCCGCCGTGGATGCGATTTCAGGCCTATCAGAGCCGACGAGTGACCCCTCTCTCCAAGAGCTCCTTGATGCTGGTTCTTTGAGTCCACCGGTAGGAACTGAGATATATCCTAGCAAAACCTTTTTGCAATATTTACTTTCAAAACTTTGGCACTTATCCGATATTGTTTTTTAGTTATTAGCTAGTGCTCAACTTGGGTTTACTCTAGAAGAGCTCGGCTTTTCCTTTGATGGCGACCCGATAACCGATGTGACTACTTCGGTGTCTGTTTCCCAACTGGATCAAGGTCTTCCCTCTGTGCCCCCTCACCAGCGGGACATGCTAAAACAACTTCACCAGATGCTGGTTCGGTCGGGGCCAGACGTCTTGGAAGTCTACCAGCCGATCGCCGCTCTTCTTGCTAAGGTGGCCTTATACCTTTTCACGGTAGATATGGACTAGTTCAGTAACCTCCACAGTCTGTTCACGAAGAAGGATGCTGTCAAGACGGTGTTGGAACGTTCGCATTGATGAGAAGAGGTCTCAAGGGAGCGCGCTGAACTTGACATCTTGGTTGCTACCGACAAATAGAAGAAAGTTGACTTTGATACCGCAGTATCATTGGCTAAGGCCTTAAAGCCATCAAAAGCAGCTCTAGCTGATGAAGTCGCTTGTTTGAGACAAGCCCTGACTGAGGCTAAAGCTCGCCTCTCTGATGTAGACCATGACATTGACTCGGCCAAGGCATACCTACAGACTCGTCATGCTGACGTCACCGCGACCTTCATACTTGTTGAGTCCAAGACCTGGGCTATTGTAATGATTCGGGGTAATGAGGCTCTAATCTTGAGTGTTTGTCAGGACACAAAGGCTGCTGCTGATGGGATCCTTGACCTTATTTAAACGATGTAACTGACTGTGTACTTCAGGACTTCCTGCCCTTAAATATACATCGTTCTTTACTAGTGTTTCTAAGGACGACGTGGATCATCGGCCACAAGACCGTAATCAACTACACCGGGTTTATTCGGTCTTTTTTGTCTTAGCTTGCGGTAGTTCGCTCTTGCTGTGCCTGGTGGACTAAGACCCTACCCAGATACTTGGATGGTATTTCTTTAGTACTTGCCGTTGATAGCTTTGGTAAGTGTCTCTCCTTCCAAAGTGTCCAGTATGTATGAGTTGCCTTGAACCAGCCGATTGATTTTATATAGCCCTTCCCATGTTGGCGACCACTTTCCGTACTGACTCTTTTGTCCCAATAGGTAAGATAGTTTTCCACACCAGATCGCCTTCTTCGAATGATTTTGGCACAACTTTCTTAATGTATGCTCTTGCTACTCTGGCCTTGTTCTTTTGGATTTGTTCTAGTGTCTTGAACCTCAACTCTATCAAATCCTCTAGGTTATCAGCAAGCGCACTTTTATAGTTTTCAGCCGATAATGTATCCTGCTTGGCCGTTCGGAGTGAGTTTATGCCAATTTCTACCGATAGCACTGCCCCCTGTTCGTACACTAGCTGGTACGGTGACACTTTGGTGACTCCGTGGCACGAGACTCGGTATGCCCATAACGTGTCGGCTAGTATCGTGTGCCAACTCCTAGGTTTATCAGCAATCTTTCTTTTGATCAGCTTAATCAGCGCTTTTTTTGATAATTTCGCTTGTCCATTGGCCTGGGCGTAGTACGGCGAAGAGTTCAACATCCTAATCCCTAGATTTCTGGTGAAACCCTGGAATGCTTTGGACATGAACACAGTGACTTGATCGGTCATAATGGTTTGTGTGATCCCAAACTGATAAACAATATGTTCTTGTACAAAAGCTATTACTTTGGTACTCGTGACTTTCCTCAATGAGAAGGTTTCGACCCATTTGAAAAAATAATCAGTCACGGCCAGAATGAACGCCCTTTGCTCGAGGTAGGGTAAATTTATCCGATTACATCTATGCCCCACCCGTGGAACGGCCACGGTTTTATTACTAGGTGCAAGGCTACAGCGAGCGCACTCTGAAAGTTCCCAAATATCTGGCAATCTTGGCATCCTTTGTAGTATCAGAACCAATCCTCTAGCATTGTCGGCCAGTAATAACCTATGCGCTGTAGCAGCCACTTCATCTTATGGGCCGACTAATGTGTTCCGCAGATTCCTTCGTGGACTTCTCCCATTGCTGTTTTTGCTTGTAACACACTGAATTTGTAATTAACATTAATTAGACTTAATTAAGTCATTTGGAGTGTTTAGTCGTGTTTTGATTTGGTGGTTGGATCTTATTTTGGAGCTAATTGTTCTCGAAGTCTTTGTCATTTCGTTCAAGCCGTTTCGATCGATTTTGACCCGAAACCCTGAGTTTCGAGTCCGATCGAAATCCGTCGGAATCGTTAGTGAACCTAAACCTAAAACCTTCCTTTGAATCCCAAAAACCCTTCACTTGGATCCCCGAGGATCAATTCCGAAGATTGGAGAAGAAGTCACGAAGGAACCCAGAGTTCCATAGCCAGAGCGGCACTACTGCCGGTCTTTGGGCGGTAGTACCGGTCGGGCAGCACTACTGCACCCTTCGGGCGGTACTTCCGGCCGTGCGGTTAGCACACACACAGACCGAGCCATGCCAGTGACTGTGCGCCCACGTCGTCGTGTTCCCCGGTTTAGAGCCTTCCCCAGCCTACCATTAACCCTCCCTCTTGGCCACTCTCCCTCACTCATTCCCTCACTCTCCTCCTCCCTCTCCCTCTCGGTTCTCTCACTCCAACTCGAGTTGCTCCTCTCCTCCTCTCTCCTCTGGACGATGGAGCTCAAGTGGAGCAAGCAGGAGGCTAGCTAAGGGTTGGAGCATCTTCATCAAGCCCTAATCAAGCTTCAAGACCCGAGGAATCAAACCCAGGAACAATCCCTTAGGTTTTGAACTTAAAACCCTAGTTCTTCCTTTTCTCTTTTCTTTTCTCGTGTAGTTTAGCCCGAGAAATCCTACTTCTAGTGGTAGATCATCGTTTCATTGAGTTGTTAGGCCTATGTCGGGTTCTAGAGTAGTGGTTCATGCGATTGATTCGATCCGAAAACCTTAATCAGCTATTGATTGGATTTAATCGTCTAAAAGTAATTTTCTTGAATTTTTGGAGAACCCTTTGAAAATCCTAACTCCAAAAATTAGGGGAAATGGCTCTCGAGTAAATCCGATGGCGTAGAAGTTCGATTCCCGCGAAAGAGACGAGTTTGAACTTAGTTTGGGTCGAAAATCAAATTCGGTACCAATTATGGTTTCCGTGTTCGCAGAGTTCAATCATCACAAATCAAGTTCATAGATGCGAGCTAAGTTGTGCGGAACCTTAATGTGCAAAAAGAATTAATATGCTTATTGCAAATCCTTCGTTCCGATTCGATTTGTAAAAAGTGCATTTTTGTGCTTTTTGGAATATCTCTGAGTTTCGAAGTTCCAAAAGTCACAAGAATGACTCGTATTAGTTCTCAGTGCCGTAAAGGTTCTAGTTCTGGGAAAAGACCAAGCTGAAGACTCTAAAGTCGTGGCTTGTCGGATTAGTTCGTCCAGAAGGTCAATTCCTGAGTTTTGGAGTTTCCCTTGAAACCCTAGCTCCAAAAGCCAAGGAAATGACCCTATAAAATATCTGATGCCGTTAGAGTTCGATCTACATAAAAAGCTTCAAGCCTGAACTTGACTCAGAATCGAAAATCAAAATCTGGCAGTAATTAGAGTTATCGAGTTCAAAAAGGTGAAAATTGGGTTAAACGAGCTCGAAACCTCGCGAGACCTGCATGGATGGGTCCTTGGCGTCGCTAGGAACCTAATTGTGCAATCGCCTCGGAGTTTCGAATCCGTTTGCGCAAAATCTTTTTTGCAAAACCCTAATTTCACTTGAGGCCGGCACTACCAACGTTAGAAGGCCGGTACTACCGCCCCTGCGGTAGTACCGCAACCCTAACACCGGTAGTTAATTTCCAATGGCTTCCTCTCTCGAACCCTGGAAATCCGGCACTACCGCCTCTTGAGGTCGGTACTGCCGGGCAGCCGATACTACCGCGAGTAAGCCGCCGGTAGCATTTTTCAAGAGAGCGCCCGTTTTGGTCCCCGGCCGTCGGCACTACCGGACCTGAGGCCCGGTACTACCGGAGGTCGGTAGTACCACCGTCAGCGGTCGGTACTACTGGAGAGGCCAGTAGTACAGAGGTTTGTACGTCGGTACTGCCGGAATCTCCGGTAGTGTTCGTAGCTTTTAGCTAGTTTAGTCAGAGGTAATGTTCGTAGCTTTTAGCCAGTTTAGTTCGTTTGTTCGTAGCTTCTCGCTATCCTATGATAAAATTTTAGTTAAGACCTAAGCCATATTTCTAAGTTATTCCACATCGCATTTTAGTTGTACCCTATAGCATGACACTAAAAATACACATTCCAGGGACCTACAGCTCTCGATACTAATCATAACACCCCGGCATCTAGTATGCCCGAATGCTACCAAACATAGGCTAAACAACACCTAAATACCACTAATAAAGACAAATTACAGCAAAGGAGCAAATGCTAAAACCGAAAATTTCGGCAGCATCTCCTTTGTTTTAACATGATTTGAGACAATAGCAATAACAGGCAAGTAACATAATATCATACGATATCAAAAGAAGCAATGTAAATGTATATGGCAACAACATAAGGCAATATTATCAAGTTCAACCACTCCATAAACTATAACGAAGCAAATAAGGGACCCGACCACACGATTTAATCCATACAACAAGATTCATGGCACTATTATTAAGATCATGACTCAAAATTTGGTAAAATGTGACTGGAACTACGTGAAGATGTGTAGCTAATGCCCTTTCTCACATGCCGGTGTCATGATACCTAAAAAACAACATAAACACAAGCGTGAGTTCATCACTCAGCAAGTATATTGCAATGGTACAAAAGAAACAATTTCATGGCTACAACAACTCACATCATGTCTATCATCTCATTCATGATCACATATCGTTTTCATCATCATTATGTATGCAATGCGATGCGATGCTCATGTCTCCTTGGAAACTCATACCGGTATGGTTGAGTACACACCCGTCGGTGTGCACCCTCTCCCCCCTTCCATCCCGAAGATGGAGGGTGCCTACTCCTCGCTTTTAGACACCGCATGATGGATGGAATCACGATGTAGGACTTACTCATTGGCTCTCCGGAATAGTCATAACTTTCTCACCGACCTTCCCCGGACTAGTTATGACTTTCTCACCGCCCGGGCCATGTATCATGCCATGTATGCAATCATGCCAACAACATAAATAACTTTGTACATTAACACATGGCATCATAACATAATAAGCATATTCATCATATCAATGGCAAACATTAAAGCATGGCATGTGAACATATCATATATTCAACTTCAATCTCAACCAATCTAGAAAACTACAACCCGCTACCCATTCCAATACACCTGCCTCAACCACGGGCGACGGATGGGCGAGAAGTAGAAGGCACTCCCGGGGTCACACCACCTGCACATAGGTACCACACACTCACAATCATGTCCGCAAAATAGTACGCAAAGCCTCTTCTACCCCGACATCGCAAACTACTCGTAAAACCCAAAAACAGAGGTTCTGTCCCGTCGGGATAGCAGCCTTCCAAAAGGCATAACTCAGGTTCTAAGACTCCGAATCGAATAAACGAGTACATCCTCGCGTAGCTTAGGAAATTTTCTAACTTTTTTTAAGTATATGGAAAAGCTGATTCGGATTCTAAAGTTGTTTAATCTACAAAATACCGTAATATGTTCCAATCACGTCACAGATTTTAATACATTCGGTAAAACTAGCATAACTTTCAAACGGCTGGGCGGAATTGGACGTTCGTTATACCCACCGAAAGGTATTGAAATTACCTACAACTTCTTTAACAGGCGGCCGACCATATTCCGACTCTAAATTGGCAAAAATCCAAACCCTAGGTCGACTGCTCATGCTGCCCGAAACAGAGAACGTGGCAAACTCAAGATTCCATCTAATCTACCCAACAACAGCACCACCAATTGATCTAAAAACATGATAATAACCCTTAGAACAGATCCTAGACCAACCCCAAGGATCCCCGTGGCCATACCTTCGCCCGACGACCGAAAACCCAACGGATCTCCTCCCGGTTCGCGCGATCTCCTTCCTCACTCCAATTCCGCGGGATCTCCTCGTCGTGGAGCGCTCCAATGGATGGATCTTCAAGGTGTGGAGGCGGAGAACTCCCCTAGGGGCAGCATGGGAGGTGGATAGGTGGTGGAGGGATGGTGGCGCAATGGGGAGAGGTGGTGGGGGGTGCGGCTTCTAGGTGGATTGGGGTGGGGCGGCTAGGGCACACAAGGGGAGGTGGGGGGCGCACCAAGCAGGGGTGGGCGCACCAAAGGGCAGGAGGAGGCCCCCAAACAGGACTCCTACTCCTAAATGGACTCAAACTCCTCCCCAACAAGGCCCACGACCCTTTCCCTTAGGCCCAAACTCCACCGGAAAGGCCCAAACTCCCGGAAACGGCCCGGAAACACAAATAAACCCCATACCGTATGGTTTCAACCTCTAATTCCATATTTCATAATGTTTTTTACCTCAACATTCACATTTTATAAGGTCTCAGCATTTCGTAGTGTCACAGTCGTTTCTTTTGACTTGTAATCGTGTAGACGGCGTGTCAGAGGCAGTCGACGAGGATATCGACTTTGTCCCCAAGCGCATAATCAATCAAGAGCAAATAGGCAAGCATCCCCTTTGATCATATTGAACCCATATTTGCAAATTTACTTTGAATTGCCAAAACTATTATGCATGCATGTATATTCTGTAAATTTGCTATGTCGTGGGAATTGGTAGATAAACCTAAATCTGGTGGATTTCCTCAATTTAAATTGGCATGAGGACCTTGTTGAACCATAGGGATAGATTAGACATAGTATTAAAAGTCGAATGGGTATAATTGTGTAGTAATTGCATAAGCTTAGCCTTCCTGTAGTATTGAGAGTATCAATTGCAGTTTGGTGGTACAATTCAATCAAAACTTATATGGATTTAAATTTCGGTTTGGAAAATGGAGGTTTGGTAAAAAAGGGTGGTTATGTTGGTAAAAATGTAAATAAAGTGTGTTTTGGACCGGGCGGATGTCTAAAGGTCTCGCCTGTGTCGCCCTAAGGACTGAACTTGGTACTATTACCTGAGTCGTAAGTGCAACCACATGTGCTATTTATGGGGTAGCCTTAACCTAGTACCAAAGTTGGATTTAGCCTTGCATGTTGTAAGGCCGAAGTAGTATGGACACTCTGGCAACGGTGTTATTCTAGGGACTTCCTATTCGAGGCATCGAGGTGGGAGTTTGCCCAATACAATGGTGATGCCTTGTCATGGGACAAAAGACGCGGTGTGGGCATTCCATCGTAGACCTTGGTGGTCGTGTCTGGATCAGCGCGGTGGCCACTGCCGAACCTGTGTGAGTTCGCGGTCCTGTGTGGATGAGCTGTACAATCCTACCATGGCAAGGGACACGCTTCAGCGGTGCTGGTGCATGGTTTTAAACTCCGACAGAGGGAAGAGTTTTGTCGCAGTCTAGCAAAACGGGTACATTGAGTATCGCATGGCATGGTTGACATGATTGCTAGAATGTGTCATGTGGGTAAAGTGTACGGTCTCTACAGAGAAAATTAAACTAATCGATTAGCCGTGCTCACGGTCAAGAGCAGTTTGGAAAGTAATATCAAGTATAGACTTTTAGTTTTGGGTTTTCAAAACGGTTTGGAAAGAAAAGGAATTCTGGGTAGAAGTGAGAATCATGTGAGGTTTGGTGATTTCGGTTCTATACTAGCGTGTGCTCTGAGTGGCCACTAGTGTTTGGTGGTTTTCCTCGCTATGGGGAGGGTGCATCAGTGTGTGCTCCAGCGGGCCGCTAGTAGCTACTCTCTTGGCCATAGTGAGAAGTTGGAAAGTCTCGCACGCGTAGCGATGACTTTGGATTTGGAAATTGGTTTAGAATGGAATGGAAAGGAATTAGTTGGTTCTGGATTTGGATTGTGAGTGTTGGGTAGGTTGGTTATATGTATTAACTACTTGTTGGATTTTGGTTGGATGCAACATGATTGGATTGGTAAAGTGAGGTCGCGTTGGGACTTAAGTGCGTTGTGGATTGGATTATGGTGGTATGTATTTGGATTCAATGATCAAATGTTTATTTATGCTGTAATTACTTCCTTTACAACTGCTGATTTAAAATTCCGTGTTGTTTTGAAATTATTATTCTATTGCAAATAACTCTGGCTTCATGAAACTAAACCTAGTGTAGAACCTGATTCTTGACTTAGCCTGCATCCATTAATATTACTTGCAAACATTGAAGTCTTGCGAGTATGTACGTGTACTCACCGTTTGCTCTAAAATTGATTAACAAGCACAGAAGAAGGAGCCAAAGGTGAAGGAGGCGAGCCGGACGGTGATCCCTACTATTCGGAGTCTGACGGGTTTTGAAGCGATAGACTATGTTTTCTCTTCAGACAGAGCGGATGCCTTTGGGTATGGGAAGGCACACTGCTGCCGTTGCTGCAGTCTATTTTTCCTTCTTTTGTTGTTGTAGCCAATCGGCGGAGTTTCTTTCTTGTAATATTATCTCGTTGTAATCAAACCAGTAATATTGTAACCATTTTGTCAATTTAAGTGTTTTGATGCAACTTGTTGTGGAAAATATGTGGGTGCTAGGCTACTGATCCAGGGAACTAGCACTGAACACATATCTCGGGGAAGCTTGGGTTGGAATCAATCAATTGGCATATGACCACGATCAGGGTGTGTCGTGCCAACTGATTGGCCTCAATCCGGGTATGGTTTGTAATTAGTGATCGGATTACTGACGGGTTGCGTTAATTCCAGTCTGACGCAATAGTAAGTACCCGATTCACTATTACAAAGACCGGAGCCCCCACATTGCTTTTTCAGTACTGAGGCACTGCAGCAGTAATCCTTCTAAAGTCTGATAATATAGGATATTATCGATCATCGCATAACTTAGTGCTTGTCTCCTGGTCTTCACATTTGTCTTTACTGCGGGATCTGTCAAATAGGTCGAGACTTTTTCGCGTCAATCGGGCGTTGCTACGCACATCACCATCTTCTCAATTGGTTCACAATCAATTAGCCAATCAATGGTCTTGTATCCTGATGCCTGTTATGCCAGCGCATTAGCTCGGCCGTTCTTCTCTCGGGGTGTTGTTGATTGCAAAGGGATTGAAAGTTTCAATCAGTTCATGACACTGTGCTAAGTACTTGGTCAGGACTTCATAATAGCAGTTGAACTCTCCCCGAACCTGCTGGACTACTAGCAGGGAGTCACCATAGGCCTTTGACAGAGTCCACCCCGATGCTACGTAGCATGCACAGCCCTCCAATCAAAGCCTCATACTCTGCCTGATTGTTCGAACATTGGCAGTCTAGTCACAAAGCGAATTCAAAACTATATCCCTTGGGAGACACCAATACCACTCTGATGCCATCTCCATCTCTGCATATTGACCCATCGAAATAGAGCTGCCAAGGGGCGATGCTTACGAGCTCGCAAGTGGTAGTGTGATCTGTGATGAAATTGTTAGTGATATGCCCTAGAGGCGATCATGTAGATGATTGTATCACATGACTATGTTTATGTACTTCATGATAATACATTATCAATTCTATGAATAAACTCTTGCATTTGTTCATTAAGTATGACTTGGTTGTCAGACACTTTGTTTTACAATGTTATTCTAAAATGATCCCTGGTCTCATATCATTATATGGGACAATAATGATTCTTAGACCAGCACATGCATTGATTGATGGCAATGATTCACATGCCATAGATATAGAGATATCAAATCAATAATGCGGATACATGTTAGAGAACATGATGTCGGATAGACCCACCTCGAGACACTACAAGGATTGTTATCTTTAAAGTGCCATCAGTGTGTCTCGCGTGGTATACCTGTATGATCCTTAGACCTGAGATCATAATTGATTCCCAGAAAGCGTAGTGGTATACTTTGGGGCTATCAACCGCTACTCCGTAACTGGGTAGCTTAAAAGGTAGTCTTCAGGTATGCTATGAAACATGGTGTGGGGCGTGAGCGATGGAGATGGAATTTGCCCCTCCTAGATAACGAGAGAGATACCTCTGGGCCCCTTAGTTGTAGTTGGATTGAAAAGTGCATGGCCATGCCAATGTGGTTAAGGAGTTAATCACGGTTTCAAAATCCACTACAGGAGCGAGTGAAGGGTCAAGCTATCACAAGGGTGGCATGTATCTCGCATTGAGCTTGACTGGTATCGTGTGGTAAAGGGATTGATATGTGTGTATATCAAAGTTTAGCCGATATGATCATTCTGTGCATTCAGGGGTCAATATGTCCTGCTAGGTACCACAATTGACTTGTGGTCGAGAAATGAGTTTCCATCCACGGCCGCTTGCACATGAACCTAACGGTCACACACTTAAAGGGTTGGAACATAACTAATGGAATGATTCCACTAGTTGGTTTTCGCGGATTCGGATCCGTGTAGGAATGGAGTTATAATCAGCCTCCTTCGTAGAGGCCCGTTACTATACTCTATATAAAAGAGGGCGTGGTGGGCAAGGGGGCAGTCAGTCCACCTCAAAACCCTAGTCGCCACCACACCTGACCTCTAGGAACCCTAGTCATGCGTGACGCTGCTAGCACACCGGCGTACGACGTTCCATCCCCGAACGTGTGGATACCATGGAGGCGCTGTTGCGGTGCTGATCGGCGAGGAGGAGGTGTTCGGTGCGTACGACTACTTCCTCGACGCACATGATTCTGCTTCCGCTGCCTATGCGCATCAAGGAGGAGGACGTGACGACGTGAACAACTAATTCTAGTACCTCGACGCGCGCGACCACTGCTCGGGGACATTTGACGACTAGCGAGGAGGAGATGCTCGATGTGTACGACTACTTCCTCAATGCACTTGATTCTGCTTCCGCTACCTCTACGTGTCAAGGGTAACTATCTATGATCCCCTACTTGCATGTGATCTGGAGTGTTCGCGGTAGAAAATTTTTTATTTATGCTAGCGTAGCCTACCCGTATCACAACAGAAATCAGCTACCACTTGTCCTTTCACAGCTTTAACCGATTCAAATACTAGGTCGAACTCTGTGAGTCTATAGGCCCACTTCCCGAGTCGACCCTTCATTATAGGAGCGGACAACATATATTTTATAACGTCGGTCTTACATACGACCGTACACGTGGATGCCAATATGTAATGTCTTAGCTTTGTGCAGGCGAAATAGAGCGACAAATAGAGTTTCTCGACTGGTGGATACCTGGTTTCTGCGTCTATCAGCCGTCGGCTTAGGTAGAATATTGTCCGCTCTTTGCCGTCTACTTCCTGCATTAGAACCGCCCCCAATAGTCGTTTCCTTTGCCAATAAGTCTAATCTAAACGGCACTCCTTTCTATGGCACCATGAGTACTGGAGGTTTTGATAGATACCTCTTGATATCATCAAATGCCTTCTATTGGTCTTCTGCCCACACAAATTCTTGATTTTCTCTTATCCTTAGCAGCAGGGTAAATGCATTGATCCGACCAGATAATTGATCTTACCGATCAACTTCTGTAAGACCTTCTTGCTTCTTGGTGGTTGCGTCTCGGTTATGGCTCTAACTAGCTCTTGGTTTACTTCTATTCCTCTTTCATGCACCATGAACCAAAGGAACTGCCCAGCCGATGCTCCAAATGCGCACTTCAGGGGATTCATCTTTAAACCGTGCAGGCGCGTCTTCTTGAATACTTCCTCCAAATCAGTTAGATGCTGTTGATTCCCTGTTAATTTCACCACCGCATCGTCGATGTATATTTCCACGATGCACCCTATTAACTCGTGGAACATCAAGTTCATGGCTCTCTGATAGGTGGCTTCAGCATCCTTCAATCCGAACGTCAAGACAACCCACTCGAATAACCCTAGTGCCCCAGGACATCAGAAGGCCATCTTATGAATATCGGTCTCAGCCATGAATGTCTGGTTATATCCAGCATTCCCATCGATGAAGCTGATGACCTTGTGCCCTGATGTAGCATCGATAAGCATATCAGCTATAGGCATCGGGTACTCGTCCTTAAGGGTAGTTTTGTTTATGTCTCTAAAATTGACACACACCCTAAATTTGCACTTTTTCTTTGTTACCGAAACGATATTGGAAACCCATTCAGCATACCAGCACGGTCTAATTAACTTGGCTGCTAATAATCGTTCTATTTCTTCTTTAATCTTGTCATACATCGCTCGGTTAAAACGCCTAGGGGCTATTTGAACGGTCGATATCCGAGTTTTATTGGTAACCGATGCTCGACAAGTTGTCGGCTTAGCCTTGGCATCTCGTGATACTCCCAAGCAAAGCAGTCTTTAAATTCTTTTAATAAACTTACAAGTTGTTATTTAAACTGAGACTGCAACCTAGAGTTGATGAAAGTCAGCCTTTTCCAATCGCCATCGCCTATATCTACTTCCTCTAGGGGATCGGCTGATGTAAACACTTGCCGAGCCTCTCGTCATCTACGAAGTCTCCGATAGCTTCCAGAATATTGACCATTTGCTGATAACTTCTTGCCCTTTCTTGTAGTAGCTTCACGATTGGATTGGTTTCCATCGTCGTAGGATTTCGCTCGTCCGATCGATCGTGCTGGGCCTCACGCTGATCGGGCTGATTCCAGCATCGTTGATGCAGACAAAATCATAGTCCTCCAAACCTTTGCCTGAGATACATCTGGCTCCCTCATGTGGCCAATTTGCCTCCGGACTAGCCATGGTAATGTCAGCCGATGTATCGGTTTCCACTACTTCGATTGCATCTCCGTTCAATTGTATCAATTGTTGATGCATGGTGGATGGGATGCAACAATTGGCATGTATCCAATCTCTTTCCAACAGCACATTGTAACTAACTTTGGCGTCCACCACGAAAAAGGCGGTCGGCAAAGTCTTGCTGTCGACTGTCAATTCAGTTACCTTGACACCTTTAGCCTTTGTAGGATGTCCTGTAAAGTCATTTAGAACCATGTTGATTTTGATGAGATCCTCATCAGACTTACCCAACCTTTTGCACGTTGAATATGGCATTAAGTTGACCATTGCGCCTCTGTCCACCAGCATCCTGGATATCATCTTGCCATTGATGTGCCCTTTTAGATATAGCGGCTTCAGGTGCTGATGGTCTTCTTGAGGCTTCTTGAAGACAGCTTCCTGGGATCCCAGCCATAGTTGTGCGTAGGATTCCAAGGTCGCTATAGCCTAAGCTCTGAACTCGGCTGGTAGGGCGAACACCATGTTAATGTCCATCGGGAGAGGCATGCCCTCCTGCGTTGCCAGCGTGTTTGTGTCGTCTGCTGTGGATGGCTCTTTTGGGATGGCTTCCTTCTTGTGCCACTCCTTTTTTGCCATCTTTGCAGGACGCAGCTTGTTGAACGTCTTGTCCCTTTGTTCTTCTTCTTCGGCTTCTCACGGCTCTTGCATCCTGAGGCTCTAGAGTGGGCGTTTCTGAGACTTCGTCAATCCAGAGGGACACCATCATGGCTTTGGCTCCTTTGGTTGGTGGATTTTCTCAACCAGTCCCGCCATATCAGCCCCCCTTACCTTCTTCCTGCTTGCGGGTTTCTTTGGAGGCTTCTTTTTGAGTTGTCCCTTTTGGATCCTCTGGGTTAGCCGATTCTGGTTAGTCGGCTCTGCATTCTTCTTATGTTCGTCCTTGCACCTAATTCGGCCGGGAGATCCTCTTGTGGACCGATTTTCTGCGGCCCTCTTGGCTGGACGATCCTGACATTCGGCCTTGCGTCCTTCCTTTGGCTGTTCTTGTGTTTGGACTGGCCTAGAGATCCTCTCGTGGATCGGCCTCCTATGGCCCTTCAGGTGCTGACCAAAGCGCTGCCCTGGTGTCGATCTCGCAGGAACGATCGCGTGTTCTAAGCTCCATCCTGGGTAATGTTGTATTGGGCAGATGTAAGGAGATGGTAACGCCAACCCATGTTCCCAATAGAACTACCAGAAAGGACACTGCTCATGGGCCTTTTCAGTGGCCATCGGCCGGTGCGCTCCTATTAGTGTCTGCTGAGACCTTTCCCGTGTCCTCTGACCTCGCAGTTCATACTTGGCCAGTAATTGGGCGAAAGTCAACTTGGTCTGTCGTATTGGTTTTCTTGGTGGTATTGGCTTTTCAGCCTTGTACCACCTGCCGGCTTCAGGTTTCCCTCTTACCTTGACCGTTCTGGAGCATTTTCCTTCTTGATTGGCTTCTATTTGAATTGAGCTGATTGTGATCTGCACTGTTTTCTGGTTACTCACCTTTTCCTTATCGGCCTTTGTGGCCGATGAAGACAGCTAACGGATCTCATCTCGCACTACCCCTTTCCCTTTAGATGAACAACTAACCTTTAGACGAACAACTAACTATGTTGACTCGGAAAGGGTTAGTAACACTTGCAAAGCCTGCTCCTCTTCAAACTTCAGCCGTCCATCTTCTATGGCCGACTGTATCTGTTGACAAAAATATTGCAGTCATTAGTATTATGTGAGAAGGAATTGTGCCACTTGCAATACCTGCGCCTCTTGAGTTCTTTAGCCAACGGTATAACATGTCCCTCAGGTAACCGCACTAACTTTTCTTGAAATAACAGATCGAAGATGCGGTCGCACTTAGTAACGTCAAATGAATACTTGACTTTTGACTTGGATTTAGTAGGTTTTAGCCAATAGCACACTAAAGGCTTTTTATTGCCTTTAACCCACTCGGCTATGTTGATGCCTGTTTCTTCCTCATCGGATGACCCTTCTTACTCGTATTCTATGAGATTAACCTTGGGTTTCTATTTTTCCCTATTGCTTTTAAGTCTATCTTTAAACCTTTATTTTTGTAGAATCGGCCTTCTTGAGCCGATACCCTATGTAGAAGGTGACTAAGGTCAGTAAACTCTTGACCACCGAATTTCTCTCGTAACGGGGGGGTCAATCCCTGGAAAGCCAAATTGGCTAACTGGTTATCAGGCAAGGTGACACTAAAGCACTGATGTAGGACCGAGTAGGCAACTAGAGGGGGGGGGTGAATAGATGCCGAATAAAATTCAACTATTTCTTTCGGAAAATTAAAGACCCCTAAAAAGCGGAAGAATATCTAATATTGAGAGATCAAAACCCTAGATTAATTAGCGAGACAAGACGAACAAAAATCAAAACTAGTTCTAACAAAAGAGGAACAAATTTTCTAATCAAGAATCAAAGCAAAAAGGATAAAAGAATTGTATAACCCTTTTCTTTATTCCAAAGCCATCTTCCACATGATGACACCAAAAATCTTCTAATCTCAAAAGATTAGAAAATCCCATTATAAACCAACTAGATAGAGCACACAAGCTCTTCTTTGTTGTAGTGCACCTTTTGCTTCTTGCCCTTTGCCTTGATTGATAATCTTGGCTTCATTGGCTTAGTATATATATATGCAGCCCTCCTCCTTCCAATCGGACACGGCGCCACTGATCGCACTGCCTGGCTCCTGCCGATCAACCCCACTCTTGCCTCCAACCACCGATCACCGCTCACCTCGTCGCGGTGCCTTGCTCCTTGGCTCTTCGTCACTACAGGCGAGTGGGCTCGCCATGACGGTCTCCCACCGCAGCCCGCCACGAACACGCCCAACCGAGACTCCTCTGACAACTCTGCATGCAACATACAGAAAGCAACACACGCCAACCCATGCAACTCACAGACACACACATGTATGCACCACTCACGACACACATGCACTTGCATGCACACGGCAACTCATGCCATGCACTCACGCATACACACTCACATGCATGCACACCATGCATAACACACACACATGCATGCACTCACACACAAATGTACACACACACTTAAAAAAATGTATACATGCGTACGGCCTCACACTACGCAGCTGGCCACTCAGCTCCGCCCTGACGCCTCGGGCAATGCCGCCTTGGCCAAGCAGCCGGGCTCACGCCACTGACGCTTATCGACTCCCCGTCGCCGTGCGATCCGCTGACAAGCGCATCCGCTCGGTGCGGCTGTAGCCGCTGGGCGTGCCGCAGCCACGCCTCTCCTCGGCCTCCGCTGCCTGTGCGTCGCTGCCTCACGCGCCGGCCTAGTTGCCAGCTCACCCATTGCTCAGCCGCAGCGCGCTGCGTTTCCCTACGCCGCCGGGCTACTTGCCGCCAATCGGCCTCGCCGACAAGCTGCAACGATCTCTAGACTCACGTGCACTGCTCTCTAGTCCGAAACATCTCGCATGACACCCTCGACCTCACGACCTCGGTTCCTCCCTCGAACCTAGTCTTGGTCCCGTCATCGACCATGTTCGACCTCAAGCAACACCGTGACGTGAACAAAAACACAAAAACATTTTCCGAGCCCAAGTCCGCGACTTGACTCACACATTAATCCATACAACCACTAAATAATCAAACCACTTTCAAATCTTATCAAATAATCAAATCAATTTCAACTCCTTTCAAATACTCATCATCAAAAACAATTGGATCAAAACAATGATCCTTCAATCTCCCCTTGATGAGTAATTTGACAAAACACAATAAGATTTGACAAGAGTAGAGAGAAAGAAAAATGAGAGTTTGAGACCCAAAAGATTCCAAGACCAAGTAAAGACCAAGTAAATCCAAGTTCTCAAACAAGTTTGAAATTCACCTCTCTTTTTTATTTTTCTTCTTCTTGACTTTTGCTCTCCCCTTTTTGACAAAATAGTCATCAAGATCTCAAAACTCCCCTTAATGAATGCAAAGATTCTCAAGCTTTGAAGTATATTCAAGGTATATAATCAAAGTAAAGCATTTGGAGAGTTTTATGAGAGTTTTCACATTTTGTATCAATTTATCCAATGAGAAAGCAAATTGTGAAAATATGGAGGCTCTAACACATAGAATAGTTGTTGCATAAGCAAATTAGAGCAAACAAGTAAAATGTCATAAACTGATTTTGCCAAAGCTAAAAAGAAATCTATCATGAGCAAAGAGAGACTTTCAAATTCACTAATGTTTGTCTCAAGCCTTTTCAAAAAAATTTGAATTTCCTTTTTCTCTTTTAGCAAGTTTGACAATTTTGCTTTGTGATCAAGTGATGACAAATGGACACTAGCCCATACTTGTGTATGAGTAGGTAGTTCTTTCTTGTATCTTTCTCAGTTTAAATTGGCAAGTGGCTTCACATTGTTCTCAACTTTTGTTTAGACAAGTAGCCTTTTCTTTGCATCTTTTGAATTTAAATCCTGGCAAGGAAGCTTCACATTGTACTAAACTTGTGTTTAGCCAAGTAGCTTTTGCTTGCATCTTTTCAACTTGCTTTTAATAATAAAACACTGATTTTGCTTGAGACTCATAATGATCATTTGAAGTCCAACAAAAGCTCACACATAGTTTCTAATCACTTTAGCCTTCAATAGATGACAAGAAACTTTTAAGCCTATTTCACAAATGCAATACCATAATGAACAAGAGCCAAATATTCTCAAAAGCATCTCAAATTGAATTATTTTAGTCTTTTAGTGAGAAGTGAAGCAATGTAGCATTAATTTTGACTATATACACAAGAATAGTCAACAAAGCTTTGTACTACATGATGAAATGAAAACCTGGAGTTTTCTTTTAAGTGTAACGACAAAATAGCTCCTTGTAGTAACCAAAGTCAAGTAACACAAATGAAAGAGTTAAAATCAAGACTCTCAAATCAACTCCATGGGATGAAAGAACCCAAGTTCACCGCGTAAGAAAGCAAAACGAAGAATCAAGCGGTTTAGTGAAAATATCACAAGTTGAGCACCCGAATCAACAAATTTCAGCTCAATAGCTCCTTTTCAACATGATCTCTAAGAAAATGATATCGAACATCAATGTGTCCAAGAAAGAGAATTACTCAAGTGGCATGAACCAGATGTACTTTTTCTATCAATTTACATCCTCCAAAATCAGCATTTAAAAGCTCTCAAACTAATGCATGAGGAAAGGTAAAGCTAAATGCCAAAATCTTGAGTACCACGGAGATACCTTAAAATCCTCTTGATAGCTTGGTATGAAGCACGCTGGAAGCTTGAAAACGAGGACACAAGCACACAAAGAACTCCAATTATCTCATCCTCAACAAAGATCATCATCATCATCATCTTCATCAACAAAGATACTCTCCACTGAACATATGCACTGCACTGCACTATTTGGACTAGTGGCTTTTAGAAACAAAGGTGGAAGGAGCATCTTGAAAATAACACTTTTAGCACGAGATGCACGAGCAAAGGGGAGGAGAACCAATTCTATCATCGGACATGTGGCGTGAGCATCCTAATCCACTAGCCATATGTTCTCCTTCCTTGCGTGAGAAGCCTACATAGAAGGTAAAGTGCTCGAGGTCTCGCATCAAGTTAGAAATAAGATGTTTAGGAATCCAAAGATCTGACACACGACAAGACAATAGTTAACAACACTTGAGCATTCTTATGCATAAAAACAGATTTGGTCTTTTCTCGTGTTCTTAGCAACAAGAGGTGTTTGCATCACCTAGGCACATAATGAGAAATGAAACGTGCTGGTCTCAAATTAGACCCTAGCCTTAGTTCTTTCTTTCTTTTGTTGTTTGGCTAGTCTAAAGCGTAATTCACCAATGACTATCTTTCCCCACAATGAGTGCAATTGTACTTAACATATGGTTTGGCATTAGAAGTAACTTTTGCACTTGAAATATGGGAGATAGAGTGCCGCCAGATTTAATCAAAGTTCTTTTAGACTCATTATCAATTTTCACATTTTGCTCTCAACAGTTTAGTAGAAGCATGAGAGTTAAAACCTAAACCCTGCTTATGAAGCTCACTTTAGATTGATCTAAAATCATGTTCAAATTTTTCTTCCCTTTAGTGAACCTAGAAAGAGAATCTTGCAAGTAATCAACCTTTTAGCAAGATTTAAACAATTATCACAAGGAGTGTCAATTTTAGCTTTCTGCTTCGCAATTTGAACACGAGTTAATTTCATGAGTGAACATGTCATTTGTTAATTGGGTAACTCTACAATTTGCATCTTTTAATTTCAACTCAAGAATAGAACATTTAGAGCAAGCAATTTGATCATGTAAACTATCAGAGAGCAACCAATATTTTTCACAAGTTTTTCATTTTTCAATTGTTCGGCATAAACGTGTTCTAGTTTAATCACATGTTCCTCTTTTAGTGACTTAATTTCCAATTTGAGATCTAAGCAAGTATCACAAATATTTTGTAATTTGAATTTCTAAGATCAAAGTTTTCAGCTTTTAGCATGGATAGATCTTTTTCTAAGCTTTTATTTTTGAGTGAAGATTTTCTTAAAGATTTCTCAATATGACTAAAACTTCACAAAGCTCATCATAATGGCTGGCATTACCTCATCACCGTCACGAGGTGTCGTTGTCACTAGAATCACTAGTGTTCCTTTGCCATGAAGCATAGTCCGGTGAGATCCTTCTCATTCACTTTGTTTGCTTCGCTCCTTCTCATCTTCATTGAGTCATCAATGTCGCTTAAGTCTAAGCGACCAATTGCCTCAAGACTTTGTTGAGCATCTTCTTTGTCCGCTGTTTATTTTTATCCTTGCTCTCTCTTGGCCTTAGGAAGGACTTGGAGGAGTTGCTTTGCTCCTTCTCCTCTCTCTGCTTTTGTTCTTGAAACAGCTTAGCACGGATGTGCCTCGCTTTGCCGCAGCTTGTAGCAAAGTGGATGGAGGCTCCTCTTCTCTCCCTTGATCTCATGTACTGTGCATTGACACGCTTGGAAAGAAGAGCAAGTGTATCTTCTCTCGTATTTGATCTAGCTGTTCATCACTAAGAGCACTCAAGGCGTAAATGGAATATGATGATGAAGAACTAGTAGCATTATCACATGAAGAAGAATTTGCATTAAGAGCCAAAGAGTTATCATTGGATGTTCGAAACAATATCTATTTCAAAAGTCTTGAGACTAGAATAAAGTTTATCCAATGTCATTTCACTCATCTTGTGAGCCTCCTAAAAGCAAGTTACTTTCATTTGCGATTTTAAGATCAAGAGAAGATAAGAAATGTCTAGCATTTTCTAGTCGTGTATTGTACATCAACTAGCTCTAAGATTGTTTAAGATTCTATTAAAGCGAAAGCAAAACAATCATCTAATGATTCTCCAGAGTTCATTTCAAATCTAGTGTATTCCTTTTTAAATTGATCTTGCCTAGCCTCTTTGATGAGTCGTGCCTTCATGATAATCTTGAAGAGATTTCCAAATTTCATGAGCAGGAGTAAATGATGCACTCTATCGAATTCTTTTCTAGCAAGTCCTTGAAGCAATATGTTTCTAGCTCTATTATTATTTTCAACATCTTTTTCAAACTCGATTTTATCAATATCATCATTAGAAGGAAGCTCGCATTTAAATTTTTACCTTTGCGCTAAATCGCGTTACCTTGAGCTTGAAGGTATGCAATATCCGATCCGCCCGTGGGGAAATGCAAGCCATCGAAGATCGGCGGCTTGTTCGAGTATTTCTCTGCTACATAATCTTACCCGCTTTTACTAATCACCTGCTAAGATGGATTAGTAGAGCCTGCTACGATACCACTTGTAGGACCGAGTAGGCAACTAGAGGGGGGGTGAATAGATGCCAATAAAATTCAACTATTTCTTTCGGAAAATTAAAGACCCTAAAAAGCTGGAAGAATATCTAATATTGAGAGATCAAAACCCTAGATTAATTAGCGAGACAAGACGAACAAAATCAAAACTAGTTCTAACAAAAGAGGAACAAATTTTCTAATCAAGAATCAAAGCAAAAGGATAAAAGAATTGTATAACCCTTTTCTTTATTCCAAAGCCCTCTTCCACATGATGACACCAAAAATCTTCTAATCTCAAAAGATTAGAAAACTCTACTATAAACCAACTAGATAGAGCACACAAGCTCTTCTTTGTTGTAGGCACCTTTGCTTCTTGCCCTTTGCCTTGATTGATAATCTTTGGCTTCATTGGCTTAGTATATATACTGCCAGCTCCTTCCAATCGGACACGCGTCACCGATCGCACTGCGTGGCCTGCTCCGACCGAACCCCACCTTGTTCCAACCACCGATCACTGCTCACCTGTACTGCGGTGCCTTGCTCCTTGGCTCCTTCTCGGCCACGAGGCGAGTGGGCCTGCCAGACGGTCTCCGGCCTTCGCAGTCTGCCACTTAACACGCTAACCGACTCCTCTCGGACAACTGCATGCAACACACACAAAGAAAGCAACACACGCCAACCCATGCAACTCACGCGACACATGTATGCACCACTCACGCACACACACATGCACTTGCATGCACACGGCAACTCATGCCATGCACTCACGTGACACACACTTACATGCATGCACACTCATGCATAACACACACACATGCATGCACTACACACAAATGTACACACACACTCTAAAAAAATGTATACATCGTCAGATGGCCTCTCGCCACTACGCAGCGCATCGCTCCGGCCGTGTCGGTGGTACCGCCACGCCGCAGCCGGTAGAAGCTCGCGCTACCCGACGCCATCGACTTCGTCGCCGATGTAATCACGCTGACAAGATCCGCTGGTGCGCTGTGGTCTGGGCCGCCGCTGGCCCAAATCGCCACACGCCTCGCCTCCACGGCCTCTGCGGCCGCTGGCTCCCCACGCGCTGCCGCGCTGTTGCCAGCCGTCCCAAATTGCTCGCTCAGTAGCTACCGCGTTTACCATTGACCGCCAACGCACCGCGTCGACTCGCGAGCTCTCCCGCCGCTGCAACGATCTCGACCTCACGTGCACCGTTTTAGTCCGAACATCTCGCATGACACTCGACCTCACGACCTCGGCGCCTCCTCGAACCTAGTCTTGGTCACGACATCGACCATGATAGACCTCAAGCAACACCTGCACGTGAACAAAAACACAAAAACATTTTCCGAGCCCAAGTCCGCGACTTGACTCACATTAATCCATACAACCACTAAATAATCAAACCACTTTCAAATCTTATCAAATAATCAAATCAATTTCAACTCCTTTCAAATACTCATCATCAAAAACAATTGGATCAAAAACAATGATCCTTCAACTGATTTCGCACTTCTCAGAACCTCTTGATGTATTCCGCCACCGATTCCCCGAACTTCTGTTGCACGGAACTTAGATCAGAGATTCGTAATTCCAAGCTCCCACAAAAGAAATACTCATGGAATCGGCTTTCCAAATCGATCCAAGCATTGATCGAATTCGAGGGTAGCGTAGTGAACCACATGAAGGCTGCTCCGGACAAAGATAATGGAAATAATTTTATCCGAAGTCCGTCGGAGTGTGCGGCCTCCCCGCATTGTACTATGAAGCGTCCGACATACTCCATGGTGATGGTTGAATCATCCCCTGAGAACTTTGCAAAATCGGGAACCCGATATCCATTGGGATATGTGTTCCTATCAATGTAGTCAGGGTATGGTTTCCTGTAGCCGAGAGTTCGTCCCCTTGGCTAGATGCCGAACTGGTCTCGTAGGACGATTGTGATAGCGTCAGTCCAGTCGACTCCCCTAGTTGGCGTGATGGGTACTGGAAGCACTTGTTGGCCAGGTTCGTGTCGATGCCACCCGAGTGCAAACTCGGGTGGTTCATGGCGATCCTGCCCGAGCACAAGCTCGGGCGGTTCATGGTGATGGCCCCCGAGCACAAGCTCGGGCTGGTTCGCCAGTCTAGGCTACAAGTGGCATTGTAGTGGTTCGTGGTCGATGATCTGACGCCTTATGGGTTCCTGCAGCGGTAAAAAAGGCTCCAAGTACATGACTACTCGGTGAGAATCCTATACTGGGGGTGGCTCAGTGTACAGGCCATTTTTGGTCGGCTGTGGTACTGCACCAAAGAAGTTCTGGGTTGTGTACCCAAGGGCAAGCCGGACGAGCACCCTGTGCACCATTTGTGTAAGCATGGTACTGCCTAACCTCACTCGTCCCGGGGTCCCAGGGCAAGATTATGGTCAGCTGTGATGGTGCAAGCATCACGATTGTAGCTGGTGGTTTGTTCTCGACCACCGGCTTTATGCCCTGAGTACTATGTCCGATTGAGAAGACCGGATACATGCGAAGAGGTGTGGTGGCTCGAACAGAGATCCGGTCATGACAAGCTCTAGTGCTACCTCTTTCATGCTATTCGATATCAACAGCCTTAGCATAGTTACTAGGGCCGATGATTGATTAAACAATGCACAATTGATAGAATGATTAATCATATCCGATAACTCCTCTTGTGCAGGTAAATATCGGCTTAGCGTGGCTTCGTTGGCGTTGTTGGAGGTGTCTACGCCGAAGGGATTGATCGTTGGCAGTGCTGTTTTCTGCATGACGCCTCATCATGTCTTCGGATAACAGCTTAGCATCATTTGTTCGAATGCTGCCTTCTGGTCCTCAATCTCCTTGCACTGTTTCAGCGTTAAATCGACCATAGTCGGTGCGATTATTGCGTCAGCGTTGATGTTGGTGACCGCTGTAGACTTTCCTGGTGACGTCATCTTTGCTTCTTCGAGTCCCATTGGGCGTGCCAAAGGTGTGTTGGCGCAAAAAACTTGATGACGGGTTGATCACCACCAACACACGAGAACACCGGGTTCAATCTTGGTTCGCGAGTGTGCCAGCAGATTTGATCCTGCAATTGGTAAGAGAGATGTGTTCCCTAAGAAGACCGATCTAGAAACCAATCTGGGGCCTGGTAACGGTTTGATCCTAGCAGGTTTTGAAGCAAACCAACACGGATCGACATAACTGGTAATCCTGATCAACTATATGAATCGATCAGGTGGGGCTAAAAGCTACTTCTCCCAAAAAAGGCGATGCACAACAATATCAGAAAGAAAGCAGTACCTGATAGGGCGTATTGCAATAAAGATCAACAAACCAGCGATGCGCAACTTGTATTGATCAACGTGTATTACAAGAAAAGATTACAATCTAAGCGTCTACTCCTAATGCAAAGGAAAAGAAAGGTATTGATTGGTTGGTTTGATGTGTGTGTTGTTTTGACACAGTCCGTCATCCTACTTTTATAGCCCTCGAGCCTAATCGTATCTGCCTCAGTTTCATCATCCGCTTGTACCGACTTTAAACTCTTCTTTTCATCTCGGGCATGATCACATCTGATTCTAACCGTATTGGCTCTAATTTTCCTTCCAACCTGCATGTTGCCATATGATCACAGCCTTTCCAATTTGCCCGCTCATTGTCTTTTATCAAACCGGCCCTTGACAGTCTCTTTAGACTCGCGCCAAGATTGCACCCATCTCGGTCGCTCAATTTTGGGTGCTAACAACCTCCAAATTCCAATACTTGACCTAACCAATACTTGTCCTCCAATGCCTGACCTAAACCATTTAGGTCACCACGATGGCTTCGAACACCATCAATTTTTTGTATCGTGCCAAATCTGATTTATATTCACTTACAGGATTAATAATGATATTAGTTAGTGTACTTCGATGTTCATTGTCAGAATGTAGGGCATGTCAAATTATTAGCCTTCCTGATGCTTGCTTTCTCAATTTTGTGAATGTGATCCATTTCCAGTAATGTAGAGCTATTATGGTGACTAGTGAGATGTTGAATATTAAGCATTGTGTTCTTGTGTGTGAATGCCCCATTTGGTAAAAATAGATGACATGAAAAAGCTGTTAGAAGCTAAACAAAAACTTGAGTTGGGGATTGAACAACTGAAGGGCAAGTCTGAGATAACAAGAAAAATTAATAAGATGAAACAAAAACCGAAATACATAGATGGTCGCTTGCAAGATATCGAATCCCTTAACACAACATTTATCACTAAAGACTGCAGGATGAATGCAGAGCTGGAAGAAGCCAAAGCTGAGCTTATAGAGGTAATATAAAGGTTTCGGTATTTAATTCGATGTGGTTACTAATAATATACAAAGACGCCATTTTGACAATAACATGAGCGCTTTTGTATGGTTTAAGAGATATTGTCGGGATCCGAATTTGCAAATCCAGACCCTCTGTGTATTCGGCAGTAGTCCAGGATCACGCTAATGCACATAGTCTCAACATCGGTACATATCACAATCATACTCAGCGAATTAATAAAGTACTTTAATTAATTAACCAAACTGGTTGCTCGACCTTATGGTCAAGTTACAAGGGTACGCCTCGCAGGGCGAAGACTTATTAAAAGAGATAATAGCAGCAGAAAATAAACATCGATAACGTGGCGCCATCCAGTATACCACAAGCAACTGACTGGGCTCGCTCCCTAGTTAACCGGCTCCTCCTGGAGCTCCTCCTCCAGTGCTGGCGTTGCTTCTTCTTCAACTGATATTGTATTGCTGAAAGGGGTGAGTACTTGGTACTCAGCAAGTCATGCACAAAATGCAAGCTAATATTCTACATGCATGGCTTGTTACAAAGGAAGGCCAACAGGTTCATTTGCAGTAATACAACATTCATAAATACAGTAATAGATTGCAAAGCGGTAAAACAATAATAATTAGAATAACTTTCACAACACTTGAACAAGTAAAGCATTTCCCAATCCTAAGTCCAATTCACGGTTCTAAACCCAAGTACTTTCACAAATCAAGTAATTTTCATGAAAGTCTAACCCTTGACTGTAATTCCCAAGCAATGTCCAATGCCGCAGACACTGCTATTCGAATAGATTTTACACTCTGTAGAGGTTATACACTTTACCCACAAGATACAGCCAAACACCACAAAGGCGAGTGTCCGTAACAAAGCCTTTCCAATGCCTATCTAAACCCAGTACTACTCACTAAGGTTTCAACACTGGTGGGACTGGTTACCACATGCAGGGCCCCCCTCTTGCGCCATGTGAGCCACCCGTGCGAGGACTGGTTACCACTACTCGGGCCTCACACCACCACAATAGTACTAAAGTTTAGAATCGACAAATTAATCATCTAGGTCTGCCCCATTCCAGACTTGTGGTTGTATGAATGACTCAGTTCAAAGGCTTGCAAGGTTAAGTCCTTAATTGACTAGGGCAAGACTTCCCGAAGAACCAAAACGACTTTCCCGATACCAATCCTGGCCCACCTGATCAAACTGGCCACTTGCCCTAGTCTAAAACATTTTATCAAACCCCAGTTGATTACCATGCACCACGTGCGATCAACATCATCATCAACAACTCATGACACTTCATCAAAGCATGTTCTATATCTCATTAAGCCATCATTAATATTTGAATATCCAAAATCATGTCATGACTACGTGGCAGGGCTAAGCATTGCACTACAGTGGCCTAATTACCCATGTTGGCAATTTAATAATGTCCAACTAAATAATCCATAACTAGGGTGACAAAGGGTTCATGGCATAAAATTATTTATGTCAAGGTGGCATACAGCAAAATTGGCATTTAACTAATTGCCAGAAATAATTAAAGCATTTTTTACTTAAATTAGCATGCAATAAATTGAATCAAAAAATTTCGAAAGTGCGAACATTATGATCAAAGCATAACTTGCCTTCAAAAAGTACTTGCTCCTGGTCTTGAGTTGGCTCCTGGGTCAAAACTTCACCTTCGAAGCCTTCGGGCACTTCAACGTCTACTCGTAACGTGCATAAATAGCAATAAATTAATAAACAGCAAGCAAACACGATTCAAAAATTCAAATAAAGTTCTCCATTAAATAGAGCTCAATTTTATAAAAATTTAGAAATTGGAATCGCTCAAATCAGTGTTAAAACGCAAAAGTTATAAGCATTTGAAGTTTGAAAATATATTTAAAAAGAATAAAACGAATTATTGAAATTATTTTTATTCAAAAATTAATTATGACGTCATCACTGACACATGGACCAATCACAGAGTGACACGTGTCCTCGCTGATGTCACCCACGGCCGGCGCCCACGATGACGTCAGCATGACGTCATCTTGACACGTGGACTACTAATCATAAACCGACACGTGTCCGGCACTGTGCCATGGACTCGTGCACCGCACGGCTCAGTCCACGGTGGACGCAGCACACGGCCTTGGTGCGGCTAACACATGGCCCCACCCGTCAGCGGCTCTAAGCGTGGTGCGGCACCCGTGCCACGCGACACGATCCGGTTGGCTCGGCTCTGATGCGATCTGTGCCGTTCGTTTGAAATTTGACGGTGCAGATTGGATCCCTTCACGCAGGTGGACTGCTACGTGGCAGGACCCGGTGATCGACATGCGTTTCAATCTACGCTGCACGATTTCAATCCTACGGCCAAGATCTATCCTCAACCTACGGTCCTAGGTCACGGTTACGCGGCAAGATCTAGGTCATCCGTTTTAGATCTAACAGCGCTGGCAAAGAGCGACGTGGACTCACCGTGGTGGTCTGATCTGGATCGGGCGATCGTCGGAGCTTGAGAGTGTTGGTGGCGACACGGCGAGGCTTCAGTACCGGAGAGGAAGAAGACGACCAGGCCGGCGGCGTTTTGGTGCGTCTCCGGCGAAGCGAAGAGGTCCTATGGGTGCGTCTCGCGATGAGGCTTCCGGATCTCGGGTCCAATGCAGCGGAGAAGAGCTACCGGTGTCGGGGAAGAAGGAAAGACTTGCGGCGGCACGTCACGAACTTTGGCGAGGAATCGTGGGCACAGCGGGGCGCTACGGGCGATGGCAGCTAGGGCAAAATGTGCGCGGGGCGAAGGCGAATCTCGGGCGCAAGTCCCCGCATTAAATAGCCTTAGCAGTTGCGTAAAATCCGAAACCCTAGCCCCACATGGCGGCAGAGTCCGAGATCAAGACGGAAACGGTGGCGATGCGATGTGGCTTGATCACGCGCGTACGCGTGTCCACGATCTGACGCACACGCGTGCGCGCGATGCAACCGGTTTCTGACCGTTGGATTGCAATCCAACGGCACGCAAGGGTAGGGTCAGGTTCAAGTCTGGTGCGGCTCGGGTGCGGTTCGGGCTCGGACGTTGCTCAGTCAGTTAAACAGTAACCGACCGAGTCTGTTATTTACCAGTGATTTAATATTCAAAATAATTATAGAAATTCATTTAATTCGGGAAAAATAGCAAAATACTAAAAAAATTCTAGAAAATACTTTGAGACATTTTGAATTCAAATAAAATATTTCCAATAAAATTTTATTTGAAACTTTTAAATATTTAAATAACTCTAAAAGGAATAAATTCAAATTAAATCCAAATAAATCCAAATAAACTCAAAAAAATTCCAAAAATTCACAGATACATTTTAAATTCAACGAAAGCAAAAATTGAGGTGTTACAAACCTCCCCCCTTAATGGAATATCGACCCTGAGATTTAGGGCTAACTAAGGAATAGGTTAGGGAATTCCTTCTTCAAATCCTCTTCGCGCTCCCAAGTCGCTTCACTCTCCGAATGGTTGCTCCACTGAACTCTGCAGAAACGAGTTGACTTGTTTCTTGTCTCTCGATCCATCATGTCCAAAATTCTTACAGGGTGCTCCCTATAAGTCAAATATTCCTGTAACTCGATTGATTCCAAAGGTGTTTGTTCTTCTGGCACTCGTAGACACTTCTTCAGTTGCGACACATGGAATACATCGTGCACTCCTGCTAACGACTGTGGCAACTCCAACTGGTAAGCAACTTCGCCTCTGCTGCTCAAAATCTTAAACAGTCCAACATAACGTGGTGCGAGTTTCCCTTTGGCATGGGACCTCTTAACTCATTTGAGAGGTGTAACTCTGAGGTATATGAAATCTTCCAGTTCAAAGCTCAAGTCTCTACGACGGTTATCAGCATAACTCTTTTGTCTTGACTGGGCAATCTTCAACCTTTCTCTAATCATGGCAATCTGCTCTTCGGCCTCTTGAAGAATGTCTAGTCCAAAGACATGGCGCTCACATGTCTCATTCCAATTCAAGGGCGTTCGACAGGGTAGACCATACAACGCCTCAAAGGGTGACATTTGCAAAATGGCTTGATAACTATAATTGTAGCTGAACTCGGCATACGGAAGACACTTGTCCCACGAAGTAGCATAAGCCAATGCACAAGCTCTCAACATGTCTTCCAGAATCAAATTTACTCTTTCTGTCTGTCCATCCGTCTGCGGATGATATGTTGTACTGAAGTTCAAACGGGATCACATAGCTTCGTGCAACTTATTCCAGAACCTTGAGGAAAATTGAGTACCTCTATCCGACACAATTGTCTTCGGCACCCCATGCAAACGGACAATCCTGGACATATACAACTCTGCTAGCTTATCTCCCGAGTAGGTAGTCTTCACGGGAATAAAGTGGGCGACCTTTGTCAAACGGTCTACTATAACCCATATGGAGTCATATCCACCCTGAGTTCTCAGCAAACCGGTAATGAAGTTCATACCGATTTCCTCCCACTTCCAGTAGGGTATCTTCAACGGTTGTAGCAATCCTGGTGGCCTCTGATGCATTGCCTTGACTCTCTGGCATATGTCGCACAACGCGACATGCTCTGCAACTTCATGCTTCATGCTCGGCCACCAGAATCTCTCCTTCAGGTCTTGATACATCTTCGCACATCCCGAGTGAATTGAGTACTTGGACACCATGAAATTTGGCACTTTGGTGAATTTTTGAAATTTTCTGGAATTTATTTAGATTTAATTTGAATTTATTCCCTTTTGAAATAATTAAATAATTAAAAGTTATAACTAAAATTTTATTGGAAATATTTCATTTGAGTCCAAAATGTCTAAAAGTATTTTCCAGAAATTTTCTGGAATTTTTCTGATTATTTTGCTATTTTTCTTGAATTATTTGAATTTCTAGAAATTATTTTGAATATTAAATCGCTGGAAAATGCCGAGTTGGTTTATACTGTTCATGCGACCGGGCCCAAGTCAGACCCGAGTCTGAGTCCAACCCGAGCCAGTCACGCCACACGGTTCGGTCCTACCGCGTCGCACCCAAGCCCTAGCCGCGTGACCATTGGATCGAGATCCAACGGCCAGCGTTTCGCCACGTCACCCCAGTCCGAGTCCCTTTCGGACTCCGCCGTCGCGACCGAGTGGACCTCGGTATCCGTGGATTTCACGGAAGCCGAGGCCCCTATTCAAAGCACCACCGCCGCCATTGTGTTCTCCGTTCCCGTGCGTACCCGTAGCCCTAGCTCACCGAGATCAAGCCACCGTGGTCGCGCCGCAATCGCTCGCTGTAGTTGGATTAGGGTTTCGCCGCAGTTTGTGCCAGTTTCCGCCGTTGTCCGCCGTTCCCCGCCGTCCCCGAGCCCAGAACCGTGACCCCTGCATCAAGGCGAACCCGTGCGTACCACTCACCTCGCTGGAGCGTGCCCGAATCGCCGCGGGCTTGGTCATCGTCTTCGTCTCCGGCGCCCTCTGCTCCGCCGCGCCATCGCCAGAGCCCCGAAGCTTCTCCACCGTTGGATCTTCATCGCACGGCCAGGATTCGTCCACGTCACCCGCGGGTAAGCCTCATGTGTTACGCTTTAGATCTAATCTCAGCCATTGGATCTAGATCCAACGCCCTAGATCGTGCCACGTAGCCCATAACCGCACCGTGCTAGGGTAATCTCAGCCGTTAGATCTAGATCGTAAGGTTCGGGTTAGCCGCGTTGTAGCGTTAGATGTAATCTCGGCCGTTCGATCAAAATCGAACGATGTAGATTGATCCACGTGTCGCCACCTGGGTCATGCCACGCCACCCCACGGTGAGGCAAAACCCGATCGAATCTGCACCGTCCGAACCAAATCGAACGACCCAGATTAGCCGTGTTGCACCGCAACGTGTGGCATTGGATCCAATTTGGACCGTTGATTTTCAAATCAACGGCCCAGATCATGCCACGTGAGTGGGAGCTGGACCGTCGCGGTCCACGTGGGTCAGCCGCGGTCGCCGCTGACGTCACGCGTGACATCAGCGTGGGGCTCGCGTGTCAGCGGCTGGCCTAACGGCACCATGACGTCATCCGTGACGTCACGCTGACGTCACAGTGGGGCCCGTGTGTCAGTACCGTGTGCCGAGGCGCGGTGACGTCATGCTGACGTCACCCGGGGGGTCCCAAATGTCAGTGAGACACGTGCCCGTGGGCTGGGTCCACGGTGAGCCGGACCCGAACCGTGGACCTAGTCCATGGACCCGCTGACGTCATGCTGACGCAATAATTCGATTTTTCAATAGAAAAATAATTCGATGGAAAATCAAATCCCGTGCTGGCGTCATCTGACGTCATAAATCCGGATTTTTCAATAGAAAAATAAATGAATTAATTCGGTTTATTCTTTTATTTGAAATTTCAAACTTCAAACACTTATAACTTTTGAGTTTCAACTCCGATTTGAACAATTCCAATTTCTAAATTTTTAAAAAATTGAGATCTACTTGAATAGGAATTTTAATTAATTTTTGAATATGAAATTTTCTCTGTTTCTATTAATTAATAGATTCTTTAAACTTTAAAAGTTATAACTTTTGCATTTTAACTCCGATTTGGACGATTCAAATTTCTAAAAATTTGTAAAATTATGCTCTTCCTGTTTATGGACTTTACTTGAATTTTGAGCAATGTGTATGTACTATTTTATTTATTTATTGATATTTGCACGCGTTACGAGTAGACGTTGAAGTACCCGAGGACTTCGAAGGTGAAGTGTTGACCCAGGAGCTAGCTCAAGACCAGGATCAAGTACTTTTTGAAGGCAAGTTATGGTTTGACCATATTGATCCCATTTTTGAAATTATGTTAATTTAAATGATTGCATGCTAATTTAATTAGAAATTGTTTAAATTATTTCTGGGATTTAAATAAATGCCAACTTGCAGTATGACACCTTGACTATTTAATTATGTGTGTAACACCCCAAAATTTTGTTTTTCCTAAATCTATGTGAGATTTATTCCATTTTGAAATAATTAAATAATTAAACTTTGCAAATAAAATTTTGTTGGAAATATTTTATTTGAGTCCCAAATACCCTAAAATATTTTCCAGAATTTTTCTGGAATTGTTCTGAGTCTTTTGCTATTTTTAATGAATTAAATGAATTTCTGGAAAAAAAATTTTAATTATTAAATCGCTGGAAATTGAGTTGGGTCAAGTACTATTCATCCGACCGAGTCGGAACCCGAGTCGGACTCGAGTCCGACCCGAGCCAGCTGCGCCACTTGACTTGACCCAACCGCGTCTGAACCCCAGATCAGATCCAACGGTCAGGATCAATCCGCGCTAGGCACGGCCGCGCCCGAGCCAATCTCGGCCGTCGATCGCGCCACGTGGACGGCCCGCGTGCGTCCACGTCATCTCGCCGTGTTCGGAACGGACTCCGCCGTCCGTACCGGCTCCGCCACGGATTCCGCGGGGATCTCGGCGTTCGGGCCGGCATTTAATGCCCGGACCCGCGCCCGAGGTTCGCCCTTGTCTCGTGCGTCGTTTGCCCCAAGCGCCCTAGCCCTAGCCGCCGCCGTCGACTCGCTATTGCTCGCCGTAGTTGGAGAAGCCTCCGCCACGGTCCTTGCCTCGTCCCGCCGCCGTCCGCCGTCTTCCGCCGAGTTGGAGCCCAGTTCCGGAGTCCTCAAGCCAAGGCGCACCCGTGGGTACCTCCCACTCCGCCGGAGAGGCCCCGAAGCGCCGTCGGGCTCGTCGTCGTTTTCATCTCCGGTGGCCCTGCTCCGCCGTGTCGCCATCGCCGTTCGCAAGCACTGTGAGCCGTTGGATCTTCATCGCACGGTCCAAGATCACGCCACGTCGCCCACCGGTGAGATCCCGTCCAAAAATCTCAAGATCCAATCTCGACCGTTGGATCTAGATCCAACGGTCCAGATCAAACGCGTTAACCCAAACGCGTGAGAGCCAGATCTAATCTGGGCCGTTGAATTTCAAATCAACGGCCGAGATTGCGCCACGTGTTGGGAAGCCTGACCGCCCGCGGGCCGCTTCGTGCAGGTGACGCCGACACGCCGCCCGCGTGTCGGCCGACGTGACTAAACCGCACCATGACGCCACGCCGACGCCATGGCGGGCCCGCGATGTCGCCAATGTCCCCAGAAGCGCGCCGACGCCAAGAATGACGCCACCCATGGGACCCACTGGCCGACTGCGTGGCTGAGCCCCGCTGACGTCAGCAGTGACGTCACCCGAGGGGGACCCACATGTCAGTGACACGTGGAGCCGTGGACCAAGTCCACGGTCGACCCGAGCCGAGCGTGGACCGAGTCCATGGACCAGCTGACGTCGGCCAACCAATCAGAGGCTGCCACGTGTCCTCGCTGACGCAATAATTAATTTCCCAAAAAGAAAATGATTTATTAATTCGAAATAATGATTTCAGATTTTGATTCAAACTTCAAACGCTTATAACTTTTGCGTTTCAACTCCGATTTGAGTGGTTCAAATTTCTAAATTTGTATAAAATTGAGATCTACCTAATTATGAATTTTATTTAATTTTTGGACTAAAGTTTTCCTCTCTAATATTATTTAATGGATTATTTAAACTTAAAAATGCTATAATTTTTGCATTTTAACTCCAAATTTGATGATTCCAGTTTCTAAAAATTCATAAAATTATGTTCTCTCTGTTTATGGATTTTATTTGGATGTTTGGACACTTTTTGCCTATTGTTTATTTGTGTATTGCTATTTGCACGCTTTACGAGTAGACGTTGAAGTGCCGGAAGGATTCGAAGGAGAAGTATTGACTCAGGATCCAACTCAAGACCAAGAACAAGTACTTTTTGAAGGCAAGTTGTGCTTTGACCATGTTGATCCTATTTTGAAACTTATTTTGATTTAACTTATTGCATGCTAGTTCAATTAGAAAATACTTTATTTAAATATGGGGAATTAGATAAATACCAATTTCTTTGTATGACACCTTGATTATTTAAATATGTGCCATGACCCCTTGTCACCCTAGTTGTGGTTTACTAGTTGGACATTATTAAATTGCCAACATGGGAAATTAGACTGTTGTAGTATGTTGCTTAGACCTGCTACGTGCTCATGACATGATTTTGGACAATCAAATGTTAATATTGACTTAATGATATATTGAACCTGTTTTGGAAAGGTATCATGTGATGTTGATGGCACGTGGTGCATGGTAATCAACTGGGGTTTGATAAATAGTTTTCGGCCGGGGCATGTGGCAAGAATGACCAGGTGGGCCAGTTGTGGCCTTGGGGATGTTGATTTGGTTCTTGGGTAGTCTTGCCTGGTCACCCTAAGGACTTAACCTTGCAAGCCTTTGAACTGAGTCAAGCGTGCAACCACATGTCTCAGAATGGGACGGGCCTAGTTGATTAAGTTGCTAATAACGACTGTGGGACCTCAGGAGGTCAACTACACCCTTTGTGTAAGTTGTACGGGGGAGCGTACCGGGGCTGAGGCCAGGTACCCATCTAACGGTTGGTTGGCCTAAACTTCGCCTTAGCTAAGGGAAGGGTTAGTGTGCAACAACCAGGGAGGACCACTTGTATTGTTAGAAGTTTCCGAAAGACTTTGTTATGGGAACTCGCCTTTGTGGTGTTTGACTGTATCTTGTGGGTAAAGTGCATAACCTCTGCAGAGTGTAGAATCTATTCGAATAGCCGTGTCCGCGGTATTGGACATCGCTCGGGAATTACAGTCAAGGGTTAGATTTTCTCAAAAATAACTTGGATCTGAAAGGTTGGGTTGGATTAATAATGATGTTGATGGAAATGTGGATTAGGATGGGAAAGTTGTTTATTAAAATCCTTGAAAAAATTATTTATGCTATACTTGCTTATACTGCTTTCGAATCTACTTATGCTACTTGTCAAATGTCAAGCATCGCAAATATACCTTGAGCTATTCCTTTGTATCAAGCCATGCATATAGTCTATTAGCCTGCATTCTATGCATGACTTGCTGAGTACCAAGTACTCACCCTTGCCACAATACAACACCAGTTGAAGAGGAGACAACACCAGCTTTGGAGGAGGAGCTCCGCTAGGAACCGCTTCACTTAGGAGCGAGCCGGTCGGTTGCTGTGGTATACGGATGGCGCCACGGTTATCTTATTTTTCCGCCGCTATTATTTCTCTCTTAATAAGTTTCGCCTGCGAGGCGCATTGCATTGTAACTCGACCATAAGGTCGAGTAACCAGTTTGACTATTTAATTAAAGTACTTTACTAGTATCGAGTGGTATGATTGTGATATTTACCGATGTTAAGACTGTGTGCACTAGCGCGTTCCTGGACTAGTGCTGAATACACAGAGGGTCCGGATTTGCAAATTCGGGGTCCCGACTTTGTGCCATGAACCCTTGTCACCCTAGTTGTGGTTATATAGTTGGACATTATTAAATTGCCAACATTGGGTATTTAGACCATTGTAGTATACTGCTTAGACCTTCAACGTGCACATGACATGATTTTGGACGATCAAATGCTAATATTGACTTAATGAGATATTGAACCTGTTTTGGAGAAGTATCACGTGTTGTGATTGTTGATGGCACGTGGTGCATGGTAATCAACTGGGTTTGGTAAATAGATTTAGACCGGGGCAAGTGGCAAGAATGATATGGTGGGCCATGAGTGGCACCGGGAATGTCGTTTTGGTTCTTCGGGTAGTCTTGCCCTGGTCACCCTAAGGACTTAACCCTGCAAGCCTTTGATCTGAGTCAAACGTGCAACCACATGTCCGCAATGAGACGGACCTAGTCGAGTAAGTTACTAATAACTTGCATGTGGTACCTCGGGGTGTCAACTACACCTTTTGTGTAGCTTGAAAGGGGAGCGTACCAGTGCTATGGCATGGTACCCGTCCAACGGTATGTCGGTCCCATACTTCGCCTCTGTTAAGGGAAGGGATGGTGTATGACAAGCCGGGGAGGTTCACTTGTTTTGTTTGCGGTCTCTGAAATACTTTGTTACAATCACTCGCCTTTATGGCGTATGACTGTATCTTGTGGGTAAAGTGCATAACCTCTGCATAGTGTAAAATCTATTCGAATAGCCGTGTCTGCGACACTGGACATTGCATGGGGATTACAGTCAAGGGTTAGACTTTTATGAAAACAACTTGGACTTGGAAAGTTTGGTTGGGTTAAATGATGACGTTGATGGAAATATGGATTAGGAAGGGAGAAGTGTTTACTTAACTCCTGGAAAAGTTATTGATATAATCCTTTACATTTACTGCTTTCGAATCTACTTATGCTACTTGTTAAATGTTGTTTTACTGCAAATGTACCTGTTAGCCTATCCTTGAACTAAGCCATGCATATAGAATATTAGTTTGCATTCTGTGCATGATTTGCTGAGTACCAAGTACTCACCCTTGCCACAATACAACATCAGTTGAAGGAGAAGCGACGCCAGCTTTGGAGGAAGAACTTCAGGAGGAGCCGTCTACTTAGGGAGCGAGCCCAGTCAGTTGCCTGTGGTATACTGGATGGCGCCACGTTGATGCTTTTATTCTACTGCAATTTATTTCCTTAATAAATTTCCGCCATGTGTGGCGTACTCTTGTAACTTGACCATAAGGTCGAGCAACCAGTTTGGTTATCTTAATTAAAGTACTTTATTACTATCGATGTGTATGATTGTGATATTTACCGATGTTGAGACGGTGTGCACTAGTGTGATCCTGGACTAGTGCTGAATACACAGAGGGTCCGGATTTGCATATTCGAGTCCCGACAGAGGTGGTATCAGAACCAGGTTGACCGTAGGCTCACCCATAGTTAGATTGGTTGTAGTGAGGATAAAACCTATTTTCTGAAGTTAAAATTTGACAAGACAATGAATGAAATCTCGAATCATCCCCTTCTCTCTTTTCATACCCCTTTTGCTGAATTTTTCTTGCTATTCCTTGGTTTCAAACTTTTGAGTTCTTATGTGAGTGTCTTTGGCAGATGTTGATGAAGAACAACTACGCCGAGCGTGAGGGAGGCTACGCTGCCGAGTTGTGGCGTATGCTGCAGTTGCTTGGAGGTTTTGAGAGACCGCTCTACCGAGGGACCACCATCGTGTAGGCAGGACTGGTCATAGGATGGGACGTTAAGATCATGGTGTATGCTCGAGAGAAGACGAAGTTCAGTCGTCCATTTCACTTTACCGCTAGAAGGTCAACATTTGAGATGGGAATCTAGGAGGTGTCTCGTCGAACGATGCAGCAGATTGCTCGCACCTACTCTAGAGAGCTGGAAGGCACAGTATTCCGTCACCACCCACACCGAGACAACAGAGCTCAGTGGAAGCCGATAGAAGATGAGGATGCTACCGTCACACACTTGGCCAGATTCATCGTCGCCCAGGAGGAGCTTATCGACGACACAGTCCAGGAGTTGATGAAGGCTCGTGAGCAGGTTGAGGAAGGGAAAAAGCACCTAGAGAAAGCTCGTGAGTATGTCGCCTATGCTGCGGAGAGGATCGCAGAGCTGGAGACCGCACTGTACAGGTAGGGCCCGGAACCAGTGTTGGAATTGGACGCCCCAGACCCAGAGCAACCAGCACCTGAGCAGGAGCACCAGCCAGCACCACAGCTTGAGCCTGAGGATGATGCCGCTTCTTCGACTACTGCCATTGTGGGGCATGGCGATCGCTTCGCGCCTATGCCGTCGCACCCGCCGCAAGGAGGCAATGGAGGTTTTCTCAACGAGTGAGCATAGATTTTGCAGTTGAGACTCTAGAATAAGAGTCACCCTTAGAGGCGTTAGACTCCAGTGTGTTAGTCGATTTGGATCTTCATTGTTTACTGAGTGTGCAGTATATGTTGCAAGGCCCTTAGGCATTGTAAGCAACCATACCAAGTTATTACTGAATAAATAATAAAGTTGGATTTTGAGTTACACCTTTCCCCGCATAAGTTTCTCTACTACTTGTCTATGCTTGTTTCCCCTCTTCTCTAAACCTTGGAGCAATCGACAGATGGTGAACACCCGCGGAAACCTTGGAGGCAACGGGAGTGGTTCTCGCCCAGCTGGGAACCCTAATAATGGAGCACCTGCACCCTAGCCAGCACCGCCAGTCGATATGCAAAACTTTGGAACTTTCCTTGCCGCACAGACCCAGTTGATGCATGCCATGATGCAACAGATGCAGTACGTCACTGCTCAGGCCGCCGCTAATCAAGTCAATCAAGGACAGCGTCAGGGCTCAAGGTTGTCAGAGTTCATGAGGACTCATCCACCCACATTCTCTGGGAACGCCAATCCACTAGAGGCGGACGATTGGCTTAGGTCAATTGAGAGGAAGCTGCACATTACCCAATGTGTAGGAAATGAGAGGGTACTCTATGCCTCTCATCAGTTGGAAGGGACTGCAGCAGAGTGGTGGGAGAACTTCTGCGCCACGCGAGAGAACCCACAGGATATCACGTGGGAGGAATTTACCGCCGCACTTCGCCAGTATCATGTACCAGAAGGAATAATGGACTTAAAGAAGGAAGAATTCAGGGCGCTGAACTAAGGTAATCAACCGGTGTCCGAGTATCTGAACAAGTTCACACAGCTTGCACGCTACGCACCTGAAGGCGTAGCGACGGACAAGGCCAGACAGTCTCGCTTCATGAAGGGACTGAACTCAGGACTGCAGGTGGGACTGATCACCCACACCTTCCCCGACTTTCAAGAGCTGGTAAACAAAGCACTCATCCTTGAGGACAAGCGCAAGGAGCTGGATGAAAACCGGAAGCGTAGGATGCAACAGCAGGGATCACGCCAGGGAACGCAGCAACATCTGAGAGTTGCGCCGAATCATTTTTTCAGGTTCTAGCCGCAGAATGCAGCAAGAACATCGTCGCTAGCACCGAGACCTGTCAATCAGAATTTCCAGACCCCAGCTCCAGCCAGGAACGCTGCTGCAAGCAACTAGCAGGGCACAGTGAGGCGTTATTATACATGCAATGAGTCAGGGCACTTCTCCAACAATTGCCCCAAGAAGACAGCAGGAATGACCCCAGTTCGCTTCAACTTGACACCCACACCAGCTAGGACACCCACACCAGGAGCGAACCGCGGAGTAGCACAACCAGGAGCCGCGCCCCAGACCGTGGTGAGAGGCAGAGTCAATCATGTGACCGCAGATGCACTTCAGAATGCCACGGACGTCATACTAGGTAAGATACTTGTCAACTCAGTACCTGCAACAGTTTTGTTTGACTCTAGAGCTTCGCACTCATTTGTTTCCCGAGATTTTGTTTCTAAGAATGATTTGGATATTGTGAATCTTAAATGCATGCTTCTAGTTCAAACCCCTGGATCAGAACTCCGATCTCAAGTAGGATGTTCTGGGGTGAGAATACTAATAGATGGGGTAGAGTTCTTAGCGAACCTTATTATATTGGGAACCCAGACCCTAGATGTTATCTTGGGAATGGATTGGTTATCCAAGCTGTGAAATCATGTGCTGAAAAATTGGCTTTGAACTGAAAAATTAACTTAGAATTGGATTTGCAAAATGTGCTTGTGCATGTGTTTGACAATTTGACAAGAAACAGTAAGTTTCGCTTTGGCGCCGGACCAAACTTAAAGAAAACAGTAAGTTTCCCATGTACAACGGACCAACTTTCTTGGTCCTTTGTAAACATGCTTTTGACAACCTCATTCTCCCATGTACAACGGACCAACTTTCTTGGTCCTTTGTAAACATGCTTTTGACAACCTCATTCTCCCATGTACAACGGACCAACTTTCTTGGTCCTTTGTAAACATGCTTTTGACAACCTCATTCTCCCATGTACAACGGACCAACTTTCTTGGTCCTTTGTAAACATGCTTTTGACAACCTCATTCTCCCATGTACAACGGACCAACTTTCTTGGTCCTTTGTAAACATGTTTTTGACAACCTCGTTTTCCCATGTACGACAGACCAACTTTTTTGGTCTGTCGTAAATGTGTTTTTGAAGGTTGTTGTGCCAAACCAAGTTATTGAAAAACAGTAAGTTTTACATGTACGCCGGACCAAATTTTTTGGTCCGTCGTGAATGGGTTTTTGAGCGATTTTGAGATTGAAATTTGAATTTAATTTTGAGTTTATGAAATTTGTGAGAATTTCATGATGCTTATTTTGAAGTGGATTTTATGCAATGCTCGTGTGAGTAGTTGCATGGATTAATGTGAGTCAAGTCGTGGACTTGTGCTCGGAATTGTTTTGTGGTTTGTTCATGTGCAGGTATTGCTCGAAGACGAACGTGGTCGATGACGGGACCGGAACTAGGTTCATGGAGGAGCTAAGGTTCGGGACTAGGTTCAGGAGGAACTGAGGTCTTGGTGGTCAAGGATGTCATGCGGGACGTTCGGGCTAAGAGAATGGTGCACATGAAGAATGGTTAGTCACGTGAGAATGGCAGGAGGTCATTCGCGTGCAAAGTGTTAGTCACGTGAGTATGGCAGGTGGCCATACGCGTGCAAAGTGTTAGTCACGTGAGTATGGAAGGGTTACCATACGCGTGCAAGAGTTGTACTCGGCCTGGTTGGGCCAAGTAGAGTTGTGTTGGATACAGATTCCTTCTAGGGAATAGGAATTGTATTCAGAACTCCTTGTGGGTTGGTCCTTTAAATAGGAGGGGTTGTCTCCTGTTGAAGGGAATCCAACCAAGTAGAGCTGAGCGCATCAAGCTTTGAGCTTGGTTTTAGGGTTTGTACTCTTTTGATGAGAGTATTTTAGACAAGAAATAAAGATCAATTCTTCCAAGATTTTTGCGTGCTACAGTAACCACGTCGCTACAGTATTTTCTGTTTTGGTTCTTGTTTGCATGCTTGTTCTAGTTCTAGATTGGTTTTTGTTCTTCAAGTTTTATCTTGATTTGATCCATCAAAAACCTCTCTAGGGTATTGATCTAGTGTTTCTCAAAGTCTAGTTGATCAATCTTTTGTCGTTCTTGTTTAATCTTGAAGTTTTGATTAGATTGATTCTCGTCAAGTTCTGGATCAGCAAGCTTGCGAAGCTCATAACTTTTGATCCGTAAGTCCGATCGAGCTGATTCTTTTTGGGTTCGATTCGTATTGGAATCTAGTTTCTTGTGTCCAAATTTCAGATCGTTTCGACGGTTGGATCTCCGGGAATTCTCGTTTTACTAAACCTCTGTCATTCTGTTTTTGTCGAAAACGAAGCAATTATTTGGTTCTGTTTTGGGGTGAACTTTTAATAGATCAAGAATTTGGTTTTAGCTTCCGCACAATCTTTCACCCCCCCCTTCTGATTGCTATATTCATATACTTCGATCCTACAAGTGGTATCAGAGCAAGGTTTCTCTAATCTATCTTAACCGGTGATTAGATCAATGGATCGTTATTCGACAAAACCATGTGTGTTCGATGGTGTTGATTTTCAGTTTTGGAAGGCCAAGATGGAGGCGTTCATCCAAGCACAGGGCTTCACAATTTGGGAGAAGGTCTACAAGCCATATGAAGTCCCTGCAAACGACAACGTCAACGACACCAATCGCACACATGTTGAAGCAAATAGCAAGGCGCGCAACTTGATCATCCAAGGCTTGGGACGCAGCGACTTTGATCGTGTGGTTCATCTTCGATCCGCATATGAGGTATGGAAATCTCTTTGTGATTACCATGAGGGTTCTAACACTGTCAAAGAGGTTCGCCAAGATATTTACAAAAAAGAATACATGCGTTTTGAGATGAAACCTAGTGAATCAGAGATGACTTCTTTGCACGTTTCAATAAAATTCTTAGCAATCTACGTGCTGTTGGAGTTAGCTACACCGATGCTGAAAATGCTCGACAATTGCTTAGTGCTTTGGACATGTCAGTGTGGGAGATGAAAGTAACATCTATACAAGAATCTACTACCATGAGCACACTCACATTAGATGTTCTTTACTCTAAGTTGAAAACTCATGAGTTGGATGTTCTTGCCAGAAGGGTAACATTAAATCAATTGCTTTGATCTCTAACCCTAACAAGTAAAAATCAAATTCTACTTCTAGCTTTGCCTTGACTTCCATGTCATCTATAACACAAGAGCAACTTGAAGAGATTCCTGAAGAAGATCTCGCACTACTCTCTTCTCGCTTTAACAAAGCTTTGCGAGACTGTGAGAATGAGAAAGAGAGGTGGTCCTCCAAGATGCTATGAGTGTGGTGACCTCAACCATATTCGCACAAATTGTCCTAAGCTTGCAGGAAAAACATCAAAGGAGGAGAAGGACAACGACAGAAGGAATGAGAAGAAAAGGTTCTCGTCAAATGATAGGAAGAAGAAGAGCTTCATCAACCGCAAGGTGGTTCACCGAGTTCTTTCCGCTCTTGAACAAGTCAATTTGAGCGATGTGGACTCGGAGAGCAGCGAAGATGATGCAACTCCAAGCAAGCATGATTTGATAGGACTATGTCTCATGGCAAGCAGCAAGGATAGCCTCACCGAGGACGATCACGACAAATGACTTCAATGAGGTAGATCCTCTTATGATGAATTAGCTATTCTTTGCTGTTGCTCGTCTTGGAAAATTGCTTGACAAACGTGATAAGAAAATTAAGAAACATGATTTCATTATTGAATCATTGAATGCTGAAATTGCTAGACTTAAGACTTTGATTCCTAGTGATGATACTTGCAAATCATGTGACTTAATTTACAATGAGCTCACCTTGCTTAGGAAAGAACATGCTCTTTTGTTGCATCTAAATGAGAAAAATGAGAAACATGTTGTACATGCTAGTCTGTTCCAATCGATGATTTGCATAGTTCAACTTCTTGTTCTAAATGCTCAACTCTTGAATTAAAATTGAAAGATGCAAATGCTAGGGTTTCTCAATTAATCGATAATTTGCTTTCACATGAAATTCTCTCATGCTCAACTTGTCGCAAACAAAAAGGAAAAGTAGATGTTCCTGCAATAATTGTTTAACTCTTGCTAAGAAAGTTGATTACTTGCAAAATTCTTTGGAACGTTTCACTAATGGCAAGAAGAAGTTGAACATGATTTTGGATCAATCTAAGGTTAGCACAAACAAGAGAGGTTTAGGTTTTGATCCTTATGCCACATATGAAACTAAACCTCAGACCGTTGTTCGTGCTCCTTGCAAAATTGAGTTATCTAATGAGCCTAAGAAAATTGCTTTTCAATCTGTGGTTTTATCTTCTACTATGATGAATGCAAAATGTGCTTTTACTGTTAAAGCTAAACATCATGTCAAGTACACTTGCACTCATTGTGGTAGAGATGGACACTTAGTAGATTTTTGCTTTAGACTAGCCAAACAAAGAAAAGAAGGAAAGAACTAAGGCTAGGTCAAATTTCAGCAAAGCACATTTTTATGCGCCTAGAGTGATGAAAACACCTTCTGCTCCTACAAACATGGGAAAAGGCAAATCTGATTTTGTGCATAAAAATTATCGTGTTGTGCCTATCACAGCGTCGTGTGTCTCGATCTTTGGATTCCCAAAAATCTCATTCCTAACCCCCGATCGAGACCTCGACATGTTTTGTTGCTATGTAGGCTTCTCGCGAGGAAGGAGAACATATGGCTAGTGGATTAGGATGCTCACGCCACATGTCCGGTAATAAGAATTGGTTCTCCTCCTCACTCGTGCATCTCGTCTTTGAAAGTGTTACTTTTGGAGATGCTTCTTCCTCTTCTGTTGTGGCAAAGGTACAATAAAGGTAAGTGACAAGTTTATGTTCAAAGATGTGGCTCTTGTTGAAAATTTGAAATATAACTTGCTTTCTGTCTCACAAATGCTTGATGAAGATCTTGAGATAAGCTTTAAGAAAAATGAATGCAAAGTGCTAGATGCTTCAGTGATCTTGTGTTCAAAATTTCTCGTTTTGGAAGAGTCTTTAAAGCTGATTTTGATGCATCACCTTCTTCTAAGCATAGGTGTCTAATCGCCAATGTTTCTAAAGATTTATTCTTTTGGCATCGTAGACTTGGTCATGTTGGTTTTGATCATCTTACTCGTATAAGTGGTTTAGATCTTATACGTGGCTTGCCTAAGCTTAAGAGTGATAGCAATCTAGTATGTTCTTCTTGTAGACATGGTAAGATGATTGCAGGTTCACATCCACCTCTTACCATGGTGATGACAAACGCCTCCAGACAGCTTCTACATCTTGATACAATTGGACCATCTCGAGTTCAATCCTTTGGAGGCAAATGGTATGTGCTTGTGATTGTTGATGATTTTTCTAGATACTCTTGGGTATACTTTATGGCATCTAAGGATGAGGCTTTTAGTCATTTTAGAAGTCTTGTTCTTAGGCTTTCTATTGATCATCCAGAGCTCTCAAAGCTATTAGAAGTGATAATGAAACTGAATTCAAAAATGCTTCTTTTAATCACTTTTGTCTTGAAAAGGAATTGATCATCAATTTTCATCACCTAGAGTGCCTCAACGAGAATGGTGTAGTTGAAAGGAAAACAGAACATTGGTTGAGATGGCTAGAACCATGTTAGATGAACATCACACTCCTAGGAACTTTTGGGCTGAAGCTATTTCAACCGCTTGTTATGTTTCAAACCGTGTGTTTTTGAGATCAAAATTGGGTAAGACTCCATATGAGCTTCGGTTTGGACATAGACCTTCTGCTTCTCACTTTCGAAGTTTTTGGATGCAAATGCTTTGTCTTGAAATCTGGAAATCTTGATAAATTTGAAGCTAGATCAATGGATGGTTTTTGTTGGATATCCCGCTCATACTCGTGGCTATCGTGGTGCTTGTTTTGGAGACTAACAAAATTGTGGAAACTTGTGAAGTTACTTTTGATGAGGCTAGTCCAGGCACTAGTCCAAGTGATGCAGTACAAAGCATACATTCAGGGAGAAAATCTTTGAAGATGATGATGATGTTGAAGATGAGGTCTTGACTCTTCCTAATGCACAACAAGATGTAGCACCTTTGGCACCTACTACTACATCACCTACAACTAACCATCCTCAAGCTACAACATCATCTCAGACATGCTGAAAATGAAGAAGGAGAAGGAGAAGTCTCAAAAGCCAATGCTCCCTTGTACATTCAAAAATGCATCCATCTGAACAAATGATTGGAGACCTAAATGAGAGAGTCACTCGATCCAGGTTTATTCATTCGACACTCATGCTCATTCCGCTTTAGTTGCTTCTTTTGAACCCAAAGATATATCTCATGCATTATCCGACGAATCTTGGATCAATGCCATGCATGAAGAAATAGAGAATTTTGAACGAAATAAAGTTTGGAAACTTGTCTCACCTCCTCCAGATTTTAATGTTATTGGAACTAGATGGGTTTTCAAAAATAAACAAAGTGAGGATGGTGTTGTTGTTAGAAACAAGGCTAGATTGGTTGCTCAAGGTTACACTCAAATTGAAGGCTTAGATTTTGATGAAACCTTTGCTCCTGTTGCTAGAATTGAAGCCATTAGAATCCTTTTAGCTTTTGCTGCATCCAAAGGTTTCAAATTGTATCAAATGGATGTGAAAAGTGCTTTTCTTAATGGCTACATAAATGAGGAGGTTTATGTCAAGCAACCACCTGGTTTTGAAAATCCAAAGTTTCCAAATCATGTGTTCAAACTATCAAAAGCTTTGTATGGTTTGAAACAAGCACCTAGAGCATGGTATGATAGGCTAAAAACCTTTTACTTGAAAAAGGCTTTTAATGGGAAAGGTTGACAAAACTCTCTTTTTACTCAAGCAAGGCAATGATCAACTATTCGTTCAGATTTATGTTGATGATATTATCTTTGGTGGTTCATCTCATGTTTTAGTGTCTAAGTTTTCAGAAACAATGAGGAAGGAGTTTGAGATGAGTATGATGGGTGAGTTGACATACTTTTTGGGATTTCAAATCAAGCAAACGAAGGATGGTACTTTTGTACATCAAAGTAAATACACGAAAGACTTGCTACATCGCTTTAGAATGGAAAATAGCAAGCCGATCATGACACCCATGGAGAGCACTTGCGCACTTGACCCTGATGAAGATGGTGAGCCGGTTGATCAAAAGGAATATAGAAGTATGATAGGTTCACTTTTGTACCTCACTGCATCAAGGCCGGATATACAATTTGCTGTATGCTTGTGTGCTCGTTTTCAAGCTTCCCCACGTGCTTCACATCGACAAGTCACAAAAGGATTTTCAGTATCTTCATGGAACTCAAGATTTTGGCATTTGGCTTTCTGCTTCCTCATGCATTAGTTTGAGATCTTTTTCTGATGCTGATTTTGGAGGATGTAGAATTGATAGGAAGAGCACTTCTGGTTCATGTCACTTCTTGGGAAATTCTCTCATTGCATGGTCATCTAGAAAACAATCTTCTGGTGCACAATCAATCACTGAATCTGAATATGTGGCTGCTGCTAGTTGTTGTTCTCAAATTCTTTGGATAGTAGCTACACTAAAAGATTATGGGGTTAATTTGGATAGTGTTCCTCTTTTGTGTGATAACACTAGTGCAATTTGCATTGCTAAGAACCCCGTGCAACACTCTAGAACAAAACACATTGACATCGATTTCACTTTCTTAGAGATCATGTTGAAAAAGGCAACATTGTGCATCATCATGTGGATACTGAACATCAATTGGCAGACATTTTCACAAAACCTTTGTCTTCTTCTCGTTTTGCTTTTATTCGGGGAGAACTTGGAATTGTTCATCCAATGGGATTGTTTTGAGGGGGAGTTTCTTTGCCAAGTTCTTTCACTTTATGAGCTCACTTTATCATATTTCTTTATATATTGTGTAATTGTGCTAATATATGATAATCTAAATTGTTCCACTTGAACTAAAAATGACATTGCGAAATTCCTTGGTCTGATTGCCTATAGCTAAATACTTTGTGATATCTTACTCTTCTAGGCTTGATATTGAATCTTCTTGACAAAATTGGGCTATGAAGCAAGTCTGTTTTAGCTTTACTCTTTCATAAGACCTTTTAATCACTTTTGCATGTTTTCAAAGAAAAATGAAAAGAAAAGGGAATCAATAAAAAAGGGTTGTTAAAAGCAAAAGCCTCAAGTTATGAGCTTCAGGAATGCTTTCCCTAAAAAGATAAGATATATGCTTCAAGCATGTCATTCCCTCAAAAACAAGATGTATGCTTCAAGCATGCCAATCCAAGGAAATAAAAGAAGTATGCTTCAAGCATGCCACATGCGATTCTTGTTTAAAGATTAAATTGGTCTACTAGATTGGAGTTGAAATCACTTGCTCGCCTGAGTTGTTAGTTGCTTCAATTTTTGAGCTTTTGTTCTTTTCTTGAGATCTTGCTTCAGACTTGGCTATAGTTGTGAATTGAGGTTGAGATACATGTCATTCCCTAACTTGTTAAAAATCACATTAATATCATGTATTTTGCATATTATGTGATATATAAGGTTATATGATCAAATGAGCTCATCCTCTTCTATCTTGGCACTCATTTGTTTCTCCTTGTGAAATCATTGCTACAAGAAAATTTTAAACATGTTCTCTCTTTTGTACTCTTGATGAATCCATTGTCAAAGGGGGAGAAAATTGGGAATTGTTGAAAAGTTTAATGAAAAAGGGGGAGAAGAAAAAGGGGGAGTTGTGTTTGGAAATTTGAGAATTTTGGGAGAAGTTTGGAGAATTTTGGAATTTTTGGGCGCATTGCACATTCACACACTTTTTCATTCTCAGGGGGAGATTTTGTTTTGCATTTTGGTCAAAGGGGGAATTCTGTGTTTTCTTACTTTGGTCTTTGATCCCTTGGATTTCAAAATCTTTTGTAAAGTGAATGCCAAATGTTCAATTCTAAGTGGTGTTGCCAATGTTTTCATCAAGGGGGAGATTGTGAAATCATGTCTTTGAAAAATTGGCTTTGAACTGAAAAATTAACTTAGAATTGGATTTGCAAAATGTGCTTGTGCATGTGTTTGACAATTTGACAAGAAACAAGAAGTTTCGCTTTGGCGCGGACCAAACTTAAAGAAAACAAGAAGTTTCCCATGTACAACGGACCAACTTTCTTGGTCCTTTGTAAACATGCTTTGACAACCTCATTCTCCCATGTACAACGGACCAACTTTCTTGGTCCTTTGTAAACATGCTATTGACAACCTCATTCTCCCATGTACAACGGACCAACTTTCTTGGTCCTTTGTAAACATGCTTTGACAACCTCATTCTCCCATGTACAACGGACCAACTTTCTTGGTCCTTTGTAAACATGCCTTTGACCACCTCATTCTCCCATGTACAACGGACCAACTTTCTTGGTCCTTTGTAAACATGTTTTTGACAACCTCGTTTTCCCATGTACGATGCACCAACTTTTTTGGTCCTGTCGTAAATGTGTTTTTGAAGGTTGTTGTGCCAAACCAAGTTATTGAAAAACAGTAAGTTTTACATGTACGCCGGACCAAATTTTTTGGTCCGTCGTGAATGGGTTTTTGAGCGATTTTGAGATTGAAATTTGAATTTAATTTTGAGTTTATGAAATTTGTGAGAATTTCATGATGCTTATTTTGAAGTGGATTTTATGCAATGCTCGTGTGAGTAGTTGCATGGATTAATGTGAGTCAAGTCGTGGACTTGTGCTCGGAATTGTTTTGTGGTTTGTTCATGTGCAGGTATTGCTCGAAGACGAACGTGGTCGATGACGGACCGGAACTAGGTTCATGGAGGAGCCGAGGTTCGGGACTAGGTTCGAGGAGGAACCGAGGTCTTGGTGGTCAAGGATGTCATGCGGGACGTTCGGGCTAAGAGAATGGTGCACATGAAGAATGGTTAGTCACGTGAGAATGGCAGGAGGTCATTCGCGTGCAAAGTGTTAGTCACGTGAGTATGGCAGGTGGCCATACGCGTGCAAAGTGTTAGTCACGTGAGTATGGAAGGGTTACCATACGCGTGCAAGAGTTGTACTCGGCCTGGTTGGGCCAAGTAGAGTTGTGTTGGATACAGATTCCTTCTAGGGAATAGGAATTGTATTCAGAACTCCTTGTGGGTTGGTCCTTTAAATAGGAGGGGTTGTCTCCTGTTGAAGGGAATCCAACCAAGTAGAGCTGAGCGCATCAAGCTTTGAGCTTGGTTTTAGGGTTTGTACTCTTTTGATGAGAGTATTTTAGACAAGAAATAAAGATCAATTCTTCCAAGATTTTTGCGTGCTCTGATAACCACGTCGCTACTGATATTTTCTGTTTTGGTTCTTGTTTGCATGCTTGTTCTAGTTCTAGATTGGTTTTTGTTCTTCAAGTTTTATCTTGATTTGATCCATCAAAAACCTCTCTAGGGTATTGATCTAGTGTTTCTCAAAGTCTAGTTGATCAATCTTTTGTCGTTCTTGTTTAATCTTGAAGTTTTGATTAGATTGATTCTCGTCAAGTTCTGGATCAGCAAGCTTGCGAAGCTCATAACTTTTGATCCGTAAGTCCGATCGAGCTGATTCTTTTTGGGTTCGATTCGTATTGGAATCTAGTTTCTTGTGTCCAAATTTCAGATCGTTTCGACGGTTGGATCTCCGGGAATTCTCGTTTTACTAAACCTCTGTCATTCTATTTTTGTCGAAAACGAAGCAATTATTTGGTTCTGTTTTGGGGTGAACTTTTAATAGATCAAGAATTTGGTTTTAGCTTCCGCACAATCTTTCACCCCCCCCTCTGATTGCTATATTCATATACTTCGATCCTACACAAGCATAAGACCGTATTGGACTGTGGACGAAGGGTCATATCAATTGAGACTCTGTGTGGAAGAAAAGTGGAGTTTCAAGAGACCACCGTTCGAGATGGACAGTTGATGGTCAACAGTGTAAAGACAGTCAGCATAGAAGATGTTCCAGTGGTAAATGAGTATCCTGATATTTTTCCTGAAGATCTGCAGGGTATACTGCCAGACAGGGATATAGAATTTGTGATTGAGTTAGTACCAGGAACAGCACCGATAGCAAAGAGACCTTATCGGATGTCAACCGAGGAGTTAGTGGAGATGAAGAAGCATCTTGAGGAATTGATGGAGAAAGGATTCATCAGACCGAGTTCGTCGCCATGGCAAGCGCCAGTTCTGTTTGTCAAGAAGAAGGACGGGAGTTTCAGGATGTGCATTGACTACCATGCACTCAATGAAGTCACCGTGAAGAATAAGTACCCGCTACCCAGGATCGACGATCTGTTTGACCAGTTGAGAGGAGCCGGAGTTTTCTCCAAGATTGATCTGAGATCAGGATATCACCAGTTGAAGATCCGATCCGAAGATATTCCGAAGACCGCATTTTCATCAAGATACGGACATTACAAGTTTACAGTTATCTCCTTTGGTCTGACGAATGCGCCAGCTTATTTCATGAATATGATGAATAAGGTATTCATGGCGTATTTGGACAAGTTCGTTGTTGTGTTCATAGATGATATCTTAGTCTACTCCAAGACGAGGGATGAACATGCAGAACACTTGAGGCTAGTTTTGGAAAAGCTGAGGGAACAGCAGCTTTTCGCCAAATTCAGCAAGTGTGATTTTTGGAAAGACAAGGTGGAGTTTCTTGGACATGTGATGACCGTAGAAGGAGTCGCTATTGATCCAAGCAAAGTTGAAGCAGTGTTACATTGGGAACCGCCGAAGACAGTGACCCAGATTCAGAGTTTCCTTGGGATGGCAGGTTACTATCGCCATTTTATTGAGGGCTTTTCGACAATTGTGAGACTGCTTACGCAATTGCTGAAAAAGGAAAAGAAGTTTAACTGGATGCCGGAATGTGAGAAACGTTTCCAGGAGCTGAAAAAGCGATTGACATCAGCGCCGGTGTTAGTCCTACCAGATGTTAATCAAAGAATTGATATATATTGTGATGCATCGCGCCAGGGACTTGGATGCATGTTGATGCAAAACCGGAAGGTTGTTGCATATGCATCAAGGCAGATGAGGCCGCATGAAGAGAATTACCCGACGAACGACCTAGAGTTAGCAGCTGTAGTGCATGCCTTGAAGTTGTGGCGACACTACTTGATTGGGAATAGATGCGAAGTGTATACGGACCATAAGAGTCTTAAATACATCTTCACCCAATCGGATCTGAACATGAGGCAAAGAAGATGGTTGGAGCTGATCAAGGACTACAATGTCGGAATCCATTACCATCCCGGAAAAGCCAATGTGGTGGCCGATGCCCTGAGTCGGAAAAGTCATACAGTGAATATGATGATAGCCCCAAGTCAGGATGAGCTATGCAAGGAGTTCCAGAAGCTGAAGCTAGAAGTAGTATAGGAAGGATTCTTGACCGCGTTGGAAGTGAAGCCTACCTTAGAAGACCAGATCCAAGAAGGACAGAAGGACGATGACAAGATCCGCAGAATTAAGTCCAAGATGGATGAAAGCAAGGCTAAGGATTTTAGACTAGATGAGAAAGGCACGTTGTGGATTAAGGATCGCATCTGTGTGCCGAACAAGAATGAGCTAAAGCAGTTGATTTTGGAAGAAGCCCATGACTCCAAGTACTCCATTCATCCAGGAAGTGCCAAGATGTACCAAGATCTGAAGGAGAGATTCTGGTGGCCAAGCATGAAACATGAGGTTGCCGAGCATGTTGCGTTGTGTGATGTGTTCCGAAGAGTTCAAGCAATGCATTAGAGACCAGCAGGATTACTGCAACCGCTAAGAATACTTGAGTGGAAGTGGGAGGAAATCGGCATGGACTTTATTACCGGGTTGCCGAAGACTCAAGGAGGATATGACTCCATATGGGTTATAGTGGATCGCCTGACTAAGGTCGCCCATTTTATACCTGTAAAGACCACCTACTCAGGAGATAAACTAGCAGAACTGTACATGACCAGAATCATCTGTTTTGGAATAAGTTGCATGAAGCCATGGGGACCCGTTTAAACTTCAGTACTGCATATCACTCGTAGACGGATGGACAGACCGAAAGATTTAATCAGATTCTGGAGGACATGCTATGAGCATGTGCTTTGGCTTATGCTACCCCTTGGGATAAAAGTCTGCCATATGCTGAGTTCAGCTACAACAATAGTTATCAGGCCAGTCTACAGATGTCACCCTTTGAAGCACAGTATGGTCGACCATGTCGAACGCCATTGAACTGGAATGAGACCGGTGAACGCCGTGTCTTCGGGCCGGACATTCTTCAAGAAGCCGAAGAGCAGATTGCCATGATCCGGGAAAGACTAAAGATAGATCAGTCAAGATAGAAAAGTTACGCGGATAATCGTCACTGAGACTTGAGCTTTGAACCGGAAGATTTCGTGTACCTTAGGGTTACACCTCTCAAGGGAGTTAAGAGATTCCACGCCAAAGGAAAACTCGCACCCCGTTATGTCGGGCCATTTAAGATTTTGAGCCACAGAGGCGAAGTTGCTTACTAGTTGGAGTTATCGCAGTCGTTGGCAGGTGTGCATGATGTGTTCCATGTGTCACAACTGAAGAAGTGTCTTCAAGTACCAGATGAGCAGACACCGTTAGAGTCGATAGAGCTGCAAGAGGATCTAACCTACAAGGAGCACCCCGTGAAGATTCTGGACACCATGGATCGAGAGACGAGAAATAAGTCAACCCATTTCTATAGAGTTCAGTGGAGCAACCTTGCAGAGAGCGAAGTGACTTGGGAGCGCGAGGAGGATTTGAAGAAAGAATTTTCGAACCTATTCCTTAGTTAGCCCTGAATCTCGGGGATGAGATTCTGTTAAGGGGGGAGGTTTGTAACACCCTAATTTTTGCTTTTCATGAATTTAAATGAAATTTGGCACTTTGGTGATTTTTTGGAATTTTCTAGAATTTATTTAGATTTAATTTGAATTTATTCCCTGTTGAAATAATTAAATAATTAAAAGTTATAAATAAAATTTTGTTGGAAATATTTTATTTGAGTCCAAAATGTCTCAAAGTATTTTTCGGAATTTTTCTGATTGTTTTGCTATTTTTCTTGAATTATTTGAATTTCTAGAAATTATTTTGAATATTAAATCGCTGGAAAATGTCGAGTTGGTTTGTACTTTTCATGCGACCGGGCCCAAGTCAGACCCGAGTCCGAGTCCGACCCGAGCCAGCCGCGCCACGCGGTTCGGTCCAACCGCATCGCGCCCGAGCCCTAGCCGCGTGACCGTTGGATCGAGATCCAATAGCCAGCGTTTCGCCACGTCACCCCAGTCCGAGTCCCTTTCGGACTCCGCCGCCGCGACCGAGTGGACCTCGATTTCCGTGGATTTCACGGAAGCCGAGGCCCCTATTTAAAGCGCCACCGCCGCCATCGTGTTCTCTGTTCCCGTGCGCACCCGTAGCCCTAGCTCACCGAGATCAAGCCGTCGTGATCGCGCCGCAATCACTCGCCGTAGTTGGATTAGGGTTCCGCCGCGGTTTGTGCTAGTTTCCGCCGCCGTCCGCCGTTCCCCGCAGTCCCCAAGCCTAGATCCGTGACCCCCGTGTCAAGGCGAACCCGTGAGTACCACTCACCTCGCCGGAGCGTGCCCGAAACGCAGCGGGCTTGGTCATCGTCTTCGTCTCCGGCGCCCTTTGCTCTGCCACGCCATCGCTGGAGCCCCGAAGCTTCTCCACCGTTGGATCTTCATCGCACAGCCAGGATTCGTCCACGTCACCCGCGGGTAAGCCTCACGTGTTACGCTTTAGATCTAATCTCAGCCGTCGGATCTAGATCCAACGCCCTAGATCGTGCCATGTAGCCCATAACCGCACCGTGCTAGGGTAATCTCAGCCGTTAGATCTGGATCGTACGGTTCGGGTTAGCAGCATTGTAGCGTTAGATGTAATCTCGGTCGTTCGATCGAAATTGAACGGCGTAGATTGAGCCATATGTCGCCACCCGGGTCATGCCACGCCACCCCACGATGAGGCGAAACCCGATCGAATCTGGACCATCCGATCCAAATCGAATGGCCTAGATTAGCCGCGTTGCACCGCAACGTGCGGCATTGGATCCAATCTGGATCATTGATTTTCAAATCAACAGCCCAAATCCTGCCACGTGCGCGGGAGCTGGACCGTCACGGTCCACTCGGGTCAGCCGCGGTCGCCGCTGACGTCACGGTGGGGCCCGCGTGTCAGTACCATGTGGCCGAGGCGCGGTGACGTCACGCTGACGTCACCCGGGGGGTCCCACATGTCAGTGAGACACGTGCCCGTGGGCTGGGTCCACGGTGAGCCGGACCCGAACCATGGACCTAGTCCATGGACCCGCTGACATCATGCTGACGAAATAATTCAATTTTTAAATAGAAAAATAATTCGGTGGAAAATCAAATCCCGTGTTGACGTCAGCTGACGTCATAAATCCGGATTTTTCAATAGAAAAATAAATGAATTAATTCGGTTTATTCTTTTATTTGGAATTTCAAACTTCAAACGCTTATAACTTTTGCGTTTCAACTCTGATTTGAACGATTCCAATTTCTAATTTTTTATAAAATTGAGATATACCTGAATACGAATTTTAATTAATTTTTGAATATGAAATTTTCTTTAGTTTTATTTAATTAATAGATTCTTTAAACTTTAAACAGTCATAACTTTTGCATTTTAACTCCGATTTGGGCGATTCAAATTTTTAAAAATTTGTAAAATTATGCTCTTCCTGTTTATGGACTTTACTTGAATTTTGAGCAATCTGTATGTGCTGTTTTATTTATTTATTGCTATTTGCACGCGTTACGAGTAGACGTTGAGTAGCGGAGGGCTTCGAAGGTGAAGTGTTGACCCAGGAGCCCGCTCAAGACCAAGATCAAGTACTTTTTGAAGGCAAGTTATGCTTTGACCATATTGATCTCATTTTTGAAATTAAGTTAATTTAAATGATTGCATGCTAATTTAATTAGAAATTGTTTAAATTATTTCTGGGATTTAGATAAATGCTGAATTGCAGTATGACACTGTAACACCCCAAAATTTTGCTTTTCTTAAATTCATGTGTGATTTGGCACTTTGGTAAATTTTTGGAATTTTCTGGAAATTATTTGGATTTATTTGGAATTTATTTGAATTTATTCTCTTTTGAAATAATTAAAGAATTTGATTTTGCAAATAAAATTTTGTTGGAAATATTTTATTTGAGTCCAAAATGTTCCAAAATATTTTCCAGAATTTTTCTGGAATTTTTCTGAGTGTTTTGCTATTTTTAATGAATTAATTGAATTTCTGAGAAATTATTTGGAATATTTAATCGTTGAAAAATGTCGATCGGGTTTTACTGTTCATTCGACCGAACACGAGTCAGACTTGAGTCCGAGTCCGACCCGAGCGAGCCGACCCGACCGAACCCAACCCCAACCCAAATCGATCCCGACCGTTGGATCAAGATCCAACGGTCAAGATTGGACCGCACCGGTTCGACCCGTGACCGGGCCGGATCCGGTTTTGCCCGTGCGATCGTGGCCGTTGATCGCGCCACGTGGACGGTCGCCCGTCGTCGTCTCCACCGAGTCCGAAACGGACTCCGCCGCCGCGTAGCCGCCGCGTCCGGTTAGGTTTCCGTTTTGCGCACGCACGCCGAGGGTATTTAAGGACCGGGACATGTCCCGAGGATCACCTTGACCTCACGCACCTTTTGCCCTAGCCGCCGCCGCCTGGAACGCCCTGCCGCAGCCGTAACTGCTCGCCGGAGTTGGAGCACTCCTCCGCCGCGGTTTTCGTCGATTTCCGTCTTCATCCGCCATCCTCGGCCGAGTGGGTGCTCGGATCCGAAAACCTTGCGACGAGCCACGTCGAGCCGCACCATCCATCTCGCCGGAGCTCGCCCGCAGCGCCGTTCTCCGTGTCATCGTCTTCGTCTCCGGCAGCCAGGACCCCACCGCGTCGCCATCACCTTCGCTAAGCTTCCCCACCGTCCGATCAAGATCGAACGGCTACGGTGAGTCGCGTGTTTCCCAAACCCGTAAGAACTAGATTGGATCTGGACCGTTGGATCAAGATCCAACGGCCCAGATCAACCATGTCCGCCCCAACGTGTGTCGCCCAGATCCAATCCTAGCCGTCAGATTTCAAACCAACGACTCAGATCGAGCCACGTGTCCGGGGAGCCGAACCGCCGTGCCCGCGCGGGCGTGAGCGTGGGGCACTGACACGCCGGGCCTGCGTGTCAGCGACCGCACCGTGACGTCACCCATGACATCATCGGTGGGTCCCACCTGTCAAACGCCCCGGCCGAGCCCGCTGACGTCACCCGAGGGGTCCCACCTGTCAGCCGCACGTGGAGCCGTGGACCGAGTCCACAGTGGACCCAAACCGAACCGTGGACCAAGTCTATGGACCGGCTGATGCAATAAATCGATTTTTCAATAGAAAAATAATTCGGAGAAAAATCACGCTGACGTCATAATCGTTTTTATTTTAAGAATAAAGATTTAATTCGGTTTATTGATTTTAAATTGAATTTCAAACTTCAAATGCTTATAACTTTTGCATTTTAACTCCGATTTGGGTGATTCAAATTTCTAAATTTGTATAAAATTGAGATATACCTAATGATGAATTTTTGTTAAATTTTTGGACTAAATTTTTTCTCTTTAAAAATATTTAATTGATTATTTAAACTTTAAATGCTTGTAACTTTTGCGTTTCAACTCCGAATTTGACGATTCCAGTTTCTAAAAATTTAGAAAATTATGCTCTCTCTATTTATGAATCTTATTTGGATGTTTGGACACTTTTATCTACTGTTTATTTATTTATTATTATTTCCACGCTTTACGAGTAGACGTTGAAGTGCCCGAAGGCTTCGAAGGTGAAGTGTTGACCCAGGAGCCAGCTCAGGACCAAGAACAAGTACTTTTTGAAGGCAAGTTGTGCTTTGACCATGTTGATCCCAATTTCAAATTAATTCGATTGAAACTATTGCATGCTAGTTTAACTAGAAAAATACTTTATTTAAATTTGGGAAAATTAGATAAATGCCAAATTGTTGTATGACACCTTGGTTATTTAAATATGTGCCATGACCCTTGTCACCCTAGTTGAGGATTAAATAGTTGGACATTACTAAATTGCCAACATGGGAAATTAGATCGTGGTAGTATTTTGCTTAGACCTGCTACATGCTCATGACATAATTTTAGACAATCAAATGTTAATATTGACTTAATGATATACTTAACCTGTTTTGGAAAGGCATCATGTGATGTTGATGGCACGTGGTGCATGGTAATCAACTGGGTTTGATAAATAACTTTCGACCGGGGCATGTGGCAAGAATGATCGGGTGGGCCAGTTGTGGCACCGGGAACGTTGTGTTGGTTCTTCGGGTAGTCTTGCCCTGGTCACCCTAAGGACTTAACCTTGCAAGCCTTTGAACTGAGTCAAACGTGCAACCACATGTCTGTAATGGGACGGACCTAGTTGATTAAGTTGCTAATAACGTACATGTGGGACCTCAGGATGTCAATTACACCCTTTGTGTAGTTGTACGGGGGAGCGTACCGGGGCTGCTGCCAGGTACCCATCTAACGGTGGTTTGGCCTAAACTTCGCCTTCGCTAAGGGAAGGGTTAACGTGCAACACCGGAGAGGACCACTTGTGCTGTTAGAAGTTTCCGAAAGACTTTGTTACGGACACTCGCCTTTGTGGTGTTTGGCTGTATCTTGTGGGTAAAGTGCATAACCTCTGCAGAGTGTAAAATCTATTCGAATAGCCGTGTCCGCGGTTTTGGACATCGCTCTGGAATTACAGTTAAGGGTTAGACTTTCTTGAAAATAAATTGGTCTTGAAAGGTTGGGTTGGTTTAATAATGATGTTGATGGAAATGTGGATTAGAATCGAGAAAGATGTTTATTTAACTCCTGGAAAAGTTATTGATGCTATACTTGTTTCTACTGCTTTCGAAACTACTTATGATACTTGTTAAATGCTCTTTACTACAAATATACCTTGAGCCACTCCTCTGTATTAAGCCATGCATGTATTATATTAGCTGCATTCTGTGCATGACTTGCTGAGTACCAAGTACTCACCCTTGCCGCAATACAACACCAGTTGAAGAGGAGTCTACACCAGCTTTGGAGGAGGAGCTTCCAGAGGAACCGTCTAACTAGGGAGCGAGCCCAGTCAGTTGCCTGTGGTATACTGGATGGCGCCACGATGTTATCTTACTTTTTCCGCTGCTATTATTTCTCTTTTAATAAGTTTCGCCCTGCGAGGCGTATATTTGTAACTTGACCATAAGGTCGAGTAACCAGTTTGGTTAACTAATTAAAGTACCCTATCATTCGTTGAGTATGATTGTGATATTTGCCAATGTTGAGACTGTGTGCATTAGCGTGTTCCTGGACTAGTGCTGAATACACAGAGGGTCCGGATTTGCAAATTCGTGTCCCGACACAGGTGGTATCAGAGCCATACTGACTGTAGGCTCACCCATAGTTAGATTGGTCGTAGTGAGGATAAAACCTATTTTCTAAAGATAAAATTTGTCAAGATAATGAATGAACTCTCGACTTACCCCTTTTCTTCCTTGTTCATACCCCTTGCTGAGTTCTTTTCGTCTTCCACATTGATTTTAAAATGTTGCGTTCTTACGCGAGCGTCTTTTGACAGATGATGATGAAGAACAACTACGCCGAGCGTGAAGGAGGCTATGCTGCCGAGTTGTGGCGAATGCTTCAGTTTCTTGGAGGTTTTGAGAGGCCGCTCTACCGAGGGACTACACTTGTGCAAGCAGGACTGGTCATAGGATGGGATGTCCGGATCACGGTGTATGCCCGAGAGAAGACAAAGTTCAGTCGCCCTTTCCACTTCACCGCTTGGAGGTCTACCTTTGAGATTGGAATCCAGGAGGTGTCGCGTTGAGCAATGCAGCAGATCGCTCGCACTTACTCCAGGGAGCTGGAAGGCACAGTGTTCCGTCACCACCCACGCCGAGATAGCAGAGTTCAACGGAAGCCGATAGAGGTTGAGGATGCTACCGTCACTCACTTAGCCAGATTCGTCGCCACTCAAGAGGAGCTGATCGAAGACACAGTTCAGGAATTGAAGAAGGCTTGCGAACAGATTGAGGAGGAGAAGAAGCACTTAGAGAATGCTCGTGAGTACGTCGCTTATGCCGTAGAAAGGATCGTAGAGCTGGAGACTGCACTGTACGGACAGGGCCCCGATGCAGTGTTGGAGTTGGACGCTCCAGAGCCAGAGGAGGAACCAGAAGTGGCACCACCTGCACCCGCCCATAGCCACAGCACCAGCTAGATCCAGAGCCAGAGGAGGGCGCCGCGTCGACAACCACAGTTGCAGTTGTGGGGCATGGCGATTGTTTCGCGCCTATGCCGTCGCACCCGCCGCGAGGAGGCAGTGGAGGTTTTCTCGACGAGTGAACGTAAGCGTTAAGGTTGAGACTCCTTCGTCGAGTCGCGTTATAGAATAAGATTCACCCCTAGAGGCGTTGGATTTTCATTGCTTGCTGAGTGTGCAGTATGTGTTGCAGGCCTTTAGGCATTGTAAGCAACCATACCAAGTTATTATTATTACTAATAAAGTTGGATTTTGAGTTACATTTTTCCCCCTCATAGTTTCCCTACTACTTGTCTATTCTTGTTCCCTCTCATCTCTGAAACCTTGGAGCAATCGACAGATGGTGAACACCCGCGGAAATCTTGGAGGCAACGGCAGTGGTTCTCGCCCAGCTAGAAACCCCAATGATGGAGCACCTGCACCCCAACCAGCACCGCCAGTGGACATGCAGAATTTTGGAGCTTTTCTTGCTGCTCAAACTCAGTTGATGCATGCTATGATGCAACAGATGCAACACGTCACTGCTCAGGCTACCGCTAATCAAGTCAACCAGGGACAACGCCAGAACTCAAGACTGTCAGAGTTCATGAGGACTCACCCACCCACTTTCTCCGGGAATGCCAATCCGTTGGAGGCCGATGACTGGTTAAGGTCAATTGAGAGGAAGCTACACATTGCTCAATGCATGGGAAATGAGAAGGTACTCTACGCTTCTCATCAGTTGGAAGGGACAGCCGCCGAATGGTGGGAGAACTTCTGTGCCACGCAAGACAACCCTCAAGACATCACTTGGAAGGAGTTTACAGCTGCGTTTCGTCAGTATCACATGCCTGAAGGAATTATGGACCTCAAGAAGGAGGAGTTCAGAGCACTGAAGCAAGGTAATCAGCCTGTGGCCGAATACCTAAACAAGTTCACACAGCTTGCACGCTACGCACCGGAAGATGTAGCGACAGATAAAGCCAGATAGTCTCGCTTTATGAAGGGACTTAACTCAGGACTGCAGGTGGGACTGATCACCCACACCTTTCCAGATTTCCAAGAATTGGTGAATAAAGCGCTGATTCTTGAGGACAAGCTCAAGGAACTGGACGACAACAGGAAGCGAAGGATGCAACATCAGGGATCGCGTCAGGGAGCACAGCAACGTTTGAGGGTTGTGCCAAACCAGTTTTTCAGATTTCAGCCGCAGAATGCTACAAGGACACCGTCACCAGCACCAAGACCCGTCAATCAGAACTATCAGACCCCAGCACCAGCCAGAAACACCGCTTCAGCAAATAACAGGGGATGTTGAGACGCTGCTACAACTGCAACGAGCCAGGACACTTTGCCAACAGTTGTCCTAAGAAGACAGCAGGAGTGACCCCAGTCCGCTTCAATCTGGTATCCACACTAGCCAGGACGCCAGCACCAGGAGCTAACCGAGTGACAGCACAGCCAGGAGCAGCACCCCAGACCGTGGTGAGAGGCCGAGTCAACCATATCACCGCAGATGAACTACAGAATGCCACGGACGTCGTACTGGGTAAGTTACTTGTTAACTAAGTACCTGCAACAGTTTTGTTTGATTCTGGAGCTTTGCATTCGTTTGTTTCTCAAGGCTTTGCTGCTAAAAATGATTTGGAGATTGCAAGACTTAAATGCATGCTTTTAGTTCAAACCCCTGGTTCCGAACTCTGAACGAAAGTAGGATGTTCTGGGGTGAGAATATTACTAGATGGGATAGAGTTCCTAGCAAACCTTATTATGTTGGAAACCCAAACCATGGATGTTATTTTGGGAATGGATTGGTTATCCAAGCACAAGGCCGTATTGGATTGTGGACGAAGGATTATTTCAGTTGAAAGCCCGTGTGGAAGGAAAGTGGAATTCCAAGCCACCGCCGTTAGAGATGGACAGTTGATGGTTAACAGTACCAAGGCAATCAGCATAGAGGATGTCTCAGTGGTGAATGAGTATCCAGATGTTTTTCCTAAAGATCTACCTGGTATGCCGCAAGACAGAGACATAGAGTTTGTGATAGAGCTTGTACCTAGTACAACACCGATAGCAAAGAGACCTTACCGGATGTCCACCGAAGAATTGGTAGAGATGAAGAAGCAACTTGAAGAGCTAATGGAGAAAGGATTTATCAGACCAAGTTCGTCGTCGTGGGGAGCGCCAGTTTTGTTTGTCAAGAAGAAGGACGGGAGTTTCAGGATGTGCATTGACTACCGTGCACTCAATGAAGCAATCGTGAAGAACAAGTACCCGCTACCCAGGATCGATGATTTGTTTGATCAGTTGAGAGGATCCGGAGTTTTCTCCAAGATTGATCTGAGATCGGGATACCACCAGTTGAAGATCCGATCAGAAGATATTCCGAAGACCGCATTCTCGTCAAGATATGGACATTACGAGTTTACTGTTATGTCCTTTGGTCTGACAAATGCGCCAGCATATTTCATGAATATGATGAATAAGGTGTTCATGGAGTATTTGGACAAGTTTGTTGTTGTGTTCATAGATGACATCTTAATCTACTCCAAGACAGAGGATGAACATGCAGAGCACTTGAGTCGAGTTTTGGAAAAGCTGAGGGAACAGCAACTCTTCGCCAAGTTCAGTAAGTGTGATTTTTGGAAGGACAAGGTGGAATTCCTCGGACATGTAATGACCGCAGAAGGAGTCGCCGTAGATCCAAGCAAGGTAGAAGCTGTGTTACATTGGGAGCAGCCGAAGACCGTGACCCAGATCCGAAGTTTCCTTGGAATGGCAGGTTACTACCGCCGCTTCATTGAAGGCTTTTCGACAATTGCGAAACCTCTTACGCAATTGTTGAAAAAGGAGAAGAAGTTTGCATGGACGTCGGAGTGTGAGAAAGATTTTCAAGAGCTGAAGAAGCGATTGACATCAGCCCCGGTGTTGGTTTTACCGGATGTTAATCAGAGCTTCGATATCTATTGTGATGCATCGCTCCAAGGACTGGGATGTGTGCTGATGCAGAACGGAAAGGTTGTCGCTTATGCATCAAGACAGTTGAGGCCACATGAGGAGAATTATCCGACGCATGACCTAGAGCTAGCTGCCATAGTGCATGCTTTGAAGTTATGGTGTCACTATTTGATTGGAAACAGATGTGAAGTATACACGGACCATAAGAGTCTTAAGTACATCTTCACCCAATCAGACCTAAACATGAGGCAAAGGAGATGGTTAGAGTTGATCAAGGATTATAATGTTGGAATCCATTACCATCCAGGAAAGGCTAACGTGGTGGCCGATGCTCTGAGTCGGAAAAGCCATTCTGTGAACATGTTGTTAGCCACAAGCCCGGATGAGCTATGTGAGGATTTCCAGATAATGCAGATTGAAGTAGTACCAGAAGGATTCTTGGCCGCATTAGAAGTGAAGCCTACCCTAGAGGATCAGATCCGAGAAGGACAGAAGGATGATGACAAGATCCGCAGGATTAAGTCCAAGATGGAGGAAGACAAGGCAAAAGACTTCAGACTGGACGAGCAAGGCATGTTATGGATGAAGGATCGCATTTGTGTGCCGAACAAGAAGGAGCTGAAGCAGCTAATTCTAGAAGAAGCCCATGACTCCAAGTATTCAATTCATCCTGGAAGTGCCAAGATGTATCAGGGTTTGAAAGAAAGATTCTGGTGGCCGAGCATGAAGCGTGAAGTTGCCGAGCATGTTGCGCTGTGCGACATATGCCAGAGAGTCAAGGCAATGCAACAGAGACCAGCAGGATTGCTACAGCCGTTGAAGATACCTAAGTGGAAGTGGGAGGAAATCGGAATGGACTTCATTACCGGTTTGCCGAAGACTCAAGGAGGATATGACTCCATATGGGTTATAGTGGACCGCTTGACTAAGGTCACCCATTTTATTCCAGTAAAGACCACCTACTCGGGAGATAAGTTAGCGGAATTGTATATGACCAGGATCGTCTGTTTGCACGGAGTGCCGAAGAAGATTGTATCGGACAGAGGTACCCAGTTTACCTCAAGATTCTGGAATAAACTGCATGAAGCCATGGGAACCCGTTTGAACTTTAGTACAGCTTATCATCCGCAGACGGATGGGCAAACAGAAAGAGTTAATCAGATTCTAGAGGACATGCTACGAGCTTGTGCATTGGCTTATGCTACCTCTTGGGATAAAAGTCTGTCGTACGCTGAGTTCAGCTACAACAACAGCTACCAAGCCAGTTTGCAAATGTCACCATTTGAAGCACTATACGGTCGACCCTGTCATCGTTGAATTGGAACGAGACAGGTGAACGCCATGTCTTTGGGCCAGATATTCTCCAAGAAGCCGAAGAACAGATTGCCATGATCAGGGAGAGATTGAAGATAGCCCAATCACGACAGAAGAGTTATGCTGACAACCGTCGCCGAGACCTGAGTTTTGAACCAGAAATTTTCGTGTATCTCAGAGTCACACCACTCAGAGGAGTTAACAGATTCCATGCCAAGGGAAAACTCGCGCCGCGATATGTTGGACCATTTAAGGTTCTCAGCCGTAGAGGTGAAGTTGCGTATCAGCTGGAGTTACCGCAATCACTAGCAGGAGTGCATGACGTGTTCCACGTGTCCCAGTTGAAGAAGTGTCTCCGAGTACCTGATGAGCAGGCACCGCTAGAGTCAATTGAGCTACAAGAAGATCTGACTTACGAGGAGCACCCCGTGAAGATTCTGGACACAATGGACCGAGAGACGAGAAACAAGTCAACCCGTTTCTACAGAATTCAATGGAGCAACCATGCGAAGAGCGAAGCAACTTGGGAGCGCGAGGAGGATTTGAAGAAAGAGTTTCCGAACCTATTTCTTTAGAAAGCCTTGAATCTCGGGGACGAGATTCTGTTAAGGGGGGAGGTTTGTAACACCCCAAAATTTTGCTTTTCTTAAATTCATGTGTGATTTGGCACTTTGGTAAATTTTAGGAATTTTCTGGAAATTATTTGGATTTATTTGGAATTTATTTGAATTTATTCTCTTTTGAAATAATTAAAGAAATTGATTTTGCAAATAAAATTTTGTTGGAAATATTTTATTTGAGTCCAAAATGTTCCAAAATATTTTCCAGAATTTTTCTGCAATTTTTCTGAGTGTTTTGCTATTATTAATGAATTAATTGAATTTCTGAGAAATTATTTGGAATAATTAATCATTGAAAAATGACGATCGGGTTTTACTGTTCATCCGACCAAACTCGAGTCAGACTCGAGTTCAAGTCCGACTCGAGTCCGACCCGAGCCAACCGACCCGACAGAACCCAACACCAACCCAAATCGATCCCGACCGTTGGATCGAGATCCAACGGTCAGGATTGGACCGCACCGGTTCGAGCCGTGACCGGGCCAGATCCGGTTCTGCCCGTGCGATCGTGGCCGTTGATCGCGCCACGTGAACGGTCGCCCGTCGTCGTCTCCACCGAGTCCGAAACAGACTCCGCCGCCCCGTAGCCGCCGCGTCCGGTTAGGTTTCCGTTTTGCGCACGCACGCCGAGTGTATTTAAGGACCGGGACATGTCCCGAGTATCGCCTTGACCTCACGCACCTTTTACCCTAGCTGCCGCCGCCTGGAACGCCCTGCCGCAGCCGTAACTGCTCGTCGGAGTTGGAGCACTCCTCCGCCGCGGTTTTCGTCGATTTCTGTCTTCATTCGCCATCCTCGGCCGCGTGGGTGCTCGGATCCGGAAACCTTGCGATGAGCCGCGTCGAGCCGCACCATCCATCTCGCAGGAGCTCGCCCACAGCGCCGTTCTCCGTGTCATCGTATTCGTCTCCGGCAGCTAGGACCCCGCCGCGTCGCCATCACCTTCGCTAAGCTTCCCCACCGTCCGATCAAGATCGAACGGCTACGGTGAGTCGCGTGTTTCCCAAACCCGTAAGAACTAGATTGGATCTGGACCGTTGGATCAAGATCCAACGGCCTAGATTGACCACGTCCGCCCCAACGCGTGTCGCCCAGATCCAATCCTAGCCGTCGGATTTCAAACCAACGGCTCAAATCGAGCCACGTGTCCGGGGAGCCGAACCGCCGCGCCCACGCGGGCGTGAGCGTGGGGCACTGACACGCCGGGCCCGCGTGTCAGCGACCGCACCGTGACGTCACCCATGACATCATCGGTGGGTCCCACCTGTCAGACGCCCCGGCCGAGCCCCGCTGACGTCACCCGAGGGGTCCCACCTGTCAGCCGCACGTGGAGCCGTGGACCGAGTCCACGGTGGACCCAAACCGAACCGTGGACCAAGTCTATGGACCGGCTGACACAATAAATCGATTTTTCAATAGAAAAATAATTCGGAGGAAAATCACGCTGACGTCATAATCATTTTTATTTTAAGAATAAAGATTTAATTCGGTTTATTATTTTAAATTGAATTTCAAACTTCAAATGCTTATAACTTTTGCATTTTAACTCCGATTTGGGTGATTCAAATTTCTAAATTTGTATAAAATTGAGATCTACCTAATGATGAATTTTATTTAATTTTTGGACTAAAGTTTTTCTCTGTAATAATATTTAATTGATTATTTAAACTTTAAATGCTTATAACTTTTGCGTTTCAACTCCGAATTTGACGATTCCAGTTTCTAAAAAATTATAAAATTATGCTCTCTCTGCTTATGAACCTTATTTGGATGTTTGGAAACATTTTGTCTACTGTTTATTTATTTATTGCTATTTGCACGCATTACGAGTATACGTTGAAGTGCCCGAAGGCTTCGAAGGTGAAGTGTTGACCCAGGAGCCAGCTCAGGACCAAGAACAAGTACTTTTTGAAGGCATGTTGTGATTTGACCATGTTGATCCCAATTTCAAATTAATTCGATTGAAACTATTGCATGCTAGTTTAACTAGAAAAATACTTTATTTAAATTTGGGAAAATTAGATAAATGCCAAATTGCTGTATGACACCTTGGTTATTTAAATATGTGCCATGACCCTTGTCACCCTAGTTGAGGATTAAATAGTTGGACATTACTAAATTGCCAACATGGGAAATTAGATCGTGGTAGTATTTTGCTTAGACCTGCTACGTGCTCATGACATGATTTTTGACAATCAAATGTTAATATTGACTTAATGATATACTGAACCTATTTTGGAAAGGCATCATGTGATGTTGATGGCACGTGGTGCATGGTAATCAACTGGGGTTTGATAAATAGCTTTCGACCGGGGCATATGGCAAGAATGATCGGGTGGGCCAGTTGTGGCACCGGGAACGTTGTGTTGGTTCTTCGAGTAGTCTTGCCCTGGTCACCCTAAGGACTTAACCTTGCAAGCCTTTGAACTGAGTCAAACGTGCAACCACATGTCTGCAATGGGACGGACCTAGTTGATTAAGTTGCTAATAACGTACCTGTCGGACCTCAGGATGTGAACTACACCCTTTGTGTAGTTGTACGGGGGAGCGTACTGGGGCTATTGCCAGGTACCCATCTAACGGTGGTTTGGCCTAAACTTCACCTTCACTAAGGGAAGGGTTAGCGTGCAACACCGGAGAGGACCACTTGTGCTGTTAGAAGTTTCCGAAAGACTTTGTTACGGACACTCGCTTTTGTGGTGTTTGGCTGTATCTTGTGGGTAAAGTGCATAACCTCTGCAGAGTGTAAAATCTATTCGAATAGCCGTGTCCACGGTTTTGGACATCGCTCGGGAATTACAGTTAAGGGTTAGACTTTCTTGAAAATAAATTGGTCTTGAAAGGTTGGGTTGGTTTAATAATGATGTTGATGGAAATGTGGATTAGAATCGGGAAAGATGTTTATTTAACTCCTGGAAAAGTTATTGATGCTATACTTGTTTCTACTGCTTTCGAAACTACTTATGATACTTGTTAAATGCTCTTTACCGCAAATAAACCTTGAGCCACTCCTTTGTATTAAGCCATGCATGTAGTATATTAGCTGCATTCTTTGCATGACTTGCTGAGTACCAAGTACTCACCCTTGCCGCAATACAACACCAGTTGAAGAGGAGTCTACACCAGCTTTGGAGGAGGAGCTTCCAGAGGAACCGTCTAACTAGGGAGCGAGCCCAGTCAGTTGCCTGTGGTATACTGGATGGCGCCATGATGTTATCTTACTTTTTTCCACTGCTATTATTTCTCTTTTAATAAGTTTCGCCCTGCGAGGCGTATATTTGTAACTTGACCATAAGGTCGAGTAACCAGTTTGGTTAACTAATTAAAGTACCCTATTATTCGTTGAGTATGATTGTGATATTTGCCAATGTTGAGACTGTGTGCACTAGCGCGTTCCTGGACTAGTGCTGAATACACAGAGGGTCCGGATTTGCAAATTTGGGTCCTGACAGACACCTTGACTATTTAATTATGTGCCATAAACCCTTGTCACCCTAGTTGTGGTTATATAGTTGGACATTATTAAATTGCAAACATTGGGTATTTAGACCGTTGTAGTATACTACTTAGGCCTTCTACGTGCACATGACATGATTTTGGACGATCAAATGCTAATATTGACTTAATGAGATATTGAACCTGTTTTGGAGAAGTATCACGTGTTGTGATTGTTGATGGCACGTGGTGCATGGTAATCAACTTGGTTTGGTAAATAGATTTAGACCGGGGCAAGTGGCAAGAATGATATGGTGGGCCATGAGTGGCACCGGGAATGTCGTTTTGGTTCTTCGGGTAGTCTTGCCCTGGTCACCCTAAGGACTTAACCTTCCAAGCCTTTGATCTGAGTCAAACGTGCAACCACATGTCCGATGATACAGACCTAGTCGAGTAAGTTACTAATAACTTGCATGTTGTACCTCGGGGTGTCAACTACACCTTTTGTGGCACTGGACATTGCTAGTGGATTACAGTCAAGGGTTTGACTTTCATGAAAACAACTTGCACTTGGAAAATTTGGTTGGGTTAAATGATGACGTTGATGGAAATGTGGATTAGGAAGGGAGAAGTGTTTACTTAACTCCCGGAAAAGTTATTGATATAATCATTTTCATTTACTGCTTTCAAATCTACTTATGCTACTTGTTAAATGCTATCTTACTGCAAATGTACCTGTTAGCCTATCCTTTAACTAAGCCATGCATATAGAATATTAGTTTGCATTCTGTGCATGACATGCTGAGTACCAAGTACTCACCCTTGCCACAATACAACATCAGTTGAAGGAGAAGCAACGCCAGCTTTGGAGGAAGAACTTCAGGAGGAACCGTCTACTTAGGGAGCGAGCCTAGTCAGTTGCATGTGGTATACTGGATAGTGCCACGTTGATGCTTTTATTCCGCTGCAATTTATTTCCTTAATAAATTTCCGCCCTGTGTGGCGTACTCTTGTAACTTGACCATAAGGTCGAGCAACCAGTTTGGTTATCTTAATTAAAGTACTTTATTACTATCGATGTGTATGATTGTGATATTTACCGATGTTGAGACCGTGTGCACTAGCATGATCCTGGACTAGTGCTGAATACACAAAGGGTCCGGATTTGCATATTCAGGTCCCGACAGTAACGGATATTTATTCTTTATCGTCACATCATTGAGTGCACGGTAATCAATACACATCGAAAAACTCCCATCCTTCTTCTTAACAAACAAGACTGGTGCTCCACATGGTGATGAACTGGGTCTTATGAATCCTTTCTCCATCAGCTCCCCGATCTGCTTCTTCATTTCTTCCAACTAATCAGTAGACATTCCGTAAGGTCTCTTGGCTATTGGAGCTGTTCCCGGTACCAACTCTATTACAAACTCTATGTCTCTGTCCAGTGGCATACCTGGTAGATCTTCAGGAAATACATCCGGGTACTCACTGACCACTAGTACATCCTCAATGTTAATGGCCTTCACGCTGTTGACCATCAACTGTCCATCCCGAACTGTGGTTGCTTGGAATTCCACTTTTCTCCCGCAAGGGCTCTTCACTGATATGACTCTTCATCCACAGTCTAGCATGGCCTTGTGCTGGGATAAGCAATCCATTCCCAAAATTACATCTAGAGTCTGGGTATCCAATACTATTAAGTTCGCTAGGAACTCCATCCCATCTATAAGTATCCTTACCCCAGAACATCCTACATGAGTTCTGATCCCAGGGATTGGACTAAGAGTACATGCCTAAGGTTCACCATTTTGAACCCATTGTTCATAGCAAAAATCCAGGAAATAAACGAATGCGAAGCTCCAGAGTCAAACAAAACTGTTGCAGGTACTGAGTTAACAAGTAACTTACCCAGTACGATGTCCATAGCATTCTGCAATGCATCTGCGGTGATATGGTTGACACGGCCTCTCACCACAGTCTGAGATACGGTTCCTGGTGGTGTAGCTCCACGGCCTGCTCCTGGTGCGGCTGTCCTAGCTGGAGTTGTCCCAAGGTTGAAGCGAACTGGCATCACTCATGTTGCCTTCTTGGGACAAACGTTGGCGAAGTGTCCTGGATCATTGCAGTGATAGCATTGTCTCATTGTACCATGCTGACTCCCCGCAGCTGCGTTTTCTGCTGGTGTTGGAGTCTTGAAATTCTGATTTGCAGGCCTCGGTGCTGGCAACGGTGTCCTTGACACATTCCTCGGCTGAAACTTGAAGAACTGGTTCGGTGCAACCCTCAAACGCTGCACTCCCTATGCCATCCTGCGCTTCTTGTTGTCTTCTAGCTCCTTGCGCTTGTGCTCCATAATAAATGCCTTGTTCACCAATTCTTGGAAATCAGGAAATGTATGGGTAATCAGCCCCACCTGCAGTCCTGAGTTCAGTCCCTTCATGAAGCGAGACTGTCTAGCCTTATATGTCGCCACATCTTCAGGTGCGTAGCGAGCAAGCTGGGTGAACTTATTGAGATAATCAAACACTGACTAACTGCCCTGCTTTAAAGCACTGAACTCTTCCTTCTTGAGGTCCATGATTCCTTCTGGCACATGATACTAACGAAATGTAGCTGTAAACTCCTCCTAGGTGATCTCCTGTGGGTTCTCCTGTGTAGCGCAGTAATTCTCCCACCATTCAGCTGCAGTCCCCTCTTGCTGGTGAGATGCGTAAAGCACTCTCTCGAGGAAACCCACCGATTGTTTGTTCCTTTTCACTTCAAGTATCATGTATCTATATATACAAAAGAAAGGAGTTATATATATATATGATATTTATGGTATTACATGAATGTAGACTATGATTGCACACACTCACAATGTCCAACATCTTAAGAGCACGGCATCGAGGGTGTCGAGGTTGAAGAGATCAAACAGGTCCTAGAAGTCGAATAGGAAGGATAAGCAAGCCCCCAAGCAGCCGAAATAGGAAGGGAGCAATTGGCAACTCTAACTTAGAGATTACACCGTGTGGCCTCCTATACAATGGTACATAATTAGCTAATGTGTCCAACAGTTACATCTAAGGAATATTCAAGAGATATGTATTAGTACCTCGATGTCACAGACAGAAAATTTGCCATCATGTTCATCTGTGTGAGCAGCGAACACACAATTGCTTTTATGGGCAGTGGGGCTAAATTGCGCACATATGTGTAACATCCCCAATTTCTGTCTTCTGTCAAAAGCTAATTTAAATTAATTAAATTCAAAACTTGGAGTTTTCATCAGTGTTCTATTTAACCTGATATCCCTATCCTTTCGGAATTGGAATTCAATCCTTCACCGTCCGAAGAGTCGAATTTTTGAATTCCGATCCTTACCCGAAATTCCACCCGAGCTCCAAAATGCTCCAAAAATCCCGAAACCTATTGTATTAGGTTCCAAATATTCTAATATGATTTTGGGAATTTTCCCAAGATTTTTAGAATCTCTCTGGTGTTTTATCTCTCACGGCCGTCAAATGCCTGTTATTCATCCCGGAATTGTCTAAATTCCAAATTTCATCCAAAATCAGTAAAACTAATTTTATTGGGTTCCAAATATTCCCTAATATTTGAAGGAATTTTCCCGGGATTTTTAGACCCTTTTTGCTATTTTATCGCACGCGCTATTTTTTCTACCAATTCTAGCCAACGGGGGAGTGACACATGGTGACACTGTAGATCATCTTCTCCAATGCGATCTGTTTCCAGTGGAAAGAACAAGAAGCCTCCATTCATGGTGCCTCCACTTTGATTGCTCATAACTCCTTCATTAATGCTCCCAATTGATCACGGTCGGATCCGTTGCGAAGAGGGAGACGAGGAGAACTCGTTCCTCATAACCATTCATCTTCAATCATGCCGGAAACAGCTCAATCAACTAAAAACCAAAAATCATTAAAATGGTGATTATTCGGCCATTTCTCCATGAAACAATGCACCACCACTTCTCAAATATTCTTCTCGGAGCCCTCTACCCTGTGCTCACATCCTCCCATAGTCATCCCTCTCCATTCGGCTGAGAGCTCGAGAAAACCGACACCGTGTGTCCTCCGTTGACACCACCGTGTCACATTTTGTTCCGGTGAGCCAAACTCAATTCCGATCACGTCACCGCGCTCATGTCGTCGCCACGAGCAAAATCCCTCAATCGATTTCATGTTTCTTTGCAGGACTGCGACGAATTTCGCAGTTGAAATCTTCGTTTGGAGCTTGGTTTTTCATCAATTACTTTTGATCCGGTAAGCTTTTCTCGAATACACCTACACCGTTGGACTCGTCTCGTCGAGTCCTACGTCGTGCTTCCTTTAGTTTCGTGAAATTTTAACATTTTGGGGGATTTCAATTTTGGATACCAACCGGCTATTTAGGCACCGTCAGCATGCCCCATGGCCGGCCACCACCGGCTTCCCCATCGCCGATCGCCATGCGCACCGGCTTCCCCGTCGCCGGTCGCCATGCGCATCGGCTTCCCCTCGCCACACCGCGCCTTCCCCTGCCACCGGCGCCTCCCCGCGTGTAACACCCCAAAATTTTACTTTTCCTAAATTCATGTGTGATTTGGCACTTTGGTGAATTTTTGGAATTTTCTGGAATTTATTTGGATTTATTTGGAATTTATTTGAATTTATTCCATTTTGAAATAATTAAAGAATTCAATATTGCAAATAAAATTTTGTTGGAAATATTTTATTTGAGTCCCAAATACCCTAAAATATTTTCCAGAATTTTTCTGGAATTTTTCTGAGTCTTTTGCTATTTTTAATGAATTAAATGAATTACTGGGAATTATTTTGAATATTAAAATCGCTTCGGGTTTAGTACTGTTCATCGGGTCCGAGTCGGACTCGAGTCCGACCCGAACTCGACCGAGCCACTTGATTCGGTCGAACCGCGTCGCCGAACCCAACCCTAACCCTAGCCACCGACCGTTGGATCTTGATCCAACGGCCGTGCGTGTGACGCGTCGCGTGTGCGCGTGGGCCGTTCGATGCGGGACACGTGGACGGCATCTGGTCGTCGTCCTCGCCCGAATCAGGCTCGGAGAGCGCCGCCGTGTCCGACTAGGGTTCCGCCCTGAGCACGCCTCCCGGGGCTATTTAAGGCCCGGACCGGCCCCGAGGTTGCCCTCACCCATGCGCCCCGTTTGCCCTAGCTAATAGAGCTCAAGCCGCCGCCAAGCCGTGCCGATTGCTCGCCGAAGTTGGACGGAGCCGCTACGGTTTCCTCGTCTTCTCCGGCACCGATAGCCCTTGTCCGCCGTGTTGAAGCCCGGGTTCGGAACCCCCAAGACAAGGCGCACCTGCGGGACATCTCGATCACGCCGGAGAACGCCCGTAGCGCCGAGCCCGTGGTCATCTTCCCTGGCGCCGGCAACCCAGCCCTGCCGTGACTCCATCTCCGACCACGAGCTCCGTGCACCGTTGGATCTTCATCGGACGATCACGGTGAGTCCACGTTTCCCCGAAACTTTGGAAAACCAGATCGGATCTGGACCGTTGGATCAAGATCCGACGGCCCACGATCGCCTCGTGCTAGAAACTGCGTTAACTTAGGGTAGATCTAGACCGTCCGATCTAGATCGAACGGCCGTGATCATGCCACGTAGCCGCCGCGCCGTGCGTTGAGTCACTGACAGGCCGGGCCCGCGTGCCAGCGGCCGAGCCTGGGCGTGACTGCGTGTCACTGACATGCGGGGCCCGCATGTCAGTGTCTCGCCCGAGAGAGCCTCACCGTGCACGTGACCCACTGACGGGTGGGACCCGCGTGTCAGCCTCTGTAGCTGTAGGCCGCGTCCACCGTGGGCCGGGTGTCACCGTGGACTCGATCCATGGGCCGAGACACGATGGCGGCACCGGGACATGCCACGTGGCATGATGACGTCATCTTTGGCGTCATCATGGAAACGTTCGGTGCTGACGTCAGCAGGTTACTGTGGACCAATCACAGGATGCCACGTGTCCATGCTGACGCAATAATTAATTTCCGAAAAAGAAAATGATTTATTAATTCGAAATATTGATTTGAATTTAGATTCAAACTTCAAACGCTTATAACTTTTGCGTTTCAACTCCGATTTGAGTGATTCAAATTTCTAAATTTGTATAAAATTGAGATCTACCTAACTATGAATTTTATTTAATTTTTGGACTAAAGTTTTTCTCTGTAATATTATTTAATTGATTATTTAAACTTTAATAAATCATAACTTTTGCGTCTTAACTCCAAATTTGACGATTCCAGTTTCTAAAAATCCAGAAAATTTTGTTCTCTCTGTTTATGGATTTTATTTGGAGTTTTGGGATGTTTTTGCCTATTGTTTATTTGGGTATTTGCTATTTGCACGCTTTACGAGTAGACGTTGAAGTGCCGGAAGGATTCGAAGGAGAAGTGTTGACTCAGGATCCAACTCAAGACCAAGAGCAAGTGCTTTTTGAAGGCAAGTTGTGCTTTGACCATGTTGATCCTATTTCGAAATCTATTTTGATTTAAACTACTGCATGCTAGATCAATTAGAAAGATACTTTGTTTAAACATGGGGGTTAGATAAATACCAATTTCTTTGTATGACACCTTGATTATCTAAGTATGTGCCATGATCCCTTGTCACCCTAGTTGTGGATTACTAGTTGGACATTATTAAATTGCCAACATGGGTTTAGGCCGAAGCGTAGTACCTTTGCTTAGACACCTTTCGTGCTCATGACATGATTTTGGACAATCAAATGCTAATATGGACTTAATGATATATTGAACCTGTTTTGGAAAAGTATCATGTGATGTTGATGGCACGTGGTGCATGGTAATCAAGCGGGGTTTGATAAGCGGTTTCGGCCAGGGCTTGTGGCAAGAGTAATCAGTGGGCGGTTGTGGCATTGGGGATGTTGATTTGGTTTTGGGTAGTCTTGCCCTGGTCACTCTAAGGACTTAACCTTGCAAGCCTTTGAACTGGGTCATACTTGCAACCACATGGTGGAATGGGACGGCCCTAGTTGACTAAGTCGCTAAGGACTCACTTGTGGAGCCTCAGGGTGTCGATTACACCGTTTGTGTGATTGTGCGGGGGGCGTATCGTGGTCGTGGCCGATACCCATCTAACGGTGTGTTGGTCCCATACTTCGCCTTGGCTAAGGAAGGGATGGTGTAGAAACCTGAACAGGAGAGGACCACTGTGTTGTTTGAGGCTTAGAAAGGCTTTGTTACTGAACTTCGCCTTTGTGGTGTTTGACTGTATCTTGTGGGTAAAGTGCATAACCTCTGCAGAGTTGAGAATCTATTTAAATAGCCGAGTCCACGGTACTGGACAATGCTCGGGAATTACAGTCAAGGGTTAGACTTTCTCAAAAATAACTTGGATTTGAAAGGTTGGTTTGGTTTAGTAATGAAGATGATAGAAATGTGGTTTAGGATGGGAAAAATGTTTGTTAAACTTCTTGAAAAGTTATTTATGCTTTACTTATTTCTCTTTGCTTTCGAATCTACTTTTATTACTTGTCAAAAGTCATTTCTTGCAAATATACCTTGAGCTATTCCTTTGTACCAAGCCATGCATATAGTATATTAGCTTGCATTCTGTGCATGACTTGCTGAGTACCAAGTACTCACCCTTGCCTCAACACAACATCAGTTGAAGAGGAGACTACGCCAGCTGTGGAGGAGGAACTTCAGGAGGATCCGTCTACTTAGGGATGCGAGCCCAGTCAGTTGCCTGTGGTATACTGGATGGCGCCACGAAGTTATTTGATTTTCCGCTGCTATTATTTCTCTTTTAATAAGTTTCGCCTTGCAAGGCATACATTTGTAACTTGGCCATAAGGTCGAGTAACCACTTTGGTTATTTAAATAAAGTACTTTGCTAATATCGATTGGTATGATTGTGATATTTACCGATGTTAAGACTGTGTGCACTAGCGCGTTCCTGGACTAGTGCTGAATACACAGAGGGTCCGGATTTGCAAATTCGGGGTCCCGACAGAGGTGGTATCAGAGCCATACTTGACTGTAGGCTCAACCCTAAGCTAGAATGGTCGTAGTGAGGATAAAACCTATTTTCTAAAGCTAAAAAGTTGTCAAGATAAGAAATGACATCTCGACTTATCCCCTTCTCTCTTTTCTTGTCTCTTGCTGAAATTTTCCCTTACCTTGTCACAATTTAAAAATTCCGAGTTCTTACGTAAAGCACTATTATGGCAGATGGAGGAAGAGTTCAACTACGTTGATCTGGGAGTTGGTCACGCCGCGGAACTTTGGCATATGCTACAGACTCTCGGAGATTTTGAGAAGCCCCAATACCAAGTGGAAGTAATCAGACAAGCGGGATTGATCAAGGCTTGTGACGTGAGGATTGAGGTACCTGCTAGGAAAAAGGGCCCAGGCAATCGCCCGATACAGCTTTGCCTTTGCCGGAGATCTACAATGCGAGATGGGTATCCAAGAAGTATCACGACGCGCAATGCGGCACATTACCCGTATCTACGCCAGAGAGTTGGAGAGCACGGTGTTCCGTTATCATCCGCGCAGCGATAACCTTCTTGACCCGAAGGAGATTCAGGATGAGGATGCCACGGTTACACAGTTGGCACGATTTGTCGTCGCCCAGGAGGATGTCTTTGGATAATACAAGCAAGGAGCTACGAAGGCCGCAAGGAGATCACGGCAGAGAAGAACAGATGGCGGGAAGCTCAAGAGTATGTGGCACACCTTCTGCGAAGGATTGGCGAGTTGGAGATGACTTTTTACGGACCGGACCCGAGGCCGATGCTCGAGCTACGAGCCGGATCCGGAGGAGTCGGATCTCGATGAAGACAACCTTTGCTTCTTCGACTACCACAGATGACACGATTCTTTGGACATGGCAATCGTTTGGCGCCTATGCCACACGACACCGTACCAGGCCGTGGAGGTTTTCTCGATGAGTGAGCATAGGTTCTATAGTGAGACTCCTTCGCCGAGTCGAGTCATAGAATAAAGAGTCACCCTTTAGGCATTAGACTCCAGAGTTAGTTCGATTTGGATTTGCTTTGTTTGCTGAGTATGCAGTATGTGTTGCAAGGCCCTTAGGCATTGTAAGCAACCATACCAAGTTACTAGTAATAAAGTTGGACCTTAAGGTTACACCTTTCGCCCCGCATAAGTTCCATATTACTTGTCTATTCTTGTTTCCCTCTCATCTCAAAACCTAGAGCAAATCGACAAATGGTGAACACCCGTGGAAACTTTGGAGGCAATGGGAGTGGTTCTCGCCCAGCAGAAAACCCCAATGATGGAGCACCCGGCCACCTTGATTGATATGCAGAATTTTGGAGCATTTCTTGCTGCTCAGACTCAGTTGATGCATGCTATGATGCAACAAATGCAGCACGTCACTGCTCAGGCCACTGCTAATCAAGTTAATCAGGGACCACGCCAGAATACGAGACTATCAGAGTTCATGAGAACTCACCCACCCACTTTCTCTGGGAATGCCAATCCATTGGAGGCCAATGATTGGTTAAGATCAATTGAGAGGAAGCTACACATAGCTCAATGCATAGGAAATGAGAAGGTACTCTACGCTTCTCATCAATTTGGAAGGAACATTGGCCGAATGGTGGGAGAACTTCGTGCCACGCAAGAGAACCCTCAAGATATCACTTGGGAAGAGTTCACAATTTGCATTCCGATAGTATCACGTGCTGAAGGAATCATGGACCTTAAGAAGGAGGAGTTGAGCATCAAGCAAGGTAATCAGCCGGTGGCCGACTACTGAACAAGTTCACCACGGCTAGCACGCTACGCTTTGAGGATGTAGCGACAGATAAATCCAGGCAGTCTCGTTTCATGAAGGGACTTAACTCGGGATTGCAAGTAGGGTTGATCACCCACACCTTTCCAGATTTCCAAGAGTTGGTGAATAAGGCGCTTATTCTTGAGGACAAGCGCAAGGAACTGGATGAGAACAGAAGCGCAGAATGCAACAAAGAAGGATCACGCCGAGGAACGCAATACCGCGAGTTGCACCAAATCAATTCTTCGATTCCAACCACGAGAATGCAACGAGGACACCATCCCCGCACCAAGACACCTGCCAATCAGAACTACGGACCCAGCCCCGCTAGAAACACTACTCGAGGCGATCGGCAAGGAACAGTGAGGCAGCTGCTACAAGCGCAACGAGCCAGGACACTTTGCCAGCGATTGTCCCAAGAGGACAGCGAGAGTGACCCCGATTCGCTTCAACCTAGGAACCACCCAGCTAGGGCGCCCGGCAGGAGCCACACCCCAGACCGTGGTGAGAGGCCGAGTCAACCATGTCACCGCAGATGCACTGCAGAATGCTACGGACGTCGTACTGGGTAAGTTACTTGTTAACTCAGTACCTGCAACAGTTTTGTTTGACTCTGGAGCTTCGCATTCGTTTGTTTCGCAAGGCTTTGCCACTAGAAATGACTTGAGAATTGCAAGACTTAAGTGCATGCTTTTAGTTCAAACCCCTGGTTCCGAACTCCGAACGGAAGTAGGATGTTCCGGGGTGAGAATACTAATAGATGGAATAGAGTTCCTAGCAAACCTTATAATTTTGGAGACCCAGACCTTAGACGTCATATTGGGAATGGATTGGTTATCCAAGCACAAGGCTGTATTGGATTGTGGACAAAGGACTATCTCAGTTGAGAGCCCGTGTGGGAAGAAAGTGGAATTTCAAGCCACTGCAGTTAGAGATGGACAGTTGATGGTTAACAGTACCAAGGCAATCAGCATAGAGGATGTCCCGATGGTGAATGAGTACCCGATGTTTTTCCCGAAGATCTACAGTATGCCGACGAGGACATAGAGTTTGTGATAGAGCTGGTACAGTACAAAGACCGATAGCAAAGAGACCCTATCGGATGTCTACCGAGGAGTTGGTAGAGATGAAGAAACATTTGGAAGAGTTAATGGAGAAAGGATTTATCGAGGCCAGGCTCGTCGCCGTGGGAGCACCAGTTTTGTTTGTCAAAAGAAGGGCGGGAGTTTCAGGATGTGCATTGACTACCGTGCACTCAATGAAGTCACCGTGAAGAATAAGTATCCGCTACCAGGATTGATGATTTGTTTGATCGATTAAGAGGAGCGGAGTTTTCTCCAAGATTGATCTCGAGATCGGGATACCATCGATTGAAGATCCGATCAGAGGATATTCAAGATCGCATTCTCGTCAAGATATGGACATTACGAGTTCTGATTATGTCCTTTGGGGTGACGAATGCGCCCGACTTATTTCATGAATATGATGAATAAGGTGTTCATGGAATATTTGGACAAGTTTGTCGTCGTGTTCATAGACGATATCCTAATCTACTCCAAGACAGAGGATGAACATGCCGAACACTTAAGGCGAGTTTTGGAAAAGGCGAGGAACAGCAACTTTTCGCCAAGTTCGGCAAGTGTGATTTTTGGAAGGACAAGGTGGAGTTTCTTGGACATGTAATGACTGCAGAAGGAGTCGCCGTAGATCCAAGCAAAGTAGAAGGCGTGTTACATTGGGAGCAGTAGAAGGCGTGACCAGTTCGGAGTTTCCTTGGAATGGCAGGATACTACCGCCCGTTTCATTGAAGGCTTCTCGACAATTGCGAAACCTCTTACGCATGGCTATTTGAAGAAGGAAAAGAAGTTTGCATGGGCGCTTGAGAATGTGAGAAAGGATTTGGGAGGTGAAGAAGCGATTGACGTCGGCACGGTGTTAGTTCTACCGGATGTTGCTCAAAGCTTCGATATTTATTGTGACGCATCGCGCCAAGGACTTGGATGTGTCTTGATGCAGAATGGAAAGGTCGTAAACTTATGCATCAAGGCGATTGAGGCCGCATGAGGAAAATTATCCGACACATGACCTAGAGTTAGGCTGCCGTAGTGCATGCCTTGAAGATATGGCGTCACTATCTGATTGGAAACAGATGTGAAGTATATACGGATCATAAGAGCCTTAAGTACATATTCACCCAGTCGGATCTGAATATGAGGCAAAGGAGATGGCTAGAGTTGATCAAGGACTACAATGTCGGAATCCATTACCATCCCGGGAAGGCCAACGTAGTAGCCGATGCTCTGAGTCGGAAAAGCCATACCGTGAGTACGTTGCTAGCCACAAGTCAGGATGAGTTATGTGAGGATTTTCAAAAGATGAGGATTGAGGTTGTACCTAGCGGATTCTTGGCCGCATTGGAGGTAAAGCCTACCTTAGAGGACCAGATCCGAGAAGGACAGAAGGATGATGACAGGATCCGCAGGATTAAGTCCAAAAAGGAGGAAGGCAAGGCAGAGGACTTCAAGTTGGATGAGCAAGGCACGTTGTGGATGAAGGATCGCATTTGTGTGCCTGACAAAAAGGAGTTAAAGCAACTGATTCTGGAAGAAGCCCATGACTCCAAGTACTCGATTCATCACAGGCGCCAAGATGTATCGAGGATCTGAAGGAGAGATTCTGGTGGCCGAGTATGAAGCGTGAAGTTGCCGAGCATGTTGCATTGTGCGACGTATGCCGAGAGTCAAGGCAATGCATCGAGACCAGCAGATTGCTACAACCGAAAATACCTGAGTGGAAGTGGGAGGAAATCGGAATGGATTTCATTACCGGTTCTTAGAAGACTCAAGGAGGTTATGACTCCATATGGGTTATAGTGGATCGCTTGACTAAAGTAGCCCATTTTATCCCGTGAAGACCACTTACTCGGGAGATAAATTAGCGAAATTGTACATGATCGGGATTGTTTGTTTGCACGGAGTGCCAAAGAGGATTGTATCGGACGAGGTACCCAATTTACCTCAAGGTTACGGAATAAGTTGCATGAAGCCATGGGAACCCGTTTGAACTTCAAGATCTGACTTATCATCCACAGACGGATGGACAGGCAGAAAGAGTCAACCAGGTCTGGAGGATATGTTGAGAGCTTGTGCATTAGCTTATGCTACCTCTTGGGATAAGAGTTTGCCGTATGCCGAGTTCGATTACAACAATAGTTATCGAGGCTAGTTCTGAGATGTCACCTTTTGAGGCCTTTGTATGGTCGACCACTGTCGGACGCCATTGAATTGGAATGAGACCGTGGCGCCGTGTCTTTGGGCCTGATATTCTTCAAGAATTTGAAGAAACGGTCGCCATGATTAGGGAAAGGTTGAAGGTAGCCCAATCACGACAAAAGAGTTATCTTGACAATCGTCGCCGAGACTTGAGTTTTGAACGAGAAGGCTTTGTTTACCTCGAGTTACGCCTCTCGGGGAGTTAAGAGGTTCCATGCCAAAGGGAAACTTGCACCCGTTATGTTGGACCATTTAAGATTTTGAGCCGCAGAGGCGAAGTGGCTTATCACCGGAGTTGCCCACGATCGTTAGCGAGGAGTACATGATGTATTCCATGTGTCCCAGTTAAAGAAGTGTCTCAGAGTTCCTGAGGAACAGACACCGCTGGAGTCCATTGAGTTGCAAGAGGACTTGACTTATAAGGAGCATCCCGTGAGGATTCTAGACACAATGGATCGAGAAACTAGAAACAAGTCAACCCGTTTACAGAGTTCGATTGGAGCAACCATGAAGAAAGTGAAGCGACTTGGGAGCGCGAAGAGGATTTGAAGAAGGAGTTTCCAAACCTATTCCTTTAGTAAGCCCTGAATCTCGGGACGAGATTCTATTAAGGGGAGGTTTGTAACACCCCAAAATTTTACTTTTCCTAAATTCATGTGTGATTTGGCACTTTGGTGAATTTTGGAATTTTCTCGAATTTATTTGGATTAATTTGGAATTAATTTGAATTAATTCCAATTTGAAATAATTAAAGAATTTAAAATTGCAAATAAAATATTTTAGTAAATATTTTATTTGAGTCCAAAATACCTAAAATATTTTCGAATTTTTGGAATTTTCGAGTCTTTTGCTATTTTTAATGAATTAAATGAATTCGGGAATTATTTTGAATATTAAAATCGCTTCGGGTTTAGTACTGTTCATCGGGTCCGAGTCGGACTCGAGTCCGACCCGAACCCGACCGAGCCACTTGATTCGGTCGAACCGCGTCGCCGAACCCAACCTTAACCCTAGCCACCGACCGTTGGATCTTGATCCAACGGCCGTGCGTGTGACGCGTCGCGTGTGCGCGTGGGCCGTTCGATGCGGGACACGTGGACGGCATCTGGTCGTCGTCCTCGCCCGAATCAGGCTCGGAGAGCGCCGCCGTGTCCGACTAGGGTTCCGCCCTGAGCACGCCTCCCGGGGCTATTTAAGGCCCGGACCGGCCCCCGAGGTTGCCCTCACCCATGCGCCCCGTTTGCCCTAGCTAATAGAGCTCAAGCCGCCGCCAAGCCGTGCCGATTGCTCGCCGAAGTTGGACGGAGCCGCTACGGTTTCCTCGTCTTCTCCGGCACCGATAGCCCTTGTCCGCCGTGTTGAAGCCCGGGTTCGGAACCCCCAAGACAAGGCGCACCTGCGGGACATCTCGATCACGCCGGAGAACGCCCGTAGCGCCGAGCCCGTGGTCATCTTCCCTGGCGCCGGCAACCCAGCCCTGCCGTGACTCCATCTCCGACCACGAGCTCCGTGCACCGTTGGATCTTCATCGGACGATCACGGTGAGTCCACGTTTCCCCGAAACTTTGGAAAACGGTCGGATGCGGGCCGTTGGATCAAGATCCGACGGCCCACGATCGCCTCGTGCTAGAAACTGCGTTAACTTAGGGTAGATCTAGACCGTCCGATCTAGATCGAACGGCCGTGATCATGCCACGTAGCCGCCGCCGCGCCGTGCGTTGAGTCACTGACAGGCCGGGCCCGCGTGCCAGCGGCCGAGCCTGGGCGTGACTGCGTGTCACTGACATGCGGGGCTCGCATGTCAATGTCTCGCCCGAGAGCCTCACCGCGTGCACGTGACCCACCGACGGGTGGGACCCGCGTGTCAGCCTCTCAGAGCCGTAGGCGCGTCCACCGTGGGCCGGGTGTCACCGTGGACTCAGTCCATGGACCGAGACACGTGGCAGCACCGGGACCTGCCACGTGGCATGATGACGTCATGCTGACGTCATCATGGAGGCCGTTCGGTGCTGACGTCAGCCAGGTTCTTGTGGACCAATCACAGGATGCCACGTGTCCATCTTTGGCGCAATAATTAATTTCGAAAAAGAAAATGATTTATTAATTCGAAATATTGATTTGAATTTAGATTCAAACTTCAAACGCTTATAACTTTTGCGTTTCAACTCCGATTTGAGTGATTCAAATTTCTAAATTTGTATAAAATTGAGATCTACCTAACTATGAATTTTATTTAATTTTTGGACTAAAGTTTTTCTCTGTAATATTATTTAATTGATTATTTAAACTTTAATAAATCATAACTTTTGCGTCTTAACTCCAAATTTGACGATTCCAGTTTCTAAAAATCCAGAAAATTTTGTTCTCTCTGTTTATGGATTTTATTTGGAGTTTTGGGATGTTTTTGCCTATTGTTTATTTGGGTATTTGCTATTTGCACGCTTTACGAGTAGACGTTGAAGTGCCGGAAGGATTCGAAGGAGAAGTGTTGACTCAGGATCCAACTCAAGACCAAGAGCAAGTGCTTTTTGAAGGCAAGTTGTGCTTTTACCATGTTGATCCTATTTCGAAATCTATTTTGATTTAAACTACTGCATGCTAGATCAATTAGAAAGATACTTTGTTTAAACATGGGGTTAGATAAATACCAATTTCTTTGTATGACACCTTGATTATCTAAGTATGTGCCATGATCCCTTGTCACCCTAGTTGTGGATTACTAGTTGGACATTATTAAATTGCCAACATGGGTTTAGACCGAGCGTAGTACCTTTGCTTAGACACACTACGTGCTCATGACATGATTTTGGACAATCAAATGCTAATATGGACTTAATGATATATTGAACCTGTTTTGGAAAAGTATCATGTGATGTTGATGGCACGTGGTGCATGGTAATCAAGCGGGGTTTGATAAACGGTTTTCGGCCAGGGGCTTGTGGCAAGAGTAATCAGGTGGGCCGGTTGTGGCATTGGGGATGTTGATTTGGTTTTTGGGTAGTCTTGCCCTGGTCACTCTAAGGACTTAACCTTGCAAGCCTTTGAACTGGGTCATACTTGCAACCACATGGGTGGAATGGGACGGCCCTAGTTGACTAAGTCGCTAAGGACTCACTTGTGGAGCCTCAGGGTGTCGATTACACCGTTTGTGTGATTGTGCGGGGGGCGTATCGTGGCTGTGGCCGGATACCCATCTAACGGTGTGTTGGTCCCATACTTCGCCTTGGCTAAGGAAGGGATGGTGTAGAAACCTGAACCGGAGAGGACCACTGTGTTGTTTGAGGCTTAGAAAGGCTTTATTCTGAGGAACTTCGCCTTTGTGGTGTTTGATCAGTATCTTGTGGGTAAAGTGCATAACCTCTGCAGAGTTGAGAATCTATTTAAATAGCCGAGTCCACGATCTTTGGACAATGCTAAGAATTACACTCAAGGGTTAGACTTTCTCAAAAATAACTTGGATTTGAAAGGTTGGTTTGGTTTAGTAATGAAGATGATAGAAATGTGGTTTAGGATGGGAAAAATGTTTGTTAAACTTCTTGAAAAGTTATTTATGCTTTACTTATTTCTCTGCTTTGAATCTACTTTTATTACTTGTCAAAAGTCATTTCTTTGCAAATATACCTTGAGCTATTCCTTTGTACCAAGCCATGCATATAGTATATTAGCTTGCATTCTGTGCATGACTTGCTGAGTACCAAGTACTCACCCTTGCCTCAACACAACATCAGTTGAAGAGGAGACTACGCCAGCTGTGGAGGAGGAACTTCAGGAGGATCCGTCTACTTAGGGATGCGAGCCCAGTCAGTTGCCTGTGGTATACTGGATGGCGCCACGAAGTTATTTGATTTTCCGCTGCTATTATTTCTCTTTTAATAAGTTTCGCCTTGCAAAGCATACATTTGTAACTTGGCCATAAGGTCGAGTAACCACTTTGGTTATTTAAATAAAGTACTTTGCTAATATCGATTGGTATGATTGTGATATTTACCGATGTTAAGACTGTGTGCACTAGCGCGTTCCTGGACTAGTGCTGAATACACAGAGGGTCCGGATTTGCAAATTCGGGGTCCCGACACCGCGTGCCGCCGACCACCGCCGCGCTTGGCCGCGCCGCGTCGCTGCCTCGGCCTCCACGGCCGAGCCGGCGGCTAGCCGCCTTCCCGGCGCCCGTCTGCGCCACCGCTTACCCGCCGCGCTCTGGCTCGCTCCGGCCGCCGCCCCTCTCCGGTGTCACCTCCCTCTCCTCTCTCCATTCCCCCACACGCCACCGGCCGGCGAACCCTCCATGACCGGCGCACGAGGAAGCTAGGAGCTCCTCTATTCTTTACCCCATTGGGGAAGAAGGGCACAGAGCATGACAGCCGGGTCCCACGCGCAAGAGAATGAGGAGAAATCAGAAAAATGAGAAAAAGAAAAGATTTCGAGGAATATTCCCGATTTTCCTATTTTCCAGCAATTTAATAATTCGAGCGCTCATAACTTCTTCACCCGAACTCCAAAGTGACCCGTTAAAATTCCTAAATTCATCTAAATTCAAGATCTACCTGCCAGTATAGATTTTATAATTTTTGGATTTATTTTATTTTATTTTATTTATTTGTTGTATCGTTTTGCGCATAGCTGAAGATCCCGCTGAATCCGTCGACATCGCCGCCAAACTTCAAGGTTTCGAGACTTTCACCGTGAACGAAGGCAAGTCCCTTGACGCATGTTGAACCCATGCTTTACGAATGTTTTACAATGATTTAAACTTGCATTGCTATGTTTATAATCGTATGTCAAATATAGATGATTAGTTAATCCGAAATTGAAGTCAAGTCCTTGTTATTGGTATCCATGTTTATTTGTAACCCTACGATACTTTATTATGTCATGCTTAAATAATATTGTGACACGTGATGATTAGTGCGATAGTTATGCTTAGTTGCAAAATGGATTAAACTGACCCATGGATGGGATTTCATCGAATGTATGATTTAAAGAATGTTTGAGAAATATTAGCATGGTATTGCTACTATTTTTTTAAAATAAAAATAAAATGAAAAATGGTTTGGACTTGGGCGGAATGGAATGTCGGGCAGGTGCAGATAGACCACTAGTTTTTATTGTGCAGGTATCGCCACGAGTCAAATAAGGACCGACACTTATGACTATCCATTCTAAGCATAACCGTACAACCACATGTCTATAATGGGTACGACCTGGCTGAATAATTTGTAGAAACCTAACTTAGACTCACTAGTTGGTGGAATGTGGGCGCCAGATGGAGGCGAGTCGTATTTTCCCACACGGCGCAAGAGGGGGCTTCTGTACTAGGTAGATGGAACCTTAACAGCGGTGAAACCTCAGCGGGTGGGTCGAGTTAGGTGTATACATTGTAAAGGCCTTGTCATGATCTCTCTGCCAGCATACCAAAGGAAGTGTGTTAATAGTACTTGGCACTAAGAGACGATCATGTCTTGTGGGTAAAGTTGTACACCTCTGCAGAATTAAAACTATTCGAATAGCTGTGCCTACGGTCAAGGGCAAAGTGAAGAATGCTTTCATACTGGTAGACCTTGGTTTTGATTTTAAAAATAAATGATGTTTTGGGATTCAGGAGTAGTTAGAACTCTCGGATGTTTTGTTGACAGATTGAGCCAATCAGGTAGATGGAACCTGTTTTGATCATGACGGATAGAGTCATGAGTTGGTTTACTTAATCTTTTAAAACGTGGCGGATAGAGCCTTTATACTTGTGTTGATGGAAAGAACCTTCACTAAACTATTAAATAATTCAACTGTTAAAATAATTGTTAAAATGTGCTTTGTGAAAATTATTATTAAGTATGGTTTGATGAAACTCAGCTTTATGCAAATAAACCCCAATAAGCCTTCCTTGGTAAGCCCTACATGTTGCATAATTCCCAGACTTGCTGAGTACTTTTATACTCACATACTACTCAAACTTTGTCATCAGAGAATTATCAGGATGCAAATGAAGATAGTGAGTTCTACACCGAGGAGTATGATGAAGATCGCCAGGATAACTAAGCACGTGCTCCTAGTCGTCGCATGTGGAGTTATTTGGGTTTTATTACTTGTTGTTTTTATTCCGTTGCCGTGAACTATGGTCATGTGACTGAGGGATGTAATAAATAGCCACGTGGCTGATACTTTATATTTATGTTATTATTTCATTCTTTTTGGTAATGATTCATCACTGTTTGACTGTGTTTACTAGCTACTGATCTGGGACTAGTATAGAAATACACAGGAGATTTTGGATAGCCGATCCGGGGTCTCACAATATGTTTGGGGCTTCCATGGGTAGCCTTTCTTCGAGGCTTCTTATCCTATCATTGAATTCTTCTCTCAACCTTTCCTCAAGATTCTTTAGAAGCCATTCCTCACGCTCGTCTTTGGTTCTCTTCCTACTCCGATATTTATCGGAGTCATCTGGAAATCCCATTTTCCAAGGAACGAAAACCCCTTTGCCTCACGTGCGAACAGGGTGTTCCTTGTTTCCAAGGCCATGCAGAGTGCATCTTTCTCCCTGTCTAGCAAAAAAGAGCTATCAGAAGATTGTGTACTAAATGCTATTTTCAAGATCCTAATAAGTTATTTTCCCTATGAAGTTGTGGACTAATTCTGTACAAAATTGGTAGTTTGATATCTTACCATGCATTGGCAGACTTTCTCATCCGCGGGGTTTGTAAAGGAGACAGTGCTAAAGACGTGCCACATGACCTCGCTCTTAGCCCAGTCTCTAGCGCGTTGGTCAATTATCGATGCAATGGTGTGGAGGCCTTCTCGTCGTCCCTCTCCCATTGCACCCTCTTCCCCATTGCACCTAGTGGTGCTGAATCTGTGTGGTGGGTGTTCCTTACCTACATGTGGGGACTCCGGTGTTAGATTAGCAAATCAGATACTTACTGTTGCGTTGGATTGGTAATTAATGTAACCCATAAGAAATTTGATTGCTAAATCAAAACCGTACCCGGATTGAGGCCAATCAATCGACACGACACACGCTTCTCGTGGTCATATGCCAACTGGTTGATTCCATTCTGAGCTTCCTGCAGATATGTGTCGAGTGCTAGTTCACTAGTTTTGTAGCCTAGCACCCACATATATCGTAATAAGTCGCATCAAAACACTTTCACCAATGAAAAGGTTACAATAGTATTGGTTCGATTACAACTAAATAATTACAAGCACAAAACGCCGCCGATTGGCTAAACAGCAAAACGAGAAACAGAACTGCGGCAACGGCAACGGTGTGCCTTTCTGAACCCAAAGGCAACCGATTGGGGGCAAAAGTCCCAGATAACTGCACAAAACTTGCTGAAACCCGCCTCGAAGAAGTCGTCGGCAACGTCTTCATCTTCTTCAGCGCCGTCTTCTACACATGTTATTCATTTAGAGCAAACGATGAGTACACGTATGTACTCACAAGACTTTAGTGTTGGCAAATACAAAAGTAATGCAGGCTATGACAAAGAATAGGTTCTACGCTAGTCTGAATTGCATGAAGCCAGAGTTATTTGCAATAGAATAATAATTTTGAAACAACTCAGAATTTGTAAAGGCAGTTATAAAGAAAGTAATTACAACATAAATAAACATTTTGATCAACAATTCAAATGTAATCCATTCATAATCCAATCCACGATATTCCCGAGTCCCAACGTTGCTTTGCTTTGCTAATTCATTAATCCAATTATATCCCATCCATTAAGAATCCAATAAGCATTTATAATAACCAATCATTAATCTAATCCAATGTCTTACCAATTCAATTCTTAGAACAAAGTTCAATTCTAGCTTACCTCAACACTCGTGTTCCAAATTCCATCCAATCCATTCCGAATTCCAAACCAATTTCCAGTTCCGATAACCAATTCCACCAAGTCATCGCTACGCGTGCGAGACTTTCCAAACTTCCCACTATGGCCACAAAGGGTGGCTACTAGTGGCCTCTCGGAGCTCCCACTAGCCCACAACCTCCCCATAGTGAGGAAACACCCGAAACAAATCCTCAAAACCATCCGACATGATCACGATCCTGAATTCACCGTACTTTATAATATTTTCACTACTACCCAAAACTTACATTTCTTTCCAAACCATTTTGAAAACCCAAAGCTGAAAATCTATACTCGATATTACTTTCCAAGCTGCTCTTGACCATGAGCACAGCTAATCGATTAGATATATTCTCTGCAGAGATTGTACACTTTACCCACATGACACATTCTAGCAATCAAGTCAGCCATGCATTTATTAACACATAGTGACACAGGTCATTAAGCATGCATCACTACGAAAGGAGTGCAATTGCGACAGGATTTAAGATGACAATTCAGCACGTCTCTTTCTCGCTACAGCGGGGTTAATTACATTGCCATCGCATCATCGCAGATTCCCACACCGTTCTGTACAACAAAAGTACATCACTAGCCAGCTCATATCTACGACAAAAGTAAGCTTCAGTACTAACTATTACACAGAAGGTCTAGATCTAACCATCTCCACCGTTCTCGGCAGGGGCATCGGAAGGGCCTGGAGCTACAGAAGGCGTAGACGGCTCCACCGGGTGCATCAGCTTGTACTCACAACCGCCAAAGATGATGTTCTGACCCGACGCTGCACTCGACGAAGATCTAGGGCGCACAGCTGAGACACGACGGCGGCTGCTACCTCGCATCGACATCCTAGCGCTACGGGAGACCCGACGGTACGATCCGTAGGGGCGAGGAAGCTCCTCTGTCGGCTCAAGCTTATCGTGCTCCCGTAGATCATCTCGGTGGTGAAGAAGCCATGGTTGATGAGTGGTGCCATGTGGCTCTCCAGATCTGAAATGCGACGATGAGCAAGCAGAAGCTCATCCCGAAGATGAAGCAGATACTGGTCAATAGCTCTCACATAACCGATTCACATGAGGGACAGCTACAAACCTCCGCGAGATACTGGCCAAGCCTTCGCGAGATCCATCAAAGGATTCACTGACGCATAGAGGTTCCCCTGGCCGTTCGGTTCACATGAGGGATAGCTAGGAAACAGCTGGGACATCTCCGGGAGATCGAAACGAAGTCAGAGGATCGCCATGTACACCCCATCCAGCAAAGCTACGAGAGGACTCGTAGCCGTGCCGTGGTAGAGCCGAGTCTGCTCTCCATCGTGGCGACCGCGGATGGAGACCTCCGCCACGTAGAGAGAGGAAGCTGGGCTGATTCTGGCGTGTGAGATCTGATACCCCGGTGGCTCAGTGAAGCCAGCGCATCACATCATGTCCCAAAGTGCTGCCTAGATGGTGCCCTCCAGGATTGCACGCGTGAAATAGCAGGGCTCCCAACGTCCTGACATCTTAGATCAAGAAAAGAAACCAGTTAGTAAAGACCATAAATGGACAGGAACCAAGATAGGCAGGGAAGAACACAACAACCAACCAGAACAAATAAGGAATCACAACCTAGAGCCTTAACCTTACCATTACTCAGTTCTTATCTAACTTTTGAATTAGGTAAGGCTTCCCAAACTCCAACTCTAACTTTTGAGTTAGGAAAGGAAAATAGAATAACCCTATTTTCCTTGCTTCACTCTTACCCAAGAAATCAAAAGTTGAAGGCTGGGTGAGATGAAATTCATTTTGAAAATTCAAGATCAGAAAAGGTGCTATAGAGGAGAAAGAGTAGCACTCTATCTGTAACACCCGTGTTTTGTAATTAAGCTTAATTAAGCTAATTAAGTGCGGATCAGTTCTCTAAATTGTTTTCGAGTCTTGATTTGGAGTTATTTGCTTTCAATTTCAATTTTGTAGTTTCGTTCGTTCGATTTCCCCGATCGGAGTTTGGGTGAAATTTCGATTCGCATAAGTTGGAACCCAAACATAAGTTTCTAAACCTTCGTTAGGATTCCCCGAACCTATCCCAGAAGTCTCCAACGTAATCGATCAAGCGCCGCTGTGAAAATCGTGGAATCCAGAGTTTTAATTTCTTTGGCGGCGGCAAGATACAGTACTACCGGCCGTTCGGCGATCTTGCCCGGTAGTAGCGACTGGAAAAGGGGAACAGGGTTCCAACGTTATCTCCTCAGTTCTTGTGCCCCTCCATGTCACTAAAACCAGGGGAGGACCTCCTCTTCACTCCCTCTCCCTCATTTCACTCCTCCCTCACTCTCTTCTTCCTCTCCCTCCTCTCTCTCCCATGTGAGCTCTCACCCCTCCTCGCCGTTGCCGGTTGGATTGGGGATCAAGGAGGCCAAGGGAAGCAGGACCAAGGGTGGAGAAGTGTCTCTAAGCCATCAAGGAGCTCCACAAGAGGTAGGTTTAGGAGTTGAGCTTAAACCCGAGGTGTAAATGCAAACCCTAGCTTCTCCTCTTCATTTTTTTTTCTTTTTTCCTTTTTGTTTAAACCCTAGAAAACCTAGATCAGGTACTTGGTCATCGTTTCGTTGAGTCACTAGACCTAGATTAGGGTTAAAGAAGTCGTTTAGCGCGATTGGTGGGTTCTAGAAGCCCCGATCTACTTCTCGGTGGATCCATTCGCTCCAAAAAGTCGTTTCCCGAATTTTTGGAGCTCCCCCTTTTTAAACCCTAGCTCCGGTTGAGTCATGATGATGACCCGCGAAGTTAGTCCCCGCCTCGAAGGTTGATTTCCGCGGAAAATCGAGTTTGAACTCGATTCGGGGTGAGAATCGAACTCGGGATTTAATTAGGATTTTTGAATTTTAGAAGTACGATCGTCATGCACCAAGGTCGTAGTCGACCTCTCGGTCACGTGGGATCTTAGTGCGCTATCGGAATCAATACGCGTGTTGCAAATCCGTTATTTCGGCCGATTTGCGAAAAGATGCATTTTGGGCATTCGAGACGATTTCGCGTTCCAAAATCCCAAAATCCCCGAGTTAAATGCGTATGGGTCCTTAGTGCCGTAGACGTCCCATGGCCACGAAGAAAATCGAATTTGGACTCTTTTCGAGTCGAAATCCGATTTTCTGTCGTTTTCGCCCTCTATTAGGTCAAAAGGGGAAAATTCGAGCAATCGAGCTCGAAACTCATCGTGGTCAACGTGAATGAGTCCCTAACGTCGCTAGGAACCTATCCATGTCCTTGCTGCGAAGTTCCGGACTCAATTGCGTGAAATTTAACTTTTTGAAAAAAGTTTTCCCAATAGGCCGGCACTACCGACGTGTGAGGCCGGTACTACCGCCCTCACCGGCAGTACCGCTCACATAACATCGGCGGTGATTTTCCAGAGAGGTCCCCTTGTGGGTCTCTGGCGACCGGCACTACCGGGCCGTGAGGCTGGTACTATCGCCCTCACGGTAGTACCGTAGGTAGCCCCGGTACCTTTTTTCCAGAGAGCACCCATTTTGGGTCCCGCTGAGCGGCACTACCAGACATGCTGGATGGTACTGTCGGCCGTAAAGTGGCACTACCGCCCAACAGTCACCGGTACTGCCGGACTGGGGGTAAAAGCCCTGTTTTCTTTTCCCGATTTGATTTTAGTTTTCGCTTTTGGTTCTTGTTGGTATTTAATCGCTTCTTTACCTATTTTGATCGATGATTTTGATCCTGTCGCTTTTCTTGTAGACGTAGACGCGTCGAACGCCGTTGACGATCCCGACTACGTCCCGGAGACCGAGTTCGCCGAAGAGCAAACAAGCAAGCACCCCCTTTGACCATGTGTTCGCGCTAAAAACGTGAAGGAAGGTTTTCAGCCTCAAACACACAAGACAAACACCGGGTTTGTAGAGCGTGCCAGTCAATTTGACCTGAAATTGACAAGGTAGAGTTTGTAATTCGATCAAAGCCGATAAACAAGGATCTATCGGCTTTTCGCTAGTCGGCAAGAACCGATTAGGAGGTAACTAAATCAATCGGATTCTGATTGATCCGATACAAGGTAAAATCGGCCGAGAAGGCGATGCGCAACAAAACAAAGCAAATCAAACCTGGGTGAAATCGGCTAAAATCAACAATCGGCGATGCGCTTGGCTATGTTGATTCCGTCGACTTGCAAAGAGATCTATGAGGCTAAAACAATGTAAAAGAAAAGCTTGTAAAAGTAGATGTGTGTGTTGTTGGATTGATTGATTTTAAACACGTCTCCCCCTTTTATAACACACCTGGCGATCCGAGTTGTACATGGACACGATCAGTACGGCCTCTAATCTGATTTCCTTTCCTTTTAGAGACGGATTCCTTTTCGATTCGTTTACCGATTTCTTTCCATATGAATACCTTTCCGTTTTCGTTTCAGACCGATTTTAATACATGCCGAATTTTGGTGCAAACATATGCCCCCTTGTTTTTGGAAGATAATTTGTTATCTTTCAAAAAGAATATATCGGCTTTTTCATTTGTATCGGCTTTTACAGAAGAATCTTTTTTCGGGAACTACCCCATTAACTGTGCCGTGAAAATCTCGGTGCGTTTTAAATGCACAATTGTTCCCGCCTGTTCGCCTCCTTTTTACTATCGTATAAATAGGGGGTCCCCCCATGGTCATTTTCACGTCTTCGGGCTCTCGTATCGCAAGCGATCGGCCTTTCCCCCTTTTCTCATCAAGTCCCTTTCATCTCCGATCGGCTATTATGGACCCAACTCAGGTATTTATACCAATCCCTCAGAGTTCCGATCAGTTCTTCTTAGGACCGATAGGAACCGTAACGTCCGATTCTGTGATCAACGAAGAAATCCCTAGGCTTCCCTTGTCGGCCGCTGGCTATAACATAAAAGAATGGGACAAAAGCTTCCGCGCTTGGCCCACGGCTCTCAAGGGATGGCGGTCATGGTATATCAGAGTCTCGGCCCAAAAACGAGCGGAGTGGGAGAGGTTGGGTATAGCCGAGTGTCTTCCCCTGAGTTTGGCCAACCCTGAAGCTAATGAGCCTTTGGTAGCATCGGCTTCTTATTTCTGGTCCGATTCTTTCAACGCTTTTCTTTTTAGGACCGGTCCAATCGGCCCAACCCTCCTTGACGTCGCCCAGCTATCTTTGCCTTAGACCAGACGGAGCTCAGTTGTCGGCTTTTAGTGGCAAGCCCCACTATAAGCTAACCCATAAGAAAGGGGAGGGCTGGCGTAGATATATTCAAAATAACAACAAAGTTAATGGGCCTGTATCGGATGAAGAACACGTAGCCTTCCTCAACCTCTGGTTGGATCGGTTCTTTTTTTGTGGCGCTTCTCTCGGCCCGACCCAGACTTATCAGCTAGTGGCAGAACAACTGGTAGAGGGTCGCCACCTTGCATTAGGAAAGCTATTTCTGGGTGCCGTATTCCAAACGATGCATTTTATCAGAAGCCGATTGTTTTCTGGTTTTGCCGATTTTGTTGTTGGCAACATAGGGGGCCCCTTGTGGTTCATCCAAACTTGGTTGTACTGTATGTTCGGCCGATCCTTTCTTTCTCAACCTATGGATCAATCGGCTTTTCCTCGTGAAGATTACCCGGAGGATACAATCCCCACTTATACAGCTAGCCGATCCTACGGAGAGAACTTCATTATGTGTTCTGCTGACGATCAAAAAATTACTCCTGCAGCTATGCATAAATACCTCTCCTTCTTCCTGACCTTAGATCGGTCGTCTTTTGGCCAACATGACTTCTTTAGTTATCTTGACGCAGCCGATTATCCTTGGCCTTCTTTTCTTCATTTGGCCGCTGATAGTAGCCAGATGCCCCAGTCGACCCTGGATTTATACAAAATCTTTCTTTCCCCTTGTATCTTCCACGTTGGTTTGAACTCCAGGAATCGAACTTTCCAACCATCATATGAGTTCTACCATCCTTCTATTTATGCTCGCCGATTGGGCTTTGGTCAAGCTATACCCAGCTTCTCTCTCCTTGGCGTATCGAACCCCGCACTGCAGTGACCAATCCGTAGCGGCGAGGTTGTTCTTGAACTTGCCGATGAATTCCAAATTGTCCATATGCCCCATTTCATCCTAAATAACCGTCGGTCAAGCGCATTTTCTAACTGGTGGTCTTCGATATCTGATGACCTTTTGATGGATAGGACACCATCGGCAATCCTTTCCCAATTCTTACCTAATTTTCATAGACCGACGGTAGCATCCACCACACTCAAGTGAAAGTTCGGGTTATACCAATTCATCAAGATGGCGAGGTACCGGAGTTTTATCCTTTTTTCGTTCGTTTTTCGATTGGCTTCTACTAATCTCGTTCTTTTGCAGGAACGAACTGTTACGGATGTTGGTACAACAGTAGCCGATCCGACTGCACCTGCTGGAAGTAGTCGACAGAGGCGACCGGGGCAGTCGGTGGGTACCACCGGATATACTTCGGGTAACTTGGGCATCCGTGGTCAGCCCTTGTCGGACTTAGCAGGCCAGCGTCGCCCGAGTAATGTTTCTCCATATCAGCTCCCGTTTCCTTTTTCTTTACTGGCGCAACGCTAACTCTTGGTATTTTTAGAGAGGAGGAGGGGGTCTAATAGGCCATCTCCTAGATCCGCGAGACGCTCGGCCGATCACTCTCCGGAGCAATTGGCTACTGATGTAATCTTGATCCCTTCCCTTTTTTAAAGTGTTCTTATGACGAGTACTCTAAACATTTCACTTTATTTTTTCAGCAATCGCCTTCGGTGCAAGTAGCAGGGGTCATAGCCGATCTTCAAGGCACATCTTCGGCCCTTCCTTCTGCGCTGTCTCCGGTGCTTCCTGCTGTGCCATCACCTGCAGTTGTTGTGCCGATCTCCCCTGACTCTACCGATCCTGCTAACCTTCTCGGGTTTACTTTGGATGACCTGAGCGACCCTGAGGTGATAGCTACAGACGATTACCCGGCCGACGTTAGGCGAATCCTTGATGCTTCCATTACTGCGTCGGCTGCTGTTACTTCTGAGCCAGGCATGCAGGAAAGACTTAACCGTCTTCTTCATGAGGTTATGCAACCCGAGGCGAGACTTTTGGAAAACACCCAATCGCTCAGGAATGCAATGGCAACCATCCAAGCCGATCTCCCTCAAGAAGCAATGAATGCTCTCCTGGACGTCTGTCACCTGGATAGTAGAAGGGAAGCGGTGGAAGCGGCCAGATCCAGAATCGCCCGGAGGGAAGCACAAAAGGCCGATCAGAAGGTCTTGGATGATATGGTGGTTAACGCGAAGCTTCTGAAAAGGGACTATGACCAAAGTACCGCCGTCTTAAAGCTGGGCAAAGGCAGAGCTCAAGAGTTGGAGACGGCCAAGGCCAAGTTGGAGGAGCAACTAGCCCTAGTGACCAAGGATCTAGCCGATTGCCAATCCAAGAATACTGAATCGGCTTCTTCTTTGGTAGCCAAGAAAAAACAGATTGGCGAAGTCTTTGCTCAGGTGAAGACTCAATCGGCCAAAGTGATCCCGATTCCGGGTGACGCGAAGGCTGATGACAAGCTTGTTGACAGTATCCAGACTACCATTGGGAAGGCGGCGGCGGCTTTGTCGGGTCTAGGAGCCCACTTGCCCGGATCAGGGCTGTAATGTTTTTAACTTGCATGCTGGAACTGCTAATCATGTTGGCTTATGTGGCCGATTTTTGTGAACAATGTTTTAATTCGTGATGGTCTGAATCTGTTTCGATCGGTCGTGTCACCGATTTTATATGCACGTGCTTTGGTATTGATTCTTGATGCTCTCTTTGTGGTTAAGACCCAACCCATATGCTGGGGTAATACGCCTTTAAATATTTTCCGTTGATTGCTTTAGGTAGTATGAATCCGTCTAATGACTCCAGTATATACGAATTCCCGTCAATCGGCCGATTGATCTTATAAGGCCCTTCCTGTAACACCCCGGCATTCAATATGCCCGAATGCTACCAAACATAAGCTAAACAACAACTAAATACCATATTTAATCATAAAATTCCAGCAAAGGTGCATAGGCTAAAAACCGAGATTTCGGCAGCACCTCCTTTGTTTTATCATGAATTTAAGGAGCAGCGATAATATGGCATTATATGGCAATAAGAGAAACATCTAAAACAGCAATAAATAGAGTCTTAACGACAATAAAAGACTAACATCAAGCTCTTAAAGTTCCAAGTGTCAAACAAACAATAGAACTCTCATTAACCAAGCTAAGACTTAATTTAAAGGCCATCACACGCAATTTATTATCCAACTAAATGAATTGACTTGGGGAAACATTAAGGTGAAGCAACGTGTGAGCGTGTGACTATTCCCCTTTCCCGCATGCCGTTCTCATGGTACCTAAAACAACAAGAAAACACAAGGGTGAGTTCGAAAACTCGGCAAGCATACCGCAATGGACAACAAGCATAACAACAAGTCAATAACATCTTTCATCATGTATAACATCTCATTCATGAATACTTATCAATATCATCATCAATTTGTATGCGATGTAATGCATTGCTCGACCCTCCGAACCTCATACCGGTATGGGAAGTACACACCCGTCGGTGTGCACCCTTTCCCCTTCCATCCCGAAGATGGAGGGTGCCTACTCGCTTCCAAACACCACGTGGATGGAATCACGACATAGGACTTACTCAATGGCGTTCCGGATTAGTCATAACTTTCTCACCGACCTTGCCGGACTAGTTAAGACTTTCTCACCGCCTCGCCCTATCTCATGACATGCATGCAACCATGCCGCTTATCATATTCAATTCACATATTAACACATGGCATCATAATATGTTAAACATGCTCATCATATCATATCAATCATTAACACATGGCAAGTGGACATATATCATGTAAACAATTCCATCTAATCTCAACATGCAACCTACAACTCGCTATCCATCACAACACACTTGCCTCAACCACGTGCAACGGATTGGCGGGAAGAAGAGGGAACTTCCGGGGTCACACCACCTGCACATAGGCATCACACACTCACAATCATAACCTCAAAACAGTACACAAACCCTCATCTAACCCGACATTGCCAACTACTCGCAAAACCTAAAACAGAGGTTCTGTCCCGGCGGGACAGCAGCCTTGCAAAAGGCATAACTTGAGTTCTGGGACTCCAAATCGAATAAACGAGTACACCGTCGCGAAGCTTAGGAAATTTCCCAACTTTTTCTAGTTATAGGGAAAGACTGATTCGGACTCTAAAATTGTTTAATCTACAGATTACCACAATCTGTTCCAGTTACGTCACAGATTTTTAGGCGCTCGGTAAAACAGCCATAACTTTCAAACGGCTGATCGGAAATTAACGTGCTTTACGTCCACGGAAAGATAATTAAATTATATACAACTTCCTAGAAGTCCGTACGGTCTGATTCGGATTCTAAATCGACGGAAACTCGAACCCTAGTTCGACTGCTCAATCTGCCCGAAAACAGAAACGTGGACAAGTTTAGATCTAACCCAAATTACTTCAAACCAGCGCCTCCAATTGATCTAAAAACTTGGTAAACACCCTAATAACAGTACCTAGATCAAATCCAAGGATCCTCATGTTCATACCTTTGCCCGAAGCGCCAAAACTCCAATCAATCTCCGCGAATCTCCTCGCGAATCGCTCCTCGCTCCACGTTCCTCGCTCCTCGCTCCTTGCTCCTCGCTCCTCGCTCCACGGGATGACTCCGCGAGGTGCAGGGGTGGGGAGGCCACCCTAGGGCAGCAAGGGGTGGAGGGAGGTGGTGTGGAGGTGGAGGAAAGGGAGGGGTGCGACGGTTTTGGGGGCTAGGGCTTAGGGGAGGGAGGGAGGAGAGGGGCGCAAGAGGGGAGGTGGGGGCGCAATAAGGGGAGGTGGGGCGCAAGGGGCTGGGGAAGCCCTTTACCAGCCCTCAACCCAATCCTAGTCCGTTACGGAGTCCTAATCCATCCCACCAAAGCCCACCAAGGCCCAAAACTCCTCCTGAAGGCCCAAACTCAAAACGGCCCTAAACGGCCCTAAAAGCTATTAACCTCCGATTCTTATGATTTTAACCTTAATTCCACATCTCATACTGTATTTAACCTTATCATGCTCAATAATAAGGTTACGACACTCCGAGGTGTCACATTCTTCCCCCCTTCAACAGGATTCGACCTCGAATCTAACCGCACCAATCACGAAACCCAAAGAAACCAAAGATGCCAGATTTTCACATCACATACCCGAGGTGAAAAGCTCGGATACTTCTCGCATGCGAGATTCCAGCTCCCAAGTCGCTTCTCTCTCGGTCTGATGTGACCACAAGACCTTGACAAACTTAAGCGCCCTGTTCTTCATCACTCGCTCTGAAGTCCCTGCATTTCCACAGACGGGACTCGAAGGTGAGGTCCTCTTGAAGCACTAATGGTTCCAATGGAACCACCAACTCCGGATCGTGCAAGTATTTCCTCAACATCGAGACATGGAACACATTATGCACACCTTGCATGGATTCCTGTAGCTCTAGGCGATAGGCCAACTCGCCAACTCGGGCGAGGATAGGAAAAGGCCCAACATACCTTGGGTCGAAGCTTTCCTTTGGTGCCAAACGCACCACACCCTTGGTGGGAGATACTGCAAGAGTACGCTTATCACCCACCTCAAACTCCAAGTCTCGCCGCCACATCAAGATAGCTCTTCTGCGCTTCAGAGCCGCGAGAAGGTTCTGCCGAACCTCCGACACGCGATCAACGATCTGCTGAACCCAATCCGACCCAAGAATAGCTCTCTCGCCCACAAGATCCCAACAAAGTGGCGATCTGCACTTCCGACCATACAAGACCTCATAAGGAGCAGCCCGGATCTTTGGAATGGTAGCTGTTATTGTAAGCAAACTCTGCAAGGGGCAAATGGTCTTCCCAGCTACCCTTCCAAGCCATCACACAGGCCCTGAGCATGTCCTCCAAAGTTTGGATGGTACGCTCAGACTGCCCATCTGCCTGAGGGTGAAAAGCGGTACTAAGGCAAAGCTGCGTACCCAAAGCACTCTACAAACTCTCCCAGAACTTGGAGACGAACTTCGCATCCCGATCAGAGATAATGGTCTTGGGTACACCATGCAATCTCACAATCTCCCGCACATAGATGGGAGCCAACTCGCTCGCTGAATTGGTCGTGCGGATGGGAATGAAATGCGCAGACTTGCTGAGACGGTCCACCACAACCCAAACAGCATCCTTCCCTCGTGGAGAACGAGGTAGACCAACCACGAAATCCATGGAGATGTCATCCCATGGCCACACAGGAACCTCCAATGGTCAGAATAAAGCCACCGGACGCTTATGCTCAGCTTTGATCTTCGGCAAATCCCACAAGACGCCACATACTTGGCAATATCCACTCTCATCCTTTTCCACCGTAAATTCTTCTTCAAGTCCTGTACATCTTGGTCTCTCCAGGATGGACCGTGTCTGGTGCGATGAGCTTCTTTCAGGATGTCTTCTTTCACTTGAGATTTTTGGGGCACGCATACGGCCCTGAAACTTCAAGGCTCCGCATCATCAACAAGAAAGTCTCCAGACTTGCCATCCTCAAGGCGCTTCCTCACTGCCGGAGCAAACGATCATCTTCTTTGTGCCTCTCGCACACGTTCAGGAATCGCTGACTCAAGAATCATTTGAGTTTCAGCCTGCACGGTCCCCGCAAAGCAGTAAGAGACTCCCAAACGCTCAAAATCAGCAACAAGACAATCAACAAAAGGGGGCATTGCCTTGCGACTGAGGGCGTCGGCCACCACATTTGCTTTCCCTGGATGATACTGGATAGTGAGGTCATAATCCTTTATCAACTCTAGCCACCTCCTCTGCCTCAAGTTCAAATCTTTCTGAGTAAAGATGTACTTGAGGCTCTTGTGATCAGTAAAAATATCACAAGGTTCGCCGTACAAATAATGCCTCCATATCTTCAATGCAAACACCACGGCGGCTAGCTCAAGATCATGGGTGGGATAGTTCTGCTCATGCTTTTTCAGCTGCCTCGAAGCATAAGCAATCACCTTGCCATCTTGCATGAGCACACACCCAAGTCCCATCCGAGAAGCATCAGAATAAACAGTGAAGCGCTTTCCCGGCTCGGGAAGGGTAAGAACAGGAGCAGTCACTAACTTCTCCTTCAAAGTGCGTAAAGCGTGCTCACATTCTGCAGCCCACCGAATTTCATCCCCTTCCGAGTCACCGCGAAAGTGGCTTGGCAATGATAGAGAAATCCTGCACAAAACGCCGATAGTAGCCACCAACCCAAGGAAACTACGCACCTCTTTGACATTGGAAGGCCTCTTCCAATCCAAAATCACTGAGACTTTGCTAGGATCTATCGATATGCCCTCTGGATTGATGATGTGGCCAAGAAAACCCACTTCAAATCCGTAACTCGCACTTTTTCAGCTTAGCAAAGAATTGATTCTCCCTCAGGGTACTCGGCACAAGCCTCAAGTGTCGCTCATGCTCCTCTTCGATTTAGAGTAAATCGAATGTCATCGATGAACACTACCACAAACTCATCAAGGTACTTGTGTAGCATACTGTTCATCGCCTCCATAAAGACAAATAGGAGCATTAGTTAGTCCAAAATACATAACTTTAAATTAATAATGCCCATACCTAGTGGAGAAAGCGGTCTTCTCAATGTCCTGCTCCCTCACACGGATCTCGATTATACCCCGATCAAGATCAATTTTGGAGAACACCTTTGCTCCCTTCAGCTTGGTCAAACAGATCCTCGATGCGAGGCAAAGGATACTTGTTTTTGACTGTCACTTGGTTAAGAGCACGATAATCAATGCACATACGCCAACTTCCATCCTTCTTCGAGACGAAGAGGACGGGTGCTCCCCATGGCGATACGCTACGCCGAATGAAGCCTTTGGCCAACAGATCCTCCAACTGCTTCTTCAACTCGTCTTGAAAAGGTCGAGCCAAGCGGTATGGAGAGATAGAAATAGGTCGAGTGCCCGGAGCAAGATCAATACGAAACTCCACATTCCTCACGGGAGGTAGACCAGGCAACTCGTCAGGGAACACATCAACGAACTCCTTCACTACAGAAATCTCCTCAATGGGAATCGAGGAAGATGGTTTCTCGAGACAAAGTCATGAGGAAACCCAACACCTCAAACGCCGACCGTAAAACAAACTAGTCAAAGCAAAGACGGAATCGAGGGTATACCACCCTGAAAGGTCAACTCTTCCCGGACGGGCCTGCAAGGCAACAGCTGTCTTCCGAAACAACAGATCTTAGCACTGCATCGATGCAGCCACCCATGCCCAAAATGACATCAAAAGGAGCCAACTGGATCACCATGAGATTGGCAAAGAAAACCTCATCATCAATGGCAATGGTGCAACCAGGGCAAACCAAAGAACTAGCAATCAAACCCCAGGGAATCGACTAACACGGACTCGAGAAATCCATTTGAACTCCCAACTTAGCTCTACTAGCAAACTCCGACGACACAAAAGAATAGGATGCTCCGAATCAAATAGAACAAAGGCATCAACGGAATCCACGAGCAGAGTACTGAAACCACCTCTGGATGCCCTACCGACTCGGCGGTCGGCAAAGCATACACTCTGGTGGCGCCGGACAGAAGGAGCCCGACTCAGGTGATGTCCCATCAAGGCTGGGGCGGAGGAGGCAATCGAGGAGGAGCAGACGGCTGCGGGCACCAAGAGCCGCTGGTGGCGCCCACGCAAAGGGCGGCCGAGAAACAGAGCAGCCATCATGTGCACCGATCCTCTGGAAGACGCCGCTGGAGTGGGAGGAGAAGGCACCGCCTCCCACTTGATGATGCTACCGGGGTTCATCCGGCAGACTCGCCCCATATGGCCGGGCTTGCCACAGTGGTTGCAACTCCCGGTCCAACCACACTCTGAAGCACGGTGCTCGCCACCGCACTTGAAGCACTTCATGCCCTGCTCGGGCACAGGACGAACAGTCGCTCGCGAAGAAGACGATCGGGCGACCCCATCTTAGCCCCCGAGGAGGAGCCCTGTCCTCCCTTGAACTTCTTGAAGGTGGGGCCGAGAGGACCCACCTCCTCCACCAAAGGTCCTCTTCGGCCCCTTTGGGCCGCAGGAACCCCTGAACCTCCCGGGTTCTGCTTGTCACGGGTGAGCTCCAAATCGAGCTCCATGCCCTTAGCTTGCTCCACCACAGAGCGAGAAGTCACGAGGACGCCCCATGACAACTCTGAACTCCTGGTTGAGGCCCCTCTGGAACCTCCTAGCTTTCTCCCGATCGTCGGCCGCCACACGGTAGTCTGAAGCGCACGCCGTTGAACTCCTTCTCATACTCACACCGACCTCTTTCCTCGGGAAAGAGTGGTCGAGTAAGCTCCATCCTCTCAAGGAAAGACTCAGGTGGAACTTGGCTCGGAAGCGAGCCACAAAGTCCTCCCAGGTGACTGGACCCAGATCGGGGGTTCTAGCAGCCAGAACCCCCTCCCACCAGATATCAGCTTGGCCCTTCAGCTGAAAAGCCACAAAGCGAGTCCTCTGAACCGAGGTCAATTCTAGGACCTCAAACTGCCTCTCCATGTACCGCAGCCAATCTGCGGACTGGATCGGCGTGCCTGCTCCATCGAAAGTGTCAAGACGGAGGGACATCCACTCCCGGAGACTCATCCTCGGCTCCGGTGCAGCGGGGGCAACAACAGGGGCCATCGCGAGGGAGGCACAACAGCGAGGCTGCCCGCAACGGCGGGCGCAGCTCCTGAATCTCCCTCTGCAGAGCCTGGACTAAATCTTCATTGGCGGCGGGCACCCCCGCCCCCGACCGCACAGCTGGAAGCTCCTCCTGAGCTGGCCCACGAGCATTATGCGAAACGCTACCCTCAGCAACAGACTCCTCAACTCCCTGGGAGCCTCGCCCCTGGCCTCCACGGCCACGGCGTCCACGGCCTCTACCCCTCGGCATGGCTGCTTAGACCGACAACCACCCAAACACCAAAGCACACAATCAAGATCATAGATCAAACATCATCTTAAGCATATTCCTTATCACATAATCAAGCGCGATGCAATGACGAACCAAAACCCATCCTACTGTGCATCCAAGTGTGTCAGATTTTAGATTAGTTATACCACTTTTACAAGTTTTAATGTTGCTATCCTATAACAAAATTTTAGTTAGGACCTAAGCCATGTTTCTAAGTTATTCCACATCATATTTTAGTTGCAACTTAAGGTATGACACTAAAAATACATATTCCAAGGACCTACAGCCCGCTCTGATACCAACTGTAACACCCCGGCATTCAATATGCCCGAATGCTACCAAACATAAGCTAAACAACAACTAAATACCATATTTAATCATAAAATTCCAGCAAAGGTGCATAGGCTAAAAACCGAGATTTCGGCAGCACCTCCTTTGTTTTATCATGAATTTAAGGAGCAGCGATAATATGGCATTATATGGCAATAAGAGAAACATCTAAAACAGCAATAAATAGAGTCTTAACGACAATAAAAGACTAACATCAAGCTCTTAAAGTTCCAAGTGTCAAACAAACAATAGAACTCTCATTAACCAAGCTAAGACTTAATTTAAAGGCCATCACACGCAATTTATTATCCAACTAAATGAATTGACTTGGGGAAACATTAAGGTGAAGCAACGTGTGAGCGTGTGACTATTCCCCTTTCCCGCATGCCGTTCTCATGGTACCTAAAACAACAAGAAAACACAAGGGTGAGTTCGAAAACTTCAGCAAGCATACCGCAATGGACAACAAGCATAACAACAAGTCAATAACATCTTTCATCATGTATAACATCTCATTCATGAATACTTATCAATATCATCATCAATTTGTATGCGATGTAATGCATTGCTCGACCCTCTGGAACCTCATACCGGTATGGGAAGTACACACCGTCGGTGTGCACCCTTTCCCCTTCCATCCCGAAGATGGAGGGTGCCTACTCGCTTCCAAACACCACGTGGATGGAATCACGACATAGGACTTACTCAATGGCGTTCGGATTAGTCATAACTTTCTCCGACCTTGCCGGACTAGTTAAGACTTTCTCACCGCCCTCGCCCTATCTCATGACATGCATGCAACCATGCCAGTTATCATATTCAATTCACATATTAACACATGGCATCATAATATGTTAAACATGCTCATCATATCATATCAATCATTAACACATGGCAAGTGGACATATATCATGTAAACAATTCCATCTAATCTCAACATGCAACCTACAACTCGCTATCCATCACAACACACTTGCCTCAACCACGTGCAACGGATTGGCGGGAAGAAGAGGGAACTTCCGGGGTCACACCACCTGCACATAGGCATCACACACTCACAATCATAACCTCAAAACAGTACACAAACCCTCATCTAACCCGACATTGCCAACTACTCGCAAAACCTAAAACAGAGGTTCTGTCCCGGGGACAGCAGCCTTGCAAAAGGCATAACTTGAGTTCTGGGACTCCAAATCGAATAAACGAGTACACCGTCGCGAAGCTTAGGAAATTTCCCAACTTTTTCTAGTTATAGGGAAAGACTGATTCGGACTCTAAAATTGTTTAATCTACAGATTACCACAATCTGTTCCAGTTACGTCACAGATTTTTAGGCGCTCGGTAAAACAGCCATAACTTTCAAACGGCTGATCGGAAATTAACGTGCTTTACGTCCACGGAAAGATAATTAAATTATATACAACTTCCTAGAAGTCCGTACGGTCTGATTCGGATTCTAAATCGACGGAAACTCGAACCCTAGTTCGACTGCTCAATCTGCCCGAAAACAGAAACGTGGACAAGTTTAGATCTAACCCAAATTACTTCAAACCAGCGCCTCCAATTGATCTAAAAACTTGGTAAACACCCTAATAACAGTACCTAGATCAAATCCAAGGATCCTCATGTTCATACCTTTGCCCGACGCGCAAAACTCCAATCAATCTCCGCGACTCTCCTCGCGAATCGCTCCTCGCTCCACGTTCCTCGCTCCTCGCTCCTTGCTCCTCGCTCCTCGCTCCACGGGATGACTCCGCGAGGTGCAGGGGTGGGGAGGCCACCCTAGGGCAGCAAGGGGTGGAGGGGAGGTGGTGTGGAGGTGGAGGAAAGGGAGGGGGGTGCGCACGGTTTTGGGGGCTAGGGCTTAGGGGAGGGGGAGGGAGGAGAGGGGCGCAAGAGGGGGAGGTGGGGCGCAATAAGGGGAGGTGGGGGCGCAAGGGGGCTGGGGGAAGCCCCTTTTACCAGCCCTCAACCCAATCCTAGTCCGTTACGGAGTCCTAATCCATCCCACCAAAGCCCACCAAGGCCCAAAACTCCTCCGGGAAGGCCCAAAACCCCGAAAACGGCCCGGAAACGGCCCGGAAAAGCTATTAACCTCCGATTCTTATGATTTTAACCTTAATTCCACATCTCATACTGTATTTAACCTTATCATGCTCAATAATAAGGTTACGACACTCCGAGGTGTCACACTTCCCATGTTGGAGACCATTTGCCAAATCGATTATCCTTAGACCCAATCGGCAACACGGTTTTCCATACCAAATCGGCTTGATTGAATGACTTTGAAATTACTTTTTTATTGTACGACCTGGCAACCCTCTCTTTATCCTTTTTAAGCCGATCTAGTGTGATCAGCCTTAGTTCAGCCAAATCATCTAGATTGTCAAGCATCGCCTGTTTGTATTCATCGGCTGATACCTTGTCTTGCTCGTGTAGCCTTATTGAGCCGATGTTGATTTCAACGGGCAAAACGGCTTCTTGTCCGTATACCAACTGAAAGGGTGACAATTTAGTTGATCCGTGATAAGATAGCCGATAAGCCCATAAAGCTTCTGATAACGTTGAATGCCATTTCCTTGGCTCTTCCTCAATTTTTCTTTTATCGCTTTATCAATGTCTTGTTTGACGACTCGGCCTGTCCGTTGGCCTGAGCGTAATAAGGGGAAGAGTTGAGTAATTTTATCCCAAGACTTTTCGCAAAACCTTTGAACTCGTTGGACATGAACACAGTCCCTTGATCAGTAGTAATCGTCTGTGGAATTCCAAACCGATGGATGATGTGTTCATTTACAAAATCGATCAGCTCTTTGCTAGTAACCTTCTTGAGTGGTACAGCCTCAACCCATTTTGAGAAATAATCTGTGGCTGCAAGGATGAATTTATGTCCTTTGCTGGATGACGGAAATATTTGGCCGATTACGTCTATACCCCATCCCCTAAATGGCCATGGCTTGATGATCGGATGCAAAGCCGATGCTGGTGCTGACTGTATGTTACCAAACTTTTGGCACGTTTGGCATCCTTTATAATATTTGAAGCAGTCTTCTAACATCGTCGGCCAAAAATATCCTGTTCGCCTCAATATCCATTTCATCTTATGGGCCGATTGATGTGACCCACAAATGCCTTCATGGACTTCACCCATCGCTACTTTGGCTTCCTCGGTTCCCAGACATCTTAATAACAAACCTTCCATAGTCCGAAAGTACAATACATCTTCTAGTAGAACATATTTGAGTGCTTTGCGCCTGACCTTCTGCTCGGTCGGCTTGGCTGGATTTGATAAATAATCCCTTATCTCTGTTCTCCAGTCGACAAGGTGAACACATAAAATCGGCCAAACGTTTAGCTCGATCGGTCCCTGTCGACTTTCAATCTTGTACCCTGATGCACATTGTGCCAATCGGTTTGCTTTATTATTAGCTTCTCTGGGGATATGTTTTATAGAAAATGTAGTGAACATCTCGATGATCTGGAGGCATTGATGCAAGTACTGAGTTAGCGCATCATCATTGCATCGGTATTCTCCTTTGACTTGCTGTACAATTAACATCGAGTCTCCAAAAGCTTCGACGTCTTTCACTCCGATGCTATCTAACAATTGTAGACCTCTTAGCAATGCTTCGTATTCTGCTTGATTATTTGAACATCGGCTATTTAGCCGATACATGAAGTCATACTCCTGTTTCCTAGGTGAAACTAGTATCACACCGATGCCTTCGCCTTCTTGGCAAACAGATCCATCAAAATACATTAGCAAATGAGATACACTAGTTGTTCCTACTAATGTTTCACTTCCTGTGATAAAATCGGCCACAGCCTGTCCTTTCACAGATTTAGCCGACTCATAGGTTAACTCGAACTCTGTTAAGGCGTATGCCCATTTACCAAGCCGACCCCGTAGGATTGGCGCCGATAATATGTACTTAACTACATCGGTTTTGCATATTATAACGCATTTGGAAGCCAGCATATAATGTCTTAACTTGGTGCAAGCAAAATACAATGATAAACATAATTTTTCTACAAGGGGATACCTGGCTTCCGCATCTAAAAGACGTCGGCTTAAGTAAAATATTGCTCGCTCCTTTTTATCGGCTTCTTGTGTTAAAACTGCCCCAATCGAATCACCTTCGGCCGATATATATAGTCTAAAAGGTATACCATGTTTTGGCGCAGTTAATACTGGTGGACTCATCAGATAACTTTTTATGTCGTCGAAGGCTTTTTGTTGATCAGCTTCCCATTTGAACTCTTGGTTGTCTTTATTCTTCAGTAGCGGTGTGAAGGCACGAATACGCCCTGACAAGTTTGAGATGAAACGTCGCAAGTAGTTGATTTTTCCAATCAATACCTGCAACTCCCTTTTGCTTGTCGGTGGTTTAGTATCGGCTATGGCTTTCACTTTGGCTTGGTTTACTTCAATTCCTCCTTCATGCACCGTAAACCCAAGAAATTGTCCAGCCGATACTCCGAAAGCACATTTGAGAGGGTTCATTTTTAACCCATGCAACCTTGTGTTTTCGAACATCTTTTCCAGATCGGCTAGATGTTGCCAGTCTTCTTTGGATTTTACCACTACGTCGTCAATGTATATTTCCACGGTATTGCCGATCAAATCATGGAAAATATGGTTCATGGCCCGTTGATAAGTAGCACCGGCATTTTTTAAACCGAAGGTCATAACTTTCCACTCATATAGCCCCAAAGCTCCCGGACATCTGAAAGCCGTCTTGGGTATATCGGCTTCGGCCATGAATATCTGATTGTATCCGGCGTTCCCGTCCAAAAAGCTTATGATTTTATTCCCAGATGCAGCATCGATAAGCATATCGGCTATAGGCATCGGTACTGCCTTTGGTGTAGCTTTGTTTAAATCTCTAAAATCGACACATACCCTAAGTTTGCCATTTTTCTTTTTCTGAGGGACGATGTTTGAGACCCATTCAAATGCATACCAAAGAAGGCCGGATAAACTTTGCTTCTAGCAATCGCCCTACTTCTTCCTTTATAGCGTCATACAATGTAGGATTAAATCGCCTAGGTACTGTTTGAATGGTCGATACCAGGTTTCTTGGTAGCCGATGCTCAACTAGTCAGCTGTCGGCTTAAGCCTGGCATTTCGTAGTACTCCCATGCGAAGCAATCTCTATATTTCTTGAGTATTTCGACCAACTTTGCTTTATAACTGGGTTCTAGTTTGGCACTTACAAACGTTGGTCTTTTATTATCACCTTCATCACCTTCCCCAATGTTGACTTCTTCGAGCAAATCGGCAGAAGTAAATCCTAACCCTTTTCTTTCCTCTTCAAAATCCTCAACAGCTTCTTCGTATTCTTTTTGCCGATAGCTTCTTGCCTTTTCCTGCAGCTTTGCTAGTGTCTTGTGCTCCATCTTCTTACTACTTCGTCTGTCCGATCAAACGTGTTGGGTTTAACGCTGATCGGCTTGAATCCTGACTTCTCAACGCAGATAAAATCGCAATTGTCCAAGGCTTTCCCTGATATACATTCGGCTTCTTCGTGTGGCCAATTGGTGTCAGGGCTAGCCATGGCGATATGAGCCGATGTGTCGGCCGGTACGACTTCTACTGTATCATCGTTCCACTGCACCAATTTTTGGTGCATAGTTGATGGTATACAGCAATTGGCATGGATCCAGTCCCGCCCGAGGAGCACGCTGTAATTGCCTTTGGCTTCAATCACAAAAAATGCAGTCGGCAAAGTTTTATTACCGACTGTCAGTTCTGACACCATTACGCCTTTAGCCTCAGTTGGGTCTCCCGTGAAGTCGTTTAGCACCATATTGGTTTTGATCAAGTCTTCATCGGCTTTACCCAATTTTCTGAAAGTACTTAACGGCATCAGATTGATCAAGGTTGCCCGCCATCGACCAACATACGAGATATCGGTCGGCCATTAATATACCCTTTCAGATATAATGGTTTCAGATGCCGATGCATGTCTTGTGGCTTTTCGAACACAGCGTCTGGTGCTCCGAGGCATAATTGGGCGAACACTTCTTCAGCCGATTCTTCGGTTTTGAACTCGGCAGGTAGAGCGAACACCATGTTTATATCCATCGGTGGCGTATCATCCCGGATCATCGGAGAACCGGATTCGATCGATTGGTCTGAATCACTATCGATCTGTTCCTTCTTTCTCCACTCCTTTTTCAAAATTGGTACCGGTCTTAACTTATTGAACATCCGATCCCTCTCGCTTTCCTTTTCGGCCTCCCTTTCTTCTTGTGTTTTCAATCGAAGCCTTCTGCGTTGTGATTTCTTTGAGACACAGGGGCACCACCTAGGTTTAGGTTCTATCGGCCTTCGTATTTTTCCAGCTAAATTGCTCATCTCATTTGCCGATTCCATTCTACTTGTGTTAGCCGATAGTTCCTGATTTCGGGAGGACTCGCCTTGCTCTGATGTTGACAACCTTTCATGGATCGGCCTACTGCTTCTCATATCTGGATGATTGTATATCGGTCTAGACAACCTATCTTTTACTGCATCGGTTTGGCCGATATATGAGATGAGTGTTGCATAGGGCAAGACACAACTGTTGGTAAGGTCATCCCTTTCTCCCAGCAAAACTGCCAAAAGGGACATTGTCGATGTTTCTCTTCTTCAGTAGTTGGCCGACATGACATATCTGGCCGCCAACGCTCGTCCCTCTTTTGCCTTAGTCGATGAAGATTCTGGTGGTGTTGAGTGTCACACCTCCGACTTATCCTTTCATACTTCCCCAGGAGTTGTGAGAAGGTCGGCTTTGGTTTGAAATCGGCTTTTCTTGGAGCCCTCTCAGCCCGATACCATTTACCGACCTCCAAGTCCCCTCTTGGTTTTACCGTTCTTGAGTTTTGTCCATTCCTATCGGCTTCTATTTGTATAGAACCGATAGTAATCTGCACTGTCTCGTCTCGTGATACAATTCCTTTAGTCGGCTTATCTTCTTCCGCAGGCCTCTTTTCTTTTCGTGAACATTGAACCATGTTGACTTGAAAAGGGCTCATATCTATCTGCATAGCCGATTCTTCCGCAAATTTTAGCCTGCCATCAGTGATGGCTGATTGAATCTGTTGTTGAAAAATATTGCAGTCGTTAGTATTATGCGAAAACGAATGGTGCCATTTGCAATACCTTCGCTTCTTAATTTCCTCGGTCGATGGTATGACGTGTCCCTCCGGCAACTTTATGAGTTTTTCTTGCAGTAATAAATCAAATATCTTGTCACATTTTGACACGTCATATGAATACTTGATTTCCGCCCTATTTTTCGTCGGTTTGAGCAGAGAGCATACGAGTGGCTTTTTAGAACCCTTGGTCCACTCGGCTATGTTTATTTCTGCTTCGTCCTCGGAGGTGTCGCTTGAATTGTAATCTACCATGTTTACTTTGGCCTTTTCATTACCGTTTGGCTTAAATCTATCTTTAAATCCTTTATTTTCTGCATATCGGCTTTCATGGGCCGATACGCGATGGAGTAAGTGGCCTAAGTCGGGGAACTCTTGGCCCGATAATTTCTCTTTCAACGGAGGGATTAATCCTTGGAACGCTAGATCGGCCAATTGATCATCGGGTAATGTTACACTGTAGCACCTATTCCGTACGCCCCGAAACCTCTTGATATAATCAGAGACCGATTCGCCGTACTTCTGTCGGACTGAACTAAGATCAGAAATCCTAAGCTCCATAGTTCCCGAAAAGAAGTACTCATGGAATCGGCTTTCTAAATCGTTCCATATATGAACTGAATTAGGTGGTAGATTTGTGAACCAAGTGAATGCAGTGCCAGACAATGATAAAGGGAACAATCTAATTTTTAACCCATCGGACTATGCAGCCTCCCCACATTGAGCCATGAACCGTCCGATATGCTCAATTGTGGTGACAGAATCATCACCTGAGAATTTAGCAAAGTCTGGTATCCTAAAGTTGTGGGGGTACGGCATTCGGTCTATGTAATCGGGATACGGCTTTCTGTAGCCGATTACCCTTCCTCTGGGCTGTGAACTGAACTGTTCTCTTAAAACATTGGCGATTTGTTCTGCCCAATTAACATTGTCGGCTTGTGGTGCAGCCGGACATTGCCAATTTTCATTGTTCGTGCCCTGCCCCCCGAGTGCAAACTCGGGTCTTTGTCCAAATCGCGCCTCAGGAGGTCTTGGCATTGTGTCATAATCATGATTAAAACCTAATACATCGGGTACGGGCGCGAAAGGTTCGACGTACGGCACCACCCTACATGGCGCTTGTTTCATGGTTGCGTTTCCCCGTGACTGCGGAACCTGTCCCTTTTCGATCGGCTGATAAGCCGATAATCCGATGCTATTGGAGGGCCCATTTGACTGATTTGATGCGCTTATCTTGGCCCCATCCGTGTGCCCATGGTAGTGTGTGAATCCATCTCTCTGTATGCTTGGTTTCAAAACCGTAGGTTGAGTTGGTACCATAATAGGCGCTTGAGCCGACACGCCATCGTGTTGGTGTTGGGTGTTATGGAATATACTGGGTACGTAGGGATGGTTTGTGGTGGATCTAGCAGGCTTCCAGACGCAGCTAATTCCTGAGCAATTGTTTTCACACTATTTTCTATCATCGGCTTTAATGTGGATACTAGAGCCGATGACTGATTAATCAATGCGTGATGGACAGATTGCTCGATCATACTTGATAAATCGGCTTGAGCGGGTGCGTATCGGCTTACCGACTCAAATGACGAATCTCCGATAGGGTTGATGCTTGGGAGTGCAATCTTTTGAGTAACGCCACGGCGTGTTTTCTGGAAGCACCGTAACATCATTTCCTCCAGAGCCGCCTTTCGGTCTTCGATTTCTTTCCGTTGCTCAGGGGTTAAATCGGCCATTTGAGGCGCGATTATAGCATCAGTGTTGATATCGGCGGTGACCGCGGGCTTGTCGGTTGACGACATTCTTCTTGTTTGTCCCACCGGGCGTGCCAAAATATGTTCGCGCTAAAAACGTGAAGGAAGGTTTTCAGCCTCAAACACACAAGACAAACACCGGGTTTGTAGAGCGTGCCAGTCAATTTGACCTGAAATTGACAAGGTAGAGTTTGTAATTCGATCAAAGCCGATAAACAAGGATCTATCGGCTTTTTGCTAGTCGGCAAGAACCGATTAGGAGGTAACTAAATCAACTGGTTACAGTTGATCCGGATACAAGGTAAAATCGGCTTCGAGAAGGCGATGCGCAACAAAACGAAGCAAATCAAACCTGGGTGAAATCGGCTAAAATCAACAATCGGCGATGCGCAGCTATGTTGATTCCGTCGACTTGCAAAGAGATCTATGAGGCTAAAACAATGTAAAAGAAAAGCTTGTAAAAGTAGATGTGTGTGTTGTTGGATTGATTGATTTTCGCTTAACGTCTCCCCCCTTTTATAACACACCTGGCCGATCCGAGTTGTACATGGACACAAATCAGACGGCCTCTAATCTGATTTCCTTTCCTTTTTAGAGACGGATTCCTTTTCCGATTCGTTTACCGATTTCTTTCCATATGAATACCTTTCCGTTTTCGTTTCAGACCGATTTTAATACATGCCGAATTTTGGTGCAAACACCATGTTGAACCTATATTTGCAAATCATAATTTATGATCGTCAAAACTATTATGCATGCTCATAGATTTAGCAAAATGTTAGTTTGTGGGAATTGGTAGTTAAACCTGAAATTGGTGGATTCCCTCGATATAACTCGAACAGTGATCTTTGACAGACCTAGATCATATTAGACATATTAGCAATTGTCAAGGGGTAATAATGGGTAGTAATTGCATACGCTTAGTTGAGCAGTAGAAATTGGTTGCAGGAGACCGTGATACTCTCAATTACAAACTCCTGGAACTAATCTTGTGGATGGTTGGTTCTGGTTCGGAATCGGCTGGTGATCGGGTTTTCTTTGGAAAAAGGGTTGTTGCGTGAGTAAAATGGAAAATTCGGAGAGTTTAGACCCAGGCGAGATGTTGGTGGTTCAGAGATGATTTGGTTGGTTTGGCTGATGGTTCCGGTTGGATGACTGGATTGGTTTCGGATTGGTTCACAAGCCTGGGGCTTGTCTGGAATGGATATGGTTTTGGTTTCGGCGATGGTTGGTCCCCTGCTAGGGAGAGTTTGTGGACTAGTGGGAGCTCCGTGAGGCCGCTTGTGCTGACTCTCTGTGGCCTTAGCAAGTGGGTGTGGAAGATCTCGCCTGAGTCACCTTAAGGATTGAACTTGATGCTATTACTGAGTCTAATGCGTGCAACCACATGTGCCAGTATGGGATGGCCTTAGCCTAGTACGGGGAAAAGGATCCGGTCTTGCATTAAAGGAGGACAAAGGGGTTTGGATGCATCTGTGGTGTCGGTGCATTCTAGGAACTTTCTTGTCGAGGCATCGAGGGAAAGTTTGCCCAATACAACGGTAATGCCTACTACGGGGAGGTTGTGGGCTAGTGGGGGCCCGTAGGGACCACTAGCGGCCTCTGTGGCTGTAGTTAGGGATGCACATTACCGGGCCAGTGCAGGATTTAAACCCTGATCTCTCGAAAGGTTTTGTCACTGTCTAGCAAAATGGGTACTTTTGGTATCGCGTGGCATGGTTGACATGATTGCTAGAACGTGTCAAGTGGGTACAGTGTACTGCAGAGATAACTAAACTAATCGATTAGCCGTGCTCACGGCCATGAGCAGCTTGGAAAGTACTGTCAAGTATAGCTTTTGGGAATGGGCTGGTTTTGGAAAATGATTGGCTTTGGTTTGGCTTGGGTTGTTGTGAGTCTGGTTATTGGGAATGGGTTGGTATGGGTGAATGGCTTGTGGTTTACGGATTCTGGAAAATGGAAAGGTGTGGTTAAGGGCTGGAAATGGATTGGTTGGATGTTGGTTTCGGATAAAGGGTGAAACATTATTACTTTCTTTGAAATGTATTTTAATAAACTCTTTTCCAAATCACGAATGTTGAATCTATTATCATATTGCAAATAAAACTTGCTCTGTGCTCAAAAAGACTCAGTGTAGAAACCTGAATATCCCTATCATAGCCTGCATTTCTATATATAATTTCCATACACTAAAGTCTTGCAAGTACATACGTGTACTCACCGTTTGCTCTAACGGATTTTGGTCAGAGGAAGGTGAAGAAGGTAAGACTGAAGATGTGCCCGACGAGTCGCAGTTTGACGTGGACGCTGACGGTTTCGCGGAGGGTTAGCTGGGTTCCTTCTAGCCAGTTGCCTGAGGGTGGAAGGCACACTGCGCGTTCTACTTTTGGACTTCCGTTGTTTTATTTCGGTCTTTTGTACTCGTGTAGGCCCTGAGGTCGTAACTTGTAGTTATTAAACATATGTAATAACTTTACCTTTCAGATGTATTATATTTACTTTCGCATGGATATGATTCATCTTGAATGACAACGTGTGGGTACTGGGCTACTGATCCAGGGAACCAGTACTATGCACACGGTTGCGGGAAGCTCGAATTGGGATCAATCGGTTGGCGTATACACTTGCCTTGAGTGTAGCCGATCAATTGTCCTCGATCCGAGTACGGATTTAGTTTAGCAGTCGGATGTTTTACGGGTTGCATTAATCTCTAGTCCGATGCAACAGTAATCATCCCAATTGTTAATCCTAGTCTGGAGCCCCCACGACACTATCTTTTCACAAATAAAAATATAGTGTTGAAATATTTTTTTTAGGAAAAGACTCATTCTTAATCCTATCGGTTTACTATCTAAGACTCCCTTTCAGTTTTGCATAGCTCTGATACCACCTCTTGTGGGGGCTCCGGACTCGGATTAGCAAACCGGGTCATTACTGTTGCATCAGACTAGAGATTAATGCAACCCGTAATAACACGCGACTGCTAAACTAAGTCCATACTCGGACTGAGGCCAATTGGTCGGCAACACTTGAGGCAAGTGCACATGCCAACCGATCGAACACGATCCGAGCTTCCCGCTGTCATGTGTCTAATACTAGTTCCCTGGATCAGTAGCCCAGTATCCACATGTTGTCATTCGAGACAGATCATATCCATGCAAAGGTAAATATATTACATACGAAGGGTAAAGATTATTACAATAATTTAATAATACAAGTTACGGCTCCATAGCCTACACAAGTTCAAAAGACGGAATAAAATCCAGTGAAAGTCCAAAAGAAAGGCGCAGTGTGCCATCCCCCTCAGGCAACTGACTAGAAGGGATCCAGTTAACCCTCAGCGAAATCGTCGAACTCCACAGCGAACTTCGACTCGTCGGGGTTATCTTCATTACCTTCTTCTTCCTCTGACCAAAATCCGTTAAATCAAATGGTGAGCACATGTATGTACTCGCAAAACTTTAGTGTATGGAAATTATATATACACATGCAGGTTATGTCAAAGGTAATCAGCTTTCTACACTATGACTTTAGAGCACAAAGCAAATTTTATTTGCAATACAATAATAGATCCAAATATCCGCAAATGTAAAGAGATTGTGGAAAAGCATTTCAAGTAGGTAACAATAATCAACAGTTTAACCGAACCAAAATCCAACCAATCCATTTCCAACTTTTAGCCACACCTTCCCATTTTCCAAAATACGTAAGCCATTCACCCTTACCAACCCATTTTCCAACAACCGGACTCACACCAATCTAGGCCAACTCAAAAACATCAATTTTACAAAATCAGCCAATCCCAAAAGCTATACTTGATAGTACTTCCCAAGCTGATCATGACCATGACCACTGCTAATCGATTAGTTTATTTATCTCTGCAGAGACTATACACTGTACCCAAATGACACGTTCTAGCAATCATGTCATCCATTCCACGCGATACTAGAAGTACCCGTTTTGCTAGACAGTGACGAAACCTTTCGAGAGATCAGGGTTCAAATCTTGCATCGGCCCGATAATGTGCGCATTCGCTCACGGCCACAAAGATCACTAGTGGTCCCTACGGGCCCCCACCAGTCCACAACCACCCCGTAGAAGGCATTACCGTTGTATTGGGCAAACTCCCCCTCGACGCCTCGACGAGAGAGTCCCTAGAATACATCACTACCACAGGCGTATCCATACCCCTTTGCCCTCCTTAAATGCAAGACCGGGTCCTTTTCCCCGTACTAGGCTAAGGCCATCCCATACTAACACATGTGGTTGCACAATTTGACTTAGTAATAGCATCAAGTTCAGTCCTTAGGGTGACTCAAGCAAGATCTTCTAACCCATTTGCTACGGCCACAGAGGATCGACACTAGCGGCCCCTCTTAGCACACACTAGCCCACAACCTCCCCATAGCAAAGAACCAACCCAAAACCACATCCATCCCAAAACAAGCCCTGGCTTGGGATCCATTCCAACAACCATTCCATTTTACCCATCCGAAATAACCAAGCCCCACCGGACCAACCAATCCAATCACCGAACTCCACACATCTCGCCTGGGTCTAAACTCTCTGAATTTCCATTTTACTTACGCAATCATTCCCTTTTTCAGCAAATCGAACCAACCACCTTAATTCCCATCCCGAGGTCCAAATTCCAACCATCCACCGAATAGTTCCAGGAGATATATAATTGATTGAATCACGATCTCCTGCAATAATTACTACCGCGAGGCTAAGCGTATGCAAATATTACTTTAATACCCTCTTGACATTTAGTTTCATGTCTAATTTTTACTCTAGGGTTGGACAAGGTACTCAGTCCAATTTAAATTGAGAAGATCCAGCATTCCGGGGTTAACTACCAATTTCCCACAACTAACATCGTAATGAACATACAAGCATGCATAGAAGTTTTATCAATCGGGAAATACAATTTGCAAATATGGGTTCAATATGTTCAAAGGGGGTGCTTGCCTATTTGCTCTTCGAAGAGATCGGTCTCCGAGACGTAGTCAGGGTCGTCTGCCACATGCGACACGTCAACGTCTACACAAAAAGCAAAAGACCAAAATCATCGACCAAAACAGATAAAGAAGCAATTAAATACCAATAAGAATCGAAAACGGAAAACGAGAACTTAAACGGAAAAAGAAATCTAGATTTTTGCCCTGAGCCCGACAGTACCGGCGGCTAACAGGCGGTAGTACCGCTCTGAGGCCGGCAGTACCGTCCGGTATACCCGGTAGTGCCGCTTGCATGGGACCAAAATGGGCGTTCTCTGGAATTTAGCTACCGGCATGTTATCTCCGGTACTTCCGTGAGAGCAGCGGTACCGGCCTCACTGTCTGGTAGTGCCGGTCGCCAGAGATCGCGAAGGGGACCCCTCTGGTTTTGAACTACCGGCAGAGAAAACCCGGTAGTACCGGCTGTCCGGCAGTACCGCTCCCCAGACGGCGGTAGTGCCGACTTTCAAGGGAGAAGTTTCCCAAAAAGTGGGATTTTGCGCAATTTGACTCGGAACTTCGACGTAAGGGCATGGATAGGTTCCTAGGGACTCTAGGGACTCATTCACGCTTATCTCGTCAAGTTTCGAGCTCGTTTGCTGGAAATCTCGCTTTTTGATCTTTCGGACCTCAAAATTAGCGCGAAAACGGATTTTGACTCAAAAGTGTCGAAACACGATTTTCATCGCAGCAAAGGGATTCCTTCGGCACTAGGGACTCATACGTGTTGGATTCGAGATCTTTGGGACTTCGGAAAACGGAATCACTCCGAATGCCCAAAGTGCAACTTTTGCAAATCTACCGAAGCAGCGGATTTGCATCACGCGTATTGGCTCCGTTAGCGCACTAAGGTCCTACACAATCGAGAGATTGACTACAACCCTTAATGCACGATGATCGGACTCCTTAAACCCGAAAACCCTAATTTATTCCAAATCTGATCCTGGAACCGAATCGAGTTTCAAACTTGATTCTTCCGCAAGAATCGACCTTCGAGGCGTGGAGTATATTCGCAGGTCGCTTTCTCGACTTTCCAGAACTAGGGTTTCAAAAGGGAAGATTCCAAAAATTTGAGAAATGACTTTTTGAGGCGAACAAGTCCAATGAAAGGTAGATTGACCCGATCTCGCGAAAGGATCCTTCTAACCCCAACCTAGGTCTAACAACTTAGGGAAATGACGATCCACCATTAGAACTAGGGTTTCTAGGGTTTAACAAAAAGGAAAAGAGAAGAGGAAGAAAGACGAGAGGCTAGGGTTTGCTTTTAAACTTAGAAATCAGTTCAACCTTGGATCCACCTTTTGCAATCGCCTAGGGTTCTTGGGGTGGCTTCAACGCGCTCCCACCTTGCTTCTCCTTGCTCCTCTTCCACTCCACCAGCCGGGAATGGCAGCAGCTGGCAAGAGCTCGCACGGAGGAGAGGAGGAGGAAGAGGAGAGGAAGAAGAAGAAGTGAGGGAGGAGAGGAAATGAAAGAGGAGGAGGAAGAAGGGTCTCCCCCTAGCTTCTTGAAGGCATGGGCGTGCACAGAGAATGAGGAGATAAGCGTACCATCAGCTACGTGCGAAATAGGGATCGGCCCCCATTCCAGTTGCATCGGCCAGCGATGCACCGACAAGCGGCGATCGCCGCTAGGCCGGTAGTACCCGTTACAGTGCAGATCGCGCTTCCCAAAGATCTCGAAAACTCTAGAATTTTTTATTTTCGCAACGGCTCTTGTTCAAAGGTCTTGAGGACTTTTGGAATAGGTCCGGGGAATCCTAATGAAGGTTTAGAAACTTAGGTTTAGGCTTTCACCTACACGATTCGAGAAAATCTCAAGAGAATAACTCCAGATTAAGATTCGAAAACAAGTCAGAGCACTAATCCACAGTTAATTAGCTTGATTAAGCTTAATTACAAAACACGGGCGTTACACAGACATGACCACCAAGGTCTGCGATGGAATGCCCACACCGCATCTTTTGTCCCATAGCAAGGCATACACCGTTGTATTGGGTAAACTCCCACCTCAACGCCTCGACGAGGGAGTCCCTAGAATAGTACCGTTTTCGAAGTGTCCATACTACTTCGGCCTTCCAAAGTGCAAGTCTAAATTCCAACTTCGGTACTAGGTTAAGGCTATCCCATACTAGCACATGTGGTTGCACCTTCTAACTCAGTTGATAGTATCAAGTCCGGTCCTTAGGGTGACATTGGTGAGACCTTCAAACATCAACTCGGTCTAAAACACACTTTTACCTTTTATTTTCCATTTTTATCAACATACCCATTTTTACCCAAACCACCGTTTTCCAAACCGAATTTAAAATCCATGGAAGCACTCGGTACGCATCCTAGAGGAAGGCAAGAGGCACATGTGTAACCACACTATCAAAATATTGGAAATATAGTGGAGCAACCACACTGAGGATGATGCCTCCTAGGAGCAAGAAGATCACATTGGAGACAAATTCTCGCATTTCTTTGCCGTCAACCGAATCTTGGGGATGAGATTCTGTTTAAGGGGTAGTAGGTCTGTAACATCCCAAATTTAGCTCACAAATTATTTATTAAGCTACCAAAATATTGTCCTACAACTACCATGAATTTTTAGAATTTTCTGGCTTTTTCTAGAATTTTCTGCATTAAAGAAAATGCCATTTTTATTTTCTAGATGTTATTTTTGAATTTTAAATTTCAATTCAAAACTGTGCAGAGTTTGAAAATATTTTATTTAGGTTCTCAATAATCTAAAGTACCTCTCCAAAAATGTTTAGAAATTTTGGAGATGGATTGCCATTTTTGCAAAAGTAAACCATATATCTTGTATTAAAAACAGTGACTATAAAAGAATGTATCATAAAACTGTTGAACTGTTATAATTCTGAAAAACTTACACAAACATCACTGCCACATCAGGTGCAACCACAAAAAGTTTCATAAATTGTGGAGCCTCGTAGCTATGCTAAATATTCATAAATTGTGGAGTTCCTAAGCATATTTTTTTTTCCTATTAGTACTTATTAGACAGGCGCAACACAAGATGCTGTCCACGGGGTCCATGGCTCGGAAAGCATCTAGGTGACATCGCACATCGCAGCATGAGCAAGCCTCCAAGGCTCCAAGTTCTCCCACAGAAGCAATCTTTGTCTCACCGATCGTACGACGGCTCTCGTTCAAGCTAGACAATAACACTGACTTTGACACTCCTCGGATGCGTCCTACACAGTACGAGCACCTGGTTGGTTACCTCTTGGCAATCAATGGTGTCTACCAGCTTATCCTCATATGGTAGGCCACTAAGATGACAAATTGAAAGTGATCCATTTCTAAACCCAAAACTTCATTTTTAACAAATATAGCCCCTAGTTCGAAACTACGAAAATAATCTCCTTGGTGAGCTCCAAAGGTGTAGCATGAGACAAAAGTGGCCCATTTTATATCACCAATACTTCATTTGAACAAATATAGCTTCATTTCATTCGAAGTTACGAAAATAACCTCCTTGATAAGCTCGAAAGACACAATCCCCTACCACACCAGAAAAGCTCAGAAATAGGCAACGCCATGACATGATAGGTCGAGCGAGCACGACAACACGGGAGAAGGCATGCTGCCACGATAGGGCAATTAGGCAGGAGCGACATCCTATCGAGCACGCCGAGCTTAGTACCCTCTTGCAAGCTACAGGAGCTCTATGGCGACGTGAGCCCCACCGCCTACCATGGTCGACCGGCCTATCACACCCTTGCCTTCGAGCAACCAGACTGCGGCTTAGAGGTCAACAAACAGTTTTGGATAAGTTTTCTATATTAATTAGATCTGCAATTATGTATGGTAAACTTGGATATGCAGAGAGCAGTTACACCATTTACAAAGAATTGAGATGGGGCAACAAGCAGGGGGGACTAACGTAATCAACTCAATACAGACTGACAAATATCATAAAAATCATTTGTTCCACAAAAACTGTTCGTCCCTGCTCCCAGCAATTCACTCCATATCAGGCAACACCATCGGGCTCCCCAATCTGGGGGTCAGCAGCACTTCGCTTTCTCGACTGCTGGGTCCTGACAAATTGTTCGATGCGCAACTTGAGCTCTGTGTCCGGTATCAACATCTCTTGAGTGAGGTGAGAACGGTTAAATGGATCGGTCTGAAAAAGAATATATGTCAGACAACTGCCCACGTGTAGTACTGGAAGTTTGCATTAACAGAACAGGTTAACCAGTGAATCAGGAAATCAGTACTCACACTATCACTAAGCAGATGCCTAACAATAACTGGCCGATCGATTGTGACCCGCGATGATGGTAGTATCACAGGATCTTTCATCAGAGTATACTGCAAAAAAAAAGGAACCACAGATCATATGACAGAAGTAGCAAATATCTGCATAGAAGTCCTAATAACCAACATATAATGAAAAATTGCAAGCAGTATGATGCTCAGCACGGTCATGATAAAAATGGCATGATTAATAGTTGGATATGCAGAGAGCAGTTACACCATTTACAAAGAATTGAGATGGGGCAAGCAGCAGGGGGGACTAACATAATCAACTCAATACAGACTGACAAATATCATAAAAATCATTTGTTCCACAAAAACTTGGATATGCAGAGAGCATGATTAATAGTTTCACTGGCCACACAAGATTGCTTACATTGTATGTCTTACATTGACTGGGTAGGAATCTGACAAGTCGTAGATATCATATGTATTTATTTTAGTAGCATGTCAGCCTTTAGGTCCCTTACTCATCCAGAAAGGCCCATCCAATACTATCTTAAAACTGTTCACACAGTAAGAAGTTCAAAGCACTTGACACTGTCACTGCTTGAGGCTGCACCGAACGGTAACCCTAGCTCTACTAAGATAGGATATTACAATGGAACAACTAGTCTGTAGTCTTGAGGTGGCTGGTGGGGCCAGAGGGCATTTAAGATGATACCAGATCATCCTAGGATCAAGGTAGATACATATACTAAAGTTGATATAGCGCAAGCATTATGGAGCAGAAAGTTCCGATCCCACTGAATTCAGCTCAAGTCGGATCACGTTGAATGAAGGAGGTAGTTTTAAAGTTTCCAAGAGAGAATAATCTTCATAGCCAAACATCAACTGAATGATTACCAGATATGTTCCATTCCTTTTCACCTTAAAAAGACCTTTCAAATTGGACAGAAGAGGAACAATATCTTGGTAAATAAAGCAATAGTACCTGAATTGGATCAAGAAATTCATCTGGTATGTCGCCAAGGATAGCTTCAGCATCCATGGCCTCAGAAGCAGCAGCTTTTGCCTTACCCGCGAGTTGCATAAACTCCTGTATAATTTGGGGATCTCCCCCAATCTTCCACAAAATATTAGCTGCACTAGCAAACAACTGCAACAGAAAGGCAATTGTCAGACTACCACTACAGAGATCACACTAACGGGAGAAACAAAGCAGAAATTACCTGCTCATTGTATGATCTTCCATCTTTCGAGATTGAAGCATGGAAGATACCTTCCTTATCACCCCTTGTGATATGAACATAGATAGTGGCAATCTACCATGAAAAGACAGTAGTGGAGATGAAAAGGAACTGTTAGACAACAGATGAAAAGGTACTGAACTAAAGAAAAGTTTAATCTCGCCATGAAACCTGTTTCAATAGCTGCTTCGGTTTGAACTCGTACTTCTCAGGATCTTTTACCGTCAATGATTTCCTCTGGGGACCAGCAAGTTGCAAGAGGAAGTAATTTAGCATGCTCGCCACCCTTTCCACCTGAATAAAATAAGGATCATTACAGTGCTCAACATAAAGGGGATAGTCTAAAAAATCAGCTCCTTTTTGGATATTATTACAAGAAAAGTAATATTATGTGAAGGTAACAAATAGTACAGTATTATCAACTGATAATTCTATACAGTACTTCAAAGCTTCAATGGTACTGTAATGAAGTTTTATTATAACACAAACCATGATGACATGTAAATGGATTCAAGGATATAGTTTGATAATGTTACCATTTCTGGAAGAAGGAAAGGTGCCGGAATTTGTTCTGACGTGAATGCAAGCATCCCAACATCCTCATTTGCCAGCTTCATGTCAAATCGAACAATCTGAAAATACATAGTAGATCATGAATCCACCTCCTAACAAAACTATTAAGCAAATATGAAATATCATGCGACACAAGAAAGCTAAGTGCTGGTCAACAAGACTAACATTCTCCCACTGATGAAATACGCGCAGCCGCTCCTCTCTTTCTTGAGCGGGTCTGCTATTCCACGCAACAGTGTTAGCCATTTCAGCTTCTATTTCTTTTAGTTCAAGAATTTTGTTCAAACTCTCATCAAGAAGAAAGATGCTATCATTTATAAGGAAGTTCAGAAAATTTAAGTATACACCCTTCTCCTCTTCTTTAGCAATCTGTCATATGAAAATGTAGAAAATGTTTTCAATAACAAGTGAGTGCAGCAGAAATGTGTATCAGATAGAAGAAATACTACTTGTCTCCATGCATTTCGATGACTGGGAACATCCCATAAATACTCAAGAAGCTCAGCAATATTGTGTCGAATGTTAAACTTGTCATAGAACTGCGAAAATTGGCAAAGAATGTCATTACACAACAGTCTGAGATGTTCTGAATTAATTAGCAAAAAAAGCACAAAGTAATTAGAAGAAACTAATCATGACACTCACTTGCGTATGAGAACCAGTGAATTCAATATCCACATAAAGCTTTAGAAGATTTCTGACAAGGTAATCAAGACACAGTTGGTGCCCCTCGAATAATGAGGCTGTGGAATTCAAGCCACTGCATGAATGGCATAGGAATTTTCAGTACACAGCCTTATAGTCAGAAACCATATACTACTACAGTTTGAAAAAAATGATGAACCTTCTTTGTGGCATCCAGAAATTCAAAACGTCAACCATCTTTGCTCTTAGGTAAGGATTTTTAATGTAAGAAGAGCTCGCCATGAACATAATGATGAAATTAAGAAAGTCATCCTGCCAGAGAAAACAAGAAAATTGGGCAAAAACCATAAGCTAACCAAGGTCTGGTAAACAAAAAATCAAGCCAACGCTAGTATTGCAAAATGGATGGGAAGGATACTCACCAATGCGAAGCTTTCCAAAACTTTTGGCATTCTAGAGGTTAAAACAAGTAAATCCATTGCATCATCAAGAAAATGCTCTGGAATGCAAGAAAATTCCTTGGGGCATTGTGATGGCAAAGGCATCTTAAATCCGCCAACTAGGTCTACTGACCACAATATCATTAATCTGTAGAACGATAGTGCACGTTGAAGAAATGCGCCATCCTGATTAAATGTAAACAATTAGTATTGCATAACTTTAAATGAAAGAAGCAGTTAATGAAGAAAAATGAAGGTGCTTCACTAAATTAAACCAGAACATCCAAAGCAAGAGATTTAAAAGACATTTTCTGACTGAAAAAAAAAATCTTATAAAAACAAATTCGGCATGGCATGTATGGTCCCTCATGTGGAATCATGTATGAAATCAGGTAACGGGAAATCAACAGCCTCATCCTAGATAATGCTCACTAAGCACTACAGGGACAATAACACAGAACTATGGTGTCCAAGGAATGAAAATGGAGTACGATGTACTTGTGTACATACTTTTCGAATCAAAATTACAAAAAAAAAATGCAATAGTGATTCCAATCATGATCCAGAGAGGCTTGCAACTCCAGAATGTTCAACATTCATTCTACAAAATAAAAGGAATATGACTAGAAGCAGATTCCCGTGTTCCCTTGCATGAATAGCTAATCAGATGAATAATCCACATGGAGTAGAAAGGTCCGAAGGTATGTGAGCATACTCTAAGTATTTGAGCTTCATAACAGAGCTTGTCTTGTGATAAAATTTCAACAATCTTCTCCAAGCGTTTTATGTCTTGCTCAAGCTGTGGTGAACCTCCTCCTCGATCCCTCATTGCTTTGTATGATTCCAAATCATTTTCACACCTTGCAAGATCCTAAAAGTTGGATTAAGAAATGACAAGTGTTCAGTGCAGAGTTGAAGAATTCGTTCCTGGATCTAAAACATAGTTTGCATTCAGTTAGTGTGTGCCCTAACAAAGCTAGGTATGCTGGAGATTGATTAGCCATGTGCATGGATCAATAATATGCGAAAATGTCATACATAAAATAGAAAGATAATACGAAGAAACAAGCTAATCATGTAAGAAACAGATGTGAAGCGTGCATAGAGTGTCTCCAAACCTGAGCAACATGTTTGAAGTCTGATAGAGTTTTCATCATCCCTAGATTAAGCACCCTTGCAGTCATGAAGAAACATTCGCAAATAAATGAGTAATTATCTTTCTTCGAGCACCTCCCTGTGCTATTTTTGCCAGAGCTTGTGGCTTTCTGTGATTCCACAAAGCGAGCCTCTCCACTGGCAATATCTTGAGCATGCTCATGACTCCTGCTCTCTATCCAAGATAAGACTTCTTCTGAAGAAGCATTTATTGCTGTCAAATCCCTACAGTACAAAAGCAATGTATTAGTTACTGAAATAATGCAAAATATGCACTCTACTCAGCTTTGCACACTCAATCTCAGAGAAGAAACTCACTTGAAATCGATTCTATCGTTGCAGAAGAGATACTTGACATCAATCTTGTCCTTTGACTCAATCCTATCCAAAAAAGGCTCGCATAGCCGGAGCATCACAGCACTAAGATTGACAAACATACCCGAACTAGCGCATTTCAAAGGATCCACCTGTTGCAGGACACAGGATGAGTTTAATAGCACTGGATACCAGTAACTGGGATTTGAAAGTATTTTTATTTTAAGTACAGTTGATTACTGCAACACAGGCGAATCGGCCATATAGCATGCCAAGTATTACAACCCTTTAAGGGCATTTCATATTTTAGAAGATCCAAAACAAATAAAGGCATTATTTTCTGATGTTGGGTTGTCACAACTAACAACACTGCTATCAGGTAATGTGGCATGTGTGTAACACATTTAGGACAACAGGACATGCCCAACACTCATCTGACATGTATTGGACACCTGCTCTCAGTTCCACCAAATCATCAATTTTACATCTGCAACATATAAATGGTGTGTTGAGACCATGAATGGAATTTGTTCCCCTCTAACTTAGAACTAACAATTTGATACACTACTGTTAGCCAAATTGACTTCTTAGACCTTTTTGTCTTTAGTGTGTACCCTAGCCTATAATTTAAATGAAAAGATGATTTATGGAAACATTGTCTGATGGAACCATTCATTGTGGTTATGCCCAGTTAAATTTTGTCAGTTACCTGCATGCGAGATCTGCCCGCATTTTTATTTATCAAGTCTGCAAGATACTCAAGAACCTTTTCTCGAGTATCCGAATTTTTAAGCAAGATTAGAAGAATGTCCTTAAGGCCATCATATAAGCCATTCATAACACTCTTGATTGTTGTGAAAGATGACAACAAATCAGCTGGTCGGTGTGAAGATGCCTTGGAGAAGCACTGTTGCCTGATAAAAAAAATTAAAAGGAAAGGTTAGGCTGCATGATTATCTGCACACACAAAAATTGTACCAAGGGGGCCCTCTCAAGTTCATGAACAAAGAACAAATCTTGTTAATAAAACCAAAAAAGTACATGGAAACTTCCCATTAATCAACTTAAAACTTAGAATGGTGCATGTTAATTGAAACACACTATATTTGATGGGCAAAAATCATGTGGTAACCCAAATTGAGTGTAAACTTCAAGGAAACCATATGTCAAGATTTCCGAAAATTCTCAATAAACTTCTAGATATAGGGGAGGTGGTATTATCTATCCATGTAAATTTGAATATCAAACTCATGACTTTGTTTATTTCTTTAGAGGATTCTATGTCTAATTATTCAAAAACAATCACAGTTGGGAGATATGAAAAAGACAAATTCTACATGATTTGTCTTTTTCATATCTTCCAAATGAGATTGAGTTTGATCTTGAAATTTTACATGGCTATAGAATGCATCCTCCCCTATATCAACAATTGTGTTTAGAATTTTTGAAGACCTTTACACGTGGTTTCCACAAAGTTTACACTCAATTTGGGTTTCCACCTGATATTTACCCATATTTGATATTTCCCAACTAAAGATTGCTATTCCTAGCCCTGAAATTGAGGACATTAAGATCATGCTTAGACTACATCTTGTATATATTTTGAAAAGAGAAGATATAGAATGGCCAGGTCACAAAGCTATAAACTGTATAGGCAAATAAAAGTTCCTATTTCGACAAAAAATTTAAACCCATGTTCATATCACTTGAAATACAAGAGTTTGGAATTGAGCATGCACAGCAGGGAGACTACTCAATTTTAAATAATATCACAGGATTCCCAACAAAATTGCATTTCTTGACATGTAGCTATGGTATAATTCAGAACTAGAGTCCAACAACTAATTGAGATGAAAAATCAAACTGCCAAGTTAGCACAACAAACAAGAAAATTAAAGATTATTTGAAACCCAAGATCAAAATTTCAGTAGGCGTATAAAATTATCAATAGTCTTCTTCATGATTGAACCACACAATAGCACTTAATAAAATAGACAACTGCAGCAAGGATGCAAGTAACGCCAACTGGGCTAATCTACATGAGATCAAAACTATGCTTCCATATAAGCAGTCTGATATCAAACCCCAAAAGGGAAAAGAAAAAAAGGCAAGAGCTTCTCAAAACATAAGTAACAGCAATGCTATAGTCTAGGATTATGTCTTTCACGGTGATGCAACTATAAAAACATGTTTTCATGACTTGCCATTTTTTTGTTTAAAAATATGTGGGCTCGCAGCACACTATCCAATGTAAACATTTTTGGCATTACAAGGTTTTTTTCGTGATAAAAAGACGACTCCAGACAACCGTAAAAAATAATACCACTTTACAAGCACACCACCAAAAGAACTATTTTCAGATGTTTGTTCACAGCATCACTTAAGCATTGAACTCCAAAAATGGTTGTATGGAAGTTATAGCATACTTCAAAATTCAAAATTGAATATAGCAATTGGCAATATTCAAAATTCCAATTTTCACATCTAACTAGTCAAAAGAATGCTCAACTTGCTTGACAGACTCTCTCTTGACCTATAGAAGGACAAATTTTTAGCAAAAACTCCCAAGCTAATATGCACATATCTACAGTTCTAATCAGAGTCAGCATAACTCACAAGAGCACACAAATGCGAGCTTTCCACATCTAAGCAAACATTAGACGACAATTGAAACAATCAATCAACAGTAAGAGCACTCACCCGACATCAGGCTTGCTCGCAAATTCACGGTCCGGGATTGCGCTCACGTGGAAGAACGCTCCGAGCACGCTGGAGATCTCCATGACCCTCCCTTCCCCGATCAGCATGATTTGATTCTTCGGTATCCACTTGGGGTGATTCACCAGTGCCTTGGCGCAGTTCGGGATTCCCACCAGCCGCCTCAGCACCCGCAGCGGCCGCTGGAAGTCGCCGAGTGCCGACACCTTCTCGACGCTCTGCCTCAGGCGCTCGTACAGCTCCACCATCGCCGGCTCGACGGTCTCATAATCCGCGTTCCCGAAGAATTCCTCGAGGAAGCCCGGCGGCGGCGGGGCGCCGGGGGCCGGGGTGGGGTCGAGCGGGTCGGAGGCCTCGGCGAGGAGGAATACGAGCAGGTCAGAGGCGGGGTGCGGCGCGTTGGGGGGAGAGGGGAAGGTGTCGGGGTTGCCGGCGACGATGCGGGCGTAGGAGAGGATGAGACCCCGGAGGTGGACGATGGAGGCGGCGAGTCGCGCGCGGAGGGCGGCGTCGCGGATGGTGGAGATCTTGCGCGCCTCGTCGGCGGCGCGGCGGAAGGCGGCGGCGAGGAAGGCGAAGGGGGAGGGGGATGCAGCGGGCGGGTCCGAGAGGGAGAGGCGGTCGATGAGGAGGCGCTCGGCTGTGTCGCGCAGGGCGAGGAGGGGGCGCGACTCCGAGAGGAGCTCGGCAGCGGTGAGCTCGAGGTAGGCGACGGCGGGGTTAGAGGAGGAGGGGGGCGTGAGGGATACGAGGAGGATCTTGCGGAGGATGATGTCCTCCACCTCGTCGGGCGTGCGCTGCGTCCGCGACGTCGCCGGCTGGGGCGGGGACGCCATCGGCGGTGGCTTTCGGCTCGGATGAGGGCGGCGGTGTTCGCTGCTACTCCTACTCGTCTTTTGGTTTTGGGGAATCGCGTGTTGCGGTGGGTCGGGGAGTAGCTGGGGTTTGGAGGTGAATTTTTTTAAAAAAATAATATACTATTTAAATAATTTTATGAAATAATACACACACAAAAATTATAAAATATAAACCTGTCTATTTGAAATAGCTACCAATTAGATATTTATTATGTCGCTGATTGAATTGTTCGATATATTATTTAATCGTGGATTCATTTGACCGACAAGATTAAGGCTTCTATCGCTAAATGAATTGGCATGAATTGGCGATAGAACACGGAAAGTCTGTCGCTAATTTATTTGGTAATAGATCTTCTGCCACCAATTGAAATAGCGATATGTGTATATTTTATAATTTCTTTTAACTTATTATTTTTATAAAATTATTTAAATAGTGTATTTTTTTTGGAAAAAAATTGATTGGATGTTGTTTAGCCTTGTTTGATACGGCTTGAGCTTCAGTTTTTCCCTTCTGGAAATCAGAAGTTGTCCTAAAACAGTAGGTTTCTTCGCAGTCGAAAGCTAAAAGCCAGCAGCCTATTTATACTAAAAGAAGCTAAAAGCCGAAAACTATTATGGGATATCTTCCCACGGCTTCGATGGGTTGGGATTCCGACTTTACCGTTAGAGTTGAAGAAAATTATCCTCTTTTACCAAGTATAAAATCTCAAACCCCACCCCTCCCACTCCATTCCTGTCTCGCACTTCTCACACCTAAAAGATATGCTACCAAACACCAAAACTCAGTCCAACCGTTCAATCATTCAGCCATACAAGCTAGCCAAAAGCTACTTCTCATAAAAATTATAGCTAATATCAAACATGGCCTAAGAAGTAGGAATTACAATACGGTGGAAGAGCAAGGTTACTAATACTACATATACTAAACTCCCTGGACTTCTGGCAATCTCCCCGCACCACGTCGCCCCCGTGCATCCGAACCATCCGATCACACTTGCACAAGTCCAGATCACCTTCCTCAGATTATAGCTTCATCGATTTATTGCACATCACATTATACAACTCCACCTGTAGCTCAGATGGTAGGAACATGTGGGTTGTGTGCGTGAGGTCGTGAGTTCGAGTTCCGGAGAAATTTTTTATCCTTATTTAATTGAGTTATTAATTGATATTGGAAATACTACATATACTAAACTCCCTGGACTTCTGGAAATTTTTTTATCCTTATTTAATTGAGTTATTAATTGATATTGGAAATACTACATATACTAAACTCCCTGGACTTCTGGCAATCTCCCCGCACCACGTCGCCCCCGTGCATCCGAACCATCCGATCACACTTGCACGAGTCGAGATCACCTCCCTCAGATTATAGCTTTGTAACACCCCAAAATTTTGCTTTTATTGAATTCATGTGTGATTTGGCACTTTGGTGAATTTTTGGAATTTGCTGGAATTTATTTGAATTTATTCCATTTTGAAATAATTAAAGAATTTAATTTTGCAAATAAAATTTTGTTGGAAATATTTTATTTGAGTCCAAAATAATCCAAAATATTTTCCAGAATTTTTCTGGAATTTTTCTGAGTCATTTGCTATTTTTAATGAATTAAATGAATTACTGGGAATTATTTTAAATATTAAATCGCTGGAAATTCAACTCGGGTCTAGTATCGCTCATCCGATCGAAGTCGAACCCGAGTCGGACTCGAGTCCGACCGAGCCGATTGACTTGACCAAACCGGCTCCCAAATTTAATCAATCCCAACCGTTGGATCAAGATCCAACGGCCGAGATCCGCCCGTCTGCAGATTCGAGCCGTATCCGGCCGGATCCGATCGCGCCCTGCGATCGTGGCCGTTGATCGTGCCACGTGGGCCGGTGTCGTCGTCGTCTCCGCCGAGTCCGAGCCGGACTCAGCCGCCGCGCCATGCGCCGTGTAGAATTAGGTTTCCGTCGAGCACGAACGCCGAGGCTATTTAAAGCCCTGGTCACGCCCGAGGTTGCCCTCATCCTTGCGCACTGCTTCCCGAGCCATCTCGCCTGAGCCGCCGCTTGTTCGCGTGCGAGCTCGCCAGTAGTTGAGCGCCACTCCGCCATGCTTTTGCCTCGTCTCGCCGCCGTCGTCGTCTTCCGCCAAGAAGGAGCCTAACCGAACCCCGGCCAGCGCACTAAGAGACCATTCACTTCGCCGAACGACCGAGCGCCGTCGGGCTCGCTGCCGTCTCCGTCTCCGTAGCCGCAGCCCGTCGTGTCGCCATCGCCCTCGCGAACTCTCAGGCGCCGTCCGATCTTGATCGTGCGGTTGAGGTGAGTTCACGTGTTCCAAACCCGATTAGATGCGGACCGCTGGATCAAGATCCAGCGGTTCACAATCGCCACGCGTCGTGGTAGTGATTATTATAGGATTAGATCCGACCGTCCGATCTAGATCGAACGCCCACTGGCCATCGAGTAGATTCAACACGTTAACCCTGGATCTAATCGCGCCGCTGAATTTCAAATCAACGGCCGAGATTGCGCCACGTGTCGGGAAGTTGGACCGACGCCGGGCCGCTGGCCCACGCTGGCAGGCAGGACGCTGACACGCGGGGCCGCGTGTCAGAGGGCCCGCATGTCAGCGGCTGACCCAGCCAAGCGCTGACGTCACCCATGACGTCATCGGTGGGTCCCACCTGTCAGCACCGTGGGCTGAGCCCCGCTGACGTCAGCGATGACGTCACCCGAGTGGGCCCACATGTCGGCCGACACGTGAAGTCGTGGACCGAGTCCACGGTGGACCCGAGCCAAGCGTGGATCAAGTCCATGGACCGGCTGACGTCAGCCAACCAATCAGAGGCTGCCACGTGTCCCTGCTGACGCAATAAATGATTTTCCGAAAAAGAAAATGATTTAATAAATCGGTTTAATAATTGATTTGAATTTCAAAACTTCAAACGCTTATAACTTTTGCGTTTCAACTCCGATTTGAGTGATTCAAATTTCTAAATTTGTATAAAATTGAGATCTACCTAAATATGAATTTTATTTAATTTTTGGACTAAATTTTTTCTCTGCAAAATTATTTAAATGATTATGCAAACTTTAAATAATCATAACTTTTGCGTCTTAACTCCAAATTTGATTTATTCCAGTTTCTAAAAATCCATAAAATTATGTTCTTTCTGTTTATGGATTTTATTTGGATGTTTGGACACTTTTGCCTATTGTTTATTTGGGTATTTGCTATTTGCACGCTTTTACGAGTAGACGTTGAAGTGCCTAAGGATTCGAAGGAGAAGTATTGACTCAGGATCCAACTCAAGGCCAAGAGCAAGTACTTTTTGAAGGCAAGTTGTGCTTTGACCATGTTGATCCTATTTCGAAAATCTATTTTGATTTAAACTATTGCATGCTAGTTCAAGTAGAAAAATACTTTGTTTAAACTTGGGGATTAGATAAGTACCAATTTGCTGTATGACACCTTGATTATTTAAGTATGTGCCATGACCCTTGTCACCCTAGTTGTGGTTTACTAGTTGGACATTATTAAATTGCCAACATGGGTTTAGACCGTTGTAGTATCGCTTAGACACCTTTCGTGCTCATGACATGATTTTGGACAATCAAATGTTAATATTGACTTAATGATATATTGAACCTGTTTTGGAAAAGTATCATGTGATGTTGATGGCACGTGGTGCATGGTAATCAAGCTGGGGTTTGATAAGCTGATTTCGGCCAGGGCATGTGGCAAGAGTAATCAGGTGGGCCGATTGTGGCATTGGGGATGTTGATTTGGTTCTTCGGGTAGTCTTGCCCTGGTCACCCTAAGGACTTAACCTTGCAAGCCTTTGAACTGGGTCTAACGTGCAACCACATGTCTCAGAATGGGACGGACCTAGTTGACTAAGTTGCTAATAACGCACTGTGGGACCTCGGGAGGTCAACTACACCCTTTGTGTAAGTTGTACGGGGAGCGTCTGGGCCGAGGCCAGTACCCATCTAACGGTTGATTGGCCTAGACTTCGCCTTAGCGAAGGGAAGGGTTAGTCTTAATAACCAGGAGGACCACTTGTATTGTTAGAGGTTTCCGAAAGACTTTGTTACGGAACTTCGCCTTTATGGTGTTTGACTGTATCTTGTGGGTAAAGTGCATAACCTCTGCAGAGTTTAGAATCTATTCGAATAGCCGTGTCCGCGGTATTGGACATCGCCGAATTACTGATCAAGGGTTAGATTTTCTCAAAAATAACTTTGGTTTGAAAAGTTGGGTTGGTCTAAAAATGCAGATGATGGAAATGTGGTTTAGGATGGGGAAAAATGTTTATTAAACTTCTTGAAAAGTTATTTACGCTTTACTTATTTCTACCGCTTGAATCTACTTATATTACTTTTCAAATGTCGTTTATTGCAAATATACCTGGAGCTATTCCTTTGTACCACGCCATGCATATAGTAGATTAGCTTGCATTCGGTGCATGACTTCCTGAGTACCAAGTACTCAACCTTGCCTCAACACAACACCGCTGAAGAGGAGACTACGCCACCGGAGGAGGAATTCCAAGAGGATCCGTCTACTTAGGGATGCGAGCCCGGGCCATTGCCTGTGGTATACTGGATGGCGCCACGAAGCTATTTGATTTTCCGCTGCTATTATTTTTCTCTGAATAAGTTTCGCCTTGCGAGGCATATATTTGTAACTTGGCCATAAGGTCGAGTACCCACTTTGGTTATTTAAATAAAGTACTTTGATAATATCGAATGGTATGATTGTGATATTTACCAATGTTAAGACTGTGTGCACTAGCGCGTTCCTGGACTAGTGCTGAATACACAGAGGGTCCGGATTTGCAAATTCGGGGTCCCGACAGAGGTGGTATCAGAGCCAGGTTGACTGTAGGCTCAACCCTAGCTAGAATGGTCGTAGTGAGGATAAAACCTATTTTCTAAAAGGAAAAAAAAAATTTGTCAAGATAAGAAATGACATCTCGACTTATCCCCTTCTCTCTTTTCTTGTCTCTTGCTGAAATTTTCCCTTACCTTGTCACAATTTAAAAATTCCGAGTTCTTACGTGAAGCACTCTTGTGACAGATGGAGGAAGAGTTCAACTACGTTGATCTGGGAGTTGGTCACGCCAGAACTTTGGCATATGTCGCAGACTCTGAGATTTTGAGAAGCCCCAATACCAAGTGGAAGTGATCAGACAAGCGGGATTGATCAAGGCTTGTGACATGAGGATTGAGGTACCTGCTAGGAAAAAGGGCCCAGCAATCGCCTCGATACACCTGACCGCCAGAGATCTACAATGCAGATGGGTATCCAAGAAGTATCACGACGAGCAATGCGGCACATTACCCGCATTCACGCCAGAGAATTGAGAGTACGGTGTTCCGCTACTATCCGCAAGAGCCGATAACCTTCTTGACCCGAAGGTGATTCAGGATGAGGATGCCACGGTTACACGCTTGGCACGATTTGTCGCCGCCCAGGAGGATGTACTAGATAATACAAGCAAGGAGCTGAAGGCCCGCAAGGAGATCACGACAGAGAAGAACAGATGGCGGGAAGCTCAAGAGTATGTGGCACACCTTCTACGAAGGATTGACGAGTTGGAGATGACCTTGTACGGACTGCACTCCAGAGCCAAGATTGAGCTACACGAGCCGATCCAGAGGAGTCGATCTCGATGAGGACACCGCTTCTTCGACTACCATAGAGGACACAGCTTGCTGGACATGGCGATCAAGTTACGCCTATGCCACAAAGACCCGCACTGTGCCGTGGAGGTTTTCTCGATGAGTGAGGATAGGTTCTATAGTGAGACTCCTTCGCCGAGTCGCGTCATAGAATAAAGAGTCACCCTTTAGGCGTTAGACTCCGCATTAGTTCGATTTGGATTTGCTTTGTTTGTCGAGTGTGCGAGATGTGTTGCAAGGCCCTTAGGCATTGTAAGCAACCATACCAAGCTATTAATATCAATAATAAAGTTGGACCTTAAAGTTACACCTTTCGCCCGCATAAGTTCCATATTACTTGTCTACTCTTGTTTCCCTCTCATCTCTAAACCTAGAGCAAACCAACAGATGGTGAACACCCGTGGAAACTTTGGAAGCAATGGGAGTGGTTCTCGCCACAGAAACCCCAATGATGGAGCACCAAAGACCGCCACTGGATATGCAGAATTTGGAGCTTTTCTTGCTGCACAGACTCGATTGATGCATGCTATGATGCAACAAATGCAGCACGTCACCGCTCGAGGCCACACCAATCAAGTTAATCAGTGACCACGCCGAATACAAGACTATCGAGTTCATGAGAACTCACCCACCCACTTTCTCTGGGAATGCCAATCCATTGGAGGCCGATGATTGGTTAAGATCAATCGAGAGGAAGCTACACATAGCTCAATGCATAGGAAATGAGAAGGTACTCTCGCTTCTCATCACCGAAGGAACAATTACCGAATGGTGGGAGAACTTCGTGCCACGCAAGAGAACCCTCAAGATATCACTTGGGAAGAGTTCACAAATGCATTCGACAAGATCACGTGCCTGAAGGAATCATGGACCTTAAGAAGGAGGAGTTCAGGCATCAAGCAAGGTAATCACCAGTGGTCGACTACCGAACAAGTTCACACAAATAGCACGCTACGCACCGAGGATGTAGCAATGAGATAAATCCAGGCATACCTCGTTTTATGAAGGGACTTAACTCAGATTGCAAGTAGGATTGATCACCCACACCTTTCCAGATTTCCAAGAATTGGTGAATAAGGCGCTTATTCTTGAGGACAAGCGCAAGGAACTGGATGAGAACAGAAGCGCAGGATGCAACAAAGAAGGATCACGCCAGGAGCGCAATACCGAGAGTTGCACCAAATCAATTCTTCGATTCCAACCACGAGAATGCAACAAGGACACCATCCTCAAAGACCAAGACTCGCCAATCGTAACTACCAAACCCCAGCCACCGCTAGAAACACTACTCCGGCAACAAGAAGGAACAATGACGCCGCTACAATCAAGCAACGAGCCAGGACACTTTGCCAACAGCTTGTCCAAAGAAGACAGCAGGAGTGACCCCAGCCGCTTCAACCTAGGAACCACCCCAGCTAGGACGCCAAAGACAGAGCCACACCCTGCATCGTGGTGAGAGGCCGAGTCAACCATGTCACCGCGGATGCACTTTGCGAGAATGCTACGGACGTCGTCTTGGGTAAGTTACTTGTTAACTCAAGACTGCAACAGCTTTGTTTGACTCGAGCTTCAGATTCGTTTGTTTCGCAAGGCTTTGCTACTAGAAATGATTTGAGGATTGCAAGACTTAAGTGCATGCTTTTAGTTCAAACCCCTGGTTCCGAACTCCGAACGAAAGTAGGATGTTCCGGGGTGAGAATACTGATAGGTGGAATAGAGTTCCTAGCAAACCTTATAATTTTAGAGACCCAGACCTTAGACGTCATATTGGGAATGGATTGGTTATCCAAGCACAAGGCCGTATTGGATTGTGGACGAAGGACTATCTCAGTTGAGAGCCCGTGTGGGAAGAAAGTGGAATTTCAAGCCACCGCAGTGAGAGATGGACAGTTGATGGTTAACAGTACCAAGGCAGTCAGCATAGATGATGTCTCAGTAGTGAATGAGTACCCCGATGTTTTTCCTGAAGATTTACCTGGTATGCCGCCAGACAGGGACATAGAATTTGTAATAGAGCTTGTACTGCACAAAGACCGATAGCAAAGAGACCCTATCGGATGTCCACCGAGGAGTTGGTAGAAATGAAGAAACAAATTTAGAAGAGTTAATGGAGAAAGGATTTATCAGACCGAGTTCGTCGCCGTGGGGAGCACCAGTTTTGTTTGTCAAGAAGAAGGACGGGAGTTTCAGGATGTGCATTGACTACCGTGCACTCAATGAAGTCACCGTGAAGAATAAGTATCCGCTACCCAGGATCGATGATTTGTTTGATCAACTGAGAGGAGCCGGAGTTTTCTCCAAGATTGATCTTAGATCGGGATACCATCGATTGAAGATCCGATCGTAAGATATTCAAGATCGCATTCTCGCCAAGATATGGACATTACGAGTTTACGCTATGTCCTTTGACTCGATTTAATGCGCCAGCTTATTTCATGAATATGATGAATAAGGTGTTCATGGAATATTTGGACAAGTTTGTCGTCGTGTTCATAGACGATATCCTAATCTACTCCAAGACAGAGGGTGAACATGCCGAACACTTAAGGCGAGTTTTGGAAAAGCCGAGGAACAAAGCAACTTTTCGCCAAGTTCAGCAAGTGTGATTTTTGGAAGGACAAGGTGGAGTTTCTTGGACATGTAATGACCGCAGAAGGAGTCGCCAGTAGATCCAAGCAAAGTAGAAGCTGTGTTACATTGGGAGCACCAAGACTGTGACCCAGTTCGAGTTTCCTTGGAATGGCAGGATACTACCGCCGTTTCATCGAAGGCTTCTCGACAATTTGCGAAACCTCTTACGCAATCGGCCAAGAAGGAAAAGAAGTTTGCATGGACGCCTTGAATGTGAGAAAGGATTTCAGGAGTCAAGAAGCGATTGACGTCGGCACCGGTGTTAGTTCTACCTGATGTTGCTCAAAGCTTCGATATTTATTGTGACGACGCGCCAAGGACTTGGATGTGTGCCGATGCGTAACGGAAAGGTCGCCGCTTATGCATCAAGGCGCTTGAGGCCGCATGAGGAAAATTATCCGACACATGACTTAGAGTTAGGCCGTAGTGCATACTTTGAAGATATGGCGTCACTATCTCGATTGGAAACAGATGTGAAGTATATACGGATCATAAGAGTTTTAAGTACATATTCACCCAATCGGATCTCGAATATGAGGCGGAGGAGATGGTTAGAGTTGATCAAAGACTATAATGTTGGAATCCATTACCATCCCTGAAGGCCAACGTAGTAGCCGATGCCCCGAGTCGGAAAAGCCATACCGTGAGTACGTTGCTAGCCACAAGTCGATGAGTTATGTGAGGATTTTCGTAAAATGAAGATTGAGGTAGTACCTAGGGGATTCTTGGCCGCATTAGAAGTAAAGCCTACCCTAGAGGATCGATCCGAGAAGGATGTATGATGATGACAAGATCCGCAGGATTAAGTCCATCAAGGAGGAAGGCAAGGCAGAGGACTTCAAGTTGGATGAGCAAGGCACGTTGTGGATGAAGGATCGTATTTGTGTGCCTAACAAAAGGAGTTAAAGCAACTGATTACGAAGAAGCCCATGACTCTAAGTACTCAATTCATCCCGAAGCGCCAAGATGTATCAGATCTCAAGGAGAGATTCTCGTGGCCGAGTATGAAACGTGAAGTTGCCGAGCATGTTGCATTGTGCGACGTATGCCGTAGAGTCAAGGCAATGCATCGAGACCAGCAGGATTGCTACAACCGCTGAAAATACCTCGAGTGGAAGTGGGAGGAAATCGGAATGGATTTCATTACCGGTTTGCCAAAGACTCAAGGAGGTTATGACTCCATATGGGTTATAGTGGATCGCTTGACTAAAGCGGCCCATTTTATCCCCGTGAAGACCACTTACTCGGAGATAAATTAGCGTAATTGTACATGATCAGATTGTCTGCATCGCACGGAGTGCCAAAAAGGATTGTATCGGATGAGGTACCCAATTTACCTCAAGGTTCTGGAATAAGTTGCATGAAGCCATGGGAACCCGCTTGAACTTCAAGATGACTTATCATCCATGCAGACCAGACAGACCGAAAGAGTCAACCAGATTCTGGAGGATATGTTGAGAGCTTGTGCATTAGCTTATGCTACTTCTTGGGATAAGAGCTTACCGTATGCCGAGTTCGATTACAACAATAGTTATCGTGCTAGTTTACAAATGTCACCTTTTGAGGCATCAGATGGTCGACTCGCTTGACGCCATTGAATTGGAATGAGACCGTGAGCGCCGTGTCTTTGGGCCTGATATTCTTCAAGAGGTCAAGAGCAGATCGCCATGATTAGGGAAAGGTTGAAGATAGCCCAATCTCGATGTAAGAGTTATCTTGACAATCGTCGCCGAGAATTGAGTTTTGAACCGTAAGACTTTGTATACCTCGAGTTACGCCTCTCGGGGAGTTAAGAGGTTCCATGCCAAAGGGAAACTCGCACCTGCTATGTTGGACCATTTAAGATTTTGAGTCGCAGAGGCGGTTGCTTATCACCGGAGTTGCCACGATCGTTGGCAGGAGTGCATGATGTATTCCATGTGTCCTAGTTGAAGAAGTGCCTCCGAGTTCCCGAGAAATGCACACCGCTAGAGTTAATTGAGTTGCAAGAGGACTTGACTTATAAGGAGCATCCTGTGAGGATTCTCGACACAATGGATCGAGAAACTAGAAACAAGTCAACCCGTTTCAGAGAGTTCAAAGGAGCAACCATGAAGAAAGCGAAGCGACTTGGGAGCGCGAAGAGGATTTGAAGAAAGAATTTCCAAACCTATTCCTTTAGTAAGCCCTGAATCTCGGGGACGAGATTCTATTAAGGGGGGGAGGTTTGTAACACCCCAAAATTTTGCTTTTATTGAATTCATGTGTGATTTGGCACTTTGGTGAATTTTTGGAATTTGCTGGAATTTATTTGGATTTATTTGGAATTTATTTGAATTTATTTGAATTTATTCCATTTTAAAATAATTAAAGAATTTAATTTTGCAAATAAAATTTTGTTGGAAATATTTTATTTGAGTCCAAAATAATCCAAAATATTTTCCAGAATTTTTCTGGAATTTTTCTGAGTCATTTGCTATTTTTAATGAATTAAATGAATTACTGGGAATTATTTTAAATATTAAATCGCTGGAAATTCAACTCGGGTCTAGTACTGTTCATCCGACCGAGTCGGAACCCGAGTCGGACTCGAGTCCGACCCGAGCCAGTTGACTCGACCAAACCACCTCACTTAATCAATCCCAACCGTTGGATCAAGATCCAACGGCCGAGATCCGCCCGTCACGGCTCGAGCCAGATCCGCCGGATCCGATCGCGCCCGTCGCGATCGTGGCTGCTGATCGTGCCACGTGGACGCGGTATTGTCGTCGTCTCCGCCGAGTCCGGCCGGACTCGCCGCCGCCGCCCGCCGTGTAGAATTAGGTTTCCGCCTCGCACGAACGCCGAGGCTATTTAAAGCCCTGGTCACGCCCGAGGTTGCCCTCATCCTTGCGCACTCCGCTTCCTCGAGCCATCTCGCCGAGCCGCCGCTTGCCGTCGCGAGCTCGCCGTAGTTGAGCGCCACTCCGCCGCGGTTTTGCCTCGTCTCGCCGCCGTCCGTCGTCTTCCGCCGAAGGAGCCTGCAACCGAACCCCGGCCAGGCGCACCAAGAGACCATTCACTTCGCGGAACGACCGGGCCGCCGTCGGGCTCGTCGTCGCCTCCGTCTCCGGTAGCTGCAGCCCGTCGTGTCGCCATCGCCCTCGCGAACTCAGGCGCCGTCCGATCTTGATCGTGCGGTTGAGGTGAGTTCACGTGTTCCAAACCCGACAGATTCGACCGCTGGATCAAGATCCAACGGTTCACAATCGCCACGCGCCGTGGTAGTGATTATTATAGGATTAGATCTGGACCGTCCGATCTAGATCGAACGCCCACGGCCATCGAGTAGATTCAACACGTTAACCCTGGATCTAATCGCGCCGCTGAATTTCAAATCAACGGTCGAGATTGCGCCACGTGTCGGGAAGTTGGACCGACGCGGTCAACGCTGGCCCACGCGCTGCGTAGGACGCCGACACGCCGCCCGTGTCGAGGGCCCGCATGTCGGGCCGCCGACCCAGCCTAAGCGCCGACGTCACCCATGACGTCATCGGTGGGTCCCACCTGCCGACTGCGGGCCGAGCCTCGCCGACGTCGGCGATGACGCTACCCGAGTGGGCCCACATGTCGGGCCGACACGTAGAGTCGTGGGACCGAGTCCACGGTGGACCCGAGCCAAGCGTGGATCAAGTCCATGGACCGGCCGACGCCACCAACCAATCGAGGTCGCCACGTGTCCTCGGCCGACGCAATAAATGATTTTCCGAAAAGAAAATGATTTAATAAATCGGTTTAATAATTGATTTGAATTTCAAAACTTCAAACGCTTATAACTTTTGCGTTTCAACTCCGATTTGAGTGATTCAAATTTCTAAATTTGTATAAAATTGAGATCTACCTAAATATGAATTTTATTTAATTTTTGGACTAAATTTTTTCTCTGCAAAATTATTTAAATGATTATGCAAACTTTAAATAATCATAACTTTTAAGCCTTAACTCCAAATTTGATTTATTCAGCTTTCTAAAATCCATAAAATTATGTTCTTTCTGTTTATGGATTTTATTTGGATGTTTGGACACTTTTTGCCTATTGTTTATTTGGGTATTTGCTATTTGCACGCTTTACGAGTAGACGTTGAAGTGCCGGAAGGATTCGAAGGAGAAGTATTGACTCAGGATCCAACTCAAGGCCAAGAGCAAGTACTTTTTGAAGGCAAGTTGTGCTTTGACCATGTTGATCCTATTTCGAAAATCTATTTTGATTTAAACTATTGCATGCTAGTTCAAGTAGAAAAATACTTTGTTTAAACTTGGGGATTAGATAAGTACCAATTTGCTGTATGACACCTTGATTATTTAAGTATGTGCCATGACCCTTGTCACCCTAGTTGTGGTTTACTAGTTGGACATTATTAAATTGCCAACATGGGTTTAGACCGTTGTAGTATACTGCTTAGACCTGCTACGTGCTCATGACATGATTTTGGACAATCAAATGTTAATATTGACTTAATGATATATTGAACCTGTTTTGGAAAAGTATCATGTGATGTTGATGGCACGTGGTGCATGGTAATCAAGCGGGGTTTGATAAACGATTTCGGCCAGGGCATGTGGCAAGAGTAATCAGTGGGCCATTGTGGCATTGGGGATGTTGATTTGGTTCTTCGTAGTCTTGCCCTGGTCACCCTAAGGACTTAACCTTGCAAGCCTTTGAACTGGGTCTAACGTGCAACCACATGTCTCAGTAATGGGACGGACCTAGTTGACTAAGTTGCTAATAACGTGCATGTGGGACCTCAGAGGTCAACTACACCCTTTGTGTAAGTTGTACGGGGAGCGCGTCGGCCGAGGCCAGTACCCATCTAACGGTTGATTGGCCTAGACTTCGCCTTAGCGAAGGGAAGGGTTAGTCTTGCAATAACCGGGAGGACCACTTGTATTGTTAGAGGTTTCCAAAGACTTTGTTACATGAACTCGCCTTTATGGTGTTTGACTGTATCTTGTGGGTAAAGTGCATAACCTCTGCAGAGTTTAGAATCTATTCGAATAGCCGTGTCCGCGGTATTGGACATCGCCTGAATTACAGTCAAGGGTTAGATTTTCTCAAAAATAACTTTGGTTTGAAAAGTTGGGTTGGTCTAAAAATGCAGATGATGGAAATGTGGTTTAGGATGGGGAAAAATGTTTATTAAACTTCTTGAAAAGTTATTTACGCTTTACTTATTTCTCGGCTTTGAATCTACTTATATTACTTTTCAAATGTCATTTATTGCAAATATACCTTGAGCTATTCCTTTGTACCAAGCCATGCATATAGTATATTAGCTTGCATTCTCAGGCATGACTTGTCGAGTACCAAGTACTCACCCTTGCCTCAACACAACACCGCTTGAAGAGGAGACTACGCCAGCGGAGGAGGAATTCCAAGAGGATCCGTCTACTTAGGGATGCGAGCCCAGTCAGTTGCCTGTGGTATACTGGATGGCGCCACGAAGCTATTTGATTTTCCGCTGCTATTATTTTTCTCTGAATAAGTTTCGCCTTGCGAGGCATATATTTGTAACTTGGCCATAAGGTCGAGTACCCACTTTGGTTATTTAAATAAAGTACTTTGATAATATCGAATGGTATGATTGTGATATTTACCAATGTTAAGACTGTGTGCACTAGCGCGTTCCTGGACTAGTGCTGAATACACAGAGGGTCCGGATTTGCAAATTCGGGGTCCCGACAGAGGTGGTATCAGAGCCAGGTTGACTGTAGGCTCAACCCTAGCTAGAATGGTCGTAGTGAGGATAAAACCTATTTTCTAAAAGGAAAAAAAAAATTGTCAAGATAAGAAATGACATCTCGACTTATCCCCTTCTCTCTTTTCTTGTCTCTTGCTGAAATTTTCCCTTACCTTGTCACAATTTAAAAATTCCGAGTTCTTACGTGAAGCACTCTTGTGACAGATGGAGGAAGAGTTCAACTACGTTGATCTGGGAGTTGGTCACGCTGCAGAACTTTGGCATATGCTGCAGACTCTCGGAGATTTTGAGAAGCCCCAATACCAAGTGGAAGTGATCAGACAAGCGGGATTGATCAAGGCTTGTGACATGAGGATTGAGGTACCTGCTAGGAAAAAGGGCCCAGGCAATCGCCCGATACACCGTGCCGCCAGGAGATCTACAATGCAGATGGGTATCCAAGAAGTATCACGACGAGCAATGCGGCACATTACCCGTATCTACGCCAGAGAATTGGAGAGTACGGTGTTCCGTTACCATCCGCGCAGCGATAACCTTCTTGACCCGAAGGCGATTCAGGATGAGGATGCCACGGTTACACAGTTGGCACGATTTGTCGTCGCCCAGGAGGATGTACTAGATAATACAAGCAAGGAGCTACAGAAGGCCCGCAAGGAGATCACGACAGAGAAGAACAGATGGCGGGAAGCTCAAGAGTATGTGGCACACCTTCTACGAAGGATTGACGAGTTGGAGATGACCTTGTACGGACTGCACTCCGAGCCAAGATTTGAGCTACACGAGCCAGATCCAGAGGAGTCGATCTCGATGAGGACACCGCTTCTTCGACTACCATAGAGGACACGATTCTTTGGACATGGCGATCGTTTCGCGCCTATGCCACAGCACCCGTACCCAGGCCGTGGAGGTTTTCTCGATGAGTGAGCATAGGTTCTATAGTGAGACTCCTTCGCCGAGTCGCGTCATAGAATAAAGAGTCACCCTTTAGGCGTTAGACTCCAGAATTAGTTCGATTTGGATTTGCTTTGTTTGCTGAGTGTGCAGTATGTGTTGCAAGGCCCTTAGGCATTGTAAGCAACCATACCAAGCTATTAATATCAATAATAAAGTTGGACCTTAAAGTTACACCTTTCGCCCCGCATAAGTTCCATATTACTTGTCTACTCTTGTTTCCCTCTCATCTCTAAACCTAGAGCAAACCAACAGATGGTGAACACCCGTGGAAACTTTGGAAGCAATGGGAGTGGTTCTCGCCCAGCCAGAAAACCCCAATGATGGAGCACCAAAGACCGCCACCGATATGCAGAATTTGGAGCTTTTCTTGCTGCACAGACTCGATTGATGCATGCTATGATGCAACAAATGCAGCACGTCCTTTGCTCAGGCCACGGCCAATCAAGTTAATCAGGGACCACGCCGTAATACAAGACTATCGAGTTCATGAGAACTCACCCACCCACTTTCTCTGGGAATGCCAATCCATTGGAGGCCGATGATTGGTTAAGATCAATCGAGAGGAAGCTACACATAGCTCAATGCATAGGAAATGAGAAGGTACTCTACGCTTCTCATCACCGGAAGGAACAAATAGAATGGTGGGAGAACTTCGTGCCACGCAAGAGAACCCTCAAGATATCACTTGGGAAGAGTTCACAAATGCATTCCGACAAGATCACGTGCCTGAAGGAATCATGGACCTTAAGAAGGAGGAGTTCAGGGCATCAAGCAAGGTAATCACCGGTGGTCGACTACCCGAACAAGTTCACACAACTAGCACGCTACGCACCGAGGATGTAGCAACAGATAAATCCAGGCATACCTCGTTTTATGAAGGGACTTAACTCAGGATTGCAAGTAGGATTGATCACCCACACCTTTCCATTTCCAAGAATTGGTGAATAAGGCGCTTATTCTTGAGGACAAGCGCAAGGAACTGGATGAGAACAGAAGCGCAGGATGCAACAAAGAAGGATCACGCCAGGAGCGCAGCGCTGAGAGTTGCACCAAATCAATTCTTGATTCCAACCACGTAATGCAACAAGGACACCATCCCCAAAGACCAAGACACGCCAATCGAACTACCAAACCCCACCACCGCTAGAAACACTACTCCGGCAACAAGAAGGAACAGCCAGACGCTACAAGCGCAACGAGCCAGGACACTTTGCCAACAGCTTGTCCAAAGAAGACAAGCAGGAGTGACCCGGCCGCTTCAACCTAGGAACCACCCCAGCTAGGACGCCAAAGACAGAGCCACACCCTGCATCGTGGTGAGAGGCCGAGTCAACCATGTCACCGCAGATGCACCGCATGCTACGAGACGTCGTCTTGGGTAAGTTACTTGTTAACTCGAGACTGCAATGCTTTGTTTGACTCGGAGCTTCGCATTCGTTTGTTTCGCAAGGCTTTGCTACTAGAAATGATTTGAGGATTGCAAGACTTAAGTGCATGCTTTTAGTTCAAACCCCTGGTTCCGAACTCCGAACGAAAGTAGGATGTTCCGGGGTGAGAATACTGATAGGTGGAATAGAGTTCCTAGCAAACCTTATAATTTTAGAGACCCAGACCTTAGACGTCATATTGGGAATGGATTGGTTATCCAAGCACAAGGCCGTATTGGATTGTGGACGAAGGACTATCTCAGTTGAGAGCCCGTGTGGGAAGAAAGTGGAATTTCAAGCCACCGCAGTGAGAGATGGACAGTTGATGGTTAACAGTACCAAGGCAAGATAGATGATGTCTCAAGAGTGAATGAGTACCCGATGTTTTTCCTGAAGATTTACCGGTATGCCGCCAGACGAGGACATAGAATTTGTAATAGAGCTTGTACTGCACAAAGACCGATAGCAAAGAGACCCTATCGGATGTCCACCGAGGAGTTGGTAGAAATGAAGAAACAAATAGAAGAGTTAATGGAGAAAGGATTTATCGACCGAGTTCGTCGCCGTGGGGAGCACCAGTTTTGTTTGTCAAGAAGAAGGACGGAGTTTCAGGATGTGCATTGACTACCGTGCACTCAATGAAGTCACCGTGAAGAATAAGTATCCGCTACCCAGGATCGATGATTTGTTTGATCAACTGAGAGGAGCCGGAGTTTTCTCCAAGATTGATCTTAGATCGGGATACCATCGCTGAAGATCCGATCGTAAGATATTCAAGACTGCATTCTCGCCAAGATATGGACATTACGAGTTTACGCTATGTCCTTTGGATCGATTTAATGCGCCAAATTTATTTCATGAATATGATGAATAAGGTGTTCATGGAATATTTGGACAAGTTTGTCGTCGTGTTCATAGACGATATCCTAATCTACTCCAAGACAGAGGGTGAACATGCCGAACACTTAAGGCGAGTTTTGGAAAAGTCGAGGAACAGCAACTTTTCGCCAAGTTCAAAGAAGTGTGATTTTTGGAAGGACAAGGTGGAGTTTCTTGGACATGTAATGACCGCAGAAGGAGTCGCCGTAGATCCAAGCAAAGTAGAAGCCGTGTTACATTGGGAGCAACCAAGATCGTGACCCAGATTCGAGTTTCCTTGGAATGGCAGGATACTACCGCCGCTTTCATCGAAGGCTTCTCGACAATTGCGAAACCTCTTACGCAATCGGCCAAGAAGGAAAAGAAGTTTGCATGGACGCTTGAATGTGAGAAAGGATTTCAGAGTCAAGAAGCGATTGGCGTCGGCACCGGTGTTAGTTCTACCTGATGTTGCTCAAAGCTTCGATATTTATTGTGACGATCGCGCCAAGGACTTGGATGTGTGCCGATGCGTAACGGAAAGGTCGCCGCTTATGCATCAAGGCGATTGAGGCCGCATGAGGAAAATTATCCGACACATGACTTAGAGTTAGGCCGTAGTGCATACTTTGAAGATATGGCGTCACTATCTGATTGGAAACAGATGTGAAGTATATACGGATCATAAGAGCCTTAAGTACATATTCACCCAGTCGGATCTGAATATGAGGCAGAGGAGATGGTTAGAGTTGATCAAAGACTATAATGTTGGAATCCATTACCATCCCTGAAGGCCAACGTAGTAGCCGATGCCCTGAGTCGGAAAAGCCATGCCGTGAGTACGTTGCTAGCCACAAGTCAGGATGAGTTATGTGAGGATTTTCGGAAAATGAAGATTGAGGTAGTACCTAGGGGATTCTTGGCCGCATTAGAAGTAAAGCCTACCCTAGAGGATCAGATCCGAGAAGGATGTAGGATGATGACAAGATCCGCAGGATTAAGTCCATCAAGGAGGAAGGCAAGGCAGAGGACTTCAGGTTGGATGAGCAAGGCACGTTGTGGATTAAGGATCGTATTTGTGTGCCTAACCAAAAGGAGTTAAAGCAACTGATTCTGGAAGAAGCCCATGACTCTAAGTACTCAATTCATCCCGAAGCGCCAAGATGTATCGGGATCTCAAGGAGAGATTCGTGGCCGAGTATGAAACGTGAAGTTGCCGAGCATGTTGCATTGTGCGACGTATGCCAGAGTCAAGGCAATGCATCGTAGACCAGCAGGATTGCTACAACCGTGAAAATACCTCGAGTGGAAGTGGGAGGAAATCGGAATGGATTTCATTCTTGGTTTGCCAAAGACTCAAGGAGGTTATGACTCCATATGGGTTATAGTGGATCGCTTGACTAAAGCGGCCCATTTTATCCCCGTGAAGACCACTTACTCGGGAGATAAATTAGCGTAATTGTACATGATCAGATTGTCTGCATTGCACGGAGTGCCAAAAAGGATTGTATCGGACAGGTACCCAATTTACCTCAAGGTTACGGAATAAGTTGCATGAAGCCATGGGAACCCGTTTGAACTTCAAGATCTGACTTATCATCCATGCATCTGACGGATGCATCGAAAGAGTCAACCAGATTCGGAGGATATGTTGAGAGCTTGTGCATTAGCTTATGCTACTTCTTGGGATAAGAGCTACCGTATGCCGAGTTCGATTACAACAATAGTTATCAGGCTAGTTTACAAATGTCACCTTTTGAGGCATTTGTATGGTCGACCGCTTGACGCCATTGAATTGGAATGAGACCGGCGTGGCGCCGTGTCTTTGGGCCTGATATTCTTCAAGAGGTCAAGAGCGGTCGCCATGATTAGGGAAAGGTTGAAGATAGCCCAATCTCGATGTAAGAGTTATGCCGACAATCGTCGCGAGAATTGAGTTTTGAACCGTAAGACTTTGTATACCTCGAGTTACGCCTCTCGTGGGAGTTAAGAGGTTCCATGCCAAAGGGAAACTCGCACCTGCTATGTTGGACCATTTAAGATTTTGAGTCGCAGAGGCGGTTGCTTATCACCGGAGTTGCCACGATGCGTTGGCGGAGTGCATGATGTATTCCATGTGTCCCAGCTTGAAGAAGTGCCTCCGAGTTCCCGAGGAACAGACACCGCTAGAGTTAATTGAGTTGCAAGAGGACTTGACTTATAAGGAGCATCCTGTGAGGATTCTCGACACAATGGATCGAGAAACTAGAAACAAGTCAACCCGCTTCAGAGAGTTCAAAGGAGCAACCATGAAGAAAGCGAAGCGACTTGGGAGCCAAGAGGATTTGAAGAAAGAATTTCCAAACCTATTCCTTTAGTAAGCCTGAATCTCTGTGACGAGATTCTATTAAGGGGAGGTTTGTAACACCCCAAAATTTTGCTTTTATTGAATTCATGTGTGATTTGGCACTTTGGTGAATTTTTGAATTTGTCGAATTTATTTGGATTTATTTGGAATTTATTTGAATTTATTTGAATTTATTCCATTTTAAAATAATTAAAGAATTTAATTTTGCAAATAAAATTTTGTTGGAAATATTTTCTTTGTGTCCAAATTAATCCAAAATATTTTCCGTAATTTTTCCGAATTTTTCTCGAGTCATTTGCTATTTTTAATGAATTAAATGAATTATCGGGAATTATTTTAAATATTAAATCGCTGGAAATTCAACTCGGTCTAGTATCGTTCATCCGACCGAAGTCGAACCCGAGTCGGACTCGAGTCCGACCGAGCCGATTGACTCGACCAAACCAGCTCCACTTAATCAATCCCAACCGTTGGATCAAGATCCAACGGCCGAGATCCGCCCTGCACGGTTCGAGCCGTATCCGCCCGGATCCGATCGCGCCGTGCGATCGTGGCGTTGATCGTGCCACGTGGACGGCTGTCGTCGTCGTCTCCGCCGAGTCCGAGCCGGACTCCGCCGCCCGCGCCCGCCGCCGTAGAATTAGGTTTTCCGCCTCGAGCACGCCGAGGCTATTTAAAGCCCTGGTCACGCCCGAGGTTGCCCTCATCCTTGCGCACCCGTTCCCCGAGCCATCTCGCTCGAGCCGCCGCCGTTTCGCGGCGAGCTCGCCGTGAAGTTGAGCGCCACTCCGCGCGTTTTTGCCTCGTCTCGCCGTCCGTCGTCTTCCGCCGAAGGAGCCGAACCGAACCCCGGCCAGCGCACCAAGAGACCATTCACTTCGGAACGACCGAGCGCCGTCGGGCTCGCCGTCGTCTCCGTCTCCGGTGGCTGCAGCTCCGCTGCCGCCATCGCCCTCGCGAACTCAGGCGCCGTCCGATCTTGATCGTGCGGTTGAGGTGAGTTCACGTGTTCCAAACCCGACAGATTCGGACCGTTGGATCAAGATCCAACGGTTCACAATCGCCACGTGCCGTGGTAGTGATTATTATAGGATTAGATCTGGACCGTCCGATCTAGATCGAACGGCCCACGGTCATCGAGTAGATTCAACACGTTAACCCTGGATCTAATCGCGGCCGTTGAATTTCAAATCAACGGTCGAGATTGCGCCACGTGTCGGGAAGTTGGACCGACGCGGTCGGGCCGCCGCACGCTGGCAGCGTGTGACGCTGACACGCGGGGCCCGCGTGTCAGAGGGCCCGCATGTCAGGGGCTGACCCAGCCAAGCGCTGACGTCACCCATGACGTCATCGATGGGTCCCACCTGTCGCCGACTGCGGCCGAGCCCCGCCGACGTCGGCGATGACGCCACCCGAGTGGGCCCACATGTCGGGCCGACATCGTAGAAGTCGTGGACCGAGTCCACGGTGGACCCGAGCCAAGCGTGGACCAAGTCCATGGACCACCGACGCCACCAACCAATCGTAGGCTGCCACGTGTCCTCGCCGACGCAATAAATGATTTTCCAAAAGAAAATGATTTAATAAATCGGTTTAATAATTGATTTGAATTTCAAAACTTCAAACGCTTATAACTTTGCGTTTCAACTCCGATTTGAGTGATTCAAATTTCTAAATTTGTATAAAATTGAGATCTACCTAAATATGAATTTTATTTAATTTTTGGACTAAATTTTTCTCTGCAAAATTATTTAAATGATTATGCAAACTTTAAATAATCATAACTTTTGCGTCTTAACTCCAAATTTGATTTATTCCAGTTTCTAAAAATCCATAAAATTATGTTCTTTCTGTTTATGGATTTTATTTGGATGTTTGGACACTTTTTTCCTATTGTTTATTTGGGTATTTTCTATTTGCACGCTTTACGAGTAGACGTTGAAGTGCTTAAGGATTCGAAGGAGAAGTATTGACTCAGATCCAACTCAAGGCCAAGAGCAAGTACTTTTTGAAGGCAAGTTGTGCTTTGACCATGTTGATCCTATTTCAAAATCTATTTTGATTTAAACTATTGCATGCTAGTTCAAGTAGAAAAATACTTTGTTTAAACTTGGGGATTAGATAAGTACCAATTTGTCGTATGACACCTTGATTATTTAAGTATGTGCCATGACCCTTGTCACCCTAGTTGTGGTTTACTAGTTGGACATTATTAAATTGCCAACATGGGTTTAGACCGTTGTAGTATCTGCTTAGACTCGCTACGTGCTCATGACATGATTTTGGACAATCAAATGTTAATATTGACTTAATGATATATTGAACCTGTTTTGGAAAAGTATCATGTGATGTTGATGGCACGTGGTGCATGGTAATTAACTGGGGTTTGATAAACAGTTTTCGACCGGGGCATGTGGCAAGAGTAATCAGTGGGCGGTTGTGGCGTTGGGAATGTTGATTTGGTTCTTCGGGTAGTCTTGCCCTGGTCACCCTAAGGACTTAACCTTGCAAGCCTTTGAACTGGGTCTAACGTGCAACCACATGTCCGGAATGGGACGGACCTAGTTGACTAAGTTGCTAATAACGTACCTGTGGGACCTCGTGGAGGTCAACTACACCCTTTGTGTAAGTTGTACGGAGCGCATCTGGCCGAGGCCAGTACCCATCTAACGGTTGATTGGCCTAGACTTCGCCTTAGCGAAGGGAAGGGTTAGTGCGCAATAACCGGGAGGACCACTTGTATTGTTAGAGGTTTCCGAAAGACTTTATTCTGAGGAACTCGCCTTTGTGGTGTTTGACTGTATCTTGTGGGTAAAGTGCATAACCTCTGCAGAGTTTAGAATCTATTCGAATAGCCGTGTCCGCGGTATTGGACATCGCTCGGGAATTACAATCAAGGGTTAGATTTTCTCAAAAATAACTTTGGTTTGAAAAGTTGGGTTGGTCTAAAAATGCAGATGATGGAAATGTGGTTTAGGATGGGGAAAAATGTTTATTAAACTTCTTGAAAAGTTATTTACGCTTTACTTATTTCTACTGCTTTCGAATCTACTTATATTACTTTTCAAATGCTGTTTATTGCAAATATACCTTGAGCTATTCCTTTGTACCAAGCCATGCATATAGTATATTAGCTTGCATTCTCAGGCATGACTTGTCGAGTACCAAGTACTCACCCTTGCCTCAACACAACACCAGTTGAAGAGGAGACTACGCCAGCTTCGGAGGAGGAATTCCAAGAGGATCCGTCTACTTAGGGATGCGAGCCCAGTCAGTTGCCTGTGGTATACTGGATGGCGCCACGAAGCTATTTGATTTTCCACTGCTATTATTTTTCTCTGAATAAGTTTCGCCTTGCGAGGCATATATTTGTAACTTGGCCATAAGGTCGAGTACCCACTTTGGTTATTTAAATAAAGTACTTTGATAATATCGAATGGTATGATTGTGATATTTACCAATGACTGTGTGCACTAGCGCGTTCCTGGACTAGTGCTGAATACACAGAGGGTCCGGATTTGCAAATTCGGGGTCCCGACAAGCTTCAACGATTTATTGCACATCACATTATACAACTCCACCTGTAGCTCAGATGGTAGGAGCATGTGGTTTGCGTGCATGTGAGGTCGTGAGTTCGAGTCCCGGAGAAATTTTTTTATCCTTATTTAATTAAGTTATTAATTGATATTGGAAATTTTTGAAAAAAATTTATATGGGTCCTGAGAGAATTCATAGGGTATCATAAAATTTCGGATCATGATCAAACATGTGCAATTGAAAAAAAATTCTGATAGTGCTACTAATACATTTAAAGCAGCTTCATCGATTTAATTGAGCTAATAAATCATGTTGGAAATTTTTGAAACTTTTTGATAAGGATTCTAAGAGCATGCCTAAACTACCATAAAAATTTTGGATCATGATCAAATTCGTGTGATTTTTAAAATTTTTGAGTACATTTACATTTTGCTATTTTTGTTTTCAGAGCCATCAAATGAGTTTTATTTTTCAAACTTTTTGAAAATAGTCCTAAGATCATGCCTAAGGTACCATAAAATTTTCAAATCATGATCACACTTGTACAAATTTTTACAAATTTTGACAATGGTACCAATGCATTTAAAGTAGCTTCACTGATTTAATTGAGCTATTAAATAATATTTTAAATTTTTCAAACTTTTTGAAAAGGGTCATGAGAGCATGCCTAAGCTACTATAAAAATTTCAAAGCATTATCAAACTTATACAATTTTTAAAAATTTTAACAATGCTACTGATGAATTTAGATTTTACTGTTTTTCCATAAACTCACACTCGCACGATGTCACAGCGGAAGTGCGCCGCAAAGCGCCACGCATACGAATCTAGTAACTCGAGAACATCCTCACACATGAATCGGTGAGACACCTCCACGTAGTGTTACGAATCGTCTTTCCCTTCACTTCTCTGTCTCTTCTCATTTTCGACCCCTTCTTCCTTCAATATAAAAAATTTTAATTTTAAACTTTCAATTAATCAAATTTTCAATTAAAACTTTCCATTCAACCAAAAACTTTCAACTCAAAATTTCAATTCAAAAAATACTCGATTCAAAAACTTTTGAAATAGTTAAAAGTATTTTATAATCGAAAACTTAGGAGGAAATTCAAAAATAATTACTTTTTTCCATTTGAGAGGAAAAATAAAAATGGGGAGGAAAGGAAGATGAAGGGAATACCGTCGAAGTGTCGCAATGAGAATAGGGCTAGCAAAAAAGCTCATTATGTCTTGAATCAAAATTGCTTTGATTACGGTAGTTAATAGGTTCTAAATTGAAATGAGTCCATTTTGAGAAGGAGAAAAAAGGTTAATGAGGCTCTAAATAAAATTATATTATGTTGAACTATATCAATTTCGAAAGAAACTCGATAGCCAGCTCTAGATAAGAGATAGTTTAACCGGAAAGGAAATTGAAGGAAGGAAAAAGGGAGAAATGAGATACCATCAAGGAAGACCGTCAAATTAGCAAAATCCGGAAGAGTAACCATCTGATACACGTTTACACTCCCCATGGTATACGATACAGTACAGAGTTAGTATACTGTTCCTATTATCTTTTTTTTTCCCAAGGTTCCTCTTATCTTGTTCTTTGTAAGCTCGGCGGTAATCAACATGACCATGATCATCTAAGATTCGAACCCTTTACTTTTTCGGTAAAATCGTTGTTTTTTTTTTCTTAAGAGGTGCTTTTATGCTTTTCTTTTTTAAAATTGCACAAATATTAAAGCATGAATAGAGAGTAGATGGTGATTACTTACCCCTTCGTTTGCTTCAAGATTTGTGCAACTTGTATTATGTCCATTGAACTGAATTGAAACACAAGGCATAAAATAAAATTCTTTGCTTGTGCAATGCGGTGCCTGTGATCGAACAGAAACAATTCGATATACATGGGAGAGAGACACTGAAGCCGAAACGAGCAATCAAATAGGCTACAGTAGTAGTGCTGCTAGACACAGCTGGGCTGATTCAGAAAGAGGTCTCGAAATGCACAAAATTGAAATCAATCTGGACACAGTCGTCAATTTCTTATTACAAAGTGAACGCTGATGGAGCATTTGATGCTACAGGAATGAATGGAGGAACAGGAGATGTAATTAGAGACGACAAAGGTGACTTCCTTACTTGCTGGACTGGTTGGTACGATCTCATCTTTCCATGTTCGATATGTTCTTGGGCCAGCTAATGATGTTGCTCGTACTTGTGCTGATCGAGCCTTTCCAAGTTGTAAACACACTTGTATGAGTGTGGTTCTTAGAATGATATATTCTAGTATCGGTCTATTACCGACGTACCATGCATTTTAGGTTTAATATAATAATATTATTAAGTATACACATGTTTAATTATATGTACACCAAATTTTACTTGTAATATCACTTCAAATCATAGTAATACTATTAAATATAACATATAGTTCAATAGACAATTCTACCACTATAGCCGGTATTGAACTGTATCAAAGTCGGTATACCGGCATTGACAAGTATCGAACCAGTATGACTGATATCGAGATCGGTACATAGGGTTATTTTGTATCAATTTAGATACCAAAATGGTACATACTAGCTATACTGGCAGATATGGTATGGTATTAATAATAACTAGCTAGATATGCGCGCTACGCTGCGCCGTAGAGAAATTTGTTTGTCTGATGGAGATAAAGTAAAGGAATACTTTGGCAATCATGTGCTGCGGAAATAATCTAAAGAAAATATGTAATTACGCAATGGTAACACACCAGAAAACAAACGAAATACAGAAGTTGTTTTGATGGCGGAGGATCATATAACAATAAATTCATGAGCAATAATAAATGTTTGAGACGATAGATATGTTATTAAGAAAGAGTATAGGTAGTTATGTATTGAGGTATTTTTGATAAGAGATAGATATGCATGGCGGTGATTGGATAGCTGATAAAAAGGTGATATAGCTCAGCGGTGGACATACTCCAGTGATCTGTTTGTAAGCCTTGTTTTAGCACGGTCTCAGTTTATGTCGGATTTAAGTGAGCATTTCGAAATAGAAAATTGGAGTATCACATGATTGTGCGCCAAACGACAAGATCTGGGACGATATAAGAACTGCTAGCTGGGCTCGGCATGTTTCCATGGCAAAACATAGGCATGGGTATTAGTATTTACTTGAGCCTGTGTCCTGTCAACGAAAGGGCACATAAAGGATCATACGATTTGCTGTATCAAGAGAAACAGCGCCATGGATTGCAGAGTTCTGATGGCAATGCTGATATACACATTTATATATTATATATATTACATTAGTTATGATACACATAGGACATGTCCTGAACTTCTGATACCCAAAGTGTTCTGCAAACGTATATAATGGATACATAGAGATAGACGCAATGAAGAAACAGCAGAGGAGTAGTTTTTAGAGGTTATAATATATCGGTTGGCAAAAGTCGTTTCGGTTCTATAAGAGCATCTCCAGCAGAGCCCCTAAACCAGCCCCTAAACCTTAAAATAGGGAGTGTAGTACAAAAAACAGATCCAGCAGGGCCCCAACTCAAGCCCCTAAAATTAGGAGGCCCCTAAATTTGCCTCCTCAGCCCCAATTCCCAGGAGCCCCCAACTCAAGCCCCTAAAATTAGAAGGCCCCTAAATTTGCCTCCTCAGCCCCAATTCCTAGGGACACGAGTACAACCCCTATTATTGAAGATAGGGAAATACATGAGAGGCTTCGAAAATTTTATCATGTTTTGAAATTTTAAATTTAAATTTGAAATATCATGTTTTTAAATTGTAAATGTTAATATGCTTATGTTTTATGTATTACAAATATTTTTGATTGAATTTTAGTGGTGTCAAATGAAGATTATACATAGCGGATATGTCAAAATAGAAGAAAAAGTAAAATAGGGGCTGAGATTTAGGAAATTTATTCTTTGAACTTGTGCTCTGAAAACAGGGCCTCAAAAAATAGGGGGAGTCCCTAAATCCAAAATAGGGACCCTGTTTTAGGGGCCCTTGCTGGAGATGCTCTAACAACGTGACCAGTAGTACAACATAACGGTCAGGGGCAGCGGAGCGGCTATTGCTGAGTACGTAATATAGTGTCCCAATAGAAACCACAAAGAAACATGAACCGATAAGCACGTACGAGTTGATATATTCGTGGGACATAACGGTCAGGGACATGTAATTAGTCTTGAATATCTTGCGTTATAAGCACGTACGAGTTGATATATTCGTGGGATATACTGCAAGGAAACATGAACCGATAAGGAAATATGTAGGGTACGAAAACAAGGAAACTTTTGTTGTGGGAAGACTATGTTTTTTGGAGGCATCCTCAAAGAAATCGTGTTAAATCTAGCGTACCGTAAATGCAGCCATTCATGCATGGATGGCCTTCCGTGCTGTCTTCGAAGAGTTTCCTCATGTACAATGGGCTGACATCAGCTGTCTATAAGAGATGCCACATAAGATTTTTGATGAGGTGGAAGAGAGAGAAGGAGAAGAGAGAGAGTAGTCGTCCTTTCGTGAATAGACGGTCTTATAGACAGTTTTAGGCTGTTTGTACCATTGTATAGACAGTCTATTAGTTGTATGAGAAATCATTACAGACGACTATATAGACGATCCATTGTATGAGTTATCTTTAGTGCTGTCTGTAGATGATATGGAGATGCATTATAGACAGCTGCCGTCTATACCACTGTACATGCCCTTAGCTGTAGCCTTTTGTTGATGAACGATAGGACTACAAACGGCAAGAAGGATAGTCTGTCAGAATTATAACAACTTAGGGTATTAAGAGGAACCTATAAGAACACCAACAAAGATCACCTATCGACATTTGGTAGATCAGATAACGGTTTGCTGGTCGAGGACAGCGGTTGTTTGAGAGCAGGCTCCAATACTGGCGATAACTGCATGGCATGGATAGTATAGAACTGTGAGGAAATGCGTATTTTAATAGGCGGCAATCTAAAAGCATAAATGTCTGGTAAGCTAGATAGGAGACCTCTAGCACAGGAGGCGTGGACTGAAAAGTCATAGTAGGTTCGATATTGGTTTTCTACGACGAAGATCACATTTACTTTAATCAGAACATCTGACATAGTAATAGAAAAGGCAAATCTGTGAGGCATAGATAACAACGCGATCTACAATAACAAGAAACAAACCTTCGGTGTGATTGTCTGTTCATGATCGACGAAAGCAAAGCTAGAGGTTTGGTCCTGCGTGTGAATTAAATCTGTGAGAAATGTGTGAGAATTAACTATCTGTATATGCGTTGTACAATCGTAAAGCGAGACACGTTATCAATATGAGCTCGCATGATTTCGAAAGGTGATATCTTTAGTGGCTATGACAACGTAAATAAACAGCGAGAAATTACCTCCTGAGTTATGAGAATCGTGGGAGATTTACCAACGACATCGGAGATACGTTCTTGGCTCTGTTGATCCGCTGAGATACTTGCGAAAATAGGCAATAGAGGCGACGTAGAATCAATTTGGTATGATATTTAAAGCCTCTGTAATGCTCGTCGTGTTACAAATACCCTGAGTATGTTATCTTTGTAGGAGTGAACTCATTGTTGCCTTGAGTAGCCTCAACGAGGGAATGGACCGGGCAACCAATTAATTGTTCTCTTAATCCAGTACCTTGCATACAGAATAACTACAATAACCTCTGTGAATTTTATGTGCGGTCAGTATGATATAGGGCGACAATGGGGGGAAAATCCGAGAGCAGTCAAACCACTACGAATCCACACAATAAGTAAGGAAACAAGCTGCTCTCTCATAAAAAAAGGGCGTATTGGTAAGCCAAAGAACGATAATTCGGAAGCAAGCAAACTATTAGGAAATGTGAATCAATCAATACAGGCCCGCACCGACCAACGCTGCACACAGTAAGCAAACAAAGAACATTGCACAAGCAGTCGGCATAAGAATACAAAGACAATAACAATAGATAAAATACGCACAAGCAATAAGTACAAGAACTGCATAAACAACAAACATAAGAACAACGTGCTAGCAACAATAAATAAACGAAAAGGCAAAATGTTAGAAAGTTGGCTAACCTAAAAATATGAACCGCGAGATGTAATGGCTCAGTGGGCGCAACGCCTTCGATCCCCAATCAGTACGAACCGAGCAAGATGAACAGGCTTCTACGGGGCGCAGACAAACATGCAGAACGAAGGAGAAATAACAAGATAAGTTATAAAACAAAAGGACTAACCAGGGCTCGATATGCAAAGGTAATAAACATCCGAACCTGTTAGCTAAAAACCGCAGAATCAATATACCCAAAACACCATGGATGCATGGAATGGCGATGAACAAACGGCACAGAGCACGGCGAGGCAACGATGAAAACCCATTTCGCATAGCTTCCAAGTACGAAGCGGAAAACACAGAACAAAAAAGGAAAGCATCAATAAACAGTAAGGAAGAAACGGCCACAGAACGATGAACAATTTGAAAATGTGTAGAATTAGCTGAGCGTAAATTAACGGAGCTACGGCAAATCCAAACGAACGATACCACCTAGGATCTCAAAGCGACGAAACGATGCTGGGATAAATCAGAGCGAGTAGCACTGCGGCGTCAAATATCGCAAAGAGCACGCTGGGATAAATCAGGGTGAATAGCACTGCGTCGACAAATATCGCAAAGAGGACGCAATGAAGATGAGAGGGCGAAGCCAGAATGAGCGAAGGGCAAAACCATGACCAGCCATCGGCTGGACCGTCGGTAGCAGCACAAAGCATTGAAAATGCCACAGCACGTGGCGGGGGACGATTAGCATAGCAATGACGGGCAACGCGAGGAGAAACGGCGCAAGAAGGTGGCGTCAACGCGCGAGACAAGACGGAAATGGTACAACACGCGGCGGAGGATGATCGGCACAGCGATGACGGACAACGCTGGGAGAAACGGTGCAAGCAGACGGTGGCAGCGCGCAAAACGAGACGACACTCGGCAGACGAAGAGTGGCGCACGGACGGCGATGCGAACGGGCAGCGGGCAAGGGCTCGGGCAGGGGGTGCGCACGTCGCTTAGGCGGAATGTGCGAACGGGCAAGCGCGCAGCGCCAACGAGTAGAGACGAGGCACAACACACGGAGCAAGCGACCAAACACCAAAGGAAGGCAAAGAAACACGCAGCGGCAGCGAGACAGCAGGCGGGACACGCAAGAGGCACCGCGCCGATGTGGCAAGCGCCAGAACTCGCGAATGTTTTCCCTATAGGATAGTTAATATTAATATTATGGCTGTAACCGGTGTGTGGCTAAGCAGAGCACGGGATTTTATCTTTAATCATCAAAGTCGTACTCTTTCTTAAAATGAATAAAGATGAAGCTCTTGGCTGTCTCAAAAGAAAATTTCTATTGGTAGCGTAGTAAGGTACTGACAGGGGCGGACCCAAGGCCCGGCTAGCCCGGGCCCGGGCCCGGGCTCAACCCATGTAACAAACATCTAAATCTCATATTCACGCAACCTCGTAAGTACAATCTTCAAATCAGAAATAAAAATATAGAGCCTGAATCTACAAGCTTTACTAGTGTCTTGTAAAAAACATCCTAAATTGTATAAAAAGTTAGCAACTAAAACTTAAATAGCTTTGAACTTGTTGTCCTTCTTTAAACGTGCCCAAGCTCTAAAAAATTTCTGGGTCCGCCACTGGGTACTGATAGAGGGTACTCTAGCGCACATGCCAAACCACTTTTATGTATTGCAGTAATCAATACGGAGAAGAGTATGGGCGCTTTGTATATGCAGCAGAGCTAGTTCATGCAGGGTATTTGTGCTAAAAAAAGTTCTCTAATCAAAATAAATGATCACGTGAAAATCTACCTATATTTGTAATGAGTAATTAATTGTGTTTAAGCTTGTGATGCTCAAGTTTTAGGTTGATTTGAAGTTGATTTGCATTTGAAGCAATTTGAGGTTTGTCAGTTGAAAGTGGTACTACCGGCTCATCGGAGGTAGTAGTACCATATCTGCGGTACTACCGGCCTTAGAAGGAGGTATTTATTTTCCAGTGAGGAAAATTTTGGGTTTGAACTGAGCAGCACTATACTACTAGCCGAGTGACACTACCATCCTCTAGTAGGTGGTAGTTATTTTCCAAAGCGTACTACTGAGCGTTCATGCTGGGGCCCTAGGTTGGCGGTAGTATCGCGGTAGTAATACCGGTCTTAGGGGTTGTAGTGCCAACTTTGTCAGGATGATCATGAATTATTTTTGTTATAGATGATTAATTGCATATTGTGTTGGACAATGTTATGTGATGGTTTGTTTGTCTATGATGGTTGCAAGACTACGGAACTAAGTCAAGGTGAGGTGAAGGTGACCGAGACTAGGCTAGAACAGTCGAGGTCTAGACGGTCGAGGCGGTGCCGATGATGACTGAGGTCGGGGAGTTGCTGTAAGCCGAGAAGATAAGTGGATAATGATGATGCTAACTTAATGCCTACCCAAGCGAAGGAAAATCGTTAGATCAAGGTTCATGAGTTGAATAACGGTTAAGTTAGTGTGCTTTGAGAAGTGTGCAAAACCCGTTATGTGTGTGGATTTCGGGTTAGCCCATGCATGAGTGAGTGAGTCAATCTCACCCTTGATGAGGTTCATTATCGATGAAGAAAGTCATCCAAGGGTGGAGATTGCGTCAGTTAGGCTATAAATAGAGGGGTGGGGATATGCCTCCACTATCATGCTTATGAGAATGATGTTTTGGTTTCCTTGTGCTCATTTGAGCTTTGCCTACCTGGTTGTGAGGCTTTGTAAATCTTTCTCTCAAAATAATGCAAGTTATATTTTCTCCTATATTCTGAAATTTATTTTTATTGCTTGCATTCTTGCTTGGTTCATTCTTGCACTTTGAATTTGCCTCCCCTCCTACTTGCTTATGGGTTTTATTGGAAAAGACAAGTGATTGATGAATGAATCTCTTGAAGATCATATTCCAATCATCAAGGCAAGCTTCTTCTTAATTTTCTCTCAAGAACCAGTTTTTGGTTTGGAAAGGAAAAATTCTTGATAGATCGGATTCTTGGACGTTTGAGGGATGTTTCTTTGGTACTCTTGCTTACAGTGACATGTGGGAACTCATCCAAGATCACCTTGATCATTAAAACCCTACAAGCAAGCTCAGGATAAATTTTGTATCTTTGACTCAGTTTTGATGCAACCTTCATTAAATCTGAAAAACATCAGAACTTTGATGTCAATCCTTATTATTGAAGGTTGGAATAGGTTCCTAACATCCATAGGAAGGTGAATGGAAAGTTTCAAGATTTTAGATCAGCCGATCAAAAGATACACCAATTTTCACTTTTGAAGTCGTGCTAATTTTCCTATTTATACCCTGATTTTACTATTCATCCATTAGTACCAGACCCTATGAAGTGGTAGTGCTAATTTTACTATTCATTCTGGCGTTACCAACCATTTAACTACAGTAGTGCCACCCTAGAGGTGAATTTCTTAGAAAATTTATTTTTTCGCACTTTTTTGATCTAGAGAGGTTTTGGTTGGTTTCTTTGGGGGAAAGTTTTTTTGGCTAAATTTTATTTGGCTCCTCTTCACCCCCTCTACTCGTCATTTCGGTCCTTCAATTGGTATCAGAGCCAATTTTGCTCTTTCTAGATCTTGACCGGTCTCAAGAGCCATGGCGATGGACAAATATTCCACCAAGCCTCCAATATTTCTCTGGGGTGGATTATCCTTTTTGGAAATCCATGATGGAATCATACATCACTACTCAGGGTTTTATCATATGGCAAAAGGTTAAGCTTCCGTATAAGGTTCCTACTGATGAAAATGTCAATGCTAAAAATATGACCGACAATGAGGCAAATGCTAAGACAAGAAACATCCTTATACAAGGTCTTAGCTGTAGTGGGTATGATAGGATCTCTCACCTCCGATCTAACCAGATGACCCTCGATGCCTACTATGAGGGAAACACCCAAATCAAAATGGTGAGGCAAGATTAGTACAAGCATGACTACAATAAGTTTGAGCAGAACGCTAGTGAGTCCCTGGATGAGTGCTTCGGATGTTTCACAAAGATTCTGAGTGATCTCTGAGATGTAGGTTGCACATACTCTGACTTAGAGAACGCTCGATATTTTCTTAAAGCACTCGATCTTCGGGTTTGGGAGATGAAGATGACCACCATTAAGGACACCACTAACTTGTCGACTCTAACTCTTGATAGGCTCTATTCCTGACTCGATATTGATGTTGTCTCTCGTAAGATGAAGTCATAGTCAATGGCCTTGGTCATCGATCCCGCTAGGTCCTCTTAAGTTCTGTTGGCTTCTCCCTCTCGGCTCTCTGTGAGATGAGCGATAAACCGCTGGAGAAGTTTCTAGAAAATGAGCTTACCTTCTTAGCCAAAAATTTTCTCATGCATATAAGAGGGTAAGAGAGAGAAAGAGAGGTAGTGTTATCACCTGCTTCGAGTGTAGTGGCCCCAACCACATTCGGGCAAACTACCCCAAGCTGGAGAAGTTCAAGAATGGCTATAGCAATTCAAGCAAGAATGATTACACCAATAAGAACCACAACAAGAATGCTCCAGCTCGGGATCCCGCATGTGAGAAGAAGTACCACAACTTCTTCAAGAATGAGAAACTCTTCCACCGTATCCTCGACACATTTGACAACATCAACCTCTCCGACACTGAGACTTGGAGCGATGATGGAGAGGATGATTCGTAAGAGAAAACCAAGGAGGGAGACTACTTCACCAACATGTGCTTTATGGATGACGCGAACAGCATCAACGACGATGACCTCTACAGCGAGTCTAATGAGGTACCTTCCTATGATGAGCTCAATGATGCTTTCTGCAAGCTAGAAAAATCCCATGCTAGAGCTAGAACTAGATGTGCGAAGCTTGAGAAGGAAGTAGGTGCTTTGTCACGGGAGCTTGCTTCACTTAGATCTAGCTCCTCCTATGGCACTGATAACTGTTCTCTATGTGATGCATTGCTTACGGAGTTGGAGAACCTAAGGACCTTACATGATAGTGTGCTTTCGAAGGTTGACGTGCTTAGAGTGAAAACTACTAGCCTTATTACTTATGATGCTAGACTTGTCGGCTCTAGTCTTTGTCATGCTCCAACTCATGCTCTTATGATAATTGCCCTAAGTTGCTAGCTGAGATTGATGCCATGACTGCTCATCTTCTTTTCTCTATTCTCCATGTGCCTTTCTTCCAGGAGTGTGAGCACCTCATGAGCACTCTTGAAAAGTTTGTTGGAGGTAAGAAGAAGCTCAATCTCATCTTAGATCAATCCAAGATTATTAGATTCAATAAAGGTATAGGATTTAATTACTTGGAACACGTTCGGGCACATCCTCCTACCATTGTTCATGCTTCCAAGAGTGGGGAGATTGTGGTGGCTCCTAGGTCTAGCACCATAGTGTTTAGGTCAGCTAATGTAGTGCATGGGATCTCTGATGAGAAGGTTGCTCCTCCTGTAGCTTCAGCCTCTGATAAGGCGAAATATTCTTGCACCATCTATCATAAGGACGGACACTTAGCTGACTTTTGCTTCAGGTGTGCCAAGAGAGCACGTCGTGAGTGTGTTCATGCTCTTAGTGGTATTTAGGATCGTCCCCAGAATCTTAGTGCTCCTAAGGCACCTGAGGCTCCTAGACAAACTAGAGAGTCCTCTGCTATTGGGCAACGTCCAAGACTTAATTTTCAAGCCATTCATTCTGGTTTTTATCTTGGAGTTGTTTGTGGTCATTCTTCCTACCATCCACTTGATATTCCTCATTCTTCCCATCAAGGCAGATATCAGCAGTATGAGTTTTTAGTTGGTAGGAGGTTTGGGTAGCATTACTGGGATGGTTCGGTCTTTGCACATAGATAGACCAACCCAGCTCTAGCTCCCAGATTTTTTGTAGGTGATATTTCTGGATTTGAGAGGGTTGAGCATTGGAGAGACGTTAGAGTTCAATCTTCCATGTGGCTTAGTGTTGGATTCTTAGATATGTACTTATCTGCCCTAGTACTGAGTCATCAACCTCTCGCTTTCACTGGTTCAGGTGCATAGGGCTAGGAAGGGAGAGGGTTGGATTGTAGAATCTGGTTGTTCTCGTGTGGGGACCTAGAAACAAGGATCAAACCTCACTCATGCATTGGACTAGAAGTGCCCCCCCCATACTCCACTTAAGTGTATGCTCACTGTCCTAAAATAATCTCATGCATAGAATGTTATCCAGATGGCCCTCACTCAAACAAATATGAGCCATCGAATAGCACTGTGCACACTTACACATAAGAGAGCTCCGATTCCTTTCTAAAGAACCATACTGGGATTGAGATCAACCCTTTTGGGCGTATCACACGCCGACCGCCTTAGAACCTTGGTACCACCCACACCCACCAAGAGGTGTGCATCACAGTAGGCAAGGAACGACGATCACTAGTGTCCACGCGTCGGATGATTGAGAACAATTCTGAGTACTTGAATATGTGTCCAGCGCTAGTTCCCAAGATCAAAGCCTAATGCCCACATATCTCGCATTCGATATGAATCATTACACATACACACATGTAATTGACCTAAAAGTAGTCTAGAACTTATTACAACTACTTACTTATTACATGTCCATGGCCGACTGGCCGAATATAACACACGAGAGTAAATTGCGGTGGAAAATAAAGCATAAGCAAAAGTAAGACAGTGGTATGCCCATTCAAACTCAAAGGCAACTAACTAGGGAAAAACCCAGTTTATTCATCCAAGTAGTCGTCTGTCCTTGGAGCGAACTAAGTGTCATTGGGAACCTCTTCATTACTTTCGTCTAAACATTTTATATAGAGCAAATGGTGAGTATATGTATGTACTTGCAAGACTTTAGTGTATGAAAATAAATATACAATGCATGGTTAACTCAAGGAATAAGCTTCTACTCTAGGTTTCAATTTCAGCATAAGGCAGATTTATTTGCAAGTGAACAGTTCATCAAAAGGTAATGAAATTGTAAAGAGCATTTAATATGAAACTAATAATAGTAAATAGAGATTATTTTCATCATTTTGTGGCCCTCCATGGCCACGAACAGTGAGAGAACACCGCCCAACACAACTTAAGTTTATCACCAACCCATTACATTGCATTTTCCAAAACCTTTTGCAAAACCAAAACTATACTTGACATTATTTCCCAAGCTACTCTTGATCGTGAGCACTGCTAATTAATTAGACTTAAATCTCTGCAGAGAGTGTACACTTTACTCACATGATACATTCTAGCAATCATGTCAGCCATGGCACGTGATACTTCCCATTCCCATTTTGCTAGATTGTTCTGATGTCAAACCCTTGCTATGGCGGTGGAAATCCAGCCCGTACATAGTACTAATGATGGTTTACACCCCATCGCGCCCTTTGAAAATCCAGACCCATCCACACAATGCTAACGATGGTTTACACCCCCATCGTGTCCTTTACCCCCTAGCTAGACATACACCGTTGTGTTGGAATATTTTAGTTCCAATGCCTTGGTGAAGGGAGCACCTACGAACGACACCGTACACCCAGTTCGTCCTAACTACTTCGGCCTACCAAAATGCAAGGCTAAACCCCAACTACATTACCAAGTTAAAGCTATCCCATATAGCACATATGATTGCACAAAATTGACTCAGTTGATAGTATCAAGTTCGGTCCTTAACTGACATGGGCGAGAATCTTCGCTATCTACGTGTAAGTCCATTCCTTACATAATGTAAGTCCATTCCTTACACAATGTAAGTCCATCCCTTACACAACCAGTTATAATATATCTCGCTCATGTCTAAATCTTAAGTTTTATTTTCATTTTTACCAGAATATCAACAACCTTTAATCATATCCAATATATTTCAAATTTGATCAACTAGCATACCCATCATTTTAACTTCTACAGCATGACTAAGCATATGCAATTAATACTCGATTATACCCATTTCACATTTCATAGAATGTTTAAACATCTAGGATTCAACAAGGTTCTCATGTCAATAAAAATAAGGAAATCCCACATTCTAGGAATACAACTACTGATTCCCACAATATAGCAACTTTATAGAAATTACACGCATGCATAAATATTTGATAAAAAAATAGACACAGTAAAATATGAGATCAAAATGTTCAAAGGAGGGTGCTTGCCTTGTTGCTCGTTGTCTGGAATGTAGTCGAGATCAGCGATGGAATCATCATCAATGTATTCAGTTTCTTCGGTGTCTACACGTCATTCGCGAATAAGCATGACAAAACAACAAACTATAGGCTTTAAAATGTGGCAAAAAGAAATTAGATGTAAAAGTCCAAATGGTAACTTACCAGTGAAAGATCGAGATGGCGATCAGAGAGGGGGTGAATGATCCCAATTTCAAAATTCCCACTTCTTGGACAAGATTGATGCTTTCTTCAACAACAAACCCCAAAAACCAAGTCAAAAAATCAAACCAAGCAATGAACTATCAAGAATAAAGAACAACCATCACTACTACAAAACTGCAAATAGGAGACGCCCTATTAGTGGCGGTTTGTTTGGAACCGCCACTAATAGGAGTATCAGTGGCGGTTCTTGAGTGCAAACCGGTGACAGGATCATTCGTGACGGTTTTTGTTCCGAACCGCCACAGATAGTGTCATATCAGTGGCGGTTTGTGGTTATAACCGCCACAAATACTGCGACAACTATAAGTGGCGGTTTTAACCCTAAACCGCCATCGATAGTCCACTATACGTGGCGGTTCGAACAAAACCGCCATCGATAGGTAGGTATTATCGATGGCGGTTGGAGGACAAAACCGCCACTTATAATGAGCTTATTTGTGGCGGTTCTAAACAAAACCGCCACAAATACAGATTATCTGTGGCGGTTTTGTTTAGAACCGCCACAAATAAAACCCCTATATATACTAGTCGCTACAAAGACTCTACAGAGCTCATGGTCATCTTCCTCCCGAGAAGAAAAGCAAAATTTCAGATCTGAGATTTTGTTTGCAAAGAAACTTGAGTTTTTACTTTGTAGGGTTGTTCCAAGGTGAGTAATTTGTTCTCCTCTCTTCATTTGTGGTGATGTAGTTGCAATTTAATGGCTAGATCTAGTTTATTTAAGATTTTCCTTTCTTGAATGGCAAAGCTTAGATTCAATTTTTTTATTTACATAGCATTTTTAGATTAATTTATATCTAGATGATGAATTTATTACCTTGCTCCATTAGATTATTTGTTGTCTACCTTTTTAGATGACAAAATATGGCAAGCATATATTAAATTTATTTAATTAAGATTGTTGGATATTAATACACATTAAATTTAATGTATATGGTATATAGGTGATCATGAAGTTGCCTTGCATTTTGAGATGATGAATTATGTACCTCTTTGAGAGGATAAATTTAATTTTGGCTATGCATAGTACTTAAGATTTGTTTCTAATTACCATTAATTTTCTTACTACCTTGCTCTATTAGATCGGTCTTAGTTGCCTTCTATAGCTCTATTAGATTAAGTTGTCTACCTTTTGGATGATAAATTATGATTGAGCATATATTAAATTTATTTAATTAAGGTTATTGGATAGTAACAAATAATGGATTAATGATTTATGTAATTAAGATTATTGCATATTATTAATTGTTACATTAATTAATTGTAGATGGACCTGAGATGGATGTACAATGCGAACCGTTGCGGTAGAGAATACATCGACAGCGTATCGCTTTCTCTGAGCAAATGAGGAGAACAGATTGCAAAAGAAGGCGGAGTACATACATTGTCCACGCATTGATTGCAAGAATGAGAAGATGTTTTCGGACAAAGACCATACCCACTTGCACTTTATTCGGAGGGGCTTTGTGCCTAGCTATACATTGGACAAGGCACGGTGAAGAGGAGATCATACTTCAATGTGATAATGTCGACGACGACGGCCGCCAATATGGCGGTGACATCGGGTATGGAACCGATGAGGATAGGTTGGTCGATTGACGATGACAATAATCTGGCTCAAATGTTGCGCGATGCGAAGGAAACTACAAGAGTGAGAGAGAGTTTAATCAGTTCAAGGGTTTGATAGAGGACTCGGAGAAACCTTTGTTCCCAGGTTGCAAGGAGGAATACACAAAGTTGCACACTGTGCTTTCACTACTGAAATTGAAGGCAAGCAATGGTTGGTCCGACAAGAGTTTCACGGAGTTGCTACGTCTCTTAGCGGACATGCTTCCAGAGGGCAACCTGTTGCCTAAGACCACGTATTTTGCCAAGAAGGTTGTATGTCCCTTGGGATTGGAGGTAGAAAGAATACACGCGTGTCCAAAGCATTTGTATACTCTATCGCAAAGACTATGCGCATACGCATGTATGTCCGGTGTGCAAAGCATCGCGATACAAGCGTAAGGGCGAGGAAAGCGAAGGCATAGAAGTGAAGAATGGAGCTCCCGCTAAAGTGGTGTGGTATTTGCCAAGTAATACCTGCGTCTAAAGCGTTTATTTGCAAATAAAAAGCATGCCAAGGCGATGCGATGGCACTCGGAAGAGCGAAAGAGGGATGGAAAGTCGAGGCACCCTGCCGATTACGCCAAGGAGAACCATCGAGAGGCTCTTTAGGGAGAACTTCGGAAATGAGCCAAGGAACATAAGGTTTGGGTTGAGTACGGATGGAATGAATCCTTTCGGTAACATGAGCAGTATTCATAGCACTTGGCCCGTGACTCTCTGTATCTACAACCTTCCTCCTTGGTCGTGTATGAAGCGAAAATACATTATGATGTCATTTGCTTATCCAAGGGCCGAGACAACCTGGAAACGATATTGATGTATACCTACAACCATTGGTGGAAGATCTTGTGCTCTTGTGGAATGAAGGTGTACAGTATGGGATGAGTACAAGCGGGAGTACTTCACTCTACGCCGCAATGTTGTTCTGCACCATCAATGATTTACCAGCCCTGGGTAACCTGTCCGGCCATACTATAACAGGAGCTAAAGCTTGCCCACAATGCCTGGATGAAACTAGTAGCGTGTGGCTTAAGAACTCGAGGAAAATAGTCTACATGCGTCACCGTCGGTTCCTTGAAAGAATCATCCGTACCGTAATATGAAAAACAATTTGACGGTACAAAGGAGGACGGTTCAGCTCCAAGGCCTCTTCTTGAGGAAGAGGTATATGATATGGTTAAGGATATTAATGTTGTACTTGGAAAGGGGATACCTCGAGGTCCGTCTTGAGAAAACCACGTGGAAGAAGAGATCCTTATTTTGGGATTTGCCCTATTGGAAGGACTTAGAAGTTCGACATTGCATCGACGTCATGCATGTAGAAAAGAATGTATGTGACAGCGTGCTTGGTCTTTTCTTGAATATTCCTAGCAAAACAAAGGATGGATCAAGGCACGAAGGGACTGGAAGATATGAAGATCGAGCCGAGCTACATCCTCAAGACACCGGAAAGGCCGACTTTACCTTCCCCGACTTGCCATACTCTGTCCAAGAAAGAGAAAACAGACCTCTGCAAGTGCTTGCGTAGTGTGAAAGTTCCGTCAGGTTACTCGCAAACATCAAGAAAGCGGTATCGATGAAAGATTTGAAGTTAATCGTATGAAGTCTCATGATTGTCATGTGATGATGACACAAATGCTCCCTATTGCAATTAGAGGTATTTTGCCCGACAAGGTTCGAGAGGCAATCATGAGGTTGTGTTTCTTCTTAACGCGATTTCACGAGAAGGTCATCGATCCCGTTGGACTTTATGAACTGCAGTCGATGTGGTCAACACTCTGTGTCGACTAGAGATGTATTTTCCTCCATCATTTTTCGATATCATGGTTCATCTCATTGTTCACCTTGTGAATGAGATAAATATTTGTGGGCGATATTCCTGCATCGGATGTATCCGCTCGAAAGGTACATGGGTGTTACGAAGAAATATGTACGTAATCGATCGCGACCGGAAGGTTCCATTGTAGAAGGTTATGCAACCGAGGAGGTTATTGAGTTCTCGTGATCGATTACATGGACGAGGTTGAACCGGTAGGAGTGCTGTATCACGCCATGAGGAGGCTAGCCGGCAAAGGAGTAATCGGAAAGAAATCCACAAATTCTTACGATCATTTTTTGTTCGAACAAGCTCATTTCACGATCTTGCAGCGATCGATGAGGTATCCCGTTTATGGACATGCACAAGGAAAAGCTACAGAGGGAAAATCGTGGACGATCGAGAGGTTTGGATAACAAAAGAGCACAATCGTGTGTTCAATCATTGGTTCAAGGAGCACATGTCCGTGAAGAAACCGGTGTTACGTTGAGGTGGTTGGCAAAAGGGCCATCAGGTACAATCGTGACATGGCAAGGATACGACATAAATGGATATACATTTTACACGAGAGCTCAGGATAGCAAAAGTACTTACCAAAACAGTGGTGTCCGTATAGATGCCTACGACAATACAGGCAGTAAGAAGAGCAGCTTCTATGGGTTTATAGAGGAGATTTGGGAGCTCGACTACTGCATTTTCAAGATCCCGATGTTTCGGTGTCGTTGGGTCCAACTCCCAAAGGGTGTCAAGGTGGACAAATATGGCTTCACTACTGTGGACATCGAGCAAGTCGGATATAGAGACGAACCATTCGTACTTGCGAAGCAAGTTGCACAGGTCTTCTATGTAATCGACCCGGCAGATAAGAAGCGTCATGTAGTTCTTCAAGGAAAACAAAGGATCGTCGGAGTTGAGAATGTCGTGGATGAGGAAGAGTACAACCAGTTTGATGAGTTGCCTCCTTTCGTAGATGGCGACATCGAGGCTCGGCTAAGCAACCACTCAGAAGCCACCTATCATCGTGATGATCATGAAGAAGGCCAAATTGTGAAAGAAAATAATTAGCTACGAGTAATGGCAAAATGTGTGTATTTATGTGGGGTAATGGAAATGTAATGTCAGAAATATGCATTTATGTGGAGTAATGGCATTTTTGTTAAAAATATGCTTTATATTAATTCATGGCTTTATATTAATAGAAGGAAATCTGAAAAATATGCTTTATATTAATTCATGGCTTTATATTAATAGAAGGAAATCTGAAAAATATGCTTTATATTAATTTATATTAATCAGGGATTCAAATTTCATAAGAATATAAATTTATATAGCATAGATAAATTAGTTATGAATAATTAGTAGTTAATATATATGATAGGTTCACTAATACATTAATTCATGGCTTTATATTAATCGTAGGAAATCTTAAAAATATGCTTTATATTAATTTATATTAATCGAGGATTCAAATTTCATAAGAATATAAATTTATATATCCTAGATAAATTAGTTATGAATAATTAGTAGTTAATAGATATGATAGGTTCACTAATACATTAATTCATGGCTTTATATTAATAGAAGGAAATCTTAAAAATATGCTTTATATTAATTTATATTAATAAGGGGTTCAAATTTCATAAGAATATAAATTTATATAGCATAGATAAATTAGTTATGAATAATTAGTAGTTAATATATATGATAGGTTCACTAATACAAGAATTCATGGCTTTATAATTGAAGGAAATCTGAAAAATAGTATTAGTGGCGGTTTTTAATTACAACCGCCATCGATATTTATCTGTGGCGGTTTTAATTACAACCGCCATCGATATTTTATCTGTGGCGGTTTTAATTACAACCGCCATCGATAAATCTTATCTGTGGCGGTTTTAATTAACAACCGCCAGCGATATGTCCCCTATATAAACCACGGCAAAGTGGTCATCTCACCGTAGCTTTGAACCCTACCGCCTCCCTCCGCGCCGGCGACCGCCGCCTCCCTCCCTCGCCCGGTGACCCGCCGCCTCCCTCCCTCTCGCCGGTGACCCGCGCCTCCCTCCCGCGCCCGGTGACCCCGCCTCCTCCTGGTGCCCCTCGACGCCGCCACCGTTCCAGTCCAGCGCCGTCCTCGCCCCCGTCCGGCCCCGTCGGCCACCCCCGCGCCCTCCTGCTCCTGCCCCGTCTCCTCCCAGTGCCCCTCGACTCCGCCGCCGTTCCAGTGGAGCGCCGTCCCCGCCCAGCACAAGGTCTCCTGGAGCCGTCCCCGCCCCCGTCGGCCACCCCCGCCCTTCCCTGCTCCAGCCCCGCCCAGCTCGTCCCCGCCATTGAAGGTGAGCCCCCGTCCGACTGGAATGGAGTAGTATATATTAGATTAATGAAAATGGCAGACCGTATAATACTGGATTGGAGTAGTATGTATGTATGTTAAATTAATAGTGATTGGTTACCTCGTTGTTCCATATGCTCTTCGTCTTTGTGGATCAAATGAAAAATTATGATTGATTAGTCGTTGGCTCTTTAGTGAACCTTCTTGGTTGAAACTAATATGCTCACTAGTCACTATTCAAAGCACTAATATGGTCTTACATTAATTATCTTGTATATTCAATTCGAGATTTGTGTTGCGCTACAATAACATTTGTCTCCATTGGTCCACCCTTGTCGCTATAGTTTGGATGCTACAGAGTTCAAATTAACCTGTAGTTCTCTCTAAACCTTGAATTCTGCTTATGAAAACATTGCAAAGACTTTAGATGAAAATACCGACTTTCCATTCCTTGTTAGTACTATATGCAAGCAAAGCTGTACACACTATATGCAGCCAAAGTAAGGAAACTATGTTAAGAGTCGTTGAATGAGATCCATTGCATGCACACTTATTACATTGCAATCGAATAGACACTAAGCGGCAAATTGATTAGCGTTTCATACTTTCTTTGAATGATCTGCACAATTACAATGGTTTCTTTGTCAACCATATAACCATATGAGGTAGCCCTCTACTTTGATAATACTCCATACAGTCCCTTTCATAAGGAAACTCCATGCAGTTCATATTGTTGATACCATTCATTATGATGAATTGTACTTGATCCCGACGGCTAAATAGGGATTGATAAGATGTATTTAAGGGACTGATGTACATATTTATATGCTCAATCTGTTTGATGTGTAAAATCCTGAAATAGTGAGTAATACTTGTGCTTACTATTTATATGCTCATGCTTCAAATTAATCTGACATCTTCTCTCTTCTTTAAAAACAAAACCATAATGGACCACTTCTTTAAAAACACTACATATGGTCATCACTTTGTTATTGAAAGCACATTGTGCAAGAAAATGGTCTCATTTTTCTTTGCTTGTTGCGTGGTGACTAGAATAATATGCCAATTTTGGAACATTTGCTTAACTCGTATGCTCTGGATGAATTGTTGGTACTGTGGGTAATTCTCTGTGAGGAGTCGGCTTAAATGAGACGAGGTTGTGACAAAGATAAGTAAAGTCTGAAATTAGTTAACTTGTTATTAGTATTTTGTCAAATTCCTTTCTTGGTTGTTGTGTTGATTACTTAGTTCGATTCATCACATTACTTATCTAGTTCGTTACTTTTGTCGGTTTGTGAATAGGCTTTGATCTTTCCGTTAAAGTCGTGCATGATATAGTTTGATTGTGTATGTCCTAAGCAACTCAATAACAGGAGGTAAACTGTGTTGACAAAACTGAGAACTAATTTCAAATTTTGCTAGAAATCTTGTCACAACTAAGTCTATGATCTAGTTGCCTTTGTGGCGAGGAAGGCTAATCTTTTGATTAAGCAACCCGACATTTGAGAGAAATACTAAAATCAAATCTTCTTATTGTTCTCTTATATTCTCTCCGTGGGACTATAATCAACCTTTGCTCGGACACTAGGTTTTTATTGTTCTCTTATTTGCATCTTATGGTGTTCATGTTCTTCAAGAGCAATAGGTGCGACTCGAGGCGCCAGAGACCTCGAGGAGTTCTTGGTGCTCGGACACCAAGATTCTTGTTTCTTACCTCATTGCTTAAGAACTTGGCCATAAGACCTTCTAATTAATACAAGACTTCTTCTCTTTTAATCAAATTGCTGTTCTTAAGGATGTACCTATTCTGGTCTTAGCCGCCTTGCTTTTAACTACATATTTTTACCGACGTTAGCATAGCGTGTAAACCTACCTAGTCCGGTCTTAGTTGCCTTCTATAGCTGCCAGAGTAGTTTTACCTGTTGGTTAGGATTTCTCAACATTATTTATCACATCGGTTGATCTCTCTACACAATAAGACCTCTTGTTCACATTATCTTCGAAATGACTATGTTTACTTTCGAAATGTAGTTCTTATGGAGCTGAGGCCCACTGGGTTGGAGGATGCTTCCAACCCGTCCCGAACTCAAGCCCGAGTAGATACATTGGACCATCCAACCTTCGAAGGTGCCGAAGCCTCCTTCGCCGCCGGAGATGCCGATGCTCCGTTGCAAGACGTCGAGGCCGAGGAAAACTAAGAAGCCTGAAGGCGGCATACCATCTCGTGAGGTCTCAGATCTTTGGAGTCCGGTTAAACCGGCAAAAACAGCGACAAAATATAGGTCAACATGCGGGTACATCGCAAGGGATAAAGTGCCAATCACCTATTTGGATTGGCACAAAGTGCCCGACGCCATCAAAATGGATCTATGGGACAGTGAAAGAAACTTTCGAATTCCCTGAAGGAGTCAAGAGCTCGTAAGGCCGCAATGCATTGATGTCAATGGATGTCGATGGAGGAACTTCAAGTCCAAGCTGAATACGCAATATGTGATGAAAAATCGGTCGAGCCATCGTAGATTATCCTAAAGTAGAGCCATATTGGGATGAATTTATTGCGATGAAGCAAGACGAAGCAGCAATAAAATCCAAAGTGAGGACCACCGCCAGATCGCAAGGATGAACACTCACCCCCACGCACTAGGCACGAGTGGAGTGCAGCGGGTAAGATTCCTCACCGAGAGGCAAGAATTGGATGCAATCCGATCGACCGCACAAGTCCCTTGGCGGTCTACCGGACCGAGTTAAGCATTATGTGCTAGCAAGGGCATCTGTCATGCCTAGTGGGGGCTTATCATTCAAAAGCAACGATGATGAAGCAATCTCCCAACGAATTCGTGAGCCGCACGCCGAGTCCACCCAAGGAAATTTTCACGCAGATAGGGAGAAGGGACGAACTAACAGCAGCCTAGGGAAATAAAGAGCATCCTGGTCGGACACGAGGCGTAGGGGTCAAGGTTCCCTGGACGATTGGTTTCACAGAGCACGGAGACTCGTACAGGATTCGCAAGAGAGCGAAAGAAGAGCGTGCGTAACGGGCTATGGAGGAGATGAAGCAAAAGATGCTTCAAGAATTACAAAGCACCATAGAACAACAAGTTCAACTAAAAGTACAAGAAGCCATGAGCCGCCGCAAGGACACAACATCGTTTCTCGCCAAATTTCTACGAATCGCCAGTAGCGCTTGCGCGTCCACACCATTGGTACAACCGGATAACACGCATTATCCTGTGGGCGACATACAAGACCCCACACCCTGCCCGACTCAATGTGCCTGTCATGAACATATTTTTACAGTCGCTACAGGGATAGCTTATCCATACCTACAAGGGATGTTTTGCACAACTCTCCGATAGCTCCGTGTTATGCAAAGGTCCAGTGGACACGGTGCTTCCACAGTTCTTTGAGGTTGGACCGAAATGCCTTGCAATGATGAGGTCACAACTCTAGGAAGTGCCGTTCACACTTTCATCCAAAGTGGCGTAAGCGTGACATCGCCTTGGATCATGAACCGCCACCTCTCTCGCAGTACAACCGCCACCTCTCTGCAGTACAACTCGCCCATTCATCACCAACACCTGGCGTCAAATGGCTAGTGCGCCCACTATAAAGGAGCCTGCTCTAGGAGCCCATTCGTCACCAGCGCCTCAACATCAAAAGCTTAGTGTGACCACTTCAAAAGACGAAGGTACAACACTGATCCGAAGAAATGGCCCGTTAGACAAGCCATATCGCTTAGATCAGCGGCTGCAATGCAGTATGATGTCATCGAGGAAAAGGAAAGGGCAAAGCGAAATCTCAAGTACAAGATAATCACGAAAGGCTGAAATCTGAGCTTGGAAAGCCATTAGTCACCGAATCGAAGTTGAAGAGCCTAACACTCATGATGCGACTACATGATCGTACATGATGCGATCCAATCAACATTTACTCCGAAGATGATCAACGCCATTTACGGAGAGGAACATTTTCACCATGAGGGTTGGCTACTTCATGATAGAATTCGATAACTTGCACAACTTGTTCTATCACGACGCCCTCGACGTGTCTTTTTGCGATCTTTGGACCTTTGTAAGTGTCTACTATATAAATCATGGTTTACATTCACGTAATACCGATAAATGTGTTGTCTAACTTTTTCCTTATCTAGATACGAGACTATTGAATTGAGAAGAACCAAGGGCCCGGTGGGATTCCTCGACCGAGGCAGTGTGCGATCGAAATCTTAAGAGCACCAAATGAGGTTGAGGAATACATATACTGCGTTGCTAAAACTACAAGACAAGGAATTCATACTTGTTCCATACAATTTTAAGTAAGTTTCTCACATAGTTAAATCACTTGTTGAATTCGCTCATTTCTCTTATCCTAGGGCTAATGACTATAGCATCATACATGTATATGTAGGTTCCATCGATTCTTGTAGTAGTGACCCCTAAAAGAGCAAGTTGCTGGTCATGGATTCGATGGACAAAGATAAAAAAGACTACGAAGAGTCGCTAAGTGTAATGAATGCGGCGTTCAAAAGATATTGTACAAAGAGCTTGAGATACCGCCCATTCCGTAAATCCTTTCATCCGAACTAAATTTCCTGACGCACGCAAGAAATATTCTTATATCGCATTTCATAGTAAATAACTCCTTCCATGACATTTTAGTTTATTCAATTTTTGTAGTGTCACAAGCAGTCGCAAGGCACAAATTTATGTGGGTACTTCGTGTGCCAATACATGCGCGAAATCTTATCTTCTACAATAATAGACAATGACGTAGAGGTTTGTCATGCTAACATTACACATTTATTCGCACCACTCAATTTCTATATATACTCTGTCGGGACCCCGAATTTGCAAATCCGGACCCTCTGTGTATTCAGCACTAGTCCAGGAACGCGCTAGTGCACACAGTCTTAACATCGGTAAATATCACAATCATACCAATCGATATTATCAAAGTACTTTATTTAAATAACCAAACAGGTTACTTGACCTTATGGCCAAGTTACAAATATATGCCTCGCAAGGCAAAACTTATTAAAAGAGAAATAATAGCAGCGGAAAATCAGATAAACTTCGTGGCGCCATCCAGTATACCACAGGCAACTGACTGGGCTCGCTTCCCTAAGTAGACGGATCCTCTTGGAGTTCCTCCTCCAAAGCTGGTGCAGTCTCTTCTTCAACTGATATTGTGTTGAGGCAAGGGTGAGTACTTGGTACTCAGCAAGTCATGCACAGAATGCAATCTAATATACTATATGCATGGCTTGGTACAAAGGAATAGCTTAAGGTATATTTGCGATGTGACTTTTGACAAGTAATATAAGTAGATTCGAAAGCAGTAGAAATAAGTAAAGCGTAAATAACTTTTCAAGAAGTTGAATAAACATTTTCCCCATCCTAAACCACATTTCCATCATCTTCATTATTAAACCAAACCAACTTTCAAATCCAAGTTATTTTCAGAAAATCTAACCCTTGACTGTAATCCCCGAGCGATGTCCAATACCGCGGACACGGCTATTCGAATAGATTCTAAACTCTGCAGAGGTTATGCACTTTACCCACAAGATACAGTCAAACACCACAAAGGCGAGTTCAGTAACAAAGCCTTTGGAAGCCTCAAACAACACAGTGGTCCTCTCCTGCTCAGGTTCTACACCATCCCTTCCCTTAGCCAAGGCGAAGTATGGGACCAACACACCGTTAGATGGGTATCGGCCACACCACGATACGCTCCCCGCACAATCACACAAACGGTGTAGCGCCACCCTAAGGCTCCACAAGTGAGTCCTTAGCGACTTAGTCAACTAGGGCCGTCCCATTCCAGCCATGTGGTTGCAAGTATGACCAGTTCAAAGGCTTGCAAGGTTAAGTCCTTAGAGTGACCAGGGCAAGACTACCCGAAGAACCAAATCAACATTCCCAATGCCACAACTGGCCCACCTGATTACTCTTGCCACATGCCCCGGTCGAAAACTGTTTATCAAACCCCAGTTGATTACCATGCACCACGTGCCATCAACATCACATGATACTTTTCCAAAACAGGTTCAATATATCATTAAGTCAATATTAACATTTGATTGTCCAAAATCATGTTATGAGCACGTAGCAGGTCTAAGCAGTATACTACAACGATCTAAACCCATGTTGGCGATTTAATAATGTCCAACTAGTAATCCACAACTAGGGTGACAAAGGGTCATGGCACATACTTAAGTAATCAAGGTGTCATATAGCAAATTGGTATTTATCTAATCCCCACGTTTAAGCAAAGTATGTTTCTAATTGAATTAGCATGCAATAGTTTAAATCAAAATAGATTTCGAAATAGGATCAACATGGTCAAAGCACAACTTGCCTTCAAAAAGTACTTGCTCTTGGTCTTGAGTTGGATCCTGAGTCAATACTTCTCCTTCGAATCCTTCCGGCACTTCAACGTCTACTCGTAAAGCGTGCAAATAGCAAAACACAAATAAACAATAGGCAAAAACATCCCAAAACTCCAAATAAAATCCATAAACAGAGAGAACATAATTTTCTGGATTTTTAGAAACTGGAATCGTCAAATTTGGAGTTAAAAGCATAAAAGTTATGATTTATTAAAGTTTAAATAATCAATTAAATAATATTACAGAGAAAAACTTTAGTCCAAAAATTAAATAAAATTCATATTTAGGTAGATCTCAATTTTATACAAATTTAGAAATTTGAATCACTCAAATCGGAGTTGAAACGCAAAAGTTATAAGCGTTTGAAGTTTGAAACAAAATCTGAAATCATTATTCGAATTAATAAATCATTTTTCTTTTTCGGAAATTAATTATTGCGTCAGCATGGACACGTGTCAGCTCCTGATTGGCTAGCTGACGTCAGCCGGCTCATGGGCTCAGCTCACGGCGCGGTTCGGTCCACGGTGGACCCGGTCCACAGCTCGGGTGAGGCTGACATGTGGGACCACTCGGGTGACGTCATCGCTGACGTCAGCGGGGACTCAGCCCACGGTGCTGACATGTGGGTCCCACCGATGACGTCATGGGTGACGTCACGGTGCAGTCGCTGACACGCGGGCCCCGCGTGTCAGTGGCCACGCACGCGCGCGTACGACGCTGACCGCGTCGGTCCAACTTCCCGACACGTGGCGCAATCACGGCCGTTGGTTTGAAAATCAACGGCGCGGATTAGATCCAGGGTTAACACGTTGAAACTACTCGTTGATCATGGGCCGTTCGATCTAGATCGGACGGTCCAGATCTAATCCTATAATAACACTACTACGGCACGTGGCGATTGTGAACCGTTGGATCTTGATCCAACGGTCCAGATCCAATCGGGTTGGGGACACGTGAACTCACCTCAACCGCACGATCAAGATCGGACGGTCCACAGAGCTCGCGAGGTCGATGGCGACGTGGCGGCGCTGCAGCCACCGGAGACGGAGACGACGACGAGCCCGACGGCGTTTCGGGGTTGCTCCGGCGAAGTGAAGGGTCTCTTCGGGTGCGTCTCGTCACGGGGATTCCAGATCTGGGCTCCTTCTCGGCGGAAGACGACGGACGGCGGCGGAATCGAGCAAAAACCGCGGCGGTCACTTCCTCCAACTACGGCGAGCTCGCACGGGCAAACGACGGCGCTCAGCGAGATGGCTCGAGGAACGGGTGTGCAAGGATGAGGGCAACCTCGGGGACGTCTCACGCTTTAAATAGCCTCGGCGTTCGTGCCGAGACGGAAACCTAGTTCTACACGCGGCGGGTGCGCGGCGAGTCCGGCCGGACTCGGCGGAGACGATGACGCCTTTCGGCCGTCCACGTGGCACGATCAGCGCCACGATCGCCGCGGCGCGATCGGATCGGGCGGATCTGGCTCGAGCCGTATGGGCGGATCTCAGCCGTTGGATCTTGATCCAACGGTTGGGATTGATTAGGGTTTTGAGCTGGTTTGATCGAGTCAACTGGCGCGGGTCGGACTCGAACTCGAGTCTGACTCGGGCTCGGTCGGATGAACAGTAACCGACTCGGTTTGGATTTCCAGCGATTTAATATTTAAAATAATTCCCAGTAATTTATTTAATTCATTAAAAATAGCAAAATACTCAGAAAAATTCCAGAAAAATTCTGGAAAATATTTTGGATCATTTTGGACTCAAATAAAATATTTCCAACAAAATTTTATTTGCAAAATTAAATTCTTTAATTATTTCAAAATGGAATAAATTCAAATAAATTCCAAATAAATCCAAATAAATTCCAGAAAATTCCAAAAATTCACCAAAGTGTCAAATCACACATGAATTCAAGAAAAGCAAAATTTTGGGGTGTTACATACTCTTAGATTTATTTTTCGTACTTGTAGCGCCTCAAATTGCCTACGACAGGACTACATCCTCTTGACATCCAAGCCATTCAGGGACAGCTCGCTTACTTCCTCATGAAGGAAGTCATCAACAAAAAGGGCGAGTTTTATGATGAAGACAACAATGATCAATTGCTCCATGCTGCTGTTAAACGTCGTTCGCCTCCAAAGAATCCCTAAAGGCTCGTAGGCTTAAGATTGTGTGAGAAGATACTAGGTCTTGGATGTGGACTTGTAAATTGTAAACGAGAGCATGACAAACTTTAGAAACGAGAAGATACTCTACTGGTCAATATGACTAATCTTATTTATTATCGATCTATTACAATGTGTGTGATATAATAGTTTTGCTTGTGATATAATTATCGATCTATTACACCGGAATGTTGTAATGCTGATTGGTTTTGTGATATAATTATTCTCTCGTCTCATCGTGAACTCCTCCTTCACCGCATCATCGCATCACGAACTCCTCGCATCGGCGCCATCGTGTGCCTCCTCTCTGTAAATGTGGTTAGGATGTAGTGATGATGGTGCTCATCTTTGAATTCCCGAAGATGACCATCAATGTTGGTTTATCATTTGTAATGTGTTGAATGGGTTGCCACTTATAGTTCACTTCAAAGTCATCCAAAATGGATATGAGAGCATGCATTATGTGGGTGGCCATGGCTAGCAATTCTGTTTGCACATTTTGTTAACCTGTTCTCACAATGTTGGCCTATGTTTGCATGTGCTTTTGGCCATATTTCTTTTGAGTTACTTAATTGGTGAATTAATATGTTCTCTATTAGCATATGAAAGATACAGTGAAGTGCTTGTTGGGCGTCACATTAGATTGTGGTCGAGACTTAATATGTGGTAAAGTTACTTGCGAATTATCATATTATCAAACTATAATCACTTGGTTAGTGTAATTTTGACATGTTTTGACTCAATGTAGTTATAACTATGGAACTGTTGAGGCATATGATCAGCAAAATGGCTTTCACAAGGTACTATTATTACTTTCTCTTGTGCAATGTCATATTAGTACAGTTATTTTTATTTGTTGTTTTATTGCAATACTAAAAAAAAATCATAAAGTTTATATTAAAAAAATCATAAAGTTTGTCCTGCTTTGTTGTTTTATTGCCCAATATTAATAACTTGGAAGTTTATATCATACAAAAAATGCTTATAAAGTAAAATGTAGTGTCAACAGCTTCATAGCTTCATATGTATCTCCTGCAGTGCAGGGAATGGGGGGATCATCTGACCTTACAAGCGGCTGTAGACCGGGTTAATATGGTACTTCTAGTTTCAAGATGTCCAAATGGTTATCGGAGCAAAACCTTTTAGCTGCAGCATTTTTGCATTAATGTTATTGTGTTTCTCAAATTCTGACTATAGCTGGAACTTACAATTATTTTATCCCTTATGGATCCTACTTCAAGATATGAAAATAATAGATGCGTTTGATGTCATTGGTTCATTGTTGATGAAAATTCATTTGGCAATACTTGTTGAAAATGCTTGAAATCTCTCTGATGAATTTGGATCACAATGTTTAGTGGTTGGTGATTGTTGTGTTTTTGGTTTCATGAATATGATAAGATGCTTTTCCTGGACATTGCGAAATAGGTGGTGAAGGTTCTTGAGCATGCAAGTACAAGTACAAGATCTCTGTATGGTATTAGGGATGAAATTTGTTAGCACAATAATCGATCAAGTTCATAGCGATCTAGATGACTCTATTGGTAAGGACCACAAGAGCATTAACAATGATATCTGTCAAAACTTGATAGGACTATAGCTACCCTTAATAAGGAAAAAGTGTTGAGGCTAAAGAAGGTAATACATATCTTCCAGTTCTGTACTTGCCAACCAACAGCTGTTCTCTTCCTACATTATAGTTCCATTTATTTTCAATTTAATTGCAACAAATATGAGAAGGGGTGCACAGTTTTGAGTATATATATTGTTGTGTGACTTGTATATCTGTCCATGATATATTGTCATGATCATTGCTAGCCATATTTTGTTAGAATGGACTATTAAAATAATGCATTTCAAAGATTCATGCTTTGTTCTTCATATGTGATTTTGTATGGTTTTGTAAACTACAAGCTCTATTTCCTAACAATAACTTTGGATATTTCGAGGCAACTATTGAGGAAGGTGTTGTAGTTGGTGGTGGATGTAGCCTATTAAGATTATGTAAGAAGATCGGCGAGGCTCAAGGAGTCAATGGATAATATAGAGCAAAAGGTACCTCACGCCTTCTTTGTTGTCGATAAAAGGGTAACATGTGGCGGTTTGGATATGTGTAGCTTGCAGCGTTTGATTCCACAAGCGATTATTTAAGTGTTTGGTTTTGTCCTTCGGCATGTATCATCTTGTGGTTCTTTTGTAATTCCTGTGTAATGGTGAAATGGATGGATGACGATAGCTATATAGTTCTTTACGTATCTTGTTTGAGAGGGCATGGCTAGCAATTCTGAGGCTAGCCAAAAATACGTATTTTTTATCTTTGGGCGGGGATTATCGGTGGCGGTTTTATCCACAAACCGCCATCGATAATAATACGATCTTAGGTTTTACTTTTAAAACCGCCATCGATAAGTCAATAACGATTCACGGTTTTACCCACAAACCGCCATCGGTAGCAATACCGATGGCGGTTTTACCCACAAACCGCCACTGATAATGGCAATATCAGTGGCGGTTTTGACCACAAACCGCCACTGATAATGGCAATATCAGTGGCGGTTTTGACCACAAACCGTCACTGATAATAATATTTGTGGCGGTTCTAAAACCGCCACTGATAATCGCCGAATATTAGTGGCGCTTAATCTGTGGCGGTTCAAAAACCGCCACTAATGTCAGTTTAGAACCGCCACTAATGTGCTTCTCTATAGCAGTGCATCTTAAAGACAGCAACACATCTCCCTAGTAAAATTACCATGAACAAAAATTCATAGTTCATATGGTCATAGGGATTTTTTCTGTGGTACTACTAGTTGTTGAGAGTGCACTAAAAAAGAAATCAATTCAAAGTTACCTTTATAAAAGAGAGATAAATAAGATAATATTTGAAAACAAAAGTGAATTTTCAGCACAAAAGAAACTAAGTCAAAATGTAATCTCTCCAAATCTGTGACTCATTTGAATTTCAAATTTTTTATATGATGAGAAAATGGAGTCACGAAACTACCCACCAAAAATCAGATCCAGATCAAACACAATAAAATTACGATGAAAATAACAAGCTCTGTCACACAAAGAACTCGGACAGAAAATTGGGGGCTCGATAAAAACCTCATAACTCCAAAACTATAATTCATATGAACTTCCCTCTTGGGGTAATGATACATATGAAAATCACGAAACTTTTGAAACAAGAATCACCCTAATATCTGCTCATATGGAGTTTCTATAAAATAAACAATTACTACTGCACAGAGAAAACAGACTTCAACATGAAATCAAGAAAGGAACTTCAAAAACAAAACCTTCAAGATTTCTTAAGGATTGAACATAAGAAGTAAAGCCTAGATGATTGGGATATAATCTAAGAAGATTCATCCATCAATCATTCATCCTTGGCTTAAGAACCATAAACATTTAAAAGGATGGGAGGCAAATGTGCAGAATTTAAATGCTTAAAAGTAAATGCTGAATTTAAATTGCGTAAAGGAAAGACATAATATAAATGTGGAATTTTAATTCACAAGAATAGTAAATAAACTCTTTGTATTTCTAGTAGGAAGGTTTACAAAGCATCACAACAAGTGAGCAAAGCTCAAAGGAGTACACAAAACCATCAAGTGGGGAGGCTACACCTACCCTTCAAATTATAGTGTCCATGGGTGTTATATTGCGAGTTTTCTCCGAGTCTTGGAATTGCTAGTCCGGGTGTTTGAGAGACTTGTTTGTGATTTGCGGAGTTCAAAGTAGATGTTCGAGAGAATTATAATGTCCATGCGTGTAGCGCCTCCTTGCTAGGGATGTGATCGGATCGAATACGGTCGAATATCGTCCTATTCATATCCGTATCCATATTTTTTATCGAATACAGAATCGAATACGAATAGTGTCGAATACAGAATCGAATACGAATTATACAGGATAATATCGGTTACGAATACAGATCGAATACGGATCGGAATCAGCATGGATACGAATAATATTAGTCGGATATTTTAAAATCCAATTTCAGTTTTTTTCCAAAATCGGTCCAAATTTAAATTCAAAATTCCAAAAGAAATATATTTGTATGTCTTTTTTTTTTGCCTTTTTATCCCTAGCTTGTCATACATGTGACTCTGTGAGTAACAATGTACCCCATTGCAATAATTGAATCAAATGATTTGCGGTGGCATATCTTTGTTGAATCCTAAGTAGCCCTCCTGAAACGCCACTTGCCAATTTCTGTACCACTTTTACCCAAATATCTCCAAATTAGCATCTAGCACACATGAACACATTATATCTTATCATCCAATGCAGACCCTCTGAAACAGTGAAACATGTTAAATTGTTAATGTGTTATTCTGAAACGTGTTATTCGGATAATATCCGTATTCGGATATTATCCGAACAAAAACTCGGATATTCCGCATCCATCGGATAATCAGTGTTCCATATTCGTATCCGTATCCATGTAAATTATCTGTATCCATATCCATATCCGAGAAATCAACTGGATATCTGTGAAACTATCCAAATCATCATCCAAATCGATTCGGTCGGTCGAAAAATATCCCACCCAGTTCCATCCCTACTCCTTGCTCCTTCCAATCGCCACCTCCTGGCTCTCCAGCCTCCAGGCCGAGGGCCTCCCTCCTGCCTCCCGACCGTGCGGCTCCCAGGCCGAGGGCCTCCCTCCTGCCTCCCGACCGAGCGGCTCCCAGGCCGAGGGCCTCCCTCCTGTCTCCGACCCGAGCGCCGCCCTTTCCCTGGCTCTTCTCCCCACCTCCTCCTCTCCTCCTCCCCGCTCCGGCCGTGGCCTGCCGCCTTTCTCCCACTGCGGCCGCCTCCGCCGTGGCCCGCTCCGTCTCCGTCTCCACCTCCATCGAGGGCCCGACTGCCGCCGTGGAGCCAGCGTCCGCGGATGCGGCACCGGCGACACCGCGCCGCCGCCTCATCCTCCTCCGGCACGGAGAGAGCGCGGTCGGGGGACGCTTCACGAGAGGTACGGTTGGGGCAGAATCCTTGAGCTCTCTTCTCTCGTAAAGAAACTGCATGTAGGTGTGTAGCTTCGTGGATAGCTTTCGCTTCCAAGAATCGGCTGCGCGCTTGATCCCTGAAGAGTTTGGGGTGTCAATTTACTTGATGTTGGATAGGAGCATTGGTGATTTCAGTATAATTGATATCTAAATTTCTATTATATTGTTAACTAGGGGATGGAATGATGATACATTGGGTGCCATGCGTCATATCTTGGGTCTTCCTATACGTTGGGTATTCAAATGATTGGCTGTTGCTACCGTAGTGTTGCAGACCTGAAGTGGTTCATTGAAACGATGCAGTAAAAGAAGTTGCTGGAACTAACAACATTTTCTACAACTGTTGCGAAATGTTATAGTTGATGTCTCAGTATTTCTGTCACATTTGTGCCGATGAAATGTTATTGTAGTTTAAAAAGATTATGACTGTAGTTGTAGAAAAAAAAAGGTATAAAAATACATTAAACATTTGTGTGTTATACCTGAGTTAAAAAAAAGAGAGGTTAAATTGGCATTTTTTTTATAAGGGACTTACTAACTCAATTGGACTTCATGTGATGAAATGAAGAATCAGGGAAGGACATGAATAAGTTAGTGAGTACAAAATCCATCATTAAGTTTATATGCTAGGAGTATCACTCAGCCTTTTTGGTGTTGTTTAGAGTGCTAGGCAGCCTATTGTATTGAGTTTTTTAATTTAACTCTCCTATTTCCTTTTGTCACCACCATCTGAACTAGTGCCTGATTAGATGTGGTACAAGAAAACCTCGATGTATTCCTTCATGATGATGGCTGGCCTCTTGCATATCTTTCTGAAAACAACATTTGTTATGGCTCTTAATGTCAGACACTAGTTCAGATGGTGGTGACAAAAGGAAAGCTGCTGCAATCAGTTTTTCTAATAAGCTTCAACAAATGGGATGGATACCGGAGCTTATCCTATGCAGGAGGAGTGGCCTCTTCTTCACGCGCCACTCCACTCCCCCGGTTAAAGGCAAGTATATCGGTGTTGTTGAGATTAGTTGGGTGTTTGGATGTGGGGTTTAAATGATTAAGTCATTTCTAGAGATAGTATATTTGAGAAATTTCTTTGTGCTATTAAGTTTTGATCATGAGATTATATCCGCACCAAAGGTTCTCTTTGGAGGAGTCCCGGAGTTGTCGTGGGTGGGTTGCGTGATTTATGCAGGTAGAAAAGGGTGTTCCAAACCTGTGACGATTAGGGTGGATGAAGGTTAGCAAATGGAAAGTGTGTATTTAATTGCAAGTGTAGTGCAAATAAGGATGTTGGTTATGAATCACGTATCGATAGAAATGAAATACTCACTATTATCTCTCTCTTGATTATGATTAGACAATTGTGAATGGTTGTCCACAAACTAGAAGTTTGGTTGTTATTCATACATGTGGTTATGATTGTGTGGAATGCTAGAAATGATGGTAATTGCATTTCAATCGTGCCAATTGCATTATGCATTCATAATAGACGGGGCGTCCCATGTTGATGTGGGCCTCGGTGCTCACCCGTAGTGAGTACAAAAGTCCTACCTCATAGTCTCGTTCATCGAGATGAATCGGAGCGAGACAGTAAGAGTAGGCCCCTCCACGGGTTGGAAGGGAATGAGAGGGTGCACGTCGACGGGCGCGCACTCATTATACCGATATAATGGATAAAAGGTTGCATTCATGATCATTCATATTGCATCATATGGAGAAAAGGATTGAAATCGATGGTTTCATGAGTTTGACTTGGTTGGGTTAAAGTCTTGTTGTATACATCCATAATATTCGTTATGCGAAGTGCATTTATGAGCATGCATGATGCATCGCATGATTGTAGAAGTGTGATGGATTATTTCAGGTTATGTATTTCCGTGTATGGCTGCAAGACATGATTTATGTTTCCGAGTTTTATGCTATGATTCATGGTTGTTGAGATGTGAACTCCATCAACGACAAGTATTGGGTTGACATTGGAGTAATAGTTGTGATATTACTATTTTATCTGCTTGCTGGACTTTATGAGAATGGTCATTATGCTATTAATTTAGGAAATGCGATTGACTATGAAATTATTCTTTAATGTTCTTCGCTGAGTCATCGACTCACGCTTGTTGTCTGTGTTGTTGTAGGTACATCGAAGCCGGCATGCATTGGATGGGAGTAGTAGCACGATCACGACTCATATCACCCCAGTTTTATGTTAACCTATCGCTTCAAATCTTAGTGAGCTCATGTAATATAATGTAATTATGTGGTAGTTGCATGTGCTTAGTTGGGTCATGATGGTTAGTTGATACAATGACCCATGTTTGTGCTTGGTTGGTTATCCTAAATTGCTTTATGTTGTTGTTATATTAAATGTTGTATTTTGTCTGTTGAGTGGATGTCCTAGTTTTAGGGGAGGTGTTGCCGAAATTTCTAGTAAATTCGGTAACTTGCTAGTGTGTTAGCTTGCTTTGTTTAAATTATGCTAGTGCCTTGTGCTAGTTGAGGTTTGAGGGTGTAACATTCAGGGCACGTGCGGTTCCGGGGTGTTACAATGAGTCATCCTCCACCCTTGGATGAGTTGCTTCTATCCTAAGCTACCTTTCAAGGAACATGATTTGATCCCACACACTTACCCATTTGGCTAACCCGAAACCTAACAACATAACGGGCTTTGCATATTTCATAAAGCAAACTAGATTTAACCACTACTCTATCTTCTAGACCCGCGATCCAACGGCTCTCCTTGATCCAAGCAATGTTAAGCTAGCATCTCCACTATTCTCTTGCCTTTATGACTTCCTTTGGCTTCATCTCCTGCCATCTTCCGGCGCTCCCTAGCCATCCAGACCTTGACGCACCTCGCCTAGTCCCGATCATTCTTCGCCTCACCATGACCACAATTTGAAGCCCTGCAATCATCAAAGATAAGAAAATCTATCACATAGCATTTTCCAACAATAATATACAATAATCATCACAAATACTTAAACAAAAATCTTATCTCGTACATATAGTCGGTACTACCGCCTCCACAAGGCCAGTAGTGCTGCCTGAAGCTGACACAACTCAAATTGCTTCCTTTTGAATTCCAATTCAAATCAAACTCAAACATAAGACACCTTTCTCAATTCAAGTCAAATACTCATCACAAATATGGATGAACCTCCACATGGTCCTTCAATCTCCCCCTTGATGAGTATATTGGCAAATCACACAAAAGGCATAAATTCGAGTTTGAAAATAAAGGTATATTCCAAAATTTGCTGGGTAGCTCAAAAAGAAAATATACTAATTTTGCATGATTTAAACATTAGCATCACTTAGCACAATTTCAAGACTAGAAGCAAAGCCAAAATAGGATTAAATGAATATACTAGAGTTCAATCTAGTCAACACTTTGGGAAGCTACAAGTTCATAAGAGAAGCGTCATACTCAATTATCTATAAAATGCAATTTTTTGAAATTAAAGCACATTACGGTTTGGAGAGTTTATCGTAGTGAAGCACATCCTCGATTAGGAGCCATCAACAAAGGCTTCCTAGGCTTCACTCTCCTTCGCATACTTTGAGGTTTAGAGAGTTTATCCTAGTGAAACATATCCTCGACTAGGAGCCATCGACAAAAGTCTCATAGGCTTCACTCTCTTCCTCAATTTTGTTTTGCATTTTACAATTTTATTGACTCAAGCCATATTCAACCATCTCAAGCAAGAAACTTACAACAGTAGTTTTGGTCATACACAATTAATTCCAAGTTCATCCCAAGTGCAATGGGAAGCAGTCTCGATAATGTAAAGTGTTGAGTTCAGTTTTAGCACAAACAAGTCAATTTTTATCATTTTAGCACTTAGATTCATAAACATGTTGAAGATTCGAGAATGAAACAGTATAGCTAACCCAAGTTGTTCTAGGAACTCTACTAGAAATCCACTATTTCACTAAATATGGCATAAACATATAGTGAAGAAATATAGCAAGTAAAGCTAGTTTCATCAAGTTTTTCAAGAATGATCAATTTTAAATGATGGCTTAACATGATAAACCAAAGTGGATATGACCATGATGAGCAAGAATCTTCAAAAAATTAGCTAGGTGCAACTTATCACAATTTTCTCAATTGCATAAAAGACAAAGCTCAGAAATAGAAAACAAGTCTATATGCAATGCAAGAAAATCAATTTCAAGAACTCCCCCTCAATGTATGAGTCAATTTTAAGCAAAAATCTGATTCAAGTTGACTTATTAGCAATTTTGATGCAAAAAGACACAAATGAACTCAACTAAACTCAGAAGAAGGAATGAGAAGAGGAAATCGAGAAACCAACAACTGGGTGATCTAAGAGCATAGAAAAGATGGTAGAGATACTACAGCTCAAACTCACTCTCACCTTCCCCATACGACTTACATAGAAGACTAGCTCTCAAACTCCAGCCAAGAAGCAAACACAGACCCTGTCTACCCAAGGGGTTCAACACCTGCTAGACCTACAAAACTATGAGTGAGTTCAACCGAGAAGAAGAGAGTAGCATCCTAAAGCATAAGATGAGAGGACCATGCCAAAGCATGCCAGAATTCTAGGTGAAATGGACTTAACAAAATTAAAAATAGCCCAAGGACACATAGAAGAACACACAAAAAGGAAATACTAAATATAAACATATATTACATATAATACAAACCAGCTCCCCCTCAAGATATGCCATATGGGCTCATAACCCCAAGCTCCCCTCTCAAGGCAACAAACCTAGAGCTATCCAAATGTTTGGTGAAAATATCAGCCAACCGGTGGTCACTCTGTTAGTGTTATGCCCTTGAGGCAATCATATGGATGATTGTAACATGACTATGCTTATGAATAATAATATGATTATTGGTCCAATGAATGTATATCATTGTTTTGATCAACAAGTGTGTGACTTGTTTATGAAGCTCTTTACTTATTGATATAATTCGATAAATATCTCTGATCGGATATCATCGTATAGGACAACGATGAATAGATCAGCACATGTATTGTTCGATGATCATGTTTCATAGATCATGGGATATGGAGATATCATCAATACATTGTGGACGCATGTTGAAGAACATGGGTTAGATAGACCCACAATGGGACACTGCGAGAATGTTACATTCTTATGTGTCATCCGTGTATCTCATACATAGTAGATGTATGATCCTAAACCTGAGATTGTCATATTCCCTACATGTGTAATAGTTTACCTTGGGGTTACCAAACACTATTTCCTAACTGGATAGTTATAAAGGTAGCTTTCATGTTTACTATGAAACATTCAGAGGGAAGTGAGCAGTCAAGATGGAATTTGCCACTCCAATGTAACGGAGATATATGTCTAGGCCACTCATGTGATATGATTAAGGAAGTGCATGGCCATTCCATGATTGAGAAGTCAATCACAACTTATGAATATATCACGGATACGAGAGATGGATTGAACTGTCAAAGGATGACATGCTTCTCGCCTTGAGTTCGATCTTCATATAGTTTGGCAAAGGGATTATTACATCAGTACTTTAATCATATGCGTTTGGGAGTTGGCATGCTCTGCAGGGAGCCGCTACCGACTATTAGATTAGAAAAGGGTTTTCCAAATCCATGTCCAAATGCGCATGAACCTAAAGGGTCACACACTTAACGGGCTGGGATGCATTAATTCGGATTGGATCCGTAATTAATGGACCTCATGGGCTTAGCGCGTAGATGGGCCCTGACTGCCTAGGGTTTCACCTCGTGGTTATATAAGGAGAGGAGGAGGCTGGACGCAGAACACACTTTCGTGCGGTTTAGAGGTGTTTCGCCAGAAACCCTAGCCACCTCCTCTCGTTGCCCCTGCCGAGCGACCCGGTGCTTGCACACCGACGCACAGCGTTCCATCCCCGGACATGTGGACTGCTGTGGTGACGCTGCTGCTACTACAGCGTGGCGAGGACGATCCGTGGCGAGGACGATCCACGGCGAGGATGATCTACTACAATGACGTGCGAAGGATTCCACAACTGCGCGTCTAGTGGTAATATATCTATGATCCCCTTCTTGCGAGTAGTTTTTCTGGTTTGCGGTAGAAATTTTAATTTGTGCTAGAGTAGCATACCGTGTTTCCCAACACACTCTCCACAAACTGAAGCACTATGTCACCCTTCTCCACATGATCTCTAAGGAAGTGATATCGAATATCAATATGCTTGGTCCAAGAATGCTGCACTGGGTTCTTAGCAATGTGAATGGCAGATGTGTTATCACAGAAAAGTGGAACACAATCTGCTGCTAAGCCACAGTCATGCAAGGTCGATCTCATCCAGAGTACCTAGCAGCAGCAGCTAGCTGCAGCAACATACCCAGCCTCAGTGGTGGATTGTGCTACTCCAGACTGCTTCCTAGATGACCAAGAAATAAGAGAAGTGCCAATGAATTGGCAAGTGCCAGATGTGCTCTTCCTATCTATCCTAGAGCCGGCAAAGTCTGCAACAGAAAAGGCTCTAAGGGACAGACAGGAGGAGGAAGAGTACCAGATACCATAGTCAAAGGTAGCTCGAAGGTACCTAAAGATGCGCTTCACCGCCTAGCGATAAGATGCATGAGAAGCCTGAAATCGAGCACAAAGACATGCTCCGAAACTCCTTCTGATCAACTGGCCCACCATACTCATCAGGCTCGAGGAAAGTAGTGGTGGCTATAGGAGTCATGACTGGCTTCCCATCAGACATATCAAAGTGCTTCAGGAGGTCTCGAGTGTACTTGCCTTGATGCAAGAATGTACCCTTGAAAGTGCATCTAGGGGCCCCTAAGTGTGTTTTGGATTATTAATGACAAACGATTAAGGGACTAATGCGTTCATTGAGCTAATGAACAAGTGAAAGTCCCAAAGTAAGATCATCTACGGACGTTGGCAACCCTACAAAATGAGAAGAAAGAAAAACGGTGTCATTTCGATTTGTTTTTACAATTCTGTTGAGTCAATAGGTATATCGTACTATTAAGAGGGGTGCAACATAGATGGTCAAAGATATGACTCTATGCTCAGATGAATACTAGCTAGAAAATGTTGAGAGACACGAGTCACAACACATTCACTGGGATTGGTTTTAGTTGTCTGGAAATATCGAAAGTTCCGATTTGCTGATCGGATGTTCCGATCCATCAGAAGTTCTGATGTCTAATTGTTTCTTTGTCCGAAGCCCCTTTACAAAGATCGGATGTTCTGATAAATTAGATCGGATAGTCCGATTAGGCTCAGAGTTGAAAATGTCTTTCTCTGGACAGATCGGATATTCCGATCTCAATGTTCAGATATTCCGGTTAGGGTAAAAACTGAAATAGTGCTTCTCTGGACAAATCGGAAGTTCCGACTATTATAATCGGATAGTCCGATTAGGCTTGGAACAAAAAGGGGTGCTCTCTGGAAACTTCAAATGTTCCGATTGGAATTATCGGACATTCCGATATGTGTAAACTCCACTGTTATACAAAGTTAGGGTTGAAGCGTACTGGAGTTTTAGCCAAATCGGAAGTTCTGATAGTCAGATCGGATGTTCCGATGTGTGGCTGGCTGAAGGCATAACGGCTAGTTTTTGCCTCCTCTTATAAATACCCCCCACTGCCCTTTGAAAAATAGAGCTTTGTAAACTGTTCACTCACATCCTTGAGGGGTTTTCTCTCTTCCTATTTGTTGATCTTTGTGATCCATTGCTTGAAGGAAGTGTGGAAGTGAGATTGAGTGCTAAAAGCAATAGATTGAGTCATTCATTTTGAGCACTAGAGTTCATCGCCAAGATCGATTTCACGTTGCATTTGTTACTCTTGGAGGTTGAGGACTCCTAGACGGCTAGGAGTTGCTCACGAGACACTGAGGATTGTGGTGAGCCGTGAGAAAGTTTGTGAAGGTCCGATTTCGCCTCTGAAAGGGAAGAAATCAAGAAGTGAAGACAAATCTCAAGTGTGATCGAGATTGGCGAGGAAAAGGGTTGGAAAAGACCCGGCTCAAGTGTGACCGAGCTCCTCAACGGAGACGTTGTAGGGTCGAGGATGCACCTAGAAGGGGATGAATAGGCTATTAAAAAAATTTTATTCGAATTCACGCTAATCAACCCTATGTCAAAACTTAAAATAATTGTGGAAGCGTAAACTAAGGTTTTAACAAATAAAGCCTAAATCAACTAGGCTCACTAGTGCACTAACTAAATTAAGACTATACATAAGAATTGCTATGTTGATCAAATAAACTATACTAAGCAATTCTATATACAATCAAGCAATAGATAAATATGCAATAATGTAAATGCTTGAATTAAAGAGACAATGAACATGATACTTTATACCGTGGTGTTCGGAGACTTGCCGGTCTCCCCTAATCCACGTTGAGGAAGCCCAACTCACTTTGGATCGGCTCACTCACTTGAACCTTCCACCTCAAATCCACTCGTGGTAGCTTTTTACCCCACCGGGTAGGCTAAGCTCCAACCTTCACAAACTTTGCCGGGCTTCACACAAACCTTGTGAAGCTCCGCGCACGATGGTCCTACGCCGTCTAGGAGGCGGCAACCTCCAAGAGTAAAAGGTCAAGCACTCCGCTTGAACTTCAACTAGCACAACACATGCGCTTCTGGTGACTCCTAAGTGCTACACATGTACTAGGATCCTCTCAATCACACTCTAATTGCAACACATGCAATTATTCTCACTCTTGAGCTCAAAAACCAAATTGAGGTGTGCAACACATGCAACACCCTCTCAAGAACTCACACAAGCTCAAAACCACTCAAGAGTGCAGCAACAACATAGCCAATGCCCCCCAAGGGGGTCTTATATAGCCCCCACTCCAAAACTAGTCGTTGGAGGGGCAAAACCCTGAAAAATCGATTTTTGCTGTACTACCATCGTGCAATGGCCGGTAGTACCGCCCTCAAGCCAATGGCTATAAAACTAGCAGTTATACAGTGAATCTGGTACTACCGCCGGCATAATCCCGGTAGTATCGCTACACCAGTAGTACCGGCCTTAAGCCGCGGTACTACCGCCTCAGCAAATCCTCAAAAGACATCCTTTCTGGAAAATAACTACCGCTATTAAAAACCCAGTACTACTGCAACACCGGTAGTACCGCCAATAAGCCTACAGTAGTGCCGGCTTCAGAAACTCTAGAAAAACTCCTAATTCTGGAAAACAACTACCGCTTCACAAAACTCGGTACTACAGCACCTACGGTAGTACCGCTCTAAACACTGTGGTTGCTCCGGCCTCGAAAACACCAGAAAACACCACTATTCTGGAAAACAACTACCGCTTCATAAATAATGGTAGTACTGATGCCCATACGGTGGTACTACCAGCCTTGCGGTACTATTGACATTAATAATGCGGTAGTGCCGGAAAATTAAAGAAAACAGGATTTTAAACTCAAACCTTTTCTCCAAAACTTCAACAACTATTTTTTGAGCCATATGGTCATCAAACAAAGATCACACTAAGTTGCAAAACATATTTGCAACACCACAAAACCATGCTCAAAGAATTTCAACCAAACTCCAATCAATTTGCGAAAATACACTTCGCAAACGCCTCAAAGATTATATTTGCAAGAACGTATTAAGCAAATAAATCCCGAAGTCTATGAAGTTTATCCTCTTAGCCATGCGATGGTCAACAGAAGACCAAAATGACTTGCAAAAACCATGGTGCAAGTATCACATGCTATCAGGACCGGAACCTATAGACCTCCCGTTCATTTGCACAACAAACTTGCAAATAAACAATTCAACCACAGAGCATGAGCTATCTCTCTTTTGCAACACATGCAAATCCATAGCTTCATGCAACAACCAAACCAAATCAGAGTGCATGAGCTCTCTAATTGCAACACATGCAATTCTCTAGCTCCATGCAACAACTAAACCACAAACTTACTTGAGCTCTCTCCATTTGCAACCCATGCAAATATAACTCCAAGCAATACCATTTAAACTCCTAGCCACCCCCTTCCCTCCATGCGCCCCCTTTCCCCTACCTCTCCCTTGGCCGCACACACCCTCCTTCCCCAATCCTTGCGCCCTAGACAGTCCTAGCTAGGGGTCTTCCTCCCCCATAGCTGCAATCTCTCCATGGGGAAGCTGCGCAACCGAGAAGATCCGGTGATTTCGGCGATTGGAGGGAGATCGACGATTTCGGGAGGGACTTCGTCGTTCGTTTGGTTCTTCAAGGGAGGTAAGCATCTAAGCTTTCTTGGTAGTGATTTGGTCCTCTTTAGATGGCGGAATCCATGCCTAGAACTTCTATTTAGGTGCTTTTCCTAGTTGCATTTGAGGAGATTGTAGATCTGTCCCTCGTTCTGACCTCGGGCAGTTTTGACCCCCGATTTAGGGCTTGAGTTTTGGGAATTTTAGAGGCATTTTCTGGGGACCGACTGTTGCGAAAGTTGTAGGTAATCGAATTACCTTTAAATGGGCACCGAAAACGCTAAGTTTCGTTCCGCCGTTTAAATGGTCAATTTACCGAGCGCTGTCCAATCTGCAACGTGATTGGGACACATTGTGTTCAACTGTAGATTAGAGGATTTTAGAGGCCGAATCAGTTTTCACGAATACTTAGAAAAAGGTGGGAAATTTCCTGAGGTTCGAGAAAATGTACTCGTTTATCTAATTTGGAGTTGTAGAACTCAATATATGTTTGTTGGAAGCCTGTTGTCCCGTTGGACAGATTCTCTATTTTTGGGTATTAGGAGTGGGTTGCAAAGTCGATGTAGTTGATAGTTCTTGTATTGTTTTGTGGGCATTTTTTTGAGTCTATTGTACCTATGTGCAGGTGGTGTGACCCCAGGAGTGCCCTCAACATGTCACCACTCCGTCTCGCGTGGTTGAAGGCAAGTGTATTGTAGTGGTTGTGGTGATTCACACTGAAATAGTTTAACCATGTATTTTGATAAGATGCCATAATTGATTCTTTCTTGTGACATGATGAATATAATTTGTTAAATGGTTATGCAATTGTTAAATTGAGTTTATATGCAAGTTATTCATGTTTATGGCATATGTGCATGCATAAAGGAAGAGGCGACCCATTCTGATGCGGGGCTCTGTGTTCACACGTAGTGAACACGAAAGTCCTACCTCGTAGTCCCATACACGCGGTTGTACGGGAGCGAGTCAGTAAGAGTAGGCACCCTCCACGGGGTGGAAGGGGATGAGGGTGCACACCGACGGGTATGCACTCGGCAATACCGGTATGTGATGAGGACATCACTCCTATGCATACGACCGAGCCTCCTCCAGTTGTGATGCAAGGACCCATCACAAGAGCACGAGCACGGCAATTGAATCAACAGGTGAGCTCGTTCCTAAGTGCCCGTGCAGATACTTGTGAGGATGGTATGCTACCTAATGATATTATTGATTATATTGTACTTAGGAACTTTGGAGAGGACCATGAAGGCCTTGGAAACCAGCAAGGACCAAGAGGGAGGCAAGGAGGGTGTCCAAGTCAAGTTGGAGGTTCAATTCATCTCGGAGTCGACTACCTCGGCCACCAGGAGCAGCGTTCACTAAAATCGTCGCCCAGGCCACAAACGGGCTCCGATTTTGATGATCCACATATGCATAGAAAGCTAAGGAGATAAGCTTTACAATGGCACCGGTTTCAGGTCATTTGGACTTTGGAGTCGACGGGAATTTACGTTGCAAGCTGGCGGACAGAATCTGTCCCAGGGTGCTGCGTCACCAATTTGGGCCGTTGGCCCATGTATCGTGTTGGAGTCCAACACGGACACGTCTAGGGTTTCTAGGACGTCCCCTAGCCTTTATATCCAGTAGCCGCCGCTAGGGTTTGCTTTGGGTTTTGCTTAGATTAATTCTATCTTTGAACAGTATTGCCGTTCATCGGTTTGTGAGACCCCAACTCGTGAGATTCATCCTCAATTTTCAAATTCAGTGCATCTTTCTTGTTCTTGCTTGTGTTCTCGATTCATTGGCAGGGATTAGCCTTCGTGGCGAGGTCAGCCGGGCAGCCCACGGTTGATAACCAGAGGACGTGTGGTGCTGCGATTGCAGGGGTTTTTGATCGTGTCGATCAAGAAGCCGGATTGTGAGTGTCTCGCTCCGCCTAATCGACTTATCCTCCACCTGACGGAAGTTCGGGCATCCCTTTACACCCCCATCAAGTGGTATCAGAGCAAGGTTTACCGTCAGGTTCGCCTTCTCCCCGTAGTTTGATTTAGTTTTGCGTTCGTCCTATAGTCCACGAAAAAGCCAAAAAAAAAATTGCAGTTCATAGTCTACCATACCTAGAACCACGCCTAGCCTTCGTGGCGAGGTCAGCCGGGCAGCGCACGGTTGATAACCAGAGGACGTGTGGTGCTGCGATTGCAGGGGTTTTTGATCGTGTCGATCAAGAAGCCGGATCGTGAGTGTCTCGCTCCGCCTAATCGACTTATCCTCCACCTGACGGAAGTTCGGGCATCCCTTTACACCCCCATCAAGTGGTATCAGAGCCAGGTTATTGACCCTTGCAATCGCTTCATCACACCCTCACGGTGTCACGAACCAGCCACCGGTTGCACCGTCCCTCGCTGTGTTGGTAAGAACCGGGTAAGAACTTGGTAAGATTGCTTGAGAGCGTGAGATCCCACCTAGTAGTTCATAGGGCTCATAACACTTGTGCTTGTGTTTCCTTCTGTCCTTTTCTGCGCTAACCATGACAGGTGGCAAGAAGGGCAGGAACGAGGATGACGATGTTACCGTCGAAGACTGTGTCCTTCATTCAGAATTGTCGACCATGATGGACGAGATAAAAATGATGTTCAAGGAGCATGCCATGACGATTTAACAAGACCCTTGAGAGCATCGATCGACGAAGTTTCCACCCTCACCGAGAGGATGGATGTCGCCGAAAACGCCTCCAAATGACCATTGAAGGAGGTGCAACCGTCAACAGTGGCGCCAACCACGACAACAACGACCACGATGAGGATGGTGATTTTGAGGAAGATGAAGATGAGCAGCAAAGTGCCGCCAGGGAGCGTGTTGCTCAACGGGACGCCCGTCTGCATGACCGTCTTCGCCGCAACCGTCACGGTATGGGAGGTAATAACCAGAACCGCAATGATGATCCTTTCGCTAAGGTAAAATTCACCATCCCTTCCTTTTCTGGAGCTTATGATGCTAATGATTACTTAGATTGGGAGATGACGGTTGAGCAGAAATTTAACTCCCATCTAGTTCCGAGATTCATAGGGTTAGACAAGCCACTAGTGAATTTAAAGATTTTGCTATAATCCGTGGAATGAACTAGTAAATGCCACTACAACCTGATTCTTGGCGAGATTAAAAGATGCTATGCGTAATAGATTTGTTCCTCCTTCCTACCAACGTGATATGCGCAAGAGATTGCAACGATTAGATCAAGGTAGTATGGTACTGCACAGAATATTACCAAGAGCTTCAAAAGGGTATGTTACGTTGTGGGGTAGTAGAGGAACTCGAGGATAAAATTGCTCGCTTTTATGGTGGGTTGCGCCCGTAAATTCAGGATATTATTGATTATAAAGAATATACCACTTGTCAATCGCTTGTTTCATCTCGCTATGTTAGCAGAGAAGGAATTGCAGGGACGCCATTCCAAGAGCAGAGCAATGCCGGTAGCACCTTCATGCCCCGAACGACTACGGGACAAACAAAGACAAGGTGCCTTCTTCCACCTTTCGACCAGCGGCAACGCCACCTTTGCCGAACACACGACGGCAATGACGGCACCACCCACCCGCGCTGCATAAAGCAGCAAGTCGACCCGCCAACACCGCCAATAGCTCCTCCGTCGCTTCCACAGGCCGTACATCGACGGAATTCGCTGCCACAAATGCCAAGGGATTGGCCACGTCAAGAGAGAATGCCCACCAGCGGGCATACATCGCCACCGATGACGGAGGTTACATCGGTGCCTCCGATGTTGAGGACGAAATCGGCGACACCAGGGTGGACAACGATGAGGTTGATGATGAAGCCACCTTTGGCGCCGAGGATACCGCTGCGTCAGGTCCATCATTGTCCAGCGTGTCCTTAGCGCCTGAGATGGAGCAATCCGAGCAGCAGCGGCGCCACAACTTGTTCCAGATTTTCTTCGTCATCAACGGTAAAGCGCGGCGTGATCATTGACTCCGGCAAATGCAACAACTTGGTGAGTACAGATTTGGTCAAGAAGCTTGGCTTGACCACACGCCGCACTCCACATCCATACCACATTCGGTGGCTAAATGATTACGGCAAAGCTAAGGTAACACAAACAGTTCGGGTTCATTTTTCCATTGGTTCCTATTCTGATTTTGTCGATTGTGATGTGGTGCCGATGCAAGCTTGTTCTCTTTTATTGGGTCGCCCATGGGAATATGACATCGATGCACTTCACCACGGTAGAAGTAATAAATACACTTTTATGCATAAGGGAAAGAAAATTACACTTCTACCTTTGACCCCCGCTGAAATTGTTAAATCTGATAGGGAGCGGATTGCTAATGACAAGAAACCCATTGATGAAAAGTCTGAAATTCAGCATGTAGCCAACCAAATAAAATTGAGGAATCCCGTCTTGCTTGCTACGAAATCTGATCTTGCTGCAATTAGTAATGATGCTTTGTGCTATCTTTGTGATATGCAAAGATGCTTTGTTTTCATTGGATGATCTGCCCAAGATTTTGCCTCCTGCTGTCACTAACCTTTGCAGGAGTATGCGGATGTTTTCCTGCCAAGATACCTCCAGACTCCCACCCCTACGAGGGATTGAGCACCAAATTGATTTGATACCTGGAGCGAGTTTGCCAAACCGAGCTGCTTATAGGACCAACCCCGAGGAGACTAAGGAGATTCAGCGCCAAGTCCAAGATCTTTTGGACCGCGGGTATATACGTGAGAGCCTTAGTCCTTGTCTTTGTTCTGTTATTTTGGTTCCTAAGAAAGATGGCAGTTGGCGCATGTGCGTAGATTGTAGAGCCATTAACAATATCACAATAAGGTACCGTCATCCTATTCCTAGGCTAGACGACATGCTTGATGAGTTAAGTGGTTCTATAATTTTCTCTAAGGTTGACTTGCGTAGTGGATACCACCAAATAAGAATGAAATTGGGAGATGAATGGAAAACAGCTTTTAAAACCAAGTTTGGATTGTATGAGTGGTTAGTCATGCCTTTTGGTTTAACTAATGCACCAAGCACCTTCATGCGCTTAATGAACGAGGTTTTACGAGTTTTCATTGGGAAATTTGTGGTGGTTTATTTCGATGATATATTGATTTACAGCAAGTCATTACATGAACATCTTGATCATCTACGTGCTGTTTTTGATGCTTTGCGTACTGCACGTTTATTTGGTAACCTCGAGAAGTGCACTTTTTGCACCGAACGAGTGTCGTTTCTTGGCTATGTTGTGACTCCGCAGGGAATTGAGGTTGATGAAGCCAAGGTGCACGCGATTAAGAGTTGGCCAACGCCCACAACGATTTCACAAGTGCGGAGCTTCCATGGACTTGCCGGATTTTACCGCCGCTTTGTGAAGGATTTCAGCACCATTGCAGCTCCATTGAATGAATTGACGAAGAAGGGAGTTGTGTTCCATTGGGGGGAACCACAGGAGAATGCCTTCAACCTTTTGAAAGATAAGCTTACTAATGCACCTTTACTCCAACTTCCTGATTTTAATAAGACCTTTGAGCTTGAATGTGATGCTAGTGGGATTGGAATTGGTGGTGTTTTGATGCAAGATAGAAAACCTGTTGCTTATTTTAGCGAAAAATTGAGTGGTCCTATTTTGAATTATTCCACGTATGATAAAGAATTGTATGCTCTTGTGTGATCTTTAGAAACGTGGCAACATTATCTTTGGCCCAAAGAATTTGTTATTCATTCTGATCATGAGTCGCTAAAACATATTCGCAAATCAAGTGAAACTGAATCGTAGACATGCTAAATGGGTTGAATTTATTGAACCTTTTCCTTATGTTATCAAACACAAGAAAGGGAAGGATAATGTGATTGCTGATGCATTGTCTAGGAGATATACCATGTTGTCCCAACTTGATTGTCGTATATTTGGATTGGAATCAATTAAAGAACAATATGCTCATGATGATGACTTTAAAGAAGTCTTGCTGCATTGCAAAGAGGGAAGAACATGGGACAAATATGTGATAAACGATGGATTTGTGTTTAGAGCTAACCGCCTATGTATTCCAGTTGGATCCGTTCGTTTTCTTTTGATACAGGAGGCCCATGGAGGAGGGTTGATGGGTCATTTTGGTGCCAAGAAGACCGAGGCCGTGCTGTCTGCCCACTTCTTTTGGCCGAAGATGAGGCGAGACATTGAGAGGTTTGTATTCCGCTGCACTACATGTCAAAAGGCTAAGTCACGATTGAATCCACATGGTTTATATATGCCTCTTCCTGTTCCTAGCACTCCATGGGAGGATATATCTATGGACTTTGTTTTAGGACTGCCTAGGACCAAGAGGGGGAGGGGTAGTATTTTTGTGGTGGTTGATAGATTTTCTAAGATGGCTCACTTTATTCCTTGTCATAAGAGCGACGATCTTTGTTAATATTGCTAACCTTTTCTTTCAAGAAATCGTTCGCTTGCATGGTGTGCCTTCTACTATTGTTTCAGATCGTGACGCCAAGTTTTTGAGCCACTTTTGGAGAACTCTATGGAATACATTGGGGACCAAGCTGCTGTTTTCAACAACATGTCATCCCCAAACCGATGGCCAAACCGAGGTAGTAAATCGTACATTATCCACTATGTTGAGGGCTGTTTTGAAGAAGAATTTGAAGATGTGGGAAGAATGTTTGCCGCATGTTGAATTCGCTTATAATAGGCCGGTACATTCCACCACCAAGGTAAGTCCTTTTCAGGTAGTGTATGGCTTCAATCCCCATGCTCCTATTGATCTATTACCTTTACCTACTAGTGAACGAGTTAATCTTGATGCTAAGGAACGTGCTGAATTTATTCTGAAATTGCATGAAAAGACTAAAGAAAATATTGAAATGATGAATGAAAGGTATAGGACTGCGGGAAGTAAAGGTAGAAAGGAAGTAAAACTTGAACCGGGTGATTTAGTATGGTTACACTTGCGAAAGGATCGTTTTCCAGAATTGAGAAAGTCTAAATTAATGCCTAGAGCTGATGGTCCTTTCAAGATACTTGAGAAAATAAATGATAATGCATATAAACTTGAGTTGCCGCCCAAATTTGGGATTAGTTCCACATTTAACATTGCAGATTTGAAACCGTTCATGGGAGAAGAAGATGAGCTTGAGTCGAGGACGACTCCACTTCAAGAGGGGGAGGATGATGAGGACATCACTCCTATGCATACGACCGAGTCTCCTCCAGTTGTGATGCAAGGACCCATCACAAGAGCACGAGCACGGCAATTGAATCAACAGGTGAGCTCGTTCCTAAGTGCCCGTGCAGATACTTGTGAGGATGGTATGCTACCTAATGATATTATTGATTATATTGTACTTAGGAACTTTGGAGAGGACCATGAAGGCCTTGGAAACCAGCAAGGACCAAGAGGGAGGCAAGGAGGGTGTCCAAGTCAAGTTGGAGGTTCAATTCATCTCGGAGTCGACTACCTCGGCCACCAGGAGCAGCGTTCACTAAAATCGTCGCCTAGGCCACAAACGGGCTCCGATTTTGATGATCCACATATGCATAGAAAGCTAAGGAGATAAGCTTTACAATGGCACCGGTTTCAGGTCATTTGGACTTCGGAGTCGACGGGAATTTACGTTGCAAGCTGGCGGACAGAATCTGTCCCAGGGTGCTGCGTCACCAATTTGGGCCGTTGGCCCATGTATCGTGTTGGAGTCCAACACGGACACGTCTAGGGTTTCTAGGACGTCCCCTAGCCTTTATATCCAGTAGCCGCCGCTAGGGTTTGCTTTGGGTTTTGCTTAGATTAATTCTGTCTTTGAACAGTATTGCCGTTCATCGGTTTGTGAGACCCCAACTCGTGAGATTCATCCTCAATTTTCAAATTCAGTGCATCTTTCTTGTTCTTGCTTGTGTTCTCGATTCATTGGCAGGGATTAGCCTTCGTGGCGAGGTCAGCCGGGCAGCGCACGGTTGATAACCAGAGGACGTGTGGTGCTGCGATTGCAAGGGTTTTTGATCGTGTCGATCAAGAAGCCGGATCGTGAGTGTCTCGCTCCGCCTAATCGACTTATCCTCCACCTGACGGAAGTTCGGGCATCCCTTTACACCCCCATCAGTATGTGCTAAGCAAAGAGACATGATGCATTGCATTGCATTGCATAAATGAGAATGTGAATGAGGAAGTATGTGAGAATGTGAATGAGGAAGTCTTCATGGATTGTTTCCATTGTTGGTGATCAGTATGACGTATGTATGTGAATTGTTTTTGTTTTGTTCCATTGCAATACACTTTGCTGAGTGTTGAACTCACGCTTGTTGTTTAATGTTTTTTTAGGTACCTTGAATCCGGCTTGGGGAAAGGGAGCTAGACTCACATCATCACTTAGCATCGCACATTTAAACAATGACATGCTCCTTCCATAGTTGTGATGGTTGTCTTATCCAGTTAGACCTTGGAATAATTACCTCGTTGGTTGCCTTGAATAATCGTTTACTTTTTAATGGTTTAGGTGACGATTAAATCTATGTGTTGAGCTTGAATTGATGTTGGAACCATGGATTGTCATGTTATTGTTGTCTCCCATTATGCATTCTTATTATGGTATTATTGTTGATGTTTAAAACCATGGAAAAACAGAGAATATACTGCCAAAATTTTGTTAAAGTCTTTAGTGTAGTTGCTGTAATTTTACCTTTAAAGATGAAATTTGGTTGTTGTTTTATCTTTTGTGGTGACATTCTAGGCATACTAGGTGCCGGGGTGTTACAGTTGGTATCAGAGCTGGCTTTTGGTCCGTAGAGCATGTATTTAGTGTCATACCATAGGTTTAACTAAAATGTGATGTGGGATAACCTAGAAACATGGCTTAGGCTATACTTAAAATTTTGCCATAGGATAGCAACATTAAAACATGTGTAAGTGGAATAATTAATTTAAAATTTGACACACTCTGGTGCACAGTAGGAAAAGGGTATGGGTATTGTGGATTTACGCTTAAATGTTGTATTTAAGCTTTGATGTTGAATGCTGCATTTGATAATGTAGGTTGTTGTGTTTATGAAAGGAATGAATTGAGTTGTTCTTGTTAGTGTGATTAAGTGAGGTTTTGGTGCCGAAGGGTTTCGGTCACCTTTTGTTCATAGTAAGGTTGTGGTTTGACGGTGTGTCCGGTTAGAGCCATCACCGAAGGACTAATAACCTCTTGTGGGGGAGAGTGCTTGTATTTTCTGTCGTAGATCGGGAAGTTGGTTGGAGTTAAATAAAAGGATTGGTGGTAGACCCTTTCGGATTTTTTTACCGTTCTGACGATCGGTTTTGGTTCATTTTCTTGGTCTTAGTTGATTGAAACCAAAGGAAAAGTGTCTGGTATTGGATTTTCGTGGATTGTTCCTTCGGCGGTTCTTGGTTTTGCCTTCTCTGGTTGAAGACAAAGAAGAAGAGTTAATGTTGCGCCTCCTTTGGTCGCCATTCCGGCTTTGACGCCCGGTTTTGTTGGTTGCTTTACGGAGAAAGTTATTGATTTATTCTTGTGTTTGTCTTCCTCCGAGGTTAAAAAGAGTTATTATGGTGTTGTGCCAGACCTGGTTGTGAGGGCTGAGGTTCTGTGTCTTTGTAAGAGTAAGGGGTATTTGACCTTGTCGTTTTACTTATTTAGGAAATCATCTTTGAAAAAAAAACCTCTTCTTTCGTGGAAGTTTGGAGTTTGGTGTTTAATTGGAAGAGCTTTTGCTACCAGAGTCTGGGAATTTGAGAGTTGACCTCTCTTGTAATTCTGTTTGGGTTTTGTTTTTCTTTCTTTTTTGGAAAGGAGAAACTGAATATCGGTGTTCGTTATTGATCAAGAGCTGTAGTTAACTTTAGAGATTGGGGTTGCATCCTGTTTGTCAAGGGTAGGTGATCCATGAGGGTGTTTAGAAATTTTATGTCTGTGTTGTGTAGTTAGAACATCGAGATGATGTAAACTACCAATTGGGTTAGAGTGAGGTTGATGGTTGTTTGAAGACAACCTATTTTTTTTTTGTTGTTAGAGGAGGATTAAAGGAAATGATATTTGATCTAAGTGAAAGTTGATTAGTGTTTTATGCAGAGTGTGGTGAGTCTTGGAATTAATTCGAAGTTCGAGAACTGTAGTAGGGGTCCCAATTAAGAAGGTCTAGAATCTTCTAATCGAGGGATTATTATAGCAAGGTGAGGTTATAAAGCACGGCAGTATGATGGTGTAGAGACATGATGAGGGTTGGCTTTTGTTGTTTAGGGGTCAATTAAATTGTAAATCGACAAAATGACTTAATTGATGTGAAATCAAAGAATGGGAGTATGTGGAGTGATTGTATGAAAGCTTGAATTTGTCCTTGACAAATGTTTGTCCTTGGTCCATGATTGAAATATGACTAGTGGAGTTTGCATCGAGTGATTAGAAGTGTTTATTGATGGAGCGAACTGGGGGGTATTGAATATTTGATTTAAGGGTTGTACGAAAAGTAATTGTTGATTATACCGAATAAGTGTTGAAAAGGTATGTTTTAGGACTGGAATACGCAATTGTATGTGTAATGGCTCGTATTATGCTGAATTAATAGATAAGTTATTTGGGTTGAAGAAGTGAGAACGTGGTTCTCCTTGTTAATTGTCATGAGATGGGTATGGATTATGGTTTGGTGATTTTACGGCTAGTTATGGTTATGGTTATGTGTATAAGAAGAGGAAATTAAGAGAAGATCGGGTTTTGTAACATCTGTTCAAGGGTGTTGGACTTTTTAGGATTTTGGTGAGTACAAGATCCTGAATGGTTAAGAGATTGGAATATTAGAAATGGTGGGATTCGTGTGGGACCTTCCTTGAGAGATTTGCGGATTCAATTGATTGTATGATTTGATTAAGTTGCATTTTTGGTCAAGTTGCGGACTTGGCTTTGATGGTCTAAAATGAGGACGAAAGAGTAGTTCCAGAATAAATTGGTTGATGGATTCCAGAATATTGTGTGTTATTGAGCCATGCCAATCTTTGGATTTGGCTAATTTGTTAAGTTTATGCTTTGAGTATGGATTTACACCCAAAAGTATATGAGTGGATCGCGCTCTTTTGCGTTCAAACTGAATTATCTTTGGAGACCATATTTAAAGGAAGCAAATGGACATGGTGGGTTGTGTTGGAAACCCTTGAGTTAAGCACTTAATTTGTAACTCTATTGTGACTAGAGTTGGATTTTATTTGGAAAATGTGCGTGGTGTTTGCGAGTGCTTCAAAGGGTGGATCTTATGAATGTTTCATTAGTAAATTTTTGTTGGTGAAGTGTTTTCTTCTGGGAATGTGTTTCCCTTTCTCTTTGGGAGAATTTGTAGCGGTTGTGGGTGTAGATGTTTGACTTGAGAATTGATGTTCTCTTCCAAAATGCTGATTTTGGTTAAAATGCGATGTTTTGCAAGTTTAGCTTTCAATTGATGTTGGGTTGTGATGCGACGTAGTGTTTTATTGTTAACTGTGCTGCCGTCATAGTTTATATGACTTATTGCAATCATCGATGTTATTTGTGTTTCAATCATGTGATAAAGAGAATGAAGTCTCTTTGTGAATGATTATTCGGTATTGTGATTACATGATGAATGAATGGTGAAAAGAAAACATGACATCGTTTATATATATTTAATCATAAAAGAGTTGTTGAGCCAGGTCGGTGCGAAAGTCATATATGGATATATGACTAATCCGAAGTGCTCTAGAAAAAAAGTCTGCATTCATGTCATGAATCAAGATTTCCATTGCTTTCTAGCATGAAAAGAAAGAATGAATAATTTCTGGTAGTTTGGCTGTGGTGTAAGAGATTGAGTTTCCTTTACATTTTGGCTTAGGAAAATAAAATGAGTGCTCTTTGGATGTTATCGAATTCTTTCCAAAGTGGTTTTTAGCGCTTTGGGTTCGAGTTGTTGTATGTGGTCTACTTGGGTTCAAAAGAACCGTACTTCTATTGCTCTATAGGTGGGAGTGAGAATGTGATTGTCCATGGGTTATTGTTTAGTATAATAAAGATTGATACTCTTGGGCTTGGTTGTTTGCGTGAAAAGATTATGAGGGCGACACCCTCGTGGGAAAAGCACCAATTGTGATTTGGTAGTGAGTTACGGCTTTAGCTTGGGCCAGGTGTAAAACTTTGATTGTGGTTTAAAAGGTGGACCATAATGGAAGTTGTGAGGTTGGTTCAAATCTTTTGAGAGTATCGTTGGTTGTGAAGAAGGTGTTGGAAATTGATGTAAGGTGTCCGGTCGTGAACATCTGTTTTAGCTAAATGTCTCTGGGGATGAGATATGCTTGGGAGAGGATGGAATAAAAATGTATCATGGTCTGTGACTTGGAAAGGAAGCTGTCCCTTAATGAGTTATAGCTTTTGATGGCATTTTCTTAGTAATGATCCTTTCGATTTAAATGTCAATCAATTGGAAGAGTTGGGAATCAATGTTCTCTTGGTTCTTGGGGGTTCACGTTGGGGACCCTAGTCATTCAATCAGATACCATTAGTGATTTGGTGGTCAAGCGGTGGTTAAAGAGATGTGACTCGCTTTGGGTGTGTCATCTTAAGTTTAAAGAATTGTGGTAGACAAGTTGAGAAATGAGGTTAAGGTTTTGGTGAATGAAGTTGAAAAAAAGGAATTTAGAGTTGAGTTCGGATATTGGTCTTTTGTTCTTCGGAAGAGAGTTACTGTTTAGACGGGTCGTATTGAGGAAAATTCTTGTGGGAGTCCTTGTTCGGGAAGTTCTCCGGAATATAGAATACTAGGGAGTGTTGTCTTTTGAAAATTTTATTTGGAATAGAAATGAAAGGTGGAACCGTCAGAGGTTGTGTTTAGTTGAGCTAAGTCGATTTTTCTTCCCAAGTGTTGGTTTTGGGAGTTTGTTTGTCGTTAGGTTCAGTTTGAGTCTTTGCGTGGATGTTTTGTGTTGCAAAGAAGTTTTAGTACCTTGCGGACTTTGTTTTTGTTTTTGGTGTTCTTCGGATTCAAGGTCGAATCCTGTTAAGGGGGGAGAGAATGTAACATTACGGTATGAGTTATGTCGTGTTTTGTGCCTTTTCGGGGTTTTCGGGCTCTTCCGAAAGGGTTTGGGCTTAGGGTGTTTGAGTTCTGGCCCTTCAGTGGGGGGTTTTTGGCCCATGTGGGGGGAGAATTTCCTACTAACCCTAGCCTCCCCACTCCATGCGCCCCACCCCTCCAACCCTAGCTGCCCCCCTCCCATCCCTAGCCGCCACCTTCCCTCCATGCGCCCCCTTCCCCTCCCTCTCCCATGGTCGCACACACCCTCCTTCCCCAATCCTTGCACCCTAGACGGTCCTAGCCAGGGGTCTTCCTCCCCCATAGCTGCAATATCTGCATTGGGAAGCCGCGCAACCGGGAAGATCCGGTGATTGGAGGGAGATTGGCTATTTCGGGAGGGAGTTCGTCGTTCGTTTGGTTCTTCAGGGGAGGTAAGTGTAACACCCCAAAATTTTGCTTTCTTAAATTTCATGTGTGATTTGGCACTTTGGTGAATTTTTGGAATTTTCTGGGATTTATTTGGATTTATTTGGAATTTATTTGAATTTATTCCATTTTGAAATAATTAAAGAATTAAACTTTGCAAATAAAAATTTGTTGGAAATATTTTATTTGAGTCCAAAATGTTCCAAAATATTTTCCAGAATTTTTCTGGAATTTTTCTGAGTCTTTTGCTATTTTTAAAGATTTAATTGAATTTTAGAGAATTTAATTGGATTAATTAAATCAAGTCGGGTCGAGTACTGTTCATCCGACCGGACCCGAGTCCGAGTCAGACTCGAGTCCGACCCGAGCCACGTGACTCGACCGAACCCACTCGGCCGAGCCCTAACCGCGTGACCGTTGGATTCAGATCCAACGGCCACGATTGAGCCACGTCACCGAGCCCGAGTCCGACCGAGCCACCAAATTTAGCCGAACCGAAGTCCAACTCACGCGGATCGTTGGATCGAGATCCAACGGCTCACGCTGCGCCACGCCGCCTCTCCGCGCCGTCGGAATCCGCCGCCGCAGCCGTGTCGACCTCGGTCTTCGCGTGATTCACGGAAGCCGAGGCCGCTATTTAATGCGCCGCCGCCGCCATCGGGTAGCCCGTTTTCGTGCGCACCCGTAGCCCTAACCCACGCTGCCGGAGCCGCCGCCGTCACCCCGCTAGAGCTCGCCGTAGTTGATCTAAGGAGCCGCCGCGGTTTTTGCTTCGTTCCGCCGCCGTTGACCCCAGATCCGGACTCACCGCGACGAGACGCACCCGAAGGGAGAACTCACCTCGCCGGAGAAGCCTCGGAGCGCCGTAGCCTGTGTCGCCGTCCCCAACTCCGGTGACCTCGAGCCGCCGCGCCGCCATCGACGTCCTCGAAGCTTCTCAGCCGTCCGATCAAGATCCAACGTCCCAGATCACGCCACGCCACCGCCGGTGAGATCCCAATCCAAAACCCCCAGATCCAATCTCGACCGTCCGATCTAGATCCAACGGTCCAGATCAAACGCGTTAACCCAAACGCGTGAGAGCCAGATCTAATCTGGGCCGTTGATTTTCAAATCAACGGCCGAGATTGCGCCACGCTGCCTGGAAGGCCGACCGCGCCACGGCCAAGAGCTCAGACTCGCTGTCGCCGACACGCCGCCCGCATGTCGCTGACGCAATTAACCGCACCATGACGCCAAGACGGGCCACACGCCGCCGCCACTCCCAGCCTGCGCCGTGACGCCAAGAATGACGCCACCGGGTCCCACTGCCGCCACTGCGGTCGAGCCTCGCCGACGCCAAAGAATGACGCTACCCGAGGGGACCCACCGGCGACACATGGAGCCGTGGACCGAGTTCACCGTGGACCGAGCCAAGCCGTGGTGAGCCCATGGACCGCCGACGCCACCGCCCAATCGAAGCTGCCACGTGTCCTCGCCGACGCAATAATTAATTTCCGAAAAAGAAAATGATTTATTAATTCGAAATAATGATTTCAGATTTTGATTCAAACTTCAAACGCTTATAACTTTTGCGTTTCAACTCCGATTTGAGTGATTCAAATTTCTAAATTTGTATAAAATTGAGATCTACCTAATTATGAATTTTATTTAATTTTGGACTAAAGTTTTCCTCTGTAATATTATTTAATTGATTATTTAAGCTTCGAAATGTTATAACTTTTGCATTTAAACTCCAAATTTGACGATTCCAGTTTCTAAAAATTCATAAAATTATGTTATCTCTGTTTATGGATTTTATTTGGATGTTTGGACACTTTTTGCCTATTGTTTATACGTGTATTGCTATTTGCACGCGTTACGAGTAGACGTTGAAGTGCCGAAAGGATTCGAAGGAGAAGTATTGACTCAGGATCCAACTCAAGGCCAAGAACAAGTACTTTTTGAAGGCAAGTTATGCTTTGACCATGTTGATCCCATTTTGAAACCTATTTTGGTTCAAATTATTGCATGCTAGTTCAATTAGAAAATACTTTATTTAAATATGGGAAATTAGATAAATGCCAAATTGCTGTATGACACCTTGATTACTTAAGTATGTGCCATGCCCCTTGTCACCCTAGTGTGGATTACTAGTTGGACATTACTAAATTGCCAACATGGGTTTATAGATCGTTGTAGTATACTGCTTAGACCTGCTACGTGCTCATGACATGATTTTGGACAATCAAATGTTAATATTGACTTAATGATATATTGAACCTGTTTGGAAAGGTATCATGTGATGTTGATGGCACGTGGTGCATGGTAATCAACTGGGGTTTGATAAATAGTTTTTGGCCAGGGGCATGTGGCAAGAATGATCAGTGGGCGGTTGTGGCATTGGGAATGTTGTTTTGGTTCTTGGGTAGTCTTGCCCTGGTCACCTTAAGGACTTCACCTTGCAAGCCTTTGAACTGAGTCAATCTTGCAACCACATGTCCAGTAATGGGACGGACCTAGTTGATTAAGTTGCTAATAACGCACTGTGGGACCTCGGAGGTCAACTACACCCTTTGTGTAAGTTGTGCGGGGGAGCGTCTGGGTGAGGCCAGTACCCATCTAACAGTTGGTTGGCCTAAACTTCGCCTTCGCTAAGGGAAGGGTTAGTGTGCAATAACCGGGGAGGACCACTGTATTGTTAGAAGTTTCCGAAAGACTTTGTTACGGGAACTTCGCCTTTGTGGTGTTTGACTGTATCTTGTGGGTAAAGTGCATAACCTCTGCAGAGTGTATAATCTATTCGAATAGCCGTGTCCGCGGTATTGGACATCGCTCGGGAATTACAGTCAAGGGTTAGACTTTCTTAAAAAAATAACTTGGACTTGAGAGGTTGGGTTTGGATTAATAATGATGTTGATAGAAATGTGGATTAGGATGGTAAAGATGTTTACTAAACTCCTTGAAAAGTTATTTGTGCTTTACTTGCTTCTACTGCTTTCGAATCTACTTATGCTACTTGTCAAATCTTTGTTTATCGCAAATATACCTTGAGCTATTCCTTTGTATCAAGCCATGCATATAGTATATTAGCTTGCATTCTGTGCATGACTTGCTGAGTACCAAGTACTCACCCTTGCCACAATACAACACCAGTTGAAGAGGAGACTACACCAGCTTTGGAGGAGGAGCTCCAAGAGGAACCGTCTACTTAGGGAGCGAGCCCAGTCAGTTGCCTGTGGTATACTGGATGGCGCCACGAAGTTATCTTATTTTCCGCTGCTATTATTTCTCTCTTAATAAGTTTTGCCCTGCGTGGCGTATATTTGTAACTTGACCATAAGGTCGAGTAACCAGTTTGACTATTTAATTAATGTACTTTATTAGTATCGAGTGGTATGATTGTGATATTTACCGATGTTAAGACTGTGTGCACTAGCGCGTTCCTGGACTAGTGCTGAATACATAGAGGGTCCGGATTTGCAAATTCGGGTCCCGACAGTAAGCATCTAAGTTTTCTTGGTAGTGATTTGCTGCTCTTTAGACGGGGGAATCCATGCCTAGAACTTCTATTTAGGTGCTGTTCCTAGTTGCGTTTGAGGAGATTGTAGATCTGTCCCTCGTTCTGACCTCGGGCAGTTTTGACCCCCGATTTAGGGCTTGAGTTTTGGGAATTTTAGAGGCATTTTCTAGGGGACCCGCTGTTGTGAAAATTGTAGGTAATCGAATTACCTTTAATTGGGCACTGATAACGCTAAGTTTCGTTCAGCAGTTTAAATGGTCAATTTACAGAGCGCTGTCTAATCTGTGACGTGATTGGGACAGATTGTGTTCAATTGTAGATTATAGGATTTTAGAAGCCGAATTAGTTTTCGCGAATACTTAGAAAAAGGTGGGAAATTTCCTGAGGTTCGAGAAAATGTACTCGTTTACCTAATTTGGAGTTGTAGAACTCAATATATGCTTGTTGGAAGCCTACTGTCCCGTTGGACAGATTCTCTGTTTTTCGGGTATTAGGAGTGGGTTGCGAAGTCGATGTAGTTGATAGTTATTGTGTTGTTTTGTGGGCATGTTTTTGAGTGTATTGTACCTATGTGCGGGTGGTGTGACCCCGGGAGTGCCCTCAACATCTCACCACTTCGTCTCGCGTGGTTGAAGGCAAGTGTATTGTAGTGGTTGTGGTGATTCGCGATGAAATAGTTTAACCATGTGTTTTGATAAGATGCCATGATTGATTCTTGCTTGTGACATGATGAGTATAATTTTTTAAATAGCTATGCAATTGTTAAATCAAGTTTATATGCAAGTTATTCAGGTTTATGGGATATGTGCTTGCATAAAGGAAGAGGCGACCCATTCTGATGTGGGCCTCTGTGTTCACACGTAGTGAACACGAAAGTCCTACCTCGTAGTCCTATACACGCGGTTGTACAGGAGCGAGTCAGTAAGAGTAGGCACCCTCCACGGGATGGAAGGGGATGAGGGTGCACACCGACGGGTGTGCACTCGGCAATAACGGTATGTGCTAAGCAAAGAGGCATGATGCATTGCATTGCATAAATGAGAATGTGAATGAGGAAGTATGTGAGAATGTGAATGAGGAAGTCTTCATGGATTGTTTCCATGGTAGGTGATCGGTATGACGTATGTATATGAATTGTTTTTGTTTTGTTCCATTGCAATACACTTTGTTGAGTGTTGGATTCACGCTTGTTGTTTAATGTTTTTTTAGGTACCTTGAATCCGGCTTGGGGAAAGGGAGCTAGACTCACGTCATCACTTAGCATCGCACATTTAAACAATGACAAGCTCCTTCCATTGTTGTGATGTTTGTCTCATCCAGTTAGACCTTAGAATAATTACCTCGTTGGTTGCCTTGAATAATCATTTTCTTCTTAATGGTTTAGGTGACGATTAAATCTATGTGTTTAGCTTGAATTGATGTTAGAACCATGGATTGTCATGTTATTGTTGTCTCCCATTATGCTATCTTGTTATGCTATTATTGTTGATGTTTAAAACCATAGAAAAACAGAGAATATGCTGCCAAAATTTTGTTAAAGTCATTAGTGTAGTTGCTGTAATTTTACCTTTAAAGATGAAATTTGGTTGTTGTTTTATCTTTTGTGGTGACATTCTGGGCATACTAGGTGCCGGGGTGTTACAGGAGATAAAATCAGTTTAGGAGGAAATAATAAATGGGCAGGTGGCAAATGTTTTAAGTGTCAAGAGCCATGGGTGCCGGGACATAGTAAAGTCTGCAAGTTTCAGAAACAACTATACCTGGTCGCAGTGGAAGACGAAGATGAAGAGGAGAGCCCAGAAGGTGAGTACTCAACACCTCCTGGAAGTCCTGCCAACAACAAAGAAGAAGAAGAAGTAAATAAGTTATCAATGAATGCTTGGACCGGTACTAGCTCAGTAGCCTCAACTTTCACTTTAAACATCAAAATGGGAAGGTGCAGTGCAGTCGCCTTGGTAGATAGTGGAAGCTCTACTACTTTTATCACACCAACACTAGCAATTAAGGCAGAATGTACAATCAGTAATGATTGTGTTGGCAAATGGGTCCAAGCTTGAATCTAACTCTGTATGCATGAATTGTCAGTATAGAATACAAGGAGAATCATTCCAATCAGATTTTAGGATATTACCCATCAAAGGATATGATGCAATTTTAGGGGCTGATTGGATCTTGCAACATAGTCCCATAAGTTTGAATTTGAAACCAGAGAGTTGAGTATAAACAAGTATAGACATGAGATTGTTAAATTCAAGGATGAAACATTTCCAAAAGAGAATTGTGTTGTCAATGAAATGAAATTACTGAAAATAATGAAAAAGGGGGCAGTGGGAACATTGTTTTATGCAAAGGCTGTATTGATCAGTGACAAGGACCTGCAAGTGCACTCTACTTAGATCAATGAGGTCTTGGAAGAATACTCTGATGTTTTTGCTGAACCAATTGAATTACCACCAGTAAGAGAATGTGATCATACCATACCTTTAGTGCAAGATACCAAACCAGTGAATATCCGGCCATATCGATTACCTTATTGCAAGAAAACTGCTATGGAAGATCTGATAGAAGGTCTGCTACATTCTCAGGTTATTGACCAAGTGTAAGACCATTTCTTCTCCAGCTATCTTGGTCAAAAAGAAAGATGGTACTTGGAGACTTTGCATAGATTATCGCCAATTAAATTCTTGCACTATTAAGAATAAATATCATATTCCGGTGATTGAAGATTTGTTGGATGAGTTGCATGGTGCTCAATATTTCTCCAAAATAGATTTGAGATCGGGATATCATCAAATTCGCATGAACATGAAAGACATTTAAAACAGCTTTCAGCACTCAGACAGTTCATTATGAGTATGTGGTTATGTCTTTTGGACTACCAAATGCACCAGCTACCTTTCAATCCTTGATGAATACCTTATTAGCAAAGCTTTTGAGAAGGTGTGTGCTAGTGTTCTTTGATGATATTCTAATATACAGTATTACCTTGGAGGCACATGTGGTACATTTGAGGCAACTGTTGGAGATATTAAGGAAGAACAGGTTATATGCAAAAAGAAGTAAATGTGTTTTTGGGCTGCAGCAGGTTGAGTACCTTGGTCATATTATTAGTAAACATGGAGTGGCAACTAGTCCTGATAAGATTAAGCCAGTAAAGGAATGGCCAACTCCAAAGACGGTGACTCAATTAAGAGGATTTCTAGGTTTGGCAGGGTATTACAGGTATCAAAAATTTTGGAGTAATTTGTCGACCCTTATTCAATTCCTTGAAGAAAAGTGCTTTCAGTTGGGGAGGAGAACAAATTCAGTCATTTAATGACATCAAGAAAAGGCTTACCGAGGCTCCTGTATTAGCATTGCCAAATTTCTCACAACCTTTTGTGTTAGAAGCTGATGCTAGTGGTAATGGTTTAGGGGCTGTTTTAATGCAAGATAGAAGACCTATTTCCTTCATGAGCAAAGCTATAGGACAAAAGGCCATGGCTATGTCAACTTACGATAAAGAAGCATTAGCCATATTGGAGGCACTAAAGAAATAGAAACATTATTTGATTAGATCAAAACTGATTATATGAACTGCTCAACAAAGCTTAAGGTATTTAGCAGATCAGAAGTTAATTGATGGAATGCAACACAAACTATTGCTCAAGCTACTTGGATATAACTATAAGATTGAGTATAAGAAAGGAAGAGAAAACCGGGCAGCAGATGCTCTCTCCAGAATACTTCATTCCGAAGAATCCATGGTAGTGACAGTAGCTATACCAGAGTAGATCTGTGAAGTAATTCAAAGCTATAAAGAGGATGATGAGTGCAAGGAAATAGAGACTAAGTTGAGAATAGATGCAGCAAGTGTTCCATCATATACTCTAGAGAATGGTATATTGATATATAAAGGAAGAATCTATGTAGGCACTCATACAACTCTGAGGGAACAACTAATGAGCTCATTCCATAATTCAGCCCTAGGGTGACATTCAAGGGAGAGAGCAACCTACCAAAGGGCGAAGTTGCTATTCTATTGGCCAAGAATGAAGGTGATAATTTCTGAGTTTGTGAAGAATTGTGCAATTTGTCAGAAAAACAAAGCTGAACACCTTCCATATCCAGGGCTTCTCCAACCTTTGCCAATTCTTGACATGGCTTGGACTCATATTACAATGGATTTTGTGGAAGGGTTACCCAAATTCGAAGGAAAGGATGTGGTGATGGTAGTGGTTGATAAGTTTACAAAATATGCTCATTTCTTATCATTGAGTCATCCTTATACGGTTCAAGATGTGGCAAAGACCTTCCTAGATAATGTGTATAAGCTGCATGGACTTCCAATAATGATTGTTTCGGACAGAAACAGAATCTTCACTAGTTCTCTGTGGACATAATTTTTCAAAGCCTTGGGAGTCAAAATTAGGCTTAGTAGTGCCTACCATCCGCAAATAGATGGCCAATCAGAAAGGGTTAACCAATGTCTTGAGAACTATTTACGGTGTATGGCATTTGCAAGACCAAAGAAGTGGCACTCTTGGTTATTTCAAGCCGAATGGTGGTATAACACCTCTTTTCATATAGCACTCAAGATGACTCCCTTCTAGGCACTATATGGGATGACTCCACCAATGATTAGTGAGAATGTATTAATGAATTCCACTACATAAGAGACAAGAAGGTGGCTACTGGATAGACAAGCTGCAATTGAAGTTATCAGAACTAATCTTGAGAAGGCAAGTTCAAGGATGAAACACTTTGCTGACAAGCACAGATCGGAGAGGAAGTTCGAAAATGGAGACATGGTTTACTTGAAAATGCAACCGTACAGGCACAATGCTCTAGGGTTGCATAAGACCTTGAAACTACACTCTAGGTTCTATGGCCCTTTTCGTGTGATTGAAACTATTGGAAGAGCAGCTTATAAACTTCTACTGCCAGAAGGATGTAAGATCCATCCCGTGTACCATGTCAGCTAGTTGAAAAAGCATATTGGACCAAAGGTAATTCCTAGCAAGAACTTGCCGCTTGTAGATGATGAGGGGAATGTTTTGACAGAACCGATACCTATTATAGAAAGAAGAATGATTCCTTGAAACAATGAGCCAGTGGTACAGTGGAAAATTCAATGGGCGAATCTACCTCCAGAAGCGGGAACCTGGGAAGATGTCGGGACCCCGAATTTGCAAATCCGGACACTCTGTGTATTCAGCACTAGTCCAGGAACGCGCTAGTGCACACAGTCTTAACATCGGTAAATATCACAATCATACCACTCGATACTAATAAAGTACTTTATTTAAATAGTCAAACTGGTTACTCGACCTTATGGTCAAGTTACAAATGTATGCCTCGCAGGGCGAAACTTATTAAGAGAGAAATAGTAGCAGCGGAAAATCAAATAACTTCGTGGCGCCATCCAGTATACCACAGGCAACTGACTGGGCTCGCTCCCTAAGTATACGGTTCCTCTTGGAACTCCTCCTCCAAAGCTAGTGTAGTCTCCTCTTCAACTGGTGTTGTATTGTGGCAAGGGTGAGCACTTGGTACTCAGCAAGTCATGCACAGAATGCAAGCTAATATACTATATGCATGGCTTGGTACAAAGGAATAGCTCAACGTATATTTGCAGTAAACAGCATTTGACAAGTAGCATAAGTAGATTCGAAAGCAGTAGAATTAAGTAAAGTATAATTAACTTTTCCAAAAGTTTAATAAACATCTTTCCCATCCTAATCCATGTTTCCATCAACATCATTATTAATCCAACCCAACCTTTCAAATCCAAGTTATTTTTGAGAAAATCTAACCCTTGACTGTAATTCCCGAGCGATACCCAATACCGCGGACACGGCTATTCGAATAGATTCTACACTCTGCAGAGGTTATGCACTTTACCCACAAGATACAGTCAAACACCACAAAGGCGAGTTCCCGTAACAAAGTCTTTCGGAAACTTCTAACAATACAAGTGAGCCTCCCCGGTTATTGCACACTAACCCTTCCTTTAGCTAAGGCGAAGTTTAGGGCAATCAACCGTTAGATGGGTACCTGGCCTCAGCCCCGGTACGCTCCCCCGTACAACTTACACAAAGGGTGTAGTTGACCTCCTGAGGTCCCACAGGTACGTTATTAGCAACTTAATCAACTAGGTCCGTCCCATTACAGACATGTGGTTGCACGTTAGACCCAGTTCAAAGGCTTGCAAGGTGAAGTCCTTAGGGTGACCAGGGCAAGACTACCCGAAGAACCAAATCAACATCCCCTGCCACAACCGGCCCACTGATCATTCTTGCCACATGCCCGGCCGAAAACTATTTATCAAACCCCGCTTGATTACCATGCACCACGTGCCATCAACATCACATGATACCTTTCCAAAACAGGTTCAATATATCATTAAGTCAATATTAACATTTGATTATCCAAAATCATGTCATGAGCACGTAAGGTGTCTAAGCGAGATACTACAACGGTCTAAAACCCATGTTGGCAATTTAATAATGTCCAACTAGTAATCCACAACTAGGGTGACAAGGGTCATGGCACATATTTAAATAATCAAGGTGTCATACAGCAAATTGGTATTTATCTAACCCCCATATTTAAATAAAGTATTTTCTAATTGAACTAGCATGCAATAGTTTAAATCAAAATAGGTTTCAAAATAGGATCAACATGGTCAAAGCACAACTTGCCTCCAAAAAGTACTTGTTCTTGGTCTTGAGTTGGATCCTGAGTCAATACTTCTCCTTCGAATCCTTCCGGCACTTCAACGTCTACTCGTAAAGCGTGCAAATAGCAATACACGAATAAACAATAGGCAAAAAGTGTCCAAACATCCAAATAAAATCCATAAACAGAGAGAACATAATTTTATGAATTTTTAGAAACTGGAATCGTCAAATTTGGAGTTAAAATGCAAAAGTTATGATTATTTAAAGTTTAAATAATCAATTAAATAATTTTATAGAGAAAAAATTTAGTCCAAAAATTAAATAAAATTCATAATTAGGTAGATCTCAATTTTATACAAATTTAGAAATTTGAATCACTCAAATCGGAGTTGAAACGCAAAAGTTATAAGCGTTTGAAGTTTGAATCAAAATCTGAAATCATTATTTCGAATTAATAAATCATTTTCTTTTTCGGAAATTAATTATTGCGTCAGCCTGGACACGTGGCAGCCGCTGATTGGTTGGTCGACGTCACCGGTCCATGGACTTGGTCCACGCCGGCTCGGAGTCTACCGTGGACTCGGTCCACGCCTCGTGAGGCCCGACATGTGGAGTGCGCGCCGGGTAGCGTCACTTCTTGGCGTCGGCGGGGCTCAGCCACGGTCTTGGCAGTGGGACCCAGCAGCGTCATTCTTGGCGTCGGCGCTCAGGGCGATCGGCCCGACATGCGGGCCCGCCATGGCGTCGATGTGGCGTCATGGTGCGAAATGGCTGGCCGGCCCGACGTCGCGGGCCCAGCGTGTCGGCGTCCACGCACGCTGCGTTGGCCGCGCTGACCGCGGCGGTCAGCCTTCCCGGACGCGTGGCACAATCTCGGCCGTCGATTTGAAAATCAACGGCCCAGATTAGATCTGGCTCTCATGCGTTTGGGTTAACGCGTTTGATCTGGACCGTTGGATCTAGATCGGACGGTCAAGATTGGATCTAGTGGTTTTGGACGGAATCTCACCGTGAGATGACGTGGCGCAATCTGGGACGTTGGATCTTGATCGGACGGCTGAGAAGCTTCGAGCGACGGCGATGGCGTGCGGCGAGCTGGCCGGCCGAGCCGGGACGGCGACACGGGCAACGGCATTTGCGGGCTCCTCCGGCGAGGTGAGAGGTCCCTTCGGGTGCGTCTCGTCGCGGTGAGTCCGGATCTAGGGTCAACGGCGGCGGGACGGCGACGACGGCGAACGGGCAAAAGCTGCGGCGGAGGAGTGCTACAACTCTGGCGGCGATTGCGGCGCGTCGAACGCTGCGGTGGCGACGGCTAGGCAACGGCTGCGCAAGGTCAAGGTGATCCTCGGTGTGATCCGGCATTAAATAGCCTCGGCTCGCGCGGAAACGGAAACCTAATCCTCACGGCGGCGGCGCGGCGGCGGAGTCCGGCTTTCGGACTCGGCAGAGACGACGACGGAGGACCGTCCACGTGGCGCGATCAACGGCCACGATTGGCTCGGGCGCGATCGGATCCGGTCGGATCGGTGCGGCTCGATTTCGGCCGTTGGATCTTGATCCAACGGTTCACAGGGTTAGGGTTTGGACTTGATTCGGTCGAGTCACGCGGCTCGGGTCGGACTCGAGTCCGACTCGGGTTCCGACTCGGTCAGATGAACAGTACTTGACCCGACTCGATTTTCCAGCGATTTAATATTTAAAATAATTTCCAGTAATTCATTTAATTCATTAAAAATAGCAAAATACTCAGAAAAATTCCAGAAAAATTCTGGAAAATATTTTAGGGTATTTGGGACTCAAATAAAATATTTCCAACAAAACTTTATTTGCAAAATTAAATTCTTTAATTATTTTAAAATGGAATAAATTCAAATAAATTCCAAATAAATTCCAGAAAATTCCAAAAATTCACCAAAGTACCAAATCACACATAGATTTAAGAAAAGCAAAATTTTGGGGTGTTACAGAAGAAGCTGATTTCATCAAAAAAATCTTTACAGACTTTCATCCTTGAGGTCAAGGATCTTAAGGGGGGGAGGAATTGTCAGAGTACTGAGGACCAAGCTGAATATGAATTCTGGGAGAATTGGGTCGCCTAGAAGATTGGAGTTCTAGTAATACTGTCAAGGGCTAGGATCTTGCAATACCTCTTCAATTAGTCGATCAAACGATCTGGAAGCTTTATGAAGATCCAAGGGTTCTAATCCAAAGACTAATTACTAGTAGTATTTACTATTCACTGTAAAGGAATTGCTAATTACTTTCACTCCCTATTTTGTCATGGTTCACCATAGGGGTATAAAAGAAGCCCCAGGTTGTTACAGATTCTGTTACGAGAAAGATATAATGAATCACTCATTCTGTTTTTCTTTTCTTTCTTCCTGAGCACTCTTACTTCTCTATTTATCGCCAATTTACTCGGATGTTTACTTTTGAGTTGAATTACTTTGAGTGATTCTGGATTAGATCATCTTCGGGATCTGACAAGGTTGGCGCCCGTGAGGCCGATGCCATGGAAGAGGTCAAGGACGTCGTGCGCCTTCCTGATGGAGCGCAGGCGGATGCGCGCGGCCGCCGCGGCCTATGGTAGGCAACAAGAGTGGCGGAGGAAGTGGAGCATGAGGGAGCAGGGGTCTCACACGCTGATGTCAGCGACGCGGGAGAGGGCGGCGGGGCTGCCCAGGAGGTGCTTGAGGAAATGCGGGAGAGGGGAAGAGCTGCACGAGACCAGGGGTTTGGGGAGCCGATTGGGATCCTCTGCCTTTGCTACTCAAAATGCATGGTGTATTTTGACCTGCATTTTGAGTAGTAAAGGCTAAAAAAAATTTGAAAAAAAAAAATCAAATTGCTACAGTATTTTTGAAAAATCTAGTTTAAAAATATGAATTTCAATCAAAATATCCAAAATTTTAATGAAATTTACCAAAATCTCGAATACTGTAGCAATTTGATTTTTTTTCCAAATTTTTTTAGCCTTTGCTACTCAAAAGGTAGGTCAAAATAGACCATGCATTTTGAGTAGAAAAGGCAGAGGATCCCAATCGTTGGGGAGCTGCAGTCGCTGCCTAGGAGGGCGCGGACCCTGGGTTGCCGACGGCGAAGCATTTGGAAGGAGGGGGAGGGGAAAGGGGCAAGGTTTCACTTTTCGTTTCCAACTCAAATTTCGACGTTCCGGTGGTATTGAAATTTGCGAAATTTCGTTTGAAATTCGCTCAAAACCGTTCGGTTCGAAAGCCAATAAATTTGAAACGCCTCTAAGGGTGACTCTTTATTCTTAGACGCGACTCGACGAAGGAGTCTCAACTGAAAAACCTACGCTCACTCATCGAGAAAACATCCACTGCCTCCTCGTGGCGGGTGCGGCGGCATGGGCACGAAGCGATCTCCATGCCCGACAACTGCAGCTGTGGTGACGACGCGGCGTCCTCCTCTAGCTCGGGATCTAGCTGTTGCTGTGGCTGTGGCGCGGGTGCAGGTGGCGCCTCTTCTGGGTCCTCCTCTGGCTCTGGGGCGTCCAACTGCAACATCGATCGGCCCGCCTGCATCTGGCGTCTCCAGCTCTGCGATCCTTTCCGCAACATGGGCAATTGTAACACCCCAAAATTTTGCTTTTATTGAATTCATGTGTGATTTGGCACTTTGGTGAATTTTTGGAATTTGCTGGAATTTATTTGGATTTATTTGGAATTTATTTGAATTTATTCCATTTTGAAATAATTAAAGAATTTAATTTTGCAAATAAAATTTTGTTGGAAATATTTTATTTGAGTCCAAAATAATCCAAAATATTTTCCAGAATTTTTCTGAGTCATTTGCTATTTTTAATGAATTAAATGAATTACTGGGAATTATTTTAAATATTAAATCGCTGGAAATTCAACTCGGGTCGAGTACTGTTCATCCGATCGAAGTCGAACCCGAAGTCGGACTCGAGTCCGACCCGAGCCGATTGACTCGACCAAACCAGCTCCGTACTAACCAATCCCAACCGTTGGATCAAGATCCAACGGTGAGATCCGCCGTCACGGTTCGAGCCGTATCCGGCCGGATCTGATCGCGCCCGCGATCGTGGCCGTTGATCGTGCCACGTGGGCGGTATGCGTCGTCGTCTCCGCCGAGTCCGAGCCGGACTCGCCGCCGCGCCGCCGCCGTGTAGAATTAGGTTTCCGTCTCGCACGAACGCCGAGGCTATTTAAAGCCCTGGTCACGCCCGAGGTTGCCCTCATCCTTGCGCACCCGTTTCCCGAGCCATCTCGCTGGCCGTCGCCGTTTGCCACGTGCGAGCTCGCCAGTAGTTGAGCGCCACTCCGCCGTTTTTGCCTCGCCTCGCCGTCCGTCGTCTTCCGCCGAAGGAGCCGAACCGAACCCCCGGCCAGGCGCACTGAAGAGACCATTCACTTCGCCGAACGACCGGGCGCCGTCGGGCTCGTCGTCGTCTCCGTCTCCGGTGGCTGCAGCTCCGCCGCGTCGCCATCGCCCTCGCGAACTCAGTGCGCCGTCCGATCTTGATCGTGCGGTTGAGGTGAGTTCACGTGTTCCAAACCCGATTCGCTCTGGACCGTTGGATCAAGATCCAGCGGTTCACAATCGCCACGCGTCCGTGGTAGTGATTATTATAGGATTAGATCTGGACCGTCCGATCTAGATCGAACGGCCACGGTCATCGAGTAGATTCAACACGTTAACCCTGGATCTAATCGCGCCGTTGAATTTCAAATCAGCGGTCGAGATTGCGCCACGTGTCGGGAAGTTGGACCGACGCGGTCGGCCGCGCCCAGCGCTGGCAGTGTAGACGCCGACACGCGGGCCCGCGTGTCGAGGGCCCGCATGTCGTGGGCTGACCCAGCCAGCGCCGACGCCACCCATGACGTCGCAGTGGGTCCCACCGCCAGCCACCGTGGCCGAGCCTCACGACGTCGGCGATGACGCTACCCGAGTGGGCCCACATGTCGGCCGACACGTGAAGTCGTGGACCGAGTCCACGGTGGACCCGAGCCAAGCGTGGACCAAGTCCATGGACCGGCTGACGTCAGCCAACCAATCAGAGGCTGCCACGTGTCCCTGCTGACGCAATAAATGATTTTCCGAAAAAGAAAATGATTTAATAAATCGGTTTAATAATTGATTTGAATTTCAAAACTTCAAACGCTTATAACTTTTGCGTTTCAACTCCGATTTGAGTGATTCAAATTTCTAAATTTGTATAAAATTGAGATCTACCTAAATATGAATTTTATTTAATTTTTGGACTAAAGTTTTTCTCTGCAAAATTATTTAAATGATTATGCAAACTTTAAATAATCATAACTTTTGCGTCTTAACTCCAAATTTGATGATTCCAGTTTCTAAAAATCCATAAAATTATGTTCTTTCTGTTTATGGATTTTATTTGGATGTTTGGACACTTTTTGCCTATTGTTTATTTGGGTATTTGCTATTTGCACGCTTTACGAGTAGACGTTGAAGTGCCGGAAGGATTCGAAGGAGAAGTATTGACTCAGGATCCAACTCAAGGCCAAGAGCAAGTACTTTTTGAAGGCAAGTTGTGCTTTGACCATGTTGATCCTATTTCGAAAATCTATTTTGATTTAAACTATTGCATGCTAGTTCAAGTAGAAAAATACTTTGTTTAAACTTGGGGATTAGATAAGTACCAATTTGCTGTATGACACCTTGATTATTTAAGTATGTGCCATGACCCTTGTCTCCCTAGTTGTGGTTTACTAGTTGGACATTATTAAATTGCCAACATGGGTTTAGACCGTTGTAGTATCTTTGCTTAGACACCTTTCGTGCTCATGACATGATTTTGGACAATCAAATGTTAATATTGACTTAATGATATATTGAACCTGTTTTGGAAAAGTATCATGTGATGTTGATGGCACGTGGTGCATGGTAATCAAGCGGGGTTTGATAAACGATTTCGGCCGGGCATGTGGCAAGAGTAATCAGGTGGGCCGGTTGTGGCATTGGGGATGTTGATTTGGTTCTTCGGGTAGTCTTGCCCTGGTCACCCTAAGGACTTAACCTTGCAAGCCTTTGAACTGGTCTAACGTGCAACCACATGTCTCAGTAATGGGACGGACCTAGTTGACTAAGTTGCTAATAACGTACTGTGGGACCTCGGAGGTCAACTACACCCTTTGTGTAAGTTGTGCGGGGAGCGTCTGGCCGAGGCCAGTACCCATCTAACGGTTGATTGGCCTAGACTTCGCCTTAGCGAAGGGAAGGGTTAGTGCTTAATAACCTGGAGGACCACTTGTATTGTTAGAGGTTTCGAAAGACTTTGTTACTGAACTCGCCTTTGTGGTGTTTGATCTGTATCTTGTGGGTAAAGTGCATAACCTCTGCAGAGTTTAGAATCTATTCGAATAGCCGTGTCCGCGGTATTGGACATCGCTCGGGAATTACAGTCAAGGGTTAGATTTTCTCAAAAATAACTTTGGTTTGAAAAGTTGGGTTGGTCTAAAAATGCAGATGATGGAAATGTGGTTTAGGATGGGGAAAAATGTTTATTAAACTTCTTGAAGAGTTATTTACGCTTTACTTATTTCTACTGCTTTCGAATCTACTTATATTACTTTTCAAATGCTGTTTATTGCAAATATACCTTGAGCTATTCCTTTGTACCAAGCCATGCATATAGTATATTAGCTTGCATTCTGTGCATGACTGAGTACCAAGTACTCACCCTTGCCTCAACACAACACCAGTTGAAGAGGAGACTACGCCCGGCTTGGAGGAGGAATTCCAAGAGGATCCGTCTACTTAGGGATGCGAGCCCGATCGGTTACTGTGGTATACTGGATGGCGCCACGAAGCTATTTGATTTTCCGCTGCTATTATTTTTCTCTGAATAAGTTTCGCCTTGCGAGGCATATATTTGTAACTTGGCCATAAGGTCGAGTAACCACTTTGGTTATTTAAATAAAGTACTTTGATAATATCGAATGGTATGATTGTGATATTTACCAATGTTAAGACTGTGTGCACTAGCGCTTTCCTGGACTAGTGCTGAATACACAGAGGGTCCGGATTTGCAAATTCGGGGTCCCGACAGCAATGTACTCACGAGCATTCTCTAGGTGCTTTTTCCCTTCCTCGACCTGCTCGCGGGCCTTCATCAACTCCTGAACTGTGTCATCGATAAGCTCCTCCTAGGCGACGACGAATCTGGCTAAGTGTGTGATGGTAGCATCCTCCTCTTCTATCGGCTTCTGCTGAGCTCTGCTGTCTCGGCGTGGGTGCTGACGGAATACTGTGCCTTCCAGCTCCCTGGAGTAAGTGCGAGCGATCTGCTGCATTGCTCGACGCGATACCTCCTGGATTCCCATCTCAAAGGTAGACCTCCTGGCGGTGAAGTGAAAAGGGCGACTGAACTTCGTCTTCTCTCGGGCATACACCGTGATCTTGACGTCCCATCCTATGACCAGTCCTGCCTGCATGAGTGTAGTCCCTCAGTAGAGCGGTCTCTCAAAACCTCCAAGAAACTGAAGCATACGCCACAACTCGGCAGCATAGCCTCCCTCACGCTCGGTGTAGTTGTTCTTCATCATCATTTGTCAAAAGACGCTCGCGTAAGAACGCAACATTTTAAAATCAAAGTGGGATACAAAAAGAACTCAGCAAGGGGTATGAACAAGAAAGAAAGGGGTAAGTCGAGAATTCATTCATTATCTTGACGACTTTTAAGTTTAGAAAATAAGTTTTATCCTCACTACAACCAATCTAACTAAGGGTTCTCCTACAGTCAGTATGGCTCTGATACCACCTCTGTCGGAACCCGAATTGACAAATCCGGACCCTCTGTGTATTCAGCACTAGTCCAGGATCACGCTAGTGCACACAGTGTCAAAATCGGTAAATATCACAATCATACTTAACGAAATAATAAAGTACTTTAAGTAGTTAACCAAACTGGTTGCTCGACCTTAAGGTCAAGTTACAAAAGTACGCCTCGTAGGGCGAAAACTTATTAAAAGAGAAATAACAGCAGCGGAAAAAATAAGATAACTTCGTGGCGCCATCCAGTATACCACAGGCAACTGACTGGGCTTGCTCCCTAGTTAGACGGTTCCTCTTGGATCTCCTCCTCCAAAGCTGGTGTAGACTCTTCTTCAACTGATGTTGTATTGTGGCAAGGGTGAGTACTTGGTACTCAGCAAGTCATGCACAGAATGCAACTAATATTCTACATGCATGGCTTAGTACAAGGAATGTTTCATGGTTCATTTGCAGTAAATCAGCATTTAACGAGTAACATTTGTAGATTCGAAAGCAGTAAAGCAATTACATTATCAATAACTTTTTCAGGAGTTAAGTAAACTCTTTTCCCTTCCTAATCCACATTTCCATCAACGTCATCATTTAATCCAACCACTTTGCAAATCCAAGTTGTTTTCACGAAAGTCTAACCATTGACTGTAATCCCCGAGCAATGTCCAATACTGCGGACACGGCTATTCGAATAGATTTTACACTCTGCAGATGTTATGCACTTTACCCACAAGATACAGCCAAACACCACAAAGGCGAGTGCTTGTAACAAAGCCTTTCGGCAACTGCTAACTACACAAGTGAACCTTTCCGGTTTTTGCCATACACCATCCCTTCCCTTAACAGAGGCGAAGTATGGGACAGACATACCGTTGGACGGGTACCATGCCGTAGCCTTGGTACGCTCCCCATTCGAGCTACACAAAATGTGTAGTTGACACCCGAGGTATCACATGCAAGTTAATAGTAACTTACTCAACTAGGACCGTTCCACTCCGGTCATGTGGTTGCACGATTGACTCAGTTCAAAGGCTTGCAAGGTTAAGTCCTTAGGTTGACCAGGGCAAGACTACCCGAAGAACCAAATCATCCTTCCCGATGCCACAACTGGCCCACCCGATCATTTTTGCCACATGCCCCGGTCGAAAACTATTTATCAAACCCCCAGTTGTTTACCATGCACCACGTGCCATCAATATCATCATCAATAACACATGACACTTCTCAAAACATGTTCCATATCTCGTTAAGTCAATGTTATCATGTAATTGTCATAAAAATGTCACGTGACAAGGCTAAGCATACTACATCGGTCTAACTACCCATGTTGGCAATTTAATAATGTCCAACTAATAATCCACAACTAGGGTGACAAGGGGTCATGGCACATAAATAATAATCAAGGTGTCATAGTGCAAAGTTGGCATTTTACTAATTTCCCAAAATTAATTAAAGTATTTTCTAATTAAACTAGCATGCAATAACTTAAATCAAATTAATTTCAAAATGGGATCAACATGGTCAAAGCACAACTTGCCTTCAAAGAGTACATGTTCTTGGTCTTGAGCTGGCTCCTGGGTCAACACTTCACCTTCGAAGCCTTCGGGTACTTCAACGTCTACTCGTAACGTGTGCAAATAGCAATAAATAAATAAAACAGTACACAAAAGTTTTCAAAAGTGCAAATAAACTTCATAAACAGAGAGAGCACATTTTTATAAATTTTTAGAAAATGGAATCGTCCAATTCGGAGTTAAAATGCAAAAGTTATAATTGTTTAAAGTTTAAAGAACTCATTAAATAAATATAAATAGAGAAATATTCATAATCAAAAATTAATTAAAATTCATATTTGAGTAGGTCTTAATTTTATGAAAATTTAGAAATTTGAATCACTCAAATCGGAGTTGAAACGCAAAAGTTATAAGCGTTTGAAGTTTGAAACTAAATTTAAAATCAATAAACCAAATTAAATAAATAATTTCTTTTTTGGAAAATGATTTATTGCGTCAGCATGACACGTGGACCAATCAGAAGCCGCCACGTCGCCTCGGGTCCATGGACCCGGCGCACGGCTCGGCTCAGTCCATCGTGGACCCGGTCCACGGGCACGTGTGCCTCTGACATGTGGGACCCCCTATTGACGTCAGCACGGCTCGGCCGCACGGTTCTGTCACGCGGGCCCCACCGTGACGTCAGCATGACGTCACGGATGATGTCACGGTGCCGTTGGGTAGCCGCTGACACGCGGGCCCCACGCTGACGTCACGCTCTGACGTCAACGGCGACTGGGCGCGACCGCGCCGGTCCAACTCCCGGACACGTGGCTTGATCCAGACCGTTGATTTGAAAATCAACGGTCCAGATTGGATCGGGCTAACGCGCGTTTGGGGTGAATGCGGTCGATCTGGACCGTTTGATCTCGATCGGACGATCGAGATCCAATCTAACGCTGACTACGCGGCTAACCCGAACCGCACAATCTAGATCTAACGGCTGAGATTACGCCTAGCACGGTGCGGTTCGCAGCTGCGTGGTTCAATCTAAGCCGTTGGATCTAGATCCAACGGCTAGAATTAGATCTGGAAATCGCAACGTGGTCTTACCGCAGGTGACGTGGACGAATCTGGACCCTCGGATCTTGATCGGACGGTGGAGCGAGCTCGGGGACGGCGATGGCTTTGCGGCGGAACTGGTTCACCAGAGACGGAGACGACGACACGCCTGACGGCGTTTGGGCGCAATTCCGGCGAGGTGGATGGTGCCCTCCGACGCGGTTCGACGCGACGAACCTGGATCTGACCTCGAACACGGCGGAGGAGGACGGAGCCGGCGGCAAACAGCGAAGAAACGCGGCGGAACGGGGCTCCAACTTCGGCGAGCTTGCACAGGCTGGCGGCGGTGGCTTGACCAGCGTGGGTTGGGGCAAACGACGCGCACGGAAGAGGGCTACAAGCTGGCGGCGGCGGTGTAATAAATAGGGGCCTCAGCTTCCGTGAAAAGCGCGGAGAACGAGGCCCACCCGGCTGCGGCGGCGGAATCCGAATACAATTCGGATTGGGTGAAGTGGCTCAACGTGGACCGACGGTCACGGGGGTTTGGGCTCGGGTGACTTGGCTAGCTCAGTCGGACTCGGGTTCGGTGACGTGGCGCAATCGTAGCCGTTGGATCTCGATCCAACGGTCACGCGGTTAGGGTTAGGTTGGACTCGGGTCCGGTTCGACCGTTGTTCGGGTCGGGCTCGAGTCTGACTCGGACTCGGTCGGAGGAACAGTGAAACCAACTCGATTTTCCAGCGATTAAATATTCCAATTAATTTCTAGAAATTCATTTAATTCATGAAAAATAGCAAATACTCAGAAAAATTCCAGAAAAATTCCAGAAAATATTTTAGGGCATTTGGGAGTCAAATAAAATATTTTCAACAAAATTTTATTTGTAAAATTAAATTCTTTAATTATTTCAAAAGGGGATAAATTCAAATAAATTCCAAACAAATCCCAGAAAATTCCAAAAATCAACAAAAGTGCCAAATTTCATTTAAATTCATGAAAAGCAAAAATTGGGGTGTTACACAAAGTCTGCAAAAGATTGTTGAGTTTGTATTTTTCAGGAACATCCGCACTAGGCCTGCACATGTTGTGATGAACAAATTTAATGGAATAAGGAAAAAAATGTAATGATAAACATGAGTTTGAACGCCCTTTCTCGCTGCATACTATGTTGAAACTATCAGAGAATTTTTTAAGTGTTCCTCTGTTGAATGGTTCTCTAGGAAGCGCTTCAGTTGTCATTGTTCAAGACTCCTTGCAGCGAGAATCTTTTTCTTGACACGGTGAGTGTTTACTTTTTTTTGCTCTCTAAGCTCTTGATTTACCACATCATGCACATAGTTCTGAATTTGTATTCTAATTTTTCTGAAATTATTTAATTCACATGCTGCTTTCAGAGATTTATAACATCCAACTAAAATCCTCTCTCTGATACTGGTTTTTTTATTTGTTTAATGAAAAGAAAAATGGTGTCATAGAGTTTGATGAGTTTATTCATGCCCTTAGCATCTTCCATCCATTCGCACCCTTGCAAGATAAGATTAATTGTAAGTACAGTTCTTGCAGAGACTAGCTTTGCGACGTTCATGTGCTGAGCTATAATTACAGCTGGGCCGCTCTTTTTGAATGCCCTTTCTCGCTGCATACTAGAGTGTGTTACAAGCCAACTCGGAATGAGCTTGCTCGTAAACACGGGTTCCCGGCCGGCGACCGGGTCGCAAACTGCCCGACGAAGAAATCGTCGTTACGGCTTGCGCCTTGGGTAGATTGGTTGTTGTCGGAGCCACCGTCTGAGAGTGGATTTGTTGGCAATCAAGCATGCCTTTTCTCCCTGCTTTATTCTCCTTTTATAACCGCTTACAACCAGCGTTTTATTCCTTAATCCAAATAGAACTCGACTCTGTGGCCGTAACGGCCACGAACTCCTAACCCCACAACTCACTCAACTCAACACAACTCCTCACCCGAGACTAATACGGACTCATGGCCTAACTGTCCGCTACATGGGTGCAACGTCGTCGTCCCCTGCATGTTGCTGTTGCGCTGCGCCCGTTGGTTCTTCCGCCTGCTGCAGTGGACGACGTGGAGCTCATCGGACATAGACTTGGTCAAGGGCTTGGCCCATAACATCACTCCCCCCTGGAGACTCAGCTTGTCCTCAAGCTGGCAGTCGGGAAAAGATCGGCGGAGGGCAATAGCATCCATCCACGTAGCTTCCTCAACAGTTTCGCCGGACCAATGAACTAGAAGTTGCCGCTTGCCCTGAACAAATCGTTGCGCCAAGATGCTGTTGTAACACCCCGGCATCTAGTATGCCCTGGATGTCACCAAACATAGACTAAACAACATCTAAATACCACATCTAAAGGTAAATTACAACAAAGGAGTACATGCAAAAACCAAAAATTTCGGCAGCATCTCCTTTGTTTTTCTATGGTACGGAGCATCAACAATAATATCACAAGTTATATCATAATGGGAAGCATCTAAAGCAGCAATAACAGGTGACATAGCAACTATTTAAGTCTAGCATAATGAATTTAACCACTCCATAATCTAAAACGAGTAAATAATATGACCAAGCACACAAATAAGTCATACTCCAAATTCTCAACGCATTAACTTATAATCACAACTACAAATGGCAAAATTGTATATATCTTAATGAGTGAAACTTTGTGAAGATGTGCCACTAAGCCCCTTTCCCGCATGTCGGTTTCATGGTACCTAAGAACAACATAAAATACAAGCGTGAGTTCATCACTCAGCAAGTATATCGTAATAGGTCATAAAGAACAAATCAAGGCCAACAACAATACATACCATACTTTAACATCATGATCAAATCATAATTTCATCCACAACATCATAGCCATGACAAAGCACATTGTTCACAACTCATTTTCATCATCATGTATGCAATGCAATGCGATGCACATGTCTCCTAGAAGCATATACCGGTATTGCTGAGTGCACACCCATCGGCGTGCACCCTCTTCCCCCTTCCATCCCGTAGATGGAGGGTGCCTACGCATCGCTTCCACTCACCACATGGGTGGAATCACGAGGTAGGTATTACAACCATGGCGCTCCGGATTAGTCATAACTTTCTCACCGACCTTACCGGACTAGTTATGATGTTCTCACCGACTAGGCCAGCTTTCATGCCATGTATGCAACATATGCCATAAACGTAAACAACTTGCATCAAACTGAACTAAACATGGCATAGCATCATAATAGTCCATTTTCATCATAACATTGGCAAGCACTAATCATGGAAAGATATCACAACATGTAAGCAATTTGCATCTAGTCACAATTAGCAACATACATTACACTACCCATTACAATACACTTGCCTTAACCTCGGGCGACGGATTGGCGAGAGGTTGACGGCACTCCCGGGGTCACACCACCTGCACAAACATACCACACACTCAAAACGTGCCCCCAAAACAGTACGCAAAAGCTCGTCTACCCCGACTTCACAAACTGCTCCCAAAACCGAAAAACAGAGAATCTGTCCCGTCGGGATAGCAGGCTTCAATCTAGCATAACTTTAGTTCTAGGACTCCGAATCGATTAAACGAGTACATCATCACGAAGCTTAGGAAATTTCCTAACTTTCTCTAAATATTGGGAAAAGCTGATTCGGACTCTAAAGTTGTCTAATCTACAAAACACTACGTTCTGTCCCATCTACGTCACAGATTTGAACACGTTCGTTAAATCGAGCATAACTTTCAAAAGGCTAGGAGGAATTGGACGTTCTTTATGTACACTGAAAGGTATTGAAGTTACCTACAACTTTCTCAACAGGCGGCCGACCAAATTCCAAATTTAACGTCGCGAAAACTCAAACCCTAGGTCGACTGCACAATCTGCCCGAAGCAGAGAACGTGGCAAACTCTAGTTTTCATCTAATCTACCCACTCACAGCACCACCACTTGATCTAAAAGCATCCAAATACCCTCTAGCACAGCCCCTAGATCAACCCCAAGAACTACCCCTAGCCATACCTCCGCCCGACGAACGATGAACCAACGAATCTCCTCCCGATTCACGCGATCTCCTTCCTCGTACCAAATCCACCGGATCTCCTCGTCGCGGAGCGCTCCAATGGTGAAAACAACGGGTTGGCGAGGTGAGGGGATACCCTAGGGTAGCAAGGAAGGTGTAGAGGGGAGGGGAGAGGTGGAGGTGCAATGGGGAGGGAGGGGGGTGGTGCGGCTAGGCTTGGGGGAGGAAGTAGCAGCTAAGGGAGGGGGAGGAGGGAGTGGGCGCATGCCCTAGGGTTGGGGGCGCATGGGCTGGTTGTGCAGCCCCCCAACTCCCCCACATGGGCCATGAAGCCCCCACCAACGGCCCAAAAGCTTCCCCCAAGGCCCAAACTAGCTCCCGCAAGGCCCAAACTCTCCCGGAGAGGCCCAAACACTCGGAAAAGCCCAATAAACACGACATAAAGTTGTACCGTAATGCCGTATTCTATAAAGTCACATTCTGAGGTGTCACACGTAATCTATAAAGTCCCATTCTAAAATGTCTCTTTCCATAATGTCACATCCCGTGATGTCACAGCTGTGTGGTTCTGGTTGGGCCGGCTTAGCCACTGGGGCGACCTCAGATGGCAAGTCAATGGCATGCGTCGGCGGCTCTCCTTTGAAGGATTTAAGCAGGGATACATGGTAGACATTGTGTATCCTTGAAGAGTCCGGAAGACGAAGTTGGTATGCCACTGGACCCACTCGGCTGGAGACTTGGTAAGGCCCGTAGAACTTGGGCGCCAACTTGGAAAGGAGTGTCGCACCTCTGGCCGACAATTGGCGGTGTTTTTGGAGCTTCAACCACACCCATGATCCGACCGTGAACTCCACCTCCCGGTGCTTTCCATCATACCTTAATTTCATGCGTTGTTGAGCTTGTAGGAGGTGATCTTTCGCTTGCTGTAACAAAGCATCTTGATCTACCAGTGCACAATCCACTGAAATCAATGCTTGTTGTCCCCTGTTGATACGGTGTAAATGGTGGTGGCGACCGGCCATATACCAACTCAAAAGGGGTCAATCTGTGGGCTGAGTGGAATGAAGTGTTGTAGCAATAATCAGCCCATGGAACCCATTGAGCCCATGATGATGGGTTGGATGAAGTCAGACAGCGGAGATACATTTCGATGGTCCTATTCACCACCTCGGTTTGGCCATCTGTTTGGGGGTGATATGCTGTCGACATCAACAAGGTAGTCCCACTGTCCTTGCCAAAAGGCACTGAGGAATACCGGGTCGCGATCTAAGACAATTGATTCTGGAATGCCATGGAGGCGCACCACTTGATCAAAGAACAAATGGGCGACAGCAGGAGCTGTTGCCGGACGAGAAAACGGAAGGAAATGGGCATACTTAGAGAGACGATCCACCACCACCAGTAGGGCTAACTTGCCCTGCGATTTAGGTAGATCCGTGATAAAGTCCATAGAGATATCCGCCCACACCTGGTGAGGAACTTGGAGTGGTTGGAGCAGTCCGGCTGGGGCTAAAGTACTCACTTTGTGCTGTTGACAGACCATGCAACTTGCTACATACTGCTCCACTGTCTTGCGCTGTTTTTCCCACCAGTACCCAGCCTGAATGCGATGGAGGGTCTTTTGGATTCCCTCATGTGTTAAGTCATGTACCGAAGCGATGATCTACGGAATCAGAGGAGATGCGGCTGGCACCATCAGACGTCCGCCACGGTAGACCAACACATCTCGGACCTCCCATTGTGGCTTCTGTGCAGGCGCGCCGAGCTGGCTTGCCACTGCTTGTGGCCGGTCTGCCGTAGCTGCAAGTTGGCTGGCACGGGTCTGGACCCCCGGATCCGCTCGCAGCAAGTCGAGCCACTGGTCGCGTGAGATATTCTGCGGAGCCGACACGACAGCGCATTGGACGGGGGCAGAATGTGCCCGGGACAATGCGTCGGCTGCTTGATTAAGGCGACTTGGTTTATACTCCACCTGAAAATCAAAGCCCATTAGTTTACTTAGCCAGTGCTGTTGCGGTGGTGTGATGAGGGCCTGTTCCAGAAGGAATTTGAGACTCCCATGATCGGTGCGGATGATAAAGGGGTGGCCCCATAAATATGGCCGCCAATGTCGCACTGCCTTGGAAAGCCCGATGAGCTCCCTCTCATAAGCCGCAACTTTCATGTGCCGGTCAGCTAACTTCCAACTAAAATAAGCTATCGGATGCCCCCGTTGTTGGAGTACTGTCCCAATCCCCGTGCCCGAGGCGTCGCATTCTACCACAAACGGAGCTGTGAAGTCTGGCATTTGAAGCACCGGTGCCGACACCAATACTTGTTTGAGGTGATGGAAAGCCCCTTCTGCGGCCGAGTTCCATTCAAATTTGTTACGCCGTAGCAAGGCAGTCAGGGGTTCGGAGACGACCGCATACTCTTGAATGAACCGTCTATAATATCCTGTGAGCCCTAGGAAGCCTCGAAGTGCTGAAACTGTTGTTGGGCGAGGCCATTCTGTCACTGCTTGAAGTTTTGCTGGGTCGGCTACTACCCCATTGTGGGAGATGACGTGTCCCAGGTACCCCACTTGCTTCTGTGCAAAAGTGCATTTTGACTTCTTCAAGTACAGTTGGTGAAGTCGAAGGCGATCCAGCACCAATTGAAGGTGTTCCCGATGTTCCTCCTCGTTGCGACTGTAAACCAAGATATCATGAAAGAAAACCAGGACAAATTTGCGTAAGAATTCCTGTAAAATTTCGTTCATTAGGGCATGAAAGGTTGACGGAGCATTGGATAATCCGAACGGCATCACTAGGAATTCATAATGGCCGTGGTGAGTTCGGAAAGCCGTCTTTTCAATGTCTTCCTCTCGCATCTGGACTTGATGGTAGCCCGAACGCAAATCTAGCTTTGTGAAGTATTGAGCCCCTCGAAGCTCATCAAACAGCTCTTCTACCACTGGAATGGGGAACTTGTCTTTGACCATTCTCCTATTTAATTCACGGTAATCCACACAAAAACGCCAAGTGCCATCTGCCTTTTTGACCAATAAGACTGGGGATGAGAAGGGTGATCTGCTGTATCGTATGATTCCCTGCTTCAGCATGTCTTCACACTGCTTCTCTATTTCTTCCTTCTGGCGATACGGATACCGGTAAGGTCTCAACACTATCGGGTCAGTCCCTTCTGTAAGCGTAATGCGGTGGTCGCACCACCTCAGAGGAGGCAATTCGGTTGGTTCCCCAAATATCTCTCCATAAGTATCCAGCAATTCCTGCACCCACCCGGGAGCTCCCAGCTCCGTTTGCAAAAGGGTGGATTGCCGTGGTCGTCGCATTCCTTGGAGCAGTACGTGCTCCCCTTGGTTTCCAAACTGCATGGTTAGCTCCTCAAAGTTCCACTGTATACTTCCCAATGTTCGCAGCCACTGTGCGCCCAGGATGATGTCGAATCCATCGATGGGTAGCAAAATGAAAGAGGTTGTGAACTCCTTTCCTTGGACGCTGAATGTTTCAGAAGGCACGGTTCCGAGACAGGGTAGATGGGAGCCCCCCTGCCACTTGAACCTGCTGTGGTGCTCCTTCCGTCTGTTCCCACCTTCCTTGTCGGCCGGCGTACGCACTCATAAAATTGTGTGTACTCCCACTGTCGATGAGACGGAGCCAACGCCTACCCGCCATATGCACCCATACCTGCATGGTATCTCCGTGCTTGGGTCCCAATGCCGCGATCATTGATAAGGATGCATCAGACTCTTGCATCCACGCATTTTCCTCATCGGCTTCTTCACCTTCCTCCTCTTCTACTTCCAGATGGAATAGGCGTTTGCAGCGATGCCCCCTGGTGTAGACTTCATCACAGTTGTAACAAAGTCCCTTTGCCCGCCTTTCACCCGGTGATCGGTATCAGCGTGAAGCGGGTCGATGTTGAGGCTATCTTTGCTCTGCGTCTTTGGGCATTGGAGTTGGTCGAGGGGCTGGTCCGCTTCTCGTTGCGAGCGTGGAGAGCCGACTGCTCATTGGTGCTTGCGTCTTGCTGGTATGGATCGAAGTCGACGCCCCACCGAGAGGGCTGGAAACAGCGAAGGTTGGTGTCGTATTCGGTGCGCTGAGGGTGCTGAAGCCCACTCCTTGTCCGAACGGAACGTTTCCCCGGTTGCCGGATGTTATCCCTTGTATGGCCTCGGCAATCCAGGCAGTCTTTCTTGCTTCGGCCTCACGCGCAAAGCCGATGGCCTCGGCGAGATCTCGTGGCCGTGTGCGACGCACGTCAGCGCCTAGGGCCACTGAAAGTCCTGCCACGAACGTTTCAATCTGATCTGCTCTCTTCATTCCGGTCGTACGGGCGAGTAGCCTCTGGAATTCTCGGGTGTATTCATCCACCCTTCTTGACCCTTGCTTGAGGTTAACCAAATTTCCCAGAGGTCCACCACTCGAATATCGAGTGAATCGTTGAACGAACGCCTCAGAGAAATCATCCCAAGCGATCCACGGTTCTTCCCGTTGCCAGTTATGTAGAACTTCCTGCGCCTCACCTGAAAGATGGAGTCCCGCTATCTCGACATACTCTTCTTCAGGAATACGGTGGACTCGGAAGAACCGCTCACACCAGTGCAGCCAACTGAGTGGTTCGTCTTGTCCGTTGTAATCAGGGAGGTCGAAACGTGGGGGACGTGGTGTCCACCGGCGCGAGTCCTCATCTTCCCTTCCTGCTCCTCGACGTCGTGTCGAATTTGGCCCCACAGGTTCCCGCGATACACGTGCATGGATGGTCGGGGCTGCCTGCCACCCATGGATTCCCGCGGCCGCGTCACTGGCTTCGGCCGACCCGTGCAACGCTTCGTTGTCGCCTCCTTGCCCGAATTCCGCGACTGGTGTCTTTCCTTTCATCATCTTCATAATTTCCTCCATTATGGTCTTCATCTCCTTCATGTTCGATTCGAGAGCCGTGACCCGACCTTCGAACGGATTATCCATGGTCCTAGAACCTTCCGGCTCTGATACCAAATTGTTACAAGCCAACTCCGAATGAGCTTGCTCATAAGCACGGGTTCCCGGCCGGCGACCGGGTCGCAAAGTGCCCGACAAAGAAATCATCGTTACGGCTTGCGCCTTGGGTAGATTGGCTGTTGTCGGAGCCACGGCTTGAGAGTGGATTTGTTGGCAATCAAGCATGCCTTTTCTCCCTGCTTTATTCTCCTTTTATAACCACTTACAACCAGCATTTTATTCCTTAATCCAAATAGAACTCGACTCTGTGGCCATAACGGCCACGGACTCCTAACCCCACAACTCACTCAACTCAACACAACTCCTCACCCGATACTAATACGGACTCATGGCCTAACCGTCCGCTACATGGGTGTGACGTCGCCGTCCCCTGCATGCTGCTGTTGCGTTGCGCCCGTTGGTTCTTCCGCCAGCTGCAGTGGACGACGTGGAGCTCGTCGGACATAGACTCGGTCAAGGGCTTGGCCCATAACAGAGTGCTTCTAGGAGCTCTTCTGCACTTTGCTGCGGATCTGAGAAAGAATATCTCTTTTCTTGCTTCTTCTTTTTTGGGTTTTTTTTCACTGAAAGCATTTTCATACCTTAATAGTGTTTTATGTTTTGATGTTGCAAATGTACAGCTGAAAAAATCCACTTTGAAGAAACATGGATGTACAATTTTTGTCTTGTTGAATGTATCAAAAATCACAAATAATAGAAGCAGCCATTTAGCCACTTATGCCTTCAAATGCAGTAAAGAATGGAAAGTTGGCAGGGTGTATGAATCAGCTAAAAAACACAATAGCAGGAGCTTGCTGTATTTACAGGCTGGCTATGGCCACAACCAAACACAAAAGTAAATCCGACAAATTTTACGGCTACACGCTTATCTTAGATAAACAAATCACCATTCCTGTAGCCATATTTGTCTTTCTTTTAAAGATTTTTCCTTTTAACCGAAGTTGCCAATGGATTGTAGCCATCGCTACATCGCAGGCACACAAAAGTAAATCCTACAAATTTTACGTTTACACGCTTATCTCAGATAAACAATTCGCCATTCCTCTAGCCATATTAGTCCTTCTATTAAAGATTTTTCTATTTAACCGAAGTTGCCAATGGATTGTAGCCATCGCTACATCTCAGGCACACAAAAGTAAATCCGGCAAATTTTACATTTACACGCTTATCTCAGATAAACAATTCGCCATTTGTGTAGCCATATTAGTCCTTATATTAAAGATTTTTCCTTTTAACCTAGATTGCCAAAGGATTGTAGCAGTCCTTTGTCTCAGTCACTTCTAGTTCTGCGTTGATATTTGCTTGAAATTCTTAGGAGATTTTTTGCCTTTTTTTGGCCTCTAGATTAGTGCAGATGAAGGATTCCTTGAAAGTTTGAGCCTTTTTCCGAAAATTAGAATAGATGTGATGTTCGCTTTGAAATCAATATTTATAAATTTGCCACCTTGTCAATATAACGTATTTTAGATTGAAGTGGCCTCACTCAATATTTTAATTTTAATGCCGCTTAGTTTTTAAGCAACTTCTTATCTAATTAACAGCGGTGATTTGCTGTTTTTAAGCAACTTCTTATCTAATTAACAGCGGTGATTTGCTATATTTCTAACTTGTCAAATTTTATGGCAGATTCTTATTTGAATTATTATGGTTCGCGATGGTGGACCCATTTCTCTAATTTTTCCTTCTCTTTTCTTTTCTTTTTTCTTTCTTCTCTTTTCTTTTCTTTTTCTCTTTTTCTTTTTCTTCTTTCTCCTTGTCTGTTCCTTTTCTCTTTTCCTTCTCTGCCCCTCCTCTTTTTCTCCAGTTGGCCGAACTCCTCAGTCAGCTCTCGGTCTCTCATTTTTTTCTCCTCTCTGGACCGACTCCCTCTGGCTCCTCTCTCTTGGTTGCTCCTCCCCTGCTTGGCTCGGCACCAGCCTCTCCCTCTCCTGGCCGACTAGATGTGCTGCTCACTAGATGGCTCTCGGCTGGCTCTCGATTGAAATGGGAAAAGGGAAATGAATGTTGCTCACTTGTTGGAAGTGTGGCAAGGGGGATGAATGGCTGGCTGCCTGGCTGTCTCTCGGTTTTGGTGAAGGCAAAGGGGATGCTCCAGCTGTGGCATTGGCCTTATCTCTTTACTGTGCTCACGTTTTACCTTTCTACCCTTGGGTCTTTTACTTGATTTACCAAGGGATATTTTCATCATGGTTACCTTACGCAAAACATTCATTATTAAGTAAATTACTGATTATATGCTTGATTAGTGGCTGAATAATTTTATTGGCTTAATTTAAATTTCCGGGTCCTTACAATTAGAATACTAAACCTCGACACACTCCACCACCATATATGCAGGATTTTTTTAGTTCAATCTTCATAAAATTTCATCTATTATTACCAATGAAAACTATGAAATATTTAGGAAACCCCAGCCTGATTGAGTTGTTGGGCGCGTGCAATATTCCCTCAGGGCATGGCATGAGGGAAAGATATTCTTTTATAAATATTCATTTTTAATTTGTGTATTACAAAAATATACTTCCATAATTTTTTTTTACAAAAGTGGCCTATTTTCGCGCCATGTCATCGCGATTAGAGACTTTTCGCGCCACATCATCGCGACTGGAGACTTTTCGCGCCAGCGTGGCGCGAAATGTACACGTGGCTTCGCTTCGCGCCACGTCAGCGCGACTTGCTGACTTCGCGCCAGCTAAGCGCGACGGGCCAGCGGGAAGGGGCGGGCAGGGGGCAGCAGCTGCCCAACGCATGGAAAAAAAAAGAAAAAGAAAAAAGGGAAAGAAGAAAAAAAATGAAATGAGGAAAAAATATTTGAAAATTTATTTTTAAAATTTATGGTTAGGAGTTTGTTTCTGAAAATTTGCGGAAACAAATAGATTAATTCATTTTCTTTCTGCTTTTCCTTATTAAAAAATGAAATGAAGGGAAAAATATTTGAAAAGTTATTTTTAAAATTAATGGTTACGAGTTTGTTTCCTAAAAATTTGCGGAAATAAATAGATTAATTCATTCTTTTCCTTATTTTTAGTTGTTAGTTGTGGAATTCTTTTTATAACTATGCAGGGCTGCGCGGCTAGAATATTTTTTATAAATAATAGTTTTTTATTCACATAGTACAAAAATATATGTAGGTTATTTTTTTTTTTTGCAAAATGCATGCGAAATTGAAATGTACAAATTGAGTTTACCGTAAAAACCCATTTATCAAGTACTCCGAAACGAAAGCGTTTAAGCCTTTTCGGTAGTCCGTAAAATATCGTGTTTAGGGGTAATTTTTCGTAAGAATGGATGAGATTTGCTATATGATATCTGGGCTAGCATATTATGGAAAAATATTTTATCTACATCGTTGTTTGCATCTAAAATGCACTAGCGCAATAACCCTAAGTGGTATCGAGTAGTCCTAAACTATAACCCTTAAGCTATTTCGGCAGGCCGTAAGATATCGTGTTTGGGGGTAATTTTTTGTAACAATGGATGAGATTTGATATTTGATATATGGACCGGCATATTATGGGAAAATCTTTGATTTACACCATTGTTTGCATCTAAAACGCACTAGCTCAATAACCTTAAGTATTATCGAGTATTTCGAAACTATAGCGTTTAAGCCTTTTAGTGATAGTAAGCTATCGTTTTTTGGGGGAATTTTTTTGTATCGATGGATGAGATTTGATATTTGATATATGGACTGACATATTATGGGAAAAAAATTTGATTTTCACATTTGCTTGCATCTAAAACGCACTAGCGCAATAACACTAAGTATTATCGAGTACTCTACAACTATAGCGCTTAAGCCTTTTCGGCAGGCCGTAAGATATCGAGTTTGGGGTTATTTTTTTGTAACAATGGATGAGATTTGATGTTTTATATATGGACTGGCATATTATGTGAAAATCTTTGATTTACACCATTGTTTGCATCTAAAACGCACTAGCTCATAACCTTAAGTATTATCGAGTACTCCGATAAGATATCACGCATGGTCCAATAAAATACATAGGAAATGAATAAATGCAAAAATACAATACGTAAGTACATACGCAACAACATAATATCACAACACAGAGCCCTTCTGGTAAACGAAATAATTGAGACAACGTAACATTACAATATAGGAAATGCAGAAATAATGGCTTAAAGTTAACATGCCTTAGGTAAACGAAACAATAAGGGTTCCTCTGCTACACTACTGAGTGCACCGGGGATATTTCCCCTTGCGCAAACCATTGGTGCCTGCCGCCCTGGCCCTAGCCGCCCTCTCGCGCTTCCTCTCACGCTCAGCCTCCAGCTAGCCCGCGGTAGCTGCTCGGCCTCATACAGGCACACATTTCTTCGGCAGCCTTCATGCGCTTCTCCTCCTCCACCTGCTCACACCACTGCTGCTCTACCATAGCTCTACGATGCGAGTACTCTCGATCCCGCATCCTCTCCATGTCAGGCGTCTGCTCCGCGTCGTAGAATTCGACGAACTCGCACAACGGAGGCTGCAATTGGTGAGAGCAGATAGTATTACCGTATCCAGGTTTGCACGGTTTGATGTAACATGAAATGCAAGTACGCACATACCGGGCTTCTCCGCCGCATTCGCATCCCCAGCGTTGGCTCGGAGTCGCGGTTGCGGCAGCTCCAGTATCTCATACCGTATGTGTATGAGTTGTCTACAGACTGCCGAAAACGGCATGGATCCCCACATAGGCACATGCGGACCTGCGTTTGTTCGGGGACGGCTATGGCAACGCTGTGGCGTGGGGGCGAGGGAAACTCCATTGGCACCTGTTGGTTGGTTGGCGAACTTGGTTGGGGGCGAGGGGAAAGTTTGCTGTGATTATTGGGAGGCGACCACTCGGCCTTAAATAGCCAGCCATAGGGTACAGTGGCGGACTTAAGAGAAGATCAAATCCACGAGCATCGGATTCTTCTGACGCATTGCATGCGATGGGACAAAAGCAATAATGACACGAGTTTGATTTGACAAAAGCTGACAGAAATGTACAATAAACAACAAACATTACAACGCAGAAATACAACGTAGCAATACAATACTCAATCGTCGACATCGTCGTAGTCCTCTCCCTGGTCACCTCCACCTTTGTGCACGCAGTGCAGTGCGCCTCTCTGTCGGCGTTCATCTGGCGGTCGACGTCTGGGCCCTGAAGGGTCCACCGGTCTGATGGGTGCACGATCCGGCTCCAAGCACGGTGGTACAGAGTGCGGCTCGAAGAACTTCGGGTCAGAGGGTGTGTAGGCGTGGGGCGCTCGGGTGCGACCCAAAGCGGGGCGTCCGGATCGTCGGACCAGCATACTCCGTGTCGAAGTCGTCACTTGGCGTGTGCGGCGTAGTCTGGCCCTCCGGACGGTAACCTGGAAGTACTACAGTCAGTTCGAGTGACGAATATATTTGAAAGTAAAATATCTTGCAATGTCAGTTTACGAAGCATATTGAACACACCTGGGGTCGGAATGAAGAAATGAGTAGGCAACCATGTCGCGCCGCCAGGGTATCCTAACGGGAGGCCTGTCATACACGACTATTAGTTACCATGAAATGCAATGCATGTTTAAGTGAGAATATTACCTGCCCCGAAGAACGGGGCCTGCTGCTGCCACGACGAGCTCCCAGGCTGCTCCTGTGGCGGCGGCCCGAGTCTGGCAGCGTCAGGAGTCCGAAGGGTCTTTGTCGAAGCGGCGGTGGGTACGGCAGCGTGGGAGGTGTCGGCGGCGGTGGCGTCGGCGGCGGTCGTGTACTAATCCGGACCCCCTGCTGTCTTACGCCCGACGTATGTGACCCCACAGCAGTGGCGTCAAAACTATGCTGGCACGAAACGGCCCGCACAATCCTCGCCGTCTTCGCGATCATTCGATCCATGAACGCCGTGATCTCCTCCCGGGAGGTCTCCAAACCCCCGCACAAATGGCCTCTCATGGACCTCAAGTCTTGCTCCATCTCTATCCCCATGTCGCCCTGAAAGTGATGACATGACGTAAGATATATGTATGCTTGCATGTCGTTAAAAATTTGAGTAGATTGCCTAGTTTACGTACCACAAAGTGCATCACCGATGCAACATGGGTGGGATATGTGTCGTGAGCACGAGCCGGCACAATATCCTTCGGGTCAGCAGGGGGCAAGAGGCGTACTCGCGTAAGTGGGGAGTACCATTGCAGGTACTCCTGGTATCCCTGTATGTCGTATACGTCATAATCTGCAACCCGGTCTTGTAGTGCCTGAGTCCACTGCTCCACCCAAGGGGCCATCTTCACGGCCCAGTTAGTCCGGCGGCCACCTCTCCTCGAATGCCTACGGAAGTTGTAAACCCGTTAGCATGTGCAATGAGTTGCATTCGAAATGTAAGGGGGAGTGATGTTACCGACATGTGTGTCTCTGTGGGGACTGGCACGCCACGTGGAACAGGGACCTCCTGCCTGAGTCCCAGCTGCCTCATTACCCGGTGAACCGAGTAATCCTCAACGTACACATCGTACACAAGCTTCCGTCGTGTGTGCAAGTACACCAGATCTCGCGCGCAAAGGATGGATAAACCGTGCGGTGCGCGCTTCCTAACCTCCGATAAGGTGTAAGGTTCCCACCGGACACGTTCCGGCCGCAAAAGGTCGAACGCCTCGGTGAAGTGGGTGTAGACACTCCGTACCTGCAGACCAGCCCATTGTGGCTACAGAAGGTACCGATACAAAGTTATTACGAAAGAGGCTGTAAAGCGAGATTGCATAGCATAAAAAACATGTCCGTACCCATCTGCGACACCAAAGAGAGCCCATCGTAGGGCGGTCCACCTCCGTGTCCCCGTAGAACTCCGGGCCATACACCCGGTCGTCAACCCATGGTCGTCCAATCTGGAAGCGCTCGAACGACCATAGCATGAGCAGGAGTGGGCACCCGGAGAGGATCGAATCGAGGCGTGTCCTGAGGCACGCATCGCATAGACCCCGGTAGGTGGCACAAAGTACAGCTGACCCCCAGCTGTACTCAGGAACCTCATGGGGGGCAGCATCCGCTCTGGCCCGTGCGACCGGGACAAGCCTAGCGTCGATGCTGTCTCCATGGGTCGTGGTGAACATCACCCACCCGAACAACCACAACAGGTAAGCCTCCAGGTGCCGGCTCACCTGGTACTCCGTGGCGTCCCCAGCCATCCTAGTTACCTGCAAGAAGAAAATGTTTTTGGTTACACAGATAAAATAAATCGGACCAATTTTGAACCGTGCCGACACATACCTCGAATTGGCGAAGCCACGTGAGAGTGGGACCGTGCCGCTGTCGTGGGTGTAGCGGGGCGTGATGGGTTTCGAAGCAAGGAAAACAAAAATTTTCCTACGATTGCAACCAAACACCAAGATCATATCTAGGAGATGCAAGTAAACGGTTTCAGAAGGACTCACCCTCGTAGACCGAAAGCGGGAATAATGTTCCCGCAAACAAACGTGGTTGATGTAGAGGTACACTCCCGACTTCGAAGTCGCGAAGATGAGCGCCACAAACGGCAGCGCCTCCGTACTTGGTCACACGTACGGATCAACGATGACCTCCAATCCCTCGTTCCAGCGGGGCAGCGGAAGTAGAGGATCCCCGAAAAACTCCAACAACACTACAGCTTAGTGGTGGTGGTGGTGGAGAAATAATTTCAGCAGCGCTTCGCATAAGCCACAGCTCGAAAAACGGATCAGCAGGAGGAAGGAGAATGGACCAACCAAAGGGTCAAATGGATGAACAACAAAGAGAGGAGCTCCTCCCTCCCTTTTATAGGAGGAGGAGGAGGCAAGGCCAAGGGGTGGCCGGCGCATGGGGGGGTGCCCCTTGCCCTCCCTCTCTTCATGTGAGTGATCTCTCCACTCACTTAAATCAACCCACTTTGGTTTCCATTAAAACCCCACTCAAGAAATGAAAGGGTTTTCTCCCATAAATAAATAAAACATTTTTATTTCAGATATTTTAATATTTGTTAATTCTTTTAATTAACAAACATTAACGCATACCCCCTTTAACTATTCCGATATCCGAAACTATTCCACGATACTCAAAGCGATCCTGTCTTGTCCATACTTTTCTCCGGTGTTTCGTATCCACTCAAATACATCGATGAACCTTCAGTGTGTCACCCTACGGTTCGTGAATAAAATGGACATGATTGAGACACCTCTCAGATCAATAATCATCAGCGGGATCCGAGATCCATAATGACTCCTATTCACTCAACGATGAACTAGTGATCGCGTAAACCGAAGCGACATAACCAATTCCTTTTGTCTCACGATATTTTACTTGTCCGGGATCCGATCATCAGTATCAACTATACCTAGTTCGATCCCGTTACCGACAAGTACTCTTTACTCGTTCCGTGATATAACATTCTTGTGACCTAGTCACATGCTTGCAAGCGATGTCTATGTAATATCACCGAGAGGGCCCAGAGTATCTCTCTGTCATCTGGATGGACAAATCCCACTCTTGATTCATGAGCCTCAACTAATACTTTCATAGTACCTAAATCCATCTTTATAGTCACCTTGTTACGGAGTGACGTTTGATGTCATCAAAGTACTCTTCCGGAGTTAGTGATTGACATGATTTCATGGTCTAAGGAAAAGAGCTATTTCGTATGTGTTTGATACAGCAACAAACTAAATGACTTGATCGAATTTGCTATGCCAACTTGGGTGTATGTTCATCACATCATTCTTCTAATGACATGACCCCGTTATTAACAACATCCAATGTTCATGATCAGGAAACCTTGATCATCAGTTAATCAACGAGCTAGTTTAAAAAGAGGCTTTACTAGGAACCTTTTTGTTTATTAAACACACATGTATTAACGTTTCCGATTAATACAATTTTAGCATGAGAAATAAACATCTATTATAAACATGGAATATGATAATAAACAATTTATTATTGCCTCTCGGGCATATTCCCTTCAGTCTCCCACTTGCACTAGAGTCAATAATCTAGATTACATTGTGATGATTCTAACACCCATTGAGTTCTGGTGCTGATCATGTTTTGCCCTTGGGAGAGCTTTAGTCAATGCGTCTGCCACATTCAGATCTGTGTGCACTTTGCAAATCTTTACATCACCATCCTTGACATGTTCACGGATGGAGTGAAACCGGCGCTTAATATGCTTGGAATTCTTGTGTGACCTTGGTTCTTTAGCATTGGCTATGGCACCATTGTTGTCACAATAGATAATCATCGGGTCCAACGCACTCGGAACCACACCTAGTTCGGATATGAACATCTTCATCCAAACCGCTTCTCTGTGGCTTACGAAGCGGCAATATATTCCGCCTCTGTTGAAGATCCTTACCACAGTTGCTTGGAACTTCTCCGACTCACCGCTCCTCCATTCATTTCAAAAATGTACCCGGATTGAGACTTAGAGTCATCCGGATCGATTGTCAAAGCTAAGCGTCGACGTAACATTTTTGGCATTTGAGCTCTTCTTCACCACCATATATGAGAAACATATCCTTAGTTCTTCTTAAGTACTTAAAGATATTCTTGACCGCCCGTCCAGTGTTCAAAACCTGGATCAGGTGGTATCTGCTAGTCAAACTAATAGCATGTGCCACATCTGGTCTTGTACACAACATAGCATACATGATAGAGCCTATGGTGAAGCATAAGGAATCTTATTCATTACTTCTCTATCTTCTGCTGTAGCTGGACTCTGAGTCTTACTCAACGTCTTGCCTTGCATCATAGGTAAGAACCCTTTCTTACTTTCGTCCATTCTAAATTTCTTTAGAATCTTGTCAAGATATGTACTTTGTGATAGCCCAATCAAGCGTCTCGATCTATCTCTATAGATTTTGATGCCTAAAATATATGCCGCTTCACCAAGGTCCTTCATTGAAAACTTACTGTTTAAGTAATCTTTTACACTTTTCAAAAGTTCTATATCATTTCCTATCAACAATATGTCATCCACATATAATATCAGAAATGCTATAGAGCTCCCACTCACTTTCTTGTAAACACAAGATTCTCTATAAGTTTGGACAAATCCAAAACCTTTGATTACCTCATCAAAACGGAGATTCCAACTTCGTGATGCTTGCTTCAGTCCATAAATGGATCGCTGAAGTTTGCATACCTTATTAGCATCCTTAGGATCAACAAAACCTTTGGGTTGTATCATATACAACTCATCCTCAATGTTTCCATTAAGGAACGCAGTTTTTACATCCATCTGCCAGATTTCATAATCGAAAAATGCAGCAATTGCTAACATTATCCTTACAGACTTTAGCATCGCTACGGGTGAGAGTCTCATCGTAGTCAACTCCTTGAATTTGTCGAAAACCCTTTGCGACAAGTCGAGCTTTATAGACGGTCACATTACCATCAGCGTCTATTTTCTTTTTGAAAATCCATTTGTTCTCAACGGCCTTACGGTCATTGGGTAGGTCCACCAAAGTCCATACTTGGTTTTCATACATGGATCCCATTTCGGATTTCATGGCTTCTAGCCATTTGTCGGAATCTGGGCTCATCATCGCTTCATCATACGTCGCAGGTCATCATTCTCAACTACCATGACATTCATAGTAGGAACATAAAAGTCGGGAGCATTATGCGCTCTTGTTGACTGCGAGGTGCGGTAGTGTTCTCTTTCGGAGTTTCATGATCCTTATCATTAGTTCCCTCTTCATTTGGTGAAGTCAACTCCAAACAACTTCCTATTGCACTTTCCATTCCATGAAGAGAAGGTTCAACAACCTCGTCGAGTTCTACCTTCCTACTACTCACGCCTTTCGAGAAACTCTTTCTCCAAAAGGATCCATTCTTGGCAACGAAAACCTTGCCCTCGGATCTGTGATAGAAGGTGTACCCAATTGTTTCTTTAGGGTATCCTATGAAGACGCATTTTTCCGCTTTGGGTTCGAGTTTATCAGGTTGAAGTTTCTTCACATAAACGTCGCATCCCCAAACTTTTAGAAATGATGACTTAGGTTTGTTGCCAAACCATAATTCATACGGTGTCGTTTAAAGTGATTTAGATGGTGCCCTATTTAAAGTGAATGCAGCTGTTTATAGTGCAAGACCCCAAAATGAAAGTGGCAAATCTGTAATGGACATCATAGATCGAACCATATCCAATAAAGTACGATTACGACGCTCGGATACACCATTCTGTTGTGGTGTTCCAGCAGAGTGAGTTGTGAAATTATTCCACATTGTCTCATGTGTGTGCCAAACTCGTAACTAAGATACTCTCCTCCACGATCGGATCGTAGAAATTTGATCTTTACATTACGATGATTTTCTACTTCACTCTGAAATTCTTTGAACTTTTCAAATGTTTCAGACTTGTGTTTCATTAAGTAAATATATCCATATCTACTCAAATCATCCGTGAAAGTAACGGGTTAACGATATCCACCACGCCACGACACACTCATTGGACCACACACATCGGTATGTATGATTTCCAATAAGTCGGTTGCCGCTCCATTGTACCGAAAGCGGGGTTCTAGTCATCTTGCCCATGAGGCATGGTTCACATGTTTCAAATGATTCATAATCAAGTGATTCTAGTAGTCCATCGTAATGGAGCTTCTTCATGCGTTTAACACCAATATGACATAAGCGGCAATGCCACATATATGCAGCAATATCATCATTCAACTTAATTCTTTTGGCATTTACATTATGAACATGTGTACTATTATCAAGATTCAAAATAAATAAACCATTCTTTTCGTGTGCATGACCATAGAAGGTTTTATTCATGTAAACAGAACAACAATTATTCTCTAACTTAAATGAATAACCGTATTGCAATAAACATGATCCAGATATGATGTTCATGCTTAACGCAGCAAGAAATAACAATTATTTAGGTTTATAACTAATCCGATGGTAATTGGATAGGTAGCGTCCGACGGCGATCACATCAACTTTTGATCCATTCTTTGGCGCATCATTACCTCATCCTTTGCTAGTTGTCGCTTATTCCTTAGCTCCTGTTTGAGTTACATATGTTAGCAACCGAACGGTATCAAATACCAGTACTACTGCGAGTACTAGTAAGATACACATCAATAACATGTATATCATATATACCTTTGCTCACTTTCCGTCCTTCTTATCACCGGATATTTTGGGCGCTTGCGCTTCGAAAGGCCCAGTGCCCTTGCAGAAAAACATTCAAGATGTCGACTTAGGGCCAGCCTTGGTCTTCTTCTCAGATGTGGCAACAGACTTGCCCTTCTTCTTGAAGTTTCCCTTAGCCTTGCCTTTCTTGCCATTCTTCTTGAAACTGATAGTCTTTTGGACCATCAACACTTGATGTTCCTTCTTGATCTCCACTTCAGCAGTTTTCAGCATTGACAGAAGCTCGGGGAGAGACTTCTTCATGCCCTGCATGTTGTAGTTCATCACAAAGCTCTTGTAGCTTGGTGGCAGAGACTGGAGAACACGATGAATTCCTAGCTCAATGGGGATCGTTATTCCCAAAGCTATGAGTTTATCGGCGTACCCAGACATTTTGAGTACGTGCTCACTAACGGAGCTGTTTTCCTCCATCATGCAGCTAAAGAACTTTTCTGAAGCTTCATAACTCTCTACTGCGGCATGGGTGTCGAAGATCATTTTCAACTCTCTCATTGTATCAAAAGCATTCTTTGTGCTCAAAGCGTTTTAGCGGCTCGGGCTCAAGGCCATACAAAATGCCGCATTGAACTAAAGCTGTGGTCCTCCTTGCGAGTCAAGAAAACATTTTTCTCCTCCTCGGGGCATCATCGTAGGCGGGGCACCAGCGGCGCTTCTAGCACATAGCTCCTTTGAGCGTGAGGAGAATCCTCAGGTTAAGGGCCCAGTTGGTAAAGTTGCTACCATTGGTGGCTAGTTTCTCTTTCTCCATGAACAGATTGAAATTGAAAATAGGGGTGCCATCTACAACGTATTTGCAAAGTTATTTAGACTAAGTTCATAATAGATTAAGTTCAATGTTAATTCAAAATTACTACGAGAACTCCCACTTAAAAACAACATCCCTCTAGTTGTCTTTAGTGATTACATGAACCAAATTCACTATACCGAAACCGATCATCACGAGAAACGGCATAGTTTCAAAGGCGAACATCAATATGTTCATCATATCATCCATATGACTCATGCTTTACCTTTCGGTTCGTGTTCCGAGGCCATGTCTGTACATGCTAGGCTCGCCAAGTAGAACCAAAGTATTTGCGTGTGTAAATCGGCTTACACCCGTTGTATGCGAACGTAGAGTCTATCACACCCGATCATCACGTGGTGCTTGAAGCAGCGAACTTTCTTAACGGTGCATACTATGGAAGAACACATTATTATCTTGATATTAATTTGGAGGGATCATCTTATAGTGCTATCGACGTGATCATATCCAAGCAAAATAAGATGCATAAAAGGATTAACATCACATGCATGAATAAAGTGATATGATATGGTCCTTTCAAAGACTTGATCTCCATCTTGTGCGACATGGTATGATCTCCATCATTCCACCGGCATGGCACCAAGGTCCATGATGCTGCCATCTTGATTGTCTTCCTCCATTACAATATATCACATGGACATATATTTAGCACGCAGGCCATAAAAGAAAAAAACAACCAAATGGCTCCTGCCGGTTGTTTAAATTTACAATAAATTTCATTTCATACAACAATCTTTGTATCAATGACCATATCACATCACAAGCCCTGCAAAAACAAGTTAGACGCCTCTAATTTATTTTTGCATATTTTACGTGGTTTTGGGCTTTATAGGAAAAACTGTTCTTACCTACGAACAAGAACCACAACGGTGATAAAAACATTATTAGCAAACCGTTGTAAATTAGATCATGACTATAATAGGAGAAACAGACACCCGCAAAGCCACTTATGCAATACTAGTTGCATGTCGAGCGTGGAACAAGTCTCATGTGCGAGGACATGTAAGGTTAGTCCGGGCCGCTTCAAATCCCACTATGCCACCATGATCCAAAATACACGAAAGTATGCAATAACATGATCATCAACGCCCACATCCACATGTGTTTTAAACCGTACAAAACATCTACGCATACACACGGCTCGATACCACCGATGGGTTTGAAGCAAGGAAAACAAAAATTTTCCTACGATTGCAACCAAACACCAAGATCATATCTAGGAGATGCAAGTAAGCGGTTTGAAGGACTCACCCTCGTAGACCGAAGCGGGAATAACGTTCCCGCAAACAAACGTGGTTGATGTAGAGGTACACTCCCGACTTGAAGTCGCGAAGATGGCGCCACAAACGGCAGCGCCTCCGTACTTGGTCACACGTACGGATCAACGATGACCTCCAATCCCTCGTTCCAGCGGGGCAGCGGAAGTAGAGGATCCCCGAAAAACTCCAACAACACTACAGCTTAGTGGTGGTGGTGGTGGAGAAATAATTTCAGCAGCGCTTCGCATAAGCCACAGCTCGAAAAACGGATCAGCAGGAGGAAGGAGAATGGACCAACCAAAGGGTCAAATGGATGAACAACAAAGAGAGGAGCTCCTCCCTCCCTTTTATAGGAGGAGGAGGAGGCAAGGCCAAGGGGTGGCCGGCGCATGGGGGGTGCCCCTTGCCCTCCCTCTCTTCATGTGAGTGATCTCTCCACTCACTTAAATCAACCAACTTTGGTTTCCATTAAAACCCCACTCAAGAAATGAAAGGGTTTTCTCCCATAAATAAATAAAACATTTTTATTTCAGATATTTTAATATTTGTTAATTCTTTTAATTAACAAACATTAACGCATACCCCCTTTAACTATTCCGATATCCCGAAACTATTCCGGCGATACTCGAAAGCTTGATCCTGTCTTGTCCATACTTTTCTCCGGTGTTTCGTATCCACTCAAATACATCGATAAACCTTAAGTGTGTCACCCTACGGTTCGTGAATAAAATGGACATGATTGAGACACCTCTCAGATCAATAATCATCGGCGGGATCCGAGATCCATAATGACTCCCATTCACTCAACGATGAACTAGTGATCGCGTAAACCAGAAACGACATAACCAATTCCTTTTGTCTCACGATATTTTACTTGTCCGGGATCCGATCATCAGTATCAACTATACCTAGTTCGATCCCGTTACCGACAAGTACTCTTTACTCGTTCCGTGATATAACATTCTTATGACCTAGTCACATGCTTGCAAGCGATGTCTATGTAATATCACCGAGAGGGCCCAGAGAATCTCTCTGTCATCTGGATGGACAAATCCCACTCTTGATTCATGAGCCTCAACTAATACTTTCATAGTACCTAAATCCATCTTTATAGTCACCTTGTTACGGAGTGACGTTTGATGTCATCAAAGTACTCTTCCGGAGTTAGTGATTGACATGATTTCATGGTCTAAGGAAAAGAGCTATTTCGTATGTGTTTGATACAGCAACAAACTAAATGACTTGATCGAATTTACTATACCAACTTGGGTGTATGTTCATCAAATCATTCTTCTAATGACATGACCCCGTTATTAACAACATCCAATGTTCATGATCAGGAAACCTTGATCATCAGTTAATCAACGAGCTAGTTTAAAAAGAGGCTTTACTAGGAACCTTTTTGTTTATTAAACACACATGTATTAACGTTTCCGATTAATACAATTTTAGCATGAGAAATAAACATCTATTATAAACATGGAATATGATAATAAACAATTTATTATTGCCTCTCGGGCATATTCCCTTCAGGGCGTACTGCGGCTGGCCTCCCTGTGCAGGCGGGAGGACTCCTACAAACCGAGCAAAAAGGTCGTCACACCAGTCGTCATCCACCTCCGGTGGCACAACCGCCTGGCCAGCGATTGGGAGGCCGGTCAGCATCAAAACATCCAGCAGAGTCGGCGTCATCTCTCCGCAGGGCAGATGGAAGGTATGCGTATCAGGCCGCCAGCGGTCCACGAGGGCAGTAAGGAGGGATCGGTCGAAGGGGAAGCGTCGGGATCGCTCGATGATAATGACCTCACCATCCAGACCTTCGACGTGGTCCTCCTGTGTGGCCTCCACCATCCGTGCAAGCGGAAGTAGTCCCACCGCCTCCAATCTGCAACAATGAATTACAAGTTAGACCACAACATGTTTCAACCTATTAAGTACCACAAAACTTAGTACGCTTACATACCTGGGTAACCAGCGGTCGTCAAGGCCCCATGCACATACTGGAGTCCGTGTGGACAAGACACCAGGATCCGTGCCCGCTCTGGTAGTAGCATGCAACCGTGCACGGTGGCGTGCGTCCAAGTGACGATCAAGAAGGCCGTACGGCCAATCGCAACCCTCGCCCACAGCCGCCATACCTGCGCACAACAAAACAAAATAATAATTTATGTTGACGAGATCAAAGATAGACATTATGTCAAAAGCATAAACAAGCAACACCGAACGAACGGGGGATAGCTAAAAACATACTAGATTGCTGGATTTAAACTAAGAACAAATAACATAACTAGCGATGATGACAATCTTAGCTAGCAGATGCAACGAGCACAAGATTTTCCGTGCCCCAGAACAAACACATGTAGTTTTCTTCAAGACATAACCAGACGCAATTCTTTTGACATTACAAGTACTCACTCATCGAAGCATGACATAAAGAAGGAATACAATAGTTGTCAGGAGTCATAGCCATAAGAATTTAACATAGACATGTATGATTATTACATTCCATACAAAGGGGGGGAACCCTCGAACAAGGCAAGCGCCTCACAGGCATATACGTCAAGACCCTCCATCTGAAACGCTCTTCGCAGGACATTTGTTCTTCCTATGGCCGTACTCTCCACATAGGACACACCTCCGGACAGGGCCTCCAGCCTCAGACTCATCCATGTCGTTGCGGATGCGGCGCGTTTGGCGACGACCTTTCCCGCCCTTCACTCTGTTCATGTCAGGGACCCATCTGCGCGTGGCATTGTCAATTTCAGTGAAGTTTCCAGCAACACGAAACCCATGTAGTTCACCGGACCACGTTTCAACGACCGTATCCGCCATGTAGTACGGAGAAACAAATTGTACACTGCTCATCTGAATCTGGCCGCAGGCCGCCAAGACATGCGAACATGGTTTATGTAGAAGGTACGGCTTTCGGCAAGTGCAGGTGCACATGCCATCCCCACCACCGCCTAAGCTCACTTCATGGGTGATTCTCCCACTTGACATTCCCAGCCCCTCCATATTCCTCAGTGTTACCTCAAATCGTAACTCCGTCGTACCCATGACGACGACAGAATGTAGGAGGGCCTTCTCAACCTTCTTCACTATCCAAGCTGTAACAACGCTGCAGTAGGGACTCTGAATGGTACTTGCTTGCAACACTGCCGCGGTATGCCATTCCCGGAAATACCTCACTGTACCGTACAACATACCTTCCACGATAGCGACAAGGGGCATGCCACGAAGACCCCTTATTACCCAAGTCCTTATTAATGTTTTTATAAGTTCTTGGGTTAAACCTGCTCCCCTGCACTAGGATTCTTGAACCTCATCTATGCTTTTTCCCTCTTACCTAAACCTTGGAGTGATCAACAAATGGAAAGGACCAACTACAGCAGTGACTTCGAGGTAGTTCAAGTCAGTTCAGTTGCTACTACCGGTGTTAGTAATAAAGCAGATAGTGACCAACAACCGTCCACCGTACCAACCGAGGCAATTCAAGACTTGGATTAGTTATTCACCGCCAGACCCAGCCTATGCAGGCAGTAGGGCAACGGATGGATGTTATCAGTGCTAAAATCAACCCCTCCACCACTGAAGTCGCAACCTCCTGTTCACAGTCAAAGTTTGCCTTGTTCATGAAGACCAAACCACCCGTGTGTGATGGATCAGCCACTCTCAAAGACGCAGAAATATGTCTTCGTGTCAAAGAAGAGAAGCTTGCTTTGGTGCAAAGTGAAGATGAAGAGAAGGTTCCCTATGCTACATGCCAGTTAGAAGGAGATGCATTAGTCTGATGGAAAGGTTTCTACGCCACCTCGGAAGATGGACATATTATCACTTGACTGGAATTCGCCACTGCCCTTCTTCGGTTTGTTGCATCATCAGATGATAGTGTGACTACCGCGAGTTCAGAGAAGAGTACAACCCCTGCCCCCAATACCATACCAAGATGTTGTTCTTTGAAGTGTTGTCAACCAAACAAATCAGAAGATCGTGCATGCATCCGTTGTGGAGAAATAGGACACTCTGCTGATGAACAGGTAATCAATTGTTCCAACTGTGAAGGAAGCCATTTCCCCAGAGAATGTCCTATGCGCAATATCACCTGCTATCCTTGTGAAGGTCAGGATCATTGCCCATCTCAATGTTCCCTTAGATCCAATAGTAACCGCTGTGACTCAACATCAGCGAGAGAATTTTCGAGCTGTCATTGCTCAAGTGTTAGTAAAAAGAGAAGGATTGTCATCCGCACCAGCTGTGCCACGTGAAAAAAAGAAGAAGAAGCATGTCAACCCTATCCATCTACCTCAGGAAATCAGTGATACTTGGTCACCATGGAATTGTTTCTTGTGTGATAAATGAGGTCTTTGTCCTAGAGAATGCCCCACCAACCCGACACGATGACCCAAACGTTCATGTTACAACTGTGGCGAGTCAGGTCATTTGTTAAGGAATGCCACAGAAAGATCAAGCAATTTTTGAAGACATGATCATTCCAGAAATTACTGCAGTAAAGTTTGTAACACTAAAAGTGAGTGGTAAGACTACGAGAGTAATTCGCGTGAGGAGTTAGTTGAAGCAAGAGGAATTGGTTAACAAGACCCCTGATCCAGAAGATGAATGCAAGGAATTGGAAGACCACCGCAAGCATCAGAAGTCTAACCAAGAAGGACCACCGTAACAGCGAATGAGGAGTGCCCCTCAACAACACCGTTGCCATACTGCTCAGGCCTATTCGTGACACTTTCACCTATGCTTCGCCCCGATGGTCAGAGTTTCCATAACACCACCCAGTGAAAAGTCCTCACGGAAGAAGCCAACAGACATCAGTCAAGCGTTGCTTCAGATGTAATGAGCCGGGACACTTTGCTAATAGTTGTCCTAGGAGAAAAGATGTTTTACCTGCCCACTTCAATCCTAGTCCCCCACCTACCGAGGCACTTGCGTCAGAAAGTGAATTGTGAAGGAGTATTCAGTCGATACAGAGTTTCCGTCAATGCTGAAGAATCAAGCCGACAAAGATAGTGCCAGACCAACCGGAATGCTATCCAAGTCTTGTTGAAGACCGCGTAATTGCATATAAGCTTTGTTGTCAGATACAGCTTGTCCAATTTTTAGAAGAAGCAAAAAATCAAGTGTTCAGGAACAGAAGCAAGGAGCCTATCAATGGAGTTGCCCGAAACGTCAGCATGAGTGCCTGAGATGTTCAAGATTTCCCGACAAAGGTAGTATCAAGATTTTCCGCAGAAGAAGTGCCTTGTGCCCCAAAAGCAAACACAGTTAAAGTCAGTGGACTTGTCAGAGGATCTCATCCGCAAGGAGCAGCCTACAAAATTTTCGGATGTTATCAAGCGCTTGTTCAGAAATGACCCTGTCCAGTGTGCAGTTGCTTGGAAGTTTGAAGAAGCTCAAGAGTTAAGTCCCCCTGAACCTAATTCTATAGTCAGCCCTGAATCTCGGGGACGAGATTCTGTTAAGGGGGGAGATTTGTAACATTCCAAAATTTGGGTTTTCAAAAAAATTTTGGTTTAGTTTAGCTTCCCAAAAATTTCCGTCGATTTTCTCGCGTTTAGAAAGATTGGTTTGAATTTTCTAAAAGCTAAAACAATTTAATTTGAATATTCTAAACCTCAAATAAAATAAATTTTATTTTATTTGGGTTCCTTGTGCTTCAAGAAATTTTCCTGTAATTTTTGAGATTTTTCGGACCTCGTTTGCTATTTATTGGATTTATTCGGAATCGATTTGTATTAAGCCTTTTATTGAAATTAATTAATTATTTGAAAAGTTTATATAAATTTTTGTTGCAAATATTTTATTTGAGTTCAAAATATCTCAAAATATTTTATAGAATTTTTCTAGAATTTTTCTGGTATTTTTATTGCCTCTATTGATTTATTTTAATTTATTGGAATTGTTTTATTGGGAAAATGCTGGAAAATTCCGAAAATTGCTTGGGCCTCATTCCCTTCTCTCTCTCCTCCCCGCAGCCCACCCCCGCCAACCGGGCCCCACCTCCACGCCCGCACCGGCCGCTTCGCCTCACGGCCCACCTCGGCCTCTCTCCCGTAGCGCCATGGGTGGCCCAAGACTCCCACGCCAAATACAGCGCCGAGCCAGGCTGCCAGCCCAGCTCCCCCCACGCTGCCACTTGTCAACCCCTCATTGGCCACGCCGCCCCAATCCGTTCCATGCACGGATTGTGCTCGATAAAATGCCCACAAGACCCGTTTTTCGGGTTTTCTTGATTTCTCTTGACCTAGCCGCCAAACCAGTCCTAGTAGGTCTCCCATGACCTGTCCCACGCAGGTTCCACCCCTTAGATCTTCCCCAAACCCGAGAAAACCACCCCATGTCCTCCGGATGTCGCCCAACGTCGGCCGAACTTTGGAGCCGCGTCCCGAGCAGCTCGTCGACTCTTTTTGAGATCCGTCTTGGCCATGGTGTGCCACAAGGTACCATCTGCTTGCTGTCCAAAATTTAACCAATTTAGCCCAAGGGATCAAAAGTTACGGCCATTTCAATCTCGAATCTTGCCGAGGCCATAACTCCCTCAATTTTTTGAGTTTGATGGTGAAATGTTTTGTGTAGACTCCTGGGGATGTCCTCTACAGGATGCACATCTTTCCTCCAGGTTTTGCCCTCTGGATGTGGCGCAGAAAAATAATCTCTCCGTTCAGACTGCGTTCCAAACAGCGGCAAACTTCCTCGCGCGTCCCCTATTGTTCCAGAAGGTATTTCTTTGAGCCACCTACGTCACGGTGTGACTCTTGGTCCCATCTAGCTCTCGGTCAAATTTCGTTAAGTTCCGATCATTATTCTAGAAGTTATGGTTGTCCAAAGTTTAGATCCGAAACACGTTAATCAGCAGTTTGTGATTAATCCGGAAGGGCGCCGCAAAATCCGCCTATACCGTTGAGTTCGTCTCGCCGCATTCTACGTAGTAGACATTCTCCCTTTGCCATCCCATCCTCCGGAATTTTTTTTTATATATTTAGGCCACCGTTTAGCCGTCGCCGCGCGTCGCCTTTTGACGCCAGCTATTTTAGCTCGCTCCGGCCGTGTTGTCGCGTCCGGTGGGTCGTCCCTTACTGTTTTGGTGCATCCTTGGTGATCACTTGGTCTCCGTTTGCCGAGAAGCCCGATGCCGGCCTTAAATCGTTATCTTTCAACCTAGCCCGTGCCGCCGGTTCGCGCACCGGTTAACCGTCCTTGGTAGCATTCTACCGCGGCCATGTCGTTGCACCGACGGTCGCTACCTTGCTTCATGAGTATCCTATCATTGTTTGACCTCCGCCGTTAACATTCGCCGTTAACGATCCACCATTAACGTTCGCCGTTAACGTTTCCCCGTTAACGCTCCGTCGTTAACGTTCCTCCGTTAACGTTTCCCCGTTAACATCTCGTCAATGTTTAGCCATTAACGCTCCGCCGTTAACATTCCTCCGTTAACGTTTTGCCATTAACGTTCCACCGTTAACGCTCCGTCGTTAACGTTCCAACGTTAACGCTCTGTCGTTAACGCTCCGTCGTTAACGTTACTCCGTTAACGTTTTGCCGTTAACGTCCCACCATTAACGCTCTGTCGTTAACGTTCCTCCGTTAACATTTTGCCGTTAACGTCCCACCGTTAACACTCCGTCGTTAACGTTCCACCGTTAACGTTTCGCCGTTAGCGTCCCATCGTTAACGATTGGCTCTCATCGCTTCGTTGTCATCGCATGCGTGCATTCATGCACAAACCTTAGTGCGATGCCTTCATCTCCTCTATCATCATGACGTGAACCTAGCCTCATCGTCATATCATCTTCAAAGCCGAATCAAAACTCTAACCTAAGACCGGTTCGATGAACTAAGTTCATCGTGAGCCGCATTGTTATATTTGCAATCTTTCTCGTTGTTTCAATCGTGGTAAGACACTTGTCTTGTCTTATCCCTGAAAACCTAATCTACCATTGACCTAGACTTCGTTCGTGGACTTGGTCGATAGACCATTGGCCATGTGCCATAACTTTGTGCCCGATCTAATTTATCCGTCTCTCTTTTGTTTGACTGTGTCCGTTCGGTCAACAAAAGTCAACTTCGAGAATCAGTTTAGTTCATTGTGAACTAACATATCCTTATGGACCCGATCTATAGATCGAGAGCCCATATGTCGCTATCTGTCCAATCAAGATAATAACTTCGGAAGAAATATTCTTCGGAATATTATTCTTTCTTTCCCAGTTATTAGTCCTTCCCTCTTCGGTGTTTTCCCGAAAGACCGTTTTCTTTTGTCAACTCTTCGATCTAATCCGTTCAGTTCCCAAATCCTTCTAAGCCGATGTGCCCAATGCTATTTGTTCTTAATTTGGAGTTTGTTCGATTTGTCTCTTGAATTGGTTTGGACTTGTGTTTCTTTAATCGTTAGACGCGTCGTTCGAAAGTCACTCGAAGGAACCAACGATCAAGGAAGCGAAGAATGAAGATCGAGGATCGAGATCAAGAATCAAGGATAAAGAGTAAAGAACAGAAAAGTTTGCAAGGGCCAGGCAAGTTGTGCTTTGACCATATTGATCCCATTTTTTGAAACTTATGTTGTTTCAAATTATTGCATGCTAGTTGGATATAAACTGATTTCAATTAATTTGGGATTAGATATTTAACCTACTTGTTATTGCCACCTTGTCTATAATAGTTGTATGCCACGATTCATTTGTCACCCTAGGTTTGTTGATTAATAGTTGGTAGTTAATAAATTGCCAACATGGGTTAGATAGAACGTATTAGTTTGCTTAGACCTGCAACGAGTCAGTGCCATCATTTTGGAATTGCAAATGTCAATATTGATTAATGGAATATGCAATGTATTTTGAAATGGTGTGACGTGTTGCCGACACGATGATGTTGATATGCGGAGGCCTTCGTGCTTCTTCAAGGAAGTGAGTTGTTGTTGGCATTGTGTTGCGCAATAATCAACTGGAGTGATAAAATGATTTAGACTGGGGCAAGTGGCAAGAATGAGCTGGTGGGCCATGGTTGGCACCGGGGAAATCGTTTTGGTGCTTTGGGTAGTCTTGCCCTAGTCACTCTAAGGACTTAACCTTGCAAGCCTTTGAACTGAGTCAATCGTACAACCACATGTCTGTAATGGGACGGACCTAGTTGATTAAGTCGCTAATAACTTGCTTGTGGTACCTCGAGGTGTCAACTACACCGTTTGTGTAGCTTGAAGGGGGAGCGTACCAGGGCTGCGGCATGGTACCCATCCAACGGTATGTCGGTCCCATACTTCGCCTTAGCTAAGGGAAGGGATGGTGTAGGGCAAAAACCGGAGAGGTCCATTTGTGTAGTTAGAGGCTTCCGAAAGACTTTGTTATGATCACTCATTCGCATACTCTTGTATGGTGACTCACGGCTGACGTGGTGAGCGGATTGTATCTTGTGGGTAAAGTGTATAACCTCTGCAGAGTGTAAAATCTATTCGAATAGCCGAGTCCGCGGTAATGGACAATGCTCGGGGATTACAGTCAAGGGTTAGCTTTTCTCAAAATTGAACTTGGGTTTGGAGGCAGTTTGCCTGTGGAAAAGTGATAACTGTTTAAGGATGTGGAATGGTTTACTTGTGAAATAACTGTGAAATCTATTACTGTCATTATTTGTTTTACTGCTTTACAATCTATTATGATTATTTGTGATTGTTGCTTTTCTGCAAAATAACCATTCAGCATGTTACTTGGAATAAGCCATTGTCGGGACCCCGAATTTGCAAATCCGGACCCTCTGTGTATTCAGCACTAGTCCAGGAACGCGCTAGTGCACACAGTCTGAACATCGGTATATATCACAATCATACCAATCGATACTATCAAAGCACTTTATTTAAATAATCAAAGGGTTACTCGACCTTATGGCCAAGTTACAAATATATGCCTTGCAAGGCGAAACTTATTAAAAGAGAAATAACAGCAGCGGAAAATCAAATAAACTTCGTGGCGCCATCCAGTATACCACAGGCAATCGGGCTCGCTTCCTAAGTAGACGGGTCCTCTTGGAACTCCTCCTCCGAATCGCGTAGTCTCCTCTTCAAGCGGTATTGTGTTGAGGCAAGGGTGAGTACTTGGTACTCAAGAAGTCATGCAGAATGCAAGCTAATATACTATATGCATGGCTTGGTACAAAGGAATAGCTCAGTATATTTGCGATGTGACTTTGACAAGTAATAAAAGTAGATTCGAAAGCGGTAGAAATAAGTAAAGCATAAATAACTTTTCAAGAAGTTTAACAAACATTTTTCCCATCCTAAACCATATTTCCATCATCTTCCTTGTTAAACCAACCCATCTTTTCAAACCAAGTTATTTTCGTAAAGTCTACCCCTTATTTGTAATTCCCGAGCATTGTCCAAGATCAGTGGACTCGGCTATTCAAATAGATTCTACACTCTGCAGAGGTTATGCACTTTACCCACAAGATACAAACAAACACCACAAAGGCGAGTTCAGTAACAAAGCCTTTGGAAGCCTCAAACAACACAGTGGTCCTCTCCCAGACGTGCTCTACACCATCCCTTCCCTTAGCCAAGGCGAAGTATGGGACCAACACACCGTTAGATGGGTACCTGGCCACGACCACGATACGCTCCCCGCACAATCACACAAACGGTGTAATCGACACCCTGAGGCTCCACAAGTGAGTCCTTAGCGACTTAGTCAACTAGGGCCGTCCCATTCGACCATGTGGTTGCAAGTATGACCCAGTTCAAAGGCTTGCAAGGTTAAGTCCTTAGAGTGACCAGGGCAAGACTACCCGAAAAACCAAATCATCACTCCCAATGCCACAACCGCCCACTGATTACTCTTGCCACATGCCCCTGGTCGAAAACTGTTTATCAAACCCCAGTTGATTACCATGCACCACGTGCCGTCAACATCACATGATACTTTTCCAAAACAGGTTCAATATATCATTAAGTCCATATTAGCATTTGATTGTCCAAAATCATGTCGTGAGCACGTAGCAGGTCTAAGCAGCATACTACAACGGTCTAAACCCATGTTGGCAATTTAATAATGTCCAACTAGTAAACCACAACTAGGGTGACAAAGGGTCATGGCACATACTTAGATAATCAAGGTGTCATATAGCAAATTGGTGTTATCTAACCCCCATGTTTAAACAAAGTATTTTTCTAATTGAACTAGCATGCGATAGTTTAAATCAAAGTAGATTTTCGAAATAGGATCAACATGGTCAAAGCACAACTTGCCTTCAAAGAGTACTTGCTCTTGGTCTTGAGTTGGATCCTGAGTCAACACTTCTCCCTCGAATCCTTCCGGCACTTCAACGTCTACTCGTAAAGCGTGCAAATAGCAAATACACAAATAAACACTAGGCAAAAAGATCCCAAAACTCCAAATAAAATCCATAAACAGAGAGAACATAATTTTCTGGATTTTTAGAAACTGGAATCGTCAAATTTGGAGTTAAGACGCAAAAGTTATGATTATTTAAAATTTAAATAATCATTTAAATAATTTTACAGAGAAAAAATTTAGTCCAAAAATTAAATAAAATTCATATTTAGGTAGATCTCAATTTTATACAAATTTAGAAATTTGAATCACTCAAATCGGAGTTGAAACGCAAAAGTTATAAGCGTTTGAAGTTTGAATCAAAATCTGAAATCATTATTTCGAATTAATAAATCATTTTCTTTTTCGGAAATTAATTATTGCGTCAGCATGGACACGTGGCAGCCTCTGATTGGTTGGTGGCGTCGGCGGTCCATGGACTTGGTCCACGCTCGGCTCGGGTCCACCGTGGACTCGATCCACGACTCTCGTGAGGCCCGACATGTGGGCCCACTTTCGGGTAGCGTCATCGGCGGCGTCGGCGGGGCTCGGCCGCAGTGGCGACAAGTGGGTCCACCGATGACGTCATGGGTGACGTCACGGTGCAGTCGCTGACACGCGGGCCCCGCGTGTCGGCCACCTGCCACGCCAGCGTCTGACGACGACGCGTCGGTCAATTTCCGACACGTGGCGCAATCTCGGCCGTTGGTTTGAAAATCAGCGGCGCGGATTAGATCTAGTGTTGACGCCGCGTTTGGGTTAACGATTGATTTGGACCATTGGATCTAGATCCGACGGTGGAGATTGGATCTAGGATTTGGAACGGGATCTCACCGTGAGATGACGTGGCGTGTCTGGGCCCTTGGATGAAGATCCGACTACCGAGGAAGCTTGAAGTCCGGCGATGGCCTGGCGGCGCCGCTTGACAGAGCCGAGACGATGACCACGGCTACGGCGTTGCGGGACCCTTCCGAAGTGAGAGGTAGCTCGGTGCGCCTCGGCGAGGAGTCCGATTCTCGACACAACGGCGGTGGAGGGCAGCGGAGATGGCCGCAATCGGCAAGGAACCATGGCGGAGGAAGAGACAACTCCGGCGAGCGATTGCGGCTCAACGGCGACGACTCAGCGGCGTTGTCTAGGGTTCTGGTGCGCTTAGGTCAAGGCGATCCTCGGGGTGTGAGCCGGTCATTAAATAACCTCGGCGTCCGTGCGGAAAACGGAGACCTAGTTCTTCACGGCGGCGGAGTCCGGCTCGGACTCGGCGGGGAAGACGGCACGAGAACCGTCCACGTGTCCAGATCAGCGGCCCCGATCGGACCGGCGCGAACGGGTTTGGGTCGGACCGCGGCTCAACCGTGCAGGCGGATCTCGGCCGTTGGATCTTGATCCAACGGTTGGGATTGATTAGGTTTAGGAGTGGGTTCGGTCGAGTCACGTGGCTCGGTCGGACTCGAACTCGAGTCGACTCGGGCTCGATCGGATGAACAAGATTTGACCCGAGTTGATTTTCCAGCGATTTAATATTTAAAATAATTCCCGATAATTCATTTAATTCGTTAAAAATAGCAAATGACTCGAAAAATTCCAAAACTTCAAAATACTTTGGATCATTCTCGACTCAAATAAAATATTTCCAACAAAATTTTATTTGCAAAATTAAATTCTTTAATTATTTCAAAATGGAATAAATTCAAATAAATTCCAAATAAATCCAAATAAATTCCAGAAAATTCCAAAATTCACCAAAGTGCCAAATCACACATGAATTTAAGAAAAGCAAAATTTTGGGGTGTTACAAACCTCCCCTTAATAGAATCTCGTCCCGAGATTCAGGCTCACTCTGAGAATAGGTTTGGAAACTCTTTCTTCAAATCCTCTTCGCCTCCCAAGTCGCTTTGCTTTCTTCATGGTTGCTCCTTTGAACTCTCTGAAAACGGGTTGACTTGTTTCTAGTTTCTCGATCCATTGTGTCTAGAATCCTCACAGATGCTCCTTATAAGTCAAATCCTCTTGCAACTCAATTGATTCTAACGGTGTCTGCTCCTCAGAACTCGGAGACACTTCTTCAACTGGGACACATGGAATACGTCATGCACTCCGCCAACGATCGTGGCAACTCCGGTGGTAAGCAACTTCGCCTCTGCGACTCAAAACCTTAAATGGTCCAACATAGCAGGTGCAAGTTTCCCTTTGGCATGGAACCTCTTAACTCCCCCGAGAGGCGTAACTCGAGGTAAACAAAGTCTTCGTTCAAAACTCAAATCTCGGCGACGATTGTCAGCATAACTCTTCTGTCGAGATTGGGCTATCTTCAACCTTTCCCTAATCATGGCGATCTGCTCTTCAGCCTCTTGAAGAATATCAGGTCCGAAGACACGGCGCTCGCCGGTCTCATTCCAATTCAATGGCGTCCGACAGGGTCGACCATACAGTGCCTCAAAAGGTGACATCTGTAAACTAGCCTGATAACTATTGTTGTAGCTGAACTCGGCATACGGAGAACTCTTATCCCAAGAGGTAGCATAAGCTAATGCACACGCTCTTAACATATCCTCCAGAATCTGGTTGACTCTTTCGGTCTGTCCATCCGTCTGTGGATGATAAGCTGTACTGAAATTCAAACGGGTTCCCATGGCTTCATGCAACTTATTCCAGAACCTTGAGGTAAATTGGGTACCTCTGTCCGACACAATCCTCTTTGGCACTCCGTGCAAACAGACAATCCTGATCATGTACAATTCTGCTAATTTATCTCCCGAGTAAGTGGTCTTCACGGGGATAAAATGGGCTACTTTAGTCAAGCGATCCACTATAACCCATATGGAGTCATAACCTCCTTGAGTCTTGACAAACCGTAATGAAATCCATTCCGATTTCCTCCCACTTCCACTCGTATTTTCAGCGGTTGTAGCAATCCTGCTGGTCTCTGATGCATTGCCTTGACTCTCTGGCATACATCGCACAAGGCAACATGCTCGGCAACTTCACGTTTCATACTCGGCCACCAGAATCTCTCCTTCAGATCCTGATACATCTTGGCGCTTCCAGGATGAATTGAGTACTTGGAGTCATGGGCTTCTTCCAAAATCAGTTGCTTTAACTCCTTTTTGTTAGGCACACAAATGCGATCCTTCATCCACAACGTGCCTTGCTCATCCAACTTGAAGTCCTCTGCCTTGCCTCCCTCCTTGATGGACTTAATCCTGCGGATCTTGTCATCATCCTTCTGTCCTTCTCGGATCTGGTCCTCTAAAGTAGGCTTTACTTCCAATGCGGCCAAGAATCCGCTAGGTACTACCTCAATCTTCATTTTTTGAAAATCCTCACATAACTCATCCTGACTTGTAGCTAGCAACGCACTCACGGTATGGCTTTTCCGACTCAGAGCATCGGCTACTACGTTGGCCTTCCCGGAATGGTAATGGATTCCAACATTATAGTCCTTGATCAACTCTAACCATCTCCTCTGCCTCATATTCAGATCCGACTGGGTGAATATGTACTTAAGGCTCTTATGATCCGTATATACTTCACATCTGTTTCCAATCAGATAGTGACGCCATATCTTCAAAGCATGCACTACGGCAGCTAACTCTAAGTCATGTGTCGGATAATTTTCCTCATGCGGCCTCAACTGCCTTGATGCATAGCGGCGACCTTTCCGCTCTCGTGACAAAGACACATCCAAGTCCTTGGCGCGATGCGTCACAATAAATATCGAAGCTTTGAGCAACATCCGGAACTAACACCGTGCCGACGCCAATCGCTTCTTCGACTCCCAAATCCTTTCTCACATTCTCAAGCGCGTCCATGCAAACTTCTTTTCCTTCTTCAAATAGCCATGCGTAAGAGGTTTCGCAATTGTCGAGAAGCCTTCGATGAAGCGGCGGTAGTATCCTGCCATTCTAAGGAAACTCCGAACTGGTCACCGTCTTTGGTCGCTCCCAATGTAACACAGCTTCTACTTTGCTTGGATCTACTGGCGACTCCTTCTGCGGTCATTACATGTCCAAGAAACTCCACCTTGTCCTTCCAAAAATCACACTTGCTGAACTTGGCGAAAAGTTGTCGTTCCTCGACTTTTCCAAAACTCGCCTTAAGTGTTCGGCATGTTCATCCTCGTCTTGGAGTAGATTAGGATATCGTCTATAAACACGACGACAAACTTGTCCAAATATTCCATGAACACCTTATTCATCATATTCATGAAATAAAATTTGGCGCATTAAATCGACCCAAAGGACATAATCAGAACTCGTAATGTCCATATCTTGACGAGAATGCAGTCTTGAATATCTTCCGATCGGATCTTCAATCGATGGTATCCCGATCTCATCAATCTTGGAGAAAACTCCGGCTCCTCTCAACCGATCAAACAAATCATCAATCCTGGTAGCGGATACTTATTCTTCACGGTGACTTCATTGAGTGCACGGTAGTCAATGCACATCCTGAAACTCCCGTCCTTCTTCTTGACAAACAAAACTGGTGCTCCCCACGGCGACGAACTCGGTCTGATAAATCCTTTCTCCATTAACTCTTCTAGCTGTTTCTTCATTTCTACCAACTCCTCGGTGGACATCCGATAGGGTCTCTTTGCTATCGGTCTTTGTGCAGTACAAGCTCTATCACAAACTCTATGTCCCTGTGCCGCGGCATACCGTAGATCTTCGGAAAAACATCGGTACTCATTCACTACTTTGGGACATCCTCTCTGCTGATTGCCTTGGTACTGTTAACCATCAATCGTCCATCTCTAATCAGCAGTGGCTTGAAATTCCACTTTCTTCCCACACGGGCTCTCAATCGAGATAGTCCTTCGTCCACAATCCAATACATCCTTGTGCTTGGATAACCAATCCATTCCCAATATGACGTCTAAGGTCTGGGTCTCCAAAATTATAAGGTTTGCTAGGAATTCTATTCCACCTATTAGTATTCTCACCCCGGAACATCCTACTTTCGCTCGAGTTCTAACCGTGGGTTTGAACTAAAAGCATGCACTTAAGTCTTGCAATCCTTAAATCATTTCTAGTAGCAAAGCCTTGCGAAACAAACGAATCTGAAGCTCCGAGTCAAACAAAACTGTTGCAGTGTATCGAGTTAACAAGTAACTTACCCAAGACGACGTCAGTAGCATTCTCGCAGTTGCATCTGCGGTGACATGGTTGACTCGGCCTCTCACCACGGTGCAGGGTGTGGCTCCTGATCTTTGGCGCCCTAGCCGGGTGGTTCCTAGGTTGAAGCGAATCGGGTCGCTCCTGCTGTCTTCTTTGGACAATGTTGGCAAAGTGTCCTGGCTCGTTGTAGTTGTAGCGGCGTCTCATTCCTCGCCGCACAGAGTAGTGTTTCTAGCGGGCTGGGGTCCGTAGTTCGATTGACAGGTCTCGGTCTTTGAGGATGGTGTCCTTGTTGCATTCTCGTGGTTGAAATCTGAAAAATTGATTTGGTGCAACTCTCAGCGCCATATGCGTTCCTGGCGTGATCCTTGCCAGTTGCATCCTGCGCTTCTGTTCTCATCCAGTTCCTTGCGCTTGTCCTCAAGAGTAAGCGCCTTATTCACCAACTCTTGGAAATCTGGAAAGGTGTGGGTGATCAATCCTACTTGCAATCCCGAGTTGAGTCCCTTCATAAAACGAGACTGCCTGGATTTATCTGTCGCTACATCCTCAAAGCGTAGCGTGCTAGCTGTGTGAACTTGTTCAGTAGTCGGCCACCGGCTGATTACCTTGCTTTAATGCTCGAACTCCTCCTTCTTAAGGTCCATGATTCCTTCAGCACGTGATACTTGTCGGAATGCACCGTGAACTCTTCCCAAGTGATATCTTGAGGGTTCTCCTGTGTGGCATGAAGTTCTCCCACCATTCGGCAATGTTCCTTCCAGCTGATGAGAAGCGTAGAGTACCTTCTCATTTCCTATGCATTGAGCTATGTGTAGCTTCCTCTCGATTGATCTTAACCAATCATCGGCCTCCAATGGATTGGCATTCCCAGAGAAAGTGGGTGGGTGAGTTCTCATGAACTCTGATAGTCTCGTATTCTGGCGTTGTCCATGATTAACTTGATTAGCAGTGGCCTGAGCAGTGACGTGCTGCATTTGTTGCATCATAGCATGCATCAACTGAGTCTGAGCAGCAAGAAATGCTCCAAAATTCTGCATATCAACTGGCGGTGCTGGTGCTCCATCATTGGGGTTTTTTGCTTGGCGAGAACCACTTCCGTTGCTTCCAAGGTTTCCACGGGTATTCACCATCTGTTGATTTGCTCTAGGTTTAGAGATGAGAGGGAAACAAGAATAGACAAGTAATATTGAACTCATGCGGGGCGAAAGGTGTAGCCTTAAGGTCCAACTTTATTATTAGTAACTTGGTATGGCTGCTTACAATGCCTAAGGGCCTTGCAACACATACTGCACACTCAGCAAACAAAGCAAATCCAAATCGAACTAACTCTGGAGTCTAACGCCTAAAGGGTGACTCTTTATTCTGTGACTCGACTCGGCGAAGGAGTCTCACTATAGAACCTATGCTCACTCATCGAGAAAACCTCCACGGCTTTGGGTACGGTGTCTTTGTGGCATAGGCGCGTAACGATCGCCATGTCCAAAGCAATCGTGTCCTCTATGGTAGTCGAAGAAGCGGTGTCCTCATCGAGATCCGACTCCTCCGGATCTGGCTCGTGTAGCTCGAGCATCGCTCTGGTGCGGTCCGTACAAGGTCATCTCCAACTCGTCAATCCTTCGTAGAAGGTGTGCCACATACTCTGAGCTTCCCGCCATCTGTTCTTCTCTGTCGTGACCTCCTTGCGGGCCTTCGTAGCTCCTTGCTTGTATTATCTAGTACATCCTCCTGGCGACGACAAATCGTGCCAACCGTGTAACCGTGGCATCCTCATCCTGAATCACCTTCGGGTCAAGAAGGTTATCGCTGCGGGTGATAACGGAACACCGTGCTCTCAATTCTCTGGCGTGAATACGGGTAATGTGCCGCATTGCTCGTCGTGATACTTCTTGGATACCCATCTCGCATTGTAGACCTCCTGGCGGTCAAAGTGTATCGAGCGATAGCCTGGGCCCTTTTTCCTAGCAGGTACCTCAATCCTCACGTCACAAGCCTTGATCAAACCCCCTTGTCTGATCACATACACATGGTATTGGGGCTTATCAAAATCTCCGAGAGTCTCAGAGCATATGCCAAAGTTCTGCAGCGTGACCAACTCCCAGATCAACGTAGTTGAACTCTTCCTCCATCTGTCACAAGAGTGCTTACGTGAGAACTCGAAATTTTTGAATTGTGACAAGGTAAGGAAAAATTTCAGCAAGAGACAAGAAAAGAGAGAAGGGGATAAGTCGAGATGTCATTTCTTATCTGGACAACTTTTAGCTTTTAGAAAATAGGTTTTATCCTCACTACGACCATTCTAGCTTAGGGTTGAGCCTACGGTCAAGTATGGCTCTGATACCACCTCTGTCGGGACCCCGAATTTGCAAATCCGGACCCTCTGTGTATTCAGCACTAGTCCAGAACGCAGCTTAGTGCACACAGTCTTAACATTGGTAAATATCACAATCATACCACTCGATACCAATAAAGTACTTTATTTAAATAACCAAACTTGGTTACTCGACCTTATGGCCAAGTTACAAATATATGCCTCGCAAGGCGAAACTTATTCAGAGAAAAAGAATAGCAGCGGAAAATCAAATAACTTCGTGGCGCCATCCAGTATACCACAGTAACCGATCGGGCTCGCATCCCTAAGTAGACGGATCTTCTTGGAGTTCCTCCTCCAAAGCTGGTGTAGTCTCCTCTTCAACTGGTATTGTGTTGAGGCAAGGGTGAGTACTTGGTACTCAGCAAGTCATGCACAGAATGCAAGCTAATATACTATATGCATGGCTTGGTACAAAGGAATAGCTTAAGGTATATTTGCAGTAAACCGCTTTTGACAAGTAATATAAGTAGATTCGAAAGCAGTAGAAATAAGTAAAGCATAAATAACTTCTCAAGAAATTTAATAAACATTTTCCCCATCCTAAACCACATTTCCATCATCTTCATTACTAAACCAAACCAACCTTTCAAATCCAAGTTATTTTTGAGAAAATCTAACCCTTGACTGTAATTCCCGAGCGATGTCCAATACCGCGGACACGGCTATTCGAATAGATTCTACACTCTGCAGAGGTTATGCACTTTACCCACAAGATACAGTCAAACACCACAAAGGCGAGTTCCCGTAACAAAGCCTTTCGGAAGCCTCAAACAACACAGGTGGTCCTCTCCGGTTCGTGCTCTACACCATCCCTTCCCTTAGCCAAGGCGAAGTATGGGACCAACACACCGTTAGATGGGTATCTGGCCACGACCACGATACGCTCCCCGCACAATCACACAAACGGTGTAATTGACACCCTGAGGCTCCACAAGTGAGTCCTTAGCGACTTAGTCAACTAGGGCCGTCCCATTCCACCCATGTGGTTGCAAGTATGACCAGTTCAAAGGCTTGCAAGGTTAAGTCCTTAGAGTGACCAGGGCAAGACTACCCAAGAACCAAATCAACACTCCCATCGCCACAATCGGCCCACCTGATTACTCTTGCCACATGCCCTGGCCGAAATCAAGTTTATCAAACCCCAGTTGATTACCATGCACCACGTGCTATCAACATCACATGATACCTTTCCAAAACAGGTTCAATATATCATTAAGTCAATATTAACATTTGATTGTCCAAATTCATGTCATGAGCATGTAGCAGGTCTAAGCAGTATACTACAACGGTCTAAACCCATGTTGGCAATTTAATAATGTCCAACTAGTAATCCACAACTAGGGTGACAAAGGGTCATGGCACATACTTAAGTAATCAAGGTGTCATATAGCAAATTGGTATTTATCTAACCCCCAGGTTTAAACAAAGTATTTTTCTAATTGAACTAGCATGCAATAGTTTAAATCAAAATAGATTTCGAAATAGGATCAACATGGTCAAAGCACAACTTGCCTTCAAAAGAGTACTGTTCTTGGGTCTTGAGTTGGATCCTGAGTCAATACTTCTCCTTCGAATCCTTCCGGCACTTCAACGTCTACTCGTAAAGCGTGCAAATAGCAAATACACAAATAAACACTAGGCAAAAACATCCCAAAACTCCAAATAAAATCCATAAACAGAGAGAACATAATTTTCTGGATTTTTAGAAACTGGAATAAATCAAATTTGGAGTTAAGACGCCAAAAGTTATGATTATTTAAAATTTAAATAATCATTTAAATAATTTTACAGAGAAAAATTTAGTCCAAAATTAAATAAAATTCATATTTAGGTAGATCTCAATTTTATACAAATTTAGAAATTTGAATCACTCAAATCGGAGTTGAAACGCAAAAGTTATAAGCGTTTGAAGTTTGAAACAAAATCTGAAATCATTATTTCGAATTAATAAATCATTTTCTTTTTCGGAAATTAATTATTGCGTCAGCATGGACACGTGGCAGCCTCTGATTGGTTGGCTGACATCAGCCGGTCCATGGACTTGGTCCACGCTCGCCTCGGGTCCACCGTGGACTCGATCCACGACTCTACGTGAGACTGACATGTGGGACCACTCGGGTAGCGTCATCGCGATGTCGGCGGGCTCACCGCAGTCGACAAGTGGGTCCACCGATGACGTCATGGGTGACGTCCGCGGTGCGATCATCGACACGCGGGCCCAGCGTGTCGATTAACCCTGCCAGCAGCGTCTGGCCCGGCGCGTCGGTCAATTTCCCGACACGTGGCGCCAATCTCGGCCGTTGGTTTGAAAATCAACGGCGCGGATTAGATCTAGTGTTGACGCCGTTTGGGTTAACGCATTGATTTCGGCCGTTGGATCTAGATCCGACGGTGGAGATTGGATCTAGGATTTGGAACGGATCTCACCGTGAGATGACGTGGCGTATCTGAGCCCTTGGATGAAGATCCGACTACCGAGGAAGCTTGAAGTCCGCGATGGCCCAGCGGCGCCGGCTTGACGGAGCCGAGACGATGACCACGGCTACGGCGTTGCGGGACCCTTCCGGCCAAGTGAGAGGTAGCTCGGTGCGCCGACGCGAGGAGTCCTGCTTCTGACACAACGGCGCGTGAGGACGACGGAGATGGCCGCAATCGGCAAGGAACCGCGGCGGAGGGAAGAGACAACTCCGGCGAGCGATTGCGGCTCAACGGCGACGACTCAGGCGACGTTGTCTAGGGTTACGGGTGCGCTAGGTCAAGGCGATCCTCGGGGTGTGAGCCGGTCATTAAATAACCTCGGCGTCCGTGCGGAAAACGGAGACCTAGTTCTTCACGGCGGCGGGCACGGCGGCGGAGTCCGGCTCGGACTCGGCGGGGAAGACGGCACGAGAACCGTCCACGTGTCCAGATCAGCGGCCCCGATCGGACCGGCGCGAACGGGTTTGGGTCGGACACGGCTCAACCGGTACGGGCGGATCTCAGCCGTTGGATCTTGATCCAACGGTTGGGATTGATTAGGTTTAGGAGTGGGTTCGGTCGAGTCACGTGGCTCGGGTCGGACTCGAACTCGAGTCTGACTCGGGCTCGGTCGGATGAACAGTACTTGACCCGAGTTGATTTTCCAGCGATTTAATATTTAAAATAATTCCCAGTAATTCATTTAATTCGTTAAAAATAGCAAATGACTCAGAAAAATTCCAGAAAAATTCTGAAAAATACTTTGGATCATTCTGGACTCAAATAAAATATTTCCAACAAAATTTTATTTGCAAAATTAAATTCTTTAATTATTTCAAAATGGAATAAATTCAAATAAATTCCAAATAAATCCAAATAAATTCCAGAAAATTCCAAAAATTCACCAAAGTGCCAAATCACACATGAATTTAAGAAAAGCAAAATTTTGGGGTGTTACAATAGTTTACATTCTATATTTGTGTTATTTCTCTTTTCCGCTGTGTATGATTGTGATATTCATCTATGTTGAGACTGTGTGCACTAGCGTGATCCTGGACTAGTGCTGAATACACAGAGGGTCCGGATTTGCAAATTCGGGTCCCGACAGTTGTCATAACCCCATACCTTGCCCCAAGTGTGTCATACAATAGTGCCCACTTCTCAACCGGTTCAGACTCGATCCAGTGCGAGAAACACTTGATGTTTCTGGAAAGCCTCCTTCTGATGTTTGGGGGGTCAATGTCCGGTAATGGCTGCAAACGCTGTGGTGCCTCGGAAGTACTGCCCCCAGCTTGTCTCTCTCCGTCACGTATCTGCTTGCTAGTGAGCTCGTTAAGCTTCTCCCAGATGGCATCAAACTTTCTCTGCTGATTTTGCTTGCACAACCTCTTGAATAGGTTCATCAACTTCTTACTTTTGAAATATTTGAACAGGTTAGCTGCCATATGTCGCATGCACCACCTGGTTACGCAAATCGGGCCACGGAAAGGGCTCTTGCACATCTTCCTGCATCTTCTTTATTGCTTTCATCGGCCAGCGTGGCGGTCGTGAATTATGCACACATTTGGCCTATCCTTCACAACTCCGATCTTCGCTTTTACGAAGAACCACAATAACTCTCGTAGTTTTCACCTTCCACGAAAGCAAAGGCTATAGGAAGTATCTGGTTGTTTCCGTCCACACCGATGGCCGTCAGAATTTGTCCCTTGTACTTGCTGGTGAGGAAAGTCCCGTCCACACACATAATCGGCCGGCAATGCCTGAAAGCCTCCACACAAGGCCCAAGTGCGATGAAAGCACGCTCCATAACCATAAAGCCGGGTGGGTTCTGAGATTCTCTATCATGTATAGCAGTATATGTCCCGAGGTTTCTTTCCTTCAGGACATCCAGAAGCCGGGGAAGGTTGTCATAGGATGCCTCGAATGTACCAAAGCGCTTCTCCAATGCCTTCTGCTTCGCCCTCCATGCTTTGGCGTAGCTGATTTTGTATTTATATCTGTTCCTCATGGCAAGTACTATGTGCTGTGCCTCCATGTCAAACTTCTCGACAATCTCTCCGTACATCACGTTCGCGATGAAAGATGATGTCAGATTACGATGTCTTAATGTTACATTACTCAGAACACAACTGTGCTGCACCACCTTCGTGACTACCCAGTTCAACTCATACTTGGGCCTGTGGGCATGAACACGCCAACCACATTCGGCGTTTTCGCACTTCACCGTGTAACAATCTTTACTGGATTTCACAACTCTCGCCGGCCGCTGCAAGCTCATTGCCCAGACCCTTATAGCATCCTGCAAAACGGACTTCTCCGCGTACATTGCGTGCACACGAACCTCAGTTGGTCGGTACTCACATGTCGAGTCAACGGCATCGTCGACTGCTAGGTCTTTCGCTTCGCCCCTATTCCAAGCAGCAGGCACCTGTGCGGACATACTGCCATCATCGTCCGAGGACGATTCATCGTGTTCGTCCATCACAAGTGCCTCTTCTTCCCCCGCCGCCCGTAGATTGTCTTCCTCTAGCACATCCACTAACCCTTCCAACTCCTCCCCTTCATCTGCTTGTCCCGTCGCTGCAGCGCTTGATCGAATATTCTCATGAACTTCCGCCGGACTTTCTGCTTGCACCGCGATTGGGGTTTCGTTACTTGCCAAGTCTGTTTTGACCGTCGCCTGCACAAAGAGGACAAAACCCCAGCCACGTCGTCTTGATGAATTGACGTAGTTCCTCCAAGACTGAGCCCGCTCCAACGGTCTAAGCACCCATACCGAGTCGTGTGTACCTCTCGGCCACAAGCATTTAATGCTCACATCATGCACTATAGGATTCAATGAAAGACTGTGACAAATCCACCCGCACAGATCTTCGAAACTCATTTCATCCGGATTCTGATGGTATAAAATACACTGCTGAAAGCTACTCAGATCTACCCCGTATTGCCCCTCCTGGACCACTCCGTCACCGTAAAACACTTTGAATGCATCCATATCAGACGTAGCTACTGCAAATTAAAAATTGTTTACGATATGCGCAATTAATATTTTATATACCAACTACATATTAATGGCAACTGCAATAGAGTTGTGAAACGAAATAATTTGAACTGCATCCTACTACACTACACACATTTATAATCGTACATCATGGTACCAATTAACAGTTGCATCGTACATCATTTGGATATTGAACTACACAATCAAACATATTTCACATCACAACGATACATAACTACATTTTTTTCCATTTTTCCATGAATTTACAAAATTGCAGGATTTTTAGAAAATTATTTCATTCAATTTGAATTTATGGTTACGAAATAATGGATATCACATGATCAAGCTAAACCAGTTTTATTATTTAACACATTGAAAGCACACGATCAAATTATTATTTAACATTATTACGAAATTGATATCACACGATCAAGTTATGACAAGGATTCTAAAGAATACTGCCTCATTTTTTTTGAATTTCAATTACGCTTTCAATGTGAATTCAATTTTAAACCAGAGTCCAAATTTTAATTCTTTTTTCCATGAATTTAGAAACTTCTTTCATTTATTTTGAACTTATGGATCAAAAGTTATGACCATTTCAATATGTTCGATTTAAATATTTAAGGACATAATTGAAATTACGTTTTAGTTGATACCCTAACAATTTTACGGTGTGTGGTGCAAAATTTAATTCATACCATAACAATATTTACATTTCACTTAATAATTTTCTGTGTCCCCAGCAATTTTTCCTATCCTTATTTTCTTTTTCTGTACATACCATCTTATTATCTATCTAAACCTACTTTTTTTAGTCTCATAAATAAATAATAACTACTATGTTAATTTTGCCGAACGAACAACATTTTTTCCCCTCCAATAATTAAATATTCCAACTAATATATTTCTAGGCCAGTATTATATTACGTACCAACATTATTTGCACATATACAACATTATTCACACATAATATCATAAATTATGTACAAAACAAAATTATTTACATAATACATTATTTTAGATTACTATTATAGTTTTTTAAGACTACCTAAAATTTTCCTACATATATATAAATTACATTGATGAAAAAATAATTATCAAAATTACTAACCGACGAACGAACGAAGAACGACGACGAACGAACGAAGAACGAACCCAAAAAAAATACTCTTCTCCTCCTCCTCTTCTTTTCTTCTTCTTCCTCCTCTTCTTTTCTTCTTCTTCTTCTTCCTCCTCTTCTTTTTTTCTTTTTCTTCTTCTTCTTCTTCTTCTTCTTCTTCTTCTTCTTCTTCTTCTTCTTCTTCTTCTTCTTCTTCTTCTTCTTCTTCTTCTTCTTCTTCCTTCTTTCCTTTCCTTGTTCTTTCTCTGTTCTGTCTCTGGCTTGGACCGGCCGCTCGGAGCAATAATGGCACCCGATGGGCATGCCCGCTGCCCCGCTGCCCCGCTGCCCGCCCGCCCGTGGCGCCAGCGTGGCGCGAGACGCGCCTGTCGCGCTGCGTGGCGCGAGCTGCCCCCCGTCCCGCCGACGTGTCGCGAACCGCCTCCCCCCGCCTGCCGCGTGCCTCCCCCCGCCTGCCGCGTGTCCTAGTCGCGCCAGCATGGCGCGATTTGCTCCGCTTCGCGCTGACGTGGCGCGAAATGCCCCAAATAGTTCACTTTTGCAAAAAAAAATATATTAACGTATATTTTTGTAATACACAAATAAAAAATGATTATTTATAAAAAAAATTCTGAGGGAAACGCATGGAGGCTCCTTCACTGCTCTGCCAGGCCTAACGTGTCAGCTCAATAGATGTTAGTAAGTTTTATCTTGTGGCCAGTTATCACATCATGAGACCAACGATGATGCAAGCATGGTTCAAATGTTGCCTTTGGGCAACTAGTGTGTTGTGAATGGTAAAGAACAAGGTCTGCCATATATCAATACTGAGGCCAGCCTGAAGCTGTTTTGCCCAAGGTTTTTGGTGAGTTCAAGCATTTTTACACGGCTGTGATGTCTGAGACCAACAAAGGTTTTTGGCTGCTGCGTGATTGATTATTTCTTAGCCATGTCTTCTGCACTGTACTTGTTTTCTCTGTCCAGCATGCTATTATGTTAGCATTCCTGTGGTCAAGGCATTCCTTTGTTCAGTTTCAGTGTTTTGCAACCCCTCTTGCGTCAGGTTTAATTTTTGCCACACCTCTTGTAACAGGTAGCCTTATACTGCTCATGTTTTGTCCGGTGCTTGTCCTATCTATCTTGGCATGATACTATTATTTTTACTACTGATGCATGTGTACTATTGACAAATGGCGCAAAAGTTATTTAGTTGAAAGCTTGGGGAGGTGGGGGTTCTGGTAGCTACTCATCCTAGTAGTTATTTTTTTCCCTTCTTTTCTTCCTTAGGTTTTTATGTTGTTCGTGCTGTTCTATTCTTTCTTGGTTCTGACTCAAGTGGCTTGTCTGCGCTTGTGCATGTAATCTATTTTTGCTCTAGCTAATACAAAGACACATAGATCTCATGCATGCTCTCGAATGGCACAAATGATGTATGTTGTCCTATATTGCCTTTTAGTTTATTCACAGTTTGTATTGCTGACCAGCTGATATTGTTCTCTTACTACTTTTTCACATATGAAATTATGCTACCTCTGAATAATGAATAGATGCTCAGCATGCTACCCTGGTAAAGGTTGCTTCTACCCCACTCATGACGGAAAGAAGCTCAAGATGGCGCGCCCGGTGAAGTTTCATTCCTATCTACGGCAACGACTTCAACTACCCCTAGTGCTACAGCCGGAAGAACTATCCGGAGGACCTCTGGTAGGGCATCAATCGGGAAGCACGCAAGAGGCACTTGGTCATCCTCAGCGCGGTGGCTCGACTCCTCTCCTCATTCCAACCGCCGCCCACACTCCCCCGTCTCTCTCTCTTGCCTAGAGCATCAGCAGTGAAGCGCAGCAGCAGCATCCATCAAGCATCACCATTAGCAGTCCAGGGCTCGAGGCGGCAGCAGATGGGCGGAGTTGGCAGCGGCTGCTGTAGTGGCGAAGCAGAGGGAGGTCGGGACTGCGGTAGAGGGGGTCGGGCGTGCGGTTGCAACGGCGCCAGCGGAGGGGAATCGGGAGCCTCGGGGCCGTGGAGGAGCAGAGGGGATCGAGAAGTGGGGTCTCACCGGATCTAGCGGCAGCGGCAGTGGAGGCGACGGAGTTGGCGGCGATTCGGTGGAGCTCCCGTATCTCCTCTCCTCTCCAGTTGGCAGTGGTTCGATCTGAGCTGCATTAGTGTCAGGAGCCGCCCAGACCGTCCTCGGGTTATTTGAATGCTCGGTCGTCGTCATCGGATTTGGAGGCTAGCAACGGATCGCCGATGGCGCTCGCAATGCTAGCACCCAAGCCCAATTGAGGCAACAGTGAGGCCATTTGAATAACTCGACAACAATCCCGGTATTCCCCCGGTATGCGACCCGAAGCTCGCCCAGGATCGCCCCGCATACCGGTTTCCATTGCCATATCAACTCAATTTGCATAAAGGGGGCAACAAACCCAAAACTTTACGACCAGAAACGCAACCGAGGAAGCACAACAAAACGACTAAAAACCAAAGCACAAAGACAAACCAGACAACCACACATGGCAAGAACTTACAACAACAGATTCTAACTCGCAACACAGACAAATAATAAGATCCTACCTAAACTCGGGATTTCTACGAAATTTCGGCATGATGCCTCCAGAAATGAGGACATCCACTCAGCAGACAGAGAAACATTTAACTTATCCACACATGTCACCACAACAACAACATAGCATCATGAGATGAGCACCAACACATCAAGGTTTAGCAACAGAATTAGTCAAGTATTCAAGCCTAGACATGACACAGTTTAAGACTAACTATACAACAAAATGAACGCACAACCACCAAATTAAACCAAAAGTATGACATCTCTGGAAGTGTCTTGCCCCTGAACACTTCCGGGCATTTGTATCGTCGAGCTTAGCCTCTATTCGGTGCCCCGCCTGGTCACCGAGAGGCAATATGGACAGAACTCACATCCTTCTTCGCCCTCACCTGAAAACCACAAAGCAGAAGCATGAGTACAAAAGGTACTCGCAAGACTTACCCATGGTCCATATTTGATCGACTCGAAAGAATATGCATTGGATGTAGCAAGGAATAAGCTTAAGGTAAAAGTGCGGAAAAGCTTAACTTTGTTGCATTATTACCTTCTACTACTCCATTCACAAGTTTTATAGCACTTTTGGATAGCACCTATTACTAGTGTGAAATCTGAAGTTAAACATTAAAGAAAAGCAAGTAATTCATGAACAAGTATAACCATTAATATACCAACTAGCTTCAAGTTAAAGTTGTTACTACGATGAAATGTCAGATGATACAAGCGTGCTCATATCCGACAGCGCGGCAATTCGAATCGCTTACTCACCCTACAGGGGATCATCAATCACACGACATGAATCCCACGAAGGAACCTCATGTCAACCCTCCTCTCATCCATACCTACTCGTTGAACCATCCTCATGCGGTCCGAGCACCTAGCACCCCCTCGAGCGGCCAAGCCTCGCTTGACCCTCGAGAGTCGGCCTAAGCCTCGCCCTCAACCACGTCCAACCGTATAAGGGCATGATCTATCGAGTAGTATGCCATGAAAGGGTGGCTTACCGTACCATTATCAGGTATGTGATCAACAAAGTGTGCTCGATCAACAGGGCAATCAACGGATCGGTCCTCAACCGACACAGGCGAGACTATGCATTCGAGTCTCCACACTCAAATGATCCAACCCTCTCGCCCGGTCTCAATTTCACATTTTAGTTCCTACCCAAATCCATTGTAACCCAATATTTTGAAGTAAATGTTCTCAAACGATGGAACCATCCACCACTTGGCCCACACCCGACATCTAAGCAAACTAAGAATGGACACATTACATTTACCCTTAGACTAGCTCCAAGGAGGTGTTCAACAAATATCCAAGGGTGTATGTGCAGCAATTGGGTTCTAATACCATTCCCACAATTCGACTCCTAATGCATGACTTAATCATCCAATAAACAATTGATTCACCAAAATAAAATTACATATAAGGTTGAATATGCTTAGGTGCTTGCCTTGAGCTTCTGCCGGATTTTCAACCACAATATGCTCCTCAATTTCCCCCTCGGCCACGGCCACGTCAACCTCCGCGTGATCGTTCTCTACACGATAACAATGCATATGGAATGAGATGCATGCAATGCATATGAGATGGAATAACAATTTAAGAGCCATGATAGCTCCAAAAATGCAAACATTCATCAAACCAAAACTGATAATACAATGCTAATACTCCACATTAATAGCCAAGCACTATTTTGAAATGCTCAACACTTCTCCAACCAAATCCTAACTTCTATAGCAAACTCTGAATTTTCAGCACCTAACAATTTTCAGAGTTTCAGTATAGCATGGACATCAAATGAGCATAACTATTGATCCTTAAATCCAAATCAAGTAAACAAGTACATTTTCACAGTCTACACGAAATTTCCTACAACTTTCTAGGAAAATGGAAAATTTGGTTCAGCCTAGAAATAAGTCTAAATTGCAATTCACCATTCAATCTCAGATTTTCAGCATTTCAGGACAGACAGGAATACAAATGGCAATAACTTCCTAACCACTTAATAAAATTGATCAAACTCAGATTTTAAATGATCATAAGACGTAGACCTACGATTTAGCTTTGGCCAATCATCAAGAAACATCATGTAGTACTCCCAGTTCGGCTAGGAACAGAGAGCAACTTCAGTGTCCACCATTTTCAGAGGTGCAGAACAGCCAGCTATTCAATTGGGCATAACTTTTTAATCATTCCACCAAATTGAGATCTCCCAGTTTCTAATTGAGCATGAGAACCCTACCTACAATCCCCACTACCCCCATTCATACATCAACCAGTTTAACACATCCAAAACTTAGCAAAACAGCAGCTCTGCCAATCTGCACCCACTCTGGACAGTCTGTACCAAATTGGTCATAACTTTCAGATGGATTACCGAAATCGAGCGATTCCAGCTGGAAATGAAAGATAATTCGATTATCTACAACTAATTCTTGATCCGTCCTGAGATATAAAGCTTCTAACTTGCTCAAAAAGACGAAAAACAGCAGCTATAAAATCTGCTCGAAAATCAAGATTTTGCTCCAAACCCTAGAACATGGGTTTCCCTCCAAAACTTCCCCCAAATCAGATCTAGGGCACCCAAAACAGCAGGAGAAGACCTTCTAGGACTAAATCTAGCCATGGGGAGTCTTACCTTTGCCTCCCTCAAGGAGGAGCCATGGGGATGGGAGAGGAAGCTCGGCAGGGGAGGAAGGAAGGGCGCCGACTGGAGGAGTAGAGGGCGCCGACCTTGGAGCTGCTGATGGAGTGGAGGGCGCCTCCTAGAGGAGGATGGAGTGGAGGACGCCACCTAGAGGAGCTGCCATGGAGGAAGCTTCTCCCACAAGGAGCTCGGCCAGGAGGTTTGGACTTGGGTGCTGCATGCTGGGAGAAAAGGGAATGGTGGCTGCTGCGTGGGGTTTGGGAGGAAGGATTGGTGGTTTGCTATTTTTCCCCCAACAGCCAACACACATTGACACAAGGGCTAAATGCTAAATGCTATGGCTAAGTCCCAAACATTTCGGCACATGGATTCAATTTTGATGCTACGATTTAAATCAACATTGGATGTTGGATTGGCAAGAGAACTCGACCATTGAATAGAGAAAAGTTCTTAGTTTGCAACCACCCAACACGCTCATTTTAGATTATTATCGATCTCCAATTACGAGGCTCCAAACTTTGATGAAACTCACATTTGTCATCTAAAATTTTCTAGCTCTAAACTTTTGGTTGGGTTTGGGATACTTGTAAATGGTGGTTTAGGACATGCTCGGGAGCCAGCAATCGATCTCAAATGCGTCTAGAGATTGGTTAGTGTTAATGCTATTGACATGAGTCGAGCTCGAATTTGGGGCCTTGACAATTAGGTTCGTATCCTTATTAGCCCGCACCATTCGGCGTCCGTCTCAGTGCATCCGTCGCGACGCCCAATCGCCCATTGCCTCAACTAGATGTCTAGGCGGCCGCCTAACTCCTCCAGTCGAGGAGGCTGTTCTAGGCGTCTCCCTCCGGCCGCTAGGACGCCTAGGCATCGACTAGGCGACGCCGTGACAACTGTGATGTACACATCAACTGGTCTCAATGACAGGAGCGAATCCAACAAGAGGCTCCATCAGTCTCGAACATAGCCTCTTAGCTAACACTGATAATCCCCTTCCCCTCTCTAGTGGGCGCGGTGGCCATGGCCTTAGGCCTCAGCAACTCTCAAGGCCCAAGTGCGGCCTCACATCCATCCCACTCGCCACCACATGTTCCGTAGTTCCCCACTCCAAATCCAATCGATTGAGGAGAGCAACCACGAGAGAAGATCAAGGGTGAGGAGGCGCACCTAAGAGGAAACCCTGGTGCCTAGGTGGTTGGCAACTGGTGGGGACAAGAGACAAAGGAGCCGAGGGCGAGGACATTGAGGCACGCTTTAACCATCAACACGCGCAGTCCACCGGCCATGCCTCCCTCACCAGCTCACCGATGTATTGAAGTGTTCACCATTTGCCGTTGGGTTGTTGAAAGCCTCAAGACGCACGACGAAGAGGGGAGGGACGGCGCAAGGGAGAAACAAAAGGAGGACGCAGGTGTGCTATATGCAGCCGAGCGGAGAAGGCGAGGAGGAGGGAAGCTTATTACTCCTCTGCTTCTTTCCCCATCTCTCTCTCTCTCTCTCTGACTACACCGCTGCTACTTAATCTGATGATAGCGATGCTGGAATGCACCACCGGGCACCACAAAAGGACCCTAGGCTACCCCGATGCCCGATGCTTCCCCCTGGCTCGCTCCTCCTTCTCCGTCCAGCTTGTGCGTGTGGTTCTCCTCCACCTACAGTTGGGACAGGAGAAGGACAGAGGACTAGAGGAGTTGAGGATTACAGCCGGTATATGTAAATGTTGAACTTTGATTTGTTCATTTCTATTTCTTTCAATTTTTTTCTCATCCCCTAACCAATTAGCCTATAGCCAAATAATTAGTATATATAATATATTGTATTGTTTGAATCTTAATTAGTTCATTTCTAATTTCTTATTTGTATTATTCTTAGACATATATGTAACACCCCAATTTTTGCTTTTCATGAATTTAAATAAGATTTGGCACTTTTGTGAATTTTTGGAATTTTCTGGGATTTATTTGGATTTATTTGGATTTATTTCCTTTTCAAATAATTAAAGAATTTAATTTTTCAAATAAAGTTTTGTTGGAAATATTTTATTTGAGTCCAAAATGTTCCAAAATATTTTCCAGAATTTTTCTGGAATTTTTCTAAGTGTTTTGCTATTTTTAATGAATTAAATGAATTTTTGGGAATTAATTTGATTATTTCATCGCTGGAAAAACCAAACCGGGTTTTACTGTTTATCCGACCGGACCTAAGTCTGAGTCAGACTCGAGTCCGACCCGGACCGGACCGCGCCAGCCGTCTCGGTCGAACCACGTCACCTAACCCTAACCGCGTGACCGTTGGATCGAAATCCAACGGCCACGATTGAGCCACGTCGCCCGGACCCGAGTCCGACCGAGCCAACCAGACCACCGAGCCGGACCCGAGCCCAAACCCCCGACCGTTGGATCTTGATCCAACGACTGCCGTTGAGCCACGTCGCCCAATCCGAATCCATTTCGGATTCCGCCGCCGCAGCCGTGTGGACCTCGGTTTTCGCGGTTTTCACGGACGCCGAGGGGCCTATTTAATGCGCCGCCACCCCTGTCGTGTAGTCGGTTTCCTTGCGCACCCGTAGCCCTAACTCACCGAGCTCAAGCCGCCGTGGTTGCGCCGCAATCGCTCGCCGTAGTTGGTCGTGCGTTCCGCCGCGGTTTTGCGCCGTTTCCGCCGCCGTTGAGTCCAGATCCGGAACCGCAAGGACGAGACGCGTCGGGAGGTACCTTTCACTCCGCCGGAGGAGCCCCGCAACGCCGTCAGGCGCGTCGTTGTCTTCGTCTCCGGTGAACCAGCTCCGCCGCACGCCATCGTCATCGCTCGAGCTCTCTCCACCGTCCGATCAAGATCCGAAGGCCAGGATTCGTCCACGTCACCACGGTAAAAATTTCACGTGTTAATTCCTAGATCTGATTTCAACCGTTGGATCTAGATCCAACGGTTTAGATCGTGCCACGTAGCCGTAACTGCACCGTGCTTGGATAGATCTCAGCCGTTAGATCTAGATCGTACGGCTAGGGTTAGCCACGTTGCAAACTCTAGATTAGATCTTGACCGTCCGATCAAGATCGAACGGTCCAGATCAGCCGAGTAGTTCTCCAAACATGTGAAGTTAGATCCGATCTGGGCCATTGATTTTCAAATCAACGGCCGAGATCTAGCCACGTGGGCGGTAGTCTGACCGTCGCGGTCAGCGCGGTCGCCTCTCGGTCACCGCTGACGTCATGTGACGTCAGCGTGGGGCCCGCGTGTCAGCGGCCGTTCCAACGGCTCGATGACGTCACCCGTGACGTCATGCTGACGTCACGGTGGGGCCCGTGAGCTCACCGAACCGTCGGCGCCGACGTCACCAAGGGGTCCCACTGTCGGCCAAATGCGGTACCGTGGGCCGGTTCACGGTGGACCCAAACCGAACCGTGGACCACGTCCATGGACCGGCTGACGCAATAAATCAATTTTTCAATAGAAAAATAATTCGGTGGAAAATCAAAATCCACGCTGACGTCATGCTAACGTCATTATTCGGTTTTTCAGTACAAAAAATAAATGGATTAATTCGGATTATTGATTTATTTGAATTTTGAAACTTCAAACGCTTATAACTTTTGCAATTTAACTCCGATTTGAGTGATTCAAATTTCTAAATTTTTATAAAATTGAGATCTACCTAATGGCGAATTTTATTTAATTTTTGTACCAAAGTTTTTCTCTGTAATATTATTTAATTGATTATTTAAACCTTAAACGCTTGTAACTTTTGCGTTTTAACTCCGATTTTGCCGATTCAAATTCCTAAAAATTCATAAAATTATGCTCTCTCTATTTATGGACTTTATTTGGATGTTTGGACACTTTTTATCTACTGTTTATTCAATTATTGCTATTTGCACGCTTTACAAGTAGACGTTGAAGTGCCCGAGGGCTTCGAAGGTGAAGTGTTGACCCAGGAGCCACCCCAAGACCAAGAACAAGTACTCTTTGAAGGCAAGTTATGCTTTGACCATATTGATCCCACTTTTGGAATTAATTTGATTTAAATTATTGCATGCTAATTTAAATTAGAAAATGCTTTATTTAATTATGGGAAATTAGATAAATGCCAAATTGTTGTATGACACCTTGGTTAATTAAATATGTGCCATGACCCCTTGTCACCCTAGTTGTGGATTATAGTTGGACATTATTAAATTGCCAACATGGGTAGCTAGACCGATGTAGTATGCTTAGCCTTGCCACGTGAAATGCTTTGGACAATCAAATGCTAATATTGACTAAATGAGATGTTGAACCTATTTTGAAGAAGTATCATGTGTCGTGATTGACTATGGCACGTGGTGCATGGTAATCAACTGGGGTTTGATAAATAGTTTTCGACCGGGGCATGTGGCAAGAATGATCGGGTGGGCCTGTTGTGGCACCGGGAACGTTGATTTGGTTCTTCGGGTAGTCTTGCCCTGGTCACTCTAAGGACTTAACCTTGCAAGCCTTTGAACTGAGTCAAACGTGCAACCACATGTCTGTAATGGGACGGACCTAGTTGATTAAGTCACTAATAACGTACTTGTGGGACCTCGGGGTGTCAACTATACCTTTTGTGTAGTTGTACGGGGGAGCGTACCGGAGCTGCGGCCAGGTACCCATCTAACGGTTGATTGGCCTAAACTTCGCCTTCGCTAAGGGAAGGGTTAGTGTGCAATAACCGGGGAGTCCCACTTGTGCTGTTAGAAGTTTCCGAAAGACTTTGTTACGGACACTCGCCTTTGTGGTGTTTGGCTGTATCTTGTGGGTAAAGTGCATAACCTCTGCAGAGTGAAAAATCTATTCGAATAGCCGTGTCCGCGGCATTGGACATCGCTCGGGAATTACAGTCAAGGGTTAGACTTTCTTGAAAATAACTTGAGCACGAAAGGATTGGTTTGGTTTAATATTGATGTTGATGGAAATGTGGATTAGGATTGGGAAGGATGTTTATTTAACTCCTGGAAAAGTCATTGATCTTAAACTTGTTTCTACTGCTTTTGAATCTACTTATGTTACTTGTCAAATGCTATTTTACTACAATTATACCCTGAGCTATTCCTTGTACTAAGCCATGCATGTAGTATATTAGTTTGCATTCTGTGCATGACTTGCTGAGTACCAAGTACTCACCCTTGCCTCAATACAACACCAGTTGAAGAAGAGTCTACACCAGCTTTGGAGGAGGAGCTCCAAGGGGAACCGTCTAACTAGGGAGCGAGCCCAGTCAGTTGCCTGTGGTATACTGGATGACGCCACGAAGTTATCTTATTTTCCGCTGCTGTTATTTCTCTTTTAATAAGTTTCGCCCTGCGTGGCGTATATTTGTAACTTGGCCTTAAGGTCGAGCAACCAGCTTGGTTAACTAACTTAAGTACCTTATTATTTCGTTGAGTATGATTGTGATATTTACCAATGTTGAGACTGTGTGCACTAGCGCGATCCTGGACTAGTGCTGAATACACAGAGGGTCCAGATTTGCAAATTCGGGTCCCGACAATATACAAGGCATGAGAAGGCGTAGCGGAGGGTCGAGAGGGCGGCGGGCCGGACAAGAGGAGAGGAGAGCCATTGGGCGGTGCACTAGGTCGTAGTCTGAAGGGCGGGAGAGGGGATTGGGATGTAGGATGAAGAACAACCGACTTGAGGGGGTGAATAGGAGATTTTTAAAAACTTTTGGCTCTAATTCAATAATTTAGCAGGTATGGCACAATTAACAATTTTACAATAATAAAAGCCTAAATGAGCTAGGATCACTACGTGCACCAACATGCTAAGTCTAAGCAAATAAGACAATCCTAGAAAGATGATCAATCATTAAGTACACTAGGAATGTAAATTGCACAAAATTGATCACAAGAAACCAAACCATAAGAAGATGGACACGATGATTTTTCCCATGGTATTTGTAAGAGAGATTTGGGTAAATCCTTTTTGCACACTTTAGGGCCTATGCTTCCCTCATATTTATATAACATACATGGGAGTCTATACATGCAAGGGAGTCTATCTCTAAAGATAGGAACAAATAACAGAGTATTTGTAAAGATAGAATAGATAACAGAATCCTATACAAAAGGAAACTAATATCAACCATAAAGAGGGTGCCAACTAAGGGTAGAGAACAGATCAAGAAAGATCTTTAACACCCCCCCCCCCCGCAGTCGCAGCGGGAGACTTGAGAATGCCAAGATTGGATCGGAACTCGAAGAATAGCTTGGATGGCAGCCCTTTTGTCATAATATCAGCAAATTGGGAGCTTGATGGTGCATGCAAAACTTTGAAATGACCAAGAGAAACTTTCTCCCGCACGAAATGGATATCAATCTCAATATGCTTCATGCGTTTGTGTTGAATAGGATTTGCAGCCATGTAGACGGTGCTAATGTTGTCGCAGAAGACAACCGTAGCGGGCTGCAATGGTAGATGCAGTTCGGTTAGGAGCTATCGGATCCAACAACATTCAGCCACATCATTAGCGACTGCACGGTATTCAGCTTCAGCACTGGAACAAGAAAAAGTTGGCTGCCTTTTGGAAGACCATGATATAAGCTTGTCACCAAAATACACATATTAGCCCGAAGTAGAACATCTGGAATCAGGACAACCAGCCCAATTGGCATCAGAATAAGCCGTGAGGGTAGACGAAGAGGAGGCCGAGAGGTGCAATCCAAAATCAAGTGTACCTTTGGTATATCGAAGGATACGCTTGACCAGAGCAAGATGCGATTCACAGGGGTCATGCATAAAGAGACACGCCTATTGAACGACATAGCAGATGTCTGGACGAGTTAGAGTGAGATACTACAATGCACCATCAAGGCTTCTGTATTCAGAGGGATCAGCAATTGGAGAACTTTCTGTGGCGGAAAGCTTAGGCTGTGTGTCAACTGGGGTGGTAGTAGGATGACAGTCACTCATACCAGCACGCCGAAGAAGATCTACGGTGTATTGGCGTTGAGAGAGAATCATACCAGTGGAAGACCTTTGCACCGAGATGCCAAGAAAGTGGTGAAGATCGCCTAGGTCTGTCATATAGAACTCACTGTGTAGGGCAGAGGTCACCTGTGTCAAAATAGCAGTGGAGGATGCAGTGATGATGATGTCATCAACATAAAGTAGTATGTAGGCGATCTGATGTCCAGTGCTTAAAACAAACAATGATGTGTCGGATATAATAGCTGAAAATCCCAAGGAAGTAATACAAGTGGCAAACAGCTGGTACCAAGCGCGCGGAGCCTGCTTCAGACCATAGAGAGATTTGATCAAGCGGCATACATGATGAGGATGCGCAGGATCAATAAAACCAGAAGGTTGCTCATAGTACACTATTTCATTAAGAGTGCCATGGTGAAAGGCATTTTTGACGTCCATTTGGCGAACAGGCCAGCCTCGGGAAACAGCAATACTGAGAATGATTCGAATAGTTATGGGCTTGACGACTGGGCTGAATGTCTCATCATAATCAATGCCTGGTTACTGAGAATAACCATGAACAACCCAACGAGCCTTGTAACGAGTCAGCAATCCATCAGAGGCGAATTTATGCCTAAAAACCCATTTACTAATAACAACATTTGTGTTAGGGGGCTCGGGAATGAGGGACCAAGTTCCATTATCAGTAAGGGCCCGAAATTCTTCAGTCATTGCGTTGCGCCAATGAGGATCTTTGAGTGCAGCTGCATATGACTTTGGAATAGGAGAGAGACCCAATGTGGAGGTAGTAAAACCATAACGTTGGACTGGCACGACTATCCCATCCTTGGCTCGAGTCCGCATAGAATGGGGACCGAGACTTGGTCGGGCAGCAGTTCGGCGGGGAGCTGGATGAGATGTCAAGTCTGGTGTTGTCGTTGAAGTGGTAGTAGGGGCTACAATGACACCGGTGTCTTCTGGAGGCGATCAAGGGTCGGCGGCGGCGATGGCGGTTTGGCAGGACGAGAGGATCTCGTGAACACCAGCTTGACCGGCGACTTGTAGTTGATTGCCGGAGAGGGCAGCGCTGTTGTTGGCGCTGCAGAAAATCGGTGGGGAAGATCCAAAAAGTCCTGCAAAAAAATCCAAATCTCGTACCGATGGAAGTGGTGACGAGGTGAGAGATGTGTATGGAAATGTGGACTCATCAAAGATAACATGACGGGATATGATAATTTTACGAGTTTTAGGATCAAGACAACGGTAGCCTCGATGATTCAGGGGATAGCCAAGTAAGATGCAAGGAGTGGATCTAGGCTGCAATTTGTTGGTGGCAGTGGCACTGGTGTTTGGGTAACAAGACAACCAAACACACGGAAATGAGTATAGGAAGGATGAACCTTGTGTAGTTTGTAGTAAGGAGTGGTGTTGGAGAGTGCCTTGCAGGGTCGCCGATTAACAAGGTAAGTGGCGGCAGCAAGAGCTTCAGCCCAAAATTTCGACGGAAGCTGTGCCTGAAACAACAAGGTTCGCATTACATCATTAATTGTGCGTATTGCGCGTTCAGCCTTGCCATTTTGAGGGGATGTGTATGGACAAGATCGACGAAAGAGGGTACCGTGACGCTCAAAAAAGGAGATGGAAGTGTGGTTGACAAACTCTTTGCCGTTATCAGTTTGTATGGAGCAAACTGGAACGCCAAATTGGGTACAAACAAAGGAGAAAAAGTATTCAAGTTTAGGAAACACATCAGATTTGGTGTGGAGAGGAAAAGTCCAGTAAAAGTGGGAAAAATCAGCAATGATGACTAAATAATATTGATAGCCTGATACACTTAAGACTGGAGAGGTCCACACATCACAATGAAGCAAATCAAAAGGGGCAATAGTTGTTGAAATTGACTGATTAAACGGCAAGCGAACTTGCTTTCCAAGTTGACAAGTGTGGCAACCAGAGGCGCAAGGCTTGACATCCAGGATAGAAGAACACTAAAGGGAGATGGTGACGTCCCGACCAGGATGACCTATACGACGATGCCAAACTTCAGGGGTCACCACGATGGAGGCAAAGACTTGATGAAGGGGCTGAGAGGTGGGGGGGAAGGTGTAAAGATCACCCCCACTATTGCAGTGATGGAGGATAGCCTTCGTTCGTAGGTCCTTCACAGAAAAACCAATTGGGTCAAATTCAATGGAACAAGAGTTATAACGTGTGAATTGTTGAACGGAAAGCAAGTTGCGAACAATGGAGGGTACATGAAGAACATTATTTAATTTGAAATGGACCCAGAGGGAGTGGAAAGAGTGGCCCAGCCGGCACTGGAGATTGGAATAGAACATCCATTGCCGACTGTAACAGAGGCAGAATAAGGAGTTGAATTGTGAAGGATACCGTCATCAGGAGTCATGTGAGCAGAAGCACCCGAGTCCATGACCCAACTGCCATTACCGAATTGAAGATTATTCATGGCAGAGATTAGGCTGGCACTGTCCCAAGCGGGAGGAGTGCCTTGCTGTTGGAGCTGGGCCTGGTAGAAGGGTGTCGGTGTGGTAACGTAGGCCTGAGGGCGAGCGCCAAGGATGCCAGGTCCACCGCGACCTGGCTGCGGAGGAGGAGGTGGCGGCATAAGCCACTGTCCTTGGGTGGGGCTGAAGCAATACCAAGGACCAGACGATTGTGGATTGCGGGCAATGTTGGAGAAGCTTTGCCCACCCTGGGAAGGAGTGCCCTTGCCACCGTTCTTCTTCCATTTGTTCTTCGGCTTGGTGAAGGAAGGAGCAGCAGCAGCGGCACCTTGACAAGAACCGCCGGAGCAGGGTGGCGGGAAATTGGTCTTGGTCAGGAGTGCGGTCACTGCCTCTGTTTTGGCTGCAACGCCAAGGCGCATTTCCTCCTTCAGAAGTGCTGCACGGGTGTTGACGAAGTTGGGCAGCGGAGAAGACATGGCGAGTACCATGGTAGCACTGGTCATGGCCTTATTTAGACCACGCAACACGTTGAGGACCAACGTGCGATCATCCATAGGGGAATCGGCGTCGCGAAGAGCATCGGCAAGGCGTTTTTGCTCTTTGCAATAAGCGGTGATGGATAGATCACCCTGTTGGAGACCATGAAAGGCAGCAAGGAGACTGATGGCACGGCTCTCCTTATTGTCGCATAAGAGACACTCGGCAGCAAGCCAAAGGGCTCTAGCGTCTTGGTCTTTGTCGAGGATGATATCCAACACCTCTTGTGTTATGGAGCCGTACATGACGGAGCGTATAGCGTAGTAGTCGGAGACCCAAACCGTATCATCAGGCCGAACAGGGACTGTGCTGTCAATGTGGTGGAGCAGGCCATGGTGACCAAGAAGGGCCTTGAAGAGAATGTCCCATTTGGTGAAGTTGCCAGCGTCGACGTCCAGCATGATCGGAAGCGGTCCACAGGTAGCAGCTGAGAGAACAGCACCACCAGCTGAGAGAGCAACACCTCCAGAGACGGGGGAGGTGGCAACTGGAGGCTGGGTGGCAGTACCAGTAGGAACCGGCGGTTGAGAGTTCGGCGTCTCGTATGGGATGGTGGACATGGTGGTGGTGGTAGTAAGGCGCAGGCAGGGGCGCCAGGCGCAGGCAGGGGCGTTGGTGGAAGTAGGAGACAGGGGCACCGGGCGGAAGGAGTCGGCGGGGAGCCGCGCTGGAAGGAGGCAGCGGGCGGGAGGAGAGATGGCGGCGCAGGAGATCTCGACGCGGGCTGCGAAGAAACCTAGTCTTCTGATACCATGCAAGAGAGATTTGGGTAAATCCCCTTTGCACACTTTAGGGCCTCTGCTTCCCTCATATTTATATAACATACATGGGAGTCTATACAAGGGAGTCTATCTCTAAAGATAGGAACAAATAACAGAGTATCTGTAAAGATAGAAATAGATAACAGAATCATATACAAAAGGAAACTAATATCAACCATAAAGAGGGTGCCAACTAAGGGTACAGAATAGATCAAGAAAGATCTTTAACAGTCTTGGAGACTTGCTGGTATCCCCTAATCCACATTGAGGAAGATTAAAAGCCGGCTCTTTGCGCAAATGAGCCTCCCTCGGTCACTAGAGGTAGTTCTTCCCCATTCCGAATAGACGAGCTCCGACCTTTACACCAACCGTGGGTCTCTTCACAATCTTCTTAAAGAGATCACCGGTTCTTCACCTCTAAGCCGTCTAGGAGGCTGCAACCTCCAAGAGAATAGTGTGTTGATGCTTGCTTGATGATGACCAAGTGTCTAAATGGCTCACACTTGAATTTCACACTTGAATACTCCTATCTCCCTTGAAATGAGAATTAAATGCTCATGAGATGAACAAAGACTTGCTAGGGCTCAACCAATGAGCAATGAATGTCCAAGAACTTCTGTTGCTGCAGATGTGTTGGTATTTATAGCTCCCACCAACAAATTTAACCGTTAGGGACGAAATCCATAAAAAATCAGTATTTGCGGCACTACTGGCATGTAAAATGCGGTAGTGCCGACCCATCTGGTAACGGTCAGATTTGGCATTAAATGCGGTTGGTTATAGCCGTTAAAACAAGGTCGGGCACTACCGACATGCAAAATGCCAAAGTGCCGACAGTTGATCAAAAGACCACCCAAGAAATGCCCTCTCTGTGAAAAAGCTACCGGCACAAAGAATACGATACTACCGAACAACGGTAGTACCGATGTTTGAATGGTGGTAGTGCTGGCATTTTAATCTCAGAGAAAAAGACACAAATGCACTCTTCTGCAAAATAAGTACCAGAGATAGTGTCAGTACTACCAACCCCTGGCAGTACTGGCTTTACACTGGCGGTGGCTCCATCTTGAAATATTCCTCAAAAGATGCACTAATGTGAAAAAGGTATCAGACATAAGCTCGGTACTACCTTTACACTGACGGTATCTACGGCTTGAAATATTCCTCAAAAGATGTACTAATGTGAAAAGGAATAAGACATAAGCTCGGTACTACCGCACTTGCGATAGTACAAGCCATACAATGGCGGTAGTGCTGGCAATACAGAAAAAGCACAGAAAACTTCATAAACGCATTTCTATATGCAACCATGAGATTATTTTAATGAGTTTGAACCAAATAACCTTTAAGCATACTCAAGCTACTAGACATCAAACCCTCTTAATAGTACGGCACCTATTCTTGCAATTCTATCTTTTTCGCCAAACTCCGAGATCAGTATAAGCTGTCAAAAGGTCCTTATAATTTTATTCCTTTGTCTTGAGCCGTATTTGTCCAATCTTTTGTTTTTGTCTGCATGTATTCCTTAGAATGACTAGAACCAACCTATTCTCATACACTTAGAGCAATAAGTTAGTCCTTTAATCTTGATTGTCATTAATTACCAAAACCTAAAAGAAATTTGGGAGCCTACATGCTTCACAAGAGAACCAAGCCAGGGTGGGGGAGGTCAGGAGTGGAGCTGCCAAGCCAGCGCAGGAGATGGGGGTATTGGGAGAGGTGGGGGAACGGAGGCCGAGAGGCCCGATGACAGGAGGGGGAGGCTAGGAGCCAAAGGGGATGCGATTTTCATTACCAAGGTATGTATCTCTCTTTTTTCTTTGCTTCACTATTCACTTATGAATTTAGATTGCACAAGAGTAAAATACTATGTTTGTATCAATTTAACTTAGTACTTTAAGCCCACCTTAAATTTTCATCTTGATTTCACCACTGCTCAGTGAGGATGACTGCATTTGCCAATGGAGTTATCCGCTAGTTGGTGGTGAAAATCATATGTAGCTATGTCGTTGTTTACCTTTTGCTGCTCTTGTGTAATGGCGTTTATGTTATTTTACCTATAAAATTACCATCTCTAAATTACACCAACAGATCTGATTTAGGTAAAATGTTCAGACAATTAGACCATTCATACAAGCCAATATACAATTGCTAGTTCGATAACGCTCTGGGTCATACACTGATACGGGCGTTTCTATTGGAAATGCCATCTACCGTTCATCTTGTTACGAACCAACACACCTAGGGACTTAACTCAGGACTACAGGTGGGGCTGATCACCCACACCTTTCCAGATTTCCAGGAGCTGGTGAATAAGGCGCTTATTCTTGAGGACAAGCGCAAGGAACTGGATGAGAACAGGAAGCGCAGGATGCAAAGATCGTGGATCGCGTCGAGGAGCGCAAAGCAACGATTGAGGGTTGCACCAAATCAATTTTTCATTCCAGCCACGAATGCAACCAGACACCGCTACCACGGCACCAAGACCCGTCAATCGTAACTATCGAGCCCGGCCCGGCTAAACGCCGCTTCAGGCAGTCAACAAGGAACAGTGAGACGCTGCTACAACTGCAACGAGCCAGGACACTTTGCCAACAGTTGCCCAAAGAAGACAGCAGGAGTGACCCCAGTTCGCTTCAATCTGGGATCCACCCCAGCCAGGACGCCAACACCAGGAGCCACACCCCAGACTGTGGTGAGAGGCCGAGTCAACCATGTCACCGCAGATGCACTGCAGAATGCTACGGACGTCGTACTGGGTAAGTTACTTGTTAACTCAGTACCTGCAACAGTTTTGTTTGATTCTGGAGCTTCGCATTCGTTTGTTTCACAAGGCTTTGCTGCGAGAAATGATTTGGGGATTGCAAGACTTAAATGCATGCTTTTAATTAGTTCAAACCCCTGGTTCCGAACTCCGAACGAAAGTAGGATGTTCCGGGGTGAGAATACTAATAGATGGGATAGAGTTCCTAGCGAACCTTATTATTTTGGAGACCCAGACCTTAGACGTCATTTTGGGAATGGATTGGTTATCCAAGCACAAGGCCGTATTGGATTGTGGACGAAGGACTATCTCAGTTGAGAGCCTGTGTGGAAAGAAAGTGGAATTTCAAGCTACTGCCGTTAGAGATGGACAGTTGATGGTTAACAGTACCAAGGCAATCAGCATAGAGGATGTCTCAGTAGTGAATGAGTACCCAGATGTTTTTCCTAAAGATCTACCTGGTATGCCGCCAGACAGGGACATAGAGTTTGTGATAGAGCTTGTACCTGGTACAGCGCCGATAGCAAATAGACCTTACCGGATGTCCACCGAAGAATTGGTAGAAATGAAAAAGCAACTTGAAGAATTAATGGAGAAAGGATTTATCAGACCGAGTTCATCGCCGTGGGGAGCGTCAGTTTTGTTTGTCAAGAAGAAGGACGGAAGTTTCAGGATGTGCATTGACTACCGTGCACTCAACGAAGTCACCGTGAAGAATAAGTACCCGCTACCCAGGATCGATGATTTGTTTGATCAGCTGAGAGGAGCCGGAGTTTTCTCCAAGATTGACCTAAGATCGGGATACCATCAGTTGAAGATCCGATCAGAGGATATTCCGAAGACCGCATTCTCGTCAAGATATGGACATTACGAGTTTACAGTTATGTCCTTTGGTCTGACGAATGCGCCAGCATATTTCATGAATATGATGAATAAGGTGTTCATGGAATATTTGGACAAGTTTGTTGTTGTGTTCATAGATGATATCCTAATCTACTCTAAGACAGAGGATGAACATGCCGAACACTTGAGGCGAGTTTTGGAAAAGCTGAGGGAACAGCAACTCTTCGCCAAGTTCAGTAAGTGTGATTTTTGGAAGGACAAGGTGGAATTCCTCGGACATGTAATGACCGCAGAAGGAGTCGCCGTAGATCCAAGCAAGGTAGAAGCTGTGTTACATTGGGAGCAGCCGAAGACCGTGACCCAGATCCGGAGTTTCCTTGGAATGGCAGGATACTATCGCCGTTTCATTGAAGGCTTTTCGACAATTGCGAAACCTCTCACGCAATTGCTGAAAAAGGAGAAGAAGTTTGCATGGACGCCAGAGTGCGAGAAAGGTTTTCAAGAACTGAAGAAACGATTGACATCAGCGCCAGTGTTAGTCCTACCGGATGTTAATCAAAGCTTTGATATTTATTGTGACGCATCGCGCCAAGGACTTGGATGTGTCTTTGTCTGAGAATGGAAAGGTCGCCGCTTATGCATCAAGGCGATTGAGGCCGCATGAGGAAAATTATCCGACGCATGACCTAGAGTTAGGCTAGTAGTGCATGCCTTGAAGATATGGCGTCACTATCTGATTCGGGAACAGATGTGAAGTGTACACGGATCATAAGAGCCTTAAGTACATATTCACCCAGTCGGATCTGAATATGAGGCAAAGGAGGTGGTTAGAGTTGATCAAGGACTATAATGTTGGAATCCATTACCATCCTGGAAAGGCCAACGTAGTAGCCGATGCTCTGAGTCGGAAAAGCCATACTGTGAGCATGTTGCTAGCCACAAGTCAGGATGAGCTATGTGAGGATTTCCAGAGAATGAAGATTGAGGTGGTACCTAGCGGATTCTTGGCCGCATTAGAAGTAAAGCCTACCCTAGAGGATCAGATCCGGGAAGGACAGAAGGATGATGACAAGATCCGCAGGATTAAGACCATCAAGGAGGAAGGCAAGGCAGAGGACTTCAAGTTGGATGAGCAAGGCACGTTATGGATGAAGGATCGGATTTGTGTGCCCAACAAGAAGGAATTAAAGCAACTGATTTTGGAGGAAGCCCATGACTCCAAGTACTCAATTCACCCAGGAAGTGCCAAGATGTATCAGGATTTGAAGGAAAGATTCTGGTGGCCGAGCATGAAGCGTGAAGTTGCCGAGCATGTTGCATTGTGCGACGTATGCCAGAGAGTCAAGGCAATGCATCAGAGGCCAGCAGGATTGCTATAGCCGTTGAAAATACCAGAGTGGAAATGGGAAGAAATCAGAATGGATTTCATTACTGGTTTGCCAAAAACTCAAGGAGGTTATGACTCCATATGGGTTATAGTGGATCGCTTGACCAAGGTCGCCCATTTTATTCCTGTGAAGACAACCTACTCGGGGGATAAGTTAGCGGAGTTGTATATGGTCAGGATCGTCTGTTTGCACGGAGTGCCAAAGAGGATTGTATCGGACAGAGGTACCCAATTTACCTCAAGGTTCTGGAATAAGTTGCATGAAGCCATGGGAACCCGTTTGAACTTCAAGATGACTTATCATCCACGCACGGATTGACAGACCAAAGAGTCAATCAGTTACGGAGGATATGCTAAGAGCGTGTGCATTGGCTTATGCTACCTCTTGGGATAAGAGTTTGCCGTGTATGCCGAGTTCGATTACAACAATAGTTACCAGGCTAGTTCTGAGATGTCACCTTTTGAGGCATCAGATGATCGACCACTGTCGGACACCATTAAAGCTGGAATGAGACCGTGGCGCCGTGTCTTGAACTGATATTCTTCAAGAAGTCAAGAGCAGATTGCCATGATTAGGGAAAGGTTGAAGATAGCCCAATCCCGACAGAAGAGTTATCTTGACAATCGTCGCCGGATTTGAGTTTTGAACCGTAAGACTTTGTATACCTCGAGTTACGCCTCTTAGGGGAGTTAAGAGGTTCCATGCCAAAGGGAAACTTGCACCCGTTATGTTGGACCATTCAAGATTTTGAGCCGCAGAGGCGAGTTGCTTACCGACTTGAGTTACCGCTCATTAGCAGGAGTGCATGACGTGTTCCACGTGTCCCGGCTTGAAGAAGTGTCTCCGAGTGCCCGAGGAACAGCATACACCGTTAGAGTCAATTGAGTTGCAAGAAGATTTGACTTACAAGGAGCATCCCGTGAAGATTCTTGACACCATGGATCGAGAAACGAGGAACAAGTCAACCCGCTTTAGAGAGTTCAAGTGGAGCAACCACGGAGAGTGAAGCAACTTGGGAGCGCGAAGAGGATTTGAAGAAAGAGTTTCCAAACCTATTCCTTAGTTAGCCCTGAATCTCGGGGACGAGATTCTATTAAGGGGGGAGGTTTGTAACACCCCAAAATTTTTCTTTTCTTAAATTCATGTGTGATTTGGTACTTTAGTGAATTTTTGGAATTTTCTGGAATTTATTTGGATTTATTTGGAATTTATTTGAATTTATTCCATTTTAAAATAATTAAAGAATTAAACTTTGCAAATAAAATTTTGTTGGAAATATTTTATTTGAGTCCAAAATGTTCCAAAATATTTTCCAGAATTTTTCCGAATTTTTCTCGAGTCTTTTGCTATTTTTAATGATTTAATTGAATTTCGAGAATTTAATCGGATTAATTAAATCGAGTTGGTTTTATCGTTCCTCCGATCGACCGAAGTCCGAGTCGACTCGAAGTCCGACTACGCCAGCTTGGTCCAAATTAACCCGCCACGAACCCAAACTCCGTGAGATCATGGATCTTGATCCAACGGGCCACGATTGAGCCACGCCGCCGGACCCGAGCCCGACCGAAAGCCACCACTCGTCCGAGTCCGACCGAATTAACCCAACTCACGCACCGCTGGATCTCGATCCAACGGCCGTGCGCGTGCCACGCTATCCTCTCCGTCGCTGCCGGACTCGCCACCGCGACGGAGCAGTCTCGGCTTCGTGGCGTTTACGGACGCCGAGGGCTCTATTTATTGCGCCGCCACCCGTGCCGTGACGCCGACTTCCGTGCGCACCCGTAGCCCTAGACAACGTCGCCTGAGTCGCCGCCGTTTAGCCGCAATCGCTCGCCGTAGTTGCCGTAGCGCTCCACCGCGGTTAAGTGCTGTTTCCGCCGCCGTCCGCCGTCCTCCGCCGCCGTTGAGGTCAGATCCGGAACCGGGAGGTCAAGCCGCGTCGGAAGGGACCTCTCACATCGCCGGAGCACGCCCGAAGCGCCGTTGCCGTGGTCGCTGCCCCTAATCCCGGCAAGCGCCGCCAAGCCATCGCCGGACCCCGAGCTCTCTTAGCCGTCCGATCCAGATCCAACGTCCCAGATCACGCCACGTCATCTCACGGTGAGATCCCATCCAAAAATCCAGATCAATCTCGACCGCTGGATCTAGATCCAACGGTCCCGAGATCAAACGCGCTCATCCCAAACGCGTGAGTCCAGATTCAATCCGGGCCGCTGATTTTCAAATCAACGGCCGAGATCTAGCCACGCGTGCGGGAGGTCGACCGCCAGCGGCCGCGCCCACGCTGCAGCGTGTGTGACGCCGACACGCTGGCCCGCATGTCACCGCCACCACATCGCACCATGACGCCACGCCGACGCCATGGCGGCGCTCGCATGTCACGGGCCGCTCTACCGCGGTGACGCTACCCATGACATCACAAAGGTCCCACTTGTCGCGCGAACGATCGAAAGTCCCCGCCGACGCCAAAGAATGACGCTACCCGAGTGGCCCCACCGCTGGCCGACACATGGAGCCGTGGACCGAGTCCACTGAGACTCGAGCCAAACCATGGACCACGCCCATGGACCGGCCGACGTCACCACCAATCAGAATCGACGCGAGTCATCACGACGCAATAATTAATTTCCGAAAAAGAAAATGATTTATTAATTCGAAATAATGATTTCAGATTTTGTTTCAAACTTCAAACGCTTATAACTTTTGCGTTTCAACTCCGATTTGAGTGATTCAAATTTCTAAATTTGTATAAAATTGAGATCTACCTAATTATGAATTTTATTTAATTTTTGGACTAAAGTTTTTCTCTGTAATATTATTTAATTGATTATTTACACTTTAAATAATTATAACTTTTGCATTTTAACTCCGATTTGAACGATTCCAGTTCCTAAAAATTCATAAAATTATGTTCTCTCTGTTTATGGACTTTATTTGGATGTTTAGACACTTTTTGCCTATTGTTTATTCGTGTATTGCTATTTGCACGCTTTACGAGTAGACGTTGAAGTGCCGGAAGGATTCGAAGGAGAGGTGTTGACACAGGATCCAACTCAAGACCAAGAACAAGTACTTTTTGAAGGCAAGTTGTGCTTTGACCATGTTGATCCTATTTTGAAACCTATTTTGGTTCAAATTATTGCATGCTAGTTCAATTAGAAAATACTTTATTTAAATATGGGAAATTAGATAAATGCCAAATTGCTGTATGACACCTTGATTAATTAAATATGTGCCATGACCCTTGTCACCCTAGTTGTGGTTTACTAGTTGGACAATATTAAATTGCCAACATGGGAAATTAGATCGTTGTAGTATGTTGCTTAGACCTGCTACGTGCTCATGACATGATTTTGGACAATCAAATGTTAATATTGACTTAATGATATATTGAACCTGTTTTGGAAAGGTATCATGTGACGCGTTTATGGCACGTGGTGCATGGTAATCAATCGGGGTTTGATAAATAGTTTTCGCCGGGCATGTGGCAAGAATGATCAGTGGGCCGTTGTGGCATCGGGATGTTGATTTGGTTCTTCGGGTAGTCTTGCCTGGTCACCCTAAGGACTTAACCTTGCAAGCCTTTGAACTGAGTCAATCTTGCAACCACATGTCCAGTAATGGGACGGACCTAGTTGATTAAGTTGTTAATAACGCACTGTGGGACCTCGGAGGTCAACTACACCCTTTGTGTAAGTTGTACTGGGAGCGTCTGGGCCGAGTCCAGTACCCATCTAACGGTTGATTGGCCTAAACTTCGCCTTAGCTAAGGGAAGGGTTAGTGTGCAATAACCGGAGGCTCACTTGTATTGTTAGAAGTTTCCAAAGACTTTGTTACTGAACTCGCCTTTGTGGTGTTTGACTGTATCTTGTGGGTAAAGTGCATAACCTCTGCAGAGTGTAGAATCTATTCGAATAGCCGTGTCCGCGGTAATGGACATCGCTCGGGAATTACAGTCAAGGGTTAGACTTTCATGAAAATATCTTGGACTTGAAAGGTTGGGTTTGGTTTAATAATGATGTTGATGGAAATGTGGATTAGGATGGATGTCTATTAAACTCCTTGAAAAGTTAGTTATGCTTTACTTGCTCCTACTGCTTTCGAATCTACTTATGCTACTTGTCAAATGTCATTTCGCAAATATACCTTGAGCTATTCCTTTGTATCAAGCCATGCATGTAGTATATTAGCTGCATTCTGTGCATGACTTGCTGAGTACCAAGTACTCACCCTTGCCACAATACAACACCAGTTGAAGAGGAAACTACACCAGCTTTGGAGGAGGAGCTCCAAGAGGAACCGTCTACTTAGGGAGCGAGCCCAGTCAGTTGCCTGTGGTATACTGGATGGCGCCACGAAGTTATCTTATTTTTCCGCTGCTATTATGTCTCTCTTAATAAGTTTCGCCCTGCGTGGCGTATATTTGTAACTTGACCATAAGGTCGAGTAACCAGTTTGACTATTTAGTTAAAGTACTTTATTAAGTATCGAGTGGTATGATTGTGATATTTACCGATGTTAAGACTGTGTGCACTAGCGCGTTCCTGGACTAGTGCTGAATACACAGAGGGTCCGGATTTGCAAATTCAGGTCCCGACAGCATCTGGTTTGGGGAAGAAGGGCCCTCCAAATTGCACCTCTTCCAATGCTGATTGCCCAGATGATGAGGCATCTTCATGCAGAAGCAGGGAAGAAGGCCTCGAATGCCCAATATGTTGGGAGTTCTTCAACATAGTGGAGAACGTACCTTATGTACTATGGTGTGGCCACACCATGTGCAAGAACTGCATCCTAGGTCTTCAGTGGGCTGTCATCAAAGTTCCAACAGTACCAATCCAGCTACCGTTCTTCATATCCTGCCCCTGGTGAAACCTCCTGTCACTCTGCATACTTTCCAAAGGGAATCTTGCATTTCCATGCAAAAAACTATTTCCTCCTTTGGATGGTTGAGGGAATGAATCGTGAGTGGGCCAGATCAAGGTCTTCTATTCATAGTGAGCAACATGCTGCATGGCTCTCAAGTGGCAGTAGGGCAAGTGGAAATGAAGGTTATTCGAATCCCATTAGACATCCACTCCCACCACGGGTTGAAACATCATCATCCAGTGTGAACCATGCCAATCATGGGGTCCCCCTCTTGAATGCAGAGAGGGCACCACAAGCTTTGCTACGCAGGTCATTGTCGTTCTTGAATGCTTTGTTACACAGCTCATGTTTTGTAAATTCTATGAGTAGCCATTTATATACAGTTACTGTTCTCTACTACTGCCATATCCTGGCAAGTAGATTTAGCGAGATCATTATGAAAGCATTGCATAAAACCATTGGTCTCCATTATAGCAGGTATGGTTATTCTCTTTCAATGTAAGGCCATGTTACCTTTGTAGATTTTTGTCTCTGGATACGCTCCATGCTGCGACAATGGAGGCACATATAGCAACTCATTTTGTTCAGTAACATAATTTCCATATCTCTTTTTAACAATCTTCATATGTGTGCAGCCTTCATTGTCCACAAATTTGGTATTGTTCTTTTCCCAGAATATGACACAAATGTGTATCAATCCACACGTAAAGGGTTTGTATTGTTTTTACAAAGTATTAGTTAGAATGCTCCAAATATTGTTGTCTCATTTTCTTTTCTGGAAATACTCTATCAATTAAAAACTTTGGTTTTATTAGTTGTCTTCTATGGGCTATGATGGTATTCACTCATTTCCCTTACTGTTCATAGTATAGCTGATGCGATTAACACACTTTGGTTGTGCTATCCTTTATCCATTTTGAAGGAGGGGAATGATAAGCTTTTCTAGAAGCCCTTCATTGACAACGTTGAGGAGTTATTTCCTATTGTGTAGGTAATTCCCTGTAATATACAACATTTATATATTACAGGTGTTGCATCAAGGTTTCTCTTTGCAAGATAGTTTGGCTTGTTGATTCAAATGTTAATTTTGTGAAGAATACCCCCTAGCTTTTACTTTCACTATTTTTTGCTCATCACTTCAATTTATTCATACTTTTTGACTATAGAGGCTAATGAATTGACATGACTTCATTATCAGTATGCGAAAGGAGTCGCTCATCACTTCAAGAAATCATGGGCTCATGAGCATGAACATGTTGGCAACCTCTTGGATGCTATCAATGTAAGTGTACCCTAAAAAAATCGAATGTATACACCTTTTTTATTCTCGGTAACTTGAACCTTTACAAGCTTCGCTTCTAACCCAAATGTGCCTCCACTGCTGCAGGCTATCAAACCAAAAGTTTTGATTGGCACATCTCGAAAAGGGCAACCTTTACACAAGAGCCGAGCATGGAATTGTTGTAAAAGAATCCATTATGTAAATTGGTGTGCTTACTAATTTAACTAATTAATGCCTAGTAATATAGCTAAACAAACTCTATCAGCATTCCCTTTAGGAGCTATTTTCAATGTTATATATGGCATTCTAATAAATATTTATATATTTCTTTTATGCTGAGTTTCTAATAAGTCTATAGTTAACCGCTGATTTGCATAAACATTAGTAGGAAAATGTTAATCAAAACTATTCATCTATGTCAACTCAACTAAAGCCTTGCAAATGCTAACAATTTTCTTGCTCAACTATAAATAATTTATTTTTAACTTACGAGCAAAACATCCTTTAAAATTTCCTGTGAAGATTATTTAGTGTTTTATTATGTGATTGTCTCAGCATATTATTGTATAGTTCACCTCAATGATCAAATTATTACCACAACAGACAACTGTCTTACTCTTGCTAATAGAACATGCACCTATTTTGACACACAAACAGTTATGGTGCGTTTGGTTCATGGGATGAGGTTGAATGGGATGGGATGGTCCTGTATTATTTGGTTCCATTATTTTGGGTGAATGAGATGGTTCTGCATCTAGAGAATATTCTTCAAATTTGTATCACTTGATTCAGGATGGGATGGTTCCATTCAAGCAACTGTAACACCCCAAAATTTTGCTTTTCTTGAATTCATGTGTGATTTGACACTTTGGTGAATTTTTGGAATTTTCTGGAATTTATTTGGAATTTATTTGAATTTATTCCATTTTGAAATAATTAAAGAATTTAATTTTGCAAATAAAATTTTGTTGGAAATATTTTATTTGAGTCCAAAATGATCCAAAGTATTTTCCGTAATTTTTCCGAATTTTTCTCGAGTCATTTGCTATTTTTAATGAATTAAATGAATTATCGAATTATTTTGAAAATTAAAATCGCTTCGGTTTAGTATCGTTCATCGGGTCCGAAGTCGGACTCGAGTCCGACCGAACCCGACCGAGCCACTTGATTCGGTCGAACGCGTCGCCGAACCCAACCCTAACCTAGCCACCGATCGTTGGATCTCGATCCAACGGCCGCGGCGTGACGCGTCAGCGTGTCGCTGCGTGGGCCGTTCGATGCGGGACACGTGGGCGGCATCTGGTCGCCGTCCTCGCCCGAATCAGGCTCGGAGCGCCGCCAGAACCGACTAGGGCTCCGCCCGAGCACGCCTCCGGCTATTTAAGGCCCTGACGGTCCCCGAGGTTGCCCTCTCCCATGCGCCCGCTTGCCCTAGCTAATAGAGCTCAAGCCGCCAAGCCGTGCCAATTGCTCGCCGAAGTTGGGCCGGGCCGCTCACGGTTCCCTCGTCTTCTCCAAAGACCGATAGCCCTTGTCCGCCGTGTTGAAGCCCGGGTTCGAACCCCCAAGACAAAGGCGCACTGCGGACATCTCGATCACGCCGAGAACGCCCGTAGCGCCGAGCCCGTGGTCATCTTCCTGGCGCCGGCAACCCACCCTGCCGTGACTCCATCTCCGCCCACGAGCTCCGTGCACCGTTGGATCTTCATCGGACGATCACGGTGAGTCCACGCTTCCCGAAACTTTGGAAAACGGTCGGATCTGGACCGTTGGATCAAGATCCGACGGCCCACGATCGCCACGTGCTAGAAACTGCGTTAACTTAGGGTGGATCTAGACCGTCCGATCTAGATCAAACGGCCGTGATCATACCACGTAGCCGCCGCCGCGCCGTGCGTTGAGTCAGCGAGCCGCTCAGCGTGCGGCCGGCCGAGCTGGCGTGATCGTGTCAGCGACATGCGGGGCCCGCATGTCGATGTCTCGCCGAGAGAGCCTCACCGTGCACGTGACTCCATCGACGGGTGGGACCCGCGTGTCAGCCTCTCAGAGCCGTGAGGCCGCGCCCACCGTGGGCCGGTGTCACCGTGGACTCACCCATGGACCGAGACACGTGGCAACACCGGGACATGCCACGTGGCATGATGACGTCATCTTTGGCGTCATCATGGAAGGCCGTTGGTCTTTGGCGTCGACAAGTCACTGTGGACCAATCACAGGATGACACGTGTCCATCTTTGACGCAATAATTAATTTCCGAAAAAGAAAATGATTTATTAATTCGAAATATTGATTCAAATTTAGATTCAAACTTCAAAAGCTTATAACTTTTGCGTTTCAACTCCGATTTGAGTGATTCAAATTTCTAAATTTGTATAAAATTGAGATCTACCTAAATATGAATTTTATTTAATTTTTGGACTAAAGTTTTTCTCTGTAAAATTATTTAAATGATTATTTAAACTTTAATAAATCATAACTTTTGCATTTTAACTCCGATTTGAACGATTCCAGTTTCTAAAAATCCAGAAAATTATGTTCTCTCTGTTTATGGATTTTATTTGGAGTTTTGGGATGTTTTTGCCTATTGTTTATTTGTGTATTTGCTATTTGCACGCTTTACGAGTAGACGTTGAAGTGCCGGAAGGATTCGAAGGAGAAGTATTGATTCAGGATCCAACTCAAGACCAAGAGCAAGTACTTTTTGAAGGCAAGTTGTGCTTTGACCATGTTGATCCTATTTTGAAATCTATTTTGATTTAAACTACTGCATGCTAAGTTCAATTAGGAAAATACTTGGTTTAAACATGGGGTTAGATAAATACCAATTTCTTTATCACGACACCTTGATTATTTAAGTATGTGCCATGACCCTTTGTCACCCTAGTTGTGGTTTACTAGTTGGACATTATTAAATTGCCAACATGGGTTTAGGACCGTTGTAGTATCTTTGCTTAGACACCTTTCGTGCTCATGACATGATTTTGGACAAACAAATGTTAATATTGACTTAATGATATATTGAACCTGTTTTGGAAAAGTATCATGTGATGTTGATGGCACGTGGTGCATGGTAATCAAGCGGGGTTTGATAAACGATTTCGGCCGGGGCATGTGGCAAGAGTAATCAGTGGGCGGTTGTGGCATAGGGGATGTTGATTTGGTTCTTGGGTAGTCTTGCCCTGGTCACTCTAAGGACTTAACCTTGCAAGCCTTTGAACTGGGTCATACTTGCAACCACATGGTCGGAATGGGACGGCCCTAGTTGACTAAGTCGCTAAGGACTCACTTGTGGAGCCTCAGGTGTCAATTACACCGTTTGTGTGATTGTGCGGGGAGCGTATCGTGGTCGTGGCCGATACCCATCTAACGGTGTGTTGGTCCCATACTTCGCCTTGGCTAAGGGAAGGGATGGTGTAGAGCACGAACCGGAGAGGACCACCTGTGTTGTTTGAGGCTTCCGAAAGGCTTTGTTACGGAAACTCGCCTTTGTGGTGTTTGACTGTATCTTGTGGGTAAAGTGCATAACCTCTGCAGAGTGTAGAATCTATTTAAATAGCCGAGTCCACTGCATCGACAATGCTCGGAATTACAAATAAGGGTTAGATTTTCTGAAAATAACTTTGGTTTGAAAGGTTGGATTGGTTTAATAACGGAGATGGTGGAGATATGGTTTAGGATGGGGAAAAATGTTTATTAAACTTTTTGAAAAGTTATTTATGCTTTACTTGTTTCTACTGCTTTCGAATCTACTTATGTTACTTGTCAAATCTGTTTCTTTGCAAATATACCTTAAGCTATTCCTTTGTACCAAGCCATGCATATAGTATATTAGCCTCTGCATTCTGCATGACTTGTCGAGTACCAAGTACTCACCCTTGCCTCAACACACTACCGCTTGAAGAGGAGACTACGCCCACTGAGGAGGAATTCCAAGAGGACCCGTCTACTTAGGGATGCGAGCCCGCCAGTTGCCTGTGGTATCTTTGGATGGCGCCACGAAGTTATTTGATTTTCCGCTGCTATTATTTCTCTTTTAATAAGTTTCGCCTCGCAAGGCATATATTTGTAACTTGGCCATAAGGTCGAGTAACCTGTTTGGTTATTTAAATAAAGTACTTTGATAATATCGATTGGTATGATTGTGATATTTACCGATGTTAAGACTGTGTGCACTAGCGCGTTCCTGGACTAGTGCTGAATACACAGAGGGTCCGGATTTGCAAATTCGGGGTCCCGACAGAGGTGGTATCAGAGCCATACTTGACTGTAGGCTCAACCCTAGCTAGAATGGTCGTAGTGAGGATAAAACCTATTTTCTAAAGCTAAAAAAATTGTCAAGATAAGAAATGACATCTCGACTTATCCCCTTCTCTCTTTTCTTGTCTCTTGCTGAAATTTTCCCTTACCTTGTCACAATTTAAAAATTCCGAGTTTTTACGTAAAGCACTCTTGTGACAGATGGAGGAAGAGTTCAACTACGTTGATCTGGGAGTTGGTCACGCTGCAGAACTTTGGCGTATGTTACAGACTCTCGGAGATTTTGAGAAGCCCCAATACCAAGTGGAAGTGATCAGACAAGCGGGATTGATCAAGGCTTGTGACGTGAGGATTGAGGTACCTGCTAGGAAGAAGGGCCCAGGCAATCGCCCGATACACCTGACCTTTGCCAGAGATCTACAATGCGAGATGGGTATCCAAGAAGTATCACGACGAGCAATGCGGCACATTACCCGTATTCACGCCAGAGAATTGAGAGCACGGTGTTCCGTTATCATCCGCGCGATGATAACCTTCTTGACCCAAGGCGATTCAGATGAGGATGCCACGGTTACACGCTTGGCACGATTTGTCGCCGCCAGGAGGATGTACTAGATGATACAAGCAAGGAGCTACGTAAGGCCCGCAAGGAAATCACGACAGAGAAGAACAGATGGCGGGAAGCTCAGAGTATGTGGCACACCTTCTACGAAGGATTGACGAGTTGGAGATGACTTTGTACGGACCGGACCACTGAGCGATTGCTCGAGCTACACGAGCCAGATCCAGAGGAGTCGGATCTCGATGAGGACATCGCTTCTTCGACTACCACAGATGACACAGCTTGCCGGACATGGCAATCGTTTCGCGCCTATGCCGCAAAGACCTGCACTGTGCCGTGGAGGTTTTCTCGATGAGTGAGCATAGGTTCTATAGTGAGACTCCTTCGCCGAGTCGCGTCATAGAATAAAGAGTCACCCTTTAGGCGTTAGACTCGAGTTAGTTCAATTTGGATTTGCTTTGTTTGTCGAGTGTGCAAGATGTGTTGCAAGGCCCTTAGGCATTGTAAGCAACCATACCAAGTTATTAATAATAAAGTTGGACCTTAAAGTTACCCCTTTCGCCCCGCATAAGTTCCATATTACTTGTCTATTCTTGTTTCCCTCTCATCTCTAAACCTAGAGCAAATCGACAGATGGTGAACACCCGTGGGAACTTTGGAAGCAATGGGAGTGGATCTCGCCCAGCAGAAAACCCCAATGATGGAGCACCAGCACCGCCAGTTGATATGCAGAATTTTGGAGCTTTTCTTGCTGCTCAGACTCAGTTGATGCATGCCATGATACAACAAATGCAGCACGTCACCGCTCAGGCCACTGCTAATCAAGTTAATCAGGGACCACGCCAGAATACAAGGCTGTCAGAGTTCATGAGAACTCACCCACCCACTTTCTCTGGGAATGCCAATCCATTGGAGGCCGATGATTGGTTAAGATCAATCGAGAGGAAGCTACACATAGCTCAATGCATAGGGAATGAGAAGGTACTCTACGCTTCTCATCACCGGAAGGAACAAATTGGCCGAATGGTGGGAGAACTTCGTACACGCAGAGAACCCTCAAGATATCACTTGGGAAGAGTTCACAACAGCATTCCGACAAGATCACGTGCCTGAAGGAATCATGGACCTTAAGAAGGAGGAGTTCAGAGCATCAAGCAAGGTAATCAGCCGGTGGCCGACTACTGAACAAATTCACACAGCTAGCACGCTACGCACCGAGGATGTAGCGACAGATAAATCCAGGCATACCTCGTTTTATGAAGGGACTTAACTCAGATTGCAAGTAGGGTTGATCACCCACACCTTTCCAGATTTCCAAGAGTTGGTGAATAAGGCGCTTATTCTTGAGGACAAGCGCAAGGAACCGGATGAGAACAGAAGCGCAGGATGCAACAAAGAAGGATCACACCAGGAACGCATACGCTGAGAGTTGCACCAAATCAATTCTTCGATTCCAACCACGTATCGCAACAAGGACACCATCCCCAAAGACCAAGACCTCACAATCAAAACTACTGCACTTCACTTCGCTAGAAACGCTTACTCCGTGCAATAAAGAAGGAACAAGTGAGACGCCGCTACAATCGCAACGAGCCAGACACTTTGCCAACAGCTGTCCAAAGAAGACAGCAGGAGCGACCCCGATTCGCTTCAATCTAGGAACCACCCAGCTAGGACGCCAAAGACCAGAGCCACACCCTGCATCGTGGTAAGAGGCCGAGTCAACCATGTCACCGCAGATGCACCGCAGAATGCTACTGACGTCGTCTTGGGTAAGTTACTTGTTAACTCGATACACCTGCACAGCTTTGTTTGACTCGAGCTTCAGATTCGCTTGTTTCGCAAGGCTTTGCTACTAGAAATGATTTGAGGATTGCAAGACTTAAGTGCATGCTTTTAGTTCAAACCCACAGTTCGAACTCCGAGCGGAAGTAGGATGTTCCGGTGAGAATACTAATAGGTGGAATAGAGTTCCTAGCAAACCTTATAATTTTGGAGACCCAGACCTTAGACGTCATATTGGGAATGGATTGGTTATCCAGGCACAAGGCCGTATTAGATTGTGGACGAAGGACTATCTCAGTTGAGAGCCCGTGTGGGAAGAAAGTGGAATTTCAAGCCACTGCAGCTTAGAGATGGACAGTTGATGGTTAACGATTCAAGGCAATCAGCATAGAAGATGTCCCAAGAGTGAATGAGTACCCGATGTTTTTCCCGAAGATCTACGGTATGCCGCCAGACAGGACATAGAGTTTGTGATAGAGCTTGTACCTGCACAAGACCGATAGCTAAGAGACCCTATCGGATGTCTACCGAGGAGTTGGTAGAGATGAAGAAACAAATAGAAGAGTTAATGGAGAAAGGATTTATCGGACCGAGTTCGTCGCCGTGGGAGCACCGCTTTGTTTGTCAAGAAGAAGGACGGGAGTTTCGGGATGTGCATTGACTATCGTGGCGCTCAATGAAGTCACCGTGAAGAATAAGTATCCGCTACCCAGGATTGATGATTTGTTTGATCGCTAAGAGGAGCCGAGTTTTCTCCAAGATTGATTTGAGATCGGGATACCATCGCTTGAAGATCCGATCGTAAGATATTCAAGATCGCATTCTCGTCAAGATATGGACATTACGAGTTCTGATTATGTCCTTTGGGCCGATTTAATGCGCCAGCTTATTTCATGAATATGATGAATAAGGTGTTCATGGAATATTTGGACAAGTTTGTCGTCGTGTTCATAGACGATATCCTAATCTACTCCAAGACAGAGGATGAACATGCCGAACACTTAAGGCGAGTTTTGGAAAAGCTGAGGAACAAAGCAACTTTTCGCCAAGTTCAAGAAGTGTGATTTTTGGTAGGACAAGGTGGAGTTTCTTGGACATGTAATGACCGCAGAAGGAGTCGCCGTAGATCCAAGCAAAGTAGAAGCGGTGTTACATTGGGAACAGCCGAGGACTGTGACCCAGATTCGGAGTTTCCTTGGAATGGCAGGATACTACCGCCGTTTCATCGAAGGCTTCTCGACAATTGCGAAACCTCTTACGCAAGCTGAAGAAGGAAAAGAAGTTTGCATGGACGCCGAATGTGAGAAAGGATTTCAGAGTCAAGAAGCGATTGACATCAAGACCGTGTTAGTTCTACCGGATGTTGCTCAAAGCTTCGATATTTATTGTGACGCATCGCGCCAAGGACTTGGATGTGTGCCGATGCGAATGGAAAGGTCGCCGCTTATGCATCAAGGCGCTTGAGGCCGCATGAGGAAAATTATCCGACACATGACCTAGAGTTAGCTGCCGTAGTGCATGCCTTGAAGATATGGCGTCACTATCTGATTGGAAACAGATGTGAAGTATATACGGATCATAAGAGCCTTAAGTACATATTCACCCAGTCGGATCTGAATATGAGGCAGAGGAGATGGTTGGAGTTAATCAAGGACTACAATGTTGGAATCCATTACCATCCCGGGAAGGCCAACGTAGTAGCCGATGCTCTGAGTCGGAAAAGCCATACCGTGAGTACGTTGCTAGCCACAAGTCAGGATGAGTTATGTGAGGATTTTCAGAAAATGAAGATTGAGGTTGTACCTAGCGGATTCTTGGCCGCATTAGAAGTAAAGCCTACCCTAGAGGACCAGATCCGAGAAGGATGTAGGATGATGACAAGATCCGCAGGATTAAGTCCATCAAGGAGGAAGGCAAGGCAGAGGACTTCAAGTTGGATGAGCAAGGCACGTTGTGGATGAAGGATCGCATTTGTGTGCCTAACAAAAAGGAGTTGAAGCAACTGATTTTGGAAGAAGCCCATGACTCTAAGTACTCAATTCATCACTGAAGCGCCAAGATGTATCAGATCTCAAGGAGAGATTCGTGGCCGAGTATGAAACGTGAAGTTGCCGAGCATGTTGCCTTGTGCGATGTATGCCGTAGAGTCAAGGCAATGCATCGAGACCAAAGCAGGATTGCTACACCGCTAAAAATACCGAGTGGAAGTGGGAGGAAATCGGAATGGATTTCATTACCGGTTTGTCAAGACTCAAGGAAGTTATGACTCCATATGGGTTATAGTGGATCGCTTGACTAAAGTAGCCCATTTTATCCCCGTGAAGACCACTTACTCGGGGATAAATTAGCGTAATTATACATGATCAGATTGTCTGCTTGCACGGAGTGCCAAAGAGGATTGTATCGGACAGAAGGTACCCAATTTACCTCAAGGTTACGGAATAAGTTGCATGAAGCCATGGGAACCCGTTTGAACTTCAAGATGCCTTATCATCCACAGACGGATGGGACAGACCGAAAGAGTCAACCAGATTCTCGAGGATATGTTGAGAGCTTGTGCATTAGCTTATGCTACTTCTTGGGATAAGAGTTTACCGTATGCCGAGTTCGATTACAACAATAGTTATCGTGCTAGTTTACGATGTCACCTTTTGAGGCCTTTGATGGTCGACCTGTCGGACGCCATTGAATTGGAATGAGACCGCGAGCGCCGTGTCTTTGGGCCTGATATTCTTCAAGAGGTCAAGAGCAGATCGCCATGATTAGGGAAAGGTTGAAGATAGCCCAATCTCGATGTAAGAGTTATCTTGACAATCGTCGCCGAGACTTGAATTTTGAACCGTAAGACTTTGTATACCTCGAGTTACGCCTCTCGAGGGAGTTAAGAGGTTCCATGCCAAAGGGAAACTTGCACCCTGCTATGTTGGACCATTTAAGATTTTGAGTCGCAGAGGCGAAGTTGCTTACCACCGAGTTGCCCACAATCGTTAGCAGGAGTGCATGATGTATTCCATGTGTCCCGGTGAAGAAGTGTCTCCGAGTTCCCGAGAAATGCAGACACCGTTAGAATCAATTGAGTTGCAAGAGGATTTGACTTATAAGGAGTATCCCGTGAGGATTCTCGACACAATGGATCGAGAAACTAGAAACAAGTCAACCCGCTTTTGTAGAGTTCATTGGAGCAACCATGAGGAAAGCGGCGACTTGGGAGCCAAGAGGATTTGAAGAAAGAGTTTCCAAACCTATTCCTTTAGTAAGCCCTGAATCTCGGGGACGAGATTCTATTAAGGGGGGGCGGTTTGTAACACCCCAAAATTTTGCTTTTCTTGAATTCATGTGTGATTTGACACTTTGGTGAATTTTTGGAATTTTCTGGAATTTATTTGGATTTATTTGGAATTTATTTGAATTTATTCCATTTTGAAATAATTAAAGAATTTAATTTTGCAAATAAAATTTTGTTGGAAATATTTTATTTGAGTCCAAAATGATCCAAAGTATTTTCCAGAATTTTTCTGAATTTTTCTCGAGTCATTTGCTATTTTTAATGAATTAAATGAATTATCGGGAATTATTTTGAAAATTAAAATCGCCGGGTTTAGTATCGTTCATCGGGTCCGAAGTCGGACTCGAGTCCGACCGAACCCGACCGAGCCACTTGATTCGGTCGAACCGTCGCCGAACCCAACCCTAACTCCTAGCCACCGATCGCTGGATCTCGATCCAACGGCCGTGCGTGTGACGCGTCGCGTGTCGCGCGTGGGCCGCTCGATGCGGGACACGTGGACGGCATCTGGTCGCCGCCCTCGCCGAATCAGGCTCGGAGAGCGCCACAGAAACCGACTAGGGCTCCGCCCTGAGCACGCCTCCCGGGGCTATTTAAGGCCCGGACCGGTCCCCGAGGTTGCCCTCTCCCATGCGCCCCGTTTGCCCTAGCTAATAGAGCTCAAGCCGCCGCCAAGCCGTGCCAATTGCTCGCCGAAGTTGGACGGAGCCGCTACGGTTCCCTCGTCTTCTCCGGCACCGATAGCCCTTGTCCGCCGTGTTGAAGCCCGGGTTCGGAACCCCCAAGACAAGGCGCACTGCGGACATCTCGATCACGCCGAGAACGCCCAGAGCGCCGAGCCCGTGGTCATCTTCTCTGGCGCCGCAACCCAGCCTGCTGCGTGACTCCATCTCCGCCCACGAGCCTCCGTGCACCGTTGGATCTTCATCGGACGATCACGGTGAGTCCACGCTTCCCGAAACTTTGGAAAACCAGATCGGATCTCGACCGCTGGATCAAGATCCGACGCCCACGATCGCCACGCGCTAGAAATCTGCGTTAACTTAGGGTGGATCTAGACCGTCCGATCTAGATCGAACGGCCGTGATCATGCCACGTAGCCGCCGCCGCGCTGCGGCGTTGAGTCATCGACAGTCGGGCTCCGCGTGCGCCGCCGAGCCTGGCGTGATCGGCGTGTCATCGACATCGCGGCCCGCATGTCGCTGTCTCGCCGAGAGAGCCTCACCGCACATGACCCATCGACGGGTGGGACCCGTGTCAGCCTCTGTAGCCGTGAGGCGCGTCCACCGTGGGCCGGGTGTCACCGTGGACTCAGTCCATGGACCGAGACACGTGGCAACACCCGGGACATGCCACGTGGCATGATGACGTCATGCTGACGTCATCATGGAGGCCGTTCGGTGCTGACGTCAGCAAGTCACTGTGGACCAATCACAGGATGACACGTGTCCATGCTGACGCAATAATTAATTTCCGAAAAAGAAAATGATTTATTAATTCGAAATATTGATTCAAATTTAGATTCAAACTTCAAAAGCTTATAACTTTTGCGTTTCAACTCCGATTTGAGTGATTCAAATTTCTAAATTTGTATAAAATTGAGATCTACCTAAATATGAATTTTATTTAATTTTTGGACTAAAGTTTTTCTCTGTAAAATTATTTAAATGATTATTTAAACTTTAATAAATCATAACTTTTGCATTTTAACTCCGATTTGAACGATTCCAGTTTCTAAAAATCCAGAAAATTATGTTCTCTCTGTTTATGGATTTTATTTGGAGTTTTGGGATGTTTTTGCCTATTGTTTATTTGTGTATTTGCTATTTGCACGCTTTACGAGTAGACGTTGAAGTGCCGGAAGGATTCGAAGGAGAAGTATTGATTCAGGATCCAACTCAAGACCAAGAGCAAGTACTTTTTGAAGGCAAGTTGTGCTTTGACCATGTTGATCCTATTTTGAAATCTATTTTGATTTAAACTACTGCATGCTAAGTTCAATTAGGAAAATACTTGGTTTAAACATGGGGTTAGATAAATACCAATTTGCTGTACGACACCTTGATTATTTAAGTATGTGCCATGACCCTTTGTCACCCTAGTTGTGGTTTACTAGTTGGACATTATTAAATTGCCAACATGGGTTTAGACCGTTGTAGTATACTGCTTAGACCTGCTACGTGCTCATGACATGATTTTGGACAAACAAATGTTAATATTGACTTAATGATATATTGAACCTGTTTTGGAAAAGTATCATGTGATGTTGATGGCACGTGGTGCATGGTAATCAACTGGGGTTTGATAAACAGTTTTCGACCGGGGCATGTGGCAAGAGTAATCAAGTGGGCCAGTTGTGGCATAGGGGATGTTGATTTGGTTCTTCGGGTAGTCTTGCCCTGGTCACTCTAAGGACTTAACCTTGCAAGCCTTTGAACTGGGTCATACTTGCAACCACATGGCTGGAATGGGACGGCCCTAGTTGACTAAGTCGCTAAGGACTCACTTGTGGAGCCTCAGGGTGTCAATTACACCGTTTGTGTGATTGTACGGGGGAGCGTATCGTGGCTGTGGCCAGATACCCATCTAACGGTGTGTTGGTCCCATACTTCGCCTTGGCTAAGGGAAGGGATGGTGTAGAGCACGAACCGGAGAGGACCACCTGTGTTATTTGAGGCTTCCGAAAGGCTTTGTTACGGAAACTCGCCTTTGTGGTGTTTGACTGTATCTTGTGGGTAAAGTGCATAACCTCTGCAGAGTGTAGAATCTATTTAAATAGCCGAGTCCACGGTACTGGACAATGCTCGGGAATTACAGTCAAGGGTTAGATTTTCTGAAAATAACTTTGGTTTGAAAGGTTGGATTGGTTTAATAACGGAGATGGTGGAGATATGGTTTAGGATGGGGAAAAATGTTTATTAAACTTTTTGAAAAGTTATTTATGCTTTACTTGTTTCTACTGCTTTCGAATCTACTTATGTTACTTGTCAAATGCTGTTTACTGCAAATATACCTTAAGCTATTCCTTTGTACCAAGCCATGCATATAGTATATTAGCCTGCATTCTGTGCATGACTTGCTGAGTACCAAGTACTCACCCTTGCCTCAACACACTACCAGTTGAAGAGGAGACTACGCCAGCTTCGGAGGAGGAATTCCAAGAGGACCCGTCTACTTAGGGATGCGAGCCGGCCAGTTGCTGTGGTATCTTTGGATGGCGCCACGAAGTTATTTGATTTTCCGCTGCTATTATTTCTCTTTTAATAAGTTTCGCCTCGCAAGGCATATATTTGTAACTTGGCCATAAGGTCGAGTAACCTGTTTGGTTATTTAAATAAAGTACTTTGATAATATCGATTGGTATGATTGTGATATTTACCGATGTTAAGACTGTGTGCACTAGCGCGTTCCTGGACTAGTGCTGAATACACAGAGGGTCCGGATTTGCAAATTCGGGGTCCCGACAGCAACCAAATGCATGGATGGCTTTTTTCTTGAACCATCTCATATATGTACCACTTGGTACAGGAGACCAAGCGCACCCTTAGAGTACATAATGAATAGGCTATAGGCCTTTCAAAAGTTCACATGTAGAGTTTATGTTTACTAGAAAAATAAAACAAGCTTATATTATTTTCTTGATTTTTTTTACTTTTAGGTAAATTAATGATTCAATAAGGATAAAAATTAGGAAGAGGCTGGCTATGAAGGCTTCTTGAGGTAATCTTGTTTTGGTTTAACATGATGGTGGCTTCGTTTTGCTATTTCTTGTGGGAAATTGGATTGATAGCTCTATCATTGTGTTACTGCAAGCAGAACTTACAGGAGGTTGCAGCATGAGTTTTTGAAGTTTTTGTTTAGTTGAAATGGCAGTAGTTAGGTGTAAGCAATGAGGTTCCATGGTAATGTACTTAATTGTTGTCAACTAAGGATGCCAAAGTTTGAGTAAGATTGTAGGATTTTGTATTTTGTAAATGACACAATCTATTACGGTAAAAGCATGTTACCTGGTTTAGAAACATTTTTAGATATGTTTGAACTTGGTACTTCTGACTTAGACCACTTTGTACTACTCCCTCCATTTATGAAGAATATTGTCTTCAAATATGTTCTTCAGTTCTTACCACCTGAAGTTTTTTTCCTTTTGTATTCAAGTTGGACAAGAAACAATATCCCTACAAAACTATGGACATTTGTTTTCAATTTGATTTATTTACTAGCTTGCACGTATATGGTTTGTTCGATGTGATAGAAAATTGATGTCCATTGTATGGTGTAGGATCATGCTTGATAACATGTATCATCGTCTTTTAGGAACCCACTGAAATCATAGTTACCAGATTCGCTGTAAACACTTGCGAATCATGAACCGAATTCGATGAACCCGAACCGGTTTAGAGTACAGGGTTCATATTCGTAGTGGAAATTTGAAAGAAAAAAAGTGGAGAACCGCACGAGCACCCTACTAGTACTGAAAGAAATGTTGGCAGGTGTTAGTATGTCAAGTGCAAGAGAGCAAGGCTCTAGTGATGGCAAAGCTGCTAGATGCTACCAATGGTGAATACTCAAAGGTCTTTGGTTACCAGGCTAAGCTTGTTAGGAGCAAGTGAGCAACCCTAGTAGGAAGTAGCAGTATGCCTAGACCCTGAGATCGTGATCAAGCATGTATTCCAAAGATTCTATTTTTGTTTTGATGCTTGCAAGAAGGGACTCCTGGCTGGCTGGAGGTAAGTCATTGGATTAGATGGGTTTTTCTTTAAAGGAGCCTGCAATGGTGAATTGTTGTGTGCCTTGGATAGAGATGCAAATAACCATATGTATCCTATAGCATGGACAATAGTTGAGAAGAGCAACAGCTCATAGTTCTGGTTTGTGATATTGCTATTGAAGGACCTGAGAAATCAACGATGATGGACAAGGCTGGGTTATCATATCTGACCAACAAAAGATAAATTCTTGTGTGAATTCCTTTGATATGTAATCTTGTTATTATTTTGCAACTCCTAACTGAAGTACATCAATGCAGGGTCTTTTGAATGCAATAAAAGATCTTTTGCCAAAGACAGAGCATATGATGTATGCTAGGCATATATATGCCAACGGGAAAAGGAAGCATGATAATCACAAACTTCATAAGAATTTGGATGTGTGCAAAGGTTCATGCAGACCACTATTCAACTACTACAGAGCAAAGCTGGCTCAGAAAAGGGGCCAAGGACATGATGAATATTAATCCCTCACAATGGAGCAGGGCTGGTTCAAAATCGGGTCCAAATGTGATTCAATCCATAATAACACGTATGAGTCCTTCAACAACTCAATTATAACAAGAAGATTTCATCCTATCATATCCATGCAAGAGGCCGTCAGATGCAAAGTCATGGTGAGAATCCAGGAGAACAGGGCCAAATGTGAGAGGTGGCATGAAAAGATATGCCCAAATATATTTGAGAAACTGAAGCTCAACATACCAAGGTCTACCCAATGTCAAGTGCTATGGAATGGCAAGGATGCTTTAACGTAAAGGAGAAAGACATGAGATATAGACTGAATTTGGAGACATGAACTTGTTCATGCAAGTATTAGCAGTTATCAGCCTTCCCTGATGTCATGCAATATCTGCAATTTAGAAGGCCTCAAAGCACCTTGATGATTACATTGCAGATTGCTATTTTATTGATGAAGACAAGAAAACATGTGATCATTTCCTGATGCCAATGGAAGGGGAGGATGGTTGGCCTGATTCTGGTCACCCAAAACTTGAACCACATGCTCATGTGAGGATGCCTTGCAGACAAGGAAAGAGAGGACAAGGGAGGCATCTGAGCCTGCAAAACCAACAAAACTATGTAGGGTTGGCACTAGGATCAAATGTGGACTATGCAACAAGTATGACCACCCAGTTAATCCAGATGCTGGGAAGAATAAAATGGCATACATTAGAAAAGCAGCTTGCAAGAAAAGAAAGAGCCCCTGCGAATCGTGAATCGTATTTGTCGAACACGAACCTGTTTAGGGTACATGGTTTGTGTTCACAATAAAAATTGGAAGAAAAAGTGGCGAACTGTGAACCTGAATCCTGTACCGCAACTTGAATGAACCACGTTTCTGGTAACTATGCAGAAAACACAGTTGAAAAGGGTGCACTCCTGGGCACTCAACTGATATAACCCGACTAATTATAGACTAAATGAAGTAACAAAAACAATCATTTGATCAATAAACAAAGTGATTAAAAACAATAATAGTGCACAAACCATAAGATTAAATTAAATGGATCATCATTAAAATTATAATGCCAATCAATCAGTATAAAGAGTATGTAGAGAGTTAAATTATAACACCAAAGAATTTCAATTACAACTGGAATTACAGTTATATGAATGAAAATTACATTCCAAAAAAAAAAAAGATTACAAGAATGCAAAAATAAAAGATCAGTATATTTAATCTTCTAATCTTCAACTATTGGTCTTGCAAATTAAATTACATACATATCAGGATAAAGTAATCAGTAGATTAAATAAACAAAGGAAACTGAAGATTAATTAGAATTGCCACCAGACCCATATATTTTGGTATCGTCACTAAGATACCTGAAATGTCCGGGGCCAGATCGGCACCTCTCACAAATTCAGGGTATCTTCATTCGACAATATAAAACAAACATGTTAATCTATTTGCGGGCTTGAATAGTTTAAATATTGCGTGGTAAAAAAATTGTTTACCTCAACAAAATAGTAAAAAGTGCAGTCACCGGAGATAAACATGAAACACTGTGCTTAAGGGACAGCACACCATTCCAGAGCCTTCGACCACAAGGCCAAAAAAAACTACCGAGCAGCCTCAGTCATTCCTCCAAGCCAAGCATAGGGAGCTCAGCTTCCACATAAAGCAAACCAAACAAACAACCAAGCATCAGGAGCACGCCCAAGCAACCCAAACCCGAAGCATCACCGAGCATCTAGGGAACCCGAGGATCAAGGGAGCAAGAAGAGCCAGACAATACCTCAGTAGCATCCCCCCCACCAACCCAAAACCTTCCTGACAACATCATCATTCAATTCATCACATTCCAGGTAACCAATAGAATGATAGTAGAGGCAACATAGGCTAGTAGTAGTGAAAATCAAAATATAGATCAAAAAGACATTCAAGTAGTAATCGGGTTACGCCGCGTGTTCACAATAACCCATAGATGCTCCCCGGTGCATGGTGGATTAAGGGCATCATCGCGACACCATCCAACCCAAACACGAACAAAAATATCATCACAGACCATAGGATTAGTAGCCGGTACAACTAGTCTAATGTGTGAATCAAATCATCATTTTCATCACATTAATCAGCCACTAATCAATGAAAAGAGGAGGATGAATAACCACTGGAGAAGAACCAGGAGGGAGTCGAAGGATGCACCAGACGGAGTGGGAGGCCAGGGCAGGGGGAGGCAATAGGTGACCGATGCGCCGATTGGGAGAAATCGGTGATGGGCCGGCAAGATCGGTGGAGGGCCGACGTGCATCAGCGCGCACTGGTGCAGGTGACGGACGAGACCGCTAGAGGGTAGAAAGAGGCCAAGGGCCAGGCGGCGCGACGCCACGAGCCCGATGGCTCATGGGAGGCGGCGACTGGTGGAGTCAGGAGCAGGCGACGGCCGGAGGTACGAGGAGGAGCCAGATCGAGGCAGTAGAGAGAGAGAGGGGGGAGTATCCCAACCGAATGGATAAGGGAGAGGAAGAGAAAGAATAAAAGAGAAAATAAAGAATAAAAGAGAAGAAAGATTAGAAGAAAAGGAAAGGAAAAGAGAAGAAAAGAGAAAAACAAGAAAATTTATATTTTGATAATTCAGCTAAAATAATAAATATTTGTCTCTGTTAAACCTTTAAAATCAATCAAAATAGTTAAAATCTATCAAAAACATAAAGTAAAACCCTAAAAATCGCAAAGTAAAATTGTGGATAAACTATGGATGCAGTTGGAATTGTTATTTCGACTCAACCGACAGGTGAAGGGTGAATTGTTAATTGGTGGGTAGAGGGTGCCATGTTTGAGGTTGCCGGCGGGGCCCTCTACATAGGCATATAATATAAGGTTAAAACCACTACGCTCGGGCAATGAGTCGTATTAAATCATATCAATCATAGTATGTGGAAAACAACAAGAAAAGGTTGTCCTATGATGGTATTTAATCTTCACATTGGGTAAGTAAGATGTGTTAAGCTAAGATTACCAGATTACCGGTGAAGTACATGTTGATAACCAGTATTGGTTATCCGACGCTATATTCTAAAGCCATCAGATGAGTATCTCCGGATGGAGATCACCTGGCCATTTCCAGGATATATGAGTAACTCCATTTCGAGGTGGTATATTGTTAACCAGCGTAGGTTAACAAAAGGTCCACCAGCGTTGGTTGTCTGACACCAGTCTCGAGGTAGAGTACAACTGTAAAGGGGACCAGTGTTGGAGATTTAATGCTAAAGTAGTGAAATATTCTGGGTTCTCATTGCGGTCAAGTTCGCTATGTGTAAAGTGATACAAAACCTGTGCAAGGTATAAAATCATGAATTCATGCCTGTCTCCTAGACTGGAAGCTACATAAGTGAATTCTGCCTCACATATGAGCGCTAGTAGAAATTTTACAAATAAAAATCAAAACCAAAGATTTTCTTAATAAAACATACTTTGGATAAAAAAAGGGTTTTGAGGTTTGTATCGAGGAATGGAACCGGTGAGGGTTCCGAATGATAAAATTCATGAATATATATTTGATACTAACGCTTGCTGAGTACATCTTGTACTTACTCTTTGTCAGGTTCGGCCAACACTTCATCCATCGTGGCCGCACCTAACAGAGTAGTCCGGCCGGATTAGAACCAATAAATCAAGAGTTTGTTATTTTATTTCCTAATTCAGAGTCCATGTCTGATTCATGTTGGAAGAGTCCGTTTAGAGTTCAATTAAGGTTGTGTTCCTGTTTAGCTTTGGCTATATAATAGCCGTCAAGAAGAAATAAAGACAAGCAGCAAATTACCTTATTGCTCCTCATCTTTCCTGTTGTCTTCTTTACACGCTCGGCACGGCTCGACAGTGCAGCCAGGCCTTGACGCTGCCAAAAGAGCGTCGATCGAAGCCAGTTGTTCGACGGCTCGAGCACCATTACGACCTCCGTAGCCGTGCACGTAACAACTTGGTATCAGAGCCAATCGCCACGGGCCTCATGACCAACGGCGAGGGTGATCGTCCTGAGGATAACACGATCAAGACGTTGCTGCAGGATGTCCTCAAGAAGCTCGAAGACATATCAATGGTGCAAGACAGCCACTTGGCGCTCATAGCCACGGTCAATACGCGGTTGGATCGACATGATTCTCGCATTGCCAACATCGATGATCTCGTTGCTGCAACAGGAGAGGACGACGTGACCAACAAAAATATGGCCGACAAAACTCCGGTGGAGAACGCCTATGCCGCTCCGCCGCTTCGTGACTCGAGCGGCAGGACCGCGAACTCCCACGGGCCTGCCCTGCTTCGGCCAAACAGCAACGGAAGAACATCAAGTGGATGGCCAGGGGGAGGACTGGGCGGCGGGGGCGGCGGAGGCGAACCAGCCGGATGGGGCCAGTGGACTGGCGGCGGACCTGGTGGCTGGGGCGTCGGGCGCGGCGCTAGGCGCAGCGCGGCTACTCAGGAAGGATGATAGCCAAAACACCACTGCTGGGATTTCCCCATCTACGAAGGCGGAGAAGACCCTCTCCACTGGATTAATACAAGTGAGCTCTTCTTCAAAGGACAGTATACACCGGAGGAGGAGAAAGTTCGCACAACAGCATACCACCTACGAGGAGAGGCGCAACAGTGGTATATCCTCTAGGAGGAGGAATCGGGCGAACCAACGTGGGCACAGTTTAAAGATTGTCTCAATCTACACTTCGAACCTCCGATCCGCCGCAATCAACTGTTGGAAATCAAACAACTTCAACAAACAGGGATGATGGCACGTCTGTCAACAGCTGTTTAGTCTGGAGGTGGTGCCAGATCCTGAGTGTCCAAATGACAATGACAAGGATTCACTGTCTATCTCTCTTTTAGCCCTTACTAGCTTTGATGCAAGTCGCACCATGCGGATTCCGGTTCGCCTCGGCGACCATCAACTCCTGGCACTAGTAGACTCGGGTTCCACTCATAATTTTATCTCCGAAGACATTGTGGCTAGTGGCAGCATTGCGGTGGAACCACCCTCTAACCCTCTACGAGTCGCTATGGCCAATGGGGACCATCTCCAAAGCAGAGGCGTGTGTCGCCGGGTGCCCATACAAATTGGTTCCACTATTTTTTACTTAGATTGCTTTGCCTTGCCCATACCCGGGGTGGACCTGGTCCTCGGTATTCAATGGCTTCTGACTTTGGGACCCATTACATGGGATTTTCAGCGTCTTACCATGACATTTTGGCACGGCTATCATCAAGTCACTCTACAAGACACCACTAATCGGCACAACGCCATGGCTGCATGGGTCACCGAAACAACCGATCTTATGGAGGCATTATTGGATCAACATAAGGAGGTATTTGAGCAACCGAAAGGACTGCCTCCTTCGCGTCCCTATGAACATCGCATTCACCTCATTAAAGGTACCGATGCAGTGGCAGTTCGACCCTACCGCTATCGACACTTACAGAAGGACGAGTTGGAGACGCAATGTACTGAAATGCTTCACTAGGGCATCATTCGGGTCAGCACGTCGGCGTTCTCATCACCAGTGTTGTTGGTTAAGAAGAAGGATAACTCATGGCGTTTCTATGTCGATTATCGTTCCTTGAATGATAAGACTATTAAGGATAAATTTCCCATTCCAGTTGTCGAGGAATTATTGGACGAATTGAAAGGAGCTCGCTTCTTCACAAAGTTGGATCTTCGTTCAGGATACCACCAGGTGCGCATGCACCCTGACGATATACACAAGACAGTGTTTCGTACGCATCATGGCCATTTTGAATTCTTGGTTCTACCTTTTGGCCTCTCCAATGCCCCGGCAACATTTCAAGCATTGATGAACGACGTCCTTGGCCCTTTCCTCCGACGTTTTGTGCTTGTTTTCTTTGATGATATTCTTATTTACAGCAACTATTGGGCGGAACATCTCGGCCATGTTCGCCTAGTATTACAAGCACTCCTCAAGCATGGTCTCATTCTAAAGCGCTCCAAATGCTCTTTTGGTACGTCAGCTGTCACGTACCTTGGCCATGTTGTCTCCGCCGCAGGCGTTGCTATGGATATGCAGAAAGTTGTAGCAGTGGCAGATTGGCCGACACCATCCACAGTCCGGGCAATCCAAGCATTCCTATGGTTGGCAGGTTACTACCGGCATTTTATTGCCAATTTTGGTGCAATTGCAACTCCCTTGACACAGCTGTTACGCAAGGAAGCTTTTGCCTGGAGTACTGAGGCCGGCAATTCCTTCCAGGCTCTCAAACAAGCCCTCGCTTCCGCACCGGTGCTTCAACTCCCTGACTTTAACCGTCCATTCATTATCGAGTGTGATGATTCGGGATCAGGTTTTGGCGTCGTTCTCCATCAAGGTGCAGGGCCTATTGCCTTCTACAGTCGCCCTATCGCAGCCCGCCATATCAAGCTAGCGGCATATGAACGGGAGCTTATAGGACTAGTTCAGGCAGTGTGGCACTGGCGGCCTTATGTATGGGGCCGCCCCTTCATCGTCCGTACTGACCACCACAGCTTAAAATTTCTCTTGGATCAGCGGCTAACCACGATACCTCAACATCAATGGGTGAGCAAGCTGGTGGGATTTGATTTTTCAGTCGAGTATCGCCCAGGCCGGCTGAATATAGTGGCAGATGCATTATCACGTTGGGACGAGGAGATTTTCGACGCCTCTATTCATGCACTGACTATGCCATCTCTGTCAATATTTGATGAACTTCACCAAGTTCTACCGTCCGAGGCCGTGTGGACATCTACCCTTGCCGACATCCAACAAAGGCGTCTCAATGCACCCTGGTCAATCCGTGATGGGCTCATTTTATACAAAAATCGAATATTCATGCCAGCATCTTCAACCGTGGTGCATACTATTGTGGTTGGCTGTCACCAGGTCAGTCATGAGGGGGTCCAGAAGACCCTTACTCGGGTTCATTCCGATTTTCATATCCCCGGAATCCGTCGGATTATTCAAGACTTCATCCGCGATTGTGCCATCTGCCAGCGGAACAAGACAGGGCATCTTCACCCTAGGGGCTTATTGCAACCCCTCGAGGTACCACATACGGTTTGGTCAGACATTGCTATGGATTTTATTGAAGGGCTCCCTAAATCTGGAGGCAAAACAGTTATTCTAACGGTGGTTGATCGTTTTTCAAAGGCAGCTCATTTTATCCCCTTGACTCATCCGTATACGGCAGCATCCGTGAGCCGTGTTTTCTTTGATAATATTGTGAAGCTGCACGGTATACCCTCATCCATCGTGACTGATCGAGATGTTGTGTTTACTAGTGTTTTTTGGCGAGAGTTATTTCAGCTGGCTGGCATCCGTCTCAACATGAGTTTGGCTTATCACCCACAAACAGATGGTCAATCCGAGGTCACCAATAAAATCATCGCCATGTACCTGATATGCTTCACGGGTGACCGACAGAAACAATAGATCCGTTGGCTTCCATGGGCAGAATATTGCTATAACACTTCTTATCAATCATCTTTAAAAATGACCCCATTTAGAGTGGTTTACGGGCGTGATCCGCCTACCTTGCGCTCCTATGTTAAAGGCGACGCACTCTCACCAGTAGTGGAGGAGCAAATGCTGGATAGAGATGAATTTTTAAGTGAAGTGCGTGATCGCCTCCTCCAAGATCAGGCATCAGTAGCTGATCACTATAACCACAATCATCGTGAGGTACACTTCAACATCAATGAGTGGGTATGGCTCCGTATTTCCCAGCGACCGGCTACATCTCTTCCACAAGTGACGTCCAGCAAGCTCAGCCCTCGTTTTTACGGACCATATCAGATTGTGGAGCGCATTGGAACAGTGGCTTATCGACTTCGCTTGCCACCCGGAGCTCGCATTCACGATGTATTCCATGTTGGCCTTCTTAAGAAGTTTCACGGGACACCCCCTCCAGTACTGGCACGACTACCCCCTATGGTGCATGGGCGTGCGCTTCTGGTCCCTGATCAAGCATTGCGGGGCCGTGTGGTACGCGGCCTTCATCAAATGTTAATTCAGTGGAAGGATTTGCCACCTTCGCAAGCTACGTGGGAGCATGTCAACAAGTTTCAGCAATTACACAATACTTTTCAACTCGAGGACGAGTTGTTTGCGGAGAAGGGGGGAGATGTCAGGTCCGGCCAACACTTCATCCGTCGTGGCCGCACCTAACAGAGTAGTCCGGCCGGATTAGAACCAATAAATCAAGAGTTTGTTATTTTATTTCCTAAGTCAGAGTCCATGTCTGATTCATGTTGGAAGAGTTCGTTTAGAGTTCAATTAAGGTTGTGTTCCTGTTTAGCTTTGGCTATATAATAGCCGTCAAGAAGAAATAAAGACAAGCAACAAATTACCTTGTTGCTCCTCATCTTTCCTGTTGTCCTCTTTACACGCTCGGCACGGCTCGACCGTGCAGCCAGGCCTCAACGACGCCAACAGAGCGTCGATCGAAGCCAGTTGTTCGACGGCTCGAGCACCACTACGACCTCCGTAGCCATGCACGTAACACTCTTCTATAATTTCCTCTTTGCATAGATTCTGATTATTATGGCGGCTCTGATGAGGAATGGATGGGGGATCATCCGCAGGACCAAGGTGATGAGGAGACAGAGAACAACACAAGAGGACTGGGTGGTGTAGTGGCCCTTACATCATATGCCCTCGTTCTCTAGGGTAATTAGTGGAATAAATGTATCTTGAGCTTTTGATGTAAATTATGTAATAAGACATATGGAGAACTGTAAGATAGTATTGCGTGTATAAAATGTAATAGGTTTCCTATGAAGTCTCTATTTAGTGTTCTGACGTAACACTCTGAAAATCATCATTAATTAATAAAACGTCGGATTTACTCGATGATTTATTAATTAAATATTCCCATATCAATATAATTAACTCGGGATTAATGGCAATGCTCGACTATTATCTGGGGTTAATTATACGGGTCGCCACACAACAGAGTTCAATAATTACCAATGTAAGTATCTTCCTTCAAGCCTTCATTCCACTACTCTAGATCACCTCATTCCAACATTAATTGTCATTGAAGCCTGTTGGAACCAGCAAGTCAATTGGAATCAACCAACCAAGTCGAAGCTAGCCTGTTGGAAACAAGACTGCTGCAAGGAAGGTTGGTGCTGGAAAGAAGTCAAGTGGTCAGCCTACCAGAGTAAAGGGGAAGATGGCAAGTAAGGACTAAGCCACAAGAAAATGATAACATGTAGTAACTCATTTTGTGTAGGATAAGCGTATGTTCGGTTCTAGAAACTTAAATTGCATATATTTTGTTAAGTCCTGGAAACTGTATGGCTGTAGTTCTGGAAACTGTATGGATGTAGTTCATGGAAATAATATGGATGTAGTTCTGAAAACTGCATTTTGGTTGATGTTATAGTTGTATGGATGTCACTTGACACTTGAGTGGCACTATGGAAAATGTTGGGTGTCAAATACTTGCAACCAGTTGATTTCAACAATTTTGGGCAATGCATTGTGTGTCAATTACTTGAAACTAGATAATGTCAAAACATGCAACATACACAGAGCAACCATGATTTAGCATTCAAAATTTTGTATAGCATGCATACACATAACACACATGATTTAAGTTCCAACCACTAACATGCTAACATTACAACCACAAAAGCATACATGATTTAGCAGCTCCACTTATTTATCTGTTAATATTACAACCACAAAAGCATCCTGTTCAACTTAGAACAGCTCCATCCACAAACCATACATCACTACCTTTTTACTTCGGGCTAACCATATAGCACATAGACCAGAAAATACTACAAAAACATGCATCATCTCCAATTTTTGTTACGAACCATCGGTTTATTGTGTAGCAACTCCAACTGAGATCCTTCTCATGCAATCTCTTCTTCAAATCAGCAATCTCCACATCCACCTCCCAGTTCTCCCTCTTCAAATCTACATTCTCCCTCTTCAAGCCCTTCACTGTGTCACGCAGATCAACAAGCAATTCCTAAAGAAAAGTGGGAGTTTTGGGGTCATGCCAGTGCCAGAACTCACATCAACCACCCTGACAAAGAAAAATAGCTAATTGAAGAAGTTATCCACCAAATCCAAAACTATAGATCAAATCATAGATCAAAATCCTCACCTGTGGTGCTGCGCATGCGTAATACCTCCGCCCTTGTTCGCATCACTCCATGACACCCACCGTGATGCCTTCCAATTGTAGTGGAAGTGCCTCCCTGGCTCATATTCCATGGGCTTCTCCTTAAAATGCACCGGTGAACCCAAGCTCCCGCACGCTAGGGTTTGCATGGGATGGCCATAGACTGCCCGAGCTCTTCTCTTCTATGGCGTCGTTGGTCCTCCTACCATGATGCCAAAGGGGGAATTCTAGAACAAAGATGGGAATTTTGCCGTCTCTTGTACCCCGCTTTTCGTCTGGAGGGAAAAAAATGGGTCATACGGCTCTTCTGCCAGCTCGGCATCTACTTGGCAACAAGCAAACTCTCTCAGCACCTTGGTGCCAAAACGGTACAATGTCGTGCCACATGTGCAAAACCGCACTACCAAATTACTCTTGGGGGTTATGTAACCGGCTTTACAAAACTGAGGGCACCGTTTAGACAGTTATGTAGCTCAGAGGGTTAAGTAGACGAACCACAATAGCTTAGAGGATAAAATGAACTTATTCCCTGTATGTTATAAAACAATGATTAAAAGTATAATAACATAGGAGTACATTTTTTAGAGTAACATAGGAGTATTTTTAATGACAAATGTACTAGTATGATTCTTATGTGATACCTACGTACTTTTATGTGTATTTGTGGCCAAAAATTTAAAAGGTTGATTGCACTCATTCTAAACAATTAGGACAAAAGAATTTCACCTACAATGTCAGGAACACTCCACTTGACTGTCTAATACACAGTCGATCATGAAATAATCAAAAAATAGTGAGGCAAAGCATTTTTTTTAAGGTACAACGGATTGCCTTTTCTATAGGTTTACTTACCAAGGTACCAAGCCAGTGCAATGGAAGTTATAAAGGGTAGTACTATTTGTTAAGGAACCTAAAGCACACTATTTTGACGAGCATAGAAACATCATTATTTCCTTTGGTACCCATATATCATCCGTAGCATTGGAACGAGAAAAGGCTTACTTACCAAGGTACCAAAGCCAGTGCAATGGAAGTTATAAAGGGTAGTACTATTTGTCAAGGAGCCTAAAGCACACTATTTTGACAAGCATAGAAACATCATTATTTCCTTCGGTACCCATATATCATCCGTAGCATTGGAACGAGAAAATCTAGGTATACCAAGGACCAAGGTGCTAAACATTATTAGGCGAAACTTGTGCACTTGAGTTGTCAATTTCTGATCTGCTAACTATCATCCCTGTATATGGATTATTATATACAGTATAAATTGTAAATAATAACCATGTTATACTGGAAGAAGAACTTTGACTTTAAATAAACACGCTTCTCAGATTGAGTAAAACGTCAATGGAAGAGACGCCACATATGAACTTAATTGCATAAGCCCACAAAAAAGAGTAAATTGTATCATCTCCTAAACTTGTAGAATTGTATCATTTAGACCCCTGCACTTCAAAAATCTTCCAAGCAAGTCCCATACCGCAAATCTTCTTGAGGACAGGACTCTGCGGCGACCGTTCACTGAGGACAGGACTGCGGCGGGCTAGAACCTGGCCCACACAGGCCCAATTTGCAGCCTAGCCCAGTAAGCGTACCCCGTACGCCAACATACAGCCTATATATACGTATTTGTTCAAGGCGCAATATCACAATACGCATTCGCTAACCCTAACGCTTTCTTGTCTTCTACTCTCGTTTGCGAAGATCATCTCGGGTACGTTTCCGTATCACTCTCGGCGAGTTCTTGTTTTCAGGGCATTTTAGGGTTTCGTTAGCGTCTTCGTCCCGCTGCCGCTTCCGTTCGCGCGTGCCGCGCCGCTTGGTCGCCATGGCTGGCACGGCCGCCGAGCCCCTTCCGCCGCTGTTGCCGACCCCGCCGAAGGACCGCATGCTGGGATTGCTCCCGATACCTGCTTCTCCCGCGCAGTCCGCATCCTCGAGCGAGCGGCGGGATTGGGGTAAGAAGCCCGACCGCGCGTCCTCCAGCGAGAGCTGGATCAAGGACAAGACTCTCCGCGGCACATCGCCGAGCGAGAGCCGGGACAGGGAGAAGGTCCTCGGCCGCGCGTCATTGAGCGATAGCTGGGTGAGGGACAAGATGCTCGGCCGCTTGTCGTCGGGCGAGCGCGCCAGTCCCGCGACAGCCAGGGACGGCGCCAAGAGGCCTGCAAGCCGCGCACCCTCGGCCGACCGGTCTGCCAAGAAGCCGAGGCCCGAGACGGAGGCGGACTCGGCGGCGCAACTATTCGCCGGGCCGACCTTCATCGTGTCCCCCGACCCCAGCGCGCTTCCAGTTCCTCGCTTCTTGAAGGCTCACTAGCACAGAGGAGACGACGCGGGCAAGCTCGCCTCCCGACCATCATCGACGACGGAACAAGGTGGGCTCCCCCCCCCCCCCCCCCAACCTGAGATTTTGAGGAAGAACACGAACGGGGACAGTAGAGTTCTAAGCTAAGCTACTCTATTGAGTCTAATTAGGACAATCAATTCTTGTTTTTCCCTTTCAGGTTTAGCACAGGTAAAAAAAAGAAAATATAGTATTTCTGTGTAGATTAATTACGGTTAAGTTTTATGTTCTAGCATTTTATTTATGTTCTTGTAGAGCATCCTACAGATTTATATTTTCCTGTAAGAACATATTACTTATGACTGTAGAGAATATCTTGCGTAATTTGAACTTGAAGGTTAATGATCCAAATTAGTTTAAATTGCCTGGTATGAGTAATTGGATCAAAACTTTGAGCCTATGCTAGGAAAAAGTTACGCTAATACTTAAATACATTGGTCAGTTCTGATTAGCAGTCTTCCTCCCCATATATAATATGCCTCCACCTCTTAAGAGCCTCCAAACTTGCCAAGGCTTCTTTATCATATACTGATTTTGCTGTTGATTTCACCCCCAAAACTCGACTAAAGTAGGCAATAGGATGTCCCCCCGGCATCAATACAGCCCCAAATCCTGTGCCACAAGCATCGGTTTCAATTGTAAATGGTTGGGAAAAATCTGGAAGAGCCAAAACTGGGCAGCTGGTCATAACTCTGTTTGAGTTCTTCGAAGGTTTGACTCTGTGCATCTCCCCAATTCTGAAAATCCTTTTTCAATATATCAAAAAGGGATCTACATATCAGACCATAACCCTTTACAAACCTTCTGTAGTAGCCTGTCAACCCTAAAAATCCTCTTAATTGAGTGAGGTTTGCTGGTTTAGGCCACTTGAGAATATCAACTATCTTTTGAGGGTCTGTGGACACTCCCTGCCCGTTGATGATATGTCCAAGGTATTCCACTTGTGGAATAGCAAAAACACATTTGCTAAGCTTCACCTTGAGTTTGTTTTCCTCCAATACGGCTAATGTAACTTAAGATGCTCCTTATGCTCCTCTCAGCTCTTGCTATATACTAGTATGTTATCAAAAAATACTATCACGAACCTTCTCAAATACTTGGCAAAAAAGGAATTCATTAATGAGTAATGACTGAAAGGTGGCAGGTGCATTTAATAACCCAAATGGCATCACTAAATATTCATAATGGCCCAAATGTGTCCTAAAAGCCGTCTTGCACACATCTCTTTCATTCTTATTTGATGGTACCTTGATCTCAAGTCCAATTTAGTAAAAACTGTTCCTCCATGAAGTTCATCCAACAAATCTTCAATGATTGGCATTGGAAACTTGTTCTTTATAGTCAACGAATTCAATTGTCGATAATCCACACATAACCTCCAAGACCCATCCTTCTTCCTTACCATAATCGCTGGTGAAGCATGTGGACTAACGCTGTTCCTGATCTCATTATTCTCTAACAATTGCTTAATGATTCCTTCCATAGCAAACTTCTGATAATGGTGAATCCTGTATGGTCTGAGGTTTGGTGGTTCGGCTCCTCCTTTCAAATGTATTCTGTGATCACAATCCCTCTGAGGTGGTAATCCCTTTGGCTCATTTGATAATTCTACAAACTGCTGCAAAATCGGTTCAATGTCAGCTGGAATGGTCGGGTTTGGCTTGATTTTCATTTCAGATATATTTTGCACTTGAATCACACATGCTAACACCACCTTAGGAAGCATCTTCTCCAGTTTAGTGGCCTTAATCTTACAATTGGTAGAAGGAAAAGTGAAATCTCTGAATTTCACTGTTTCACCGTCTTTTCATATGGTTAAGCTTCACTGCTTCAAGTCCAATCTAATAGGGTATGTTCAAAAATCCAATCGGCCCCTAATATAAGATCATAATTTTTCAGTGGTACCAGTTTAAAGGTTGTTCTAAAGTTCACTCCCTGTAATGAATAACCCAGTTTGTCCACATGAGCATCCGTTTGAAGTTCACCTCCTCCGGCTACAGTCACCCTTTTAATTGGTCCATGCTTGAGAGAACAATTGGCTTTAATAGCTAACTCATAATCAATAAACGAATTTGTACTGCCACTATCCACTAATGCCACTGCTTTAACGCCTCCAATTCTAGTGATTAAGGCAAAAGTAGCACTCCCAACAGTTCCTTTTGCTGCATGCTGTGAAATTTGCATTAGTTCTTCTTGATCATTGGACTGTTCACTATTTTCTGGGCTGCCAGGTGCTGTAACAAACTCTGCCTCCTGTGCTAGCTCCTTTTCTTCAGCTACCAGAGCCTCTTCCTCTTCACCTCTCATTAGCAATGCATGAAGGGCCTTTTTAACCTTGCATTTATGAGCCGGGTTCCATGGCTCCTTACAGTACCAGCAGAGATTTCTATCCCTCTCTTCATCCCTTCCTTTCACTGCATTGTTGGAATTCTTTTGAACAATAGCCTTCCCTCCATTTGGACTGAATTTGCTACTACTGTTTCCAATCTTCCCTCTATTGTTAAATACGGAAGCTTGATTTCTCTTGGCCGTGGCTGCCTTCTCATAAACCCTAGCATACCAATAATACCCTTCCATCAAACCTTGAGGCCTTTGACCACTCACATCATGTTTTATCTCCTATCTCAAACCTCCTATAAAACAGCTCAATAGGAATTGTTCTTGTAAGTAAGGGTGGTCCCTCTTAACCAATGCCATGCACTCCTTGAATTTATCTATGTATACTGAGACAATAGATTGTTGCCTGATGTTTTGTAAAGCTTCCACCGCATCATGTGCATTTGCTTCCGAGAACCTGTCCCCAATCATTGCACACCACTGGGGCCAAGTCATTGCATAGCTCGGAATTCCCACGCCCTTGAACCAAGTTGCCGCCCCACCGATCAAATGAGCAGATGCTAAATTAACCCAGTGTTCACATGGGGTCCCTGAAATCTCGTAGAACTTCTCACAGTGTCTAAGCCAGTTCATGACATCATCCCTCTCAAACATTGGGATCTCCAATCTAGGACCCTTTAAGACTGCCTCAGCATAATGGTGTTAACACTGTTAATCCCTCCTGTGGACTAGTGTGTTTGTGCATCAATGAATTGTACTGCAGGATTTTGAGATCAAATACCATGAGTATTCCATATTTCCTCACCTTGTGGTCTCCTGGGTCCATACATATCATTCCTACTTGTTTGCTGAAAAGCTCCCCCAACATTCAGATGGTTGTTGATTGGAACATTTTGTGATCTGAACAATGAAGTACAGACTGTATTCATCTCAGGAACAACTGTGTTGTGTTCTATTGCCAGTTGTACACTACTTTCTCTTCTAGCCATCAGTGTCTCATTTTGACCCATTACAGGTATGGTCACAGAGGGATTTGTTACCTGAACCTCGGTGGTATTTTGTTCCATTCCTGTAACCCTGTTTTCATTCCCAGCACTTGCACTCGTTCCCAGACTTTCTTGCGATTCCTTCTCTATATTCAGCACTCTTGGAGGGCTTGATGAACATATCTTCTTCAATAATTCCTTCATTTATGCGAAATCAGTCTTCATATTCTTCAGCTTGGTCAGATCCTCCTTGATAAGAGAAATCTCCGCCCTGATCTCCACGTATTCCTCTTTCCCGACCATAGTTTCTTGCGATTGGGTCATCACCACCATGGATCTCAATGATTTTCCACTCGATCTTGAGGGATTTTACCAACAGAACCTGCGAACCTCAAGATGCTCTGGTTTTCGACCTCCTTAGGGATTTTACGGCAGCATTACTCAGATCGCCACCAACCTTCACCAATTCAAGCCACACTCCAAGGATCGAACCATGCTCTGATACCTTTGACAGACCCTAGCCATAGCGACAGTAAAGCAACTAAGATTTTGGTGATTTTGAGGAAGAACACGAAAGGGGAAAGTAGAGTTCTAAGCCAAGCTACTTTACTCTATTGAGTCTAATTAGGAGAATCAATTCTTGTTTTTCCATTTCATTTCCTCCGAGTCCGGCTTATAAGCCCTTTCAGTTTTACCACAGGTAAAAAAAAGATGAACTGAAACTGAGTTACTCTGACAAGGAACAATGAAAACAAAAAGCTAAGCTACTTTACTCTATTGAGTCTAATTAGGAGAATCAATTCTTGTTTTTCCATTTCATTTCCTCCGAGTCCGGCTTATAGACCCTTTCAGTTTTACCACATGTAAAAAAAAGATGAACTGAAACTGAATTACTTTGACAAGGAACAATGAAAACAAAATTACATTCAACAATGACAAACGGTAATTACTGAAATGGTCTACAGCCATGTGATTTAACTTTAGCGGCACTGTAACCTATCTAAGCCGTCGATTCCCTTTTAAGTGAAGCCGCTTGTCCATTGCATCTCCTGTCGATTACCATCTCCAATGTTCACTTCTGAAAAAAAACAGTAAACTGAACTCTGAACATTCCGCTTAAATTGGGTCCTGACAAATTTGACCCAAGTATAATGCCTGTCTTGGTATATTTGGTTGTCATGTTCCTTCTTGTGCCATCTGAAGTGATCAAACATAATGGTGATTGGTGAAGCATGGCGTGACCGCTTTTTTTCTAAGAAGCTAATGCTGTAGTAATTTTTGTAATTTATTTGACTGGCATTAGTCAAAGTCTGCAAAAGATTGTTGAGTTTGTATTTTCAGGAACATCTGCGTTATGCCTGCACATGTTGTGATGAACAAATTTAATGGAGTAAGGAAAAAAAAGAGTAATGATAAACATAATTTTGAATGCCCTTTCTCGCTGCATACTATGTTGAAACTGTCAGAGAATTTTTTAACTGTTCCTCTATTGAATGGTTCTCCAGGAAGAGCTTCAGCTGTCATTGTTCAAGACTCCTAGCAGCGAGAATCTTTTTCTTAACACGGTGAGTGTTTACTTTGTTTTGTTTTCTAAGCTCTTGATTTACCGTATCATGCACATAGTTCTGAATTTGTATCCTAATTTTTCTGAAATTATTTAATTCACATGCTGCTTTCAGAGATTTATAACATCCAACTAAAATTTTCTCTGATCCAGGTTTTTATGTGTTTGATGAAAAGAAAAATGGTCTAATAGAGTTTGATGAGTTTATTCATGCCCTTAGTGTTTTCCATCCATTCGCACCTTTGGAAGATAAGATTAATTGTAAGTATGGTTCTTGCAGAGACTAGCTTTGCGACGTTCATGTGTTGAGCTATAATTACAGCTGGGCCTCTGTTTCTGGATCGTTTCAGTTGCATTTAGGCTCTATGACTTGAGGCAAACTGGCTTTATTGGGCGTGAAGAGGTTAGTTAGTACATTGTACTGTACTTGTCTTATACGTCAAGACTTGAGGCAAACTGGCTTTATTGGGCGTGAAGAGGTTAGTTAGTACATTGTACTGTACTTGTCTTATACGTCAATGTCCACAGTTTTTTATATTAATAATAGCCTCTTAGTTTTACGCCCGAGGTTTACCAAAATTCTAGCTCCCCCATTGGCCGCAACCACGAAGGACCTCCTCGGCACTGAAAGGGACATGCTTACCACCGTCAAAGCAGTCCACGTAGCTCATCCACGATTGCATCCGTGTCGTGTAGCTCTCTGAAATCAAGCTGATGGAGTCTGCCCGTGCTTTACGTTACAACAGGCATTGTCTTCGCCTTGCTCTCAATTGGTTGATTTCGTTGTCTGCTTTCGTTTATTTCTGAAATCAAGCCATGCATTGCACCTGAAATCAAAGAATACTGGCTCAGCTCCTTTGTCCAATTCTTATCTATGAGCTTTGTGAATAATTAGGCATTTGAAGTGTAAAGAGGTTGAAACTATGTGGAAAGCACTCAACATTTAAAACATATCATCAAATAAGAATGCTAGGGATATAGAATCCATCAGCCTATAAACTTGTGGACAAACAGTGCAGTGTTCATGCTCAAATAGTGATGTCGATAGTAGAGTGATACTAGGAGCACTTCTGCACTTTGCTGCGGATCTGAGAAAGAATATCTCTTTTCTTGCTGCACTAATCTGAGAAAGGATTGTAGTTATCACTACATCTCAGGCACTTCTAGTTCTGCATTGATATTTGCTTGAAATCCTTAGGAGATTTTTTGCTTTTTTTTTTTTGACCTTTAGATTAGTGCAGCTGAAGGATTCCTTGAAATTTTGAGTCTTTTATTAGCCTTCCAACTTGCAAACATCTTTGTTTCCTACAACAAAACAGGTTTGCGACTCTTCGTGGTAAGAACTGCAGCTCTTCCAAGTTGCTGATAGCAGTTACAGGTTTAGTGTTTATTTTTAAAGTACCTGACAAAGCATGATATTCAGAATGTTTCCATACTCCTTCCATAGATTGGTTATTACCTTGCTGAAAAACAAAAATAATCTATTTCAGGTATATGCCAATGGATGTGTTAGAAACTTAGTGTGACAACCCGCGCAATTAGCCCAGGGTAACGACAGTAGCACCGTCATTACGCCGAGATAATTACACGAATCTCAGCATACTAGCTAATCAAAATATCGAACGCACTCGATATTTTATCAGTTAGTACACCGCGTTTAGAGTATTGCAGTAGAACAAAAATTAAAGATTGAATGTGAATATATTACAAACCAAACCACGCAGGGCTATATGTCCAGTACCAAAATTACACATCAGATCCAAGTACAACAGAAAGGTATTATATAGATACTAATTACACAAAAAACTGGCGAAGTCAATGCACGTCTACTCATCCATCTATCCCTCGTGGTAGAATTCAGCCGCCTCGTCGAACTAACCAAACACTTGAACACCGGAGCCAAACTCTAAAAAAGGGGATTTAGCAAGAGTGGGTACAAAAGTACTCAGCAAGCATTGTTAGCAAAATACAATAAATGAATTTTCCTCTCATATCCATCCAATGATCACCTCTCAAAATCTATTTTTACAGAAATTAGGTTTTTGCTTTTCTTTGAAGGTTGTCTATTTTCATTATGAAAACAGCTACTAGCACCCGTATATGAGGCAAGCAAACTTTGCTTCTGTAGCGTCCAATCCAGGAGACGGGTAAGAATTCATGATTTTAACCCTGCGCCATGGTTGTCATGGCGTCCTTGAAAGGACGCCTAAGCGTCGCCTTATCGTCGTGGCGGTACTGTGCAGACGCCACGGCGGACGCCTTGCCGAGCTCGCCTATGGCGTCCGTGAGGCGTCCACGGCGACGCCTTGACCTAAAAAGCCCGCCATAGATGGAACCCTAGCCGGCCAGGCCTAAAAAGCCCAAATCGAAGATTAGGAAGGGGAGGGGGACTCGGGGCCAGAGGAAGGGGTCAGCCGCCAGAGGAAGGGGAAGGTCGAACCCTAGCCGCCAGAGGAAGAGGTAGCTGTCTTCGCCGGTGCTCCGCTCCGCGCCGGATTGAAGCTCCGCCTTGCTCGAGCTCCGCCCTGCCTTGCTCGAGCTCCGGCGACGCTCCGCTCCGCCCCGGCCGATCCGCCGACGGCTCGAGCTCCAGAGGACCAGGCGCCAGATCGAGCTCCAGAGGCCTGTGTTTTGAGTGGAGAAAGAGGTTTGCTCCTCTGCTGGAGGACCAGGCGCATAAAGAGCTCTGCTGGAGGACCAGGGGCTCGACCAGGCGCAGGTTTGCTCTGTTTTGCTCTAGGTTGCTCCTCTACTGCTCCTCTGCTGTCTGCAAACTCCAAAGGGTGTTATGTATTAGGACTTGGTGGTGTCAACTTGTCAACTATTTTAATGTCTTATTATGTTGCAATTTGGTTGTTTTTATTCGCCTTACATATATGTCTAAAAAGGCGCCTCGCCTCGCGCCTTAACCTTTTAAAAGGTAAAAAGGTCCTGCGCAGGTTCGTACCACTTTACCCATAGTGACCCATCCCGTGAGACCTCAGAATATTTATCACTAGTCTAGTATTAGATCTCCAACCCCTGTAGCCAACAGATAGCAGTGCCCTCGACTGTTCCCCACATACCCTCGTCGTACCAGTTGCACCATACTACCGCAGCAGCATTGATACTCCCCCAGGCTTTAAATATAGCGTCTGATCAACCGCAGCTGAATTTGTGTCCGTCACTGGGACTCCCGGCATACCCAGCTTCACACCCATAGTTAACTACGTAACCACCAATGTGGAGATCATAATTCCTTCTCAGGACAACCTTTTCTGACCGATTTCACACACTATGGTTGGTACTGTAATACAGCTCTTTGCCCGAGTGTAATTGTTTGACCTTATATTCTATCCAATGTAGAGGACCATGTCGGCTATTCCCTTCTCCTTGGCACCCTCTACCCACCATACATAGAAATACGCCATTTCCCTTCCTACAGATCAATAATTCCCAATATTGCCTCTACATTTCATCAACCTACCATTTCAACGCTTGAACTCCATACCATTTTACAAACCTTCAACCGATTTATATTTTCATCATAGAAGATACTTTTTCCATGCATTAATGATATCACATATATCTGAAAACATTTGAAAGCAATTTAATAAATATGATCAAAGGAAGCTTGTCTGGATTCTGGTAAATATATTTGTCCTCACCTGAATTCTGAAGGTGACCTTCTGCTATATTTAACTCAACTCTTGAAATTATAAAATATTAAAATTTATGGAGCAACTAAAATATTACATGTTTTATGGTGTCAACCCTTTTTTCGAACCATCTGAAATTAGAATAGATGTGATGTTGCTTTGAAATCAATATTTATGAAATTGCCACCTTGTCAATCTAACGTATTTTAGATTGAAGTGGCCTCACTGTCAATATTTTAATTTTGATGTCGCTTATTTTTTATGCAACTTCTTATCTAATTAACAGCGGTGATTTGCTATATTTCTAGTTTCTCAAATTTTACAGCAGATTCTTATTTGAATTATTACGGTTCGTGACGGTCAATCCATTTCTCTAATTTTTCACTCTTTTCTTTTCTCTTCTCTTTTCTTTTATTTCTCCTTTTCTTTTTCTTCTTCCTCCTTTTCTCTTTTCCTTCTTTTCCTCTCCTCTTTTTCTCAAGTCGACCGAACTCCTGGCTCAGCTCTCGGTCTCTCATTTTATTCTCCTCTTTGACCGACTCCCTCTGGCTCCTCTCCCTCGGTTGCTCCTCCCATGCTTGGCTCGGCGCCGGCCTCTCCCTCTCCTGGCCGACCCCAGCTCGGTCACCTCCTTCCCTGGCCACACGCTGGCACGCCAGCCGCGCTGACCTCTATGGTTCCACGATAGAGCGTTGATGTTGGTGTTTTGCTCCTCTAAGGTGGCTAAAGTTACCCTTTAGGTTGCTGAACTGAGATGGGTTGTATCATCATATGTGTTGGGTATATGTTGAAGCAGTGTCGAACATTAAAATTATTTATTTTGGCTACCTAATTGTGCAAACTTTGATCGATACGTGTCGAGTGGTATGTCGGTGTCGTATCCGTGCTGGACATGTATCGGACACCAATACAGCACCAAACCGACATGTCGGTGCCATGGTTGTCACGGCGGTAAGGCGTCCGCGGCGTGCCAGGACCTTTTTACCTTTTAAAAGGTTAAGGCGTGAGGCGAGGCGACTTTTTAGACATATATGTAAGGCGAATAAAAACAACCAAATTGCAACATAATAAGACATTAAAATAGTTGACAAGTTGACACCACCAAGTCCTAATACATAACATAGTTCACAAAATAATGTAGTTTTGCGCCACATGACCACAATGACATAATATAGTTAACAAAATAACATAGTTTTGCATCTCAAACCCTCTCTCATCTAGGCATAACCGCATAATCAATAATCATCCATCAAATCGTTATCGGTATTAGTAGTGTCATCTCCTCCTCCTCCACCACCCTCTTCAAGATCCGTGGGAGCAAGGTGGCGCGGAGCAAGGCGGGGCGTCGATGGAGCTCGAGCAAGGCGGGGCGGAACGGAGCGGAGCACCGGCGAAGCTCGACTCGAGCAAGGCGGGGCGGACCGGCGGAGCACGGGCGGAGCTCGAGCGATTGCGCCTGCTCGAGCTTGAGCTCCAGCTGGACCGCGGAGGTCACCGCGCCTGCGCGACGGCGGAACGGCGGAGCGGCGGTTCGGCCTTCCCCTTCCCCTTCTCCTCAACTCCTCTGGCGGCTGACCCCCGAGTCCCCCTCCCCTTCTCAACTGCTCGAGTTGGATTTGTGCCTTTTGGGCCTGGCAGGCTAGGGTTCCACCTATGGCGGGCGTCGTAGCTCAAGGCGTCGCCACGGACGCCTCAGACGCCTCACGGACGCCATAGGTGAGCTCGGCAAGGCGTCCGCCGTGGCGTCTGCTCAGGACCGCCACGGCGATAAGGCGTCGCTTAGGCGTCCTTGAACGGACGCCATGACAACCATGGTCGGTGCTACAAAGATGATGTACCAATCAACTGGTCTCAGTGACGAGCGAATGCAACAGGGGGCTCCATCTCGAACCTAGCCTCCAAGCCAGCACCAATAGTTTCCTTACCCTCTCTAGCGGGCGCGGCGACCATGGCCTTAGGCCTCAGCAGCTCACAAGGCCCAAGTGCGGCCTCACATCCATCCCACTGGCCACCACACGTTCCGTCGTTCCCCATTCCAAATCTAATCGATTGAGGAGAGCAACCACAAGAGAAGATCAAGGGTGAGGAGGCGCACCTAAGAGGAAACCCTAGTGCCTAGGTGGTTGGCAGCAGGCAGGGACAAGAGAAAGGAGCCGAGGGCGAGGACACCAAGGCACGCTGTAACCATCAACATGCACGGCGACGGGCGGTCCACTGGCCGCGCCTCCCTCACCAACTCCTCGGAGGTTGGCCTTGGGGGCTAAACGCGATGTACTGAAGGGTTCACCATTTGCCACTGGGTCTTTGAAAACCTCAACCCGCACGACGAGGAGGAGAGGGACCACCGAGCAAGGGAGAAACAAAAGGATGACGCGGACGTGCTATATGCAGCCGAGCGGAGAAGGTGAGGAGGAGGGAAGCCTATTGCTCCTCTGCTTCTTTCCTGATCTCTCTCTCTCTCTCTCTCTCTCTCTCTCTCTCTCCGACTGCACAACTGCTACTTAATCTGATGACAGCGATGCTGGAATGTACCACCGGGCACCACAAAAGGACCCTAGGCTACCCCGATGCCCGATTTGCTTCCCCCTTGCTCTCTATTCCTCCTCTGTCCAGCCTGTGCGTGTGGTTCTCCTCCGCCTACAGTTGGGATAGGAGAAGGACATATGCCTTGAGGAGTTGAGGATTGCAGCCGGTACATGTAAATGTTGAACTTTGATTTGTTTATTTCTATCTTTCATTTTTTTTCTCATGCCCTAACCAATTAGCATATAGCCAAATAATTAGTATATATAATATACAGAAATCCTACAAAACGGTATACCGTTTTCCCCCGTTTCGACGGTATATCTGAAACTGCAGCTGATGGTCATGACGATGATGAAGAGGTTAGTATTTTTATGTCTGATGTGTTATTAAGTTTCAGGTATTAATATAAACTAATTGATGAAGCTTACATGGCTCAATATGTTCCATGAGTTTCAAGAAGTACGGTTCACAAGTTTCGCAAGTTTCAGACATGAAACTTAATACTTGAAACTTAATATAAACTAATTGATGAAGCTTAGATACTATACCGTTGTGGTCTGATTACACGGTATAGCGTCGCCTAGTAGCTCTCATAATATATTGTATTGCTTGAATCTTAATTAGTTGACTTCTAATTTCTTATTTATATTAGTCTTAGACATATACGAGGCATGAGGAGGCGTAGCGGTGGGCCAGAGGGGAGGAGAGGAGAGCTGTTGGGCGGTGCGGTGGGTCGGAGTCCGGAAGGAGTGGGGAGGGGATTGGGGTGTAGGATCAAGAATAACCGACTAGAGGGGGTGAATAGTATATTTTTAAAAACTTCTGGCTCTAATTCAATAATTTAGCAAATATGACACAATTAACAATTTTACAACAATAAAAGCCTAAATGAGCTAGGTTTCACTACGTGCACCAACAAGCTAAGTCTAAGCAACTAAGACAATCCTTGAGAGATGATCAATCACTAAGTACACTAGGAATGTAAATTGCACAAAATTGATCACAAGAAACCAAACCACAAGAAGATGGACATGATGATTTTTCCTATGGTTTCGAAGACTTGCTGGTATTCCCTAATCCACATTGAGAAAGATTAAATGAAGCAAGCCGGCTCCTTACGAAAATGAGCCTCCCTCGATCACTAGAGGTAGCTCTTCCCCACTCCGGATAGACGAGCTCCGACCTTTACACCAATCCCGGGTCTCTTCACAATCTTCTTGAAGAGATCTCCAGTTCTTCACCTCCAAGCCATCTAGGAGGTTGCAACCTCCAAGAGAATAGTGTGATGATGCTTGCTTGAGGATGACCAATTGTCTAAGTGGCTCAAACTTGAATTGCACACTTGAAAACACCTATCTCCCTCAAAAAGAGAATTAAATGCTCATGAGATGAACAAAGACTTGCTAGGGCCCAACCAATGTGCAATGAATGTCCAAGAACTGCCCTTGTTGCAGATGTGTTGGTATTTATAGCCCTCACCAACAAATTTAACCGTTGGGGGACGAAATCCATAAAAAAAATCAGTATTTCCGGCACTACCGGCATGTAAAATGCAGTAGTGCCAGCCCCTCTGGTAACGGTCAGATTTGGCATTAAATGCGGTTGGTTATAGCCGTTAAAACAGGGTTGGGCACTACCGGCATGCAAAATGCGATAGTGCCGACAATTGATCAAAAGACCACCCAAGAAATTCCTCTCTGTGGAAAAGCTACCATTTTGTTGGATACTCTTGTCTGACAAGCTAAACTTTGTCTAAGCATAGTTATGGTAAAGCTAGCCTTGAACCAAACATGCCCCTACCCTTTCTACAAGAATAAGGAATATACCATCTCTAAATTACACCAATATATCTTATTTAGGTAAAATGTTCAGACAATTAGACCATTGATACGAGCCAATATACAATTGCTAGTTCGATAACGCTTTGGGTCATACACTGGTACGGGCGTTTCTATTGGAAATGCCATCTACCGTTCATCTTGTTACAAAACCAACACCCCTAGGGGCACATCTGGTCCTTGGACCCCACTTGGTTTATTATCTTCCAAGAAGATGCGAACATATACCAAATTCCCAGGAAGACTCTAAGGCTATAAATATTAGGGAGAGGCTATTGTAATTTGTACAGAAGATTAATGGAATAAATAAGATCGCCAGATTGCTCTTATATATTGGTTTCACCCATTACCACATCGTTCTTATTTAAGATATGTGTGATTGAGATATATTTCTCAAATCATTTGCGTTGATTTAAAGCAAATGCATGGAGCACACGCTGTTAATGCATGGAGCACACGCTGTTACTCGAAATTGTTATAGTTTGCGTGAAAATGGGGAGGAAATTGGGTATGAGAGGTGAGTTTGATACGAAGAGGCGTAACAAAAAAGTGAAATACAAGAACCATGGTAGGCATATTGGAATAATCTTAGGTTAAAGCCTGAAGCAATTAACTGATCTTGATTATTTGATAGACCAATAATTATATTAAATAATTATTCTCAATATCTAGTAAGTGTGACGAATGTTGTTAATGGATATTATATTTATAGCCCACTATAGGGCCGTTGCCATAATGCAAGAAGTATTGCTGCTCACGATGTGTGCCTTGTTAGAGCTTCCCTTCTTCCACTTTTTCAGAAATACTAATGCCTGCCAAATTCATATTGTTTTTCTTTGGGTATTGGCTTCTATTTGTAGTCTCATTGCCCTCACAAATGGTTTTATTGGTTATTTCAGGTCTATCCCCAAGTAGAATTTTGGTGTGAGCAAAATCAGGGTCTTAAAGGTACACGAATGTGGAGTTTCGCATGAAATGCTTGGGCATCTGGTTTGGGGAAGAAGAGCCCTCCAAATTGCACCTCTTCCAATGCTGATTGCTCAGATGATAGAGGCATCTTCATGCAGAAGCAGGGAAGAAGGCCTCGAATGCCCAATATGTTGGGAGTTCTTCAACATAGTGGAGAACGTACCTTATGTACTATGGTGTGGCCACACCATGTGCAAGAACTGCATCCTAGGTCTTCAGTGGGCTGTCATCAAAGTTCTAACAGTACCAATCCAGCTACCGTTCTTCATATCCTGCCCCTGGTGCAACCTCCTATCACTCTGCATACTTTCCAAAGGGAATCTTGCATTTCCATGCAAAAAACTATTTCCTCCTTTGGATGGTTGAGGGAATGAATGGTGAGTGGGCTAGATCAAGGTCTTCTGTTCATAGTGAGAAACATACTGCATGGCTCTCAAGTGGCAGTAGGGCAAGTGGAAATGAAGGTTATTTCAATCCCTTTAGACATCCACTCCCACCACGGGTGGAAACATCATCATCCAGCGTGAACCATGCCAATCATGGGGTCCCCCTCTTGAATGCAGAGAGGGCACCACAAGCTTCGCTGCGCAAGTCATTGTCGTTCTTGAATGGTTTGTTACACAGCGCATGTTTTGTAAATTCTATGAGCAGCCATTTATATACAGTTACTGTTCTCTACTACTGCCATATCCTAGCAAGTAGATTCAGCGAGATCATTATGAAAGCATTGCATACAACCATTGGTCTCCATTCTATCAGGTATGGTTAGTCAATTAGGTTTCTATGATGCATATTCTCTTTCAATGTAAGGCCCTGTTACCTTTTGTAGATTTTTGTCTCTGGATGCGCTCCATGCTGCGACAATGGAGGCACATATAGCAACTCATTTTGTTCAGTAACATAATTTCCATATCTGTTTTTAACAATCTTCATATGTGTGCAGCCTTCATTGTCCACAAATTTGGTATTGTTCTTTTCCCAGAATATGACACAAATGTGTATCAATCCACACATAAAGGGTTTGTATTGTTTTTACAAAGTATTAGATAGAATGCTCCAAATATTGCTGTCTCATTTTCTTTTCTGGAAATACTCTATCAATTAAAAACTTTGGTTTTATTAGTTGTCCTCTATGGGCTATGATGGTCCTTCAGTTAACTATTCACTCATTTCCCTTACTGTTCATAGTATAGCTGATGTGATTAATCCACTTTGGTTGTGCTGTCCTTTATCCATTTTGCAGGAGGGGAATGATAAGCTTTTCTAGAAGCTCTTCATTGACAACGTTGAGGAGTTATTTCCTGTTGTGTAGGTAATTCCCTGTAATATACAAGATTTATATATTGCAGGTGTTGCATCAAGGTTTCTCTTTGCAAGATAGCCTGGCTTGTTGATTCAAATGTTAATTTTGTGAAGAATACCCCCTAGCTTTTACTTTCACTATTTTTTGCTCATCACTTCAATTTATTCATGCTTGTTGACTATAGATGCTAATGAATTGACATGACTTCATTATCAGTATGCGAAAGGAGTCGCTCCATCACTTCAAGAAATCATGGGCTCATGAGCATGAACATATTGGCAACCTCTTGGATGCTATCAATGTAAGTGTACCCTAAAAAAATCGAATGTATTCACCTTTTTTATTCTCGGTAACTTGAACCTTTACAAGCTTCGCTTCTAACCCAAATGTGTCTTCCACTGCTGCGGGCTATCAAACCAAAAGTTTTGATTGGCACATCTCGAAAAGGGCAAGCTTTGCAGGAGGGGAATGATAAGCTTTTCTAAATCTCGAATACTATAGCAATTTGATTTCTTTCTTAATTTTTTTAGCCTTTACTACTCAAAAGGTAGGTCAAAATGCACCGTGCATTTTGAGTAGCAAAGACAGAGGATCCCAATCGTTGTGGAGCTGCAGCCGCTGCTTAGGAGGGAGCGGACCCTGGGGTGCCAATGGCGAAGCATTTGGAAGGAGGAGGGGAAAGGGGCAATGTTTCACTTTCCGTTTCCAACTCAAATTTTGACATTCCGGTGGTATCGAAATTTGCGAAATTTCGTTTGAAATTCGCTCAAAACCGCTTGGTTTGAAAGCCAAATAAATTTAAAATCTAGTCAAAAAGTTTCGAAGCCTCCAAGCAAAATTCGCTCGAAAAGGCTTGAAATTCGCTCAAGAGCTCGAAAAACCGCTGTGTTTGAAAACCGCTTGAAAAGCTCGAAAAACCGACGGTAGTTAAAAAAATAGGAGGAAATGTAGAAAAATTAGGGAAAATTATAAAAAAAATTATTATAAGATATGAAAAAAGCCATTAATGGCAAAAAAAATAATACTTGAAGAATTACTTTAACAAATATTGCTACTAAATATAATTGAATAGATATTGAAACATGCAGAGTGTTGTGGAGATGTAGTCTAAAATTCTGATTCAAATATTGAACTTATTTGATCAACTATGATTTTTGTAGACTGTAGCAGAACCTGTAACAATGTATTTCTATTTATTTTTTTGCACTATAGTTGATTTGTTTAAAACTTGTATTCGTGTTGAATATTTAGTTATGATATGGCACTCTCTCAAAATAATAGAAAAAAATGATAGACGTTTTATCACTAGAGGTCTCATATAATTCTATATTGATTGTTGACAAGTTAAACGGGGGATTCTGATTTAGTCTAATGATTTCTTAGCACTTTACATATGATTTTTAAGAAAAACTCAGACGTACTTTTAAATACATGTTATGATTCTATGGATAGTGCCCTTCTTACCTCATGCTGTTGGTTTTTGCAAGAAAATATTGGTACTAAATATACTTCAATAAATATAACAACTAAATATACTTCAACAAATATTTATACTAAGATTCCGTTTGTCAACTTGGAACTGGGTCGTTTCTACTAGAATCTAGGAGAAACTCAGCCAAACGAGTTAAAGCTTGGAACGATTCTCCTTGGAACGTTTTTTCTTTTTCCACGCTGGAGCCGAATCGCATTCAACCCCGTTCCACCCCGATTCATAGAATCCAAACAGCTAGTCAAACGGTTTCCAGACAGTGATTCTGATTCTACCTGAAACGTTTCTACCAAGAATCTGGAACCGTTTTCGTCTCTACTAGAATCTGGAACCGTATTAAACAGGGCCTAAATACAAACATTGCTACTAAATAAATTGAATGGCTCAAAACCGTCTTCCAACTTTGTTTTTTTTTTTAAATAATATTCACATCAGAGGTCATAAGGCTATTAATACTAATTATGGAGAAATTTTTGATAAATTTTTTCAAATTTTTCAAATTTAAATTTGAATTGAAGCGAAATTCAAAACGTTTTTTTTTTGCGTGCGAGTGTTACGAACCAAATTCGAAAAGTCAAACCTGGAAAGGGGCGTCTGCGGCGGCCTTTCTCTGAGGAGAGGAATGTGGCTGGCTAGAACCTGGACGACAATAGACCTACATAGGCCCAATTTGAAGTTTAAACCCTAGCCCAGTAAGCGTGCCGCATACGCCAATATACGCGTACCGCCTATATAAACGTATTTACCAAGGCGTAACCTCACAACACGCATTCACAAGCCCTAAAGCTTTCTTGTGTCCACTCTCGTCTGCGAAGATCTCAGGTACGTTTTCCGCATCACTCTCGCGAGTTCTCCTAAAGGGCATTTTAGAGTTTCGTTAGCGTAGTTGTCTTCTTTGCCGCTTCACAAGCGCTGCTTGGCAACCATGGTCGCGCACGGCCGTGCCTCTTCCGCCATCAAGCCCCCGACTCGCCAAAGGACCGCATGCTGGGATTGCTCTCGACGCCGCCGACGAGCTGCGTCGTCCCGATACCTGCTTCTCCCGCGCAATCCGCATCCTTGAGTGAGTGGCAGGATTGGGGTAAGAAACACGATCGCGCGTCCTCCAGCGAGAGCCGGATCAAGGACAAGGCTCTCCGCGGCGCATCGCCGAGCGAGAACCGGGACAGGGAGAAGGTCCTCAGCCGCGCGTCATTGAGCGATAGCTTGGTGAGCTGACAGTGCGTCCTCCCTCCGTCCCTTGCCCACTGGCCGGAGCCCCCCGAGTGCCAGGCGCCGGTGTTCCCCACCGCCACGACGGCGTGTCCTCCCTCGCCCGCCGCCAGTAGCCCTCGAGTGCCAGCGCCAGATTCCCGCCGGCGACACTGATGCAACGCGCATCCACTCGCCGCAAAGACTGGATTTGCTCGCTGACGGCCGACGCTATCACCCGCGCCGGTGGGCGCTCGCCTCAACTCCGACTCCGACCTCCGGGTCTCCGGCAGCGTTCGTGCTTCTACGATTTTCCTCGGTCGCTCGCGATCGCATGGCACTAGCGCAACCGCAGCACGGAGCGAACCGAACTGACTGTTCATCTCTCCCTGTGTGCTCGTGCTCGACTGCTTAGGGGGGGTCCGCCGACTGTCGGAGGTGGGGCTGGAGCCCCAATACTAGATTCGCCACTACTTGGCGCCGTCCCTCGCTGTCGCGGGACTGGCGCGCTCGCCCGACGACAAGCGACCGAGCATCTTGTCCCTCACCCAGCTGTCGCTCAATGACGCGCGGCCGACGACCGCCGATGTGCCGCGGAGAGCCTTGTCCTTGATCCAGCTCTCACTGGAGGACACGCGGTCGAGCTTCTTACTCCAATCCCGCCGCTCGCTCGAGGATGCGAACTTCGTGGGTGTAACACCTGGGCTGGACCCACATGTAAGGGAGAGAGAGAGACTATTAAAGAGGGGAGCGCTGGTGGTATCGGTAGACATGAAAAATGAAATGAATCCATTACCTTTTGCCTGTTTCCTCTTCTTCCTCCTCTGAGTTCTTCTTTTGCCCCAAGTTGGTCGCTGGCTTCCTCGATCTCACGCCTCCAATCCCATCGGTGGCAAGGGGACGTTACAATTGGTATCAGAGCTATCGCCAGCGCCAACGCCATCGTCATCACCAGCGTGCAGCCTCGAGCTTCCGCCCCTATCCGACTCGCGCCATCGCCAGCACCATCCCCGTCGCCGTCGCCATCGCCAGTGCGCGACCGATCGTCCCCGGGCGCGACCGCAAGGTCCACCACCGACGGCAACGCCAGCGCCCTCCGTTCCGCTGATTTCCTCGGCCTTCTCCGTCGTCAAGCAGGCGTGCCGCTGCTTCCGCACCAGATTCGCATCTACCACTCGCCTCGTTGATCGGAGAAGCTTCGAAGGATCCGTGTTGACCCAGGCGCAGATACTGAAGAGAGCCCAGAGGTTGGGGAAAACGTTGGGCGAAACTGTCGTCTCGTGGGTCCTTGTAAAATCCCTCGATCGGATTGGTGAAACTGGAGCAAATCAACATGGCGTCCCCAAAGCCCGTGGTGCAGAGTTGGTTTGTGCTGGATGCGAAGGAAGAGTCGGGCGATTGGTTGGAGGGGGAGTTGGCCTTAATCAAAGGAAGGATCGATCTCCTTTCCACTCGGGTGGAATCGATCGATACCACCCAGCAACAACTGATGGCGCGGACTGAGATTATCGCGAAAGAGGCGGAGCAGCGTGCGATGGACCAGCAACTACTCGCCAAACAGCTCGAAGCAACGGCTCAAGCGGTGGCGCGCCTTACCGCCGATCGTGGTTGGGAGATGAATCGTGAGGGCTGCCAAAACTTCGCCCAAATCGGGCACCACACGTACATCGGCGCAGCTATGGCGACCTCCTTCACGTTCGGTTCCTCCACAGTCACGGGCTCTACCACGACCGTCGCCTCGACACCATCCTTTGGTTTATCCTCCTCTCCAAAACCGTACATAGGTTATGGGGTTGTTGCAGCAGCACCTATCTCAGTTTCATCTGGCAATGCTGAATCAAGGATGTTGCTCAAGCAGGGTACTGAATTTGTGAGCCCAGAACCATCAGTTGCTGTGGTTTCACTTAAATCTGCTCAATCTGTATCAATATCATGCAAGCAAGTGGCTAATCAAGATGTGCTTGTTGGACGGAAATCTGTCACTGAGGTTCACAATGGTTTTGAATCTTCAAATGGAAGCAAAGAGTCACCAGGGGAAAAGGAATTGCTTAATGTTCCAGTAATGGATGCAGTAAAGGAATTTGTTGGCCAATTTCAGTGTGTTGACCCAATAATCATTGATGAGATCAAGATAGCATCAGGCCCAGAGAGCAGTCAAGTACTAATAATAGCAAGCAACAGATCTTGAAGGAACCATCAGAGAACAAAGAACAATCTGGACAGAAATATTCTTGCAAATGTGTGCAATCTTCTTGGTGCTTTGATGATGGAAGATTCGTCTGTTTATTTGGTGCTTGGTAAAATACCGCCATGGAGCCGAAGCGCTTTTAGCCCGGGAAATTCTCAAATAACTGATTCTTTTGGGGTGCTCCAGGAAATGCCAGCATGGATGTGTAGTGGATTTAGTCCTGGAAATGAAGAGAATCAGATGGATATGTGTAGTGCAAAGATAACTTCGGGTACAAAAATTGGTATCACATGGTTCCATCCCGGTCAGCGAGGGAAACAGGTGAACTTGGTGAAATGTCTATCAAAACTGTATTCCTTGCGTCAAGGAGGAAGATTATTGCATTGTCAGCCTTTTGTTTTTGCTTACATTCTGCGAGCACTTGCTTTGGGTGATCCATCTGTCAACATTCTTGCTGCTGAAGGGATACAGACAAATTTTGAAGGCAAATTAGTTGGTGTAGACCATGTTAAAGATCTTGCTGTTCTTAAGGTGGATGGCCCTACAAATCTTTTGAAGCCAATTAATGTGGGATAGTCCTCAGCTCTAAGAGTTGATCAGCAATGCTTAGCTATTGGAAATCTTTTTGGTTTTGATCACACTTTCACTGCTGGTGTTATCAGTGATTTAAATCGAGATATTTTCGGTCAAGATGGAGTGGCAATTGGTGGTGGAATTCAAACAGATGCAGCTATTAACCCTGGGGACATCGGTGGACCTTTGCTAGATTCGAAGAGGCACATGATTGGTATTAATACAGCAATTTTCACTCAGACAGGAACATCCGCAGGTGTTGGTTTCGCCATCATATCATCAATTGTAATTAAAATAGCTCCTCAATTACTTCAGTTTGGAAAAGTTCGCCGTGCTAGCTTGCTTGTGGAATTTGATCCAGACCCAATTGCATATCAGCTTAACACTCGCAATGGAGCTCCAATACTGCAGGTTTCTGGGGGCAGTGCGTCAGCAACAGCAGGAGACAACAAGGCTTATTGCAGGATCTTGTTGGGGTCGCTTAGTTTGCTTCAGTTCATCATGTATTCATTTGATATTGGACAAGCAATTGGTCTCCTCATTTCTTTTGCAATGCAAATTTACTATCAGCAGTGGATAGATTTGGAAAAGAGGAGGGATTCATTCACCAATGCATAGGAACATGTGTGCAGTTGGTTACCTCTTTTGTCCCAAGCATTCTTGACAATGTGTTCAGTGATATACAGCAGGTCAAGGTCCTTTCAAAATCTGATCTATTTCTTATTCATGAAGGACACAGAAGAAAGACTACAGTGGTATGAGCTGTATGAGCACAACTTTTGGAGGAAGGATGAAAATTCAGCTCAGGTGTTCACGACCCCGGTTAAGCATGATAAGCTCAGGAAATTCTGTATGGCAACACTAGGAAAATTACGGTTATATATTTCAATTCAGTCTGATCAAGATACCAAGGAAATATTTGGTAGGGGAAAGATCTCTATTCTCTGGCGATTCTGTGGTCCAGGCGTAACAATTGCTTGGGGACAAGCAATTTCTCATGGGGGCGGTAATGTAACACCTGGGCTGGACCCACATGTAAGGGAGAGAGAGAGACTATTAAAGAGGGGAGCGCTGGTGGTATCGGTAGACATGAAAAATGAAATGAATTCATTACCTTTTGCCTGTTTCCTCTTCTTCCTCCTCTGAGTTCTTCTTTTGCCCCAAGTTGGTCGCTGGCTTCCTCAATCTCACGCCTCCAATCCCATCGGTGGCAAAGGGACGTTACAGCGGGAGAAGCAGGTATCGGGACGATGCAGCTCGTCGGCAGCGTCGGGAGCAATCCCAGCATGCGGTCCTTCGGCGAGGTCGGGAGCAGCGACGGAAGAGGCGCGACTGCCGTGCCGCGCGGTGCGCGGAAGCGGCAGCGAGACAACTACGCTAACGAAACCTTAAAATGCCCTAGAGGAGAACTCGCGAGAGTGATGCGAAAAACATACCCGAGATCTTCGCAGACGAGAGCAGGAGAAAAGAAAGCTTTAGGGCTTGTGAATGCGTGTTATGAGATTACGCCTTGGCAAATACGTTTATATAGGCGGTACGCGTTGGCATACGTCGCACGCTTACTGGGCTAAGGTTTAAACTTCAAATTGGGCCTGTGTGGGCCTATTGTTGGCCACGTTCTAGCCCGCCGCATTCCTCTCCTCAGAGAAAGGCCGCCGCAGACGCCCCTTTCCAGAGTTCGACTTTTCAAATTTCATTCCTAACGCTCGCATGCAAAAAAAAAATGTTTTAAATTTCGCTTAAATTTAAATTTAAAAAATTTATTGAAAATTTTCCATAATTAGTATTAATAGCCTTATGACCTTCGATATGAATATTATTTAAAAAAACGAAGTTTAAAGACATTTTTGAACCATTCAATTTACTTAGTAGCAATATTTGTTGAAGTATATTTAAGCTTTGTTTGGTACGGTTCCAGATTCTAGTTGAAACAGAAACGGTTCCAGATTCTTAGTAGAAACGTTTCAGACAGAATCAGAATCACTATCTGCAAACCGTTTGGCTAGCTGTCTGGATTCTGTTAATCGGGGTGGAATGGGGTTGAAGGCGATTCGGCTCCAGCGTGGAAAAAGAAGAAACGTTCCGTGGAGAATCGTTCCGAGCTTTAACTCGTTTGGCTGGGTTTCTCCCATATTCTAGTAGAAACGGCCCGGTTCCACGTTACCAAACGGGATCTTAGTATAAATATTTGTTGAAATATATTTAGTTATTATATTTATTGAAGTATATTCAGTATCAATATTTCCTTGCAAAAACCAGCAGCATGAGACAAGAAGGGCACTATCCATAAAATCATAACATGTATTCAAAAGTACATCTGATTTTTTCTTAAAATCACATGTAAAGTGCTAAGAGATTATTAGACTAAATCAAAATCCCCCGTTTAACATGTCAACAATCAATAGAGAATTATATGAGACCTCTAGTGATAAACCGTCTATTATTGTTTTCTATTATTTTGAGAGAAAGCCATATCATAACTAAATATTCAGCACGAATACAAGTATTAAACAAATCAATTATAGTGCATAAGAAATAAATGAAAATACATTGTTACAGGTTCTGTTACAGTCTACAAAAATCATAGTTGATCAAATAAATTCAATATTTGAATCGGAATTTTAGACTACATCTCCACAACACTCTGCATGTTTCAATATTTATTAAATTATATTTAGTAGCAATATTTGTTAATGTAACTCTTCAAATATTATTTTTGGCCATTAATGATTTCTTTCATATTTTGTAATAATCTTTTTTTTATAGTTTTCCCTAATTTTTCTATATTTCCTTCGGCTTTTCGAGGTTTTCAAGCGGTTTTCGAACACAGTAGTTTTTCGAGCTCGTCGAGCGAATTTCGCTCGGAGGTTTCGAAACTTTTTGACTAGATTTCGAATTTATTTGGCTTTCGAACCGAGCGGTTTTGAGCGAATTTTAAACGAAATTTAAACTTCAAATTGGGCCTGTGTGGGCCCGCCGCATTCCTCTCCTCATAGAACGCCCGCCGCAGACGCCCCTTTCTCCTTCCAAATGCTTCGCCGTTGGCACCCCAGGGTCCACGCCTCCAATCCACGGCTCTCCCCCTCTCCCGCATTTCCTCAAACACCTCCCGGTCAGCCCCGCCGCCCACTCCCGCATTTCCTCAAACACCTCCCTGGCACTTCGCCGCTTTCTCCCGCTGCCGGCGTGCGACGCAGCGACCCTTGCTCCTCACGCTCCACTTCCTTCGCCACTTCTGTTTCCACGGAGCCCGCTGGCTGCCGCCGGCCACAAGGCCCGCCACGCTTCCACCAGGAAGGTGCACGACGTCCTCGAGCTCTTCCACGGCATCGGCCTCGCGCTGTGCTGCTCCCCAAGGTCAAGATCCTCCGCGACCACGGCGCCCCGGACGCTGTCATCGTCAAGCTGGTCACCACGCATCCCAAGGCGCTCACGCACAGGGCCTACCTCTTCGACGAGAGCTTGGCCGCCATGAAGGAGCTCGGGGTCAGCCCGTCCTCCAGTATGTTCCCTTACGCCTTCGGGGTGTTTTCCAGAATGTATCCGTCTAGATGAAAGCACAGGATGGACAATTACCTGAGCTTGGGGTGGACCGAGGAGCAGGTGAAGCAGGCCTTCGTCAGGCACCCATACTGCATGTCTGTGTCGGTGGACAAGGTGAGGCGTATCTGGCACTTGTTCGCCAACAGGCTCGGCTGGAGTCCGGAGTATGTAGCGGGGAACCCGATAGCTCTCTCGCTCAGCTACGCGAAGCGGCTCTTGCCGAGGTGCACGGTGCTGGACATATTGGCGTCAAAGGGCATCATCAAGCGGGGCATCCGGATAAACCATCTGGTGCTGGGGGAGGAGAAGTTCATGAAGAAGTATGTCACCAGTTACCAGGAAGCAGTTCCTCAAGTATTTGAAGCTTATACAGCCAGTGCCGGAACTGTGAAGTAGTCAAGCAGCTGGGGGATTCTGCTGTGCTTTACCCTGCAACAAAGGTACTGCCTTCCCCATGGCCTCAATCATTTGATTTCGTTGGATGCTTTCCTTTCATTCTGAAATCAAGACATGCAATGCACCTGAAATCAAAGAGTACTAACTTGGGCCCTATTTACTATGCTTATCCCTGGTTTTCTTTTTTTGTGAATAAATAGACTTTTGAAGTGTGAAGATAAGAGTAGTGACTGATAAGTGAAACTGCCTGCAAAGCATTAGATGTTGATAGAACTATGGAACACTCAGAAAAGAAAACAAATGTCCATAATTTTGTAGGGATATTATTTCTTGTCCAACTTGAATACAAAAGAAAAAAAACTTCGGGTGGTATAGAAGACAACTAGAACTAAACAACTTATTTGAAGACAATATTCTTCTTAAAATGGAGGGAGTAGTACAGAGCGATCTAAGTCAGAAGTACTAAGTGTTTTGAAATGGAGTGTATGTCTCTCTTAACGCCAAGTGCCTATCGGATGTAGATGTAGTAGTAGACTTTGCATGTTGCATTGTTCTTGACAGCTACAGCACCTTGTGAAGTAACAGATCGTGGTTGGCACACTAATCCTCAATGAACTGCTCATTTTCTGGAGAGGGACTGCATTGCATCAGATCAGATCGTATGTAACAACTAACTAAAAAATTATACACCGGTCTCTCTTGACTTGTGATACTTCCGGTGGTAAAGTATACTGTGTATGAAACTCCGAGAGGTCATGAGGCAGACCGTCAATTTTCAGAGTGCAGATACCAATTAGCAGGAGCACTCAATACAATCCTATTATGCAAAACATGGTTATTATTTACAATTTATACTGTATATAATAATTCATATACAGGGATGATAGTTAGCAGATCAGAAATTGACAACTCAAGTGCACAAGTTTCTCCTAAAAAAGTCAAAAAGGAAGTGACTGCGTGATATGAACAGAGGGTAAAGAAAGCAGATAGATATCCAACCTTAATATTTAGCACCTTGGTCCTTGGTATACCTATATTTGCTGGTTCCAATGCTACGGATGATATATGGATGCCGAAGGAAACAATGATGTGGCATTATGTTTCTATGCTCGTCGAAATAGCGTGCTTTAGGCTCCTTGACAAATAGTACTACCCTTTATAACTTCCATTGGTACCTTGATAAGTAAACCTACAGAAAAGGCAATCCGCTGTATCTTGTAAAAAAAATACTTTGCCCCACTATTTTTTGATTATTTCATGATCGACTGTGTATTAGACAGTCAAGTGGAGTGTTTGATACGTCCCTCCTTGCCTTGTTTCTGCGGAACAAACTCCAATCCAGCGTGTAGCTGGACAGAAGCTGATTGCGTCTTTGCAAACGCACGAGTCACCGGCCGAAGCCTAGAGTATTCGCCGGAAGACGTCGTGTTGTTCGCGAAATAAGAACTTGATGGATTTGGCTATTAATCGGAGCCACAGCCTGGGTTTGGTTGTTGATAAAACGCAAGCTCCGATTCTATTCTTTTGCAGGTGAATATATAGTGTTCTTTACAGAGTTTGATTCTATCATACTTGCCTAATACAATCCTCCCAAAAATAGAACAACTATCTATAAAATCTTAATTATGAAAAGAAACTCTTCATGACTCTTTGCCGATTCCTTGTTGATTCCTTTCCTGAAATAAACACGATCCATTGCTTGACGTGTATCATTACTCCCCTTGGAAAACTAAGCTTGTCCTCAAGCTTACAATTAGGATGCTCTCGACGTAATTGCATAGCATCAACCCAAGTTGCTTCCTCCTGCCTTTGCCCTGCCCAATGCACCAAGAATTGGCAATGCCCTCCTACAAATCGCTGCGCCAACAATTGATAAGACTGAGGTGTAGCTATTTCTGTTGTGGAACCAACATCGTCTGGCAACAAGCGAACATGAGCTGGTGGAATCCCCTTGAAAGGTTTTAGGAGATACATGAAAGACATTGTGAATACAAGCTTCTTCCGCTAATCGCAATCGATAAGCAACAGGACCCACGCGAGCTTCCACCAAGAAAGGCCAATAGAATCGTGGTTCGAGTTTATTTGAATGTTGATTCCTTACTGATACTTGACGGTGCTTTTGCAGTTTAAGCCAAACCCACGATCCCACTTCAAATTGTACTTCCCGATGATGATCATCGTACCTTTGCTTCATTCTATTTTGTGCTTTTGATATCCAATGTCTTATTGTTTTTGATAATCCAATGAGCTCACGCCCATGTTGTGTTCTGAAGGCTGTTTTAAAAATATCCTCCACATACATACGAATTTGATGATAACCCGATTTAAGGTTCAACTTGGTGAAGAATGTAGCACCTCTCAATTCATCCAGTAGCTCCTCTACAACCGAAATGGGAAATTTGTCTTTTATAGTCTGTGCATTGAGTTCCTGATAATCCACACAGAAACGTCAAGTGCCATTTGCCTTTTTCACCAAGAGAACGGGAGAAGAAAAGGGCGATCGGCTGGGTTGAATTATACCTTGTTGGAGCATCGCTTCACATTGCTTCTTAATTTCATCCTTTTGCTTAAATGGGTAACGATATGGGTGAACAACGATCGGGTTTGTACCCTCCTTCAAGCAAATTCGATGATCACAATTGAGCTGTTTGGTTGTCTTCTAAGCTCAGCCAGGCTGCATAAGCTCATCCAGGCTGGTGGGAGTCAGGCTGAGTGGATGCAAGGAGATGTTGTTTGGTTGGTCGTATGAGGTTGGACAGGCTGCACAGAGATGTTGTTTGGTTGGCTGCACTGGAATGGAAGTGTGATAGGCAAATTCAAGAGAGGAATGAAATAAATTTTAAAAATACTAAAAAATCAATAATTTCACAAATGAAAATAAAAAGTTTTAAAATATAGTCTAGGAAATCAATAAATTGAAAAACTAAAATTTTAATCTTGTGAAATTTATATAGCAAGTATGGTCTAGTTTTGTTCGAAAAAATATCAGCAACACATAGGTGAAATCGGTTTATTGATCGGAGATGTTAATCAAAAGATATAGCAAAGAAAAGAAGAAAATCAGATAGTAAATGCTGATGTCAGCATGCATGCATAGCTCAGCAGAACCTGGCTCTGGGGAAACAGTGATTTTCACGTTTCCTACAGCAAATGGGGTTTGTCGTTCTCGCTGCAACCCCCGAATCTGTACTGGTACTCCCTCGTGAGAAAATGACATGGTGAGATCTTCAAAATTCCACTTGATTTCCCCCAAAGAACGTAGCCACTGCACCCCTAACACCATATCAAAAGCTTCCATTGGAATCACAATAAATGGCGCTGCAAGTATGCGCTTCCATCGCGAATTCTATTTTTAGCACTATCCCGAGGCAAGGCAATTGTCCTCCTCCGGCAACCCTAACATGAACAGATGATACCGGCTGTTGTGTCCACTTTATCAAGGAGGCCACATGGCTACTCACAAAATTATGTGTGCTTTCACTGTCCGCTAGGCCATGCAAACGACGACCTCGAGTAGTGATAATAATTTGCATGGTATCACCATGTTTAGGGCCCTAGACTGCCAACATTGACAAGGATGGATCCTCATCTATCGCCATCTCCTCAGCCAACTCCTCATCCGCCATTTCCAGTAAAAATAATCTCTTGCATCTATGTCCCCTAGTGAAAATTTCATCACAGTTATAACATAGACCTTTTGCTCTCCTTTCGGCGATTTCATCTGCTGTTAAACGACGACGCACTGGTGTGGACGAATTGGGTCCTCCAGATCTGCTAGCAGCTAATGATCCGCTCCGATCGGCCTGCTGTGCTGGAACTTCAGTAATCGTTGGGGTATGTGCTCCTGCGTGCCCCCCTGCTGTTTGTTGTGTTACTGTAGCTGGTAAAGAAGTCGCCACGCCCCTACTGAATGGCGGCCGTTGGCGTACCGCTATCATTGAACCCTGGTGTGCTTCTGCTAACCAGAGATCCCATCGAACGTCCGCTTCTCGTGCAGGGCTATTTGCTTCTGCCAGATCTCGTGGCCTTTCTCGGCGCACTTCGGCCGCCCGCCAAGGTAGTTGCCAACCCTGATGTAAAGGTTTCAATCTGATCCGGCCTCCGCATACGGTGAGTACGGGGGAGTAACCGCTGAAACTCCCGTGCGTATTTGTCCACTCGCATTGATCCTTGTTTCAAATTGACAAGATCCCCCAGCGGGCTAATACTGGAATGTCTTGTGAATCGTTTTACGAATGTGTCATAAAATTCCTCCCAGGATCATCCTGTTGCATGTTGTCCAATACTTCCAGAGCTTCACTGCGTAAATGAATGCCGGCCAATTCCAAGTATTCCGATTCAGGAATCCGATGAAATCGAATGAAGCGCTCGCACAACTTCAACCATCCTAAGGGATCATCTGTGCCATCGTATTCGGACAACTCAAATCTGGGAGGACGCGGTGTCCATCGTCGATCGTTTTCATCTTGGTCCCGCCCCTGGCCCAGCCGTCGACGATTGCCATGCGGAGGGCGTTCCGCTCCTGGTCCTCTTTCCCCCGTCGAGTGACCCCGTTGACCTCCATCGTAATTGTGTTGTATAGTACTAATTTCTGGCCGTGATTCATCCACCGAGCCCCTTGCTGAGATCTGTTTAAGCACCAATTGCTGAGCCTCTAATTGTTTTAGCACCGCATCTAGCAATCGGTGTGTTTCTTTCCCTGCGATCTCCAGCGTGGTTACGCGTTCTTCTACGGAAGCCCCTCCTTGCCTTGTTTCTGCGGAACAAACTCCAATCCAGCGTGTAGCTGGACAGAAGCTGATTGCGTCTTTTCAAACGCATGAGTCACCGCCGAAGCCTAGAGTATTCGCCGGAAGACGTCGTGATGTTCGCAAAATAAGAACTTGATGGATTTGGCTATTAATCGGAGCCACCGCCTGGGTTTGGTTGTTGATAAAACGCAAGCTCCGATTCTATTCTTTTGCAGGTGAATATATAGTGGTCTTTACAGAGTTTGATTCTATCATAATTGCCTAATACAATCCTCCCAAAAATAGAACAACTATCTATAGAATCTTAATTATGAAAAGAAACTCTTCATGACTCTTCTGCCGATTCCTTGTTGATTCCTTTCCTGGAATAAACACGATCCATTGCTTGACGTGTATCAGTGTTCCTGATATTGTAGGAGAAATTCTTTTGCCTTAGAGATTGCTACTCCCTTTGTTCTTTTATTCTAACTGTTTAGAATGAGTGCAATCAACCTTTTAAAATTTTGGCCACAAATACACATAAAAGTACGTAGGTATCACATAAGAATCATACTAGTACATTTGTCATTAAAAATACTCCTATGTTACTCTAAAAAAAGTACTCCTATGTTATTATACTTTTAATCAAGGTTCAAAAAGGCGCTGTTAAGCGCCGCCTAGGCGGTTGGTGGCGCGCTTCCGCCTCGCTTAGGCACTTAAGCGTGCTATAGGCGGAGCCGACGCCTAGGTGGCGCTCGGCGGACGCCCAGGCAGGCGGAGGCGGCTCTAGGCGGCGTCTGGGCGGAGGAGGCGGCGCTTAACGGAAGAAAAGGGGGGAAAAGAAACCGGAAAACGAAAGAAAGGGGGGAGCTAGGGTTACCTAAGAGGAGATTCAAGGGAAATGAAACCGAAGCCTCCTCCGCGTCCCTGCATCGCGCTGCTCCCCGCGCCTCCTGTGAAATCATGTGCAGGTGTTGCTCGAGGGCGAACGTGGTCGATGATGGGACCGGAACTAGGTTCGTGGAGGAACTGAGGTTCGGGACTAGGTTTTGGTGGAATCGAGGTCTTGGTGGTCAAGGGTGTCATGCGAGACGTTCGAGCTAGAGAACGGTGCACGTGAAGGCTTGTTAGTCACGTGAGTATGGCAGGGGTGGTCATATGCGTGCAAAGTGGTTAGTCACGTGAGTATGGCATGTAGGCTGTACACGCGTGCAAGAGTTGTATTTGGCCAAGTTGAGTTGTGTTGAATACAGACTCCTTCCATGTTTGGAGTTGGAGTTGTATTCGGACTCTTTGTGTTTACTTTGTATAAATAAGGGGGAGGTACCTCCTGTTTATGAAATCAAGCAGAGCAGTAACGCAGAGCCAGATTTTAAGGTTTTTTACTCTTTTGATTGGAGTGCTTTAGACAAAAAGAAATAAAGATCAATTCCTTCAAGATCCTCTGCGTGTTACAGGTTTCGCGAAGCTACAGTATTCGCGATGCTACAGTAATCTTTTGGTTGATCTCTTGCACGTCTTTTCTGGTTCTAGATTGATTCATTGTCAATTTTGATTTCTTGAGTTCCATCTTGATTTGATCCATTCAAATTTTTCTTAGGACTCTATTTTTTGTGTTCCACAAAGTTTTATTGGATGTTATTTTATAGAACTTTGTCTAATCCCGAGGGTAGATCAATTCTCGTCATATTTTGTCACAGCAAGCTTGCGAGGTTTATAACTTTGATCTGTAAGTCCGATCGAGTTGATTCTTCTTTTGTTAGATTCGTATTGGAATCTAGTTTCTTGTGTTAAAATTTCAGGTCAATCCGACGGCTGGATCTCCCGGAATTCGTAATTTACCGAACAAGTCAAAAAGGCTGAATTCGACAAGTTCGGACTGGTCCGAACTTGACGACATGATCGGACGGTCCGAACTCGATGACTCCGATCGGACTGGTCCGAACTTGATAGTCACGATCGAACCGGTCCAAACTAGTCGATTTCGAAACAGTCAACTTGCAAAGCTTATATCTTTTGATCTGAAGATCCGATTTAGCTGATTCTTGTTGGGTTAGTTTCTAAATTGAATCTAGTTTCTGCAGTATCAATTTCACGTCAATCTGACGGTTGGATCTTCAGGTATTTGCAATTTAGTGGATGTCTGTTAATCTGTTTTTACTTGAAACATCAATTTGTTTTCGCGTGAAACATCAATCTATTTTTGCTTGAAACATCAATCTGTTTTTGCTTTAAACCGAAGCAATCTTTTATAATCTATTTTGGGGTATTTTGATAATTATCAAAAATTTGTTTTAGCTTTCGCACAATCATTCACCCCCCCCTCTGATTGCTATATTCGTATATTTCAATCCTACAAGTGGTATCAGAGCAAGGTTTTTCTAATTAATCTTAACCGGTGATTAGAAGAAATAGCAATGGATAGGTATACGACAAACCTTGTGTTTTCGATGGTGTTGATTTTCTGTTTTGGAAAGCAAAGATGGAGGCATTCATCCAGGCGTAGGGCTTCGTAATTTGGGAGAAGGTGTACAAGCCATATCAAGTACCCAAGATTGATGAAGTCAACGAAACCAATCAAGCACATGTTGAAGCAAACAGTAGAGAACGCAATTTGATCATCCAAGGATTGGGAAGAAGTGACTTCGACCGCGTGATTCATCTCAAGTCTGCATTTGAGGTATAGAAATTTATTTGTGATTATCATGAGGGTTCTAACATTGTCAAAGAGGTTCATCAGGATATATATAAGAAAGAATACATGCGATTTGAGATGAAGCCTGGTGAGTCGCTAGATGATTTCTTTGCACGCTTTAATAAAATTCTTAGCAATTTGCGTGCTGTTGGAGTTAGCTTTGATGATGCTGCTAATGCTAGACAATTGCTTGGTGCATTAGACATGTCTATTTGGGAGATGAAAGTAACATCCATTGGAGAATCAACTGTCATGAGTACACTGACTTTAGATGTTCTTTATTCTAAGTTGAAAACTCATGAGTTGGATGTTCTTGCTAGGAAGAATGATCATAAATCAATTGCATTGACCTCCCAATCTAGCATGTCTCATAATAATTCTTCTTCAAGTTTTGCTTTGTCCTTCTTGTCTTCACTAACCAATGAACAGATTGAGAAATTTTTGGAAGAAGACTTAGCATCACTTTCTTCTCGTTTTAATAAAGCTTTGCAGAATGTGAGAATGAGGAAGAGAGTTAGTGGCAGTCCTCCAAGATGCTATGAGTGTGGTGATCTCGACCATATTCGTTCAAATTGTCCTAAACTTGCAGGTAAAGCATCATGGGAGGAGAAGGACAACGACAGAAGAAAAGAGAAAAAGAATTTCCCTTCAAGAGATAGAAAGAAGAAGAACTTCATCAACCGCAAAGTGGTCCACCGAGTTCTTTCTGCTCTTGAACAAGTCAATTTGAGCGATGCGGATTCGGAGAGCAGCGAGGACAGTGCAACTTCAAGCAAGCATGATTTGACAGGGTTGTGTCTCATGGCCAAAAGCAGCGACAGCTTCACCGAGGACGATCACGACATCGATTTCAATGAGGTAGATCCTTCTTACGATGAATTGGCTATTGCTATTGCTCGTCTTGGAAAATTGCTTGACAAACGTGATAGAAAAATTAAGAAACATGATATTCTTGTGGAATCATTGAATGCTGAAATTACTAGACTTAATACCTTGATTCCTGATGATGATGCTTGTTGTCGGGGATTGACTATCTGATAGAGGACCGTTGTACCCCCAAAAGATCCTGAAGGTACCGACCATACAGCACCATCGGAAGACGCTCGGGAGAGCGTCCGAGCAACACAACCCCCGAGCATACATGTCTATCCGTTCGCCTACGACCATACTGGGAGGTCACGAGCATTCATGCTTGTGAAGGCCACGCGGATGCTCGAGCACATGGTCGAGGGACCCGGTCACGCCACTAGAAAGGAAGGTGGCAACCAATCCGCCGGAAATCAAGGGCAGGTGCACCGGGAATTCAAAACAAATGTGCAGATCAAGGGCCCCGGATCGTGGGCACTACAGTTATGGAAGCGTGGCGTAAATCTAGGGGGTAGTTACCTTATGTACAGGGTGAGGTTCTGTATTTAATCCCCCCGAAAACACCTGTAAAGAGGACTTTTTTTATGCAAGATAGACACAATACACTGGAGTAGGGCTGTTATCTCGGCAGTAAGAGGCCCAAACCAGGATAAACTCCGCGCATTTCTCCCATCTTGGCATCGCTCGGACGTTCCCCCTTGCTCGTACGAAGGGGCCCCTATTGATCCCTCATTCAACAAGTAAGCTCGACGGGGGCCCGTTCTCCAACCGTCGACAGCTGGTGCCGTCCGTGGGGATACGACATAGTGATTCCCGTGCAAATTCGGATCCTCGAGGATGTCGAATTCGGGAGATACTCGGAGTCTCTGTGCCTTCAACAACGTTGATGATGATGACATGTACTACGCCGGAGACGGTGTAGTCGGTGTGACCGATCCCGCAGGCCATACCGAGTCTGGGAGCTTTACCCCGGAATCCAGAGCACGAGAACAGGCCCTCCGTTCTCCGTGCATTGCCCTTGGTGATGACGAGGATGATTATGACGGACTTTATGATGGTCTGGACATACCGGACCACATCGAGTTCGACCGTGAGACAGCGTCCCGAGGGGATACGATGATGTCTCCCTCACGCTCGTCTCATTCTCGCCATGTCAACATGGCTGGGAGCCGCGGCGAGCCCGAGGTGGTATCCTCGGGAGCCGCTAAGCGCGATCGCTATGAAGCAGCCAGGCACCACCTGGAAGCGTCCTTGGGGAAGACCCTTGCGAGCATACGCCGCCAAGCGAGGGAGAGGCGGGTTTCCAGGGAAAGAAACTCCTCCCGAGGAAGCTCTCGTGAGTGTCATACCCCCGATCATGTCCCAGAGCACCGCCGGAGCTCTCCGCCGCCCGTCCGCCAGAACCGAGAACGCCTGCAGGCTTTGGCGGCAGTTGTGCGCGATCTTCGCAACTTCCCTGATCAACTGGACTTAGAGACCGTAGGCATGGTCGTGGCCGAGGATCTAGAGAGGCTTGCCGCTGACCTGAATGTCTCGGACCCTTCCCACGACCAGGATGCCCGGAGTGCTTCCCGGGACCGTCGAGGGCATACTCCCGTCCGCTCACACAGGGACGAATCTAGGAGCTACGCTCGGAGAATGCCCCAAAAAGGTAATCCTGCCCGCGAGAAACCTCGGAGTAATTCCCAAGCTACCTCGGAACGACATGCTTACATCCACCCGGATTACGAGCATTCCAAACGCTCCACGACCGAACGGTCGTCAGCACACCGTCCTCGCGAATTCTTCTCCCAGCTTGGCCCGCGCGTGGGGCGATGGACGCGGGACGCTCGTAAAGACCTTCATGACCGAGGGTACCACCATGAGACCCTGAACTTTGGTTGTCAGGCCTTCACGAGCTCTCTTCGAAGCGTCACGTGGCCGAACAAGTTTAAGCCCGGGCATATTGAGAGATTCAACGGGACCCAGAACCCGGATGAATTTTTCTCAATCTATACCACCGCTATCCTGGCCGCCGGAGACGATGAAGGGGTGATGGCGAACTATCTCCCAACAGTCCTGGATGGGGCTGCTCGTACTTGGCTCTTCAACCAAAAAGAGGGGTCCATATGATCTTGGGGCCAGCTCAGTGCGGCACTTCGTGCAAATTTTCAGAGTTGCTACACCCGCCCGGGAAAAGAGCGCGACCTTGAGCACCTGATTCAAACGGAAGGAGAGACCCTGCGACAATTTGTCCAGAGATTCATCCAAGTCCGAAATTCGATCCCGAACATATCGGACGAGGCTGTTGTCCGGGCTTTCAAGTTCGGGGTGCGAGACGTGCGTTTCACGCAGGACCTGGAAATCCATCCATACCTAACGGCCAACGAGCTCTTCCGCATGGCCGACAGGTATGCCAACGCCGATGAGGCCGTCCAATGGAAGAAAATGCTGGACGAGGGAAAATTGCCGCCTCAGCCCGGATTGGAAACCTCCGCCAGCAAAAAAGGCTCGAATTCTGTGGACAAAAAGATCAAGAAGAAGAAGAAGAAACAACCCTCGCCGGGCATAGTCGCCGTGGTAGAACAACAACAGCCCCAAGCATCCCAACCGCAGTGCTGGGGATTTAATGCTCGGGGCAGAGGACAACAGAATCGGCCCCGCGATCAAGGCGACCCAACAGAGCAACGGGGCGGCCTCTACTATCCGCTCCATCAGGCATACGGGCATGATCTACGGAATTGCCGAACGTGGACCTATCGCTTGGAGCAATTTTACAGCGGCAAAGGTCCCATGCCGTCGCTCCCAGTACAGGGCGAAAATAGCAAAGGCAAAGAACCCGTCGAGGATAAGGACGAGGACATGGAATATCAAGAACCCCAGAACCACATCGCGGTTATCTTCGGGGGCTCCTCCGCCTACAGATCTCGACGAGATTTGAAGGATGCCGCGCGGGAGGTACACCATGTTACCCAGGGAAAACCTCATGTACAAGAACTCAAGTGGTCCGAGCTATCCCTTACGTTCTCCAAGGACGATTGTCCCCTTGGAATGACAAAACCACATAAGCTTTCGATGGTCGTGAGCCCGACCATCAGCAACACTATCGTCGGCCGGGTCCTCATAGATTCCGAAAGCTCCCTGGATTTAATTTCTGCCAAGGTTTTGGACGAGATGCAGATCCCTCGCTCCAAGATGAAAAGCATAGCAGTTCCCTTCTTTGGGATAGTCCTGGGTACCTCGATTAAGCCTTTGGGCCAGATCGTTCTGCCCGTCACCTTTGGCAGTCCGAGCAACTTCCGTACAGAATTGATCACCTTTGAGGTGGTCGACTTCGAGTCAGCCTACAATGCCATTCTTGGCAGGACAGCTTTGGCCAAGTTCATGGCCGCCACGCACCATGTGTACCAATGCCTAAAGGTTCCTGGACCCAATGGGGTCATAACCGTAAGGGGGAGCCATAAGTCCGCGTTAAGTTGCGACGAGAGGGCGTTGGACATGGTCGATCAAATGCCTACACGCGACCCCGACCAAGAGCCGAAGCACTCCCGGCTTAAAGTTGTCCTCCAGCCCGGAGGAGAGACCAAAGCTGTTGTCGGGACCCCGAATTTGCAAATCCGGACCCTCTGTGTATTCAGCACTAGTCCAGGAACGCGCTAGTGCACACAGTCTTAACATTGGTAAATATCACAATCATACCACTCGATACCAATAAAGTACTTTATTTAAATAACCAAACTGGTTACTCGACCTTATGGCCAAGTTACAAATGTATGCCTCGCAAGGCGAAACTTATTCAGAGAAAAATAATAGCAGCGGAAAATCAAATAACTTCGTGGCGCCATCCAGTATACCACAGGCAACTGACTGGGCTCGCTTCCCTAAGTAGACGGATCCTCCTGGAGTTCCTCCTCCAAAGCTAGCGTAGTTTCCTCTTCAACTGATGTTGTGTTGAGGCAAGGGTGAGTACTTGGTACTCGCAAGTCATGCACAGAATGCAAGCTAATATACTATATGCATGGCTTGGTACAAAGGAATAGCTCAAGGTATATTTGCAAAGAAACAAAGATTTGAAAAGTAATATAAGTAGATTCGAAAGCAGTAGAAATAAGTAAAGCATAAATAACTTTTCAAGAAGTTTAATAAACATTTTCCCCATCCTAAACCACATTTCCATCATCTTCATTATTAAACCAACCCACCTTTTCAAACCAAAGTTATTTTTGAGAAAATCTAACCCTTGACTGTAATTCCCGAGCGATGTCCAATACCGCGGACACGGCTATTCGAATAGATTCTAAACTCTGCAGAGGTTATGCACTTTACCCACAAGATACAATCAAACACCACAAAGGCGAAGTTCAGAATAAAGTCTTTCGGAAACCTCTAACAATACAAGTGGTCCTCCCTGCTATTGCAAGACTAACCCTTCCCTTCGCTAAGGCGAAGTCTAGGCCAATCAACCGTTAGATGGGTACCTGGCCTCGGCCAGACGCTCCCCGCATAACTTACACAAAGGGTGTAGTTGACCTCCTGAGGTCCCACAGTGCGTTATTAGCAACTTAATCAACTAGGTCCGTCCCATTACAGACATGTGGTTGCACGTTAGACCAGTTCAAAGGCTTGCAAGGTTAAGTCCTTAGGGTGACCAGGGCAAGACTACCGAAGAACCAAATCAACATCCCCAATGCCACAACTGGCCCACCTGATTACTCTTGCCACATGCCCCTGGCCGAAATCGTTTATCAAACCCCGCTTGATTACCATGCACCACGTGCCATCAACATCACATGATACTCTTCCAAAACAGGTTCAATATATCATTAAGTCAATATTAACATTTGATTATCCAAAATCATGTTATGAGCACGTGTGTCTAAGCAAGTATACTACAACGTTCTAAACCCATGTTGGCGATTTAATAATGTCCAACTAGTAATCCACAACTAGGGTGACAAGGGATCATGGCACATACTTAGATAATCAAGGTGTCATACAAAGAAACTGGTATTTATCTAATCCCCATGTTTAAGCAAAGTATTTTTCTAATTGAACTAGCATGCAATAGTTTAAATCAAAATAGATTTCGAAATAGGATCAACATGGTCAAAGCACAACTTGCCTTCAAAAAGTACTTGCTCTTGGTCTTGAGTTGGATCCTGAGTCAATACTTCTCCTTCGAATCCTTCCAGCACTTCAACGTCTACTCGTAAAGCGTGCAAATAGCAAATACACGAATAAACAATAGGCAAAAACATCCCAAAACTCCAAATAAAATCCATAAACAGAGAGAACATAATTTTCTGGATTTTTAGAAACTGGAATCGTCAAATTCGGAGTTAAGACGCAAAAGTTATGATTATTTAAAGTTTAAATAATCAATTAAATAATTTTACAGAGAAAAACTTTAGTCCAAAAATTAAATAAAATTCATATTTAGGTAGATCTTAATTTTATACAAATTTAGAAATTTGAATCACTCAAATCGGAGTTGAAACGCAAAAGTTATAAGCGTTTGAAGTTTGAATCTAAATTTGAATCAATATTTCGAATTAATAAATCATTTTCTTTTTCGGAAATTAATTATTGCGTCAGCATGGACACGTGGCAGCCTCTGATTGGTTGGTCGACGTCGGCCGGTCCATAGACTTGGTCCACGCCGCTCGGGTCCACTGCGGACTCTGCCCACGACTCACGTGTCGGCGACATGTGGGCCCACTCGGGTGACGTCATCGGCGACGTCGGCGGGGACTCGGCCGCAGTCGACATGTGGGACCCATGTGACGTCATGGGTGACGTCGGCGCTACTGGTCGGGGCCGACATGCGGGCCCTCGACACGCGGGCCCGCGTGTCGGCGCCACGCACGCCAGCGTGGGCGCTGACCGCGTCGGTCCAACTTCCCGACACGTGGCGCAATCACGGCTGTTGGTTTGAAAATCAACGGCGCGGATTAGATCCAGGGTTAACACGTTGAAACTACTCGTTGATCGTGGGTCGTTCGATTTAGATCGAACGGTCCAGATCCAATCCTATAATAACACTACTCCGGCACGTGGCAATTGTGAACCGTTGGATCTTGATCCTACGGTCCAGATCCAATCGGGTTGGGGACACGTGAACTCACCTCAACCGTCCGATCTAGATCTGACGGTTCACCGAGCCCGCGAAGTCCGGCGATGGCGCGGCGAGGCTTGGGCACCGGAGACGAGAACGACGACTAACCCGACGGCGTTCGGGTTGCTCCGGCGAGATGAATCCTTCCTTCAGTGCGTCTCGTCACGGTGGTTCCGGATCTGGGCTCCTTCTCGGCGGAAGACGACGGACGGCGCGGAATCGGCGTTCAACCGCTGCGCCGCAGGCTCCAACTCCGGCGAGCGTGCAGACGGCAAACGGCGGCGGCTCGAGCGAGATGGCTCGAGAACGGTGCGCAAGGATGAGGGCAACCTCGGGGGCGTCTCACGCTTTAAATAGCCTCGGCGTTCATGCGAGACGGAAACCTAGTTCTACACGGCGGCGCGCGGCGGCGAGTCCGGCTTCGGTCTCGGCGAGACGACGACGCCAGCCGCCCACGTGGCACGATCAACGGCCACGATCGCGACGGGGCGCGATCGGATCCGGGCCGGATACGGCCGAACCTAAGACGCGCGGATCTCACCGTTGGATCTTGATCCAACGGCTGGGACCGATTAGGGTTTTGAGTCGGTTGGATCGAGTCAATCGGCTCGGGTCGGACTTCGAGTCCGACTTCGGGTTCCGACTTCGGTCGGATGAACAAGACTCGACCGAGTTGGATTTCCAGCGATTTAATATTTAAAATAATTCCCGAGAATTCAATTAATTCATTAAAAATAGCAAATAACTCAGAAAAATTCCAAAAAAAATTCTGGAAAATATTTTGGATCATTTTGGACTCAAATAAAATATTTCCAACAAAATTTTATTTGCAAAATCAAATTCTTTAATTATTTCAAAATGGAATAAATTCAAATAAATTCCAAATAAATCCAAATAAATTCCAGAAAATTCCAAAAATTCACCAAAGTGCCAAATCACACATGAATTTAAGAAAAGCAAAATTTTGGGGTGTTACAAACCTCCCCCCCTTAATAGAATCTCGTCCCCGAGATTCAGGGCTCACTACAGAATAGGTTTGGAAACTTTTTCTTCAAATCCTCTTCGCGCTCCCAAGTCGCTTCGCTTTCTTCATGGTTGCTCCACTGAACTCTACAGAAACGGGTTGACTTGTTTCTAGTTTCTCGATCCATTGTGTCTAGAATCCTCACGGGATGCTCCTTATAAGTCAAATCCTCTTGCAACTCAATTGACTCTAGCGGTGTATGCATTCCTCGAGGGAACTTCGGAGACACTTCTTCAACTGGGACACATGGAATACGTCATGCACTCCGCTAACGATCGTGGCAACTCCGGTGATAAGCAACTTCGCCTCTGCGGCTCAAAATCTTGAATGGTCCAACATAACGGGTGCAAGTTTCCCTTTGGCATGGAACCTCTTAACTCCCACGAGGCGTAACTCACGAGGTATACAAAGTCTTCGGTTCAAAACTCAAATCTCGGCGATGATTGTCAAGATAACTCTTCTCGCCGAGATTGGGCTATCTTCAACCTTTCCTAATCATGGTGATCTCGCTTCTTGGCCTCTTGAAGAATATCAGGCCCAAAGACACAGCCGCACGGTCTCATTCCAATTCAATGGCGTCCGACAGGTCGACCATACAAAGGCCTCAAAAGGTGACATCTCAGAACTAGCCTGATAACTATTGTTGTAATCGAACTCGGCATACGGCAAACTCTTATCCCAAGAGGTAGCATAAGCTAATGCACAAGCCCTCAACATATCCTCCAGAATCTGGTTGACTCTTTCTGGTCTGTCCATCCGCCTGCATGGATGATAAGGCATCTTGAAGTTCAAACGGGTTCCCATGGCTTCATGCAACTTATTCCGTAACCTTGAGGTAAATTGGGTATCTCTCGTCCGATACAATCCTCTTTGGCACTCCGTGCAAAGCAGACAATCCGATCATGTATAATTACGCTAATTTATCTCCCGAGTAAGTGGTCTTCACGGGGATAAAATGGGCTACTTTAGTCAAGCGATCCACTATAACCCATATGGAGTCATAACCTCCTTGAGTCTTCGGCAAACCGGTAATGAAATCCATCCCGATTTCCTCCCACTTCCACTCAGGTATTTTCAGCGGTTGTAGCAATCCTGCTGGTCTCTGATGCATTGCCTTGACTCTCTGGCATACGTCGCACAATGCAACATGCTCGGCAACTTCACGTTTCATACTCGGCCACCAGAATCTCTCCTTCGTGATCCTCGATACATCTTGGCGCTTCCAGATGAATTGAATACTTGGAGTCATGGGCTTCTTCCAGAATCAGTTGCTTTAACTCCTTCTTGTTAGGCACACAAATCCGATCCTTCATCCATAACGTGCCTTGCTCATCCAACTTGAAGTCCTCTGCCTTGCCTTCCTCCTTGATGGACTTAATCCTGCGGATCTTGTCATCATCCTCCTGTCCTTCTCGGATCTGGTCCTCTAAAGTAGGCTTTACTTCCAATGCGGCCAGGAATCCGTTGGGTACCACCTCAATCCTCATTCTCTGAAATTCCAGGCATAACTCATCCTGATTCGTGGCTATCAACGTACTCACGGTATGGCTTTTCCGACTCGTGAGCATCGGCTACTACGCTGGCCTTCCCGGATGGTAATGGATTCCAACATTATAGTCTTTGATCAACTCTAACCATCTCCTTTGCCTCATATTCAGTCCGATCGGGTGAATATGTACTTAAGGCTCTTATGATCCGTATACACTTCACATCTGTTTCCAATCGAGATAGTGACGCCATATCTTCAAGGCATGCACTACGGCTGAGCCTAACTCTAGGTCATGTGTCGGGTAATTCTCCTCATGCGGCCTCAATCGCCTTGATGCATAAGCGGCGACCTTTCCATTCTGCATCGGCACACATCCAAGTCCTTGGCGCGATCGTCACAATAAATATCGAAGCTTTGAGCAACATCCGATAGAACTAACACCGGTCTTGATGTCAATCGCTTCTTCACTCTCAAATCCTTTCTCACATTCTCAAGCGCCCATGCAAACTTCTTTTCCTTCTTCAGCAATTGCGTAAGAGGTTTCGCGAATTGTCGAGAAGCCTTCGATGAAAGCGGCGGTAGTATCCTGCCATTCCAAGGAAACTCCGAATCTGGGTCACCGCCTTTGGTCGCTCCCAATGTAACACGCCTTCTACTTTGCTTGGATCTACTGGCGACTCCTTCTGCGGTCATTACATGTCCAAGAAACTCCACCTTGTTCTTCCAAAATCACACTTGCCGAACTTGGCGAAAAGTTGCTGTTCCTCACTTTTCCAAAACTCGCCTTAAGTGTTCGGCATGTTCATCCTCCTGCCTTGGAGTAGATTAGGATATCGTCTATGAACACGACGACAAACTTGTCCAAATATTCCATGAACACCTTATTCATCATATTCATGAAATAAATTTGGCGCATTAAATCGATCCAAAGGACATAATCAGTAAACTCGTAATGTCCATATCTTGGCGAGAATGCAGTCTTCTAATATCTTCCGATCGGATCTTCAATCGATGGTATCCCGATCTCGAGATCAATCTTGGAGAAAACTCCGGCTCCTCTCGATTGATCAAACAAATCATCAATCCTGGGTAGCGGATACTTATTCTTCACGGTGACTTCATTGAGTGCACGGTAGTCAATGCACATCCTGAAACTCCCGCCCTTCTTCTTGACAAACAAAGCTGGTGCTCCCCACTGGCGATGAACTCGGTCCTGATAAATCCTTTCTCCATTAACTCTTCTAGTTTGTTTCTTCATTTCTACCAACTCCTCGGTAGACATTCGATAGGGTTTCTTTGCTATCGGTCTTGTGCACTTACAAGCTCTATCACAAACTCTATGTCCCCCGTCTCAAGCGGCATACTGTAGATCGTTAGGAAAAACATCTGGGTACTCATTCACTACTGAGACATCCTCTATGCTGATTGCCTTGGTACTGTTAACCATCAAATGTCCATCTCTAACTGCAGTGGCTTGAAATTCCACTTTCTTCCCACACGGGCTCTCAACTGAGATAGTCCTTCGTCCACAATCCAATACGGCCTTGTGCTTGGATAACCAATCCATTCCCAATATGACGTCTAAGGTCTGGGTTTCCAAAATTATAAGGTTTGCTAGGAACTCTATTCCATCTATTAGTATTCTCACCCCGGAACATCCTACTTTCGTTCGGAGTTCGGAACCAGGGGTTTGAACTAAAAGCATGCATCTAAGTCTTGCAATCCCCAAAGCATTTCTAGTAGCAAAGCCTTGCGAAACAAACGAATGCGAAGCTCCAGAGTCAAACAAAACCGTTGCAGGTACTGAGTTAACAAGTAACTTACCCGATCTGACGTCAGTAGCATTCTGTAGTGCATCTGCGGTGACATGGTTGACTCGGCCTCTCACCACGGCCGGTGTGGCTCTGGTCTTTGGCGTCCTAGCTGGGTGGTTCCTAGATTGAAGCGAATCGAGTCACTCCTGCTGTCTTCTTTGGACAATCATGGCAAAGTGTCCTGGCTCGTTGCGATTGTAGCAGCGTCTCACTGTTCCTTCTTGTTGCTCGAGTAGCGTTTCTAGCGAAGTGAGGGTCTGGTAGTTTTGATTGACAGTCTTGGTGCTTTGGGATGGTGTCCTTGTTGCATTCGTGGTTGGAATCTCGAAGAATTGATTTGGTGCAACTCTCAGCGGCTATGCGTTCCTGGCGTGATCCTTGCTGTTGCATCCTGCGCTTCTGTTCTCATCCAGTTCCTTGCGCTTGTCCTCAAGAATAAGCGCCTTATTCACCAACTCTTGGAAATGGAAAGGTGTGGGTGATCAATCCTACTTGCAATCCTGAGTTAAGTCCCTTCATAAAAGCGAGGCTATGCCTGGATTTATCTGTCGCTACATCCTCAAAGCGTGGCGTGCTAGCTGTGTGAACTTGTTCAGTAGTCGGCCCTTTGGTGATTACCTTGCTTTAATGCTCAACTCCTCCTTCTTAAGGTCCATGATTCCTTCAGCACGTGATACTGTCGAATGCATTGTGAACTCTTCCCAAGTGATATCTTGAGGGTTCTCTTGCGTGTACGTAAATTCTCCCACCATTCGTAATTGTTCCTTCCGGTGATGAGAAGCGTAGAGTACCTTCTCATTTCCTATGCATTGAGCTATGTGTAGCTTCCTCTCGATTGATCTTAACCAATCATCGGCCTCCAATGGATTGGCATTCCCAGAGAAAATGGGTGGGTGAGTTCTCATGAACTCTGACAGTCTTGTATTCTGGCGTGGCCCCTGATTAACTTGTTTAGCAGTGGCCTGAGCAGTGACGTGTTGCATTTGTTGCATCATAGCATGCATCAACCGAATGCAGGCGGCGAGAAAAGCTCAAATTCTCGCACATCCAAAGGGTGGTGGTGCCGGGTGCTCCATCATTGGGGTTTTCTACTGGGCGAGAACCGCTTCTATTGCCTCCAAAGTTTCCACGGGTATTCACCATCTGTTGATTTGCTCTAGGTTTAGAGATGAGAGGGAAGCAAGAATAGACAAGTAATATGGAACTTATGCGGGGCGAAAGGGGTAACTTTAAGGTCCAACTTTATTATTTAATAACTTGGTATGGCTGCTTACAATGCCTAAGGGCCTTGCAACACATACTGCACACTCAGCAAACAAAGCAAATCCAAATCGAACTAACTCTGGAGTCTAACGCCTAAAGGGTGACTCTTTATTCTATGACTCGACTCGGCGAAGGAGTCTCACTATAGAACCTATGCTCACTCATCGAGAAAACCTCCACGCCTAAAGGGTGACTCTTTAATCCGTGGCGTGACCAACTCCCAGATCAACGTAGTTGAACTCTTCCTCCATCTGTCACAGGAGTGCTTTACGTAAGAACTCGAAATTTTTTTTTTTTAAATTGTGACAAGGTAAGGGAAAATTTCAGCAAGAGACAAGAAAAGAGAGAAGGGGATAAGTCGAGATGTCATTTCTTGTCTTGACAAACTTTTAGCTTTTAGAAAATAGGTTTTATCCTCACTACGACCATTCTAGCTTAGGGTTGAGCCTACGGTCAAGTATGGCTCTGATACCACCTCTGTCGGGACCCCGAATTTGCAAATCCGGACCCTCTGTGTATTCAGCACTAGTCCAGGAACGCGCTAGTGCACACAGTCTTAACATTGGTAAATATCACAATCATACCACTCGATACCAATAAAGTACTTTATTTAAATAACTAAATCGTTACTCGACCTTATGGCCAAGTTACAAATGTATGCCTCGCATAAGGCTAAACTTATTCAGAGAAAAATAATAGCAGCGGAAAATCAAATAACTTCGTGGCGCCATCCAAGATACCACAGTAACCGGCGGGCTCGCTTCCTAAGTAGACGGATCCTCCCGAGTTCCTCCTCCAAAGTCGGGCGTAGTTTCCTCTTCAAGCGATGTTGTGTTGAGGCAAGGGTGAGTACTTGGTACTCGAGAAGTCATGCAATGAATGCAAGCTAATATACTATATGCATGGCTTGGTACAAAGGAATAGCTCAAGGTATATTTGCGATGTGACATTTGAAAAGTAATATAAGTAGATTCGAAAGCTAGAAATAAGTAAAGCATAAATAACTTTTCAAGAAGTTTAATAAACATTTTCCCCATCCTAAACCACATTTCCATCATCTTCATTATTAAACCAACCCACCTTTTCAAACCAAAGTTATTTTTGAGAAAATCTAACCCTTATTTGTAATTCAGCGATGTCCAATACCGCGGACACGGCTATTCGAATAGATTCTAAACTCTGCAGAGGTTATGCACTTTACCCACAAGATACGGTCAAACACCACAAAGGCGAGTTCAGTAACAAAGTCTTTCTAAACCTCTAACAATACAAGTGGTCCTCCCTGTTATTGCGCACTAACCCTTCCCTTCGCTAAGGCGAAGTCTAGGCCAATCAACCGATTAGATGGGTACTGGCCTCACTTCCAGACGCTCCCCCTGCATAACTTACACAAGGGTGTAGTTGACCTCCCGAGGTCCCACAAGTGCGTTATTAGCAACTTAATCAACTAGGTCCGTCCCATTACAGACATGTGGTTGCACGTTAGACCCAGTTCAAAGGCTTGCAAGGTTAAGTCCTTAGGGTGACCAGGGCAAGACTACCCGAAGAACCAAATCAACATCCCCAATGCCACAACCTGGCCCACACGATTACTCTTGCCACATGCCCGGCCGAAATCATTTATCAAACCCCAGTTGATTACCATGCACCACGTGCCATCAACATCACATGATACTCTTCCAAAACAGGTTCAATATATCATTAAGTCAATATTAACATTTGATTATCCAAAATCATGTTATGAGCACGTAGCAGGTCTAAGCAGTATATACTACAACGGTCTAAACCCATGTTGGCGATTTAATAATGTCCAACTAGTAATCCACAACTAGGGTGACAAGGGATCATGGCACATACTTAGATAATCAAGGTGTCATACAGCAAATTGGTATTTATCTAATCCCCATGTTTAAGCAAAGTATTTTTCTAATTGAACTAGCATGCAATAGTTTAAATCAAAATAGATTTCGAAATAGGATCAACATGGTCAAAGCACAACTTGCCTTCAAAAAGTACTTGCTCTTGGTCTTGAGTTGGATCCTGAGTCAATACTTCTCCTTCGAATCCTTCCAAAGACTTCAACGTCTACTCGTAAAGCGTGCAAATAGCAAATACACGAATAAACAATAGGCAAAAACATCCCAAAACTCCAAATAAAATCCATAAACAGAGAGAACATAATTTTCTGGATTTTTAGAAACTGGAATCGTCAAATTCGGAGTTAAGACGCAAAAGTTATGATTATTTAAAGTTTAAATAATTAATTAAATAATTTTACAGAGAAAAACTTTAGTCCAAAAATTAAATAAAATTCATATTTAGGTAGATCTTAATTTTATACAAATTTAGAAATTTGAATCACTCAAATCGGAGTTGAAGCAAAAAGTTATAAGCGTTTGAAGTTTGAATCTAAATTTGAATCAATATTTCGAATTAATAAATCATTTTCTTTTTCGGAAATTAATTATTGCGTCAGCATGGACACGTGGCAGCCTCTGATTGGTTGGCTGACGTCAGCCGGTCCATAGACTTGGTCCACGCTCGGCTCGGGTCCACCGTGGACTCGGTCCACGACTCTACGTGTCGCTGACATGTGGGCCCACTCGGGTAGCGTCGCCGACGTCGGCGGGACTCGGCCGCAGTGGCGACATGTGGGACCCAGACGTCATGGGTGACGTCGGCGCTTGGCCGTCGGCCACGTGACATGCGGGCCCTCGACACGCGGGCCTCGCGTGTCGGCGTCCTACGCACGCGTGGGCCAGCGGCACCGCGTCGGTCCAACTTCCCGACACGTGGCGCAATCACGGCCGTTGGTTTGAAAATCAACGGCGCGGATTAGATCCAGGGTTAACACGTTGAAACTACTCGTTGATCGTGGGTCGCTCGATTTAGATCGGACGGTCGCATCTAATCCTATAATAACACTACTACGACGCGTGGCAATTGTGAACCGCTGATCTTGATCCAACGGTCCGTATCAATCGGGTTGGGGACACGTGAACTCACCTCAACCGTCCGATCTGGATCGGCGGTTCCACCGAGCTTCGCGAAGTCCGGCGATGGCGCGGCGAGGCTTGGGCACGGAGACGAGAACGACGACGAACCCGACGGGCGTTTCGGTTGCTCGGCGAGATGAATCCTTCCTTCGTGCGCGCTCGTCACGGTGGTTCCGGATCTGGCTCCTTCTACGGAAGACGACGGACGGCGGCGGAATCGGCGTTCAACCGTGCGCCAAGACAGGCTCCAACTCCGGCGAGCGCCAGACGGCAAACGGCGACGGCTCAGGCGAGATGGCTCGAGAGAACGGTGCGCAAGGATGAGGGCAACCTCGGGGCGTCTCACGCTTTAAATAGCCTCGGCGTTAGTGCGAGGCGAAACCTGATTCTACACGGCGGCGCGCGGCGGCGGAGTCCGGCTTCGGTCTCGGCGAGACGACGACGCTCGGCCGTCCACGTGGCACGATCAGCGCCACGATCGACGCGGCGCGATCGGATCTCGCGGGCGGATACGCTCGAACCGTGCACGGCGGATCTCGGCCGTTGGATCTTGATCCAACGGTTGGGGCGATTAGGGTTTTGATGGTTGGATCGAGTCAAGCCCGGCTCGCGTCGGACTCGAGTGGCTTCGGGTTCCGACTCGGTCGGATGAGCGATGCTCGACCGAGTTGGATTTCAGCGATTTAATATTTAAAATAATTCCCGATAATTCAATTAATTCATTAAAAATAGCAAATGACTCGAAAAATTCGGAAAAATTCTGGAAAATATTTTGGATCATTTTGGACTCAAATAAAATATTTCCAACAAAATTTTATTTGCAAAATCAAATTCTTTAATTATTTCAAAATGGAATAAATTCAAATAAATTCCAAATAAATCCAAATAAATTCCAGAAAATTCCAAAAATTCACCAAAGTGCCAAATCACACATGAATTTAAGAAAAGCAAAATTTTGGGGTGTTACAGCTGTTCTGCTCAGCGAGTCGGAACCCGCCAAGGTCGTGCATTTGGGATCTTCCTTAAATCCCAAATAGGAACTCGAGCTCATCACCTTCCTCCGAGTAAATCCGGATGCGTTCGCCTGGGAACCATCTGACATGCCTGGAGTCCCAAGGGAGGTGATCGAGCATAGGCTAGCAGTTCAGTCTGATAAAAAACCAGTGCGACAAAAACTCAGACGATTCTCCCCGGAAAAACAGGCGATCATCCGGGAAGAACTCGACAAACTCCTTAAAGCCGGCTTCATCAGAGAGGTCGAGCACTCGGAATGGATGGCCAACCCAGTCATAGTCAAGAAGAAAGGAGGCAAGTGGTGCATGTGTGTCGACCACACGGGCCTAAACACCGCATGCCCAAAGGACAACTACCTGCTACCTCGCATAGACCAGTTGGTCGATGCAACGGCGGAGTCGCGGGTTATGAGCTTCCTGGATGCTTACTCGGGATATCATCAGATCAACATATCCCGTGAAGACGAAGGGGAGACCTCCTTTATCACCCCGTTTGGGACATTCTGCTACACGACCATGTCCTTCGGTCTGAGAAACGCTGGAGCAACTTTTCAGTGTCTCATGCAGAAAACCTTTACGGATCAAATAGGCTGGAACTTGGAGGTTTATGTAGATGACATAGTTGTCAAGAGCAAGCTCACCCCAGATCATGTCGCCGACCTAGAGGAAACGTTCTGTAATCTCAATAAGCATCGAATAAAATTGAACCCAGAAAAATGCGTCTTCGGTGTAAAAAACCGGCAAGGTGCTCGGCTACATGGTCGGTCCGCAGGGCGTCGGGGCAAATCCAGAGAAAATTGAAGCCATTGAAAACATGAGACCACCCACATGCGTGAAGGAGGTACAGGCCTTGACCGGTCGGATGGCCGCTTTGAGCCGTTTCATTTCTCGGCTGGGTGAGCGAGGGTTACCCTTCTTCAAGGCCCTGCGCAAACACGACGGTTTCTCATGGACGGAGGAAGCTAATCATTCCTTTGATGAACTAAAGCAGTACCTATCCAAGCCACCCGTCCTGGTCACCCCCAAGACAGAGGAAAACCTGCTATTATACCTAGCAGCCACCCCGCAGGCTGTGAGCGCGGTATTAGAAGTTGAAAGGGATAGGGCCCAACGACCCATCTACTATGTTAGCGAAGTACTGCATGGACCAAAGGAGCGTTACCTTGAGGTCCAGAAGCTCTTGTACTCACTACTAATGGCTTCCAGAAAGCTGCGTCATTACTTCCAAGCACACAAGATTGTAATCCCGACCAACTTCCCGCTCTGGGAGATCTTGAAAAACCAGGACGCCAGTGGTCGTATAGCAAAGTGGGCCATGGAGCTTGCCGAGTTCGAAATAGTGTTTTCGGCTCGCACGGCGATCAAATCCCATGTCCTGGCAGACTTTGTGGCAGAATGGTTGGCGTCGCGAAGAGCATCGGCAAGGCGTTTTTGCTCTTTGCAATAAGCGGTGATGGATAGATCACCCTGTTGGAGACCATGAAAGGCAGCAAGGAGACTGATGGCACGGCTCTCCTTATTGCCGCATAAGAGACACTCGAGAGCAAGCCAAAGGGCTCTAGCGTCTTGGTCTTTGTCGAGGATGATATCCAACACCTCTTGTATTATGGAGCCGTACATGACGGAGCGTATAGCGTAGTCGTCGGAGACCCAAACCGTATCATCAGGCCGAACAGGGACTGTGCCGTCAATGTGGTGGAGCAGGCCATGGCGACCAAGAAGGGTCTTGAAGAGAATGTCCCATTTGGTGAAGTTGCCAGCGTCGACGTCCAGCATGACCGGAAGCGGTCCACGGGTAGTAACTGAGAGAACAGCACCACCAGCTGAGAGAGCAACACCTCCAGAGACGGGGGAGGTGGCAACTGGAGGCTGGGTGGCAGTACCAGTAGGAACCGGCGGTTGAGAGTTAGGCGTCTCGTCTGGGATGGTGGACCACGGGTAGCATCTAATCAAGACAAGCAAGGAAACAACATACTACCCATTCCAATACACTTGCCTTAACCGCGGGCGACGGATTGGCGAGAGGTTGAGGGAACTCCCGGGGTCACACCACCTGCACAAACATACCACACACTCAAAACATGCCCCCAAAACAGTACGCAAAAGCCCGTCTACCCCGACTTCACAAACTACTTCCAAAACCGAAAAATAGAGAATCTGTCCCGCCCGGACAGCAGACTTCAAATTAACATAACTTGAGCTCTAGATCTCCAAATCGATTAAACGAGTACATCATCGCGAAGCTTAGGAAATTTCCTAACGTTTTCTAAGTATTGGGAAAGCTGATTCGGCCTCTAAAATTCTTTAATATACAAAACACTACGTTATGTCCCAATTACATCACAAATTTAAACACGCTCGGTAAAACGACCATAACATTCAAACGGCTGGGCGGAATTGGACGTTCTTTATGTCTAATTAAAGGTATTGAAGTTACCTACAACTTTCTCAACAGGCGGCCGACCAAATTCCGACTCTAAAATCGCGAAAATTCAAACCCTAGGTCGACTACACAATCTGCCCGAAACAGAGAATTAAGAAACATCTAGATTTCCTCCAATCTACCCAATCATAGCACCACCCCTTGATCTAAAAGCATCAAATCAACCTCTAGAACAGTACCTAGACCATCCCCAAGGATCACCCATTCCATACCTCTTCCCGACGAACGACGAACGCTGAAATCCTTCCTCCCGGGCTCCCCGATCGACCTCCTCGCGCCGGAACCGTCAGATCTCCTCATCGCGGGGCTTCCCGGTGGATGGAACAGCGGGCTGGTGAGGTAGGGAGCTCCCCTAGGGCAGCAAGGAGGGTGGAGAGGGGAGGGGAGGTGTGGGGCGCAAGGGGGAAGGAGATGGAGGGCGGCGCACCAAGGGAGAGAAGGAGGGGGTGGCGGCTACCAAGGGGAGAAGGGGAGGGCTGCTAGGGCAGCAGGGGGTGCACCAAGGGCTTCATGCTGCCCCCCTCTCCCCTCATGGGCCAAAGAGCCCCACTTTTGGCCCACGAGGGGTCCCCCCTAAGGCCCAACTTGCCCTGGAAAGACCCAAACTCCCGAAATCGGCCCGGAAACGCGATTAAATTGCATAACGTAAAGTTTTATTCTCTAATTTCACATTTTATAATGTCACACCATCCCGTAGTGTCACATTCTCCCCCCCCTTAAATAGGATTCGACCTCGAATCCGAAGAACGCCAAAAACAATAACAAAGTCCACAAGGGACAAAAGACTTCTTTGCAACACAAAACATTCACACAAAGACTCAAACCAGAACAATCGACAAACAAGTTCTCAAAACTAACACTTAGCGAGAAAGTGTTGAATTAGCTCAACAAGTGCAACCTCTCACGGTTCCACCTTCACTTCAATTCCCAATAATTTTACAAAAGTCAACCGAAGTCCTCGATTTCACCCACTAAAAGGCTTAATCAAATTATTACGCCCAAATCCTCACGTCAAACCCTTCATACTACTATCACAACCAACCTGATGAACTCAGAATAACTTCTCTTTTCGAATTCATTCACAAAACCTTAATTTCATTCATCAACCTGTCTACCACATCTCATTAATCTCATGATGACACAATCAAAGCGAAACACATCTCTTTTAACACCCTCTCTACCAACGAATCACCAACGGTGACCTATTAATAACTGGGGTTCTAAACGAGAACCGCCAAAGAATTAATTATACAAAATCCCATCTCTTCCAATTATTTGACCTTTTTCACAAAGAATCAAAATTAACTAATGACATCTACGCACACAGCCTTCATCGACAATACTTTCCTTTCGAGCACAAACCACGGTACTCTTTCATTCTATCCTCTCCCAGGCATGATCCACACCCAGGGACAACTAGCTAAGGCAATGTTCACGACAGAACACTTCATTTCAAATTACCATCACCCTTTTAACAACCAACCATAATCTAAACAAAATTTGAACCGACATCTCAAGCTTCCATCATAACCACCTTTTGAACCACAACCAAACTTCTACGCCTAGCCCAAGCTAGGGCTGTAGATTCTTATCAACCACAACTGATTCTTATCAACCACGACTGATGATTTTTTTCCTATGAGGGTCTTGCCCTCACATTTCCTCACTCAAATACTACCAAGCCCATGAGCATAATCTTCCATTATACTCAACAATTTCATAAGCATTTCTATTCATCTCCCAAACGAGATTGCCAACAAAAGCAAACTCCCTTTAGCCGGATGAACCACATTCATCAATCGAATCCCAAAACGCCACAAATCACATTGAAACAAAGATTTGACAACATCGAAAGATCACTCTATTTCTTTTCCTAAGTCAAGTCGCAAAGGAAAAACTCCAATCTCAAATTAATGCGATACATTTCGCATCAGGGAGCACTCAAACAAAAAGAGAGACTCAGCACAATTCTTTGACAAAAGTTCTCAACAATCAATGACAACTCGACTCACCTTCACCAGAGCCAAACATCTCATTTTAACCAAAAGCAACATTGTGGAAAAGAAAACCGATTCTCAAATCAATCGAAAGAATCCACAACCGCCGTAATAACTCTCAAGGAGACAAGGAAACCCAATCCTCTTACAGCATAGCCAAATGGTAGAAATTATTCACTCTTTCTTTTCATGCAAGAGAGCAATGGAAATTCTCGATTCATGACATGAATGCAAACTTTTCAAGAGCGCTCCGGATTAGTCATATACCCCTATATGACTTTCTCACCGACCTAACTCAACAACTCTTTTATTTTGGCTACTCATTTTCACAAAGGCAAACACCAAGACTTTACTAAGGCAAAACACCTCTTGAACAACCACAGAGCATTTAAGAACAATCATAAGTTCATACTTTTCAAACACTTGCAAACACCACACACTTCTTCAATCAAACCAAGCTCTAATCAAGATAGAGTTACAAGGATTTTCAACTCAAGAACCTTCAACACAACCCGTTAGGTTTATTTGATTCCTTTAAATACTGATTACAAAGATAATTCAGATTGCACACGAAAGGACGCGATCCCCTCGGAAACTTTTGGGTGCAAATCTATACTCATAGCGTAAATTAAACAAATGGCTAAAACCAAATATTGGCACCAATCACTACAAATTTATGGAAACTTTGAAACGCAACCTAAGGAACTCCTTGCTCGAAAGCATTCAACCAAAATGGTATGCCAAACTAGCCCAAAAGCTTTAAACACGAGCTCAGCACGAAACCCACCAAATCCAGTATTCCACTACACTTACCATTTGGGCATTCAACATTCACTATTTACTCATCGAGAAGGCCCAACAGGACTTAACAAAAACCACACAACAAATTCTTTCTGTAATTACCTTTCCCAACATTTATAAATAAAGTTTATGATGCTTATCATAAGACATCCAACCAAGACTACCTCATCATGATCCCCACGGACCATCAATTCATATAACATCATATTCTATATTTAAAAACATAATACTTCAACAAGTACTTTAGCAGGATCAACCTATCTATTTCATACCATCCATACGTCAACTTTTCAACAATCGAACTTATTCCATTAATCAATGACTCCAACAAGTAAATGTCATCTCCACAAGATAAAGTTCGTAAACAGGACTTTAAGACATACATTCATTAAGGATAAATCCTTACATCATGATAATTATCCATTGTTCATTCGATCACAACAGTGCTCAACATTAAACCACATTTTACAGTTTGTCTCTATTTTTAACAATCATTTTCAACGATTAATCACACTACCAAGTCATCAATATCAATAATTTGCATAATCATCAAACAACAACATTGCTTTTAGCTACCCTATACATAGGTTATAACACAATTGCCACTACACAACGTACTCCAACTATTTAAAATAAATTTAATGAGTTAGACAATCCCAATGCTCTTTACAACAACATCAAACAACAACTTCTACCTTCTCAATTGTCATCTGTATTAGCATTTCAAGAACACAATTACATCCTTCCAATTATGCTAATAGTTTGCAACAACATAAATAGCGACTCTAATCAACTTCCAAATTGGGTTCACAAACCGACACGATTAAATTTATGTACTAACATGTTAATTTAGAACATCTTTAAACAACCAACCAAGTTTCTATAACAATGTTAATGGTTTACATCACCTTAATGTTCTCACTATGCATCAAAGTTTAAAACTTTAAATATTATCGAGGGTCATAGGCACTTTTACAACAAAGCAACATATTCTAAGCATGTACATTAACACATTTAATCATTCCCACTATGGGGGTACTCTACATCACTAGAGGTTCATTTAATCTTAAGCTAACGATAACAATTACATTTAATTGATTCAACTCACAAATTAACTAAGGAGTACATCATTTCCATAAACCATGTTGTTACATACTACATAACATGCTAAATAACAATTCTCATTATTGACAAGTAATTTCAGTCAAAAGACTACTTACTTTGTTTGCAGCATTTTCTTTTTTTAAAAAAAACTCAAACAAACTTCACAAAGAAACTTGACTCTCAAAATTGCAATGGGACATGACTCACACTTGGTCATGCAAAAGATCTCCAAAACACATTTCAATCTTAAAGACTCCCACAGGAGGGAACCAAGCGATCAAGTAAACCTTTACTGACAAATGCACAAATCATAAATCAACACATCATAAATTTTTGCACACAACTTCAATAACTTCTTTTAAACTCAGAGTGTGACACACAAGAACCAAACTATACTTTTCTTTGCAGAGCAACCAGCAAAGCCGGTGTCAAAGCCAAAAGGCGACCAAAAGACACGCAACTCAAAACTCTTCTTCTTCATCTTCAACCAAGGAAGACAGAACCACAAAACCGCTTACGGAACAATCCACGAAAATCCAATACCAGACACTTTTCTTTTGATTTCAATCAACTAAAACCAAGAAAACCAACCAAACCGACCGTCGGGACGGTACAGAACATCTGGAGGAATCCACCACCAACTCTTCTATTTGTCTCCAGTCATCTACCCGATCTACGACAGAAAAGGTAAGCACTCTTCTCCCACAGGGGTTAATAGTTCTTCGGTGATGGCGCTAACCGACCACACCGTCAAACCACACCCTTACTATGAACAAAAAGAGGTGACCGAAACCCCTCGACACCACAACCCCACTTTATCACAAGAACAAGAACAATCCAATCAATTCTCTCAATAGCATAGCAACATACATTATCACATATAGCATTCAACATCAATGCTTAAATACAACATTTAAGTGTAAAGCAACGATACCCATACACTTTCCTACTGTGCATCCATGTGTGTCAAATTTTTAAATTAGTTATTCCACTTACATAAGTTTTAATATTGCTATCCTATGACAAAATTTTAAGTATAACCTAAGCCATGTTTCTAGGTTACTCCACATCAAAATTTTAGTTAACCCTATGGTATTCCACTAAGTTCATACACCACGGATCTGAAGACCGCTCTTATACCAACTGTAACACCCCGGCATACCAGATGCCGGGGTGTTACACCAGATTCGCTGTAAACACTTGCGAATCATGAACCGAATTCGATGAACCCGAACCGGTTTAGAGTACAGGGTTCATATTCGTAGTGGAAATTTGAAAAAAAAAATGGAGAACCGCACGAGCACCATACTAGTACTGAAAGAAATGTTGGCAGGTGTTAGTATGTCAAGTGCAAGAGAGCAAGGCTCTAGTGATGGCAAAGCTGCTAGATGCTACCAATGGTGAATACTCAAAGGTCTTTGGTTACCAGGCTAAGCTTGTTAGGAGCAAGTGAGCAACCCTGGTAGGAAGTAGCAGTATGCCTAAACCCTGAGATCGTGACCAAGCATGTATCCCAAAGATTCTATTTTTGTTTTGATGCTTGCAAGAAGGGACTCCTGGCTAGCTGGAGGTAAGTCATTGGATTAGATGGGTTTTTCTTTAAAGGAGCCTGCAATGGTGAATTGTTGTGTGCCTTGGATAGAGATGCAAATAACCATATGTATCCTATAGCATGGACAATAGTCGAGAAGAGCAACAGCTCATAGTTCTGGTTTGTGATATTGCTATTGAAGGACCTGAGAAATCAACGATGATGGACAAGGCTGGGTTATCATATTTGACCAACAAAAGATAAATTCTTGTGTGAATTCCTTTGATATGTAATCTTGTTATTATTTTGCAACTCCTAACTGAAGTACATCAATGCAAGGTCTTTTGAATGCAATGAAAGATCTTCTGCCAAAGACAGAGCATATGATGTATGCTAGGCATATATATGCCAACGGGAAAAGGAAGCATGATAATCACAAACTTCATAAGAATTTGGATGTGTGCAAAGGTTCATGCAGACCACTATTCAACTACTACAGAGCAAAGCTGGCTCAGAAAAGGGGCCAAGGACATGATGAATATTAATCCCTCACAATGGAGCAGGGCTGGTTCAAAATACGGTCCAAATGTGACTCAGTCCATAATAACACGTATGAGTCCTTCAACAACTCAATTATAACAAGAAGATTTCATCCTATCATATCCATGCTAGAGGCCGTCAGATGCAAAGTCATGGTGAGAATCCAAGAGAACAGGGCCAAATGTGAGAGGTGGCATGAAAAGATTTGCCCAAATATATTTGAGAAACTGAAGCTCAACATACCAAGGTCTACCCAATGTCAAGTGCTATGGAATGGCAAGGATGCTTTAACGTAAAGGAGAAAGACAGGAGATATAGAGTGAATTTGGAGACATGAACTTGTTCATGCAAGTATTGGCAGTTATCAGGCCTGCCCTGATGTCATGCAATATCTGCAATTTAGAAGGCCTCCAAGCACCTTGATGATTACATTGCAGATTGCTATTTTATTGATGAAGACAAGAAAACTTGTGATCACTTCCTGATGTCAATGGAAGGGGAGGATGGTTGGCCTGATTCTGGTCACCCAAAACCTGAACCACATGCTCATGTGAGGATGCCTTGCAGACAAGGAAAGAGAGGACAAGGGAGGCATCTGAGCCTGCAAAACCAACGAAACTATGTAGGGTTGGCACTAGGATCAAATGTGGACTATGCAACAAGTATGACCACCCAGTTAATCCAGATGCTAGGAAGAAGAAAATGGCATACATTAGAAAAGCAACTTGCAAGAAAAAAAAGAGCCCCTGCGAATTGTGAATCGGATTTGTCGAACACAAACCTATTTAGGGTACGGGGTTTGTGTTCACAATAAAAATTGGAAGAAAAAGTGGCGAACTGTGAACCTGAATCCTATACCCCAACTTGAATGAACCACGTTTCTAGGAACTATGCAGAAAACATAGTTGAAAAGGGTGCACTCCTGGGCACTCAACTGATATAACCCGACTAATTATAGACTAAATGAAGTAACAAAAACAATCATTTGAGCAATAAACAAAGTGATTAAAAATAGTAATAGTGCACAAACCATAAGATTAAATTAAATGGATCATCATTAAAATTATAATGCCAATCAATCAGTATAAAGAGTATGTAGAGAGTTAAATTATAACGACAAAAAATTTCAATTACAACTTGAATTACAGTTATATGAATGAAAATTACATTCCAAAAAAAAAAGATTACAAGAATGCAAAAATAAAACATCAGTATATTTAATCTTCTAATCTTCAACTATTGGTCTTGCAAATTAAATTACATACATATCAGGATAAAGCAATCAGTAGATTAAATAAACAAAGGAAACTGAAGATTAATTAGAATTGCCATCAGACCCGTATATTTTGGTATCGTCACTAAGATACCTGAAATGTCCAGGGCCAGATCGGCACCTCTCACAAATTCCGGGTATCTTTATTCGGCAATATAAACAAACATGTTAATCTATTTGCGGGCTTAAATAGTTTAAATATTGCGTGGTAAAAAAATTGTTTACCTCAACAAAACAGTAAAAAGTGCACAGTCACTGGAGATAAACATGAAACATTGTGCTTAAGGGACAGCACACCATTCCAGGTAACCAATAGAATGATAGTAGAGGCAACATAGGCTAGTAGTAGTGAAAATCAAAATATAGATCAAAAAGACATTCAAGTAGTAATCGAGTTACGCCGCGTGTTCACAATAACCCATAGATGCTCCCCGGTGCACGGTGGATTAAGGGCATCATCGCGACACCATCCAACCCGAACACCAACAAAAATATCATCACAGACCATAGGATTAGTAGCCAGTACAACTAGTCTAATGTGTGAATCAAATCATCATTTTCATCACATTAATCAGCCACTAATCAATGAAAAGAGGAGGATGAATAACCATTGGAGAAGAACCAGGAGCGAGCCGAAGGATGCACCAGACGGAGTGGGAGGCCAGGGCAGGGGGAGGCAATAGGTGGCCGATGCGCCGATTGGGAGAAATCGGTGATGGGCCGGCAAGATCGGTGGAGGGCCGACGTGCATCGGCGCGCACAGGTGCAGGTGACGGACGGGACCGCTAGAGGGTAGAAAGAGGCCAAGGGCCAGGCGGCGCGGCGCCAAGAGCCCGATGGCTCATGGGAGGCGGCGACTGGTGGAGTCAGGAGCCGGCGACGGCCGGAGGTACGAGGAGGAGCCAGATCGAGGCAGGAGAGAGAGAGAGGGGGGAGTAGCCCAACCGAATGGATAAGGGAGAAGAAGAGAAAGAATAAAAGAGAAAATAAAGAATAAAAGAGAAGAAAGATTAGAAGAAAAGGAAAGGAAAAGAGAAGAAAAGAAAAAAATCAGAAAATTTATATTTTGATAATTCAGCTAAAATAATAAATATATGTCTCTGTTAAACCTTTAAAATCAATCAAAATAGTTAAAATCTATCAAAAACATAAAGTAAAACCCTAAAAATCAAGTAAAACCCTAAAAATCGCTAAGTAAAATTGTGGATAAACTACGGATGCAGTTGGAATTGTTATTTCGACTCAACCGACAGGTGAAGGGTGAATTATTAATTGGTGGGTAGAGGGTGCCATGTTTGAGGTTGCCGGCGGGGCCCTCTACATAGGCATATAATATAAGGTTAAAACCACTACGCTCGGGCAATGAGTCGTATTAAATCGTATCAATCATAGTATGTGGAAAACAACAAGAAAAGGTTGTCCTATGGTGGTATTTAATCTTCACATTGGGTAAGTAAGATGTGCTGAGATTACCAGATTCCCGCTGAAGTACATGTTGATAACCAGTATTGGTTATCCGATGCTATATTCTAAAGCCATCAGATGAGTATCTCCGGATGGAGATCACCTGGCCATTTCCAGGATATATGAGTAACTCCATTTCGAGGTGGTATATTGTTAACCAGCGTAGGTTAACAAAAGTCCACCAGCATTGGTTGTCTGACTCCAGTCTAGAGGTAGAGTACAACTGTAAAGGGGACCAGTGTTGGAAATTTAATGCTAAAGTAGTGAAATATTCTGGGTTCTCGATTGCGGTCAAGTTCGCTATGTGTAAAGTGATACAAAACCTGTGCAAGGTATAAAATCATGAATTCATGCCTGTCTCCTAGACTGGAAGCTACATAAGTTAATTCTGCCTCACATATGAGCGCTAGTAGAAATTTTACAAATAAAAATCAGAACCAAAGATTTTCTTAATAAAACATATTTTGGATAAAAAAAGGGTTTTGAGGTTTGTATCGAGGAATGGAAACGTGAGGGTTCCGAATAATAAAATTCATGAATATATATTTGATACTAATGCTTGCTGAGTACATTTTGTACTTATTCTTTGTCAGGTTCGGCCAACACTTCATCTGTCGTGGCCGCACCTAACATAGTAGTCCGGCCGGATTAGAACCAATAAATCAAGAGTTTGTTATTTTATTTCCTAAGTCAGAGTCCATGTCTTATTCATGTTGGAAGAGTCCATTTAGAGTTCAATTAAGGTTGTGTTCCTGTTTAGCTTTGGCTATATAATAGCCGTCAAGAAGAAATAAAGACAAGCAGCAAATTACCTTGTTGCTCCTCATCTTTCCTGTTGTCCTCTTTACACGCTCGGCACGGCTCGACAGTGCAGCCAGGCCTCGACGACGCCAACAGAGCGTCAATCGAAGCCAATTGTTCGACGGCTCGAGCACCACTACGACCTCCGTAGCCGTGCACGTAACAACTTGGTATCGGAGCCAATCGCCACGGGCCTCATGACTAACGGCGAGGGTGATCGTCCTGAGGATACCACGATCAAGACGTTGCTGCAGGATGTCCTCAAGAAGCTCGAAGACAAATCAATGGTGCAAAACAGCCACTTGGCGCTCATAGCCACGGTCAATACGCGGCTGGATCGACATGATTCTCGCATTGCCAACATCGATGATCTCGTCGCTGCAATAGGACAGGACGACGTGGCCAACAAAAATCTGGCCAACAAAACTCCGGTGGAGAACGCCTACGCCGCTCCGCCACTTCGTGACTCGAGCGGCGGGACCGCGAACTCCCACGGGCCTGCCCTGCTTCGGCCAAACAGTGACGGCAGAACATCAAGTGGATGGCCAGGGGGAGGACTAGGCGGCGGCGGCAGCCCGGGCGGCGGAGGCGGCAGCGGACCCGGCGGATGGAGCGGCGGCGAACCTAGCGGCTGGGACGGCGGCGGACCTAGTGGCTGGTGCGTCGGGCGCGACGCTAGGCGCAGCGCGGCTGCTCAGGAAGGATGACAGCCGAAACACCACCGCTGGGATTTCCCCATCTACGAAGGCGGAGAAGACCCTCTCCACTGGATTAATACAAGTGAGCTCTTCTTCAAAGGATAGTATACACCGGAGGAGGAGAAAGTTCGCACAGCAGCATACCACCTACGAGGAGAGGCGCAACAGTGGTATATCCTCTAGGAGGAGGAATCGGGCGAACCAACGTGGGCACAATTTAAAGATTGTCTCAATCTACACTTCGAACCTCCGATCCGCCGCAATCAACTGTTGGAAATCAAACAACTTCAACAAACAGGGATGATGGCACAATATCAGAAGGAATTTGAATCATTACTTCCACGAGCCAATCTGCGTCAAGATCAGAAGATCGACATGTTTATGGCAGGACTAAAGGAAAAGATCACCATCGTTGTAGGGCTTGATGCCCCTCAGACCCTTGCGATGGCCATGAGCTTGGCTCGAGCTCAAGAGCGCCTCCTGGAATTTGGCAAAACAAGCCCAGGACTGAAACTAGTGCTTAAAACAGTGGCTCCAAAACCGGCGCGTTCTCGACCACAAACTTGAATGGACCATCGTCCTCCTCTACTGCCACCAAGGAAGGCGCTCTCGCGTCCACAGGGGGACGTTTCATTCGAAAGTTGACGCGCGCGCAGATGGAAGAGAGTCCTCTCAAGGGCCTCTGTTATAATTGCGACGACAAATACACCCCCAGCCACGTCTGTCAATAGCTGTTTAGTTTGGAGGTGGTGCTAGATCCTGAGTGTCCAAATGACAATGACAAGGATTCAGTGTCTATCTCTCTTTTAGCCCTTACTGGCATTGATGCAAGTCGCACCATGCGGCTTCCGGTTCGCCTCGGCGACCGTCAACTCCTGGCACTAGTAGACTCGGGTTCCACTCATAATTTTATCTCCGAAGACATTGTGGCTAGTGGTGGCATTGCGGTGGAACCACCCTCTGTAACACCCTAGCATCTACTATGCTTGAATGTTACCAAACATAGACTAGTCAACATCTAAAAACCACAAATAAAGATAAATTACAGCAAAGGAACAAATGCTAAAATCGGAAATTTCGGCAGCATCTCATTTGTTTTTCCATGATTCGGAGCAACAACAAAATACCTCATGATATATCATAATGGAAATCATCCAAAGCAGCAATAACAGGTAATAATGCGGCAATTTAAGTCTAGCATAATGAATTTAACCACTCCATGAACCAATACGAAGTAAAGGATGTAATCAAGCACATGAACAACTCATAGTCCTAGTTTCGTCACACTAGACTCATGATCACAACTCTGAAAGGTAAATATTGTCTAATTGTGTGGAAATTATGTGATGAAGTGCCGCTAAGCCCCTTTCCCGCATGTCGGTGTCAAAGTACTTAAGAAAAACAACATAAACACAAGCGTGAGTTCATCACTCGGCAAGTATATTGCAATGATACCAAAACAATAACAACTCACATACATACTTAATGCCATTCACATAACCTGAGAATCAACTCATGAACTTCATTTATGCTCTCATATAACACCATCATAAACATCTCAAATAAACATCTTCATATGCATTTCATAGAACATCATAATCATCTCATAAACCACTTCATTCATGCAATGCAATGCAATGCACATATCTCTCTGAAGCACATACCGGTATTGCTGAGTGCACACCCGTCGACGTGCACCCCCTTTCCCCTTCCATCCCGTAGATGGAGGGTGCCTACTCTTACTGACTCGCTCCCATGCGCAACCGTGGATGGGACTACGAGGTAGGTCTTTTGTGTTCACTACGTGTGAACACAGAGGCCCGCATCAGCATGGGACGCCTCTTCCATTATGAATGCACATATGATATAAACATGTAAAGGTTGGCATAGACATTTAATACAACGTAATCATGATCAATATGAAATCATGTTCATCATGTCATAGACAAACATCAATATTAGCATCATATCATAAATCAATTTGCATCTAATCAAGTCTAGCAACATTCAAAACGATACCCATTCCAATACACTTGCCTTAACCTCGGGCGACGGATTGGCGAGAGGTTGAGGGCACTCCCGGGGTCACACCACCTGCACAAACACGCCACACACTCAAAACGTGCCCCCAAAACAGTACGCAAAAGCTCGTCTACCCCGACTTCACAAACTATTCCCAAAACCGAAAAACAGAGAATCTGTCCTGTCGGAATAACAGGCTTCAATCTAGCATAACTTTAGTTCTAGGATGCCGAATCGATTAAACGAGTACATCATCGCGAAGCTTATGAAATTTCCTAACTTTTGCTAAGTATTGGGAAAAGCTGATTCGGCCTCTAAAATTGTTTAATCTACAAAACACTATGTTCTGTCCCAACTACGTCACAGATTTGAACACGTTCGGTACATCGAGCATAACTTTCAAATGGATGGGCGTGATTGGACGTTCTTTATGTCCAATTAAAGGTATTGAAGTTACCTACAACTTTCTCAGCAGGCGGCCAACCAAATTCCGAATCTAAAGTCCCGAAAACTCAAACCCTAGGTCGACTGCACAATCTGCCCGAAGCAGAGAATAAAGAAACATCTAGTTTTCAACCAATCTACCCAATCACAGCACCACCACTTGATCTAAAAGCATCCAATCAACCTCTAGAACAGTACCTAGACCATTCCCAAGGATCACCCATACCATACCTCTGCCCGACGAACGACGAACGCCGAAATCCTCCCTCCCAGGTCCCCGATCGTCCTCCTCGCACCGGAACCGCCGGATCTCCTTGTCGCGGGGCTTCCCGATGAATGGATCAGCGGGGTGGCGAGGTGGAGATCTCCCCTAGGGCAGAAAGGGGGGTGGAGAGGAGAGGGGAGGGGTGGGGCGCAAGGGGGAGGCAGCTAGGGAGGTGGGGAGGCACAAAAGGGGAAGAAGATGGGGGCGACTAGGAGGTGGGGAGGGGAAACCCTAAGGCAAGGGGGGTGGCGCACAAGGGGGCTAGGGGGTGCACAAGGCAGCCCAACCTGCCCCCTCCCTCCCTCATGGGCCCAAACTCCCTCCCACCAAGGCCCACGACTCATCTCCCTTTTAGGCCCAAACCTCCCCGGAAAAGCCCAAACTCCCGAAATCGGCCCTGAAACGCAATTAAACCTCATATCGTATAGTTTTAACCTCAAATTTCACATTTTATAAGATTACGACATTCCGTAGTGTCACACCCTCTAACCCTCTACGAGTCGCTATGGCCAATGGGGACCATCTCCAAAGCAGAGGCGTGTGTCGCCGGGTGCCCATACAAATTGGTTCCACTAATTTTTACTTGGATTGCTTTGCCTTGCCCATACCTGGGGTGGACCTGGTCCTCGGTATTCAATGGCTTCTGACTTTGGGACCCATTACTTGGGATTTTCAGCGTCTTACCATGACATTTTGGCACGACTATCATCAAGTCACTCTACAAGGCACCACTAATCGGCACAACGCCATGGCTGCATGGGTCACCGAAACAACCGATCTTATGGAGGCATTATTGGATCAACATAAGGAGGTATTTGAGCAACCCAAAGGACTGCCTCCTTCGCGTCCCTATGACCATCGCATTCACCTCATTAAAGGTACCGATGCGGTGGCAGTTTGACCCTACCGCTGTCGACACTTAAAAAAAGGACGAGTTGTAGACGCAATGTACTGAAATGCTTCGCCAGGGCATCATTCGGGTCAGCACGTCGGCGTTCTCATCACTAGTGATGTTGGTTAAGAAGAAGGATAACTCATGGCGTTTCTATGTCGATTATCGCGCCTTGAATGATAAGACTATTAAGGATAAATTTCCCATTCCAGTGGTCGAGGAATTATTGGACGAATTGAAAGGAGCTCGCTTCTTCACAAAGTTGGATCTTCGTTCAGGATACCACCAGGTGCGCATGCACCCCGACGATATACACAAGACAGCGTTTCGTACGCATCATGGCCATTTTGAATTCTTGGTTCTACCTTTTGGCCTCTCCAATGCCCCGGCAACATTTCAAGCATTGATGAACGACGTCCTTGGCCCTTTCCTCCGACGTTTTGTGCTTGTTTTCTTTGATGATATTCTTATTTACAGCAACTCTTGGGCGGAACATCTCGGCCATGTTCGCCTAGTATTACAAGCACTCCTCAAGCATGGTCTCGTTCTAAAGCGCTCCAAATGCTCTTTTGGTACGTCAGCTGTCACGTACCTTGGCCATGTTGTCTCCGCCGCAGGCGTTGCTATGGATATGCAGAAAGTTGCAGCAGTGGCAGATTGGCCGACACCATCCACAGTCCGGGCAATCCGAGCATTCCTGTGGTTGGCAGGTTACTACCGGTGTTTTATTGCCAATTTTGGTGCAATTGCAGCTCACTTGACACGGCTGTTACGCAAGGAAGCTTTTGCCTGGAGTACTGAGGCCGGCAATGCCTTCCAGGCTCTCAAACAAGCCCTCGCTTCCGCACTGGTGCTTCAACTCCCTGACTTTAACCGTCCATTCATTATCGAGTGTGATGCTTTGGGATCAGGTTTTGGCGCCGTTCTCCATCAAGGTGCAGGGCCTATTGCCTTCTACAGTCGCCCTATCGCAGCCCGCCATATCAAGCTAGCGGCATATGAATGGGAGCTTATAGGACTAGTTCAGGCAGTATGGCACTGGCGGCCTTATGTATGGGGCCGCCCCTTCATCGTCCGTACTGACCACCACAGCTTAAAATTTCTCTTGGATCAGCGGCTGACCACGATACCTCAACATCAATGGGTGAGCAAGCTGGTGGGATTTGATTTTTCAGTCGAGTATCGCCCAGGCCGGCTGAATACAGTGGCAAATGCATTATCACGTCGGGACGGGGAGATTTTCGACGCCTCTATTCATGCACTGACTATGCCATCTCTATCAATATTCGATGAACTTCGCCAAGTCCTACCGTCCGAGGCCGTGTGGACCTCTACCCTTGCCGACATCCAACAAGGGCGTCTCAATGCACCCTGGTCAGTCCGTGATGGGCTCATTTTATACAAAAATCGAATATTCGTGCCAGCATCTTCAACCGTGGTGCATACTATTGTGGTTGGTTGTCACCAGGTCGGTCACGAGGGGGTCCAGAAGACCCTTACTCGGGTTCATTCCGATTTTCATATCCCCGAAATCCGTCGGATTATTCAAGACTTCATCCGCGATTGTGCCGTCTGCCAGCAGAACAAGACATGGCATCTTCACCCTGGGGGCTTATTGCAACCCCTCGAGGTACCACATACGGTTTGGTCAGACATTGCTATGGATTTTATTGAAGGGCTCCCTAAATCTGGAGGCAAAACAGTTATTCTAACGGTGGTTGATCGTTTTTCAAAGGCAGCTCATTTTATCCCCTTGACTCATCCGTATACGGCAGCATCCGTGAGCCGTGTTTTCTTTGATAATATTGTGAAGCTGCACGGTATACCCTCATCCATCGTGACTGATAGAGATGTTGTGTTTACTAGTGTTTTTTGGCGAGAGTTATTTCAGCTGGCTGGCATCCGTCTCAACATGAGTTCGGCTTATCACCCACAAACAGATGGTCAATCCGAGGTCACCAATAAAATTATCGCCATGTACCTGATATGCTTCACGGGTGACCGACAGAAACAATGGATCCGTTGGCTTCCATGGGCAGAATATTGCTATAACACTTCTTATCAATCATCTTTAAAAATGACCCCATTTAGAGTGGTTTACGGGCCTGATCTGCCTACCTTGCGCTCCTATGTTAAAGGCGACGCACGCTCACCAGCAGTGGAGGAGGAAATGCTGGATAGAGATGAATTTTTAAGGGAAGTGCGTGATCGCCTCCTCCAAGCTCAGGCATCAGCAGCTGATCACTATAACCACAATCATCGTGAGGTACACTTCAACATCAATGAGTGGGTATGGCTCCGTATTTCCCAGCGACCGGCTACATCTCTTCCACAAGTGACGTCCGGCAAGCTTAGCCCTCATTTTTACGGACCATATCAGATTGTGGAGCGCATTGGAACAGTGGCTTATCGACTTCGCTTGCCACCCGGAGCTCGCATTCACGATGTATTCCATGTTGGCCTTCTTAAGAAATTTCACGGGACACCCCTTCCAGTACTGGCACGACTACCCCCTATGGTGCATGGGCGTGCGCTTCCGATCCCTGATCAAGCATTGCAGGGCCGTGTGGTACGCGGCCTTCATCAAGTGTTAATTCAGTGGAAGGATTTGCCACCTTCGCAAGCTACGTGGGAGCATGTCAACAAGTTTCAGCAATTATACCCTACTTTTTAACTCGAGGACGAGTTGTTTGCGGAGGAGGGGGGAGATTTCAGGTTCGGCCAACACTTCATCCGTCGTGGCCGCACCTAACAGAGTAGTCCGGCCGGATTAGAACCAATAAATCAAGAGTTTGTTGTTTTATTTCCTAAGTCAGAGTCCATGTCTGATTCATGTTGGAAGAGTTCGTTTAGAGTTCAATTAAGGTTGTGTTCCCGTTTAGCTTTGGCTATATAATAGCCGTCAAGAAGAAATAAAGACAAGTAGCAAATTACCTTGTTGCTCCTCATCTTTCCTGTTGTCCTCTTTACACGCTCGGCACAGCTCGACCGTGCAGCCAGGCCTCGACGACGCCAACAGAGCGTTGATCGAAGCCAGTTGTTCGACGGCTCGAGCACCACTACGACCTCCATAGCCGTGCACGTAACACTCTTCTATAATTTACTCTTTGCTTAGATTCTGATTATTATGGAGGCTCTGATGAGGAATGGATGGGGCATCATCCGCAGGACCAGGGTGATGAGGAGATGGAGAATGACACAAGAGGACTGGGTGGTGTAGTGGCCCTTACATCATATGCCCTCATTCTCTAGGGTAATTAGTGGAATAAATGTATCTTGAACTTTTGATGTAAATTATGTAATAAGACATATGGAGAACTGTAAGATGGTATTGCGTGTATAAAATGTAATAGGTTTCCTATGAAGTCTCTATTTAGTGTTCTGACGTAACACTTTGAAAATCATCATTAATTAATAAAACGTCGGATTTACTCGACGATTTATTAATTAAATATTCCCATATCAGTATAATTAACTCGGGATTAATGGCAATGCTCGACTATTAGCTGGGGTTAATTATACGGGTCGCCACACAACAAAGTTCAATAATTACCAATGTAAGTATCTTCCTTCAAGCCTTCATTCCACTACTCTAGATCACCTCATTCCAACATTAATTGTCATTGAAGCCTGTCGGAACCAGCAAGTCAATTGGAATCAACCAACCAAGTCGAAGCTAGCCTGTTGGAAACAAGACTGCTGCAAGGAAGGTTGGTGCTGGAAAGATGTCAAGTGGTCAGCCTACCAGAGTAAAGGGGAAGATGGCAAGTAAGGACTAAGCCACAAGAAAATGATAACATGTAGTAACTCATTTTGTGTAGGATAAGCGTATGTTCGGTTCTAGAAACTTAAATTGCATATATTTTATTAAGTTCTGGAAACTGTATGGATGTAGTTCATGGAAATAATATGGATGTAGTTCTGAAAACTGCATTTTGGTTGATGTTATACCTGTATGGATGTCACATGACACTTGAGTGGCACTATGGAAAATGTTGGTGTCAAATACTTGCAACCAGTTGATTTCAACAATTTTGGGCAATGCATTGTGTGTCAATTACTTGAAACTAGATCATGTCAAAACATGCAACATACACAGAGCAACCATGATTTAGCATTCAAAATTTTGTATAGCATGCATACACATAACACACATGATTTAAGTTCCAACCACTAACATGCTAACATTACAACCACAAAAGCATACATGATTTAGCAGCTCCACTTATTTATCTGTTAATATTACAACCACAAAAGCATCCTGTTCAACTTAGAACAGCTCCATCCACAAACCATACATCACTACCTTTTTACTTCGGGCTAACCATATAGCACATAGACCAGAAAATACTACAAAAACATGCATCATCTCCAATTTCTGTTACGACCATCGGTTTTTTGTGTAGCGACTCCAACTGAGATCCTTCTCATGCAATCTCTTCTTCAAATCAGCAATCTCCACATCCACCTCCCAGTTCTCCCTCTTCAAATCTACATTCTCCCTCTTCAAGCCCTTCACTGTGTCACGCAGATCAACAAGCAATTCCTGAAGAAAAGTGGGAGTTTTGGGGTCATGACAGTGCCAGAACTCACATCAACCACCCTGACAAAGAAAAACAGCTAATTGAAGAAGTTATCCACCAAATCCAACACATCTTGCTCCAACAATCCAAAACTATAGATCAAATCATAGATCAAAATCCTCACCTGTGGTGCTGCGCATGCGTAATACCTCCGCCCTTGTTCGCATCACTCCATGACACCCACCGTGATGCCTTCCAATTGTAGTGGAAGTGCCTCCCTGGCTCATATTCCATGGGCTTCTCCTTAAAACGCACCGGTGAACCCAAGCTCCCCACGCTAGGGTTTGCATGGGATGACCATAGGCTGCCCAAGCTCTTCTCTTCTATGGCGTCGCTGGTCCTCCTACCATGATGCCAAAGGGGGAATTCTAGAACAAAGATGGGAATTTTGCCGTCTCTTGTACCCCGCTTTTCGTCTGGAGGGAAAAAAATGGGTCATACGGCTCTTCTGCCAGCTCGGTATCTACTTGGCAACAAGCAAACTCTCTCAGCACCTTGGTGGCAAAACGGTACAATGTCGTGCCACATGTGCAAAACCGCACTACCAAATTACTCTTGGGGTTATGTAACCGGCTTTACAAAACTGAGGGCACCATTTAGACGGTTATGTAGCTCACAGGGTTAAGTAGACAAACCAAAATAGCTTAGAGGATAAAATGAACTTATTCCCTGTATGTTATAAAACAATAATTAAAAGTATAATAACATAGGAGTACATTTTTTAGAGTAACATAGGAGTATTTTTAATGACAAATGTACTAGTATGATTCTTATGTGATACCTATGTACTTTTATGTGTATTTGTGGCCAAAAATTTAAAAGGTTGATTGCACTCATTCTAAACAATTAGGACAAAAGAATTTCACCTACAATGTCAGGAACACTCCACTTGACTGTCTAATACACAGTCGATCATGAAATAATCAAAAAATAGTGAGGCAAAGCATTTTTTTACAAGGTACAACGGATTGCCTTTTCTATAGGTTTACTTACCAAGGTACCAAGCCAGTGCAATGGAAGTTATAAAGGGTAGTACTATTTGTCAAGGAGCCTAAAGCACACTATTTTGACGAGCATAGAAACATCATTATTTCCTTTGGTACCCATATATCATCCGTAGCATTGGAACGAGAAAAGGCTTACTTACCAAGGTACCAAAGCCAGTGCAATGGAAGTTATAAAGGGTAGTACTATTTGTCAAGGAGCCTAAAGCACACTATTTTGACAAGCATAGAAACATCATTATTTCCTTCGGTACCCATATATCATCCGTAGCATTGGAACGAGAAAATCTAGGTATACCAAGGACCAAGGTGCTAAACATTATTAGGCGAAACTTGTGCACTTGAGTTGTCAATTTCTGATCTGCTAACTATCATCCCTGTATATGAATTATTATATACAGTATAAATTGTAAATAATAACCATGTTATACTGGAAGAAGAACTTTGACTTTAAATAAACACGCTTATCAGATTGAGTAAAATGTCAATGGAAGAGACGCCACATATGAACTTAATTGCATAAGCCCACAAAAAAGAGTAAATTGTATCATCTCCTAAACTTGTAGAATTGTATCATTTAGACCCCTGCACTTCAAAAATCTTCCAAGCATGTCCCATACTGCACAAATCTTCTTTAGATATCCCAAATCTTACACAAATGTTTCAAATAAATGCATCTACTAGTCCAATAATCAAAATATGTAAAACGTAACATTTCTCAACTCCATCCTCTTTTCCACATTCTAATGTGTTGGAGATCCTTGTTGGGCAGGATTTAAGACCTAGAATCATTTCCAGATATGAATAAGCAAATGGGTTCATATGAAACAGTTTGCAAGTTCCCTGACATGTTGGGAAGATTTTGCAGTTTAAGATCTAAGTGACGCAATACTGCAAGCTTGGAACCATTATGCAATTTGCCCCTATGTATACATAGCTGATATAAGAGGGGGGAATGTTTGCTGCAATTACAAGCTTTTTAATGAAACATTCGAACAACCATAATCCTAGTGATTTCAAATTCCAACATTAGAGTTCGACAACATACAACCAACCTTGTCAGCGTTGATTCTTTTTTCCCCACAGAACATTCTTTTAATCCAAAGGAGCACTGCACAATCACAATGACATATTATTCTTAAGCCATTCCATCCTTCATATGACCAAAATTTCACCACTTGTACATTGCAAATAACAAATCCCACCTGTAAAGGATAAGCAAACATCAGACTGAAATGTACAGATATAGAAGATATCCCAGATTAGCTTGTGTATTTTTCCTTTAAATTACGATATTATCAATAATTATCTCCCATGGAGCCTATTTGACTATTTGTATGTCCTCAAACCAACACCACACGTTGGTCTCCATTGTCCTTCAATCAGTTAGAAGATTAGAGCCCGCTCTTCAAAAAACTTGTATAATAAAAAAAGATGAATTATTTTCAGAATTTATTTGGGGCTTTACTAACAAAGAGTCATAAAGATCCGTATAGTACCACCAGCCACCAGGTCCCTATGCTCAAGCCAACAGAGTCTCGAAACAAATGCAAGTCAATGTTACACAACGCACACTTTTGACTACCATGGTTATTTTGAGCTCTGACCACCTCACAATTGTAAATTACAATTCATTACAAACCAATAGATACCAAAGTAACAGAGCTAATTGGTAATAGCATGTCGTTATTGGCATTACTAGCCAACACTCTGAATATCAGCAGTAAGGATGTGTTTTTGGACATGAAATAGCATGCGCTTCTCAAGACAGACTGTTCAACTATAACATGCTGCATTGCTCATGGTGCGGTTTAACCATGCCAAGTTACAGATCTTAGTTTCCAAGCATGCATTCTGAGTGTTCCAAAGTTCTATCGGCCGGTTGACCTAACAGCTAATGCTTTGCAGGCAGTTTCACTTATCGGTCACTACTCGTATCTTTACACTTCAAAAGTCTATTTCATCACAAAAAAGAAAACCAGAGATAAGCATAGTAAATAGGGCCCAAGTTAGTACTCTTTGATTTCAGGTGCATTGCATGTGTTGATTTCAGAATGAAAAGAAAGCATCCAACGAAATCAAACAATTGAGGTCAAGGGGAAGGCAGTACCTTTGTTGCAGGGTAAAGCACCGCAGAATCCCCCAGCTGCTTGACTACTTCACAGTCCCGGCACTGCCTGTCCCAGCTCTATAAGCTTCAAATACTTGAGGAATTGCTTCCTGGTAATCGGTGACATACTTCTTCATGAACTTCTCCTCCCCCAGCATCAGATGGTTAATCCGGATGCCCCGCTTGATGATGCCCTTAGACGCCAATATGTCCAGCACCGTGCACCTCGGCAAGAGCCGCTTCTCGTAGCTGAGCGAGAGAGCTATCGGACTACCCGCTAAATACTCCGGGCTCCAGCCGAGCCTGTTGGCGAACAAGTGCCAGATACGCCTCACCTTGTCCACCGACACAGACATGCAGTATGGGTGCCTGACGAAGGCCTGCTTCACCTGCTCCTCGGTCCACCCCAAACTCAGGTAATTGTCCATCCTGTGCTTCCATCTAGACGGATACATTCTGGAAAACACCCCGAAGGCGTAAGGGAACATACCGGAGGACGGGCTGACCCCGAGCTCCTTCATGGCGGCCAAGCTCTCGTCGAAGAGGGAGGCCCTGTGCGTGAGCGCCTTGGGATGCCTGGTGACCAGCTTGACGATGACAGCGTCCGGGGCGCCGTGGTCGCGGAGGATCTTGACCTTGGGGAGCAGCACGGCGCGGAGGTCACCGTGGATGAGCTCCGCGGACTGCTTGACGGCCGAGAGAACGTCCTTCTCGCTGCCGAGGAGGTCCTTGAGGAGGATGTGGTTGGGGCGGAGGCGGCGCGCGAGGCTGTAGCAGAGGACGCGGTATGGGTTGGCGAGGATGATGCGGCGGATCTCGGTGTCGGTGAGACCGATGTCGCGGCGGAAGAAGTCCAGCTTGGGCACGAGGGTGATTTCGGCGCGGTAGGTGAGCACGGCGGGGACGGCGGAGACGACGCGGGCAAGGTCGGCGCCCGCGAGGCCGATGCCGCGGAAGAGGTCGAGGACGTCGTGCGCCTTCCTGGTGGAGCGCAGGCGGACGCGCGCGGCCGCCGCGGCTGCGGCGGGCTCCGGTAGGCAACAGGAGTGGCGGAGGAAGTGGAGCGTGAGGGAGCAGGGGTCTCGCACGCCGCCGCCGGCGACGCGGGAGAGGGCGGCGGGGCTGCCCAGGAGGTGTTTGAGGAAATGCGGGAGAGGGGGAGAGCCGCACGAGACCAGGGGTTTGGGGGAGCTGCAGCCGCTGCCTAGGAGGAGGGCGCTGACCCTGGGGTGCCGACGGCGAAGCATTTGGAAGGAGGAGGGGGAAAGGGGCGTCTGCGCCTCTGCGGCGACCGTTCTCTGAGAATTTTTTACTGTTCTAACCCCTCTGAACATCTTTTTTACAGATATAGCCTTCATTCGTCTGAAATTTCAAATGTAGCCCCTAAACAGTGCAACCTCGCGCATTCCGGGCGCTGAATTTTTTTTTCTATTATTTTATTCGGAATGCCGCGACGCCCGACCGCTGGAAATGCCGAAAACAAAAAAAAAATTTCCATAAAATTTCCATGGCCTTACGTGTGGTAAATAAAAAAATTTATTGATTCTCATGAGTCCCGACCAATCATTTGGAAAAAAAAATTTGCAAATTTCACATGTGCGCCTCGGGATTTAAACAAATTTTTTTTAATTATGTAGCGGCGCCCGATAATTAAAAAAAATTTAAAAAATTCCCGCGGGCCGGTGGCGCGGTTTTATAAAAGATTTTTTTTTTGGATTTTTAAATAGCGCGCTCGAAAATTTTTTTAAAATTTAAATTATTATTTTTAAATACCCGGTGGTTTTGCTTTGGGTGCTTTGGATGCTTTGGATGCTATCGTAGCCTGCACTTTGATTCCAAAATTCGATTCTTTGCATGGGAGGGAAATGAGGGACGTGACGGCGAATAGATTGATATGACGGGGAATAATTGATTTGTCTCTTGATTTGCCTTCCTAATTAATTGCCTCCCTAATTAATTGCATCAGCTTGCGGTCTATATAAACCGAAGCGGAGCTCAGCCTCAGCCTGCGAGGTCGATGAAAAACGAAGCTGTGTTGTGAAGAGAGGAGTGATTCCTAGAGAGCAGAACGGAGAGATTTCGCAATAGCAGAGGGGTGTGAGTTCACCACAGGAGACAACAGTGCGGTGTTAATCTTTGTTGATCTACGGTGGTAATCTTTGTTAATCTGTGTTGCCTTCCTCTCGAATTTCTTATGGATCTGACCTCCTTCATTTTATTTTTAAAAAAACTTTGCAGGCATTGATCTGGAGTTTTGTTGATCTTCGGTACAACTTCGATAAGGTTAGTTAGAAATCTTCATGAGTATTAGTATATTATGGACAAAGTCAAGAGTAGAGATCAGTGCAATAGTGGTTGTTGTAAGGATGTATTGTTATGCACAATATAGTAGTAGTGACCAGTGTAGTAGTAGTCTTAATGATCTACATGTGTCACCAATGTAGTTTTAGTGACCATTGTAGTCCTATCAGTAGCTCTAATGATAGTTTCAATGTAGTAGTAGTTTTAATGGCCAGTGTAGTAGTAGTTTTAATGGCCAGTGTAGTAGTAGTTTTAATGACCAATGTAGTTGTTGAAAGTGGATTGGAGTGACTAGTGTACTAGTACCAGTTTCAATGATCTAATCTAGTAGTGTCAAGTGTATTAGTAGCAAGTTTTACTGATGTACTATTGTTGAGTGTGTAGTATTAGTGCAGTATATTGTTAGGCTAGGGTTATTTGTTCGTTTAGAGTAAGTTAGTGCAATTAATAATATGCTGGTAAAATTGCATGCCATGGTCAATTATTTAATTATTTTGCCAGCGTCACATGCAAAAAGCAAAGCAAGTAGTGATTATTTTCGATGATTCGTGACATGCATGAGATGCATGAGATTCCTGACATGCAAAGCCTTTGGCTTCATTGCATGTAGCCAAAAAAGGAGCATGCATGAGATTCCTGCCATGCAAAGCAGCCAGCTTCATTATATTTTCGATGAACTGATGAGGGATGATTTTTTGCAGGTATTCTCCAGAAATAAAATATCAAACACGTACGTGGATATTTAATCTTGAGGCTCAGTTTCTGGGAGGATAATCTGATCGTTACGCCGGCTATTGCAATCATCAGTTTTGCTTCATAAAGGTTAGTGTAAATATGTGTGAACTGTAGATGTACATTGTCGGCTTACTAACCAACAGGCACCCTAAGACTGGGTGCTTGAGAGATTCGGACTGGGGGCTTTTGTGGCAACCGCTCCAAAGACAGGAAGAGCGGAGATCTTTGGGCAAAGCAAGAAAACGATCCCGAGTTTACCAGGTTGGGCCCTCAAAGGAGTAACCTAGATCTGCTTGGTGGTTTCCTCTGAGTTCAAAGGTTCTTACAAAGTGAGGAAGAAGACCCTCTCGAGTTACGCCCTTGATAATCAACAACCCTCATGCCCCTACTCCCTTTTATACCAGTTTGGTAGGCGCATGGGCACTGAACCTGCGTAAAGCAAGCGTCGACACGATTACTCTGGTGCATTTAATGCACCGTCATGCTCTCTTACATCACATTTAATGTTTGTCTAGTGACTTAGACTTAGCCTTGGGCCCGCTTTGTCTGTCACCTGCCACGCTCGCCGGAGAGAGAGGATGTCGGCTAAGCACCCACCCATCATTATCTGCGCCTAGGGAAGGCCAGCCCATACCTGCAATTAATCGCCGCGTCTGCATTAAATACCCTTGACCCTTCGCCATGGCTGAGTTACGGGGTTGATTCTTGGGAACTACGCCCAGAGAGTGGCACAGCACTGTCCTCTTGGCGAAACACCTTTCTTTAGTCGCCAGGAGTGGCCTGAGCATACATCCTCTTGGCGAGCACCTTTCTTGGTGCCCAGAGGGGAGTGGCACGAGCATACATCCTGCAGGCGAGCTCGTGGTGGTCGCCTCGAGAGTGGCTTTGAGCATACACCGCCCTCTGGCGAGCACCTTGTTAGTGCGCCAGGAGTGTTTGAACACCACATCCTGGCGAGCACCTTGTCGCCAGGATGGCTGAGCATGTCCTGAGGCGAGCACCTTGGCCCGTCGCCTCGAGTGGCACGACGCCACCGCCCTCAGGCGAGAGTATAATCTTGCGTGGGTACCCCGGTAATATCTGTATGATGGCCCGGGCCCGCAGTGTCTTTATTCTTTCTTTTTCTTCGTGACGGTTCAATCTCGGGTGGGAGCCGTAAATGCCCATATACCTTGCCTTAGTAGTCTTTAAAAACTTGCCTCTTTCGGTCGAGAGTGAATCTGTGGCCCGTTTCCGTGGCCGTGGGGCGTGCCTACTTCCTTGAAAAATGCTTTGGTTTTCCGCATCCAGACCGCCCGGCGTCTCTTCGACTTTTTCCCGCTTGAGGATCTCCCTTGAATTCTTATAAATAAGCGAGGCGGCAGAGGCATGTTCCGTTTTGCTTTCGCCTCTGCTCCTTCTGCCTTAGCTTCGCTACGCCTTAGGCGACTCACGATGGCCTCTCAGAGCTCCTGTCCTCCTCCTTCCAGCTGTGGAAGAGAATGCGCCAGCTAAATGCTCCAAGGTGATCGCAGCGCGCTCCGCTTATGCAGGGATTCGCTCCGATGGCGGCAGGAAGTCATCTTCTTTGTCTGGCGATGATGGCGGGCTTGGTCGCCCATCTCGAACTTCTACATCGCCGTCCTCAACTTCTCGACATTCACAACATCCACCTTCCCCCTAACTCCATTTGTGCTCCTCTCGTCTTTGCCCTTCGAGATGTTCATAGGGTAATGCCCAATCTTCTCCTTTTTAAGCTACTTCTTCTCGCTCAGCGTCGGCGAGCTCGGCATCTCGGTCTTGCCATCTGCGACTTAGAGGCGGGGCCGTTGCGCTACATTCCAATGGGGCGATCCGGTGGAAAATGTGGCGCCACGAATGGTTGTATGTTGAAGGCGATAAGCGGCATTGAAGCCACAGGCTTCGAAAGCAGTGGGCGGCAAACTGGCCCGGGGATCTTGATCGCCCGATACGCCCAGCTACTTGCAATGTTGGCTCAGGTTGATCAGCTAGCAGACAGGAAGTGGCCGGGGCATAGTTCTCGGGACTTTGTGTCGGAGGATTAGTCCTTTCTTACGCGCCATGCCGTCGACTGGCACTATACGGCGTGGATGGCGGGACTCGGGCGATTCCTGGAGGTAAGCTCTTATACTGTCCTTCTTGATCATCATCATTCTTTCATCATTTTTTTTTTTTTTTGTCGTAGTGGAAGGCGGGCGCGCGTGAATCGCTTCTGGATAGGGGCGGCCAGGCGATTGAGCAACGTTCCACCCTTCCAGGCTGCGCTTCCACTGCGACATCTGCGGCCTCGGGATCGGGCGGAGATAAATCAGCGATGCCAGATGGGCGCCATGGGGGCGCCCATCGCCGTCCATCAAGGGCCCCCGATAATCGCGGCACTCCTCGACGACGGAGGAGAACAAGCGTCTGGCAAGCGACTCTTGTCCCGGCTGGAGCGTCCGGCGACCACGGCTATGAGGCCATCTTAAATCGTGACGGCCAGATCTCCTGGACGGCCAGCCCGGCGAGACTTCCTCGCCGGTGCGGGGGCTCTTCATCAACGATCGCGGCAACCCGCCTCGCCACCATCGCAAGCCCAGCTGGTTATTTGGCCCGCCAGTGACCCCGGCCGGCGCGCCTTCCTCATCACCACAGCCCGGCGGTGACCCGCCCGGAGCTACCCGATGGCGGGCCGACCCGCAGCAGCCGTCGTCGCCACGCCATACCGCCCGTGGCTGATCGCCGGCCTTCCGCGATGGCGGACCCACCAGCGCGCATCCTCGCCATACAGCCACCACCAGCCGAGCCGCCAGTGCGGTGGCCAGATCCAGCGGCGAGTTGACCACTTGGTCGGCGCTTCCGGTGGAAGCGGTCACCGCCCTCCCGCCGCCACCAGGGCGCCGGTGCCTCGAGAAGCGAGTTCGCTCGAGGAGTGCCTCGGTTTCGAAGGCCTCGGCCAGTACGAATCGCGAAACACAAACACACAAAAAAAAAAAGGCGGTAAAACTTTTTAACCTTGAATGGAGCCTTACCTTTGCTTGCTTTTGCTTGTTCGAGGCACCGCCATGAGACCCCAGTAGCTCCTGCGGTAGCAGGCCAGGTAGGTGACGAAGCGGCGGATCGCGAGGCGAGAAGCCGTGATCGGCATGCGGCCAAACTGTTTCGTCTGTCTCGGCCGACTTGGAAGCCCAGGGCCACGGCCCGCTCCGGATCCTCCGCGGACTCCGTTCCTTGGCCAGAGGCCTTGGTCTGCTCTTGGCGCCCGCGGCTCTACTCCCCACCGCGCCCCTTTAGTCGGCGAGCAGCAGTGGCCGAAAGCGCCCTTCACGAATCGGCCGCCTCGTGAAATGGGTGATTTATGTCGAGTGGAAAGGAAGGCGGAGGCTGGTGAGGAAGCGGGAGGCGAGGCCACTCGCGCCCGAAACTCATGGAAAACTCGGCGCGTGACGAGCGCATCGATCGAAGCCAGAACACTCTGCGGATCTTTGAGAATGCGCCTTCGGCCGGATGGAGGCGGCCTCGCTCCAGCGGGGTTGGTGCGGCAAAGCGCCCGCGAAAGCGGCCGCGCACTACGCCTTACGCACTCGATCGGATCGCGGACTTCACGCGCGACTTCCATATACTGGCAAAGCCAGTCCACCGGGAAGGGCCGCGATGGCGGCCCGCTCTGCGGCGTTAGTTTTGGCGTCTTTGGCGTCAAGGGCGCCAACTTTGATCCTGCTGCCGTCCGAAGTTGAAGGAAGGCTGGCGGGCGGAGGCGAGGAAGTGCGGTGGCGGCAAACCACGTCATTTGCTTTCGGTAGATAGTCAACCATGTGAAGCGGCCCGACGGCTGAAACGTGGTATGGCGGCGTCGGACCCCTTGCGGAAGACCACTGCGATGCTGACACCATGATGTGACGAGGAGGAAGAAGGATAGGATAGCCTAGACCCTTCTTCCACTTTCTCCTTTCTTTCTTTCTCTTTTTAACTTCTGTCTGCAACAACTTTTGTAAAGCACTTTCATGGAATAGACATGACATTTTTAGACCTGAGTCCGGCAATGTTTAACTTGTCTTCTTAGCCTTCCACTGCTACGTCGCCGGCGTGCAGATACTCTTGCTCGGCAAGGCTTAGAAGGAAAAAAAAGGAGTAAAACACCCGCGTGTCAGGCGATTCTTTTCGTTGCTTTCTGATCCTGCCAAGCGACACGTACCCTTGTGGCCTCGCGAAGCGGTTGCGGTGTAAGGCGTGGAGATGTAGGCTTTTTGCTTGATGTTTAAATCGCGCCCATTGCGAGACACAGATGTCATGACCGTGCTTGGGGCGAGTTCAAACGGCCAGCCCAATTGCCCAATCTGTTCGCGCACTTACAGTGGTCCGCCTTTGCCTTTAGCTCACGGAGGCGGACTAGTGATCGCCGAACACTTTGCCATAAAACCTGAACGAGAAAGGCATGAAATGCTGCTAAAAAACAACGGAGCGTACTTAATTACGAACAACGGGCTTATTCCCCGGCTAGTCGACGCGGCCGAGACATGATTCGGCCGTGCCCGAGAACAAAACACAGGAAACACAACCGTTCAAGAGGTAGAACTTGCGAGTTCTCTATATTACGCGAGTTCGCCGATTCCTCCCGCCCTCGGTAGCCAACTGACCGCCCGGTCAGCTGAAACCACCTTAAAGGCCTCCCCTGAGGAAACGATTTGTGCAACCCGACCTGGCCAGATCTTTCGCCAAGACCGGGTCGCCTCGCCGGTGTTCTCTCACGGCCGGGTGGCGTGGTACCTCTGAGCTTTAGCGTCTGGCGGCCTTGCTTACGATCCGGGCTTCTTCCGGGAGATTGGCGTCGTCTTGGCGCATCTCTTCGATCTTCTTCAAACTTGTGCGGCGGCGACCCAAATATCAGTCCTGAAGGAGGACGGCCTCGCTCGTAAACCGAGAAAGAATGGAGTCTCTCATTAGCCGGTAGAGTAGTCGGAGTGACCACCTTCTTGAGTTCTTCAACCCAGTGAGCCCGCTGGTGAAGTCGATCAAGCGCCCGTCTTGAGGCCCTTAATGCAGTGCATTGGCTCGCTCAACAGCGTTGCTTCTTGGATGAGCAGCGGAGGCCAGCGAGACCGTGCCCATTTCTTCGCCATAAAGTCGAGCGGCGGTGAAGCGGGCGCCATTAGCCGATGATATCTGGTTGGCGACCGGCGAAGGCGAAGATCCCGCATGAACTTGACGCGGCGACTGCGGCGGTAATGAATTCTCACGGCTTGACTTCCACCCACTTGGTGAACTTGTCAATGGCGGCGAGCAGGATGAGTGTAGCCTCCTGGCCGGAGAAACGGACCGGAGATATCCGGCCACGAGCCGCGAAGAGGCCATGAAGGCGGGATGGTTTGCGGCTTAATTTGGTTGGTGGATTGCAGCGTGGGCGCACGCCTCGCATCTCCTCACCGGCTCGCCAAGCATCCTGGAGGCGGTTGGCCAATAGAACCACGTGGCGGAAAGCTTTTCCACCAGGTTCCGGTTGGAAAAAATGGCTCGCACTTTGCGCCTCCATGGATATCGAAAGCAAATGCTTCCCTCTTCCCGAGTGATGCACGGAAGAACTCGTTTCCACCCGTGATACGAGTCCCCATCTACCAGGGTGTAGCGCTTGGCCTTCGCTATCTTCTCGGTGGACGCATCATCGTCGGGGCATACTTGATCCAGCGAGTAGGCCGGGATCGGGTCCATCCATGTGCCTTCCCGGTCAAGCAGCGACCACCAGTGATCGTCCGGGTACTCGCTGCCAAGCGTTTCCACGGTGCCACTTTTCCTCCTGCAGCGAGGCCAGGCCGGCGCCACCATCGTCCCGCGAAGCGGAGGTTAATTAAGGCGTCGCCTTCCCGTCAGAGGTGGTGACGGCATCACCATCCTCCCCACGAGGCAGTGAGATGAATGGCGGTCGCGGAAGCCTTTCTTCAAAGACTCAGAAGCCGGAGCAGGGGGCTCTTGTCGGCGGTGAAGCGAGCTCGTCCGTAAATAATTGTCGCGCCGGGGTATGTGTGTATACCCTAGCCCTTGAAGTGTCTCTCCATCTTTCTAACCTCACTTGAGTAAATTTGCCATAATGGGATCGAGCGGTGAAGTCCTTCCTTGCAGTTGATGACCCAAGAATCGCCTTTAATCTGTGGCGCCAGTATCATGGTGGGCTGGCGACTCGAACTTGACCAGCAATCATATGTTATTCCATAACATTGTTGGTGGCTTTAAAGTCGGAGCGACTATATATTTGAGGGTCCTGGTCGGAGACCGAGGAGGAACCAGCCCCGCCTTGAGCTGAAGGATCCATCGAAGGCGTCAAAGCGTGCACGAGACTTCCTTATCTTCCCCGTCTGCGGAGTCCATTCAACAATAAAGTCACTTGATCTTTGACTCTTGATAGTGCGGGGGCCAAATTTGACCAAATTCCCTGGCTCGGCGAACCACTTAGCGTCGACCTTGGCTTCCACGATTGTGAAGGATCTCCGCCGAGGATACGAGAGACCCACGGTGATCTCCCTTCCTTGGAAATAATGTCGCGACTTTCTTGATGCCAGGCCACGGCCATACACCATTTTAGGCACAGGGATACCTAGTTTGACATCATGCGACACCTTGCTCACATAATAGACCGTGCAGCTGCCCTTCTCTCGCTCTGCTACTAGTCTTTGCCTCACTCCAGCAGGCTTGCTTACATAAAGGAAGCGGCTCGCAGGCTCGGGGGGCGACCAACGGGGCGAGAGAAGATACTTCTTGAGATCTTCAAATACTGCTTTGAGCAAGGAGTCCACTCGAAGAATTAGTCTTCTTCATCGGCTTGAACAATGGGAGACTTTTCTCCCAGTAGAGCTATGAACCCCGTAGAGAGGCCAGGCGACCAGCTAACCTTGGCTTGGCCGGACCAGGTGGCTTCATTCGTTCAATTGCTTCAATCTTATGCAGATTGGCCCGATCCGCGGTGAGACCGAAGCCAAGCAACTTCCAGATGACACCCAGAACCGCACTTCTCAGTTGACTTTAAGCGGTAGTGCAGGAGATGGGAGAAAGTTTCCTCGAGATCTTCAACCAACCCATCGGCCTTGGCTTTTAGCACCAAGTCATCAACATATACCTCGAGGTTCTTTAATTTGTGACTTGAATACAATATGCATGGCTCATTGGTAGGTAGATCAGGCATTCTTCAACTAAGGGCATTCAGAACATAGCAGTACACACCAAAAGAGGTCACAAAAGGCCGTCTTTTCTTCAGCCGTCTTCTGCGCCATTCTAATCGATGATATCACGGGTAGGCGTCTAGGAAGCATAGAGCTTCACATCTGCAGTAGAATCGACAGAGTCAATCCTCGTGGAGTAAGGAATCCTTAGGAGGCGAGGCTTTATTGGGGTCGGTAAAGTCTATACACATTCGCCACTTCCCATTGGACTTCTTTCACAGTGCTGAGTTAGCCAGCCACTCAGGTAGCGGCTTCCCGCACAACTCCGACTTGCAATAGCTTCTCCCTTCTTCCCGGGAATGGCTTCTTGTCCGCTCTGGCCTTTGCCTCGGATCTTTGTCGGGTAGAGTGCGCTCGGTGGCGTTATGGCTCGGTGCTCGATCACCTCCCCTAGGGACCGGTCATTTGAGATGGTTCCCGAGCGAACACATCTAGATTAGGCCAGGAGGAAGGTGGCAGCGCGTCTTCTGTTGGCGGCGAGATCGGCGCCAATTCTCAACCTTGCCGAGCCTTCCTCACCCAGGACCACCTTCCACCTCACAGGGGTGGGTGTGCGGGCCTTGGCGAGAGGAGCACTCGAGGTCTTACGTGCCATACCGCAGCAGGCGGCTCAGCAATCTTGCACTTGCTTTGCGGCGCAAGGCTTGAGCTTGTCACCTTTACCACAATTGGGCCCCTCTGGCGGGGATCTTCATCGGCAAATAAGCATGATGCGTCAGCGCCATGAATTTGACTAGCGGCGGCGAGGCGTTATAAGGGAGGTCAAGTCGCGACCTCGAGTTGATGAGTTCGGTCCGGAAGTTTTCAGCGCCGAGCGTGTGAGCCATTGGACTTGTCCAGGGCATTAGGCCCATCCGGGGCAATTCCATAAAAAGCGGTCTTGGTAGCGATTCTTCATAAGGTATTTGGAGTGCTTAATCGCCTGAGGCCGACAGCCGGAGTTGATGGCACTTCCTCATCAACTGAAGTACTGCTTAAACCGCATTCCGGTAGGCGACCACGATCGGGAGATGGTTTGGGCACAAGTGTTCATGCCGGGTAGTCGGCGGTAAAGTGATCGATTGATCAGAGCCACTTGGCTAAATCCGGGCTACGGCATGGTGGCACACACATCTCGGCTCTCGCTTGTCTTTGCGAGTTGGAAAGTAGTGGCGAACCCCCCATGAATGTATGCCGCCGTGTGCTCGGCTTGTTGGAAAGCCGGTGAGGTGTCATCTTCGTCGTCATTATCTTCGCCGATCCTTTTGCGGCGCGCTGATGCGCTTTTCCGCAACTTGGATACAACGACAATCTTCCGTCGTGCCCGTTTGTGCGGTGGATGAGGCGATATGGCCCTGCCCTGTCGTCTTGTGGCCCGGGGAACGGCGATCCTGCGGATTGTCTCGGTGATCGTGATCTCTCCATCGCTCTGATCGTCGGCGCCCGGCGAGGCTTGGCAGCACGGATCGGCCACCAAAACCTCTCGAGCGGCGGCCTCCTTGCGCTTCTTCTTTTTCTGGTCGGAGGACTTGGCGCTCAAACTCGTCGGGGTTTGAGGCCACTGATGCACCCTTCCAGAACCTCCCATTGCCGGGCACACTTGTGAGCCAGGGGCTTCAGTGGTAAGCGGCGATCGCGGGTAGCCATCTTCTCCCGCATCTTGATCCTAACCCCCCTCCGGAGCATAATAATAGCAAGCTGCTTTCCAGGAGGTCAGGATCGTGTTGCGGCAATGGCTAAACCGCTTGAATAAACTCCTCGGGGACTCCCCCTCCCTCTGCTCCAAAGCGTGGAAGTGTAGTCCTCCACACCGGTTGGCGTAGGAGCCCTGAAAGTTAGCGACAAAAATGTCGCCTGATTCCTCCCACGAGTGTCACGAACCCGAGGAAGGTTCGGCCCGAGCGGGGCGAACTGTCGGCGACATCGGGAAATGGTTAGCCATAACTCTATCGACCCCGGCCACGCACCACCGTCGTACTCAAATCTGCGAAATTCTTGAGGTTGGTGGTCTTAGTCATACTTCTCGATGGTAGCGGCGGGGCGAAATCTTTACAGCCCGCCAATTAGGCGTGAGCCGGAGGAAGCGCTGGCACCCAGCATTATATGGGAGTAGTGTAAGCCCACGGCCCCACGACCCTGAGATGGGGTCGAGTGCTTGATCTACACTCTCCCAGTCGAGAGAGAGCCCCCTTACGGTAGCCGGCGGCAGGAGTTGGCCGCGTTATTGCGGATGGCGCCTCAGAGAAGAACAGCCTTGAATCGTCGCCCGAGACCTCGCCCCTCATTGGCGTGCCCTTAGATCCCAGCGAGTTCTCCTCGGCATGATGCGGGAAGATCACGGAAGCTTGTGCACGTCCCACCTGTTGCGGAGAGTGCGGCCGATACTCCCTTCCCTTTATCCGGCTCTGGCCGGGAAGTCATAAGCGATTGGAAGCTTGTGCATCCACCATCACGAACTCCTTGGCGGAGGGCAGCGAAGCCCCTGGTGAATTGCCACGCAACTTTGCTGTGGCCGAGAATCCACCTAGGCGGGCAATGTCACAGAGCCAAGGGTGGGTGAGTGTCGCCGTCGATTGGGCCAGGAGGATGATCGAGAACAGCGGGCCGCATGAAGGCTTTGCATTGGGGTATCTTCCCCAACCAGCGCCAGATTGGGCCATTGAACTCCGACGGGCTTGGATGCGCTCGCGCCCCTCCACGCGAAGGACCGGTGACGAGCTCCCTCACGGGAGGCCGAGATCGGCTTAGGTATTTACTTTCCTCGGGGGCGCTGGCCCAGCGATGAGATTCCGCCAGGATGATCTTCGGATTCTTGCAAACTCCTCCAAAAGGAATGGAAAGAAAAGGCGATCTAACCACTAAGCCCCTACAGCGGCGCCCTTGTGGCTTACTAACCAGGCACCTAAGGCCGGGTGCTTGAGAGATTGGTCAGGGAGGGCTTTTGTGGCAGCTCCAAAGGCAGGAAGAGCGGGATCTTGGAAGCAAGCAAGAAAACGATCGAGTTTACCAGGTTCGGGCCCTCAAAGGAGTAATAACCCTAGTCACCTTGGTGGTTTCCTCTGAGTTCAAGGTTCTTACAAAGTGAGGGAAGAAGACCCTCTCGGGTTACGCCAACCCAATAATCAACAACCCTCCTCCCATGCACCTGGCTCCCTTTTATACTAATTTGAAGTGGCGCATGGGGCTTACAACTTAAGTAAAGCAAGCGTCGACAATTACTACACAATTGCATTTAATGCACCCGTCATACTCTCTTACATCACATTTAATGTTTGTCCTAGTGACTTAGACTTAGCCTTGGGCCCCTTTGTCTTCACCACCTGCGCGCTCGCCGGAAGGAGAGGGGATGTCGACTCGGCACCACCCATCATTAATGCGGCGCCTAGGGAAGGCATGCCATACGACACGCAGTGTCATGCCCGTCTCGCATTAAATACCCCTTGACCCTTAAGCCTGTAGCCTGATTACGGGGTTGATTCTTGGGAACTCGCCCACAGAGTGGCACGAGCGCCACACTGTCCTCTTGGCGAGCACACCTTTCTGGTCGCCCAGAGGTGGCCTGAGCACCTGTCCTCTTAGCGAGCACCTTTCTTTGGTAAGCCACAGAGTGGCACGAGCATGCACATCTGAAGCGACTCAGTGGTGGTCGCCTCGGTGGCTGAAGCAGGCCACTGCCTGCAGCGAGCACCTTGTTGGTGCGCCAGAGGAGTGGCTGAACACCACATCCCTGGGCGAGAGCACCTTGTGCGCCCGAGGTGGCTTTGAGCGCCTGTCCTGGGCGAGCACCTTGGCGGTCGCCTCGGAGTGGCTGAGCAGCCACACGCCCTCTGGGCGGAGTATGTAATCTTGTGCGTGGGTACCCAGTAACTTAATCTGTTGACATACATGATTAGTATAAATTAACACGGTCAATGTATAAATTAACACGGTCAATGTAGTAGTAGTGGCTGTTTTAATGATGTATTGTTGTCGAGTGTAGTAGTGAGGAGTGTAGACATTGTAGTAGTGACGAGTGTAGTAGTGGCTTCAATGTCGACAATGTAGTACTGACGAGTGTAGTAGTAGTTTTAATGATGTACATGTGTCAACAATGTCGTCGTATTGACCATTTTAATAGTAGCAGAAGTTTTAATGTTGTACGATTGTAGACATTGAAGTTGTAGTGACAAGTGCAGTGGTAGTAGTAGTTTTAATGATCTATGGTTGTGGAAAGTGGATTGGAGTGAACAGTGTAGTAGTAGCAGTTCGATTGATCTAATGTTCTCGATAGTGTAGTAGTAGTGTCTAGTTTAGTACTACCAGTTTTATTGATGTACTGTTGTTGAGAGTGTAGTACCAGTGTAGTGTATTGTTAGGCTATGGTTAATTGATCGCTTCTGATTAATTATTTACTTTTACGCTATTAAGTACTCGTATTTTCTTCAATTTGCTTTTTGTATTTTAGTGCAAGTAATAATAAAGCGGTAAAATTATTCGACGTAGACTAGAGGCGGTTCCATGTTTAATTAGGCACGTTATTGGGAACTATCAATTTTAATAGAATCGATCGAGGATAATTGAAGTAGGTTTAAAATGCGAAGTGTAGCAGATCGATAATTGTAATACGATAAGCTCTTTGGGCACTTGAAGACATGGAAAAATTTCATGGTCACGAAATTGGATTTAATGCCTAAAAATTATGTAGGACAGAAGGGAAAAGAAAAGAAGAGAAAAGAAAAGACGAGAACTATAAAAACATTTATTTTGGCATTTTATTGGAAACTATCAATGTTAGTCCTATAAATCGCAGTAAAGAACATGATTTTTTAGAAATACTTATGTCTTTTCGCTATGGTAGGTACTATATGGAAGAAATTTTAGAGTTGTGCGTGTTTTATGGTGACAATGTTGTTCGAGAGGGTCCATATGGGGTGGACCTTTCCAACTGCGAAAGGAAGATGATCCGGGCTCTGGGTCTAACGGAGATGAGTATGAGCGACCTCCGTACGTGCGTGAGAAGCGCATTTGATCCATTGACTGCCCGGAAAAAGCTCGTAATCGAGGCAATACATGCTAGAGTTGTGGCAGGGTCCACCAACTGCGTGTGGGATCTTTGTAAGATTGTGGGAAGCGCATTGTAGGGGGAATACATGCAAGTTGTGATGAACCCTAAAGCGTTGATACACCGTCGCCCGATGGTGTATGTGCGCTTCCTGGATAGAGAACAAACCTCTAGTCCCCTTGGTGGCGGTGGCGGTGGCGTCGAAGATTCATATGGCGCCTTCGGTACCGATGAATTTCGGGCGAATGAAGACATCGGCCAGTGGTGGTCCGCTCGCATTGACTGCCACGAGCACCTAGAAGGCATGGCGGAGGAAGAAATATCTGATGAAGATGACGAAGTCAACACGGATAGCAGTGAAGACGACGATGGAGCTCCAATCGGTGGCATTGTGTCCACTGATGTGGAGCATGTGTCTTCTCGATTGGACGAACTGGCGATGACATCTCTCGTCCTGCCAGACGAAGCCGGCACGGAGTGGGCCTTCGATCAGGACACTCTGCTTGTCGGGCAACGCTTCCCTACGAAGAGTGCCCTCCAGCAGGCAATTGCTAGATATGCGGTGAACATCAGCCGCACATACCGGATGTATAAGTCGAACCAGGAGACCTACATTGTGAAGTGCATGGATCCTCAGTGTCCCGGCAAGATTCGTGCCCATAAGTCCAAGGGCGCGAGTTTGGGCTTCAAGATAACCGTCTTGACGAACCACACTTGTGTGCTTGATGAGCCACTGGCGAAGCACAAAAATATCACATCCTCATATGTGGCGAGCCTGATTTCTCACTTGGTCACGGCGGACGTTACCGTTTCACCGAAGATATTGAGGCGACGTGATAAGCGGTGTGGGATATCCTGTTAGCTACGACAAGGTGCAGCGGCGAAGAGGAAAGTTATAGAGATGATGTGCGACGTATGAAGAGGGTACAACCTTGTTCCTCGCATGCTTCACCAGTTATGAAACCAATCCCGAGACCTACATCAACAAGATGGATAGGCCGCACCCCGCGAAGGGTCCGAACTGCTTCATTCTCGATCGTGTCTTCTGGGCATTCGGACCAGCTATTCGGGATTCAAATCGCCGGCTGTGCTTACCATGGATGGTACTTTCCTAGTGGCAAGTACAAGGGCACCGATACGATGGCGGTTGCGGCGGGCGTAACGATCGGCTACTCCCGTGGCCTATGCAATCGTGGAAAGCGAGAACACGGAGAGCTGGTTGTGGTTCCTAGCAAATGTGAAACAAATTTGTTGTCCAAGATCGCCCCAACGTGTGCCTCATCAGCGGCGAGGCATCTTTGGTTTAATGTCCGCCATCAGCACCATGCAAGGAGGGACACATGCGCCTTACCAATGGAATGATGTCGTGAACCGATGGTGCATGAGGCATCTTGCGGCGAACCTGCATAGGAGGTTCCGCAGCAAGGAAGTCATGAAGACATTTAAAAGACTCTGCATGCAAAATCAAAGGCGGAAATTTGAGGCCATATGGAGAGTGCTCGATGAGGAGACCGCAAAACTTACGACGCAGTCAAACTCCGAGGTCAGCAACTTCTCTCGGTGGGTGTAGCTGCATGCTCCGGATCTGGATAAATGGTCCTTGTTGCATGACACAGACGGCGCTAGATGTGGCATAATGACAACTAACATGTCAGAGGTTTACAACGGTGTTTTGAAGGGTGTTCGGTCCCTCCCAGTTAGTGCCGTCGTGGAGGAAACAGAACAGGGTCGTTGGATACTTCGTGAGCGAGGGAGGAATGCAAAGAACCATATAGATTCGGAAGCGGTTCTCGAGCGTATGCATGCATACATGGAGAAGAAAATAGAAAAGGCTCGCTCGCGACGACCGCGCACCATGGATGGAATCAGGCTAAAGTTTGAAGTGCATCTGCGGGAGAAGTTCATCGGTGGGCATTGCAGAGAATGCAAAGCAGTGTGCACAATAGGTGATGTCGCGAAATGCACATGCAACAAGCCACAACTGTTGCACAAGCCATGCTCGCATGTATATGCAGCATGCGCGGCTTTACGTCAGTCCTCTGTGGCGTACATCTCTGAGTACCTCAGTGTAACACCCCAAAATTTTGCTTTTCTTAAATTCATGTGTGATTTGGCACTTTGGAGACTTTTTGGAATTTTCTGGAATTTATTTGGATTTACTTGGAATTTATTTGAATTTATTCCATTTTGAAATAATTAAAGAATTTAATTTTGCAAATAAAATTTTGTTGGAAATATTTTATTTGAGTCCAAAATGTTCCAAAATATTTTCCAGAATTTTTTTGGAATTTTTCTGAGTATTTTGCTATTTTTAATGAATTAAATGAATTACTGGGAATTATTTAATTATTAAATCGCTGGAAAATACGAGTGGGTTTGTACTGTTCATCCGACCGAGCCCGAGTCAGACTCGAGTTCGAGTCAGGCCGAGCCACGTGACTCGGCCAGAACCAACTCCAAAACCTAATCGATCCCAACCGTTGGATCAAGATCCAGCGGCCAGATTTCCGTCGCTTGGTCGAATCCGGCCGGATCCGATCGCGTCACGCGATCGTGGCCGTTGATCGTGCTGCGTGGGCCGTGCGTCGTCGTCTCCGCCCGAAGTCCGGCCGGACTCGCCGCCGCCGCCCGCGCCGTGGAGAACTAGGTTCCGTCTCGCACGAACGCCGAGGCTATTTAAAGCCGAGTCACGCCCGAGGTTGCCCTCCTCCGTCGCACCCGTGTCCCGAGCCATCTCGCTGGCCGTCGCCCGTTTGCCCGTACGAGCTCGCCGTAGTTGGAGGAGGTGTCCGCCGCGGTTTGCGCCGTTTTCCGCCACCGTCCGTCGTCTTCCGCCGAGAAGGAGCCCAAATCCAGAGTCCCCGCTTCGAGACGCCCTCGAAGAGACCACCCACTTCGCCGGAGCGTGCCCGAAGCGCCGTCGGTGTGGTCTTCATTCTCAACGCCCGATCGGCCGGAGCTCCGCGTGGACATCGCGAGACGCGAAGCTTCTCCGCGTCGGATCTTCATCGCACGGTCCAGATTCGCCACGTCACCCACGGTAAAGAATCACGTGTTAATCTCCAGATCTAATCTCAACCGTTAGATCTAGATCCAACGGCTTAGGTTGAACCACGTTCATAGCAATAGGTGGATCTTGGCCGTCGATCAAGATCGAGCGGTCGGTCGGTGGAGTTGTTTTCAAGCGCGTTAGCGAGATCTAATCTGGGCGTTGATTTTCAAATCAACGGCGAGATTGCGCCACGTGTCGGGAAGCCTGACCGTCGCGGTCGGCGCCGTCCGCAGCAGCGTGTGTGTAACGACCGACACGCGGGGCCAGCGTGTCGGAGGCCCGCTGTCGGCCATCGGCAAGTGGCCGTGGTAGAGCCCACGGTGGACCGAGCCGAGACCGTGCGCCGGGTCTGTGGACCCGAGGCCACGTGTCGTCACCCGATTGGTCCACGTGTCCCTGCTGACGCAACAAATGATTTTCCGAAAAAGAAAATGATTTATTAATTCGAAATAATGATTTCAGATTTTGTTTCAAACTTCAAACGCTTATAACTTTTGCGTTTCAACTCCGATTTGAGTGATTCAAATTTCTAAATTTGTATAAAATTGAGATCTACCTAAATATGAATTTTATTTAATTTTTGGACTAAAGTTTTTCTCTGCAAAATTATTTAATTGATTATTTAAACTTTAAATAATCATAACTTTTAATCTTAACTCCAAATTTGTGATTCCAGTTTCTAAAAACTCATAAAATTATGTTCTCTCTGTTTATGGATTTTATTTGGATGTTTGGACACTTTTGCCTATTGTTTATTCGTGTATTTGCTATTTGCACGCTTTACGAGTAGACGTTGAAGTGCTGGGAAGGATTCGAAGGAGAAGTATTGACTCAGATCCAACTCAAGACCAAGAACAAGTACTTTTTGAAGGCAAGTTGTGCTTTGACCATGTTGATCCTATTTGAAATCTATTTTGATTTAAACTATTGCATGCTAGTTCAATTAGAAAAATACTTTGTTTAAACATGGGGTTAGATAAATACCAATTTCTTTGTATGACACCTTGATTATTTAAGTATGTGCCATGACCCCTTGTCACCCTAGTTGTGGATTACTAGTTGGACATTATTAAATTGCCAACATGGGTTTAGGCAGATTTGTAGTATCTTTGCTTAGACACACTTCGTGCTCATAACATGATTTTGGATAATCAAATGTTAATATTGACTTAATGATATATTGAACCTGTTTTGGAAAGGTATCATGTGATGTTGATGGCACGTGGTGCATGGTAACCAAGCGGGGTTTGATAAGCGATTTCGGCCAGCATGTGGCAAGAGTAATCATGGGGGGCCAGTTGTGGCATTTGGAGTGTTGTTTTGGTTCTTCGGGTAGTCTTGCCCTGGTCACCCTAAGGACTTAACCTTGCAAGCCTTTGAACTGGGTCTAACGTGCAACCACATGTCTGTAATGGGACGGACCTAGTTGACTAAGTTGCTAATAACGTGCACTGTGGGACCTCGGAGGTCAACTACACCCTTTGTGTAAGTTATGCGGGGGGCGTCTGGGGGCTGAGGCCAGTACCCATCTAACGGTTGATTGGCCTAGACTTCGCCTTAGCGAAGGGAAGGGTTAGTCTTGCAATAGCAGGGAGGACCACTTGTATTGTTAGAAGTCTCAGAAAGACTTTGTTCTGAGGAACTTCGCCTTTGTGGTGTTTGATTGTATCTTGTGGGTAAAGTGCATAACCTCTGCAGAGTTTAGAATCTATTCGAATAGCCGTGTCATGCGGTATTGGACATCGCTAGAATTACTGATCAAAGGGTTAGATTTTCTCAAAAATAACTTTGATTTGAAAAGTTGGGCTGGACTAATAATGAAGTTGATGGAAATGTGGTTTAGGATTGGAGAGATGTTTACCAAACTTCTTGAAAAGTTATTTATGTTTTACTTATTTCTCTTGCTTTGAATCTACTTATATTACTTGTCCAATGCTTTTTCTGCAAATATACCTTGAGTTATTCCTTTGTACCGAGCCATGCATATAGTATATTAGCTGCATTCATGCATGACTTGCTTTGAGTACCAAGTACTCACCCTTGCCTCAATACAACACGATTGAAGAGGAGACTACACGGCTTTGGAGGAGGAACTCCAAGAGGATCCGTCTACTTAGGAAGCGAGCCCGGTCGGTTGCACTGTGGTATCTTTGGATGGCGCCACGATGTTACCTTATTTGATTTTCATTGCTACTATTTCTCTTTTAATAAGTATCGTCCTGCGAGGCGTACATTTGTGGCTTGACCATAAGGTCGAGTAACCAGTTTGGTTATTTAAATAAAAGTACTTTATTAGCATCGAATGGTATGATTGTGATATTTACCGATATTAAGACTGTGTGCACTAGCGCGTTCCTGGACTAGTGTTGAATACACAGAGGGTCCGGATTTGCAAATTCGGGGTCCCGACATTCAGCACCGGCCATCTGTTCGAGACATAGAGTTCGGAGTTCAACTCTTATGGCTTGGACATGCATCACAGGGAGCTATGGCCGGGCCAAGTGACTTGGTATCAGAACGATGCCTTAAAGCGGAGCGGCCGTGGACGGTGGCAGTCAAGGCGAATCCGCAACGATATGGATGCAAGTCAAAGGGGGGACAGACCAACCGCACGAAAGTGCCGTATATGCAGGACAGTCGGGCATACAATGAAGAACTGCCCTAATAGGGCCGGCTCGTCGACCCATCCCTAGCAACCATGACAATGTACCTCGATGTAATTTCTTTATGTTCATGTGGGAGTAGTACTTTCATTTGGTGTTATGTAATATCATGGACCGTGCTGCCTATGTCAAGTTAGCTAATGTAATTTGAAGTGTGTGGATGGTACTTTCCTGGAATTGCATTACTATGTTACGTTATGTAATGTCATGTCATCACATTTTATTTGTTGTTATGGTATGAAATGTTATTTATTTTCGTACTGTAGTAAATTTTGTTTATTCTCGCAGACATGGCCGAGACCCGCATCTTTGCTTGACTCACGATGCGATGCCAAGCATCGTGCGAGTCTGGCTTGCAGTGGCACCCCACCGTCTTTCGCCTCAGGCCCGCGAGGGAGCATCGCCGTTGGACGAAGCGATGCGTGCCCACTCTACGGAGTCGGGGCTTTCGCCGCTTAGCCGGATGTTGGACATCGGGCGATCCTTCCCGTTGGATGGGGCTCTCTTATGTCTGCCTTTGGTTGATCATTGGAGGCCAGAGACCCACACTTTTCACTTCCGTTGGGGGGAGATGATCGTCACCCTCCAGGACGTTGCCTATATTACCGGCTTACCTATAAGGGGCAAGCCGATAGTTCCGCCACCGAGGAGGCCTGACTAGAAAATCAGGTTGTTTGACAGGTTTGGCCATGTTGTCCCTGAGCATAGTTCGGGGGTTCCGCTATCATGGCTTCGTCGCTACATGGAATGCCCCGATGATGTGCCGCAGCACACGGTGAGGACTCATCTCGTTGCATACCTGCTCTTCCTATTTGGCTGGGTGTTGTTCCCTACCTCACAGGGAGATTCTGTGTATCCGAGCTACATCCACATCGCGGAGGCTTTGGCCGATGCCCACCTCGACGATGTCCCTCAGTTTAGTTTCGGATCGGCGGTGCTCTGCTCGACATACAGGGGATTGTGCACGGCCAGCATGAAGACAACGGGGGAGGAGCCCATTCTTGCGGTTTGCTATCCACTGCTACAGATCTGGTCATGGGAGCACTTTCCGGTCGGTCGCCCATACTTCCAGGAGCCCGTTCACCCATACAAGTTGTTGCCTCAGTTCTATGGTGAGCACCCGAATGATGGTCCCACTATGGGTTCTCGCTGGACCCACTCCGTGCTGCGATGGGCAAGGGATAGGCCTCGGAGGGTCTATCCTGAGTTTCATAACTATTTTGAGACCCTCCATGAAAATGAAATAATATGGCAACCCTGGACTTCTAATGCGTTGGCGACTCTGGCGCCCGCCGGATTGTCACACCGGTCTTGAGCGAGGATCAGGCATACTGGTTCACGAGGTGCCACCTCGTGTTTTGTCACATGGTGGAGGTGTACTTCCCAGCCAGAGTTATGCGCCAATTCGGACTTCATCAGCAAATTCCCCCTCAAGTTGGCCGGCCTTTGCCACGAAGAGTGCATATGTACGTTCATTTTGTAAATATGCTACGTATTTCGTAATTACAATGTGTAAGTTACAACTTTCTTTTCCACAGGCAATCTCGAAGGGGCCAAGAAGCGGCGAATGGCGTGACACACAAATGCCATGGACAAGGGCATGGGAGGAGGGCGCCACGGAGGACGTCATAGTGGAGGGTCGACCGTACGACCTTGAGTTGTACGTCGCGTACTTGGAGTGGTTTGTCCCACATACACATGCACGACTTACTACGACACCTCCGTCGAGGGCCGAGGAGGTCACCCATGCTGAGCGACTGGCTCTCGGCCACCCTCTGCACCGCGCAGCACGGCAAGATGACGCGGTACGAACGTACATTATTTTTCAATTAACATTTCGTTTACTAATAATGTTGTCGTGCAGTTCGATCGCGCATACCGCATCATCGAAGAGGGTTCGAGCATACTACAGCCTGGGAAGAGGACCACTATTTCCGACTTCAAAGCGGCTGTAAGCTCTATGGTGGACCAAGCGAAGGGAATCGTGCAGGCATTGACATGTGGACGTCACAGTGACGTTGTCGTGCGTGCTGCTGAGGGAGGCGCTCGTCCTCCATCTCCCAGGTCTTCACGGCCCAGCATGGTCGAAAGACAATCGAGCTTTGCACGAGCATCATTGTGACTTCTTTGGCAACGCCATGTCCTATTATAGCACGCACGCAGGGATCGCTCTCTCTTTCCATCATCGTCTAGACGGCAGCATGAAGCACCAGCTCCCCCGCCAGCACGTCCAAATCCCGACGCCGACTCAGATTCGGAGATGGACTCGCCCGTTCGGGGCTTCGGGCCTACACGCTTACCGCAGGAGTTCGGTTTCGGGCAGACCTACACCACCCTTCCGCCGTCATCGTCTAGGCGCGAACATACTCCCCCGGTCGACCCATACGACGACATTGACTCAGACGATCACGTCTTGCAAGCAAGAGGTCACCGTGGGGGGGCCTTTGCGCCGCCAGCTTTACCGACGGGATCATCATGGCAGGTATGTTGTTTGGAGATTAAGTGTTTCGCAGGGCTAGAATGAGCTAACACTTTTCTGCTGCAGGTTTATAGGGGACAATTCGGAGTGGGCACAATGATCCACATCATTGCAACCTTCATCGGTAATTACTTGTAATTTTGTTAACTAATTGCGATCTCTTATGTCCAATGTCACGAACATTAATTTGAAATGCAGATCGCGTGGGTGGATGAAATGTTCGCAATCAAAAGCGTAGCAACTTCCCAACATGATGAGGGCCCTAGCGCGCCACAGGACACCCAGGTTGGCCACGCCGTGGCGGCGCTCACGATCGGTGGACGTATTCACGAGGACAAGTCCGCCATCAACGGAAGAGGTGATCGGGTTAGAGCCAAAGACGCGAGCGATTGTATTGCTGTAATGAATCTGTTATGTGCAATGTCGTACGTAGTTCAATATTATGATGATTCTCTTTTATGAGTAATGTTGCTTTATGTTGTTTTCTTAAATAATGTTACGCCAGCTCCCAAGCCCCCCCACAGCGCACTGCAAACGCTTGCGATCAGCCATAAAGTAGCTCTACAACTTCCTAAGCAAATGTAAACTCCAATCCGGCCTCTAAGTAGCTCGAATTCGCAGAAAACTGAGAGCCAAAAATCTGCCCGACCAAGCAAACTTTCATCTCGCGGTTGTGTGGTGGAGGGAGGAAGAAGAGGGAGCAGCTCACGGTTTGGGAATGAAGTGGCTGCCACCCACACCACATAACCCACACTTTCATCTCCCCAAAATACGCCCCAAGCAAACCAACCAAATTGGCTAAGTCCTCCAACAGAAAACAGCGCTAAATTCACTTTTTGAGCCAAGTTTAAAATCAGTGTTTGACACCGGATTGGCGATATGACTCCACCACTATATAGAGAAATGTTTTTACTTCACAACCATGTAACCCGCGCACTCTAGGTCAGTATTGATTGCCAGTTACAAGGCTCCAAAGTTGGTTGAAAGTGACAAGTGCGGACTGAAATTTTTGGCTCTAAACTTTTGGTTAAGCTTGGGATACTCCTAAGTTCCAGTTTAGGACATTAACTGAAGCCGGGAATTGACCTTAAGAGCGGCTAAAACTTAATTGATGCGAAACTTAGCCGCTATAATCGAATTCGAATTCGGGACCGTGACAGCCTGCAGGACATATCATGTCGTAAGCATGGTCGTCGAGAACTGTCCGAAATGTCATTTCAAATGCATGTGTGGTACAGACTGCCCGAGTCGTCTCGTCGAAGCATAGCTGCCAAAGCCTGACTGGCACCTCTCTACCAGCTAGAAAGCTGTATGCATATGTCGGTATCAAGCATAGGCACAGATGCAAAGGAATCCGATGCTGCCACGTGTAGCTTTCCTGTCCAGGCCCCTCGCCTCGCATGCTAATGTGCCGCCAGCTGTTGCCCACTACCAGCTGCAGCTAAGCTATAGCCAGGTCCCACACCACGCGCGGCAAACGATGCCTCTGCCGGTAAATTCCCTCCTTTGCGCTTTACGGCTTTTGGTGGGTGAAAGCGACATCGATGCGTGATACGAAGCGTCTTGGCTCACGCAATGCCACATAGTGTGCATGAATCTTTGTGGAGGTGTACTCACCAGTGCGTGTTAACTTTTTCAACCCGAGGCTACGACTTAGGTTGGGTGGCCGGGCGTGCGATTTCCGCCTAAATACCGCCACGGGAAGCCGCGGTTTTGCAATGTTATCGCTCACCAGGCCCCACCTCGCGCGCTAATGCTCCGGCAATCGGTGGCTACTCCCAAGCCACCGCCGGTGCAGACCCCACTAAGCGCCATCGCAACGCTGCCACGTCTTGCGATTTTTCTGTCTTGGCCCATCGCCGCGCACGGTGAGGTGCCGCCAGCTGTCTCGTTTCTCCCTCGCTCCCTGCCTATAAATTGCAAGGCCGCCTGCACTTCTATCGTGCAAACGCGATACATTGCTCCGAGTTCATAAAGTTTGGATTGAGTTGAGAAAACCAGGCGCATAGAGGAGAACTGGTAGTTTAGCTTTCCTTTTTCCAATATTTCATTTCAGTTTCTTGTTCCACAGGTATTATTTACAAAAGTTATTTTGTACGGTGAGTCACATTGTTGTGTTGTTGGGTCAGTCCACATTATTTTGTACTTATTATGCTTCTTATTGATATTTTTCCTTCGTGTAGATACCGACTTAAGTGTTCGTCAGTTCTGTCCAAGCCATGTCGAAGGCGTCGAGCTCAGTGGTTGCCAATGCAGGGCGGGTAATTTGCCCTAACTGCCATGTGGATGCTCAAACTTGCTACTCCACCACTGCGCCAAATAACGGACGGGCGTTCTATAGATGCCCAAATTTCTCTGTACGTCTAAATGTATTTCGATATCTTCATATTTCGATGATTATTCTATTGCTCCAGTTTTAAATATCCATGCTCACCTTTGTCGTGTAGTCTACCGGATGCCAATATCAGCGGTGGGCGCGATATAAATACAAACTGACTTTAAACAGGGCGCTTCCAATGGCACACCGGAGGAAGGATCTAGCGCATGAACTTAATAGGGTAACGGTACGAGAATTACCGCAAAGAGAGGGAGTTCGGCCTGAACAAGAAGAAAACCGTGAAGCGTATGATCGCTTCCTTGAGCGCGCCGTAGAAGATAACCACGAAGCTGTAAGCCCTGATTTGGTTGTTCCTCTTGACGGCCATAGCGTTGAAGACTACAAACGTGACCGTTGGGAGTTTTTCGAAGAAGAGGGTGTGGAATTCTATGATAGTGATGATTCTGGAAAGTTCTAAAGCCGCTCTACCCTGCATCCATTTGTATGTTAGTTCTTGTTCACAAGAAATGCTGTTGTAGTTGTTCTCCCTATTGTACTTTGTTCTAATGCTATTATGTGTTTCTGTTGTATCGTAATGCAGTTTGTACTATTATGAAGCTTTCTGTTATGTTCACCAAGTTATTCGAAGTTATTTTTTCGGTTGAATGGAGCATATTTTTTATTACATGTATGTAAATCATATTCACCGACAACAGTCATTCAACCTTGTGTTCTTTCGTATATTAGCTGATATGCGACAAAGCTGAATATGATAATATGACAGAAGGATGAAAAAAGCGATATGACAAATGAACGTATTAAAAATAAACAACAATGGCAAATAGTCCAAATGATGATATGACAAATGGCTGACAATGGCGATATGCCAAAAGGCTGAGAAGGCCGATATGACAACACGCTGAAAACAACAATGGCAAATAGTCCAAATGAAGGTCGATGTCAAATAGTCCAAATGAAGGTCGATGTCAAATAGTCCAAATGAAGGTCGATATGACAACACGCTGAAAACGCCCAATAACCCTAAGTATTATAGTCGCGCACAAAACATGTAGTCCTTTTCTTTCCTGTTGAGCCATGAAAGCCAGCCTAGATTGCATCTGCAAAGCTGTGTACTCCACTGCCATGACCCGTCGATGTCATCTGTAAAGCTGTAAAAGCATTGCTGTCAAGCTGTAAAAGCATTGCTGTCAAAGATGTAACAGTATGCCTGCCATGTCATATCAAAAGCACGCCTGTTAGCTTTTGTCATCGATAAAACTGTACAAAGCATTCTAGCTGACCTTGTCTCTTTGCTCCGATTCTCTCGTTTGGCTGGTGGCGGGCTATTTAAACCCCAGTGCTCGCCTCCGAATACTCACACGAAGCAAGCAATCCAAACCACGAAGCACAAGTTTGCCGGCCAACCAACCGGTGCCAATGGAGTTCCTCGCCCCAAGGCACAGCGTTGTCGATCCGTCCCGATGGCACGGAGGTCCCCATGTGCCTATCACGGGGATCCTTGCCGCTTCGGCAATCTGTAGACAATTCATACACTTACGGTATGAGGTATTGGAGCTGCCGCAACCACGACTCCGAGCCAATCTTTGGGGATGCGGATCTGCGGAGGAGCCGGTATGTTCGTACTCGCATTTCTTTGTTGCATCAAACCGTCAAACCTTAACATCCGTTATACCATCTTTTGTCACCAACTGCAGCCTCCATTATGCGAGTTCATCAAATTCTCTGACGGAGCGAACTCACGAGATGGAGAGGATGCGGAATTGGGAGTACTCGCATCGCAGAGCTATGGTAGAGTTGCGATCCGTGAGCGGCGAGGAAGAGGAGAAGCGCATGAAGTTTGCCGAACAAATGCGTCTGCAGAGAGGAGGCCGAGCAGCGCTGGCGGCCGGCGGAGGCCGAGCGTGACAGAAGCGAGAGGCGGCTAGGACGAGCGGCGGCGATATCGATGGGTTGCGCAAGAAATATCCTCGGTGCACTCAGTAGAGTGTACGAGAAGGGCCCTTGTTGTTCTTCCCTTTCCCTAAAGCATGTTAGGTTTAGTCCGGTATACTCGGTAGAGTGTGCCGTACATGCCATTGTTGTTTAGCATTTGTAAGCCATATGCAATTCAGTAGATTCTTATTTCTGCCCATTCCTGTGACTTATTTACTCAATTTTTCCAGCGATTCGATGGGGATTTGGGGAAATTCAAATATGCAACTACTTTTTCCACAGCGACGAGCTAATTGAAAACGATCCGCGTCGCAATCTGCAGAAATGGGACACAGAATCTTCGGTGATTATGTTAATTTAGAAAACCTACTAGAACGAGAGCAATAGTGTAATACGCCCCTTGCTTTTCGTTGAATTTCGACCAAACAGATCACCTCAATTTGAATTCCGAACCTCTTCTACTTTCTCTAAATTCTGACAAGATACTTCATCAAATTTGGTAAAGATTTACGGATGGCTTATATATAAAGAAGCACCTGTAGTTTATCTTAAGCATGCCATCTATGTATGTTAAGAGTATTTAGAACACATGATTGTTTTCATAAAGAACGTGGTAATTCTCGCGAAAATTATGTGAAGTTTTGGGTAACTTATTTCGGTATTGCTAGGGATCGGACGGCGGATTTTTTCGCAACATTTTTTTAGCTCGTCATCGAACTTCAACAGCAATCAGCAATCTGACCTCACCTGGCCGAACCCCCTTTCCGCCACCTCACCAGGCCGAAGCCCCCTTTCCTCCACGCCTCACGGCAGAAGCCCCCCTTTCCTCCACCCCTTTGGCGGTGACGCCCTTTCCTCCACCCACACGGCGGAAACCCCTTTCCGCCACGCCGTGTGGCGGAAGCCACCCGTCCGTGAAACCGCATCCATTCATGGCATTTCATTTTACTGCAGGTTATTTTTCCAATTTCTATTTAACTGTAGATTATTTGCTCAATTTTTCCGGGAATCAAAGCACGAAAGCATCCAAAGGGGCACCATGCATCAATTATTTCCCATCACATCGCTTGGCAGATGCATGCATGCAGCCTTGATGAACAAATCAGCTAAGAAACAACCATCAAATAAATAATAATCAACCTAGAACAAAGGAAAAAAAACAGCTGCGAAAATAACTAAACCAATCAAAATATGAAAATTCTTAAAACTTAAAAAATTACAAAATTTTCAATGCAATTTAAAATCCCGAGCGCTGCAATTTTAAAAATTAGGCTCGTTATTGAACAAATTGTTGTCGACAAATCTCGGGAAAAAAAATTTTCCGACCCATAATAATGAAAAAGTTTTAAAGCATGTATTAACAAAACAAATTTTTTCAAATTTTTTTTTCCAATTAAAACGCCAGACCTAAATTTTAAAAAAAAAAAAAACGCTTTATTTTGCCGCGGTCCCAGACCGCGTAAATTAAAAAAAATTTATTTTTTTTCTAAAACGCGCCCCCCCACCGCGGGATTAAAAAAAATAAAAAAAATTTCCCCAAAATATTCCAGCGCTCCCCGAGCGCTGGTTTTCAATAAAAATTTTTTAAAAAAAATGTCGCGCACTGGCAACACGGGATTCGTAATAAAAAAATCCAAAATATTAAACCGCGCACGGAAAGAGCTGCATTTCACTGTTTAGGGGCAAATTCTGAAATTTTGTAGGATAAGCGGCTATATGTGTAAAAAGGATGTTCAGAGGGGTTAGAACAGTAAAAAATTCGTTCTCTGAGGACAGGACTGTGGCGGGCTAGAACCTGGCCCACACAGGCCCAATTTGAAGCCTAGCCCAGTAAGCGTACCCCGTACGCCAACATACAGCCTATATATACGTATTTGTTCAAGGCGCAATACGCATTCGCTAACCCTAACGCTTTCTTGTCTTCTACTCTCGTTTGCGAAGATCATCTCGGGTACGTTTCCGTATAACTCTCGGCGAGTTCTTGTTTTCAGGGCATTTTAGGGTTTCGTTAGCGTCTTCGTCCCGTTGCCGCTTCCGTTCGCGCGTGCCGCGCGGCATGACCGCCATGGCTGGCACGGCCGCCGCGCCCCTTCCGCCGCTGTTGCCGACCCCGCCGAAGGACCGCATGCTGGGATTGCTCCCGACGCCGCCGACCAGCTGCATCGTCTCGATACCTGCTTCTCCCGCGCAGTCCGCATCCTCGAGCGAGCGGCGGGATTGGGGTAAGAAGCCCGACCGCGCGTCCTCCAGCGAGAGCTGGATCAAGGACAAGACTCTCCGCGGCACATCGCCGAGCGAGAGCCGGGACAGGGAGAAGGTCCTCGGTCGCGCGTCATTGAGCGATAGCTGGGTGAGGGACAAGATGCTCCGCCGCTTGCCGTCGGGCGAGCGCGCCAGTCCCGCGACAGCGAGAGACGACGCCAAGAGGCCCGCAAGCCGCGCACCCTCGGCCGACCGGTCTGCCAAGAAGCCGAGGCCCGAGACGGAGGCGGACTCGGCGGCGCAACTATTCGCCGGGCCGACCTTCATCGTGTCCCCCGACCCCAGCGCGCTTCCAGTTCCTCGCTTCTTGAAGGCTCACTAGCACAGAGGAGACGACGCGGGCAAGCTCGCCTCCCCGACCATCATCGACGACGGAACAAGGTGCTAAGCTAAGCTAAGCTACTTTACTCTATTGAGTCTAATTAGGACAATCAATTCTTGTTTTTCCCTTTCAGGTTTAGCACAGGTAAAAAAAAAAAGAAAATATAGTATTTCTGTGTAGATTAATTACGGTTAAGTTTTATGTTCTGGCATTTTATTTATGTTCTTGTAGAGCATCCTACAGATTTATATTTTCCTATAAGAACATATTACTTATGACTGTAGAGAATATCTTGCGTAATCTGAACTTGAAGGTTAATGATCCAAATTAGTTAAAATATGCCTGGTATGAGTAATTGGATCAAAACTTTGAGCCTATGCTAGGAAAAAGTTACGCTAATACTTAAATACATTGGTCAGTTCTGATTAGCAGTCTTCCTCCCCATATATAAATAATATAATGCCTCCACCTCTTAAGAGCCTCCAAACTTGCCAATGCTTCTTTATCATATACTGATTTTGTTGTTGATTTCACCCCCAAAACTCGACTAAAGTAGGCAATAGGATGTCCCCCCTGCATCAATACAGCCCCAATTCCTGTGTGGCTTCCATGTGCAATTTGACCCTAGTATAATGCCTGTCTTGGTATATTTGGTTGTCATTTTCCTTCTTGTGCCATCCGAAGTGATCAAACATAATGGTGACGGGTGAAGCGCGCTTCCAATTCCGTGCTTCTTGAAGGCTCACTAGCACAGAGCTTGATCGGCGGTCATTGTTCAAGACTCCAAGCAGTGAGAATCTTTTCTTGACACTGAGTGTTTACTTTGTTTTGCTCTCTAAGCTCTTGATTTACCATATCATGCACATAGTTCTGAATTTGTATCCAAATGTTTCTGAAATTATTTACATCACATGCTGCTTTCAGAGATTTATAACATCCAACCAAAATTTTCTCTCTGATCCAGGTTCTTTATTTGTTTGATGAAAAGAAAAAGGGTGTAATAGAGTTTGATGAGTTTATTCATGCCCTTAGTGTCTTCCATCCATTCGCACCTTTGGAAGACAAGTTTAATTATAAGTACGGTTCTTGCAGAGACTAGCTATGCGACATTCATGTGTTGAGCTATAATTACAGCTGGGCCTCTCTCTCTGGATCGTTTCAGCTGCATTTAGGCTCTATGACTTGAGGCAAACTGGCTTTATTGAGCGTGAAGAGGTTAGTACATTGTACCGTACTTTTCTTATACCTCAATATTCACAGTTTTTTACATTAATAATAACCGCTTAGTTTTTCGCCCGAGTTTTATCGAAATTCTGGCTCCGCCACTGGCCACAACCACAAAGGACCTCCTCAGCACCGAAAGGGACATGCTCGCCGCCGTCAAAGCAGTCCACGTAGCTCATCCACGATTGCATCCGCGTCGTGCAGGTCGCTGAAATCAAGCTGATGGAGTCTGCCCGCGCTTTACGTTACAACAGGCACAGTCTTCGCCTTGCTCTTTGAGCTATAATTACAGCTGGGCCTCTCTCTCTGGATCGTTTCAGCTGCATTTAGGCTCTATGACTCGAGGCAAACTGGCTTTATTGAGCGTGAAGAGGTTAGTACATTGTACCGTACTTTTCTTATACCTCAATATTCACAGTTTTTTACATTAATAATAACCGCTTAGTTTTTCGCCCGAGTTTTATCGAAATTCTGGCTCCGCCACTGGCCACAACCACAAAGGACCTCCTCAGCACCGAAAGGGACATGCTCGCCGCCGTCAAAGCAGTCCACGTAGCTCATCCACGATTGCATCCGCGTCGTGCAGGTCGCTGAAATCAAGCTGATGGAGTCTGCCCGCGCTTTACGTTACAACAGGCACAGTCTTCGCCTTGCTCTCATTTGGTTGCTTTCGTTTATTTCTGAAATTATTTACATCACATGCTACTTTCAGAGATTTATAACATCCAACTAAAATAAGAATGTTAGAGAAATAAATCCATCATCCTATAAACCTATGGAAAAACAGAATACAGTGTTCATGCTCAAATAGTGATGTCGATAGTAAAGTGCTACTAGGAGCACTTCTGCGCTTTGCTCCGGATCTGAAAAAGAATATCTCTTTTCTTGCTTCTTCTTTTTTGCACTGAAAACATTTCCGTACCTAATAATGTTTTATGTTTTGATCTTGTAAATGTACAGATGAAAAAAAATCCACTTTGAAGAAGCATGGATGTACAATTTTTGTCATGTTGAATGTATCAGAAATCACAAATAATAGAAGCAACCATTTAGCTACTTATCTCTACTATTCTAAAGCAGCACTTGGTGGCAGTGATCCGTTCTTCCCACGTCATTAATTACTGCTTAATTGCCCTACGCAAGAAACGAAGTGTTGCTTTAATTAGCCAGCTTTCGCAAGAAACGAAACGTTAAAGATAGATGTTTGATTTTGTGAAATAATTTTTTTTATTTTTTAATATTTATTTTTCGTTATCAATTTTGTTTTTCGTAGCAACGCACGGGCATGTAACTAGTTTGGAACTAAAACACCAAACTCTCCTTCTTTGTCTCTTATGACATCAAGAGTTGCAGTATTTTCTCTGTATAGAACAAGGGAAAATTGAGCATTTACCATTTCGAAAGATCTGAGATTAATGATTTGCCACCTAAAATATTTTCTAGTCCCATCAAATGTAGTAAAGAATGGAAAGTTGGCAGGGTGTATGAATCAGCTAAAAAACACAATAGCAGGAACTTGCTAAATTTACAGGCTGGCCATGGCCACAACCAAACACAAAAGTAAATCCGACAAATTTTACGGTTACACGCTTATCTTAGATAAACAATTCACCGTTACTGTAGACATATTAGTCCTTCTATTAAAGACTTTTCCTTTTAACCAAAGTTGCCAGTGGATTGTAGCCATCGCTACATCTTAGGCACACAAAAGTAACGTTTACACGCTTATCTCAGATAAACAATTCGCCATTCCTGTAGCCATATTAGTCCTTATATTAAAGATTTTTCCTTTTAACCTAGGTCGCCAAAGGATTGTAGCAATCACTACATCTCAGGCACTTCTAGTTCTGCGTTGATATTTGCTGAAATCCGTAGGAGATTTTTTTGCCTCTAGATAAGTGCAGCTGAAGGATTCCTTGAAAGTTTGAGCCTTTTTCCGAACTGTCTGAAATTAGAATAAATGTGATGTTCGCTTTGAAATCAATATTTAATTATTTATAAATTTGTCACCTTGTCATTCTAACGTATTTTAGATTGAAGTGGCCTCACTCAATATTTTAATTTTAGTGCCGCTTAGCTTTTAAGCAACTTCTTATCTAATTAACAGCGGTGAAGCACTAGGTTGGTCTATATGCACATTAGCTCACTAAAGGAGGTAAGTTTTGGGGGTCTATGATGATTTGTGCACATGCAAACTTGTGGGATGGAGGTATTGCAGTGATACCGGCATTCAATCGTACTCCAGGGAGTACAGGATGAGCCTAGGCACGCGCAAGGCAGCCCCCCTCTAGTGCTACATTCTGAGATCACTAGGGTTTTCCTCCAATCTACTTGCTACTCTTTCCGATCTACTCATATATGCATACTACATTACTGGTATTGCTACTACTGCCTTACTTGTGCACTTGATGGAATGGATTCTGTGGACTGGAGGTTGATGGTGAAGTTGCTGGAGAGGTGGCCGAGATCCTCCCTCCTGGACCTTGGTCTCCTCCTCCTGCTCCTCCTTGTCTTGGGCTTCGGCTGGTGCTCCTCCTGGTTGCTCTAGCTTGCTCTCTGGTTTGGGAATGTAGCAAGGGAAGTGAATGTGCTGCTCACTAGATGGCTCTCGGCTGGCTCTCGATTGAAATGGGAAAAGGGAAATGAATGGTTGTTCACTTGTTGGAAGTGTGGCAAGGGAGATGACTGGCTGGCTGTCTCTCGGTTTTGGTGAAGGCAAAGGGGATGCTCCAGCTGTGGCATTGGCCTGATCTCTTTACTGTCCTCACTTTTTACCTTTCTACCCCTGGGTCTTTTACTTGATTTGCCAAGGGATATTTTGGTCATCATGGTTACCTTATGCAAAACATTGATTATACTGATTATATGCTTCATTAGTGGCTTAATAATTTTATTGGCTTAATTTAAATTTCCGAGTCCTTAAAATTAGAATACTAAACCTCAATCTTTAGGAAACCCTAGCCTGGTTGAGTTGCTGGGCACGTCCAATATTCCCTCAAGGCATAGCATGACGGAAACACATGGCGGCTCCTTCACTGCTCAGCCAGGCCTAACGTGTCAGCTCAATAGATGTTAGTAAGTTTTATCTTGTGGCCAGTTATCACAAGACCAATGATGATGCAAGCATGGTTCAAATGTTGCCTTTGGGCTACTCGTGTGTTGTGAATGATAAAGAACAAGGTCTGGCATATCTCAATACTGAGGCCAGCCTGAAGCTGTTTTGCCCAAGGTTTTTGGTGAGTTCTAGCATTTTTACACGGCTATAGGTAAGAAATATCTCACGAAGATGCTCATTATGAAGATGAAAACCTAGCAACATCAGCATGCACATACTATAATGCTAGATATGCGAAACAACCAAGAATCTTTCGTTTTGAGAAATGAAGAAGATTTGGTTAATAGTGAAATAACCTATAATTATGAGGATGTGGGAGAAAAAAATAAGTTGTTGACAATGTTGCCTTTATGATTGCTAATGTTTCTCTAATGAGAACTCGGATCCGAAAATAAAGTTCATGTCAAAAGTACAGGGTATGCTCATATCGGGTCAAATGAAGCAAGCAATTGAGGCTAAACCATAATCACTATGTCTAGGAACCAGCAAGTTTAGATTTAATGGGTCAATGCAAATAATGAGGTGGTGAAAAGTGATGGTCCATAAGTCCTTGCAGAAGACTGGTACTCTCCTAGTGTGGATGAAAGTATATTCCACTACATAGTAATTTTGGCAAATGCATGAATAAAAAATATGCAGCTAAAATATTTTGAAAATATGTATGAAGAGATTCATGAAGGACACATATTCCTTATGAAAAGTAGCAGCATATATAAATCTCGTACTTATGAATGTCTCCAACAGCAGCAGCAGCAGAGGGCTCTGCTGCTGACTAGTTATATTTTACTCTGAGCTGGTTTAATCTAATTATTATATATATGCATAACAGACTAATTGATTATAATTTTGAGATTCCACTTAGATAAAGTTGCAAAGTATTTAGTCTAAAAAGGTTTGATAAGTTATATCCAAAAGGTATGTGAGATTGCAACTAATTTTACCTCTATAGTCCTAAGAAAGGATAAAATTTTTGCTTGTGTTGCACAACTGAATAGGGGTTATTTGAAAGTGTTGAGCGCGTTGCTTCTGAAATTATTTTACCTTCACAATCTTTAGGAAAATAGTGGGATAAATGCCTAGAAAACTAAACATTGTGATAATCTAGTAGACTTGCTCAAAATATCATTACCTATGTTTATTTTTGTGATTACAACATTAGAGTAAGAAGACTCCAACGGATGTCATTTTGAGTGGAGCTTACTGCCAAACTTCGATTATCATATTTTAGACTGTAAAAATCTTAATTTTGATTTACATAGAAGAAACCAGTTTGATCATCTCACAATATCATTACCTATGTTTATTTTTGTGATTACAACATTAGAGTAAGAAGACTCCAACGGATGTCATTTTGAGTGGAGCTTACTGCCAAACTTCGATTATCATATTTTAGACTATAAAAATCTTAATTTTGATTTACATAGAAGAAACCAATTTGATCATCACTATCTGAATTTACCTTGGAGATTTTACCACTTAATTGTTAACAATCATGCATAAACCAAGAATATTGATAACTATTCACGAAGAATAGATGGTTTACAAGATTGTATAACCAAGAAGATAAGTGTTGAACTCATTTTTCTTAGAGAGAGTTACTAGAAGGTTTCTCACATGAAGATTTTTAATGAGACAACATGCGCAATGCAACCGGCGCATGTAATACTCTTTTTTCTATCTTTTTTCCACTGGTTTTTAGAAGGAGTTTTTAACTAGACATGTGCATATAATGGTATTCATCCAATGAGGAGTGTCACAAAACCAACCCGTAGGGGTGTGTTCAGCCAGTGGGCCCGTCGCGGTTTCTTGTCTTTAAAGAAGATGTGGCCTGCAGTGCCCTCTCTTGGTACTTGATGCCAAAGGGGGAGAAATTTAGCGGAGGAGTGCTTGTCTAGTCTAGTTGAGGAATAGCTTATGTCTATTTATTCTATCCATATGTAAGATAATTGAACCTCGTGTTTATGTTACTACTTTGTGTCGGTTCTTCGCTTTCTCTCTTGTGGTTGAAATGTCTTGTAATGAATGTTTCATGTTGGATGTTTCTTTTAGTTGCTTAAATTATGTCTTTGGATCCTTTGTGAGCATATTGTTCATATTGCATATATTGTCTATTTGTTGCCTCATATACTATTGTTCCTCTGTTCCAATATATAGTCGAAATTTCGCCAAAATTTCTAAAAATCCACACATGTGCATCAATTTCATCTCCTTATTCTCATGCACATATTTAGGGAGAGGTTCAACTGTATCTTGTGCATAAAGTGGCATTTTACTCAAAATATTATTTATTTTTCCTTCAAGGAAGTAAAATATCATTTAAAGCAAATAATTCCTTAAGTAGACAATTTGCTTAAACATATTGTGTACTCAAGATCAATCTTTAAATTCTTTATTTATGCGAAGGTTGTCATCTATTATCAAACAAGGGGAGATTATTTGTGGACTAACATTTTGCTTTGAGTGTGCAAAAGGTGGTTGATCCTCATCAATGGAATACGAAAAGAAATGTCATAAGCCCATATTCAAAGTCAAGCTCATGATCAAGGTATAAAGAGTAAGGATCTTTTTTATAGCACTTTGCCGATCTTGGTTTTTGGAGTGAGATCGGGTTGCTAGGATTAAGTGCATATTTAAGGGGGACTTGATTAGTAGTTTGAGATTAAATGCATCTAACTGGCTCAATTACGGTGGTAGCTCATATCTGTTTATTTGCATCAAAATTCTGTTCAAAAACTTGCCCTACTGTCATAAGTGGCAGTAGGGCAAGTGGAAATGCAGGTTATTCGAATCCCATTAGACGTCCACTCCTGTCACGGGTTGAAACATCATCCTCCAGTGTGAACCGTGCCAATCATGGGGTCCCCCTCTTAAATGCAGAGAGGGCACAAGCTTCGCTGCGCAAGTCATTATCGTTCTTGGTTCACCTGACTGCTAATTTCCTCTGGTGTTTATTTTCCTCCTCATAGTGCTCTATGCAATTCCTGCCAGCGCAGCTCTCTTGTTACTGTACATCTTTGTCACAGTGTTTGCGCTGCCTTCCTTTTTGATATTGTATTTTGCTTATCCTAGCCTAGACTGGCTTGTTAGATAAATCTTTGCTTGAGAATTCCTTTATAAAACACAAGGCAAAATCTCAGTGCTGTTGTTGGATCTATGTATCGGAACTTAACTTTTAGAGCATTTCTTGTCTGTGTAAATGCGAATGTTTCGTGACTCTTTTAAGTTTTGGCTTTAGCTATATGTCATGAGTTTGACTCGAGTATCCATCGAAATGTTTCTCTATTGTGGTGCAAACCATCAGTGTGCTCTGTGCTAGCTGAGATGTGCTTCATTGTACAGTCCTGTGTAAATTCAGATTATATTTGGACTTAGCAGCTTGACAATATGTGTGCCCTCAGCTAGCTGAGATGTGCTTCATTGTACAGTCTTGGGTTTTGAAGCTGAAATTCAGAGTATATTTGCACTTAGAAGCTTGACAATACATGGATTCATAATAACACAACCAAGGTTTCAAATCTCATTTTCGGATAAAATCTCGGAGGGACTGAAATCTGAAATACTGGCCAAATCTCAAAATTTTGGACAAATTACGGACAAAATCCAAAAGGCAAAATTTTAATCCATTTTTTTATTGGGATTTTCGAGATCTTGGCAATTTAATAATTGCCGAGATCTTGACAAATTTTAACCGAGTGAAATGGTCGAAACAATGTCAAATAATTTTGAAAAAAAAAAATTGGATGGTCCTGACACAATAATATTCCCATGAAAATTTTAGAGGATGATCAAGTCTGAGGAAAATTTAAAAATTCTGATAGTACTACTATCATGATAAAAGGTTGAGCAGAAAGAGTCAACCAAATGAAAAAAGGTTCAAACAATGTCAAAATGATGATCAAGTCTGAGGAATTTTTAAAAATTCTAACAGTGTTACTATACTGATAAAAGGCTAACTGGCAAATGTCAATAGAATAAAAATTGGTTCAACACCATGTTAAAAAATTTTGGAATTTTTTGTGAATGATTATGACACTCTAATGTTCCCATAAAGTTTTTAGATGATGATTAAGCTTGAGAAATTTTCAAATTTTTTGATAGTGCTACTGGCATAATAAAAGCCTGATGATCAATACATAGATTTAATTGAGGAACCAAAGAAGGTTTAGAATTTTTGAAACTTTTAGAGAAGGGTGCTAAGGCAATGCTTAAGCTCTCACAAAAATTTTGGATCATGATTACTCCCAAAGTGAATTTATAAAATTCTGACAAGGATAATGTATTATGAAGGGTGCCAAGGCAATTCTTAAACTTATAATATATTGACTGCACTTAAGCTCAACAGGCCTAAGTACTTAAGCTCAAGGAAAGTCTGTCAGCCAACACTTAAGGTGAACAAGCATATACCTAAACACTTAAGCTCAACAAACATCGGCCAACACTTACGGTAAAGTTCAGTTAGATCTGGTACTAAAAAACACCAACCCAGTACATAAATTTTGGTGATACATGATAAGTTTCGGAGCTTCATGATGAAAATCCGGGGTAAATACGAAATCATTTGGTTACCTGTGTTTAGATTTCAGACTCCGGACTTTAGAGTGTATGCTTGTACAGTTTGTAGTTTTTGATTAAGCAACCAAAACAGGTTAAATTTTTTTGAAACTTTTAGAAAAGTGTGCTGAGGCAATGATTAAGATCCCATAAAAATTTTGGATCATGATCACATTCGAGCGAATTTATAAAATTCTGACACGATTATTGTCTCAGTTTTGTTCATTCTGGTTTGAATTTTTAAATATAACAAATGAAGTTAAATTATTTTGAAAACTTTTCTATATGATCCAAACTTGGTAAGGATGGTACTATAAATTTTTTTAGAGCATGATCAAGCACGTACAATTTTATAAAATTGTGACAGTGTTTCTACTATTTTTTAAAACACCTCAAAAATTCAATTTTTCAATAAATTTTTATGAAAGATGACATTCTTAAGCGTTGTTGACCCAAATCCAATCAAATATGGTCCTCAAAAGTCAAAATCCGATCAAAAATCTCGAGATTTCGGTGAAATTTGGTGAGATTTTGCTGAGATTACTAAAAATATTTGTAGCAATTTTATTTTTTTATTTTTTTATCTGACCAGGATTTTGAATCTCAAGGAGGGCCGAAATCCAAGATTTCTATGGGATTTTTAATCTTGCACACAACCACCGCAGCATAATGTACTGATATGCGATTCGAAGGACTTGGACACAAACGTAACTAAAAAATATAGAAGCAAAAATAATTTGAAACTAAGTAGAAGTGTAGAACATGTGGAAGGTGCAGCAATATGAACGAACTAAGATGCTTTAACAAAAAGAGTATTTAACACAGGAAGTTTATCAATTTCTTTTATTCAACATTTCATATAATTTGGTAATTCTTTATAATATTCAAGGTGTCGAATAACTATTGAAATTGTGTGCCAAATTGCCATATCTTTAAAATTTTACTGGATGGCACTGTTCTGAGAATGATCCACGAGTAGGGGTGAAAACGGTACGGAAATTTTCCGACCGTTCCGAAGAAAAACGGAAACGGAAGCCTTTTTTCGGAAACGGAATCGAAAAGTTTCGGTACGGAAATGGAAACGAAAAATTATTTTCTGGAAACGGAATCGGGAGAGTCAGTTACGACGGAAACAGAACAAAAATTCCGTATATAACTAATCGGAAATTCCGATTAAAGCCCAAGTAGTGATCCATCATTTGGGCCTTCGGTGATTCGGTGATCCAGTGAGGCAGTGATCCATTCACCAGGCCAAGACGCCTCCGACTCATTCCATTATCGCCAGCCACCCCGCCAGTCGTCTCCACTCTCCAACCCTTGACTCGATCTACCACTCCACGGCGCTGCGCCACCGCCTTCCGTTCAACGTGCCGCCCCAGACGGCCCGACTGACGCCCCTCCACGGCGTCGCCCCCGACCGGCGCCCCTTCAACGCCCCCCGACCGGCGCTCCTCCCCTGCGCCCTCGACCAACGCCGCCCCCTGACCGGCGCTCCTCCACCGCACCCTCGACCGGCGCCCCTCTGTCCAATGCGCCCCCAGATCGACGCCCCTCCACGGCCACACGGCGTCACCCCAGACCGTAAGAGCCCAGTTTCCCAGCATATTTGTCAAAATGATAACGATGAGAAAAGTAGGTTGCTGTTATTGGATTTGGAAATGTTGATTTCCTCCAGGATAGCAGATGCTTTGGAGAAGTGTGGCAAAAAGATTAGTTCTTGGATATGTGGATTTACTGGGAAATGTTCTTTTTTCTTGGCATTCTGTCCGTGAAAACACAATATACATATGATGTTTTCTCCAGTGATCTGAACAAACTGATTGGCCCTGGCAATGTAGCAAGAATATGAACCCAATTTGCTATTTTTAGGATAGCTTAGAAAACAGACGTGGGCATGTTAGTGTTGGTTCACTATTGGTTGTTAATGGAAGACGATTTCCAGGATGGCAGACTTTGGAATGCTAGGCATCCATGTGGAACCCAGTTGATCTGAATATGGAACATTGCAGCAATGTGTCTTTGAATTCCCCTCCTTGGTATGAAAGTATCTGCTTTTCTAGTTCTCTGAGAAGCAGAAATGGATGACTTCGGTACAGAGCACAAATGCTTTTCTAGTACTTTGCATCATTCTCATCAGTTGGCTTATTAGATTAAGTGATCCTTGAATTCATTTCTGTAAGTTATTCAGCTGATCTTAGTAAATTGCAGGTTGGGGCACATTGAGGATGCTCAGAAGCACCTTTTCTTGTAGTTTTTGCTTGTCAAATCTGTCATTGACATCCCCACCTTGATGTTCATAAGGGGAAAATCTATAAGTATATGACTAGTATTTATCTGTTGTTTTGTTAATCTATATGGTATTGCTAAACACTAATATGTCTAGCTCAGATGTTGATGGTACTGATATGGAGAACATGATGGATTGATATGGCGACAGATAGCTTAGATCATGATGGACTATGTGTTTGCTTTTATGTTGTGATGTTGAATTATATCTGTTTGCTATTATGTTGTGATGTGAAACTATATGTGCTTGTTATTATGTTATGAGGTGAAACTATATCTATATGTGTTTATTATTATAGTATGATATGGAACTATCTATGTTTGTTATTATACTATGATATGTTCGTTGATTTTGACGTAAATAATGTTTACATGTTCTTGTTCATACAATGCTCAATATTGGCTAATGCTATTAAGATGTTGTTACGTGTAACTACTATACCATTTTAAAAAGTTGGTGTGTTTAGAACTTTGGATAGATCATGTACTAGTGTACTACGTTTTTATGGAATTTTCCGCTTTCGTTTCTGTATCCGCTCCGTTTCGTTCTGCATCCGTTTCCGACACTATCCGTTTCCGGCATTTCCGATTTCGTTTTCGCTACCGATAAAAAATATTAAAACAAAAATAGAATAACTATTTACCGATGTTTCCGTACCGTCTGTCCACGAGACACAAAGCAACTAACTGGTCTGGATAACCATCAACGTGAGAGGAATGCGGCGGGCTAGAACCTGACCGGCTGATGGACCGACCGGGCCCAGTTTAAATTTTAAACCCAGGCCCAGTAAGCGTGCCGTGTACGCCAATAAACGCGTATACATACGCTGGCATACAGCCTATACGGTACCCTCGATATATACGTATCAGTCCTAGGCGTAATCTCATAACACGTATTCGCAGCCCCAAAGCTTTCTTGCCTCCTGCTCTCGTCTGCGAAGTTGAGCGGGAGCTCCTACTGATTCGTCGTGAACTCACCCAGAAACTACAGAATGTGACAGCTATTAACGTAACCCCATGACAGTTTGTAAACCGGTAGAAAAGGACAGGCGACCTCCGGAACTTCAAAACAACAATCGTCTCACTACGGCTACTACGACGAAGGTACCATGAGATCGCTGACTGAGATGGAAACCCAAAAAACAACCCAAAAATTCCATTGCGCGGCACAGACCTGTGCTAATGTAGTGTTGGGCTATTTGGCACCCTTATATGCACATGCACACCTTATTCCTCGTCTGATATAATAGGTTGTCAGGCAGTAGGCAAGAACTTCTCGTTTTCAGCAGCAGGTTTGGACTCCCCACCCATTTTCCGGAAAACGAGCTTTTGCTGCGGAAGCTGGCCGTTGGACGGCACCGTGACCTGGGTGTCTACCAGGATGCTGTCCTCATCCTTGAACTCGCCTCTGAGGATACCCTTGGCCAGCTCGTTCTCCAGATACTGTTGAATCACTCGCTTCACCGGCCTAGCACCGTAGTTCGGGTCGTACCCAAGGCTCCCCAGGAATTCAACTGCTCCAGGTGAAACTTCGAGCTTGATCTTGCGGTCAGCGATCCTCTTTTGTACTCTTGCCAGCTATGTAACAAGAAAAGCGAAAAAAAATCTTGTTTAGATGAAGATTGGTAGCATGGTGACTGCACATTATCGCACAGGCATTCACGCTAATACTGACATCTTATACACTGCCATGAAACTTGTGACAAAGCCAGTTTACTATCGCATTATTGCTAGCTCTGGTATTTCCAAATGGCAGATGTTCCATAGGTGTCGAATTGACCTCAACAAAGTAAGAAATGTTACCTGTAATTTGACGATACTGTTGATCTGTTCCCTCTCCAGAGGCTTGAAAACGATGTACTCGTCTATGCGATTCATGAACTCCGGACGGAATACAGATCTTGCAGCATCCATCACCCTCTTCTTTATATTCTCATAGGCCGAATCAGTTGTTCCACCTTCGTCGTCCATATTTAGTATGTATTGTGAACCAACATTGGATGTCATGATAATGATTGAGTTGGTAAAGCTCACTTTCCGGCCCTGCGAGTCAGTAACCCTACCATCGTCCAATATTTGAAGGAAAACATTGAACACATCTGAATGGGCTTTCTCTATCTCATCAAACAAGACAACAGAATATGGCCTCCGACGAACAGCCTCTGTAAGCTGACCACCCTCTTCGTACCCAACATAACCTGGTGGTGCACCGATCAGTCTCGAGACTGAATGCTTCTCCATGTACTCACTCATGTCAATCCTAACAACAGCTTCCTCAGTGTTGAACATAAAAGCAGCAAGGGCTTTCGCTAATTCTGTTTTGCCAACTCCCGTAGGTCCCATGAACATGAAACTGGCAATGGGACGGTTTGGGTCGGACAAACCAGCTCTGGATCTCTGAATGGCCTCTGCAATAGCTTTGACTGCAGGATCCTGCCCAACAACACGCTTGTGCAGCTCTTCCTCAAGATACAGAAGCTTCTCTCTATCAGATTGCTTTAATTTAGAAACTGGAATACCTGTCCACCTGCTCACTATTTCTGCAATATCATCTTGGATCACCTCTTCCCTCAGCATAGATTTCCCAGAACTTTGATATTCATTTAGTTCTTTCTCTGTTGTTTCAAGCTGGCGTTGCAATGCATTCAGAGTGCCATATTTCAGTTCAGCAGCACGATTGAGATCATACTCACGTTCGGCCTGCTGGATCTCCACATTCACCCTGTCAATCTGTTATAACAGTTAAATGTAAGTGAGATGTCTGACAATAGCAACTCCGTTGATCTGTAATACAGGGAGAAGCTGCTGGATAAGAGCTGAACTTTACCTCTTCTTTAATAGATTGAATCTTTGTCATCACTGATTTCTCATGCTCCCACTGCTCAGTCAGTTCCTTCTGCTTTTCTTTCAAGAGTGACAATTCTGCTTCAAGGCGAGACAGTCTGCCTTTTGATGCTTTGTCTGTATCATTAGTTAGCGAGAGACGCTCCATTTCAAGCTTCAGTACAGAACGATCAATCTCATCTAGAGCAGTCGGCTTCGATGTTATTTCCATTTTCAACTTGGCAGCTGATTCATCGACCAAATCAATTGCTGCAACAAGACAAAACACAACCACTGTTCAGCACGAGCCACAAAAAGATCTCGAAGTAGATGCCATAATTACCCATCGCCGAGCAGGTTAATAGCTTCAAATAAAAATGATCCAAAGTAAAAAAAAAATCACCTTTGTCAGGCAAAAACCGCCCACTGATGTAACGATCTGACAGAACTGCTGCAGCCACAAGAGCACTATCTGATATGCGGACCCCATGGTGCAATTCATATCTCTCTCGTAATCCCCGAAGTATTGAGATTGTATCTTCAACTGAAGGTTGATCAACATACACTTGTTGGAAGCGGCGCTCCAATGCTGGATCTTTCTCAATATATTTGCGGTACTCATCAAGAGTTGTTGCACCAATACAACGTAGCTCTCCTCTCCCAAGCATTGGTTTTAGAAGATTACCAGCATCCATTGCACCATTTGTGGCACCTGTAGTAAGATGAACACTTATATCCAAATTTTAGTGAAAAGAGAACCGAAGAACAAGAACAACTCAGCAGCTGTTGGACTTCATGGTATTCACCACTGTGAAGGAATGGACATGGTCAAAAAGCTTAAGATTAGTGTTGCCCTAGGCGGCCGCCTAGCCCGTCTAATCGGCGATTAGGCGCTAGGCGCCCGTGCGCCGCCCATCTATTGGCGCCTAGGGGAACACTACTTAAGATACTCTCATTTCATCTCCAAATCACTTGTTTACCATGAAAGAAAAAAAGAAACAAGATGGAACAGTTCTGCCAGCTCTGACATGTTAGCACAGTGGGTGCTCAGAACACATTTTATGAAGTTATTTTTTCTAAATGAAACAAAATATTGTGTGACAACAGCAAATTGTGAAAGAACTGATGTACAGTTCAATTGTATAGGAGTTGATTCCATATTTACCAGAGACACGGTTCATCCGAGTCGCGGTACGGAATTCGGGTTCGGGTTCGCCTTCGCCACATTTTCTTCCCGTTTCCATTGCAAACACGAACCCCGTACTCTAAATCGGTTCAGGTTCAACGAATCCGATTCGCAATTCGTTGGGATTTACAGCGAATCCGGTAACTATGGTTGATTCATGTAACAATCAGATATATTTTTTAAAAGAAATTGGATTGATGCATCTCAATAAAACATCAAAGCCAAAATGAACAAAAAAACTTTCAAGTGTTTGCTAAATAGTAAATAGTAATCCCTCAATCGGCAAATAATTCTTGACAAGAAGCCAAAAGTAACAGTGGCAGTTATTCGCGAATGGAGTACTATTCGTTAAGAGAACCCCCATTATCAATCAAATCCTGAAAATTTCCAAAGCAAACAATACACGTAGGCTATAGCCCGTTAGTGTTCACCACGTGGAACTAATGCCAGCCCAATTAGCATTAGCACAATGAGTTCAGTGGGCCATGAGATATAGATGAGCTCATGCCAAACAAGATAGCGTTGTGGTAGGTTGGGCTAATAGGTGGACTCATTATTCGAATTTTGTTATGTGTGTCATCTTTCAATTTTTTTAACAATACTATCAAATAAACAGTTTCAATAGGAAGTTAGTTTAATTGGTATACAGGGAAAAATATCTAATAAGTCAAAGAAATAGCAGTACATTCCACATCTAACTACCTGCTCCAACAACGGTGTGAATCTCATCAATGAAAAGAACGGTCTGTCCATCTGAATCTGTGACTTCTTTGAGTACAGCTTTCAGCCTATCCTCAAATTCTCCGCGATATTTTGCCCCGGCAATCAAAGCACCCATGTCAAGTGCAATTAGCTGCTCAAAACAAAATCAAGACTTGGGTAAGAAAATTAAGGACAGGTTAAGGTCATGTTTGTTTAGGCTTAGTCTTTTTAGTTTATAGCTTAAAGCCAGCTTTCCGACTTAAACAGCTTAAAAACAATCCGCTTTTATACGTGATAGAAGTGAGAAATTTTACACTTCAGTGGCAATGGTCCAAAACCATCCATCAATAAGCCAAAAAATAACCACCTCTTAGGTGGCTTTTGGCTTTTAGTTATATAGAGACTTATGGCTTTTGAAAAAGCCCAGTTAAAAAGCCACACATTTGGTTAGACTTTAGCTTCTTAGCTTTTAAGCTAGAAAACAAGCCCAAACAAATAGGGCCTCAATATTCACAGGGTAGCAAAACACTAGCAATGAGCTGAGAATTAAAGATTAAATTACTTCTGAAGCATACAAAAGATACAAATACGACATCAGATATTAAAATGTTTACTACTTTTGAGATATTTTAATCACTATAGACAGATCTACACAGTGCACTCAGTCATCAAACACAAACAAAATAAGAAGTTAAAGCAGCGTAAAACAGAACCATCAGAAAATAAAACATTAGTCACGATATAAAAAATTACAGAAGGGCAACTCAAGATTAAGTGGTAAACAACTTATTGATTGATTGAGAACAAAAAACTAGACATCAGTGATACCTCCATGTGGTGCAATGTTTCCTATGATTATGAAATACCACGAGTCCATGATGTTTGCGAAACATAATATGTAATTCTTTATGCACCAATCTGATCCTCATATAACATGGGAGAACATAACATCAACACATGGATAACTAAACTTACTCGACGGTTTGTCAGAGCTTGTGGAACATCTCCTTGCACTATCCTCTGAGCAAGCCTAACCAAGGAGTTAAAACCAAGTTAGAGAAACCACTTTGATACTCTGAAAGTGAAATGCTTTGTAAAATGTACTGTTTTCCTACCCTTCAGCTATAGCCGTTTTCCCCACACCAGGTTCACCAATCAAAACCGGATTGTTCTTTGTTCTCCGAGATAAAATTTGAATGCATCTACGAATTTCATCATCTCTTCCTATAACTGGGTCAAGCTTCCCCTGCCGTGCCATAGCTGTCAGGTCCTTTCCATACTTGTCCAAAGCTTCGTACTTTCCCTCGGGATCTGAGAATAAATTATTTCAGTTGTTTATTGCAAATCTAATACTAGTGAATCAGAGAAAAATATTTGTGACATATTTACATATCCAATGAACAACTGAAGCACCCATGGTTTATGCATACATAAGCACATATTGCAATCTTGCCTACTTAAGCACATCTAGCATTGTTGCCTGTCTCTCTGTTTGTCGCTTGATAATTTAATTTTGTAGCATTTCCCCCACCAAAAAGAAAGCCTCTTTTTATTTCCTTTTTTTTAATGGAGAGTTCCACAGTCCTAAAAGTTGTCTGCTCAACTGCATAAATGGCCACTTAAGTGGCCCCTCTCCACATACTGCCTGTATAATCCTGTATACTTAAATGAATGGATTAGCAGATCAAACCAAATCACACATGAAATTTTCTGTTGTTATAAGCTTTTATTACATCCATAAACATTAAGCAAAAACAGCCTCACTAATATTTTTGTAATCATCATTAGCTGTCTTATTTTCATTCTAAATTGTATTCCATGTAACCAACAATATTATGCATACATTCTTATTATTTACAAAATTACAAATGCAACTGAGTCATAAGAGTGCATAAACGCTGATTTACACCATGGGCTTTAAGCAGTGGGGTGACCGCTTAGTGCTTTTCAGAACATTAGAGATATCTAGCCTATCGTACGAATTTTTTTTTAAGGAAAGAGTTAGTACACCACCCATGGCTGATTTATTCCATCCATACAAACTTGTTAATAGTTATCAGTGAGCCATTGTATGCGTCTTTGTAACCAAATAAGAAGCATGAAAAACTCAAAGAATGACTCTTTCCGGCTAGGGGAGGTGGGGAGGAAGGTGGTGGCTAGGGGAATAGGTTGCATCATGCAGCATAATCAGAGTATACACGTGGGCAAGTATATGAGCATCTCAAGCATGCCCACAAGTTATTGTAAACAATAAATCCTGGCATTCAGAAACACCAGAGAGCTCGTACCTTGATCGATTACATTTTGATTCCCTCTTATTGATTCAATGGCCGATTTCAAAGTCTTTGTTGTAATCTGAAAATCCTTGAACAGCTGTCTTCCAAATCGTTTATCATCCACAAAACCAAGCACTAGATGTTCAACTGAGACAAACGAATCACTGTACTCTTTCTTAAAGTCTCTTGCTCGTTGTATCAGCGCTTCCAAGTCACGTCCTAACATGGAACCAGGATCTTCACCTAATACCTGAATCATTAAACAAAAGTTAGTATTTTTTAAAGAAATTGATCATAAAGCGATATGCTGTAGAGTGTAGAAGAATGTTATGATATTAGAGTAAAAGAAAATTCATTGATAAATATGTTCAGGATAAACCACCTTAGGCTGTCGTTGGATGAACTTCTCTGTAGCATCAAGAAGCCTTGTATTATCAACTCCAGCTTTAGAAAAGATTCGACGGGCAAGCCCATTCCTTTGCTCCAGCAAGGATTTCATTAAATGTTCTGTCTCCACAATCTGATGTTTACTTTCTTTTGCTACTTCAGGTGCTGAAACGATTGCTTGCCATGCCATCTCAGTAAATTCTTGCTGTGTAATCTGTCAGGCAAAAAAATAATAATGAACTAAAGAACTATTCTATTTCTTACCTAAACAAATACTGAATAAACGGAATGCACAAAAAAAATAGAAAAAGGTGAAGAAAAAAAGTTGATGGGGGGAAGGCAGAGTGTTTGGCTAGCCCAACCTGTTATTATCTAAATCAAGCAGTAAATCTCACCAAATTGTTAGGATGAGAAACAGTTAACCATGCCAACGAACCACAATGTCACAGATCCAAGCTGACATATCAATGGTCACTAGTATACCCAGGATTCTAAACCCCATGGCAATCAATACAAATAGACTTGAGCTCAGAAGTGTTGTTAAAATCTGAGGAACAATTAACAGAAGGAACAGCGCCAAATGTACATCACCACTGGACATGTTACATGCTTATGAGAAGCTGCAATGTAGTTGTATACAGTAGCATAAGCCACATATGAACGATGGATTGATGCACAAGCCCAACCCAAATCATTATCGATAAGGAAAACAACAGTGTCTAGTTAACCAGCCATCACAATCACAATTCATACAGCAACGCATCGAACGACCGGCTGAAATGATAATTATAGGAGAGAGTTCACTGAAAAAAAAAACCGCAATAATGATGTGTGCATCAGAGAGTGTGTGTGTCGTTTTAGCTCGAATCTGACAGAATTCACACCGGACGTAAAGGAAGCGAATAGATTAGGGAACACGAGAGCCCTTACCCTCCCGTCCCGGCTGCTGGCGTTGCACCTCACGGACAGCGTCGGCGGCCTCCTCCCCACCACCGGAGCCACCGGCCCGCCTCTCCCCCCTCTTCCTCTCGTCGTCCTGAGCGCCCTGCACCTCGACAACCCCACCCCTCTCCTGGCGCCCCACGCCGCGGCGACGACCGGCGTCGGCGCTGCGGCGGCGGCGGAGGGTAGGACGATGTCAGCTGCGAGCGGTGGCGCAGCGGCCATGGCGCGATGTACCGGACTGGAGTGGACTGCGTCGACCGGAGAGAGTAGAGTACAGTAGCCGGGACCTATCTCTGCGCCATTTATTCAATCGATCTGTAGTGTGTATATATGTCGTCGCGGGGTTTGGATTGGATAGATTGAATGATGAGGTGGGGGTTATAAATAGACGGCGGCCGCTGGCGTCGGCAGGGAGCTTCTGGGAAGTTCAGGGGGGAACGAGGAGGCCGTAGGCGAGGAAGATAATACAGGGCTGTGTGCTTCGGGAGCGCCGGGGGTTCTGCGCCGTCGGATCTCCCTGTTTGACGGCCCGATCGTGTGGATTGGAATTTTTGTTTTGCTTGGCCCTCCGGCATATATTTTTTTTCAACCTTGCGCACTACTGCCTTATGAATTATGATCCTACCGTGCAGGGAGACTAGAGGTGGAAATCGAGCCAAGTCGTCATTTTTTCGAGCTTTTTTCGAAATTGATACAGTTTGATTTAATATAATTTTATTTACAATTTAAAAGTATTTTTAGAATCGAGCCAACGAGCCGAGCCGAGCCAGAGCAAAAACCAATTTCATTCAAAATTAACTCATTCAATGATTAATCAAAAAACGAGTGTAATTGAAAAAAAATTTAAACCGAGCCAACGAGACCCACAAACGAGTTTTTTTTCCAACCCTAGCGGGGACCACGGCAGGAGCCAATTGGGCTACAAGACCGTGGCATCTCCTACCACTGTGGGCTTGCCCTACCTGTTGCAATGCATGCCACTGCCGCAGACTCGACTACCTACCGTGGTAGGAGAGTGCACTGCTTTCGCGGTCAGGGAGGAGGCTAATTTTGTAATTACATTTAGAGGAAGGCAAGAAAAAACATGTGTGTAATACGACAAAGATTCGTGTGGGTTGCTTTGTTTGGTGTTATTGTGGAAAGTAGGATTTGTTGTTTGTTTTTGTTTTGGGCGTGCGATGTTTCAAACTTTTTTGAAAAACTATATCTTTTTAAGCTAAATAATCAGTGATTCATCTTTAGAGCAAACGATTATTATGGGTAAAACTAGTGGTGGGCATCTAGGCCGTGTCCATGTGAGTCGGTCCGAGGCATGACGGCCCAGCCCAGTCTAAAACTCGGCACGGGCCGCGCCTCACCCGCAGCAGGGAGGGATGAGCGGGGTGAGCTTCAGCTTGTCCTTCACGTCCTCCTGGCTCCTGAATCCATGGCAGCTGCCTCTACACCTGCAGCAGCACAAGCTGCCCTTCCACGATCTGGTTCCACATCTACAGACCCTTGAATTGGATTTCCTCCCCTGTTCTCTTTTCCATTGCACAAGACAGGAACAATATCCCTCGGTCTTTCCCCCCTTCACCAGCCAGCAGTAGCCATTGGTTGACGCACCGTCGCCCATGGCACACAAGTACTGACCTCCTCCTCCACTCAAATGCTTCCATGGCCTTCCATGTCGTCCTCCCTCTCGGCATTAACAAGTATTTTGCCTACTAGAAATGAATCATGAACCAAATCGGAGTTAGCCTCTTTCTCTGATTTAATAGCGCAAATCGATGAGGTTTTGACGGTTCGATCAGCACGACCATTCACTCTGGTGGCCAAATGGTTTAGAAACTTAATTAACATGAACAGGTTTAGAAACCTGCTGGGTTATTTGCAAAACTGAAGCTGCTATCTGAAACTTTTGTATTAATCTAAGGACACGCAGTGCAATCTTTTAGGTGCGAATCAAAGCATTACCATGTGAATGGGTTAGACGCCATGCGCCTATCGACGGGGGATCTATCCCAGTCGTTGAAGCGATTTCCTGTGATCCAATTGCACACAAGGGTAGCCGTCAGATGAACAACAACCAATGGAGCCTCTTCCAGGTTAAGGACTCGCATCTTCGAGTTGAATGCTGATTTTTTTGAGTAAAAAGTCTCACTAGTTGGGTTTCCGAGACAAAGAGGCTAAACAAAACCTCAGTTAGTAATTTTTTTAGGTGTTGATCCAGACCGTATGCACGCGATCCAACAGCTCAGATCCCGTGTAGATGGAAAGAATATTCTCTCTTGCTGCTCAGTCTCCTGCTCTCCATCCTAGGTTCCAATCACCGTCCAGCACGAGACCCAAGCACCGGCAGAAAAGAGGCTCTCTGACCCCACGGCGCCGACGACGAAATTCCGGTGATCTACCCCCATATGATTGTGCCTAGGTACATTCTACTCCCTTCTGCAAGTTTCTGGTATATTTCTTTTAGCATATAGATTAAAAAGATATTAAAAATAATTACATTATCTCTAATTATTATCTACAAGCATTGTATTTAATGTATGTAGAGAATATCAAGTAAAATTAAATATTTATCACAGTTATAAAAGAACATCATGCTAGTTTTATATCAGAGTATAAAATATGTCATATATTCGTGAATAAAATCGTTAAAAATACATATTATAAATTTGGACAGAGTAACAGCTACTACAAAGAATTTTTGCCGAGTTACCCAAGCAAGGCCTTTTTAACATTTGGTTAAAATGCAAATTGCACCTACAGTCCGGTGGTGCATTGTCAATTGGCAAATTTTTCATGGACTTAGGCATTCCACCCGTACAGTTATGTGCGGTAACGCAAGACTAGTGGAAACGACGGAATGACATCAGGAGGCAATGACTGGTTTTAAACATGATCACCAGTATCGCATATGATGGTTACTGATACAACTCGGCAACAATCTGAACGTATAGGTATAGCACAGTAATGCCTGTTTAGAAATCAAACGACGGAATCATTTTGATGATACGCTGTTTCGACGTACTCTTCTAGTCACAAAAGAGTGATGCTTCAAGATGCATGAAATCAAACTTTGCAAACTTTAGCTATCCATATTTCTATAAATATTTATATTGAACATATAAAATTGGCATTTGTAGTTTTATCTCGGAAAATACTTTCATAATATTATAATTTATTATGTTTACAAATATATTAAGTAGATATTAGTTGCGGGGTTTGAAAAACATGTCGTATCCAAAATTCATTCTTTTTTGACCAGAGGGAGTACTAACAAATGTTCTATCAAACACAAGTGACCGAAGGAGCCATATACAGGGGCAGGCTTTGGGCCACCTAAGTCTTGGCATGAGAAATATGTTAAAAATCAGTAAAAATTATATATTGGCCTAAAAGACTGTGACCCGACCCGAGACATGGGACGGCTCCGCCCCTAGCCATGTAGAAGAGACTCTGAAGGACACAAAGTTGGACAAGATGGAATTTAGTAATTCAGACGCTAATAGTTTTTGTCTTCAAATTATGTACTTGATGCAATTCAAGATTATGGGCAATCAACCGCCCTTGACACAGAGAAAAAAAAATGGAAGGAGAAACGGCCTCAAACATCGTACAAGACTCTAGCAAGAGCGTAAAAGGGAAGGACGTAAATAGCCAACATCCTCATCTTAGTGCTACTATTCACAAAGCTGTCACATGATGGCACAACCGCACCCGAAATCCTTTGCCTTCTTGGCTGCTCTTTTATCTGCTACCAGTATCAAAAACAGATTAATTTAAATAATGTGTGACAATACTACATCACCTTGCAAAGGACAGAACACTTACCAGACTGTTTGTCTGATGTCGGAGCACGAACTACTACATGCATAGTTGTAATTCCAGAAAAGTCACAAATTGAGCTTTTGCATTCTGACAGGGTTCTGTTGTTCTCCAATATCTTCCCAGCATTAATAAGCTTGAGATCGTTCACAGTCCTCGGGCATTTTTCCTTATCTGTTGGAAATGAAAACTTGAATAAGACAACGGAAGCAATATTAATCAAAAGTCGGTCACATGAATGTCGGCATATTAGTGAACCAGCACCTGATCGACTATATTCAGGTTGAAAGGGCTAAAGGACAAGTGGAAATCATGAGGGCTGTTCCCTTCCTAATATTGTCTCAGTGATGTAATGTTAGCTCAAGAGCATTCTCCGATTAGCAGACTCGCCACATGATCAATTATTATACGTCAGTACACCTCAAATTATGAAATTTCATCAAGTCATAAGTTCTATGCTGTCACTTCACACTTTCTATCATCTATGACGTTCTGAATGGTAAAAAAAAGAACCAAAGGATGCCCCAACAAAGTCAACAAGAGATTAATTTTGTCCTCATTAGTCAACTCTTTGGTAGAATTTGTCGGTGTCACAGGCAGACAGCTAATGGTATTTTTTTTGGTATGTAACTTTAGTGCTGTAGATGAAAATATGCCATAAATAATTTATTAAAATAAATAATATGACAACAATGAGGTTATCCCAGACATAAAGAGTAGAGACATTCAGAGAGCGGGCAAATAAGTAGGTCTGCAGAAGAGATCTATATCACCAAATGACTAAGTATCACAAATTATGATATAATTACCATGTTTGGACAATGGTGTTCAAATTCAACGGGAACCACCAACAACCAAACTTGACTACCATTAGAGCAACTAAATGCGTCAGTTAGCAATAAATGTAATAAAATGGAACGGGTTTTTGGACTGGCCTCCTGAGAAAACCATCTAGTTCCCAGACGAGTTCCAGCTTAGTGTTGGGTTCCAAATCATTCAATCAAATTTTAACTACTGAATAGTCCAGCACCACTTCTAGCAGGCAGCATCAAGCAGGGTATCATATATTAGAATGTAGAAATTGATCTGCGACAGCCAAAATGTTTTTTGGAGAACTGGACAACTGGTCATACAGACTGTACTGATCTTACATTTAAAAAACCTACTGCATACTCCATTGTCGTACCCCGTAAATGCTAGAAATAGTTAAATTGAGTAGACATATTGCTTAAATTAAGTATTCCATGTCATACACATGTATACAAACAGTTATATCCAGTTAAATTACCAGACACCAGTTTTGTCTTACATAATCCATTTTTGACAATGATATACCCCAATTTTCTGAATAAATAAACTGAGAGAATGTAACTGTAAGTAATGTGTACAAACACACTCTCGGTGTCACAGTAGTAGTTTAGTCCACCTAAAGCTCAAGTCCTCTCACAAATCGCCAAGAAAGTACTAGTCTAAGGGTGTGTCAGTCTTTTTTACTGTGGCTGGAAACACTAAAATAAGTAGTTGTTATTTGTCTACTGATGTCAATGTGTGTTATCCTTCCACGGGAAAGGAAGCCATTCACAAGGAGTGATTTATGCAGCTCTTAATTGCTGCAAGTCTCTGTATGTTTGGGGTATTCTCAGCAATGCTTCTGGAAGTTGGGAGAGGCTCTTGAACTTTTGCCTCCTTTATTACTATGACATTACTATTACCATTCTTTCCTCAACAAACTCCTTAGAAAACAGTTGGCCCCTGAACAGCTAGAGCTCAAGCCATTAAGAGAAGCAACTTCAAGAGCATCTCATTATTACCGTGTAGTTTTTTTGACACTGATCCAAACGCATCAAAATACTCAAAACAGGTAACCTAGCACCTACCCTCAAGCATAGCCACTCATTTTGTTCAAAGTAATATCGCTCGTGCAGAAGTTGCCATCAATGCAAATTGGTCTGGCGCTATCCTTCTCCCAGGCTGTGTTGATGTATTCACTGTTGAGGTTCAGCTGTGATATTCCATCGAAATGTTGGACACCTGCAGTGAGGGGAATAGAGTCCACGAGACAGCATTTTTGCATGATCTTTTCATTTGCTGCTATTTGCTTGTCACATGACACACCACGCATTCTCCATGTTTTATCCTACTTTGAAACCATGTAATTCATCTGATTAAATTTTGAATCCAATCATAGCCACTTCCCATGCATATTATTTCGTTTTCACTTTTCACCATGTCCAAGATTGTAGAGCAATAGAGATCCGGTAGCAAATTGTCAAGGCCAGGATCAAAAGAAAAGTTTTTAAAATGGTAGGTAATAGGTGGGACTGAGAGATGAATAAGAGAAGAGGTAGGAATTCCGGATCTAATAATTTGAACATGGTATATTACACCCAAAAAACTTAATTTTATCATGGCAGCAAACTTGTGAACAGGTTATCAGTATAAAACACAGTAACAACTAATTCAATAAAGAGCAGTACTTTTCTACAGCAGCACAAATTTCTCAGCTCCTTCATAGGAAGCTCCACACAGAAAACTGCTTTCCTGCCCACATGGTTTCAGTTCATAGGAATTCCTCTCTGGCCCTGAACTGTAAGCTCCTCTACTTTCCTACTTGCTCTGTAGCTCTAACTTTTCCATCTGTGATGTTCCTGCCACACTCCCTCGAGAATTAGCTTACATCTGCCACTGATGTATCAAATATATACATACCCCTTTGTAAAAGTTTATTTATCTGTGACCATTTCAATACATTGATTTATCAATTCAACATCTGAAAAGCTAGCAGCCATGGCTCCAAACCAATCTGACTGACAGCCATCTCAACAGATTTAACTGCGACCCTCCAGTTGGTCGAGGACTCGAGCCCCATTTATTGTTTCTCCTCCTGACCTATTGGCCTCTGACGGCGATGCCACTGCGGTGGCCATCTCAAGATTCCAAACCAAATGGTGGCCGTTCCACAGAAGCAGAGAGAATCCGGGAAAGCGACCGCCGCACCAATACCACTCACCATTGCTAAGAAACCAATCTTCATCGTCACTCGCCGCCACGAGAAAACTGAGCGATAATGGTAAAGAGCGCGGGGGAAGCTATGAACCAACCTTTCGGCCACTGGGCAATGATGGTCTCCTTGAGCGTGGCGACGGTGGACGCCGCCGGGTACCGCTTGGGCCCGATGTCGGTGCCGTCCGGCAGCCGGAACTTGATCTCGAACTGCTCCTGCATCCCGGACATCTCCAGGAAGCCTCCCCGAGCCCGAAATTCCCTCTAACACCTGCAATTTCTTACCAGAAACTGAGGAACCAGCCGCTCCGCCGAATCTCCCAAAGGCGCTTCAAATCTCGATCAGGGGCTCCGGTTTCTTGTCCGAGAATGGATCAAGAAGACAACGGATAGAACCAGGGACGGATCATAGGACTGCACGAACATCAAGAACTAGTAACTCTAGGAGAGAAGAGGCAAACTAGAAGAGGAGGAGGAGGAGGTGATTCTTGGGAGGGAGATGGGGCGGGGAGGGATCTGTGGGTCAAATATGGGGCTGGCCTGCGGCCAATCGCATCTGCGCGACAGGATGGAAAGGGAGAGAGTGCTCGTCTCGGCTCCCGGGCCAAGGGACAGGTACCGGTGCAGGCTCTGCGGAGACTTCCAGTCCCCACAAGCGTGAACCGTGATGGAAACATTGGATGATTGAGATGGGCTAAAAATTAGATAAACAATATTTTGCTACAGTATCATGAACAGTGTTTTTACACAGTAAAACAATTTGTACGTACTTTTAGCCAATTCAAATCGTTTATTTTCGATCGGACGGTCCCGCGGGGACTACTTAAGTTGCACCCACAGAACTGCACCGGATCCCTCTTCTGGGCCAAGACCGTGTTCGGAGCTGTGTCCTATGGGCAAGGAGAGTTGCCTGATGGCCGGTGAGGTTCACACCATGTTTTATTGGTATTTAGATCTAAAAATCATGTATGAGTAAAATATAGTGTAAATTATTAAGTGCGTATTAACTTTATAGAAAATGATTAAATCTTCCTTGTTAAACAGGATGCTAAAGTAACCAAAGATAAATGATAAATCGGAATCAATTAGGATTAATATTTATATATGTTTTCGACGGATCGAGTCATCGAGGCCAAAGTCGAGTCAGGATGCTAAATCGTTAATTGAAATGGCGACAGAAAGAAAGAGAGAGGCATAGAAGAAAGGAATAGAAAGAAGAGGAAAGGAAGAGAAAAGGAGAGGAGAGCAAAAGAGAAGGGGAATTTTTTAGGTGAGTTTTTTTGGATTATATTTTGAAGACATGGTAAGTTAGTAACTGAAATAATTAGATATGTATTTGTATAGATACATAGTTGTGTAGATTTGTCATTTTGTAGATATATAAGGTATGCAGTTGTGTTGATCCGTAGTGTTTTATGTAGATATGTAGGTATGTTTAGATATGTACTTGTGTAGATTTATAGTATTGTAGATGTGCTTGAGGATGAATCAGATAGATTAGGACCAATTTGGAGAAATATAAAGAACGGTAGGAATGATGCAGATGACTTTGAAAAAAATCTATGTTGTATAGTTTCAACATACAAATGAAGTATACATTTATGAACATTGGCAATGTAACTGATTTTTTTTTTTGGAAAATTATGTCGGAGAGTATGGAATTGGAAAATGAAATTTATTGGCAATTGAGTCATTTCTTTGTTGCGAGTCGGGTACATAATAACAATTTGAGGAAATGCTCGACATGTATGGATGAGCAAGTACATTTTAAAATATACTATAGAGAAGGGGTTCCATAGATAGGTGTAGAAGGGGTCCAACTAGATCATTTTTCAAGTATAATGGCTAGCTTGTTACATGAAGAGGAGCGTCCATGGGGCGTTGTTATGAGATGATTGTTTTCGTTAGAACATGAGTTGCATGATCTGAAGTTGCATGGTATTGGCACTCGTGCACGATAATGCACGTACTAGGAGTTAGTGGAATTAAAGGGGCTAAAGTTGTGGGGCTTGTACGTAAGATTGATTGGCGGAGGAGCGAGGATGGCCTTTAGTGTTGTTGGCATAAGCATTTCAAAAAGTCACTTCCGACTGTATGATGCAAGAGGAGGCCATTATTCATGAAGCTAAAGAAGTTGGGGAGTTGAGTCGCAGTCATACATGCTTATTGAGCCAAGATGTGGGATTGGGTGACAAGTCAGTGGAAGGCAAGGGACTAGATCTTCCCATACAGAGGTGCAAGAATCAATAGGCATTGTAGACAAAGGAGAACATATAAAAGCCTTGGTGGAACGAATAGAGTCCGAGGGCTACGACTATGAGGCATTATCTGATGATGAAGGTTGTGATGGTGGGGAGATTGGACGTGAGGAAGGTATTCCTATAGAGTGGAACGAGTACCAGTTTAATAAGCTGGTAGTCAACGAGGGTGAAGATGTTGCATGGGACTATCAGCGGAATAAGGTGCGACAATGAGAGATGTACAAAAGTAAGTCGATGGTACATGAAGTAGTGAAAGTATAGGCAGTGTCACTGCGGAGAACATTCTAGGTTGTGAAGTCAGCGCCGCGTGTTTATGATGTGAAAGGCGAGATAGATGGTTGCCCATGGCGTGTCCATGTGTACCAGCCTAAGTGGGATACCCTTTGGAAGTGCTCAATAGTCATTCCACACATGTGTGTGCTGATGGAGTCCATGTAATCGCATGAAAACATCTCTTCAGGTTTTGTTACAAAATGCAACGTACAGAAAGATTGTGTGCCACCAGGATTTGGAGCCGTGTTCTATTATACTTGCAATAGAGCAAAGGTTTCAGTGCACATTAAGCTATGCAAAGGTGATACGAGTTTGCCCGATCTTCATATCGTAGGATTTAGATACTCACATGCTCTCTTGATGAACACTAACTAATCCCCCGCTGCTAGATGCAATGTGCTTGCAACTCTTCGATTCGTCAAAATCACATGCTGAACTTCATGGACATTGAGTGAAGTATATGATCTCTCAATTTCAAATGGAAAGGCGTAACGATATGTGGAAGAAGTCGTCTAATTCCCCTCTTTATGCACATGCAATGAGGAAGAACAAGCAAAGAATACGTAATAGATGCAAAATAGTTATCTTATTAATCTGGTTTCTCCTTTTTTTTTTACAATGGAATAGATGTAAATATAAGGGGGAGAGCCGCTACGATTTGATTCGGGACAACCAAAATTCGGTATTGTAGCAACATAATATACACAACATGATTTGATTCCTGCTGCATGTGGTTTGCATGTTTGGTTACTGCTGCATGTAGGTGGGGTTTGCCGCAACAAATTCACCACAATGCATTGGGTTTGCTGTAGTAGGTGGGGGCCATGAGGTGATAGGTGGGTCCATGTCGTGGCTAAATCTTCGTGACTTCGTATCTTTCTTATACTTAGACCATCTCCAACCATATTCCCTTCATTTCATTCCCTTCCCTGTTCCCATTCCCTTTATTTCCCCTCATCTCCAACAGATTCCCTTTAAAGGGAATTGTATAGGGAAAGGAGAGAGAATCCCTTGCTGGAGGGAATGGGAGAGAGAATCCCAGGCTGAAGGGAATGCTGAAGGGAACCCGTTGGAGCGCTGAAGGGAATGGGAATCGCTGAAGGGAATGGGAATCCCTTCACGAAGGGAAAATGAGAGAGGAAGGGACATGGTTGGAGATGGTCTTAGCGCCTTCTCGAAATCTAGGGTTATCATCTATGTCATCTACGCACCTCCCATCGGTGCCACCATCCTTTCCATGCCACCCTGTCGTTGTCTCCCTAAGCTGGCTCCACCCCATCACTGTAAGTGTACTTAACCCCTATGTAGTTCCATGCATACTTTTAATTTGAACTATTTACAACATGTAGTTTTAATTTGAACTATTTATAACATGTTCTTTTAATTTGGTGCAAATGCAAAAGGCAAGTTTCTCGAAATACTTATGAGAGTATGTCTCGAAATACAACATGTATTTTTAATTTGAGGGTTATTTTGAATGCTGGGCACATGAAACATCGATACATCTACATATTTTATACATATACATATCTATCTTGGATACATATACATACCTATGTTGGATGGTAACTCTCAAATTTTATAATAAATTAATATATTTCCATAACTTGATGCCTATCTTGATATATAGCCCGTGCATATGACCATTTGCTCGGTCTTTTATTTCTTTGCTTTCTTCTAAGCTCACAGTTAAGTGTATTTTTGCAGTGCCATCAGCAGTCGAAAGACCATTCATATGCTATTTTCTAAGCTCACAGTTAAGTGTATTTTTGCAGTGCCATCAGCAGTCGAAAGACCATTCATATGCTATTTTCTAAGCTCACAGTTAAATGTATTTTTGCAGTGCCATCAGCAGCCGAAAGACCATTTATATGGCTTCTATGTGATGTGCCACATGTACAACCTCATCGATGCTTCTATGTGATGCTTATAAAGAATACCAAAATGTTCTTTTCTACCATCCATTTACGATGCTTCCGTATCACAGACGGTTTGATTGTAATAAACCATCCGATAATAGTTACTTATCACCGAATGTTTGTTGGTGATGAATGGTTAATAATATTTACTAATCACCGATTGTTTTTTTTTTTTTGGCAATGATCGGTATGTAATCTCCCTTTGTTTTTATCACGGATGGTCGCAGACCCATCTGTGATTCCCTCTGATTATTACCGACTCTGTGTTGTGCTTCTGTGTGCCAGTGTGTCGTGATAAAGATGAAATGCCCCAAAAAATTTTCAAATAAGTTTGAATTAGACTCTATTTGCATTTTGTGATTTTTCCTGATTTTTTTTGGATTTTTTTTGAATTTATTTGGATTTGTTTGATTGTATTTCGGATTTTTACCATTTCGGGAAGGTTTTACTCCCGGTGCGCTTTCCCTTCTCGGCATTTCCGCTTTCCCCTCACCTTCACGCTTCGCCTGCGTTACCGCCTTCCCCGCGCGCCCGCGCCAGCTCGCGTTCCCGCCTCCCGCTGCCGCTACGCTTCTCGCGCCAAAGGCGCTTGTTGCTCTGTGCATCTCTCTTCGCGGAGTTTCTCGCCATAGCAGAGCCGAAGCTCCACCTGCGACCCGCTGCCCCATCGCCGCTTCTAGCCCGTAGGGCACTCAACGCCCGCCGCTAGCGCTTAGCGCTTAGCCCGCCTCGAGCCCCACGCCGCTGCTCGCCTGCCCCGTCGCCACGCCGCTCTTCCCCGCCGCCATGATTGGGGCCGACGACCCGAGCTCCCCTCCGCGGCAATTTAAGCCCTCCCCGACCGCCATTATTGGGCCACCAAGACCGCATCGACCTCCTCTCTCGATTCCCCTCCCTCTCCCTCACTCTCGTGCCCTACCGTGGCAGCCCCACGGTCATCTTCTTTCACTCCGACCGGCTCCGCCGCCACCCCTTGGACTCCCCTGAGCCGAGCCCTAGGACCGGTGAGCTCCCCTCTCTCTTTCCCCCTCGCCCACTCATGTCCCGTGCCCTAGGACGGGGGATTGTACCCCGTCTCCCCCGACTCCGGTGGCCAGCGCCGCCGGCTCCGCCCAGCTCCGGCCACGCCACTCCACTGCCCCTGCCACGCGACCACGCCTGACCCTCGCTCCTCTCTCCCATCGCCGGTAGGTCCCCACCGTCGGCCTCTCTCTCTTTCCCCCACGCCCACGGCCCCACCCGCCACTCGCCTCCCCCTCTCTCTCTCTCTCTCCATGATCCGAGCCCGGCCCCACTGTCGTGGTGGCCTGGCCGTGAGGTTGGGCCACCAAGAGCCATCCCAGCCTTGGCGTTCGTGGGCCAAAATGGGTTTTGGCGCGGCCCAAAGAACAGCAGCGTTTTTCTTTTTATTTTTTTCGGATTTTAATTCCAAAAATCTGTTATGATTCTTTTTAATATCCAAAAGTGTCCCAAAAATACCCAAGAATCCCAGAAAATTCCAAAATAGCCCAAAATACATATTCCGAACTCTTTCGAGCCACTGAGTCCAAAAATGCCCTCCGTTCCTCAATCCGGAGTCTCCAAAATTCCAAAATGCCCAAATCACCCTTCCTTTCTCTCTTTCGGCCCGGTTCCGATTTCCGTTTCCGTTTTCATTTCAGTTTCTTTTCGTTTTTCGTTTCTTTATTGTCATTCGTCCTTTTCGCGTTAGATCCGGACGTTGGACGATTCCAGGAGCCGCCGCAGTTCCCGGAGCAGGACTCGGACCCGACAAAGAGCCGATTTCAACCGCATCAACGACACTTCGTCCGATCCGACCGCCAGCAAGGCAAGTCGTACACCTTTGAACATGTTGAACCTATTTATGCCTTATTATAGTTAATTATTATTTTCTACCGCATTACTTTACTGTATGTTGAAATATCACAAATCTAGTATGTTCGAATGACATGATACTTAGTTAATGCCAATTTGCTCATGAGACTTCCTTGAAAAATATTGAACCTAATTATATCCTTGTAACCTTAGGTTACTTAATATTCCTGTATTAATTATTATTATCCTGTTAGTTTAGTCAAATGCTTTTGATAATGGAAATGAAAGGCTGCCGAACGTTTGGTTCGGTCCTGCTTGGAAAAGTGCTACGGTTTGGGGGACATTGGATAAATCCGGAGTGGATGAGTTCCAATCCCTACCGATGATTGATGCCTTGGGTTTGTCACGGTGGCCGTCTGCGGATCTGGGAAGGGGTTGTGGATCGGAAAAAGGCTTGGTCTTTGGCAATATAAGGATAATAATCCCCTTGAGCAAAGTAAATAACTTAAGAACTCGTTCAACCACGTGTTGGGCGGTCAACTTCGTTGGCTTGACTCAACATAGCTCGGTACATTGTACTTTCCCTCGGAATACCTATAGGAGCAGGGTTACCTTCCCAGTGTGGGAGATGGTCCAATGATTATGGGAGTGAAACGAAAGTGTGCACGAGGAAAGCGTGGCATTTCGGGTTCTAGCAGTAGGTGCCACAAAGCGGGACCAAGCACTCCACACCGCCAAGTGGGGACCCCGGATAATGTGGAGCAAAACTCTACCTGATAGGGATCAAGAGGGAAATGTCCAACGGTGCTATGATAACCTCGATCCAGCCGCACGCATTTAAGTTGCGTGTTAAACTCGAATTGGCATTAACGATCATGGAATCTTGTGGGTAAAGCTGAACTTCTCTGCAGAGTGACTAAATGGTATTCGAATCCGCCGTGCTTAGGTAAATGAAGCTAAGGTTAATTGGGGTGAATCCCGTAACCTAGCTCAAGTAGATCTTGGTGCATGTTTGAGAATGTGGTTTAATGGTGATGACTTTGTGAATGGAACCCCCCCTGGATTACTATTAGTATGGATTGTGTTTTAACATGTAAAATGATGTTACAAATAAAACTGCATCCACAAATACTTTAACCTTGTACCAATATTGTGCTACACCCTTGCATGTAATATTCAAGTGTTTTCCGTACGACTTGTTGAGTACTCCCGTACTCACCCTTGCAACCCCGACCCCCTTTCAGAGATTGAAGAAGCTGAAAGCGTTCCAGGAATGCGTAGATGGCAATTTGGTTTTGAGGTCTTAGTCTTTTGCTCAGGCCTGCCTGTGCGGTGTTTTGCTTGTAAGTTATTCGGGCCCTGCTGCGCCCTCTTCTGTAAAAACCTTGGCCGTTAGGCCTTATATTGCATAAAAATGTTGGAATTTGACTTATGCCTAGCAATAATATGCTTGGTTCCTGGCAGCTAATCATCCTGGGTAGCTGTCGAGGCGTACGGATCTGCCCCTAAAAAGGCGGGCCGTCACAAGTGGTATCAGAGCTTTGGCTTGACCATAGATTAAGACCTTAGGTTGGTTTAGGAAGAATCTTTATAAAATTATTTCGATCTATAAACAAAATGAGTTTCGAAAATATAAGTATTATTGCTGTCTCCTTCTCCCCCTGCTACCTTGTCTTCCTTAGAGCTTCTCATCTCTCTCAGTTTTGTTTTAAGATTTCACCTGCCCGTCTAAATTTCAAAATTTCCCGCCGATCTCCGCCAGCAGCTTGGAGATGATGCCGTCAGCAGTAGTTAGACCGTTAGTCGTAGAAGTTGTACCCTTCTTTGTTTTAGGCTTTTGTAATGTAAAATGGGTTATGCCGAACCTTAAAATGGTTTTGTGCATGATCCATGTCTTATAAAAATTGCTAAGTTCTCTATTTCTGTGATTTTGATTGCTTAAACTATCTATATATCCCCGTCTAATTCAAAGGTTCCCTCAATTCATCTGAGCCCCATCTATTCTTGCTATTCTCACCCCATGCCCTAAATTCTTACTCGTCTTTTTCGCTTTCCTCAAAACCTGCTGAGGCCAGAAAAGAAAGTCAGATTGAGACCATGGCGAATTTTGGATCAAAATTCTGCATGACACTCGAGCGAGAAATGAAGAGTCGATTAAATCACCCAGTCAACCTAGCTCAATTATTGGCCATAATGGAAAGAAAGCAGACAACAAGCGGAAAGGCACCATACGCAGCTATTGGAAAGAATTTTGAGCGGCTAGTTGAAAAACCTCAAGAACACACCCAAGGAAATGCAGACAGACAAGAGGAAAGTACAACATGGGATGTCTGCATGAATCCGACTACTTTACCAATGATATTCCCAAGGAGATGGACACCCAAGCTAGTAGGATGAAAGAATCATTGGAAGAATTACAGAGGAGCACGAAGTTCCACACCTCGACCATAAAGGACATGTAAATCGATTAATGGACAAATGGATAGCAATCGAAGAAGCCGGAATGAATTAAAAATAATGAAAAAGAGAAAGAAAGAAATTCAACGAGACATGGAAACCGACTCCCACCCAGATCGGAGGAAAGACCCGATCCTCACCCAAGGATTCCCTAACAAAAAGCATTCAAAAGAAAAAGAGCAACCAACACTGCGAAACCTCATTAAATCGCTTAAGTGCTACAACTGCAATGGAGACCACTTCGTCCGCAATTGTCCCACGAGGTGGGCTAAATGCTATCATTGCAGACAGATGGGACATTTCAGACGCAATTGCCCAAAGAAAAGTCTACCGACCCTGGTAGCCAAAACGCGAGTGATAGACCCTCACCTCCACCAACCAACAGCTAGTAACCCGTTCACCGCAACAGCAGAAGCAGAGATACCCAAGGAATAAGATACAAGATAGGACAAATGAAAGACACCAGCCGAAGATGTCCAATCATGTCACCGCCAAAGGAACGACAATCGCAACACGTACCGTTAATAAGGAATTACTGGAAATTCCAAGCAACCGGAAGTAGACTAATAGCCAGATATGAATATGGCAACTTGGATATAGAGATCCAAGGGATAAAGATTAGGATCAACTTGTACTATCAAGAATGTAAGGTCTGAACAATATATTGGTAATAAAGCAGTTGTTTTTGACACATGAACTGTGCGAATGTTGAACAAAAAAATATCTTGAGTTAAATAAGACTTCTTCCCGTGACACATCACCACTGAGAGGTGGAATAAAAATGATCTCAACAACCAAGTAATGATGGAATGAAAGCAACCCATGTCAGTGACAGGAGTCAGAAGTTTTCTGAGAATAATAGGACAAGGAATTAACCAAAGAATTATTCCGTAAATAACCAACCTTTAGCTCAAGACCCCTAGAATGGCGACCCTACAGATGAACACAACAGAGTCCGAATAGTCAATAAAGGAAAATAATGGGACTTGAGTTTCAACCTCAAAATCGGAATCACCCAGAGGAAAAGTAAACATGATGGCTAAGGTTTGCACAAGAAGGAACGCCATTAAATAATTTAAGAAAAGGACACGTTCGGCTAGAATGCGAGTTGCGGCAGTTAGACCGCCCAGACAGTGTTAGAAAGGCCAGAAGGCTTCCTTGAAAGACAGACTAGTTTATTGAGACAAGGATATAAGAGGATTGATTTTGACAAAATTCACCCACCCAAATGGTCGACGCTCTACTAAACGCAAGGATATACCAGTGTTGAAGAAAGGAATCTTGTGAAAGTAATGCATAAACACGTGGTTGGATTTGGATGTAAAGTATGTCAGAAAGATAAGATGGACCACCAAAATAATAGCCAGACTGCCACCACCCCTCACAGTGCCCGTATATAAATGGGAAAGGAAAGAAAAGACCTTGCCGCCAGGTTACCTAAAGAATCAGCAAGGATTGACGACAGATGGAACATCACTAATGGATTGACCTACCAGGGAGATCTTTTGGAAAGAACCAGTTAGAAGAATTAGATTCAACCCAGATTGACGGACTACACAGAATCCGTCAGATTGTGAACTAGTTTAGCTCAATGTTCAGGGAAAGTCTGAGTAAGGCTACAAGGACCGGTTTGAACTTTGACACAGTACCCCACCCTCAGCCAGGTAGACAAGCAGAGAAGAAACGACCAAAGTCTGAAGAAAATGTCGAGAACCTACGCTCTAAACATTTAGGACCCAATTAGGCCACCTATTGCTGTCCATAAAAGCCTCCACACAACCTCGGTTACCAAGACAGCCCAGACATCACGGAAGGAAATATCAAATCCTTGGGACAGAATAAAGGACTAAGATTAAACAGCAGTGGGACCCAGCTCGTTCAGGATACAGAAGTCCGTAAAAGGATCACCACCAATGAATTGAGTACAAGCTCCAATGTAACAGAAAGGTTACACTGGCTCCAAAAAGGGAATTATGTCAGAAAAATATCGACCATCAAAACCCACGCCATTTTGGATGAAAAATAAGGAGCTAAGACCGGATAGATCGACTGCACGAAGATTCTCGGCGAATCAGAGGAATAGCATGCAAGTTACAGTTGGTTCAGGATTTGTTTGGAAATTCACAGTATGCCTCAGAGAGGACATTTCCATCAGCAGTCAGGACAAGTACTACCCAAAGGTTGGGATTCCCAGTACGATTCTCCATAAGAGACCGGTCAGGATCTTGGAAATCATGGAAAGCAGAGTTGGATTTTAAGACTATCAGAATTTGCCAAGTATTGTGGAAAAATCACATATTCAAGGAAACCCTTGGAAAAGGAATCGGAATTGCAGCAGAATTTTCCCAACCTCTTTCCCCAGGCGGAATAAATCTCGGGGACGAGATTTATTTTAAGGGGGGTAGGTTGAAATGCCCCAAAAATTTTCAAATAAGTTTGAATTAGACTCTATTTGCATTTTGTGATTTTTCCTGATTTTTTTGGATTTTTTTTGAATTTATTTGGATTTGTTTGATTGTATTTCGGATTTTTACCATTTCGGGAAGGTTTTACTCCCGGTGCGCTTTCCCTTCTCGGCATTTCCGCTTTCCCCTCACCTTCACGCTTCGCCTGCGTTACCGCCTTCCCCGCGCGCCCGCGCCAGCTCGCGTTCCCGCCTCCCGCCGTCGCCAGCGCCCCCGCGCCAGTGCGCCTTGCTCCTGTGCATCTCCCCGCGGGAGCTCTGCCATAGCAGAGCTGAGCTCCACCCGTGACCCCGCCGTCCCATCGCCGCCCCTAGCCCGTAGGGCACTCAACGCCCCGCCGCGCTAGCGCTAGCCCGCTCCGAGCCCCACGCCGCTGCCCTGCCCCGTCCCGTCGCCACGCCGCTCTTCCCCGCCGCCATGATTGGGGCCGACGACCCGAGCTCCCCTCCGCGGCAATTTAAGCCCTCCCCGACCGCCATTATTGGGCCACCAAGACCGCATCGACCTCCTCTCTCGATTCCCCTCCCTCTCCCTCACTCTCGTGCCCTACCGTGGCAGCCCCACGGTCATCTTCTTTCACTCCGACCGGCTCCGCCGCCAGCTCTCTCCGCCGCCCCTTGGACTCCCCCGAGCCGAGCCCTAGGACCGGTGAGCTCCCCTCTCTCTTTCCCCCTCGCCCACTCATGTCCCGTGCCCTAGGACGGGGGATTGTACCCCGTCTCCCCCGACTCCGGTGGCCAGCGCCGCCGGCTCCGCCCAGCTCCGGCCACGCCACTCCACCGCCCCTGCCACGCGGCCCCACGCACCAGCCCTCGCTCCCTCTCTCCCACTGCCAGCCGGTCCCCACCCGTCAGCCTCTCTCTTTCCCCCACGCCCACGGCCCCACCCGCCAGTCGCCTCCCCCTCTCTCTCTCTCTCTCCCGCGGTCGCTGAGCCCGGGCCCCACCTGTCAGGGTGGCCTGGCCGTGAGGTTGGGCCGGCCCAGTAGCCATCCCCGCGCGCGCGCGTTTCGTGGGCCAAAATGGGTTTTGGCGCGGCCCAAAGAACAGCAGCGTTTTTCTTTTTATTTTTTTCGGATTTTAATTCCAAAAATCTGTTATGATTCTTTTTAATATCCAAAAGTGTCCCAAAAATACCCAAAAATCCCAGAAAATTCCAAAATAGCCCAAAATACATATTCCGAACTCTTTCGAGCCACTGAGTCCAAAAATGCCCTCCGTTCCTCAATCCGGAGTCTCCAAAATTCCAAAATGCCCAAATCACCCTTCCTTTCTCTCTTTCGGCCCGGTTCCGATTTCCGTTTCCGTTTTCATTTCAGTTTCTTTTCGTTTTTCGTTTCTTTATTGTCATTCGTCCTTTTCGCGTTAGATCCGGACGTTGGACGATTCCAGGAGCCGCCGCAGTTCCCGGAGCAGGACTCGGACCCGACAAAGAGCCGATTTCAACCGCATCAACGACACTTCGTCCGATCCGACCGCCAGCAAGGCAAGCCGTACACCTTTGAACATGTTGAACCTATTTATGCCTTATTATAGTTAATTATTATTTTCTACCGCATTACTTTACTGTATGTTGAAATATCACAAATCTAGTATGTTCGAATGACATGATACTTAGTTAATGCCAATTTGCTCATGAGACTTCCTTGAAAAATATTGAACCTAATTATATCCTTGTAACCTTAGGTTACTTAATATTCCTGTATTAATTATTATTATCCTGTTAGTTTAGTCAAATGCTTTTGATAATGGAAATGAAAGGCTGCCGAACGTTTGGTTCGGGTCTGTTTGGAAAAGTGCTACGGTTTGGGGGACAGAATTGGATAAATCCCGGAGTGGATGAGTTCCAATCCCCGGCTGATGATTGATGCCTTGGGTTTGTCTGGTGGCCGGTACCGCGGATACCGGAAGGGGGTTGTGGATCGGAAAAAGGCTTGGTCTTTGGCAATATAAGGATAATAATCCCCTTGAGCAAAGTAAATAACTTAAGAACTCGTTCAACCACAGGTTGGGCCGGTCAACTTCGTTGGCTTGACTCAACATAGCTCGGTACATTGTACTTTCCCTCGGAATACCTATAGGAGCAGGTTACCTTCCAGGTGTGGGAGATGGTCCAATGATTATGGGAGTGAAACGAAAGTGTGCACGAGGAAGCGTGGCATTTCGGGTTCACAACGGTAGGTGCCACGATGGCGGGACCAAGCACTCCACACCGCCAAGTGGGGACCCCGGATAATGTGGAGCAAAACTCTACCGGATAGGGACTGAAGAGGGAAATGTCCAACGAAAAGCTATGATAACCTCGATCCGGCCGCACGCATTTAAGTTGCGTGTTAAACTCGAGTTGGCATTGACGATCGTGGAATCTTGTGGGTAAAGCTGAACACCTCTGCAGAGTGAATAAATGGTATTCGAATACGCCATGCTTCCGGTAAATGAAGCTAAGTTTAATTGGGGTGAATCCCGTAACCTAGCTCAAGTAGATCTTGGTGCATGTTTGAGAATGTGGTTTAATGGTGATGACTTTGTGAATGGAACCCCCCCTGGATTACTATTAGTATGGATTGTGTTTTAACATGTAAAATGATGTTACAAATAAAACTGCATCCACAAATACTTTAACCTTGTACCAATATTATGCTACACCCTTGCATGTAATATTCAAGTGTTTTCCGTACGACTTGTTGAGTACTCCCGTACTCACCCTTGCAACCCCGACCCCCCCTTTCAGAGATTGAAGAAGCTGAAAGCGTTCCAGGAATGCGTAGATGGCAATTTGGTTTTGAGGTCTTAGTCTTTTGCTCAGGCCTGCCTGTGCGGTGTTTTGCTTGTAAGTTATTCGGGCCCTGCTGCGCCCTCTTCTGTAAAAACCTTGGCCGTTAGGCCTTATATTGCATAAAAATGTTGGAATTTGACTTATGCCTAGCAATAATATGCTTGGTTCCTGGCAGCTAATCATCCTGGGTAGCTGTCGAGGCGTACGGATCTGCCCCTAAAAAGGCGGGCCGTCACAAAAGACGTCTAATTTCTGCTTATGATGATGATTGCTTCAAGCATACTGTTGAGAAATGAATGCCGTAATACTGGTTAAGGAGCTGTTGTACCACTGAGATATTGAAATTAGGGGATGAGAGTGAAAAAAATGTGGCCCTGCCCACATTAAGGGCAATGGCCAGTTCTACATACCTCCCATCCCAAGCTTGTCAGTTACCCAGGTGTACTTAGCTATGCCTCTGGTCGATTTGTTTTCTCTCTCCTGTCTGTTTGCTAACTTTGCTTGCTTGCATGCATAGATTTCTCCTCCTCAACCGTACCACCATAACCTCCTCCTCGCCTCCAATCTACTGCTACTACTTTTAACTCCCGAGCTCCAAGCTCTTTGGGTCATGGATCCTTCCTCCAGCTTAGCTTGACCGCTTCTCGATCCATAATTCTTCGCTACTTGTTTGTCTGCCAATCGGATCGATCGATCATTCTTGGTTGATCTTGATCTGAAGCTAGCGATTGAGCTGGTGGTGCCTGCAGGTTAGTTCCTTAATCGATCGATCAGCCATGGATGACGTGGTTGTGCTTAGTAGTAGTGCGACACGGCACAGCTGCAAGGTGTGCGGGAAGGGCTTCCCCTGCGGCCAGTCGCTTGGCGGGCACATGCGCTCCCACTCGCTGACGGAGGTGGCGGCGGCGACCGATGACGCTGACGCAGATGAAGACGACGAGCGGCGGTGGACACAGAGCGGCGCGCGGGGCTGTAATGGCGTCGTGGGAGCGGGTGGCGGCGGGTATGGGCTAATGGAGAAACCCAAGAAGACGCGCCGGCTCTCGGGGTCCGGCGGCGATGACGCATGCCATGATCGCGGCGAGCTGTTCTCATCGTGCTTGTCCGTGCTCGGCCACGTCCGCCGCCATGCAACGGGAGGCGGGGGCTATGCTCACGGCCAAGACGTCAGTGTGGAGGTGGAAGAGGGGCCAGAGGAAGAGGAGGAAATGCTGATCCCGAGCGAGCCGGCGGTGGTGATGGCAGCGCCAGCGCCTGCGCCAAGGCGGAGGCGGCGCTCGATGCGCGTGCCGGCGCCCGCGCTTCCCCCCCCGCGCGACGCATTCGACAAGGAGCCGGAGGACGTCGCGCTCTGCCTCGTCATGCTGTCGCGCGACACCGCCAGCCTGTGGGGCTCGACGGCTAACGAGGAGTACTCGCCGGAGAAGGACACGAAGAAGCGAGATATCCTCGCAAGAAATGGCCATTACCACGATGCCGATTCCGACGGCAACTCAGCTCTTCTCCAGCACGTCGACGCCGAGCTCACCAAGAGCAAGAAGAGGAAAACTTCTCCGGGCAACGCCGACGAGAAGCGGGGCCGGTACCAGTGCCCCGGCTGCGGCAGGGACTTCCAATCCTACCAAGCACTCGGCGGCCACCGCGCCAGCCACAAGCGCATCAACAGCAGCTGCTGCATTGCCAAGGTTCCGTCCGATCAGCCAGAGCCAAGCGTCGAGACCAACGCCTCGTTCAGCACGCCCTCCAAGCCGGCCTCGCAGGACATCGAAGCCGCCGACATCGTCGACAGAGCGATTGCCGCCGTGAAGGCAAAGAAGGTTACCAAATTCGAGTGCCCGATCTGCTTCAAGGTGTTCGGCTCGGGGCAGGCGCTCGGCGGGCACAAGCGGTCGCACTCGATCGCCGGCGAGCTCTCCGAGCGCGTCCACGCCGACGGTGACGCCGGCATTGTTGACACGGAGCAATCCTTGATTGCTACCGGGTTTCTTGTTCTCAACCTGCCAGCTCCAGGAGCTGAGAATTGAAGCATGGTTGGTCCAAATTTTTGATCTTCAGGGGGGCATGGCGTATGTATTGATTCAGATTCAGATTCGGATTCAGATTCATTCTTTGGAGTATCAGGAATCAGGTATGAGGTGATCTAGGGGGAAATAAAGAACAGTTGATTGTATTCTTGGGTTCAACAATTTTTCAACCAAACCTTTGAAGTTATTATTTTCATTAGTTATTTTTCTCTTTTTTTTTGCAGAGAGTAAATAATCATATGAATATATGGTGATCCGAATTGCAGAACCTGAGCTGACTCAACGAAATGCTTTCAGATTAGCTTAGTAGTGCCTTGCTCACTTGTCATTTGAATTCAGTGAATGTTTTCAATTTCGCAATTAATACGCCCATTTGTTTCTTCGGCTGCCTCTGTATCTAATTCCAACAGTTCTGAGTCAATGCTAAGTAGCTTGTTGTTTCTAACTGAACTATAATTCAGATGAGGCACCAGCAGTAGCAGCTTGATGAACTAGAATGCTGCGTGCTTAGTGCAGAGTACTGTCACTCATGATACCGGTGGTTGGGTGCAGAGTACTCTCTCTCTCTCAATCTGGGAGCAAAGAGGGCAGCAAGCCGAAGGCTTTTCTTTTTCGAGCTACCTTCTTATCTTCTAATAACTGAATACCCTTTACACAAATCTTAAGGCATTTTTGAGAGTTAAGATAGTAGGTGTAGCCGTATGTACATATGGTTTCGCATTTTTGCAGCAAGCCTCTTAGGCTGACGGAAAGCTCAGGAGCTGCAACAATAACCCAGGGGCTATACGATTGGTTAGTACAGTGAAACAGCCAATAACAAGATCTTCAGGCAGAGATTGGTGCTAAATAAAATTAAGTACAGTGAGCCCTTCACCCACTGCTGTATGTTTGTCTGTGTGATGGCATGTGGTATATGGAATGGGACCATGGAAGCAGGTCTTTCTCACCTGCCCACCAAAACACAGGACAGGCCTTTCTCACTCACCATATTGTTCTCTATCTCTCTCTCTCTCTCTCTATGCTGCTTTAGTAGTTTCTGTATGCCTCCCTAAAGTCAGATCCTAATCATGCTCTCTGAGCATTTTGTTGTTTATTTTCATTTCTTGCCCACCTGTGTAGAACTGGTTAGCTTTGGGAAGCACACAGAAATATAAACATGTTGTGAGTTGTGAGGGTACTGGCTGGCCGGTGGACTCCTGCAAAATCCCATTCAATGCAACAAGCACAGAGTCTGCTGGCCATGCCACACTGGACTGTGCACTCTGATCAGCTACATATTCTTGTCTTGTTTGAACAAAGAACATTTGTTAGAGTGAGTTCATCGACTCAGCTAGTCACACAAGCTACACAATTAACATAGAGACATGGAGCGAGCAAGGGCACACTGCTTGCTTTCAAGTTTCAATTCAGCAATTTATTAAACCAATTAAAATAAGAAAAAAAAGGGAAGAAATGTTTAGTTGCGGTGTTCATTATTTTTCCTACCTTAATGAATATGATGCGTGGTTCTCCCATGCATTCTATAACAAAAAAATTTTATAAGTTCTTCAAAACTTCTGCATTCCAGCTTATGAGTGCACTTCACATAAGTAGCTGTACAAAATTAATCCTCCAACTACACCGTTTAATCTAGGTACTACTTTTGTGTATGTACCGGTGTATGTTATTGGACACTTTCTGACTTCTTTGATGCAATAGTGCTATAGTGCCGACTTCTCCGGTGTGCAAATTAAGTTGTACTATCCAACCCATATGTGGAATCACACTCCAGTAATGAATGAGATCCCTTATATAGTAGTATTAATTAATGTTCAAAGTTTTCAGAAAAACTAGCACCACATCACATCCCTGGGATAGCAGGCACCATAAGCAAAGTCTGGGAAGAAATGAGCAGCTGTCCCAAGCCTTAATTCTGCATCTAGACAAAGGTTCAGGTCAGATTCCAGCTTCACATATCTGAAAAAGAAGAAGAAGAAGAAACAAGAAAGCTACCTATGAGAGTTGAGAGGAGTGCAGTAGACTTCTATTTGTGATTCCAACAGATCTGTGCTCACCAAAAGAACATGCGTCCTCACTCGAGGTGAAGCAATTGCTCCATTGCAGCATGGCCACTCTATTTTTGCACAGATCGAGATGTGCAGCAAATGTGTGTTCAGAAAGCAACTCTCTTCACATTGTGACACTTGGGACTCTGTGTGTGTATGTGTGTTTTTGTAAGCTCATGCTTTGTACTAGCCAAGAGTGACAGGCTTCTGAAGGAGAGAAAGAACCCTAAATTGGGAGGCTTTGACCATGCAAGTTGGCAACCACTTACACCGACATAAAACTGTAACTAACAAATTAACTTTACTTCCTGAGTGTTTTTTTGGCTAAGTGCATTGTTAGCTTGCAGGAAAGGTTATAATACCCCCCACCATGAATGGTCTCAGGAGTGTAATTATTGGAATGGTTGATTAGTTAGTGAGCAAGATCACATTCACAACAGCCAGGCTTGGATCATACTCCTCACAAAAAGGCCTGAAGCTTTTATTTGCATCTTCCCTGTGCGCACCATCATAGCCTCATCTCATTTGCAAATGTAGCTTTATTTCAGTACGCTGTCATCATGATGACTAAAGAACAAAAAATTAGATGAAGGTTTTTTTTTAATTGCAGATGTGATAAACAGAGAATGAGATGACGTTTCATAGTAGCTCTGGAATCTAAATGAGAAGCATCTGCACCACCCTGTCAGTCAGTGTTGCAAAGGATGCAAAACAGACATGTGAGATTGTGCAGTACTCCCTCCGTTTTTTTTATAAGGCGTATTTGGTTTTGTTAGAACAAGACTTTGACCAACGATTACTTCATTAATATATCATTTATGCAATACAAAATCATAATTATATATAAGTACTTTTGAATACAAATCTGTTAATATCAATTTTGTGTCATAAAAATTATATGCTAATAGAGTAATTGTTGGTCAAAGTCTTGTCCTAACGAAACCAAATACGCCTTATAAAAAAAACGGAGGGAGTACATAGTAAGGATATCTTAAACAAAAAAAAAAAGATCGAGGTGCAAAATATTAAAATGAAATTAACCGGTATAAAAGGATAGGTTGCGTACCTGCGTGTCATTCTTGGTTGACAGCAGAATATTTTCGGTGCTGCTGTCGAGATCAAACTGAAAGGTGCATAACCTCTCAAACAAGCTAAACGGCAAATAAAAAATCCAAGCTGCATGCATAAATTATTGATTGCATAAGAAAATAAACCATATAGATTCCCTGAAGACGCCCATAAAATAGACAAGTTAACAACAGATGAACAGACTGTGCTTTTTCTAAAAAAGAAAAAATATATAGCAATGTTCGTCCTTAGAGCAGCATGTTTACATGAAATAGTTTACGAGACAAGCTCAGTTCCCAATCCACCACCAACTTCGCAGATATCAAAATCATTTCATCGTTTGAATTTCAGCAAATTCCGCGGCCATTCACTATGCTGTTGTTTTGTTTCTCTTAAAAGCTTGCTTGAAATGCATTTCATACTCGATATATAATCATTGTCTTATCTACCATTGGAGAACACTCTCTTCCGAATTCTTGGTCACAATGTCTGCCATCCAAGAGCCCATTTTCTGCTCACACAATCAGGCATCGGCTATACTGCCTAACACAGATGCACCTTGGTCCCCATAGTTGTGTGGGACATCATTTGGCAGCATCATGTGAAATTCAGCACATAATCTATACTTACTACTATTCTCGTGGAGAGGTCGACCGAACCACGCCACGCGCAGTTTGGGTACTATAGTTTCTACAGTACCATAGATACAGTACAAGTTATAGGCCTCCGTTCGTTTCAGCTTCTGAACAGCTTCTACTTAAAAAAAAATGGATTATTTGCCGAATAGAAGGATTTTGGACAGTTTCTCTGAGAATCAGAAGCTGATTTCTATATAGAATTAGAAGCTATCTGAAACTTGATTCTCATTGATTCTTGCTGATTTTCACTGGCTTGGCCCGGAATCTAGAAGTTGTAGCCGGCTTGACCCAATTCTCATATAATCAGAAGTAGTTTCTCCTATAATTCAGAAGCTGAAACGAACTGGACCATAGTATTTTGTTTTTTTTTAAATTTTTTTTTGTTTTTTATTTTATTTTTTTATTTTCTTTCAATAAATATTTCCACTGTATTTTTTCTTTTTCTTTTTTGAAGAAAAATAAGTTTCCTTCTTATTTTTAAATTTTTAGATGATTTTCTCGCTCTGATGAGATTAGAAGACCAACCACGACATCGCCAAGTTTTACGCAAAAGTGACATATAAAGCACGTATTGGAGAGCATATTAAGGCATTTTACAATGAAATCATGCTAAAAAAGGATAAATAAATTATAGACTTTTGGGTGTTATAGACCCCGTGCCCGTCCCGACCTCGACCAAAAAGCCGATCGAGCAGCCGCAGCGCATTGGTGCCACGCCCGATTTGACCGCAGAGGCGGCTAATTAGCGGCGCGAAACGTCCAAGCGGCGCGAGGTGGCTTCACCCGACGGTGTCGTCGTGCAGCCTGACGGCAGCGGCTACGATGCGGAGGCATCGTGATCGTCCATCCAGATCTACAGCGGACGTCGTGGCGGCGATGGCGAGCGCGACGGCACGCATGCTGAGGCGTACGTCCGTCGCCTAGTGACGTTAGTGGCCGACGGCGCACGCAGAGACATTCGCCCATCGGTGGAGTGTGAAGGAATACGGGTATACGCTGGATCAAATTGAAAATTTTACCATCTAAATAAGGGATAACGTAACGCACGTCCTCGAGTGGTGGTCTATCATCCTAGAGCGGTGTCCAGTGGCGGAGCCAGAAAATTATAAAGGAGGGGGCCAAGAATGAAGTGAACCTCTACTGATGATTGATATTCAAAGTTCACTATATAATAAGTACAATATGTAACACTTATAATTTGCAAGAATTTATGAATGAAAACGTATCACTAACTATTTCACATGAGGTGATAGTTGATATTTGCGAGTCCTCATGTTCTGAAAATGCTGTAAAATATCATCCATATTTATCTTTGCAAACACATCTTGCTCAATATAATAAATTATGAGATCATTCAACCAATCGTAATTCCTACCTGCAAATGGCTATATCTCTTCATCTAATACACATAGGATAAAATAGCAGAATCAAGTCAATCAACCAACCTACCTACAATGAATCAAGAGATGGTGAGAAGAATCACAATGTGCATAATTCCTAATTTCTAATACAGCAAGAAGAATCTCCGCATATATGTGGTATAGAATCCAAGTATTATTATTTATTGGCAACCCTTTTAGCCGAATAAATGGAGCAGTATTGCAGTAATACCAATTGAGAGCATCAGAGCAACATCTTGAATTCTCGATCGTATTAAATGCGTAACTACGTCTGGATGGTGGCTAGTAGCTAACCTTGATGGCTAGGGACACAGAAGATCGACACACCGGCGCCACACAGACGCGATCGCTCCACGTCTCCACTGTTCGATTCGACCGATCCTGATAGTTGGATTTATTGATTCGTTCTCTGGGCTGGCTATCGCTAAAGCGCCTGAATCTCCTGATCGCTAACCGCGTCGACCGGGGCCCAGGCCCACCTAGGCCCCGGCGGCAGCTTTGCCTCTGGCGGTGTCGATAGTCCTCGAGCGGTGGTCGAATAGAACGAACATCATCCCGATCAGCGTCACAGCAGCAGCATTTGCTAAAGTCCACATGTTCGAAGAAGGAATACCATATGTCGGTGTATTATCACCAGCATGCACGGTATGACCTAAGTGGTGACGCCTAGGGTTTTCAGTGGTTGCAGTGGTACGAAAATTACCCTCACGTATTCCCTTTATATAACACCCTCGGTGGAACCCTATGTTAGAGGCCTAATCAAGGTGCAAGTTGCACTTGACTCCTCAATCACATTTGGTATGGCCATGCACTTCCTTAATCTAACTATATCGAGGTGCCATAGATATCTCTCTTGTTATTAGGAGGGGTAAATTCCATCTTAATCGCTCATATTCCTCTGCATATTTCATAGTAAATCTGAAAGCTACCTTTATGACTACCCAATTACGGAGTAACGTTTGGCAGCTCCTAAACATACTATTACACATATTGAAAATCATGAACATCTCAGGTCTAAGAATCCCACATACACTATGTATTAGACCAACTGATGTCACTTCAGAATATAAAAATTCCTGCAGTGTCTCATGGTGGGTCACTTTAATACCTGTTCTTTAATATGTGTCCACATTATTGATTTGATATCCTGTATCTATGATCCGTGAAATATGATCATCAATCAATATATTTGCTGACCTATAAATCACAATTATCTCACATGATGATATACAGTCAGGGATAATTCATAATAATATCAAAAGGAGTTTCATAAATAAATCATATACTTGTTTATCGATACTTATAATATTTATTCAAAGAATAAAATATTATTATTATTATATAAATATAGATGTGATATATCATCTTCATGGTTATCCTAAGGACGTATCACTAACGGCGATGGCTGGCGGCGAGCGTCGGCTAGGGCTTAAGCGGTGGCGCGGTGCTGGACAAGGACGCGGAGGCGAAGCCCAGAAGGGAGGATGAATAGTAGATTGATCTACTAGGAGTATATGAAATTAATCTACTAATTGACCTTCGGTTGTGCAAACTACTCACGTTGATAGTAGATCAATATAGGTACCTTAATTAGCAGATCGATGCAGCCACCTTACGCGATTTGATATCCTTTGTTTTCTTCGAATTATGCGACAAAGATCGAAACGTAGGTTAGTCAGTATCAGTCGCACAAATTTAAAGAAATAAAGTAGGATGGGAATGGTAGATGCTTTAGGCGACGTGCAAACTCGGCGAAGGCGATGTCCAGTGCTCACCGGCAACCATGCGAACTATGTATAGATGATTCTACAAATTACCAAACAATATAGCATGACATATCCGGATGATGTTGACGTATAAGTAAATCCGTATTGATAGCGTGTTATATATTAGCACTCCGAGATAGTTACAAGGTTTCAAATCTCGTTTTGAATTAAATCTCGAAGGTGGCCGAAATCCGAAATCTCGACGAGATTCGGAAATTTTGGATAAAATCCGGACGAAATACAAAAACCAAATTTCAAATCCGTTTTTTTTTCAACCGGGAAATCCAAGATTTCGGTCGAAATCACCGAGATCTTGGTCCACATTGAATTGACCGAAAAATGGTCCAAAACACGTTAAAAAATTTTGAAATTTTTTTTGGATGGTCCTGACACATCACTAATATTCCCATAAAAATTTCAGATGATGATCATGCATGGGGAATTTTTTAAAAATTTAACAGTGGTCAAGTCATGATAAAAGCCTTATGTAAAATTTGTTTTTGATTTTTCAAATGTAACGAATGAAGTTTTTTGAAATCTAATAATGGTAATTTCAAGTTTTTGGAAAGTTTTCTGTATATTCCTATATATTATATAGATAATACCTCATTAGTGTTACTAAAGACGGACTGACAAATTTTTCCTGAATGAAAAATAGTTCAAACTACTTCAGAAAATTTTTAAAATTTTTTGAATGGTCCTAACACACCCATAATATTCCCATAAAATTTTTAGATGATGATCAATGTTGAGAAATTTTACAAAATTCAGACAGTCCTAACCGACAAATTGAACCGATAAAAAATGGTCAAAAACATGTTATTTTTTTTTTAAAATTTTTTTGTGGATGATCTTGACCCTAAACCCAATCAAATCCAATGCACAAGAATTAAAATCCGGCAAAAAACACAAAATTTCGGCCGAAATCGCCGAGAAATCCAAAATTTATTTTTTTTAAATTGTTTTGAATTTTTTTACCTGGCCGGGATTTTTAATCTCGGACCAAGATTTCGGACCGAAATTTGTATCCTTGGATAGTTATATAGAAGAAGAACAATAGTCTAATAGAACTTAATTTCTCTCTTTTTATTGATACCTTTAGGACTGCATGTGTACAATATGAGCAACACTACCCCTCATTATATAGGCCGGGGAGATGTGTCCTCTGTGTAGAATAAGTAATATAGGATTAAACTATGCTAATAGGCCTAGTAGACATACTGTCTCAAATATACCGGTTTACGTAAAGTGTGTACACCTATTGAGCCCTCGGAACAGGCATATATACAACAAAATAAACTACAATCCACCGTACTAATTGACCTGAAATTCTGAACTGTTTTTGCGCGTCATTTTCTTTTGGAATGAGATTAAGCATAGGAAAATTCAGTCTAAAAATGTCTAGTTCTCCTTTCACAAAATCATTAAACAAAGCAATCAAATCGTGTTAAAAAATATTCCAAAACTTTCGATAGAATAAAAAAGGAAGACCATCAGGCCCAGGGCCGCCCCTTCTGCGTAAGATTCAAAAACAGCATTTCTATTTTCCTCTTCAAAAAAAATAGCCTCCAAAACACGATTTTCTGCATCAGTAACTTTGCCCTCCTGATTCCAAAAACCATCACTCAAAGAAAGGCCTAATCTAGGCTCAAAACCAAAAAATTTCTATACTAATCAGTGGCAATTTTAAGCATGATAGGAATGTCTTCTACAGGACCTTGAGGTCCCTCAAGCACAGAAATAATTTCCGTTCTTCTCTCGTGGTTTGCAACAGCATGAAAGTAGGCAGTGTTTCTCCATATACCATATGTTATCTAATTCCTTAGAAATTTCTTTCATTCTATTATGAATTTATGATCATCTAGATTTAAATGTTGCTGCCCAGAAACAACATATAACAAATCGTATTCCAGAATTAAGTTCCATTCGTTTGTATGAATTTCAGACTCCACATTAGCATTCGAACCTTTTACCTTTTTCCTAAAAAGCCTCACTTCAAATTTCCACACATATATAGCTTTGGGACAATTGCAAGGAGTATTCCAAATTTTTCCATAAAAGCATAAAAGTTCTTATCTTCGAACTACCATTTGTCAAAACGAAAAATCCTTTTGAAGATAATTAGAGGTGTATGTAAGTTATTTTCTCTTATATCTTTCAAGATAATTAGAGGTGTATGTAAGTCATCATCCGGATGTTTTTTTTTGTTGAAATCACCTAAATCTATGACCATTGAATCATTGTTGAGATTCGGGAGTATTGATTACATCCGATCCTATGATTTGATCTAACGGCCCGATGATATCCGGGTGAGGTATCCAACGATTCAAATTTTGGATGTTAACTAAGACAAAAACATCCGGATGATACATATACACTCCCAATACTTTATATGAGTGCCCGTAATGAATAAATTCATACGGTTGAGAGAAAATAAATAAGGGTATAATAGGAAAGGCTCATTAATTCTACATGCCAGTCTTATATTTCTAAACAAAACTATTCAAACTATATGACTTATATTTATCAACAAAAGGATTATCATCTGAGAGGAAAGATTCAGTGACATGAATAAACCTTCTCATTACATAAGTTTGTTTCATTAGAACAATTTTGGTAGTGCCATCATCCATGTAAAGTACAGTAGGAAAATTAACACTCTTTCTTACATTTCGCCATTTCATCGAAGGGCTTAGCATCCTCAGACTCAGTTACCAAATAAACAATAGTCTGCCTGAAAGCAGCCCAGTTGCACATGGTTCTTCTTGCAACATGGAGAGAGGATGCATCACGCATATGAAGCATGAGGTTTGTCTGACACAATATCAAAATCTGTATACCTCACAGCTTTGTAGCTGACGTGGGTGTGCGTTTCCTGCGGACATTTTTACGGGCGGTTCATCGGAGGACGAGATCGTTGTAGGCTCGCTGGTGGGAACAGGTTCCTCTGACGTTACGTCCTCTGACGTTGGGTCACTGACGTGTGGAGGCACGACATCAGAATATCTCATTTCTCGCTTGTGCCGTGGCTGGCAGGTTGAAGAAGGCTAGATAAGAGAAACCAGAGGGGTAGAGAGTAGCAACTGGAGGAGAGGAAGTTTACTTCTTCTTGCTTGATCGAATTAACTACGGGTACATATCACCTCCTTTTGGGAACACATCATCTGCAATTCTCTACATTGTAATGGCACGGTGCCATGCGCTGCCCTTCTTTTATACTACCGACTAACTTGACAACCCAAGACGCATAATTGACTCGAGACTCTAAGCGTAACTCTTGTTGGAATCCTCATTTTCCTAATCTACTAGCCGACTGCTACCTGCTGCTCCTAACCGAATTGAATTCTATCTGCACCATCTTCCTATCTTCTGAAACAACCCAAAAATTCAAAATGAATTTAATTGGAGTTTGTTCGAATTTCGAGTTCAAGTTTTGAATTGGAAATTTGAACTTGCGTTCTATTTGAATTTGGTTTTCGTTCTTTGGTTTTGGGCCAATTCCTTTTGGGCTTCCTGCCCAATTCTTCGTTTCCCCGGCCCGTGCGCCTCCCTGGCCCAGCCGGCCCAGCCTGGTCGACCGGACCCGCCGTCCCGGCACCGCCGCCTCCGCCTCGCTCGCGCCCGCTGGCAGCGCTGCGCTCGCCCTCGCCTCCCGCTGCCGCCCTGCAGCGCCGTCTGCGCCCCGGTCGCCGACCCGCAGCCGCTCCGCGCCGTCGTGCCAGCGCCGCCGCCGCCTCCGTCGTCGCCCTTGTCCGGGTCACCCGACCAGCGCCGCCGCGCCGCTCGCGGCCGCCTCGCGTCGCGCTCGTCCGCCGGCGCCGCCGCGCCCGCCGCTTGGTCGCCACCTTGCTCCCTCGCCCGCGGCTATAAAAGCCCGCAAGCCCCTGCTGTTTTCCTCGCCCTGAGCTCCTCCGCTCCTCGCCCCGCTCCCTCTCCGCTCGGTGAGCTCCCCTCCCTCCTTCCCCGTCTCCGGCGCCATGCGCCGCCATCGCAGCCCGACCGCCGCCCGCCGAAACCCTAGCCCCAGCTCCCTCCCGCTCGGTTGGGCCAGGCCAGCCGCGCGCGGCCCAGCTCGCCCGGTCGCCAGGCCGTTTGGCCATGTGGGCCGTCTGGCCCATTTCGCGCTGAAAGCCGGCTCGGCGCCGTTGGCAGTAAAACAATTTTCGGTTTTAATTCTTTTAATTAATTCCGAAATTCGTTTTTGATTCCAAAATAGCCTAGGAAATACCCAGAAAATCCCCGAAAATTCCAGAGACCCCAGAAACTTTCCAAATACACTACCCGAACCGTTTCGATCCTCTGAGTCCAAAAATGCCCTCCGTTCCTCAATCCGGAGTTCCCAAAATTCCGAATTGCCCAATTCGCCCTTCGTTCTCTCTCTCGGCCCGGTTCCAGTTTCCGATTTCGTTTTCGTTTTCGTTTCTTTTCCGTTTTTTTCGTTTCTTTATTTGTCGTTCGTTCTTGTCGCGCTAGATCCAGACGTTGGACAATTCCGGAAACAGTCCCTGGAGCCGGAGCTGTTCCCGGAGCAGCCGCAGATCCCGGAGAAGTTCCCGGAGCAGACGTGGACCCGACGGAAGCCCGAACGACTACTTCGACTGCAGTTCAGCCGATCCGATCGCCGAGCAAGGCAAGCCGTACACCCTTGATCATGTTGATCCCAATCATGCCATGCTATAGTATTAATTATTTTATATCGCATTATTTCACTGTATGTTGAACTATTGAAAGCAGTATTTTAGAATGACATGATACCTAGGTAATGCCGAATTGATCATGAAACCTCCTTGAAATTATTGAACCAGATTAAATCCTTTGTAACCCTAGATGATTACTAGTACCCTGTTAAGTTAGTTATTATTAATCTTGTAGTTAGCTCAAATGCTTTTGAAAATAGAAATAAAATGCTGCCGAATCTCTGATTCGGATGTTTGTGAAAGTGCTACAGTTTGGGGGACAGAATCGGATAAATCCCGGAGTGGATGTAACTCCGATCCCTACCGATGATTAATGCCTTGGTTTGTTTGGTGGCCGGTATTATGGGATACCGGATCGGGTTTGCGGATGAAGGCTTGATCTTTGGCAGTGTAAGGTTAACAACCCCCTTGAGCAAAGTAAACAACTTAAGTATCCGCTCAACCACAGGTCGGACTAGTCGGCAGACTAGTATCCGACATAGCTCGGTAAATTAATCATTCCTGAACCTAAAATTGGATTCTTTTGGTGGCTACCATTCTCAGGAGAGAATGGGGACCGGGCCTTCCTGGCAGGGAAGTGCACCGGAGGGGTGGAACGGGAATGGTCCTTCGCGACATTCTTAGTTCTCACAACGGTAGACGCTAATGGGGACCCTGAGTCCAAGGTAGCGGTACTATCGGTTAACAACTAAAACAACAGGAATGGTTAACGAATTGCTGTGATCATCTCGACCGACCGCATGTATTCTAGTTGCCTGTGTGTAACGGTCGTTGATATCTTGTGGGTAAAGCTGAGCACCTCTGCAGAGTTAATCATGATGGTATTCGAATACGCCGTACTTCCGGTTAATGAAGTTAAGTTTGAACTGGGGTGATACCCGTAACCAAGCTCAAGTTACTGTTTGGTGAATTTGGAAGAAGTTGGTTAAGTGTCGTGAACTTGTGAAAACCCCCCCTAGCTATTATGTATGGTTTGTGCTTCAAATGTAAAATGAGTTGGAAAATGAAACTGCATCCAGATACTTAAACCCTAGTTCCTTCCATTGGAGAAACCCCTGCATGTAGTATTCAGAATTTTCCGTACGACTTGTTGAGTACTCTGTACTCACCCTTGCAACCCCCGACCCTTTCAGAGTTTGAAGAAGCTGGAGCGTTTCAGGAGTTCGTAGTTGGCGATTTTGTTGGTTTTGAGGTCTTGGTCTTTTGCTCAGGCCTGCCTGTGCGGTGTTTTGATTGTAAGTTATTCGGGCCCTGCTGCGCCCTCTTTTGTAAAAACCCCGGCCGTTAGGCCCTATATTGAATAAAAAGAGTTGAATTTGGCTTTTGCCAAGTAATTGTACTCTTGTTTTCCAACAGTTAGTCTTCCTAGGTAACTGTTGTGAGTTTTCGCACTGCCCCTAAAAAGGCGGTCCGTCACATCTTCCTACTACTCTTCGGCCACACAACATCAGTCTTTATGTTTAGTCTTTGTTGGATTAACTTAATTCGTATAGTGAGGTTAAATTATTTCAGAATATTTGAATGTGGTTTCTGTAGGATCGAAAGACACGAATATACCAATCAGAGGGGGGGGGTGAATGATTGTGCGGAAGCTAAAACCAAATTCTTGATCTACTAAAAGAACACCGCAACTCGGATTCAAAAGATTGCCTCGTAATCAACAAAAACAGATTGACAGATGCTTGGTAAAACGCAAAGTACTGGAGATCCAACCGTCGGATTGATCTGAAATTTGGACACAAGAAACTAGATTCCAATACGAATCGAACCCAAAAAGAATCAGCTCGATCGGACTTACGGATCAAAAGTTATGAGCTTCGCAAGCTTGCTGTACCAGAACTTGACGAAAACTAATCTAATCAAAACTTCAAGATTAAACAAGATCTTCAAAAGATTAATCAACTAGACTTTGAGGAACTCTAAATCAATACCCTAGAAAGGTTTTTGATGGATCAAATCATAATGAAACTCAAGAATCAAAAACCAATCTAGAATTAGAGCAAGCATGCAAACAAGAACCAAAACAGAAAACACTGTAGCAACGTGGTTATCTTGTAGCATAAGAATCTTGGAAGAATTGATCTTTATTTCTTTTGTCTAAAGTACTCTCATCAAAAGAGTACAAACCCTAAAACTGAGCTTGAGGCTCTCAATGCGCTCAGCTCCGATTGATGCCCTTCAACAGGAGACACCTCTCCTATTTAAAGGAGCAAAACACAAGGAGTTCTGAATACAATTCCTAATCCTAGTAGGAGTCCCACTCCTAATCCTAGAAGGAGTATGTATTCAACACAACTCCTCTTGGCCCAACCTGGCCGAGTACAACTCTTGCACGCGTATGGCAACCCTACCATACTCACGTGACTAACACTTTGCATGCGAATGACCTCCTGCCATTCTCACGTGACTAACCATTCTTCATGTGCACCATTCTCTTAGCTCGAACGTCCCGCATGACATCCTTGACCACCAGGACCTCAGTTCCTCCCTGAACCTAGTCCCGAACCTCAGTTCCTCTATGAACCTAGTTCCGGTCCCGTCATCGACCACGTTCGTCTTCGAGCAATACCTGCACATGAACAAACCACAGAACAAATCCGAGCACAAGTCCACGACTTGACTCAAAGTCAATCCATGCAACTACTCACACGAGCATTGCATAACGTCCACTTCAAAACAAGCATCATGAAATTCTCACCAATTTCATAATCTCAAGGTCAAACCAAAAACTCAATTCCAAGTTTGCTCAAAACCCTAATCGAGCAAAAACGCATTCACGACGGATCAAAAAATTTGGTCCGGCGTACATGTAAAACTTACTGTTTTCAAGAATTTGGTCCCGCGCAAAAACCTTCAGAAGCACATTTACGACATACCAAAAAATTTGGTCTGTCGTACATGGAAAAAACGAGGTTGCCAAAAACATGTGTATGACAGACCAAAAAATTTGGTTTGTCATACATGGGAAAAACGAGGTCGCCAAAAGCATGTGTATGACAGACCAAAAAATTTGGTTTGTCATACATGGGAAAAACAAGGTCGTCAAAAGCATGTGTATGACAGACCAAAAAATTTGGTTTGTCATACATGGGAAAAACGAGGTCGCCAAAAGCATGTGTATGACAGACCAAAAAATTTGGTTTGTCATACATGGGAAAAACGCGATTTCTTGAACAAGCGTAAAAGCATCAAAATCACGTTTATGACAGACCAAAAAGTTTGGTCCGTCATACATGCGAAACTCACTGTTTTTGGATGTTTGGTCTGGCGCAAATGCAAAGTCTCTATTTTTGGATGTTTGAATGTTTGGTCCTTCATGCAAGCAATTTTGCAAGATTAATTCTAACCAATTTTTCAGCACAAGATCAAGCCAATTTTTCATCACATGATTCACAATCTCCCCCTTGATGAAAACATTGGCAACACCACTTTAGATTTGAACATTGGCATTCTCTTTTTAAAAGATTTTGAGATCCAAAGGATTAACACCAAAACACAGAACCTCCCCCTTTGACAAAAAGGCAAAACAAAATCTCCCCCTGAGAATGAAAATGTGTGTGAATGTGCAATGTGTCCAAGAATTCCAAAATTCTCCAAACTTCTCCCAAAAAGCTCAAATTTCCAATAAAAACTTTTTCCCTTTTTTCTTTGAACTTCTCAAATATTCCCAAAATTTCTCCCCCTTTGACAATGGATTCATCAAGAGTAGAAAAGAGAGAATTTGTTCAAAATTTTTCCTGCAGCAATGATTTCACAATGAGAAACAAGGGAGTGCCAAGATAGGAAAAGATGAGTTCATTCGATCATATAACCTTATATATCACATAACATGCAAAATACATGATCTTGATGTGATTTTAACAAGTTAGGGAATGACATGCATCTCAACCTTAATTCAGTCAACTATAGCCAAGTACTAAGCAAAACCTTTAGTAGAAAAATAAAGGCTCAAAGTTGAAGCAAATAACAAATCAGGGCGAGCAAGTAGTTTCAACTCCAATCTAGTGGACCAAATTAATCTTTAAACAAAGAATCGCATGTGGCATGCTTGAAGCATACTTCTTTTATTTCCTTGGAGTGGCATGCTTGAAGCATACATCTTGTCTTTTGAGGGAATGGCATGCTTGAAACATACATCTTATCTTTTAGGGAAAGCATCCTGAAGCACATAACTTGAGGTTTTTTTTTTAACAATCCCTTTTTTTAAACTGATTCCCTTTTCCTTTACTTTTTCTTTGATTGTAAACATGCAAAAGTGATTAAAAGGTCTTTTGAAATAGTAAAGCTGAAAACACACTTGCTTCATAGCCCAAATTTGTTAAGAAGATTCAATATCAAGCCTAGAAGAGTAAGATATCACAGAGTATTTAGCTATAAGCAATCAAACCAAGGAATTCCGCAATGTCATTTTTAGTTCAAGTGGAACAATTTAGATTATCATATATTAGCACAATTACATAATATATAAAGAAATATGATAAAGTAAGCTCATTAAGTGAAAGAACTTGGCAAGAAAACTCCCCCTCAAAACAAACCCATTGGATGAACAATCCCAAGTTCTCCCCGAACAAAAGCAAAACGAAAAGAAGACAAAGGTTTTGTGAAAATGTCCGCCAATTGATGTTCCGTATCCACATGGTGAAGCACAATGCTTCCTTTTTCAACATGATCTCTAAGAAAGTGAAATTTGATATCAATGTGTTCAAGAAAGAGAATTACTCAAGAAGTGGCATGAACCAGATGTACTTTTTCTATCAATTCTACATCCTCCAAATTCAGCATCAGAGAAAGCTCTTAAACTAATGCATGAGGAAGCAGAAAGTCAAATGCCAAAATCTTGAGTACCACGGAGATACCTTAAAATCCTCTTGATAGCTTGTCGATGTGAAGCACGCGGGGAAGCTTGAAAACGAGCACTGAAAGGACCAACGATGTCGCCTAGAGGGGGGGTGAATAGGCGGATTAAAAAATCGCAGCGGAATTAAAACAGGCCGAGCAGGTCAACCCGGAGTCTCCGGGTTTTGGTCCGGATACTCCGGCTTGTCCGGAGTGTCCGGTCTTGTATCCGGACTCTCCGGGTTAGCTGGCTCGGGAGCGCAATTAAGACTACTCTAGCAAGCACAATAAACCACTAGAAATAGATAGCAAGAACAACCTAGAACAATTGCTAGAAAGGATTTGAATTAAAGCTAAGCAAAGAGCTAGATCTAACTTTACAAATTCAAATCCAAATAAGCAAGACTAGGATGTAAAAGTGAATAAGAGAGACGAATTTTCACCGAAGTTCAGGTTCTTGAAGGGAACCCTACGTCTCCGTTGAGGTGGCTCGGTCGCACTTGAGCCGGGGTCTCTTTCAACCCGCTTTCCTCCCGGTGTTGCACAAATGCACTCGCCGGCTTCACTTCTTGTCTCTTTCCTTTCGGAGGCGAGACTCGCCTTCACAAGCAGCCAGGGGCTCACCACACGCGTTGGTAGCTCCCGGTGACTCCTAGCCGTCTAGGAGACCTTCAACCTCCAAGAGTAATAACGCCACGAAGAATCGCTTGGAGGATGAACTAGTGCTCAACAACTAGAAATGAATGCACCTAGCACTTTACTTCTTCCTCTCCTCACCAAAATGGATCAACAACCAAATCTAATGGTGGGAGGAAGTATGAGCTCTATTGAATGCTTGGAAGAGGTTAGGAGTGGCTTGAATGCTGCAATGAATGAGCTCAATCCAGTTCCTAGCCGTTGGGAGAGAGTGGGGGCTTTAAATAGTCAGTTCAAAAACTAGCCGTTACTCTCGTTTTTGTACAGGCCGGAGTGTCCGGACAAATAACCCGGAGACTCCGGACACAATGTCCGGATACTCCGGACAATCTGGAATTAGAAGTGGCCGAGGGGTCCAACCCGGAGACTCCGGACATATTGTCCGGATACTCCGGATTGAATCCGGACACTCCGGACTGAATATCCGGACTCTCCGAGTTTAGGGGCTCGGTCAGAATTCCAGATTTTGGAAAATGCAAGTTTTGATGTTGAGCACATGCACATCCTAAAATTGATTTTCCGTCGCATCCTCTTAATAGTACGGCTATCCTTAAGACTCAAAGCAATATAAAAATTACAAGTCTTCGTCTTGATGCTGTTTTCTCGAAATTTGACGCGCTTAGGACGGTCCAATCTTATTCCGAGCTTGATGTGATCTCGATAACTGCATTAATCTTAGTTGAAGCATTAGATCACATTAATTGTGTCATCATTAATCACCAAAATAAAATGAGGGGCCTAGATGCACTTTCAATCTCCCCCTTTTTGGTGAATTGATGACAACACAATTATCAGCAAATAACATGATATGAAATTGACTTTAGCAATTCAAATAAAAGGTGGAGCTCCCCCTAAATGTGTGCATTAGAAGTATTGAGAGGAATCAGATGCACATATTTAACGAGAAAATAACCGAGAGCTCCCCCTCAAACATTTGCAACCGAGAATACATCACAATTAACTGAAAGCAATCCATGCATAAGATAAGCAATAAAGTCATTACATGGAGAGAGAATAAATAACAGAGTTCACGACAGCATGAAAAGCAATAATAGAAAGCAACACAAAACAAAACCCAACAAAACCACGAGCGAGCGACGACAAACTAAACACAAACTAAACGACAACGCTAAAGATATCACTCCCCCTTTGGCATCAAGACACCAAAAGAGGGAGGACACAAGAAATCACTCGTCGTCGCCTTCGTCGTCAGACGCTGAGTACTCGCTGCCGGGGTCATCTTCAGCGGCTGGCGGAGCAGAGGAGGTGATGCCAAAGAGCTGATCTGCAGAAGTGGCATCGCTACTCTCCTCGGAAGACCCGGAGGAGTCGCTGGGAGAGACTGCCTCGCCATTGTGGCGGCGGATGCTGCGAATGTCCTGACCATTCTTCTTTATCTGCCTGCTCATCTCCTTCTGCCTGGTGGAGATGTCACGACACAGACAGAAGACATGCTTCAACATCCTCTGGAGCACGCTACTCGGAACCTCAGTCTGCTCAGAAGGGGTGACCGGAGGCACAGCAGGAGCAGGAGCAGAAGTAGAACCCGAGGCGCGACTGCGTCGAGTCCTAGGAGCAGAGTCCAGGGGCGAGAGCAATTTGGAAGCGATCGGAGGACGAACCTTGTAAGAAAGATGCTCCTCATCCTCGACAAACTTCGCACCACCGACAAGTGATCAACGCCATCACAAAAGGGGCGTAACTGCAGCTGGCCATGTTGCTCTGCGCATTCTGCCTCATCGTCTCCCAGATGAAGTCAGCAATGTCAAACGGGTGAGAGCGCTCAACGAGGTGGTAAAGCAAGTTCCTTCCATATGAACTAATGGCAGATGCATCTCCCTCCTTGGGCCAAAGAGTGACCCTCAACATCCTATTGAGGACAGCAGGTACATCCTTCAGACCCTTGATGGTCCCAACTGTGAAACTCCTGGAAGTGTCGTACAGTGACTCAATCTGCTCAGGAGTCAGAACCTTCTTCTCATGAAGCTTCGGACTGTCATTGTACCGAAGGCTGAGGACTCTAGCAAATCTCTTCTTGTTGGCCTTGTACCACACTCTGTCAGTCATCCACCAGATAGCATCCTCAGTCTTGTCAAAGTACAGGGTGGCGTAGAACTGCATGACTGTCTCATTGTTCCAATCACACTTGAAGGACATGATGTCCTTGACCTCATGCAGCTCACAGATCTCAAGAATCTGAGCGAAAACTGGATGCTCAGCAGCTGCCATGTACTCCCAGTCGATGGTCTTCATCCTGACCACTGGGTGCTCAAGAGGGTAGAGGACCGTCTCATAGAAGTCTGACTGAAACCGGTTCCAGAACCGGCGGTCCACATACTCATCTTGATGGAAACTGAGCGGATCTTTCTTTCTTTGCTCTACTATAGCCTTCCCCTTGCCAGAACCCGTCCTGTAGTCAATCACTCTCATGGGGTTAACTGACATGGGGTACCTCCACACAGGCTTGGCTTTGGCCAAGGGGCCAATGAAGTGACCTGAAGCACGGAATTCTCTCCTCTTCTGATCTCTCAGCCTGGCATGAGTGTCTGCAGGATGCTCATCTGGATCAGGCTGAGGCTGAGCAGAGGACTGAGCCTGAGGCCGAGGTCAGCCGCTGCCGGGCCGCCGCTGTTGAGACAGCTGAGCTTGAGGCTGGGAGGAGGATTGGACAAGAGGCTGCTGAGTAGATGATGTCCCAATGCTCAGTCCACCCCTTTTCTTTGCCACGGCGTGACGCGGCCACTTGGGTGCCAGACGAGCAGACGGTGAACTGGAGGGACTGTCAGGAGACGGAGGGTCTCTCGACAGATCACCACCACCACCAGCTGAAGACCCCTGAGAAGGATCCATCTGACTAGACAGAGAGAGGGAAAAAGATTAGTCGCGAGGCGACTTGAATTGCAAAGAAAAGCACATTCTGGCCGAAGCACTCAACCCGGAGAGTCCGGACATATCGTCCGGATACTCCGGACAAAATGTCCGGATACTCCGGACTAACCCGGAGACTCCGGACCAACAGTCCGGATACTCCGGATCCGCCAGAACATGCGCACGGGCGGCCCAAAAATTGGGAAACTAATCCGCAAAAATTGCACGAAATGAATCTAGATTGCCACTAGGATATTCAAGAAATGAATAGGGCACAATCTAGCAAGGAAATTTCGCGGAATTAGGGCACAATAAGGAACTCACCTCAAGCGGATTTGAAAAGCAAAGAGCACGGGTGAGTTAGGGCCAAAGAACTCCGATCTTGCGGGGAACGACGAGACAAGCCGCACCCTAGAAGAGATGGATCACGAGGAGAGGCCCTAAGAACCACAAGAAATGAACCAAACTCGGAAGGAAAGAGGTTAGGGCAAGAGTTCCTTACCTAGATCTCCAAACCGAGGGAGAGGAAGAGTCCACAAGCCCTTGGAGATGGAGAGGAGGGAAGGAGAATGCCCTAGCCACGAGAGGATCACGGGAGAGGGAGAGGCGCACGGTGGGAATAGGAAAGAAAAGAAACCGCGCGGGATTTTGGGGTTTTAACCGATCGCCCCAACCCGGAGACTCCGGACACTAGTCCGGATACTCCGGCCCAACCCGGACACTCCGGACTAATAGTCCGGAGACTCCGGGCTAACCCGGAGAGTCCGGATGGAAAACCGGATACTCCGGGTTCCCCAACTCGGTTAGGAGTGAGGGAAATCGCATGATGAAACAAGGAATTTGGCGGAACGAGAGGGAGAAAGAGACCCTAAGATGTCAACTTGATATATGACCAGCGAACAATTAATCAAGCAGACTATGGTCACATAGCAAATGACAAGATCGAAGGATCGAAAGCCAAAAATCACAGAATAAATTCAGAGAAAAAGATGAATAAGTTTTTGAAATTCATTTTTCATTCACCAACCAATATATGAGCACTTATCAAGCCACGTTACGAGAATCTAGAATATTTAGACCACTTCTCAATTCACAGAACCTTTTCTCGTCAAGGGGCTTGGTGAAAATATCGGCTAATTGATCATTTGTACTCACATGTTGGATATCAATTTCGCCTTTGGTTGCGTGATCTCTTAGGAAATGATGGCGAATATCTATGTGTTTTGTACGGGAGTGTTGGACGGGATTGTTGGCAATTTTTATGGCACTCTCATTGTCACACAATAGTGGAACACTTTTGTAGGTTAGGCCATAATCACTCAAGGTTTGTCTCATCCAAAGAAGTTGGGCACAACAACTCCCTGCAGCTATGTATTCGGCTTCGGCAGTGGATAAGGCTACGGAGTTTTGTTTCTTGGAAGACCACGAGACTAGAGACCTACCCAAGAATTGGCAAGTCCCCGATGTGCTCTTCCTATCCACTTTACAGCCGGCATAATCCGCAACGGAATAGCCAACTAGCTTAAAGGAAGATCCTTTCGGATACCAAAGTCCGAAATGAGGAGTGTGCACTAAATATCTCAAGATTCTCTTAACGGCCACCATGTGGCACTCTTTTGGAGCGGCTTGAAAACGTGCACACATACAAACGCTAAGCATGATATCGGGCCTAGATGCACAAAGATAAAGGAGAGAACCGATCATCGAGCGATATACTTTTTGGATGACCGGTTTACCTTCTTTGTCGAGGTCTAAATGCCCGTTGGCCTGCATAGGCGTCTTTATTGGCTTGGCGTCCTCCATTCCAAACTTCTTGAGCATGTCCTTAATGTACTTGGTTTGACAGATGAAGGTTCCTTCCTTGAGTTGTTTAACTTGAAAGCCGAGGAAGAACTTCATTTCTCCCATCATGGACATCTCGAACCTTTTTGTCATAATCTTGCTAAACTCTTTACACAAATGCTCATTAGTAGATCCAAATATGATGTCATCGACATATATTTGGCATACAAATAAATCATTATCAATATGTTTAGTAAAGAGAGTAGGGTCGGCCTTTCCGACTATAAAACCTTGTCCGAGAAGGAAGTATCGTAAACACTCGAACCAAGCCCTCGGTGCTTGTTTTAGTCCATAAAGGGCTTTGTGTAGGTAGTAGACGTGGTCCGGGTGTTTTGGATCTTCAAAGCCGGGTGGTTGCTCGACGTAGACCATCTCGGAGAGTGGTCCATTCAAGAAAGCGCTCTTCACGTCCATTTGATAAAGCTTGAAATCATGGTGAGTAGCAAAGGCAAGTAATATTCTAATGGATTCAAGCCTAGCTCTTTGGAGCATATGTTTCACGAAATCCAAACCTTCGATTTGAGTGTACCCTTGAGCAACCAAACGAGCTTTGTTCCTTGTCACAATTCCATTCTCATCTTGCTTGTTCCGGAAGACCCATTTTGTGCCGATCACGTTTTGATTTGGTCTTTGAACAAGCTCCCAAACTTGATTTCTCTTGAAATTGTTGAGCTCCTCTTGCATGGCCATCACCCAATCCGGATCATCAAGTGCTTCTTCTACCTTAAGAGGCTCAAGAGAAGACACAAACGAGTAAAATTCACAAAAATTTGCAACTCGAGATCTAGTAGATACTCCCTTGTGAATGTCTCCGAGAATGTTGTCAACTGGATGATCCCTTTGAATGCTTTGATGAACTCTTGGGTGAGGAACAGTTGAATCTGGAGCTTGAATGGGTTCTTCATCTTGGGATGCGTTGGAACCATCTTGAGCTTGAATGGACGAGGAGGGAATATCACCTGAGCCTGACCCATCCGGAGACTCCGGTATATGACCCGGAGACTCCGGACCAATCCGGACACTCCGGGTTTCAGGCCGGAGACTCCGGGTTGAGGTGCTCGGGTGAGATTCCAGATTTTGAGGTCTTACTTCCCCAATTGCCATTTTCTTGATAGCTTCACAAGGAGGTTCTTCCCTGTCAATTATGACACGATCAACTTGTTCTACTTGAGAACCGTTAGACTCATCAAAAGTTACGTCACGCGAGATTTCAACGACACCAGTGGTATTGTTGAAAACTCGGTACGCATAAGCATTAGTTCCATAACCTAGTAAGAAACCTTCATCTACTTTAGGAGCAAATTTAGAAGACTTAGCTCTTTTGTTGAGGATATAGCATTTACTCCCAAAGACTCGAAAGTAGGAGACATTTGGTTTCTTCCCGGTGAGCAATTCGTACGCCGTTTTCTTCAAGATCTTGTGAAGGTAGAGGCGGTTGGAGCTGTGGCATGCGGTATTGATGGCTTCCGCCAAAAAACTATCGGAAACCTTGTATTCGTCAAGCATTGTCTGCGCCATCTCGATGAGGGTTCGATTCTTCCTCTCGGCCACCCCATTTTGTTGGGGAGAATAGGGAGCCGAGAATTCATGCTTGATTCCTTCATCATCGAGAAACTCCTCCACACCAATGTTCTTGAACTCGGTGCCGTTGTCGCTTCGAATTCTCTTAATCTTCACTTCAAACTCATTTTGAGCTCTTCTCATGAATTTCTTTAACGTTACTTGGACTTCTCTCTTGTCATGCAAGAAAAACACCCAGGTGAATCGAGAAAAGTCATCAACAATAACCAAACCATACTTACTTCCCCCGATGCTTATGTAAGCTACGGGACCGAATAGATCCATGTGGAGCATTTCCAATAGTCTTGAGGTCATCAAGCCTCTTAATGACTTCCACACCCTTTTTATTAAACAAGCAATTGTAACCCGCTTCACACAATTGTGCAACAGACAACAAATTGTAGCTTAATGAATCAATAAGTAAAACATTGCTTAAGTGAAAATCATTTGAGATAGAGATTTTACCCAAACCAATTACTTCTCCTTTTCCATTGTCTCCAAAGACTATACTTTCGCTATTTGATCCATTCTCATCCAAGTGTGCGAACATTGCCTTTTCTCCGGTCACATGATGCGTGCATCCGCTATCCAAAATCCAACTTGTTCCACCGGAGATATAGGCCTACAAAAACATATTTAGTTTTTGCTCTTTGGTACCCAAACTTGGTTAGGTCCACGCACATTAGCAACTAGAGATTTTGGGACCCAAATGGAGCGAACAATAGGAGCATTCTTTGGCTTACGCCCAATATGACATGCAACTACACGACCAAGGTTAGTTTTCTTAAGAGCATATGAAGCAAAGAACTCGGAGTGAGCCTTGTGCTTGGATGTTCCTTCGCCTTTTACAAAATGAATTGGCTTGCTTAAAGGAGCAACCACGATGTTGCTCTTTTTGCCCTTAGGCGGAACATATCCAAGCCCATGCTTCTTAGGATTACCTTGGCGCTTACCGAGATACTCCTCTAAACCTTTGCTAGCCTTGTAGGACTTTTGAAGTCCATCTTCAAGCATCCCCTTAAGCTTCTCATTCTCATGAGCCAAGACTTTCAAAGTCTCACGGTTAGTAGCACAAGTAGCAACATCAATATTATAACATCTAGCGCATCCGTTGCTACTTGAAGGCATTGAAACATTGGAGTTGTTAATTGAGGAAGAAGCATTATTCGAGAGATCAACAAGCTTCACTTCAAGAGACTTGCAAGCATCCATTGCTTGAGCAAGTTGCTCCACGAGTGAAGCATTGGTGATCTCAAGACTAACTATTTCATTCTTAGTCAAATTTGAGTTTTTGACTAAGTCCTCATTTTTTCTCTCAAAAGCTAGGCTCTTCTCTAGCTCAAGATTCTTTTCCTTTTCAAATATAAGGAGATCCTCTTGAGCTTCAAGAGTAGCCTCCTTTTGTTCTACTACTTCCTCCAATTTTTCAATGTCTTTGAGTAGCAAGTCTAGTTTTTCAATATCAAAGTCATTCATAGACTTAAATGCTACTTCATCGTTATCACTATCACAATCATCTAAGCCATAATCAACAATAGAGGGAATGAGGCTCTTAGATGATACCTTGTGCCCCTTTGCCATGAGGCAAATTGGAGCATCTCCTTCGCCGTCGCTTAGGTTGTCAAAGAGACCCTTTGACTTTATCGGTGGTGTAGCAATGGCGACGGTGGCAAGTCCTCCTTCATTGTCGGAGTCGGATTCGGACTCGGACTCGGAATCGGAGTCGGAATTCCACTCCTTGCCGATGTATGCATGACCCTTGCCCTTGTACCTCTTGCTCTTGTCCTTGTCTTTCTTCTTGAACTTGTCCTTCTTGAAGGGCTTGTCTTCTTTCTTTTCTTTGTGAGGGCACTCGGCAATGAAATGACCGGGTTCCCCACACTCATAGCACTTTCTTGAAGAGTGCCGCCCTCTTGATTTGGTGCCAAAGCCCTTGGAGTGACTTCCCGGCTTGTAGCCCTTCTTCTTCAAAAACTTGTTGAATCTTCTTACGAGCAAAGCCATATCTTCATTTGTCAAGGGGCCGCTCGACTCTTCTTCATCGCTTGAGCTCTCTTCGGCTTCTTGTGCCACCTTGACGGCCTTCAAGGCGATGCCCTTCTTCTTGCCGGACTTGAGCTTCTCCACCACTTCCGCTTCCTTAACCATCATCTCATCCGTCATCAACCGGCCAATCACATCATGAGGAGTGAGAGTGTCGAAGTTTGGCCGGTCGCGGATGAGTTGCACAAGGTTGCGGTTGGTGGGGGTGATCACTCGAAGAATGATCTTGACAATTGCTTTGTCGGTAAGCTCGGTGCTTCCAAGTCCTTTAGCTTGATTTACTAGAACCATCAAGTGATCAAACATCTTGGTGTAACACTCTCCTTCTTCCAAAGTGAATCGGCTTAGTTCTCCAATGATAAGCTCAATCTTGGATTCACGAACACTTGACACACCTTCATGAGATATCATTAATCTTTCCCATATGTCCTTGGCATTGTCAAGACCATCAACCCGGTTGAACTCGGAGTCGCTCAAAGCATTGAACAAGGCATTGACGGCCAAATCGTTGAAGTGTTGAGCTTTGTCTTCTTCGGAGGTAAGATTGTTGGGGTTTGCGGGCTTGAAACCTGTTTCAACAATCTTCCTAATGCAAGGGTGAAGTGATCTCAAATGCATCTTCATCTTGTGTTTCCATGCCGCATAGCGAGTGCCATCGAAATGAGGCGCTCGGCCAGACGAGACGGAAACATAAGATGAGGAGTTTGAGACTCCAAAAGAGAAATAATCTAAAGGAATTGCAACCCCTATACCGGAACCCGTGGCCTTGTCTTGGGCATGGGTTTCGGTAACTTTCTCTATGTCCGACATCTTTGTTTCTCCAAGCGGTTAAGCCAAAATAAAGGAGATTTGGCTCTGATACCAATTGAAAGGACCAACGATGTCGCCTAGAGGGGGGGTGAATAGGCGGATTAAAAAATCACAGCGGAATTAAAACAGGCCAAGCAGGTCAACCCGGAGTCTCCGGGTTTTGGTCCGGATACTCCGGCTTGTCCGGAGTGTCCGGTCTTGTATCCGGACTCTCCGGGTTAGCTGGCTCGGGAGCGCAATTAAGACTACTCTAGCAAGCACAATAAACCACTAGAAATAGATAGCAAGAACAACCTAGAACAATTGCTAGAAAGGATTTGAATTAAAGCTAAGCAAAGAGCTAGATCTAACTTTACAAATTCAAATCCAAATAAGCAAGACTAGGAAGTAAAAGTGAATAAGAGAGACGAATTTTCACCGAAGTTCAGGTTCTTGAAGGGAACCCTACGTCTCCGTTGAGGTGGCTCGGTCGCACTTGAGCCGGGGTCTCTTTCAACCCGCTTTCTCCCGGTGTTGCACAAATGCACTCGCCGGTTTCATTTCTTGTCTCTTTCCTTTCGGAGGCGAGACTCGCCTTCACAAACGACCGGGGCTCACCACACGCGTTGGTAGCTCCCAGTGACTCCTAGCCGTCTAGGAGACCTTCAACCTCCAAGAGTAATAACGCCACGAAGAATCGCTTGGAGGATGAACTAGTGCTCAACAACTAGAAATGAATGCACCTAGCACTTTACTTCTTCCTCTCCTCACCAAAATGGATCAACAACCAAATCTAATGGTGGGAGGAAGTATGAGCTCTATTGAATGCTTGGAAGAGGTTAGGAGTGGCTTGAATGCTACAATGAATGAGCTCAATCCAGTTCCTTGCCGTTGGGAGAGAGTGGGGGCTTTAAATAGTCAGTTCAAAAACTAGCCGTTACTCTCGTTTTTGTACAGGCCGGAGTGTCCGGACAAATAACCCGGAGACTCTGGGTTATCCGGAGACTCCGGACACAATGTCCGGATACTTCGGACAATCTGGAATTAGAAGTGGCCGAGGGGTCCAACCCGGAGACTCCGGACATATTGTCCGGATACTCCGGACACTTCGGACTGAATGTCCGGACTCTCCGAGTTTAGGGGCTCGGTCAGAATTCCAGATTTTGGAAAATGCAAGTTTTGATGTTGAGCACATGCACATCCTAAAATTGATTTTCCGTCGCATCCTCTTAATAGTACGGCTATCCTTAAGACTCAAAGCAATATAAAAATTACAAGTCTTCGTCTTGATGCCGTTTTCTCGAAATTTGACGCGCTTAGGACGGTCCAATCTTATTCCGAGCTTGATGTGATCTCGATAACTGCATTAATCTTAGTTGAAGCATTAGATCACATTAATTGTGTCATCATTAATCACCAAAATAAAATGAGGGGCCTAGATGCACTTTCAAGCACACAAGCACACATCAAACTCCAATTATCTCATCCTCAACAGCATCATCATCATCTTCATCAACAAAGATACTCCCCCCTGAACATATGCACCTGTACCTGCACTATTTGGACTAGTGCCTTTTGCGAAAACAGAGGTGGAAGAAGCATCTTAAAAATAACACTTTCAGCACGAGATACACGAGTGAAGGAGAACCAAAACTTGTCATCGAACATGTGGCATGAGCATCTGGAATCCACTACCCAAATGTTCTCCTTCCTCGCGTGAGAAGCCTACATAGAAGCAGAAATTGTCGAGGTCTCGGTACTGGGGTTAGAAATAAGATGTTTAGGAATCCAGTACTGAGACACACGACGCACAACAGTAGGCACAACACGAGCATTCTTATGCACAAAGATAGATTTTTCTTTTCCCGTGTTCTTACCAACAAAAGGTGTTTGCATCACCCTAGGCACATAATGAGAAACAAAGCGTGCCTGTCTGAAATTAGACCTAGCCTTAGTTTTTTCTTTCTTTTGTTGGCTAGTCTAAAACAAAAATCTACTAAATGTCCATCTCTACCACAATGAGTGCAAGTGTACTTAACAGGATGTTTGGCTTTAGAAGTAGAAGCATCATTTGCATTCATCATAATAGAAGATAACACTCCAGCAGACTTAAAGACAATTTTCTTAGGCTCATTGACAATTTCAAATTTTCCTCCTTCAAATGATTTAACAACCGTGGGAGCATGTGATTTATGATGAGCATAAGAATCAAAACCTAAACCTTTGTTATGAGTGCTGACTTTTGATTGATCCAAGATCATGTTTAGGTTTTTCTTTCCTTTAGTGAAACGTTCTAATGACTTTTCCAAGTAATCAATTTTTCGAGAAAGAGTTAAACAATTATTACAGGGAACGTTCACTTTTCCTTTTTGCTTGCAACAAGTTGAGCATGAAAGAACCTCATGTGTAAGCAAATCTTCTGTCATTTGAGAAGCTCTAGCATTTGCATCATGCAACTTCAATTCTAGTATGGAGCATTTAGAACATGGAGTTGTATCATGCAAATCAATGGTAGAACAACTAGCATGTTTAACAAGTTTCTCATTTTTCTCATTTTCAGCATTGATTTGCTCTAACAAGGTAACATGTTCTTTCCTAAGCAACGTAAGCTCATTGTAAATTAAGTCACATGATTTGCAAGCATCATCATCAGGAATCAAGGTTTTAAGTCTAGAAATTTCAGCATTCAATGACTCCACAACAAAACCATGTTTCTTAATTTTCTTGTCACGTTTATCAAGTAATTTACCAAGACAAGCAACAGCAATAGCTAATTCATCGTAAGAAGGATCTACCTCATTGAAGTCGCTGTCATGATCGCCGTCGGTGAAGCTGTCGCTGCTTTTGGCCATGAGACACAACCCCGTCAACTCATGCTTGTTTGGAGTTGCATCATCCTCGCTGCTCTCCGAATCCACATCGCTCAAATTGACTTGTTCAAGAGCGGAAAGAACTCGATGGATAACTTTGCGGTTGATGAAGTTCTTCTTCTTTCTATCACTTGGAGAGAACCTCTTCTTCTCTTTTCTTCTGTCGTTGTCCTTCTCCTCCCTTGATGCTTTACCTGCAAGTTTAGGACAATTTGGACGAATATGGTCGAGATCACCACACTCATAGCATCTTGGAGGATCACCACCACCTCTCTTTCTCTTTCTCACATTTTGCAAAGCTTTGTTAAAGCGAGAAGAGAGTAGTGATAAGTCTTCTTCTGGGAATTGCTAAATTTGTTCATCGGTTAATGAAGACAAGAAAGATAGAGCAAAACTTGAAGCAGCACCATTATGAGATATGCTCGATTGAGATGTCAAAGCAATTGATTTATAATCATTCTTTCTAGCAAAAACATCTAATTCATGAGTTTTCAACTTAGAATAAAGAACATCTAAAGTAAGTGTACTCATGACAGTAGATTCTCTAATGGATGTAACTTTCATCTCCCAAATTGACATGTCTAATGCACCAAGCAATTATCTAGCATTAGCGAGATCATCAAAGCTAACTCCAACAAAGACGCAAATTGCTAAGAATCTTATTAAAGCGTGCAAAGAAATCATCTAACGACTCACCGGGTTTCATCTCAAATCGCATGTATTCTTTTTTGTAAAGATCTTGACGAACCTCTTTGATAGTATTAGAACCCTCATGGTAATCACAAAGAGATTTCCATACCTCATATGCGGATTTGAGATGGATCACACGATCAAAGTCACTACGTCCCAAGCCTTGGATGATCAAGTTGCGCGCCTTCTTTGTTTGCTTCAACATGTGCGCGACATGCGTCATTGACGTTGTCGTTTGCAGGGACTTCATATGGCTTGTAGACTTTCTCCCAAATTGTGAAGCCCTGTGCTTGGATGAACGCCTCCATCTTGGCCTTCCAAAACTAAAAATCAACACCATCGAACACACATGGTTTTGTCGAATAACGATCCATTGATCTAATCACCGGTTAAGATAGATTAGAAAAACCTTGCTCTGATACCACTTGTAGGATCGAAAGACACGAATATAGCAATCAGAGGGGGGGTGAATGATTGTGCGGAAGCTAAAACCAAATTCTTGATCTACTAAAAGAACACCCCAACTCGGATTCAAAAGATTGCCTCGTAATCAACAAAAACAGATTGACAGATGCTTGGTAAAACGCAAAGTCCCGGAGATCCAACCGTCGGATTGATCTGAAATTTGGACACAAGAAACTAGATTCCAATACTAATTGAACCCAAAAATAATCAGCTCGATCGGACTTACGGATCAAAAGTTATGAGCTTCGCAAGCTTGCTATTCCAGAACTTGACGAAAACTAATCTAATCAAAACTTCAAGATTAAACAAGATCTTCAAAAGATTAATCAACTAGACTTTGAGGAACTCTAAATCAATACCCTAGAAAGGTTTTTGATGGATCAAATCATGATGAAACTCAAGAATCAAAAACCAATCTAGAATTAGAGCAAGCATGCAAACAAGAACCAAAACAAAACATCAGAGCAACGTGGTTATCAGAGCACGCAAGAATCTTGGAAGAATTGATCTTTATTTCTTTTGTCTAAAGTACTCTCATCAAAAGAGTACAAACCCTAAAACTGAGCTTGAGGCTCTCAATGCGCTCAGCTCCGATTGATGCCCTTCAACAGGAGACACCCCTCCTATTTAAAGGAGCAAAACAAAAGGAGTTCTGAATACAATTCCTAATCCTAGTAGGAGTCCCACTCCTAATCCTAGAAGGAGTATGTATTCAACACAACTCCTCTTGGCCCAACTTGGCCGATTACAACTCTTGCACGCGTATGGCAACCCTACCATACTCACGTGACTAACACTTTGCACGCGAATGACCTCCTGCCATTCTCACGTGACTAACCATTCTTCATGTGCACCATTCTCTTAGCCCGAACGTCCCGCATGACATCCTTGACCACCAAAACCTCAGTTCCTCCCTGAACCTAGTCCCGAACCTCAGTTCCTCCATGAACCTAGTTCCGGTCCCGTCATCGACCACGTTCGTCTTCGAGCAATACCTGCACATGAACAAACCACAGAACAAATCCGAGCACAAGTCCACGACTTGACTTAAAGTCAATCCATGCAACTACTCACACGAGCATTGCATAACGTCCACTTCAAAACAAGCATCATGAAATTCTCACCAATTTCATAATCTCAAGGTCAAACCAAAAACTCAATTCCAAGTTTGCTCAAAACCCTAATCGAGCAAAAACGCATTCACGACGGACCAAAAAATTTGGTCCGCTGCATATGTAAAACTTATCGCTTTCAAGAACTTGGTCCCGCAAAACCTTCAGAAGCACATTTACGACGGACCAAAAATTTGGTCCATCGTACATGGAAAAAACGAGGTCGCCAAAAACATGTGTATGACAGACCAAAAAATTTGGTTTGTCATACATGGGAAAAACGAGGTCGCCAAAAGCATGTGTATGACATACCAAAAAATTTGGTTTGTCATACATGGGAAAAACGCGATTTCTTGAACAAGCGTAAAAGCATCAAAATCACGTTTATGACAGACCAAAAAGTTTGGTCCGTCATACATGCGAAACTCACTGTTTTTGGATGTTTGGTCTGGCGCAAATGCAAAGTCTCTGTTTTTGGATGTTTGAATGTTTGGTCCTTCATGCAAGCAATTTTGCAAGATTAATCCTAACCAATTTTTCAGCACAAGATCAAGCCAATTTTTCATCACATGATTCACAGTTCCCAACTAACTTTAGCTTTTTGCATGGTCCATTTATGATATTGTTTTATCAACAGATTGCAGTCAAGATAATGCATTGTGCGGTTCCAACTAGTTATATATTTTTTTAGGTAATGGAAGATGAACTTCCCTGGCCGCTACATCGTGAGATGCACATAGCCAAACCATTATTACAGGGTTACAACCAACAGCTATTTAAATAATGAAACAAACCTGTCATGACAAAATTGCAACAAGCAAAATGTAGCATAAAACAAAGGATCTCAATCCATGCTTAGCCTGGTACTAAATCTCCACCCATGCTTGATGAAGAGATCTCTGACCACCATCTCTAGCAAAGTACATCCCAATGACACCACCTCTCGGGCATCCTGAGGCTGCAACACAGGCCACAAATGCAACCAACAGATGCACATAAAGATAACCTGCAACAGATTAGAGCTTTTTCTTTTAAAAAACCACATCATTTCTATAAATCCAAATTGTCCAGCATAAAGCGGCTGCCCCAACCAAAATGTGAGCCCTTAAATCTTTGCCCATCCCTAATAACTAGCTCCCAAACATATTGGCCGTACTACTAGGAGGTGATAAATTAAAAGCCACTTGGATGACACGCCAAGCAAAACGAGTAAAATGGTAGTCAAAATATAAATGTTGGATTATTTCCTCATTGTTACAAAAACAACATTGTTTACTTCCATTACAATTTCTTTGTTTGAGGTTATCTTTTGTTAATATCACTCCTCGATGAAGGTACCATACAAAATACTTTTATTTTTAGAGGTATTTTAAGCTTCCACAATTGATGATTTATAATGAGGATATTTTGATGCATTAAAGGCCCGATACAACGACTGTACTGAGAATTGTCCTGTATAATGTAAATGCCATCAAAAAATATCCCGTTCTGGTGTTAACTATACAACAAAAACCTTTGTAACCAGTTCATGCAATGCCAACAAATTATTTCCTATAAATGCTCAACGAAAAGACACATTGAGTGAGTCAGAGCTCGTTACTTCTGCCACCGTAGCTAGCAAGATTCTGCTGCTCGGTATTTGCACCAGAGTAATTTGGATCAGCAGAAGTAGCACAAACATTCTGATCAGTAGCAGTATCAATTTCAACCAGATCAGCACGTGCAGGTATAAGGAATTGCCCAGTTGCGATAGACTGAATATGATTCTCATATGAGTGATCTATTGAAGAAGTAGTGTGCACAGAAATAACACCAACTGCAGGTTCAACATACCCATTACCACCGAGAGTATCAAAAACATCAAGAGGATGTTCGGCTGTAGATTTAACTTGTTGAGCCCCCGCTGTCTTTGCTGAGAACATTGGGTCATTGGGACATCCTGAGGAGCTTCTGCACTAGGGGTGTGTTTGGTTACCTGCACCATCCTAGCTTGTTTCGTATGAGCCATCCAGGCTAGCCTTGGCCTGACTGAGTGGATGCAAGTTAAGTTGTTTGGTTGCTTGTTTGTGTATCTCATGGGCCTGCATTAGAGAGAAGTCTAATTTCTGTGTTTTCTCCATCCTGTATGAGTGGGTGCAATTGCATCCACTTGGCCAGGATGAACAGGAAACCAAACATGCGTCTAATAGATACAGTTGCATCCACTCATGCGATTCAGACACCATGCAAGCAACCAAACACACCCTAGATGATCCCTCTGATGAAGTTTTAGACCTTTTAAAGTCCCTATCATGCATATCCACATCCTGATTCAGCTGTTGCTTCCCTTTGTCCTTATCCTCCCCCTCCGGTTGATCAAGATGAAATTGGATGTTTTGATCCTCGCTTTGGACCACAAAAAAAATCTTATTCAAAGCATCACCAACACAAATATCTGTACTATTAGGGACTAGCCTTGCATCTGTCACAACGATGTTCAAATAAACAAATCCCTTCTTTCGAGTACTCACCATATCAACAAATTGAGTTGCGCCGATGATAGAACCTACGGCACACAAGGAAAGGTAACCCCGAATCTCATAAGAGACACCAAATACCTGCACCCAAATTTTGTTAAGCTGTAGTTTGGCATCCGCCTTTGGAGACCATTCCTCAAAGGACATGATCACCCCATCCTGGTTTTTTACCTTAACTTCTCCAATACTCATCAACCTCAATAATTCTATCTTGGATGAAAAAGGTAATAAAAAAGAGTTTGGACCATGCTCTTTAACCTCCCATTGCCACTTGATCGGAATCACCCTTTGGAGCTCTTTGTGTATTTTGTCAATGGTCCATTGACCTCCCACTACGCGGACCAAAACCGTCTTGTTAGTGTCGCCGCATGACTTCTTGTTACATAAGAAAGGAATTTGGTAGAACTCAAGACCATCCGCTGCATACACACACAAATTTACCTTAGGTTTTGTTAACTTAAGTATAGGACACTTGCTAGCAATATGTTGATCACTCTCACAGATATCAAAAAAAAAAAAAAAACCAAAGCTTGACATTCTAAGAGACAATGCCCTTTTTTTTGACAGCGGTAGCAAATGATTTAGTCTACGGCATCGGAGGTCTTCGTCACTGAGGGCTTCAAAGCTTGTTGCCTGACAGTTGTTTTGTTGTTACTGATTTGGATCCTGGTAGCCCTCTGCATCACATCACCGAGTGTCACAAGAGGTGAACTCCTTGGCTTCGGCAATGCTCCTCTCCATGGTTGCACCGAGGAAGAGATTCGTCCTCCAGCTACCCGGGCAGGAAAGTTCTTCGATGGGCATGAATGAATCTTGTGAACTATAGGTGCCAACGCTACAATCGAATATCCAGCATCCAGTGCGTCATGGATCAAAGCTGAAGGAGTAACTGAACCAGCCTCCTCTTCATCTTCAGAATCGGCTTCAGGGGATAATGCCCAAAATCGTTATCCACTCCTGGATCTTCCATTGGAAGATCCCGAGCTCATTTTCAAATACTTTGCAGATTGTAATATCTGAATTCCACACAAAATCTCCTGCTTGTCGGACGGTGAATAGTGCTGTCATCCGAAGTGTGCAGACTGCTTGCAGTCTAGACAAAGCTTCTGTAGGATCGATATATACTAGTATAGCAATCAGAGGGGGGGGGTGAATGATTGCGTGGAAGCTAAAATCAAAATTTTCAAATACTAAAAATTCACCCCAAATTGGAATCAAATAATTGCATCGGTTTCACGCAAAAACAGATTAATAGATGTTCGGTAAAACGCAAATTCGCGGAGATCCAACCGTCGGATTGACCTGAAATTTTAACACAAGAAACTGAATTCCAATACGCATCTAAAAAAAATCAGCTAGATCGGACATACGGATCAAAAGTTATAAGCTTCGCAATCTTGCTATGACAAATTATACCGAAAATACATCTAATATGAATTCTCGAAAATCTAACCATCGGATGGACTTGAACTTTTAACTGAAGAAACTAGATTCAATTTATAAACTAACCCAACAAGAATCAACTCAATCGGATCTATGGATCAAACGTTATAAGATTCGCAAGTTGACTATATCAATAATGATGAGAATTGATTAAACCCTAATTTTGTGATTAAACAAAATATACAAGGAATTAACCAATCAAACTTTTTAGATCACTAACTTGATGCCCTAGGAAGGTTTGGAATAGATCAAATGAAAATTATCACGACGAAAAACGAATCAATCTAGAATCAAAACGGACGTGTAAACGAGGAGAGAAAACATGATTACTGTTCATGCGAGTTACTGTAGTGCGTGGGTACTGTTCACGAGCGGCAATATAGCGTGCGGAGTACTGTAGCACCGGGTGTCTTCTTGCTGAAGAAATTGATTTTTATTTCTTTGTCTAGTCTGGTTACAGTACTCTAAACAAAAGAGTACAAACCCTAAATCCCCGACACGCCAATAAACAGGAGACAACCTCTCCTATTTATAAGAAGTAAACCCTGGAGGAATTCGCATGCATGTTCACTTGGCCCAAAATGGTCCAATACATGCAAACTACCCGAACGATGACAACTGCACGCGTATGCCCCACCTGCCGCACTTACGTGACTAACTAGCCTCCATGTGCACCGTTCTCTAGCCCGAATGTCCCGCATGACATCCTCGACCATTAGGACCTCGATTCCTCCCTGAACCTAGTTCCGAACCTCAGTTCCTCCATGAACCTAGTTCCGGTCCTGTCATCGACCACGTTCGCCCTCGAGCAACACCTGCACATGAACAATCCACAAAACAATATTCCGAGCACAAGTCCACGACTTGACTCAAGATCAGTCCATGTAACCACTCACACGAGCGCATTGCATCAAGCAAAATAATTACCATGCTATTACAAACATATCAATTAATCATCTGAAACAACACATGCACATGCACCACACATGCCATGAGCACAACCACTTTGCAATACCAAATTCATCACCAAGCCAATTTTTCATCACATGATTTCATAATCTCCCCCTTGATGAAAACATTGGCAACACCACTTAGAACTGAACATTGGCATTCACCTCACAAGAAAAGTTTTTAAAATCAAAAAGTTTAAAATCAAAAGCCAAAGTGAAAAACACAAAATCTCCCCCTTTGACAAATATGCAAAGTGAAAAACTCCCCCTAGGTGAAAATAAGAAAAATCTCCCCCTAAGAAGAAAAATGTGTGTGTGAATGTGCAATGTGCCCAAAATTCTCCAAAATTGACAATGGATTCATTAAGAATACAAAAGAGAGAACAAAATCTTTTTGTTTGTTTTGAATTTGTCATTTTTTTATGTAATAAGCATTATAAATCATCCACAAATGAAATTCATCTCCAAGTCATGCTATCAAAGATACTTGCACCATCAAATCTACACATAGACAATGTAGAGTAAGCACAACTAAAAATCAAGTTTTATTAATGATTTTTTTTGCATGGCATGATCTCTCTTCCTCAACTATCTCAAAAACTGAAAACATTAAATTTTCTGTGCACTTCTTTGATGCTTGAAAAACTGATTTTTATTTATTTCAATAGAGTACAAAAAAGCAAGGAATTATATGCACCATTATCCTTACTTTTCAACCATGCCAAGCACTGAGCTTAAGGTTTCATGGTTTCGGTCGGTCATACACAACCCTTCCAAGTTCATATCAATGATAATCAATCTCGTAAAGAGGAGGTGCGACAATGCATAACCTTTATCTTGCATCTATCAAATATCACTTTTTGAGCTTTTAGCTCTTTAACTTTGAAAATTTTCACATTGGACACTTTTTGAGCAAGATCAAGATAGCTAAGAAAGTTCAACCATGACAAGATTTAATTCAAGTTTTCATTCTATTTAAATAGTCATGTCATAAACTACACCATATATACATAAAGATGAAGTTACAAAGACCTTGTAGCATAAACTTAGCTTCAAATCACATATGTGTATTAAATATAATGCTAAATATTTTTTCATAATTTTTTCCTTTTTTTTGTTTTTCATTTAAGAAACACAAAGAAAGATATGTAAACAAAAAGTCACAAAGTTTTCACAAACTCCCCCTCAAAACAAGCCCATTTGGTGAACAACCCCAAGTTCTCCCCGAATAAAAGCAAAACGAGAAGAAGGCAAAGGTTTTGTGAAAATGTCTGCCATTTGATATTCAGTATCCACATGGTGAAGCACAACAATTTTTTTACATGATCTCTGAGAAAGTGAAATCTGATCTCAATATGCTCAAGAAAGAGAATTACCCAAGAAGTGACATGAAATAAATGTACTTTTTCTATCAATTCTACATCCTCCAAAGTGAGCATCAGAAAAAGCTCTTAAACTAATGCATGAGGAAACAGAAAGCCAAATGCCATAATCTTGAGTACCATGGAGATATCTGAAAATTTCGCTTGATGGTTTGTTGATGTGAAGCACGTGGGGAAGCTTGAAAACGAGCACACAACAAATTGTATATCCGGCCTTCATCATTCTCAACATCATCATCGTCGTCGTCTTCATGAACAAAGATACTCTCCCTCTGAACATATGCACCTGTATCCTCACTGTACCTTTTGCCACAACAGAAGTGGAAGAAGCATCTTCAAAAGTAACACTTTCAGCACGAGATGCACGAGTGAGGGAGGAGAACCAATTCTTATCAGCGGACATGTGGCGTGAGCATCCGGAATCCACTAGCCATATGTTCTCCTTCCTCGCGTGAGAAGTCTACATAGTAACAAAACATGTCGAGGTCTTAGTACTGGGGTTAGAAATGAGATTTTTGGGAATCCAATACTGAGATACATGACGCACAACAGTTGGCATAACACGAGCATTCTTATGCACAAAAACAGATTTGTCTTTTCCCGTGTTCTTGGCAACAAAAGGTGTTTGCTTCACCCTAGGCACATAATGAGAGGTGAAACGTGCCCGTTTGAAATTAGACCTAGCCTTAGTCTTATCTTTCTTTTGTTGTTTGGCTAGCCTAAAGCAGAAATCTACTAGATGTTCATCTCTACCACAATGAGTGCAAGTGTACTTAACATGATATTTTGCTTTAACAGTAGAAGAACATTTCGCATTCATCATAGTAGAAGTTAGAAAACCAACAGATTTAAAAGCAACCTTCTTAGGCTAATTAAGAATCTCAATTTTGTCATTGCAAGGAGCCTAAACAACGGTGCAAGGTTTAGTTTCATATGAAGCATGAAGATCAAAACCTAAACCTTTCTTATTTGAGCTAACTTTAGATTGGTCCAAAATCATGTTCAAAATTTTCTTTCCTTTAGTGAACCGTTCTAAGGAATCATGCAAGTAATCAATTTTACGAGAAAGCATGAGACAGTTATTGCAATGAACATCAACCTTCCCTTTTTGCTTACGACAAGTAGAGCATGAAAGAATCTCATGTATAAGCAGATTATCAGTCAATTGAGAAACCCTAGCATTTGCATCTTTCAATTTCAGTTCAAGAGTTGAGCATTTAGAACAAGAAGTTGAACTATGTAAATCATTAGTGGAACAGCTAGCATGATTAACATGTTTCTCATTTTTCTCATGTTGATGTAACAGGGAAGCATGTTCTTTCCTAAGCAAGGTGAGCTCATTGTAAATTAAGTCACATGATTTGCAAGTATCATCATCAGTAATCAAGGTCTTAAGTCTAGCAATTTCAGCATTCAATGATTCTACAACAAAATCATGTTTCTTATTTTTTCTATCACATTTGTCAAGCAGTTTTCCAAGACGAGCAACCTAAATAGCTAATTCATCATAAGAAAGATCTACCTCATTGAAATCGCTGTCATGATCATCCTTAGTGAAGCTATCCTTGCTGCTCGCCATGAGACACAACCCCATCAAATCATGCTTTCTTGGAGTTGCATCGTCTTTGCTGCTCTCCGAGTCCACATCGCTCAAATTGACTTGTTCAAAAGCGAAAACAATTCGGTGGACAACCTTACGGTTGATGAAGTTCTTCTTCTTATCACTTGAAGAAAACTTCTTCTTTTCCTTTCTATTGTCCTTTTCCTCCCTTGATGCTTTTCTTGCAAGTTTGGGACAGTTCGATCGCATGTGGTTGAGATCACCACACTCATAGCATCTTGGAGGACCACCTTTCATTCTCATTCTCATATTTTGCAAAGCTTTGTTCAAGCGAGAAGAGAGTAGTGCCAGATATTCTTCAGGAAATTCTTCAATTTGCTCATCTGTTAAAAAAGACAAGGAGGACAAAGCAAAGCTAGACGAAGAATTTGCATTCGACATGTTAGGGTTAGAGATCAAAACAATTGATTTAACATTACCCTTCCTGGCAAGAACATCCAACTCATGAGTTTTCAACTTAGAATAAAAAAATCTAAAGTAAGTGTACTCATGACAGTTGATTCTTTAATGGATGTTACTTTCATCTCCCAAATTGATATGTCTAAAACACCAAGCAATTGTCTAGTATTAGCAACATCAGTGTAGTCAATTGCAACAGCACGTAGATTGATAAGAATTTTATTAAAGCTTGCAAAGAAGTCGTCTACAGACTCACCAGGTTTCATCTCAAATCGCATGTATTCCTTTTTGTAAATGTCTTGGTGAACCTCTTTGACAGTATTAGAACCCTCATGATAATCACAAAGCGATTTCCATACCTCATATGCAGACTTGAGATGAATCACACGGTCGAAGTCACTTCTTCCCAATCCTTGGATGATCAAATTGCGCGCCTTGCTGTTTGCTTCAACATGTGCACGATTGGTGTCATTGACGTTGTTGTTCTCAGGAACTTCATATGGCTTGTAAACCTTCTACTAAATTGCGAAGCCCTATGCTTGGATGAACGCCTCCATCTTGGCCTTCCAAAACTGAAAATCAACACCATCGAACACACACGGTTTTGTCGAATAACGATCCATTAATCTAATCATCGGTTAAGATGGATTATAAAAACCTTGCTCTGATACCACTTGTAGGATCGATATATACTAGTATAGCAATCAGAGGGGGGGGGGTGAATGATTGCGCGGAAGCTAAAATCAAAATTTTGAAATACTAAAAATTCACCCCAAATTGGAATCAAATAATTGCATCGGTTTCACGCAAAAATAGATTAACAGACGTTTGGTAAAACGCAAATTCCAGGAGATCCAACCGTCGGATTGACCTGAAATTTTAACACAAGAAACTAGATTCTAATAATCATCTAAAAAAGAAGAATTAGCTCGATCGGACATACGGATCAAAAGTTATAAGCTTCGCAATCGTGCTGTGACAAATTATACCGAAAATAGATCTAATATGAATCTCTGAAAATCTAATAGTCGGATGGACTTGAAATTTTAACTAAATAAACTAGATTAAATTTAGAAACTAACACAACAAGAATCAACTCAATCGGATCTACGGATCGAAAGTTATAAGCTTCGCAAGTTGACTATATCAATAATGACGAGAATTGATTAATCCCTAATTTTGTGATTAAACAAAATATACAAGGAATTAACCTATCAAACTTTTTAGATCACTAACTTGATGCCCTAGGAAGGTTTGGAATAGATCAAATCAAAATTATCACGGCGAAAAACGAATCAATCTAGAAGCAAAACAGACGTGTAAACGAGGAGAGAGAAAACAGGGTCATTGTTCATGCGAGTTTCTGTAGCGTGTGGGTACTGTTCACGAGCGGCAATGTAGCACGCGGAGTACTGTAGCACCGGGTGTCTTCTTGTTGAAGAAATTGATTTTTATTTCTTTATCTAGTCTGGTTACAGTACTCCAAACAAAGGAGTACAAACCCTAAATCCCTGACACGGCAATAAACAGGAGACAACCATGCGGAATTCGCATGCATATCCACTTGACCCAACATGGCCCAATACATGCAAACTACCCCAAACGATTACAACTGCACGTGTACGGCCCACCTGCTCACTCACGTGACTAACTAGCCTTTATGTGCACCGTTCTCTAGCCCGAACGTCCCGCATGACATCCTCGACCATTAAGACCTCGATTCCTCCCTGAACCTAGTCCCGAACCTAGTTCTGGCCCTGTCATCGACTACGTTCGCCCTCGAGCAACACCTGCACATGAACAATCCACAAAACAATATTCCGAGCACGAGTCCACGACTTGACTCAAGATCAGTCCATGCAACCACTCACACGAGCGCATTGCATCAAGCAAAACAATCACTACAACACGGATATAGCTTTCGTGGCATTTAATTTTACATGGCATTTGAGTCTAATGCCCCTAAATAAAGCTTTTGCGGCATTTATTTGGATTTAGGGGCGTTTAATTGCCTGGCACATAATATTTGCCGTTGAAAGATTTTCCCGGCATATAATATATGCCAGCTTATCATTTTATTAAGGGGGCATTTATAAATGTCGGCTTAAAATATATGCCGGCATATATTTTTTGCCGAATAATATGGAAAGAGGGGCACATAACAAATGCCGCGATAGAGTAAGGATGGCATTTTTTATATGCCGCGCAATGTAAATGCCGTGGATGCTCATTTTTGGGCGCGAACGAAAAAAGCTAGGGCGCGCACGGGAGGAAAAGTAGGAAAAAGGGCCACCCGATCATCTCTCACATTGTTCCTCCATTCTGCGCCCGCACTCTCGATCGCCCAGACGCATCGCTCTCGATCGCCGCCACCAGGCGCCGGCTGGGCCGGAGTTCGCCACCAGCCTCGCCACCACCCACCGGCGCCCGGATTCCTCCACTGGAGCCCACCACCATCGATCGGCGCCCCCCACCAGAGCCCTCCATCAGATCCCTCCACCTCTGACGGTGCCCCCATCGGAGCCCTCCACCACCGGAGCCCTCCACCACCGGCACCCTCCCCCCATCAGATCCCTCCACCATCGGTGCTTCGTCCTCCGATTCGCGACCCCCACTGGAGCCCTCCCCCCACCGGCGCCTCCTCTTCCAGTTGGCGACCCCACCGAGCTCCTCCCCACCGGGCGCCTCCTCTTCCAGCTTGGCGACCCCACCGAGCCCTCCCCACCTGGCGCCTCCATCCGTCGACTCCCTCCATCTTCGGTGCCCTCCCCGGCCAGCAGCGCCTCCCAACATACAGGTACCAATCTTCTTGTATTTGTGATGTTAGTTTGCCTTCTTACATCGGTTCAAAAGAATCAGAGAGCCAAAACAATCATCATTGGTATGAAATATGCTATAAACTTACCTTTTTACATTCTTAAGTTCTTATGAAACTCTATTTTCTGTTGTAATATGTAAGGTGCTAAATGTTGGAATCAGAGAGCCAAAACTCTATTTTACAATCATCATTGGTATGTAATATGTAAGGTGCTAAATAATCAGAGAGCCAAAACTCTATTTTACAATCATCATTGGTATGTAATATGTAAGGTGCTAAATGTTGGATATTGATGTGAAACTCTATTTTCTGTTGTGCTAAATGCTTGTCACACCCATCTGTTTCCTTCTTTCTTTGAGGCAGATATCTATACTCATTATAACTAGTAGGAAAGGGATATTGCTGGTAAGTGGTAAATTTATCCTGAAATTGAAATCAGAGAGTCTGATGAGTTTTTAATTCATACCATTGACATAATGTGCTACTGCCCACATTGTTTTGACTTTTGAATCTGAAAATATGGTTGCTTAATTGCCATACTTGTCACCACCCTATAGGTATTGAAAGCGCAAAGGATCGTGAAGGAGAAAGGATATTCTGATGTCCTATATTTGGATTTAGTTCACAACAAATATCTGGAAGAAGTTTCTTCATGCAATATTTTTATTGTGAAAGTATGATCCCTCACATAGCTGTGCTTTTTATTTTGGTACATCTTTTTCAGTATCTGCAGCTGGAGGTAGTTTTTAGTAATCAAAGTTGATGATGGTGATAACTGCCGGAATATTGAATGGTTTTAGAAATTTCATCCTTGAGAGCAACATCCCAAGAGCCTATATTCATAGATCAGCATATATGAAAACTATATATTTCATAGCTTCAAGCCTTCAACCTACAACTTCTGTGGGAATCATAGCACATGGCCTGTAGGAATAGAAATTAATTCATCTCAATTTTCCCTGCTCTAAGTATACACTTGTACCCTTCTCTCCTGTAGGAATCCTCAAGCAAATTACACAATTTTAAAATGATACTTGAGTACATGAACCAAATCAGTATGTGTCTAATGGAGTGATCCAAAAATTGGGAAGGGCAAGATTGTACGATTCATGGAACTATTTAGTTCATTTAGCATTCATAATCAAAAGATAACTCAACTAATCTAAAGCTCCTGGAATCCAAATGTTCAAAGATCAGCAAGTTCCCATTAAATCTGCAAGCCGAAATAGTAGGAACTTCAGGAGAGGACTAGTTGGTTGGACTCCAATTCAGAGATGGACTTAATTTGTTGGATTAAACTTTGAACTCAAATACAACAGCCATAAGTAAGGAGATCATTAGTTAGTTCATACGAATCTTTATTTGACTATACCTATATACTTGTATATAAGGATCTTCATATCTAGTTGCAGATTAAAATGGTAACTTGATTTTTTTTAAGCAAGCTGAAATATGGGTCAAAGGGAATTGGAAACTCAGATAGGTAGCCTACAGAATGTGGATTCTTTAGTTCATATGCTTAATTATATTATCAAAACCTTAAGTCATTAGAAACTGGGCAACACTGAAGTCATTCCTTAGTTTTTAACAAAATGTAAACAATATTAACAAGCTTCAATCGTAATATCCTTCAGTCCCCTCTGAATGATTTAGTGTTCAATTTGTGCCATTTCCTCTTATCTAGGAGACTAGAGATACCCTCCTAAATTACTTTTGCTACTACACAATCAAAGGGTAGATGTTATATATGTATATTCTTTCTTATGTCAGGGTAAGGCAATTCAGGATGTTCATGTTTTGCCTCACACTGACATTGTTATTTCTAATCAGAAGCTTGTTTCCAGATAGCAACCAAAGAAACACCTGAATCCTTAGAAGCATGCGAAGCTCCCTCCTTCCATTTTAGCTTTCGGTTGCAGCCCCTGTGCTAAGTAGTAGCACCTAATCTCTATAATCATGTGATAGATACAACCAGTATAGTCTACAGTAGCACACTTGACTACTGGATGCTTATATATGTCAGATGTTATGTTGTAGAGTGTTCTGCACATTATTGTTTAGAAGTATGGGTGATTGAAACTAGTCTGAAGAGAAGAGTAGTTAGTAGACCAACATCGCATAAACTCCTACAAATAAATAATAACAGGAATAAACTAACTGATATATGCTCTACAGGTCTAAACCACCTACTGCAATCATCACAATAAGTTACAATTTGTACCTAGCCTCTTGATGAAAATATACTTTCATATAATAACCGATCGACGTAACCGACGCTAACGGGTACAAGCAAAGTAACTTGCTCAATATATGATGCTAACGGGTACAAGCAAAGTAACATGCATGACATGTGAGAATCATGCAAAATAATATTTTCTTCCTCTTTATGTACACGCATGCATGTTTTTTGAGGTACCTTGTATACAGGACCGAAACCACCTTGTCTAAATTGCATATCCATTTGTACCTCATAGTTGGCATATTTTGGAGCAAGCGAAGGAGGATGCCATAGTGGAGCTGTTGCTTGTGACTACCTGTTGATATTGTTGGCTGCAACGACCTGAAACACTCCTGCATGTTTTGTACTGGTGAGTTCAAATTTAATATGTTTTACTCTTGTTGGGTGATATTGATATATATATATATATTTATATTATATGCAGCACAAACATGGATAAGAAATGGATGCATTTACCTAGGCACACAATTGAATACGAAAATGGCATCAATTTATTTCTGGAGTTTGCATTTTCAAAATCAGCAAAAGGTGGGACAATCCGCTGCCCCTGCAAGATTTGTGCTAATTCGTATTGGTTAGACAAGACCACTATATTTAATCACTTAATATGCAATGGCTTTTTGGGAGGATACAATGAATGGGTGTTCCATGGTGAGGATTGGTGTTTTCAGCCTGCTCACAACTCAGATCCAGAGGGTAATCCTGTTATGGATGATGAAATGGAGGCAATGCTTAGGGACGGGCTTGGGTTCTTTGGTGACAGTACTAAAGATGTTAGCAATAGTGATGACATGGGAGAGAGAGATGTGGACACCGAAACATATTATAGGTTAGCTAATGAAGCTAGTAAGGAGTTGTACCCAGGATGTGAGAGGTTTTCAAAGCTACAGTTCATTGTTAGGCTCCTTAACATTAAAAACTTATGGGGAATGAGTAATGCATGCTTTGATGAACTTGTCACACTATTAAAAGAAGTGTTTCCTGAAGGTGAACATTTACCCAAAAACTATCATGAGGCAAAAAAATTTGTGAAAGATGTTGGTGTTGGATATGCCACTATTGATGCATGCATAAATGATTGCATATTATATAGGAAAGAGCATGCAGATGCCACTTCATGTCCAACTTGTGGCACCTCAAGGTGGAAAAGCGAAAAAATTGGTCTAAGTGGAAAACGTGTGCATAGAGTTCCAATGAAAATTGTTCGTCATTTTCCACTTAAAAGAAGACTTCAAAGAATATATATGTCACCCAAGACAGCATCTGATGCAAGATGGCATAGTGAAGGTCGTACAAAGGATGGCTTGTTGAGGCATCCAGCAGATTCAACTGCATGGAAAGACTTTGACTTTAACCATCCTAACTTCAGTTCAGAATGTCGCAACATTAGACTTGCTTTGGCAACAGATGGTTTCAATCCTTTCAGCACATGTAGCGTGTCTCATAGCACATGGCCTGTTATTTTGATTCCATACAATTTTCCACCATGGATATGTATGAAGCAGACAAATTTCATCCTCTCTTTGTTGATCTCTGGGCCAAAATCTCCTGGAAATAATATTGATGTTTATCTGCAACTGTTAATTGATGAACTTAAGGACTTGTGGCAGGAAGGTGTAAGGACATTTGATGCATCTTGTTCAGAATGGTTCACACTACGTGCTGCATTAATAGGGACTATTAGTGATTACCCAGGCAATGCTTACCTATCTGGAAGGAAAGCTAATAGAGAAGTAGGTTGTGCTTCATGCCACACTGGAACATGCTCATTGCAATTAAAGCATGGCCATAAGGCATGTTACATGGGGCACCGCACTTTCCTTCCTTTGAATCACAAGTACAGGAATGATGCAAAAGCATTTGATGGTACCAAAGAGCTGAGACTAGCTCCTATCCCAATTTCTGGGTATGATGTGTCCAAGGAAACAAAAGAATTACATGTAGTCTTCGGAAAGCTAGAAGAGAAGAAAGCGTGCAAAGAAGCGGCAGCGTGGGGATAAGGAGATTCAACCAAAGTGGCACAAGAGATCTTGTTTCTTTCAGCTACCCTCTTTGGGAGACCCTTCTAGTACGACATAATCTTGATATAATGCACATAGAGAAAAATGTGTTTGACAACATTGTGAATACTCTTCTCAATATTGACAAAAAGTCAAAGGATAATCTTAGTTCACGACTAGATCTCCAAAGAATGGGTATAAGACCAGAACTCCACCCAGTATCGCAAGGAAGCAAGACTTATTTACCACCGGCAACCTATACAATGAACATATCAGAGAAGAAAATGTTCTGTGAAGTGCTAAAGCATGTCAAATTTCCAGATGGATATTCATCTAATCTGCACAACAAGGTTCTGGTTGATCAAAGGAAACTAGTTGGTCTTAAGACTCATGATTGTCATGTTATAATGATGGACTTGCTCCCTTTAGCCATAAGAAGAATTTTGCCTGAACAAGTTTGCACAGCGCTAATTCGTTTAAGCAACTTTTTCAAACAGATGTACTCGAAAGTTATTAATGTCAGTGATATGGAAAAATTAGAATTTGAAATTGCTGAAACACTTTGTTTCCTTGAGAAGATATTCCCACCATCATTTTTTGATGTCATGGTTCATTTATGCGTCCATCTTCCAACTGAAGCTAGGCTTGCTGGACCAGTCCACTACAGAAATATGTATCCTATCGAGAGGTGCGTATTGGCTAAATTATATTAATCTATTCATATTTATAGACTTGTGTATCGACTAAAGGGATAGGTTTAAATTGTAGGTACCTTAAGAAGTTAAAATCAATGGTTAGGACACAGAGTCACCCGGAAGGATCCATTGCCGAAGGCTATCTGCTAGATGAAAGCATTACCTTCTGCTCACGTTACCTTCATGGTTGTCAAACTAGGTTCACCCGTGGGCCTCGTAATGATGACAATGGTGATAGATGCACAAGTGAACTACCATACCTTAAAAGATTAGGCCGTCCCTTGGTTGGTAGTTATAGTACCAGTTTGGACAACATACCATGGGTTCAAGCTCATAGATATGTTTTAACAAACTATGAACACATTGGGCCATATGTCAAGTATGTTATCCTCATTTGAGTTCCATATTACTTATTTTGCTTTACTTGCACTAATTTTTAAAATAAATGCAGAAAACATCTTGATTTTCTATCAAAAGGCAAACATCTTAGAAAGCGAGACATAAATAGCATTCATCATGAAACATTCCATACATGGTTCACTGAATATGTAAGTATATTTTTTATCTTGATGAGACATGTATAAGAGCTGTCGTATGTTGTTGTAATATGCTATTATTATTTATCATAGGTCAAACAATTGCTTAGTGAAGGTAATGAAGTTCCAGAGGAATTACAGGTCCTAGCCAACAAACCTTATATAATCGTGACCAAACATAGCAGCTATGCTATAAATGGCTATAAGTTTCAAACAAAGTGTTACGGTGCTGATAAGGCCACCCAAAATTTTGGTGTAGCCGTTGTTGCACAAACATCAAGTTTTTCTAGTGCTAAAGATCAGAATCCAATAACATCAGAAGATGCGTACTATGGTATTATCAATGAAATTATTGAGCTCAATTACTCTGACAAGGGATCAATAGTGTTGTTCAAGTGTGACTGGGTTGATACAGTACAAGGCAGAGGTATTCGAATGTATAAATTTGGTATTACTCTTGTGAATTTCAATTATTTGCTAAACAAAGGTGAGAACATCTATGATGAGCCATTTATACTTGCCACACAAGCCACACAAGTATACTATGTGCAAGATCCCATAGACACAGAATGGCATGCTGTAGTTTTTGCAAAGCCAAGAGATATTTTTGACTTGGACTTAAGAAATGACAATGAAAAGGATGAATACTTTTGTATTGAACCAAGAGAGCCTTGAATTGAAACAATATCTATTGATGTTGGTGATGGTGATAATTGTGCTAGGATAGACATTAATGGCCTAACTATTGATGAGCCATTGGATGAAGCAATTAATTTGAAACGGTACAGGCTCTGTTCATAACATCTCTTTTATTTTTATATGCTATTATACTTCATTTTCATTATTCTTTACATGCTATTATACTTCCGATATTGTAGGAACAAAGATGGCAGGAAAAGGAAGAGAACAAACCAATAGTAAAACTCCTTATGAGCTGAGCGTGATGAAAATATTAGAAATAATAATGCATTCCTTAAGAAGTTGAAACTTAAAGCAGTGTTGATTCCTGGTGAGAGTCCTTCTCAGCTTCAAGACATGGACAATTTGGTAAAAACACTATGCTTTTATTGCAGGCTAAGAAGTTGAAACTTAGAATAATGTCTTACTAATTTGTTAATATATGATTTAACATGATTTTTTATGCAGGCTTTCCTTCCTAACATGGATGACATTGCAGATCCAAACTATGTTGTGGAAAATGAAGAAACAGATGATGAAAATGATGGCGATAATGATGCTATGGATGACAATGAGCAAGATGAAGTGTACTTTGAACCAGTAACCAAAAGAAGGAATGTAAGAGGCCCTACAACGATGAAGTCAGTCATTGCAACTCAGGGAAAGCTCAAAATGAATGTGAAGATCAATAGGTATGGCCAACCATGTGGGATAAAAACTAGTAATTTCACAAATTTCATTGCTGTCCTAGTCAAGGGAGGTGATGTATCCTTAAAACACAAAGATTGGAGAATGGTTCCAACTGATGACAAGGAGAAGATTTGGACTCTAGTTAATGTAATGTATCCTTGTTATTTTGTTACTTGTATTTTATATGTATCTATTGCATTTTGTTTAATGTTCATATTCTCACTACATTATAAAAATTGCAGAAATATTTTACAATTGATCCCATATGTAAAGAGTGGGTTATGGCATCTGCTGCAAAGAAATGGCGTGATTTTAAAAACACATTGAAGAAAGCATACTTTGATGAAAATCTATCTAAAGAGGTGAATATTAAAAATGGTTGTAACAATAGGATTCCAGGGCCAGAATGGGCATGGCTGGTGGAGCATTGGTGCAAAGAAGAAACAATGGTTTGTATGTTTTACATGCAATGGAAATTTTCAAATATTTTTATGAGTAATGTGTACGGTTATGCTATTAAAAAACTCTTTATTTATGTCAGTTTAAAGCTCAAAGAAATAAAGTAGTCCGTCAAAACCAAGTCAATGCACTTCACACATGTGGATCGAGAAGTTATGCTGTAGTATCTCACCAATTGGTAAGCACAAGTTCCTATCAGATTTTTTTACTGCTTCTTTTCTATTACAGACTATGTGAATAATGTTTTGTGTTGGTTATATATCTTATGTAGGAAAATGAATTTGGTCGTGAACCATCCAGAGCTGAACTGTATGTTGTTACGCATCTAAAGGCAAATGGAGAATCCCTTAATGAAGATTGTCAACAAAAAATTGTAAGCTTCATAGCATGTGCAAATTCATTGCTTCCTTATTCACTATAACATGTATGATGTTGCTTAACCACTATGTTATTGGCACAGTTTTTGGCACAGTCCTTATTCACTATAACATGCAAGAACCGGTTACGTATTTGGCACAATTTTGTTTGAGACAAGTGACAGCTAGTTTGTACTATCCATTGATATCTTCCTTGCAATATGCCGATATGGCTTTTACTGGTGCAACTATAAATGTTAATTGTTCATTGCAGCTACAAATTTTGCATTATGATGCTTGATTATTTCAACTTTTTTCATGGACAAGATGCCACTCTATGCATGCAGTTATCTTTTACTTGAATGCACAGATTTGAATCAGATCTAGCTAGACATAGACACCGACAATAAAGTGCTTATGGTAATGAATAATAAGGCTTAAATTCATTTATGAGTTTGGGCTCTTCCTTTGGGACAAGTGTAGTCTAAGAGCTATGTACCCTTCTGGCCTTCTGTGTATGAAGCCTGGATTCTGTTAAATGGTGAGCAAATTTTAAGGTAATTATAGTAATTATTAAATATCGTAGATGTAATTTGGAAAACCTGCACTTTAGCTGTCAGGACTCTGTCTCTTATCATTGGGCACTTAGGCACACTAAATCAAGTACCAAGGCAAACTGCTTTCGATGTTTTAAATAGTCCTCATCCTTGCTCCAGCAATCCTGTATTGATGACTAGGTATTTTTATAATTTGTATCTAAATAGCATTTGACTACACAAAACATCCTGCTCTTTGAATTCACCCTTTGGACAAATCACACACTTGTTGGATTACCGACAGTCATCCTGCCAGTACCTTCAACCTGGACAATCTTTTGCCAAAGGAAATAGAAGTTTTGCTATTCTTGGATCTAGTGAAGTACATCCTACCAGTACACAAAACATAATGATTTGTTATTCTTGGATCTAGTGAAGTACATTTGCATTTTCTGTCAATTTTTCAGCATTTGATGATAGTACCCTTACTTCAAGTTTGTTCTCTGAAGTTTTAGAGCTTTCTACTTTTGATGGATTGGTCTTTTGAGTTTGGTTTCCCGAATCTTTGTTCTGTGTCTGTTACAAGCTATTGATATGTTCTACTGAACCCAGTTCAAAAACCTATACATGTTCTGAAGCTATGAGTAACTGATGTAGTTTGAGAAAAGCACTAAGGTAAGATTAGGAGCTGTGGTTGTTCAGACACAATGTTTGGAGTAAAAGTCACCTCCTCTGTGTTGCAGATTTGACACATGTGGAACTAATCACAATTATACATTTAGCAACAATGGCTATGTTCTAAAATATCATGCTATAGTGGATCACTGGTTATAGTACCTAACCATGTATGATGTTGCAGTAGATAAACTATCTAATAAATTCCTATGGTTGTCAACGGTAAAATTTCAAAGTTGTTGTAGTACATTATGTGATCTCACTGTTTGTTCTGTTTATATTTTGTAAAATACTAACAAGATTTCCCTTCATGTAATATATGAACAACATTTGTAGGATGTCATAGGAGAACGGATTGAGAATGATGACAGCCTTTTAACAAAATCAATAGAGGATGGTGATTTGTATGCTGATTTGTTTCCAAATAAGCAAAAAGGAAGAATTTGTGGGCTAGGTTTGTTACCAGGTGGATCTAAGTCTGTTGCTCTTGCAAGAGCTACTGCAGCCATGAGGCAAATGGAGGTTGAAAATGCAGAACTCAGAGATAGGATGGAGAATGCAGAGCGAAGGTGTGCAATATCTGAACAACATTACACTGAGCTAAAGAACATGCTACTAGCCATGCAAGGAGCAGGATCACCAGGAGTAGGATCTACTCTTGCTAACAATGGAGCAGAACCTGTTGGTGTAGATGATTGTGCAAGGTCTAGTGGGGCTGACCAAAATGGACCAACAGATGTTGCTATAGATAGAACTCCTATTAACGTGGATAAAGGAAGTGCAAGGTCTAGTACTGGGGCTAACCAAAATGGACCAACAGATGTTGCTATAGATAGAACATGTATTAACGCGGATAAAGGAACCACATCTGTTGGTGTCAGAAATGGAGGACAATCTTTTGCCAAAGGAAATAGAAGTTTTGCTCCTAATAGACATAAAGAAGGAACAATCACCAATAACAATGTGTTGGTAATGTACTTTGATTGTTTTTACTCCAATCTTATAGTTTATTATTGTTAGTGACTTATTAAAAATTCTAGGGTATGATCGAACAAATGGATCGTGATTCTGCCATCATCATCTTCTGACAATGGACTTCTTGTACATGGCTTGGATCAAGCAAGGATAAGGAAGCGTGGACAAAAACAGGATGAGGTATAGATTGTTGCAAAACTCAGTTATAAAGTTGGCATGATGATGGAGATTAATTTATAAATTTGACATTTGTTTTGTAGGATATTAAGGAAGTTGCTTTGCGTTCTTTAACTGGTTCTATGATTGTGGCATATGGTAGACTTAAATGCACTAACAAAAAGGCTAAAGGTTTGGATGGACTTCCCTTAGGTGATTATTATGAGGTCATAGTTGATGTTGTGCTTGACAAAAATGTGTTACTACCTCGAGTGCAAGGGCAAGCTACCAAGTTGGGTGCTGCTATTGGTCGTTGCATTGCTTGGCCATTCCAAAATGTATGGATTGAACTTTATGGATTAACCAAATATATTACTTGTGCATAATTCTTGCTATATAATGGCCTATCATTCTTGTTTATAGGTTGTTCAAAAAGATGGATCACCACTAAACAAGTCCAAGCATGCAATAGGTAACTACCACATGATGTGCAAAATTCAGAATAACAAGTTTGCAAAAGTACCACTTAGTCCTAATTTTTTTATCTTTGCAGATTTTCGAAAGACATGAGATGGATGCAATGAGCCTTTTGCTAAAGGAGGGTTAGTTTAGTAGTAGAGTAATATGACTTGTCAATGAAATCCAAAGCAAGACTTATTCTTTTGTCCTGCTTAACTAAGGTAGCAGGAATGTATATATAGAGTAAAAACTATTTGGTGCCTTTTGCTACATATACTTCAGTTTGGAGGCCAAGGTTAGCCATGGAGAACTATATATTTGGCCATGTATGAAATGTTTTGAAACATTGGATGCTATTTGCAGTAGTTGTAATTTACTTGGGCATGTCATCTTATATACATGAACAACTGATGAAGTGGTTAGTAGTTTGCTATGGGCTATTGTGTTGTATGGGCTATTGTGCTATTCCCTGTTGATTATGTTGAATTGGGAAAACTGATGAAGTGGTTAATTAGTAGCTTGCTATGGGCTATTGTGCTATTCCCTGTTGATTATATTGAATTGGGACAATTTGCTATGACCTGTATTTATCATTGAAATGAGCATGTGACCAATATTGAAACAGTGTTTATTATGTGCCACAAATTATCTACCACGGCATTTCTAATGTGCCACAAATTAAATAACATGGCATTCCTCATATGCTGTGGTAGAAAATTATAGGCACTAATTAAGTGCCACCGATAACTATATCAAGGCATTACATATGTGCCACCCTTGCTCTAAGATGGCATATAATACATGCCATCCTGGCATTTTATATGTGCCACCTTTTCTCTAAGATGGCATCTAATAAATGCCGTACTAGATCATTCCCGGCATTTGATATGTGCCATCAGTAGGAAACCTCGACATTTATTATGTGCTGGCTTAACCCTATTACCGGCATTTTTTGTGTGCCATCAATCGACAACGCTGGCACCTAATATGTGCCAGAGAATATTTTTCCCGGCATTTGTTATGTGCCGTCAATAGGCAACGCCGGCATCTAATAGGTGCCAGGGAACAATATTAACCCGGCATTTGTTATGTGCCGTCGATAAGCTACGCCGGCATTCATTATGTGCCGAGCTAGATAAACGCCGGGATTACTTTTCCCCGACGGCATTTTCCTTGACGGCAAATAAATGCCGGAGAAAGTGTTTTGGGGGCGTTTAGGCACTTATAGCGGCATATATAAGCGCCGTTAGTAGCTTACTGTGTTGTAGTGAATTACAATGCTACCACAAGCATATCAATTAATCATCTGAAATAACACATGCACATGCACCACACATGCCATGAGCACAACCACTTTGCAACACCAAACTCATTACAAAGCCAATTTTTCATCATATAATTTTACAGCTTCTCAAACCGCAGGACAAATCCTGTTGTAATTTACAGAGCTCTTCCAAGTATAACTATCCCCGGTAAATAGTAAATACTCAAACCTAGTCCTCCGGTTCTAAGGGCGTGCTGGGAATGAATTTCTCACAACAGCCCTGGCTAGGTCGCACTGACTAGGGAGCGGTGTTGATCGAGCCACGCTACTGGTGAAAACCCTATGATGCTCTCCAACTAGTTATATAATCACAACTTAATGCTTACTGGGCAAATCCATGCATATGGAGTGCGTTTGATTTGTTGTGATACATGAAGCGAACACAACTTAATGCTTATTGCTGTACATTTGAACATTGGATCCAGGGGCGGAGGAGCAGGTATGGCTGGGTATGGCCACGTGGAACCTTAGTACTTTTAGCACATGTTCTGTCAGTAACACAAAATATTTATGAAATATTTACCCTGATGATTTCATGTGTGGATTTGAAAAATTATTTTAGCAAGATGTCCAGTAGATTGAACTCGAATACTTTGCTCCTTATATACTCTGTATGAATTTTTTTGGCATTACGATATTGTTTAATATTCCATCCTACCGATTTTGCCGCATCATAATTTTACTCCGTCCTCCGCCACTATAATACACCTACTATCGAAATGAGAATAGGATGATATCCTATTACCTTACCTTAAAATTGATGTTAAGATTAGGATAGGAGATGCACACGTCCAAGGAACAATAACGGATAATAAAGGTATATAAAAATAATAATTTCGCCATATCAGAATTTTTTCCCGTCCTCCGCTACTGATTGGATCAATTGAACAAACTAATCGAAATTCAGAGGAAACGAGCTCTTCTTTTGCAGAATTATTCCTTTCCACAAGTTTACATAACAAACCATTCCCCAGCTAATCTCATAACAAATAGTTTGTGAGAAGTGCTTCTATGCTCCTACTTTTAAAAGTTGCACAACTATTAAAGCATGAATGAAAGGTAGATGGTGATTACTTACCCCTTCGCTTGCTTTAAAATTTGTGCAACTTGTACTATAAGGAAAATCATAGAAGCACTGCTCATAGTTTAAGTAAAAAGGACATACTTGACAAATTCAAGAAGTAACCATATATGTAACAAATTGCTTAAGCAAGAAAGATCACATAGCAATCTTTAAGTAGTTGAAGTCATAATTGTAACCAACAGGATGAATAAGTGAATAACAGTAGCATGATAAAATGTAATGACAAACATTCGCTACAAATTATGACAATGGAGCAAAGGAATAAAGACACACCCCAATGACCATGTCATTCTAAGATTGTAAACCCCAAAAATGGGTGGAAAACTTGAAAAGGAAGCAAAGAATGACATTCTGAATTTCCTGGCACAAGATAACAAGCAAGTATAAAGAATAGTGAGTTGAACCCTATCAATGGCTGCTCATGGATTTCTAACAATTTGCTTCTCCTCACCCCAACAATCAGATTTTATTTAGGCAACAGCAGGCATGTCCTTGAGCCAAGCATCAAGTGGCTTGCCAATGGAGTAGACGATGAAGCCAATCTCCCTGAGCTTCCCAGGATCGACAATGTTGCGGCCATCAAAAACAAATGCTGGCTTCTGCATGCCCTCGTAGATCCTTGTGTAGTCGAGTGTCCTGAATTCATCCCAGTCGGTCAAGATGCAGACGCTGTGGGCATCCTTGGCTGCCTCATACGCATCCCAGGCAACCGATACTTGCTTGATAGCCGTGGGGCTCATTGGCTGGGGATGAACAGGGTGATCCCAGCCAGATTTGTTCATCGCAAGGTCACGCTGGATCTGGTCTTCCGTCACCCGAGGGTCGTAAATTCTGACCTTCGCCTTGTCGCCCAGCAGGCCCCTGCAGACGTCGATGGCCGGGGTCTCCCTGGTGTCGCCGGTGTCCTTCTTGAAGGCGAAGCCAAGCACAGCAATCTTCTTGTTCGCGACGGTGTTGAACATGGACGAGACGACGCGTGTGACGGACCGCCTTTTTAGGGGCAGTGCGAAACTCACAACAGTTACCCAGGAAGACTAACTGTTGGAAGACAAGAGTACAATTGCCTGACAAAAGCAACTTTCAACACTTTTTATTCAATATAGTTGGTCTAACGACCGGTTTTACAAGAGAAGCATCCAAGCTTCTAAACTTACACTAACAAAGAGAGAAACCAGGCAGGGCCTGAGCCAGACCAAAGACCTAGAACCAGACTAAACGCCATCTGACCTCCTGGTAGCTCCAAGATCTTCGAACTCTGAAAGGGGCGGGGTTGCAAGGAGTGAAGTACTACTCAACAAGTCGCACGGAACCATCGAATACTATATGGAGGGGTAATCAAGGGATGGCAATAGGGTTTAGTATCTCGATCGATTTATTTCACAACTCATTTTACATTTGAAGCACAAACTATAAGTAAGTAATTTGAATTTCACAAATTCAACAACACTTAACCACACTTATCCAAATTCCAAAACAAGAATTTGAGCTTAGTTACTGGGTATCAACCCGATTCCAACTTAACTTCATTTACCGAAAGTACGGGCGTAATCGATTACAATTAAGATTAACTCTGCAGAGCGGCTCAGCTTACCCACAAGATATCTATAACCTTTATGCCAATCGCGAGTTTCATGCAACTTAAATGCATGTGGCCCAGTGATTAGATTATCACAAAGATTTCGTTTAATCATTCCTGTCCTTTAGTTGTTTACCGATAGTACCGCTACCTTGGACTCGGGGTCCCCATTAGCGTCTACTGCGTTGTGAGACCCAAGAATGTCACTGACCATTCCGTTCCACCCCTCCTGGCCCATTTCCCTCTGCCGGAAAGCCCGGTCCCCATTCTCTCCGAATGGTAGCCTGACCAACGGTCAATTATTATCTCGTGAATGATTAACTTAATGAGCCGTGGTCGATACGTCACTGACCAGTCCGACTGTGGTTGAGCTTTAAACTAAGTTATTTACTTTGCTCGGGATTATTAACCTTACACTTTTGCCAAAGACCAAGCCTTCATCCACAAACCCATTCCGGATTTCACAGACGCGCCACGTGACCAACCAAGGCATTAATCACGGTCGGGATCGGAATCTCATCCACTCGGATTAATCCGACATCGCCCTCCGATCGCACTTTTATAAACAATCGAATCGGAGATTCGCAGCATTTTCTTTAAATCCAGGTTTTGAACTAACCTAGCGATATCTAACCTATTCAAGGCAATAAGCAATTAACTAGGGTTCCAAAAGGATTAACAGTAATTCAAATATTTCAAGGAGGTTTCATGAGCAATTGGTATTACCTATTTATCATGTCATTCTAAAATACCGGATTTCATTAATTCAAATACAGAAAATAATGCGATATAAAAATAATTACTACTATAGCATGGCATGATAGGATCAATATGATCAAGGGTGTAACACGGCTTGCCTTCATGCGTTTGGATCGGACGAAGTCGAGGAAGTAGTCGTCATCCCGTCTGGTCCAAGCGTCGCACTCAGGAATCGCCCCGACTCAGGATCAAGCTCGGCTTCCACCGGGCGTCTCAAGCGGTCGAATCTAACGCTAAAAGACAACCAACATAAATAAGCGACGATAAAACAACAAATCAAAAGAAAACTAAATCAAATGGGAAACCGGAATCGAAGCTCAAGAGAACGGAGCGGAAACTGGATTTGGGAATTTCAGGGTTCTGATCTGGGAACGGACAGCATTTCCGACTCAGGATCAAAGCGGTTCGGGAAAAGTATTTGGTGGAGCTACGGATTTTAGGGATTTTTCTGGATTTTTCGGGCTATTTTTGGAATTAAAAACGAATTTTCGGATTTATATAATTAAATAAAAATCCGAAATTGTTTTTATCTTGTTTGGAATGGCGGCGGCTTTGGCGAAAATGGGGCCACGCCCACGCGGGCGCGCGAGGTGGGCCACGGCCTGGCTCTTGGCGAGGCGCCCACCGGCGGCGCGGGAGAAGAAGGGCGGGAGGTGGAGGCTGAGGCGGGCCCGCTTCGCTGGGCACGCGGGGAGAGGCTAGGGTCTGAGGCGGTAGGAGGGCGAGGGGGCGGCGCGCGCAGATCGGCAGCGGGCGCGCCGGAGGCGCGGAAGCGAGGCGAGGAGAGGGAGGAGCTATCGAGAGGGAGAGGAGGCGGAGGCGAGTTGAGAAGGCTGGGAGGTGGGGTTTTATAGGGCTGAGCTGGGGAGGCAGCCGCGAGACGGCAGTGACGCGGCGGCGAAGCGAGAAGGCGGCGCGGGGCCGTCGTCGTGGAGAAGGAGAAGGCAAGCGAGTCTTTAGTGCGTCGGGCGACCACGCCTGGCACGGCGACAGCCAGCGGAGCGGCGCCAGCACGGCGCGCCGCGAACACGCCGAGAAGGAGGCGGCGCCACGGAGGCGAGGCAGGGAGCAGTCGAGCCGAGGGGAAGCAGCCGCCTGGGGCCGAGTGACAGGCAAGGCCAGACGGGGAAGCAGCCGTGACCCAAGGAGCAGGAATCGGCCCAACGAGGTTAGAGATTTCCAACTCGAATTCCAAATTCAAAAATCCAAAATCCAAATGCAAATCAATTCAAATTCATTTTGAAATTTGAGGTTGTTTCAACTCTACCCACTTAAAATGGAATCTCGCCCCCGAGATTCATTTCTACGGGAAAATAGGTTGGGAAAATTCTCAATTCCGATTCCTTCTCCCAAGTAGTTTCCTGAGTGTATGATTCTTCCATAGCACTTTACAGATCCTCGACATTCTTGAACTTGAGTTCCCTTTCCATAGTCTCCACAATTGACCGTTCCTCATGGTATGTTAAATCTTCTTTCAAGTCTATCCCTTTCAACCATTGTACTTGCTCGACGGTGTGAGCATTTCCTCAAGCGGGACACATGAAAAACATTGTGTACCCTTGACAACTCGACTTAATCAAGCAACTTGTAGGCTACTTTCGATTCGTCAATACTGGGTATGGTCCAACATACCTCGGAGCTAACTTCCCTTTTATCCCAAAACAATGTGTTTGAAAGGTGTCACTTTGGATAAACGAAGTCTCAATCTGATAACTTATCTCCTTCCTTCTTGTATCTGCAGATAACTCTTCTCCGCCGGACTTGAGCCGTTCTCGATTCTTCCTTATGATCCTCACATGAGCTTCTGCATCATGAACTGAGGTCCAAAATTTGTTTCTTTCCTGTTTGGTCCAATTTAACGGTTCTGCACTTCCTTCCATCTGAGGCTTAAACGGTGACATGTCGATTGGCTTGGTAACTGCATTGTAACGAGAACTCCGCAAACTAAGCAAACACTTGGCCCCACGAGGCTCCATATGCTAGAGCGCAGGCTCTCAACATATCCTCTAGTATCCTGGTTGACTCTTTACTCGACCCACGGCCTCGAGGGTGATAGGCCGTACTAAAATTCAAAGTCTGTACCCATCGCTTCATGCAGACTTTTCGAGAACTTTGAAGTAAACTCGGCACCAAGATCTGACAAGATCTACTTAGCGATTCCATGTAATTCCCGACAATCTGGGTCAGTACAGTCTCGCCAACTTGTCTCTTCCAACGATTTATAGGGATGAAATGGGCTACTTTGGTCGATCTATCAATGATTACCCGAGATAGCATCATGTCCTTCTTGAGTCTTGGGAAAACCAGTGTCAAAGTCCATTCCAATCTCTTCCCACTTCCATTCTGGCACTGGAAGGGGTTGCAGCAATCCTGCAGTCTTCTGGTGGTCTATCTTGACTTTCCGACACACGTCACAACACACCACGTGTTCGGCTACCTTTCTTCATTCCATTCCACCAAGATTCCTTTTTCAAGTCTTGGTACATCTTCGTCTGCTGCCAGATGTATTGAGAATTGTGACTGAGTGAGCCTCTTGTCAAAATCAATCCTCTTATATCCTTATCCTTCTGGAATGCATATACGATCGCGGAATCGTAGTATGCCTTGCTTGTCTTCTCGAGAACTCCGAGGACTAACTTCCTTCATCAACTTTCGTATTCCCGTATTTCTTCGTCTCTGGTCACAGCCGCTTTGATGCACTTGGAAGATCTCGATCGTATCTCTAGGAAACATCTTGATCCTTCCGACACTATCTGCCAGGTTCAACTCCCCAGATTTCTCGACTTCACCGGGGAGAGATAGTCTCAACTTGAGCTAAATGATGGCAGGCTTTTACGCTAAAGCGCCCGCTACCACATTAGCTTTTCCTGGATGATAAAGGATCTCAGGTCATAATCCTTAATCAACTCCAACCATCTTCTCTGTCCCATGTTCAGATTAGGGCTGGGTGAACACGCATTTCAGGCTCTTGTGGTCTCCGAAAACACTTCACAACGGTTCCGCCTCAAACGTAATGTCTCCAAATCTTCAATGCATGCACCTCGAGGCTAGCTCCAGTGTCATGGGTCGGGTAATTCTCTTCATGCGGTCTGAGTTGTCGTGGCGCATACGCAACCACTTTTCCTTCTTGCATTAACACACATCCCAATCCTCTTCTTCAAGCATCACAAGTAGATCCGGGAAATCTTTATCCGATCCTGAGAGTGAGAACCGGGTCCGAGGTTAACTTGGTCTTCAATTCTTGAAACTTTTCTCACACTTCTCGATCCAAACGTAGGGGCTGTCCTTTTGAGAAGTTGAGTCATTGGTTTGGCTATCTTGGAGAATCCTTCGATGAATCTTCTAGAGTATCCTGCTAAACCAGAAAACTTCGACTTCCATCCTTGACACAGCTGTTTCCATTCCAACAACCATTACGATCTTCTCGGGTCCATCTTCACGCATCCTTAGTGATGATGTGTCCTAGAAAGCGATTTCATCCAACTGTAAATCACACTTAGAGAATTTCGTATATAGCGATGTTCTCTAAGCCTTCCTGCACTAGATGCATGCTTCTTGTGATCTTCTTCAGCCTTGGAATAAATGAGTATATCATCTATGAATACCGATGAACTTGTCCAAGAACTCCATGCATACTTTGGTTCATCAAAGTTCATAAAGTAGGCCTGTGGCATTTGTGAGACTAAAATGGCACCACGGTGAACTCATATAATCCGTAATCGAGTAGCAAATCTGTCTTTTCTGTCTTGTTCTTCGACCTTCAGCGATGATATCCTCGTCTCGTCTATCTTCGAAAAGATCTTGGCTCCTTTCAATTGATCGAGCAGTCATCTATCCGGGGTAACGGGTACTTGTTCTTGATGGTTGCATCATTCAGGGCTCTGTAGTCTATGCAGAGTCTCTTACTTCCATCTTTCTTTCTGGCAAATACGACTTGCGCGGACCAAGGTGAGATACTGGGCCGTACAAATCCTTTGTCCAGCAATTCATCCAATTGCTTCTTCAGTTCCTTCAACTCCAAAGGCGACATTGGACGGGATCGCTTATGGATAGGAGCTGTTCCAGGAACTAACTCTATTGCCAGTTCTATGCCTCTGTTCGGAGGTTTTCCTGGTAACTCTTCCGAAATACCTGGTACTCTCGAACTACGGGTATCTTTGTCTAATCCACGAATCGCATTGATAGCGTTCGATTCCTCTTGATCAGCCTTGATCATTTTGAATCTGTACTTTACGACCAAATCCATTCCCGAAAGTGTCACTTTGTTTTACGAGAACAATCCAACTGAGCATGGTGTCTAGATAACCGTTCATTCCCAATATGACATCTAGACCATCCATCTCTAACAACAACAAAGTTGGCTCTGAACTCAATCCCTTGGATCTCTATCCTCGATTCTGCGAAATTGAATCTTGCCATCAACCGACTTCCAGGGTGTGGAAAACACAGGAGAGAGGGCAAAGGGAGAATAGGAGCAAACTCACTTTTGCACGCAGAAAAGCCAAAGAAATGAAACGAATGGGTTGCACCGGGATCAAAGAGGGTTAATGCCAACTTGGTTTGACGGAAACTTACCAATGATAACATCTGTAGCGGGTTTCACCGCTTGTGACACATGGTTGATTCTGCCTTGGGGGTTCCTTGGCGGATTGGGTCCGCGGTTGTTCGAGTATCCTTCTGTCTTAACAGGTGCCTTCAGATAACCTTGATGGGGCGGTGAGGCCGACGGGCGTTATCGTCTGTTGGGAAGCCGACGCTGAGCTTTGCCACATCACTTCGGCAAGTCCTTCTTTCATCGCCGCTGAAGTGTCCGGTCTGTCCGAATGGAAGCAAGCTGAACCTTTCTTGGGACACACATTAGAGTAATGGTTCCTGCCAGGTAAAGCATCGAACATTCCTGCTGAGAGCATTGGGCGGAGCAGTCGGGATCCTCCCACTGCTTGTCTCTTGTTTGGAACATTGGGGTTGAAGGTATAGGTCCTTCCCTTAAACCCTGACTTCTCTGTGACATTCTCTCATTTGTGGCCTTTCTTTTCTAGTATCTTCCAGGTCATTCCTTGTCTCTTCCGACACAATCACCTATCTACCATGGTCTGAAATCCTTGAACTCCACGATGAGATATGGAACTTAAGGTTCTTCCACTCCTTCATAGAATCTTTCTATCTTCTTTTCTAATCCGTGTCTACTTCTCGGTGCATAGCGAGAAAGGTTGTTGAAGTGGTGCAGGTATTCCATCACAGTCCTTCCTCCTTGATGGAGAGAGCAGAATTCCCCTCGCTTGGAGGCCATCAAACCTGCTGGAATGTGAGTCTTCCGGAAAGCTTCTTCGAACATCTGCCACGAAATCTCTTGTCCTGCCTTCAGAGTCTGAAAGTTGACCCACCATGCTGCTGCTTGTCCTTGCAACTGGTGAGAAGCATAGAGCACTTTCTCCTTCGGTGCAGCCGTGACGGCAATCAGACTTCATTTGGATAACCGTGAGCCAATCATCTGGCGATAACGCTCGCTGACATGGAGAAAATAGGCCGGGTCTTTTGGAAGTCGACCAGTGTGACCCACCTAATAATCCATCATGTCCAAAGTTGTTTCCTTGGGGATTCATCTCGGGGTCTTACGGCAAAGCGTGCCATCATCATCTCAATCATCGATTCTCGCCTGCATTACAGTGGTATCTGCTCCTTTCTATATCTGCAAGACTTGAGCTATGTTGACTGGATTCTTTGGTGAGTCTGCCTCATTCCCGTAACCTTGGTGTTGGGATCCTTCACCTTGATCCATACTGACTATCTTTTAGGTCTTGCTGCAGGGTTTTGGGCAAAGCAGAAGATAAGTAAGATTTGAGCAGGGGCAGAGAGAGATAGAATAGGTGAGAGGCGAGGACTAAATGGGGAAAGAATTAGTGGAATTAGGCCAAGATATAAGGATAATAGAGCAAACAACATACAGAGATAGAAACTTAATTTTCTTGATACATAGATTGTTTACAATACCATACTAAGGTAAGAAACAACCTATTTTTACATTACAAAAGACTACTCAAAAGGGTAAAAGCCAACTTCTAGGACTAACGCCCTATTCTAAGATGGAATCTTCAATCGTCGTCGGAGATGTAGATGATGCGCTCCTGGATCTTCTTCCACATCTTCTCGCCATGGACAGTCGATCCGCACGACGGACCATCCAGACATCTCTTCTCCGGAGCTGCATCTTGAAATTCGCAGCTGTCTATCTCTTCACGAAGCTCGCCGATCTCCATCCAGGCATTGCTCAACCGTCGCCAAGATCATCCGGCCGAGAGAAGGGTAGTGCCGGTGAAATCACTTGTTGACAAGGAGCTCGCACTTCATCGACACGGATCTGCCTTCGCCCTTGGAACAGACGCGATCACCGTCGGGGCATCCCCTTCATGGGGATCAATCAAATCGAGCGTGGTCGAACTCAGCGCCGTGAGGCGACGCAGTGCTTCATCGCCCGACGCAGAGTCCCGATAGCGTCGGTTCGTGGGCGCCGGTGCCCCTGGAAATGGCGCGGAATATCAGGATTATTTGGCAGGGGATCCAGATTGAACCAGGCTCTCTACTCGACGCGGACGACACCCTGGAAAAGCTCCTCCGTGTGAAAAACGGGGATCTCAATCTGATCAGCTCCAACATGCTGTAGCATTCTCCACGCTGATCGGCCCACCATCCTCTGGGAACCTCGGGAAGTGGGTAGATGCAGTGCACCATCTGCCAAAACGAGAATCTTTTTAAGTCAGATGAGCGGAAAGGTTTTAAGTGAGTTTCAAAGGAGAGAAAAGAATTTTTAAGGAAAAGGTGGGAACAGAGAGAGGAGAGAAACAGGATTATAAGGATATTACTTACAGCCTGATTTTGAAACTCATTTTGTAGTTTGAAATAATCTTTCCAAAAGACTCCTTAAGCCAACTTAGGTCTCGCCATCTGGTCAAGCCTCGCTCTGATACCACTTGTGACGGACTCCCTTTTAGGGGCAAGCGATCTGAAACTCTACAGCTACTCAGAAGACTAAGCTCGTTGGAAGACAAGAGTACAATTGCCTGACAAAAGCAACTTTCAACACTTTTTATTCAATATAGTTGGTCTAACGACCGGTTTTACAAGAGAAGCATCCAAGCTTCTAAACTTACACTAACAAAAGAGAGAAACCACAGGCAGGGCCTGAGCGAAGACCAAAGACCTAGAACCAGACTAAATCGCCATCTACGACCTCCTGGTAGGCTCCAGCATCTTCGAACTCTGAAAGGGGCGGGGGTTGCAAGGGTGAGTACGGGAGTACTCAACAAGTCGTACGGAACCACTGAATACTATATGTAGGGGTAATCAAGGGATGGCAATAGGGTTTAGTATCTGGATGCAGTTTTATTTCACAACTCATTTTACATTTGAAGCACAAACTATAAAGTAAGTAATTTGAATTTCACAAATTCAACAACACTTAACCACACTTATCCAAATTCCAAACAGTAACTTGAGCTTAGTTACGGGTATCAACCCCGATTCCAACTTAACTTCATTTACCGGAAGTACGGCGTAATCGATTACAATTAAGATTAACTCTGTGAGCGGCTCGCCTACCCACAAGATATCTATAACCTTTATGCCAATCGCGAAGTTTCATGCAACTTAAATGCATGTGGCCCATTTAGATTATCACAAGATTTAGTTTAATCATTCCTGTCCTTTAGTTGTTTACCGATAGTACCGCTTACCTTGGACTCGGGGTCCCCATTACGCCTACCGTCAGAGACCCAAGAATGTCACTCTGGACCATTCCGTTCCCACCCCTCCGGTCCATTTCCCTGCTGAAAGCCCGGTCCCCATTCTCTCCAGAGAATGGTAGCCACCAAGATCAATTATTATCTCGGGAATGATTAACTTAATGAGCCGTGTGACACGGGTCACCGACCAGTCCGACCGTGGTTGAGCGAAACTAAGTTATTTACTTTGCTCAAGGGATTATTAACCTTACACTTTTGCCAAAGACCAAGCCTTCATCCATTAAACCCATTCCGATTTCGCATCGCCACCGTACAGACCAACCAAGGCATTAATCACCGATCGGGGATGGAATCTCATCCACTCCGGGATTAATCCGATAATCAGTCCCTCGATCGCAGACTTTTATAAACAATCCGAATCGGAGATTCGGCATTTTCTTTAAATCCAGGTTTGAACTAACCTAGCGGTGATTATCTAACCTATTCAAGGCAATAAGCAATTAACTAGGGTTCCAAAGGATTAACAGTGGTTCAAATATTTCAAGGAGGTTTCATGAGCAATTCGGTATTACCTATTTATCATGTCATTCTAAAATACCTTGGATTTCATTAATTCAAATACAAGAAAATAATGCGATATAAAATAATTACTACTATAGCATGGCATGATAGGATCAATATGATCAAGAGATGTATGCGGCTTGCGCTTACTGGATCGGACGAAGTCGTCGAGGAAGTAGTCGCACTGCGCCCCGCCTGGTCCAACGTCGCTCGGAATGCTCCAGCTCCAGGGACTGCTAAGCCCGCCTCCATCGGGCGCCTCAACGGTCGAATCCTAACGCGAAAAGACAACCAACATAAATAAACGACAAAACAACAATCAAAAGAAAACGGAAATCGAAATGGGAAACCAGGTCGAGCCTAAGAGAACGGAGTGGCGGATTTAAACTGATTCGGAAGGTTCGGATCTCGAGAACGGACAGCATTTCTGGACTCGGGGATCAAAGCAGTTCGGAAAAGTATTTGGTGGAGCTCGGGATTTTCCGGGATTTTTCTCGGATTTTTCTGGCTATTTTTGGAATTAAAGCAATTTTCGATTTATATAATTAAATAAAAATCCAAATTGTTTTTACTGTTTGGAATGGCTGGGCCGGCTTCGCGAAAATGGGCCACGCTCACGGCGGGCGTGACAGGTCAAGACACGGCCTCGAGCCCACACAGCGGCCTTCCACCGCAGGCGGGAGAAGAAGGGCGGGGAGGAGGCCGAGGCGGGCCCGTCAGCTGGGCACGGCGGCGAGAGGCTAGGCTAGTCTGAGGCGAAAGCAGGGGAGGGCGAGGGCTTCGCGGCGCGGGCGCTGGATCGCCAGCGGGCGGCCGGAGGCGCGGGCGAGTAGCGAGGAGAGGAGGGAGCTCACCGAGAGGGAGAGAGGCGGGGCGAGTTGAGAAGGCGGAGGAGTGGGGGTTTTATAGGGCGGAGCGGGAGGCAGCGGCCGAGACGGCAGCGACGCGCGGCGCTGGCGCGCGCGAGGCCGGCGCGCGCGGCCGGGAGAGGACGGGCAAAGGCGAAGTGCGATGTCTGCGTCGGGCGACCACGCAGACGGGCGGCGGCGATTACCAGCGGCGCGGCTGGCATCGGCGCGCGAATACGCCGAGGAGGAAGGCGGCCACGGAAAGCGAGCCGAAGGGAGCAGGCCGGCAGGCCGAGGGGAAGCAGGCCGCACGGGCCGGGCGGAAGCAGGCCGACGGGCCGGACGGGAGCAGGCCGGCGGCCCAAGGAGCAGGGAAATCGGCCCAACGAGGTTAGAGATTTCAAACTCGAATTCCAAATTCAAAAATCCAAAATCCAAATGCAAATCAATTCAAATTCATTTTGAAATTTGAGGTTGTTTCAACGCGGTTCACGAACCGGCTCTTCTGGTAGTCGTTGATCCTGATGACCTGCTTCCAGTAGTTGGCCACCTCTGGAAGGCCATTGCACTCGCAGATGTACACCAGGCTGAGGATATCCTTCTGGAAGCAGGAGCCTCCGAACCCAACACTGGCACTCAAAAACTTTGGGCCAATCCTCGAGTCCTTGCCCACGGCGTAGGCCACCTCGGCGACGTCCGCGCCGGTGGCCTCGCAGAGAGCCGACATGGCATTCACGGAGGAGATCCTCTGGGCCAAGAACGCATTGGCCGCGAGCTTCGACAGCTCCGCGGACCATAAGTTGGTGGTCAGGATCCTGTCCTCGGGAACCCAATGAGCGTACACCGCCGTCAGCGTCTGGACGGCCTTGCGGCCGCCCGGGGTCTCCCGCCCTCCGACGAGGACGCGGTCAGGGTTGAAGAGGTCCTGGATGGCAGTACCCTCGGCGAGGAACTCCGGGTTGGAGAGGATCTGGAAGTTGACGCCATTGCTGTTGTGGCTCAGGATCTTCTCGATGGCCTCAGCAGTCTTCACTGGAACGGTGGACTTCTCGACCACGATCTTGTCAGATTTGGCCACGTCGGCGATCATGCGAGCTGCGCTCTCCCAGTAAGTGAGATCGGCGGCCTTGCCGGCTCCAAGACCGCGGGCCTTGGTTGGAGTGTTCACTGACACGAAGATGATGTCGGCCTCACCGACGTGTTTCTCAATGTCATTGCTGAAGAAGAGGTTCTTCCCACGGCACCGCTTCACGACGTCGTCAAGGCCAGGCTCGTAGATCGGGAGCGTGTCACTGTTCCACGCCTCGATACGAGCGGTGGAGATGTCGACCACAACCACCTGAGCTTCCGGACACTTGAGGGCGATGACCGCCATGGTCGGGCCGCCGACATAGCCAGCTCCAAGGCAGCAGATCTTCACCATCGTGTCTGCTCGAAACGAAAATGGTCAGCATCGCCATATATACGAGAACCCACAGCATGCAACCACTCTTCTACAGGTACAACCGAGCAAGGCGATCGATCAGATCATCACAAGGGGAAAAAGAACCACTCTTGAAGGAAATCGCCACACCAAATCGTTTCACTGAAACCATACACGTGAGAACGAGATAAACAGATTTCCAAGAAATATATGTGCATATATATGCCGTCCTGCTCCGGCCGCCGTCCTAGAGACCAAAGGCCCTACCATGAGAACGGAGATAGGGCATTATGGTCTACATATATACCTTCGGAGCCTCCTCCTCCTCCTGCGGTTATTGGAGCGCGAGTGGCGATGAGCAGAGGTCTCCAATTGGTGGAGTTGCGAATCGGAGTGTGAGGCCGGAGGGGAGGGAGAAGGGAAGAGCCGTTTAAATAGAAGAGAAAACGGGGGGATGATGAGAAACCCTTGTTTTAATTTCTCTCTCCTTTATTTGGTGGTGTTTTATTGAGGTATGCACTGGAGTTTACTACATTGCTACTATTTTATTGTTCAGTTTTTTTTTTGGATTACGTTTTGAAAGATCCAGCTGCCGAGATCTCGTGTTTCTTGCAGGTTTTAAATGTTTGGTACAAAATTTCGGAAAGACTTGTCACTGTCGTGGTTAAAAAATCGTTGGCCTCCAGCATGAGGTCTGTATTATTTTAGGAGCTGGTAAATGTATTGCATTTACCAATATACGGTCAAGAAAAAGTCCAGCAGAAATTATAATCTCTGTGACCTACGGTGAAATAGGTGTTATCGGTGGCATCTATTTCTTTGTCTACTTAATACGCATACTGTCATAGACGGTCTAAACCGTCTGTAAAACACCTAACCGTCTGTGATAATAAGCTATCACAGATGGTCTCAATCAAGAACCGTCTGTGATAGTAACATTATCAAAGACGGTTCATAGTACTAGTTGTCAACATGGGGCCGGTAGTACTGCCCTGCAGGAACCCAACATGCACTTTTTAGAAAAAACTACCGCCTACTAGGAGCTGATAGTATCGCAACCCTGGTACTACTGCCCTCCATGGCTAGTAGTGCCGCTCAGCTCTACCCAGAGATTTTCCTCACTAAAAAATAACTACTACCTACTACGGGCCGGTAGTGTCGCTCATCCGATACACCCCCTGCTCAGGGGCGGTAGTAACGCTTATCCTGTACTACCACTGCCCTGGGGTCGGTAGTACTGCCTGGAGTTGACAACACATCAAATTGCTCCAAATTCAAATCTAATTCAAATCAAGCTCAAACTTGAGCACAATGAGCTCAAACACAATCAATTACTCATCATTAACATAGGTAGACCACTATCGGGGCCTAAATATTCAAATCCGAACCCTTTGTGTATTCTGCACTAGTCTATGATCACCTGTGCACATAGTCTCAACATAGATGAAATATCATAATCATACAAAGTGGACATAATATAAAGTACTCCATCTATTAATATAACCTATTGAACGACCATATGGTCAACCTTACAATAATACGCCTCGTAGGGCTTAGACTAAGAAATAAATAAAACTACAACTGAAATAAATTATTCACAGTAACCCTTTAATATGCCACAGGCAACTGACAATGTTTGCTCCCACTACTACAGAATGACACATTACTATCGCTTCATCTGTGTCGGTTCTAAACTTTTGACTTCAGAACCGATTGTGATAAGCATATTCCATTTGGAAATCTTGGTAACAGGTTATCACAATCGGTTCTGAGAGAGAACCGATTGTGATACGATAATAATCCCAATCGGTTCTAGATAAGAACCGATTGTGATAATAATTTTGTTATCACAATCGGTTTTTATCTAGAACCGATTGTAATGAGTAGGTATTATCACAATCGGTTTTGGGAAGAAACCGATTGTCCTGAGCATTGTGGGTTATCACAATCGATTCTTTTCGTAATCGATTGTAATGAGAAGGTATTATCATAATCGGTTTTGGGAAGAAACCGATTGTGATGAGCACAGGGGTTATCACAATCAGTTCTTTTCTAGAACCGATTGTGATGATTTTTTGGCAACACCATTAGGTGCAACCAAGAACAGTTCATTAGAAACATAGTTTTTGTGAGATCCTCCACTCACACATTTCCCCTTCAGGGAAGAAGAAAAAAACAAACTCCAACACAGGCCGCTCTGCTAGAATCCCAACACAGACCTCTTGTACCCTTCATTCATGCTTTAATATTTGTGCAAAACTTGTATTTTCGGATGATGAACAGTACCGATCTGTTAGAATTCCAACTCGCGGTTCAACTCTCAGACAATTTATATAGACACATGTAGTGATGCAAATTATATATAACATTATAGTAGCATGCATGCAACAGATAATAATAATATATATACCATTCCACACATTATACTTGTTTTTTATCAATAGGACATGAAACATTTTGACTTGGAACAACGAGAACATTAGAAAGATACAATGCACAAAAATATAAAAGAGATTCAAAATAGAGTGTAAAGGCAGCCGAATAGACTTCATCTGCACTAGGCCAACAACCCTAATATATTAAACAAGCTGTATTTCATTACAATATATCACCACATCCATTGTTTATAATTAGTAAACATATATAGGGGGACTGCATTACACCTAATATTTTATTTTTACTACTAGGGGCTCTAGCGCGAGTAACCCGAATCAACCGAGTCATCCGAAAGTGACCCGAGTCACCCGAGTCGCCAGAGTCGCTGGAGACTACAGCGGACTAGTGATGGTTCATCCTCCGATGATGAACCCGATCTAGACGACGCGCCCGGTCCCTATGGTGATCGGCGCGTAGTACTCCGCCACCTTCTCCTCCTCCTCCTCCTCCTTCTCCTCCTCCTCCTCCTCCTCCTCGGCGTCGCCGCCGCCGCCGCCGCCGTCCCCTCGCCGTCCTCCTCCTCGTCGTCGTCGTCCTCCTCGTCGTCCCCCTCGTAGTCGTCGTCGTCCTCCTCGTCGTCGTCGTCGTCGTCATCTCTGGGGCGCTTATTCCTGCTGCCTTTGGAGGCGCCCGGATGGGGTGAGGCGTCGGGAGGGACGACGGGAGACAGGTGGGGCGCTGGCGCCACGCCGGAGTGAGGCGCTGGAGGCTGAGGCGGCGCTACCGGCGGCGGTGAGGACGGTGGAGGATGGAAGAGAGGCGACTCCACGGAGTCGTCAGAACTTGCCGGAGATGGTGGTGGCGCTGCCATTGCCGATCGAAGATGCAGAGAACGAAAGGAGCTATATGGAAGACTTGTACCGATGTGACCAGGAGACAGTGAAAGAAAGGAGTTATATGGAAGGGCATTGCACTGCGATCGATGGTGTGATCAATGTTAGTATTGTTTGAACGTCAAAATGGCGGGGAAGACGAGGGGGCGAATGGATATCCGTGTCGGTTCTTATCAAGAACCGACTGTGATGTTGACTTGCTTTACAGTCGGTTCCTTTTGAGAACCGACACTGATATATTATCTGTGTCGGTTCTATAAAGAAACCGATAGTGTTGAGAATCAAATTATCACAGTCGGTTTTACATATAAGCGACGGTGATAACTAATTAATCACAAACGGTTCTTCTATAGAACCGATTGTGATGAGGCTCGCTAGGTTTTATATGTACCGTCTGGACTCGGGAATGAACTTATTAACTCTCGTCGAGTTAGTTCGCTAGGCGATTTCTCTATTTTCCAGCCTATCTTACCTGTGGCTTTATTCAACAGGTGGGCCCGATTCCTTCGAATCCCTTCAATGTTGTATTAACGTACATTATTCGATTTTGATTTGGTCTCATTAGCAGAGTGTATGGTGGAGGAGATCGGTGCGTTGAAGGTCTCCGTTAATTGAAACCCGTGCTAGCTTGATCAGGAGCTAGATTTCCCCTCGTTTGTGGTTTTCCTCGAAAGGTGACCAGCATTAATTCTTAGAAATCTCTTCAATATTGCAGTAGGACTTAAATTAATTGTTTTAATATTATTAATATGATCAATTATATATAATAGTTAATTAGGCTGCGTAACCTATGCGTCTCCCGTTCGAGGGTGCTTGTTTATAAGTATGCTAAAATGGCATATTTATAAATAAGCAGTCTCGAATTGTCCACGTTTTTTGGACAGTTCGAGGATATGTGGCTCGGGCAAGTTCCTAAGCTGTTGTACAAACTGTAGTGAAAGTTTCGGCAGCATCTCCCTGGCCAGTGTTCTCCGAATACACATCCTCTTGACATGTTGTCGATACGTGTATTTGGAGAACAGCGGGGAGATGCTGCCGAAATTTTCTCTAAAGTTTGTACAACATCTTAATTAGGAACTTGCTCGAACCACATATCCTCGAATGGGATTAGGACCTAACCTACTTAGAGATTAGGAGTCATCGTTGGTACGTACGTACTTAGTCGGTCTGAGATATATCGTTTCTTTAAGATCATTCAACAAAAAACTTTGTTTTCTGTTCAACCCTTCTTTTATTTCATTGATTAGGGCATTATTAATTTATTGTTTTGCGGTTTACTTGTAGATGGACCGTGAAGAATGGATGTATCACAAAAGCCGTGAGAGTGCTGAATTTCGGAGGGAGTTAAGGAGTTCATAAGAATTGCGAGAAGAAGATATGGTTATGAGGGGTGTAAAGTTCATATATTGTCCTTGTATTGATTGCACCAATCTCAGGAGATTTAACAACTCATCTCAAATTCAAGGCCATTTGATTCGACGTGGCCGTGAGGAATTACACGTGTTGGATCCATCATGGGGAGGCAGGTAGTACCCTGTGATATGCAACGAAGATATGCTGGAAGCCGATCAGGAGTTGGAGCGTGATATGTTTGATGAGGATAATTTAGATCAAATGTTGCGGGATGTGGAGGGAAATTACACGGAAAGAGAGTTCAAAAAATTTAAAAGCTTGATGGATGACGATGCCAAACCATTGTTTTCAGGTTGCAAAGGGGAATACACCAAGTTGGGTTTGGTCCTTGCATTGTTTGAACTGAAGGCAAAACACCGTTGGACAGATACAAGTTTCAATGCACTTTTAATACTTCTATCGGATATGCTTCCAGAGGGAAACGAGTTGCCAACAAGTATTTATGAAGCGAAGAAGCTATTATGTCCCATTGGAATGGAAATAGAAAGGATACATGCATGTCCAAATGATTGCATACTATACCGCAACGTCCATAAGGAACTGCGCATTTGTCCTGTTTGTGGTGTACCCCGATACATACAAAATGAGAAGCGTAATGACAAGAAGCGTAAGAACCGAATTGACCACGGTGAAGATGTGAAAAAAGGAGCACCAGCCAAGGTGTTGTGGTATTTGCCCATCATTCCCCGTTTAGAGCGGTTATTTGCAAATCCTAAAGAGGCAAAATTGTTGCGTTGGCATTATGAATCTCGAAAGGAAGATGGCAAGTTGAGACATCCCGCTGATTCGGCTCAATGGAGAAATATTAATTGGGAACATGAGGAGTTTGGTGCCGAGATGAGGAACATAAGATTTGGATTGAGTACGGATGGTATGAATCCGTTTGGTAATATGAAGCGATCGACACAAGATTTCTGGCCAGTTTTGTTGTATATCTACAATTTGCCTCCTTGGTTATGCATGAAGCGGAAGTATATCATGATGTCGTTGCTAATCTCAGGACCCAAACAGCCGGGTAATGATATTGATGTGTACCTATCACCACTAATTGAGGATTTGGTAAAATTGTGGAATGTGGGGGTTGAGGTGTGGGATGCATACAAAAGAGAGAACTTCACCCTACGGGCTATGATATTTTGCACCATAAATGATTTTCCAGCCTTTGGTAATTTGGCGGGCTATAGCACGAAGGGAGCCAAAGCTTATCCAATTTGTGAAGAGGACACTGATAGCTTGTGGCTGCCGAATTCGAGGAAAACGGTGTACATAGGTCACCGTAGGTTTCTACCCCGAAGTCATCAATATCGTAAGATGGATGACAAATTTGATGGAAAGAGGGAAGTTCATGCAGCCCCGCAGCCTATGACTGGAAGGCAAGTATATTCACGCGTAGAGGATATCGATGTTCAGTATGGTAAGAGCCGTAAATCTGTTCGTCCTAGGACCATTTGGAAAAAGATGTCGATATTTTGGGACTTACCATATTGGAAGGAGTTAGATGTCCGTCAATGTATTGATGTCATGCACGTTGAGAAAAATGTTTGTGATAATTTGGTAGGCATCCTGCTGAACATACCTGGGAAGACCAAGGATGGTGTGAATGCTCGCCGCGATATGACCTACATGGGGATCAGGCCCAAGCTTGCAATGATGGAGGAGGATGGAAAAGGGCCGTACATCCCCGCTGCATGCTACACCTTATCCAAGAAAGAGAAAGAAGACCTCTGCAAGTGTCTCCACGATATTAAAGTTCCATCGGGCTACTCCGCAAACATTAAGAAGCTTGTGTCTATGGATGATTTGAAGTTGATCGGTATGAAGTCCCACGACTGTCATGTCTTGATGACCCAAATGCTCCCTGCTGCAATCAGAAATATCCTACCAGATGACGTCAGGTTGGCAATCACGAAGCTATGCTATTTCTTCAATGCGATTTCATGCAAGGTTATTGATCCCGATATACTGGACAACTTACAGAGTGAGGTGGTGCAGACTCTTTGTCAGCTTGAGATGCATTTCCCCCCGTCGTTCTTCGACGTCATGGTCCACCTCGTTGTTCACCTTGTTAGAGAGATTAAGATTTGTGGACCCGCATTCCTGCGTTACATGTATCCGTTCGAGAGGTACATGGGTATATTAAAGTCATACGTGAGGAATAGGTCGAAGCTTGAGGGTAGTATTATTGAAGGTTATGGGACTGAAGAGGTTATTGAGTTCTGCGTGGACTACCTAGGTAAAAGACAACCGATTGGTGTTCCTATATCTCGTCATGAGGGCAGACTTGGTGGCAAAGGAACCATTGGGTCAAATCTAATGAGCCCACAATTTGATATGTACTGTAAAGCGCATTTCACAGTCTTGCAACACAAACGGAAGTTCATCCATACATCCAACAGCACAAGTTGATATTACGGGAAGAGAATCCACTTATGGATGAGCTTTCCATCACACGAGAACACAACGATCGATTCCTCACATGGTTCAAAGAAAAGGTGAAGGTCTCCGTTAGTACCGAGGATGTCAAATGGTTGGCTGACGGACCAAGATTTAATATACAGACATGGCAAGGTTACGATATTAATGGCTACACATTTTATACTGAAAGTCAAGATGCAAAGAGTACAGTGCAAAACAGTGATGTGAGCATAGATGCTTTGTCCGATGATCACTCAATTAGAGGATCGTCAACTGCAATGAACTGTTACTACGGGATGATTGAAGAAATATGGGAGCTCGACTACGGAATATACCAAGTTCCATTGTTCCGATGTAAGTGGGTGAGACTTCCTCACGGAGTTAAGGTCGACAAGACAGGTTTTACACTTGTTGATCTGAATAGACTGCCTCTGAGAGATGAACCGTTCGTCCTCGCAAAGCAAGCAACTCAAGTTTTCTACGTGCGTGATCCGGCCAATCCGAGGTTGCACGTCGTACTTCATGGCAAGAGGAGGATTGTTGGAGTTGAAAATGTCGTAGATGAAGAAGAGTACAACCAATTTGATGAAACACCTCCGTTTGCAGATGGGGCATGTCTTAGCGGTGACGACGGCACACATGGAACACATTACATGCGTGTAGATCATCAAGAAGGGTTGTATTTTAAATAAATTATGTTGTAAGAATTCCCTGTATAATGTGGCATTTTGTAGAATATATATGTCAAATGGATCTTATAGTATAGCAAATTTGAAAAAGATTTGACTTTTCAACTCTTTTGAATGAAGATTCTGTTTTAAAAAAAATTAAAAATTGGATCATAGTTATCACAATCGGTTCTTTAGGAAACCGGCACAGATAGTATAATTGCGATCGGTTCTTTTAAAGAACCGACACAGATACTCCACATATTGCGATCGGTTTTTCTATAGAACCGACACGTATACTCAAGATAATTGCGATCGGTTTTTCTATAGAACCGACCGTGATAAAACCAGAGCATTTTCATTTTGCCGCACACTCGATTCATTTCGCGCCTTGATTTCGCTTTCAATTCATTCCACAACCCTAGCTCCACCACCTCCCGCACCGGCGCCCCTCCGCCTCCTCCCCGGCGCCTCCCCATCGGTGGGTACCCGTGGCGCCTCCCCTCCGGCTCCTCCCACACCCTAGCTCGACCACCTCCCGACCGCGCCTACCCCGTGGCGCCTCCCCATTGGCGGGTACCCGTGGGCGCCTCCCCGGCGCCTCCCCTCTGGTCCTCCCCAGTGCCTCCCAGCGCCTCCCCGGCGCCTCCCCCTCGGCTCCTCCCCCCCATCGGCACGCCCCCCATCGGCTCCTCCCCCATTGCCGACTCGGTTCGGCGCACTGTAAGATGCATTTCGGACTGTGGGCTATAATTGGTTGTAAATAGCTCGATGATGATTGCTTTTGAATGAGGCTTGATTAATCTGATCATTAAAGGAACTTGCTAGACCTAGAACAACACTGCTCTTAGCTGACAATTTGGTGCCACTTGCTCTTAATGCATTGTTCTAGGGTTAGAGCAGTGCTGTGCTTATTCCTTTATGCTCTTAGCTGACAATTTGGTGGCATTTGCTCTTAATGCATTGTGGTAGGGTTAGATTAGTGCTATATTCATTCTGTGCTATGCTGTACTTGTTGTTTTCTGTGCTAGAGCAGTGCTGTTCTAGGGTTGTAATCCTGAAATTTTTAGATGTAATAGCCGGTGATATATTGGCCATCTAGAAGTTGGATGGCTAATTAATTTAGCAACCCTTCTATAGCAATCTGAGAGCAATCCATCATTGCAATTTGAAACTTGTAACACATGCTATATTATCGCACTTTATTATCGAGTTTAGTTGCGTAACCTATGCGTCTCCCGTTCGAGGGTGCTTGTTTATAAGTATGCTAAAATGGCATATTTATAAATAAGCAGTCTCGAATTGTCCACGTTTTTGGGCGATTCGAGGATATGTGGCTCGAGCAAGTTCCTAAGGCATTGTACAAACTCTAGAGAAAGTTTGGCGACATCTCCCTGGTGTTCTTCGAATACACACCCTCTTGACCTGTTGTCGAGGCGTGTATTTGGAGAACAAATGGGAGATATCTTGCCAAATTTTCTCTAGAGTTGTACAACAGCTTAGGAACTTGCTCGAACCACATATCCTCGAATGGGATTAGGACCTAACCTAATTAGAGATTAGGAGTCATCGTTGGTACGTACGTACTTAGTCGGTCTACAGATAGCCATGTGCATTGCTTACTATTATGTGACATTTGAATTGCGTCCTCTCCTGAAGTGTAGGTTTGACAATATACGTCCTTACTTTGAAATGTCGCAAAGAGAGAGCACCGGCTCAACGCCGAGAGAGAAGAAGGTCCTGCTACCCCATCGAGGAAGGTTAGAAAGGCCGGAGGACCGAATAAAGGAGCCACAGGAGAACGCCGCAAGTGCTCCACTTCAATGCCAGGGGTTTGCACGGTCCTGGCACATTTAAGGGGCGTTACTCCTCTTTTATCGGCCAATTGGTGAGGGAGCGAGTGCCGATCACAATTAAGGACTGGAGGAAGGAAGTAAGCGGCAGCGTAAGAACCGACTGTGGGACGAAGTTAAGGGAAAATGGATTATACCAGAGGAAGATGAAATCAATGCGAGACGGTACGCCTTGAAGAGAATGGGTGTGGCTTTGAGGCATTTCAGGGTGACCATGCATGCCGAGTTCGTGTTGAAAGACTGTACTCCCTTCCAAAGGTATCCATTTGTTACACCCGAGGTTTGGGAGGAGTTCGCAAGGATGAGGAGTACGCCCGAGGCGGAGGAGCTGAGAGAGAAGAATATCGCTATACAGAGGCGTAACACACACGCGCACCACCTCGGTTCCGGTGGGTACGTAGGGAAGAAGGCAGAGTGGGTGCGACTAGCCTCTGAGTGTGCAACCTCTGGGACAACGATGCCTTACTCCCACATATGCGAGGAGCGGGCACACGACTGGGTATTAGTGAGGACGAAGAAAACCTCTGACGGTCAGATTGTCATTCCAAACCCCGCGATCGCACAGATCGTCACGACCATCGTAAGATATCTAACATAGTACATTGCATATTATATTCCCATTGTATTTTAGTAATAATTTATATTTGCGACCTGCAGGAGGAGATAAGCCTGCAGAAAGAGCAAGGAGCATTTGAAAGCCAAGGGTCACGGGACATCCTGTGTTCGGCAATCGGGAAGCCCGATCATAAGGGGCGGGTGCTTGCCGCAGGTGCGGGGTATACGAAGAGGTCCTTCTTTGTAGAGGAGAGCGCGTCCAGTGCCAGGGCAAGATCATGGGAAGCACGTGAGGCGCGGATCCGTTTGCAGATGAAGGAGGAGTTGAAGGAGGAGTTAAAGGCTGAGATGATGGCTGAGATGATGGCGATGTTCTCCCAGAATCAGATTCCTCAACCATCGCCTATGCTACGCCCTAGCAGATGCGCTTCTAATAAGGAACTGTGCATTCCACACCTCAAGGTAATAACTGTTTCAGACCAAAAGGTACATGAGTAAGCTTAACACAGATTATGATGAAGATGCTGATCACTTCTTGCAGGGTCCTGCCAAGTGCCGGCTAGTCCTGATCGACGACGGAATACAGATTGAGGCTGCGCGCGGGGTTGCATTTCCAAGCAAGGAGGATGACACGGTGCATGGTATACCTTTGGGGATGGGCTACATGAGGGTGCAGGTGGACTATGTCCACGATGTTTACATGTCTCATGCCCTGGAGTTCCCCCCGAACGAAGATATCACCACTCTCGGGCAAGCACGGATGTCGTTCATCAAGTGGCCCGCGACGGGTGTCGTAGTGCAAGCACCTCCTCCTGCTGCCGCTACTGCTGGTACTACTGCTGCTACTGCTACTCTTGCTGCTCTGCTGCTCACTCACGCTTTGCTCACGCTATTGCTGCTACTACTCACGCTCTGCTAGTACTTGTATCGCTCTTTGGTGCTGCTCCTGTTACTGCTACTGCTCCTCCTACTACTGCTGCTCCTCCTGTTACTGCTACTGGTGCTGCTCCTGTTACTGCTCCTCGTACTACTGCTGCTGCTCCTGTTACTGCTACTGCTGGTACTACTGCTGCTGCTCCTGGTACTACTCCTGCTGCTGCTGCTCCTGCTCCTCCTACTACTGCTGCTCCTGCTCCTGCTGCACATGCTCCTGCCCCTGCTACACAACCTGCACCTACGCCTGCAGCTGCACCTCCTGCACCTACGCCTGCAGCTGCACCTCCTGCACCTACAAATGCTGGTGCGCAGGTGGGGCGCAAAAGGACTTCTACCACGATGACGAAAGATACAAAGCAGAGTTCAGAGAGTCCCTCCGTGAAGAAGGCAAAGTTGTCAGAGGGCACAGAGCACCCTGATGATCACAAGCGGTACATACATGGAAAGCCCTTTCTCCCAAGCCAAGAATTGAATTCTTTGGGCTTGTTCACTCGTCACCTACATGGATGGTACATCGATAGGTCACATGAGGCCGAGCCTCGCCACGATTTCATAGTGAAGTATCGAGCGGGCCAATTCCACCGCAACGAGGATGGGACCTTTCCAGTCAGTTTTGAGGATCTGTACTTTATGTACAGCTTGAAAGCCGTCGATATTTCTACCATACGATCCTGGACGCTGTGAGTCTCGCACCATACTCAATCAGATGACTATTTATTGATTTTGTATTATATTTTTTAACAATTGACATGAATTGCAGGATCATGAGGCAGCGAGCCGTGACGGGTCGACACCCTGTCGGGTTTGTCGACCCCGAGATGGTGTCTGCGACCATGGCTAAGTATCAATCGGAGTTCCTTGCAGGATACATCAAGCAGGCATTGCATGAGGAGGCAAAAAAGGACTTCATTCTCTTCCCATACCACCAGGAGTATGTACTACTATACAATTCAATTACATGTACACACTTCAACCTTGTATTAACTTATTCTCTTGCATTGTGTACCGTTTAATAAGCAACCATTGGGTTCTACTTGTGGTTGTTCCGAGTCAAAACAAGGTCTACACGTTGAACTCACTCGAAAATAGACCGATGGACTATGCGATCGAGCCTGTTTTGCAGAAGTAAGTACATTCCTCTAACCTAACACTTTACATATTGAACTACGTTAGGTATTTTTAACCTCAATGCATGGCATCTCTCCAATGTATAGGGCTTTCATGTCTTACGCTGCTGAACGTGGCCGACACAATGATAAACAAGGCACCAAACTCGAGTGGAAGCGCTTCAAGGTACAAGTGTCTATCATAGGATTTTTTTCTTACACCTATTTTTAATTCGTCTCCTAATTTAAGTTTCTTTATTCACAGTGTCATCAACAAGGGTGCGATGATCTGTGTGGCTTTTACGTGATGCATCACATGCTGAATTTGGTTGGTCGCTCACATGTTTTCCCTAAGGTATAAAGCAGATTATTTGCACTACTGTCTATGTGATATTTGTTTACAAGCATAATACTATCAACATGTTACAATACCAATTTAAGCCTTAAATATATTAGTGCACTACTATCTATTTTGCAGGACCTTGATATCATCCGGAAGAGCCTAACCAACACTGATCTCAAGAAATTACGAGACCATTTATGCCGTGGTACTGGATGTAAGTTATAACGAGATGATGGTAGATATAGAGACAATTCAAGCAAATACTAGTCCATAAAGTGTAAACAAAATTTATCTGAATGTGAATGTGATCTGCAGTTGTAAACAATATTAATTTGAATGTAATGTGTGTAGATTGTGATGTATATGTTCTGTGATTTTGTGGATTGTGATGAATGTGTCATATTGTCAATGCGAGGCCATTTTCGGACGATGGGCAGTAACATCATCACAATCGGTTCTTACTGGAACCGATTGGGATATGTTTCGTATCGCAATCGGTTTGCATAAAGAACCGATTGTGATAATGTAATAATTTGAATCGGTTCTACAAATGAACCGATTGTGATATTATTCTTATCCCCATCGGTTCTACAAATGAACCAATGGTGATAATGTAATAATTTGAATCGGGTCTACAAATGAACCGATTGTGGTATTATTCTTATCCCCATCGGTTCTACAAATGAACCGATTGCGATAATGTAATCATTTGTATCGGTTCTAAAAAAGAACCGACTGTGATATTACACTTATCACAATCGGTTTTCTCTGGTTCTAAGAGAAAACCGATTGTGATAAGTGTAATATCACAGTCGGTTCCTAAAAAGAACCGACAGTGATAATGTATTATTAGTGTCGGTTAAAAACCGACTGTGATATATCTACCTTATCACTGTCGTTGGACTTTGTATCGCCACCAAAACCGACTGTGATGACCATAAAGAACCGATTGTGATGTACGGATCTGTAGTAGTGTCCCTAGTTGATCGACTCCTTTTGGTACTCCTCCTCAAAAGCTGGTGTAGACTCCTCTCCATCTAGTGATTTGGATTGTTGCAAGGGGCTGAGTACATAAAGCAATCAACAAGTTATGCACATAATGCAAGTCTGTTAACTACACACATGTCTTATTTCAAATAAATGGTTGAATTGGTTATTTTGCATTAAAGCGGCATTTACAAATGAATAACATAAATAGATTGAAAAGCAGTAAAACAAGTAATAACAGTAATAAATTTCATAGTTGATTCACAAATAAATCTTTTCACAACCTTAAATTAGTTTCCACATTTCCACAGGCACACTGCCTCCATTCCCAAATTCATTTTATCAAAAGCTAACCCTAGACTATAATTCCCGAGCATTGTCCAATACCGCGGACATGGCTATTCGAATAGGTTTGACACTCTGCAGAGTTTATAAACTTTATCCACAAGATACAATCAACCCAACACAAAGGCGAATGACCATAACAAAGCCTTTACAATGCTGTCTAAACCCAGCACTGCCCACTGAGGTTTCAACGCTGAAGGGACTGCTTACCACACTCAGGGTCCCCCTCTTGCGCCATGTTAATCTACCCGTACCCCCGGAATCCACACTACCATGACAGTACCAAAATCTAGACATCACAAATTAGTCAGCTAGGCTTGTCCCATTTCAGACATGTGTTTGTTTGTTTAGCCTAGTTCAAATGCTTATAAGGTTAAGTCCTTAAATGACTAAGGCAAGACTTACCCAAAGACTCACAATATCCAAGTTACTAAAAGAACAAATGCGATTGTCCAAATGCCACACATGGCCCATCAGTTAACAACTCTTGCCACTTGCCCCACTCTAAATTATTTTATCATCTCAGTTGATTACCATGCACCACGTGCTATCAACATCATCATCAACACATGACACACCTTTCATAAACATGTTCCTTATTCCATTAAGCAAGATTAATTTTGAGATTCCAAAATGATATCAATAACACGTTGCATGGCTAAGCAAACTAGTACATTTTATCCATCCCACGTTAGCAATTAATAGCTACCAACTAATAAAGAACCATTTTAGGGTGACAATAAATCATGGCATACAAGTGACAAGGTAGACATAATTCAATTAGTTGAATAACTAATCCCAAATTTAATTGAAATAGTGGTAATTGAATTAGCATGCAATAGTTTAAAGCAATATAACTTTTAAAACATGGCTTAATATGATCAAAGAACAATTTGCCTCCAAATAACTCTTGATACTACTTTGGACCTTGCTCTTGAGATGGTTCTTCACTCACAAATTCTTCAGGTACTTCAACGTTTACATGAAACGATAAAATAAACCAATAAATACCAAATATAGAGATAAAATAAAATCCAAAAATTAAATAAAATTCACCATAAAATAAAGTATGATTTTACAAATTTTTAGGCTCTGGAATCACCTCATTTGGAGTTTGTATGAGCAAGAACGAGCTATTCAAAATTTGAAAATACAATAAAAAGAATAAACCAAATTAATGAAATTATTTTTGTACTGGAAATTCGGAATAATGATGTCACGATGACATCAATAGCTATTTTAGGTTTTGAACGAATTAATTTTCTAAAGGAAAATCCATTTATGATGTCATACTGACGTCACAAACTGAATTAACAGAAATAAAATAAACCTAGAAAATCCCACAGAGACTGACATGTGGGCCCATGGTCTATAGACTGAGTCCACGGAACAGTGCAAGACCACGGTGCACTCGGTCCATGGAATAGGGCCACTGACCGGTGTGTCCAGCCAGATGACATCATCGATGACGTCATGGTTGACATCATCTACACCCGGCGCGGCTGTGGAGCCTCGGTTCTCATGCACAACGCATGGTAGAATGCTTATTGGTCAGCACGCGGTGCAATCTCGTCCACATGTTTTGAATTAGACGGTCGAGATTGTCTGGATCTATGGCAATATTGAGTACACACAGTAGGTTGACACCACCGTCACGTGGCTCAATCTAGTCCATCTATTCTAGATCTAACGGTTGAGATTAACGCAAATCTATGGCTACGCAACAACAATCGCTACGGCTTAGATGACAACACGCAGTAGAGATCCAGCGGCTTACCTAGATCTGATGGTTGATGGTGCTCACGGAGTGCAGTGCTGGCGTGGTGATGAGCTCTTTGCCGGTGATGAGAACGATAACCAATGGCGAGACGCTGTAGGGTTTCTCCGGCGATGAGCAATAGCGGACTCGATGCGGCGCAGCCAAGGTTTCAAATTTCATTTTTGGTATATATCTCGGAGGTGGCCAAAATCCAAAATTTTAGTGAGATCTCAGAATTTCGGACAAAATCCAAAAACCTAATTTCTAATGCAGTTTTTTTTCGACTGGGATTTCTGAGATTTTGGCCAAAATCACCAAGATTTCCCCTAAATCACTGAGATCTCGATCAACTTCAAACAGATCATGTCCTAAATCAGATCATCACATTATCCCCACACATTATCACCGTGAAAAAAATGGTACAACAAAGGCACTTAGATTAAATTACTGAAACTACTAAACTAGCAAACCAATAGCATTACAAATTGGATCAAGTAGATCATGTTTCTGAGATATTCATATATCCTATTCTACCTTCTATTGTCCATAACGACACTGAACTGATTCCCCTCCTATGAGCTTCTCCAAGGCATCCGATGGGCTAATCCTCTCGAGTGTCTTCTCCCAAACTAGCTACGATGTTTCAAGGTTATATGCTTCTTCAGAGGCATTCATTGAATTACAGTCGTATGAAATGCAAGCACAAACAGGCCAGTCTTCAGACTTCAACACTTCACAATATTATGGAACTTGGGGGTCAGAAGCTACCAATAATGTACTTCTTGAACCTGCATTAGATCAGAAATGAAAGATTGTGTATATTAGAAGATGTAGAAATTGTTAACTGATAGAAGGGCAATAGTCAAAAGTTTCAGAAGTTCACGTTCTTGAGCATCAAATATGAAGTGGGGAATCAAACGATATGCAGCTACCACAACCTTAGGGAGGTCCCTTGCCTATGTCATGTGATGCTCGTTCAGTCAACAAACAGAAGGAAAGTATAATGAGCTAATAAATTGTATTGCAAATGAGTCGCGGTTGATCAGCATGATTAATAGAGATTCTGTGTCAGGGACAGTTGAAACTCATAATAGATGCAAAACCAATTTTCACACAACATATGCACTTCAAATTGAATTGACCGAAAAATGGTACAAAATATGTCAATTTTTTTTTGTGGATGTCTTGACCCCAAATCCAATTAAATCCCACCAACAAAAATTGAAATCCAGTCAAAATGACCAAGATTTCGGCCGAGATTTTCGCAGTTACTATAGTGTCTTGAATTTTTTTATCCGGTTGAGATTTAGGATCTCAGGGGGGGTCCAAAATCTCAGCCAAAGTTGCTGAAATTTCTCAAAAATCTTGAACCTTAGGTGCAGCACGGCGACCTCAAATCTAGGGTCCCACATGGCAGATTCGGCTCGACAACGGTGCAGAAGCATGAAAACCAACGCAACAACCAAGCAAACTACGGTGAGCAATCTCGGGTGAACATCGGCGGTACTGATGTTGGTGGGCGAGGCAAATGAAGCAACAGATGACAGGGCATTTAATGCGCACCTTAAATAGGCCACACGGAGGGCGGGGCTAGCGCAGAATTCAAGGTAGACACGGCGTAATGGTGGTGTTCGGTTATGATACGGTGAGGCCGATGTGGCTCAATCTGAGCCATACACGCATTGGCTATCCGATGGCCATAATGCGCTAGGCAATGCGGAGCAATCGCGTCCATGTGATCGGAGATCAACAGCGAAGACTCGGGTGGCTAGGGTTTTGGTGCGGGTTGGGCTGACGTGGGCTAGATTGGGCTAAGCCCTAACAGGTTTTGGCCCAAACACTATTTAGAGTTTTCCAGATTTTCTTATTTAAAATAATTCTAAAAAATAAATTAAGCCAAAATAAATAGCAAAATTATCAGGAAAATTCCAAAAAAATTCAAGAAAATATTTTGAGACATTTTGAACTCAAATAAAAAATTTCCAACATTGTTTTTTTAAAGTTTTCAAATATTTAATTAATTCAAAGAAAAGGCTTAATTCAAATTAATTCCAAATAAATTCCAGAAAAGTCTCAAAAATTCAAAAGGGACAATAAATGCAAGATAGGAAAAATTGAGATGTTACAACCACCACCTGGTATATCAATCTCCCCCTTGATGTGTATATTGACAAATATCGAAAAGGCACAATTTTGAGTTGGAAAATAGAAAGAAGAAAGCAATTTGATTGCAAAGCCTCACCTTGTCCAAATGCAAGAGAAAGCAAATACCATGACCAAGTTGGTAAAATAGCATTTATAGTAAACCAATAAAAGGAGCAAGTTTTCCATAAACACTTGTCGGGACCCGAATATGCAAATCCGGACCCTCTGTGTATTTTGTACTAGTCCAGGATCACACTAGTACACACAGTCATAACAGGGATGAAGTACCACAGTCATACACTGCGGAAATAATAATAAAGTACTTCGAACATTAAATAAACTGGTTACAAGACCTTAAGGCCAACTTACAAATAGTGTGCCACGCAGGGCTTACAATAACCAAAAGTAAATAATCGGCAGCGGAATGAAGAACATCGGTGACTCCCATCAATATGCCACAGGGAACTAACAAGGTTCAACTCCTAGATAACTGCCTCCTCACGGAACTTCTCCTTCGAAGTTGAAGTCTTCTCCTCAACTGATGATTGTGTTGGAAGCAAGGGTGAGTATACAACATACTCAGCAAGTCATGCAAAGGGGTGCAATCCTATTACTATATGCATGGCTTCTTCCAAAGAGATGGCTTAAGTGGTTCTTTTGCATCAAACAACATTTTGCTTTGATTAAATAATCTTAATAGATTCAAAGGCGGTAAAACCATATTATATAATAAGTTATCAATCTCTTTTCAAGTAGTTTGGCACAACGCCCTATATCACTTTAGCAATTATCTCTGGCCTACAGCCACCCATCCCACATTTTATTTTAGAAGATCTAACCCTTGACTATAATCCCCGAGCTTTGTCCAGTACCGTGGAATCGGCTATTCGAATAGTTTTGACACACTCTGCAGAGGTTATGCACTTTACCCACAAGATACGGTCAAACACCACAAAAGCGAATGACTGTAACAAAGCCTTTCGAAAACTTCTACCTTAACAAGTGGACCTTCCCGGTTGCCGTACACTATCCCTTCTCTCAGCAGAGACGAAGTATAGGACCGACATACCGTTGGATGGGTACCTAGCCGTAGCCTCGGTACGCTCCCCCGTACAACTACACAAAGGGTGTAGTTGACACCCCGAGGTACCACATGCTAGTTATTAGTAACTTACTCAACTAGGACCGTCCCACTTCAGTCATGTGGTTGCACGATTGACTCAGTTCAAAGGCTTGCAAGGTTAAGTCCTTAGGGTGATCAGGGCAAGACTACCCAAAGAACCAAAACGACTTTCCCGGTACCAATCATGGCCCACCAGATCAACCTTGCCACTTGCCACAGACTAAATATTTTCCCACCCAGTTTGATTATTGTGCAACACATGCCACCGATAATATCAGTGACCATGTAGAACCACAAAGGTACCTACACTTCACATCATCGCGTGGCAAGATTACACCATTTCCAAAATTCATTCCGTATATAATTAGTCAATATTATTTTGCCATTTGAAACACATTTCACGCAAGCATAGCTACGCAACTATTCACGGTTTAGCCTCCCGTGTTGGCACAATAGTATCATCCAACTTAATTAACGAACTTAAGGTGACAATGGATACATGGCATACAAATATTAACATCAAGGGTGGAATTTACAATTGGGTTGATTAACTACTTCACCCAAATTAAATTAATTCATTTTAACAAGATAGCATGCATAATTTAAATCAAAATATATTTCAAAAGTTTGGAGCAATATGGTCAAAGCACAACTTGCCTTCGTAAAACAGCGAATCTTTGTCTGGAGCTTGATCCTCGAAATCCGCGTCCTCACACAGCTCGACGTCTACGCGTAACAGATAAAGAACCAAATAAACACGCAAAACAACATACAAATACACATTCAGAGAAATGCTGCAAATTAAACTAATTCATAATTTCACGAAAACTTCCAGATATTTAGTCTAGCATTTTCTAAGATTTATAAAATTTATTTTGCTATTTTTGAACGTATAGTTTAAGAGCTACAAAATTCATAAGTTTGGACTTTCCGCAAATAATTTAACTGTATATATTTAATTATAAAATTTCATTAAAATTACTGTAGGAAGGTATTAATTTCTACTAATTAACAAAATTTGTCGCAAGCGATTTGAACGTAAAATGAATTTCTAGCGAAAAGACAAAATTCGCAATTTCTGGAAAATCAATACGTAAAGCAACTTTGGTTTTGCATGCATGGTACTATTCACTGCGTATATGTGTATTCTTCAGCCATTGCATATGGGTTCGGTTTGGCATTTGCTACGTGAGAAAAAAAAATAGAGATCGGCTAGACGACCAGAGCGGGACAGCGAGCGTAGTTGGCCGGAGGCAGCGACGACGAATGTAGTCAGCCGGAATCAGTCGGCAGCGACGGTGGCTACGGCAACGGCGTGCTTGTGCAAGTAGACTAGAGAGGAGTCACGATCAGCTACGCCAACAAATATACGTGTAAACGCATACGTCTATTATATATTTGTATACTTGCATACGATCCTAGTACAAATAGACATACATGCGTACGTACGACATATACATGCAACGAGACCAACCGATCGGTAGAGATAGAGCGTATACGAAGGAAAAGAAAAAAAAGGTATACCGGCTGGCGCAGGAGATGCGAGATCGAAGAGTGCGTCGACGGCGCGGTAACCGGCGGCGACGGCGGCTCCAACGGTGCGGCGACGGTGACGGTGTACCCGGCGTCGACCACAACGGCGAAGGCGGCAATGATGACGACGACGACGACGTAACCGGCGGCGACGACGACGTAGACGACAGCGGAAGCGACGGCGACGGCGGCGGCATACACGATGTTGACAACAGCGGTGGCGACGACCAAGTCAGGTAAACGGCAGTGCACGGCGTCTGAAGAATTCGGCTGGAGATGAAATCTTTCGCGTGGAGTGAGTCACGGTGTTTTCCAATGGAGCCTGGACGTTGCTTGTCCATGCATGGGGAAATGAGATGGCTGGAGATGGAAACAGCAGGACATGCCTTGCTAAATGGAGAACGTATGGAAAGATTAGAGGAATCGGCTGAAAGAAATTAGTACATGCATACAATAAGGAGCTAGAAATGGTAGGCAAGGAGCGTGCATGTGGGGCTTCATGCATGCATGCAGGAAAATGCATCAAGGAGAAAAGAAACGACCAGTCTTCTCGCATGCAAGGAAATGGAATAGCCATTAGTTCATGAAGTGGTTCACTAAGGAATGGAAGAGGCCATTACGTGAGAGTAGAAATGGATGGAGGAGTTTAGTAGGACTAGTAACTGATGGAGTGATGGAGAGCAAGGAACGGCTGGAATGGTAAAAGACAATAACGATTTGGAAATCAAACGCCCAATACACATGCAAACATATATACACATATACATTCCAAAACATGTTGAGAGAAAAAAAATAACGGAGAGGTTCCAAAATCTAAAAAAAAATCCTCTAAAATACTAGGAACTATTTGGAACCTAACGAAGTTGGTTTTGTGATTTTTTGACGTATAGATTTTTCGAAAAAAATCTTTTAGTGAATCAGACACCTGTACCGATTTTTTGTAAAATCAACGACTTACGTTAAATAACATATTTTTTGAAAATATTTGAAGAGAACACTCTCGTTTTCCAATTATCTTTATTTTAAACAAAATTTTAGATTTTGTGCTTATGCAAAAATGCATGATCTTTATTTAATACGATTAGTCCAACAAACTTGAATTCAAATTACTCGTGAAGATTCCAAGTAAATTTTGAAAAATACAAATAATCCTTGAAACACACTAAATATATTAAAAACAATTTTTTGGGATGTTACAAACCTCCCCCCTTAACAGAATCTCGTCCCCGAGATTCGAGGCTAACTAGAGAATAGGTTCGGAAACTCCTTCAAATCTTCTTCGCGTTCCCAAGTCGCTTCACTTTCTGAGGGGTTGCTCCATTGAACTCTGCAGAAGCGGATTGATTTATTTCTTATCTCTCGATCAACTGTGTCCAAAATCCTGATGGGGTATCCCTTATAAATCAAGTCTTCTTGCAATTCTATCTCTTCCAGATGTGTCTGCTCTGTTGGCACTCGAAGGCACTTCTTAAATTGAGATACATGGAACACGTCATGTACTCCTGTCTCATTCCAATTTTATGACGTTCGACAAGTTCGTCCGTACAAAGCTTCAAATGGTGACATCTGCAGACTTGTCCGATAACTGTTTTTATAACTGAACTCTGCGTACGGTAGACACTTGTCCCATGAAGTGGTATATGCCAGTGCACAAGCTCTAAGCATGTCTTCCAAAACCTGGTTAACTCTTTCAGTCTGACCATCTGTCTGAGGATGATAGGCCGTGCTGAAGTTTATTCGGTTTTCCCATGGCCTCGTACAGCTTGTTCTAGAACCCGGAGGTAAATTGAGTACCTTTGTCCGATATACCTTCTTGGGCACTCTATGTAAGAAGACAATCCTTGACACCACTTCGACTTCATCTTCTAACAACCTTTGCATATCTCGTTCTGATTCTCCTTGATCTGTTCCTTCATCTCTATCCACTTATTGATAGCCCTCTGATAGGGTTTCTTAGCTATTGGGAAGATATCGGCACCCATTTGATCACAAATTTGTTATCCCCGTCCGGCGGCATACCAAGTAAGTCTTATGGATGCACTTCTACGTATTTGCCGATCACTGGTACTTCTTCTCGACTAACAGCTTCACACCATTGACCATCAACTGGCCATCCCGAACTACGGTTACTTGAGATTCCTCACACTTTCGTGACCACAAACCAAACATCTCAACTGCACCTACCCTGTGAGTTGTTTATACTGACATTGGCAACCTTCCACACATTGAAGATTTTCCTCAAAACAACAACCTTTAGGCGCACTTTCATGTTACCTGTACCACAACAAACGGTGGCTCATACCATGACACCACACTGTGCTCATAGCCTCAAGTTCTAGCTCTATGGCTATCATTCCACACAACTCATTATTAGTTGCTCTATGAAGATATCTGATCTTTATTAATACTCTTGCATCAAAACTTTACATATCAGCATACTCACATACCAGCTATATATATATTTTTTAACGAGAGAATTCTTACAAAGGTTTCTCAACTAATCACTCTCTCATAAGCATGAAACATTACATTGTTTAAAGAAATCTTATGCCTTGGACTTCCTCAGTAGGGTCTTCATCCGCACACTTCTTCTTCATCTGAACCTTTGGCACGGGTTGCGTATCTCCAGCGCGACTTGTTCCGCAATTTGCTCCTGGGACTGATATTCTGGTAGGCGTAAGACTAGAATTGAAACAAGCAAGTGTAACACAACTTCTCTTAGGACAACTTTTAGCATAGTGTCCTGGCTTATTGCAACAATAGCAACACCTGGATGATGTCTACTGGTTTCCTCCTGACATATCCCTATTTTTGGTAGAGATAAAGCTGAGATTGATGCGATCTGCAGTGAACACTTTCTTCTGAGGGCATTGATTAGCAATATGTCCTGGCTGGCGACAAGCAAAGCAATTTCTAGACAATAAACTTCGTCCTTGCGAATTTTTCTCCGGGGTGGTGTTATGAAAACTCCGACCTTCAGGGTGAAGCACGGGTGAAAGTGTCTCGAACAAGGTCTGTGTGGTATGGCATCTGAGTTGTTGAGGTGCACTCTTCTTTCGTCATTGTGGTGGTCCCTCCGGACAAGCTTTCTGACGCTTGCGGTTGTCTTCCAATTTCTCGCGCTCGTCTTATGGATCAAAGGTCCTGTTAACCCATTCCGCTTGCTTCAACTGACTCCTTGGGCAAGTTGCTCCCCTGGTATTACCACTCACTCTTGGTGCTATAAACTTAACTGATCCAATTTCCAGAATGATCATGATTTCAGAAATTGCTTGATCTTTCTGGGGACATTCCTTAACAAAATGACCTAACTCACCACAGTTGTGGCAGGAATGTTTGGGTTGTCTTGCTGGATTGAGGGGACATTCTCTAGCCAATGGCCTTTTTCACCACATAGAAAACAATTCCATGGTGACCAAGTATCACTGGCTTCTTGAGGTAGATTGATAAGGTTGACATGCTGCTTCTTCTTTTCTTCATGCGGCACCTTAAGTGCGGATGACAGTCCTTTTCTCCTTGTTGACTCTTGAGCAATGACGGCTCAAAAATCCTTTCGCTGATGCCGAGTCACAGTGTTCACTAATGAATCCAAGGGGCATTGAGCTGGGCAATGATCCCTACCTTCACAAAGATGGCATGTGACGTTGTTCATAGGACATTCTCTAGGTAGATGGCTTCCTTCACAGCTGGAACAATTTATTGCATGTTCATCAGCAGTGTGTCCTATTTCTCCACAACGGATACATGCACGGTCTTTTGATTTGTTTGGTTGGCAACACTTCAAAGAACAACGCCCAGGTATAGTATCAGGTGCGGAGGTACCATTCTTCCATGGTCTTACTATGGTTCCACTGTCTTCTGACGACAGGAAGTGCTGACGAAAGACGGTGGCAAACTCCATCCAAGTGATGGTATGTCCATCCTCAAAGGTGGCGTAGAAATCTTTCCACCAAGCTAATGCATTTCCTTCTAACTGGCATGTAGCATAGGGAACTTTCTCTTTATCCTCACATTGCACCAAAGCTAGCTTCTCTTCTATGATGCGAAGCCAAATTTCTGCATCTCTGGGAGTGGCTGATCCATCAAACGTGGGTGGTTTAGTCTTCATGAACAAAGAGAACTTTGGTTGCGGACACGCTGTTGTGTCTGTAGTTGTAGGGGTATTGATTTTAGTTCCGTTAGCGTTCATCTGTTGCATCACCATCTGCATAAACTGGGTTTGAGCGATGAGAAACTGATCCAAGTACTGATTAGTTATTGGCGGTACGGTAGATAGCTGCTTATTGATCTCTACTTTATCATTGGCAACAGTAGCTGCAACTGAATTGACTTGAACTACTTCAGAAACACTGGTGTAGGCGGTCCTTTCCATCTGTTGACACGCGAAGGTTTAGTTGGGAGGGAAAATCAAAGGTAGGGTTTAAGAATCCTAGTGCAGGGGAATAGGTTTAACCCAAAAACTCAAACACACATTATTAATAACTTGGTATGGTTGCTTATACAAGCCTAAAAGCTATGCAACACATACTGCACACCCAGCAACAATGAAAAACAAAATTAACCTAAGCGCACAATTTTTTAACGGCTAAGAGGGTAACTCTCCTATCTTAAGAGGCGCGACTCTCCTACATGAGTCTCACTGACTACTAAAGCACTAGTTCTTCACGCTTTAGAAACACCGCATCGATCCACTTCTCCTTGAGCTCGATGATTCCTTACTTCACGGTCTTCAGGGTTGACAGCGACATCCAATACTTTCTCCTTAAGTGTGAAACATCATTAACTATTCAGAATGACTCAGGTAAGATTTCCATTTAAACCGAAGGGAATGATAGAAGTTTCAGCAAAGAGAAAAGAATAGGAGAATAAGATAAGTCAAGAGCATATTATTCTTTCAAGTTAAATTTTCTCTTTAGAAAATAATTTTGAAGCTCCAAAAGATAGCCAATCTATCTAGGGTCAAGACCTACAGTCAGTATGGCTCTGATACCACCTCTGTCGGGACCCGAATATGCAAATCCGGACCCTCTGTGTATTCTGTGCTAGTCCAGGATCACGCTAGTGCACACAGTCATAACAGGGATGAAGTACCGCAATCATACACAGCGGAAATAATAATAAAGTATTTCAAACATTAAATAAACTGGTTACAAGACCTTAAGGCCAACTTACAAATAGTGTGCCACGCAGGGCTTACAATAACCAAAAGTAAATAATCAGCAGCGGAATGAAGAACGTCGGTGACTCCCATCAATATGCCACAGGCAACTGACAAGGTTCAACTCCTAGATAACTGCCTCCTCGCGGAACTTCAACTTCGAAGTTGAAGTCTTCTCCTCAACTGATGATTGTGTTGGAAGCAAGGGTGAGTATACAACATACCCAGCAAGTCATGCACAGGGGTGCAATCCTATTACTATATGCATGGCTTCTTCCAAAGAGATGGCTTAAGTGGTTCTTTTGCATCAAACAGCATTTTGCTTTGATTAAATAATCTTAATAGATTCAAAAGCGGTAAAACCATATTATATAATAAGTTATCAATCTCTTTTCAAGCAGTTTGGCACAACGCCCTATATCACTTAAGCAATTATCTCTGGCCTACAGCCACCCATCCAACATTTTATTTTAGAAGATCTAACCCTTGACTGTAATCCCCGAGCTTTGTCCAGTACCGTGGACTCGGCTATTCGAATAGTTTTGACACACTCTGCAGATGTTATGCACTTTACCCACAAGATACGGTCAAACACCACAAAGGCGAATGACTGTAACAAAGCCTGTCAAAAACTTCTACCTTAAGAAGTGGACCTTCCCGGTTGCCATACACTATCCCTTCTCTCAGCAGAGACGAAGTATAGGACCGACATACCGTTGGATGGGTACCTAGCCGTAGCCTCGGTACGCTCCCCTGTACAACTACACAAAGGGTGTAGTTGACAACCCGAGGTACCACATGCAAGTTATTAGTAACTTACTCAACTAGGACCGTCCCACTTCAGTCATGTGGTTGCACGATTGACTCAGTTCAAAGGCTTGCAAGGTTAAGTCCTTAGGGTGACCAGGGCAAGACTACCAAAAGAACCAAAACGACTTTCCCGGTACCAATCATGGCCCACCAGATCAACCTTGCCACTTGCCTCAGACTAAATATTTTCCCACCCAGTTTGATTATTGTGCAACACATGCCAACGATAATATCAGTTACCATGTAGAACCACAAAGGTACCTACACTTCACGTCATCACGTGGCAAGATTACATCATTTCCAAAATTCATTCCGTATATCATTAGTTAATATTATTTTGCCATTTGAAACACATTTCACGCAAGCATAGCTACGCAACTATTCACGGTCTAGCCTCCCGTGTTGGCACAATAGTATCATCCAACTAAATTAACCAACTTAAGGTGACAATGGATACATGGCATACAAATATTAACATCAAGGGTGGAATTAACAATTGGGTTGATTAACTACTTCACCCAAATTAAATTAATACATTTTAACAAGATAGCATGCATAATTTAAATCAAAATATATTTCAAAAGTTAGGAGCAATATGGTTAAAGCTCAACTTGCCTTCGTAAAGCAGCGAGTCTTGGTCTGGAGCTTGATCCTCGAAATCCGCGTCCTCACACAGCTCGACGTCTACGCGTAACAGATAAAGAACTAAATAAACACGCAAAACAACGTATAAACACACATTCAGAGAAATGCTGCAAATTAAACTAATTCATAATTTCATGAAAACTTCCAGATAATTAGTCTAGCATTTTCTTAGATTTATAAAATTTATTTCGCTATTTTTGAACGTATAGTTTAAGAGCTACAAAATTCATAAGTTTGGACTTTCCGCAAATAATTTAACTGTATATATTTAATTATAAAATTTCATTAAAATTACTGTAGGAAGGTATTAATTTCTACTAATTAACGAAATTCGTTGTAAGCGATTTGAACTTAAAATGAATTTCTAGTGAAAAGACAAAATTTGCAATTTCTGGAAAAATCAATACGTAAAGCAACTTTGGTTTTGCATGCATGGTATTATTCACTGCGTATATGTGTATTCTTCAGCCATTGCATATGGGTTCGGTTTGGCATTTGCTACGTGAGAAAAAAAAACAGAGATCGGCTAGACGACCAGAGCGGGACATCGAGCGCAGTCGGCCGGAGGCAGTGACGGCGACGGCAAACGCAGTCAGCCGGAATCAGTCGGTGGCGACGGTGACTACGGCGACGACGCGCTTGTGCATGTAGACTAGAGAGGAGTCACGATCAGCTACGCCAACAAATATACATGTAAACGCATACATCTATTATATATTCGTATACTTGCATACGATCCTAGTACAAATAGACATACATGCGTACGTACTACATATACATGCAACGAGACCAACCGATCGGTAGAGATAGAGCGCATACGAAAGAAAAGAAAAAAAGGTATACCAGCCGGCGCAGGAGATGCGAGATCGGAGAGTGCGTCGACGGCGCGGTAACCAGCGGCGATGGTGGCTCCAACGGCCCGGCGACGGTGACGGCGTACCCGGCATCGACCACAGCGGCGAAGGCGGCAATGACGACGACAACGGCAATGTAACCGACAGCGACGACGACGTAGACGATAGCGGAAGCAACGGCGATGGCGGCGGCATACACGGCGTCGACAACAGCGGTGGCGACGACCAAGTCGGGAAAATGGCAGTGCACGACGGCTGAAGAATTCGGCTGGAGATGAAATTTTTCGCGTGGAGTGAGTCACGGTGTTTTCCAATGGAGCCTGGACGTTGCTTGTCCATGCATGGGGAAATGAGATGGCTGGAGATGGAAACAGCAGGACATGCCTTGCTAAATGGAGAAAGTATGGAAAGATTAGATGAATCGGCTGAAAGAAATTAGTACATGCATACAATAAGGAGCTAGAAATGGTAGGCAAGGAGCGTGCATGTGGGGCTTCATGCATGCGTGCAGGAAAACGCATGAAGGAGAAAAGAAACGACCAGTCTTCTTGCATGCAAGGAAATGGAATAGCCATTAGTTCATGAAGTGGTTCACTAAGGAATGGAAGAGGCCATTACGTGAGAGTAGAAATGGATGGAGGAGTTTAGTGGGACTAGTAACTGATGGAGTGATGGAGAGCAAGGAACGGCTGGAATGGTAAAAGACAATAACAACTTGGAAATCAAACGCCCAATACACATGCAAACATATATACACATATACATTCCAAAACTTGTTGAGAGAAAAAAAATAACGGAGAGGTTCCAAAATCTAAAAAAAATCCTCTAAAATACTAGGAACTATTTGGAACCCAACGAAGTTGGTTTTGTGATTTTTTGACGTATAGATTTTATGAAAAAAATCTTTTAGTGAATCAGACACCTGTACCGATTTTTTGTAAAATCAACGACTTACGTTAAATAACATATTTTTTGAAAATATTTGAAGAGAACACTCTCGTTTTCCAATTATCTTTATTTTAAACAAAATTTTAGATGTTGTGCTTATGCAAAAATGCATGATCTTTATTTAATACGATTAGTCCAACAAACTTGAATTCAAATTACTCGCAAGGATTCCAAGTAAATTTCAAAAAATACAAATAATCCCTGAAACACACTAAATATATTTAAAACAATTTTTTGGGATGTTACAACACTCTAAAAGTCAAGAAGAGTTAACAAAATCTCAATTTTGCTTATGATCCAAAGAAAAGAACAATTTTTCACTCTGATCATGAGAAAGCATTGCTCGCCTTTTCATATTTTCTCCCCCTTTTGTCAATATAAGCATCAAGAGAACTTGTATGCATGAAATGCATCCTAGATGAGCTCTGAAGATTACCCAAGTGACCACAAAGAGAAAGTATGACACTATGGTACTGAAATTTAGATTATGCTAAACTAAGGCATATCCAAGTGCATAATTTTACAATCCTTACTAGCAAGCAAAAAGAGAATTATACTGTTTTTGCATGATTTCAACAAGAGCACCACTTAGTATAATCTCCAAACTAGAAGCAAAGCTATGCCATGGAGCAAATGAAAAACCTAGAGTTCAACCTAGTCAATTTTTTGGGGGAGCTACAAGAGCATAAGAGATCCTTCATGCTAAATCATCGTTTGTTAATGCAAATTATAGATTTTAATGCACACAATGTGGTTTAGAGAGCTTATCCTAGCGAAACATATTCTCCACTAGGAGCCATTGACAAAAGCCTCCTAGGCTTCTCCCTCGTCCCCTTTTCTTTGATTTTATTTGCATTTCTCAGTTTTTGATTGACCCTCGCCATAGTCGACCATCTCAAGTATGACAATAAAAAGCGTGCTTGTGAATGTAAAGTATTGAAATAAATTTTTGTAATTTTTTAAAATAATATTAAAAAATTTACAGAAATAATATGCCGACGCAAAAAATCACAAAAATTCCCATCTGCCAACATTTGAAATATTGACAGAGTTATGTAAACAACAGTCAATATCTCTGTCGGTATTTCAAATATTGACAGACGCATGTCGATATCTCTCTGTCGATATTTGAAACATCGACAAAAAGCATATAACCGACCTGGCCGATGCTCAGTTGGCCAAATCTCCTGTGCGCCACCCGAGCTAGCCGAAAAACAGAAGGACAGGGGGAAGATAAGAAAGGAGAGGAAGAAGAAGAATGGGAAGAAGAATGGAAAGGAGAAGGGGTGGAGGGTAAGGGGAGGAAGAAGAAGGGGAAGGAGAAAAGGAGGGGAAGGGGAGGAAGAAGAAGAAGAGGAAGAAGAAGAAGAGGAAGAAGAAAGTAATCCACATTTTTTTGAGGAAAAGTAATCCGCATTTTTGCATGTGAAGTTATTTGCTCATTTCAATTACAATTTGAGAATACAACTTGGTGAACATATTAAATAGATTTATAAGTAATTAGCTGTAGAGTATCATTAGTTGTTTAGATATATGACTTAGTGACCAGATTAAATAGATTTGTAAGTAATTAGGTGTGTAGTGTAACAATAGTTATTTAGATGCATGACTTAGGGCCTAGATTAATTAGGTTTGTAAGTAATCAGTTGTGTAGCATAGTAATAGGTTTTTTTAGATACATGACTTAGTGACTAGATTAATTAGGTTCGTAAATAATTAGTTGTATAGAGTAGTAATAGTTATGTAGACATATATAGATTTACTATGGATCAGATTGGACATACAAAATTGTGAAAAGTATGCGCGGTAGTATGTAGTTGAAAAATTAAATGTATGTATGCCTGCATTAGTTGTTTATGTAGTGTAGAGTAGGTCATCGTGGTACATAGGTGTAGCAGTATTGGTATGTTTGTAATTTATGAGGTGTAGTAAGTATTGATAAAGTTGATAGGATTACGTTGTACACGTAATAAGAATTTGATGGATTGCTTGACAGGTATGAATGAAGGAGGACAATTCAAAATACACTAGGGAGAAGGGGTTCGGCACATGGGTGAACAAGGGGTGGAACTAGGTCATTTTCTAAGTATGGTGGCTGACCTGTTACGTGCAGGGGAGCGTTCATGAGGCACGGTTACCAGATGGTTGTACCACTTGTTCTCATTGGACTGTGATTTGCATGATCTCAAGTTGCATGGTGTTGGGTGTCGGAGGTGGGATTGCACGTACTGGGAGTTAGTGGAACTAAGGGGCCAAAGTCATGGAGCTCGTATGTACGAATGGCGAATGAGAAAGGATGTCCATTAGTATTGTATGCACAAGCATTTGAGAAAGTCCATGTCAGCAATGTGATGCAGGAGGAGGCTGTTGGTGATGAACCAGAGGAAATTGGGGAGAGCAGCTGTCGGGACCCGAATATGCAAATCCAGAACCTCTGTGTATTTCGCACTAGTACAGGATCACGCTAGTGCACACAGTCTCAACATAGATGAATACCACAATCATACACATCAAAAAATATAAATAAAGACTTCATCTATTAAACATAACTTGTTGAATGACCTTATTGTCAATCTTACAATAATACGCCACACATAGCTTAGACTAAGAAATAAATAAAACTACAATGGTAATAAACTATTCGTATTAACTCTTCAATATGCCGTAAGCAACTGACATGGTTTGCACCCTAATTGTTCGACTCCTCCTGGTACTCCTCCTCAAAAGATGGCATTGACTCATCTCCAACTGGTGTTTGGATTGTTGCAAGGGTTTGAGTATGTAAAGCACTCAACAAGTTGTGCACAGAATGCAAGTTTGTTATACTACATGCTTGGCTTGTTACAAGTGAATGACTAATTTGGTTATTTTGCATTAAAGCATCATTTACAAGCAATTACAATAAACTGATTGAAAGGCAGTAAAACAAATATTAACCATAATAAATTTCTTATTTATTTCACAAATAAACTATTTCACAACCTTAACCAATTTCCATATTTCCATAGGCACACGACCTTCATTCCCAAGTTTATTTTATCAAAACCTAACCCTTGACTGTAAATCCCGACCATTGCCCAATACCGTGGACATGGATATTCAAATAGGTTTGACACTGTATAGAGGTTATACACTTTACTCACAAGATATAATCAACTCACCATGTCTGTCATGACTCGCCATACAAGAGTATGCGAATGAGCGATCATAACAAAACCTTTACAATGCTCTGTTTAAACCCAGTACTGCCTGCTGAGGTTTGAACACTGCAGGGACTGGTTACCACTTACAGGGGCCCCTCTTGCGCCATGTGAGTCTACCCATATACCCAGAACTGTAACACCCTAATTTTTGCTTTTCATGAATTTAATTGAAATTTTACACTTTTGAGAAATTTTGGAATTTTCTAGAATTTATTTGGATTTAATTTGAATTTATTCCCTTTTGAGATAATTAAATAATTAAAAGTTTTAAATAAGATTTTGTTGGAAATATTTTAATTGAGTCCAAAATGTCTTAAAGTATTTTCCAGAATTTTTTTGATTATTTTGCTATTTTCCAGAATTTTTTTGATTATTTCACCGAAAATCCAACTGCTTTATCGCTCATCCGACCGAAGTCGAACTCGAAGTCGACTCAACCGACCAAACCCTAACCCACGCGACCGTTGGATCGAGATCCAACGGCCAGCGTTGAGCCACGTCACTCATGTGGGGTTCGGTTCGATCCCGTTCGCACCGGCCGGATCCGGGCCGTTGATCGCGTTCGCGTGGATGGCTGAGGTTGAGCCACGTCACCTTCTCCGTGTGGCCGCCGGATTCTGCCGTCGCGCTCGGGTGGACCTCGTTTTTCGCTGTTTTCACGAACACCGAGGGCACTATTTAATGCGCCGCCACCCGTGTTGTGTTCATCTCTTCCGTGCGCACGCGTAGCCCTAGGTAGCCAAGCTCGAGCCGCCGTAATCGCTCGTCGAAGTTGAGCTAGGGTTCCACAGCGGTTTCTGCCATTTTTCGCCGCCGTCGAGCCGTCTCCGCCGTGTTGGTGCCCAGTTCCGAGACTGTTGCGACGAGGCGCACCCGTGCGTACCACTCACTTCGCCGGAGCGTGCCCGAAACGCCGTTGGTCGTGTCGTCGTCTCCAACTCCGGCAATCTAGCTCCGCCAGGGACATTGCCGGAACCGCGAGCTCCCTCCACCGTCGGATCCTCATCGAACGGCCCAGATTCGCCCACGTCACCCGTAAGTGTTTTCCACGTTTTAGTTTTAGATCTAATATTAAGCGTTGGATCTAGATTCAACGCTTTAGATTAAGCCACGTAGCCGTAAACCTCACCGTGATTAGATTAGACCTAGGCCATTAGATCTAGATCGAACGGTAGAGATCTAGCCACATAGTTTGGTTACTGCACGGGATTACATCCATTTGTGACCGTTAGATCTAGATCGTACGGTTAGATTTAACCCGCGTTGTAGCGTTAGATGCGATCGCAACCGTTCGATCGAGATCGAACGGTGTAGTTGGAGCCATGTGTCGCCGCCCAGGTCATGCCACGTAACCCCCCAGTGACGTGCTAAACCAGATCCCATCCCGACCGTCCGATTCGAATCGAACGGTCCAGATCGATCGCGTCATTACAAAACGAGTGAGATTGGATCCAATCTAGACCGTTGGATTTCAAACCAACGGCCCAGATCGAGCCACGTCGCGCGTAGCCGAACCGTCGCGGTCCACGTGGGCGCGCCCGGCCGCCGCCGACGCCGCGATAATGTCGACGCGGCCCGCTGCGGCCGATCGCGACCGACCGCGACGCTGACGCCATCTGGCCGACGTCATGGTGGGGCCCGCGTGTCAGTACCGTTCGGCCGAGCCGTGATGACATCAGCAGTTGACGTCATTCGAGTGGGTCCCACGTGTCAGTGACACGTGCACCCGTGGATCGGGTCCACGGTGGACCAAACCCGAACCGTGGACCGAGTCCATGGACCGGATGACGCAGGCATGACGTCATAATTCGATTTTCCTTTAGAAAAATAATTCGGTGGAAATTCAAATTCCCCGCTGACGCAATGTTGACGTCATAATCGGATTTTTCAATAGAAAAATAAATGAATTAATTCGGTTTATTCTTTAATTTGATTTTTCAAACTTCAAACTCTTATAACTTTTGCATTTTAACTCCGATTTGGGTGATTCCAATTTCTAAATTTTTATAAAATTGAGTTCTACTTAATGGTGAATTTTGTTTAATTTTTGGACATGAGTTTGCCTCTATTTATATTTATTTAATTTATTCTTCAAACTTTAAACGATTATAACTTTTGCGTTTTAACTCCGTTTTGGACGATTCAAATTTCTAAAAATTTATAAAATTGTGCTCTTTCTGTTTATGAACTTTATTTGAATTTTTGGACACTTTTTGTCCACTGTTTAATTATTTATTGCTATTTGCACGCGTTATGAGTAGACGTAAAAGTACCCGAAGGCTTCAAAGGTGAAGTTTTGACCCAGGAGACAGCTCAAGACCAAGAACAAGTAATTTTTGAAGGCAAGTTATGCTTTAATCATATTTCTCCTATTTTTGCAAATTAGTTTGATTTAAATTATTTCATGCTAGTTTAATTAGAAATTGTTTTAATTATTTCTGGGAATTAGATAAATGCCAAATTGCAGTATGACACCTTGACTATTTAATTATGTGCCTTGAACCCTTGTCACCCTAGTTGGGAATCATATTAGTTGGTCCTTAGTAATTTGCCAACATTGGGTATTTAGACCGTTGTAGTTATTGCTTAGACCCGCTACGTGCACATGACATGATTTTGGACAATCAAATGTTAATATTGACTTAATGAGATATTGAACTTGTTTTGGAGAAGTATCATGTGTTGAGATGATGATGATGGCACGTGGTGCACGGTAATCAACTGGGTTTGATAAATAGATTTAGACCGGGGCAAGTGGCAAGAATGATATGGTGGGCCATGAGTGGCACCGGGGATGTCGCGTTGGTTCTTCGGTAGTCTTGCCCTGGTGATCTTAAGGACTTAACCTTGCAAGCCTTTGATATGAGTCAAACGTGCAACCACATGTCTGTAATGGGACGGACCTAGTTAAGTAAGTTACTAATAACTTGCCTGTGGTACCTCGGGGTGTCAACTACACCTTTTGTGTAGCTTTGAAGGGGGAGCGTACCATGGCCATGGCATGGTACTCTTCCAACAGTATGTTGGTCCCATACTTCGCCTTCGCTGAGGGAAGGGATGGTGTATGGCAAAAACCAGAGAGGTTCACTTGTAAAGTTTGCGGTTTTCGAAAGTGTCAGGACCCGAATTTGCAAATCCGGACCCTCTGTGTATTCAGCACTAGTCCAGGAACGCGCTAGTGCACACAGTCTCAACATTGGTAAATATCACAATCATACTCAACGAAATAATAAGGTACCTTAACTAGTTAACCAAACTGGTTGCTCGACCTTATGGTCAAGTTACAAATATATGCCATGCAGGGCGAAAATTCAATAAGAGAGAAATAACTGCAGTGGAAAATAAGATAACTTCGTGGCGCCATCCAGTATACCACAGGCAACTGACTGGGCTCGCTCCCTAGTTAGACGGTTCCTCTTGGAGCTCCTCCTCCAAAGCTGGTGTAGACTCTCCTTCAACTGGTGTTGTATTGTGGCAAGGGTGAGTACTTGGTACTCAGCAAGTCATGCACAGAATGCAACTAATATGCTACATGCATGGCTTAATACAAAGGAATAGCTAATGGTTCATTTGTAGTAACAGCATTTAACAAATAACATAAGTAGATTCGAAAGCGATAGAAACAGTGTAATAACAATAACTTTTCCAGGAGTTAAATAAACATCTTTTCCAATCCTAATCCACATTTCCATCAACAACAATATTAAACCAAACCCAACCTTTTAAGTCCAAGTTATTTTCAAGAGAATCTAACCCTTGACTGTAATTCCCGAGCGATGTCCAATACCGCAGACACGGCTATTCGAATAGATTTTACACTCTGCAGAGGTTATGCACTTTACCCATAAGATACAGCCAAACACCACAAAGGCGAGTGTCCATAACAAAGTCTTTCGGAAACTTCTAACAGCACAAGTGGGCCTCCCCGGTTATTGAGCACTAACCCTTCCCTTAGCAATGGCGAAGTCTAGGCTATTTAACCGTTAGATGGGTACCTGGCTGTGAGGAGCCGCCCAGACCGTCCTTGGGTTATTGAATGCTCGGTCACCCACATCGGATTTGGAGGCTAGCAACGGATCGCCGATGGCGCTCGCAATGCTAGCACCCAAGCCCAAATGAGATAACCGTGAGACCATTCGAATAACTCGACAACAATCCCGAAGCTCGCCCAGGATAGCCCCGCATACCGGTTTCCATTATCATATCAACTCAATTTGCATAAAGGGGGCAATGAACTCAAAACCCCACAACCGGACACGCAACGCGGAAGCACAACAAGACGACTAAAACCAAAGCACAAAGACAAACCCGACAACCACACATGACAAGAACTCACTACAACAAACTCTAACTTGTAAAACCACTATAGTAAGAAGATCCTACCTAAACTCAGGATTTCTACAAAATTTCGGCATGATGCCTCTAGAAGAGGGGTCATCCACTCAGAAGACAGAAAAGCAATTAACATAGCAATATAGTTGACATGGATATGAGCAACATACAAGCATGATATGAGCACCAAAATACAGCAAGGTTCAACAACAGAAGTAGCCAAGTATACAAGCCTAGACATGACATAGCTTAAGGCTATCTATACAACAAAATGAAAGCACAACCACCAAAGTAAACCAAAAGTAAGACATCTCCGGAAGTGTCCTGCCCCTGAACACTTCCGGCGCAGTGCAACGTCGCAAGTAGCCTCTACTCGGTGCCCCGCCTGGCCACCGATAGGCGATGAAGGACAGAACTCGCGAACCGCTTGTCCTCACCTGAAAACCACAAAGCAGAAGCATGAGTACAAAAGGTACTCGCAAGACTTACCCGTGGTCTATATATGATCGACTCGAAAGAATATGCATCTGGATGTAGCAAGGAGTAAGCTTAATGTAAAAAGTGCGAAAAAGCTTAACTTTGTTGCATGTTACATTCTACTACTCAATTCACAAGTTTTATAGCATTTATGGACAGCACCTATTACTAGAGTGAAATCTGAAATTAAACATTTAAAGTAAAGCAAGTATCAACATGAACAAGTATAGTCATCAACATACCAACTAGCTTCATGTTTAAGTTGTTACTACGTTGAAATGTCGGATGATACAAGCGTGCTCATATCCGAGAGCGCGGCAATTCGAATCGCTTTCTCAACCCTGCAGGGGATCATCAATCGCACGACATGTGCCACAAGGAACCTCATGTCAACCCTCCTCCCATCCATACACATTCGTTGAGTCATCTTCATGCGGTTCGAGCACCTAGCACCCCCTCGAGCGGCCCAAGCCCCGCTTATCCCTCGAGAGTCGGCCTAAGCCTCGCCCTCAACCATGTCCAACCGCATGAGGGCATGACCCATCGAAACAGTATGCGATGAAAGAATGGCTTACCGTACCATTATATCGGGCATGCGATCAACAAGGTGTGCTCGATCAACATGGCAAGCAACGGATCGGTCCTTAACCGACACAGGCGAGACTACCACACTTGAGTCTCAACCCCCAAGTGATCCAACTCTCTCGCCCGGTCTCAAATTCAACATTTCAATCCCTAATCATATCCATTGCAACCCAATAGTGTGATGTAATTATTCTCAAGCGGTGGAACCATCCACCACTTGGCCCATACCCGACATCTAAGCAAACTAAGCATGGACACAATATATTTACCCATATACTAGCTCCAAAGGAGGTGTTCAACAAGTATGAAGGATTGCATGTGCAACAAATAGGATCTAGTACCATTCCCACAATTCAACTCCTAATGCATAACTTAAGCATCCAATAAGCAATTCATTCTCCAAAATACAAATATATATAAGGTTGAGTATGCTTAGGTGCTTGCCTTGAGCTTCTGTTGCGTTTTCAACCACAACTTGCCCCTCAACTTGCCCCTCGACCACGGCCACGTCAATCACCGCGGTTTCGTTCTCTACACGATAACAAGGCATGAAATGAGATGCATGCCGTGCATATGAGATGAAATGACAATTGAAGACTCATAAAAGCTTCAAAAATATGCAAGCATTCGTCAAACCAAAATGAAAGTGCAATTTAACACTACACACTAATAGACAACAATGTATTTGAAATGCCCAACACTACTCCAACTCAACTCTAGCCTTCTCTAAAGCAAACTCTGAATTTTCAGGATAGCATGAACTTCAAACAAGCATATCTCCTAATTTACTCAACCAAATTGAGTGATTCCAGTTTACGATTGAACATGAGGACAATACCTACTCATACCTCTATCCCTAATTGACCAACAATCAGTTTAGCTTGCCCAAAAACCGAAAAGAACAGCACTCTGTACAAAATGCACAAATCTGGACAGATTTCACCAAAATGACCATAACTTCTACAAGGTTTGATGAAATCGAGCGATTCTAATTTCTAATGAAACTTAAGAGGCATATCTACAGTTTAGCTTTGGCCAATTATCCATCCATTGCATGAACAACTCCCAGTTCGGCGAGGAACAGAGAGCAATGTTTAGCATCCACAATTTTAGAGTTTCAAACAGCAGGGACTTCAAACATACATAACTTTTTAACCATACAACCAAACTGAGATATCCCAGTTCCTAATGAAATATAATAACCTTACCTACAATTCCCACAACCCCTAATTTAACATCCATTAGTTTAACCCACTCAAAACTGAGCAAATCAGCAGCTCTGCCGAAATGCACAATTTTTGGACAGTCAGCACGAAAATCATCATAACTTTCTGCTGGATTAACTAAATCGATCGATCCCAGTTGGAAATGAAAGATAACTTGATTATCTACAATTAATTCTTCAGCCGGCTAGAGAGATGAAGCTTCTAAATTGCTCAAACACACGAATTACCGCAGCCCAAAAATCTGCTCGAAAATTTCAGAACAGCCCCAAACCCTAGAACATGGGTTTCCCTCCAAACTTTTCCCAAATCCAACCCTAGGGCACCCAAAACAGCAGGAGGAGACCCTCAAGAACCAGATCTAGCCATGGGGAGGGCTTACCTTGGCCTCCCTCAAGGAGGAGCCATGGGGAAGGAGGAGGAGCTTGGCTTGAGGAGGAGGGAGTGGAGCTCCAAGGTGCAGCATTGGAGGAGGCTTTGGCTTGGGCTGCTGGTGGAGCTTGGAGATGCTTGGAGGAGACCTCAAGTTGCTGCCATGGAGGTGTGCTTCCACCACAAGAGCTTGGCCAGGAGTGCTTGTGTTGCACGATTTGGGAAGAGAGGAAAAGAGGTGGCTGCTGTTTTTGGTGACCACTAGCTGCTGTTTTGTGTTGTGGTGTTTGCTGTTTTTCTTTTGTGGAGTTGGTGTTTGCTGTGTTGTGGGTTTGGTGGCTGCTATTTTGTGGGTTTGGTGGCTGCCATTTTGTGCCCACAAGCCAACATACAAGCACCCACACAAAGATACTAGATGCCATGGTTAAGTCCCCAACATTTCAGCACATGGATTAAATTTTGATGCTACTTTTTAAATTAGCATTGGATGTTGGATTGGCAAGAGAACTTGACCATTGTATAAGGAAAGTTCTTAGTTTGCAACCAACCAACACGCGCATTTTAGATCATTATCGATCTCCAATTGCGAGGCTCTAGACTTTGATGAAACTCACCTTTTGTCATCTAAAGATTTTCTAGCTCTAAACTTTTGATTAGGTTTGGGATACTTCTAAACGGAAATTTAGGACATGCTCGTGAGCTAACAATCGATCTCGAATGCGGCTAAAGGTTTGTTAGTGTTAGTGCTAGCCGCGTGAGTCGAGCTCGAATTCGGGGCCTTGACACTGGCCGTAGCCCCGGTACGCTCCCCTGTACAACTACACAAAAGGTGTAGTTGACATCCTGAGGTCCCACAGGTACGTTATTAGCAACTTAATCAACTAGGTCCGTCCCATTACAGACATGTGGTTGCACGTTTGACTCAGTTCAAAGGCTTGTAAGGTTAAGTCCTTAGGGTGACCAGGGCAAGACTACTCGAAGAACCAAAACAACGCTCCCGGTGCCACAACTGGCCCACCCGATCATTCTTGCCACATGCCCCGGTCGAAATCTATTTATCAAATCCCCAGTTGATTACCATGCAACACGTGCCATCGACAATCATAACACATGATACTTCTTTCAAAACAGGTGCAGTATCTCATTAAGTCAAAATTAGTATTTGATTGTCCAAATCATTTCACGTGGCAAGGCTAAGCATACTACATCGGTCTAACTACCCATGTTGGCAATTTAATAATGTCCAACTAATAACTCACAACTAGGGTGACAAGGGGTCATGGCACATATTTAATTAACCAAGGTGTCATACAGCAATTTGGCATATTTAATTTCCCATAATTAAATAAAGCATTTTCTAATTAAACTAGCATGCAATAATTTAAACCAAAATAATTTGAAAATGGGATCAACATGGTCAAAGCACAACTTGCCTTCAAAGAGTACTTGTTCTTGGTCTTGAGCTGGCTCCTGGGTCAACACTTCACCTTCGAAGCCTTCGGGCACTTCAATGTCTACTCGTAAAGCGTGCAAATAGAAATAAATAAATAAACAGTAGACAAAAAGTGTCCAAACATCCAAACAAAGTTCATAAACAGAGAGAGCATAATTTTATGAATTTTGAGAAACTGGAATCGTCAAATTCAGAGTTTAAATGCAAAAGTTATAACCGTTTAAAATTTAAAGAAAACATTAATTAAATATAAACACAGAAATATTCATAATAAAAAATTAATTAAAAATCATATTTGAGTAGGTCTCATTTTTATGAAAATTTAGAAATTTGAATCACTCAAATCGGAGTTGAAACGCTAAAGTTATAAGCGTTTGAAGTTTGAATCCATTTTTGAAATCAATAATTCGAATTAATAAATCATTTTCTTTTTCGGAAATTAATTTATTGCGTCAGCATGACACGTGGACCAATCGGGAGCTACCACGTCACCTCGGGTCCATGGACCCAGCGCACGGCGCGGCTCGGTCCACCGTGGACTCGGCCCACGGCGTATGTGTCACTAACACGCGGGACCCACACTGACGTCAGCGGTGACGTCAGCACGACTCGGTCGAGGACGGCTGACACGCGGGCCCCACCGTGACGTCAGCGGTGACGTCATGGTGCGGTTGGTCGTCTGGCCGACACGCTGGTTCACGCCGACGCCACGAGTGACGCCACGGCCGCGCATCACACGACCGCGACGGCCCAAGTTCTCGACACGCACGATCTGGGCCGTTGATTTGAAAATCAACGGTCCAGATCAGATCCAACCTCACGCGTTTAAAAACTACTCGGCTGATCTGGACCGTTCGATCTTGATCGGACGGTCAAGATCCAATCTAGAGTTTACAACGTGGCTAACCCTAGCCGTTCGATCTAGATCTAACGGCTGAGATTGGATCTAGTACGGTGCGGTTAAGGCTACGTGGCGCGATCTAAACCGTTGGATCTAAATCCCACGGTTGGAAATAGATCTTGAGATTAGCACGTGGGATCTCACCGGGGGTGACGTGGACGAATCTGGGCCCTTGGATCTGGATCGGACGGTGGAGCGAGCTCGGGGTCCGGTGATGGCGTGCGGCGGCGCTCGGTCACCGGGGACGGGGACGATGTCCTCTCAAACGGCGCTACGGGGCTCCTCCAGCAAAGTGAAGGGTCCCCTCCGACGCGGCTTGTCCTTGCGGTTCCGGATCTGAGCTCAACGGCGACGGAGGACGGCGGACGGCGGCGGAAACGGCGATTAACCGCGGCGAAACACCAAACCAACTACAGCGAGTTCGCGCGGGCAAAGGGCGGTAGCTCAGGCGACGTTGTCTAGGGCTACGGGTGCGCATGGAAGTCGGCAACACGCTGGCGGCGGCGCATTAAATAGGCCTCTCGGCGTCCGTGAAAACCGCGGAAACCGAGGCCCACACAGTTGCGGCGGCGGAATCCGAATTGGATTCGGATTGGGTAACGTGGCTCAACGTGAGTCGTTGGATCAAGATCCAACGGTGCGGGGGTTTGGTCTCGGGTCCGGCTCGGGCGACTTGGCTGGCTCGGTCGGGCTTGGGTTCGGCGACGTGGCTCAATCTCGGCCGTTTGATCTTGATCGGACGGTCGAGAGGGTTAGGGTTAGGTTGGGTTCGAGTCGAACTCGGACTCGAGTCAGACTCGGGCTCGGGTCGGGTCCGAGTCGGAGGAACAGTACAAACCAACTCGATTTTTTTTACCAGCGATTAAATATTCAAATTAATTCCCAGAAATTCATTTAGTTCATTAAAAATAGCAAAACACTCAGAAAAATCCCAGAAAAATTCTAGAAAATATTTTGAAACATTTTGGACTCAAATAAAATATTTCCAAAAAAATTTATTTGTAAAATCAAATTCTTTAATTATTTCAAAAGGGAATAAATTCAAATAAATTCCAAATAAATCCCAGAAAATTCCAAAAAATTCACCAAAGTGCCAAATCTTATTTAAATTCATGAAAAGCAAAAATTTGGGGTGTTACAAACCTCCCCCTTAACAGAATCTCGTCCCCGAGATTCAGGGCTTACTAAAGAATAGGTTCAGAAACTCTTTCTTCAAATCCTCCTCGCGCTCCCAAGTTGCTTCACTCTCTGCGTGGTTGCTCCATTGAACTCTGCAGAAACGGGTTGACTTGTTTCTCGTTTCTCGATCCATTGTGTCCAAAATCTTGATGGGGTATTCTTTGTAAGTTAGATCCTCTTGCAGCTCTATCGACTCCAGCGGCGTTTGCTCATTAGGTACTCGAAGACACTTCTTCAGCTGGGACACGTGGAACATGTCATGTACTCCTGCTAGTGATTGCGGTAACTCCAGCTGGTACGCAACTTCACCTCTACGGCTGAGAACCTTAAATGGTCCAACATATCGCGGCGCGAGTTTTACTTTGGAATGGAATCTCTTGACTCCTCTGAGAGGTGTAACTCTAAGGTACACAAAATCCTCTGGTTCAAAGCTCAAGTCTCGGCGACGGTTATCGGCGTAGCTCTTCTGTCTTGACTGTGCTATCTTTAGTCTTTCTCGGATCATGGCAATCTGTTCTTCGGCCTCTTGAAGAATGTCCGGTCCAAAAACACGGCGTTCACCTGTCTTGTTCTAGTTCAACGGTGTTCGACAGGGTCGGCCATACAATGCCTCAAATGGCGACATTTGCAAACTGGCTTGGTGACTATTGTTGTAGCTGAACTCAGCGTACAACAGACTTTTATCCCAAGAGGTAGCATAAGCCAATGCACACGCTCTTAACATATCCTCCAGTATCTGATTAACTCTTTCGGTCTGCCCATCTGTCTGCGGATGATATGCTGTACTAAAGTTCAAACGGGTTCCCATGGCTTCATGCAGTTTATTCCAGAATCTCGAGGTAAACTAGGTACCTCTGTCCGATACAATCTTCTTCGGCACTCCGTGCAAACAAACAATCCTGGTCATGTACAATTCTACTAACTTATCTCCCGAGTAAGTGGTCTTTACTGGAATAAAATGGGCGACCTTAGTCAAGCGGTCCACTATGACCCATATGGAGTCATATCCACCCTGGGTTTTCGGCAACCCGGTAATGAAGTCCATTCCGATTTCCTCCCACTTCCACTTAGGTATCCTTAACGGCTGCAGCAGTCCCGCTGGTCTCTGATGCATTGCCTTGACTCTCTGACATATGTCACACAGCGCAACATGCTCGGCAACTTCACGCTTCATGCTCGGCCACCAGAATCTTTCCTTCAAATCCTGATACATCTTGGCACTTCCCGGATGAATTGAATACTTGGAGTCATGGGCTTCTTCTAGAATCAGCTGCTTCAGCTCCTTCCTATTTGGTACACAGATTCTATCCTGCATCCATAACGTGCCTTCTCGTCCAGTCTGAAGTCCTTTGCTTTGTCTTCATCCATGTTGGACTTAATCCTACGGATCTTATCATCGTCCTTCTGTCCTTCTCGAATCTGATCCTCCAGGGTAGGCTTTACTTCTAAAGCGGCCAAGAATCCTTCTGGTACTACTTCAATTTGCATTCTCTGGAAATCCTCACATAGCTCATCCTGACTCGTGGCTATCAACATGTTCACGATATGGCTTTTCCGACTCAGGGCATCGGCCACCACGTTAGCCTTTCCTGGATGGTAATGGATTCCAACATTATAATCCTTGATCAACTCTAACCATCTCCTTTGCCTCATATTCAAGTCCGATTGGGTGAAGATGTACTTAAGACTCTTATGGTCCTTGTATACCTCACATCTGTTTCCAATCAAATAGTGACGCCACAACTTCAAAGCATGCACTACGACAGCTAGCTCTAGGTCATGCGTTGGATAATTCTCCTCATGCGGCCTCAACTGCCTGGATGCATAAGCAACAACCTTCCTGTTCTACATCAGCACACATCCAAGTCCTTGGCGCGATGCATCACAATAGATATCAAAGCTTTGATTGACGTCCGGTAGAACTAACACCGGCGCTGATGTCAATCGCTTCTTCAACTCTTGGAAACCTTTTTCGCACTCTGGCGTCCATGCAAACTTCTTCTCCTTTTTCAACAATTGTGTAAGAGGTTTTGCAATTGTCGAAAAGCCTTCAATGAAGCGGCGGTAGTAACTGTGGCGGTGTTGAACCACCGGGTCTCTCTTTCTTTTCTTTGTGGGATTTTGTTTTTTTCGGGGAACTCTCTCTTTTCTTCTTTCTCCTCCCCTTTATAGGGCAGGCTTGGGAACATGCACGTATGGGTCGGCCCTCTTTTTCCTCTCTGTCCTCTGCCAAGGGCTAACTTGACTCTTCATTGAGTCATTTCACCCGTATCTTCTGTTATTATCCTCTATTCGCTCACCTTTTATAGGGGCTCGACGGGGATTTTACTTATGTTGGGGTCCCAGATTAGCCTAACACATCCTCGCGTGTTCAGGAGGAGTTGTTGGGGGGTGTCAGACCTTGGTAGTTCGTGCTATGTTTGCGCTAGAAGGAGACGTAGCCGAGGGGAATTTCCTCCGTTTTTCTCCCTCGCTACGGAGGGAAACTTCCCCTCGTCGCGGAGGGAAGCGGTCTTTATTCTTTTTTACCTTTTTCCGAGGAATGGGCTCCTAGGGTTTGAACTCATTGCTTCGCCAGTGGGAGGGATTGACAATCACAGACCCATTCGTATGAACCGCCAGGTAATGGAAGCCTCGCTTCGCTAATTGAGGGAAGATGAGTCTGTTTGGTCCACAACACTAGCCCCGATGTCAGCGGGTAGACGTCGTTCTGCCTGCTGAGATGTTATAGCAGATATCCAAGTTTTTCCTCCTTTTGTGCATACTCTGTGGGGACAAGGTTTTCCGACTCTTGGGAGGCCCTATTTGCTTCGTGTTCCATCGCCTTTTCCACTCATTCGTGTTCTCCGCTGGCATCGTCTCCCTGATTCACCACTGATCTAGATCTCCATGGGGCCTCAGCGCGCTCCTAAGATAAAGTCGGTTTTGAGTAGGGAGGATGCTGCGGGATTATTCCCCGCTTTAGGGCGGTCGACCTTGAGCTCTGCCGACCTCGACATATTGGCAGGGGACTTCGGGTTGATGCGCCCTTCCATGCGTCTTCCTGGTGATGAGGAGACCCCTCGGCCCCAAGCAAATGAAGCCGTGGTATTTGCGGCGTTTCTTGAAGCGGGTCTTCATTTTCCGTCCGCCCCTCTGTTGGCATCAGTACTCCGGGCTTTCCAAGCGGAGCTTTCGCAACTTATCCCCAATGCTATTGTGCGATTGGCGGTACTGGAATGGGCATTCCGTCCGGCCGGGATCAAATTGACGGGGTGCCTATTTTCTTTTATAGAAGATGCATTCTGGCAACCAAAACAATAGAAAACAGGGAGCGAAGGCCGTAGGTCATGTTTTGGTTCTCTGAATTTTCAGACGAAGAGGTCCCTTGTAAAAGAAATCCCAGTAGCGGCTGCCAAGGGGAAATGGGATTCGGGGTGGATGTCACGATGGTATTACCAAGTCCTTGAGGGTCCAGACTCTCCCCTTCATACTTCGATGGGTCCAGTTCGTGCAATTCGGTCCCCTAATTGGAGCGCAACTGCGGAGGAAATTAGGTGTCTGGATTATTTGAAGGCTCTTCGCGGTCAGAGTACGATGCGGGACTTGGTTGAAGAATATTGTTTGTGTCGTATTGACCCCTTAGCTAGGAGCTCCGCCGTTATTCTAGAGCGGTCGTCGGGAGGCATGGTATCCGTGGTTCGACCTGAGGGGATACAAGATCTGGGGCGCGGGGCAGCTGAAAAATTGGCCCGCAGGCTTCTTGGTCCTTGCCAGGCAGTTGAGTACGAGGCCGCTATGAGTGCTGTTAGGGCCACCCGATGTTCTCGTTTCATTGATTGGGGGCGCCGAGCGATCCCTCATCCTAGAGGGTCAATCGGTTCTCCTCGTCCTACTAAACGGGCGAGGTTGGCTCGTGTGGCTCTGCCCCAAGTTGCAGCTACTTCTGGCGGGAGGGAAGATTTGGAAGATGACGACGATGAGGATGGGGATCGGGATGAGGAGGAGTCCAGCGACGAAGGTGATTCTTCCGGGTCCATTGCGGCTACGTCTCTCTTGCCGCCGCCCCTTTCTGATCCTGCTGACGTCGTGGGGTCCTTTGAAGCGCTACCCTCTGCTGTCGCGAACGAGCCCCTAGGTATGCCTATTGTTCCCGAGGTGGGTCTACCCGAGGCTACTTCAGTCCCAATTGTCACAGAGGTGGTTCCCTCGGCCCTTACACTTGATTCCTCCGTGGATATGCGTGTTGGCGGGGAGCAATCCCCCGAGTATTCGTTTTTAGCGATTCCCAGAGTGGAGACTATTGATTTGGGCGATGGAGATGACGATGATTCTCTGGCCTCGGAGGGCGCGCAGGAGCAGCCTGAAGGTATGGCCGGCCCCGTGATAGGGGAGACTCGTGGTCTTCGACTAAACGTTTCCACTCCTGATACCCCCATCGGGGCAGAAGGTCGTACTCCTGACACCTTTCCTGCCAGCTCGTTAGGGTGTGATGTCCTTTCAGGTTTTGACGAAGTCGATGCAGGAGGTGATAATGCGGAGGCGGCGGAAGAATTAAAACCATTGGAGCAGGTCCAAACTGGAACGTCTGTCGCTCCTCCGCCTGTCGCGGAGGAGGAGAATCGGGGGCCTTCGATTCTTACTCCTCAAGATGATTCCCTTTCGGGCGGAGGAGTTTTGCCTTCGGACCAGCAGACCCCCGCGGGTGTTGCTGGTTCCTCTTTTGTCTGGTTTGATTTGTCAGATTTTTCAACTTCAGATTTTGAGAGGAGGGCCGTTACAGCCCCGACTTTAAGGAAAATGCGCAGCCTTTTCTCCCTATAGCAAATCTGTGGCTCTATTCGAGGGAGTTAATGACCTTTCTCTTTGTGAAATCTCCATGGATCACCATTTGAAGGTATTTTCCCTTTTGAGCTTATATTACTGATCTCTTTGTCTTTCAACATTTTTCTTCTTCATTTCTACGGGGCTGTCGTCGCTTCGGAAGTATTGTGCCGGTTTCGGGCGTATTTTGACAAGTTTAAAAAGGGGGTCCAGGATTGTGATGCGGCGAAGGAACGGGTGGCGGAATTAGAAGCAGAGAAAACTAATCTTTCAAAGGCGCTCCGAGACTCCAAGGAATCATTGGCTAAGATACAGGCCGATGCATCTCAGAGTCAAGACCTAGTAGCAAAAAATGCAGAGTTTGAGGGAGTAGTTTCCTTGATGCGGAACCGTCTTGCCGAAGAGGAGCGGGCTCGCATGGCAGCGGAGCGAAATGAGAAGAAGAAAGATGACCGGATAGAGGAATTGAAGAACCTGTTGGCGGTTGCAGAGGAGGGTAAGAACATACTGAAGAAGCAAGCGGAAGAATTCCCTTCTCAAATTGCAACGGCGCGGAGCGAGGTTCAAACGCATCTTCGTAACACTCAACAAGCGGAGGAGCGTTACGAAACGGTCCGGAAGGAATTAGAATCCATTGTCTCTGGGGTTCACGGAGCTACGGAGGCCTTTCTGCAGCAGCTCCCCCGGTTTGGCATTGATGCAGCCCCGAGCCGTATTCCTTCATCCAGCTTGGAAGCTGTCTCCTTTCTTGAGAAATCGACTAAGATATTTGGGTATTCGGCGCTGACTTTCGGTGATTACTGCGCGAGACTGGGCTCCGTCAAAACTGCTCAATTGTTGGAAGCGAAGGGATGTACACACATTCGCGAGCACTTCGGTTTTTCTTCTGCTGCTCCGTCGCTACTAGGGTTCGGAGATATTCCTCCGTCTGGGAAGCCTTCCTCCACCGCATCTTGACTATCATCAAGCTTCATGTCGGATTTCTGGAAGCAACACGGTGAATCTACTGCGAGGGAGTCAGTACGTCGAGCTCATGCCGTAATGCGTGACTCATCGAAGGGCAAAGAGAAGCCGCCTCCTTCTTAGATCGTATATTTTTGTATAATGGAATCCTTATGAACACCTGAATTGGATTATCCATCCTGCCGAATGCGTATGTACATTCGTTCGCTTTGCGTGTCTTTTTGCTTGAAGAATGTTCAGGTGCTCCCGACGGGGACCAGATTGTTAGTAACGAGTATCGGGGGGGATTAAGGGTTCAATTAACTTCTCGGGGGACGCGGGGACGCCTTGGCTTCCCGCGTCCGTATTTAACCCAGGCCCTTCGCCTTCCTTGCTCTGGCCGACATTGCTGGTTTCAGAGTAAACGGTTACTCTCCAACTCTATTTTCTCTTATTTTTTCGATGGCTGTAACACCCCAAAATTTTACTTTTCCTAAATTCATGTGTGATTTGGCACTTTGGTGAATTTTTGGAATTTTCTGGAATTTATTTGGATTTATTTGGAATTTATTTGAATTTATTCCATTTTGAAATAATTGAAGAATTTAATTTTGCAAATAAATTTTTGTTGGAAATATTTTATTTGAGTCCAAAATGATCCAAAGTATTTTCCAGAATTTTTCTGGAATTTTTCTGAGTCATTTGCTATTTTTAATGAATTAAATGAATTACTAGGAATTATTTTAAATATTAAATCGCTGGAAAATCAAACTCGGGTCAAGCATCGTGTTCATCCGATCGAGCCCGAGTCGACTCGTGTTCGAGTCCGACCCGAGCCACGTGACTCGACCGAACCCACTCCTAACCCTAATCAATCCCAACCGTTGGATCAAGATCCAACGGCTGAGATCCGCCGACCCGACCCGGCCGTGTCCGACCGGACCGGCCGCGCCCGTCGCGATCGGGCCGTTGATCGCGCCACGTGGACGGCTGCGACAGCGTCGTCTCCGCCGAGTCCGAGCCGGACTCGCCGGTGAGAGCCGCCGTGACCGACTAGGGTTCCGCCTCGAAACACGCCTCCGGGGCTATTTAATGCCCGGATCGCACCGAGATCGCCATCCCACGCCGGTCCCGAAACCCTAGCTCACGCCGCTAGGATCCCCACCGTCTCGCCGCTATTGCTCGCCGGAGTTGGTAAAGCACTCCGCCGCGGTTTCGCGCCCTTCGCCACCGTCGCCATCCTCCGCCGACGTTGACCCCAGATCCGAATCCCTTGCGTCAAGGCGCACTGCGTTTACCATCCACTTCGCCGGAGAGCCCTGCAGCGCGCCGTCGGGCGTGTCATCGTCATCGACTCGGCCGCCAAGCCGCCGCCGCCATTGCCGTCGCTGAGCTATCTCGGCCGTCCGATCAAGATCGCACGATCGAGATCTTGCCACGACATCGCACGGTGAGGTTTCGTTTATCTCTAGATCCAATCTCAACCATTGGATCTAAATCCAACGGTCCAGATTAACCGCGTTCACCCCAAACGCGTAACACCAGATCCAATCTGGGCCGTTGATTTTCAAATCAACGGCCTAGATCTAGCCACGTGGCCAGAAGGCCAACCGCGCGATCGGCCAGCGGTCGGCGCCAGCAGAGAACGTGTCTCTGACACGCTGGGCCCGCATGTCAGCGGCCCAGCCAAACTGCACCATGACGTCACGATGACGTCATGGCGGGCCCGCATGTCGCTGGTCGTCCCCATGGCGTCGCGCCAATGGCGCCACGCTGACCCCACCCGCGACTGCGGCTCGCTGACGTCGGCCGATGACGTCACCGAGTGGACCCACATGTCGGGCCTCACGTGGAGCCGTGGGACCGAGTCCACCGTAGACCCGAGCCAAGCGTGGACCAAGTCCATGGACCTACCGACGCCACCACCCAATCAGGAGCCGACACGTGTCCATGCCGACGCAATAATTAATTTCCGAAAAAGAAAATGATTTAATAAATCGGTTTAATAATTGATTTGAATTTCAAAACTTCAAACGCTTATAACTTTTATGCGTTTCAACTCCGATTTGAGCGATTCAAATTTCTAAATTTGTATAAAATTGAGATCTACCTAAATATAAATTTTATTTAATTTTTGGACTAAAGTTTTTCTCTGTAATATTATTTAATTGATTATTTAAACTTTAAATAATCATAACTTTTATGCTTTAACTCCAAATTTGATTTATTCCAGTTTCTAAAAATCCAGAAAATTATGTTCTCTCTGTTTATGGATTTTATTTGGAGTTTTGGGATCTTTTTGCCTAGTGTTTATTTGTGTATTTGCTATTTGCACGCTTTACGAGTAGACGTTGAAGTGCCGGAAGGATTCGAAGGAGAAGTGTTGACTCAGGATCCAACTCAAGACCAAGAGCAAGTACTTTTTGAAGGCAAGTTGTGCTTTGACCATATTGATCCTATTTCGAAATCTATTTTGATTTAAACTATTGCATGCTAGTTCAATTAGAAAGATACTTTGTTTAAACATGGGGGTTAGATAAACACCAATTTGCTGTATGACACCTTGATTATCTAAGTATGTGCCATGATCCCTTGTCACCCTAGTTGTGGTTTACTAGTTGGACATTATTAAATTGCCAACAGGGGTTTAGACCGTTGTAGTATCGCTTAGACACCTTTCGTGCTCATGACATGATTTTGGACAATCAAATGCTAATATGGACTTAATGATATATTGAACCTGTTTTGGAAAAGTATCATGTGATGTTGACGGCACGTGGTGCATGGTAATCAAGCGGGGTTTGATAAACGATTTCGGCCGGGGCATGTGGCAAGAGTAATCAGGTGGGCGGTTGTGGCATTGGGAGTGTTGATTTGGTTTTTCGGGTAGTCTTGCCCTGGTCACTCTAAGGACTTAACCTTGCAAGCCTTTGAACTGGTCATACTTGCAACCACATGGCTGGAATGGGACGGCCCTAGTTGACTAAGTCGCTAAGGACTCACTTGTGGAGCCTCGGGTGTCGATTACACCGTTTGTGTGATTGTGCGGGGAGCGTATCGTGGCTGTGGCCAGTACCCATCTAACGGTGTGTTGGTCCCATACTTCGCCTTGGCTAAGGGAAGGGATGGTGTAGAGCACGAACCGAGAGGACCACCTGTGTTGTTTGAGGCTTCCGAAAGGCTTTGTTACTGAACTCGCCTTTGTGGTGTTGTTTGACTGTATCTTGTGGGTAAAGTGCATAACCTCTGCAGAGTGTAGAATCTATTTGAATAGCCGAGTCCACAGTCTTTGGACAATGCTCGGGAATTACAGTCAAGGGTTAGACTTTACGAAAATAACTTGGATTTGAAAAGTTGGGTTGGTTTAACAAAGAAGATGATGGAAATATGGTTTAGGATGGGGAAAATGTTTGTTAAACTTCTTGAAAAGTTATTTATGCTTTACTTATTTCTCTTTGCTTTGAATCTACTTCTATTACTTGTCAAAGTCATTTACATAAATATACCTTGAGCTATTCCTTTGTACCAAGCCATGCATGTAGTATATTAGCTTGCATTCTGTGCATGACTTGCTGAGTACCAAGTACTCACCCTTGCCTCGACACAATACCAGTTGAAGAGGAGATTACGCCAGTTTCGGGGGAGGATTTCCAAGAAGACCCGTCTACTTAGGGATGCGAGCCCGATCGATTACTGTGGTATCTTTGGATGGCGCCACGAAGTTTATTTGATTTTCCGCTGCTGTTATTTCTCTTTTTAAAGTTTCGCCTTGCAAGGCATGTATTTGTAACTCGGCCATAAGGTCGAGTAACCCTTTGATTATTTAAATAAAGTACTTTGATAGTATCGTTTGGTATGATTGTGATATATACCGATGTTAAGACTGTGTGCACTAGCGCGTTCCTGGACTAGTGCTGAATACACAGAGGGTCCGGATTTGCAAATTCGGGGTCCCGACAATGGCCGACATCCCCTGGGACTTCCTGGAGGAAGATCTCATTTTTGCCGACCTCGGCGAGGAGCCGCTAGTGGCGGAGGTCCGACCGCTGCTGGGAGAGGAGGAAGCCCCTGTCTTGGTCCTTGACTTCCCAGATGACAACCCCGCTCTCGAAGACCTTCTAGCCCTCGGCGATCATGAGGCCTTTATCGAGGGGCTGTGGGCGAACTTCGACATGATCATGGCCGAGGAAGAAGCGCTTGCCCGTGATCTCGCCAACCTCGACGTGTTGATCGGGATGGTGCCGAGGTTGCTGGAGGCCAAGGATGCTCTTGCGGAAGCTGTGGCGCGTGCACATCGTGTTTAAATCCATTTTAGTACATATAGAAGCTTTTGTTAGATTATTATATCATGTATGACTGGGATGGCATTATGTAGCCCTTTGCTGTGGGTTTCTACCGATGTTTATTTTTCATCCTATTTTCTTAAATTCTATCTGGTCATGCATTCTTAGCCCCCTACTGAATTTCGATCAGCAGCGTGAAACAGTCCTGATCCTTCACTTAGCCCGGTACCGGGTTAGAGTATGAGGACAGGTGCGGCCACGTAACGCGCGAGCACCTTCTCCTTCTCAGCCGAAGGAAGCATAGGATATTGGCCCGGTTGTGTGTTCTCAACTGTTCAGATAACGCAATGCGGTGTGTTCTCGAGGCTGGGGGGTAACTGAGGTTTTTTTAGTTTCCATAGGCTCCTTGCTAAATCCTACACGGAGCGGAGCCCCTATTCTTCAGAGCGAAGGAGAGGGTGGGGCGTTAGCCCGACCAATCGTCTTGCTAAGTTGTAGCTGGGGCTAAGGATGAGTGGCGGCGTAGGCCCGATCAAATATCCGTGAACTCGTACGAGGCCACGGGTCTCCGGAGCGAAGTATGGGTGGGACGTTAGACCGACCAAGCATCCACGAAGTCCTACCCGGCCCGAGGCAACGGGTCTCCGGAGCGAAGGATGGGTGGGACGTTACCCCAACCAAGCATCCGCGAACTCCTACCCGGCCCGAGGCAACGGGTCTCCGGGGCGAAGGATGGGTGGGACGTTTGCCCGACCAAGCATCCGCGAACTCCTACCCGACACGAGGCAACGGGTCTCCAGGGCGAAGGATGGGTGGGACGTTTGCCCGACCAAGCATCCGCGAAGTCCTACCCAGCACGAGGCAACGGGTCTCCGGAGCGAAGGATGGGTGGGACGTTTGCCAGACCAAGCATCCGCGAACTCCTACCCGGCACGAGGCAACGGGTCTCCGAAGCGAAGGATGGGTGGGACATTTGCCCGACCAAGCATCCGCGAACTCCTACCCGGCCCGAGGCAACGGGTCTTCGGAGCGAAGGATGGGTGGGACGTTTGCCCGACCAAGCATCCGCGAACTCCTACCCGGCCCGAGGCAATGGGTCTCCGGAGCGAAGGATGGGTGGAACGTTTGCCCGACCAAGCATCCGCGAACTCCTACCCGGCACGAGGCAACGGGTCTCCGGAGCGAAGGATGGGTGGGACGTTTGCCCGACCAAGCATCCGCGAACTCCTACCCGGCACGAGGCAACGGGTCTCCGGAGCGAAGGATGGGTGGGATGTTTGCCCGACCAAGCATCCGCGAACTCCTACCCAGCACGAGGCAACGGGTGTCCAGAGCGAAGGATGGGTGGGACGTTTGCCCGACCAAGCATCCGCGAACTCTTACTAGGCACGAGGCAACGGGCCTTCGGTTTTGAATATCGGGGAATATAGAGGTGACCTTCGTTCACAACGTCTTCTCATTATTTCATTGATAAAGACCGGTACACTTTTTTTTGCCTTCGTATCCCATCATCTTCTCATTATTTCATTGATAAAGACCGGTAAAATTTCTTGAGTGCGTCGGTGTTCCATGTTCTTGGTATCTCCTCGCCATCCAGAGCGATGAGTTTGTGCGCTCCCTTCGCGGTTGACTCTCTGATATTGTAGGGCCCTTCCCATGTTGTTTCCAGCTTCGCGAAGGCCGGAGCAGCTCTCTTGAGCACCATGTCCCCAGGATATAGCTCACGTTTCTTCACCTTCTTTCTGAAGCTTCGAGTTGAGGCCTTTGCATAGGCTTTCATGGTCTTCAAGGCTTGAAGTTTTTGCTCTTCCTCTAGATCACGCGTGATGTCGGCTTCCTCGTAGGTCGGAGTTTTGATCACTCGCAAGGATTTTGCACGGATTTCTGCAGGTGAGATGGCCTCTTCCCCGAAGAGGAGCTAGAACGGAGAGAATCCGGTTGCTCTTGAGGCTGAGGTGCGGGTTGCCCATAAAATGTGGTCAAGCTCATCGGGCCAGAGTCCCTTTTTAGAGTCGTACAACCTTTTTTTGATGCCATCTAGGAGCAACCCGTTCGCTCGTTCCACCGCCCCGTTTGACTGAGGGTGACCTACTGAGGCGAAGCAAATGTTCGTCCCGATATTGTCACAGTAATCGCGAAATTTCCTGGAGTCAAATTGGGACCCATTGTCGGTCACGATCTGAAAAGGGACCCCGTATCTACAAATGATCATTTTCCACAAGAACTTGACGGCAGCGTCAACGGTTATCTTTGCTACCGGCTCTACTTCGATCCAGCGAGAGAAGTAGTCGATGGCGACGATTACAAATTGAAGGTTTGCCCGGGCTTTGGGAAGCGCTCCAACAATATCCATCCCCCACTTGGCGAAGGGCCAGACCGGGGGCACCACATGCAGTTCGTTGGGCGGGGCCCTTTTTTGCTTGGTCATCCATTGGCACGCGTGACAGTGTCGAACCATCTGTTCGGCGTCTTGCAATGCCGTGGGCCAGTAAAGTCCCATTCGGAATACTTTTCTTATAAGATTCCTGGGGGCCTGGTGTGCTCCGCAATCTCCCTGGTGGGCTTCACGCAGAGCCTGTGTCCCCTCCTCTCGTGAAATGCAGCGGAGCCATGGAGCGCTGTAACACCCCAAAATTTTGCTTTTCTTAAATTCATGTGTGATTTGGCACTTTGGTGAATTTTTTGAATTTTCTGGAATTTATTTGGAATTTATTTGAATTTATTCCATTTTGAAATAATTAAAGAATTAAACTTTGCAAATAAAATTTTGTTGGAAATATTTTATTTGAGTCCAAAATGATCCAAAGTATTTTCCAATTTTTCCGAATTTTTCTGAGTCTTTTGATATTTTTAATGAATTAAATGAATTTCTGGGAATTATTTTAAATATTAAATCATTTGGAAAATCAAGTCGGGTCAAATCTTGTTCATCCGGCCAGGACCGAGTCCGAGTCCGACTAGAGTCAGGCAGAGCCACGTGACTCGACCGAACCGGCTCTAAACCTAATCGATCCCAACCGTTGGATCGAGATCCAACGGCCGAGATTAGGCGCCTTTGTTTCGGCCAGGTCGGCTCGGACCCGTCTTGGCGCGGCAATCGTGGCCGTTGATCGGAAACGTGTGCGGCGCGTCGTCTCGCCGAGACCGATCCGATGCGCCCCGCGCGTCCTCCGCCGGGTTCGTTAGGGTTTCGGAGTTCTGCCCAGCGCATGCCTAGGCTATTTAAGGCCGGGCCGCCCCCGAGGTTGCCCTCTTCCATGCGCCCCGTTTGCCCTAGCTAATAGAGCTCAAGCCGCCGCCAGACCGTGCCGATTGCTCGCCGAAGTTGGGCGGAGCCGCTACGGTTTCCTCGTCTTCTCCGGCACCGATAGCCCTTGTTCGCCGTGTTGGAGCCCAGGTTCGGAACCCCCAAGACAAGGCGCACCTGCGGGACATCTTGATCATGCCGGAGAACGCCCGTAGCGCCGCGCCCGTGGTCATCTTCCCTAGCGCCGGCAACCCAGCCCTGCCGTGTTGCCATCTCCGTCCACGAGCTCCGTGCACCGTTGGATCTTCATCGGACGATCACGGTGAGTCCACGTTTCCCTGAAACTTTGGAAAACCAGATCGGATCTGGACCGTTGGATCAAGATCCAATGGCCCACGATCGCCACGTGCTGGAAACTGCGTTAACTTAGGGTAGATCTAGACCGTTGGATCTAGATCCAACGGCCGTGATCATGCCACGTAGCCGCCGCGCGCGTGCGTTGAGTCAGCGGCGGTGGGCCCGCGTGCGGCCCGGCCGAGCCTGGCGTGATCGGCGTCACCGACATCGCGGGCCCGCATGTCAGTGTCTCGCCCGAGAGTCACACCGTGCACGTGACCCACTGACGGGTGGGACCCACATGTCAGTCTCACGAGGAGCTGTGGACCGAGTCCACGGTAGACCCGAGCCGAGCGTGGACCAAGTCCATGGACCGGCTGACGTCAGCCAACCAATCAGAGGCTGCCACGTGTCCAGGCTGACGCAATAATTAATTTCCGAAAAAGAAAATGATTTATTAATTCGAAATAATGATTTCAGATTTTGATTCAAACTTCAAACGCTTATAACTTTTGCGTTTCAACTCCGATTTGAGTGATTCAAATTTCTAAATTTGTATAAAATTGAGATCTACCTAAATATGAATTTTATTTAATTTTTGGACTAAAGTTTTTCTCTGTAAAATTATTTAATTGATTATTTAAACTTCAAAATGCTATAACTTTTGCATTTTAACACCAAATTTGACGATTCCAGTTTCTAAAAATTCATAAAATTATGTTCTCTCTGTTTATGGATTTTATTTGGATGTTTGGACACTTTTTGCCTATTGTTTATTTGTGTATTGCTATTTGTACGCTTTACGAGTAGACGTTGAAGTGCCGGAAGGATTCGAAGGAGAAGTATTGACTCAGGATCCAACTCAAGACCAAGAACAAGTACTTTTTGAAGGCAAGTTGTGCTTTGACCATGTTGATCCTATTTTGAAATCTATTTTGATTTAACCTATTGCATGCTAGTTCAATTAGAAAAATACTTTATTTAAATATAGGGGTTAGATAAATACCAATTTGCTGTATGACACCTTGATTATTTAAATATGTGCCATGACCCTTGTCACCCTAGTTGTGGATTACTAGTTGGACATTATTAAATTGCCAACATGGGTTTTAGACCGTTGTAGTATCGCTTAGACACCTTTCGTGCTCATGACATGATTTTGGACAATCAAATATTAATATTGAATTAATGGTATATTGAACCTGTTTTGGAAAGGTATCATGTGATGTTGATGGCACGTGGTGCATGGTAATCAAGCGGGGTTTGATAAATAGTTTTCGGCCAGGGGCATGTGGCAAGAATGATCAGTGGGCAGTTGTGGCATTGGGGATGTTGATTTGGTTCTTGGGTAGTCTTGCCCTGGTCATCCTAAGGACTTAACCTTGCAAGCCTTTGAACTGGGTCTAACGTGCAACCACATGTCCGTAATGGGACGGACCTAGTTGACTAAGTTGCTAATAACGCACTGTGGGACCTCAGGAGGTCAACTACACCCTTTGTGTAAGTTGTGCGGGGAGCGTCTGGCCGAGGCCAGTACCCATCTAACGGTTGATTGGCCTAAACTTCGCCTTAGCTAAGGGAAGGGTTAGTGTGCAATAACCGGGAGGACCACTTGTATTGTTAGAGGTTTCCAAAGACTTTGTTACTGAACTCGCCTTTGTGGTGTTTGACTGTATCTTGTGGGTAAAGTGCATAACCTCTGCAGAGTGTACAATCTATTCGAATAGCCGTGTCCGCGGTATTGGACATCGCCGGGAATTACAGTCAAGGGTTAGATTTTCTCAAAAATAACTTGGATCTGAAAGGTTGGGTTGGATTAATAATGATGTTGATGGAAATGTGGATTAGGATGGGAAAGATGTTTATTAAACTCCTTGAAAAGTTATTTATGCTTTACTTGTTTCTACCGGTTTCGAATCTACTTATGATACTTGTTAAATCTTTGTTTCTTGCCAAAAATACCTTGAGCTATTCCTTTGTACCAAGCCATGCATATAGTATATTAGCTTGCATTACAGGCATGACTTGTCGGGTACCAAGTACTCACCCTTGCCATAATACAACACAGTTGAAGAGGAGACTACACCGGCTTTGGAGGAGGAGCTCCAAGAGGATCCGTCTACTTAGGGAAGCGAGCCCGATCGGTTGCTGTGGTATCTTGGATGGCGCCACGGGTTATTTGATTTTCCGCTGCTATTATTTCTCTCTTAATAAGTTTCGCCTGCGCATATGCATTGTAACTTGACCATAAGGTCAAGTAACCAGTTTGACTATTTAATTAAAGTACTTTACTAGTATCGAGTGGTATGATTGTGATATTTACCGATGTTAAGACTGTGTGCACTAGCGCGTTCCTGGACTAGTGCTGAATACACAGAGGGTCCGGATTTGCAAATTCGGGGTCCCGACAGAGGTGGTATCAGAGCCATGCTGACTGTAGGCTCACCCATAGCTAGAATGGTCGTAGTGAGGATAAAACCTATTTTCTAAAGCTAAAAATTTGTCAAGATAAGAAATGACATCTCGACTTATCCCCTTCTCTCTTTTCTTGTCTCTTGCTGAATTTTCCCTTACCTTATCACGATTTAAAAATTTCGAGTTCTTACGTGAGCACTCTGGTGACAGATGGAGGGAGAGTTCAACTACGTCAATCTGGAGGTTGGTCACGCCGCAGAACTTTGGCGTATGTTACAGACTCCCGGAGATTTTAAGAAGCCGCAATACCAAGTGGAAGTGATCAGACAAGCAGGATTGATCAAGGCTTGTGACGTGAAGATTGAGGTACCTGCTAGGAAGAAGGGCCCAGGCAATCGCCGATACACCTGACCTTTGCCAGGAGGTCTACAATGCAGATGGGTATCCAAGAAGTATCACGACGAGCAATGCGGCACATTACCCGTATCTACGCCAGAGAGTTGGAGAGCACGGTGTTCGTTATCACCAGCAGCAATAACCTTCTTGACCAAGGCGATTCGGGATGAGGATGCCATGGTTACACAGTTGGCACGACTTGTTGTCGCCAGGAGGATGTACTCGATGATACAAGCAAGGAGCTACGAAGGCCCGCAAGGAGATCACGACAGAGAAGAACAGATGGCGGAAGCTCAAGAGTATGTGTCACACCTTCTACGAAGGATTGACGAGTTGGAGATGGCTTTGTACGGACCGTAACTGCAGCCAAGATTTGAGCTACACGAGCCAGATCCGGAGGAGTCGATCTCGATGAGGACACCGCTTCTTCGACTACCACAGATGACACGATTGCGGGACATGGCAATCGTTTCGCGCCTATGCCGCAAAGATCCGTACTCCAGGCCGTGGAGGTTTTCTCGATGAGTGAACATAGGTTTTATAGTGAGACTCCTTCGCCGAGTCGCGTCTTAGAATAAAGAGTCACCCTTTAGGCGTTAGACTCCAGTGTTAGTTCGATTTGGATTTTCATTGTTTGCTGAGTGTGCAGTATGTGTTGCAAGGCCCTTAGGCATTGTAAGCAACCATACCAAGTTATTGATATCAATAATAAAGTTGGACCTTAAAGTTACACCTTTCGCCCCGCATAAGTTCCATATTACTTGTCTATTCTTGTTTCCCTCTCATCTCTAAAACCTAGAGCAAATCGACAGATGGTGAACACCATGAAACTTTGGAGGCAATGGAAGTGGTTCTCGCCAAGCGTAAAACCCCAATGATGGAGCACCAGCACCGCCACCGATATGCAGAATTTGGAGCTTTTCTCGCTGCTCGGACTCGCTTGATGCATGCTATGATGCAACAAATGCAACACGTCCTTTGCTCAGGCCACTTTGCTAATCAAGTTAATCGGGGACAACGTCGAGAATACAAGGCTGCCGAGTTCATGAGAACTCACCCACCCACTTTCTTCGGGAATGCCAATCCATTGGAGGCCGATGATTGGTTAAGGTCAATTGAGAGGAAGCTACACATAGCTCAATGCATAGGAAATGAGAAGGTACTCTACGCTTCTCATCGCTTGGAAGGAACATTGCCAGAATGGTGGGAGAACTTACGTGCCACGCAAGTGAACCCTCAAGATATCACTTGGGAAGAGTTCACACCGCATTCCACAAGATCACGTGCCTGAAGGAATCATGGATCTTAAGAAGGAGGAGTTCAGAGCACTGAAGCAAGGTAATCAGCCAGTGGCCGACTACCTGAACAAGTTCACATAGCTGGCACGCTACGCACCTGAGGATGTAGCAACAAATAAAGCCAGACAGTCTCGCTTCATGAAGGGACTTAACTCAGGACTACAAGTAGGACTGATCACCCACACCTTTCCAGATTTCCAAGAGTTGGTGAATAAGGCGCTTATTCTTGAGGACAAGCGCAAGGAACTGGATGAGAACAGGAAGCGCAGGATGCAACAGCAGGGATCACGTCAGGGAACGCAACAGCGTCTGAGAGTTGCACCAAATAAGTTTTTCAGATTCCAGCCACAAAATGCAACAAGGACACCGTCACCAGCACCAAGAACCGTCAATCAAAACTACTGCACCCAGCTTCGCTTAGAAACGCTGCTTCAGCAGCAAGAAGGAACAGTGAGATGCTACTACAAGCGCAACGAGCCAGGACACTTTGCCAATAGCTGCCCAAAGAAGACAGCAGGAGTGACCCGATTCGCTTCAATCTAGGAACCACCCCAGCTAGGGCGCCAAAGACAGAGCCACACCCTGCATCGTGGTGAGAGGCCGAGTCAACCATGTCACGCAGATGCACTTTGCGAATGCTCTGAGATGTAAATCTTTGGGTAAGTTACTTGTTAACTCAAGACTGCAGCAGCTTTGTTTGATTCTCGAGCTTCAGATTCGTTTGTTTCGCAAGGCTTTGCTGCTAGAAATGATTTGGGGATTGCAAGACTTAAATGCATGCTTTTAGTTCAAACCCTGGTTCCGAACTCCGAGCGAAAGTAGGATGTTCCGGTGAGAATACTAATAGATGGAATAGAGTTCCTAGCGAACCTTATTATTTTGGAGACCCAGACCTTAGATGTTATTTTGGGAATGGATTGGTTATCCAAGCACAAGGCCGTATTGGATTGTGGACGAAAGACTATCTCAGTTGAGAGCCCGTGTGGAAAGAAAGTGGAATTTCAAGCTACCACCGTTAGAGATGGCCAGTTGATGGTTAACAGCACCAAGGCAATCAGCATAGAGGATGTCTCAGTAGTGAATGAATACCCAGATGTTTTTCCCGAAGATCTACCTGGTATGCCGCCAGACAGGGACATAGAGTTTGTGATAGAGCTTGTACCTGGTACAGCACCGATAGCAAAGAGACCCTATCGGATGTCCACCGAGGAGTTGGTAGAGATGAAGAAACAGCTGGAAGAGTTAATGGAGAAAGGATTTATCAGACCGAGCTCGTTGCCGTGGGGAGCACCAGTTTTGTTTGTCAAGAAGAAGGACGGGAGTTTCAGGATGTGCATTGACTACCGTGCACTCAATGAAGTCACCGTGAAGAATAAGTACCCGTTACCCAGGATTGATGATTTGTTTGATCAGCTGAGAGGAGCCGGAGTTTTCTCCAAGATTGACCTAAGATCGGGATACCATCAGTTGAAGATCAGATCAGAGGATATTCCGAAGACCGCATTCTCGTCAAGATATGGACATTACGAGTTTACAGTTATGTCCTTTGGACTGACGAATGCGCCAGCATATTTCATGAATATGATGAATAAGGTGTTCATGGAATATTTGGACAAGTTTGTTGTCGTGTTCATAGATGATATCCTAATCTACTCCAAGACAGAGGATGAACATGCCGAACACTTGAGGCGAGTTTTGGAAAAGCTGAGGGAACAGCAACTCTTCGCCAAGTTCAGTAAGTGTGATTTTTGGAAGGACAAGGTGGAGTTCCTCGGACATGTAATGACCGCAGAAGGAGTCGCCGTAGATCCAAGCAAAGTAGAAGCTGTGTTACATTGGGAGCAGCCGAAGACTGTGACCCAGATCCGGAGTTTCCTTGGAATGGTAGGATACTACCGCCGTTTCATTGAAGGCTTTTTCGACAATTGCGAAACCTCTTACGCAATTGCTGAAAAAGGAGAAGAAGTTTGCATGGACGCCAGAATGTGAGAAAGGATTTCAGGAGCTGAAGAAGCGATTGACATCGCCACGGTGTTAGTACTCCGGATGTTAATCAAAGCTTTGATATTTATTGTGATGCATCGCGCCAAGGACTTGGATGTGTGCTGATGCAGAAATGAAAAGTCGTCGCTTATGCATCAAGGCAGTTGAGGCCGCATGAGGAAAATTATCCGACGCATGACCTAGAGTTAGCTGCCGTAGTGCATGCCTTGAAGATATGGCGTCACTATCTGATCGGGAACAGATGTGAAGTGTATACGGATCATAAGAGCCTTAAATACATATTCACCCAGTCGGATCTGAACATGAGGCAGAGGAGATGGTTAGAGTTGATCAAGGACTACAATGTTGGAATCCATTACCATTCCGGGAAGGCCAACGTAGTTGCCGATGCCTTGAGTCGGAAAAGCCATACTGTGAGCATGTTGCTAGCCACAAGTCAGGATGAGCTGTGTGAGGATTTCCAGAGAATGAAGATTGAGGCGGTGCCTAGCGGATTCTTGGCCGCATTAGAAGTAAAGCCTACCCTAGAGGATCAGATCCGGGAAGGACAGAAGGATGATGACAAGATCCGCAGGATTAAGTCCATCAAGGAAGAAGGCAAGGCAGAGGACTTCAAGTTGGATGAGCAAGGCACGTTATGGATGAAGGATCGCATTTGTGTGCCGAACAAGAAGGAGCTGAAGCAGTTGATTCTAGAAGAAGCCCATGACTCCAAGTATTCAATTCATCCTAGAAGCGCCAAAATGTATCAGGATTTGAAGGAAAGATTCTGGTGGCCGAGTATGAAGCGTGAAGTTGCCGAGCATGTTGCATTGTGCGACGTATGCCAGAGAGTCAAGGCAATGCATCAGAGACCAGCAGGATTGCTACAGCCGCTGAAAATACCTGAGTGGAAGTGGGAGGAAATCGGAATGGATTTCATTACCGGTTTGCCTAAGACTCAAGGAGGTTATGACTCCATATGGGTTATAGTGGATCGCTTGACCAAAGTAGCCCATTTCATCCCCGTGAAGACCACTTACTCGGGAGATAAGTTAGCAGAATTGTACATGATCAGGATCGTCTGTTTGCACGGAGTGCCAAAGAGGATTGTATCGGACAGAGGTACCCAATTTACCTCAAGGTTTTGGAATAAGTTGCATGAAGCCATGGGAACCCGTTTAAACTTCAGTACAGCTTATCATCCGCAGACGGATGGACAGACCGAAAGAGTCAATCAGATTCTGGAGGATATGTTAAGAGCCTGTGCATTGGCTTATGCTACCTCTTGGGATAAGAGTTTGCCGTATGCCGAGTTCAGTTACAATAATAGTTACCAGGCTAGTTTACAGATGTCACCTTTTGAGGCCTTTGTATGGTCGACTGTCGGACGCCATTGAATTGGAATGAGACCGTGGCGCGAGCCGTGTCTTCGGGCCTGATATTCTTCAAGAGGCTGAAGAGCATATTGCCATGATTAGGGAAAGGTTGAAGATCGCCCAATCACGACAGAAGAGTTATGCTGACAATCGTCGCCGGGACTTGAGTTTTGAACCAGAAGACTTTGTATACCTCAGAGTTACACCTCTCAGGGGAGTTAAGAGGTTCCATGCCAAAGGGAAACTCGCACCCCGTTATGTAGGACCATTTAAGATTTTGAGCCGCAGAGGCGAAGTTGCTTATCACCGGAGTTGCCACAGTCGTTAGCAGGAGTACATGACGTATTCCATGTGTCCCAGTTGAAGAAGTGTCTCCGAGTACCTGAGGAACAGACACCGCTAGAGTCAATTGAGTTGCAAGAAGATTTGACTTACAAGGAGCATCCCGTGAAGATTCTGGACACTATGGATCGAGAGACCAGAAATAAGTCAACCCGCTTCTGTAGAGTTCAATGGAGCAACCACGTGGAGAGTGAAGCAACTTGGGAGCGTGAAGAGGATTTGAAGAAAGAGTTTCCAAGCCTATTCTGTAGTAAGCCCTGAATCTCGGGGACGAGATTACATTAGGGGAGGTTTGTAACACCCCAAAATTTTGCTTTTCTTAAATTCATGTGTGATTTGGCACTTTGGTGAATTTTTGGAATTTTCTGGAATTTATTTGGAATTTATTTGAATTTATTCCATTTTGAAATAATTAAAGAATTAAACTGTGCAAATAAAATTTTGTTGGAAATATTTTATTTGAGTCCAAAATGATCCAAAGTATTTTCCAGAATTTTTCTGGAATTTTTCTGAGTCTTTTGATATTTTTAATGAATTAAATGAATTTCTGGGAATTATTTTAAATATTAAATCGCTGGAAAATCAAGTCGGGTCAAGTACTGTTCATCCGACCGGACCCGAGTCCGAGTCCGACTCGAGTCCGACCCGAGCCACGTGACTCGACCGAACCAGCTCTAAACCTAATCGATCCCAACCGTTGGATCGAGATCCAACGGTCAGGATTGGGCCGCACTGTTTCGACCGGGTCCGGCTCGGACCCGTGCGCGCCTGGCAATCGTGGCCGTTGATCGGACACGTGTACGGCCGCGGGTCGTCGTCTCCGCCGAGTCCGATCCGGACTGCGCCGCCGCGCCCTCCGCCGGGTTCGTTAGGGTTTCGGGTTCTGCGCGCATGCCTAGGCTATTTAAGGCCCGGACCGGCCCCCGAGGTTGCCCTCTTCCATGCGCCCCGTTTGCCCTAGCTAATAGAGCTCAAGCCGCCGCCAGACCGTGCCGATTGCTCGCCGAAGTTGGGCGGAGCCGCTACGGTTTCCTCGTCTTCTCCGGCACCGATAGCCCTTGTTCGCCGTGTTGGAGCCCAGGTTCGGAACCCCCAAGACAAGGCGCACCTGCGGGACATCTCGATCACGCCGGAGAACGCCCGTAGCGCCGCGCCCGTGGTCATCTTCCCTAGCGCCGGCAACCCAGCCCTGCCGTGTTGCCATCTCCGTCCACGAGCTCCGTGCACCGTTGGATCTTCATCGGACGATCACGGTGAGTCCACGTTTCCCTGAAACTTTGGAAAACCAGATCGGATCTGGACCGTTGGATCAAGATCCAATGGCCCACGATCGCCACGTGCTGGAAACTGCGTTAACTTAGGGTAGATCTAGACCGTTGGATCTAGATCCAACGGCCGTGATCATGCCACGTAGCCGCCGCCGCGCCGTGCGTTGAGTCACTGACAGGCTGGGCCCGCGTGCCAGCGGCCGAGCCTGGGCGTGACTGCGCGTCACTGACATGCGGGGCCCGTGTAACACCCTACAAATCTAAACTGTCGTACAAGAAAATTTCGACAGCATCTCTCCTAAAATTAGGACAAAACGGAAGCGACAACAAGATTCATAATAACCATTATAAACAGGAATAACATAAAAGCATCAATACTAGAGATAACAAGTCTACATCAACTAGAAAACAAACATAAACGTAAAACAGCTCCAAAGAGGACATCAACAGGTCTATGATTAATAAAATTTCAGCAAGCTAATGAATTATTAAATGCACTAGTCCATGTGATTCGTGATGACCCCGGAGGGTTGATTGTGCTACTAAGCCCACCCTTCAAGCTTACGACTCCCGAGAACTACCTGAAAACAACAAAATAACAAGGGGTGAGACTGGGTAATCTCAGCAAGCGGAACAACTTCTAACGAATAACACAGCCACAGTAAAACTAGCATACCAAATTCCTCATGTCCAATACCACATTATAGAGTCCACACAACCTCAGTAAAATGCATATGATTGTGCACATGCTTATGCCATGATCCTCCTCACCGTGCCCTTTCTCAGGAACACACGGTGTTGTACCGGTACGGTCGCGCACGCTGGCGTCGACAAACTTCCAATGCATGATTATGCAGTTAATGCTTCATGCATAAATACATTCATAACTTCCCACTCTGAATTCACATGTTTGCATACCATCAAATAACATGGATAGAATGCGAACATCATTGAGATAGAATATCTCCACAATTCATCTTGCAAACAACATCTTTCTTCATTCTTACTCATGATTCAAAAGCCAAACAACCACATCACAATGCAGGATAGGATATTGTAATCTCATAAACAAGTAGTTAAACCATGTAGGTGTGCTGCAATTAAGGTTTATATTGAAGACGAAACAAATAGCGAGTTATAGTTTAGCAAGACCGCTACTTCCACTTGCCTTTACCGACGTTGAAGACGAATCTAGTTGCGTCCAGAAGGGGCACCACCTGAAAAAGCATTATTTCAGTACATATCGACAACACAAATGATCACGTAACTCGAACACGCGCTTCCTAACCCCCGTTCCCTTCTTAAACGCCAAAAACCCCAATCTGTCCGGGTTAAACAGCAGCAACCACTCTTCACAATTTCGTATCTCTTTCTATACAGATCAGAAAAATATAAAAATTACAGGAGCTAGATATTGACGAGATCTACAACTTTCATGAATACCATAAATTTCAATTCCATTGTTAATTAAGCCTAAACAGACGTCCAACACAGGGGACGAAATCTGTTTCCAGATTCTATTCGTCAACTTCCAACAGAGATAACTCTCATACCGTCGTCCCAAAAATTCTGAAAAAATTACAGAAGCTATATCTCGACGTTATCTACAACTTTCTAGTTATAGGTTTTTGCAGGAAAAATCGTCTAGGTCACTTAAAACATGAAACAAGCCGCGCTGCGCAATCTTCCCTCTCAGAAACAGCACCACGTGAACAACTACCCTTCTCCCCCTTCAAATCCCATCCAATCCAATCACCACCAGATCTAAAACACTCCCAATCCTAGGTATAACAGGGGGTAAAAGATTGGGAATTTTACCTAAAGTTCTCCCTTGAGATCCCACGAAGAACACGCGATGATCACCGAAAACGAAATCTGCTTGTTCCCCACGCCTCCACGGATCCTCTTCTCGCTTTCTCCTTCGCGTTTCGCGGCGGATCTTGAGCCACCACGCAGGGGAGGGAGAGGAGATGTGGTGTGGCTGCTAGGGGAGGAAGGGGAGGCACCCTAGGGTTTGGGGAGGGTGACACCCCTTTTATATGGTGGGCCGGCCCACTAGGGGAAAAGAGAGAGAGGTGGGGAGGGGATTCGCCGCCCAGGCCCAGGTTTTCCTCGGCCCACTGTTTCTAGCCCGACAACTCCAAATTTAATATTAATATGCCGGATAAACTTCAATTATTTCATTTCCCGACAAATCCTTCATTCCTCTCCCGAAACAAAACCAGGAAAAGGAACCCTAGAATCGCTCTGACGATCTAAGGCATCACATTCTCCCTCCTTAAAAGGATTAGTCCCGAATCTACTCCTCTTTGCTACGGAACCTTAAAAAAAGGAAGGCAAAATGGTAATCAACACTTTACCTTCAGCATCCTCAAAGAGTGTAGGATACTTCTTCCGCATCTGGTCCTCAAGTTCCCAAGTTGCATCCCGCTCAGACTAATTGGTCCACAAATCTTTCATTGGACACTAACACGAACTATTCCCCTATTAAATAAAGGACACCTATTAGGTGAATCTGGTATCGATCTAGAATCTCAACTCCCACTTCTCTCTTCAACCCGATCGCGAAACTCCGCATTCCAATCTCAACTCCTCTACCACGCTCGTCAGATTCTGGACGACGCGAACCATGTGAGACACAACGCTCTAGGTAAGTCTCTAAATCAACCCAAACACAAACTCCTATCTCCTTCAAGTAATTGATCTTTTACAAAAAGAACCAATATCCACCCTTACCAACGACAGAGATAGCCTACTTTACAACCAGGGTCCGTACATCCGCAGAAACAATAACAACCGAACACAATCACTACGGTTGACACAAACTCGCTCGAACCCAGCGACAAAAAGTTCCAAAAAAAATAATGTAATTACCTGCAACTTCCAAGTTGTCCACTACTAAATTAAGCAACCCCACCGAGGAACACATCAATGAAAACAATTCTCCAAAAAAGGTTTGAATTGAGTCATACACAACCTTCCTTTACTCTTCACTTTTAAACTACTTACGATCAGCGACCCACACTAGTTTTCCCTTGTAAGAAGGTTTCGCCTTCACATTCTTCCACCCAAGGACCAGGGCAAGGAGTACAATCCTTGAATATACTCAACCATAACATAAACATTCATTTTCTTACCCCCAAGCTTGAACGTAAAAGAAATCTTAATTCTCACTAACACAACGAACGACAATCACCACCTTTAAGCCAAAGGGCTGAAATTCACATACACGGGAACTCAACTTGGAAGAGGAACTCCATAGAACCAAAAACACCAAAAAAAAATTTTCTTCGGGGAGAAGCTCTATTCAAAAGAGAAACACCGCGAAAGTCTTCTGCAAATGCATTTCACTTTTACCAAAACAAATCATCTCACTTTTATCCAAGGCCAAGCAATTCAGAAAAAAGAAACCGATCAAGGAATTAAATGCTTCCACACAACCACCATCTCTTTTTCCTTAAAAGGAACCAAACTCACTTCCCAACAGAAAAAATTGTTTCAACCACGAATATCGTTCATGTCACAACCAGAAGAATCGTCTCTTAAACGAAAACTGTCAAACACCTCACACCACAACACAACTCTAGCCCAAAATAGAAATACAAATATTTCCAGATCATGAAGTTCCAAAACTTACATTGGATTAGCTACTTCTTTTAATCAACAATGCAACCGATAACTCGACCTTGAAAACTACGGACACAGTCAAAGCATACATCCTTGAGCATAAATTTCGCATTCATAACTTAAGCTAGTTTTCTTATCAAAGACGAATGAGCAGCGATATTTAATAGAATAACATTCCAAAATCTCCACAAATTACTTCAAGGTTAATCATTCTTTTGTCCTTATTTTAAGCCTCAAATTAACCCACATTTGTCGTAATCATTCTAAATTTAGGAAACTCAAACACAGACAAAGAATACTTTGACCGAAAGTATTCAACCCAAATATCAAACAGACAAACCAATCCATATGAATTTTTAATCATAAGTTCAGCATAACTCCCGCCATCTATAGTATTCCACTACCCTTACCATTTAGATTTCAATATTCCCTATTTACTCATTGAGAAGGCCCATCAGGATTTAACAACAACTACACAACAAATTCTTACTCTTATTACCTTTTCCACAATTATAAATAAAGTTCACAGTGCTTATCAAAAACACATCCAACCAACACTACCTCATCAAGATCCCCACGGAGCAGCCTAACCTATAACATCATATTCTAAATTTGAAAGGCAGTGCTTCAACAAGTCTTTCAGCATGATGAACCTATAAATTCCATACCACATACGCATCAACATCTCGACAATGGAAATTTATTCACCTAAAAGATGACTCAACAAGTAAATATTATCTCAACAAGGCACAAATCGTAAATAGAACTTTAAAACATACATTTATTAAGGACAAAATCACGCGTCATGCTAACTATCCATGGTTCACTCCATCACAACATGTTACAATTTCCCCCATTTTAACAAAGGTTTTCAACAATTAATCTAAACAGTTACCACCACTCTTTGAGTCATCAATATCAATAATTGGCATAATTGTAAAACAACAACATTGCTTTTAGTTACCCTATCCATAGGCTATGACAAACTGTCACTACACAACATACTCCAACTATGTAAAATAGATTGAATAATTTAAGCCATCAAAAGCTCTTAAAACAACAACGTTAAATTAAATTTAAATTTTTTTTAGCTACCCTATACACGGGTTATAGCAAAATTGCCACTCCAAGACATACTCTAGCCTTTTTTTAAAGTGAACTGAATAGGTTAAATCATCACAAAGCTCTTACGGCAATGGCAAAAACTTATGTCTTCCCAATTGATATCGATACTAGCATTATTGGAACACAACTGCATACTTCCGAATCTACTAATAGTTTGCAACGTCATAAATATCAACTCTAATCAATTTCCAAGTTAAAGTCACTAGCCAACACGATTAAATTTCTCTACTAACACGTTAAATTAGAACATCTTTAAACAACCAAAGATGGTTTCTTTAACAATATCGGTAGTCCACCATTACAATTAAATTGTTCTACCGACCTTATATTAAAATGTCTCTAAATAACCCACCAATTTTCTATTACCTTCACAGTAGTTTACATCATCTTAATGTTCTAACTACGCATCAAGATTTAAAGCTTTAAACATTGTCCATGGTCAAGGGCACATTAAAATAATGCAATAAATCCTAAGCATGCACATTAACACATTCAATCATTATCGCTATAGAGCAATCTACAATACTAGAAGTTTATTTAATCTCAAGCTAAAGATAACAATTACATTTTAATTGATTCAACTCACAAATTAACTTAGAAGTACATCATTCCATAAACCACATTGTTACATACTACGTAACACAGACATAAAATTTCTAAACACCGTCATGGGTCACCTACCCTTGACAAACAGGAGGCAATCCCAAACATTAAAAAAAACAAACACAGTTCTAGATCAAGAACAAACACCGATAAAAATTTTTCTTCTTTTCAGGCAAGGAAGAAAAGCAAAATCCAAACATAAATGCAAGAGAGTTCGACCCTCAAATGTTCAATCCTAGTAACCAAAACTCTTCAAGAAATCCAAAACCTACACTTTCCACAAAGGAAGACGGATGCATAAGGGAAGACCAAATGTCCAACCAAATTTTTTCGATAAAGATTCAAACTTAGCTCCATCCAGCTTGATCTGCAACAGGAGAAACTTCAACCCCCTTCTTTTTTTAAAAAAAAATCGGGGAAACAACAACCACAGAAATTTCCTCCCAACGACAGTCCATAACAATAAATCAGGTGCCAAAGCAAAATTGTGACCAAAAGACGCGCAACGTAGAACTCTTCTTCTGTGTCTTCACTCAAAGGAGACAAAACCACAAACCGCCAAAAGGACAATCAGCGAGTGCTCAAAACTAAGCATTTTCCTCGGTTTCGAACCAACCACATACCCAGAAAACCAACCAAAACCGACCGTCAACACGGTAAAGAACATCCGAAGGAATCCATCACCAACCTCTTATATTTGACTCCAGTCACTACCCGATCTACGATAGACACGGATAAGTACTCTTTCCCTATAGGGGTTTAATAGTTCTTCGGTGGTGACTCTACCCGGCCACACCGTCAAACCACAGCCTCATTACAAACAAAAGGTGACCGAAACCCTTCGGCACCACAACCTCCCTTATCACGATAACAAGAACAACTCAATCAATCATCTCAAAATCATAGTAACATACATTATCAAACGTAGCATTCAACAACAAAGCTTAAATTCAACCTTTAAGCATGAGGCAACGATACCCATACCCTTTCCTACTGTGCATCCATGTGTGTCAAATTTTAAATTAGTTATTCCACTAACACAAATTTTAATGTTGCTATCTTATGGCAATTTTTTTTTAAGTATAACCTAAGCCATGTTTCTAAGTTATCCCAAATCACATTTTAGTTGAACCTATGGTATTTCACTAAGTTCATACACCACGGACCTGAAGCCCGCTCTGATACCAACTGTAACACCCTACAAATCTAAACTGTCGTACAAGAAAATTTCGACAGCATCTCTCCTAAAATTAGGACAAAACGGAAGCGACAACAAGATTCATAATAACCATTATAAACAGGAATAACATAAAAGCATCAATACTAGAGATAACAAGTCTACATCAACTAGAAAACAAACATAAACGTAAAACAGCTCCAAAGAGGACATCAACAGGTCTATGATTAATAAAATTTCAGCAAGCTAATGAATTATTAAATGCACTAGTCCATGTGATTCGTGATGACCCCGGAGGGTTGATTGTGCTACTAAGCCCACCCTTCAAGCTTACGACTCCCGAGAACTACCTGAAAACAACAAAATAACAAGGGGTGAGACTGGGTAATCTCAGCAAGCGGAACAACTTCTAACGATTAACACAGCCACAGTAAAACTAGCATACCAAATTCCTCATGTCCAATACCACATTATAGAGTCCACACAACCTCAGTAAAATGCATATGATTGTGCACATGCTTATGCCATGATCCTCCTCACCGTGCCCTTTCTCAGGAACACACGGTGTTGTACGGGTCTGATCGCGCCAAGGCGTCGACAAACTTCCAATGCATGATTATGCAGTTAATGCTTCATGCATAAATACATTCATAACTTCCCACTCTGAATTCACATGTTTGCATACCATCAAATAACATGGATAGAATGCGAACATCATTGAGATAGAATATCTCCACAATTCATCTTGCAAACAACATCTTTCTTCATTCTTACTCATGATTCAAAAGCCAAACAACCACATCACAATGCAGGATAGGATATTGTAATCTCATAAACAAGTAGTTAAACCATGTAGGTGTGCTGCAATTAAGGTTTATATTGAAGACGAAACAAATAGCGAGTTATAGTTTAGCAAGACCGCTACTTCCACTTGCCTTTACCGACGTTGAAGACGAATCTAGTTGCGTCCAGAAGGGGCACCACCTGAAAAAGCATTATTTCAGTACATATCGACAACACAAATGATCACGTAACTCGAACACGCGCTTCCTAACCCCCGGTCCCTTCTTAAACGCCAAAAACCCCAATCTGTCCGGGTTAAACAGCAGCAACCACTCTTCACAATTTCGTATCTCTTTCTATACAGATCAGAAAAATATAAAAAAATTACAGGAGCTAGATATTGACGAGATCTACAACTTTCATGAATACCATAAATTTCAATTCCATTGTTAATTAAGCCTAAACAGACGTCCAACACAGGGGACGAAATCTGTTTCCAGATTCTATTCGTCAACTTCCAACAGAGATAACTCTCATACCGTCGTCCCAAAAATTCTGAAAAAATTACAGAAGCTATATCTCGACGTTATCTACAACTTTCTAGTTATAGGTTTTTGCAGGAAAAATCGTCTAGGTCACTTAAAACATGAAACAAGCCGCGCTGCGCAATCTTCCCTCTCAGAAACAGCACCACGTGAACAACTACCCTTCTCCCCCTTCAAATCCCATCCAATCCAATCACCACCAGATCTAAAACACTCCCAATCCTAGGTATAACAGGGGGTAAAAGATTGGGAATTTTACCTAAAGTTCTCCCTTGAGATCCCACGAAGAACACGCGATGATCACCGAAAACGAAATCTGCTTGTTCCCCACGCCTCCACGGATCCTCTTCTCGCTTTCTCCTTCGCGTTTCGCGGCGGATCTTGAGCCACCACGCAGGGGAGGGAGAGGAGATGTGGTGTGGCTGCTAGGGGAGGAAGGAGGCACCCTAGGAGTTTGGGGAGGGTGACACCCTTTATATGGTGGGCCGGCCCACTAGGGGAAAAGAGAGAGGTGGGGAGGATTCGCCGCCTGTGCCCAGGTTTTCCTCAGCCCACTGTTTCTAGCCCGACAACTCCAAATTTAATATTAATATGCCGGATAAACTTCAATTATTTCATTTCCCGACAAATCCTTCATTCCTCTCCCGAAACAAAACCAGGAAAAGGAACCCTAGAATCGCTCTGACGATCTAAGGCATCACAGCCCGCATGTCAGTGTCTCGCCCGAGAGTCACACCGTGCACGTGACCCACTGACGGGTGGGACCCACATGTCAGTCTCACGAGGAGCCGTGGACCGAGTCCACGGTAGACCCGAGCCGAGCGTGGACCAAGTCCATGGACCGGCTGACGTCAGCCAACCAATCAGAGGCTGCCACGTGTCCAGGCTGATGCAATAATTAATTTCCGAAAAAGAAAATGATTTATTAATTCGAAATAATGATTTCAGATTTTGATTCAAACTTCAAACGCTTATAACTTTTGCGTTTCAACTCCGATTTGAGTGATTCAAATTTCTAAATTTGTATAAAATTGAGATCTACCTAAATATGAATTTTATTTAATTTTTGGACTAAAGTTTTTCTCTGTAAAATTATTTAATTGATTATTTAAACTTCAAAATGCTATAACTTTTGCATTTTAACACCAAATTTGACGATTCCAGTTTCTAAAAATTCATAAAATTATGTTCTCTCTGTTTATGGATTTTATTTGGATGTTTGGACAATTTTTGCCTATTGTTTATTTGTGTATTGCTATTTGTACGCTTTACGAGTAGACGTTGAAGTCTTAGGAAGGATTCAAGGAGAAGTATTGACTCAGGATCCAACTCAAGACCAAGAACAAGTACTTTTTGAAGGCAAGTTGTGCTTTGACCATGTTGATCCTATTTTGAAATCTATTTTGATTTAACCTATTGCATGCTAGTTCAATTAGAAAAATACTTTATTTAAATATAGGGGTTAGATAAATACCAATTTGCTGTATGACACCTTGATTATTTAAATATGTGCCATGACCCTTGTCACCCTAGTTGTGGATTACTAGTTGGACATTATTAAATTGCCAACATGGGTTTTAGACCGTTGTAGTATCCTGCTTAGACACCTTTCGTGCTCATGACATGATTTTGGACAATCAAATATTAATATTGACTTAATGGTATATTGAACCTGTTTTGGAAAGGTATCATGTGATGTTGATGGCACGTGGTGCATGGTAATCAACTGGGGTTTGATAAATAGTTTTCGACCGGGGCATGTGGCAAGAATGATCAGGTGGGCCAGTTGTGGCATTGGGGATGTTGATTTGGTTCTTCGGGTAGTCTTGCCGTGGTCATCCTAAGGACTTAACCTTGCAAGCCTTTGAACTGGGTCTAACGTGCAACCACATGTCTGTAATGGGACGGACCTAGTTGACTAAGTTGCTAATAACGTACCTGTGGGACCTCAGGAGGTCAACTACACCCTTTGTGTAAGTTGTGCGGGGAGCGTCTGGTGAGGCCAGTACCCATCTAACGGTTGATTGGCCTAAACTTCGCCTTAGCTAAGGGAAGGGTTAGTGTGCAATAACCGGGAGGACCACTTGTATTGTTAGAGGTTTCCGAAAGACTTTATTCACGGGAACTTCGCCTTTGTGGTGTTTGATTTGTGTCTTGTGGGTAAAGTGCATAACCTCTGCAGAGTGTACAATCTATTCGAATAGCCGTGTCCGCGGTATTGGACATCGCTCGGGAATTACAGTCAAGGGTTAGATTTTCTCAAAAATAACTTGGATTTGAAAGGTTGGGTTGGATTAATAATGATGTTGATGGAAATGTGGATTAGGATGGGAAAGATGTTTATTAAACTCCTTGAAAAGTTATTTATGCTTTACTTGTTTCTACTGCTTTCGAATCTACTTATGATACTTGTTAAATGCTGTTTACTGCAAAAATACCTTGAGCTATTCCTTTGTACCAAGCCATGCATGTAGTATATTAGCTTGCATTCTGTGCATGACTTGCTGGGTACCAAGTACTCACCCTTGCCATAATACAACACCAGTTGAAGAGGAGACTACACCAGCTTTGGAGGAGGAGCTCCAAGAGGATCCGTCTACTTAGGGAGCGAGCCCAGTCAGTTGCCTGTGGTATACTGGATGGCGCCACGAAGTTATTTGATTTTCCGCTGCTATTATTTCTCTCTTAATAAGTTTCGCCCTGCGAGGCGGACATTTGTAACTTGACCATAAGGTCAAGTAACCAGTTTGAATATTTAATTAAAGTACTTTACTAGTATCGAGTGGTATGATTGTGATATTTACCGATGTTAAGACTGTGTGCACTAGCGCGTTCCTGGACTAGTGCTGAATACACAGAGGGTCCGGATTTGCAAATTCGGGGTCCCGACACCCATCTAACGGTTGATTGGCCTAAACTTCGCCTTAGCTAAGGGAAGGGTTAGTGTGCAATAACCAGGGAGGACCACTTGTATTGTTAGAAGTTTCCGAAAGACTTTGTTATGGGAACTCGCCTTTGTGGTGTTTGACTGTATCTTGTGGGTAAAGTGCATAACCTCTGCAGAGTGTAGAATCTATTCGAATAGCCGTGTCCGCGGTATTGGACATCGCTCGGGAATTACAGTCAAGGGTTAGATTTTCTCAAAAATAACTTGGATCTGAAAGGTTGGGATGGATTAATAATGATGTTGATGGAAACATGGATTAGGATGGGAAAGATGTTTATTAAACTCCTTGAAAAGTTAATTATGCTATACTTGTTTCTACTGCTCTCGAATCTACTTATGTTACTTGTCAAATGCTGTTTCTTTGCAAATATACCTTGAGCTATTCCTTTGTACCAAGCCATGCATATAGTATATTAGCTTGCATTCTCAGGCATGCCTTCTTGAGTACCAAGTACTCACCCTTGCCACAATACAACACCAGTTGAAGAGGAGACTACACCAGCTTTGGAGGAGGAGCTCCAAGAGGATCCGTCTACTTAGGGAGCGAGCCCAGTCAGTTGCCTGTGGTATACTGGATGGCGCCACGAAGTTATTTGATTTTCCGCTGCTACTATTTCTCTCTTAATAAGTTTCGCCCTGCGAGGCGTGCATTTGTAACTTGACCATAAGGTCAAGTAACCAGTTTGACTATTTAATTAAAGTACTTTACTAGTATCGAGTGGTATGATTGTGATATTTACCGATGTTAAGACTGTGTGCACTAGCGCGTTCCTGGACTAGTGCTGAATACATAGAGGGTCCGGATTTGCAAATTCGGGGTCCCGACAAGCGCAGAGGCCGCTGCGGAATAGAAACCCATCAATGATGGCATATTTCTTCGCTCGCCTTTCGAGGCGTCTCGCTTGTGCCTCATCATCTGGCAAAATTCCCTCTAGGAGATAGTTGTATATCTCACTCCTCCAGTCCTCGCTGGTTGCTCGAGCAATGAGGTTTATCTGGGAGGGAATGGAGGCGGTGCGAAGTATCTCAAAGAATACTGTCGAAGGTAGACCTCCTCCGGTGGCGGCGGTCTTCGCCAGCTCGTCGGCTCGTTCGTTCTGGGATCTGGGTATTGCATTAATGGTGAACCCGATGAAGCCCTTCTCCATTGTTCGGACCACTTCGACATACTTCTGGAGCTGTTCATCCTTCACCTGATATTCTTTGGTGATATGCCCCTGAATAAGCTTCGAGTCGGTGTACAAGATTGCCCTTCTCGCTCCCATGGTTTTCACTTTCCTGAGCCCCAACAGGAGCGCTTCATATTCGGCTATATTGTTAGTTGAGGGAAACTCCAGCCTTGCTACGAACTCAACCTTTTCGCCGCTAGGCGCTTGTATCACCGCAGCTATTCCCGCTCCGCTCGCTCCCCATGACCTGTCGGAATTGATGAACCATATCGCTGAAGTTTCGTTATCCTCAGAGACTGGAGAAGTCCATTCCACCATAAAATCAGCCAGGGCTTGGCTCTTGATAGCAGTGCGAGGCATTATGGTTAGCTCGAAGGGGGCTAGCTCGACCGCCCACTTGCTGATGCGGCCAGTGCTTTCCTTGTTGGATAGCATAGATCCAAGAGGGTACGTAGTTGGTACTTTGATGTGGTTGGCCTGAAAATAATGTCGGAACTTTCGGGAGGCCATTAACAGAGCGTATGCCAACTTTTCCATTTCCGAGTATCGTAGCTTCGCTCCTTGGAGGGCTTCAGAGACGAAGTAAATCGGCTGTTGTTTAACGCCTTGGGGTCGCACTAGCACAAAGATCGACGGCGAGGGGCTAGCTGCTAGGTATAGCGTAAGCTCCTCACCTTGCTTGGACTTTGCGAGCAGGGATCTCCATAAGGCTTTGCTTGAGATCATCGAAGGCGTGTTGGCACTCCTTTGTCCGCATTTAAAACATCATTTGAGCGTAAGGCTTTAAAGACAAGCAAACTTCGCTCTGGATTTTGGCAAGAATCGATCGAGTCTTTGCTATTACGCCTCGCCAGCCGTTGTACTTCTTTTAGATTTCTTGGTGGAGCCATGTCTTGGATAGCTCTTATCTTTTCCGGATTTGCCTCTATGCCTCATAGGTTTACACCGAAAATGCATTTGGATGGGTTGAGTTTCACCTTCCCCTTTATCAAGTTCTCGAAGGTTTCTCGGAGGTCCCCGACGTGGTATTCTTTCTTTTCGCTTTTGACAATGATATCATGGACATAGGCTTCCACGTTTCTTCCTAATTGGCCGGCGAAGATCTTCGTGATGAGCCGCGCGAATGTAGTGCCCGTGTTTTTGAGCCCGAAGGGCATCCGCACGAAGCAATAGGTACCGAAGGGAGTAACAAACGCTGTCTTATCTTCGTCTTCTTTTTGCATGTATACCTCGTGATAGCCAGAGTATGCATCGAGGAATCTCATCCTTTCTAACCCGGAGGTTGAGTCGACAAGTTGGTCAATGGGGGGCAGGGGGAAGTCATCTTTTGGGCATGCTTTGTTTAAGTCAGTAAAGTCGATGCACATCCTCCACGCCCTGCTGGCCTTCTTGACTAGGACGATGTTGGCCAACCACTCCGTGTATCGGGCTTCGCAGATGATCCCCGCATGAAGCAACTTGGTCACCTTCGTCTTCACGGCTTCTTGTCTTTCTACCGTGAGTTTTCTTAGTTTTTGCTTTTTAGGCTTCGCATTTGGGCTAATGGCGAGGACGTGTTCGATAGTTTCTCTTGGGACTCCAGGAAGGTCTTCAGGCCCCCAGGCGAACACGGTTTCGTATTCTTGGAGGAGCAGCATCATGTGTTTCTCTTCCTCGGGGGGCAGCATGGTGCCGAGGATCACTGCCTTACTACCTCCTGGCTTGAGCAATACTCGTTGGTTTTCTCCCTGAGGCTGTGGTTTAGGGAGCCACCGACTACGATTCATGGGTACAATGGGGTCCAACTCCGTGGTGCATACATGCTTGTCCTGGGGTGGGTTTTCCATGTCTATCTTCCTTGCCAGGGCTTGATCTCCTCGCACTGTGACGACACCATCTGCGGAGGGAATCTTCATACATAAGAACCCGTGATGAATTATGGCCCCCATAGTCGTCAACGAGCCCTTGCCCAGGATCGCATTGTATTGAAACGGCATGTCTACCACGTCGAATGTGACACGACTCATGACGTTGGCTTGCGGCGTTGCGAATGTGACTTCTAGCTCCAATTGCCCCAGGGTGTTGACCATGCTTCCTCCAAAACCCATCAGTGGCACCTCTGATTTTTTCAATCGGTCTTGTGGAATCATCATTTGCCGGAAAGCCTTCATGGACAGAATGTCCGCCGCACTTCCCCCATCTATCAATATGCGACGTACTTCGCAATCGGCGATTATAGCGGTTACTACTAAGGAATCTTGATGCGGGAAGTGCACCCCCGTGGCATCCTCCTGCGTAAAGGTGATTGGCTCAAACTTTACCGGAGGAGGGGTAGTGGGGGTAATCGCAATGTGGTTAATTTGCCGGGCATAAGCCTTCCTCTGCCTTTTCGACGAGAGATGTGACGAGGAGCCCCCGCAATGACGTTGATAATGCGACGGAGATGATTTATTCCTACCCGAGGGGGGGGGTGTTGTCGTCCGACTGAGGGTGCTTCTGGCGGTGTAGGGTGCGTCTCAACTTCTCTTTGTTTGGCCTCAAACCGCCGATATCCATTAATCACTTTGCACTGGGTGGTGCCGTGGGTGATATTTTATCCATGATATTCACAAAAGTACCGCCGAGGCTCTGTCCCTTCCCTTTCGTTAACTCGACTTCCTTCATCTTGCCTTCCTCGGCTTGGGGGTGGCCCTCGTCTCTGTTGCTCCGCTCGTCTGTCGCCCATGACTTGCCGATTTCTTGGTTCGTCAATGTGGTGAATTCTCCTCCTTCATCTTGCCTTCCTCGGCTTGGGGGTGGCCCTCGTCTCTGTTGCTCTGCTCGTCTGTCGCCCATGACTTGCCGATTTCTTGGTTCGTCAATGTGGTGAATTCTCCTCCTTTCGTCTCTTCTTCCGGGCTCTGGGTATCGTACCTTCATTTTAGTGTTGGGTGGGGGGTCTTTCCCTCGCCCTCTCTTACGTGGGATGAATTCTTGGTTCTCTTGCTGGGGCCTGTCTTCTCTTCGGAGGTTGTCTTCCTCCGCTCACGCATACTCCCTCATCTTCGCAAAGAGTTCTTCCACCGTACGCACCTCTTTGCGAGCGAGCCTTTCTGCCAACGGTCCCCTGCGCAGGCCACAGCGTGCCGCGTTGATGATAGTGGTGTCGCTTACCCCTCGTATTTGGCACTTAACCCGGGAGAAGCGCTGGAAGTAACTCTTAAGGGTTTCTCCTTCGTGTTGTCTGACCGCAAATAGGTCACTTTCCTCTTTCATTCCGTCGAAGTTGCCCTGGAAATTGCCTTCAAGCTTGCGGCGGAGTTGCGACCAACAGGTGATCGACCGGGGCTCCAGCGAAGAGTACCAGGATAGGGCTATACCGACCATCGTACGGCTTAATGGTGGGAAATTTGAAGCTTCCCGAGGAGGGCCATTTTTTGGCCCGTAGACGGGTGCTGAGGGGGTTTGGATCATGGTCTTCCCTGTGTACCGTCGCGATCGCTGGGGATAGCACCTCGCGGCTCAGGCTTTCGTCTTGTGACTCGTATTGCTCCCCATCTGATCGTCCTTGCAGGCGCTTCAACTCCGTCATGAGTTGCTCGTTAGCTTCCATCAGCACCCGCACGTTGGGGTCAAGCTCCCCCTGAGTCCTGGTCCCTTCTCCAAGGGCCTCCTCGTTCCCATATGTCTCTTGGCGACGGGTCGGATGTGTCGACGCTTCTGCCACATCTCCTCCTGGTGTCGAAACTGTTCGGCCTGTCGTCGGAGGCCGTCGTTTGGGGGCTCGCTTGCGCACGGCTACCGGGGTCTGTGGAGGTAAAGTTCCCACCATGTTTCGGGCTTCTGTTGTGGCTGGCAGCCGCGTCTCGTCATCCAGAAGTCGAGGTGGGTCTCCAGATTGGCTCCTCGCATGCCGTCTTGATTCTTCTGCTCCTACCGTCGTTGCCGCCCCCCTTGGATACTGCCTTGTCGGGACCCCGAATTTGCAAATCCGGACCCTCTGTGTATTCAGCACTAGTCCAGGAACGCGCTAGTGCACACAGTTTTAACATCGGTAAATATCACAATCATACCACTCGATACTAGTAAAGTACTTTAATTAAATAGTCAAACTTGGTTACTTGACCTTATGGTCAAGTTACAAATGTACGCCTCGCAGGGCGAAACTTATTAAGAGAGAAATAATAGCAGCGGAAAATCAAATAACTTCGTGGTGCCATCCAGTATACCACAGGCAACTGACTGGGCTCGCTCCCTAAGTAGACGGTTCCTCGTGGAGCTCCTCCTCCAAAGCTGGTGTAGTCTCCTCTTCAACTGGTGTTGTATTATGGCAAGGGTGAGTACTTGGTACTCAGCAAGTCATGCACAGAATGCAAGCTAATATACTATATGCATGGCTTGGTACAAAGGAATAGCTCAAGGTATTTTTGCAGTAAACAGCATTTAACAAGTATCATAACTAGATTCGAAAGCAGTAGAAACAAGTAAAGCATAAATAACTTTTCAAGGAGTTTAATAAACATATTTCCCATCCTAATCCACATTTCCGTCAACATCATTATTAATCCAACCCAACCTTTCAGATCCAAGTTATTTTTGAGAAAATCTAACCCTTGACTGTAATTCCAAAGCGATGTCCAATACCGCGGACACGGCTATTCGAATAGATTGTACACTCTGCAGAGGTTATGCACTTTACCCACAAGATACAGTCAAACACCACAAAGGCGAGTTCCCGTAACAAAGTCTTTCGGAAACCTCTAACAATACAAGTGGTCCTCCCCGGTTATTGCACACTAACCCTTCCCTTAGCTAAGGCGAAGTTTAGGCCAATCAACCGTTAGATGGGTACTGGCCTCACTTCCAGACGCTCCCGTACAACTTACACAAAGGGTGTAGTTGACCTCCGAGGTCCCACAGTACGTTATTAGCAACTTAGTCAACTAGGTCCGTCCCATTACAGACATGTGGTTGCACGTTAGACCCAGTTCAAAGGCTTGCAAGGTTAAGTCCTTAGGATGACCAGGGCAAGACTACCCGAAGAACCAAATCAACATCCCCAATGCCACAACTGGCCCACCTGATCATTCTTGCCACATGCCCCGGTCGAAAACTATTTATCAAACCCCAGTTGATTACCATGCACCACGTGCCATCAACATCACATGATACCTTTCCAAAACAGGTTCAATATACCATTAAGTCAATATTAATATTTGATTGTCCAAAATCATGTCATGAGCACGTAGTAGGCCTAAGCAGTATACTACAACGGTCTAAAACCCATGTTGGCAATTTAATAATGTCCAACTAGTAATCCACAACTAGGGTGACAAGGGTCATGGCACATATTTAAATAATCAAGGTGTCATACAGCAAATTGGTATTTATCTAACCCCCATATTTAAATAAAGTATTTTTCTAATTGAACTAGCATGCAATAGGTTAAATCAAAATAGATTTCAAAATAGGATCAACATGGTCAAAGCACAACTTGCCTTCAAAAAGTACTTGTTCTTGGTCTTGAGTTGGATCCTGAGTCAATACTTCTCCTTCGAATCCTTCCGGCACTTCAACGTCTACTCGTAAAGCATGCAAATAGCAATACACAAATAAACAATAGGCAAAAAGTGTCCAAACATCCAAATAAAATCCATAAACAGAGAGAACATAATTTTATGAATTTTTAGAAACTGGAATCGTCAAATTTGGAGTTAAAATGCAAAAGTTATAGCATTTTGAAGTTTAAATAATCAATTAAATAATTTTACAGAGAAAAACTTTAGTCCAAAAATTAAATAAAATTCATGTTTAGGTAGATCTCAATTTTATACAAATTTAGAAATTTGAATCACTCAAATCGGAGTTGTAACGCAAAATTTATAAGGGTTTGAAGTTTGAATCAAAATCTGAAATCATTATTTCGAATTAATAAATCATTTTCTTTTTCGGAAATTAATTATTGCGTCAGCCTGGACACGTGGCAGCCTCTGATTGGTTGGTGGCGTCGGTAGGTCCATGGACTTGGTCCACGCCGGCTCGGGTCTACCGTGGACTCGGTCCACGGCTTCCATCGTATCATCGACATGTGGGTCCCCTCGGATGACGTCCATGCCGTCGGCGGGGCTCGGACACGGCAGTTGGCGGTGGGACCTACCGATCACGTCATGGGTGACGTCACGGTGCTGTCGCTGACACGCGGGCCCAGCGTGTCATTGACCCATGCGTACGCCCGCGTGGCGCAGCGATTCGGCTTCCTGAACACGTGGCGCGATCGTGTCCGTTGATTTGAAAATCAACGGCCGCGATTGGATCCAAGGTTAACACGTTGAAAACTACTCGATGATCGTGGGCCGTTCGATCTAGATCGGACGGTCCAGATCTAATCCTACATTAACACTATTACGGCACGTGGTGATCGTGGGCCGTTGGATCTTGATCCAACGGTCCAGATCTAATCGGGTTTGGAAACACGTGAACTCACCTCAACCGCACGATCAAGATCGAACGGTGCACAGAGCTCGCGAGGTCGATGGCGACGCGGCGGAGCTGCAGCAGCCGGAGGCGAGACGGCGACCACTCCGTGGCGCCGGGCTCCTCCGGCAAGATGAGTTGGCTCCGCGGGTGCGTCTCGATGCAGGGATTCGGATCAGGCTCAACGGTGGCTAGGGACGACGGGTGACGGCGGGATGAAGCAAAACCGTGGCGGAGCGGCGCTCAACTACGGCGAGCTATCGCGGCTAAACGGGCGCGGCTCGCCTTGGTGAGTAGGGGCTACGGTGCAAGAAGTCGTGGCCGACCTCGGTGTGACCGGGCCTTAAATAGCCTCGTCGTTCGTGCCCGAGGCGGAACCCTAGATCTACGCGGCGGCGGAGTCCGGCTCGGTTTCGGCGGAGACGACGACGCACAGCCGTCCACGTGGCACGATCGATGGTCACGATCGCGTGGGCACGATCGGATCCGACCCAGACTCAGCTCGAACCAGTGCGGTCCAATCTGGACCGTTGGATCTCGATCCAACGGTTAGGATCGAATGGGGTTCGATCAAGTCACGTGGCTCGGGTCGGACTCGAGCTCGAGTCTGACTCGGGCTCGGTCGGATGAACAGTAACCGACTCGGTTTGATTTTCCAGCGATTTAATGATTAAAATAATTCCCAGTAATTCATTTAATTCATTAAAAATAGCAAAATACTCAGAAAAATTCCAGAAAAATTCTGGAAAATATTTTGGATCATTTTGGACTCAAATAATATATTTCCAACAAAATTTTATTTGCAAAGTTTAATTTTTTAATTATTTCAAAATGGAATAAATTCAAATAAATTCCAAATAAATCCAAATAAATTCCAGAAAATTCCAAAAATTCACCAAAGTGCCAAATCACACATGAATTTAAGAAAAGCAAAATTTTGGGGTGTTACAAACCTCCCCCCCTTAAGAGAATCTCGTCCCCGAGATTCAGGGCTTACTACAGAATAGGCTTGGAAACTCTTTCTTCAAATCCTCTTCACGCTCCCAAGTTGCTTCACTCTCCGCGTGGTTGCTCCACTGAACTCTACAGAAGCGGGTTGACTTATTTCTGGTCTCTCGATCCATAGTGTCCAGAATCTTCACGGGATGCTCCTTGTAAGTCAAATCTTCTTGCAACTCAATTGACTCTAGCGGTGTCTGTTCCTCAGGTACTCGAAGACACTTCTTCAACTGGGACACATGGAATACGTCATGTTCTCCTGCTAACGACTGTGGCAACTCCAGCTGATAAGCAACTTCGCCTCTGCGGCTCAAAATCTTAAATGGTCCTACATAACGGGGTGCGAGTTTCCCTTTGGCATGGAACCTCTTAACTCCCCTGAGAGGTGTAACTCTGAGGTATACAAAGTCTTCTGGTTCAAAACTCAAGTCCCGGCGACGATTGTCAGCATAACTCTTCTGTCGTGATTGGGCGATCTTCAACCTTTCCCTAATCATGGCAATCTGCTCTTCAGCCTCTTGAAGAATATCAGGCCCGAAGACACGGCGCTCGCCGGTCTCATTCCAATTCAATGGCGTCCGACAGGGTCGACCATACAGTGCCTCAAAAGGTGACATCTGTAAACTAGCCTGGTAACTATTATTGTAACTGAACTCGGCATATGGCAAACTCTTATCCCAGGAGGTAGCATAAGCCAATGCACAGGCTCTTAACATATCCTCCAGAATCTGATTGACTCTTTCGGTCTGTCCATCCGTCTGCGGATGATAAGTCAGATCTTGAAGTTTAAACGGGTTCCCATGGCTTCATGCAACTTATTCCAAAACCTTGAGGTAAATTGGGTACCTCTGTCCGATACAATCCTCTTTGGCACTCCGTGCAAACAGACGATCCTGATCATGTACAATTCTGCTAACTTATCTCCCGAGTAAGTGGTCTTCACGGGGATAAAATGGGCTACTTTGGTCAAGCGATCCACTATAACCCATATGGAGTCATAACCTCCTTGAGTCTTAGGCAAACCGGTAATGAAATCCATTCCGATTTCCTCCCACTTCCACTCAGGTATTTTCAGCGGCTGTAGCAATCCTGCTGGTCTCTGATGCATTGCCTTGACTCTCTGGCATACGTCGCACAATGCAACATGCTCGGCAACTTCACGCTTCATGCTCGGCCACCAGAATCTTTCCTTCAAATCCTGATACATTTTGGCGCTTCCAGGATGAATTGAATACTTGGAGTCATGGGCTTCTTCTAGAATCAACTGCTTCAGCTCCTTCTTGTTCGGCACACAAATGCGATCCTTCATCCATAACGTGCCTTGCTCATCCAACTTGAAGTCCTCTGCCTTGCCTTCTTCCTTGATGGACTTAATCCTGCGGATCTTGTCATCATCCTTCTGTCCTTCCCGGATCTGATCCTCTAGGGTAGGCTTTACTTCTAATGCGGCCAAGAATCCGCTAGGTACCACCTCAATCTTCATTCTCTGAAAATCCTCACATAACTCATCCTGACTTGTGGCTAGCAACATACTCACGGTATGGCTTTTCCGACTCAAGGCATCGGCAACTACGTTGGCCTTCCCGGGATGGTAATGGATTCCAACATTGTAGTCCTTGATCAACTCTAACCATCTCCTCTGCCTCATGTTCAGATCCGACTGGGTGAATATGTACTTAAGACTCTTATGGTCCGTGTATACTTCACATCTGTTTCCAATCAGATAGTGACGCCATATCTTCAAGGCATGCACTACGGCAGCTAACTCTAGGTCATGTGTCGGATAATTTTCCTCATGCGGCCTCAACTGCCTTGATGCATAAGCGACGACCTTTCCATTTTGCATCAGCACACATCCAAGTCCTTGGCGCGATGCGTCACAATAAATATCAAAGCTTTGATTAACATCCGGTAGAACTAACACCGGTGCTGATGTCAATCGCTTCTTCAGCTCCTGAAATCCTTTCTCACATTCTGACGTCCATGCAAACTTCTTCTCCTTTTTCAGCAATTGCGTAAGAGGTTTCGCAATTGTCGAAAAGCCTTCAATGAAACGGCGGTAGTATCCCGCCATTCCAAGGAAACTTCGGACCTGGGTCACAGTCTTCGGCTGCTCCCAATGTAACACAGCTTCTACTTTGCTTGGATCTACGGCGACTCCTTCTGCGGTCATTACATGTCCGAGGAATTCTACCTTGTCCTTCCAAAAATCACACTTGCTGAACTTGGCGAAGAGTTGCTGTTCCCTCAGCTTTTCCAAAACTCGCCTCAAGTGTTCGACATGTTCTTCCTCTGTCTTGGAGTAGATTAGGATATCATCTATGAACACGACAAAAAACTTGTCCAAATAATCCATGAACACCTTATTCATCATATTCATGAAATATGCTGGCGCATTCGTTAGTCCAAAGGACATAACTGTAAACTCGTAATGTCCATATCTTGACGAGAATGCGGTCTTCGGAATATCCTCTGATCTGATCTTCAACTGATGGTATCCCGATCTTAGGTCAATCTTGGAGAAAACTCCGGCTCCTCTCAGCTGATCAAACAAATCATCAATCCTGGGTAGCGGATACTTATTCTTCACGGTGACTTCATTGGGTGCACGGTAGTCAATGCACATCCTGAAACTCCCGTCCTTCTTCTTGACAAACAAAACTGGTGCTCCCCATGGCGACGAGGTCGGTCTGATAAATCCTTTCACCATTAATTCTTCCAGCTGTTTCTTCATCTCTACCAACTCCTCGGTGGACATCCGATAGGGTCTCTTTGCTATCGGTGTTGTACCAGGTACAAGCTCTATCACAAACTCTATGTCCTTGTCTGGCGGCATACCAGGTAGATCTTCGGAAAAAACATCTGGGTACTCATTCACTACTGAGACATCCTCTATGTTGATTGCCTTGGTGCTGTTAACCATCAACTGGCCATCTCTAACGGTGGTAGCTTGAAATTCCACTTTCTTTCCACACGGGCTCTCAACTGAGATAGTTCTTCGTCCACAATCCAATACGGCCTTGTGCTTGGATAACCAATCCATTCCCAAAATAACATCTAAGGTCTGGGTCTCCAAAATAATAAGGTTCGCTAGGAACTCTATTCCATCTATTAGTATTCTCACCCCGGAACATCCTACTTTCGTTCGGAGTTCGGAACCAGGGGTTTGAACTAAAAGCATGCATTTAAGTCTTGCAATCCCCAAATCATTTCTAGCAGCAAAGCCTTGCGAAACAAACGAATGCGAAGCTCCAGAGTCAAACAAAACTACTGCAGGTACTGAGTCAACAAGTAACTTACCCAGTACGACGTCCGTAGCATTCTGCAGTGCATCTGCGGTGACATGGTTGACTCGGCCTCTCACCACGATGCAGGGTGTGGTTCCTAGTCTTTGGCGTCCTAGCTGGTGGTTCCTAGATTGAAGCGAATCAGGGTCACTCTGCTGTCTTCTTTGGGCATTTGTTGGCAAAGTGTCTGGCTCGTTGCGGTTGTAGCGGCGTCTCCTTGTTCCTTCTTATTTGCTGAAGCGGCGTTTCTAGCGGGGCTGGGTCTGTAGTTTTGATTGACGGTTCTTGGTGCCGTGACGGTGTCCTTGTTGCATTTTGTGGCTGGAATCTAAAAAACTGATTTGGTGCAACTCTCGAGTCTTTGTTGTGTTCCCGACGTGATCCTGTTTGTTGCATCCTGCGCTTCCTGTTCTCATCCAGTTCCTTGCGCTTGTCCTCAAGAATAAGTGCCTTATTCACCAACTCTTGGAAATCTGGAAAGGTGTGGGTGATCAGTCCTACTTGTAGTCCTGAGTTAAGTCCCTTCATGAAGCGAGGCTATGCGGCTTTATCTGCTACATCCTCAAAGCGTAGCGTGCCGGTGTGTGAACTTGTTCAGTAGTCGGACCCTTTGGCTGATTACCTTGCTTGATGCTCAACTCCTCCTTCTTAAGATCCATGATTCCTTCAGGCATGTGATCTTGTGGAATGCACTGTGAACTCTTCCCAAGTGATATCTTGAGGGTTCACTTGCGTGGCACGAAGTTCTCCCACCATTCGGTATTGTTCCTTCCAACCGATGAGAAGCGTAGAGTACCTTCTCATTTCCTATGAATTGAGCTATGTGTAGCTTCCTCTCAATTGACCTTAACCAATCATCGGCCTCCAATGGATTGGCATTCCCAGAGAAAGTGGGTGGGTGAGTTCTCATGAACTCTGACAGTCTTGTATTCTGGCGTTGTCCCTGATTAACTTGATTAGCAATGGCCTGAGCAGTGACGTGTTGCATTTGTTGCATCATAGCATGCATCAACTGAGTTTGAGCAGCGAGAAAAGCTCCGAAATTCTGCATATCCAGTGGCGGTGCTGGTGTTCCATCATTGGGGTTTTCTGCTGGGCGAGAACCACTTCCATTGCCTCCAAAGTTTCCGCGGGTGTTCACCATCTGTCGATTTGCTCTAGGTTTTAGAGATGAGAGGGAACAAGAATAGAAAAGTAATATGGAACTTATGCGGGGCGAAAGGTGTAACTTTAAGGTCCAACTTTATTATTGATATCAATAACTTGGTATGGTTGCTTACAATGCCTAAGGGCCTTGCAACACATACTGCACACTCAGCAAACAATGAAAATCCAAATCGAACTAACACGGGAGTCTAACGCCAAAAGGGTGACTCTTTATTCTAAGACGCGACTCAGCGAAGGAGTCTCACTATAAAACCTACGTTCACTCATCGAGAAAACCTCCACGGCCTGGGTACGGATGCTGCGGCATAGGCGCGAAACGATTGCCATGTCCCGCAACTGTGTCATCTGTGGTAGTCGAAGAAGCGGTGTCCTCATCGAGATCTGACTCCTCCGGATCTGGCTCGTGTAGCTCGATCTTGGCTCGTTACGGTCCGTACAAAGCCATCTCCAACTCGTCAATCCTTCGCAGAAGGTGTGACACATACTCTTGAGCTTCCCGCCATCTGTTCTTCTCTGTCGTGATCTCCTTGTGGGCCATCTGTTCTTCTCTGTCGTGATCTCCTTGCTTGTATCATCGAGTACATCCTCCTGGGCGACAACAAGTCGTGCCAACTGTGTAACCATGGCATCCTCATCCTGAATCGCCTTCGGGTCAAGAAGGTTATTGCTGCGCGGGTGATAACGGAACACCGTGCTCTCCAACTCTCTGGCGTAGATACGGGTAATGTGACGCATTGCTCGTCGTGATACTTTTTGGATACCCATCTGCATTGTAGACCTCCTGACAGTGCAGTGTATCGGGCGATTGCCTGGGCCCTTCTTCCTAGCAGGTACCTCAATCTTCACGTCACAAGCCTTGATCAATCCTGCTTGTCTGATCACTTCCACTTGGTATTGCGGCTTCTCAAAATCTCCGAGAGTCTGAAGCATATGCCAAAGTTCCTCGGCGTGACCAACCTCCAGATCGACGTAGTTGAACTCTCCCTCCATCTGTCACAAGAGTGCTCACGTAAGAACTCGAAATTTTTAAATCGTGACAAGGTAAGGAAAAATTCAGCAAGAGACAAGAAAAGAGAGAAGGGGACAAGTTGAGATGTCATTTCTTATATTGACAAATTTTTAGCTTTAGAAAATAGGTTTTATCCTCACTACGACCATTCTAGCTATGGGTGAGCCTACAGTCAGTATGGCTCTGATACCACCTCTGTCGGGACCCCGAATTTGCAAATCCGGACCCTCTGTGTATTCAGCACTAGTCCAGGAACGCGCTAGTGCACACAGTCTTAACATAGGTAAATATCACAATCATACCACTCGATACTAGTAAAGTACTTTAATTAAATAGTCAAACTTGGTTACTTGACCTTATGGTCAAGTTACAAATGTACGCCTCGCAGGGCGAAACTTATTATGAGAGAAATAATAGCAGCGGAAAATCAAATAACTTCGTGGCGCCATCCAGTATACCACAGGCAACTGACTGGGCTCGCTCCCTAAGTAGATGGTTCCTTGTGGAGTTCCTCCTCCAAAGCTGGTGTAGTCTCCTCTTCAACTAGTGTTGTATTATGGCAAGGGTGAGTACTTGGTACTCAGCAAGTCATGCATAGAATGCAAGCTAATATACTATATGCATGGCTTGGTACAAAGGAATAGCTCAAGGTATTTTTGCGATGCTTGACATTTAACAAGTATCATAAGTAGATTCGAAAGCAGTAGAAACAAGTAAAGCATAAATAACTTTTCAAGGAGTTTAATAAACATCTTTCCCATCCTAATCCACATTTCCATCAACATCATTATTAATCCAACCCAACCTTTCAGATCCAAGTTATTTTTGAGAAAATCTAACCCTTGACTGTAATTCTCGAGCGATGTCGATCACAGACACGGCTATTCGAATAGATTGTACACTCTGCAGAGGTTATGCACTTTACCCACAAGATACAGTCAAACACCACAAAGGCGAGTTCAGTAACAAAGTCTTTCGGAAACTTCTAACAATACAAGTGGTCCTCCCCGGTTATTGCACACTAACCCTTCCCTTAGCTAAGGTGAAGTTTAGGCCAATCAATTGTTAGATGGGTACCTGGCCTCGGCCGATGCGCTCCCGTACAACTTACACAAAGGGTGTAGTTGACCTCCCGAGGTCCCACAGTGCGTTATTAGCAACTTAGTCAACTAGGTCCGTCCCATTACGACATATGGTTGCACGTTAGACCAGTTCAAAGGCTTGCAAGGTTAAGTCCTTAGGGTGACCAGGGCAAGACTACCCAAGAACCAAATCAACATCCCCAATGCCACAACTGGCCCACTGATCATTCTTGCCACATGCCCGGCCGAAAACTATTTATCAAACCCCGCTTGATTACCATGCACCACGTGCCATCAACATCACATGATACCTTTCCAAAACAGGTTCAATATACCATTAAGTCAATATTAATATTTGATTGTCCAAAATCATGTCATGAGCACGTAGTGTGTCTAAGCGATACTACAACGGTCTAAAACCCATGTTGGCAATTTAATAATGTCCAACTAGTAATCCACAACTAGGGTGACAAGGGTCATGGCACATATTTAAATAATCAAGGTGTCATACAGCAAATTGGTATTTATCTAACCCCCATATTTAAATAAAGTATTTTTCTAATTGAACTAGCATGCAATAGGTTAAATCAAAATAGATTTCAAAATAGGATCAACATGGTCAAAGCACAACTTGCCTTCAAAAAGTACTTGTTCTTGGTCTTGAGTTGGATCCTGAGTCAATACTTCTCCTTCGAATCCTTCCGGCACTTCAACGTCTACTCGTAAAGCGTGTAAATAGCAATACACAAATAAACAATAGGCAAAAAGTGTCCAAACATCCAAATAAAATCCATAAACAGAGATAACATAATTTTATGAATTTTTAGAAACTGGAATCGTCAAATTTGGAGTTAAAATGCAAAAGTTATAGCATTTTGAAGTTTAAATAATCAATTAAATAATTTTACAGAGAAAAACTTTAGTCCAAAAATTAAATAAAATTCATGTTTAGGTAGATCTCAATTTTATACAAATTTAGAAATTTGAATCACTCAAATCGGAGTTGAAACGCAAAATTTATAAGGGTTTGAAGTTTGAATCAAAATCTGAAATCATTATTTCGAATTAATAAATCATTTTCTTTTTCGGAAATTAATTATTGCGTCAGCCTGGACACGTGGCAGCCTCTGATTGGTTGGCTGACGTCAGCCGGTCCATGGACTTGGTCCACGCTCGGCTCGGGTCTACCGTGGACTCGGTCCACGGCTCCACGTATCACTGACATGTGGGTCCCCCTCGGATGACGTCACTGCTGACGTCAGCGGGGCTCAGCACACGGTGCTGACAGGTGGGACCTACCGATCACGTCATGGGTGACGTCACGGTGCTGTCGCTGACACGCGGGCCCAGCGTGTCAGTGACCCATGCGTACGCCCGCGTGGCGCAGCGATTCGGCTTCCTGGACACGTGGCGCGATCGTGTCCATTGATTTGAAAATCAACGGCCGCGATTGGATCCAAGGTTAACACGTTGAAAACTACTCGATGATCGTGGGCCGTTCGATCTAGATCGGACGGTCCAGATCTAATCCTACATTAACACTATTACGGCACGTGGTGATCGTGGGCCATTGGATCTTGATCGAACGGTCCAGATCTAATCGGGTTTGGAAACACGTGAACTCACCTCAACCGCACGATCAAGATCGGACGGTGCACAGAGCTCGCGAGGTCGATGGCGACACGGCGGAGCTGCAGCAGCCGGAGACGGAGACGACGACCACTCCCGTGGCGCTTCGGGGCTCCTCCGGCGAGATGAGTTGGCTCCACGGGCGCGTCTCGGTCTGGGGATTCTGGATCTGGGCTCAACGGTGGCTAGGGACGGCGGGTGACGGCGGGATGAAGCAAAAACCATGGCGGAGCGGCGCTCAACTACGGCGAGCTATCGCGGCTAAACGGCGGCGGCTCGCCTTGGTGAGTAGGGGCTACGGTGCGCAAAGTCAGGGCCGACCTCGGGGTGTGACCCGGGCCTTAAATAGCCTCGGCGTTCGTGCCCGAGGCGGAACCCTAGATCTACGCGGCGGCGGAGTCCGGCTCGGTTTCGGCGGAGACGACGACGCACAGCCGTCCACGTGGCACGATCGACGGTCACGATCGCGTGGGCGCGATCGGATCCGACCCAGACTCAGCTCGAACCGGTGCGGTCCAATCTGGACCGTTGGATCTCGATCCAATGGTTAGGATCGAATGGGGTTCGATCAAGTCACGTGGCTCAGGTCGGACTCGAGCTCGAGTCTGACTCGGGCTCGGTCGGATGAACAGTAACTGACTCGGTTTGATTTTCCAGCGATTTAATGATTAAAATAATTCCCAGTAATTCATTTAATTCATTAAAAATAGCAAAAGACTCAGAAAAATTCCAGAAAAATTCCAGAAAAATTCCAGAAAATATTTTGGATCATTTTGGACTCAAATAATATATTTCCAACAAAATTTTATTTGCAAAGTTTAATTCTTTAATTATTTCAAAATGGAATAAATTCAAATAAATTCCAAATAAATCCAAATAAATTCCAGAAAATTCCAAAAATTCACCAAAGTGCCAAATCACACATGAATTTAAGAAAAGCAAAATTTTGCGGTGTTACATGCCTCCTTTCCCTTCTTTGGTGGCATGGCTACAGAAAACTTACCCTTAGTCTTGATCGGCGGGTGGCGGTTTCACCTCGCGGTTAGGGTTCCCCACGGACGGCGCCAGTGTGGCGGTGTTGAACCACCGGGTCTCTCTTTCTTTTCTTTGTGGGATTTTGTTTTTTTCGGGGAACTCTCTCTTTTCTTCTTTCTCCTCCCCTTTATAGGGCAGGCTTGGGAACATGCACGTATGGGTCGGCCCTCTTTTTCCTCTCTGTCCTCTGCCAAGGGCTAACTTGACTCTTCATTGAGTCATTTCACCCGTATCTTCGGTTATTATCCTCTATTCGCTCACCTTTTATAGGGGCTCGACGGGGATTTTACTTATGTTGGGGTCCCAGATTAGCCTGACACATCCTCACGTGTTCAGGAGGAGTTGTTGGGGGGGGTGTCAGACCTTGGTAGTTCGTGCTATGTTTGCGCTGGAAGGAGACGTAGCCGAGGGGAGTTTCCTCCGTTTTTCTCCCTCGCTACAGAGGGAAACTTCCCCTCGTCGCGGAGGGAAGCGGTCTTTATTCTTTTTTACCTTTTTCCGAGGAATGGGGCTCCTAGGGTTTGAACTCATTGCTTCGCCAGTGGGAGGGATTGACAATCACAGACCCATTCGTATGAGCCGCCAAGTAATGGAAGCCTCGCTTCGCTAATTGAGGGAAGATGAGTCTGTTTGGTCCACAACAGTAACCTGCCATACTAAGAAAACTCCGAATCTGGGTCACGGTCTTCGGCTTCTCCCAATGTAACACAGCTTCTACCTTGCTTGGATCTACGGCAACTCCTTCTGCGGTCATTACATGTCCGAGGAAATCCACCTTGTCCTTCCAAAAGTCACACTTGCTGAACTTGGCGAAAAGTTGCTGTTCCCTCAGCTTTTCCAAAACTCGCCTCAAGTGCTCTGCATGTTCATCCTCTGTCTTGGAGTAGATTAAGATATCATCTATGAACATAACAACAAACTTGTCCAAATATTCCATGAACACCTTATTCATCATATTCATGAAATAGGCTGGCGCATTCGTCAAACCAAAGGACATAACGGTAAACTCGTAATGTCCGTATCTTGACGAGAACGTGGTCTTCGGAATATCCTCTGATCGGATCTTCAACTGGTGGTATCCCGATCTCAGATCAATCTTGGAGAAAACTCCAGCTCCTCTCAGCTGATCAAACAAATCATCGATCCCGGGTAGCGGGTATTTATTCTTCACAGTGACTTCATTGAGTGCACGGTAGTCAATGCACATCCTGAAACTCCTATCCTTCTTCTTGACGAACAGGACTGGCGCTCCCCACGGTGACGAACTCGGTCTGATAAATCCTTTCTCCATCAACTCTTCAAGTTGCTTCTTCATCTCTACCAATTCTTCGGTGGACATCCGGTAAGGTCTCTTTGCTATCGGGGCTGTACCAGGTACAAGCTCTATCACAAACTCTATGTCTCTGTCTGGCGGCATACCAGGTAGATCTTCAGGAAAAACATCTGGGTACTCATTCACCACTGAGACATCTTCTATGCTGATTGCCTTGGCGCTGTTAACCATCAACTGTCCATCTCTAACAGCGGTAGCTTGAAATTCCACTTTCCTTCCACATGGGCTTTCAACTGAGATGATACTTCATCCACAATCTAACACAGCCTTGTGCTTGGATAACCAATCCATTCCCAAAATAACATCTAAGGTCTGGGTTTCCAGTATAATAAGGTTCGCTAGGAACTCTATCCCATCTACTAATATTCTCACCCAGAACATCCTACTTTAGTTCGGAGTTCGGAACCAGGGGTTTGAACTAAAAGCATGCATTTAAGTCTTGTAATCTCCAAATAATTTTTAGCAGCAAAGCCTTGAGAAACAAACGAATGCGAAGCTCCAGAGTCAAACAAAACTGTTGCAGGTACTGAGTTGACAAGTAACTTACCCAGCACGATGTCTGTGGCATTCTGGAGTGCATCTGCGGTGACGTGGTTGACTCGGCCTCTCACCACGGTCTGGGGTGCGGCTCCTGGCTGTGCTGTCCCTCGGTTGGCTCCGGGTGCAGGCGTCCTGGCTGGTGTGGATCCCAGATTGAAGCGGACTGGGGTCACTCCTGTTGTCTTCTTAGGGCAACTGTTGGAGAAGTGCCCTGGCTCATTGCAGGTGTAGCAGCGTCTCACTGTCCCCTGTTGACTGCCTGAAGCGGCGTTTCTGGCTAGACCCGAATTTGCAAATGCGGACCCTCTGTGTATTCAGCACTAGTCCAGGAATGCGCTAGTGCACACAGTCTCAACATTGGAAAATATCACAATCATACTCAACGAAATAATAAGGTACCTTAACTAGTTAACCAAACTGGTTGCTCGACCTTATGGTCAAGTTACAAATATATGCCATGCAGGGCGAAAATTCAATAAGAGAGAAATAACTGCAGCGGAAAATAAGATAACTTCGTGGCGCCATCCAGTATACCACAGGCAACTGACTGGGCTCGCTCCCTAGTTAGACGGCTCCTCTTGGAGCTCCTCCTCCAAAGCTGGTGTAGACTCTCCTTCAACTGGTGTTGTATTGTGGCAAGGGTGAGTACTTGGTACTCAGCAAGTCATGCACAGAATGCAACTAATATGCTACATGCATGGCTTAATACAAAGGAATAGCTCATGGTTCATTTGTAGTAACAGCATTTAACAAATAACATAAGTAGATTCGAAAGCGATAGAAACAGCGTAATAACAATAACTTTTCCAGGAGTTAAATAAACATCTTTTCCAATCCTAATCCACATTTCCATCAACAACAATATTAAACCAAACCCAACCTTTTAAGTCCAAGTTATTTTCAAGAGAATCTAACCCTTGACTGTAATTCCCGAGCGATGTCCAATACCACGGACACGGCTATTCGAATAGATTTTACACTCTGCAGTGGTTATGCACTTTACCCACAAGATACAGTCAAACACCACAAAGGCGAGTTCCCGTAACAAAGTCTTTCGGAAACTTCTAACAGCACAAGTGGGCCTCCCCGGTTATTGAGCACTAACCCTTCCCTTAGCAAAGGCGAAGTCTAGGATATTTAACCGTTAGATGGGTACCTGGCTGTAGCCCCGGTACGCTCCCCCGTACAACTACACAAAAGGTGTAGTTGACATCCTGAGGTCCCACATGTACGTTGTTAGCAACTTAATCAACTAGGTCCGTCCCATTACAGACATGTGGTTGCACGTTTGACTCAGTTCAAAGGCTTGCAAGGTTAAGTCCTTAGGGTGACCAGGGCAAGACTACCCGAAGAACCAAAACAACGCTCCCGGTGCCACTGGCGGCCCACCGATCATTCTTGCCACATGCCCCGGTCAAAATCTATTTATCAAATCCCCAGTTGATTACCATGCAACACGTGCCATCGACAATCATAACACATGATACTTCTTTCAAAACAGGTGCAGTATCTCATTAAGTCAAAATTAGTATTTGATTGTCCAAATCATTTCACGTGGCAAGGCTAAGCATACTACATCGGTCTAACTACCCATGTTGGCAATTTAATAATGTCCAACTAATAACTCACAACTAGGGTGACAAGGGGTCATGGCACATATTTAATTAACCAAGGTGTCATACAGCAATTTGGCATTTATCTAATTTCCCATAATTAAATAAAGCATTTTCTAATTAAACTAGCATGCAATAATTTAAACCAAAATAATTTGAAAATGGGATCAACATGGTCAAAGCACAACTTGCCTTCAAAGAGTACTTGTTCTTGGTCTTGAGCTGGCTCCTGGGTCAACACTTCACCTTCGAAGCCTTCGGGCACTTCAACGTCTACTCGTGAAGCGTGCAAATAGCAATAAATAAATAAACAGTAGACAAACAGTGTCCAAACATCCAAACAAAGTTCATAAACAGAGAGAGCATAATTTTATGAATTTTAAGAAACTAGAATCGTCAAATTCGGAGTTTAAATGCAAAAGTTATAACCGTTTAAAGTTTAAAGAAACCATTAATTAAATATAAACAAAGAAATATTCATAATCAAAAATTAATTAAAAATCATATTTGAGTAGGTCTCATTTTTATGAAAATTTAGAAATTTGAATCACTCAAATCGGAGTTGAAACGCAAAAGTTATAAGCGTTTGAAGTTTGAATCCATTTTTGAAATCAATAATTCGAATTAATAAATCATTTTCTTTTTCGGAAATTAATTTATTGCGTCAGCATGACACGTGGACCAATCGGGAGCTGCCACGTCACCTCGGGTCCATGGACCCGGCGCACGGCGCGGCTCGGTCCACCGTGGACTCGGCCCACGGCGTATGTGTCACTGACACGCGGGACCCACACTGACGTCAGCGGTGACGTCAGCACGACTCGGCCGAGGACGGCTGACACGCGGGCCCCACCGTGACGTCAGCGGTGACGTCATGGTGCGGTTGGCTGTCTCGCTGACACGCGGGCCCCACGCTGACGTCACGCGTCACATCAGCAGCGACCGCGGTCGACCGTGCTGACCGCGACGGTCCAAGTTCTGGACACGCGGCACGATCTGGGTTCAAATCAACAGTCCAGATCAGATCCAACCTCACACATTTAAAAACTATTCGGCTGATCTGGACCGTTCGATCTTGATCGAACGGTCAAGATCCAATCTAGAGTTTACAACGTGGCTAACCCTAGCCGTTCGATCTAGATCTAACGGCTGAGATTGGATCTAGTACGGTGCGGTTAAGGCTACGTGGCGCGATCTAAACCGTTGGATCTAAATCCAACGGTTGGAAATAGATCTGGAGATTAGCACGTGGGATCTCACCGGGGGTGACGTGGACGAATATGGGCCCTTGGATCTGGATCGGACGGTGGAGCGAGCTCGGGGTCCGGCGATGGCGTGCGGCGGTGCTCGGTCACCGGGGACGGGGACGATGACCTCTCGAACGGCGCTACGGGGCTCCTCCAGCCAAGTGAAGGGTCCCCTCCGACGTGGCTTGTCCTTGCGGTTCCGGATCTGAGCTCAACGGCGACGGAGGACGGCGGACGGCGGTGGAAACGGCGATTAACCACGGCGGAACACCAAACCAACTACGGCGAGTTCGCGCGGGCAAACGGCGGCAGCTCAGGCGACGTTGTCTAGGGCTACGGGTGCGCACGGAAGTCGGCAACACGCTGGCGGCGGCGGCGCATTAAATAGGCCTCTCGGCGTCCGTGAAAACCGCGGAAACCGAGGCCCACACAGCTGCGGCGGCGGAATCTGAATTGGATTCGGATAGGGTGACGTGGCTCAACGTGAGCCGTTGGATCAAGATCCAACGGTGCGGGGGTTTGGGCTCGGGTCTGTCTCGAGCGACTTGGATGGCTCGGTCGGGCTTGGGTTTGGCGACGTGGCTCAATCTCGGTCGTTCGATCTTGATCGGACGGTCGAGAGGGTTAGGGTTAGGTTGGGTTTGAGTCGGACTCGGACTCGAGTCAGACTCGGGCTTGGGTCGGGTCCGGGTCGGAGGAACAGTACAAACCAACTCGATTTTTTTACCAGCGATTAAATATTCAAATTAATTCCCAGAAATTCATTTAATTCATTAAAAATAGCAAAACACTCAGAAAAATCCCAGAAAAATTCTAGAAAATATTTTGGAACATTTTGGACTCAAATAAAATATTTCCAACAAAAAATTATTTGTAAAATCAAATTCTTTAATTATTTCAAAAGGGAATAAATTCAAATAAATTCCAAATAAATCCAAATAAATTCCAGAAAATTCACCAAAGTGACAAATCTTATTTAAATTCATGAAAAGCAAAAATTTGGGGTGTTACAGAAAGGCTTTGTTATGATCAATCGCCTTTGTGGTGTTTGACTGTATCTTGTTGGTAAAGTGCATAACCTCTGTAGAGTGTACAACCTATTCGAATAGCCGAGTCCACGGTACTGGACGCTGCTCGGGGATTACAGTCAAGGGTTAGACTTTCATGAAAACAACTTGGACGTGAAAAGTTTGGTTGGGTTTATTGATGACGTTGATGGAAATGTGGACTAGGAAAGGGAAAGTCAAGTCTTTGACCATTTTGAGTTTGGGCAAACCACGAATAAGATCATGGTTGCTAACTTGGGTCAAATAATCAAAACCAATGTGACCAAGTCTCCTATACCAAAATGAGAGATAACGAGACTCTGAAGCAACTAGGCAACAAAGAGAATTAGCAAAATCAGCATGAAAGATTCTTCCAAACCTAGAAATCATGCAAAACAACCTTTTAGAAGAATAGAGAATTCTCCAAGCATTATGCTTGAAGATCACCTCGAAATCATCATCGATAAGCTAAGACATAGAAAGAAAATTATACTATAGCTTACTCACTAAGGCAACGTCCTTAAAAATGAAATTATCATTAATATGTACAATACCTTTAGCGATGACTCTGTCTGATGAAGCATCCCCAAATATGATTAGCTCATCACTGGGGGGCACGGGCTAGATAAGAGAACCAATGGGAATCTTCAGTCATGTGACAAGAACAGCTGGAGTCTATGATCCAAACCTCTCCCTTCCTAGCCCTATGCACTTGAATTAGTGAAGGCGAGAGGTCGATGACTCAGTACTAGGGCAGATAAGTACATATCTAGGAACCCAATACTGAGCCACACGATAATAGAAGTACTAGTCAAAGAAGCAGAAGACTGTACTCTCACATCTCATCATCACTCAACCCTCACAAATCCAGAATCAACACCTGCAAAAGGTTTGGGAGCTGGAGCTAGGTTGGTCCACCGATGTGTAAAGACCAGACCATCTCAGTAACGCTGCCAAACCTCCTACAAGTTAAAACCTTACATCGCTGATATCGGCCTCGATGGGAAGTATCAGGAATATTAAGAGGATAGAGGAAAGACTGACCATGAACAACCTAAAAACCAAGTCTTGGATGCTGTCCAATAATAGAAGACTCTCTAGTCTATCTGGGAGTCGTGGGTGCCTAGGAGCACTACCTCTAAGAGCATGAACATGCTCATGACATGCTATCTTGGCATGCCTGAAGCAGAAGTTAGCTAAGGATTCTTACAAAAGGTGTAAGAGTACTTCACCTCACCAAAGGCTGAAGCTGCAAGAGGGGCAACGTTCTCATCAGAGATCCCATGGACAACCCCAGCTAACCAAAACATTGTGGTGCTAGACCTAGGAGAAACCACAATCTCTCCACCCTTGGAGGCACGAACAATATTAGGAGGATGTGCTCGAACATGCTCTAGGTAGTTAAATCCTAAACCCTGATTAAATCTATTGATTTTGGATTGGTCTAATATGAGATCAAGTTTTTTCTTGCCTCCAATAAACTTATCAAGAGTGCTCATGAGGTACTCATACTCCTGGAAGAGAGAGGCACATGAACATGGGAAGAAGATGATGAAAGGCCATAAGAGGAAGAACGAACACCATGTGCATATCTCTACCTATGCACAACTGTCTCAATCTTGAGAGCCTCATAAGATGCACTCAGTATTCCTAATCCTAGCTCTCTAGGCCTCCAGATTCTCCCTAAGCTCCTCATGGATCCTATCCACGTTCCCCTCAATCTCAGCGCATCACACACATGCTTCTTGTGATTTAGCTAGTAGGTCCTTAGCAAGTTCAGCACACTTGACATTCAAGGCATCATTGTCAAGTTTTAGTTGCCTGCAACCCTCTCATGAGCTGACTGGGTCCTTAGAGGAAAATTATTCAAGTTCTTCATTTCTAACAGAAAGCTTCCTAAGGTGAGCAATCATAACATCAATCTCAGCTAGAAACTTAGGGCAATAATCACAAGAAGCATGAGTAGGAATATGAAGAAAACTAGCATCAACAGGAATAGCTTAAGAAGTACTAAGGCTAGCATTATTGACTCTAAGGACCTCAACCTCAGAAATCACACTATCATGCAAGGTCCTTAGGTTCTCCAACTCCACAAGCAATGCATCACACAAAGAACAGTCATCAGCAAGCTTCGGTGATAAAGTACCCACTTCCTTCTTAGGCTCCATACATCTAGATCTAACTCTAGAATGAAATTTTTCTAGCTTGTAGAAAGCATCATTGAACTCATCATAGCAAGGTACCTCATCGGACTCATTGTAGAGGTCATCGCTGCTAATACCGTTTGTGTCATTCATGAAGCACATGTTGGTGAATTTGTTGTCACCCTTGGTCTTCACTTGCGGATCATCCTGTCCTTCATTGTTGCTCCAAGTCTCGATGTCGGAGAAGGAGATGTCGTCAAGCGTGGTGAGGACGCAGTGGAAGAGATTCTTACTAGTAGAGAAGTTTCTCCACCTCTTTTCATGCGCAGGATCCTGAGCTGTAGCCTTCTTGTTGCAGTTCTTATCGGTGAAGTTGTTTTTTCCCGAACCATCGGAGTCATTCTTGCCCTTCTCCAGCTTGGGGCAATTGCCCAAATTTGGTTGGGGCCACCACTGTGACACCACGGAGTGTCGTAACCTTATAAAAAGTGAATGTTGAGCTCAAAAACATCATGAAATGTGGAATTAAGGTTAAAACCATAGGGTATGGAGGTTAATAGCGTTTCCGGGCCGTTTCCGGGGTTTTGGGCCTTTCCGGGGGAGTTTGGGCCTAAAAGGGGGGTTGTGGGCTTTGGTGGGATGGAGTAGGAGTCCATTTAAGACTAGGACTCTTGTGGGGGGCTTGTAAAAGGCCTCCCCCCTGCCCCTTGCGCCCCACCTGCCCCTTTGGTGCGCCTCCCCCACTTCCCCTTGCCCTAGCTCCCCTCTTCTTCCCCTTTGGCCGTGCGCCCCCCACCTCCCTTGCCCTTTGTTCCCCTCCACTCCACCTCCTCTCCTCCACCCCTTTCTGCCCTAGGGTAGCCTCCCCACCCCTGCACCTCGAGGATCCATCCTTTGGAGCGAGGAGCGATCCGGGAGGAGATCCTTTCAGTTTTCGTGCGTCGGGCAAAGGTATGGCCATGGGAAACCTTGGGGTTGATCTAGGTACTATTCTAAGGATGATTATAAAGTTTTTAGATCAATTGGTGGTGCTGGATTTGATTAGATTAGATGGATTCTTGAATTGGTCACGTTCTCTGTTTCGGACAGCATGAGCAGTCGACCTAGGGTTCGGTTTTTTGCCAATTTAGAGTCCGAATTTGGTCGTACAGATGTTCAAGAAGTTGTAGATAATTTCATTATCTTTCAGTGGATATAAAGAACGTTAAATTCCGCCCAGCAGTTTGAAAGTTATGGCTGTTTTACCGAGCGTGTTAAAATCTGTGACGTGATTGGAACAGATCACGGTATTTTGTAGATTAAACAACTTTAGAGTCCGAATCAGTCTTTCCCTATACCTAGAAAAAGTTGGGAAATTTCCTAAGATACGCGAGGATGTACTCGTTTAATTGATTCGGAGTCCCAGAACTCAAGTTATGCCTTTTGGAAGGCTGCTGTCCCGACGGGACAGAACCGCTGTTTTTGGGTTTTGCGAGTAGTTGGCAATGTCGGGGTAGATGAGGGTTTGCGTACTGTTTTGTGGGCTTGATTGTGAGTGTGTGGTCCCTATGTGCAGGTGGTGTGACCCCGGGAGGGCCTACTACTTCTCGCCAATCCGTCGCCCGTGGTTGAGGCAAGTGTATTGTAATGGATAGCGGTTTGTAGGTTGCTAGTTGAGACTAGATGAGATTGATTATATGAGATGATCACTTGCCATGCTTTAATGATTGCCAATGATATGATGAGTATGTTTATCATGTTATGATGCCATGTGTTAATGTACAAGTTAATTATGATGTTGGCATATTTGCATACATGGCATGATTACATGGCCCGGGCGGTGAGATAGTCATAACTAGTCCGGGAAGGTCGGTGAGAAAGTTATGACTAATCCGGAGAGCCAATGAGTAAGTCATACATCGTGATTCCATTCACCGCGGTGAACGGAAGCGAGGAGTAGGCACCCTCCATCTTCGGGATGGAAGGGGGGAGAGGGTGCACACCGACGGGTGTGTACTCAACCATACCGGTATGAGTTTCCAAGGAGACATGAGCATCGCATTGCACTTCATACATATTGATGATGATGATAATATGTGACCATGAATGAGATGGTTTACATGATGTGAGATATTATTGCTATGTAATTGTTCTTGTTGTACCATTGCAATATGCTTGCTGAGTTTTGAACTCACGCTTGTGTTTTCTTGTTGTTTTAGGTACCATGAGAACGGCATGCGGGGAAGGGAAATAGTCACACGTCCACACGTAGCTTCACCCATTTTGATTCCACAAGTCATTCTATTAGTTTTGATAATAAATTGCATGTGATGATTATTGCTTTAAGGTTTAGCTTTGCTGTATGAGAGTTTTATTGTTCGTTTGATTCTTGAGAACATTATGTGCTTGATAATAGACTTATGTTGTCGTTAAGTCTTTAATTATTGCTGTCTTAGCTGTCTCTCATATTGCCTTATATTGATATACTGTTGTTGCTCCTTCAATTCATGTTAAAACAAAGGAGATGCTGCCGAAATCTCGGTTTTTAGCATGTGCGCCTTTGCTGGAATTTATGTTTAATTGTGGTATTTAGATGTTGTTTAGCTTATGTTTGGTAGCATGCAGGCATATTAAATGCCGGGGTGTTACAACCACACTCGAAACAAGTGATATGTCCATCTCTCTTCCTCTCTCTTACCCTCTTGTATGCACAAGAGAACTTTTTGGCTAAGAGGACCAGCTCACTTTTTGAAAACTTCTCCAGCTGCTCGTTGCTCATCTCACAGAGACCCAAGAGGGAGAAGCAAAAAAAAACTCTCAAAAAAGGACCTAGTGGGATCGGTGACCAAGCCCATCGACTATGACTTCGTCTTACACGGAACAACATCAATCTCATGAGTCTTGAGTTGGGGAACCTGTCAAGAATCATAGTCGATAAATCAGTGGTGTCCTTGATGGTTGTGACCTTCATCTCCAAACCCAAAGATCAAGAGCTGTGAGAAAATATCGAGCATTCTCTGAGTCAGAGTATGTGCAACCTATAGCTTGGAGATCACTCATAATCTTTATGAAACATCCGAAGCAGTCATCCTAGGACTCATGCCGGGACCCGAATATGCAAATCCGGACCCTCTATGTATTCAGCACTAGTTCAGGATCACGCTAGTGTACACAGTCTCAACATAGATGAATATCACAATCATACACAGCGGAATAGTAATAATAACTCAAATATAAAATATAAACTATTGTACGACCTTAAGGTCAACCTTACACTTGTGAGACCTTGATGGCTCAACTCCAAATAAGCAGCAGCAGAACGAAGAACATCGGTGTATCCCATCAATACGCCATAGGCAACTCACGGGGTTCAACTCCTAGATAATCGTCTTCTGACGGAACTTCTTCTTCTTCGACGATGTAGACTTCTGCTCGCTGGTGATTGTTTGTTTGCAAGGGGTGAGTACATAAAGCACTCAGCAAGTCATGCACAGAATGCAAGTCTAATAACTATATGCATGGCTTATTCCAAATGACAGGCTGAAGGGGTTATTTTGCAATAAATAGCATTCAAAAATATTCATAATAGTTTGTAAAGCGGTAAAACAAATAACAATAATAATAAAATTTCTTAGTTGTTTCACAAGTAAATCATTCCATCTCCTTAACCAGTTATCACTTTTCCACAGGCACACTGCCTCCAAACCCAAGTTCAATTTTATGAAAAGCTAACCCTTGATTGTAATCCCCGAGCATTATCCAGTACCGTTGACACGGCTATTCGAATAGATTTTACACTTTGCAGAGGTTATACACTTTACCCACAAGATACAATCAACTCACCACGTCAGCCGTGAATCGCCATACAAGAGTATGCGAATGAGTGATCATAACAAAGCCTTTCGGAAACTTCTAACTATACAAGTGAACCTCTCCGGTTTTTGCCATACACCATCCTTTACCTTAACATAGGCGAAGTATGGGATCGACATACCATTGGACGGGTACCATGCCGCAGCACTGGTACGCTACCCTTTCAAGCTACACAAAAGGTGTAGTTAACACCCCGAGGTACCACATGCAAGTTATTAGTAACTTACTCAACTAGGTCCGTCCCATTACGGACATATGGTTGCACGTTTGACTCAGATCAAAGGCTTGCAAGGTTAAGTCCTTAGGATGACCAGGGAAAGACTACCCGAAGAACCAAAACGACATCCCCGGTGCCACTCATGGCCCACCATAACATTCATGCCACTTGCCCCGGTCTAAATCTATTTATCAAACCCAGTTGATTACCAAGCACCACGTGCCATCATCATCATCATCACAACATATGATACTTCTACAAAACAGGTTCAATATCTCATTAAGTCAATTTTAACATTTGATTGTCCAAAATCATGTCATGTGCACGTAGCAGGTCTAAGCAATATATTACGACGGTCTAAGTACCCAATGTTGGCAATTTAATAATGTCCAACTAAATATTCCACAACTAGGGTGACAAGGGTTCATCCTCGATTCTTTATCCTCGATCTTCATTCTTCAGTTCCTTGATCTTCGGCTCCTTCGAGCGACTTCCGTACGACACGTCTAACGATAAAGAAACACAAATACAACAAAACTCAAAAGACAAATCAAATAAACTCCAAATTAAGAACAAATAGCATTGGGGACAGCAGCTTAGAAGGATTTGGGAACTCGAACGGATTAGATCGAAGAGTTGACAAAAGAGAACGGGCTTTCGGGAAAACACCGAAAAGGGAAAGATTAATAACTGAGAAAGAAAGAATAATATTCCGAATAATATTTCTTCCGAAGTTATTATCTTGACTGGACAAACAAGGACTATGGGCTCTCGATCTATAGACCAGGCCCATAAGGATATGTTAGTTCACAATGAACTAAACTGAATCTTGATGTTGACTTTTGTTGACTGAACGGATACACAATCACACCAAAAGAGAGACTAATAGATTAGATATTCAAGGATAAGACAAGGACGAGTGGGATCGGCATTCACTGCGAATTGATATGGGGCTAGATCACAACAAGGTGATAGAAAAGGTAAGGACATCGCACTAGGGCTCTTGCATGAATGCATGCATGCGATGACAACGAAGCGATGAGAGCTAAGCATTAACGATGAAGCGTTAACGGCGAAACGTTAACGGCGGAGTGTTAATGGTGGAATATTAACGGTGGAGCAATAACGATGGAGCATTAACGACGGAACGTTGACGGTGGGACGTTAACGGTGAAGCGTTAACGACGGAACGTTAACGGCAAAACGTTAACGGCGGATCGAAGCGACTGCGGGACGCTCATGAAACAAGAAGGTAGCGACCGTCGGTGCAACGACATGGCCGCGGTAAAGCGCTACCAAAGATGGTTAACCGAGACATTAAACGATAGCAACGTCTAGGTTGAAAGACGACGGTTTTAAGCCGGAACCGGCTTCGTCGGCGAACGGAGTGTAACACCCCGGCATTTAATATGCCCGAATGCTACCAAACATAGACTAAGCAACCTCTAAATAATACAATTACAAGTAAATTACAGCAAAGGAGCAAATGCTAATACCGAAAATTTCGGCAGCATCTCCTTTGTTTTTCCATGAATTGAAGCAACAACAATCTTAACATACCAAGATAGCATAAAGAACGATAGCAATAACTTGAGAAAATAGGAATTTCAGCCATCATACAGCTAAGGATATAAGCCTATCCGTCTCATATCAAATATGAACTAATCATTTACTCATGGCAACCAACAAGCATCAACACAATAGTTTAGTTCAGTGAATTAACCATCACAATTAAAGGAAGGAACATGTCATTGTTTATATGTCTGATGCTAAGTGATGACGTGTGACTAGCTCCCTTTCCCGCATGCCGGTTTCATGGTACCTAAGAAAAACAACATAAACACAAGCGTGAGTTCATCACTCAGCAAGTATATTGCAATGGAACAAGAAAATACATTCCAATACCTTCATCACCACTTTTCACATACGACATCATACACATCTCATATTCATAGTCTAAGCATATCACTAACATCATCATATATCATCATCATATAACATCCTCATATAATGCAATGCAATGTGATGCACATATCTCCTGGAAACTCATACCGGTATGGTTGAGTACACACCCGTCGGTGTGCACCCTCTCCCCCCTTCCATCCCGAAGATGGAGGGTGCCTACTCCTCGCTTCCATACACCGCGGTGGATGGAATCACGATGTAGGACTTACTCATTGGCTCTCCGGAATAGTCATAACTTTCTCACCGACCTTCCCCGGACTAGTTATGACTTTCTCACCGCCCGGGCCATGTATCATGCCATGTATGCAAACATGCCAACATCATAAATAACTTGTACATTAACACATGGCATCATAACATAATAAGCATATTCATCATATCAATGGCAATCATTAAAGCATGGCATGTGAACATATCATATATTCAATTTCAATCTCAACCAATCTAGCAAACTACAACCCTTTACCCATTCCAATACACTTGCCTCAACCATGGGCGACGGATTGGCGAGACGTAGAGGGCACCCCCGGGGTCACAACACCTGCACATTGGCACCACACACTCAAAATCATGCCGACAAAACAATACACAAACACTCTTCTACCCCGACTTCGCAAACTACCCGCACAACCCAAAAACAAAGATTCTGTCCCGTCGGGACAGCAGATTGCAACGAGCATAACTCGGGTTCTACGACTCCGAATCAATTAAACGAGTACATCCTCGCGTAGATTAGGAAATTTTCTAACTTTTTCTAAGTATATGGAAAAACTTATTCGGACTCTAAAGTGGTTTAATCTACAGAATACCGTGATCTGTTCCAATCACGTCATAGTTTTTAACACGTTCGGTAAAACGAGCATAACTTTCAAACGGTTGGGCGGAATTGGACGTTCTTTATACCCACTTAAAGGTATTGAAATTACCTACAACTTCCTCAACAGGCAGCTGACCAAAATCCGAATATAAATTGGCGAAAACCCAAACCCTAGGTCGACTGCTCATGCTGCCCGAAACAGAGAACGTGGCAAACTCTAGATTCCATCTAATCTACCCAATTGCAGCACCACCAATTGATCTAAAAACATGATATTAACCCTTAGAACAGAACCTAGACCAACCCCAAGGATCCTCGTGGCCATACCTTCGCTCGACGAACGAAAACCCAACGGATCTCCTCTCGGTTCGCGCGATCTCCTTCCTTACTCCAAATCCACCGGATCTTCTCGTCGCGGAGCGCTCCATGGACGGATCTGCGGGGTGGTGAGGTGGAGAACTCCCCTAGGGGCAGCAAGGGAGGTGGAGATGGGAGGAGAGGGGTGGTGGCGCCATGGGGGAAGATGGAGAGGAAGGGGAAGGGTGGAGGCGCATGGGGGGGCTATGGGGTGACAGCTAGGATTGGGAGAGGGAGTGGGGGGCGCACCAAGGGGTGGGGGCCAGATTTGGCTGCCCAAAAGTCCCCCCTTAGGCCCAAACCCTTCCACCGGAGGCCCAACTCAACCCCCAAGGCCCAAAATCCCCCGGAGAGGCTCAAACTCCCGAAAACGGCCCAAAAACACGCTATAAACGGCATAACGTAAAGTTTTAACCTCCATTTTCACATTTTATAAAGTTTTTGACCTCAACATTCACATTTTGTAAGATACGACACTCCGTGGTGTCACACGGAGGCCAAAAGAATTTTAAGGATGGTCCAAAACAGTACATGATGATCCATCGGACGCGACAACATGGCCGGAGCGAGCTAAAATAGCCGGCGTCAAAAGACGGCGCGCGGCGACGGCAAAAGACGGCCTAATTATATAAAAAAATTCCAGATGATGGGACAACAAAGGGAGATTGTCCATCATGTAGAACACGACGAGACGAACTCAATGGTACAGGCGGATTTTGCGGCGCCCCAACGGATTGATCACAAACTGCCGATTAACGGGTTTCGGATCCAAACTTCAAACGGCCATAACTTCTAGAATAATGATCAGAACTTAACCAAATTTGATCGAGAGCTAGATGTGACCCAGAGGAACACCGTGACATAGGTGTCTCAGAGATTTACCTACTGGAATAGCGGAGAATGCGTGAGGATGATTGTCGCTGTTTGAAACGCAGTCTGATCGGAGAAAAGAATTTTTTGCGCAACCTCCAGTGGGAAAAACTGTGGGTAAGTATATGCACCATGTATAGGACATCACCAGGAGTCTACAGAAAAATTTTCATAGTCAAACTCGAAAAATTGAGGAAGATATGGCCTCGGTAAGATTCGAGATTGAAATGGCCATAACTTTTGATTCCTTAGGCCAAATTGGATGAAATTTGGAGGGGAGACAGATGGGACATCATGGCTCACCGTGGCAAAGAAATATCTCTAAAAGAGTCGATGAGTTTACGGCAGTCGCGCTCCAAAGTTTGGCCATCGTCGTGCTGCATCCGGATCTTCTCGGGGCGGCTCTAAGGTTTTGGGTGATTAATCTGTGGTTGAGATCATAGGGGAGAGCTATGGGAGATCTACCAATGTTAGGGGAGGTGGCTAGGTCAAGACAAATCAAGTTTGGAAGAGTTTGGGTCGGTTTGGGCAATTAAACAAACACCTCGCGTGCGGGAGCCGATCTAGGGCGATGTGGCCACTTCTGGGCCGTCCGATCGCGATCGGACGGACGAGATCGCGCGGGTGACATGGCTTCTCCCCGTGCTGGCATGGAGCGCAGCCTGGTCCAGGCGTGGGTGGGTGGCGAAGCGCATTAGGCCGTCTTGCGGCAGTGAAGCGAGCGGGCAGCGGCGATGGTAGGTGGTGGTAGGTGGGCGAAGGAGAGAGAGGAAATGTGGCATCTCAAAATGTGACTTTAGGGAATACGGCATTACGGTATATGGTGTTTTATCGCGTTTTGGGCCGATTTCGGGGGTTCGGGCCTTGGGGGACTTTTTTGGGCTGTAGGTGGGGGGTTTTCTTGGCCCATGTGGGGAAATTTCTGCAATAAAACCCTAGGGCTTCCCCCTTGCGTCCCCATTGCCTCCTCCCCCATGTGCCCCCTTGCCTCCCCCATGCGCCCCCTTGTCTCCCCTAGCCACACCTCTCCCTCTCCCTTTGCACCCCTCCCACGTCTCCCCACCTCAGTATCCACCTCTCATAGCCCCCATAGTACTGTTCGGGAGTGCTCCCTCCGCGGGGATTCGGCGTTTCCGGTGGTTCCGGTGAGGGGACAGAGGATCGGGTCGCGAGGAGATGTGCGCCGATCCGGAAGTTCGTCAAGGGAAGGTAAGCAATGGGGATTTGGTTTGTAGGGTTGTGGTGCTGGTTAGGTGGGGATTAACATGATTAATTTTGGTGTTTGGGTGCTTCCATTAGAGGTGTGAAGTCGTTTATTATATATGTCGCGCGCGGTAGCCTCGGCCAATTCTAGACAGTCGACTTCGGTCGCAATTTCGGGGATTTTAGAATCGGAATTTTGTCATCCGCCTGTTGAGAAAGTTGTAGGTAATTTCAATACCTTTCAGTGGACACCAAGAACGTGGAATTCTGATCATCCGTTTGAAATTTATGGCTGTTTTACCGAACGTGTTCAAAACTATGACGTGATTGGGACAGATCATGATGATCTATAGATTAGTCAATTTTAGAAGCCGAATCAGTTTTTCCCAATACTTAGAAAAAGCTAGGAAATTTCCTAAGCTTCGAGAAAATGTACTCGTTTACTCGATTTGGAGTCTTAGAACTCAAGTTATGATTGTTGGAAGCCTGCTGTCCTCACGGACAGATTGGTCTGTTTTTCAGGTTTTCGGGATTTTGTGTAGAATCGTTGTGTTCTGAGTTTTGTACTTGCTTGGGTGGTATGATATTGAGTGGAAAACATGTATTTACAGGTGGTGTGACCTCAGGAGTGGCATCATCATCTCGCCACACCGTTCCGAAGGGTTAAAGGCAAGTGTATTGTAGTGGTTGCGGCTTAGGAAGCCGTAATATTTGAAAATGAGATGGTTTACAGATGCTTTATGATATGATGCCATGATTCAATCTTACTTGCGATATGATGAAAATGGTTTATTATAAGGCTATGCAATGTTTAGTTGAGTTTATGTGCAAGTTGTTTGTGTTTATGACATATTTGCATGCATGGCATGAGAACTGGCCCGGTCGGTGAGAAAGTCATAACTAGTCCGGTGAGGTCGGTGAGAAAGTTATGACTAATCCGGAGCACCATTGAGTAAGTCTTACCTCGTGATTCCATCCACGGTTGGGAATGGAAGCGAGGAGTAGGCACCCTCCATCTACGGGATGGAAGGGGGAAAGAGGGTGCACGCCGACGGGTGTGCACTCGGCAATACCGGTATGTGCTTCAAAGGGACATGTGCATTGCATTGCATGAATGAAGTGGTTTATGAGATGATTATGATGTTCTATGAGATGCATATGAAGATGTTATTTGAGATGTTTATGATGAGGTTATATGAGAGCATAAATGAAGTTCATGAGTTCACTCTCAGGATATGTGAATGGCATTAAGTATGGATGTGAGTTTATTATTGTTTTTGTATCATTGCAATACACTTTGCTGAGTGATGAACTCACGCTTGTTGTTTGATGTTTTTTTTAGGTACCTTGAGTTCAGCATGTGGGAAAGGGAGCTATATGCACATCCACACATAACTCCATTCAAATAAACACCACCAAACGTTTCCCTCAATTGTGATTGTTCGTTAGGCTCAATGTTATAATGGTTAATTGCCTCGTCGATGCCCATGATTCAATGTTTATTCATAATTGGTTTATGTGATGGGTAAAGTATGTGAGGGACTTGAATGGTTGATGAAATTCTTAGCTATCATGATAGAATTGTTCTCTATTATTGTGACATCCTGAGTTTGTAATTGCCTTTTAAATGTTAATTATCCCTTGAGAGTTATTTGGATTTCAATTTGGAGTTAATTGTGCTTGGACTTGTTTGCTCGATCTGTTTCGTTTTAGTTTTTGCTCCAAAATCTCGTTTCGTGTTGCGGTTAGAATTTCCGAGCAACCGTAGTTTCCAAACCTTCTTTAGCTATCTTAGAATGCATCCTAAAAGTTTCCGGGAAGGATTCCTAAGTTTCGGAGTTTTTTTTGTGGGGGTTTTGGGGTTTTTCTGCCCTGGGCAGCAGTACCGCTGGCCCTGGCCGGTACTGCCGGCCGAGGCGACCGGGCAGGGGGCAAAGCCCTCCCTGCTGCCCGTTGCCCAGCCACCTCAGCTTCTATTGTCTTCCTCCCTAAGCCTCCTCCCCCAGCCGACTCCCTCCCCCTCACTTCACTCCCTCTCACTCTCACCCTCACCCTCTAGCTCTCCCTCTCTAGCTCTCTCTCCCATGGAGCTCTCTCCCTCTCTCTCCAGTTGTTCCTCTCTCTAAAACTCTCTCTCTGGTGTTCTTGAGCTCGAGGAGAAGCAAGCCACGGAGGAGATCTCCGTTCTCAAACCCTAGCCGCGATCTGTGGTAAGTGGATCGAGTTCTAATCAACTCTGCTGCGATCTGAGTTCTCTTCTCTAGTTCTTTCTTCCTTTACTCCTTGTTGTTTTAGTGGAACCCTAGAAAACCAAGTTGTAGTGCTCAGCCTCTAGTTAGCTGAGTTTCTAAACCTAGGTTAGGTGCTAGACTTCTCTTTAGTGCGAAATCTGAGATCAGAAACCCTAAATACGTTTTTATCGGATATATTTGGTTAAATGTCATTTTCGTAGCTTTTGGAAGTAAACCTTGAAACCCTAGTTCCAAAAGCTAGGAAAAGGACGCTAGAATATATTCGACGCCGTTAAAGTCTGAGTTTCGCGAAAGGAATCGAGTTTGAATTCGATTCGGGGTGAAAGTCGGAATTTAGCGTGAATTAGGACTCTAGAGCTTCTCGGATTAGAAATTAGGTCAAACGAGGTCGGAACCTCGAGTGGTTTGCATAAATGGGTCCTTACCATCTCCGAGAACCCATCCATGCAATCGCCGCGAAGTTCCGAAGTCGTTTGTGCGAAAATCCTTTTTCTGGAAAACCTAGTCGACCTGTGGCCGGCACTACCGTAGTGGTGAGACCGGTATTGCCGCTCAGGCCGGCACTACCGACCCTTGCGGCCGGTACTGCCGGGCTGTAGGCCGACACTACCGCTCCTACAATGCCGGTAGTTATTTTCCAGAGAGGTCCTCTTTTGGGTTCGCTGCCTCCGGTACTACCGACCCTTGAGGCCGGTACTGCCAACTGTAGAGCGGCACAACCGGGAAGTGTATGCCGTTACTGCCGGTCTCCAGTTCAAGTCTTGGTTTTTGTTTAAGTCTTTCTATCTCGTGTTCGCTTATTGGTTGTTGTCCGCTTCTTTGAGCTTTTTGCCTTGTTCTCGTTGGATCTTACTCGTTTTCTCGTTGTTCTTTTTGTCGCCCTTTTGTTTAGACGTTGACGCCTCGGGAGCAGTTGGCGAGGATCTGGACTTCGACCCAGAGGACACGCAAAACCAAGAGCAAGCAGGCAAGCACCCCCTTTGAACATATTGCTCCTATAATTGCAAAAGTATTTGATGATTCGTAAAACTATTACACATGCATATGATTATTACAAGTATTTAAATGGTGGGAAAAGGTAGTTACCCTAATGGTTGGATGGCTTATCTCAATCTCGTTGTTACCCTAAAATCCTTGAGTAACCCTAGTTTAAGGATAGACTCTATAATAAGTATCGCCAGGGAATATAAGTCTAATAGTTGCATACGCTTAGCCCAGCTTTAGACTGATTGAATAATGATCGGTGGACTCAGTCAATCAAAGTTTTTCGATACGTTATTAGGATTTCGGAAATGATGATTTTGGAAAAAAAATAAAGGCTATGTTGGTAAAAGATGAAAAAGGAAAAGGTGTACAGTGATTTATGTCGGACGGATGATGGGAGGTCTCGTCTGTGCAATCCTAAGGATTGAACTTGACGCTTTTAACTAAGTCCTTTCGTACAACCACATGTGCTAGTATGGGATAGCCTAAACCCAGTACAGGAGTTGGAATTTGATCTTGTGCCGTGGTAGGTCGAAGTAGTTGGGCAATACCGACGTGCTGGTGTTGCCTAGAATACTCCCTCACCTCGCGCAGGTGTTGGAGACTTTCGTGAAACAACGGTGGATGCTTTGCTGAGGGTAAAAGGCACGATGGGGCGTTAGCCATCGTTGGATCCATGTGGGCGAATCAGGTTTAGAGTTTAAGGTACCTAAACACCTTAATTGGGGGGGTACTCTCGCCTGGCCCAGGGGTACTTTGTGTGGGTGTGTGGAGCCCCCACCCAAAGCAAAGAGCGCACATCGCCGGGGCTGACGCAAGACTGAATGCCGACGATTGGAAGAGTTTGTCACAATCTAGCAAAACGGATACGGTATGTATCGTGTGGCATGGTTCACATGGTTGCTAGAGCATGTCGTGTGTGTAAAGTGTGCATTCTCTACAGAGATTAATCAAACTAATCGATTAGCCGTGCTGACGGTCACGAGCATCTTGGGTATCTGATGTCAAGTATAGTATTTTGGTTTTGTTTTGGAAAATATTTTGGAACCGGTAGATCTTTTAAATGTTGGGTTGTAACATGCAGAATGTTGAGTTGTTGAACTCAGAGATTGGTTGGACTGGTGATTTGATCAAGCTGGTGGTGATTCTTGATGCCATGTGATGGTATGTTGGTGGTGTTGGTTATGTTGAAGGAAATGATTCCTGATGCCATGTGATGGTGGTGTTGGATATGTTGGAGGAATTTGGGTGTTGAATGAAATGTACAATTACATTATGTATTGATTTACTCTCATTTACTAAATGCTTTATAAACTGTGCAGTATTCCAATCTATTAGTCTATTACAAATAACTTCAGCTTCATGCAAATCTGAACTAGAATAGCAACCATCTTCATTGTTTAGCCTGCATTATTATTATACTTGCAAACAATAAAGTCTTGCGAGTACATACGTGTACTCACCGTTTGCTCTGAAAATTTGCGTGAGGAGCAGAAGATGCAGGTGAGGAAGAAGGTGACCAGGAGTTCAGTGGCCCAGACGTGGGTGGAGTGTTTGACGGCTAGTGGAGTTAGTTGCTCGCCGGTTGCCTGTGGGAATGGAGGCACACCGTGGCCGCTTTACTTTTGTTTCTCTTATGTTTTTCTCTTCAGTTTACTTTAAGCCAATCGGCATTTTGTAAACAGAAACAAGTTGTAATATTATTATCTATCGTTGTAATATATTACTTCTGCCCTTAATTTGTGTTCGCACGGATGTGATACTACCTATCTCAACATGTGACACTAGCCTACTGATCCAGGGACTAGTGGTTATCACATGGTTGCGGGAAGCTCAAGTTGGAACCAATTGGATGGCATGTGACCTCATTAGTCGAGTGTCGTGCTGACCAAGTGGTTTCAATCTGAGTCTGTCGTGATGCCGTGATCGTTACGTTACTGGTTGCGTGATTAACCAGGCCCGCGCAATAGTAATGGAGTATCACTGTACCAGGACAGGAGCCCCCACGACAATTATGCTATCTTGCCATGTTATGATTATTGAGGCTGAAATCTATGGAAAAACAAAGGAGATGCTGTCGAAATTTTCGGTTTTAGCATTTGCTCCTTTGCTGTAATTTATATTTATTTATGGTATTTAGATGCTTCTTCTATCATGTTTGGTGACATTCAAGGCACACTAGATGCTGGGGTGTTACAGGAAAGAGATTAAGCCCAATGATTTTCCAGATTTTTCAACCATTTGCGAATAAAATAAATCAAGAAAATTCAAATAAGTCATTTGAGGCAATAAAAATACCAAAAAAAATTGTAGAAAATATTTTGAGACATTTTGAACTTACATAAAATTTTATATAAACTTTTCCAAATAATTAATTAATTTCAATAAAAGGGCTTAATACAAATCGATTCCGAATAAATCCAATAAATAGCAAACGAGCTCCGAAAATTTTTAAAAATTACAGAAGAATTTCTTGAAGCACAAGGAACCCAAATAAAATTAAATTTCTTTCATTTGGAGTATAGAATAATCAAATTAAATTGTTTTAGATTTTAGAAAATCCAAATTAAGCTTTATTAACGTGAGAAAACAACGAAAATTTTTGGGAAGCTAAACTAAATCAAAATTTTTTGAAAACCCAAATTTTGGGATGTTACAACTCACCCGTGTACTACTCAAACTTGTAGTCACACTTGTACTGATATTGTCTCACCGCCTTGATCTGGGTGGTTCCATCTTGGTAAGCATGAAAGACCATGTGGAGGTCCACCCTTGTTTGTGATGAGTAATTGACTATGTTTGAGCTTGTAATGCTCAAGTTTGAGTTTGATTTGAATTGGATTTGAACCTTGAAGAAATTTGAGTGTTGTCAGCCTCAGGCGGTACACTAGCCTACTAGTAGTGGTAATACCGGCTGAGTGGTACTACCGACCTACTGGTAGCGGTAGTACCAGCCGAGAGGTACTACCAGCCTCAGAAGGTGGTAGTTATTTTCTAGATAGATCTTCTCATGTTTTTCATAGCTAGCGATACTACCAACCACCTGGGTGTGGTAGTACTGGGCATGCGGTACTAACGGCAACCTGGGCACAGTAGTACCGGACGTGTGGTACTACCGACCTCAGATTGGTGGTAGTATCAGTTTTACCAGGGAATTGGGGGGAATTTCTTTGGCCATTTGTGAAGTTTATTGCATATCAATTTGAATATTGCTATGTGATGGGTTTCCCTTGTCTATGATGGTTGCAGGACTTGGAGCTAGGTCATGATGAGGCGGAGGAGACTGGGACTAGGCTAGGAGACCTAAGGTCAGACGGTAAGGAGACACTAAAGATGACCGAGGTGGGGAGTCATTGCAAGCCAAGAAGACAAGTGGATAGATAGAGATGCTAGCTGAAACCCTACTCAGGCGAAGGAGGATCATTGGATCGCGGTTTTGCCAGTGGAATAGCAGTTAAGTTAGTATGTTTTGAGAAGCATGCAAAACCCATATGTGTGTGTGGGTTTTGGGTTAGCCCATGTATGAGTAAGTGAGTCAATCCCAGCCCTTGGTGAGGTTCCTTATGGATGAAAGAAGCCATCTAAGGGTGGAGATTGACTCGATTGTGCTGTAAATAGAGGGGTAGAGGGATGCCTCTTCCCTAAGTCTTGTGAGAAGGATTTTAGGTTTTCATTGTGCTCCTTTGAGATTTTCCCACCTGGTTGTGTGGTTTTATAAACCTTCCTCTCAAAGCAATGCAAAGATCAAGTTCTTCCATACTCTGAAATTTATTTTATGTCTCACATTTTTGCTTGGTTTTTGTGTACAACTTGAGCTTTTCTACCCCTCCTTATACTTGTTGTAGTTATAGTGGATCTAGGATATACAAGAGGTTGTGGAACTCATTTAGATCATGTCCCAATCCAGCAAGATCCACTATAACTTGTTCTTGCTCAAGTTTTGCTCAAAACATCGAGTTTTTGGAGATTTTTGAATCCCTTCTTCTCTTTTTATTTTCAAGTGGTGGAATGACTTCATGATTTATAGAAATACCTTGAAAAGGTATTGGTCCAATTAGCTAAGCACCACCTCTTCTCCCTCTAAAGATTTCTCAAGAAAACTCAGTTTTTAGCTTAAGGACGAGAGATTTTGTGAAACCGAGATCCAAATAGTTTGAGGAATTGTTCTTTTGTGTTTTTTCTTGGTTTGACATGTGAAAGATAATCTAAGATCGTCTTGATCATCAAATCCCCACAAGCAAGCTCAGGGTGAAGTTTGGACATTTGACTTGGTTTTAGTGCATCCTTATTTAAAACTAAAAAACATCAGAACTTTGACATCAATACTTATGATTGAAGGATAGAATAGGTTCCTGACATCCTTGGGAAGGTGCATACAAAGTTTTATGGGTTTTTGATTAGCCGATCAAAAGATCCATCGATTTTCGTTTTTGAAGTCATGTTGATCTTATTGTTCATGAGCCTGATTTCACTGTTCATCTAGTAGTCTCACCCCTGCATGGTCGGTATTACCTTAGTTACTATTCATTTTGGTACTACTATCCATTTAACTGCAGTAGTACTGCTCCAGAGCTGAGTTTCTCTAAAAAATTATATTTATGCGCTTCCTTGATAAAGTGAGGTTTTGGTTGGTCCTTTTAGGGGGTCATGTAGATCTGGTGAGTAGATCGAAGGTGAGAGATCTGTTGAGATACGCGATATGCTACGCTAGCACAAATTAAAAATTTTCTACCACATAACCAGAAAGCTACTCGCATGAAAGGGATCATAGATCAGATTACCACTAGACGCGCAATTGCGAAATCACGCGTTGATTTAGTGGATCGTCCTCTCCACGCCACAGTCATCATGTTGATGAAGTGGATCGTCCTTCCCTCACCACAACCCTCACGTCGATGAAATGGATCGTCCTTCACACCACAGTCGTCGCGTCAGTGAAGTGGATCGTCCTCTCCACATCGCAATCATCATGTGGATGAAGCAGTTCATCCCCTCCACACCGCAGTCGTAGCAGTGTCACCATAGCAGTCCACACTTCCAGGGATGAAACGCCGTGCGTCGGTGTGCAAGCACCGTGTCGCTCGATAGGGGCACCGAGAGGTGGAGGCTAGGATTCTGGTGAAAAATTTCTACTGCATGCCCACCCTTCTCCTCTCTTTATATAGCCACGCAATGAAACCCTAAGCTAGGGCCCATTAGCTCGTTCAGTCCACGAGGTCCATTAATTATAGATCCAATCCGAATTAATACGTATCAGCCCGTTAAGTGTGTGACCCTGTAGGTTCATGTACAGTTGGACATACATTCGGAAAACTCTTTTCCAATCCAATAGTTGGTAGCGGCTCCTTGCAGGACATGCCAACTCCCAAACGCATATGATCAAATTGGACGGAACCTTTCAAAAGTACTCATGTAATAATCCTTTTGCCAAACTATATGAAGATTGAACTCAAGGCGAGAAGCATGTCATCCTTTGACAATTCAATCCATCTCTCGTATACGTGATATGTTAATAAGTTGTGATTGACTCCTCAATCACGGCATGACCATGCACTTCCTTAATCATATCACACGAGTGGCCTAGACATATATCTTCATTACACTAGAGTGGCAAATTCCATACTTTCCTCTGCATGCTTCATAGTAAACATGAAAGCAGCCTTTATAACTATCCGGTTAGGAAATAGTGTTTGGTAACCCCCAAGGTAAACTATTACACATGTAGGGAATGTGACAATCTCAAGTCTAAGGATCATACATCTACTATGTATGAGATACATTGATAACACATAAGAATGTAACATTCTCGCAGTGTCCCATTGCGGGTCTATCTAACCCATGTTCTTAAACATGCGTTCACAATGTATTGATGATATCTCTGTTAGTGTTATGCCCTTGAGGCAATCATATGGATGATTGTAACATGACTATGTTTTATGAATAATAATATGATTATTGGTCCAATGAATGTATATCATTGTTTTGATCAACAAGTGTGTGACTTGTTTATGAAGCTCTTTACTTATTGATATAATTCGATAAATATCTCTGATTGGATATCATCGTATAGGACAACGATGAATAGATCAGCACATGTATTGTTCGATGATCATGTTTTATAGATCATGGGATATGGAGATATCATCAATACATTGTGGACGCATGTTGAAGAACATGTGTTAGATAGACCCACAATGGGACACTGCGAGAATGTTACATTCTTATGTGTCATCAGTGTATCTCATACATAGTAGATGTATGATCCTTAGACCTGAGACTGTCATATTCCCTACATGTGTAATAGTTTACCTTGGGGTTACCAAACACTATTTCCTAACCGGATAGTTATAAAGGTAGCTTTCATGTTTACTATGAAACATGTAGAGGGAAGTGAGCAGTCAAGATGGAATTTGCCACTCCAATGTAACAGAGATATATGTCTAGGCCACTCGTGTGATATGATTAAGGAAGTGCATGGCCATGCCGTGATTGAGAAGTCAATCACAACTTATTAATATATCACGGATACGAGAGATGGATTGAATCACAAAGGATGACATGCTTCTCGCCTTGAGTTCGATCTTCATATAGTTTGGCAAAGGGATTATTACATCAGTACTTTAATCATATGCATTTGGGAGTTGGCATGCTCTGCAAGGAGCCGCTACCGACTATTGGATTAGAAAAGGGGTTTTCCGAATCCATGTCCAAATGCGCATGAACCTACAGGGTCACACACTTAACGGGCTGGGGCGACGACAATTCGGATTGGATCCGTAATTAATGGACCTCGTGGGCTTAGCTCGTAGATGGGCCCTGACTGCCTAGGGTTTCACCTCGTGGCTATATAAGGAGGGGAGGAGGCTGGGCGCAACACACACTTTCGTGCGGTTTAGAGGTGTTTCCCCAGAAACCCTAGCCACCTCCTCTCGTTGCCCCTGCCGAGCGACCTGGTGCTTGCACACCGACGCACGGCGTTCCATCCCCGGACGTGTGGACTGCTGTGGTGACGCTGCTGCTACTGCGGCGTGGAGAGGACGATCCACGGCGAGGACGATCCGTGGCGAGGACTATCCGCGGCGAGGACGATCCGTGGCGAGGACGATCCGCGGTGAGGACGATCCGTGGCGAGGACGATCTGCGGCGAGGACGATCCGCGGTGAGGACGATCCACGCCGAGAACGATCCACTACAACGATGTGCGAAGGATTCCGCAACTGCGCGTCTAGTGGTAATAGATCTATGATCCCCTTCTTGCGAGTAGCTTTTCTGGTTTGCGGTAGAAATTTTAATTTGTGCTAGTGTAGCATACCGCGTTCCCCAACAATCTCCATATCCCATGATCTGTGAAACATAGTCATCTATCAGTACATGTGTTAATGTATTCAACGTTGTCCTCTACGACGATATCCGATCAGAGATATTCATAGAATTACATCAATAAGTAAAGAATTTCATAAGCATGTCACATACTTGCTGATCAATATAATGATATACATTCATTGGACCAATAATCATATTATTATTCATAAACATAGTCATGCTACAATCATCTATATGACTGTCTCAAGGGCATAACACTAACAAGATCCTGCCATACTCACTGTGGGTAAGACCCTGTACGAGGATATTCCTTGCCTTAGCATTTGCCTCAACATCATCCATATTTCTGGCATTGACTTTGTCATTGGCAGGAATATCATACGGGAGCTTCACCTTGTGCTAGATTATGAAGCCCTGAGCAGTGATGTACAATTCTATCTAGGATTTCCAAAAAGGATAATCCACACCAGATAATATTGGAGGCTTAGTGGAATATTTTTTCGTCGCCATGACTCTTAAGACTGGTCAAGATTTAAAAAGAGCAAAACCAGGCCCTAATACCAATTGAAGGATCAAAATTGTTATTAAAGGGGGTGAATGATCAACAACAATCTTTCCCTGAAGAAAAACAACCAAAACCTCTCTCTAGATCAAAGAAGAGCGAAAAAAATAGATTTTATGATAATTTCAGCTATGGGGCGGCACTACCACCATATACCGGTGGTAGTACCGGTGAACACTAAAATCGGGAGAAGAACAGGGAAATCAGCCCGAATTCAAAACCGAAAATCCATAGAACTTTTAATCAGCTGATCCAAACCCTGTGAAATTTTCTATGAATCTTCCTTTGGATGTCAGAACCTATTCCATCAATCTATTGCAAAGATTGATGTCAAAGTTCTGACCTTTTTCAAATTTACCGAAGGTTGCACCAAAATCGAGTTAAAAGCCAAATCTTCTCCCTATGCTTGCTCGTGGGGATTTGATGATCAATATGGCTTAGACGGCCTCCCATATATCACAACAAGCAAGAACTCCAAAGAAATTTCCCTCAAACATGCAAAAACCAGATCTACCTCTAATCCTTCCTTCTTAAGCCAAAATACCGGTTTCTTGAGAGACTCTTGATGATCAAGTGGGAACTTGCCTAGATGACTAGGGTATGATCTCCAGAGGATTCATCCATCAATCATTCATCCTTGGCAATACATTATCAAGAGAAAAAAAAACAATAAGAAAGATCAAGAACACAAGAAGGGAAAGGATCAAAACAAGATGCAAATCTTGAGCATGAATTTTGATTTCATTTCAAAGAAAGATGGATGATTACAAAGCCTCTCCACAGGAGGGCAAAGCTCCAGAGGAGCACTCACACACACATAAGAAAACTAAAATTTCGTGGAAACCCTAATCTTCTCTTAAGTTCTCTCCAAGCGCTTAGAGCTTGCCTCCCTCTACACTTATATACAGGAGCAACTCTAATCGAGTTACACAAGTGGATACCCTCCATTAACACATGAGATAACCCAGTAACCCAACACATAACGGGTGTTACTCACTAAAATGCACGCTTTTCAAAGTGGCATTCTCCATGATGCCCAATTCGCTCCACGAGCCCGAATTTGCGTCGATTACCATCTTGGCATGATCTAAACCACTTAGGGCACCGCCGTGGTTTTCCAAACTGCCTCGATCCCCGGTAATAGGTAAATTACCAATTTGCCCCACGATCGGTCTTTTCCTTCTCCTCGAAGCATCGCCCATGCTTCGTCACTTTCAAGTGGCCCCAATGACTTCTCGCCAAGCCTGTCACGCTTTCGGACTCCCTCGAACCATCCTCGCTTGCAAAAGGGCCCAAGTCACTTAGCACACCACATGTCTTTCCCCATGACAGCTCTGTCTTCCTTGACCGTAGCCCACCACGTCCATCACCAATGCTCACGCTCTGGTTCCTTTTATTCCTAGCTCGCATCCACTTCTCGGCCTCAATCATCTTCAACATCCCTTGACTATTCTAGAATTCTAATCTCCTAGCCTAGTTCCACTCTCCTACGCCTCACCATGGCCTAACTCCGAAGTCCTGCAACCAACACTGACAAGTAAACCATCACGTAGCATTGTTCACAAATAAATGCAATAAGCATCACATAATCAAAATCACAAAAACATGGCAAAACCAGTACTATCGCCAACATGGGGCTGATAGTACCGCCCAGCAGGAACCCAACATGCATGCTCTGAAGGATCATTGTTTTTGATCCAATTGTTTTTGATGATGAGTATTTGAAAAGAGTTGAAATTGATTTGATTATTTGATAAGATTTGAAAGTGGTTTGATTATTTAGTGGTTGTATGGATTAATGTGAGTCAAGTCGCGGACTTGGGCTCGGAAATTGTTTGTGTGTTTTTGTTCATGTGCAGGTGTTGCTTGAGGTCGAACATGGTCGGTGACAGGACCGAGACTAGGTTCAAGGGAGGAACTGAGGTCGTGAGGGTCGAGGGTGTCATGCGAGACGTTCGGACTAGAGAATGGTGCGCGTGAGATCGAGATCGTTGCAGCGTAGTGGCAGGAGGCCGTACGCGTGTATACGAATTTTTGATACTTGCATTGTGTGTGAATATGCATGCATGCATTGAGTGTGTATGTGTGTGCATGCAAGTGTGTGTGCGTGTGCATGCATGTGTGTGTGCGTGCTGCATGTGTGTGTGCATACGAGCATGTGTGTGTGAATGCATTTAATGCATGTGTGTGTGCATGCATGGAGTGTGTGTGTTTGCATGCATGTGCAGTGTGTGTGTGTGAATGCATTTAATGCATGTGTGTGTGCATGCATGGAGTGTGTGTGTGACGTGCTGCATGTGTGTGTGCATGCGAGCGTTGTGTCGTGTGTGTGCGTGGCGTGAGTGCATCGCTGTGTAGCGTGAGTCCGAGTGGAGGCTGGCTGCCGTGAGGCTGGCTGCCGTGAGTTGCCGTCCAAAGTGTTTCCGAGTACGAGTTGGCTAGAGCAAGCAGTGTTCAAGTCAATGATGAATAGGAAAAGGATTCCTGTTCCCTTGTCCTTTAAATAGGGGTTCTAGGTGCTTAGAATCAATCAATCCAATGCAAAGGGCAAGAAGCAAAAGGTGCCTACAACAAAGAAGAGCTTTTGTGCTCTCTTTAGTTTGTTTAGGGTTTTCTAATCTTGTGAGATTAGAGATTTTGTTTAGGGTTTTCTAAATCATTGAAGATTAGAAGATTTTTGGTGTCATCTTGTTGAAGATGGCTTTGGAATAAAAAGATAAGTTTATGCAATATTCTCTTATTTTTTTCCTTCGCTTTGATTCTTGATTAGAAGGATTGTTCGATTTTTGATAAACTAGTTTTGATTTATGTTCGACTTGTCTCGCTAATTAATCTAGGGTTTTGATCTCTACGATATTAGATATTCTTCCGCTATTTAGGGGTCTTTATTTTTCCGAAAGAAATAGTTGATTTTTATTCGGCATCTATTCACCCCCCCCTCTAGTTGCCTACTCGGTCCTACAAGTGGTATCAGAGCTAGGCTCTACTAAACCATCTTAACAGGTGATTAGTAAAACGGTAAGTTATGGCAACAGAGAAATACTCGAACAAACCGCCGATCTTCGATGGCACGCTTCCCCATCAAGGCGGATCCGGATGACTGCATATCTTCAAGCTCAAGGTAACGCGATTTGGCGCAAGGTAAAAATTTCATACGAGCTTCCTTCTAATGATGATATTGATAAAATAGAGTTTGAAAAAGATGTTGAAAACAATAATAGAGCTAGAAACATATTGCTTCAAGGACTTGCTAGAAAAGAATTCGATAGAGTCTGTCATTTACTCACTGCTCATGAAATTTGGAAATCTCTTCAAGATTATCATGAGGGCAATCGACTGTAAAAGAAGCTAGGCAAGATCAATTTAAAAGGAATACACTAGATTTGAAATGAACTCGAGAATCTCTAGATGATTGTTTTGCTCGCTTAATGTAATCTTAAACAATCTTAGAGTCTGTAGATGTAAAGTACACTCGAATCTGAAAATGCTAGACATTTCCTATCATCTCTTGATCTTAAAATCGGCAAATGAAAGTGATCGCTTTTAGGGAAGCTCATAAGATGAGTGAAATGACTTTGGATAAACTATATTCTAGTCTCAAGACTTTTGAGATAGACATTGTTTCAAGAACTTCCAATGATAACTCTATGGCTCTTAATGCTAATTCTTCATATGATAATGCTACTAGTTCTTCATCATCATATTCCATTACTACTTTGAGTGCTCTTAGTGATGAACAGCTAGATCAAATACCAGAAGATACACTTGCTCTTCTTTCCAAGCGTGTCAATGCAGCTTACATGAGATCAAGGGAGAGAAGAGGAGCCTCCATCCACTTTGCTACAATCAAGCGGCAAGGCTGGGCACATCCGTGCTAACTGTTTCAAGAACAAAGATAAAGAGGAGAAGGAGCAAAGCAACTCCTCCAAGTCCTTCCGGCCAAAAGAGAGAAAGGACAAAAATAAGCAACGGACAAAGAAGATGCTCAACAAAGTCTTCGTGGCAATTGGTCGCTTAGACTTAAGCGACATTGATGATTCAACTGACGATGAGAAGGAAGCGAAGCAAACAAAGCTGAACGAGAAAGATTTCACCGGACTGTGCTTCATGGCGAAAGGGAACACTAGTGATTCTAGTGACAACGACAAGACCTCCAAATGACGGTGATGAGGTAATACCTTCAGTATGATGAGCTTTGTGAAGTTTTAGTCATATTGAGAAAATCTTTAAGAAAATCTTCACTCAAAAATAAAAACTTAGAGAAAGATCTATCCATGCGAAAACTGAAAACTTTGATCTAAGAAATTCAAATTAAGAAAATACATATGATTATTCATTATAAATCAAATTTGAAAATAAATCTATAAAAGAGTAAAATATGAATCAACAAGAACAAGTTTATGAAAAACAATTGAAAAATGAAAAACTTGTGAAAAATGTTGGTTGCTCTAATCGATGGTTTACATGGTCAAACTTCTTGTTCTAAATGTCCCATACTAGAATTGAAGTTGCATGATGCAGATGCTAAGATTACTCAATTGTTTAATGATTTGCTTACACATGAAGTTCTTTCATGCTCAACTTGTCGCAAGCAAAAAGAAAAAGTAGATGTTTCCTGTAATAATTGTTTAACACTCTCTCGAAAAATTGATTACTTGGAAAAGTCTTTAGAACGTTTTACTAAAGGAAAGAAAAATCTAAATATGATTTTGGATCAATCAAGAGTCAGCACTCATCACAAAGGTTTAGGTTTTGATCCTTATGCTCATCACAAATCATATGATCCTACTATTGTTAAAACTCTTGAAAGTGGAAAGTTTGAAATTGTCAAAGAACCTGAGAAAACTGTCTTCAAATCTGCTGGAATTTTATCTTCTGCTATGATGAATGCAAATGTTGCTTCTGCTTCTAAAGTCAAACCATTTGTTAAGTACAATTGCACTCATTGTGGAAAAGATGGTCATTTGATGAATTTTTGTTTTAGACTAGCCAAACAACAGAGAAAGGAAAATTCAAAGGCTAAGTCTAACTTTAGACAAACACGTATCATTTCTCCACATGTTCCGCTAGTGAAAGCAAACAAAATACCTGGAAATTCATCTACTTTGCATTCACAAGCTTTTGTACGATCACCTCCTCGTCGAGTGATTCGATCTTTGGATACCTAAATCATATTTCTCTAACCCCAAATGAATCCTCAACATCTTCTCGCTCATAACATGTAGGTGGTACGAGAAGGAAGGAGAACATCTGGGTTGTTGATTCAGGATGCTGCCAACACATGACAGGCAACCCAAGTTGGTTCTCCTCCCTAACAAAAGCATCTGGGAACGAAACGATCACTTTTGGAGATGCTACTACTGGACGCGTCATTGCAAAAGGTACTGTGAAGGTGAATGATCACTTTACTTTAAAGAATGTCTCTTTGGTGTCTAAACTGAAATTCAACCTTCTCGTCAGATCTCAATTGTTGGATGAAAACTTTGAAGTGAGTTTTAAACCAAATGCATGTAGAGTACTCGATGCTTCTGGAAACTTGACTCTTGAGATATCTAGACTTGGAAAAATTTTCATAGCAAATTTTAGCAATGCTTCAAGTTCACATTGTTTTGTTGCTTCAGAATCTAGAAATCTCAATTTTTGGCATCGTCGGTTAGGTCACATGGGCTTTGATCTGTTATCTAGATTGAGTGGTCTAGACTTAATTCGTGGCTTGCCAAAATTAAAATCTTGCAAAGACATTGTTTGTGCTTCCTGTCGACATGGTAAGATGGTTGGAGCCCCTCATGCTCCTGTCTCTACTGTAATGACCACTGGCCCCGGTCAACTTCTTCACATGGATACGGTAAGACCATCTCGAGTACAATCGGCCGGAGGTAAGTGGTACTTTCTAGTAATAGTTGATGATTATTCGAGATACTCTTGAGTGTTTTTTCTGTCTTCAAAAGATGAGATTTTTGGACTCTTTCATGTCTTCATTAAGAGATTGATAAATGAATTTCCTAACTCATTGAAAGCCATAAGAACAGATAATGGTACAGAATTCAAAAATGCCTTGTTTAAATCTTTTTGTGAAACTAATGGGATTGAACATCAATTTTCTTCGCCATATTCTCCCTCACAGAATGGTGTTGTAGAAAGGAAAAATAGAACTTTGATTCAAATGGCTAGAACTATGCTAGATGAATACAACACTTCAAGAAAATTTTGGGCTGATGCAATTTCTTCTGCTTGCTATATATCAAATAGGGTCTATCTCAGAGCTTTACTTGGTAAAACATCTTATGAACTGAGATTTGATCGTAAACCATCTGTTTCTCACTTACGAGTGTTTGGTTGCAAATGCTTTATTCTTAAACATGGAAATCTTGATAAATTTGAAGCTCGTAGTACAGATGGTATTTTCCTTGGCTATTCGTTGCACTCTCGTGGATATCGTGTACTTGATTTATCGACTAACAAATTGTTGGAGACATGCGATGTTACTTTTGATGAGGTTAGCCCTGGAGCTAGACCCGACATTTCAGGTTCACGAGAAGATTTAGAGCCAATCTTTTTGGATAAAAGATTCGAAGAAAATGATGAAGATAATGATGATGATGAGCTCATACCTACAGAACGGGAAGATGTTCCTGAACAAATTGATGTGACTATTACTTCAGATTCTCCTACACCTCCCACGACGACTGAAACAACTGGACCTCCCCTTACTGTTTTAAAGAACCATCCTCCTGAACAAATTATTGGAAGTCTTCATGAAAGGGTGACACGTTCTAATTCATCTCAAACTCTTTTATGCATGAATTCTGCTTTTGTTGCAAATTTTGAACCTAAGAACATTACTCATGCTTTAACTGATAGTTCTTGGGTAGATGCGATGCATGAAGAGTTAGAAAACTTTGAAAGGAATAAAGTTTGGTCTTTAGTGGAACCTCCTAAAAATCAAAACATTATTGGAACAAAATGGGTTTTTAAGAACAAGTTAAATGAAGATGGAATAATTGTTAGAAACAAAGCTAGACTTGTAGCTCAAGGTTATTCTCAACTTGAAGGAATTGATTTTGATGAAACATTTGCTCCTGTTGCTCGTTTAGAAGCTATTTGCATCCTCTTGGCTTTTGCAGCTTCAAAAGGTTTTAAGTTATTTCAAATGGATGTGAAAAGTGCTTTTCTAAACGGTTTTATAGAAGAAGAAGTTTTTGTGAAACAACCTCCTGGCTTTGAAAATGAAAAATTTCCTAATCATGTATATCGTTTGTCAAAAGCTCTTTATGGATTAAAACAAGCCCCTCGTGCTTGGTATGATAGATTAAAAGGCTTCTTGCTTCATCATAATTTTGAGATGGGAAAAGTTGATAAAACTCTATTTACTCAAAATTCAAATGATCAATTTCTTGTGGTGCAAATTTATGTGGATGATATTATCTTTGGAGGATCCTCCCACTCTCTTGTGTTGCATTTTTTCTGAGCTGATGTCCAGGGAATTCGAGATGAGTATGATGGGAGAGTTGACATACTTCCTTGGATTTCAAATCAAGCAAGCGAAAGAAGGGATCTTCTTGCACCAATCCAAGTATACAAAGGAGCTACTAAAGAAATTCGACATGGGAGAAGGAAAGTCAGTATCTACTCCAATGAGCACAACAACAATTTTGGATCTTGACGAGAATGGTGTCGAGATGGACCAAAAGAATACGAAGCATGATTGGATCACTTACGTACTTGATCGCCGAGGCCTGACATACATTTTGCAAGATGTTTGTGCGCTCGATTTCAAGCCTCTCCTCGAGAATCACATCGACAAGCAATTAAAAGAATTTTCAGGTATCTTCGCTCCACTTCGAATTTGGCATTTGGTATTCTTGTTCTTCTTCGCTTACACTCCTAGGATATTCTCGATGCTGATTTTAAGGGTGTAGATTAGATAGAAAGAGTACTTCGGCACATGTCATTTTCTTGGCACTTCACTTGTTTCTTGGTCTTCTAAGAAACAGTCCTCGATTGCTCAATCTATCGCTTTGAAGGAATACGTTGCAGCCGCTAGTTGTTGTTCACAAATTCTTTGGATCACTTCAACTCTTAAAGATTACGGCATTAACTTTAATAGTGTTCCACTTCTTTGTGATAATACTAGTGCAATTCACATCGCTAAAAATCCTGTTCAACATTCAAGGACTAAACACATTGATGTTCGATATCATTTTCTTAGAGATCATGTTGAAAAGGAGCTATTGAACTGAAATTTGTTGATTCGGATGCTCAAATTGCTGATATTTTCACTAAACCGCTTGATTCTTCTCGCTTTGCTTTCTTACGCAGCGAACTTGGGATCATTCATCCCCATGGGTTGATTTGAGGGGGAGTCTTGATTTTAACTCTTTCATTTGTGTTACTTGACTTTGGTTACTACAAGGAGCTATTTTGACGTTACACTTAAAGAAAACTCCCCTGTTTTCATTTCATCATGTAGTACAAAGCTTTGTTGACTATTCTTGTGTATATAGTCAAATTAATGCTACATTGCTTCACTTCTCACTAAAAGACTAAAAGACTAAAATAATTCAATTTGAGATGCTTTTCGAGAATATTTTGGCTCTTGTTCATTATGGTATTGCATTTGTGAAATAGGCTTAAAAGTTTCTTGTCATCTGTTGAAAGGCTAGAGCTGATTAGAAACTATGTGTGAGCTTTTTGTTGGACTTCAAATGATCATTATGAGTCTCAAGCAAAATCAGTGTTTTAATATTAAAAAACAAGTTGAAAAAGATGCAAGCAAAAGCTACTTGGCTAAACACAAGTTTAGTACAATATGCAGCTTCCTTGCCAGGGATTTAAATTCAAAAGATGCAAGAGAAGGCTACTTGTCTAAACAAAAGTTCAGAACAATGTGAAGCCACTTGCCAATTTAAACTGAGAAAGATACAAGAAAGAACTACCTACTCATACACAAGTATGGGCTAGTGTGCAGTTACTTGTCATCCCTGTTGATCACAAAGCAAAATTGTCAAACTTGCTAAAAGAAAAAAAGGAAATTCAAATTTTTGAAAAGGCTTGAGACAAACATTAGTGAATTTGAAAGTCTCTCTTTGCTCATGATAGATTTCTTTTTAGCTTTGGCAAAATCAGTTTATGACATTTTACTTGTTTGCTCTAATTTGCTTATGCAACAACTATTCTATGTGTTAGAGCCTCCATATTCTCACAATTTGCTTTCTCATTGGATAAATTGATACAAAATGTGAAAACTCTCGTAAAAAACTCTCCAAATGCTTTACTTTGATTATATACCTTGAATATACTTCAAAGCTTGAGATACTGCATTCATTAAGGGGGAGTTTTGAGATCTTGATGACTATTTTGTCAAAAAGGGGGAGAGCAAAAGTCAAGAAGAAGAAAAATAAAAAGAGAGGAGAATTTCAAACTGTTTGAGAATTTGGATTTACTTGGTCTTTACTTGGTCTTGGAAACTTTTGGGTCTCAATCTCTCATTTATTTCTCTATACTCTTGTCAAATCTTATTGTGTTTTGTCAAATTACTCATCAAGGGGGAGATTGAAGGATCATTGTTTTTGATCCAATTGTTTTTGATGATGAGTATTTGAAAAGAGTTGAAATTGATTTGATTATTTGATAAGATTTGAAAGTGGTTTGATTATTTAGTGGTTGTATGGATTAATGTGAGTCAAGTCGCGGACTTGGGCTCGGAAATTGTTTGTGTGTTTTTGTTCATGTGCAGGTGTTGCTTGAGGTCGAACGTGGTCGGTGACAGGACCGAGACTAGGTTCAAGGGAGGAACTGAGGTCGTGAGGGTCGAGGGTGTCATGCGAGACGTTCGGACTAGAGAACGGTGCGCGTGAGATCGAGATCGTTGCAGCGTAGTGGCAGGAGGCCGTACGCGTGTATACGAATTTTTGATACTTGCATTGTGTGTGAATATGCATGCATGCATTGAGTGTGTGTGTGTGTGTGCATGCAAGTGTGTGTGCGTGTGCATGCATGTGTGTGTGCGTGCTGCATGTGTGTGTGTGCATACGAGCATGTGTGTGTGAATGCATTTAATGCATGTGTGTGTGCATGCATGGAGTGTGTGTGTTTGCATGCATGTGCAGTGTGTGTGTGTGTGAATGCATTTAATGCATGTGTGTGTGCATGCATGGAGTGTGTGTGTGACGTGCTGCATGTGTGTGTGCATGCGAGCGTTGTGTCGTGTGTGTGCGTGGCGTGAGTGCATCGCTGTGTAGCGTGAGTCCGAGTGGAGGCTGGCTGCCGTGAGTTGCCGTCCAAAGTGTTTCCGAGTACGAGTTGGCCAGAGCAAGCAGTGTTCAAGTCAATGAAGAATAGGAAAAGGATTCCTGTTCCCTTGTCCTTTAAATAGGGGTTCTAGGTGCTTAGAATCAATCAATCCAATGCAAAGGGCAAGAAGCAAAAGGTGCCTACAACAAAGAAGAGCTTTTGTGCTCTCTTTAGTTTGTTTAGGGTTTTCTAATCTTGTGAGATTAGAGATTTTGTTTAGGGTTTTCTAAATCATTGAAGATTAGAAGATTTTTGGTGTCATCTTGTTGAAGATGGCTTTGGAATAAAAAGATAAGTTTATGCAATATTCTCTTATTTTTTTCCTTCGCTTTGATTCTTGATTAGAAGGATTGTTCGATTTTTGATAGAACTAGTTTTGATTTATGTTCGACTTGTCTCGCTAATTAATCTAGGGTTTTGATCTCTACGATATTAGATATTCTTCCGCTATTTAGGGGTCTTTATTTTTCCGAAAGAAATAGTTGATTATTATTCGGCATCTATTCACCCCCCCTCTAGTTGCCTACTCGGTCCTACATGCTCTAGAAAAAAACTACCGCCTACTAGGAGCTGGTAGTACCGCAACCCTTGTACTACAACCCTGTATGGCCAGTAGTGCCACTCAACTCAATCTAGAGATTTTCATCACTGGAAAATAACTACCACCTACTCTAGGTTAGTAGTGCCGCTCATCCAGCACTACTGCTGCCTGGGGGGGTAGTAGTACCACTTATCCGGTACTACCACTACTCGGGGGGCTGGTAGTACTGCCTGGAGTTGACAACGCATCAAACTGATCCAAATTCAAATCTAATTCAAATCAAACTCAAATTTGAGCACAAATAGCTCAAACACAGTCAATTACTCACCATTCACATGGGTAGACCACCACATGGTAGCCTCCCTATATCCTGTGTGTTATTCATGATTGTTCTGGCTATAATGATCGATGCATTGTATTTGATCTACATTGGTCGTCATCATTTTACAACATGTTATTAGCACGAAGCTCCTCGAGGCCGATCAAGATCGTCTGCTTGCATCAAGTTATACTATGTCAAATTTTGACCAGTATCAAGCGATTAAACCTACTACAAGTCATACGTAAGTTCGAAGCATGTAACTTAATCGCATCTAAACAATTTTTAATCTTACAGATTAATTTCCCCAATTGCCTAGATTACTCATTTAATCTAATCGAGAAATTAGGGTTCGCGTAGTTATTGTTCATCAAAAAATTAAAAATAATAATAATTGTAGGATCGAAGTATACGAATATAGCAATCAGAGGGGGGGTGAATGATTGTGCGGAAGCTAAAACCAAATTCTTGATCTATTAAAAGTTCACCCCAAAACAGAACCAAATAATTGCCTCGTTTTCGACAAAAACAGAATAACAGAGGTTCAGTAAAACGCGAATTCCTGGAGATCCAACCGTCGGAACGATCTGAAATTTGGACACAAGAAACTAGATTCCAATACGAATCAAACCCAAAAAGAATCAGCTCGATCGGACTTACGGATCAAAAGTTATAAGCTTCGCAAGCTTGCTGTTTCAGAACTTGACGAGAATCAATCTAATCAAAACTTCAAGATTAAACAAGATCTTCAAAAGATTAATCAACTAGACTTTGAGAAACTCTAAATCAATACCCTAGAACGGTTTTTGATGGATCAAATCAAGATGAAACTCAACGATCAAAAACCAATCTAGAATTAGAACAAACATGCAAACAAGAACCAAAACAGAAAACACCGTGCGACGTGGTTATCTTGTAGCACGCAAAAATCTTGGAAGAATTGATCTTTATTTCTTGTCTAAAATACTCTCATCAAAAGAGTACAAACCCTAAAACCAAGCTCAAAGCTTGATGCGCTCAGCTCTACTTGGTGCCTTTCAACAGGAGACCCCCCACCTATTTAAAGCACCAACTCACAAGGAGTTCGAATCGATTCCTATTCCCTAGAAGGAATCCGTGATCCAACACAACCCTACTTGGCCCAACCTGGCCGAGTACAACTCTTGCACGCCGTGGCAACCCTACCATACTCACGTGACTAACACTTTGCACGCCGTATGGCCACCTGCCATACTCACGTGACTAACACTTTGCACGCGAATGACCTCCGCCATTCTCACGTGACTAACCATTCTGCAGGTGCACCCTTCTCGGAGCCCGAACGTCCCGCATGACATCCTTGACCACCAAGACCTCGGTTCCTCCTGAACCTAGTCCCGAACCTCAGTTCCTCCATGAACCTAGTTCCGGTCCCGTCATCGACCACATTCGTCTTCGAGCAATACCGCACATGAACAAACCACAAACAAATCCGAGCACAAGTCCACGACTTGACTCAATGTCAATCCATGCAACTACTCACATGAGTATTGCATAAAGTCCACTTCAAAAGAAGCATCATGAAATCATCACAAATTTCATAATCTCAAATTCAAATTATTTCAATTTCAAAACCCTAATTCAAAAACCCATTCACGACGGACAAGGAAATATGGTCCGGCGTACATGAAAAATCACTCAAAAAACCATTCTAGCAGACGAGACAAAATCGGTCCGTTGTACAAGTGAAAGTTTCGGTTCCAAGAAGAAATCATTCAGCGAAACACGTTCACAACGGACAAACAAAATCGGTCCGTCATGCAATCAAACCTCAAAGCCATTCACGATCGACCAAAGAAGTTTGTCCGCACATGCAAAACTTACTGGTTTCTTGGAAGATTGAGTTCGACTCATGAGCTCAAAAACACGTTCACAGACCCAAAAACTTTGTCCGTCGTGCATGCACAACTTAGTTTTTGAGGAAAATTGAGTTTGGCTCAATGAGTTCAAAAGCATGTCCACGACAGACCAACAAAGTTTGTCCGTCGTAGATGGGAAACTTACTGTTTCTTGAGATCTTGGTCCGGCGCAAAAGCGAAACTTACTGCTTCTTGTCAAATTGACAAAACACATGAACAAACATATTTGCAAATTCAATTCTAAGCCAATTTTTCAGCACATGATTTCACAATAATTAATTGCATCGACAATGCCACGCACACCAGCACCCACATCGGCCGCGTGTGTCACCACTCAGCCGCGCTTCGCTACTGTGCATCCCCATGTCGGCCTGCAACCGTGTCGCGCCCATTATGCATGTCATCACTGATCTCGCAAAAAAAGTACCACACTACAGAATGACAAGAAATAGATTGGAATGTCACTAGCATTCGGTCCTTAGGCCCAAGCACTAAAAGAATCCGAACTTAAAATTTGAAGGACAATAAATCAGCAACAAATAGTTAATAATTTTCCAGATGCCTTCACTGATTATAAGGGGATGATAAAATCTCATATACCTGCAGTAAACGCACCCAAAAGAGTTAAAAAAAACCCTCACACAAGTATATTGAATCCACTCTTACCCCTCATAATCAGAAGAGAGGTATGCCTTCGAGTGGACGGGACTCAATTCCATGGAGATATCCACATAAACAGAGAACTGAACAAGTGAGAACATTACCCAAGAAGAAGTTCATCTTGATGTTGAGAAAATCCCTGAAGTAAGACATCCTAAAGATGGTAACTGCATCCCTGAAGTGAGTTGTGGGGGCTCCAGTCTTAGATTAGCGAAGCAGATAATTACTGTTGCGTCAGACTGGTAATTAACACAACCGTAAGAAATCCAACCGCTAATTCAAAACGGTACCCGGATTGAGGCCAATCAATTGGCATGACACACGCTGCCAGCGGTCACATACCAACTGGTTGATTCCAATCCAAACTTCCTGCATATGTGTCTAGTGCTAGTTCCCTGGATCAGTAGCCTAGCACCCACATGAACTTTCCACTAAGATGCACCATTTCACATACACGAATGTAATGGATACAATAGTACTAGTTTAATTACAACCAGTTAAGACACAAGTTTACAACCCAGCCAATTGGCTGTAACGGCAAAATAAAAAGCAAATACACAGTAATGGCAGCGGTGTGCCTTCCCATACCCAAAGGCAACCGATTGGGGGAATGGACCCAAATAACCTGCCTCAAAGATCGTCGAGTCCCGAATTGTAAAATTCATCGTCGGGTGCGTCTTCATTACCTTCAGCACTGTCTTCTATGCATGTGATCAATTTAGAGCAAACGGTGAGTACACATATATACTCGCAAGACTTTAGTGTATGCAAGTACAGTAAAATGCAAGCTATGTCAAGAAAACAGGTTTCTACACTAATTTCGGTTGCAAGAAGCAAGATTTACTTGCAATAGAATAATAATTTCAAAACAACTCAGAATTTATAAGAGCATTTGTAAAGTAGTTACAGTATAACTATACATTTTGATCATCAATCCGAATTTATTCAAATTACAATCCAACCAATAAAATCACCAATTCCCAACATTGCGAATTGCTTTGCTTTACCATTTTATCAATCCAATCATATTCCACCCTATCAGAGTCCAACAACATTTACGATAATCAACCATTGATTCGATTCAATAATTCACCAATCCCTTCCCTAGTACAAATACCATTCCAATTCCATACCATAAATCACTTCCAACTCTGATTCCATCTTCCAACTTAACCTATACCCAATGGTTAACCCAAAGTTTGTTTTATCAAAACATTTCGACAACCAAAACTGAAAGTCTATACTTGATATTATTTTTCACGTTGCTCATGAACGTGAGCATGGCTAATCGAATAGATTTATTCTCTACAAAGATTGTACACTTTACCCATATGACACACTCTAGCAATCATGTCAACCATGCCACGCGATACTCATCGTACCTGTTTTGCTAGACTGTGACGAAACCTCTCCTTTTGTTAGAGTTTAAACCTTGCACCAGTGCCGGTGATGCGCATCACTTGCCATGGTTGGACAAACAGCTCATCCACACAGGACTGCGAACACACAGTTCAGCGATGGCCACGAGCACACAGTTCGGCCCCTTCACACTAATCTAGACATGAACACACAGTTCTACAATGGTTCACACTCCATCGCGTCTTAACCCATGGCAAGGCATACATCGTTGTATTGGAATACTCCAACCCCGATGCCTCAAAGAGGGAGTACCTAGAACAGCACCGTTTCCAGAGTGTCCATACTACTTTGGTCTTCCAAAATGCAAGGCTAAATTCCAACTACTATACTAGGTTAAGGTTATCTCATACTTTAACTCAGTTGATAGTATCAAGTTCGGTCCTTAGGGTGACACAGGCGAGACCATCAAACGTTTGCCCGATCTAAAACACACCTTTTTCCCTTTTCATTTTCCATTTTTACCAACATAACTATTTTTAGCCAAACCACCATTTTCCAAATCGAGTTTATAGCCCAAAATGAGATTTTGATCAGGTTACTCCACCAAGCTATTTTCATTTCTACTGCTTGATTAAGCATATGCAATTACTATTCGATTATACCCATTCGACACTTATGATAATGTCTAACCCTAACTTAGCGTTCAACAAGGTTCTCATGACAATTATGATTGAGGTAATCCACCAATCTTGGGTTTATCTACCAATTCCCACAATTTAGCAACTTTACAGAATATACACATGCATAGTAGTTTTGACAAAACATAAATAAACTTTGCAAATATGGGATCAATATGATCAAAGGGGGTGCTTGCCTGTTTGCTCTTCATTGATTATGCTCTTGGGGGCATAGTCGGGATCCTCGGCGGCGGGTTCCGATGCGTCAACATCTACATGATCGAACATCAAGAGAAACGACAAAACAAATCAAAACAAGCGAAAGAAACAAATTAAAAGACAAAAGGAAACTCGCCCGAAGGGTTAAGCAATCTAGTGCTACGATCGACAACGCAACACCTAGGGACTAGGTCTACGTGTCTAAGGGCCTAACTAATCAAAACCGAGAAGCTACGAACAAACAGAACAAACGAGGCTAGAGTTTCACTGGAACTCTAGTAGTACCAACATACAACCTGCGGTACTACCGGCCTCTTCGGTACTACCGGCCTCTAACGGCGGTACTGCCAACCTCCGATAGTACCGGGCCTCCAGTGCGGTAGTGCCGATGGCTAGGGACCCAAAATGGGTGCTCTCTGGAAAAAAGGCAACGGGAGTACTAAGGGCGGTAGCTCCGGCCACCCAGCAGTACTGGCCCTTAGAGGGCGGTAGTGCTGGCCTCTGGGAGAATTAGAGTTTGCGTAGTTGGGATTTTGCGCAAACGGATTCAAAACTTCGAGATGATTGCATGGTTAGGTTCCTAGCAACACCAAGGACCCATCCACGTAGGTCTCACCAAGTTTCGAGTTCGTTTAACCCAGTTTCCACCCTTTCCAAACTCGATAACCCTAATTACTGCCAGATTTTGATTTTCGATCCAAATAAAGTTCAAACTTGATTCTTATTGCAAGAATTGAACTTTAGCGGGTTCGGATATATTCACGAGTCACTCCCTTGACTTTTGGACCTAGGGTTTCCAAGGAGAACTACAAGACTCAAGAAATTGACCTTTTTGACGAATAAATCCAACAAAAAGCTAATTAGGGTTTTCAGGTCGATTCTTTTTGCGAGAATGGAACCTCTACGGCACTAAGAGCTAATATAAGCCATTCTTGTGGTCTCTCAAACCTCAGAACTCGGAGTTACTCCAGAAAGCACAAAAATGTACCTTTTTGCAAATCGATTCTAAAAACAAAAAGATTTGCGACAATCTATTAATTCTTTTTGCACAATAAGGTTCCACAAGTCCTAACTCAGGTCTGGGGACCTATCTAACACTGAGTTGATATTCTAACACAAGATTTACGCGAAGAACTAGAAAAAAAGAATTAAGAACTCAGGGATTAGAGCTCAAAAACCTAATGGATTGACTAGGGAGTCAATACCTCGGTTTGGAGGGTGGCTAGGGTTTCGATGACACGATCCACACCTCGAGCTATGATTACTGGGGCTAAAATCAAAAGGAAGAAAAGAGGGGAGAAGAGGAAAAACTAGGGTTTGAGCTCAAAACCTCATGGATTGAACTCGGGGTTGAATCCACCAGTCTTGAGGCTTCTCTAGGGCTTGAGGATGCTCTAAACCCCTTGTATCTTAGTCTCCTTGCTCCACTTGATGCCAATTATCGGGACCCGAATGTGCAAATCCGGACCCTCTATGTATTCAGCACTAGTTCAGGATCACACTAGTGCATACAGTCTCAACATTGGTAAATACCACAATCATACTCAATGAAATAGTAAAGTACTTTATTGAAAAGGAAATATAACTGGTTGCTCGACCTTATGGTCAAGTTACAAAAGTACGCCTCACAGGGCTAAAGTCTTACTCAAATAAACTTGCGGCGGAAAATAAAGAAATGTGTGGCGCCAACCAATATGCCACAGGCAACTGACTCGGCTCGCCCCTAGTTAGTCGGCTCCTCTTGGAACTCCTCCTCCAATGCTGGCGTTGATTCTTCTTCAACTGATGTTTATATTGTGGCAAGGGTGACTACTTAAAAGCACTCAGCAAGTCATGCACAGAGATGCAGTCTAATATTCTATATGCATGGCTTGTTACAAATGTCAGGCTAAGTGGTTCTTTTGTAGTAAAGCATCATTCACAAATAACAGTAATAGATTGAAAGCAGCAAAACAATAATAACAATAATAACTTTCACAAATAGTTCACAAGTAAAGCATTTATCCACCTAAAGCAGGTTCATCATTTCCATACCAAGTAACCAAAGTCATTTTCATGAAAGTCTAACCCTTGACTGTAATCACCGAGCAATGTCCAATACTGTGGACTCGGCTATTCGAATAGGTTGTACACTCTACAGAGGTTATACACGTTACCCACAAGATACAACCAAACACTACCAAGGCGAGTGATCGTAACAAAGCCTTTCCAAAGCTACTTCTAGACCTGTGTCGGGACCCGAATTTGCAAATCCGGACCCTCTGTGTATTCAACACTAGTCCAGGAACGCGCTAGTGCACACAGTCTCAACATTGGTAAATATCACAATCATACCACTCGATACTAATAAAGTACTTTAATTAAATAGTCAAACTGGTTGCTCGACCTTATGGTCAAGTTACAAATATACGCCACGCAGGGCGAAACTTATTAAGAGAGAAATAATAGCAATGAAAAATAAGATAACATCGTGGCGCCATCCAGTATACCACAGGCAACTGACTGGGACTCGATTCCTAGTTAGACGGTTCCTCTGGAAGCTCCTCCTCCAAAGCTGGTGTAGACTCTTCTTCAACTGGTGTTGTATTGCGGCAAGGGTGAGTACTTGGTACTCAGCAAGTCATGCACAGAATGCAAGATAATATACTATATGCATGGCTTGATACAAAGGAATAGCTCAAGGTATGTTTGCAGTAAACAGCATTTGACAAGTAACATAAGTAGATTCGAAAGCAATAGAAACAAGTATAAGGTCAATAACTTTTACAGGAGTTTAATCAACATCTTTCCCATTCCTAAACCACATTTCCAACAACATCATCATTTAAACCAAACCCAACCTTTCAAGTCCAAGTTATTTTCAAGAAAGTCTAACCCTTGACTGTAATTCCCGAGCGATATCCAATATCGCGGACACGGCTAGTCGAATAGAGTTTACACTCTGCAGAGGTTATGCACTTTACCCACAAGATACAGTCAAACACCACAAAGGCGAGTTCCCGTAATAAAGTCTTTCGGAAACTTCTAACAGCACAAGTGGTCCTCTCCGGTGTTGCACACTAACCCTTCCCTTAGCAAAGGCGAAGTTTAGGTCAAGCCACCGTTAGATGGGTACCTGGCCTCAGCCCCGGTACGCTCCCCCGTACAACTACACAAACGGTGTAGTTGACACCCAGAGGTTCCACAGGTACGTTAATAGCAACTTAATCAACTAGGTCCGTCCCATTACGGACAAGTGTTTGCACGCTTGACTCAGTTCAAAGGCTTGCAAGGTTAAGTCCTTAGGGTGACCAGGGCAAGACTACCCGAAGAACCAAACCAACATTCCCAATGCCACAACTGGCCCACCTGATCATTCTTGCCACATGCCCCGGTCAAAAGCTATTTATCAAACCCCAGTTGATTACCATGCACCACGTGCCATCAACATCACATGATACCTTCCCAAAATAGGTTCAATATATCATTAAGTCAATATTAACATTTGATTGTCCAAAATCATGTCATGAGCACGAAAGGTGTCTAAGCAATATGCTACAACGGTCTAAAAACCCATGTTGGCAATTTAATAATGTCCAACTAATAATCAACAACTAGGGTGACAAGGGGTCATGGCACATATTTAAGTAATCAAGGTGTCATACAGCAAATTGGCATTTACCTAATTTCCCATATTTAAATAAAGTATTTTCTAATTGAACTAGCATGCAATAAATTAAATCAAAATAGGTTTCAAAATAGGATCAATATGGTCAAAGCATAACTTGCCTTCAAAAAGTACTTGCTCTTGGTCCTGAGCTGGCTCCTGGGTCAATACTTCTCCTTCGAATCCTTCTGGCACTTCAACGTCTACTCGTAACGCGTGCAAATAGCAACAAATGAATAAAACAGTAGACAAAAAGTGTCCAAACATCCAAATAAAGATCAGAAATAGAGAGAACATAATTTTACGAATTTTTAGAAACTGGAATCGTCAAATTCGGAGTTTAAACGCGAAAGTTATAGCATTTTGAAGTTTAAATAATCAATTAAATAATATTACAGAGAACAACTTTAGTCCAAAAATTAAATAAAATTTATCATTAGGTAGATCTCAATTTTATACAAATTTAGAAATTTGAATCATTCAAATCGGAGTTAAAACGCAAAAGTTATAAGCGTTTGAAGTTTGAATCAAATCCTGAAATCAATATTCGAATTAATAAATCATTTTCTTTCTCGGAAATTAATTTATTGCATCAGCAGGGACACGTGTCAGCCTCTGATTGGGCGGCTGACATCAGCCGGTTCACGGGCTCAGCCCACGGCTCGGCTCGGGTCCATCGTGGACCCGGCCCACTCCACGTGTTCTCGACAGTGGGACCCTCCGGGTGACGTCATTGCGGACGTCAGCGGGGACTCACCGTTCTTGTCGGTGGGACCCACCGGTGACGCTATTGTCGGGCGCCACCGCGACGGCCTGGGTGGCCGACAAAGGGCCCCCATGACGTCAGCGTGACTTTTGGCCGCGTCGCTGATACGCGAGCCCGGCGTGTCAGCGTCACGCACGCGTACGGCACTGACCACGCTGACCCAACTTCCTCCCACATGGCGCAATCTCGCCCGTTGATTTGAAAATCAACGGCGCGGATTAGATCTGAAGTTTACGCGTTTGGAATAACGCAGTGAATTTGGGCCGTACGATCTAAATCGGACGGTCGAGATCGGATCTAGTGCGGTGCAACGCATGCTACAAGATTGGATCTAAGCCGTTGGATCTTGATCCGATGGTCCAGATCTAATCTGGAGGGTGAGGGTTTTGGGAACACGTGGCTTACCGTGGCCGTTCGATCTTGATCCGACGGTGCACGGCTTCGCCGGTGATGACGTTGCGGCGGAGCTGGGTGGCCGGAGGCGGTGACGAAGACGAGCCCGACGGCGCTCGGGGGCGTCTCCGGCGAAGTGAGAGGTACCCACGGGTGCGCCTTAGCTTGAGGACTCCGGAACTGGGCTCCAACGCTGTGGAAGACGGCGGACGGCGGCGGGACGAGGCAAGAACCGTGGCGGAGGCTTCTCCAACTACGACGAGCAATAGCGAGTCGACGGCGGCGGCTAGGGCTAGGGCGCTTGGGGCGAACGACGCACGAGGCAAAGGCGAACCTCGGGCGCGGGTCCGGGTATTAAATACCGGCACGGACGCCGAGATCCCCGCGGAATCCGCGGCGAAACCGGTACGGGCGGCGGAGTCCGTCCCGGACACGGAGAGGCAACGTGGCTTGATCTCAGCCGTCCACGTGGCGCGACGGACGGCGGGGATCGCACAGGTGCGACCGTGATCTCGCGCGGGTTGATCCTGACCATTGGATCTCGATCCAACGGTCGGGATCGGTTAGGGTCCGGGTTGGGTTCGGTCGAGTCAACTGGCTCGGGCCAGACTCGAGTCCGACTCGGGTTCCGACTCGGTTGGATGAACAGTACTCGACCCGATTGATTTTTCCAGCGATTTAATAATTCGATTAATTCCCAGAAATTCATTTAATTTATTAAATATAGTAAAATACTCTGAAAAATTCCAGAAAAATTCTGGAAAATATTTTGGAACATTTTGGACTCAAATAAAATATTTCCAATAAAATTTTATTTGCAAAGTTAAATTCTTTAATTATTTCAAAATGGAATAAATTCAAATAAATTCCAAATAAATTCCAGAAAATTCCAAAAATTCACCAAAGTGCCAAATCACACATGAATTTAAGAAAAGCAAAATTTTGGGGTGTTACAAACCTCCTTAATGTAATCTCGTCCCCGAGATTCAGGGCTTTCTAAAGAAATAGGTTCGGAAACTCTTTCTTCAAATCCTCTTCGCGCTCCCAAGTTGCTTCACTCTCCGAGTGGTTGCTCCATTGAACTCTGCAGAAACGGGTCGACTTGTTCCTCGTCTCTCGATCCATTGTGTCCAGAATCTTAACGGGGTGCTCCTTGTAAGTCAGATCTTCTTGCAACTCAATTGACTCTAGCGGTGTCTGCTCCTCAGGTACTCGGAGACACTTCTTTAGCTGGGACACGTGGAACACGTCATGCACTCCTGCTAGTGATTACGGTAACTCTAGCTGATAAGCAACTTCACCTCTGCGGCTGAGAACCTTGAATGGTCCAACATATCTCGGCGCGAGTTTTCCTTTGGCATGGAATCTCTTAACTCCTCTGAGCGGTGTGACTCTGAGATACACGAAATCCTCTGATTCAAAACTTAGGTCTCGGCGACAGTTGTCAGCATAACTCTTCTGTCGCGATTGGGCTATCTTTAATCTCTCCCTGATCATGGCAATCTGTCCTTCGGCTTCTTGAAGAATATCTGGTCCAAAGACACGGCTTTCACCTGTCTCATTCCAGTTCAACGGTGTCCGACAGGGTCGACCATATAGTGCTTCAAATGGTGACATTTGCAAACTTGCTTGGTAACTGTTGTTGTAGCTGAACTCGGCGTACGGCAGACTTTTATCCCAAGAGGTCGCATAAGCTAATGCACACGCTCTTAACATATCCTCCAGAATCTGATTGACTCTTTCATCGACCATCTGCATGCGTGGATGATAAGGTCAGATCTTGAAGTTCAAACGGGTTCCCATGGCTTCATGCAGCTTATTCCGTAACCTCGAGGTAAATCGGGTACCTCTATCTCGACATTTATCTTCTTTGGCACTCTGTGCAAACAGACGATCCTGATCATGTACAACTCTGCTAATTTATCTCCCGAGTAGGTTGTCTTTACAGGAATAAAGTGGGCCACCTTAGTCAAGCGGTCCACTATGACCCATATGGAGTCATATCCTCCTTGAGTCTTGGGTAAACCGGTAATGAAATCCATTCCGATTTCTTCCCACTTCCACTCAGGTATCTTCAACGGCTGTAGCAATCCTGCTGGTCTCTGATGCATTGCCTTGACTCTCTGGCATATGTCGCACAGCGCAACATGCTCGGCAACTTCACGCTTCATGTTCGACCACCAGAATCTTTCTTTCAAATCCTGATACATCTTGGCACTTCCAGGATGAATGGAGTACTTGGAGTCATGGGCTTCTTCTAGAATCAATTGCTTCAACTCCTTCTTGTTCGGCACACAAATGCGACCCTTCATCCATAACGTGCCTTGCTCATCCTACTTGAAGTCCTCTGTCTTGCCTTCATCCATGTTGGACTTAATCCTTCGGATCTTGTCATCATCCTTCTGTCCTTCTCGGATCTGATCTTCTAGGGTAGGCTTCACTTCTAATGCAGCCAAGAATCCTTCTGGTATGACTTCAATCTGCATTCTCTGGAAATCCTCACATAGCTCATCCTGACTTGTGGCTAGCAATATGTTCACAGTATGGCTTTTCCGACTCAGAGCATCGGCCACCACGTTGGCCTTTCCTGGATGGTAATGGATCCCAACATTATAGTCCTTGATTAACTCTAACCATCTCCTCTGCCTCATGTTCAGGTCTGATTGGGTGAAGATGTACTTAAGACTGTTATGGTCCGTGTATACTTCACGTCTGTTTCCAATCAAATAGTGACGCCACAACTTCAGAGCATGACCAATGGCAGCTAGCTCTAAGTCATGCGTGGGATAATTCTCCTCATGCGGCCTCAACTGCCTTGATGCATAAGCGACGACCTTTCCGTTCTGCATCAACAAACATCCAAGTCCTTGACGCGATGCATCACAATAAATATCAAAGCTTTGATTAACATCCGGTAGAACTAACACCGGTGCTGATGTCAATCACTTCTTCAGTTCTTGAAAACCTTTCTCGCACTCTGGCGTCCATGCAAACTTCTTCTCCTTTTTCAGCAATTGCGTAAAAGGTTTCGCAATTGTCGAAAAGCCTTCAATGAAACGGCGGTAGTAACCTGCCATTCCTAGGAAACTCCGGATCTGGGTCACGGTCTTCGGCTGTTCCCAATGTAACACAGCTTCTACCTTGCTTGGATCAATGGCGACTCCTTCTGCGGTCATTACATGTCCGAGGAACTCCACCTTGTCCTTCCAAAAATCACACTTGCTGAACTTGGCGAAGAGTTGCTGTTCCCTCAGCTTTTCCAAAACTCGCCTCAAGTGCTCTGCATGTTCATCCTCTGTCTTGGAGTAGATTAGGATATCATCTATGAACACAACAACAAACTTGTCCAAATACTCCATGAACACCTTATTCATCATATTCATGAAATATGCTGGCGCATTCGTCAGACCAAAGGACATAACAGTAAACTCATAATGTCCGTATCTTGACGAGAATGCGGTCTTCGGGATATCTTCTGATCGGATCTTCAACTGATGGTATCCCGATCTCAGATCAATCTTGGAGAAAACTCCGGCTCCTCTCAGCTGATCAAACAGATCATCGATCCTCGGTAGCGGGTACTTATTCTTCACGGTGACTTCATTGAGTGCACGGTAGTCAATGCACATCCTGAAACTCCCGTCCTTCTTCTTGACGAACAAAACTGGCGCTCCCCACGGCGACGAACTCGGTCTGATAAATCCTTTCTCCATTAACTCTTCGAGTTGCTTCTTCATCTCTACCAATTCTTCGGTGGACATCCGATAAGGTCTCTTTGCTATCGGTGCTGTTCCAGGTACAAGCTCTATCACAAACTCTATGTCCCTGTCTGGTGGCATACCAGGTAAGTCTTCAGGAAAAACATCTGGATACTCATTTACTACTGAGACATCTTCTATGCTGATTGCCTTGGTACTGTTAACCATCAACTGTCCATCTCTAACGGCGGTAGCTTGAAATTCCACTTTCTTTCCACACGGGCTCTCAACTGAGATAGTCCTTCGTCCACAATCCAATACGGCCTTGTGCTTGGATAACCAATCCATTCCCAAAATAACATCTAAGGTCTGGGTCTCCAAAATAATAAGGTTCGCTAGGAACTCTATCCCATCTATTAGTATTCTCACCCCAGAACATCCTACTTTCGTTCGGAGTTCGGAACCAAGGGTTTGAACTAAAAGCATGCATTTAAGTCTTGCTATCTCCAAATCATTTTTAGCAGCAAAGCCTTGAGAAACAAACGAATGCGAAGCTCCAGAATCAAACAAAACTGTTGTAGGTACTGAGTTGACAAGTAACTTACCCAGTACGACATCCATGGCATTCTGAAGTGCATCTGCGGTGACATGGTTGAATCGGCCTCTCACCACAGTCTGGGATGTGGCTCCTAGCTGTGCTGTCCCTCGGTTGGCTCCTGGTCTTTGGCGTCTGGTGGTGTGGATCCCAGATTGAAGCGAACTGGGGTCACTCCTGCTGTCTTCTTAGGACAACTGTTGGCAAAGTGCCCTGGCTCGTTGCAGTTGTAGCAACGTCTCATTGTTCCTTGTTGACTGCCTGAAGCGGCGTTTCTGGCTGGTGCTGGGCTTTGATAGTTCTGATTGACGGGTCTTGGTGCTGGTGACGGTGTCCTTGTTGTATTCTGCGGCTGGAATCTGAAAAAATGATTTGGCGCAACCCTCAAGCGTTGCTGCGCTCCCTGACGCGATCCCTGATGCTGCATCCTGCGCTTCCTGTTCTCATCCAGTTCCTTGCGCTTGTCCTCAAGAATAAGCGCTTTATTCACCAATTCTTGGAAATCTGGAAAGGTGTGGGTGATCAGTCCCACCTGCAATCCTGAGTTAAGTCCCTTCATGAAGCGAGACTGTCTGGCTTTATCTGTCGCTACGTCCTCAGGTGCGTAACGAGCAAGCTGTGTGAAGTTATTCAGGTATTCGGCCACCGGCTGGCTGCCTTGCTTCAGTGCTCTCAACTCCTCATTCTTGAGGTCCATAATTCCTTCAGGCACGTGATACTGACGGAATGCAGCTGTGAACTCTTCCCAAGTGATGTCCTGAGGGTTCTCCTGCGTGGCACAGAAGTTCTCCCACCATTCGGCTGCTGTTCCTTCCAACTGATGAGAAGCGTAGAGTACCTTCTCATTTCCCATGCATTGAGCAATGTGTATCTTCCTCTCAATTGACCTTAACCAGTCATCAGCCTCCAACGAATTGGCATTCCCGGAGAAAGTGGGTGGATGAGTCCTCGTAAACTCTGACAGTCTTGTATTCTGGCGTTGTCCCTGATTGACTTGATTAGCGGTGGCCTGAGCAGTGACGTGTTGCATCTGTTGCATCATAGCATGCATCAACTGAGTCTGAGCAGCAAGAAAAGCTCCAAAATTCTGCATGTCCACTGGCGGTGCTGGTGCTCCCTCATTGGGGTTTTCAGCTGGGCGAGAACCACTGCCATTGCCTCCAAGGTTTCCACGAGTGTTCACCATCTGTGGTTTGCTCCAGGTTTTAGAGACGAGAGGGAAACAAGAATAGACAAGTAATATGGAACTATGCGGGGCGAAGGGTGTAACTCAAGTCCAACTTTATTATTTAATTAATAATAACTTGGTATGGTTGCTTACAATGCCTAGGGGCCTTGCAACACATACTGCACACTCAGCAAGCAATGAAAATCCAAATCAAACTAACATTGGAGTTTAACGCCTAAAGGGTGACTCTTTATTCTATGACGCGACTCGACGAAGGAGTCTCACTACAACACCTATACTCACTCATCGAGAAAACATCCACGGCCTGGGTACGGGTGCTGCGGCATAGGCGCGAAACAATCGCCATGCCCTGCAACTGTGTCAACTGTGGTAGTCAAAGAAGCGGTGTCCTCCTCAAGCTCTGGCTCTTCCGGATCTGTCTCGTGTAGCTCGAGTACTGGCTCCGGCTCTGGTGCGTACAACGCCGTCTCTAACTCTCCAATCCTGTGCAGAAGATGTGACACATACTCCTGAGTCTCCCGCCATCTGTTCTTCTCTGCAGTGATCTCCTTGCGGGCCTTCTGTAGCTCCTTGCTCGTATCATCAAGTACATCCTCCTGGGCGACAACAAGTCATGCCAATTGTGTGATCACGGCGTTCTCATCCTGAATCATCTTCGGGTCGAGAAGGTTATTGCTGCGCGGATGATAACGGAACACCGTGCCCTCTAACTCTCTGGCGTAGATGCGGGCAATGTGCCGCATTGCTCGTCGCGACACCTCTTGGATACCCATCTGCATTGTAGACCTCCTGGCGGTGCAATGTATCGGGTGATTGCCCGGGCCCTTCTTCCTGGCAGGTACCACAATCTTCACGTCACAAGCCCTGATCAATCCTGCTTGTCTGATTACGTCCACTTGGTATTTTGGCTTCTCAAAACCTCCGAGAGTCTGCAGCATACACCAAAGTTCTGCGGCGTGACCAACCTCAAGATCGACGTAGTTGATCTCTCCTTCCATCTGTCAAAGGATACTTGCGTAAGAACGCAGCACTTTAAAACCAATGTGGAAGACGAAAGAACTCAGCAAGGGGTATGAACAAGAATGAAAGGGGTAAGTCGAGAATTCATTCATTATCTTGGCAAATTTTATCTTTAGAAAATAGGTTTTATCCTCACTACGACCATTCTAACTATAGGTGAGCCTACAGTCAATATGGCTCTGATACCACCTCTGTCGGGACCCGAATTTGCAAATTTGGACCCTCTGTGTATTCAGCACTAGTCCAGGAACGCGCTAGTGCACACAGTCTCAACATTGGTAAATATCACAATCATACCACTCAATACTAATAAAGTACTTTAATTAAATAGTCAAACTGGTTGCTCGACCTTATGGTCAAGTTACAAATATACGCCACGCAGGGCGAAACTTATTAAGAGAGAAATAATAGCAATGAAAAATAAGATAACATCGTGGCGCCATCCAAAGATACCACGTGCAACCTGATCGGGACTTGATTCCTAGTTAGACGGTTCCTCTGGAAGCTCCTCCTCCAAAGCCGTGTAGACTCTTCTTCAACTGGTGTTGTATTATGCAAGGGTGAGTACTTGGTACTCAAAGAAGTCATGCAGAATGCAAGCTAATATACTATATGCATGGCTTGATACAAAGGAATAGCTCAAGGTATGTTTGCGAAAGAAACATTTGACAAGTAACATAAGTAGATTCGAAAGCAATAGAAACAAGTATAAGGTCAATAACTTTTCCAGGAATTTAATCAACATCTTTCCCATTCCTAAACCACATTTCCAACAACATCATCATTTAAACCAAACCCAACCTTTCAAGTCCAAGTTATTTTCAAGAAAGTCTATCCCTTGACTGTAATTCCCGAGCGATGTCCAATACCGCGGACACGGCTATTCGAATAGATTTTACACTCTGCAGAGGTTATGCACTTTACCCACAAGATACAGTCAAACACCACAAAGGCAAGTTCCCGTAATAAAGTCTTTCGGAAACTTCTAACAGCACAAGTGGTCCTCTCCGGTGTTGCACACTAACTCTTCCCTTAGCAAAGGCGAAGTTTAGGTCAAGCCACCGTTAGATGGGTACCTGGCCTCAGCCCCGGTACGCTCCCCTGTACAACTACACAAACGGTGTAGTTGACACCCAGAGGTTCCACAGGTACGTTAATAGCAACTTAATCAACTAGGTTCGTCCCATTACGGACAAGTGGTTGCACGCTTGACTCAGTTCAAAGGCTTGCAAGGTTAAGTCCTTAGGGTGACCAGGGCAAGACTACCCGAAGAACCAAACCAACATTCCCAATGCCACAACCGCCCACTGATCATTCTTGCCACATGCCCCGGTCAAAAGCTATTTATCAAACCCCAGTTGATTACCATGCACCACGTGCCATCAACATCACATGATACCTTCCCAAAACAGGTTCAATATATCATTAAGTCAATATTAACATTTGATTGTCCAAAATCATGTCATGAGCACGTAGCAGGTCTAAGCAATATGCTACAACGGTCTAAAAACCCATGTTGGCAATTTAATAATGTCCAACTAATAATCAACAACTAGGGTGACAAGGGGTCATGGCACATATTTAAGTAATCAAGGTGTCATACAGCAAATTGGCATTTACCTAATTTCCCATATTTAAATAAAGTATTTTCTAATTGAACTAGCATGCAATAAATTAAATCAAAATAGGTTTCAAAATAGGATCAATATGGTCAAAGCATAACTTTCCTTCAAAAAGTACTTGCTCTTGGTCCTGAGCTGGCTCCTGGGTCAATACTTCTCCTTCGAATCCTTCTGGCACTTCAACGTCTACTCGTAACGCGTGCAAATAGCAACAAATGAATAAAACAGTGGACAAAAAGTGTCCAAACATCCAAATAAAGATCAGAAACAGAGAGAACATAATTTTACGAATTTTTAGAAACTGGAATCGTCAAATTCGGAGTTTAAACGCGAAAGTTATAGCATTTTGAAGTTTAAATAATCAATTAAATAATATTACAGAGAACAACTTTAGTCTAAAAATTAAATAAAATTTATCATTAGGTAGATCTCAATTTTATACAAATTTAGAAATTTGAATCACTCAAATCGGAGTTAAAACGCAAAAGTTATAAGCGTTTGAAGTTTGAATCAAATCCTGAAATCAATATTCGAATTAATAAATCATTTTCTTTTTCGGAAATTAATTTATTGCGTCAAATAGGACACGTGTCGACCTCGATTGGGCGGTGACATCGGCCGATTCACGGGCTCGGCCACGGCTCGGCTCGGTCCATTGTGGACCCGGCCCACGGCTCACGTGTCTCGGCAGGGACCCACCGGGTGACGTCATTGCGGACGTCGGCGAGGACTCACCGCTGTCGAGTGGGACCCAATGGTGACGCTATTGTCGGGCGCCACCGCACTACCGGGTGGCCGACAGTGGGCCCCATGACGCCGGGCCATGACGTCATGGTGCGGTTTGGCCGCGTCGCTGACACGCGGGCCCGACGTGTCAGCGTCACGCACGCGTACGGCGCTGACCGCGCCGGTCCAACTTCCTCCCATGTGGCGCAATCTCGCCCGTTGATTTGAAAATCAACGGCGCGGATTAGATCTGAAGTTTACGCGTTTGCAATAACGCGGTGAATTTGGGCCGTACGATCTAAATCGGACGGTCGAGATCGGATCTAGTGCGGTGCAACGCGTGCTACAAGATTGGATCTAAGCCATTGGATCTTGATCCGACGGTCCAGATCTAATCTGGAGGGTGAGGGTTTTGGGAACACGTGGCTTACCGTGGCCGTTCGATCTTGATCCGACGGTGCACGGAGCTCGCGGGCGGTGATGATGTTGCGGCGGAGCTGGGTGGCCGGAGGCGGTGACGAAGACGAGCCCGACGGCGCTCGGGGGCATCTCCGGCGAAGTGAGAGGTACCCACGGGTGCGCCTTGGATTGAGGACTCCGGAAATGGGCTCCAACGCGGCGGAAGACGGCGGACGGCGGTGGGACGAGGCAAGAACCGTGGCGGAGGCTTCTCCAACTACGGCGAGCAATAGTGAGTCGACGACGGCGGCTAGGGCTAGGGCGCTTGGGGCGAATGACGCACGAGGCAAAGGCGAACCTCGGACGGCACAGACGCCGAGATCCCTGCGGAATCCGAGATCCCTGTGGAATCCGCGGCGAAACCGGTACGGGCGGCGGAGTCCGTCCCGGACACGGCGAGGCGACGTGGCTTGATCTCAGCCATCCATGTGGCGCGACGGACGGCTGGGATCGCACGGGTGCGGCCGTGATCTCGCGCGGGTTGATCCTGACCATTGGATCTCGATCCAACGGTCGGGATCGGTTAGGGTCCGGGTTGGGTTCGGTCGAGTCAACTGGCTCGGGCCAGACTCGAGTCCGACTCGGGTTCCGACTCGGTCGGATGAACAGTACTCGACCCGATTGATTTTTCCAACGATTTAATAATTCGATTAATTCCCAGAAATTCATTTAATTCATTAAATATAGTAAAATACTCAGAAAAATTCTGGAAAATATTTTGGAACATTTTGGACTCAAATAAAATATTTCCAATAAAATTTTATTTGCAAAGTTAAATTCTTTAATTATTTCAAAATGGAATAAATTCAAATAAATTCCAAATAAATTCCAGAAAATTCCAAAAATTCACCAAAGTGCCAAATCACACATGAATTTAAGAAAAGCAAAATTTTGGGGTGTTACAACCTGGTACTTCCCGCTAAGGTTTCAACACTGAAAGGACTGGTTACCACACTCAGGGCCCCCCTCTTGCGCCATGTGAGCCTACCCACATACCCGGGCCTCACACCACCACGACAGTACCAAAGACTAGACATCACAGTTTACTCGGCCAGGTCTGTCCCATTTCAGACTTGTGGCTGTATGGTGGACTCAATTCAAATTCTTGCAAGGTTAAGTCCTTAGAGTGACCGAGGCAATACTACCCAAGGATTTACAAGTAACCAAAACAATAAAACAAAATGGACCTCCCAAGTGCCACACCTGGCCCACCAGAACAATCTTGCCACTTGCCCCAGTCTAAATCATTTAATCACTCAGTTGATTACCATGCACCACGTGCCATCAACAACACATGTAGCAATTTCTAAAATCATGTTCCATCCCTCATTAAGTCAAGATTAATTTTCGACATCCAAAATTATATCAATAACACGATTGCATGGCTAAGATGGCTAATTACGGTCTAATTAACCCATGTTGGCAAAGTATTAGTGTCCAACTATTCATCCACATCCCAGGGTGACAAATGATTCATGGCATACAATTTTTGTAGACAAGGTGGCATAATCAGATAGGTTATATAACTATTCCCAGAATTATTCAAAAGCATTTTTATTAAACTAGCATGCAATAATTTAAAACAACATAGTTTCAAAAGTGGGATCAACATGGTCAAAGCATAACTTGCCTTCAAAGAGTACTGGTTCCTGGTCTTGAACTTGGGGTCAAAACCTCTCCTTCAAAGCCTTCGGGCAGTTCAACGTCTACGCATATCGGATAAATAAAAAACAAATAAATAAAACAGAGGAAAAACTCATGTCCAAAAATTAAATAAAATTGACCACCAAATAGAGCTTAATTTTATGAAAATTTAGAAACTAGAATCACCTCAATCGGAGTTAAAACGCAAAAGTTATAGCCGTTTGAAGTTTGAAAAGTCAATTAAAAGGATAAACCGAATTAATTCATTTATTTTTCTATTGAAAAATCCAAAATATGACGTCATCACGTATTTTGAATTTCCACCGAATTATTTTTCTAAAGGAAAATCGATTTATTGCGTCATGCTTGCGTCATCCGGTCCATGGACTCAGTCCACGGCTCGGGCTCGGTCCACCGTGGACCCGGTCCACGGGTGTATGTGTCACTAACATGTGGGCCCACTGATGATGTCAGCTGCTGATGTCAGCATAGCTCGGCCGAGGGGACGGCTGATACGCAGGCCCCACCGTGATGTCAGCATGATGTCACAGATGACATCATCGTGCGGGTGGCCAGCGGCTGACATGCGGGCCCCATGCTGACGTCACGCGTGATGTCAGCGACGACCGGGCGATGGCCACGCTGACCGCATCGCTTCGGCTCCCGCACATGTGGCATGATCTGGGCCGTTGATTTGAAATTCGACGGCCCAGATTAGATCTAACCTCACGCGTTTTGGATTAACACGATCGATCTGGACCGTACGATTTAGATCAGACGGCTGAGATCCGATCTGGATCCCGCATCACTGTGGGCTGACGTGGCATCACCCGGTGGCTGACACGTGGATGCATCTGGACCACACGATCTTGATCAAACGGTCAAGATCCGATCTAATGCGTAACAGTGCTAACTATGTGGCTAAATCTATACCGTAGGATCTAGATCTAATGGCTGCTACTAGATCTAAATGGTAACACGAGATCTAACCCTAACCGTACGATCTAGATCTAACGGCCGAGATCTAATCTAGCACAGTGCGCTTAAGGGGCTACGTGGCTTAATTTGGTGCGTTGGATCTATATCTAACAGTTGCTAATAGATCTGCACAGTACCACATGATCTAACCCTAACCGTACGATCTAGATCTAACGGCTGAGATCTAATCTGAGATTTTACACGGGGCGGTGACGTGGATGAACCTGGAGCGTTGGATCTTGATCGGACGGTTGACGTTGTTCGCGAAGTCGGCGATGGCGCAGCGGAGCTGGCTTGGCCGGAGCTGGGGACGATGACCACGGCAACGGCATTTCAGGCGATCTCCAGCGAAGTGAATCCTCCCCCCAGGTGCGCCTCGTCGCGGCGGTCTCGGATCTGACCTTGGTCGCGGCGGAGAACGGCAGAAACCGTGGCGGCGCTCTACGTCAACTCCGATGAACGATTGCGGGTGAACGGCGGCGGCTTGAGCACGGGGAGCTAGGTCATCCGATGGGCACAGAAACGGAGAAGGTGGTGGTAGGGTCGGAGCATTAAATAGCCCCGGTGTGCACGCAAGAATCGGAACCCTAGGCCCACACGGCGGCGGAATCCGAGCCCGAGACGGAGACGACGGTGGCGCTACGTGGCAACATCACGGCCGTCCACGTGGCTCGATCCAATGGCCACACGTACGCGCACACGCGAACACAAGCTTAGCCGCCGGATCTCGATCCAACGGTGCAGAGCACGCATACACGTGGCTTGATCCTGACCGTTGGATCTCGATCCAACGGTGCACGCTAACGTGGTTCAGTTCGGTGCGGCTTGGCCCGGTCGGACTCGAGTCTGACTCGAGTCTGACTCGGGTCGGTTCAACAGTGGAACCCATTAGGGTTTTTCCAGCAATTTAATATTTAAAATAATTCTAAAAATTCAAATAAATTAAGAAAATAGCAAAATGCTCAGAAAAATTCTGGAAAATACTTTGAGACATTTTGGACTCAAATAAAATATTTCCAATTAAATTTTATTTGAAACATTTAAATATTTAAATAACTCAAAAAGTAATTAATTCAAATTAAATCCAAATTAATTCTAGAAAATTCCAAAAATTCAAATAACTCAATAATTTAAATAAAAGCACAAATTTGGGATGTTACACCAATCAAACAGAGAAGAGGGTGAAAAGAGAGAGCTCGGGAGGGAGAGGAAGAAAATGAGAGAGAGAGAGAGAGAGAGCTAGAGAGAGGGAGTGAGCACGGGTGAGTGTGGGGGAGAGGGAGAGGGAGAGAGTTGGTTGGCTTAAGTGGAGGGAGGAGAAGCTGCTGGAAAAGGTGAGGTGGCGGGCAACGGGCAGCGGCATGGGCGCCATCACCCTGCCCCAGCCTCTTGGTTGGCAGTTGTCGGGACCCGAATTTGCAAATCCGGACCCTCTGTGTATTCAGCACTAGTCCAGGATCACGCTAGTGCACACAGTCTCAACATCGGTAAATATCACAATCATACTCATCGAAATAGTAAAGTACTTTAATTAAAATAACCAAACTGGTTGCTCGACCTTATGGTCAAGTTACAAGAGTACGCCACACAGGGCGAAAACTTATAAAAGGAAATAAATTGCAGCGAAATAAAAGCATCAACGTGGCGCCATCCAGTATACCACCGGCAACTGACTGGGCTCGCCCCTAGTTCGTTGGCTCCTTCTAGAAATCCTCCTCCAAGGCTGGCGTAGATTCTTCTTCGACTGGTGATTGTATTGCGGCAAGGGTGAGTACTTGGTACTCAGCAAGTCATGCACAGAATGCAACTAATATTCTATATGCATGGCTTATTACAAAAGATAGGCTAACAGGTACATTTGCAGTAAAACAACATTTAACAGGTAGCATAAGTAGATTCGAAAGCGGTAAAGGCTGGTATAATATCAATAACTTTTTCAGGAGTTAAGTAAACACTTTCCCTTTCCTAATCCACATTTCCATCAACGTCATCAATAAACCCAACCAAACTTTTCAAGTCCAAGCTGTTTTCAAGAAAGTCTAACCCTTAACTGTAATCCCCGAGCAATGTCCGATGCCGTGGACTCGGCTATTCGAATAGGTTGTACACTCTGCAGAGGTTATGCACTTTACCCACAAGATACAGTCAAACACCACAAAGGCGAGTGATCATAACAAAGCATTTCAGAGACCGCAAACTATACAAGTGAACCTCTCCGGTTTTTGCCATACACCATCCCTTCCCTTAACAGAGGCGAAGTATGGGACCGACATACCGTTGGACGGATACCATGCCATAGCACTGGTACGCTCCCCTTTCAAGCTACACAAAAGGTGCCGAGGTACCATATGCAAGTTATTAGTAACTTACTCAACTAGGTCCGTCCCATTACGGACATGTGGTTGCACGTTTGACTCAGATCAAAGGCTTGCAAGGTTAAGTCCTTAGGATGACCAGGGCAGGACTACCCGAAGAACCAAAACGACATCCCCGATGCCACTCATGGCCCACCATATCATTCTTGCCACTTGCCCCGGTATAAATCTATTTATCAAACCCGGTTGATTACCATGCACCACATGCCGTCATCAACATCACAACACATGATACTTCTCCAAAACAGGTTCAATATCTCATTAAGTCAGTATTAACATTTGATTGTCCAAAATCATGTCATGTGCACGTAGCAGGTCTAAGCAATATACTACGACGGTCTAAGTACCCAATGTTGGTAATATACTAATGTCCAACTAAATATCCACCACTAGGATGACAAGGGTTCATGGCACCTAACTTAATAGTCAAGGTGTCATACTGCAATTTGGCATTTATTTAATTCCCAGAAATAATTAAAACAATTGCTAATTAAACTAGCGTGCAATAATTTAAATCAAACTAATTTTCAAAAATAGGAGCAATATGGTCAGAGCATAACTTGCCTTCAAAAAGTACTTGTTCTTGGTCTTGAGCTGGCTCCTGGGTCAAAACTTCACCTTCGAAGCCTTTGGGCACTTCAACGTCTACTCGTAACGTGTGCAAATAGCAATAAATAATTAAACAGTAGATAAAAATTATCCAAAAATTCAAATAAAATTCATAAACAGAGAGAGCACATTTTTATAAATTTCTAGAAATTTGAATCGTCCAAATCGGAGTTAAAACGCAAAAGTTGTACCCGTTTAAAGTTTAGAAAATCAATTAAATAATATAAACAGAGAAAACTTTTGTCCAGAAATTTAATAAAATTCATCATTACGTAAATCTCAATTTTATAAAAATTTAGAAATTGGAAACACCCAAATCGGAGTTGAAATGCAAAAGTTATAAGCGTTTGAAGTTTGAAAAATCAAATAAAAGAATAAACCGAATTAATTTATTTATTTTTCTATTGAAAAATCGATTTATTGCGTCAGCCGGTCCATGGACTCGGTCCACGGCTCGGGTCCGATCCACCGTGGACCCGATACACGGTTGCACGTGTCACTGACACGTGAGACCCACTGGATGACGTCATCACTGACGTCATCACCGCTCGGCCGAACGGCTCTGACTGCTGGACCCCACCGTGACGTCAGCATGACATCACGGATGACGTCATCGCACGGTCGGGCCAGGCATTGACACGTGGGCCCATGCTGACGTCAGCGACGACCGGGCGCGCCCACGTGGACCGCGTCGGCTCGGCTTCTGGACACGTGGCGCAATCTGGGCCGTCGGTTTGAAATCCGAGACGGTCGGGATTGGATCTGGATCTCACATGTTTGGGTTAACGTGGCTTGATCTGGACCGCACGATTCGAATCGGATGGTTAGGATTAGATCGGGTTTCACTGCGTCATGGGGCGACGTGGCATGTCCCAGCGTGCGACACGTGGCTCGATCTACACCGTTTGATCTCGATCGAACGGTCGAGAACGCATCTAACGCTACAACGCGGATTAACCCTAATCGTACTATCTAGATCTAACGGCTGAGATCTACCCCTAGCACGGTGCGGTTCAAGGCTACGTGGCTCAATCCCATGCGTTGGATCTACATCCAACGGTTGAGATTGGATCTAAAAACCGTAACGTGGAAATTACTTACGGGTGACGTGGACAAACCGAGCCCTCAGATCTAGATCTAACGGTCTAGATCTAACCTACTAAAATCACCGAGGTGGCTACGTGGACTCACCGTGGACGTTGGATGGAGATCGGACGGTGGAGAAGCTTCGCGGGTGACGATGGCGGCGCGGCGGAGCTGCCTAACCAGAGGCGAAGACAACGACCAAGCGGCGTTTTGGCGCAGTTCCGGCGAAGTGGATGGTGCGGCCCGATGCGCCTTGTCCTTGCGGTTCCAGATCCAGGCTTCAACACGGCGGAGGCGGCTTGACAGCGGTGGCACGCCCAAGAAACCGAAGCGAAGCCCTAACCTAACTACGGCGAGCAATTCCTCGATAGTGACGGCGGCTCGGGCGGCTCGATCCCAACCGTTGGATCTTAATCCAATGGTCCGCGCGAGTAGGTTCGGCTCAGCTGGACCGGCTGGGGTTGGACTTGGATCGGATGAACAGTAGAACCGATTGGATTTTTCAGCGATTTAATAATCAAAATAATTTCTAGGAATTCAAATAATTTAAGAAAAATAGTAAAATAATCAGAAAAATTCTGGAAAATACTTTGAGACATTTTGGACTCAAATAAAATATTTCCAACAAAATCTTATTTAAAAAATTTAATTATTTAATTATTTCAAAAGGGAATAAATTCAAATTAAATCCAAATAAATCCCAGAAAATTCCAAAAATTCTCAAAAATGCCAAATATCATTTAAATTCATGAAAAGCAAAATTTGGGGTGTTACAGCAGTACCGCCTTATGGCCCCGGTACTGCCGTCAACCCGGTACTACCGCTGTCAAGGCGGAAGTAGCTTCGGCTCTGACTGGAGAATCCTGATTTCTTTGCAATTTTGCTCCGAAGTTCGGAATTTCTCCCAAATGGCTATTGAACTAGGTTTAGGGACCATAAAAGGAGACTTTTGGTTTTGGTTGCTAAAGAGTTCTAGCTAAGACAAGAATTAGGGTTTTGGGTAAAAAACGGTCGAAAAAGCTTGAACGATTTAACCCTAACGCAAACAAAACCAAATTAAGATCCAAAACCCACACAAGGCACGATTAAGCAATTAATTAACCTAATTATGAATTCAGGGCGTTACATGAGCCATCCTGAAGATGATAACCATAGCGAATATTTGTACTAAGAACACTCAGACCCTATCATTGTGGGAAATCATGAGGAGCTAGAAGAAATTAATGAAGAGATTTCTTCTAATTATGTGGATTTAGGATATTTGTATAAAATAAAGACTACAATTGTTTACATATATTTTGCCTCAAAAATTGCTAAAACAATTGAGCTGGATACATAAACAAAGTACATGGCAGAGTGCCAGAAACGCTCAAATTGGTTCAAATAGAAAAAAGCAATTGAGGCAGAATTGCACTCGCATAACAAAAGGAAAGTGCTTGATCCTATTGATTAAACACCTCTAAAGAGAAATGAAAATAAGTAGGTGGTGAGATATAAAGTGAGGTTTTAGCACAAGGGTTTATGCAGAGATCCGGCATTGATTACGATAAATCTTACTCTTCTATTATGAGTGAAATAATGCTCCAATACTTGATATCAATGGTAGCTAGCTTAAATTTACTGATACAGTTGATACATGTAGTGCCGTATATTTATATAGGCCACTGGATATGAATATATATATATATATATATATATAAAGAATCCCTAGAGGATTCCAAATTACGGATCCTAATAAAGGTAATCGCAATATGTATAGCGTCAACTATAGAGATCACTATACGGATTAAAACTGTTAGGGAGAATATGTTAAACCGACTTAGTGAGTTCCTCATAAAGAAGGGATACTCTAACGATTGTGATTTTCCCTATATGTTCATAAAGAAGTACCAAATAGATTCTGTATCATCTTAGTCTATGTCGATGATCTGAATATCATAGAAACCACAGAGGAGATAAAGGAAATAAGTTCTTAACTTATGAAAGAGTTTAAGGTGAAAATTTTGGGTAAAACCAAATAGTTCCTAGGCCTACAACTACAGTATTTTTTAGAAGAAATTTTCATACATCAATCTACCTACACCAAGAGGTATTAAATAAATTAATATGGATAAATCTCATTTTTTGAACACCCATATAGTAGTAAGATTCCTTAAAGTTGATAAAGATCCTTTCAGACTAAGAATGGAGAATAAAGAAGTCTTAGGATATAAAGTCGCATAGTTAAACGCAATTGGAGCACTTATGTGTCTTGCGAATTGCACAAGCTTGATATTGCATTCACAGTAGATTTTCTAGCTAGACACAGTGCAACTCCAACCAGAAGACATTGGGCTGGTGTCAAGACTTTACTTTGATACCTCCAAGGTACTCAAGATCTTGGCTTATTTTAGCAGTGGAATATACGAATACTAGCTATTTGTCTGATCCCCCATAATGCCAAATCTCATACTAGCTTTGTGTTTCTTTGTGGTGGTACAGCCGTTTCTCAGCGGGCTTGTAAGTAGAGTTGGTAGCTACCTCTATGAACCACTCAGTGATTATGGCATTATATTAAGCCTCATGTTAGTGTGTTTGGCTAATACATATGATTAGCCATATTAAGATGGCATGTTACATTAACACCGTTGATACCTCCATAATTATCTACGAAAATAATGCTGCTTGTGTTACACAAATGCAATTGGGTTATGTAAAGATCAATATCACAAAGCATATTGCCCTTAAACTTTTCTATCCTCACGAACTCTAGAAGAACAGTTAGGTAAAAATCCTGCAAATTAAGTCATGTGAAAATTTAGCAGATTTATTCACTCTTTGCCAACATCTAGTTTCCAAAGATGTGTTCGTAGCATTGAAATGAGACAACTTAGGTATACGCAGAGTTAAGGGAAATAAATCCTTGAACTATAACCCTTAGTATGATCTTGAAGATACTATTGTAATCCAAAAGATTATAAATTGGGGTCTTTTTTCCTTGGTGAGTTTTTCAAAAGTTGTCTCTCATGAAGGTTTTTAATGAGGCAATAAGTGTGACACAATATGAGGATGCAATGCACTATTTTCTCTATTGTTTCCTCTACTGGATTTTTTGGACAAGCTTTTGACGAGACATGCATTACGTGATATTCGTCCAAGAGGAAGTGTTGAGATAGTCATGTTTGTTCACATATGATTGCACTATATCTCTATGTCGGCAAATCCGAATATATCTTTTATACATTTTCACTATAAATATATCACTATTAATCCAAAGATCGATCTAATAAAGAGAAGAGAGTTTTGCTTTCTATATGTTGTGCTTTTCATAATTGTTATAGTTATTTGATCGGTGCATTGTTTTGATCTACTACGATAGTTGTGATTTTACAACAGTGGCAATGGAATTTTAGAAATTTTGAACTGATTCACGTGGAATTCATACAGAATTCCTGCCTTCCGAACCGGGCGTAACATCCGTCCTATACACGTGTACAAGGGTACCAACGATTATGTTCTTCAAATCTTATTTGCACTAAACCTTGCCCTTTTTTTTCTCATATAGTTTTTTTGAGTGAACATGCTCTACATCCTTAAAACTTTTCGAGATTTTTCTAAAATTTGCAAATAAACCTTGTTTTCCCAAGAAAAATATGTGCACATCTAAAACCAAACCAAATAAAATCTCGTCATGGGATCTTACATTCGGTACTTTGGTCCACTGGACATGGCCTAAGCTTAGTCCTCTGCTATTCACGCACAAACGCATACTGGCACCAGAGCATGCAAAAACCAACACGTTTCTTCCAAGAACACACTTGGCTCTTCCCAGGGAAATGAGACAAATCATCTATCATCTACTGGACAAGTGAAATGCGCAATCCGCCCTCACAGAACATGGAAATTAAACTCACGTTCCCATGATATTGAAACTATCAGAAACCAAGACAGCAAACCATATTCTCTTGACAGCAAAGCCATGATCAAAATTTAGCCAATTGTGATATTCGATGGAATTGAGGATTGGCGTGCCAAAAGATTCAATAGCCGTGGCATGTAAATTTTGAACCAACAGCAGAACACAAGTACACAACACCATCATCAAGAAATCAACAGAGGCAGTTGACAAAACACAACCCTTTCGTTTTAGAATAAGTTCTGACGGTGCGTAAGACGTTCATAAAATATAGCAGCAACATAACTAGATGCATCCAACTTTAAATTCTCTTAACCAACAAAGACGGACATGTCCTAATTCAAAACTGCAAATAAACTGCAGCAGCCAACTTAACCACCAAACACGATACGGTAAAGATGAAACTGCTCAAGGGACAACAGCAATCCTTCCAGCCACTTGGTCCAGATCACGCCTTCCCTGGGAGGTGATGAGCCTTCCACTGCAATATAACACCAGAACACAGAAATGAGCATACAACCAGAACTAGAAAAAACTGCAGGCCACAAGGACAGCACGAAGAAACTACCCCTTAGGGTCAACATCAATGATGCCCATCTTCTGCAGCTGCTGCAGGATGTTGCGTGATATGGCACCACTGCTCTTGCAGAAGTGCGGGGGGCATGAGCCGTTCCTCTGGCGACCACCGTAGATCTTCTGGAAGCCACCCACACCAATACCTTGCCTCAGGTAGATCTTCCTCGCCATGGAGGCTTCAGAACAAGAACGAGACAACAAATCAAATTAGAAGTTCTGTAGTAGAAAAATCAAGTTAGCAGGGCAACAGGAATATTGAAAAGAACCAAGATTCCTCACCAGCCCTGGTGTAGTACCAGTCAGGGTCATAAGGAGGGAGCTCCTTGAACCTCGCAGTCTTCACAATGTCAACCCACTCAGGGAGCTCCATCTAAAATAAAAGTAAGCATTTTAGTTTTAATTAACTCTAATGAGTAACACAGGAAAATGGTCAATAGTCCCTACCAAGCTTCAGAAGATGTAAATGGTGCACGGATGAATAAATATTTTCTAAGCTGACCTGTCTAATGGTCATATAATATAGAAGGTTGGGTTGCTATAGCGACAAAAGTTGCAATGAAGATCTTGCATCAATCTACTAACTAGACTAACTGAAAAATCTACATTGAACAAAAAGAAAGCTCAAGAGCAATGATAGCGAGCAATTCAGCCAAACATAATGAGCAGTACTATTCAAAGAAGACCCTATCTTTTGACACAAGACCAACCAGCAAACCCATATTCTCCACATAGCTTATAATATGAATCTTGTTAGCAACACTTTTAACAATCTGAATTAATCATCGTAATAAAGAAAAGATTTTTTTGAAGACTAGCATTGACAGAGTTTGATAAACTTAATAAAATACACCACATCCATGACAATAGAAACAACTAAATTCACAGATCCTAGCAAGGGTCACAACAACAGTGAAGACTACCAACTAATAGACAGGTTCTAACAGGTCACATCGCATAGAATGCCAATTCCAGCCTCGCTGGGACTAACAACTCACCCTGATACCCTAATCATACAAATCTACACACAGCCTCAAAAGAAAACTTCAAAGGGAAATGATGCTGACGTAACAAGATTACATGCAAGGTATGATGAACGTAACCAGAGTAAGCCATCTATAATTAGCCTATACTTTGTTTCTTGTACAAATATGTGCTTCTCTTCAGATAACTACACATAACAAACTAAGGTGCACTATAGGACGAACAGATCGTATGCCCGTTCCTAAACTGCACTATCAGTTGCAATCTGATGAATCCGCACACGCTTAGCAGCGCTAATTCCGTAGGAGCAACGAGCACTCCATGATCTATCCAAGAACTCAGCATTGAGCGTCGGATCTGAGGAGAGGGAGGTGGTTTACCTTGCCGGAGCGCTTGAGGTGGGCGGAGTAGGCCTTGACGAACTCGTGGGGGTTGACATCCTTCACCGTCCTCGCCGTCGAAGCTGCCATCCTGCTGCCGCCGCCGCAGCTGCTGGGAGGGGAGGGGAGAGGAGGGGAGGGAGGCTGTGGCGGCTCAGGGCTAGGGTTTTGTGGAGGCGTGGCTGGGGAGGCGGAGCGGGCATTTGTAGGTGGGCTTGGTTGCGTTGCGTTGGATGGTGATTGAACGGTCGTGATGGGCTGGCTGGTCGGGTGGGATTAGGGTTCGCGGATGGTCAACCGGGCTTAGGCCTGAGGTGGTGTACGTGGGCCAGTTAGGCCTACCAGGATGATGGTCTATTTTGTGGGCCCACAATAAGCCCATGCTACTTTCCTGGTTCACTGTAACACTAGCAGGGTTCACAAAACCGTACCGCGGTTTTTGCGGTACGGTTTTCGCAAAAACCGCGTGAAAAACCGCTAGAAAACCGTCAAAAACCGAAGAGTTGGAAAATCCAAAAATATTGAAAAAATTTGAAATCCGTTCGGTTTTTCACAGTAAACCACTCGGTTTTTACGAAAAACCGCTAGGGTTTCACGAAAAACTAACCCGACCTCTTCGAAAATGGTTTTCAACGGTTTTACGCGAAAAACCGAACATACAAATTTTTTCAAATTTTTTAATTTTTTTCAATTTTTTTTTAATCGGACACTGGTTTCGAGCGGTTTGCATCTCGAATCGGAAGCATGACGCTTAAAAACGCTGGCTGAGCCGTTTTTGCGGTTTTGTGAACCCTGAACACTAGTCCCTCGAAGGCTCAAACAGAGGAAGAAATAGGGAGTCCATCGAACCAAAATACACTCGTACAGAGCGAGAGCAGTGGAGGACGCAAGAAGCGACGCGAAAGAGCTGTAACACCAGTTTTTGATGTCGAGTTCGTAGCTTCCTCTTAAGTGTGCTTAAGTGTGTTTGGTTGGTTGTATTAAATGATATATGTATGAGATATTTTAAGAAAAAAAATAATCTAGGTATTTAGTTACTTGAATAAAAATATCTTATCCTAGATAGTGAGATACAAGTTTAAGGAATATTCTTTGTAGATACTGAACTTTTCATTCATCCAAAATAATAGAACTGATCTCATCCCACCAACCAAACACACCTTAGTCTTGTAACTCTCTCCTGTTCAAAATAGTTATCGTTTTGAATATGAGACTAGGAAAGATCTTGTCTGCCCTACAATTGAATATAAAAAATATATATCAGCTTTTTGCTGAAAGGCAGATCTGAATTTAGGTTGAGCTGCACCTACTATCTCTATGTTGTTATATTTCTACTGTGAGATTTGTGCAGAAAGAATTAGGTTGGAAACTAGAAACGAGTAATGCCCATCAAAACAGTTTTATTGTATGACAAGATGCGTCCTTAACACACATCAAATTTAAAGAGGAAACTAGAGCCTCACAGAGAGTGAGTATGCGTTTTAACCACTGAAACGTACTCACGTGTACATATAGTTCTATCCAAACTATCATCTCGGATAGAAAAAAAAGAGAGCCACCAGCGTTCGAACCAGGATTCGCATGCTGATGGGCAAGATTGCTACCTATGACGCTTGCCAAGCGAGCAAGATCGCTGCTCCTAGGTTTTACTTTTTTTTAGTTCGAGACTTCAACCCGAATAGAAATTCAAGCACCCACTTTCGAGTAGAGTCGAATGTGGGAGGGTCACGCGCTCACCTAGCGAGCAAACCACCTGAACTATTCTCAGTCTCTTCTTATTTCAAAATTTGAATGAGCCACTGTACACCAATTTGAATCTTCAAATAGACATGTATTGTACAACTTATCATGTATTATACGGTATACGATGTACTACACACACACGAACTCACAGTGTACAGAACTTGTACAAAATGCACATGCACAAATACGTACGTACGATGTAGCCAACCCTGCTGTACCAGCAGAGAAGCAAGAGAATGAGCAAATCACTGTTCAATCGGTGACGACGGCAGCCTCACCGGCCGGTGCACGGTGGGCCTAAGGATATGCACGTAGGAGCGCAGAGTAGTCGCACAATCAGGGGTAATTGGAGCGGATACAGACAAATATCGTTTATTCCGTATTCTATTCTATTTTTTATTCTCAGAATCAGAGTCAGATACGGATAACATTGGACACGAATATGACTACAGATTGTCTCAGTCACAAATATAGAGCGAATACATATCAAACCGAAGGCTGAAACTGAGGAAGAAGGATCAGCTTGACAAGTGGCACCACTCAGCGAGGTGAAAGACGACGATGGCGCACCTTGGGGAGGAAGGAGAGGAGGGTGGGCACCTCAGTGCATGAGGGAGGATGATGACAAGGTGTACACCAGTGACGACAGTGACGACGATGATAGCCATTGCACACTAGTTAGGATGACAACGACGGTGGTGTACACCAGCGATGACGATGATAAACGTTGCAAACCGGTGAGGACAGTAAGGAGAGTTATACACATCGGTGTACACCATCGTAGTTGAGGAAGAAGTGCAATGCTGGGGGCTCGTGGATGACAGATCCGGTGGTGCAAAGCTCGGGTATGCCAAATCCAACATCGATGGGTGTTGGCGCAAACTACATGTACGCAAATATAACTGCAGCGCACGAGCCAATTATAGATTTTCACATGAGTATTACAGGTATCGAATCCACAAAGATTGAGCTAATGATTACCTTAGAGTTTTCTAATCAGCAATCATAAAACTGCCTAGTGTTAACAAAATATTTGAATTGATAGTTCAAATCCAAGCATATAAATAAGTAGGGACTAGCCAACCAAATTGTAACCAAGGGTAGATAATGAGAACCGAAGATTATATATGGCAATGCTAATGCTGGAGCAAGAAATCATAATGCAATAGTGATTCTAAAAAGATAGAAGTTCGAATACACATGAAAGTCTAGACTAGAGGCGCTGTCAACTCCATGCTGTCACCATCCATCGGATCTGCATCCTCTCTAGTTAAACAAACATAAATATTCTAAACAATTATGAATAAGGTAGGGCCATTTACATCGCCTGAACACAAATTGTGTTGTTCATATAATCCACACCCACTCTAACCTTACTCATAAATTCACACACAAGGATAAAATAATCTATCTAATTACCACGATTAAATAGACAACATGCCACGATACTAAAAGCAGGGGAATAAAAATATTGCACAACGAAACAATAATCCAAAACATAGACACATATGTAAATCGAAGAGTAAATTTCATAAAACTATAGGTTTCTTGTATAAACTATTGAAAAACTACAGGTTTTAGCTTCTATTTCATAAAACTACATATTTGAAAGGAACTTGCATCATAAAACTACTGGTTTTAGAATTAACCATTTCTTGTAATAGGTCTGATAGTATAGGCCCACATGGCAAGCTCACATACGAGTGAAAAAAGAAATGAGGATATATAAGGCTGCCATGTGGGCCCACACTGTCACTTGTTATATTTAGTTTTGTGACACGAGTTCTCTTAACATATTTAGTTTTGCAAAATAAGAGCTAAAACCTGTAGTTTTATGATAATTTGTACAAAAAATTTCTAGTTTTGTAAAACTTACTCTAATTCAAAACACCATAGCAAACCCTTAATAGAGGAAACACTGAGGCCCGCTTACAACCAAGAGATTACAAAGACCACGAATCTCAGTAGCCTTCCAGCGTTGATGCTCTAGATCTCGGGTCTAATTAGAACCCTCTCTGTTCGCGCAAAAAACGTGAAGGAGGGTTTTCGGCCTCGAACACACAAGACAAACGCCGGGTTTACAGAGCGTGCCAGTCAATTTGACCTGAAATTGACAAGGTAGAGTTTGTAATTTGATCAAAGCCGATAAACGAGGATCTATCGGCTTTTCGCTAGTCGGCAAAAACCGATTAGGAGAACTAGATCAACTGGTTACAATTGATCCGGATACAAGGTAAAATCGGCTTCGGGAAGGCGATGCGCAACAAAACGAAGCAGATCAAACCTGGGTGAAATCGGCAAAAATCAACAATCGGCGATGCGCAACTATGTTGATTCCGTCGACTTGTAGAGAGATCTATGAAGCTAGAACAATGTAAAAGAAAAGCTTGTAAAAAGTAGATGTGTGTTGTTGGATTGATTGATCCCCGCTTAACGCCTCGCCCCTTTATAACACACCGCCGATCCGAGTTGTACATGGATACGGTTGCGTTTATCCGTGACGGCCTCTAATCGATTTCCTTTCCTTTTTAAAAACGGAGTTTCCTTCTGATTCGTTTACCGATTTCTTTCCATACGAACACTTCCTTTCTGTTTTAGACCGATTTCAATACATGCCGAATTTTGGTGCAAACATATGCCCCCTGTTTTTGGAAGATAACTTGTTATTTTCCAAAAAGAATATATCGGCTTTTTCATTCGTATCGGCTTTACAGAATAATCCTTTTTGGGAACTACCCCATTAACCGCGCCGTAAAAATCTCGGTGCGTTTTAAATGCTCAATCGCTTCCCTTTGCCGCCTTCTTTCATCGCGGTATAAATATGGGGGTCCCCACGGTCATTTTCACGCTTTCAAGCTCTCGGATCACGCACCATCGGCTCGCTATCTTTCTCTTGCTCTCTCAAAATTGGCTGAAATGGACCCTTCGCAGGTATTCATTCCGATTCCTCAAAGTTCAGATCAATTCTACCTAGGACCGATAGGTAGCATGTCGGCAGACACCGTTATCAATACCGAGATCCCTAGACTCCCCTTGTCGGCCGCTGGATATAATATCTCCGAGTGGGGGAAAAGTTTTAGGGCCTGGCCCACCACCAAGGGATGGAGATCTTGGTTTATTAGGTATCGGCTCGTAAGAGGGTAGAATGGGAGAGGATGGGTATAGCCGAGTCTCTATCTTTGAGTCTAGCCGACTCAAGCAAATGAACCCTTGGTAGTCAAGCGGCATGTTATTTTTGGTCGGATTCTTTGAATGCCTTTTTATTCCCGTCCGGCCCAATCGGTCCTACTTTGCTTGACGTGGCCCAATTGTGCTACCTTAGGCCAGATGGGGACCAGCTATCGGCTTTTAGCGGAAAACCTTCTTTCAAATTAATCCGCAAGAAAGGCGAGGGCTGGCACAAATATATCCAGAATAACAATAGAGTTATCGTCCCAGATCGGCCGAAGAGCATGTCGCTTTTCTCAATCTTTGGTTAGACCGATATCTTTTCTGCGGTGCTTCCCTTGGCCCCACCCAAACCTTTCAGTTAGTGGCGGAACGTTTGGTGGAGGGGTGTAACACCCCAAAATTTTGCTTTTATTGAATTCATGTGTGATTTGGCACTTTGGTGAATTTTTGGAATTTTCTGGAATTTATTTGGATTTATTTGGAATTTATTTGAATTTATTTCATTTTGAAATAATTAAAGAATTTAATTTTTCAAATAAAATTTTGTTGGAAATATTTTATTTGAGTCCAAAATGATCCAAAGTATTTTCCAGAATTTTTCTGAGTCATTTGCTATTTTTAATGAATTAAATGAATTACTGGGAATTATTTTAAATATTAAATCGCTGGAAATTCAACTCGGGTCGAGTATCGCTCATCCGATCGAAGTCGGAACCGAGTCGGACTCGAGTCCGACCGAGCCGATTGATTCGATCAAACCAAATTAAAACCCTAATCAATCCCAACCGCTGGATCAAGATCCAACTACCGAGATCCGCCAGCACGGCTCGAGCCGTGATCCGCCCGGATCCGATCGCGCCCGTCGCGATCGTGGGCCGCTGATCGTGCCACGTGGGACGGCTGAGCGTCATCGTCCCCGCCGAGTCCGGGCCGGACTCCGCCGCGCCCGCCGCCGTGTAGAATTAGGTTTTCGTCTAGGGCACGGACGCCGAGGCTATTTAAAGCCCTGGTCACGCCCCGAGGTTGCCCTCATCCTTGCGCACCCGTTTCCCCGAGCCATCTCGCCTGAGCCGCCGCTTATTCGCGTGCGAGCTCGCCGTAGTTGGAGGAGGTGACCGCCATGCGGTTTTGCTTTCTGCCTCGCCCGTCCGTTGTCTTCCGCCGAAGGAGCCTAACCGAACCCCGAAGCCAGGCGCACCCGAAGAGACCACTCACTTCGCCGGAACGACCCCGGAGCGCCGTCGGGCTCGTCGTCGTCTCCGTCTCCGGTGGCTGCAGCTCCGCCGCTGTCGGGACCCGAATCTGCAAATCCGGACCCTCTGTGTTTTCTGTACTAGTCCAGGATCACGCTAGTACACACAGTTAAACAGGGATGAAGTACCACAATCATACACAGCGGAATTAATAATAAAGTACTTCAAACATTAAATAAATTGGTTACAAGACCTTAAGGTCACCTTACAAATAGTCTGCCACGCAGGGCTTACAATAACAAAAGTAAATAATCGCTAGCTGAATGAAAACGTCGGTGACTCCCATCAAGATGCCACGTGCAACCGACAAGGTTCAACTCCTAGATAATCGCCTCCTCGCGGAACTTCTCCTCCTTTGAAGTTGTAGTCTTCTCCTCAACTGATGATTTTGTTGGAAGCAAGGGTGAGTATACAACATACTCAGCAAGTCATGCACAGAGGTGCAATCCTATTACTATATGCAGGGTTTCTTCCAAAGGAATGGCTTAAGTGGTTGTTTTGCCTCAAACAAAGATTTTGCTTTAATTAAACAACATTAATAGATTCAAAAGCAAGAAACCATATTATATAGTAAGTTATCAATCTCTTTTAAACAATTCGGCTCAAAGCCCTAAATCACTTTAGCAATATTGTCTCTCGCACTCGGCCACCCATTCCCACATTTTATTTTAAAAGATCTAACCCTTAATCAGAATCCTCGAGCGTTGTCCAAAGATCGTGGACTCGGCTATTCGAATAATTTGTACACTCTGCAGAGGTTATGCACTTTACCCACAAGATACGATCAACTCACCACGTCTGCCGTGAATCGCCATACAAGAGTATGCGAATGAGTGATCATAACAAAGCCTTTCGTAAGCCTCTAACTATACAAGTGGACCTCTCCGTTGTTGCACACTATCCCTTCCCTAAGGTACAAAGTAGTATAGGTCAACCAACCGTTGGATAGGGTACCTAGCCGTAGCACCAGACGCTCCCCCGTTCAACTACACAAAAGGTATAGTTGACACCCTTAGGTACCAAATGCAAGTTATTAGCAACCTACTCAACTAGGTCCGCCCCATTACAGACATGTGGTTGCACGATTGACTCAGTTCAAAGACTTGCAAGGTTAAGTCCTTAGGGTGACCAGGGCAAGACTACCCAAAGAACCAAAACGACTTTCCCGGTACCAATCATGGCCCACCAGATCAACCTTGCCACTTGCCCCGGTCTAAATCTATTTATCACCCCAGCTTGATTATTGCGCAACGCATGCCAACAATAACATCAATTACCATGTAGAACCACAAGGGTACCTACACTTCACATCATCACGTGGCAAGATCACACTGATTCCAAAATTCATTCCATATATCATTAGTCAATATTATTTTCCCATTTGAAACATATTTCACGTAAGCATAGCTAAGCAACTATTCACGGTCTAGCCTCCCGTGTTGGCACAATCATACTAACCAACTATATAAACCCAACTTATGGTAACAATGGATACATGACATACAAATATTAATCATCAAGGGTGGAATTAACAACTAGGTTTATTATCTACTTAACCCAAATTAAATTACTCATTTTAATCAACATAGCATGCATAATATAAATAAAAATATGTTTGAAAACACTAAGAGCAATATGGTCAAAGCACGACTTGCCTTCGTAAAGCAATAATCTTGGTCCGAGCTTGATCCTCGCAATCCACGTCCTCACACGGCTCGACGTCTACGCGTAAAAGAACCAAATAAACACTCCAAATAACGTACAGACACACATCTAGAGAAATGCCGCAAATAAAACTAATTCATAATTTCATGAAAACTTCCAGATAATTAGTCTAGCATTTTCTAAGTTTTATAAATTTTTTCCCGGAATTTTCAGACGTATAGTTTAAAAGATACAAAATTCGTAAGTTTGGACTTTCCGCAATTAATTTAACAAAGGTAAATTTAATTATAAAATTTCATAAAAATTACTGTAGAAAGGCACTAATTTGTACTAATTAACAAAATTTATCGCATACCATTCGGACCTAGAATGAATTTGTAGTGAAAAAGACAAATTCGCAAAATCAAAATTAGCACATATAACTTGACTAGCCTTGCATGGTACTGTTCATGTTGTATGAGTATATACATTTGTTCGGCTAGTTCACGTGAGGAACCGAAACAACCTAATACAATGCGTATTTAAACACGTATTCTTCCTAATATAACCGTATAATGCATATAGAAAATTTATACCTGCGAACCTACGAATATATACATGCAGAGCCGATTTAATATATCCATACGTATACATACCGCTAGAGTCTAATAACAGAGAGTACCGAATCAATACGCTACGATATATATTTTTACCTCGTAGCAACCGAATACATCTAAGCGCGACTATATCTACACGTGAATCGACCGAGTACCTACATGTAGACATGTATATGCGCAGGCTATAAAATCCATCTGTCTAACCTATACGTATATATACTAACATATATATATACACGACATGCGTCGATAGGATCAATCAACCGGTAGAAATAGAACGCGCAAAAGAAAGGCGAGAGAGTACCGATCGGACGACAAAGCGCCGGATCGGCGAGGTTGGAGAGTGCGCGCGGCGACGGCAAGCGGCGGCGACGCGGTGATGACGACAGCGATGGCGATGGCGACAGCGACGGAGGCGGCGGCGCGACCAACGGCGGCAGCGGTGGTGGTGACGTCGATGATGACGGCAGCGATGACGGCGCCAACGATGACGAGCAGTAGCGCAGGCCGACAGGCGCGGAAGAGGGCGTGGCCGAAGAGTTTGTCGGCGTCGACGGCAGCTATTCCAAGACCACCGAGCGCTGTCACGGAGACGAAGGAGTAACAACCAAAGGAAATACGCCTTTGGAATGGGCTAGAATGAACAATGGAGAGAAGTATATGGCTAGTTGCGGCTGGAGTGCAATGAACATGATGGCTAGAAATGGCTAAAGATATTCATATGCGTGTGGAGTGGTGAAGCCTGCATGTGTGCTAGAAGCGCTTGGAGAGAATGAAGAGAACTAAAAATGGCTGGAGGAAATGTATGTGCGTGTGGGGTGAAATGGTTGGAAGTAGAATCGTCCATGGTTCATGCATGAGGCATTAGTGATCACGTTACTACTAATGAGGCCAGTTACTAATGTTCACTACGCACAGCAATAGGAAACGGTTGGAACAACATTGCTGCAGGTGTGGAGGCGGTTCCAAAAAAAAATGAATCGGCTAGAAGCTGAAAAGGCTCACACAAGGAGTAGCTAATCGACTAGCAACGGCCGGAGGAAATGAGCATAACTAGAAACGTGTGTGCACTAGGACTGGAAACGGTTTGGAATGAATACAATGTTTCAAAGGAGATGAAACAGACGTGTACATAGTAAAGTATTGCCAACGCTTCATGCATAGTAAAGAATCAATTACCCAATTGCATTCATGGCTGGGAAACAAAGAAATGGAAACGCCAGCTTCAGGCGTATGCGGATCGTCAGATACGTGCATGGGAGAGAAAGGTCAAGTCTTCAAGTATACACGTATATGCACCTACCCGCTCTCAAAACATGCTGCAAGAGAAAAAAAAATAACAGGGAGGTTCTAAAAATCTGGAAAATTCCTCTAAAATATTAGGAACTACTTGGAACCTAACGAAGTTGGTTTCGCGATTTTTCGACAAGTAGATTTTTCGTAAAAATTCTTTTGGTGAATCAGACACCTGTACAAATTTTGTAAAATCAACGACTCAAGTTATAAAACATATTTTTCGAGAATATTTGAAGCGAACACTCTCGTCTACCAATTATCTTAATTATCAACAAAATTTTAAATTTTACGCTTATTCGAAAATGCCTAATCTTTATTTAACGTGATTAGTTCAATAAACTTCCATCCGAATTAACAGCGAGGACTTTAAATAATTTCTGAAAAATTCAAATAAACCCAGAAACACACTAATTAAATTAAAAACAAATTTTGGGATGTTACAGCCGCGTCGCCATCGCCCTCGCGAGCTTTGTGGACCGTCCGATCTTGATCGTGCGGTTGAGGTGAGTTCACGTGTTCCAAACCCGATTAGATCTGGACCGTTGGATCAAGATCCAACGGTTCACAATCGCCACGTGCCGTAGTGGTGATTATTATAGGATTAGATCTGGACCGTCCGATCTAGATCGAACGGCCCACGATCATCGAGTAGATTCAACGCGTTAACCCTGGATCTAATCGCGGCCGTTGAATTTCAAATCAACGGTCGAGATTGCGCCACGTGTCGGGAAGTTGGACCGACGCGTCGGCCGGCCCAGCGCTGGCAGCGTGTGTGGCCGACACGCAGGGCCCGCGTGTCGAGGGCCCGCATGTCGCTGGTCGACCGATAGCGCCGACGCGTCACCCATGACGTCATCAGTGGTCCCACATGTCAGCGACACGTAGAGTCGTGGACCGAGTCCACGGTGGACCCGAGCCAAGCATGGACCAAGTCCATGGACCGGCTGACGTCAGCCAACCAATCAGAGGCTGCCACGTGTCCATGCTGACGCAATAATTAATTTCCGAAAAAGAAAATGATTTATTAATTCGAAATAATGATTTCAGATTTAGATTCAAACTTCAAACGCTTATAACTTTTGCGTTTCAACTCCGATTTGAGTGATTCAAATTTCTAAATTTGTATAAAATTGAGATCTACCTAAATATGAATTTTATTTAATTTTTGGACTAAAGTTTTTCTCTGCAAAATTATTTAATTGATTATTTAAACTTTAAATAATCATAACTTTTGCGTCTTAACTCCAAATTTGACGATTCCAGTTTCTAAAAATCCATAAAATTATGTTCTCTCTGTTTATGGATTTTATTTGGGTGTTTGGACACTTTTTGCCTATTGTTTATTTGTGTATTTGCTATTTGCACGCTTTACGAGTAGACGTTGAAGTGCCGGAAGGATTCGAAGGAGAAGTATTAACTCAGGATCCAACTCAAGACCAAGAACAAGTACTTTTTGAAGGCAAGTTGTGCTTTGACCATGTTGATCCTATTTCGAAAATCTATTTTGATTTAAACTATTGCATGCTAGTTCAAGTAGAAAAATACTTTGTTTAAACTTGGGGATTAGATAAGTACCAATTTCTTTGTATGACACCTTGATTATTTAAGTATGTGCCATGACCCTTGTCACCCTAGTTGTGGATTACTAGTTGGACATTATTAAATTGCCAACATGGGTTTAGACCGTTGTAGTATCGCTTAGACACACTTTCGTGCTCATGACATGATTTTGGACAATCAAATGTTAATATTGACTTAATGATATATTGAACCTGTTTTGGAAAAGTATCATGTGATGTTGATGGCACGTGGTGCATGGTAATCAAGCGGGGTTTGATAAACAGGTTTTCGGCCAGGGCATGTGGCAAGAGTAATCAGTGGGCCAGTTGTGGCATTGGGGATGTTGATTTGGTTCTTCGGGTAGTCTTGCCCTGGTCACCCTAAGGACTTAACCTTGCAAGCCTTTGAACTGGGTCTAACGTGCAACCACATGTCTCAGAATGGGACGGACCTAGTTGACTAAGTCGCTAATAACGCACTGTGGGACCTCGTGAGGTCAACTACACCCTTTGTGTAAGTTGTACGGGGAGCGTCATCGGCCGAGGCCAGTACCCATCTAACGGTTGATTGGCCTAGACTTCGCCTTAGCGAAGGGAAGGGTTAGTCTTGCATAACCGGGGAGGACCACGTGGATTCTTAGAGGTTACCGAGAGACTTTGTAACGGGACCTCGCCCTTGTGGGGTTTGACGGTAGCTTGTGGGGAAAGGGCATAACCGCTGCAGAGTATAGAATCTATTCGAATAGCCGTGTCCGGTATTGGACATCGCTTGAATTACAATCAAGGGTTAGATTTTCTCAAAAATAACTTGGATTTGGAAAGTTGGGTTGGTTTAATAATGAAGATGATGGAAAAGTGGTTTAGGATGGGGAAAATGTTATTAAACTTCTTGAAAAGTTATTTATGCTTTACTTATTTCTACTGCTTTCGAATCTACTTATATTACTTGTCAAATCTTGTTTCTTTGCAAATATACCTTGAGCCATTCCTTTGTACCAAGCCATGCATATAGTATATTAGCTTGCATTCTGTGCATGACTTGCTGAGTACCAAGTACTCACCCTTGCCTCAACACAACATCAGTTGAAGAGGAGACTACGCCAGCTTTGGAGGAGGAACTCCAAGAGGATCCGTCTACTTAGGGAAGCGAGCCCGATCGGTTGCACGTGGTATCTTGGATGGCGCCACGGCTATTTGATTTTCACTGCTATTGTTTCTCTTTTAATAAGTTTCGCCTTGCGAGGCATACATTTGTAACTTGACCATAAGGTCGAGTAACGATTTAGTTATTTAAATAAAGTACTTTGATAATATCGAATGGTATGATTGTGATATTTACCAATGTTAAGACTGTGTGCACTAGCTGCGTTCTGGACTAGTGCTGAATACACAGAGGGTCCGGATTTGCAAATTCGGGTCCCGGCAGAGGTGGTATCGAGCCAGGTTGATTTGTAGGCTCAACCCTAGCTAGAATGGTCGTAGTGAGGATAAAACCTATGTTCTAAAAGCTCCAAATTTGTGAAGACAAGAACTGACATCTCGACTTATCCCCGTCTCTCTTTTCTTGTCTCTTGCTGAAATTTTCCCTGACCGTGTCACAATTTAAAAATTCAATTCTTACGTAAAGCACTCTTGTGACAGATGGAGGAAGAGTTCAACTACGTTGATCTCTGGGAGTTGGTCACGCCCGCGAGAACTTTGGCATATGCTTGAGACTCTCGGGATTTTGAAAAGCCGCAGCACCAAGTAGAAGTGATCGAGACAAGCGAGGATTGATTAAGGCTTGTGACGTGAAGATTGAGGTACTGCTAGGAAAAGGGCCCAGGCAATCGCTCGATACACTGCACCTTTGCCGGAGATCTACAATGCAGATGGGTATCCAAGAAGTATCACGATGAGCAATGCGGCACATTACCCGTATTCACGCCAGAGAGTTGGAGAGCACGGTGTTCCGTTATCATCCACAAGAGCGATAACCTTCTTGACCGAAGGCGATTCAGGATGAGGATACCACGGTTACACACGGTTGGCACGATTTGTTGTTGCCCAGAGGATGTATTAGATAATACAAGCAAGGAGCTACTGAAGGCCCGCAAGGAGATCACGGCCGAGAGAAGAACAGATGGCGGGAAGCTCAAGAGTATGTGGCACACCTTCTACGAAGGATTGACGAGTTGGAGATGACCTTGTACGGACCTGCACCCAGAGCCAAGATTTGAGCTACACGAGCCGATCCAGAGGAGTCGATCTCGATGAGGACACTTTGCTTCTTCGACTACCACAGAGGACACGATCATTTGGACATGGCGATCGTTTCGCGCCTATGCGACGGCACCGTACCAGGCCGTGGAGGTTTTCTCGATGAGTGAGCATAGGTTCTATAGTGAGACTCCTTCGCCAGTCGCGTCATAGAATAAAGAGTCACCCTTTAGGCATTAGACTCGAGTTAGTTCGATTTGGATTTTCATTGTTTCTTTGAGTGTGCAAGATGTGTTGCAAGGCCCTTAGGCATTGTAAGCAACCATACCAAGTTATCAATAATAAAGTTGGACCTTAAAGTACACCTTTAAGCCCGCATAAGTTCCATATTACTTGTCTATTCTTGTTTCCCTCTCATCTCTAAACCTAGAGCAAACCGACAGATGGTGAACACCCGTGGAAACTTTGGAAGCAATGGAAGTGGTTCTCGCCCAGCAGAAAACCCCAATGATGGAGCACCGGCCGCCGCCCTTTGGATGCGCCAAAATTTCTGAGCTTTTCTAGCTGCCTGCACTCGATTGATGCATGCTATGATGCAACAAATGCAACACGTCACGGCACGATCCAGCGCTAATCAAGTTAATCAGGGACCACGCCAGAATACAAGACTGTCAGAGTTCATGAGGACTCACCCACCCACTTTCTCTGGGAATGCCAATCCATTGGAGGCCGATGATTGGTTAAGATCAATCGAGAGGAAGCTACACATAGCTCAATGCATAGGAAATGAGAAGGTACTCTACGCTTCTCATCGGTTGGAAAAGGAACCGCCGAATGGTGGGAGAATTTCTGTGCCACGCAAGAGAACCCTCAAGATATCACTTGGGAAGAGTTCACACCGCTTCCGACAAGATCACGTGCCTGAAGGAATCATGGACCTTAAGAAGGAGGAGTTCAGAGCATCAAGCAAGGTAATCACCAAAGGGCCGACTACCCGAACAAGTTCACACAGCCTAGCACGCTACGCACCGAGGATGTAGCGACAGATAAATCCGCATACCTCGTTTTATGAAGGGACTTAACTCAGATTGCAAGTAGGATTGATCACCCACACCTTTCCAGATTTCCAAGAGCCGTGAATAAGGCACTTATTCTTGAGGACAAGCGCAAGGAACTGGATGAGAACAGAAGCGCAGGATGCAACAAAGAAGGATCACGCCAGTGGAACGCAACAACGCTCGAGAGTTGCACCAAATCAATTCTTCGATTCCAACCACGTAATGCAACAAGGACACCATCCTCAGCACCAAGACACTGTCAATCGTAACTACTGCACTCCCCCCGCTAGAAACACTACTCGAGCGCAACAAGAAGGAACGGTGAGACGCTGCTACAATCGCAACGAGCCAGACACTTTGCCAACAGCTTGTCCAAGAAGACAGCAGAGTGACTCCGATTCGCTTCAATCTAGGAACCACCCAGCTAGGACGCCAAAGACTCAGAGCCACACCCTGCACCGTGGTGAGAGGCCGAGTCAACCATGTCACCGCAGATGCACTTTGAGAATGCTCTGACGTCGTCATCTTGGGTAAGTTACTTGTTAACTCAAGACCTGCTTGATTTTGTTTGACTCGAGCTTCAGATTCGTTTGTTTCGCAAGGCTTTGCTACTAGAAATGATTTGAGGATTGCAAGGCTTAGATGCATGCTTTTAGTTCAAACCCTGGTTCCGAACTCCGAGCGAAAGTAGGATGTTCCGGTGAGAATACTAATAGATGGAATAGAGTTCCTAGCAAACCTTATAATTTTGAAGACCTGCACCTTAGACGTCATATTGGGAATGGATTGGTTATCCAAGCACAAGGCCGTATTGGATTGTGGACGAAGGACTATCTCAGTTGAGAGCCCGTGTGGGAAGAAAGTGGAATTTCAAGCCACCGCAGTTAGAGATGGACAGTTGATGGTTAATAGTACCAAGGCAATCAGCATAGATGATGTCTCAGTAGTGAATGAGTACCCCGATGTTTTTCCCGAAGATCTACCTGGTATGCCGCGACGAGTGACATAGAGTTTGTGATAGAGCTTGTACTGCACAAGACCGATAGCAAAGAGACCCTATCGGATGTCCACCGAGGAGTTGGTAGAGATGAAGAAACAGCTAGAGGAGTTAATGGAGAAAGGATTTATCGATCGAGTTAGTGCCGTAGGGAGCACCAGTTTTGTTTGTCAAGAAGAAGGACGGGAGTTTCGGGATGTGCATTGACTACCGTGCACTCAATGAAGTCACCGTGAAGAATAAGTATCCGCTACCCAGGATTGATGATTTGTTTGATCGATTGAGAGGAGCGGAGTTTTCTCCAAGATGGATCTGAGATCGGGATACCATCGATTGAAGATCCGATCGTAAGATATTCAAGACTGCATTCTCGTCAAGATATGGACATTATGAGTTTACGGTTATGTCCTTTGGGTGACGAATGCGCCCGGCTTATTTCATGAATATGATGAATAAGGTGTTCATGGAATATTTGGACAAGTTTGTCGTCGTGTTCATAGACGATATCCTAATCTACTCCAAGGCAGAGAGTGAACATGCCGAACACTTAAGGCGAGTTTTGGAAAAGCCGAGGAACAGCAACTTTTCGCCAAGTTCGCAAGTGTGATTTTTGGAAGGACAAGGTGGAGTTTCTTGGACATGTAATGACCACGAAGGAGTCGCCAGTAGATCCAAGCAAAGTAGAAGGCGTGTTACATTGGGAGGCTTGGTGAAGGCTGTGACCCAGTCGGAGTTTCCTTGGAATGGCAGGATACTACCGCCCGTTTCATCGAAGGCTTCTCGACAATTGCGAAACCTCTTACGCAATTGCTGAAGAAGGAAAAGAAGTTTGCATGGATGCGAGAATGTGAGAAAGGATTTCAGAGTGAAGAAGCGATTGACATCGGCATCGTGTTAGTTCTACCTGGGTTGTTGCTCAAAGCTTCGATATTTATTGTGACGACGCGCCAAGGACTTGGATGTGTCTTGTCTGAGGATGGAAAGGTCGCCGCTATGCTTCAAAGCGATTGAGGCCGCATGAGGAAAATTATCCGACACATGACTTAGAGTTAGCTGCCGTAGTGCATGCCTTGAAGATATGGCGTCACTATCGATTGAAGCAGATGTGAAGTGTATACGAATCATAAGAGCCTTAAGTACATATTCACCCACGGATCTGAATATGAGGCAGAGGAGATGGTTAGAGTTGATCAAAGACTATAATGTTGGAATCCATTACCATCCGGGAAGGCCAACGTAGTAGCCGATGCTCTGAGTCGGAAAAGCCATTCCGTGAGTACGTTGCTAGCCACAAGTCAGGATGAGTTATGTGAGGACTTTCAGAAAATGAAGATTGAGGTTGTACCTAGCGGATTCTTGGCCACATTGGAAGTAAAGCCTACCTTAGAGGATCAGATCCGAGAAGGACAGAAGGATGATGACAAGATCCGCAGGATTAAGTTCATCAAGGAGGAAGGCAAGGCAGAGGACTTCAAGTTGGATGAGCAAGGCACGTTATGGATGAAGGATCGGATTTGTGTGCCTAACAAGAAGGAGTTAAAGCAATCGATTCTGGAAGAAGCCCATGACTCCAAGTACTCAATTCATCCCGAAGCGCCAAGATGTATCGAGGATCTCGAAGGAGAGATTCGTGGCCGAGTATGAAACGTGAAGTTGCCGAGCATGTTGCATTGTGCGACGATGCCGTAGAGTCAAGGCAATGCATCGTAGACCAGCAGGATTGCTACAACCGCTGAAAATACACGAGTGGAAGTGGGAGGAAATCGGAATGGATTTCATTACCGGCTTGCCAAGACTCAAGGAGGTTATGACTCCATATGGGTTATAGTGGATCGCTTGACTAAAGTAGCCCATTTTATCCGTGAAGACCACTTACTCGAGATAAATTAGCGTAATTGTACATGATCGAGATTGTCTGCTTGCACGGAGTGCCAAAGAGGATTGTATCGGACAGAGGTACCCAATTTACCTCAAGGTTCTGGAATAAGTTGCATGAAGCCATGGGAACCCGTTTGAACTTTCAAGATGCCTTATCATCCATGCACGGATGGGCGCGAGGCCGAAAGAGTCAACCAGATTCTGGAGGATATGTTGAGAGCTTGTGCATTAGCTTATGCTACTTCTTGGGATAAGAGTTTGCCGTGATGCCGAAGTTCGATTACAACAATAGTTATCGAGGCTAGTTCTGAGATGTCACCTTTTGAGGCAATTGTATGGTCGACTGTCGGACGCCATTGAATTGGAATGAGACCGGCGAACGCCGTGTCTTTGGGCCTGATATTCTTCAAGAGGTCAAGAAGCGGTCGCTATGATTAGGAAAGGTTGAAGATAGCCCAATCTCGACGAGAAGAGTTATGCGACAATCGTCGCGAGACTTGAGTTTTGAACCGTAAGACTTTGTTTACCTCGTGAGTTACGCCTCAGGGAGTTAAGAGGTTCCATGCCAAAGGGAAACTTGCACCCTGCTATGTTGGACCATTTAAGATTTTGAGTCGCAGAGGCGGTTGCTTACCACCGGAGTTGCCACAGTCGTTGGCAGGAGTGCATGATGTATTCCATGTGTCCCAGTTGAAGAAGTGTCTCCGAGTTCCTGAGGAACAGACACCGCTAGAGTCAATTGAGTTGCAAGAGGATTTGACTTATAAGGAGCATCCCGTGAGGATTCTGGACACAATGGATCGAGAAACTAGAAACAAGTCACCCCGTTTCGGTCGAGTTCAAAGTGGAGCAACCATGAAGAAAGCGACTTGGGAGCCGAAGAGGATTTGAAGAAAGAGTTTCCAAACCTATTCCTTTAGTAAGCCCCGAATCTCGGGACGAGATTCTATTAAGGGGAGGTTTGTAACACCCCAAAATTTTGCTTTTATTGAATTCATGTGTGATTTGGCACTTTGGTGAATTTTTGGAATTTTCTGGAATTTATTTGGATTTATTTGGAATTTATTTGAATTTATTTCATTTTGAAATAATTAAAGAATTTAATTTTTCAAATAAAATTTTGTTGGAAATATTTTATTTGAGTCCAAAATGATCCAAAGTATTTTCCAGAATTTTTCTGGAATTTTTCTGAGTCATTTGCTATTTTTAATGAATTAAATGAATTACTGGGAATTATTTTAAATATTAAATCGCTGGAAATTCAACTCGGTCGAGTATCGTTCATCCGACCGAAGTCGAACTCCGAAGTCGGACTCGAGTCCGACTCCGAGCCGATTGATTCGATCAAACCAAATTAAAACCCTAATCAATCCCAACCGTTGGATCAAGATCCAACGGCCGAGATCCGCCAGCACGGCTCGAGCCGTATCCGCCCGGATCCGATCGCGCCAGGCGATCGTGGCCGTTGATCGTGCTTAATGGAGCCGAAGCGTCATCGCCCCCGCCGAGTCCGGCCGGACTCCTCCGCCGCGCCCGCCGCCGTAGAATTAGGTTTTCGCTCAGGCACCTGACGCCGAGGCTATTTAAAGCCCCGTCACGCCCGAGGTTGCCCTCATCCTTGCGCACCCGTTTCCCGAGCCATCTACGCCGAGCCACCGCCGTTTTCGCGTCTTGAGCTCGCCAGTAGTTGGAGGAGGTGACCGCCATGCGTTTTTGCTTTCTGCCTCGCGCCGTCCGTTGTCTTCCGCCGAGAAGGAGCCGAACGGAACCCCGGCCAGCGCACTCGAAGAGACCACTCGCCGGGCCGAACGACCCGAGCGCCGTCGGGCTCGTCGTCGTCTCCGTCTCCGGTGGCTGCAGCTCCGCCGTCGCCATCGCCCTCGCGAAGCTTTGTGGACCGTCCGATCTTGATCGTGCGGTTGAGGTGAGTTCACGTGTTCCAAACCCGATTAGATCTCGACCATTGGATCAAGATCCAGCGGTTCACAATCGCCACGCGCCGTAGTGGTGATTATTATAGGATTAGATCTGGACCGTCCGATCTAGATCGAACGCCCACGATCATCGAGTAGATTCAACGCGTTAACCCTGGATCTAATCGCGGCCGCTGAATTTCAAATCAATCGGCCGAGATTGGCGCCACGTGTCGGAAGTTGGACCGACGCGGTCAGCCGGGCCCACGGCGTGCGTGTAGACGACACGCTGGGCCCGCGTGTCGAAGGGCCCGCATGTCGCTGGTCGACCAGCCAGCGCCGACGTCACCCATGACGTCATCAGTGGTCCCACATGTCAGCGACACGTAGAGTCGTGGACCGAGTCCACGGTGGACCCGAGCCAAGCATGGACCAAGTCCATGGACCGGCTGACGTCAGCCAACCAATCAGAGGCTGCCACGTGTCCATGCTGACGCAATAATTAATTTCCGAAAAAAGAAAATGATTTATTAATTCGAAATAATGATTTCGTGATTTAGATTCAAACTTCAAACGCTTATAACTTTTATGCGTTTCAACTCCGATTTGAGTGATTCAAATTTCTAAATTTGTATAAAATTGAGATCTACCTAAATATGAATTTTATTTAATTTTTGGACTAAAGTTTTTCTCTGCAAAATTATTTAATTGATTATTTAAACTTTAAATAATCATAACTTTTGCGTCTTAACTCCAAATTTGACGATTCCAGTTTCTAAAAATCCATAAAATTATGTTCTCTCTGTTTATGGATTTTATTTGGGTGTTTGGACACTTTTTGCCTATTGTTTATTTGTGTATTTGCTATTTGCACGCTTTACGAGTAGACGTTGAAGTGCCGGAAGGATTCGAAGGAGAAGTATTAACTCAGGATCCAACTCAAGACCAAGAACAAGTACTTTTTGAAGGCAAGTTGTGCTTTGACCATGTTGATCCTATTTCGAAATCTATTTTGATTTAAACTATTGCATGCTAGTTCAAGTAGAAAAATACTTTGTTTAAACTTGGGGATTAGATAAGTACCAATTTGCTGTATGACACCTTGATTATTTAAGTATGTGCCATGACCCTTGTCACCCTAGTTGTGGATTACTAGTTGGACATTATTAAATTGCCAACATGGGTTTAGACCGTTGTAGTATACTGCTTAGACCTGCTACGTGCTCATGACATGATTTTGGACAATCAAATGTTAATATTGACTTAATGATATATTGAACCTGTTTTGGAAAAGTATCATGTGATGTTGATGGCACGTGGTGCATGGTAATCAAGCTGGGTTTGATAAGCGATTTTCGGCCAGGGCATGTGGCAAGAGTAATCAAAGTGGGCCAGTTGTGGCATTGGGGATGTTGATTTGGTTCTTGGGTAGTCTTGCCCTGGTCACCCTAAGGACTTAACCTTGCAAGCCTTTGAACTGGTCTAACGTGCAACCACATGTCTGTAATGGGACGGACCTAGTTGACTAAGTCGCTAATAACGCACTGTGGGACCTCGGGAGGTCAACTACACCCTTTGTGTAAGTTGTACGGGGAGCGATCTGGCCGAGGCCAGTACCCATCTAACGGTTGATTGGCCTAGACTTCGCCTTAGCGAAGGGAAGGGTTAGTCTTGCGCAATAACCGGAGGACCACTTGTATTGTTAGAGGTTTCCAAAGACTTTGTTACGGGAACTCGCCTTTGTGGTGTTTGACTGTATCTTGTGGGTAAAGTGCATAACCTCTGCAGAGTATAGAATCTATTCGAATAGCCGTGTCCGCGGTATTGGACATCGCTCGGGAATTACAGTCAAGGGTTAGATTTTCTCAAAAATAACTTGGATTTGGAAAGTTGGGTTGGTTTAATAATGAAGATGATGGAAAAGTGGTTTAGGATGGGGAAAATGTTATTAAACTTCTTGAAAAGTTATTTATGCTTTACTTATTTCTACTGCTTTCGAATCTACTTATATTACTTGTCAAATGTCATTTCTTACCAAATATACCTTGAGCTATTCCTTTGTACCAAGCCATGCATATAGTATATTAGCTTGCATTCTCATGCATGACTTGCCGAGTACCAAGTACTCACCCTTGCCTCAACACAACATCGCTTGAAGAGGAGACTACGCCCGACTTTGGAGGAGGAACTCCAAGAGGATCCGTCTACTTAGGGGAAGCGAGCCCACCGGTGCCTCGTGGTATACCGGATGGCGCCACAAGCTATTTGATTTTCCGCCGCTATTGTTTCTCTTTTAATAAGTTTCGCCTTATGAGGCATACATTTGTAACTTGACCATAAGGTCGAGTAACTTGATTTGGTTATTTAAATAAAGTACTTTGATAATATCGAATGGTATGATTGTGATATTTACCAATGTTAAGACTGTGTGCACTAGCGCGTTCCTGGACTAGTGCTGAATACACAGAGGGTCCGGATTTGCAAATTCGGGGTCCCGACAAGGGGCGTCGGCTTTCTCTCGGCAAGATGTTCCTCGGGGCTGTATATCAAATGATGTATGTAATTCGTAGTCGGCTTTTCTCTGGCTTTGCAAAACATGTCGTCGGCAACATAGGAGGCCCTTTGTGGTTTATCCAGACGTGGCTCCATTGCATGTTTAGCCGATCCATCTTATCTGAGCCTTCGGGGAGTTCAACTTTCCCTCGGGAAGATTATCTGGAACACGTAGTCCCCCAGTATAGAGTTAGCCGATCTTATGGTGAGAGATTCATCATGTCTTCAGCTGGTGAACTAAAAATAGATCCTGTCGGCTTGCACAAATACCTCAGCTTCTTTCTTACCCTAGACAGGACTTCTTTTGGTCAACAAGACTTCTTCCGATACACCGATGTAGCCGATTGCCCATACCCAACATTCCTTCACCTAGATGTCGATAGTTCCTTGATGCCCCAATCTACTTTAGATTTGTACAAAATCATCCTCACCCCTTGCATCTTTCATGTCGGCTTGAATACCCGCAATCGGACATTTCAGCCATCTTACGAAGTTCTACCACCCTTCGGTTTACGCCACAACTAGGTTTTGGGCAAACCATCCCATCCTTTCCTCTGCTATCTTGTGTCGAGCCCCGAGCTCGGGTAACTAACAAAGATTGCCGCGGAGGTTATTCTTGAAGTAGCCGATGGATTGCAAATTCTCTCGACACCGCATTTTGTTCTCAATTCCCGCCCGGTCACCAGTATTCTCGCGATGGTGGACTGAATATCTAAGTCAGACTCATGGACAGGACTCCGCCGGCCATAATCCACTTATTCCTTCCTGATTTTCATGAGCCGACGGCAGCTTAGGTCCAGCAAGCTCGGGTTATAGCGACTCCTCAAGAGTCAGAGAGGTACCGGTGTTTTATATCCTTCTTTCACGGCCCGGTTATCGGCTTTTGTAAAAAATGCCTTTGATCTTTCCAGTATGCACGGGTGCTAGTGAGCAAACAACCGATCCCCATGTTTCGCCAGAGTGGCCGGCAAATGACGCCCGTGTCAATCTGTCGGTACTACGGGATATACTTCTGCAACTTGGACATTCAAGGTCCATCTTTATCGGACTTAGCTCGCCAAATGCGTTCCAAGTAAGTTACTCTCGCATTAGCCACTATATCCTTTACTTTTGATATTTGTTGACCTGAAGTTGCTGCAGAGAGGAGGAAGAAGACAGCCAGGCGCTCGCCCAGACCCGTGAGGCGTCAACCCGATGGTTCTCCGGAGCACTCAGCTACTGATGTAAGTTTTATTCCCTGCTTAATATCGTTTTTACGCTTATTTTGTATTGCTGACTTTTATTCTTTTAATCCCTAGCAATCTCCGTCGGTGCAAGTAGCGAGGGTTGAAGTTGATACTCAAGGTGCTACATCGGCTATTCCTCCATCGCTACCGGCAGTTCCGACTCCGACGATTGATATATCCGATCTTGATCCAAAAGTGTCTTCGACGGACCCGGCCGACTTGCTGGCTTTACTTTGGATGAGCTTGACGACCGGAGGTTCTCGCTATCGATGATTACCCTACCGATATTCAACGCATAATAGCGGCCTCCGCTCCAGCGTCGGTTGCCGTCGCTATCGCTGCGGGCATGCAGAGCGACTCAACCGCCTCCTAGACGAAGTAATGCAACCGGAAGCGGCTCTTCTGGCCAACACTCAACCTCTGAGGAATGCAATGGCGGCCATGCAAGCCGATCTTCCTCCCGCGGCTATGAACGCATTGCTAGAGGTATGTCATTTGGATGCACGCCGGCTGGATGTGGAGTCGGCCAAACTAAGGGTTGATCAGAGGAAGGCCCAGCAAGCCGATCAACAGCTCTTGGACAAGCTTATAGCAGATGCCAAACATCGGAAGAGCATATTTGATCAAGGTGCTGCTACACTTAAATCGGCTAAAAGTAGAGCTCAAGAGCTGGAGTCGACCAAGATTAAACTTGAAGAACAGTTGGCCTCTGTCGGGACCCGAATTTGCAAATCCGGACCCTCTGTGTATTCAGCACTAGTCCAGGATCACGCTAGTGCACACAGTCTCAACATAGATGAATATCACAATCATACGCAGCGGAATAGTAAAAATAACTCAATAATAGAATATAAACTATTGAGCGACCTTAAGGTCAACCTTACATTTGTGAAACCCTGACGGCTTCAACTCCAAATAAGCAAAGAATGAACGAAGAACATCGGTGAATCCCATCAATACGCCACAGCAACTCCAGCGAGGGTTCGACTCCTAGATAATCGCCTTCTCACGGAACTTCTTCTTCTTCGACGATGTAGACTTTTGCTCACTGGTGATTGTTTGTTTGCAAGGGGTGAGTACATAAAGCACTCAGCAAGTCATGCACAGAATGCAAGTCTAATAGCTATATGCATGGCTTATTCCAAATGACAGGCTGAAGGGGTTATTTTGCAATAAACAGCATTTCACAAATATTCATAATAGATTGTAAAGCGGTAAAAACGGATAATAATAGTAATAATTTCACAGTTGTTTCAAAAGTAAATCATTCCACATCCTTAACCAATTATCACTTTTCCATAGGCAAACTGCCTCCAAACCCAAGTTTTCTTTTAAGAAAATCTAACCCTTGACTGTAATCCCCGAGCATTGTCCGATCGTGGACTCGGCTATTCGAATAGGTTTTACACTCTGCAGAGGTTATACACTTTACCCACAAGATACAATCCACTCACCACGTCAGCCGTGAATCGCCATACAAGAGTATGCGAATGAGCGATCATAACAAAGCCTTTCGGAAGCCTCAAACAACACAGGGTTTCCTCTCCGGTTCGTGCTATACACCATCCCTTCCCTTAGCCAAGGCGGCGTATGGGACCAACACACCGTTAGATGGGTATCTGGCCACACCACGACACGCCCCTCGCATAATCACACAAACGGTGTAATTGACACCCCGAGGCTCCACAAGTGAGTCCTTAGCGACTTAGTCAACTAGGGCCGTCCCATTCCAGCCATGTGGTTGTACGATTGACTCGGTTCAAAGGCTTGCAAGGTTAAGTCCTTAGGGTGACCAGGGCAAGACTACCCGAAAAACCAAATCAACATCCCCAATGCCACAACTGCCCACCTGATTACTCTTGCCACATGCCCCGATCGAAATCATTTATCAAACCCCGCTTGATTACCATGCACCACGTGCCATCAACATCACATGATACTTTTCCAAAACAGGTTCAATATATCATTAAGTCAATATTAACATTTGATTGTCCAAAATCATGTTATGAGCACGAAAGGTGTCTAAGCAGATACTACAACGATCTAAACCCATGTTGGCAATTTAATAATGTCCAACTAGTAATCCACAACTAGGGTGACAAGGGATCATGGCACATACTTAGATAATCAAGGTGTCATACAAAGAAATTGGTATTTATCTAACCCCATGTTTAAACAAAGTATTTTTCTAATTGAACTAGCATGCAATAGTTTAAATCAAAATAGATTTCGAAATAGGATCAACATGGTCAAAGCACAACTTGCCTGGCCCTTGCAAACTTTACTGTCTTTTACTCTTTATCCTTGATCCTTGATCCTCGAGCTTCAACTTCCACTTTCTCGATCCTCAGCTCGTTCGAACGACTTCCGGACGACACGTCTAACGATTAAGGAAGAAGCAAATACAAACCAAGTCAAAAGACAAATCAAGTAAACTCCAAATTAAGAACGAACAGCATTGGGCACAACGGCTTGGGAGAGATTTGGGAACTCGAACGGATTAGATCGAAGAGTTGACAAAAGAGAACGGGCTTTCGGCAAAACACCGAAAAGGGAAAGATTAATAACTGGGAAAGAAAGAATAATATTCCGAAGAATATTTCTTCCGAAGTTATTATCTTGATTGGACAGATAGCGACATATGGGCTCTCGATCTATAGATCGGGTCCATACGGATATGTTAGTTCGCAGTGAACTAAACTGATTCTCGAAGTTGACTTTTGTTGACCGAACGGACACAGTCAAACAAAAGAGAGACGGATAGATCGGGCACAGGGGTATGACAGATGGCCAATGGTCTATCGACCAAGTCCACGAAGGATTTCTAGATTAATGGCAGATTAGGTTTTCAGGGATAAGACAAGACAAGTGTCTTACCACGGTTGAAACAACGGGAAAGATTGCAAAGATAACAACGCGGCTCACGATAAACTTAGTTCATCGAACCGGTCTTAGGTTAGGTTTTGATTCGGCTTGAAGATGATATGACGATGAGACTAGGCTCACGTCATGATAATAGAACAGGTGAAGGCATCGCACTAGGGTTTGTGCAAGAATACACGCATGCGACGACAACGAGGCGAAGAGAGCCAATCGTTAACGGTGGAACGTTAACGACGGAGCGTTAACGGCAAAACATTAACGGAGGAACGTTAACGACGAAACGTTAACGACGGAGCGTTAACGATGGAGCGTTAACGGGGAAACATTAACGGAGGAACGTTAACGAGCGCATCGACAAACGCACCCGCAAAACGTTAACAGGAAACGCGTTAACGCGTAACGTTAACGCAGCAAAACGTTAACGGCGAACGCAACGGCAAAACGTTAACGGTGGAACGTTAACGGCAAGACGTTATCGACGGAGCGCAACGCGTGCAGGCGTTAACGGTGAAACATTGACGGCAAAACGTTAGCGGAGGAACGTTAACGGAAGAACGTTAACGGGAAAACGTTAACGGCGAACGTTAACGGTGGAGGTCAACAATGATAGGATACTCATGAAACAAGGTAGCGACCGTCGGTGCAACGACATGGCCGCGGTAGAATGCTACCAAGGATGGTTAACCGGTGCGCGAACCGGCGGCAACGGTTTAGGTTAAAAGACGACGGGTTTAGGCCGGAATCGGCTCCGACGGCAAACGGAGACCAAAAGAACCTTAATGATGGACCAAAATAGTACAAGATGATCCTCCGGACGCGACAACACGGCCGGAGCGAACTAAAATAGCCGGCGTCAAAGACGCCGCGCGACGGCAAACGGTGGCCTAAATATATAAAAAAATTCGGAGGATGGGATGGCAAAGGGAGAATGTCTACTGCGTAGAACGCAGCGAGACGAGCTCAACGGTATAGGCGGATTTTGCGGCGCCCTTCCTGATTAATCACAAACTGGCGATTAACGGGTTTGGATCAAAACTTTGGACGGCCATAACTTCTAGAATAATGATCGAACTTAACGAAATTTGACCGAGAGCTAGATGGGACCAAGAGGCACACCGTGACGCAGGTGGCTCGAAGAAATACCTTCTGGAACAGCGGGGACGCGCGAGGAAGTTTGCAACGTCTGGAACGCAGTCTGAACGGAGAAATTAATTTGATGCGCCAAATCCAGAGGGCAAAACCTTGGGGCAAGATGTGCATCCTGTAGAGGACATACACAGGAGTCTACACAAAAATTTCACCACAAACTCGAAAATTGAGGGAGTTATGGCCTCGGCAAGATTCGAGATTGAAACGGCCGTAACTTTTGATCCCGTGGACCAAATTGGCTGAATTTTGGACAGCAAGTAGATGGTACCTTGTGGCACACCACGGAGAAGACGGATCTCGAAAAGAGTCGACGAGTTGCCCGGGACGCGGCTCCAAATTTCGGCCGGCGTTGGGCGACGTTCAGGCGACATTGGATGGATCTCGGAGTTTTGGAGAATAATCTGTGGCTAGGGGCGCGTGGGAGGAGTCTAGGAACCCTTATATAAGTTTGGGGAAGAGGCTAGATCAAGAAAAATCAAGTTTGGACGTGTTTGGAGGTGTTTGGGTCGGTTTGGGCATTTTATCGAGCACTTACCGTGCATGAATCGGACACGGGGTGACGTGGCCGATCGGGAGGCTGACACCTGTCTGGGTGGGGCGCTGGCTGGCCGCGCCATCTTGTGGCCGAGGAGAGTGGGCGGTCGGCGCAGGCCCAGCGTGAGGGAAGCGGCCGGCGTGGGCGTGGCGCCAGCTGCTGCGCATGGGAAGCAGGCGGCGGCCCGGCGCCGACTGGCGAGGCGGCCGAAGCTGGATGGCGGATACTGGCGAGCAGGCGTCAGCGGATGGGAAGCGGAGCGGGAGGCTGGCCAACATGGCGGGTGGCCCATGGGAGAGGAGAGAGAAGGCTTGAGCCCAAAGCGAAAATCCAATTTTTCAATTAAATTAATTCCAGAAATTCTAATTAAATCAAATAGATCAATAGAGGCAATAAAAAAAAATATCAGAGAAATTCTAGAAAAATTCCAGAAAATATTTTGAGACATTTGGAACCCAAATAAAATATTTTCAATAAAACTTTATACAAACTTTTCCAAATAATTAATTAATTTTAACAAAAAGGCTTAATACAAAATGATTCCAAATAAATCCAATAAATAGCAACGAGCTCCGAAAAATCTCAAAAATTACATAAGAACTTCTTGAAGCACAAGGAATCCAAATAAAATAAAATAAATTTTATTTGGGGTTTAGAATAATCAAATTAAATTGTTTTAGCTTTTAGAAAATTCAAACCAAGCTTTATAAACGCGAGAAAATCAATGAAAATTTTTGGGAAGCTAAACAAAACCAAAATTTTTGAAAACCCAAATTTTGGGATGTTACAGCCTCGGTCATAAAAGAACTTGCAGACTGCCAGATTGGCATCACAGACTCTACATCCTCACTGGCCGTTCAGAGGCAGGAGATTGGCGAGGTTTTTGCACAAGTCAAGACTCAATCGGCCAAAATAGTTCCAGTTCCGGGTGATGCAGTGGCCGACCAACAACTTATAGATAGTGTCCAAGCTACTATTAGCAAAGCAGCAGCGGCACTATCAGCTTTGGGAGCCCGTTTGCCCGGATCAGGACTACACTAGACTTTGATTTATCGGTATCAGTTGTGTGGCCAACCTTTTGTAATATTGCTTTAACCTTGGGATGACGTTCTTGGAGAACTTGCTTGATCGGCTATGTAACCGACTTTTGTAAACTGTTTAATCCGTGGATGGATGTGTTTAACTGACTTCGGTCAATTTGTATGACCGATTTTATATGCACGTGCTTTTGTAATTGATCCTGTTTTTCTTCCTGTAGTTAGGACCCGACCCATATGCTTGGGTGATATGCCTTCAGATATTTTCCATTGATCGCTTTAGGTAGGACGAACCCGTCTAAGGACTCCAGTATATACGAATTCCCGTCAATCGGCCGGTTGATCTTATAAGGCCCTTCCCATGTTGGTGACCATTTGCCAAATCGATTATCCTTAGACCCGATTGGCAACACGGTTTTCCATACCAAATCGGCTTGACTGAACGATTTTAAAATTACCTTTTTATTATACGACCTGGCAACCCTTTCTTTATTCCTTTTAAGCCGATCTAGCGTGATCAGCCTTAGTTCAGCCAAATCATCTAGATTGTCAAGCATCGCCTGTTTGTATTCATCGGCTGATACCTTATCTTGCTCGCATAGTCTTACTGAGCCGATGTTGATTTCCACGGGCAAAACGGCTTCTTGTCCGTATACCAACTGAAAAGGTGACAATTTAGTTGATCCGTGATGAGATAGCCGATAAGCCCATAAAGCCTCCGATAGCGTTGAATGCCATTTCCTCGGCTCTTCCTCAATTTTTCTTTTTATCAGCTTTATCAATGTCTTGTTTGACGACTCGGCCTGTCCATTGGCCTGGCGTAGTAAGGAAGAGTTGAGTAATTTTATCCCAAGACTTTCCATAAAACCTTTGAACTTGTTGGACATGAACCACAGTCCCTTGATCAAGAGTAATTGTCTGTGGAATTCCAAACCGATGGATTATGTGTTCATTTACAAAGTCGATCGCCTCTTTGCTAGTAACCTTCTTGAGTGGTACAAGCCTCAACCCATTTTGAGAAATAATCTGTGGCTGCAAGGATGAATTTATGTCATTTCTTTGGATGACGGAAATATTTGGCCGATTATGTCTATACCCCATCCTCTAAATGGCCATGGCTTGATGATCGGATGCAAAGCCGATGTCGGTCTTGATCAGTATGTTACCAAACTTTTGGCACGTTTGGCATCCTTTATAATATTTGAAGCGATCTTCTAACATCGTTGGCCAAAAATATCCTGTTCGTCTCAAGATATCCACTTCATCTTATGGGCCGATTGATGTGATCCACAGATGCCTTCATGGACTTCACCCATCGCTACTTTTGCTTCCTCGGTTCCCAGGCATCTTAACAACAAACCTTCCATAGTCCGAAAGTATAATACATCTTCTAGTAGAACATATTTGAGTGCTTTGCGCCTGACCTTCTGCTCGGTTGGCTTGGATGGATCTGACAAATAATCCCTTATCTCTGTTCTCCAGTCGACAGGGTGAACACATAAAATCGGCCAATCGTTTAGCCCGATTGGTCCCTGTCGGCTTTCAATCTTGTACCCTGATGCACATTGTGCCAATCGGTTTGCTTTATCATTAGCTTCTCTGGGGATATGTTTTATAGAAAATGTAGTGAACATCTCGATGATCTGGAGGCATTGATGTAAGTACTGAGTTAGCGCACCGTCGTTGCATCGGTATTCTCCTTTGACTTGCTGTACAATTAACATCGAGTCTCCAAAAGCTTCGACGTCTTTCACCCCGATGCTATCTAGCAATTGTAGACCTCTTAGCAATGCTTCGTATTCTGCTTGATTATTTGAACATCGGCTATTTAGCCGATACATGAAGTCATACTCCTGTTTTCTAGGTGAAATCAATATCACGCCGATGCCTTCGCCTTCCTGGCAAACGGATCCATCAAAATACAGCTGCCAAGGAGTTACATCAGCTGTTCCTGTTAATGTTTCACTTCCTGTGATAAAATCGGCCACAGCTTGTCCTTTCACAGATTTAGCCGACTCATAGGTTAACTCGAACTCTGTTAAGGCGTATGCCCATTTACCAAGCCGACCCCGCAGAATCGGCGCCGATAATATGTATTTGACTACATCGGTTTTGCATATTATAACGCATTTGGAAGCCAGCATATAATGTCTTAATTTGGTGCAAGCAAAATACAACGATAAGCATAATTTTTCTACTAGGGGATACCTGGTTTCTGCATCTAAAAGACGTCGGCTTAAGTAAAATATTGCTCGTTCCTTCCTATCGGCTTCTTGTGTTAAAACTGCCCCAATCGAATCACCTTCAGCCGATATATATAGTCTAAAAGGTATACCATGTTTTGGTGCGGTCAATACTGGTGGACTCATCAGATAACCCTTTATGTTGTCGAAGGCTTTTTGTTGATCGGTTTCCCATTTGAACTCTTGGTTGTCTTTAATTTTCAGCAGCGGTGTGAAGGCCCGAATATGCCCTGACAAGTTTGAGATGAAACGTCACAAGTAGTTGATTTTCCCAATCAATACCGCAACTCCTTTTGCTTGTCGGCGGTCTAGTATCGGCTATGGCTTTTACTTTGGCTTGGTTTACTTCAATTCCTCCTTCATGCAATCGTAAACCCAAGAAATTGTCCAGTAGATACTCAAAGCACATTTGAGAGGGTTCATTTTTAACCCATGTAATCTTGTGCTTTCGAACATCTTTTCCAGATCGGCTAAATGTTGCCAGTCTTCTTTGGATTTTACCACTACGTCGTCAATGTATATTTCCACGGTATTGCCGATCAAATCATGGAAAATATGGTTCATAGCACGCTGATAAGTAGCACCGGCATTTTTTAAACCGAAGGTCATAACTTTCCACTCATACAGCCCTAAAGCCCCCGGACATCTGAAAGCCGTTTTGGGTATATCGGCTTCGGCCATGAATATCTGATTGTATCCGGCGTTTCCGTCCAAAAAACTTATGATTTTATTCCCGGATGCAGCATCGATAAGCATATCGGCTATAGGCATCGGGTACTCGTCTTTTGGTGTAGCTTTGTTTAAATCTCTAAAATCGACACATACCCTAAGTTTGCCATTTTTCTTTTTTACAGGGACGATGTTTGAGACCCATTCAGCGTATCGGCAGGGCCGGATAAACTTTGCCTCTAGCAATCGTCCTACTTCTTCCTTTATAGCGTCATATAATGTAGGATTAAATCGCCTAGGGTACTGTTTGAATGGCCGATACCCAGGTTTTATTGGTAGCCGATGTTCAACTAGCTGTCGGCTTAAGCCTGGCATCTCGTAATACTCCCACGCGAAGCAATCTCTATAATTCTTGAGTATTTCGACCAACTTTGCTTTATAACTGGGTTCTAATTTAGCACTTACAAACATTGGTCTTTTGCTATCACCTTCCCCAATATCGATTTCTTCGAGCAAATCGGCAGAAGTAAATCCTAACCCTTTTCTTTCTTCTTCAAAGTCCTCAACAGCTTCTTCGTATTCTTCTTGCCGATAGCTTCTGGTCTTTTCCTGCAGCTTTGCTAGTGTCTTGTATTCCATCTTCTTACCACTTCGTTTGTCCGATCAAACGTGTTGGGTTTGACGCTGATCGGCTTAAATCCTGTCTTCTTGACGCAGATAAAATCGCAATCGTTCAAGGCTTTTCCTGATATACATTCGGCTTCTTCGTGTGGCTAATTGGTATCAGGGCTAGCCATGGCGATATGAGCCGATGTATCGGCTGGTACAACTTCTACTGTATCATCGTTCCACTGCACCAATTTTTGGTGCATAGTTGATGGTATACAGCAGTTGGCATGGATCCAGTCCCGCCCAAGGAGCACACTGTAATTGCCTTTGGCTTCAATCACAAAAAATGCAGTCGGCAAAGTTTTATTACCGATCGCCGGTTCGACACCATTACGCCTTTAGCCTCGGTTGGGTCTCTTGTGAAGTCATTTAGCACCATATTGGTCTTGATCAAGTCTTCATCGGCTTTACCCAATTTTCTGAAAGTACTTAACGGCATCAGATTAACTGTCGCCCCACCATCGACCAACATACGAGATATCGGTCGGCCATTAATATACCCTTTTAGATATAACGGTTTTAGATGCCGATGCATGTCTTGTGGCTTTTCGAACACAGCGTCTGGTGCTCTGAGGCACAATTGGGCGAATACTTCTTCAGCCGATTCTTCGATTTTAAACTCGGCAGGTAGAGTGAATACCATGTTTATATCTATTGGTGGTGTACCATCTCGGATAATTGGAGAACCGAATTCGACCGATTGATCTGAATCACTATCGATCTATTCCTTCTTTCTCCACTCTTTCAAAACCGGTAGTGGTCTTAACTTATTGAACATCCGATCCCTCTCGCCCTCTTTTTCGGCTTCCCTCTCTTCTTGTGTCTTTAATCGCTGAAGCCTCCTGCGTTGTGATTTGCTGAGTCCCGAGGGGCACCACCTAGGTTTAGGTTCTATCGGCTTTCTTATCTTTCCAGCTAAATTGCTCATTTCGCTGTCAGATTCCATTCTGCTTGTGTTAGCCGATAATTCCTGATTTCGGGAGGACTCGCCTTGCTCTGATGTCGACAACCTTTCATAGATCGGCCTCCTGCTTCTCACTTCTAGTCGATCGTGTATCGGTCTAGACAACCTGTCTTTTACAGATTGGTTTGGCCGATATGCAGACGAGTGTTGCATAGGACAAGATACAACTGTTGGTAAGGTCATCCCTCTTTCCCAGCAAAACTGCCAAAAAGGACATTGCCGATGTTTCTCTTCTTCAGTAGTTGGTCGATGTGGCATATTTGGTCGCCAACAATAGTCGTCTTTTACAGTCTGGTTGAAAACTCTGGTGTTGTCGAGTGTTAAATCTTCGACTTATCCTTTCATACTTCCCCAGGAGTTGTGAAAAAGTCGGCTTTGGTTTGAAATCGACTTTTCTTGGAGCCCTCTCAGCCCGATACCATTTTCTGATTTCCAGGTCTCCTCTTGGTTTTACTGTCCTTGAGTTCTGTCCATTTTTATCGGCTTCTATTTGTATGGAGCCGATAGTAATCTGTACCGTTTCATCTTTTGATCGTGCTTCAAATCTTTTAGTCGGTTTAACATCTTTCATAGGTCCTTTCCCTTTCTGTGAGCACTGCACCATGTTGACCTGGAAAGGATTCATATCTATTTGCATAGCCGATTCTTCCGCAAACTTTAACCTGCCATCGGCGATGGCCGATTGAATCTGTTGTCGAAAAATATTGCAATCGTTAGTGTTATGTGAAAATGAATGGTGCCATTTGCAGTACCTTCGCTTTTTAATTTCTTCGGCTGATGGGATGACGTGCCCTTCTGGTAACCTTATGAGTTTTTCTTGTAACAATAAATCAAATATTTTGTCACATTTTGAAACATCATATGAATATTTGACTTCCGCCCTATTTTTCGTCGGTTTGAGCAGAGAGCATACGAGTGGCTTTTTAGAACCCTTGGTCCACTCGGCTATGTTCATACTGCCGTCCTCGAAGGTGTCGCTGGAATTGTAATCTACCATGTTTACTTTGGCCTTTTCATTGCCGTTTGGCTTAAATCTATCTTTAAACCCTTTGCTCTCTGCATATCGGCTTTCATGTGCCGATACGCGATGGAGTAGGTGGCCCAAGTCGGGGAACTCTTGGCCCGATAGTTTTTCTTTTAATGGCGGGATTAACCCTTGGAACGCTAGATCGGCCAATTGATCATCGGGTAATGTTACACTGAAGCATCTATTCCGTACGCCCCTAAATCTCTTGATATAATCGGAAACCGATTCGCCGTACTTCTGTCGGACTGAACTAAGATCAGAAATCCTAAGCTCCATAGTCCCCGAAAAGAAGTATTCATGGAATCGGCTTTCTAAATCGTTCCATATATGAACTGAATTCGGGGGTAGACTAGTGAACCAAGTGAATGCGGCACCAGACAATGATAAAGGAAACAATCTAATTTTTAATCCATCGGACTGTGCAGCCTCCCCACATTGAGCCATAAACCGTCCGATATGCTCAATTGTGGTAACAGAATCATCACCTGAGAATTTGGCAAAGTCCGTATCCTAAAGTTGTGGGGTATGGCATTCGGTCTATGTAATCGGGATATGGCTTCCTGTAGCCGATTATCCTTCCTCCGGCAAGTGTCGAATCGTTTCTCTCAAAACGTTGGCAATTTGTTCTGCCCAGTTGACATTGTTGGCTTGTGGTGCAACCGGGCATTTCCAATTCTCATTGTTCGTGCCCTGCCCCCCGAGTGCAAACTCGGGTCTTTGTCCAAATCGCACCGCAGGAGGTCTTGGTACTTGGTCATAATCATGATTAAAACCCAATGCATCGGGTATGGGCGCGAAAGGTTCGATGTACGGCACCACCCTATACGGCGCTTGTTTCACGGTTGTGGCTCCCCGTGATTGCGGAACCTGATCTGTTTTGATCGGCTGATAAGCCGATAAACCGATGCTATTGGAGGGCCTATTTGACGGATTTGATGCGCTTACCTTAGCCCCATCCGTGTGCCCATGGTAGTGTGTAAATCCATCTCTCTGTATGCTTGGTTTCAAAACAGTAGGTTGAGTTGGCATCGTAATAGGTGTTTGAGCCGACACGCCATCGTATTGGTGTTAGGTGTTATGGAATATACCGGCAATGAGGGATGGTTTGTGGTGGATCTAGCGGGCTTACGGACACACCAATTCTGAGCAATTGTTTTCACACTATTTTCTATCATCGGCTTTAATGTGGATACTAGAGCCGATGACTGATTAATTAATGCGTGATGAACAGTTGCTCGATCATACTTGATAAATCGGCTTGAGCGGTGCGTATCGGCTTACCGATTCGGATGACGAATCTCCGATAGGATTGATGCTTGGGAGTGCGATCTTTTGAGTAACGCCACGGCGTGTTTTAGAAGCACCGCAAAGCATCATTTCTTCCAAAGCTGCCTTCGGTCTTCGATTTCTTTTATTTATTCGGGGGTTAAATCGGCCATCCGAGGCGCGATTATAGCATCGGTGTTGATATCGGCGGTGACCGCAGCTTGCTCGGTTGATGACATTCTTTTGTTGGTCCCACCGGTCGTGCCAAAATATGTTCGCGCAAAAACGTGAAGGAGGGTTTTCGGCCTCGAACACACAAGACAAACGCAGGGTTTGCGAGCGTGCGATTAATTTGACCTGAAATTGACAAGGTAGAGTTTGTAATTTGATCAAAGCCGATAAACGAGGATCTATCGGCTTTTCGCTAGTCGGCAAAAACCGATTAGGAGAACTAGATCAACTGGTTACAATTGATCCGGATACAAGGTAAAATCGGCTTCGGGAAGGCGATGCGCAACAAAACGAAGCAGATCAAACCTGGGTGAAATCGGCAAAAATCAACAATCGGCGATGCGCAACTATGTTGATTCCGTCGACTTGTAGAGAGATCTATGAAGCTAGAACAATGTAAAAGAAAAGCTTGTAAAAAGTAGATGTGTGTTGTTGGATTGATTGATCCCCGCTTAACGTCTGCCCCCTTTTATAACACACCTGGCCGATCCGAGTTGTACATGGATACGGTGCGTTTATCCGTATCGGCCTCTAATCTGATTTCCTTTCCTTTTTTTAAAAACGGAGTTTCCTTCTGATTCGTTTACCGATTTCTTTCCATACGAACACTTCCTTTCTGTTTTAGACCGATTTCAATACATGCCGAATTTTGGTGCAAACACCTCTCTAATTAGAGCGGCTAATTAAAGCATAGTCCCGCCTCGTCGGAGCGACAAAGGTAGAACCGGAAGATTGTATACTTTGAAGGGCACCCTATGTGACGGCCCGCCTTTTTAGGGGCAGATTCGTACGCCTCGACACTACCCAGGATGATTAGCTGTCAGGAACCAAGCATATTATTGCCAGGCAAAAAGTCAAATTCCAACATTTTTATTGAATATAAGGCATAACGGCCAGGGTTTTTACAGAAAAGGGCGCAGCAGGGCCCGAATAACTTACAAGCAAAACACCGCACAGGCAGGCCTGAGCAAAAGACTAAGACCTCAAAACCAAATTGCCATCTACGCACTCTGGGCAGCTTCGGCTTCTTCAAACTCTGAAAGGGGGGTCGGGGTTGCAAGGGTGAGTATGGGAGTACTCAACAAGTCGTACGGAAAACACTGAATATTACATGCAAGGGTGTAGCACAATATCGGTACACGGTTAAAGTATTTGTGGATGCAGTTTTATTTGTAACATCATTTTACATTTAAAACACAATCCATAATAATAGTAATCCAGGGGGGTTCCATTCACAAAGTCATCACCATTAAACCACATTCTCAAACATGCACCAAGATCTACTTGAGCTAGGTTACGGGATTCACCCCAATTAAACTTAGCTTCATTTACCGGAAGCACGGCGTATTCGAATACCATTTATTCACTCTGCAGAGGTGTTCAGCTTTACCCACAAGATTCCACGATCGTTAATGCCAACTCGAGTTTAACACGCAACTTAAATGCGTGCGGCCGGATCGAGGTTATCATAGCTTTTCGTTGGACATTTCCCTCTTTAGTCCCTATCCGGTAGAGTTTTGGTCCACATTAACCCGGGGTCCCCACTGGCCAGTGTGGAGTTCTTGGTCCCGCTTACTGTGGACACCTACCGTTGTGAACCCGGAATGCCACATTTTCCTCGTGCACACTTCCGTTTCACCCCCATAACCTTGGACCATCTCCCACACCTGGGAAGGTAACCCTGCTCCTATAGGTATTCCGAGGGAAAGTACAATGTACCGAGCTATGTTGAGTCAAGCCAACGAAGTTGACCGGCCCAACCTGTGGTTGAACGAGTTCTTAAGTTATTTACTTTGCTCAAGGGGATTATTATCCTTACATTGCCAAATACCAAGCCTTTTCCGATCCACAACCCCATTCTGATACCCACGGTACCGGCCACCAGACAAACCAAAGCATTAATCATCAGCCGGGGATTGGAACTCATCCACTCCGGGATTTATCCAATTCTGTCCCCCAAACCGTAGCACTTTTCCAAACAGAACCGAACCAAAGGTTCGGCAGCCTTTTATTTCCATTCTCAAAAGCATTTGACTAAACTAACAGGATAATAATAATTAATACAGGAGTATTAAGTAACCTAAGGTTACAAGGATATAATTAGGTACAATATTTTCCAAGGAAGTCTCATGAGCAAATCGGCATTAACTAAGTATCATGTCATTCTTAAAATAAACGGATTTGCAATATTTCAACGTACCGTAAAGTAATGCGGTAGAAAATAGTAATTAACTATAATAAGGCATGAATAGGTTCAAGATGTTCAAAGGTGTACGGCTTGCCTTGCTGGTGATCGGATCGGACGAAGTGTCGTTGATGCGGTCGAAATCGGCTCTTTGTCGGGTCCGGGTCCTACTCCGGGAACTGCGGCGGCTCTTGGAATTGTCCAACGTCCGGATCTAACGCGAAGAGGACGAACGACAATAAAGAAACGAAAAACGAAAAGAAACTGAAACGAAAACGGAAACGGAAATCGGAACCGGGCCGAGAGAGAGAAAGGAAGGGCGATTTGGGCATTTTTGGAATTTTCGGAGTCTCGGATTGATGAACGGAGGAGGGCATTTTTGTACTCAGTGGGTCGAAACGGTTCGGATAGTGTATTTGGTGGATTTCTGGGGTCTCTGGAATTTTTCGGGAATTTTCTAGCATTTTTCTGGATTTTAAAACGATTTTTTTTTGGATTTAATAATGATTTATTAAATCAAAAATCAGCTCTTGTTCAGTGTTGGGTGGCTTATGAAATGGGCCGTGGCCCAAAGCGGCGAGGGCGGCTGTGGCAGGCCGCCCACGCGAGCGAGGAGGAGGGAGGGCTAGGGTTAGGGCACTGGCGGCGGAGTCAAGGGCGCTGGCTGGCCGGCGGCAGACGGCAGTCTTGGCGGCCGGAGACGGAGGAGGAGAGGAGGCTCACCGAGGTGGAGGGAGGAAGGGGCGAGGAGGAGCTGCGGTTTGCGGCTTTTATAGCCGGCGCGGAGAGAGAGAGAGTGAGGGCGGCGACGACGATGGGACGGCGGCGTGGGGCTCGGGGCGGCGCCAGGCGCTAGCGCGGCGGGAGGCGGAGTGGCCTACTGAGCTAGGGCTGTGGCGAGGCAGCGCGCGAGGTCACGGCGGCGGCGACGGTCACGCGGCGGCAGCGGGTCACGGGGTGGTGGCAGCAGCGGCGCAGCGCGCGAAGCGCGGCCGAGCGGAAGCGCGGCGGCGACGGAGCGGCGCCGGCGGTGGCAACGCGAAGGCAGGGGCGCCTGGCCGGCGGCGGGATTGGAGGCGGAGGAGACGGCCCGGAAAAACGGGCCGGAAGGCCCATAAGGTAATTGGCCCAAAACCAACTCAAAAGCAAATTCAAATCCAAAATTGATTCTGAAATTTGAATCAATTCAAGATAAATTCATTTGGAAAATTCTGGGTTGTTTCACCCTAGGGTCGTAGCTTGGACATGGCAAACTTGGAAACATCCGGTTTGGAATGTTTGAATTCGAAATCACTTTCGTATTCGATTCGGTTTACACTTTACTTCTGTGCAATGAACTTTTCGAAGGCCATATCTCGATCATACGAACTACAAATTAGGTGATTCTTTTTGAGAGAGTTGATGATTTGCCCCGTTTTAGTTGGTGCAATTGATCATTTGCTCTATATATTTTACTGACATGTGACTCTAGGGCCCGCGTGTCAATGAAACATCACGCCGTAAATTGTCAATGACACAAATAAGTGAAGGCAAATCATCAATTATTCCATTCTCTTTTTTTATGCTTAGCTAACGTGATATCTTCAACTTCCTAGTTATGTGGAAGTTCTGAAAATGTCGTATTCATTGTCAAATATTGTTTGGAAATTGACTTTGATTCTCTATGCAGCCTACCTTGTGGGGTCCATAGCTCCCACATATGAATCTCAAATTAAGTCAATGAGAACTCTAAATTGGACTAAGCGAAAATAATCTACAACTTTATAGTTATGTGTTTTTCCATTTGAGGACTTTTTCAAATGCCAAAATTGTGTTGCAATATGGATTTTGTCCCATTTGTTGGCGTGATAAATATGGAATCTCCTTATTTCCTTATCTTACCAGCTTCTCTTTTTCAAGAATTGTGTGGCAGTATCCTAAAATAAGAGAATAAGTTTCCCACTGAATTGTGGGTCCCACAAATAATTTATCCTCAGAAATTCGTGTGCACATGGCAACCCTCCACACGTAGTCGACCACCAACCCATCAAAGGTTTGGTGTTTCCACTGTATCCTTTTCATCTGAATTCCAAACTGAGCAAATAATATATGTATTTTGATCATCTCACCGAGGGCATCATCTTGAGTTGAGATCCTAAAAATTGGGATTTGAAAATTTCTTGATAATTCAAAGATCATGGAAAGGATCTTTAGAACCCGTCAATTGTCAATTTGTCGGTTTTCAAATAAGTGAATTTGGAATGCAAAGTACCTAAAAAGTTGTGTGTCCTGCAATACAATACTTTGGCATGTATATCTTGAATATGAATTATTTGTATCATAATACGTAGCATTAGTGATAAATAATAACAGAAAATGATGCTATGGGAGAGTACAAAATACATGAAAAAAAACGTAGTTAACAAACGGGCTCGTGGAAGGCGTATCCGGCAGCGGGATACTCAAGGACGGCGAGATCTGGCAATGCGTGTGCACACTGATAAGGGGACAGCAACCAGATCCCAGGATGCAGGAGGATGACGAATTTTTTTTTAAATAAATATTTTTTTAATTGAAAATTTCAAGAATATACCCGAATTAAAAAAAATTATTAAAAAACTAGCCTACAGTCGCGCCACGTGGCATCGACACACAGGTCAGTCGCGCCACGTGACAGCAACCAAGCCTCAGTTGCGCCACGGTGGCGCGACAAAATCGTGCCTTGCCACATGGCAGCGAGGGAGTGGCTGGGCTGCGTCGGCGGGGGAAGAAAGGGGCCGGTCGGGGGGGGGGGGCCTTCAGCCAAGGAGGAAAGAATGAAGAAGAGAAAGGAAGAAGAGAAAGAAAGAGAAGAAAAAGAAGAAGAGGAAGAAAAGAAGAAAGGAAGGAAGAAGGGGAAGAAAAGAGGAAATAAAGAAAAAGAGAAAAGAAGAAGGAAAAGAGAAAGAAAGGAAGAAGAGGAAGAAAAGAAGAAAAATCGTGCGTCCATTCGTTCGTCGTTCATCGGTTAGTAATTTGTATAAATCATTTTTCCTCGTCATAATTGATATGTAGTTAGTAAAAATATAGTTAGTGTCGGAAAAATATTAGGTTAGTACCAAAAATGTAATAATCGATTAATTTTGTTTAATGTATTCATATAATGATTTTTTATTAGTATAATTGATTTGTAGTTAGAAAAAACATAGATAGTCTCAGAAAATATTAGGGTAGTACGAAAAACATATATCGTTCGTTCCTTGTTCATCGGTTAGTAATTTCTATATATCATTTTTCCTCGGCATAATTGATACGTAGTTAGTAAAAATATAGTTAGTGTCGGAAAAATATTAGCTTAGTACCAAAAATGCAATAATCGATTAATTTTGTTTAATGTATTCATATAATGATTTTTTATTAGTATAATTGATTTGTATTTAGAAAAAATAGAGATAGTCTCAGAAAATATTAGGGTAGTACGAAAAACATATATTGTTCGTTCCTCGTTCATCGGTTAGTAATTTCTGTAAATCATTTTTGCGTCAACATAATTAGTATGTAGTTAGAAAAATACTAGATTGCAGTAGGCATGCCGGCCCATACACCCCCCTGCAAGTCGTCTCTATAATTAATTTTTCGTCAATACAATTGGTATGTAGTTAAATATAACTAGTCGAAAAATACTAGGGTAGCTCAAAAAAGTTAGAAGCTGAGTGCATTATATAAATCCTTGCGTATGTTATATAATATTTTTTGCGTATTCCAGAAGTTATGTTTGCTATGGATGCATTCAAAGTGCATTACGGTGAAGGAGAAGTTCGGGAGGGCCCATATGGGGTTGATTTGAATGGTTTTCAGCACCGTGTTTTATACCATCAGAATCTGAAGGACATGAATTTTGAAAATCTGTGTGGGTGGCTCTGTGATGGTATTTCACTGAATCATGCAGAGTTTGATGTCAACGTCAAATGCTTGTGGCCGAGAGGTATTTCCGGGAATGGCACGCCGCGGCAGTGTTGCATGCAAGTACCATTCAGAGTCCTTACTACAGCGTCATTACAGCTTGGATGGCGAACAAGGCTGAGAAGGCCCTCCTACACTCGATCGTCGTCATGGGTACCATAGAGTTACGATTTGAAGTCACACTGAGGAATAACGAGGGGCTCGGAATGGCTAGTGGAAGAATCACCCATGAAGTGAGCTTGGGGGGCGGGACGGACCACACCTGCACCTGCACTTGCCTAAAGCCGTACCTTCTTCATAAACCATATTCGCAAGTCTTGGCGGCCTGTGGACAGATTCAGATGAGCAGCGAACAATTTGTTTCTTCGTACTACATGGCGGAGACTGTCATTCAAACGTGGTCCGGTGAACTGCATGGGTTTCGTGTCGCCGGAAACTTCACTGAAATTGATCATGGCACACGTACATGGGTCCCCGACATCAGCAGAGTCAAGGGCGGGAAAGGTCGTCGACAAACGCACCGCATCCGCAACGATATGGAAGAGTCTGAGGTGGGAGGCTCTGTCCGGAGGTGTGCCCTTTGTGGAGAGTACGGCCACAAGAAGAACAAATGTCCTCGGAATGAAGTTTCGGATGGAGGGGCTTGAATTTCAGGCCTGTAAGGCATGTTGCCATGTTGTGGAGTGCGTTTTATTTGTATGGAATGTAATAATCGTACAACTCCCTTACGCGTGTATGTTGCGTTACTACGGTTTGTAGATGTGTGATCGGATTTCGTGTTGTCAGCACTGTTATGCATGCATGTATGTTCAAGAAAGTTGCAGTATTGTGCGAATTGTTAGCTACATCCTGTAATTGCTAGAATTTCCTTACTACTTTTTTTGTAGCATCTGTCTACATCGTATGTTAGGTATCTCTGTTTGTATGATTGGAATTTCCTTACTCCATGAGCAATTGGAATTATTATATTGTTTGTTGTGTGCAGGAATGGCTGCTATGGGCGATGTTGGCGATTGGTCGTACAGGCTTCTAGATCGCCACTTGGATGCACGGCACCGTGGACGGTTACACGCTACGATCGTCGATCCAGGTGTCTTGTCCACACAGACTCCAGCACACGCCTGGGGCCTCGACAGACGCTGGTTTCCCAGGTATGTAAGAATACAAATTTTTGTGTACCACTTAGTTGGTCGTGACACGTTGTGGCCTTACTTGTAATGGTTTGTTGCAGGTTGGAGGCGGCGGGATTGCTCCCCCTAGCGCGGATGGTCGAGGCGACACAGGAGGACCTCGTCGATGGTCCGGATGGTGCAGCTATCTTTGTCGAGAGATCCCGACGCTTTCCGTTCAACCGATCCCTCCTTACTTCCCTCGTGGACCGTTGGCGCCCGGAGACGCATATGTTCCACTTGCCCTGCGGAGAGATGACACCGACTCTGCAGGATGTTTTGTTCCTCACTGGCCTCCCGATCGCTGGCAAGGCGGTTGTCCCACAGGAGATGGATGACGACTAGCGCGATGACCTAGTTGCCAGGTTCGGGGCAGTGCTCCCCCTGGTCCCACAGGTCAGGCGCAGTACGCCCCGCTACACCCACGACAGAAGCACGGCCCTACTTTGTTGCGGCTACGCCAGTTCGAGGTACGTGTTGTCATGGTTCATAATTGGTACAAATTAATATACTCCTCTAACCAACTAACTTTTCCTCCTGCAGGTTAGTAGGCTGGCTGGCAATGCCGACGTGTACCAGGTTAGCAGGCACATGGAAGCTTACCTTTTGTGGCTGTTTGGATGGGTGATGTTCACCACCACCCATGGAGACAGCGTCGACACCAGGCTCGTTCTGATTGCCCGGGCCATTCTTGTGGCCTGCGTTCGGTGAGGTCCCCAAGATACTGGGTCTGCGAGACTGTGCCACCTATCGGGGGCTGTGCGATGCGTGCCTCCGACAGCGCGACGGTTCGATACTCTCTGGGTGCCCACTCTTGCTCATGTTGTGGTCGTTCGAGCGCTTCCACATTGGATGACCCTGGATTGGAGGGGGAGCGTACGGGCCAGAGTTCTACGGTGACACCGAGGTGGATGCCCTTACGATGGGGTCCCTTTGGTGCCGCAGACGGGTACGTGAATTTTCCCCCTTTCCAATATCACATTCCTGCCTCTTTTGTACTAACTTTTTGCCGGTAATGTCTGCAGCCGCAATGGACTGGTCTGCAGGTACGGAGTGTGTACGCACACTTCACAGAGGCGTTCGACCTCATGTGACCAGAGCAGGTCCGGTGGGAGCCTTACGCCCCTCAGGAGGTACAGGAGCACGCACCCCACGGTTTGTCTATCCTCTGCACCTGAGATATTCCGTACGTGCTGACACGGCGGAAGCTGGTTTTCAATGTCTACGTCGAGGATTACCTAGCTCACTGGGTAATGAGGCAGCTTGGATTGCGACAGGAGGTGCCTGTCCCGCGCGATGTCACGTTCCCGGTAGAGGCTCACAAGTAAGTAAATATTCATGTCTTACCATTTCAAATGTCACCGACTAAACATGCTAATGGGTTGATAACTTATGCAGGCATTCGAGGAAGGGCATGCAGGGCCGCCGAACTGATTGGGCCGCGAAGATGGCCCCTTGGGTGGAGTAGTGGACTCATGCACTAGACGATGTGGCTGCAGCGGATGTCGCGTACGATATACAGGGATACCAGGGGTACCTACAGTGGTACCTTGGACTTACACGGGTACACCTTTTGCCTGCTGACGACCAGCACGATATCCTTCCAGCTACAGCCTACAACACATATGGCACGTGGGTTGCATCGGCGATCCACTTCGCGGTACGTTCACTACACACTATACCTAGATTTTTATTGGAATGCAAGTATACATATATCTCACCGCATGTTAACACTTTTAGGGCGACATGGCGACAGAGATTGATGAGGACGCGCAATCCATGGTAGGGCCTTTGGGCAGGGGTTCGGAGGTCTCCCAGGAGGAGTTGACGGGGTTCCTCGAGTGGTTGTCCATGAAGGCGAGGAGGATAGCGTGGGCCTGCTCTTGCCGGCAGAGGACCGACGCCGGTGGTGCACCCTCGCGGTCGGCGAGCCGATGACAGCAGGGGGTCGGGAGCAGTACACGACCACCACCTCCGGCACCACCGTCGGACGACTCCGTTGTTCGGCCACTCGGACCTCCCACCTTCCAGTTCGCACCTAACACCTTCCAATTTGCATCTCCCACCTTGTCGTTCGGACCTCCCACCTTGCTGAACCCTCCAGCGCCACCGCAGGACTAGCCAGGGAGCTCCCAGTGGTAGGTGCCCTCGTACGGCACGCCAGGTACTTACGTACTTGCTCACTTAAATATACAATGCATTTTGTGGTAACTAATACTTGTGTACAGTAGGATACTCGTTCGGATACCCTACTGGCGCGCCGTTCCGGTACCCTCCTCCTCCTCCTGTCATGGTGCCGACCCTAGGTGTGTTCAATACCCACCGTAAACTAACATTGCTTTAAACTTTACTTTGAAATACATGCTTTATTCCAACATGTTGTACGTGCTTTCAAGTTACTTTCCAGAGGGCCCCACTACGTCGTACACGCGTGCGGAGGACTTCGACAGGCCATATTCCGTGCCGCTGCACCCGGACTTCGTGTATGGGTCCCAGCCGAGCGCCCCCACGCCTACACAGCTGATGGACCCGAGTTCTTCATGCCATACCCCTGCAGCAGTCGAGACCCTCAGACCGCAGATCAGCCACGCACCAGACCGGTTCAGCCGTTCAGGTCCCAGACGTCGCCATGCCGCTGCACGTCGACCAGAGGCGGACCAGATCTCGTGCACAAGGAGGGGGAGGTCAGTAGGGAGAGGGGGGTCAGCAGGGAGAGTAGGCGTCAATTGAGCACTGTATGCCTACGTTGTTCTTTCTGCGTTGTAATGTTATGTTCTAACTTATACATTTCTACGTTGTATTCTCTACATTTCTACTCCCATGTCACTGTCACCCAAAGTTGCATGATGTGTCAACCTCAAACAAAGCTGCACGACCTGTCACGCTAAAACAATGCTGCACTCCCTCATTCAAAGCTGAAATGCTTGATATGACCACTCACTGCCTACATTTAACTCCGAGGTGACCACTTATTGTATAGTATATTAATCAGCACTAACACCTAGCATGCAGTTAAGGTATTGGTGATGAGCTACCCATCATGCCTGTGTGCTATCTTATCATGTCTGCCATGACCCATCGATGTCATCTGCAAAGCATTCTAGCTGACTATGGGAGAGATTCCCTGTCTAAAGCTGTGGCATAGCCAGGCTCATGTCCCATCACATGCAAAGCTGCAGAAGAATCCGATGCTTACGGATTTTAACTTCTCTTAAGTCCGTCACTCTCTCCTATGGCTGGCTATTTAAGCCCTAGTGGTCACCTCCCAATAATCACAGCAAGCAAGCAAGCTTCGGGCCAATACGAGTGAAGACGAAACACGGACCACAAATTCGCCAGACAACCAACCAGTGCCAATGGAGTTCCCCTCGCCCCCAAGGCACAGCTGTGGGATGCCTGAGATGGGGGTCCCGCAAGTGGAGCCTACACCCGACTGGGCCGAGGGTGGTGCAGTAGGCCCAGAGCCTAGAAGCGCCACGAGGAGCCCATAGCATGGCCCTACTTCTTCCCCAAGGCAGCTGACTGATCCCTCGGCGAAGCTTTGTGCCGCGTCCAGACAACCCCGTCAAAAGCAAAGCCTGCAACCTGGCATCGGCAGAGCTTGCAGGCACCAGAACCTGGCGGATTGGCAGGTGTGGGTCGGGAAAGGAACGACCACACCCCCTAGACGTAGTGGGGCTCAGCCGATAGAGACAAATTACCTACTCATGAAGCCACCATGTTCAGGGCCAGGTGGCGCCCATTTGTAACGTACCCCTCCCCCAGTATATAAGGAGGAGGGAACAACCCTAAAAAAGGGGAGGAGAAAAAAGGAGAACACATCTAGATATCCAAGAACACAGGACTAGGGTATTATCTCCTCTGCGAGAGCCCGAACCTGTCTAAAAAAGATTGCCCTTGCATCCTGTGTTACCATCTTGCTCCGATCTCGCACGAATCCCCTAGAATCACAAATCTCATTGCCGGCGGAACCGATCGTCGACAGTTGGCGCGCCAGGTAGGGGCTTGGTGTCAAGATCTTCGTCGAGCTTGATGGCTGCAACGAGCGAAGTCTCCACAGTTTTCTCCCCAGGTCAGGTTTTCCACTTCCGAAGCCTGGCCTTTATCGCCAACAACCTTGGGAATCTGTCCCTCTCGGAGGAGTCCGCGTTCCAGCACGGCGAGCCCTTCGGGGAGTCATCGCCGAGACTTCCGCGTGGATCGGGAGGTCCCCCCGTCTCGTGCTCTGAAGCACTGATTAGGGGATTGAAGCCCCGGTCCCGCCAGGAGGTTGGATCAGCAGGCGCCGAGACACGAATGGTGGGGGTTCTCACCGCCAAACCACTCGGCACCTCTGAGCACCTGGAGCTACCCTCTTCGGGCTCGCCCAGCTCACCGGTCGAGTCAGAAGAGAGCCTGGAGAGCTGCTGGAATTTCCGCAGAGTTTGCGCGATCGAAGGCTCGCGGGCGGATTCACAACAACGCCTCGACACCTCCGCCGTCGCCGACTTGGAAGGCGGCCGAAGGACAGAGCTAGACGCGCGGGCGCATGTCTTACGAGACCGCGCCCGCGACATCAATGAAGACATTCTGCAAGCCAAAATGGGGGACCAAGCGGTCTTCCATACTCCACAGCAAAATATCATCGCCTCCAAGACACTCCTGGATACTTTAAGCCCCATCTTTGGTGGTAATCCACCGCTCGATCGTGGCCCAAGTAAAGGCCATGGTGACGGGCAAGATGTATCCAAAGAGGCTCAAACCGACCAGCCGGCAAGAAGCGCGATCACGTACTCATTGGGACCAGGCGGCAGCGATCGGCTGGGTCGTGAAGCCCCCCACCGGGGACGTCATATTCCTCCCCACGGGGGCGACTTGCGACACAGCCTCAACCGCGACCTCTGTTCCGACCTCGACAACAGGCGCCACGACCGAGAAAGGGAGGAGCGATGCCGTCATGCCGACGAGTATGAACATTATGGCATCCTTCCACGAGATCGTGAAGCACGCCAGGTCCGATCCCCTCCACGTCGATCTCCGCCCGGGGGTTGTCGCGGGGTCATTGAAGGGGTTCGTGCGTTTACCCCTCATCTGCGCCCGAAGTGGTGCGGCACGAGGGATTTAACCCCAAGGGCATCACTAGGTTTTATGGTGAGAGGGACCAATAAGCTTGGTTGCAGGTGTACGCTCACAGCGGTCGAGTGCCGGAGGATCAAGTAATGCCAAATTACTTGCAGGTTACTCTCGCCCTGGGCCAGGCATGGCTCAAGGGCTCCCGGCCGAACTCTATAGATTCCTGGGAGACCTGTGTGAGCAGTTTATTTCAATTTCCAAGGCACGTCTGAGTGCCTGGCACCACAGGACTGTACCAGCTGCACCAAAAGAGGAACGAGTCCCTGCGGGAGTTCGTCAAGCGCTTCATGCACAGGAAAAGCACTGTTCGGGATGTCACGGATGCGGTTGTGATAGCAGCCTTCCAGAAGGGAGTCAGCGACCCTGATCTCATCAAGAAGATGTCCCGGAAGCCACCAACGTTGGTTCGTGAACTGTTCGCCCTAGCAGATCGCTACGCTTCCGCCTCCGAGGCCTTGGCGGAACGACACGATGAGAAGAAGGATCAGGCCAAGTCCTCCAGACGGAAGGAGAAGAAGCGCAGAGGTGAGGAGCTAGTGGCAGTCGCTGAACATGCCCGCCCTCGTGCGCTCAAAGAGGATGGGTATGACAAGGTGATGAACTCGCTTTGCCCCTTCCATCCGAAGGGAAGACATGCCGCCAAGGACTGCTTCACTTTGAAGAGGTTCGCCCGGGAGAGCAAGAAGTAGGCCGAACAAGGTCCAAGTGGTCCCGTCGCCAAGCAACCTCCTCCCGAAGCTGAGGAAGACTATCAGGAAGTCGATCTCGAGCTTAATTACATATTCGGGGGTTCGGCTGCGTACGAGTCCAAGCGAAAGCAAAAGCTTACCGCCCGAGACATCAATGCAATAGAGCCGGAGACCCCCCAGTATGTACGATGGTCCAAGGTCGCGATAACTTACGACCGCTCGGATCACCCGGATCGAGTCCCATTCCCCGGTAGATATCCGCTTGTCTTGGCGCCGGTGGTCCGCGGCATCAAGCTCAAGAGGGTATTGATTGATGGTGGAAGTGGGCTCAATGTCCTCTTTGTGAAAACTCTCGACGACATGGGAATTCCGCGGTCGGAGCTTGAAGCCTTAGTCATCGCCTTTTCACGGCGTGATACCCTAACGTCAAAGAACCCCACTCGGACAAATCACTCTGCCGGTCACTTTCGGCACAAGAGATAACTACCGGACAGAGAACCTCAGCTTCGAGGTGGCTGATTTTGCGATAGCATATCATGCCATCTTGGGGAGACCAGCGCTAGCCAAGTTCATGGCAGTGCCCCACTATGCGTATCTAACACTGAAAATGCCAGGGCCGAGTGGTATTATTGCTTTACGCGGTGATATCAGGCAGTCATTTTCTTGTGACAAGGAGAGCTGCGAGATGGCCGAGTCGTTGGAGGCGCGAGCGGGTCGGGAGAGGATTCGGCAAGAGGCGGATTCTGACAAGCCGGAAAGTAGCATCCCCACCCGCAAAGCGCAGAACCCCAGAATTGGTCCCGAAGAAGGTACCAAGAGAATTATCCTCGACCCATCCGATTCGGCTCGAACGGCCATGATCGGGACAGGGCTCGGAGAGAAATAGGAGGACGCGCTCATCACCTTTCTGCGGGCAAACAAAGACGTCTTTGCCTGGAAGCCGTCGGACATGCCCGGAGTCCCCAGGGAGGTGATCGAGCATGCGCTGAACGTAAACGAATCAGCCAGGCCAGTCAAACAAAGGTTGCGACGGTTCGCTCAAGACTGTCGAGAGGCCATCAGGGAGGAGATCACAAAGCTATTAGCCGCAAGTTTTATCAAAGAGGTGTATCATCCCGACTAGTTGGCAAACCCTGTACTCATTCAAAAGAAGAATAAAAGTTGGCGCATGTGTGTTGATTATACCAACCTCAACAAGGCTTGCCCAAAAGATCCCTTTGGTCTGCCCCGCATCGATCAAGTGGTGGACTACACTGCTGGATCTCAACTACTCAGTTTTCTGGACGCCTACTCAGGTGTAACACCCCAAAATTTTGCTTTTCTTAAATTCATGAGTGATTTGGCACTTTGGTGAATTTTTGGAATTTTCTGGAATTTATTTGGATTTATTTGGAATTTATTTGAATTTATTCCATTTTAAAATAATTAAAGAATTTAATTTTGCAAATAAAATTTTGTTGGAAATATTTTATTTGAGTCCCAAATACCCTAAAATATTTTTCAGAATTTTTCTGGAATTTTTCTGAGTATTTTGCTATTTTTAATGAATTAAATGAATTACTGGGAATTATTTTAATTATTAAATCGCTGGAAAATGCGAGTGGGTTTGTACTGTTCATCCGACCGAGCCCGAGTCAGACTCGAGTTCGAGTCCGACCTGAGCCAGCCGACTCGACCGAACCACGTTCGAACCCAAACCCACGGGGACCGTCGGATCGAGATCCAACGGTCATGATTGACCCGACCCCGACCCGAGCCGCGGGCCGGACCGGACCGCGCCGCCGTCGCGATCGTGGCGCTGATCGTGCCACGTGGGCGGCTGTCCGTCGTCGTCTCCGCCGAAGTCCGGCCGGACTCCGCCGCCGCGCCCGCCGTGGGAACTAGGTTTCCGTTGCGCTGGCCGAGGCTATTTAATGCCCAGCTCACACCGAGGATCGCCTTTGACCGTGCGCACCCGTATCCCTAGACAACGTCGCCTGAGCCGCCGCCGTTGAGCCGCAATCGCTCGCCGGCGTTGCCTCTTTCCTCCGCCGTGGTTCCTTGCCGATTGCGGCCCTCGCCGCCGTCCTCCGCCGCGGGTGAGCCCGATTCGAACAGCCAGGTCAAGCCGCGTCGGTGAGGACCTTTCACCTCACCGGAGCACGCCCCAAACGCCGTTCGTGTGGTCGCCGTCCTCAGCGCCGGCAGCCGCAACTCCGCCGTGAAGCCATCGCCGACCCCGAGCTCCACCAACCGTCCGATCAAGATCAAAGGGCCCAGATCGCGCCACGTCACCCCGGTGAGTTTCCACGTTGAAAATCCTAGATCCAATCCCAGCCGTTAGATCTAGATCCAACGGTCCAGATCAACCGCGTTCACCCCAAACGCGTGAGTCGGATCAATGCGGGCCGTTGATTTTCAAACCAACGATCGAGATTGCGCCACGCAGCGTCGGGAGGCGACCGTCGCGGTCGGCGCCATCCACGCAGCGTCGCGTGTGACGCCGACACGCGGGGCCCGCATGTCGGCCGGCGGCCAGCGCACCATGACGTCACGCCGGCGTCATGGCGAGCCCGCATGTCGGCCGGTATCCCAGCAAGCGCCGACGTCGACAAGAATGGCGTCCGCAGCCGGGTCCCCAGCCGATCTTTGTGGGTTAAGCCCGGCCGACGTCGGCCGATGGCGTCACCCGAGACCCACTGTCGATCTCACGTGGCCGTGGGCCGGGTCCACGGTAGACTGAGCCGGCGTGGACCGAGTCCATGGACCGGTGACGTCGCCGCCCAATCCAAAGGCTGCCACGTGTCCAGGTGGCGCAATAAATGTTTTTCCGAAAAGAAAATGATTTAATAATTCGGTTTAATAATTGATTTGAATTTCAAAACTTCAAACGCTTATAACTTTTGCGTTTCAACTCCGATTTGAGTGATTCAAATTTCTAAATTTGTATAAAATTGAGACCTACCTAAATATGAATTTTATTTAATTTTTGGACTAAAGTTTTTCTCTGGAAAATTATTTAATTGATTATTTAAACTTTAAATAATCATAACTTTTGCATTTTAACTCCAAATTTGTGATTCCAGTTTCTAAAAATTCATAAAATTATGTTCTCTCTGTTTATGGATTTTATTTGGATGTTTGGACACTTTTTGCCTATTGTTTATTCGTGTATTGCTATTTGCACGCTTTACGAGTAGGCGTTGAAGTCTTGGGAAGGATTTGAAGGAGAAGTATTGACTCAGGATCCAACTCAAGACCAAGAACAAGTACTTTTTGAAGGCAAGTTGTGCTTTGACCATGTTGATCCTATTTTGAAAATTATTTTGATTTAACCTATTGCATGCTAGTTCAATTAGAAAATACTTTATTTAAATATGGGGAATTAGATAAATACCAATTTCTTTGTATGACACCTTGATTATCTTAAGTATGTGCCATGACCCTTGTCACCCTAGTTGGGGTTTACTAGTTGGACATTATTAACTTGCCAACATGGGTTTAGGCCGTTGTAGTAAATCGCTTAGAGCACCTTTCGTGCTCATGACATGATTTTGGACAAACAAATGTTAATATTGACTTAATGATATATTGAACCTGTTTTGGAAAGGTATCATGTGATGTTAATGGCACGTGGTGCATGGTAATCAAGCGGGGTTTGATAAATAGTTTTCGGCCAGGGCATGTGGCAAGAGTAATCAGTGGGCGGTTGTGGCATTGGGGATGTTGATTTGGTTCTTGGGTAGTCTTGCCCTGGTCACCCTAAGGACTTAACCTTGCAAGCCTTTGAACGGGTCTAACGTGCAACCACATGTCCGTAATGGGACGGACCTAGTTGACTAAGTTGCTAATAACGTGCACTGTGGGACCTCGGAGGTCAACTACACCCTTTGTGTAAGTTGTGCGGGGAGGCGTCTGCGGCTGAGGCAGTACCCATCTAACGGTTGATTGGCCTAGACTTCGCCTTAGCTAAGGGAAGGGTTAGTGTGCAATAACCTGGAGGACCACTTGTATTGTTAGAGGTTTCCGAAAGACTTTGTTACTGAACTCGCCTTTGTGGTGTTTGGATTGTATCTTGTGGGTAAAGTGCATAACCTCTGCAGAGTGTAGAATCTATTCGAATAGCCGTGTCCGCGGTATTGGACATCGCTCGGGAATTATAGTCAAGGGTTAGATTTTCTCAAAAATAACTTGGATTTGAAAGATTGGGTTGGATTAATAATGATGTTGATGAAAATGTGGATTAGGATGGGAAAGATGTTTATTAAACTCCTTGAAGAGTTATTTATGCTTTACCTGTTTCTACTGCTTTCGAATCTACTTATGTTACTTGTCAAATGTCATTTCTTTGCAAATATACCTTGAGCTATTCCTTTGTACCAAGCCATGCATATAGTATATTAGCACGCATTCTGGCATGACTTCTTTGAGTACCAAGTACTCACCCTTGCCACAATACAACACCAGTTGAAGAGGAGACTACACCAGCTTTCGAGGAGGAACTCTAAGAGGATCCGTCTACTTAGGGAAGCGAGTCGATCGATTACTGTGGTATACTTGGATGGCGCCATGAAGTTATTTGATTTTCATTTGCTATTATTTTTCTCTGAATAAGTTTAGCCTGCCGAAATCATATTTGTAACTTGACCATAAGGTCAAGTAACCAGTTTGACTATTTAAATAAAGTACTTTATTAGTATCGAGTGGTATGATTGTGATATTTACCGATGTTAAGACTGTGTGCACTAGCGTGTTCCTGGACTAGTGCTGAATACACAGAGGTTCTGGATTTGCAAATTCGGGGTCCCGACAGAGGTGGTATCAGAGCCATACTGACCGTAGGCTCAACCCTAAGCTAGAATGGTCGTAGTGAGGATAAAACCTATTTTCTAAAGCTAAAAATTTGTCAAGACAAGAAATGACATCTCGACTTATCCCCTTCTCTCTTTTCTTGTGTCTTGCTGAATTTTTCCTTACCTTGTCACGATTTGAAAATTTCAAGTTCTTACGTGAGCACTCTTGTGACAGATGGAGGGAGAGTTCAACTACGTTGATCTGGGGGTTGGTCACGCCCATGAGCTTTGGCACATGCTCTGAGACTCTCGGAGATTTTGAGAAGCCGCCAATACCAAGTGGAAGTGATCGACAAGCGGGATTGATCAAGGCGTGTGACGTGAAGATTGAGGTACTGCTAGGAAGAAGGGCCAGGCAATCGCCCGATACCACTGCTTGCCAGGAGGTCTACAATGCAGATGGGTATCCAAGAAGTATCACGACGAGCAATGCGACACATTACCCGTATCTACGCCAGAGAGTTGGAGAGCACGGTGTTCCGTTATCACCCGCGCAGCAATAACCTTCTTGACCCGAAGGTGATTCAGGATGAGGATGCCATGGTTACACAGTTGGCACAATTTGTTGTCGCCCAGGAGGATGTACTCGATGATACAAGCAAGGAGCTACAGAAGGCCCGCAAGGAGATCACGACAGAAAAGAACAGATGGCGGGAAGCTCAAGAGTATGTGTCCCACCTTCTGCAAAGGATTGGAGAGTTAGAGACGGCATTGTACGGACCAGAACCAGAGCCAGTACTCGAGCTACACGAACCAGATCCGGAGGAGTCAGATCTCGATGAGGACACTGCTTCTTCGACTACCACGGATGACCACGATTGCTGGACATGGCAATCGCTTTCGGCGCCTATGCCGCGACATCCGTACTCCAGGCCGTGGAGGTTTTCTCGATGAGTTCTATAGTGAGACTCCTTCGCCGAGTCGCGTCATAGAGTAAAGAGTCACCCTTTAGGCGTTAGACTCCAGTGTTAGTTCGATTTGAATTTTCATTGTTTGCTAAGTGTGCAGTATGTGTTGCAAGGCCCTTAGGCATTGTAAGCAACCATACCAAGTTATTAATATCAATAATAAAGTTGGACCTTAAAGTACACCTTTCGCCCCGCATAAGTTCCATATTACTTGTCTATTCTTGTTTCCCTCTCATCTCTAAAACCTAGAGCAAATCGACAGATGGTGAACATCCGCGGAAACTTTGGAAGCAATGGGAGTGGTTCTCGCCCAGCAGAAAACCCCAATGATGGAGCACCAGCACCGCCAGTTGACATGCAGAATTTTGGAGCATTTTGTTGCTGCTCAGACTCAGTTGATGCATGCTATGATGCAACAAATGCAACACGTCACCGCTCAGGCCACAGCTAATCAAGTTAATCAAGGACAACGCCAGAATACAAGACTGTCAGAGTTCATGAGGACTCACCCACCCACTTTCTCTGGGAATGCCAATCCATTGGAGGCCGATGATTGGTTAAGGTCAATTGAGAGGAAGCTACACATAGCTCAATGCATAGGAAATGAGAAGGTACTCTATGCTTCTCATCAGTTGGAAGGAACAGCCGCCGAATGGTGGGAGAACTTCTGTGCCACGCAAGAGAACCCTCAAGATATCACTTGGGAAGAGTTCACAGCTGCGTTTAAATTATCACGTGCCTGAAGGAATCATGGACCTTAAGAAGGAGGAGTTCAGAGCACTGAAGCAAGGTAATCAGCCGGTGGCCGACTACGAACAAGTTCACACACTAGCACACTACGCTTTGAGGATGTAGCGACAGATAAAGCCCATAGCCTCGTTTTATGAAAGGACTTAACTCAGATTGCAAGTAGGATTGATCACCCACACCTTTCCGATTTCCAAGAATTGGTGAATAAGGCGCTTATTCTTGAGGACAAGCGCAAGGAACTGGATGAGAACAGAAGCGCGAGATGCGGCGGGGGATCACGCCAAGGAACGCAACAAATGGCGTCGAGAGTTGCACCAAATCAATTTTTCAGATTCCAGCCACAAATGCTACAAGGACACCGTCACCAGCACCAAGACCCGTCAATCGAACTACTGCACTTCACCGCTAGAAACGCCGCTCCAGCGCAACAAGAAGGAACCGTGGAGGCGCCGCTACAATCGCAACGAGCCGTGACATTTTGCCAACAGTTGTCCAAAGAAGATAGTAGGAGCGACCCGATTCGCTTCAATCTAGGAACCACCCCGCTAGGACGCCAAAGACCAGGAACCACACCCTGCATCGTGGTGAGAGGCCGAGTCAACCATGTCACCGCATGATTCAACTGCTGCAGAATGCTACTGACGTCAGTCGGGTAAGTAACTAGTTAACTCAGTACCTGCAACAGTTTTGTTTGATTCTGGAGCTTCGCATTCGTTTGTTTCGCAAGGCTTTGCTGCTAGAAATGATTTGGGGATTGCAAGACTTAAGTGCATGCTTTTAGTTCAAACCCCTGGTTCCGAACTCCGAACGAAAGTAGGATGTTCCGGGGTGAGAATACTAATAGATGGAATAGAGTTCCTAGTGAACCTTATAATTTTGGAGACCCAGACTGTGGGATGTCAGAGACAGGGGCCCCACAAGAGGGGCCTACACCCGACTGGGCCTGACAGGCGGAACAGAAAGCCCAAAGCCCAGAAGCGCAACGGCGTGCCCAGAGGAGACCTTCGACTTGCTCCCCAAGACAACTCCTGATCCTTCACGGAAGCTTCGTGCCCCGCCCTAACAACCCGCCAGGGACAAGGCATGCGGTCTGACATCGACCTTTGCGAGCTGCGGAAGCTGGGAACGACAAGGCGGCGGGCGTGGGTCGGAGAAAGCATAACCACCTCTCCGGGGCGTAGGCGTGAAGGCGGATAAGGACAAGGGACATGTCGTTCAGGCCACCATGTTCGGGCCCAGGCGCCCGACTATCATGTATTCTCCCCGGTATATAAGGAGGAGGGAGAAACAAGAAAGAGAGAGACAATACATCCAAGAACACAGGACTAGGGTATTATCTCCTCCGAGAGAGCCCGAACACTGTCTAAAACAGATTGCCCTCGCATCCTGTGTTACCATCAAGCTCGAGATCACGCACAAATCCCTAGAATCACAAATCTCATTGCCGGCGAAGCAGATCGTCGGCGGTTGGCGCGCCCAGGTAGGGAGCTGTGTCAACATCTTCGTCAAGCTTGATGGCTGCGACGAGCCGAAGTCTCCTGATCTTCGCCGGGCGAGTCTTCCGCTTTGGAAGCCTGACCTTCATCTCCAACGACCTTGGAAGCCTCTCTCTCTCCAAGGGAACCGCTACTAGCGGTGAGGCTCCGGCGATCCATCGTCACGACTTCGCGCCCGATCGGAAGGTCCCCTGCCTCGTACTCTAAAGTACCGAGCGGGGATCCGAAAACCCGTTCGGTAGCGAGTCGAGGCTCGAGGACGCCGAGGCACGAAGAGTGGGAGTTCTCACCGCCAAGCCACTCGGCACCCCGAGCGCCTAGGTTTGTCTTCTCGCACTCACCCACCTCGGCCGAGTCAGAAGAAAGCCTAGACAGCTGCTGGAATTTCCGTAGAGTCTGCGTGATCGAAGGCTCGCGGGCAGATTCGCAATGGCCGACACCTCGGGCCGCCACGATTTGGAAGGAGGCCGAGGATCGAGCCTGGACGCCACGCGTACTCTCGAGACCGCGCCGGGCTGTCAATGAAGACATTCTCGCAAGCCAAGATGGGGGACCAGGCTGTTTTTCAGACCACGCCAGAATATCGTCGCCTCCAAGACACTCCTGGATACCCCGACCCTATCTTTGAGGCGGATGATCCGATTGCCCGATCATGGCCCAAGTAAAGGCCATGGTGACGGCGGCGGCTATCCAAAGATACTCAAACCGACCAGCGGCGAAGGAGGCTGTCATGTGGTCCGGCGAGGACCCAGGCATACCAATGGCCAGGTCGGGAAGCCCGCCGATACATCATGTTCTACCCGTGGAGATGACTTGCGACATAGCATCACCGCGACCTCCGCTCGAGACCTCGGCGCCCGCGCCGCGACCGAGAAAGGGAGGAACAACGCCGTCAAGCCGACGAATATGAGCGCTTCGGCATCCTTCCGCGAGGCCGCGAAATACGCCAAGCGCGATCCCCTCCGCGTCGATCACCTCCCGGGGGGTATCACGGAGTCATCGAAGGGGTCCGTGCGTTTACTCCTCACCTACGCCGAGTGGTTTGGCCTGATGGATTTAATCCTAAAGGCATCACTAGGTTTGATGGTGAGAGAGACCCAGAGGCTTGGCTACAAGTATACGCTCTGCGGTCGATGTGCCGGGGGATCAGTAATGGCAAACTACTTGCCGGTTACCCTCTCGCCCCTGGCCCAAGCATGGCTCACCGGACTTCCAGCGAATTCTATAGATTCCTGGGGAGATCTGTGTGAGCAGTTCATCTCAAATTTCCAAGGCACTTACGAGCGCCCAGGCACCCCTTGGGACCTATACCAGCTACACCAAAGGAGGAACGAATCCCTCCGGGAGTTCGTCAAGCGCTTCATGAACAAGAAAAGCACCGTTCGGGACGTCACAGATGCGGTTGTGATAGCTGCCTTCCGAGAAAAGGAGTCGGCGACCCGACCTCATCTAGAAGATGTCCCGGAAGCCGCCCACGTCGGTCCGGGAGCTGTTCGCCCGAGCTGACCGTTACTCTTCCGCCTCCGAGGCTCTGTCGGAACGACTTGATGAAGGGAAGGATCGATCTGAACCCCTCGGCGGAAAGAAAAGAAAGCGCAAGGGCGAAGAGCTAGTGGCGATCGCTGCGCCAACTCATCCTCGCTCTCAAAGAGGATGGATATGATAAGGTCATGAACTCACTCTGCCCTTTCCATCCAAAGGGGAGACATGCCGCTAAGGATTGTTTCACCCTAAAGAGGTTCGCCCTTGCGAGAGCAAGAGGCAAAGCCGACAAGGTCCGAGCGGTCATGCCGCCAAGCAAACCTCCTCCCCAAGGCGAGGAAGATTATCGTGAAGTCGACCTCGAGCTTAACTACATATTCGGGGTTCACCGCATATGAGTCCAAGAGGAAGCAAAGCTCACCGCTCGGGACATCTATGCAGTAGAGCCGGAGACCCCCCGATATGTCCGGTGGTCCGAGGTCGCAATAACTTACGACCGCACGGATCACCCAGATCGCGTCCCATTCCCTGGCAGATACCCGTTGGTCTTGGCGCCGGTTGTCCGCGGCATCAAGCTCAAAAGGGTGTTGATTGACGGTGGGAGCGGGCTCAACGTCCTCTTCGTGAAGACACTCGATGATATGGGGATCCCGCGGTCTGACCTCAAGCGCGGGTCGTCACCTTTTCATGGAGTGATACCCGGAACGTCGGCGATACCACTCGGACAAATCACTCTACCAGTTACATTCGGCGCAAGGGACAACTACCGGACGGAGAACCTTAGCTTCGAGGTGGCAGATTTCGCGACAGCGTATCATGCCATCTTGGGGAGGCCAGCGCTGGCCAAGTTTATGGCGGTGCCCCACTACGCGTATCTAATGCTGAAAATGCCGGGTCCGAGTGGTATTATCACTCTGCGCGACGTTAAGCAGTCTTTCTCTTGCGGCGACGGGAGAGCTGCGAAATGGCCGAAGTCTCTGGAGGCGCTGGCGGTCGGGAAAGAATTCGTCAAGAGGCGGATTTCGACAAGACTAAGGCGATATCCCTACCCGCAAGCCGCAGAGCTTCGGGATCAGCCCCGAAGAAGGCACCAAAAGGATCCTCCTCGACCCGTCCGATCCGGCTCGAGCCGTTTCGATCGGGACAAGGCTCGGCGATGAATAGGAAGGCGCGCTCGTCACCTTTCTGCGGGCAAACCAAGACGTCTTTGCCTGGAAGCCGTCCGACATGCCCGGGGTTCCAGGAGGTGATCGAGCACGCACTAAATGTAAACCAATCCGCCAGGCCCGTCAAGCAAAGGCTACGACGGTTTGCTCAAGATCGTCGAGAAGCCATCAGAGAGGAGATCACAAAGCTGCTAGCCGCAGGTTTCATCAAAGAAGTGTATCATCCCGACTGGTTGGCGAACCCTGTACTCGTCCAGAAGAAGAATAAAAGCTGGCGCATGTGTGTTGATTACACCGACCTCAACAAGGCTTGTCCGAAAGATCCTTTTGGTCTCCCTCGTATCGATCAGCTGGTAGACTCCATCTTTGGATCTCGGTTACTCAGCTTTTCGGACGCCTATTCAGGCTATCATCGATTCGGCCGAGAGGAAGATCGCGAGAAGACTTCGTTTATCACTCCATTCGGAGCATATTGCTATATCACTATGCCGCTCGGGCTCAAGAATGCCGCGCAGCGTACGCAGCGCCCGTCGGTGTGCTTTCATCATCACGGGCGCAATGTGGAAGCTTATGTGGATGATGTGGTAGTTAAAACGCAGACGGAGGACAGCCTCACCTCCGATCTGGCCGAGACGTTTGCAAGTCTGAAGACGTTCCAGATGAGGCTAAACCCAGAGAAGTGCGTTTTCGGAGTGTCTTCCGGGAAACTACTCGGGTTCATCGTCTCCCGTCGTGGGATCGAGCCGAACCCGGAGAAAATTGGAGCCATTATGAAAATGGCCCCGCCTACCAGCCAAAAGGAGGTCCAAAAGCTCACCGGATGCATGGTAGCGCTTGGCAGTTTTATCTCACGACTGGGGGTCCGGGGAATGCCTTTCTTCAAGCTCCTTAAGAAGCAAGATCGCTTTGATTGGACGGCAGAGGCACAAAGAGCCTTCAAGAACTCAAGGTGTTTCTCTCCACTCCCAGTCTTAGCCTCACCGGCCGCCCAGTGAACTTCTTCTGCTCTACATAGCGGCAACATCTCATGTAGTAAGTGCCGTGATAGTTGTGGAGCGGGAGGAATCTGACACCGCTATTTAGCATAACGCCCGGTTATTTCGTCGTGAAATCTTTGGGCGAATCCAAGACAAGATATCCTCCAATCCGAGGAAGGCTGGCCATGCGCCATTTTGATCTCGCTACGGAAGTGAAGCATTATTTCCAAGGACATTCGATTTCAGTAGTCACTTCTTTCCCCGTGGGAGAGGTCCTCCGCAATCGGGAAGCTCTGGAAGAATTTCAAGTGGGCACCGAGCTTGGAGCTTTCGACATCTCGTTCAAGCCGCGCCGCCGTCAAGTCCCAGGCTTTGGTGACTTTACTGGCCGAGTGGATCGAATCCTGCACTTCGCACCGAAGAAGAGCCGTAATATTGGGTCATGCACTTGACGGATCTCTCATGCTTGGAGGAGCAGGCGGAATCCTCCTTATCTCGCCTAAGGGTGACAGTGAAGTATGTCCTTCGATTCACTTCCGGCCTCAAACAATGCTGCGGAATACGAGGCCCTCATCCATGGGCTTCAGATCGCCATATCACTCGAGAATCCGGACTAATTTGCGCTCGAGGCGACTCCGATTGGTGGTGAATCAAGTACTGAAGGACTTGGTTGTGCGTGGATCGGAATATGGCGGCATACCGCCAACAAGTCCGAGAATTGGAAGGCAAGTTTGTGACGGTCTGCAGCTGGTTCATGTCCTCCGCCGCCAATAATGAGGCAGCAGACGAGTTGGCTAAGATGGGAGCCACTCGGGCAGATGTCCCAAGTGATATCTTAAATGCAGGATCTTCACGAGCCAACCGTTACAAAACGGCAAAAGCCAAGCGAGGGTCCTGGAACCGGGGTCCTGCTCATCGATCCGGACTGGACCACCCCGTACCTTGATTATCTCCTGAAGGACAAACTCCCGGAAGCAGCCAATCTGGCAGAGCGCATCTCCCGACAAGCCAAATCCTACGTGGTGGTGGGCGACGAGCTCTTCCGAAAAAGTGCCTCGGGTGTCCTCAGGCGGTGCATTTCGGGACAAGCGGGAAGAGAGCTGCTCCAAGAAATCCATTCGGGGATGTGCGGCCATCACGCGGCATCAAGCGCCTTGGTTGGGAAAGCCTACCGGCGGGGTTTCTTACGGCCAGCAGCGATAACGGATGCCAAGGAGATAGTTCGAACCTGCGAGGGCTGCCAATTCTATGCAAGACAGACACACTTGCCGGCACATGAGCTACAGACTACACCCATTTCTTGGCCTTTTGCGATGCAGGGGCTCGACATAGTGGGCCCGCTCAAGAAGGCTCAAGGCGGTTTAAACACCTCTTCGTGGCCATTGACAAGTTCACCAAGTGGATCGAAGCCAAGCCGCTTGTAACTATCAACTGCGGTTAAGGCCAAGGAGTTCTTCCAGGATATTGTAGTCATATTCGAGTGCCCAACCGGATAATCACGGACAACGGCACCCGATTCAGAGTGAAGAATTCCAAGAATGGTGCGAAGGCGTCGGGATCAAGATCTGCCGCCTCGGTGGCTCACCCACGAAGCAATGGGCAGGTCGGCGAGCTAACGGTCTGGTCCTTCAAGGCCTCAAGGCCAGGATCTTCGACCGCCTCAAACCATACGCCGCCCGATGGGTGAAGGAGCTACCGTCGATGCTCTGGGGACTCGGAACCACTCCCAGTAGAGCCGACTGGCCAAACCCCCTTTTTCTGGTCTATGGCGCAGAGGCGGTTCTGGCCGACCGAGCCTGAATTAATCCCCGAGGTTCGAACTACAACGGCCGAGTCCGAGGGAAGCCGAATGGTGGAGCTTGATCAACTTGAGGAGGCTCGAACGTTGCCGCCCTCCACTCGGCCAAGTACCTCCAATGACTTCGGCGCTACCACTCTCATAGCGCCGGAAATAGAACCTTTTCAAGGAGATCTGGTCCCGAGGAGGAGCGTAAAAGCGAGCACAAGCTCTCTCCAATTTGGGAAGGTCCATACATCGTCTGCGAAGACAACCGGCCGGGTGCTTATCGACTTCGAGACATGAAGACGGCGAGGTTTAGCGAATACTTGGAACGCCGAACAGCTCCGTCGCTTCTACGCATGAGTTATGTATCCCACTCCTACACATTAAATAAAATAGTGGTTCGTCTTATTTTACGAAGTTGTGTAATGCTAGCCCCGAGTGGTTATTACCCGATTGCCGTAGCGCCTAACTGCAGTCGTGCCGATATAGAATGCACGGAAATAACAAGCCGCGATGAGCACAAAGCCACGGCGGTTTATACCAGTAGCGCTGTGGAACGGGTAGAAAGCACTAACCACTCGGGACTGCAATTCAAACGCCAGAATTTAACCAAGATTTGCACAGTCGCGAATTTCTAACCGTCAAAACTCGAGCCCTGACCCCTCGTTCTTTGCTGGAGCAATCGACTAGAATGAGTTGATCGGCGAAACCACTAAGTTCGGGTTAAATATGATAGGCACGAATCGATAAAATTTCGCATTTCATTTCATACTCTTAATAATTTACACCGCTAATTTTCTTTTCTCTTTCTCGCGCGCTAAAAAAAAAAAAAAAAAAAAAAAAAAAAAAAAACTACCGTGCCTGGTCTTGCTCTTTGTCTTCTTTGCCGCGTATCTTCTTTGGTCTTGGCGTCATTGGGAGACCGGAGGCGAGATCGCTGAAGTTAGTCGCGATCCACGCGACCCAAAGCCGCTGAATCTCTCGTCAACCACCCACAAGGGGGTACAAGGCAGACGAGGGCCCTGACGGCAAGGTCGCCGCGACGATCGCGACCAACCATCTCAAGGATGATCCCCGCCACCTCGTGGAGCCACAGGCGATCTCCAACAAGGTGGCCAGCAGCCGGGCGTCCTCGCCGCTCCGTCCTCCGCCTCGCCTCCAGGATGGCAAAATCATGCTCCTCCCATGCCCGGCCTCCTCCCGGCTATACAAAAACCTAAAGAACTGGCGAAAGAACGCCAGCAGACGGGCTAACAAAGTTCCTCATGTTAGACATGGAACGAAACCGAATAGGAAGACGAAGGACAAGGCAAGAAGAAGCGGGCGATCGCTCATTAAGCGGTGACGCCCCATTTATAAGCCACCCCAGCCCGGAAATCGAAGCGTCTCGAAGGCAATCAAATCGCCACCCGCAATCAATGAAGCGCGAAAAACAAAGCGGCAAACGAATACCGAAGAAGATCAAAGACGATTGAACAAAATCAAGGAGAATTTCACCGGACACGTGTAAATGGCAGTTCAAGCTCATTCGCTTCCTCGCTTAATTATACCAAATTAAGCGCAAAAGCCCGGGTGGAGAGCTAGCAAGTGATGCAAGCCTGGGGCTAAACCACTCACCAGCGGCCACAACACAAGTCTCGGCGCTTTCGAGAGGCACGCCAAACCTCTCGGAAAAGCGTGTCTGGGCAAGAAAGCCACGGGCCAAGGCCCTGGCGTTTGGAAAGCCATACCACGGCCAGTGAAGCCCATCCGGAAAGGCATAACAGGATCCAAAAGGCTGCGGGCATATATTCTAACAACTCAGCCAGAGAAGAAAGTGGAAGAGGTCTGAAGACCACTCAGCGGAAGACAATACAAGCGAATTATACTGAAGTAAGAAGACAGTATTTCAAACAAGGAGGGCGAGCACTCGGCATCAAGGTCCACGTCAAAGTCAGAATTCCAGATTTTCCAACAGGGCCTGCGATGCACCGGACACCTCTCCGAGGAGCGCGTTGGCCTTGTCTTCATCACAGGCAAAGCCTTCTTTCACAGCTTCGAGGTCAACTCTCGGATAATGAGACTTGACCACTGCCTAACGCTCGTTCGCGCTCATCGCTGCGGACTCTTTGGCGTAAGCTCGATCCTGTCGGCTCCTCCCGAGAAGTGGAACAAGCATCGCCCCTCTGGCCCGGCGTGGCTCCTTCAATGCGCAGAAGGTGCAGGATCGCTCGCAGCGACGCGGCAGCTCAGTCCGCCTCGTCGGCGGCCGCCATCTTCTCCTTGCACTCTGCCACAAAGTCAAACAGCCATCAAGAACACACCCGACGCCAAGTATGTTCAACCCAGGTCAAATAAATTTACCCTTCGGCTCCCATTGCATCTTTCCAGTGACTCGGGCTTGAGGCGAGAATTCTCTGAAGCCTCCAAATGCCTCCTCACCAAAGAACGGTCGAAGTCGCTCTCAAACACGAGTGTGTCATCACCCTCTCCAACCACCATCCGAAAAGCATCCAAACCGTATTCAGGAGAATCTCACCTTCAAGCATATGCTCAAGCTTTGTCTTCTCCTCCGGATCGTCATACACTCGCCTCAAGCTCGTGGACTTCTTTCCATCTCGTCCGCTGATCTCGTTGAGCTTGTCCTGGCATCGCTTCGCTCTTTGAGCTTTGGGAGCACCTTCCGAAAAACCGCGACCTTTGCTCCGAGCGCCCCCATGTCCTAAGTAACAGGCGAATCTCGAGGAGAAGTCAAGAAAGCATGATTGAAGACAAGAAGCTCACCCTGACGAGCATGCTACACTTGACGGTGAGCTCATAAAGCTCCGTCCGAGCCGCTCTCTCCATCTCGTCGTCCTCTTCCATCCCCTTCCAGTCGGAACCCCCTTCCCACCATACGGTCCGATTCGGGGGCTTTGGCAGAGGACCGAGCGGCGGCGTTTCTCGAGGCACTTCCTCCACTCCGGAGACGGCGGGTCGATCTCGTCGGCGGACGGACCACCGGATGGATTCGGCTGTCGGACCGCGCTTGCGCCCGGTGGCGGCACGCCCCGGCGATTAAGCGGCGGCAGCGACCTAACCCGGCCAGCGGGGCTCCCCACTGGGGAAGCCCACATGCAGAACTCCTTTTCAGAGACCCCTCCACTGGGACGCCCACAGCAGAGTCCTGAATCGGCAAAAAGGAGGACACCTCGGCCAGCAGTAACAAAAGACAAGGATCGCCCAAAAGAATACCTCTTGGATTTCTTGAATTTCATCCTGTGTTTCATCCGAGGCCCGGACCACTCGGAGGGAAGTTGGCGCTGGCCAGGCTGCCATCGAACGGAAGGCCGTGGCCCCGCGTTTTGCGATCCGGTGCACCGTGAGGTCGAAGGTCCGGCCGACGAAAGACCGCGACCTCCTCCGCCGACTCCTGCAGCTCGTCAACCGAGGTGTCACTGCTCGCTTCGCTCTCGAGCGTGTCTCACCGAGAGAGGCCGACAAGCTGAGCGTCGAAAGAAAGGACGCCAAGGCTCTGTAAAAAGGAACGATCGCACCCTGTTTGAATCACACATCGATCAAAGAAACCATGGAACGACCTTTCGAGAGAATAGTGCACTCACATGAGGGGGAGGCCTTGCCATCGAAAATTTACGAGGGCAGCCCCTCAGGTGATTATTGTGCCAGGCACGAAGAAATCAACTACCCGTGCAGCCAGCGCCTCCATCGACAGTCCACGTCCGACTCCCGTGGGGTCCAGAGGCCCGTTGTATTGGAACCCCAAATGGACTCTCTCCTTCAAGGGCTGCACTCGGCGCTTCACAAAAGCGACCACGATCCCGGGCCCGTCGGCCCTCGGTTCTTCAGATCGTCAATCAACGCTAAGCTCCTGGGACTTGCGCCAAACCCTCCGTCCGAGGTGTCGCTCCAAAGCATCGGGAAGCTTTAGGAGCACAATGCAAAGGGGCGAGGAAAGGATCAACGTTGGCACAATAGAACCACTCCTGCCTCCAACCTTTGAGGGAGGTCTTGAGAGGAACTACAAAATATCTGTTTCTTGAGCCCTCCCGCAGCTGGAGCTCCTGCGCCCCAACGACATTGGGAGCGGCCTGTTCGGATGAGGCTTTAGCCGTAAGAAGGAGCGGAACAAATCCAAATGAGGACGTATCCCAAGATACGCCTCACGAGCCTGAGCGAAGATGGCAATGTGAAGAATCGAGTTGGGGTTCAAATTGATCAACTCAATTTCGTAGAAGTGGAGGAGCCCCTGAAGAAGGCGCTCCCAGAATGCTAAGTCCTCGCCGGAAGAAGGACTCAAACACCACAATCTCATTCTCCGGAGGTGTGGGGTAAGGGTCACTCGCGCGGGCGGCGGAGATCAACTCCAATGAGGGAGGACGCCGGCGGCAACCATCCCCTCCAAGCGGGACATCGTCGTGATGGAAGTCTCCCACCCTACCGTCGCAGTGGTCGGTGCTACCCTCCGATGACGAGGAAGATGACATGGCGAAGAAGAAGACTGGAGGAAAGAACCGCCGCAAGCCAAGGGCGCAAATCGAAACCCTAAACCGCCAAGGAAGGTTTGAAGGTTTCGGCCGTGGTGGAGAAGGTGCGAGGAAGCCGTTGCTCCAACGAGGGTCCTTCCAACTTATAAGAAATGGGCCCCAATTTCCACCTACGGTGGAAGAAACGAAGGCCCTCCTGTTCAGTGCAGGCCGGATCCGGGCACGCCCCATGACGGGCCAATAGGCTGCGTCGTGCAAAACGCGGCCAGTGTCAAATCTGGTCCGAAGTTTGGGAAAAAGTGCGCCCCATGACGGGCTGAGCAGCCGCCACGGAAGCTTGGGGCTGGGCACTTTCCGAACATCCTCGACAAGACACCCCATAATTTGGGGTCAATTGCTGGTCGCTGTCTCACAAAGCGATTGGGTGTCGCGGGAGGATCTACAACCAACACGGTCTTGAGAATGCGCCCCATGAGGGTCTAAAGCAAAGGCGCCGCAACCGGCACGTGCATTACTCTGTATGACCAAGGTATGCCCCATGAGGGTCAACCGAAGCGACAGCCGGGCTGTCACAAGATCAGAACGGGCGCGGGTACCGCCCCGGCCCCGAGCCAAAAAGACCAAGGTACGCCCCATGAGGGTCAGCCGGGCGACAAGCCGGTTGCCGCGCACCGTGAACGGGCGCGGGTACCACTCGGCCACGAGCCAAAAAGACCAAGGTGCGCCCCATGAGGGTCACCGGGCGACAGCCGGCTGTCGCAAGACCGTGAACGGGCGCGGTTACCACTCGGCCACGAGCCAAAAGACTAAGGTACGCCCCATGAGGGTCGGTAGGCGACAAGCCGGTTGCCGCGCCTGGAAATGAGCAGGCGCGGTACCACTCGACCCACGAGCCAAAAGAACCAAGGTACGCCCCATGAGGGTCAGCCAGCGACAGCCGGTTGTCACAAGACCGTGAACGGGCGCGGGTACCACTCGACCACGAGCTAACTAACCACGGTGGCTTCATACTACAAGTTCTTTATGATCTCTCTCCGCATAATCCTCATGCGAGGCAAGGGACGGAAAGTCGATCCTAAAGCACTTGGGGGCTGCTGTGGGATGTCAGAGACAGGGGCCCCACAAGAGGGGCCTACACTACCGGGCCTGACAGCGGAATGAAAGCCCAAAGCCCGAGGCGCAGGCGTGCCCAGAGAGACCTTCGACTTGCTCCCAAGACAACTCCTGATCCTTCACGGAAGCTTCGTGCCCCGCCTAACAACCCGCCAGGAGACAAGGCATGCGATCCGACATCGCAGAGCTGCGGAAGCCGGAACTCGACAAGGCGGCAGCGTGGTCGGAGAAAGCATAACCACCTCTCCAGGGCGTAGAGCGTGAAGGCGGATAAGGACAAGGGACATGTCGTTCAGGCCACCATGTTCAGGGCCGGTGGCGCCTCGACTATCATGTATTCTCCCCAAGTATATAAGGAGGAGGGAGAAACAAGAAAGAGAGAGACAATACATCCAAGAACACAGGACTAGGGTATTATCTCCTCCGAGAGAGCCCGAACCTGTCTAAAACAGATTGCCCTCGCATCCTGTGTTACCATCAAGCTCAGATCACGCACAAATCCCCTAGAATCACAAATCTCATTACCGGCGAAACAGATCGTCGACACAGACCTTAGACGTTATTTTGGGAATGGACTGGTTATCCAAGCACAAGGCCGTATTGGATTGTGGACGAAGGACTATCTCAGTTGAGAGCCCGTGTGGAAAGAAAGTGGAATTTCAAGCCACTGCAGTTAGAGATGGACAGATGATGGTTAACAATACCAAGGCAATCAGCATAGAGGATGTCTTAGTAGTAAATGAGTACCCAGATGTTTTTCCCGACGATCTACCTGGTATGTCGCCAGACAGGGACATAGAGTTTGTGATAGAGCTTGTACCTGGTACAGCGCCAATAGCAAAGAGACCCTATCGGATGTCCACCGAGGAGTTGGTAGAAATGAAGAAACAGCTAGAAGAATTAATGGAAAAGGGATTTATCAGACCGAGCTCATCGCCGTGGGGAGCACCAGTTTTGTTTGTCAAGAAAAAGGACGGGAGTTTCAGGATGTGCATCGACTACCATGCACTCAATGAAGTCACCGTGAAGAATAAGCATCCGCTACCCAGGATTGATGATTTGTTTGATCAGCTGAGAGGAGCCGGAATTTTCTCCAAGATTGATCTGAGATCGGGATACCATCAGTTGAAGATCCGATAAGAAGATATTCCGAAGACTGCATTCTCGTCAAGATATGGACATTACGAGTTTACAGTTATGTCCTTTGGATCGATTTAATGCGCCGGATATTTCATGAATATGATGAATAAGGTGTTCATGGAATATTTGGACAAGTTTGTCGTCGTGTTCATAGATGATATCCTAATCTACTCTAAGACGGAGGATGAATATGCCGAACACTTGAGGCGAGTTTTGGAAAAGCTGAGGGAACAGCAACTCTTCGCCAAGTTCAGTAAGTGTGATTTTTGGAAGGACAAGGTGGAGTTTCTTGGACATGTAATGACCGCAGAAGGAGTCGCCGTAGATCCAAGCAAAGTAGAAGCTGTGTTACATTGGGAGCGACCAAGATCGTGACCCAGATCCGGAGTTTCCTTGGAATGGCAGGATACTACCGCTTTCATTGAAGGCTTTTCGACAATTGCGAAACCTCTTACGCAATTCTTTGAAAAAAGGAAAAGAAGTTTGCATGGACGCCAGAATGTGAGAAAGGATTTCAGGAGCTGAAGAAGCGATTGACATCAGCGCCGGTGTTAGTTCTACCGGATGTTAATCAAAGTTTTGATATTTATTGTGACGCATCGCGCCAAGGACTTGGATGTGTGCTGATGCAGAATGGAAAGGTCGTCGCTTATGCATCAAGGCAGTTGAGGCCGCATGAGGAAAATTATCCGACACATGACCCAGAGTTAGCTGCCGTAGTGCATGCCTTGAAGATATGGCGTCACTATCTGATTGGAAACAGATGTGAAGTATACACGGATTATAAGAGCCTTAAGTACATATTCACCCAGTCGGATCTGAATATGAGGCAAAGGAGATGGTTAGAGTTGATCAAGGACTACAATGTCGGAATCCATTACCATCCCGGAAAAGCCAACGTAGTTGCCGATGCCTTGAGTCGGAAAAGCCATACTGTGAGCATGTTGCTAGCCACAAGTCAGGATGAGCTATGCCAGGAATTTCATAGAATGAAGATTGAGGTGGTCCCTAGCGGATTCTTGGCCGCATTAGAAGTAAAGCCTACCCTAGAGGATCAGATCCGGGAAGGACAGAAGGATGATGACAAGATCCGCAGGATTAAGTCCATCAAGGAGGAAGGCAAGGCAGAGGACTTCAAGTGGGATGAGCAAGGCACGCTATGGATGAAGGATCGCATTTGTGTGCCCAACAAGAAGGAATTAAAGCAACTGATTTTGGATGAAGCCCATGACTCCAAGTACTCAATTCATCCTGGAAGCGCCAAAATGTATCAGGATTTGAAGGAAAGATTCTGGTGGCCGAGCATGAAGCGTGAAGTTGCCGAGCATGTTGCATTGTGCGATGTATGCCAGAGAGTCAAGGCAATGCATCGAGACCAGCGGGATTACTACTTACTGAAAATACCTGAGTGGAAGTGGGAGGAAATCGGAATGGATTTCATTACCGGTCTGCCTAAGACTCAAGGAGGTTATGACTCCATATGGGTTATAGTGGATCGTTTGACCAAAGTAGCCCATTTTTATCCCCGTGAAGACCACCTACTCGGGAGATAAGTTAGCAAAGTTGTATATGATCAGGATTGTCTGTTTGCACGGAGTGCCGAAGAGGATTGTATCGGACAGGGGTACCCAATTTACCTCAAGATTCTGGAATAAGTTGCATGAAGCCATGGGAACCCGTTTGAACTTCAAAGATGACTTATCATCCACAGACGGATGGACAGACCGAAAGAGTCAACCAGATTCTGGAGGATATGTTAAGAGCTTGTGCATTGGCTTATGCTACCTCTTGGGATAAGAGTTTGCCGTATGCCGAGTTCAGTTACAATAATAGTTACCAAGCTAGTTTACAGATGTCACCTTTTGAGGCATCAGATGGTCGACCTCGCTTGACGCCATTGAATTGGAATGAGACCGGCGAGCGCCGTGTCTTTGGGCCAGATATTCTTCAAGAGGCTGAAGAGCAGATTGCCATGATTAGGGAAAGATTGAAGATCGCCCAATCACGACAGAAGAGTTATGCTGACAACCGTCGCCGAGACTTGAGTTTTGAACCGGAAGATTTTGTATACCTCAGAGTTACGCCTCTTAGGGGAGTTAAGAGGTTCCATGCCAAAGGAAAATTCGCACCCCGTTATGTTGGACCATTTAAAATTTTGAGTCGCAGAGGTAAAGTTGCTTATCAGCTGGAGTTGCCACAGTCGTTAGCAGGAGTGCATGACGTATTCCATGTGTCCCAGTTGAAGAAGTGTCTCCGAGTACCTGAGGAACAGACACCGCTAGAGTTAATTGAGTTGCAAGAAGATTTGACTTACAAGGAGCATCCCGTAAAGATTTTGGACACTATGGGTCGAGAGACCAGAAATAAGTCAACCCGTTTAGAGAGTACAAAGGAGCAACCACACGGAGAGTGAAGCAACTTGGGAACGCGAAGAGGATTTGAGGAAAGAGTTTCCAAACCTATTCCTTTAGTAAGCCTGAATCTCGGGACGAGATTCTATTAAGGGGGGGAGGTTTGTAACACCCCAAAATTTTGCTTTTCTTAAATTCATGAGTGATTTGGCAATTTGGTGAATTTTTGTAATTTTCTGGAATTTATTTGGATTTATTTGAATTTATTCAATTTTGAAATAATTAAAGAATTTAATTTTGCAAATAAAATTTTGTTGGAAATATTTTATTTGAGTCCCAAATACCCTAAAATATTTTCCGTAATGTTTCGAATTTTTCTGAGTATTTTGCTATTTTTAATGAATTAAATGAATTATCGGGAATTATTTTAATTATTAAATCATTGGAAAATGCGAGTGGGTTTGTATCGTTCATCCGACCGAGCCCGAAGTCGGACTCGAGTTCGAGTCCGACCGAGCCACCGACTCGACCAAACCACGTTCGAACCCAAAACCCACGGGGACCGTCGGATCGAGATCCAACGGTCATGATTGACCCGACCCCGACCCGAGCCAGACCGACTGGACCGGCCGCGCCGGCGATCGTGGCGCTGATCGTGCACGTGGGCGGCTGTCCGTCGTCGTCTCCGCCGAAGTCCGAGCCGGACTCGCCACGCGCCCGCCGCCGTGGGGAACTAGGTTTCCGTTTTCTGCGCGGAAGCCGAGGCTATTTAATGCCCGGCTCACACCCCGAGGATCGCCTTGACCGTGCGCACCCGTAGCCCTAGACAACGTCGCCTGAGCCGCCGCCGTTGAGCCGCAATCGCTCGCCGGAGTTGCCTCTTCCCTCCGCCGTGGTTCTTTGCCGATTGCGGCCATCTCCGTCGTCCTCCGCCGCCGTTGAGCCCAGTTCCGGAACAGCCAGGTCAAGCCGCGTCGGTGAGGACCTTTCACCTCGCCGGAGCACGCCCCAAACGCCGTTCGTGTGGTCGCCGTCCTCAGCGCCGGCAGCCGCAACTCCGCCGTGAAGCCATCGCCGACCCCGAGCTCCACCAACCGTCCGATCAAGATCCAAGGGCCCAGATCGCGCCACGTCACCCCGGTGAGTTTCCACGTTGAAAATCCTAGATCCAATCTCAGCCGTTAGATCTAGATCCAACGGTCCAGATCAACCGCGTTCACCCCAAACGCGTGAGTCCAGATCCAATCTGGACCGTTGATTTTCAAACCAACGATCGAGATTGCGCCACGCGTCCGGGGAGGCTGACCGTCGCGGTCAGCGCCATCCACGCGCGCGTGCGTGTGACGCTGACACGCGGGGCCCGCATGTCAGCGGCCCGGCCAAACTGCACCATGACGTCACGCTGACGTCATGGCGGGCCCGCATGTCAGCGGCCGTTCCCGTCCTAAGCGCCGACGCCAAGAATGACGCTGGCCGGTCCCACCTGCCGCTGCCGTGGTTAAGCCTCGCCGACGCCAAGAAGTGACGCCACCCGAGCGGGGACCCACCCGCTCTCACGTGAGCCGTGGACCGGGTCCACGGTAGACCCGAGCCGAGCGTGGACCGAGTCCATGGACCGGCTGACGTCAGCCGCCCAATCCAGTGCATCCACGTGTCCAGGCTGACGCAATAAATGTTTTTCCGAAAAAGAAAATGATTTAATAATTCGGTTTAATAATTGATTTGAATTTCAAAACTTCAAACGCTTATAACTTTTGCGTTTCAACTCCGATTTGAGTGATTCAAATTTCTAAATTTGTATAAAATTGAGACCTACCTAAATATGAATTTTATTTAATTTTTGGACTAAAGTTTTTCTCTGGAAAATTATTTAATTGATTATTTAAACTTTAAATAATCATAACTTTTGCATTTTAACTCCAAATTTGACGATTCCAGTTTCTAAAAATTCATAAAATTATGTTCTCTCTGTTTATGGATTTTATTTGGATGTTTGGACACTTTTTGCCTATTGTTTATTCGTGTATTGCTATTTGCACGCTTTACGAGTAGACGTTGAAGTGCCGGAAGGATTTGAAGGAGAAGTATTGACTCAGGATCCAACTCAAGACCAAGTGTGATGCCCTAGAATTTGAGAGCAATCCTAGGGTTTTCTTTCTTGATTGTTCCAGAAAGAAAGAGGGTTTTGTCGGGGAATGAAACAATTGAAGAATATGCGGCAATTTAATATTAAAAATTGGAGTTTTGGGCTAGTTTCCGCTGGGCTGAGGCAACCTGGGCCTGGGCCGGGAATTTCTTTTTCCCCCTCTCCTCCCCATGCCTGGGTGGGCCGGCCCACCACCCCCCTTTAAGTGGCGCCACCTCCCCCCTTTGCCCTAGGGTGCCTCCCCTTCCTCCCCTAGTAGCCGCCACTCTCTCCTCTTCCTCCCCTGCGTGGTGGCTCAAGATCCACCACGAAACGCGAAGGAGAAAGCGAGAAGGGATCCGTGGAGGCGTGGAGGACGAGCAGATTTCAGATTCGGGGTTCATCGCGTGCTTTCCGTGGATTCTCGAGGAAGGACTCTAGGTAAATTTCCAGAATTTTACCCCCTGTTCTACCTAAGATTAGGAGTGTTTTAGATCTGGTGGTGTTTGGTTTGGATGGAATTTGATGGGGGAGAAGGGTAGTTGTTCACGCGGTGCTGTTTCTGAGAGGGGAGATTGTGCAGCGCGGATTGTTTCGCCGTTTAAGTGGCATACATGATTTTTACTGCAAAAACCTATAACGAGAAAGTTGTAGACAACATCGATACCAAGCTTCTGTATTTTTTTCAGAATTTTTGGGCCGTCGGTATGAGAGTTATCTCTGTTGGAAGATGACGAACAGAATCTGGAAACAGATTTTGTCCACTGTGTTGGATGGTTGTTTAGGCATATTTAACGGCAGAATTGAAATTTTTCACCTTCATGAAAGTTGTAGATCTCGTCAATATCTAGCTACTGTAATTTTTCTGTATTTTTATGAACAGTAGAAAAAAAGATACGAAATTGGGAAGAGAGGGTGCTGCTGTTCGATCCGGACAGATCGGGGTTTTTGGCGTTTAAATGGGATCGGGGAGTAGGAAGCGTGTGTTTGAATTGTGTGATCAATTGTGATGTTGCTATGTACTGAAATAATGTTTGTTCAGGTGGTGCCACTGCTGGGCGTAACTAGGTTCTTCGCCCACGTCGGTAAAGGCAAGTGGAAGCAGTTGTATTGTTAATCTATACATTGTTGTTTGATTCGCCTTCACTATAAACTCCAATTACAGCAATCATACATGGTTTAATCATTTGCTTTGAGGAGTGCAATATCTTGACTGGTATTGTGATGTTGTGGTTTAGCTATGAATCAAGAGTAAGGTGAAAAATGATGTTGTTTACCGGATGAATTGTCTAAACATTTCATCTCTATGATATTTGTTTTCTATCCATGCTATATGATGATATGAAAACGTGTGGACTCAGTGGGAGAGGTTATGAATGAATTCATGCATGAAGCATTAACTGCATAATCATGCATTGGAAGTTTGTCGACGCCAGCGTGCGCGACCGTACCGGTACAACACCGTGTGTTCCTGAGAAAGGGCACGGTGAGGAGGAACATGGCATAAGCATGTGCATCAATCATATGCATTTTACTGAAGTGGTGTGGACTCTTTGATGTGGTATTGTACATGAGGAATGTGGAATGTTAGATATATGGTGGATGTGGTATTGTATATGAGGAATGTGGAATGCTAGATATATGGTGGATGTTTTATTGGTATTAGTTGTTCCGCTTGCTGAGATTACCCAATCTTACTACTTGCTGTTTTGATGTTTTCAGGTAGCGCACGTGAGTCGTAAGCATGAAGGGTGAGCTAGCAACACAATAATTTTTCTGATGTCATCACGACTCTCATGATCTAGTGCTTTAAATAATTCATTAGTTGGATGCAATTTTATTTCATATAGACCCCTTATTGTTCCCTTTAAACCTGTTCTCGTTTATGGTTGTCCCATTAGAGATGTGTTATATTTGTGGTTGATACCTGGTTGAATTAGACTCGTTGTCTCTAGTATTGATGTCGTGATATTTTCCTATTTGAATTGCTTCCGTATTGTCCTGTTTTAGGGGAAATGTCTTTGTAATTTTTCTTGTACAACAGCTTGAGATTTATGGGGTGTTACAGCTGGTATCGTGAGCGGCCGTAGGTCCCTGGAATGTGTATTTAGTGTCATACTATAGGTTCAACCTAAAATATGAAGTGGGATAATCTAGAAACATGGCTTAGGTTTTACTTAAAACTTTGCCATAGGATAGCAACATTAAAACTTGTGTAAGTGGAATAATTAATTTAAAACTTGACACACTCTGTTGCCAAGAGGGAATGGGTATGGGTACCGTTGCTTTACGCTTAAATGTTGTATTTAAGCTTTGATGTTGAATGTTATATTTGGTAATATATGTTGCTATGTTTATGAAAGAATTGATTGTGTTGATACATTTGAGATTATGTGGGTTGTGGTGCCAAAGGGTTTCGTCACCTTCTGTTGTTTGTAGTAATGATGGGTTTGACGGTGTGGCCAGTTAGTGCCATCACCAATGGACTTTTAACCTCCTGTTGGGAGAGTGATTATCCTTTTTGTCGTAGATTGGGTAGTTGGTTGGAGTCGAGTAGTAGAGTTGTGGATTGACCCTCCGAATTTCCTTTGCCGTTTTGACGAACGGTTTTGGTTGGTTTTTGATTGGTTGAAATTAAAGAAAAAGTGTTCGGTTTTGGATACTCACCGATAGTTCTTTTGGTGGTTTTGGTTTTGTCTTCTTTGGTTGAAGACAAAAGAAGAATTTAGGGTTGCGCCTCTTTTGGTCGCCTTGCCAGCTTTGACGCTCGATTTGTTGTTTGCCTTATAGAGAAACTTATAGATTGATTCTTGGGTTACCATTCTCCAATTTGAAAAGAAGTTATTGAAGTTTCGATGAAAAATCTAAGTCGCATGGATTTAGGTGTCAAGGTTTTGTCGGAAAGGATGTGGTTGATCGGTTGCTTTACGGAGAAAGTTTTCAATTTATTCTTGTGTTTGTCTTTCTCCGAGGTTTAAAAGAGTTATTGCGGTGTTGTGCCAGACCTTGTTGTCGGGGCCTAAGTGGTGTTTGATCGCAATGATGACTTGCTTGGGAATTCATCTTTGAAAAACCGTTTGTTCCGTGAAAGTTTGAAGTTTGGGGTTATGGCCTTATCTCAAAAAAAGATTTGGTTAATCGCTTGGTTTTCCCTCTTGCAACCATCTTCCTTCGCGGAAGTTGTTGATCTCGAGAGTTGTGGAGTAGTTGTGTCGGCATTTGGGAATTTAAGAGTTGACTTCTCTTGTGATTTGTGGTTGAGCTTTCCTAAGGAAAGGTGTTTTGGGTGTTGTTCTTTTACGGAGCAATTTTGGTTTCCTTAAGAGTTGGGTGCGCGATTCACGCGGATGTTTAAGAAGTTAAGTGTATGACGAGAAGTTAGAAGTTTTCGGATGATATGAGCTAGTGGTTCGGTTAAAGCGAATTTGTTGTTTGTTTAAAGATAAACTAAAATATTGTGTTGATAAGAGATGATTAAACGAGACGTCAGGTGATCCAAAGTGAAAGTTGATTAGTGGTGTGTGTAAAGTGATGCGGGTTATGGAATCTAATAGATGTTTGAGATTAGTTAGCATAGAATGTCTCGGTTGATGAACTTGTTATAGCAAGAAGATGGTGTGAAATTCTGCCTATTGTAGCTGGTGGGTCGATTAATATTGTGGGTCGACAATATGACTTAAAATACGTGTAATCAATTAATGAGGATATATGGAATGATTGTAGGAAATGTTGAATTATTCTTGATAGATGTCCTGCAGGATCCGTACTTATGAGGGATGTCTAGTGGAGATCGTGTCGCGTGGTTAGTATTAATTATTGGTGGAATGAACTGGTGATATGGAATATGTGACTTAGGGATTATACCCAGGGTAATTGTTGATTACGCTGGAATAATTGTAAAGAGATGTGTGCTACGCTTGGGATAATAAGTTGCATGAATAATGGTTCGTCATGGTTAGTAGACCAAAAGAAGTTGTTGATATGCGTCTTATGTTGGATTAACTGATAAGTTAATTGTGTTGGAGTTGTGAGAACATGGTTCTCCTTGTCGATTGTCATACGGTAGATATGGTCTATGGTTCGTTGGTAATATAATCAGTTGTGGTTATATGAACAGTGAAAAGTGATTTTATTAAGAGCAGATGTTGTTGCTTGTGTGCAACAGTGTTGGACTTGTCGGGATTTGGGTGATTATGACATCCGTATTGGCTAAGAGTATTGGAATGTGAGTAATGGTGGGATTTGAGTCGAACTTTCTTTTGAAGGTTTACGGATTCAAATGAAGGTATAAATTTTATGGGAGTGCTTGCCTCTTTGTTTAGCCGTCTTGATTAGTGTGCAAGAAAATCTCCCCTAATTAAGTGGCATTTTGTCAAGTTACAAACTTGACTCCGATGATTGGAATTATGGATGAAAGAGTAGTATTTGAAGTAACCGGCTTATGGGTTCCAAATGTGGTGTGGTATTGAACCATGCCAATCTTTGGATTTGGGCTAATCTGTTTAGTCTATGCTATGAGTATGGATTAACACCCAAAGCGTTGGAGTGGGACGCTCTCTTTAGCGTTCAACTGATTTATCTTTGGTAACCACAGGTTAAGCGCTTAAATTGTAATTCTATCGTGACTAGAGTTGGATTTATTTGGGAAACGTGTGTGGTGTTTGCGAGCTTTTCAATAAGTTGAATCTTATGATTGTTTCATAAGTGATTTTTTTTGGTAAGGTGTTCCTTGATGGGTATGTGTTTCCTTCTCTTTAAGAGAATTGGTAGCGGTTATTATTCGTTGATGTTTGATTTGAGAGTTGATGCTATCTTCTCACATTGGCTTTGGTTAAAATGCGATGTTTTGCACGCATTGCGTCTGATGGTTGTTGGGTTGTGATGCGATATGGTATTTTTTTTCCGGTTAACGCCGTCGTAGTTTATGCGAATTTGAGCAACCATCGATGTTGTTGGGTGTCAATTATGTGACAAAGAGAATGAAGTCTCTTTGTGAATGGTTAATGGGTATCGTGGTTACATGACGAATAAATGGTGAAAAAGATTCATGACATCGTTTTTATAAGCATAAAAGAGTTGTTGAGCCAGGATGGTGAGAAAGTCATATAGAGATATATGACTAATCCGGAGTGCTCTTGAAGAATTCGCATTCGTGTTATGAATCGAGATTTCCATTGCTCTCTAGCATGAAAAGGAATGAATGGGTAAATGCTAGTATTCAATCTATTTTAAATAGTTGGAGTATGTTGAGTGGTGGTAATTTTGTTATCATCTATGTATAGGGTAGCCAAAAGTAATGTTATTGGTTGATGTTTATGCCCATTTGTTGATATTGATGACTTGGTAGGGTTGTTAATTATTGGAAACCATTGATCCAATAGAAAAAAATGTAAAACTGTGGAATAATGTCGAGTACATGTTGTGATTGGGATGAACATTGGATAACAATCATGATGAGGTAGTATAGAATGGAAGACGTTTTGTTAATCATCATAAACTGTATTTATAAATGTTGGGTATTGGTTTTTTTGTTGAAGATCAATTTTTTTGCAAGGTTCTAACCTCGTTTGTTCAAATAGCTGGTGGTCTTGGAGTGTATGTCTCACCTGGTTTGTCGTCGTCTTGAATACGGCGAACCACGATCAGAGGGTTGTGGTGTGAAAACACATTTGTGCGTGGGAGATGAAGAGGGTTCTAGAGACTGCACCGTTTTCTTCTGGAGAGTGGTTGGAATAAGGAGTGCGAGACCGTTTTCTTTCATGGTCTATTTGGGAATTGAAGTGAAGCTGGAACCGTGAGAGGTTGCACTCTGTTGAGCTAAATCAACATTTTCTCGCTAGTGTTGGTTTTGAGAACTCGCTTGTCGTTTATTCCGGTTTGAGTCTTTGTGTGAATGTTTTGTGTTGCAAAGAAGTCTTTTGTCCTTTGGGGACTTTGTTGTTGATTTTGGTGTGTCTTAGATTCGGGGACGAATCCTTTTAAGGTGGGGAGATTGTGATGCCCTAGAATTTGAGAGCAATCCTAGGGTTTTCTTTCTTGATTGTTCCAGAAAGAAAGAGGGTTTTGTCGGGGAATGAAACAATTGAAGAATATGCGGCAATTTAATATTAAAAATTGGAGTTTTGGGCTAGTTTCCATTGGCTGAGGCAACCTGGGCCGGGGCCGTTAATTTCTTTGCCCCCCCCCCCCCCCCAGGCCTGGGGGGGCCGCCCCACCACCCCCCTTTAAGTGGCGCCACCTCCCCCCTTTGCCCTAGGGTGCCTCCCCTTCCTCCCCCTAGTAGCCGCCACCCTCTCCTCTTCCTCCCCTGCGTGGTGGCTCAAGATCCACCACGAAACGCGAAGGAGAAAGCGAGAAGGGATCCGTGGAGGCGTGGAGGACGAGCAGATTTCAGATTCGGGGTTCATCGCGTGCTTTCCGTGGATTCTCGAGGAAGGACTCTAGGTAAATTTCCAGAATTTTACCCCCTGTTCTACCTAAGATTAGGAGTGTTTTAGATCTGGTGGTGTTTGGTTTGGATGGAATTTGATGGGGGAGAAGGGTAGTTGTTCACGCGGTGCTGTTTCTGAGAGGGGAGATTGTGCAGCGCGGATTGTTTTGCCGTTTAAGTGGCATACATGATTTTTACTGCAAAAACCTATAACGAGAAAGTTGTAGACAACATCGATACCTAGCTTCTGTATTTTTTTCAGAATTTTTGGGCCGTCGGTATGAGAGTTATCTCTGTTGGAAGATGACGAACAGAATCTGGAAACAGATTTTGTCCACTGTGTTGGATGGTTGTTTAGGCATATTTAACGGCAGAATTGAAATTTTTCACCTTCATGAAAGTTGTAGATCTCGTCAATATCTAGCTACTGTAATTTTTCTGTATTTTTATGAACAGTAGAAAAAAAGATACGAAATTGGGAAGAGAGGGTGCTGCTGTTCGATCCGGACAGATCGGGGTTTTTGGCGTTTAAATGGGATCGGGGAGTAGGAAGCGTGTGTTTGAATTGTGTGATCAATTGTGATGTTGCTATGTACTGAAATAATGTTTGTTCAGGTGGTGCCACTGCTGGGCGTAACTAGGTTCTTCGCCCACGTCGGTAAAGGCAAGTGGAAGCAGTTGTATTGTTAATCTATACATTGTTGTTTGATTCGCCTTCACTATAAACTCCAATTACAGCAATCATACATGGTTTAATCATTTGCTTTGAGGAGTGCAATATCTTGACTGGTATTGTGATGTTGTGGTTTAGCTATGAATCAAGAGTAAGGTGAAAAATGATGTTGTTTACCGGATGAATTGTCTAAACATTTCATCTCTATGATATTTGTTTTCTATCCATGCTATATGATGATATGAAAACGTGTGGACTCAGTGGGAGAGGTTATGAATGAATTCATGCATGAAGCATTAACTGCATAATCATGCATTGGAAGTTTGTCGACGCCTTAGCGTCGCGATCAGATGCAGTACAACACCGTGTGTTCCCTGAAAGGGCACGGTGAGGAGGAACATGGCATAAGCATGTGCATCAATCATATGCATTTTCTTGAAGTGGTGTGGACTCTTTGATGTGGTATTGTACATGAGGAATGTGGAATGTTAGATATATGGTGGATGTGGTATTGTATATGAGGAATGTGGAATGCTAGATATATGGTGGATGTTTTATTGGTATTAGTTGTTCCGCTTGCTGAGATTACCCAATCTTACTACTTGTCGCTTTGATGTTTTCGTGTAGCGCACGTGAGTCGTAAGCATGAAGGGTGAGCTAGCAACACAATAATTTTTCTGATGTCATCACGACTCTCATGATCTAGTGCTTTAAATAATTCATTAGTTGGATGCAATTTTATTTCATATAGACCCCTTATTGTTCCCTTTAAACCTGTTCTCGTTTATGGTTGTCCCATTAGAGATGTGTTATATTTGTGGTTGATACCTGGTTGAATTAGACTCGTTGTCTCTAGTATTGATGTCGTGATATTTTCCTATTTGAATTGCTTCCGTATTGTCCTGTTTTAGGGGAAATGCTGTCGAATTTTTCTTGTACAACAGTTGAGATTTATGGGGTGTTACACCAAGAACAAGTACTTTTTGAAGGCAAGTTGTGCTTTGACCATGTTGATCCTATTTTGAAAATTATTTTGATTTAACCTATTGCATGCTAGTTCAATTAGAAAATACTTTATTTAAATATGGGGAATTAGATAAATACCAATTTGCTGTATGACACCTTGATTATCTTAAGTATGTGCCATGACCCTTGTCACCCTAGTTGGGGTTTACTAGTTGGACATTATTAACTTGCCAACATGGGTTTAGACCGTTGTAGTAAACTGCTTAGACCTGCTACGTGCTCATGACATGATTTTGGACAAACAAATGTTAATATTGACTTAATGATATATTGAACCTGTTTTGGAAAGGTATCATGTGATGTTAATGGTACGTGGTGCATGGTAATCAACTGGGGTTTGATAAATAGTTTTCGACCGGGGCATGTGGCAAGAGTAATCAGGTGGGCCAGTTGTGGCATTGGGGATGTTGATTTGGTTCTTCGGGTAGTCTTGCCCTGGTCACCCTAAGGACTTAACCTTGCAAGCCTTTGAACTGGTCTAACGTGCAACCACATGTCCAGCAATGGGGACGGACCTAGTTGACTAAGTTGCTAATAACGCACTGTGGGACCTCGGGAGGTCAACTACACCCTTTGTGTAAGTTGTGCGGGGAGCGTCTGCCGAGGCAGTACCCATCTAACGGTTGATTGGCCTAGACTTCGCCTTAGCTAAGGGAAGGGTTAGTGTGCAATAACCGGAGGACCACTTGTATTGTTAGAGGTTTCCAAAGACTTTGTTACGGAACTCGCCTTTGTGGTGTTTGACTGTATCTTGTGGGTAAAGTGCATAACCTCTGCAGAGTGTAGAATCTATTCGAATAAGCCGTGTCCGCGGTATTGGACATCGCCGGGAATTACAGTCAAGGGTTAGATTTTCTCAAAAATAACTTGGATTTGAAAGGTTGGGTTGGATTAATAATGATGTTGATGAAAATGTGGATTAGGATGTGAAAGATGTTTATTAAACTCCTTGAAGAGTTATTTATGCTTTACTGCTTTCTCTTTGCTTTGAATCTACTTATGTTACTTGTCAAATCTTTGTTTACTGCAAATATACCTTGAGCTATTCCTTTGTACCAAGCCATGCATATAGTATATTAGCCTGCATTCTGTGCATGACTTGCTGAGTACCAAGTACTCACCCTTGCCACAATACAACACCAGTTGAAGAGGAGACTACACCAGCTTTCGAGGAGGAACTCTAAGAGGATCCGTCTACTTAGGGAAGCGAGTCCAGTCAGTTGCCTGTGGTATACTGGATGGCGCCATGAAGTTATTTGATTTTCCGCTGCTATTATTTTTCTCTGAATAAGTTTCGCCCTGCGAGGCATATATTTGTAACTTGACCATAAGGTCAAGTAACCAGTTTGACTATTTAAATAAAGTACTTTATTAGTATCGAGTGGTATGATTGTGATATTTACCGATGTTAAGACTGTGTGCACTAGCGTGTTCCTGGACTAGTGCTGAATACACAGAGGGTCCGGATTTGCAAATTCGGGGTCCCGACATCAGGCTATCACCAAATCCGGCTTCGAGAAGAGGATTGCGAGAAGACTTCGTTTATCACTCCATTCGGAGCATATTGCTATGTCACGATGCCGTTTGGGCTGAAAAACGCTGGCACAACTTATCAGCGCGTAATACAGTGGTGTTTTCACCATCAGCTCGGACACAACGTAGAGGCATATGTGGATGATGTAGTGGTTAAGACGCAAGCTAAGGACAGTCTCACCTCCGATCTGGCCGAGACGTTCGAAAGTCTAAGGGCGTTCCAAATGAGGTTAAACCCTGAGAAGTGCGTTTTCGGAGTTTCTTCCGGGAAACTACTCGGATTCATTGTCTCTCATCGCGGGATCGAGCCAAATCCGGAGAAAATCAGGGCCATCATGAGGATGGCGCCACCTACCAGCCAGAAAGATGTTCAAAAGCTTACTGGCTGCATGGTAGCGCTTGACAGGTTTATCTCCCGGTTGGGGGTTCGGGGGATGACTTTCTTCATGCTCCTCAGGAAGCAGGACCGTTTTGAGTGGACGGCTGAGGCACAGCAAGCCTTCGAAGAACTCAAGGTGTTCCTCTACACCCCTCCAATCCTAGTCTCGCCGGTGCCAGGAGAACTTCTCCTGCTTTACATAGCGGCAACAACTCATGTAGTTAGTGCCGCGATAGTTGTGGAGCGGGAGGAGTCAGGACACCGTTACGGTGTACAACGCCTGGTCTACTTTGTCAGCGAAGTACTGGGCGAATCCAAGACGCGATATCCTCAAGTTCGAGGAAGGCTGGCATGCGCAATCTTGATCTCGTCGCGGAAGCTGAAGCATTATTTCCAAGGACACTCGATTTCGGTAGTGACTTCTTTCCCTGTGGGAGAGGTCCTCCATAATCGGGAAACTACTGGGAGAATCTCAAAATGGGCGGCCGATCTTGGAGCCTTCGACATCTCGTTCAAGCCGTGCACCGCCATCAAGTCCCAGGCCTTGGCCGACTTTACGGCCGAGTGGACTGAATCCCAAACTCCCCGCCTCGAAGAAGAGCCGGAATATTGGACCATGCACTTCGATGGATCTCTCATGCTCGGCGGGGCCGGGGCGGGAATTCTTCTCATCTCGTCGAGAGGTGATAAACTCAAGTACGTTCTTCGGATTCAGTTCCCAGCCTCGAACAACGCCACAGAGTACGAGGCACTCATCCACGGGCTTCGCATCGCCATATCGCTCGGAATCCGACGACTGGCGGTCCGCGGCGACTCCCAGCTGGTGGTGAGCCAAGTACAGAAGGACTGGTCATGCGTTGATCAAACTATGACGGCGTATTGTCAGCAAGTCCGAGAATTGGAAGGCAAGTTTGACGGTCTGGAGCTGGTCCATGTCCTCCGCCACAATAACGAAGCAGCCGACGAGTTGGCTAAGATGGGAGCCACTCGGGCAGAGGTCCCGAGTGGTATCTTCGTCCAGGATCTTTACGAGCCGACAGTCGCTAAACGACGAGAGCCAAGTAAGGATCCTGAGACCGGAGTCTTGGTCATTAACCCCGAATGGACGGCCCCATATCTAGATTATCTCCTGAAGGACAAACTTCCAGAGGCATCCGCTCTGGCCGAACGCATCTCCTGACAAGCCAAATCCTATGTGGTGATTGGGGAGGAGCTCTTTCGGAAGAGCACCTCCGGTGTCCTCAGGCGGTGCATTTCGGAACAAGTGGGAAGAGACCCGCTCAAAGAAGTCCACTCGGGGATGTGCGGCCATCACGCGGCGTCAAGCGCCTTGGTTGGGAAAGCCTACCGCCAGGGCTTCTTTTGGTCTACGGCGGTGACGGATGCTAAGGAGATCGTTCGAACTTGCGAGGGCTGCCAGTTCTATGCAAGGCAGACACATTTGCCGGCACAGGAGCTGCAAACTATCCCCATATCTTGGCCCTTTGCGGTCTGGGGGCTCGACTTAGTCAGCCCGCTCAAGAAGGCGCAAGGCGGTTTCGCCTACCTTTTCGTAGCCACTGACAAGTTCACCATGTGGATCGAAGCTAAACCAGTCGCCATGATCACTGCGGTCAAGGCCAAGGAGTTCTTCCAGGATATCGTGGTCAGATTCGGAGTTCCCAACCGGATCATTACAGACAATGGTACCCAATTTAGGAGCGAAGAATTTCAAGAGTGGTGCGAGGGCGTCGGAATTAAGATTTGCTTCGCCTCGGTAGTTCATCCACGAAGCACTGGGCAGGTTGAGCGGGCTAATGGCTTGGTCCTCCAGGGCCTCAAGGCCAGGATTTTCGATCGCCTCAAACCATATGCTGCCCGATGGGTGAAAGAGTTACCGTCAGTACTCTGGGGACTCAGAACCACTCCCAGCCGGGCAACTGGGCAAACCCCCTTTTTTCCTAGTTTACGGTGCAGAGGCGGTTCTACCGACTGAGCTAGAATTCGAATCCTCGAGGGTTCGGAATTACAAAGAAGCCGAGTCCGAGGAAAGCCGAATGGTAGAGCTTGATCAACTCGAGGAGGCTCGAAATGTTACAGCCATCCAGTCGGCCAAGTTCCTCCAGGGACTTCGACGCTACCATTCTCGCAATGTCCGAAGTCGTGCCTTCTCAAAAGGATATTTGGTCCTCAAAAGGAACCAGAAAAGTGAGCACAAGCTCTCTCCGAGTTGGGAAGGACCGTACATTGTAGAGGAGACAATTTGACCAGGTGCCTATCGACTCAGGCGTGAAGATGGTGCGGTCTTGGTGAACACCTGGAACGTCGAACAGCTGCGTCGCTTCTACGCTTAAGCTATGTATCCTGCTCCCATGCATTAAATAAAGCTCCCGACTATCTGGTTCTTTGATCACTTTTGACTAGAGTGACTCGATCAATCCCGAGTGGTTACCACCCTACTAGCGTATCGTCTGATCCAAGCCATGCCGGTACAGAATATGCGAAAATGCATGTTCGAGATGAGATCGCATCAAGCGGCAACATCCGAACGTCTGCACCAGCGCACGAGATAGAAAATACTAAGCTAGAAGAAGATACTAACCACTCGAGAATAACGATCGATAGTTCAGGAATTTTACTGAACAGAGATCGGGGTCACTAGACTGTAGTCGATAAAAATTCGGCCCTCCAACACCTCGCTGCGGGGGCTGGGGCTGTTGACTAGTGTAAACTACTCAAAGAAAAAACGATCAAACTCAGAAGAGTAAAAGGGCACTGATTTATATTCCATAATAACAGTAATTTACATTACTAACTTCTTTTTTCACTTTCTCACATAAAAAAAAGAGAGGGGCGGCCCCTGCCGCCGATCCTACTGCTGCTAGTGCTGGTGCCGCGGAGCCGGGTGCAAGCGGCTAACCGCGACGCGCCCGCCTCAGGGCTTCGCGGATCAAGTCCGCAACCACCCAGAGTGAAGGTACGAGAAGAAGAAGGGCCTCCACGAAGGCGGCGTCACGACGCTCCTGCCCGAGAACCTCCTTCAACACGTCCTCCACCTTCGCAAGCACCGGCACAGCCTCGATGAGAGCGGCGACGGTGGCCGCGTCTTTCGCCGCCGCCCTCTCCTCCGCCAACTCCATCCTGGCGAAGTCGAGGTCCAACCAGAGCTCTGCGTTCTCCGAATCGCTGTCCGACATTGGAAGCGGCACTACAGAAAATCTCGGAGAAGAAGAAGAAGTTTAACAAAGGGGCGATCGCTTTACTTGCGGTGACGCCCCTCGTTTCCTCATCCTCCTCCATCCCTTTCCAGTCGGAACCCCCCTCTCACCACACGGTCCGGTTCGGGGGCTTCGGGAGAGGGCCAAGCGGCGGTGGCTCTCGATGGACCTCCTCCGCCTCGGGAGTCGAAGCCGGGTCAAGCCTGTCGGCCGCTGGATCCCTCGACGGCTCGACGGTCGACCCAGCAGCAGCAGGAGGCGGCGCCCCGGCCGCCGAAGGAGACGGTGACCTAGCCGGCGAGGAGGGGATCCCCCTTGGAGAAGCCGCCTCCGGGGGCTCCTTTTCAGGAGATCCCCCCACTGGGACATCCATAGTAGGAGTCCTGGGTTGCCAAAAAGGAAGCATTTCAGCACAGAAAAGAACAAAAAGACAAGGATTATTCGGAAGAATACCTCCTGGATTTCTTAAACTTCATTCCAGGCCTCATCCGAGTCCCGGCACCGCTCGGAGAGGAGCCCGACCCGACACCAGCAGTTGGGGCTGCCCCTGAGTCAGAGGGCTGGGGCTCTGCGCCTAGTTGCCCGGGGACACTGGAGGTCGAAGGCCCGGCCGGTGAGGGATCAGCAGCCTCCTCCACCGATTGTTGGCGCAGCTCATCGGCCGAAATGTCAGCCGCTCGCTTGGCCTGGACATTCCTCAGCCGATAGAGGCCGACAACCGGAGCGTCAGAAAAGAAGGATTCACGCTCCTGAAAGGCGAACAATTGCACATTGTCAGAATCACAAATCAGGCAGAAATTATGGAACGACTTCTCGAGAGAGAGGAACACTCACAGGAGGGGGAGGGCTCACCGCCGAAAACTTGTGAGGGCAGCCCCTGTTGGTAATCTCAGTGCCAGGCGCAAAGAAATCAACCACCCGCGCCGCCAATGCATCTCTCGGAAGGCGCGCGCTCGTCTCCCGGGTGGGATCCTGAGTCCCACTATACTGGAAACCCAAATGGATTCTTTCCTTTAAGGGCTGCACCCGGCGCTTGACAAAGCTGATCGCGATCCCGGGGCCAGACAACCCCTGGCTTTTCAGATCATTAATCAACGCCAGAAGCTCGCTGACTTGGTTCAACCCGCCACCATCTGGGGCATCACCCCAGCATCGGGAGGCCTTAGGGGCGCGGCCAGTGAAAGGGGCGAGAAAGGGATCAACATTCGCACAATAGAACCACTCCCGCTTCCAACCTTTGAGGGAAGTCTTGAGGGGGATGGCGAAGTAATGTCTCTTCAAGCCCTCTCGCAGCTGAAGTCCGGCGCCCCCAACGACACTGGGAGCAGTCCGGTTAGGATGAGGCTTGAGCAGGAAGAGGGAACGGAACAAGTCCAAGTGAGGACGGATCCCAAGATACGCCTCGCAAAGTTGAACGAAGAGAGCGATGTGAAGAATGGAGTTGGGATTCAAGTTGATCAACTCAATCTCGTAAAAGTGAAGGAGCCCTCGGAAAAAGGCGCTCCCAGGAACGCTAAACCCCCGCCAAAAGAAGGACTCAAAGACCACGATCTCATTCTCCAGGGGTAGGGGGTAAGGTTCACCTGCGGCGGGACGGGCGGAGATCAACTCCAGCAGAGGAAGAATGCCGGCCGCGACCAGCTCCTCCACGCGGGACTTCGTGGTAATGGAGGTCTCCCACCCCGCGCTCGCCGGGCCAGCGTTATCCTCCTCCTCCGACGAAGAGGCCGAAGAAGAAGACATCTCGAGGAAGTGAACCCTGTGGGAGGAACCGCTGCAAGTCTTGGGCGCGAAATCGGAAACCCTAGACCACCCAGATCGCCAAAGGAGATTTGAAGATTTCTCAGCCGTGGTGGAGGAAGGGCAAAGATGTCTTTGCCCTAACAATAGTTTCCTCATTTATAAGAAATGAGCCCCAATCTTCGCCTTACAGCGGGAAAGAAAAACAAGGGCTTTTGTGATTAATTCTAGACCAGATCTAGGGCACGCCCCACGTTGGGCTGAAAGCTGTGTCTCGCAAGACGCGACCAGGTGTCAAATCTGGTTCGAGGTTTGGGATAAAGTGCGCCCCATGATGGGCCAGAACGCCGGCCGCCACGGAAGATTGGGGCCGGGCACTTTCCGAACATCCTTCAGCGGTACGCTCCATAATTTGGGGTCAATTGCTGGTCACCGCTGCTTAGCGTGATTGGGTACCGTGGGAGGATTTTACCAACACGGTCTTGAGAATGCGCTCCATGAGAGTCTGAAGCTGTGCACCGTAAGTGGGCACGGGCATTACTCTGAATGAACAAGGTATGCCCCTTGAGGGTCAACTGAGCTCAACGAGCCAGTTGCCGCACACCGTAAATGGGTGCGGGTACCGCTCGGCCACGAGCCACTCAGCTGCGAGCCGACCTATTTTAGGTATGCCCCATGAGGGTCAATTGAGCTCAACGAGCCAGTTGCTGCACACCGTAAACGGGTGCTGGTACCGCTCGGCCACGAGCCACTCGGTCGCTAGCCGACCTATTTTAGGTATGCCCATGAGGGTCGATTGAGCTTTACAAGTCGATCGCCGCACACCGTAAACTGGTGCGGGTACCACTCTGCCACGAGTTGACTCATTTCAGGTATGCCCCATGAGGGTCGATTGAGCTTCACAAGCCAATTGCCGCACACCGTAAACGGGAGCGGATAACACTCGGCCACGAGCCAAACAACTATAGTACGCCCCATGAGGGTCAATTGAGCTCTATGAGCCAATTGCCGCACATCATAAACAGGCGCGGGTACCACTCGGCCTTGAGCCAACCAACCACGATGGCCTTAATTAACAAGTCCTTTACGATCTTTTTTCCCACAAAATCTTTATGACAGGACAAGAGGGGGAAATCCGATCCTAAAGTACTCGGGGGCTGCTGTGGGATGCCTGAGATGGGGGTCCCGCAAGTGGAGCCTACACCCGACTGGGCCGAGGGTGGTGCAGTAGGCCCAGAGCCTAGAAGCGCCACGAGGAGCCCATAGCATGGCCCGACTTCTTCCCTAAGGCAGGTGATCGATCCTCGTGAAGCTTCGTGCGCCCGCACAACCCCGTCAAAAGCAAAGCCTGCGACCTGGCATCGGCGAGCCTGCGCAGCACCGTAACTGGCGGATTGGCAGGCGTGGGTCGGGAAAGGAACGACCACACCCCCTGGACGTAGTGAGGCTCAGCCGATAGAGACAAATTACCTACTCATGAAGCCACCATGTTCAGGGCCAGGTGGCGCCCATTTGTAACGTACCCCTCCCCCAGTATATAAGGAGGAGGGAACAACCCTAAAAAAGGGGTGGAGAAAAAAGGAGAACACATCTAGATATCCAAGAACACAGGAATAGGGTATTATATCCACTGTGAGAGCCCGAACCTGTCTAAAAAAGATTGCCCTTGCATCCTGTGTTACCATCTTGCTCCGATCTCGCACGAATCCCCTAGAATCACAAATCTCATTGCCGGCGGAACCGATCGTCGACAACAGCCTTCTCAAAGAAATCCCCGAAGGCACGCAGGTCGCCATGTGCCTATGCGAGGATCCTTGCCGGTTGCAGAAGTCTCTAGACAACTCGTACACCTACGGTATGAGGTACTAGAGCTGCCGCAACTATGACTCTAAGCCAACACTGGAGATGTGGATGCGGCGGAAAAGGCCAGTATGTTCATACTCGCATTTGATGTTACATCCTGCCGTGCAAACCTTAATACTGTAATACCATCTGCTGTCACCAATTGTCGGGACCCCGAATTTGCAAATCCGGACCCTCTGTGTATTCAGCACTAGTCCAGGAACGCGCTAGTGCACACAGTCTTAACATCGGTAAATATCACAATCATACCAATCGATATTATCAAAGTACTTTATTTAAATAACCAAAGGGTTACTTGACCTTATGGCCAAGGTACAAATATATGCCTTGCAAGGCGAAACTTATTCAGAGAAAAATAATAGCAGCGGAAAATCAAATAAACTTCGTGGCGCCATCCAGTATACCACAGGCAACTGACTGGGCTCGCATCCCTAAGTAGACGGGTCCTCTTGGAATTCCTCCTCCGAAGCTGGCGTAGTCTCCTCTTCAACTGGTATTGTGTTGAGGCAAGGGTGAGTACTTGGTACTCAGCAAGTCATGCACAGAATGCAAGCTAATATACTATATGCATGGCTTGGTACAAAGGAATAGCTCAAGGTATATTTGCAGTAAACAGCTTTTGACAAGTAATAAAAGTAGATTCGAAAGCAGTAGAAATAAGTAAAGCATAAATAACTTTTCAAGAAGTTTAACAAACATTTTTCCCATCCTAAACCACATTTCCATCATCTTCATTGTTAAACCAACCCACCTTTCAAACCAAAGTTATTTTTGAGAAAATCTAACCCTTGACTGTAATTCCCGAGCATTGTCGATCACGTGGACTCGGCTATTTAAATAGATTCTACACTCTGCCAGAGGTTATGCACTTTTCCCACAAGATACAATCAAACACCACAAAGGCGAGTTCAGTAACAAAGCCTTTCTAAGCCTCAAACAACACAGGTGGTCCTCTCCGGTTCGTGCTCTACACCATCCCTTCCCTTAGCCAAGGCGAAGTATGGGACCAACACACCGTTAGATGGGTATCGGCCACAGCCACGATACGCTCCCCGCACAATCACACAAGCGGTGTAATCGACACCACTGAGGCTCCACAAGTGAGTCCTTAGCGACTTAGTCAACTAGGGCCGTCCCATTCCAGCCATGTGGTTGCAAGTATGACCCAGTTCAAAGGCTTGCAAGGTTAAGTCCTTAGAGTGACCAGGGCAAGACTACCCGAAAAACCAAATCGACATCCCCAATGCCACAATGGCCCACGATTACTCTTGCCACATGCCCTGGCCGAAAATCGTTTATCAAACCCCAGTTGATTACCATGCACCACGTGCCATCAACATCACATGATACTTTTCCAAAACAGGTTCAATATATCATTAAGTCAATATTAACATTTGATTGTCCAAGATCATGTTATGAGCACGAGTGTGCTCTAAGCAGTATACTACAACGGTCTAAACCCATGTTGGCAATTTAATAATGTCCAACTAGTAATCCACAACTAGGGTGACAAGGGTCATGGCACATACTTAAATAATCAAGGTGTCATACAGCAAATTGGTACTTATCTAACCCCCATGTTTAAACCAAGTATTTTTCTAATTGAACTAGCATGCAATAGTTTAAATCAAAATAGATTTCGAAATAGGATCAACATGGTCAAAGCACAACTTGCCTTCAAAAAGCACTTGCTCTTGGTCTTGAGTTGGATCCTGAGTCAACACTTCTCCTTCGAATCCTTCCGGCACTTCAACGTCTACTCGTAAAGCGTGCAAATAGCAAATACCCAAATAAACAATAGGCAAAAACATCCCAAAACTCCAAATAAAATCCATAAACAGAGAGAACATAATTTTCTGGATTTTTAGAAACTGGAATCGTTCAAATTTGGAGTTAAAAGCATAAAAGTTATGATTATTTAAAGTTTAAATAATCAATCAAATAATATTACAGAGAAAAACTTTAGTCTAAAAATTAAATAAAATTCATATTTAGGTAGATCTCAATTTTATACAAATTTAGAAATTTGAATCACTCAAATCGGAGTTGAAACGCAAAAGTTATAAGCGTTTGAAGTTTGAATCTAAATTTGAAATCATTATTCGAATTAATAAATCATTTTCTTTTTCGGAAATTAATTATTGCGTCAGCATGGACACGTGGCAGCCTCGATTGGTGGTGGCGTCGGCGTCCATGGGCGTGGTCCACGCTTCGGCTCGGGTCCACCGTGGACTCGGTCCACGACTCCACGTGAGACTCGACATGTAGGACCCACTGTAGCGTCATTCGCGGCGTCGGCGGCACTGGGACGACGCGGCCGACATCTTGAGCCCGCCATGGCGTCGTGGCGTCATGGTGTGGTTCGGCCGAGCACCGACACGCTGGCCCAGCGCCATCGGCGTCACGCCAGCAGACGAGCCGACCGCGTCGGTCCAACTTCCTGACGCGTGGCTCGATCTCGGCCGTTGATTTGAAAATCAACGGCGCGGATTAGATCCGATGTTGACGCGTTTGGGTTAACGCATTGATTTCGGGACCGTTGGATCTAGATCCGGCGGTGGAGATTGGATCTAGGATTTGGAACGGATCTCACCGTGCGATGGCGTGGCGTGATCTCGGCGTTGGATCTTGATCGGACGGTGAGAGAGCTCGCGGTCCGGCGATGGCTTGCGCGGCGCCGCTCACCGCGCGAGGGCAGCGACCTTGCCGACGGCGTTTACGGCGCGCTCGGCGAAGTGAGAGATCCTTCGCCGGTGCGTCGTCGCGGTGAGTCCGGATCTGGGTCAACGGCGAAGGGCAGCCAGGCAGCGGCAACGCAGCCGAAACCGGCGAGCGTTACGCAACTCCGGCGGCGATTGCGGCTGAGCAGCGGTCTCGGCGGCGTTGTCTAGGTCTCTGGTGCGCGCTGAAGTCTAGGTCACGACCGTGGTGGCGGCGCATTAAATAGCGACCTCGGCGTCAGTAAACGCACGGAGACCGAGGTCGACACGGTTTCGACGGCGGAGTCCGGCGGCGGCACGGAGAGGGTGACGTGGCACGCGCACAGCCGTGGGATCTCGATCCAACGGTGCGCGAGTTTGGGTCCGGGTCGGACTTGGGCGAGCTGGCTGGCTCGGTCGGGCTCGGCTCGGTGACGTGGCTCAATCGTGGCCGTTGGATCAAGATCCAACCCGCAGCGGTTAAGGCTCTTCGGCCGAGTGGGTTGGCCGAGTCACGTGGCTCGGTCGGACTCGAACTCGAGTCTGACTCGGGCTCGATCGGATGAACGATGTACTTCGGTTTGGATTTCCAATGATTTAATATTTAAAATAATTCCCGATAATTCATTTAATTCATTAAAAATAGCAAATGACTCGAGAAAAATTCGAGAAAAATTCGGAAAATATTTTAGGAGTATTTGGGACTCAAATAAAATATTTCCAACAAAATTTTATTTGCAAAATTAAATTCTTTAATTATTTCAAAATGGAATAAATTCAAATAAATTCCAAATAAATCCAAATAAATTCAGAAAATTCCAAAAATTCACCAAAGTGCCAAATCACACATGAATTTAAGAAAAGTAAAATTTTGGGGTGTTACAAACCTCCCCCTTAATAGAATCTAGTCCCAGAGATTCAGGCTTACTAAAGGAATAGGTTTGGAAACTCTTTCTTCAAATCCTCTTCGCGCTCCCAAGTCGCTTCACTTTCTTCATGGTTGCTCCACCGAACTCTCTGAGAAGCAGGTTGACTTGTTTCTAGTTTCTCGATCCATTGTGTCTAGAATCCTCACGGGATACTCCTTATAGGTCAAATCCCTTGCAACTCAATTGACCCTAGCGGTGTCTGTTCCTCCTAACTCGGAGACACTTCTTCAATCGGGACACATGGAATACATCATGTACTCTGTTAACGATCGTGGCAACTCCGGTGATAAGCAACTTCGCCTCTGCGACTCAAAATCTTAAATGGTCCAACATAACGGGTGCAAGTTTCCCTTTGGCATGGAACCTCTTAACTCCCACGAGGCGTAACTCTGAGGTATACAAAGTCTTCTGGTTCAAAACTCAAATCTCGCGACGATTGTCGGCATAACTCTTCATCGAGATTGGGCTATCTTCAACCTTTCCCTAATCATAGCGATCTGCTCTTGACCTCTTGAAGAATATCAGGCCCAAAGACACGGCGCTCGCAGTCTCATTCCAATTCAAAGGCGTCAGCGAGTCGACCATACAGTGCCTCAAAAGGTGACATCTGTAAACTAGTCTGATAACTATTGTTGTAACTGAACTCGGCATACGGCAAACTTTTATCCCAAGAGGTAGCATAAGCTAATGCACAAGCTCTCAACATATCCTCCAGAATCTGGTTGACTCTTTCGGTCTGTCCATCCGTCTGTGGATGATAAGCTGTACTGAAGTTCAAACGGGTTCCCATGGCTTCATGCAACTTATTCCAGAACCTTGAGGTAAATTGGGTACCTCTGTCCGATACAATCCTCTTTGGCACTCCGTGCAAACAGACAATCCTGATCATGTACAATTCTGCTAATTTATCTCCCGAGTAAGTGGTCTTCACAGGGATAAAATGGGCTACTTTAGTCAAGCGATCCACTATAACCCATATGGAGTCATAACCTCCTTGAGTCTTGTCAAACCGGTAATGAAATCCATTCCGATTTCCTCCCACTTCCACTCGAGGTATTTTTAGCGGTGTAGCAATCCTGTGGTCTCGATGCATTGCCTTGACTCTCTGGCATACATCGCACAAGGCAACATGCTCGGCAACTTCACGTTTCATACTCGGCCACGAGAATCTCTCCTTGAGATCTGATACATCTTGGCGCTTCCAGGATGAATCGAGTACTTGGAGTCATGGGCTTCTTCCAGAATCAGTTGCTTTAACTCCTTTTTGTTAGGCACACAAATGCGATCCTTCATCCACAACGTGCTCTGCCCATCTAGCTTGAAATCCTTTGCCTTGCCTTCCTCCATTTTGGACTTCATCCTACGGATCTTGTCATCATCCTTCTGTCCTTCTCGGATCTGGTCCTCTAAAGTAGGCTTTACTTCCAATGCGGCCAAGAATCCGCTAGGTACAACCTCAATCTTCATCTTTTGAAAATCCTCACATAACTCATCCTGACTTGTGGCTAGCAACGAACTCCCTGTATGGCTTTTCCGACTCAGAGCATCTTCTACTAAGTTGGCCTTCAGGGATGGTAATGGATTCCAACATTGTAGTCCTTGATCAACTCTAGCCATCTCCTTTGCCTCATATTCAGATCCGACTGGTGAATATGTACTTAAGGCTCTTATGATCCGTATATACTTCACATCTGTTTCGATCGAGATAGTGACGCCATATCTTCAAGGCATGCACTACGGCAGCCTAACTCTAGGTCATGTGTCGGATAATTTTCCTCATGCGGCCTCAAGCGCCTTGATGCATAAGCAACGACCTTTCCATTCTGCGCAAGACACATCCAAGTCCTTGGCGCGATGCGTCACAATAAATATCGAAGCTTTGAGCAACGTCCGGTAGAACTAACACCGGTGCTGATGTCAATCGCTTCTTCAGCTCCTGAAATCCTTTCTCACATTCTAGCGTCCATGCAAACTTCTTCTCCTTCTTCAGCAATTGCGTAAGAGGTTTCGCAATTGTCGAGAAGCCTTCAATGAAAGCAGCGGTAGTATCCTGCCATTCCAAGGAAACTCGAATCTGGTCACAGTCTTGGTGCTCCCAATGTAACACAGCTTCTACTTTGCTTGGATCTCACGGCGACTCCTTCTGCAGTCATTACATGTCCAAGAAACTCCACCTTGTCCTTCCAAAAATCACACTTGCTGAACTTGGCGAAAAGTTGTCGTTCCTCGCCTTTCCAAAACTCGCCTTAAGTGTTCGGCATGTTCATCCTCTGTCTTGGAGTAGATTAGGATATCATCTATGAACACGACGACAAACTTGTCCAAATATTCCATGAACACCTTATTCATCATATTCATGAAATAAGTGGCGCATTAAATCGGCCCAAAGGACATAATCAGAACTCGTAATGTCCATATCTTGACGAGAATGCGATCTTGAATATCCTCGATCGGATCTTCAATCGATGGTATCGATCTCAGATCAATCTTGGAGAAAACTCCGGCTCCTCTTAATCGATCAAACAAATCATCAATCACAGGTAGCGGATACTTATTCTTCACGGTGACTTCATTGAGCGCCACGATAGTCAATGCACATCCTGAAACTCCCGTCCTTCTTCTTGACAAACAAAAGCTGGTGCTCCCCACGGCGACTAACTTGGTACGATAAATCCTTTCTCCATTAACTCTTCTAGCTGTTTCTTCATCTCCACCAACTCCTCGGTAGACATCCGATAGGGTCTCTTTGCTATCGGTCTTTGTACACAGTACAAGCTCTATCACAAACTCTATGTCCCTGTCCGTGGCATACCGAGGTAGATCTTCGGGAAAAACATCGGGTACTCATTCACTCTTTGGGACATCCTCTATGCTGATTGCCTTGGTACTGTTAACCATCAACTGTCCATCTCTAACTGCAGTGGCTTGAAATTCCACTTTCTTCCCACACGGGCTCTCAACTGAGATAGTCCTTCGTCCACAATCCAATACAGCCTTGTGCTTGGATAACCAATCCATTCCCAATATAACATCTAAGGTGCAGGTCTCCAAAATTATAAGGTTTGCTAGGAACTCTATTCCATCTATTAGTATTCTCACCCCGGAACATCCTACTTCCGTTCGGAGTTCGGAACCAGGGGTTTGAACTAAAAGCATGCACTTAAGTCTTGCAATTCTCAAATCATTTCTAGTAGCAAAGCCTTGTGAAACAAAGCGAATCTGAAGCTCCAGAGTCAAACAAAGCTGTGCAGTCTTGAGTTAACAAGTAACTTACCCGATTTGACGTCCGTAGCATTCTGCGGTGCATCTGCGGTGACATGGTTGACTCGGCCTCTCACCACGATGCAGGGTGTGGCTCCTGTCTTTGGCGTCCTAGCTGGGTGGTTCCTAGGTTGAAGCGAATCGGGTCGCCTCTGCTGTCTTCTTTGGACAAGCTGTTGGCAAAGTGTCCTGGCTCGTTGCGGTTGTAACAGCGTCTCAACATTCCTTCTTGTTGCACTGGGGTAGCGTTTCTAGCGAGGGGACTGGGTGCGATAGTTTTGATTGACAGGTCTTGGTCTTTGGGGATGGTGTCCTTGTTGCATTACGTGGTTGGAATCTGAAGAATTGATTTGGTGCAACCCTCAAGCGCTATGCGTTCCTGGCGTGATCCTTCTTTGTTGCATCCTGCGCTTCTGTTCTCATCCAGTTCCTTGCGCTTGTCCTCAAGAATAAGCGCCTTATTCACCAACTCTTGGAAATGCAGGAAGGTGTGGGTGATCAACCCTACTTGCAATCCCGAGTTGAGTCCCTTCATAAAACGAGGTATGCGGATTTATCTGTCGCTACATCCTCAAAGCGTAGCGTGCTAGGCTGTGTGAATTTGTTCGTAGTCGGCCATCGGCTGATTACCTTGCTTGATGCTCTGAACTCCTCCTTCTTAAGGTCCATGATTCCTTCCAGCACGTGATCTTGTCGGAATGCACCGTGAACTCTTCCCAAGTGATATCTTGAGGGTTCTCTTGCGTGCACGTAAGTTCTCCCACCATTCGGCCGTTCCTTCCAAACCGATGAGAAGCGTGAGTACCTTCTCATTTCCTATGCATTGAGCTATGTGTAGCTTCCTCTCAATTGATCTTAACCAATCATCGGCCTCCAATGGATTGGCATTCCCGGAAGAAAGTGGGTGGGTGAGTCCTCATGAACTCACGGCTGACCTTGTATTACGGCGTTGTCCATGATTAACTTGATTAGCAAAGTGGCTGAGCAAAGGACGTGCTGCATTTGTTGCATCATAGCATGCATCAACTGAGTCTGAGCAGCAAGAAAGGCTCCAAAATTCTGCATATCAACTGGCGGTGCTGGTGCTCCATCATTGGGGTTTTCTGCTGGGCGAGAACCACTCCCATTGCCTCCAAAGTTTCCACGGGTGTTCACCATCTGTCGATTTGCTCTAGGTTTAGAGATGAGAGGGAAACCAGAATAGACAAGTAATATGGAACTTATGCGGGGCGAAAGGTGTAGCCTTAAGGTCAAATTTTATTATTAGTATCTTGGTATGGCTGCTTACAATGCCTAAGGGCCTTGCAACACATACTGCACACTCAGCAAACAAAGCAAATCCAAATCGAACTAACTCTAGAGTCTAACGTCTAAAGGGTGACTCTTTATTCTATGACTTGACTCGGCGAAGGAGTCTCACTATAGATCCTACGCTCACTCATCGAGAAAACCTCCACGGCACAGAGTGCGTGTCTTTGTGGCATAAGCGTAGCTTGATCGCCATGTCCGGCAAGCTGTGTCCTCTATGGTAGTCGAAGAAGCGATGTCCTCATCGAGATCTGACTCCTCTGGATCGGGCTCGTGTAGCTCGAGCATCGGCTCTGGAGTGCAGTCCGTACAAAGTCATCTCCAACTCGTCAATCCTTCGTAGAAGGTGTGCCACATACTCTTGAGCTTCCCGCCATCTGTTCTTCTCTGTCGTGATCTCCTTGCGGGCCTTCTCAGCTCCTTGCTTGTATTATCCAAGACATCCTCCTGGCGACAACAAATCGTGCCAACCGTGTAACCGTGGCATCCTCATCCTGAATCTCCTTCGTCAAGAAGGTTATCGCTGCGGGTGATAACGGAACACCGTACTCTCAATTCTCTGGCGTAGATACGGGTAATGTGCCGCATTGCTCGTCGTGATACTTCTTGGATACCCATTTGCATTGTAGATCTCCGCGGTCACGTTGTATCGAGCGATTGCCTGGGCCCTTTTTCCTAGCAGTACCTCAATCTTCACATCACAAGCCTTGATCAATCACGCTTGCACGATCACTTCCACTTGGTATTGGGGCTTCTCAAAATCTCCAGAGTCTCAGAGCATATGCCAAAGTTCTGGCGTGACCAACTCCCAGATCAACGTAGTTGAACTCTTCCTCCATCTGTCACAAGAGTGCTTTACGTAAGAACTCGGAATTTTTAAATTGTGACAAGGTAAGGGGAAATTTCAGCAAGAGACAAGAAAAGAGAGAAGGGGATAAGTCGAGAGGTCATTTCTTGTCTTCACAAATTTTTAGCTTGAGAAAATAGGTTTTATCCTCACTACGACCATTCTAGCTTAGGGTTGAGCCTACAGTCAAGTATGGCTCTGATACCACCTCTGTCGGGACCCCGAATTTGCAAATCCGGACCCTCTGTGTATTCAGCACTAGTCCAGAACGCAGCTTAGTGCACCACAGTCTTAACATCGGTAAATATCACAATCATACCAATCGATATTATCAAAGTACTTTATTTAAATAACCAAAGGGTTACTTGACCTTATGGCCAAGGTACAAATATATGCCTTGCAAGGCGAAACTTATTCAGAGAAAAATAATAGCAGCGGAAAATCAAATAAACTTCGTGGCGCCATCCAAGATATACCACAGCAACTGACCGGCTCGCATCCCTAAGTAGACGGGTCCTCTTGGAATTCCTCCTCCGAAACTGGTGTAGTCTCCTCTTCAACTGGTATTGTGTTGAGGCAAGGGTGAGTACTTGGTACTCAGCAAGTCATGCACAGAATGCAAGCTAATATACTATATGCACGGCTTGGTACAAAGGAATAGCTCAAGGTATATTTGCAGAAATGACTTTTGACAATTAATAAAAGTAGATTCGAAAGCAGTAGAAATAAGTAAAGCATAAATAACTTTTCAAGAAGTTTAACAAACATTTTTCCCATCCTAAACCACATTTCCATCATCTTCATTGTTAAACCAACCCACCTTTCAAACCAAAGTTATTTTTGAGAAAATCTAACCCTTGATCGTAATTCCGAGCATTGTCCAAGTGCCGTGGACTCGGCTATTTAAATAGATTCTACACTCTGCAGAGGTTATGCACTTTTCCCACAAGATACGATCAAACACCACAAAGGCGAAGTTCAGTAACAAAGCCTTTGGAAGCCTCAAACAACACAGTGGTCCTCTCAGGTTCGTGCTCTACACCATCCCTTCCCTTAGCCAAGGCGAAGTATGGGACCAACACACCGTTAGATGGGTATCGGCCCACGACCACGATACGCTCCCCGCACAATCACACAAACGGTGTAATCGACACCCTGAGGCTCCACAAGTGAGTCCTTAGCGACTTAGTCAACTAGGGCCGTCCCATTCCGGCCATGTGGTTGCAAGTATGACCCAGTTCAAAGGCTTGCAAGGTTAAGTCCTTAGAGTGACCAGGGCAAGACTACCCGAAAAACCAAATCAACATCCCCAATGCCACAACCGCCCACTGATTACTCTTGCCACATGCCCTGGCCGAAAACTGTTTATCAAACCCGCTTGATTACCATGCACCACGTGCCATCAACATCACATGATACTTTTCCAAAACAAAGTTCAATATATCATTAAGTCAATATTAACATTTGATTGTCCAAAATCATGTTATGAGCACGAGTGTGTCTAAGCGATACTACAACGATCTAAACCCATGTTGGCAATTTAATAATGTCCAACTAGTAATCCACAACTAGGGTGACAAGGGTCATGGCACATACTTAAATAATCAAGGTGTCATACAGAAATTGGTACTTATCTAACCCCCATGTTTAAACCAAGTATTTTTCTAATTGAACTAGCATGCAATAGTTTAAATCAAAATAGATTTCAAATAGGATCAACATGGTCAAAGCACAACTTGCCTTCAAAAAGCACTTGCTCTTGGTCTTGAGTTGGATCCCTGAGTCAACACTTCTCCTTCGAATCCTTCCCAGGCACTTCAACGCCTACTCGTAAAGCGTGCAAATAGCAAATACCCAAATAAACAATAGGCAAAACATCCCAAAACTCCAAATAAAATCCATAAACAGAGAGAACATAATTTTCTGGATTTTTAGAAACTGAATCACAAATTTGGAGTTAAAGCATAAAAGTTATGATTATTTAATGTTTAAATAATCAATCAAATAATATTACAGAGAAAAACTTTAGTCTAAAAATTAAATAAAATTCATATTTAGGTAGATCTCAATTTTATACAAATTTAGAAATTTGAATCACTCAAATCGGAGTTGAAACGCATAAAAGTTATAAGCGTTTGAAGTTTGAATCTAAATTTGAAATCATTATTCGAATTAATAAATCATTTTCTTTTTTCGAAATTAATTATTGCGTCGGCATGGACACGTGGCAGCCTCGATTGGTGGTGGCGTCGGTACGTCCATGGGCGTGGTCACGCTTCGGCTCGGGTCACGCAGTGGACTCGGTCCACGACTCCACGTGAGGCCCGACATGTAGGACCCACTGTGGCGTCATTCTTGGCGTCGGCGCTTCAGGGACGGCCGGCCCGACATCTTGAGCCCGCCATGACGTCTGGCCGTGGACGTCATGGTGTGGTTCGGCGAAGCCGCCGACACGCGGCCCGTGCCAGTCGGCGTCACGCGTACGACGCGTCGGCCCAACTTCCCGACGCGTGGCTCGATCTCGGCCGTTGATTTGAAAATCAACCCGCCGGATTAGATCCGGTGTTGACGCGTTTGGGTTAACGCATTGATTTCGGACCGTTGGATCTAGATCCGACGGTGGAGATTGGATCTAGGATTTGGAGCAGGATCTCACCGTGCGATGACGCGTGGCGTGATCTCGAGCGTTGGATCTTGATCGGACGGTGAGAGAGCTCGCGTCCGGCGATGGCTTGGCGGCGCGCGCTCACCGCGCGGAGGACGACGACCTTGCCGACGGCGTTTCGGGCGCGCTTCCGGCCGGCGAGAGATCCCTTCGGGCGCGTCTCGTCGCGGTGAGTCCGGATCTGGGGTCAACGGCGGCAGAGGACGACGGACGGCGACGGAACGCAGCGAAAACCGCGGCGGAGCGTCACGGCAACTCCGGCGAGCGATTGCGGCTGAACGGTGGCGGCTCCGGCGACGTTGTCTAGGTCTACGGGTGCGCGCTGAAGTCTAGGTCACGACCGTGGTGGCGGCGCATTAAATAGCAGCCTCGGCGTCCGTGAAACGCACGGAGACCGAGGTCGACACGGTTTCGACGGCGGAGTCCGGCGGCGGCACGGAGAGGCGACGTGGCACGCGCACAGCCGTTGGATCTCGATCCAACGGTGCGCGAGTTTGGGTCCGGGTCGGACTCGGGCGAGCTGGCTGGCTCGGTCGGCTCGGGCTCTACTGGCGTGGCTCAATCGTGGCCGTTGGATCAAGATCCAACTGTCCGCAGCGATTAAGGCTTTCGGCCGAGTGGGTTCGGTCGAGTCACGTGGTTCGGTCGGACTCGAACTCGAGTCGACTCGGGCTTCGATCGGATGAACAAGAACCGACTTCGGTTTGGATTTCAATGATTTAATATTTAAAATAATTCCCGATGAATTCATTTAATTCATTAAAAATAGCAAATGACTCAGAAAAATTCCAGAAAAATTCTGGAAAATATTTTAGGGTATTTGGGACTCAAATAAAATATTTCCAACAAAATTTTATTTGCAAAATTAAATTCTTTAATTATTTCAAAATGGAATAAATTCAAATAAATTCCAAATAAATCCAAATAAATTCCAGAAAATTCCAAAAATTCACCAAAGTGCCAAATCACACATGAATTTAAGAAAAGTAAAATTTTGGGGTGTTACACCAATTGCAGCCTCCATTGTGCGAGTTCATCAAATTCTATGACACAGAGCAGACTCCTAAGATGGAGAGGATGCGGAATTGGGAGTACTCGCATCGCAGAGCTATGGTAGAGCAGCAGTAGCGTGAGCAGGACGAGGAGGAGAAGCGCATGAAGCATCACGAAGAAATGCGTGTAGAGAGGGAGGCCGAACGGCAGCGCGTGGCGGCCGAGCGGGAGGCCGAGCATGAGAGGAAGCGCGAGAGGGCGGCTAGGGACAGGGCGGCAGGCACCGATGGGTTGCGCAAGGGGAAATATCCCCGATGCACTCAGTAGTGTAGCAGAAGGGCCATTATTGTATCATGTAACCGCTTTTAGTTTTAAGCCGTAATAAAGATTGTGGCCTGCCTTATTTTCATCACTAACATCTTATTTGTGAATCGACCTCTCTCGTATCTCCCTCTCCCACCCTCGTTAGGGTTATTGCACCAGTACATTTTAGATGCAAAGAAAAATGTAAATTAAATATTTTTCCATAATATGTTAGTCCATATATCAAATGAAAAATCTCATCCATTCTTACAAAAAAGTACCTTCCAACGCGACATGTTACGGGCTGGTGAAAAGGTTTACGCGTTACGGTTTATTTACGACTGTAATACTTAGGGTTATTGCGCTAATACATTTGACATGCAAAAAAACGTGTAAATAAAATATTTTTCTGGAATATGGTAGTCCATACATCAAACATGAAATCTGCCTCATTCTTTCAAAAAAATATATTCAGACATGATATTTCACTGGCTGCCGAAAAGGCTTAAGCGATATCGTTTTTCGTCGACTATAATAGTTAGGGTTATTGCGCTACTAGAATGTAGCTCCAGAGTAAGGTGTAAATAAATTATTTTTTCAGAACATGGTAGTCCATATATCAAATAGCAAATCTGCCACATTCTTCCAAATAAATACATTCGAACAGGATATCTTAAGGGTTGCCGAAAAAGCTTCGGCGTTCCATGAAAGCGAGGCTTCTTATAGCCATTTCATTTTTTCAATTGAGTTCATTCCGTCTTATTTTTGCAAAAATGAGACATCTAAGACCCTAAGAAAAGGTTAAATTTATTTCATGATTTTTGGACCCAGGGTTTATATAGTTTCTTCATAATACATAAAAGGGTATTTAACAAAACTTGATTTTAACTATTTAAATTTGCATGAAACATACTATTTTTTGTGAGTTATTATGAATCCTTATGGCTTAATAAAAATTTGGAAATTTTTTCCATGATATTTGGAGCCATATTTTATATAGTTTCTTCACAATACCTAAAATGGTCTTTTAGTAAACCTGATTTTAATATTTTAAATTTGCATGAAACATGCTACTTTTTTAATATATTATGAATGCTTATAGTGTAATAAAAATTTAGAATTTTTTTTCATAATTTTTCGAGGTTCGTAGCATCCGATATGGATTATTTGACTATATAATGAATTAAAATAATTAATTAAATGCCACATCACCTGCCAGTCGCTGCCACGTGTCGTGACTAGGCTCTGTCGCGTGACCGTGGTGTGATTGACCCGTGTGTCGCTGCCACGTGGCGCGACTGACCCATTTCGCTGCCACGTGGCGGACTGGTGGGTACTTTTGTAATTTTTTTACTTCGGGTATATTCTTGAATTTTTTCGATTAAAAATGTTTATTTTAAAAAAAATTCGGAGGATGACATCAGCCTGTCTAGACTGTTGCGCGCCAAAAACCAAGGTGAGCTGTCTTAGATCCGAGAAATTTTTATTGTGCAAGCTATGATATAATTATTTTTATGAAATAGTCTTTATAACGATAAAATTGTAAAAGTAGTCTCATACATGCCGCTGCAGCACCTTGCAACTCGTGCTGCACACTGAGAAAACATAAAGACACTAACGCCTAAAGGGCGGCTCTACTAACACAAAAGTCGTAACTCAAACACTTGAGTCTCAACAACTGAAGTAGACTCGATCACTCGTCAAGTCAACCCAGCTGTGGCTCTCCTGTGGCATACACCGATGGGTGGTCTGGCATTAGTGCAAACTGATCCCTGTGGCCTTGAGCTACGGTAGTAGTCGACGATTCCTCCTCCTCAGGCTCGGGCTCAGACTCGAGCTCCAACTCAGCCTCCTCCTCTCTAGCGTAAAGGGCCTCCTTGAGCTCAGCGATCCTTTGTGGCACCAACACTCGGGTCTCCTGAAGTCTCAGCTCAGCAGCCTCCAAAGCATCAAAGGTCACCTGAAGCTCCTAAACTATGCTCTCCATGACCTCCTTGTGACATTACGGAATGTGACATTATAGATTTCGGCATTACGGTACGAGTTTATACCAAGTTTTTGGGCTTTTCAAGTTGGGCCTCTCCGGGGGAGTTTGGTCCTTGCGGGATCTAGCGTTGGCCTTGGGGGAAGTAATTGGGCCTTTGGTAGAGGCTCTTGGCCCATGTGGGGGAGTTGGGGGGCAGAAATTTCAGCCCCCAAGTGCCCTAACCCTAGCCCCCATGCTCCCCACCCCTTCCCCCCTAGCCGCCACCTCTTCCTCTCCCTTCCCCCATGCACCACTCCCCCTCCCTCACCTCCCACGCAGCCCTCCCCTTCCCTCAATCTCTCCATTTGGGAGCCATCCAACCAAGGCGATCCGGCGATTCCGATGTGTCCGACGGTTCTGGCAATTGGAGGGAGATCGTGGCCGGGAAGGAGGAGATGTTCGTCGTTCGTGTGGTTCTTCAAGGGAGGTAAGCAATTGTGGATTCTTTAGTAGAGTTTTGGTGCTAGTTATATGGGGGAATATATGCCCAAAACCCATGTTTAGGTGCTGTGGTTAGATGTATTTAGGGAGACCGCAATTCTGTCCCACGTTCTGTCCTCGGGCAGATTTGAACCCCAACTTAGGGCTTGAGTTTTGGGAATTTTAGATGCGTTTTCTGGTCGGCCGGCTGTTGAGAAAGTTGTAGTTAATTCAATTACCTTTAATTTTACACTAAGAACACTAAATTCTGTCCAGCTGTTTAAAAGTTATGGCTGTTTTACCGAGCACTGTCAAATTTGTGACGTGATTGGAACAGATAGTGTTCAACTGTAGATTAGACAATTTTAGAGGCCGATTTAGTCTTCGCGAATACCTAGAAAAAGTTGGGAAATTTCCTAAGATTCGAGAAAATGTACTTTTTTACTTGATTTGGAGTTTTAGAACTCAAGTTATGCTAATTGGAAGCCCGCTGTCCCAATGGGACATATTCTCTGTTTTCGGGTTTTAGGAGTGGGTTGCAAAGTCGTTGTAGATGATCGCTCTCGTACGGTTTTGTGGGCAAGTTTTGAGTGTATTGTACCTATGTGCAGGTGGTGTGACCCCGGGAGTGCCCTCAACCTCTCGCCACTCCGTCGCTCACGGTTGAAGGCAAGTGTATTGTAATGTTTGTGACTTGAATGACGTTATGTTTTCGTTATGATGCGAGTTAACCGTTGATATGTTTTCTTACCATGTTTGATTCTTGGAATGAGATAAGTGAACATGAATTATTAGATGGTTATGCATTTGCTGAATTACGAATGGTTGCAAAGTTTATTCATGCTTATGGTAAATTGGTGAGTATGTAGTGATGATGAGAATGATAAAGTGATGATGGTGAGTAAAAGGATATTGTGCTTGACACCTGAACAATGAAAGGTAAACAATGTATTCCTTGCAATCATAGCATGAGGACTGGCCAGGACGGTGAGAAAGTCATAACTAATCCGGTAAGGTCGGTGAGAAAGTTATGACTAATCCGTCGCGCCACTGAGAAAGACCTACCTCGTAGTCCCATCCACGGTTGTGTATGGGAGCGAGTCAGTAAGAGTAGGCACCCTCCATCTACGGGATGGAAGGAGAAAGAGGGTGCACACCGACGGGTGTGCACTCGGTAATACCGGTATGTGCTAAGAAAAGAGACATGTGCATTGCATTGCATTGCATGAATGAAGATGATTATGAGATGTTTATGAAGTTGTACTATGAGATGCTTATGATGATGTGCTATGATATGTAATAATGATGCTATTGATTAATGTTGATGCTCTATTCCATTGCAATACACTTTGCTGAGTGATGAACTCACGCTTGTGTTTTATGATGTTTTTAGGTACAATGAAACCGGCATGCGGGAAAAGGGATTAGCGGCACATCTTCACGTAGCTTCATTCACTTAGACAACTACACTTTACCATTTGTAGTTGTGATAATAAGTTTATTGCGCTAAAGCTTGGAGTACACCTTAATGTCTGCTTGGTTCTATCGTTCACTTGGTTTTAGTTCATGAAATGGTTTAATTCATTATTCTGGACTTAAATTGTTACTATACCTCCTGTTATTGCTGTTTTAGATGTCATTCATTATGTTATGTCTTGTGATATTATTGCTATTGCTTCAAACCATGGAAAAACAAAGGAGATGCTGCCGAAATTTCGGTTAAAGCATTTGCGCCCTTGCTGTAATTTGTCTTTAATTGTGGTATTTAGTTGCTATTTCTACTATGTTTGGTGACATCCAGGGCATACTAGGTGCCAGGGTGTTACACTCCTCTTGAGCGGCAGCAAACCTAGCTAGGTGAAAAAATGCGGCATCTCCTTCAAGGTCAATCCTAGCACTGGTGGCACCTACCTCCTGGGGATGGAGATGAAACACAAACTGCCTCAGCCCCTCCGAGTAGTTGTGAGTGACCCGGTGAATGCAAGACATGCTGAATCCAGAATGCCAACCTCAATTGTAGACCTCCTCACTGTTATGTTGATTGGATGGCTGGCTTTCGTGTCTTCATGTGCATAGATGGTGACTTTGCAATCAACCATCGTCCTTTTCCATTGATGATCAACCTATTGGCCATGCAAATCGGCCTATCAAATACTCCCAGCACTTGAAGCATCCTCCACAACTTAGTGGAATATCCATCGTTGTGATCTCCATAGGTGTGCGTCATCCTCATCTGCGAAAACACAACTCTCGTGAGATTTCAATTTTTTTAAAACAAAGTAATGACAAAAAGTTTCAACAGGGGTATGAAACAAGAAAGAGGGGATGAGTTAAGAATTCATTGAACTTCTTGGTAAATTTTAACTTTAGAAAATAGTTTTACCCTCCCCAACAGCCAATCTAACTAGAGTCAAGTCCTAAAGTCAGTATGGCTATGATACCATCTCTATCGGGACCCGAAAGTGCAAATCTGGACTCTCTGCGTATTCTGCACTAGTACAGGATCATGCTAGTGCACACAGTCTCAACATAGATGAAATATCATAACCATACACAGCGAAATAATAATTAAAGACTTCATTTATAAATATAACATGTTTGGTCCACCTTATAGTCAACATACAATAATATGCCACGCAAGGCAAAGACTAAAAATAAATAAAGAAAACTGCAACGGAAATAAATAATCGTAGTAACCCATTAATATGCCATTGTCGGTGTATTCTACACCAGGGTGCCCACTTCACCGTAGTAAGGGTGCAAGGTGGTCGCCCATGACAGTGGCGTCAGTGCCACGCTGGCGGTCAAGAAGATGGTCGCCAAATGACAGTGGCGTCGATGCAACGCCAAGCACAAGATGGTGGTCGCCCAGCGGATAGGTGGCGTCCAGGCCACGGCGTTGGCGGTCAGCAAGATGGTCGCCCAGCGGACAGGTGGAGTCCAGGCCACGCCGCTGGCGGTCAGTATGGTGGTCGCCTAGCGGACAGGTGGCGTCCAGGCCACACCGCTGGCGCTCAGCTCCCGAGGCCACCTAGTGGTCTGTGCCACCACACAGAGGATCAAAAGCATTTAATGCGTATCATGCGCATTAAATGGGGGTAATGAAGGCCACAGTGTGACAGCGCATGTTCCCAACATGCGCATTTATTACGGATGATGTCACAGCGAAATCTCCCCCCCTGGCGAGGCGGGTGGAGCCGGCAGGCACGCGGGGCCCGAGGCCGGAGTGAAGTCAGCTATGTCAGAGCATTAAGTGTGACGCAAGAATAGTGACAGGTGCATTAAATGTCGTATGGCAGTGTAATGAGTGTGGTACACTGATGTAAGCTCCCATGCGCCCTAGCCAGCCCAAGTATAAAAGGAAGCCGGGGTGCATGGAAGAAGGGGTTCGATTGATTCGGTTTTGGTTCTTCAACCTTTGAAGAGCCGTTCCATCGGTTGGGATTGTCTCAGTTTCCCCCAAGAACACAAGCAAGAATAGATAAACAGGACTAGGGCTATTACTCGTTAGGAGGGCCCGAACCTGGGTAAACCCAAGCGTCTTCTCACAAGCTTCGCCTTTGATTCCTTTTCTCCATCTCTTGAGCGATCTCCACGAAAGCCCCCTATTCGAACTTCATATACACCCGACCCGGAGGTGTCTGTTGGTTCTTAAGCCGATAGTGGCGCGCCAGGTAGGGGGCTCGGTGGCTAGATTGCCCCTTCTTCTTCAACCTTCTCGCGAAACTTGCAAGAAGCATTGGCGGCCGCCGGCATGGAGGATTCACGTTCCAAGCACGACGACCTACCTGAAGAGAGCAGCGCTCGTAGCCGATCCCGGCGCCCGGCCAGGGCGTCGGACCTCCCGGGTCCCTTCGTCCTGGGAGGGACACGTGTTGCTTCCGCGCTCGGAGGACAGCCCGTTCGACGGCGCCTGTTAATGGGAGACGACACCCCAGCGCAGAATCTTCATGCGGCCCGGCTGCTCCTCGATCACCCTCCAGTTACTCTAGGGGGCAAAACCCCGGCCGCTACATGGCTGCGGGACATCGCCCGCCTAGTGGATGCTGCTCAGCAATAGGTAGAGGCGGCAAACCAGCCGGACGCTTCCAGCGTTGGGCGGCAGGATGTGCGCGCGATCGATGCGCAGGCTTCCAGCCGCCCCAACAAAGTTTTTTCTGGCCACGAGGGCCGGGACAAAGGGAAGGGTGCGCAGGTTGCAGCCCCCTTAGATATCGGGGGACGTGCACATGCTCCCACCCCTTCTCGCGGTCCCCCCAAGCCGACGGGGGGCCACGAGGATCTAAGGGCCCGTCTAGACGAAAGGCGGCTCCAGCCCGATGGTGACTTGCGCAATACCCTTAGGGGGCGTCGTGAGCATGCGCAACGTTGCGCTGGCCGCCCGACGCCTAGCGGTCGGGGGGAGATCTCACCCCTGACTCCAGGGAGAGCGTAGACTCGCACTCCTCGACACCCTCTCAGGGCCGAGGAGCGGGCGAGCGACGCTGCTCCCCCTACAACGTTGGATGACAGGCGTTTTCTCTCCGCCTACGCCAAGCTGCGTGGCCGGAGAGATTCCGCCCTGCGTCTATCGAAAAGTACGATGGTACCACCAACCTGGAGGAGTCCGAAAAGATCATGGCCAACTACCTCCCGACGTCGCTGACGGGCTCTGCTCGCTCCTGGCTGCTGAACCTCCCGCGAGGCTCCGTGCACTCGTGGAAAGAACTGTGCGACCTTTTCATCGCCAACTTTCAGGGCTCCTACACTCAGCCAGGCTTGGAGGACGACCTTCATGCCCTAGAGCAGACAAAGGGGGAGTCCCTAAGGGAATTTATCCGGCGGTTCAGCCACTGCCGTAACACAATCCCCCGGATTTCCGAGCAATCGGTGATCATCGCGTTCCGGAGGGGGGTTCGGGATCAGAAGATGCGGGAGAAGGTGGCTACCCGCACTATATCGACTACTTCCGAGCTGTTCTCCTTGGCGCATAAATGCGCCAGGGCGGCGAAGGCCTGGGAGCGCACGGCAAGGCCTTCCGACCACAGCGAGGCGGGAACCTCGAAAGCCTCCGATCACAAGAAGAAGAAGTAGAAGCGCAAGGAGGCGTGGCTGAGAGATCTCCGTCAGCTGGGCGGGCCTGGCCAAGCCCCAGAGGCGCGACCGCCGAGACAGGAGGGGTGATCGCAGGGACCACCGTTCACCCCGCCGAGAAGAAGACGGGGGCAAACCCTACTGCCCCATCCACAGGACCAGCGGACATGATCTAGCAGATTGCCAGGTCGTGTCCAAACTAGTGGAACAGCGGATCAAGGAACACCGTGAAGACGACCGCGACGACGCGGGTGAAGACCCTGCTCCGCTGGCCTTTCAGCAAGCGGAGCACACGGTGGCGTTCATTTACGGTGGCTCCGCCACCTATTCTTCAAACTCGTAGTACAAGCGAAAGGTGAGGGAGGTGTGCGCCACCGTGCCAACCCCCGGGGCGAGCAGGCCACTGAAATGGTCAAAGGTGCCGATCACTTTCAGTCGAGCCAACCACCCGGAGAGCGCTTCCGGCCCGAGCCATCTTCCGATTATGGTTTCTCCCACGGTCTGAAATGTGAGACTCAGGCGAGTGCTTGTTGATGGAGGAAGCTCCATCAACCTAATGTCAGTTGGGGCGTTCAGGGCACTCCAAATTCCCTATAATGAGTTGCGCCCGGCCCCTCTCTTCTACGAAGTTGCCCCCGGGGTAGGCTTGACGCCCCTGGGACAAGTCCGGCTGCCCGTCACATTCGGAAGTGTGGAGAACTTCCGGACAGAGAGAGTCAATTTTGAGGTCGCCGACTTCGACCTCCCCTACAACGCTTTACTTGGCTGACCAGCTTTGGTCAAGTTCATGGCGGCCACGCATTATGCCTGCATGATGGTGAAGATCCCTGGGCCTGGAGGCCCAATTACTGTGAAGGTGGATCGGCTGGATGCCCTGCGCCTCAGCAAGCAGGTGCTGGACATGGCCGGCGTCACCTGTTCAGCCCGAGGCGAGGACGACTGCCCAAAGGCCCCCCCGGTCAAGGCCCGCGCTTCACCCGGTCCCTCGGGTGAGGTGAAGGTGGTCCCCGTGGGTGAGGACTACTCTAGGAAGGTCGTGAAGATCGGTGCCAACCTCAGCACCAAATAGGAAGACGGGCTCGTCACCTTCCTCCGGTCCAACCTAGATGTGTTTGCCTGGGAACCATCTGAAATGACCGGGGTCCCTAGGGAGGTGATTGAGCACCGATTAGCAACACTCCCTGGAGTGCACCCAGTCCGGCAGAAAGTCCGGAGGCAGGCACCAGAGCGGCAAGATGCCATTCGGGATGAGGTGGAGAAACTGCTGCATGCAAGGATCGTACGGGAGGCCGCCTACCCTGAGTGGCTGGCCAACCCCGTGCTTGTCAAGAAGTCAAACAGGAAGTGGCAGATGTGCATTGACTTCATCGACCTTAATAAAGACTGCGCCAAGGACCCGTACCCTCTGCCACGAATAGACGTCGTCGTCGACTCCACAACAGGGTGCGAGGTCTTGTGCTTCCTGGACGCCTACTCCGGCTACCACCAGATCAGCATGGTGCGGGAAGACGAGGAGAAGACTGCTTTTTTGACCCCTCTCGACGTGTACTGTTATGTTCGAATGCCCTTCGGGCTGAAGAACACTGGCTCAACCTACCAGCAAGCTATGCATACTGTATTTCGATCACAGATTGGAAGAAACCTCGAAGTGTATGTTGATGACTTGGTAGTGAAGACCAAAAAGACTACTGGGCTTGTTGAAGATCTAGAGGAGGCTTTCTCCCACCTCTGGCAGTATTATTTGAAGCTGAATCCTGAGAAGTGTGTGTTCGGTGTGTCGTCCGGAAAACTGCTCGGGTTCCTCGTTTCCAGTCGTGGAATCGAGGTCAACCTGTAAAAGATCGCGGCCATTGAGCGGATGCAGCCACCCACACGGCTCAAGCAAGTATAGTGCTTAGCTGGTCATCTGGCCTCTCTCGGCCGGTTCATAGCCCGGCTAGGAGAAAGGAGCCTCCCCTTTTTCAAGCTGTTAAAGAAAACTGACTTCTTCGAATGGACTACAGAAGCACAACAAGCACTCGAAGATATGAAGAAGTACCTCTCCTCCCCTCCGATATCTTGTTGCCCCAGGCGCGAGCCGCCATCATTATATGTGGCGGCCAGTCCTGCGGTTGTGAGCGCAGCACTGGTGGCAGAGCGGGAAGGCGTCCAGCGGCCAGTTTACTACGTCAGCAAGGTGTTGCATGATGCGGAAACAAGGTACCCGCAAGCCCAAAAGATGGTGTACGCCGTGTTAGTGGCATCCAGGAAGTTGCGGCATTATTTCCAAGGAAGGGAGATCACAGTGGTTTCTGCCTATCCCCTGCGTGAGATCCTTCACAATCGTGAAGCGGAGGGCTGCATTGCCAAGTGGTCCGTGGAGCTAGGGGAGTTCGGCCTAAAATTTGCCCCCCGCACTGCAATCAAGAGTCAAATATTGGCAGAGTTCGTTGTCGAATGGACTCCTACCGAGTCTGAAACTGAAGAAATCCTCGCGCCCTCCCCCTGGACACTTTACTTCGACGGCTCCTTCAGGCTCGAAGGCGCGGGGGCTGGGGTCCTCCTGGTTTCCCCAACTAGAGACCTCAAGTACGTGGTCGTCCTGGACTTCAAGGCCACCAACAACGTTGCTGAGTACAAAGGCTTGCTGGAGGGACTTCGCGCCACCGCAGCCATCGGTGTTCGGCGTCTGCAAGTCAAAGGCGACTCCATGTTGGTCGTCAACCAAGCGAGAAAGGAGTTCTCATGCTCTGATTCTGTCATGGCGGTGTACTTGGCAGAGGTCAGAAAAATGGTGCGACACTTCGACGGGCTGGGGTATACTCATATCCCCCGGCGTGACAACTACTTGGCGGACGGGCTTGCGCAGCTCGCCTCGACAAGATCCCCTGTTCCGGTCGGAGTCTTTGAAGAAAGGCTTCCGCGACCGTCCATCGCAGCCCCCGTTTCTGGTGGGGACGATGGTGAAGCTACTTCAGCCCTCGTTCCGTAAGGGAGAGTAGTACCGACGGAAACGTCTGGCCAGACGAAGTACCCGGGCGATCACCGAGTGGTCGCCACACTTGACCAGGAAGGCACATGGATGGATCCGATCCTGGCCTACCTGCGGGATCAGTGTGCCCCGACGATGATGCGTCAGCAGAGAAGATAGCACGAAAGGCCAAGTGCTATACCCTGGTGTGCGGGGACCTGTACGGCCCAGGGTAAGCAATTCTTCAAGTGCATCACTCGGGAAGAGGGGAGCGATCGCTCTCGATATCCATGGAGGCGTGTCAAGTGAGCCATATGTCCAAATCGAGCGATGGTTGGGAAAGCTTTCCGCCAAGGGTTCTATTGGCCAACCGCCTCCAGGATGCTTATAGCCGGTGAGGAAGTGCGAGGCGTGCCGCTTCTCGCTAAGCAAATCCACCGACCAGCCAGGCTCGCAAAACATCCCGCCTCTCATGGCCCTTCGCGGTCTGGGGTCGGATATCTGAGCCCATTCCGCGGGCCACGAGGGGCTACACCCATCTGTTCGTCGCCATCGACAAGTTTACCAAATGGGTGGAAGCCGAAGCAGTGAGGGCCATTACCGCTGCCGCCGCAGTCAAGTTCATGCAAGGAATCTTCATCCGCTTCGGGGTCGCCAGCCGCATCATCACCGACAATGGCACACAGTTCACCAACGCTGTATTCTTGTGTTTCTGTGAAGAAATGGGCACCAAGGTTTGTTTTGCTTCAGTGGCCCACCCAAGGAGTAATGGCCAAGTTGAGCGGGCCAATGCGCTGGTGTTGAAGGGCCTCAAAACCAGGGCGTTTGATCGACTCCTTAAGCGCGGAGCCCGGTGGACTGAAGAGCTCCCGGCAGTATTATCGTCGCTTCGTACTACCCCCCAGCCGGGCCACCGGAGAAACTCCTTTCTTCCTGGTCTACGGTGCGGAAGCTGTCTTGCCTTCGGAGCTAGCCTTGGGGTCACCGCGCGTCGCGGCGTTCACGGAGGAAGGCCAGGAAGATCTGCGTCGAGAGGAAGACAATCTCCTGGAAGAAATGCGAGACCGTGCAGCCTTGCGTGCTACCCGGTACCAGCAAAGTCTTAGGCGGTACCACGCCGCCTCGGTCGGGCCGAGAACACTGGCATGCGACTGGTCTTGCAGACCAGGACGCATGCCGGGTTGCACAAACTGCCTCCCAGTGGGAGGCCCCTTTAAGGTGGTCTCGATCTCTTGCCCCGGGCGGTCAGTTGGCCATTGAAGACAGGAGGAGTTGGCGAACTCCCAAAACATAGAGCTTCTGCGCCAAGTTCTATCCCTAAAATGGTCAGTAAGTGCAGAGTGCCCCGACGGTCGGATCGAGTTTTCCTCTCCTTGGCGGTCGGGGAAGCCTCTGTTTAATCAAGCGCCGATTTTATTCAAAGCGCTTGTCATCTTCGTTCTCTTTTACGGTTTGCGCCTGGTGCTATACGCCAGAGTCGCCCTCGATGCCTTGCGACTCTCTGAAACCTCGACGGTAAAAGTGGAACCACTGGGTGAGCGCAGCGAGCAGGGATGGGCAATCGGGCGGCTGGTTTGGCACGGTTCTCAACACGGTCATGACGCTCCGGGTGTCCCCGTGAGAACCGGCGACTTAAACACCGCTACCGAGAGCCTACTACCCTGCCACGCCTCACCAAGTGTTCGGTCCCAAGAGACCGCGAGAGTAGTTAATTTCACAAGGTCCTAAGGTCCTGAGATGGCAGTGTTCCGGCGCGAGGGTCTCGAACCCTGCATCCCGACTAACCGTTAAAGCGTGCGGCTACCTTCGCTCGTGCAGAACCAGCAAAGTAGGGTGCGTGGACAAACATTCAAGCATAAGACATGTAAAGGGAAGCACGTGCATTCATGAGTAAGGGCTAACTTGCATGAGTTTTTTACAGATGAAGACAAAACAAAAGACAAGAAAAACTAAGTCGAGGGTCTTCACTCCTCGTCCGCCGTGGCTTCCGTGGCCCCCTGGTCCTCTGCCGGACCGGCGTCCAGCCTAAGAGCCACGTCCTCGGCCACCGCTTCCAGCGCGGGGTTGACCATCTCGAGCTGCCCGGCAACCTGTTCGGCGGCGTCGTGGACCTGCGCCTCTGCACGGGCCCAGTCCCCTTCCACCCCCTAGATGACGGCTAGGGGGTCGAAGTTGGCATCCCGGCTGGCGCAGCACGCTAGCACGTACTTCGCCGTGGCTGCCGCGACTGCGCGCCCTTCTTCACTGGACTGGGTGGATAAGGCGGCGGGCATAAGGGTGAGGAAGTCGGCGACACGGCACATGCAGAAAGCATAGTGCCATGCCCTCTGCTCAAGGGGGGGGGGCTGCTCCAGCCCCAGCGGCGCCAGGCTGGCCACCATCCGGTCGAAGGCGGGGCGCAGCATGGAGGTGGTCTCGAACTCTACGTGGAGCCGGTCACTCCTCTCCGCGTCGCACTCCCTGGTGAGCACCTCGACACGGAGGGCTCCTTGCGTCCTCTCCTGCTGCAGCTCCCGCTCCAGCCGCTCCGCCTGGCCGCGCCAGTCCTGCGCCTCCTTGCGGAGGCGGTTGATCTCCACGGCGGCCTCCTTCAGCCTCTCCTTGCTCGTTGCAAGGCGATTGCTCATGTTGGAGTGCAGCTCACTGAGGGCGGCCAGCAGAGCGTCCGCGTCCGCCGAGGGAACTAAAGCGTTGGAGGCCTCCGGAGTGGGCTGCACGCCCAACTCGCCTTCGGTCGGCGCGGTGATCACCCCCGTGGTGGCCACTTGGCAGTCACTCGCGTCGCCCCGATGCTCGTCCCATAGCCGGCGCCATCACGGCCGCCACTGCGGTTCCTGTCGCCCTCGGTTGGGGCACTTGAAGTGGTCGCCCTGAAGAAGGTAAAAAGAGGGTAAGCCTCTCAGATTAAAAGAACTTAACAGTTTGTCGTGCTTTGGTTTAAATACCCAGCAGGAGGTCTCCTGGAGAGCGCAGGCACGGAGTGAGATTCGCCCTCGCGGCGCCCGCGGAGCAGCGGCAAGATACAACTCTTGGCCGGCGGCGCAGAAGGGTTTGCCAGCGACGAGCTATGGTCGGTAACGCCTACTTCAACCACCCGCGACGGGGCGATTGAAGTCGTAGATGCGCCACCATAGAACTCCGCCGCTGGCCGAGCCCAAGCGATGCGGTCAAGGTCGTCGTGAGTCCTGCCGGGGACGCAAAGCCTCTTGGGTGGCACCGAAGCGTCGTCATCAACGGGCGTTGCCCCTTCCCTGGTCGCCGGCTGGAGGAGGGTCCCGGATCGTTAGGACCCCTTGGTGTGGCGTGTTCACCAGTCCCGTGGCGTCCATGGCAGGCATTGCACGGGTGATCGCCACGCACTCCCGGGGCTCCACGAGGCAAAGCGGGAGTGCACCCACCGGGAAAGGCGGGATGACGCCGGGAGCGCCCAGCAGCACCATCCAGGCATCGACTTTTGCGGAGGTTAAGTCCACTGCAGCTATTGGAAAATATATATAAAAAAAGAAGAAGAAAAGAAGGAAAAAGAACGCCGTCAGCTCGGCGGCAGTCGCCAAAAGCACCAAAAGAAAAAAGAAAGACAAGTAGCCTACCTCCGGAAATCGTCCGGGTCACGTCATCGAGGCCCGTGTACTGCCAGGCTGGGCAGGTACGGCGGCGTAGGGGGCTGATTCTCCGAGATATGAAGTCTCGGAGGACCATGCCTCCCATCAGGCCCGCTGTCCGCAGCTGGTCCACGCGGGCCAGCATCGTCTGGAGCTCGGGCGTCTCGTCGATGTGTGCTCCCCAGGTGGGGTTGCTGACCGCCGGCCCGGTCGACAACTCCAGGACTTCAATGCCACTGTCGTCCGCGATGTAGAGCCACTCGTTGCGCCAGGTCTTCCAGTTGGACCTGAAGTCCAACGGGATGTAGCGCGAAGCCGCGCCATCTCGGAGGCGAAGGTGGCAGCACCCCGACGGGATGGAAGGATCCCTGGCCGCGCGCAAGGCGTAGAAAAAGCGAAATAGAGGAAGATTGGGGGCCACTCCCACGAACATTTCGCAGAAGTAGGAGAAGACAACGAGGACGATGGAGTTGAGAGGAAGATGAATATTTTGGATGGAGTAGAAGTTGAGGACGGAGAGGTAGAAGTCGGAAACCGATGGGAGTAGGCCCGCCAGCATCGCCCAGCTGAAGAAGATCACTTCTCCCGAGCGGCAGTCGGGCGCGGTAGTCCCGGCGCGGACACGGAGGGTGCCGTCGGTAATATGCCAGGAAAACCTTGCGGCGTCTTCTTCCTCGACGGTCGACAGCGGGAGCAGAGGTGCTGGAGATGCCATCTGGGCGAAGGAGGCGATGTGCAAGAAGGAGGTAGTTCGCAAGAAACACGGCTGAGGACTTAGCGGATAAGTGACACTGAAAGAAAGAACTGCTCCCCCCGTGGCGATTTATATGTAGGCACACGGTGGGATGATCTGGCAGGAAACCCGAAGGGGCACGGCGGTTCAAAGGCGGGAAGGCCCAGCGGACAGGTGGCGTCCAGGCCACGCCGCTGGCGGTTAGTATGGTGGTCGCCCAGCGGACAGGTGGCGTCCAGGCCATGCCGCTGGCGCTCAGCTCCCGAGGCCACCTAGTGGTCTATGCCACCACACAGAGGATCAAAAGCATTTAATGCATATCGTGCGCATTAAATGGGGGTAATGAAGGCCACAGTGTGATGGCGCATGTTCCCAACACACGCATTTATTATGGATGACATCACGGCGAAATCCTCTCGGCGAGGCGAAGTGCGAGCTTCAGCACACTGGTCTTAGGCCGGATTGAAGTCGGCTATGTTAGAGCATTAAGTGTGACGCAAGAATAGTGACAGGTGCATTAAATGCAGTATGGCAGTGTAATGAGTGTGGTACACTGATGTAAGCTCCCATGCGCCCCAGCCAACCCAAGTATAAAAGGAAGCCAGGGTGGATGGAAGTAGGGGTTCGATTGATTCGGTTTTGGTTCTTCAACCTCTGAAGAGCCGTTCCATCGGTTGGGATTGTCTCAGTTTCCCCCAATAACACAAGCAAGAACAGATAAATAGGACTAGGGCTATTACTCGTTAGGAGGGCCCGATCCTGGGTAAACCCAAGCGTCTTCTCGCAAGCTTCGCCTTTGATTCCTTTTCTCCATCTCTCGAGCGATCTCCACGAAAGCCCCCTGTTCCAACTTCATATACACTCGACCCAGAGGTGTCTGTTGGCTCTTACGCCGACAGCCATAGACAACTTACAAGGCTCACACCCTAATTGTTCGACTCCTAGAACTCCTCCTCAAGAGCTAGTGTAGACTCCTCTTCAACTAGTGTTTGAATTGTTACAAGGGGGTGAGTACATAAAGTACTCAACAAGTCATGCACAGAATACAAGTCTATTAACTACATGCATTGCTTATTCCAAATGAATGGCTGAAGTGGTTATTTTGCATAAATCAACTTTACAAATGATTGACATGTATAGATTGAAATGATTGTAAATCAAATATCATCACTAAATAAGTTCTCATTTATTTTCAAGATCCACTGTCACGCAGCCTTATCAAATTCTTTACTTCCAATGGCACACAGCCTCCCATTCTTGAGTTTTATTTTTTAAGATCTAACTGAAAGACCGAGATGGCTATCAGAGGGGGGGGGTGAATGATACCAAATAAAATTTCCCCCACTCAAAGTACTCAAGACAATCCCGAAAGAAAATGGTGCTCCTCAAACTCGCACAAACCGGCAAAACCGGAACGACAAGACAACTATGTGTGTCCCTAGCTTACATGGATGAGAACCATGAATCATGTGAGGGATTTTTGAATCACAATCCTGGTTGTAAAGTGTCAAAATCAAAGAGTAATCAATTCAAATACTTCTTTTCTAAAAGAGATCAAGCCAAAACACAAAAGCCTCTTTTAGAAAAACAAAAGCAGATTTTTCAGGAATTGTCCTCACTTAGAGTAGGTGGATGGTGGACTTCTGTTGCTCCGACATTTTTGGCAATTTTTCACCCTGTGAGAAGATGAGTCATTAAGAACTCCACCAAACATCACCATCAAAACCCTTGTAAAAAAATCAGGAAAAATGAAGGACTACGAACAGTCAGGATATTCAATTAGGAATTTTGGGGCTCAGTTTTCACCTCATATATCCCAAATGGTGCAACCAGTATACTCCATAATTTTTCCATAGATGTATATATGAGTCACGCACCTTATCCAACAAGAATAACTCAAAAAGAATTTTTCTAGATTTTTCTAAAAATCAAAAACTGACTACTGCGCGAAGAACAAGTTCAGGACAGATTTGCAATCTTGATAGAAACTTGATTTCTAGTCTATCCTAGGGTGCAAGAAAGATGTAAAACCAAATGAGCACCCTCAAGACATCCTTGATCAACAGCATTTAGAAGGAGAGGAGGCAAATCCAAATTGCGAGAAAGTAAATTGCGAGAATTTACATGCGGGAAAGTAAATGCTGAATTTAAATTGCGTAAAGTAAAGACATAATGTAAATGCGGAATTTAAATTCACAAGAATGTAAATAAAATCTTTGTATTTTCTGTTGGAAGGTTTACAAAGCCTCACTTCATGTGGGCAAAGCTCAAAGGAGCAACTCAAACCTTCAAGTGAGGGAGGGCACCCCTCCCCCTCTATTTATACTACTCTAGGGCCACCTACCACCCTTGGATGAGTCCCAAACCCTAGGGCACTCCACCAAGGGCTAGGATTAACCCACTCATTTCACCCCACACATGGGCTTTACATGGGCCACATTGGCCATACATGGGTTTTTGTGAAATCATGTGCTGAAAAACTGGCTAAGATTTGAACTTGGAAAATGTGTTTTGTGCATGAGTTCGACAATTTGACAAGAAACAGTGAAGTTCTCTTTTGTGCCAGACCAAACTTTCAAGAAACAGTAAGTTTCCCTTGTACGCCGGACAGCTTTTCTTTGGTCCGTCGTGAACGTGTTTTCAAACGTTTTTGAGCCGGACTGAAACTTCTAAAACCAGTAAGTTTTACGTGTACGACGGACTCTCCCCTCCACAAGCAAGGTGGATTTTTTACGGCTGTTTTCACGTTTGCGCCGGACCGGATTTTTGGTCCGGCGTGAATGGTTTTTTGCTCGATTAGGGTTTTGAGCAATTTTAGAATTGAATTCTGGTTTGAATTTGAGATTATGAAATTTGTGAGAATTCCATGATGCTTGTTTTCAAGCGGACTTTATGCAATGCTCGTGTGAGTATTTGCATGGACTAATGTTGAGTCAAGTCGCGGACTTGTGCTCGGAATCGTTTTAAGGTTTGTTCATGTGCAGGTATTGCTCGAGGGCGAATGTGGTCGATGACGGGACCGAAACTAGGTTCATGGAGGAACTGAGGTTCGGGACTAGGTTCAGGGGGAACTGAGGTCTTGGTGCTCAAGGATGTCATGCGGGACGTTCGGGCTAAGAGAATGGTGCACATGAAGAATGGTTAGTCACGTGAGAATGGCAGGAGGTCATTCGCGTGCAAAGTGTTAGTCACGTGAGTATGGTAGGGTTGCCATACGCGTGCAAGAGTTGTACTCGGCCAGGTTTGGCCAAGAGGAGTTGTGTTGAATACATACTCTTTCTAGGATTAGGAGTGGGACTCCTTCTAGGATTAGGAGTGGGACTCCTTCTAGGATTAGGAGTAGGAATTGTATTCATGACTCCTTGTGTTTTGCTCCTTTAAATAGGAGGGGTTGTCTCCTGTTGAAGGGCATCAAGCTTTGAGCAAGCTTTAGGGTTGTACTCTTTTGTTTGGAGTACTTTAGACAAAAGAAAGGAGAAATAAAGATCAAGTTCTTCAAATCTTTCGGCGAGCTACAATTCTAGTTAGATCTATTCTCGTCATCTTCTGTCACAGCAAGCTTGCGAGGTTTATAAATTTTGATCTGTATGTCAGATTGAGCTGATTCTTTTTGGGTTCGATTCGCATTGGAATCTAGTTTCATGTGTCCAAATTTCAGATCATTACGACGGTTGGATCTCCAGGAATTCATGTTTTACCGAACCTTTGTCATTCTGTTTTTGTCGAATACAAGGCAATTATTTGGTTCTGTTTTGGGGTGAACTTTTAGTAGATCAAGAATTTGGTTTTAGCTTCTGCACAATCATTCACCCCCCTCTGATTGCTATATTCGTATACTTCGATCCTACAGTTTTAAACAAAACCCGGTCAACCATGTAGTATCAAAGCAAGGTTTTTCTAATCTATCTTAACCGGTGATTAGATCAATGGATCGTTATTCGACAAAACCATGTGTGTTCGATGGTGTTGATTTTCAGTTTTGGAAGGCCAAGATGGAGGCGTTCATCCAAGCACAAGGCTTCACAATTTTGGAGAAGGTCTACAAGCCATATGAAGTCCCTGCAAACGACAACGTCAACGACACCAATCGCGCACATGTTGAAGCAAATAGCAAGGCGCGCAACTTGATCATCCAAGGCTTGGGACGCAGTGACTTCGATCGTGTGGTTCATCTTCGATCCGCATATGAGGTATGGAAATCTCTTTGTGATTACCATGAGGGTTCTAACACTGTGAAAGAGGTTCGCCAAGACATCTACAAGAAGGAGTACATGCGATTCGAGATGAAACTGGGTGAGTTGGTAGATGACTTCTTTGCACGCTTTAATAAGATTCTTAGCAATCTACGTGCTGTTGGAGTCAACTATACTAATGCGGCCAATGCTAGACAATTGCTTAGTGCTTTGGACATGTCGGTGTGGGAGATGAAAGTAACATCTATACAAGAATCCTTTATCATGAGTACACTTACTTTAGATGTTCTTTATTCTAAGTTGAAAACTCATGAATTAGATGTTTTTGCTAGAAAGAATGATCATAAATCAATTGCTTTGACATCTCAATCTAGCATATCTCATAATGGTGCTGCTTCAAGTATTGCTCTATCTTTCTTATCTTCACTAACCGATGAACAGATTGAGCAATTCCCAGAAGAAGACTTATCACTACTCTCTTCTCGCTTTAACAAAGCTTTGCAAAATGTGAGGAAGAGAAAGAGAGGTGGTGGTGATCCTCCAAGATGCTATGAGTGTGGTGATCTCGACCATATTCGTCCAAACTGTCCTAAACTTGCAGGTAAAGCATCAAGGGAGGAGAAGGACAACGACAGAAGGAAAGAGAAGAAGTTCTCTTCAAGTAATAGAAAGAAGAAGAGTTTCATCAACAGCAAAGTTGTCCACCGAGTTCTTTCTGCTCTTGAACAAGTCAATTTGAGCGATGTGGATTCAGAAAGCAGCGAGGACGATGCAACTCCAAGTAAGCATGAGTTGACGGGGCTGTGTCTCATACTCTCATGGCTAAAAGCAGCAACAGCTTCACCGAGGACGATCATGCAGCGACTTCAATGAGGTAGATCCTTCATATGATGAATTAGCTATTGCTGTTGCTCGTCTTGGAAAATTGCTTGACAAAAGTGATAGAAAAATTAAGAAACATGATATTCTTGTGGAATCATTTAATGCTGAAATTACTAGACTTAAGACCTTGATTCCTAGTGATGATACTTGCAAATCATGTGACTTAATTTACAATGAGCTCACATTGCTTAGGAAAGAACATGCTCTTCTGTTGCATCTAAATGAGAAAAATGAGAAACATGTTAAACATGCTAGCTGTTCCACTGATGATTTGCATAGTTCAAATTCTTGTTCTAAATGCTCAACTCTTGAATTAAAATTGAAAGATGCAAATGCTAAGGCTTTTCAATTGACTGATAATCTGCTTACACATGAGGTTCTTTCATGCTCAACTTGTCGCAAGCAAAAAGAAAAAGTGGATGTTCCCTGCAATAATTGTTTAACTCTTGCTAAGAAAGTTGATTACTTGCAAAATTCTTTGGAACGTTTCACTAATGGCAAGAAAAACCTAAACATGATTTTGGATCAATCAAAAGTCAAGACTTTTCAGAACAAAGGTTTAGGTTTTGATTCTTATGCTCATCATAAATCACATGCTCCCACTGTTGTCAAAACACTTGAAAGTGGAAAATTTGAAATTGTCAATGAGCCTAAGAAAACTTTCTTTAAATCTGTTGGTCTTTTATCTTCTACTACGATGAATGCAAAATGTGCTTCTACTGTTAAAGCAAAACATCATGTTAAGTACACTTGCACTCATTGTGGTAGAGATGGACATTTAGTAGACTTTTGCTTTAGACTAGCTCAACAACAAAAGAGAGAAAGGTTTAAAGCTAGGTCTAATTTCAGACTTGCACGTTTCATTTCTCATTATGTGCCTAGGGTGATGCAAACACCACTTGTTGCTAAGAACACGAGAAAAGACAGATATGCTTTTATGCATAAGAATGCTCGTGTTGTGCCAACTGTTGTGCGTCGTGTGTCTCAGTACTGGATTCCTAAACATCTTATTTCTAACCCCAGTACCGAGATCTCGACACTTTCTGCTTCTATGTAGGCTTCTCACGCGAGGAGGGAGAACATGTGGTTAGTGAATTTCGGATGCTCACTTCATATATTCAGTGATAAGATTTGGTTCTCCTTCACTCGTGCATATCGTGCTAAAAGTGTTATTTTTCAAGATGCTTCTTCCACCTCTGTTTTCGCAAAAGGCACTAGTCCAAATAGTGCAGGTACAGGTGCATATGTTTAGGGGGAGAGTATCTTTGTTGATGAAGATGATGATGATGCTGTTGAGGATGAGATAATTGGAGTTTGTTGTGTGCTTGTGTGCTCGTTTTCAAGCTTCCCCGCGTGCTTCACATCGACAAGCTATCAAGAGGATTTTAAGGTATCTCCGTGGTACTCAAGATTTTGGCATTTGGCTTTCTGCTTCCTCATGCATTAGTTTAAGAGCTTTCTCTGATGCTGAATTTGGAGGATGTAGAATGGTTAGCTAAAGTTCATCTGGTTCATGCCACTTCTTGAGTAATTCTCTTTCTTGGACACATTGACATCAGATTTCACTTTCTTAGAGATCATGTTGAAAAAGGCAACATTGTGCTTCACCATGTGGATACTGAACATCAATTGGCAGATATTTTCACAAAACCTTTGTCCTCTTCTCGTTTTACTTTTATTCGGGGAGAACTTGGGATTATTCATCCAATAGGTTTGTTTTGAGGGGGAGTTTTCTTGCCAAATTCTTTCACTTAATGAGCTCACTTTATCATATTTCTTTATATATTATGTAATTGTGCTAATATATGATAATCTAAATTGTTCCACTTGAACTAAAAATGACATTGCAGAATTCCTTGGTCTGATTGCCTATAGCTAATTACTCTGTGATATCTTACTCTTCTAGGCTTGATATTGAATCTTCTTGACAAAATTTGGGCTATGAAGCAAGTGTGTTTTCAGCTTTACTCTTTCAAAAGACCTTTTAATCTCCTTGCATGTTTACAACCAAAAAATAAAGGAAAATGGAATCAGTTAAAAAAAAGGGGTTGTTAAAAGCAAAAACCTCAAGTCAGGATGCTTTCCCTAAAAGATAAGATGTATGCTTCAAGCATGCCATTCCCTCAAAAGACAAGATGTATGCTTCAAGCATGCCACTCCAAGGAAATAAAAGAAGTATGCTTCAAGCATGCCACATGCCGTTTACTGTTTAAAGATTAAATTGGTCTACTAGATTGGAGTTGAAACTACTTGCTCGCCCGGATTTTTTAGTTGCTTCAACTTTGAGCCTTTGTTTTTTCTACTAAAGGTTTTGCTTCATACTTGGCTATAGTTGACTGAATTGAGGTTGAGATGCATGTCATTTCCTAACTTGTTAAAATCACATCAAGATCATGTATTTTGCAGATTATGTGATATATAAGGTTATATGATCGAATGAGCTCATCTTTTCCTATCTTGGCACTTCCTTGTTTCTCCTTGTGAAATCATTGTTTCAGAAAATTTTTGAACATGTTCTCTCTTTTGTACTCTTGATGAATCCATTGTCAAAGGGGGAGAAATTTGGGAATCGTTGAAAAGTTTAAGAAAAAGGGGGAGAAGAAAAAGGGGGATTTGTTTCTGGAATTTTGGGAGAAGTTTGGAGATTTTTGGAATTTTTGGGCACATTGCACATTCACACACATTTTCCTTCTCAGGGGGAGATTTTGTTTTGCATTTTGGTCAAAGGGGGGATTCTGTGTTTTTTCTCTTTTTAATCATTGATCCTTTGGATTTCAAAATCTTTTGTAAAGTGAATGCCAAATGTTCAATTCTAATTGGTGTTGCCAATGTTTTCATCAAGGGGGAGATTGTGAAATCATGTGCTGAAATATTGGCTAAGATTTGAACAAGGAAAATGTGTTTTGTGCATGAGTTCGACAATTTGACAAGAAATAGTGAAGTTCTCTTTTGTGCCGGACCAAACTTTCAAGAAACAGTAAGTTTCCCTTGTACGCCGGACCGCTTTTCTTTGGTCCGCCGTGAACGTATTTTCAAACGTTTTTAAGCCAGACTGAAACTTCCACAACCAGTAAGTTTCACGTGTACGACAGACTCTCCCCTCCACAAGCAAGGTGGATTTTTGACGGCTGTTTTCACGTTTGCGCCGGACCGGATTTTTTGTCCGGCGTGAATGGTTTTTTGCTCGATTAGGGTTTTGAGCAATTTTGGAATTGAATTCTGGTTTGAATTTGAGATTATGAAATTTGTGAGAATTTCATGATGCTTGTTTTCAAGCAAACTTTATGCAATGCTCGTGTGAGTATTTGCATGGACTAATGTTGAGTTAAGTCGCGGACTTGTGCTCGGAATCGTTTTATGGTTTGTTCATGTGCAGGTATTGCTCGAGGGCGAATGTGGTCGATGACGGGACCGGAACTAGGTTCATGGAGAAACTGAGGTTCGGGACTAGGTTTAGGGGGAACTGAGGTCTTGGTGTTCAAGGATGTCATGCGGGACGTTCGGGCTAAGAGAATGGTGCACATGAAGAATGGTTAGTCACGTGAGAATGGCAGGAGGTCATTCGCGTGCAAAGTGTTAGTCACGTGAGTATGGTAGGGTTGCCATACGTATGCAAGAGTTGTACTCGGCCAGGTTGGGCCAAGTGGAGTTGTGTTGAATACACACTCTTTCTAGGATTAGGAGTGGGACTCCTTCTAGGATTAGGAGTAGGAATTGTATTCATGACTCCTTGTGTTTTGCTCCTTTAAATAGGAGGGGTTGTCTCCTGTTGAAGGGCATCAAGCTTTGAGCAAGCTTTTTGGTTGTACTCTTTTGTTTGGAGTACTTTAGACAAAACAAAGGAGAAATAAAGATCAAGTTCTTCAAATCTTTCGGCGAGCTACAATTCTAGTTAGATCTATTCTCGTCATCTTCTGTCACAGCAAGCTTGCGAGGTTCATAACTTTTGATCCGTAAGTGCGATCGAGCTGATTCTTTTTGGGTTCGATTCGTATTGGAATATAGTTTCTTTTGTCCTAATTTCAGATCGTTACGATGGTTGGATCTTCGGGAATTCGCGTTTTACCGAACCTCTATCATTCTGTTTTTGTCGAATACGAGGCAATTATTTGATTCTGTTTTGGGGTGAACTTTTAGTAGATCAAGAATTTGGTTTTAGCTTCCGCACAATCATTCACCCCCCTCTGATTGCTATATTCGTATACTTCGATCCTACAGTTTTAAACAAAACCCGGTTAACCCGATGCAACGGGCCTTCATCCGTTGGACTTGACCGCTCAGTTTTCGCCTCTTCGAGCCTCCAACCCGAACCGAAAATCTTGAGCCACCTCAAGTCCATTTCCATGACGTCCAAGTGATCCTAGTTTGAGCCCAACCATCTCGTCGGCATCCTCGACCGCTCCGGACCTTGGTTCTCCCAACCTAGTCCCGGTACTCACCAACGACCAGAGCTGCCTCAAGAACCTGTACCACAAGGACCAAACCATTTTGCACATTCCACAATACACTTAACTTTTTCTTCCTGCATGTTAGTCCATAATTATCATTAATTCAAACATGCAATACCGAGTCAAATCAAATTCAAGGTGTCATACTGCAATTAGGCATTTATCTATTTTCATGTCATGAGCACGTAGCGGGTCTAAGCATCAACTACAACGGTCTAAGTACCCAATGTTGGCAATTAATAATGTCCAACTACATATTCACAAATGGAGGGTGACAAGGGTTCATGGCACATAATTTAATTAAACAAGGTGTCATACTGCAATTAGGCATTTATCTATTTTCCCAGAAATAATTTAAACAATTTCTTATTAAATTAGCATGCAATAATTTAAATCTAATTAATTTCAAAAATGGGATCAAAATGGTCAAAGCATAACTTGCCTTCAAAAAGTACTTGGTCTTGGTATTGAGCTGGCTCCTGGGTCAAAACTTCACATTCGTAGCCTTCAGGCACTTCAACGTCTACTCGTAACGCGTGCAAATAGCAATAAATAAACAAACATTAGGCAAAAAGTGTCCAAAGATTCAAATAATGTTCATAAACAGAGAGAGCATATTTTTATAAATTTTTAGAAATTTGAATCATCCAATTCGGAGTTAAAACACAAAAGTTAGACCCATTTTAAGTTTGGAAAATTAATTAAATAAATATAAACAGAGAAAACTCATGTTCAAAAATTAAATAAAATTCACCATTAAGTAGATCTCAATTTTATACAAATTTAGAAATTGGAATCGCTCAAATCGGAGTTAAAATGCAAAAGTTATAAGCGTTTGAAGTTTGAAAATTCAAATAAAAGAATAAACCAAATTAATTCATTTATTTTTCTATTGAAAAATCCGATTTATGACGTCAGCGTGGAAATTGAATTTCCACCGAATTATTTTTCTATTGAAAAATCGAATTATGACGTCAGCGGGTCCATGGACCTGGTCCACGGCTCGGGTTCGGTTCACCGTGGGCCCGGTCCACGGGTACATGTCTCACTGACATGTGGGACCCCTCGAATGACGCCAGCGCTGATGTCATCACGCTCGGCCACAAGGTACTGACACGCGGGCCCCACCGTGACGTCACGGATGACGTCATGGTGCCATTGGCCACCGGCCGACATCGCGGACCACGCCGACGCCACGCGTGGACGCCGACAACCAGCGCCTCAGCGTGGGCCGCGCGCTTCGGCTCGCCTCGCCGCGTGGCACGACGATGCGGGCCGTTGGTTTGAAATCCAACGGTCCAGATTGGATCTGGATCACGCACGTTGTGGACAACGTGGCATGTCCAGATTCAATTTAGATCGGACGGTCAAGATCCGATCGGGTTTCACCGCGTCAAGGGGGTGACATGGCATGTCCCGGGCGGCGACGCGTGGGTCAATCTACACCGTTCGATTTTGATCGAACGGCAGAGATCGCATCTAATGCTACAACGCGGGTTAACGCTAACCATACAATCTAGATCTAACGGCTGAGATCTAATCTAGGCACGGTGCAGTTTACGGCTACGTGGTTCAATCTAGAGCGTTGGATCTAGATCCAACGGCTGAGAATAGATCTAAAGAATAAAACGTGGAACTTACCCACGGTGACGTGGACGAATCTTGGCCGTGCGATGAAGATCCAACGGTGGAGAAGCTTCGCGGGTTCGGCGATGTCCACGGCGGAGCTAGGTGGTTGGAGACGAAGACGATGACGAGCCCGACGACATTGCGGTGCGGTTCCGGCGAAGCGAGTGGTACCCTCCGACGCGTCTCATTGCAACAGTTCCGGATCTGGGCTTGTTCCCAGTGGAGAACGGCGAAGACGGCGGGAAACGGCGAAAACCCGCGGCGGTGCGCACAACCAACTACGGCGAGCGATTGCCGGCGGGCGGACGGCGGCGGCTTGAGCTCGGTGACCTAGGGCTACAGGTGCGCACGGAAGAGGGCTACACGGTGGGGGTGGCAGCGCAATAAATAGTGGCCTCAGCGTCCGTGAAAATCACGAAAACCGAGGCCCACACGTGGGCGGCGGCGACACGGAGAGGGTGACGTGGCGCAATCCTAGCCGTCCGCATGGCACGATCAACGGTCTGGATCGCACGGGCGCGGTCGAGTCGGGTCCGTCCCACACGTGGGTGGCGTGGCTTGATCTCGGCCGTTGGATGAAGATCCAACTGTCGCGGGGTTAGGGTTTGGTTGGGTTCGGGTCGGGCTCGAACTCAAGTCTGACTCGGGCTCGGTCGCTTGAACAGTGAAACCCATTAGGGTTTTTCCAGCGATTTAATATTTTTAAAAAATTCTAGTAATTCAAATAATTCGAGAAAAATAGCAAAATAATCATAAAAATTCTAGAAAATACTTTGAGACATTTTGGACTCAAATAAAATATTTCCAACAAAATTTTATTTGTGACTTTTAATTAATTAATTATTTCAAAAGGGAATAAATTCAAATTAAATCCAAATAAATTCCAGAAAATTCCAAAAATTCTCAAAAATGCCAAATTTCATTTAAATTCATGAAAAGAAAAAATTGGGGTGTTACAAACCTCCCCCCTTAACAGAATCTCGTCCCCGAGATTCAGGGCTGACTAAGGAATAGGTTTGGAAACCAACAGGAGTCTCCGGTCATATGGTGAGAACAGCCGGAGTCTACGATCCAAACCTCCCCCTTCCCTGTCCTACGGACCTGAATCAAAGAGAGCGAAAAGCAGATGTTTCAGTACCAGGATAGATCAGTGCAGATCTAGGAACCCAATACTGAGACAACTGTGTAGTAGATGAAACAGCCAACGGAGTAGAAGAATGCAATCTGGCGCCTCTCCGTGACTTGACTCTCACAAACTCAGACTCCGCTCCAGTCGAACGTCTGGGAGCAAGTGCCGGGTTGATCCGCCGAGGTGCAAAGGCCGGACCATCCCAGTGTTGCTGCCCAGACCTCCCACTGGGGAAAACAAACTCACGCCATTGATAACTACCTCGATGGGAAAAATGAGGAATATCAAGAGGACGGCGGAAAGAATGACTCGGGACAGCTCTAGGGCGAAAACCAAAAGTAGAAGCCTGAAAACCAAGCCCCATACGCTGTCCAAAAATAGGAGACTCTCTAACTTGTCTATCCTGTCTAGAAGCCATGTGTGCCTTAAGCGCACTCAGAGTCTGGGGATGACCCTAAATACCCCTAAGAGCACGGACACACTCACGCTGAGAGATCTTGGCGTGTCTGAAGCAGAAATCAGCTATATGTCCATCCTTCTAACAGAAGGTGCATGTATACTTCGCCTTGGGGGCTGAAGTAGCATGAGAAGCACCCTTCTCGTCAGACGTCCCGTGAACAATCCCTGCTGATCTAAACATAGTGGTGCTCACCTGTGGAGCCACCACTATCTCTCCGCTCTTGGAGGCACGCACAATAGTTGGTGGATGCGCCCGTGTATGCTCCAAGGCATCAAACCCTAGACCTTGATTGAATCTGCTAACCTTGGACTGATCTAGGATAAGATTGAGCTTCTTCTTACCTCCAACAAACTTCTCGAGAGTGCTCATAAGGTACTGACGCTCTCGAAAAAGCGAGGCACAAGAACAGCAAGGGGAAGGAGTAGCAGGGGAAGAGCCAAATGGAGAAGAGCGAACTGAACGATCAAATGTCTCCCTATAAAAAGCAGCCTTAATCTTGAGGGACTCGCAAGAAACACATGGAGAGTCTCTAATCCTACCCACCTGGGCTTTGAGCTTCTTCCTAAGCTCTACATGAATTTGATTCATGTCCTCTGCTACCCCAACACACAGCATGCAACCATTTTGTGACTTAGCTAGTAGATCCTTAGCAAATTTTGAGTTTTCAAGCACCAAGTCATCATAAGCATTTTTTAGTTGCATACAGCCCTCACATGAGCTGATTGGGTCCTTAGAAGCATGCTTTTCAAGTTCATCATTTCTAGCAGATAGCTTCCTAAGGTGACAACTCATGACATCAATTTCAGCGAGAAGCTTAGGGCAATTAGCACATGATGCATTTGTGTGAGTGTGAAGAAAACTAGCATCAATAGGAATAGGATCTACTGGACATGTACTAGCATCCTTCGACCTAAGTGACTCAAGATCAGAAACCACACTATCATGTAGAGTCCTTAGGTTCTCCAACTCCACAAGCAAAGCATCACACAAAGACAGCTATCAGAGTCTCGGGACGAACAAGATCTAAGTGAAGCTAACTCCAGAGATAAGGTACCTACTTCCTTCTCTAGATCCAAACACCTAGCTCTAGACTTGGAATGAAATTTTCCTAGTTTGATAAAAGCATCATGGAGCTGGTCATAAGAAGGTACCTCCTCCGTGTCGCTGTACAGCTCGGTGTCGGGTACTTACATGGCATTGGAGGCCATGAAGTACATGCCGGAGAAGTCATCTCCACCCTTCACCTTCTCTTGCGGTTCATCCTTGTCCTCGTTGCTCCATGTCTTCGTGTTGGAGAGGTCCAGATCGTCCAGAGCGGCGAGTACGCGGTGAAAGAGCTTCTTGCTCTTGGCGAACTTGTGGTGCTTCTTCTCTCGCGCTGGCTCGCAAGCTGGAGGCCTCTTGTTGCGGTTCTTGTCGGTGTAGTCGTTCTTGCTCGAACCGCCTTGTTCGTTCTTGCGCTTCTCCAGCTTGGGGCAGTTTGCCCGAATGTGGTTGGGGCCACCACACTCAAAGCAAGTGATCTTGCCACTCCTCTTCCTATCTCTCACCCTCTTGTAAATGTTCGAAAATTTTTGAGCCACAAGAGCAAGCTCGTCTTTTGGAAATTGTTCCAGAATGTCATCGCTTACGTCGCAAAGAGCGGGGAGAGAAAAACCAGAAGAGAAGTCAAGAGGGGGTCCAGAAGAGGAAGACCTAGTGGGATCGGTAACCAATGCCATCGTTTGGGACTTTGTCCTGCGAGCGACGATGTCGAGCTCATGTGTCTTGAGGCGGGAATACAACCCATCAAGAGTCAAGGTCGACAAGTCTGTATGGTTCATGATGGTGGTTACCTTCATCTCCCAAATCCTCAGATCGAGTGCTCGAAGAAAATGCCTCGCATTCTCCGAATCAGTGTATGAACAACCCACTGACCGAAGATTGCTGAGAATCTTTGCAAAACGAGCAAAGCACTCATCAAGGCTCTCACCAGCGTGCTGCTCAAACTTGTTGTAGTCACGCTTAAATTGATCCTGTCTCACGGACTTGACCTGAGTGGTGCCCTCATGGTAAGCATTGAGGGTCACCCAGATCTCGTGAGCCGATCGTAGGTGAGAGACACGATCATACTCACTGCGGCTAAGTCCCTGTATGAGGAGGTTCTTGGCCTTAGCGTTTGCCTCAACGTCATCCATGTTTGCGGCGTTGACGTTCTCATCGGCCGGAACCTCATACGGGAGCTTCACCTTCTGCCATATAGAAAAGTCCTGGGCAGTGATGTATGTCTCCATCTGAACCTTCCAAAACGGATAATCAACTCCAGCAAAAATTGGAGGCTTAGAGGAGTACTTGTCCGTCGCCATGGCTCTTGAGACCGGTCAAGATCTATAAAAGAGCAAAACCAGCTCTGATACCAATTGAAAGACCGAGATGGCGATCAGAGGGGGGTGAATGATCCCAAATAAAATTTCCCCCACTCAATGTACTCAAGACAATCCCGCAAAGAAAATGGTGCTCCTCAAACTCGCACAAACCCGTAAAACCGGAACCACAAGACAACTATGTGTGTCCCTAGCTTACATGGATGAGAACCATGAATCATGTGAGGGATTTTTGAATCAAAATCCTGGTTGTCAAGTGTCCAAAGCAAAGAGGAATCAATTCAAATACTTCTTTTCTAAAAGAGATCAAGCCAAAACACAAAAGCCTCTTTTAGAAAAGCAAAAGCAGATTTTTCAGGAATTGTCCTCACTTAGAGTAGGTGGATGGTGGACTTATGTTGCCCCAAAATTTTTGGGAATTTTTCAACCTGTGATAAGATGAGTCTTGAAGCACTCCACCATAAATCACCACCAAAATCCTTGTAAAAAAATCAGTAAAAATGAAGGACTATGAACAGTTAGGATCTTCAATCAGGAATTTTGGGGCTCGGTTTTCACCTCATAGCTCCCAAATGATGAAACCAGTGGACTCCAAAATTTTTCCACAGATGTATATATGAGTCATTCACCTTCACTAATAAGAATCACTCAAAAAGGATTTTTCTACATTTTTCTAAAAATCGAAGACTGACTGCTGCGTGAAGAACAAGTTCAGGACATATTTGCAATCTTGATAGAAACTTGATCTCTAGTCTATCCTAGGGTGCAAGAAAGATGTAAAACCAGATGAACACCCTCAAGACATCCTTGATCAACAACATTTAGAAGGACAGGAGGCAAATCCAATTTGCGAGAAAGTAAATTGCGAGAATTTACATGCGGGAAAGTAAATGCTGAATTTAAATTGCGTAAAGTAAAGACATAATGTAAATGCGGAATTTAAATTCACAAGAGTGTAAAGAAAATCTTTGTATTTTCTATTGGAAGGTTTACAAAGCCTCACTTCATGTGGGCAAAGCTCAAATGAGCAACTCAAACCTTCAAGTTAGGGAGGGCACCCCTTCCCCTCTATTTATACTACTCTAGGGCCACCTACCACCCTTGGATGAGTCCCAAACCCTAGGGCACTCCACCAAGGGCTAAGATTAACCCACTCATTTCACCCCACACATGGGCTTTATATGGGCCACATTGGCCATACATGGGTTTTAAACAAAACCCGGTCAACCCGATGCAATGAGCCTTCATCCGCCGGACTTGACCGCTCAGTTTCCGCCTCTTTGAGCCTCCAACCCGAACCGGAAACCTTGAGCCACATCAAGTCCATTTCCATGACGTCCAAGTGATCCTGGTTTGAGCCCAACCATCTCGTCAGCATCCTCGATCGCTCTGAACCTCGGTTCTCCCAACCTAGTCCCGGTACTCACCAACGACCATAGCTGCCTCAAGAACCTATACCACAAGGACCAAACCATTTTGCACATTCCACAATACACTTACCTTTTTCTTCCTGCATGTTAGTTCACAATTATCATTAATTCAAACATGCAATACCGAGTCAAATCAAACTCAAACCTGAGCGCGCCTTGCTCAAATAAAGTCAAATACCCATCACAAACATGGATGGACCTCCACGTGGACACGGCTATTCGAATAGGTTTGACACTTTGCAGAGGTTATACACTTTACCCACAAGATATAATCAACTCACCACGTCTATCGTGAACTGCCATACAAAAGTATGCGAATGAACGATCATAACAAAGCATTGCAATGCTCCGTCTAAACCTAGTATTGTCCGCTGAGGTTTCAACAGTGAAGGGATTGGTTACCACACATAGGGCCCCCCTCTTGCGCCATGTCAGTCTACCCATACACCTAGAACTCACACCACCACTACAGTACAAAAATCTAGACATCACAAATTAATCAAGTAGGTCTATTTCATTCTAGACATATAGTTGTATGTTTGGCCCAGTTCAAAGGCTTGCAAAGTTAAGTCTTAATTGACCAAGGCAAGACTTCCAAACATTCAAATTTACCACATAGCCCCTTATATTCACTCATAGGACACACAACCTTCACTTAAATGGCACACATTCCCTTACATTCATTCATCAATCCCATTGCCGCACCGGCCCACCATGACACACAATCTCTTGCCATTTGCCCCAGTCTAAATTATTTTCCACCCAAGTTGATTATTGTGCAACACATGGTAACAACAACTCAACATCCATGTAGAACAACATATGCCTCTACAAATCAACACCATCGTGTGGTAACATATGGCACACTATTTTAGAAACATGTTTCATATTCCATTAATCAAGATTAATTTGTATTTTCAAAATGATATCTATAACACGTTGCATGTCTAAGCATACTAGTTACGATCTGGCAACCCATGTTGGCAATTAAAATAGCAACCAACTAATAAACAACAATCGTAGGGTGGCAAATAAATCGTGGCATACAATTAATAATGACAAGGTGGACATAAATCAAATGGGTTGATTAACTATTACCAAATTAATTGAAATCAATTTTACTTGAATTAGCATGTAATAGTTTAAACCAATATAATTTTAAAATATGGGATCAACATGGTCAAAGCATAACTTGCCTTGGAAAAGCTCTTGCTCCTGGTGTAGACTTTGCTCTTGGACTAGCACTTCACCCTCGAAACACTTAGGCACTTCAATGTCTACACGTAACGAATAAATAAACAAATAAATACCAAAAATAGAGAGCAACTCAACTTCAAAAATCAAATAAAATTCACCATTAAATAGAGCACAATTTCAAAAAAATTAGGCTCTAGAATCACCTCAATTAGAGTTTGTATGTGCAAGAACGAGCTATTTAAAGTTTGAAAATAAGAATAAAAGAATAAACCAAATTAATCAAATTATTTTTATACTAGAAATTCTGAAATATGACATCATGCTAACGTCAGCACAGAAAAACAAATTCTGCCAAATTATTTTCCTACACAAAATTCTATTTATGATGTCAATGTTGGCATCATCAACTAATTAAATTAAATAAATAGTTTCCTAAAAAATTATATTGCACTGACATGTGGGCCCATCTAGTGACGTCATTGCTTACATCATGCTAATGTCACAGGTGACATCATGTTATTGCGGCACGGCTGGCGACGGCTCGAACTCTGTGCGCTACGTGGCAACACGCAATTGGTTGAGTGCGTGGTGTGATATCATTTGTCCGTTTCAAAATCAATGGTCTCAATCTAACCTACACCACGATGCTGACTGAGATACATGATAGAGTAACACTACTGCCACGTAGCTCCATCCTGGCCACCAATTCTCGATCTAACGGCTCAGATCTAACGCAAAATTATACAGTGGAATGCTACAGGATAGCGACAGTGGGCTCACCGGAGGTGTTCAATCTTGATCCGATGGTCGACGAAGCTCCGTGAGGCATGGTGGTGGCGTGACGGTGAGGTTTCATTGGCCATGAGGACGATGACTAACGATGTAGCACCTTGGGGCTTCTCCAGCGAGGTGAGATGTCAATCGAGATGCACCTCGACATGAAAACCAAAGCGGTGCTAGAAGAATATCGGTGAGCAATTGCGCACAGTTGACGACGGCTCAGGCGCAGAGACCTAGGGCAAGACACAGAGCACAATGTGGCGAACCCGATCAACTATTTATTGCCCTTAGCTTCCGTGAAATCTCGGATCCCTCACCAACGCATCAGTAACGTGGTAGCACAGTCTAACCTAGACACGATGGTGACGTGACCTAATCTGGGTCATCCACATGGCTCCAATCCAGCAATCTCCAATCACCGACACGTGGCGCATTTTCGTCCATCCGATCACAATCAAACGGTCCTAAATCTAGGGCTAGGATGCAGTGCAATTTGGGTTGGGCTGGGCCTAGCTCGGGTCCAAATGGCTTTGCCCAAAATATCTGAAGAATTTTTCACTAATTTCCTATTTAAAATAATTCTAAAAATCTAAATAAGCCAACAAAAAAAAGTAAAATATCAAAAAAAATTCCAGAAAAATTCTAGAAAATATTTTGAGATATTTTATAAACTTTTGAAATATTTAAATAATTCAAAGAAAAAAATTAATTCAAATTAATTCCCAACAAATCCAATTAAATCCCAAAAATTCTCAAAAATTCGAAAGTCACAATAAATGCAAGAAAAGTAAAAATTGGGATATTACACACTGGTCAGGAATGTTTTCACGTGACTGAATTTAACTCTAGTATAAGTCGTAACTAGATAATGGGCCTTGGGCTTTGTATTTATTTATGGGCTCTTTTTCCTTTATGAGACTGTAGACCCTAAAATAGAATAAGGTATGTGAACCATTGTCATAGGCAATATGTAATGTCTACTTTGGGTATATTCGCTTATACATGTTTATGCTTAGCCATGCTTTAGTATTTGGAAGAATGAATAATCAGTTATAATATTTACTTGGGGATGAAAATTTTAACATGCTAAGGAGTTACCTATATTATTTTTGTATAAAATCAAAAATGAAAAGTAGGTTTTGATACAGGTGAGTTATTTATAAAAACAGGAGTATGAGGGTTGGACTTGCACATAGTGTAAGTGGAGTTCTTGCCCAAGTCGATTAAGGACCAAACGTACTGCTGTAAAATCCAAGATATCCGTGCAACCACAAGTGCTATTATGGGGTAGTCTTAACCTATTAAGTTGCTCAGGACTAGCTTTGCACATTGGAAGGCCGAAGTTATACGGGTATTCCATTAGGTTGGCTCGAAGGGGTGATATCACCAAGGTATTGGGAATAACACTTGCCGATACAACAGCGCATGCCTTATTATGGGGGAAATGGTTGCGCATGGCGTAAACTGTCATTGGTATTATGTGTACAATTTTATTTTTTGCTATCATAACAAGGGAACAAGGGTCAAACATCATCGAGCTGGTGCAAAGTTAGGTCTAGATGATGTAATGATCTCTTTATCACACACCAAAGGAAGTGTGAAAATAGCGGTAACAAGAGTTGATCATGTCCTGTGGATAAATTTATTCACCTCTGCAGAGCATAAATATTTTTAAAATCCATGCTCACGGTCATGAGCGACTTGGTGCATTGACACTAAATTATTTTTAAATTTTTATGCAAAAACTTGTGTTGGAAAAATGATGGATAGCTACTGTTTCAGGAGATATGCCAAGTGTGATAGGGAATGGGTATTCACCATTGCTTGTTGATATTCAGATGATGAAGAAACTATGATCCCTCAATGACTCATATTTTGTCGCAGGTTATGGAGAATATCATGACGAGCTTTTATAGGGCTTAATCTTTGTCGGTTGCCTGTGAATATTTTGGGTCAGGGCATACCACTAGACCTTACTATTTTGTTTTGCTACATTTTTGCTGTATTTTATTTTGCCAATGGCCCCTTTTATTGTAAAGACAATATACCTTTGTATAAATATGATATATGTCTCTAAATCAATGCTATGTTGTATGGTTATGATGATAATGTTGTGAATGTGCGTACTAGTCACTAATCATGGGATTAGTATGATATGCACATGAGACTCTTAGGTATTCCACGCCTGAAGGGAGGGTATTGACAGTGTGACAATAAATTGGAATGTATTTAGATATAAATATGGTATCCATATTTTATTGCCACTATCACATAGACATCATGTGCCACAGTTAGGCTCGGTAGTAAAATCTAATAACATGTTCAATTCATTTGACAGTAAATTCGATCTTTTTTCTTTCCTATCACATGGACATCATATGCCATGGCTAGGTGCGGCAATCAAATCTAATAATGGGTTCCATAAATTGGAATTCATTTGACAGTAAATTTGATCCATTTTGTATTGCTGCTATCACACATCCATCATGCGCCATAGCGAGGTACGGCAGTAAAATCTAATAATGCGTCCAGTAAATTGGAATGCATTTGTTAGTAAATATGGTCTATTTTATGTTGCCACTATCACACATTCATCATGCACCACAGCTAGGTATGTCACTAAAATCTAACAATGCGTACAATAAATTAGAATGTATTTGACTATAAATTTAGTCCATTTTGTTTTGCTGCTATCACACAACGATTATACACCACGCCTAGGTGCGGTTGTAAAATCTAGCAATGTGTCAAGTAAATTGGAATACATTTGGCAATAAATTTGGTCTATTTTGTGTTGCCGTTATCACACGGTCATCAACATGTCTAGTAAAATAGAATGCATTTAGCATTAAATTTGGTCCATTTTGTATTGCCGCTACCACACGACTATCATGCGCTGTGGCGTGGTGTGGCAATAAAATCTAATAGCGTGTCAAGTAAATTAGAATGCATTTGGTAGTAAATTTGATTTATTTTGTGTTGCCACTATCACACAACCATCATGTACCATGGCTGGTTGCGGTAGCATAATCTAGAAACGCATTCAGTAAATTAATATCCATTCCTTACTGTCGCTATCACATGTCCATAATGCGATACGGCTAGATGTGGCAATAAAAATCTAGCGAAGCTTTCAGTAAATGATGTAAAATATCATTCATTTAATATTTATTGGCAAGACTTATATTATTTTGTTCTTCTCGTCATCAGTAAGCTACAGTTAAAAACCGTTCGTGAATTAAATTTGCCAATGATAAATTATAACTAAATAAAGGAAAAAGTTATAGTACAAATAAGGACCAACCCCATCCCTGCCATGCCTCCAGAGACTCCGATGAGCGCCTCTGCCATTGAGCCCCTCCATTGTGGCAGCCGTCGAGTTGCGTTGGGCAGTGCACAAAAGTTGCTCGATGATTTGTCTCTCTGGCTCCAAAGCTACAAAATTGGGCTTGGCTTGGAAGTTCAGATTTGCTGTTGTAGTTTGATTGTTGAGTTTATGGTTTTCTGATCAGACATTCTACTGTAATTTTTGGAAGCCTCCTTTTTTTATAGCCCTCAACGTTGTTTTTTTTTCAAATTTGATCTTCTTATGAATTAAATTATAAAAATAGCCTCCTCTTCAACTAAGGCACATGCCATGTAACACCCCGGCATCTAGTATGCCCGAATGCTACCAAACATAGACTAAACATCATCTAAATACCATAATTTAGATGATGTTTAGTCTATGTTTGGTAGCATTCGGGCATACTAGATGCCGGGGTTTTACAGTTGGTATCAGAGCAGGCTGTAGGTCCTTGGAACATGTATTTTTAGTATCATACCTTAGGTTACAACTAAAATGTGATCTGGAATAACTTAGAAACATGGCTTAGGTTTTTACTAAAATTTTGTCATAGGATAGCAACATTAAAACTTGCAAAAGTGGTATAACTAATCTAAAATTTGACACACATGGATGCACAGTAGGAAAAGGGTATGGGTATCGTTTCCTTACGCTTAAATGTTGTATTTAAGATTTGATGCTGAATGCTTCATTTGACAATGCATATTGCTATGCCTATGAGATAAATGATTGAATTGTGCTTGTTGTGGTGATAAAGTGGGGTCGTGGTATCGAAGGGTTTTCGGTCACCTCTTTTTGTTCATAGTAAGGGTGAGGTTTGACGGTGTGGCCGGTTAGCACCATCACCGAAGAACTATTAACCCCTGTAGGAGAAGAGTGCTTACCCTTTCTGTCGTAGATCGGGTAGTTGACTGGAGTCAAATAGAAGAGTTTGGTGGTGGATTCCTTCGGATGTTCTTTATCGTTCTGTGGTCGGTCTTGGTTGGTTTTCTTGGTTTTAGTTGATGGAAACCAAAAGAAAAGTGTTTGGTATTGGTTTTTCGCGGATCGTTCCGTATGTGGTGTGTGGTTTGTCTTCCTTGGTTGAAGACGAAGAAGAGGAGTCTAGTGTTGCGCTTCTTTTGGGTGCCTTTCCAGTTTTGATGCCTAGTTTGTTGATTGCTTTATGGGGAAGAAGCATTCAATTTTGTAACACCCCGGCATTTATTATGCCTGAATGCTACCAAACATAAGCTAAATAACATCTAAATACCACAATTAAGCATAAATTCCAGCAAAGGCGCGCATGCTAAAAACCGAGATTTCGGCAGCATCTCCTTTGTTTTAACATGAATTGAAGCAACAACAATAATAACATGTCAATATAGCATAACGAACGATAGCAATAACATGATCAAACGGAAAAACAGCCACCATACCACTAAGGATATAAATTCTATCTGTCACATGACAAATATGGACTAATCATTTACTCATAACGACCAACGAATCATCGAAACCACAGTTTAGCTCAATGAGTTAACCATAACCATAAGGGAAGGAACATGTCATTGTTTAAATGTGTGATGCTAAGTGATGACGTGCGACTAGCTCCCTTTCCCGCATGTCGGATTCATGGTACCTAAAAGAAAACAACATAAACACAAGCGTGAGTTCATCACTCAGCAAGTATACTGCAATGGTACAAACATAAACAATTGCATAGCAATAATATCTCACATCATGTAAACCATCTCATTCAAGGTCACATATCATCATCATCATCAATATGTATGCAGTGCAATGCGATGCTCATGTCTCCTTGGAAACTCATACCGGTATGGTTGAGTACACACCCGTCGGTGTGCACCCTCTCCCCCATTCCATCCCGAAGATGGAGGGTGCCTACTCCTCGCTTCCGTTCACCGTGGTGAATGGAATCATGATGTAGGACTTACTCATTGGCTCTCCGGATTAGTCATAACTTTCTCACCGACCTTCCCGGACTAGTTATGACTTTCTCACCGCCCGGGCCATGTAATCATGCCATGTATGCAAATATGCCAACATCATAATTAACTTGTATATTAACACATGGCATCATAACATGACAAACATACTCATCATATCATTGGCAATCATTAAAGCATGGAAAGTGATCATCACATATAATCAATATCATCTAGCCTCAACTAGCAGACTACAAATCGCTACCATTACAATACACTTGCCTCAACCACGGGCGACGAATTGGCGAGAAGTAGTAGGCCCTCCCGGGGTCACACCACCTGCACATAGGGACCACACACTCACAATCAAGCCCACAAAACAGTACGCAAATCCTCATCTACCCCGACATTGCCAACTACTCGCAATACCCAAAAACAGAGGTTCTGTCCCGCTGGGACAGCAGCCTTCCAAAAGGCATAACTCGGGTTCTAAGACTCCGAATCAATTAAACGAGTACATCCTCGCGTAGATTAGGAAATTTCCCAACTTTTTCTAGTTATAGGGAAAGACTGATTCGGTATCTCAAGTTGTTTAATCTACAAAATACCGTGATCTGTTCCAATCACGTCACAGATTTTAACACGCTCGGTAAAACAGCTATAACTTTCAAACGGCTGATCAGAATTTAACGTTCTTTATATCCACGGAAATATAATGAAATTATCTACAACTTCTTCAACATCCGTACGACCAAATTCGGACTCTAAATTGGCGAATAACCGAACCCTAGGTCGACTGCTCATGCTGCCCGAAACAGAGAACGTGACCAACTCAAGAATCCATCTAATCTAATCAAATCCAGCACCACCAATTGATCTAAAAACTTGATAAACACACTTAGAACAGTACCTAGATCAACCCCAAGGATTCCCATGGTCATACCTTTGCCCAACGCACGAAAACTGAATGGATCTCCTCCCGGTTCGCTCCTCGCTCCTCGCTCCAACGGATGGACCCACGAGGTGCAGGGGTGGGGAGGCCACCCTAGGGCAGCAAGGGGGTGGAGGAGAGGTGGGGAGCAATGGAGGCAAGGGGGTGGGGGCGCACGGCCAAGGGGTGGGGGTGGACGGCTAGGGCAAGGGAGGTGGAGGTGGGGGCGCACACTAGGGGGGTGGGGGCGCAAGGAGGGCAGGGGGGCAGGGGGGCCCCTTTTACCAGCCCACGCAAGTTTCCTTGTCCTAAATGGACTCATACTCCATCCCACCAAGGCCCACAACCCTTCCCCCTAGGCCCAAAACTCCCCGAAAAGGCCCAAACTCCCAGAAACGGCTCAAAAACGCTATTAACCTCCATACCCTATGGTTTTAACCTTAATTCCACATCTCATAATGTTTTTGACCTCATCATGCTCAACATTCACTTTTTATAAGGTTACGACACTCCGTGGTGTCACATCACTTCATAAGGCCAAAAAACGCGAGTAAACCTCAAGCCGAAAGGTTTTATTCTCTAATTTCACATTTTATAATGTCACACCATACCGTAATGTCACAAATTTATTCCTGTGTTTGTCTTTCTCCATGGTTAAAGGAGTTATTGCGGAGTTGTGCCAGACCTGGCTGTCAGGGCTGAAGTTCTGTGGCTTTGTAGGAGTAAGTAGTGTTTGATTTCGTTATTTTGCTGGTTTAAAAAATCATCTTTGAAGAACCCTTCTTGTTTCGTGAAAGTTTGGGGTTTGGGTGTTAAGGTTTTATTTGCAAAGGTTTATTTGATCACTTGGTTCCCTCATGTGGGAGTCTTTGAGATTGAAAGGTGTTTTGGAAAATTCCTTTTGCATGACCAAGTTTGGGTTTGTCTCATTGCAATTTTGAGAGTCAAGTTTCCTTATGAATTTGGGATGAGCTTTAAAACTAAAATGTTGCAAACTAAGTACGTAGTCTTTTGACTGAAATCGTTTGTCCCTAGTAAGAATTGCTGTTTAGCATGTTATGTAGCATGTACCAATGCGGTTTATGGGATGATGCATTGTTAAGTTAATTTGTGAGTTGAAACAATTCAATGCGGTTGTTATCTCTAGCTTGAAAACAAATAGACTACTAGTGTTGTAGTTTACTCTTAGCGAGAATGATTGAATGTGCTAAAGTACATACTTAGAATTTGTTGTTTTGCTTTAAAAGTGCTTATGACCCTTGATAATGTTTAAAGTTTTAAACCCTGTTGCATAGTTAGAACATTAAGATGATGTAAACTGCTGATATTGTTAAAGAAGCTTTGCTGGTTGTTTAAAGATGTTCTAATTTAAACATGTTAGTAGAGAAATTTGATCATGCTAGCTTGTGACCTTAACTTGGAAGTTGATTAGAGTTGCTATTCATGTTGTTGCAAAATATTAGCATGATTGGAAGTATGCAGTCGTGTTCCTAAAATGCTAGTGTCGAGGCCAATTGGAAAGATATGGGTTTTGTAGTTTGATGATATTGCAAGAACTTTGTGCTGGTCTAGCTTATTAAATTTAATTTAATAGTTGGAGTATGTTGTGTAGTGACAATTTTGTTGTAACCTATCTATAGGGTAGCTAAAAGTAATGTTGTCGTTTGATGATTATGCTCGTTGGTTGTTATTAATAACCTAGTAGTGGTGGTAATTGTTTAGATTACTCGTTGAAAACCATGGTTAAAATAGAGGAATTTGTAACATGTGGTGATGGAGTGAACTTTGGGTAATTAACTTGATGAATGATTTTATCCTTAATGAATGTATAATTTAGAGTCTTACTTGCGAATTCTACCCTGTGGAGATAATATTTACATGTTGAAGTCGTTGTTTAACTGAATAAGGTTCGGTTGTCGAGACGTGAATATATAGGAGGTATGAGATTTATATGTTAATCTTGCTGAAAGATTTGTTGAAGTACTATGTTTCAAATGTAGAATAAGATGTATTATGATATGATGATTCGTGGGGATCATGTCGATGTAGTCTTGGTTGGGTGTCTTTTTTTTATAAGCACCATAAATTTTAATTAAAAGTGTTGGAAATGGTAACTAGAGAAAGAATTTGTTACGTCAATTTTGTTAAAACCGGTTGGACTTTCTCAATGAGTAAGTAGTGAATTTCGAAGTCTTTAATGGAAAGCGTAGTGGAACACTAGAGATGATTGTATTTATGCTGAGCTTTCGTTTAAAAGCTTTTGGACTGGTTTGGTTGTTTGCCATTTTAGTTGAAGGGTTTTCGGTCAAGGTGTTACATATGTTGTGTTTCAGAGTTTCCCTAAAACTCGTAGAAATTGATGCAAATATTTGGTTTTGGCTAATTTGTTTAGTTGGTGCTATGAGTATAGATTTACACCCCAAAAGTTTTTGAGTGGATCACGCTGTCTGCGTGCACTCTGAATTATCTTTGGAATAAATTTTAAAGGAAACAAATGGACATATAGGGTTATGTTGGAAAACTCACGAGGTTTAATTTGTAATCTTTTCTTTGCTAGAGTTTGAGTTATTTGGAAAAAAAAATCTGGGTAGAGTTTGCAAGTGCTTCAAAGGGTGGTTTTTGTGGATGTTTCATCGGCGATGCTGTTAGTGAAGTGTTCTCTTTTGAAAATGAGTTTCCCTTTCTCTTTGAGAAAATTTATGGCAGTTGTTAGTGCAGATATTTGACTTTGGAGTCGATGTTCTTTTCCAAAATGTTGATTTTGGTTAAAATGCGATGTTTTGCAAGTTTAGCTATCTATCGTTGGTGGGTTCTGACCCGACGTGGTGTTTTGCGGTTAATGGTGTTGCCGTCAATGTTATGTGTGTTTCAAACTTGTGATACCGAGGAAGTAGTCGTTTGGTGAATGATTATTCGGTATTGTTGTTATATGAAGAATGAATGGTGAAAAGTAAACATGACATCGTTTTTAGATGTTAAATGATAAAAGAGTCGTTGAGCCAGGTCGGTGAGAAAGTCATATATGGAGATATGACTAATCCGGAGTGCTCTTGAAAAGTGTGCATTCCTGTCATGTATCGAGATTTCCATTTCTTCCTAGCATGAAAGGAAAGAATGAATAATTTGTGGTATTTTGGCTGTGGTGTTAGAAGTTTGAGTTTTCTTTGCGATTTGGCTTAGAAAAATGAAATGTGTGCTCTTGGGATGTTGCCGGATCCTTTCCAAAGTGGTTTTTAGCGCTTTGGGGTTTGAGTTGTTGTAGGTGGATCAATTGGGTTCATGTTTTACGGTTGAGCTTACTCAATGATTGTACTCGGTGTTGTGGTCCTTTGAGTGGAAGGTTGTGTATGACTCAATACAAACATTCTTGGAGAATTGGATCGTTGAGGTGTTCCTCAGTAGGGTTGATCCAATTATTAGTGGACCTTTTGGTGGTTGCTAGTAAATGCTTTCTGTTTTTGAAGTGTATTGGATCTTTTGTCGCCGATCTTAGAGTGGTGTGTCTCACTTGGTTTGTGTCGTCTCGAATACGACGAACCACAGTTGAGAGGTTGAGACGTGAATCACTTTTGTGCGTGGGAGCGGAAGATAGATCTAGAAGTTGGTACCATGTCCTTCTGGAGAGTGGCTTTGGTTAAATGGATCAGGCACTTTAGTGCCAAGGAATGCATAGAATGAGGAGTATGAGACCGTTTTCTTTTTGGGCCGTTTGAGGATTTATCTTTTAGCTTGGGGTCATGCTGAGACCATGTGTTAGTACTTTGTGTTTCAATGTTGAGTAAAGTTCTCGCAAGTTTTGATTGCGAGTTATCATTAGAGCCGTTGGTCTTCGAACCTAGGCGTCCTGTCTTCGAGTCTCGATCAGGGTAATTCCAGTGGCTTTATTTAGAGAAGCGACCTGGGAGTTGAAGTCTCGCGGAGGCGAGCTTTACTCAAAGCTCTTTTCTTCAGGTTTGAACCGCGAAGATTAGATCTCTATGTGTTGTTGGTTTGGTGTAGTGTCATGTCTTGGATTCGAGGTCGAATCCTGTTGAAGGGGGGGAGAATGTGACACCACGGAGTGTCGAAACCTTATATAATGTGAATGTTGAGGTCAAAAAACATTATGAAGTGTGGAATTAAGGTTAAAACCATAGGGTATGGAGGTTAATAGCGTTTCCGGGAGTTTGGGCCTTTCCGGGGGAGTTTGGGCCTAAAAGAAGGGGTTGTGGGCTTTGGTGGGATGGAGTATGAGTCCATTTAGGACTAGGAGTCTTGTGTGGGCTGGTAAAAGGGCCTCACTACGTCAGTATGGGCCTATAGTAACACGTATATGTGCTACTATAGGTCAAAAAAAGTGTTACTGAGTCCTATTGCAACATATTTGTTTAGTGTTACTATAGCCTATGTTACTATAGAAGGGTCTATTGTAACATGTAACAAGTGTTCTTGTATATAAAAAAAGATGTTGCAACCATGCTACAGCAACATGTATCAAATGTGTTGCTATAGACTGCAGTAACACCTTTTTTAGCAAGAGCAACATAGTAACGCGTGTTGCCATAGACCCTAGTAACACCTTATTTTTACTAAGGCAACATATTAGCATGTGTTTCTATAGACCCTAGTAACACATTTTGAGATACAATAATTGAACTTAGTAACACCTTTTTGAACGACAACAACACAATGTTGAGCTCCTAAAATAAATTTAAATATATTTTTTTTGTGAATGTACAAATTAAAACTGTTTCATAGAATATCTTTTGATAAGCATAACACATTGTACAATATAAACACACAAATGACCATAAGTGCAACAATCATAACATATTGCTGCTTTCAACTCATCACCTAAACTAGTAGTTATTTCCTCAACATCCGCAGGTTGTCCTCTCTTCGGCAATAATTGTTTTAAGTGTGTCTAACTCCAGCTGCAGGTTTAATATATCTTCTGTGTTCCTCATAAAGCCCTCATCAGAACAATCTTCCAGCGTTGCAGGTGCATGAGAATCACACTGGTGTAATGTTGATGAAAGTTTCTGTCCATAGGATACAAAGCATAATGTCAGATTCTCACTTTTCCCATTGCCACAATGGATAGCCTAACTGGTGTAGAACGTAAGAACATAGATCAGTTCGGAAGCTATTGTTCATACCTCAAATACATAGGAATATTCCTCCCTCTTTGAGCCTTTGATGGTACTTAATTCTTCTTGAAGAACAACAATTTTCCTGTGAAGTAACGTCCTTACTTAAAAAACAGAAATTTTAACAACGAAAAACTCATGGTAATGCTATTTATGTAACTATGCAATTAGCTTGTTAATTTTTTATTAGATTCGAGGCAAACATGCAGCTCACTCCTACAGGTTTCTAACTCTTGATTGGTCCTTTTCAACTGGACATCAAATGAGAGCGAGAAAGAGAGAGAGCAACATCAGTTAATCAATGTAACTATAAGCAACAGGATAAAACGATTCTCTGGACGACAAGTAGATACCTCCAAACGTAAAGCTTCAGCATCACTTGCTAAATTAGAGCAATGTTGTTCTGTGTCCTGAAAATGTCAAAAAAAGTTAAAAAAAATTGTAGGAAAGATAAAAGTGGACAAGAAAAATCATGGTATCATGCTTAGTACAGAAAAAAAGTTAACAAATTTTCTACATAGACTCCATTCCTTATATCCTCCCGGAACTGCACATTAGTTGTTTCATGCTTAGTACAAATAATGGTATCACACTGATAAGTCATTTTCACTTGAAGCAACAAAGATCAAAGCTTCTTTGGAAGATTTGTGGATGAAGGATCAAGAAGATCTGTAATTTGTTCATTGTAAATCTCCAAAAAGAACACTTGCAAGCTTCTCATCCCTCCTACTCTCTTCTCCTGCAATTTTGTGTTGAACACAAACAAATTTGAGATTTGTACCATTATGAGATACTTGATCATCTAATCAGAAATAACTAATGTATTTTGCATTTATGAAATCAAGCTGAAAGAGAGGGAAATAGTTTAGTTTTTACCGCTCCGATTCTCGCAAAAATACGTGGTGTCATCCTACCTGCCTGGACTAGACGATTGTATCTCATGGCCATGTATCTGAATCAAACAATTTTCATGAGTTAAACACATAATTTATGCAAGTTTTGTTACCGAACTAGACAAAACCTATGTTGATTAGGTATCTGCTCCGACTACTATATGGTATTGTTTCATACAAACAATTAATTTTCCATCGATGCATCTATATATCTCAAACTTGATCACTCTATCCTCTGTACATGATATATAGATTGGAGCGATTCACTTTGATTGATGAGATATGACTATGAGGGTGGCGACAATGTGCTCAAGGAGCTTGGTTACTACATCATGATTGGGCTCCTCAAGATACGCTGAGTAACAAGAGATGCTTTGTTGTCATCTCTACATCCTGCTCAAGTAGGTTCAATTATATTGTATAACCATGTTGAAGATTTAAGCATTCTTTCTGTAAGGCCCAATTTGTGAATATCTTTTGAAATCATTGTCTTGAAATTGCCCAAGTTGAGAATGAGTTCTTTTATCGATACTCTATATTTTTGGATAAGCCTAGGTATGTTGATGCCATACGTGAATTCAATAAAATTCTTCTATATATTCTAAAGTATAAGTAGTTCCATCGTAAATCCCTTAGTATTACCAGATCTTGATGAAAAATGAGCAGATGTATGCACTTCTTTGGTGATTTGCCTCTCTTTGTGCCCGCATGAAGAAGCTCATAGATGAAAATGTTAGCACCCAGTTGAAAGAAAAGTACAATGACAAAGATGTAGAGGCCCAAAATGTGAATCATAGTTTGAGACTAGAGAGTAAAATTATAGACACATCTGGGTATCCAATTTAATTGTAAGAAGTAAAATTAACCTAGGACTACACCTTGTTTCATCACAGCTATATTACTAGTTAGGACATAAACTCATGCTCATTGCATGAAGCTAAATTATCTGAGGACTGAATGAATTGAGAATAGGGGTAAGAAATTTTATTATAAGAAGTGATTTATCCTAGTATTATGAGAATAAGGGTAAGCCATTCCAGTTATACATTCGTGGAAATTTTAAATTTGGGGACTTTAAGCCCTGTGCAGCAACATTGCAATAACTATGACTAAAGTGGTCAATGATCAAATTCCTCAACTTTTGAAGATTGCATAGTTTTTATGGTGTGAAAGGCGTAAGTAACGGCAAAATGCCGCTCAAAGAAACTTAAATTCCGTACTGTATGTGCATTTTTTGAATAAAGTACCTAGGTGATGGCCTTGGGAACCGAGGCACGCTCGGAGTAAGGACCAGCCCCAGCGCAGTCTTTGTCGGTGCAGTCTGTCGGCCTAAGAACCGGCGCTGGCGCGAAGGCGGCTGGCCCAGCGGCGTGGCGGCGGCGAGGAAGATTCGCCGCGGCGTGGCTCGCCCCACCACCCCCGGGCGAAGGTCGAGGAGCCGGCGGCGAAGGTTTGTTGTCCCCACCCGGGAGCAAGGAGGGACGGGCCCCCGGTGGTCGGCAAACCTCCCGCCACCAACGAGGAAACGGCCGCCGCGGCAGAAGAAGTCCCCGCGGCCGCCGTAGAGGTTCCCGCCCCGGTCGAGCCCAGAAGGCGGGGCCTTTGGGAACGACCACCATTACCGTCATCATCATCGTCATCCGGACGCCTGCGCCTCCCTAGGTGCCCTCCCCCCTGGCCGCCAGCGGGAGGAGGGTCCCGGATTGTCAAGGGTGCCCGGCGTGTCACGTCGGGCGTGCCATGGCGTCCATCGACGGCATGGCACGGACTATCGTCAGCGCTCCGGCGACAACCGGCAGAGCGGACTGCCGTCCGGGAATTCCGGAATGGGGCCGACGAAGCCCAGTTGCGCCATCCACCTGTCGATCGCGTCGGAAGACAGGTTCCCGGCGGCTGGCACACAAAAAAAGAGAGGAAGGGGAGAAGCCCCAGAGAATAAAACACATCACAAGACCAAAATTCGACCCATAGCGTAGAAGGGAGAGGGATGGCTCAAGGTGAAACGAGTTACCTCCAGAATGCTCCGGTCCGTCGCCCGACGCCCATGTCTTGCCAGTAGGCGGGACGCGCGGCGAAGAGGGCACACCTCCGGGAAACGAAGTCCCGAATGACCATGGGCCACTGTCAAACCCGTCCGCAGGTGGTCGACGCCGCCAGCATAGCCGTGCTTCAGGCGTCTCGCTCACATGGGCCCCCCAGTTGGGGTTGCTGACCGCCGGGCCAGGCGGAAGCTCCAGCACCTCAATGCCACTATCGTCCTCGGCGTACATCCAATCTTCACGCCAGTTCCTCCAGCTGGATTGACAGTCGCAGGAAGGTAGCGTGACATGGACCCGTCATGAGCCGCGGTGACAGCTCCCCAGAATAACAGCGAGTTGCCGCCCGTGGCGCGGAGGGTGTAGAAGAAGCGAAAAAGAAGGAGGTTGGGGAGCACTCCTATGAACATTTCACAGAAGTGGGCGAAAGCAGCAAGGAGAACGACGGAGTTGGGGGGAAGATGGATGTGGTGAATAGCATAAAAGTTGAGGACGGAGAGATAAAAATCCGAAACCGGTGGCAGCAGGCCCGCAAGAAGCTGCCACCCGAAAAAGATCACCTCCCCGGGACGGCAGCTGGGCTCGACGGTCCCGGCGCGAAGACGGAGAGATCCAGCAGTTATGTTCCGGGAAATGCGGGCGGCAATCTCCTCCTCGACGGCCGACGAGGGAAGAATGGGAGCCATCGGGTGCGGAAGAATGTCGAAGTCCGTCGGCAAAGACAAAGGAGAAGGAAGCTCTAAAGCCAGGAAGAGAGGCAGGGTGAGGAGAGTTAGAGGAAGGAGGAGTCCCCCCCCCCTCGGTCAGCTTTTTATAAGGCTGCGAGGAAAGCCACGGCGGGAGAACCAAAAGGACGCGGCGGTTCGGGAAAAGAGAGGGAAGTTCAAAAGCCCCGTTAAGAAGGCGTGTCCCAAGGATCGTGCGGCGGTTGCAGGGCGGGAATGACGGCGCAAACCGCCCTGGGAACCGGAAGAAGCCAGAAAGTCTCCCGAAGGCTGCGGGGCGAGTGGGCTAATTAATGGCCCCACCCGGGAGGCTGAGCGGTTCTCCGATTAGTATTCAAAAGAGAGAAAAAGGAAGTTGGTAGGTCAAAAAGCGCTCCTGGGTGGACCCGGGGGCTACTGTCGGCGTACTTTGCGCCAGGGTCCCCACTCCCCCGCAGTTAAAAAGGTCGCCAGGGGTGTGGTCGACCCGGGGGCACGTGGCGGCCAGGCCACGCCCCTGGGCGACCAGGAAGGTGGTCGCCCCGGGGGCACGTGGCGGCCAGGCCACGCCCCTGGGCGACCAGGAAGGTGATCGCCCCGGGGACACGTGGCAGCCAGGCCACGCCCCTGGGCGACCAGGAAGGTGGTCGCCCCGGGGACACGTGGCAGCCAGGCCACGCCCTGGCGACCAGAAGGTGGTCGCCAGGGACGCGTGGCGGCCAGGCCACGCCCTAAGCGACCAGGAAGGTGGTCGCCGGACACGCGTGGCAGCCAGGCCACGCCCTGAAGCGACCAGGAAGGTGGTCGCCCGAGGAAAGGTGGCCTGCGGGCCACTCCCGAGTCAAGGGCATTTAATGCAAGTTGTGCGCATTAAATGCAAGGCGTCTTGAGGATGCGATCACGGCGGCCCGCTTTCCCAGGCACGCATTAATTGCGTGACATCACGGCAGCACCTTACCCCCTGACGTAACGGGAAGCGTTGGTGGACGGGGGGCCCGAGGTGGGATTGTGACAGCTGCGGCAGTCATTAATGAAGAGTAAGAACGAGCGACGTGCGCAATAAATAATCCCATGCCAGTGTAATGATGGTGGCTGGGGGGTAAGCCACCCATGCGTCCCCGTCAGCCCTAGTATAAAAGGGAGCCAGGGTGCATGGGAGAGGGGGTTCGAAAGATTGTAAGACTTTCATTTCCTTCAGCAAGAACACAAGCAATACCAAAAGAAAGCAGGACTAGGGCTATTACTCTTATGAGGGCCTGAACCTGGGTAAAAAGCTCTGGCGCCTCCTTGTTCCCCTGAGTTTCCCGGTACCCCGGTCGTCTTCTTCCTTTCCCCGGCAATTGCCCCGAAAGCCCCCTGTTTGAACCTCATAAGCACCCAATTCAGAGGTGCCTGTTAGCTAGAACGCTGACAACACAGAACTCAACTCAAGCTCCACTCCTCAATAGACAACAGCTTAACTCCTCATTTCCTCAAGCTCAATTACTCATCTCCATTCCAGTCTCGCCTCGCGAGCGCCAGCAAAGAACCGGCAAGCGAGCGAGGGTGGGCGTTGGTCACGGGCAAGAGCTGAGCGGGGCGCGGCAGCTACGGAGCTGGGGCGGGGGCGACCGGCGAGGGCGGGGGAGGCCAACGAGTGAGGGCGAGGGGCGGTCGTCGGGCGCCGAGCGAGAGCAGTAGCAAGGGAGGCAGTCGACGGGCACTGGGTGGAGGCGGGAATTAGCGCCGACCGGGCGCCGGGCGAGAGCCTTTGAGCGGCGGGAGCGTGGCTGCATGGGGATTGGGGACGGGTGGTGGCGCCGAATGCCTGATGGCCAGATGCCCAGGCTATGTTTGGCTGACTTAGCTCTTGGCTGGCCTGGCTGCTGGTCGAGAGGTGTGAAACTGGCTGGCGATTAGGCCAGTGGGCCGAATTGGAAGTGGCCTCAGGCCCAATTAAAAATAACTAATATTTTGCATTGCTATTTGGGTTAGGCCTCAGGCCTAGGCCTCACTGGCCCGAGACCCAGCGCTGCCCCTGATATGAATTATCATAAAGAAATGGGAAATTCGTCAACCAAGTTACTTTTTGTTACTTGACATGAGAGAGAATAAAGCATACCGGCTTTTCCATAAACTATTGGCAACAGTTTAAGATCTAACATTTGTTCGGAGAATATATTGTTCCTATGTTTCAACTTTCAAAGTGGTCTTTAATTCTTTACTAATAAAATGTCTATACGCTGCAACGGGATCACAAAATAATGTGGTACACATGTGTAACCAAACATGATAGAAAACCACATAATGAACATCAATTTTGTCTTACACTCCTATTAAGCATGGAGTTTTACTATAGAAGCGCTTAACATATCAAACTACAAAGGATGGTCGTGATGATGAACAAACAAACATAATAGCAGCACCGAACGGATCCAAAATCTATCAAATGAGTTTATTATGCTATCTACCAGCTGGACCATCTAATCACCGAAGGATGCTACATAAAGTGAAGGTTCAAATCAAGAGAAAGCCCAATTGAAATGTGTTCATAAAAAGAAAGGTTATGCTGTATTCAAGCCCGGTTGTTCATCCAAATTTAAAAACTAAAAAAAGGTGATAATAGGGGCAAACAAATACTACCAAACTCTGATGCTATCACATCAAGACTGTGTGAATTGTATAATTTCTTCTACAAATTTTTTTGGAAAACATCAACAGGCTGCATCTCACGACATAGTAAAAGATCCAACCTAAGCTGAAAAATAAAATGACATGATCTAAAATAAAATATAAAGTAAACACCACAAACAGATAAAGGTTAGTTGCATTCCCACAATAAGCAACCCTTGATTATGGTACCATATTATAAAATAGTATGAGCAGCTACTAAAAACATAAGATGTTGTTGGTGCCAAAAAACATGTTGAAGGTTTAATTGACACAAACAGATGCAAACACCAGGTTTAATTTTGCGTATAGGTGTGCCAACTGATTTGATTCTACAATCGGCAAGAGAAAAGATTACCTAATCGACTATTTTAACCAATTTAGAATAAAAACAATCCGATCTAAACTGCTATTTAAGCTGATTAAATCACAACACTACAACAGATCTAAATAGCCTAATTGTGATGAGTAGATAATCAATAAAGGTAGTTTTCACTGAAAAAGGCGATGCACAACAAATCGGACAAAAACAGACCTAAAGTGGTGTAAGTCGACGATGATCAAAATCGGCGATGTGCAACTTTATTGATCAAGCCAAATTATAGAGGAAGGATTGCAAATCTAAAAGCTACTCCTAGTCGACAAAAAGTAAGCAAAGTATATGCGAGTTGATTTGATTGCTGTTGTTATGTTTTTATGTAGCTCATCGTCCCTTTTACAGTGCTTAGGTCAATCATGTCCTTCTCCAACTCCTCTGACAACTCGTATGGGCCATAATCTTCTCAAGGTAGTACATCCTTTAAACCGACATCAACTGCAGCCTGATCTCATTTTTTACTTTCCAAACTTACAAAATCAGCCTTTTTCTATCAAATTGGCTACGTGCCAAACTTTTAGTGTCAATATATGCCCCCTATTTTTTGGAGATTACATGAATCTTCCAAAAATCAGCAATGTCGGCTAAATCATTAACTATCAATTGACTTTATTGGGACTTTTTGCTCATCCAATCATTTTTCGCACCATTCACGGTAACTTCCCGCGCATAATGTGTGAACGCACATTTTTGTGCATTAACTGCGGTATATTTTTGCAAAAATTTCCCGCAAATGCCATCAGAGTTACCCCCTTATATATACTATCACCATTTTCACACTCAAGCTCTCGACTCACCCACCATCGGCTTCGAGTACCCCTTGTTCTTCAGTCAATTCGCTCCCTCGTCGGCTTACTCGTCAATGGATCCCAACCAAGTACTTAATCCCAAGTACGATAAAGACAATCAGTATTACGTAGGTCCACTAGGTAACATAGATCTATCGACTTTTATAATCGAGGAAATACCTAGATTGCCTCTACTTGCTCCTGAATATAACATCGATGAATGGAACAAAAGTTTTAGATCTTGTCAGACAGCACTTAAGGGTTGGAAGGATTGGTACAATCAAGTAGCAGTAGTTAAAATTCCTCTATGAGAGCAAATCGGAATTTTTGAGTGTCCGCCTCTCTCCCTAGTCGACCCTCAAGCCAATGAACCACTAGTTGTCACAGCGTGCTACTTTTGGTCAGATACTTTCAATTTTTCATTCTAAGGACAAGTCCTATCGGCCAAACTCTTTTAGATGTGGCCCAGCTATGTTGCTTGACACCCGATAGGGCACAATTATCGACTTCCAGTGAGAAACCTCAGCACAAGTTGATTTCCACCAAGGGTGAGGGCTGGAGCCAATATATTAAAGGGAACAAGGGAACTGGTTCAGTATCAAATAAAGAACACACAACATTTTTAAACATGTGGCTAGACCAATAACTTTTTTGTGGAGCCTCACTCAGACCGACCCAGGTATATCAGTCCTTGGCTGAGCAATCAGTGAAAGGCCATCGGCTAACTATGGGGAAAATATTTTTAGGAGCAGTATATTAGATGATGCATATCATTCGTAGTCTTATTTTCATAGGATAATGTCATTATTCGGTGGGCAATATTGGCGGTCCTCTATGGTTCATCCCGACCTGGTTACACTGCGTCTTAAGACGACCATTTAATAGCGACGCTGCAACAATGACTACATTCCCCCATGAGGAAATTCCGGAAGGGCAAGGCCCTGAGTACAGAAACAACCGATCATATGTGGGGAAAATACATCCTGTGTTCCACCGAAGACACGAAGATAAGTGCCATTGGAGTGAAAATTTTTTTATCCATCTTCCTTCAGCTTAGCCCAGAGGAATTCCCCGTGGAGGATTTGTTTAACTATAAAGAAGACGATAGTTATCTGCATCCATCTTTCATTCACTTGCGACTACCAATAGCGAGATGCCAGATGAAATAGTGAACTTATTCATAATCTTCCTATCTTCAAGCATCCTTTCCGTCGGCTTATACCCAGGAATTAAACCGGATTTTCCTCCCATTATATAAATTTTATCACCCCTCGGTGTATGCCCGACAATTGGCTTTGGTCAAGTTATTCCAAGCCTCAATTTTTTGAATCGGCTAACTCTCAGAGAGAGGATCCGTAAAGCCTCTACTACTAGCACAGTTCTGAGCATATCCGATGATTTCCAACTCCAAAATCTACCCCATTTTGTACTCCACAATCGTCACTCAATTGCCTTCATGGAATGGTGGTTGGCCATTGCAGCAGCATTGCCCCCAGCAACACGCGCTACCTCCAATATTATATTCGATTTTTGCCCAGGCCTCCTCGAAGATTCGACTGAAACAACTGACTTCGATGAAAGCACTTGAAGTTCTAGCGATGATGCTAGTTGGTCATACTAACATGAGCTTAGTTGATATTACGGGACAGATATTAGCTGATGTACATTTATTTTTTGCTCCAATTACCAAAGTACTTCTGAACTACGCTAATCGACTTACCTTTCATTTTGCAGACAAAAACAACTGGCAAGAGGCCCACCAGAAGTTCTTCGGGCATCAACCAGAATAGCAAGAAGCTGTGCCCATCAACTGGAGTCACCTTGTTGGGTTACACATTTGGCACCTTAACCGTTCAACCCCCTTCTTTATCCGACATAGAAAAACAACAACAATGTAGGAACGTGTATGGCAATCAGAGGGGGGGGGGTGAATGATTGTGTGGAAGCTAAAACTAAATTTTCAATCTATTAAAACTTCACCCCAACTCGGATTCAAAAAACAACTTCGTATTAGCAAAAATAGATTGACAGACGTTGGGTAAAACGCGAATTCCTGGAGATCCAACCGTCGGATCGATCTGAAATTTTAACACAAGAAACTATATTCGAATATGAATCGAACACAAAAAGAATAAGCTCGATCGTACTTATGGATCAAAATTTATGAACCTCACAAGCTTGTTGTGACAGAAGATGACGAGAATTAATCTAACCAAAACTTCAAGATTAAACAAGAACGAAAAAAGGTAGATCAACTAAACTTTGAGGAACCCTAAATCAATACCCTAGAAAGGTTTTTGATGAATCAAATCAAGATGAAACTCAAGGAACAAAAACCAATCTAGAACCAGAATAAGCTTGCAAACAAGAACCAAAACAGGAAACATTGTAGCAACGCGTGCACTGTAGCTTTGCAATTACTGTAGCACGCAAAGGATTTGGAAGAATTGATCTTTATTTCTTTTTGTTTAAAGTACTCCAATCAAAAGAGTACAAACCCTAAAGTTCTAACTGATGCACTTCAACAGGAGACAACCCCTCCTATTTAAAGGAGCAAAACACAAGGAATCCTGAATACAATTCCTACTCCTAATCCTAGAAGGAGTTCCACTCCTAATCCTAGAAGGAGTATGTATTCAATACAACTCCACTTGGCCCAACCTGGCCAAATACAACTCTTGCACACGTATGGCAACCCAACCATACTCACGTGACTAACAACTCTTGCACGCGTATGGCCACCATGCCATACTCACGTGACTAACCATTCTTCATGTGCACCATTCTCTTAGCCCGAACGTCCCGCATGACATCCTTGACCACCAAGACCTCGGTTCCTCCATGAACCTAGTCCCGAACCTTAGTTCCTCCATGAACCTAGTTCCGGTCCTGTCATCGACCACGTTCGTCCTTGAGCAATACCTGCACATGACCAAACAAGAAACGAATCCGAGCACAAGTCCACGACTTGACTCCAAGTCAATCCATGCAACTACTCACATGAGCATTGCATAAAATCCACTTCAAAACAAGCATCATGAAATTCTCACGAATTTCATAATCTCAAATTCAATTCCATAATTGCTCAAAACCCTAATCTAGCAAAAAACCATTCACGCCGGACTAAACTCCGATCCGGCACAACTCACGACGGACCAAATATTTGGTCCGGCGTACATGCGAAAATCTTGGTTCAATTCAGAGAAAACATGTTCAAAAACACGTTCACGACGGACCAAAGTTTTGATCCTGCGTACATGCAAAAACAACGCTCAAAAATGCGTTCACGACGGACCAAGAATTTGGTCCGGCGTGCATGGTCCGGCGTAACATAGAAGCTTACTGTTTTTTCAAAAACTTAGTCCGGCTCAGGAACTCAAAAGCACGTTCACGACGAACCAAATTTTTGGTCCGGCGTGCACGTCAAAACAAGCTTCCAAAATAAGGTCAACCATGGACCAAAAAACTTGTCCAGCGCGGATGCAAAAACAAGGACTAGTTTGGTCTGGTGCCAATGCGAATGCAACATCCAAAAACACGTTCACGGCGGAGTAAAGTTTGGTCCGGCCCATTGGTCTGGTGTAAGAGTAAAATCTTACTGTTTCTTGCAACTTCAGTCCAGCGCAAAGGAGACACTGTTTCTTGTCAATTTGCCAAACACATGCACAGACACTTTTTTCAAATTCAATTCTTTAAGCCAATTTTTCAGCACACGGTGTGAAAAAGAAACTTTCAAACTTGGTTCGGCGCAAACACAGCCAAACCAAAATCAAAGTGCTTCGATATTTCAAAATAACTTCAAATCCAAACTCAAACAGAATAAAAACCATGTCAAATACTCATCATCAAAATCCATGGATCACATCATGATCCTTCAAACAACCAAGTATTCCAAAATTCCTTTTCTTCTTCAGCCTATTTCACACTCTAACTAAGTCAAGCCAATATTCGATGCATAAAAGAAGCACGACCATCCTTACAAACGGACTGTGTTAAGGCACCCCCGCCAAGGATTGTCCAAGGAATAATCAGCTGAGAGTTCCCTGCGGACTTTGGCTGCCAACCGGGTAACAATGCTTTAATTAACCCAAAAGACCAATTAACTTATAACGGCTTAACAAACCTTTATTCTTGCAGCGTATGTCCTCGCTGCCACCATTCTCTCCGGCTAGAACAGTCGATTTACCCAAAGAGATTGGGGCAGATTTCCCCCCACTGTTGTCTCACCTGACTCTGTAGGCTCAACTCACCTCAGCTGCTGGGCCCTCTACTGATAAGCCGGCATCCTCTATCAATGATATGCTCGACTTCAATCTATCCAACCTTGATGACGATGACGATGATGGCCATGTCCTAACCAACATTGATAACATCATCGCTGAGGCGGAGGGTGTAGCAACTCAAGTCATGTTGGTGTAACACCCCGGCATCAAATATGCCCTGGATGTCACCAAACATAGACTAAACAACATCTAATAACAACATCTAAAGGTAAATTACAGCAAAGGAGTACATGCAAAAACCGAAAATTTCGGCAGCATCTCTTTTGTTTTCCATGGTACGGAGCATCAACAATAATATCACAAGTTATATCATAATGGGGAAGCATCTAAAGCAGCAATAACAGACGATATAGCAACTATTTAAGTCTAGCATAATGAATTTAACCACTCCATGATCTAAAACGAAGTAAATAATATGACCAAGCACACAAATAAGTCATACTCCAAGTTCTCAACGCATTAACTTATAATTACAACTACAAATGGCAAAATTGAATATATCTTAATGAGTGAAACTTTGTGAAGATGTGCCACTAAGCCCTTTTTCCCGCATGTCGGTTTCATGGTACCTAAAAACAACATAAAACACAAGCGTAAGTTCATCACTCAGCAAGTATATTGCAATGGTACAAAAGAACAATTACATGGCTACAACACCTCACATCATGTCTATCATCTTATTCATGCTCACATATCATTATTCACATATCATCATCATCATGTATGCAATGCGATGCATATGTCTCCTGGAAGCACATACCGGTATGGCTGAGTGCACACCCGTCGGTGTGCACCCTCTCTTCCCTTCCATCCCGAAGATGGAGGGTGCCTACTCCTCGCTTCCATTCACCGCGGTGGATGGAATCACGATGTAGGTCTTACTTAATGGCGCTCCGGACTAGTCATAACTTTCTCACCGACCTTACCGGACTAGTTATGACTTTCTCACCGACCCGGCCATGTATCATGCCATGTATGCAAACATGCCAACATCATAAATAACTGGTACATTAACACATGGCATCACAACATAATATACCGTATTCATCATATCAATGGCAAACATTAAAGCATGGCATGTGAACACATCATATATTTAATCGCAACTCATCAAAACTAGCAACCTACAACCCGCTACCCATTCCAATACACTTGCCTCAACAACGGACGACGGATTGACGAGAAGTATAGGGCACTCCCGGGGTCACACCACATGCACATAGATATCACACACTCAAAAAACATGCCCACAAAATAATACGCAAACACTCTTCTACCCCGACTTTGCAATCTACTCGCAAAACCCAAAAACAGAGGTTCTGTCCCGAAGGGATAGTAGACTTCCAACGAGCATAACTTGAGTTCTAAGACTCCGAATCGATTAAACGAGTACATCCTCGCGTATCTTAGGAAATTTCCTGACTTTTTCTAAGTATATGAAAAAGCTGATTCGGACTCTAAAGTGGTTTAATCTACAGAATACTGTGATCTGTTCCAATCTCGTCACAGTTTTGAACACGTTCGGTAAATCGAGCATAACTTTCAAACGGCTGGGCGGAATTAGACGTTCTTTATACCCACTGAAAGTTATTGAAGTTATCTACAACTTTTTCAACAGGCAGCCGACCAAAAACAAACTCTAAAATCACGAAAACTCAAACCCTAGGTCGACTGCACAATCTGCCCGAAACAGAGAACGTGGCGAAATCTGCACAATCTGCACAATCTGCACAATCACAGCACCACCACTTGATCTAAAAGCATCAAATAGACCTCTAAAAAAGTACCTAGACCATCCCCAAGGATCTCCCATGCCATACCTCAGCCCGAAGAACGGCGAACGCCGAATTCCTTCCTCCCGGGCTCCCCGATCGCTTTCCTCGCGCCGGAACCGCCGGATCTCCTCATCGCGAAGCTTTTCGAGGGGAATATCAGAGGGATGGCGAGGTGAGGGGCTCCCCAAGGGCAGCAAGGAGGGTGGGGAGGTGGTGGAGGGGGTGGTGGCGCAAGGGGAGGGGAGGGGAGGCGCACGGCAAGGGGCAAAAGGGGTGTGGCGGCTATGGGTGGGAGAGGAGGAGGTAGGGCGCATGGGGGAGGGTATGGGGGCGCCCTAGGGCAGGTTGGCAGCCCCCTCCTCCCCACATGGGCCAAGGAGGCTCCACCTAAGGCCCAAAAAGATCCCTCCAAGGCCCAAGTTTCCCCGGAAAGGCCCAAACTCCCGAAATCGGCCCGGAAACGCGATTAAACGGCATAACGTAAAGTTTTAACCTTCATTTTCACATTTTATAAAGTCACATTCCCTAATTTCACCTTTTACGGTGTCTCGACATCCCGTAGTGTCACAGTTGGCTCCAGGAGCAAAGGAAAAACTACGTCATCTCTTCAACCTGCTTCTACTCCGTCGGCTTCCTTACTTGAAAAATCTCAGCCAATATGAGATGCCATGGAAGCAGTAAAAGCTGATCTGCCATAGTAGGCTACCACTGCCCTTCTTGAAGTCTACTTTCTCGATGAGAAGAAACCAGCAGTAGATGTAGCTAAGGTGAGGCTTGAGCGTCGAACAGCCCAGCTCCAAGAAAAAAAATACTAGATCAGATAATAGCCGACACTAAAGCTAAAAAGGCTAAATATGACAAGGACGCCAGAGGTCTTAAGGACATCAAAGAATCCATCTAAGAATTGGAATAGTCCAACAAATCTCTTGAAGAGGAATTGGCCAAGATAAATGTATGGCTGTCTACTGTTGCTGAGTCAATAATCACCTCATCACCGGACATGAAGCAGAAAGTTGCCCTATCCCAATCGATCGTTATGGTTAGGTACCAGTTGGCCAAGGTAATTCCCATCCCTGGCTCCACCAAATAATATCAAGATATAATTGATGGTGTGGAGAAATCCCTCGCATAACCCTGCTTCTAGAAGCAAGACTCAGCTAACAAGGCTGGAAACCCCTGCATAACCCTTCTTTAGATATGAATGCACTGACTATTGCTTTGCAACTATCGCATCTCGTAGCACGTGGTAGACCTTACACAAAATCCACTAAAAAATCAATGACTCGGAGAAACAATGTTGAGCCATACTTCACTGTTCAACCTGTTGTTGATATGGACACTGAGAAGTGTGATGATATGGTTCTTAAAATTATTAAGTTCAAGGAGTTCTAGAAGGACACCTAGGGCTTATATGGAGATCTGGATTAGTCTCTTAATTATTTCTTCACTTTGCTAATTGATGTCACATATTCCTTATAAGTCTCCTCATCAGTTTGGCCCTAATTCTTGAATGAACATTTGGTCTACTCTCCTGTTGAGCGATTACCATTTAAAATTGAATAAATGCCTATTTTTCAGATACTTGATTAATTGTGCTATGTTTGTTCTATATTCTATAATTTGCTCCTGATGCAACAATTGTCTGATTATTAAGTCATACTTCTAATATAGAAAGAAAATATAATCTAATGATGGAGGAAGAAATCTGTTAGAAGACAGTCATACCACACTAAGTGATTTGAAAATATTATGACTATCACTAGAAGCGATGCTCTTATAGTTGGCACTGGAAGAATACTATATTATACCCTGAGTCCAGTCGTACTTACTTAAGTTTTAAAGACCTTATTCTGAATGGTTTCCATATGCAGACAAAGAAAAAGGATGGTACATACATGACTAAGACTAATGAGTGTAATAAATGTGTGGTTGAAAAATTCCCTCCGGGTTATAATATGCACATATAAAACCTGAAGTTTATGTTGTGATGAAAACCTAGAAATATTTAAGATCTAGCAGATCAACTGGGTTATCCTGTGTTGAATATCATGAGAAAAATAATTAGTAATTCTGTTGGCCATAGCATAAAGACTTTCCTAGACCTGAAGATTTCTTATGCCCTGTTTGTGTTAGAGGAAAGCTTACAGTTAGACCTTCTTACCTAAAGTTAGGGAAGAATAACTGAATTTCCTAGAGAAAATTCAAAGTGATATCTGTCGACCCATTTAGCCCCTGTCAGGCCTTTTTAGATATTTTATGGTATTGATAAGATGCTTCTACTAATTGGTCCTACGTATGTCTCTTATCCACTACGAACCATGCCTTTGCAAAATTAATTGCCTAAATAATTAAGTTAAGAGCCTCCTTTCCAGAAGAAAGGATCAAGCAATTCGAATGGAAAATTCTAGTGAGTTTACCTCACAAGCATTTAATGATTATTGTATGACTTTGGTCATTAATGTAGAGAATTCTGTACCATATGTTCACACACAAAATGGCCTTGTACAGTCATTAATTAAGGCAATAAAACTTATTGCTTGACAACTCTTGCATAATAGAAGGCTACCCACCAACTATTGCGGCCACACAGTGCTGCACACTGCGGAGGGTTGGCAAAAAAGCTCGTTTGTGGGGTTCATTGGCTTGGTTCAAAATTGCTCCAATTACATCCATTTATTGATTAAACATTGAATGAGTCAATTTCGAATGAACTTTGGCTCGGCTCGGCTCGGCTCGTTAGCTCGATTCTAAAAATACTTCCAAATTATAAATAAAATTATATTAAATCAAACTGTGTCAATTTCAAAGAAAGCTCGAAAAAATGATGACTTGGCTTGATTGCCACCCCAAACTGCTGTATTAATTCAACTCAGACCAACTGCACATCATGAAATTTCCCTGTTGCAGAGCGTGCGTGGAAAAGAATTAAGTATTTCCCATCTATGAAAATTTGATTGTGTTGTATATATGCCAATCTCTCCACTACAGTGTACCATGGACCTTACCGGAAGTTAGGGATCTATGTAGGTTATGAATCTCCATCAAGTATTTAACACCTAGAGCATATGATAGGGGATTTGTGCACATCTCAGTACGCTGATTGTATTAAGGATATTTTTGGTATTAGGGGAAGATAAGTACCACATTAAAGAATGCCTAGTCCTTAGATCTACGCACTAAAGAGACCGAACTTGAAGTTTGGAGAGTAATAAATCTACAACAAATAAGCTAATAATCTACCAAATGCCTTCACTGATCATAAGGGTGTGGAAAGATCTCATATACCTGCAGTATATACACCTGAAAGAGTGAAAATATCCTAGAAGGATATTGAACCCACTCTTAACCCTTATGATAATATGAGGGGTAGGACTCCAAGTGCATGTGACTCAATTCTACGGAGACGTTCGCAAAAATAGAGAACTAAACAAATGAGAACACTACCCGTGACAGTGGAAGAAGCTTAACCTGATGTTGACAAAATCCCTGAAGTGAGCCATCCTAGAGATTGTAACATCCCTAAAGTGATCCATCCTGAAGATGATAACCCCAATGTATATTTGCGCTCACAATCCAACACTAGGAAGTCAGAACACCTAGACACCATCGTTGTGGGAAATCACAAGGAGCTGGAGAAATTAATGTAGAGATATCCCTGAAGTGATGCAGGAGAATTGTACAAAATAAAAACTACATTTGTCGATATATTTTGCCTCTAAAATTGCTAAAATATGGATCCATCACTAAAGTCCATAGGAGAGTGCCAAAAGCGCTCATATAGGGTCAAAAGAAAAGAAGCAATTGAGGCAGCGCTCGCTTAATAAGAGAAAAGTTTTTTTGTCCCGTTGATCGAGCTTCTTCTAAAGTGTTCCCTACATGATCAAATGTATTTTTCATCCTGAAGAGAAATGAAAATATCCAGGTGGTGAGATATAAAGCAAGGCTTGTAGCACAAGGGTTCACGCAGAGACCCAGCATCGATTATGATGAAACATATTCTTCTGTAATGAGTGAAATAACATTATAAAATTTAATATTAATGGCAGTAAACTTAAACTTATCAATGCAGTTGCTGGATGTAGTGACCGCATATTTATATGAGTCGCTAGATATAGATATTTATATGAATCCCTGAAAGAGTTATAATTCCGAATCCTAAAATCACAACATGTATATCGTCAAACTAAAGAGATCGCTATACGGATTAAAATAATTGGGGATAATGTGGTACAACTGACTTAATGAGTTCCTCCTGAAGAAAGGATATTGTCCCTATGTGTTCATAAAAAAAATCCCAGAATGGATTCTGTATCATCTCAGTATAAATTGATGATGTGAATATCATCGAAACCACAGAGGAAATAAAGGAAGCAAATGCTCACCTTACGACGGAGTTTGATATGAAATATTTCGGTAAAATCAAATATTGCTTAAGCCTACAGCTAAAGCATTTCCCAGAAGGAATTTTTGTATGCCAGACTATTTATACCTAGAAGGTGTTCAAAAGATTTAATTTGGATAAATATCATCCTTTAAAGACCCAATGGCTGTGAGATCCCTTGAAACAGATAAAGACCCTTTCAGACAAAAGATGAAAAATGAGAAAGTCTTAGGACCTAAAGTCCATACTTATGTATCTTGCAAATTGCATAAGGCCTGATATTGCATTCGCAGTAAATTTCTTCGTATGAAACAGTGTAGTCCCAACCAAAAGACATTGGGCTAGTGTCAAGACTTTACTCATATACCTCCAAGGTACACAAGATCTTGGATTGTTTTTCCAAAAGAACCAAGACTTAACCATGGTGGGATATATGGATGTTAACTATCTGTATGATCCCCATAGTGCCAAATCCGAGACTGATTTTTGTGTTTTTCTAATATGGTTTGCCATTTCTTGGCGGTCTTTTAAGCATACATTGGTAGCTACAACTATCAACCACTTAGATATAATAGGCTCATGCGAGTGTGTTTGGCTGAGATGTGTAATTAACCATATCCAGAAGTCATATGGTCTTAATACCATCTTTACCCTCACCATTATCTATGAAGATAATGCTTCTTGTGTTGCACAAATGCAAATGATTTTGTAAAGAGCAATATCACGAAGCATATTGCCCCTAAATTTTTCTATCCTCACGAGCTTTAGAAGAATGATGAGGTAAAGATACTACAACTAAGTCATGTGAAAATCTAGCAGATTTGTTCACTAAGTCCTTGTCAAAATCTATTTTTTTAAGATAAGTTAATGATATTGAAATGAGATGACTTAGAGATATGAAGAGTTCAGGGGGAGAAAACCCTAAAGCATGACCCATTGCATGACCCTGAAGATCCTAATTTATATCCTGAAGATCATAAGTTGTGCTATTTTTTCCTTTGGTGAGTTTTCTTAAAGTTTTCTCACATGAAAGTTTTTAATGATGCAACTAGTGCAACACGGAGTGCGAGTGCAATGTACCCTTTTCTCCATCTTTTTTTTCCCAATGGGTTTTGGGATGAGTTTTTAATGAGACATATGCATTACGCGGTATTCGCCCAAGAGGGAGTGTTATGATATGGATAAAATCCATGTTCCAGTATGGAATGACTCTATCTATTGATGGACGAATCCGAATTGATCTCTGGTGGTTTTTCTACTATATATTAGGTATTGCTTTGTACAGAAAAATCAATCTAATAAAGAGAGGGAGCTTTTCCCCTTTACATTGTGTGTGCTTCTACTTGTGTATCTACTTTTGCTTATATGTTTCTATGGACGTGTTGCTGATTGGTGCGGAAAAACGACAACGTTTTACAATACAATTGTCCATCCTAAGCTTGCGTTCAAAAAGAAAAGAGCAAAATACATGACAGGTCACTCAACTTTTTTGGGTGTCATCCTTCAACTTTTTTGGGCGTGTCATCCAGATCACTGTACTTTGTAGATGCACATCTGGATGAGTGACGTGATATAAGTGGGTCATTAGCCCATCCTAGCTGCCCACGTAAGCAGGTTTGGTACGCATGGTATGCCACTTCGGTGACCTTCAGGCCGGGTGCGTACATTTTCAGAAAACCCTGAATATAGGAAAAATACTTTTTACTCTCGGATTAATTACTCACATCTCTGAAATACCACCCAAATGAACTTTAAATGCTCTTTTATTATTTTGGATACACTCATATACTAATTATAAGATATTCCAATTAGATTCATATGAAAAAAAATGTGAGTACATAGTTTTTAGCCTATTTGCAAATACCTTCATATAAGCATATAAAAAGGAGTATGTCTAAAAAGTGTACATATCACCTCTGAAAAACTGTAAATACCACCTAGATGGTCTTATATACTTGTATATTACACGTATATACCCTCCGTTGCGCGAGATACTCCCTATGTTGTGAGATACGGCATAGAGAGTAATTACTCCCAGGAGTAGAAAAGAGATTATATATATATATTTCTGCTTCACGATGTCCATATGCCCTTTACCTGATTCAGATGCAACCAGAGTACCAAACCAAATCCACTCGACAAGTCTCCGGAGCCGGCGAGATAGTAGGGCTGAATTTCTCACAGAAAAATGGAATTCATTAGCAGATCATGGCATTAACATGGTTCATTACCAGTACCACTACATCATGCATAATTACATTCACACGGATCATTAGCATTAGCATTGCATATAATGGTATTATCACTGCATGCATCACCCAAAAGAATAAGAACACTACATGCAGCACTGCAGCAGCAAAAAAAAAGCATCATCTTCCAACAGAAGCCGTATCTTTCTCGCCAACACAGCAATCATCCCTAGCACTGCTGCCAACATGTCAGGCTCTGGCGCGATGAGGAAGAAGACCAGTGAAGTCGACAGTGTCTATTCCGGTTCAGCGGCTTCCGTTATGAACCATCTACGGCTATAAACACATCGCGACGGAAGATGGAACATCCAGCGGCGAGTTACCACTTTGAAGGACTTAAGACATTACTGTATTTCTTCAGTTTTTTGTCGATTAGCTCTGTTTTACCATTTCATTACCGTTTTACTGCTTTTAATGACTGAGATGAATACTGTAACTATTTCGGGGATAAAACCCAGACTGGAAGGAAGAAGACGATAGGATTCCGCATATCTCCAGTACTTTAGTTTGTTAGCTTGTAGCGTATTTCCTCTCGTTCTCTTTCTTGTTCTTTAAGTTCTTGGAGTTCTGGGTGATTCAATCGTTCAGGTATCAGGGTCCTGACACAACAGCAAGCCAAGACCAACCATCCTAACAACTGCTGTCGTCTTCTTGAACTCGTCACTCATCTCCTTCCCGGTTTCCTTGTGATCTTGCTTCGATTCGGCACTGCATTTGCAATCTCCATCTTGAGCTCCGAACTCCGCCGCGACAAGGCAACCCCTGACGGTGAGTCCCCGAGCGCGACAACGAGCTCGGACGGCGAGTGCCTGAGCGCGCGAGCTGTGACGATGAGGGCCCGAGCGGGACGAGGTGACAGTGGTGCTCATCGCCACGTACGCCCCGCCCTTGCCCCTCGCGCAGCGCGCCACGAACCGCCTGGTTTCAGGGAATGCGGCTGTCGCCGTGGCGTTCGGGATCGGATCGCCGCCGCATGAGCACGAAGACGATGAAGGAAGAGGACTATATAGCTTCCCAAATTGGGCCTGGTTCGAGAGGTCACCGACGTGGTATGTCATGCTAATGAAAGTTGCCTACATGGGCAACTAGGATGCGCTAAATGACCAACTTATGTCACATCAGTGCTCCGGATGTGCAATGGTATACTAAATTCAATACAAACCATTCATTCTTTTTTATCCAACAGATCATATTGGTTAGTATTTATTTATACTTTCTCTGGTAATAGAATAGTAGAAATATCCTTAATAAATCAATAGTTTAATGTGATTTATTCTGTCTATTATATACCACCAGTATAATGCACCTTAAAATTTGAGCTTTTTTACGGTATACAATATTGAATATTAGCCATCCATTCTATTTGATCTAACGAATCAGATTAGTTAGGATTTGGTCCTACTTCCACCAGTAGTATTGGTAGTAGAAATCATATGAGGGGTAATAGTGTAATTATTTATTTATTTTATTTTGAACGCAGGGCGAGCGCTGGAGTTGGGCCACCAGTCGTTCGGATCAGTCTTTAAGAGCATCTCCAGCAGAGCCCCTAACCTTAAAATAGGGAGTGTAGTAAAAAAAAACAGATCCAGCAGGGCCCCAACTCAAGCCCCTAAAATTAGGAGGCCCCTAAATTTGCCTCCTCAGCCCCAATTCCCAGGGGGCCCCAACTCAAGCCCCTAAAATTAGGAGACCCCTAAATTTGCCTCCTCAGCCCCAATTCACAGGGACACGAGTACAACCCCTATTATTGAAGATAGGGAAATACATGAGAGGCTTCGAAAATTTTATCATGTTTTGAAAATTTTAAATTTAAATTTGAAATATCATGTTTTTAAATTGTAAATGTTAATATGCTTATGTTTTATGTATTACAAATATTTTTGATTGAATTTTAGTGATGTCTAATGAAGATTATACATAGCAGATATGTCAAAATAGGAGAAAAAGTAAAATAAGGGCTGAGACTTAGGGGCTGTTGCTGGACTTGTACTCTGAAAACAGGGCCCCAAAAAATAAAGGGGGTCCCTAAATCCAAAATAGAGACCCTGTTTTAGGGGCTCTTGCTGGAGATGCTCTAATACACATGATTGACAAGCCTCATAGAATTGTTATAAATAGTAAGACAATCTAGGCATGCAGCTTAGTTGGTTTAACCCGGAATTGCTAGCGTCTGATTTTTTTTTTTACTTAGTGAAACATGTTTTTCTACGTAGTGAAATATTTTTCTTAGACAAACAGTAAAAAAAAATATTTCATACGTTCAAAAAAATGTTCAAAAAAATATTACGCGGTGTCCGAAAAAAAATAAAAATCGAAAGTTTCACCCTTAACTGCGAGGTCCTGGGAGGTCATGAGCATTTTCTGACGCCATTGCGCGCGCGTGGGTGAGCACTGAGCAGGTTGTCGTGCCGCGGGCGTCGCGACTTCGAGTTCACCGGTGGTCAATCTTTTTTTCTCCTATCTGAGTGCTGTCTCAGTGACGAAATCACCTTTTTCTACGAACTATACACCACACGCCAGAAATCAAAATGCATGTTTGCGTAATCCAAGATAATGCTAGTCTAACTGCCATGCACAATGCCCCCCACCTTGCCTACTCAGGCTACATACAGTATACTCTTGCTTCTTCTTCTTTTTTGCGACGAAGGCTACACTTATACACTCCATGCATATACCCGGACAGGCACTTCTAGACACGTACGGTATGGAATATTGTAATTACGTAAATACTGACCTTGCTTTTAGTCTGCAGCAACCATTGCGGTTGACAGAATGTCTTGCAACTTGCAAATCATCTCATCACATGGCATCAGATGCATAATTAGTCACGTCTAGTTTACTTAAGAGCGCCACCAGTTATACAATACAAGATCCCGACGCCTGTTTTGCTGTGTGCACCCTTTGAGATTACACCAGGCAGCGTGGTATACTATTATTCAAATAATACAGCTACAAAATTTGAAACCAAGATCTATATGTTGGCATGCAAATTCCTGATGCCCCATATGGCTTTGCATTATTCTTGTCTTCGCCTTGCTCTTCCTTTGAAAATTCCACCACTAGTAGGGGTGAAACCGGGTCGGATACGGGCGGATATTGCTCGTCCCGTATCCTAACCCATATTTTTTTTCCGGATTCGGAGTCGGATACGGATGTCCTGGATACGGATACGGATACGAATTCGGATTATTCGGGATTCGGATACAGAGCGGATGCCTAACGGATTCGGGTCGGAATCGGATAGTAGTATAGTACATAATTGTGTACGTGAAAGAAAGAATGAAGCATTAACCTTACACCATTAGCTTCAAGTCATAATTATTTCAACGTAGGATAGTAGTATAGTTAGATGTGCAAATGGGTCGAATACAAGGAGAGAGATCGAGACATAAATAAAACAGAGAACGAGGGGAGCTCTTCCATCAAACTTAACCTTACGGAATAAATTCCTGGAGATATTAAATAGTGTTGAATTGTCACATTCTGACAAACTGAAGATATACTTCTCTCATAATGAGGACTACTCGGATTTGTTTGCTATGCTTCAATTTAGTGACTCAACTAATTCCAGTAATTTGAATAGAAAAGAAGTTTATCAAATAAGTTGAACAAATCAATTTAGGTAAAAGCATTATGTCATCACCCTATTTGTTTGTTGATAGATTTGTTGAAGTTCATGTTTAATAACAAAGTAGTGTTTTTTAGTGTCAATATCAAACAACTATATATATCCAATAATGAACCAAATTAATGGAAGAATAACTGATTTTATCCGGATATCGGGTCGGATATTGCTCTTCCCATATCCTAATCCATATTACATGAGATTTTTCGGATACAGATACGGATAACATCAGTACGGATTTTAAACCTATTCAGGATCGGATCGGGCGGATATTTCCTGTCCTGTTTTCACCCCTAACCACCAGCATGCGCTGTCTTTGTGTGTTAACTTGCTGCAAGAAATTATATGTAAGATTCACCTGTAACCTCGCAGCTCAGGACAATGGAAATAAACTGGATCTCTTGATTTATCAATGGTTGAACTAGGACTACTAAAAAATTTAAAACCACCAAACAATATCAAGCAATCTGTTTTAAGGTACAAAAAGGGTCATTGTACAGTGTACACATGCATTTTAGTAGTTTATAACTACGTAAGGACTAAAAAATGGACAGATAAAAATGAATAAATGATAAAACCAATGGATTGAAAAAACATTGATCAGCAAATGATTAATGTCTACTGCCTGATAAACATCAACATCCTCAACTAATGTCTACTAACTGATAAACATCAACATCCTCTCATTCTTACTTCCTTTCAGAGGTCATACTATTCAGTTTTCCAGAGAAATTGGAGGTATGACAGCACAATGCTCTTAGTTATTTTGGGATTAACTTACTCCATGAACCTTTAATAACTGAATAAAGTAAATATAATCTTTAACGTCAATCTGTGACTTGATAACGAGTGAAATCTAACCATATCTAATTACTAGCATGCTAGATTGTTGGGACATTCACACAAGCATGGCCGTAACAATATCTAACAATATATACTACAGATATTTTTTACTCGCACAAAAAAAAGAGAGAGCAAAGACTTGCTTTACATAATTTTTGCAAGTAGCTGGAAAGGAACACCGATGTGCTTTGTACTACCTCTCCATCGCAAAGACTTATATGAACAACCTTCTTCATATACAAAGTCCATTACAATTTGTAATCACATAATTTCGCTTGTTAATGACAACATCAACTAATCTAGTAATCTACCATGGCTTGATTGATACATTCACAGGGGAATCTCATACACATTTTAAATTTTTTTACAAATACAAGTGCATAACAGACATATTTAACCACCTAAATAGCCCAACAATTTAACCACCTAACCAAGGCAAACAAACATGCTAAAGAAGTGTAGATTATCCCATGCATATGCACACAAATTCTGACGACAGTCTAGAAGACCACGATTAGATCAGTCAATTCTGAGCATTGTGAGCAATATAGTCGAAAAAATTAACCAGTAAATGGAATGCACCTCGCGTCAGGGCAAACCCAGTCTCCTTTGCGTCCTCCCCCGCGCCACTGACACCGGCGTCATAGCCGTCAACAGGAACCGTGGCCCAGTGCTGTTGGCGTCAATAGGAAGTGGGCAGGTCGGCGCCATCAGCGTCGACAGGAAGCGAGCGGCAGGGGCGTCCGCCTCGATAGGAACCAGGAGATCGCTGGCCGGGGCGTCCACACGATCTGGAATGGCGATGAGCCGGCGCCGTCGCCGTCGACAGGAAGTGGGTGGCTAGGGGAGTCCACGTCGCTAGGAATCGGCAGATCGCTGGCCGCAGTGTCCACACGATCTGGGATGGCGGCGGGCCGGCGCCGTCGCCGTCGACAGGAAGTGGGCGGCTGGGGCGTCTGCGTTGCTAGGAACCGGCAGATCGCTGGTCGCGGCATCCACAAGATCAGGAAGGTGGAGGCCGTCACCTCCTCAAGATCCGGGCGTGCGCCGACCGCGGCGTCACAACCCGCCTGGCGGCGGCGTCGGCGGAACAAAGAAGAAAATGCGCGACGAACCGGGAGGACGCCGGCCACGGAGTCGTCACAATGGCGTCGTCCGAGAGGGCGCCGACGTCGGGCTCCCAGGAAGTCGGAGGCCGCAGCTTCGTCAAAATGGCATCGGCGTCGACGGGAAAAAGCGAAAAGTGCCAATGCAAGGCAACAAACGGTGAAAAGGGTGAAAAGCCTATAATACCCCTAACAAATGTAGGGTTATATCTGATTTCTACTACTACTGTCTACAAGCCTAAAATTTCTCTTCGAAGTACAGCGATCTGGATGACACACCTGAAGAAGCTGGGTGGCCTGTCTTGTATTTTACTTAAAAAAAAATGTTTAGAGTACTGTTTCTACTGCAACTGTACATTTCAGCGATACTTATCTGTCGCTGTGCTGAAACTCGTGAAAAAAAAAGTAGAACTAGAGCGTAAAAATATTGTGATATTAGAGAACATGTATGTCAGAATAAAAATGGCATTCTTAGCAAGCAGAATATTAGAAGTACAGACAGGACATGTGCCAATGGTACATAATTACAGAATTTGTAGTACAACAGATTCCATGTAGACAATAGGAGTACATAACCACATATACATATACACCGCCATGCAATGACTCAAAACTAGAAATTTAGATTCCAAGAACTCACATTCTGCCTAGTGTTTCCAACTTGTCAGCACTTCATCACACAGAACATTACTACTACAAGATTCATCAACCAGGAGGAGCATCTGGGCTATAGATTCCATAGTTGGCCTTCTGCTTCTGTCTTCATCCAAACATGCGACTGCCAATTTGACCAGTGTTCGTACCTGCATGTAGTTGAATTGGCCACTTAGCCTGCAATCCACGAACTCAGCGATCGATGATGGCTCCTCTCTATCCAAGATATCAGCGAGCATCCTCACAATCCTCCTGAGCACCACATGCACCTCCTCATCGGCACCCACAGCCAGATCAAGAACCTGTTTCCCTGACACCAGCTCAAGCAGCACAACTCCGTAGCTGTAAACGTCAACCTTCGCCGTGATTTGCAGGCTACTGATCCACTCTGGGGCGATGTAGCCAATGGTTCCTCGCACTCGTGACACGTTCTGATTGGAGCCGCCTCTGCTCAGCAGCTTCGCCAATCCGAAGTCGGCGATCTTGGGCTCCATGTCTTGGTCCAGCAGGATGTTCTCCGGCTTCACGTCACAGTGGATGACCCACTCGAGGCACTCATGGTGCAGATAGGCCAGTCCCTTGGCAACGCCTAAAGCAATGTTGAACCTTTGCTTCCATTCTAGCAAAATGTGGTCTTTAAACAGGATATTGGCTAATGATCCATTTTCGATGTACTCAGTAACCAACAATCTGTGGGAGCTTTCAGAGCAAAAACCCCAAATCCTCACTAGATTTATATGGTTGATTCTCCCAATTACGCGTAGCTCTGCTTGAAACTCTTCCCCACATTGCCTTAGGTTTTCCAGCATCTTGACAGCCACCACCCGACCATCATCCAGGACTCCCTTGTAGACAATCCCTGAGCCTCCTATTCCAAGCACATCTTTGAACTTTCTAGTTGCCTTAACCAGCTCTTTGTAACTATATCTTCTGAAATTACTACTCATCACCTTGTAGCCTTCCTCAACTGCTCGAATTTCTGATGCTCCCAACTCCCATCTCAGGACAAAGAACCATGCAAATGCAATAAAGAGGGCTTCAAGAACGAAAATCGCACCTGCAAACCCAAAGAGATAAGACCATTTTGATCCCCCCTGACTTGCCTTGTGCTCTTCTGGATATGGATTGGGGATTGTTGTGTTCATCCGACCACAATCAGGACGATGCTTTCTTGGATCAAGCACATCGGATTTGGGAATCGGGACACCTAAAATATTCACGCTCTTAGGTAGCTTGATGTACATCTCGTGTGCCGACGCCTTCACGGATGCCGGGTATGCCTTCCCACTGTAAAGGTAAGCTTTTGGAAAGCACGACCCTGCTCCTTGTAGGTACTGAAAGCCTTTACAGGTGCAATCTGTCCTGCATCTGTTCTTGCAGTCCTGCAAAGATATACCATCAACACGCCGCTGATCGGAGCCCCAAAAGTCAGTGTCTGGAAGTAGCAAAAACCTGACAGGTTGCGTTTCCGCAGCACCACAGGTGATGTCTTGTATAGCCCTACAACCTTGGCTCCAATTGCCAGGGTTATCCATTTCATAGCCCGGCGGGCAAGAACATGCAGGAGTAGGTGAGTAGTGACAGATTCCATTTGGACCACACAATCCATGAATTTTGCACGGTTGAGACACTGCAACCCAGGAAACAAACCATCTGCCATCTGCGCTATTCAAGCTGTAGGTTCGGAGATTACCGTCAGGGTCTAGAGTAAGCCTTCTCTTGATCCCACGACCTTTATCAGAAGCAACAAATGCTTGTTGATTAGCGAAGTCGCTTGAAAAGAACTCGCCAGTATCATCAAGACCCCCCAGCCTAGTACTGTTATAACGATTTCTGTTGTTCTGATACTCTCCACCGTCAGGGTCTGGCCAGTATATTTCACGAATATCATCATCATCGTATATAAGAGACAATAGTGACGAATCAGTGAAATGAAGTATGTAGTGACCGGGAACATGTAACCCAGTGGTGGAGACCAGCTTTGTAGATGCAGTGATGCGCTGAGTGGGCAGCAGAGTATCTGTGGGTGAATCAAAACTCTGCCATACAGTCATACCACTTGAGCTCTTCATGACAAGGTTCCCAGTGTCCAGGAGCTGAGCATACCGAACGTCTGCCAGGTTGCCGTCTGCTTGCCACACCACGGTGCCGTCGTGATCCGTGAGAACCATGGCACCGCTCTTCCGCAGGGTAACCGCTGACCCCCTGGCGCGCACGGGGAGTCCGCGGTTTGCGGTCCAGACGACGGTCTTGTTCGCCGATCTGGCATACCACACTGAGAAGGCGAACAAATGGGATTGTTCGGTGTAGATGCTGTAGAAGCCACAAGAGAAAGTGCCATCCTGCGATTGCAAGACATCGGTTTGGTGTTTGTCGACACGGAGCGAGGATCCTAGTGGTAGTGTGTCACGAGACAAGGCGCTCAAGGGGAGAGACAGCAGTGATAGGACAGCAGGCAGGATGGAGAAGAAGGATGCCATGGCTGAACAGAAGGGTTGAGCTGATGGGCATGCACATCCAATTGCTTCTCATGCTCTCCTTAAAGCATTTCTCAATCCTCTCTGGCGGTGTTCAGGACCACGTGCTCAGTTTAGTATGGTTGCTTCGAGGAAAACTCCAAACGATTAATTAATGTTCCTAATCAAATTCAGCTACACCAAAGATCAAAATCTCGTCGAATCCCGCGAAATCTCGGATTTCAGACACTCTCGTGTTTAATAATCCCGACGAAATTAAATTTTTTTGAAGTGCTACAGTAACCTATAATCTCGCTGAGATCTCGATACATTTGACCGAAATCTCGTTGTTTTTGATCGAAATTTGATCAAAACTTAACCGGATTGGACCGGATTGTATTCTTCACGTCATTTCCCACGTGGGACAGTCGGTAGATCATCCAGTTAGCCTATGCACATAAATTCTTGCGGTCATTAATTAAGCACCTCGCTTGTCAGAATTTTTAAAAATTTCTCAACCGTGATCATCATTTGAAATTTTATGAGAATATTATTGATGCATCAGAACCATCCAAAAAAATTTTCAAAACTTTCTAACATTGTTTGAACTATATTTCATTTAGTTGAAATTTGTCGGTCCGTCTTCAGTAGCAGTTTTCGAATTTTTGAAAATTCCTCAAGATTGACCATCATCTGAAAATTCTATGGTAATATTATGGATGTGTTATAACCATCCAAATTTTTTTTCAAAAGTATCTAACGTGGTTTCTACCATTTTACATTCGGTTGAAATATGCCAGTTAGCCTTTTATCAGGACAATAGCACTGTTAGATTTTTAAAAAATTCCTCCGGCTTGATCATCACCTAAAATTTTTATGAGAACATTAGTTTTATGTCAGGGTCATCCAACAAAAATTTCAAAATTTTTTGATGTCATTTGAACCATTTTTCGTTCAGTTGAAATTTACCGAGATTTCGGCAATTTGGACAAAATTTTGTTTTTTGGACTGAAATCTCCGAAATCTCGGTTCAAAAAATACCGAATTTGAATTTTGCTTTTTAAATTTCGTTCGGATTTCGTCCGAAATAACAAGATTTTAGATTTCGGAGGGTGATGAGATTTAAACCCTAAACAAAATTTAGAACACTGGCTACACCTTCAAGGTCAACTACGCCTAGTCTTTCTACTTCTATACAGATTATGATTTTTGATGTGAGTTAGTTTTAAACCAGTGGCGAATCCAGAATGAAAATAGAGGGGGGCTCTTATGTCAAAATTCTAACTCAATATAAACATACTACTAGTATATTGACTGGTCTATTGTCAACCAAATTTCAAATTCATACATAAATAGAAAGGAAACAAAAAGTGAATAATCAAAATATAATAAGTGCGGTACCTTGCTAATGGATAGAATGATATAAATATGTGATGACAGATCATCGACCATTTGACCTGTAGATAAAAATATAAAACTTAGTAAAGAAATTTCAATTTGTCAATACTTATAAAAATATAAATTAAAAAAATTGTGTAATGTTTGGTTCTTCATTTTTACAACTTAGTTTACTGTAAGCAAACAAATTGAATCACACAGATAGAAAACAATCAAACAATGAGTGATGAATCAGTACTCAATAGAATAATAGATTATCAGTGATGAATAGTGATGAATCAATAGAATAATTCTGAGTCGGCTCCTCGGTTTGATCTGCTGAGTCGCTGAGAATACCTCCTTATTGGAAAGCGCTCCTCCTCGGTCCTTCCATCCTCCACGGCTCCACTCCTCCTCCTCGGTCCTTCCGTCGGCGTTGGTCGCTCCACAGCTCCAGAGCTCCAGTCCTCAGTGGCCAGCGCAGCCAGTCAGTCGAGCGCCGATCCTAGTCCGAGGCTCCAAGTGATGAGCCGCCGAGCGCTGAGGACCGAGATCGGCGGCCACCCGCCAGCGTTTCCCGCCGGGCGCCCACGCCTCGGCCTCGGTCCTCTGGCGTGGTGCCTCGAACTCGACCTCCACTCTGGCCTCGGTCCTCCCGGTGTGGCGCCCCGAGCCCCTGACCTTGACTCCAGCCTCGGTGTCTCGGTCCTCCCGGCGCGGCGCCCCAACCTTGACTTCGGCCTCGGCACTCCTCCCGGCGTGGCGCCCCGACCTCGACCCCGCATGTGCGTCTTTCGCCCGAGAGAAATGGCACTGTTCGTCTTCCTCATGCTGCGCTACAGTAAGAGGTCGAGGCGAGTGTTGTATACGTGAAATCATGAAAGCCTAATGCTAATCACTAAACCCATGTCTAATTTCTGGCCCACTAGCCCAATATGGCATTATTATTTCCTTTTTCTTCTTCCTAAACATGACTACTATGGTATGTTCTGTTGGTTACTGCTCTGCTCGATTGCTCATCTTGTCCGGCGGGGGGAGGGGGGGTTGTGCCGGCTAGAGGTGGGGATGGAGCCCCAACAAACCCTAACAGTAGATTCGCCCCTATTTTAGACCTTGAGGCCAACTCTGGTGATGCGCACACGGGGGTGCCCGATCTTCTGATGAGAACAATACATCGATTTGATGAGTTGATGATCTCGTGATCTTGGCTTCCAACCAGCGAGGAAAGGAAAATCGGCAATCGCAACGCCACCAACCCGAGTCGATAAACCACGCTTAGAAGTGATGGATCTTTATCCCTACTAGCAATCGAGAAACTTGCAAGAACAAGTGAGAAGCAATCTGAAATTTGATACCAATAAAACACTCGAACACAAAGGTGAGGTTCTGTTTTTTGTCTCGGGCGGTCTAGTCGACACGTGCAAGCACGAGGAGGGACGCACAAGGGGTCTACCAAAACAGAACAAAACCTAAAGAATAATGTATGGGGGTGACAGCCATATAAAGAGAGGTAGCCAGGGGTGGGGCGCCCAAGCTAGGGGAGTCCACCACCAAACCCTAAAGATACATGGGCCATAGGCCCAAAAATATGGTGACGCAACACCGGACAGATTTGGCCTGTGACACTCTTCTGCATTTTCCCGTTGATATTGGGCGAATTTGGACATGGGGTTAGATCCATTGGAAAGTTTATCTCCTAAGCTTTCAAACGAATGGTCGTATATTGAAAACGGAGTTCGGGAGCCTGAGATATGCCAATTTGAAGTTGAGGTGCTGCTGGATGGTTGAACTGGACTCGGCGACGAATTGGGCTTCAACATGGGACTTCCTTGGCATATGGGCTGTCCTTGGTGAGTGTTCTCGACGTGTTGGGCTAGGAAAGGAAAATGGAAAGTCCGTGCTTCTGGATTAAGCCCTCCATGCGATGTAGACGAAGTGGTGGCCAAAACACCGAAGGTTGGAAACAAAGGTGTCGCCGAGAGAGAAGGGGCAGCGGTCATATCCATGGTTGGGATGTCCTCATCATCCTCCCCTTCTTGAATTAGAGTCATCCTCGACTCCTTCTCATACTCCTGCAAAAGGTTAGTGGCAACAGGAGGCAAAGCAACAGATAATTGCAATGGTTCTATACTAGCCATGTTATCTTGTGAGAGAACTTTTGTAACCAACAAAACTTTACCCTTCAACTTTAGATCAGGTTTTTGAGCAATTGGTGTACTTGAATGGGTTGATTTGCTAGCTACACTTTTATTCCCACTCTCTTCCTTTTCTTTCTAAGCTCTTTTCACATTAATTTTTCTCAATTCTATGGGAGACATGGGTTCCAAAGTAAATTTCTTTCCCTTGAAAGTAAAGATGTACTAATTGGTCCTACCATGATGTATGGCATCTATATCATATATCTATGGCCTACCCAATAAAAGAGAACAAGCATCCATGGGTACAACATCACAAACAACAACATCATGATAAGAACCAATAGAAATAGGTACTTGAACAGTTTTTGTTAACGGAACCTTACCAGTAGAATTGAGCCATTCAATTTCATATGGTTGTTGTAGTGGACTCATGACCAAGCCAAGCTTCTCAATCATGTCCACACTAGCAAGATTGTTCCAACTACCAACATCAACAATAACATGCACTGCTCGTTCATTGATTACAAACTTTGTTTGGAAGATGGTATGGCGCTGATTCGGCTCATCACATGTGGGTTGCGCATGCAGTACATGTGTGACAACAAGAGCTAGGTATCTCTCTGCCGAGGCCACATCGCAAATCTCTTCCTCTTGTTCTGAAGTGTTAGTGGCAAAAAGAGCATATTCATTTTCATCAATGTCACTAGCACTAGAGTACTCACCATTTTCTTGTATTATTACAGCACGTTGGTTTGGACAATTACGCATCACATGGCCATGTCCCTTGCATTAAAAACATTGTACCTCTCTTGTACGACCAGTAGAGGTGACCAAGGAAGCAATCTTCACCGGAGTTTGTTTTGTAGCCAATTTGCTTGACTCCAGAGCATGTAGCAGTGTAGAGGAAGTAGGGGCATGTAACATCCCAAAATTTGGGTTTTCAAAATTTTTTGGTTTTGTTTAGCTTCCCAAAAATTTTCGTTGATTTTCTCGCGTTTATAAAGCTTGGTTCGAATTTTCTAAAAGCTAAAATAATTTAATTTGAATATTATAAACCTCAAATAAAATTTATTTTATTTTATTTGGGTTCCTTGTGCTTCAAGAAATTTTCCTGTAAATTTTGAGATTTTTCGGAGCTCGTTTGCTATTTATTGGATTTATTCGGAATTGATTTGTATAAAGCCCTTTTATGGAAATTAATTAATTATTTGGAAAAGTTTGTATAAAGTTTTGTTGAAAATATTTTATTTGAGTTCAAAACATCTCAAAATATTTTTTAAATTTTTTCTAGAATTTTTCTGGTATTTTTATTGCCTCTATTGATTTAATTGGATTTATTGGAATTGTTTTATTCGAAAAAGGCTGTAAAATCGGATTTTGCATCGGGCTCATTTTCCTCTGTCTCCCTCCACCAGCCCACGTTGCCACCGAGCCGCGCCCCACTCCGCTCCCGCACCGGCCACCCTCCCTCCGGCGCGCGCAAGGCGCCGCTACCGGGCCGCTGGCCGCCCGCTCACCGCTGGCCGTGCGCCAGAGGGCCACGCTCGCCCCACGCGCCAGCAGCCACGTCGCCGCGCTCATCTGGGCCGCCCACGCCCGATCGGATGGCTCCCAGGCCGCCACGTCGCCCGTGTCCCGCCCACGCACGCCAGCCGTTCGGTTTAATGCCCAAACCGACCCAAACACCTCCAAACGCGTTCAAACTTGATTTTTCTTGACCTAGCCTCTTCCCCAAACATATATAAGGGTTCCTAGACTCCTCCCACGCGCCCCTAGCCACATATTAGTCTCCAAAACACCCGAGCCGCCGCCATGTCCTCCGGATGTCGCCCAACATCAGCCGAACTTTGGAGCCGCGTCCCGGGCAACTCGTCGACTCTTTTCGATATCCGTTTTCGCCGTGATGTGCCACAAGGTAACATCTGCTTGCTGTCCAAAATTCAGCCAATTTGGCCCTCGGGATCAAAAGTTATGGCCATTTCAATCTCGAATCTTGCCGAGGCCATAACTCCCTCAATTTTTCGAGTTTGACCGTGCAATTTTTTGTCTAGACTCCTGGGGATGTCCTGTATGTGATGCACATCTTGCCTCACGGTTTTGCCCTCTGGATTTGGTGCAGCAAAATAAATTCTCCGATCAGACTGCGAACAGACTGCGTTTTAGACAGCGGCAAACTTCCTCGCTCGTTCCCCGCTGTTCCAGAAGGTATTTCTTCGAGCCACCTGCGTCACAGTGTGCCTCTTGGTCTCATCTAGCTATCGATCAAATTTTGTTAAGTTTCGATCATTCTTCTAGAAGTTATAGCCGTCCAAAGTTTTGATCCGAAACCCATTAATCGCCAGTTTGTGATTAATCCGGAAGGGCGCCGCAAAATCCGCCTATACCGTTGAGCTCGTCTCGCCGCGTTCTACGCAGTAGACATTCTCCCTTTGCCATCCCATCCTCCGGAATTTTTTATATATATTTAGGCCACCGTTTGCCGTCGCCGCGCGTCGCCTTTTGACGCCGGCTATTTTGGTTCGCTCCGGCCGTGTTGTCGCGTCCGGAGGATTATCTTGTACTGTTTTGGTCCATCATTAAGGTTCTTTTGGTCTCTGTTTGCCGAGAAGCCCGGTGCCAGCCTTAAATCGTCATTTTTCAACCTAGCCCGTGCCGCCGGTTCGCGCACCGGTTAGCCGTCCTTGGTAGCGTTTTGTCGCGGCCGTGTCGTTGTACCGACGGTCGCTACTTCGCTTCATGAGTACCCTATCATTGTTTGACCTCCGACGTTAACGTTCCTCCGTTACCTGTTGCCGTTAACGCTCCGTCGTTAACGCTCCGCCGTTAACGTTTCGTCGTTAACGCTCCTCCGTTAACGTTTCGTCGTTAACGCTCCTCCGTTAACGTTTTGCCGTTAACGTTTCACCGTTAACGCTCTGTCGTTAACGCTCTGTCGTTAACGTTCCTCCGTTAACGTTTTGTCGTTAACGTTCCTCCGTTAACGTTTCACCGTTAACGCTCTGTCGTTAACACTCCGCCATTAACGCTCCGTCGTTAACGTTCCATCGTTAACATCCCACCGTTAACGTTCCGTCGTTAACGTTCCACCATTAGCGTTCCGCCGTTAACGCTCCGTCGTTAACATTTCGCCGTTAACGTTCCATCGTTAACGCTTGGCTCTCTTCGCCTCGTTGTCATCGCATGCGTGCATTCTTGCACAAACCCTAGTGTGATGCCTTAACCTGTTCTATCATCATGACGTGAGCCTAGTCTCATCGTCATATCATCTTCAAAGCCGAATCAAAACCCTAACCTAAGACCGGTTCGATGAACTAAGTTTATCGTGAGCCGCGTTGTTATCTTTGCAATCTTTTCCGTTGTTTCAATCGTGGTAAGACACTTGTCTTGTCTTATCCCTGATCATCTAATCTGCCATTAATCGAGAATTCCTTCGTGGACTTGGTCGATAGACCATTGGCCATCTGTCATACCCCTGTGCCCGATCTATCTGTCTCTCTTTTGTTTGACTGTGTCCGTTAGGTCAACAAAAGTCAACCTCGAGAATCAGCTTAGTTCATTGTGAACTAACGTATTCCTTATGGACCCGATCTGTAGATCGAGAGCCCATATGTCGTTATCTGTCCAGTCAAGATAATAACTTCGGAAGAAATATTCTTCGGAATATTATTCTTTCTTCCCCAGTTTTAATCTTTCCCTTTTCGGTGTTCTTCCGAAAGCCCGTCCTCTCTTGTCCAATCTTCGATCCAATCCTTTCAAGTTCCTGATTTTATCCCAGCCGTTGTGCCCAATGCTGTTCGTTCTTAATTTGGAGTTTATTTGAATTATCTTTTGAGTTTTGTTGTATTTGTGTTTCTTTATCGCTAGATGTGTCGTCCGGAAGTCGTTCGAACGAGCTGAGGATCGAGAAAGTGGAAGTTGAAGCTCGAGGATCAAGGATCAAGGATAAAGAGTAAAGGATAGTAAAGTTTGCAAGGGCCAGGCAAGTTGTGCTTTGACCATGTTGATCCCATTTTCGAAACTTATGTTGTTTCAAATTATTGCATGCTAGTTTAAGTTAAACTGATTTCAATTAATTTGGGATTAGATGTTTAACCTACTTGTTATTGCCACCTTGTCTATAATAGTTGTACGCCATGATTCATTTGTCACCCTAGGCTTCTTGATTAATAGTTGGCTCTAAATACTTTGCCGACATGGGTTAGTTAGACCGCCAGTAGCTGCTTAGTCTTGCAACGAACCTTTGACATCGTTTTGGAAATACAAAAGCTCAATGTTGACTAATGGAATATGCATTGTGTTTTGGAATGGTGTGACGTGTTGCCGACACAATAATGTTGATATGCGGAGGCCTTAGTGCTTCTTCAAGGATGTTGAGTTGTTGTTGGCATTGTGTTGCGCAATAATCAACTGGGGTGATAAAATGATTTAGACTGGGGCAAGTGGCAAGAATGAGCTGGTGGGCCATGGTTGGCACCGGGGAAATCGTTTTGGTGCTTTGGGTAGTCTTGCCCTAGTCACTCTAAGGACTTAACCTTGCAAGCCTTTGAACTGAGTCAAACGTACAACCACATGTCCGGAATGGGACGGACCTAGTTGATTAAGTTGCTAATAACTTACTTGTGGTACCTCGGGGTGTCAACTACACCGTTTGTGTAGCTTGAAGGGGGAGCGTACCAGGGCTGCGGCATGGTACCCATCCAACGGTATGTCGGTCCCATACTTCGCCTTTGCTAAGGGAAGGGATGGTGTAGGGCAAAAACCGGAGAGGTCCACTTGTGTAGTTAGAGGCTTCCGAAAGACTTTGTTATGATCACTCATTCGCATACTCTTGTATGGCGATTCACGGCTGACGTGGTGAGCGGATTGTATCTTGTGGGTAAAGTGTATAACCTCTGCAGAGTGTAAAACCTATTCGAATAGCCGAGTCCACGGTACTGGATAATGCTCAGGGATTACAGTCAAGGGTTAGCTTTTCATGAAAATGAACTTGGGTTTGGAGGCAGTTTGCCTGTGGAAAAGTGATAACTGTTTAAGGATGTGGAATGGTTTACTTGTGAAACAACTGTGGAATCTATTACTGTTATTACTTGTTTTACTGCTTTACAATCTATTATGTTTATTTATGATTGTTGCTTTTCTGCAAAATAACCATTCAGCCCGTTACTTGGAATGAGACATGCATATAGTTATTAGACTTGCATTCTGTGCATGACTTGCTGAGTGCTTTATGTACTCACCCCTTGCAAACAAACAATCACCAGTGAGCAAAAGTCTACATCGTCGAAGAAGAAATTCCGTGAGAAGGCGATTATCTAGGAGTCGAACCCTGTCAGTTCCCTGTGGCGTATTGATGGGATTCACCGATATTCTTCGTTCCGCTGCTGCTTATTTGGAGTTGAAGCCGTCAAGGCCTCACAAATGTAAGGTTGACCTTAAGGTCGTTCAATAGTTTATATTCTATATTTGTGTTATTTCTCTTTTCCGCTGTGTATGATTGTGATATTCATCTATGTTGAGACTGTGTGCACTAGCGTGATCCTGGACTAGTGCTGAATACACAGAGGGTCCGGATTTGCATATTCGGGTCCCGACAGGGCAACAGGTGAAGGAGCACGTCCTGGAGCCGATGACGTTGTCTTGGTTTGAATCTGTATTGAACGGGACGTAGAATATCCTCCAAAATTGCCTCACGTCGTCAATCTTCACCCTTGTACCTCTCTTTCAACTTTCAAAGCAACATGGAACAAATGAGTGATAGAATTGTATTCTTTATATTCAAGTATGTCCTGGATTTCTCGATTAAGCCCACCCAAAAATCTAGCCATTTTTTTTCATTTTCATCATCTTCTAACCCACAACGTAACATGCCAATTTGCAATTCCTGATAATATTCTTCAACAGATTTACTACCTTGATTGAAGCGTTGTAATTTGTTAAGCATTCACGTTCATAATATGAAAGAACAAATCTAGCACGCAATAATCGCTTCAATCCATCCCAAGTTGTAGGCACATCCCGAATGATTCTACAAGTTTCTCGCCACCAAACAGATGCAAAACCCGTAAATTCACTAGTGGCAGCCCGAACCCTCTTACGCTCAAAAAAATCATAGCAAGAAAATTATTTATCTACTGCCAACTCCCAATCAAGATAAGCATCAGGATCATATTTACCATCAAAAGGAAGCATAATAAATTTCATTTGCGCAATAGAATCATTACGTTCTTCCCTTTGAGCATGCTGATGTCCGACAGAGATGGTATCAGAGCGGAGTCGATGATTTGCTCGGTCATTGTTCACGTTCACTTGGTGGTCGTCTTCAGAATCAGCAACGTAGTCGTTCACCTCATGTTCGACCCCACTTAGAGGAGCATGGTCAGCGGGTGGAACTTATCCAGCTGGACCGCGTGCAACATTATTTAGAGCTAGCAGTTGTGCTAACTGTCCACAGATTTCAGCATATTGTCCACGCATTTCATCAATCTACACACAAGTCCTCATATCATGCCCGTCCAACTGACCCTAGAAGTGGTTCACCCATCGTCGTTGCTTTGGAGAAAGGGGGTCATCTGGTTCACTTCTAGAGCTGTTTCCTCGAACACTTGAATTATCTGTCATGGTTAGTAGACACAAAAGGAAATCTCACAAGAATATGATTAGTCCTATGAGCTATTGAACTATGACAGTTTTCTATGCTCTCACATTCAAGCTTTCACAAAAGTTCTTACAATTTCTTACCCTGCAGCTAGGAAAGGTACAATCAATGTCTAGCTTGTGGTAATCTGTACGCAAAAGGTGTTAATGCGATTATAAGCCCCTGTTCCTGTATGGTTAGTAGAGGTGGAGCTTGGACAGGTATTTTCTTTCTAGCAAAGGAAAAAACTGTAACACCCCGGCATCTAGTACGCCCTGAATGTCACCAAACATGATAGAAGCAACATCTAAATACCATAAATAAAGATAAATTACAGCAAGAGCGCAAAAGCTAAAACCAAAAATTTCGGCAGCATCTCCTTTGTTTTTCCATGAATCGAAGCAAGAGCAATATCATGGCAAGATATATCATAACATGAGACATCTAAAATAGCAATAACAATTGATATAACAACATCTTACCTCTAAAATAATGAATCCGACCACTCCACAAATTATAACGAGGCAAATGATGAACTTAAGCACACAACCTAAGCCATGTTTCTAGGTTATCCCACATCATATTTTAGTTGAACCTAAGGTATGACACCAAAATACATGTTCTAAGGACCTAATGCCCGCTCTGATACCAACTGTAACACCCCGGCATCTAGTATGCCCTGAATGTCACCAAACAGAAACAACTTGCACATAAACTCAACTAATCATTGCATAGCCTCATAATAAACTATTTTCATCATGTCGCAAGCAAGAGTCAATCATGGCATCATATCATAAAACATGTGTAAACCATCTCATTATCAAACATTACGGCTCCCTAAGCCGCAACCAAAATACACTTGCCTTCAACCGCGTGCGATGGATTGGCGAGAGGATGAGGGCACTTCCGGGGTCACACCACCTGCACATACATGTTTTCCACTCAATATCATACCACCCAAGCAAGTACAAAACTCAGAACACAACGATTCTATCCGAAACCCCGAAAACCTGAAAGACAGACCAATATGTCCGTCGGGACAGCAGGCTTCCAACAATCATAACTTGAGTTCTAAGACTCCAAATTAAGTAAACGAGTACATCTTCGCGAAGCTTAGGAAAACCCAAATTGTCCCTGAAAGGCCCACACTCCCGAAAATGGCCCGAAAACGCGATTTAATCTCATACTGTAAGGTTTTATTCTCTAACTTCACAATTTATAATGTCACGTCATGCCGTAGTGTCATAAAAACTAGAACTGTACTAGCCAAAACAAGTTGAATAAACGTTCAATGGTGGTACTGTGCTGGTCCTAGGTTAGACCGTGCTAGAGACGCGAGCCTAAACATCAACGATGCCACAGAAACGCAAAGAGACATCCTCAACACAAAGCAAGCGGCTAGTAACTCAAAGTCCGTACAGTTGACAATAGTAGATTCTGACCGCAGATGAAATACCAGCACAAAAAAAATCGTGAAAGAAGGGAACTGTCTCAAAAGACTAGGGACCACGTAAAAACAGGGCTGGTATGGAAAAAAATTCGGAGCGTTCCCATACTTTTTTTTTTGAAGTTTGGACAGGTCCGAACTGAACTCCTGCTTTGGCGAGGTCCAAACTAACTTCGAACGGTCCGAACTGGACACCTCTTTGGAGCAGTCCGATCTGAATGTGGTTTGGCGCTGTCCGAACTTACTACCCTCAGTTCGGAGTGGTCCGAACTTGTTTCTGGCAATTTTTTTATTATTTGGTGTGACTTTTTGTGTTTGCACCTGCCTTTTTTTTAACAACCAAGTTCAGAGAGGTCCGAACTTGACTCTGGTTCGAACAAGTTCGAACTTGACTCTTTCTCGCCAGAAACGAAATGGACAAAGGAAAGACAGCTACGGTAGGCTATCTACTATTTTCAAGGGCTAGCAAAAATGACGAACACGACGGACGCTGTGACGGACACGTGAACAGAACTATAAACTCTAAAGGTCAAAACGCTAAGACCAGCAGTGACTCAACGATGCAATGAAAATTCAACAAGCATATGAACTAGACAGAACTAGTAGAGGCTTAAACAGGCTAGGATCAAAAGGAAAACACACGAATTTTTTTTTTGTATGGATGTTTTTTTGGACTCTAGGATGAACAAAACAGATCTAACAACTAGGATAGATGTGTTCTCACCAAGCAACCGATGCTCTACTACCACCTGATGCGCATAATAATTCAAAAGTATTTTTAATTAAACTAGCATGCAATAATTCAAATCAACATAATTTCAAAAGTGGGCTCAATATGGTCAAAGCATAACTTGCCTTGGAAAAAGTCCTGTTCCTGGTCTTAAACTTGTTCCTGGGTCAAGATCTCTCATTCGAAGCCTTCGGGCAGTTCAACGTTTACGCGAAATGGATAAATAAACAATAAATAAATAAAAATAGAGAGCAACTCAAGTCTAAAAATCAATTAAAATTCACCATTAAATAGAACTCAATTTTACAAAAGTTTAGAAACTAGAATCACCTCAATCGGAGTTAATACACAAAAGTTATAGTCATTTGAAGTTTAAAAATATAAATAAAAAGAAAAATCGAATTAAATAAATTATTTTTCTACTGGAAAATTGATTTATTGCGTCGGCATGCATCACTGGACATGTGGCACATTCTAGCGCGGCCACGTCACCATCAGCCCATGCACCCGTTTCACGATCAGGCTTGGGTCCACGGTGGACTCGGTCCACCGAACCCAGAGGCACTAACACGCGGGTCCCGCAGAGGTGACGTCACCCCTGTCGTCATCACAGCACGCGATGGGTCAACCTGATAGGCGGGTCCCACGATGATGTCATGCTGATGTCATCGCTGATGTCATGCGCGTGCGGCTACGGTGGCTGACAGGTGGGTCCCGCTTGCTGACGTCGCTACTGACATCAGCAGCGACACGCGCGACGCCGACGACTCCTTGGTTTCCATGCGCACGTGGCACATTCTAACTGGCCAGCTAAACAACGCGATCTGAACCGTCAATTCAAAAATCAATGGCCAAGATTCACTCGCATCTCACGCGTTGCAAACCTACGTGGCTCTATCTGATTCGCCCGATTCGGATCGAATGATCCTAAGTGAATCTAATCCTCGACTATAGCACTTACGCGTTTCAATCTGCGCCGTTCATCTATTATCTAACGGCCGAGACGGATCTAAGTGTCACAAAAAAACGGCTACGTGGCACACTCCCATCCGTCCGATTTAGGTTGCACGGTTGTGATTCAATCTAACCGAGACTACGCGATTTAATCTCAATCGTCCATCTAATGATCTAATGGTTGATCAACGACCTAATCCACAGTGATAGAAAGCAAAATGTGGCTAAATCCCAGCCCTTAATCATAGATCTAACGGTCTCTATTAGATCTAATCTACATAATTGAAGGATACGTGGCAAGATCTGAGACGTTCACCTGAAATCGAACGGCGGGAATTGATCGCGATGTCTGGTGGCGGTGCGGCAGAGATGTTCGGCTAGAGCTGGGGAAGACGACGTGCAACACGACATTCTGGACCTTTCTGGCCGGTGAAGTGAAGTTTCAGATCTGGTGTGCTTCGTTTGTCGTAGGGACTTTGGAACTGGGCACGACGGCGACGCAGGCAAGTCAATAGCGGAGGAATTGAGCAAAAATCGAGGTGGCGTGCAAAAGAACTATGGCGAGCAATCTAGGGCTACCTAGGGTTCCTCGGTGGCCAAAAGCTAGGGCAAACTACGCGCAAACAGCAGGCGATCCTCGGGCGGCTTCTCCCGCAATAAATACCGGCACGCCCATCAAGTTCGGTGCGGAATCCACGGCGAAACCAACTTGGACAGCGGAGTCCGACGGCGATACGACTTGTCGACGTGCATCGATCTAGCACATACACGCGTCCACGATCTAACGCCGTGCGCGCACACGTGGGCAGTTCCTGGCCGTTGGATCTTGATCCTAAGACCGGCTCGATTAGTGGTTAGGGTTTGGTCCGGGTTGGGTCAGGTTAACGGGTTGGGTCTGATGGGTCTCGACCCATTTAGGGTTTTTCTGAATTCCTTTTTCGTTTTTAATACTTAAAATAATTCCAGAAATTCAATTAAATCGGGAAAAATAGCAAAATGCTCGGAACAATTCCAAAAAAATTCTGGAAAATATTTTGAGACATTTTGGACTCAAATAAAATATTTCCAAAAAAACTTTATTTGAAACTTTTAAATATTTAAATAATTCATTAAAGGGATTATTTTAAATTAAATCCAAATAAATTCCAGAAAATTCCAAAAATTCAAATAACTCAATAAATTAAATAAAAGCACAAATTTGGGGTGTTACACCCCTCACTGATGGTTTTTAGCTAGAAGGGTCGGTGATGAGGAACTTATCACAGACAATTCTATCTAAAAACCATCAGTGATGACAAGGGCACTCATCACTAACGGTTTTTGGATAGAACTGTAAAGCCCCCATTTTTGCTACAGTATATCAACAATGGGTTTCATGTGAATATTGTGCTAGTACCATGATCAATAGCTAGCACACACATTTACAAAGTTGAAATCACATTCATACACAATATATTATATTTAATGGCGGAAGCATTTATACCATATGACCGATAAGGTCGATTAGAGTACAACAAAAAAAAGTCAGAAACCATGTAGTGTGCCACATGACCCTCATGCAACTGACAAGGTATAAATCCTAGATAGCTCGATAATAGATTACCCGTATCCTGCGGTAGAGAAAGTATCGTTGAGGTTTTCTATACCTTCACCTAAAAACAATAATAATAGCAAGGTTGAGTGCATTGCATACTCAGCAAGACTTAAAGTGTTTGAAATGTAAATACTGAGGAAGGCTACTATGGTTATTTTGCATAAAATTAATTTGAAATGTAAATACTGAATAGTAGATTGAAAGCAAAATTTTAATAACACAACTTTCATAGATATATATAATAACAAGTATGAATAACAGGAACATAACAACTCACATTCCTTCGTGAGCAGCAAATCGTCCAATTTCCAACACATGATATAATATCTGAAAACAACTTCGCCAACACATGGTGCAACAACTAAAAACAATCTTGCCAACACATGGCAAGCATTGAATCATCTCTATGGTAAACTCACTAGTACTAAAATTTATAATTTCATTCTATTTTTATGAAAATATCAGAACATCTAACTATGTGTTAACGTTACCAAGTGGTCATGACAGCGAGCGCAACTAATCGATTAGTTTTAACTCTACAGAGGTGTACAACTTTACCCTCAAGGAATGATCAACTCTTTTTTGCAATCGATAATCAGCACACTTCCTTTGGTGTGCCGCAGAGAGATTATACATAACCGTTACATTACCTAGCCCTAACTTTGCACCAGCCTGGTGACGTCAAACCCTTGCTATAGCGATAGAAATAAACATTCATATAAATCATAAATATTTTGAGCTCAATAAAACAATAACCATTTCTCCCCATAGGCCATAGCTAGGTGTACTCCGTTGCACCGATATGCATTTACCCACAAGTCCATGTGGAAGCCCCTTACAAGCAAACCTACTTGGAATGCTTGTGCTACTCCAGCATTTTATTGTACAAAGCTAGTTCTAAGTAACCTAATAGGTTAAGACTGTCCCATACCAGCCCTCATGGTTGTACGATTATCTTGGCTTGAAATTAACACAATAGTTCGGTCCTTGATGTGACCCGGGTGATAAATCTTCCCCAATCTACATGCATATTATATGCGCTTTTGGCTATTGCCAATAATCACCCGTGTCAAAATCGTAGTTTTATTTTCATAAGAAGAAAATACCATTGATAACAATATTCTAAGATGTCCAAGATTAAAGTTTATCGTTTCCAACATTTTAATTCAATATGTCAAATGTTTAGATTCATTATGAACAGTAAGACCATTTGTTCGTATTTCAATCTAAAACATGGCTAAGTAGATACATGTAATAATCGAGTATACCCATTTTGACATCATCAAGTATCAATCCATGAGCTAGGGTTGTCAAGGTTCATATACCAATATTAATTAAGGAAATCTATCAATGAAAGTTATATCTACCAGTACCCACAAAATAGCAATTTCTATGAATAATAGTGCATGCAAGAAAGTTTTAATCAAATTTTAATTAATTTTGAAAAACTGGGATCAATATGATCAAGGGGTGCTTGCCTCGTGGATTATTGTTGTTCAACGAAGTCAAAGTCATAGTTGAAATAATCGATGATGGAATCTGGAACGTCAGATTCTGCACATCGTTTGATAAGAAATAAAACAAATAGCAAACAACAACTTCTCAATAAGGGAAAAAAAGAAGCCAAATGTAAAATCAAATAAAAACCTATTACATAAAACAAGATTGGTTTCAAGTTAGGGTTTCGAGGTTTTACTTGTACTGACGAATAACAATATAAGGTTTTGCTATGATGAAGCTATTTGCATTTCATGATTTGTTTATTTTTATTTCACGAATTCAAGAAGCTAAAATTATTTGGATTATTATTAATAAGTCATAAGTCACCATAAGTGAATCATATACATCTAATGTTTAATACTAAATGTTCCCATATCTAGTTGCATAGAGGTGAGGTCTCGAGATTCTAACAGGCTTTAAATGTACAACTTGTGAAGCTTGTTTACAACGGCTATGAATGGTTAAACTTAAGTGAGTACAAGGTACTGACAATCAACAATTAATGTAGAAAAGTTTTAAGTTTAGGTTGCTAGTTACTAGCATAAGTTTATAACTTTAGGAAGGTTCCAGTGATAACATATTTTAATCACTAATTTCTTATTGCTTAAGTTCATGGATTCTAGGGTTTATAATACACCTGGTTATGATTTTAATAGGATCCAGATGCAAAGCATGTTATAATAGAATTGTTTCTACAGAATAGGAAAGTCTTGCTTTAAGAAGCATTCTTAAATTGGTCCTACAGGTATTAGTGTGATGTTCTATTTATTTCTTAATCTTATGATGTCTAAGTTTATGCTATAAATGGTTAGATTTCATTTTAGATTTGCAACTACAATTTACATAGATATGCAACCATTTTTTGTAGCATTAATAGGTCTCATCCTTAGAAGTGTCTTGAAACTAGTTTCATCTATTTTAGCTTTTATTTGTAAAAGTTATTGATGTTTTAGTTTTAAGGCACATATAAAATGAAATCTATTATGAACTTGATTTAAAGTAGACCAAATATTAAATTCTTTTTGCAGATTAATATGGTCTTGATGTTAAGAATGTTTTGACATTAGTTCTATATTATTTTATTCCTATTTGCTCATGTCGGGACCCAAATGTGCAAATCTGGACCCTCTATGTATTCAGCATTAGTCCAGGATCACGCTAGTGCACAGAGTCTCAACATTGGTAAATACCACAATCATACTCAACAAAATAGTAAAGTACTTTATTGAAAAGTGAAATATAATTGGTTCCTCGACCTTATGGTCAAGTTACAAAAGTATGCCTCGCAGGACAAGGTCTTAAATAATAAACTTGCAGCGGAAAATAAAGAAACGCGTGGCGCCAACCAATATGCCACAGGCAATTGACTGGACTCGCCCCTAGTTCGTTGGCTCCTCCTGGAACTCCTCCTCAAGTGCTGGCGTCGATTCTTCTTCAACTGATGTGGGTATTGTGGCAAGGGTGAGTACTTAAAAGCACTCAGCAAGTCATGCATAGAGATGCAGTCTAATATTCTATATGTATGGCTTGTTACAAATGACAGGCTAAGTGGTTCTTTTGCAGTAAAGCATTATTCACAAATAACAGTAATAGATTGAAAGCAGTAAAACAGTAATAACAATAATAACTTTCATAAACAGTTCACAAGTAAAGCATTTATCCACCTAAAGCAGGTTCATCATTTCCATACCAAGTAACCAAAGTCATTTTCATGAAAGTCTAACCCTTGACTGTAATCATCGAGTGGTGTCCAATACCATCGACTCCGCTATTCGAATAGTTTGTACACTCTGCAGAGGTTATACACTTTACCCACAAGATACAATCAAACACCACCAAGGCGAGTGATCGTAACAAAGCCTTTCCAAAGCTACTTCTAGACCCGGTACTGCCCGCTAAGGTTTCAACACTGAAAGGACTGGTTACCACACTCAGGGCCCCCATCTTGCGCCATGTGAGCCTACCCATAAACTCGGCCTCACACCACCACGACAGTACCAAAGACTAGACATCTCAGTTTACTCAGCTAGGTCTGTCCCAATCCAGACTTGTGGCTGTATGAAGGATTCAGTTCAAATTCTTGCAAGGTTAAGTCCTTAGAGTGACTAAGGCAAGACTACCCAAGGATTCACAAGTAACCAAAGCAATAAAACCAAATGCGACCTCCCAAGTGCCACATCTGGCCCACCAGAACAATCTTTCCACTTGCCCCAGTCTAAATCATTTAATCACCCAGTTGATTACCATGCACCACGTGCCATCAACATCATCAACAACACATGTAGCAATTTTCAAAATCATGTTCCATCTCTCATTAAGTCAAGATTAATTTTTGATATTTAAAATTATATCAATAACACGATTGCATGGCTAAGCTGCTAATTACGGTCTAATTAACCCATGTTGGCAAAGTATTAGTGTCCAACTACTAATCCACATGCTAGGGTGACAAATGATTCATGGCATACAATTATTGTAGACAAGGTGGCATAATCAGATAGGTCACATAACTATTACCGGAATTATTTGAAAATATTTTAATTAAACAAGCATACAATAATTTAAACCAACATAGTTTCAAAAGTGTCATCAACATGGTCAAAGCATAACTTGCCTTCAGAAAGTGCTGGTTCCTGGTCTTGAACTTGTTCTTGGGTCAAAACTTCTCCTTCAAAGCCTTCGGGTAGTTCAACGTCTACGCGTATCGGATAAATAAACAACAAATAAATAAAATAGAGGAAAAACTTATGTCCAAAAATTAAATAAAATTCACCATTAAATAGAGCTCAATTTTATAAAAATTTAGAAATTGGAATCACCTCAATCGGGGTTAAAACACAAAAGTTACAGCCATTTGAAGTTTGAAAAATCAATTAAAAGAATAAATCGAATTAATTCATTTATTTTTCTATTGAAAAATCCAAAATATGACGTCAGCTGACATCAGTATGCATTTTGAATTCCATCGAATTCTTTTTCTAAAGGAAAATCAATTTATTATGTCATGCTTGCGTCATCCGGTCCATGGACTCAGTCCACGGTTCGGTTCCGGTCCACCGTGGACCTGGTCCACAGGCACATGTGTCACTGACACGTGGGACCCACCGGGTGACATCAGCATGGCTCAGCAGAGACGGACTGACAGGCGGGCCCCACCGTGACATCAGCATGACGTCATCGTGCGGGTGGCCAGCGGCTGACATGCGGGCCCCATGCTGACGTCACGCGTGATGTCAACGATGACCGGGCGATGACCATGCTGACCACATCGCTTCGGCTCCCGCACACGTGGCATGATCTGGGTCATTGATTTGAAATTCGACGGTCCAGATTAGATCTAACCTCACACATTTTGGATTAACGCGATCGATTTGATCCGTTCGATTTAGATCAGACGGCTGAGATCCGATCTGGATCCCGCATCACCGTGGGGTGATGTGGCATCACCCAATGGCTGACACATGGATGCATTTAGACCGCACGATCTTGATCCAACGGTCAAGATCCGAACTAATGCGTAACAGCTCAATCTACGTGGCTAAATCTATACCGTAGGATCTAGATCTAACAGCTGCTACTAGATCTAAACGGTAACACGAGATCTAACCCTAACCATACAATTTAGATCTAATGGCCGAGATCTAATCTAGCACGGTGCGCTTAAGGGGCTATGTGGCTTAATCTGGTGTGTTGGATCTAGATCCAACGACTACTAATAGATCTACACACCACGTGATCTAACCCTAACTGTACGATCTAGATCTAATGGTTGAGATCTAATCTGGGATTTTACACGGGGCGATGGCGTGGACGAACCTGGAGCGTTGGATCTTGATCGGACGGTTGACAGTGTTCGCGAAGTTGGCGATGGCGCGGAGGAGCTGGGGACGACGACCATGATAATGGTGTTTCGGGCGATCTCTGGCAAAGTGAATCCTGTCCCCAGGTGCGCCTCGCCGCTGCGGTCTCGGATCTGGCCTTGGTCGCGGCGGGAAACGGTAGAAACCGTGGCGGCGCTCTACGTCAACTCCGACGAGCGATTGTGGGCCAGCGGCGGCGGCTTGAGCATGGGGAGCTAGGTCGTCCAACGTGTACGGAAACAAAGAAGGTGGCGGCGGGGTCAGGGCATTAAATAGCCTCGGGGTGCGCGCAAGAATCGGAACCCTAGGCCCACACGGCGGCGGAATCCGAGCCCGAGACGGAGACGACGATGGCACTACGTGGCGACATCACGGCCGTCCACACGGCTTGATCCAACGGCCACACGTGCGCGCACAAGTGCACACAAGCTTAGCCGCCGGATCTTGATCCAACGGTGCAGAGCACGCGTACACGTGTCTTGATCCTAACCGTTGGATCTCGATCCAACGGTGCACGCTAACGTGGTTCGGTTTGGTGCGACTTGGCCCGATCGGACTCGAGTCAGACTCGAGTTGGACTCGGGTCGGTTCAACAATGGAGTCCAGCGATTTAATAATTAAAATAATTCTAGAAATTCAAATAAATTAAGAAAAATAGCAAAATGCTCAGAATAATTCCAGAAAAATTCTGGAAAATACTTTGAGACATTTTGGACTCAAATAAAATATTTCTAACAAAATTTTATTTGAAACTTTAAAATATTTAAATAACTCAAAAAGGAATTAATTAAAATTAAATCCAAATAAATTCCAAAAAATTCTAAAAATTCAAATAACTCAATAATTTAAATAAAAGCACAAATTTGGGATGTTACAGCTCATTTCTTAAGTTCTCAAGTATGTTATACCTATCTCAAGAAAATATATGTTGATCAAGGTCTAAGTGTACCATGGCTAGGACTAGGCTTACAAATGGAAATTAATGCAGACTGGGGTAAGTTTAATCATTTTTGTAGTATTAAATGGTCATGTCCAATAGATTATTCATAATAGGTTTTATATGCATTCTACTTGTACAAATATCTTAACTATACCAGTGTTTTGATAGTATGATCATTTACTAACTTAGTTCAATCTTAATCAATTATGAAATATTCTTGCTTAACTAGGTATATTATGATTCTCAAGGGCTTAGGAATTGGTTTCATAAAAAATTTGAATTTATATGTTGAAGTCATAACTATTTGAGTTTTCGATGCATTGAATAATGTTCTATTTATAAATTTATTTTAAACAAGGTTCAAATTTAAATATTTTTCAGAAATGGGATTCTTAGGGTCTTAGGAGCATTTAGAAACTTACATTATCCATTTAGGAGCTAGGGTTTTCATCTTTTGTATAGAGACTAAATCTAGGTTCTGCATATAAAGAGACATAAAGTAGAGACTAAGGGGGTGTTTGGCAAAGCTCCAGCTTCACAAGATCTGTGGAGGTGGAGCTGTGGATATATTAAGGGGAGCTCCACTAAATTCGTGGAGTTGGTAGAGCTGGGTATTCCTAGCTTCACCAGATTCATAGAGCTGGAGCCGTGGGTATATTAAGAGTGTTTAGGTGAGTCATCTTGTTTATATTTTAGAATAAAATTATAAACTTAATACTTTATTTCAGTCTACAAATTTCAGCTCTGAGGTGGAGCAAGTGAAGACCATGTGGAGGTCCATCCATATTTGTGATGAATATTTGACATTATTTGAGCTTGGGTTGCTCTGGTTTGAGTTTGAATTTGAATTGGATTTTCAATTAGGAGCAATTTGGTCTGACTCTGTCTTGACGGGCACTACAGACATTGATTGGGCGTTAGTGCCGGCCTGGTCAGAGCTACCAGCCATTTAATGACGGTAGCTATTTTCCAGAGAGGGGCGTACTCAAGTTATTCTGCTATCGGCACTACCGACGGTCAATGGGTGGTAGTACCGGTCGTGCGGTACTACCGGCCACAAACTGGCGGTAGTGCCGGCCTCATCTATGAGGCAGCTTGTTTTTAATTGAATATTTTCTTTGATGATTGATTAAATGTGCATTATTGTTGTACAATGCTATGTGAGGTGTTTCCTTGTCTTTGGTGATTGCAAGGCTTCATTCCGAGATCATGGTGAGGCGAAAAAGAGGCTGGGACTAGGCGAGGAGAGCCGAAGGTCCGGTAGGCCGGGGATCGCCGGAAGATAGCTGGAGATGAAGCTGGAGCAAGTCATGGAGGCAAGGGAATAGTGGAGAAGCTAGCTTGACGCTGCTCGGATCAAGGAGAGCTGTTGGATCGCGGTTCTAGAGGATAGAGTAGTGGTTAAGTCTAGTTCACTTTATATCTGCCATTGCTCACTACCAGTGTTACTTCATTGCCTTTATACTGCTGTGTTCATTTGATTACTTGGTAAAATTGCTAGCTAACAATTCTAAACTTCATTTGATGATTGCTTAGCAAATATTGAATCTGTTGATCTGAATGTATGTTGAACTGAATATAATCTGTTAACAGTGAGCTGATTATTAATTCTTTAATGTGCATGTTAAGGTGGTAAGGGTTCGAGGCCTTATTCACTTAATTAATTGCTTAGACCATTTGTGATTGAGTTTGAAGATTTAAAATCTTCAATCGAGCCCTATTTTTGAGAGCAATATAAAACAAATTCTTCAACAATTTGTTGTATTAGATATGGTTCACTACATGAATGATTCTCTTAACTTACCTTCTATCAACCTTGTATGTATAAAACAACTACTAACTTACCTTCTCTTAAATATACTTCTATGAATTATACATTCTCTTAACTTACCTTATCTTAACTTTTCTTCTCTTAGCTTTGATGCTTTTAACTTTCTTTCCTCTTCTATAACCCTCTATGAGTTGTTGATTTACCAACTTGCATCTTCTATGATCTTCATTACAAGCTGGCATCCTCTCATTCCTTGTCGCCAAATGTATCTGATGAGGCACCCAACGTACAAAAACAGAGGTGCGCTCCAAGAGGGCTTAGTAGAAGGCCCAGAGCCGATATACCATCATGACAGTCGATCCGCAGGATGGGCCCCCTACCGCACCTCCTAAGGCCACGGTAGCATTCCGGAGATTGTGCGTGATCGTTGGGTGTGAAAGGGTCCCCATCACGTATCCATCACGGAAGATGCTGACAGATGAGGAGCGCAACAATCTGCTGACATAATTTTTTGGTTCGTTCGAGCTCCCACGAGACGCCATGCACGCATTACGACGGTATGCGTTGCTAGTGGCGAGAAAGGCATGGAAGAAGTTTAAGAGCATCCTTTCCACTCATTATGTGAATAAGGAAACGACTCCGTTCTACGAGTTCATCACTGAAGACGTGTGGGAACGATTTGTTGAGATGAAGAAGACAGAAAAATTTGTATGTCAAAGTACGGTGCACAAGGTCATCCACTCAAAAAACACCCACCCACACAAACTCGGCTCCACTGGGTACGCGGGCAACATCATGCAATGCACAAGGGAGGATGATGAGGCAATCCAGAAGGAGGTCGCGCCACTGTTTACCTCGATATTGGACCCGCGCACTCAAAACTGGGTAAGAGCGAGGTCACATCCCACGTCTTTGGGCGGCGTGTCCTGTGCCAACGCCGCTAATGAGGAAGTGTCGCAACGCTTAATATCGTTGAGCACGGAATCTTTCCAGGGCTCTTTCGCTCCAAACAGAGAGAAAGATATACTCTCCACGGCCTTGGGAAATAAGGAGCACCCGGGTCCCACCCGAGGCCTAGGTGTTTTTGTTCCCTGAAAAATGGGATTCTCACAAGACTCTGATACGTACCGGAGTAGGAAGAGAAGCAAAACCGAGCGTGAGATTTTTGTTCCCTGAAAGGTTGAAAGCGCAGTTCGACCTTCAGCTTAGATGCTTTGAGGAAAGGATGGAGCAAAATGCCGATGCGGAGAGACAGGAACAGAACGTGCAAGCCCAAGAAGCACATGCGTAGTTCAGCCCAACTAACCATTGGAGCAGTTGCGCGTCCGCCCCAGAGATGGATGTGGACGATGCCAGATTTCCTCCTGACGACACCAAGGTAATAAACATTTCTGCAATGCTCCTTAGATAGACCTGTTTGACGTGTTAGCTAATTAATTGTATACTGTTATGTAGGAGGCCACGCCATGCAGTCTCAATCTCCAAGTGAGGCTTGCCGATGGCTCTGTTCCCTTGCAGGCTGCTTGGGGGTGTGCGTATCCATCCGGTGCAGGGGCGCTTGTGCATGGTCGTTCTTTAAATCCGGGCTACACGAAGGTCTATGTCGATGGTGTATATGAAATTTGCAAGGTCATCACACTAGAGATGCCTCCAAACAATGAGATCATCACACTAGAGGATGTCATCGACATATTCATCTAGTGGCCCAAGAAGTCCATCTCCTTCGATGCCCGCCATGCAGCACCGAAGATACAAGTAATACCAGTGCCACGTGATGCGTCGGATCAGCTACGAGCACTTGCGAAGCCATGTTTGTACCGAACTGTGACAGCTGTTTGTACCGAACGAGCGCCCAGAGACGCTTTCATTAGCCTGCGTTAGATTGCAAGATTGGTGCATAGAACAAGCCAACAAGCCGGCTGCACAATGGGCATCGAGTATCTCGGTCAGCTCAAGGAGGAGCATTTCTCACACCGGTTTTTAGATGGCTTGTTCGTGGTTAGCTTCAATGACTTGTTCGATCTATACAACCTCAATGCCCTCGATGCTTCACTCATGAGAAGCTAAACATTGTAAGTGTGTGCAATCACAGTGTAGATTCGTGTCAGACTGATAAATGGCATATATATATATACATGATCATGGACGCAAAAGCAAGGGAAGAACCGGTGGGTTTCTTCGACCCATACATGGTGTCCAAGCAAACCATGAATGAAAATATACAAGTCATTTACGAGTACGTGGAAAAAGTATTGTTGGCTCAATGGGGCAAAAATTACATACTTTTACCCTACAAGCTAGGGTAAGTGCTTCATCTAGTTGCAATACTTGTTGATTTATACTATATAATGCAGCTTGAAGTTAGGTTGAATGACCATGGCAACATACTTGTGTAGGATTCACTGGGTTGTACTTATAATTATACCAAGATAGAACCGGATAATTTACCTTGATTCTAAAAAGGGCGGCACCCACGACTTGGTGCTTATCAAAAATTTACTCGACGCGTCGTTCTCTGTCTACAAAGCTCGTAGAGGGCCACACAGGAAGGACCCAGCAAAGTTGAAGCATATTTATAAATTTCTGGTATCGTCTAATATGCAATAATCATTTACACACTCCTTAATGAAACCTTCGAACTAATTAACCTATTTATATTTTGGCAGTGCCACCAGCAGCCACAGGTCACTAACCTATGTGGACTTTACGCTTGCCACAACATGCAACTCCTCATTGGTTCAAGGGAGACCAATGACATAGAGGTTTGTCAATCTTGAAACAATTATTTTCACTTATTAATTTTTATACACGCAAAGACTTTACTCTTCCCATCGACAGGTGTGGCAATGCGATGAATCTGCGTTGGAACAGGCTGACCTGCTAGGTATTCAATGACAACTCTGCGCCTTCATGAATTGTGAGGTCATTAATACAAAAAGGCAAATTCCACTCAAGCTTCGCCTGATGAGTTGTGAATTTGTTCGATACCATTTGGATTAATTTGTGAACCTTATGCTGTGAATTTGTCAATTGTAGTTCTGAATTCAATTGGCTCTTATATACGTGAGCTGATTTCTAAAATGGATGCGATGTACATTGTAATGTTCGATCATAGTTAATTTCTAAAATGGATGCGTTGTATGTTGTAATATGTGATCCGATCAAGTTTATTTCTGAAATGTACGTCATAATAATATACTAGTGATGCTCTGTACTGTATTTTGTTTTAGATGGCATGACTAGCATTTCCTGAGGCTAGCCAATAAATCTAAATTACTGTAAGAAATATAAAATCGACATCACAAACATTTCCCAAACTAGAACCGTTTGTGATGAGTAATTTATCACAGACGGTTCTAGTTTCACTATAAGATATCATGGATTTAATGGCGTTTAGACATAACCCGGCGTATAGCTTAAATGCCTCCAAAACAAGTCTAAACCGGCATTTAATGTTATTCGGGGCATTTAATTTCTATGGCACATATATATGCCGACATAGCATTTTCTATGGCATATTTATATGCCATCCTATCTAGAATAATTTGGGGCATTTATAAATGCCGGTATATACCTACTGCGGTGTATATATACGCCGGGAAACGTTGGTATAGTAGGGCGTTTATAAATGCCTTTATTAGTATTTACCGTGGCGTTTGTAAACATCGGAAAAAATTGAGTTCAAGATGGCATTTATATACGCCGGTGAAAACCAACTACGACGTTTAGATAAAATGCGCGGCAATGGAAAACAGTAGGCGCGAGTTTTTGGTCCAGCGCCCAGTAAAGATCCATCTCCTCGCGCGCTAGCTACAGTCGATCTGTCGGGACCCCGAATTTGCAAATCCGGACCCTCTGTGTATTCAGCACTAGTCCAGGAACGCGCTAGTGCACACAGTCTTAACATCGGTAAATATCACAATCATACCAATCGATATTATCAAAGTACTTTATTTAAATAACCAAACTGGTTACCTGACCTTATGGTCAAGTTACAAATATATGCCTCGCAAGGCGAAACTTATTCAGAGAAAAAGAATAGCAGCGGAAAATCAAATAATTTCGTGGCGCCATCCAGTATACCACAGGCAACTGACTGGGCTCGCATCCCTAAGTAGACGGGTCCTCTTGGAATTCCTCCTCCGAAGCTGGCGTAATCTCCTCTTCAACTGATATTGTGTTGAGGCAAGGGTGAGTACTTGGTACTCAGCAAGTCATGCACAGAATGCAAGCTAATATACTATATGCATGGCTTGGTACAAAGGAATAGCTTAAGGTATATTTGCAGTAAACAGCTTTTGACAAGTAATATAAGTAGATTCGAAAGCAGTAGGAATAAGTAAAGCGTAAATAACTTTTCCAGAAGTTTAATGAACTTTTTCCCCATCCTAAACCACATTTCCATCATCTCCATTATTAAACCAACCCAACCTTTCAAACCAAAGTTATTTTTGAGAAAGTCTAACCCTTGACTGTAATTCCCGAGCATTGTCCAAAGACTGTGGACTCGGCTATTTAAATAGATTCTAAACTCTGCAGAGGTTATGCACTTTACCCACAAGATACAAGTCAAACACCACAAAGGCGAGTTCGTAATAAAGCCTTTCGGAAGCCTCAAACAACACAGGTGGTCCTCTCAGGTTCGTGCTCTACACCATCCCTTCCCTTAGCCAAGGCGAAGTATGGGACCAACACACCGTTAGATGGGTATCGGCCCACGACCACGATCGCTCCCGCACAATCACACAAACGGTGTAATTGACACCACTGAGGCTCCACAAGTGAGTCCTTAGCGACTTAGTCAACTAGGGCCGTCCCATTCCAGCCATGTGGTTGCAAGTATGACCCAGTTCAAAGGCTTGCAAGGTTAAGTCCTTAGAGTGACCAGGGCAAGACTACCCGAAAAACCAAATCAACACTCCCAATGCCACAAGCTGGCCCACCTGATTTCTCTTGCCACATGCCCCTGGCCGAAATCATTTATCAAACCCCGCTTGATTACCATGCACCACGTGCCATCAACATCACATGATACTTTTCCCAAAACAGGTTCAATATATCATTAAGTCAATATTAACATTTGATTGTCCAAAACCATGTCATGAGCACGTAAGTGTGTCTAAGCGATACTACAAATCGGTCTAAACCCATGTTGGCGGTTTAATAATGTCCAACTAGTAATCCACAACTAGGGTGACAAAGGGTCATGGCACATACTTAAGTAATCAAGGTGTCATACAAACAAATTGGTATTTATCTAACCCCATGTTTAAACAAAGTATCTTTCTAATTGAACTAGCATGCAATAGTTTAAATCAAAATAGATTTCAAATAGGATCAACATGGTCAAAGCACAACTTGCCTTCAAAAAGCACTTGCTCTTGGTCTTGAGTTGGATCCTGAGTCAACACTTCTCCTTGAATCCTTCCCAGACTTCAACGTCTACTCGTAAAGCGTGCAAATAGCAATACACAAATAAACAATAGGCAAAAACATCCCAAAACTCCAAATAAAATCCATAAACAGAGAGAACATAATTTTCTGGATTTTTGGAAACTGGAATCGTCAAATTTGGAGTTAAAACGCAAAAGTTATGATTTATTAAAGTTTAAATAATCAATTAAATAATATTACAGAGAAAAACTTTAGTCCAAAAATTAAATAAAATTCATATTTAGGTAGATCTCAATTTTATACAAATTTAGAAATTTGAATCACTCAAATCGGAGTTGAAACGCAAAAGTTATAAGCGTTTGAAGTTTTGAAATTCAAATCAATTATTAAACCGATTTATTAAATCATTTTCTTTTTTCGGAAATTAATTATTGCGTCAGCAAGGACACGTGGCAGCCTCTGATTGGTTGGCTGACGTCAGCCGGTCCATGGACGTGGTCCACGCTCGGCTCGGGTCCACCGTGGACTCGGTCCACGACTCCACGTGAGACTGACATGTGGGCCCATTCGGGTGACGTCACTTGCTGACGTCAGCGGGGACTCAGCCCACGGTGCTGACATGTGGGACCCACTGTGACGTCATGGGTGACGTCACGGTGCAGTCGCTGACACGCGGGCCCCGCGTGTCAGTGACCACGCAGCCAGCGTCTGGACGCCGACGCGTCGGTCCAACTTCCCGACACGTGGCGCAATCACGGCCGTTGGTTTGAAAATCAACGGCGGGGATTAAATCTAGCGTAGTGCTTTGGAAAAACAACTCGCCGATCGGACTGTTCGATCTTGATCGGACGGTCAAGATCCAATCTAACCTGGTGCGATTCTAGCTACGTGGCACAATCTAAGCCGTTGGATCTAGATCCGACGGTTGAAAATAGATCCGAGAGGTTGCACGTGAGATCTCACCGCGGTGTGGCGTGGCGCGATCCGAGCCCTTGGATTACGATCGGACGGCTAAGCGTAGCTCAGCGGACGGCGATGGCGGCGCGGCGGGCAGAGGCCACCGGAGATGAAGACGACGACGAGTCCAACGGGCGCTCGGGCTTCTCCGGCGAAGTGAAGGGTACTCCGACGCGCCTCGCCTTGGGGAATCCGGATCTGGGCTTGATGACGGCGGAGGACGACGACGGCGGCAAAGATCGGCGCGAATCACATGGCGAACGGAATTCCAACTCCGGCGAGCTCAGACGGGCAAAGCGGCGGCTCAGGCGAGATGGCTTGGGGCACGCAGTGCGCACGGATGTCTAGGTCACGTCCGTGGTGGCGGCGCATTAAATAGGGTTCTCGGCGTAAGTTAAACGCACGGAGACCGAGGTCGACACGGTTTCGACGGCGGAGTCCGGCGGCGGCACGGAGAGGCGACGTGGCGCAACGTGAACCGTTGGATCTCGATCCAACGGTCGCGTGAGTTGGACTCGTGTCCGGCTCGGCGAGCTGGCTGGCTCGGTCGGACTCAGGTTCGGTGACGTGGCGCAATCACAACCGTTGGATCTTGATCCAAGGGTCGTGTGGCTAGGGTTCGGACGGCGGGTTCGGCTCGACCACGTGGCTTTCGGGTCGGACTCGAACTTCGAGTCCGACTCGGGCTCGATCGGTGAACGATACTTGACCCGAGTTGAATTTCCAGCGATTTAATATTTAAAATAATTCCCAGTAATTCATTTAATTCATTAAAAATAGCAAAAGACTCAGAAAAATTCCAGAAAAATTCTGGAAAATATTTTGGATCATTTTGGACTCAATTAAAATATTTCCAACAAAATTTTATTTGCAAAATTAAATTCTTTAATTATTTCAAAATGGAATAAATTCAAATAAATTCCAAATAAATCCAAATAAATTCCAGAAAATTCCAAAAATTCACCAAAGTGTCAAATCACACATGAATTCAAGAAAAGAAAATTTTTGGGGTGTTACAAACCTCCCCCCCTTAATAGAATCTCGTCCCCGAGATTCAGGGCTCACTACAGAATAGGTTTGGAAACTCTTTCTTCAAATCCTCTTCGCGCTCCCAAGTCGCTTCGCTTTCTTCATGGTTGCTCCACTGAACTCTACAGAAACGGGTTGACTTGTTTCTAGTTTCTCGATCCATTGTGTCCAGAATCCTCACGGGATACTCCTTATAAGTCAAATCCTCTTGCAACTCAATTGATTCTAACGGTGTCTGTTCCTCAGGAACTCGGAGACACTTCTTCAACTGGGACACATGGAATACGTCATGCACTCCTGCTAACGACTGTGGCAACTCCAGCTGATAAGCAACTTACCTCTGCGGCTCAAAATCTTAAATGGTCCAACATAACGGGTGCGAGTTTCCCTTTGGCATGGAACCTCTTAACTCCCCGAGAGGCGTAACTCGAGGTATACAAAGTCTTCGTTCAAAACTCAAGTCTCGGCGACGATTGTCAAGATAACTCTTCTCGTCGAGATTGGGCTATCTTCAACCTTTCCCTAATCATGGCGATCTGCTCTTCACCTCTTGAAGAATATCAGGCCCAAAGACACGGCGCCGCGGTCTCATTCCAATTCAATGGCGTCCGACAGGGTCGACCATACAGTGCCTCAAAAGGTGACATCTGTAAACTAGCTTGATAACTATTGTTGTAACTAAACTCGGCATACGGCAAACTCTTATCCCAAGAGGTAGCATAAGCTAATGCACAAGCTCTCAACATATCCTCCAGAATCTGGTTGACTCTTTCGGTCTGTCCATCCGTCTGTGGATGATAAGCTGTACTGAAGTTCAAACGGGTTCCCATGGCTTCATGCAACTTATTCCAGAACCTTGAGGTAAATTGGGTACCTCTGTCCGATACAATCCTCTTTGGCACTCCGTGCAAACAGACAATCCTGATCATGTATAATTATGCTAATTTATCTCCATATTAAGTGGTCTTCACGGTGATAAAATGGGCTACTTTAGTCAAGCGATCCACTATAACCCATATGGAGTCATAACCTCCTTGAGTCTTCGGCAAACCGGTAATGAAATCCATTCCGATTTCCTCCCACTTCCACTCAGGTATTTTCAGCGGCTGTAGCAATCCTGCTGGTCTCTGATGCATTGCCTTGACCCTCTGGCATACGCCGCACAATGCAACATGCTCGGCAACTTCACGTTTCATACTCGGCCACCGAATCTCTCCTTCAGATCCTGATACATTTTGGCGCTTCGGGATGAATTGAGTACTTGGAGTCATGGGCTTCTTCCGTAATCGCTTGCTTTAACTCCTTTTTGTTAGGCACACAAATCCGATCCTTCATCCACAACGTGCCTTGCTCATCCAACTTGAAGTCCTCTGCCTTGCCTTCCTCCTTGATGGACTTAATCCTGCGGATCTTGTCATCATCCTTCTGTCCTTCTCGGATCTGATCCTCTAGGGTAGGCTTTACTTCTAATGCGGCCAAGAATCCGCTAGGTACTACCTCAATCTTCATTTTCTGAAAATCCTCACATAACTCATCCTGACTTGTGGCTAGCAACGTACTCACGGTATGGCTTTTCCGACTCAGAGCATCGGCTACCACGTTGGCCTTCCCGGGATGGTAATGGATTCCAACATTGTAGTCCTTGATTAACTCTAACCATCTCCTCTGCCTCATATTCAGATCCGACTGGGTGAATATGTACTTAAGGCTCTTATGATCCGTATATACTTCACATTTGTTTCCGATCTGATAGTGACGCCATATCTTCAAGGCATGCACTACGGCAGCTAACTCTAGGTCATGTGTCGGATAATTTTCCTCATGCGGCCTCAACTGCCTTGATGCATAAGCGACGACCTTTCCCTCCTGCATCATCACACATCCAAGTCCTTGGCGCGATGCGTCACAATAAATATCGAAGCTTTGAGCAACGTCCGGTAGAACTAACACCGGTGCTGATGTCAATCGCTTCTTCAGCTCCTGAAATCCTTTCTCACATTCTGGCGTCCATGCAAACTTCTTTTCCTTCTTCAGCAATTGCGTAAGAGGTTTCGCAATTGTCGAGAAGCCTTCGATGAAACGGCGGTAGTATCATGCCATTCCAAGGAAACTCCGAATCTGGGTCACCGTCTTTGGCTGCTCCCAATGCAATACAGCTTCTACTTTGCTTGGATCTACGGCGACTCCTTCTGCGGTCATTACATGTCCAAGAAACTCCACCTTGTCCTTCCAAAAATCACACTTGCTGAACTTGGCGAAAAGTTGCTGTTCCCTCAGCTTTTCCAAAACTCGCCTTAAGTGTTCGGCATGTTCATCCTCTGTCTTGGAATAGACTAGGATATCGTCTATGAACACGACGACAAACTTGTCCAAATATTCCATGAACACCTTATTCATCATATTCATGAAATAAGCTGGCGCATTCATCAGCCCAAAGGACATAATCAGAACTCGTAATGTCCATATCTTGACGAGAATGCAGTCTTCGGAATATCTTCTGATCGAATCTTCAACTGATGGTATCCCGATCTCAGATCAATCTTGGAGAAAACTCCGGCTCCTCTTAACTGATCAAACAAATCATCAATCCTGGGTAGCGGATACTTATTCTTCACGGTGACCTCATTGAGTGCACGGTAGTCGATGCACATCCTGAAACTCCCGTCCTTCTTCTTGACAAACAAAACTGGTGCTCCCCACGGCGACGAACTTGGTCTGATAAATCCTTTCTCCATTAACTCTTCTAGCTGTTTCTTCATCTCTACCAACTCCTCGGTAGACATCCGATAGGGTCTCTTTGCTATCGGTGCTGTACCAGGTACAAGCTCTATCACAAACTCTATGTCCCTGTCTGGCGGCATACCAGGTAGATCTTCGGGAAAAACATCGGGGTACTCATTCACTACTGAGACATCCTCTATGCTGATTGCCTTGGTACTGTTAACCATCAACTGTCCATCTCTAATCTGCAGGGCTTGAAATTCCACTTTCTTCCCACACGCTCTCAACTGAGATAGTCCTTCGTCCACAATCCAATACGGCCTTGTGCTTGGATAACCAATCCATTCCCAATATAACGTCTAAGGTCTGGGTCTCCAAAATTATAAGGTTTGCTAGGAATTCTATTCCACCTATTAGTATTCTCACCCCGGAACATCCTACTTTCGTTCGGAGTTCGGAACCAGGGGTTTGAACTAAAAGCATGCACTTAAGTCTTGCAATTCTCAAATCATTTCTAGTAGCAAAGCCTTGCGAAACAAACGAATGCGAAGCTCCAGAGTCAAACAAAACTGGCAGGTATCGAGTTAACAAGTAACTTACCCAAGACGACGTCAGTAGCATTCTCGCAGTGCATCTGCGGTGACATGGTTGACTCGGCCTCTCACCACGGTCTGGGGTGTGGCTCACAGTCTTTGGCGCCCTAGCTGGGGTAGTTCCTAGGTTGAAGCGAATCGGGTCACTCTGCTGTCTTCTTGGGACAATCATTGGCAAAGTGTCTGGCTCGTTCTGCTTGTAACGGCGTCTCACTGTTCCTTCTTGTTGCTGGGGTAGTGTTTCTAAGCGGGGCTGGGGTCTGATAGTTTTGATTGATGTGTCTTGGTGCTTTGGGGATGGTGTCCTTGTTGCATTCTCGTGGTTGGAATCGAAGAATTGATTTGGTGCAACCCTCAAGCGCCATGCGTTCCACTGGCGTGATCCTTCTTTGTTGCATCCTGCGCTTCCTGTTCTCATCCAGTTCTTTGCGCTTGTCCTCAAGAATAAGCGCCTTATTCACCAACTCTTGGAAATCTGGAAAGGTGTGGGTGATCAACCCTACTTGCAATCCTGAGTTAAGTCCCTTCATAAAAGCGAGACTGCCTGGATTTATCCGTCGCTACATCCTCAAAGCGTAGCGTGCTAGCCGTGTGAATTTGTTCAGTAGTCGGCCACCGGCTGATTACCTTGCTTCTGCTCTGAACTCCTCCTTCTTAAGGTCCATGATTCCTTCAGCACGTGATCTTTGTCGGAATGAAGCCGTGAACTCTTCCCAAGTGATATCTTGAGGGTTCTCTGCGTGGCACGAAGTTCTCCCACCATTCGTAATTGTTCCTTCCAGGTGATGAGAAGCGTAGAGTACCTTCTCATTTCCTATGCATTGAGCTATGTGTAGCTTCCTCTCAATTGATCTTAACCAATCATCGGCCTCCAATGGATTGGCATTCCCGAAGAAAGTGGGTGGGTGCGTTCTCAGGAACTCTGATCGCCTTGTATTCTGGCGTGGGCCCTGATTAACTTGATTAGCGGTTGGCCTGAAGCGATGGACGTGCTGCATTTGTTGCATCATAGCATGCATCAACTGAGTCTGGGCAGCAAGAAAAGCTCCGAAATTCTGCATATCCAGTGGCGGTGCTGGTGCTCCATCATTGGGGTTTTCTGCTGGGCGAGAACCGCTCCCATTGCTTCCAAAGTTTCCACGGGTATTCACCATCTGTCGATTTGCTCTAGGTTTAGAGATGAGAGGGAAGCAAGAATAGACAAGTAATATGGAACTTATGCGGGCGAAAGGTGTAACTTTAAGGTCCAACTTTATTATTACTAACTTGGTATGGCTGCTTACAATGCCTAAGGGCCTTGCAACACATACTGCACACTCAGCAAACAAAGCAAATCCAAATCGAACTAACTCTGGAGTCTAACGCCTAAAGGGTGACTCTTTATTCTATGACGCGACTCGGCGAAGGAGTCTCACTATAGCACCTATGCTCACTCATCGAGAAAACCTCCATCTGTCACAAGAGTGCTTTACGTAAGAACTCGGAATTTTTAAATTGTGACAAGGTAAGGGAAAATTTCAGCAAGAGGCAAGAAAAGAGAGAAGGGGATAAGTCGAGAGGTCATTTCTTATCTTGACAACTTTTTAGCTTTAGAAAATAGGTTTTATCCTCACTACGACCATTCTAGCTTAGGGTTGAGCCTACAAATAACCTGGCTCGATACCACCTCTGTCGGGACCCCGAATTTGCAAATCCGGACCCTCTGTGTATTCAGCACTAGTCCAGGAACGCGCTAGTGCACACAGTCTTAACATCGGTAAATATCACAATCATACCAATCGATATTATCAAAGTACTTTATTTAAATAACCAAGCGGTTACCTGACCTTATGGTCAAGTTACAAATATATGCCTCTTAGCGAAACTTATTCAGAGAAAAAGAATAAGCGGCGGAAAATCAAATAATTTCGTGGCGCCATCCAAAGATACCACAGGCAATCGATCGGGCTCGCATCCCCTAAGTAGACGGGTCCTCTTGGAATTCCTCCTCCGGGCGTAATCTCCTCTTCAAGCGATATTGTGTTGAGGCAAGGGTGAGTACTTGGTACTCGACAAGTCATGCAGAATGCAAGCTAATATACTATATGCATGGCTTGGTACAAAGGAATAGCTTAAGGTATATTTGCGATAAATGACTTTTGACAAGTAATATAAGTAGATTCGAAAGCAGTAGGAATAAGTAAAGCGTAAATAACTTTTCCAGAAGTTTAATGAACTTTTTCCCCATCCTAAACCACATTTCCATCATCTCCATTATTAAACCAACCCAACCTTTCAAACCAAAGTTATTTTTGAGAAAGTCTAACCCTTGACTGTAATTCCCGAGCATTGTCCAGTACCGTGGACTCGGCTATTTAAATAGATTCTAAACTCTGCAGAGGTTATGCACTTTACCCACAAGATACAGTCAAACACCACAAAGGCGAGTTCCCGTAACAAAGCCTTTCGGAAGCCTCAAACAACACAGGTGGTCCTCTCCGGTTCGTGCTCTACACCATCCCTTCCCTTAGCCAAGGCGAAGTATGGGACCAACACACCGTTAGATGGGTATCTGGCCACAGCCACGATACGCTCCCCCGTACAATCACACAAACGGTGTAATTGACACCCTGAGGCTCCACAAGTGAGTCCTTAGCGACTTAGTCAACTAGGGCCGTCCCATTCCAGCCATGTGGTTGCAAGTATGACCCAGTTCAAAGGCTTGCAAGGTTAAGTCCTTAGAGTGACCAGGGCAAGACTACCCGAAAAACCAAATCAACACTCCCAATGCCACAACTGGCCCACCTGATTACTCTTGCCACATGCCCCGGTCGAAAACTGTTTATCAATCCCCAGTTTATTACCATGCACCACGTGCCATAAACATCACATTATACTTTTACCAAAACAGGTTAATTTTATCATTAAGTCAATATTAACATTTGATTGTCCAAAACCATGTCATGAGCACGAAAGTGTGCTCTAAGCAAAGATACTACAACGGTCTAAACCCATGTTGGCGGTTTAATAATGTCCAACTAGTAATCCACAACTAGGGTGACAAAGGGTCATGGCACATACTTAAGTAATCAAGGTGTCATACAAAGAAATTGGTATTTATCTAACCCCATGTTTAAACAAAGTATCTTTCTAATTGAACTAGCATGCAATAGTTTAAATCAAAATAGATTTCGAAATAGGATCAACATGGTCAAAGCACAACTTGCCTTCAAAAAGCACTTGCTCTTGGTCTTGAGTTGGATCCTGAGTCAACACTTCTCCTTGAATCCTTCCGGCACTTCAACGTCTACTCGTAAAGCGTGCAAATAGCAATACACAAATAAACAATAGGCAAAAACATCCCAAAACTCCAAATAAAATCCATAAACAGAGAGAACATAATTTTCTGGATTTTTGGAAACTGGAATCGTCAAATTTGGAGTTAAAACGCAAAAGTTATGATTTATTAAAGTTTAAATAATCAATTAAATAATATTACAGAGAAAAACTTTAGTCCAAAAATTAAATAAAATTCATATTTAGGTAGATCTCAATTTTATACAAATTTAGAAATTTGAATCACTCAAATCGGAGTTGAAACGCAAAAGTTATAAGCGTTTGAAGTTTTGAAATTCAAATCAATTATTAAACCGATTTATTAAATCATTTTCTTTTTTCGGAAATTAATTATTGCGTCAGCAAGGACACGTGGCAGCCTCTGATTGGGCACCAGCCTTTGCCAAGCTGGAAACAACGTGGGAAGGACCATATATCATCCAAGAATCCACAACAAAAGGGGCGCACAAGCTCGTTACGCCGCAAGGCAAGGAGGTGCCAAGAACTTGGAATACGGACGCTCTGAAAAGGTTCTACCCGTAGTTACTCTTTACGTAATGTGTGTGCGTGTGTACGAAACTGTGTCTCCATCAATAAAGAAGAAAAAGTCCCCCTCAAGCAAAGGTTTCGGCTGACGTCACTTAGGAGCCTACGAACGCTTGGTCCGCTCCGGGGAATCGCAGCCTCGCGCCGGGTAGGAATCTATGGATGTAGAATAAAGTTAACCGCCTACCTGTCCAATCGTCCTAAATGCTCGGGGCTACGATCAAAGACGAATGCGGAGAAGTTAGGTGCAAGCATAACCCTCCCCCGATGAGCTCTTACGGCCCGGGGCTCAGCCCCGAGGGGAATTTGACAAGCGATGAGTTAGGCTTATACTTTGCTTCGTCTTTCCAAGGAACCCAAGGTTCTGCCCCCAAGCCTACGGCTAAAAGCCCCTGGAAAAACCCCGAAAATAGGCCGGCGACCATGACCCCGTCCTATTCCATGGGTAATCGGGACCCTCAGATCCCTAGACAATAACAACCGCTGGAACAATGCGACACGACAAGCTTCAAAAAATATATATGTATATGTATATACATGTATATATAGATCAACATGGATGATCACGTTGCTGATCCCAGTCTCAAGAATGAAGCAGGAACGGCAAAAAGAGATAAAAGAAGCAGTACAGAAAATGATATTCTTTTTATATACCGGTACCACCGGAAGCAGGGTCCATTACATATACGACCACTATTACTCGTTGTACGCACGGTGTACTGCTGCAACAAGAGCATCCGTCACCTCGTAGAGCTGCGGGAACGCCGCCACCGAAAGGTGAGCACGCTGAAATATCGCGAGCGATGGCCTCCTCAGCGCCCGGCTCCTCCAGGACCAAATCGTATGCCATCCAGAGTTCATCTTCTTCGTCGGCCACCGCCGGTGGGGTGGCGGAGCCTCGCCCGAGTTGAAAACCAAGGGGGCGCTGCCGACGGCAGGAGCGGAGCTTGGCCATCCATCTCGAGAATGTTGGGCGCTAGGAAGAACAAAGTATGCGAGGAGAGAAAGAGTGCTCGAGGGGACCCCAAATGATACGATCGTTATCGCGTATATACACTACGGAAGCAACGGTTCGAGGAACCAAAGTAAATGTCAACCAGGAAGCCAAGAGACGAGAAGGCGGAAAGTCTGAAATAAATGCAACACGATAATTCAAGCGTTTACATTCCCAAAGTCGATGAAGTGTATAGCGATAATGCGAAGCGAGGCAAACTAAGTGGATGGCGGTTTTTCCGCTCCTTCGCTAACTCGACCATCGGCCCGAGCACGACGCCTTGCGATTCCTTCGCAACATTATCGCCATGCTGCCTCCAGAAATCTGACATAAAGCTCGAGGACAACCGGAATGCAGCAGCGGAGGGCTTCACGGAGGGAAGGAGGTCACCAAATCCGGGCGAAGATGCAGAAGCGGAGGGAGAACCAAAATGTTCGCGAACATGTGTGCATCCCTTCGCCTCCAACAACTGAGCAGTCTTCACAGAGCCTAGCCTCGCGCAGTAGTCCCCGAAGGTTAACGCCGAGTCCCCGAAAATTTTAGTAGACTTCGTGAGAAAAGAAATAGCTTCCAGGTGATGCGGCTCGGAGGCGCGTCGATGCCAAATCGAGGAAGCTGTTGCAAAAAGGCTTCAGTCGCTCCATGAACTGCGGAAGCGATGGAATCCATTTCCTTCCGGATCGCTTCGTAACTCTCCTCTGCACGTCGAGCGTTGCGGAGGTGCATCTGAGCCTCGCCCCGCGCCGTCGCGAGCTGGGAAGGAAACTCTTCTGCTTGCTTCTTCAGCATATTCTTGGCCTCATCCGCCACAGCTAAGAGGCCCTTCAACTCTTCTATACGATCTTCCTTCTTTTTCTCATTCCGCTCGGCTGCTAAGCGAGCCCGTTCTTCTTCGGCCAAGCGGCTCCGCATCATGGAGATAGCCCCTTCAAGTTCGGCATTTTTCGCCGCCAAGTCTTGGCTTTGTGCCGCCTCGACTTGGGCCCTAGCCAAGGACTCACTAGAACTGCGGAGCGCCTCTGACAAATGGACCTTCTCCGCTTCCAGCTCCTCTACTCGTTTCTTAGCCGCCTCGCAATACTGAACCCCTTCGTTGAATTTATCAAAATATGCCCGAAAGCGACGAACCATTTCTGAAGCCACGACAGCCCCCTGTAAAAGAGATATCACGGGGTGAAGAAGTTGCCAGTAGGAATACAGAGATAAACGGGAACAACGGAAATAAATAAACACCTTCAGATGATGATCCATCGACATCTCGCAAAGGGCAAGATCGTTAACCTCCCCAAATAAATTTATGGATTTACTATAAGGAGAAAAGGCGGCACGCATTTTCTTCAGGGTGGGGTCCGCAGCTGTCCCTCCTTCGAAATCTGAAGCCACAAAGTTTGACAGGTCGAACCTGACGAAGGAGGAACCAGAGCTGCCCAGGTCGCCTGACGCGAGGATAAAGCCCCTCCGCCTGAGGAAGGAGCCTCCTGGGGGGTAGCATCCGCGGGGATCATACCCCCTTCCTTCATGTGAGCCAGAGAAATCGGAGGCGTCTTGCCCCGGTCCTGTTCTGATGGCTCTAAAGTTTTCCCCGCCTCCGCGTTATCACCCCCTGCACCAGCTTCGTCAAGCCCTAGAGAGACATCATACCCTAATGAGCTGGCGGGAAAAGTATCGGGAGTAAGACCTTCTGCCCCTACGGGGGTATCGGGAGTAGAAATGTTTAGCTGAAGGTCGCGAGCTTCAGCAGCCGGCGGCTTCAGCAACCCGCCCGAAGGAGCGCAAATTCCCTCCGCCGCCACGCCAGCCACGTTCCCGGGCGATCCCAGCGCATCCTCCATAACCGAAGTATCACCTTCATCGTCGCCAGCCAAGTCAACAAGATCGACGCCAGGGATGGCCAAGAAAGAATATCCAGGAGATTGCTCCCCGTCAGCTTGCTTACTCGCCAACGGAGTTGGAAACGAGGGCCGGAAGTGTCATATCCGACAAAACCGACGGGGCGGTCTCGAGCAATCCCGCCGAGGCGAGGCAGGAGTCGAGGATAGGGGCGAGAGGCTCAGCCCCAACCAAAGAATGTAACCCAGTTATAGCCTCACGGCCGGGCGGAGAATCCGAAGCAAGAGGTGTCCCTGGGGATTTACTCTCCTCGATCGCCGGCAATGTTCCAGAAAGTCCCGTGGTGCAAACCAGATCAGATGGAGCCGGCGGGGACAGAGATGTGGCGGCAACAGATTCAGAGGAATCACCTTCATCACTGGACTCCTCGTTCCAGTCCGCCTCCTCATTGCCATCGTCTTCTGAGCCCCCACTTCCCCCGGAGGTATTGGTGGCCTGAGGTGGAGCAAGACGAATCAGTCTCGCTCGCTTCGCGGGACGAGGGGAACCCGCTGATCCTCTGGGATGAGGAGCGGCTCGAAGCCCCCATTCGGCGAAGCGAGGGCATCGTCTGGCCCCAATGGCACTCATAGTAGCCTCATATTCGGCCGTCTTGCACGGACCAAGGAGTCTCATGAGCCAATTTTTCCGCGGCTCCGCGCCCTAAGTCCTGCATCCCCTCGGGCCGGACCACGGAGATATCTCCTCCGGGGGACCAGTCCAAAGTAACTGCGGGGTTCCTTGCCAGAGGATCGATGCGACATAAACAATACTCCTCCACCAAGTCGCGCATAGAGCTTTGATGCCGAAGGGCCCTCAGGAAATTGAGCAGTCGGGCCTCCTCTGCAGTCGCATCCCAATTCGGCGAGCGGATAGTCCTCACAAGCCCCAGGGAAGTGCGAAGGGGGGAGTCCGAGCCGTCTAGCTCCTGGTAGTACCACCGGTGCATCCAACCCGACTCCCATTTACCTTTAGCGGCGGCCACGGGGATCTCTTTGGCCAAAGATCTCTTCGTCTGGAAGTTTAAGGAGCCGAAGCAAGATCGGTGGTCCTCCTCTCCAACCCGGTGAAATTTAGGCTGCCAAAATGCATCCTCTATAAGATAAAACAAACGGCCAGTCAATCTGAATCCACCGGCTCGAAATGCCCAATCTAACACCGCCATCCGGACAATAGCATTCGGAGTGAGTTGCGAAAGCTCCGCTTGAAAGGCCATAATATAGATCCCACTAGAGGGGAAGCAGGGAATCAAGTCCGGCTTCTAAGAAGGCGGCGAACGACCGCCTCCGTGGCTCGTGGGACGGGGACTTCATCCGCGCCAGAGAGCATAGATATGCGGGCTATGCCGAAGTTCCGGCCATAAGATCTAGCTCGGCCGGAAGTCAAAGCAGGCGTCAGGAAGGGGACAAAGCTCCGGCGTCCCTCTCGCTTAAAACCAATTTCGCTCGAGGGGCGCGTCGAGGACCCATTGGATGGAAAAAGCTTACGAAGATGAAGAAGAGGATGGAGTCAGGAGGAGCCAAAAATGCCAGAAAGCTTAGTGGAATAAGCCCAATGGAACCTCCCCCCACTACTATCCTTATCCTCAGCCAAAAGGAAACCGCTTGTCTTCTATAAACCGAAAAAGAAGGCCCTCCTTCATACACCCGAACAGCCAATGGATAATATTTGGGCCTCGAATGTCATTGCTGAGGAAAAGATGAAATCAATCCACAGCCATGCGGGGCTATTGTAGTGGCTCAGTTACAAAGTCCAGCCCATCATATCCCGAGCCATCGGGTGAATGAAGCATGGCCCATGTTTTATCCGAGGCAGAGTTGAGCAAACGAGGCATTGCTTCGGCCGAACCTACAATGCGGAGCGAAGCAGGATAGCGGCAAAGGCAACGGAGGAACGCACCCTCGCAGTCCACAAAGACACACCCGACAACACCATCAAATAAATCTGACACCCTGCAAAAAGAGAAGAAGAAAACGACAAGATCCTGTCGGGACCGGTCGGGAAGAGTAAAATGGGACGCGCACGAAGGGATGGTTCCCCCATGTTCCCCTCCTATAAAAAGAGAGGAAAGAGCCCACAAAAAACACACACCCGTGTGGTCGTAACCACAACACTAATACTGCCCAAACGTGTGTAGAAAATACCATCAATTTCTATCTATAGGCAAACGTCTAAGAAAGAGAGATGTGGAACGCATCCATCATGAAACTTTTCACACATGGTTGGAAGAGCATGTAAGTTTTAGAAAGGATTACCTTCTATTAGCACTAAATATGGACTTATCAACCGATGTGTCTATTAATACTTTTTTACGTACTATAGGTCCAAAACTTACTTGCAAAAAGGAATGAAGTTCCTGAAGAACTTAAAGTCTTGGCCAGAAAACCACACAAGATTGTATCCAAATACAATAGTTATGCTATAAATGGGTACAAATTTGAAACAGAGAACTATAGTAAGGGGAAAAGAACACAAAATTTTGGAGTAGCTGTTATTGCAAGAACATCAAGCTTCTCTAGTGCAAAAGACAAGAATCCAATTATAGGTGATGTCACATATTATGGCATCATCAAGGAAATTATCGAATTAAACTACTCTAACAAAGGATCAGTTGTGCTATTCAAGTGTGATTGGGTTGATACTATTCAAGGTAGAGGCATTCAAAAGGACAAGTTTGGAATAACACTTGTGAATTTCAATCACCTACTAAATACTGGTGATAGCCTATCTAATGAGCCATTCATTCTTGCAACTCAAGCTACACAAGTTTATTATGTGCAAGATCCTATTGACAAAGAGTGGCAAGCTGTGGTCTTTTCAAAACCAAGAGATGTTTTTGACATGGTAGCAAGAAATGAGGAACATCAAGAGAATATAGATATCTTCAATGAGCCTGTTGAACCTTTAAATAATAACTTGCTCACTGATTTTGGTGATGATAGCATTCGTGCTAGGTCTGATATAAATGGTGTAACTATTGATGAGTCCTTAGATGAAGCAGCCAAGTCTAAACGGTATAACTATTTTAGTGTAATATTCTTTTTGTAATTTTAGTTCTCTTTATCTGATTCTAATAGTTATATACCCAGTAATTGCTGCAATGTTCTAATTCCATGTTTTTTTTGTCTTCTTGCAGGAAAAAAAATGACAATAGAGGCGGAAAAAGGCAAAAGAGATAAAGTTCCATATGACATGGTGCGCAAAAATCGGATTACAAGTAATAATGAACTTCTCAAGAGGCTGAACCTTCCTACTATACCATTGGCAACTAATGTCCCGGTGCCACAAAAGGAGGGAACAAAGGTATTTTGATGGAAATTGTCCCAATGCTATGTGACGTATTAGTCTTTAGGTCGACTGTCAATTAATATTGTGGATATTATTATATGTAGGAGACCTTTCATGCTGAAATCAATGATGAATTAGAAGATCCCAACTATGTCATGGATGGTGAGGCTGAAATAAATGATGACTATGATGATTATATTAATGACTATGATGATGTGGGTGATGCCACTAATGATGATGTTGAGGTGTATCATCCTGTGCCAAAGAAGACTTCTTGTATGTCTTCTTTCTTCGTTGTTAATATATCATTATCTGCGCATTGTATTTACATTCTAATTTCATAATGCTTCTTTTAGCTAAGAAAAGGAAAGTTAGGGGCCCAACAAGAATGTTGTCTATTTGGGAAGGGGATAAAGAAGTCAAGATTCATGTTAAGATCAATAAATATGGCCAACCTTGTGGAGTAAGAACCAGTAACTTCACAAACTTCATTGCCAGTCTAGTTAAGGGAGGACACTTAACATTGAAGAAAACAGATTGGAGAGTGCTGGAAGGCAAACATAAGATCTGGGACAATGTCATTGTAATCTTCTGTTCCTTTTGCAATCTTCAGTTTCTACCATATAGTATAATCTTTTATTACGTCACACAATTCATTTGCTTTGTAGCAATTTTTTGACATTAATCCAATATGTGAGGATTGGGTGTTGGCATCTGCTGGAAAGAAATGGCGTGATTTCAAGAACACTTTAAAGAAGACATATTACAATGAAAATCTATCAGTGGAGGAGAATATTGCTAATGGATGTAAGAGAAGAATTCCGGATGACGAGTGGAAGTGGCTTGTGGAGCATTGGACTAAGGAAGAAACAAAGGTCCAGATATTTTCGCATGGTCATTATGCATTTGTTAGACTAACATGTACATCATTCAAAGTATTAATTAATTTCATGTCTCTTTCTAGGCTAAAGCAAGGAGGAACCAGGAAATTCGTGCAAATCAAACAAATGCGCTTCATACCTGTGGATCAAGAAGCTATGCTGTAATTAACAATATACTGGTGTGCAACATCTAAAATGAATAATCTTTCTCAACAATTCAATCAATTATATTTCTTCAATGATTTTTAATCATGTTATTAGGAAGGGAGACTTGGACGTGAACCTTGCAGAGCTGAAACTTACCTTGCTACGCATAAGAAGAGAAATGGGGAGGCTGTTGATGTGGCTTGCAAAGAGAAGATAGTAAGATAAGATTTCATTTCACGTTTAACTTATTTCTCTATTGCATTTATGTTATAGATTCAATACATTTCGTAATTTCAATCCAACTTGTAGGATGAGATTGAGAAAAGGATTATAGAAGATGAGGACCTTCACATGAAATCAATTGAGGATGGTGACTTGTATGCTGACGTACATCCAGTGGAGAGGAAAGGAAGAGTACGTGGGTTGGGCTTATTAGCAGGAGGGTCTAAGTCAGTAACTCTTGCAAAAGCTATAGATGCACTAAATCATCTTGAAGGAGAAAATGCACAACTCAAATCTATGGTGACAAGTGCTGATCAAAGGTTTGCATCATACAAGGAGAATGTTGAAGCACAATTCACAACTTACAAGGAGAGATCTGAACAACAATACAATGAACTTAAAAGCTTACTGTTGGGCTTACAAGGAGGTCATATTGGACAACAAAACAATAGAGAACCAATCCAAGACAATGTGCAGGTGAGCATGTAAAGTTTAATGAATTCTAATTGCATATTGAATTAGGAACCAAAAATGAAACTGAAACAAGTAACTATTCTTACTTCTTTATGCATTCTTAGGATGTTGGTAACGAAAAGGACAACTACAAGAATCTTCTTCTTGAGACAATAGGATAAATGACATTGTCCCAGCAAGAATCCAGAAGATTCCACCAAGAAAACAACAATTAGGGGTACAATATACTTGCAATTAAGAATTATGAATTGGTGCACCTCAAATATTACTTTAAAATCTTTTGTGGATATAAAATCATACAAAATCTTTATTCTGAACTCCTTGTAGGGTGGAAAAGAAGTTGCTTTGCGTTCCCTTAGCGGCTCTAAACTAGTGGCATATGGAAGACTCCAATGTACCGATAAGACAACTAAATGTGCGGATGGATTACCCTTAGGAGAATACTATGAGGTGCTGGTTGATGTTGTTCTTGACAACAATGTCTTGCTCCCTCGTGCGCAGCACAAAGTCACCAAGTTAGGTGGTGCTTTTGGTGTTTGTATCGCATGGCCAATTCGAAATGTATGAAATTTAGCTTCACAAATTATTGATTCATTTACAACTTTGTGTTAAGACTGAAGATAGTGATTTGATCTTTTTGAATTTGTAGATAATGGAACACGATGGCTCACCTCTAAATCTGATCAAGCGTCCATTAGGTAAGAAACTAATATTACCTTCTTAGATAATTGTTTCAACATGTTCAACTCATTTTGTGTGTGCTGAAAGTCAATTCAAATTGCTAGCATCTTTGTTTGTTTGGGGATAAAGGTGCATATATGATTGTCTATTTAAACCGCGAATTTCCTCAATAAGTTGCTTTGTTTTTTCTAGTAATGCAGGCACACAAATTCAAAAAGCATGCACTATAATTTTTGCACAAATCACAAACAACACAAATTGAACACATCAAACTAATGTCAACGCTAATAGAGTCAAAGAGGTTGCACGAGAGCGTTGGCTTGCCATCATCAAATGTGAGCGAGAGTTAGACATTGCGCAATTCAGTCTTACATGAGATTTGCTGAATATTACCATTGCCAACTTTGCCCAAATTCTAATGTTGAGTTATGATTTACGGCCAACAGAAAAACATGGCTTATAGGAGTTCATGCCTATGAAAGTATTGGTATGATATTTGTATGCATGATAATGATTTTAACCAACAGTGTTGCACTTATGTTGATGAATAAAATCCTTCTTATTGTGTTCCTGATGTGTTGGTTAACAAGATTTGCTGGTTCCTGCACATTTTGCTATTGTTATACTTTCGTTCAAACTGAGGGCAATGGATTGAAATAAGAAAAAGAAATATAAAAAGGAAGATGGTGTTAAGTGTATAAACCTTATCGGTCCTAGTCACATGCTTGTTTTGTAGTGTTTCAATTTTGCGTAATAATAACTGAGGTAATTTAGACCTGAACTATATGTGATGGAGAATTCAAACGTACCATCATATAGTCCAGTGATACCTATATGCATTAGCATTTAGGACTTCACTCAAATTTGCTTGTTTTGGCCTAAAACTCATGAAACCTGTATACATTTCCCCTCTAATGCAGGAAAATCTAGTTATTTTTCCTTTTGTTGTTATTGTATTGATAATTTAAATGTTAATGCTTTTCACATATAAAGAAAAGGAGAGAGAGTTTAAGGACATGCCTTGTCATACTTCTTTAAAATTTTCCTCATGGCCACGGCGTTTATAATTGCATATGTAACCAAATCTTTGCCTTGCTGTATCAATGTCCCATAGCTCTTGTGACACTTATTGGTGAACCACATGGCATATTTCTTGAGACCTGATGCCAAGTACAATTCGAGAAGCTTCTCTAGGAGTATTCAATTTGAAGTGTTGGTAGAAGTCTGCCATGTAAACACTACATTGAAGTAGTACATGCAGGCATGCGGCTTAAACTTTGTCAACTACATGATGGATATAAATTATATTCAAAATGCAATATTTGGTTTCATATAATAGGCTGGCTGTTTAACTTTATTAACAGAGAATTTAGATTGTCTTAGGGGTTTCTGTCACCTCATATCATTAAACATCGATAAAATTACAAGAACACTTGCATAAGTATTGCATTGTTGAGAAGAAAATTATAAGAATGTTTGCGTATATTGCAATCAAAATACAACGAGCACTTTTGACTACTTACATCAGACATTTCAACAAGATGTTGCCGCAAAAGCGCTCTCTATTAGTTGGCGAGCATCAGAAGGTTGCCTACAACAAGGACCGCAGGTAAGATAGAGAAGACCAAAAGAAACAAACATTTTAAGAAAATTCATGGTGTAAAATACTAGGAGATGCATAGAATACCTTCCAAGGAATGATTGTAGCAATGAAGTCTTTCCAGCACCTTTGGGACCAAAGACATAACACTGGAACACATTTCTTTGAGTCTGCTGCTTTTTACGATCCACTCGTCTTTTCCTTGTGATGGTAAATGCTGAATTAAAATCGCCTGAATAGCCAACATATATAAGGTTGGCAAAACTATTTGCTGGATCTAGAAGCACTAGTACAGAAAACCTCATTACAGACGGTTCACAAACGTCATCACAGACGGTTTTGTGAACCGTCAGTAAGAATGGGTCAGTGATGACTCGTAATCATCATAGACGGTTTTCCAACCGTCTATGAAAAAGCCATCACAGACGGTTCTAAATTGGAACCGTCTGCGAAAAAAGTCATCACAGACGGTTCTAAATTGGAACCGTCTGTAATGTGCACCTCATCACAGACGGTTCCAATTTAGAACCGTCTGTAATGTTGATTTTTCATTTTATTCTCATGTACTTTCAGAATCGCCAAGAACACGTAACTCATGTACTTCGTAACTGCCCAAGAACACGTAACTCATGTATTTCGTAACTGCCCAAGAACACGTAACATCTGAGCTATATCACTACTGATGTTAACACAATACGGGCACACTTCCCAAGCGGTCACCCATCCTAGCACTGCTCTTACCTAAGCACGCTTAACTTCAGAATTCTTATATGATCTGATACTATAATGTTAGTATGATAGCATCTGAAATATAACGTGTCCCCCTCCCCTTAACCTCACAGAGCGCTCGAACACCGATTTTAGTATTCTCATACTCGAATATAGCTTGGAGATCACGGAAACACACAAAAAAGATCGAAGCGGGTACAAAACCGGAGGCCGTTTGAGGGCCTAAACGACGTTTTTGGAATTCGATTTTCGCATGCGTACTCGCCCAAAAATTCAAGATCCGACCATCTGATTTTACGGGTCTTATCGCTTCCGAATGCTACTTTTCGTTGTCTTTTCAACGAGCCAAAGAACGCCCGATCGGAATTACGAGTCAAAAGTTACTTTGTTTTACCAAACGTGCTCGGATTTCCTACTTGCAAACCGAATCAGACTTTATGCCTCAAGGAGAAATTGAAGAGCTCATCACGCGATTCCAGAAAGCACAAGAACACTCCGATCAGAATTACGAATCAAAAGTTATGACATTTTTACTAACCGTGCGAAAGTCATCACAGACGGTTTTATACTAAATAGAACCGTCTGTGATGACTGGCATCTCACAAACGGTTTCTAAATAGAACCGTCTGTGATGACTCCTGTAGCCATTACAGACGGTTCTATTTAGCAACCGTCTGTGATATAGCTCTATATCACAGACGGTTGCTAACAGAACCGCCTGTGATGGCTACAGAGTCATCACTGCACGGTTCTATTTAGAAACCGTCAGATATTGCTTCTATCACAGACGGTTCTACTTAGAAACCGTATGTGATGTTATTGTTGACGGTTGCAATATAGAACCGTCTGTGATGTTCTTCATCATAGACGGTTTATCAAAACCGTCTGTGATAAGGCGTCTAATATAAGTCTTTTTGTAGTAGTGAAGTGTCATAAGAGCCCACTGCAATTACAGAATACATATTCAGCAAAGGAAAATATACACATTAATCTAGTAAGAAAACATATCACCGGTTCACCACAATACACATAGGTGGCTTGCCTTCAGTATTTCCTAAACAACAAGATCAAAACTCTAGTCTGTAGACAGGCATGTAAAAAATATACAGTAAAATTCAAACCTGGTTCTTTACCTAGCAACATTCCATATGCTTTTCAAGACACAGGACTATATATGGACTATATATGGTGTATCTTAATCATGTAAAATGGGAATTCTTTTTCAAAATCTGAGGGGATCTTGCTAAGCAAATCATGAATCCACACATTAATTGTTGCTTTGACTGCAGTATATATGCGAATGCTTCGAAGGAGAGAAACTGTCACAATAATTGCCATGATCTATTGCCATGCATCTACTGTTTGCAACTTTTCTGAGTATATATGTCAATGCTTCAAAGGAGAGAAACTGTCACAATAATTTGCATGATCTATTGCCATGCATCTACTGTTTGCAACTTTTCCTTGGTTTCGTACTTTCCATTTGTTTTACTCTACTTATATATTGCTATAATCAGTAAGTAGCCTCTCATGCACTTAAAATATTAATGTAACAGTGTGCTATCCTATTGTATTTATTTACGTATGTTGATGACACCAAACTTATGCAGTTATCTTACATGTATCTTGCTTCTTATATTTTCAGATTTCCGCAAAAAGATGTAGAGGTCGTGCTTGCTGGGATTTACAAGGCGAAATATTGACTTATAAAATATATTTATATACATATGGATATACTTTTGCAATGTACCACAGTTTCAAATGGGATGCTGTGATGACCCAAAACATGTTGACATATTATATATATCTTTTGTTGACTCCAAACCAAAACAATCTTTTGTTCACTTGTAAACTTATCATGCTAGCCATTGTAAATTTATCGAAGTGTTCACTCATTGTAAATTTATCATACTACTTGTCATGGCTATTGGAAAAATCTGTGTGCACCTCTTTGAATGTGATTTAATGTCATTTGTAAATGTTGTTCTATGCATAAATTGTGGAGCAACGTCTACAAATGGTCAAGCATAAAATTGGCGATATCATGCTATTAGAAGTGACAAAATCAGGGTGCTTATAAATGCCATGGTAAACAAATTAGGTGGTGCTTATAAACGCCATGGAATTTAAGAAACGGGGGCGTTTATAAACATCCTGGAAATTCCACAAACGGGGCGTTTATAAACGCCGTGGAAATTCCACAAACGGGGCGTTTATAAACGCCGTTGAAATTCCACAAACCGGGGCGTTTATAAACGCCGTGGAAATTACAAAAACGGGGGCGTTTATAAACGCCGTGGAAATTCTAAAAACGGCGGCGTTTATAAACGCCATGGAAAGCCTGTAGACAGGGGCACTTACAAACGTCGTGGAAACCTTAGAGGGGCGTTTGTAGACGCTGTGGAAAGTCTAAAACCGGGGGCATTTACAAATGCCATGGTATGTCTAAACGCCACGGTTTACTTTTCCCGACGCTATTTTCCCTGACATTTTGTAAACGCCATGGAAAAAACTTTTGGGGGCATTTGCAGTGCTTCTAGGGCAATTATAGATGCCTTAGGAAGTGGAACGTGTTGTAGTGTTTGGAACCGTCTGGGATGAACCATTCATCACAGACGATTCCCAAAATACACAGACGACTCATCACAGACGGTACCAAGCTAGAACCGTATATGATAAAGTACCAAACTAGAACTGTACTCTGTGATAACTTATAGTCATCACTGACAGTTTGCTACCGACGATTAACAAAACCGTTTGTAATGTAGTTTGTGAACCGTATGTGATAAGAGTTTGTATAGTAGTGCAGGGCCATGCTGCCACCACCGGTTCTACCGGACGCCCAGGTCATGCAGCCAATGAAGCCAGTGTGCAATCCCACCTGAGGCGAAGTGCTGTCTTTGCCGGAAAGACAACCGCGAGGCTGGCTGCGACTGAGCGAGCCTCACAGCTAACAGCAACATGGACGACGCGACCATGCACCGCTACCTTTCCATTTTTAACAAGACGCTGACTCCAGAGATCAGTGATGCGTTAGGAGAACTGGCCGGGCTGATAGGCAAGGTCGACCTGGCGGCGGTTGCAGGGTCCTCTTCTTGGGACGTCCAGGCGACCTGAATGCAGTTCCGCAACCTTCCTCTCCGTCGTTTTAGTTTATTGTTCACCTATGTGCTTTCCTTGGAATCTTCTGCTTTTACCTATAGCGCCGCTTGGCTCTAGTTCGTCCTTACTGTCGAAGCTTGTTTACGGTTTCTCGGGTCGTAGTCTCCCTTGGTATGAGATCCGGTTGTTACAGGAAATTAAGAGTCCGGGGCCGGGTCAGCCATGGCTACTGCTGTTAGTCGGACCGTCACATCTAGGGCGTACGGAGACCCTAATATTCCCAACAACCGCGACAGTGTTTCTCTATGCAAGGCTTGTTTGATGCTCTCTGTCAATGGAAAGAGGATGCTCTTTGTCCTTGATCTGCACTGCCTTCGTGTTGGTCCTCCTTTTCATTCCAGACAGGGACTGAATACATCGTCGTTCTCTAGTCGCATCTTCCATGGCGGTACGGCCACAGGTGCCGGTCGCACTATGCCAGCACTTTCCTCGCGGGCAATAGAACCACATGTGGCTTACGCTCAACAGCGTGTCACCTGTCTGGAAGATGCAGGTGCAGGTTGCATTCTAGGTTCTGGCCAAGTTCAAAGCAGGTGTGCCGATCGACAGCATGTCACAGCCCATCCTGAGCTGGAATGTGCGAGGGCTAAATGGCTCTGCAAGGGGGGAGGGGGTGGGTGGGTGATCAGGCAGCTAATCGCTGCGACTAAGGCCGCTGTAATCTGCCTACAGGAGACCAAATTGCAGCAGCTAGATAACGACAGTGTCGGCGAAATAATGCGCGGGCAAGTCAAAGAAAACTTCTAATGCCTCCCAGGTCCCAGCAGACGGCACAAGAGGTGGGATCGATAGTCCTATAGCTTGTTAAGCATCGTTCTTTGCACCCTCCGACGTTAGAATAGGGACAAACTGATACGTTTAATCATGATAAGTTTAATCACAATGAAGAATGACGGGCAATTATTTTACAAAAAACAGTAAAATTTAAATACATTAATAGTATTTTTAGAATTTTTAAAAACCGGATAAGTTTAATCATGATGTAAAATTCTTATAGTAGCTTAGGCATACTTTCAGGACTCTTCTCAAAAGTTGCGAATTTGCTTCAAAAGCATTAGCAGTATTGTTGGAGTTTTTAAAAACTGCATAAGTTTGATCATGATCTAAAATATTTTTGGTAGCTTAGGTAAACTCTCATAACTCTTCTCAAAAAGTTCAAAAAATAAAATTAATTTGATGGTTCTGGAAAACCAAAAACAGCGAAATTTAAACGTATTAGTAGCATTGTCAGAATTTTTAAAAACCACACAAGTTTGATCATGATATAAAATTCTTATGGTAGTTTAGGTGCGTTATGAAAACTCTTATCAAATTTTTTAAAAAAATTCTAATATAATTTGGTAGCTCAACTAAATCAGCATAGTTGCTTTAAATACATTAACATCATTGTCAAAATTTTTAAAAATCGTAATAGTTTGATTATGATCCGAAATATTTATGGTAGCTTAGGCATGCTCTCAGAACCCTTCTCAAAAAGTTTCAAAAATTTAAAACATGATTTAATAGCTCAATTAAATCAGTGAAGTCGATGCAAAAATCGGAAGATCGGTAGGAGGATCTACACATAATTAAAGTTTATCTTGGTGTAATTTAGCTTTTATTTGGGGTCCTTTCACGAAGGATTCATGATTTTGCTAAACCGAAAAGTTCTTTTCATAAAAAACCGTTGGAAGGATCTAAACATAACTACGCATTTGTTGAGAGGCTTTCGTGGAGGGAGAACACATGGGGGTTCCCTTTCCAGGAACTCTACCAACTTTAATAAAGGTAGTATACTTTATCCGCGACAATCACAATGAAGAATGACGGAGTCAGGTGGTCCTGTACAAGAGTCTATGTGTTAGATAAACTTGATTGTGTTCGGTCTCTTTCCTTAAGCCTGTTCCCTTATTTCTGTCGGAGTCTGAAACATTTTCGGTTTGCTTCAGTTTTAGGTCATTGCCATATTATATACAGTAATTAGAGTCTAGATTCAGAGAATGTCCTGAATCCATTTTAGTTTCTTGAGTCTGTAAACAAGTTGATCCCTGTAAACTCTAGTCTTTAAATATGTGCAATAAACTCCAGAAAAGATGCGAAGAACTATAGCACCAAATCGTCTATTCCTCTAAATATTGTTCTGTTTTTGCCAATCTCTGTTGTCAAGTTCTGAAGTGCCCAGAAGTTGCAACAAGTCTAGTTCAGACTCTGACGTGAAGAAGGAGATCAACTAGAAGCAGCAACAAAGATAGTTCGGAGGTGGAAACTGGGAGGTGATATTTCTATCAATTGGTATCAGAGCTTCAAGTTTTTGTTCTTGCATATCTAAGATAATGCAAGGTGCACCAATCTTAGGGAGGCTTCAACAAAAGTGGTGGCGAGAGAAGGTACTGTAAGCCTTCAGTACCCATTGCTCATGAGAACAACTACGGGTCTTGGGCGGTGAAGATGAAGGTTTTCTTGCGTGCGCAAGGAGTTTGGGCGGTAGTAGATGGCAATGAGCTGGTCAATGAGCGCAAGGACCATTCCAAGCTGTGCCCGAGGCCATGATAATGGTCTTGGCTGAGAAGAAGACATCCAAGGAGTCCTGGAACACTCTAGAAGAGATGCACGTCTGTTCCGATTGCGTCAAGGAGGCACGAGTACAAACCCTCACAAGAGACTTTGAGGACCTGTACATGAAGGAGACAAGGTCCATCAATGATTTTGCCATGAAGCTAACCACCATCGTCAACGAGATACGAGCACTCGAAGACAAGATGGAGGAGCATACTGTCGTGAAGAAGTTTCTCCGTGCTGTCCCTGACAGGTTCCTATCGATCATCTCTACCCTTGAGCAGTTCGTTGATATCAAGACGTTGAAGATTGCTGAAGTGGTCAGGCGTCTCAAAGCATCTGAGGAGCGCAACAGGGTTCGGTAGCGAGTCAAGGAAGGTGAGAACCTTCTACTCACTTGCACCGAGTGGGAAGCCAAAGCCAAGGAGCAGGGCACCAAGAATTTTAGCAAGAGGAACAACTATGACAAAGTGAAGATGCGCTGCTACAACTGCCAAGAATACGGGCACTTTGCTAGGGATTGCCACGAGCAGAAGAAGGCGATAAAGGCTGAGGCATTATTTGCTGCAGCAGGTGCAGAAGATGAGCCAGTATTGCTTTGAAGCTAGGTAAGGAGGTGCTCAAATAAAGATGTTTAGGTCTTAGTGAGTCAGCATATAGATACATGCACGTAGAAAGAGTCTAGGATGTTGAGGAGTTGTCGTCGTCGTTTCTTGCTATGTCTGTGCAATAGAGTTCTTGTAGGTGCGTTCAAATTTCTCGTAGGTAAGCTCTAATGCGAGTCTGCATATCACCGTCAACTTGTGTTACTGATGAAAAGACAATTAGAGTGGAGGCAAAAGGTCATGATCGCTGGCTAGGTGCGTCTTGGAGATGCGTTCGTTGTCTTGTGTTGGATAAAAGAGTTAGGAGTTAGAGAGATTAAGAAAGCACATCAACTTTAGGAGGGTGATTGTTAGATAAACTTGATTATGTTCAGTCTGTTTCCTTAAGTCTGTTCCCTTATTTCTGTTGGAGTCTGAAACATTTTTGGTTTGCTTTAGTTTTGGGTCATTGCTACATTAGATACAGTAATCAGAGTCTAGATTCAGAGCATGTCCTGAATCCGTTTTGGTTTCTTGAGTCTGTATACAAGTTGGTCCCTGTAACTCTAGTCTTTAAATATGTGCAATAAACTTCAGAAAAGCTACGAAGACCTGCAGCACCAAATCGTGTATTCCTCCGAATATTGTTCTATTTTCACCGATCTCTGTTGTTAAGTTCTGAAGTGCTCAGAACTTGCGACAAGTCTAGTTCAGGCTCTGACGTGAAGGAGATCAACTAAAAGCAGCAACAAAGATAGTTCGGAGGTGAAAACTGGGAGGTGATATTTCTATCACTATGGACCGCAACATGAACGTCACAAGCGACATTTTGGTCCTCAAAGGATTCATGCTTCGTGAGTGGCTAATCCTAGGCGACTTCAACGTGATATACCAGGCTGAAGATAAGAATAATCACAACCTTAACAGGGGATTAATGGGAGCTCTCGCAAAGATCCTAAATGATGCACAGTTAATGGAAATCAGACTCAAAGGAAGAAAATTTACCTGGGCTAGCGACAGGGATGTACCGACGTTAACAAGGATCGACCGCTAGCTTTTTCACCACGACACAATGGGAACTGTTGTTCCCTGACTATTACCTCAGTGCCCTCTCATCATTGGTCACGGATCACTGCCCTTTGCTTCTGCTAGGCCAAGTGACGCCGGAAAAATACTTTGGGTTCAGGCTCGAGTCGTTCTAGACAAAATTGCCAGGTTTCCAATAGGTTGTTCACCAGGCTTGGCCCAGAACGATTAACACCCAGGATGCTATGAAGAGATTGCACATCAAACAAGCAAGAACCGCCAAGGCCCTAAGGACTTGGAGCCGTCAAATAGTAGGCGACCTCAGGTTGCAGTAGTTCGCCGTGGCCAATGAGATCATTTTCCAGTTGTTAGAGCAAGAGATTTCTCTTCGGGCTAGCCTCAAACACAGGCTGCTCGGCTTGGCGGAATTTCAGAGACTTCACTTCAGGCAACGCTCGAGAATGACCTACATCAGAGACGATGATGCCAATACTAGGTTTTTTCACGTCAAGGTAAATGCTCGTAGGTGGAAGAATCATACATTCAATCCATCACGACAGACAGGGCCAGGCATCATACGCTGAAGCAGATAATAAATAGCGAGAGCTCTCTAATGTCTTCCGCCAACTCCTAGGTACGAAGAGATTGAGATCACACACCCTCAATTGGAGCGATTTGCAGCTCACACCGTTGAAACTAATATTGTAGCTAGAATAGGATCCAATTCATAAGTTTTATTTTGGAGTCCAAGTAGTACACAAAGGAGTAGAATATGGAGATGGAGTAGTATTCGGATTGGTTGCTTATCCGAATACGAGCCAGCAGTTTCAGCCTTTTATAAGGCTCTGTAAGCAACGAGTTGAGGACAATGCGAGTTTCGTTCTACATTGCCGTAGGAAGTAGATAAAGCCCTGGAGCCTGAAGCTTGTCGCTGAATATTGCGGTTCTGGCTTCAGACGTTTTCCAGCCGAGACGGGGCGTTGTTTGTTCATATGAATGTCTTTCCGGCCGAAGCGTTATTCAGACGAGATGTTTTTCTGAACGAAGCTGAAGATTGTCGTTGGGCATCATGTTCCTAGGATAAGCTCTAACAATTGGTATTAGAGCCTGAGTGCCTAGTTCTCGATCAAATCTCCGGGAAGTGCTGACACCGGTGATTAGGTGACATCAAGTGCGATGACGAAGGAGATTTCTGCTTATCACTGCATTATCCGATGCTCACGAAAAGCAATTATGCAGCATGGGCAATCAAGATGAAGGTGTACATGAGGGCTCAAGACCTGTGGGGAGCGATCGTGGACGACAAAGTCGATGTACGCAAGGATCAGATAGCATTGGCGGCCATGTACGGAGGCATCCCAGAAGAAATGTTGTTCCTACTGGTCGAAAAGGAGACGACCAAAGCTGCGTGGGAGACGTTGAAGACGATGCATCTTGGTACCGATCGTGTAAATGAGGCAAAGGTACAGACCCTGAAAGCTGAGTTTGAGGGGCTGCGCATGACAGAGACAGAGTCAGTCGATGACTTCGCCACCCGATTGACAACGATCGTCAACAAAATCAAAGCGCTTGATGACAAGATGGAGAAAAGCTATGTGGTAAGAAAATTCCTTCGTGATGTCCCTAGCAGGTTCCTGCAAATCATCTCCACTATTGAGCAGTTCGGCGACCTCAAGGTGCTGACGATCAAGGAGTTGATCGGTCGTTTGAAGGCAGACGAGGAACGGAATAGGGGATCCAACAGCGGCGAAGAAGAACACCTACTCCTGACACGCACCGAGTGCGAGGCCTGATCGTCGAGGCGCGACGGCGGGGGCTCGTTCGGTGGCTCGAAAGGCGATGGTCAACAAAGCTGCAAGAATCGGAGATTCGACAAGGCAAAAGTGAGATACTATAATTGTAATGATTATGGACATTTTGCTTCGGAGTGCCGCAAGCTCAAAGAGGAGGAAAAAATGCTCCTTGACGAAGCTCGAGGTGACAACAAACCAAGGTTGCTTTGAAGCTATATTAAGTAAGACAGTTGAGTCCGGGACGTTGAAGAGATGCGTTCGCCGTCCAAAGTCAAGTCCGTCAGAGTCGAATCCGGGGCATGAAAAGGTGCATTCGCCGTCCAAACTTATGTCCGTTGAAGATGAGTTCATGACGTAGAAGAGATGTGTTCACCGTCTTGAATTAAGTAAGTTGAGTATGGGGTGTCGAAAGATGCGTTCTCCATCCAGTGCTGTCTAAAAGTTAGGCAAATCGTATTTGTGATCGATTGCCTCAACACGTTAGAAATTAGGTGTTACAAGATTAGAAGGGTGAATGTTGAAACTAATATTGAAACTAAAATAGAGTTCAATTCAGAAGTTTTATTTTGGAATCCAAGTAGTACACAAAGGAGCAGAATATGGAGATGGAGTAGTATTCGGATTGGTTGCTTGTCCGAGTACGAGCCAGCAGTTTCAGCCTTTATAAGTCTCTGTAAGCAACGAGTTGAGGACAACGTGAGAAAAAGCAACGCAAGCAATAAGAGAAAACGAGTTTCGTTGTACATTGCCGTAGGAAACAGAGAAAACCCTGAAGCCTGAAGCTTGTCGCTGAATATTGCGGTTCTGGCTCCAGACGTTTTCCAGCCGAGACGGGACGTTGTTTGTTCATATGAACGTCTTTCCGGCCGGAGCATTATTCAAACGAGATGTTCTTCTAAACGAAGCTGAAGATTGTCGCTAGGCATCATGTTCCTGGGATAAGTTATAACACACACCCAGTCACCCACCGACCTAACATGGTTAGAGGCCCCTTTCGATATTGATGAAGTTAGGAAGGTGGTGTTTTCCATGTCGGTCGAGAAAGCTCCTTTGTTGGAACTAATATTCACTAATACAAAATAGCACATAGGTGACACCCTATTTGTGACAGTTTTTTTGAAACCACTACAAATAGAGTTATTTGTGTCAGTTTTTCTTTAGAACCGTCACAAATACTTTTGGAACTATTTGTGATGGTTCCCAAGAAAAATCGTCACAAATAATGCATTATTTATGACGATTTTAGCTAAAACCCATCACAAATAATGCATTATTTGTGGCGGTTTTTGGCTAAAACTGCCACCGATAATATGAGTATATGTAGTAATTTTTGGCTAAAACTGCCACTGATAGTATTATCTGTGGTGGTTTTAGTTTAAACTTGTCACAATAATATTCCGCATGGTTTGTAAAAACATCATAACTTTTGACTCGTAGTTTCGATTGGAGCGTTCTTCTACTTTCTAGAATCAGCACGATGAGCTCTTCAATTTTTCTTTCGGGCAACAAGTCTTATTCGGTTTGCAAATAGGAAATCCGAACACGTTCGGTAAAATGATCATAACTTTTGACTCATAATTCCAATCGGGGCGTTCTTTGGCTCGTTGGAAAGCTAAATTGGAAAATTAGCAGGTCTTATAATGATGGTTTGCGTGAGTGCGAGCGTGGCGACAGAATTCCAAAAAAAACATCATTTATGCCTCAAAACGGCCTCCAAAGTTTTGTACCCATTTCGAAGTATAATAACAATACTAAAATATAGCTCAAACCGTGTTTGGAGTATGATAACATTAAAATCAGTGTTTGGGTGCTTTGCGGGATTAAGGCGAGAGGAACACATTATATATCGAATGTGATGATACCAGCACTAAAGCATTAGATTAATCCATCAGATTGCGCAGCTTCCCCACACTGAGCCATAAACCGTCCGATATGCTCAATGGTAGTAACAGAATCATCACCCAAAAATTTAGCGAAGTCTGGTATTCTAAAATTGTGTGGGTATGGCATACGATCTATGTAATCGGGATACGGCTTCCTTTAGCCGATTACCCTTCCTCTGGGCTATAAGCCGAACTGTTCTCTCAAAATATTAGCAATTTGTTCTGCCCAATTGACATTGTTGGCTTGTGGTGCAACCGGACATTGCCAATTTTCATTATTTACACCTTACCCCCCGAGTGCAAACTCGGGTCTTTGTCCAAATCGTGCCACAGGGGGTCTTGGTACTTGATCATAATCGTGATTTCTAAAAACCAATGTATCGGGTGCGAGAGGTTCAACGTACGGCACTACCCTATATGGCGCTTGTTTCATAGTTGCGCCTCCCCGTGATTGTGGAATTTGATCTATTTCAATCGGCTGAGAAGCCGATAAACCGATGCTACCGGAGGGTCCGTTCGACGGGTTTGGCGCGCTTATTTTAGCCCCATCCGTATGCCCATGGTAGTGCGTAAATCCACCTTTCTGTGTACTAGGTTTCAAAACAGTAGGTTGAGTCGGCATCATGACAGGTGTTTGAGCCAACGCGTTTACTGTATTGGTGTTAGGTGTTATGGAGTATACTGGGTATGTAGGGATGGTTTGTAGTGAATCTAGTAGGCTCCTGCAGACGCCCAATTCTCGAGCAATTGTTTTCACACTATTTTCTATCATTAGCTTCAACGTAGATACTAGAGCCGATGACTGATTAATTAATGCGTGATGAACAGACTGCTCAATCATATTTGATAAATCGTCTTGAGCGGGTGCGTATCAGCTTACCGGTTCGGATGATGAATCGCCGATGGGATTAATGCTTGGGAGCGCGGTCTTTTGAGTAACGCCACGGCGTGTTTTCTGGAAGCACCGTAGCATTATTTCTTCCAAAGCCGCCTTTCGGTCTTCGATCTCTTTCCGCTGTTCGGGGGTTAGATCGGCCATTTGAGGTGCGATTATAGCATCAGCGTTAATATCGGCAGTGACCGCAGGCTTATCGGCTGATGCCATTTTGATCTTTTGGTCCCACCGGGCGTGCCAAAATATGTTCGCACTAAAAACGTGAAGCAGGGTTTCTAGCCTCGAACACACAAGACAAACACCGAGTTTGCGAGGCGTGCTAGTCAATTTGACCTGGAATTGACAAGGTAGAGACAATAAGCAATCAAAGCCGATAGGATGGAGGTTATCGGCTTTACACTAGTCGGCCGAGAGCCGATCAGGAGGATAACTAGATTAACCTGGCGGTTAATTCGGATACAAGGCAAAATCGGCTTTGAGAAGGTGATGCGCAACAAAACAAAGCAGATCGAACCTGGGATGAAATCGGCTTAAAACCAACAATCGGCGATGCGCAACTCTGTTGATTCCGTCGACTCGCAGAGAGGTTTGTAAATCTAAAACGATGTAAAAGGCTTGTAAGAATAAATGTGTGGTATGTTGAGATTGATTCCTTTTGTGCTCAGAGCTTGCCCTTTTTATAATGTCCCTGCCGATCCGAGTCACGCATGGACACGGTGCTCTTGCCCGTACCGGACTTTGATCCGATTTCCTTTCCTTATTCAAAACGGATTCTTTCCGATTCGTTTGACACCAGTTTATCCTTTCCAAAAATACTCTTAACCGATTCTGTCAACGACGCCGAATTTTTGGTGCAAACACAATGCAATAAAACAAAGAAGCGAGTCGTGTACGGCAAACAGAAGCAACGAGAGAAACAAAGCTAATAGAGAGCGCGTTGTGTGAAGCACAAAGTTCTCTGGTGTCTGTTTTGCCGTGAAGTGTTATGCTTTGCTGCCTTGAGTATTGTCGTTGCTTCACGTCTGATGCGCATGCCAGTGTACAAGCCGATCGGTCCAAGTCCGACGACGACAGGCAGACCCGCCAGGCTACGTGCCGCTGGGCTCTGGTGCCAGTCGTCCCAGATCACGCCACCGACGACCAAATCGTGATCGCATGAGTCTTTGTCCCAACCGAGAGTTCCAACATCCATGGTTACGCAGGATGTTTTTGTTTTCTTTGCTCGATTCATGCTATTTCTGGCTTAGTCTGAAAACTTTGTGACGGAAACGACCGAGCGAGCGGAGAAAACGCGCCAGCAAAGCGGCGGCAAACAGATGCCGCGCAGCTCCAGCAAGGAGAGGGATCCAGACACTGCGCATGTGGTTCTTTTAGCGCCGGACTAAATTTCACAAAAACAGTAAGTTTTGCATTGGCGCCGAACCAAACCTCAAAAAACAGTAAGTTCCTCATCTGCGCCGGACCAAACTTTTAGTTTGTCGTGAACGGCGATTTGAAGGTCTTTCTTCATGTGTACGCCAAACTGATTTTTTGTTTAGTCCGTCGTGAACATGTTTTGTATCGGACCAAGTTTTACAAAAATAGTAAGCTTCTATGTTACACCGGACCATGCACGCCGGACCAAACGTCATGAATGAATTTTTGAGCGTTGTTTTTGCATGTACGCCGGACCAAAAAATTGGTCCGTCATAAACGTGTTGTTGAACATGTTTTGCTTTGAATTAAACCAAGACTTTTGCATGTACGTCAAACCAAATATTTGGTCCATCGTGAGCTGCGCCGAACCGATGTTTGGTCCGACGTGAATGGTCTTTTGCTCGATCAGGGTTTTGAGCAATTTTGGAATTGAATTTTGGTTTGAATTTGAGATTATGAAATTTGTGAGAATTTCATTATGCTTTTTTTGAAGTGGACTTTATGCAATGCTCGTGTGAGTAGTTGCATGGATTGACTTTGAGTCAAGTTGTGGACTTGTGCTCGGATTCGTTTCTTGTTTGCTGATGTGCAGGTATTGCTCAAGGGCGAATGTGGTCGATGACAGGACCGGAACTAGGTTCATGGAAGAACTGAGGTTCGAGACTAGGTTCAGGGAGGAACCGAGGTCTTGGTGGTCAAGGATGTCATGCGGGACGTTCGGGCTAAGAGAATGGTACACATGAAGAATGGTTAGTCACGTGAGTATGGCATGGTGGCCATACGCGTGCAAGAGTTGTTAGTCACGTGAGTATGGCTGGGTTACCATACGCGTGCAAGAGCTGTATTTGGCCAGATTGGGCCAAGTAGAGTTGTGTTAAATACATACTCCTTCTAGGATTAGGAGTAGGACTCCTTCTACGATTAGGAGTAGGAATTGTATTCAGGACTCCTTGTGGTTGCTCCTTTAAATAGGACGGGTTGTCTCCTGTTTAGGGCATCAATCCAGACATTGAGAGCTTAGAGTTTTGTTGTAGGGTTTGTACTCTTTTGATGGGAGTACTTTAGACAAAAGAAATAAAGATCAATTCTTCCATATCCTTGCGTGCTACAGTAACCACGTTGATACAGTGTTTCTGTTTTGGTTCTTGTTTGCATGCTTCTTCTAATTCTAGATTGATTTTTGTTCCTTGAGTTTCATCTTGAATTGATTCATCAAAAACCTTTCTAGGGTATTGATCTAGGGTTCCTAAAAGTTTAGTTGATTAATCTTTTGTCGTTCTTGTTTAATCTTGAAGTTTTGGTTAGATTAATTCTCGTCATCTACTGTTACAGCAAGTTTGCGAGGTTCATAACTTTTGATCCGTAAGTCCGATTGAGCTAATTCTTTTTGGGTTAGATTCTTACTGGAATCTAGTTTCTTGTGTCCAAATTTCAGATCGATCCGATGGTTGGATCTCCAATAATTCGTATTTTACCAAATGTCTATCAATCTATTTTTGTCGAATACGAGGCAATTATTTGGTTCCGTTTTGGGGTGAATTTTTAATAGATCAAAATTTTGGTTTTAGCTTCTGCACAATCATTCACCCCCCTCTGATTGCTATATTCGTATACTTCGATCCTACACGATACTTCGGTTAACCGATAGTTCGGTTTCGGTTTTAACCGAATTAACCGAACTTGGCCAATAGTTCAAAATGATTGTTCCATTTACAAAAAGAAAAAATAAACAAGAAAGCAAAAAAATTACTTCATTGGGGTACCTGACAACAGCATGCGCCTTGTACAAGGAAAGGCAGCCAAGGCCTACCACATTAAGTGTTTTAATGAGTTCAGGCAGAACAAAAATCAGAGAGGAATCCAAGTGCAAACAACTCGTGTGTATAAAAATGTAACTAAGTTGGCAAACTGATATACCTTATTCGTTAGTGTCTGATCATTTTTCAGCCTATGAGCCTCATCACATATGAGAAGGTCACAGCTCCCCGGTCTTTCAAATTTTGAAGAATGCATGCGGAAGGTCTCATAAGATAGGATAAGTACCTGAAGACAATTCACAACGAACATGTATTTTTTTCAAAAGATATTGTCATCAACTTGCTATTATGATTGCAATTAGTAAGCATATAAAATATTAAAACAGAAGAAAATGAATGTTGGCAAGAGAAAACATAGCTTTATGTAACAGTGACTAAATATAGGGTTGAAAGGCAGAAGCATTACATATTTACATCAAAGTACAAAAATCGGTTAGTTCGGTTAACCGAGAGTTAAAACCGAATTAACCGAAAAAAGTTCGGTTATTCCATACAGCTAACCGAATCAACAACCGAACAATTCGGTGTCGGTTTTTTCGACTTTAGTTCTGGTTTTAACGGTTTCGGTTTTTGGTTTCCGATTTATTTTCCCACCCCTAGCGGGAAACACAGCGATGCACAGATGGAGTGGATGATGATGACCAACTAAGGTAATCCCGAAACCCCATCTAAGGTATTAGGGTTCTTGATCGACTTGGCATTTTTTGGGTTTGGAATTTTGGGACTAGGGTTTCAATATGTTGGAAACTAGGGTTCGAATCCCCTCCTTCTAAGTGCTAACTGAGCTGAATCAACCCTTGAACAACCCAAAACCAACGAAAACTAGATCTAAAACTGGGCTGAAAAAGGGATCATGCTAAGGCTAGGGTGGCTCTGATACCAAATGTTAAACCTTAGGCTAAACATTATCAACTAGCCTAAGCATAATTACATAATAATAATGTGGAATATGAGTCATTAGGTGCTAACCCGGTAAGGAAGAAGATGCCATTAGGGATTTGATTGGTTGCTCTGAGCATCGGTGAAGGACGGCGGTGAAGAAGAGTGCACCGAGACGGGTCGGTGTTAGTAGGGAACTTCACTAGCCTCGGTGCAAACCCTATATCGGAAGGGTTTTGGGAGAGTAGCAAAACTCAAGATCAAAGATGTTGAGTGATGGTCTCTCCCTTTTAATCTCACACCATGTGGGGAGCCATCCCCAGGACTCCGCTAATTCACACAAATATAGCTAAGGTAAATCAAAGGAACCTCGGGTGCTCCGTGAACATGCCCATGTTGGTCCCAGGATAGTCAACCAACACGTGCATCCCCATCTAACAGTTGACATCACAACACATAAACAAATAGCAGAAGCATAAACATAATTACATATCCAAAAGTAGGACTGCTGTCCAAAACAACATATTTAGTGTCATTACATCAAAGTAGTAGTGAAAAATATACAACAACAACAAAAGGCCAGCGTGGTATGCCCCAAACCCTCAGGCAAACAACTAGAGGCAAGAAAATGCATCTAAACGTTATCATCATCGAAATCTAACCCGTAAGAGTCTCTGGGCAGCGCTTCATCCTCAACTGCAGCAAGTGGACAATCCGATTGAGAACAAAGAGTGTACTCGTACAATAATAAAAGTTGTATGCTGAGTTCTAGCTACATGTGGTTGCTACATCAAAAGAAGGCAAATGGGTAATTTCAGTGTAAAGCAACATTCAGGATAAAAACACAACATGTATAAATTGAAACTTGCATTTAGAAAACCTTTTGAAAGTCTAATACATAATATAGCAACCTCATCCTAAACATCATCATAAACATAACCATTCACTTCGTGCCTCCAAGCACTCTCCGAACCATAAGTTCCATCGCTCATGTTCGCTTATACACACGAGTACTCCAATACTCGTTCCACTCCCGCGAGTACTCCGATACTCATGAGGTTTTTCCCACACCCAACCCATTCTTACCAAGTCCTTAAACTCTGCAGAGGTACGACTTTACCCACACGACACACCACACTCGTAAGCCAAGCTATTAGCATATTTTTTTTGATGTGCCGGCTGAGATAAACGTGACAAAACCATTTTCTAGTATGCATGGTAGTGCATATAAACCACCCGGGTGACTATGACCCTTGATCCCACATGCCCAGTGCTCTGTGTGTGTGGATCAAGGAGTACACCCGTTGTTGGATATCCCTAACTCCACAAAGTTCGAGGGATTTGAAGGACATTCTTGACACTCCACAAAGTTCGAGGAATTCATGTGGACATTCCTTGACACTCCACAAAGCTCAAGGAATTCCGAGTGCATGTGGTTTACACACCCTAGTCATACACAAGTACTTGGCTTAGCCGGCCCCATAAACGGCGTGTGGCTCGCACGATAGTTACTTGATGAGACGGCACCAGGATTTAATCCTTAAGGTTCTTAGCCAACATTTCTACTCATTAGCCACAATTCAAATCAACCTAAACATAATCAATCTTGTTCATTGCGACCGATGGACTAAGTCCATCTATCATGTTTTCTAACGATGTTCTAAGCCCGGCTAAGCAGTTTGCAAGGAACCCATACATAATCATAAACCACCTAAGGCGACAACGGAACACAAAAGGAACATGTCAAAGGGTTGATATGACAACATGGCAATAGCTAAGCATTCTACCCAAACATAATTGTAATTGAAAGTAAGCATACAATTGATAAAATAACTTTAAACATAATTTGTAATTAATGGGATCAAGTATGCTCAAGGAATAAGTAGTGCCTTGCTGCTCGCTCTTGATATCATAAACGTAGTCGTACTCGGGAGTGCCCTCCGAAGCATCAACACCTATCGAGAAAATTGTAACACCCCAATTTTTGCTTTTCATGTATTTAAGAGCTACTTTTGCACATTTGTGAATTTTTGGAATTTTCTGGGATTTATTTGGAATTTATTTGAATTTATTCCCTTTTCAAATAATTGAAGAATTTAATTTTGCAAATGAAATTTTGTTGGAAATATTTTATTTGGGTCCCAAATGCCCTAAAATATTTTCTAGAATTTTTCTGGGATTTTTCAGAGTATTTTGCTATTTTTCATGAATTAAATGAATTTCTGGGAATTAATTTGAATATTTAATCGCTGGAAAATGTCGAACCGGGTTTTACTGTTCCTCCGACCGGACCCGAGTATGACTCGAGTTCAAGTCCGACCCGAACCACGTTCGAGCCGAACCGGAGTCCAACCCTAACCCTAGCGACGCGACCGTTGGATCTCGATTCAACGGCCACGCTTCGTCCGCGTGTGCGCGTACGGTGGATCGTTGGATCCAAGCCGAACAAACGCACACGATGCCGCCACATCAGCTTATCCGCGCCGCCGTCGGACTCCTTCGCCGCAACGGCTTCTCCGCGAAATCCGCGTCGATCTCGACGTTTGGACCGGTATTTAATGACCGGTTCGGCGCCCGAGGTTCCCCTTTGTCACCCGCGCCATTTGCCCCACGTCCCAAAGCTCGAGCCGCCGCGTAGCCGCCGCAATCCCTCGCCGAAGTCGCGTTAGGGTTCCGCCATGGATTTTGCGGGTTGACGCCGCCGTCGAGCCGTCTCCGTCGGGTCCGAGGTCAGATCTGGGATCCCCTTCGCGAGGCGCGTCCGTGCGTACCACCCACCTCACCGGGGCATGCCCCAAACGCCGATATCGAGGTCGTCTTCTCCGACTCCGACAGCCAGCACCGCCGCGCACCATCGAGCCCCCGCGAGCATCGTCAACCGTCCAATCAAGATCGCACGCTCCAGGTAATCGCCACGTGCGCCCCTCCCGTATGAACTAGATTAGATCCTAGCCGTCGGATTTAGATCGTGGGGCCTGGAGTGAGCCACGTAGTTGGACTGTTGAACCGTAGATTGAATCGACTTAGACCGTTGGATCTAGATCCAACGCTCGAGCGTGCGCCACGTCGCACCGTGCGCGCGCGTACATGAGCGCGTGTCGCTGACACGCCGGGCCCGCATGTCAGCGACCGGGCCAAACCGCACCATGACGTCATCGCTGACGTCACGGTGGGGCCCATCTGTCAGCCGTCCTCAGCCGAGCGTGATGACGTCACCGCTGACGTCATCCGAGGGGGCCCACATGTCAGTGAGACATGTACTCGTGGACCGGGTCCACGGTGGACCCAAACCGAACCGTGGACCACGTCCATGGACCGGCTAACGCAATAAATCGATTTTTCAATAGAAAAATAATTCAGAGGAAAATCAAATCCCACGCTGACGTCATGCTGACGTCATATTCGGATTTTTCAATATAAAAATAAATGGATTAATTCGGATTATTGATTTATTTGAATTTTGAAACTTCAAACGCTTATAACTTTTGCATTTTAACTCCGATTTGAGTGATTCAAATTTCTAAATTTTTATAAAATTGAGATCTACCTAATGGTGAATTTTATTTAATTTTTGGACCAAAGTTTTTCTCTGTAATATTATTTAATTGATTATTTAAACTTTAAATACTTGTAACTTTTGCGTTTCAACTCCGATTTTGCCGATTCAAATTCCTAAAAATTCATAGAATTATGCTCTCTCTGTTTATGGACTTTATTTGTATGTTCGAATACTTTTTGTGTACTGTTTTATTTATTGGTTGCTATTTGCACGCGTTACGAGTAGATGTTGAAGTACCCGAGGGCTTCGAAGGTGAATTGTTGACCCAGGAGCCAGCCCAAGACCAAGAACAAGTACTCTTTAAAGGCAAGTTGTGCTTTGACCATGTTGATCCCATTTTGAAATTATTTTGATTTAATTTATTGCATGCTAGCTTAATTAGAAAATGCTTTAATTATGTTTGGGGAAATTAGTTAAATGCCAACTTTGCACTATGACACCTTGATTATTATTTATGTGCCATGACTCCTTGTCACCCCAGTTGCGGATTATTAGTTGGGCTTTATTAAATTGCCAACATGGGTAATTAGACCGATGTAGTAAGCTTAGCCTTGCCACGTAACATGTTTTTGACAAATACATGACAACCTTAACTTAATGAGATATGGAACCTATTTTTGAGAAGTGTCATGTGTTATTGATGATGATATTGATGGCACGTGGTGCGTGGTAAACAACTGGGGGTTTGATAACTAGTTTTCGACTGGGGCATGTGGCAAGAAAGATAGGGTGGGCCTGTTGTGGCACCGGGAACGTTGATTTGGTTCTTCGGGTAGTCTTGCCCTGGTCACCCTAAGGACTTAACCTTGCAAGCCTTTGAACTGAGTCAAACGTGCAACCACATGTCTGTAATGGGATGGACCTAGTTGATTAAGTCACTAATAACGTACCTGTGGGACCTCGGGGTGTCAAATATACCTTTTGTGTAGTTGTACGGGGGAGCGTATTGGGGCTGCGGCCAGGTACCCATCTAACGGTTGATTGGCCTAAACTTCGCCTTCGCTAAGGGAAGGGTTAGTGTGCAATAACCGGGGAGGCCCACTTGTGCTGTTAGAAGTTTCCGAAAGACTTTGTTACGGACACTCGCCTTTGTAGTGTTTGGCTGTATCTTGTGGGTAAAGTGCATAACCTCTGCAAAGTGTAAAATCTATTCGAATAGCCGTGTCCGCGGCATTGGACATTGCTCGGGAATTATAGTCAAGGGTTAGACTTTCTTGAAAATAACTTGGACTTGAAAGGTTTAGTCTGGTTTAATAATGACGTTGATGGAAATGTGGATTAGGAATGGGAAAGATGTTTATTTAACTCCTGGAAAAGTTATTGATCTTATACTCGTTTTTACTACTTTCGAATCTACTTATGTTACTTGTCAAATGATGTTTTGCTGCAATTATACCATGAGCTACTCCTTTGTACTAAGCCATGTATGTAGTATATTAGTTTGCATTATGTGCATGACTTGCTGAGTACCAAGTACTCACCCTTGCCACAATACAACATCAGTTGAAGAAGAGTCTACACCAGCTTTGGAGGAGGAGCTCCAAGAGGAACCGTCTATCTAGGGAGCGAGCCCAGTTAGTTGCCTGTGGTATACTGGATGGCGCCACGAAGTTATCTTATTTTTTCACTGCTGTTATTTCCGTTTTAATAAGTTTCGCCCTGCGTGGCGTATATTTGTAACTTGACCTTAAGGTCGAGCAACCAGCTTGGTTAACTAATTAAAGTACCTTATTATTCGTTGAGTATGATTGTGATATTTACCAATGTTGAGACTGTGCGCTAGCGTGTTCCTGGACTAGTGCTGAATACACAGAGGGTCCGAATTTGCAAATTCGGGTCCCGACAAAAATTCAATTCAAATAAACTCCAATCAAAAACTCAAATAAGTAACCTTATTGAAGAATGCTCAATCATGCATGAAATGATCATCATGTGTCCTATTAATCATTACATGCAACTAAGAATTAGTTTGATGTGAGTTCAATTTTGAAACGAGACAATTTGGACATTTTCAGCTACATGCGGTAGTACCAGCCTCAACACGGCGTTAGCTATTTTCCAGTACGGGGTGTTTTTGGTCCTCATCGAGCGATAGTACCGGACTTGTAGAGCGGTAGTGTTGGATATGCGGTACTATCGGCAATACAACTACTGTACTTATTTTTCAGTAGCAATGTATTTCGGGATTTTAGTGATGTGGCAGTACCGACGGTGTAATAACGGTAGTGCCAACGAAGCGGTACTACCGGCCACTACACTGCGGTAGTGCCGATTTATGCGAGAAAATAGGATTTTCACTTGGTTTTCTTGGATGGGTTTTGCACATTGTGTAGGATCGAAGTATACGAATATAGCAATCAGAGGGGGGTGAATGATTGTGCGGAAGCTAAAACCAAATTCTTGATCTATTAAAAGTTCACCCCAAAACAGAACCAAATAATTGCCTCGTTTTCGACGAAAACAGAATGATAGAGGTTCGGTAAAACGCAAATTCCTGGAGATCCAACCGTTAGATTGATCTGAAATTTGGACACAAGAAACTAGATTCCAGTACGAATCGAACCCAAAAAGAATCAGCTCGATCGGACTTACGGATCAAAAGTTATAAGCTTCGCAAGCTTGCTGATCCAGAACTTGACGAGAATCAATCTAATCTAAACTTCAAGATTAAACAAGAACGACAAAAGATTGATCAACTAGACTTTGAGAAACACTAGATCAATACCCTAGAGAGGTTTTTGATGGATCAAATCAAGATAAAACTTAAAGAACAAAACCAATCTGGAACTAGAACAAGCATGCAAACAAGAACCAAAACAGAAAACAACGTAGCGACGTGGTTCTTGTAGCACGCAAAAATCTTGGAAGAATTGATCTTTATTTCTTGTCTAAAATACTCTCATCAAAAGAGTACAAACCCTAAAACCAAGCTCAAAGCTTGATGCGCTCAGCTCTACTTGGTGCCTTTCAACAGAGACCCCCACCTATTTAAAGCACCAACCCACAAGGAGTTCTCGAATACGATTCCTATTCCTAGAGGGAATCCATATCCAACACAACTCTACTTGGCCCAACCTGGCCGAGTACAACTCTTGCACGCGTATGGCAACCCTACCATACTCACGTGACTAACACTTTGCACGCGTATGGCCACCTGCCATACTCACGTGACTAACACTTTGCACGCGAATGACCTCCTGCCATTCTCACGTGACTAACCATTCTTCATGTGCACCATTCTCTTAGCCCGAACGTCCCGCATGACATCCTTGACCACCAAGACCTCAGTTCCTCTGAACCTAGTCCCGAACCTCAGTTCCTCCATGAACCTAGTTCCGGTCCCGTCATCGACCACATTCGTCTTCGAGCAATACCTGCACATGAACAAACCACAAAACAAATCCTAGCACAAGTCCACGACTTGACTCAATGTCAATCCATGCAACTACTCACATGAGCATTGCATAAAGTCCACTTCAAAAGAAGCATCATGAAATTCTCACCAATTTCATAATCTCAAGGTCAAACCAAAAACTCAATTCAATTCTTGCAAAACATCCAAACCGAGCAAAACACGTTCACAACGGACCAAAAATAAAAACCCTAGAAAAAGTCCATTCATGACGGACCAACAAAATCGGTCCGTTGTACAAGTGAAACTCTCGGTTTCAAGAAGAAAACATTCCGGCGAAAACACGTTCACGACGGACCAACAAGATCGGTCCGTTGTACATGCGAAATCAATCCTCAAAAAGCCGTTCACGACTGACCAAAGAAATTGGTCCGTCGTACATGCAAAACTCACTGGTTTCTTGGAAAATTGAAAGAGCTCAAAAACATGTCCACAACAGACCCAAAAACTTGGTCCGTTGTACATGTGAAAATCTCTGATTCTTTGGAAAAAAGAGTTTGGCTCATGAGTTCAAAACATGTCTACGCATGCACTCCAAAAACTTGGTCCATCGTACATGCAGAACTTACTGGTTTCTTGGAAGATTGAGTTCGACTCATGAGCTCAAAAATACGTTCACGACAGACCCAAAAACTTTGTCCGTCGTACATGCACAACTTACTGGTTTTTGAGGAAAATTGAGTTTGGCTCAATGAGTTCAAAAGCATGTCCACGACAGACCAACAAAGTTTGTCCGTCGTAGATAGGAAACTTACTGTTTCTTGAGATCTTGGTCCTCGCAAAGCGAAACTTATCAGCTTCTTGTCAAATTGACAAAACACATGAACAAACATATTTGCAAATTCAATTCTAAGCCAATTTTTCAGCACATGATTTCACAATCTCCCCCTTGATGAGAACATTGGCAACACCACTTAGAATTGAACATTTGGCATTCACTTTACAAAAGATTTTGAAATCCAAAGGATCAAGGACCAAAAGAGAAAACACAATTCCCCCTTCAAAAGCAAAACAAAATCTCCCTGAGAAGGAAAATGTGTGTGAATGTGCAATGTGTCCAAAAATTTCAAAATTCTCCAAACTTCTCACAAAATGCCGTAAACAAATCCCCCTTTTTCTTCTCCCCCTTTTTCTTAAACTTTTCAACGATTCCCAAATTTCTCCCCCTTTGACAATGGATTCATCAAGAGTACAAAAGAGAGAATTTGTTCAAAATTTTTCCTGTAACAATGATTTCACAAGGAGAAACAATGGAGTGCCAAGATAGGAAAAGATGAGCTCATTCGATCATATAACCTTATATATCACATAATATGCAAAATACATGATCTTGATGTGATTTTAACAAGTTAGGGAATGACATGCATCTCAACCTCAATTTAGTCAACTATAGCCAAGTACTAAGCAAGATCTTAGCAGAAAAAGCAAGGCTTTAAAAATTGAAGCAACTAACAACTTAGGGCGAGCAAGTAGTTTCAACTCCAATCTAGTAGACCAATTTAATCTTTAAACAATAAGTTGCATGTGGCATGCTTGAAGCATACTTCTTTTATTTTCTAGGAGTGGCATGCTTGAAGCATACATCTTATCTTTGAGGGAATGGCATGCTTGAAGCATACATCTTATCTTTTTAGGAAAGCATGCCAGAAGCATACAACTTGAAGCTTTTGCTTTTAACACCCCATTTTTTATTCCCTTTTCTTTTTTTTCTTTTTCTTTGATTATAAACATGCAAAATGATTAAATGGTCTTATGAAAGAGTAAAGTTGAAACCACACTTGCTTCATATCCCAAATTTGTTAAGAGGATTCAATATCAAGCCTAGAAGAGTAAGATATCACAGAGTATTTAGCTATAGGCTATCAAACCAAGGAATTCTGCAATGTCATTTTTAGTTCAAGTGGAACAATTTAGATTATCATATATTAGCACAATTACACAATATATAAAGAAATATGATAAAGTGAGCTCATCAAGTGAAAGAACTTGGCAAAGAAACTCCCCCTCAAAACAATCCCATTGGATGAACAATTCCAAGTTCTCCCCGAATAAAAGCAAAATGAGAAGAAGACAAAGGTTTTGTGAAAATGTCTGCCAATTGATGTTCAGTATCCACATGATGAAGCACAATGTTGCCTTTTTCAACATGATCTCTAAGAAAGTGAAATCTGATGTCAATATGTTTTGTTCTTGAATGTTGCACAGGGTTCTTAGCAATGCAAATTGCACTAGTGTTATCACACAGAAGAGGAACACTATCCAAAATAACCCCATAATCTTTAAGTGTAGCTACTATCCAAAGAATTTGAGAACAACAACTAGCAAGAGCCACATATTCAGATTCAAGCAGCTTGATTGTGCAACAGAAGATTGCTTTCTAGATGACCATGCAATGAGAGAATTTCCCAAGAAGTGACATGAACCAGAAGTGCTTTTCCTATCAATTCTACATCCTCCAAAATCAGCATCGTAAAAGATCTCAAACTCATGCAAGAGGAAGCAGCAAGCCAAATGCCAAACCCTGGAGTTCCATGCAGATACCTGAAAATCCTTTTGACAGCTTGTCGATGTGAAGCACGTGGGAAGCTTGAAAACGAGCACACAAAGAAATTGTATATCCGGCCTTGATGCGTTGAGGTACAAAAGTGAACCTATCATGCTTCTATATTCCTTTTGATCAACCGCTCACCATCTTCATCGTGGTCAAGTGCGCAAGTGCTCTCCATAGGTGTCATGATCGGCTTGCTGTTTTCAATCCCAAAACGATGTAGCAAGTCTCTTGTATATTTGCTTTGATGCACAAAAGTACCATCCTTCGCTTGCTTGATTTGAAATCCCAAAAGTATGTCAACTCACCCATCATACTCATCTCAAACTCCTTCCTCATTGTTTCAAAACTTCGGACACTAAAATATGAGATGAACCACCAAAGATAATATCATCAACATAAATCTGAACGAATAGTTGATCATTGCCTTGCTTGAGTAAAAAGAGAGTTTTGTCAACCTTTCCCATTAAAAAGCCTTTTTCAAGTAAAAAAGGTTTTTAACCTATCATACCATGCTCTAGGGGCTTGTTTCAAACCATACAAAGCTTTTGATAGTTTGAACACATGATTTGGAAACTTTGGATTTTCAAAACCAGGTGGTTGCTTGACATAAACCTCCTCATTTATGTAGCCATTAAGAAAAGCACTTTTCACATCCATTTGATACAATTTGAAACCTTTGGATGCAGCAAAAGCTAAAAGGATTCTAATGGCTTCAATTCTAGCAACAGGAGCAAAGGTTTCATCAAAATCTAAGCCTTCAATTTGAGTGTAACCTTGAGCAACCAATCTAGCCTTGTTTCTAACAACAACACCATCCTCACTTTGTTTATTTTTGAAAACCCATCTAGTTCCAATAACATTAAAATCGAGGAGGTGAGACAAGTTTCCAAACTTTATTTCGCTCAAAATTCTCTATTTCTTCATGCATGGCATTGATCCAAGATTCGCCGATAATGCATGAGATATATCTTTGGGTTCAAAAGAAGCAACTAAAGCGGAATGAGCATGAGTGTCGAATGAATAAACCTGGATCGAGTGACTCTCTCATTTAGGTCTCCAATCATTTGTTCAGATGGATGCATTTTTTGAATGTACAAGGGAGCATTGGCTTTTGAGACTTCTCCTTCTCCTTCTTCATTTTCAGCATGTACAGATGATGTTGTAGCTTGAGGATGGTTAGTCAGTAGGTGATGTAGTAGTAGGTGCCAAAGGTGCTACATCTTGTTGTGCATTAGGAAGAGTCAAGACCTCATCTTCAACATCATCATCATCTTCAAAGATTTTCTCCCCCTGAATGTATGCGCTTTGTGCATCACTTGGACTAGTGCTGGACTAGCCTCATCAAAAGTAACTTCACAAGTTTCCACAATTTTGTTAGTCTCCAAAACAAGCACCACGATAGCCACGAGTATGAGCAGGATATCCAAGAAAAATGCCATCAGTTGATCTAGCTTCAAATTTATCAAGATTTCCAGATTTCAAGACAAAACATTTGCATCCAAAACTTCAAAGTGAGAAGCAGAAGGTCTATGTCCAAACCGAAGCTCATATGGAGTCTTACCCAATTTTGATCTCAAACACACGGTTTGAAACATAACAAGCGGTTGAAATAGCTTCAGCCCAAAAATTTCTAGGAGAGAGATGTTCATCTAACATGGTTCTAGCCATCTCAACTAACGTTCTGCTTTTTATTTCGACTACACCAATTTGTTGAGGCACTTTATGAGATGAAAATTGATGAACAAATCCTATTTCAGCACAAAAGAGATCAAAGGAAGCATTTAGGAATTCAGTTCAATTATCACTTCTAATAGCATTGAGAGCTCCTGGATGGTCAATGTAAAGCCTAAGAACAAGACTTCTAAAATGACTAAAAGACTCATCCTTAGATGCCATAAAATACACCCAAGAGTATCTAGAAAAATCATCAACAATCACAAGCACATACCGTTTGCCTCCAAAGGATTGAACTCGAGATGGTCCAATCAGATCAAGATGTAGAAGCTGTCTGGAGCGTTTGTCATCATCATGGTAAGAGGTGGATGTGAACCTGCAATCATCTTACCATGTCTACAAGAAGAACATACTAGATTGCTATCACCCTTAAGCTTAGGCAAGCCACGTATAAGATCTAAACCACTTACACGAGTAAGATGATCAAAACCAACATGACCAAGTCTACGATGCCAAAAAAATAAATCTTTAGAAACATTGGCAATTAGACACCTATGCTTAGAAGAAGGTGATGCATCAAAATCAGCTTTAAAGACTCTTCCAAAACGAGAAATTTTGAACACAAGATCACCTGAAGCATCTAGCACTTTGCATTCATTTTTCTTAAAGCTTATCTCAAGATCTTCATCAAGCATTTGTGAGACAGAAAGCAAGTTATATTTCAAATTTTCAACAAGAGCCACATCTTTGAACATAAACTTGTCACTTACCTTTATTGTACCTTTTGCCACAACAGAAGAGGAAGAAGCATCTCCAAAAGTAACACTTTCAGCACGAGATGCACGAGTGAGGGAGGAGAACCAATTCTTATCACCGGACATGTGGCGTGAGCATCCGGAATCCACTAGCCATATGTTCTCCTTCCTCGCGCGAGAAGCCTACATATAAAAACATGTCGAGGCCTCGATCAAGTTAGGAATGAGATTTTTGGGAATCCAAGATCGAGACACACGACGCACAACAGAGAGGCACAACACGATAATTTTTATGCACAAAATCAGATTTGCCTTTTCCCATGTTTGTAGGAATGTAAGGTGTTTTCATCACTCTAAGCGCATAAAAATGTGCTTTGCTGAAATTTGACCTAGCCTTAGTTCTTTCCTTCTTTTCTTTGTTTGGCTAGTCTAAAGCAAAAATCTACTAAGTGTCCATCTCTACCACAATGAGTGCAAGTGTACTTGACATGATGTTTAGCTTTAACAATAAAAGCACATTTTGCATTCATCATAGTAGAAGATAAAAACCAAACAGATTGAAAAGCAATTTTCTTAGGCTCATTAGATAACTCAATTTTGCAAGGAGCCTGAACAACGGTCACGAGGTTTAGTTTCATATGTGACATAAGGATCAAAACCTAAACCTCTCTTGTTTGTGCTAACCTTAGATTGATCCAAAATCATGTTCAACTTCTTCTTGCCATTAGTGAAACGTTCCAAAGAATTTTGCAAGTAATCAACTTTCTTAGCAAGAGTTAAACAATTATTGCAGGAACATCTACTTTTCCTTTTGCTTGCGACAAGTTGAGCATGAGAGAATTTCATGTGAAAGCAAATTATCAGTTAATTGAGAAACCCTAGCATTTGCATCTTTCAATTTTAATTCAAGAGTTGAGCATTTAGAACAAGAAGTTGAACTATGCAAATCATCGATTGGAATACCTAGCATGTACAACATGTTTCTCATTTTTCTCATTTAGATGCAACAAAAGAGCATGTTCTTTCCTAAGCAAGGTGAGCTCATTGTAAATTAAGTCACATGATTTGCAAGTATCATCACTAGGAATCAAAGTCTTAAGTCTAGCAATTTCAGCATTCAATGATTCAATAATGAAATCATGTTTCTTAATTTTCTTATCACGTTTGTCAAGCAATTTTCCAAGACGAGCAACAAAGAATAGCTAATTCATCATAAGAGGGATCTACCTCATTGAAGTCGCTGTCGTGGTCGCCTCAGTGAAGCTATCCTTGCCGCTTGCCATGAGACATAACCCTATCAAATCATGCTTGCTTGGAGTTGCATCATCTTCGCTGCTCTCCGAGTCCACATCGCTCAAATTGACTTGTTCAAGAGCGGAAAGAACTCGGTGAACCACCTTGTTGATGAAGCTCTTCTTCTTCCTATCATTTGACGAGAACCTTTTCTTCTCATTCCTTCGCCGTTGTCCTTCTCCTCCTTTGATGTTTTTCCTGCAAGCTTAGGACAATTTGTGCGAATATGGTTGAGGTCACCACACTCATAGCATCTTGGAGGACCACCTCTCTTTCTCATTCTCACATTCTGCAAAGCTTTGTTAAAGCGAGAAGAGAGTAGTGCCAGATCTTCTTCAGGAAACTCTTCAAGTTGCTCATCTGTTAAAGAAGACATGGAAGACAAGGCAAAGCTAGAAGAAGAATTTGCATTTGACATGTTAGGGTTAGAGATCAAATCAATTGATTTAATATTACCCTTCCTGGCAAGAACATCCAACTCATGAGTTTTCAACTTAGAGTAAAGAACATCTAATGTGAGTGTGCTCATGGTAGTAGATTCTTGTATAGATGTTACTTTCATCTCCCACACTGACATGTCCAAAGCACTAAGCAATTGTCGAGCATTTTCAGCATCAGTGTAGCTAACTCCAACAGCACGTAGATTGCTAAGAATTTTATTGAAACGTGCAAAGAAGTCATCTACAGATTCACTAGGTTTCATCTCAAAACGCATGTATTCTTTTTTGTAAATATCTTGGCGAACCTCTTTGACAGTGTTAGAACCCTCATGGTAATCACAAATAGATTTGCATACCTCATATGCGGATCGAAGATGAACCACATGATCAAAGTCGCTGCATCCCAAGCCTTGGATGATCAAGTTGCGCGCCTTGCTATTTGCTTCAACATGTGTGCGATTGGTGTCGTTGACGTTGTCGTTTGCAGGGACTTCATATGGCTTGTAGACCTTCTCCCAAATTGTGAAGCCACATTGCTTGGATGAACGCCTCCATCTTGGCCTTCCAAAACTGAAAATCAACACCATCGAACACACATGGTTTTGTCGAATAACGATCCATTGATCTAATCACCGGTTAAGATAGATTAGAGAAACCTTGCTCTGATACCACTTGTAGGATCGAAGTATACGAATATAACAATCAGAGGGGGGGTGAATGATTGTGCGGAAGCTAAAACCAAATTCTTGATCTATTAAAAGTTCACCCCAAAACAGAACCAAATAATTGCCTCGTTTTCGATTTAAAACAGAATGACAGAGGTTCGGTAAAACGCAAATTCCCGGAGATCCAACCGTTAGATTGATCTGAAATTTGGACACAAGAAACTAGATTCCAGTACGAATCGAACCCAAAACGAATCAGCTCGATCGGACTTACGGATCAAAAGTTATAAGCTTCGCAAGCTTGCTGATCCAGAACTTGACGAGAATCAATCTAATCTAAACTTCAAGATTAAACAAGAACGACAAAAGATTGATCAACTAGACTTTGAGAAACACTAGATCAATACCCTAGAGAGGTTTTTGATGGATCAAATCAAGATAAAACTTAAAGAACAAAAACCAATCTGGAACTAGAACAAGCATGCAAACAAGAACCAAAACAGAAAACACTGTAGCGACGTGGTTACTGTAGCACGCAAAAATCTTGGAAGAATTGATCTTTATTTCTTGTCTAAAATACTCTCATCAAAAGAGTACAAACCCTAAAACCAAGCTCAAAACTTGATGCGCTCAGCTCTACTTGGTGCCTTTCAACAGAGACCCCACCTATTTAAAGCACCAACCCATTAAGGAGTTACGAATACGATTCCTATTCCCTAGAAGGAATCCGTATCCAACACAACTCTACTTGGCCCAACCTGGCCGAGTACAACTCTTTGCACGCGTATGGCAACCCTACCATACTCACGTGACTAACACTTTGCACGCCAGATGGCCACCTGCCATACTCACGTGACTAACACTTTGCACGCCGAATGACCTCCCGCCATTCTCACGTGACTAACCATTCTTCATGTGCACCATTCTCTTAGCCCGAACGCCCCGCATGACATCCTTGACCACCAAGACCTCGGTTCCTCCTGAACCTAGTCCCGAACCTCAGTTCCTCCATGAACCTAGTTCCGGTCCCGTCATCGACCACATTCGTCTTCGAGCAATACCGCACATGAACAAACCACAAAACAAATCCTAGCACAAGTCCACGACTTGACTCAATGTCAATCCATGCAACTACTCACATGAGCATTGCATAAAGTCCACTTCAAAGAAGCATCATGAAATTCTCACCAATTTCATAATCTCAAGGTCAAACCAAAAACTCAATTCAATTCTTGCAAAACATCCAAACCGAAAGCAAAACACGCTCACAACGGACCAAAAATAAAAACCCTAGAAAAAGTCCATTCATGACGGACCAACAAAATCGGGTCCGTTGTACAAGTGAAACTCTCGGTTTCAAGAAGAAAACATTCCGCGAAAACACGTTCACGACGGACCAACAAGATCGGTCCGTTGTACATGCGAAATCAATCCTCAAAGCCGTTTCACGATCGACCAAAGAAATTGGTCCGTCGTACATGCAAAACTCACTGGTTTCTTGGAAAATTGAAAGAGCTCAAAACATGTCCACAATGCACCCAAAAACTTGGTCCGTTGTACATGTGAAAATCTCGATTCTTTGGAAAAAGAGTTTGGCTCATGAGTTCAAAAACATGTCTACGATGCACTCCAAAAACTTGGTCCATCGCATATGCAGAACTTATCGGTTTCTTGGAAGATTGAGTTCGACTCATGAGCTCAAAAATACGTTTCACGATTGCATCTAAAACTTTGTCCGTCAGACATGCACAACTTACTGGTTTTTGAGGAAAATTGAGTTTGGCTCAATGAGTTCAAAAGCATGTCCACGACAGACCAACAAAGTTTGTCCGTCGTAGATAGGAAACTTACTGTTTCTTGAGATCTTGGTCCGGCGCAAAAGCGAAACTTACTGCTTCTTGTCAAATTGACAAAACACATGAACAAACATATTTGCAAATTCAATTCTAAGCCAATTTTTCAGCACATGATTTCACACATTGTGATTATACACTACATGGATTTGAGTTAGGGTAGGGCCTTACCACTACAAGGATGCCCTTTCACTTGTGGAAGCCCGGTTTTGGTGGGACGATGAGGAACGACATCGCAACGTCGGTCTTCGATGTTCACCACCTCCTCCTTGCTCGTGCGAACAATGCCTTCGCTTCCTTGGGCTTATAGCAGCGTCTACTCCTCCTCAAGATACCAACGCGACATGCATGATCCGATCCAAGGCTTGGAGATGATGTTCGTGGAAAAGAATGGAATGAGCTCAAAGTTGCAAAATTTCAACAAAAGAGGGAGATGAAGAATGGATTAGAACTTACTCAAAACTTGGTGCCTATAGATTCCACTTGGATGGATATGAAGCTTGAGATGAGAGGAATCCAATGGTATAGCATGCACAAGCCCAAACTCAAGTTTTGGATGGATTTGAGGATGAAATAGAGAAGGGTTGGAGGAGCTCTCACTCTCTTGTTTCTGCTGATTTTCAGAATTGGATGAGCAGCAAATGAGGTGAGGGGAGAAGAAACCAAGGTGGAGAAACCTTATATACGGCTGCCACTTCATCCCTTACATGTGGGGCAAGGTCCCACATGTCATAGAGTAGGTGGGGGAGTGGGTAGAAGTGAGTAAAGTAAGAAAAGACATGGTAGGTATGTGCAGTTCACTTCTCTCTCTTGCAAGCATGGTCCACATGTCATATACTATGGGAAATAGAAGTGTTGGTGTAGATGAATGGAGGTTTAGGATGGCAGAAATTTCATATTCATCAAGTAAAATTTAGCTATTACTTGTGAATTCTCCTAACTAAGATGAGATCTTACTGCAAACCTTTTATGCATTTACGAAAATATGAATGACATAAGTATGATATGCATGACTTAGCACTTAAGAAAGTTTGGGGCTGTAACACGCCGGCTAGCGGGACCGATACCAAAATTAGTTTGGAGCACTCTCGATTAAAGCGCTATTACGGGATTGTGGTGGCTCTTAGATCTGAGATTTTCAACTCATTAGTTCAAGCCGAGATCACCGCTAACAATAGCAACTCACTTAATAGTTCATTGTCCATTCGCAAAGCAAGTGTGGCAGAAGGTATTCAACTGTAGGTGCATCCAAAACTCCAGACCACATACAGCACCTATGGTACCTGATGTTTCAAGTTGGTGGTAGTCCATCAGGGACAAGATCCCAAAACAAAGGAGACATGAAATAGATGGCGTCCTAATCTATACCTTTTTGAATCTTTGGAAGGAAAGGAACAACATGATCTTCACTAATGTCTCTCAGGATGTTCTAAATCGATGAACAGCTCTTACCCCCGGCTAAGAGCACCATAACTTTTAGGACACTGGTTTATGTTTTCTTGGCTCCATGCTATTTATGGCTATCACTGGCATTCGCTCAGCTCGATGCGTAAGAAACACAGCAACATCCCTCCAGTAACCAAGCAAGCAATCAACATAATGGTTCTAGGGTGGAATGCTTCTGCTTTAGGACATTTTTTTCAAGCGTTTTCTATGGGTATTTGTGCCTATTTCTTATCCTTTCTAGCCTAAGTCTTTAGTGCTTCAGTGGTTCCCTTGAATGTTTTTTAGTTGCTTCTACTACTACAGGAATATACATCACAATCGGTTCCTTTTCATCACCACGGTCGGTTTTGGTGGTGACACAAATTCTTTAAAAGATGAGGAGGAGGCTCTATCATAGTTAGTTCTCGTGCGATAGTGAAAACCAGTCATCACAGTCGGTTCCCACCTAGAACCGACTATGATGAGGATGTCACAACAAATTGGTTCCTAGCTAGAACCGATTGTGATGACCCTGAAAACAACCCCACATCAGAAATTACAGGTGTGGAATATTTATTGCTGAAGAACCATGTGGAGGTCTATCCATATTTGTGATGAGTATTTGACTTTATTTGAGCAAGGTGTGCTCATGTTTGAGTTTGATTTGAATCAGAATTCAAATGGAAGCAATTTGGGTTGTGTTGGTCTCTTGTGGTACTATCGGCCTTTCGCTGGCGGTAGAACCGACTGATGAATGAGACATGATTAATTATGAGCATTTGTGATGTTTATTGCATATTATTGGACAATGCTATATGATGGTTTTCCTTGTCTTTGATCATTGCAGGATGACGGTGCTGTGACACTACGGAATGACGATGTGAGTCATTTCCGATTTCAGCACTAAGGTACGACTTTGGTATCTTGTTTTTGGGCCTTTTCCGAGAGTTCGGGCCTTTCCGGGGGAGGATTTGGGCTTCCGGGGGAGTTTGGGCCTAGCGGGAGCTAGCTTGGGCCGTGGGGGACTGATGTGGGCCGAAGGTGGGGGGAAATTAGGCCCATGTGGGGGTGGATTTGGGGCAGCAGGCTGCTGCCCTCCCTTTGGGCGCCACACCCACCCCCCACAAACCCTAGGGTTCCCCCCACTTCTCCACCCCCTAGCTGCCCCACCTTCTCCACCTCCTAGCCGCCACCTCCCCTCCTTGGTGCGCCACCCCTACCACCTCCAGCCGGCCCTAGAGTGGCTCCTTCCCCTCCATTGCTGCCACTTCATCCCCCTCCGTGGCTCTCCAAGTTGCGAAGGGTTGCGACCGAGAAGATCCGAAGATTGGAGGGAGATCGTGGCCGGGAGAGGAGCGTTCGTCGGTTCTTCGTTCGTCGGCCTAAGGTATGGTGATGAGAAACTTTTGGGATGGATTAGGTGCTGTGTTAATGGTGGTTTTGGTGCTATTAGATCACAAAGTGGTGCTACAATTAGATGGAATTGATGAAAACTAGAGTTTGCATAGTGTTCTGTTTCGGGCAGATTGGGCGTCCGACCTAGGGTTTCAGTTTTCGCAATTTTAGAATCGAAATTTGGTCGTCCACCTGTTGAAGAAGTTGTATATAACTTCAATACCTTTAATTGGACACCAAGAACGTCGAATTCCGCCCAGCCGTTTGAAAGTTATGATCGTTTTACCGAGCGTGTTCAAATCTGTGACGTAATTGGGACAGAACGTAATGTTTTGAAGATTAGACAATTTTATAGGCCGAATCAGCTTTTCCCAATACTTATACAAATCTAGGAAATTTCCTAAGCTTCACGATTATGTACTCGTTTACTTGATTTGGAGTCCTAGAACTCAAGTTATGCTAGTTTGAAGCCTGCTGTCCCGGGGGATAGATTCTGTATTTTTCGGCTTTGGGAGTAGTTTACGAAGTCGGGGTAGATGAGCGATGGTGTACTGTTTTGTGGGCATGTTTTGAGTGTGTGGTATCTATGTGCAGGTGGTGTGACCCCGGGAGTGCCCTCATCCTCTCGCCAATCCGTCGCCCGCGGTTAAGGCAAGTGTATTGGAATGGGTAGTGTGTTGTATGTTGCTTGTTTTGATTAGATGCAAATTGTTTTCATGATATGCTATCTTTCCATGATTAGTGTTTGCCCATGATATGGTGAAAATGGTATGTTATGATTCTATGCAATGATTAATTGTTTATGTTTATGGCATATGTTGCATACATGGCATGAAAACTGGCCCGGTCGGTGAGAACATCATAACTAGTCCGGTAAGGTCGGTGAGAAAGTTATGACTAATCCGGAGCGCCATTGAGTAAGACCTACCTCGTGATTCCATCCACGTGGTGAGTGGAAGCGAGGAGTAGGCACCCTCCATCTACGGGATGGAAGGGGAAAGAGGGTGCACGCCGACGGATGTGCACTCGGCAATACCGGTATGTGCTTCGAGGAGACATGTGCATTGCATTGCATACATGATGATGATAATGAAATGTGTACAATGAGATTGGGACACGGTTATGGTGTTGTATATGAAATTATGACTTGATCATGATGTTAAGTATGGTATGTATCGATGTTGGCATTGATTTGTTCTTATGATCCATTGCAATATGCTTGTTGAGTGATGAACTCACGCTTGTGTTTCATGTTGTTTTTAGGTACCATGAAACCAGCATGCGGGAGAGGGCATTAGCTAAACTTCCACACGTAGCTCCACGCTTATAGACAATTTAATCGTTTGAAGTCATGATAATAAGAATAGTGCCATGAATCCTGGTGTATGGTTAAATTATGTGCTTGTTTTCCTCAATTGTTTCGTTTTAGTTTGAGGAGTGGTTGGACTTGGTATTATTGATTTAAGATGTTGCTATATCCATTGTTAATGCTGTTTTAGATGTCTCATATCTTGCTTTAACTTGTCATAGTATTGTTGTTGCTTCAATCATGGAAAAACAAAGGAGATGCTGCTGAAATTTTCGGTTTTAGCATTTGCACCTTTGCTGTAATTTATCTTTATTTGTGGTATTTATATGTTGTCTAGTCTATGTTTGGTAACATTCAGGCATACTAGATGCCGGGGTGTTACAGGTGCTAGGTCATGGTGAGGCGGATGATGACCGAGACTAGGCGAGGTGCGTCGGATGTCCAAACGGTTGGAGATCGCCAGAAGATGATTGGAGACAGAGTCCGGGCAAGTCAAAGAAGATAAGGAAAGGGCATGATACTAGCTTGATGCCGCGAGGATCGATGAGGGCCGTTGGATCGCGGTCTAGTTGATAGGTTAGCGGGTATAGGTAGTATGCTTTGAAAAACATGCAAGAAAACCCATTATGTGTAGGGTTTTGGGTTACCCTTGCATGGTGGAGTGAGTGGGTTAATCCTAGCCCTTGGTGGAGTGCTCTAGGGTTCGGGACTCATCCAAGGGTGGTAGGTGCCCTAAGAGTAGTATAAATAGAGGGGTAGAGGGAGGCCTTCATGCCCATTCATTCTTTGAGTTGTTGTGTTGCTCATTTGAGCTTTACCCACATGAAGTGAGGCTTTGTAATCACACATCTCTGAATGAAATAGAAGTTCCAAGAGCCAAATTTATTTTCTCGCAATTTAAATCTTGCAATTTACATTATGTCTTTACTTTCGGCATTTACTTTCATGTATTAAATTCAGCATTTACATTCCCGTATTATGATTGCCGGATTTTGTTCTTAACTTTAGCGATTCGCATTCACCTCCTTATATATTCTATTTGGATCTTCGCTCAAGATCAAGTCCATTTGCCAAAGTTTGTATGCCGCAAGAGTTTATTTGTCAAGTTTCTATCAAGATCGCAAATATGTCTTTAACTTGTTCTTCACGCAGCAGTCAGTATTTGATTTTTAGAAAAATATAGAAAAATCATTTTTGAGTGTTTCTTATTGAAGAATGTGCATGACTCATATATACATCTGTGGAAAAATTTTGGAGTCCATTGGTTTCACAGTTTGGGAGCTATGAGGTGCAAACCGAGCCCCAAATTTTCTGATTGAAGTTCCTAACTATCTTTATTCCGTGATTTTTATTTTTTTTCTACATGTCTTTTTGGGTTGATGTTTGGTGGAATTTTTCAATAATCATCTCCTCATAGGGTGAAAAATTCCCAAAAATTTTGGAGTAACAGAAGTCGACCAAAAACTTGCTCCAAGTGGGGATAATTCCTGAAAAAAATCTGCTTGTGCTTGTCAAAAAGAGGGTTTTTGTGATTTTGCTTGATCTCTTTTAGAAAAGAAGTTTTTGAATTGATTGCTCTTTATTTTGGACACTTGACAACCGGAATTATGATTTACAAGTCCCTCGCATGATTCATGGTTCACATCCATGCAAACTAGGGATACACATAGTTGTTGAGTCGTTCCGGTTTTTGCGGGTTTCGCGAATTTGAGGAGCACCGGTTTCCTTGCGGGGTTGTTTTGAGTATTTTGAGTGGGACAAATTTTATTTGGAATCATTCACCCCCCCCCCTCTAATCACCATCTCGATCTTTCAATTGGCATCAGAGCCAGTTTTGCTCTTTTATAGATCTTGACCGGTCTCAAGAGCCATGTCAACAGACAAGTACTCCTCTAAGCCTCCAATTTTTGCTGGAGTTGATTATCTATTCTGGAAGGTTCGGATGGAGACATACATCGCTGCCCAAGGCTTTTCTATATGGCAGAAGGTGAAGCACCCGTATAAGGTTCTGGCCGATGAGAACGTCAACGCCACAAACATGGCTGACGTTGAGGAAAATGCTAAGGCCAAGAACCTCCTCATACAGGGACTTAGCCGCAGTGAGTATGACCGCGTCTCTCACCTACGATCGGCTCACAAGATCTGGGTGACCCTCAATGCTTACCATGAGGGCACCACTCAGATCAAGTCTGTGAGACAGGATCAATTCAAGTGTGACTAAAACAAGTTTGAGCAGCACGCTGGTGAGAGCCTTGACGAGTGCTTTGCTTGTTATGCCAAGATCATCATCAATCTTCGGTCAGTTGGCTCATACACTGATTCGGAGAATGCGAGGCATTTTCTTAGAGCACTCGATCTGAGGATTTGGGAGATGAAAGTAACCACCATCACAGACCACACCGATTTGTCGACTTTGACTCTTGATGGGTTGTATTCCCATCTCAAGACTCATGAGCTCGACATCGTCGCTCGTAGGATGAAATCCCAATCGATGGCTTTGGTTACTATCCCATCGGGTCTTCCTCTTTAGGACCCTCACTTGACTTCTCTTCTGGTTTTTCTCTCTCCGCTCTTTGCGACGTAAGCGATGACATTCTAGAACAAGTCCCAGAAAATGGGCTTGCTCTTGTCATTCGAAAATTTTCGAACATTTACAAAATGGTGAGAGATAGGAAGAAGAGCGGCACGATCACTTGCTTCGAGTGTGGTGTCCCCAACCACATTCGGGCAAACTACCCCAAGCTAGAGAAGGGCAAGGACGAACAAGGCGGTTCGAGCAAGAACGACTCCACCGACAAGAACCGCAACAAGAAGCCTCCAGCTCGCGAGCCGACGCGAGAGAAGAAGCACCGCAAGTTCACTAAAAGCAAGAATCTCTTTCACCACGTACTCACCGCTCTGGACGATCTAGCCTCTTCGACATGGAGACATGGAGCGACGAGGATGAGGATGAATCACGAGAGAAGGCGAAGGGCAGCGACGACTTCTCCGGCATGTGCTTCATGGCCTCCAATGCCATATAAGTACCTGACACCGAGTTGTACAGCGACACGGAGGAGGTACTTTCTTATGACTAGCTCAATGATGCTTTTGTCAAACTAGGAAAATTTCATTTCAAGTCTAGAGCTAGGTGTTTTGATCTAGAGAAGGAAGTAGGTACCTTATCTCAGGAATTAGCTTCACTTAGATCTTGTTCCTCCCGAGACTCTGATAGCTATACTCTTTGCGATGCTTTGATTGTGGAGTTGGAGAACCTAAGAACACTACATGATAGTGTGGTTTCTGATCTTGAGGCTCTTAGGTTGAAGGATGCTAGCACATGTTATGTTGGTCCTATTCATGTTGATGCTAGTTTTCTTCATGCTCACACGATTGCATCTTGTGATAATTGCCCTAAGTTGCTTGCTGAAATTGATGCCATGAGCTCACACCTTAGGAAGCTTTCTACTAGAAATGATGAACTTGAATCATATGCTTCTAAGGAACCAGTCAGTCCATGTGAGGGTTGTAAGCAACTAAAACTTGACAATGATGCTTTGACTGTCAAGTGTGCTAAATTTGCTAAGGACTTACTAGTTAAGTCACCAACCGGATTGCTATTTGTGTCTTTGGGGTTAAGGAGGATGTGGATAGAGTCCACATGAAGCTTAGGAAGAAGCTTGAGGCCCAAATTGGTAGAATTAGAGATGCTCCTTGTGTTTCTTGCGAGTCCCTCAAGATTGAGGTAGCTCATTATAGGGAAAAATGTTCACGCCTTGCTCGATCTTCTCAATCTAGCTCTTCGTCTGCTTCTCCTTCCCCCTGCTCTTCTTGTGCCTCATTTTTTCGAGAGTGCCAGTACCTTATGAGCACCCTCGAGAAATTTGTAGGAGGCAAAAAGAAGCTCAATCTCATCTTAGACAAATCCAAAATTAGCAGATTCAGTCAAGGTCTAGGATTTGATTCCTTAGAGCACGCACGGGCGCATTCGCCTACTGTTGTGCGCGCCTCCAAGAGTGAATAGATCGTGATTGCTCCACAGATGAGCACCACTATTTTTAGGTCAGCAGATCTGGTCCACGGGATCTCTAACGAGAAGGATGCTTCTCCTGCTACTTCGGCCTCCAAGTCGAAGTATACATGCACCTTCTATCAGAAGGATGGACACCTGGTTTACTTCTGTTTCAGATGCGCCAAGATCACTCGATGTGAGCTGTTAGTGCCCTTAGGGGTATTCAGGGTCATCCCTAGACTCTGAGTGCTTCTAAGGCACACACGGCTTCTAGGCAGGTTTCATAGTCGTTGGTTTTTGGACAGCATATGGGGCTTAGTTTTTAGGCTTCTTCTTCTGGTTTTCGCCGCAGAGTTGTTCCGAGTTAGTCTTTCCGCCATCCTTATGATATTCCTCGTTTTCCCCATCGAGGTGGATATCAGCGGCGTGAGCTTGCTTCCTCCAGCAGGACGTCTAAGCAGTGTGTTGTGGATGGTCTGGCCTTTGCACCGGCAGACCAACCTAGCACCTGCTCCCAGATGTTCTACTAGAGCTGTCTCTGAGTTCGTGAGAGTTGAGTCTAGGATAGGTGATAGATTGCATTCTACAGCTCCTTTGACTGCTTCTACTTCTGCTTAGGTGACTCAGTATTGGGTTCCTAGATCAGCCTTGATCTGTCCTGGTTTTGAGATATCTACCTTTCGCTCTCATTGATTTAGATTCGTGGGATAGGAAAGGGGGAGGTTTGGATCGTAGACTCCGGCTGTTCACGTCATATGACCGGAGACTCCCGTTGGTTTTCTTCCCTAGTCTGAGCTCCCAGTGATGAGGTGATCACTTTTGGGGATGCTATGTCAGGTAGAGTCATCGTTAAAGGTACGGTTTGCATTAATGATCAGTTTGTTCTTAAGGACGTTTGTTGGGACCCGGATTTACAAATCTGAAACCCTTTGTGTTTACCGCACTAGTTCAGGATCATGCTAGTGCACACAGTGGCAACAAAATTGGCATATCATTCCATTCATTGAATTAACTATGAAAGTAGCAAATAGTAACAACGGACCTTATGGTCAAGTTTACATAACTGTACCTTAAGGGCTTAAGAAACAAATAAAACTCTTGCAGCGGAAAATAAAATAACTGGGCCATACGACATGCCACAAGCAATCGTCTGGGGAGCGCCATCCTAGCTCACGTAGTCTTCATAAAACACCTCCTCGTAGAACTCAGTATTTCCCTGTTCTCCCTCAGCAACTGATCAACAAAGGCATAAAGCCGTGAGTACAAAAAGTACTCAGCAAGCCGCAAGGAATGATGCAAATAATGTATGGCTTGACAAAGGATAATCATATGGTTATTTTGCAGAAAGCAATAACTTGAATTGTAAATACAATAAATAGATTCAAAGCATAGTTGACAAAGGATAATATTAACTGCAAAATCAATGGTAAACAACAACACAAGATTGGTGAGGCATCACCCATCACCAACTAAGTCATCATCAACCACTGAACTCAACAGTATTAATAATTTGATAAAAAAAAAAACAATAGTGAACTTCCCGTTCACTTCCAACAATACCATCCTTCAACATTTTCTGAGAACACTATACCCCGTGTGAAATTCCAAGGCACGTACATGACCGCGGACACGGCTATTCGAATAGATTGACACACACTCTGCAGAGGTTGTACAGCTTTACCCACAAGACATGATCATCTCTTTAGTGCCACGCGATTAACACACTTCCTTTGGTGTGCGGCAGAGAGAGCACGACAAGGCCTTTACAATGCTCTGTATAAACCTAGTACTGCCCGCTAAGGTTTCACCCCTTAGGGCCCCCTCTTGCGCCATGTGAGTCTACCCGTCTATCTCGGAACCCAAACAACCACAACAGTTGTGACACTACGGTATGGTGTGACATTATAAAATGTGAAATTAGAGAATAAAACCTTTCGGCTTGAGGTTTACTCGCGTTTTTGGGCCTTATGAAGTGATGTGTCACCACGGAGTGTCGAAACCTTATAAAAAGTGAATGTTGAGCCCAAAAACTTTATGAAATGTGGAATTAAGGTTAAAACCATAGGGTATGGAGGTTAATAGCGTTTCCGGGCCGTTTCCGAGGTTTTGGGCCTTCCCGGGGGAGTTTGGGCCTAAAAGAGGGGGTTGTGGGCTTTAGTGGGATGGAGTGGGAATCCATTTAGGATTAGGAACAGGTGTGGGGGCTGGTAAAAGGCCTTCCCCCTAGCCTTCATGCGCCCCACCCTGCCCTTGTGCGCCCCCATTGCCTCCCTTGAGCCCTAGCCGCACCACTCCTCCTCCTCCCCCTTTGGCCGTGCGCCTCCACCCCTTGCCCCTTTGCTCTCCACCTCCCCACCACCTCTCCTCCACCCCTTGCTTCCCTAGGGTAGCCTCCCCACCCCTGCACCTTGAGGATCCATCCATTGGAAGCGAGGAGCGAGGAGCGTGGAGCGTGGAGCGTGGAGCGAGGAGCGTGGAGCGAGGAGCGATCCGGGATGAGTTTCGTTGGGATTTAGGTCGTCGGGCGAAGGTATGGCCATGGGACTCCTTGGGGTTGGGCTAGGTACTGTTCTAAGGGTGTTTATCATGATTTTAGATCAATTGGTGGTGCTGGAATTGAGTAGATTGGATTAGATCTAGATGTTGCCACGTTTCTGTTTTGGGACAGCATGAGCAGTCGACCTAGGGTTCAGTTTTTCGCCAATTTAAAGTTGGAATTTGGTCGTACGGAAGTTGAAGAAGCTGTAGATAATTTCATTATCTTTCAGTGGATATAAAGAACGTTAAATTCCGATCAGCCATTTGAAAGTTATGGCTGTTTTACCGAGCGTGTTAAAATCTGTGACGCGATTGGAACAGATCACGGTAATATGTAGATTAAACAACCTTAGAGTCCGAATCAGTCTTTCCATATACCTAGAGAAAGTTGAGAAATTGCCTAAGCTACGCGAGGATGTACTCGTTTAATTGATTCGGAGTCCCAGAACTCAAGTTTTGCCTTTTGGAAGGCTGCTGTCCCGACGGGATAGAACCTCTGTTTTTGGTTATTGCGAGTAGTTGGCAATGTTGGGGTAGATGAGGGTTTGCGTACTGTTTTGTGGGCTTGATAGTGAGTGTGTGGTCCCTATGTGCAGGTGGTGTGACCCCGGGAGCGCCTTCTACTTCTCGCCAATCCGTCGCCCGTGGTTGAGGCAAGTGTATTGTAATGGATAGCTGTTTGTAGGTTGCTAGTTGAGACTAGATGAGATTGATTATATGAGATGATCACTTGCCATGCTTTAATGATTTCCAATGATATGATGAGCATGTTTATCATGTTATGATGCCATGTGTTAATGTACGAGTTAATTATGATGTTGGCATAATTGCATACATGGCATGATTACATGGTCCGGGCGGTGAGAAAGTCATAACTAGTCCGGGAAGGTCGGTGAGAAAGTTATGACTAATCCGGAGAGCCAATGAGTAAGTCCTACATCGTGATTCCATTCACCGCGGTGAACGGAAGCGAGGAGTAGGCACTCTCCATCTTCGGGATGGAAGGGGGGAGAGGGTGCACACCGACGGGTGTGTACTCAACCATACTGGTATGAGTTTCCAGGAGAAATTTGCATCGCATTGCATTACATTGCATTGCATTATATGAGGATGTTATATGAGGATGATTTATGATGATGTCAATGATATGCTTACACTATGATTATGAGATGTGTATGATGTTGTATGTGAAAAGTGGTGATGAAGGTATTGGAATGTGTTTTCTTGTTCCATTGCAATATACTTGCTGAGTGATGAACTCACGCTTGTGCTTATGTTGTTTTTCTTAGGTACCATGAAACCGGCATGCGGAAAAAAGGGGTTAGCTACACATCTACATGTAGCTCCACACAAATTACACTGTGTTATCATTTGGAGTCATGATAATGAAAGTATTGCCATGAAACTTGGAGAATTGCTTAACTGTGTGCTCGGTCTTACCATTTGATTCGTTTAGCTCATGAGGTGGTTGAATGCTTTATCCTGGACTTATATTGTTGCTATGTCACATGTTATTGCTGTTTTAGATGCTTTCTATTATGATATAACTTGTGATACTTTGTTGTTGCTCCCATTCATGGAAAAACAAAGGAGATGCTGCCGAAATTTTCGGTATTAGCATTTGTCCCTTTGCTGTAATTTACTTGTAATTGTGGTATATAGAGGTTGCTTAGTCGATGTTTGGTAGCATTCGGGCATATTAAATGCCGGGGTGTTACAACAGTACTCAAATTTAGACATTGCAAATTAATCAGCCAGGTCTATCACTAGACATGTGGTTGTACGGTTAGGCCCAATTAATGGCACACAAGATTAAGTCCTTAATTATACTCAGGCAAGACAACCACATCCGAAATGTGCTAACAGCACCCTCTTTACTGCACGATCACTTGCCCAAGTGAAAACAATTTGGTATAACCATTACTAATGACACACCCCGCCATGGTACAACAAATTTTACAACAGTGGCAACCCGCCACGATTCCATATCTCATTGTCAATATTATTAATTCATCATGTGACATGAACCCATCGTACAACTAAGCATGTCTAAGCATAGTTACGATAACCCAATGATGGTACTACAATTATATCCAACTAGTAAATGATCCAACCTAGGGTGACAATGGACACATGGCATTTCAATGATTCAAGGTGTCATAATGGCAATCAGGTATTTAACTATTCCCGTAAATAATACTTGTAAACAAATAGCATGCATTTGTATGAAACAAAATTACTTTTGGAAACATAGGTCTAACATGGTCAAGGACTACGACTTGCCTTCACTAGCAGCTAAGGTATCGAAGACTTGATACTCAGCGACGGCGTCGGTGGCTTCGATGGATTCTTTGGCTACGTGCAAAACGAGACACAAATAAATAACCAAAAATAAAATAAAATCTAAAAAATATAAAATTAATACTGTCAGATAGAGGGTGATTTTAGATGAATTTAGGAATTTGAATCACTCGATTCGGAGTTACGCGGAAGAGAACGAGTGTTTCGAAGTTGAATTGGAAAGGAAATTCACAAAAGATGGGAAAAGTAATTGTAGCTACAGTGGTTTTGTCGTAGCTACAAGTGCTCATGGCCTCCAGAACCGAACGCACTGATGAACTAGGGTTTAAACAAAAGGAACTTTGCAATGGAAGGGATGGCGGGGTTGGAGAAGGTAATTACCAGAAAGGTTTCGACGATGCGAATCCAACGGTGGTGTCAGATTTTGGAGAGGATCACCGGATTGGGAGTAATCGAGGTCGCAAACTCTTCGATTGATGATGAATAAATGCAAAATTCGTCGGAACGAAGACGAGGGAGCTCAAGAGGAGTAGAGGGACGGGTTAGCGATGAGAAGAGGCACCAAAGCCCCCTTTTTATAGGGAAAGAGGAGGACCGGAGTGGGTGTATTCATGGAAGAAACGGAAAGACGTTCTCGCGGGATTTAATTGTAATTCATGAAGGATTTCATTGAGTAATTAATATTGGAACGTTACAAATGCGATGAGGATTGCGAATATTGTTTTTCTGGAATTTTTGGTGCACTAATCGGAAGGGATTCAAAGCTTTTGTTGTGCTACAATGGTGGAGAGAGAGAGGAGATCGTTCTCTGTGGGCTTGGCTGGAGGTTGGAGACGCATCAACAATGCCAAGCTGACAGGTGGACCCCACGAATAGTGAAGAAACTATGGCGCGTGAGATAAAATAGCAAAGAGGTCCTAAAAATCCGAGAAAAATTCTAAAAAATACTAGTGAATAAATGGAACCAAATAAAATTGGTTTCATTATTTTTGGATGAATTTTGGAATTTGAATGATACCGGAATGAATAAATTGAATTTAAATAGTGTTTCGAGGAAGGGCGTGAAAGATAAAATAGCAAAGAGACTCTATAAATCTTGAAAAAATTCCTAAAAATATTATAGATTATTTGGAACCTAATGCAATAGGTTTCGGGATTTTTGAAGCATTTTGGAACCTTGAACAGAATTTTCAAGTAAGGATGGAATTTGGAATTTAGGATTTTGCGGACGATAATGGAATGAATTCCATTTTCGGAGGCATAAGGAATGCCATGATAATTATATCCAAAACTTTAAATTAATTAATTTAAATTATTTTTTTAGAAAACCAAAAATAGAGATGTTACAACGTTGCAATAGTGAGTAAGCTGCATTTTAATCTACTTTTTGTTACTCAGCTTATCGATGATCATTTCGAGGTAAGCTTTAAGTTTAGTGGCTGTAGGATCCTCGATTCTTCTGGGGGGTTGGTTTGCGGGATTTCTCGTTTTGGAAGAGTCATTCATGCTGATTTTTCTTCCTCTTCTAGAGACTCTCCATTGCCTTGTTGCTTCAGAGTTCCGTGATCTCTCCTTTTGACATAGGAGACTCGGTCACATTAGCTTTGATCATTTGACCTGAGTTAGCAGCCAAGATCTCATTCGTGGTTTAACCAAACTCAAGATGGTCAAAGATGTTGTATGTTCTCCTTGCCGACACGGCAAGATCGTTGCGGCTTCTCATCCCCTAGTCACCCGAGTGATGACTGATGCACCAGGACAGCTTTTGCATATGGACACTATTGGTCCAGCTAGAGTGTAGTCAGCGGGAGGGAAGTGGTACATTCTTGTCATTGTCGATGATTTTTCGAGGTATTCTTGGGTCTTCTTTGTGACACCACGGAGTGTCGTATCTTATAATGTGAATGTTGAGGTCAAAAACTTTATAAAATGTGAAAATGGAGGTTAAAACTTTACGTTATGCCGTTTATAGCGTGTTTTTAGGCTGTTTTCAGGTGTTTGGGGCTCTCCGGGGGACTTTGGGCCTTGGGGGATGAGTTGGACCTCCGGTGGAAGGGTTTGGGCCCAAGGGGGGGACTTTTGGGCAGCCAAATCTGGCCCCCACCCCTTGGTGCGCCCCCCACTCCCTCTCCCAACCCTAGCCGCCACCCCCTAGCCCCCCCATGCGCCTCCACCCTTCCCCTTCCTCTCCATCTTCCCCCATGGCGCCACCACCCCTCTCCTCCCCTCTTCACCTCCCTTGCTGGCCCTAGGGGAGTTCTCCACCTCACCACCCCGCAGATCCGTCCATTGGAGCGCTCTGCAACGAGGAGATCCGGTGGATTTGGAGCAAGGAAGGAGATCGCGCGAACCGGGAGGAGATCTGTTGGGTTTTCGTTCGTCGGGCGAAGGTATGGCCATGGGGATCCTTGGGGTTGGTCTAGGTTCTGTTCTAAGGGTTAATATCATGTTTTTAGATCAATTGGTGGTGCTGGAATTGAGTAGATTAGATGAAATCTAGAAGTTGCCACGTTCTCTGTTTCGGGCAGCATGAGCAGTCGACCTAGGGTTTGGGTTTTCGCCAATTTATAGTCCGAATTTGGTCGGCCTCCTGTTGAAGAAGTTGTAGGTAATTTCAAAACCTTTCAGTGGGTATAAAGAACGTCCAATTCTGCCCAGCCGTTTGAAAGTTATGGTACTTTTACCGAATGTATTAAAATCTATGACGTGATTGGAACAGATCACGGTATTCTGTAGATTAAACCACTTTAGAGTCTGAATCAGTTTTTCCATATACTTAGAAAAAGTTAGGAAATTTCCTAAGATACACGAGTATGTACTCGTTTAATCGATTCAGAGTCGTAGAACCCGAGTTATGCTTGTTGCAAGTCTGCTGTCCCGACGGGACAGAACCTTTGTTTTTGGGTTGTGCGGGTAGTTTGCGAAGTCGGGGTACAAGTGTGTTTGCGTATTGTTTTGTGGGCATGATTTTGAGTGTGTGGTGCCTATGTGCAGGTGTTGTGACCCCGGGGGTGCCCTCTACGTCTCGCCAATTCGTCGCCCGTGGTTGAGGCAAGTGTATTGGAATGGGTAGCGGATTGTAGTTTTCTAGATTGGTTGAGATTGAAGTTGAATATATGATATGTTCACATGCCATGCTTAAATGTTTGCCATTGATATGATGAATATGCTTATTATGTTATGATGCCATGTATTAATGTACAAAGTTATTTATGATGTTGGCATGTTTGCATACATGGCATGATGCATGGCCCGGGCGGTGAGAAAGTCATAACTAGTCCGGGGAAGGTCGATGAGAAAGTTATGACTATTCCAGAGAGCCAATGAGTAAGTCATACATCGTGATTCCATCCACCGCGGTGTATGGAAGCGAGGAGTAGGCACCCTCCATCTTCGGGATGGAAGGGGGGAGAGGGTGCACACCAACGGGTGTGTACTCAACCATACCGGTATGAGTTTCCAAGGAGACATGAGCATCGCATCGCATTGCATATATAATGATGGTGAAAATGATATGTGATCATGAATGAGATGATAGACATGATGTGAGTTGTTGTAGCCATGAAATTGTTTCTTTTGTACCATTGCAGTATACTTGCTGAGTGATGAACTCACGCTTGTGTTTATGTTTTTTTTTTAGGTACCATGACACCGGCATGTGGGAAAGGGCGTTAGCTACACATCTTCACGTAGTTCCAGTCACATTTACCAAATTTTGAGTCATGACCTTAATAATAGTGCCATGAATCTTGGCGTATGGATTAAATTGTGGTCGGGTCCCTTATTTGCTTCGTTATAGTTTATGGAGTGGTTGAACTTGATATTATTGCCTTATGTTGATGCTATATCCATTTACATTGCTTCTTTAGATGTCTTATGATATGATATTACTTGCCTGCTATTGCTGTTCTCTCAATCATGTTAAAACAAAGGAGATGCTGCCGAAATTTTCGGTTTTAGCATTTGCTCCTTTGCTGTAATTTGTCTTTATTAGTGGTATTTAGGTGTTGTTTAGCCTATGTTTGGTAGCATTCGGGCATACTAGATGCCGGGGTGTTACAGTTTGTATCAGAGCGGGCTGTAGGTCCTTGGAATGTGTATTTTTAGTGTCTTGCTATAGGATACAACTAAAATGTGATGTGGAATAACTTAGAAACATGACTTAGGTTTTAACTAAAATTTTGTCATAGGATAGCAACATTAAAACTTGCAAAAGTGGTATAACTAATCTAAAATTTGACACACATGGATGCATGAGAGGAAAAGGGTATGGGTATCGTTGCTTACGCTTAAATGTTGTATTTAAGCTTTGATGTTGAATGCTAAAGTTGGTAATGTATGTTGCTATGTTATTGAGAGATTTGATTGTATTGTTCTTGGTATTGTGATAAAGTGGGGTTGTGGTGCCGAAGGGTTTCGGTCACTTCTTTTTTGTTCATAGTAAGGGTGTGGTTTGACGGTGTGGCCGGTTAGCGCCATCACCGAAGAATTATTAACCCCTGTAGGAGGAGTGCTTACCCTTTCTGTCGTAGATCGGGTAGTTGACTGGAGTCAAATAGAAGAGATTGGTGGTAGATTCCTTCGGATGCTCTTTACCGTTCTAAGGGTCGGTTTCGGTTGGTTTTCTTGGTTTTAGTTGATTGAAATCAAATGAAAAGTGCTTGGAATTGGTTTTTCGCGGAGTGTCCCTTCGTTGTTTCTTGGTTTTGTTTTCTTTGGGTGAAGATAAAGAAGAAGAGTTTTGTGTTGCGCGTCTTTTGGTCGCCTTTTTGCTTTGACACCGGTTCTGTTGGTTGCCTTGCAAAGAAAAGTATAGCTTTGGTTCTTCTGTGTCTTACTCTGAGTTTAAAAGAAGTTATTGAAGCGTGTGCAAAAAAAAAGGGTAAGTTGTGTCGATTTATGCTTTTGCCTTTGTCCGTAAAGGTTTACTTGGTCGCTTGGTTCCCTCCTGTGGGAGTCTTTAAGATTTAAATGTGCTTTGGAGTCATGTCCCATTGCAACTTTGAGAGTCAAGCTTCTTTGTGAGCTTTGGTTGAGTATTAAAAGAATAATGCTGCAAATAAAGTAAGTATTCGTTTGACTGAAATTACTTGTCAAAAGTGAAAATTGTTGTTTAGCATGTTATGTAATATGTAACAATGTGGTTTATGGAAATGATGTGCTCCTTAGTTAAATTGCGAGTTGAATCAATTAAATGTAATTGTTATCTTTAGCTTAAGATTAAATGAACTTCCAGTGTTGTAGATTACTCTATAGCAAGAATGATTAAAGGTGTTAATGTACATGTTTAGAATCTGTTGCTTTGCTTCAAAAGTGCTTATGACCCCCGATTATGTTTAAAGTTTTAAACCCTGATGCATAGTTAGAACATTAAGATGATGTAGACTGCTGTTGTTGTTAAAGAAACTTTGTTGGTTGTTTAAAGATGTTCTAATCTAACGGGTTAATAGAGAAATTTAATCGTGTTGGCTAGTGGCTTTAACTTGGAAGTTGATTAGAGTTGCTATTTTTTGTTGTTGCAAACTACTAGTATATTTGGATGTATGCAGTTGTGTCTCTACAATGCTAGTATTGATATCAATTGAGAAGACATAAGACTTATTGTTAAAGATGTTGCTAAGGGCAGTGGTAATGCTAGTATTCAATCTATTCTCAATAGTTGGAGTATGTTGTGTGGTGGTAATTTTGTTATAACCTATGTATAGGGTAGCTAAACGTAATGTTGTTGGTTGATGATTATGCCGTTTGTTGATATTGATGGCTTAGTAGTGGTGGTAATTGTTTAGATTAATGGTTGAAAATCCTTGTTAAAAATGGAGGTTACTGTAACATGTTGTGATGGAGTGGACCATGGATAATTAATATGATGTAGAATTTTATCCTTAATGAATGTATGTCTTAGAATCATAGTTACGAGCTTTGCCTTGTGGAGATAATATTTACTTGTTGAAGTCATTTATTGATTGAACAGGTTCCAATTGTCAAGATGTTGACTTATGGATGGTATAAAATTGATAGGTTAATCATGCTAAAGTATTTGTTGAAGTATTATGTTTTAGAATGAGAATAGGATGTTGTATGATGTGTTTGTCTTTGGGGAAACAGGAGGCCAGTAGTATTTGTTGGATGTTTTTTTTATAAGCATCGTAAACTTTATTTATAAGTGTTGGGAATGGTAACTAGAGAAAGAAATTGTTATGTAAATTTTGTTAAATCCGGTTGGACTTCCTCATGAGTAAGTAGTGAATTTTGAAGTCTTTAATGGAAAGCGTAGTGGAACACTAGAGATGATTGTATTTATGCTAAGCTGGTGTTTAAAACCTTCTGGACTGGTTTGGTTGTTTGCTATCTTGGTTGAATGCTTTTGGTCAAAGTATTCCTTATCTTTGTGTTTGAAGTTTCCCTAAAACTCGTAGAAATTGGTGCCTATTTTTGGATTTGGCTAATTTGTTCAGTTTATGCTATGAGTATGGTTTTACACCCAAAAGTCTTTGAGCAGATCGCGCTCCTTCGCGTTCGCGCTGCATCTCTTCAGTGAGTGGGCTAAAGTTTGTCAGAGATGAGGAGCATCTTGCTTACAAGGTCCGTCCTCAGTCTACTCCAGCCCCTCCAGCTGCTCCTGGTCCTGCTGCTAGACTTCGCCGAGGTCGTGCTTCAGGCTCTACCTCTACCCCGGCCGTGCCTCCTGCCAGTTCTTCGGGGTAGTCCGAGGTTCCTAGTGGCACTCTTCAGCGGATGCTCAAGCACGTCTTCCTCCTTTGCCGCGACATTTCCGCCAGGCAGAAGGTGGTGAGCAAGAAAATCAAGAAGAATGGTCAAGACATTCGCAGCATCCGTTGCCACAATGGCGAAGCGGTCTCTCCCAGCGACTCCTCCGGGTCTTCCGAGGAGAGTAGCGATGCCACCTCTGCAGATCAGCTCTTCGGCATCACCTCCTCCTCTCCGCCTGCCGCTGGAGATGACCCCGGTAGCGAGTACTCCGCGTCCGACGACGAAGGCGACGACGAGTGATCCTTCGTGTTTCTCCCTCTTGTGGTGTCTTGATGCCAAAGGGGGAGTGATATCCTTAGTAGTCGCGTTGTCTTTAGTCGTGTTGGGCGTTTTGCGTTTCCTTTTGTCTCTTACTCGCTTGTGTTGCTTCATATCGTTGCATGTCGTTGCTTATTTATTGTCATGAACTCTGTTATTCCATGTAATGACTTTATTGCTTACTTTATGCTTGGATTGTGTTCAGTTACTTGTGTTGTATTCTCGGATGCTGTGTGTGAGGGGGAGCTCTCGGTTATCTCTCGTATAATATGTGCATTTGTTTCCACTAAATTCTTCTAATGCACACATTTAGGGGGAGCTCCTCTTTTTAATCTTATAGCCTAAGTCTAGTTCTCGTTATTTCATTTGCTGATTAATTGTGTTGTCATCAATACACCAAAAAGGGGGAGATTGAAAGTGCATCTAGGCCCCTCAAATTGTTTTGGTGATTAATGATGACACAATTAAAGAGATCTAATGTTTTATCCAAGAATACTGCAGATATCGAGATCATATCGAGCTTGGAATGACATTGGACGCCCCTATGACTACCTAAAAGCAAAAGGACGGCATCAAGACCAAAGTTGTAACCTTTTATTTATTTGTGTCTTAAGGATAGCCGTACTATTAAGAGGGTATGACGAGAAATCGACTTTAGGATGTGCATGTGCTCAACATCATATACTGCATCTCAAATTAGCACTCCTTCATTTGGTTTTGAAAAGTTTCAAATTGAAACCGAACTGGGTAACCCGGAGTATCCGGACATTTGGTCCGGAGTCTCCGGATTCAATCCGGAGTCTCCGGGTTGGACCTCTCGGTTGCTTTTGGTTCCAGCTGGTCCGGAGTATCCGGACATTTGGTCCGAGTCTCGGATAACCCGAGTCTCGGGTTATTTGTCCGGACACTCCGGCTGTTCAAAAGCAGGAGTAACGGCTAGTTTTCAAAAGGGTATTTAAAGCCTCCACTCCACTCCAACGGGCAAGGATCTCTATTGAGCTCATTCATAGTAGCATTCAAGCCATTCCTAACCATCTCTAAGCATTCAATAGAGCTCCCCCACTTCCTCCCACCAATTAATTTGGTTGTTGATCCTTTTGGTGAGGAGAGGAAGAAGCAAAGTGCTAAGTGCATTCATTTCATCTTGTTGAGCACTAGTTCATCCTCCAAGCGATTCTTCGTGGTGCTATTTCTCTTGGAGGTTGAAGGTCTCCTAGACGGCTAGGAGTCACCGGGAGCTACCGACGCGTGTGGTGAGCCCCGGTCGTTTGTGAAGGCTAGTCTCGCCTCCGAAAGGAAAGAGACAAGAAGTGAAGCCGGCGAGTGCATTTGTGCAACACCGGGAGGAAAGCGGGTTGAAAGAGACCCCGGCTCAAGTGTGACCGAGCCACCTCAACGGAGACGTAGGATTCCCTTCAAGAATCCGAACTTCGGTGAAAAAATTGCGTCTCTCGCTCTCTCTTTTACTTCCTAGTCTTGCTTACTTGGATTTGAATTTGTTTAGTTAGATCTAGCTCTTTGCGTAGCTCTAATTCAAATCCTATCTAGCAATTGTTCTAGGTTGTTTTTGCATTCTATTTCTAGTAGTTTATTGCGCCTGCTAGAGTAGCCTTTATTATGCTCTCGAAAGCGCTAACCTCGGAGAGTCCGGATTTTAGACCGACACTCGGATCAAGCCGGAGTATCCGACCAAAACCGGAGACTCCGGATTGACCAGCTTCGGCTTGATTTTATTTATTGCGTAAATTTTAATCCGCCTATTCACCCCCTCTAGGCGACATCGTTGGTCCTTTCAATTGGTATCGAGCCAAATCTCCTTTACTTTGGCTTAACCGCTTGGAGAATCAAAGATGTCGACATAGAAAGGTTATCAAACCCATGGCCAAGAGAAAGCCTCGGGTTCCGGTATAGGGGTTGCAATTCCTTTAGATTATTCCTCTTTTGGAGTCTCAAACTCCTCATCCTATGTCTCCGTCTCGTCCGGTCGAGTGCCTCACTTCGATGGCACTCGATATGCGGCATGGAAACATAAGATGAAGATGCATTTGAGATCACTTCATCCGTGTATTTGGAAGATTGTTGAAACAGGTTTCAAGCCCGCAAACCCCAACAATCTCACCTCCGAAGAAGACAAAGCTCAACACTTCAACGACTTGGCCGTCAATGCCTTGTTCAATGCTTTGAGCGACTCAGAGTTCAACTGGTTGATGGCCTTGACAATGCCAAGGACATTTGGGAAAGGTTAATGGTCACTCATGAAGGAGTGTCAAGTGTCCGTGAATCAAAGATAGAGCTCATCATTGGAGAATTGAGCCGATTCACTCTAGAAGAAGGAGAAACTTACACAAAGATGTTTGATCGCTTGATGTTGCTAGTAAATCAAGCAAAGGACTTGGAAGCACCGAGCTCACCGACAAAGCCATTGTCAAGATCATCCTCCGGGTGATCACTCCCACCAACCGCAATCTTGTGCAACTCATCCGCGACCGGCCAAACTTCGACACCCTCACTCCTCATGATGTGATTGGCCGGTTGATGACGGATGAGATGATGGTGAAGGAAGCGGAAGTGGTGGAGGAGCTCAAGTCCGGCAAGAAGAAGGGCATCGCCTTGAAGGCCGTCAAGGTGATGCAAGAAGCCGAAGAGAGCTCAAGCAATGAAGAAGAGTCGAGCGGCCCCTTGACAAATGAAGATATGGCCTTGCTCGTTAGAAGATTCAACAAGTTCTTGAAGAAGAAGGGCTACAAGCCGGGTAGTCACTCCAAGAGCTATGGCAACAAGTCAAGAGGGCGTCACTCCTCAAGAAAGTGCTATGAGTGTGGGGAACCCGGTCATTTCATTGCCGAGTGCCCACACAAAGAGAAGAAGGAAGAAAAGCCCTACAAGAAAGACAAGTTCAAGAAGAAGGACAAGAGCAAGAAGTACAAGGGCAAGGGTCATGCTTACATTGGCAAGGAATGGAACTCAGGCTCGACTACGAGTCCGAGTCCGAGTCCAACTCCGACAATGAAGGAGGACTTGCCACCGTCGCCATCGCTACTCCACCGACAAAGTCGAAGAGTCTCTTCGACAACTTGAGCGACGGAGATGAAGATGCTCCAATGTGCCTTATGGCAAAGGGGCACAAGGTATCATCTAAGAGCTCCACTCTTTCTATTGTTGATTATGGCTTAGATGATTGTGATGATGCTAGTGATGATGAGGAATGATCTTGATATTGAAAAATTAGACTTGCTACTTAATGATATTGAAAAATTGGAGGAAGTAGTTGAACAAAAGGAGGCTATTCTTGAGGCTCAAGAGGATCTCCTTATTTTTGAAAAGGAGAAGAACATTGAGCTAGAGAAGAGCCTAGCTTTTGAAAGAAAAAAGAATGAGGATTTGGTCAAAAGTTCAAATTTGACCAAAAGTGAAGCAATTAGTCTTGAGATCACCAATGCTTCACTCTTAGAGCAACTTGCAAAAGCAAAGGATGCTTGCAAGGCTCTTGAAGTGAAGCTTGTTGATCTCTCGAATAAAGCTTCTACCTCAATCAACAACTCCAATATTTCATTACCCTCGACGAGCAACGGTTGTGCTAGATGCTTTAATGTTGATGTTGCTACTTGTGCTACTAACCGTGAGACTTTGAAAGTCTTAGCTCATGAAAATGAGAAGCTTAAGGTGATGCTTGAAGATGGACTTCAAAAGTCCTACAAGGCAAGCAAGGGTTTAGAGGAGTATCTCAGTGGCGCCAAGGTAATCCTAAGAGGCAAGGGCTTGGGTATGTTCCGCCAAAGGGCAAAGAGCAACATTGTTGTTGCTCCTTTAAGCAAGCCCATTCACTTTGTAAAAGGCGAAGGAACATCCAAGCACAAAGCTCACTCCGAGTTCTTTGCTTCTTATGTGCTTAAAAGACTAACCTCGGTCGTGTAGTTGCTTATCATGTTGGGCGTAAGCCGAAGAATGCTCCTTGTGTTCGTTCTATTTGGGTCCCTAAATCGCTTGTCACTAATGTGCGTGGACCTAACCAAGTTTGGGTACCAAAGAGCAAAAACTAAATGTCATTTTGTAGGCCTATATCTCCGGTGGAACAAGTTGGATTTTGGATAGCGGATGTACGCACCACATGACCGGAGAAAAGGCAATGTTCGCTCAATTGGACGCAAATGGATCAAATAGTGAAAGCATTGTCTTTGCAGACAATGGAAAAGGAGAAGTAATTGGATTGGGTAAAATTCCTATCTCAAGCAATTTTCAATTAAATAATGTTTTGCTTGTTAAGTCATTAAGCTACAATTTATTGTCCGTTGCACAATTATGTGAAGCGAGCTATAATTGTTTGTTTAATGAAAAGGGTGTGGATGTCATTAAGAGGCTTGATGGTTCAATAGCCTTTAAAGGACGTTTGAAGGGTAAGCTCTATCTCGTAGACTTCAATACGGATAGACTTAATCTTGAAACGTGCTTAATGGCTAAATCTAGCATGGGTTGGCTTTGGCATCGCCGGTTAGCCCATGTTGGTATGAGGAATCTTCACAAACTCGTTAAAGGCAACCACATTCTCGGACTAACCAACATTGTCTTCGAGAAAGATAGGATTTGTAGCGCTTGTCAAGCCGGCAAGCAAGTTGGTGCCTTCCATCCCGCCAAGAATGTAATGACGACCACAAGACCGTTGGAAATGCTCCACATGGATCTATTCGGTCCCGTAGCTTACATAAGCATCGGGGGAAGTAAGTATGGTCTAGTAATTGTTGATGATTTTTCTCGATTCACTTGGGTGTTCTTTTTGCATGACAAAGGTGAAGTCCAAGTGACTTTGAAAAATTCATGAGAAGAGCTCAAAAGCGAATTTGAAGTGAAGATTAAAAGAATTCGAAGCGACAACGGCACCGAGTTCAAGAACATTGGTGTGGAGGAGTTTCTCGATGAAGAAGGAATCAAGCACGAATTCTCGGCTCCCTATTCTCCTCAACAAAATGGGGTGGCCGAGAGGAAGAATCGAACACTCATCGAGATGGCGCGAACGATGATTGACGAGTACAAGGTTTCCGATAGCTTTTGGGCGGAAGCCATCAATACCGCATGCCACAGCACCAACCGCCTCTACCTCCACAAGATCTTGAGGAAGGCAGCGTCTGAGTTGCTCAGGAAGAAACCAAATGTCTCCTACTTTCGAGTCTTTGGGAGCAAATGCTATATCCTTAACAAAAAGGCTAAGTCCTCTAAATTCGCTCCTAAAGTAGATGAAGGTTTCTTACTTGGTTATGGAACTAATGCTTACGCGTACCGAGTTTTCAACAATACCACCGGTGTCGTTGAAATCTCGCGTGACGTGACTTTTGATGAAACTAATGGTTCTCAAGTAGAACAAGTTGATCGTGTTGTGATTGACAGGGAAGAACCTCCTTGTGAAGCTATCAAGAAAATGGCAATCGGGGAGGTAAGACCTCAAAATTCGGAAACTCACCCGAGCTCCCCAACCCGGAGTCTCCGGACTGAAACCCGGAGTGTCCGGACTGGTCCGGAGTCTCCGGGTACAATACCGGAGTCTCCGGATGGGGATGACTCAGGCGATATTCCCTCCTCGTCCAAGCAAGCTCAAGATGGTTCAAATGCCACTCAAGATGATGATGGCCCTATTCAAGCCTTGGACTCAACCGTACCTCATCCGAGAGTTCATCAAAGCATTCAAAGAGATCATCCAGTAGACAACATACTTGGAGACATCAACAAGGGAGTATCCACTCGATCTCGAGTTGCAAATTTTTGTGAATTTTACTCGTTCGTTTCCTCTCTTGAACCTCTTAAAGTAGATGAAGCGCTTGAAGATCCAGATTGGGTGATGGCTATGCAAGAGGAACTGAACAACTTCAAGCGCCAATCAAGTGCAGGAGCTTGTCAAAAGACCCAAGCAAAACGTCATCGGCACTAAGTGGGTCTTCCGAAACAAGCAAGATGAAAACGGGATTGTGACAAGGAACAAAGCTCGTTTGGTTGCTCAAGGGTACACTCAAATCAAAGGTTTGGATTTCGATGAAACATATGCTCCAGTAGCTAGGCTTGAATCTATTAGAATATTACTTGCCTTTGCTACTCACCATGATTTCAAGCTGTATCAAATGGACGTGAAGAGCGCCTTCTTAAATGGACCACTCTCCGAGATGGTCTACGTCGAGCAACCACCCGGCTTTGAAGATCCAAAACACCCAGACCATGTCTACTATCTTCACAAAGCCCTTTATGGACTTAAGCAAGCACCGAGGGCTTGGTTCGAGTGTTTACGAGACTTTCTTCTCGAACAAGGTTTTGTAGTCGGAAAGGCCGACCCTACTCTCTTTACTAAACATATTGATAATGATTTGTTTGTATGCCAAATATATGTCGATGACATTATATTTGGATCTACTAATGAACATTTGTGTAAAGAGTTTAGCAAGATAATGACCAAAAGATTTGAGATGTCCATGATGGGAGAGTTGAAGTTCTTCCTCGGATTTCAAGTCAAACAACTCAAGGAAGGAACTTTCATTTGTCAAAACCAAGTACATCAAGGACATGCTCAAGAAGTTCGGAATGGAGGGACGCCAAGCCTATAAGGGCGCCTATGCAGGCCAACGGGCATCTAGACCTCGACAAAGAAGGTAAACCAGGTCATCCAAAAGGTATATCGTTCGATGATCGGTTCTCTCCTTTATCTTTGTGCATCTAGGCCCGATATCATGCTTAGCGTTTGTATGTGTGCACGTTTTCAAGCCGCTCCAAAAGAATGCCACATGGTGGCCGTTAAGAGAATCTTGAGATACTTAGTGCACACTCCTCATTTCGGACTTTGGTATCCGAAAGGATCCTCCTTTGAACTTATTGGCTATTCCGATGCGGATTATGCCGGTTGTAAAGTGGATAGGAAGAGTACCTCGGGAACACACTTGCCAATTCTTGGGTAGGTCCCTAGTCTCGTGGTCTTCCAAGAAACAAAATTCCGTAGCCCTATCCACTGCCGAAGCCGAATATATAGCCGCCGGGAGCTGTTGTGCCCAACTACTTTGGATGAGACAAACCTTGAGTGATTATGGCCTATCCTACAAAAGCGTTCCACTTTTGTGTGACAATGAGAGTGCCATAAAAATTGCCAACAATCCTGTCCAACACTCCCGAACAAAACACATTGATATTCGCCATCATTTCCTAAGAGACCACGCAACAAAAGGCGAAATTGATATCCAACATGTGAGTACAAATGATCAATTAGCCGATATCTTTACCAAGCCCCTTGACGAGAAAAGGTTCTGTGAATTGAGAAGTGGTCTAAATATTCTAGATTCTCGTAACGTGGCTTGATAAGTGCTCATATATTGTTTGGTGAATGAAAAATGAATTTCAAATCCTTAGTCATCTTTTTCTTTGAAATTATTCAATGTTGTTGGTTCTTGATCCTCTGATCTTGTCATTTGATATGTGACCATAGTTTGTTTGCTTTATTGTTCGCTGGTCATGTATCAAGTTGACATCTTAGGAATCTTTCTCCCTCTCGCTCCGCTGAATTCCTTGAGCTATCCTTCATCGTGTCAAATTCCTAACCGAACTGGGCAACCCGGACTGTCCGGTATTCAATCCGGAGTCTCCGGATCATTCGGAGTCTCCGGACTGTTTGTTCGGACTATCCGGGTTGGGCCGGAGTCTCCGGACTGAAAATCCGGAGTCTCCGGGTTGGGGCGGACGGTTTAAGTTAACCCCAATCCCGCGCGGTTTCTTTTTCATTCCTTTTGCACCGGGCGCCTCTCCCTATTCCTCTCCCGTGCTCTCTATCTCTCTCCTAGGGCTTTGGACTCCTCCTCATCCTTGGATTGGAGATTGTGGTAAGACTCTTCTTGCCCTAATCTCTTTTCTTCCGAGTTTGGATCGTTCTCTTGCGGATTCTTAGGGTCTCCCTCATGCTTCATCTCTTCTAGGGTGTGGCTCGTCTCGTGGAGGTTCTCAAGATCGAAGTGTCGATCTCCCTATTCTCCCGCATTTTCTCGGTTTCAATCCCGTTGAGGTGAGTTCCAATCCGTGCCCTATTTTCGCGAAATCTTGTGCTAGATTGTGCCCTAGACCTCTTTCCAATCTTCTTATGGCAATCTAGAGTCAATTTGTTGAGTTGTGCGGGTTGGATTGTTCCTCTCTTGGCCGCCCGTGCGCTTTCTCTGGCTAATCCGGAGTGTCCGGACTCTGGGTCCGGAGTCTCCGGGTCTATCCGGAGTGTCCGGACATTTTGTCCGGAGTCTCCGGATGCAATCCGGAGTATCCGGACCTTTTGTCCGGACTCTCCGGGTTGGGTGCCTCGGCCAGATTCATCTCTTCGCTGTTTTTCGCGTCGCATCTCGGCTAACTCTTCTCGTTCGCTCTATCTGGTCAGATGGATCCTTCTCAGGGAACTTCTGGCGGCAGCGATCCTCCTCAGCAGACAGCTGGTGGCAGCGATCCTCCTCAGCAGGCAGCTGGTGGCAGTGATCCCGCTCAGGGGGCGTCTCCCACCAATTCTCCTCCGCAGCCTCCGCAGAAAAGGCAGAGAATTGGAGTGGCCAAAAGACCCACTTCCAGACCTCGAGGCCAGCTAGCTCGTGGTCGACTGGCCCTGTCTCCTCCACCTCTACCAACTCCTGATCCAGATGAGCATCCAGCAGATACTCATGCCAGACTTCGTGATCAGAAGAGAAGCCAGTTTCGTGCTTCTGGGCACTTCATTGGTCCTCTGATCAAGGCCAAGCCCGTGTGGAACTATCCTTTGTCCGTGAACCCAATGAGGATAATTGATTGCGGACAGGACACTGAAAAGGAAAAGCCATTGTCGAGCATAGAAAGAAAGATCCACTTGAGCTTTACCAGGATGAGTATGTGGACCGCCGTTTTGGAACCGGTTTGATCGATTATTACGAGACGGTCCAATACCCACTTGAGCAACCAGTAGTTCGCATGAAGACCATTGACTGGGAATACATAGCTGCTGCAGGCAATCCAGTCTTCACTGAGATCATTAAGATTTAGCCGTGCATCAGATCAAGAACATCATGGCATACAAGTATGACTGGAACAATGAGGTTATCATGCAATTCTATGCCACCTTGTACTTTGACAAGAATGATGAGGCCATATATTGGATGACTGACAAGGTTTGGTATGTGGCTAGCAAGAAGAGGTTTGCCAGAGTCCTCAATCTCAGGTATAATGACACCAAAGCTTCATGCAAAGAAAGTAATGACTCTGGCAGATTGAGGCTTTGTATGACACTTTGAGGAGTTTCACGGTGGGGACCATCAAGGGTCCTAAGGATGTTCTCGCTGTCCTCAACGAGGATGTTGAGGGTCACTCTTTCTCCCAAGGAGGAGATGCTTCTACCATCGATTCCTATGGAAGGAACTTGTCAAGTTTCATCTCGCCGAGCGCACCCACCCGTTTGATGTTGTCGATTTCATGTGGGAGTCGATGAGACAGAATGCGCAGAGTAACATGGCCAGTTGCAGCTATGCACCCTTTGTGATGACCTTGATCTCTTCTGTGAGTGGGCTGAAGTTTGTCAGAGATGAGGAGCATCTTGCTTACAAGGTCCGTCCTCAGTCTACTCCAGCCCCTCCATTTGCTCTGGTCCTGCTGCTAGACTTCGCCGAGGTCGTGCTTCAGGCTCTACCTCTACCCCGGCCGTGCCTCCTGCCAGTTCTTCGGGGTAGTCCGAGGTTCCTAGTGGCACTCTTCAGCGGATGCTCAAGCACGTCTTCCTCCTTTGCCGCGACATTTCCGCCAGGCAGAAGGTGGTGAGCAAGAAAATCAAGAAGAATGGTCAAGACATTCGCAGCATCCGTTGCCACAATGGCGAAGCGGTCTCTCCCAGCGACTCCTCCGGGTCTTCCGAGGAGAGTAGCGATGCCACCTCTGCAGATCAGCTCTTCGGCATCACCTCCTCCTCTCCGCTTTGCCTTGGAGATGACCCCGTAGCGAGTACTCGCGTCCGAAGCGGCGAAGGCGACGACGAGTGATCCTTCGTGTTTCTCCCTCTTGTGGTGTCTTGATGCCAAAGGGGGAGTGATATCCTTAGTAGTCGCGTTGTCTTTAGTCGTGTTGGGCGTTTTGCGTTTCCTTTTGTCTCTTACTCGCTTGTGTTGCTTCATATCGTTGCATGTCGTTGCTTATTTATTGTCATGAACTCTGTTATTCCATGTAATGACTTTATTGCTTACTTTATGCTTGGATTGTGTTCAGTTACTTGTGTTGTATTCTCGGATGCTGTGTGTGAGGGGGAGCTCTCGGTTATCTCTCGTATAATATGTGCATTTGTTTCCACTAAATTCTTCTAATGCACACATTTAGGGGGAGCTCCTCTTTTTAATCTTATAGCCTAAGTCTAGTTCTCGTTATTTCATTTGCTGATTAATTGTGTTGTCATCAATACACCAAAAAAGGGGGAGATTGAAAGTGCATCTAGGCCCCTCAAATTGTTTTGGTGATTAATGATGACACAATTAAAGAGATCTAATGTTTTATCCAAGAATACTGCAGATATCGAGATCATATCGAGCTTGGAATGACATTGGACGCCCCTATGACTACCTAAAAGCAAAAGGACGGCATCAAGACCAAAGTTGTAACCTTTTATTTATTTGTGTCTTAAGGATAGCCGTACTATTAAGAGGGTATGACGAGAAATCGACTTTAGGATGTGCATGTGCTCAACATCATATACTGCATCTCAAATTAGCACTCCTTCATTTGGTTTTGAAAAGTTTCAAATTGAAACCGAACTGGGTAACCCGGAGTATCCGGACATTTGGTCCGGAGTCTCCGGATTCAATCCGGAGTATCCGGACATTATGTCCGAGTCTCGGGTTGGACCTCTCGGTTGCTTTTGGTTCCAGCTGGTCCGAGTATCCGACATTTGGTCCGAGTCTCTGGATAACCCGAGTCTCCGGTTATTTGTCCTGACACTCCGGCCTGTTCAAAAGCACGGAGTAACGGCTTAGTTTTCAAAAAGGGTATTTAAAGCCTCCACTCCACTCCAACGGCAAGGATCTCTATTGAGCTCATTCATAGCAGCATTCAAGCCATTCCTAACCATCTCTAAGCATTCAATAGAGCCCCCACTTCCTCCCACCAATTAATTTGGTTGTTGATCCTTTTGGTGAGGAGAGGAAGAAGCAAAGTGCTAAGTGCATTCATTTCATCCTGTTGAGCACTAGTTCATCCTCCAAGCGATTCTTCGTGGTGCTATTTCTCTTGGAGGTTGAAGGTCTCCTAGACGGCTAGGAGTCACTGGGAGCTACCGACGCGTGTGGTGAGCCCCGGCTGCTTATGAAGGCTAGTCTCGCCTCAGAAAGGAAAGAGACAAGAAGTGAAGCCGTGAGTGCATTTGTGCAACACCGGAGGAAAGCGGGTTGAAAGAGACCCGGCTCAAGTGTGACCGAGCCACCTCAATCGGAGACGAGGATTCCCTTCAAGAATCCGAACTTCGGTGAAAAAATTGCGTCTCTCGCTCTCTCTTTTACTTCCTAGTCTTGCTTACTTGGATTTGAATTTGTTTAGTTAGATCTAGCTCTTTGCATAGCTCTAATTCAAATCCTATCTAGCAATTGTTCTAGGTTGTTTTTGCATTCTATTTCTAGTAGTTTATTGCGCCTGCTAGAGTAGCTTTTATTGCGTTCCCGAGCCAGCTAACCCGGAGAGTCCAGACTTTAGACCGGACACTCCGGATAAGCCGGAGTATCCGGACCAAAACCCGGAGACTCCGGATTGACCAGCTCGGCCAGTTTTATTCCGCTGCGTAAATTTTAATCCGCCTATTCACCCCCCCCTCTAGGCGACATCGTTGGTCCTTTCAAAAGGGATCGGGCACTTTAGTGCCAAGGGATGTATCGAAGGAGGAGTGTGAGACCGTTTCCTTTCGTGGTCTGTTTGGGATTTTATCCTATCGCTTGGGTCATGCCGAGGCCTTGTATGGGTGCTTTGGGTTTCAATATTGAGTAAAGTTCTTGCAAGAGGTTGATCGTGGGTTATCATTAGAACTGTGGGTCTTCGAGCCTAAGCATCTTACCATCGGGTCTCGATCAGTGTAGTTCCAGTGGCTTTAGTCAGAGAGAGAAGTGGTTTGGGAACTGGAGTCTCGCATGCGCGAGAAGTACCCCGAGCTTTTCGCCTCAGGTATGAGATGTGAAACCTAGCTATCTTTTGCTTTGCTGGGTTGCGTATTGGTGTGTCTTGGATTCGAGGTCGAATCCTGTTGAAGGGGGGAGAATGTGACACAACGGAGTGTCGTATCTTATAAAATATGAATGTTGAGATCAAAAACTTTATAAAATGTGAAAATGGAGGTTAAAACTTTACGTTATGCCGTTTATAGCGTGTTTTTGGGCCTTTTTCGGGTGTTTGGGCCTCTCCGGGGGACTTTGGGCCTTGGGGGATGAGTTGGGCCTCCAGTGGAAGGGTTTGGGCCCAAGGGGGGGACTTTTGGGCAACCAAATCTGGCCCCCACCCCTTGGTGTGCCCCCCACTCCCTCTCCCAACCCTAGCCGCCACCCCCTAGCCCCCCCCCATGCGCCTCCACCCTTGCTCTCCATATTCCCCCATGGCGCCACCACCCCTCTCCTCCCCTCTCCACCTCCCTTGCTGCCCCTAGGGGAGTTCTCCACCTCACCACCCCGCAGATCCGTCCATTGGAGCGCTCCGCGATGAGGAGATCCGGTGGATTTGGAGCAATGAATGAGATCGCGCGAACCGGGAGGAGATCCGTTGGGTTTTCATTCGTCGGGCGAAGGTATGGCCACGGGGATCCTTGGGGTTGGTCTAGGTTATGTTCTAAGGGTTAATATCATGTTTTTAGATCAATTGGTGGTGCTGGAATTGAGTAGATTAGATGAAATTTAGAAGTTGCCACGTTCTCTGTTTTGGGCAGCATGAGCAGTCGACCTAGGGTTTGGGTTTTCACCAATTTATATTCGGAATTTGGTCGGCCGCCTGTTGAAGAAGTTGTAGGTAATTTCAATACCTTTCAGTGGGTATATAGAACGTCCAATTCTGCCTAGCCGTTTGAAAGTTATGCTAGTTTTACCGAACATATTAAAATCTGTGACGTGATTGAAACAAATCACGGTATTCTGTAGATTAAACCACTTTAGAGTCCGAATCAGTTTTTCCATATACTTAGAAAAAGTTAGGAAATTTCCTAAGATATGCGAGGATGTACTCGTTTAATCGATACGGAGTCGTAGAACCCGAGTTATGCTCGTTGCAAGTCTGTTGTCCCGACGGGACAGAACCTTTGTTTTTGGGTTGTGCGGGTAGTTTGCGAAGTCGGGGTAGAAGAGTGTTTGCGTATTGTTTTGTGGGCATGTTTTTGAGTGTGTGGTGCCTATGTGCAGGTGTTGTGACCCCGGGGGTGCCCTCTACGTCTCGCCAATCCGTCGCCCGTGGTGGAGGCAAGTGTATTGGAATGGGTAGCGGGTTGTAGTTTTCTAGATTGGTTGAGATTGAAGTTGAATATATGATATGTTCACATGCCATGCTTAAATGTTTGCCATTGATATGATGAATATGCTTATTATGTTATGATGCCATGTATTAATGTACAAAGTTATTTATGATGTTGGCATGTTTGCATACATGGCATGATGCATGGCCCGGGCGGTGAGAAAGTCATAACTAGTCCAGGGAAGGTCGGTGAGAAAATTATGATTATTCCGGAGAGCCAATGAGTAAGTCCTACATCGTGATTCTATCCACCACGGTGTATGGAAGCGAGGAGTAGGCACCCTCCATCTTCGGGATGGAAGGGGGGAGAGGGTGCACACCGACGGGTGTGTACTCAACCATACCGGTATGAGTTTCCAAGGATACATGAGCATCGCATCGCATTGCATACATAATGATGGTGAAAATGATATGTGATCATGAATGAGATGATAGACATGATGTGAGTTGTTGTAGCCATGAAATTGTTTCTTTTGTACCATTGCAGTATACTTGCTGAGTGATGAACTCACGCTTGTGTTTATGTTTTTTTTTTAGGTACCATGACACCGGCATGTGGGAAAGGGCGTTAGCTACACATCTTCACGTAGTTCCAGTCACATTTACCAAATTTTGAGTCATGACCTTAATAATAGTGCCATGAATCTTGGTGTATGGATTAAATTATGGTCGGGTCCCTTATTTGCTTCGTTATAGTTTATGGAGTGGTTGAACTTGATATTATTGCCTTATGTTGATGCTATATCCATTTACATTGCTTCTTTAGATGTCTTATGATATGATATTACTTGCCTGTTATTGCTGTTGTCTCAATCATGTTAAAACAAAGGAGATGCTGCCGAAATTTTCGGTTTTAGCATTTGCTCCTTTGTTGTAATTTGTCTTTATTAGTGGTATTTAGGTGTTGTTTAGCCTATGTTTGGTAGCATTCGGGCATACTAGATGCCGGGGTGTTACATTCTTCATGGCCTCGAAGGATGAGTCCTTTTCTCACTTTAGGGGTTTTATTCGTAGGTTGTCCGTTGAGCTCCCAGGTGCCTTACGAGCGATCCGCAGTGATAATGGCACAGAGTTCAAGAACTCCTACTTTAGTAGCTTATGTGAGGAGTTAGGCATAGAGCATCAGTTCTCGTCTCCATACGTTCCTCAGCAAAATGGTGTAGTGGAGAGGAAGAATAGGACCCTGGTTGAGATGGCCAGGACGATGCTAGATGAATACAATACTCCTAGGAAGTTTTGGGCTGAGGCTGTAGCTACGGCTTGCCATGTTGCCAATAGAGTCTTTCTTAGGGCACACTTGCACCGCACATCTTATGAGTTGAGATATGGGTGAAAGCCCAGTTTATCTCATTTTCATGTTTTTGGTTGCAAGTGTTTCTTCTTGAAGTCTGGGAACCTAGACAAGTTCGAGTCACGCTCTGCTGACGGGATCTTTCTGGGTTACTCGACTTCTGCTCATAGCTATAGGATTTGGGCTATAGATTTGGGTAGGATCATAGAGATCTGTGAGGTGACCTTTGATGAGGCTAGCCATGGTGCTAGACCGGACATTTCTGGCTCTTCTCCACTTTCCCAGTCTATTTTCTCCGAGGAAGTTGACGACGAAGATGAAGGCGCCACGCCTGATCCAGTCACCATTCCTGCTCCCGAGGTGCCTCCCATTTCCATTTCTGCACCTCAGGGAGATCAGCCCTTACCCTCAGACTCTTCGACAGCTAATGACTCTATTCCTACTTCTCCCACAAGAGTAGATGTCACTTCTGCTTCTAGACCTCCCCGCCACATTCAGTAGGCTCATCCACCTGACCAGATCATTGGAGAACTATTTGAGCTAGTCACTCGCTCCAAGTTAGGTCTGTCCACTTTCTGCCTTCACTCTGCCTTTGTTGCCTCTTTTGAGCCGAAGGATGTTTCTCATGCATTATCCAGTGAATCTTGGATTAATGCTATGCATGAGGAACTTGAAAACTTCGAGAGGAACAAAGTTTGGAAGCTTGTCGAGCCCCCTGCTGGTCACAACATCATTGGGACCAAATGGGTGTTAAAAAACAAGTAGAGTGAGGATGGGGTTGTAGTTCAAAACAAGGATAGGCTAGTCGCTCAGGGTTTTACTCAGGTCGAGGGCCTCGACTTCGAGGATACTTTTGCCCCTGTAGCCAGACTAGAGGCCATCAGGATCCTGCTCGCATTCGTGGTGTCCAAGGGCTTCAAGCTTTATCAAATGGATGTCAAGAGTGCATTCCTCAATGGCTTCATTGAGGAAGAGGTGTATGTCAGACAGCCTCTAGGATTTGAGAACCCCAAGTACCCAAACCATGTCTTTAAGCTTTCTAAAGCTTTGTATGGACTAAAGCAAGCCCCACGGGCTTGGTATGAGAGGCTAAAGTCCTACCTCTTGAGTCAAGGTTTTCATATGGGTCAAGTGGACAAGACTCTTTTTGTCAGACATTCCGATTTGGACTTTCTCCTAGTCCAAATCTATGTCGACGACATCATTTTCGGTGGTTCCGCGCATTCGCTCGTTACTCAGTTCTCAGATGTGATGAGTACTGTGTTCGAGATGAGCATGATGGGCGAGTTGAGCTACTTCCTTGGCTTCCAGATTAAGCAGACTCGGGATGGTACATTCTTGCATCAAGGCAAGTACACTTGAGACCTCCTGAAGGGCTTTGATATGTCTGATGGGAAGCCAGTCATGACTCCTATGGCCACCACTGCTGTCCTCGAGCCTGACGAGGATGGCGAGCCAGTTGATCAAAAGGAGTTCCGAAGCATGATCGGCTCTCCCTTGTATCTCACTGCCTCGAGACCTGACATACACTTCTCTGTATGTCTTTGTGCTCGATTTCAGGCTTCTCCTCGTGCCTCTCACCGCTAGGCAGTGAAGCGCATTTTCAGGTACCTTCGAGCTATCATTGATTATGGTATTTGGTACTCTTCCTCCTCTTGTCTGTCCCTTCGAGCCTTTTCTGATGCAGACTTTGCTGGCTATAGGATAGATAGGAAGATCACTTCTGGCACTTGCCAATTTATTGGCACTTCTCTTGTTTCTTGGTCCTCTAGGAAGCAGTTTGGAGTTGCTCAATCCACTGCAGAGGCCGAGTATGTCGCTACAGCCAGTTGCTGTAGCCATGTGCTTTGGATGAGATTGACCCTGCGGGACTATGGGTTATCAGCAGAGTGTGTTCCACTCTTTTGTGATAACACATCTGCCATTCATATTGCTAAGAACCCAGTGCAGCACTCTCGGACCAAGCACATTGATATTCGATATCACTTCCTTAAAGACCATGTGGAGAAGGGTGACATAGTGCTTCAGTTTGTGGAGAGTGACCACCAGTTGGCTGACATCTTCACCAAGTCTTTGGATAGCATTAGGTTTGTTGCCTTGAGAGGGGAGCTTGGGATTATGAGCCCATATGGCATATCTTGAGGGGGAGTTGATGTGTATTATATGTTTATATGTGTATATTCAGCATTTTCTTCTATTCCTTCTGGGTATCTTTGGGCTTCTTTTCATTTTGTTGAGTCCACTTCACCTAGACTTCTAGCATGCTTCGGCATGGACCTCTCATCTTATGCTTTAGGATGCTATTCTCTTCTTCTTCTCGATTGAGCTCACTCACAGTCTTGTAGGTCTAGCAGGTGTTGGGCCCCCTGGGTAGATAGGGTATGTGTTTGCTCCTGAGATGGAGTTTCAGAGTTAGTTTTCCTTTGTAAGTCATATGGGGAAGGTGAGAGCGAGTCTAAGCTTAGTGGTCTCTACCATCTTTTCTATGCTCTTAGATCACCCAGTTGTCAGTTTCTCCTTTTCCTCTTCTCATTTTTGTCTTTCTGATTTCAGTTGAATTCTTTTTATTTCTTAGAATCAAAATTGCTAATAACTCAACTTGACTCAGATTTGTTCTAAAAATTGACTCACATATAGACTTGTTTTCATTTTCTGAGCTTTATCTTTTATGCAATTGATAAAATTTAAGATATGTTGCACCTAGCTACTTTCATGAAGATCCTTTCTAGTCTAGGTCATATCTAATCTGTTGTATCATGTTTAAACTAGCCATCATTTAAGTTGAGCTTTATTGAAAACTTGATGAAACATAGCTTTTACTTGCTATATTTCTTTACTAGATGCTTATGCCATGCTTAGTGAAATAGTGGGTTTCTACTAGAGTCCCTAGAGTAACTTGGGTTAGCTATATTGTTCCATTCCAGCATCCTCACCAGGCTCATGAATCTAGGTGCTACAATGCTAAAAATTGACTTGTTTTCACTAAAAATCGATTTCAACACTCTACATTCTCAAGACTGCTTTCCATTGCACTTGGGATGAACTTGGAGTATATCGTGTATGACCAAGACCACTCTTTTAAGCCTCGTGCTTGAGATGGTCGAATAGGGCTTGAGTCAATAAATTGAAAAATGCAAAATAAACTAGAGGAAGAGAGTGACGCCTAGGAGACCTATGTCGATGGCTCCTAGTCAAGGTTGTGTTTCACTAGGATAAGCTCTCTACACCTCAAAGGTTTGCGAAGCAGAGTGAAGCTTAGGAAGTCTTTGTCGATGGCTCCTAGTCGAGGATGTGCTTCACTAGGCCTAACACTTTGAACCGCTTTGTGAGCATTAATCTAAAAATTTGCATTTGAAGAGATGGTTAAGCATGAGGGTTCTCTAATGGTCTTGTAGCTTCCCAAAGTGTTGACTAGGTTGAACTCTAGTATATCCATTTGCTCCTTACTTTGGCTTTGTTTCTAGTCTTGAAGTTATACTAAGTGTTGCTATTGTTGAAATCATGCAAAATTAATATAATTTCTTTTGAGCTAGTTAGTAAAAAAATTTGAAATATGCCTTTGGATATGACTTAGAATGACATATTCTGAACTTCAGTATCTTGGTGTCACCCTTTGTCTAAATGGTCACTTGCATAATCCTCAAAGCTCTTCTAGGTTGCATTTCATTCAAAAAAAAAAAATTCTCTCTTGATGCCTATATTGCCAAACGGGGGAGAAAACGTAGAAAAAAGGCATCTTAGAGGGACAAAAATTAAAAAAAAAATACTTTTTCATGATCATGTTAAACAATTGTTCTTGCATTTGGATCATGAGTAATATTAAGCTTTTTGGAGGATTTCTTAGTTTTTGAAGCTTTTATCGAAAAATTGTTCTTTCTTGTGTGGAGCTCTGAAAATCTTCTCATCTATTTGGTCATGAGCTTGCTTTCTCTTTTAGTTGGACCAAATATGATTTTTGCAATCAAATTGCTTTTCTTCTTCTATTTTCAAACTCAAATTATGCCTTTTGTGTGGTTTGTCAATATACTCGTCAAGGGGGAGATTGAAGGACCATGTGGAGGTCCATCCATATTTGTGATGAGTATTTGACTTTATTTGAGCAAGGTGTTCTCATGTTTGAATTTCATTTGAATCAGAATTCAAAAGGAAGCAATTTGGGTTGTGTTGGTCTCTTGTGATACTACTGGCCTTTGGTTGGCGGTAGAACCGACTAATGAATGAGACATGATTAATTGTGAGCATTTGTGATGTTTATTGCATATTATTGCACAATGCTATGTGATGGTTTTCCTTATCTTTGATGGTTGCAGGATGACGGTGCTAGGTCATGGTGAGGATGATGATGATCGGGACTAGGCGAGGTGCGTCGGAGGTCGAGACGGTTGAAGATCGCCAGAAGATGATCGGAGACGAAGTCTGGGCAAGTCAAAGAAGATATGGAAAGGGGATGATACTAGCTAGATGTCGCGAGGATCGATGAGGGCCATTGGATCATGGTCTAGTTGATAGGTTAGCGGATATAGGTAGTATGCTTTGAAAAACGTGCAAGAAAACCCATTATATGTGTAGGGTTTTGGGTTGCCCTTGCATGGTGGAGTGAGTGGGTTAATCCTAGCCCTTGGTGGAGTGCTCTAGGGTTTGGGACTCATCCAAGGGTGGTAGGTGGCCTAAGAGTAGTATAAATAGAGTGGTGGAGGAAGGCCTCCATGCCCATTCATTCTTTGAGTTGTTGTGTTGCTCATTTGAGCTTTGCCCACATGAAGAGAGGCTTTGTAATCACACATCCCTGAATGAAATAGAAGTTTCAAGGGCCAAATTTATTTTCTCGCAATTTAATTCTTGCAATTTACATTATGTCTTTACTTTCGGCATTTACTTTCATGTATTAAATTCAGTATTTACATTCCCGTATTTACATTTATGATTGCTGGATTTTGTTCTTGACTTGAGCGATTCGCATACACCTACTTCTATATTCTATTTGTATCTTCGCTCAATTTTAAGTCCATTTGCCAAAGTTTGTATGCCGCAAGAGTTTATTTGCCAAATTTCTATCAAAATTGCAAATCTGTCCTGAACTTGTTCTTCGCGCAGCAATCAATCTTTGATCTTTAGAAAAATCCTTTTTGATTGTTTCTTATTGGAGAATGTGCATGACTCATATATCCATCTGTGAAAAAATTTTGGAGTCCATTAGTTGCACTGTTTTGAGCTGTGAGGTGAAAACCGAGCCCCAAATTTTCTGATCGGAGTTCCTGACTGTCAGTAGTCCGTGATTTTTCCTGTTTTTTCTATATGGCTTCTTGGGTTGATTTTTTGTGGAGTGTTTCACGACTCATCTCCTCATAGGGTGAAATTTTTTTGAAAATTTGGAAGCAACAGAAGTCCACCAACCACCTGCTCCAAGTGTGGTCAATTCCTGAAAAAAATATGCTTTTGCTTTTCTAAAAGAGGCTTTTTGTGATTTTGCTTGATCTCTTTTAGAAAAGAAGTCTTTGAATTGATTCCTCTTTATTTTGGACACTTAACAACCAAGATTGTGATTTACAAATCCCTCACATGATTCATGGTTCTCATCCATGCAAACTAGGGATACACATAGTTGTCGAGTCGTTCCGGTTTTTGCGGGTTTCACGAATTTGAGGAGCACTAGTTCCCTTGTGGGATTGTTTTGAGTACTTTGAGTGGGGAAATTTTATTTGGGATCATTCGCCCCCCCCCCCCCTCCGATCGCCATCTCGGTCTTTCAATTGGTATCAGAGCCGGTTTTGCTCTTTTATAGATCTTGACCGATCTCAAGAGCCATGGCGACAGACAAGTACTCCTCTAAGCCTCTAATTTTTGCTGGAGTTGATTATCCATTTTTGGAAGGTTCGGATGGAGGCATACTTCACTGCCCAAGGATTTTCTATATGGCGGAAGGTGAAGCTCCTGTATGTGGTTCCGGCCGATGAGAACGTCAACGCCGCAAACATGGCTGACGTTGAGGCAAACGCTAAGGCCAAGAACCTCCTCATACAGGGACTTAGCCGCAGTGAGTGTGATCGTGTCTCTCATCTACGATCGGCTCACGAGATCTGGGTGACCCTCAATGCTTACCATGAGGGCACCACTCAGATCAAGTCCGTGAGACAGGATCAATTCAAGCGTGACTACAACAAGTTTGAGCAGCACGTCAGTGAGAGCCTCGACGAGTGCTTTGCTTGTTTTGCAAATCTGACTCAGCATTCACAGACCTGCAGTAGAAAGCTTCACGGTCGAATGTATACCTGACTGTTTCTACACACAAGGCTAGAAAACTTTCATCAAATTGCTAAGCCCCCGAGCTTGCACTCGGGTAGGCCACACATGACAAACACTATCTAAGATGAAATAAAAACTGCACAATTTTTGCAAATCTTCATCGACCTTCTCACTTAGGCTTTGAAGCAAACATGAACCTGCTGAACAGCACATGTAGAACTGACTAGAGACCTCGTCTCCCACCGACCGCTGAGCGTTAGATGTTTGACAATCTAGTTCTCGGATGCACGCAGGATAGATTTTACTTGTTGCCGGGTTCAGGCATGGCCATACATTGGTTTTGTTTGCTAACATGCTAAGCATGGGATCGAATAAATGCATGCAAAGAATCGTATGCAAATGAAAAAAATCTTATCTACAGCTCCTAGGTCGATAATGATATCAACTAGGAAATATAACAAGGTATCGGGTTACCTGTAGCCCCCAACTCCTTACTTGATGAAGCCATCGAGTGGGGAGTAGATTGCTGTAAGCACAAAGTTATGATGCAGCCCCCAACACTTTGCCCACGAAACATGTCGAGCAAGAAGTGAAGCATTGCCATCAATGATATCTGTTGTGACTCCCAACCCCTTATTCGATAAACATATCAACCTGAGAGTGGAGCCAAATATAGAAAAATCGTGCAGAATAGCCCTGACCTTCTACTCGATGAGAGCATCAATTAAAAGGTTGGCGATGTAGCCCCCGACTCCCAGCTCGATAACTCCATCGAGCTAGGAAGTTGAGCATAAGCATTAAGGATGTAACCCCTAGTTATACACTTGGAACGACCGAAGTAAAGATGTAACATCCCAAAATTTTGCTTTTATTGAATTTATTGAGTTATTTGAATTTTTGGAATTTTCTAGAATTTATTTGGATTTAATTTGAATTAAGTCTATTTTTGGATTATTGAAATATTTAAAAATTTCATATAAAGTTTTGTTGGAAATATTTTATTTGTGTCCAAAATGTCTCAATGTATTTTCCAGAATTTTCCTGGAATTTTTCTGATAATTTTTCTATTTTTCTTGAATTACTGGAGGTATTTTAAATAATAAAAACAAAAGGAAAAATCGGAAAACCCTAAATGGGCTGAGACCATGGGATCCGACCCGTTAACCCATTAGCCCGATTCGCAAACCCTAACCCTAACTAGTTAGCCGTCAGAATAGGATCCAACGGCTGAGACCCGTCCGCGTGTGTACGCGCGCGTGGCCGTTGGATTGGCTCCACATGGACGCACATGATGGTGCCGCATCGTCTCCGACCTTGCTGCGGAGAGCGCCGCTGTGTCTCAACCATGTGGGCCTAAGGTTCCGATTTTGGCGTGGACACCGATGTTATTTAATGCTTGGACCGGCTTCCAAGAATCCCTGTTTCCTTGCTCACCATTTGCCCTAGCTGCTGTTTGCCGAGCTGCCGCTGCCTGACGTCACTGATTGCTCATCGAAGTTCAGAGATAGCCGCCGCGGGTTTTTGCGCTTTTGGTCTCATCAGGCCTTCTCCTCCGCTCCTGTGCCCAGCCCCGTCATCACCAAGGCGAGACGCTTCGACCATGACATTTCACTTCGCCGAAGACCCCTCAGAACGCCATCCCACCCATCATCTTCCTCAGCTCCGACCGCCTCTGCCCGCTGCCGGACTTTGCGAACTCCATCAACCGTCGGATCCCCATCGCACGTTCAGTGCCGTAAGATCGAACCGATCCTATCCGTTAGATTTATGGATGTGTGACCTAGATTGAACCACGTAGGTAGTGTGATGAGTCTCCACGTGTCCTCGGGTAGAGCTATATAGCGTTGGATCTTAGCCGTCCGATCTAGATTGAACGGTTAGGATCAATTCACATAGATTTAGTTCAGGTAGATCGTGGCCATCAAATCTTAGATGAACGGTCCGGATGGTGCCACATAATGCGGTAGTTTAGAGGTTGGATTCATTTTGACATTCGATTTGGATTATGCGGATAGGATCAATTTGCGTAGTGTATAATTGGGGGGATCTCAACCGTTGGATTTGATTTAAACAGATCCGATCGAGCTGCAGCGCTAGCCAACCACGTCTTGCCATGTGAGTGCGGAATCCGGGGCATCATGGCTGAGCATCGGTCGTGCTAACGTCATGATGACGTCACCCGAGCGGGACCCACCGGTCAGCCACTACAACCGAGTACGCGTGACGTTAGCAGTGACGTCATGATGACGTCACGATGAGACCCGCATGTAAGTTCAGCCCATCGTGCTGTGTGATGATGTTAGCGTGACATCATCCCGAGCGGGTCCACATGTCAGTCACACGTGGTCTCATGGACCAAGTCCACGGTAGACCGAGCCGAGCGGTGGACCGAGTCTATACACCGGCTGACGCAAGCATGATGCAATAATCCGATTTTCCTTTAGAAAAATAATTCGGCCGAAATTCAAATAGTGGTTGACGTTAGGATGACATCATATTTCGAAATTTCCAGTAGAAAAATAATTCAATTAATTTTGTTTTTCTTTTATTTGCATTTTCAAACTTTGAATCGCTATAACTTTTGCGTTTGAACTCCGATTGAGGTGATTCAATTTTCAAAAAAAAATAAAATTGAGAAATATTTAATGGTGAATTTTATTTAATTTTTGGAGTTGAGTTTCTCTCTATTTTGGATATTTATTGTTTATTTATCCGTTTCGCGTAAACGTTGAATTGCCCGAAGGCTTCGATGGAGAGGTGTTGACTCAAGAAGGTCCAAAACCTAATCAAGACCTTTTCCAAGGCAATTTGTGCTTTGACCATGTTTATCCTACATTTAAACTTTATGTTGATTTAAATTATTGCATGCTAGTTTAGTTAAAATGTTTTCCATTAATTCTGGGAATAGCTATGCGACCTATTTGTTATATGCCACCCTTGTCTTTAGTAATTATATGACATGAATCATTTGTCACCCTAGATTATGGAATATTAGTTGGACAATAATAAATCACCAACATGGGATAACTAGACCGTAAATAGTTTGCTTAGCCATGCATCGTGTTATTGATATAATTTTTGAATGTCGACATTAATATTGACTTAATGAGATATGAAACGTGTTTATAAACGAGGTGACATGTGTTATTGATGATGTTGATAGCACGTGGTGCATGGTAATCAACTGGGGGATAAAATGATTTAGACTGAAGCAAGTGGCAAAAATGTTTATGGTGGGCCAGATGTGGCATTTGAGCGGTCGCATTTGATTTTTAATGATTTGAATATTGTGGACTTTTTTGGAAGTCTTACCTTGGTCACATTAAGGACTTAACTTTGCAATAATTTGAACTGAGTCTAACATACAACCACAAGTCTGGAATGGGACAGACCTAGCTGATTAAGTTGTGATGTCTAGATTTCGGTATTGTCGTGGTAGTGTGGGTTCTGGGTGTACGAGTGAAAACTCACATGGCGCAAGAGGGGGCCCTGCTGTGGTGGTGTAACCCTTTAGTGTTGAAATCTTAGCGGACAGTACTGGGTCTAGAAGGAGCATTGTAAAGGCTTTGTTATAGTCACTCGCCTTGGTGGTGTTTGACTGTATCTTGTGGGTAAAGTGTATAACCACTGCAGAGTATATAACCTATTCGAATAGCCGAGTCCACGGTATTGGACATTGCTCGGGGATTACAGTCAAGGGTTAGACTTTCATAAAAATAAACTTGGAATGGTGGGTATTATGGTATAGGAATGATGAACTTGTTTAAGGATGAGAAATGCTTTACTTGAGAAGTAATTGTGAAAGTTAACATTATTATTATTGCTTTACTGCTTTTCAATCTATTATGATTATTTGTGGCATGGAAGTAATAATTTTAGAGCTAGTGGTAACTTGGTTGCTTGGAAGAATGTTTGTAAACCAAAAAATTGGGGGGGCGTGGTGTGATCAATTTGTCTCTACAAAATGAAGGGCTTCTTCTCAAGTTTCTACACAAATTTTTTCATCGACATTCTACTCCGTGGGTGAAATGGACTAGGCATGTTATTTATATCCTCACTCTTTGCTTCAATATGCTTTCCCAACAGGTAGCTATTGGTGGAAGGATATTTTGAAGCTCATGCCTATATACTTGGCCTTATGCTCAGCTACTATCGATGATGGACGTGTGATACATTTTTGGGAGGATAACTGGTATAGAGCTCCTTTCTCTTCTCAATTGCCCGAGCTCTTATCTACCTATCTTCACCCCCGAGTGTCAATTCTTGGCATGCAACAATGTTAGTGTTATGCCCTTGAGGCATTCATATAGATAATTGTAACATGACTATGTTTATGAATAATAATATGATTATTGGTCCAATGAATGTATATCATTATATTGATCAGCAAGTATGTGACTTGCTTATGAAACTCTTTACTCATTGATATAATTCTGTAAGTATCTCTGATCGGGTATCATCGTATAGGACAACGATGAATAGATCAGCGCATGTATTGAACGATGATCATGTTTCATAGATCATGGGATATGGAGATATCATCAATACATTATGAATGCATGTTGAAGAACATGTTTTAGATAGACCCGCAATAGGACACTGCGAGAATGTTACATTCTTATATGTCATCAGTGTATCTCATACATAGTAGATGTATGATCCTTAGACCTGAGATTGTCACATTCCCTACATATGTAATAGTTTACCTTGGGGTTACCAAACACTATTTCCTAATCGGATAGTTATAATGGTAGCTTTCATGTTTACTATGAAATATGCACAGGGAAGTGAGCAGTCAAGATGTAATTTGCCACTCTAGTGTAACGGAGATATATGTCTAGGACACTCGTGTGATATAATTAAGGAAGTGCATGGACATGCCGTAATTGAGAAGTCAATCACAACTTATTAATATATCATGGATACGAGAGATGGATTGAACTGTCAAAGGATGACATGCTTCTCGCCTTGAGTTCGGTCTTCATATAGTTTGGCAAAGGGATTATTACATTAATACTTTGATCATATGCGTTTGGGAGTTAGCATGCTCTGCAAGGAGCCGCTACCGACTATTGGATTAGAAAAGGGTTTTCTGAATCTATGTCCAAATGCGCATGAACCTACAGGGTAACACACTTAACGATCTGGGACGCATTAATTTGGATTGGATTCGTAATTAATGGACCTCATGGGCTTAACGCGTTGATGGGCCCTGGCTTAGGGTTTCTTCTTGTGGCTATATAAGAAGAGGAGAAGGGTGGGCGTCATACATACTTTTCGTCCAGAACCCTAGCCTCCACCTCTCGTTGCCCCTGCCGAGCGACACGGTGCTTGCATGCCGACGCATGGCGTTCCTGATGGGTTCTAAGCATGGAAAACAAAATTTTTCCTACGAATGCAACCAAACACCAAGATCATATCTAGGAGATGCATGCAAACGGTTTCAGAAGGACTCACCCTCGTAGACCGAAAGCGGGAATAACGTTCCCGCAAACAAACGTGGTTGAAGTAGAGGTACACGCCCGACTTCAAAGTCGCGAAGATGAGCGCCACAAACGGCAGCAGCGCCCGCACTTGGTCACACGTGCGGAACAACGACGACCTCCAATCCCTCGATCCAGTAGGCAGCGGAAGTAGAGGATCCACGGAAACTCCAACAACACTACGACTTAGTGGTGGTGGTGGAGAAACTATTTCAGCGCTTCGCTTAAGCTCTTCGCTTGAAAAGTGTAACGGCGGAGGAGGGAGAAAGGACCAACCAAAGGGTTATGGAGATTAGTCCATGAGAGAGGAGCTCCACCTCCCTTTTATAGGAGTGAGTGGACTCTCCACTCTCTCCATGTGAATGGACTCTCCATTCTCTTCATGTGAATGGACTCTCCATTAAATAAATAAACAATTTTATTTCTGTTATTTTAATATTTGTTAATTCTTTTAATTAACAAAAATTAACACATACCCCCTTGAACTATTCCGATATCCCGAAACTATTCCGGTGCTGTCCAAACTTTTCTCCGGTGTTCCGTATCCACTCAAAAGCGTCGATGAACCTTAAGTGTGTCACCCTACGATTCGTGAATAAAAATGGACATGATCAAGACACCTCTCTGATCAATAATCATCAGTGGTATCTGGAGATCTATAATGACTCCCACTTACTCAACGATGAACTAGTGATCGTGTGAACCAAAAATAACATAACCAATTCCTTTTGTCTTGCGATATATTACTTATCCGGGATCCGATCATTGGTATCAACTATACCTAGTTCGATCCTGTTACCGACAAGTACTCTTTACTCGTTCCGTGATATGACATTCTTGTGACCTAGTCACGTGCTTGCAAGCGATGTCAATGTGATATCACCGAGAGGGCCCAGAGTATATCTCTCCGTCATCTGGATGGACAAATCCCACTCTTGATGCATGAGCCTCAACTAATACTTTCATAGTACCCAAATCCATCTTTATAGTCACCGTGTTACGGAGTGACGTTTGATGTCATCAAAGTACTCTTCCGGAGTTAGTGATTGACATCATCTCATGGTCTAAGGAAAAGAGCTATTTTGTATATGTTCAAGACAGAACAAACTTTAATGACTTGATCGAATTTGCTATACCAACTTGGGTGTGTGTTCATCACATCATTCTTCTAATAATGTGACCCGTTATTAACAACATCCAATATTCATGATCAGGAAACCTTGATCATCAGTTAATCAACGAGCTAGTTTAAAAGAGAGGCTTTACTAGGAACCTTTTTGTTTATTAAACACACATGTATCAACGTTTCCGGTTAATACAATTTTAGCATGAGAAATAAACATCTATTATAAACATGGAATAAGATAATAAACAATTTATTATTGCCTCTCGGGCATATTCCCTTCAGTCTCCCACTTGCACTAGAGTCAATAATCTAGATTACATTGTGATGAATCTAACACCCATTGAGTTCTGGTGCTGATCATGTTTTGCCCTTGGGAGAGCTTTAGTCGACGCGTCTGCCACATTCAGATCCGTGTGCACTTTGCAAATCTTTACATCGCCATCCTTGACATGTTCACAGATGGAGTGAAACCGGCGCTTAATATGCTTGGAATTCTTGTGTGACCTTGGTTCTTTAGCATTGGCTATGGCACCATTGTTGTCACAATAGATAACCATTGGGTCCAACGCACTCGGAACCACACCCAGTTCGGATATGAACATCTTCATACAAAGCGCTTCTACTTGTTTATACGAAGCGACAACATATTCCGCCTCTGTTGAAGATCCCGCCACCACAGATTGCTTGGAACTCCTCCACCTCCTGCTCCTCCATTCATTTCAAAAATATACCCGGTTTGTGACTTAGAGTCATCCGGATCAGTGTCGAAACTAGCGTCGACGTAACATTTTGCAACGAGCTCTTCTTCACCACCATATATGAGAAACATATCCTTAGTTCTTCTTAAGTACTTAAAGATATTCTTGACCGATGTCCAGTGTTCCAAACCTGGATCAGATTGGTACCTGCTAGTCAAACTAATAGCATGTGCCACATCCGGTCTTGTACACAACATAGCATACATGATAGAGCCTATGGCTGAAGCATAGGGAATCTTATTCATTACTTCTCTATCTTCTGCTATAGCTGGACTCTGAGTCTTACTCAACGTCTTGCCTTGCAACATAGGTAAGAACCCTTTCTTACTTTCGTCTATTCTAAACTTCTTTAGAATCTTGTCAAGGTATGTACTTTGCGATAACCCAATCAAGCGTCTCGATCTATCTCTATAGATTTTGATGCCTAAAATATACGCTGCTTCACCAAGGTCCTTCATTGAAAACTTACTGTTTAAGTAATCTTTTACGCTTTTCAAAAGTTCTATATCATTTCCAATCAACAATATGTCGCCACATATAATATCAGAAATGCTATAGAGCTCCCACTCACTTTCTTGTAAATACAAGCTTCTCCGTAAGTTTGGACAAATCCAAAACCTTTGATTACCTCATCAAAACGGAGATTCCAACTTCGTGATGCTTGCTTGATCCATAAATGGATCGCTGAAGTTTGCATACCTTATCAGCATCCTTAGGATCAACAAAACCTTTGGGTTGTATCATATACAACTCTTCCTCAATGTTTCCATTAAGGAACGCAGTTTTTACATCCATCTGCCAGATTTCATAATCGAAAAATGCAGCAATTGCTAACATAATCCTAACAGACTTTAGCATCGCTACGGGTGAGAAAGTCTCATCGTAGTCAACTCCTTGAATTTGTCGAAAACCCTTTGCGACAAGTCGAGCTTTATAGACGGTCACATTACCATCAGCGTCTATTTTCTTTTTGAAAATCCATTTGTTCTCAACGGCCTTACGGTCATTGGGTAGGTCCACCAAAGTCCATACTTGGTTTTCATACATGCATCCCATTTCGGATTTCATGGCTTCTAGCCATTTGTCGGAATTTGGGCTCATCATCGCTTCATCATACGTCGCAGGGTCATCATTCTCAATTACCATGACATTCATAGTAGAAACATAAAAATCAGGAGCATTACGCGCTCTTGTTGACCTGCGAGGTGTGGTAGTGTTCTCTTTCGGAGTTTCATGATCCTCATCATTAGTTCCCTCTTCATCTGGTGAAGTCAACTCCGAAACAACTTCCGGCGCTACTGCACTTGCCATTATATGAAGAGAAGGTTCAAAAACCTCGTTGAGTTCTACCTTCCTACTACTCACACCTTTCGAGAGAAACTCTTTCTCCAAAAAGGATCCATTCTTGGCAACGAAAACCTTGCCCTCGGATCTGTGATAGAAGGTGTACCCAATTGTTTCTTTAGGGTATCCTATGAAGACGCATTTTTCCGCTTTGGGTTCGAGTTTATCAGGTTGAAGTTTCTTCACATAAACATCGCATCCCCAAACTTTTAGAAATGACAGCTTAGGTTTGTTGCCAAAGCATTATTCATACGGTGTCATTTCAACGGATTTAGATGGTGCCCTATTTAAAGTGAATGCAGCTGTTTCTAGTGCATGACCCCAAAATGATAGTGGCAAATCTGTAAGGGACATCATAGATCGAACCATATCCAATAAAGTACGATTCTGACGCTTTCGGATACACCATTACGCTGTGGTGTTCCAGCAGGAGTGAGTTGTGAAACTATTCCACATTGTCTCATGTGTGTGCCAAACTCGTAACTAAGATACTCTCCTCCACGATCGGATCGTAGAAATTTGATCTTTCTATTACGATGATTTTCTACTTCACTCTGAAATTCTTTGAACTTTTCAAAAGTTTCAGACTTGTGTTTCATTAAGTAAATATATCCATATCTACTCAAATCATCCGTGAAAGTGACGAAGTAACGATATCCACCACGCGCTGACACACTCATTGGACCACACACATCGGTATGTATGATTTCCAATAAGTCGGTTGCCCGCTCCATTGTACCGGAAAACGGGGTTCTAGTCATCTTGCCCATGAGGCATGGTTCACATGTCTCAAATGATTCATAATCAAGTGATTCTAGTAGTCCATCAGAATGGAGCTTCTTCATGCGTTTAACACCAATATGACATAAGCGGTAATGCCACATATATGCAGCAATATCATCATTCAACTTAATTCTTTTGGCATTCACATTATGAACATGTGTACTATTATTATCAAGATTCAAAATAAATAAACCATTCTTCTCAGGTGCATGACCATAAAAGATATTATTCATATAAATTGAACAACTATTGTTCTCAGACTTGAATGAATAACCGTCTCGCATTAAACAAGATCCAGATATGATGTTCATGCTCAACGCAGGCACCAGATAACAATTATTTAGATTCATAACTAATCCTGATGGTAATTGGATAGGTAGCATCCTGACGGCGATCACATCAACCTTTGATCCATTGCCGACGCACATCATCACCTCATCCCTTGCTAGTTGTCGCCTGTTCCTTAGCTCCTGTTTCGAGTTACATATGTTAGCAACCGAACCGGTATCAAATACCCAGGTGCTACTGCGAGTACTAGTGAGGTACACATCAATAACATGTATATCATATATACCTTTGTTCACATTCCCGTCCTTCTTATCGGCCCAGATATTTTGGGCGATTCGCTTCCAAAGTGCCGGTGCCCTTGCAAAAAAACATTCAAGATGCTCGACTTAGGGCCAGCCTTGGTCTTCTTATCAGATGTGGCAACAGACTTGCCCTTCTTCTTGAAGTTACCCTTAGCCTTGCCTTTCTTGCCATTCTTCTTGAAACTGGTGGTCTTATGGACTATCAACACTTGATGTTCCTTCTTGATCTCTACTTCAAGTTTCGACATTGTAAGCTTCGGAGAGAGACTTCTTCATGCCCTGCATGTTGTAGTTCATCACAAAGCTCTTGTAGCTTGGTGGCAGAGACTGGAGAACACGATGAATTCCTAGCTCAATGGGGATCGTTATTCCCAAAGCTATGAGTTTATCGGCGTACCCAGACATTTTGAGTACGTGCTCACTAACGGAGCTGTTTTCCTCCATCATGCAGCTAAAGAACTTTTCTGAAGCTTCATAACTCTCTACTGCGGCATGGGTGTCGAAAATCATTTTCAACTCTCCCATTGTATCAAAAGCATTGCTGTGCTCGAAACGTTTTCGCAGCTCAGGCTCAAGGCCATACAAAATGCCGCAGTGAACTAAACTGTGGTCCTCCTTGCGAGTCAAGAAAACATTTTTCTCCTCCTCGGGGGCATCATCAGCGGGCGGGGCACCCAGCGGCGCATCAAGCACATAGCTCCTTTGAGCAGCGCTGAGGAGAATCCTCAGGTTAAGGGCCCAGTTGGTAAAGTTGCTACCGTTGGTGGCTAGTTTCTCTTTCTCCATGAACAGATTGAAATTGAAAGTAGGTGGTGCTATCTACAACGTATTTACAAAGTTACTTAGACTAAGTTCATAATAGATTAAGTTCAAGTTTAATTCAAAATTACTACGAGAACTCCCACTCAAAAACAACATCCCTCTAGTCATCTTTAGTGATTACACGAACCAAATTCACTATACCGAAACCGATCATCACGTGAGACGGCATAGTTTCAAAGGCGAACATCAATATGTTCATCATATCATCCATATGACTCATGCTTTACCTTTCGGTTCGTGTTCCGAGGCCATGTCTGTACATGCTAGGCTCGCCAAGTAGAACCAAAGTATTTGCGTGTGTAAATCTGGCTTACACCCGTTGTATGCGAACGTAGAGTCTATCACACCCGATCATCACGTGGTGCTTCGAAACGACGAACTTTCTTAACGGTGCATACTATGGAAGAACACATTATTATCTTGATATTAAGTTGAAGGGATCATCTTATAGTGCTAACGACGCGATCCAAGCAAAATAAGATGCATAAAAAGGATTAACATCACATGCATGAATAATGTGATATGATATGGTCCTTCTAGCACTTGATCTCCATCTTGTGCGTCATGGTATGATCTCCATCATTCCACCGGCGTGGCACCAAGGTCCATGGTGCTTCCATCTTGATTGTCTTCCTCCATTACAATATATCACATGGACATATACTTAGCACGCAGGCCATAAAAGAAAAGACAACCAAATGGCTCCTGCCGGTTGTTTAAATTTACAATAAATCTTATTTCATACAACAATCTTTGTATTAATGACCATATCACATCACATGCCTTGCAAAAACAAGTTAGACGCCTCGAATTTTTTTTTTCTCATATTTTACGCGGTTTTGGGCTTTCTAGGAAAGAACCGTTCTTACCTACGAACAAGAACCACAACGGTGATAAAAACATTATTAGCAAATTGTTGTAAATTAGATCATGACTATAGTAGGAGACACTGACACCCGCAAAGCCACTTATGCAAAGCAAGTTGCATGTCGAGCGTGGAACAAGTCTCATGTGCGAGGACATGTAAGGTTAGTCCGAACCGCTTCAAATCCCACTATGCCACCATGATCCAAAAAACACGAAAGTATGCAATAACATGATCATCAATGCCCACATCCATATGTGTTTTAACCGTACATAACATCTACGCATAGACACGGCTCTGATACCACTGATGGGTTCTAAGCATGGAAAACAAAATTTTTCCTACGAATGCAACCAAACACCAAGATCATATCTAGGAGATGTATGCAAACGGTTTCAGAAGGACTCACCCTCGTAGACCGAAAGCGGGAATAACGTTCCCGCAAACAAACGTGGTTGAAGTAGAGGTACACGTCCGACTTCAAAGTCGCGAAGATGAGCGCCACAAGCAGCGGCGCCTCCGTGCTTGGTCACACGTGCGGAACAACGATGACTTCCAATCCCTCGATCCGGTAGGCAGCGGAAGTAGAGGATCCACGGAAACTCCAACAACACTACGACTTAGTGGTGGTGGTGGAGAAACTATTTCAGCGGCCGCTTAAGCAAGCTCTTTGCTGAAAGGTGGAACAGCAGGAGGAGGGAGAAAGAACCAACCAAAGGGTTATGGAGATTAGTCGAGCTCCACCCTCCCTTTTATAGGAGTGAGTGGACTCTCCATTCTCTTCATGTGAATGGACTCTCCATTCTCTTCATGTGAATGGAATCTCTATTAAATAAATAAATAATTTTATTTCTGTTATTTTAATATTTGTTAATTCTTTTAATTAACAAAAATTAACACATACCCCCTTGAACTATTCCGATATCCCGAAACTATTCCGGTGCTGTCCAAACTTTTCTCCGGTGTTCCGTATCCACTCAAAAGCGTCGATGAACCTTAAGTGTGTCACCCTACGGTTCGTGAATAAAATGGACATGATCAAGACACCTCTCTGATCAATAATCATCAGCGGGATCTGGAGATCCATAATGACTCCGACTTACTCAACGATGAACTAGTGATCGTGTGAACCAAAAACAACATAACCAATTCCTTTTGTCTCGCGATATATTACTTATCCGGGATCCGATCATTGGTATCAACTATACCTAGTTCGATCCCGTTACCGACAAGTACTCTTTACTCGTTCCGTGATATGACATTCTTGTGACCTAGTCACGTGCTTGCAAGCGATGTCAATGTGATATCACCGAGAGGGCCCAGGGTATATCTCTCCGTCATCTGGATGGACAAATCCCACTCTTGATGCATGAACCTCAACTAATACTTTCATAGTACCCAAATCCATCTTTATAGTCACCGTGTTACGGAGTGACGTTTGATGTCATCAAAGTACTCTTCCGGAGTTAGTGATTGACATCATCTCATGGTCTAAGGAAAAGAGCTATTTTGTATATGTTCGATCAGCAACAAACTTTAATGACTTGATCGAATTTGCTATACCAACTTGGGTGTGTGTTCATCACATCATTCTTCTAATAATGTGACCCCGTTATTAACAACATCCAATGTTCATGATCAGGAAACCTTGATCATCAGTTAATCAACGAGCTAGTTTAAAAGAGAGGCTTTACTAGGAACCTTTTTGTTTATTAAACACACATGTATCAACGTTTCCGGTTAATACAATTTTAGCATGAGAAATAAACATCTATTATAAACATGGAATAAGATAATAAACAATTTATTATTGCCTCTCGGGCATATTCCCTTCAGTTCCATCCCCGAACGTGTGGACTGCTGTGGTGACGCTGCTGCTACTGCGGCGTGGAGAAGATGATCCGCAGCGAGGACGATCCAAGGTGAGGACAATCCGCGACGAGGACGATCCACGCCGAGAACGATCCACTACATCAACGTGCGAAGGATTCCGCAACTGCGCGTCTAGTGGTAATCTAATATGTGATCCACTTCTTGCGAGTAGCTTTCTGGTTATGCGGTAGAAATTTTAATTTGCGCTAGAGTAGCATACCGTGTTCCTCTTCAAGCAGGCTGAAGCGGACACTCTTTTTTTGCCCACGGCATGGAGCGAATCAGGGCTGCAGCAACTTGCGATTCTCAATGACTTGCAGCAAAACTTGGTTCTGTGTTTTGACACTTGTGATTCCTAGAAGTATTGTTGGCAAGCTCCGATATTTAGATCTCATAGCTACTATACCTACTACATGAAAAATCAGATTGGTTATGTGTTTGTTGGGCACAAGTTAATATGGAGAAGTAAGAGTCAACTGAAGCACAAAATATTTTTGTGGCTTCTTTTTCTGGATCGTCTGAACTCACGTAGCTTGTTGCAGCGCAAAGGCATATGGAATGGTAGTACAGCTTGTTCTCTTTGTGCTTCAGATATTGAAGAGAATCTTGTTCATCTTTTCATCCAATGTTCGACAATGTGTGAAGTATGGGATAGGCTTCATCTCTTCCTTCTGGTTATCTCACAAGATTGGCCAACAGTTATGCGGGAATTTGCTTTGGCAAATCTCTTAATTAGGCCATTTTTCAAAGAGTTGTTCTCACTTACATGCTGGCATATTTGGCTTCGTCGTAATGGCAAGATCTTCGACTCTACCAATTTACCGGCTGCTATTGTTGCTTCAAAGGTGCAGGCTGATCTACATCTCCTTCGAGCTCGATGGAAGGAAGCTTTTGGGGGAGCTATTACTATTTGACTCTCTTCTTTAGAACCGGACTAAGTTTTTTTGCTGGTTCTTTCCTTTGTCCTCATTTCTTTTGTTCTTTTTCCCTTTGCTAGGATCTTTGTACATAAACTTTTGATAAATATATGACTGTGGGGAAACCTATGCAGTTTTTTGCCCTAAAAAAACATATGCAATTAATCATTTCATTGCAAAAGTCAAAACAAACTTCGCATTTAAAGTTGGCACTACTGCTAACTAGGGGCCGGTAGTACCACCCAATCGACAGTACCACCCCCCAGTAGCTGGTAGTACCGATCGTTCTCACAACTCAGCAAAGACACTCTCTAGAAAATAACTACTGCCACATAAAGGCCGGTAGTCCCGCTCGGCCGGCAGTACCGCCCCAAACATCGTCAATTACTCATCACCAATATGGGTGGAGCTCCACATGGTTTTTCAGAAAGAATTCTTTGCAATTTAAAGCAGTCAAGTATCATACACTTCGGTCTCAAGGAGATAAATATATATTAGAAATAGCTAGGTTTAGGCCATTAATATTGATCAATATAAGAGCTAATTTCCCGCTTGAGTTCACCGCTCATCACCTAGCTCAGTACTTGGAGCAACCGATAGAAAGCTTACCGGAACTTAAGCTATGAAGTTGATGCTGTCAACAGACAGACGTGGTACAGCTAAGAGCATCTCCAGCAGAGCCCCTAAACCAGCCCCTAAACTTTAAAATAGGGGTGTAATAAAAAAACAGATCCAGCAGGGTCCCAACTCAAGCCCCTAAAATTAGGAGGCCCCTAAATTTGTCTTCTCAGCCCCAATTCCCAGGGGCCCCCAACTCCAGCCCCTAAAATTATGAGGCCTTTAAATTTGCCTTTTCAGTCCCAATTCCCAGGGACACAAGTACAACCCCTATTATTGAAGATAGGAAAATACATGAGAGGCTTCGAAAAATTTATCATGTTTTGAAAATTTTAAATTTAAATTTGAAATATCATATTTTTAAATTGTAGATGTTAATATGCTTATGTTTTATGTATTACAAATATTTTTTATTGAATTTTAGTGGTGTCAAATGAAGATTATACATAGCGGATATGTTAACATAGGAGAAAAAGTAAAATAGGTTCTGAGATTTAGGGGTCATTCTTTGGACTTGTGTTCGAAAACATGTGAGCACCCCTCTTCCTATACCGCATCAGACGCCATCTATCATGTAGCGTATAGCACCGTATAGCAACAGGAAGCCTCGACACTAAAATCTGAATCTAAAAATTCGATCGACGGGATCGAACCCTTAACCGGACGGTGCTCAGACGATCTCGATCATCGATCCCCTGGATCAAGAGCTCCAAGATCGCGCACTCCACAACCCGAGTATCAATGCACGGAAAGATAAACTAAGGTAATTTACATAACTGGGTGTAAATCTTACACGAGTACATTACAGAAACCAAAAGAAGTAAAGCGACAGTGGAAACAAAAGAAAGACAACCAGCCCAGCTGGCCTGACCACCCCACAAAGCTCTTGATCGAGGGAGGGACTACGAAGCCGCAACACTCGCAGAAAAGGGGCTCGCCATCATCCGGGACATCATCATTACCTTCCTCTGTGGAAAAAGGGTTAGTAGCAACGATGAGTACACGTATGTACTCGCAAGACTTTAGTGTATGGAAATATAAATAAATGCAGGCTGATTCATCGGGATAAAGCTTCTACATCAAGTTAATTGCGAAAATTTGGATTTAAAACAGTTCATCGAAAAGTAATACATAATTTGAAAGACAGCAGTTTGAATAAAACATATTTACAAAGTGTATGTAACAATCGAGCTCCACACCGCCACCATCCATGGTCGCGAATCGATACGAATCGACATCCATACATAATCCCATCGAGAATCATATACACATATCCACAATCCCATCAAGTACCATTCCACCACATACTTTATACCGACTCCAAATAGATTTTCGCTTTCAAAACCAAACCAAATCTCTATACTTGATATGATTAGAGAAGATTGCTCATAACCGTGAGCACGGCTAATCGATTAGAATTATTTGATACTCTGCAGAGTTTGCGCACTTTACCCAAACACAACTCGGACTTGCATCCCTGTCATCCAGGGTACACGCGATACACGAGGTATCCGATATACAAGAATGATCTATTCTTTCCCATCGTTGAGGTTATAGCCACACCCCAGCACCGGTGACGACAAATCCACTACTATGGCGATAAGAGGCCAACCACCACTCGGGCGGCCACGGAATACTCATCGTGACGATGGCGAATTGTTGGCCGCGGCATTACCCCATAGCAAGGCGTACACCGTTGTATCAACAAACATGAACCGGAGCGATTCCTCGCCGCAAAAGTACAAGCGCGCACACGGCGCGCATACGGCGGGTCGTGAGGACACACACACCGCGCTTGATCGCTCAACACAGGAAAAGGTCCACTCTTCGCCTACCAACAGGCATGGCTATCCCCTCACACTTCAAGTACTAGAATAGGCTGCCCCATCCCAGCATTGCGCTTGCACGGTGTTCAATTCAAAAACCGTCACAAGTTCGGTCCTTATATTTTTGCCTAGTGACTCAAGCGGGAACTCCACTTAACTCGCCAACCAATCACCACCATGTTTAACTAGCACATATTATACCTCCCGCCAAGTCTAATTACCAACTAGACACTTCACATTTTTACCAATATACCTTTACGATTCACATTTCCAAAACTTTTCCAAAACCAATTACATTTATCATAATTTTGAGCATTTGGTAAGGACTGACTTTGCTCACCTCTATTGCAGTGTCTAAGCGTATGCAATTACTAAATCGCTTATACCCAAGTGACATTTTATTAAATTGTCTAACCCTACTAAGGTTATCAATGATCTCAGTGGAATTAAATTGAGGGAAACCACCAAATCAGGTATATCTACCATTCCCACAAACTAGCAATTTACTGAATATAAACAATGCATATGGTTTGAGAAATCAAAGTAGACATCGTGAAATATAGGTTTCAAGATGGTCAAAGGAGGTGCTTGCCTTGTTGTTGCACTTCGGTGATGTCCGGGATGATGCTCGGGTTGTTCGAGGCGAAGCCCGACTCGCTAGCCTCTAATCGGTCAAAGCAACAAAAACGACATAAAGAAATACAACTTAGCAAAAGAAAGTTTTAAATGCACCATGAAGTGCATGCAATACACAAGAATGAAGTACAACCAAGAAACCCTGAAGAAACGACGCACTCGGACAACATCACGGCCAGGACGAAATTCTAACCCGGACAGTCCGGGTTTTGCATCCGGACAGTCCGGATAGGCCGGACACTCCGGACCGTTTCGTCCGGATACTCCGGTCCTAGGGCGTGTGGTCCAACTCGACGAGGAGACGGAGACCTTACCACTTCCTACAACTTCACCGCGACCCGATCTACGACTTTCGTACACCTAGCGAACTGGAAGGAGCTCCGAGCTAGCCGACTCTACGAGAAAACGTCGCTAACCCGCCAAACCTCTAACTCACACTAACAACTCCTTAAATCGACATTACTACTACCCGATCTACCACTCTAGCATACCACATTCACTAATCCAAATCCCATTTTCAACCCTAGAACCACTACACCCAAAACCCTAGAATCCAAGTTCAACCCTACCCTCCCAAATCCAAACCTAAGTCCTAAACCCACCATGAACGACTCTAGAACCCAAGAATCCCGCGAATCAAACCCTAAGAGAAAAGCTTACCTCCAAGGAAGATGGAGGAGGAGCAACGCCGGGTGGAGGATGGGGAATGACGGCTTGGGGAGGAGCACACCGAGACGGAGAGTCACCGGGGAGGGTTACCGGCCGGTGGTTCGCCGGAGAGGAGCTCGGGGTGGCGGAGAGAACACCAAGGAAGTGGGGAAACTAAAGTAGAAGAAGAAAGAATGGAAGGGAGCCACGAAATGGGACTTTTATACAAAACCCCACGCCAACACCGGACTCTCGGACTCAACCCGAGACTCGGGTTGGGGTCTCCAGAACACTAACCCGACACTCCGACATTGGTCCGACACTCCGGTTGAGCGCCGCCAGCCCAATCCGGATACTCCGGACTTTGTCCGGACATTCCGGGTTGGATCCGGATACTCCGGACATCCCAGAACTTTTGAACTTGGGCCTTGACGGCTAAAGTTTCCAGGGTTGATTACTAATTGTCCCAAAGTATTTTGGAAATTAATAGGGTCACAGGCACTTGCCCAACCTAATTCGAATTTACTTATGAGCGGAATTACTTAAGTTGAAGGGTTCTTTCTGATCCCAAGCAAGTATGTTCACTCAAGATACGGAAATACACAAGCACAGTGTATTATTGAACAGCGTTTGAGTCTAAATGTACAGTGGCTTGAGTATAGAAATACTCGGGATATTACAGTCTACCCCCCTTACAAAAATCTCGTCCTCGAGATTGCTAATCCTCTCGAAGAAAGTCGGGGTATTCTGCCTGAATATGGTCTTCACGTTCCCACGTGGCTTCATCTTCTGAATGGTTGCTCCATCGACCTTGAGCATCTTGATAACCTGATCGCGAGTGTGACGCTTCACTGTCTCGAGAATACGGACTGGATATTCTCGATACGAAAGATCAGGCTGCAAATCAAGATGGTCCAATTGGGTAACTTCCGATGGAACCCGAAGACTCTTCCTCAATTGGGACACGTGGAACACATCGTGAATGTCCGAAAGATGTGGCGGTAGCTCAAGCCGATAAGCCACAACACCAACCTTCTCAAGAATCCGGAACGGACCGATGTATCGCGGGGCTAGCTTCCCGCGGACTTGGAATCTGTGAGTACCGCGGAGTGGTGAGACCTTGAGGTAGACAAAGTCACCAACCTCAAAGCTCAACTCGCGGCGACGGCGATCAGCATAGCTCTTCTGACGAGACTGAGCTTCTCTCAGCCGGTCTCGAATCAAGCTAACTTGCCTTTCAGCCTTTTCAATCATGGTGGCCCGAAGAATTGCCTCTCACCAACCTCGGACCAAAACAAAGTGGCGTCTGCACTTCTTGCCATAAAGAGCCTCGAAGGCGACATCTCAAGACCGACTTGATGACTCATGTTGTAGGATAACTCAGCAAATGGCAAGCATTTCTCCCACGACTTGTCAGAGCACACCACACAAGCCCTTAGCATGTCTTCAAGGATTTGGTTTGCCCTTTCCGTCATTCGTCGCTTTGGGGATGGTAAGCGATCTTGAAGGATAGCTTAGTGCCAAGAATGGACTTCTAAGTCTCCCATAATCTGGAGGTGAACTGCGAACCACGGTCAGAGACTATTACTTTTGTAACTACATGGTGCCGAACAATATTCTCGCAAATAGAGTTCCGCTAGCTTGGCTCTGCACAGGTGGTATGAATCGATGAAATGAGCTACCTTGGTCGACGGTCAATGATCACTCAAATAGAGTCGTGACGGTGGAGGACCTCGGTAGACCCGGTAATGAAATCCATCCCAATCTCTTCCCACTTCCATTCAGGGATCTGCAATGGCTGAAGTAATCCGGCTGGCCTTTGATGTTCAGCCTTGACACGCTGGCACACATCACAATGCGCCACATGAACTGCAACCTCCTTCTTCATACCGCCACGTAATTGCTGCGAAGGTCCTGGTACATCTTGGTGCTGCCAGATGGACAGAGAGAGGAGTATCATGAGCTTCTCGACAGATCAACCCCTTGATCTCAACATTATCGAGGACATACACCTGCTGCCCATGCAAGATCAGCCCATTGGACTTCACGAGAAAAACACGGAGATGCGCCATTTTCACCAATCAAGCGTCTAATCTCAATCACAAGATCATCTTGTAGTTGAGCTGAATCACGAGACTCTAGAGTGGGTTGTACGGCTAAAGCGTAAACGTAACCATACTCAACCACTTCTAGATTGAGCTTCAAACTCTTCAACCAGCCGAGAGGCGGCCAATGACACCCAAGGCATTCATCGTGTGCAGCTTGCATCGAGGGCATCTGCAACCACATTTGCCTTGCCAGGATGGTAATGAATACCCGGATCATAGTCTTTGATCAGCTCTAGCCATCGACGCTGTCTCAAATTTAGATCTGGCTGCGAAAGAAGTACTTTAAGCTTTTGTGGTCGGTGTAGATCTCACATCTGCTTCCTATGAGATAATGTCGCCACAGCTTGAGAGCATGAACAACAAATGCAAGCTCCAAATCATGCGTCGGGTAATTGGCTTCATGAGGCTTTAGTCGAGAGAAGCATAAGCAACCACTTTGCCCTCCTGCATCAACACACATCCAAGTCCAAGACGGGATGCATCACAATAGACATCAAAGTTCTTGTGAATGCTCGGGAAGGACCAACACCGTGCAGTGGTGAGTCTATCCTTCACTCTTGAAGCTGGACTCACAATCAAAGCGACCACTCATATCTCTTCTCCTTCTTGAGTAGCGCTGTCATTGGTTTAGCAATTTTGGAGAAATTCTCGATAAACCGGCGATAGTATCCGGCAAGACCGAGAAAACTCCGAATCTCAGGGACATTGCGGGGCTGCTCCCAATTGAGTACGTCTTGTATCTTGCGTGGATCAACTGCTACCCCACCTTCTGACAGGACATGCCCCAGAAACTCCACTTGCTTGAGCCAGAACTCGCACTTACTGAACTTGGCATACAACTGATGCTCGCGAAGCTTGCTAAGCACCATATGCAAGTGAAGTGCGTGCTCATCATCATCCTTAGAGTATATGAGGATGTCATCAATGAACACCACTACAAATCTATCAAGGAACTCCATGAAGACTTTGTTCATCAGATTCATGAAGGTGGCTGGTGCATTGGTGAGGCCAAACGAAACAACTGTGTACTCGTACAGACCGTAGCGAGTAGTGAATGCGGTCTTCACGATATCCTCCGGGCGGATCTTGAGCTGAAAATAGCCGGATCTCAAGTCTATTTTGGAGAAAACTCGAGCTCCGCCTAATTGGTCAAACAAATCGTCGATCCGAGGGAGAGGATACTTGTTCTTGACAGTGACCTCATTCAACGGCCGTAATCAACGCACATGCGAAGAGTGCCATCTTTCTTCTTCACAAACAGAATCGGGCTGCCCTGTGGAGAAGAACTGGGACGAATGAACCCCTTCTCTAATCGCTTCCTTGAGCTGAATCTTCAACTCGATCAGCTCATCAGCAGGCATCCTGTACGGACGCTTAGAAATTGGAGAAGTGCCAGGTAAGAGATCGATGATGAACTCCAAATCACGATCAGGTGGCAAACCTGGCAGCTCATCAGGGAACACATCGGGGTACTCACATATCACCGGCACCTGACTGGTCCCCGTAACGGAAAGAGCACTGAGCAAAGGCTGCCGTGACCGAACTAAGAAAAGGTAACAGCAATGCCATCAGGGTTGACTAATGAAACGGATCTCCTGGCACAATCAATATGCCCCTGATGCTTGGACAGCCAGTCCATACCCAGAATCACATCAAGACCCGATGTCTCAATGTTGATAAGATCACCCCGAAAACCTACCCCGTTGATCTCAATTCTAACCCCTGGACTCACGAGCTCGGCAGTCAAAACAGATCCAGGCGAACGGATCAACAAGTACTTCTCGAGGTACAAAGAACAGACCTCATGCTGAACAACAAACTGTGAAGAAATAAAGGAATGCGACGCTCCAGAGTCAAATAATACCAAGGCGGGTACGGAATGAACAGACAACGTACCCAACACCACATCTGGAGCTGCTGCTGCCTCCTCTGCGGTGGCCACATTCAGGCGGCCATGGCCCGGAGCTGAAGCTGCTCGGGAACCGGGGCGTCCTGACTGCCCACTCCCACGTCCACCAGACTGACCCTGGGGACGGGCTGGTGCACCCTGAAGTTGTCACGCCGCCGCCTGCTCGGACAGCACCGCAAAGTGGCCCTTTCGCCGCAGCGTAGCAAGTGTTATGGCCAAATGGTTTCTGGGACCCCAATCGCTGCATCAAGCGGCTAGGTGATCGCGACCAACTCTGGCGTGGCGAGGAGGTAAGCCCTGGGACCTCGAATCGGCGGCGAAAGGCCGAAGCCGATCGAGTGAAGGTGCGGTCTGGAAGGTCCGCCGCCGATCGGGCCGAGCCGCCCACTTGCGCTATGCGGCTTTCCATGAGCGCCTTGGTGACATCCTCAATGCTAATGGCCTTGCTCACCAAGACACCGCAGACTAGGAATGTCATGGCCGGCGAGCCGAGACGGATCTCCTCGGTGAGGTGCTCCTTGAACAATGTCACTCTCCTAGCCTCGGTGGTCACCTCATCGAGAACATAGCGTGATAAATGGTTGAAGCGGTGGAGGTAGTCCATCACCGCCATAGACCCACTGGCGAAGGTCGTAGAACTCCGCTTCTTGATCTCGATCAAGCCCATTTGGAACATGGAAGGAGCGAAGGCGGACTTGAACTCTGCCCAAGTGGTGACTGATCTGCAGGCGAACAGCCTTGAAGTCGCTCCACCACGAAGGCCGCCGGTCCCTGGAGGTAGTAGGCGGTGTCTTGAACCTTCTCCGCATCGCTGCAACCGACTAACTCCAACTTCCTCCATGTCACTAAGCCAATCCTCTGCCTCCATCGGATCTCAGAGCTGAAGAAAAGCTCGGCGGTCGAGTTCGGAACTCCGACAACCGAGAGGCTATTCTTCTTCATTTATTCTTGCCTCGACAGCTGGACCATCACTCCATGAGCCGAGTCTGCCGCAACATGAGTGCAATCATGTCGGGAGCAGGAGGAGGTGGAGGGAGCTCCTCACTCTGGGCATGTAGCTGAGACTGAACCCCAGCTGACCCACCAAGAGGGGACTCGCGATTGGGCCCCGCTCCCATCAGATCACACGCTCCCCAAAGATCATCAGCTGCTGGAAGCGCACGAACTGTTCTCCTTCGGGGAGGCATCCTGAAATGCACAGTTGAGTCAACTAACTGTGCAAATCAAGTGCAGAATGATTGATCCCAAAGGATGCACTCATAAACACAAACACACTAAAAGCATTCATTCAAAGAAGCATAAGAACCAATTCAAAAACCAACTCAGGGAAACGACAAATAATCCCTAATTACAACCACAAACATCTATCCTTAACCCATTCTTAGCTAAACCCGCATTCCTCTTAATCCTTTTGAACAAGATAGAAGAAGGAAACAAATTTTGAGATTTGGATTAAGATCAGATTCATTTTGAAGAGTAGATAAGCGAAAAGCTATAGAATGGACAAGAATAGCATTCTACACTTTGAAAACAGAGTTTTGTACTTCAAAATAAATTTTGAGAAGAAAAACTCATCCCCTAAGTCTAACGTCCAAAGCTAACTAAGTCCTCCTGCAATCAATGGCTCACGATACGGTATTTGTGAGCACCCCTCTTCCTATATACCGCATCAGACGCCATCTACTGTAGCGTATAGCACCGTATAGCAACAGGAAGCCTCGACACCGAAAATCTGAATCTAAAAATTCGATCGACGGGATCGAACCCTTAGCTTCGGACCGGTGCACAGACGCATCTCGATCTCGATCCCTGGATCAAGAGCCCAAGATCGCTGCACTCCACAACCCGAGTATCAATGCACGGAAAGATAAACTAAGGTAATTTACATAATCGGGTGTAAATCTTACACGAGTACATTACGTAAAACCAAAAGAAGTAAAGCGGCAATGAAACAAAAGAAAGACAACCAGCCCAGTGGCCTGACCACCCCACGAGGCTCTTGATGGAGGGAGGGACTCTGGCCGCAACACTCGCGAGAAGGGGCTCGCCATCATCAGGACATCATCATTACCTTCCTCTGTGGAAAAAGGGTTAAGCGACAACGATGAGTACACGTATGTACTCGCAAGACTTTAGTGTATGGAAATATAAATAAATGCAGCTGATTCATCGGGATAAAGCTTCTACACCGGGTTAATTGCGTAAAATTTGGATTTAAAACAGTTCATCGAAAAGTAATACATAATTTGAAAGACAGCAGTTTGAATAAAACATATTTACAAAGGTATGTAACAATCGAAGCTCCACAAACCGCCACCATCCATGGTCGTGAATCGATACGAATCGACATCCATACATAATCCCATCGAGAATCATATACACATATCCACAATCCCATCAAGTACCATTCCACCACATACTTTATACCGACTCGAAATAGATTTTCGTTTTCAAAACCAAACCAAATCTCTATACTTGATATGATTAGAGAAGATTGCTCATAACCGTGAGCACGGCTAATCGATTAGAATTATTTGATACTCTGCAGAGTTTGCGCACTTTACCCAAACACAACTCGGACTTGCATCCCTGTCATCCAGGGTACACGCGATACACGAGGTATCCGATATACAAGAATGATCTATTCTTTCCCATCGTTGAGGTTATAGCCACACCTCAAAGACCGGTGACGACAAATCCACTACTATGGCGATAAGAGGCCAACCACCACTCAGGCGCCACGGAATACTCATCGTGACGACGGCGAATTGTTGGCCGCGGCATTACCCCATAGCAAGGCGCACACCGTTGTATCAACAAACATGAATCGAGCGATTCCCTCGCCGCAAAAGTACAAGCGCACACACGGCGCGCATACGGCGGTCGTGAGGACACACACACCGCGCTTGATCGCTCAACACAGGAAAAGGTCCACTCTTCGGCCTACCAACAGGCATGGCTATCCCCTCACACTTCAAGTACTAGAATAGGCTGCCCCATCCCAAAGCATTGCGCGGTTGCACGGTGTTCAATTCAAAAACCGTCACAAGTTCGGGTCCTTATATTTTTGCCTAGTGACTCAAGCGGGAACTCCACTTAACTCGCCAACCAATCACCACCATGTTTAACTAGCACATATTATACCTCCCGCCAAGTCTAATTACCAACTAGACACTTCACATTTTTACCAATATACCTTTACGATTCACATTTCCAAAACTTTTCCAAAACCAATTACATTTATCATAATTTTGAGCATTTGGTAAGGACTGACTTTGCTCACCTCTATTGCAGTGTCTAAGCGTATGCAATTACTAAATCGCTTATACCCAAGTGACATTTTATTAAATTGTCTAACCCTACTAAGGTTATCAATGATCTCAGGAATTAAATTGAGGGAAACCACCAAATCGTGGTATATCTACCATTCCCACAAACTAGCAATTTCTTGAATATAAACAATGCATATGGTTTGAGAAATCAAAGTAGACATCGTGAAATATAGGTTTCAAGATGGTCAAAGGAGGTGCTTGCCTTGTTGTTGCACTTCGGTGATGTCCTGATGATGCTCGGGTTGTTCGAGGCGGCCCGACTCGCTAGCCTCTAATCGGTCAAAGCAACAAAAGCAGCGTAAAGAAATACAACTTAGCAAAAGAAAGTTTTAAATGCACCATGAAGTGCATGCAATACACAAGAATGAAGTACAACCAAGAAACCCTCAAGAAACGACGCACTCGGACAACATCACGGCCGGACGACAACAGCCTAACCGGACGGTCCGGGTTTTGCATCCTGACAATCGGATAGGCCGGACACTCCGGACCGCTTTCGTCCGGATACTCCGGTCCTAGGGCGTGTGGTCCAACTCGACGAGGAGACGGAGACCTTACCACTTCCTACAACTTCACCGCGACCCGATCTACGACTTTCGTGACACCTAGCGAATCGGAAGGAGCTCCGAGCTAGCCGACTCTCACGAGAAAACGCCGCTAACCCGCCAAACCTCTAACTCACACTAACAACTCCTTAAATCGACATTACTACTACCCGATCTACCACTCTAGCATACCACATTCACTAATCCAAATCCCATTTTCAACCCTAGAACCACTACACCCAAAACCCTAGAATCCAAGTTCAACCCTACCCTCCCAAATCCAAACCTAAGTCCTAAACCCACCATGAACGACTCTAGAACCCAAGAATCCCGCGAATCAAACCCTAAGAGAAAAGCTTACCTCCAAGGAAGATGGAGGAGGAGCAACGCCGGGTGGAGGATGGGGAATGACGGCTTGGGGAGGAGCACACCGAGACGGAGAGTCACCGGGGAGGGTTACCGGCCGGTGGTTCGCCGGAGAGGAGCTCGGGGTGGCGGAGAGAACACCAAGGAAGTGGGGAAACTAAAGTAGAAGAAGAAAGAATGGAAGGGAGCCACGAAATGGGACTTTTATACAAAACCCCACGCCAACACCGGACTCTCCGGACTCAACCCGGAGACTCCGGGTTGGGGTCTCCGGTAACACTAACCCGGACACTCCGGACATTGGTCCGGACACTCCGGGTTGGAGCGCTCGGCCAGCCCAATCCGGATACTCCGGACTTTGTCCGGACATTCCGGGTTGGATCCGGATACTCCGGACATCCCAGAACTTTTGAACTTGGGCCTTGACGGCTAAAGTTTCCAGGGTTGATTACTAATTGTCCCAAAGTATTTTGGAAATTAATAGGGTCACAGGCACTTGCCCAACCTAATTCGAATTTACTTATGAGCGGAATTACTTAAGTTGAAGGGTTCTTTCTGATCCCAAGCAAGTATGTTCACTCAAGATACGGAAATACACAAGCACAGTGTATTATTGAACAGCGTTTGAGTCTAAATGTACAGTGGCTTGAGTATAGAAATACTCGGGATATTACAAAGCAGGCCCAAAAATAGAGAGTCCAAATCCAAAAATAAAGCACTTGTTTTAGGAAATTTCTTGCTGGAGATGCTAGGCAGCCTGAGAGAGATTGAAAGCAAAAGGAAGGATGTCTCTATTTTCCATTTTGATGTTGCAGCACGATGTTTATCCACTATGCTCCTTCCTTCGGATAGCTTTGGAAGCATAAATATTGGTCTGCTTCCTGATTACTTTCTACTAACTATGTTCTGAAAAATCGTTTTGTGTCTCTTTTGTATCACCTAATGCATGGACCTGTGTGCATTGCGTATTCAGATCGGCAAATGTATATCGTTGGTCTCCGTTGTATGTATGAATCTCTTATGTTCGCTTTGTTAATATAGAGATTACTGAATTTTTTTTAGATAAAGAAAGATTATATTTTCCGACCTCTGTATCGTAAGATACACTTCCAACAGAGGTTACTGAATGGGCCTGCAATGTTAAAGTATGCTCGTGTAATTTCTCCTATTTTAGGCTACATGGAACTGTTGAGAGCATTGAATCTATGAACTCTTTGCTGGTATAAGAGCTTTATATTGTTCTAACGATGCTTATCCCGGCGTAACGTAGCGCGCATTTCTATCTAGTAACTTTCATTGCGATGGGGAGGGAATCAAAACGAAAAGAAAGCTCAGGCCTGTTTGGTTATTCTTGTATGAAAAGCATAGGATTCTTGATTCCTACGGAATGGTCACTGTTCACCTTGTTTGCTTTGTAGGATTCGAGCCAAGGAATTCCACAGGAATATTATTCACTTCGTGCGATTTTAAAGAAATTGGACGAGAATTTTAACATACAATTAAACTTCTTTTTTTCTGGCCTTTGGCGTAGGATCAAGGCGAAGTGACTAGTGAGTCGCACCGGCACTCTTCGCACTTCCCTAGCACCTATCACGTTGACCGTGTTGTCTGCCGCTGCCGCCATAGCTCATCAGCCCATCTACGCTGCTGTTGCTTAAGGGAGGATGGCAGCTCCTGCCGCTGCCGCTGCTCATGCTGCCGAAACAACATACTTTGGATTCTCTAAAAACTAATTATGAATTATGGTCGTAGAGAAACTGATTCTCCAAAAACTAAAGTACATATGAAGTGAGTTATGGATTCTGATGTATATAAGTGGGTTGGATTGTGAAAATCGATTTTTAGAATCGGATTACTTATTTTTTGGTAATGCTACAGTTCGAACGCCTGTTTTTTCTGCAACATTTTTTTTACGCATGCAACATTTTCCTTCGACAAACAGTAAATGTTTCAAAAGCGAAAAAAATATTTCAAACGTTGAAAAAAATGTTGCAGACGCTAAAAAAAATATTGCACGGGCGTCCGAAATTTTTTAAAAAAAATCAGCCGTCCGGCTGCTAGTACTACCCTTTATTTTTTTATTCAACTTTTGAGTGGTTTCAAGATAACATGGCGGAGGAGGATTGGATACGTCATACGTGGATGAGAAGACAGAGGGAAAGAATCGATGCTATCCATTCACTGACCTAAGGACGCCATGTTCTGCGGGCCCACCCGTTAGTGGCTAACGAATGGAAGTCGATTATGGTAGGTAGTTCTTGTAATCTTACCAAAATTCTCTTGTTTTTCCTACATCAATTTAAACGCCTATTACTATAATTTTTCCATATTCTTAAGTTCTATATTTTGTATGTTCATATTTTTTTATTATTATGTTTTTTCTCTATTTCTTTGTTCTAAAGATACCACGGGCTTCAGATTAAATCCAGCGGCTGGTCCTCTACTACGACGATCCGATTCGACCGTTGTTGAGCCGGGGGGGGTGGGGGGGGGGGGACAGCATTAGTAAATGCGGAACCCTGTCAGAATGATCAGATCAAACCAGCATCTTCTGTTGTGTCTCGTGTTACTTGAAGAAACAGTAAAGAAAAAGAAAACACCGACACGGATCGAACCGACGCACGCACATACACGCAGTCACGCACCAAACAACACTGGTCTGTGGAGTGCGCTGTTCTGTAGCCACTAGGCCGGAAAAAAAAGTCTTAAGATTTGAATCTAGAAACGGAAATAGTTTCAGATTCTTGATAGAAATATTTTATGTAATATTCTGTGAATCGGGTGGAACGGAGTTGAGACCGATTCGGCCACAGAGAGGAAAAAAAAGAAACGATCCGAGAAGAATCGTTCCGAGTTTTAGCCCGTTTGGTTGGGTTTCTTCCAGAATCTAGTAGAAACAGTCCGGTTTCAAATTGCCAAACGGGATCTAAATTATTTCAATTACCGTACTTAATGAGTTCCGAATTAAAATATGTTTATTTTGAACAAAAAAACACATTAACTTAGTTTGAAATAACCATTTAAATAATAAATAAAATAATTTTATATCAAATTATATTAATTTTGAAAGAAGCTTAATAATAACCGTTAAACTCTGTAGCCAGCCCTAACGACCAGCTTCCTCTCTCTCGCGATCCAATTACACACACCAAGTACATGTACGCACACGCTTCTTGATTAAACTCCGACGCAAGTAGAAAGCAGCAGCAGCAGCAGCAGCTCTTATTCCTTCTCCTGCAGTGAGGCTACTCGCTACTCTGAGCTGAGCTCCACGAATTCTACTGCCCCCCAAGACCAACCAAAAGTTGAAAGACTTGGGCTAGATCTGCTGTGCTTTCATTTCAGCATCTGCTTCCTGGTTTGCTCTGCGCCTTCGGTGGGCTCTCTGATGGAGGAAACGTTGGCGGTGGCGGCGGCGGTGCTCCTCTTGTCCTCCACTCTTGTTGCTTCAGGTCGGCCGTAGTTGTTGTCTGTTGATTCCTTTCCTTTCTTCTTTGCTTCAGAGTTTCTCGGAGGTTGGTACATTGGTTCTGTGTTTGTTCGGGTTGCTCATGCTAGGAGCTGCCTGGTTTCTCAATGCAGTTTTTCGCCTCTGATGTGCTGGATCATCTTGCTCTCCATTTTGAAGAGTCGAAAATGCTTTCTCTTTTCTTTGCCATTTGAATCATGGAGTGGTGAATATTATTGATCTGGAGGATTTTACTTCTGAGCTTTTCTTTGTTTGTTCATGTTGTCTAGCTTTTCTCTCCCCGTTGAACTCGTATGCCTTTCTTGGCCAACAGCTTTCTTCCCTGCTTACCTCTTCTGGATTCAACCGAGAAAAACCCTTCCTTTTCTTTCCTCTTTTCTTTGCTTTGCTTTTCCTAATCAAGGAGGCACATGCATGAATACCAAAGTTAACCAATGATTAAGTGCGTATGTATGCCTTGGTGTGGTAGATTTCTGCGTGTGCCGGTCGGACCAGCCGACGGCGACGCTGCAGAAGGCGATCGACTTCGCCTGCGGGCAGGGCGCGGACTGTACGGCGATCCAGCAGAACGGTCCCTGCTACAACCCCAGCACCGTCGCCGGCCACTGTTCCTGGGCCGCCAACAGCTACTTCCAGAAGCTCAGGTCCTCCGGCGCCACCTGCGACTTCAGCGGCGCCGCCACCCTCTCCTCCGCCGACCCAAGTATACTAGTCTCCTCCTCATCCCATCTCATCTCAGCTCAGTTGAAGAATTTACTGCTTCTCATTTACCGTTGAGAAATGAACAGAAATTACCCTTGCACTTGGTTTGCAAAGTTAGGAAGGATCGATAGTGGCAATTTGCAATTCTTTGGTGAACATTGAACAAGACTCTGAATCTTAGAGTTGGTGTTAATGTATTATGTAACTTGTTATATATAGTTAAAAAAAAAACTTGTTATCTACTCTTGCATTGTGTGATTTAAGTAGGGATCAGTCTGGTTGTTTCTCATGTGTCCTGCTAACTTCTTGCTCCCATGCAGGTTATTCTGGATGCACTTTCCCTTCGAGTGCCAGGTACATTCTGAACCTCCTTGCTCCTGCATTAAAGTTGTAGCATCAGATGCTTCATCGCGTTTGCTTGCAGCAGTTGTTTGACTCTAGATTGGCGTGTCATGTATTGCATTGTGCCAATGTGCTACTGCGGAATATATATAGTCAAATTGATTCTCAGAAAGTAGTCCACTACGACGCACCTGATGAACCAACACCTTTGAATATTTAGCATTCCTCCCAAAAACAAAATATCAATCATGGTCCACCGACACCAGTAAATTAACTAAGAGCAAACTGCAATATGAACTCTATCAAGATCAGGTTGGTGTGAAAAAAACCATGCAAGCAAGTGGTGCCTAATTATAGAGCTCTTTTACGGTACACTAAAATTAATACAGACCATTCATTCTTTTCGACCCAATGGATCAGATTAGTTAGTATTTATTTATACTTCCTCTCGTAGTATAGTAGTTGAAATACCCTTAACAAATCAATGACTAGATTTGATTTCAACTACCCATTATATACTACCACCGTAAAATTTCTCTAGTCATATCGGCAATACAGCCTCCCAGAATAATCTTGTTTCAAAAGTTTTACCGACATGTTTGTTGCAACACCTCAAGCGATGTTAGACCATCTCCAACCATGTCCCTTCCCCTCTCATTTTCCCTTCGTGAAGGGATTCCCATTCCCTTCAGCTCAACGGTTCCTTCAAAGATTCCCTTCAAATTTCTGATTCTCTCCATTCCCTCCAAAGAAGGATTCTCTCTCCTTTCCCTATACAATTCCCTTTAAAGGGAATCTGTTGGAGATGAGGGGAAATAAAGGGAATGGGAACAGGGAAGGGAATGAAATGAAGGGAATATGGTTGGAGATGGTCTTAGCTCTTTCTTTGCCTTCAAGCTGGCTTCCATCTTTTCCCAACCGATTTGAAATGGAAGGCATGCTTTCTCTAGAGCAAGTAACACAGTCTTGACACAATCATCTTTTCACAGACTTTAGTGTCTCGTAGTTTTGTCGTGGTTTTCTGAAAAGAGAGATGCACTAAACTTTCACAAATTTAGTTGATTAATGCTGCATCGTAACGAAAAGCCGGACAGGCTTTCTTGCATGTGCCTCATGTTTGTAGGCGAAAGGGGGTGTAACTGACAGAATGATGAGCCACGCGTGTTAGCATGAGAAATACTTTCCAGCTTACAGTGATGAAGGGTCTAGCTCTTCAAAGAACAAAACATACCCCCACACAAACCAGACCATGACAACTGAATTCAGAATTTTATTGGCATATAATTCTCTCGACTGTATTCTCTCCTGGTCACATGAGTACATCGAGCTATCAGCAATTCTCTGACTGTCTGTATCATCTTGAATTGACCGGATTCTCCTTCAGATTAAATCAATGTACTCTGAAATAGAAGCACGATATACGCATGGTGACAAAAGCGTTTTCCTCTCTTGATGCAGTGCTGCCGGGACTACGGGCACCACAACCGCCGGAGGCACCACAACGACGGGCACCTTCAGCCCCGGCGTCGGCACCGGAACTAACGGCACCGGGCTGGGAAGTAGCCTGGGACCGACGAGCACGAGCAGCTTGGACGGCACCGGTGCGGCGGCCGGCTTGCTGCCAAGGGTTGAGCTGGCCGCAGCCTCCTTTGCCATCCTCGTCTCATTCTTGGCATTGCCCTGAAGCCTCTCCTCGCGGTAGAAACAGCAGTATGTACGTAGCTACTCCACTATTTTTCAGTGGCTCTCTGATTGATCTAGCAAAAAGAAACTAAACGTGAATTGATTGCAGGGAATCCATCCATCTGAGGCTTCAATTTCATACTACCCAAGAACCCACTACAGCTTGCAGTTGTCGTTGTTGCGTAGTGCCAATACTGTCAAGGGTGGGGGGGGGGGGGGGGTATAATTTTTTGTTCCTTTTCAGTGGCTCATACGGCCTGGTGCATGATTTGGTAGGATGGCTGTCCCTTTCCTGCAAGGAATCCTTGTCTTTCTTTCTCCTCTATTTTGTAATTGTTTGCTATTTTAGCCAGCTTTTTTTTATCATTTCCTTGTAATTTCAGAGCAATCTAGCTGGTGGTTTAATTCGAGAAGGGTTGGTTGGGAGTGAGGATGGTGTTGGGACGATCTAGGGTCTCTATCAAGTTGCTTTATTCTTGCTGGTGGACGGTGGTGATTGTCTGTGTCATTATATAGAGTTGTTCCCAGCACGGACAGAATCTTGCACCTCTGCAACTTGGTGGTGGCAAAAAACCTTCATGTGGCCATGTGGACAGGCAACCAACACCTAATATTGTCCTTTTTTAATTTATTACTTCCTCTGGTCTTCAAAAAGATGATGTTTTGGACATAGTAATGATCAAACTTCCAAAATTTTGACTATCGATATAATTTTAAATATTTAAATTGGATACGTAAAAATTATATGTGTAGACTTGTCTCGAGAAATACTTTCATGATAATATAGTTTTATTGAGTTTTATAAATATATTATAATAAATATTAGTAGGCAAAGTTGTGTTTTAAAGACCGTATCGTCCATATCCAAAATGTTATCTCTTTAATGACCGAAGGGAGTATTATTGAAGTCATAAATGGCGGCTACATTAGCAAACTGATAAAACAAAACAAAACAGAAAATCCAGCAGGCAACACCCCACAAGTTTTTGCAAGAAAATCGTATCTTTGTTCATGTTTGTGCGGAATTTCGTGCAAATCTAAGGATTTCAAAGAAGTTGTTAACCCGTCGTTGCATTTAGAATGTGCATAGTGGGCACCGAAAATGCCTCGATTGAGCGATGGATTTGGTAATGTGGCACATCAACGCACCGGCATACGTAGCCAGCACTCTGCAAAGTTGGGTTCCATGTTCCTGTCAAACCCATCTTTTGCCTTTTTCCTTCATCCAAGGGCTTTTATATGCTGCCCTTGGAGGTTGCTGATCGGATATGCGTGTGTATGTATACAGGGGCGGAGCTAGGCTTTGGGCCAGTGGAGCCTCGGCCCGAGGCCCAGTCAAAATAACAGTAGTAAAATATTGTTCATATTTACATGGGCCCGAGGCTCCAGTCTAGGCACCCGGTCCGATCGTCGTTTGTTCTTGCTGCTGGAGCGCTCAAGGCTCGACCGTCCAATCCAGAAATCCAGAGGAGAGGGAGGAGCACACCTAAGAGGCCGAACCGACTGTCGAGTGCCGCCGGCGCCATTCCTCGCACTGCCACCGGTCCCCGCCCCACAGTCGCCGATGCCGTAGATCTGGGCATTCGGCCCCCGCCCCACAGCCGCCGATGCCGTAGATCTGGGCATCCGGCCCCCGCCCTCACCTCCAGGCTCCGAGCTCTGGCCCCGCCCGGCCACCGGACGACGGCGTGGCGCCCCCGACCCGGCGACCCCTCCCGTTGGCCTCGCTGGCTCCTGCGTGCGATCCTTCGCAGGGGAACTGCCGAACGGGGGAAGAGCCAAAGCAGCCAACTAGCCAAGCAAGGGCAGTGAGGCATTGAGCCGAAGAGAATCAAGAGATCCCAGCCGAAGAAACTGATAGGTTATAGGTACCCAGCCGAAGAAACTAATTGGTACTCAGTCGGGGATTAGAGATAGATGGTAAAATCATATCGTATGATGTCTCACAATTGCTATGTTTTTTTAGGACCACCAATCAAAACAGAAGAGAGTTGTATGCTGGAGCTGATGCTAAGTGCTGAAAACAAGTTAGGTGATGAATTTTGCTCCTTACTTCCTATCATCTTTTGTGATAGGTGAATTGTGAATGGTTGTGTGATTGTGTGAATTGTGGAGCATGCTTTGTGAATTGTGGATGACTCATGACTCGAACATATTGATTTGAATAATTTATACATTTCGTGATTAATTGATTGGACTCAATTTGATGTAATAGAAATACAGGATGAAGAGGTCGAAGCCATTGTCATCTTATTTTCTGTTACAGTCATAGTCCAACCAATCCCCTCCGGAAACAGTAGGAACTAGAGCTAGTAATACCCAACAAAACAATCCCCGTGTTGAGCTTAATTTGAAAGATCTTGTGGCCAATATTGGGCTTCGGAAACCTATTGAGGAATTTCATGTGGACATTAGGGATGCTGCTAGAAAGGAGTATTTGCTACGGGGACCATGCCAACCAAAAGGTCATAAGTTTCCACGAAAATTTATAGAAAATCATAAAAGAACCTTTCAAGAATACCGGTTCAAAAGGCATGATTGATTAGGATATAGTGTTACTAAAGATGCTGCCTTTTGCTTTTATTGTTTTCTATTTAAGCAATAGAAACATGAAAACTTTGGTACTGATGCTTATACAAAGGTAGGGTTTAGTTATTGGAAGAATGCAATTCAATCTTTTGATGAACATGTTGGTAAAATTGATAGTGCTCATAATAAAGCTAGAAAATATTGTGAGGATTTTAAAAATCAGAGGCAGAGAGTCACACATGTGTGGGCTGATACAATCAAGAAGGCAGAAGAATATTTGGGGCGTATTACTATTAATTTAAGTGTTGAAAGGTTTCTTCTATTGCAAGCTCTTGCTTTCCGTAGGCATGATGAGTCTTCTAGATCAAACAATAGAGGAAATGTTTTAGAGATGCTACAGAGAAGGATAAAAATGCATATATCTTGTTAGATAATGCTCTCGGGAACCATTTAATGACTTCGCCAGAAATACAAAAGCAGTTGTGCAAAGCTTGTGCAAAAGAGACCACTAAAGTCATTGTGGATGATATTGGGGATAGACAATTTGCTGTCCTTGTTGATGAGTCTCAAGATGCATCTATCAAAGAACAAATGGCTGTGATTTTAAGGTTAGTATATGCTATTTCGAACTTTTGGATAGCCTTATAACTCTGCTTATTGTCCTCATAAAAAAAACTACGTTTCTTTCTCCATGTAGGTATGTCAACAAACAAGGGCAGGTGATTGAGAGATTTCTTGGGATTCAGCACGTTACTGACACGACGTCAGCTTCGTCATGGTTTACCTATCCATAGATTGCGAGGGCAAGCATATGATGGCACATCAAACATGAGAGGGGAATTCCACAGGCTACAAAGACGGGTATTGGATGAAAATCCATTTGCATTTTATATACATTTCTTTGCTCATCATCTGCAGTTAATGGTTGTTTCCGTTGCCATGTGTTGTTCTTCTGTTTTGGATTTCTTTAACTACACCACTTTGATTGTCAACACTGCTAATGCTTCTTGTAAGAGATATGATCAATTGGCCCAACAACACCATGATAATCTTGTGAGAGATTGGAGAGCGGTGAAATTTTTACAAGAAGAGGGAGAACCCAAGAAACTAACCTTACAAGACCTGGGGATACTCGGTGGGGTTCACATCACAAAACCTTGTGCCGTCTTCTCCTGATGTGGGATGTAGTCCTTGAGATATTAGAGAATGTATGTGATGATGCAACAAATACAACACAAAAAACAACAGCTTCAGGTTTGTTGCGACAAATAAAAAGCTTTGAATTTGTGCTTATATTGCATTTTATGATCATAATATTGGGCAAAACTAATGATCTATCACATTGCTTGCAAAAGAAAGATCAGAACATTATTCGTGCTATAGGATTGGTTGGGGCCACATTGCAAAAAATTAATGACATAAGATATCATGGTTGGGATGAGCTCTTTCAGGAGGTAAAGACATTTTGTCTCCAACATAACATCATTGTGCCAAATATGTCGAATACAATAACAGCCAGGGGCCACTCGAGGGGTCGTGGCGGCCAATTGGTAACTTACCAACATCATTTCAATAATAAAATATTTAATGTGGTGCTTGATCAAATTATTATCGAGTTAAACAATCGCTTTGCTGTAAGATCTACTCAGTTATTAAGATGTATGCTTGTCTTGAAACAATCGCTTTGCTGAAACACTACAACAAGTTACTGCACCGCAAATTTTTGGACAATCTCAGCCGTTCAACCGCTCAATCAGATGGCTCTCAGTCATGGAAGTGCTTAACTTACAGTCTCTATAGCCATTGCATGGGAACCCTTTCCATTTTGTAGAGAGCATAAAACCATTAGGTTGGCAGTCTCTTGAGTCTTGGCTCAAGCCCTATAACTGTAAGTACGTATATATGAAGCCAAAAGTCACTAGTTTGTGTCTCAAATAGTATACTCACGATACCTTCGAATTGATTTGCAGACTGTGAACCTGGTGGAATTTTTTAAATAATATTTTTTTTAAAATGAAAAATTACAGAAATAATATGCCAATTTAAAAAATGACAGATCTACCACTCTATCGGTATTTAAAATGGTGACAGAGATTCTATCTCTATTTGAAATACCGATAGACTATGTGTCGCCATTTCAAATTCTGACAGAAAGCAAATTTGTTTTTTTGTTGGAAACAGCGCTGGGAGGGGTTTTTTATCGATTCTAGTTTTTAAAATAAAAAAAGTGTACAGAAGCACATTTTTTTGGAAATAGCCAATTAGAAAAGTAAGGGAATGTTTATAGGAAATGGGATTTTGTAAGCAAGAACTGAAGTTTGTGATTATTTTGTTTCTCGTGTTTTACACCATAATGACTTTATGAAAAACTAAAGTTCATCATGGTCCTTCTATAAGGAATAATTATATGGTATATGTGCTGGTATTGTGAGGTATTGTGTCGATTGTTGTGAATTAAAAGGACATTTCACATTTCCATCTGTTAACCGTGCCCCATAAATGCTCCCCTGCACGTGTCAGGCTAGCCACCACACTTAGAAAATAAGCTAGTTCCACCCCTTGTGGACCCATTTGTGAAACCCCTTCATCCATACTTGTCAAGCATTTCATCATATTCTTATTACGTGCACAACGTAACGCTATCAACTCTATCAATACTTGCTACGCCTCACAAATTCTAAACATACTCATACCGCTACACATATGTACCACGACTACCTACTCTACATTACTTCAAACAACTGTTGTATGCATACCTAATTAATCTTGTCGCTAAATAATGTATCAAAAAAACTATTGCTACTCTACACAGCTAATTACATACAAATTTAATTAATATGATCGCTAAGTCATATACCTAAAAAACTATTGCTATTCTACACAGCTAGTTACCTACAAAGCTAATCAATTTTGTCACTAAGTCATGTATCTATCAAAATTACTATTGTTACTTTACACAATTAATTACTTGCAACCTAATTAATCTGATCGCTAAGTCCTATATCTGAAGAACTATTGATACTCTACACACCTAATTACTTTCAAATATATTTAATCTAATCACTAAATTGTATTTTCAAATTATAATTTAAATGAGAAAAAAATATTACCTAAAAAAGGAGGACTTTCTTCCTCCTCCCCTTCTTCTCTATCTCCTCTTCCCCTTCTCTTCCTCTCCTCTACTTAAAAAAATCGAACCTACTGTCTCCATTAGGATAGTACGCACATGGTTTCAAATTTCGGTTCGAAATCCGAAATCTCGTCCTTTGAGATTCAAAATCCCGGCAAGGTAAAAAATTCAAAATACTACAGTGTATGTGCAAATTTCGATGAGATCTCGGTGATTTCGGTTGAAATTTCAATATTTTTTGCCGGATTTTTTTTTGGCTTGATATGATTGGATTTAGGTTGAAGACCATCAACAAAAAATTTCAGATTTTTTTGATGTGTTTTGATCATTTTTTTTGTCGGTTCTAAATGTATCGAAATCTTGGATTTCCCGGTAGAAAAAAATCGGGTTTCAAATTTGAATTTTGGATTTCGTCCGGATTTAATTTTAATTTCCGAAATCTCACTGAGATTTCGGATTTCAGGTACCTCCGAGATTTATTCGAAAACGAGATTTATATCCTGAGTACGCATTGAGCTGCTTACAAGCATAGCCAGTCAGTTGGTCACTATCAACGACCTGACAATTGCCAAACCTTAAATCCTGAGCACAACCATCACATTATAGAGGTGGCAAAAAGAATGTGCATCCGCGCGTCCGGACCGGATTGGACGGTATTTCTAGCTTGGATGTACAGTAGTAAGTACACGTCAGCTATCTATAAACATATACTATGCAGAATTTTAGATGACGCGGAGAAGGAGGTGTGATGTCTATTATTTAACAGATAGTGTTATAAATAACTTTATATGGTGCACATCATTTTATAGACAATCCATTAAATAAATGTATTAAGTTTTGTCTTAAGATGATAAGAATGTGTACTACAGATGACTATTACTATCTATACTATCGCACATGCTCGTAGGATTACACATTGACCAGAATAATGCAAGGTAGGCAACACAGTGTGAGTCATCACTCACCAGTGTCGGTGCCAGCTGGCAGCGCTGGCGATATCTACGAAGCCGTTGGCTTCGTCTGTTTCTTGTGCCCCGTTTGTTTTTTGTGTCGTAAATGGTGTTATTAACTGTTTCGTTTGCATGGCGCTACCTAATAGTACGTACTTAAGTGTTGGATTACGCGGCTACCTAATCCAGTTAATGACAAGCCGCGGCCCAACCCTTTATCTTGGCCGTTTGCTTTGTGACCAAGCAAGCATGTGCGTGCGTGCATTGGCAATTTGGCTTGTACTAGCAGAAATTCAGAGCAAGCTGATCAGGATCTACCAACGCAGACCTGTTGGATCAAGCTTTGGCATGTGAAGATTCTAAAAAAAATGGTTGACATGTGAATGATAATCCTTCGGTTTTACCAAAGTAACTACAGGATAATCCACTCTTACGAACTCTGGATCTGGAGTAAGTACGTACATGAACATGTTTTCAGAGCACAGAAAGGAAAAACATGCTTTCACAGCCTACAGAAAGACAAAATTGAATACCCTGCTACAAATTTTTCGTTTCTACGACAAAACAAAACAAAAAAAGGGTTTGTCTACCTATCATACGAATAATTTTTTAGGTTGAAATCCTTCGAATCCTCGGACAGCCGATTCAAATCGCACATCACTGGATTTTGACACGTATCGCAACCCTCCCCTCTCTACTCTTGCGCCCTACCGCCTCTGGCGCGCCACCGCACTCCGCTTCACGGCGACAAGGCCCGATGGTGGACAACCCCCCCCCTCTCCTGTTGCTGCCTTGCCTCCTCCTCCCCCACCGTCGACCTCTTCCTCCCCCATCGCTTGGCTTTGTTGCCCCTTGTCCCTCCTTTCTTCCTCGTCTCCGACAACATTAACCATCGGATCTACCACCACTGCCCGCTGCCTTCTAATGCCCAATGACTCTTGTCTCCCCAGCTGCCTCCACCTTCCACCGCCCTTCTCCGACCCACGGCCAGTGGTGTCATCATCACCTTACCACCTCTCGCCGGTCCCCCGCAACCAGGCCTCCCTCTAAATTTGAGAGCTCCGATGAACTCCGAATCCTTCCTAGCGGTGGTGGAAGATGACGGCACCGGAGAATAGGAGGCTGAGCTGTAACGCCCACCTCCTCCACCTGCCGCTGGCTCCCCGCACGGCCTCCGCCTTCTCTCCGCTGCCGCCACCAGAATCACGCCCAGATCTCGCGCCTGCCGCCATGACTCATGGCTGCCGTTCGGCCGCCGCCTCTCCCCTATAAAAGGCCCCGGACCCTTCCTCTCCCGTGCCCTCCTCTCCCACTCTTCTTCCTCTCCTCCCGAAGGCCGCCGCTGTCTCCTCCAGCCTCCGGCCATACAGCCAAGACCGCCTCCGGCCTCCTCGGCCCACCGCCACCCCACTGCTCCACCTTCTTCCGCGCCGCCGACGGCCAAGGCCGCCTGCCCTCCTCGCTCGCTCGGCCGCAAGCGCTACGCCGCTTCTGGCCGCTGCCCTTCGCCGCTGCTCCACCCTGCACGTGTAATATCCCGAGTATTTCTATACTTGAGTCGCTGTACAATTGTACTCAAACACTGTTCAATAATACACTGTCCTTGTGTACTTCTGCAATTTGAGCTGTATATACTTAAATGGGACCAAAAATAACCCTTCAGCTTAATTAACTTCGCCCAAAGTCAATTTCCCATTTAATCGCTGACAAGTGATTTCGGTGATTGAATTGAGTTTTCGAGCTCTTGCCATAATGTCTTAGCCTTTGATCCAAGTACTCACTCCTCTGTCCTTTTGAAGTACAAATTACCTAGTTTACCAGGGAACTTAAAAATCTTCAAAAGGAGTTAGGGATCTATTTAATCGGAACTCGTGAACTTTGATCGTGGTCACGTTTAACCGCCCGACTCAATTAGTTGCAAGATTGAGTTGGAAAAATGTTTAATTGACCCAAAAGCCATGTGTTCGGAGCATTGCATGGCACGTGTGCTTTAGAATTTAGACTCAGGTCATCGTTAGGTCCGTTTAACTCTACTGTTGACCTAGCTTTTAGCTATCTTCAAAATCGAGCATGCTCTCGCTAGGTCTTCGGTTTGTCGGAGTTCTAGTGAGGTAGGTGTCACGGCCCTAAGTTCAAAAAATTTCTGGGACATCCGGAGTATCCGGATCCACATCCGGAGTGTTCGGATCCAACCCGGAATGTCCGGATAAAAGTCCGAGTATCCAAGTTATCCGATGAACACCCAACCCGAGAGTCCGACTAAATGTCCGGAGTGTCCGGTTAGTGTCACTGAAGACCCCAACCCGAGTCTCCGGTTAGAGGCCGAGTGTCCTATTTGCGGGGTTTTGTATAAAAGTCCCATTTCGTGGTCCCCCCATTCACCCCACCTCACTTGGTCCTTCTCCCACCCCTCCCGTGCGTCTCCACCACCTCCTAGCTCCACTCCGGCGAGCCCCACCGGCCGGCGACCTCCGTGGCTCCTCCCCGACGTCCTCTAGCTCGTCCTCACGCCGGCATCCTCCTTCCTCCACCCGACGTTGCTTCTCCTCCATCTTCCTTGGAGGTAGGTCTCTCACTCGAGGGTTGATTCGTGGGATCCTTGGGTTCTAGGGTCATCAATGGTGGGAGTTAGAGCTTAGGTTTAGACTTGAAGTTTGGAGTTGGATCTTGAGCTTTAGGGTTTTGGGTGTAGTGGTTCTAGGGATTGGTTTGGGGCTTGGATTGAGGAATGTGGGTACTAGTGGGGTAGATCGGGTAGTGGTAATGCCGATCCATGGGTCGATTAGAGTGGGCTTGTGGTTTTTGTGGTAGGGTGTCGTTTTCTCGAGGTCTAACTAGCTCGAAGTTCCCTTGGTTTTGCCGCGTGTAGGAATGTCGTAGATCGGGTCCCGCGGTGCCGTGGAGCTTGGCGGCACCTCGATCCGCCGAGTCATTTGGGTAAAACTCGCCAGGTTCGGAGTGTCCGAACTAAAAGCCCGGAGTGTCCGCCCTAGGCCGGAGTATCCGGGCACACGGTCCGGAATGTCCGGGTTAGCCGGACTGTCCGGATAAAATACCCGGACTGTCCGGGTTCCCCTGGTCTGTTCGGTTGAGGGTTTTGCAAGTTGCGGTATTTTTTGTTGTTTCTTTCGCTTGGCGTGCATTTCATTGTGCATTTAAATCTTTCTTTTGCTAAGGTTGTGTTTCTTCTGTCGTTTTTGTTGCTTTGACCGATTAGAGGCTAGCGAGTCGGGCTTCGCCTCGAACGACCCGAACATCATCCCGGACATCACCGAAGTGCAACAACAAGGCAAGCACCTCCTTTGACCATCTTGAAACCTATATTTCACGATGTTTACTTTGATTTCTCAAACTATATGCATTGTTTATATTCAGTAAAGTGCTAGTTTGTGGGAATGGTAGATATACCCTGATTTGGTGGTTTTTCCTCAATTAAATTCCCAGAGTTCATTGATAGCCTTAGTAGGGTTGGACAATTAATAAAATGTCACTTGGGTATAAACGACTTAGTAAATGCATATGCTTAGACACTGCAATAGAAGTGAGCAAAGTCACTATTTACCAAATGCTCAAAACTTATGATAGTTGTAACTGGTTTTGGAAATGTTTTGGAAATGTGACTTGTAAAGGTAATTTGATAAAAATGTGCAGTGTCTAGTTGGTAATTAGACTTGGCGGGAGGTATAATATGTGCTAGTTAAACATGATGGCGATTGGTTGGCGAGTTAAGTGGAGTTCCCCGCTTGAGTCATTAGGCAAAAATATAAGGACCGAACTTGTGACGGTTTCTGAATGAACACCGTGCAACCGCGCAACGCTGGGATGGGGCAGCCTATTCTAGTACTTGAAGTGTGAGGGGATAGCCATGCCTGTTGGTAGGCCGAAGTGTGGACCTTTTCTCTCGTGTTGAGCAGTCAAGCGCGGTGTGTGTGTCCTCACGACCCGCCGTATGCACCTTCGTGAGTGCGCTTGTACTTTTGCAGCGGGGAATCGCTCCAGTTCATGTTTGTTGATACAACGGTGTACGCCTTGCTATGGGATGATGCCGCGGCAACAATTCGCCGTCGTCACGATGGATATTCCGTGACCGCCTGAGTGGTGGTTGGCCTCTTATCGCCATAGCAGTGGGTTTTACCGTCACCGGTGCTGGGGTGTGGCTATAACCTCAACGATGGGAAAGGATAGATCATTCTTGTATATCGGATACCTCGTGTATCGCGTGTACCCTGGATGACAGGGATACAAGTCTGAGTTGTGTTTGGGTAAAGTGCGCAAACTATGCAGAGTATCAAATAATTCTAATCGATTAGCCGTGCTCACGGTTACGAGCAAATCTTCTTTAATCATATCAAGTATAGAAATTTGGTTTGGTTTTGAAAATGAAAAGTTATCTCGGAGTCGACATAAAGTATGTGGTTGAGTACAGTACTTGATGGATTTGTGGATATGTGGATATGATACTTGGAGGATTTATGAATATGTATGGATGTCGATTCAGATCCCAGTGCGACCATGGATGGTGGCAATTGTGGAGCTCGATTGTTACATATCTTTGTAAATATGTTTTATTCAAAGCTACTTTGTCTCTCAAAGTATGTATTACATTTCGATGAACTGTTTCAAATCTCGCTTTTACGCAATAGACTTAGTATAGTAGCCATTTCAATCGTATCACCGCATGTTAATTATAATTGCATACACTAAAGTCTTGCGAGTACATACGATGTACTCACCGCTGTCGCTAACCCCTTTTCCTCGGAGGAAGGTAATGATGATGTCCCGATGATGGCGAGCCCCTTTCTGCGAGTGTTGCGGCTTCATAGTTCCTCCCTCCACAAGAGCTTTGTGGGGTGGTCGGGCCAATTGTCTTTGGTTGTCTTTCTTTTGTTTCCGGTCGCTTTACTTCTTTTGGTTTTACGTAATGCACTTGTTCAAGATTTACACCCGCTATGTAAATTACCTTAGTTTATCTCTTCGTGCATTGATACTCGGGTTGTGGGTACGCGATCTTGGGCTCTTGATCCAGGGATCCAAAGATCGGATGCGTCTGAGCACCGGTCCGGTTAAGGGTTCGATCCGTCGATCGAATTTTTAGATTCAGATTTTGATGTCGAGGCTTCCTGTTGCTATACGGTGCTATACGCTACGATGAGCGGCGTATAGTACGGTATAGGAAGCGGGTCCTCACGGCGCTGGCAGATGGGTCGCGTGGACCCAGTCCACGCCGAGCCCGGTCCCACCCGTCGGCCAAATAGAAAAAAAAATGTTTATGACGTCAGCCGCTGACGTCATAAAACGATTTTCGTTTTAAATTAAATCCAAAAATCCGAAAATACCCGCTGACGTCAGCATGACGCGAAAAATCGGATTTTCTTTTTAAAAATAATTTCAAAAATCCCAGAAAACCCTTTTTATTTGTTTTTAAACTTCCGGGAGCCCGTTTTCGCCCGTTCGAACTCCGATTGGCTCCGTTCTTCTTCCTAAATTCATTAGAAATCTCAAACTTTAGTTTAGAGCTAGTTTGAAATTCAATTTGAGTTTATTTGTATTATTTTGAGTCTTATTTGAATTTGGTTGCTTTTCACGCGTAGATTACGGAGAGTCCGAGGAGTTCCCAAACGACGATTTCGAGCAGCAACTCGTCGAACCAGGCAAGTCACACTCCCTTGATCATATTGCTCCCAGTTTTATGAACTTGTATGTTGTATTTACAATTATTGCATGCTTATTTATTATAGACATTAATTTCCGACCTAGTTTTAAATGATAGTTAAAACCAATTCCGATATGCGACCTTTGACATTTGAATTCCGATACCCTTGTATCCTTAGTAAAAAAAAATATATGAATTATGACTATGGTAATAGTTAGACATTGCTTAGCCATGCATAGAACTGAACTTAGGAGATTTTGGGGAACTTTATGCCAAAATGACATCATGTTCAATTGGAAACTTATAGTGATCAATGTTAGTATTAATATGGAGATTAGTATGGTTAAAATGAAAATGACTTAGACCGGGCGAGAATTGGTTGGAAAGTGGGGAGGTCATGGTTCTGGGTTTGTGGAAAGTCTCGCCTAGTCAATTAAGGACCGGTCTGGTCTCATTTGAATGTAAAGCCTAACCGTACTACCACGAGTCTGGAATGGGACAGACCTGGCTATCCTTATTAAATCATTTCATGAACAGTCATGCTATATGGGGGTAGTGGTGTGGTGAAAGCGAGATGCTGCCACTCTGGCGCAAGAGGGGGCTTCTGAATAGAGGGAGTCTTTCAACGGTGAAACCTTAGCGGGCATGACTACATGTATGATTTATTAATGGGGCCTTGTCATAATCTTCTCTGTCACTCACCAAAGGAAGTGTGTTGACATAAAAGGGAAATATTATGTCTTGTGGGTAAAGTTGTACAACCTCTGCAGAGTGTCAAAATAATCGATTAGTCGCCATGCGGTTATGGGCATGCCGAGCAAGCCATTCTCAGATTAGACTTTGGTAAATTAAAATTTGATTTTCGGAAAATAATGTTGGATGGAGGGAGTCCATCATGGGTATAACTTAGCCAATTCCAGGAGAGATTCCTGAGTTAAAATTGTATAGATTTGAGTTTCATTATAAATTATGCCATTTAAAATTGTTTTGAATGATTATTAAACTATTGCTTTACGCTTAAACAAACCATATTGCCATCCTTTGATTACCCGTACATTTATATTGCATTTTCGGTGTGGTTTGCTGAGTACGTTTGTCCTCACCCTTGCTTAATTTACCAATTCAGAGGAGGAGTATCACGATGGTGAGGACCAGCTGGACTAGGCCGTGCCCCCAGTCGATTGCCTGTGGCAAATAATTGGGCTCTATTTATTCATCTTTATTTCTGCTGCTTTCATTTATTCGTTTATTTATTCGTTGGCCTGCGCGCCATTTCATTTGTATCTCTGAATATTTATTATTAATAAAGAACGACGGATATGCTATGGTTTCATTTCTACTGTGTGTACTAGCATTTCCTGGACTAGTACAGAATACACAGAGGATTTCGGAGGTGTTATTCCGGGGTCCGACATGAGCCCAGCGGAGAAGATGACTTCGCCGGCCGGAGCACGAATCTACAAACCAACTGGAAGGTAGGAAGTTCGAACGATTTGCATAAAAATCACCATTCCAATCATCATATGCAGTAATTCCAAAAAGACGCGTGCTTCGAAATCAATTATCAGGTGAGACAGCCTACCTACGTACTGTCCCAAGAGATCACTCATGGTACCATGGATCATCCGGATGGCCTATCGATCATTTGCAAAAGCGATGCCGCGAGATACCTAGGCCCTAATAAATCCAACCAGCCATCTAGCTAGTCTAGTCTAGTCTAGTCTAGTCTCCGCTTGGAAAGCTGCAGCCAGCCAACTCAAGTTCACGTACCCCCATCTCAAAACGATTATGCTTTCCTTGGGCCTGGCCAAGGCTGGTACAATTCAACCAGTCACATGGAAATTTCTTACAAATACTGAGTGGGTGGAGACTCTTTGGATTTCAAAAGCAATTTTAGATTTGTTTTGGTTTTCTTTTGTATTATTTCATTGGTCAATTTGCCATAATTTTGCTCTCTCCCTCGGTGGGTCATTCGTCGGGTTTTCTTCACCAATGCTTTCGGTAAGTTCTTAGACTATCTCCATCTCCAACAATTTCCCTTCATTTCATTCCCTTCCCTATTCTCTTTCCCATATTCATTCTCTTTATTTTCTACTATCTCCAGCAGTTAGCATCCCCTCAAGGGATTTGTGAAGGGATTGGAGAGAGAATCACTTTCTAAAGGGATTCACTGTTTGAATATCTTCCGAAGGGAATCGTGAAGGGAATCCGCTGGAGCACTTTGGATCTGTTCGTGAAGGGATTTGAAGAGGAAGGGAAGCTGCCGGAGATAGTCTTAGACTATCTCCAGCAATTTTCCTTCATTCCATTCCCTTCCCTATTCCCTTCCCCATATTCATTCCCTTTATTTCCTACCATCTCCAGCAGCATCCCCTCAAGGGATTTGTGAAGGGATTGGAGAGAGAATCCCTTTCTAAAGGGATTTACTGGTTGAATCCCTTCTGACGGGAATCGTGAAGGAAATCCGCTGGAACACTTGGGATCTCTTCGCGACGGGATTTGGAGGGGAAGGGAAGCTGCTGGAGATAGTCTTAGCTAGATTTTTTTTTATCAACGGAGGATTTTATCGGACGACTAACTTACTTGGACGGCAATCATGGCGCCTATGCCCCCTCTAATTTCTGTCAACGAACCACACTGCTACTGCGACGTAGGCCCTACACATTAATGAAGATCGTTGACACTTTACTTCCCGTTGTCGTGGTCGGCAGTCATGATATTGTTACAAGATACGGAGTACACGGCGGGAAGATAAAATAAACTACAACACATTCATCAACCGAAGGACTCGATGGTATCATTAATATGAAACCAAAACCATAGGGTTTTTTTTTTTTTTTGTAAAAAAACAAGAAAGAAAGCACCGCGTGGATACATGATACGGCAAAGGAACGAAACTTCTCAGATATGTGGTCACCGGTGTGAGGTAGTAGGAGCGTTTGTTCCAGGAAGAATCAGAAGCTCCTGAGTCACTCCCGTCTCGAGACTGACCCAAAATTAGCCGACGCCTTCGTCAACTCCCCAAGATTGTATATCTTCACCTTCTCCCAGGCCTCCATTCATCGCCGTTACTTGTTCCCCCCATGCACTCGCCATTAATCAAACCCAACCCACGTAGACCAAGCGATGTCGGAGGTCGTCGACTCGTCGGCATCGTCCCCGGAGCCGGGCCACCGCCCGCGGCCGCCTCTGTCACGATCCCAGCAGCCGCCGCCACCGCCGCCCCCTTCGCCTTCCATCGGCGTCTACGCCCTCGTCGCCTTCTGCTTCCTCCTGGTGACCTCTTTTACTAACTCCCTTCACTTGTCCTTCAAGCACGCACGCACGCACGGTTATTAATTTACTAAAATTTAAGTTGTGCGCTAATGACGTGATTCGATCGATCGTGACAAATAAAACAAGCGTACATGCGCATGGCATGGTAGCGTGGCACTACCTAATAATCTAGTTTATCGTAAGTGTTGACAGAGTGCTTTCGGTATCCATATTAGAGAGGTTTCACTGTATGTTGTACTGGTAGTATATAATGTATATTAGAAATCAAATCTAATTATTGATTTGTTAAATGTATTTTTACTACTATACTGTCGGAGAAAGAAGTATAAATAAGTACTAGCTAATTTGATCTATTGGATCAAAATAATGAACTGTTCATATTGAATTTAGTATACCGGAAAAGCAGGGGCGGAACTAGAGAAAAAATTATCGGGGTTCACCACTTCATCATATATATGATAACAACTTATTATTTTTACCATTTGCTTGTTATTTGCCTCCCGGTGTCACAAAATTTAGATCAAAAGGGGTCACATATACTATATATATAGACTAGCATACAATAATTTTTTTATATATATAGACTAATATACACTATTTTTTTTTTAACCCGGTGTCCTGTGACACCGGGTAAACAAATGCAGTTCCGCCCCTGCGGAAAAGAGCTCTATTATTAACTAGTGGGAAGCCCATAGGTTGCCACTTGTTGGGTAGCAATTGACAAACCACGAAGATGAAAACAATTGTTTCAATCAAATATAAAACAAAAAATTAATTGATTCAACCTTGGAAAGATATGAAAAAAGCATGCACCACCTACTTGGCACAACATCTATTGCTTCACCATTCAATAAGACTTTAATAATATCCTCCATAAGAAGGGGAAAGTCCAGAAAGGACCATCTCATCCATAAATTTGAAGAAATCATTTCTAACAAACTTGTGAACCACTTGAAATAGCAGGCATGGTCCATAGAACTACTGTAATTATAAATTTTAAATGAACTTCGCATGGAAACGTCATACTATCAGCATGTAACTCTCACAATCCAAACTCACTACTATACAAACCCTCATCACAAATGGTTCGCAAACCACATCACAGACGGTTTTGTGAACCGTCTGTATCAGACTGTCAGTGATGACTTTATAGTCATCACAGACGGTTTTCCGACCGTCTGTGAACAATCTCGTCACAGACGGTTTTTTATTGAAACCGTCTATGATGAGAATTTATCACAGACGGTTCTATATTGGAACCGTCTGTAATAGTCAATTTATCACAGACGGTTCCAATAAAGAACCGTATGTGATGATACATATATCACAGATTGTTCTGGTCTGGAACCGTCTGTGATGATGATATATCACAGACGGTTTTCAATACAAACCGTCTATGATGTGGGACTGTCTGTGATGTAGGGGAGCCTTGTCACAGACGGTTGGTTATTGGAACCGTCTGTGATAAGGAACTCTTCACAGACTGTTCAAGTATAAAACCGTCTGTGATGTATCTCGCAATCATCACAGACGTTGCGAAATTTAAACCGTCTGTGATGAGCTGTTTAGTACGAGCCTCTGTGTAGTAGTCTGTTTAGAATCTTACCGTTTCTGTACATATTTACAATACTATTGTACTTGCAGATGCTAATTTATAACGAGTAAATTGCATCGTGGGTCACTAAACTTGTCTGGATGCTTCATTTAGTTCACCGATCTCCTACTCACGGGAAACATCATACTATCAGCATGTAACTCACAATCCAAACTCTGGTTAGAATCTTCCTCTGTCTATAGGTACGTACTTACTACTGTACTTGCAAATGGTAATTTGACAATCAGAGTAAATTGCACCATAGGTCACTAGACTTGTTTGGATGGTTCATTTAGGACACCGATCTCATAATTTGCACATCTAGATTATTAATCTGGATTAGGTGAGTCATTGGAGGTCACTAGTAAGCCAACACGATTATATTACGATTATGCGGCGGCCACCGTGGCAAAAGGTCAGGCTGGCACCAATTAACCCGTCCAAACATTCTTGCAAACAGGTCCCTGAATGTATTTATATGGATCCCCAAATCACATAAACCTCGCCCGAATTGCCTCTGCTGCTCCATCACCCAACAGTTTCACCTTTCGCTCGTTGGCTACAAGGGAAGAAAGAGAGAAGCACTTTGTTAGCTACCACAAGGAATCCCCTGACGGCGCCCACCGTCGTCCTCACACTGATCCTAGCCCTCACACCCACGTGCCTCATCTTCCTTCTAGTCCACCGCTCCCTTTCCTCACCATCTCTGTACGCAGGGGCGGATCCAGGTCCCGGTCAGAGCAGGCTGTAGCCCGGGGCTTGGTACCAAAAATCTACTAAAATTATACAAAAAACTATTGAAAAATAATTGAAAACAGATATTTAATCTAAGATCAGTTGGCCCAGCCCGGGGCTTGGGCCTGGGCTAGCTCCGCCCCTGTCTGTACGCACACCCCAATGGTACCTGCAGAGGGTGTCGCCCCACCACTAGAGGTGAGCGTCGTACTGTACCGTGCCGGTCCGACATGAGCACATTTTGCTTCATGTCTGAACCATGCCATGCCGCGATAGGCCATCGTGCCGTGCAGTGTTGGCCCGTCTCGTCTTCAGCGAGCTCAGGTGCAACCCATTTGCGTTTCGTGCCGTGCCGGTCCAGGCCCGACCTATTTGCACTATTGCAATGAGAGAAAAGAAGCTAGAGACTACGAGGCTAAGGTAATTAGTACAAATATTAGGGGAAAAAGAACTAAATTTTATGTATTCTTAAATCTCTTTTGCCTTTTTCTCTCAATCTCTCTCCTCCCTCTCGTCCGTATATTTTAATCTCTCTCAGCTCTCCCCCCCCCACCCCCACACCCATCTTTCTCAGTTTATGAATAGCATTGGAGCCAAGAGCCAAAAGTGTAATCCCATTATTTGTATATAGTAAACGGACAACTTGTGGAGCAAAGAAATAAAACACATCACTACTACTAAACTGCATATTTTAATCGCATAAGAGACTAATCACATCAACATGTCCCATCAACAGAATGTCAAACATAAATGCAATGCTCAAAAATGCCCTGCATCGACAATATCTGCTAACTTTCAGGTCTGAATCTTTTTCAGATTATTTGTTATTCTTGGTTTAACGTCAGGGGTTCTGATGACATCCATATGTGACTCCATGCATGTCTATGCCATGCCGAGCCGTGCTGTCCATCGTGCCCGGTTCTCGGACCCAGTATAACTCGTGCCCTGTACCATGCCGGGTTTTAGACCAGGCCATCCTGTCGTGCCTCGGATCGACCCAAAAGAACCTGACCCAAGTGCTCACCTCTTTTCACCACTGCCTCCGGTGTGTGCTTCGTCGATGGCCAGATGCTAAATAAGAACCCTAGGGACTCGCCGCCATCCACGGGGAGCTCATGAGTGCCCATGCATGGAAGTTTCTGTCCATCTCCGCCGACCATATATATCTGCAATCTTTTTGGAATTTTTTACTATTCTAACCTCCCTGGCAAAATGTTTTCCGGATCTAGCCGTTTTTCGAACAAAATTGCAAAATTAGCCCCGTAACAGTGCAATACCGCGGGTTCCTGACGCAGAATTTTTTTTAATTTTTTTATTCTGAATCCCGCGGTCCCCGACCGCTACATAATTTTTATTTTATTTTCAATTTTTTTCCGCGGTTCCGAACCGCTGGATATTAAAAAACAATTTTTTTATTTTTTATTATCTAGCTGTGGGGAGAGCTAGATTTTTTGTTTTATTTTATTTTTACGTTTTTTTTAATTTCTCGTTGATGGGAGCATTGGTTATTTTTTATTTTTTTGTTTTTTTAATTTCCTGCTGAGGGGGACGGTGGCTTTTTTAAAATTTTTTTTTTATTATTTTGAATGCTTCTATTTTTCTTCTCTTTGATATTGTTTTTTTGATTTAATTAACGCAAAAAAAATCCAAAAAAATACACAGTTGTGGCCACTATGTTCCATGCAAAATGAAATTGTAAATTTTTTTTGCAGCGAACGAGCTTCGCTATAGGCAGGCATCCATTTTTTTAATTTTTTTTAGGCTTGCAGTGGAATGGGTGAGCTGCAAGCCAATTTTTATTTTCTTATTTTGTTTTTTTTTTACTTTGGTTGCCTAATTTTTTTATGAAACATCTCGTTTTTTCATGTACAAATATCGAAAAGACCATTATAGAAGGCGGTCGTATTAAAACCGGAAGTAGTTTAGACAGTGGTCTTCTGGTACACTACTGAGTGCATCGGGGATATTTCCCCTTGCGCAACCCATCGGTGTCTGTCGCCCTGGCCCTAGCTGCCCTCTCACACTCGGCCTCCCGCTCGGTCGCTAGGCGCTGCCGTTCGGCCTCCCTCTTTGCACGCATTTCTTCGTGATGCTTCATGCGCTTCTCCTCCTTGTCCTACTCACGCCACTGCTGCTTTACCATAGCTCTGCGATGCGAGTACTCCCAATTTTGCATCCTCTCCATCTCAGGAGTCTGCTCCGCGTCGTAGAATTTGATGAACTCGCATAATGGAGGCTGCAATTGTTGACAACAGATGGTATTATAGTATTATGGTTTGCACGGTTTCATGTAACATCAAATACATGTACGAACATACCAGGCTTTTCCGCCGCATCCGCATCTCCAGCGTTGACTCGGAGTCATAGTTGCGACAGCTCCAGTACCTCATACCGTAGGTGTTTGAGTTGTCTAGAGACTTCTGGAACCGGCAAGGATCCCCGCATAGGCACATGGGGACTTGCGTGCCTTCGGGGATGTCTTCGAGAAGGTTGCACCTTGGGGGCGAGGGGAACTCCATTGGCACTAGTTGGTTGGCTGGCGAACTTGTGCTCCATGTTTCGTCTTCCCTCGTATTGGCCAAAAGCTTGCTTGCTTGCTGTGATTATTGGGAGGCAATCACTGGAGCTTAAATAGCCAGCCATAGGAGAGAGTGGCGGACTTAAGCGAAGTTGAAATCCGGGAGCATCAGATTACTCTACAGCTTTGCATGTAATAGGGCATGAGCCTGGCTATGGCCACAGCTTTAGACAGGGAATCTCTCCCATAGTCAGCTAGAATGCTTTATACAGCTTTGCAGATGACATCGATGGGTCATGGAGAAGTGGAGTCCATAGCTTTGCATGCTACAATCAATGGAACGATGTCATTAATCGCTGGTGCATGAGGCATCTTGCCGCAAACCTACATAGGAGGTTCCACAGCAAGGAAGTCATGAAGACATTCAAGAGACTCTGCATGCAAAATCAGAGGCGGAAATTTGAGGCCATATGGAGAGTGCTCAATGGGGAGACCGCGAAACTTACGACGCAGTCAAACACCGAGGTCGACAACTTCTCTCAATAGGTGCAGTTGCATGCTCCAGAGCTGGAGAAATGGTCCCTATTGCATGACACAAATGGCGCAAGATATGGCATAATGACAACTAACATGTCGAAGGTTTACAATGGTGTTTTGAAGGGTATTCGGTCCCTCCCAATTAGTACCATCATGGAGGAGACCTGGAACAGGACTGTTGGATAATTCATGAACAAGGGGATGAATGCAAAGAAGCATATAGATTCAGGAAAGCAATTCTCCGAACATATGCATGCATACATGGAGAAGAAAATAGAGAAGGCTCGCTCGCACGACGCCCGCACCATGGATGGAATCAGGCTAAAGTTTGAAGTGCATCTGCGGGAGAAGTTCATCGGTGGGCATTGCAGAGGGTATCATAAACAAGTGTGCACAGTACGTGATGTGACGACATGCACATGCAACAAGCCACAACTATTGCACAAGCCATGCTCGCATGTATATGCGGCGTGCGCGGCTCTACGTCAGTCCTCCGTGGCGTACATCTCTGAGTACTTCAGCGTCGACCATCTGTTCGGGACATGGAGTTCGGAGCTCAACTCCTATGGCTTAGACATGCATTATAGGGAGCCGTGGGAGAGGCAAGTGACTTGGTATCAGAATGACACTTTGAAGCGGAGCGGCCGTGGACGGTGGCAGTCACGGCGAATCCGTAACGATATGGACGCAAGTCAGCGAGGAGACAGACCAGCTGCATGGAAGTGCCGTATATGCAGGACAGTAGGGCATACAATGAAGAACTGCCCTAATAGGGCCAGCTCATTGATTCATCCATAGCAACCATGACAATGTACCTTCATGTAATTTTTTTATGTGCGAGTAGTACTTTCATGTACTTTTATTTTGTGTTATGTAATATCATGTACCGTGCTGCCTATGTGAAGTTAGCTAATGTCATGTTATCACATGTTATGTATTGTTATATCGTTTACTGTCATTTTTAAAGTTACCTTCATGTAATTTTATTTTTGTGTGCGGTTAGTACTATCTATCCACTAATGTTATGTAATGTCATGTCATCACATTTTATTTGTTCTTATGTCATGCCATATTATTTTTTCATACCTGTATTAATTTTTGTGTGCGGTTAGTATTTTTTTGGAATTTTTTGGTTTTTTTGCGTTAATTAAATGAAAAAAGAAACAATATCAAAGAGAAGAAAAATAGAAGCATTCAAAATAAAAAAATAAAAATAAATAAAAAAGACGCCACCCCCTCAGCGGGGAATTAAAAAAACGAATAAAATAAAACAAAAAATAACCAGCGCTACCCATCAATGGAAAATTAAAAAAAGGAAAAAAATAAAACAAAAAATCTAGCTCTCCCCCACACCTAGATAATAAAAAAACGAAAAAATTGCTTTTTTAATATCCAGCGGTTCGGAACCGCGGAAAAAATTTAAAAAAAATAGCAATTATGTAGCGGTCGGGAACCGCGGGATTCAGAATAAAAAAAATAAAAAATTATTTCTGTGCCAGGCACCCGCGGTATTGCACTGTTATGGGGCTAATTTTATAATTTTATTCGAAAAACGGCTAGATCCGAAAAACATTTTGCTAGGGAGGCTAGAACAGTAAAAATTTCATCTCTTTGTAAGTAACAGTGATCATCGATTATGAATGTAGCAGCTTAGCAAATAGCATCAACAACAGCTAGGATATACATAGTAGTAGATATCCTGGTGATTTGATGCATGGATGCCCCTGAAGTGAAATTGTAACCTGTAGCTTCGAGTTTCCTAGTTTCTTAATTCCTGCAGCGCCCTAGATCCCTTGAATCCCTGGCTCCATCCACCGCAGAAGACAAAATCGTTATGCCTCGTGAAGAGAAAATGCTCCCGCTCTGTCCGCTAGGCCCCCCTCAGATCCGCTGGCTCCGCCACGCTCTAGTGGAGCCACCAAGCTAGACCACCCCCGCAGCCCTCCGCGTAGCCATCCCCCGCAGCCCTCCTCTCCCCATCGCGCCCCAGGAAGCTTAGGCTCAGACGATAGCGGTTCACCAGATCTGAGCGCTTGTTTGAATCTCCCCTCCCCTGGTCGTCTCTCCTGGAGCTCCGAGGAAGATGATGACTTCATCCCCGACCCACTTCCTCCCCCCTCAAACCTCCCTCGGGTGGCGCCCTCGGACTCCTCTCCACCTACCGCCCCCATCACTAATTCATTGCGTTGGCATGGCGTAATGCCGCTCACAAGAAAACGTGGCGTCATCTCACTCAAGCAGAGCCAGCCTCAGCAGGCGTAAAGCGAGGCCCAACGTAGGTCAAAAATTTGGTCGAATTTACGGCGATTCCCATCACTCAGTCAGAGGCGAAGCCCCAGATCGCACCCAAAGATTCGCAGCAACGCCAACTCCTCTCCGACAGGGCTAACATCCTCGGTCCTCCCCCGCCAAAGCAATTGAGTGCGGGTTGGATTGAAGTTAAGAAGAAGTACTTCTGGAGGCGAGAAAGAATTGCTAGCCGTATTAACTCTTCAACCACCGGCAATGAAGCTTCCCAACTAGCGTCGCTATTTAAAGCTCAGACCAGAGGAAGATGTTTTCGTTGCCTGGCTCCCGACCATTTCGTGTCCTCTTGTAGAGACCCCCCTCGCTGCTTGCTTTGCAATTCCTCTGGCCACAAAGCAAGATGGTGCCCCAGGCCTCACCCTAGACGTTTTTCTTCCCTTCCTGCCTCCACCCCCACACCTGCCCGGAGAAGTCTGCCCCAGGAGATTCCAATGCAGGCACCTCCCTTCAGGCCGGGGGACCCGGAGCGCAGATCGGTTCGTGTCCGCGCGTTCATCCCTCTCTCGCCAGATCTTCTGGTCTCTGAGAGGGACTTCACTAGGTTCGTTGTGCAAGTCTTGGTTCTGGGAGATCATGTGACGAACGCCCGGCAAGTCCAGAGGCTAATGGCAGAACACTATCTCGTCAACCTGGACGATTTCAATGTCAAGGTCACTACAGATAGGTCTTACTTCGTGCGTTGCAGCTCCTTCGATTTGAAGTCTGAGCTTCTTGCGGATTCCAAGTTCACAGGAGATGACATTGACTTCAAGATCCTGCCCTGGACTCGTTTTGTTGGGGGGGGAGGCTGCCCAACATCGGTTTAAAGCTAGAATCTGCATTGAGGGGCTCCCTCGCCATGTTTGGTCAGTGCAGACAGCAGCCGCCCTTCTCAGCGGAGCTGGGGTTGTGCTCCCAGAAGTGGTGGAGCCAGCCACAGAGAATGAAACAGCATGTCTTTGTCTTTGGCTCTGGATGGAAGACATCGCTGCAATCCCCAAAACAGGCAGCCTTCACGTCCAGGAGCTATATGCGGCTGACCCAGCTTCAGGACACTTCCGGAGCTTGGAATCCATAGCCCTCCTCCGAACCAAAGGCCGGTGCTGACCCTGCTCACTTACAAGGTGCTAATCCACCTAGTGCAGGTGCTGGACTTTGACCCTCCGGAAGAAAGCTGGTCCCCGCCTTTGAACATTAGTCTTGGCCACAGCGACGTCAACGGGGAGATGTCTCCAGCCTCCTCGCATGAAGAATGGCCCCGCAGGCATTTTTACCCCTGGGCGCTGGGGGTAGTGGACAGCACCAGGTCCTCCCGTGGTTCGCTCCAGAGCCGGCTGCAGTTCCGAGAGAGGGACAGGTCCCCGCCTGATGACCCTGGGTGGAGAAGTCCTTCAGGTTGTGATGTCCCCCCTTCTGGAAGCCACGACAGGTCCTGTCATCCTAGCAGGCTGGGGCGTCAGATCCCTCGTCAGCAAGGCTCCAGGAGCCTTGGTTCAGGCAGCGCCAGGAGGACTCCTGCCGCTGAAGACCTTGAACAGCAGATCCCTCAACAGGTTGGAGGGGTGAGCTTTAAGAATGGTAACGAGCCCAGTAGAGACAGAACAAGATCCCCGATCTGGAGGCCCTCCTCTGAGGGGAATCCTGGATCCCCGTTTCTGACCCCGGGGGTCTCCCCTCTATCTCCGCAACAGAAGTTGGGCTTCGTCAATGATTTTTCGGCACTGCCAGTGTCGCAGGGCAGTCCACAAGTGGTGGATGACTTGCAGCTCTCGATGTCTTTCAGCCACATGGAGATTGACCCACCAAGGCCAGACCCAATGCATGATGAGCACCACATGGTTTCCAAGCAGCAAATGGAGGGTTCGGGCAACCGGTTGCAACAATCACAAGACCCTGAAGAGTTGCTCAATTTAGCAACTATTAGACTCCCGCAACCGATATTGGCAGAACCGCCCACCCAGAGCTTCACCTGCAAATCCCATCGAGTTACCTTCCAGCGTAGGAGCTCCAGGTTAGCAAACAAGACGACTCCCAAGATAACAGCAACAGAAAGGGCTCAGCTCCAGCTGGCCAAAAAACTTGGAGTATTGTTAGAATCCTCCACTTTGGATGAAAATTCCCTGCGCAGGTACACTGCTGCGTTCAACAAGCCACTCTCATAGGAGGTCCTTCAAGCCTTCGCTCAGCTAGCAAGAGTGCAAGGCAGCCTCGACTTAGCAGCAGTGACAGGAGTGGCCTCATGGGAGGTCCAACCAGCTTAATGCCAACAGATTCCAGTGCGGAGCTTGCTACCATTTTGCGGTTCTTGGTAGCTTACAGATCCTTAGTCTTGCAATGTACTTTTGCTGTCTTAGCTAGACTTTCGCGTGCCTGGAGCACAATGCTGAATAGTGGTCGCCTAATCACTTGCGGCTGGTGTTGCTGTAGCCCGTCTCTTGTCGGTATTGGATGTAGCCGATAAGTCCTATGCTGTCAAGGGGTTTTATGTTTCTTTTCTTTTAGGGCTTTTGTTCCCAGTGAAAGGTTGCAACTACCTCCCAGCTGGGTAATCAATGAAGTTCATGCTATCCTTTCATCGTTGTGTGTTTTCTGCCCTATGGCTGTACAGCCGCACTGTCTGCACATGCAGGATTTCTCTTCTACTGACCCAACCTTGCAGACCTCTTCGGCATTCACAGGGTCATTGCTCACAGTTGTGCAGGGATGTGGGTTTTATGGCACCTGACTGTCGTATCCTCTGTTGGAACGTCAGAGGCCTAAACGCACCAGCTCGGAGGGCCGTTGTGAGAGAATTAATCAAGGAGGCAAAAGCAACAATTGTTTACCTGCAGGAAACAAGGCTCCAACAAATTACTACAGATCTAGTGAAGGAGATCCTGGGCGCTGAGTTTGGTCAGGAGTTTGCCTTTCTGCCGTCAATTGGAACAAAAGGAGGGATACTCCTTACTTATTCTGATAGGTTGTTCTCCTTATCTCAGGCCTCCCTCACCGCTTTCACTTTGTCGGTAATAATAAAAAATAATGTGACAGGTTCCTCCTGGTCTTGCACTAGGGTTTATGGTCCCCAAACAGAAAATGAAAAATTGCTTTTCATGCAAGAAATAATGCATATTCAGGGGGATTTACTGCAAGAGTGGCTACTCCTGGGGGATTTGAACATGATTATCGCTCAAGTGACAAAAACACAGGGACTCTGAACAGGCACTTAATGCAAGCCTTTAGGAACATGCTCGACGCGACTCAGCTAAAGGAAATAGAACTCACCGGAAGAAAATTCACTTGGAGCAGTGGAACGTCAACTCCCACTCAAACAAGAATTGACAGGTTCTTTGCTTCCAAGGACTGGGAATTTCAGTACCCGTCTTGCAGGTTACAGGCACTTTCTTCCTCAATCTCCGACCATAGCCCCCTACTTCTGTACAACCCGATTGCTCCAAAATGCCGCTCCTTCCGCTTTGAATCCTTTTGGCCGAAAATGCCGGGATTCATGCAGGTGGTGCAGTCTACTTGGACCAGACCGGTCCTTTCCTCTGAAGCTTTCCGGCGCTTCCATATAAAAATTTGCAGAACAGCCAAAGCACTATGTCTCTGGAGCCGCAACATCATAGGAGACCTTCGCCTTCAGATGGCCATAGCAGGGGAAATTATCTGCCAATTAGACAGAGCTCAGGAGGGAAGGGTTCTCTCTCTGCAAGAGTTAGCTTTTCACAAGATCTTAAAGCTTAGGCTGCTGGGATTGGCAGCGGTACAGAGATTTTGGGTAAAACAAACAGCCAGGCTCAATTATATCAGGGAGGGGGATGCTAACTCGAAATTCTTCCACATTATATCAATCACCCGCAGGCATAAAAAACACAATATCTCCCTCCAGACCGAACGCGGTCTGGCCTCGGAGAGCCAGAGAATGCAGCAGAGATCTTGTCGGGACCCCGAATTTGCAAATCCGGACCCTCTGTGTATTCAACACTAGTCCAGGAACGCGCTAGTGCACACAGTCTTAACATCGGTAAATATCGCAATCATACCATTCGATACTAATAAAGTACTTTATTTAAATAACCAACTGGTTACTCGACCTTATGGTCAAGTCACAAGTGTACGCCTCGCAGGGCAAAACTTATTAAGAGAGAAAATAGTAGCAGCGGAAAATCAAATAACTTCGTGGCGCCATCCAGTATACCACAGGCAAATCGACCAGGCTCGCTCCCTAAGTAGACGGATCCTCTTGGAGCTCCTCCTCCAAAGCTGGTGTAGTCTCCTCTTCAACTGGTGTTGTAGGGTGGCAAGGGTGAGTACTTGGTACTCAGCAAGTCATGCACAGAATGCAGGCTAATATACTATATGCATGGCTTAGTACAAAGGAGTGGCTCAAGGTATATTTGCAGTAAACAACATTTGACAAGTAATATAAGTAGATTCGAAAGCAGTAGAAACAAGTAAAGCGTAGATAACTTTTCAAGAAGTTTAGTAAACATCTTTCCCATCCTAATCCACATTTCTAACATCATTGTCAATCCAACCCAACCTTTCAAATCCAAGTTATTTTCAGAAAATCTAACCCTTGACTGTAATTCCCGAGCGATGTCCAATACCGCGGACACGGCTATTCGAATAGATTCTACACTCTGCAGAGGTTATGCACTTTACCCACAAGATACAGTCAAACACCACAAAGGCGAGTTCAGTAACAAAGTCTTTCGAAACTTTTAACAATACAAGTGGTCCTCCTGCTATTGCACACTAACCCTTCCCTTAGCTAAGGCGAAGTCTAGGCCAATCAACTGCTAGATGGGTACTGCCTCGGCCCGACGCTCCCGCATAACTTACACAAAGGGTGTAGTTGACCTCCCGAGGTCCCATAGGTGCGTTATCGTGCAACTTAGTCAACTAGGTCCGTCCCATTACGGACATGTGGTTGCACGTTAGACCCGAGTTCAAAGGCTTGCAAGGTTAAGTCCTTAGGGTGACCAGGGCAAGACTACCCCAAGAACCAAATCAACATCCCCAATGCCACAACTGCCCACCTGATTACTCTTGCCACATGCCCCGGCCGAAAACTATTTATCAAACCCGATTGATTACCATGCACCACGTGCCATCAACATCACATGATACCTTTCCAAAACAGGTTCAATATATCATTAAGTCAATATTAGCATTTGATTGTCCAAAATCATGTCATGAGCACGTAGTGTGTCTAAGCAAAGATACTACAACGGTTTTAAAACCCATGTTGGCAATCTAATAATGTCCAACTAGTAATCCACAACTAGGGTGACAAGGGTCATGGCACATACTTAGATAATCAAGGTGTCATACAGCAAATTGGTACTTATCTAATCCCCCATATTTAAATAAAGTATTTTTCTAATTGAACTAGCATGCAATAAGTTAAATCAAAATAGATTTCAAAATAGGATCAACATGGTCAAAGCACAACTTGCCTTCAAAAAGTACTTGTTCTTGGTCTTGAGTTGGATCCTGAGTTAATACTTCTCCTTGAATCCTTCCCACTTCAACGTCTACTCGTAAAGCGTGCAAATAGCAATACACGAATAAACAATAGGCAAAAAGTGTCCAAACATCCAAATAAAATCCATAAACAGAGAGAACATAATTTTATGAGTTTTTAGAAAGCTGGAATCACAAATTTGGAGTTAAAATGCAAAAGTTATGATTATTTAAAGTTTAAATAATCAATTAAATAATTTTACAGAGAAAAACTTTAGTCCAAAAATTAAATAAAATTCATATTTAGGTAGATCTCAATTTTATACGAATTTAGAAATTTGAATCACTCAAATCGGAGTTGAAACGCAAAGTTATAAGCGTTTGAAGTTTTGAAATTCAAATCAATTATTAAACCGAATTATTAAATCATTTTCTTTTGGAAAATCATTTATTGCGTCAGCAGGACACGTGGACCAATCGGGTGACGACAGCGTGGCCTCGGGTCCACGGACCGGCGCCACGGTCTCGGCTCGGTCCGCAGTGGGCTCGACCACGCGCTCACGATCGGCCGACAGCGTGGACCCTCTGACACGCGGGCCCCGCGTGTCAGCGTCACACGCACGCGCGCGTGGACGGCGCTGACCGCGACGGTCAGCCTTCCCGGACACGTGGCTCAATCTCGGCCGTTGATTTGAAAATCAACGGCCCAGATTAGATCTGGACTCACGCGTTTGGGTTAACGCGTTTGATCTGGACCGTTCGATCTTGATCGGACGGTCAAGATCCAATCTATCGCTATGAACGTGGTTCAATCTAAGCCGTTGGATCTAGATCTAACGGTTGAGATTAGATCTGGAGATCAACACGTGATTCTTTACCGTGGGTGACGTGGACGAATCTGGACCGTGCGATGAAGATCCGACTGTGGAGAAGCTTCGCGGGTCTGCGATGTCCACGGCGGAGCTCCGGCGGCCGGCGTTGAGAACGAAGACCACACCGACGGCGTTCGCCGCACGCCCGTGAAGTGGGTGGTCTCTTCGGTGCGTCTCGGCGGGATTCCAGATCTGGGCTCCTTCTCGGAAGACGACGGACGGCGGCGGAAAGCAGCGCAAACGCGGCCGGACACCTCCTCCAACTTCTGGCGAGCTCGCGGCCGACGCGGCTTGAGCGGCGTGGGTTGGAGCTACGGGTGCGCAATGAAACGGCGATCCCGACACGGGTGGCGGCGCAATAAATAGGGTCCTCGGCGTCCGTGAAACGCGCGGAATCCGAGGTCCTCTCCGTTGCGGCGGCGGAGTCTGGCGGCGACACGGTTAGGGTGACGTGGCACGCTCACAGCCGTTGGATCGAGATCCAACGGTGCGCGAGTTTGGGTCCAGGTCGGACTCGGGAGAGCTGGCTGGCTCGGTCGGGCTCGGGCTCGGTGACGTGGCTCAATCGTGGCCGTTGGATCTGGATCCAACGGTCACGCGGTTAGGGTTCCGGGCGAGCGGGTTCGGCTTGACCACGGGCGCGGTCGGGCTCGGGTCGGACTCGAACTCGAGTCTGACTCGGGCTCGGTCGGATGAACAGTGCAAACCCACTCGCATTTTCCAGCGATTTAATAATTAAAATAATTCCCGATAATTCAATTAAATCATTAAAAATAGCAAAAGACTCGAAAAATTCGAAAAATTCGAAAATACTTTGGATCATTTTGGAATCAAATAAAATATTTCCAACAAAATTTTATTTGCAAAGTTTAATACTTTAATTATTTCAAAATGGAATAAATTCAAATAAATTCCAAATAAATCCAAATAAATTCCAGAAAATTCCAAAATTCACCAAAGTGCCAAATCACACATGAATTTAAGAAAAGCAAATTTTGGGGTGTTACAAACCTCCCTTAATAGAATCTCGTCCCGAGATTCGTGGCTTTCTAAAGAAATAGGTTTGGAAACTCTTTCCTCAAATCCTCTTCGCTCCCTAAGTCGCTTCGCTCTGCATGGTTGCTCCATGAACTCTCTGAAACGGGTTGACTTGTTTCTAGTTTCTCGATCCATTGTGTCTAGAATCCTCACGGATGCTCCTTATAAGTCAAATCCTCCTGCAACTCAATTGACTCTAGCGGCGTCTGCTCCTCAGTACTGAGACACTTCTTCAATCGGGACACATGGAATACGTCATGTACTCCTGATATGGCGTAGCAACTCCGGTGATAAGCAACTTCGCCTCTGCGGCTCAAAATCTTAAATGGTCCAACATAACGGGGTGCGAGTTTCCCTTTGGCATGGAACCTCTTAACTCCCCTGAGAGGCGTGACTCTGAGATACACGAAATCTTCTGGTTCGAAATTCAGGTCTCGGCGACGGTTGTCAGCATAACTCTTCTGTCGTGATTGGGCTATTTTCAACCTTTCCCTAATCATGGCAATCTGCTCTTCAGCCTCTTGAAGAATATCAGGCCGAAGACACGGCGCCGCGGTCTCATTCCAATTCAATGGCGTCAGGCGAGTCGACCATACAAAGGCCTCAAAAGGTGACATCGTAAACTAGCCTGATAAGTATTGTTGTAATCGAACTCTCGGCATACGGCAAACTCTTATCCCAAGAGGTAGCATAAGCCAATGCACAAGCTCTTAACATATCCTCCGAATCTGGTTGACTCTTTCGGTCTGGCCATCCGTGCATGGATGATAAGGCATCTTGAAGTTCAAACGGGTTCCCATGGCTTCATGCAACTTATTCCGAACCTTGAGGTAAATTGGGTACCTCTGTCCGATCTGATCCTCTTTGGCACACCGTGCAAACAGACGATCCTGATCATGTACAATTCGCCAATTTATCCCCGAGTAAGTGGTCTTTACGGATAAAATGGGCTACTTTGGTCAAGCGATCCACTATAACCCATATGGAGTCATAACCTCCTTGAGTCTTAGGCAAACCGGTAATGAAATCCATTCCGATTTCCTCCCACTTCCACTCAGGTATTTTCAGCGGTTGTAGCAATCCTGCTGGTCTCTGATGCATTGCCTTGACTCTTTGGCATACGTCGCACAATGCAACATGCTCGGCAACTTCACGCTTCATGCTCGGCCACCAGAATCTTTCCTTCAAATCCTGGTACATTTTGGCGCTTCCAGGATGAATTGAGTACTTGGAGTCATGGGCTTCTTCCAAAATCAGTTGCTTTAACTCCTTCTTGTTAGGCACACAAATGCGATCCTTCATCCACAACGTGCCTTGCTCATCCAACTTGAAGTCCTCTGCCTTGCCTTCCTCCTTGATGGACTTAATCCTGCGGATCTTGTCATCATCTTTCTGTCCTTCTCGGATCTGGTCCTCTAGAGTAGGTTTTACTTCCAATGCGGCCAAGAATCCGCTAGGTACAACCTCAATCTTCATCTTTTGAAAATCCTCACATAACTCATCCTGACTTGTGGCTAGCAACGTACTCACGGTATGGCTTTTCCGACTCAGAGCATCGGCTACTACGTTGGCCTTCCCGGGATGGTAATGGATTCCAACATTGTAGTCCTTGATTAACTCTAACCATCTCCTTTGCCTCATGTTCAGATCCACTCGGTGAATATGTACTTAAGGCTCTTATGATCCGTGATACACTTCACATCTGTTTCCAATCGAGATAGTGACGCCATATCTTCAAAGCATGCACTACGGCAGCCTAACTCTAGGTCATGTGTCGGATAATTTTCCTCATGCGGCCTCAATCGCCTTGATGCATAAGCGGCGACCTTTCCATTCTGCATCAGCACACATCCAAGTCCTTGGCGCGATGCGTCACAATAAATATCAAAGCTTTGATTAACATCCGGTAGAACTAACACCGGTGCTGATGTCAATCGCTTCTTCAGCTCCTGAAATCCTTTCTCACATTCTGGCGTCCATGCAAACTTCTTTTCCTTCTTCAGCAATTGCGTAAGAGGTTTTGCAATTGTCGAAAAAGCCTTCAATGAAACGCAGCGGTAGTATCCTGCCATTCCAAGGAAACTCCGAATGCAGGTCACGCTTTTGGTGCTCCCAATGTAACACGACTTCTACTTTGCTTGGATCTACGGCGACTCCTTCTGCGGTCATTACATGTCCAAGAAACTCCACCTTGTCCTTCCAAAAATCACACTTACTTGAACTTGGCGAAAAGTTGCCGTTCCTCGCCTTTTCCAAAACTCGCCTCAAGTGTTCGGCATGTTCATCCTCTGTCTTGGACTAGATTAGGATATTATCTATGAACACGATGACAAACTTGTCCAAATATTCCATGAACACCTTATTCATCATATTCATGAAATATGCTGGCGCATTTGTCACCCAAAGGACATAATCAGAACTCGTAATGTCCATATCTTGACGAGAATGGAGTCTTCGGATATCTTCGATCGGATCTTCAATCGATGGTATCCCGATCTTAGATCAATCTTGGAGAAAACTCCAGCTCCTCTTAATTGGTCAAACAAATCATCAATCCTGGGTAGCGGATACTTATTCTTCACGGTGACTTCATTGAGTGCACGGTAGTCAATGCACATCCTGAAACTCCCGTCCTTTTTCTTGACAAACAAAGCTGTTGCTCCCACGGCGCACGAACTCGGTCCTGATAAATCCTTTCTCCATTAACTCTTCTAATCTGTTTCTTCATCTCTACCAACTCCTCGGTAGACATCCGATAGGGTCTCTTTGCTATCGGTCTTTGTGCAGTACAAGCTCTATCACAAACTCTATGTCCCCTGCCTGGCGGCATACCAGGTAGATCTTCAGAAAACATCTGGGTACTCATTCACTCTTGAGACATCCTCTATGCAGATTGTCTTGGTACTATTAACCATCAATCGTCCATCTCTAAGCTGCGGTGGCTTGAAATTCCACTTTCTTCCCACATGGGCCCTCAATCGAGATAGTCCTTCGTCCACAATCCAATACGGCCTTGTGCTTGGATAACCAATCCATTCCCAATATGACGTCTAAGGTCCGGGTCTCCAAAATTATAAGGTTTGCTAGGAACTCTATTCCATCTATTAGTATTCTCACCCGGAGCATCCTACTTTCGTTCGGAGTTCGAACCAGGGTTTGAACTAAAAGCATGCATCTAAGTCTTGCAATCCTCAAATCATTTCTAGTAGCAAAGCCTTGCGAAACAAACGAATCTGAAGCTCCGAGTCAAACAAAATCGCTGGTGGTGCGAGTGCTTGAGTTAACAAGTAACTTACCCAAGATTTACGTCAGTAGTATTCGCAGCAGTGCATCTGCGGTGACATGGTTGACTCGGCCTCTCACCACGATGCAGGGTGTGACTCTGGTCTTTGGCGTCCTAGCGGGGTGGTTCCTAGATTGAAGCGGCTGGTCACTCTGCTGTCTTCTTCGGACAATCGTTGGCAAAGTGTCCTAGCTCGTTGCGATTGTAGCGTCTCACTTGTTCCTTGCGCTTGGAGTAAGCGTTTCTAGCGAAGTGGGGTGCAGTAGTTACGATTGACAGGTCTTGGTGCCGTGACGGTGTCCTTGTAGCATTACGTGGCTGGAATCTGAAAAATTGATTTGGTGCAACTCTCAGGGTATTGCGTTCCTTGGCGTGATCCTGTTTGTTGCATTCTCGCGCTTCTGTTCTCTTCCAGTTCCTTGCGCTTGTCCTCAAGAATAAGCGCCTTATTCACCAACTCTTGGAAATCTGGAAAGGTGTGGGTGATCAATCCTACTTGCAATCCTGAGTTAAGTCCCTTCATAAAAGCGAGGCTATGCGGCTTTATCTGTCGCTACATCCTCAGTGCGTGGCGTGCAAGCCGTGTGAACTTGTTCAGTAGTCGACCCATCGGTGATTACCTTGCTTCGGTGCTCTGAACTCCTTCTTCTTAAGGTCCATGATTCCTTCAGCACGTGATAATCTTTAACGCAAATGCTAACTCTTCCCAAGTGATATCTTGAGGGTTCTCTTGCGTGGCACGAAGTTCTCCCACCATTCGGCGTTTGTTCCTTCCAAGCGATGAGAAGCGTAGAGTACCTTCTCATTTCCTATGCATTGAGCTATGTGTAGCTTCCTCTCAATTGACCTTAACCAATCATCGGCCTCCAATGGATTGGCATTCCCGAGAGAAAGTGGGTGGGTGAGTCCTCATGAACTCTGACAGCCTTGTATTCTCGGCGTTGTCCCCGATTGACTTGATTAGTCGTGGCCTGAAAGCAAAGGACGCTTTGCATTTGTTGCATCATAGTATGCATCAATCGAGTCTGAGCAGCAAGAAATGCTCCAAAATTCTGCATATCCAGTGGTGGTGCGGTGCTCCATCATTGGGGTTTCTCATTGGCGAGAACCACTCCCATTGCTTCCAAAGTTTCCGCGGGTGTTCACCATCTGTCGATTTGCTCTAGGTTTTAGAGATGAGAGGGAAACAAGAATAGACAAGTAATATGGAATTTATGCGGGGCGAAAGGTGTAACTTTAAGGTCCAACTTTATTAACTACTCAATAGTAACTTGGTATGGTTGCTTACAATGCCTAAGGGCCTTGCAACACATACTGCACACTCAGCAAACAATGAAAATCCAAATCGAACTAACACTGGAGTCTAACGCCTAAAGGGTGACTCTTTATTCTATGACGCGACTCGGCGAAGGAGTCTCAATATAGAACCTACGTTCACTCAACGAGAAAACCTCCACGGCCTGGGTATGGATGCTGCGGCATAGGCGCGAAACGATTGCCATGTCCAGCAACTGTGTCATCTGTGGTAGTCGAAGAAGCAGTGTCCTCATCGAGATCTGACTCCTCCGGATCTGGCTCGTGTAGCTCAATCGCCTGCAGTTACGGTCCGTACAAAGTCATCTCCAACTCGTCAATCCTTCGCAGAAGGTGTGACACATACTCTTGAGCTTCCCGCCATCTGTTCTTCTCTGTCGTGATCTCCTTGCGGGCCTTCTGTAGCTCCTTGCTTGTATCATCGAGTACATCCTCCTGGGCGACAACAAATCGTGCCAACTGTGTAACCATGGCATCCTCATCCTGAATCGCCTTCGGGTCAAGAAGGTTATTGCTGCGGGGGTGATAACGGAACACCGTGCTCTCCAATTCTCTGGCGTAGATACGGGTAATGTGCCGCATCGCTCGTCGTGATACTTCTTGGATACCCATCTGCATTGTAGATCTCCTGGCGGTCTGCGAGTATCGGGCGATTGCCTGGGCCCTTCTTCCTAGCAGGTACCTCAATCTTCACGTCACAAGCCTTGATCAATCCCGCTTGTCTGATCACTTCCACTTGGTATTGCGGCTTCTCAAAATCTCCGAGAGTTTGTAGCATATGCCAAAGTTCTGCAGCGTGACCAACCCCCATATCAACGTAGTTGAACTCTCCCTCCATCTGTCACAAGAGTGCTTACGTAAGAACTCGAAATTTTAAATCGTGACAAGGTAAGGAAAAATTCAGCAAGAGACAAGAAAAGAGAGAAGGGGATAAGTCGATATGTCATTTCTTATCTTGACAAATTTTTAGCTTTAGAAAATAAGTTTTATCCTCACTACGACCATTCTAGCTTAGGGTTGAGCCTACGGTCAGTATGGCTCTGATACCACCTCTGTCGGGACCCCGAATTTGCAAATCCGGACCCTCTGTGTATTCAACACTAGTCCAGGAACGCGCTAGTGCACACAGTCTTAACATCGGTAAATATCGCAATCATACCATTCGATACTAATAAAGTACTTTATTTAAATAACCAACTGGTTACTCGACCTTATGGTCAAGTCACAAGTGTACGCCTCGCAGGGCAAAACTTATTAAGAGAGAAAATAGTAGCAGCGGAAAATCAAATAACCCGTGGCGCCATCCAAGATACCACAGTAACCCAGTGGGCTCGCTCCTAAGTAGACGGATCCTCTTGGAGCTCCTCCTCCAAAGCCGTGTAGTCTCCTCTTCAACTGGTGTTGTAGGGTGGCAAGGGTGAGTACTTGGTACTCAGAAGTCATGCATGAGAATGCAAGGCTAATATACTATATGCATGGCTTAGTACAAAGGAGTGGCTCAAGGTATATTTGCGAGAAACAACATTTGACAAGTAATATAAGTAGATTCAGCGGAGAAACAAGTAAAGCGTAGATAACTTTTCAAGAAGTTTAGTAAACATCTTTCCCATCCTAATCCACATTTCTAACATCATTGTCAATCCAACCCAACCTTTCAAATCCAAGTTATTTTCGTAAAATCTAACCCTTGACTGTAATTCGAGCGATGTCCAATACCGCGGACACGGCTATTCGAATAGATTCTACACTCTGCAGAGGTTATGCACTTTACCCACAAGATACAATAAACACCACAAAGGCGAGTTCCCGTAACAAAGTCTTTCTAAACTTTTAACAATACAAGTGGTCCTCCTGTTATTGCACACTAACCCTTCCCTTAGCTAAGGCGAAGTCTAGGCCAATCAACCGTTAGATGGGTACTGCCTCGGCCCGATGCGCTCCCGCATAACTTACACAAAGGGTGTAGTTGACCTCCTGAGGTCCCATAGGTACGTTATCAGCAACTTAGTCAACTAGGTTCGTCCCATTACAGACATGTGGTTGCACGTTAGACCCAGTTCAAAGGCTTGCAAGGTTAAGTCCTTAGGGTGACCAGGGCAAGACTACCCGAAGAACCAAATCAACATCCCCAATGCCACAACTGGCCCACCTGATTACTCTTGCCACATGCCCCGGTCGAAAACTATTTATCAAACCCCAGTTGATTACCATGCACCACGTGCCATCAACATCACATGATACCTTTCCAAAACAGGTTCAATATATCATTAAGTCAATATTAGCATTTGATTGTCCAAAATCATGTCATGAGCACGTAGCAGGTCTAAGCAGTATACTACAACGGTTTAAAACCCATGTTGGCAATCTAATAATGTCCAACTAGTAATCCACAACTAGGGTGACAAGGGGTCATGGCACATACTTAGATAATCAAGGTGTCATACAGCAAATTGGTACTTATCTAATCCCCCATATTTAAATAAAGTATTTTTCTAATTGAACTAGCATGCAATAAGTTAAATCAAAATAGATTTCAAAATAGGATCAACATGGTAAAAGCACAACTTGCCTTCAAAAAGTACTTGTTCTTGGTCTTGAGTTGGATCCTGAGTTAATACTTCTCCTTCGAATCCTTCCGGCACTTCAACGTCTACTCGTAAAGCGTGCAAATAGCAATACACGAATAAACAATAGGCAAAAAGTGTCCAAACATCCAAATAAAATCCATAAACAGAGAGAACATAATTTTATGAGTTTTTAGAAATCGAATCGCCAAATTTGGAGTTAAAATGCAAAAGTTATGATTATTTAAAGTTTAAATAATCAATTAAATAATTTTACAGAGAAAAACTTTAGTCCAAAAATTAAATAAAATTCATATTTAGGTAGATCTCAATTTTATACGAATTTAGAAATTTGAATCACTCAAATCGGAGTTGAAACGCAAAAGTTATAAGCGTTTGAAGTTTTGAAATTCAAATCAATTATTAAACCGAATTATTAAATCATTTTCTTTTCGAAAATCATTTATTGCGTCAAAGAGGACACGTGGACCAATCGGGTGACGACAGCGTGGCCTCGGGTCCACGGACCGCCAAGACGGCTCGGTCCGCAGTGGGCTCGGCCCACGGCCACGATCGGCCGACAGTGGACCCTCGACACGCGGGCCCGCGTGTCTGCGTCTACACGCACGCTGCGTGGGACAGCGCCCGCGACGGCCAGCCTTCCGACACGTGGCTCAATCTCGCCGCTGATTTGAAAATCAACGCCCGGACAGATCTGGACTCACGCGTTTGGGTTAACGCGTTTGATCTGGACCGTTCGATCTTGATCGGACGGTCAAGATCCAATCTATCGCTATGAACGTGGTTCAATCTAAGCCGTTGGATCTAGATCTAACGGTTGAGATTAGATCTGGAGATCAACACGTGATTCTTTACCGTGGGTGACGTGGACGAATCTGGACCGTGCGATGAAGATCCGATCGGAGAAGCTTCGCGGTCTGCGATGTCCACGCGCGAGCTCCGGCGGCCGGCGTTGAGAACGAAGACCACACCGACGGCGTTTCGGGCACGCTCCGGCGAAGTGGGTGGTCTCTTCGGGTGCGTCTCGAAGCGGGGATTCCAGATCTGGGCTCCTTCTCGGCGGAAGACGACGGACGGCGGCGGAAAACGGCGCAAACCGCAGCGGACACCTCCTCCAACTACGGCGAGCTCGCGCGGGCTGACGGCGGCGGCTTGAGCGGCGTGGGTTGGAGCTACGGGTGCGCAATGAAACGGCGATCCCGACACGGGTGGCGGCGCAATAAATAGGGTCCTCGGCGTCCGTGAAACGCGCGGAATCCGAGGTCCTCTCCGTTGCGGCCGGCGGCGACACGGTTAGGGTGACGTGGCACGCTCACAGCCGTTGGATCGAGATCCAACGGTGCGCGAGTTTGGGTCCGGGTCGGACTCGGGCGAGCTGGCTGGCTCGGTCGGGCTCGGGCTCGGTGACGTGGCTCAATCGTGGCCGTTGGATCTGGATCCAACGGTCACGCGGTTAGGGTTCCGGGCGAGCGGGTTCGGCTTGACCACGGGCGCGGTCGGGCTCGGGTCGGACTCGAACTCGAGTCTGACTCGGGCTCGGTCGGATGAACAGTGCAAACCCACTCGCATTTTCCAGCGATTTAATAATTAAAATAATTCCCAGTAATTCAATTAAATCATTAAAAATAGCAAAAGACTCAGAAAAATTCCAGAAAAATTCTGGAAAATACTTTGGATCATTTTGGACTCAAATAAAATATTTCCAACAAAATTTTATTTGCAAAGTTTAATACTTTAATTATTTCAAAATGGAATAAATTCAAATAAATTCCAAATAAATCCAAATAAATTCCAGAAAATTCCAAAAATTCACCAAAGTGCCAAATCACACATGAATTTAAGAAAAGCAAATTTTTGGGGTGTTACAAACCTCCCCCCCTTAATAGAATCTCGTCCCCGAGATTCAGGGCTTTCTAAAGAAATAGGTTTGGAAACTCTTTCCTCAAATCCTCTTCGCGCTCCCAAGTCGCTTCGCTCTCTGCATGGTTGCTCCACTGAACTCTACAGAAACGGGTTGACTTGTTTCTAGTTTCTCGATCCATTGTGTCTAGAATCCTCACGGGATGCTCCTTATAAGTCAAATCCTCCTCGCAACTCAATTGACTCTAGCGGCGTCGCTTCCTCAGTACTCGGAGACACTTCTTCAATCGGGACACATGGAATACGTCATGTACTCCTGATTAACGCATGTGGCAACTCCGGTGATAAGCAACTTCGCCTCTGCGGCTCAAAATCTTAAATGGTCCAACATAACGGGTGCGAAGTTTCCCTTTGGCATGGAACCTCTTAACTCCCCGAGGCGTGACTCGAGATACACGAAATCTTACGGTTCGAATTCGTGTCTCGGCGACGGTTGTCGACATAACTCTTCTCGGCCGTGATTGGGCTATTTTCAACCTTTCCCTAATCATGGCAATCTGCTTCTTCACCTCTTGAAGAATATCAGGCCCGAAGACACGGCTCGCCGGTCTCATTCCAATTCAATGGCGTCCGACAGGTCGACCATACAAGGCCTCAAAAGGTGACATCTCAGTAAACTAGCCTCGATAAGTATTGTTGTAATCGAACTCGGCATACGGCAAACTCTTATCCCAAGAGGTAGCATAAGCCAATGCACAAGCTCTTAACATATCCTCCGTGAATCTGGTTGACTCTTTCGGTCTGGCCATCCGTCTGTGGATGATAAGTCATCTTGAAGTTCAAACGGGTTCCCATGGCTTCATGCAACTTTTTCCAAAACCTTGAGGTAAATTGGGTACCTCTGTCCGATACGATCCTCTTTGGCACACCGTGCAAACAGACGATCCTGATCATGTACAATTCTGCCAATTTATCCCCCGAGTAAGTGGTCTTTACGGGGATAAAATGGGCTACTTTGGTCAAGCGATCCACTATAACCCATATGGAGTCATAACCTCCTTGAGTCTTAGGCAAACCGGTAATGAAATCCATTCCGATTTCCTCCCACTTCCACTCAGGTATTTTCAGCGGTTGTAGCAATCCTGCTGGTCTCTGATGCATTGCCTTGACTCTTTGGCATACGTCGCACAATGCAACATGCTCGGCAACTTCACGCTTCATGCTCGGCCACCAGAATCTTTCCTTCAAATCCTGGTACATTTTGGCGCTTCCAGGATGAATTGAGTACTTGGAGTCATGGGCTTCTTCCAAAATCAGTTGCTTTAACTCCTTCTTGTTAGGCACACAAATGCGATCCTTCATCCACAACGTGCCTTGCTCATCCAACTTGAAGTCCTCTGCCTTGCCTTCCTCCTTGATGGACTTAATCCTGCGGATCTTGTCATCATCTTTCTGTCCTTCTCGGATCTGGTCCTCTAGAGTAGGTTTTACTTCCAATGCGGCCAAGAATCCGCTAGGTACCACCTCAATCTTCATTTTCTGAAAATCCTCACATAACTCATCCTGACTTGTGGCTAGCAACGTACTCACGGTATGGCTTTTCTGACTCAGAGCATCGGCTACTACGTTGGCCTTCCCGGGATGGTAATGGATTCCAACATTGTAGTCCTTGATCAACTCTAACCATCTCCTCTGCCTCATGTTCAGATCCGACTGGGTGAATATGTATTTAAGGCTCTTATGATCCGTATACACTTCACATCTGTTTCCAATCAGATAGTGACGCCATATCTTCAAAGCATGCACTACGGCAGCTAACTCTAGGTCATGTGTCGGATAATTTTCCTCATGCGGCCTCAATCGCCTTGATGCATAAGCGGCGACCTTTCCATTCTCAGACAAAGACACATCCAAGTCCTTGGCGCGATGCGTCACAATAAATATCAAAGCTTTGATTAACATCCAGAGAACTAACACCGGTGCTGATGTCAATCGCTTCTTCACTCCTGAAATCCTTTCTCACATTCTCAAGCGCCCATGCAAACTTCTTTTCCTTCTTCAAAGAATTGCGTAAGAGGTTTTGCAATTGTCGAAAAGCCTTCAATGAAACGGCGGTAGTATCCTGCCATTCCAAGGAAACTCGAATCTGAGTCACGATTTTACCGCTCCCAATGTAACACAGCTTCTACTTTGCTTGGATCTACGGCGACTCCTTCTGCGGTCATTACATGTCCAAGAAACTCCACCTTGTCCTTCCAAAAATCACACTTACTGAACTTGGCGAAAAGTTGCTGTTCCCTCAGCTTTTCCAAAACTCGCCTCAAGTGTTCGGCATGTTCATCCTCTGTCTTGGACTAGATTAGGATATTATCTATGAACACGATGACAAACTTGTCCAAATATTCCATGAACACCTTATTCATCATATTCATGAAATATGCTGGCGCATTTGTCAGTCCAAAGGACATAACTGTAAACTCGTAATGTCCATATCTTGACGAGAATGGAGTCTTCGGGATATCTTCTGATCGGATCTTCAACTGATGGTATCCCGATCTTAGATCAATCTTGGAGAAAACTCCGGCTCCTCTTAATTGGTCAAACAAATCATCAATCCTGGGTAGCGGATACTTATTCTTCACGGTGACTTCATTGAGTGCACGGTAGTCAATGCACATCCTGAAACTCCCGTCCTTTTTCTTGACAAACAAAACTGTTGCTCCCACTACGACGAACTCGGCCTCGATAAATCCTTTCTCCATTAACTCTTCTAATCAAGCTTCTTCATCTCTACCAACTCCTCGGTAGACATCCGATAGGGTCTCTTTGCTATCGGTCTTTGTACTGTACAAGCTCTATCACAAACTCTATGTCCCCTGCCTCGCGGCATACTGTAGATCTTCGTGAAAACATCCGGGTACTCATTCACTCTTTGAGACATCCTCTATGCAGATTGTCTTGGTACTATTAACCATCAACTGTCCATCTCTAACTGCAGTGGCTTGAAATTCCACTTTCTTCCCACATGGGCCCTCAACTGAGATAGTCCTTCGTCCACAATCCAATACGGCCTTGTGCTTGGATAACCAATCCATTCCCAATATGACGTCTAAGGTCTGGGTCTCCAAAATTATAAGGTTTGCTAGGAACTCTATTCCATCTATTAGTATTCTCACCGGAGCATCCTACTTTCGCTCGGAGTTCTAACCAGGGTTTGAACTAAAAGCATGCATCTAAGTCTTGCAATCCTCAAATCATTTCTAGTAGCAAAGCCTTGCGAAACAAACGAATCGCGAAGCTCCAGAGTCAAACAAAATCAATTGCAGTGTATCGAGTTAACAAGTAACTTACCCAAGACGACGTCCGTAGCATTCTGCAGTGCATCTGCGGTGACATGGTTGACTCGGCCTCTCACCACGGTCAGGGTGTGACTCCTGGTCTTTGGCGTCCTAGCGGGGTGGTTCCTAGATTGAAGCGAATCGTCACTCCTGCTGTCTTCTTCGGACAATCAAGTTGGCAAAGTGTCCTAGCTCGTTGCGATTGTAGCAAGCGTCTCACCTGTTCCTTGCCGATCGCCTGGAGTAAGCGTTTCTAGCGGGGCTGGGTCTGGTAGTTCGATTGACAGGTCTTGGTGCCGTGACGGTGTCCTTGTAGCATTCTGTGGTCGAATCGAAAAATTGATTTGGTGCAACTCTCAGCGCTGCTATGCGTTCCTTGGCGTGATCCTCTTGTTGCATTCTGCGCTTCTGTTCTCTTCCGGTTCCTTGCGCTTGTCCTCAAGAATAAGCGCCTTATTCACCAACTCTTGGAAATCTGGAAAGGTGTGGGTGATCAATCCTACTTGCAATCCCGAGTTAAGTCCCTTCATAAAACGAGGTATGCGGCTTTATCTGTCGCTACATCCTCAGTGCGTAGCGTGCAAGCCGTGTGTGAACTTGTTCAGTAGTCGGCCACCGGCCGATTACCTTGCTTGATGCTCTGAACTCCTTCTTCTTAAGGTCCATGATTCCTTCAGCACGTGATAACGGATTTTAACGCAAATGCTAACTCTTCCCAAGTGATATCTTGAGGGTTCTCTTGCGTGGCACGAAGTTCTCCCACCATTCGTGGTGTTCCTTCCAACCGATGAGAAGCGTAGAGTACCTTCTCATTTCCTATGCATTGAGCTATGTGTAGCTTCCTCTCAATTGACCTTAACCAATCATCGGCCTCCAATGGATTGGCATTCCCGAAGAAAGTGGGTGGGTGAGTCCTCATGAACTCGACAGTCTTGTATTACAGCGTTGTCCCTGATTGACTTGATTAGCTGTGGCACGAGCGGTGGCGTTTTGCATTTGTTGCATCATAGCATGCATCAACTGAGTCTCGAGCAGAAGAAATGCTCCAAAATTCTGCATATCCGGTGGTGGTCTGGTGCTCCATCATTGGGGTTTTCTATTTGGCGAGAACCACTCCCATTGCTTCCAAAGTTTCATGGTGTTCACCATCTGTCGATTTGCTCTAGGTTTTAGAGATGAGAGGGAAACAAGAATAGACAAGTAATATGGAATTTATGCGGGGCGAAAGGTGTAACTTTAAGGTCCAACTTTATTAACTACTCAATAGTAACTTGGTATGGTTGCTTACAATGCCTAAGGGCCTTGCAACACATACTGCACACTCAGCAAACAATGAAAATCCAAATCGAACTAACACTGGAGTCTAACGCCTAAAGGGTGACTCTTTATTCTATGACGCGACTCGGCGAAGGAGTCTCACTATAGAACCTACGCTCACTCATCGAGAAAACCTCCACGGCCTGGGTATGGATGCTGCGGCATAGGCGCGAAACGATTGCCATGTCCAGCAACTGTGTCATCTGTGGTAGTCGAAGAAGCAGTGTCCTCATCGAGATCTGACTCCTCCGGATCTGGCTCGTGTAGCTCGAGTACTGGCTCTGCTTCCGTCCGCATAAAGTCATCTCCAACTCGTCAATCCTTCGCAGAAGGTGTGACACATACTCTTGAGCTTCCGCCATCTGTTCTTCTCTGTCGTGATCTCCTTGCGGGCCTTCGTAGCTCCTTGCTTGTATCATCGAGTACATCCTCCTGGCGACAACAAATCGTGCCAACCGTAACCATGGCATCCTCATCCTGAATCGCCGTCAAGAAGGTTATTGCTGCGGGTGATAACGGAACACCGTGCTCTCCAATTCTCTGGCGTAGATACGGGTAATGTGCCGCATCGCTCGTCGTGATACTTCTTGGATACCCATCTGCATTGTAGATCTCTGGCGGTCAGTTGTATCGGCGATTGCCTGGCCCTTCTTCCTAGCAGTACCTCAATCTTCACGTCACAAGCCTTGATCAATCCCGCTTTGTCCGATCACTTCCACTTGGTATTGCGGCTTCTCAAAATCTCCGAGAGTTTGTAGCATATGCCAAAGTTCTGCGTGACTAACCCCCATATCAACGTAGTTGAACTCTCCCTCCATCTGTCACAAGAGTGCTTACGTAAGAACTCGAAATTTTAAATCGTGACAAGGTAAGGAAAAATTCAGCAAGAGACAAGAAAAGAGAGAAGGGGATAAGTCGATATGTCATTTCTTATCTTGACAAATTTTTAGCTTTAGAAAATAAGTTTTATCCTCACTACGACCATTCTAGCTTAGGGTTGAGCCTACGGTCAGTATGGCTCTGATACCACCTCTGCCGGGACCCGAATTTGCAAATCCGACCCTCTGTGTATTCAACACTAGTCCAGAACGCAGCTTAGTGCACACAGTCTTAACATCGGTAAATATCACAATCATACCATTCGATACTAATAAAGTACTTTATTTAAATAACCAACTGGTTACTCGACCTTATGGTCAAGTCACAAGTGTACGCCTCGCAGGGCAAAACTTATTAAGAGAGAAAATAGTAGCAGCGGAAAATCAAATAACTTCGTGGCGCCATCCAGTATACCACAGGCAACTGACTGGGCTCGCTCCCTAAGTAGACGGATCCTCTTGGAGCTCCTCCTCCAAAGCTGGTGTAGTCTCCTCTTCAACTGGTGTTGTAGGGTGGCAAGGGTGAGTACTTGGTACTCGAGAAGTCATGCATGAGAATGCAAAGCTAATATACTATATGCATGGCTTAGTACAAAGGAGTGGCTCAAGGTATATTTGCGAGAAACAACATTTGACAAGTAATATAAGTAGATTCAGCAAAGAGAAACAAGTAAAGCGTAGATAACTTTTCAAGAAGTATAGTAAACATCTTTCCCATCCTAATCCACATTTCTAACATCATTGTCAATCCAACCCAACCTTTCAAATCCAAGTTATTTTCAGAAAATCTAACCCTTGACTGTAATTCCCGAGCGATGTCCAATACCGCGGACACGGCTATTCGAATAGATTCTACACTCTGCAGAGGTTATGCACTTTACCCACAAGATACAATCAAACACCACAAAGGCGAGTTCCCGTAACAAAGTCTTTCTAAACTTTTAACAATACAAGTGGTCCTCCCTGCTATTGCACACTAACCCTTCCCTTAGCTAAGGCGAAGTCTAGGCCAATCAACTGCTAGATGGGTACTGGCCTCGGCCGATGCGCTCCCCGCATAACTTACACAAAGGGTGTAGTTGACTTCCCGAGGTCCCACAGTGCACGTTATCAAGAACTTAGTCAACTAGGTCCGTCCCATTACGTACATGTGGTTGCACGTTAGACCCGTTCAAAGGCTTGCAAGGTTAAGTCCTTAGGTGACCAGGGCAAGACTACCCAAGAACCAAATCAACATCCCCAATGCCACAACTGGCCCACCTGATTACTCTTGCCACATGCCCCGGTCGAAAACTATTTATCAAACCCCAGTTGATTACCATGCACCACGTGCCATCAACATCACATGATACCTTTCCAAAACAGGTTCAATATATCATTAAGTCAATATTAGCATTTGATTGTCCAAAATCATGTCATGAGCACGTGTGTGTCTAAGCGATACTACAACGGTTTAAAACCCATGTTGGCAATCTAATAATGTCCAACTAGTAATCCACAACTAGGGTGACAAGGGGTCATGGCACATACTTAGATAATCAAGGTGTCATACAGCAAATTGGTACTTATCTAATCCCCCATATTTAAATAAAGTATTTTTCTAATTGAACTAGCATGCAATAAGTTAAATCAAAATAGATTTCAAAATAGGATCAACATGGTCAAAGCACAACTTGCCTTCAAAAAGTACTTGTTCTTGGTCTTGAGTTGGATCCTGAGTTAATACTTCTCCTTCGAATCCTTCCGGCACTTCAACGTCTACTCGTAAAGCGTGCAAATAGCAATACACGAATAAACAATAGGCAAAAAGTGTCCAAACATCCAAATAAAATCCATAAACAGAGAGAACATAATTTTATGAGTTTTTAGAAACTGGAATCGTCAAATTTGGAGTTAAAATGCAAAAGTTATGATTATTTAAAGTTTAAATAATCAATTAAATAATTTTACAGAGAAAAACTTTAGTCCAAAAATTAAATAAATTCATATTTAGGTAGATCTCAATTTTATACGAATTTAGAAATTTGAATCACTCAAATCGGAGTTGAAACGCAAAAGTTATAAGCGTTTGAAGTTTTGAAATTCAAATCAATTATTAAACCGAATTATTAAATCATTTTCTTTTTCGGAAAATCATTTATTGCGTCAGCAGGGACACGTGGACCAATCGGGTGACGACGCGTGGCCTCGGGTCCACGGACCGCCGCGATCTCGGCTCGGTCCACCGTGGGCTCGGCCCACGGCCACGCGATCAGCCGACAGTGGACCCTCGACACGCGGCCGCGTGTCGGGTCACTACGCCGCTGGGCGGCGTGGCGCCGACCGCGACGGTCAGCCTTCCCGACACGTGGCTCAATCTCGGCGCTGATTTGAAAATCAACGCCCGGATTAGATCTGGACTCACGCGTTTGGGTTAACGCGTTTGATCTCGACCGCTCGATCTTGATCGCACGGTCAAGATCCACCTATCGCTATGAACGTGGTTCAATCTAAGCCGTTGGATCTAGATCTAACGGTTGAGATTAGATCTGGAGATTAACACGTGATTCTTTACCGTGGGTGACGTGGGCGAATCCGACCGTGCGATGAAGATCCGACGGTGGAGAAGCTTCGCGTCTGCGATGTCCACGGCGAAGCTCCGGCCGGCGTTGAGAACGAAGACCACACCGACGGCGTTTCGCACGCTCCGGCGAAGTGGGTGGTCTCTTCGGTGCGTCTCGGCGGGATTCCAGATCTGAGCTCCTTCTCGGCGGAAGACGACGGACGGCGGCGAAAACGGCGCAAATCGCGGCGGACACCTCCTCCAACTACGGCGAGCTCGCGCGGCCGACGGCAGCTTGAGAGGCGTGGGTTGGAGCTACGGGTGCGCAATGAAACGGCGATCCCGACACGGGTGGCGGAGCAATAAATAGGGTCCTCGGCGTCCGTGAAACGCGCGGAATCCGAGGTCCTCTCCGTTGCGGCGGCGGAGTCCGGCGGCGACACGGTTAGGGTGACGTGGCACGCTCACAGCCGTTGGATCGAGATCCAACGGTGCGCGAGTTTGGGTCCGGGTCGGACTCGGGAGAGCTGGCTGGCTCGGTCGGGCTCGGGCTCGGTGACGTGGCTCAATCGTGGCCGTTGGATCTGGATCCAACGGTCACGCGGTTAGGGTTCCGGGCGAGCGGGTTCGGCTTGACCACGGGCGCGGTCGGGCTCGGGTCGGACTCGAACTCGAGTCTGACTCGGGCTCGGTCGGATGAACAGTGCAAACCCACTCGCATTTTCCAGCGATTTAATAATTAAAATAATTCCCAGTAATTCAATTAAATCATTAAAAATAGCAAAAGACTCAGAAAAATTCTAGAAAAATTCTGGAAAATACTTTGGATCATTTTGAACTCAAATAAAATATTTCCAACAAAATTTTATTTGCAAAGTTTAATTCTTTAATTATTTCAAAATGGAATAAATTCAAATAAATTTCAAATAAATCCCAGAAAATTCCAAAAATTCACCAAAGTGCCAAATCACACATGAATTTAAGAAAAGCAAAGTTTTGGGGTGTTACAGATCTTTTCTCACTTCAACAGGCTCCTTAGCTCCACTCAAAAGAGAGATCATACGCTAAACTGGGCACTCCTGGAACCATCCTCCGTGTGCCTGCAGTCCTTGGAGCCGCCATTCACCATGCAGGAGCTCAAGGAGGCGGTTTTCTCAACTCCTCCTGAGAAAGCGCCGGGACCGGATGGGTTCATAGGGTTGTTATACACAAAATGATGGAACATTGTAAAAGAGGATCTCTTCGCAGTAGCAGCAGACTTTTACAACCAAAAAGGGGGGATTTCCACCTCCTTAACTCAGCATCCATAGTGCTACTACCGAAAAAATAGGTTTGCACGGCCGTTGCGGATTACAGACCCATCAGCCTCATCCACAGCGAAGGAAAGATATTATTCAAACTCCTAGCGAACAGATTGGCACCTTTTCTTCAGTCTATCATCTCAGCCAATCAGAATGCCTTCATTAGGAATAGGTCAATCCACGACAGCTTCATTCTGGCAAAAAACCTAATTGCCGAGCTTCACTCCAAAAGAACACCGTCGCTCTTCGTCAAGTTGGACATCTCTAAAGCGTTTGATTCCCTGAGCTGGGAATACCTCCTGGAAGCTCTGTCCTTCTTTGGTTTTGGCCAGCGTTGGCGAAATTGGATTGCTCAAATCCTAGCAGCGTCCTCCTCCAGAATCTTGCTCAACGGAGTGCCAGGGAAAAAGGTGTTACACAGGAGGGGACTGCGCCAGGGGGACCCGTTATCCCCCATGCTCTTTATCATGGCCTTAGAGCCTTTACAGCGCCTTATTACTGTCGCCTCACAGAGACAGTTCCTCTCCAAGATTGGCCAAAGACCGTGTCATCTTTGCACATCCATGTACGCGGATGACGTCGTTTTGTTTCTAAACCCTAACCCGAGAGAGGTTAGGCTGCTGCATGGACTCCTCAGTTTATTCGGTCAAGCAACAGGTCTTAGGGTCAACCTTCTCAAAACGGATATTTTCCCCATCAGGTGTGAAGGCTTAGATCTTCAACCTATCCTACAGGAGTTCCCGGCTACGCTAAAAAGTTTTCCTTCCAACTACTTAGGCCTACCTCTTCGCCCAACAGGTCTTAGGAAAGGGGACTTGCAACCCCTGCTTGAAAAGGTGGCAAACAGGTTAGTTGGTTGGAAAGGACCTCTACTGTCCAAAGCAGGAAGGCTTATGCTAGTTGACTCGGTGCTAACGGCAATCCCAACCTACCACCTCACAGCCTATCCAGGTTCGTCTTGGGCTCTCAAACAAATTGACAAGGTGCGCCGAAACTTTTTATGGAGGGGACAGATAAGCTACAACGGAGGCCACTGTCTCGTTAATTGGAAAAAGACATGCAGGCCCAAAGTCCTCGGAGGGTTGGGAATCAAACAACTGGAAGCTTTCGGCAGGGTGCTGAGACTGAGATGGCTCTGGTATCAATGGAAAGAACCGACGAGGCTGTGGAAGGGCCTCCCGGTCCCTTGCAATGACACCGATTTGGCCCTCTTTAATGCTAGCACGTCCATCTCGCTAGGGAATGGGCAACTAGCCAGGTTTTGGACGTCAAATTGGCTTCATGGTACGTCGCCAAAAATCATTGCACCTCATTCTTTCCAACTGGTCCGAAGGCGGAACAAAACTGTGCAATCTGAGCTATCTAACAACAATTGCATGATCCCGTTGAGAAGGATCTCCACGGACACGCAGATACAGGAATTCTTCAAACTCTGGCAGCACTTGCAGGGGGTGAGCTTGCACCCAGAAAACCAGGATGTCATCAACTGGAGATGGACTTCAAATGGCCTGTATTCAGCAAAATCGGCATATAGGGTACAATTTCAGGGGTCCATGGCTGACCAAAGCTACCCCTTAATCTGGAAGTCAAAAACCCAAAACAAGTATAGGTTTTTCGCTTGGCTATTGCTCCAAAACAGGCTCCTCACCGCTGACAATCTACTCTTGATAGGATGGCCACACTGTCCGACGTGCTGCCTTTGCGGTTCAGGACATGAATCGGCAAATCATTTAATGATCTCCTGCCCTTTTGCGAAGCATGCCTGGGCGCACCTTTCAGACAGATTGCAAACTCTCCAACTCCCACTTGCCAACCAGGATTCAACACTACCCCTAGTAGCCTGGTGGCAAAGGTTGCATGCGCTCTTCCCCAAAGAGCTTCGCAGAGACTTGGACGAGTTACTCATTTTCCTCTTCTGGAACATTTGGAAGGAGCGCAACGCCCGCATTTTCAATGATCTTTACTCTACGGTGCTAGATGTTGTCCAGAAGACGATTCAAGATTTCACTATGTTCCATCTAGCTAGGAGGCCAGCTTCCTCTGAGTAGTGGCTGGCCTCGCGTGTCCGTTGCCGCCCAGGTTCTGGGCGTTGGGTTGTTTATTTTTTCCTTTTGAGGGGTTTTTCTTTTCCTAGCTCCCACTTCTTGCTCTTCTCTCTTTTGTTTTACTGCTAGGACCTGGTTTTTTGTACTTCGCTTTCTTCTTAATGAAATCGACAGAGCTCCTGCCCTTAATTCGAAAAAAAAAAAGAGAAGGGATGGGTTTGAGATGGAGGGTCAAATCGAGAGTAGGAGATAGGGATCGGGATGGTTTGGAGATGAAGGATCAGATCAAGAGCTGGGGATCAAGTGCCGGTCCGTGAGATGGAGGACAGGGATCGGGATGTGTTTAGGATAGAGGAGGACATGGGAATTAGAATACTTCCTCGTTTCACCTCTATAATATTTATTTTTTGAATAATTTTATTTATAAATATAAGGCTTACATGTAAATTTAATGAGCCATTTCCTTCTATATTCCTATTAATTCTCTCTCAGAGATATGCATATATTCATTGCCACCCACATAAAGTATATCTTTCATCTTTTAAGACAATTAAGTGTGGATATCTAAATTATTTTTTTATATGTTTCTTAATTTCAACACAATCTTAATTTTTGTACAAAGTTAAAATACGTCTTATAAAAATAAACAGAGGTGGTAGAAATGTACCTAAGGCTCCGTGCTATTGGTGGGCACTTGGGCCGGGCCTTTTTGGGCTGACCCGAAGCATGGTGGTCCAGCCTGGTCCAAAACCCGGCACGACACTGTAGCATGGGTCGTGCCGGGCATGAGATCAGGGCACGATGGGCGGCCCGGCCCGGCACGGCACGGCGGAGGCACAGGCACAGATCTACTGTTGCAACTTCATTGTTGTTGATGGCTATATTATGTCACTTATCTACAATGGTTTTATTTCACTAGAATTCTAATATTGTTGAGGTTATGAGTGATGATTTTTTTCAAAAGAAAAAGTAATGTTGGGCTTTGTACAGATGACCATCTCTCGTTCTCTCATCGGCCAATGAACGAGAAAGAGGGAGGCAACATGCAAGAGAGAGATTGAGAGAGACGGTCGAGAGAGAGGAAGCAACGGGCGAGAGAGATTGAGAGAGAGAGAGAGAGAGCTACGAGATGGAGCAACGGGCGAGAGAGAATTGAAAGAGATTGAGCAATGTATGTCTCCGTCTCCTTTTCTCTCGTCGCAATAGTGTAAATGGGCCGGGCCTAGGCCGGCACAGCACGAAGTAGGCACGAAGCGCAAATGGGCCATACCTGGGCTCGCCGAAGGAGAGCCGGGCTGGGCTGGCACGGCACGGTAGGCACAATGGGCCGTCATGGCCCGGCACAGTTCAGGCACGAAGCACGATGAGCTCGTGCCGGGCCGGCCCGGCACAGCACGATGCCCACCTCTACTCCGTGCACAATTATCACCCCACTCATAGGCACGCACGCCTCACTCACAGGGGAGGCCATGCTGGCAATGTTATTGGTCCATATCACGGTTTATTCCGAGGGGACATCCGTGGTGGTGTTGATGACCCACTTAATCTGGATTAGTGATTTATGTGTGCAAATTAGAAGATCATAGACCTAGATGAACCATCTAAATAGGTTTAGTGACCCATGGTGTAATTTACTCAATCATCTACCGTGAACACCATAAGGTCCATAGCTATGAGCGACAACAGATAGGATAGTTAGGCTTATTTGAACACACTTTTAGTGGATAGAATGTAGCTAAATAACTATTTCCCCTCCTATTGGTTGATGCACCGTGGATAGATCAAGGGTAGCGTCATATTTGGGACTACTTGGATTTGTTAGCAAAAAAAATCGCATCTAGCACTTTATTCTAATAAACAAAAAAAAAATGCATAATACATGAAGTGAAAATTAGATGTATCTATAGCCTGAGGGTAAAGCACAAGGTAACACTACTACCCAAAATATTATTAGTGGCGGTTTTTAACTAACATCCGTGGTGGTTTTCAAACTGTCATAGATTAAGTACCATGGATAATCGGAGATTATCAGTGACGATTTTAAAACCGCCACAGATAATACTATTAGTGGTGGTTTTTGGCTAAAACCATCACAAATACTCATATCATTAGTGACGGTTTTAGCTAAAAACCGTCACAAATACGCATACCATCGGTGGCAGTTTTTGGCTAAAATCACCACAAATACTCGTATTATTAGTGGCGATTTTAGCCAAAAACCACCACAAATACTCATACTATCAGTGGCAATTTTTGGATAAAACCGCCACCAATACTCATATTATCAGTGGCGATTTTAGCTAAAAACCACCACAAATAATGCCAGACTACAAAATAAAAATGTGGCATTTCGGGCTAGCCTCGGGAAGCGCGGGTCATTCCCTCTTAAACAGCATACACAAAAAACAATATATCATACACATTGTAACAGATATACACAAAGAACATATATATCATACACATTGTAACAGATGTATACACAAAGTATCATAAGATTAGCCAGAATGAAATATCAATTTACACTTTGTAATGAATTTTTTTTTAAATAATAAAAGCCTAAACTAGTTTTCTAAACTACAAGCCTACGAGCCTTCGGTGTTGGTTGGAGATGCATGACGTGTAACATGAGTATGGAAGACTGGATCATTATTGTCTTTGTCATAAAACTCACCGTTTTTGTTGATGATTTCCTTCATAGTGAAGTAGGTGAGCTGTCCCTGAATGACTTGGATTTCAATAGGAAGCAGTCCTCCCGTAGGCAATTTGATGCCTTGGAGCTGAACCGTCCTCCTCTGTCCTGTCGAATTATTTCTTCATATTGTGGTACGGATGATTCCTGCGAAGGAACCTACGATGATGCATGTACACTGTGTTTCCTCGAGTTGTTGAGCCACACACTCTAGGTTTCATCCAGGCACTGCGGGGGATGCTTTGGCTCCTTTTATAGTACGGTCAAACAAGTTACCTAGGGTAGGTAATCATTGATGGTGCAGAACAACAATGTGCGTAGAGTGAAGTACTCTCATTTGTACTCATCCCATACCTGTACACCTTCATTCCACAGTATCACAAGATCTTCCACCAATGGTTGTAGGTATACATCAATATCGTTGCTAGGTTGTCTCGGCCCTTGGATAAGCAGTGACATCATAATGTACTTTCGCTTTATATACAACCAAAGAGAAATCTGTAGATACAGAGAGTCACGAGCCAAATGCTATGAATGCTGTTCATATTACCAAAAGGATTCATTCCATCCGTACTCAACCTAAACCTTATATTCCTCAGTTCATTTCCAAAGTTCTACGTGAAGAGTCTATCGATGGTTCTCTACTGGACAGAATCAGCAGGGTGCCTCAACTTTTCATCCCTCTTATGCTCTTTCGAGTGCCATCGCATCAATTTGGCATGCTTTTGTTTGCAAATAAACACTTCAAACGAGGTATTACTAGCAAATACCACACCACTTTAGCATGAGCTCCTTTCTTCACCTTGGTGCCTTCGTTGTCATCATTCTTATGCTTGTATAGTGATGCTTTGCACACCGGACATACATGCGTGTTTGCATAGTTTTTGCGATATAGTATACAGTCGTTTGGATATGCATGTATTCTTTTTACTTCCAATCCCAAGGGACATACAACCTTCTTAGCTAAATACATGATTCTAGGCAACATGTTTCCCTCTGGAAGTATGTCCGCTAAGAGATGTAGCAACGCCGTGAGACTCTTGTCGGACCAACCATTGCATGCCTTCAATTTCAGCAGTGAAAGCACGGTGTACAACTTTGTGCATTCCTCCTTGCAACTCAGGAACAAAGGTTTCTCCCAGTCCTCCATCAAACTCTTAAATTGATTAAACTCTCTTTGACTAGTGTAGTCCTCTTCTGCATTGCGCAACATTTGAGCCAGATTATTATCGTCATCGACAACTAACCTATCCTCATTGGATCCATAACCGATGTCCGCTGCCATATTGATGGTTCCGTCGTCGTCGATGTTATCACGTTGAAGTATGATCTTCTCTTCACCGTGCCTTGTCCAACATATATAGCCAGGTACAAAACCCCTCCGAATCAAGTGCAAGTAGATGTGGTCTTTGTCTGAAAACACCTTCTCAGTCTTGCAATCAATGCATGGATAATGTACATACTCCGTCTTCTTTTGCAAGTTGTTCTTCTCGGCAGCTCTTAGAAAAGCAGATACACTATCGATGTATTCTCGGTTGTAACGGTTTGCATTGTACATCCATCTCTGGTCCATCTATAATTAATTAATGTAAATAATTATTAATATCCAATAATCTTAATTAAATAAATTATTAATCCAATATCCAACAATATCCACTAATGGTACAATATTAATGCTAATTAATATAGCTCACACCTAACTAAAATTAAATTTATTCTCTAATGGAGTTAGATAATAAATTCATCATCTCAAAATGGAAGGCAACTTCATAATTACCAATCTACCATATTAACTAAAATTTAATGTTTATTAATATCCAATAATCTTAATTAAATAAATTTAATATATGCTTGATAAAAAAATTAGCTAAGAATAGCCATTAATGGAGCAAGATGTATATGCATGCACTAATGGTAAAAAATTAATGGTAATTAAAAAACAAATCTTAATTACTCAAGTTTTATATAAAGCTCATACCTAGCCAAAATTAAATTTATCCTCTGAAGGAGCTAGATAATAAATTCATCATCTCAAAATGCAAGGCAACTTCATGATCACCCATCTACCATATTAACTAAAATTTAATGTTTATTAATATCCAATAATCTTAATTAATTAAATTTAATATATGCTTGATCATAATTCATCATCTACAAAATGCTGGCTGTGAGGCCTCGGATCGGCTATCTGGAATCTCCTGTGTATTTCTGTACTAGTCCCAGATCAGTAGATAGTACACACAGTCACAGTGTTGTATCATAACCGAACAGAACGGAATAAAAGCATAAATATAAAGTAACAGCCACATTGCTATTTATTACATAACGTGGTCACATGACCAAAGTTCAGCAACAGCGGAAACAAATAACAAAAAGGTAAAACCCAAACAACTCCACAGGCGACGACTAGGAGCGCGCGCTTAGTTATCTTGGCGATCCTCTTCATACTCCTCCGTAAAGAACTCACCTTCCTCAACTGCGTCCTGGAAATTCTCTAATGACAAAATTTGTGTAGCATGTGAGTACAAAAGTACTCAGCAAGTCTGGGAAAGTATGCAACATGTTTGGCTTTCTAAGGAAGGCTTATTAGGGTTCTTTTGCACAAAGCTAAGTTTCATCAAACCATACTTAATAATAATTTTCACAAAGCACATTTTTGCAATTATTTTAACAACTGAAATTATTTATTATTCTAGTGAAGGTTATATCCACCATCACTAATATACTGGCTCTATCCGCTCAGTTTTAAAAGATTAAGGTGATCCACACATGACTCCATCCGTCATGAAGTAAAACAGGTTCCATCTACCTGATCGGCTCAATCCGCCAAAACCATGCATTCGAGAGTTCTAACCACTCCCGAATCCCAAAACAAGACATTAGTTATTTTTAAAACCAAAACCAAGTCTACCAGTATGAAAACTTTCTTCACTTTGCCCTTGACCGTAGGCACGGCTATTCGAATAGTTTTACACTCTGCAAAGGTGTACAGCTTTACCCACAAGACATGATCGTCTCTTTATGCCAAGCTATTAACACACTTCCTTTGGTGTGTCGGCAGAGAGATCATGACAAGGCCTTTACAATGTATCCATCTAACCTGACCCACCCGCTGAGGTTTCACCGCTGTTAGGGTTCCATCTACCCAATACAGAAGCCCCCTCTTGCGCCATGTGGGAAGTACGACTTGCCTCCATCTGGCACCCACATTCCACCATCTGGTGAGTCTAAGCTAGACTTCTACAAATTATTTAGCCAGGTCGTACCCATTATAGACATGTGGTTGTACGATTATGCTTAGAATGGACAGTCATAAGCGTCGATCCTTAATTGACTTGGGGCGGTACTTGCACAATGAAAACTAGTGCTCCATCCGCACCCGCCCGACATTCCATTCCGCCCAAGTCCAAACCATTTTCATTTTATTTTTATTTTACAAAAACAATAGCAAATACTTTGCTATAATTCACGAATCATACTTTAAATCATAGTTTTGAAGTAATCCCACCCATGGGTCATTTTAATCAATTTTGCAACTAAGCACATCTACCGTACTAATCATCATATGTCACATTATTATTTAGCATGACATAACAAAGTATCTTAGGGTTACAAGTAAACATGGATGCCAATGACAAGGATGTAACAGCAAACTCGGAATAACTATTCATCTACATTTGACATAACTTGTATAAAGATAGCAATGCAAATTTAAATCATTATAAAACACTTGTAAAGCATGGGATCAATATGCGTCAAGGGACTTGCCTTCGATCGCGGCGAGAGTCTCACAATCTTGCGATTCGGCGAGGGCGTTGACGGTTCCGGCGAGATCTTCGGCTACGCGCAAAACGGAGCAATAAATAAATAAAATCTAAAAATTATAAAAACAATACTGGAAGATAGAGGGTGATTTTAGATGAATTTAGGAATTTAAATCACTCGATTCGGAGTTACGACGAAAGAGAACGAGTGTTTCGAACCTCCTGCCGGACTTGGAGAAGAAATGGCTGCTGGCGGAGCTCCGGCAATCAAATTAAAAATCTAATTTTACTGGAGGTAGAGGACACCGAGAGGGAGCTCCAGTAAAAATTTGGGGCCGAACGGAGGTCGAAAGTGACCGGGAGAGTTCGCCGAAAGTACACCGGATTTCAGAAAGAACGGCTTCTACAAGGAGATCCATATGTTGGATTGGAGAAATTACAATGGGTTGTGTGGGGAATGAGGAGAGTATTCTAGCGTTCAATTTATAGGATGATCGCACTAGCAGATCGCAGGAAAATGCTCGCCAAAGTTATGAGTGGAAGCGCGTGCATAGGAGCTGTTATACAAGTATATATCTAATTTTTTTTATGGTCAAGTTATCTATTATGTTGGCCTACACGAGAGATATTAGTGTTGCTGAAAGTGCATCTAGGCCCCTCAAATTGTTTTGGTGATTAATGATGACACAATTAAAGAGATCTAATGTTTTATCCAAGAATACTGCAGAGATCGAGATCATATCGTGCTTGGAATGACATTGGACGCCCCTATGACTACTTAAAATCAAAAGGACGGCATCAAGACCAAGGTTGTAATCTTTTATTTATTTGTGTCTTAAGGATAGCCGTACTATTAAGAGGGTATGACGAGAAATCGACTTTAGGATGTGCATGTGCTCAACATCAAAGATTGCATCTCTAATTAGTACTCCTACATTTGGTTTTGAAAAGTTTCAAATTGAAACCGAACTGGGTAACCCGGAGTCTCCGGATTTCAGTCCGGAGTGTCCGGATTCAATCCGGAGTATCCGGACATTTTATCCGGAGTCTCCGGGTTGGACCCCTCGGTTGCTTTTGGTTCCAGCTGGTCCGGAGTATCCGGATAACCCGGAGTCTCCGGGTTGTTTGTCCGGACACTCCGGCCTGTACAAAAACGGGAGTAACGGCTAGTTTTCAAAAAGGGTATTTAAAGCCTCCACTCCACTCCAACGGCTAGGATCTCTATTGAGCTCATTCATAGCAGCATTCAAGCCATTCCTAACCATCTCTAAGCATTCAATAGAGCCCCATCTTCCTCCCACCAATTAATTTGGTTGTTGATCCTTTTGGTGAGGAGAGGAAGAAGCAAAAGTGCTAAGTGCATTCATTTCATCTTGTTGAGCACTAGTTCATCCTCCAAGCGATTCTTCGTGGTGCTATTTCTCTTGGAGGTTGAAGGTCTCCTAGACGGCTAGGAGTCACCGGGAGCTACCGACGCGTGTGGTGAGCCCCGGTTGTTTGTGAAGGCGAGTCTCGCCTCCGAAAGGGAAGAGACAAGAAGTGAAGCCGGCGAGTGCATTTGTGCAACACCGGGAGGAAAGCGGGTTGAAAGAGACCCCGGCTCAAGTGTGACCGAGCCACCTCAACGGAGACGTAGGATTCCCTTCAAGAATCCGAACTTCGGTGAAAAATCGCGTCTCTCGCTCTCTCTTTTACTTCCTAGTCTTGCTTATTTGGATTTGAATTTGTAGTTAGATCTAGCTCTTTGCTTAGCTTGAATTCAAATCCTATCTAGCAATTGTTCTAGGTTGTTCTTGCTTTCAATTTCTAGTAGCTTATTGTGCTTGCTAGAGTAGTTTTTATTGCGCTCCCGAGCCAGCTAACCCGGAGAGTCCGGACTCAATACGGACACTCGGACAAGCCGAGTATCCGGACCAAAACCCGAGTCTCCTGTTGATCACTGGCGAATTTTTCCAAGCGTAATTTTTTTAATCCGCCTATTCACCCCCCCTCTAGGCGACATCGTTGGTCCTTTCAATTGGTATCAGAGCCAAATCTCCTTTACTTTGGCTTAACCGCTTGGAGAATCAAAGATGTCTGACATAGAGAAGGTTACCGAAACCCATGGCCAAGGGAAAGCCTCGAGTTCCGGTATAGGGGTTGCAATTCCTTTAGATTATTCCTCCTTTGGAGTCTCAAACTCCTCATCCTATGTTTCTGTCTCGTCCGGTTGAGCGCCTCACTTCGATGGCACTCGGTATGCGGCATGGAAACATAAGATGAAGATGCATTTGAGATCACTTCATCCGTGTATTTGGAAGATTGTTGAAACAGGTTTCAAGCCCGCAAACCCCAACAATCTCACCTCCGAAGAAGACAAAGCTCAACACTTCAACGACTTGGCCGTCAATGCCTTGTTCAATGCTTTGAGCGACTCCGAGTTCAACCGGGTCGATGGCCTTGACAATGCCAAGGACATTTGGGAAAGATTGATGGTGTCTCATGAAGGTGTATCAAGTGTCCGTGAGTCCAAGATCGAACTCATCATTGGGGAGCTAAGCCGATTCACTTTGGAAGAAGGTGAATCGTACACAAATATGTTTGATCGCTTGATGGTGCTAGTGAATCAAGCAAAGGGACTTGGAAGCACCGAGCTCACCGACAAGGCCGTGGTGAAGATCATCCTTCGAGTGATCACCCCCACCAACCGCAACCTTGTGCAACTCATCCGCGATCGGCCAAACTTCGATACTCTCACTCCTCATGATGTGATTGGCCGGTTGATGACGGATGAGATGATGGTGAAGGAAGCGGAAGTGGTGGAGGAGCTCAAGTCCGGCAAGAAGAAGGGCATCGCCTTGAAAGCCGTCAAGGTGGTGCAAGAAGCCGAAGATAGCTCAAGCGACGAAGAAGAATCAAATGGGCCACTCACAAATGAAGACATGGCCCTTCTTGTTAGAAGATTCAACAAGTTCTTGAAGAGAAAAGGATACAAACCGGGAAGCCATTCCAAGAGCTTTGGCAACAAGTCAAGAGGGTGTCACTCCTCAAGAAAGTGCTATGAGTGTGGGGAACCCGGTCATTTCATTGCCGAGTGCCCACACAAAGAGAAGAAGGAAGAAAAGCCCTACAAGAAAGACAAGTTCAAGAAGAAGGACAAGGACAAGAGCAAGAAGTACAAAGGCAAGGATCATGCCTACATTGGCAAGGAGTGGAACTCCGACTCCGACTCCGAGTCCGAGTCCGAGTCCAACTCCGACAATGAGGGAGGACTTGCCACCGTCGCCATCGCTACTCCACCGACAAAGTCGAAGAGCCTCTTCGACAACTTGAGCGACGGAGATGAAGATGCTCCAATGTGCCTTATGGCAAAGGGGCACAAGGTATCATCTAAAAGCTCCACTCTCTATTGTTGATTATGGCATAGATGATTGTGATGATGCTAGTGATGATGAGGAAGTAGCATTTAAGTCTATGAATGATTTTGATATTGAAAAATTAGACTTGCTACTTAAAGATATTGAAAAATTGGAGGAAGTAGTTGAACAAAAGGAGGCTACTCTTGAGGCTCAAGAGGATCTCCTTATTTTTGAAAAGGAGAAGAACATTGAGCTAGAGAAGAGCCTAGCTTTTGAAAGAAAGAGAAATGAGGATTTGGTCAAAAGTTCAAATTTGACCAAAAATGAAGCAATTAGTCTTGAGATCACCAATGCTTCACTCTTAGAGCAACTTGCAAAAGCAAAGGATGCTTGCAAGGCTCTTGAAGTGAAGCTTGTTGATCTCTCGAATAAAGCTTCTACCTCAATCAACAACTCCAATATTTCATTACCTTCAACGAGCAACGGTTGCGCTAGATGCTTTAATGTTGATGTTGCTACTTGTGCTACTAACCGTGAGACTTTGAAAGTCTTAGCTCATGAAAATGAGAAGCTAAAGGTGATGCTTGAAGATGGACTTCAAAAGTCCTACAAGGCAAGCAAGGGTTTAGAGGAGTATCTCGGTAAGCGCCAAGGTAATCCTAAGAGGCAAGGGCTTGGGTATGTTCCGCCAAAGGGCAAAAGAGCAACATTATTGTTGCTCCTTTAAGCAAGCCCATTCACTTTGTAAAAGGCGAAGGAACATCCAAGTACAAAGCTCACTCCGAGTTCTTTGCTTCTTATGTGCTTAAAAAGACTAACCTCGGTCGTGTAGTTGCTTATCATGTTGGGCGTAAGTCAAGAATGCTCCTTGTGTTCGTTCTATTTGGGTCCCTAAATCGCTTGTCACTAATGTGCGTGGACCTAACCAAGTTTGGGTACCAAAGAGCAAAACTAAATGTCGTTTTGTAGGCCTATATCTCCGGTGGATCAAGTTGGATTTTGGATAGCGGATGTACGCACCACATGACCGGAGAAAAGGCAATGTTCGCACACTTGGATGTGAATGGATCAAATAGCGAAAGTATCATATTTGGAGATAATGGAAAAGGAGAGGTAATTGGTTTGGGTAAAATCTCCATCTCAAATGATTTCCATTTAAGTAATGTCTTACTTGTTGAATCATTAAGCTACAATTTGTTGTCCGTTGCACAATTGTGTGAAGCGGGTTATAATTGTTTGTTTAATGAAAAGGGTGTGGATGTCATTAAGAGGCTTGATGGTTCAATAGCCTTTAAAGGGCGGTTGAAGGGTAAGCTCTATCTCGTAGACTTCAATACGGATAGACTTAATCTTGAAACGTGCTTAATGGCTAAATCTAGCATGGGTTGGCTTTGGCATCGCTGCTAGCCCATGTTGGTATGAGAAATCTTCACAAACTCATTAAAGGCAACCACATTCTTGGACTAACAAATGTTGTCTTTGAGAAAGATAGGATTTGTAGCGCTTGTCAAGCGGGCAAGCAAGTTGGCGCCTCCCATCCCGCCAAGAATGTGATGACGACCTCAAGACCATTGGAAATGCTCCACATGGATTTATTTGGTCCCGTAGCTTATATAAGCATCGGGGGAAGTAAGTATGGTTTGGTTATTGTTGATGATTTTTCTCGATTCACTTGGGTGTTCTTTTTGCATGACAAAGGTGAAGTCCAAGTGACATTGAAGAAATTCATGAGAAGAGCTCAAAACGAGTTTGAAGTAAAGATCAAGAGAATTCGGAGCGACAACGGCACCGAGTTCAAGAATATTGGCGTGGAGGAGTTTCTTGATGAGGAAGGAATCAAGCATGAATTCTCGGCTCCCTATTCTCCTCAACAAAATGGGGTAGCCGAGAGGAAGAATCGAACCCTCATCGAGATGGCGCGGACGATGATTGACGAGTACAAGGTTTCCGATAGCTTTTGGGCGGAAGCCATCAATACCGCATGCCATAGCTCCAACCGTCTCTACCTTCACAAGATCTTGAAGAAAACGGCATACGAGTTGCTCACCGGGAAGAAACCAAATGTCTCCTACTTTCGAGTCTTTGGGAGCAAATGCTATATCCTTAACAAAAAGGCTAAGTCTTCTAAATTCGCTCCCAAAGTAGATGAAGGTTTCTTACTTGGTTATGGAACTAATGCTTACGCGTACCGAGTTTTCAACAATACCACCGGTGTCGTTGAAATCTCGCGTGACGTGACTTTTGATGAGACTAACGGTTCTCAAGTAGAACAAGTTGATCGTGCCGTGATTGACAGGGAAGAACCACCGTGTGAAGCTATCAAGAAAATGGCAATTGGGGAGGTAAGACCTCAAAAATCTGGAATCTCACCCGAGCACCCCAACCCGGAGTCTCCGGCCTGGAACCCGGAGTGTCCGGATTAGTCCGGAGTCTCTGGGTCAAATACCGGAGTCTCCGGATGGGTCAGGTTCAAGTGATATTCCCTCCTCGTCCAATCAAGCCCAAGATGGTTCGAACGCATCCCAAGACCAAGAACCTATCCAAGCTCCAAATTCAACCGTTCCTCACCCAAGAGTTCATCAAAGTATTCAACGAGATCATCCGGTCGACAATATACTTGGAGACATTCACAAGGGAGTATCTACTAGATCTCGAGTTGCAAATTTTTGTGAATTTTATTCGTTTGTGTCGTCTCTTGAGCCTCTTAAGGTAGAAGACGCGCTTGATGATCCGGATTGGGTGATGGCCATGCAAGAGGAGCTCAACAATTTCAAGAGAAATCAAGTTTGGGAGCTTGTTCAAAGACCAAATCAAAACGTGATCGGCACAAAGTGGGTCTTCCGGAACAAGCAAGACGAGAACGGAATCGTGACAAGGAACAAAGCACGTTTGGTTGCTCAAGGGTACACTCAAATGGAAGGTTTGGATTTCGATGAAACATATGCTCCAGTAGCTAGGCTTGAATCCATTAGAATATTACTTGCCTTTGCTACTCACCATGATTTCAAGTCAGATCAAATGGACGTGAAGAGCCTTCTTAAATGGACCACTCTCCGAGATGGTCTACGTCGAGCAACCACCCGGTTTTGAAGATCCAAAACACCCGGACCACGTCTACTATCTACACAAAGCCCTTTATGGACTTAAGCAAGCACCGAGGGCTTGGTTCGAGTGTTTACGAGACTTCCTTCTGGGACAAGGTTTTGTAGTCAGAAAGGCCGACCCTACTCTCTTTACTAAACACATTGATAATGATTTATTTGTGTGCCAAATATATGTCGATGACATTATATTTGGATCTACTAATGAACATTTGTGTAAAGAGTTTAGCAAGATAATGACCAAAAGGTTTGAGATGTCCATGATGGGTGAGTTGAAGTTCTTCCTCGGATTCCAAGTCAAACAACTCAAGGAAGGAACTTTCATTTGTCAAACCAAGTACATCAAGGATATGCTCAAGAAGTTCAGAATGGAGGACGCCAAGCCAATAAAGACGCCTATGCAGGCCAACGGGCATCTAGACCTCGACAAAGAAGGTAAACCAGTCATCCAAAAGGTATATCGTTCGATGATCGGTTCTCTCCTTTATCTTTGTGCATCTAGGCCCGATATCATGCTTAGCGTTTGTATGTGCGCACGTTTTCAAGCCGCTCCAAAAGAGTGCCACATGGTGGCTGTTAAGAGAATCTTGAGATACTTAGTGCACACTCCTCATTTCGGACTTTGGTATCCGAAAGGATCCTCCTTTGAACTCATTGGCTATTCCGATGCGGATTATGCCGGTTGTAAAGTGGATAGGAAGAGTACCTCTGGGACTTGCCAATTCTTGGGTAGGTCCCTAGTCTCGTGGTCTTCCAAGAAACAGAATTCCGTAGCTCTATCCACTGCCGAAGCCGAATACATAGCAGCCGGGAGTTGTTGTGCCCAACTACTTTGGATGAGACAAACCTTGAGTGATTATGGCCTAAACTACAAAAGTGTTCCACTACTGTGTGACAATGAGAGTGCCATAAAAATTGCCAACAATCCTGTCCAACACTCCCGTACAAAACACATAGACATTCGCCATCATTTCCTAAGAGATCACGCAACCAAAGGCGAAATTGATATCCAACATGTGAGTACAAATGATCAATTAGCCGATATTTTCACCAAGCCCCTTGACGAGAAAAGGTTCTGTGAATTGAGAAGTGGTCTAAATATTCTAGATTCTCGTAACATGGCTTGATAAGTGCTCATGTATTGGTTGGTGAATGAAAAATGAATTTCAAAACTTATTCATCTTTTTCTCTGAATTTACTCTGTGTTCTTGATCTTTTGATCTAGTCATTTGCTATGTGACCATAGTTTGACTGATTGATTGTTCGCTGGTCATATATCAAGTTGACACCTTAGGGTCTCGTTCCCTCTCTCGTTCCGCAAATTTCCTAGGGTCTTCGTATGCTTTCCTTTCTCCTAACTGAAGTGGGAACCCGGAGTATCCGGATTTCTATCCGGACTCTCCGGGTTAGCCCGGAGTCTCCGGACAGTTTGTCCGGAGTGTCCGGGTTGGGCCGGAGTCTCCGGACGGAAATCCGGACTCTCCGGGTTGGGGCGGTCGGTTAAACCCCCCATATCCCGCGCGGTTTCTTTTCCCTATTCCTTCGTGTGCCTCTCCCTCTCCCGTGATCCTCTCGTGGTTTGGATGTGCTCCCTTCCTCTTCCTCATCTCCAAGGATCTTGAACCCCTCCTCTTCCTCTCTTTGGAGATCAAGGTAAGGAATCTTTGCCCTAACCCTCTCCCCTTCGAAATTGGATCCTTATTCGCGGTTCTTAGGGCTTCTCCCCGTGCTTCATCTCCTCTAGGGTGCCGATTGCTTCGTCGTGTCCCTCAAGATCGAAGAATCTCGCCCCTAACTCACCCGTTCTTCTCGTTTCAAATCCGTTTGAGGTGAGTACTCTCGTTTGTGCCCTAATTCCGCAAAATTTCCTTGCTAGATTGTGCCCTAGTCGTTTATTGCACTTCCTTAAGGCAATCTAGTTTCTTTCATGCCAATTTGGGGGGTTGTTTTCCCAAAATCTCTTGCGCCGTCTTGTGATTTTCAAGCGCATCCGGAGTATCCGGACTTGTGGTCCGGAGTCTCCGGGTTGGTCCGGAGTGTCCGGACTTTTAGTCCGAAGTCTCCGGGTTAATCCGGAGTATCCGGACAATTTGTCCGGACTCTCCGGGTTGGGTGCTTCGGCCAGACTTCAGTATTGTCTCAATTTTCAATCGGCTAGCGGCTAACCTTTTTCCCTCGCCTTGTCTGGTCAGATGGATCCTTCTCAGGGGTCCTCAGCTGGTGGTGGTGGTGATCTTCCTAGGGATTCTCCGTCTCCGGACAGTCCCTCCAGTTCCTCGTCAGCTCGTCAGGCGCCCAAGAGGCCGCGTTTTGCCGTGGCAAAGCAGCCCGCCTCCAGGGGAAGAGGTGCGCTGAGGATTGGAACCTCATCTGGTCCTCAGGCTTCTGTTCAGCCATCTTCCCAGCCTCCAAATAGAAAGCCTCAAGAAGAAGAAGACGCTCGATCCTCCGCCACCTCACTGATCCAGATGAGCATCCCGCAGATTCTCATGCCAGCCGAGAGATCGGAAAAGGAGGGAGTTCCGTGACTCGTGTCATTTCATTGGCCCCTTGGCCAAAGCCAAGCCTGTGTGGAGGTACCCCATGTCAGTGAACCCCATGAGAGTAATTGACTACAGGACGGGTTCTGGCAAGGGTAAGGCAATTGTTGAGCAAAGAAAGAAAGATCCGCTCAATTTCCATCAAGACGAGTATGTGGACCGCCGGTTTTGGAACCGGTTTCAGTCAGATTACTATGAGACGGTCCTCTACCCTCTTGAGCATCCAGTGGTCAGAATGAAGACTATAGACTGGGAGTATATGGCAGCAGCTGAGCTGTCGGGACCCCGAATTTGCAAATCCGGACCCTCTGTGTATTCAGCACTAGTCCAGGAACGCGCTAGTGCACACAGTCTTAACATCGGTAAATATCACAATCATACCAATCGATACCAATAAAGTACTTTATTTAAATAACCAAACTGGTTACTCGACCTTATGGCCAAGTTACAAAGGTATGCCTCGCAAGGCGAAATTTATTCAGAGAAAAAGAATAGCAATGAAAATCAAATAAACTTAGTGGCGCCATCCAAAGATACCACAGCAACCGACCGGGCTCGCATCCCTAAGTAGACGGATCCTCTTGGAGTTCCTCCTCCAAAGTGGTGCGATCTCCTCTTCAACTGATATTGTGTTGAGGCAAGGGTGAGTACTTGGTACTCAGCAAGTCATGCACAGAATGCAAGCTAATATACTATATGCATGGCTTGGTACAAAGGAATAGCTTATGGTATATTTGCAGTAAACAGCATTCGAAAAGTAATATAAGTAGATTCGAAAGCAGTAGAAATAAGTAAAGCATAAATAACTTTTCAAGAAGTTTAATAAACATTTTCCCCATCCTAAACCACATTTCCATCATCTTCATTACTAAACCAAACCAACTTTTCAAATCCAAGTTATTTTTGAGAAAATCTAACCCTTGACTGTAATTCCCGAGCATTGTCCAGTACCGTGGACTCGGCTATTTAAATAGATTCCAAACTCTGCAGAGGTTATGCACTTTACCCACAAGATACAGTCAAACACCACAAAGGCGAGTTCCCGTAACAAAGCCTTTCGGAAGCCTCAAACAACACAGGTGGTCCTCTCCGGTTCGTGCTCTACACCATCCCTTCCCTTAGCCAAGGCGAAGTATGGGACCAACACACCGTTAGATGGGTATCTGGCCACAGCCACGATACGCTCCCCGCATAATCACACAAACGGTGTAATCGACACCCTGAGGCTCCACAAGTGAGTCCTTAGCGACTTAGTCAACTAGGGCCGTCCCATTCCACCCATGTGGTTGCAAGTATGACCCAGTTCAAAGGCTTGCAAGGTTAAGTCCTTAGAGTGACCAGGCAAGACTACCCAAAACCAAATCAACATCCCCAATGCCACAATCGCCCACCTGATTACTCTTGCCACATGCCCGATCGAAATCCGTTTATCAAACCCCAGTTGATTACCATGCACCACGTGCCATCAACATCACATGATACTTTTCCAAAACAGGTTCAATATCTCATTAAGTCAATATTAGCATTTGATTATCCAAAATCATGTCATGAGCACGAAAGGTGTCTAAGCAAAGATACTACAACGATCTAAACCCATGTTGGCAATTTAATAATGTCCAACTAGTAAACCACAACTAGGGTGACAAAGGGTCATGGCACATACTTAAGTAATCAAGGTGTCATATAGCAAATTGGTATTTATCTAACCCCCATGTTTAAACAAAGTATCTTTCTAATTGAACTAGCATGCAATAGTTTAAATCAAAATAGATTTCGAAATAGGATCAACATGGTCAAAGCACAACTTGCCTTCAAAAAGTACTTGTTCTTGGTCTTGAGTTGGATCATGAGTCAATACTTCTCCTTCGAATCCTTCCGGCACTTCAACGTCTACTCGTAAAGCGTGCAAATAGCAATACACAAATAAACAATAGGCAAAAACATCCCAAAACTCCAAATAAAATCCATAAACAGAGAGAACATAATTTTCTGGATTTTTAGAAACTGGAATCGTCAAATTTGGAGTTAAGACGCAAAAGTTATGATTATTTAAAGTTTAAATAATCAATTAAATAATATTACAGAGAAAAACTTTAGTCCAAAAATTAAATAAAATTTATATTTAAGTAGATCTTATTTTTATACAAATTTAGAAATTTGAATCACTCAAATCGGAGTTGAAACGCAAAAGTTATAAGCGTTTGAAGTTTGAAACAAAATCTGAAATCATTATTCGAATTAATAAATCATTTTCTTTTTCGGAAATTAATTATTGCGTCAGCCTAGACACGTGTCAGCTCCTGATTGGCTGGCTGACGTCAGCCGGCTCATGGGCTCAGCTCACGGCGCGGTTCGGTCCACGGTGGACCCGGTCCACAGCTCGGGTGAGGCTGACAGGTGGGACCCACCTGTCAGTGCGGGGTCTCACGCAAACGCGGCTGACGTGTGGGCCCTCTGACATGCGGGGCCCGCGTGTCAGGGACACACGCTCACACGCCAGCGTCTGGCTGACCGCGTCGGTCCATCTCCCCGACACGTGGCGCAATCGCGACCGTTGGTTTGAAAATCAACGGCGCGGATTGGATCCAGGGTTAACACGTTAAAACTTACTCGATGATCGTGGGCCGTTCGATCTAGATCGGACGGTCCAGATCTAATCCTATAATAGCACTGCTACGGCACGTGGCGATTGTGAACCGTTGGATCTCGATCCAACGGTCCAGATCCAATCGAGTTGGGGACACGTGAACTCACCTCAACCGTCCGATCTGGATCTGACGGTTCACCGAGCTCGCGAAGTCCGGCGATGGCACGGCGAGGCTTGGGCACCGGAGACGGGGACGACGACCAAGGGCACGGCGCTACGGAGCCTCTCCGGCGAGATGAGTCCTCCCTTCGAGTGCGTCGTCAGCGAGGATCCTGATCACGGGCTCCTTCTGCGGAAGACGACGGACGACGGCAGCGAAAATCCAGAAATCACGCGCAACAGAGTTCCAACTCCGGCGAACTCGTACGGGCAAACGGCGACGGCTCAGGCGAGATGGCTCGGGGGAACGGGTGCGCAAGGATGAGAGCAACCTCGGGGGACGTCTCACGCTTTAAATACGGCCTCGACGTGCGTGCAAAACGGAACCCTAGCCGTGTCCCGCTCGGTCACGGCGGAGCTTTCCGGCTCGGAGTCGGAGCGGAGACGATGGCTGGGAACCGTCCACGTGTCCAGATGGATGGCTGGGATCGCACGGCGTGAACGGGTTCGACTCGGTCTCGACTAGGGCGACGTGGCGCAATCACAACCGTTGGATCTTGATCCAACGGTCGCGTGGCTAGGGTTCGGGCGAACGGGTTCGGCTCGACCACATGGCTCGGGTCGGACTCGAACTCGAGTCTGACTCGGGCTCGGTCGGACTCGAGTCCGACTCGGACCCGATGAACAGTACAAACCCACTCGCATTTTCCAGCGATTTAATATTTAAAATAATTCCCAGTAATTCATTTAATTCATTAAAAATAGCAAACGACTCAGAAAAATTCCAGAAAAATTCTGGAAAATATTTTAGGGTATTTGGGACTCAAATAAAATATTTCCAACAAAATGTTATTTGCAAAATTAAATTCTTTAATTATTTCAAAATGGAATAAATTCAAATAAATTCCAAATAAATCCAAATAAATTCCAGAAAATTCCAAAAATTCACCAAAGTGCCAAACCACACATGAATTTAAGAAAAGCAAAATTTTGGGGTGTTACAAACCTCCCCCCCTTAATAGAATCTCGTCCCCGAGATTCAGGGCTTACTAAAGGAATAGGTTTGGAAATTCTTTCTTCAAATCCTCTTCGCGCTCCCAAGTCGCTTCACTTTCTTCATGGTTGCTCCACTGAACTCTACAGAAACGGGTTGACTTGTTTCTGGTCTCTCGATCCATTGTGTCTAGAATCCTCACGGGATGTTCCTTATAAGTCAAATCCTCTTGCAACTCAATTGACTCTAGCGGTGTCTGTTCCTCAGGAACTCGGAGGCACTTCTTTAACTGGGACACATGGAATACATCATGTACTCCCGCTAACGACTGTGGCAACTCCAGCTGATAAGCAACTTCGCCTCTGCGGCTCAAAATCTTAAATGGTCCAACATAACGGGGTGCAAGTTTCCCTTTGGCATGGAACCTCTTAACTCCCCTGAGAGGCGTAACTCTGAGGTATACAAAGTCTTCTGGTTCAAAACTCAAATCTCGGCGACGATTGTCAAGATAACTCTTACTCGAGATTGGGCTATCTTCAACCTTTCCCTAATCATAGCGACCGTTTCTTCACCTCTTGAAGAATATCAGCCCAAAGACACGGCGCCGCCGGTCTCATTCCAATTCAATGGCGTCCGACAGGTCGACCATACAAAGGCCTCAAAAGGTGACATCTCAGAACTAGCCTGATAACTATTGTTGTAGCTGAACTCGGCATACGGCAAACTCTTATCCCAAGAGGTAGCATAAGCTAATGCACAAGCTCTCAACATATCCTCCAGAATCTGGTTGACTCTTTCGGTCTGTCCATCCGTCTGTGGATGATAAGGCATCTTGAAGTTCAAACGGGTTCCCATGGCTTCATGCAACTTATTCCAACCTAGAGGTAAATTGGGTACCTCTGTCCGATACAATCCTCTTTGGCACTCCGTGCAAACAAACAATCCTGATCATGTACAATTACGCTAATTTATCTCCGAGTAAGTGGTCTTTACGGGGATAAAATGGGCTACTTTAGTCAAGCGATCCACTATAACCCATATGGAGTCATAACCTCCTTGAGTCTTCGACAACCGGTAATGAAATCCATTCCGATTTCCTCCCACTTCCACTCAGGTATTTTCAGCAGTAGCAATCCTGCTGGTCTCTCGATGCATTGCCTTAACTCTCGGCATACGTCGCACAAGGCAACGTGCTCGGCAACTTCACGCTTCATACTCGGCCACCGTAATCTCTCCTTGAGATCCTGATACATCTTGGCGCTTCGGGATGAATTGAATACTTAGAGTCATGGGCTTCTTCCGTAATCGGTTGCTTTAACTCCTTCTTGTTAGGCACACAAATCCGATCCTTCATCCATAACGTGCCTTGCTCATCCAACTTGAAGTCCTCTCGCCTTGCCTTCCTCCTTGATGGACTTAATCCTGCCGGATCTTGTCATCATCCTTCGCCCTTCTCGGATCTGATCCTCTAGGGTAGGCTTTACTTCTAATGCGGCCAAGAATCCGCTAGGTACAACCTCAATCTTCATCTTTTGAAAATCCTCACATAACTCATCCCGACTTGTGGCTAGCAACGCGTACTCACGGTATGGCTTTTCCGACTCAGGGCATCGGCTACTACGTTGGCCTTCCCGGATGGTAATGGATTCCAACATTATAGTCCTTGATCAACTCTAACCATCTCCTCTGCCTCATATTCAGATCCGATTGTGAATATGTACTTAAGGCTCTTATGGTCCGTATACACTTCACATCTGTTTCCAATCGATAGTGACGCCATATCTTCAAGGCATGCACTACGGCAGCCTAACTCTAGGTCATGTGTCGGATAATTTTCCTCATGCGGCCTCAATCGCCTTGATGCATAAGCGGCGACCTTTCCATTCTGCATCAAGACACATCCAAGTCCTTGGCGCGATGCGTCACAATAAATATCGAAGCTTTGAGCAACATCAGGTAGAACTAACACCGGCAGCCGACGCCAATCGCTTCTTCACTCCCAAATCCTTTCTCACATTCTCAAGGCGTCCATGCAAACTTCTTTTCCTTCTTCAGCTTGCGTAAGAGGTTTCGCAATTGTCGAGAAGCCTTCAATGAAACGGGCGGTAGTATCCTGCCATTCCAAGGAAACTCCGAATCTGAGTCACGATCTTGGTACATTTCCCAATGTAACACGCCTTCTACTTTGCTTGGATCTACTGGCGACTCCTTCATGCGGTCATTACATGTCCAAGAAACTCCACCTTGTCCTTCCAAAAATCACACTTGCTGAACTTGGCGAAAAGTTGTCGCTCCTCGCCTATTCCAAAACTCGCCATAAGTAATCGTCATGATCATCCTATGTCTTGTAGTAGATAAGGATATCTTCTATGAACACCACGACAAACAAGACCAAATATACCAAGAACACCTAATTCAAAAAATTCATGAAATAAGTGGCGCATTAAATCGGCCCAAAGGACATAATCAGAACTCGTAATGTCCATATCTTGACGAGAATGCGCCTTGAATATCTTCTCGATCGGATCTTCAATCGATGGTATCCCGATCTCGAGATCAATCTTGGAGAAAACTCCGGCTCCTCTTAGCTGGTCAAACAAATCATCAATCCTTGGTAGCGGATACTTATTCTTCACGGTGACTTCATTGAGTGCACGGTAGTCAATGCACATCCTGAAACTCCCGTCCTTCTTCTTGACAAACAAAACTGGTGCTCCCCACGGCGACGAACTTGGTCTGATAAATCCTTTCTCCATTAACTCTTCCAAATTGTTTCTTCATTTCTACCAACTCCTCGGTAGACATCCGATAGGGTCTCTTTGCTATCGGTCTTGTGCATGCACAAGCTCTATCACAAACTCTATGTCCCTGTCTCGGCATACCGGGTAGATCCTCGGGAAAAACATCGGGTACTCATTCACTCTTGGGACATCCTCTATGCTGATTGCCTTGGTAATCGTTAACCATCAATCGCCCATCTCTAATCGCAGTGGCTTGAAATTCCACTTTCTTCCCACACTGCTCTCAATCGAGATAGTCCTTCGTCCACAATCCAATACGAGCCTTGTGCTTGGATAACCAATCCATTCCCAATATGACGTCTAAGGTCCGGTCTCCAAAATTATAAGGTTTGCTAGGAACTCTATTCCATCTATTAGTATTCTCACCCGGAACATCCTACTTAGTTCGGAGTTCGAACCAGGGGTTTGAACTAAAAGCATGCACTTAAGTCTTGCAATTCTCAAGTCATTTCTAGTAGCAAAGCCTTGCGAAACAAACGAATCTGAAGCTCCGTGAGTCAAACAAAATGCAGTGTATCGAGTTAACAAGTAACTTACCCGATCTGACGTCAGTAGCATTCTCGCAGTGCATCTGCGGTGACATGGTTGACTCGGCCTCTCACCACGATGCAGGGTGTGGCTCCTGTCTTTGGCGTCCTAGCTGGGGTGGTTCCTAGATTGAAGCGAATCGGGTCGCTCCTGCTGTCTTCTTTGGACAATCATTGGCAAAGTGTCCTGGCTCGTTGCGCTTGTAATCTCACTTTCCTCGATTTGCACAGAGTGGCGTTTCTAGCGGGGGTGGGTGCAGTAGTTCGATTGGACAGGTCTTGGTCTTTGGGGATGGTGTCCTTGTCGATTCGTGGTTGGAATCGGAAGAATTGATTTGGTGCAACTCTCAGCGCCTATGCGTTCCTCGACGTGATCCTTGTCGTTGCATCCTGCGCTTCTGTTCTCATCCGGGCCTTGCGCTTGTCCTCAAGAATAAGCGCCTTATTCACCAATTCTTGGAAATCTGGAAAGGTGTGGGTGATCAACCCTACTTGTAATCTTGAGTTAAGTCCCTTCATGAAACGAGACTGTCTGGATTTATCTGTCGCTACATCCTCAGGTGCGTAGCGTGCTAGCTGTGTGAACTTGTTCAGTAGTCGCCACCGGGTGATTACCTTGCTTGATGCTCGAACTCTTCCTTCTTAAGGTCCATGATTCCTTCAGCACATGATACTGTCGAATGCATTTGTGAACTCCTCCCAAGTGATATCTTGAGGGTTCTCTGCGTGGCACAGTTCTCCCACCATTCGTTTGTTCCTTCCAACTGATGAGAAGCGTAGAGTACCTTCTCATTCCCTATGCATTGAGCTATGTGTAGCTTCCTCTCGATTGATCTTAACCAATCATCGGCCTCCAATGGATTGGCATTCCCAGAGAAAGTGGGTGGGTGAGTCCTCATGAACTCTGACAGCCTTGTGTTCTGGCGTGGCCCCTGATTAACTTGATTAGCAGTGGCCTGAGCAGTGACGTGCTGCATTTGTTGCATCATAGCATGCATCAACTGAGTCTGAGCAGCAAGAAAAGCTCCGAAATTCTGCATATCCAGTGGCGGGGCTGGTGCTCCATCATTGGGGTTTTCTGCTGGGCGAGAACCACTCCCATTGCTTCCAAAGTTTCCACGGGTGTTCACCATCTGTCGGTTTGCTCTAGGTTTAGAGATGAGAGGGAGACAAGAATAGACAAGTAATGTGGAACTTATGCGGGGTGAAAGGTGTAGCCTTAAGGTCCAACTTTATTATTAGTAACTTGGTATGGCTGCTTACAATGCCTAAGGGCCTTGCAACACATACCGCACACTCAAAGAACCAAAGCAAATCCAAATCGAACTAACTCTGGAGTCTAACGCCTAAAGGGTGACTCTTTCTTCTATGTCTCGACTCGGCGAAGGAGTCTCACTATAGAACCTATGCTCACTCATCGAGAAAACCTCCATCTGTCACAAGAGTGCTTTACGTAAGAACTCGGAATTTTTAAATTGTGACAAGGTAAGGGAAAATTTCAGCAAGAGACAAGAAAAGAGAGAAGGGGATAAGTCGAGATGTCATTTCTTGTCTTCACAAATTTTTAGCTTTAGAAAATAGGTTTTATCCTCACTACGACCATTCTAGCTAGGGTTGAGCCTACAGTCAAGTATGGCTCTGATACCACCTCTGTCGGGACCCCGAATTTGCAAATCCGAACCCTCTCAGGTATTCGGCACTAGTCCAGAACGCGCTTAGTGCACATACGCCTTAACATCGGTAAATATCACAATCATACCAATCGATACCAATAAAGTACTTTATTTAAATAACCAAACTGGTTACTCGACCTTATGGCCAAGTTACAAAGGTATGCCTCGCAAGGCGAAATTTATTCAGAGAAAAAGAATAGCAGCGGAAAATCAAATAAACTTCGTGGCGCCATCCAAAGATACCACAGCAATCGATCGGGCTCGCATCCCTAAGTAGACGGATCCTCTTGGAGTTCCTCCTCCAAAGCTGGTGCAGTCTCCTCTTCAACTGATATTGTGTTGAGGCAAGGGTGAGTACTTGGTACTCAGCAAGTCATGCACAGAATGCAAGCTAATATACTATATGCATGGCTTGGTACAAAGGAATAGCTTATGGTATATTTGCAGTAAACAGCATTCGAAAAGTAATATAAGTAGATTCGAAAGCAGTAGAAATAAGTAAAGCATAAATAACTTTTCAAGAAGTTTAATAAACATTTTCCCCATCCTAAACCACATTTCCATCATCTTCATTACTAAACCAAACCAACTTTTCAAATCCAAGTTATTTTTGAGAAAATCTAACCCTTGATCAGTAATTCCGAGCATTGTCCGATCACAGTGGACTCGGCTATTTAAATAGATTCCAAACTCTGCAGAGGTTATGCACTTTACCCACAAGATACAATCAAACACCACAAAGGCGAAGTTCCTCAGTAACAAAGCCTTTCTAAGCCTCAAACAACACAGTGGTCCTCTCCTGTTCGTGCTCTACACCATCCCTTCTCTTAGCCAAGGCGAAGTATGGGACCAACACACCGATTAGATGGGTATCTGGCCACGACCACGATACGCCTCCCGCACAATCACACAAACGGTGTAATCGACACCCTGAGGCTCCACAAGTGAGTCCTTAGCGACTTAGTCAACTAGGGCCGCCCCATTCCAGCCATGTGGTTGCAAGTATGACCCAGTTCAAAGGCTTGCAAGGTTAAGTCCTTAGAGTGACCAGGCAAGACTACCCGAAAAACCAAATCAACATCCCCAATGCCACAACCGGCCCACCTGATTACTCTTGCCACATGCCCCGCCGAAATCCGTTTATCAAACCCCGCTTGATTACCATGCACCACGTGCCATCAACATCACATGATACTTTTCCAAAACAGGTTCAATATCTCATTAAGTCAATATTAGCATTTGATTATCCAAAATCATGTCATGAGCACGAAAGTGTGTCTAAGCAAAGATACTACAACGATCTAAACCCATGTTGGCAATTTAATAATGTCCAACTAGTAAACCACAACTAGGGTGACAAAGGGTCATGGCACATACTTAAGTAATCAAGGTGTCATATAGCAAATTGGTATTTATCTAACCCCATGTTTAAACAAAGTATCTTTCTAATTGAACTAGCATGCAATAGTTTAAATCAAAATAGATTTCAAATAGGATCAACATGGTCAAAGCACAACTTGCCTTCAAAAAGTACTTGTTCTTGGTCTTGAGTTGGATCATGAGTCAATACTTCTCCTTGAATCCTTCCCAGACTTCAACGTCTACTCGTAAAGCGTGCAAATAGCAATACACAAATAAACAATAGGCAAAAACATCCCAAAACTCCAAATAAAATCCATAAACAGAGAGAACATAATTTTCTGGATTTTTAGAAACTGGAATCACAAATTTGGAGTTAAGGCCTTAAAGTTATGATTATTTAAAGTTTAAATAATCAATTAAATAATATTACAGAGAAAAACTTTAGTCCAAAAATTAAATAAAATTTATATTTAAGTAGATCTTATTTTTATACAAATTTAGAAATTTGAATCACTCAAATCGGAGTTGAAACGCAAAAGTTATAAGCGTTTGAAGTTTGAAACAAAATCTGAAATCATTATTCGAATTAATAAATCATTTTCTTTTCGGAAATTAATTATTGCGTCGGCCCTAGACACGTGTCGGCTCTGATTGGCTGGTGACGTCACCGGCTCATGGGCTCACTCACGGCGGCGGTTCGGTCCACGGTGGACCCGGTCCGCGGCTTCGGGTGGTCGACAGCGGGACCCACCTGTCGGTCTGCGGGTCTCACGCAAACGCGGTGGCGTGTGGGCCCTCGACATGCGGGGCCCGGCGTGTCGTGACACACGCCACACGCCAGACTGGCGCTGACCGCGTCGGTCCATCTCCCGACACGTGGCGCAATCGCGGCCGCTGGTTTGAAAATCAACCCGCGGATTGGATCCAGGGTTAACACGTTAAAACTTACTCGATGATCGTGGGCCGTTCGATCTAGATCGGACGGTCCAGATCTAATCCTATAATAGCACTGCTACGGCACGTGGCGATTGTGAACCGTTGGATCTCGATCCAACGGTCCAGATCCAATCGAGTTGGGGACACGTGAACTCACCTCAACCGTCCGATCTGGATCTGACGGTTCACCGAGCTCGCGAAGTCCGGCGATGGCACGGCGAGGCTTGGGCACCGGAGACGGGGACGACGACCAAGGGCACGGCGCTACGGAGCCTCTCCGGCGAGATGAGTCCTCCCTTCGAGTGCGTCTCGTCGCGGATCCGGATCTGGCTCCTTCGGCGGAAGACGACTGACGACGGCGAAATGGCAGCGCAAACACGGCGCAACAGAGTTCCAACTCCGGCGAACTCGTACGGGCAAATGGCGACGGCTCAGGCGAGATGGCTCGGGGGAACGGGTGCGCAAGGATGAGAGCAACCTCGGGGGACGTCTCACGCTTTAAATACGGCCTCGACGTGCGTGTGCAAAACGGAACCCTAGCCGTGTCCCGCTCGGTCACGGCGGAGCTTTCGGCTGAGTCGGAGCGAGACGATGGCTGGAACCGCCCACGTGTCCAGATGGATGGCTGGGATCGCACGGGCGTGAACGGTTCGACTTCGGTCTCGACTAGAGGCGACGTGGCGCCAATCACAACCGCTGGATCTTGATCCAGCGGATCGGCGTGGCTAGGAGTTGGCGAGCGGGTTCGGCTTCGACCACATGGCGGTCGGACTCGAACTTCGAGTCCGACTCGGGCTCGGTCGGACTTCGAGTCCGACTCGGACCCGATGAACAGTACAAACCCACTCGCATTTTCCAGCGATTTAATATTTAAAATAATTCCCAGTAATTCATTTAATTCATTAAAAATAGCAAACGACTCAGAAAAATTCCAGAAAAATTCTGGAAAATATTTTAGGGTATTTGGGACTCAAATAAAATATTTCCAACAAAATTTTATTTGCAAAATTAAATTCTTTAATTATTTCAAAATGGAATAAATTCAAATAAATTCCAAATAAATCCAAATAAATTCCAGAAAATTCCAAAAATTCACCAAAGTGCCAAACCACACATGAATTTAAGAAAAGCAAAATTTTGGGGTGTTACATGAGCTTCCTGTGTTCTCTCAAATTCTGGAGATTTGTGAGCTGCATGAGATCAAGGACATCATGTCTTTCAAATTTGATTGGAACAATGAGATTGTCATGCAATTCTATGCCACTCTCTACTTTGACAAGACAGAGGATGCTATTTGGTGGATGACAGATAAGGTGTGGTACAAGGCCAACAAGAAGAGACTTGCTAGAGTCCTCCACCTTCGCTACAATGACAGTCCGAAGCTTCATGAGAAGAAGGTTTTGACTCCTGAGCAGATTGAGTCCTTGTATGACACCTCGAGGAGCTTCACAGTGGGGACCATCAAGGGTCTGAAGGATGTTCCTGCTGTTCTCAACAGGATGCTGAGGGTCACTCTTTGGCCTAAGGAGGGAGATGCATCTGCCATTAGTTCCTATGGAAGGAACTTGCTGTACCACCTTGTTGAGCGCACTCATCCTTTTGATATCGTTGACTTCATCTGGGAGACGATGAGACAGAATGCGCAGAGCAACATGGCCAGCTGCAGCTATGCACCTTTTGTGATGGCTTTGATCACTTCGCCGCTGGTCCAAGTTCATCGAGGAGGAGGAGCACCTTTCTTACAAGGTTCGTCCTCCAACTGCTCCAAATTCTCGCTGCCCTGGTCCCGCTGCTCCGTGTCTCGGCGGCCGCGCCTCCGCTCTATCGCCTCCTGCTCCTTTTGTGCCTCCAGTCACTCCTTCCGAAGCGATCGAGGTTTCGAGTAGCGTGCTTCAGAGGATGCTGAAGCATGTCTTTCTTTTTTGCCGCGACATCTCCACCAGGCAGAAGGTGATGAGTCGGCAGATCAAGAAGAATGGTCAGGATATCCGCAGCATTCGCCGCCACAATGGCGAGGCAGTCTCTCCCAGCGACTCCTCCGGGTCTTCCGAGGAGAGTAGCGATGCCACCTCTGCAGATCAACTCTTCGGCATCACCTCCTCCTCTCCGCCTGCCACTGGAGATGACCCCGGCAGCGAGTACTCCGCGTCCGACGACGAAGGCGACGACGAGTGATCTTTCGTGTTCCTCCCTCTTTTGGTGTCTTGATGCCAAAGGGGGAGTGATTTCTTTAGCCGCGTTGTCTTTAGCCCTCTTTAGTCGCGTTGGAGAGGCGTTTGAGTTCTTGTGCTTATTTATTCGCTTGTGGACTTGTGTTGCTTTATATCTTTGGCTTATTTCGTGTCGTGAACTCTGTTATTCCATGTAATGACTTTAATGCTTACTTTATGCATGGATTGCTTTCAGTTACTTGTGTTGTATTCTCGGATGCTGTGTTTAAGGGGGAGCTCTCGGTTATCTCTCATTAAATATGTGCATTTGTTTCCACTAAATTCTTCTAATGCACACATTTAGGGGGAGCTCCTCTTTTTCATCTTATAGCTAAGTATAATTCTCGTTATTTTATTTGCTGATTAATTGTGTTGTCATTAATACACCAAAAAGGGGGAGATTGAAAGTGCATCTAGGCCCCTCAAATTGTTTTGGTGATTAATGATGACACAATTAAAGAGATCTAATGTTTTATCCAAGAATACTGCAGAGATCGAGATCATATCGTGCTTGGAATGACATTGGACGCCCCTATGACTACTTAAAATCAAAAGGACGGCATCAAGACCAAGGTTGTAATCTTTTATTTATTTGTGTCTTAAGGATAGCCGTACTATTAAGAGGGTATGACGAGAAATCGACTTTAGGATGTGCATGTGCTCAACATCAAAGATTGCATCTCTAATTAGCACTCCTACATTTGGTTTTGAAAAGTTTCAAATTGAAACCGAACTGGGTAACCCGGAGTCTCCGGATTTCAGTCCGAGTGTCCGATTCAATCCGAGTATCCTGACATTTTATCCGAGTCTCCGGTTGGACCCTCGGTTGCTTTTGGTTCAATTTGGTCCGAGTATCCGACATTTGGTCCGAGTTCTCAGGATAACCCGAGTCTCCGGTTGTTTGTCCGACACTCCGGCCTGCATAAAACGGAGTAACGGCTAGTTTTCAAAAAGGGTATTTAAAGCCTCCACTCCACTCCAACGGCTAGGATCTCTATTGAGCTCATTCATAGCAGCATTCAAGCCATTCCTAACCATCTCTAAGCATTCAATAGAGCCCCATCTTCCTCCCACCAATTAATTTGGTTGTTGATCCTTTTGGTGAGGAGAGGAAGAAGCAAAAGTGCTAAGTGCATTCATTTCATCTTGTTGAGCACTAGTTCATCCTCCAAGCGATTCTTCGTGGTGCTATTTCTCTTGGAGGTTGAAGGTCTCCTAGACGGCTAGGAGTCACCGGAGCTACCGACGCGTGTGGTGAGCCCGGTTGTTTGTGAAGGCGAGTCTCGCCTCCGAAAGGAAGAGACAAGAAGTGAAGCCGGCGAGTGCATTTGTGCAACACCGAGGAAAGCGGGTTGAAAGAGACCCGGCTCAAGTGTGACCGAGCCACCTCAACGGAGACGTAGGATTCCCTTCAAGAATCCGAACTTCGGTGAAAAATCGCGTCTCTCGCTCTCTCTTTTACTTCCTAGTCTTGCTTATTTGGATTTGAATTTGTAAAGTTAGATCTAGCTCTTTGCTTAGCTTGAATTCAAATCCTATCTAGCAATTGTTCTAGGTTGTTCTTGCTTTCAATTTCTAGTAGCTTATTGTGCTTGCTAGAGTAGTTTTTATTGCGCTCCCGAGCCAGCTAACCCGGAAAGTCCGGACTCAATACCGGACACTCCGGACAAGCCGGAGTATCCGGACCAAAACCCGGAGTCTCCGGGTTGATCAGCTCGGCCAGAATTTTTCCGCTGCGTAATTTTTTTTTAATCCGCCTATTCACCCCCCCCCTCTAGGCGACATCGTTGGTCCTTTCAGTTGCTCTTGAAGGCTAGTGAAAAAGAGAAAGAAGTTGATACTTGGTAGCATGCATGCATGTGTGGTTGTTGGCTACGCCATTTTTTGTTGTTGTTCTTATTCTTCTTCAGTGTTAGGAATCTAGTATATGACTGTATCGACTTGATTTATACAAATAGGAATTCCATGGCCTTACAAGTTGATTATTGAAAATCTATGCTCATTTTGTTTGGAATAGAAACATGAAGAAAACTAGAAGATTGCCCACAAGTGAGGTAGAAATGCTCCATTGGATCAGTCAAGCAACTGAGTTCACACAAGCAAACTAAACAAACCCTAGCTGGAGCAACCGCGGCAACTTAAATTCCCGAAATGGCAATAGCATGAACAAGAAGCAAAGATCTGGCACGTCACGTACTGGATTTGGTTCAAGATGAGGAGGACGGCGCCATCGGCGGGGTTGGGTTTTCGTGGCGGTGGAGGAGGTCGTCATAGGGGTCACCGCTGAGGGGGAGGGCACGGAGGAGAGCTCTACCGAGGGGGAAGGTTGCTGCGAGGGGGAGAGGAGCCGAGGGAGGGCGTTGCTAAGGGGGGAAAGGAGCCAAGGGAGGACGCCGCCACCGAGGGGGAGAGGAGCACGGGTTAGCCAGGGTTACCGCTGAGTTGAACTCATGAACCGATCGATGAGCAGCGCTAGCTCCCCCTCTTAACCCATGCAAGAACATCAGAGATGGTTCCCAAATAGAGCCGTCTCTAATGACTAATATATTCATCTCATTATTTTTTTTATAATCTCATTATTTATTTATTTATTTATTTATAATCTCATTATTTATAATACATATCATCTCATTATTTATAAAACATACATATCTTTATTTATAGCACATATGCATACATCTCATTATTTATTCATAGTAATACATACATCTCATTTTTTATAACACATACATCTCATTATTCATTTATAATACATACATCTCATTATTTAGTTATTTATAATCTCATTATTTATAATACATATTCATCTCATTATTTATTTATTTATAATCTCATTGTTTACAATACATATCATCTCATTATTTATAACACATACATCTCTTTATTTATAACACATATGCATACATCTCTTTATTTGTACACATACATCTCATTATTTATAACACATTCATCTCATTAATATTTACAACACATATGTCTTATTATTTATTTATAGTAACACATACAACTAATTATTTATAACACATATGTCTTATTAGTGTCGTAGGTTTCGGAAACAGGACACAGAAAATGAGGGCGGACGCCGGCCGTTTCACGGGCCGTCGTCCACGAGAATAAGTGTGACACGAGGATTTATACAGGTTCGGGCGCTTAAGAAAGACACCCTACTCCTGTCGGTGTGTTCCCCGGGGGGGTAGAGGGATGTGCCCTTGTCCAGACTCCCCAAGGGACACTCCAGTTGTTTGGTTTTTCATTCAATGAGAGCTCTCCTTACATGAGGGGGGTACAATGAGTATTTATAGGCACTCAGCCTGGTTACATAAAAATACCATTCTACCCCTACTAGAGTAGTCTAAGTGGGGGGCATCTTGGTCATTCCGGCGGGGAAGTAGCGGGCCCACGGTGCGACCCCACGGGGAGGTTGTAGATCTTCCGTGGGACATGAGGCCTCCCGGGGAGTCATGAGGTATGTCCCCCGAGGAGGGCGCGAATCTCCCGCGGGGACGGGGGAGAACCTCCGCGGGGCATGCCCACGGTGTATGCTCGCGGGGAGCCGTAGTCCTCCCGTGGGTCATGACCCATGAGTCCTCCCGAGGTGCCACGAGGTATGCCCCTGGGAAGGATGCAGGCCTCCCGCGGGGCGTGCGAGCCCCCACGGGGCATGGGATCTCCCGCAGCAGCCTCACGGAGTATGAGAGGATCTCCCGTAGCATTCTGGGGTCGAACCCTGGTGGGCAGGCACCATCCTTCGTGGAGTATGAGGCCTCTCCCCGGGAGAGCGTGTGCTTGCAGTGTACGAGGCCTCCCCTTTTGGTGTTCATGAGTTTTCCCCGGGGCGTGGACATCACGCAGGGCACAATCCCTTGTTTCCGGGAGCCGGTGAATTTATCTCCAACAATAACGCATACATCTTATTATTTATTTATAATACATACATCTCATTATTTATAACACATACATCTCTTTATTTATAACACATATGCATACATCTCTTTATTTGTACGCATACATCTCATTATTTATAACACATACGTCTCATTAATATTTATAACACATATGTCTCTTTATTTATTTATTTATAGAAACACATACAAGTAATTATTTATAACACATACTTCTCATTATTTATAACACATACGTCTCAATATTTATAACACATACATCTCATTATTATTTATAACACATACATCTCTTTATTCATTTATAACATATACATCTCATTATTTATTTATAACACACCCAACTCTTTATTCATTTATAATACATACATCTCATTATTGATTTATAACACATACATCCCATCATTTATTTATAACATATACATCTCTTTATTCATGTATAATACATACATCTCATTATTTATTTATAATACATCAGTGACCCTTCCTGCCAAAAACTGTCTGTGTTGACTACTGTGGTCATCACTGGTGGTTTTTGGCTACCCTTTTAGCCAAAAATTGCCAGTGATGACCACAGTAGTCATCACAGATGGTTCTTAGTTAGAAGGGTCAGTGAGTCATCATTGATGGTTTTTGGCTAGAAGGGTTACTGATGAGTGGTTATCATAGATGATATTTGAAAACCGTCAGTTATAAGGGGTCTAATATAAGCCTTTTTATAGTAATGTGACAGGTGGGACCCACCTATCAGGGTCATCGTTCCTGAGTTCGAGCCGGACATTGTGCGTGTGCCGTGTCCGCTGTGGACATGGGTTGTTTCTTGCACCACATGGATGCCGAGCCACTATAAAGGGAGCACCAGGACCATCGTAAGTTCAAACCCTAATCCTAATCGCCTCGGGATAGCACCAGTTAGACAAATTTTGGAGTTCTTCGAGAGCGCCGCCGCGGGATTGAAAGCCAAATCTCTTCGCCACCAGTGAGTCTCCGAGCTTTTGGTCTGCATTATTGGATTCACCGCACCGCGTTCTACCTTGTGCGCATGTTATTTCGCCTAAAATTATATTCTATTATCTTTGGGCCTAACCCAAAGCTAGCACAGCCAAGCACTTCCAAGCACAATAAGCAAACCGGTTTTCATTTGAGCTTCTCAGGATAAAGTAGAGGTCCAGCCATTTGGTCCTGTCGTCAAAGTAAATACTGGAGTATGTTAACAAAAAAAAGTCATATGTGATCTCCTTAGGGTTCAGATGTCATATTTAGTTTATTTACATTTACATTTGGATATGTTTAAATTGCTACATACTCATAACATAAATAGTCCCCTTTGAATCTCCTCTCCCCATTGCTTCCATGGTCCCACGCCTCAACCATTGCCACCACTAGACCTAGGCATTGGCCATGTGCTGAGCCAAGCCGTCACGGCCCAGATGGATTGTGAGTCTAGACTATGTCATGCCACCATAGCCTAGTAAGCCAGCCAAGCCATGCCGGGCCAGCCCGACTCACCTCCTACGAGTCTAGGCACGGCCTATTAGCATGTCGTGCTAGCTTTGTGCCTTGTCGGCTCAGATTCAGTCTATTTGAACTATTGAAGAGGAGATGAAAAGAGTCGGAGATGGGCGGGGCACCTACTGGTTGGCCGCAAGAATAGAGTGTTTCAGTCGGAGGCAAGGAAGACGATAGCGTCAAGGAAGAAGCACGCATGGTACCCGGGGGTGGTGGCAACGTGGTGCGGGAAGGTCGAAGACCCCATGATCCGGTGTTGTCATTGTCTTCTTCCTCGGGATGGCCAATAGAGCTAGTGGCGTGGTGCCTCAAGGCCGTATCTGGTGGTAGTGTGTCCGAAGGTTGCTGGATCTGGCACAGAGGCGGCGCGAGAGGTGGCGACGCAGGGAGGAAGCAGGGGTGGAGGGGGGCGAGAGAAGAGAGAGAGAGATGACAGAGGCATGGGACGATGGCAACTGTGTGGATGGGTCATGGAAGGGGGTAAAGGAGGAGAGAGAGTATTTGATGATAGATTGGACCGATGAGTATAATAATTGATAATAAACTAAATTGTAGATAAGATATTTTTTACCCAAAAAAAACTGCATTCATACTGTACAGACTGAAACACGATCCAATAAATTTATGTTTGAGCCGCCCATTGTACCGAGTCACCACTCACCATTGCCTTTAAGCCACCACCAATCTAGCTGTAATGTCCCCTTGCCCCGATGAGATTGGAGGCGTGAGATCGAAGACCATCGAACGGAATGAACTGCGGAGGAGGAAGAAGAAGAAAGCAAAAGGGGAACCAAGTTTCTATTCCATATTTTTCTTATCCTCCAATACAGCCAATGCCCCCCTCTTTAATAGTATCTCTCTCTCTCTCTCTCCCTCTTACATGTGGGACCGGCCAGACGTTACATTACCGCCCCCTTGGAAATTTTGCTTGTCCCCAAGCAAAAGCATAGCCTGGCATTGCCTCCATATAATTCCGAGGTTCCATGGCACATGAAGCTCATGTTCTAGTATTGTTAACTTGCCATCCTTCCCCTCAACTCCAGCATTATGTGCTATCAATGCTGCAAGTGCCACTCGAGTCTTCTGAAGGATATCAGCACCAAGGCGCTCCTCATGGTCATCCAACTTCTCCTCGTTTCCAAAGCGTAAGGCTATTTCCTTTCTAGTATTTGCAAGGTCATCATATATGTATCCCATAGATAGTATACCAATGCCCCTCCTCAGAACATACACTAGTGGCTCAAAATTGTTGATAGCATAAAGTACTCTATGCCAAAACTTGTTGCTCACTACTCGATTATAGAATTTCTCGCCCACTGCTTCATTCGACCACTTGCTGTCCTCCCATTCCTTAGAAATAAACATAGTCTTCAACTCAATCCTCTTATCATAAAGGCTCTTCGAGTTCAAGTAGGATGTGGTGGACTGAGTGATCCCAATTTGAATTAAATCCCATTCTTTGGTGAACTGGTGCAGCACGTCCAACAAACGCATGTGGCCATAAGTAAAAGCAGTGATTGATATTGCCTTAGCAACTGTATTCTTAATCAAAGCAATATTTCCAATGTCTTCAAGCATCAGGTCAATATCAGTGGGAGAGACATGAGCCTGAACTTGCTCCAACCTTACACAGATCTCAAAACGTGACCAAGTCATTTCAGGCATGGTCCCTACAATGGCTACATTGTTGGAACCAAGTGTCGTTTCAAACATTTCTTGACCAACATGTACAATTGAGTGAAATGAACAAACCAGTACCCACCCACTTCCAGCAGCAGATTTCATTGCCTTGATTGAACTAAACACTGGAAGAAAAGGCAGAACACTCGGATCCCAAGGCCTTTTAAGAGGAAAGTCTCCCAGCATCTTGATGAGGAATTTAACTATCGATTCAAGCATCTGAGTAACAGTAACAACTGGCTTGCCAGCAAGGTTGCATTTGTATATCATCATTTTCGTTGCAAGGAATATCTTCTCAACTGGAATCTCCATTCCAAGATCACTTGTAGCAACCATAAAGGCATCAGCTTCCTTCAAGATCTCGTCGAAGTTTTCAACACCGTTTTGGTTTTCAACCTTCGATATTAACTTTATGCGCCTTGCATGATGTCCAAGAACCGGTCTGACGGTCACCCAATCTGATCCTTTACGGACCAATGACAAAGCAATCATGTCAACATCATTTTGCATACCCCATCCCAAAATATCTTCCTTATCCTTCTCAGTCAGTGCAGGAAGATCCACAACAATTCCTGGCAAAATGCAATTCTTTCTCTCACCAAGCATTGCTGTGTTCTCATATCTACATCTCACGGTTCTAGCATTTGGATCACAAGACATAACAATCAAGGAGATGGTACCATGGACATAGTATGACATTTCCGGGCTTCACACCTACATGGAGTTTCTTGTAACTCATAGCAATCATATTCTCGTCACCCTTATTATCATAATCAGTAGTAACAGTGAGTTCTTGACCCCTTGTTAGCTTGATAGGTTTACCATCCTTTAGAAATCCAGTATAAATCTCAGGACCTTCAGTTTTTTTGCATGCTAAAGAAAGACTAAATGCTTGATATGAACCATGGAGGTTGCCTGAGCCATTAGCAGTAGAATAAGGAGCTTCACCATTTTTCACAACGCCAAATGATAGCTGATGTGCAGTTGCGGTCCCTTTCCAACAAGAAGAATCAACAACAGAGTTATTGACCTCAAATGACTCTGTGAAAAGATTACCCGACTGAGGAAATGTAAGCTCTGATTGAGAAACTTGGGAACACGTTGCTTGTAAGCTCTTGAAATTAGAATTTCCTTCTGAAGAAAATTGCACAGGTGGCCCAGTTCCATAACCCTCACCAGCATGACAATTCTCTCCCATTGTGAGTTGTGCCACAGCCTTTGCCGTTGCTTTGAGCTGTTTTGCAAGTAGTTGCTGATCCAACGAGCTCTGCTCCACCACCTTCGCAGTCATCTCCATTCGAGCCATCAAACGTTGCTGGTTGGTGTCGATGGAGTCCACCCGCGCAAACAGTTGATCGAGCCTCCTTTTGATAAATGCCAATCTCTCCTCATCTGTCGGTGACGAGACCGAGTCGCGCCAGGCAGTAGAGGACGGCGGCGAAGTTTTCATGTCCCGTGCCGTAGTCGATGAGGGAGCCCCAGTGCTGAACACGAAGCTGGATGATGGTGTCGAAGCGGCGGCAGTGGAGGTGGTGCCGAAGAAGCTCGAGTTGATTGCCGCAGAGGAAGTGGCTGCTGCGCCAAAGAGGGATGGGGCGGATGCGGCGGCGGAGGAACTAAACGTCAAGGAAGTCGCCATGGTGGTGGTTGGCGTAGATCTAGGAGAGGAGGCAGCTCCCGGGCGTGGCGCCGGCGGAGGCGAGGACCGAAGAGGCGACGCGGAGGCGCGGGAGTCTGGGAAGGCGGATGGAGCGGTGGAGAAGGAAAACGGCGCAGGCGCAGTCGATACCGCGGTTGCCATGCTGTGGTCGAGGTTGCAGCCGCGTCGGTGGATCCGAAGAACGGCGGCGATGAAACCCGAAGTCGGCGCTGGCAGCACGGAAGACGGTCGCGGCGAACTCGTGCGATTGGGATTTTACAAAATGCTCTCTGGCCGATTGAGACTCCGAGCGATTCCAACCAACAGCGATCGCAGCCGAGCTCTGATACCAAATGTAATGTTCCCTTGCCCCGATGAGATTGGAGGCGTGAGATCGAAGACCATCGAACGGAATGAACTGCGGAGGAGGAAGAAGAAGAAAGCAAAAGGGGAACCAAGTTTCTATTCCATATTTTTCTTGTCCTCCAATACAGCCAATGCCCCCCTCTTTAATAATCTCTCTCTCCCTCTTACATGCGGGACCGGCCAGACGTTATACTAGCACCCTCCCTGTACTTCTACCGTACTCTTTTCTTGTCAAGGCTGCTTCCGCTTCATCTCTAGCATCTCTTTCCCATTCGCCAATCGCCGAGCCCAAAGCCCTAACCCGAACTCCTCGTGACCCGTCCCACCCCGATGTCGGAGGGCACCGTCGACTCCCCGCCGCGGCACCGCCCGCCGCCGCCGTCCCCGTCGCCGTCGTTCACCCAGCAGCAGTCGCGCGGCCGTCAGCCGCCCCCTCCCGGTGGCGACCCCCTCGCCCTCGGCGTCATCGCCCTCATCGCCGTCTGCTTCCTCCTGGTGACCTCTCCTCCCTCGCTTCTTATCGTCTCTGATCGCGGGTAGGTTAATTATCCGTCGCGCCGTGTGTCTGCGCGCGCGCGCGTAACTGATCGGCTGACTGGTTCATCCTTGGATCGGTCAGTGGGGGTTGTGGTGTTTTGGTGCTATCCTTCCGTGCGTAGTTGTGGGTTAGTTAATGGTGGATCGCTCCTTGTTGGGGTTTAGGTTGGCACATTATGGTTGGGGCCTTGGGGGTGCTGGAGAGATCGTGATTACATTATGTAATCAATGAATTATGTGATGTTTGGGTTGGCTTGACAGGATTACATTACGTAAATGATGTGACTCTTCAATTGGTTGGACGATGTCGTGCGCTGATTTGTTTTAGATAAAGGATATAATACTAAATCTCAAGCCTCGAATATTGTTGTTTGTCGATTGGAATCTTGATAATATATTTGCTCAGATGAGTTTATGTTTGCGCCTGTTAAGTTGACATCGTTGTATTGGGAACGTGTAATTTCGATATTGCTGATTGCTTGAGCAGCTGTCTTAAGTTAATTTCACCATGTTAGCATCACGTAATTAATTTTCGGTTTCTGACACATTCTTATCAGTCTTGTGGGGCAACACAGTGTACATTGAAATTTTTTTATGTTCTATGTAGTTATCATATCGCTGAGGTTGCTGCAGCCCCCCGCCCTTGCACGTTTTGTAGCATATGCATGCTTATATGTTCTCGTATTCGTCGTTCTCGCACCGCTGCAGTGCTGATTTAGCATTGCCTCTTCATGAATGACGACCAATATCATGAGCTAGAGCCTTGGGCAGCCACAAGGCATGCTGTATCGCCGGCTCACCACTGAGTTATGTGACGTGTTTAGGGTGCTAAGGGCTTGTTTGTTTTTGCTTTGGATTCTCTAAAAGCTGATTCTGGATTATAGTTGTAGAGAAGCTGATTCTCCAAAAGCTAGAACCCAAAAGCACATATGGAGTGGATTCTAGTGTACATAGATGGGCTGGGTTATGAGAATCGATTCATAGAATCGGGCAGTTTGTTTTTTTTCAGCTTTTTGGGTCAGAATTTAGAATCAAAAGCAAAAACAAACATGCCCTAAGTTGAGCTTGTTTGATGAGAAGTACAAAGAAAATAAAGATGAGCTGAGTTAAAAATTAATTATCAGTTACAGACCTTACTCCTTAGTGACAAAGAATTGAAAGATAATATGGGACGGCAACTTGCTAACTGTGCCTGAACCTTAGAGCACAAGCACAATATTGTAAATGTGACCTCCTAGAAGAGGAGGCAAGGCAACGGAGGGAAGAGGCCACTCTCAACTGTCACTCTCTTATTCTTAGGGTATGATGGAGTTTGTAAAACAGTCATCACCCAAATCTTTTGCTGTTCTTGTTAAATAATATCAAATGATCAATCAAATGTGATCTGTTTTGGAGATAAATTTATCAAAATCTTGAACTTAATGTTCCTTCCTAATGTGTCGTGACTAATTTTAAAACAGTCAGTTGCACTTTTGATCTTTTACCAGTTTTACATAAATGTATTCTACTGTCGGTTCATAATGTTTATTTGAATATTCTATTCTTATGCATTTGTTTGGTTCATTATTTTGATCAAGTGATTTGCATTGCCCAAGTAGGAAATTTGTTAGTTTCACTGACCTCAACTACCTTATTATGTATTGGTTGAAGTAGCACTCACTCAGAAGAGAGGGTTATATTCATAGTGGATACATTCTTTCTCTAATTGAAGCATAGCAGCCGGAGCATACTATTAAATAACTCATGCATTGGTTAATGTGCAGGTTTCAATCTCTGCTCCATCCAGCATTTTACATCAAGTTCCTGAAGGACATGTCGGCGTATACTGGAGAGGAGGTGCTCTTTTGAAAACAGTCACTCCTCCAGGTACCCTTTTTATTATAGTGTAACTTTTTTTGTTTGACTATCTTTTCTCTAATTTTGACTCTGATGCTAATTCTAGGTTATCATCTGAAGCTGCCTTTGATCACCCAATTTGAGCCAATACAGGTTACACTTCAAACAGACCAGGCAAGTGAATGATACTCTTTTGCCCTTCATTTTTATCAAGCTATGTTTTCACTCCAATTGTAGGTTAGTTAATTCACTGGCTGTGTCTTTTTGTTTGGAGCACTGCTTGTTTGAAACTTTTGGAATATCAATTGAAAGATTGCTGTATTTCTTTATCAGACGAGTTTACGATAGAAATATTATTATGCCTCTCATTGTGTTAAACCAGGTCAAAGGTATTCCTTGTGGAACAAAAGGTGGTGTAATGATAAGCTTTGACAAGATAGAGGTATAGTGCTATCTGTTTTCCATTTGCTTTCCTGTCAAAAAAAAGTTCATTTGCTTGTTTCTCAGCTGCTTGGTCTACTGCTGGGCTTGTAGGTTGTCAATCGTCTCCATAAAGAGTTTGTTTATGAAACCCTACTCAATTATGGTGTGCATTATGACAAGACATGGATATACGACAAAATTCATCATGAGATAAACCAGTTCTGCAGTGCTCACAGTTTGCAGCAAGTTTATATTGACATGTTTGATCAGGTTGGTGAATCCTTTTAGTTAATCAACTTTTGGTTCTTTCTATTACGTGCAATATAGGAGACCTAATACCTGCATTACTGGCTCACCTGTCCTGCCATTATTTCAGATTGATGAAACAATGAAAGAAGCTATCCAAAGAGACTGCACACGCTATGCTCCTGGAATCGAAATTATCAGTGTTCGTGTTACAAAGCCGAACATACCTGGTAGTATTAAGAGAAATTTTGAACTTATGGAGGAGGAGCGTACAAAGGTATACACTTCATGTGGCCAAATCATATGTTACATTTGTGTGCCCTGTGAACATCCATGGACAGTTTCTACTATACTGAGTACTCGGGATGGTATTGTTGTTGTAACATACATATCCTCTGATGTAAGAGCTTGTTCAATATAGCAATGGTGTGACTAGGGTGCTCGACTCGATTGGAGTGACTAGTCGTGCAGCTGGACGACTAATTAGCGAATAGCTGCAACTAATCGCACTTGCCTAGCTGGGCGACTAGTTCGCTGCTCTATTCTAGTACTAGTATCTGTCTTCGCTGCTTTGTCGACTTACATTTTTCTGTTCTAGTAATGCTTCTTCATTGCTCTGTCAAGGGAAAGTGGAAGGAAAGAGGTTACTCTATTCTTGGAAGCCGTATAACTTGCATAACCATGATTGTTAGCATTGATCGATATCCTTAGCATTGATAAGTTATTATTTGCAAAAAGCAGATGATATTGCTAACATATGGTAATGGTAAAGTCTATTGTAGTCGTAGATGCATAGGTCATTGAATTTTAGCTGCCATATTGTTTGTTAAAGCAAGACGTTATGGTGCTTCCAGGGTGTTACTTCTCAATTTCAAAGAAAGGCATTCATCAAGAAAGACATGTTGGGATAACAAAAAATAAGTCACCAACTCATCATCGTGCTTACGTTGTTCTTCTCTTCATTTCATGTTTTACAATATGTATATGTGCTTAATTGTTGCTACGACTTAGTATGTGACATGTTCTACTAACATACTTCCTAGTTTGGAGATTAGTCGAGGCTAGTCAACCAAGTCCACAAGTCGCCCCTCTGGCGACTCAACTTGACTTTGTGACTTAATAACATTGCATATCAGTACAGATAGCAATGGCTTCGAGGATGGGCGGTTCACATGCTTTTCCGATATATGCATATTATATAATTACAGGAATGATCACTTATGTTACTTTAATACTGCAGAAATTACAGTGTTCACTGCCATATCCTCGTTTGTTTAGCTGGAAGTTTTGGAGAATGTGTTCTGTACACTTACTGTACCTTCTATCCATAGGCACTGATCGCCATCGAGAAGCAAAAGGTAGTAGAGAAGGAGGCAGAAACGCAGAAGAAGATTGCACTATCTGAAGCAGAGAAGAATGCACAGGTGAGCAAGATCCTCATGGAGCAGAAGCTGATGGAGAAGGACAGTTCCAAAAGGCAGCAGCAGATTGATAATGAAATGTTCCTTGCACGAGAGAAAGCCATGGCAGATGCGAACTACTACAGGCATGGAAAGCATTACTATTATTTAAGTTTGTCCTGCTCATGTGCGCTTCTTACTTATCAACTGACTGCATTTGGTCTGGTCTGGCTAGGATCACGAAGGAAGCAGAGGCCAATAGACTCAAGCTTACACCTGAGTATCTTGAGCTGAGGTTCATTGAATCAATTGCCAACAACTCAAAGATTTTCTTTGGTGAAAAGGTACTGAATTTTTTAACACATTTTTTTTCTTATGTATATTTGGTGGCCTCCTGGGCTAAACTGCCGACTATTCCTCTACAGATTCCAAATATGATCATGGATCAAAGCTTGCTTCGGAATTACCTCGGTGCTGATTTGAGCAAGGACCATTTAGAAATGTAGCAGTGTCTTCTGTGAATTGGAAGGAACATTGGCTATTTTTATGATCACGCATGGCAGTTAGGATGCCCATGAAGTCAAGTCCACCCCTCCCATTCAGACTTGTCACTTGTATAAATTCTGTTGTAAAGTACTGCCACCACTGCTACATGTATCATGTAAGTGTTGCCTCTGCTCCTTCAATGGAGCAGTACTGTCAGATCCCTGCAATACCGAGATGAATCTGACAATGATTTCGGTGGATTTTTGGGTAGAATGGATGTGCATTAGAGCAGTTCTACTCTAACTACTTTACAGAGACAGCTAAGTTTGGGAATAAAAAACTTGATTCATTTTCTCAACAACAAGGTGTTAAATCCGATGTCCAAACTTACAACAGTAACACAACCAAGTTAACTGGAACATAACGAAGAACAATAAAATCGAAACAAAATTACAGCCGAAGGTAAATTACTGTACCTAATTTTCTCCCGTTGGATCTAAGCTGAGCCCTTCCTTCATTGAGTTGAAATCGTTCCACAGTTGCTTCCCTTTACCGACTTCTCCACTCAAACCTGAAAATTAGCTATGACTCTGAATCTTCGTGTCTCTATGACTGGGTTCTGACAAGTACTTTGTTTGTTGTACTTCTTCCAAGGCCTCTCCCAACGGATTTGTTGATGTCTTCTTTTTCTCTCTGTATTTTTGGTGCTGTCATGATATGTATATCTGGATCACTGACCGATTATTGCAATTGTAATCGTCAGGCTATTCTTTTTTTTTCCGAGGAGAAACCCGTGCAGCAATGCTCATTGTTCATTTAGCGTGTGTTTGGTTGATGGGATGAGGTTCAATAGGATGGGATGATGTTTGCGCTAAAAGATTTAGGTAAGGTTTTTAGCCTTAAATACACAAGACAAACGCCGGATTTGAGCATGCCAGTCAATTTAACCTGGAATTGACAAGGTAAAAAATCGTAAAATTAATCGAAGCCGATAACGAATAATTATTGGTGTAACTTTAGTTGGCTAAAAACCGATTAGGGGATAACTAGATTAATCGATTAAGGCTAATCCAAGGATAAAAGTAGATTGACTTTGAGAGGCGATGTGCAACAAAACAAAGCAAATCAAACCTGAGGCGAAATCGGCAAAATTAACAGATTGGCAATGCGCAACTCTCTATTAATCTTGTCGACTTACAGAGAAAAGCTTACAAAACTAGAAAACAACGAAAAAACTGTAAAAGTATGTTTGCGATTGTGTTGGGTTGGTTCCTTTTTCCGCCTGGCTCGGGCCTCCTTTTATATACTCCAACCGATCCGAGTTCTTCGTGAATAAGGCAACTGAGTCCGTGTCGGCCACGATCCAATCTTTGATTTAATCCCAGGCGCCGTATGCTTTTCAAACTCTCTATAACCTGTATTGGGCCGATACTTTCCATATGTCGAATTTTGGTGCAAACAGATGGTCTTGTACCATTTAGTTCTATTATTTTGGGTGAATAAAATAGTTCAGTATTTATATAGAATATTTCTCAAATTTGTATCAGTTGATTCAGAATAAGATGATTTTATTCAAGCAGCCAAACACATAGGTAATTTTTTTTAACCATCTTTTACATGTTACAGACAACCCAACATGTATTTTCAGCGTTGGCGAGTTGGCGGCTTGGCACGCGGCCCAGTCCTCACACTGTCATGCACAGCCCTAAAACCTTCAAGGCCTTGCAAGTCTGAGGTCTTCCTCCCCTCCCTCCCCGCCGTCTCACAAAACCCTAACTAAATCGGCGGCGGGTTGTTCTGACTCGAATTTTCAGCGTTGGATTCGATGGGAAAGGGCAGCAAGAAGAAGAACAAGGTCATCCTCCCGCCGCAGCTGCCGCCGGAGGTCGACGACGACGAGGTCGTGGTCTCCGACGAGGACGTCGAGTTCTTCAGGGGCAACGACGAGCACACCCGCTTCATCGCCAGGCTCGACAGGAAGTCCATCGACAGCTACGTCACCAGGGTCGCCGACCACGATGAGGACGAGGTCGAGCGCCTCTACGAGGAGCGCGCGCGCAAGCAGAAGACCGCCGCCGCCTTGAAGCCCCGGAAGGAGGGGGAGGAGGATCTGGAGGTGGATCGCGTCGACGCGCTCCCTGTCAAGACGCTGCTGGGGGAGCTGGTCTATAATACCGGTAAATTCACCCATCCCTGAGACTCTCTCCAGCTTTAGTATTTAATTTTGGTCTGCAGCAATCAATAACAGCTGATTGAATTAGTCTAATTCGACTCCAGTGCGAGAGTCGTGAGAGTTAATATGTGGTGGTTTTCTGGGATTGTTAGTTAGGACTTTGATGTTTGGATGGAAGGATGCTGTGGTGTGCTCAGTTTTTCTTCCATTTAATTCCTCGAAACTTCGAAAGTTAAGCACTAATTGTTTTGCCAGACTGGAGAAAATGCGCAACTGCAAAACAAATGTTCTATGTGCAATGCTTAATGCTTGATCATAGCTCTTTTTAAGCCTATCAGTGTATACTAAGTCTAATTATGGTATGAACTTAGTAGTAGTTCTTAGGTAGTTGGTATAAACTGTAAAGTGAATCGGTTAGCCGGGAAATGTACCAGATATGATAGCCATTGTTATTGGTCCATGACTTACTCAGGTCTTACATCCAAACTTGTGAATTTTCGGATCATTTTTGTAGTTTCCTAAACTAAATGATGATGTTCTCCACAATGGATGTGCATCCGCGAGTAACCTTGTGTCCATCTGCAATGTGAAGCTTGTGTGGTGCCTCTGGCAGGCCTAGTGCAGCGGTTTTGTAGTGTTTATGTGGTTGGCATGTGGGCGGGGTTTCGTTACATGCATCCTACACAGGTCTTTCGTGTTGCCATTTACAAATGTATTCAGTGCACTGAGGCTGACCAAAATGGATAGGTAGGGTTTAAGTTTTGCATGCAAATATACATTAATCGCGGGGAGGGGGTTGGCATAAATGAAGAATCCTTTCTTTCTTTTTTGTGTGGGGTGGGCGGGTGGGGGTTTTTTTTTTTTGGGGGGGGTAGAGCTAAAACATCTGGAACTTGTGCATATGTATTGGTTTTCACTTATCAGACTTCTTAAAGAAGTGACAAATATGAGTCTATATAGTACTGGCATTACTGATTTTGGGCTGCTTCCTAAAATTATCAGTTTTTTTTTCACTAGGACAGAAACGAAGTAAAAAAACATAAAGAATCTGCAAATATAACGAAACAGAAAATAAGTAAAAAACATAAAGAAGGTTTCTGAAAATATGACTAGCATTGCCATCTGGGCTTAAAGATGAGTTTTTAATATGTATTGTTCTTAGTGTTACCCCACTTGTATAACATTCATGTTATAACATGCAGCCAAGAGAGCAAGGTCTGAAGACAATGCTAATGGTGTTCAATCTACATCTGAAGACAAAGCTGCTGATACCAGGCAAAGTATTCAGAAAAAACAGATGGGAAAATCCAAAAATAAAAAGGGAGATAGTAAACTGCAAAATGTGCAAGCCCAAAGTGAAATTCCAAAGGGAAAGCTACATTCAGAAGTGCTGGTACTGTTTCTCTGTTCTTTTTGCATCAGTTAGAAGCTCATTTTCCAAATAACTTTTCTTCTTGGTTTACTCCATGTTACTGTTGGCAGCATGTTGATAAAATAAATGTGTCAAGCTCCGAGCGTTGGAGCAGCCATATATGCTGTATTATATTAATAACAGAACGTAAATGACTTGGCCATGTTTGATTGTAAATATCTAAGTATCTTAGACCAAGATTATTATTAAGTCCTAAAGGCGAGTTGAGTCGTTACAGGACTTGAGCGACTAGTCTTGATTAGGCAGCAGGCATATTGTTATGGTAACATAAGTTAGAACTATACATAGATGATATTTTTATGCACATAAGATCCCATTCTAGTTGCTGCATCCGGCTGATAGCTGTCCATCACCAAGACTTGTTTATTCACCAATGTCTTCCTACTTCCTAGGTTTCTCTGCACTAAAGCTGCTGGCTGCAGTGCTCTCTCCATTGTAACCTCCCTCCCTCCCTCTCTCTCTCTCTCTCTCTCTCTCTCTCTCTTCCCAATGAAGCTCTCTCTCTCTCTCTTCCCAATGAAGCAGCCATGGAAGAGCTCTTTTTGTGTCTCTCTTCAGATCTGCTCGGCTGCAGCACCTCTCCTAATCTCCTCTCGTCAGCAGTAACCTTGGGAAGCCCTCTTCTCTTCTCCCATGCCCACCTCCTAACAACTTACCGATCTAACAGCGGACCATCCCTGCACAACAAATCGGACGCCCAGCCAAGGGCAACTAGTCGTCCAATTAGTCGTCCAATCGCCTGACTAGTCCTCCAAGTCGAGATGATTGGTCCAGTCGGCAACAAAGGACCGACTGGACGACGACTAGGCGACGACTTAATAACATTGTCTTAGACATGTCAACATACGGTAGGATAGCTAAAGTGACTGTCATAACCAAGGTTGTCAAGGCGACAAGGCGAGGCGAGGCGCCAGCCCATCGCCTGGACACCTAGGCGACAAGGCGGGCGCCTAGGCGAGGATTAGGCGAGGGTTAGTATTTTCAGTATAGCACATTATCACCAATACACATATACCTTGTATGGATGCAAATAAATAGCATGACAAGATGCCAATTAAATAGAGAAGCACATACAAGTCTTAAACAAGTAGATAGCAACATTACTACCAATAGAAGGACAAATCATGCATAGTCACCACAACTCCACAAGTCCAAAAGAAAATCAGTCACAATCACCAAAACAAGCAACCTTAAACATCTAGTTCTAATTCTAAACCATTCAAATCCTCGTTTGATCCATCTCCACCAGTCTCATCGTCATGAGGACTAGGTGGAGCCCCATAATCATCATCAACATTCTCATCGTCGTTCAGAAGAGGCTCAGCTTCATGTTCATCATCTTCACTGTCCAAACCAAGCTCTTGAACAACCCTTGATGTAGAACCACCTCCATGACGACGAGAATAGGATATGATTCCTTCATGCGCTCTCCTAGGAACATTACGACCCTCAAAGTTGCGTGATGCATCTATGGCGTCATCAACATGAGACCATAAAAGATCATCCCCACTGTGAACTTGTTGGGCATTTGCATCAACCCATTCATTGTCCCATTGAAACTCATCTAGGAACAAAGGGTTATAATTGGTTCCTCCTTCACGGCGCATTTTAAATCTATTGGCAATTTTCCGGTTGTATTGGACATAGACCAAATCATTCAACCTTTGGTGTTCTAATCGGTTCCTTCTCTTGGTATGGATCTACAAACAAGAGAGGTAAACAAGGATAACTTTAGATGGTTCAAAACTAAATAAAAATCTAAAGCATTGAGTAGTTACTTACAAACTCAAATGTGCTCCAATTGCGCTCACACCCCGAGGCCGAACAACAAAGACCTAAGATGCGCTTTGCAAATGCTTGAAGGTCGAATGTCAAGCCCCCAAATGCAATCCACCAATCAACTATAATTTGAAACATAGTAAATTAGTAATCAACTATGTTAGAATCTTAAAAGCTTAAGAAGAGATAAAAGTACTAACGGGGGTTCTTGGTTTTGTAAGCTCTAATGGCCATTGGCCTTCCAAAGCCACCTCGCAAATTGTCATAGATATCGGCTTGGTCACTTATTTTGCAAAGCTTGTCTTCATCATCATAGAACATCTTCTCGAGCACATCATTGAACATTAACCTCAACCTAGACGCTTGTTCCGCATCTTTCGCCTTGATTTCATAGTATTTTCCTGGGTTCAAGAATAATGCAGCCCCATACAATTTTTTCTCCATTTGATCAGCCCATCGACGATCAATAATTGCCATGACTCTTCTAAGCAATGGTTGCTTAGTTGCTAAAGTGTCGGCGATCTTCCTTTTTGCAAAATCCATACTTGCATAAACCTCGGCCATTGCCTACTCTCATCACCATCAACTATTCGTAGCACAACAAGAAGTGGTCATGATGCTCTTATGCAATCCTCCACCGCATTCCAAAATCTAATAGCGATCACAATTTCTTGAACCTTTTTCCCCCTCGGTTCTTGCAAGATTGCACCGAGTCCAATCTTCACTAGTAAATAGTGTCTCAACACATCTCTGTTCTTGTACAAGCTCTGCAATGTGAGAAAAGATGTGGCAAACCTAGTAGCCGGGCCTTACAAGATCCTTCCCATTTGTCAACTCTCTCATTGTTGAAAGTAGCCTCCCATGCCTATAGATAAATGTAGTGACCCACTTGGCATTATCAATTGTCTTCTTGAACTCCGGTGAGCTTCCCAATGTCCTCCAACATGAGGTCCAAGCAATGTGCGGACAAGGAGTCCAAAATAGAGCAGGATCCTCTCCATTAGAATTCTACTCCGCTTTGAAGTTGGCACCGTTGTCCGTCACCACCGAACAACATGTTCCTTGCCGATCCGCTCAATTCTTGCCTCAAGCAAACTCGCTAGCATTGTTGCACTAGCCACTTCACTTGATGCATCAACCGACTCCAAGAAGAAGGTCCTCAGGACAGCTTTACAAGAAAATTGATCAAGTGTCTTCCCTCTTATCTGTCCATCCATCGACATGAGTGTGCAACCAACAATTTTCCAATATTTCTCTTGCTCCATCCTCAACTTATCGCCTCCTCTTTGCTTTCTCAAGTAACGGCACCCTCAAATTATGGTATGAAATGTTATTGAAACCGGGTCCATATTGCCCTATGGACTCACACATGATCTCAAAGCTTCTAGACTTGATGGCATTGAATGGAATGCCACACTCATAGAAGAAATCAGATATGTGGCCTCGCACCCTTTCTTTCTCCTCCGGTGTCCTTGCACATTGCTCCATTGTGGTTTGAGAAGGGCCCTTGCCATGTCTCGCATCAACCACCTCTTCCGGTGTCTTCCGAAGCAACCCAACAACTGATTTAGTTTGTTTTGCCACTGGTTGTCCCAACTTTTGTAGAGCTGATTGCTTTCTTTTCGCAGCTGTCCCAGAACTTGGACGTAGGTTGGAAGCTTTAGATGACGCTTCTTGGGAGCTTGGGTGCCTCTCATCACAGCCCACTTCTTCCTCTTCTTCAACTGGCTTATCAATATCATCATCCAATTCAATGACTCTACTTCTTGACGTCTTCTTCAAATAGTCTTGCATCTCCCTCATTATTGATGTGGTTGTCTTCGAACACTTTTGCACATCCCCAAACCCTGCGGCAAGATGTTGCTTCAATCTCTTTATTCCCGAGCGCATTTGTTTGCCACATAGGGTACATTGCACCAAATCTTTATTGCTCAAATCCGGCCAAAATCCATACTTCCAACCTGGATCATTGGACTTGGCCTTTCGTGCTGGATCTTTAGCTGGATCATATGCAGCATCGGCAACATCGCCGGCAGCTGCTGCTGGAGCATCAGACATTTCCCTCAGACCCTCACTCGGTCACTCCCTGTACAAAGCACACACATCACATGAGCATCAAGCCATCAACAGACAACACAACAGAGAGCAGAGGAGAGGCAGCAAGGGCAAAGTGCGGTGGCTCAGTGCAGAGGGGGGTGAAGGAGAGGGAGGAGAAGGAGGGCAGAGCAGACGGGGGCAGAGCGGACGGGGGCAACTGCCAACTTCAAGCAGAGAGGCAGAGCAGAGGGGGGTAGAGCAGACGGGGCGAAGGAGAGGGAGGAGGAGGGGGGCCACGGCGAGGAGGAAGAGAGGAAGATGGCGTGGAAGAGGACCACGACGCGGCGCACGGCCGCTCGACGCAGAGGGGGGTGAAGGAGAGGGAGGAGGAGGAGGACCTACGGACGGCGCAGAGGGGGGTGAAGGAGAGGGAGGAGGAGGACCTACGGACGGTGCAGAGGGTGGCGACGAATGGCGCTGCGGTGGACGGACGGGCGAGTCGCGATGCGGCGGACGGACGGGCGAGTCTTCAACCGACGCCAACCCTAGGCGTCCCCAAGTCCCCCTTATTCCCGTGCTCCCGTCCTCCTCCAAGCCCTAGGCATCCGCCCGACTTCGCCTGGCCGACGCCGCGACGGTGCAGGCGAACGCCTCGACGGTGCAGGCGAACGCCTTTCTTCGGCCAGGTGAGGCGGCCGCTCCCGGCGACGCCTTGACATCCATGGTCATAACTGTGCTAATCTGCTGAGTGCTGGCTGATTGACTCGCTTCTTTTTGGCATTAAAAACTGAATGTTACAATGCGATTGAGTGAGCACTTGTTAAGTCTTATGAATTGAATAAATACATCATTAGTGCATATGAGAATATCGATATTAATTATGTGGCTTATTTATACTAGAATGATGACAGTGAAAGCAAAAAAAAACTAGAATTGTTTTGTCAAATAGCTGAACATTTAACACGGAATTTGTTAGCTGGTATGTAAAACTGCTATGTTACTACTATGTTCATTTGGCCATATATGTAAGACTTCTGTTACTACTATGTTGTTATTGATTTTTTTTTTCCCACCTGCCTTTTATTATATACCCTGATTGACAGGAAGAGGTCAAGGAAGAACTTTCAGCTGAGGAATTATTCGAGAAAAAGAAAGCTCAACTGGCTGAAATAGGGATGTCTATGCTTGAAGATCCGGAGTCGAACATTAGATCTCTGAATGATTTGCTAAACATATGCAATGACAAAGACCCAAAGGTGGTTAAACTTGGTCTGATGTCCCTGCTTGCTGTGTTTAGGGACATAATTCCTAGGTACCTGGTCAATTGATTTTTGTTACAACCATAGCTATATTGTTCCCAAGTGACTTATCTTATACGTGTCATTCTGTTCTTCTACAGTTATCGGATTAGGCAGCTGACGGAAAAAGAGCTTACAGTAGAAGTTTCAAAAGAAGTGAAAAAGATGAGATATTATGAATACACACTTATTCGCTCCTACAAGGTTTTATTCTGAATCCCGTCTTCATACCTTCATATCTAGTGACAAAAAGTAATTTATTATTTAATTATCTGATCATGGCAAATGTTTCAATTGCTGTGTCAGTTGCTTTGATTTTTGCGATACTAATGCGCGTCTGACCTTCACTTTTAATTTCGATGCTCAAGGTAGCTCTCAAAGTTCTGATTGCTGAAGTTGGTTTTCCTGTCCGATTCTGTGCATTTTCAGGCATACCTACAGAAACTGATATCATTGGAGAAACAACCCCATTTTTATCATGTGGCTGTTCGTTGTATCTGTACTTTATTAGATACTGCTCCACACTTTAACTTCCGTGAAAGCTTACTGGCTAGTGTGGTAAAAAATCTAAGCTCCTCGGATGATGTAGTAAGGTAGATATCTACTTTTATCTGTATTACTCATGTCAAATCATTTCTGCCTGTAAATAATGATTTAATTATATAGCTGAGTTCCTTATGAAATATTCGGTGCATCAAACTGCTATCTTTACTTTTTGGATCATGCATCAAGCAATTGCACCTTGGAACTGGGGAGCAAAATAGTTTGATACACTAATGGTCCAAATTTTATTTGCAATTTGCATTTTTTCCCTTAAAACTGAAAACTTCTGGGGAAAAATTTATCAGGATCTAAACTAATTTGTTGAGGTATTTATTGCTTACTTACTGCATTATTTTGTTTAATAATTAGTAAATGAGGAGTACTTCATGTGCGCATGAACATAGTTGGCACCGCGGTCTGGCTAGGCGCGGTGAGCCCGGACCACCTGGACGCCTAGGCGCCCCCCCTAGGCGATGATTAGACAATGAAAATAATAAATAATATCTCATATGACATGGAATTAAGTCGAATATGAATCAAAAGATGTGTAATCTGCAATGCACATATGCTCAATGGTCAATATGAATAACACTTGGTACTTGAGCCGCCATGTATCTATAAGCTGTAAGCAAGCCATCAAGCATCAGTAAGCATGCCATCAAGCATCAGCATAAGCCGTCAAGCATCAGTAATTAAAGCAGCAGTACACCAAGCCAAAGCATCAGTGCATTAGTGATCAGTACTTCAGTAGGCAATCATCAGTGCATCATTGATCAGTACGCAAGCATCAGGAAGCAAGCATCGCCATCAGTGCATCAAGCATCAAGCATCAGTACCATACTAGCTTCAGTGAATGCACTCAAGGGAGGGGGATCAGCACTCAGTAGCATGTCTAGCATCAAGCAAGTAGCAGCAGTGCAAGGGGGATCGGTAAGGGGGCCGAAGGGGGGCTGTGGCAACTAGAAAGGAGGGCGAAGGGGGATTGGGAATGAGGAGGTGAGGAGCAGAGGGGGGAGGCGAGAAGCAAGCATGGGGAAGGGGATCCGGAAGGTGGAGGCGAGGATTAGAGGGGGATCGGGAAGGGGAATCTCACTGGAGGTCCGAAGGTAGCGGCGCGGAGTCGGTGGAGGTGGTCCGACGGCGGCGCGGATGACGGAGCTCCCTTGTCTCCTCTCCTCTTTGTGTGAGCTCGAGCTAGGGTTACATGTTTGTTCTCTGCCTCTACGCGTGTGCGGCCGCCTCAGCCCCCTTATCTTCTGTGAGACCGTTCGGCGCATGCCCAACTCCAGCTGCCATGACGCCTAGTCGCCTTGAGCCTCGCCTGGACGCCTGGGCGGGCGCCTAACTCGCTCCAGTCGAGGCGGTTGGCCCAGGTGTCGCCCTTCTGCCACCGGGACGCCTAGGCGATGCCGTGACAACTATGCACATGAACCTATGAATTTGAACTTAGGAGTAGTTTTTGAGTCATTGGAGCATAAAAGTAGTCCATGTAGTTATATTGGCCTAACTTGCGCCTTTTTCTCACTAATTTTAGGAAACTGTGTTGTGAAACGATAAGATCTCTGTTTGCAAATGAAGGAAAACATCATGGTGAGGCAACTATTGAAACAGTAAGATTAATTGCAGATCATGTCAAGCTCAATGATTGCCTGCTCCATCCTGACAGCATTGAGGTATGTGCTAATCACCATCTTTCTTATATGTGATGGATGGATAGCATTCATCTTGTAGCATTTTTTGCATGCAGTTGACTTGTGAAGTGACTTGGTTGAGAATCAATGCCTTCTCTGACCAGGCCCACATTTTTCTATTAGGTCTTCCTGTCATTGAGGTTTGATGAGGATCTCAGAAAAGATGAAAGAGAGGAAGAAAAGGTAAAACCAAAGAAGAATAAACGATGGCAAAATCGGGATGTCTCAAAGCAATTGCCAGTGGGTAATAAGAAGAAAACCAGACAGGAATTGATCTCTAAGGCTAGACAAGAGGTAAGACAGGATATTGCATAGTATCTTTAGTATGACTGGATTTGTACAAGGAGTGACATTACCTTTTTGCAGGTTGATGCGGATCTTAGAGCTGTTTCGTTTACTCTTAATCCAAAGGAGAGAAAAATGATACAAAAAGAAACACTGTCTGCTCTTTTTGAGACTTATTTTCGCATTTTGAAACATAGCATGAGCACTTCAAATTCAAGGTCTCTGCATCTGAAAGTGTATATTTAAGTTTCTTAAGAACAAATAATTCGTTGCTGGTATTATATGATCTGAATTTATTTAATAATGAAATTTTACTTTTGTTTTGGCATTACACTCCTGACGGTCATTGTTTTGCCATGTCAACTATTCAAGGTACAAGGCCAATAATTTCTCCCCTGGTGGCTCACACCCTTTACTCGCTCCATGCTTGGAGGGTTTAGGAAAATTTTCACATTTAATTGATTTGGATTTCATGAATGAACTTATCGCTTGCCTCAAGAAGCTTTCTGGGTATACTGACCATCAAGATGAAATTCCCCATGATAATGCACTCTCTGTGTCAGAACGGCTGCAATGCTGCATAGTTGCTTTTAAAGTCTGGAGGAGCAACCTTGAGGCTTTGAATGTAGACCTGCAGGATTTCTTTGTGCAGCTTTATAACCTTATACTGGAGTATCGACCTGACAGGTTTGTACTCTATTCAAGTTGCTGATGATTGTAATGAAGGAATATCTTGTCTTGTTCTTTGTTTTCTACCTTGCTCCTGAACAATTCCATATAGCTTAAGATGTCACTGCATTATTCCTATCAAACATGGAGTCTTGGGTAGATAGCAGTATTCTTTCATTATGTCTGCTTACACTACTTCTCTTTGACCAGTGTTTTTACCTTGAATTACTTGAATTTGACATGATCGCAAAAGTGCATTTTCTCATGTACCTCCTGTGCTGTTAGTCTTTTCTTCCCAAAACTGATTGTATACTAGGAGTGTAGTTATGTGTACAGTCATCACTGTTTCTATAAGGTGGACTGGAGGCAGTGCTACTGTTAGCCACTATATATATTTCATGGCTAATAGTTTGCTCTGCTTCCTCTCTCCCTCCTTCAATATTGTGCTACTTCAAAATGTCTTGATGTTTAATCAATTTTGGCAATTACAGTGGTTATTATATTTAAAGTACATAATTGATCTATTGCATCCAGAGATCATGGTGAGGTATTGGCTGATGCTCTGAAGACACTTCTGTGGGAAGGCAAGCAGCATGATATGCTAAGAGCAGCGGCTTTCATTAAACGACTGGCCACATTTGCTCTATCATTTGGCTCCGCAGAAGCCATAGCAGGTTTGTTTGGATTTATCATTGTCCCATCTGATTTTGAGCTAATAGTGCCAGCCAAACTTGTTTTGTTTGAGCTGTTTGGCAGTAGGATGCAATGATGCATGTGCTGAGCGTGCATTCATGTGTAGGAACATTTGTTTAACAAGTCATACTATAGTGGTAAACTACTTATATAAGCGCCGGTTGTGCTTGTGTGTTGTTCATACGGTTGCTACAGGTGGGCCCAGTGTTCTAGGTGACTTCTCAGAACCTGCACAAAATGTGTATGACAATACGATAGTAGTAGAATATTGTATCTGTATATAATGCATTCGTTTTTCCTCATGGGTGGTAATTACAAGCATTTGTTATTGAGTGTAATCATTTCTTGTTTGTTTCATTGACATAATGATTTTACATGTTTGACTAATATTTCAGCATTAATCACTCTGAAGCATCTTCTCCAGAAGAATAGCAAGTGCCGAAATATGTTGGAAAACGATTCTGGTGGCGGTTCCCTGTCTAGCTTAGTTGCGGTATATGTCTACCCTTTTCCATATTTCATCATTTACAGTTTGTGTTTTTCTGATGATGTTACTTCCCTTTTTATTCAGAAATATGATCCAGAGGCTAAAGATCCTTATCTGAGTGGGGCACTTGCTTCAGTCCTTTGGGAGCTTAGCCTTCTTCAGAAGCATTATGATGTCTCTGTTTCCTCAATGGCTTCAAATATCCTGAGCATGGCCAATCTGAACCCTACCCAGAATCCAGTTCCAATTTCAAATGCAAATCCACTAGAAGCATATATAGGCTTGTCAATGGAACGGGAATTATCAAAACCAGCCAATAAAGTATTGTTGCTAAACTTAAAAAGGAAGCGGTGTGGCAAGGAGTTTGTTGCTCTAAGCCCTGATGTACTTCAGAATGCAGATTGCTTAGTGGGTGAAGATGAACTCAAAGAGAAGTTGCAAAGTCATTTTGGGGTACTAAGAAGCATCTCGGAGAATGAGAGATTGAGGGCCGAGTTGAATCACACATTGTCATCCATAAACCTGTACAAGGAATACAAGAAGCAGAAGAAGAAGAGCACGAAATCAAAGACTGGTAGGAAAAAAGTAGCAAGGGCGTAGTCGTGTTGTGTTTTGGGTATCATTGCGCACCCATGATCAAACGTGTGCAGTGGTCACAATTTTGGCGTACTCTCATGGTTGCAATTTATCGTACTGCGTACGGCCTGTGCTTGGTTCCTGTCATCCTGTGACACATTTGCAGTTCCTGTACAAGATACAATAGTGACAAAAGCCGCACTACGCTCATGGTTTTGCAGAACTCTCTCATGATCTCCCCCTTTCCTTGTGTGACCTAACTAGGCTATAAATTTGCTATTGCTGCACAAGATACAACAGTGACAAGCTCCCTTTCATTTATTTATTTTTATCAGAAATGGACAATGGATTCCCTCTACAAATTGGTAAACGCAAAATATTATTCTGTTCGCACAGGTAGAGCAAGTATGTATGCCTTCATTCTGTTGGACTGTAATCCAATTTTTCATAAGTTCTATGCTTCTTTGGAAAAGCAGAGATGCAACTTCATAAGAAAATTACATGGAAGGTATGATTAATTCTCCAGGGACAAGACTTGATTTGCATCTGGGGGTTCCAGCAATAGTAAGTGATACCGAATGTAACTTATGTGCTAAATTGCATTTGCCGGTTAGTGTAAGTCGAGTTCTTCAGCTAAACCGCCCTATCTATTTTTTTTTTTTTTCAGAAAAGAAAAGAATGGGAACATGCATATGAACGTATGCAGATGACGGGTTCGCAAAACATGAACATATGCAGATGATAATTCTCTTAATTTGCTGTCGTTCTCTCAATGTGCAGTAAAATGTTGGGACCCGCTATTCCGTTGCACTCACGGAAACAGGGCGTCTAGCAACTCACAAACAATTTTTTAAAAATAATTTTACAGAAATAATATACCAAAAAAATTACAGAAATATATTTTCTTAACCATTTCAATTGGCGATAGAGCCTCTATCACCAATCGAACTAGCAAAATGCTAATGTGGTGTCCAACGATGAACTCTATCATCATTTAGACTAGCAACTAAGATGACATCGCTATTTAAAGTGGCAACAGAGGTTTTGTTAATATTTTCCTTTAGGAAAGGATAACACAATCGGCCTCTTTCGTCACGTAACCGAGGAGTTCGTCGTATGTGTGTAAGAAGGTCTAGTGATGTTTTTTGTTTGAACGAGCCGGATAAAGCCCAACATAGCATTTTGTAAGAAAAGTATGAATTACATGGCGCATAGAGTTTATTTTTGTGCATGTGTTTACCTTGCTACTCCTATGATACAAATAAAGATACGCACGAACCATTAATACAAACTACAAGTAAGATACATGTGCATCTTTTCTTCCTTGGGTTCGATTTGCACACAATTGACTGCGCTGAATTTAAAGGTAGCCTTCTATCACTGTTTGAAATAACGACAGAAATGTCTCTGTCGCTATTTCAATTGAGGATTTGTTCACTTTCGATAGCTAACATGACCAACCATATCACACTGTCACCATTTCAATTGTCAACACAATCTCCGTTGACAATTGTACTATTTTAATTGGCAACAGAATCTCTATCGTCTATCGTCATGTGGAATGGCGACAAAGCCCTATCACTGTTTGGAACAGTTACAGAGATATATTTCTGCAAATTTTTTTATATTATTTCTGTAAAATTATTTAAAAAAATCAAGTCACAACACCATAGTTAACATAAAGAGAAACGTTTATCCAGGTACATTTTCAGGATTACAGAAACACCGACGGCGAGGGGTTGACGACGATATGCCTAAGTGGATTCGAGACGTCACCCCCACCAGCGTGCTTCACAAACTCCGCAGGAGTAAGGAAGTTACCATGGCAAACACAGACTATCCTGACATCCTCGCCTTTGCTGTACCTGTACAGGAAGCCGTCTATCTTCCTGCTGTTGGGCCCTTCAACCTTGGAAGATACCATCGGCATGTCCTCCATCATACTCTTCCTGATGTCGCCGGTGCTGCTCGTTCTCATTGTCAGGGACCCAAGTGTCCGCAAAGGAGGCTGCTCTGCCATGCTTCCGTTTTGTGGCCTCCCAGCTGCTGCTGTCGTCAATGGAGGAAGCGCAGTGTTTTCATTGGTATTATCAGAGGTTGAAGGGCTCCTCGCGTCTGTGGACTGGCAGACTGCATTTCTGTCGAGACCTGAAAGGAAAAGGGAAAGATGAGTTGTGTTGACGGGCAGATGCAAGCAGAAACTAGAGCACCAATTTATTCTTCACTTGAAAGACCATCTTCTTTTATTTCTGCACCTTCCCACTTGTTACTACAGGTTCTTCTGTGTAAGTACCAAGAACAGATTGGAAGGTGAATCAAATATGCAAAACTATCAGCCCTCGAAAAAACACCACACTTCTATAGAAAGCAACAGCATAAGGGCAGAAAAGTGCAAATGAGGGAAAATCCAGGTATGCACTTCTGCAACTTTGCTAATACAAATATATAGACATCCAAATATACAGACAAAGTTTTAAATTGTACGTTTCAAGATCAAGTGAACCATCACTTGATGCATAGAGAACATGGGCAACACCAGCTACCTAATGACTCCATTGCTTATCACAGTAGATGCACATTAGCATTCCATATTTCAGAAAACAGTGCCGATCTAACATATTAAATGTAACACCCCAAAATTTTGCTTTTCTTAAATTCATGTGTGATTTGGCACTTTGGTGAATTTTTGGAATTTTCTGGAATTTATTTGGATTTATTTGGAATTTATTTGAATTTATCCCATTTTGAAATAATTAAAGAATTCAATATTGCAAATAAAATTTTGTTGGAAATATTTTATTTGAGTCCAAAATGATCTAAAGTATTTTCCAGAATTTTTCTGGAATTTCTAAGTCTTTTGCTATTTTTAATGAATTAAATGAATTACTCGAATTATTTTAAATATTAAATCATTGGAAATTCAACTCGGCATCGTTTCATCCGATCGAAGTCGGAACTCCGAAGTCGGACTCGAAGTCCACTCCGAGCCGCTTGACTCGATCAAACCAAATTAAACCTAATCAATCAGCCAATCATTGGATCAAGATCCAATTTCCGAGATCCGCTGATCGGCTTCTGAAGTCGCGATCCGCCCGATCCGATCGCGCTTCGCGCATCGATCGTGGCGTTGATCGTACATGGGCGGATGTCGCGCCGCTGCCTCTCACGAGACCGAAGTCGGACTTCAGCGCACCGCCGCCGTGAAACTAGGTTTCAGAAACCCGCGCGAACGCCGAGGCTATTTAAAGCGTGAGACGCCCCCCGAGGTTGCCCTCATCCTTGCGCACCGTTCCTCGAGCCATCTCGCCTGAGCGCCGCCGCCTGCGGCGAGCTCGCCGTAGTTGGAGGAAGTGACCAGCCGCGCTTTTGCTCGATTCGCCGTCGCCCGCTGCCTTCAGCCGAGAAGAGCCGATCTGGAACCACCGTGACGAGACGCACCAAGAGACCTTTCACTTGGCCGAGCTGCACGGACACGCCAAGGTGGGGAGGTCGCCGTTTACGCCTCCTGCCCAAGCCTCGCCAGGCCATCGCGGACTCATGAAGCCAGGGCCGTCCGATCTTGATCGGACGGCTGAAAGGAGTTCACGTGTCCCCAACCCGATTGGATGCGGACCGTTAGATCAAGATCCAACGGTTCACAATTGCCACGCGCCGTAGTAGTGTTATTATAGGATTAGATCCGACCGTCCCGGATCTAGATCGAATCGACCACCGATCAACGAGTAGTTTCAACGCAGTGTTAACCCGGATTCAATCCGCGCCGCTGATTTTCAAACCAACGGCCGTGATTGCGCCACGCATGTCGGGAAGTTGGACCGACGCGTCGCCGGGCCAGTGCGACGCGTGTACATCGACACGGGGCCCGCGCGTGTCGAGGGCCCGCATGTCGCTGGCTAATCCATAAGCTACCGACGTCACCCATGACGTCACATTGGTCCCAGCGGCCGCAGTGGTCGGTCTCACGACGCTCGGCGATGACGCTACCCGAAAGTGGTCCCACCGCTGGCCTCACGAGTCGCGGGACCGAGTCCACGGTGGACCGAGCCAAACCGCGGACCAAGCCCATGAACCGGCCGACGCCGGCCCCAATCGTAGGTCGCCACGTGTCTATGCCGACGCAATAATTAATTTCCGAAAAAGAAAATGATTTATTAATTGAATATTAATTCAAATTTAGATTCAAACTTCAAACGCTTATAACTTTATGCGTTTCAACTCCGATTTGAGTGATTCAAATTTCTAAATTTGTATAAAATTCAGATCTACTCAAATATGAATTTTATTTAATTTTTGGACTAAAGTTTTTCTCTCGTAATATTATTTAATTGATTATTTAAACTTTAATAAATCATAACTTTTGCATTTTAACTCCGATTTGAACGATTCCAGCTCCTAAAAATCCGTAAAATTATGTTCTTTCTGCTTATGGATTTTATTTGGAGTTTTGGGATGTTTTTGCCTATTGTTTATTTGTGTATTGCTATTTGCACGCTTTACGAGTAGGACGTTGAAGTGCCTAAGGATTCAAGGAGAAGTATTGACTCAGATCCAACTCAAGACCAAGAACAAGTACTCTTTGGAAGGCAAGTTGTGCTTTGACCATGTTGATCCTATTTCAAATCTATTTTGATTTAAACTATTGCATGCTAGTTCAATTAGAAAATACTTTGTTTAAACCTGGGGTTAGATAAATACCAATTTGCTATATGACACCTTGATTACTTAAGTATGTGCCATGACCCTTGTCACCCTAGTTGTGGTTTACTAGTTGGACATTATTAAATTGCCAACCTTTGGGTTTAGACCGTTGTAGTATCTGCTTAGACTCACGTGCTCATAATATGATTTTGGACAATCAAATGTTAATATTGACTTAATGATATATTGAACCTGTTTTGGAAAAGTATCATGTGATGTTGATGGCACGTGGTGCATGGTAATCAACTGGGTTTGATAAACTGACCGGCATGTGGCAAGAGTAATCAGCGGCTGCTGTGGCAATCGGGATGTTGATTTGGTTCTTCGTAGTCTTGCCACTGTCACTCTAAGGACTTAACCTTGCAAGCCTTTGAACTCGGGTCATACTTGCAACCACATGGTCGAATGGGGACATGACCCTAGTTGACTAAGTCGCTAAGGACTCACTTGTGGAGCCTCGGGGTGTCAATTACACCGCTTGTGTGATTGTATCGAGGAGCGATCGTGGTCGTGGGCCGACACCATCTAACGGTGTGTTGGTCCCATACTTACGCCTTGGCTAAGGGAAGGGATGGTGTAGAGCACGAACCTGAGGACCACCCTGTTGTTTGAGGCTTCCAAAGGCTTTGTTACGGAACTCGCCTTTGTGGTGTTTTGACCTGTATCTTGTGGGTAAAGTGCATAACCTCTGTGCAGAGTGTAGAATCTATTTAAATAGCCGAGTCCATGATCTTGGACAATGCCTCTGAATTACAATAAGGGTTAGATTTTCTCAAAAATAACTTTGGTTTGAAAGGTTGGTTTGGTTTAACAATGAAGATGATGGAAATGTGGTTTAGGATGGGGAAAATGTTTATTAAACTTCTTGAAAAGTTATTCATGCTTTACTTATTTCTACTGCTCTCGAATCTACTTATATTACTTGTCAAAGTCACATCGCAATATACCTTAAGCTATTCCTTTGTACCAAGCCATGCATGTAGTATATTAGCTTGCATCCTGTGCATGACTTGCTGAGTACCAAGTACTCACCCTTGCCTCAACACAATACCAGTTGAAGAGGAAACTACGCCCTTGAGGAGGAATTCCAAGAAGACCCGTCTACTTAGGGGATGCGAGCCTCAAATAACTGGTGGTATACTGGATGGCGCCAATGGGTTATTTGATTTTCTCCGCTATTATCTCTCTTTAATAAGTTTTGCCTTGCGAGGCATATATTTGTAACTTGACCATAAGGTCAAGTAACCTGTTTGGTTATTTAAATAAAGTACTTTGATAATATCGATTGGTATGATTGTGATATTTACCGATGTTAAGACTGTGTGCACTAGCGCGTTCCTGGACTAGTGCTGAATACACAGAGGGTCCGGATTTGCAAATTCGGGGTCCCGACATTAAACATTAGTCATCACTTGGAAATTCAGATAAGTCGTCACAGTAAATTGGATTTCCTTCGGAGAGTTTTAAGCAACACGACAGACAGTAGTTCTTCTGACTACATTCCATTAATGAAATCACACCAACCTATCAAGTACTCTTACTGTTGAATCAAGTAACAGTGCTATATTAATTAAAACTAGTAAGGAGCCGTGCGCTGCAACAGGGTGCTAAAAGAGGGTGATACATATCATCTAACGTGACCCAAATCATACAATGAACATTAAAATTCTCAAAGACACATATCACACGAAGTACACATTTAGTAGCTTGCGTCGTTTCTTGTCCAACATGAATACAAAGAAAATATCCTAGTTAGTACATAATACATCTAGGACGCAAGAACATCTTTGTAAACGAATGCATATGCGTTATGACGGGCTCACAGGAACATCATGACCCATAAAAATATCCTCCCCTTTTTCTCTCTCCTCACTCTCTTCAGGAGTCTCCTTCCCTCCCTCCTCTATCTTCTCTACCGACGAACAGTGGTGTTTCCGATGGAACGTGAAATTCACGTCGCATTAAATGAATAATAGTGGAAACAGAAAGTACACTTATATCAAGATCACATTGAAAAAAGCTTAAATGAATTTTCTCAAAGCCCATGTCTAACCCTAACTATGCATGTGATCAAACATAATCTTTTTTTACAACAAACACTAGTGATTTCGATGCGTGAGATAAAAGAGACCTCATGTTAACTTTTAAAATATAGAGACCTGACAAATCAGAATAGCCAAGTATGAATGTGAAAAATTTATAGACCAAAGAAATTCTTTTTTTTAATAACTCGCCATCCCACAATCGAAAATCATGTGTGGACGCTGCATCAATGATTAGAAGATAAAATTTAGATCTCAACACATATCAAATCTTGCTTAAAAAAATAAGTTTGCTAGTAGTAAAAATTTACTTCAACAAAGGAATGTCTTATGGTCTATCTATAGAAAATTTGACTATTTTTTTGGGCAAAATTTAGTCAGATTTTGGGACTATTGGATGGAGATCCTTTCCGCGTCCGGTAAGGTTGTGTCGAAGTGCTTCATCTCGGTTTTCGTCAAGTTCTAGCCGTCCGATCCGAATCCGAGGTGCTAGATTGTGCCGCGTAACAGTCGCCCAGGACCTCCACATGTCCTCACCATCGATTCACCATGGTCGATCTCGGCCGTCGATTTCAAACCGTGTGGCTACGATCGCACCGCGCACCACACCGACTAGAGCCCACCGCGTGTCCTTGCTTGCGTCAGCCATTGTGCGTCAGCGCTAACGTTAGTCGTGCGTGAACCGCGGCATCGTTAGCCGAGTTCACCGTAGACTAGAACCGGCTGTGGACTAAGTTCATGCACCGGTGACACGTGTTGCCACGTGATTGGTCCACGTGTCGTAGTGACTTCAGTATGACATTATAAATAGATTTTCTTTAGAAAATTTATTTGACCAAAAATCAAAATACTTGCTGATGTCATCATGACATCATATTTGTTATTTTCCAGTACAAAAATAATTCAATTGATTTAGTTTATTCTTTTTATTTTATTTTCAAATTCTAAATAGCTCATTCTTGGTCATACGAACTCCGATTAAGATGATTCTAGAGCATAAAAATTTATAAAATTATGCTCTATTTAATGGTGATTTTTATTTAATTTTTGGAGTCTTATTTGCTCTCTGTTTTTTTTTGTGTTTATTGTGTATTTGTTCGTTACGCATAGATGTTGAAATGCCCGAGAGTTTCGAAGGAGAGTTGGTACTTCAAGAGCAAGCTCCAGAGCAGGAGCAGGAGCTTTTCTAAGGCAAGTTGTGTTTTGACCATATTGATACCATGTTTTAAAAATTATGTTGTTTCAAATTAGTGCATGCTAATTCAAATTAAAATTATTTCAATTAATTTGGGTTAGTTAATCAACCTAATTGTTGTATATTCACCTTATCATTTGTATGCCATGTTCATTTGTCACCTTAAGTTGATTTTTTGTTAATTGGATGCTATTAAATTGCCAACATGGGTTGTCGGATCGTGACTAGTATGCTTAGACATGCAACATGTTATTGATATCATTTTGGAAATACAAATTTAATATTGACTAATGGAATATGTAATGTGTTTCTAAAATGGTGTGTCATTTGTTACCACACGAAGATGTTGATATGTAGAGGTATGTGTTGTTCTACAAAGATGTTGACTTGTTGCTGGCATGTGTTGCACAATAATCAACTGGGGTGGAAAATGATTTAGACTGGGGTAAGTAGCAAGAGACTTTGTGCCATAGTAGGCCAGTGTGGCAATGGGTTGATATGTGTAAGTGAGCGATGTGTGCCAATGTTGAGAGTTTGAAAGTCTTGCCTTGGTCAGTTAAAGACTTAACCTTGCAAGCTTTCAAACTGAGCCAAACATACAACCATGGTTATTAAGGCGTCGCCTAGGCGCCAGATCTAGCACGCCATGGCCGCTCGCCTCGCCTGGAGCTCCGGCGCCACCATGGAAGAAGTGAACAGAGGGGAGGAAGAAAAGAGAAAGAGGGGGAATAGGAGTACTTAGCTCGAGATGGAACCATGGCGTCGTTGGCTTCAAGGGAGGCGGCTAGATCTGGTGAGGGATCGCGAGATCCGGCATGGATCCGCCGGAGCCGACAGAGAGGAAGCCGGAGAGAGGTGCGGTGCTAGGAAGGAGCGCGGGCGACGCATGAGAGAGAGAGAGAGAGAGGAAGGGGGAGTTGGGGAGGAGTCGGGCGGCGGCCGCAGCGCTCGGGCAGAGGAGAGGAGGAACGCGCTCAAGGGGCGGAGAGCCAGAGAAAAAGAGAGCGTGTGGCTCCAGCAGAAAAGAGGATGAGTTTGCGCTGGAGAAAAAGAAAAGGCAAGGAAGGAAAGGAAAGAAGAAAAAGGGAAAGAAAAAGGAAAAGAAAAGAAAAGGGAAAGAAAAAGAAAAAGAAAAAAAAAGGAAGAAAAGAGAAAAGGGGTGGAACCAGATCTTTTTTTGGTGATATACTGATATTACTTATATACTGATATTGGTTATATATGTATTGATGATATACTGATATTACTAGACTATTTTTGGTCGCCTAATTCTCGCCTAGTCGCCCACCTAGGCGCCTAGGCGTCCAGGCACTAGGCTAGCGCCTCGCCTCGCCTTGTCGCCTTGATAACCATGCATACAACCACATGTCTCGAATGGGACAAACCTAGTTAAGTAAGTTACCTATGTCTTAGCATGTGATACCTCAAGGTGATAGTCACACAGATGTGTGGTTATGGGGGAGAATGTTTGAGCGTATACTTGACGTCGATCCAACGATATGTTGGTCCTATACTTTAGTTCTGTGTGAGGGAAGGGATAGTGAAGGCAATACTGGAGAGGTTCATATGTTAGGATAGAAGTTTCTGAAAAGCTTTATTATGATCACTCATTTGCATACTCTTGTATGGTGAGTCACAGCAGACGTGGTGGGTTGATTATATCTTATGGGTAAAGTGTATAACCTCTGTAGAGTGTGTCAGACCTATTTGAATAGCCGTGTCCGCGGTATTGGACAATACTTGGAATTTACAATCAAGAGTTCGATCTTGAAAAATAAAACTTAGGAATGAGAGGCTGTGTGCCACTGAAAGTAATGAATTTGGTTTAGACTGTGTGCCAGTGAATCTTAGAAAAATAAATGAGAAAGTTACTTAGTAATAACATTTGATTTAAAATCATTTTAATCTATACATGATAGTCTTGAAATTTAGCTTTTTGCAAAAATAACCACTTCAGCCAATCATTTGGAATAAGCTATGCACGTAAATAATAGACTTGCATTCTGTGCATGACTTGCTGAGTGCTTTATGCACTCACCCCCTTGCAACAATCAAATCACCAGTTGAGGAGTACGCCAGCTCACGAGGAGTTCTAGGAGTCGAATAATTAGGGTGCGAGCCTAGTCAATTTCCTGTGGCAAGTTGATGGGTTACTATGAGTATTCTTTTCCGCTATAGTATTCTTATTTCTAAGTTTTTGCCATATGTGGCATATTATTGTAAGTTGACCATAAGGTTAACCAATCAGGTTATATTAATAGATGAAGTCTTCATTTATTATTCCGTTGTGTATGATTGTAATATTTCATTTACTAGCGTGATTCTAAACTAGTGCTGAATACACATAGGACCCGAATTTGTACATTCGGATCCCGACAGTAGGATAACTCTTAGTAAATTTTGAGCCCTAGGACATTACTAAAATTTTGGAAATGACAAAAAAAAAAAAACTGGTGTATATTGAATCTGGTGTGTTATCCATGCTTGTTATCATTACCTGTAAGGCTTTTGACTTATGGACTGTGGTAGCAACTAAACCCGATTTTATGCATCCTCCACACGTGTGCATGCAAAGGTGACCTATAGCACCTAAATTTGATTTTACGCAACGGCGCTTTTGCACGTATTCGTGCAGAAGTGTGATAGCCATATGCACTCTTAATTGCATACAAAAGCGGCATTGGCATGGGTTTTTTGTTTCTTTTTCAATTTTCTGGTGTCCTATAGCATTTTCAACTTATGGGTGTTATTGTCCACATTTCTTGGTGGTCTAGAGCCCTAGATCTAATCTTCCCTAGATTGGACATGGGTTAGCAGCTCTCAACTGTAGTGTTTAAAGAAAAAAAAATTAACACAATCGACTTGCAAACATTTTGGTTGGGTTTGGTGACATAAGAAACCCTGTACATCCCTAATTTCAAATTGTGACACATCATCTACTTCACATAATTGCTGACGCGCAATAACAAAAATTGTACCATACAAGGACGAGGCCAAACAACAAGATAATTAAAAGAGTTCTAAAACCTCCAAGCCACAAATGATGACAAACTTATCTTGCTAATCAAATCTTTTGCCATTAGAGCATGCATGCTATTTAATTTTATCGTGCTACCAGAGCAAGACAAGATGCCAGCAGCACATGTAAGTCACAACCCCTTGCCCTTCTAGATCCAGGGCCGGTCCTGAGGGGGGGCAGGGTGGGCGGCCGCCCCGGGCCCCCCAAAGTCAAGGGCCCCCAAAGTAATTAAGCAAAGTGCCGGTCCATGCTTTGTTACGTATTCTGCTCTGCCTGTAGTCTAAAACCCCAAAGTAATTAAGCAAAATGCTAGTCCATATATATGTGTGTGTGTGTCTATATATATATATATATATATATATATATATATATATATATATATATATATATATATATATATATATATATATATATGCTTGGCAATTTGGCATTGGACTAGTTGTGCAGGACGCCAGGACGTGAGCGACTAGATATCTTTTTGAGGAAAGAGGGTTTCCACCAAAAGAATGCTTCCTGGCGGCTGGCGGCTAGGGGCTTCATCCAGAGAAAAACAAAAGGGGCGGCGGGCCGCAGATCGCCTAGATGTGGCGATGCGTAGAGAGAAAAAAAGGGTGATCACCTGGACGTGGTGCACTGGTGCTGTCTGGGCAATTCGCCGACGAGCCGTGATCGTCCCTAATCCGAGGTATAGATGTGGATTGTTATCCTAATGTCTCCATTGCTTATCGAATCTTATTTCTTGTGCATGTAGTGTTGCATCGGCTGAAAGAAGCTTTTCAAAATTGAAATTGTTGAAGAACTATTTGAGATCAACAATGACTCAAGAAAGGTTAAATGATTTGGCGACTTCATGCATCGAGAAGAAGTTATTGGACGAGATTGATAGCAATAGTATAATTGATGACTTTGTATCACAAAATGTTAGAAGAAATTTTTTAAGACGATGTCAAGTACCAAGTAAATGCTTACGATTACAATTTACATTTGTCATTTCATAAACTTTAAAGTGTCCTATGGAAGTAATTTTTGTGCATCGAATATTAATTTCTTCAATGATGTGTGCTTATAAGACTATACATATACATACATATATATACATAGACATATATATATGAGGAGGTGGATGGGGCCTCCATATAAGTTTTCGCCCTGGGCCCCCAAAATGCCAGGACCGGCCCTGTCTAGATCTTTGGGCTGTTTGGACTCCAAATATCGAGCACTCAAAATTTGGCGAGCCAAATTACATCTGGAGTTGGTGCGTGCAAATCATCCAATTAAGAGTAAATTTCATGAAATTTTAGGTTTTTTGGTACAATTTAGCTTCTATTTCACAATAGATTTTAGGAAAACTCGTATAACAAAGCTACATGTTTTAGAATTAACTAATTCTTGTGACGGGACTGTCGGTGTGGACCCACATGACAGCCTTACACGCGAGTGAAACGGGAAATAAGGGCGCGTGAGGCTGCCATATGGACCCACACTGTCATACCCGTTACAAGTAACGATGAATTTTAACACATGTAGTTTTGCAATACAGATTATCCTAAAGTCTATAGTTTTATGAAATAGAAGCTGAAATCTGTAGTTTTTTTTAGTGCGCACGAGAAACTTGTAGGTCTATGAAATTTACTCTCCAATTAATGAGTTGTGCAATATTGCCTTGCCAGATCTGAGTGTGTTTAGATTATTTTGGCGCAGCAAATCTAGATCACTCGATTTCGAATGTCAGGGTGGCAAGCTGTGATTTGGGGTATGAACCTAGCCAAATCTAGCGATGCTCAAGCTCCGGTGGCACGTTGCAACCGGAACCCAAAACCAGATGCTGCCCAAATCTGGTCAATATAGGTCCTGTTTGTTTCAGCTGGGGATTGTAGAAAGCAGATTTTAAAATCTGGATTGTAAAAGCTGGATTGTTAAAAGCTGGAGGTTGAAAAGCTGATGGCTGTTTGGCAACCCAGATTATAGTGTGTTTGGATTGCTATTTACGCTGGCAAAAGTCTATAGTACCCTCGATTATAGGTTGAAAAGTCTGTGTGAATAGGGGGGCAATGGTGGGTAATTTTTACTCAAGTTGAATGGGTATTGTGGTCTTTTGCAAAAAAAAAGCTGAAAAAAGCTCATCCAGAGTGGATTGTGGGATTGCTACAATCTAGCTTCCAGATTATTACAATCCAGATTGAAAGCTTCCTGTTTGTTGACCTTCCAGCTTTTAAAAGCAGCTTTCTACAATCCCTAGCTGAAACAAACAGGGCCATAGACACGCTCTTGCCAGTTGAGGTGCTCAGAGGCATCAGGAACAAGTTTGTTATTCAAGATGCATTAGGAAGAACATCTTTGTCTTGTCAAGGTGCATCAAGAACAACTCATGGCAAACAAATTGATAAACAAGAAAAAAAGCAGTAAGAATTCCATCCAGGTGTTTACCTTGCTCCCGCGCCTTGGCAGAGCTGCTGCTCCCCTGCGACCCAATCGACCTCCTCAGCTGGAACACGTTAATGACGTCGCCGCCGTCCTCCCTGCCGGGCTTGCTCAGCCCCGACGAGGAGGAGCCCATCGAACTCCTCCGCTCGAGCAGCTTCCGCCGGGCCTCCATGCGCCGCCGGCTCTGCATCTCCCGCCGGCGCCACCGCTCCTCCTCGGTCTCCGTGGGCAGCGAGCTCGTGCGCAGCAGCGGCAGCGGCGCCGCGGGGGAGGGGTCGCCGTCGCCGACGGATACCGAGCAGACGGACGCGATGGATGACGAGCGCGCCAGCCTCGGTCGCTTGGCCTCCGGGGACCGGTCCGTGCCGAACCGGCCGCCTAGCGAGAGGCCCAAACTGAGCTCGATCTCGTCCGACTCGCCGCCGGCCGCGCTCCCGGCCCCTTCCGGCCGCGCCCCCTCGCGGCCGCCCCCGCCGAAGACGCCCAAGAAGTCCCTCGACGCCATATACGAGCACAGCACCACCAAGAACCGCACAAATTCCTCACAGATGCTGCTCCTCTTGCATGTTCCAACAAGAAACTCCTAAACAATCAAGTATTCATGCCTAAAACTGCACAAAATCGGGAGAACAAGATGAACTCCCAATCAGGAAGCTGCGTCCAAGCTTCAAAGCAAACCAAACCACATCATATGGCCGATTAATTCTGGCAACACCGAAGAACTCAGAATTCGGTTGGAAAGAAGAAACCAACGGCAAAGGAATGCGCAAGAACAAAGTGGATATTCTTTGCTCTGGCCAGTGGAATCGAAAGATACAGTAATAGATTGGGGGAAAGAGGAGGAGAAGATAGAGGCGGCAGAGGTGGTGTGATCGGTGCGAACAGCACAGAGGAGCTTGAGGGAGACGGGAGGGACGTGTCTGTCTAATATCGCTTTTGCCCGTCCGATCATGAAAAGAGTTTCCATTCTGCGTGTATTTTTTTTAATAATTTTATCTATAAATACATAATATATTTTATATTTTAATATAATATTAGTGTAATATTCTCTTTATATCTCTAATAAATATCCATTTTATACTAGTATTCTGCGCATACATTATTAAGTATAATATTTAATAATAATAATTAGAGATATTTCAGTTATTTTTAAGTCTATGTTATAAAAAAATATATGTCTTATAAAATTAGACGAGAAGGTATAATTATATAAATCTTAAAATAAAGAATCATAGTTACTTATTTATTTATTATTTAATATTTACATGACCTCACTACTTTTTTTTCTTTTTTACTTGCTCGTAATGAACGATTAGCTGTTATTGGTAGTTGATTAACCCCATGCGCAATAGATAATTAGGGAAACGTGTTTTCATAGGAGAGGAGCGCGTGGAGGGACACCACGTGTTGGACAGCGCCGACACGTGTTTGGGCTGCGTGAATCGAGCTGAGCCGATGGGTGATGCAGTAGCTTGGCTCGGCTTAGTGTACGGAGGGGACGGACGCGTGTCGAGAGGGCATGGGTAGGGATGCAAATGGGCCGGCCCAAGGGTCATCTTTGACCCACTCTAGCTCATTTGTTTGCACTAAAACTTAAAAGATGGACTAAAAATTAAGTTTTTAGTGCAAACAAATAAACTAGAAAGGGTCAAAGAAGACCCTTGGGCCGGCCCATTTGCATCCCTAGGCATGGGCAACTCCTTGGACACGTTTATTTATTTTCATGTTCTTATCAAAACCGGATCTGTTGTTTCAAGCTACGTACGAAACTAGCCAGAATGTGCGGCGCACGCCGCACCGTGTAAAATTTATTTTATTTTTTTTCTACAAAAAACTGTAGGACATAAACATATTTTTTTCAGAGCGATTTTAACACTCTATATGTTCACCGGTGAATAATACATTTTTCGAAAAATATTATAGATCGAGTTGCAAAAAAAAACTACAGAGATACAGTTGTATACATATATTTCTTATTCCGGAAAATATCAGAAATCGATTTACAAAAAAATAGAGATTGAGTTGCACACATATTTCTTTTGACGAATTTAGTTAACACTTTATTATTATCCGTCAACCTTCTTTTGTCGAGTTTAACACTATGCGTTAACCGGGTAATAATACACGTTCCGAAAAATATTAGAGATGCCAATTTTCTTTTGTTGAGTTTAACAATCCATACGTTCACCGAGTAATAATACATATTTCAAAAAATATTAGAAATCGAGTTTGAAAAAAAGTCTAGTGATTAAAGATCGAGTTGGGAGAAAAAAATCTAGAGATAGAGCCGTACAAATATATCTGTTAATGAAAATATTTTTTTTCGGGAAAAATGCAGAAAGAACCTAGACATATATTTCTTTTGACGAATTTGGTTAACACTTTATCATTACCCGTCAAACCTCCTTCTGTCGAGTTTAATACTCTATGTATTAACAGGGTGATAATGCATGTTCCGAAAAATATTAGAGATGTCAACCTTCTTTTATCGACCTGTTTGTTATATTTTCGGACCTAATCGCTATTATAAAAAATTAGAAAAGGGCTCGTTCGATATTCGTATTTAGCGGGGGGTTTTGCTGTAAAGTAACGAATCAAGGACCTAAATGTAATCTGGGAAAAAAATTATACTCACAAAAAATAGCAAAGGATCTATTTGTAATTTACAGGGACCTATCCGTAATTTAAATAATGTAGAGGGTGTTTTTTGCAAAATGGCATGGGGGTGAGGTGGATGGCTTGAGAGGGCTCCAATTCTTTCCAACATAATAGATGGAATATTTGGAAGAGATATTTCTATACTTTTTTTTAAGTTGCATAAATGTTAAACCATGAATAAAGAGTAGATGGTAATTACTTATCATTCATTTGCTTCAAGATTTGTGTAACTTATATTGGTAGGAAAAACATAGAAGCACTGCTCAATTTGGGAAGATTGCCGGCAGTATCCTCTCCAAAAATAGCTCTTTATATATTTAATTATTTGTGTTTTTCTGCACTAGTGTTCTAATATATATATTTGTTTCTAGATCAGGATATATAGACATGCAGTTATGTTAAGTGAATACAACAGCATATGTACTTCATCAGGGTTTCTTAAGTTTTCCAGAGCAATTGAATGATATTGGTTAATGTCAAGTGGTATATAATTGTACAGGTGATGCATAATATGTACCCAAGAGCGTCTCCGATGCTCTATATATAATGAATACTAGGGGAAGTAGCGCGTGATGCCGCGCCGTGTAGGGTTTTTTTTTTTAACAGAAAACGTAATTTTTTTCAATTTTTTCGGTGGAGTTCTTTGTAAAAATTGGCTAGTTATGAGCCATAAGCGAATTTGCGTAACCACGGGGTTCTTTGTTAACAAATCCGGTGGAGGACTTGTTCGCATTTTTTTTAAAAAAATGGCTAATTTTGAGTAACAACGGTTCTTTTTGGAGGAAATTATGGAAGGATTTTTTTCTTAATTTTGGTTGCCATGTCGTGTAGGGAAAATTAGGTTGGTTTTTTTCTGGTGAAAACGTAATTTTGATTTTTCTCAATGGTGTTTTTTGTAAAATTGGTTGGCTAAGAGCCATCGACAAATTTGCGTAACTACGGGGTTCTGGTTTAAAAATCCGGTGGAGGACTTGTTAGCATTTTTTTAAAAAAAAATTTCTAATTTTGCACAACCACGGTTCTTTTTGGGGGAAACAACGGCGGAATGATTTTATTTGTAATTTTGGTTGCCATGACGTGCGAAAAAATTGGGCTGGATTTTGTTTAAAATACGTAATTTTTTATTTTCTCGGTGATGTTTTTCTGTAAAAATTGGCTGATTATGAACCATCGATGAATTTGCGTAATTGCCGTGACGCACGAAAGAATTTGGGCTGATTTTTTGTTTGAAAAAAACGTAAATTCGATTTTCTTAGTGGTGTATTTTTTTTTTGTAAAAGTTCGCTGGCTATGATCCATCGAAGAATTTGTGTAACCATGGGGTTCATCGATCGGGGAGAAAAATAGCAGATTGATTGGAGAAAAAAATAGGGGAAGGACCTACCTGCGTTTGCGGAAAACTTGGTGGAGGAGCCGTTCGCAAATATACGAAACTACGAAGTTCTTTTTGCAAAACTATTGGTAGAAGGACCTAAACATAATTTAGAATTTTTAGAGGACCTCAACGCTGACATGCTGATGTGGCGTGGTTGTGCGCCAAGCCAGTCCGGCTTTGAGTTTCCTCGATCATGCGCTCGTGGGAACTAGGTACAGACGTTTGGGTGCGTGTGTGGGTGTGCGTATATGAATATGTGCATTTGTAGTTCAGCTATTGTTCTCTTTTTTTACTGAATGCAAGAGCTTTTATCCTGTTCTTTTAAAAAAAATTACAAAGAGAACAGAAAAAACTGCGGAAGGTATATAGGGGGATAGTCCAATAAAGAACCTATTGATTCAAAGGAAAGCTCAATTACGATTGGACAAAAGTATTTTTGTGTCAAAATGCCAATGTATTTAACAGTACATATTTTGGGTCCCTGAGTGGTATCTGGTTCATCATCAAATATGTCAAAGATTGAAAGATGAAGCATTTCCTTTTTTTTTTAAGAATCGCATTTCCTTATCCTCTCAAGAACCTCTAACTTGCAATCAAGAAAGTGTGCGTATGAAGATTTCTGCCATTAGCAATAGTGTGGAATGGGGATGGATTATCCAAACCCACGCGAAAGGAAAAGAAAACGTGTGTTACAACAGGAGTTTTTTTTTTATCGCTCAGGTTTTTGCAGGACAAGACGAGGTTCAGATTGATAAAAAAAGCTAGAGGTTGAGATAGCATTAGGATCTCTCATTCAATTAATATTTGCCTATACAATTACACAACATGAAGGCGTTTATAAGATCGCTCTATTAAATAGTAGACAGCAGCTTTCTCTCCCCTTTTTCTCTTCCCCCGCGTCACTTAAAATCCTACGTGCCCTAATATGCTCGAAAATCGCATCTTTGCGGGGCGTGATTAAATTAACAAATAGATGTGGATTCAGTTAGAAGAGCGGGCCCCTTGCGCTTGCATTTCACCAAGCCGGCTCGGATCCGGCTCGGCTCGGCTCTAACTCTTCCTCTTGTCTCTCTGCACCTCTGCATCGCACGACCAGCAGACCAGCACGCAAGTGCAGTGCCAAGTAGGCCAAGTACGCAAGTGGCGCAACTTGCCGCGCGCGCGGGGCCCACCACCCACGGACGGGGCCCACGTGGCAGGCGTGCGACGCGACGAAGCCAGGATGGTGAGTGTTTCCCTTTGTTGACCCGCTGTGCCTGTGCCCCGCCCCGGGCATCAATCTGCTTGTCAGGGATGGCAAAAATACCCGTGGGTCCGGGTACCCGTGGGTACCCGACCCGATGGGTCCGGGTCCGGGTCCAAATTTGGACCCACGGGTATGTTATTTCGGGTCCGAGTCCGGGTCTCATTTTGGACCCGTGGGTACCTGCACTGCAGGACAAGAAAATATCCATTGTATAAAATAGAATTGTAGATAACAAATATCATCTATTGTTGCTTTGTTATTATATGCATGTAGTCTATTTCTTAATCCGAGTAATGAAGGAAAATATTTGTCTTAAATTTAATCAAATCCTATAAACTTTAGCTACTCGAACAAATGAAAATAGAATTATATTTTTGTCCGGTACCGTTCGGTCCGTACCGTACCGGTCCGGGTCCGGGTCCGAGTTTGGACCCGTGACTAACTTCGGGTCCGGGTCCGGGTCCAAACTTCGGGTCTCGGGTCCGGGTCCACGGAGGTTGGACCCGGAGGTACCCGGACCCGTTGCCATCCCTACTGCTTGTGGGGCGACGGGCTTCGATTTAAGCCTTGTCGGCTGTTCGAGGTTGATTTGGTTTAGACTAGTTTGAGCTCTAAATAAGTTGAATTTAAATTTGCTTTTGAGTTCGTGAGGTTTACTGTTCCGAGCTCGGCTCATGAGCCTAATGAATTTATAAAAAAAAAAAATTACTGTACATTAATTTTTACCGAGTTTACTCGAGCTGAACTTGAGGTTAAGTATTTTATTGTTGAAAAATAATCTATATTGAATTATTTATTGTTATCGAGTCTACTCAAACTTAGACTACCTTGAGCTTGGACCTAGATCTAAACTCGACTCAGCTCACATCAAGACCGGAAGCCCCGTGCGACGGGTCCCTCCTCAGCTGCTGGGCCCACAAGTCGGAATTGGCAGGGTGCTGGCAATACACCCCAAATACCTGAAAAACCTGTATGATATTTTTTTTAATGGGTTAAATTTGTTGCACGGCCACACTTCCCTAGTGGGGTGCCAGCTAGGAGGCAACAGGTGCATCTGAGGACGTGTGGATTGCTGACGGACACGGACGGCTGCGCCATCAACAGATCAAGTCATCACCTGTTCCTATGTATGGCCCTCGATCGCCGGCTGCGTTACGACCTTTTGAGGATTGGCGCGCTAGCTGTCATCATTCCGGACACTCGATGCAGCGATGGGAGGCATGATTCCAGCACGATCCGTAGCGTCACGTCAAGTGGAGGGCAAGGGGCGGCCGAGCCGTCTAGTCTGACCGACAGCGGGCTCGCCGGACCGCAGAGGTCCCTTTCGCAGATGATCCGCGAGATCGGCGTGGTGGGGAGCGGAATCTTTCGCCACCTACGCCCATCTTTGAACGCCAGCTTCCCTGTTCATTAGTGCACCCTATCGAAGCCTGCCACAGGGGGGCCGGAGTTAGTGATATCTTCAAAGACTTCATGCCCTCGGATAATCTCACTTTCGCAATCCTATGATCTTTCACCGTGAGCACTGCACACGGTGCACACCAATCCATCTTATCGGCCGTCGCCTTCGCGCGAGAAAGGCAGGAAAGCCATGTGTCCGTGAGCAGGCTCATCGCGTGCCCACACAAACTTCTAATACTGCAGCTTCCTGACGCAGAGAGCAATCGTTCATAGACGGAAAACCCCGCAAGGTAGACATAAATCTCCGCACGCACCTTAAGATTAGTGCTCACTTTCCCGATTCTGATCGGCGCATAATACAATTTTAGGCAGCCACCAACCATCAGACGTTAGTCTGCTATTCAACTCGTAGAGACCTAACAGGGTGCAAAAAAAAATACAAAATGATGGCCCTCCAAACCGTCTTTGACAAATAATGCTCTCCTACTATACTTCTTAAGCTCACTTGGAAATCCCTACTTTAGTGGAATCCGCAGGGCGATAACGCTATGCAGCAACCGGTGTTTGCTTAGGCCCGTTGACGCCGGTGAACCTCTCGTTGCCACTCTGGAAGGGCCGCGGCAGATGCAAGCCGTTCCCTTTGGAGTGATATCCATTCCCAGGTGGCGGCCCGCGACCTCGGCCCGAAAGTTCGTTCCGATTGCGCAAGTCGATCCTCCGGTTGAAATTTTCGCTGTCATTCCTCCTGTTGAAGCTGTCACCGCCGCGGTAGTTGGCATTGTTCACATAGCCGCCGCCCCGACCTCTGAAATTATCACCACGGTACAGACCCCTGCCAGATTGGAAACGGCCGCCCCCACCAGCATTTGTGATGACAACACCATTCACAACTGAGGCAAGAGTTACACAGTCTCAGGTTAAGTATCTCATCATCACAAATGCAAATTTCGACCGTGAAAAATCTCTGGAGAGCATCTTAAAAAATTTTATGACTCTTGAGAACTTCATCTAAAGCATGCCCAGCACAAGAAAGGACAACATAAGAAAATTATTCTAAATGCTCCCTGTAGATTTATCAAAGATCAATACTAACAAGGGAGAACATAGGTGAGTACTCAGTAGAGCCATAGTAGAGCATCCTGCACTGCTGCCATAAAAAACCATCTAGGCACCGCACTATACACACATTTTGCAAGATGCATGTATTTGTAGTAAGTCGCGAAATCTGAAGACACATATCAAATTGGAAGAGTCCAGCAGGTTTATTACCTCGTGTAGTAGTTCGTTTCTCCTCAACAAATACTTCTTTCTCCCCCATATGAATCGGAGATGCCTGGATCACAATCAGAAATACTAATTACAACTTATACCACGCAGCATATCATAACCATTTGAACACAAGGTTTTCAAGGTTAAAATACCACAATCAAAATTGAGTACGAAAAGATCATGCAGTTAACAGAACCATCAATCATTATTACAAAATCATATAAACTTGACCAGCCACACATATTCAGTGAATATTACACTCACGTGCAAATATGACTATCTAAATCAGTAGTTCATTTTCAAGAAGCACAGCATAAACACATTTTAAGTCCTGTCAATGTTCAAACCACAAGCAACATAAACACAAAATGCCATCTCAAAAAGAAATCATTTATAACAACAATATTGCAAATTTTGACCACACTTATAGTAAGGTCCAAAAGCAAGCGCACTAACAAGTAGACACCACAATAAGCTAATCTCTAGCCATTAGAACTACTGAAGAAAAGTCTAACCTCAATAGCTGCTTGCATAGATTGCTGGGACTCAAATTCAATAAAACCGAAACAGAATCGATCAATCTGTAGCAGAGAAGTAAGAATATCAGAAAAAAATATCATAGCTGTGACGAAAACCAACAGTTACTAACCTTATTGTTCCTAACTTGGATGCCACCTGGCTTGATAGCACCAAATTTCTTAAACTCTTCCTCGAGCATTTGGACAGTCGCATTGAACGGCAAACTCTTGACAAAAACTGAATAACCTTGCTCTGCAGGTCAAAATAGTGTTATCACTGCAAATAGTGCCAAAAAAGATTGCATATACTAAACCAAAGCCAAGACCAACCATCATGTGAAGTGTTGTTTTGGACAACATTCCTATCAGTTGGAGGAGTGGTTTCGTCAGCCTGGTGAGGTTTTACAGAAGATTCCTCTTGAACTTCAACAGCCTTGGTCACAGGTTTAGGAGCTGGCTTAGGTTTGACAAATGGAGTCGGTGGGCCCTCCTTCATGACCTTCACCTGTAGTACAAACCAAAATTAAGGCCTGTAATTAGCAAGAACCTCACTAGAAGTTCAGAATTGCCATTAGCCAATCACTTCGGAAATACATTAAGAACAATGCAATAAGAGATTCCAGTTACAAAAGCAAGACAAATAGAAAACTCACAATGGATGCATAAGACTTCTTAGTAACATCCTTCTGAGCTGGAGGAGAGGGAGGAGCAGCAACAGGGGCCTTTTTGGGTTCCTCTTTGGTCACTTGCACAGGTGTCTCAACAGTAACATTATTTTCAACAGTTGTTCCATTAACACTGGGGTCCATAGCTTCCCCAACTGCGACATTATTGACATTATTATCCACTGCCACATGGTCCGAGATCAGATGCTCCTCAGTTGGAATAGGATCTGGTAATGTTGAAAATGTCAATGCACATGGAATGACTTCTTTATTAAAGGAAATGCAACATATCCTTTACCTGTTTCAGCAACAGATCCAGCATTCTGATTGCTTTCATTTTCTTGATTAACAACTTGATCTACCACAGTTGACGGCCTTTCTGATATAAATCTAAACACATCATTGAGAACAAAATAGCCGCCACTTTCTTGTGGCGCAAGGAAGAACGACTGCGTAAACCTACTGCAAACACCATTATCAGATGCAGTTAAAGATCCAGTAACAACAATGAGTACACCATCCTTGTGAGATAATTGTGCATCTGCAGTCTCTATCTCTATCAAGTAGTTGCTGAAATCCATATGCATAATTTTTTTATTGATATCCTGGTCAAGCAAAAAGATGCAAATAAGTGGAATTAATCTCAGTACGTAAGGATGTACTGATTGTGGCAACAAATCTTCATACCAAAACACTTACATGCAATGTGGATACATATTCCATGACACCATTAGAACCTAGTCGACCAAGACTACTGTTATCTTGATAGAACTTGTGCACCTGATCAGGTGTCTCGTGTAGAATGCGGTAATATTGCTGAACAAATGCACCACCAATCTATAAAGAACAAGAATTGCATCCATCAACAATAGTACTTATTGCAAGTACTACCCTGTTCACAGGAGAGAAAAGCATACCACATGGGGACTTATAAGAGTAGCTGGGCTTCCTGCTTGCACAGCCATTGCTGAAGGGAAAGTATACATTAATGACTTATCTTAAACACAAATAATTAGATGAATATAAACAGCACAGCAGCATTAGAACAAGAATGTTTTAGAAAAAAGATTGTTCCAGAAAGTCATAAATAGACGAGTAGCAGCAAACATGTGAGACCAGAACATAAAAAGAAGAAAAGAAACAGCCAAAAAAAATGGATTATTGAACAAAATGTCTACTGGGGTCATAGTATATGCATTAATAAATATACCGGAAACATCACAGTTCAGCAATTGACAATTTGCTTTTACATAAAATGCAATGTCGCAAGAACCAGAAACCCTAGTGCCGCTTCTAGAAATTATGCACTCCAAGCCTATGTCCGCAATAAGAACAAAAAAAGGACCTAGGTCGCATGAACCACTGTAGGAGATAAAACTCCAACTAAATAATGCTCCCAGTCACCCATTTTCTCCACAGTAATGCCCAAGTCTTAACAAAATCCCGCGTACACCCACTCCTTCAAGAAAAAGTTCATTGTGAAGGAGCAAACCCTCACAAGACGTGCCACAGAAAAACTTCCAACCCTAAACCCTCAAACTAAACCCCTGGACGGCGCTTCAAGGACCAAAATAGAGGATAATCTCTCTAAGTAAAAGTTATCCTATCGGCAGCAGCACAAACCCAAGAAAAGGCGACCCAAAAACCCTAAGCCGTGCAGGGCAGCAAATCGAGCCGCCGCCACGATCCACACAGAACCATCACGAGGCCACACCGAACGGCGGCGGCTTCTCCACGCCAAAGCAACCCGCAATACGTATCAAAGAAACCCCAACAACCACCACCCGGAGAGATCGACACCAAACCCATAGAGAGGGGTGGGGGGGGGGGTGAGGAGTAACGACGATACCTCAAACGCAGAGGAGCGGGCGCAGGACGGGGTAGGCGTGACGCGATCGAGGTGGAGTCGCCGCCGCCGGCGATGCGAGGGGCGGAAACCCTATAAAAAGGAGGCAGCGGCGAAGGAAAGAAAGAATTGCGGGACAGGCGAGCAGGGGAGGGGGGTTTAAAAAGCCCGAGTTGTTTCACATCTCTCCCTCATCGACGATGTTTTACCTCCGTCTCCGTTCCTAACTCTTCCTGACGATGTTTTACCCAGAGGCCAGTGGGTAGTTTCTGTAACTGGATTTGCTTGGGCTCTTGGGCCTTTGGGTGCCGGGCCTGCTGGGAATGAGCATCGATTTTTTTTATTTAATATTTATTTTAAATCTTTTTTTTCAGAAATAATCAACAGAGTAAAAAATTTGGGGGATTGGGTGTCCGTCGCCCGTATATGGGCCCCATATACGAGCGATAGGAGGGCTAGCTGACGGCAGTTAACGGGGGACAGGGACATATCGCGCGTGATAGGGGCAATAGGGTGCAATCACCCATGTTTGATTTAAAACAAATGGAAAACCAATAAAGGAATCTTTCAATCCATTAAGGTTGAGGCGGCAAACTAGATAGCTGCTGAGCTACCTAGTTAAAAAAGTTAATTCTCCGAGAATTAGGCCTTTCCTTTCGACTTTTTTCTTCCCTTTCTTTTTTTTTTTTTTTCCTTTTCCCCTGAGGTGCGCAGATCCCTACACCTTGCACTTTTGCTGTTATCTTTTTTTTCTCCTATCTAATATATCCGCAGCACCGGCTGTCTTTTCAAAAAGAAAAAAATAATGTAGAACTGGGATGACATTTAGGTCCAAAACCTACATTGGAATCCAAGGGAATATATACTAATGGGGATTGAAGCCTATTTCTAAGGTGATTTATGTTTTCTTAAATATAAGTCGCATTTTTTTACCATCAGATCAATATTTAGAATCAAACAGGCAAATCCCAAAGCTAAACCAATTAAAAACCAAGAAAAACGACGTACAGTTAACAAAACAATCAGAATAGGTATGACATTTAGGTCCAAAACCTACATTTGGAATCCAAGGGAACATATACTAATGGGGATTGAAGCCTATTTCTGAAGTGATTTATGTTTTCTACAATATTTTTCTAAAATATAAGTCATATTTTTACCATTGGATCAATATCTAGTCATCAGGTAAGAGTAGGCACCCGCTGCATTACTTTCAAGTTTAAGGATCTAAACGACTAAATCACACAAACTTACAAAGCTAAGTAAAGTGCGATATCACTTTCTGGAAATGAAAGAAAAGCTCCCAATTTCAATCGAAAAGACAAAGCTGCCGAGAATGGGATCCATCATCTTCCCTTCGCTCAACAAATAGGATGTTGAAGGAATCAAGGTCAAGATTGACTGCAAAGCTGCTCACCTTGTCAGCTTGTTTGATACATAGGAATATTGCATCAGATAGCCTTACTTTGTGTAAAAAGATTAACCCAAAGATGCTACGTTTGGATTTAGCGGTCATTATATATTACTACAAGTAATATCGGACTAATCCCACCACCAATAACTCCTCAGAGGCCACACTAATGGGGCAGGTTATTACACTTACCACCATTAAGGGTTGATGCCATCAGTAGCACTCCGCATACATGGCAGATAACCAGAACCACCCCACGGTGCAATCGCCCATGATGATGGCGATAGGTCCCAAGATTTTTTTAAATTTAATATTTGTTTGAAATATTTGCTGTAAAAATGTCGGGAAGTACCGTTGAATGCCGTCAATGCTATCAGGGGGCACAATGCCCAGGGTAAATATCGCCCTAATATGGGGCGATCGCTCCACATCCGGGCGATATCTCCTCTTTATAACCTTCGTTCACGCTCGCGGTCTCGCAAAGGCAACAACGAAAGAGGAAGAAAGAAAAGATGAGAAGGGAAGGAGAGGGAGAAAAAAGAAGAAGTAGAGGATCAATCCAAAATGCCGAGGCATGCAAGTGGAAAGGGAAAGGGGAAAGCGAAGGAAGAGGGAAGCGCTTGGCTGCGCAATTCAGCGTACCAGGATCTCTTCGTACCTTCTGGAGTTGTACCACCGATGTGTATGTGCGGAGATCCTTGCAGGCTTGTTCGCTCTTGGGAAATTCCAACTTGGAAGAGGAGGTACTGGAAGTGCCGCAACTACGCCTTCGACCCGCCGGAGAAGAGCCTGAAGAATCTCCAGATGGTAACAATCATACGTGTTTTGCAATATTTGTGCATGAAACTTTGCTGATTTATGATTCATGCAGACGTCTCCGCCACTGTATGAATTTGAGCAGTGGTTTGACATGGAGATCAACCCCGAAGACCAAAGGCTCCTTGATCAAGCCAATCGGGACGAGGAGTTCATGCGGCAGCTTCAAGAGCAGCGTGATGCCACACGCAAGGATACACGTAGAAAGGAAGTGAAGGAGAACAAGGCCGATAGAAAGAGGAAATAAGAGAGGGCGCGTCGTACCAAAGAAGCCCCACCGGAGGCATAGGCGAAGGGGAAGTGGCCTCGAAGCACTCAGTAGACGTCTAATTGTAACTATTTTTTTACTTGTTCATGTTACTCCTTTCAAGTTTGAAGCCGTAATAAAGAGTGTGGCTTATCTGCCGAGAAGGCTTAAGCGTTTCATTGTTGTCGACTATAATACTTAGGGTTATTGCACTAGTAGAATTTACATGCAAAGAAAGGTGTAAATAAAATATTTTTTCAGAATATGGTAGTCCACATATCAAAGAGCAAATATGCTCCATTCTTCCAAAACAATAAATTTAAACAGGATATTTTACAGACTGCCAAAAAGGTTTAAGCATTTAATACTTAGGGTTATTGCACTAGTAGAATTTAGATGCAAAGAAAGGTGTAAATAAAATATTTTTTCAGAATATGGTAGTCCATATATCAACTAGCAAATTTGCTCCATTCTTCCAAAAAATACATTTAAATAGGATATTTTACGGGCTGCCGAAAAGGCTTAAGCGTTTCATTGTTCTCGACTATAATACTTAGGGTTATTGCACTAGTAGGATTTAGATGCAAAGAAAGGTGTAAATAAAATTGTCAGGGATTGGATAATTTTCATAATTGCCATAATACCCCGACGGTCAGTTCCATCCAGACCATGTGTACCCTCGGAGGATGTTCCCGAGGACGACCCACGAGCATCAGGTTTGACTGCTCGGTCCGCCCGGCCGACACGAGCTTGATGCCCAGCTTTTGGTATCCAAGCATGGGGCCCATGCATACTCGGTCGGCCAAGACCAAACTTGCTTGGTCTTAGCTCATCCGCGAGATGCATGGTCGGATAGTCGTGATCGACGGTTACGCCAGAGTAGTGATGATCATGCCACGATACAGAGCCGTTACGCCCACGATGAGAACGTGGCGTAGATTGAGGTTTTAGTTACAACAGTATTGGTTGCAGTCAAACACCCGTTGTTTAAACCGAAAATAATGGAATATCTTTGTAAGCTATAAATACCTCTCGTACACGTACGAGAGGGGGGAGGATTCCTTCTCTTAGAGATATTTTCTCTGGGAAGGGCTTACACAGAATACAAAATACAATCACACCGCGCTGGAGTAGGGCTATTATCTCCCGAGTGAGAGGCCCGAACCAGGATTAATCACCATGTCATTTCCCAAGTGTGCATTGTCCCGAGAAGTCGAGCATTCTCCGGAAGTAACCCTTCACGTAAGAAGGGACCTAGGTTGATCCCCCAATCAACAAAGTAAGCTCGGCGGAGGCCCGTTCCCCAATTGTCGACAATTGGCACCGTCCGTGGGGACTCGACAGTTCCTTTCATGAAGAATCCCTAGAGATGCCTAACTCCCAGGATTCCCGGGACCTCTGCGCATTCAGTGACGCCGGAGATGAAGACATGTATTACACCGAGGGAGGTGTCGCCGGCATCACTGACCCCGAAGGGCATACTGAGCCCGGGAGCCTTTCCCCAGTAGTTGCTGCGCGAGAGCAGTTCCTTCGCTCTTAACGCGATGCTCTCACGGATGATGATGACTACAACAGACTCTATGATGGCTTGGACATCCCAGATCATCTCAAGCCCGATCAGGAAACTGTATTGCAAGGGGACACAGTGATGCCACCCTCACAGTCCTCACACTCCCGCAGTGTCAACATGGCTGGAGAAGAGGGAAACCCCGAGGATGAACCCTCGGGAGATGCCCATCATCGCCGATATGAAGCAGCCAAGAACCATATGGAAACATCCTTCAACAAAACCTTGGCGAGTGTACGCTGCCAAGTTCATGGAAATCCTAGTGCGAGGGCTAGAACCCATGCTCGTGAGAATTCCTGTGAGTGTGGCATGCCCGAACATGTGTGCGATCATGCCGCACTGAGCATTCTTCTTCAGGCCGCTCCCCCTTGCGTCGACCTCGAGAAGTTTTCTCTTGGTTAGGTCCGTGAGTTGGGAATCAAAGCAGTGATGATCACTACGATCATCACGATCGGAGAGACCGCCGTGACAATGAGGGGCGCCTCTCCGAAATTCAAGCCCGGTCACATTGAAAGGTTCAACGAGACATAGAACCCGGATGAGTTCCTTTCCATCTACACCACTGCCATCTTAGTTGCGGGTGGCAATGAGGGGGTTATGGCTAACTTCCTGCCAATAGTGCTGGATGGAGCAGCCCGAACTTGGCTCTTCAACCAAAAGGAAGGGTCGATTCGGTCTTGGGGACAACTGAGCCGTGCCCTTAGGGCGAACTTCCAGAGTTGCTATATCCATCCCGGAAAAGAGCGTGATCTCGAGCGCTTGATCCAAACGGAGGACAGAACTTTGCGACAGTTCGTCCAACGGTTCATCCAAGTACGAAACTCAATCCCGAACATTTCAGATGAAGCCGAAGTTCGAGCTTTTAAGTTCGGCATCCAAGATGTTCGTTTTACACAGGACCTGGAGATTCATCCAAATCTGACGGCCAACGAGTTATTCCACATGGCCAATCGGTATGTCAATGCCGACGAGGCAGTCCAATGGAAGAAAATGCTGGACGAGGGCAAGCTCCCGCCTCAGCCCAGATTGGAAGGCTCCGCGAGCAAGAAGAGAGCAAGCCTGGTTGAAAAGAAAATTAAGAAAAAGAAAAGAAGCCCTCCGTGCTAAACATGGTCGCAACTGTCGAGCAGTGTCAGCCGCAAATGCAGATGCGCAAAGGTTTCGGCGCGCGGGGCAGGGGGTGACCACCTCAACGTCGCAACGACCAAGGTCGAGGTTATCAGAATCGTAGCGATCAAGGTGGTCAGCCGAGCAATTATTTCTGCCCGCTCCATCAAGCGTATGGGCATGACCTTCGGAACTGCCGGACCTGGACCTTCCACCTGGAACAGTTCTACAACGGCAAAGGTCCCATGCCCACGCTCCCGGAGCATGGTGAGAATAGTAAGGGCAAGCAACCCGTTGATGAAGATGAGGACATAGAGTATCAAGAGCCTCAGAACCACATCGCAGTAATATTTGGGGGCTCCTCTGCTTACAGCTCCCATCGTGAGTTAAAGGAGGCGGCACGAGAAGTGCATCATGTCATTCAAGGCAAACCTCCCGTGCAACATCTCAGGTGGTCCGAGCTGCCGCTCACCTTCTCCAAGGATGACTGTCCCCTTGGAATGACCAAGCCTTAGAGGCTCCCAATGGTAGTGAGTCCCACTATCAGCAACATTATGGTAGGCCGGGTACTCGTCGACTGCGGGAGTTCCTTGGATCTCATATCCGCTAGAGTTTTGGACGAGATGCAAATCCCTAGGTCCAAGATCAAGAGCATAGTAGTCCCTTTTTACGGGATAGTACCGGGCACCTCGACTAAGCCGCTTGGCCAGATCGTTCTGCCTGTGATGTTTGGAGGTCCGAGCAACTTCCAGACTGAGTTGATCACCTTCGAGGTGGTCAATTTTGAATCGGCCTACAATGCCATCCTCGGCAGGCCGGCCCTCGCCAAGTTCATGGCCGCCACTCACCACGGGTATCAGTGTTTAAAGATCCCTGGTCCTGGTGGCGTGATTACTGTAAAAGGAAAACAGAAAGCGGCCTTGAACTGTGATGAAAGGGCACTAGACATGGTCGGGCAGTTGCCTCAGCGTGGGTCCAACAAGAGTCGAAGAACTCCCGACCAAAGATCGCCCTCCAACTTGGAGGAGAGGCCAAGGCATCCATTATGCGACGTGGATCCGGCCAAGGTCATACATTTAGGGTCTTCCTTAGATCCTAAATAGGAACTCGATCTCGTGACCTTCCTTCGGAAGAATGCGGATGTGTTTGCCTAGGAATCGTCCAACATGCCCGGAGTCCCAAGGGAGGTCATCGAACACAGGCTAGCGGTTCAGCCTGACAAAAAACTAATGCGACAAAAGCTTAGACGTTTTTCTCCAGAAAAACAAGCTATTGTCCGGGAGGAACTCGACAAGCTCCTCAAGGCCGGCTTCATTCGAGAAGTCAACCATTCAGAATGGCTAGCTAATCCAGTCATTATGAGGAAGAAGGGGGGCAAGTGGCGCATGTGCGTCAATCATACAGGCCTGAACGCCGCATGTCCCAAGGACAATTTTTCGCTACCCCACATAGACCAGTTGGTCGATGCAACGGCGAAGTCCCAGGTGATGAGCTTTTTGGACGCCTACTCAGGCTACCACCAAATAAGCATATCACCTGAAGATAAGAAGAAAACCTCCTTCATTACACCGTTTGGTACTTTCTACTACACGACCATGTCCTTCGGTCTTAGGAATGCTGGGGTGACCTTCCAGCGCCTTATGCAGAAAACCTTCTCGGATCAAATAGGCCAGAATTTGGAGGTCTACGTAGACAATATAGTGGTCAAGAGAAAGCTCACCTCAGGTCATGTTTCTGACCTAGAGGAGACCTTCTGTAACATCAACAAACATCGAATAAAACTCAATCCGAAAAAATATGTATTCGGTGTGAGAGCAGGAAAAGTACTTGGCTACATGATCGAACCGCAAGGTATCGGGGCAAACCCGGAGAAAATAGAAGCCATCGAAAGCATGCGACCACCCACTTGTGTGTGGGAGGTCCAGGCGTTGACCGGAAGAATGGCGGCTCTAAGCCATTTCATTTTCCGGCTTGGCGAGCGAGGATTACATTTCTTTAAGGCACTTCACAAGCACGACGGATTCGTTTGGACGGAAGAAGCAAATAGGTCTTTTGAAGAACTAAAGCAGTACCTGTCCAGGTCACCGATCCTAACCACACCAAGATCAGGAGAGGTCCTACTACTGTATTTGGTTGCGATGCCACAGGCAGTAAGCGTTGTTCTGATAGTGGAAAGGGGCGGGGTGCAGCGGCCGATCTACTACGTTAGTGAGGTCTTGCACGGACCAAAGAAGCGTTACCCGGTGGTTCAGAAACTTTTGTACTCACTACTCGTAGCTTTCAAGAAGCCGTGACACTACTTTCACTTAGGGAGATCCTAAGGAACCAAGACGCAAGTGGCCGAATAGCGAAATGGGCCATGGAGCTCGCTGAGTTCGAGATCGAGTTCTCGGCTCACACGGCGATTAAATCCCAGGTCTTGGCAGACTTCGTGACAGAGTGGAAAAATCCCGCGCCACCTGACACTGAGCTCGATCGACCTAGGGAAGGTCTCTGGACCATGTATTTTGATGGATCTCGAGCTTACGAATGCTCGGGAGCTGGAGTCGTCCTAATCTCTCCACAAGGAGAGCAACTCCAGTATGCCCTCCAGTTACATTTCGTTGCAACCAACAACACGATAGAATATGAAGGCCTTTTGGCCGGGCTAGGCGCGTGCAAGGCGCTCGGAGTCCAACGGCTTACTGTGAAGGGCGATTCACAGCTGGTCGTCAACCAGGTTAATAAGGAGTATCAGTGTTCCGATAACTTAATGGCACTTTACCTGACTGAAGTTAGGAAGATGGAGAAATACTTCAAGAACTTCGAGGTACTCTACATCCCCTGGAAGGAGAAATTCCTTGCCGACCATCTTTTAAAGGTCGGTTCCTTCCAAACCCCTGCTCCTGCAGGAGTGCTCGTTGAGCATTTACACAAGCCCTCCATTCCCTCTGTAGAGGAGGCACCAAAGGCGTACGGTAGCGTCTCTCTCCTCGAGCATAATGCGAGTTGGATGGCGCCATTCGTTCAGTATCTTGCACATGGGACATTGCCCGAGGAAGAAGCTGAGCATTCCCAGCTTATAAGACGATCCTCCCCATATAAGCTGATCGAGGGCGTCTTGTACCGTAAAGGAGCACTGGGAGTCCTCTCCAAGTGCATCTCTCAGGAAGAAGGACAATACCTTCTTAGCGACATCCATGAAGGAATATGCGGAGCTCATTAATCTTTCAGAACGTTGGTGAGCAAAGCCTTCCAATTGGGTTATTATTGGCCAATGGCCTTAGCCGATGCCCGCTCGATGGTAATCTCTTGCCGAGCATGCCAGTTCCATGCTCGCAAAGTTCATCAGCCGGCGTATGCGCTCCAGACTATTCCTCTATCATGACCATTCTCGGTCTGGGGGATTGACATACTCAGACCCTTTCCCTGAGGCCAGAAGGGCTGCAAATACTTGCTCATCGCCATCGACACTTTCACTAAGTGAATCGACGCAGAGCCTGTGTAGACCATCTCGGCCCAGGCGGCCAAGAGGTTTTTTCGCAATCATGTGGTGACACATTTTGGCGTCCCAAACTGTCTCATCATGGATAATGGCACTCAGTTCACGAGCGAATTGTTCCAAACCTATTGCGAAGACATCAGGACCAAGGTGTGCTTCGCATCTGTGGCACACCCACAGAGCAACAGAGCAGCTGAGCGAGCAAATGAGCAAATCATACAAGGAATTAAGAAGCAGGTTTTCAAAAACCTCGACCAACGCGGACAAGCCTGGGTGGACGAGCTTCCTTCCGTCCTATGGTCGGTTCGCACTACGACCAGTCGAGCTACGAGAGAAACTTCTTTTCAGCTCATCTACGGTGCAGAGGCCATCTTGCCCGCTGAAATCGTCCTGGGTCCCCTAGAGTGCACCTGGTCGACGATGTCAACCAGGAGGGTGAGTGTCTCCTAGACCTCGACCTCGCAAAGGCAACACGCGAATGGGCTTTGCTCCGATCCGCGATTTACCTGCAGGCTCTTCGCAAGCACGTGGCCAAATCGATTTGACCAAGGACCCTGCAAGTCGGCGATCTCATCCTATGTCGAATTCAAGATTTGTCGAAGGCCAACAAGCTAACCCCAAGGTGGGAGGGTCCTTACAGGGTCGTTTCAGCAACACGCCCGGGGGCTATTTGCCTTGCGATGGAAGATGATCGAGAGCTCGCCAGCACCTGGAACATCGACCAACTACGTAAGTTCTTCATCTAGTTGCTCTTATTACATGTTTTTTTCGTAACCTTCAACGATTTTTTGTCAATGAAATTTGGTTCTTTCGCCCATTCTGAGATTCCCTTTCTTCCCAAGATCTTGTGAATGACCCCAAAGTCCCTACTCGTTGGTAAGCCGAGTTAGTCTCGCTCAAGGGCATACTTTTCTCCTCACAGCCTTAATGATTGGATGAGTGCAAAAGGGCAAGAACATTCGCTCCAATCACTTTATTCTAAGGATCGGCTAGCAATCGCAAGACCGACCAGAGGCGCAACGACCAGTGCCGGATCATTAAGCTTGCCTCTAGAGGATCCAGTCTACATAAGCCGATTATCTTTTGTAGTAGTGCTCCGCTGCAAGCCACAATCGCACACAAACACCCTCTCAGATGGTCCGTAGACTTAGTTCGATATGCCTGTGCTCGGGCGTTGATCAACCGCATGACTTCCCTGTCTTTGTTAAAATCATGCTCGCAACCCAAGAGCATAGGTCATGACGCTCGGGGGGATAAGGCCGTGCGTGCTACTCTTCTATCGACCTGACCCATGCTCGCAATACGGAGAAGGTCGTGGTTCGTTAAGTGAGGGGCACGCGATTTTTCCTAACTCTCCTGTCAACGAGCTCGCGCTCGCAATTTAGGTGCACAACCTTCGTTAACAGCAGGGGCTTATTAGGGACGATGAACAATCGTGCTTTTTCTCAAAAAATGTGCGCTCGTATCTTACCGTCCTTTACTACTTAAGTATTATTTGCTCGGTCTGCTCGTTTTTGTTTTGTTCGTCTTTCAGGACAATCATCGACTACGGGTATGAGATGACCAGAACGAAAAAAGAGCAAAGCACACAGGAGAAAGAGAAGCAAAGTTTCTCTGTATTGAAGGAATTGCCTGATTACATAAAGCAAATTGTACAATTCAAAACTTCCCAGCGTGCTTGGCGTCTTGGAGTTCGGTGAGTTCTTCCCTTATGGCGTCAAGCTTAGACTCAAGGTTGATGACCCGCCTCCGAGCTTCGTGCCCTTCGCTCGCCGCTTGGCGAAGTCGATTCGCCTCCTCCTTGTGTTGCTCGGCCGATTCAGTGGCCTTGAACACGGATTGGCTCAGCTCCTTCATCGTCTCCTCCAAGGCCGCCGTCGCCCGCTCGCTCTAGGCAAGGAGTTCCTTGCAGACTGTGATAAATTCCTCGGTCTTGCGTCGAATCTCCTCGTTCGAAGACTTCAGCTCGGCCAGCTTTTGCTCGAGCTCCACAATCTTGGTGTTTTGCTCGGCACTGTGCTTGGCCAAGACCTCAGGGGGAATGGTCGCATCCCTGAAGTCAGTCATAGTCACCTCGAGCACTTGCACGAGGGAATGCATCAGATTCTTGCTTGATGTAAGGGAAAGCTGAACAACCATTTAATCTTACCCAGCGAAGGCGCTCCCGCAGACCTTCCTGGAAGAGATCGACTGGATCCTCTAGACGAGGGTCAGATTCCGCACCTTCCCCCCGAGCAAGCGTTCGACTCGGGGGCTCCTCCTCTTCCTCTTGGCTCTGGGCTTCCTCAATGCCCAGTAGCACAAGAGTCTACTCTAGCAGAATAGCTTCTGCTAAAGCAATGTCATCCCGGGGATGCTATTCCTCCGGGGCATTAGGTCCCGACCCCAGAGCAATGTCCTTGCTCGGGGATTGGGCCTGGTTGCCAGCATGGCTCGATCCTAGGACCGCGAGTGGTTGGTCTTTTGGAATATCCTCCTCCAGCGTGCGAAGTGTCTCGGCGATGATGTCGTCGGCATTGGTCTCCCCAAGATCCTTGGGTTTGGCTTCTTCGACCATGACATCCTCGACCTAGTCAACTTCAATCACAATATGGGGGATCCTTGCTTCAGTCGTGTGGGCATCCTCAGCCGCGCCATGCTCGGACACGGTTTCCTTGGATGCCACGACTTCGGCGGTCCGAGCAAGCTCCTTTTCTATTACAGAATTGAGTATGTCATCAGCCATGGCCTCGATATCCAATATTTCCCTACTAGTTATTACGCTCATAATAACAACGTGAGATTAGCACAGTATTTAAAAGAAAAGAGAGCAAAAGGAAGAAAGTGAAAATTTACCTTGCTCGGGCTTTTCGTCCGCAGTCCTTGGAGGGAGGCAATCTTGCCCTCCAGCTCCTCCTTCCGCGCGGGACCCTTTGCCGTGGCCATTGCCTCTTTCCTCGCCTTCTCAGCAAGCTGGTGCAAACAGGCCATCAGCTCCGGGTTTTTTCTCGTATGCTCGGCCATCCACAACTTTAGCTCGCTTACCTCCTTTCGGTCGGCATACTCCAAGTGTCACCGAGGGGGACTCTTGCTAGAGCTTGCCCGCCTCCTCGGGCGCTTGGGAGGAGATAGCGGTGGTGACCAATCGCATCGCTTGCGGCCCACCACCCTCTTGGTCCTGACGCTAAGAGAGAGGCCCCCAGAGTCGCCCGAAAACGGCTTGATCACTGCCACTGCGGCCTCGAGGGCAACCTTGTCGTGTTAAAAAAGAACAAACGAAATAATCAGGAGAATGCTCAGATAATTCCCGAGCACAATTGCGCTCGGAACGATGTTCCACGAGTATGGTTTGCCCGGGACGAAGTACTCCGAGTGTGATAGCTTGACTACTTACCGCTTCACCTTGATAGAGCGCATTGCTCGGGACCTGGCGGCTGACCTCGAGCTCCTTGCCTTTAGGGGTGCCGAGCATCTCGGCGACCCTCTTGTCCACCCAGCCCTTGGGTAGGGCTAAATTTTGACCAAGAAAATTGTAAGTACGAGCTAAGTAGTACTGATTTGCAGAGTAAAGGAGTCAGTGTTGGGGCTTACTTGAGTTGGATTCTCGGGTGAAGTCTTGCCACCCGGTGATATCGAAGAAGGGGTGGTTCCTCCTCCTGAGGGGCATCACCCGGTTTCAGAGGTAGTCCCGGATGATGTCCCTGCCAGTGAGCCCCAAGTTGGTGAGCTCACTGATCGTCATGAGAACCCATTCCTCCTCGGCTTGCACCGGAGGTCGGAGTGTCTCAACGCTTGGAGCTCTTGCTCCAGTGTACTAGAGGGTGCTCCCCTCTTTTTTCTTCAGGTAGAACCAAGCGTCGGCCCACCCTGCCACCGAGTCCTTGAGCGTGAAGCTCAGAAACTCGTATGGTCGGTTGTGCCGGAGACGGAAATAGACTCAATCGACAGGAGAAGCCGTGCCGGTGCGGAACAAGGAGTAAAATGAAAAAAGAGGCTGGCCATGGGCAGGACGCCCACAAACCCCTCGCAAAGGTGTGAGAATATGGATAGGACAAGGATGGAGTTAGAGTTGAGATTGGAGACCTCACATTCGTAGTGAGCGAGCACTGACTCGAGGAACTCGCTTTCGGGCATTCGAAGCCCATTGACGGAGTATAGCTCGCAGGAGACGACGTCTCCCTCCTGCGTCTGCGACTCCTGCTCGTCGCCCTCTGTCCTCCACGAACCCTCGTCGAGGTACCCGAGCTTCACGAGCAACTCGAGCCTCTGCTAATTCGCCTTGCTCGCGCCAAACTTCGCCATTGGACCGAGGAGGAAGATCGAAAGAGAAGACGAAAACAAGAGACTTGAGAGGATTTCTTGAGTTTCGATTGCAGCGAGTAAACAAAGAAAACCCTTGCCGCTGCTTAAATACATGATTTGGGGCAAGCAAAGAGTTTTTCCATAGTTGAGGAGCCCCATGGGCACGAGCGTAGATGAAGAGTTCGCCACTCCCGAGTCGACGCGTGGATGCACAGTTTCCAAAACTGTCCAATAATGGAACGGCTACCGAAAAACCGGTCCGCCCTACAGCCACCAGGTGTCGGGACCCCGAATTTGCAAATCCGGACCCTCTGTGTATTCAGCACAAGTCCAGGAACGCGCTAGTGCACACAGTCTTAACATCGGTATATATCACAATCATACCAAACGATACTATCAAAGTACTTTATTTAAATAATCAAAGGGTTACTCGACCTTATGGCCGAGTTACAAATATATGCCTTGCAAGGCGAAACTTTAAAAAGAGAAATAATGGCAAATGAAAAATCAAATAAACTTCGTGGCGCCATCCAAAGATACCACAAAATCGATCGGGCTCAGATCCCTAAGTAGACGGGTCTTCTTTGGAAATCCTCCCCGAATCAAGCGTAATCTCCTCTTCAACCGGGTATTGTGTTGAGGCAAGGGTGAGTACTTGGTACTCAAGAAGTCATGCACAAATGCAAGCTAATATACTATATGCATGGCTTGGTACAAAGGAATAGCTCAAGGTATATTTATGAAATGCTTGACTTTTGACAAGTAATAAAAGTGGATTCAAAGCAAGAGAAATAAGTAAAGCATAAATAACTTTTCAAGAAGTTTAACAAACATTTTCCCATCCTAAACTATATTTCCATCATCTTCTTTGTTAAACCAACCCAACTTTTCAAATCCAAGTTATTTTCGTAAAGTCTAACCCTTGATCAGAATTCCCGAGCATTGTCCAGCATCGTGGACTCGGCTTATTCAAATAGATTCTACACTGGCAGAGGTTATGCACTTTACCCACAAGATACAACAAACACCACAAAGGCGAGTTCGTAACAAAGCCTTTCGGGAAGCCTCAAAACAACACGGTGGTCCTCTCCGTCAGGCTCTACACCATCCCTTCCCTTAGCCAAGGCGAAGTATGGGACCAACACACCGTTAGATGGGTACCTGGCCACACGACCCACGTACGCTCCCCGCATAATCACACAAAGCGGTGTAATCGACACTGAGGCTCCACAAGTGAGTCCTTAGCGACTTAGTCAACTAGGGGCCGCCCCATTCCAGCCATGTGGTTGCAAGTATGACCTGGGCTCAAAGGCTTGCAAGGTTAAGTCCTTAGAGTGACCAGGGCAAGACTACCCGAAACCAAATCAACACTCCCAATGCCACAACCTGCCCACCTGGACATTTTACTCTTGCCACATGCCGAAATCGCTTTTATCAAACCCCGCTTGATTACCATGCACCACGTACGTCAACATCACATGATACTTTTCCAAAACAGGTTCAATATATCATTAAGTCCATATTAGCATTTGATTGTCCAAAATCATGTCATGAGCACGTGAGCGTGTCTAAGCAAAGATACTACAACTGCCTAAACCCTCGGCAATTTAATAATGTCCAACTAGTAAACCACAACTAGGGTGACAAGGGTCATGGCACATACTTAGATAATCAAGGTGTCATATAGCAAATTGGTATTTATCTAATCCCCATGTTTAAGCAAAGTATGTTGCTAATTGAACTAGCATGCAATAGTTTAAATCAAAATAGATTTCGAAATAGGATCAACATGGTCAAAGCACAACTTGCCTTCAAAAAGTACTTGCTCTTGGTCTTGAGTTGGATCCTGAGTCAACACTTCTCCTTCGAATCCTTCCGGCACTTCAACGTCTACTCGTAGCTGCAAATAGCAAATACACAAATAAACACTAGGCAAAAAGATCCCCAAACTCCAAATAAAATCCATAAACAGAGAGAACATAATTTTCTGGATTTTTAGAAACTGGACTCGGCAAATTTGGAGTTAAAACGCACAAGTTATGATTATTTAAAGTTTAAATAATCAATTAAATAATATTACAGAGAAAAACTTTACTCCAAAAATTAAATAAAATTCATATTTAGGTAGATCTCAATTTTATACAATTTTTGATATTTGAATCGCTCAAATCGGAGTTGAAACGCATAAAAGTTATAAGCGTTTGAAGTTTTGAAATTCAAATCAATTATTAAACCGATTTATTAAATCATTTTCTTTTTTCGAAATTAATTATTAACGCATGGACACGGTCGCCTCGACGATTGGCTGGTCGACGCCACCGGTCCATGGACTTGGTCCACGCTTGGCTCGGTCTCACGGTGGACTCGCCTTACGGCTCCCACGTGAGAGACATGTGGGTCCCACTCGTGACGCTAGCGTCAGTCACGACGTCGGCGGTGCTGACCGACAGTAGGTCCACTGCGGACGCCATTGCCGACGCCAACAAGACACCGACAATGCATGACATGCGGCGACGCCATGACGCGTCATCGTGGACGCCATGGTGCGCTTTAGGCTGGCCGACATGCGGCTGCGTGTCGAGACACGCGTTCTCTACAATGGCCCGACCGCGGCCGACATGGATTGGCCTTCAGCCACGTGGCTAGATCTAGGCCGTTGATTTTAAAATCAACGGCCCGAATTGATCTCGTGTTACGCTTGGGGTGAACGCTAGTTGTCGGGATCAGTTGATTTAGATCCAATGGTTGAGATTGGATCTAGAGATCGTGAATTCGAAACCTCACCGTACGATGACGCGGGCAAGATCTCGATCGCGCGATCTTGATCGGACGGCCGAGATAGCTCAGGCGACAAGCGATGGCGGCGCGGCTTGCGGCGGCCGGGCGATCGATGACACGCCCGACGGCGCCGCAGGCCTCCGCCGAAGTGGATGGTAGGCACGGTGCGCTTTGACGCAAGGGATGCGGATCTGGGGTCAACGCCGGCGAGGATGGCGACGGTGGCGAACGCGCCGAAATCACGCGGAGTGCTTTACCAACTCCGGCGAGCAATAAGCGTGACGGTGGGGGATCCTAGCGGCGTGAGCTAGGTTTCGGACCGTGGGATGGCGATCCTCGGTGCGATCCGGCATTAAATAGCCCCGGAGGCGTGTTTCGGGGCGGAACCCTAGTTTCGGTCACGGGCGCTCATCACCGGCGAGTCCGGACTTCGGCGGAGACGACGCCAATCGCAGCCGGCCCACGCAGCGCGATCAACGGCTCCGATCGCCGCAGCGCTGACCGGTCCTGCGACACGCCTCGCCTGGGTCGGCGGATCTCACCGCTGATCTTGATCCAACGGTTGGGATTGATTAGGGTTAGGAGTGGGTCTTGGCCGAGTCACGCGGTTTCTGCCTGACTCGAACAGTCTGACTTCCGGGCTCGCCTTACGGATGAACAAGACTTGACCCGAGTTTGATTTTCCAGTGATTTAATATTTAAAATAATTCCTAGTAATTCATTTAATTCATTAAAATAGCAAATGACTCGTGAAAAATTCTAAAAATTCTGGAAAATACTTTGGATCATTTTGGACTCAAATAAAATATTTCCAACAAAAATTTATTTGCAAAATTAAATCCTTCAATTATTTCAAAATGGAATAAATTCAAATAAATTCCAAATAAATCCAAATAAATTCCAGAAAATTCCAAAAATTCACCAAAGTGCCAAATCACACATGAATTTAGGAAAAGTAAAATTTTGGGGTGTTACACCAGGCTTCTCCAAGAAGTAACCGCAACAACTTTCCACATTCTCTTACCCTAGCTGCCCTTGGTCGGAGACCAAGCTGCTTGCCTGGTCGATTTCAACCATGCTCGACTACCGGTGAGGTTTACTCGGATGCTACAACAGTGGTTCGCTGCAAGATTTCAATCCCTCAGTTGAGTCAGAAGGCTCAAGAGGAAGGCCCCTCCAAGTAGTTCTCCACTTGAGCCTCGGGGGCTAGCTGTCGGGGATTGGATAATTTCCATAATTGCCATAATACCCTGGCGATCAGTTCCATCCAAATCATGCGTACCCTCGGAGGATGTTCCCGAGGACGACTCACGAGCATCAGGTTTGACTGCTCGGTCCGCCCGGCCGGCACGGGCTCGATGCCCAGCTTTTGGTATGCAAGCATGGGGCCCGGGCATACTTGCTCGGCCAGGACCAAACTTGCTCGATCTTAGCTCATCCGCAAGATGCATGGTCGAATGGTCGTGATCGACGGTTACGCTAGAGTAGTGATGATTGTGCCACGATACGGAGTCGTTATGCCCACGATGAGAACGTGGTGTAGATTGAGGTTTCATTTACAACAGTATTGGTTGCAGTCAAACACCCGTTGCTTAAACCGAAAATAATGGAATATCTTTGTAACCTATAAATACCTCTCATACACGTACGAGAGGGGGAAGATTCCTTCTCTTAGAGATATTTTCTCAGGGAAGGGCTTACACAGAATACAAAATACAGTCACACCGCGTTGGAGTAGGGCCATTATGTCCCGAGTGAGAGGCCCGAACCAGGGTAAATCACCATGTTGTTTTCCAAGTGTGCATTGTCCCGAGAAGTCGAGCATTCTCCAAAAGTAACCCTTCACGTAAGAATGGGCCTAGGTTGATCCCCCAATCAATAAAGTAAGCTCAGCGGGGGCCCGTTCCCCAATCGTCGACAAAAATATTTTTTCAGAATATGGTAGTCCATATATCAAAGAGCAAATCTGCTCCATTCTTCCAAAAAAATACATTTAAACAGGATATTTTTCGGGCTGCCGAGAAGGCTTAAGCGTTTCATTGTTCTCAACTATAATACTTAGGGTTATTGCACTAGTAGAATTTAGATGCAAAGAAAGGTGTAAATAAAATATTTTTCCAGAATATGGTAGTCCATATATCAAAGAGCAAATTTGCTCCATTCTTCCAAAAAAATACATTTAAATAGGATATTTTACGGGCTGCTGAAAAGGCTTAGCTTTTCATTGTTCTAGACCTACGCAACGCGGACTACCACTTATCTATGGGCGAGATGCTCGGATTTTGCCCCGGACCGGAGTTGCGAAAATCAAAAAAGGCACACACGTTACTAATTGAGAAGGATAAGCTAAAAATGCGAGCACTGAGTTCAGACAGTTATACAACATGGTGCTGAAAAAAAAGACATTACAAAAGTACAGCTGTACAACAAGTTAGTCACAACCCTCCTAGGCTGGCCCTGCGGTGCAGGGGTAGTGTAGTCTGTCGGCGACTCGGGTGTGTCTAGGTGTGGTGCTCCCGAGAGCTGAGAGGGGATGAAGTACTCGATCGACAGGTACTGCTCCACGTCGAACGTTGCCTCCTCCCTGTCGTCGTAGTCGAAACCACCCTGGGGTCCTGGTGGGGCGTGAGACGAAGACTGCCCCTCGTGACCCCAGTGCTACTGTGCGGGAGGCCGGAATAGGGGCTCGCAGTAGCCGGCGTCGTCCTGTGGGAGCCGACTGGCACGGGGAGGTGCGGGCATGGGTCCACGAGGAGCCACCTGGGGAGGGTGAGGTGATGGCCCCCCCAGCAGCCCGCACAATGACTTAACCGCCTCACCTTGTCGCTGACCTGCTCCCAAGCTGCCGATGCCTCAGCGGCGGTCACCTGGATGCCCGCTTCGAGGCGCACCAGCATGGACGTAGCCTCCAGGTCCAACTCTTCTATAAGCTGTGCCTACATGTAATGCTAGATTGATAAGAGGTAATTTACATGAAAAATATATACATATAGAGATTCGACTGTGACACTTACCGTGAAGTTGTCCCTCTCGGATATCTATGAAGGGTACGTGTCTGATATCGATTCCTGAGCTGCGACATACGGTGTTGCTGGTGTCTACCCCACCCTGAGCCGATTCTACGGCGCGAACCACTCCATGTACTCATCGTACATGTCATGGTCGTACGCCCGTGTCTCGATGACCCTGTCTGCGAGCGCGTCGTCCCCACTGCAGTGCCCATGTGTAAGTTCAACCTCCGTTGGTTTGATGATTGGTTTATGATTAATGCTTAATCATTGTTTATGACAAATCCAATCTTTAATGAGACTAACATATTTATTGAACTTATATTTGGTAGCATCATATTTGGATGGAAAATGGAAAACCCAAGGTACGCATCGTATTAATGTTCATCATTTTATTGCATACTTAGGATTTAAGTTGAAGTATGAATTTCTCCACTGCTTTAACCACAAATTGTGTATCATGTTTTCCAATCCATATATTACATGGATGCACACATTTAGGGGGAGTTCACACTCTAACTTAATGTTTCATTGTATTGATCTCTTTCTCATTACCACATATAAAGGATTAAGACATTGAAACTAAATCTTTGAGTATACATTTAATATGCCTAGTTGTAGTATACTCTTGGTATCATAGGATATGCTTCAAAGCAATAAAATTGAATATGTACTGATTCAAGGTCAATTATATGTATGCACATATCCTTGTGGAGTTTATTTTATAGTTGATGGTTTAGAGTAATGATTATTTCCATACATTTCACATATTATGGATCATTACTTTCCATCAACATGAGTATATGAAAACCTGTGTAGTTATTTTATACTCATAGCAATTTAAATGAACATTTAAATTGAGATCGTTTATCTCTTAATCATCAAAGAACATTTCATCATGTGTTGATGGTGTTCTTGTGATCGATTAAGGATAATCGATAGTTCTTGAGTATAACGAAGCATTAGTTGTATCAATATACTTAAGACACAAATACAATTATTTATTAAATTGATTTAGGTTGCGCTCAATCATTATGGGGCATCCATTATGTGTCAATGAAGTGCAATAGATGATTGTGACAACCATGTGTGTTGGACTAACGCTTTCAAATGAGTTGTGAAAGTAGGATTTAGTCCAAGTGGGTGAGAAGATGAAGAAACAGGATAAGGACGACATCATGAAGTGATGGACGTCAAGAGGAGATTTCGTAAAGACTCAAAGTTGAGTCAAGATGAGAAGATGAAGAAACGGGACAATGACGACATCATGAAGTGATGGACATCAAGAGGAGATCTCATAAAGATTCAAGGTTGAGTCAAGATGATTGAGATGAAGAAACAGGACAAGGACAACATTATGAAGTGATGGGCATCAAGAGGAGATCCCGATGAAAAGAAAAGAAGAGAAGGTTCATCAAGAGTTGATGAACAAGAAGAGAAGGAGTCAGGTGATGATCCCGAAGAGAATGTTCATCATGAGTTGATGAACAAGAAGAAAATAAGGGTGACAATCCCGGGGAAAAGAGGTATGATTGAAGATCATAAAGACCGCAAAGGGGATTGATCGCGTGCGGCATCAAAGGTAACTAGATAGAGTGTCTAGTTATAGGGTTGCTGTACTATTAAGAGGGATGCAACATTGATGATTTTAACTAGATAGAGTGTCTAGTTATAGGGTTGCCGTACTATTAAGAGGGATGCAACATTGATGATTTCGAAATGTCTCTATGCTTAAATAGATGAGAGAAACAAAACACAACACATTCACCGAGAGTGGTTTTCTCTCTGTCAAGATCGGATGTTCTGATAGCTATATCGGATGTTCCGATTCATCAAAAATTCTGATGTAAGTGTTTAGGGTACTCTCTGGATAAATCGGATATTCCGATTTATGAATCGGATGTTCCAATGAGGACTTGGAGGGTTTTCCAAGAGTTCTCTATTTAGGGTGCTCTCTGGACACATCGGATGTTCTGATCTCTTGATCGGATGTTTCGATCAGAGGTTCTCGATTAGGTGCTCTCTGGACATATCGGATGCTCCGATCGCTGTATTGGATGTTCCGATCGATACTTAGAAACTTTTCAAGAGGTTTCTTTAAAGGTGCTTCTCTGGACACATCGGACATTCCAATCGTGGATATCGGATGTTCCGATGTGTATTATTTTGACCATTGGGGTTTGTTGTTTTTGAAACTTTAGCCATATCGGATATTCCGATGTTGAGTTCGGAAGTTCCGATATGTGGTTGGGAGCTATGAGTTAAAGGGCTGAGCAAGAGGTTGAGCTAGTTGAGTAGAGAGAACACCTTGGGATGCATTTGTTGCTCATTGGTCATCTCTTTAGCAAGAGAGAGCTCTAATCACATGTGTTGTGATTAGGAGTGGATTGAGTATCCACCTTGTCTCCTTCGCTTTTTGATCTTTGTGATCCCTTTCTTGAGAGAGGTGTGGGAAGTGAGATTAAGTGCTAAGAGCAATAGATTGAGATATATCTTGAGCACTAGAGTTCATCTCCAAGATCATCCATTCGTTGGATTCGTTACTCTTGAAGTTTGAGGACTCCTAGACAGCTAGGCATCGCTCATGAGGAACCAACGAGTGTGGTGTGCCGTGAGAAGTTTGTTGAAGGTGTGATTTCGCCTCCAGAAGGGAAGAAATCAAGAAGAGAAGCCAAGTCTCAAGTGTGACCGACATTGGCGAGGAATAGGGTTGAAAAAGACCTCAAGTGTGACCGAGCCTCCTCAACGAAGATGTAGGAACCTCGGTGGAGGAAGTCCGAACTTCGGTAAACAAATCATCGTGTCAATCCTTTACATTTGCTTATTGCTTTACTGTGCTATCTTGTATTGGATTGATCTATCTAGGGTTGATTCTTTTTCTAGCTAGCTTTACTTCAAGTTGTTGATATTTGCTTGTGCTAGCTTCGAGTAGAAATCGATTTGTGTTTAGGCGTAATTGGTTTTGCAATTCTCTAGACTCTGTTCTAATCGGATAATCCGACCCTCGTATCGGATAGTTCGATTGGATTGGAACCTCAGACTCTCATATCAGAAGCTCTGATTTATTTTCTGCTGTGTTGTTTTGGAGAATTGTTAATCTCCTATTCACCCTCCTCTAGGCGTCTATCCTCGATCCTTCACCATGTCATCATGCCATGCGCGAACAGAGTGCCCGGTGCAACCCCCATCCGGGTCATCCTACAATGCAAAAACGGGGATTTACATACAATATCCATTCGGCGGGAATTGTAAGCAGTGTGCTTAGGAGATGTACATGTGAGCACCACATGAGATAACGTGATGAGGCGGCAAGGGAAAAGTCTGTAAGAGCCCGAACTGCCGCATCACCCTTTACGGCGAGTACTCCTTCATGCACAGGTCAAAGACGAGGACCTTACGGGTGTGCCAGTACTGCTCGTCCCGCGTGCAAAGCGCGGAGATCTCGTGAGGTGCTTGGACATCGATGTCATATATGTTGTACGGCGTCCACCGCACGTCCCCGTCGTGGAGCCGGTCGAACTCCCGAATGAACTCGGGGTAGGATCTCCTGACTTGTCGGTGGGCGTACAACCGCTGCACGAAAATAAAAAAATGGTGCATGTTATGAAAGTGCGTAAGTGGGGGAATAAGATCCGAGGCAGCGTACCTGTCGCCGAACCCAGTAGTGGCCCACGGTGGGCCAGTCCATCGGGTCCCCGTGGTACAGGTCCTATGAGTACAACGACCTGTCAACAAGAGGCCTGCCGATGGAGAAGCACTCCCAGGACCACAATTGCAGTAGTAGGATTGAATGACCATGTGGAGGTCCATCCATATTTGTGTTGATTATTTGACTTTATTTGAGCAAAGTGTGCTCAGGTTTGAGTTTGATTTGAATTGGATAGTGCGGTGCTATGTAACGGTTTGCTTGTCTGTGTGGTGGCAGGACTTCGAGGTTAGGTCATGGTGAGGCACGCCAAAGGTGGAGGAGGAGAAGTCTAGATATATACCGTGGTGAGGCATGTCATCAGACGGGTAAGGCCAGCTTGGCTTCTCCATGGTGAGGTGAAAGGCCGTGACTAGGCTAGGAGAGCTGAGGTCCAGAACGGTTAAGTACCGAAGACGGTTGAGGCCAAGAGGTAGCTATGACTGAATCGGCAAGGGATCGGAGCGGAGCATTTGCACATGTGGATGGCTTCCACAGCTGTTCCACTAGACTGGGATCCGGTGGCGCCAAACTGTGTCTAGTGTGGTTTGGTTTGTGTTAGGATGTGGGTTAGCCTATGTGTCAAAATCCAAGGTTAGTGTTATGGTTTTGTTCTGGATGTTTTGTTGTGCTTCGTGTACCCGGAGATTGTGTGCTTGTGTGCTGGTGTGCAGGTGACCAGGGTGGAGCGGGTTGGCGATAGCGACCGGTGACGTGGACTGGAGGTTCATGGTCAGGGTCAAGGGTCGCGCGGACCGTTCAAAACGGGTCGAGAAGGGTGCTAGCTGGCGGTCGAAGCTTTCGCCTAGAGTCGAGACGGTTTGGTGGGGATCCGGATGCGTGAGGACAAGGCGGGAAGGTTCAAGGCAATCGAATGCGTGGATGCTTCGAGGCGAAGGGAGCGTTGGAGGCGTTTGGCTTTGCATTGAGATTCGTGCGTGTGTGCGAGACCTGGTGTTAGTGGGCTCGACAGGTCAGCCTAGGGTTAACCTGTGTGGGCATGGTGTGCTATAAAAGAAGAGGTGGAGGGGTGTTCCCCATCTATTCACCATGTAATCCTAGAGAGGAGTGTGAGAGGGAGAAGGGGGAATGCCCCTCCCCTTGTGTTTGCCCTCCAATCTTGGGGGCTAAGAGTTGGCTATTGTTTTTCTCACTTTGGAGCTTTCCCATCTAGGTGTGGCTGTGTAAAACTCTCTCAAAGCAATCAAACCAAGTTTCTCCAAGTTCATGGCTTGTTCTTGCTAGTTCTTAGGTTTCAATCTTGGTTCTTTGATGATTTTTGTTGCAACTTGTTTGTTTGCCTACTCTCCATCTAAATGCTGGTGATCAAGGATGTATTAAGGGTGATCATTTGGTTTTATATCTCTCTTGCACCCTAGGATAGACTAGAGATCAAGTTTATATCAAGATTGAAAATCTATCCTGAACTTGTTCTTCGCGCAGCAATCAGTCTTTGATTTTTTGAAAAATATAGAAAAATAATTTTAGAGTTATTCTTGTTGAATAAGGTGCATGACTCATATATCCATCTGTGGAAAAATTTTGGACTCCACTGGTTGTACTGTTTGGGATCTATGAGGTGAAAACCGAGCCCCAAACTTTCTGATCAAAGTTCCTGACTATATGTAGTTTTTGATTTTTCTGATTTTTCTATGAGGTTTTTTGAGGTTATTTTTGGTGGAGTGTTTGACGACTTATATTCTCATAGTGTCAAAAATTCTCAAAAATTTTAGCATAACATAAGTAGACCAACCACCTTCTCCAAGTCAGAACAATTCCTGAAAAATTTGCTTTTGCTTTTCTAAAAGAGACTTTTATGATATGGCTTGATCTCTTTTACAAAAGAAGTATTTAAATTGATTTCTTTTTGTTTGGACACTTGACAACCAGAAATATGATTGAAAAATCCCTCACATGTTTCATGGCTCTCATCCATGCGAGCTAGGGGTACACATAGTTGTCTAGTCGTTCCGATTTTTACGTGTTTTGCGAATTTGTGGAGCACCGATTTTCTTACAGGATTGCTCGGAGTACTTTGAGCAGGGAAATTTTTTATTTGAGATCATTCACCCCTCTCTGATCGCCATCTCGATCCTTCAAGGACGCACCCCAACATCGCATCACTAAATTGTATTCTTAGAGAATGATGAAATTAGTGGGAGCTCAGATGCTTAGAAAATAGATCTTTAGGAGGTTCAGACTTATGTACCATTATCGATAATCCAAGAGACTATTCTTTCTGTACCTCACACAGTTATAACTCCAGTTGAACATCCTAGAGTTGAGCCCCCACTTGAGGATTCAGCTATCAATAGTACAACACTTAATGATGAGCCTCAACAGCCCCTTGTGACAACTAATGAACCACTAAGGAGATCACAGCGGGATAGAAAATCGGCCATCCCAAGTGACTGTTGTATACATGAATGAAAATGTAAATGACATAGGGAAGGTAGATAATCCTACATCATTTAAGGAGGCTATGATGACTAAGGATTCATCCAAGTGGCTTGAGGCCATGCAGGATGAAATAAAGTCTATGAGCATTAATGACATCTGGGATCTAGTAGAAATTCTTAATGGAATCAAAACAGTAGGCTGTAGATGGGTCTACAAAATTAAGCATTACTTTAAGGGAAATGTCGAAAGATTCACGGCAAGGCTTGTAGCAAAAGGGTTTACAAAAGAGAGGGGATTGATTATGTTGATACTTTCTCTCCCGTTTCGAAGAAAGATTCACTAAGATTTGTCATGACGCTTGTTGCTCATTATGATCTAGAGCTTCATCAGATGGATGTTAAAACAACATTTCTTAATGGTGACTTGCATGAAAATGTTTACATGGCTCAACAGGAAGGTTTTGTCGTGGAAGGCAAGGAACATATGAGATGTCGACTTAAGAAATCCATCTATGGACTAAAACATGCGTTTAGGCAATGATATCTTAAGTTCGATAAGACCATAAGAAATTTTGATTTCAAAGAAAATGAAGTGGACAATTGCATATACATTAAGATTAAGGGGAGCAAATTCACTATCTTAGTACTTTATGTGGATGATATCTTATTGGCTAGCAGCTATAAGGATATGCTGTATGAGACCAAAAGATTCCTTCCCACTAATTTTGACATGAAGGATCTTGGTGATGCCTCTTATGTTTTAGGCATTGAGATTCACCGAGATAGGTCCAAAGGGATATTAGGCCTACCCCAAAAGGCATATATTGACAGAGTACTTAAGAGATATAATATACATAACTGCTCTGTCATGCCTGCTCCTATTGTTAAGGGCGATAAATTTGGAACATTCCAATGTCCAAGGAATCAATTGAAACTGATCAAATGAAGGGGATTCCTTACGCTTCGGCTGTCTGAAGTATTATGTATGCTTAAGTTTGTACTCGCCCTGATTTAGCATTTGTAACCGGGATGCTTAGCAGATATCAATCAAATGCAGGGTTGGACCACTGGAAAGCCGTTAAGAAAGTCTTGCGTTATTTGCAGGGCACTAAGCATTTCATGCTCACATATAAGAAGTCTGATGACCTTGAGATAGTGGGTTATTCAGACGCTGACTTTGCAGGTTGTGTTGATACTAAGAAATCCACGTCAGGTTATATCTTCACACTTGCGGGAGGAGCCATTTCGTGGAAAAGTTCCAAACAATCACTTACTGCATCATCAACGATGCAGGCTGAGTTTGTGGCATGTTATGAGGCTACCGGGCAGGCGATATGGCTTAAGAATTTTATTGCCAGGCTAAGAGTGGTTGACAGTATATCCAAACCACTAATAGTATACTACGATAATAAGGCCGCGGTTTTCTATTCAAGTAACAACAAGTCAAGTGATGCTGTCAAACACATTGACATTAAGTATCATGTTGTGAAAGATAGAATCCAGGATCAGATAATTGATGTCAAGCATATAAGCACTAAGTCTATGCTTGCGAATCTTCTTACTAAAGGCTTACCACACAGTCTCTTTCAAGAGCATGTTGATGGCATGGGTTTATTGGAAAGTTTTTGATTATGGAAATAAGGACCATAAGAATAAACCAACTCCGTTTAAAATAAGTAATTATTCCATTGAGATAGAATTGTACACTATATATACTGAAGTTTTAGCGGTGACTTTATTAGCCGTTGTAATACTTTATCTTGGTGTGCTGTTCTATTGAGTATGGACTTATGTTATTAGCCTTTCGATCAAGTGGGAGAATGTTAGTGTGATCTCGGCTTGGAACTAACCAACTCCGAAAAATTCGGATCTCTAAGCCACCACTAACTCACGTTAGCGCTTTAATCGGGAGCGCACCAACGAATTGGTATCGGTCCCATTAGCCGGCGCGAGATTAAGAATGGAGATAGACCGGAACTCGAGATTGCGGCCTTTGTTCTTGAGTTTTGCTATTCTCCTAAAACCCCATCCGATCTAGGGCTCGCATACAGGCTAGCGAAGATCGTCTCCATCATAGTGAAGGACCTTCACGGTGCTCTCGGCGACTCATCTCTTCCTAACCGATGCTCTACTCCAACCGATGAACTCTAATGGCTTCGTCTTCCACTTTACCGGGTTAGTAACTAATGATCTACATTCCGCATTTGTGATCATGATCTACACTAAATTAAAGACTTAGACTTAGCCCTTAGATAATTGCTAACACACATTCCACGTAGCAACTGTTTCTTGTGTTCTTGATCTTTTCTTCCCTCTTTAAAGTTGATAAGAACACCAGATGTGCTGATGTGTAGTTTGATCGGGAATCCTAAACGGTCAGTGGGGCTTTTCTTTTGATGCCTCCCAACTTGGGGAATTTGTAATGGATTTTGTTTAGGTCTATCCAAATAACTCGAGGGATTCAAATAGGAGCAATTCCACCTTTCAGGTGTCTGATGAGTAGTATCTTGTCTCGGAAAGTTCACCTAGGGCCTATTTGGATCCATTAGCAGCTAATAGTTAGCTGGCTAATAGTTCCTAGCTAATAGTTAGCTGGCTAATAGTTTCTAGCTAATATTAGCTGGCTAACTATTAGCTGGAGGGTGTTTGGATCCACCAGCTAATATGTGGCTAAAAGATGTTTAGGTTGATTAATTGTCCAGAATACTCCTGCTATTAGCTGCTATTGGTAGTAGACGCGAAGGGTATTTTAGTTAAATGCCACCTATTAGCTGCTATTAGCTGGGTTTTGCTAGCTAATGAGATAACCATTAGCTGGGTGCCTAGCTAATTAGCTGATCTATTAACTAGTTATATTAGTTAACTGTTAGCTGCATGGATCCAAACAGGCCTCTAGGATACCCAATTAAGCAGGGGCTGCAGGAACATAGAACATGCACACATGATAAACCTATTGGGATTGGGCCATACTCTAAAAACAAAGCTTTCTCAGCGGGATCAAACTATCCAGGTGCTGGCCTAGTAATAGTCTGGCCCGATGAGACATCGCCCATGGCTGGCCCAGTTTTCACGCGTGATCCTTCCTAGGCTTCGTCGTTCCGGCCATGGACGGCGAATTTTTTTTTATATTATATTTATTTTAAATTCTTTTTTCGAAATTATACCGCGGAACGAAATAATTGCAAAACTGGACACCTCTCGCCCGTATTTGGGGCGATCGCCCTATATTGGGGCGATCAGTGCCTCCCGTCACCCAATCTTTGACGCCGTGACGTCCTTAGAGCTGTCGCGCCACTGATCGCCCCAATCATGGGCGATCGCCCCAATCATGGGCGATCGCCCCAATCATGGGCGATCAGTGCCCCCTCCTAATACACTGCCACTGCAGCAAAAGATCGGCCCGTGGCAGCAAACGACAGCAAAGATAGGTGCCTCATGGACTAAAACACTGCCACTGCAGCAAAAGATAGGGCCGTGGCAGCAAACGGCAGGCAGACGGTAAGTCGTTATATCGGCAAGTCGCTGAACGGAAACAGCGATTTATCGATTGAACGACTCAGCGGTTTATCGATTGAACGGACTTACGCTGCGTGCACATCGCAGATTCAAAAAGACAAGTCACGCTTGGCTTTCGGTTGCCACGGCAGAGTTTGGCCGGCAAACATTCAAAAAGGTTATGTCGGCAAATATTTTATTTACACCTTTGTTTGCATATAAAATGCACTAACCGTAACCGTAACCCTATCCCTAACGTAACCCTAACCCTGCCGTAACCCTAACCCTAAACCTAACCCTATCCCTAACCCTACCCTAACCCTAACCCTAACCCTAACCCTAACCCTAACCCTAACGCTAACCCTAACCCTATTCCTAACCCTACCATAACCCTAACCCTAACGCTAACCCTAACCCTATTCCTAACCCTACCATAACCCTAACCCAAACGCTAACCCTATCCCTAACCCTAACCCTAAACCTATCCCTAACGCTAACCCTAACCCTACCCTAACGCTAACCCTAACCCTATCCCTATCCCTATCCCTATCCCTATCCCTATCCCTATCCCTAACCCTAACGCTAACCCTAACCCTAACCCTAACGCTAACCCTATCCCTAACCCTAACCCTACCCTAACGCTAACGCTAACGCTAACCCTAACCCTATCCCTCACCCTAACCCTATCCCTAACCCTAACCCTAACCCTAACCCTATCGCTAACCCTATCCCTAACCCTACCCTAACGCTAACCCTAACCCTAACCCTATCCCTAACCCTAACCCTATCCCTAACCCTAACCCTAACGCTAACGCTAACGCTAACCCTAACCATATCCCTCACCCTAACCCTATCCCTAACCCTAACCCTAACCCTAACGCTAACCCTATCCCTAACCCTAACCCTATCGCTAACCCTATCCCTAACCCTACCCTAACGCTAACCCTACCCTAACGCTAACCCTAACCCTAACGCTAACCCTAGCCCTAACCCTACCCTAACGCTAACCCTAACCCTAACCCTATCGCTAACCCTAACCCTAACCCTACCCAAATGCTAACCCTAACCCTAACCCTACCCTAACGCTAACCCTAACCCTACCCTAACCCTAACCCTAACCCTAACCCTACCCTAACCCTAACGCTAACCCTATCCCTAACCCTAACCCAAACCCAAACCCAAACGCTAACCCTATCCTAGCGCTAACCCTAACCCTACCATAGCGCTAACCCTAACGCTAACCCTAACCCTAACCCTACCCTAACGCTAACCCTAACGCTAACCCTAACCCTATCCCTAACCCTAACCCTATCGCTAACCCTATCCCTAACCCTACCCTAACGCTAACCCTACCCTAACGCTAACCCTAACGCTAACCCTAGCCCTAACCCTAACCCAAACGCTAACCCTAACCCTAACCCTATCGCTAACCCTAACCCTAACCCTACCCAAACGCTAACCCTAACCCTAACCCTAACCCTACCCTAACGCTAACCCTAACCCTACCCTAACCCTAACCCTAACCCTAACCCTAACCCTACCCTAACCCTAACGCTAACCCTATCCCTAACCCTAACCCAAACCCAAACCCAAACGCTAACCCTATCTTAGCGCTAACCCTAACCCTACCCTAGCGCTAACCCTAACGCTAACCCTAACCCTAACCCTAACCCTACCCTAACGCTAACCCTAACCCTAACCCTAACCCTATCCCTATCCCTAACCCTAACCCTAACCCTACCCTAACGCTACCCTAACCTTAACGGTAACCCTATCCCCAACCCTACCCTAACCCTAACCCTATCCCTATCCCTATCCCTAACCCTAATTAAAGAACGTATTGACATACTACTCAATTAATGATTCGTGGCCTAATGAATGTCACCACGTACGGATACCACACCTGTAAGCAACAAGAACCAATGCGCACTAAATCCGGGCGATTAGTCCTTGTTATAACCACAGGCACATTGTCCTGCACTTTTCATAACCACAGCACATTGTCCGAGGTTAATATCGCCAGAAGAAGGGGCGATCGCCCAAATATGGGGAGGTCGCCCAAATAGGGGGAGATCGCCAGAAGAAGGGGCGATCGCTCTTAATCCCGGCGATTGGTCCTCTTTATAACCAGAGGCAGAAGCGCGAAACCTTTGAGCCATTGCGAGGGAAGACGAAACACAGAGCACAAGTGAAGCCTAGCAACGAGTGGCAATGGAGTTCCCCTCGCCCCCAAGGCACAGCCATCGTGAAGACATCCCCGAAGGTACGCAGGTCCCTATGTGCCTATGCGGGGATCCTTGCTTGCCCGGAAGTTCAGAGAGAACTCATACACATATGGTATGAGGTAATCGAGCCGCCGCAACCACGAGCCTGAGCCAAAGCCGAGATGCGGATGGGCCGAAAAAGCCCTATGTTCGTGACTCGCATTTGATGTTACATGAAATGGTGAAAACATAATACTGACGAGTATGGGGAGGTCGCCCAAATATGGGGAGATCGCCAAATACTGACGAAGTCATCTTTTCTGACAAATTGCAGCCTCCACTGTGCGAGTTCATCAAATTCTACGACGCGGAGCAGACAGCCGAGATGGAGAGGATGCATGATCGGGAGTACTCGCATCGAAGAGCTATGGTAGACGAGAAGTGGCGTGAGCAGGAACAGGAGGAGAAGCGCATGAAGCAGCATGAAGAAATGTGTGCAAAGAGGGACGCGGAACGACATCGCTGGCGCCGAGAGGAGGCCGAGAGTGAGAGGAAGCGCGAGAGGGCGGCTAGGGCCAGGTCGGCAGGCACCGATGGGTTACGCAAGGGGAAATATCCCCGGTGCACTCAGTAGTGTACCAGAACGGCCGTTGTTGTTCGTTGTAACCTTCATGTTATTTGTTAGCATTTTGGCCCTATCGTTAAATCGTGGCAACTCAAATCGAATACTGCAGGCACACGTGCTAGTAATTTTGATAGATTAAAAAAAACATGCACTGAGTTCAGCTAACTGCATTACAAGATGAAGAATGTAAAGTCATTACAAAAGCATAGACGTAGAACAAGTCAGTCACGTGGACGCCTCCTGATTTGTCCCGTGGGGTACGTGAGCGGCGACGGAGGATGAACTACCCTCCTAGGTCGACCCTGCGGCACAGGGGTAACCCCGGCTATCGGCGAGTCAGGCGCGCTGATTGAGGAGGGGGCCGAAGAACTCACTCGACAGAAACTGAGTCACGTCAATCTCTGCCTCCGTCTGGTCATCGTAGCGTGCGTCGTGGATACAAGGCCGCTTTGGGCGCGAGACGAAGACTACCCCTCGTGACCCCAGTGCGGCTGTGTGGGACGCCACGAGGGCTCGCAGTAGCCGATGTCGGGCGGTGTCAGCCGGCTGCCAGCGAGAGGTGGGGGCGCTGCTCCACGAGGGTGACGTGGTGGGCAACGTGGGGCCGGTGCGCTGCGCCGGACCGCGTCACCACGCCCTTGACATGTCATAGTGCGAAGAAACAGCCTCGCAGCCTGACGGACTCGCTCCCAAGCTGGTCTGGCCTCATCGACGGTAACCTGGATGCCTGCGTCGAGGCGCGCCAGCATGGACGTCGCCTCGACGTCCAACTCCATCACACGCTGTGCCTGCATGTAATGCAAGATTGATATGAGGTATTCTACATGGAAATAACCGCACGGCCTGAGATTCGATTGTGAAACTTACCATGAAGTTGTCCCTTTCAGACAGCTGTGAAGGGTACGTGTCCGACACCGATGCTTGGCGGGGGACATACGGTGCTGGTGGTGTGTACCCCACCCTGATCCTTGTGCGTGGCGCGTACCACTCCATGTACTCGTCGTACGTGGAGTGGTCGTACGGCCGCGTCTCGGTGACCCTATCTGCAAGTGCATCATCCCACCGCAGCATCTATATCGCCATGCGATGCGCAAAGGAGTTCCCCTACAACCCCATCCGACATCCTGCAATGCAAACAAATTATTACATCAAGATTCAACTTCGATCCGACGGAATTGTAAGCGGTGCGGACGCAGACGTACCTATGAGCGCCCGTGAGACAACGTGGGTAGGTCAGAATGGGAAAATCGAACAGCCGAATCGCCGTAGCACTGTGGGGCGAGTACTCCTCCACGCACGTGTCGAAGACGATGACCTTACGTAAGCCAAGATTGCTCATCTCGTGTGCAAAGCGCGCGATCCCCAATGGTGCCCGGACGTACGCCATACGCGCCATACGGGTCCACCTCACGCCCTCCTCGTGGAGGTCAGCCGAACTCCCGAACGAACTCGGGTACAACCTCCTCACCGCTTGGCATGCATAAGCGCTGCGCGGAAGTACAAAACGGTGCATGTTATGAAAGTGCGCAAGTACGGAAGCAATAAAGGAGGGTGTACTGTCGCCGAACCCAAGAGTGGCCCATGGTGGGCCACCCATCGGTCCCCGTGGTACAAGTCCTCCGAGTACGGTAGCGGTGTCAATAACAGGCTCGCTGATGGAGAAGCGCCCAGACTACAATCGCAGAAGGAGGACGCACCCTGACATCGTCGCCTCCTGAAGCGCCCGAGAGACCGCGTCGCAAAGGCCTCTATATGTCGCCGCGAGCACAGCGGAGGCCCAAGACCATTGCACAATCTGTTTACATCAAGAATGTTAGTCATGTCCTATCAGTATAGATTTCAACGAAATGTTTTACCTCCTCCGGGGGGTGTCGGCTATGGATCGCGCTGTGACTCAATCAAAGCCGATCCACCGTGTTCCCTGCATGCGATTTAAGGAACATCACCCAACCAAACAAAGAAAAGTAGGTATGCCTCAAGGTGTCGGGCCATGCCGAGCTTCTCCTCCTCCTCTGCGTGCGGGTGGAGAAGCTCAGCCTGCAACACTTGGCCAAAATTTATAAGCAACTTCGTCGGGTCCCCGTAAAATAGCAACGAAGAGGGTACTAACCGTGAACTGAAGCAGCCACACCTTCGTCGGTCTGTGCCGCTCACCGTGCCTGAGGGGCACGTACACGCCTGCCCGAGGGTGTCGCTGCACCTCGGCGAACCGCGCGGACATGTCCGTCTGCCACGTGACGGGAACGTCGTGCGGCACAACTGCAGGACCTGCGCAGGGTAGTCCCAACAGGTAACACACGTCCTGCAGTGTCGGAGCCATCTCTCCGCACGGCAGGTGGAACGTGTGCGTCTCAGGTCTCCACCGGTCGACTAGGGCGGTCGGCCAGGACCGGCCGCATTCAAACGTGGGATCTGGTTCCCCTCATTGAAGCGCCGTATGCTCCACCATCTCGCAGAGCGAAGTAAATCGCCGCCAGAACCTGCACGTAGTGCCGCTAAATCCGAATCGCAAGTAAGTGCATGTACGAACACGAGTATGCAAGACAGGCGCCAGCTTACTTTGGAACCCAGCGTGGGTCGATGCGAAGCATCTCGTTCGGCACCCGAGGCCGCAGTGTCGCTAGCTGTCGGCCCTCAACTGCGGACAACCTAGACCGGTGGGTCTGATCAACGGTCCTATCTAGCAGCTCAGGGCAGTCAGCAGCACCATATCTATTTCCCGCCATCGCCGCCTGTTACAAACCAAATACATTCAACTGCTTAGCAATTAAACTGGTTAGCAATTAAGCTGTTACAAACCAAATACGTAAAACAAAGTGGAGAATAAAGAAGTTACTAGCTACAACAACCACAAGTTATGCGCCGTTACAATAAAGAAATACATGCGTATGAAAACAACATACACGACAACATTGTTACAAACCAAATACATTAAACTAGTTACCAATTAAACTGGTAAGCAATTAAACTGTTACAAACCAAATACACTAAACAAACTGGATCATAAAAAAGTTACAAATTACAACAACCACAAGTTATGCGCCATTACAATAATTTACCGGTACACATTGAAGTTCCCGAAGTAAAGAAATACATGCAGAAGGAAAAAACAACAGATAGGACAACACTTAAATCTTACAGATTACAACAACCCAATACATGTAGACATAAAACTACATTATCCACGATTACGACGCGCCTCAGACTCGTCCATATCGTTCCGAATACGCCGTGTCCTTCGTCGACCGACCTTCTATTTCAACAATCGGATGTCCGATACCCATCGATGCTCTGGAGGGGGTGCTGTTGTGAACGATCCATCCACCCTGTACCCGTACACCTCGTTATGCCATGTGGCGTGAACACTTTGCTTGTAGTAATAGTGGGCGATGTACGGACGACACGATTGGTGTGTCTCGGCAGCTGCAGCAATCACATGAGAGCACGGCAAGTGCAGCAGGCGTGGTTTCTGGCAGGAGCACTCGCACTCAGATGCTCTCAGTATGCACATATGTGAAGTCCTCTCTCGGTGGGCACCTCTTCGACCTCGATCACCACAGTGCACGTGGTACCTCCGTTCCAAGCCACTCTCCGGTGTAACACGATGAGTCTGTGCCTTCCGTGTTTTATTGGCCATGTATGTACATATAACCGTTGAGTACATCAGTCGATTGTCCGACATACATGCAACAGACTTGTTGTATCGCTCTATGAAATATCGTTGGGTGCCTAGCAACACACCTTCAACTATACCCACCAATGGAAGGCATCTAGTTCCTTTCATTACCCAGTTGTAAATCTCCACCAGGTTCGTTGTCATTATTCCATAACGCGAACCACCCTCGTCATGCAGAAGGGACCATTTCTCTAACGGCTCGTGTCGTATCCAGTCCGTGAAGCTCTTTATGCTTGTCCCTGGCCTACGCCGAATGTTTGGAGCATCGGTCGGAAGCGCACACAAGGCTGTCGGGTCCTCTCCTTGCTCGTGGTAGACCATAGGGTTCCTTGATGAACTAGCAGCCCCCCTTGGATTCATTGATTGCTTCCTGGTTAGTTCATCCAGGTCCTCCACAAAGGCATCGAATTTCCGCGCTGGTTTTGCTTGCACACCGCTTAAACATGTTCATCAACTCCTTGTTCCTGAATCGACGAAAGAAATTGGCACCCATGTGCCTCATGCACCACCTCGCTCTTCAGTCCGCCACTTTGTCGCTCCCACGACCTCGTAACCCTCCTGCATATCCACGATCGCCCTCAAGCAACCCCCGCATGCCTGGCCGTGGATGACACAAACATCGGGCCTATCCCGCACAACCGCAAGCTTGACTCTCTCAAGGAACCAATACCACCGCCGGTGTTTTCTCCCTCCACAAAGGCCAATGCGACCGTAGAACTCGATTGTTGGCGCCCACCGCGATCGCAGTAAGAATCGACCCTTGTATTTCCCGAGTGAGGAATGTGCCGCCCATGCAAATGACCTGACGACAGGTTTTAACGCACTTATGCATGCGCCGAGGGCGAGGAAGGCCCGCTGCAATACCCACTTACCCGCGCACGGGCCACCAGCAGGAAACTCCTTAAGGTCGATGGATGTACCGGGGTTCCTATTTGATATTGCCCTGAGCAGGTGGGGAATATTCTCGTACGAAGCCTCGTACGTCCCGAACCGTATTTGCAAAGCTGTCCTTTTTGCTCTCCATGCTTTCGCATAGCTAATCTTGTACTGAAACCTCTCCTCGACAGCTGTTATAATGGATCGAGGCTGCAGGTGTGGGTTGTCCACAATCTGACCATAAAACACATTTGCCACCCAGGTGGACGACAGATTGCGGTGTTCCTGCTCCGCTTCCTCCAGTTCACAGTTATGCTCCGTCACTATGGAACATTTCCAGTAGTCCCTCCACTTCCCCTTGTATGCATGCACGCGCCATGGGCACGAATTAACTACGCACTTCACGTCGTACTCTGTTTTGCTGGACTTCACTACCCTAAATTGCCGCCGAAGTGACATTGCCCAGTATTTCACCGCATCCATCACAGCCTCCTTGTCTTTATATATGGCTCCTTGTGTTACCTCGTTGTCATGATACTCCCACGCATCAACGTTCCCTTCATTCATTGTTAGGTCTTCGAAGTTAAAATTACTCCACGCACCAGGGATTGGCACCTCAGTACTATTGTCCTCCTCATCCGACTCTTCGCAATCAGGGACTTCCTCATCCGCACGGCCCTCCTCCTCCATAAGGTCAACTATATCCTCCACCTCCTCCCCCTCGCCGGCCACCTCCCGCGCCTCCACGACAGTCTCCTCGCCCCCGCCGATCCCCTCGCCACCACCAAACTCATGTCCCCCCTCTCCGAGCTCCTCCTCACCTTCATCATCACGTTCCTGCATGTTTGTTTGCCCCTCCTTCACAATATCTACCTCGGCATCACCAACTACCGACACTGACGGAGCTACCGGGTACCACTGTACCAGTAAGATGAGCGGCCAGCTCCGCTCCACAGCATACCCAAGATAGCTCCTCCACGATGTTGTCCCGTTAATAGGAATCAACTCTCCAAAAAAATAGTGTTGCGCACGGCTGACTATTACTCTAATCCGCAGCCGAACTGCCTCTGCATCCAACCTGAACATCCCAAACAACCACTCCAACAAAGTCCTGTATGTCCTATCCCTCGGTCTAGGCATGCCCTGTACGACCATTGAAAATGATGACAAATCTACGCCTGTCGGACCCTGTGCTATCTCGCCATCTCCATAAAATATTTGAAAATATGTCATCTCCGACATGCTGCCTACAACGTCGGACCGAAATTTCAATCAGTTGTCATCTAACCGCATTGCATTACCCTATGAATGTTACACTATATTTATACATTTTTCTGTGCTAACTTCTAACATTGCATGATATTTCATAAGTTCTTTTACTATACTAATTTCTAACCTAGCACGGTTTTTACATATGCTTGGTCGACTACCATTTTTTTAAATATTACTCAACACTACAATATATAAGTCAATCAACTATAAACAAGTATTTCGACTAGCCTAACGTATGACTAAGTTGTAATTTTCAATAACAAAATTTCGAGTACAAAATCCTACTACATTATATTTCTAAATATTACCTACATTACAATTACTACGTTATATTTCTAACCAATCCTACATTACAATCCTAAATCTAAACATTTGTACATTACATTTTCTACATCGAAAACTTCGAAAACTAACCTCCTTTATATTTCTAAAAACTTAACAATAAACGAAAATAAACTTTTATACTACATTTCAAAAAACAAATTTGAAAAAACATACCTCACAAAAACAACGAATCAAACTTTTAATCTTCTTTCTTTTCTTCTCTTCTCCTTTCTTCTCTTTTCCTCTCCTTCTCTTCTTCTCTTCTTCTCTTCTTTCCTCTTCTTCTCTTCTCTTCTTTCCTTCGGTTCGGCTGGTGCTCTCTCCTCTGGCTCCTTGCTCGGCCGAATGGGAGTGGGGGGCGACGGGGGGGGGTGGCTTAGAAGCCACCTATCGCCCCTATTATGGGCGATCGCCCATGTCACAGGCGATAGGTGCCACATCATCTAGCCGTTAGCCCCCACACGGCATCTGCCGTTTATAGCCGTTAGAGGGCCCCACTAATCGCCTGAGTATGGGGCGATCGCCCTGTACATGGGCGACGGGCGTCCAATCCTGCTATTTTTTCGTTCCGAGGTACATTTTCAAAAAAAGAATTTAAAAAAAATATAATATAAAAAAAATTCCATGGACGGCCTCGCAGGCCGCGTCGACGGCTTGGCTGGAGCCCGGTAGCGAGCGCTACCTCCGCGAAATCTCAGTTGCCATACGTACGGATGGAAATGGATTGGATGGATTTATTTTATTTTATTTATATTTTTTTGGATTTGGAATTAGATACGAACTAGTCGGATACGGATACGGATATGTGACGGATTTGAGTTAGAAACAGATAAAGATATACGGATAATACACACATATATAGAGTAATATATGTTAAATTAAAATCATACGAGTACATGACTATAGTAACAAACTATATATCAATCAAACTAAATAGACGTTGTAGAAAGAATATGCTACTTGAGAATCAATAGAACTAACTAATTATTAATATAAATGGGCTGCCATAAAAAATAAGATGAAAATGGGTTGGATCGTGCTGATATCTGAATAGGAAAAATCCGGCTATCCGAAAGTGAAAATCCGAATATTTAAATAAGAAAAATCCGAATATCCGAATCCCGTTCTGTATTTACCGAATATTGGATGCTCCGAATTCAATCCTGAATCCAGATTCAAGTATCCAGATACGGTCTCGGATCTAACCGAATAGTTAAATCCGGTCTCGAATCTCGTCACAACCAGATCCGGTCCCGGATCGGACGGGAGATATCCGACCCGTTTCCACCCCTATTCGTATGCACAGGTCTTTGCGGTTCAGTTTCACCCCTGCTCCTTTCGCTTTCTTTTTTTGGTTCATTAATTCATTTGGTGTGCCATGGAAATGCAGTAGAGATGAGTGTTTCACATTCCACGTAGCAACTGTTTCTTGTGTTTTTGATCTTTTCTTCCCTCTTTAAAGCTGATAAGAACACCAGCTGTGCTGATGCGTAGTTTGATCGGGAATCCTAAACGGTCACTGGGGCTTTGCTTTTGATGCCTCCCAACTTGGGGAATTTGTAGTGGATTTTGTTGAGGTCTATCCAAATAACTCGAGGGATTCAAATCTAGGAGCAATTCCACCTTCCAGGTGTCTGATGAGTAGTATCTTGTCTCGGAAAGTTCACCTAGGATACCCAATTAAGCAGGGGCCTGAAGGAACATAGGCGAAGTGTTCGCAGAGCTGCAGCTCCAGTTAGGATATAGGAATAGGAGTATTTGGTTTGTACCCCAAAGGTTGCCAAATTTTATCTCCTTTTTTCAGGAACAAATTCTAGTTGCGTTAGCCGGGTTTCATAGCCGTTTGAACCAAGATAAAAATCTTGGCGTGATTTCATTTACATTTGCGTCCTAATAATGAAACCGAGGATGGGGCAAATTTTGGCCCCAGTCAAACGCATTCTTATTTCCACTCTGGTAGAGAAGTCCCATGTTATCCTTAGTAGTGACTAGTGTGAGATGATTGTGACAATGTCGATGCCTGGTGGTTCCTATTATCGTGAGATCCAACCAAAACAGGTGCTAACCTGGTTGGAAACTTGGAACGAACATATGCTTTTGTTGACAATATCCTGAGAGAAACAGTAACAGATCATAGCATGTGACCGGGGGAACACTTAGGGAAGCTTTTAATTCTTCATTTAGGTAATTCTTCTGTCAAGATTGCAGCATCACCGATTGCTTGTTCAGGAGGATTTATACATACTTCGTCTACAACTTATTTATTTTTTGAGAGGTAAACGCAAAAGCATTACAGTTATCATTAGTTAAACTTTCTAAGGAACAGCAAAGTTACAAAACCATTCAGCCTATATGCTACTGAAAGACAACTGCCTCCTTAGCTTCCATTGCCTCAGTTGCATCTTCCCTGTGGCTTCGTCACTTGTCACCTCATCGATAAGATCCTTAAAAATGGATCTTTCAATGTCCAAAACCATGCCTTGTAGCTCCCTGTCGAAAAAACTCTTCCATTCTTTCATTCCACGTATTGCATCCTCGGCTAGCATGCTCTCACCTTCCTCCTCTTCAGAGCTGGTTATTATTGAGGCCTCGGACTGGAGCCTGTCGATCTCTGCGCACAAGTCCTTGAAAAGTTGCCACCCGCTCAACTTCTTGGATCGAAGAAACTGCGCTGATCGACTCGCGGAATCGTTGATGAGTTCATTTGCAAGATCGAAGATGAGCCTACGATGAAGCCTTTTCGTTTCTGGTTTTGCTTGCTCGAGGATGACGAAAAGCTCTGGATTTATTGAGTAGCTGGATGATCGCAGCTGATGGGCTCCCCCACCGAAACTTAGTTCATTGTGCAGGAGGCCTGATGCTGAGAGTATCTCATAGATGTACTGGTGATCTTTATTGGCAGTAACTGATGATAAAATCTCATTGGTGTTCAGAGCTTCATCACTCAACAATTGCAAGACCTCGAGCTTCTGGATGAGGGCTCTCATGTTCTCTGGTTTTATCTGGTTGCCCTCACTGCTTGTCTTTGACGGTGGCGTGTCAGGGAGGCTTGTTGGGTTCCAACAATCATCTGACGTATGTGTCTCACCATCTGAACAAATAAATAAAAAGGTAATGAAGTCGAGACTCGAGAATTCCAAGCTATCTAATTCAGATATTAAAAAAAATCAGGTATACTTGTGGGCTCATCTACATAAGTATGTATGCACTCTAACAAACATATATCATGTTCCTGCATGTCAAGTGCAACATGTGGTGTTCCATGGAGATGTTAGGTGCAGACATGCACAACTGCAGGCAGCAAGGAACATGTACTCTAGAACTGTTTGGCACAAGCAAACACCTGCATGTGAATCTGCAACTGTCAATTTACTGTGATCCTTCCCAGCTCGAAGGACCACAAGCTATATTTGGTTGCATTGATCACTGGTTGCCTGTCATAATGATTGGTTGGTGGATGTGCTTACAGATAAGTATGCTTGTCCTATGCCTAACAGCGTGGGATTCGTGAACTGATGGAAACCAGACATAGAACTAGCTCACATTTGTACAATTATGCTGAAGAATGGTTTGTCAGATCAAGTGCTCACCTTTGAAGGAATCTGATATCCTCTTCAGAGAAGGCGACGACCCGTCATGATATAATGAGGCATCAAGAACTGATACAGGACTCAGGATGTTCTCCAGCGGCTGGATCTTCTTCTTGTCAGAATAGAGAATTGTAGAAGTTTCCTGGAATAAGGGTTGTTATTCAGTTATATTTATGAGCAGTGCTTCTATGCTTTTCCTTTTAGTACAAGTTGCACAAATCTTGAAGCAAAGGGGTAAGTGTTATCTGTACCTCACGATTCAGTGCTGAAGCTGTATTGCCTCGATGGACAAACGATGAGTTCGCATTCACAGGATTTGGATAACCGATAACACCAGCATCAACCTGCTTCGCCAAGCTGATTTTGCTTTCAGGAATCTGTAACACCTCATCGTCATTGCAGATGCTCTTCGCTTGTAAAGGCTTTGATCTTAGTCTGCATCTCGGTGACACTGCTTCGTTGGATTTCTTGCTTGGGGACATTGGCGGCACCGGCGGGCGAGACCTCCTTTCAGAGTCCGCCTTCTTCTGTACCAGTCTCGGGCTCAATGAGCTGGAAGGCCTTGGTGAGCTTGCACCGCTCGCAGGCTCCTCGCCCATGGAACGAGCCCTTTCATTGTGAGGATGAATCCTCTTCCTGTCGCTGCTTTCATCCTGTTTCCTGGTGAAAGCTGGCTCACCATGCCGCAACCTGCCAAGACCTCTTGGCCCTGCAATGGGAGCAACCAAAGCAAGTGAAGCATCAGGTTTTGTGGTGCCTCTTGCCGGCTTCATGATCACGATTGGAGACAGGAAATTTTCAGGACTAGTGGTTCGTTCAGAGGCTGCCTTCTGAATGGGCATTAATCCGGCATTGGTGTCCTTTGCGTGCAATGCACCCAGTATCCTGAGAGCCCTCAAGTCCTTGCTGCTGCATCCCGACGACTCGAGACCCCTGAGCCTTCTCTGTACGTCGGCGTAGATGGATGCACTTCTTGGCCTCGCTTCAGAACAGTATCCAGTTACACCTCTCTCCTGCTGCCTCCAGGGGGCAGCTTCAGGGAGGATTCTTGGAGAAGGCTTGGTTTTTTTCAGTACTGGAGACTGGTTCATCGGCTGCGATACACTGGGATCTAGGCACGTACTCCTGGGGGATGGTGACGGGCGAGCATTTTGTGCGCCATGGACTGGTCTTGGTGATCTTGCAGGCTCGCAGATATCAGGAGTTTCTTCCAGCCCCATGAGCTTGGCAACGACACTGCTGGCCCGACGATGGCTCAGCGATTCTTGGGGTTTCGAAGCACCCAGGAGATTGTCATCGGTTCTTGCGTAACCAAAGTTCTTCAGACGCAAACCTGGATTCGTAGACTCTTTCCTGCTGTCCAAGGACAGCCTAGGGAGCTCCCTGAGCTTTGCTGAGGGCTTCTTGCTGTCTTGAGCTTCAACCGGCCGCCGGAGTTGTTGGTCATCACATGAGAAGCGCGGTGGCCTGCTGGATTCATCGGCATACGCGGGGACCCCAGTGCTCCTGTCGATCCCAATCGCATGAGCTCCATCTATTGATTTGGAGATCAGCAATGGCCTCGGTGAATCTCTGTGCAATCCATTTCTCGCCTCCTTCATTGATGCCTTGGCGGCCAGTCCATGGGAGTCCCGGTTGATGGAGTCCTTCACGATGTCTCCAAAACCGGTGTTTGGGTGCCTGGATTTAGCCTCTATCTTGGAGCACCTCGAGCTTGGTGAGCTCCTCAGCCGGTTGATGTTGATGTTGCCGTCCAGGGATGAGAACGAACAGCACGACGAGGAAGAAGAAGATGCTCTCGATGGTTCCATTGAGAGACTACTGTTCTCGGCCATACTTTTGCTGAAGGTATTCTCCTGCACAAGTAGTTAGTATCGAGTTAAAACTATGTGTTTTGAGGCAGACAAACTGATGTATGCACATGAGTTACTTCTTTCCTGACAGAACACTAGGGAAATTACCAGAGAGATGTTTTTAGTAGCTGGGGTTTTCACCGTGACATTGCTGCTGCTGCTGCTGCTTGGAAGTGCATGGCCTGTAAAATTTTAGTTGGGTTTAACCCAAAAGACAGATAGTTCAACGGTAAATATCTGATATTTTTAGAAAAAGGTAAATATCACCACAATGTCTAAATTACAAAACGCCTTCGTGGATGATTGAGGCAAAAAAAAAGAAGGTGAATATCCAAAAGCTTCATTTACTACTATCATTTGCTTTTACGTGAACGGTAATTCACTGTGTAATTTCTCATCGCCTCATTTGTCCTCCGTATGTGCGCCGTACAGTTGCATTCCTGCAACTTCTGAACTATACCATTGGCCATCATTGTGTCAGTCAGATCTTGTTCATGAATCTCCCAAGGACAAAAAAAAAACCTGTTCTTGCGTGGTACTTTCTACATGACATAAATAATTTTATATTAGCATCTGCTTCTTATACTGTTCAGAATTCCATTGGTACAATTCATTCTGTCTCCTGACGCTTGTTCAACTTGGACAGGCCTTCTTGTTAGTTTACAAGAAAAAGGGAATCTGAAGTGCAAACAACAGAGTGCAACGAACGAGGAGGAGTACCTGGAGGCTGCGTGCTCCGGGCTCCCCGACCACCACCACGTTGCCGTGCGGTGAGAAGGCGGCGGCGGTCGAAGATCTGGAACACGCCGGCCATGCACCCCATCTGCCGGTCCAAGTCCGCCATCTCCTGGGAGAACGCTTGCATCATTCTTGCCGGCATTTCGGCCAGCTTCTGCTTCTCTACCAAGCAATGCAGCGATGGAGAGAAGAGAGGTTTCAGTTCAAGGTAGCACCACCCTTGCAGCTGCGGCGGCCCATGGCTATGTCAGAATGTCACAGAACGAACCAGACCAGCAAGAACCTTCCAAGCAAAAGAGAAAGTACGTGCAGACTACACAGTCTTCTCTTCTCTTCTACTCTTTTCCTTTCTGGCTGGACGGATTGAGTTCAGAGGAATGCTATGTATGTCAAGAGGAGGGAGAGAAGCTGAGGATTTAAGAGAGAGAGAGAGAGAGAGAGAGAGAGAGAGGGGATGTGTAGATGCATTGCACATTGCAAGGTGTGTGTGTGGCTGCAACTGGTCCTGCGCCACAATACATAATACTGTGCAAGGCCATGTGGGCTGATCATTGTGGGCATGTGATGGGTGTCAGGCAGCATCGTCATCTGTCCATCCGTCCGGCCGCCAGATACAGCGTAGATCAGGGCCTGCCAGGCAGTGTTAAGGAAGGAAGGAAGGGCTCGTGGACGGCGGCAGCACTGGATGCGCTCGTTTGTTTGTTCGGCACGCCGGCGTTAAGTGCGGTGTCCCCGGCACGGTCGTTTTCGTCCCCCATCTACAGCATCATGCAGTCGGTCATTGTAACACCCAAAGTTTGTATGTTTTGATTTAATTAATTATTTATGATTTTTTTAAAAGATTTTTCTTGAATGCTCTGGAATTTTTAATGCCTTTTGCTATTTTTAGTGTTATAAAAATAATTTATTTGGGAAAAATTATAGCCAAAGTTATGCTGAAAATAGTTTCCCTAATTTCAAAATAATTCAAAGTATTTTTGAGAATTTTTCTAGAATTTTTAAACTCTATTTGGTATTTATTTAAAGTTCATTTGTATTTTTGAGATTATTTTAAAATTAAAAACGAAAATAAAAATTCAATCTCCGTTTGGGCCGAGCCCATACGTCCGACCCATTTCTCCTTCATTCGTCGGCCCAACCTATGCGCTCTCCTCTCTTTTCCTTGGGCCAAGGCCCAATCCGCCCCGCCCCCACTCTCTCTCTCTCTCTCTCTCTCTGTGTGTGTGTGTGTGTGTATTCGGCTGACAGGTAGGCTCTTCCCTTACCTCCCTTCTCTCTTTTATCTCTCCTCCATGGCCGGCTGAATAGAGTTTAAAAATCCCGCAATTTTCACGCCGGCTTTTCCCCATCTCATGCGTGGATAAGCCCCCCATTCTGCTGCCTTATCCAACCATCGCCGCCCCTTAGCCCCTCCCATTCCGGCACCACAATCACGCCGTCCTTGCCGCCATTTTCGCACCAGCTGCACCCGTTCGAGCTTCCCTTCCCTCCTATAAATAGCCCCCTACCCCTACCCATCCTCTCCTCACTTCACCCCCTCCTTCCTCCTTCCCGCATCCAAGTGCTGCCACTGAAGCTATCTTCCACCACTCAAGTGCCGCCATCGCCTCTGTCCCCTCTGGTTCGCCGCCAGTGCCGCCGACGTCGCCTCGCCGCCGGTGCGCTCCTCCACTGCCGCCGCCTCTGGTCGCCGGCGCGCCGCGCCCGTGCGCTGGTGCACGCCCATCGCACCTCTCCATCATACACCTGGCGCGCTGTGGACCCAGTCAACCACCCCGGGCCCATTTCAGTCAAAGGGAGTTTCTCCTGTTTATTTTTAATTTGTGAAATTTTATTTATGACACAAGCGTGATGTCACAAATCAGGTTTTATTTTGAAAATAATTCAGAAGTTCGAAAGTTTTCCAATTTCTCTCATTTTATGTGTTTTCAAACTTCTCTGAGCTCGTTTTTCTCCCGTTCGAACTCCATTTAGCTCCATTTTTCTTTCTACATTCATATAAAATTCTAAATTTATCTTTTATGCTAGTTGAGTATTTTATTCGAATTTAATTTAAATTTAGAAGTTTTTCGTGTATAGATTTCGGAGAGTCGGAGGAGTTTGTAGTCGACAATCTTGAGCAGCAATCTGTCGAGCAAGGCAAGTTACACCTCATTTATCACGTTGATCCTAGTTTTTAAATTGTATTTTAAATTTAACTTATTTCATGAATAAGTTATGTCCATAATTGTTAAACCACCATTGAAATTTGAATCTTTATGCCATTGTAACCATAAGAAAATATTATTTAATATGTGATATACTTAAAATTGCTTAGACATGCTTAGAACTAAAATTATGATGTTTTGGAAAATTTATGCCAAAATAAGATTCTCTTAAAATAAAAAGACATAATGATATTCCCTAGAAATGGTATAGTTAAAATGAAAACATGGTTTAGACCGGGCGAGAAATGATTGAGAAGTGATTTCATCATTGTTTTGGGTTTGTGAATAGTCTTGCCTAGTTAATTAAGGACTGGTCTGGGTTTCGCTGAATGTAAAGTCTAATCACACTTCCATAAGTCTAGAATGGGATAGACCTGCCTATTCCTAATGATGCATACTATGAACAATCATGCCATTAGGTGAAAAGTGGTGTGAGCGTGAGGTTGCCATTCCTGACGGTGTCCGCAGGCAGATACTCGAGCCAGGCTCGAGCAAAGTCCGCGAGGTAGATGGGGAGGTACTGGATGATGAAGAGATCATCAACCGCTCCCCCCGCCCGGCAGGCGAGCCGGTAGTCTTCCAGCCAAACACTGGGGTTTACCACCCCTATGTATTTGGCTATGTTGACCGGGGCCCGGAACCTGGCCGGGAAGTCGGCGTTGCGGATGGCGCGAGCAAACACCTGCGGTCCCGGGCCATCGGGGCTTGGACCACAGTTGTCGCGCCGTCCGCTATCCGCAACCAGCGATTGTGCTGCCGTGCCGACAGCTCTTCTTCACGCCTCGAGAGTGGCGCGAAGATCATGGTTGTCCCCCAGGCGATGGCGCACCGGAGTGCGCGATGTCTGGGGTCGCTCGAGCTGTAGCGTCGTCTTCGCTGGGCTCTGCTGACCCCACGAGGATGGGCGACCCGGGCGGCTTGAGGTCGCGCCCGAGTAGTGGGAGCCGGAGCCCTGCGCGTGCTGTACGGCAGCCCATTCCATCAGCCCCCGGAGGTTTTGGTACGTGACCTTGGCCTTCAGGTCCGTCAGCTCAGGGAACCTATGGAGCAGCATCGCAGCTGCGGCGACGTTTTGGCTTGCATGGGGGAAGAACGGAAGACCGTCCGACCTCCCGGTGAGCTGGTGATGTACCTGGCGCGCGTGCGCCGGATACAAGTGGTGGATCGAGCCGACGCTGCTACAGGTCGACCTGGAGCTTGTCGAGCTCGGCCTCGCGGGCCTCAAGCTCCTCGCGCTGCCGCTGGAGCTCAGCGCGACGAGCTTGGAGGCGCGCGGGGCTTTCACGCCGGTCCTCATTGTCCTGCGCTTCGGTGCACGGGAGGAGAGTTCCGGGACTCGCGGGGGTGGCGGACGGGTCCGCCACGCCTGCCATGTTGCATTCGCGAGAATGCGGCCTGCGCGGGGGGTGCTCCCTTTCGGAGTTGGAGCCGTGGCTGGAGGAGTCCCCCAGCAAGTCGTGGAGGGAGGCCAACACGTAGCCGGTCATTGCCACGAGCTGGGAACCCGTGGAGGGCGGGGCCGCCGCCCGTTGTTGAACACGCATGGCGCCGCCAAGGGCGATGCCACCGTGGAGTAGCTCCGTTGTCGAGGCCCGCGCGGAAGCCTCGAGGCGAAGGTTGCCGAGGATGTCGGCAACTGTGTCCAGGCTCGTGGAGGAGGCCTGGTCACGAACAGCGGTGGGGATGAGCACGAGCTCTCCTGTCGTAGTGGCGACGAAGTCAAGGGCGCCGAAGCGGATCCAGCCCCTCGACGCTGGTGCGCCGTCGCGTGAGAAGGAAGCCATCGGGGAAGCGGATGGGAATCTGGAGACGATAGTGACGATGACGCGCGAGAAACCCCCCTACCTGGCGCGCCAACTGTCGGTGTTTCGACCACCAGCAATACGATTTTTCGGTCTAGGGGGTTCGCGCGCTACCTCTCCCTGAATGGCCTGACTCAAGGAGTCCAAGATGTATACTGGTTCGGGCTGAACGTCCCTACTCCAGTTCGTGAGGTGAGTGTATATTATCCTTTCGGGGGGTTAAATGGTGTCTTCCTTTTTCTCTTGTCTCGGTCCCCTCTTTTCGGGGTCCTGCCTTTCCTTATATAGACGAAAGCGGCAAGTTACATGGGAGTTTGGAAGGGAGAAAAAAAAGGAAAGGGGTGTCCTATGTCTTGGAATCTGGTCTTCGGTCTTGTCGTCCGACCGGCCTTCGTCCACCCCCACGCCGAGTCGGTAGTCTTGCAGCGGGGGGTTCTCGGCCGGGTTGGAGAAGTGATGACTGCTCCGTACGATTGTCAGGCGCCGATATTAATGGTATTTGACCTCAACGTGGCCTCGGGAGGGGGCATTCCCCTCCGTTGCGTGTCAGGATGATGGGACCGGAGCTTGACTTCTTAGGCGGCCTCCCTGACACCTTGGGAAGGAGCCACCTACCCTGGTGCAGACGTCTTGGGACGTCACACCAGTAGGGCAGGTGTCCAAATGCTTCGAAGGAGTTGCCAGACGCCCGACCCAGGGGCCTGAGCGAAGCCGGGCACCCGACTCTCGAGGGCCTGCAGCCTCAGATTTGTGCTTGGCCGGGGGCAAGATCCCTTCGTGGCCCACGGGCCCTTGGTCGGAACTGGGCCTCAGAGGCAGCCCGTTCACTGTCCCGGGCTGCTGGGGATACCCATGGTATGTGTACTCATCACATATACTCCCTCCTGTCATAAATAGTTATAGTTTTAAATATTGATATGGTCTTAAAAAGATTGATTGTACTACGAATTTCTATTATAATATGTTTATAAAAAACCAATAAAATTATAAGATGATAAAAGTATTTTTCAAGTTAAATATACACGTATAATTTTTATGTAACTAATTTAAACATTTTAAAAATATAGTTATAGTTAAAAATTTTATTTAAAATGATAACTATTTATGATGGAAAGGGTATATATTTTTTTAACTGCAGCGCACCGTTTGACCATGCTCTCATCCAAATGTTGATACTTGTGCCATCTGCAACTAGAAATGCCAAAACAAGAATATTTTGGCCCTCGTGCCACTCAAGATGAAAGACTACGCAACAGAGATTTTCTTCTTTTCTGAGTTCTAACTAGAGGTGGGCATTGGGCCGGGCTTTTTTGGGCCGGCCCGAAGCACGATGGTATGGCACGGTGCAAAGCACGGCACGGCAGATTTCGGCCGCCGACGCAATCAGAAGACGTGCGTCGCCCGAGAACCAGGCACGACGCGGCACGGCAAGACGGCACGACGCTTTGGGCGCGCGACGGCAACGGGCACGAAATCACGGATTAAGGCTTAAAAGTTGGCGATATTGTTGATTCAGTGGCATCTTCAAGCATTGCATTTATGTTTGACATTTTGTTGATGTGATTAGTCTCTTATGTAATTAAAATAGGTAGTTTAGTAGTAGTGATTTGTTTTATTTCTTTGTTCGTCACAATAGTAAAATGGGTCGGGCTTGGGCTTCAAGACGGCTGCACGGCATAAATGGGCCGGGCTTGGGCTCGCCAAAGTGAGTCGGGCCAAGACGGCAAGAGCACGATGGGTCGTGGCACTAAGCACGGTTTCGGCCCGAAGCACGATGGACCCGGGCCGGGCCGGCACGGCACGGCACGACGCCCACCTCTAGTTCTAACTACTATTCAGGCATCTGCAGGGTGCACAACTCCCGGCGTTCATTCAGTGCATTTTTTACGGGTACTGTTGAGGCATCCGTGGACCGTAGGTCTAGGGCCATTGCTTCAATTTTTTGACAGCTTTTGTTTTAAGAAAAAATGGATTATTTGTCGAACGGGAGGATTCTGAACAGTTTCTCTGAGAATCAGAAGCTGATTTTGGTATAGAATCAGAATCTAGCTGAAACATGATTCTCACTGATTCTCGCCGGCTCGGTCCGAAACTTAGAAGTTGTAGCCAACTCGGCCCGGTTCTCCCATATCAAAAGTAGCTTCTCCCATAATCCATAATCCATAATCCAGAAGCTGAAACGAACTGGGTCTAGTGTTAATGGCAGATTCAAGATTTCCAGAATGAATGTTATGAGTTACACAAATATTGTTCCATACAAAATATAAAGCTTCACAATAAAAAATATATACAAAGTATAAATTGTTTTTTACTAGAGATAGCTTTTGAAATAATTTAGATTTGTGAATTAGGGATTTTAAATCTACATGTTTCCTCTTTATTTTTGAATGCTCTACATGCTACAATTCAAAAATCATAATTTACCGTTACAAATTAATATAATGTTGATAGAGTTGTGAATTGAGGATTCAGATTTGGGAATCAATAATTAAATTTACGTATGCGGTTGCTGATGCCGAATACCCAGCTGTTGTATGTTGTTTAGCACCTGTTCTTGCCCCGTTGGATGCCTCCACCTTGACCCATCGGTAGCCGATGGCGTCGCACCTTTCATCCCCGACTCGATGCTCGCCTCGGCATAGGACTGCCATGCAACACGTCGTTGCTGCTCCTTGCCTCACCGGACACCGCCACCTTGACCTGGCAGGTGTCACCAAAGTCGCACCATCCATCCCTAAGTCAGTGTTCGCCGCGGCTACAGGGGCCATAGCTGTCTCGTTGTGCACCACTCCTTGTGCTACTTGCCCTTGCCACGTTCGCATGTTCGCTGGTGCCGGTGGTTGCTCCACGCTCGTCTGCTGCCTTGCTCCCTACCAGCTTGCACCTGCCCCACAGCTCTCATCGGTCTTTGTTGGGCTACCGCATACCACCTGTGCTGCCACCACAAAGAGAGTGAGAGAGCATAGAGTGTGAGGAATGGAAAGAGAGTTGGCTGTTGAACTTGAGGAATAGACGAAGACTAGACATTGGTGATTGGACTGCACAGAGAAAATTGAGAGATAGAGTGGTTGGGAGAGATTAAAATAGATTTAGAGGTTGAAATACATATTTTAAGTCTACTTACTAGTATATACGCATAATATACCTATTATATACTGAGTTTTTTAGTGGGTGGGACAGATTAAAATAGATTTAGAAGTTGAAATACATATTTTAAGTCTACTTACTAGTATATACGCATAATATACCTATTATATACTGAGTTTTTTTTTTTTAAAAAAAATAGGTATATATGTGCACATCTATATTCCTATCCTACATCCGCCACTGCCCGGCGTGACCGTGAATTCCCCACGTTTGTCATGGTGATCAATCATCAATTCGTCTTCTTAATTTGAGATGGCCTAGCTCGGTCCTTGTAATTGAGCCCACTGCCAAAATAATCCTGTCAGCTCCATACACATCGACTGACAGATTCCTCTCGAAGCCTAGGTCGACCAAAGAGTCTCCTTACGTTCGTGAGCACATCATGATATGAACTTAACTCCTTGGAACTCTGCGAACAGTATCCACATTGCGGGGTGTCAACATGTTGTGACCCTGCTGATATGCACCAGAACGGGGCACGTGTGAGGTCTGATACAGTAGAGCTTTTACTATTGTTGAGAGGTATTATAAGCAGTATATCTCGATCAAATTCTTTTAAAATCTTGGTACTTCTTGATAGTCTATTTTTCAAATTTTTAGTGTCTTTTATACCTTTTAGTACTAATTTAATGGATAGCTTAGCATCTTCTAATGATGATAAAAGATATCTGATTTAGAGTTACTAGGTAGAATGTACAGCGCACGTCGCACCGTGTAAGATTTGCTATGTTTTTTTTTTTCTAAAAAAGGCTGCAGGAGGATCATAGCATGTTTTTTTTCGGAGCGATTTCAAAAAAAACTGGATGGGTAGGAGCCGTCTACGAATTTGCGTAACCATGGATTCATTTTTTTTTGGAGTGATCTCTAAAAACAGGATGGGTAGGAGCCATCTACTAATTTGCGTAATCACTCGGGAAAAACGGAGAAATGATCTTCTTTTGCCGAGTTTAATACTCTATACGTTCACCTGTGAATAATACATGTTTCTAAAAATATTATAGATCGAGTTGAAAAAATAACTATAGAGATACCGCTCTAATATTTCGAAAAATATTAGAAATCGAGTTACAAAAAAATAGAGAGATAGAGTTGTACACATCTTTCTTTTGACGAATTTGGTTAACATTCTATTATTACCCGGTCAACCTCCTTTTGTCGAGTTTAATACTCTATGTGTTGACCAGGTAATAATACATATTCTGAAAAATATTAGAGATACCGACCTTCTTTTGTCGTACTCTATACGTTCACCGGTGAATAATACATGTTTCAAAAAATACTATAGATCAAGTTGCAAAAATAACTATAGAGATACAGCTCTAATATTCCAAAAAATATTAGAAATCGAGTTACAAAAAAAAAATATATAGAGAAATAGAGTTGCACATATATTTCTTTTGACGAATTTGGTTAACACTCTATTATTACCCGGTCAACCTCCTTTTGCCGAGTTTAACACTCTATATGTTAACCGGGTAATAATACATGTTCCAAAAAATATTTGAGATGACAACTTTTTTTGTCGAGTTTAGCACTCTATGCGTTTACGGAGTAATAATAGATGTTTCGAAAAATATTAGAAATCAAGTTGGGAAAAAAAGTCTAGAGATTAGAAATCGAGTTGGAAAAAAAGTCTAGAAATAGAGTTGTACATATATTTATGTTGACAAAAAAGGACCTGAACGTAAGAGACGGAAACCTATTTGTTTTTTGTTTTTTTTGACCTGACCGTTACCTTGAAAAATTAGAAAAGGGCTCGTTCGCTATTTGTATTTAACGGATTTTTTTTTGTAAAGTAACGAACTGAGGGACCTAAACGCTATTTGAAACGTTTTTTTTACCCTCACAAATAATCGCAAAGAATCCTTTTGTAATTTACAGAGACCTTTTCGTAATTTAGAGAAAGTGGAAGGAGTTTTTTTCAAAATTGCCAAACACACGACGTGGCCGGCGGCCGGCAATTCCTTCCTAGCGCTATGATAAGTAATTACTCCCTCCGTTTCTTTTTATAAGGCGTATTTGGTTTCGTTAGGACAAGGCTTTGACCAATAATTACTCTATTAGCATATAATTTTTATGACACAAAATTGATATTAGTAGATTTGTATTCAAAAGTACTTATATATAATTATGATTTTGTATTGCATAAATGATATATTAATGAAGTAATCGTTGGTCAAAGTCTTGTCCTAACGAAATCAAATACGCCTTATAAAAAGAAACGGAGGGAGTATATATGAGGCATGTTTCTCCAAAATTTAAGGTCCAGGTACACTCTCTGCTTGCCCGAAGACAATCTCCAAATTCTTTTTTCGTAAATCGTGCGAGTAGTAGTGAGAATTTCATATTTGAGGACGCACATAAACGTAGAACAGTAATTCCAAAAAGTTATTCATCGTAACTCGTGTATGATTCTTTACATGTGGTAGTAGCAGTACCACTCTTTTGGTGCGTAGTAGAGGTTGCAGATTTTTTTAAAATAATATACTGTTTAAATATTTTTATAAAACTAATACATCAAATTTTTTCTATAAAAATATACATCCATCACCATTTTAATTGACGATATAAATTTTCTCGCCATTTCAATTAATGACAGAAACTCTGTCGCGAAATAAATTAGCGACATACCTTCTGTTGTCAAATGAAACGGTTCTATCGTCAATTGAAATAGCGACAGAAGCTTTAGCATCGGTCAAACGAATCTGTGACTAAATTATATGTCCGCCAATTCAATTAGCAACAGAACAGACATCTATCGCCAATTGAATCGATGACACACGCTTCTGTTGCCAATCCAATTTGGCGACTGTTCATCCGTAGCCATTTGAAATGGGCGACTAAATGGCGACAAATGAACAGTCACCAAATAAAATGGCGATAGATCTACTGTCACCAATTTTATTGGTGATAGAAGCTCTGTTGCTATTTCATTTGGCAACGATTCATCTGTCGTCATTTGAAATAGCAATAGAGATATATTTTTGTAAATATTTTTTTGGTGTATTATTTTTGTAAATGTAATATTTCTTTAGAGTTGAAAAAACTGTTTTTTTTGGGGGGGGGTTGTTAGTTTTGTGCCAACTTTGGGCCATCAGACTTGTCTTTTTTAGCCTAAAGGGGGATTTCCCCCACCCCAAACCCTAGGGCGCCTCCACCATCCTGGTCGCCCTTCCCCTTCCTAATTTGAGCAAAAATAGCAGCCACCTCCTTCTCCCCTTGCGCCACCATCTCTCCCTCCAAGGTGCCCCTCCCCTACCAAATCCTTCTAGGCGTCCTCCCCTGCTACCCTTGGTGCGTCTCTCAACCTAGGGCTTCCCCGAAATGTGGCGATTGGGGCTGGGCTGCGAGGCGAGGAGCAGTGTGAGCAGTCCGGGAGAGGAGGGGATTCGTGTTCGTCGGCGTCCTCGACGATCTCTGGGAAGGTATTTGCCTAAGGCATTCAATTGGGGGTTAGGAGGCTAGTTATTTATTGCTGGTGCTAATGTCGGGAATTTAATTGTTAGAGGGGGATCTAATTCCATGACAGGTTCTGGACGTTTAGGTAGAACAGATCACTATTTTGGGATGTGATTTAGTGAACTCTAGATTCATTTCCTGAGGGGACGGTTGTTTTAAAAATTGTAGATCTTCGTTTTATCTTTCATTAGAGACTAAGATCATGAAGTTTCATTCAGCCATTTGAAATTTATGGCTATTTTACAGAAGGCTGTCCAGAATCTATCGCGGTTGATAGCACCTATGGTAATTTGCAATTTAGGGTTAATTAAAGGCTAAATAAAAAAATTTTCAATACTTCGAAAAAGTTGGAAAATTTTCTATAGATTGTGGACATGTCCTCGTTTACTAGATTTGAAGTTGTAAAACTCAAGTTATGGTCATTTGAAGTCTGCTATCCGGATTGGCAGTAGACTGGTTTCAGGGTTTCGGAGTTGGCATAGGTACGATATCGTTTTACGTTTTGTGCTTGCTGTAGTGGCATGATTTGGAGTTGTATGCAACTTATTTCAGGTGGTGTAAATCCAAGAGTGTCTGAAAACACAAGAAAGTTGCCTAGGGGGGGTGAATAGGCAATTTAAAATTAAAACTGAAATCGTCGCAGCGGAAAGAGTATCGGAACTTCCGGTGCAATATCGGAACTTCCGACTTAATCGGAACTTCCGATACTTGTTCAGAATGTCCGATAGACTTTAACAAAGATGACGACCTACTAAGTGCAACGAGCTTCAAGAGTAATCTAAGAGATTTGTAACAGTACAAGACGGATTCAAATAGATATGTAGTCACAAAGAAATGAACTAAAGTAAATTAAGTGGAGCGACAAAGATTTGTTCCCGGAGTTCAGATTCTTGAGGGAATCCTACGTCTCCGTTGAGGAAGCTCCAAAGAGCCGGGTCTTTTCCAACCCTTTCCTCCCAAACCTCGGTCACACTTGAGGCTTGGTTCCACTATTGGATCCTTTCCTTTCGGAGGCGGAATCGGCCTTCACTGTAACACCTCGGCATTTAATATGCCTGAATGCTACCAAACATAAGCTAAACAACATCTAAATACCATAATTAAACATAAATTCCAGCAAAGGCGCACATGCTAAAAACCGAGATTTCGGCAGCATCTCCTTTGTTTTAACATGATTTGAAGGAGCAACACAGTAAAGCAATATAAGGAAATATGAGAGACAGCTAAAACAGCAATAATTAAAGACTTAACGACAATATAAGTCTATTTTGAAGCACTTAATGTCTCCAAGAGTCAAACGAACAATAAAACTCTCATATAGCAAAGCTAAACCTTAAAGCAATAATCATAACACACAGTTTATTACCAAAACTAATTGAATGACTTGTGGAATCAAAATGAGTGAAGCTACGTGCGGACGTGTGACTATTTCCCTTTCCCGCATGCCGGTCTCATGGTACCTAAAACAACAAGAAAACACAAGCGTGAGTTCAAAACTCAGCAAGCATATTGCAATGGTACAACAAGAACAATTACATAGCAATAATATCTCACATCATGTAAACCATCTCATTCATGGTCACATATCATCATCATCATCATTATGTATGCAGTGCAATGCGATGCTCATGTCTCCTTGGAAACTCATACCGGTATGGTTGAGTGCACACCCGTCGGTATGCACCCTCTCCCCCTTCCATCCCGAAGAGGGAGGGTGCCTACTCCTCGCTTCCGTTCACCGCGGTGAATGGAATCACGATGTAGGACTTACTCTTTGGCTCTCTGGAATAGTCATAACTTTCTCACCGACCTTCCTCGGATTAGTTATGACTTTCTCACCGCCCGGGCCATGTAACATGCCATGTATGCAAATATGCCAACATCATAATAAACTTGTACATTAACACATGGAATCATAGCATACTCATCATATCATAGGAAATCATTAAAGCATGGCAAGTGATCATGTCATATAATCAAGTTCATCTAGTCTCAACTAGCAACCTACAAACCGCTATCCATTACAATACACTTGCCTCAACCACGGGCAACGGATTGGCGGGAAGTAGAAGGCACTCCCGGGGTCGCACCACCTGCACATAGGTACCACACACTCACCATCATGTCCACAAAACAGTACGCAAACCCTCATCTACCCCGACATTGCCAACTACTCGCAAAACCCAAAAACAGAGGTTCTGTCCCGTCGGGACAGCAGCCTTCCAAAAGGCATAACTTGGGTTCTGGGACTCCGAATCAATTAACGAGTACATCCTCGCGTAGCTTAGGAAATTTCCTAACTTTTTCTAGGTATACAGAAAGACTGATTCGGAATCTAAAGTTGTTTAATCTACAAAATACCGTGATCTGTTCCAATCACGTCATAGATTTTAATACGCTCGGTAAAACAAGCATAACTTTCAAACGGCTAGGCGAAATTTAAAGTTCTTTATACCCACTGAAAGGTATTGAAATTACCTACAACTTCTTCAACAGTCGTACGACCAAATTCCGACTCTAAATTGGCGAAAAACCAAACCCTAGGCCGATTGCTCATGCTGCCAGAAACAGAGAACGTGGCAACTTCTAGATCTAATCCAATCTACTCAATTCCAGCACCACCAATTGATCTAAAAACATGATAATGACCCTTAGAACAGTACCTAGCCCAACCCCAAGGAGTCCCATGGCCATACCTTCGCCCGACGCACGAAAACCCAATAGATGTCCTCCCGGAACGCTCCTCGCTCCAACGGATGGATCTTCGAAGTGCAGGGGTGGGGAGGCTACCCTAGGGCAGCAAGGGGTGGAGGAGAGGTGGTGGAGTGGTGGGGAGCAAAGGGGGCAAGGGGAGGGGGCGCACGGCCACAAGGGAGAGGGGGAGGTGGGGGGTGGCGGCTAGGGCAAGGAGGGAGGGGAAGGGTCGCACATAGGAGGGGGGTGGGGCGCATGGCAGCAGGGGAAGCCCCCTTTTTACAGCCCAAACAGGATTCCTAATCCTAAATGGACTCATACTCCATCCCACCAAAGCCCACAACCCTTTCCTCTAGGCCCAAAACTCCCCGGAAAGGCCCAAACTCCCGGAAACGGCCCGGAAACGCTATTAACCTCCATACCCTATAGTTTTAACCTTAATTCCACATTTCATAATGTTTTTGACCTCAACATTCACATTTTGTAATGCCACAATCTCTAATTTCACATTTTATAAAGTTTCAGCATTCCGTAGTGTCATATTCACAAACTTCTCACGGCGTCCCACAACCTACGGGAGCTCATGAGCGACGCCTAGCCGTCTAGGAGTCCTTCAACCTCCAAGAGTAACAAATGCATCGTTTGAACGATCTTGGAGAAACACTCTAATGCTCAAGATCTCAATCCTAGTCCTCACTCTCTAGATGATCCCTAAGATCAAAGAGGAGGGCTCAAGACAAAGCTAGAAAGTGCTCAAAGTGCTCAAGAGTTCTGCCAACAAGAGTGTGTAACCCTTCAAAGGGTGAGGAGTGGTGTATTTATAGATTCTTGCAAAAACTAGCCGTTGTGCCCCCACTCAGCCACATATCGGAACTTCCGATATTAACATCGGAATGTCCAATATGTGTAAACCTTCAGGACTCAAGCGCACTCCAACGGTCGAAACAAGATGCATCGGAACTTCCGATGTTGAAGTCGGAACTTCCGATGTTCTCAGAAAGTCACTTTGCCAAAATCTTCGAAGTCCATATCGGACTGTCCGATATGAGTATCGGAATTTCCGATGTTTCCAGAGAGTGCCCTATTTCAGGTTTGAACGCATCGGAACGTCCGATGTAACATATCGGAACTTCCGATCTTTACAGAAGGCATCCTGAAAGGTGTCAAACTTGTATCGGAACTTCCGATCCAAAGATATCGGAATGTCCGACCCAGTTTACACGCATCGGATTCAAGCACACATGCACATTGGAATATCTGGTATTATCAGAACTTCCGGTGTGAAATCGGAATGTCCGACTTGATCTTAAAGCAACACATATTCCGGTGCAAGTGCGGTGACTTAGAGACTCTAGGTGGATTAAATTGACATTCATCTGAGCATAGAGACTACTCTCGATCAATTACGATGCATTCCTCTTAATAGTACGGCATTCCTACGACTCGAAATATAAAATGAATATAAGCAATGCCGTGTTTCTTGCGTGATCCTGTTTGTGAGTACCCTTCGCACGTAGATGATCTCATTTTGGGACTTTTACCTGTTCACAAGCTTATTGAATACATTAGTCCCTTTAATCGTTTGTCATTAATCAACCAAAACTCATTTAGGGGCCTAGATGTACTTTCAATCTCCCCCTTTTTGGTGATTGATGACAACCCGATTAAAACTTACGATTAAGAAGGAATATAATGATACAATTGCTCATTGTGCAATGGAGATAGAAAATGATCGCAAATGCACAATTTAAAATTTGAAATGAAATTTGCAAGAGCTGCTCTCCCTAAAGCTATGCATAGGATAGCAAGCATATATAAACATTCACATATCCAACATGCAATAGAAAGAAGCATAAGCAAAAGCAACAAGATCCACACAAGATCCACAAGATCCACAAGTTCACATGACACAAAGATAGACAGAAGTTCACAGAAGTAAGCTGTTAAGTTCTTGCTCTCTCTCCCCCTTTGGCATCAAGCACCAGAAAGGACGGGGAAGAGGGGGAATCTAGTCAGATTCTTCAGGACTAGGTTCATCATCACCGTAATCCTCTTCAGAACTTGATTCTTCTTCTGCTTCAGCTTCAAAAGGATCAACAATGTCTTCATCAGTTTCTTCATCTTCTGAGCACTCGAGATCTAGATGTCTTTGGTTGGCTTTGAGTCTGTTAGAGTTCTTCCTGACCTTTACTGCATTCTTCTTGCACATGCCAAAGATGGACTTCAAGGCTCGGAGTATTGGAGAGGAAGATCCACTGGAAGCTGAAGTAGTGGGAACAGTGGTAGATGAGGAAGCACATCTGGTAGAAGCTCGTCTAGCAGGCTGAGCTGGGGCCTTCACTGCCCTGATCTGCACTCCAGTATGTTTTCCATCATACTCAAACTGCTGATGAGTTATATGCTCTATCATATGCATTATGAATGGAGCGTAACCACAACTCCTCTTAGGCTCCTGTGCAGTCAAACGAATCTCATTCCAAATGAAGTCAAAGACATCAAATGGACGCTGTCCCTCTCGCATCCTACTGAGAAGATTCCTTGTAAAAGAAAGCACGTGTGATGCATCACCCTCTTTGGGAGCCAGCGTTTTTCTGAACAACCTGTTAAGACAAGCAAAGAAAGGCTTCATGCCCTTTGTGCTCCCTTCCTCATAATATGCATCTTCTTCATAAAGAAAGTTCAAGTTGGAGGCACCCAAGGATACTTCATTATGAATCTAGTCTTTGTCACGGCTATCAGCTTCAGTAAAACCAAGATAGCGAGCAAACTGAGCATAAGAAATCTCATACCAAACTCCTTCTGTCATCCAATGCAGAGTGGAGACTCTGTCCCTAGAGATATACAAGGTAGCATAGAATTGGGCGATGATCTCCAAGTTCCAGTCGTGCTGAAAACTCATTATCCTTTTGGTTCCAGTCCTCTCACATGCTGCAATGACCTCGGTGAAAGTAGGGTCCTCAACGGCAGCCATGTAATCCCAGTCAACCCACTGCATCAGAATCACTGGATTCTTCCTTGGCAATATGACTGACTCATAAAAATCCTGCTGGAAGAAAGTCCAAAAGCGATAGTCTATGGAGAATTGATCTGTGGCCCTTGGGTTTTCTTCTCTGGCTTTACGCACTTGAGCGGCTCTCCCTTTGTAATTGACAGGTTTTCTCCTCAGTCAAGGATTCCTTTTAGCCTGTCTGAGCTTTGGCATTCCTCGGTCGGGAGCCGGTTGAGACTGAGAAGCTCCTGCAATTCCTTTTCCCTTCCTTGTAGGCAAGGGTGCTCCTCGAGGCACGTTTACTGTCTGCGCTGGCTGATTAGGTGGAGGCTCATTGATTGAGATGCCTCCACTTCCTCTGCCTCGTCCTTTGTTCGCAGCCTTTTTGGTTCTGGTTCCCGTAGGAGTCTGTCTTGGCCTCTTTCCGCCTAAGATCGTTGTGTCCTTTGAGGGCTGGTTGCCACCTTGACCGGAATCCATTGATCTAAGGGAAAGGATAGAATCGATCAAGCTCACAAGAGAAACAAACTTGGTTTGGTTTTTGTTCAGTGGGCATCGGAAGTTCCGATTTCATATCGGAAGTTCCGACATATGGTCGGAAATTCCGATACTTTCGATCGGAGAGTCCGATGTCTACAGATTTCAACCACCACAACATTTCTCCCGAACCAACCGATGGAAAAAGATAGAAATTGAGAGGAAAGGACTAGAGGAGGAGATAAACAAGTTTACCGAGACGATTTCTCAAAAGGATTCATAAGACTCAAAAAGAATAGATTGAGCCCTAGGGTTACTTCACAGGGAACACGAAGAAATCGCACGGAGAAGATGGTCCTCTTCTAGAGGGAGTCCTTCCCAAGCAAGGATCGGAGGTTCCGAACGGTCAGAAACTCCGATAACGGCAAGTGATGAAAAGAGGGAAGGAGAGCTAGAGAGACAAGGACAAAAGAGAGAAAAAAAGGAACCGATCACTTTCTTAAGCGCTGAGCAGACATCGGAAGTTCCGATGTTAACATCGAAAGTTCCGATGGGATGAAACTTCCAGACATCGGATATTCCGATCACAGTATCGGATGTTCCGATGTACTGAATTTTCCAGCTGAGAAGAGATGAAAGAAAGGAATTTGAGTGAAGTCTGAAACTCTGAGTCATATGAACTTTGGGGAATTATTCCACTTGTCATCTGCAAGCAATCCAAGCAATCAAAACTATGATTACAAGTGAAATGATCCAAGATCAAAATCCAACAAAACATTTTGAAATACACTCAATAGATTTTGCAATCGGTTTATTTTGAAATTTAACTAACAAACAATAAACAATGTGTGCAATGTTTCAAAACACATTCCGATAGTCTAGGACATTTAGCTCACTCCTAAGTTCGCAAAAGCTTTTCTCATCTAGTGGTTTGGTGAAGATATCGGCCAATTGTTTCTCGGTTCTCACATAGGTAATATCAATGTCTCCTTTTAGTGAGTGATCCCTAAGAAAATGGTGGCAGATATCTATGTGCTTGGTTCAGGAGTGTTAGACAGGATTGTTGGCTATTTTAATTGCACTCTCATTATCACATAAGAGTGGTACCTTTTCCATATTAAAACCAAAATCCCTCAAGGTTTGCCTCATCCATAACAATTGTGCACAACAACTTCCTGCGGCAATATATTCGGCTTCGGCAGTGGATAGAGCTACTGAATTTTGTTTCTTTGAGGACCAAGATACTAGTGATCTACCTAGAAATTGACAAGTCCCCGAGGTGCTTTTTCTATCCACTTTACAACCCGCATAATCAGCATCCGAATAACCAATCAAATCGAATTTTGATCCTTTAGGATACCAAAGCCTTAGATTAGGTGTGTGAACTAAATATCTAAAAATTCTTTTCATGGCTACTAGGTGGCACTCTCTCGGAGCGGCTTGAAACCTTGCACACATGCACACACTAAGCATAATATCGGGCCTAGATGCACACAGATAGAGTAAAGAACCTATCATAGATCGATATACCTTTTGATCTATCACATTACCTTCTTCATTTAAGCCGAGATGTCCGTTTGTTGTCATGGGTGTATGAATTGGCTTAGAGTTTTCCATGTCAAACTTCTTGAGCATATCCTTGATATATTTTGTTTGGCATAAGAATGTTCCTTCCTTGAGTTGTTTGATTTGAAACCCGAGGAAGAACTTTAGCTCGCCCATCATGGACATTTCAAACCTTTTTGTCATTAACCTACTAAATTCCTCACAAAAGTTTTTATTAGTACATCCAAATATAATGTCATCGACATATATTTGACATACAAATAAGTCATTATCAACATATTTTGTGAAGAGAGTAGGATCGACTTTACCAATTTCAAAACCCTTTTTAATGAGAAAGTCCTTAAGACATTCATACCATGCTCTAGGTGCTTGCTTAAGCCCGTAGAGCGCCTTATGAAGCTTGTATACATGTGTAGGGTTCTTGTGATCTTCCATCCCTGGCGGTTGCTCGACATAAACTAGTTCGGCAATTGGACCATTTAGGAAAGCACTCTTGACGTCCATTTGATAAAGCTTGAAATCATGGTGAGTAGCAAATGCAACCAAAATACGAATTGACTCTAATCTAGCAACGGGAGCATAAGTCTCACCAAAATCTAAACCTTCAATTTGAGTGAATCCTTGAGCTACCAATCGAGCTTTATTTCTTGTGACAACTCCGTTTTCATCTTGTTTGTTGCGGAAGACCCATTTAGTTCCTATCACGTTTTGATTAGGTCTTTCCACTAGTGACCATACTTTGTTCCTAACAAAGTTGTTGAGCTCTTCATGCATTGCCATTATCCAATCCGGATCCTTTAATGCATCTTCCACCTTCAAAGGTTCCAAAGTAGACACGAAGGAGTAAAATTCACAAAAATTAGCTACTCTAGATCGTGTAGTTACCCCCTTTTGGATATCACCAAGGATGTTGTCGATGGGGTGATCTCTTTGGATGCTTGGATGCGGCATTTGAGATGTTTGTTGAATTGGCTCATTATCTTCAATTTGATCATCCTCCAATAGTTTGCTTGGACTGTCTTGAGGAATGTCTTGGCTTTGATTTGAGGTAGGAGGCTCTACTTGTGTAGATGAATTGTCTTGGTGCTCCTTTTCTTGCGGCATCACTTCACCTATAGCCATCTTCTTGATCGCAATGCTTGGCTCTTCCTCATTCTCTAACACATTTAAATCAACTTGCTCTACTTGAGAGCCGTTAGATTCATCAAATGTCACGTCTCTTGCTATTTCAACACAACCCGAGGTTTTGTTGAAAACGCGATAGGCGTAAGCATTTGATCCATATCCTAGCAAAAAGCCTTCATCAATTTTGGGTGCAAATTTAGAGTTCTTAGGCTTTTTGTTTAGGATAAAACACTTGCTACCAAAAACTCTAAAATATGAAATATTTGGTTTGTTACCGATGAGGATTTCGTATGCCGTCTTCTTCAAAATCTTGTGGAGATATAGTCGGTTGATTGCATGACAAGCGGTGTTTACGGCTTCCGCCTAAAAATGATCGGAGACTTTGTATTCATCAAGCATTGTTCTTGCCATCTCAATCAATGTCCGATTCTTCCTTTCTACAACGCCATTTTGTTGAGGAGAGTATGGAGCGGAGAACTCGTGCTTTATCCCTTCATCATCAAGGAATTCTTCAACTTGAGTGTTCTTGAATTCGCTTCCGTTATCGCTTCGAATCTTCTTGATTTTCAATTCAAACTCATTTTGTGCTCTTTTTGCAAACTTCTTGATTATCCCGTGTGTCTCACTTTTCTCTTGCAAAAAGAATACCCACGTGAAGCGTGAAAAATCATCAACAATGACTAAACCATATTTGTTACCTCCGATGCTTATATAAGCCACGGGTCCGAAGAGGTCCATGTGTAGAAGCTCCAACGGTCTTGTCGTTGTCATGATGTTCTTTGCGGGATGACGCGCTCCAACTTGCTTTCCGGCTTGACAAGCACTACAAATCCTATTTTTCTCAAACTCAACATTCGTTAGTCCAATGATGTGATCCCCTTTGAGAAGTTTGTCGAGATTTCTCATGCCAACATGGGCTAGCCGGCGATGCCATAACCAACTCATGCTAGACTTTGCCATTAAACATGTTTGAAGTTTGGCGCTATTTGTATTGAAATCAACCAAATAGAGCTTACCCTTCAAATATCCTTTAAAGGCAATTGAGGAATCATCTCTTCTATAGACGGTCACATCTATATTAGTAAATAAACAATTGTAGCCCATTTCACAAAGTTGTGAAACGGACAACAAGTTGTAATTTAAAGATTTAACTAGAAGAACATTGGAAATGGAATGATCATTAGAAATAGCAATTTTACCTAATCCCATTACCTCACCTTTACCATTATCACCAAACACAATATTTTCATATTGTGACCCTTTCTCATCAAAAGATGAAAACATTTTCTTTTCTCTGGTCATGTGGTTTGTGCAACCACTATCAAGCACCCAACTTGATCCACCGGAGGTGTAATCCTACAAGAGCACATTAGATCTTGTTTTTAGGTACCCAAATCTTTTTGGGTCCTTGTATGTTAGTGATTAAAACCTTCGGTACCCACACCTTTTTCTTACTCTTTTCCTTTGAGTTGTGGGCACCGATAAGGAAAGCAACCACTATACCACGGTGGTTTCTCCTCAACTCATAAGAAGCATAGTGAATAGATTGTGATGCATATTGTTGAGGACGCTTTTTCGGCTCTTGCGTGGTCTTAATGACTTGTGTGGTGGTCAATGGTTGATTGCTTTTCCCTTTGACAAACTTGATGCATTCTTTACCTTTCACCACCACACGGTCATTTTCTTTGCATTCATACTTATCATATCCTAGCCCTTCCTTATTTTTGTTTCCACGATTGTTGATGGTCTTGTAAAGGGCGTCCTTGGATTGATAAGTCTTGATGCAACCGTACTTTACCAAAGCATTCAATCTCTCGTTTTCCCTTTTTAATACTTACACAAGTTGAGAATTTGAAGCGCAAGCATTAACGTCAATGTTGTAGCAACGAGAGCAACCATTACTAGTGGAAGGAATAGAAACCATTGAAGAATTAACAATTGGAGAGTTATGATCATTAAGAGACTCAAATTGCACCTCAAGAGCTTGAAGATTGTTTTCCAAACTAATGACATTTTCTTGAAGTGATTCATTTGAACTCTTAAGAATTGTGATTGAATTGTTAGCCAAATCAAGATCTTTGGTTAGCAATTCAATTTTCTCCTTTTCTGTTGCGAGGAGCTTCTCAAAAGCAAGATTTCTCTTCTTTTCACAAATTAACAATTCTTCTTGCTTTTCAAGAGTCTCCTCTTGGCCATCTATTCTTTTCAATAGTTTATTGATTTTTGCAATGGTAGATGTCGGGACCCGAATTTGCAAATCCGGACCCTCTGTGTATTCAGCACTAGTCCAGGAACGCGCTAGTGCACACAGTCTTAACATCGGTAAATATCACAATCATACCACTCGATACTAACAAAGTACTTTAATTAAATAGTCAAACTGGTTGCTCGACCTTATGGTCAAGTTACAAATATACGCCACACACAGGCTAAACTTATTAAGAGAGAAATAATAGCGGCGAAAAATAAAATAACCCGTGGCGCCATCCAAGATACCACAGTAACCTGACCGGGCTCGCTCCTAAGTAGACGGTTCCTCTTGGAGCTCCTCCTCCAAAGTGGTGTAGACTCCTCTTCAACTAGTGTTGTATTGTGGCAAGGGTGAGTACTTGGTACTCAAAGCAAGTCATGCAATGTAATGCAAGCTAATATACTACATGAATGGCTTGATACAAAGGAATAGCTCAAGGTATATTTGCGATGAAAGATTTAACAAATAATATAAGTAGATTCGAAAGCAGTAGAAACAAGTATATCATTAACAACTTTTTCAGGAGTTAAATAAACATCTTTTCCAATCCTAATCCACATTTCCATCAACATCATTATTGAACCAAACCCAACCTTTTAAGTCCAAGTTATTTTCAAGAAAGTCTAACCCTTGACTGTAATTCCCGAGCGATGTCCAATACCGCGGACACGGCTATTCGAATAGATTTTTCACTCTGCAGAGGTTATGCACTTTACCCACAAGATACAATCAAACACCACAAAGGCGAGTTCCTCAGTAACAAAGTCTTTCTAAACTTCTAACAATACAAGTGGTCCTCTCCGTGTTGCACACTAACCCTTCCCTTAGTTAAGGCGAAGTTTAGGTCAATCCACCGTGCTAGATGGGTACCGGCCGCAAACTCCAGACGCCTCCCCGCATAACTTACACAAACGGTGTAGTTGACAACCCGAGGTTCCACAGTGCGTTATTAGCAACTTATTCAACTAGGTCCGTCCCATAACAGACATGTGGTTGCACGATTGACCTAGTTCAAAGGCTTGCAAGGTTAAGTCCTTAGGGTGACCAGGGCAAGACTACCCGAAGAACCAAACCAACGTTCCCGGTGCCACAACTGGCCCACCTGATCATTCTTGCCACATGCCCCGGTCAAAAGCTATTTATCAAAGCCCAGTTGATTACCATGCACCACGTGCCATCAACATCACATGATACCTTTCCAACACAGGTTCAATATATCATTAGGTCAATATTAGCATTTGATTGTCCAAAATCATGTCATGAGCACGTAGCAGGTCTAAGCGATATACTACAACAGTCTAAAACCCATGTTGGCAATTTTAGTAGTGTCCAACTAGTAAACCCCAACTAGGGTGACAAGGGTCATGGCACATATTTAATTAATCAAGGTGTCATACAGTAATTAGGCATTTACCTAATTCCCCAGAATTAAATAAAGTATTTTCTAATTGAACTAGCATGCAATAAGTTAAATCAAAATAGGTTTCAAAATAGGATCAATATGGTCAAAGCATAACTTGCCTTCAAAAAGTACTTGCTCTTGGTCCTGAGCTGGTTCCTGGGTCAATACTTCTCCTTCGAATCCTTTCGGCACTTCAACGTCTACTCGTAACGCGTGCAAATAGCAACAAATGAATAAAACAGTAGACCAAAAGTGTCCAAACATCCAAATAAAGTTCATAAACAGAGAGAACAAAATTTTATGAATTTTTAGGAACTGGAATCGCTCAAATCGGAGTTAAAACACAAAAGTTATAAGCGTTTGAAGTTTGAATCAAAATCTGAAATCATTATTTCGAATTAATAAATCATTTTCTTTTTCGGAAATTAATTTATTGCGTCAGCAGTGACACGTGGCAGCCTCTGATTGGTCTGCTGACGTCAGCCGGTTCAAAGACGTGGTCCATGGTTTGGCTTGGGTCTACCGTGGACCCGGTCCACGGCTCCCCGTGAGACTGACAGGTGGGACCCACTGGGGTGACGTCATCGCTGACATCAACGGGGACTCAGCCCGCTGGCCGGCGGGTGGGACCCTCGGTGACGCGTCATTCTTTGGCGTCACGCCGCACTGGCCGGCCGACGTCTTGGTCCGCCATGACGTCGGCGTGGCGTCATGGTGCGATTCTTGCCGACACGCGCCCGGCGTGTCGGTGACTACGCCACGCTGGCTGACCGCGGCGGTCAAGCTTCCGCTACGTGGCGCAATCCGGGCCGTTGATTTGAAATCCGACGGCTCGGATTGGATCTGGGTTTCACGCGTTTGGGTTAACGCGGTTAATCTGGACTGTTGGATCTAGATCCAACTGTTGGGATCCAATCTAACGCGGTTAACGCTAACCGTACGATCTAGATCTAACGGCTGAGATTGGATAAGGGGTTTAGCACGTGGATCTCACCGGCGGGTGACGTGGCTCGATCTGGTCCGTGCGACGGAGATCCGACGGTTGAAAAGCTTCGAGGTCACGGCGATGCCCACGGCGGTGCTTGCTGGCCTGTAACACCCCAAAATTTTGCTTTTCTTAAATTCATGTGCGATTTGGCACTTTGGTGAATTTTTGGAATTTTCTGGAATTTATTTGGATTCATTTGGAATTTATTTGAATTTATTCCATTTTGAAATAATTAAAGAATTAAACTTTGCAAATAAAAATTTGTTGAAAATATTTTATTTGAGTCCCAAATACCTTAAAATATTTTCCAGAATTTTTCTGGAATTTTTCTGAGTCTTTTGCTATTTTTAATGAATTAAATGAATTACTGGGAATTATTTTAAATATTAAATCGCTGGAAAATCGAGTCGGGTCAAATCGTGTTCATCCGATCGACCGAAGTCCGAAGTCGACTCGAGTCCGACCGAGCCACGTGACTCGACCGAACCCGGTTCTAACCCTAATCGATCCGACCGTTGGATCGAGATCCAACGGTCGAATCAAGCGCGGCAATCCGATCGGATCCGATCCGAGCCGTTCACGCCGCGGCGATCCCGGTAGTTGATCCGACACGTGGACGGTCGTGCGTCGTCGTCTCCGTCCGAATCGCCGCCGGACTCCGCCGCCGTGTGGGACTAGGGCTCCGTCCCGTGCGCGCATGCCGAGGGCATTTGAGTACCGGGTGGTACCCCGAGGACCGCCGTGACCCCGCGCACTTTTTGCCCTAACCCACCGAGCTCTAGCCACCGTAGGTTCGCCGGAATCGCTCACCGTAGTTGCGTGAAGCGCTGCCACGGTTTTTGTCTCGCCGCCGTCCGCCCGTCCTCCGCGCATCCGAGCCCACCAGTTCCCAGGCCAAGGCGCACCCGTAGGCACAATCCATCTCGCCAGAGTAGCCCGCAAACGCCGACGGGTTCGTCGCCGTCTTCGCGTCCGGTGAGACAGCGCCGCCGCACCGCCATCGTTGCCCTCGAGCTCTCACCGCCGTCCGATCATGATCCGGAGGTCCAGACGCGTCCACGTCATCCCGCCGGTGAGATCCCGTCCAAAATCTCAGATCTAATCTCGACCATTGGATCTAGATCCAACGGTCCAGATCAAACGCGTTAACCCAAACGCGTGAGTCCAGATCTAATCTGGGCCGTCGATTTTCAAATCAACGGCCGAGATTGCGCCACGCGGTCGGAAGCTCGACCGCCGGCCAGCGCACCGCGTGTGACGCCGACACGCCGCCCGCGTGTCGGGCCGACGTGACTAAACCGCACCATGACGCCACGCCGACGCCATGGCGGCGCCCGCACGCCACGGCCACTCTACCGCGGCGGTGACGCCACCCATGACGCTACCAAGCAGGTCCCACTGCCGATACCATGGGCCGAGCCTCGCCGACGCCAAGAATGACGCTACCCGAGTGGTCCCACCGCTGGCCTCACGTGAGCCGTGGACCGGGTCCACGGTAGACCCGAGCCGAGCGTGGACCGAGTCCATGGACCGGCTGACGTCAGCCGCCCAATCAGAGGCTGCCACGTGTCCAGGCTGACGTAATAATTAATTTTCGAAAAAGAAAATGATTTATTAATTCGAAATAATGATTTCAGATTTTGTTTCAAACTTCAAACGCTTATAACTTTTGCGTTTTAACTCCGATTTGAGTGATTCAAATTTCTAAATTTGTATAAAATTGAGATCTACCTAATTATAAATTTTATTTAATTTTTGGACTAAAGTTTTTCTCTGTAAAATTATTTAATTGATTATTTAAACTTTAAATAATCATAACTTTTGCATTTAAACTCCGATTTGAGCGATTCCAGTTTCTAAAAATTCATAAAATTATGATCTCTCTATTTATGGACTTTATTTGGATGTTTGGACACTTTTTGCCTATTGTTTATTTGTGTATTGCTATTTGCACGCTTTACGAGTAGACGTTGAAGTGCCGGAAGGATTCGAAGGAGAAGTATTGACTCAGGATCCAACTCAAGACCAAGAACAAGTACTTTTTGAAGGCAAGTTGTGCTTTGACCATATTGATCCCATTTTTGAAACCTATTTTGATTTAATGTATTGCATGCTAGTTCAAATAGAAAATGCTTTACTTAATTATGGGAAATTAGATAAATGCCAAATTGCTGTATGACACCTTGATTATTTAAAATATGTGCCATGACCCCTTGTCACCCTAGTTGTGGATTACTAGTTGGACATTACTAAATTGCCAACATGGGTTTGTAGAACGTTGTAGTATATTGCTTAGACCTGCTACGTGCTCATAACATGATTTTGGACAATCAAATGTTAATATTGACTTAATGATATATTGAACCTGTTTTGGAAAGGTATCATGTGATGTTGATGGCACGTGGTGCATGGTAATCAACTGGGGTTTGATAAATAGTTTTCGACCGGGGCATGTGGCAAGAATGATCAGGTGGGCCAGTTGTGGCAATCGGGAATGTTGTTTTGGTTCTTGGGTAGTCTTGCCCTGGTCACCCTAAGGACTTAACCTTGCAAGCCTTTGAACTGAGTCAAGCGTGCAACCACATGTCCAGTAATGGGACGGACCTAGTTGATTAAGTTGCTAATAACGCACTGGGACCTCAGAGGTCAACTACACCCTTTGTGTAAGTTGTGCGGGGAGCGCGTCTGGCCGAGGCCAGTACCCATCTAACGGTTGATTGGCCTAAACTTCGCCTTAGCTAAGGGAAGGGTTAGTGTGCAATAACCGGTGAGGACCACTTGTATTGTTAGAAGTTTCCAAAGACTTTGTTACTGAACTCGCCTTTGTGGTGTTTGACTGTATCTTGTGGGTAAAGTGCATAACCTCTGCAGAGTGTAGAATCTATTCGAATAGCCGTGTCCGCGGTATTGGACATCGCTCGGGAATTACAGTCAAGGGTTAGATTTTCTCAAAAATAACTTGGACTTGAAGGGTTGGGTTGGATTAATAATGATGTTGATGGAAACGTGGATTAGGATGGGAAAAGATGTTTGCTAAACCCCTTGAAAAGTTAATTATACTTTACTTGTTACTACTGCTTTCGAATCTACTTATGATATTTGTCAAATGTGTTTCTTCGCAAAAATACCCTGAGCCACTCCTTTGTATTAAGCCATGCATGTAGTATATTAGCTGCATTCTCAGGCATGACTTGCTGAGTACCAAGTACTCACCCTTGCCACAATACAACACCAGTTGAAGAGGAGACTACATCAGCTTTGGAGGAGGAGCTCCAAGAGGAACCGTCCACTTAGGGAGCGAGCCCAGTCAGTTGCCTGTGGTATACTGGATGGCGCCACGAAGTTATCTCATTTTCCGCTGCTATTATTTCTCTCTTAAATAAGTTTCGCCCTGCGAGGCGTATATTTGTAACTTGACCATAAGGTCGAGTAACCAGTTTGACTATTTAATTAAAGTACTTTATTAGTATCGAGTGGTATGATTGTGATATTTACCGATGTTAAGACTGTGTGCACTAGCGCGTTCCTGGACTAGTGCTGAATACACAGAGGGTCCAGATTTGCAAATTCGGGTCCCGACATGGCCGGAGATGGAGACGACGACGATAGCAGCGGCGTTGCGGGTGTGCTCCGGTGAAGTGGAAGGTTCCCTCCGACGCGGCTGGCTCTTGCGGTTCCGGATCTGACCTCAACGGCGGCGGAGGATGGCAGACGGTGGCGGAAACAACGGAAAACCGCGGCGGAACACACAATCAACTCCGGCGAGCGATTGCGGTGCAACCACGGCGGCTCGGGCGACGTTGTCTAGGGCTACGGGTGCGCACGGAAGTCTAGGTCACGACACGAAAGACGGCGCATTAAATAGGGCCCTCGGCGTCCATGAAACGCGTGGAAACCGAGGTCCACTCCGACGCGGCGGCGGAGTCCGACGGCGACACGGAGAGGGCGACGTGGCTCATCGTGAGCCGTTGGATCCAGATCCAACGGTCGTGCGGTTAGGGTTTCGGGCGAACTGGTTCGGCTTGACCACGGGCGCGGTCGGGTTCAGGTCGGACTCGAACTCGAACTCGAGTCTGACTCGGGCTCGGTCGGAGGAACAGTGAAACCAACTCGATTTAATTAATCCAATTAAATTCTCAGAAATTCAATTAAATCATTAAAAATAGCAAAAGACTCAGAAAAATTCCAGAAAAATTCTGGAAAACATTTTGGAACATTTTGGACTCAAATAAAATATTTCCAACAAATTTTTATTTGCAAAGTTTAATTCTTTAATTATTTCAAAATGGAATAAATTTCAAATAAATTCCAAATAAATCCAAATAAATTCCAGAAAATTCCAAAAATTCACCAAAGTGCCAAATCACACATGAATTTAAGAAAAGCAAATTTTTGGGGTGTTACAGTAGATTTGTTTAAGTTGCAAAATAAAGCATCATCATCATCATCGCTATCTAATTCACTATCACTACTAGGGGGTTTCGTTTTAGCCATTACCTTGCGCCCTTTTGCCATAAGATAAATAGGCGCGTCGTGGTCGGAGTCGTTGTCGCTCAATTCCCCGAAGTGTGACTTGGTTGGTGGAGCGGCTTCTATGGCGAGGGTGGCGACTCCTTCATCATCGGTGTCAGTGTCGATGTCAGAGTCATTTGAATCCCATTCTTCTCCAATATGAGCTCGCCCGGAGTACTTCTTCTTATAAGTCTTGTTCTTCTTATGCGGTTCATTCTTCTTGGGCTCGTTGGAATTGTTCTTCTTTTTCGGACAATCGGCGATGAAGTGTTCAACTTCACCGCACTCATAGCAAGCTCTTTTTGTGTTTCTTCTTCTTCTTGATTTCTCGTTGTAGTTCCTTTTGTATTTGCTTGATCCATCATACTTGAGGAACTTCTTGAAATTTCCTCACAAATAGTGCCAAATCTTCTCCATCATCTCTCTCATCTTCCTCTTCATCACTTGAGATTGATTCTTTCTTTTTACTTGCCTTCAAGGCTATCTCCTTTGATCTTGAGCTTGAACTTTGCTTGGCAAGATTCTTCACTTCCTTTGCTTCCTCTTCCATGAGCTCGTGTGAGAGGATTCTACCAAGAACATCATTTGGGGTGAGCCTCTTGAAGTCCTTTCGCTCTCGTATGAGTGTTACGAGAGTCGAATTCCTTGAAGCAAAGGCTCTTAACATCCTCTTCACCACAACATGATCCGTCATTTCTTTGCTTCCAAGCCCTCGAATTTTGTTGACAAGGATCATCAAGCGATCATACATTTGTTGCGGAGTTTCATCATCATTCATAACAAATCTCCCCAACTTGCCTTCAAGCAATTCAATTCTTGATTCCCTCACACTCGATGTTCCTTCATGAGCTACTTGGAGTGTATCCCATATTTCTTTGGCTTCTTCTAAGCCATCCACTTTGTTGAACTCCTCGGGACTCAATGCTCCAAGCAACACGCTCGCGGCTTGTGCATTGCGGTGGATATTTTGTTCTTGTTCCGGTGTGAGCTCCATGTCGTCTTCCGGCATATCTAAACCTGTACACACAATCTTCCAAACACTAGGATGGAGAGACATTAGATGCATTTTCATCTTGTACCTCCAAGCGGAATAATACGTGCCATCGAAAAATGGTGCACGCCCGGAGGGCACGGTAATATAGGAATGAGAAGAAGCGGTATTCAACTTTTCATAATTAAAAGGAATTTGCACTCCCTGCGATGACGTTGAAGTGTCACCTTCCTTGGTCTTCCCGGGAGTTCCATGTCCGGCCTTGGGACTCCCCTCTTCACCCGACACGACAACCTTCAACCCGGTGTTGGCCATCACGTTTCCTTCAAGCGGTTAAGCCTTCGAGAAGGTAAGGCTCTGATACCAATTGAAAACACAAGAAAGTTGCCTACGGGGGGTGAATAGGCAATTTAAAATTAAAACTGAAATCGTCGCAGCGGAAAGAGTATCGGAACTTTCGGTGCAATATCGGAACTTCCGACTTAATTGGAACTTCCGATACTTGTTCGGAATGTCCGATAGACTTTAACAAAGATGACGACCTACTAAGTGCAACGAGCTTCAAGAGTAATCTAAGAGATTTGTAACAGTACAAGACGGATTCAAATAGATATGTAGTCACAAAGAAATGAGCTAAAGTAAATTAAGTGGAGCGACAAAGATTTGTTCCCGGAGTTCGGATTCTTGAGGGAATCCTACGTCTCCGTTGAGGAAGCTCCAAAGAGCCGGGTCTTTTCCAACCCTTTTCTCCCAAACCTCGGTCACACTTGAGGCTTGGTTCCACTATTGGATCCTTTCCTTTCGGAGGCGGAATCGGCCTTCACGAACTTCTCACGGCGTCCCACAACCTACGGGAGCTCATGAGCGACTCCTAGCCGTCTAGGAGTCCTTCAACCTCCAAGAGTAACAAATGCATCGTTTGAACGATCTTGGAGAAACACTCTAATGCTCAAGATCTCAATCCTAGTCCTCACTCTCTAGATGATCCCTAAGATCAAAGAGGAGGGCTCAAGACAAAGCTAGAAAGTGCTCAAGAGTTCTGCCAACAAGAGTGTGTAACCCTTCAAAGGGTGAGGAGTGGGGTATTTATAGATTCTTGCAAAAACTAGCCGTTATGCCCCACTCAGCCACATATCGGAACTTCCGATATTAACATCGGAATGTCCGATATGTGTAAACCTTCAGGACTCAAGCGCACTCCAACGGTCGAAACAAGATTCATCGGAACTTCCGATGTTGAAGTCGGAACTTCCGATGTTCTCAGAAAGTCACTTTGCCAAAATCTTCTAAGTCCATATCGGACTGTCCGATATGAGTATCGGAATTTCTGATGTTTCCAGAGAGTACCCTATTTCAGGTTTGAACGCATCGGAACGTCCGATGTAACATATCGGAACTTCCGATCTTTACAGAAGGCATCCTGAAAGGTGTCAAACTTGTATCGGAACTTCCGATCCAAAGATATCGGAATGTCCGACCCAGTTTACACGCATCGGATTCAAGCACACATGCACATCGGAATATCTGGTATTATCGGAACTTCCGGTGTGAAATCGGAATGTCCGACTTGATCTTAAAGCAACACATATTCCGGTGCAAGTGCGGTGACTTAGAGACTCTAGGTGGATTAAATTGACATTCATATGAGCATAGAGACTACTCTCGACCAATTACGATGCATTCCTCTTAATAGTACGGCATTCCTACGACTCGAAATATAAAACGAATATAAGCAATGCTGTGTTTCTTGCGTGATCCTGTTTGTGAAAATATACTCGAATTTAGCTTGAACTCGCGCATTCAAAATCTTGGTGTCCCATTTTGATGTCCTATATATAAACATCTTTGAATTTAAGTATTATTTTTCAAACGTATGTATTTTATTTGAATTGTTATAGATGGGTATATAGCCTAAAACTGAAATTTTTGAAAAACATATCCGGATATATCTTAAATTCATGCATTTGACATCATGGTACCCCTAATAATTATAAGATACTCCAATACGAACAATATGAAAAAATTGCAACGAGTTCATAATTTTTAGAATATTTTTGCAAATACCTACACATATGCACATAAAAATGAGTATACTTAAAAAATTATGTACCACCTTTGGAAAAATATACATACCACATAGATAGTCTTATATATACATACCCTCTATTGGTACACTATGATGTCCAGCCACTATAATCTGATATACACGTATATTACACATACACAGCATGTAAGTATTAAATACTTGAGTCAAGTACGTTATAGTGGAAGTAGCTACAACTCGTTCAATCAAGCATGCAACTAACACGCGCGTACACGACTAATAACGGCAAAATGATAATATAATTATGTTGCGCGCGATTTGTTTGACTATAACTCAAGCAGCAAATGGACACATGTGCACGCCCTTGTTCTTTAATTAATCAAGATTCCTTAAGCAAATCAATAAAATTAGGAGATCAATCGGAGTTTTTTTTTTATTACCTTATGATCCAGACAGTGATTAGTTATATCTTTGTCTCGATTGATCGGAGGCTAATAATGCATATAGAGCGTACCTAAGAGGTCATTTTCCCCCTTTCATGTTCAAGTTGCAAGATCTTGCATGTGAGTAGTATCACAATCGTTTGCTGGAGCTACACCTGTAAATTAAGATCACACAATCTCGTGGCAGTTGCCATTCATTCTTCGGTTTATTAACGACAAATTTGTCGATGGACCAGTGCGCATTATCAAATAATAATCCATCTGTTCCTTCGTACGTGTGCATGGATGCACAGCACGGCTGTATTAATTGATTAAACAATATGTACATGTACATACAAATATATATATATACTAGTTACCTGCCCGTGCGTTGCTACGAAAAATAAAATTGATAACAAAAAATAAAGATTAAAAAATAAAAAGAATTATTTCACAAAATCAAACATCTATCTTTAACGCTTCGTTTCTTGCGAAAGCTGGCTAATTAAAGCAACGCTTCGTTTCTTGCGTAGGGCAATTAAGCAAGGCAATTAAACGGCAATTAATGACGTGAGAAGAACGGACCACTGCCACCAAGTGCTGCTTTAGAATAGTACTAGTTACATGCCCGTGCATTGCTACGAAAAACAAAATTGATAACGAAAAATAAAAAAATTATTTCATAAGATCAAATATCTATCTTTAACGCTTCGTTTCTTGCGAAAGCTGGCTAATTAAAGCAACGCTTCGTTTTTTGCGTAGGGCAATTAAGCAGGGCAATTAAGTAGGGCAATTAAGCAGGGCAATTAATGACGTGAGTAGAACTCACCACTGCCACCAACTGTTGCTTTATAATAGTACTAGTTACATGCCCGTGCGTTGCTACGAAAAACAAAATTGATAACGAAAAATAAAGATTAAAAAATAAAAAAATTATTTCACAAGATTAAACATCTATTTTTAACGCTTTGTTTCTTGCGAAAGCTAGCTAATTAAAGCAACGTTTCGTTTCTTGCATAGGGCAATTAAGCAGAGCAATTAAGTAGGGCAATTAAGCAGGGCAATTAAGCGGCAATTAATGACTTGAGAAGAACGGACCGCTGCCACCAAGTGCTGCTTTAGAATAGTAGAGATATATATATATATATATATATATATATATATGAAAAATACATATTAGGACTATTCTACACCATCTTATTAGAATAAGTATTATGTAATCCTCACCTCCTTCCCCACCCTCCTCCATCCTTCGCCACACCCTCGATTAATCTCCTTCCCCACTCTCCTATGTCCCCTCTCCCCTCCCGAACAGGCCCTTCACCTCCCCCAATCATGACTCCCCTTAGAGATCCGTACTCTCCTCTCTCGTGGTCCATCTCCCTCTCCTCCCTAAAAAAATCTTCTTCTCAATAAAACTGAAAAAAAAACAACTAAACCCACAACAACCTTAAGACCTAAACGTTGTAAACCCACTTATGCCAACCAACCTACACATATGTGCTATTGTGAAGTCATGTTGGATGTTTTAATTTTGTTATATGCGACCACCCTATATCAGTCCGTTTACAGTACATAGAAACCAAAACTGCTTATACAAAAAATCACAGTTGGCACCTAAACAAAATTGCAATAGATACAGGTCGATCAATGACTACAGTAGATATAAATGAAAATTTACAATAGACGCATAGTCGAATTGTAGTACACAGAGGCATAAAACTACAGTAGACACGAGACAACGACTATAATATATGTATATAAAAAGCTACAGCACACACGGGATCTGTTTGAACGTGCAGGGGAGAGTTAGATAAAAACATGGGTTGATTTCAAACTTTAAAGGATGATAGCTCCTAAACCAATTGTCCGACTTTCGATCTGTTAGCACTATTATGTTTTTAAAAAATAGCTTAAAAAAATAACATCCATATCGAATTTATTTTAGCGATGTAAGCATTGGTCTAGTGTACAACAAGTGCAACTGTACTAGAGATGGCAACGGGGACCCAAAACCCAAAACCCGATAGGTATTTACTCTATTAGGGGCCAGGCATGAACAATCTTTCATACCCTCGGGTCTATCAATGGGCAAAAGTTACTACCCAGCGGGTAGAGCTGGTGCGGGTTCGTTCTACTATTACCCGTTTACCCGTGGGTCTGATCTAGTAACAATTTAGTCCAACAACCAAAGCCCAACTATGCAGCCCATCAAACTATCTCACGTCTCAACTAAACCCTACATCACTTGCTCTTTATGACTCTACCCCCCGAATCCCTGACCCCGAGGCCCAATCCCTGCCCCCCAGCCGGCCAGCCGCCACTAGAAGATCTCGCTCGCCTGCCCAGCTTCCTCCACCGCTGCCCAACCCTTGCCCCCACTGCACTGCCGCCCCACGCGCCCAGCCTCCTGCGGCATCACGCCGCCGCCTCGCTTCCCCCTGCTGCCCCGTGCACCCGCCCCCTGTGGCACCGTGTCGTCGCCTAGTGTGGCCGGACCCCCCACTACCGCCTTGCGCTCCCAGCCCCCCACCTGACCTCTACCCGCTCACGGCCCGCCCAGTAACGCGTTGCCGCCCCACTTCCCCCACCGTCGCTCAGCTTCCCCCACCGCCGCCCAAATCCCCGATCCCTGCCCCCACCACCGCCCCACACCCTCGCCCCCACCCCCCGCCGCTCAGCTTCCCTCACCACCACCCGAATCCCCGATCCCTGCCCCTAACGCATCGCCACCCCGCTTCCCCCACCACTGTCCCTCGCCCTTGGCCTTATGGGCTGTGGGTGTTACTCCATGGCTTCGTTCTCTAGCACCACCAACAACGATGGCCGGTGATGATCCTCCTTCATTCATTCTTCCTCCTACTCATTAACCCTTGTAGCAGCTTGCCTAAAGGCCTAAACTGAAGGGACACCACCACCACTGACCGGCCATCGCCGGATCCGAAGGACAAGGAAAAGAACGTCGGCGAAGGAGAACCGTCGGCCACTGCTTCTCCAAATCTTCCAGCGCCACCCGTCAAAGCTATCGCAGTCCCTGACCCAAAGCAACGCCTCCTCAAGCCTACAACAAGGAAGAACCTTTGGCCACCCAGATCTCCTATACTGGGGTAAGCAATAATTCTAAAAGAAGATGACTCAGTTTACTTCAAAACCAATTGATTAACTTTGAATTTTTGCCATATAGATATCTAACATCAGGGTTGGAATTTGTCGGGACCCCGAATTTGCAAATCCGGACCCTCTGTGTATTCAGCACTAGTCCAGGAACGCGCTAGTGCACACAGTCTTAACATCGGTATATATCACAATCATACCAAACGATACTATCAAAGTACTTTATTTAAATAATCAAAGGGTTACTCGACCTTATGGCCAAGTTACAAATATATGCCTTGCAAGGCAGAACTTATTAAAAGAGAAATAATAGCAGCGGAAAATCAAATAAACTTAGTGGCGCCATCCAAGATACCACAGGCAATCGACCGGGCTCGCATCCCTAAGTAGACGGGTCCTCTTGGAGTTCCTCCTCCGAACCGCGTAGTCTCCTCTTCAACTGGTATTGTGTTGAGGCAAGGGTGAGTACTTGGTACTCGACAAGTCATGCAATGCAAGCTAATATACTATATGCATGGCTTGGTACAAAGGAATAGCTTAAGGTATATTTATGTAAACATTTGACAAGTAATATAAGTAGATTCGAAAGCGGTAAAAACAAGTAAAGCATAAATAACTTTTCAAGAAGTTTAAATAACATTTTTCCCCATCCTAAACCATATTTCCATCATCTTCTTTGTTAAACCAACCCAACTTTTCAAATCCAAGTTATTTTAAAATCTAACCCTTGATGTAATTCCCGAGCATTGTCCAAGACAGTGGACTCGGCTATTCAAATAGATTCTACACTCTGCAGAGGTTATGCACTTTACCCACAAGATACAATCCACTCACCACGTCAGTGAATCGCCATACAAGAGTATGCGAATGAGCGATCATAACAAAGCCTTTCGGAAGCCTCAAACAACACAGTGGTCCTCTCCAGACGTGCTCTACACCATCCCTTCCCTTAGCCAAGGCGAAGTATGGGACCAACACACCGTTAGATGGGTACTGCCACACCCACGATACGCCTCCCGTACATAATCACACAAAAGGTGTAATCGACACCCTGAGGCTCCACAAGTGAGTCCTTAGCGACTTAGTCAACTAGGGCCGCCCCATTCCAGCCATGTGGTTGCAAGTATGACCCCAAAGGCTTGCAAGGTTAAGTCCTTAGAGTGACCAGGCAAGACTACCCGAAAAACCAAACCATCATCCCGCCACACGCCCACCTGATTACTCTTGCCACATGCCCCGGCCGAAATCGCTTATCAAACCCCGCTTGATTACCATGCACCACGTGCCATCAACATCACATGATACTTTTCCAAAACAGGTTCAATATATCATTAAGTCAATATTAGCATTTGATTATCCAAAATCATGTCATGAGCACGTAAGGTGTCTAAGCGATACTACAACGATCTAAACCCATGTTGGCAATTTAATAATGTCCAACTAGTAAACCACAACTAGGGTGACAAAGGGTCATGGCACATACTTAAGTAATCAAGGTGTCATATATCAAATTGGTATTTATCTAACCCCAGGTTTAAACAAAGTATCTTTCTAATTGAACTAGCATGCAATAGTTTAAATCAAAATAGATTTGAAATAGGATCAACATGGTCAAAGCACAACTTGCCTTCAAAAGCACTTGCTCTTGGTCTTGAGTTGGATCCTGAGTCAATACTTCTCCTTGAATCCCTCCCACTTCAACGTCTACTAGTAAAGCGTGCAAATAGCAAATACACAAATAAACACTATGCAAAAAGATCCCAAAACTCCAAATAAAATCCATAAACAGAGAGAACATAATTTTCTGGATTTTTAGAAACTGGAATCGTCAAATTTGGAGTTAAAGCATAAAAGTTATGATTATTTAAAGTTTAAATAATCAATTAAATAATATTACAGAGAAAAACTTTAGTCCAAAAATTAAATAAAATTCATATTTAGGTAGATCTCAATTTTATACAAATTTAGAAATTTGAATCACTCAAATCGGAGTTGAAACGCAAAAGTTATAAGCGTTTGAAGTTTGAATCTAAATTTGAAATCATTATTCGAATTAATAAATCATTTTCTTTTTTGAAATTAATTATTGCGTCGGCATGGACACGTGGCAGCTCGACATTGGCCTCACGCGTCACCGGTCCATGGGCTCGGTCCATGCTCGGCTCGGGTCCACGGTGGACTCGGTCCACGGCTCACGTGGATCGACATGTGGCCACTCGGGACGCTACGTCATCGGTGGCGTCGGCGCTATCGGGTTAGCCATCGACATGCGGGGCCCCTCGACACGCTGGCCTCAAGCGTGTCGGCGTCCGCTGCCAGCGGCGTGAGCCCGGCGCCCGACCGTCGGTCCAACTTCCCGACACGTGGCGCCAATCACGCCAGATTGATTTGAAAATCAACGGCGCACAGATCGGGTTAACACGTTGAAACTACTCGATGCTCGCGTGGGCGCTCGATCTAGATCGGACGGTCCGAATCTAATCCTATAATCGCACTAATACAAAGACGCGTGGCGATTGTGAACCGCTGGATCTTGATCCAATCCGGCCCGTATCTAATGTCCGGGTTTCTAGGGTTTGGAAACACGTGAACTCACCGTTGCCGTCTGGATCCAAGCGGTGCACGAAGCTCGAGTGGCGCGATGGCACGCTGGCGTACCGCTTGACCGGAGACGGACGACGACCTGGCCGGCGTTTACGCGCTGGCCCGAAGTGAGGTACTCGAACGCGCCTCGCTCGGGAATCCGGATGCAGGCTTGATGACGGCGAGGCATTTACTGACGGAAGAATATCGGCGTTTAATCGCGCGGCCGGGCAGACTTCCAACTCGGGCGAGCAATAACTTGCGAGACGGTGAGATCCTAGCGGCGCGAGCTAGGTTTTTGAACGGCGTGGGATGGCGATCTCGGGGTATGCCGGGCATTAAATAGCCTCGTCCGTGCGTAAAACGGAGACTCAGCTCTCCGGCGGCGGACACGGCGGAGTCGAGTCCAGCCTTGACGGCGAGATATGAAAAATCGTGGCGTCCACGTGCTCAACTAACGGCTACGATCGCTGGCGGCGACGGGTCGTCCGGACACTGCCACCGTCCTGGTCGACGGATCTTCAGTTGGATCTTGATCCAACGGTTAGGATTGATTAGGTTAGGGAGTGGTTAGAATTAGTCAATCGCTTGGCCGGACTCGAGTCCGACTCGGTCGGATGAACAGTACTTGACCCAAGTTGGATTTTCCAGCGAATTAATATTTAAAATAATTCCCAGTAATTCATTTAATTCATTAAAAATAGCAAATGACTTTCGGAAAAATTCGGAGAAAATTCGAAAATATTTTGATCATTTTGGACTCAAATAAAATATTTCCAACAAAAATTTATTTGCAAATTTAAATTCTTTAATTATTTCAAAATGGAATAAATTCAAATAAATTCCAAATAAATCCAAATAAATTCGAGAAAATTCCAAAATTCACCAAAGTGCCAAATCACACATGAATTTAAGAAAAGCAAAATTTTGGGGTGTTACAAACCTCCCCCTTAATAGAATCTCGCCTCGAGATTCAGGCTTACTAAAGGAATAGGTTTGGAAATTCTTTCTTCAAATCCTCTTGTGCCTCCCAAGTCGCTTCACTTTCTTCATGGTTGCTCCAATCGAACTCTGAGAATCGGGTTGACTTGTTTCTAGTTTCTCGATCCATTGTGTCTAGAATCCTCACTTCGGGATGCTCCTTATAAGTCAAATCTTCTTGCAACTCAATTGACTTCTAGCGGTGTATCTGCTCGGGGAACTCGAGACACTTCTTTAACTGGGACACATGGAATACGCTCATGCACTCCTCCGCCAACGATCAGGTAACTCGGGTAGGCAACTTCACCTCGCGACTCAAAATCTTAAATGGTCCAACATAGCAGGTGCGAGTTTCCCTTGGCATGGAACCTCTTAACTCCCCGGAGGCGTAACTCGAGGTATACAAAGTCTTCTCGTTCAAAACTCAAATCTCTCGCGATTTATTGTCGGCATAACTCTTCATCCGAGATTGGGCTATCTTCAACCTTTCCCTAATTATGGCGACCGCTTCTTCAAACTCTTGAAGAATATCGAGGCCCAAAGACACTGCCGCTCGCGGTCTCATTCAATTCAATGGTGTCGGCGACAGTGGTCACCATACGGGCCTCAAAAGGTGACATCTCGTAAACTAGCTCGATAACTATTGTTGTAACTAAACTCGGCATACGGCAAACTTTTTATCCCAAGAGGTAGCATAAGCCAATGCACAAGCTCTTAACATATCCTCCGAGAATGCGGTTGACTCTTCTGGTGCCCGCTTCATCCGTCTGCGGGATGATAAGGCATCTTGAAAGTTCAAACTGTTCCCATGGCTTCATGCAACTTATTCCTAACCTTGGAGGTAAATTGGGTACCTGCATTCCGACACAATCCTCCTTGGCACTCCGTGCAAACAAACAATCGATCATGCATAACTCGCTAATTTATCTCCCAGTAAGTGGTCTTCACGGGATAAAATGGGCTACTTTAGTCAAGCGATCCACTATAACCCATATGGAGTCATAACCTCCTTGAGTCTTTGGCAAACCGGTAATGAAATCCATTCCGATTTCCTCCCACTTCCACTCAAAGTATTTTTAGCTACCGTAGTAATCCCGGCCGGGTTTCGATGCATTGCCTTGACTTCTCGCATACGTCGCACAATGCAACATGGTCGGCAACTTCACGTTTCATACTCGCCACCGAATCTCTCCTTCAGATCCTGATACATCTTGGCGCTTCGAGGATGAATCGAGTACTTAGAGTCATGGGCTTCTTCCAAAATCGCTTGCTTTAACTCCTTTTGTTAGGCACACAAATGCGATCCTTCATCCACAACGTGCCTTGTTCATCCAATTTGAAGTCCTCACGCCTCGCCTTCCTCCTTGATGGACTTAATCCTGCGGATCCCTCGTCATCATCCTTCCGTCCTTCGGATCCGATCCTCTAAGGTAGGCTTTACTTCTAATGTGGCCAAGAATCCGCCAGTACAACCTCAATCTTCATTTTCCTCAAAATCCTCACATAGCTCATCCTCGACTTGTGGCTAGCAACGTACTCGCGGTATGGCTTTTCCGACTCGAGCATCGGCTACTACGTTGGCCTTCAGGGATGGTAATGGATTCCAACATTATAGTCCTTGATCAACTCTAACCATCTCCTTTGCCTCATATTCAGATCCGACTGGGTGAATATGTACTTAAGGCTCTTTATGATCAGTATACACCTCACATCTGCTTCCAATCGATAGTGACGCCATATCTTCAAAGCATGCACTACGGCTAACTCTAGGTCATGTGTCGGATAATTTTTCCTCATGCGGCCTCAAGCTGCCTTGATGCATAGTTTACGACCTTTCCATTCTCGCATCGGCACACATCCAAGTCCTTAGCGCGCGATGCGTCCACAATAAATATCGAAGCTTTGAGCAACATCCCAGTAGAACTAACACCGGCATGTCAATCGCTTCTTCACTCTCAAATCCTTCCTCACATTCTGGCGCCCATGCAAACTTCTTTTCGCTTCTTCAAAGAATTAAGTAAGAGGTTTCGCAATGTCGAAAAACCTTCGATGAAACGGCGGTAATATCCTGCCATTCCAAGGAAACTCGAGATCGGGTCACGCCTTCTACGCTCCCAATGTAACATGTTCTACTTTGCTTGGATCTACTGGCGACTCCTTCCAAGCGGTCATTACATGTCCAAGAAACTCCACCTTGTCCTTCCAAAAATCACACTTGGCCGAACTTGGCGAAAAGTTGTCGTTTCCTCGGCTTTTCCAAAACTACGCCTTAAGTGTTCTAAGCATGTTCATCCTCTCTCTTGGAGTAGACTAGGATATCGTCATGAACACGACGATTTACAAACTTGTCCAAATATTCCATGAACACCTTATTCATCATATTCATGAAATAAGCCGGGCGTGATTCGGTCAAAGGACATAATCAGAACTCGTAATGTCCATATCTTGGCGAGAATGCGCTTGAATATCTTCTGATCGGATCTTCAATCGATGGTATCCCGATCTCGAGATCAATCTTGGAGAAAACTCTCGGCTCCTCTTAATGATCAAACAAATCATCAATCCTGGGTAGCGGATACTTATTTTTCACGGTGACTTCATTGAGTGCACGGTAGTCAATGCACATCCACGAAACTCAGTCCTTCTTCTTGACAAACAAAAGCCGTGCTCCCCACGGTGACTAACTTGGTCTCGATAAATCCTTTATCCATTAACTCTTCCAAATTGTTTCTTCATCTCTACCAACTCCTCGGTAGACATCCGATAGGGTCTCTTTGCTATCTGTCGTCTGTGCAGATAAAGTTCTATCACAAACTCTATGTCCTGTCTGGCGGCATACCGTAGATCTTCGGGAAAACATCGAGTACTCGCTCACTACCTAACATCCTCTATGCTGATTGCCTTGGTACTGTTAACCATCAATCAGCGCCCATCTCTAATCGCAGCTGGCTTGAAATTCCACTTTCTTCCCACACGGGCTCTCAATCGAGATAGTTCTTCATTCACAATCAATACTGACCTTGTGTTTGGATAACCAATCCATTCCCAATATAACATCTAAGGTCCTGGTCTCCAAAATTATAAGGTTTGCTAGGAACTCTATTCCATCTATTAGTATTCTCACCCGAACATCCTACTTCCGTTCGGAGTTGAACCAGGGTTTGAACTAACAAAGCATGCACTTAAGTCTTGCCATTCTCAAGTCATTTCTAGTAGCAAAGCCTTGCTAAACAAACGAATCTGAAGCTCGTAGTCAAACAAAATCAGCAGGTACCGAGTTAACAAGTAACTTACCCAAGACGACGTCACGTAGCATTTTGCGGTGCATCTCGGTGACATGGTTGACTCGGCCTCACCACGGCCGGGTGTGGCTCCCCTGGTGCTTGGCGCCCTAGCTGGGTGGTTCCTAGATTGAAGCCGGCGGGGTCGCTCGCCTGTCTTCTTTGGACAATTTGTTGGCAAAGTGTCCTCGCTCACAGGCGATTGTAGCAAAGCGTCGCTCTTCTTGCCGCTACAGGGTAGCGTTTCTAGCGGTGCAGAGTGCAGTAGTTTTGATTGGCATGTCTTGGTGCAGGGGATGGTGTCCTTGTTGCATTCGTGGTTGGAATCAAGAATTGATTTGGTGCAACTCTCAGCGCCAAGTTCGTTCCCCACGTGATCCTTTGTTGCATCCCGCGCTTCCTGTTCTCATCGGTTCCTTGCGCTTGTCCTCAAGAATAAGCGCCTTATTCACCAATTCTTGGAAATCTGGAAAGGTGTGGGTGATCAACCCTACTTGCAATCCTGAGTTAAGTCCCTTCATGAAAGCGAGACTGCGGATTTATCTGTAGCTACATCCTCAGTGCGTAGCGTGCTAGAGCTGTGAACTTGTTCGTAGTCGGCAATTAAACCCTTGGCCGATTACCTTGCTTCAGTGCTCTGAACTCCTCCTTCTTAAGGTCCATAATTCCTTCAGGCACGTGATATCGTTTAATGCATTTGTGAACTCCTCCCAAGTGATATCTTGAGGGTTCTCTGCGTGGCAGTAAGTTCTCCCACCATTCTGGCCGTTCCTTCCAGCGATGAGAAGCGTAAAGTACCTTCTCATTCCCTATGCATTGAGCTATGTGTAGCTTCCTCTCAATTGATCTTAACCAATCGCCGGCCTCCAAGCGGATTGGCATTCCCAGAAAGTGGGTGGGTGAGTCCTCATGAACTCGACGGCTTTGTGATTACGGCGTGGTCACGATTAACTTGATTAGCATGGCCTGGCAAAGGATTTGCTGCATTTGTTGCATCATAGCATGCATCAACTGGTCTCGAGCAAAGAAGAAATGCTCCAAAATTCTGCACATCCGGTGGCGGTCCGGTGCTCCATCATTGGGGTTTTCTCAGTGAGAACCGGCTCGCTGCTTCCAAAGTTTCCAGATTGTTCACCATCTGCAATCGATTTGCTCTAGGTTTAGAGATGAGAGGGAAACGAGAATAGACAAGTAATATGGAACTTATGCGCGAGCGAAAAGGTGTAGCCTTAAGGTCCAACCTTATTATTAGTAACTTGGTATGGTACATAATGCCTAAGGGCCTTGCAACACATACCGCACACTCGATAAAACAAAGCAAATCCAAATCGAACTAACTCTGGAGTCTAACGCCTAAAGGGTGACTCTTTATTCTATGACTCGACTCGGCGAAGCAGTCTCACTATAGAACCTATGCTCACTCATCGAGAAAACCTCCATCTGTCACAAGAGTAAGAACTCGGAATCTTTAAATTGTGACAAGGTAAGGGAAAATTTCAGCAAGAGACAAGAAAAGAGAGAAGGGGATAAGTCGAGATGTCCTTTCTTGTCTTCACAAATTTTTAGCTTTAGAAAATAGGTTTTATCCTCACTACGACCATTCTAGCTTAGGGTTGAGCCTACAGTCAAGTATGGCTCTGATACCACCTCTGTCGGGACCCCGAATTTGCAAATCCGGACTTCTCAGTGTATTCAGCACTAGTCCAGGAACGCGCTAGTGCACACAGTCTTAACATCGGTATATATCACAATCATACCAAACGATACTATCAAAGTACTTTATTTAAATAATCAAAGGGTTACTCGACCTTATGGCCAAGTTACAAATATATGCCTTGCAAAGGCGAGAACTTATTAAAAGAGAAATAATAGCGGCGAAAAATCAAATAAACTGCGGGCGCCATCCAAAGATACCACGCAACCGATCGGGCTCGCATCCCCTAAGTAGACGGGTCCTCTTGGAGTTCCTCCTCCGGCGTAGTCTCCTCTTCAAGCTGGTATTGTGTTGAGGCAAGGGTGAGTACTTGGTACTCAAGCAAGTCATGCCTGAGAATGCAAGCTAATATACTATATGCATGGCTTGGTACAAAGGAATAGCTTAAGGTATATTTATAACAAGATTTGACAAGTAATATAAGTAGATTCGAAGCGATAAAAACAAGTAAAGCATAAATAACTTTTCAAGAAGTTTAAATAACATTTTTCCCATCCTAAACCATATTTCCATCATCTTCTTTGTTAAACCAACCCAACTTTTCAAATCTAAGTTATTTTCGAAAAATCTAACCCTTGACGTAATTCCCGAGCATTGTCCAGACTGGACTCGGCTTATTCAAATAGATTCTACACTCTGCGAGAGGTTATGCACTTTACCCACAAGATACAATCCACTCACCACGGTAGTGAATCGCCATACAAGAGTATGCGAATGGCGATCATAACAAAGCCTTCGAAGCCTCAAACAACACAGTGGTCCTCTCCCGTGCTCTACACCATCCCTTCCCTTAGCTATGGCGAACTAACACACACCGTTAGATGGGTACCGGCCACGACCACGACACGCTCCCCGGTACAATCACACAAAAGGTGTAATCGACACCCCCGAGGCTCCACAAGTGAGTCCTTAGCGACTTAGTCAACTAGGGCCGTCCATTCCACCCATGTGGTTGCAAGTATGACCCAGTTCAAAAGGCTTGCAAGGTTAAGTCCTTAGAGTGACCAGGCAAGACTACCCAAAACCAAACCATCATCCCGATTGCCACAGCCCACCTGATACTCTTGCCACATGCCCTGGCCGAAAACTTATCAAACCCCCGCTTGATTACCATGCACCACGTGCCATCAACATCACATGATACTTTTCCAAAACAGGTTCAATATATCATTAAGTCAATATTAGCATTTGATTATCCAAAATCATGTCATGAGCACGTAGCAGGTCTAAGCAGTATACTACAACGATCTAAACCCATGTTGGCAATTTAATAATGTCCAACTAGTAAACCACAACTAGGGTGACAAAGGGTCATGGCACATACTTAAGTAATCAAGGTGTCATATATCAAATTGGTATTTATCTAACCCCCAGGTTTAAACAAAGTATCTTTCTAATTGAACTAGCATGCAATAGTTTAAATCAAAATAGATTTTCGAAATAGGATCAACATGGTCAAAGCACAACTTGCCTTCAAAAAGCACTTGCTCTTGGTCTTGAGTTGGATCCTGAGTCAATACTTCTTCGATCCCTCCCAGACTTCAACGTCTACTCGTAAGCGTGCAAATAGCAAATACACAAATAAACACTATGCAAAAAGATCCCAAAACTCCAAATAAAATCCATAAACAGAGAGAACATAATTTTCTGGATTTTAGAAACTGGAATCACAAATTTGGAGTTAAAGCATAAAAGTTATGATTATTTAAAGTTTAAATAATCAATTAAATAATATTACAGAGAAAAACTTTAGTCCAAAAATTAAATAAAATTCATATTTAGGTAGATCTCAATTTTATACAAATTTAGAAATTTGAATCACTCAAATCGGAGTTGAAACTAAAGTTATAAGCGTTTGAAGTTTGAATCTAAATTTGAAATCATTATTCGAATTAATAAATCATTTTCTTTTTGGAAATTAATTATGCGTCAAAGCATGGACACGCGTGCAGCTCCTGATTGGCCTCGCCGTCGGCCATCATGGGCTCGGTCCATGCTCGGCTCGAGTCCACGGTGGACTCCGGTCCCACGGCTCACGCGATGGCGACATGTGGGCCCGCTCGGGTGGCGTCATCGGTGACGTCGGCGCTATCGGTTAGCCACGACATGCGGGCCTCGACACGCTGCGGGCCAGCGATGTCGGCGTCACACACGCACGCTGGCGTGGGCGCTGACCGCGTCGGTCCAACTTCCCGACTGCGTGGCGCAATCACGGCCGCTGATTTGAAAATCAGCGGCGACGGATAGATCAGGGTTAACACGCTGAAACTACTCGATGCTCGTGGGCGTTCGATCCTAGATCGGACGGCCCGTATCTAATCCTATAATCGCACTACTACAAAGATTGGCGATTAGGAACCGTTGGATCTTGATCCAACGGTCCGATCTAATCGGGTTTCTAGGGTTTGAGGAAACACGTGAACTTCACCGTTGGCCGTCCGATCCGGATCCAACGTGCCTGCAGCTCCGTGGACGGCGATAGCGCGGCGGCGCTTGGCCGACGAGACGGACGGACGACCTTGCCGTCTTGGCGTTTCGGGCGCGCTCCGACGAAGTGAGGGGTACTCCGAGCGCCTCGCCTCTTGGGGAATCCGGAGGCTTGATGACGCGGACGGAGACGACGGACGGCAATATTTGCCGTTTAATCGCGGCGGAGCAGACTTCCAACTCGGCGAGCAATAACGAGCAGATTGCGGGGATCCTAGCGCGCGAGCTAGGGTTTCGGAACCGTGGATGGCGATCTCGAGGTATGCCCGGGCATTAAATAGCCTCGCGGCGTCCGTAAAAACGGAGACCTAGCTACCACTGGACACGGCGGCGGAGTCCAGCTTCGGACTGCGAGACGATGAAATCGTGGCCGTCCACGTGGCACAAACCAACGTCACGATCAAGCGCCGGGCGCGACCGTCCGGTCCCATGGCTTCGTCACTGGTCAGACGGATCTCACTTGGATCTTGATCCAACGGTTAGGATTGATTAGGTTAGATGGTTGATTGAGTCAGCGGCTTGGTCGACTCGAGTCCCACTTTGGCCGATGAACAAGACTTGACCCAAGTTGGATTTTCAGCGAATTAATATTTAAAATAATTCCCGGTAATTCATTTAATTCATTAAAAATAAGAATGACTCAGAAAAATTCCAGAAAAATTCTGGAAAATATTTTGGATCATTTTGGACTCAAATAAAATATTTCCAACAAAAATTTATTTGCAAATTTAAATTCTTTAATTATTTCAAAATGGAATAAATTCAAATAAATTCCAAATAAATCCAAATAAATTCCAGAAAATTCCAAAAATTCACCAAAGTGCCAAATCACACATGAATTTAAGAAAAGCAAAATTTTGGGGTGTTACAGAATTTTGCATTGATAATTTGATATTAATGATATGATGTTTGCTGATTTAGGTTCTTGTCATATAGATATCTAACATCAGTGAAGTTCTTTCCTTATGTGTTGGGCAAGTTAGTTTCTACTCCCTTCTTGCTTCTTAATTCAACTATAACATTATATCTGAATCTAACAGAAATGACTACGAAGTTGTAATCTTCAATTTCATATAGCATGCTGTATTTACTATTAGTGAGAAAATTGGTTGTTCTTAATGGCATTTTATTGCCATAATTTCTTCTGCATAATTCATGATGCAGCATAGTAATTCTATTCTGGAAGTGTGTGACTGTGAGACCAAAAGAGTGGAGAATATCACACACCTGGTCCACTTCAAATTGAAACTTTATCTCATGAAGGAATAAAAAACCGAAAGATTGTCAAAAGTATGGTCTTTCTCTATAATGCCTTAATTAGGTATTTCTTTTATCATTGGCATGGAGTTGGTTGGTAATGCTTCTAGGGACATGGGCTTATGCCAGCTCTGGTGCATTTGGGCTAGCTATAATTGTAAGTTCTTAAGCTATCATCTTTTTTGGTTCATTCATTGCAACTTACTTCCTTTGTCACACCAGTGAACTACCTATATGCTTGACTTCATTGAAGTTCTTGCCTTAAGTATGGGCATCTGTCCATCATTCGGGTGCGGGTTACCCACCGGGTCCCTGTTACTCGCATGGGTACGGGTACGGATAAATTTTGTACTCGCGTGCGAGTATGGGTATCGTAGCGGGTGAATTTTATTAATACGGGTACGGGTATGGGATGATGATACCCATTGGGTATAGACCCCTTGCCATCTCTAAACTGTACTGCACATTAGCCAGAGTGCTGCTGGACTATTTGAGTGCGGAAAGCATGGACATAGAAAGATGTGGGAGTGAGGGGAGTTAGTGGAAGGGGTTGATCGAGGTGGATGGTAGTGTGTTTCGTTTGACTGGGCTTTGCTTAAGGTGGGAGGTGAGTTTTGACTCATGAAAACAGGCAGATGTGTAGAATAGCTATTCTAGGGAGGGGTTGTAAATAGTATTCAAAATAGCTATTCTAGGGAGGGGTTGTAATATATATATGAGGAATTATATGGTGAAAATAGACATATGCTAAAACCATGAAAGTATACATACATACATACATACATACATACATACATACATACATACATACATACAGTTTGATTGTATATATAAATCAGCAAAGCATGTGATCTAAATTCGTTCAAATCTTTGAATTCGAGTATATTTTTTCAAAGGTATCTGTTTCATTTGAATTGTAATAGATGGGTATATACCCTAAAACTGAAATTTTATATAATACTAGTTACATGCCCGTGCGTTGCTACGAAAAACAAAATTGATAACGAAAAATAAAGATTAAAAAATAAAAAAAATTATTTCACAAGATCAAACATCTATCTTTAACGCTTCGTTTCTTGCGTAAAGTCAAGCTAATTAAAGCAACGCTTCGTTTCTTGCGTAGGGCAATTAAGCAGGGCAATTAAGTAGGGCAATTAAGCAGGGCAATTAAGCGGCAATTAATGACGTGGGAAGAACGGACCACTGTCACCAAGTGCTGCTTTAGAATAGTAGAGATATATATATAAATTCCAGAAGCCTTTTCCGTACTCCTAAGAGTACATACTCCCACATACTCCCAACTCCAATGTAGCACTTAACACAAACGTGTAATACACCTTTTCACTTTCAGTATACTCCAATAACAACTCTAAGATACTCTAATGCGAGATGGTTGAAAAAAATTCACCGGAGCACTTTTTTTTTTCTACATACCCTTTTTCATATGTAAAAGGAGTATATTAACAAATTATGTTATAAAGAGTGGATTTTGATGAATTTTTTCATAAAATTCACTTTGGAGTATCTTATAATCAGTATCAGAGTATATTTAAAATAATAAAGAGATATAACAACATCATATAAGCGGTATAATGACGGTGGGAGTACGTACTCCCAAGAGTATGGAAGTATATATATATATATATATATAAATGCAAGAATTCAAGTCAAATTTGGGTATATTTTTTGAAACTTTCAATTTTAGGGTATATACCCATCTATAACAATTCAAATAGAACACACAACTTTGAAAAAATATACTTGAATTTAAATATTTGAATGAATTTAGATCACATGCTTTGCTGATTTATATATATAATCAGCACATACCTACAATAAATCTATCATAAAAAAGAAACTCTAGTTCGAATTTCAGTTCAAACTTGTTTGAACTAGTTAGTAAATTGGTTAAACTCAACATCCTAAAATTTTTAAAAATTTTCGAATGCAAATAAATAGGGAAAGTACCCGTTTTCGATCATGGTGCCCAAGGTAAGTATACTATATATATAACGCCAAAATAGAACACTATGCTGTTAGGGCACCATGATTTTAAATACGCGAATTCAAGGTAAATTCGAGTATGCTTTTAGAAATTTTCATTTTTTTGGGTATATACCCATTTTTTCAATTCGAATAAAACACATACCTTTGAATATATATATATACACACACACACACACACGGTAGATTTGCTGTAACACCCCGGCATTTAATATGCCTGAATGCTACCAAACATAAGCTAAACAACATCTAAATACCACATTTAACATAAAAATTCCAGCAAAGGTGCATAGGCTAAAAACCGAGATTTCGGCAGCACCTCCTTTGTTTTAACATGGATTTAAGGAGCAACAACAGTATAGCATTATAAGGCAATATGAGAGACATCTAAAACAGCAATAAATAGAGTCTTAACGACAATATAAGACTAACATCAAGCACTTAATGTCTCCAAGTGTCAAAAGAACAAATAAGCTCTCAAATAGTAAAGCTAAACACTAAAGCAATGATCATCACACGCAATTTATTATCAAACTAATAGAATGACTTGTGGAATCATTAAGGTGAAGCTACGTGTGGGCGTGTGACTATTTCCCTTCCCCGCATGCCGATCTCATGGTACCTAAAACAACAAGAAAACACAAGCGTGAGTTCGAAACTCAAAGAAGCATATTGCAATGGACAACAAGAACAACAACATGGCAATAACATCTCCCATCATGTAAATCATCTTATTCATAAACACTTAACATTGTCATCATCAATATGTATGCGATGTAATGCAATGCTCATGTCTCCTTGGAAACTCATACCGGTATGGTTGAGTACACACCCGTCGGCGTGCACCCTTTCCCCCCTTCCATCCCGAAGATGGAGGGTGCCTACTCCTCGCTTCCATTCACCACGTGGATGGAATCACGATGTAGGTCTTACTCAATGGCGTTCCGGACTAGTCATAACTTTCTCACCGACCTTCCCCGGACTAGTTATGACTTTCTCACCGCCCTCGCCCCATATCATGACATGCATGCAACTATGCCAATTATCATATCTCATTTGTACATAAACATATGGCATCATGTCATAGTACACATAAACACATGGCATCGAATCATGATAAGTATAGACACATAGCATCATATCATGATAATCATACTCAATATATCATTGGAAAACAACAAGCATGGCAAGTGATCAAAGCAAGTATTCAATCTTTCATCTAATCTCCACAAGCAACCTACGATTCCGCTATACATTACAACACACTTGCCTCAACCGCGGGCGACGGATTTGTGGGAAGTCGAGGGCACTCCCGGTGTCACACCACCTGCACATAGGCATCACACACTCACAATCATACCCACAAAACAGTACGCAAAACCCCATCTAACCCGACATTGCCCACTACTCGCAAAACCTAAAAACAGAGGTTCTGTCCCGACGGGACAGCAGCCTTGCAAAAAGCATAACTTGAGTTCTGGGACTCCAAATCGACTAAACAAGTACACCATCGCGAAGCTTAGGAAATTTCCTACCTTTTTCTAGTTATACGGAAAGACTGATTCGGACTCTAAAATTGTTTAATCTACAGATTACTACGATCTGTTCCAATCGCGTCACAGATTTTAACACACTCGGTAAAACGGCCATAACTTTCAAACGGCTGATCGGATTTTAACGTGCTTTATGTCCACGGAAAGATAATTAAATTATCTACAACTTCTTTTAAGTCCGTACGGACAGATTCGGATTCTAAATCAACGAAAACTCGAACCCTAGCCCGACTGCTCAATCTGCCCGAAAACAGAAACGTGGCAACGTCTAGATCTAACCCAAAGAACTCCAACCCAGCACCACCAATTGATCTAAAAATGTCATAAACACCCTAAGAACAATACCTAGATCAAACCCAAGGATCCCCATGATCATACATTTGCCCAACGAACGAATCTCCAATAGATCTCCTCGCGGATCGCTCCTCGCTCCTCGCTCCTCGCTCCAACGGATGGATCCACAAGGTGCAGAGGTGTGGAGACCACCCTAGGGCAGCAAGGGGGTGGAGGAGAGGTGGTGGAGAGGTGGGGAGCAATGGGGGAGGTGGAGGCGCAAGGAAGGGAGAGGGGAAGGTGGGGGTGGCGGCTAGGGCTTGGAGGGAGAGGTGGGGGCGCCCAAGGGCAGGGGGAGCACGCCCAAAAGGCTGGTGGGGAGCCCTTTTACCAGCCCCCACACCCAATCCTAGTCCGTTACGGAGACCTACTCCATCCCACCAAAGCCCACCAAGGCCCAAACTCCCCCGGGAAGGCCCAAAACCCGAACGGCCCTAAACGCCGGAAAAGCTATTAACCTCCATATCCTATAGTTTTAACCTTAATTCCACATCTCATAATGTTATTAACCTTATCATGCACGTTAAATAAGGTTACGACACTCCGTGCTGTCACAACACTTCAAACGGCCCAAAAAAACGCGAGTAAACCTCAAGCCGAAAGGTTTTATTCTCTAATTTCACCTTCTATAACGTCACACCAAACCGTAGTGTCACATTTGCCATGTGCGTGTGTGTATAATCAGCAAAGGATATTATCTAAATTCGTTCAAAATCTTTGAGTTCGAGTATATTTTTTTCAAAAGTATGCATTTCACTCAAATTGAAATAAATGGGTATATACCCAAATAATGAAATGTTTAAAAATATACTCAAATTTGGCTTGAATCCATGCATTAGAAATAATGGTGTCCTAACACCATGGTGTTCCATTTCGATGTCCTATATATAAACATTTTTGAATTCATGTATATTTTTTAAATGTATGTGTTTCCTTTGAGTTATTATAGATGGGTATATAACTTAAAATTGACATTTAAAAAAATTAACTAGCAACCTGTTGAATCGTTATAGAAGGGTATATACCTAAAACTGAAATGTTTAAAAAATATACTCGATTTTGGCTTGAATTCGTGTATTCGAAATCATGCAATATATATATACAGCCTACTTTGGTGGGTTGACGCATTTGATGATTCTTGCAGGTAGGGAGATGGCTGAGACATGGCAGATACCGTGTTCTCTACCTTATATTGCATGATAATGTAGTTGGATTCATGCCTTTTGTTGGTAGATCAAGCTTTTACATAATTTTTTTGGGGGGAAATGGTAGACCTGGGAGAAATTCCACTCTGTGTGACATAGTTTTTATGGGGAAAATGGTAGATCTGGGAGTAGTTTGTCATTGATCGTTCAACAATTGAAACACAAAATGATTGATCTGGGGAAATTCCACTTTGTGTTTGCCATTGATCATTCAACAATTGAAACACAAAATTGCAAACAGGAGTAGGCGGATTTGCTGTTTGCTTTGTTATGGTCAATAGATGCAGTGGTTATTCAATTACCCGAAAAACCGAATTTGACAAACCAAAACATTTTGATTAATTCGGTTCGGTTTTTCATTATGGGTAGATAAATTCGGTATATAGTTTTCATAAACTGAATTATTTGAAAACCAAATACACACAGCTAATAGTTGGGTGCAAGCGTGCAGTAGTAGTAAACATCCATTACTGTTGTGGGGTGTGATAGTGACAATATAAAATGTACCAAATTTTACTGCCAAATACTTTCTAATTTACTGGACGTATTGTTAGATTTTACTACTGAACCTAGCCGTGACGCACAATGTCAATGTCATAGTGGCAGTAAAAAATAGATAGCATATTTACGTCCAAATGCATTCCAATTTACTGTCACGTTAAGCAAATAGGGGCAGGCATAGAGAGAAATGTGGGTTGATTGTAAACTTTGAATGACAGTATCTCCTAAACCATATATCCTATTTACAATCCATTTGAAGCATTTTGCTAGAAAAAAATATGTTTAACAAAACGAGATCCGTTATGAATATATTTTAACATTGTAAAAATAATTACTACATCAAAAATTTGAATTTACTTTACCTAAGCTAGAAAATTACTACATCGTCTAAGCACGAAAATGGTTGACAGAGGTAGGAGGTGGTGGGTTTTCTTTGATCAATCTTTGACGGAGGTGGGACGTGGGTTTTGACCCATAGAAGGTGGTGGCGCTCAGACGTAGAACATACATACATACATACATACAATGAAAAAAATACATTCTACTCCTGGGTTAGTTACTCCCACATTTGATATACCATATAAACAAACTTAAAATACTCCTTTATCACTTTGGGTACACTCATATACTAATTATAAGATACTCTAATGCAAACCACACGAAAAATTGCAAGGGAGTCCATAGTTTTTAGAATATTTTATAAATATCTTCATATACGCACATAAAAAGAGTATACTTAAATAATATACATACCATCTCTGAAAAATATACATATCATATAAATAATCTTATATACACATATACTCCCTCTGTCCCACAAAGAGTGCATTTCTAGTGTTCAAATTTTGTCCCACAAAGAGTGCATTTCTAGTCCGTAGGGCCCAACTGTAAGTGTATGCATGCTCATTTAAGTGCTTGTGGAAACCGAAGCACCAGCATGCTTGTGTATGGAGTAATGAGGGTCACATTGGTCATTTACCTTGCACACTAATCTGTCTTAAAAATCCTAGAAATGCACTCTTTGTGGGACAGAGGGAGTACTACGCATACATAACCTCAGTATAGGGTGTAAGTATTAAATACTTGAGTACAGCTCGTTTAATCAAACATGCAATTAACGCGCACACGACTAATAATGGCAAAATGATAATAAAAGTATGTTGGACAATAACTCAAGCAGCAAATGGACACATGTGCACGCCCTTGTACTTTAACCAAGATTCCTTAAGCAAATAAATAAAATTAGTAGATCTGTCGGAGTTTTTTATTACCTTATGACCCAGACAGTGATTAGTTAGCTTATCTTTGTCTCGATCGAGGCTAATAATGGATATAAAGCGTACCTAAAAGGGATCATGTTCAAGTTGCAAGATCTTAATTGTGAGTAGTATCACAGGTCGTTTGCTGGAGCTACACCTGTAAATTAAGATCACACAATCTCCCGGCAGTTGTCATCTATTCTTCAGTTAATTAACGACAAATTTGTTGATCGATCAGTGCGCATTATCAAATAATAATCCATCTGTTCCTTCATACGTGTGCATGGATGCACAACGTACACAGCTGTATAAGATTATGGTGAATGATTGCGTCACATGATAAAGTAACAAGGCATGCTCGTGTTATGCTTAGAGCCAGGTTTGCGTGATTTAACAACAAAGCCGAGAAAAACAATTGTTTTAACAATATGTACGTGCAGTACGTCTACATACCGTGTGTGTACATTTGAAAAAATAAACTTGTATTCAAAGATTTTGAATGAATTTAGATAACATATTTTGCTAATTTATACACACGCGTACGCACACACACGCGCGCGCGCACACACACATATATATAATCAACACATACCTCCAATCAAACTATGAACAAAAAAGAAAACTCAAGTTTGAATTATAGTTCAAGCTTGTTTGAACTAGTTAGTAAACTAGTTAAACACAATATCCTAAAAGTTTTAAAAAATTTCGTATACGATACATAGGAAAAATAGCCAGTTTGGATCATAAAGCCTAGGCTCCATAGTGCCACCCCAAGTAATTTATATGTATATATATGATGCCGTAATAGGGTACTATGGTGCCTAGGCACCATGATTTTAAATGCATGAATTCCAGTCAAATTCGGGTATATTTTTTGAAATTTTCAGTTTTAGAGTATATACCCATCTATAATAGTTCAAATGAAATACATATCTTTGAAAAAATATACTTGAATTCAAATATTTGAATGAATTTAGATCACATGCTTTACTGATTTATATATACAATCAGCACATACCTACAATCAAACAATCATAAAAAAGAAACCCTTTGTTGCGTGAAAAATGTACATACCATATCTAAAAAAAATGTAAATACTACCTAACTAATCTTATATATATGTATACTACACATAATACCCTTTGTTGCGTGAGATACTCCCTATGTTGTGAGATACAACATAGAGAGTAACTACTCTCGGGAGTAGAAAGATGCTTCGTGTCTATATATACACGCACAAACATAGATAGGAAGAATGGAACAAATTAGCATAATTACCCCGGACACCATGGTCTAAATTGGGCATTTCTCCTATTTATTACGTGCAAAAAAGTTTGAAATTTTTTAGATGTCGAGTTCAACTAGTTTACTAACTAGTTCAACAGGTTTGAACTAAAATGAAAACAAGAGTTGCATTTTTTAGGATAGTTTGATTGTAGGTATGTGCCGATTATATATATAAATCAGCAAAGCATGTGTTCTAAATTTGTTGAAAACATTTGAACTCGAATATATTTTTTCAAAGTTATGTGTTTCATTCGAATTGCTATAAATGGATATATACCGAAAAACTAAAATTTTCGAAAAGCATACACACGAGCGCGCGCGCACACACACATATATATATATAAGCGCTATTCTGCATACAAGCGTAGAATAGATTATTCCACGTGTTGGCCAGACAATCGTGTCGAACCCATCCTACGTCAATGTGATAGTGGCAGTAAAAAAGGATAACACATTTACATCCAAATGTATTCTAGTTTAGTGCCATACTGAGCTTATAGGGACATGTGGAAAGAGAATGTGGGTTGATTGCAAACTTTGAATGACGATACCTTCTAAACCATTTATCCTATTTACAATCCATTTGAAGCATTTTGCTAGAAAAAATATGCTAACAACAAGAGATCCATGATGAATATATTTTAACATTGTAAAAATAATTACTACATCAAAATTTTGAATTTAATATACCGAAGCCAGAAAAGTATTGTATCGTCTCAGCACGAAAATGGTTGGTGGTTGACGGAGGTGGGAGGTGGTGGTTTTTCTTTGATTAATCTTTGACAAAGGTGGGATGTGGATTTTGACCAACGCAAGGTGGCGGAGCATAACCTATTCTACACTTGGATGCAGAATAGCATGTGTGTGTGTTTCCTATATAGGAAGCCTTTTTCGTACTTTAGGAGTATTGTAATATTCCAGGAGAACTTTAGAGGTAAAATATGAACTTTAGGGAGAAAATCTGAATTTTTGGAGGCATTTTTCAGTTGTGGGCCAATTTTGGGCCTTCGGGCTAGCCTTTTTGGGCCTAGGGGGACTCCCCTCCCCAAACCCTAGGGCGCCCCCACCCCCTCCCATGCGTCTCCCACCCCCTGGCCGCCCCTCCCTCTTCCTCCTTAGTGCAAAAAACAGCAGCTCCTCCACTCCCTTGCGCCTCCTCCCCCCCATTGCGGTGCCCCCTTCCTTCCTTCTTGGCGCCTCCACTCCTCCTCTAACCGGCGCATCCTCCCCCTCATAAGGTGCCCTCCCCTCCCCTACCCAAATACCCCCACTCTCCTTGCCCTTGGATTGCCCGACGCTTGCTGCCCTGGATCGAGGTTAGACGGTTGAAGGCGAGGCAAGAATCCACGTTCATCGATCTTGCTCTACTTCGGGAAGGTAAGGTTCTTTTGTTGGCTCTAGGGTTCCATGGGGGGATTAGGATGGCTATGATTAGGAGTGTTTAGATGAGGTTTATTGGTGGTAGAGTTGGGGAAAAACATAGTTTCTTCATTTGAGGTAGAAGTGGAGGGATCTTCTACCGAAATCAACTCCTCATTGCAATCCTCATTTGATGTGGAAAATACAAATTCTTCCTGAAGCTTAATCCACATATCATGAGAGCTCTTGAGATTGCAAATGAGATTGAAAATTTATATGCTCACAAAACTAAATAAAATGTTAGTTGCTTAAGCGTCAAGATGTAAGCATTTCTCTTCTCCTTTGGTCGGAGCAAATTCATTCAACCGAAGAGAAAAGCCTACATCTACTGTTGACGTTTGGGAAACAGGTCCCCGTCGAGCTTACTTGTTGAATAAGAGATCAACAGAGCCCCTTTTTCGGTGAAGGGTTTGTGTTTGGAGAATGCTCTTAGGAACATGATACTTGGAAAATAGACAAGGGGTTTATACTGGTTCAGGCCTACCACCGTGGAGATAATGACCCTAGTCCAGTGATTTCACTATTGCTCTCGAACTCTTACAAGGAGGCTCATGTACATCTGAGCATTTGTGTCTTGCTCTTCCTTTCTGCCCCCTTACCAATTTACCCGGGGGGTTATTATAGCTTACAAGATACTTGAAATAACTTTAGCTGAATAATGTGTGTTTTACTACATTAACTGTGACCGCTACTGTAGTCTTGATTCTCGCCACATTCCCGTTGTGGGCGGAACGTCTCTAGATTCTGGCGTAATTATCGTTATTTAGACGTTGTGAGACGAACATGATCTTCTGATCATGCTCGAGGATTTTCCCAGCTCTGACCGATCCTTGCATGTTTCTGAGTTTGCATGCTCGTGGACGAGCTTGGGTGCTCGTGGATGAGCTTACATGCTTGTGGGCAAGCACTGGGCCTAGTCCGATCTGTCGGTCCCGCCGGCTAGACTGTTCGAGGGTCCTCCTTGGGAACACCATCCAAGGGTATGCATGGTCGGCCGAAACTGGCTGCCAGGGTATAACAGTCTTTATGGAGATTATCCAATCCCCGACAACTAGCCCCCGAGGCACAAGTGAAAAACTACTTGGCGAGGCCTTCCTCTTGAGCCTATAGACTCATTGGAGGGATTGGAATCTTGCAGCGAAGTACTACTGTAGCATCCGAGCAGGTCCCGCTCGCAGACAAGCATGGTTGATAGGAGACAAGCTACCGGCTCGGCCTCCGATCAAGAGAAGCTCGGGCAAGAGAAGATCAAAAGGTCGTGCTGGTTCCTTCTCCGTGAAGTCTCGCGGTAATGGTCCGGGTGGTTTTGCTTTGGGAGCCGTGCCTTTATTAGATGGTTTTGAAAGCTGTGGTTCCACGTGTCGACTCGCAAATGGGCGGAAGCGGTGGTGAGAAACTCTTCACCTGCACTTCGCACCTGAGCCCTTAGAAATTCTCAAGTCCGGTGGTGAGAAACTCTTCACCTGCATTTTGCACCTGAGCATTTAGGAATTCTCAAGTCCCGTATTTTTCTGGGCTTTGCATTTTCCTCTTTCACCGAATCCAGGGTGAAGTTCGGAGCTAGTAAGATTAGCAAGGAGAGGCTCCAAGTGCTCGTGGAACTCGGCTACCCTGACGAGGAGTCGTGGCGCATTCCTGACAACAAGGAAGATTCGGCGCCACATGAAGGAGAGATCGTCTCCTGCGAGCTTTACTCTGTCAATGGGCTGCGAACGCCCGAGAGTGAGTTCATCGAATCCGTACTCGTCCAGTGCGAGTGCAAGATCTCCAATCTCAATCCTAACTCTATTCTCATCTTGGCGATCTTCTCACATTTGCGAGGGATACGTGGGCACTGTGCCCACATCGAGCCTTTTTTCACTTTTATTCCTTGTTCCGCACCGGAGGGATCTCACCCACCGACTGCGTTTATTTTTGTCTTTGGTCCAACCGACCATACGAGTATCCAAACTTCATGCTCAAGGACTCGGTGTCAGGCTAGGCCGACCATTGGTTCTACTTGAAGAAGGCGGAGGGAAGCATTCTCCGCTACACCAGAGCGGCGGCTCCAGAAGTTGAAGCCCCACGCCCCCCTGTGCAAGCTGAGGAGGAACGGGTGCTGATGACGATCAGCGAGCTCACGAATCTGGGGCTCACTGGTCGGGACATCGCCCAAGACTTCCTTAGGAACCGGGTGGCACCATTGAGGAGGAGGGAGCATCCCTCCTTCGAGATCACGGGATGGTAGGACCTCACCCGTGAGGCTGATTCGGGTAAGTCTCCAAAAACTGCGCAAATAATTTCCCGTCTTTTAGAATTAGCTTGCTCATACTGATGCTTGCGCTGTTTGGGTTACAACCCCGAGCAAGGGCTGGGTTGAAAAGCGGGTTGCTGAAATGTTTGGCACCCCTAAAGGCAAGGAGCTCGAGTGTGACACTACGGTATGGTGTGACATTATAAAATGTGAAATTAGAGAATAAAACCTTTCGGCTTGAGGTTTACTCGCGTTTTTGGGCCTTTTGAAGTGTTGTGACACCACAGAGCGTCATAACCTTATAAAAGGTGCATGATGAGGTCAAAAACATATTGAACTATGATATGGGAGGTTAAAACCATAAGGTATGGAGGTTAATAGCGTTGTCGGGCCGTTTCCGGGGTTTTGGGCCTTCCCGGGGGAGTTTGGGCCTTAAAGAGGGGGTTGTGGGCTTTGGTGGGATGGAGTGGGAATCCATTTAGGATTAGGAAAGGGGCTTAGGGCTGGTTAAAGGGGGGTTTCCCTGCCCTTTTGGGCGTCCTCCCCCTGCCCCTTGCGCCCCCAAGTGCCCTAGCCGCCTCCCACACCTCCCCACCTCCTCCTTGGGCGCCTCCACTGTAACACCCCGGCATTTAATATGCCTGAATGCTACCAAACATAAGCTAAACAACCTCTAAATACCACAATTTACCATAAATTCCAGCAAAGGTACATATGCGAAAAACCGAGATTTCGGCAGCATCTCCTTTGTTTTAACATGAATTAAAGGAGCAACAACAGTATAGCAATAAGGCAATATGAGAGACATCTAAAACAGCAATAATTAGAGTCTTAACGACAATATAAAACTATCTGTAGGATCGAAGTATACGAATATAGCAATCAGAGGGGGGGTGAATGATTGTGCGGAAGCTAAAACCAAATTCTTGATCTATTAAAAGTTCACTCCAAAACAGAACCAAATAATTACCTCGTTTTTGACAAAAACAGAATGACAGAGGTTCGGTAAAACGTGAATTTCCGGAGATCCAACCGTTAGATTGATCTGAAATTTGGACACAAGAAACTAGATTCCAATACGAATCGAACCCAAAAAGAATCAGCTCGATCGGACTTACGGATCAAAAGTTATGAGCTTCGCAAGCTTGCTGATCCAGAACTTGACGAGAATCAATCTAATCAAAACTTCAAGATTAAACAAGATCTTCAAAAGATTAATCAACTAGACTTTGAGAAACTCTAAATCAATACCCTAGAACGGTTTTTGATGGATCAAATCAAGATGAAACTCAACGATCAAAAACCAATCTAGAATTAGAACAAGCATGCAAACAAGAACCAAAACAGAAAAAATCAGAGCGACGTGGTTACTGTAGCACGCAAAAATCTTGGAAGAATTGATCTTTATTTCTTGTCTAAAATACTCTCATCAAAAGAGTATAAACCCTAAAACCAAGCTCAAGGCTTGATGCGCTCAGCTCTACTTGGTGCCTTTCAACAGGAGACCCCCCACCTATTTAAAGCACCAACCCATAAGGAGTTCTGAATACGATTCCTATTCCCTAGAAGGAATCCGTATCCAACTCAACTCTACTTGGCCCAACCTGGCCGAGTACAACTCTTGCACGCGTATGGCAACCCTACCATACTCACGTGACTAACACTTTGCACGCGTATGGCCACCTGCCATACTCACGTGACTAACACTTTGCACGCAAATGACCTCCTGCCATTCTCACGTGACTAACCATTCTTCATGTGCACCATTCTCTTAGCCCGAACGTCCCGCATGACATCCTTGACCACCAAGACCTCGCCTCCTCCGAACCTAGTCCCGAACCTCAGTTCCTCCATGAACCTAGTTCCGGTCCCGTCATCGACCACATTCGTCTTCGAGCAATACCTGCACATGAACAAACCACAAAACAATTCCGAGCACAAGTCCACGACTTGACTCAACATTAGTCCATGCAAATACTCACACGAGCATTGCATAAAGTCCACTTCAAAGAAGTATCATGAAATTATCACACATTTCATAATCTCAAAATCAAATTCAAATTTCAATCTCAAAATCGCTCAAAACCCTAATTCAGCAAAAACGCATTCACGACGGACAAGGAAAACTAGTCCGGCGCAAATGCCAAGTGAAACCCTAGAAAACAGTTCACAACGGACCAACAAAGTCTGTCCGTTGTACAAGAGAAACTCTCGGTTCCAAAAGAAAACATTCCGGCCAAAACATGTTTACGACGGACAACCAAAATCGATCCGTCGTACATGCAAAAGTCTCAGTTCAAAAACGCTTTCAAATTCATGTTCACGACGGACAAAAAATCTTGTCCGGCGCAAACGTGCCACGCTCGGTTTCAAAAACAACATGGTCCGAACGAAACCCTAAAAAATGCATTCACGACTGACCAAAGAAGTTTGTCCGCCGTACATGCAAAACTTACTGGTTTCTTGGAAGATTGAGTTCGACTCATGAGCTCAAAAACACGTTCATTTACAGCATCTAAAACATTGTCCGTCGTACATGCACAACTTACTGGTTTTTGAGGAAAATTGAGTTTGGCTCAATGAGTTCAAAAGCATGTCCACGACAGACCAACAAAGTTTGTCCGTCGTAGATAGGAAACTTACTGTTTCTTGAGATCTTGGTCCGGCGCAAAAGCGAAACTTACTGCTTCTTGTCAAATTGACAAAACACATGAACAAACATATTTGCAAATTCAATTCTAAGCCAATTTTTCAGCACATGATTTCACACTATCATCAAGCACTTAATGTCTCCAAGTGTCAAACGAACAATAAAACTCTCATAAAGCAAAGCTAAGCCTTAAATCAATGAGCATCACACGCAATTTATTATCAAACTAATAGAATGACTTGTGGAATCAATATGGTGAAGCTACGTGTGGGCGTGTGACTATTTTCCTTCCCTGCATGCCGTTCTCATGGTACCTAAAACAACAAGAAAACACAAGCGTGAGTTCGAAACTCAGCAAGCATATTGCAATGGACAACAAGAACAATATCATGGCAATAATATCTCCCATCATGTATATCATCTCATTCATGAACACTTAGCAATATCATCATCATTATGTATGCAATGTAATGCAATGCTCATGTCTCCTTGAAAACTCATACCGGTATGGTTGAGTACACACCCGTCGGTGTGCACCCTCCCCCCTTCCATCCCGAAGATGGAGGGTGCCTACTCCTCGCTTCCAAACACCACGTGGATGGAATCACGATGTAGGACTTACTCAATGGCTCTCCGGATTAGTCATATCTTTCTCACCGACCTTCCCGGATTAGTTATGACTTTCTCACCGCCCGGGCCATGTAACATGTCATGTATGCAATTATGCCAACATCATATTTAACTCACATATTAACACATGGCATCATAACATACTAAACATGCTCATCATATCATTGGCAATCATTAAAGCATGGCAAGTGATCATATATCATGTAGTCAATCTCATCTATTCTCAACAAGCAACCTACAAGTCGCTATCTATTACAACACACTTGCCTCAACCACGGGCAACGGATTGGCGGGAAGTAGAAGGCACTCCCGGGGGTCGCACCACCTGCACATAGGCATCACACACTCACAATCATGTCCACAAAACAGTACGCAAACCCTCATCTACCCCGACATTGCCAACCACTCGCAAAACCTAAAAACAGAGGTTCTGTCCCGTCGGGACAGCAGCCTTGCAAAAGGCATAACTTGAGTTCTTGGACTCCGAATCAATTAAACGAGTACATCCTCGCGTAGCTTAGGAAATTTCCCAACTTTCTCTAGGTATATGGAAAGACTGATTCGGACTCTAAAGTTGTTTAATCTACAGATTACCGTGATCTGTTCCAATTACATAACAGATTTTATCACGCTCAGTAAAACAGCCATAACTTTCAAACAGCTGGGCGGAATTTAACGTTCTTTATATCCACTGAAAGCTAATGAAATTATCTACAACTTATTCAACATCCGTATGGACAGATTCGGATTCTAAATTGATGAAAACGCAAACCCTAGGTCGACTGCTCATGCTGTCCCAAAACAGAAACGTGGCAACTTCTAGATCTAATCCAATATACTCAAATCCAGCACCACCAATTGATCTAAAAACTTGATAAACACCCTTAAAACAGTACCTAGATCAATCCCAAGGTTTCCCATTGTCATACCTTTGCCCGACGCACGAAAACTCCATTAGATCTCCTCGCTCCTCGCTCCTCGGATGGATCCATGAGGATGCAGGGGTGGGGAGGCCACCCTAGGGCAGCAAGGGGGTGGAGGAGATGTGGTGGAGAGGTGGAGAGCAATGGGGGCAAAGGGGGCACAAGGAAGAGGAGGAGGTGGGGAGGTGTGGGAGGCGGCTAGGGCACTTGGGGCGCAAGGGGCAGGGGGAGGACACCCAAAAGGGCAGGAGGAGGCCCCCCAAACAGGACTCCTACCCTAAATGGACTCGAACAGCATCCCACTAAAGCCCACGGACCTTTCCCTTAGGCCCAAACTCCCCCGGAAAGGCCCAAAACCCCGGAAACGGCCCGGAAACGCTATTAACCTCCATACCTTATGGTTTTAACCTCCCATATCATATTTCAATATGTTTTTGACCTCATCATGCACCTTTTAAAAGGTTACGACACTCCGTGGTGACACATCACTTCAAAAGGCCCAAAAACGCGAGTAAACCTCAAGCCGAAATATTTTAATCTCTAATTTCACATTCTATAATGTCACACCATACCGTAGTGTCACATTCTTCCCGCCTTCAACAGGATTCGACCTCAAATCCGAAGGACGCCAAAATCAATAACAAAGTCCCCAAGGGACAAAGGCTTCTCAGCAGCACAAAACATTCGCACAACGACAAAACAAAAAAAAACCCGGAACAAACGACAAACGAGTTCCCAAAACCAACACTTAGCGAAAAAGTGTTGATCTAGCTCAACTAAGGGCAACCACTCACAGTTCGACCTTCACTTCAATTCCCAAACAGAATCTGCGTTTTAACCACAAAGGGCTTCATCAACCCAAAACGCTCGAAACCTCACGACAAACACTTCACACTACTATCACAACCAACCTGACTACCACACTTCATTAAACTCAACATGACATAATCAAAGCAAGTCACAATTCCTTTAACGACCTCTCTACATTCCCGAAAATTTCCAACGAGGGGAATAACTCATTAAGGCACACTTGCCCTTCCGATACACGATCATACTAACATTTTATTCCATCCTTTCCCAGACAAGACTCAAATCCAAGAACAACTAGTGACGACAATTGCTCACAGCAGGACAAATATCACCGAACTACCGTCAACTTCACTTCCACCCATCGCTACTCTTAATAATGGTTAAACCCCATACATCATCAACCTCCATCACAAACTACCCTTATACCACTAAGGTTCGACACCTAGCCCCAAGCTAGGATCGTAAAACTTTACCAAACCACATTTGGTTCCTTTCTTAAGAGGGTCTCGCCACACAAAAACACTTAGCTATCAAGCCCAAGTGTACACACAACAACTCAAACCCAAAGCGTTAACAACCATTTTGGAAAGAATTCGGCAACATCCAAGCCAAATCACAAAGGAATCATAAATCCCCTACATCACAACCAACATACTGTAAATTCTTCATTGCTTCTTTTCATACTAGAAAGCAAGGGAAATCTCGCTTCATGACATAAATGCACACTTTTCAGAGCACTACGGATTAGTCATATCTCCATATATGACTTTCTCACCGACAGCTCAACGACTCTTTTATCATTTAACATGTAAAAACGATGTCATGTTTACTTTTCACCATTCCTTCATCATGTAACCACACTACCGAAAAGTCATTCACATGACGACTTCTTCCTCGGTATCACATGAATAAATCTCGAATAACATCGAGAGTTGCGCTAATTCATATAAACTATGACGGCAACATAGTTAACAGTAAGGCACCACATCAAATCAGAACCCACCAACGATAGATAGCTAAACTTTGCAAAACATCGCATTTTAACCAAAATCAACGTTTTGGAAAAGAACATTGACTCCAAAGTTAGACATCTGCACAAACAACTGCCATAAATTTTATCAAAAGAGAGGGAAACTCAATCCCAAAAGAAAACTCTTCTCTAGCCAAATTCACTTATGAAACATTCATAAAAATCCAGACTTGTGAAACACCCGCACACCAGACACATTTTCCAAATGACTCCAACTCTAGCCAAATAGAGTTACACATCAAGGGCTTAACTCAAAAGTTTCCAACACAACCCTTTATGACCATATGCTTCCTTTTAAAATTATTTCCAAAGATAATTCAGTGCGAACGCGAAAGGGCGCGATCGACTCAAAAACTTTTGGATGTAAATCCAAACTCACAACACGAACTAAACAAATTCGCCAAAACCAAAGGTCGACACCAAACATTACGAGTTTTGGGGAAACTCTGAAACACAGCATAAGGAACACCTTGACCGAAAACCCTTCAACCAAAATGGCAAACAACCAAACCAGTCCAAAAGCTTTTAAACACAAGCTCAGCATAAACAGAACTATCTCTAGAACTCCACTACGCTTTCCATTAAAAGACTTTAATAATCACTTTTTTTTTACTCCTTGAGGAGCCCCAACACAATTCAACCAAAAGCTTCACAACAAATTCTTCCTCTAGTTACCATTCCCAACACTTTTAATTAAGGTTTAAGATGCTTATCACAAAGGCACCCAACCCAGACTACATTGACATGATCCCCACGGATCAGCGAATCATAACATTTCTTATTCTAAATTTGAAACATAATACTTCAACAGCTACTTGAGCATGGTCAACCTACCAATTTTATACTATCCATACGTCAAAATCTTAACAATTGGAACTTGTTCAATCAATAAAATGACTTCAACAAATCTTTCAGCAAAATCAACATATAAATTTCATACCTCCTGTATATTCACGTCTCGACAACCGAACCTTATTCAGTTAGACAACGACTTCAACATGTACATATTATCTCCGTAGGGAAGAATTCGTAAGGGAGAGTCTAATTTATACTTTCATTAAGGATAACATCATTCATCATGTTAATTATCCAAAGCTCACTCCATCGCAACATGTTAAAAATTTCCTCTATTTTAACCATGGTTTTCCAACGGGTAATCTAAACAGTTACCACTACTACTTAGTCATCAAAATCAACAAATGGGCATAACCATCAACCAACAACATTACTTTTAGCTACCCTATACATAGGTGATAACCAAATTACCACCACACAACATACTCCAACTATTTAAAATAAATTGAATACTAGCATTAACACTGCCCTTAACACCATCATTAACAATAAGTCTTATGTCTTCTCAATTGATATCAATACTAGCATTGAAGGGACACAACTGCATACTTACAAATATACTAGTAGTTTGCAACAACATAAATAGCAACTCCAATCAACTTCTAAATTAAAATCACTAGGCAACACGATTAAATTTCTCTATTACTCCATTAGATTAGAACATCTTTAAACAACCAGCAAAGTTTCTTTAACGGTAACAGCAGTCTACATCATCTTAATGTTTTAACTATGCATCAGGGTTTAAAACTTTAAACATAATCGAGGGTCCTAAGCATTTTTAAAGCAAAGCAACAGATTCTAAGCATGTACATTAACACATTAAATCATTCTCACTAAGAGTAAACTACAACACTAGTAGTCTATTTGTTCTCAAGCTAGAGATATTAATCACAATGAATTGATTCAACTCAAAATTTAACTTAGCCACACATCAATCCATAAACCACATTGTTACCTACTACATAACATGCTAAACATCAATTCTTACTAGGGACAAACGATTTCAGTCAAAAGACTACTTACTTTGTTTGCAGTATTTTAGTTTTAAAACTCATCCCAAATTCATAAGGAAACTTGACTCTCAAAATTGCAATGAGACAAACCCAAACTTGGTCATGCAAAGGAATTCTCCCAAAAACACTTTTCAATCTCAAAGACTCCCACAGGAGGGAACCAACCAATCAAATAAACCTTTGCAAATAAAACCTTAACACCAAACCCCAAACTTTCACATAACAAGAAGGGTTTTTCAACGATGATTTCTTAAACCAGTAAAATAACGAAATCAAACTCCACGTACTACTACAAAGCCACGAACTTCAGCCCCCGACAATGTCTGGCACAACTCCACAATAACTCCTTTAACCTCGGAGAAAGACAAACACACGGATAAATTAAATGCTTCTTCCCCATAAAGCAATTAACAAACTAAACGTCAAAACTGGAACGGCGCCCAAAAGAAGCGCAACACTAGACTCCTCTTCTTTGTCTTCAACCAAGGAAGACAAAACCACACACCGCATACGGAACGATCCGCGAAAACCCAACACTTTTCATTTGATTCAAATCTACTAAAGCCAAGAAAAGCAACGAACACCGACCGTCAGAACGGCAAAGAACATACAAAGGAAACCACCATTAACTCTTCTATTTGACTCCAGTCAACTACCCGATCAACGACATAAAGGATAAGCACTCTTCTCCTACAGGGGTCAATAGTTCTTCGGTGGTGGCGCTAACCGGCCACACCGTCAAACCTCACCCTTACTATGAAATAAGAAAGGTGGCCGAAACCCTTCGGCACCAAAACCCCACTTTTACCACCACAACAGGAATAATTCAATCATTTATCTCAGACATAGCAACGTACTATATCAAATATAGCATTTAGCAACAAGGCTTAAATACAACATTTAAACGTAAACAACGATACCCATACCCTTCCTACTGTGCATCCATGTGTGTCAAATTTTAGATTAGTTATACCACTTTTGCAAGTTTTAATGTTGCTATCCTATGACAAAATTTTAGTAAAAACCTAAGCCATGTTTCTAAGTTATTCCACATCACATTTTAGTTGTACCCTATAGCATGACACTAAAAATACACATTCCAAGGACCTACAACCTCGCTCTGATACCAACTGTAACACCCCGGCATTTAATATGCCTGAATGCTACCAAACATAAGCTAAACAACCTCTAAATACCACAATTTACCATAAATTCCAGCAAAGGTACATATGCTAAAAACCGAGATTTCGGCAGCATCTCCTTTGTTTTAACATGAATTAAAGGAGCAACAACAGTATAGCAATAAGGCAATATGAGAGACATCTAAAACAGCAATAATTAGAGTCTTAACGATAATATAAAACTATCATCAAGCACTTAATGTCTCCAAGTGTCAAACGAACAATAAAACTCTCATAAAGCAAAGCTAAGCCTTAAATCAATGAGCATCACACGCAATTTATTATCAAACTAATAGAATGACTTGTGGAATCAATATGGTGAAGCTACGTGTGGGCGTGTGACTATTTTCCTTCCCCGCATGCCGTTCTCATGGTACCTAAAACAACAAGAAAACACAAGCGTGAGTTCGAAACTCAGCAAGCATATTGCAATGGACAACAAGAACAATATCATGGCAATAACATCTCCCATCATGTATATCATCTCATTCATGAACACTTAGCAATATCATCATCATTATGTATGCAATGTAATGCAATGCTCATGTCTCCTTGAAAACTCATACCGGTATGGTTGAGTACACACCCGTCGGTGTGCACCCTCTCCCCCCTTCCATCCCGAAGATGGAGGGTGCCTACTCCTCGCTTCCAAACACCACGTGGATGGAATCACGATGTAGGACTTACTCAATGGCTCTCCGGATTAGTCATATCTTTCTCACCGACCTTCCCGGATTAGTTATGACTTTCTCACCGCCCGGGCCATGTAACATGTCATGTATGCAATTATGCCAACATCATATTTAACTCACATATTAACACATGGCATCATAACATACTAAACATGCTCATCATATCATTGGCAATCATTAAAGCATGGCAAGTGATCATATATCATGTAGTCAATCTCATCTATTCTCAACAAGCAACCTACAAGTCGCTATCCATTACAACACACTTGCCTCAACCACGGGCAACGGATTGGCGGGAAGTAGAAGGCACTCCCGGGGGTCGCACCACCAGCACATAGGCATCACACACTCACAATCATGTCCACAAAACAGTACGCAAACCCTCATCTACCCCGACATTGCCAACCACTCGCAAAACCTAAAAACAGAGGTTCTGTCCCGTCGGGACAGCAGCCTTGCAAAAGGCATAACTTGAGTTCTTGGACTCCGAATCAATTAAACGAGTACATCCTCGCGTAGCTTAGGAAATTTTCCAACTTTATCTAGGTATATGGAAAGATTGATTCGGACTCTAAAGTTGTTTAATCTACAGATTACCGTGATCTGTTCCAATTACGTCACAGATTTTATCACGCTCAGTAAAACAGCCATAACTTTCAAACAGCTGGGCGGAATTTAACGTTCTTTATATCCACTGAAAGATAATGAAATTATCTACAACTTATTCAACATCCGTACGAACAGATTCGGATTCTAAATTGATGAAAACGCAAACCCTAGGTCGACTGCTCATGCTGTCCCAAAACAGAAACGTGGCAACTTCTAGATCTAATCCAATATACTCAAATCCAGCACCACCAATTGATCTAAAAACTTGATAAACACCCTTAGAACAGTACCTAGATCAATCCCAAGGTTTCCTATGGTCATACCTTTGCCCGACGCACGAAAACTCCAATAGATCTCCTCGCTCCTCGCTCCTCGCTCCTCACTCCTCGCTCCTCGCACCTCGCTCCTCGCTCCTCGGATGGATCCATGAGGATGCAGGGGTGGGGAGGCCACCCTAGGGCAGCAAGTGGGTGGAGGAGAGGTGGTGGAGAGGTGGAGAGCAATGGGGGCAAAGGGGGCACAAGGAAGAGGAGGAGGTGGGGAGGTGTGGGAGGCGGCTAGGGCACTTGGGGCGCAAGGGGCAGGGGGAGGACGCCCAAAAGGGCAGGAGGAGGCCCCCCAAACAGGACTCCTACCCTAAATGGACTCGAACACCATCCCACCAAAGCCCACAGACCTTTCCCTTAGGCCCAAACTCCCAGGAAGGCCCAAAACCCACTGAACGGCCGGAAAGCGGCCTAAACGCTATTAACCTCCATACCTTATGGTTTTAACCTCCCATATCATATTTCAATATGTTTTTGACCTCATCATGCACCTTTTAAAAGGTTACGACACTCCGTGGTGATACATCACTTCAAAAGGCCCAAAAACGCGAGTAAACCTCAAGCCGAAATATTTTAATCTCTAATTTCACATTCTATAATGTCACACCATACCGTAGTGTCACATCCACCTCCCCCAAGCCTCTCCCCTTGCGCCACCACCCTCTCCACCACCTCTCCACCTCCCTTGCTGCGCCTAGGTGAGTTCTTGACCTCACCACCTCGAAGATCCATCCATTGGAGCGCTCCGCGACGAGGAGATCCGGTGGATTTGGAAGCGAGGAAGGGGATCGCGCGAACCGGGAGGAGATCTATTGGGTTTTCGTGCGTCGGGCAAAGGTATGTCCATGGAAATCCTTGGGGTTGATCTAGGTACTGTTCTAAGGGTGTTACATCGAGTTCGGGCGATAAATTTTGAGCAACATGCTCGAGCGGGGTGATGCGGTAAGTAAATTCGCGAACCGTGCTCGAGAAAAGACTTCCTGAACATCTCTGATTTTCCATGCTCCTTTGATCAGGAGAAGATTGCCCTTGCGGCCGCGGTGGTCGAGATCAAGCCACTAACGCGCGACCAAGGGGGGTTGTCTCCGCCGTCTGGATCAAGAAGGTGACACGCAAGCGGTGAGTGCCACCACCCCCGTCGTCCCCTACCAATGTCGGGACCCCGAATTTGCAAATCCAGACCCTCTGTGTATTCAACACTAGTCCAGGAACGCGCTAGTGCACACAGTCTTAACATCGGTAAATATCACAATCATACCATTCGATACTAATAAAGTACTTTATTTAAATAACCAACTGGTTACTCGACCTTATGGTCAAGTCACAAATGTACGCCTCGCAGGGCAAAACTTATTAAGAGAGAAATAGTAGCAGCGGAAAATAAGATAACTTCGTGGCGCCATCCAGTATACCACAGGCAATGGCCGGGCTCGCTTCCCTAAGTAGACGGTTCCTCTTGGAGCTCCTCCTCCAAAGCTGGTGTAGTCTCCTCTTCAACTGGTGTTGTATGGTGGCAAGGGTGAGTACTTGGTACTCAGCAAGTCATGCACAGAATGCAAGCTAATATACTATATGCATGGCTTGGTACAAAGGAATAGCTCAAGGTATATTTGCGATGCAAGACATTTGACAAGTAGCATAAGTAGATTCGAAAGCAGTAGAAACAAGTATAGCATAGGTAACTTTTCAAGGAGTTTAGTAAACATCTTTCCCATCCTAATCCACATTTCCATCAACATCATTGTCAATCCAACCCAACCTTTCAAGTCCAAGTTATTTTTGAGAAAATCTAACCCTTGACTGTAATTCCCGAGCGATGTCCAATACCGTGGACACGGCTATTCGAATAGATTCTATACTCTGCAGAGGTTATGCACTTTACCCACAAGATACAGTCAAACACCACAAAGGCGAGTTCCCGTAACAAAGTCTTTCGGAAACTTCTAACAATACAAGTGGTCCTCCCCGGTTATTGCACACTAACCCTTCCCTTAGCTAAGGCGAAGTCTAGGCCAATCAACCGTTAGATGGGTACCTGGCCTCACCCGATGCGCTCCCGCATACAACTTACACAAAGGGTGTAGTTGACCTCCTGAGGTCCCACATGTACGTTATTAGCAACTTAGTCAACTAGGTCCGTCCCATTACAGACATGTGGTTGCACGTTAGACCCAGTTCAAAGGCTTGCAAGGTTAAGTCCTTAGGGTGACCAGGGCAAGACTACCCGAAGAACCAAATCAACTTCCCCAATGCCACAACTGGCCCACCTGATTATTCTTGCCACATGCCCCGGTCGAAAAACTATTTATCAAACCCCAGTTGATTACCATGCACCACGTGCCATCAACATCACATAATACCTTTCCCAAACAGGTTCAATATATCATTAAGTCAATATTAACATTTGTTTGTCCAAAATCATGTCATGAGCACGTAGCAGGTCTAAGCAGTATACTACAACGGTCTAAAACCCATGTTGGCAATTTAATAATGTCCAACTAGTAAACCACAACTAGGGTGACAAGGGGTCATGGCTCATATTTAAGTAATCAAGGTGTCATACAGCAAATTGGTATTTATCTAATTCCCCAAATTTAAATAAAGTATTTTCTAATTGAACTAGCATGCAATAGGTTAAATCAAAATAGATTTCGAAATAGGATCAACATGGTCAAAGCACAACTTGCCTTCAAAAAGTACTTGCTCTTGGTCTTGAGTTGGATCCTGAGTCAATACTTCTCCTTCGAATCCTTCCGGCACTTCAACATCTACTCGTAAAGCGTGCAAATAGCAAATACACGAATAAACAATAGGCAAAAAGTGTCCAAACATCCAAATAAAATCCATAAACAGAGAGAACATAATTTTATGAATTTTTAGAAACTGGAATCATCAAATTTGGAGTTAAAATGCAAAAGTTATGATTATTTAAAGTTTAAATAATCAATTAAATAATTTTACAGAGAAAAACTTTAGTCCAAAAATTAAATAAAATTCATATTTGGGTAGATCTGAATTTTATGAATTTTTAGAAATTTGAATCACTCAAATCGGAATTGAAACGCAAAAGTTATAAGCTTTTGAAGTTTTGAAATTCAAATCAATTATTAAACCGAATTATTAAATCATTTTCTTTTTCGGAAAAACATTTATTGCGTCAGCAGGGACACGTGGACCAATCGGGTGACGACGGCGTGGCCTCGGGTCCACGGACCGGCGCCGATCTCGGCTCGGTCCACCGTGGGCTCGGCCCCACGGCTCACGATGGCCGACAGTGGGTCCTCGACACGCTGCGGGCCTCAGCGTGTCGGCGTCTACGCTGCCAGCGTGGGCGGCGCTGACCGCGACGGTCAGCCTTCCCGGACACGTGGCTCAATCTCGCCGTTGATTTGAAAATCAACGGCCCGGTAGATCTCAGCTAACGCGCTTGGAAAAGCGGCTCGCGATACGGACCGTTCGATCTTGATCGGACGGTCAAGATCCACCTATCGCTATGAACGTGGTTCAATCTAAGCCGCTGGATCTAGATCTAACGGTTGAGATTAGATCTGAAGATTAACACGTGATTCTTTACCGTGGGTGACGTGGGCGAATGCGGGCCGTGCGATGAAGATCCGACGGTGGAGAAGCTTCGCGGTCTGCGATGTCCACTTCGGAGCTCCGCGGCCGGCGTTGAGAACGAAGACCACACCGACGGCGTTTGGCACGCCCGGCGAAGTGGGTGGTCTCTTCGGTGCGTCTCGGCGGGATTCGGATCTGGGCTCCTTCTCGGAAGACGACGGACGGCGGCGGAAAACGGCACAAACCGCGGCGGACACCTCCTCCAACTCCGGCGAGCTCGCGCGGGCTGACGGCGGCGGCTTGAGCGGCGTGGGTTGGAGCTACGGGTGCGCAATGAAACGGCGATCCCGACACGGGTGGCGGCGCAATAAATAGGGCCCCTGCGTCCGTGAAATGCGCGAATCAGAGGTCCTCTCCGTTCTTGGCGCGAGTCCGGCGGCCGGCAGTTAGGTGAGTGGCACGCGCAGCGCACCGTTGGATCGAGACCCAACGGTCGCGAAGTTTGGGTCGGGTCGGACTCGAAGCGAGCTGGCTCGGTCGGGCTCGGGCTCGGTGGCGTGGCTCAATCGTGGCCGTTGGATCAAGATCCAACTGATCACGCGGATTAGGGTTCCGGCGGCGGGTTCGGCTTGACCACGGCGCGGTCGGGCTCGGTCGGACTCGAACTCGAGTCGACTCGGGCTCGATCGGATGAAACGATGCTTGACCCAACTCGAATTTCCAGCGATTTAATATTTAAAATAATTTCCAGTAATTCATTTAATTCATTAAAAATAGCAAAATACTCAGAAAAATTCAAGAAAAATTCTAGAAAATATTTTAGGGTATTTGGGACTCAAATAAAATATTTCCAACAAAATTTTATTTGCAAAATTAAATTCTTTAATTATTTCAAAATGGAATAAATTCAAATAAATTCCAAATAAATCCAAATAAATTCCAGAAAATTCCAAAAATTCACCAAAGTGCCAAATCACACATGAATTTAAGAAAAGCAAAATTTTGGGGTGTTACAAACCTCCCCCCCTTAATAGAATCTCGTCCCCGAGATTCAGGGCTTACTACAGAATAGGTTTGGAAACTCTTTCTTCAAATCCTCTTCGCGCTCCCAAGTCGCTTCGCTCTCTGCATGGTTGCTCCACTGAACTCTACAGAAACGGGTTGACTTGTTTCTAGTTTCTCGATCCATTGTGTCTAAAATCCTCACGGGATGCTCCTTATAAGTCAAATCCTCTTGCAACTCAATTGACTCTAGCGGCGTCTGCTCCTCAGGTACTCGGAGACACTTCTTCAACTGGGACACATGGAATACGTCATGTACTCCTGTTAACGATCGTGGCAACTCCGGTGATAAGCAACTTCGCCTCTGCGCTCAAAATCTTAAATGGTCCAACATAGCGGGTGCGAGTTTCCCTTTGGCATGGAACCTCTTAACTCCCACGAGGCGTGACTCGAGATACACGAAATCTTCTCGTTCAAAATTCGTGTCTCGCGACGGTTATCGCGATAACTCTTGTGGCCGTGATTGGGCTATTTTCAACCTTTCCCTAATCATGGCAATCTGCTCTTCACCTCTTGAAGAATATCGGGCCGAAGACACGGCGCTCGCCGGTCTCATTCCAATTCAATGGCGCCCAACAGGGTCGACCATACAAAGGCCTCAAAAGGTGACATCTCAGAACTAGCCTCGATAACTATTGTTGTAATCGAACTCGGCATACGGCAAACTCTTATCCCAAGAGGTAGCATAAGCCAATGCACAAGCTCTTAACATATCCTCCAGAATCTGGTTGACTCTTTCTGGCCTGGCCATCCGTCTGTGGATGATAAGTCAGATCTTGAAGTTCAAACGGGTTCCCATGGCTTCATGCAACTTATTCCGTAACCTTGAGGTAAATTGGGTACCTCTGTCGATACAATCCTCTTTGGCACTCCGTGCAAACAGACGATCCTGATCATGTACAACTCTGCCAATTTATCCCCGAGTAAGTGGTCTTCACGGGATAAAATGGGCTACTTTGGTCAAGCGATCCACTATAACCCATATGGAGTCATAACCTCCTTGAGTCTTAGGCAAACCGTAATGAAATCCATCCCGATTTCCTCCCACTTCCACTCAGGTATTTTCGTGTCGTAGCAATCCTGCCGGGTCTCTGATGCATTGCCTTGACTCTTTGGCATACGTCGCACAATGCAACATGCTCGGCTACTTCACGCTTCATGCTCGGCCACCAGAATCTCTCCTTCAGATCCTGATACATCTTGGCGCTTCCAGGATGAATTGAGTACTTGGAGTCATGGGCTTCTTCCAAAATCAGTTGCTTTAACTCCTTCTTGTTAGGCACACAAATCCGATCCTTCATCCATAACGTGCCTTGCTCATCCAACTTGAAGTCCTCTGCCTTGCCTTCCTCCTTGATGGACTTAATCCTGCGGATCTTGTCATCATCTTTCTGTCCTTCTCGGATCTGGTCCTCTAGAGTAGGTTTTACTTCCAATGCGGCCAAGAATCCGCTAGGTACAACCTCAATCTTCATTTTTCAAAATCCTCACATAACTCATCCCGACTTGTGGCTAGCAACGTACTCACGGTATGGCTTTTCCGACTCAGAGCATCGGCTACTCGTTGGCCTTCCCGGATGGTAATGGATTCCAACATTGTAGTCCTTGATCAACTCTAACCATCTCCTCTGCCTCATGTTCAGATCCGATCGGGTGAATATGTATTTAAGGCTCTTATGATCCGTATACACTTCACATCTGTTTTCAATCGATAGTGACGCCATATCTTCAAGGCATGCACTACGGCCTAACTCTAGGTCATGTGTCGATAATTTTCCTCATGCGGCCTCAACTGCCTTGATGCATAAGCGGCGACCTTTCCATTCTGCATCAAAGACACATCCAAGTCCTTGGCGCGATGCGTCACAATAAATATCAAAGCTTTGATTAACATCCCAGTAGAACTAACACGGTCTTGATGTCAATCGCTTCTTCACTCAAATCCTTTCTCACATTCTCAAGGCGTCCATGCAAACTTCTTTTCCTTCTTCAAAGAATTGCGTAAGAGGTTTCGCAATTGTCGAAAAGCCTTCAATGAAACGGCGATAGTATCCTGCCATTCCAAGGAAACTCCGAACTGGTCACGCCTTGGTGCTCCCAATGTAACACGCCTTCTACCTTGCTTGGATCTACGGCGACTCCTTCTGCGGTCATTACATGTCCGAGGAATTCTACCTTATCCTTCCAAAAATCACACTTGCTGAACTTGGCGAAAAGTTGTTGTTCCCTCAAGTTTTCTAAAACTCGCCTTAAGTGTTCGGCATGTTCATCCTCCGTCTTGGAGTAGATTAGGATGTCATCTATGAACACGACGACAAACTTGTCCAAATACTCCATGAACACCTTATTCATCATATTCATGAAATATCTTTGGCGCATTCGTCGATCAAAGGACATAATCAGAACTCGTGAATGTCCATATCTTGACGAATGCGCTCTTGAATATCTTCCGATCGGATCTTCAATCGATGGTATCCCGATCTTAGATCAATCTTGGAGAAAACTCCGGCTCCTCTCACCGATCAAACAAATCATCAATCCTGGTAGCGGATACTTATTCTTCACGGTGACTTCATTGAGTGCACGGTAGTCGATGCACATCCTGAAACTCCCGTCCTTTTTCTTGACGAACGTAATCGGCTCCCCACGGCGAACTCGATCGATAAATCCTTTCTCCATTAACTCTTCTAACTGTTTCTTCATCTCTACCAACTCCTCGGTAGACATCCGATAGGGTCTCTTTGTTATTGGTCTTTGTACTGTACAAGCTCTATCACAAACTCTATGTCCCCTGTCTGCGGCATACCGTAGATCTTTAGGAAAAACATCTCGGGTACTCATTCACTCTTTGAGACATCCTCTATGCAGATTGCCTTGGTACTGCTAACCATCAACTGTCCATCTCTAATCAGCAGTGGCTTGAAATTCCACTTTCTTCCCACACTGCTCTCAATCGAGATAGTCCTTCGTCCACAATCCAATACGGCCTTGTGCTTGGATAACCAATCCATTCCCAATATGACGTCTAAGGTCCGGGTTTCCAAAATAATAAGGTTTGCAAGGAACTCTATTCTATCTATTAGTATTCTCACCGGAACATCCTACTTTCGTTCGAGTTCTAACCGTGGGTTTGAACTAAAAGCATGCATCTAAGTCTTGCAATCCTCAAATTATTTCTAGTAGCAAAGCCTTGCGAAACAAACGAATGCGAAGCTCAGAGTCAAACAAAATCAAGCAGGTATCGAAGTTAACAAGTAACTTACCCAAGATTTACGTCTCGTAGCATTCTTCGCAGTTGCATCTGCGGTGACATGGTTGACTCGGCCTCTCACCACGGCCTGCAGGTGTGGCTCCTGATCTTTGGCGTCTAGCTGAGGTGGTTCCTAGGTTGAAGCGAATCGGGTCACTCCTGCTGTCTTCTTTGGGCAATCGTTGGCAAAGTGTCCTGGCTCGTTGCGATTGTAGCAGCGTCTCACTTTGTTCCTTCTTTGATTGCCTCGAGCGGCGTTTCTAGCGGGTGGGTGCAGTAGTGTGATGCCTTAGGCGTCGAGCGATTCTAGGTTCCTTTTCCTGGTTTTGTTTCGGGAGGAATGAGGGAAATTTTGGGAATTAAATAATTGAAGTTTATGCGGCGTATTAATATTAAATTTGGAGTATTTGGGCTAGAAACAGTGGGCCGAGGAAAACTTGGGCCTGGGCCGGGAATTCTTTTCCCACCTCCACCTGCCCACCCCTAGTGGGCCGGCCCACTTGGGTGCGCCCCACCATGTGGCCGCCACCCCCAACCCTAGGGCGCCTCCCCATTCCCCTAGCAGCCGCCACCCCTGTTCTTCCTCCCTTGCATGGTGGCTCAAGATCCACCACGAAAACGCGAAGGAGAGAGAGCGAGAAGGGGATCCGTGGAGGCGAGGAGTTCGATCAGATTTCCGTTTCGGGGATCGTCGCGTGTTCTTCGTGGGATCTCAAGGGAGAACTCAAGGTAAAATTCCCAATATTTTACCCCTGTTCTACCTAGGGATTAGGAGTGTATTAGATCTGGTGGTGAGTGGTTTGGATGGATCTTGATGGGGGAGAAGGGTAGATGTTCACGTGGTGCTGTTTTTGGAAAGGGAGATTGTGCAGCGCGGATTGTTTCGCGTTTTACGTGGCATAGATGATTTTTCCTGCCAAAACCTATAACTAGAAAGTTGTAGATAACGTCGAGATATAGCTTCTGAAATTTTTTCAGAATTTTTGGGGAAGTTTTCTGAGAGTTATCGCTGTTACAAACCGACGAACAGAATCTGGGAACAGATTTCATCCACTGTGTTGGACGACTGTTTAGGCATATTTAACAGAGGAATTAGAATTTATGATCTTCTGGAAAGTTGTAGATATCGTCAATATCTAGCTCCTGTAATTTTTTCATATTTTTATGTTCTGTGGAAAAAAAGATACGAAAAAGAGAATGGGGGTTGCTGCTGTTCGATCCGAACAGATCGGGGTTTCGGTGTTGGAAAAGGGGAACGGGTTGTAGGAATTGCGTGTTTGAGTTGTGTGTTCAATTGTGGTGTTATTGCATACTGAAAATATGCTTGTACAGGTGGTGCCCCTTCTGGGCGCAACTAGATCCGTCGTCTCGTCGGTAAAGGCAAGTGGAAGTAGTGTTATGGTTGAGCTATACATCGTTGTTTGCATTGCCTTCGTTATATTTCCCGATGACATTAATCATACATGGTTTGATCATTTGCTGGGAAGATTGCAATAATTAGATTAGCAATGTGATGATGTGCTTTGGCTTTGAACCATGAGTAAAGAGAAGAATGATGTTGCCTATTGGTTGAATTGTCTAAATAGTTCATCTCAATGTTATTTGTTTTCTATCCATGTTATATTATGGCATGCAAATATGTGGACTCAATGTGGAAAATTATGAATGAATTCATGCATGAAGCATTAACTGCACAATCATGCATTGGAAGTTTGTCGACGCCTTGACGTCTTGTGACCGTGCATTACAACACCGTGTGTTCCTGAGAAAGGGCACGGTGAGGAGGATCATGGCATAAGCATGTGCACAATCATATGCATTTCTGAGGTTGTGTGGACTCCGTAATGTGGTATTGGATATGAGGAATGTGGACTCTTTGTTGTGGTATTGTATATGAGGAATGTGGACTCTTTGATGTGGTATTGTATATGAGGAATTTGATATGCTAGTTTCTTTGTGGCTGTGTTATTCGTTAGAAGTTGTTCCGCTTCTTTGAGATTACCCAATCTCACCCCTTGTTATTTTGTTGTTTTCGTGTAGTTCTCATGAGTCGTAAGCTTGAAGGGTGGGCTTAGTAGCACAATCAACCCTTCGGGGTCATCACGAATCACATGGACTAGTGCATTTAATAATTCATTAGCTTGCTGAAATTTTATTAATCATAGACCTGTTGATGTCCTCTTTGGAGCTGTTTTACGTTTATGTTTGTTTTACGGTTGATTTAGACTTGTTATCTCTAGTATTGATGCTTTTATGTTATTCCTGTTTATAATGGTTATTATGAATCTTGTTGTCGCCTTCCGTTTTGTCCTAATTTTAGGAGAGATCTTTGTCGAAATTTTCTTGTACGATGATTTAGATTTATAGGTGTTATAGGTAGTTCGATTGATGTGTCTTGGTGCCGGGTGACGGTGTCCTTGTAGCATTCGTGGCTGGAATCTGAAAAATTGATTTGGTGCAACTCTCGACGCCATTGCGTCCCTGGCGTGATCCTATTTGTTGCATTCTGCGCTTCTGTTCTCATCCAGTTCCTTGCGCTTGTCCTCAAGAATAAGCGCCTTATTCACCAATTCTTGGAAATGCAGGAAGGTGTGGGTGATCAATCCTACTTGCAATCCCGAGTTAAGTCCCTTCATAAAACGAGACTGCCTGGCTTTATCTGTCGCTACATCCTCAAAGCGTAGCGTGCTAGCTGTGTGAACTTGTTCGTAGTCGACCACCGGTGATTACCTTGCTTGATGCTCAACTCCTCCTTCTTAAGATCCATGATTCCTTCAGGCACGTGATCTTGACGGAATGCGGTGTGAACTCTTCCCAAGTGATATCTTGAGGGTTCTCTTGCGTGGCATAGAAGTTCTCCCACCATTCTGGCCATTGTTCCTCCAACCGATGAGAACCGTAGAGTACCTTCTCTTGTCCGATGCATTGAGCGAGGGGTAGCTTCCTCTCTTTTGACCGTCACCCATCCTCGGCCTCCAAGGGAGTGGCTTTCCAAGAGATAGTGGGTGGGTGATTCCTCCTGAACTCGATAGTCTTGTATTACGGCGTTGTCCCCGATTGACTTGATTAGTTGTGGCCTGAGCGGTGGACGTTTGCATTTGTTGCATCATAGCATGCATCAATCGAGTCCTGAGCAGCAAGAAAAGCTCGAAATTCTGCATATCCAAGTGGCGGTCTTTGGTGCTCCATCATTGGGGTTTTTCTGGCGAGAACCACTCCCATTGCTTCCAAAGTTTCCGCGGGTGTTCACCATCTGTCGATTTGCTCTAGGTTTTAGAGATGAGAGGGAAACAAGAATAGGCAAGTAATATGGAACTTATGCGGGGCGAAAGGTGTAACCTTAAGGTCCAACTTTACTATTGATATTAATAACTTGGTATGGTTGCTTACAATGCCTAAGGGCCTTGCAACACATACTGCACACTCAGCAAACAATGAAAATCCAAATCGAACTATCACTGGAGTCTAACGCCTAAAGGGTGACTCTTTATTCTATGACGCGACTCGGTGAAGGAGTCTCACTATAGAACCTACGTTCACTCATCGAGAAAACCTCCACGGCCTGGGTACGGATGCTGCGGCATAGGCGCGAAACGATTGCCATGTCCAGCAACTGTGTCATCTGTGGTAGTCGAAGAAGCAGTGTCCTCATCGAGATCTGACTCCTCCGGATCTGGCTCGTGTAGCTCGAATCTTGGCTCACAGTTGCAGTCCGTACAAAGTCATCTCCAACTCGTCAATCCTTCGCGAAGGTGTGACACATACTCTTGAGCTTCCCGCCATCTGTTCTTCTCTGTCGTGATCTCCTTGCGGGCCTTCAGAGCTCCTTGCTTGTATCATCGAGTACATCCTCCTGGTGACAACAAATCGTGCCAAGCTGTGTAACCATGGCATCCTCATCCTGAATCGCCTTGGTCAAGAAGGTTATTGCTTCTTGTGGTGATAACGGAACACCGTGCTCTCCAACTCTCTGGCGTAGATACGGGTAATGTGCCGCATTGCTCGTCGTGATACTTCTTGGATACCCATCTGCATTGTAGATCTCCTGGTAGTGCAGTGTATCAGGCGATTGCCTGGGCCCTTCTTCCTAGCAGGTACCTCAATCTTCATGTCACAAGCCTTGATCAATCCTGCTTGTCTGATCACTTCCACTTGGTATTGCGGCTTTTCAAAATCTCCGAGAGTCTGAAGCATATGCCAAAGTTCCGTGGCGTGACCAACTCCCAGATCAACGTAGTTGAACTCTTCCTCCATCTGTCACAAGAGCGCTTACGTAAGAACTCGAAATTTTCAAATCGTGACAAGGTAAGGAAAAATTCAGCAAGAGACAAGAAAAGAGAGAAGGGGATAAGTCGAGATGTCATTTCTTGTCTTGACAAACTTTTAGCTTTAGAAAATAGGTTTTATCCTCACTATGACCATTCTAGCTAGGGTTGAGCCTACGGTCAGTATGGCTCTGATACCACCTCTGTCGGGACCCCGAATTTGCAAATCCGGACCCTCTGTGTATTCAACACTAGTCCAGGAACGCGCTAGTGCACACAGTCTTAACATCGGTAAATATCACAATCATACCATTCGATACTAATAAAGTACTTTATTTAAATAACCAATCATTACTCGACCTTATGGTCAAGTCACAAATGTACGCCTCATGAGCAAAACTTATTAAGAGAGAAATAGTAGCGGCGGAAAATAAGATAACCGTGGCGCCATCCAAGATACCACAGGCAACCGATCGGCTCGCTTCCCTAAGTAGACGGTTCCTCTTGGAGCTCCTCCTCCAAAGCCGGTGTAGTCTCCTCTTCAACTGGTGTTGTATGGTGGCAAGGGTGAGTACTTGGTACTCGACAAGTCATGCACGTAATGCAAGCTAATATACTATATGCATGGCTTGGTACAAAGGAATAGCTCAAGGTATATTTGCGATGTGACATTTGACAAGTAGCATAAGTAGATTCGAAAGCAGTAGAAACAAGTATAGCATAGGTAACTTTTCAAGGAGTTTAGTAAACATCTTTCCCATCCTAATCCACATTTCCATCAACATCATTGTCAATCCAACCCAACCTTTCAAGTCCAAGTTATTTTTGAGAAAATCTAACCCTTGACTGTAATTCCCGAGCGATGTCCAATACCGTGGACACGGCTATTCGAATAGATTCTATACTCTGCAGAGGTTATGCACTTTACCCACAAGATACAGTCAAACACCACAAAGGCGAGTTCCCGTAACAAAGTCTTTCGGAAACTTCTAACAATACAAGTGGTCCTCCCCGGTTATTGCACACTAACCCTTCCCTTTATCCAGTGCCCGACTTCTACGATCCACCATATTTGTGGGCTCATGGATTTAAAATGAGAAATCATAAATAATTTCCATGAAGCATAATTTGAGCCATCAAAGATAGGTGTATCAGTGTATTGTACTAAACCACTAGTCGTCACCCTTGCTCTCTAGATGGTTAAGTCTAATAAAATAAGAGACCAAGCTCTGATACCACTAGAAGAAGGGTCAAGGATACGACTAAGGGGGGTGAATAAATAAGTTTTTGACAAGTAAAGCCTAAATTCTCTAGGCTTACTAAGTGCACGATCTAATGATGTCTCTACTCAAGAATGACAATTCTAATCAAGTAAACAATTTAATTATACGAATGTAAATTGCAACAATATGAACAAGAATTGCAAGAAGATAAAAGAGCACAAGAGACACACAAACTTTTTCTCGTGGTCTCGGAGACTTGTTGGTCTCCCCTAATCCATGATGAGGCAAGCCCAACCTCTTGGACCAGCTCCGACTTGAGCACCCGCCTCGAGTTCACTAGTGGTTGCTTCTTTACCCCTTCGGGTAGGCGAGCACCAACCTTCACAAACTTTTATCAAGGCTTCTCACAACCTCTGTTGAGAGCTCCCGTGTATGATGTTTCCTATGTCGTCTAGGTGGCAGCAACCACCATGAATAATAAGCCAAGCCTTCTGCTAGAGCTTCACCTAGTGCAACACATGCGCTCCGGTGACTTCCTAAGTGCAACACATGCACTAGGATCCTCCTCAAGTGCAACACATGCACAATGAGACTCTCAACCCACTCCTAATGCAACACAAGTAATTAGGGCTCATTCTTAGCTCAAAAACCAATTTGGAGAGGGTAACACATGCACACAACTCCTACAAACACTCCACAAGAGCAGCTGCCCCAAATTTCAGCCCTTGGCAGCCTATTATAGCCCCCACACGAAATATAGCCATTGGGTGGAAAATTAGGGAAAATCAGGATTTCCGGTGCTACCCCCCTACTAGGGTTGGTAGTACCGACCTCCATGCTAACGGCTAGAAAACTAGCCGTTGCATAGGAAACCTGGTACTACCGTCCTACTAGGCCCAGTAGTACCGTTCGAGTGGTAGTACCAGCCCCACGGGTGGTATTATCGACCTCAGCGCAACTCCAGAGCAACCCTCTATGGAAAATAGTTACCACCCCATTGGGCCGGTACTACCGGACCTCGTCCGGTAGTATCGCTCCCACATGGTCGGTAGCTCTGGCCTCAAAACCTCCGAGCAACATATGCTCTTCTGGAAAACAACTACCGCTCAGATGAGCGATAGCACCGGTCGAGCGGTAGCACTGCTCCCATAAGCGATACTAATGACCAGCGGTGCTACTGGCCCAACACAGGCGGTAGTGCCGGCCTCAGGGAGAAAGCTTGATTTTTTCTCTAAAATCTTTTCTCCAACTCTCAAAGATTTATTCTTTGAGCCATATGATGATCAACACATGATCAAGACACATTTGCAAACCCTATTCACATGGTCCAAATGATGGCAATTAAACTCTTCAACTTTATTTGCAAAACATATTTTGCAAACAAACCAAGAACCTATGAATTCAATCCTCTTTAGCCACGAGGTATCACCATAAGACCATGACACTTTGCAAACACATTGCAAATGCCCTCTTTGCATGCTCTCCAGGATTACAACCCATAATATCTTGCTTATTTGCAAATAGCAATTAAATCCCAATGCATGAGCTATCTCACTTTTGAAAGACACGCAAATTCATAGCTTCAAGCAAGAACCAAATTAACTCAGATTGCTTGAGCTGTCTATTTGCATCACATGCAAATTTCTAGTTCCAAGCAAAATTCAATAAACTCAAGTGCTTGAGCTCTCTATTTGCAACACATGCAAATCTCTAGCTCCAAGCAACTACTTAAAAACCAACTTGCCTGAGCTCTCTCCTTTTTGCAACACATGTAAAACTTAGCTCCAAGCAACCACTTAAAAACCAACTTGCTTGAGCTCTTTTTTTTTGTAACACATGCAAAACTTAGCTCTAAGCAACCATTTAAAAACTAATTTGCTGGAGCTCTCTCTTTTTGCAACACATGCAAAACTTAGCTCCAAGCAACCACAAATCAAATTAAGAATTTGAATGCAGAACCAAAACATGAACTTCAACATTTGCAACACATGCAAAATATGAACTTCATGCAAAAACTAACACATAAGCTTATCCCATTTGCAACACATGCAAATCAAAGCATTATGCGAAAACCAATGCATAAACTTCTCCAATTTGCAACACATGCAAATCAAGGCATTATACAAAAACCAAAGCACGAGCTTCACCCATTCGTAACACATGCCAAATGGTTAGCTCCATGCAAAAACCAAGTCAAGAGAGTGAGCTAGAGTGAACACGGATTGAGTTCATCAACACATGATGAAGCTCAAGCTAAAGAAATTTGATCCCTCTTAATAGTACGACGATCTATCTAAATTAGACACTCTATATAGTTATACCTTTGCCATCGCACGCGATCCCCTTTGGGGGCTTTTATGATCTTCAGTCAAATCTTTTAGGATTAGCACTCTTCTTGTTCATCCACTCTTGATGAACTTTTCGCTCTTTTCTTCACTTCTCCTCTGCGGGATCTCCTCTTGACACCCATCAACACATGATGCCGTGCTATCCTATGTCTTCATCTCATCATTTGGACTTAACCTAACTCATTCATAACTAATAAAAAGTAGTTAGTCCAAAATACATGGTTGTCTCCAGGGTTCAACTTTTCGTCGAAAACCGCTCGAATTTCGCGAAATTCGACCTTACCGCTACTGTTCGAAAAAGGATTTTGTTGAAAACCGCTACTGTTCCAACGGTTTTCGAACGGTTTTTCGAATTTCGGTTTTTGAACGATTTTTCGTTTTCGAAAAGTGAAACCCTGGTTGTCTCAATCATCTTTGCACTCTATTAACACATAATGGATGCCTTCAAGATCAATTGAGCACAACCTAGATCAATTTAAATGATTAGATATGTCTTGAGTATATTGATGCAACTAATGCTTCATAGTACTCAAGAATTATCGATTATCCTTAATCGATCAAATGAACACCATCAACATATGATGAACACCATCAGCATATGATGAAATGTTCTTTGATGATTAAAAGACAACCGATCTGAATTTAAATTTTTATTTAAACTGATATAAGTATATATTTAACTACATAATTTTTCATATGCTCATTTGGATGGTTTCAAGTATTGATCCAATATATTGGAGTGGAATTGGAAAGAGATCAATACTCTAGACCATCAATTATAGAATAAACTCCACAAGGATATGTGCATACATATAATTGACTTTGAATCAATATGCACATATTCAATTTTGATAGTATTGGAGTATATCCTAAAATACCATGAGTATACTACAACTTGGCAATAATATATATACTCAAGGATTTTATTTCAATGTCTTGATCCTTTATATGTGGCAATAAGAAATAGATTAATACAATGAAACTTCAAGTTAAATTACAAACTCTCCTGGATGTATGTATCCATGTACTATATGAAAGGAGAAACATGATGCACATTTTGAGGTTAATACAATGGAGGAATTCATACTTTAACTTGAATCCTAAGTATGCATTATGATAATGAACATTGTGCATACCTTGGTTTTGCATGTTCTATGGAAATATAAGACTGCTTAAACAATCTCTACTATATAAAGTGAGAGTTTCTTCCCACGTCACATTAATTGCCCTGCTTAATTGCCCTACTTAATTGCCCTGCTTAATTGCCCTACTCAAGAAACGAAGTGTTGCTTTAATTAGTCAGTTTTTGCAAGAAACGAAACGTTAAAGATAGATGTTTGATCTTATGAAATAGTATTTTTTTTTATTTTTTAATCTTTATTTTTCGTTATCAATTTTGTTTTTCGTAGCAACGCACGAGCATATAACTAGTAAGCTTAATAAGCAAGTTAGTCTCATTAAGAATATATTTTTCATTAAACAATAATTAAACATTAATAATAAACCAATCATCAAAACTAATAAAGTTTGAATTTACAGGGAGCGTCCGAAGCGTCAAAGTCTATAAACGTGAAAAGCATCCAAATTCAACAGAAAATCAAATAAAATTCAAATAAACTCCAAAAATTATGATTTTGTACTGATGGGGATATCTTGAATTCAGAAACAAAAATCAAGGTATTTGGATGTAAAACAAGGGAGAATGTGTTCTCCAAAGTTTGACGTCCAAGGAAATTTCATATAATAGTGACCGCCACCGGCGGCAGATCTGGATCGGAGCCCGCCCGCCCCGGCCATCCTCAGCACTACCTCGTCGCCTCCGTCGCCGAGATGGAGGCTGTTCCCTCCGAGAAGGCGCACGACGGGCAGAAGGAGAGGTTCGACCTCGGGGTCTTCGTCGGCGATCTCGCCCTCGATGAGGACGTCGCCAGGTACGATCACGATCTCGATCTGGGATCTCGTAGTCTCCTTTTGTGTGCTGCGTCTATGGCTGCGATCCGCCGTAAACTTAGGCCGCTGTTGGGTCTGGTTGTTTTGACAGTGATGATGAGTCGCTGGAGGGGCTGCAGCAGGAGCTCGACGACTGCAAGAACGATGAGGTGCTGCTTGTTTCGCCAAGAAAGTTCATAGCTTGTAAATCAATTGCTTATTAAGTCCGTAAAGCTGCGAGGTTTCCTTCATGTTGCCGTGGGGCTATTCAGCTATCTGTTTTGCAAGTCCCTGGCTGTTGCATTATTGTCTTTGTGAGCTCGCTGCAACATTTCAGAGCAAGAAGTAGAATAACCTTCAATCTTCCTTGGCGATTACTGATGCTTTCTTTCTGGATGCGCGTAGGAAGTGGCAAACATCCTGGCTAATGGCATCAAACTGCGCGATTACACAAAAGGCGTTGAGAATAACATACGCCAAGTTGAGCTGGATTCTATACAGGTAATTGTTTGCACTAATGTTATTTGTGTTTGTCCATGATAAGGCTATTTACCTCAACTATGTGAGGCATCATGGTTCTACCTATTCAGAGCTATTTTTTTTTTATATGTCTACAATTTGAATCTGATGTTGAGTAATGATACAGTCAGCGCACACTTTTACGTTGTTTGCTTTGGAAATAATGGTTAATTAGCTCCTTTTTCCTTATGGCGGGTTAATTTATTCATCCCCTCCATTCTTGTCACCAAAATTTTATATTGAATCATCAAATAACTGCACAAGCATAGTGAAGTTATGTGGGAAACATGGACTTACGATGTCTTCAACTAGTCTGGTGCTGCTGAAATAGAAATTACAATTTGCCTGTGGCTGTGATGTTTGATTTATGCAATTCTATCTTCCTTTTTTTTTGTAGGATTATATTAGAGAAAGTGAAAACCTAGTATCGCTGCATGATCAGATTCGTGATTGTGATAATATTTTGTCACAAATGGAAACTCTTCTGACTGGATTCCAGGTACATATTCCCATCTGTTCTGATGGCAGTATTTGTGACATTTCTTGACATGATGGATAGTTGAAACTTGAAAGAGTAGCTGTACCCAGCATTTTATCATCAAATTGGGAATGTGCAAACTTTTGATGCTACTGTTATTATTAGCGATTCTATTTATTGCTTTTGAACTTTTGCTGTAAGGGGAATGCTGGCTATAGCATGTTTCTGCATTTTTCAAGTTGTCTTTTTGTAAACTATAACATGAACGCAACCATTCATACTTGGAAGTTCGACATTTCGTATACCACAATTCCTTTCTTAATCCAAGCGTTCTAGTTTTGATTTATGTGATCCATATGACAACTTCAGTGTGGGTGCTTGAATGGCACCACCTTTTATCTTATTAGTGGTTCAATATTTATCATTATTTAACTAGATCTTCATGGCTAACATTCTCTCTCAAACCCAAAATATTCACATTTTTTTTTCTGGTTTTGTCTATACTTGTAATCTAAAACCTTTGAACCATAATTAACCGGTTTATTTCTCTTTACTAAGTCATATTAGAACTCTTTTGACTTCTGTGGTAGACAGAAATTGGTTCTATAAGTTCAGAGATAAAGGTGCTTCAGGGGAAATCTATGGACATGGGATTGAAGTTGAAAAATCGTAAGGTTTGGTTCACTTCATATACTGTATTTTTTATCCATAAATTTGGTGTTCTATTAATTATTTTCCTAAAGCTTCTTTATAACTAAACAGGATACATATTATGATGCATTCAGGTGATTAGTCCTTATCTAAGTTGGGAGTCTTATTTAATTTATATTAATTCCATAATATAACCTAATTCCATATGATCACCAGCCTGGAAAAAGGAATTTTTTTTTCCATTTTTGTTGATGCTCTATAGTACGTTGTGATTGAAGGGAAATCAATCAACAACAGTGACACCCTGTATAGGGGTCCCAATTCAATACCTGCGTATACATAAGTATGGATTCGTATAATGACACAATAGTTGTAGATCATTGTTTTAAAATAAGATATCCAAGATGAGTAACTTTTCAAAGTACAGCATGATATGCCACAATGGATCTAAATTTCAATTATATGTTATTTTCCTGGTATACATCAGTTTGTTTCATGTAACATCTTCTACTTGTCATTTCTGGAGATTAGAGGTTTGTGACATGAGTTTACTTATTTTATGTAATTAAAAAATTATTCTTAAATCTTAAAAGCTACAGAAGAGGGATAATTCACATAAACATTCTAAAGGTATATAGGTTGGACCTTGGCTAGGTTATTTGGCTAGAAAATTTCATAGCCTCCAATACTGTAGTATATGTCAGAGCGTGACCATTTTCCATGTCTTTAATCTATAAGGAAATGCATGTTTTTACAATAATTTCCTCCATATCTCCACATGGAGTTGCACTCACTATTGCATGACAAGCAATAATGTTTCAGAAACAAGTAATCTTATTACATATGTGATTAGGTTCTATTTTACACCTGCTGATGAATAATTTACAGGTTACCTAAGGAACAATTAGATATTACTTTTAATTGAAGAAATCATTTCATTGTTTCGATCACATATAGTGAGACATGACATGGCACAAATCTTATGAAATAAGTCCTGTCTGAAACATTCTATGTACAGGCACTATCACCTGAATCATCAGAGATTTGTTCATGTTGGAATTGATTCACACTATTCATAACTTTTATGCATGTTATTTCTCTGTTTTTTTTACGTTGAGTTATTATTATTGATTCTAACGTTGGTTCTTACCCCTTTGGAAAAAAATTCAGGCCGCAGAGTCTAAACTCTCAAAATTTGTCGAGGATATAATAGTGACTCCAAGGATGATTGACATAATTGTTGACGGAGAGGTCATTACTTACATTCTATCTTCATGCCTGCTTTTGACATTACCATTTTTTGTGTTTATTTTGTAGATAAATCTCCATTTGCTTTAATATCATGCGATCACTCCTTTCTGAACGTTATCCTATTTGTTTGCAACCAATTACGCAACCTTCTAGGCTTCTATTATTTTCAGTACTATGTTTAATTATGTGATTTCGTCTCTTTCTGCTCATTGCTAGTTCAAGAATCCTGCCAGTTGTTTGTTTAATAGGCCATTATATCCTGTTTTAGGTGATATATCCATTTTGATGATATGTTTTTCTTTGTTGCATATATTAGTTTGTTCAATCTGTGACTGCTATTTTGTCCTATAGAAGACTTCATTTTGTTGGTTTTAACATATCACAAGGATTTACTTTGTTACTTTACCAGCATCACTTCTCTTGCAGTTGAAGTGGTGTTCAGTTCGGTTTCCTTTGATGGATCACTGAAAATGCCTTATTCAACAATCCTGCAGGTTAATGATGAATACATGAAAACACTTGAGATTCTAAGCAAAAAAATCAAATTCATCGAAGCTGATCCCATGGTTAAATCATCCAAGGCTCTAAAAGATGTTCAGCCTGAGGTTGAGAGACTTCGGCAGAAAGCAGTCTCCAAGGTTTGAAAAACAATTTGCTGGTTTTTTCTTCTATTGCTTTATAAATGTTAGCACATTAGTTCCTGCTGGCGTAGCATGTGTTTCATCTTCGTATGTGCTTATTTTGTAACAATACTTAAAAGGACATCATGTCTTCTTATCTTGGTATTCTTTGCACTAGACCAATCTTGTGTGCCTGATCTTGAAAACAATCCTTTTACTGCTGTTTATTTGAATTGCTTGTTGGTTCAATATCCAGGAATTTTAATAAGACAATTAAATTCTGTAGTAGCAGTAGCACAAGAAATAGTGACATACACTGTTGTTTCTAAAAGTGAAATGGACTAGTACAAAAGATTATGTCTTCTATGTCTTCCAATGTCTATGTTTTGTTTGGTGTTGGAGATAATGTGTCATGTCCCTGTGCTTGCAGAATGATTGTGGATTGACCAGATATGATAGTTAGTTTGCCAGATGTATGTAGTGGCATCTTAGGTCATATTTAAAAGGGAAAATTAGTTCAGTAATACTGCAAAGATGTGTAAATTGGAAAATACCATCACAAGTGAAACTGACAATTAGGCACTGGGCATCCACCATAACTTAGAATGAGGTGCTAATATGGCACGTTTTGACGACAGAAAATTTGGTGTGATGAAGAAAACACCATTGTACTGTGAGTTGTATTATGAAGAGGGGGTTATATGCTATTTTTCAATTTCTTTTGTCGGGCTACTGTTGTACTTGATGAAGTTGGGGGCATCAACACAATTCTACAGATATGTTGATTACTAGTGGAGTGGTGCTTGACTGCTTATCAGCCAATATAGTAGCCATACTGGTTGATAGGAAATTAGGAGTCAACCTGATCTTTGTTAGCTTGGTTTGATTGCATTAATATAGTGTGGAGTGGCAGTTGTAATGGAAGCTATGACTAAACCTACTTGTGGTCAAGACCTCCCCCCCCCCCCCCTCGCCGGTGTCTCTTGCTCACTGTTTTTTTATTTCTAGCCAATCCAATAGCATAAAGCTAAAGATATATCTGAGTTCTATTATTGATGCATTCATAATTTTTCTTGCAGATTTTCGAGTTTGTCATCCAAAAGTTCTATGCCTTGAGAAAACCAAAAACAAATATTCAGATTCTACAACAGAGTGTTCTTCTTAAATACAAGTAAGACAAACTCTCTTGTCTTGTTCTGTCTTTTCCACTTTGAATACCTGTTTTTACAGTGTTCTTTGAGCTCCATAATGGCTTCACATTTTAATATGTGTGTGGATGTGGAATCATTTTATGAGAGATTATTCTGTACCTTAGAATCCTCAACAGCGGAAAGTGTATATAATTCATGGTTTTTGGTATAGGATACCACTAAGTGCTCAAGTCTAGGAAGCATCGAAAGTTGCCATACTTTGACTAACTATTTGGCCTGTTTCACCATAAATCTTTCACTCATGATCACGGAATATAAGTACTTGTAGGCTGTAGCATAGTTGATGACTTTGGCGCCATCTTTTTTTATTAAAAAAATCCCTTTATGACCTGTTATAGAATTCAATTTGTGCATTATATCCATTACAATGGCCTTTGTTTTGTGGGGACTGGGAAGACCTAGGTTTTCATGGACCTAACAAGAATATGCAGAATGTAGTGTCCTTGTTTAGTGAATCTGTAGCAAATTAGAATCTACCTGCATTATCCCTTGATATTTCATCATTGCATTCTGATCTTTCATGAAGTGAAAAATCGGTGGGTTTTACCAGTCTTGCTTTGATTGGGTCTATGTTCCAGATCTCCAATTCCATTATGATGCACTTCCATGATGTGATGGAAGCTATCCCTGTTTCCGCCATCAGCCATATAATTTGATGCTGTTTGAAGTAGCAGTTCTATATTTTTTTTCTGCTTCGTGTTATGATTATTGGTCAAGACTAAGACATTCCACTAAGTGTGCCCAATTATGATCGCACAGTACTCACTTCATACTGTGTCTGTGTGCTGGGGCTGCATATACTTTCATTCTCTTACTTTCTTAGCAAGTGGCCTTTCCCCACTGTTCTTTGGCAGTAAAATTCTTTACACAATTTTGCAATACGAAAAATATCTTGATAGCATGGCCCACGTTTCATATTAACCTTTTGGAAATATGTTGGGTGTGATATCTAGTTCAATGCAAGCAGCATTTCATCAACAACTACTAATACACCTTAAGTGAATGGAAATGATTTCGCAAATACTTCCTATGGCATATGATTAAATCACCATTGTTATTTTTGGTCGTTTTGTGTGTTTATGTTATTTTTTTTTCCGGTGTATAATTTCTTCATTTTTCTTTCGTCGTCTCCACTGCAGATGCACAATAACTTTCCTTAAGGAACATGCTAAGGAGATATATGCAGAAGTTCGTGCGGCTTATATTGATACCATGAATAAGGTGAGTGTCACACTGTCACAGTAAATGTGATCTGAATAGGTGCCAGACTATCAATGTAATGCCCTGGTCCAACTGCTTGGCCCAACTGTAGAGTTTGTGGTTTAGCATTGTATTGTAGTAGCAAGTGTACAGTAGTACCATAGAAAGCTTGAGTGTCTTAGCATTAAATTCATGTATGTCTTCTCTATTGTGGTCCATTTCTAATTCTCTCTGAGTCTGTGTAATTGCTGTGGCGTCAACCTTTGTACATATACCAACTTTATTCAATTTTCTGCATGGATTGTGTAAGACTGCTAGCATGTGTGATGAGACACACAACTTTTCTGGTGCATAGCAGCAAAGAGAGCGCTAAAAGGTCTACATCATATATATTCTTGGAATTTTGAAACTAAATTTTTATTTGCCTTGATGACATTTTTACTATTACCACTGATTTTCAGGTGCTGAGTGCACATTTCCGTGCATACATACAAGCATTAGAGAAATTACAGCTGGACATAGCAACCTCCACCGACTTACTTGGAGTTGAAACTAGAAGTACAGGCTTCCTTTTCTCCATTGGAAAAGAACCTCTGAAGTCCCGTTCTTCAGTGTTTGCTTTGGGTGAAAGAATAAACATCTTAAAGGTAATTTACTTTGTCACTTCATTTAGATAATGTAATTCATCAACCAGTTCACGGTTTTGAAATTCGTAACTCAACCATGTCATGGGAGCAAACCAGGTTATGTGAGCTACATGGTTCTTGGCAACAATCAGAACTTCTGTAACACTGACACTATTTGGGTTATGACCAAAGGGTGGGCATTCGGTTAATTCGGTTTTTTCGGTTTGGTTTTTTCTGTTTAAAAATATTTCGGTTTTTAGGAATTGTAAACCAAACCGAACAAATTTGAAAATCGAACCGAATTAACCGAAATATTTCGGTTCGGTTAATTCGGTTTTTCGGTTAACCGAATTTAGAACATATGCACTATTCACCCCAGTTGTCAGGACAAATCCAACTTGATACCAAGGATTTGAAAATGACCAAAACCTTTCAGGAGTTAACAATACATTCTACTTTAAGATTCAATTGTACTACAGTAGCCCATGACGTCGGATATGCAAGTTGCATTTCAAATAAAATAATTAGTAGATGAAAAGAATCTGATGTGAACCATAATTTCTTTAATGTTTTTTTTCTCTTTGGTCTTGAGCCCAAATTTTTTTTAGATCAAAATCTTGAGCCCAAATTGGGGATCCATGGTTTACACTATGTCTCACTTTCAAGTAGTGAAAGCAGTGGTAAGAGTTATCACTGAAAATTCACATGAAGTCAGCATCTTTGTTCTTTTTGCGTTTGAGCTCTTTTCATGATCAAAGTGAATATGCTAAACATTAATGTAGGAACAACTCCAGCGAAAAGGAGAAATTTCATAGATGCATAGGATGTCCAAATATGCATGTTGCACACTGAAATCAAGTACATTCAGATGGGGGATCCAAATGGGTCAAGTAGCTGTTTTATTACTAACACATTCTGCTACAGAGTTGCCATCATTAGATTGCTCAATATGCACATTACACATTTCTCTTGCGAATGTTACTTAATCCACAATTCTATGACAAGGTGACAGATTGCATAGCTTGATATAAATAATTGATAGTTTATTAAGAGAAATAGCAAACCTGTAATGACTACATCTCTCAAATTCTGTCTATGAATGAGACTTCCAAAGCAAGGCCCTTTTCGCTCCCTCCCATGCCCATAAGATGGCAATGCTGGCATTAGCGGCCAATACTTCTCATCCTGAGAAAACATCAGAAATCCAATTAGAAACATTTCCAAATCTGAAATTTGTGCATGCATCTTAGAGTTGGAGACACAGAGAACATAGTTCTGCTAAAAATGCAATGATGCAAATCATACCACAGTCCACCCAACTCTGAATACACATTCTAACCATCCAATACAAACAGCTCAATATCTTTAGGCACCAGAGATCCCCAAAACAATCCAAGCTATTATGGAAATGTTTTGCTTACACATACACATCAATATTTCATTGAGCTAAGTGGAACAAACATTACCAAGTTAGATTTAACAGACAACTAGATTGTGCAATTATCCGACCTTTTCTGAAACCTCAACAAAATTGCTATCACTCCAGTCTCCGGAACACATCACACTACAGTAATTATTCCTCTTTCATCATTAATCTCTTTATCCATCAAGCCAACTAGCCAAGTCACTTTTATTAAACTATTATGCCAACCACCCAACATCCCCATGGCAGGAAAGAACTAACTATTGAACTTATGAAATGCACTCAAGATCAACCCCATTACTCCAGTTCTATAGCCTCACCCATAGAAGCGCAAGCTTTGCTCACCGTAATGCCAAGGATTTCTGCGCCTTCGGCAAGAAACGGCATCATGTGTTTGGTCAGGCTGAACGGCGTCGTGAGCCACCGACCGGGCGGCACATTGAGCTGCCCTTCGCCACGGTCCGTGATCGCCGTGATGGCCTCAACGGCGCGCTCGAACGCCTCAGTCCTCACTGCTCGCCCGTCCCCAACGCCGCCAAAGTCCGTCAAGTTGTACGCCTTCGGGCGCAGCTGCGGCGCTGGGCGTGGCAGCGGCAACACATACCGAGCAGAGTCTGAGGAAGTCGGCGCCGCCACCGCCGACGGATATCGAGGCGCTTTGCCACAGGAACACCAGGGTAAATCCAACGACCCACACGGCAGCGAGCAACGTCTTGTTGGCCGTGAGGAAAGCGGTCATGCTTCGCCGCTGGCCTTGGAGGGATCGGGGTCAGCCGGTCGGGGGATTTTCGAATTTGGGGGATTGGGGATTGATCCAATCGAGGGATCGGAGTCGGGGGATTTCCGAATTTGGGGGATTGGGGGTTGATCCAATCGAGGGATCGGGGGGATTTGGTCTACGGGTTCGAGGATGGATGGACCAACGGGATGAGACACAGAGACAGTGAGACATCTTCGGTGTTTCGGTAGAACGGTTTCTGGAAGTCGAAAACCGAACCGATAACCGATAACCGAATATCATCAAAATAAAAACCGAACCGAAAACCGAAAAAACCGAAATATTCGGTTAAATCGGTTCGGTTCGATTCGGTTTTTCGGTTTCGGTTTATAAATGCCCACCCCTACATGTAACATAAAGTGGCATGCCACACCAGCTTAGCCCATCGATTGGTTCATGACCAAAGCATGTTCAATCTGGCAATTTTTGTAGTGCCAAACTTTTGGTTATTTTTACGTACTCTAATTCCTCTCACGAGTAGCTATTGACTATTGTCATAAAAGAACTGTTTATGTCTATGAATATGGAATACGCCACACCACTGTTCCCCTAGGCGGCGCTAGGCCCCTCCCTCCTGCCTAGCCGCCTAGGTGGCCGCCTAGCCCACCTAGGCTGCGATTAGGCGCTAGGTGCCGGTCTGCCGCCCACCTAGCGCCTAGGGGAACACTGGGATACGCCAATATGTTTGTTGCGGTGTTTGACGGAAAGTGGTCTGACAATTACTTTTGAGCTCTGAACTCCATATTTTTGCTGAAGGATTGATTTGTTCAAACTATCAAATGTAACTTCTGTTTTCCATGTGCACTGTCATTGGTATATCAGGATATCGATCAGCCTGCATTGATACCTCATATATCTGAAGCCAAGTCACAGAAATATCCATATGAAGTTCTTTTCAGAAGCTTGCAAAAACTTCTGATGGATACAGCTACTTCAGAGTAAGCTTGGGGTTTGCCTTGTATTTTTTTATTCATAATGAACAAGTGGCAGCATGATAGGTTTCAACTAAATGCAGGTACCTTTTCTCTGATGATTTTTTTGGCGAAGAATCCCTATTCCAAGATATATTTGCAGGTTTGTTTTGTCCTATATTTGCATCTATCATTTCTTTGTTACTTCTCTTTGTATCTTATGCAATAATCTTCTTGGGGAAGTTTCTAGTGTAAACTCATCCTTCGGTTCTAGCATTTAAACTCTCAGATGGGCTGCTGGATGAGATTTGGATGGATCATATTTGGAGGGATGTGATTGGACCCCTCATAAATGATTTATCAATCTGTGAGAGGGTTATTTGTTAAACATCTGTCCATGTGACACACATGCTTTTGAATCTGATCAATCCAAACTGTCAAACAACCCAGGTGATGAGTTGTCATTTAGTACACAAAGATGGGTTTGCACTAGATACTCCCCCAATCTGCTTTGCTAATGGCCCTTTACTGTAGCAACCCCAAAGCCAGCAAGAATACAGATGCATGTTTTTATTTATACAGACAACTATACATGCTTTTATTTAGTAGGTCATACCATTCCAGATTAGCGCCTGGCCGCCTATAGTCTTTCCAGTGTAGTTAGTATATGCTAAATGAAATGGAAACCTGCTTTGCTTGATTGTGAGCATGTATAACTTGCTGATTCCAGATCTGATTCAGAGGCTTCCTGGTTACCGTGATGTAATTTGGCTAAAAATTAAAATTTATTCTTGGTTTTGAACTTTGCTTGCTGGACATAAATATTCTTTTGCGGTATAAGTCATTTAAGTAATGCACATGATAATGTGAAGAGTTGATAAAGGTTGAGAATATAACAATCACAATAATCTTCTGTGTGCTCATTTAATTTAATTTTTAGAAAAATAATTTGTTTTGTTTTCTGCCTTGTGCTTCCAATGTTGCGCCCTCATGCTCTACGTGTTTTGAACTTACTAGTTTTATTATTGGATCAAACTAGGCCAATTCATATACTTACTATTACTATAATACCTGAAAATGGTCGATGCAATAGTATGATTAAAAGTTTCACACATACATCAAACCTGTGAGAGAAAAAAAAGGAAAAAAGGGTCTTAAGTTATGTTGATTGCACAACCATGAAGTTACTTAGTTTAATTTCACATTCTCATCATAATATAGTGCCACCATTTAGGAGCATCTTTCTGATATACTTATTATTCTCAGGACCAATTCAAGTTGTTGATGAACATTTCAATGCTGTACTTCTGAACTGTTACGACGCAATAGGAATAATGCTTATGATCCGAATAATTCATCAGCACCAGGTATTCTTTGTTTTACCTTATCAAGGAATAAATAGTAAGAGGACCCTTTCTATTCCTGTTTGAGGAAGATAACTAAGGAGCACGATGATTTTCTGTTCTGAAAGTGGTTGCAAGTTATTATCTTTGTGAATGAACCAATGCTTGGTAGAAGTTGCACAGTTACCATCGGTGTTGAGATGCTTCAGGCAATAACTAACCAATGTTTAGATTTTAATAGATTATCTTGAAGCCAAAACATAGTGGAATAATAGCTGGTTTTCAACTAAACTGGCCAAAATCAGCCATTTTTGTAATTTCTAGGTGTTTTTTTGAAAAAGATTAAATTATATTATATGTTTAATTGCAGGAGTAACTCCATACTGTCTTAGATTCTTTCAAGTAGTTCATAAACCGGTGCAATCCTGTGTAAATTGAGTATGTGACAAAGCGGAATAGCAGGAACTGGTATTGTTACACATTAGAAATCTAAGTGGAATTTGTATTTTATGCAGCTTATCATGTTTAAGCGGCGAATTCCATGTTTGGACTCTTACCTAGACAAGGTTTGTTTTCACTCCCTTGTTTTCTCCTTGGTACTTTTATATCAACTTAAGGAAAAGCCCTTGCTTAATTGGCATGAGAGTATTTCTTCTGTTCCACATTCCAAAATTAGTTTTAATCACCGAGTTCATTTATGCACAATGAACAGGTTAATATAGCACTCTGGCCTCGCTTCAAGATGGTGTTTGACTTGCATCTGAACAGCTTGCGGAATGCGAATATTAAGACACTTTGGGAGGATGATGTCCATCCTCACTATGTCACGAGGAGATATGCTGAATTTACAGCATCTCTTGTTCATCTCAATGTTGAATATGGGGATGGTCAGGTTAGTTGATCACATTCGTGAATTCTTCACCCTCATGCCATGCAATAAGCAACCCCTTTATGTAGCCTATGGAAATTATAAAAAAAAAGTGGCTTCTGTTTGCAGCTTGATCTTAATCTCGAGCGATTGCGGATGGCTGTTGAGGACTTGCTTGTTAAGTTGGCCAAGATGTTCCCTAAACCAAAGCTGCAAACTGTTTTTCTGATAAACAACTATGATTTAACGATTGCCATATTGAAGGTAGGTGTTTTCTTGTTAATATCAAATGTCAGTAATTTCTGTTGAAAATGTTTTAAATGTACTAAAATACTACTAGTATTCGCCTCATTCAAATTTGTTCCCATCTTTGTCATACAGGAAGCTGGCACAGAAGGTGGAAAAGCACAACTTCACTTTGAGGAGGTTCTTAAGAGTAACATTGCAATATATGTGGTGAGCGCTTACAGATGGAACAAAATTTCTTTATGGCCAGAGATGCCACTCATCATTCTAAAGTTTATTGGTGAAGTTCCCAGTTCAGAGTTCAAACAGATACCCATAATATAGTTTTGAATTGGTTTCTTATGACTGCCAAACCAGTGTTCATGGCAGACTGAAAAATTCCTTATGTTCCTCAAAGCAAGCAAAGGATAGTCAAATTGACTGTCATCCCTGGCAACAGATAAATTTCCATATTGTTGAACAGTTTAGACCTTACTAGCAAACTAAGCAAAGAGAGAGCTGCAGTTTGTCATTTGTCTAAGTGCTGTTGACATGTCCATGACATTTCTAAAAAATTGTAATGCATTCCTGGACTAGTAGTTTCTAAGAATTTATCTAGGAGTAAGCTGATATAACGCATAAATATTTCTGCAGGAAGAATTGCTTTTGGAGCATTTCAGTGATTTGATCAAATTTGTCAAAACTCGTCCATGTAAGTCGTGCTCTGTTACAACATTGTGCCTTTCCTTTCTTTTTTTACAACGACTCATATTTGCTTGGATTTGTATCAGCGGAAGACGCAGCTTCAAGTTCAGACAAGGCCAGTGTTGGCGATGTTGAACCGTTGGTGAAGGATTTCGCGAGCCGATGGAAGGCTGCAATCGAGCTGATGCACAAAGATGTCATTACATCTTTCAGCAGCTTCCTATGCGGAATGGAGATCTTGAAAGCGGCACTCACGCAGCTCTTGCTGTACTATACCAGGCTCACCGAGTGTGTCAAGAGGATTAATGGTGTCTCTGCCCTCAACAAGGACTTGGTCTCCATATCCTCCATTCTGTATGAGATCAAGAAATACTCTAGGACCTTTTAGTTGCTTCCTCCCTGCCATGTACACTTAGGCGAGGGGCTGTGGTGTATCTTAATCTGTAATGAAAAGTTTGATGTACGGTATGCTACTGCAGAAACAGAGCATTTTAATGTGATTTCACGACAGATCCGTCGGGTTTTTTGGCCCCTTTGCAGGACGGGACGGTGTTGTTTCTGCTTTTATATGTATGATGTTAAAAAATTTGACGCCGGGGGTATGTATCATATTTTCTCAATTAAAATGTGGTTTTACAAGAATGGTTATGTGTGGTCTCTCTCGGGCCTATACACATAATTGGACTGGGATATTGAACTATAATTATTGCTCATCTACCTGGATGGATGGGAATTTTGGGATTCCTAAACAAGCCCTAAGCGGGGAATTTTAGTGGTGACAACAACTCATGACCGAGTTTCCTTGCTTCTAAATTCCATTGTTCACGTCTCGTGGTCCATTGCCAGTGCCGGCTGCCTCCCACAACCGCTCGGAATTGCCCTCCGCCGACCACGGACACCTTCTTGTGCTACTTTTCCTCCGGCACCGTACTCCTTGCCTTCGATTCCCTCCTGCTAGCTCCGCCCACTCGGTTTGCAATTTCTAGTTGCCAAGACATACAGGTTATAATATTGTACTAGGTAGAATTGCGTGCTACGCTGCACAGAATAATTTTTGATAAAATATAAAAGGGCTCGGGCTGGAGTTGGATGCGAATCTGTAGAACCACGGGGTTTTTTTTTCAAAAGATCTAGTGAGAGTGGCTAGGCATAATTTTGGAATTTGCGGAGGACCTAATTGGCAAGATGATGTCCAAAAGTGGGCACGAATTTACATACCATAAGGTTTTTTTTTTTGCAAAAGAGTCGGCAAAGGGTATGAATGTAATTTCGAAGTTCACAGGGTATTTTCGTGAAATCGATGATGTGGAGGGTTGTGCTCTTCCGGTGTAAGAAGATATTTCTTTAGGAATACAAGGTGAAAGTTCAAGCTCCATTCATTTGGTTTTGGTGTTAATGACAAATCTAATTATAAGACTAATCCTTTTGATAATCACAATACTGATTAGTCTCAATTGTTAATTAATGACAATCTTCTTATGATACTAAGGCCCTGTTTGTTTGCCCTATGGATTATATAATCCAGCTTATATAAGTTAATGTGGGAAACAAACAGCCTAGCTTATAATCTAGATTATATAATCCAAAGCATGAGATTATAATAATCTATAAGCAGCCATTAGGGTGCTTATATAATCTCGAACTAATAATCCAACACAGTAATAATCCAAGAAAACAAACAACCCACCGACTTATTTAAAGGTAGCTTATATAATCCACCTTATATAATCCAACACCAAAAAGCTGGATTATATAAGCTGGAGAAGGAAACAAACAGGGCCTAACTCTTTTATTGAGCTTAATTCTTATTAGTCTCATTTGGATGGAAAGATGAAAATATCAAAGTCTCATCTCATTGAAAAATGGAAATCCCAAAGATATGCATCCCATACAATCATATTATTTCTAGATGCATTTCTTGGATTCAAGAAAAGGATGAAGTCCACCATAGTTTCACTTTAAATTGTGCATGTTGTTTCTAAGTCCATATATACTTGAATGCACATATTTAGGAGGGGTTCATTCTTTATCTTGAAGTTTTAATAATATTGATTCCTTTCATCTTGCCAAATACATTTAAGGATCATTACTTAGAAACAAATCCTTGAGTATATATAAAATATGTTTAGTTGTAGTATAGTCATAGAAATATAAGATAAACTCCATAGCAATCTTAAATTGAATATATGCATAGTGATTCAAAGTTCAATTATTTATATGCACACATTTAAGGAAGTTTATGTTAGTGATATGTCCTAGAGGCGATCATGGAGATGATTGTATCACATGACTATGTTTATGTACTTCATGATAATGCGTCATTAATTCCATGAATAAACTCTTGCATTTGTTCAAGTACGACTTGGTTGTGAGACACTTTGTTTTACGATGTTAGTCTAAAATGATCCCTGGTCTCATATCATTATGTGGGACAATAATGATTATTAGACCAGCACATGTATTGATTGATGGCAATGTTTCACATGCCATAGATATAGAGATATCAAATCAATAATGTGGATGTGACACCACGGAGTGTCATAACTTTATTTTACGTGCTTGATATGGTTAAAAACAGTATGAAATGTGGAATTAAGGTTAAAACTATAGGTTATGGAGGTTAATAGCTTTTCCGGGCCGTTTTCGGGGTTTTGGGCCTTCCTGGGGGAGTTTTGGGCCTTGGTGGGCTTTGGTGGGATGGATTAGGTCTCCGTAACGGACTAGAATTGGGTGTGAAGGCTGGTAAAAGGGGTTTCCCTGCCCCTTTGGGGCGTCCACCCTGCTGCCTTTGTGCCCCTTGAGGCCTTGGTGCGCCCCCCCTCACCTCCCCCCACTTGCCAAGCCCTAGCCGCCCCTTCCCTTTGAGCCTTGCGCCTCCCCCTTGCTCTCCTCCATTGCCCCACCTCTCCACCACCTCTCCTCCACCCCCTTGCTGCCCTAGGGTGGTCTCCACACCTCTGCACCTTGTGGATCCATCCGTTGGAGCGAGGAGCGAGGAGCGTGGAGCGAGGAGCGATCTGCGAGGAGATCTATTGGAGATTCGTTCGTTGGGCAAAGGTATGATCATGGGGATCCTTGGGTTTGATCTAGGTACTGTTCTTAGGGTGTTACAGTTGGTATCAGAGCGGGCTGTAGGTCCTTGGAATAAGTATTTTAGTGTTATACCTTAAGTTGCAACTAAAATATGATGTGGAATAACTTAGAAACATGGCTTAGGTTCTAACTAAAACTTTGTTATAGGATAGCAACATTAAAACTTGCAAAAGTGGTATAACTAATCTAAAATTTGACACACTTGGTTGCACAGTAGGATGGGTCTTGGTTCATTATTGCATTGCGCTTAATTATTTGATGAAGACTATGCTATGATGATGTTTGATCTATGTTCTTGGTTGTGTGATGTTGTGTTTATGTTTTTGTGTTTGGATGGTTGTCTGTCTGAAGCAGCCATGCCGAGGGGTAGAGGCCGTGGACGCCGAGGCCGTGGAGGCCAGGCGAGGCTCCCAGGGAGTTGAGGAGTCTGCTTGAGGGTAGCGTTCGCTCAATGCTCGTGGACCGGCTCGGGAGGAGCTTCCGGCTACCTGATCGGGGCGGGGTGCCCGCCGCCAATGATGATTTAGTTCAGCTCTGCAGAGGGAGATTCGGAGCTGCGCCCGGTGCGGGCAGCCCCTGCTGTGGTGCCTCCCCTGCAGATGGCCCCGATTGTTGCCCGCGCCGGAGCCGAGGATGAGTCTCCGAGAGTGGATGACCCTCCGTCTTGACACTTTTGACGGAGCGGGCACGCCGATCCAAATCGCAGATTGGCTGCGGTACATGGAAAGGCGATTTGAGGTCCTAGAATTGACCTCGATCCAGAGGGCTCGCTTTGTGGCCTTTCACCAAAGGCCAAGCCGATATCTGGTGGGAAGGGGTTATTTGCTAGAACCCCGATCTTGGTCCACCACACAGGAGGACTTTGTGGCTCGCTTAGAGCCAAGTTCTACCCGAGTCTTTCCTTGAGAGGATGGAGCATACTCTGGCGACTCTTTCCAGGAAAGAGGTCGGTGGCAGTATGAGGTGGAGTTCAACGGCGTGGTGCGCTTACGTCTTGCGGCCGTGTGGCAAATGACGGCGAGGGAGAAGGCGAGGAGGTTCCGTAGGGGCCTCAACCAGGAGTTCAGAGTTGTCATGGGGCGGCTGTCCTCGTGACTTCGCCTCCGTGGTGGAAGCGGCGAAGGGCATGGAGCTCGAGTTAGAGCTCTCCGGGATAAGCAAAACCCCGGCGGTTCAGGGTTCCTGCGGCCCCAGGGGGCCGAAGAGGACCTTTGGTGGAGGAGGTGGGTCTTCTCGACCCACCTTCAAGAAGTTCAAGGGGGACAGGCTCCTCCTCGGGGCTGAAATGGGGCCGCCCGATGCGTCTTCTTCGCGAGCGGTTGATCTGTGCCGGGCGAGGGCATGAAGTGTTTCAAGTGCGGTGGTGAGCACCGTGCTTGAGTGTGGTTGGACCGGGAGTTGCAACCATCGCGGGCAAGCCCGCCACATGGGGCCGAGTCTGCCGGATGAATCCCGATAGCATCATCAAGTGGGAGACGGTGCCTTCTCCTCCCACTCCAGCCGGTGTCTTCCAGAGGATCGGTGCACATGATGGCTGCCCCTGTTTCTCACCGCCCTTTGCGTGGCGCCACCAGCGCGTCTTGGTGCTGCAGCCGTCTGCTTCCTCCTCGATTGCCTCCTCCGCCCCAGCCTTGATGGGGCATCACCGAGTCGGGGCTCCTTCGTCGGCGCCACCAGGAGTGTACGCTTTGCCGACCGCCGAGTCGGTAGGGCATCCAGAGGTGGTTTCGTGTACTCTGCTCGTGGATTCCGTTGATGCCTTTGTTCTATTTGATTCCTGAGCATCCTATTCTTTTGTGTCGTCGGAGTTTGCTAGTAGAGCTAAGTTGGGAGTTCAGCGGATTTACGAGTCCGTGTTAGTCGATTCTCCTGGGGTTGATTGCTAGTTCTTTGGTTTGCCCTGGTTGCACCATTGCCATTGATGATGAGGTTTTCTTTGCCAATCTCATGGTGATCCGATTGGCTCCTTTTGATGTCATTTTGGGCATGGACTGGCTGCATCGATCGTGCTAAGATCTGTTGTTTCGGAAGACAGCTTGCCTTGCAGGCCCGTCCGTGAAGAGTTGACCTTTCAGGGTGGTATACCCTCCGATTCCGTCTTTGCTTTGACTAGTTTGTTTTCTGGTCGGCGTTTGAGGTGTTGGGTTTCCTCATGACTTTGTCTCGAGAAACCATCTTCCTCGATTCCCATTGAGGAGATTTACGTAGTGAAGGAGTTCGTTGATGTGTTCCCTGACGAGTTGCCTGGTCTACCTCCTGTGAGGAATGTGGAGTTTCGTATTGATCTTGTTCCTGGCACTCGACCTATTTCTATCTCTCCATACCGCCTGGCTCGTCCTTTTCAAGACGAGTTGAAGAAGCAGCTTGGAGGATCTGCTGGCCAAGGGCTTCATTCGGCGTAGCGTTCGCCATGGGGAGCACCCGTCCTCTTCGTCTCAAGAAAGATGGAAGTTGGCGTATGTGCATTGATTATCGTGCTCTTAATCAAGTGACAGTCAAGAACAAGTATCCTTTGCCTCGCATCGAGGATCTGTTTGACCAATCAAGGGAGCAAAGGTGTTCTCAAGATTGATCTTGATCGGGTACAATCGAGATCCGTGTGAGGAGCAGGACATTGAGAAGACTGCTTTCTCCACTAGGTATGGGCATTATGAATTTAAAGTTATGTCTTTTGGACTAACTAATGCTCCTATTTGTCTTTATGGAGACGATGAACAGTATGCTACACAAGTATCTTGATGAGTTTGTGGTAGTGTTCATCGATGACATTCTCGTTTACTCTAAATCGGAAGAGGAGCATGAGCGACATCGAGGCTTGTCTTTGAGCACCTTGAGGGAAAATCAGTTCTTTGCTAAGCTGAAAAAGTGCGAGTTACGGATTTGAAGTGGGTTTTCTTGGCCACATCATCAATCCAGAGGGCATATCTGTAGATCCTAGCAAAGTCTCGTGATTTTGGATTGGAAGAGGCCTTCCAATGTCAAAGAGGTGCGTAGTTTCCTTGGGTTGGTGGCTACTATCGGCGTTTCGTGCAGGATTTCTCTATCATTGCCAAGTCACTTTCGCACCGACTCGTAAGGGGATGAAATTCCAGTGGATCGCAGAGTGTGAGCACAGTTTACGCACTATGAAGGAGAAGTTAGTGATCTGCTCTGTTCTTACCCTTCCCGAGCCGGGAAGCGCTTCACGGTGTATTCGATGCTTCTCGGTTGGGACTTGGGTGTGTGCTCATGCAAGAGGGCAAGGTGATTGCTTATGCGTCGAGGCGCTTGAAAAAGCACGAGCGAGAACTATCCCACGCATGATCTTGAGCTAGCCAGCCGTGGTGTTTGCATTGAAGATATGGAGGCATTACTCAGACGGCGAGTCTTGTGACATTTTCATCGATCACAAGAGCCTCAAGTACATCTTTACTCGTAAAGATTTGAACTTGAGGCGAGGAGGTGGCTAGAATTGATAAAGGATTATGACCTTACTATCCAAGATCATCCGGGAAGGCAAATGTTGTGGCCGACGCTCTCGATGCAAGACAATGCCCCTATTGTTGATTGTCTTGTTGCTGATTTTGAGCGTTTGGGGTCTCCTCGCTTTGCGGGGACCGTGCAAGCTGAAACTCGATTGATTCTTGAGTCACGATTCTCGAGCGTGTCAGCGGGAGGCACAAAGAAGATGACCGTTTGCTCCAAAGAAAGTAGGAACGCTTTGAGGATGGCAAGTCCGAGACTTTACCATTGATGATGCGGGAGTTACGAGGTTTCGGGGCCGTGCAGGCGTGCCTCAAAAATCTCAAGTGAAAGAAAACGATTCGAAGAAGCTCATCGCACCAGTACACGGTCCATCCTGGGGAGACCAAGATGTACAGGGACTTGAAGAAGAATTTCTGGTGGAAAAGGATGAGAGTGGATATTGCCAAGTATGTGGCGTCTTGTGGGATCTGTCAGAAGATCAAAGCTGAGCATAAGCGTCCCACGGCCTCATTGCGACCATTGGAGATTCCTGTGTGGCCATGGGATGACATCTCCATGGATTTCGTGGTTGGTCTACCTCGTTCTCCACGAGGGAAGGATGCTATTTGGGTTGTGGTGGACCGTCTCAGCAAGTCTGCGCATTTCATTCCTATCTGCACGACCAATTCTGCGAGCAAGTTGGCTCCCATCTATGTGCGGGAGATTGTGAGACTGCATGGTGTACCTAAGACCATTATTTCTGATCGGGATGCGAAGTTCGTCTCCAAGTTCTGGGAGAGTTTGCAGAGTGCTTTGGGTACGCAGCTTCGCCTTAGTACCGCTTTTCACCCTCAGACGGATGGGCAGTCTGAGCGTACCATCCAGACGTTGGAAGACATGCTCAGGGCCTGTGTGATGGCTTGGAAAGGTAGCTGGGAGGATCATTTGCCTCTTGCGGAGTTTGCTTATAATAACAGCTATCATTCCAGCATCCGGGCTGCTCCTTATGAGGTACTATATGGCCGGAAGTGCAGATCGCCACTTTGTTGGGATGCAGGGCGAGAGCGATTCTTGGACCGGATTGGGTTCAGCAGATCGTTGATCGCATGGCGGAGGTACGGCAGAACCTTCTCGCAGTCACAGAGCGCATGTAAGAGCTATCTTTGATGTGAGGCGGCGAGACTTGGAGTTTGAGGTGGGTGATAGCGTACTCTTGCGAGTATCTCCCACCAAGGGTGTGGTGCGTTTTGGCACCAAAGGAAAGCTCAGTCCAAGGTATGTTGGGCCTTTTCCTATCATCGCCCGAGTTGGTAGGTTGGCCTATTGAAAGGACCAACGATGTCGCCTAGAGGGGGGGTGAATAGGCGGATTTAAAATTACGCAGCGGAATTAAACTGGCCGAGCTGATCAACCCGGAGTCTCCGGGTTTTGGTCCGGATACTCCGGCTTGTCCGGAGTGTCCGGTATTGAATACCGGAGTCTCCGAGTTGAGTGGCTCGGGAACGCAACACAAGTTTCTCAAACTTGCACAAGATATTACTAAAAGTAAATAACAAAAACAACCTAGAATAAGTGCTAGTATGGATTTGAATTAAAGCTAGACAAAGAGCTAGATCTAGGGTTTACGAAGACAAATCCACACAAGCAACACAAGCAAAAAGAGAGAGCGAGAGAAGCGATTTTTCACCGAAGTTCGGATTCTTGAAGGGAATCCTACGTCTCCGTTGAGGTGGCTCGGTCACGCTTGAGCCAGGGTCTCTTTCAACCCGCTTTCCTCCCGGTGTTGCACAAATGCACTCGCCGGCTTCACTTCTTGTCTCTTCCCTTTCGGAGGCGAGACTCGCCTTCACAAACGACCGGGGCTCACCACACGCGTCGGTAGCTCCCGGTGACTCCTAGCCGTCTAGGAGACCTTCAACCTCCAAGAGTAATAACACCACGAAGAATCGCTTGGAGGATGAACTAGTGCTCAACAAGATGAAATGAATGCACTTAGCACTTTGCTTCTTCCTCTCCTCACCAAAATGAATCAACAACCAAATCAATTGGTGGGAGGAAGTGGGGGCTCTATTGAATGCTTAGAGATGGTTAGGAATGGCTTGAATGCTGCTATGAATGAGCTCAATAGAGATCCTAACCGTTGAAGTGGAGTGGAGGCTTTAAATACCCTTTTTAAAAACTAGCCGTTACTCCCGTTTTTGTACAGAACGGAGTGTCCGGACAAACAACCCGGAGACTCCGGGTTATCCGGAGACTCCGGACAAAATGTCCGGATACTCCGGACAAGCTGGAACCAAAGGTAACCGAGGGGTCCAACCCGGAGACTCCGGACAAAATGTCCGGATACTCCGGACTGGAATCCGGAGACTCCGGGTTACCCAGTTCGGTTTCAATTTGAAACTTTTCAAAACCAAATGCAGGAGTGCTAATGAGAGATGAAATACTTGATGTTGAGCACATGCACATCCTAATAAGCGATTTCTCATCGTATCCTCTTAATAGTACGGCTATCCTTAAGACTCAAATAAAAAGAAAATTACACTTCATCGTCTTGATGCCGTTTTATCGAATTTTGACGCGCTTAGGACCGTCCAATCTCATTCCAAGCTTGATGTGATCTCGATAACTGCATTACTCTGAGTTGAAGCATTAGATCACTTTAATTGTGTCATCATTAATCACCAAAATAAAATGAGGGGCCTAGATGCACTTTCAATCTCCCCCTTTTTGGTGAATTGATGACAACACAATTAAAGGAAGATGAAAAGAAATGAAATTGACTTTAGCAACGCGAATAAAAGGTGGAGCTCCCCCTAAATGTGTGCATTAGAAGAAATGAGTGGAATCAAATGCACATATTTAACGAGAAATAACCGAGAGCTCCCCCTCAAACATTTGTACCAGAGAATACAACACAAGTAACTGAAAGCAATCCATGCATAAAATAAGCATTAAAGACATTACATGGAATAACAGAGTTCACGACACGAAATAAGCAAAGATATAAAGCAACACAAAGATATAAAGCAATATAAAGCAACACAAGTCCACAAGCGCACAAGTCCACAAGCGACAAAAGACAACGCGACTAAAGATATCACTCCCCCTTTGGCATCAAGACACCAAAAGAGGGAGAAACACGAAGGATCACTCGTCGTCGCCTTCGTCGTCGGACGCGGAGTACTGCCGCCGGGTCATCTCCGGCAAAGCGGAGTGGAGGAGGTGATGCCGAAGAGAGCCGATCTGCAGAGGTGGCATCGCTACTCTCCTCGGAAGATCCGGAGGAGTCGCTGAGAGATCGCCTCGCCATTGTGGCGGCGGATGCCGCGAATATCTCGACCATTCTTCTTTATCTGCCGACTCATCACCTTCTCGCCTCGTGGAGATGTCGCGGCAAAGAAAGAAGACATGCTTCAGATCCTCTCAAGCACGCTACTCAAACCTCGATCGCTTAGAAGGAGTGATCGAGGCACAAAGCGAGAGCAGGAGCAAGAGAATCGAGGCGCGACGCGCCGAGTCCTGGGAGCAATGACCAGGGGCAGCGAGAATACCGGAGCGATCGGAGGACGAACCTTGTAAGAAAGGTGCTCCTCCTCCTCGATGAACTTCGCACCACCGATCAAGTGATCAACGTCATCACAAAGGTGCGAATCGCACCGCCATGTTGCTCTGCATTCTGTCTCATCGTCTCCCGAGATGAAGTCAACGATATCAAATGGATGAGTGCGCTCAACGAGGTGGTACAAAGAGTTCCTACCATAGGAGCCGATGGTAGAGGCATCTCCTCCTTGGGCCAAAGAGTGACCCTCAAAGATCCTGTTGAGTACAAAGAGAACATCCTTGAGACCCTTGATGGTCCCCACTGTGAAACTCCTCGAAGTGTCATACAAGGACTCAATCTGCCAGAGTCGAACTTTCTTCTCATGAAGCTTCGGACTGTCATTGTACCGAAGGCTGAGGACTCTAGCAAATCTCTTCTTGTTGGCCTTGTACCACACCTTATCAGTCATCCACCAAATGGCATCTTCAGACTTGTCAAAGTAGAGAGTGGCATAGAACTGCATGACAATCTCATTGTTCCAATCGCACTTGAAAGACATGATGTCCTTGATCTCATGCAGCTCACAAATCTCCAGAATCTGAGAGAACACTGGAAGCTCTGCGGCTGCCATGTACTCCCAGTCTATGGTCTTCATCCTGACCACTGGATGCTCAAGAGGGTAGAGGACCGTCTCATAGAAGTCAGACTAAAACCGGTTCCAAAACCGGCGGTCCACGTACTCATCTTGATGGAAACTGAGCGGATCTTTCTTTCTTTGCTCTACTATTGCCTTACCCTTGCCAGAACCTGTCCTATAGTCAATCACTCTCAAGGGGTTCACTAACATGGGGTACCTCCACACAGGCTTGGCTTTGGCCAAGGGGCCAATGAAATGACCAGAGGCATGGAACTCCCTCCTTTTCTGATCTCTCAGCCTGGCATGAGTGTCTGCAGGATGCTCATCTGGATCAGGATGAGGCTGAGCGGAGGACTGAGCGTGAGGCTAGCTGCTGCTCTTGAGGCTGCTGGCCGCCGGCTAGATCTTCTTCTTCTTTGAGGCCCTTTCTGTTGGAGGCTGGGAAGATGGCTGAACGGAAGACTGAGGACCAGATGAGGTCCCAATCCTCAGTGCACCTCTTTCCCTGGAGGTGGGCTGCTTTGCCACGGCATGACGCGGCCTCTTGGGCGCCGGACGAGCTGACGGGGAACTGGAGGGACTGTCCGGAGACGGAGAGTCCCTAGGAAGATCACCACCACCACCAGCTGAAGACCCCTGAGTAGGATCCATCTGACCAGACAAAGCGAGGAAAAAGATTAGCCGCGAGGCGGCTTGAAATTGAGACTAAACTGAAGTCTGGCCGAAGCACCCAACCCGGAGAGTCCGGACAAATTGTCCGGATACTCCGGATTAACCCGGAGACTCCGGGCCAAAAGTCCGGACACTGCGGACCAACCCGGAGATTCCGGACTAAAAGTCCGGATACTCCGGATGCGCCAGAAAATGCGCACGGGCGCAAGAATTTTGGGGAAAACAACCCCCAAAATGGCATGAATTGAAACTAGATTGCCTTAAGGATGAACAATAAACGACTAGGGCACAATCTAGCAAGGAAATTTCGCGGAATTAGGGCACAACCGAGAGTACTCACCTCAAACGAATTTGAAACGAGAAGAACGGGTGAGTTAGGGCCAAGGAACTCCAATCTTGCGGGGAACGACGAGGTAAGCCGCACCCTAGAAGAGATTAAGCACGGGGAGAGGCCCTAAGATTCACAAGAATTGAAGCAAACCCGAAGGAAAAGAGGTTAGGGCAAGAAACCTTACCAAAATCCCAAATCCGAGGAAAGGAATGGATCCAAGGACCTTGGAGAAGGAGAGCCACGCCCTAGGAGAGAGAGGAGAGCACGGGAGGAAGAGAGTCGCACAGAGGAATAGGAAAAAGGAAACCGCGCGGGATTGGGGGACTTAAACCGTTCGCCCCAACCCGGAGAGTCCGGACTCCAGTCCGGAGACTCCGGCCCAACCCGGACACTCCGGACAAACTGTCCGGAGACTCCGGGCTAACCCGGAGAGTCCGGATAGAAAGCCGGATACTCCGGGTTCCCCAGCTCGGTTAGGAGAAAGGGAAACCGCACGAAGACCCTAGGAAATTTGCGGAACGAGAGAGGGAACGAGACCCTAAGGTGTCAACTTGATATATGACTAGGGGTGGAAACGAGCCGAGCCGAGCCAGGCTCGTCCAGGAATGAGCTGAGCCAGGCTCGGCTCGGTGCATTTGGCGAGCCAGCAGATGGGCTCGGCTCGGCTCGCTCTCGGCTCGCGAGCCGGCTCGTCGGCTCGCCAAAACCTGCTCACCTAACATGGGCCACAGCACTGATTACATACAATAGCAGTATAGAATGCCACAATTGATAATTTAGGGTGAAAATAGAATATTCAAGTCCAACATTCAAACAATAACCACAAGACAACATTCATAATGTCCACTTCACTTCAATAGTCCAAATTCAAACAATAACCACAAGACAACATTCATAATGTCCACTTCAGTCTTCAGTAGTCCAAATTCAAACATTCAAGCATAAGCCAACATTCAAACGATAACCAAAATACAAGAGTAGTAATGTCCACAGCGCAACTCTATGTCTCTAAAGACTAAAGAGTAAAGACTACATTAGAACTTAGAAGTAGGCCAAAAGCTTTAATAATTCATTCATTCATGCATGAACCAATCCACCAGGACCACCACCAAGCAACCTACAAGTCAAATAAAGAAGATATATTAAATTTATGGACTTATAATAAGTCATTAGTTTGCCACATATCAATATATCATATTACATTCTTACTAGTTGCTCTCTACCACGCTTTTAGGAAATGGAATGGTTTGAACATCATCCTCATCATCTTCCTCCTGAAATGACAAGTCATACCAAATTATTTCAAGACATCCATCAACTAAACGAAAATAATTGAAAAAAGGGTAAGATGAACGTACCACACACATAGGAGCCCTATTGTCATCATGTGCACCTCTAATCCAACTAGAAGCACATATCAATGCCTCCACCATAGATGGGCTTAGAGAACTACGAAAATCATCTAGAACTCTACCCCCGGTGCTAAAAGTTGATTCTGAAGACACAGAGGTAGCCGGTATAGTCAAGAACTGCTTTGCCATCTTGGAAACCACTGGAAATCTATGTGAATTCAACTTCCACCATTGAAGCAAGTCAAATTCCTTGTTTCCTAAGTCCTCATTCTGCTCATCTAAATAGATGATCAACTCACTCTTCGATGGATTCGAAGAAGTAGATGATAGGAAAGACTGAAATTCACTTGAGGCTGATGGTAAAGAGGTAGATGTATGAGCAGTCGATGATGAAGATGCACAAGATTTATGAGCAAGTGCCTTTCTCTGGCGATACTCCCTCTCATACTTTTCATATAGCTTCTCTAACTCATCACGGACATCAGCTATCTCAATTTCAATTTTTGGGGCTTCATAAATCCTTCCAAAGCACCATTCCACATATTTCATCTTATACCTTGGGTCTAGAATAGTAGCAATCACCATCACATTATTCTTATCTTCCCAGTACTTGTTAAACTTACCCATCATTGCATTGGCCATATCCCTCAAATGGAAATTATTGGAAGCCATTGCAGCATTCAAAGCAATCTTGACGTCCACAATATGAGGATAAAATATATTTGCAGTTGGATAAGTTGAGGCTGAGAATGCAGTAGTAACTTTAGCTAGAGATGCAAGAACTGGCTCAATTGCTATAAAATTATCCCAATCTGCAGTTGTAGGCTCCCATCTATAGTTTGCATCTATATCGGCAAAAGACTGAATAGCTTCTTTGTAGGCAATACAAGTATTTAGCATCTTATACGTTGAACCCCACCTTGTTGCCACATCAAGTGTCAACCCTTCTCCAATTGGCAATGCAAGAGATCTACAAATTTCTACAAACTTGTGCATGCGTGAAGGAGATTTTTTGATGTACTTCACAGATTCTCTTATATTTCTTATCAAAGGTTCTAAGACAGTCGTCCCATCATTCACGACCAAATTAATAATGTGAGCGCAACAGCGGACATGGAAATATTTTGCAAGGAAAGCAGTGCCTTGTCTAGCTACAAACTTAGCCCTTAAACCTCGGACAGCAACATCATTGTTTGAAGCATTATCTAGAGTGATTGAGATGACCTTATCCTCTATTTTCCATGCAGCAACGCATTCATACACAGCTTGAGCTATCACAGCTCCAGTATGTGGAGGATCTAACTCAAAAAAATTCAGCACACGACACTGCATTTTCCAATCATTATCAATGTAGTGCGCAACTAAACACATATAGGAAAGTGTTTGGTTGGATGTCCACAAATCAGTAGTCAAAGCAATGCTATCCACACATTTCAGTTTCTTTCTTAGTGCTTCTCTTTCAGACTCAAAAACCTTCAAGCATTCACCTCTTATGGTCTTTCTACCGATGAACTCATAAGCAGGATTTAAGTACTTCATTGCAATGTTAAACCATGTGTGCTCTACCATCCTAAATGGATACTCATGAACTATTATCATCTTAGCAAATAACTTTCTAACTTGGTCTGGATTGTAATCTGTAGGAGAGATAATAGTAGGAAGTCCAGATCCAGATTCACCTGCGTTTGAAGGAGCAAAATTGAGAAGAGCTTGATCTTGCTTCTTAGCCAAACACTTTAAGTATGTAGGACATTTCTTCGTGTGCCTCAATAGATGCGAAGTAGTTGAACCTTGTTTGTAAGAATACAATTTCTTACAATACAAGCACTTTGCCTTTGATATCATCTTCCCCTTTTCCGTCGGGGATGGCATTGTAATCTTCTCAAACACCTCCCAAACATCAGAAGTTGTCCTACTGGTGCTGTTGCCGCCCCCTTTTCGCCGTTTTCTCCCTCTTTTACGACCTCTGACATGCGCATCCCCAGAATCACCTTCATCATCTTGCTCAGAGCCTTCAATTGTGATATGGTCACCCTCTTCTCCAACATCTGGCTCAGACATCTCGTCGTTCATGTCGAAAGAGTTATCCTCTTCATCACTCTCGGCTTCCTTTTCCTTGTGTTCAACCTACAAATTGCAATAGAGGATCAAATTGTAGGCATACTATACAATTTAAGTGACAACGAGTGCTTACGGCTTACCGGCTTGTCTAGGGATGCATCGGCGCCTGGCCGTGGCCGGCTTACGTTCTTCTTCCCCTTCCATTTTGGCGATTTTGCCGCAGATGACCCGGCCATCTCCATGTTCACTGGATGAAAAATAAAATTAATGCACCTAAATAAATTCAATAGAAATATAAAAAAAGGTTTGAGTTCTAATGATTTGATCCTTTTGGTTAAATTCAATCCTTGGTGCTGCTCAAGTCTATGACTCATGCTATTCCTAATGTGTGGCATTTAGTTGAAAAGGTACTACACATATAGTGTCATAGTGAAGCTATGTATGGGAAGAAAAGCAGAGAGCAACAACATATGTAGTACACCTAGTGTTTGATCCACGGAATGAAACTAAAACATAACTACCAATTGAGAAATGACAATCATGGATTCATGGGATAATTTCAGAAAATACCAGTGCATGCGTGGTGGAAGGCTGGAAGCAGTAGCACTCTATCTAGAGCAAATAAGTCTTAGGCTCTTAGCAAAACAAATACGCAGTGAGTCAGTGAGTGCCATACTGCCATCCATACTGCCATCCAAATTCCAAAACAAATACACTCTATCAAGCATCAGTGCATCATTCTAGGCTTCTAGCATCCAAAGGAAAAGGAATCAAGCAATATCATTCTAGGTTTCTAGCATCCAAAGGAAAAGGAAAAGGAATCAAGCAATACTGCCATCTAAAGGAATCAAGCAATTCATGGCTTCTAGCATCAATTCTAGGCTTCTAGCATCCAAAACAAATATACTGCCATCCATACAAATCTCCATTACTCCACCATACTGGCATACTGCCATCCAAAGGAAAAGCGACCTGATGAAGCATTGAAGCTCACCGGTGGAGTTCTGGGCCCGGCCGCGGGCGGCGCCGGGGACGGGAGCAGGGAGGAGTGGCGTCGGGGCGGAAGCCGGAAGGGGCGGCGCCGGGGGGAGAACGGACGGAAGCCGGAAGGGGCGGGCGGCGTTAGGGGCGCGGCGTCGCTGGGCGGAAGCGCGTGGCGCTGGCTGCCGAGTCGGGACGGGGCGCCGCCGTCGGCGGAAGGCGCGGTGGCGGGCGGCGGGCCGCGGGGAGAACGGGCGGCGTCGGGACGGGGGACGGGGGCGTCGGGGCTGGGCGTCGCCGCGTCGGGGGCACCGCGCCGCCGCCAGGACTAGGGTCTGGGCGTCTGGCCTGGCTCCCGGATGGGATTTGGGATCGGGGGCGCCGCCGCCGCCCGCCGGGACTGGGGATCAGGTCAGGGATGGGTTCTAGGGCAGAACGGGTGAGGTGAGGGTCTGAGGGAGCCAGGGAGGGACTTGAGGGAAATCAGGCTCAGGCGGTTGCGGTTCGGTTCGGTCACTAGGTCAGGGACTCAGTCACTCAGCCCTCAGCCCCTCAGGGTCCACCGTCCCAGTGTCCCACCCCACCGAGCTGCCCTGGCTCGCCGAGCCGCTCGTGGCTCGAGCCGAGCCGGCTCGGTCCAATAACGAGCCTGAGAAACAGGCTCGGCTCGGGCTCGGTCCGAGCCACGAGCCAGGGCGAGCCGAGCCAGGCTCGATCGAGCCCGAGCTGAGCCGCGAGCCGCGAGCTTTCTGCCCAGCCCTATATATGACCAGCGAACAATCAATCAGTCAAACTATGGTCACATAGCAAATGACGAGATCAAAGGATCAAGAGCCAAAAATACAGAGTAAATTCAGAGAAAAAGATGAATAAATTTTTGAAATTCATTTTTCATTCACCAACCAATATATGAGCACTTATCAAGCCACATTACGAGAATCTAGAATATTTAGACCACTTCTCAATTCACAGAACCTTTTCTCGTCAAGGGGCTTGGTGAAAATATCGGCTAATTGATCATTTGTACTCACATGTTGGATATCAATTTCGCCTTTGGTTGCGTGATCTCTTAGGAAATGATGGCGAATGTCTATGTGTTTTGTACGGGAGTGTTGGACGGGATTGTTGGCAATTTTTATGGCACTCTCATTGTCACACAGTAGTGGAACACTTTTGTAGTTTAGGCCATAATCACTCAAGGTTTGTCTCATCCAAAGTAGTTGGGCACAACAACTCCCGGCTGCTATGTATTCAGCTTCGGCAGTGGATAGGGCTACGGAATTCTGTTTCTTGGAAGACCACGAGACTAGGGACCTACCCAAGAATTGGCAAGTCCCCGAGGTACTCTTCCTATCCACTTTACAACCGGCATAATCCGCATCGGAATAGCCAACAAGTTCAAAGGAAGATCCTTTTGGATACCAAAGTCCGAAATGAGGAGTGTGCACTAAGTATCTCAAGATTCTCTTAACAGCCACCATGTGGCACTCTTTTGGAGCAGCTTGAAAACGTGCACACATACAAACACTAAGCATGATATCGGGCCTAGATGCACAAAGATAAAGGAGAGAACCGATCATCGAACGATATACCTTTTGGATGACCGGTTTACCTTCTTTGTCAAGGTCTAGATGCCCGTTGGCCTGCATAGGCGTCTTTATAGGCTTGGCATCCTCCATTCCGAACTTCTTGAGCATGTCCTTGATGTACTTGGTTTGACAAATGAAAGTTCCTTCCTTGAGTTGTTTGACTTGAAATCCGAGGAAGAACTTCAACTCTCCCATCATGGACATCTCAAATCTTTTGGTCATTATCTTGCTAAACTCTTTACACAAATGTTCATTAGTAGATCCAAATATAATGTCATCGACATATATTTGGCACACAAATAAATCATTATCAATGTGTTTAGTAAAGAGAGTAGGGTCGGCCTTTCCGACTACAAAACCTTGTCCCAGAAGGAAATCTCGTAAACACTCGAACCAAGCCCTCGGCGCTTGCTTAAGTCCATAAAGGGCTTTGTGTAGATAGTAGACGTGGTCCGGGTGTTTTGGATCTTCAAAACCGAGTGGTTGCTCGACGTAGACCATCTCGGAGAGTGGTCCATTTAAGAAGGTGCTTTTCACGTCCATTTGATACAGCTTGAAATCATGGTGAGTAGCAAAGGCAAGTAATATTCTAATAGATTCAAGCCTAGCTACTGGAGCGTATGTTTCATCGAAATCCAAACCTTCGATTTGAGTGTATCCTTGAGCAACCAAACGAGCTTTGTTCCTTGTCACGATTCCATTCTCATCTTGCTTGTTCCGGAAGACCCATTTTGTGCCGATCACGTTTTGATTTGGTCTTTGAACAAGCTCCCAAACTTGATTTCTCTTGAAATTGTTGAGCTCCTCTTGCATGGCCATTACCCAATCCGGATCATCAAGCGCTTCTTCTACCTTAAGAGGTTCAAGAGACGACACAAACGAGTAAAATTCACAAAAATTTGCAACTCGAGATCTAGTAGATACTCCCTTGTGAATGTCTCCGAGAATATTGTCGACCGGATGATCTCGTTGAATACTTTGATGAACTCTTGGGTGAGGAACGGTTGAATTTGGAGCTTGGATAGGTTCTTGGTCTTGGGATGCGTTCGAACCATCTTGGGCTTGATTGGACGAGGAGGGAATATCACCTGAGCCTGACCCATCCGGAGACTCCGGTATTTGACCCGGAGACTCCGGACCAGTCCGGACACTCCGGGTTTCAGGCCGGAGACTCCGGGTTGGGGTGCTCGGGTGAGATTCCAGATTTTGAGGTCTTACCTCCCCAATTGCCATTTTCTTGATAGCTTCACAAGGTGGTTCTTCCCTGTCAATCACGGCACGATCAACTTGTTCTACTTGAGAACCGTTAGTCTCATCAAAAGTCACGTCACGCGAGATTTCAATGACACCGGTGGTATTGTTGAAAACTCGGTACGCGTAAGCATTAGTTCCATAACCAAGTAAGAAACCTTCATCTACTTTAGGAGCGAATTTAGAAGACTTAGCCTTTTTGTTAAGGATATAGCATTTACTCCCAAAGACTCGAAAGTAGGAGACATTTGGTTTCTTCCCGGTGAGCAACTCGTATGCCGTTTTCTTCAAGATCTTGTGAAGGTAGAGGCGATTGGAGCTGTGGCATGCGGTATTGATGGCTTCCGCCCAAAAGTTGTCGGAAACCTTGTACTCATCAAGCATCGTCCGCGCCATCTCGATGAGGGTTCGATTCTTCCTCTCGGCCACCCCATTTTGTTGAGGAGAATAGGGAGCCGAGAATTCATGCTTGATTCCTTCCTCATCAAGAAACTCCTCCACACCTATGTTTTTGAACCCGGTACCGTTGTCGCTTCGAATTCTCTTGATCTTCACTTCAAATTCGTTTTGAGCTCTTCTCATAAATTTCTTCAATGTCACTTGGACTTCACCTTTGTCATGCAAAAAGAACACCCAAGTGAATCGAGAAAAATCATCAACAATGACTAAACCATACTTACTTCCCCCGATGCTTATGTAAGCTACGGGACCGAATAGATCCATGTGGAGCATTTCCAACGATCTTGAGGTCGTCATCACGTTCTTGGCAGGATGGGAGGCGCCAACTTGCTTGCCCGCTTGACACGCGCTACAAATCCTATCTTTCTCAAAGACAACATTGGTTAGTCCAAGAATGTGGTTGCCTTTAATGAGTTTGTGAAGATTCCTCATACCGACATGGGCTAGTCGGCGATGCCATAGCCAACCCATGCTAGATTTAGCCATTAAGCACGTTTCAAGATTAAGTCTATCCGTATTGAAGTCTACGAGATAGAGCTTACCCTTCAAACGTCCTTTAAAGGCTATTGAACCATCAAGCCTCTTAATGACTTCCACACCCTTTTCATTAAACAAACAATTGTAACCCGCTTCACACAATTGTGCAACGGACAACAAATTGTAGCTTAATGATTCAACAAGTAAGACATTACTTAAATGGAAATCATTTGAGATAGAGATTTTACCCAAACCAATTACCTCTCCTTTTCCATTATCTCCAAATATGATACTTTCGCTATTTGATCCATTCACATCCAAGTGTGCGAACATTGCCTTTTCTCCTGGTCATGTGATGCGTGCAACCGCTATCCAAAATCCAACTTGTTCCACCGAGATATAGGCCTACAAAAACATATTTAGTTTTTGCTCTTTGGTACCCAAACTTGGTTAGGTCCACGACGTTAGTAACAAGCGATTTAGGGACCCAAATAGAACGAACACAAGGAGCATTCTTCGCTTACGCCCAACATGATAAGCAACTACACGACCGAGGTTAGTCTTTTTAAGCACATAAGAAGCAAAAACTCAGAGTGAGCTTTGTGCTTGGATGTTCCTTCGCCTTTTACAAAGTGTATGGGCTTGCTTAAAGGAGCAACAACAATGTTGCTCTTTTGCCCTTTAGCGGAACATACCCAAGCCCTTGCCTCTTAGGATTACCTTGGCGCTTACCGAGATACTCCTCTAAACCCTTGCTTGCCTTGTAGGACTTTTGAAGTCCATCTTCAAGCATCACCTTAAGCTTCTCATTTTCATGAGCTAAGACTTTCAAAGTCTCACGGTTAGTAGCACAAGTAGCAACATCAACATTAAAGCATCTAGCGCAACCGTTGCTCGTCGAGGGTAATGAAATATTAGAGTTGTTGATTGAGGTAGAAGCTTTATTCGAGAGATCAACAAGCTTCACTTCAAGAGCCTTGCAAGCATCCTTTGCTTTTGCAAGTTGCTCTAAGAGTGAAGCATTGGTGATCTCAAGACTAAGTGCTTCATTTTTGGTCAAATTTGAACTTTTGACCAAATCCTCATTTTTCTTCTTTTCAAGGGCCAAGCTCTTCTCTAGTTCAAGGTTCTTCTCCTTCTCAAAAATAAGGAGATCTTCTTGAGCTTCGAGAATAGCTTCCTTTTGCTCAACAACCTCCTCCAATCTTTCAATATCCTTAAGTAGCAAGTCTAATTTTTTAACATCAAAATCATCCATGGACTTAAATGCTACTTCTTCCTCATCACTAGCATCATCACAATCATCCAAGCTATAATCAACAATGGAATGAATAGTGCTCTTAGATGATACCTTGTGCCCCTTTGCCATAAGGCACATTGGAGCATCTTCATCTCCGTCGCTCAAGTTGTCGAAGAGGCTCTTCGACTTTGTCGGTGGAGTAGCGATGACGATGGTGGCAAGTCCTCCTTCATTGTCGGAGTTGGACTCGGACTCGGACTCAGAGTCGGAGTCAGAGTTCCACTCCTTGCCAATGTATGCATGACCCTTGCCCTTGTACTTCTTGCTCTTGTCCTTGTCCTTCTTGCGGTACTTGTCTTTCTTGTGCGGCTTTTCTTCTTTCTTTTCTTTGTGTGGGCACTCGGCAATGAAGTGACCGGGTTCCCCACACTCATAGCATTTTCTTGAAGAGTGCCTTCCTCTTGACTTGTTGCCGAAGCTCTTGGAATGGCTTCCCGGCTTGTATCCTTTTCTCTTCAAGAACTTGTTGAATCTTCTAACAAGAAGGGCCATGTCTTCATTTGTGAGTGGCCCATTTGATTCTTCTTCATCACTTGAGCTATCTTTGGCTTCTTGCACCACCTTGACGGCCTTCAAGGCGATGCCCTTCTTCTTGCCGGACTTGAGCTCCTCCACCACTTCCGCTTCCTTCACCATCATCTCATCCGTCATCAACCGGCCAATCACATCATGAGGAGTGAGGGTGTCGAAGTTTGGCCGGTCGCGGATGAGTTGCACAAGGTTGCGGTTGGTGGGGGTGATCACTCGAAGGATGATCTTCACCACGGCCTTGTCGGTGAGCTCGGTGCTTCCAAGTCCCTTTGCTTGATTCACTAGCACCATCAAGCGATCAAACATGTTTGTGTACGATTCACCTTCTTCCAAAGTGAATCGGCTTAGCTCTCCAATGATGAGTTCGATCTTGGACTCACGGACACTTGACACACCTTCATGAGACACCATCAATCTTTCCCAAATGTCCTTGGCATTGTCAAGGCCATCGACCCGGTTGAACTCGGAGTCGCTCAAAGCGTTGAACAAGGCATTGACGGCCAAGTCGTTGAAGTGTTGAGCTTTGTCTTCTTCGGAGGTGAGATTGTTGGGGTTTGCGGGCTTGAAACCTGTTTCAAGAATCTTCCAAATACAAGGATGAAGTGATCTCAAATGCATCTTCATCTTATGTTTCCATGCCGCATATCGAGTGCCATCGAAGTGAGGCGCTCGACCGGACGAGACGGAGACATAGGATGAGGAGTTTGAGACTACAAAAGAGGAATAATCTAAAGGAATTGCAACCCCTATACCGGAACCCGTGGCCTTGTCTTGGGCATGGGTTTCGGTAACCTTCTCTATTTCCGACATCTTTGATTCTCCAAGCGGTTAAGCCAAAATAAAGGAGATTTGGCTCTGATACAAATTGAAAGGACCAACGATGTCGCCTAGAGGGGGGGGGGGGTGAATAGGCGGATTTAAAATTACGCAGCGGAATTAAACTGGCCGAGTTGATCAACCCGGAGTCTCCGGGTTTTGGTCCGGATACTCCGGCTTGTCCGGAGTGTCCGGTATTGAATACCGGAGTCTCCGAGTTGAGTGGCTCGGGAACGCAACACAAGTTTCTCAAACTTGCACAAGATATTACTAAAAGTAAATAATAAAAACAACCTAGAACAAGTGCTAGTATGGATTTGAATTAAAGCTAGACAAAGAGCTAGATCTAGGGTTTACGAAGACAAATCCACACAAGCAACACAAGCAAAAAGAGAGAGCGAGAGAAGCGATTTTTCACCGAAGTTCGGATTCTTGAAGGGAATCCTACGTCTCCGTTGAGGTGGCTCGGTCACGCTTGAGCCGGGGTCTCTTTCAACCCGCTTTCCTCCCGGTGTTGCACAAATGCACTCGCCGGCTTCACTTCTTGTCTCTTCCCTTTCGGAGGCGAGACTCGCCTTCACAAACAACCGGGGCTCACCACACGCGTCGGTAGCTCCCGGTGACTCCTAGCCGTCTAGGAGACCTTCAACCTCCAAGAGTAATAACACCACGAAGAATCGCTTGGAGGATGAACTAGTGCTCAACAAGATGAAATGAATGCACTTAGCACTTTGCTTCTTCATCTCCTCACCAAAATGAATCAACAACCAAATCAATTGGTGGGAGGAAGTGGGGGCTCTATTGAATGCTTAGAGATGGTTAGGAATGGCTTGAATGCTGCTATGAATGAGCTCAATAGAGATCCTAACCGTTGGAGTGGAGTGGAGGCTTTAAATACCCTTTTTGAAAACTAGCCGTTACTCCCGTTTTTGTACAGGCCGGAGTGTCCGGACAAACAACCCGGAGACTCCGGGTTATCCGGAGACTCCGGACAAAATGTCCGGATACTCCGGACAAGCTGGAACCAAAGGTAACCGAGGGGTCCAACCCGGAGACTCCGGACAAAATGTCCGGATACTCCGGATTGAATCCGGATACTCCGGACTGTAATCCGGAGACTCCGGGTTACCCAGTTCGGTTTCAATTTGAAACTTTTTGTAACACCCCAAAATTTTACTTTTCCTAAATTCATGTGTGATTTGGCACTTTGGTGAATTTTTGGAATTTTCTGGAATTTATTTGGATTTATTTGGAATTTATTTGAATTTATTCCATTTTGAAATAATTGAAGAATTTAATTTTGCAAATAAATTTTTGTTGGAAATATTTTATTTGAGCCAAAATGATCCAGTATTTCCTAATTTTTCTCGAATTTTTCTCGAAAGTCATTTGCTATTTTTAATGAATTAAATGAATTACTAGGAATTATTTTAAATATTAAATCGCTGGAAAATCAAACTCTGGTCAAGCATCGTTTCATCCGATCGAGCCCGAAAGTCGACTCGAAGTTCGAAGTCCTAATGGACGGACTCGAATTTCGAACCCACTCCTAACTCCTAATCAATCCCCAACCGTTGGATCAAGATCCAACGGCCAGATCCGCCTCAGACGGGCTCGAGCCAGATCCGCCCGGATCCGATCAAGCTGCGGCGATCGTGGGTCATGATCGCGCTTCACGCGGATCGCCGAGAGTCGCCGCTCGCGAGACCGAAGCCGACGCACACGCGCTTCGCCGCGGTAGGATTAGGTTTCCGTTTAGGGCACGAACGCCGAGGCTATTTAAAGCGTGAGACGCCCCCGAGGTTGCCTCATCATCCTGGTTTCGCACTCTCGCAGCCATCTCGCCGAAAGCCGCTGCCGCTGAGCCGCAATCGCCGGAGTTGTCTCTTCCTCTCCGCTGGTTTGCGCCGCTCGTTGCCGTCTGCCTTCCGCCGAAGGAGCTCAGATTCGATCCCCGCGACGACGCACTCGAAGGGACCCTTCATCTCACGCGAGCAACCCGAACGCGCCGCTCGCTGCCGTCGCTCGCCTCCGGTGCCCAAGCCTCGCCGCCATCGCTGCATTTCATCGGCGAAGCGGCGGAACCGCTTCGATCTAGATCGGACGGTTGAGGTGAGTTCACGTGTTCCAAACCCGATTGGATCCGACCGCTGGATCAAGATCCAACGGCTCACAATTGCCGCGTCGAGTAGTGTTATTATAAGATTGATCTTGACCGCCCGATCTAAATCGAACTACCATCAACGTAGTTTCAACGCAGCAACTCTGATCTAATCCGCGCGCTGATTTTCAAACCAACGGCCGTGATTGGCGCCACGCAGGTCTGAAGTTGGACCGACGCGGCCAGCCATCACGACGCCAAGACGCAGGACGCCGGACACGCCGGGCCCGCTGCGGTCGAGGCCCGCATGTCGCTGGCTAATCCAGCCAAGTTACCGACGCCACCCATGACGCCAGCGGGGTCCCACTGCCAAGACTGCGGTGGCCGAGCCCACGACGCCGCCGATGACGCTACCCGAGTGGTCCCACATGTCGGGCCTTCACGAGTCGTGGACCGAGTCCACGGTGGACTGAGCCGAAGCGTGGACTGAAGTCCATGGACCACGACGCCACCACCAATCAGAGCCGACGCGGTCCATGCCGACAATAATTAATTTCCGAAAAAAGAAAATGATTTAATAAATTCCGCTTAATAATTGATTTGAATTTCAAAACTTCAAACGCTTTATAACTTTTATGCTTTCAACTCCGATTTGAGCGATTCAAATTTCTAAATTTGTATAAAATTGAGATCTACCTAAATATGAATTTTATTTAATTTTTGACTAAAGTTTTTCTCTAATATTAATTAATTGATTATTTAAACTTTAAATAATCATAACTTTATGCTTAACTCCAAATTTGACGATTCCAGCTTTCTAAAAATCCAAAATTATGTTCTCTCTGTTTATGGATTTTATTTGGAGTTTTGGGATGTTTTTGCTCAGTGTTTATTTGTGTATTTGCTATTTGCACGCTTTTACGAGTAGACGTTGAAGTGCCTAAGGATTCAGAGAAGTGTTGACTCAGATCCAACTCAAGACCAAGAGCAAGTACTTTTTGAAGGCAAGTTGTGCTTGACCATATTGATCCCATTTTGAAAACTATTTTGATTTAAACTATTGCATGCTAGATCAATTAGAAAGATACTTTGTTTAAACACATGGGGTTAGATAAATACCAAATTGCCGCATTTACACCTTGATTATCTAAGTATGTGCCATGATCCTTGTCACCCTAGTTGTGGTTTACAAGTTGGACATTATTAAATTGCCAACATGGGTTTAGATCAGTATAATACCGCTTAGACTCGCTACGTGCTCACTTACATGATTTTTGGACAATCAAATGTTAATATTGACTTAATGATATACCAACTCCTGTTTTGGAAAAGTATCATGTGATGTTGATGGCACGTGGTGCATGGTAATCAATCGGGTTTGATAAATGATTTTGACCGGGCATGTGGCAAGAGTAATCAAAGTGGGCCAGGTATCGGGAATGTTGATTTGGTTTTTCTGTGCAGTCTTGCCCTGGTCACTCTAAGGACTTAACCTTGCAAGCCTTGAACTGGTCATACTTGCAACCACATGGCTCGGAATGGGACGGCCCTAGTTGACTAAGTCGCTAAGGACTCACTTGTGGAGCCTCAGGGTGTCGCTATAACTCGCTTGTGTGATTGTACGGAGCCGTGATCGTGGCCGTGGCCAGGTACCCATCTAATCTGTTGGTCCCATACTTCGCTTTGGCTAAGGGAAGGGATGGTGTAGAGCACTAACCTGAGAGGACCAACCTGGTGTTGTTTGAGGCTTCCGGAAGGCTTTGTTACGAACTCGCCTTTGTGGTGTTTGACCTTATCTTGTGGGTAAAGTGCATAACCTCGCAGAGTGTGGAATCTATTTGAATAGCCGAGTCCACTGTGATCGACAATGCTCGGGAATTACATACCAAGGGTTAGACTTTCAAAATAACTTGGATTTGAAAAGTTGGGTTGGTTTCTAATGAAGTTGATGGAAATGTGGTTTAGGATGGGGAAAATGTTTATTAAATTTCTTGAGAAGTTATTTATGCTTTACTTATTTCTACCGCTGAATCTACTTTTATTACTTGTCAAAAGTCACATCGCAAATATACCTTGAGCTATTCCTTTGTACCAAGCCATGCATATAGTATATTAGCTTGCATTCAGGTGCATGACTTGTTGAGTACCAAGTACTCACCCTTGCCTCAACACAATACCGCTTGAAGAGGAGACTACGCCGCGGGAGTGAGGAGTTCCAAGAGACCTGCCTACTTAGGGGATGCGAGCCCAGCCAGTTCGTGGTATACCGATGGCGCCAAGTTTATTTGATTTTCCGCCGCGTTATTTCTCTTTAATAAGTTTTCGCTTGCAAGGCATATATTTGTAACTCCGCCATAAGGTCGAGTAACCCTTTGATTATTTAAATAAAGTACTTTGATAGTATCGCTTTGGTATGATTGTGATATATACCGATGTTAAGACTGCGGTGCACTAGCGCTGCTCCTCGACTAGTGCGTCGAATACAGAGGGTCCGGATTTGCAAATTCGGGTCCCGATGTAGGTGGTATCGAGCCATACTTGACTGTGAGGCTCAACCCTGGGTTAGAATGGTCGTGGAGGATAAAACCTATTTTCTAAAGCTAAAATTTGTGAAGACAAGAAATGACATCTCGACTTATCCCCTTCTCTTTCTTGTCTCTTGCTGAAATTTTCCACCTTGTCACAATTTAAAAATTCCGAGTTCTTACGTAAAGCACTCTTGTGACAGATGGAGGAAGAGTTCAACTACGTTGATCCTGGGAGTTGGTCACGCGCGGAACTTTGGCATATGCTGGCTGCACTCTGAGATTTTGAGAAGCCCCAATACCAAGTAGAAGTGATCGACAAGCGGGATTGATCAAGGCTTGTGACGTGAGGATTGAGGTACCGCTAGGAAAAAGGGCCTGTGCAATCGCCTCGATACACCGCATCGCCAGAGATCTACAATGCGATGGGTATCCAAGAAGTATCACGACGAGCAATGCGGCACATTACCCGTATTCACGCCCAGAATTGAGAGTACGGTGTTCCGCTACTATCCGCTGCAGTTGATAACCTTCTCAATTCGAAGGAGATTCAGATGAGGATGCCACGGTTACACAGCTTGGCACGATTTATTGTCGCCCAGGAGGATGTACTAGATAATACAAGCAAGGAGCTACTGTATGCCCGCAAGGAGATCACGACAGAGAAGAACAGATGGCGGGAAGCTCAAGAGTATGTGGCACATCTTCATGAAGGATTGACGAAGTTGGAGATAACTTTGTACGACTGCACTCAGAGCCAAGATTGAGCTACACGAGCTGCATCCGTGAGGAGTCGATCTCGATGAGGACACCGCTTCTTCGACCACAGAGGACACAATGCTTGGACATGGCGATCGCTACGCTTATGCCACAAAGACCCGTGCACTGTGCCGTGGAGGTTTTCTCGATGAGTGAGCATAGGTTCTATAGTGAGACTTCTTCACGAGTCACACATAGAAGAAAGAGTCACCCTTTAGGCGTTAGACTCCAGTGTTAGTCTGACGGATTTTCATTGCTTGACGAGTGTGCAAGATGTGTTGCAAGGCCCTCGTGCATTGTAAGGTACCATACCAGTTACTAATAATAAAGTTGGACCTTAAGGCTACCTTTCGCCCCGCATAAGTTCCATATTACTTGTCTATTCTTGTTTCCTCTCATCTCTAAACCTAGAGCAAATCGACAGACGGTGAACACCCGCGGAAACTTTGGAAGCAATGGGAGTGGATCTCGCCCAGCAGAAACCCCAATGATGGAGCACCAAAGACCGGGCCATCGATATGCAGAATTTCGAGCCGCCTTGCTGCCTGCACTCGGGCTGATGCATGCTATGATGCAACAAATGCAAGACGTCATCGCCAGGCCACGCTAATCAAGTTAATCGTGACCACGCCGTAATACAAGACTATCGTGAGTTCATGAGGACTCACCCACCCACTTTCTCTCCGGGAATGCCAATCCATTGGAGGCCGGCGATTGGTTAAGATCAATCGAGAGGAAGCTACACAGCTCAATGCATAGGAAATGAGAAGGTACTTTACGCTTCTCATCGCTGGAAGGAACAACACGAATGGTGGAGAACTTCGTACACGCAGAGAACCCTCAAGATATCACTTGGGAAGAGTTCACAACAAGATTCGACAAGCATTCACGGCCTGAAGGAATCATGGACCTTAAGAAGGAGGAGTTCAGAAAGACTGAAACAAGGTAATCAGCCAGCGACTACCTGAACAAGTTCACACAAATAGCACGCTACGCACTCGAGGATGTAGCGACAGATAAAACCGCTGCATACCTCGCTTTTATGAAGGGACTTAACTCAGATTGCAAGTAGGGTTGATCACCCACACCTTCCGCATTTCCAAGAATTGGTGAATAAGGCGCTTATTCTTGAGGACAAGCGCAAGGAATCGGATGAGAACAGAAGCGCAGATGCAACAAACAGGATCACGCCAGAACGCAATACCGAGAGTTGCACCAAATCAATTCTTCGCATTCCAACCACACGCAACAAGGACACCATCCCCAAGACCAAGACACCCGCCAATCGTAACTACCGCACTCCCAGCCCCGCTAGAAATGCTACCTGTGCAACGCCAAGGAACAATGAGACGCTACAACCGAACGAGCCAGGACACTTTGCCAACAAGCCCAAAGAAGACAGCAGGAGCGACTTCAGCTTCAATCTAGGAACCACCCACCTAGACGCCAAGATGTGAGCCACACCCTGCACTGCGGGTGAGAGGCCGAGTCAACCATGTCACCGCAGATGCACTCGGGCAGAATGCTACGACGCCGCATCGGGTAAGTTACTTGTTAACTCAAGACTGCACAGCTTTGTTCGACTCGAGCTTCGTGATTCGCTTGTTTCGCAAGGCTTTGCTACTAGAAATGACTTGAGAATTGCAAGACTTAAGTGCATGCTTTTAGTTCAAACCCCTCGTTCCAACTCCGAACGGAAGTAGGATGTTCCGGGTGAGAATACTAATAGATGGAATAGAGTTCCTAGCAACCTTATAATTCTCGAGACCCTGCACCTAGATGTTATATTGGGAATGGATTGGTTATCCAAGCACAAGGTCATTGATTGTGGACTTAAGGACTATCTCAGCTTGAGAGCCCGTGGGAAGAAAGTGGAATTTCAAGCCACTGCAGTTAGAGATGGACATTGATGGTTAACAGCATCAAGGCAATCAAGATAGAGGATGTCTCAGAGTGAATGAGTACCTGTGATGTCTTTCCCGAAGATCTACCCTGGTATGCCGCGATAGGGACATAGAGTTTGTAATAGAGCTTGTATGCACAAAGACCGATAGCAAAGAGACCATTACTGATGTCTACCGAGGAGTTGGTAGAGATGAAGAAACAATAGAGGAGTTAATGGAGAAAGGATTTATCGACCGAGTTCGCCGCTGGGAGCACTGGCTTTGTTTGTCGAAGAAGAAGGACGGGAGTTTCAGGATGTGCATTGACTACCGCGGCACTCAATGAAGTCACCTGAAGAATAAGTATCCGCTACCCAGATTGATGATTTGTTTGATCAGTTAAGAGGAGCCGGAGTTTTCCAAGATTGATCTCGGAGATCGGGATACCATCATGAAGATCCGATCGTAGGATATTCCAAGACCGCATTCGCCAAGATATGGACATTACGAAGTTTACGCTATGTCCTTTGGACGAACGCGCCAACTATTTCATGAATATGATGAATAAGGTGTTCATGGAATATTTGGACAAGTTTGTCGTCGTGTTCATAGACGATATCCTAATCTACTCCAAGACAAAGGATGAACATGCCAACACTTAAGGCGAAGTTTTGGAAAAGCCGAGGGGACGAACTTTTCGCGGTTCACAGTGTGATTTTTGGAAGGACAAGGTGGAGTTTCTTGGACATGTAATGACTGCAGAGGGAGTCGTGAGATCCAAGCAAGTAGAAGTCGTGTTACATTGGGAGCACCAAGATCGCACCCGTATTCGAGTTTTTGAATGGCGGTGATACTACCGCTTTCATCGAAGGCTTTTTCGACACACCGCGAAACTCTCTACGCAATTGCTGAAGAAGGAAAAGAAGTTTGCATGGACGAATGTGAGAAAGGATTTCAGAGCCGAAGAAGCAATTGACATCAAGACCGTGTTAGTTCTACCGGATGTTGCTCAAAGCTTCGACATTTATTGTGACGCATCGCGCTAAGGACTCGGATGTGTGCCGATGCAGAATGGAAAGGTCGCCGCTATGCATCAAGGCGCTTGAGGCCGCATGAGGAAAAATTATCCGACACATGACCTAGAGTTAGCCGTAGGTGCATGCTTTTGAAGATATGGCGTCACTATCTCGATTGGAAACAGATGTGAAGTATATACGGATCATAAGAGTTTTAAGTACATATTCACCTAGTCGGATCTGAATATGAGGCAAAGGGAGATGGCTAGAGTTGATCAAGGACTATAATGTTGGAATCCATTACCATCCCTGAAGGCCAACGAGTAGCCGATGCTCGAAAGTCGGAAAAGCCATACCGCGAGTAATGCTGCTAGCCACAAGTCAGATGAGTTATGTGAGGATTTTCAAAAGATGAAGATTGAGGTTGTACTAGCGGATTCTTGGCCGCATTGGAAGTAAAGCTCTACTCCTAGAGGATCGATCCAGAAGGACGTAGGATGATGACAAGATCCGCAGGATTAAGTCCATCAAGGAGGAAGGCAAGGCAGAGGACTTCAAGTTGATGAGCAAGGCACGCCAGGATGAAGGATCGCATTTGTGTGCCTAACAAAAGGAGTTAAAGCAACTCGATTCGAAGAAGCCCATGACTCCAAGTACTGATTCATCCCTGGAAGCGCCAAGATGTATCAGGATCTCAAGGAGAGATTCGTGGCGAGTATGAAACGTGAAGTTGCCGAGCATGTTGCATTGTGCGACGATGCCGAGAGTCAAGGCATCAGATCGTGAGACTCAAGGATTGCTACAACCGAAAATACCCGAGTGGAAGTGGGAGGAAATCGGAATGGATTTCATTAATGGCTTGTCAAGACTCAAGGAGGTTGTGACTCCATATGGGTTATAGTGGATCGCTTGACGAAGTAGCCCATTTTATCCTGGTGAAGACCACTTACCTGAGATAAATTAGCAGAGTTGTACATGATCAGATTGTTTGTTTGCACGGAGTGCCAAAGAGGATTGTACAGAGGTACCCAATTTACCTCAAGGTTCTGGAATAAGTTGCATGAAGCCATGGGAACCCGCTTAAACTTCAAGATACTTATCATCCACAGACGGATGGACAGACCGAAGTGGTCAACCAGATTCGGAGGATATGTTGAGAGCTTGTGCATTGGCTTATGCTACCTCTTGGGATAAGAGTTTGCCGTATGCCGAGTTCATACAACAATAGTTATCAGGCTAGTTTACGATGTCACCTTTGAGGCATCAGATGGTCGACTCGCTTCTGACGCCATTGAATTGGAATGAGACCGGCGAGCCTGTCTTTGGGCCTGATATTCTTCAAGAGGTCAAGAACAGACGCCATGATTAGGAAAGGTTGAAGATAGCCCAATCTCGACAAAAGAGTTATGGCGACAATCGTCGCGAGATTTGAGTTTTGAACCGTAAGACTTTGTATACCTCGAGTTACGCCTCGTGGGGAGTTAAGAGGTTCCATGCCAAAGGGAAACTTGCACCTGCTATGTTGGACCATTTAAGATTTTGAGCCACAGAGGCTAAGTTGCTTATCACCGGAGTTGCCGCAAATGCTGGCGAGTGCATGATGTATTCCATGTGTCCTGGGCTGAAGAAGTGTCTTCGAGTTCCTCGAGAACGCACACCGCTAGAGTCGATCGAGTTGCAAGTGGATTTGACCTATAAGGAGTATCCCGTGAGGATTCTAGACACAATGGATCGAGAAACTAGAAACAAGTCAACCCGTCAGAGAGTTCAAAGTGGAGCAACCATGCAGAGAGCTTGTTTACTTGGGAGCGCTAAGAGGATTTGAAGAAAGAATTTCCAAACCTATTCCTCGTAGTAAGCCTCAATCTCGGGACGAGATTCTATTAAGGGGGAGGTTTGTAACACCCCAAAATTTTACTTTTCCTAAATTCATGTGTGATTTGGCACTTTGGTGAATATTTGGAATTTTCTTGAATTTATTTGGATATATTTGGAATTTATTAGAATTTATACAATTTTGAAATAATTGAAGAATTTAATTTTGCAAATAAATTTTGTTGGAAATATTTTATTTGAGCCCAAAATGATCCAAGTATTTTCAATTTTTTCGAATTTTTCTGAGTCATTTGCTATTTTTAATGAATTAAATGAATTACTAGGAATTATTTTAAATATTAAATCGCTGGAAAATCAAACTCTCGGGTCAAGCATCGCTCATCCGAATCGGTGCCCGAGTCGACTCGAAGTTCGAGTCCGACCCGTTCACGTGACTCGACCGAACCCACTCCTAACCCTAATCATCCTAACCGCTGGATCAAGATCCAACGGGCCAGATCCGCCTGCATCGGCCGAAAGCCAGATCCGCCCGGATCCGATCAAGGCCAAGCGATCGTGGGCTGATCGCGCCACGCGGATCGGGCCGAGAGTCGCCGTCTTCGCCGAGACCGGCCGGACTCCGCCGCCGCGCCCGCCGTGTAGGATTAGGTTTCCGCTTCAGGGCACGAACGCCGAGGCTATTTAAAGCGTGAGACGCCCCCCGAGGTTGCTCCTCATCCTTGCGCACTGCTCTCTCGAGCCATCTCGCCGAGCCGCTGCCGCTGAGCCGCAATCGCCGCCGGAAAGTTGTCTCTTCCTCCGCCCGTTTGCGCCATTTTCCGCTGCCGTCTGGCTGCCTTCCGCCGAAGGAGCTCGGGATTCGATCCCCGCGACGACGCACTGGCGACCTTCATCTCGCCGAGCAACTCCCTAACGCCGCTGGCTCGCTGTCGCTCGCCTCCGTGCCTAAGCCTCGCCGCGCCATCGCCGCATTTCGCTGAGCGCAGGAACCGCCGGATCTAGACGGACGGTTGAGGTGAGTTCACGTGTTCCAAACCCGATTGGATCCGACCGCTGGATCAAGATCCAACGGTTCACAATTGCCACGCGTCGAGTAGTGTTATTATAAGATTGATCTTGACCGTCCGATCTAAATCGAACGCCCACGATCAACGAGTAGTTTCAACGCAGTTAACCCTGGATCTAATCCGCCGCTGATTTTCAAACCAACGGTCGTGGATTGGCGCCGCACGTCGTGAAGTTGGACCGACGCGGCTCCGGCCCACGCGACGCCAGACGCAGGACGCCGACACGCCGGCCCGCGTGTCGAGGGCCCGCATGTCGCTGGCTAATCCAAACCAAGCGCCGACGCCACCCATGACGCCACAAAGGTCCCACCTGCAAAGACCGTGGTCGAGCCCTCGCCGACGCCGCCGATGACGCTACCCGAAAGTGGTCCCACATGTCAGCCTTCACGAGAGTCGTGGACCGAGTCCACTGCGGACCGAGCCGAAGGCGGACCGAGTCCATGGACCTACCGACGCCACCACCAATCGTGAGTCGACACGTGTCCATGCCGACGCAATAATTAATTTCCAAAAAAAGAAAATGATTTAATAAATCGGTTTAATAATTGATTTGAATTTCAAAACTTCAAACGCTTTATAACTTTTGGCGCTTCAACTCCGACATTTGAGCGATTCAAATTTCTAAATTTGTATAAAATTGAGATCTACCTAAATATGAATTTTATTTAATTTTTGACTAAAGTTTTTCTCTGTAATATTAATTAATTGATTATTTAAACTTTAAATAATCATAACTTTTAAGTGCTTTTAACTCCAAATTTGATTTATCTCCAGTTTCTAAAAATCCGTAAAATTATGTTCTCTGCTTATGGATTTTATTTGGAGTTTTGGGATGTTTTTGCCTAGTGTTTATTTGTGTATTTGCTATTTGCACGCTTACTTACGTAGACGTTGAAGTGCCTAAGGATTCGAGAGAAGTGTTGACTCAGATCCAACTCAAGACCAAGAGCAAGTACTTTTGAAGGCAAGTTGTGCTTTGACCATATTGATCCCATTTTGAAAACTATTTTGATTTAAACTATTGCATGCTAGATCAATTAGAAAGATACTTTGTTTAAACATGGGGTTAGATAAATACCAAATTGTCACTTTACGACACCTTGATTATCTAAGTATGTGCCATGATCCCTTGTCACCCTAGTTGTGGTTTACAAGTTGGACATTATTAAATTGCCAACATGGGTTTAGATCGCTGTAGTATAACGCTTAGACCGCTACGTGCTCACGACATGATTTTGGACAATCAAATGTTAATATTGACTTAATGATATAATCGAACTCTGGGAAAAGTATCATGTGATGTTGATGGCACGTGGTGCATGGTAATCAATCGGGTTTGATAAAATGATTCGATCGGGGCATGTGGCAAGAGTAATCAGTGGGCCATTGTGGCATTGGGAATGTTGATTTGGTTTTTCTAGTCTTGCCCTGGTCACTCTAAGGACTTAACCTTGCAAGCCTTTGAACTGGGTCATACTTGCAACCACATGGCTGGAATGGGACGGCCCTAGTTGACTAAGTCGCTAAGGACTCACTTGTGGAGCCTCAGGGTGTCGCTACACCGCTTTGTGTGATCAGACGGGAGCGATCGGTGGTCGTGGCCAGTGCACCCATCTAATCTGTGTTGGTCCCATACTTCGCCTTGGCTATGGAAGGGATGGTGTAGAGCACGAACCGAGAGGACCACCTGTGTTGTTTGAGGCTTCCGAAAGGCTTTGTTACTGGAACTCGCTTTTGTGGTGTTTGGACTCGTATCTTGTGGGTAAAGTGCATAACCTCCTGCAGAGTGTGGAATCTATTTGAATAGCCGAGTCCACTGACTGGACAATGCTCTGAATTACAATAAGGGTTAGACTTTCAAAATAACTTGGATTTGAAAAGTTGGGTTGGTTTCTCAGAATGAAGTTGATGGAAATGTGGTTTAGGATGGGGAAAATGTTTATTAAATTTCTTGAGAAGTTATTTATGCTTTACTTATTTCTACTGCTTTGAATCTACTTTTATTACTTGTCAAAGTCAAGTTTCATCGCAAATATACCTTGAGCTATTCCTTTGTACCAAGCCATGCATATAGTATATTAGCTTGCATTCTCAGGCATGACTTGCCGAGTACCAAGTACTCACCCTTGCCTCAACACAATACCGCTTGAAGAGGAGACTACGCCAGCTTTATGAGGAGTTCCAAGAGGACCGCCTACTTAGGGATGCGAGCCCCGCCTGCCTGGTATAATCTGGATGGCGCCACGAAGTTTATTTGATTTTCCGCTGCTGTTATTTCTCTTTTAATAAGTTTCGCCTTGCAAGGCATATATTTGTAACTCGGCCATAAGGTCGAGTAACCCTTTGATTATTTAAATAAAGTCCTTTGATAGTATCGTTTGGTATGATTGTGATATATACCGATGTTAAGACTGTGTGCACTAGCGCGTTCCTGGACTAGTGCTGAATACACAGAGGGTCCGGATTTGCAAATTCGGGGTCCCGACACTTTTCAAAACCAAATGCAGGAGTGCTAATGAGAGATGAAATACTTGATGTTGAGCACATGCACATCCTAATAGGCGATTTCTCATCGTATCCTCTTAATAGTACGGCTATCCTTAAGACTCAAATAAAAAGAAAATTACACTTCATCGTCTTGATGCCGTTTTATCGAATTTTGATGCGCTTAGGACTGTCCAATCTCATTCCAAGCTTGATGTGATCTCGATAACTGCATTACTCTGAGTTGAAGCATTAGATCACTTTAATTGTGTCATCATTAATCACCAAAATAAAATGAGGGGCCTAGATGCACTTTCACCTATCGTCTGGAGCTACCGGAAGCTATGCAAGGTGTGCATAATGTGTTCCATGTCTCGATGTTGAGGAAATACTTGCATGATCCGGAGTTGGTGGTTCCGTTGGAACCATTAGTACTTGAGCAGGACCTCACCTTCGAGTCCCGTCCTGTGGAAATTCTGGGGACTTCGGAGCGAGTGATGAAGAACCGGACGCTCAAGTTCGTTAAAGTGTTGTGGTCACATCAGACCGAGAGAGAGGCAACTTGGGAGCTGGAGTCTCGTATGCGCGAGAAATATCCCGAGCTTTTCACCTCAGGTATGTGATGTGAAAACCTAGTTATCTTCGGTTTTGCTGGGTTGCGTGTTGGTGCGTTTAGATTCGAGGTCGAATCCTGTTGAAGGGGGGAAGAATGTGACACCACAGAGTGTCATAACTTTATTTTACATGCTTGATATGGTTAAAAACAGTATGAAATGTGGAATTAAGGTTAAAACTATAGGTTATGGAGGTTAATAGCTTTTTTGGGCCGTTTCCGGGCCGTTTTCGGGGTTTTGGGCCTTCCCGGGGGAGTTTTGGGCCTTGGTGGGCTTTGGTGGGATGGATTAGGTCTCGATAACGGACTAGAATTGGGTGTGGGGGCTGGTAAAAGGGGTTTCCCTGCCCCTTTGGGGCGTCCACCCTGCTGCCTTTGCGCCCCTTGAGGCCTTGGTGCGCCCCCCTCACCTCCCCCACTTGCCAAGCCCTAGCCGCCCCTTCCCTTTGAGCCTTGCGCCTCCCCCTTGCTCTCCTCCATTGCCCCACCTCTCCACCACCTCTCCTCCACCCCCTTGCTGCCCTAGGGTGGTATCCACACCTCTACACCTTGTGGATCCATCCGTTGGAGCGAGGAGCGAGGAGCGAGGAGCGTGGAGCGAGGAGCGATCCGCGAGGAGATCTATTGGAGATTCGTTCGTTGGGCAAAGGTATGATCATGGGGATCCTTGGGTTTGATCTAGGTACTGTTCTTAGGGTGTTACAGTGGATACATGTTAGAGAACATGATGTCGGATAGACCCACCTTGAGACACTGCAAGGATTGTTATCTTTAAAGTGCCATCAATGTGTCTTGCGTGGTATACCTGTATGATCCTTAGACCTGAGATCGTCATTGATTCCCAGAATGCGTAGTGGTATACTTTGGGGCTATCAACTGCTACTCCGTAACTGAGTAGCTTAAAAGGTACTCTTTAGGTATGCTATGAAACATGGTGTGGGGTGTGAGCGATCGAGATGGAATTTGCCCCTCCTAGATAACGAGAGAGATACCTTTGGGCCCCTCGGTTGTAGTTAGATTGAAAAGTGCATGGCCATGCCAATGTGGTTAAGGAGTTAATCACGGTTTCGAAATCCACTACAAGAGCGAGTGAAAGGTCAAGCTATCACAAGGGTGGCATGTATCTCGCCTTGAGCTTGACTGGTATCGTGTGGCAAAGGGATTGATATGTGTGTATATCAAAGTTCAGTCGATATGATCATTCTGTGCATTCGGGGGTCAATATATCCTGCTAGGTACCACTATTGACTTGTGGTCGAGAAATGAGTTTCCGTCCACAACCGCTTGCGCATGAACCTAATAGGTCACACACTTAACGGGTTGGAACATAACTAATGGAATGATTCCACTAGTGGGTTTTCGCGGATTCAGATCTGTGTAGGTATGGAGTTATAATGGGCCTCCTTGGTAGAGGCCTGTTACTGTACTCTATATAAAGGAGGGCGTGGTGGGCAAGGGGTGCTGTCAGTCCACCTCAAAACCCTAGCCGCCACCACACCTGACCTTCGGAAACCCTAGTCGCGCGCGACGGTGCTAGCACACCGGTGTACGACGTTCCATCCCCGAATGTGTGGATACCGTGGAGGCATTGCTGCGGTGCTAATCGGCGAGGAGAAGGTGTTCGGTGCATACGACTACTTCTTGACGCACGTGATTCTGCTGCTGCCTGTGCACATCAAGGAGGAGGACGTGACGACATGAACAACTATTTCTTGTACCTCGACGCATGCCACCACTGCTCATGGACGTTTGACGACCGGTGAGGAGGTGATGCTTGGTGTGTACGACTACTTCCTCGACGCGCGGGATTCTGCTTCCGCTGCCTCTACGCGTCAAGGGTAACGATATATGATCTCCTACTTGCATATCTTGGGTGTTCGCGGTAGAAAATTTACGATTTATGCTAGTGTAGCCTACCCGTATCACAACAATTTATTCTATAGCTTGATGGTCTCAAATAGTATTGATCCCTTTCTATTAATTTCGTACAATTTGGATCATTACTCGGAAACTATCAAAATGAGTATATGAAATGATGAGGACATCACTACCATGGATATGGCCACAGCTACACATCCAACTAAAACCAATAATGAATTACAAGGACCAATTACTCGAGCTCGCGCACGACAACTCAATTACCAGGTGAATGCGTTCCTCAGGCTACATACAAATAATTTAATGGACGGAATACTATTTAATCCTTGTGATGATTTTATTGTCCTTAGGAACCGAGGAGAAGGACCTTCCAATGACAAACTTGAAGCCAGTTCGCCACTTGCACCAATTCAACTCGGATTCAGTCTCCTGGACAGCGCCAACTTGAAGCAACCATAACTTTTGATCCATAGAGTTGTTCGGGGACTATGAGTACTTGTTTGAAAGGTTTCGTCGTCCTCTTTCCAATGGAACTGACCTTGTCTCCAAATTCCATCCGAGTCGACGGGAATCTACCAAACAAGTGGCGTTACCTTTCTAATCCGAGAAGACTTGGGCTTTAGGCCTTGTAATAGAGTTGTAGTCGGAGTCCTACTGCTTTGGACGTGGTTTCCATGCCCCTATCTCTCATAAATAGTCAGCCACTGGCTCCTTAGGGTTTTGGGTTTTATTTGATTAGTTTAGCCACTGGTCGCCCACCTGATAGCCGTCTGATTGTCAGGCCGCTTGTTGGATTGGTCTTCCACCTGCAGCACGCTTGAAAGAAAAACAAGTCGGATCGTTCCGGACTAAAAAGAAAAAAAGTCTGGAATCGTTCCGAAAATTTTTCTGTGCCAAACTTGTTTTCACAAGGTTGCCAGTCGTTTGAGATAGTTCCCTTCTTACGCGAATTTTTTTTCCGCGCTGGTTTTCCATCTGCTGTCAAACTGTACTATCGCCGAGTGCACAGTTTTGAGCCACTAGTTCTTGCTAGTCTAAAGTCAGCAACTAGTGACTAGACGTTGAACAATTCTTCAATTTTGCATTCATTGATTGATTATTGCTAACCTTAGCTACTAAATTAAGCCTGTCCAAGCTCCACTTTCTACCCGACAGGTGTTCGATCCCTTGGCAATCGCTCTACACAATCTTCGGAGAACCTTTGACAACAGCAACGGCCGATAACACCTGCCGCATTGTAAGAACTTGTAAGAGCTTTGGTGATAGGTTTGAGTGCCTAAGAGACTTGCCACCACTTCCTAGTAGTTGATAGAAACATTATACTTGTGGTTTTTGTTTCCTTGTCGTCAACTAACCATGTCAGGTGACGAGAGTTCACTTCATCACTCTCCATGAACCAAAGGCATCATTGCTCACTTTCAAAGGATGACGAGAGAGACCACCGATGGTCTTAGCGAGGATGTACGGCTCACTAATGAGCGTATGTCAATGCAAGAGGACCGTCTTAGATCCATCGAGGCCGCACAAGGGATTGCTAACACTACTCTTGCTACTATTTTGGCTAGACTTGATACTTTTGCAGCTGTGGCATTTGGTGCTTCCAATCCGCCACCCCATCGTCCAAGCAACAATTTAGCTCCATGGGAGAGGCACCCAGCAGATCTAGAAGAACAGAACGAAGAGAACCAATATGACAACACCACTGATGTGGAGGAGGGCAACACTGTCCATTATGACAATGATCGTGACCATCATCGGCTACGCTTCAATCAGCAAGGTATGCGACGTGATCCTCCACGACCAAGGGAACGAGAACGAGATGATGTTTTCCCTAAGGTAAATTTCAATATGCCACTGTTCGAAGGTAAATATGATCCTGATGCCTACCTTAGTTGGGAATTACTTGTTGACCAAAAATTTGCATGCCATGATTTCCCTGAGAATAGAAGAGTTAGGGCTGCTACAAGTGAATTCACTGATTTTGCTTTTGTTTGGTGGAGAGAACATTGCCTTGCTCATCCAAATAACATACCCACCACTTGGGAAGCATTAAAATTGCTAATGAGGCATAGATTTGTTCCTTCATACTATGCTAGAGACTTATTAAATAAATTGCAGCGCCTACACCAAGGTAAGAATTCGGTGGAAGAATATTACCAAGAGCTGCAAATTGGCATGTTGCGTTGTGGATTAATTGAGAATGAGGAAGCTTCTATGGCACATTTCTTAGGTGGTTTAAATCGAGAAATCCAGGACATTCTAGATTATAAGTATTACAATTCGATGACTCGCTTATTCCATCTTGCTTGCAAAGCTGAACGTGAAGTGCAGGGTCGCCAGTCGAGGGCAAAACCAAATTTTTCTGCAGGACGAGCTACTACGTGGTCACCGCACGCCCCTGCTGCCCCGTTCGGTCGTACCACTACACCGACATCTTCAAACAACAACGACATCCTCTACAACAACCTCAACACCACGACCAACGCCGACGAAAAATGCCACACAAGCTCCTACAAAAAGCATGTCGTCATCGGTCACCTCAATGGGACACACCAAAGATATCCAGTGCGATCGCTGCAAGGGATTCGGCCACATGATGGAGTGCCCGAACAAGCGCGTGCTAATAATCCGCGAAGACGGCGAGTATGATTCAACAAGCGATCTTGATGAAGAAACATATGGTTTGCTTGCTGAACATGAAGACAGCGATCCAAATGCCGAGCATGAAGAGGTGCACGTGAGCGCTGGTGATCCTGACCAATATTTGAGTATTATTACACAACGTGTGCTTAGTGCTCAGATTGCCCGCGCCAATCCAAATCAACGTCACAACTTGTTTTACACAAAAGGCGTCGTCAAGGAGCTATCCATTCGAATAATCATTGATGGTGGGAGTTGCAATAATCTAGCCAGCATGGACATGGTGGAGAAGCTAGCACTCTCCACTAGATCACACCCTCAGCCCTACCACATTCAATGGTTCACCAACAGCGGCAAACTCAAGGTAACTCGCATGGTAAGAGTACATTTCGCTTTAGGTTTCTATCATGATTATGTTGATTGCGATGTCGTACCTATGCAAGCATGTTCTATGTTATTAGGTAGACCATGGCAATATGATAAGGATTGTTTACATCATGGTAGAACAAATCAATACTCTTTTGTGCATAAAGAAAAGAAAATTGTGCTACACCCAATGTCGCCTGATGCCATTGTAAAAGATGAAATTGCTAGATCTAGCAAAGAGAAAAATCGAGAGAATTCTAAGAGTGAAAATCAGATTGTCGCCAAAGGAATTGAACAACATAAAAAGAGAGAATCTAACCTTGATTGTGCCAAGCCGAATGAGTTGGATGTTTGTAGGTATACATGCTATGCTTTGGTCTGCAAAGAAACTTTGTTTTCACTAGAGGAGATGTCTCTTTCTTTACCTCCTGTTGTCACTAACCTTTTGCAGGAATACACTGACATCTTTCCAAAGGACATCCCCTTAGGGCTGCAGCCAATTAGGGGGATTGAGCACCAAATTGATCTCATTCCCGGGGCATCCTTGCCCAACCGAGCGCCATACAGAACCAACCCTGAAGAGACACAAGAGATACAACGCCAAGGTCAAGAATTGCTTGATAAAGGGTACGTACGTGAATCTCTTAGTCCTTGTGCTGTACCATTCATTTTAGTACCTAAGAAATATGGAACATGGCGCATGTGTGTGGATTGTTGAGAAATTAATAATATCACCATTAGATATCGCCATCCTATTCCTAGGTTAGACGATATGCTTGATGAATTAAGTGGCTCTACTATGTTCTCTAAAGTGGATTTACGTAGTAGGTATCACCAGATTCGCATGAAGTTAGGAGATGAATAGAAAACAGCATTTAAAACTAAGTTCGGTTTATATGAGTGGTTAGTAATGCCTTTCGGGTTGACTAATGCTCCTAGCACTTTCATGAGACTGATGAACGAGGTTTTACGTGCTTTCATTGGAAAATTTGTGGTCGTTTACTTTGATGATATCCTGATTTATAGCAAATCTTTAGAGGACCATCTTGAACATTTACGTGCTGTCATTAATGCTTTACGCGATGCACGCTTATTTGGTAACCTTGAGAAGTGCACCTTTTGCACAGACCGAGTCTCTTTTCTTGGCTATGTTGTTATTCTACAGGGAATTGAAGTTGACCAAGCCAAGGTTGAAGCAATACAGAGTTGGCCGACTCCTAACACGGTCACACATGTGCAAAGTTTTCTAGGACTTGCTGGCTTCTATCGCCGCTTTGTGAAGGATTTTAGCACAATCGCCGCGCCGTTGAACGAGCTTACTAAGAAGGATGTTCCTTTTGTTTGGGGCAAGTCGCAGGAAGATGCCTTCAATGTTCTGAAAGCTAAGTTAACACATGAACCCTTACTCCAACTTCCAGATTTTTCTAAGACTTTTGAACTAGAATGTGATGCTGGTGGAATTGGTTTGGGTGGTGTTCTGTTACAAGAAGGAAAACCTGTTGCTTATTTTAGTGAGAAGTTGAGTGGGCCTAGTTTGAACTATTCTACGTATGATAAGGAGTTATATGCGCTAGTTCTAACCATAGAAACATGGCAACATTATTTATGGCCCAAGGAATGTGTTATCCACTCTGATCATGAATCCTTAAAGCATATTAGAAGTCAAGCTAAACTGAATCGTAGACATGCGAAGTGGGTTGAATTCATTGAGTCCTTTCCTTATGTCATCAAACACAAAAAGGGAAAGGATAATATTATTGCCGATGCTTTGTCTAGAAGATATACTATGCTGTCCCAACTCGACTTCAAAATTTTTGGATTAGAAATGATTAAAGTTCAATATGTGCATGATGATGATTTTAAAGATGTGTTGCTAAATTGCAAAGAGGGAAAAACTTGGAACAAATTTGTTTTCAATAATGGGTTTGTATTTAGAGCAAACAAACTATGCATTCCTGCTGGTTCTGTTCGTTTGTTATTGCTACAGGAAGCGCATGGAGGAGGGTTGATGGGACACTTTGCTGTGAAGAAGACGGAGGACATACTTGCTAGCCATTTCTTTTGGCCCAAGATGAGACGGGACGTGGAGCGTTTCATCGCTCGATGCACTACATGTCAAAAAGCTAAGTCACGACTTAATCCACATGGTTTATATATGCCTCTTCCTGTTCCTAGCATGCCTTGGAAAGATATTTCGATGGACTTTGTTTTAGGACTTCCTAGAACAAAGAATGGGAGGGATAATATCTTTGTTGTTGTGGATAGATTTTCTAAGAGGGCACACTTTATTCCTTGTCACAAAAGCGATGATGCTACCAACATTGCTGATTTATTCTTTCGTGAAATTGTTCGCTTGCATGGTGTGCCAAACACAATAGTTTCTGATCGTGACACCAAATTTCTCAGCCATTTTTGGAGAACTTTATGGGCTAAATTGGGGACTAAGCTCTTATTTTCTACTACTTGTCATCCCTAGACAGATGGACAAACTGAAGTCGTTAATAGGTCTTTATCTACCATGCTTAGGGCTGTTTTGAAAAAGAACTTCAAATTGTGGGAACAATGCTTGCCTCATATTGAGTTTGCTTATAATCGTTCAGTGCATTCTACTACTAAGATGTGCCCTTTTGAGATTGTTTATGGTTTTGTTCCGCATGCTCCAATTGATTTGTTACCTCTTCCATCTTCGGAGCAAGTGGATCTTGATGCTAAACAACGTGCTGATTTAATTAAAAAGATGCATGAGGCTACTAAAGAAAATATTGAGCGCATGAATGCTAAATATAAACTTGCTGGTAGTAAGGGAAGGAACATGTAACTTTTCAACCCGGTGATTTAGTTTGGTTGCATTTGCGAAAAGACTGATTCCCTGATTTGCGAAAATCTAAGTTGATGCCTCGAGCTGATGGTCCTTTCAAAGTATTGGAAAAGATTAATGATAATGCATACAAGCTTGATTTGCCTGCAGATTTTGGGGTTAGTCCTACCTTCAACATTGCCGATTTGAAGCCATACTTGGGAGAAGAGGATGAACTTGAGTCGAGGACGACTCAAATGCAAGAAGGGGAGGATGATGAGGACATCACTACCATGGATACGGCCACAACTACATATCCAACTAAAACCAATAATGAATTACAAGGACCAATTACTCGAGCTCGCGCACGATAACTCAATTACCAGGAGAATGCGTTCCTCGGGTTACATACCTATAATTTAATGGACGAAATACTATTTAATCCTTGTGATGATTTTATTGTCCTTAGGAATCGAGGAGAAGGACCTTCCAATGACAAACTTGAAGCCAGTTCGCCACTTGCACCAATTCAACTCGGATTCAGTCTCCTGGACAGCGCCAACTTGAAGCAACCATAACTTTTGATCCATAGAGTTGTTCGGGGACTATGAGTACTTGTTTGAAAGGTTTCCTCGTCCTCTTTCCAATGGAATTGACCTCGTCTCCAAATTCCATCCGAGTCGACGGGAATCTACCAAACAAGTGGCGTTACCTTTCTAATCCGAGAAGACTTGGGCTTTGGGCCTTGTAATAGAGTTGTAGTCAGAGTCCTACTGTTTTGGACGTGGTTTCCACGCCCCTATCTCTCATAAATAGTCAGCTACTGGCTCCTTAGGGTTTTGGGTTTTATTTGATTAGTTTAGCCAAGTGCAAACTTGATCCTGCTAGTTGTGTTAGATAGCCACCTTATCAAGATCGTCAATAAGACTCCATCTTTGTTTGCCTTCAACTTTTTATCCGCAATTTCAGCTTGCTTATACTATTGTTCTTGCTTGTTCTTCGGTTGCTTGCAGGAATAGAACCTCGTGTTCAGGTTGATCGTTCCCACGGCAAGATCAATAACCCTTCGGAGTTGGTTTAGCGATTGCTAAGGCGCATCGTCGTCGTACGGTATAGTCGGGTCGTCAAAGTCATCTCCACCCCAAACCGATCGTGTGTTTCTCATCGAAAGATCGGGACACCCAAAGCACCATCATGAAACTTATGTAGTTGATATATATACTCATAATAATTTAAAGTCAATTTAAATTATGATCGGTTATCACTTAATTATGAAAGAAACAATTATGTGTTGATGGTACACTTTGTTGATTAAAGTACAATTGAAAGTTCTTAAATATATAAAGCATTAGTTGCATTAATATACTCAAGATAGATCAATATCTTTCAATCTTTTGATTTGGGTTGTGGTCAATCATCAAAGAAATAAATCAAAGGATCTTGAGGTATCCATTTTGTGTTAATGGAGTGCATTGATGATTGGGACAACCATGTTTGTTGGACTAACTTTTCCATGAGTTGTGAAAGTAGGTTGAGTCCCACAGTGATAAAGATTTGGATGGTATCATGCGTTGACAACCATCAAGTCAAGATTCAGGACAAGGAACGTCATCATGTGTTGATGAGTGTCAAGAGAGGATCTTGAAGCTAAGAGAAGGGGAGTTCATCATGTTTTGATGAACAAGACGAAGACCCGACTTGAAGAGAAGATGATTGGTAATTATAAAAGCTCCAAGTGGATGTGCTAAAGGCAAAGGTATGATTAACATAGGAATAAGGATGTGTTCCTAGTTTTTTATCGGTCTTGGTGTTTGAATGGGAGACCGGATTGCTATTTAGGTTACCGTACTATTAAGAGTGGTCGAGTCTTATAGCTTGAGTCTCATCATGTGTTGATGGCTCAATCCCACTTGAACTAGCTCACCTCTTGATTTAGTTTTTGCTTGAAGCTCGTATTTACATGTGTTGCAATTAGTGAAACCTCATGCTTGCTTCTTATTGAATCATGATTGATTTGGTTCTTTTATAGAGATTTGGATTTGCATGTGTTGCAAAAAGAAGTAAGCTCTTGTAATTTGGTTTATGCATGGAGCCAAGTATTTGCATGTGTTGCAAATAAAGAGAGAGCTCATGCATTTGAATTAAATGCTTGTATTTGCATGGAGTTTGGATTTGCAAGTGTTTCCAAAAAGAGAAAGCTCATGCACTTGGTTTAAGTTGGATTTGTTATTTGCAAATGTGTTTTGCAAATAAACGGGCGGTTATGGTTTTTAATCTTAGAGCATGTGAATAGGGTTTGCAATCGTGGTTTGTAAGTTGACTTGATCTTGTGTTGATCATCACATAGCTAAGAGGATGAATCTCATAGGTTCTTAGTTTATTTGCAAATGTGTTTTGAAAAATAAGCTAAAGTTTATAAAATTATTATGGAGCATGTGATTAGCATTTGCAAATATGTTTTGCAAAGTGTCATGATAATCATCACATGGCTCAAAATTGATCTTTTTGGTTTTTGGTTGAAATTTGAAAAGAAGATTTCTGTGTGAAATCTTATTTTTGATCTATGACTGGCACTACCGCCATGGTGAGGCCGATACTACCGAAGTCCGGTAGTACCGCTCCTGGGAGCGGTAGTTTTTTTTTTCAGAGAATGTGTTTCTTGGAAAATTCCTCAGGCGGTCACTTCCACTGTGTTAAAAGCCGGTGTGAAATCATGTGCTGAAAAATTGGCTTGGAATTGAATTTGCAAAATGTGCTTGAGCTTGTATTGTTTAATCTGATCATTTGATATGCTTGTGATAGCATGGTTAAGCGCCTTCAAGATACAGAGACCTCCCGCTTTACACCGGACCAAATTGTCAAGAAATAGTAAGTTTTACATGTACGCCGGACCAAATCTTTTAGTCCGTCATGAACGGTGTTTTGAGGTGTGTTTTCGCATGTACGTCGGACCAAATTTTTGGTGCGCCGTGAACATGACTCTGAGGCTTTTTCGCCGGACCAAGTTTCTTGAAAAATAGTCAGTTTTACATGTATGCCGGACCAAAGTTTTTGGTCTGCCGTGAACGTGGTTTTTGCTGGACCAAATCTTCAAGAAACAGAAGGTTTCACATTTACGCCGGACCAACTTTCTGGTCCGTCGTGAACGTGAAAAAGGGACTTTGCGCTTGACCAAAATAGAAGTCTTTTTGTGTGTACCGTCGTGAATGGCATTTTCAAGAGTTGATCTCGTGTTTATGCCGGACCAAAGTTTCTGGTCCGCCGTGAATGTGAATCTAAGACAAATGCGCCGGACCAAGTTTCTCAAGTAACCGAGAGTTTGACGTGTACGCTGGACCAATTTTTTGGTCCGTCGTTAGTAACACCGGACCAAAGTTTCGGTCCGGCGTGAACATCTTTTTGAAGGTTGATCCCTTGTGTGCGTCGGATTGATTTTTTTGGTTCGGCGTGAATGTGATTTTCTAAGGTTAACTTCTTGTGTTTGAATCAAATTGGTTTTGGTTCGATTTGATGATTATGAAATTCATATGGATTTTATAATGCATGTTTTGATTTTATGCAATGCTCATGTGAGTAGTTGCATGGACTAATTGAGCCAAGTTGGGAAGAACTTGTGCTCGAAATATTGTTTTGTGGATTGTTCATGTGCAGGTGTTGCTCGAGGGTGAACGTGGTCGATGACGTGACTGGAATTCATGGAGGAACTGAGGTTCGGGACTAGGTTCAGGGAGGAATCAAGGTCTTGATAGTCAAGGGTGTCATGCGAGACGTTCGGGCGAGAGAACAGTACACATGGAGGCTGGTTAGTCACGTGAGTATGGCAGGTGAGCCATATGCGTGCAGAATTGTAATTGTTTGGGGTAGCTTGCATGTATTGGGCCATGTTGGACCAAGTGGACTTGCATGCGTACTCTGTTAGGGTTGCTCATTATAAATAGGGGGAGGTGTCCCTTGTTTATAATCTTGAGCTAGCCGCTGTGGTGTTTGCATTGAAGATATCGAGGCACTATCTGTATGGTGAGTCTTGTGATATCTTCACTGATCACAAGAGCCTCAAGTACATCTTTACTCAGAAATATTTGAACTTGAGGCAGAGGAGGTGGCTGGAATTGATAAAGGATTATGACCTCACTATCCAGTACCATCCGGGAAAGGCAAATGTGGTGGCTGACGCTCTCAGTCGCAAGACAATGCCCCATGTGATTGATTGTCTTGTTGCTGATTTTGAGAGATTGGGAGTCTCCTACTGCTTTGCGGGGACCGTGCAAGCTGAAACTCATTTGATTTTTGAGTCAGCGATTCCCGAGCGTGTGCGGGAGGCATAGCAGCATGATCGTTTGCTCCAGCTAGTGAGGAAACGCCTTGAGGCTGGCAAGTCTAGAGACTTTATCGTTGATGATGTGGGAGCTTTGAGGTTTCAGGGTCGTCTGTGCGTGCCTCAGAAATCCCAAGTGAAAGAGGATATTCTGAAAGAGGCTTATCGCACCCCGTACACGGTTCATCCTGGGGAGACCAAGATGTACAGGGATCTGAAAAAGAATTTCTGGTGGAAAAGGATGAGAGTAGATATTGCCAAGTATGTGGCATCTTGTGGGATTTGTCAGAAGATCAAGGCTGAACACAAGCGCCCTGCTGGTCTGTTGCAGCCATTGGAGATTCCTGTGTGGCCATGGGATGACATCTCCATGGATTTCGTGGTTGTCCTACCTCATACTCCACGAGGGAAGGATGCTGTTTGGGTTGTGGCGGACCGTCTCAGCAAGCCCGCGCATTTCATTCCTATCTGCACTACCAATTCAGCGAGCGAGTTGGCTCCTGTGGGATGTCTAAGATAGGGGTCCCGCAGGCGGGGCCTATACTCGACTGGGCTAGACGGGAGGAGAAGTAGGCCCAAAGCCCAGAAGCGCCACGACGGGCCCGGTGGAGGTTTTCGACTTGTTCCCCAAGGCAACTCCCGATCCTTCGGGGAAGCTTCGCGCCATGCCCGAACAACCCGCCAGAAGCGAAGCATGCAGCCTGACATTCACAGTGCCTGCAGGCGCCGAAACCTAACGGAGTGGCAGGCGTGGGTCGGGGAAAGCATAACCACCTCTCCAAGACGTAGTGCGCCAGAGCCAATAAGGACAAAGTACATGTCGGCCAGGCCACCATGTTCAGGTCCCGGTGGCGCCCATCTATCATGTATCCTTCCCCTAGTATATAAGGGGAGGAGGGAGAAACAAGGAAAAAAAGGGGCTCATATATCCAAGAACACAGGACTAGGGTATTATCTCCTCCGAGAGAGCCCGAACCTGTCTAAAACAGATTGCCCTCGCATCCTGTGTTGCCATCAAGCTCAGATCCCGCACAAATCCCCTAGAATCACAAATCTTATTGCCGGCGAAACCGATCGTCGACAGTTGGCGCGCCAGGTAGGGGCTTGTGTCAAGATCTTCGTCAAGCTTGATGGCTACGACGAGCGGAGCCTCCACAGTCTTCTTCCCGGGTCAGGTCTTCCGTTTCGGAAGCCTGACCTTCATCTCCAACGACCTCGAAAGCCTTTCCCTCTCTAAGGGAACCGTGCTGCAGCACGGTGAGGTTTCTGGTGGGCCATCGCCACGACTTCCACGACGATCGGGGGGTCCCCCTGTCTCGCGCTCTAAAGTGCCGAGTAGGGGACCGAAGGCCCATTCCGGCCTGGGAGTCGGACTCGAGGACGCCGAGGTACGAATGATGGGGGTTCTCGCTGCCAAACCACTCGGCAACTCCGAGCGCCTGGAGTTATCTTCTTGAGGCTCACCCAGCTCAGCGGCCGAGTCAGAAGAAAGCCTAGAGAGCTGCTGGAATTTCCGTAGAGTCTGCGTAATCGAGGGCTCGCGGGCGGATTCGCAACAGCGCCTCGACACCTCGGCCGCCGCCGACTTGGAAGGTGGCCGAGCAATCAACTGACGCTACGGGCGCAGACTCCGAGACCGCGCCGGGCTGTCAATGAAGACATTCTGCAAGCTAAGATGGGGACCAAGCTGTTTTTCGTACCTTACAAAGCAGAATATTGTCGCCTCCAAGACACTCCTGGATACCCTGACCACTATGCTGGGGGCGGGTGATCCAGTTGCCCCGATCGTGGCCCAAGTAAAGGCCATGGTGACGGCGGTAGCTATCCAGCAGGCCCAGACCGACCAGCCGGCAAAGGAGCTGTCACATGGTCCGTGAGGACCCGTGACGGCCAGAATGGCCAGTCCTGAAGCCCGCCAGACACATCATGTTCCACCTCGCGAGACGACTTGCGACACAAAGATCAACCGCGACCTCCGTTCAGACCTCGACGCCAGGCGCCGCGACCGAGAAAGGGAGGAACAACGCCGTCATGCCGACGAGTATGAACGCTACGGCATCTTTCCGCGAGATCGCTGGCACGCCAAGCGCGATCCTCCGCGTCGATCACCACCCTGAGGGTGTCGCGAGGTCATTGAAGGGGTTCACGTTTACCCCTCACCTACGCCGAGTGGTTTGGCCTGATGGATTTAATCCTAAAGGCATCACTAGGTTTGACGGTGAGAGGGACCCGAGGCTTGGCTACAGTATATGCTCGTAGTCGAGTGCCGGGGATCAGTAATGGCAAACTACTTACCGGTTACCCTCTCGCTCGCCCAAGCATGGCTCACTGGACTCCCAAATGAACTCTATAGATTCCTCGGGAGATCTGTGTGAGCAGTTCATTTCAAATTTCCAAGGCACTTACGAGCGCCCAAGCACCCCTTGGGACCTATATCAGCTACACCAAAGGAGGAACGAACCCTCCAGAGTTCGCCAAGCGCTTCATGCATAGAAAAGCACCGTTCGGGATGTCACGGATGCGATTGTGATAGCTGCCTTCCGTAAGGGAGTCACGACCCGATCTCATCAAGAAGATGTCCCGAAGCCACCAACGCCGGTCAGGGAGCTGTTCGCCTAGCGGACCGTTACGCTTCACCTCCGAGGCTTTGGCGGAACGGCGTGACGAGGAAGGATCAGCCGAACCCTGGCGGAAGGAAAAGAAGCGCAAGGGTGAAGAGCTGGTGGCAGTCGCTGCACCAACTCACCCTCGCGCCCTCAAGGAGGATGGATATGATAAGGTTATGAACTCGCTTTGCCCCTTCCATCCGAAGGGGAGACATGCCGCCAAGGACTGCTTCACCCTAAAGAGATTCGCCCGCGAGAGCAAGAAGCAGGCTGGACAAGGTCCGAGTGGACATGCCGCCAACAAGCCACCTCCCCCAGAAGCCGAGGAGGACTATCAGGAAGCCGATCTCGAGCTCAACTACATATTCGGGGGCTCGGCTGCATATGAGTCCAAGCGGAAGCAAAAGCTCACCGCCCAGGACATCTACGCAGTGCAGCCGGAGACGCCCCAATATGTACGCTGGTCCGAGGTCGCGATAACCTACGACCGCTCGGATCACCCAGATCATGTCCCATTCCCCGGCAGGTATCCTCTTGTCTTGGCGCCCGTCGTCCGCGGCATCAAGCTCAAGAGGGTATTGATCGACGGTGGGAGCGGGCTCAATGTCCTCTTTGTCAAAACCCTTGACGATATGGGGATTCCGCGGTCGGAGCTAAAGCGCGGATCGTCGCCTTTCCATGGTGTCATACCTGGAACTTCTGCGACACCACTTGGACAAATCACTCTGCCGGTCACTTTCGGCGCAAGGGAAAATTACCGGACAGAGAACCTTGGCTTCGAGGTGGCCGATTTCGCAACAGCATATCATGCCATCTTGGGGAGACCAACGCTGGCCAAGTTCATGGCAGTACCCCACTACGCATACCTGACATTGAAGATGCCAGGGCCGAGTGGTATCATCGCTCTACGCGGTGACCTGAGGCAGTCTTTTTCCTGTGACAAGGAAAGCTGCGAGATGGCCGAGTCCCTGGAGGCGCGAGCGGGTTGGGAGGGGATTCGGCGAGAAGCGAATTTCGACAAGCCGGAAGGCAGCGTCCCTACCCGCAAAGCGCGAAACCCCGGGATCGGCCCCGAGGAAGGTACCAAAAGAATCCTCCTCGACCCGTCCGATCCGTCGCGAACCGCCTTAATCGGAACAGGGCTCGGAGACAAATAGGAGGACGTGCTCGTCACTTTCCTGTGGGCAAATAGAGACGTCTTTGCCTGGAAGCCGTCGGACATGCCCAGAGTCCCCAGGGAGGTGATCGAGCACGCATTAAATGTAAACCAATCAGCCAGGCTAGTCAAACAAAGACTGCGACGATTCGCCCAAGACCGTCGACAAGCCATCAGGGAGGAGATTACAAAGCTGCTAGCCGCAGGCTTCATCAAAGAAGTGTATCATCCCGACTGGTTGGCAAACCCTGTACTTGTCCAGAAGAAGAATAAAAGCTGGCGCATGTGTGTTGATTACACCGACCTCAACAAGGCTTGCCCAAAAGATCCCTTCAATCTCCCCCGTATTGATCAGGTGGTAGACTCCACTGCGGGATCCCAACTACTTAGTTTTCTGGACGCCTACTCAGGCTATCATCAAATCCGGCTTCGAGAGGAGGATTGCGAGAAGACCTCGTTTATCACCCCATTCGGAGCATATTGCTACGTCACCATGCCGTTTGGGCTGAAGAATCTTTGGCGCCAACTTATCGGTAGCGATACAACGGTGTTTTCACCATCAGCTCGGACGCAATGTGGAAGCATATGTGGATGATATAGTGGTTAAAACCAAGACAGAAGACAGCCTCACCTCTGATCTAGCCGAGATGTTCGCAGGTCTAAGGGCGTTCCAGATGAGGCTAAACCCTGAGAAATGCGTTTTCTGAGTTTCCTCCGGGAAACTACTCGGGTTCATTGTCTCTCATCGCGGGATCGAGCCAAACCCGGAGAAAATCGGGGCCATCATAAGGATGGCCCCGCCTGCCAGCCAAAAAGATATCCAAAAGCTTACAGGGTGCATGGTAGCGCTTGGCCGGTTTATCTCCCAGTTGGGAGTTCGAGGGATGCCTTTCTTCAAGCTCCTCAAGAAACAAGATCCCTTTGAATGGACGGCAGAGGCACAACAAGCCTTTGAAGAACTCAAGGTGTTCCTCTCCACCCCTCCAATTCTGGTCTCGCCGGTGCCAGGTGAACCTCTCCTGCTCTACATAGCGGCAACAACTCATGTAGTCAGCGCCGTGATAGTTGTGGAGCGGGAAGAATCTGGACACCGCTTCGGCGTGCAACGCTCGGTTTATTTTGTCAGCGAAGTGCTGGGCGAATCCAAGGCGCGATACCCTCAAATCCGTAAGCCGCCAGACGCAATTTTGATCTCGTCACGGAAGCTGAAGCATTATTTCCAAGGACACTCGATTTCGGTAGTGACTTCTTTCCCCGTGGGAGAGGTCCTCCATAATCGAGAAGCTACTGGAAGAATTTCAAAGTGGGCAGCCGAGCTTGGAGCTTTCGACGTCTCGTTCAAGCCACGCACCGCTGTCAAGTCCTAGGTTTTGGCCGACTTTACGGCTGAGTGGACCGAATCCCAGGCTCCCCGCACGGAAGAAGAGCCAGAATATTGGACCATGCACTTCGATGGATCTCTCATGCTTGGCGGGGCAGGGGTGGGAATTCTCCTTGTCTCGCCTAAGGGCGACAGGTTGAAGTATGTCCTTCGGATTCACTTCTCGGCCTCGAACAATGCCGCAGAGTACGAGGCTCTCATCCATGGGCTCCGCATCGCCACATCACTCGGAATCCAACGGCTGGCGGTTCGGGGTGACTCCCAGCTGGTGGTGAGCCAAGTATAGAAGGACTGGTCGTGCGTGGATCAGACTATGATGGCATACTGCCAGCAAGTCCGAGAATTGGAAGGCAAGTTTGACGGTCTGGAGCTGGTTCATGTCCTCCGCCGCAATAACGAGGCAGCCGACGAGTTGGCTAAAATGGGAGCCACTCGGGCAGTTGTCCCGAGTGGTATGTTCGTCCAGGATCTTTACGAGTCAACCGTTACAAAACTACAGGAGCCAAGTAAAGATCCTGGGACCGGAGTCCTGCTCATTGATCCCAACTGGACGGCCCCATACCTTGATTATCTCCTGAAGGACAAACTGCCAGAAGCAACCGCTCTGGCAGAGCGCGTCTCCCGACAAGCCAAATCCTATGTGGTGGTAGGCGATGAGCTATTTCGGAAGAGTGCCTCAGGTGTCCTCAGGCGGTGCATTTCGGGACAAGTGGGAAGAGAGTTGCTCCAAAAAATCCACTCGGGGATGTGTGGCCATCACGCGGCGTCAAGCGCCTTGGTTGGGAAAGCCTACCGACAGGGCTTCTTCCTCGCCAATGGCGAATTCGATGCCAAGGAGATCGTTCGAACTTGCGAGGGCTGCCAGTTCTATGCAAGGCAGACACACTTGCCGACGCAGGAGCTGCAAACTATCCCCATCTCTTGGCCCTTCGCGGTCTGGGGGCTTGATTTAGTGGGCCCGCTCAAGAAGGCTCAAGGTGGCTTCGCCTACCTTTTCGTAGCTATTGACAAGTTCACCAAGTGGATCGAAGCCAAACCAGTCGCCACTATCACTGCGGTTAAGGCCAAGGAGTTCTTCCAGGATATCGTGGTTAGATTCGGAATGCCCAACCGGATCATCACGGACAATGGCACCCAATTCAGGAGTGAAGAATTTCAAGAATGGTGCGAAGGCGTCGGGATCAAGATCTGCTTCGCCTCGGTGGCTCATCCACGAAGCAATGGGCAGGTCGAGCGGGCTAACGGTCTGGTCCTCCAAGGCCTCAAGGCCAGGATCTTCGATCGCCTCAAACCATACGCTGCCCGATGGGTGAAGGAGTTACCGTCGGTACTCTGGGGACTCAGAACCACTCCCAGCCGAGCAACTGGCCAAACACCCTTTTTCCTGGTCTACGGCGCAGAGGCGGTTCTGCCGACCGAACTAGGATTCGAATCCATGAGGGTTCAGAACTACAACGAAGCCGAGTCCGAGGGAAGCCGAATGGTGGAGCTTAATCAACTCGAGGAGGCTCGAAACGTTGCAGCCATCCAATCGGCTAAGTACCTCCAGGGACTTCGGCGTTACCATTCTCGCAATGTCAGAAGTAGAACCTTTTCAGAAGGAGATCTGGTCCTGAGGAGGAACCAAAAAAGCGAGCACAAGCTCTCTCCAATTTGGGAAGGTCCGTACATTGTGGAGAAGACGGTCCGGCCGGGTGCTTATCGACTTAGACGTGAAGATGGCGAGATTTTGGCGAATACTTGGAACGCCGAACAGCTCCGTCGCTTCTACGCATAAGTTATGTACCCGACTCTCACATGCTAAATAAAATGGTGATCCATCTTATTTTCTGAAGTTCTACTATGTAATGCTAGTCCCGAGTGGTTATTACCCGACTGGTGTAGCACCTAACCCTGGTCGCGCCGGTACAAAACGAACGGAAATAAAAACCGCGACGAGCACAAAACTCCGGCGGTTTATACCTGCGCGCATAACGGAAAGGGTAGAGCCTGAAAGCACTAACCACTCGGGGACTACAATTTGCAGCGCCAGAATTTAACCGAGATTCACCTAATCGTGAGTTTCTAGCTGTCAAAAGCTCGAGCCCCAACGCCTCGTTGCTGGTGCTGGAGCAACTGACTAGAACGGTTGATCAGGCGGAACCCTAAACTCGGAATAAATATGACGGCATAGATTGGGCAAGATTTCACATTTTGTTCCTTAGTATTAGTAATTTACATTACTGACTTTCTTTTTCATTTTCTCGCGCTAAAAAAAAGGGGGGGCGCGGCGGCTCCTGCCGCCAATCCTGCTGCTGGTGGTGCTACTGCTGCTTCTGCCGCTGGGAGGCCCGGGGGAGGGGTCGTCGAGGTCAGATGCAGCGCCGCCAGGACCTCGTCCTCAACCACCCAAAGGGGTGGTATAAGGCGGACGAGAGTCCTGATGGCTAGGTCATCGCGGCGCTCGCGCCCGATCATCTCCGTGATGATCTCGGCCACCTCGTGGAGCCCCGGAGCCACCTCCAGCAAGGCGGCCACTGCGGCGGCGTCGCTGGCGGCTCCTTCCTCCTCCTCCGACTCTAGAGTGGCGAAGTCTCCTCCCAAAACTCCGCCTCCTCCCAGCTATGGAGCAGCCCGAAGAATCGCTGGCGGAAGAATGCCGCGTAGGGGCCAACGAATCTTCTCATGTTAGCCATGGAGGAAGGCTGGGAGGGAAGAAAGAGGAAGAAGAAAGGGACGATCGCTCAAGGGCGGTGACGTCCCATTTATAAATTGTACATGGCTCCGGAATCGAGGCGACGCCATTCAAAAACGTAAAAGACGAAGCGACGCCGCAAGACTGACAATTTGTTCGGAGTGCCAAAGAAGATCAGCACATTGAACAAAATTAAGAGACGTTTTGCTAGACACCTGTCACGAGCAGTTCAAGCTCATTCGGCCTTCCCACTTACTTCGCTCAATTAAGCGAAAAGTCCGGGGGCTGTGAGCTAGGAAGCGACGACGCAAGCCTGGGGGCTAAACCACTCAGCCAGGTGGCCACAACGTAAGTCCCGACGCTCGAGAGCTGCACGCCAGCCTCTCGGAAAAGCGTGTCTGGGGCAAGAAGGCCACGGGCCAAGACCCTGGCGCTTGGGAGCCATACCAGTCGGCTGAAAGCCACCCAGAAAGGCGCAACGGGGGCCAAAAGGCCGTGGGCCTATACTCTAGCAACTCAGACAAAGGGGAAAGAGTGAAAGAGGTCTGGAGCCCACTTAGCAGAGGACAATACAGACAAATTATATTCAAGTGAGAAAACACGATATTTCAAACAAGGAGGGGAGGGCCAGCACTCGGCATTAAGGTTCACATCGAAGTCAGAATTCAAGATTCTCTAACAAGGCTTGCGATGTACCGGAGACCTCTTCGAGGAGCGCGTTGGCTTTGTCTTCGTCACAGGCAAAACCTTCTTTCACAGCTTCAAGGTCAACTCTCGGATAATGAGACTTGACCACTGCCAATGCCTGGTTCGCACTCATGGTCGCGGACTCCTTGGCATAAGCTCTGATCCTGTCGGCTCCTCCAGAGAGAAGCGGAACAGCGTCGTCCCCTGGCCCGGCTCAACTCCTTCAATACGCAGAAGGTGCAGAACTGGCTCGCAGGCGACGCGCAGCTCAGTCTGGCCCCGTTCGGCAGCGGCCATCTTCTCCTTGCATTCTGCAACAAAGCCGAACTGCCATCAAAAACACACCCGACGCCAAGTACGTTCAATCCAAGTCAAAGAAATTTACCCTTCAGCTCCCGCTGCATCCTCTCCAAACCGACTCGAGCTTCGAGGCCAGAACTCTCTGAAGCCTCCAGTCGGGCTCTCAGCTCAGCAATGGTCGAATCGCGCTCTGAAACACAAGAGCGTCATCATCCTTTCCAACTGTCCAAAAAGATGTCCAAACCGAGTCCAGGGGAGGATCTCACCTTCGAGCACATACTCAAGCTTCGCCTTCTCCTCCCGGATCGCCATACATTGGTCCTCAAGCCCGTGGACCTCCTTCCATCTGTCGCTGCTGATCTCGCTGAGCTTGTCCTGATACTTCTGGTGCTCCTTGAGCTTCGGGAGCACCTTCCGAAAAAATTGCGACCGCTGCTCCGAGCGCTCCCCCATGTCCTAGGTAACAGGGCAGAATCTCAGGGAGAAGCCAGCAGGCAACAGACTAAAGACAAGAAACTCACCCTGACGAGCGTGCTACACCTGACGGTGAGCTCATAAAGCTCCGTCCGAGCCGCTCTCTCCATCTCATCGTCCTCTTCCATCCCGTTCCAGTCGGAACCCCCCTCCCACCATACGGTCCGATTCGGGGGCTTCGGCAGAGGACCGAGCGGCGGTGGCTCTCGAGGCACCTCCTCCACTTCGGGAGACAGTGCCGGGTCAATCTCGTCGGCGGACGGACCACCTGATGGTTCCAACGATCGGCCGCCGGCACCAGTGGCGACGCCGGCGGTCGGCGAGGGTGACCTGGCCGACGCGGGGGGGGCTCCCCTTGGAGAAGCCTGTGCTTGGGGCTCCTTTTTAGGAGACCCCTCCACTGGAACATCCATAGTAGGAGTCCTGAATCAGCAAAAAGGGAAAACACCTCAGCACAGGCAATAACAAAAAGACAAGGATCGCCCAAAAGAATACCTCCTGGATTTCTTGAATTTCATTCCAGGTCTCATCCGAGACCCAGCACCACTCGGAGGGGAGCCAGACCCAGCACTAGAAATGGGCTGCACTCGAGATGTAAGGCCGTGGCTCAGGCTTTGTGATCCGGCACGCCGGAGGTCGAAGGCCCTACCGACGAAAGGCCGCCAGCCTTCCTCCGCCGATTCCGGCGCAGCTCATCGGCCGAGGTGTCACCGCCGCTTGGCCTGAGCATTCCTCACCGAGAAAGGCCAACGGCCGAGCGTCGAGAGAAGAAGGACGTCGCTCTCGAAAAGGAACGATCGCACCTGTCGAATCACACATCGTGCAAAAATCATGGGACAGTTTTTCGAGAGAGTGGTGCACTCACGGGAGGTGGAGGCCTCACTGCCGAAAATTTGTGAGGGCAGCCCCTGTTGGTGATCACAGTGCCAGGCACGAAGAGGTCAACTACCCGCGCCGCCAATGCATCCTTCGACAAGGACGTGTCCGTCTCCCGAGTGGGATCCTGAGACCCGCCGTACTGGAACCCCAAATGGATTCTCTCCTTTAAGGGCTGCACCCGGCGCTTCACAAAGCTGATCGCGATCCCGGGGCCCGTCAGCCCTCGGTTCTTCAGATCGTTAATCCATGCCAGAAGCTCGGAGACTTGGTCCAAACCGCCGCCATCCGGGGCATCGCTCCAAAGATCGAAGCTTTAGGCGCGCGCCAGAAAGGGGCGAAAAGGGTCAACATTGGCACAATAGAAGCACTCCCGCCTCCAACCTTTGAGGAGGTCTTGAGGGGATGACGAACATCGCTTTCTTCAAGCCCTCTCGCAGCTAGAGCCCGGCGCCCCCAATGACGCTGGGAGCGGCCCGGTTCGGATGAGGCTTGAGCAAGAAGAGGGAGCGGAACAAGTCAAAATGAGGACTATCCCAAGATACGCCTCGCAAAGCTGAACGAAGATAGTAATGTGAAGAATGGAGTTGGGGTTCAAATTGATCAACTCGATTTCGTAAAAGTGGAGGAGCCCCCGGAAGAAGGCGCTTCCAGGAACGCTAAATCCTCGCCAGAAGAAGGACTCGAACACCACAATCTCGTTTTCTAGAGGTGTGGGGTAAGGGTCACCTGCGGCGGGACGGGCGGAGATCAACTCCAGCGGAGGAAGGACGCCGGCGGCGACCAGCTCCTCCAAGCGGGACGTCGTGGTGATGGAGGTCTCCCACCCCGCGGTCGCAGGGTCGGTGTTACCCTCCGACGCTGATGAGGATCCCGAAGAAGAAGACATCTCGGTGAAGGAGACCTGGTGGGAGGAACCGCCGAGGGTCTTGGGCGCGAAACTAGAAACCCTAGGTCGCCCAAATTGCCAAAGGAGACTTAAAGATTTCTCAACTGTGGTGGGGGAAGGGCAAAGGTATCTTCGCCTAGCAAGTTTCCCCTCATTTATAAGGAATAAGCCTTAATTTTCGCCTTACGGCGGGAAAAACAAAGGCCTTCGCGCTCGATTCTGGGCCAGATCTAGGGCACGCCCCATGTTGGGCCGATAGCTGAGTCGCGCAAAACGCGACCAGGTGTCAAGTCTGGTTCGAAGTTTGGGATAAAGTGCGCCCCATGATGGGCCTGAACGCCGACCGCCATGGAAGCTTTGGGCTGGGCACTTTCCGAACATCCTCAAGCGGTGCGCCCCATAATTTGGGGCCAATTGCTGGTCACTGCTCCTCAGCGTGATTCAGTACCGTGGGAGGATTTTCATTAAACCGGTCTTGAGAATGCGCTCCATGAGAGTCTGAAGTAGTGCGCCGTAAGCGGGCACAGGCATTACTCTAAATGACCAAGGTATGCCCCATGAGGGTCGATTGGGCCTCACAAGTCAATCACCGCACGCCGCAAATGGGTGCGGGTACCGCTCGGCCCCGAGCCAAAAAGACTACGGTATGCCCCATGAGGGCCAACCGAGCGACGAGCCGGTTGCCGCGCACCGTAAACGGGCGCGGGTACCACTCGGCCAAGAGCCAAAAAGACTACGGTATGCCCCATGAGGGCCAGCCGAGCGACGAGCCGGTTGCCGCGCACCGTAAACGGGCGCGGGTACCACTCGGCCAAGAGCCAAAAGACCATGGTACGCCCCATAGGGCCAGCCGAGCGACGAGCCGGTTGCCGCGCGCCGTAAACGAGCGCGGGTACCACTCGGCCACGAGCCAAAAGACCACGGTACGCCCTATAAGGGCCAGCCGAGCGACGAGCCGATTTGCCAGTCTGCGTCAGAACGAGCGCGGTACCACTCAGCCACGAGCCAAAGGACTACGGTATGCCCCATGAGGGCCAGCTGAGCGACGAGCCGGTTGCCGCACACCGTAAATGGGCGCGGGTACCACTCGGCTACAAGCCAACCGACCACGGTGGCCTCACATCACAAGTTCTTTACGATCTTTTTTCCCATATAATCTTCATGACAGGATAAGAGACGGAAAGCCGATCCTAAAGCACTTGGGGGCTGCTGTGGGATGTCTAAGATAGGGGTCCTGCAGGCGGGGCCTATACTCGACTGGGCTAGACGGGAGGAGAAGTAGGCCCAAAGCCCAGAAGCGCCACGACGGGCCCGGTGGAGGTTTTCGACTTGTTCCCCAAGGAAACTCCCGATCCTTCGGGGAAGCTTCGCGCCATGCCTGAACAACCCGCCAGAAGCGAAGCATGCAGCCTGACATTCACAGAGCCTGCAGGCGCCGAAACCTGACGGAGTGGCAGGCGTGGGTCGGGGAAAGCATAACCACCTCTCCAAGACGTAGTGCGCTAGAGCCAATAAGGACAAAGTACATGTCGGCCAGGCCACCATGTTCAGGGCCCGGTGGCGCCCATCTATCATGTATCCTTCCCCCAGTATATAAGGGAAGGAGGGAGAAACAAGGAAAAAAAGGGGCTCATATATCCAGGAACACAGGACTAGGGTATTATCTCCTCCGAGAGAGCCTGAACCTGTCTAAAACAGATTGCCCTCGCATCCTGTGTTGCTATCAAGCTCAGATCCTGCACAAATCCACTAGAATCACAAACCTTATTGCCGGCGAAACCGATCGTCGACAGCTCCCATCTATGTGCGGGAGATTGTGAGACTGCATGGTGTACCCAAGACCATTATCTCTGATCGGGATGCGAAATTTGTTTCAAAATTTTGGGAGAGTTTGCAGAGTGCTTTGGGTACACAGCTTTGCCTTATTACCGCTTTCCACCCTCAGACGGATGGGCAGTCTGAGCGTACCATTCAGACTTTGGAGGACATGCTCAGGGACTGTGTGATGTCTTGGAAAGGTGGTTGGGAAGATCATTTGCCTCTGGCAGAGTTTGCTTATAATAACAGCTATCATTCCAGCATCCGGGCTTCTTCTTATGAGGTACTGTATGGCCGAAAGTGCAGATCACCGCTTTGTTGGGATGCTGTGGGCGAGAGAGCAGTTCTTGGACCAGATTGGGTTCAGCAAACTGTTGATCGCGTGGCGGAGGTACGGCAGAACCTTCTTGCAGCGCAGAGCGCATGTAAAAGCTATCTTTGATGTGAGGAGACGAGATTTGGAGTTTGAGGTGGGTGATAGCGTACTCTTGCGAGTATCTCCCACTAAGGGTGTGGTTCGATTTGGCACCAAGGAAAAGCTCAGTCCGAGGTATGTTGGGCCATTTCCTATCATCGCCCGAGTTGGTAAGCTGGCCTATCGTCTGGAGCTACCGGAGTCAATGCAAGGAGTGCATAATGTGTTCCATGTTTCGATGCTGAGAAAATACTTGTATGATCCGGAGTTGGTGGTTCCGTTGGAACCATTAGTGCTTGAGCAGGACCTCACCTTCAAGTCCCGTCCTGTGAAAATTCTGGGGACTTCGGAGCGAGTGATGAAGAACCGGACGCTCAAGTTCATCAAAGTTCTGTGGTCACATCAGACCGAGAGAGAAGCGACTTGGGAGCTGGAGTCTCGCATGCGCGAGAAGTATCCCGAGCTTTTCGCCTCAGGTATGTGATGTGAAACCTAGCTATCTTTTGCCTTGCTGGGATGCGTATTGGTGTGTCTTGGATTCAAGGTCGAATCCTGTTGAAGGGGGGGAGAATGTGACACCACGGAGTGTCGTAACCTTATAAAATGTGAATGTTGAGGTCAAAAACATTGTGAAATATGGAATTGGAGGTTGAAACCATGAGGTATGAGGTTTATTTACGTTTCCGGGCCGTTTCTGGGGGTTTGGGCCTTTCCGGGGGAGTTTGGGCCTAGGGGAAAGGGTCGTGGGCCTTGGTGGGGAAGAGTTTGAGTCCTTTTATGAGTAGGAGACCTGGTTGGGGGGCTTCTCCCTGCCCCTATGTGCGCCCCCACCCCTGCCCTTGCGCTCCCCTCTTTGCCCTAGCCGCCCCACACCTTCCCCTCCTAGCCGCCCCCCATCCAACCTTGCGCCTCCTCCCCATTGCGCCACCACCCCTCCACCACCTCTCCACCTTCCTTGCTGCCCCTAGTGGAGTTCTTCACCTCACCAACTCGAAGATCCGTCCGTTGGAGCGCTCCGCGATGAGGAGATCTGGTGGATTTGGAGCGAGGAAGGAGATCGCGCGAACCGGGAGGAGATCCGTTGGGTTTTCGGTCGTCGGGCGAAGGTATGGCCACGGGGATCCTTGGGGTTGGTCTAGGATCTTTTCTAATGGTTATTATCATGTTTTTAGATCAATTGGCGGTGCTGGAATTGAGTAGATTAGATGAAATCTAGAAGTTGCCACGTTCTCTGTTTCGGGCTGCATGAGCAGTCGACCTAGGATTTGGGTGTTCGCCAATTTAGATTCGGAATTTGGTCGGCTGCCTATTGAAGAAGTTGTAGGTAACTTGAATACCTTTCAGTGGGTATAAAGAACGTCCAATTCCACCCAGCTGTTTGAAAGTTATGCACTTTTTACCGAACGTATTAAAATCTATGACGTGATTGGAACAGATCACGGTATTCTATAGATTAAACCACTTTAGAGTCCGAATTAGTTTTTCCATATACTTAGAAAAAGTTAGGAAATTTTCTAAGCTACGCGAGGATGTACTCGTTTATTCGATTCAGAGTTTTAGAACCCGAGTTATGCCTTTTGGAAGGCTGCTGTCCCGACGGGACAACCTTTGTTTTTGGGTTTTGCGAGTAGTTTGCGATGTTGGGGTAGAAGAGTGTTTGCGTACTGTTTTGTGGACATGATTGTGAGTGTGTGGTACCTATGTGCAGGTGGTGTGACCCTGGGAGTGCCTTCTACTTCTCGCCAATCCGTCGCCCGTGGTTGAGGCAAGTGTATTGGAATGGGTAGCGGGTTGTAGTTTGCTAGATTGGTTGAGATTGAAATTGAATATATGATATGTTCACATGCCATGCTCAACTCTTGACTTGAAATTGAAAGATGCAAATGCTAGGGTTTCTCAATTAACTGATGATCTGCTTACACATGAGGTTTTTCATGCTCTACTTGTCGTAAGCAAAAAGGGAAGGTTTTTATTCCTTGCAATAATTGTCTCATGCTTTCTTGTAAAGTTGATTACTTGGAAAATTCCTTAAAACGGTTCACTAATGGCAAGAAAAATTTAAACATGATTTTGGACCAATCTAAGGTTAGCTCAAACAAGAAAGGTTTAGGTTTTGATCCTTGTGCTTTATATGAAACTAAACTTCGCACTGTTGTTCAGGCTCCTTGCAATGATAAAATTGAGATTCTTAATGAGCCTAAGAAAATTTGCTTTAAATCTGCTGGTCTTTTATCTTCCTTTGTGATGAATGCAAAATGTGCTTCTACTGTTAAAGCAAAACATCATGTTAAGTACACTTGCACTTATTGTGGTAGAGATAGATATTTAGTAGACTTTTGCTTTAGACTGGCTAAACAACAAAAGAAAGAAAGAGCTAAGGCTAGGTCTAAATTCAGACAGACATGCTTTGATTCTCATTATGTGCCTAGGGTGAAACAAGCACCTTTTGTTGCTAGAAACACAGGAAATGGCAAATCTGATTTTGTGCATAAGAATACTCGTGTTGTGCCTACTGTTGTGCTTCGTGTGTCTCAGTATTGGATTCCCAAAAATCTCATTGCTAACCCCAGTACTGAGACCTCGACATGTTTTGCTATGTAGGCATCTCGCGCGAGGAAGGAGAACATATGTGTAACACCCCAAAATTTTGCTTTTCTTAAATTCATGTGTGATTTGGCACTTTGGTGAATTTTTGGAATTTTCTGGAATTTATTTGGATTTATTTGGAATTTATTTGAATTTATTCCATTTTGAAATAATTAAAGAATTTAATTTTGCAAATAAAATTTTGTTGGAAATATTTTATTTGAGTCCAAAATGATCCAAAATATTTTCCAGAATTTTTTTGGAATTTTTCTGAGTCATTTGCTATTTTTAATGAATTAAATGAATTACTGGGAATTATTTTAAATATTAAATCGCTGGAAATTCAACTCGGGTCGAGTAATGTTCATCCGACCGAGTCGGTACACGAGTCGGACTCGAACGCGACCCGAGCCAGTTGAATAGACCAAACCAGCTCACAACCCTAATCAATCCCAACCGTCGGATCAAGATCCAACGGTGAGATCCGCCCGTCTGCTCGAGCCGTATCCGGCCGGATCCGATCGCGCCGCGCGATCGTGGCCGTTGATCGTGCCACGTGGGCCGGCTGTCGTCGTCGTCTCTCCGCCGAGTCGGCCGGACTCCGCCGCGCCCGCCGCCGTGTAGAATTAGGTTTCCGCCTCGCACGAACGCCGAGGCTATTTAAAGCCCTGGTCACGCCCGAGGTTGCCCTCATCCTTGCGCACCGTTTCCCGAGCCATCTCGCCGAGCTGCCGCTTATTCGCGCGAGCTCGGGCCGAAGTTGGAGGAAGTGACCGCTGCGGTTTTTGCCCTGCCTCGCCGCCGTCGCTGCCTTCCGCCGAGAAGGAGCCCAGATCCGGAGTCCCCGCTTCGAGACGCACCCGAGGAGACCACCCACTTCGCCGGAACGACCCCGGAGCGCCGTCGGGCTCGTCGTCGTCTTCGTCTCCGGTGGCTGCAGCTCCGCCGCGTCGCCATCGCCCTCGCGAACTCTGTGCGCCGTCCGATCTTGATCGTGCGGTTGAGGTGAGTTCACGTGTTCCAAACCCGATTAGATCTGGACCGTTGGATCAAGATCCAACGGTTCACAATCGCCACGTGCCGTGGTAGTGATTATTATAGGATTAGATCTGGACCGTCCGATCTAGATCGAACGGCCCACGATCATCGAGTAGATTCAACACGTTAACCCTGGATCTAATCGCGGCCGTTGAATTTCAAATCAACGGTCGAGATTGCGCCACGTGTCGGGAAGTTGGACCGACGCGGTCGGCGCTCCCACGCAGCGTGCGTGTAGGACGCCGACACGCGGGCCCACGTGTCGAGGGCCCGTGATGTCGGGCCCGACCAGCCTAAGCGCCGACGCTGGCCGATGACGCTACCCGAAAGTGGGCCCGCATGTCGGCCGACACGTGAGTCGTGGATCGAGTCCACAGTGGACCCGAGCCAAGCGTGGACCAAGTCCATGGACCGGTGGCGTCGACCAACCAATCGAGGCTGCCACGTGTCCATCTTTGGCGCAATAATTAATTTCCGAAAAAGAAAATGATTTAATAAATCGGTTTAATAATTGATTTGAATTTCAAAACTTCAAACGCTTATAACTTTTGCGTTTCAACTCCGATTTGAGTGATTCAAATTTCTAAATTTGTATAAAATTCAGATCTACTCAAATATGAATTTTATTTAATTTTTGGACTAAAGTTTTTCTCTGTAATATTATTTAATTGATTATTTAAACTTTAATAAATCGTAACTTTTGCATTTTAACTCCGATTTGAACGATTCCAGTTCCTAAAAATCCAGAAAATTATGTTCTCTCTGTTTATGGATTTTATTTGGAGTTTTGGGATGTTTTTGCCTATTGTTTATTTGTGTATTGCTATTTGCACGCTTTACGAGTAGACGTTGAAGTCTTGGGAAGGATTCGAAGGAGAAGTATTGACTCAGGATCCAACTCAAGACCAAGAGCAAGTACTTTTTGAAGGCAAGTTGTGCTTTGACCATGTTGATCCTATTTCAAATCTATTTTGATTTAAACTATTGCATGCTAGTTCAATTAAAAGATACTTTGTTTAAACATGGGGTTAGATAAGTACCAATTTCTTTGTATGACACCTTGATTATTTAAGTATGTGCCATGACCCTTGTCACCCTAGTTGTGGATTACTAGTTGGACATTATTAAATTGCCAACATGGGTTATAGACCGTTGTAGTATCGCTTAGACACACGCGTGCTCATGACATGGTTTTGGACAATCAAATGTTAATATTGACTTAATGATATCTTGAACCTGTTTTGGAAAAGTATCATGTGATGTTGATGGCACGTGGTGCATGGTAATCAAGCGGGGTTTGATAAACGATTTCGGCCAGGGCATGTGGCAAGAGTAATCAGGTGGGCCGGTTGTGGCATTGGGGATGTTGATTTGGTTCTTCGGGTAGTCTTGCCCTGGTCACCCTAAGGACTTAACCTTGCAAGCCTTTGAACTGGTCTAACGTGCAACCACATGTCTGTAATGGGACGGACCTAGTTGACTAAGTTGCTAATAACGTACTGTGGGACCTCGTGAGGTCAACTACACCCTTTGTGTAAGTTGTGCGGGGGCGTCTGGGGTGAGGCCAGTACCCATCTAACGGTTGATTGGCCTAGACTTCGCCTTAGCGAAGGGAAGGGTTAGTCTTAATAACCGGGAGGACCACTTGTATTGTTAGAGGTTTCGAAAGACTTTATTCACTGAACTCGCCTTTGTGGTGTTTGACTGTATCTTGTGGGTAAAGTGCATAACGTCTGCAGAGTTTAGAATCTATTCGAATAGCCGTGTTCGCGGTATTGGACATCGCTCGGGAATTACAGTCAAGGGTTAGATTTTCTCAAAAATAACTTTGGTTTGAAAGTTGGGTTGGTTTAATAATGAAGATGATAGAAATGTGGTTTAGGATGGGGAAAATGTTTATTAAACTTCTTGAAAAGTTATTTATGCTTTACTTATTTCTCGCTTTGAATCTACTTATATTACCTTTCAAATGCTGTTTCTTTGCAAATATACCTTGAGCTATTCCTTTGTACCAAGCCATGCATATAGTATATTAGCTTGCATTCTGTGCATGACTTGCTGAGTACCAAGTACTCACCCTTGCCTCAACACAACACCAGTTGAAGAGGAGACTACGCCAGCTTCGGAGGAGGAATTCCAAGAGGATCCGTCTACTTAGGGATGCGAGCCCAGTCAGTTGCCTGTGGTATACTGGATGGCGCCACGATGTTACCTTCGTTGTTTTTCCGCTGCTATTATTATTTTTCTCTGAATAAGTTTCGCCTTGAGAGGCATATATTTGTAACTTGGCCATAAGGTCGAGTAACCACTTTGGTTATTTAAATAAAGTACTTTGATAATATCGAATGGTATGATTGTGATATTTACCAATGTTAAGACTGTGTGCACTAGCGCGTTCCTGGACTAGTGCTGAATACACAGAGGGTCCGGATTTGCAAATTCGGGGTCCAACATATGGCTAGTGGATTCCGGATGCTCACGCCACATGTCCGGTGATAAGAATTGGTTCTCCTCCCTCACACGTGCATCTCATGCTGAAAGTGTTACTTTTGGAGATGCTTCTTCCTCTTCTGTTTTGGCAAAAGGTACAGTAAAGGTGAGTGACAAGTTTATATTCAAAGATGTGGTTCTTGTCGAAAACTTGAAATATAGCTTGCTTTCTGTCTCACAAATGATTGATGAAGATCTTGAAATAAGCTTTAAGAAAAATAAATGCAAAGTGTTAGATGCTTCAGGTGACCTTGTTTTCAGGATTTCACGCTTTGGAAGAGTATTTAAAGCTGACTTTGATGTATCACCTTCTTATAAGCATAGGTGTCTAGTTGCCAACGTTTATAAAGATTTATTCTTTTGGCATCGTAGACTTGGGCATATAGGTTTTGATCACCTCACTCGTGTTAGTGGTTTAGACCTCATTCGTGGTTTGCCTAAGCTTAAAGGTGATAGCAATTTAGTATGCTCTTCGTGTAGACATGGTAAGATGATTGCAGGTTCACATCCACCTCTTACCACGGTGATGACAAATGCTCCAGAACAGCTACTACATCTTGACACGGTTGGACCATCTCGAGTTCAATCCTTTGGAGGCAAATGGTATGTGCTTGTTATTGTTGATGATTTTTCTAGATACTCTTGGGTGTACTTTATGCCGTCTAAAGATGAGGCTTTTAGTCATTTTAGAAGTTTTGTTCTTAGACTTTCAGTTGATCATCCAGGAGCTCTTAGAGCTATTCGAAGTGATAATGGAACTGAGTTTAAAAATTCTTCCTTTGATCACTCTTGTGCTAAAAAGGAATTGATCATCAACTTTCATCACCTAAAGTGCCTCAACAGAATAGTGTAGTTGAAAGGAAAAATAGAATTTTGGTTAAGATGGCTAGAACTATGCTAGATGAACATCACAATCCTAGGAAATTTTGGGTTGAAGCAATTTCAACTGCATGCTATGTTTCAAACCGTATGTTTTTGAGATCAAAATTGGGTAAAACTCCATATGAACTTCGGTTTGGACGCAGGCCTACTGTTTCTCATTTTAGAGTTTTTAGATGCAAATGCTTTTTCTTGAAATCTGGAAATCTTGATAAGTTTGAAGCTAGGTCAACTGATGGCATATTTTTGTTGGATATCCTGCTCATACTCGTGGTTATCGTGTGCTTGTTTTGGAAACTAACAAAATTCTAGAAACCTATGAAGTTACTTTTGATGAGGCTAGTCCAGGCACTAGTCTAAGTGATGCAGGTACAAGTGCGTATGTTCAGGGGGAGAACATATTTGTTCATGAGAACGATGATGGTAATGTTGAGAATGAGGTGTTGACTCCTACTAATGCACAACCAGTTGTAACACCTTTGGCACCTACTACTACATCACCTATAGTTGGCCATCCTCAAGCTACAACATCTTCTGTACATGCTGAAAATGAAGGAGTCTCTGAAATTACGGCACCCTTGCACATTTAGAAAAGTCATCCACCTGAACAGATGATTGGAGATCAATAGCACGCCATAGCACATTTCTTTTGACCGTCGGATCAAAATCGTACGGTTAGATTGAACCGCGTAGTTTTGTTATTTCACAAGATTACATCTATTACTAGCCGTTGGATCCTAGATCAATGGCTCAGATTGCGCCACGTATGCCTGTTGAGTTCGGACCGCTCCGAACTCGGTAGAATCGTATCTGTAGGATTGAGATTGTACGGTTCGGATTAGGGCACGTATACCAGTTAAGTTTGGATCGGTCCGGTATCGGTTAGATCTGGACCGTCGGATTTAGAATCAACGGTCGAGATTGAATATCACGTCGTAGCACGTTTCGTGCGTGGAAATAGCACGCCACGCGTGTGATGATGTCATGATGATGTCATCGGTGGGTCCACTTGTCAGCGACACATTATTTTTCAAAAAATATATTTTTATTTTTTATCGTTTCGTTGCTGACGTCATGCTGACATCATATTTCCAAATTATCAATTCAAAAATAAATGAGTTAATTCGGTTTATTCTTTTTAATTGATGTTCAAACTTCAAATCGCTATAACTTTTGCGTTTTAACTCCGATTTGAGTGATTCCAATTTCAAAAATTTTGTAAAATCAATCTCTATTTAATGGTGAATTTTATTTAATTTTTGGACATGAGTTTTTCTCTGTTTTTATTTATTTGTTGTTTATTTATCCGTTATGAGTAAACGTTGAAGTAACCGAAGGCTTCGAAGGTGAAGTTTTGACCCAGGAGCCAGCTCAAGACCAAGAACAAGTGCTTTTTGAAGGCAAGTTATGCTTTGATCATGTTGAACCTACCTTTGAAAATTACTTTGATTCAAGTTATTGCATGCTAATTCAATTAGGAAATGCTTTAATTATTTCTGGGAATTAGTTAAATGCCAATTTTGCTGTATGCCACCTTGACATAAATAATTGTATGCCATGAACCCTTTGTCACCCTAGTTGTGAATTATTTAGTTGGACATTATTAAATTGCCAACATGGGTTAACTAGAACGTTTGTAGTATGCTTAGCCCTGCCACGTGTTAGTGACATGATTTTGGATAATCAATCATTAATGTTGACTTAATGAGATATGGAACATGTTTTGGAAAGTGTCATGTGTTATTGATGATGATGTTGATGGCACGTGGTGCATGGTAATCAACTGGGGGTGATAAAATGCTTTAGACTGGGGCATGTGGCAAGATTGATCTGGAGGACCATGATTGGTATCGGGAAAGTCATTTTGGTTCTTCAGGTAGTCTTGCCCTAGTCAATTAAGGACTTAACCTTGCAAGCCTTTGAATTGAGTTATTCATACAACCACAAGTCTGGAATGGGACAGACCTAGCTGATTAATTTGTTGATTCTAAACTTTAGTACTATTAAGGTGGTGTGAGGCCCGGGTAGTGGTAACCAGTCCTCGCAGGGGTTGGCTCACATGGCGCAAGAGGGGGGCCCTGGATGTGGTAAACAGTCCCACCAGTGTTGAAACCTTAGCGAGTAGTACTGGGTTTAGATAGGCATTGGAAAGGCTTTGTTACGGACTCTCGCCTTTGTGGTGTTTGGCTGTATCTTGTGGGTAAAATGTATAACCTCTACAGAGCGTAAAATCTATTCGAATAGCCGAGTCCGCGGTATTGGACATTGCTCGGGGATTACAGTCAAGGGTTAGACTTTTATGAAATTAAAAGTGGAGTTTGGAAACACTTGGGTTTGAAATTTTTGAACTGGACTTAGGATTGGGAAATACTTTAATTGTGAAATCATTGTGAAAGTTATTATCTTTAATACTGTATTACTGCTTTGCAATCTATTACTGTATTTACGAATGCTGCTTTACTACAAATGAACCTGTTAGCCATCCTTTGTAATAAGCCATGCATGTAGAGTATTAGAATTGCATTTCTGTGCATGACTTGCTGAGTACCAAGTACTCACCCCTTGCAACAATACAACATCAGTTGAAGAAGAAGCAATGCCTACACTGGAGGAGGAGTTCCAGGAGGAGCCAACGAACTAGGGGAAGAGCCCAGTCAGTTGCTTGTGGCATATTGGTTGGCACCAAGCGTTTCTTTATTTTTCCGCTGCAGTTATTTCTTTTAATAAGTTTCCGCCCTGCGAGGCGTACTTTTGTAACTTGACCATAAGGTCGAGCAACCAGTTTGGTTAGTTAAATAAAGTACTTTATTAATTCACTGAGTATGATTGTGATATGTGCCGATGTTGAGACCATGTGCACTAGCGTGATCCTGGACTAGTGTTGAATACACAGAGGGTCCGGATTTGCATATTCGGGTCCCGATAGTTCACTTCTGTACCTCACTGCATCAAGGCTGGATATACAATTTGCTGTGTGCTTGTGTGGTCATTTTCAAGCTTCTCCGCGTGCTTCACATCGACAAGCGATCAAGCGAATTTTCAGGTATCTCCATGGTACTCAAGATTTTAGTATTTGGCTTTCTGCTTCCTCATGCATTAGTTTAAGAGCTTTCTCTGATGCTGATTTTGGAGGATGTAGAATTGATAGAAAAAGTACATCTGGTTCATGTCACTTCTTGGGTAATTCTCTTATTGCATGGTCATCTAGAAAACAATCTTCTGTTGCACAATCAACTGCTGAATCTGAATATGTGGCTGCTGCTAGTTGTTGTTCTCAAATTCTTTGGATAGTAGCTACACTCAAAGATTATGGGGTTAATTTGGATAGTGTTCCTCTTTTGCGCGATAACACTAGTGCAATATGTATTGCTAAGAACCCTGTGAAACATTCTATGACAAAACATATTGATATCAGATTTTATTTTCTCAGAGATCATGTAGAAAAAGGAAATATTGTGCTTCACCATGTGGATACTGAACATTAATTGGCAGACATTTTCACAAAACCTTTGTCTTCTTCTCGTTTTGCTTTTATTCGGGGAGAACTTGGCGTTGTTCACCCAACAGGCTTGTTTTGAGGGGGAGTTTGTGAAGACTTTGTGATTTTTTGTTTACACTTGTGTTTCTCTGTATTTCTTAAATGAAAAACAAAAAAAGGAAAATATTGAAAAAGTAATGAGCATTATTTTTTATTCTCATATGTTATTTGAAGCCATGATTATGCTACAAGGTCATTGCAACTTTATCTCTATGCATATGTGGTGTAGTTTATGGCATGCCTGTTTAAATGGAATGAAAACTTGAATTAAATCTTGTCATAGTTGAACTTTCTTAGCTATCTTGATCCTGCTCAAAAAGTGCTCAATATGAAAATTTTCAAAGTTAAAGAGCTAAAAGCTCAAAAAGTGATATTTGATAGATGCAAGATCAAGGTTATGCACTGTCGCACTTCTTCTTTACGAGACTGCTTATCATTGCACTTTGATATGAACTTGGAAGAAGTTGTGTATGACCGAAACCATGAAACCTTAAGCTCCTTGCTTGGCATGGTTGAAAAGTAAGGCTGACTGCATATAACTCCTTGCATTTTTATATTCTGTTGCAATCATTCATTAAATCAGCTTTTGAAGCACCAAAGAAGTGCACAAAAATTTCAATGTTTTTAGGTTTTGAGATAGTTGAGCAAGGGAGATCACGCCATGCAAAAAATTGTTAATAGTACTTGATTTCTAGTTATGCTTACTCTACATTGTCTATGTTTAGATTTGAGGGTGCAAGTACTTTTGATAGCATGACTTGAAGGATGTTACATTTGTGGATGATTTATAATGCTCATTACATAAAAAAACATGACAAATTCAAAACAAACAAAAAGATTTTGTTCTTTTTTTGTATTCTTGATGAATCCATTGTCAAAGGGGGAGAGTTTTGGACACATATTGCACATTCACACACATTTTTCTTCTTAGGGGGAGATTTTTCTTATTTTCACCTAGGAGGAGTTTTTCACTTTGCATTTTTATCAAAGGGGGAGATTTGGACTTTTTGATTTTCAAACCTGTTGATCTCAAAAAAAAATTTTAAAAAGGTTTCCCTGTGAAGTGAATGCTAATTTTCAATTCTAAGTGATGTTGCCAATGTTTTCATCAAGGGGGAGATTGTGAAATCATGTGCTGAAAAATTGGTTTAGAATTGAATTTGCAAAATGTGCTTGTGCTTGTATTGTTCAATTTGATCATTTAATATGCTTGTGATAGCATGGTTAAGTGCCTTCAAGATACAGAGACCTCCTGCTTTACGTCGGACCAAATTGTTAAGAAACAGTAAGTTTTACATGTACGCTGGACCAAATCTTTTGGTCCGTCGTGAACGGCGTTTTGAGGTGTGTTTTCGTATGTACTAGACCAACTTTTTGGTCTGCCGTGAACATGAGTTTGAGGCTTTTTCGCTGGATCAAGTTTCTTGAAAAATAGTAAGTTTTACATGTACGCCGGACCAAAGTTTTTGGTCTGCCGTGAACGTGGTTTTTGCTGGACCAAATCTTCGAGAAACAGAAGGTTTCACATTTACGCCGGACCAACTTTCTGGTCCGTCGCGAACGTGAAAAAGGGACTTTGCGCCTGACCAAAATAGAAGTCTTTTTGTGTGTACGCCGGACCAATGTTTTTGGTCCGTCGTGAATGGCATTTTCAAGAGTTGATCTCGTGTTTACGCCGGACCAAAGTTTCTGGTCCGCCATGAATATGAATCTGAGACAAATGCGCCGGACCAAGTTTCTCAAGTAACCAAGAGTTTGACGTGTACACCGGACCAATTTTTTGGTCCGTCGTTAGTGACACCGGGCCAAAGTTTTGGTCCGGCGTGAACAACTTTTTGAAGGTTGATCCCTTGTGTGCGCCAGATTGATTTTTTTGGTTCGGCGTGAATGTGATTTTCTAAGGTTAACTCCTTGTGTTTGAATCAAATTGGTTTTGGTTCGATTTGATGATTATGAAATTCATATGGATTTTATAATGCATGTTTTGATTTTATGCAATGCTCGTGTGAGTAGTTGCATGGACTAATTGAGCCAAGTTGGGAAGAACTTGTGCTCGGAATATTGTTTTGTGGATTGTTCATGTGCAGGTGTTGCTCGAGGGTGAACGTGGTCGATGACGTGACTGGAACTAGGTTCATGGAGGAACTGAGGTTCGGGACTAGGTTTAGGGAGGAATCGAGGTCTTGATAGTCAAGGGTGTCATGCGAAACGTTCGGGCGAGAGAACAGTACACATGGAGGCTGGTTAGTAACGTGAGTATGGCAAGTGAGCCATATGCGTGCATAGTTGTAATTGTTTGGGGTAGCCGGTGAAAGTGCATCTAGGCCCCCTTAAATGGTTTTGGTTGATTAATGACAAATGATTAAAGAATCTAACATGTTCAACTAGTGCATGAACAGGTGAATGCTTTGAATAGAGATCATCTACGATCATCGGGCATCCTCAGACGTCATTGAGTGAGAAAAACGGCAACTGTGAATGTAATTTTCATATTGTTGAGTCATAGGTTTGCCGTACTATTAAGAGGGGTGCGTTAAAATTGGTCTAGAGATGGTCTATATGCTCAGATGAATGATTCTAGTCTCTTGAGAGCGTTTAAGTTGTCTCCCATGCATTGGAATTTAGTAAGCTGAAATTTCGAGTCGGATGTTCCGATGTTGGATCGGAAGTTCCGAAACTCAGACATTCCGATGTGTGGTTGCACTTCAGTCCGTAGTGCGTTGTTTGGGTCGGATATTCCGATATTTAATATCGGATATTCCGATGCCTGTTAGTTCTCGAAAAGGGTTCTCTCTGTTTAGTTCGGACAGTCCGAAGTTTACCTTCGGAACTTCCGAAGTGGTTGTTTCTCAGTTTGGGAACTCTCTGTTTGGTTCGGATGTTCCGATATTGACATCGGACATTCCGATATTGACATCGGACATTCCGATTTGGACTTAGAAAGTTTTGTTGAGTTCTTTTTCTGAGTAACATCGGAAGTTCCGAGGTGGTATTCGGATACTCCGATGCTTGTAGTTTTCGACCGTTGGGAGCTGTCCCAATTCTGGTTATTTGCACTCATCGGATGTTCCGATGTTTCGATCGGACATTCCGATGTGTGGCTGAGTGCGGGTATAACGGCTAGTTTTGAACCAAAACTATAAATACCCCACTCCTCTCCCTTTAGAGGGTTACTCACTTCTTTTGGCTGAGCACTTTGAGCACACCTTAGAGCTTTCTTGAGTCCTCCTTGATCTAAGTGATCATCTAGTGTGTGAGGAAATCTAGTGTGGTTGTGAGCTAGTGAAAAAGGAAAGATTCATTCATCTTGAGCACTTGAGAGCATCTCCAAGATCAAGAGTCAAACGCACTCATTTCTCTTGGAGGTTGAAGGACTCCTAGACGGCTAGGCGTCACTCACAAGCTCCCAACGTTTGTGGGAAGCCGTGAGAAGTTTGTGAAGGCCGGCTCCGCCTCCGAAAGGAAAGGAACCAAAAGTGAAACCAAGCCTCAAGTGCGACCGAGGTTTGGGAGGTGTGACACTACGGTATGGTGTGACATTATAGAATGTGAAATTAGAGAATAAAACCTTTCGGCTTGAGGTTTACTCACGTTTTTGGGCCTTTCGAAGTGTTGTGTCACCACGGAGTGTCGGAACCTTATAAATTGTGAATGATGAGGTCAAAAACATTATGAGATGTGGAAATAAGGTTAAAACCATAGGGTGTGGAGGTTAATAGCGTTTCCGGGCCGTTTCTGGGGTTTTGGGCCTTCCCGGGGGAGTTTGGGCCTAAAAGTGGGGGTTGTGGGCTTTGGTGGGATGGAGTGGGAATCCATTTAGGATTAGGATTAGGTGTGGGGGTTGGTTAAAGGCCTCCCCCCTGCCCCTTGCTGCCCCCACCTGGTTTGTACGCCCCCCACCTCCTTGGTGCCCTAGCCGCACCACCTCCCTCCCCCTCTCACCCCTTGGCCGTGCGCCCCACCTCCCTTTGCTCCCATGCCTCCCCACATCTCCACCACCTCTCCTCCACCCCCTTGCTGCCCTAGGGTAGTCTCCCCACCCCTGCACCTCAAGGATCCCTCCATTGGAAGCGAGGAGCGAGGAGCGATTCGGGTGGAGATCCATTCAGTTTTCGTGCATTGGTCAAAGGTATGGCCATGGTAATCCTTGGGATTGGTCTAGGTACTGTTCTAAGGGTGTTTATCAAGTTTTTAGATCAATTGGTGTTGCTGGAATCAAGTAGATTGGATTAGATCTAGATGTTACCACGTTTCTGTTTTGGGATAGCATGAGCAGTCGACCTAGGGTTCACGTTTTCGCCAATTTAGATTTGGAATCTGGTCGTACGGATGTTGAAGAAGTTGTAGATAATTTCATTATATTTCAGTGGACTTAAAGAACGTTAAATTCCGATCACCCGTTTGAAAGTTATGACTGTTTTACCAAGCGTGTTAAAATCTGTGATGCGATTGGAACAGATTACGGTAATCTGTAGATTAAACAACTTTAGATTCAGAATCAGTCTTTCCATATATCTAGAAAAAGTTGGGAAATTTCCTAAGATACGCGAGGATGTACTCGTTTAATCGATTCAGAGTCCCAGAACTCAAGTTATGCCTTTTGCAAGGCTGCTGTCCCGACGGGACAGAACCTCTGTTTTTTAGGTTTTGCGAGTAGTTGGCAATGTCGGGGTAGATGAGGGTTTGCGTACTATTTTGTGGACATGATTGTGAGTGTGTGGTACCAATGTGCAGGTGGTGCGACCCCGGGAGTGCCTTCTACTTCCCGCCAATCCGTTGCCCGTGGTTGAGGCAAGTGTGTTGTAATGGATAGCGAGTTGTAGGTTGCTTGTTGAGAATAGATGGAATTGACTACATGATATATGATCACTTGCCATGCTTTAATGATTGCCAATGATATGATGAGCATGTTTATTATGTTATGATGCCATGTGTTAATATGTGAGTTAAATATGATGTTGGCATAATTGCATACATGACATGTTACATGGCCCGGGTGGTGAGAAAGTCATAACTAATCCGGGAAGGTCGGTGAGAAAGATATGACTAATCCGGAGAGCCAATGAGTAAGTCCTACATCGTGATTCCATTCACCGCGGTGAACGGAAGCGAGGAGTAGGCACCCTCCATCTTCGGGATGGAAGGGGGGAGAGGGTGCACACCGACGGTTGTGTACTCAACCATACCGGTATGAGTTTCCAAGGAGACATGAGCATCGCATTGCATTGCATACACAATGATGATGAAACGGATATGTGATCATGAATGAGATGATACATGATGTGAGTTGTTGAAGCCATGTATTTGTTTATGTTTGTACCATTGCAATATACTTGCTGAGTGATGAACTCACGCTTGTGTTTATGTTGTTTTTCTTAGGTACCATGAAACCGGCATGCGGGAAAAAGGGGTTAGCTACACATCTACATGTAGCTCCACACAAATTAGACAGTGTTACCACTTGGAGTCATGATAATGAAAGTATTGCCATGAAACTTGGAGAATTGCTTAACTGTGTGCTCGGTCTTACTATTTGATTCGTTTAGCTCATGAAGTGGTTGAATGCCTTATCCTGAACATAGTGTTGCTATGTCACATGTTATTGCTGTTTTAGATGCTTTTCCATTATGATATAACTTGTGATACTGTTGTTGATCCTTCAATTCATGTTAAAACAAAGGAGATGCTGCCGAAATCTCGGTTTTTATCATGTGCGCCTTTGCTGTAATTTACTTGTAATTGTGGTATTTAGAGGTTGCTTAGTCTATGTTTGGTAGCATTCGGGCATATTAAATGCCGGGGTGTTACAGTTGGTATCAGAGCGGGCTGTAGATCCTTGGAATGTGTATTTTTAGTGTCATACTAGAGGGTACAACTAAAATGTGATGTGGAATAACTTAGAAACATGGCCTAGGTTTTAACTAAAATTTTGTTATAGGATAGCAACATTAAAACTTGCAAAAGTGGTATAACTAATCTAAAATTTGACACACAATGGATGCACAGTAGGAAAAGGGTATGGGTATCGTTTCCTTACGCTTAAATGTTGTATTTAAGCTTTGATATTGAATGCTTCATTTGATAATGCATGTTGCTATGTCAATGAGATAAATGATTGAATTGTTCTTGTGGTGGTGATAAAGTGGGGTTGTGGTGCCAAAGGGTTTCGGTCACCTCTTTTTTTTCATATTAAGGGTCAGGTTTGACGGTGTGGTCGGTTAGCGCCATCACCGAAGAACTATTAACCCCTGTAGGAGAAGAGTGCTTACCCTTTCTGTCGTAAATCGGGTAGTTGACTGGAGTCAAATAGAAGAGTTTGGTGGTGGATTCCTTCGTATGTTCTTTGCCATTCTGACGGTCGGTTTTCGTTGCTTTTCTTGGCTTTAGTTGAGTTGAATCAAATGAAAAGTGTTGGGTTTGCGCGGATTGTGTCGTTTGCGGTGTGTTGTTCTGTCTTCCTTGGCTGAAGACGAAGAAGAGGAGTCTAGTGTTGCGCTTCTTTTGGGCGCCTTTACAGTTTTGATGTTTAGTTCGTTGATTGCTTTATGGGGAAGAAGCATTCAATTTATTCCTGTGTTTGTCTTTCTCCGAGGTTAAAGGAGTTATTGCAGAGTTATGCCAGACCTGGCTGTCAGGGCTGAAGTTCTGTGGCTTTGTAGTAGTACGTGGTGTTTGATTTCGTTATTTTACTGGTTTAAGAAATCATCCTTGAAAAAAACCTTCTTGTTTCGTGAAAGATTGGGGTTTGGTGTTAAGGTTTTATTTGCAAAGGTTTATTTGGTCGGTTGGTTCCCTCCTGTGGGAGTCTTTGAGATTGAAAAGTATTTTGGAGAATTCCTTTGCATGACCAAGTTTGGGTTTGTCTCAGTGCAATTTTGAGAGTCAAGTTTCCTTATGAATTTGGGATGAGTTTTAAAACTAAAATGCTGCAAACAAAGTAAGTAGTCTTTTGACTGAAATCGTTTGTCCCTAGTAAGAATTGATGTTTAGCATGTTATGTAGTAGGTAACAATGTGGTTTATGGATTGATGTGTTGCTAAGTTAACTTTTGAGTTGAATCAATTCAATGTGATTAATATCTCTAGCTTGAGAATAAATAGACTACTTGTGTTGTAGTTTACTCTTAGTGAGAATGATTAAATGTGTTAATGTACATGCGTAGAAGCTGTTGCTTTGTTATAAAAGTGCTTATGACCCCCGATAATGTTTAAAAGTTTTAAACCCTGATGCATAGTTAAAACATTAAGATGATGTAGATCTTTATTACCGTTAAAGAAACTTTCTTTGGTTGTTTAAAGATGTTCTAATCTAATGGAGTAATAGAGGAATTTAATCGTGTTGCCTAGTGACTTTAATTTGGAAGTTGATTAGAGTTGCTATTTACGTTGTTGCAAACTACTAGTATATTTGGAAGTATGCAGTTGTGTCCCTTCAATGCTAGTATTGATATCAATTGAGAAGACATAAGACTTATTGTTAATGATGTTGTTAAGGGCAGTGTTAATGCTAGTATTCAATTTATTTTAAATAGTTGGAGTATGTTGTGTGGTGGTAATTTGGTTATCACCTATGTATAGGGTAGCTAAAAGTAATGTTGTTGGTTAATGATTATGCCCGTTTGTTGTTATTGATGACTAAGTAGTGGTGGTAATTGTTTAGATTACTTGTTGAAAACCATGGTTAAAATAGAGGAAAATTTTAACATGTTGCGATGGAGTGAGCTTTGGATAATTAACATGATGTACAATTTCATCCTTAATGAATGTATGTCGTAGAATCATATTTACATGTTGAAGTCGCTTGTTAACTGAATAAGTTTCGATTGTCGAGACGTTTACATATAGGTGGTATGACAGTTATTGGTTGGTCACGCTGAAAGTTTTGTTGGAGCACTTGTTTCAAATCTAGAATATGATGTTATTTGTTATGTTGGTCAATGGGGATCTTGTTGACTTAGTCTTCGTGCGATGTCTTTTCGTAAGCATCATAAACTTTATTTATAAATATTGGGGAAGATAATAAGAGAAAGAATTTGTTGTGAAGCTTTTGGTTGTATTGTGTTGGGGCTCCTCAGGGAGTAGATAGTAATTATTGAAGTCTTTTAATGGAAAGCGTAGTGGAGTACTAGAGATGGTTCTTTTTATGCTGAGCTTGTGTTTAAAAGTTTTTGGACTGGTTTGGTTGTTTGCCATTTTGGTTGAAGGGTTTTCGGTCAAGGTGTTCCATATGCTGTGTTTCAGAGTTTCCCTAAACCTCGTAGAAATTGGTGCAAATATTTGGTTTTGGCTAATTTGTTTAGTCGGTGCTATGAGTATGGATTTACACCCCAAAAGTTTTTGAGTGGATCGCGCTCCTTCGCGTCCACACTAAATTATCTTTGGAATAAATTTTAAAGGAAACAGATGGACTTAGTGGGTTGTGTTGGAAACTCTTGAGATTTAATTTGTAACTCTTTTGGGCTAGAGTTGGAGTTGTTTTGAAAATGTGTGTGATGTTTGCGAGTGCTTCAAAAAGGTGGACTTTATGAAAGTTTTACAAAGTGATTTTGTTAGTGAGGTGTTCCCCTTTTGGGAATGAGTTTCCCTCTCCTTGAGGAAGTTTGTGATGGTTGTGGGAGCAGATGTTCGACTTGAAATTTTGATGTTCTCTTCCAAAATGTTGAATTTGGAGGAAATGCAATGTTGTGCAAGTTCAGTTTTCAATTGATGTGGGTTCTTTTACGACGTGGTGTTTTACTGTCAACTATGTTGCCGTCATAGTCTATATGAATTTCCGCAACCTTCGATGTTAATTGTGTTTCCATCATTTGATACCGAGGAAGAAGTCATTTGGTGAATGACTATTCGGTGTCGTTGTTACATGATGAATGAAGGGTGAAAAAGGAAAACGAGACATTGTTTATGCATAATTAATCATAAAGGAGTCGACGAGCCAGGTCGGTGAGAAAGTCATATAAGGATATATGACTAATCCGGAGTACTCCTGAAAAGTGTGCATGCATGTCAAGAATCGAGATGTCCATTTCTTTCTAGTATGAAAGGAAAGAATGAAGAAATTATGGTATTTTGGTTGTGGTGTAGGGGATTTATGCTTCCTTTGTGATTTGGCTTGGATGTTGCCGAATTCTTTCCAAAATGGTTGTTAACGCTTTGGGTTTGAGTTGTCGTGTGTACACTTGGGCTTGATAGCTAAGTGTTTTTGTGTGAGGGCGAGACCCTCTTAAGAAAGGAACCAATTGTAGTTTGGTAAGGTTTTTCGATCCTAGCTTGGGGCTAGGTGTCGAACCTTAGTGGTATAAGGGTGGTTTGTGATGGAGGTTGATGATGTATGGGTTTAACCATTATTAAGAGTAGCGATGGGTGGAAGTGAAGTTGACGGTAGTTCGGTGATATTTGTCCTGCCGTGAGCAATTGTCGTCACTAGTTGTTCTTGGATTTGAGTCTTGTCTGGGAAAGGATGGAATAAAATGTTAGTATGATCGTGTATCGGAAGGGCAAGTGTGCCTTAATGAGTTTTCCCCTCGATGGAAATTTTCGGGAATGTAGAAAGGTCGTTAAAGGAATTGTGACTTCCTTTGATTATGTCATGTTGAGTTTAATGGAGTATGGTAGTCAGGTTGGTTGTGATAGAAGAATGAAGTGTTTGCCGTGAGGATTTGAGCGTTTTGGGTTGATGGAGCCCTTTGTGGTTGAAACGCAAATTCTGTTTGGGAATGGAAGTGAAGGTCGACCTGTGAGAGGTCGCCCTTAATTGAGCTAGATCAGTACTTTTCTCGCCAAGTGTTGGTTTTGAGAACTCGCTTGTCGTTTGTTTCGGTTTGAGGTTTCGTGCGGTTGTTTTGTGCTGCAGAAAAGTCTTTTGTCCCTTGGGGATTTTGTTGTTGTTTTATTGGCGTCCTTCGGATTTTAGGTCGAATCCTGTTGAAGGGGGGAAGAATGTGACACTACGGTATGGTGTGACATTATAGAATGTGAAATTAGATAATAAAACCTTTCCGCTTGAGGTTTACTCACGTTTTTGGGCCTTTTGAAGTGTTGTGTCACCACGGAGTGTCGGAACCTTATAAATAGTGCATGATGAGGTCAAAAACATTATGAGATGTGGAAATAAGGTTAAAACCATAGGGTATGGAGGTTAATAGCGTTTTCGGGCCGTTTCCGGGGTTTTGGGCCTTCCCGGGGGAGTTTGGGCCTAAAAGTGGGGGTTGTGGGCTTTGGTGGGATGGAGTGGGAATCCATTTAGGATTAGGATTAGGTGTGGGGGCTGGTTAAAGGCCTCCCCCCTGCCCCTTGCTGCCCCCACCTGGTTTGTGCGCCCCCCACCTCCTTGGTGCCCTAGCCGCACCACCTCCCTCCCCCTCTCACCCCTTGGCCGTGCGCCCCACCTCCCTTTGCTCCCTTGCCTCCCCACATCTCCACCACCTCTCCTCCACCCCCTTGATGCCCTAGGGTAGCCTCCCCACCCCTGCACCTCGAGGATCCCTCCATTGGAAGCGAGGAGCGAGGAGCGATTCGGGTGGAGATCCATTCAGTTTTCGTGCATTGGGCAAAGGTATGGCCATGGGAATCCTTGGGATTGGTCTAGGTACTGTTATAAGGGTGCTTATCAAGTTTTTAGATCAATTGGTGTTGCTGGAATCAAGTAGATTGGACTAGATCTAGATGTTACCACGTTTCTGTTTTGGGACAGCATGAGTAGTCGACCTAGGGTTCACGTTTTCGCCAATTTAGATTTGGAATCTGGTCATACTGATGTCGAAGAAGTTGTAGATAATTTCATTATCTTTCAGTGGACATAAAGAACGTTAAATTCCGATCATCCGTTTGAAAGTTATGACTGTTTTACCGAGCGTGTTAAAATCTGTGACGCGATTGGAACAGATTACGGTAATCTGTAGATTAAACAACTTTAGAGTCCGAATCAGTCTTTCCATATATCTAGAAAAAGTTGAGAAATTTCCTAAGCTATGCGAGGATGTACTCGTTTAATCGATTCGTAGTCCCAGAACTCAAGTTATGCCTTTTGCAAGGCTGCTGTCCCGACGGGACAGAACCTCTGTTTTTTAGGTTTTGCGAGTAGTTGGCAATGTCGGGGTAGATGAGGGTTTGCGTACTGTTTTGTGGACATGATTGTGAGTGTGTGGTACCTATGTGCAGGTGGTGCGACCCCGGGAGTGCCTTCTACTTCCCGCCAATCCGTTGCCCGTGGTTGAGGCAAGTGTGTTGTAATGGATAGCGAGTTGTAGGTTGCTTGTTGAGAATAGATGGAATTGACTACATGATATATGATCACTTGCCATGCTTTAATGATTGCCAATGATATGATGAGCATGTTTATTATGTTATGATGCCATGTGTTAATATGTGAGTTAAATATGATGTTGGCATAATTGCATACATGACATGTTACATGGCCCGGGCGGTGAGAAAGTCATAACTAATCCGGGAAGGTCGGTGAGAAAGATATGACTAATCCGGAGAGCCAATGAGTAAGTCCTACATCGTGATTCCATTCACCGCGGTGAGCAGGCGAGGAGTAGGCACCCTCCATCTTCGGGATGGAAGGGGGGAGAGGGTGCACACCGACGGGTGTGTACTCAACCATACCGGTATGAGTTTCCAAGGAGACATGAGCATCGCATTGCATTGCATACACAATGATGATGAAACGGATATGTGATCATGAATGAGATGATACATGATGTGAGTTGTTGAAGCCATGTATTTGTTTATGTTTGTACCATTGCAATATACTTGCTGAGTGATGAACTCACGCTTGTGTTTATGTTGTTTTTCTTAGGTACCATTAAACTGGCATGCGGGAAAAAGGGATTAGCTACACATCTACACGTAGCTCCACACAAATTAGACAGTGTTACCACTTGGAGTCATGATAATGAAAGTATTGCCATGAAACTTGGAGAATTGCTTAACTGTGTGCTCGGTCTTACTATTTGATTCGTTTAGCTCATGAAGTGGTTGAATGCCTTACCCTGAACATAGTTTTGCTTGTCATTTTTGCTAAGATTGTTTCTAAGATTGTTTTTTCTAGTAATCTCTTCTTTAAGTCGAAGTCTATCGGACATTCCGAACATTTACCGAAAATTCCGATTTCTTCGGAAGTTCCGATACATTACCGGAAGTTCCGATACTCTTTCCGCTGCGACGAATTTAGTTTTAATTTTTAAATTGCCTATTCACCCCTCCCCTCTAGGCAACTTTCTCATCTTTTCAATTGGTATCGGAGCTTGACCTTCTCGAAGGTTTAACCGCCTGAAGGGAACGTGATGGCCAACACCGGATTGAAGGTTGTCGTGTCGGGAGAAGAGGATAGTCCAAATGCCGGACATGGAACTCCCGGGAAGACCAAGGAAGGTGACACTTCAACACCTTCGCAGGGAGTGCAAATTCCTTTTAACTATGAAAAATCTAATTACGCTTCATCTCATTCCTACATTACTGTGCCCTCCGGGCGTGCACCTTTCTTTGATGGCACGTACTATTCCGCTTGGAGGCACAAGATGAAAATGCATTTAATGTCTCTCCATCCTAGTGTTTGGAAGATTGTTTGCACAGGTCTAGACATGCCGGAAGATGACATGGAGCTCACGCCGGAGCAAGAGCAAAATATTCACCGCAACGCTCAAGCCGCAAGTGTGTTGGTTGGAGCTTTGAGTCCCGAAGAATTCAACAAAGTGGATGGCCTAGAAGAAGCCAAAGAGATATGTGACACACTCCAAGTAGCTCATGAAGGAATATCCAGTGTGAGGGAATCAAGGATCGAGTTGCTTGAAGGAAAGTTGGGGAGATTTGTTATGAATGATGATAAAACTCCACAACAAATGTATGATCGCTTGATGGTCCTTGTCAACAAGATTCGAGGGCTGGGAAGCAAGGAAATGACGGATCATGTTGTGGTGAAAAGGATGTTGAGAGCCTTCGCTCCAAGGAACTCGACTCTCGTGACACTTATACGAGAGCGAAAAGATTTCAAAAGCCTCACTCCAAATGATGTTCTTGGAAGGATTCTTTCACATGAGCTTATGGAGGAAGAGGCAAAAGAAGTAAAGAACCTTGCCAAGCAAAGTTCGAGCTCAAGATCGAAAGGGATAGCGTTGAAGGCAAGTAAGAAGGAAGAATCAACCTCAAGTGATGAAGAGGAAGATGAAAGCGAAGGTGAAGAAGACTTGGCCTTGTTTGTAAAAAAATTCAAGAAATTTCTCAAGTACGACGGGTCAAGTAAATACAAGAAAAACTACAATGACAAATCAAGAAGAAGAAGAAACACAAAGAGAGCTTGCTATGAGTGCGGTGAAGTTGGACACTTCATCGCCGATTGTCCGAAGAAGAAAAATACTTCGAGTGAACAAAAGAAGGGTGAACCAAACAAGAAAAACAAGACTTATAAGAAGAAGCACTCGGGGTGAGCTCATATTGGAGAAGAATGGGATTCAAATGACTCCGACACCGACACCAACACCGATGATGAAGGAGTCGCCACCATTGCCATAGAAGCCGCTCCACCAACCAAGTCACTATTCGGGGAATTGAGCGACAACGACTCCGACCACGACGCGCCTATTTGTCTTATGGCCAAAGGGCGCAAGGTAATGGCTAAAACAAAACCCCCTAGTAGTGATACTGAATTAGATAGTGATGATAGTGATGATGATGATGCTCTATTGTGTGATTTGAGCAAATCGGCTATTGCCAAAATCCATAAGCTATTGAAAAGAATAGATAGCCAAGAGGAGACTCTTGAGAAACAAGAAGGGTTACTAATTTGTGAAAAGAAGAAAACTCTTGCTCTCGAAAAGATCCTCACAAAAGAAAAGGAGACCATTGAATTGTTAACCAAAAAGCTTGATTTGGCTAATAATTCAATTGCAATGCTTAAGGGTTCAAATGAGTCACTTCAAGAGAATGTTATAAGTCTAGAAAACAATCTTCAAGCTCTTGAAGTACAAATTGAATCTCTTAATGATCTTAATTCTCCAATTGTTGATTCATCATTGGCGTCTATTCCTTCCACTAGCAATGGTTGCTCTCGTTGCTACAATATTGATATTAATGCTTGTACTACTAACTCTCAATTTGTGCAAGTATTAAAAGGCGAGAACGAGAGACTTAGTGCCTTGGTAAGGTACGGTTGCATAAAGACTTATCAATCCAAGGATGCCCTATATAAGACTATTAATGGTCGAGGTAACAAAAACAAAGAAGGTCTAGGATATGATAAGTACGAATGCAAAAGAAATGACCGTGTGGTGGTGAAAGGTAAGGAGTGCATCAAGTTTGTTAAAGGAAATGACAAACAACCATTGACCACCACACAAGTCATTAAGACCGGGCAAGAATCAAAGAATCATAGAATCATCTTCAACATCATACATCTCATTCTATTCACTATGCATCCATTATGTTGAAGAGAAATCACCGTGGTAAAGTGATTGCTCATTTCGTCGGTGCCCACAACTCTAGTGAAATGAGCAAGAAGAAGGTGTGGGTACCGAAGGCTTTAATCACTAACATGCAAGGACCCAAAAAGATTTGGGTACCTAAAAACAAGATCTAATGTGCTCTTGTAGGATTATACCTCCGGTGGATCAAGTTGGGTGCTTGATAGTGGTTGCACAAACCACATGACCGGAGAAAAGAAAATGTTTTCATCTTTTGATGAGAAAGGGTCACAATATGAAAATATTGTGTTTGGTGATAATGGTAAAGGTGAGGTAATGGGATTAGGTAAAATTGCTATTTCTAATGATCATTCCATTTCCAATGTCCTTCTAGTTAAATCTTTAAATTACAACTTGTTGTCCGTATCACAACTTTGTGAAATGGGCTACAATTGTCTATTTACTAATGTAGATGTGACCGTCTTTAGAAGAGATGATTCCTCAATTGCCTTTAAAGGATATTTGAAGGGTAAGCTCTATTTGGTTGATTTCAATGCAAATAGCGCTAAACTTCAAACATGCTTAATGGGAAAGTCGAGCATGGGTTGTTTGTGGCATCGTCGATTAGCCCATGTTGGCATGAGAAATCTCGACAAACTTCTTAAAGGGGATCACATCATTAGACTAACGAATGTTGAGTTTGAGAAAAATAATCTGTAGCGCTTGTCAAGCAGGAAAGCAAGTTGGAGCGCGTCATCCTGCAAAGAACATCATAACAACGACAAAACCATTGGAGCTTCTACATATGGACCTCTTCGGACCCGTTGCTTATATAAGCATCGGAGGTAACAAGTATGGTTTAGTCATTGTTGATGATTTTTCTCGCTTCACGTGGGTTTTCTTTTTGCAAGAGAAGAGTGAAACTCAAGGCATATTCAAGAAGTTCGCAAGAAGAGCCCAAAATGAATTCGAGTTGAAGATCAAGAAGATTCGAAGCGATAATGGAAGCGAATTCAAGAATACTCAAGTCGAAGAATTCCTTGATGAAGAAGGGATCAAGCACAAGTTCTCCGCTCCATACTCCCCTCAACAAAATGGAGTGGTGGAAAGAAAGAATCGGACATTAATAGAGATGGCAAGAACAATGCTTGATGAGTATAAGATCTCCGATCATTTTTGGGCGGAAGCCGTCAACACCGCTTGTCATGCCATCAACCGATTATATCTCCACAAGATATTGAAGAAAACGGCATATGAACTCCTCACCGGTAACAAACCAAATATTTCATATTTTAGAGTTTTTGGTAGCAAGTGTTTTATCCTAAACAAGAAGCCTAAGAACTCTAAATTTGCTCCACAGATCGATGAAGGCTTCTTACTAGGATATGGATCAAATGCTTACGCCTATCGTGTTTTCAACAAAACCACGGGTTGTGTTGAAATAGCGAGAGACGTGACATTTGATGAATCTAACGGCTCTCAGGCAGAGCAAGTTGATTTGAATGTGTTAGAAAATGAGGAAGAGCCAAGTATTGCAATCAAGAAGATGGCAATAGGTGAAGTAAGGCCGCAAGAAAAGAAGCACCAAGACAATTCATCTACACAAGTAGAGCCTCCTACTTCAAATCAAAGTCAAGACATTCCTCAAGATAGTCCAAGCAAACTATTGGAGGATGATCAAATTGAAGATAATGAGCCAATTCAACAAACGTCTCAAATGCCGCATCCAAGAGTGCATCAAAGCATCCAAAGAGATCACCCCGTCGATAATATTCTTGGTGATATCCAAAAGGGGGTAACTACACGCTCTAGAGTATCTAATTTTTGCGAATTTTACTCTTTTGTGTCTACTTTGGAACCTTTGAAGGTAGAAGATGCATTAAAGGATCCGGGTTGGGTAATGGCAATGCATGAAGAGCTCAACAACTTCGTTAGAAACAAAGTGTGGTCACTAGTGGAAAGACCTAATCAAAACGTGATAGGAATCAAATGGGTCTTCCGCAACAAGCAAGACGAAAACGGAGTTGTTACAAGAAATAAGGCTCAGTTGGTAGCTCATGGATTCACTCAAATTGAAGGTTTGGATTTTGGTGAGACTTATGCTCCTGTTGCTAGACTAGAGTCAATTCGTATATTGGTTGTATTTGCTACTCACCATGATTTTAAGCTTTATCAAATGGACGTCAAGAGTGCTTTCCTAAACGGTCCAATCGCCGAATTAGTCTACATTGAGCAACCACCGGGAATGGAGGACCACAAGAACCCTACACATGTTTACAAACTCCATAAGGCGCTCTACGGGCTTAAGCAAGCACCTAGAGCATGGTATGAATGCCTTAAGGATTTTCTCATCAAAAAGGGGTTTGAAATTGATAAAGTCGATCCCACTCTCTTCATAAAATATGTTGATAATGACTTATTTGTATGCCAAATATATGTCGATGACATTATATTTGGGTCTACTAATAAAAACTTTTGTGAAGAATTTAGTAGGTTAATGACAAAGAGATTTGAAATGTCTATGATGGGCGAGCTAAAGTTCTTTCTCGGATTTCAAATCAAACAACTCAAGGAAGGTACATTCTTATGCCAAACAAAGTACATCAAGGATATGCTCAAGAAGTTTGACATGGAGAACGCCAAGCCAATTCATACACCTATGACAACCAACGGACATCTTAGTCTAAATGAAGAAGGTAACCCTGTGGATCAAAAGGTATATCGATCCATGATAGGTTCATTGCTTTATCTTTGTGCATCTAGGCCGGATATTATGCTTAGTGTTTGTATGTGTGCAAGATTTCAAGCTGCTCCGAGAGAGTGTCACTTAGTAGCCGTGAAGAGAATTCTTAGATATCTAGTTCACACACCAAATTTAGGGCTTTGGTATCCTAAAGGATCAAAATTCGATTTGATTGGATATTCGGATACTGATTATGCGGGTTGCAAAGTGGATAGAAAAAGTACTTCGGGGACTTGCCAATTTCTAGGTAGATCACTAGTGTCTTGGTCCTCAAAGAAACAAAACTCGGTAGCTCTATCCACCGCAGAAGCCGAATATATTGCCGCGGGAAGTTGTTGTGTACAATTGCTTTGGATGAGGCAAACGTTGAGGGATTTTGGACTAAGGTTGGATAGAGTACCACTCTTATGTGACAATGAGAGTGCCATTAAAATAGCCAACAATCCCGTTCAACACTCCCGGACCAAGCACATAGATATCCGTCACCACTTTCTTAGGGATCACTCACTAAAAGGAGACATTGACATTACCTATGTGAGAACCGAGAAACAATTGGCCGATATATTCACCAAACCTCTAGATGAAAAACGCTTTTGTGAGTTGAGAAGTGAGCTAAACATCCTAGACTATCGGAATGTGACTTGACATCTTGCTCGCATTTAACTGCTACTTCTCAGGTTAATTTCAAAATAAAATGGTTGCAAAATTAATTATCTGTCTTTAAAAGGATTTATTGTATCTTTGGTCATTCCACTTGTGATCATCGCTTTGTTTGTTATAATGCTCTCTGATCACAAGTAGGATGACTTCTAAGTTCACTGCCTTGAAGTCTTATTTCAGTCTGTCTCTGAAATTCTATCTTTTCCTTCGTTTTGCTGGAAAAATCAACTCTTCGGAACTTCCGATCCAGTCATCGGAACTTCCGAATTTCTGTAATTTCAGCTTCTTCGGAATATCCGATATTTAGTATCGGAACATCCGAAGCTTGCTCAGCTGGAGTTGCGCTGGAAACCTCAACTCTTCGGAACATCCGAACCAAAGTTCGGAACATTCGAAGTCTGTGTAAACGCTTGAAAAGGACCGTTCGGTTGGCCCCTCATCTCATTTCTTTTTCCTCCAAAACCTCCGTACGGCTCTCCCTTTTCATTCCTTGTCGTCTTCGGAGTCTCCGACCCTATGGAAACTCCGATACTTCTCCAAAGAAGGTTGTGCTTTGGATTAAGGAGTTCTTCATCCTTTCAATCTCGTCTTTCAAGGTAACCCTAGTTCTCTATCTTTGAGATCTCTCAATCCTTGGATTCTTTGGTCATTATCTCTTGGTAAACTTGTTAATCTAGTCCTCTGTTGCTTAGATCTCAAGTTTCATCAAATTCCTTCGATCGATCTTGTCAAATCTCTAGTTTTAGGGTTGTACCGTACTTTTCGGAACTTCCGATATTTTGTGTCGGAACTTCCGATATCAAGTCGGAACTTCCGATCTGATATCGAAACTTCCGATGGTAATAGTACATCACTAAAACCAGTTTTCTCTCTAGTTGCTTTTGTCTTATCGAGTTGCTCCTATCTCTCAGTCAACTGTGATGGATCCCGGTCAAGGTGACCAACCTCCTCAGGACCCAGCTAAAGTCACTTTCAGTCGGAAATGCAAAACTCCAACTAGAACCAGAACGAAGCGAGTTGCAACCAGGGGATCTCAGCCAGTCATTTCTATCAATGAACCCTCGCAGGCTGCTCAAACTGTGAATGTGCCTCGTGGAGCACCGCTACCGTCAAGGAAAGGCAAGGGCATTGCTGGTGCGTCAGGTTCTCAAGCTAGAGATATGCCGCGACTAAGGAAGCCTGAAAGGAACCCTAGACTTCAAAGAAAGCCAGTAAACTACAAAGGGAAAGCAGCACAAGTCCGAAGGGCACGAGAGGAGAACCCCAAGAGGACAGACCGGTTCTCCACTGATTCTCGCTTCTGGACTTTCTTTCAGCAGGACTTCTATGAGTCAGTCATCTTTCCAAGAAAGAATCCTGTTATCTTGATGCAGTGTGTTGATTGGGAGTACATGGCAGCGGCAGATGATGCCATATTTAATGAAATTATTGCTACTTGTGAAAGAACAGGCATCAAGAGAATTATGAGTTTTCAGCATGACTGGAATGTGAAGATCATTGCTCAATTCTATGCTACAATGTATGTCTCCAGGGATCGAGTCTCCACTCTCCACTGGATGACAGAAGGCACCTGGTATGAGACCACTTATGCTCAGTTTGCAAGATTGCTTGAATTTACAGAAGCAGACTCTAGAGACAGAGATCAGATTCACAATGAGAATCCGCTAGGAGCATCCAGTCTGGGTTTTCTGTATGAAAAAAATGTTGATTATGAGGAAGGAAACACCAAAGGCATGAAACCATTCTTTGCTATCCTGAATAGATTTTTCAGGAAAACTTTGGCTCCTAAGGAAGGTGATGCTTCACATGTCCTCTCTTACACAAGGAACCTCCTGAGCAGGATGCAAGATGGACAGAGGCCCTTTGATGTCTTTGATTTTATCTGGAACGAGATCAGACTCACTAGTCAGGAGCCCAGAAGGAGTTGTGGCTATGCTCCTTTCATCATGCACTTGATTGAGCAGGTGACACAATTGCAATTTGAATTTGATGTCAAGCACACTGCTCTTCAAGTCAGGGCAGTTAAGGCCCCTACTCAGAGAGCCACAAGAGCTAGCACTAGAGGCGCTACTTCCTCGTCTACTGCCACCCCTGCAGTTTCAGCTCCGAGTGGGTCTTCTTCACCAATCTTGCGTGCTTTGAAGTCAATCTTTGTCCTGTGCAAGGGCAATGCAGCAGCGCACAAGAAGAACACCAAGCGACTCAAGGATATTCAAAGGCATTTGAATCTGGAGTGTTCGGATGATGAGGAGAGAGAGGAAGAGATCGAGGATCCATTTGCTCCAGCACCTGACGCTTCAGATGAGTCTGAGGACGATGCAGAAGAGTCTAGCTCTGATGATGCCGAATCAGAGGAGTCCGACTAGTTCTCTCTCTCTCTCTCTCCCTACCTCCTTTGTGGTGCTTGATGCCAAAGGGGGAGAGATAAAGACAAATGCTATCCTTCCTGAGTCCTCAAGTCTAAGTGAACTTAGTCGTGTCGTGTAATTTCTCTTTATGTCATTTGCGTTGTTTAAAACTCTATGGTTGATCTGTGAAAAATTATCGTTGTTGCTTGGATACTTATGTTAACTTGTTCAATGTTAATGCATTTTCATTTGCTCAAATTATACTTGTTTAACATACCTGAGTTGTTACATTCATTTACTAAATCTCCTATGCAAGTATATAGGGGGAGCTCTCCAAAATTCGTTTCTTCCAAAATGTGCATTTGTTCTCAAGTCCTTTCTTAAATGCACATATCTAGGGGGAGTTCATCCTATATTCCTTCCATTCATATGCTTTACAAATTTGTCTTTAATCGGGTTGTCATCAATCACCAAAAAGGGGGAGATTGAAAGTGCATCTAGGCCCCCTTAAATGGTTTTGGTTGATTAATGACAAACGATTAAAGAATCTAACATGTTCAACTAGTGCATGAACAGGTGAATGCTTTGAATAGAGATCATCTACGATCATCGGGCATCCTCAGACGTCATTGAGTGAGAAAAACGGCAACTGCGAATGTAATTTTCATATTGTTGAGTCATAGGTTTGCCGTACTATTAAGAGGGGTGCGTTAAAATTGGTCTAGAGATGGTCTATATGCTCAGATGAATGATTCTAGTCTCTTGAGAGCGTTTAAGTTGTCTCCCATGCATTGGAATTTAGTAAGATGAAATTTCTAGTCGGATGTTCCGATGTTGGACCGGAAGTTCCGAAACTCAGACATTCCGATGTGTGGTTGCACTTTAGTCCGTAGTGCGTTGTTTGGGTCGGATATTCCGATATTTAATATCAGATATTCCGATGCCTGTTAATTCTCGAAAAGGGTTCTCACTGTTTAGTTCGGACAGTCCGAAGTTTACCTTCGGAACTTCCGAAGTGGCTGTTTCTCAGTTTGGGAACTCTCTGTTTGGTTCGGATGTTCCGATATTGACATCGGACATTCCGATTTGGACTTAGAAAGTTTTGTTGAGTTCTTTTTCTGAGTAACATCGGAAGTTCCAAAGTGGTATTCGGATACTCCGATGCTTGTAGTTTTCGACCGTTGGGAGCTGTCCCAATTCTGGTTATTTGCACTCATCGGATGTTCCGATGTTTCGATCGGACATTCCGATGTGTGGCTGAGTGCGGGTATAACGGCTAGTTTTGAACCAAAACTATAAATACCCCACTCCTCTCCCTTTAGAGGGTTACTCACTTCTTTTGGCTGAGCACTTTGAGCACACCTTAGAGCTTTCTTGAGTCCTCCTTGATCTAAGTGATCATCTAGTGTGTGAGGAAATCTAGTGTGGTTGTGAGCTAGTGAAAAAGGAAAGATTCATTCATCTTGAGCACTGGAGAGCATCTCCAAGATCAAGAGTCAAACGCACTCATTTCTCTTGGAGGTTGAAGGACTCCTAGATGGCTAGGCGTCACTCACGAGCTCCCAACGTTTGTGGGAAGCCGTGAAAAGTTTGTGAAGGCCGGCTCCGCCTCCGAAAGGAAAGGAACCAATAGTGAAACCAAGCCTCAAGTGCGACCGAGGTTTGGGAGGAAAGGGTTGGAAAAAACCCGGCTCCTTGGAGCTTCCTCAATGGAGACGTAGGATTCCATCAAGAATCCGAACTCCGGGAACAAATCCTACTTTTTCCTTTTGTCATTTTGCTTGTCATTGTTGCTAAGATTGTTCCTAAGATTGCTTTTTCTAGTAATCTCTTCTTTAAGTCGAAGTCTATCGGACATTCCAAACATTTACCGGAAGTTCCGATTTCTTCGGAAGTTCCGATACATTACCGGAAGTTCCGATACTCTTTCCGCTGCAACGAATTTAGTTTTAATTTTTAAATTGCCTATTCACCCCTCCCCTCTAGGCAACTTTCTCATCTTTTCAGTCGGTAGTACCGCAAATCCGGTAGTACCACGTCACTTGTGTGGTAGTTATTTTATAGAAGTGTATTTTTCTCTTTGAATCCTGGCACTACCATGGTTCAAAAGCCGGTACTACCACTGGTCTAGTATTACCGCTATTTAGTTGCTGGTACATATTCTCTAGAGAGTGTAATAATTGCAGTTTTTGTGCTCTTTGGAAATATCTATTATTGCTTTAAATCTTGAAAAGTGTGAAAATTGTAGCTCTCTTGATAAGCTTTCCATAGAGTTCAAGACATCTAAATCAGACTTTGAATTAAAAAGTTGTAACCATTTTAGTTGTTGAAATAGCGGTACTACTGATGATTGGTATTACCGCTTTTTACATGGCAGTAGTACCGCAGTACTATAGCAACGACTAGTGTTAGTGCATTTAATGCCCCAAACGGCTAGTTTTTTTGAGGGGCTTTATATGAGGCCGAATGGGGAGGTTTTTGCAGCCATTCTAGCACCCATTTGAGGTATTCTTGTAAGAGCAAAAGCTCAAGAGCACATAGAGCTATAATTGAGAGGTTTGAGTGCCATTTGAGCTAAAGTTTTCATGTGTTGATTCTTTGGCATTTTGATTTGCATTCTCTTGAGCTAGTCCAAACCACATATCTCAATTGTGCATGTGTTGCACCTTGTGGGCAAGGAGAGAAGGTCTCTAGTTGCATGTGTTGCATTTAGAGAAGGATTGAGCATCCTTGTGCATGTGTTACGCTTGATGAGGATCAAACAAGAGGCTTGACCTATTAATCTTGGTGTTTGTCGACACCTAGATGGCATAAAGGCGTTGTGGTCTGGTGATCTTCTCAAGAAGATTGTGAGGAGGCCCAACGAGTTGTGAAGGTCGGAGCTCACCTACCTGGAGGAGGAAAGAGTTACCACTAATGGAATCGAGGTGGGTGCTCAATTGGTGGAGCTAGTCCAAAGTGGTTTGGGCTTTTCTCAACGTAGATTAAAGGAAGACCGACAAGTCTTAGAACACCATGGTAAAACATCGGTGTCTCTTTGTGTTTGCTTGCAATTCTTTATTTACATTTTTGCAATTTACCTTTCTATAATTAAATTGCTTGATTGTCATTAGGATTGCAATGATTGAGTAAAGACTTAATTAGGTAGTGTACTTAATGAGCCTAGTTAATTTAGGCTTATTTGTCAAAACCTTAGCTTATCGCTTACGCATCAATTATCGTTTATGTTTTGACACAGGGGTACTTAGATGAGTAATTATTTGTAGAGAAATTTTTTAAAGGTACCTATTCACCCTCTTCTAGTCGACATCCTCAACCCAACACAAGGGTACTAATATGTATTTTCCTCGGCAGCATAACACAAAAGCACAATACAATTAAATTCTTTTTTATACTTGGACCAATAATATAAGAGATTGACTGCACGAAAATAGTGGAGTTAGATTTGTCTTGGGAAATAATTTAATAATATATAATTTTTATTATTTATTACTCATCTATTAATACTATTATCCTTGGGAGGTGCGGTAGACAGTTGATCTCCCCATCACGTGCCTTGTTCACGGCAGAAACTACAGTGAATAGGAATAGTAATTGCTGCATCATTTTAAAAAAATGAAAAAAATAAAAAAATAATAATTTTATAAAAAATATATATATTTTGTAGGTTTTAAAAATTTTTAAAGGTTTTTTATTTCTTTTTTAGAGGTATTTTTTAAAAATATTTTATCTCTCTATTAAAATCTTTGCCTATCTCAATAATTCTTTTCGCCCGCGTAAACCCACAGACCTTGCTCATCTAGTTTTTAATAGTGACAGAAAGAGTTGTTTAATTAGGTAACTCCTCTGTAGTACAGGGTGTATCTTCAAAGTTTCCTCAGGCAGCACTAGGGATGTGATCGGATCGGATACGGTCGAATATCGTTCTATTCGTATCCGTATCCGTATTTTTTATCGAATACAGAATCGAATATGAATAGTGCTGAATACAGAACCGAATACAAATTATACAGGATAATATCGGTTACGAATATAGATCAAATACGGATCGGAATCAACATGGATACGAATAATATTAGTCGGATATTTTAAAATCCAATTTCAGTTTTTTTCCAAAATCGGTCCAAATTTAAATTCAAAATTAGGAATTTTAAAAAAAATAAGAAAATGTCAAAAATTAAAAAAATTTGTGCACGAATATTATTAAATTAGTACAAATTCAAAATTTCTAAATTTAAATTGAAAATTAGGAGAAAGATCAATCAAAAATTTGAGAATTTCATTTAAATTCCAACTAGTATTTAAAAATAAATTATATTTAAATTTTGTTTTTAATGTCTCTAGTGGATAGTGATAGTCTAATAGACCTTCAGTGTCAAGTTCGTCATTGATGAATTATGAATGATGAATGATGATCGTCTGAACTCAACAATTGGCAAACATCAAACATAATCATTCTTTAGAAGAAAACATAGCCAGTTAGTCATATAGACATAACTACATAGCATAAGTACATATGAGTATATTACATCCACGTCTGGTCATCCATATTCCACAAACCACAATTCTACATGTATATAACCTTGCAGCAGTTACATGTTGTCATGGTCTCATCTTTGATCTCATGGACATGGTTCAAGTTCAAAGTTCCAACTTCTTATTTTCCAGTATAGTAGCAGACACTAAACAGTAAACAATATTGCAATAGTTGAGTTCAGGACTCAAGAGTCAAGACAACACAAACAAAGCAACTATTATTCGGATAATATCCATATGTCATATTCGGATATTATCCGAACAAAAACTCGGATATTCCGTATCCGTCAGATAATCAGTGTTCCATATCCGTATCCGTATCCGTATCCATATAAATTATCTGTATCCATATCCTTAACCGAGAAATCAACTGGATATCTGTGAAACTATCCAAATCAATTTGATCGGTCGGTCGATCGAAAAATATCCGTACCAGTTCTATCCCTAGGCAGCACGCCAGCACAGGCACAGGCAGGTCCAGGGAGGCAGGGTGGAGCGTGTGCTTCTTCTGCACGTGTTGCATGACTGCTCGATGTCCATCTGGCCGTCGATTGTGAGGATCGGACGGCCTGCTGTCCCGCAGGTCCGATCCGCGTCACCTATACAAAGCAGGCCTCACCCTCCCACTTCCAACGGATCGGGCGCAGAAGCCAGCCAACTAATCCCCAATCCCTCGCCGCCGCCGCTCTTCTTCTCCGGCGTCACCCGCCCCCTGCTCTCGATCCCCTCGGTAAGATCTCGCCTAGCATTGTTCCGTTTCACTCTCTTTTATCCCTGATCTGTGATGCGACGGACGGGTTCTCTGCGAGATCCCGTCCATTTCTTTTCCTGCTTGTCTGCGCCCATTGTTGGATTGGTGACGGATTTGTTTGCCGTCAGTGGTGTAGTCGATCCGTAGGGTACTTTCGCCCCTGCTTTCGGGCGACGGTTGATTGGTCGTTTCGGGTGTTATATCTTGGGATAATTGATTATTTGCCACAAAGTTGATGTGCATTTGATGAACTCTCAAAACTCATTCGGGAGTTGAATTAGGTTTGAAGGTGCCTATTGTGTCCATTTAGCATCCATTGGTGTGTAATGGATGCGGTGTCTTGAGGGCATTGGTGGTTTTCGCTTGCGCCTTTGGACAAAGGATGGCATGATCTGTTTGGTTTCGTCTTGGGTGTTGGTTGGGCTGGAATGCCTAGATAATTCGACGCATATTCTCCATGTCGATACTGTTCTCTCTGAGCTTTTTGGGGATAGACATGGAGACGACCGTGTGTGCAATGCACTCGTTAAGGTGAGCCTGATCCTGCCATGAAATTTCAAGATTTAATAGTATCAGTGAACATCACGTTCTGCTTCCTGGCAATCTAGTGGAGAGGGATCGAGTCTTTCTTCTTGTTTTTCACAAGTAAATAAACAACGTTGCTATCTGTGTGCCATAAAAGGTTCCTTCAAACGGTCACACTTATCAGGAAATGTTGCACACACGAGACCAAAATGGTGCTGGTTTTATCCGTTTTCTAGGAATCCTAAAACTCCCATCTATGCACCGCTACTTATGCCTTCTTCTATTAACCAGTGCTTGTGCCTATTCGTGTATATTTATTTACGCTTCTCGTGCAAGTTGGAGCAGTGCTTCACATTTTATACAACGGATTTTCGCACAAGAAAAGTGATCGTGCTTGAGACATGTTTAAATGCCCATTTTTCTTGTGTTAAGTAAACCTGTTGTATGAATTGTAGCTCCCAGTGAGGCTATGTCACTTTGAGCTGTTTATCGCTGTTTTGTACTCTACTTGCTCTATATGCTGTTGGAAGTTGAAAGTTGTTGAAAATTTAAAAGAAAATGAGAGAAATGAAACGTGACCGGAACTGGATCGGCTGGTTACTGGCTTCCAGCTAGGGTAGTGTAAAAATTTGGAATCCAGCATTTAAAACCCTGCTTTCTGGGATGCTATGACTTGTTTCCTACACCAAACTGTAACATAGGTTCAGTCAGTAATGGTCTGTTTGACTAAAAGTTCTCTATTTTTCTTTGAAACATGAGGCCCTCAGATACTTAGCTAAGATCCTTATCAAGTTTAATGAGCCAGTCCAACTCTATTTTCCATCTTTGCTTACAGTACTGAAAATTAAATTTAGTCATATTGTTTCTTGTGTCACTCTTAAGTCAATATGTACTAAGATCATGCTTAATTTGTGGCTTAAATCTTTGCACAGTTTATCTCGTTCACCAATCAAGATGAGTCGTGGTGGGAGTGCTGGTGGTGGTCAAAGTTCTCTGGGTTACCTCTTTGGAGGCAGCGAACCCTCAAAACCAGCAGTTGCACGAGCTGCGCCTGCTCCAGCTGCACCTGCTCCAGCTACACCTGCTCCACCTGCACCTGCTCCACCTGCACCAGCTGAGAGTGCCCCTCCTGCTGAGAAAGCATCACCTGCAAAGGGTGATGTGTCCAAGCAGATTCCAGCTGGGATTCAGGGCAGCCGAACCAATAACTACCACCGAGCTGATGGCCAGAACACTGGCAACTTCCTGACGGTATGGTTGTTTCAATTTTTCACATGGTGATTGACCTTTGCTATTAGGATTTATTTTTGTCATCGTGCATTCACATGGTTATGATTAATTATGTTCATAGTGTGCTATAAGTTGCAATACTTTGGATATTTATCTAGCATATGTCATATTAGGAGAAAACATTACAGCATGGATAACCAGAGGAAATATTAATTACTTCCATTGGTTTCTGAATTTGTCCATTTTTCTCTAAAATCAAGCTATTTGATGAATTTTTCGATCGTGGTGAAGATCTTGATTATGTATGGTATTATGCAAGTCTAAATAGTACAGAATGTAATTGTACCTTGTTATTATAACCCACAAGAATCATATAAGATGAAAATACTTTTATTTCAATTGCATTTATTTCTTATTGCTTCGAGTTTTTCAAGTGTCTTGACTGTTGTGCTGTATTCTGATGTTTAGGCATGTACCATGTTTATAATCAATAAATACTAACACCAAGTTCATTACTTTGCTTACTGTTCTCTGTTGGTATAACACTTGAACATAATAAAATATTTAGTTTGTAGTCCCAGAATGCAACACTTTTTTGTTTTTAAAACTCTTCAGGAAAAACCTTTACTTCTGACTATTGCAATGGGGTTCATAATTGTCCTTGTGAAACAAGTAACTCAGCAATATCTTCCTTTCCAACCTATGTTACTTATGCTCTGTTAATTGAATGTTGCTTTCCTACATTAGTCAGTCAGAGTCTGGGTCATGACAGTAGTTTGAGAATTTTGAGTTCAGAAAGTTTTATCACTGCTTGTGTTTGCAATAACTTAAAGGCATCTGCATATTAAACTCTTCTTCACTCCCCTTTACTGTTTATTAGCGTACAATTTTACGATCTGTCCCCACTCAGAGACCATAATTTGAATGGCACTTGCAGGACCGTCCTTCGACTAAGGTCCATAACGAACCTGGTGGTGGCTCTTCCCTGGGCTACTTGTTTGGTGGAAACTGATGTTGATCCTGGTGTGCTGTAGCATCGAATGAAGAACGCCATATCCGCTGTTATCTGAATTGGGAACTCCCACTGTTATCCCTTTATGAATGTATCTGTACCGTACGTATAATTCTGTGTGGCAAACCTCCTGGTTGGACCATAACCTGTTGCTTAATTTCAAGGCAAACCGTATGCCTGAACCTTCCGAGTCACCGTGTGCCAGTGTCTTATTTCGTTTATGTCATGTGATGGTTACTGTCCATTTCTTGATCGATCTGCTGATTATTGATACCCGGATATGTTATTACCGTGTGATTTGATAGTGTCTAGCTATAATGGGGGAATTTTTTTAAATGATATATTTTTAAAATAATTTTACGAAAATAATATGCCGAAACAAAATTTTACAAAAATACGGCTCTGTCGCCGTTTTATTTGGCGGTAGTGACTCTATCGGCATTACATTTGGTGGTAGAGACAGTCGCCACTATTTAGTCACAGATGAGATGAGGTAATGAGCTAGAATAGTAACGTATAGAAAGAGAATGTGCCTAAAAAAATATCATGGAAAATAGGCCAAGCATGAAGCAATATCAAGATTTGAGAAAGTCAAGCGGCATAATAGGTTACTTCGATAGGCATGCACCATGTAAGAAATAAAAATTAAAGTTATCCAAGAATTAACGGACATTTATCTTTAAGAAATGACCAAATAAGCCTTTGTTTTTAAGAAAGATAATTGTTCTGCACAAGAATAAATTCATTAAACACCTAGCACGTTGAAAAAATGTATGATAAAGTATATATACGAATAGTTGAAGGAAATATAGGACAACCTAGCTGTAGAAAATGATAAGCTCACCAGAGTTTCGGATGAATTAATAAGCAATAAGGCTACTAAGGATGCAGTATGCATGATGCATCTGTAATAATGTTTCAGGCACAAAGGATTACCTTTCAAGAAAGCATCTAGAAATTCAAATTGAATCCTCTAGCTTAACAAACAACTGCTCCAATAATTTGCCTGGCAATAGGATACAAAATTGGCACATTAAGTGGCCCTTTGACTTGGAGCAAAAGAAAGTAAGAAACACGACTCAAAAAATGAGCAAAAGACACAACATTGAAAATAAGTCTGATGGAAACCATTGGGATACCAACCAGTCAACCATTCTTATATATCTCCTCCTTAATATGTGTTGTAGAGCTATACATGTATAAAAAGGAACCATTCTTATAAGGGTAAGATGTTGTGACATTACGGAATGTGACATTATAGATTTCGGCACTACGGTACAAATTTATACCAAGTTTGTGGGCTTTTCAGGGTGTTTGGACCTCTCCGGGGGAGTTTGGGCCTTGCGGGAGCTAGTGTGGGCCTTGGGGGAAGTAATTGGGCCTTTGGTGGAGGCTCTTGGCCCATGTGGGGGAGTTGGGGGGCAAACATTTTAGCCCCTATGCGCCCTAACCCTAACCCCCATGCGCCCCACCCTCTCTCCCCTCCATGCGCCCCTCTTCTTCCCCCCTAGCCGCCACCTCCTCCTCTCCCTTCCCCCATGCGCCACCACCCCCTCCCTCTCCTCCCCACGCAGCCCTCCCCTTCCCTCGATCTCTCCGTTTGGGAGCCATCCAACCAAGGCAATCCGGTGATTCCGACGCGTCCGACGGTTCCGGCGATTGTAGGGAGATCGTGGCCGGGAAGGAGGAGACGTTCGTCGTTCGTGTGGTTCTTCAAGGGAGGTAAGCAATTGTGGATTCTTTGGTAGAGTTTTGGTGTTGGTTAGATGGGGGAATCCATGCCCAAAAACCATGTTTAGGTGCTGTGGTTAGATGTATTTAGGGAGAACGCAATTCTGTCCCACGTTCTGTCCTCGGGCAAATTTGAACCCTGACTTAGGGCTTGAGTTTTGTGAATTTTAGAGGCATTTTCTGGTCGGCCGGCTGTTGAGAAAGTTGTAGGTAATTCAATTATCTTTAATTGGACACCAAGAACGCTAAATTCTGTCCATCCGTTTAAAAGGTATGGCTGTTTTACCGAGCACTGTCAAATCTGTGACATGATTGGAACAGATCATGTTCAACTGTAGATTAGACAATTTTAGAGGCCGATTCAGTCTTTACAAATACTTAGAAAAAGTTGGAAAATTTCCTAAGCTTCGGGAAAATGTACTCGTTTACTTTATTTGGAGTTTTAGAACTCAAGTTATGCTAATTGGAAGCCCGCTGTCCCGATGGGACAGATTCTTTGTTTTCGGGTTTTAAGAGTGGGTTACGAAGTCATTGTAGATGATCGCTCTCGTACAGTTTTGTGGGCAAGTTTTGAGTGTATTATACCTATGTGCAGGTGGTGTGACCCCTAGAGTGCCCTCAACCTCTCGCCACTCCGTCGCTCACGGTTGAAGCAAGTGTATTATAATGTTTGTGACTTGAATGGCGTTATGTTTTCGTTATGATGCGAGTTAACCGTTGATATGTTTGCTTGCCATGTTTGATTCTTGGAATGAGATAAGTGAGCATGAATTGTTAGATGGTTATGCATTTGCTGAATTAGGAATGGTTGCAAAGTTTATTCATGCTTATGGTAAATTGGTGAGTATGTAGTGATGATGAGAATGATAAAGTGATGATGGTGAGTAAAAGGATATTGTGCTTGACACCTGAATGATGAAAGGTAAACAGTGTATTCCTTGCATTCATGGCATGAGGACTGGCCAGGACGGTGTGAAAGTCATAACTAATCCGGTAAGGTCGGTGAGAAAGTTATGACTAATCCGACGCGCCACTGAGAAAGACCTACCTCGTAGTCCCATCCACGGTTGTGTATGAGAGCGAGTTAGTAAGAGTAGGCACCCTCCATCTACGGGATGGAAGGAGAAAGATGGTGCACACCGACGGGTGTGCACTCGGCAATACCGGTATGTGCTAAGAAAAGAGACATGTGCATTGCATTGCATTGCATTGCATGAATGAAGATGATTATGAGATGTTTATGAAGTTGTACTATGAGATGCTTATGATGATGTGCTATGATATGTAATAATGATGCTATTGATTAATGTTGATACTCTATTCCATTGCAATACACTTTGCTGAGTGATGAACTCACGCTTGTGTTTTATGATGTTTTTAGGTACCATGAAACCGGCATGCGGGAAAAGGGATTAGCGGCACATCTTCATGTAGCTTCATTCACTTAGACAACTACACTTTACCATTCGTAGTTGTGATAATAAGTTTATTGCGCTAAAGCTTGGAGTACGCCATAATGTGTGCTTGGTTCTATCGTTCACTTAGTTTTAGTTCATGAAATGGTTGAATTCATTATTCTGGACTTAAATTGTTGCTATACCTCCCGTTATTGCTGTTTTAGATGTCATTCATTATGTTATGTTTTGTGATATTATTGTTTTTGCTTCAAACCATGGAAAAACAAAGGAAATGCTGCCGAAATTTCGGTTAAAACATTTGCGCCCTTGCTGAATGTGTCTTTAATTGTGATATTTAGTTGCTATTTCTACTATGTTTTGTAACATCCAAGGCATACTAGGTGCCGGGGTGTTATAGATGTTCTTCACCAATAATTTAAAATGTCAACAACACTGGTCGTAGCTCCTCGCTCCATTTGCAAAAGAAATAACAAAAAAGTTAGCATAAATTGATCATGAAAGAAATGTAAGGAAATCTAGTGTAGGACAGCAAAAGTCTTAGTTAAAGAATCATCACTAATTACACAAAGAACATACAACAATGGTTTAGATTTGTTAGTTTGGGTAAAATGATTATGCCTCATGCTAGGTTCATGCAATGGAATTGGTAAACAAATAGTTAACTATTGTCTTCTATCATTTCTTTAGAAAGGTAACTAAACCTGAGTTGATAAAGGTACTAAACAACAGTGCAGGCGATTCACAAAGGTGTTAACAATCTAACAGAAATGAAGCAAAAATACAACCACCTAATCATAAACTTCACCTGAAAGTCAAGCATCTTCACTTCATCTTTGGACTTGGCTCTGTAACATCATAAACTCTAGTGATTTATGTAATCAATATCACCTGACAAAAAAAGATAAGCATGTATTTTTCTTGTAACTTGACTGCATGTCTAAGCGGCAGATAGCCTCATGAAGACTAGTATATTTTTAAAAAGACTGGAATCGTGCATTGGTATAACAAGAATGGAAAAAAATAGCTCTTGATATCCATGTTTGTGACAAAAATCATAAGATCGTTTCAGACATTTACATTACCTTGTAGCAGCAATTTGCATTAGTAGGCTTTTGTAGTGTCCGATTCAAGCCGTACATCAAGAAGTTTCCATAATGATGGCAGTGTAGGTAGATTTGCATAGCAAAGCTTTTCTGATGGTTTGTTTTGATTGGAAACTCTGAAAACTGCACCTGACTTTTTGTGAGACCCCGGATCGGCTATCCGGAATCCCTTGTGTATTTTTGTACTAGTCCCAGATCAGTAGCTAGTACACACAGTCAAACAGTGATGAATCAACAGCCATAACACATTTTCATATAACCAAATAATAATAACACCAAATAAAAGCAAGGACCTTATGGTCGAGGTTTACCATTACGGCCTTAACAGGCTGAACAATGAACAACCGCAGCGGAAGAAGATAACACCAAGTGGTGACCCATCCATATGCCCACAGGCAATCGAGTGGGGTACGCGTCCTAGTCCTTGTAATCTCCTTTGGCAGCGTCCTTCACTTCTAAGATATGTTTAGAATGTAGCATGTGAGTACATAAAGTACTTAGCAAGTCTGGGAAAAATGCATAATGTAGGCTATCCAAAGATGGCTTAATATGGTTCTTTTGCGCAAAGCAACACTTTCAAAAACTTTACATGTAATATTTTCACAAAGCCATTTTAACAATTATTTGTACAGTTGAAATTATTAATAACTCTAGTGAAGGTTCTAGTCACCAATCACTAGTATACAGGCTCTATCCGCCACATCTCAAAAAGATCAAGGTTTAATCCATCCCCATGGCTCTGTCTGCCATGGTTCACAAAATCAGGTTCAATCCACCTACCTGGCTCTAGCCGCCAGAAGCACACCCGAGAGTTCTAACCACTCCCGGATCCCAAAAGATCAGTTTTTAAAACAAAAACAAAAGTCTACCAATATGAAAGCATTCTTCGCTTTGCCCTTGACCGTGGGCACGGTTATTCGAATAGTTTTAACTCTGCAGAGGTGTACAACCCACAAGACATGATATTCCCTTGATGCCAAGCTATTAGCACACTTCCTTGGGTGTGCCGGCAGAGATACCATGACAAGGCCTTTACAATGTATACGCCTAACCTGATCCACCCGCTGAGGTTTCACCGCTGTTAGGGTTCTATCCACCCAGTACAGAACCCCCCTCTTGCGCCGTGTGGGGAGTACAACTTGCCTCTATCCGGCACCCACATTCCACCAACTGGCGAGTCTAAGTTAGGTTTCTACAAATTATTTAGCCAGGTCGTACCATGTTAGACATGTGGTAGTACGGTTATGCTTAGAATGGAGACAGTCATAAGCGTCGGTCCTTAATTGACTTGGGGCGGTACTTGCACAAACCAGGACCAGTGCTCTATCTGCACCCGCCAGACAAACCATTCCGCCCAAGTCCAAACCATTTTCATTTTTGTTTTTATTTTGTAAACCAATGGCAATACCTTTTGCCTATAATTTCCAACACAAGTTTCAAGAGTTAAAAGAAATTCCCACCCATAGGTGCATACTGATCGATTGCGAGCCTAAGCATTTCTACTGTACTATTCTATTCCACCAATAGTTTATTTCATAAAACTACAAGTCTCAGGGTTTGATTACAATCCTTATAATCAATTTTGTAATATCCAATGATCCTTAAATTGCCATAATTTTACAATCATACGAATAATCCAATTCAATATAGTATCCAACAAGTAGTAAGTATATCATGGTACTACCATATCTCCAAAATCATATTAAACTACAATCATGTTTGTATATGAAATATTTTCCTTGAACTATAACTTGTATTATTGAGTTATCCATCATTCATATGGTGATCAATCTTATCATCTGCTAAGAATATTTCACCAAATCATCTACTATACCACTGAGAATACTGCACAATATCATCTCTAGTCATCTAGAGTACAATCCACCGATAATACTTCATAATATCATATATTTAATCCTTCACATTATCACCTCTAAATCATCTACTTTAATCCACCAAGAATACGTAATATTATCATTTACTAAACCACCAAATATTATGGATTATTCACAATTCTCAAACAAACACTAATAATCCAACTAACTCTGATTCTCATTGGATACTATTTTATCAACCCAAGGAATCCAATTCAACATATTATTTACTTGCAATGATCTATTTAATCCATCATGAATACTTCACAATACCATACTGAAAAGATGAGAAAGTTGCCTAGAGGGGAGGGGTGAATAGGCAATTTAAAATTAAAACTAAATTCATCGCAGCGGAAAGAGTATCGGAACTTCCGGTATAATATCGGAACTTCTGACTAGATCGGAACTTCCGGTATTTGTTCAGAATGTCCGATAGACTTCGACTATGAGAAGAATCTATTGAAAGAAATAAGCTTCAAGAATAATCTTAGACGCAGTGAAAACAATAAGTTAAGTAGAGAAACAAGGATTTGTTCCCAGAGTTCGGATTCTTGAGGAAATCCTACGTCTCCGTTGAGGAAGCTCCAAAGAGCCGAGTCTTTTCCAACCCTTTCCTCCCAAACCTCGGTCGCACTTGAGGTTTGGTTTCACTATTTGTTCCTTTCCTTTCGGAGGCGGAGCCGGCCTTCACAAACTTTTCACGGCTTCCCACAATCGTCGGGAGCTCGTGAGCGACGCCTAGCCGTCTAGGAGTCCTTCAACCTCCAAGAGAATGCGCTAGATTCTTGATCTTGAAGAGGTTCTCTATTTCTAAAGATGAATGAATGCTTGGCTATTTGCTCTCAACCACACTTAATGTTTCCTCACTCACTAGATGATCACTAAGATCAAGAGGAGGGCTCAAGAATGCTCTAAGGTGCGCTCAAGGTGCTCAAGTATTCAGCCAAATGAAGTGTGTAACCCACAAAAGGGAGATGAGAGGGGTATTTATAGTTTTGGTTCAAAACTAGCCGTTATACCCGCACTCAGCCACACATCGGAATATCTGATCCCAACATCGGAATGTCCGATGAGTGCACACAACCAGAACTTGGAAAGCTTCCAACGGTCGAAAACTACGCGCATCGGAGTGTCCGAAATCAACTTCGGAACATCCGATGACGCCCAGAAAGAGAACTCAACAAAGCTTTCTAAGTCCACATCGGAATGTCCGAATATCGGAACATCCGAACCAAACAGAGAGTTCCCAAACTGGTAAATGGCTACTTCAGAACTTCCGAAGCCAAACTTCGGACAGTCCGAACTCGACAGAGAGTACCCTTTTCAGGACAACACGCATCGGAACTTCCGAACAAAACAGAGAGTACCCTAACCGAGAGCCAACAAGTATCGAAACATCCGATATAAAATATCGGAATGTCCGACTGTCGGGACCCGAATTTGCAAATCCGGACCCTCTGTGTATTCAGCACTAGTCCAGGAACACGCTAGTGCACACAGTCTCAACATTGGTGAATATCACAATCATACTCAACGAAATAATAAGGTACTTTACTTAGTTAACCAAGCTGGTTGCTCGACCTTAAGGTCAAGTTACAAATATACGCCACGCAGGGCGAAAACTTAATAAAAGAGAAATAACGGCAGCGAAAAATAAGATAACTTCGTGGCGTCATCTAGTATACCACAGGCAACTGACTGGGCTCGCTCCCTAGATAGACGGTTCCTCTTGGAGTTCCTCCTCCGAAGCTGGTGTAGACTCTTCTTCAACTGAGGTTATATTGTGCCAAGGGTGAGTACTTGGTACTCAGCAAGTCATGCACAGAATGCAACTAATATACTACATGCATGGCTTGGTACAAAGGAATAGCTCAGGGTATAATTGCAGTAAAACAACGTTTGACAAGTAACATAAGTAGATTCGAAAGCAGTAGAAACAAGTTTAAGATCAATAACTTTTCCAGGAGTTAAATAAACATCTTTTCCCAATCCTAATCCACATTTCCATCAACATCATTATTAACCAAACCAATCCTTTCAAGCTCAAGTTATTTTCAAGAAAGTCTAACCCTTGACTGTAATTCCCGAGCGATGTCCAATGTCGCGGACAAGGCTATTCGAATAGATTTTACACTCTGCAGAGGTTATGCACTTTACCCACAAGATACAGCCAAACACCATAAAGGCGAGTGTCCGTAACAAAGTCTTTCGGAAACTTCTAACAGCACAAGTGGTCCTCCCCGGTGATTGCACACTAACCCTTCCCTTAGCGAAGGCGAAGTTTAGGCCAATCCACCGTTAGATGGGTACCTGGCCGCAGCCCCGGTAAGCCCCCCGTACAACTACACAAAAGGTATAGTTGACACCCCGAGGTACAACAGGTACGTTATTAGCAACTTAATCAACTAGGTCCGTCCCATTACAGACATGTGGTTGCACGTTTGACTCAGTTCAAAGGCTTGCAAGGTTAAGTCCTTAGGGTGACCAGGGCAAGACTACCCGAAGAACCAAATCAACGCTCCCGGTGCCACAACTGGCCCACCCGATCATTCTTGCCACATGCCCCGGTCGAAAACTATTTATCAAACCCCAGTTGATTACCATGCACCACGTGCCATTGACAATCACAACACATGATACTTCTTCAAAACAGGTTCAATATCTCATTAAGTCAGTATTAGCATTTGATTGTCCAAAGCATTTCACGTGGCAAGGCTAAGCATACTACATCGGTCTAACTACCCATGTTGGCAATTTAATAATGTCCAACTAATAAACCACAACTAGGGTGAAAAGGGGTCATGGCACATATTTAATTAACCAGGGTGTCATACAGCAATTTAGCATTTATCTAATTTCCCATAATTAAGTAAAGCATTTTCTAATTTAAATTAGCATGCAATAATTTAAATCAAATTAATTTCAAAAGTGGGATCAATATGGTCAAAGCATAACTTGCCTTCAAAGAGTACTTGATCTTGGTCATGAGATGGCTCCTGGGTCAACACTTCACCTTCGAAGCCTTCGGGCACTTCAACGTCTACTCGTAACGCGTGCAAATAGCAATAAATGAATAAAACAGTAGACAGAAAGTGTTCAAACATCCAAATAAAGTCCATAAACAAAGAGAGCATAATTTTATAAATTTTTAGAAATTGGAATCGTCCAAATTGGAGTTAAAATGCAAAAGTTATAACCGTTTAAAGTTTAAAGAAAATATTAATTAAATATAAACAGAGAAATATTCATAATCAAAAATTAATTAAAATTCATATTTGAGTAGGACTCATTTTTATGAAAATTTAGAAATTTGAATCACTCAATTTGGAGTTAAAACGCAAAAGTTATAGACGTTTGAAGTTTGAATCTATTTTTAAAATCAATAAACCGAATTAATAAATCATTTTTCATTTTCGGAAAATAATTATTGCGTCATGGGTGACACGTGTCAGCACCTCATTGGTCCACGTGGACCTGCTGACGTCAGCACAGGCCGAACCCCACGATGACGTCATCATGCCACGTGGCACCACCCGGGTGCTGCCACGTGTCCCGGTCCATGGACCCGGTCTACGGGCCCGGCGGGTCTACGGTGCGCTCGGCGCCGCGTCCACGATCGGCCGACATGCGGGCCCGCGCATGTCGGTGCGCTTCGCCAAGACGCCGCATCGCGGCGGTAGCTACGTGGCACGATCTCGTGCGTTGGATCTAAATCCAACGGCTGAGATTGGATCTAGACGCCGCAACGTGGATTTCGTTGCGGTGACGTGGGCTAACGTGGGCCGTTGGATCTTGATCCAACGGTCCAGATCTAATCTAGTTCGTTACTGCTACGGCTACGTGGCGAGATCTAAACCGGTAGATCTAGATTTAACGGCCGAGATTAGATCTAAAAAATCAAAACGTGAAAAATACCTCCGAGCGATGTGGACAATTCTGGGCCACACGATGCGGATCGGACGGTTGACGGTGCTCGCGGGGGCTCGGTGGTGCGTGGCGGCGCTGGCTCACCGGAGAGGAAGAAGACGACAAGGGGAACGGCGGTTGCGGGCTTCTCCGACGAGGTGAAAGGTCTCCACGGGTGCGCCTTGGCCTGACGGTCCTGGACCTGGGTTCAAACGCGGCGGTGCGTCCTCAACGGTGGTGGCACGAGGCAAAAACCGCGGCGGCGTCTCCCATAACTTCGGCGAGCAATCACGGCCACGGCGGGGCGCTACGGGCTGCGGCGGCTAGGGCAAAATGCGCGTGAGGTCAAGGCGATCCTCGGGGCATGTCCCGGGCATTAAATACCCTCGGCGTCCGCGCGAAAGGCGGAGCCCTAGGCCCACACGGCGGCGGAGTCCGGCAAGCATTCGGACGTGGACGACGAAATCTGGACCCTCCACGTGGCGCGATGAACGGTCGAGATTGCTTGGACATGGTCGGATCCGGACCGGATCAGGTCGAATCGGTACGGGTCAATCCTGACCGTTGGATCCAGATCCAACGGTCCGTATCGATTAGGGCTGGGGTTTGGAGCGGTGCAGTGCGGTACGGGCACTACGCGGCTCTTCGTGGGCCGTTGGATCAAGATCCAACGGTCGCACGGGAATGGGTTTGGTTCGGTTAATCCGGCTCGTGTCGGACTCGGACTCGGGTGTGACTCGGGCTCGGTCGGTGGAACAGTAAAACTGATTCGATTTTTTTTCCAGCGATTAAATATTCAAATTAATTCCCAGAAATTCATTTAATTCATTAAAAATAGCAAAACACTCAGAAAAATTCCAGAAAAATTCTTGAAAATATTTTAGAACATTTTGGACTCAAATAAAATATTTCCAACAAAATTTTATTTGTAAAATTAAATTCTTTACTTATTTCAAAAGGGAATAACTGTTCAAAAAATCGGAATTCGGCGCCGCCTAGGCGTTCTGCGGGCACCGGCCGCCGCGACTCGGACCTCGTCGGGCCGTTAGGCGGTTCCACCGCCTAGGCGGTCGCAGGCGGGTCGCAGGCGGCCGGCGGGATTAGGCGAGGCGGGTTCCGGCGGCGCGAGGCGGGATCCGGCGGAGCTAGGCGGCCGCCTTTTGGATGGAGTCACGGGTGAAGAGCAATAAAAACAGCAAACCCTAGACAAACACGGGCGCACGGGAGGACCTTCGGTGGAGAACTGGAGATACGGGCGCGCACGGGAGACCTTCAGTTGAGACCTAGCCGTCGCCGGCGTCGTCGCCGGTCGCCTCACAGGTGACTCCCTCTCCTGCTCCTCCCCCTCTGTCGCTTCTCCCTCCCCTGCGGCGGACTTCTCCCCGCTCCGCCCCTTCGCGGCTCTGCCACCACTCCCTCTGGCTCCGCCCCTCCGCCGCCACTCCCTCCTCTGGCTCCGCCCCTCCGACGCCCCTCCTTCCCTCCGTCGCCTCTCATTCCCTGGCTCCTCCCCTCCGCCGCCTCTCCCGATCTCTCTCTGCCTCTCCCACACTCTCTGCCTCTCTCGATCTCTCTGTCTCTATCCCACTCTCTCTGTCTCTCCCACTCTCTCTGCCTCTCTCGATCTCTCCCACTCTCTCTGCCTCTCTCAATCTCTCTGTCTCTCCCAGTCCCCACTCTCTCTGCTCTCTCTGTCTCTCCCAGTCCCCACTCTCTCTGTTTGTACTAGTGTAGGTAATTGCCTAATTGGTTTTGCTAAATGCTAATACCATTTAATATTTTGTAATTTGTATATTAGAATCAATGTCGTCATCCCAAGCATCGGTTGCAAGAGAATCGAGTTCTAACCCTCTCAAAAGAAATTCTGATGATATAGGATGGGAATATGGGATCCTTGTGGATGAAAATAATTTGGATAGAGTGAAGTGCAAATTGTGTGGGAAGGAAGTTAGTAGGGGGATTTATAGAATTAAACAACATGTTGGACATATAAGAGGCAATGTCAAAGCATGTCCCAAGTCTAACAAGGAAGATCAAGATAAGTGCAAAAAATCAATTGATGATGCTAGAGAAAAGAAGAGAGTCAAGAATACAAAAGAACAAGAGGTAAGGAACGAAGTGGTCATCGATCGTAATGAAGGAGAAGGAGAAGGGTTTGAGGTGATTGGGTCGTCCTCGGGACCTCGGGCAGTAGGGCCTATGGAGAAATATGCAGCGCCCGTTGATCCTTCTATTCCTTTATCACGGGCCAATAGACAAACAAGCATTAATCAACACATCGCTAAAGAAAGACTTCACATGTGCAACCAATATGTTGCTAGATGGCTTTATGCTCATGGTATGCCTCCTCAACTAATATATTGGTTATTTTTTATTATATCATCGCTATTGGCCTATTGTTAACCTTATATTCTTGCGTATGTGATTCATGTAGGCATACCATTCAATGCCATCAATAATTATGAATTCAAGCAAATGTTGGAAGCTATTGGTCGCTTTGGCCCAAACTATCCCGGTCCTTCCCAATATGAATGTCGTGAGAAGTCATAAAGGAAGAAGTGGAGAGAGCCAAGAATTTGTTGAAGCCACATGAACAAGAAAGGGCCTTGAGTGGATGCTCTATCATGACCGATGCTTGGACAGATCAAAAGGAGAAGCATAATGAACATATGTGTGCATTGTAGCTTAGGGACTAGTTTCCTACAATCAAAGGAGGTTTCCGAAGAAGCACACACAAGTGAGTTGATCTTTGAGTATGTTGATAGTTGCATTGAACAAATAGGTCCACAAAATGTAGTGCAAGTTGTCACCGACAATGCTTCAAACAACATGGGGGTAAGAGACTTGCTATTAGAGAAGAGAAAAAATATTTTTTGGAGCTCATGTGCAACTCACACTATTAACTTGATGCTACAAGGAATTGGTGGCATGGCCAAGTACAAGAAAAGCAGTTGAGCAAGCAAAGGCTATGACTATTTTTATTTATTCGCACCATAGGACCTTGGCTTTGATGAGAAAGCACACAAAGAAAAGAGATATAATTAGGCCCGGTGTGACTAGATTTGCTTCAGCATTTCTTACTTTGCAAAGTCTAATTGAGAAGAAAACCGAGCTAAGGAACATGGCAGTTAGCAAGGAATGGGATGATTACCCTCTCACAAAGAAAGGTAAAGGACTAAAGGCAACGGGCACAATCATCAGTAGGGCCTTTTGGAATGGTGTGAACAATTGTTTGAAGGTAAAAAAGTTAATACTTGCTGTCCATTAAATCATTTTTCTTTGTTTGCTATTTAGAAGTGTCATATATTGCCATTACATGTAGGTTTTTGAGCCATTAGTTCGAGTTCTTCGCATTGTTGATGGAGATGGTCCTTCTATGGCTTTTGTCTATGGAGAAATTTTAGAAGCAAAGAAGCAAATCAAGGAGGCCTTGAACAACCATGAGCCCAACTATAAGTTGTTGATGGAAGCCATTGATAGAAAGATGAAGAGAAGGCTTGATTCTCCATTACACTTAGCATGTTATGTCTTGAATCCATATTATAGCTATCGTGAACCAACTATCTTTTTGGATCAAGCTATAAATGAAGGATTATATGAATGTGTTGATCGTTTTTACCATGGTGATCTTGAGGAAATGGATGTAGTGATGAATGTGGAATTTGACAAATTTAGACATAAAGAAGGATTATTTGGGAAGGCTATTGCTCTAATTGGATGCCAAAAATCCTCTATTATTCCCGGTAATCCATTGTTCTTGTTCATTACTTCAGTTTCATTGATAGAATGATAGATGCATATTGTTCATTTCCAATTCTCATTGTCATTGATCGTCGATGTTGTTTCATTTGGATCCTATTATCTAGCAAGTTGGTGGACCAAATATGGAGGTCATGTTCCACATTTGCAAAAAATGGCAATAAGATTGCTCTCTTTGACGGCAAGTTCATCAGGTTGTGAAAGGAATTGGAGCACCTTTGACATGGTAACTAACTAACTCTCAAGTCCTATAATTGATTATATACTTAACTTTATTATGTAATCTCATTCTTTGCAACCTGTGATGTAGGTCCATACTAAGAAAAGAAATAAGCTAGATACTCGCCGTCTTAGAGATATAGTCTTTGTTCAATTCAATGCAAAATTATTGAGAAGAAAAGAGGAAAGCAAGACCAAGAATATTGATGTCCTTTTAACTAGCGATGCTAGACATGCACAAGCTTGGTTGATTGATGGTGTGGATGAAGATGAGGTGGATCCCGAAACGGGCCTTTCTTGGAGGATTATTGATGAAGCAAGTGGGGCGGGTGAAGCCATGCAACATCGTAGGAGCTCAAGAGTGAGAGAATTACATGAAGATGATTGGGAGTCTGAAGGGGAAGGAGAAGAGGAAGAGGACGAGGAAGAGGGAGATGATGATGAAGTTGAGTTTGAATCAGAGCAAGAAGAAGTGATCCCAACCAAGGATTATGGTGTAGAGGACGAAGACTGAGATTGAAACCTTAATCACCATTTTATCATGCTTGAAAACTTGTGTTTTGCACTTTTGCTAAATTTGAACTATGAACGCTTGTGTGGCTTGTTGCTTGTGGGTTATTGTGTGAGAACTTATTTCTTTGGGTGGTACTATGTCATTATGTCTATGTTATTTATCTAATTGTGTGCTTAACTGCTTAGTTATTTGGTTCTTTACATCCTACATATCTACCATAATCTATTTTATCCGACCGCCTAGATCCGATTAATCCCCGATTAATCCGTCTAGGCGCTGGGCCCTACCTCACCGCCCGACTAGCGCCTAGCGCCTTCTTGAACACTGGGAATAATTTCAAATAAATTCCAAATAAATTCCGAAAATTCCAAAAATTCACAAAAGTGCCAAATTTCATTTAAGCTCATGAAAAGCAAAAATTGGGGTGTTACACCGACCCTAACAACGCACTACGGACTAAAGCACAACCACACATCAGAATGTCTGAACTTCGGAATATCCGAACTAACTTCGGAACATCCGGCAAGAACTTGACAACTACAACATTCCAATGCACGGAAGAAGACTTGAACACTCTCAAGAGACTAAACACCATTCATCTGAGCATATAGACCATCTCTAAACCAATTTCAATGCACCCCTCTTGATAGTACGGCATTCCTTTGACTCAATAAATTAAAATTACATACGTAGATGCCGATTTTCTTACTCAATGACGTTTGAGGATGCTCGATGATCGTAGATGATCTCTATTTAAAACTTTCACCTGTTCATAAACTAGTTGAACACGTTAGATTCTTTAATCGTTTGTCATTAATCAACCAAAACAATATTAGGGGGCCTAGATGCACTTTCAATCTCCCCCTTTTTGGTGATTGATGACAACCCGATTAAAGACAAATTTGTAAAGCATATGAATAGAAGGAATATAGGATGAACTCCCCCTTGATATGTGCACTTAAGATAGGACTTGAGAACAAATACACATTTTGGAAGACAAAGGAGTTGAGAGAGCTCCCCCCTATATCCTTGCATAGGAGATTATCAAATAAATGTGACAAGATAAGCATGTCAAACAAGTATATTTAAGCAATAGAAATGCATTAACATTCACCAAGTCAACATAAGTATCCATGCAATAACGATAAAAGGATTTAAAGCAACAATATCCAACAGTCAACCACAGAGTTTTAAACTGAAGACACAACCAAGTTCACTTAGACTATTAGACTCAGGAAAGACACGAAGGAATAACGGAATTTGTCTTCATCTCTCCCCCTTTGGCATCAAGCACCAGAAAGGAGGAAAGAGAGAGAGAGAGAATGAAGTAAGCTAGTCGGACTCCTCTGATCCAGGCTCATCTGAACCAGACTCTTCGGCATCGTCCTCAGACTCATCTGAAGCATCAGGTGCTGGAGCAAATGGATCCTCTATCACTTCATCGCTCTCCTCGTCATCCAAACACTGCAGATTCAGATGCCTCTGAATATCCTTGAGTCGCTTGGTGTTCTTCTTGTGCGCTGCTGCGTTGCCCTTGCAAAGGACGAAGATAGACTTCAAAGCACGCAGAATTGGCGAGGATGAACCACTAGGAGCTGAGACTGCAGGAGCAGCAGATGAGGTGGTTCCTCTGGTAGAAACCCTGGTAGCTCTCTAAGTGGGGGCTTTTACAGCCCTAACCTGAAGAGCAATGTGTTTGACATCATACTCAAACTGCAGTTGTGTCACCTGCTCAATCAAATGCATGATGTACGGAGCATAACCACAGCTCCTCCTGGGCTCCTGACCAATGAGTCTAATCTCATTCCAAATAAAGTCAAAGACATCAAATAGTTGCTGATTATCTCTCATTCTGCTCAAAAGGTTCCTTGAGTAAGAGAGAACATGAGAGGCATCACCTTCTTTAGGAGCCAAAGTCTTTCTGAAGAGCCTGTTCAGAATAGCAAAGAAGGGCTTCATACCCTTGGTATTCCCTTCATCCTACTCAGCATCTTCTTCATACAGAAAACCCAGATTGGATGCTCCTAGCGGATTCTCATTGTGGATCTGATCCTTGTCTCTAGAATCTGCTTCTGTGAACTCAAGTAGTCTGGCATACTGTGCATAGGTAGCCTCATACCAAGTTTCTTCAGTCATCCAGTGGAGAGTACAGACTCGATCCCTGGAGACATACATTGTTGCATAGAACTGAGCGATGATTTCCACATTCCAATCATGCTGAAAGCTCATAATTCTCTTGATGCCAGTTCTTTCACAAGCAGCAATAATCTCATTGAAGATAGCGTCGTCTGCCGCTGCCATGTATTCCCAATCAACACACTGCATCAAGATAACAGGATTCTTCCTTGGAAGAATGACTGACTCGTAGAAGTCCAGCTGAAAGAAAGTCCAGAAGCGTGAATCAGTAGAGAACCTGTCTGTCCTCTTGGGATTCTCTTCCTGAGACTTTCTGACTTAAGCTGCTTTTCCCTTGTAGCTTACAGGCTTTCTTTGGAGCCTAGGGTTCCTTTCGGGCTTCCTCAGGCGTGGCATGTCTCTAGCTTGAGATCCTGACGCACCAGCAATGCCCTTGCCTTTCCTAGAAGGTAGCGGTGCTCCACGAGGCACATTTACTGTCTGAGCGGCCTGAGAGGGTTCATTTATTGAAATCCCAGCTGAGATCCCCTGGTCACAACTCGCTTGGTTCTAGTTCCAGTTGGTGTCTTGCGTTTCCGAGAAAACGTGACTTTAGTTGAACCGGCAGGGGGCTGATCACCTTGACTAGGATCCATCGAGAAAATCTGATAGAAAGTGAACTCACTGAGATAGATGGAATAAGAAGGAATTTTGGTGTTAGAGCTGCACTGTCCTTATCAGAAGTTCCGATTCTATATCGGAAGTTCTGACTTTACATCGGAAGTTCCGACATGAGATATCGGAAGTTCCGAAGATTTCGGTACAACCCTAAAACTAGGAATTCGACAAGATCGCCTGATAGAAAGTGATGAAACTTGAGATCTAGATAGAGGAGGACTAGAGCAACAAGTTTACTGAAAGAAACTTGAGCAAGAAATCCAAAGAACAAGGAATCTCAAGATTAGGGTTTTAGATTTACCTGAGAACACGAAAATCAATATTGAAACGAGTGAGAGTCCTTCGATCCGAAGCAAATCCTTCCTTGGGGAGTGATCGGACTTTCCGTAGGGTCAGAGACTCTGAAGACGACAAGAAATGAAAAGGGAGAAACGTACGGAGGCTTTAGAGGAAAAAGGAAATGAGTGGAGGGGCCAACCGAATGGTCCTTTTCAAGCATTTACACACACTTGGACATTCCGAACTGTGGTTCGGAAGTTCCGAACGGTCAGAATCCCCAGAATATCGGATAGTCCGATATATATATCGGAAGTTCCGAAGAGTTGAGGTTTCCAGCAAAACTCCAGCTGAGCACGCTTTGGATATTCTGATACTAAACTTCGGATGTTCCGATGAAGCTGAATTCACAGAATTTCGGAAGTTCCGATGCCTGGATCGGAAGTTCCGAAGAGTTAATTTTTCCAGCAGAAAGAAAGAAAAGACAGGATTTTAGAAACTGGAGAAATTGAGACTTTGAGTCAGTGAACTTGGGAGTCATCCCTCTTATGATCAGAAGGCATCACAACAATCAAAGCAATGATCACGAGAGAAATGACCGGAGATGCGACCAACAATAAAGCATTTTCAAAGACAGTTAAATGATTTTGCAAACATTTTATTTCGAAATTATGAGGAGAAGTAACAATCAAATGTGAGCAAGATGTCAAGTCACATTCCGATAGTCTAGGACATTTAGCTCACTTCTCAACTCGCAAAAGCGTTTCTCATCTAGAGGTTTGGTGAATATATCGGCCAATTGTTTCTCAATTCTCACATAGGTAATGTCAATGTCTCCTTTTAGTGAGTGATCCCTAAGGAAATGGTGGCGGATATCTATGTGCTTGGTCCGGGAGTGTTGAAAAGGATTGTTGGCTATCTTAATGGCACTCTCATTGTCACATAAGAGTGGTACTCTATCTAGCCTTAGTCCAAAATCCCTCAAAGTTTGCCTCATCCATAGCAATTGTGCACAACAACTTCCCGCGGCAATATATTCAGCTTCGACGGTGGATAGAGCTACCAAGTTTTGTTTCTTTGAGGACCAAGAGACTAGTGATCTACCTAAGAATTGGTAAGTCCCCGAGGTACTTTTTCTATCCACTTTGCAACCCGCATAATCAGCGTCCGAATATCCAATCAAATCGAATTTTGACCCTTTAGGATACCAAAGCCCTAGATTTGGTGTGTGAACTAGATATTTAAGAATTCTTTTCGCGGCTACTAAGTGACACTCTCTCGGAGCGGCTTGAAATCTTGCACACATACAAACACTAAGCATAATATCTGGCCTAGATGCACAAAGATAAAGTAATGAGCCTATCATGGATCGATATACCTTTTGATCCACAGGATTACCTTCCTCATTTAGACCAAGATGCCCGTTGGTTGCCATGGGTGTATGAAATGGCTTGGCGTTCTCCATATCAAACTTCTTGAGCATATCCTTGATATATTTTGTTTGACACAAGAATGTTCCTTCCTTGAGTTGTTTGATGTGAAATCCGAGGAAGAACTTTAGCTCGCCCATCATAGACATTTCAAACCTCTTTGTCATTAACCTACTAAATTCCTCACAAAAGTTTTTATTAGTAGACCCAAAAATAATGTCATCGACATATATTTGGCATACAAATAAATCATCATCAACATATTTTGTGAAGAGAGTAGGATCGACTTTACCAATTTCAAAACCCTTTTTAATGAGAAAATCCTTAAGGCATTCATACCATGCTCTAGATGCTTGCTTAAGCCCGTAGAGCTCCTTATGGAGCTTGTATACGTGTGTAGGGTTCTTGTGATCCTCCATCCCTGGCGGTTGCTCGACATAAACTAGTTCGGCGATTGGACCATTGAGGAATGCACTCTTGATGTCCATTCTTCAATGCCCTGAACTCTTCCTTCTTAATGTCCATTATTCCTCCAGGCACGTGATACTGGTGAAACGCAGCCGTAAACTCTTCCCACGTGATGTCCTATGGGTTCTCCCGCGTGGCGCAGATGTTTTCCCGCTATTCAGCGGTGGTCCCTTCCAACTGATGAGAGGCGTATAGCACCTTCTCATTTCCCATGCATTGGGCAATGTGTAACTTCCTTTCTATTAACCTTAGGCAATCATCCGCCTCCAGTGGATTGGCATTCCCAGAGAATGTGGGTGAATGAGTCCTCATGAACTCCGACAACTTTGCTCCCTGTCGTTGTCCCTGATTTGCTTGGTTAGCGGTGGCCTGAGCAGTGACCTGCTGCATCTGTTGCATCATGGCATGCATCAGCTGGGTCTGTGCAGCAAGAAAAGCTCCAAAGTTCTGCATGTCAACTGGCGGTGCTGGTTGGGGTGCAGGTGCTCTATCATTAGGGTTCCCAGCTGGGAAAGAACCACTCCCATTGCCTCCAAGGTTTCCACGGGTGTTCACCATCTGTTGATTGCTCCAAGGTTTAAAGACAAGAGGGAAACAAGCATAGACAAGTAGTAGAGTAACTTATGCAGGGAGGTGTAACTCAAAATCCAACTTTATTAATTATACCATAATAATATCTTGGTATGGTTGCTTACAATGCCTAAGGGCCTTGCAACACATACTTCACACTCAGAAAGCAATGGAAATCCAACGCCTCTAAGGGTGACTCTTTATTCTATAATGCGACTCGACGAAGGAGTCTCAACTACAAGACCTAGGCTTACTCGTTAAGAAAACCTCCACTGCCTGGGTGCGGGTGCGGTGGCATCGGCGCGAAACCTCCTCCTGAGCGATGACAAGTCGTGCCAGCTGTGTGACCGTGGCATTCTCATCCTGAATCAGTCTCGGGTCAATAAGGTTGTTGTTGTGTGGATGGTAGCGGTACACCGCGCCTTCCAGCTCACTGGCGTAAATGCGGGTGATGTGTCGCATCGCTCGTCGTGATACCTCTTGAATTCCCATCTACATTTTCGACCTCCTAGCTGTGTAGTATATCGTACGGCTTCCCGTGCCCTTCTTCCTGGCATGTACCGTGATCTTCACATCACAAGCCTTACTCAGCCCCGCTTGTCTTATTATGTTCACTTGGTATTGCGGCTTCTCAAAACCTTCGAGAAACTGCAGCATACGCCAAAGTTCCGCGGCGTGGCCAACCTCAAGATCGACATAGTTGATCTCTCCCTCCATCTGTCACAAAACACTCGCGTAAGAACGCAGCATTTTAAATCAAAGTGGGAGACAAAAGAATTCAGCAAAGGGGTAAGGAAAGAGAGAAGGGGTAAGTCGAGATTTCATTTATTATCTTGACAACTTTTAGCTTTTAGAAAATAAGTTTCATCCTTACTACGACCAATCTAACTATGGGTGAGCCTACAGTCAGTATGGCTCTGATACCACCTCTGTCGGGACTCGAATTTGCAAATCCGGACCCTCTGTGTATTTAGCACTAGTCTAGGATCACGCTAGTGCACACAGTCTCAACATTGGTAAATATCACAATCATACACATCGATAATAATAAAGTACTTTAATTAAGATAACCAAACTGGTTGCTCGACCTTATGGTCAAGTTACAAAAGTACGCCTCGCAGGGCTAAGACTTATTCAAATAAAATCTGCAACGGAATATATAAAGAAAACGCGTGGTGCCAACCAATATGCCACATGCAACTGACTGGACTCGATCCCTAGTTAGACGGCTCCTCCTGATATTCCTCCTCCAAAGCTGGCGTCGCCTCTTCTTCAACTGGTGTTGTTTTTGTGGCAAGGGTGAGTACTTGGTACTCAGCAAGTCATGCACAGAATGCAAGCTAATATACTACATGCATGGATTAATACAAAGGAATAGCTCAAGGTATAATTGCAGTAAACAGCATTTGACAAGTATCATAAGTAGATTCGAAAGCAGTAAAAACAAGTATAATATCAATAACTTTTCCAGGAGTTAAATAATCCCATTCCTAGTCCACATTTCCATCAACATCATCATTTAACCAAACCAAACCTCTCAAGTTCAAGTTATTTCCAAGAAAGTCTAACCCTTGACTGTAATCCCCGAGCAATGTCCAATACCGCGGACACGGTTATCCGAATAGATTTTTACATTCTGCAGAGGTTATGCACTTTACCCACAAGATACAGCCAAACAACACAAAGGCGAGTGTCGGGACCCGAATTTGCAAATCCGGACCCTCTGTGTATTCAGCACTAGTCCAGGAACGCGCTAGTGCACACAGTCTTAACATCGGTAAATATCACAATCATACCACTCGATACTAATAAAGTACTTTAATTAAATAGTCAAACTGGTTACTCGACCTTATGGTCAAGTTACAAATATACGCCACGCAGGGCGAGACTTATTAAGAGAGAAATAATAGCAGCGGAAAATAAGATAACTTAGTGGCGCCATCCAGTATACCACAGGCAACTGACTGGGCTCGCTCCCTAAGTAGACGGTTCCTCTTGGAGCTCCTCCTCCAAAGCTAGTGTAGTCTCCTCTTCAACTGGTGTTGTATTGTGGCAAGGGTGAGTACTTGGTACTCAACAAGTCATGCACAGAATGCAGCTAATATACTACATGCATGGCTTAATACAAAGGAGTGGCTCAAGGTATTTTTGCGAAGCGACATTTAACAAGTATCATAAGTAGATTCGAAAGCAGTAGTAACAAGTAAAGCATAGATAACTTTTCAAGGAGTTTAGTAAACATCTTTCCCATCCTAATCCACATTTCCATTAACGTCATTCGTAAACCAAACCCAACCTTTCAAGTCCAAGTTATTTTCAAGAAAATCTAACCCTTGACTGTAATTCCCGAGCGATGTCCAATACCGCGGACACGGCTATTCGAATAGATTGTACACTCTGCAGAGGTTATGCACTTTACCCACAAGATACAGTCAAACACCACAAAGGCGAGTTCCCGTAACAAAGTCTTTCGGAAACTTCTAACAATACAAGTGAGCCTCCCCGGTTATTGCACACTAACCCTTCCCTTAGCTAAGGCGAAGTTTAGGCCAATCAACCGTTAGATGGGTACCTGGCCTCGGCCAGACGCTCCCGCACAACTTACACAAAGGGTGTAGTTGACCTCCTGAGGGTCCCACAGGTACGTTATTAGCAACTTAATCAACTAGGTCCGTCCCATTACAGACATGTGGTTGCAAGATTGACTCAGTTCAAAGGCTTGCAAGGTGAAGTCCTTAGGGTGACCAGGGCAAGACTACCCGAAGAACCAAATCAACATCCTCAGTGCCACAACTGGCCCACCTGATCATTCTTGCCACATGCCCCGGCCGAAAACTATTTATCAAACCCCAGTTGATTACCATGCACCACGTGCCATCAACATCACATGATACCTTTCCAAAACAGGTTCAATATATCATTAAGTCAATATTAACATTTGATTGTCCAAAATCATGTCATGAGCACGTAGCAGGTCTAAGCAGTATACTACAACGGTCTAAAACCCATGTTGGCAATTTAATAATGTCCAACTAGTAATCCACAACTAGGGTGACAAGGGTCATGGCACATATTTAATTAATCAAGGTGTCATACAGCAAATTGGTATTTATCTAATCCCCCATATTTAAATAAAGTATTTTCCAATTGAACTAGCATGCAATAGGTTAAATCAAAATAGGTTTCAAAATAGGATCAACATGGTCAAAGCACAACTTGCCTTCAAAAAGTACTTGTTCTTGGTCTTGAGTTGGATCCTGAGTCAACACTTCTCCTTCGAATCCTTCCGGCACTTCAACGTCTACTCGTAAAGCGTGCAAATAGCAACAATTGAATAAAACAGAAGACCAAAAGTGTCCAAACATCCAAATAAAGTCCATAAACAGAGAGAGAGCATAATTTTATAAATTTTTAGAAACTGGAATCGTCAAATTCGGAGTTAAAATGCAAAAGTTATAGCATTTTGGAGTTTAAATACTCAATTAAATAATTTTACAGAGAAAAACTTTAGTCCAAAAATTAAATAAAATTTATATTTAGGTAGATCTCAATTTTATACAAATTTAGAAATTTGAATCACTCAAATCGGAGTTGAAACGCAAAAGTTATAAGCGTTTGAAGTTTGAAACAAAATCTGAAATCATTATTTCGAATTAATAAATCATTTTCTTTTTCGAAAATTAATTATTGCGTCAGCGAGGACACGTGGCAGCCTCTGATTGGTCTGCTGACGTCAGCCAGTCCATGGGCTCAGCCCACGGCTTGGCTCGGTCCACGGTTCCATGTGTCGCTGACAGGTGGGTCCCCTCGGGTGACGTCATTCTTGGCGTCGTGAGGCTCGACCACGATCTTGTCGGCAGTGGGACCCACCGATGACGTCATGGGTGACGTCCACGGTCTTTGTCGGCCGACACGCGGGCCGGCGTGTCGCTGACCTGCCGCGCCCGCGTGGCGCGGTGGTTCGGCTCCCTGGACACGTGGCGCGATCATGTCCGTTGATTTGAAAATCAACGGCCTCGATTAGATCCAGGGTTAACACATTGAAAACTACTCAGTGATTGTGGGCCGTTCGATCTAGATCGGACGGTCCAGATCTAATCCTACGTTAACACTACTACGGCACGTGGTGATCGTGGGCCGTTGGATCTTGATCCAACGGTCCAGATCTAATCGGATTTGGAAACACGTGAGCTCACCTCAACCGCACGATCAAGATCGGACGGCGCACAGAGCTCGCGAGGTCGATGGCGACGCGGCGGAGCTGCTGCAACCGGAGACGGAGACGACGACCACTCCCGTGGCGCTTCGGGGCTCCTCCGGCGAGATGAGTTGGCTCCACGGGTGCATCTCGGTCTGGGGATTCTGGATCTGGGCTCAACGGTGGCTAGGGACGGCGGGTGACGGCGGGATGAAGCAAAAACCATGGCGGAGCGGCGCTCAACTACGGCGAGCTATCACGGCTAAACGGCGGCGGCTCTGCCTTGGTGAGTAGGGGCTACGGGTGCGCAAGGTCAGGGCCGACCTCGGGGTGTGACCCGGGCCTTAAATAGCCTCGGCGTTCGTGCCCGAGGCGGAACCCTAGATCTACGCTGCGGCGGAGTCCGGCTCGGTTTCGGTGGAGACGACGACGCACGGCCGTCCACGTGGCACGATCGACGGTCACGATCGCGTGGGTGCGATCGGATCCGACCCGGACTCAGCTCGAACCGGTGCGGTCCAATTTGGACCGTTGGATCTCGATCCAACGGTTAGGATCGAATGGGGTTCGATCAAGTCACGTGGCTCGGGTCGGACTCGAGTCGGACTCGAACTCGGGTCCGGTCGGATGAACAGTACTTGACCCGACTTGATTTTCCAGCGATTTAATATTTAAAATAATTCCCAGAAATTCATTTAATTCATTAAAAATAGCAAAAGACTCAGAAAAATTCTGGAAAATATTTTGGAACATTTTGGACTCAAATAAAATATTTCCAGCAAAATTTTATTTGCAAAGTTTAATTCTTTAATTATTTCAATATGGAATAAATTCAAATTAAATCCAAATAAATTCCAGAAAATTCCAAAAATTCACCAAAGTGCCAAATCACACAATAATTTAAGAAAAGCAAAATTTTGGGGTGTTACAAACCTCCCCCCTTAATAGAATCTCGTCCCCGAGATTCAGGGCTTACTACAGAATAGGTTTGGAAACTCTTTCTTCAAATCCTCTTCGCGCTCCCATGTTGCTTCGCTCTCTGCATGGTTGCTCCACTGAACTCTACAGAAGCGGGTTGACTTATTTCTGGTCTCTCGATCCATAGTGTCCAAAATCTTCACGGGATGCTCCTTGTAAGTCAAATCTTCTTGCAACTCAATTGATTCTAGCGGTGTCTGTTCCTCAGGAACTCGGAGACACTTCTTCAACTGGGACACGTGGAACACGTCATGCACTCCTGCTAATGACTGCGGTAACTCCAGCTGGTAAGCAACTTCGCCTCTGCGGCTCAAAATCTTAAATGGTCCAACATAACGGGGTGCAAGTTTTCCTTTGGCATGGAACCTCTTAACTCCCCTGAGAGGCGTAACTCTGAGGTATACATAGTCTTCTGGTTCAAAACTCAAATCCCGGCGACGGTTGTCAGCATAACTCTTCTGTCGTGATTGGGCTATCTTCAACCTTTCCCTAATCATGGCAATCTGCTCTTCAGCTTCTTGAAGAATATCAGGCCCGAAGACACGGCGCTCGCCGGTCTCATTCCAGTTTAATGGCGTCCGACAGGGTCGACCATACAGTGCCTCAAATGGTGACATCTGTAAACTAGCCTGGTAACTATTATTGTAACTGAACTCGGCATATGGCAAACTCTTATCCCAAGAGGTAGCATAAGCTAAAGCACACGCTCTTAGCATATCCTCCAGAATCTGATTGACTCTTTCGGTCTGTCCATCCGTCTGTGGATGATAGGCTGTACTGAAGTTCAAACGGGTTCCCATGGCTTCATGCAACTTATTCCAGAACCTTGAGGTAAATTGGGTACCTCTGTCCGATACAATCTTCTTTGGCACTCCGTGCAAACAGACGATCCTGATCATATACAACTCTGCTAACTTATCTCCCGAGTAAGTGGTCTTCACAGGGATAAAATGGGCGACCTTGGTCAAGCGATCCACTATAACCCATATGGAGTCATAACCTCCTTGAGTCTTAGGCAAACCGGTAATGAAATCCATTCCGATTTCCTCCCACTTCCACTCAGGTATTTTCAACAGCTGTAGCAATCCTGCTGGTCTCTGATGCATTGCCTTGACTCTCTAGCATACGTCGCACAATGCAACATGCTCGGTGACTTCACGCTTCATGCTTGGCCACCAGAATCTCTTCTTCAAATCCTGATACATCTTGGCACTTCCTGGGTGGAATGAATACTTGGAGTCATGGGCTTCCTCCAAAATCAGCTGTTTTAATTCCTTCTTGTTGGGCACACAAATCCGATCCTTTATCCATAACGTGCCCTGCTCATCTAACTTGAAATCCTCTGCCTTGCCTTCTTCCTTGATGGACTTAATCCTGCGGGTCTTGTCATCATCCTTCTGTCCTTCTCGGATCTGATCCTCTAGGGTAGGCTTTACTTCTAATGCGGCCAAGAATCCGCTAGGTACCACCTCAATCTTCATTCTCTGGAAATCCTCACATAGCTCATCCTGACTTGTGGCTAGCAACATACTCACAGTATGGCTTTTCCGACTCAGGGCATCGGCCACTACGTTGGCCTTCCCGGGATGGTAATGGATTCCAACATTGTAGTCCTTGATCAACTCTAACCATCTCCTCTGCCTCATGTTCAGGTCTGATTGGGTGAAGATGTACTTAAGACTCTTATGGTCCGTGTATACTTCACATCTGTTTCCAATTAGATAGTGACGCCATATCTTCAAGGCATGCACTACGGCAGCTAACTCTAGGTCATGTGTCAGGTAATTCTCCTCATGCGGCCTCAACTGCCTTGATGCATAAGCAACAACCTTTCTGTTCTGCATCAGCACACATCCAAGTCCTTGACGCGATGCATCACAATAGATATCAAAGCTTTGATTAACATCCGGTAGAACTAACACCGGCGCTGATGTCAATCGCTTTTTCAGCTCCTGAAAACCTTTCTCACATTCTGACGTCCATGCAAACTTCTTCTCCTTTTTCAGCAATTGCGTAAGAGGTCTCGCAATTGTCGAAAAGCCTTCAATGAAACGGCGGTAGTATCCTGCCATTCCAAGGAAACTCCGATCTGGGTCACGATCTTGGCGCTCCCAATGTAACACAGCTTCTACCTTGCTTGGATCAACGGCGACTCCTTCATGCGGTCATTACATGTCCGAGGAACTCCACCTTGTCCTTCCAAAAATCACACTTGCTGAACTTGGCGAAGAGTTGCTGTTCCAACAGCTTATCAGAAACTCGCCTCAAGTGCTCTGCAGGTTCATACTCTGTCTTGGAGTAGATTAGGATATCATCTATGAACACGACAAAAAACTTGTCCAAATATTCCATGAACACCTTATTCATCATATTCATGAAATATCTTTGGCGCATTCGTCGAGACCAAAGGACATAATCAGAAACTCGTAATGTCCATATCTTGACGAGAATGCGGTCTTGAATATCCTCGATCGGATCTTCAATCGATGGTATCCCGATCTTAGATCAATCTTGGAGAAAACTCGGCTCCTCTCGGTGATCAAACAGATCATCGATCCTGGGTAACGGGTACTTATTCTTCACGGTGACTTCATTGAGTGCACGGTAGTCGATGCACATCCTGAAACTCCCGTCCTTCTTCTTGACAAACAAAACTGGTGCTCCCCACGGTGACGAACTCGGTCTGATAAATCCTTTCTCCATTAACTCTTCAAGTTGTTTCTTCATCTCTACCAATTCCTCGGTGGACATCCGATAGGGTCTCTTTGCTATCGGTCTTTGTGCAGTACAAGCTCTATCACAAACTCTATGTCCTCGTCTGGCGGCATACCAGGTAGATCTTCGTGAAAACATCTGGGTACTCATTTACTACTGAGACATCCTCTATGCTGATTGTCTTGGTACTGTTAACCATCATCTGTCCATCTCTAACTGCAGTGGCTTGAAATTCCACTTTCTTTCCACACGGGCTCTCAACTGAGATAGTCCTTCGTCCACAATCCAATACGGCCTTGTGCTTGGATAACCAATCCATTCCCAAAATAACATCTAAGGTCTGGGTCTCCAAAATAATAAGGTTCGCTAGGAACTCTATCCCATCTATTAGTATTCTCACCCCGGAACATCCTACTTTCGTTCGGAGTTCGGAACCAGGGGTTTGAACTAAAAGCATGCATTTAAGTCTTGCAATCCCCAAGTCATTTCTAGCAGCAAAGCCTTGTGAAACAAACGAATGCGAAGCTCCAGAATCAAACAAAACTGTTGCAGGTACTGAGTTGACTAGTAACTTACCCAGTACGACGTCCGTAGCATTCTGCAGTGCATCTGCGGTGACATGGTTGACTCGGCCTCTCACCACAGTCTGGGATGTGGTTCCTGGTGCTGGCGTCCTAGCTGGTGTGGATCCTAGGTTGAAGCGAACTGGGGTCACTCCTGCTGTCTTCTTTGGGCAGCTGTTGGCAAAGTGTCCTGGCTCGTTGCAGTTGTAGCAGCGTCTCACTGTCCCTTGTTGACTGCCTGGAGCAGCGTTTCTGGCTGGGGCTGGGGTCTGATAGTTTTGATTGGCGGGTCTTGGTGCTGGTGACGGTGTCCTTGTTGCATTTTGTGGCTGGAATCTGAAAAATTGATTTGGTGCAACTCTCAGACGTTGCTGCGCTCCCTGACGCGATCCCTGATGTTGCATCCTGCGTTTCCTGTTCTCATCCAGTTCCTTGCGCTTGTCCTCAAGAATGAGCGCCTTATTCACAAGCTCCTGGAAATCTGGAAAAGTGTGGGTGATCAGTCCCACCTGTAGTCCTGAGTTAAGTCCCTTCATGAAACGAGACTGTCTGGCTTTATCTGTCGCTACATCCTCAGGTGCGTAGCGAGCAAGCTGTGTGAACTTGTTCAGGTAGTCGGCCACTGGCTGATTACCTTGCTTCAGTGCTCTGAACTCCTCCTTCTTGAGATCCATGATTCCTTCAGGCACGTGATACTGACGGAATGCAACTGTGAACTCCTCCCAGGTGATGTCCTGAGGGTTCACTTGCGTGGCACAGAAGTTCTCCCACCATTCGGCCATTTGTTCCTTCCAAGCGATGAGAAACGTAGAGTACCCTCTAATTTTCTATGCATTGAGCAATGTGTATATTCCTCTCAATTGACCTTAACTACCGTCGGCCTCCAACGGATTGGCATTCCCTAAAAGTGGGTGGATGGGTCCTCATGAACTCGACAGTCTTGTATTCTCAAGCGTTGTCCCCGATTGACTTGATTAGCGATGGCCTGAGCAAAGGACGTGTTGCATCTGTTGCATCATAGCATGCATCAACTGAGTCTGAGCAGCGAGAAAAGCTCCGAAATTCTGCATATCCAGTGGCGGTGCTGGTGCTCCATCATTGGGGTTTTCTGTTGGGCGAGAACCACTCCCATTGCCTCCAAAGTTTCCGCGGGTGTTCACCATCTGTCGATTTGCTCTAGGTTTTAGAGATGAGAGGGAAACCAGAATAGACAAGTAATATGGAACTTATGCGGGGCGAAAGGTGTAGCTTTAAGGTCCATCTTTATTAACTAATGATATCAATAACTTGGTATGGTTGCTTACAATGCCTAAAGGCCTGCAACACATACTGCACACTCAGCAAGCAATGAAAATCCAAATTGAACTAACACTGGAATCTAACGCCTAAAGGGTGACTCTTTATTCTATGACGTGACTCAGCGAAGGAGTCTCACTATAGAACCTACGCTCACTCATCGAGAAAACCTCCATGGCCTGGGTACGGATGCTGCGGCATAGGCGCGAAACGATTGCCATATCCAGCAACTGTGTCATCTGTGGTAGTCGAAGAAGCAGTGTCCTCCTCAAGCTCCGGCTCCTCCGGGTCTGGCTCGTGCAGCTCGAGCATTGGTTCCGGCTCACGCTGCATAATGCCGTCTCTAACTCTCCAATCCTTTGCAGAAGGTGTGACACATACTCTTGAGCTTCCCGCCATCTGTTCTTCTCTGTCGTGATCTCCTTGCGGGCCTTCTGTAGCTCTTTGCTTGTATCATCGAGTACATCCTCCTGGGCGACAACAAGTCGTGCCAACTGTGTGACCATGGCATCCTCATCCTGAATCGCCTTCGGGTCAAGAAGGTTATTGCTGCGCGGATGATAACGGAACACCGTGCCCTCCAATTCTCTGGCGTAGATGCGGGTAATGTGCCGCATTGCTCGTCGTGACACCTCCTGGATACCCATCTGCATTGTAGACCTCCTTGCAGTGCAGTGTATCGGGCGATTCCCTGGGCCCTTCTTCCTAGCAGGTACCACAATCTTCACGTCACAAGCCTTGATCAATCCTGCTTGTCTGATCACTTCCACTTGGTATTGCGGCTTCTCAAAATCTCCGAGAGTCTGTAGCATACGCCAAAGTTCTGCGGTGTGACCAACCTCCAGATCGACGTAGTTGAACTCTCCCTCCATCTGTCACAAGAGTGCTCACGTAAGAATTCGAAATTTTTAAATCGTGACAAGGTAAGGGGAAAATTCAGCAAGAGGCAAGAAAAGAGAGAAGGGGATAAGTCGAGATATCATTTCTTATCTTGACAACCTTTTAGCTTTTAGAAAATAGGTTTTAACCTCTCTACGACCATTCTAGCTAGGGTTGAGCCTACGGTCAGTATGGCTCTGATACCACCTCTGTCGGGACCCGAATTTGCAAATCTGGACCCTCTGTGTATTCAGCACTAGTCCAGGAACGCGCTAGTGCACACAGTCTTAACAACGGTAAATATCACAATCATACCACTCGATACTAATAAAGTACTTTAATTAAATAGTCAAACTGGTTACTCGACCTTATGGTCAAGTTACAAATATACGCCACGCAGGGCGAGACTTATTAAGAGAGAAATAATAGCAGCGGAAAATAAGATAACTTCGTGGCGCCATCCAGTATACCACAGGCAACTGACTGGGCTCGCTCCCTAAGTAGACGGTTCCTCTTGGAGCTCCTCCTCCAAAGCTAGTGTAGTCTCCTCTTCAACTGGTGTTGTATTGTGGCAAGGGTGAGTACTTGGTACTCAGCAAGTCATGCACAGAATGCAGCTAATATACTACATGCATGGCTTAATACAAAGGAGTGGCTCAAGGTATTTTTGCAGTAAGCAGCATTTAACAAGTATCATAAGTAGATTCGAAAGCAGTAGTAACAAGTAAAGCATAGATAACTTTTCAAGGAGTTTAGTAAACATCTTTCCCACCCTAATCCACATTTCCATTAACGTCAATCGTAAACCAAACCCAACCTTTCAAGTCCAAGTTATTTTCAAGAAAATCCAACCCTTGATTGTAATTCCCGAGCGATGTCCAATACCGCGGACACGGCTATTCGAATAGATTGTACACTCTGCAGAGGTTATGCACTTTACCCACAAGATACAGTCAAACACCACAAAGGCGAGTTCCCGTAACAAAGTCTTTCGGAAACTTCTAACAATACAAGTGAGCCTCCCCGGTTATTGCACACTAACCCTTCCCTTAGCTAAGGCGAAGTTTAGGCCAATCAACCGTTAGATGGGTACTGGCCTCGGCCAGACGCTCCCCGCATAACTTACACAAAGGGTGTAGTTGACCTCCTGAGGTCCCACAGGTACGTTATTAGCAACTTAATCAACTAGGTCCGTCCCATTACAGACATGTGGTTGCAAGATTGACTCAGTTCAAAGGCTTGCAAGGTGAAGTCCTTAGGGTGACCAGGGCAAGACTACCCGAAGAACCAAATCAACATCCTCAGTGCCACAACTGGCCCACCTGATCATTCTTGCCACATGCCCCGGTCGAAAACTATTTATCAAACCCCAGTTGATTACCATGCACCACGTGCCATCAACATCACATGATACCTTTCCAAAACAGGTTCAATATATCATTAAGTCAATATTAACATTTGATTGTCCAAAATCATGTCATGAGCATGTAGGAGGTCTAAGCAGTATACTACAACGGTCTAAAACCCATGTTGGCAATTTAATAATGTCCAACTAGTAATCCACAACTAGGGTGACAAGGGTCATGGCACATATTTAATTAATCAAGGTGTCATACAGCAAATTGGTATTTATCTAATCCCCCATATTTAAATAAAGTATTTTCCAATTGAACTAGCATGCAATAGGTTAAATCAAAATAGGTTTCAAAATAGGATCAACATGGTCAAAGCACAACTTGCCTTCAAAAAGTACTTGTTCTTGGTCTTGAGTTGGATCCTGAGTCAACACTTCTCCTTCGAATCCTTCCGGCACTTCAACGTCTACTCGTAAAGCGTGCAAATAGCAACAATTGAATAAAATAGAAGACCAAAAGTGTCCAAACATCCAAATAAAGTCCATAAACAGAGAGAGCATAATTTTATAAATTTTTAGAAACTGGAATCGTCAAATTCGGAGTTAAAATGCAAAAGTTATAGCATTTTGGAGTTTAAATAATCAATTAAATAATTTTACAGAGAAAAACTTTAGTCCAAAAATTAAATAAAATTCATATTTAGGTATATCTCAATTTTATACAAATTTAGAAATTTGAATCACTCAAATCGGAGTTGAAACGCAAAAGTTATAAGCGTTTAAAGTTTGAAACAAAATCTGAAATCATTATTTCGAATTAATAAATCATTTTCTTTTTCGAAAATTAATTATTGCGTCAGCGAGGACACGTGGCAGCCTCTGATTGGTCTGCTGACGTTAGCCGGTCCATGGGCTCAGCCCACGGCATGGCTCGGTCCACGGTTCCATGTGTCGCTGACAGGTGGGTCCCCTCGGGTGACGTCATTGCTGACGTCAGCGGGGCTCAGCCCACAGTGCTGACAGGTGGGACCCACCGATGACGTCATGGGTGACGTCACGGTGCTGTCGCTGACACGCGGGCCCGGCGTGTCAGTGACCCACGCGCACGCCCGCGTGGCGCGGTGGTTCGGCTCCCTGGACACGTGGCGCGATCATGTCCGTTGATTTGAAAATCAACGGCCGCGATTAGATCCAGGGTTAACACGTTGAAAACTACTCGGTGATCGTGGGCCGTTCGATCTAGATCGGACGGTCCAGATCTAATCCTACGTTAACACTACTACGGCACGTGGTGATCGTGGGCCGTTGGATCTTGATCCAACGGTCCAGATCTAATCGGATTTGGAAACACGTGAGCTCACCTCAACCGCACGATCAAGATCGGACGGCGCACAGAGCTCGCGAGGTCGATGGCGACGCGGCGGAGCTGCAGCAACCGGAGACGGAGACGACGACCACTCCCGTGGCGCTTCGGGGCTCCTCCGGCGAGATGAGTTGGCTCCACGGGTGCGTCTCGGTCTGGGGATTCTGGATCTGGGCTCAACGGTGGCTAGGGACGGCGGGTGACGGCGGGATGAAGCAAAAACCGTGGCGGAGCGGCGCTCAACTACGGCGAGCTATCGCGGCTAAACGGCGGCGGCTCTGCCTTGGTGAGTAGGGGCTACGGGTGCGCAAGGTCAGGGCCGACCTCGGGGTGTGACCCGGGCCTTAAATAGCCTCGGCGTTCGTGCCCGAGGCGGAACCCTAGATCTACGCGGCGGCGGAGTCCGGCTCGGTTTTGGCGGAGACGACGACGCACGGCCGTCCACGTGGCACAATCGACGGTCACGATCGCGTGGGTGCGATCGGATCCGACCTGGACTCAGCTCGAACCGGTGCGGTCCAATTTGGACCGTTGGATCTCGATCCAACGGTTAGGATCGAATGGGGTTCGGTCAAGTCACGTGGCTCGGGTCGGACTCGAGTCGGACTCGGACTCGGGTCCGGTCGGATGAACAGTACTTGACCCGACTTGATTTTCCAGCGATTTAATATTTAAAATAATTCCCAGAAATTCATTTAATTCATTAAAAATAGCAAAAGACTCAGAAAAATTCCAGAAAAATTCTAGAAAATATTTTGGAACATTTTGGACTCAAATAAAATATTTCCAGCAAAATTTTATTTGCAAAGTTTAATTCTTTAATTATTTCAATATGGAATAAATTCAAATTAAATCCAAATAAATCCAAATAAATTCCAGAAAATTCCAAAACTTCACCAAAGTGCCAAATCACACAATAATTTAAGAAAAGCAAAATTTTGGGGTGTTACAGCGAGTGATCATAACAAAGCCTTTCGGAAACGGCTAACTACACAAGTGAACCTTTCCGGTTTTTGCCATACACCATCCCTTCCCTTAACAAAGGCGAAGTATGGGACCAACATACCGTTGGACGGGTACCATGCCATCGCATCGGTACGCTCCCCTTGCAAGCTAAACAAAGGGTGTAGTTGACACCCGAGGTTTCACATGCAAGTTATTAGTAACTTACTCAACTAGGTCCGTCCCATTACGGACATGTGGTTGCACGGTTAATTCAGTTCAAAGGCTTGCAAGGTTAAGTCCTTATGTTGACCAGGGCAAGACTACCCGAAAAACCAAAATAACGCTCCCGATGCCACAACTGGCCCACCAGATCATTTCTTGCCACATGCCCCGGTCCAAATCTATTTATCAAAACCCCCGTTTGATTACCATGCACCACGTGCCATCAACATCATCATCAATAACACATGACACTTCTCAAAAATATGTTCCATATCTCATTAAGTCAATGTTAACAAGTAATTGTCAAAATCATGTCCGGTATACGTTACAGGTCTAAGCATTATACTACAACGGTCTAAATACCCATGTTGGCAATTTAATAATGTCCAACTATTTAATCCTCAACTAGGGTGACAAGGGATTCATGGCATACAATTATCTATGTCAAGGTGGCATACAGCAACTAGGTAATTAACTAATCTCCCAAAATCAATTAACGCATTTTATAATTGAACTAGCATGCAATAATTTAAATCAAATTAATTTCAAAATGGGATCAACATGGTCAAAGCACAACTTGCCTTCAAAGAGTACTTGATCTTGGCCCTGAGATGGCTCCTGGGTCAATACTTCACCTTCGAAGCCTTTGAGCACTTCAACGTCTACTCGTAACGCGTGCAAATAGCAATAAATGAATAAAACAGTAGACAAAAAGTGTCCAAACATCCAAATAAAGTCGATAAACAGAGAGAGCACAATTTTATAAATTTTTAGAAATTGGAATCGTCTCAATCGGAGTTAAAATGCAAAAGTTATAACCGTTTAAAGTTTAAAGAAAACATTAATTAAATATAAACAGAGAAATATTCATAGTCAAATATTAATTAAATTTCATATTTGAGTAGGTCTCATTTTTAGGAAAATTTAGAAATTTGAATCACTCAAATCGGAGTTGAAACGCAAAAGTTATAAGCGTTTGAAATTTGAATCTAAATTTGAAATCAATAAACCGAATTAAATAAATAATTTCTTTTTCGGAAAAAGATTTATTGCGTCACCATGACAAGTGGACCAATCAGAGGCCGCCATGTCGCCTCGGGTCCATGGACCCGGCGCACGGTTCGGCTTGGTCCACCGTGGACCCGGTCCACGGCGCACGTGTCTCACTGACAGGTGGGCCCCTCGAATGACGTCATCAGTGACGTTATCACGAACGACCGAGGACAGCTGACAGCTGGGCCCCACCGTGACGTCACGGTAACGTCATGGTGCGGTTTTGCTGAGCCGCTGACACGTGGGCCCCACGCTGACGTCACACGTGACGTCAGCGGTGACCGGGCGGCGACTGCGCTGACCGCGACGGTCACGCTTCCGGCCACGTGGCTGGATCTCGGCCGTTGATTTGAAAATCAACGGCCCAGATCGGATCTGGCTTAGCGCGTTAGGAAATAGCTCGGTCCATCTGGACCGTTTGATCTTGATCGAACGGTCAAGATCCAATCTAGAATTTACAATGTGGCTAACCCTAACCTTACGATCTAGATCTAACGGCTGAGATCTAACCAAGCACGGTGCAGTTACGGCTACGTGGCGTAATCTAAACCGTTGGATCTAGATCCAACGGTTGGAAATAGATCTAGAAACTAAAACGTGGGATTTTACAGTGGTGACGTGGACAAATCTGGGCCCTCGGATCTTGATCGGACGGTTGGTGGAGCTCGAGCGACGGCGATGGCGTGCGGTGGCGCTTGCAGACCGGAGACGACGACGGCGACGCTCCCGATGGCATTGCGGGCACGCTCCGGCGAAGTGAATGGACTCAAATATTTTGTAACATTTTGGACTCAAATAAAATATTTTGTAACATTTTGGACTCAAATAAAATATTTCCAATAATATTTTATTTGCAAAGTTTAATTCTTTAATTATTTCAAAAGGGAATAAATTCAAATAAATTCCAAATAAATCCAAATAAATTCCAGAAAATTCTAAAAATTCAGAAAAGTGCCAAATTTAATTTAAATTCATGAAAAGCAAAAAATTGGGGTGTTACAAACCTCCCCCCTTAACAGAATCTCGTCGCCGAGATTCAAGGCTTACTAAAGAATAGGTTTGGGAACTCGTTCTTCAAATCCTCCTCGCGCTCCCAAGTTGCTTCGCTCTCTGCATGGTTGCTCCATTGAACTCTGCAGAAACGGGTTGACTTGTTTCTCGTTTCTCGATCCATTGTGTCCAAAATCTTGACGGGGTGTTCCTTGTAAGTCAGATCCTCTCGCACCTCTATCGACTCCAGCGGTGTTTGCTCATCAGGTACTCGGAGACACTTCTTCAGCTGGGACACGTGGAACACGTCATGTACTCCTGCTAGTGATTGCGGCAGCTCCAACTGGTATGCAAATTCCCCTCTGCGACTGAGAACCTTGAATGGTCCAACATAGCGGGGTGCGAGTTTTCCTTTGGCGTAGAATCTCTTAACTCCCTTGAGAGGTGTAACCCTAAGGTACACGAAATCCTCTGGTTCAAAGCTCAAGTCTCGGCGACGGTTATCGGCGTAGCTTTTCTGTCTTGACTGTGCTATCTTCAGTCTTTCCCGGATCATGGCAATCTGCTCCTTAGCTTCTTGAAGAATGTCCGGTCCAAAGACACGGCGTTCACCTGTCTCATTCCAGTTCAATGGTATTCGACAGGGTCGACCATACAATGCCTCAAATGGTGACATTTGCAAACTTGCTTGATAGCTATTGTTGTAGCTGAACTCAGCATACGACAGACTTTTATCCCAAGAGGTAGCATAAGCCAATGCACACGCTCTTAACATATCCTCCAGTATCTGATTAACTCTTTCAGTCTGTCCATCCATCTGTGGATGATAAGTTGTATTGAAGTTCAAACGGGTTCCCATGGCTTCATGCAGCTTATTCCAGAATCTCGAGGTAAACTGGGTACCTCTGTTCGATACAATCTTCTTTGGCACTCCATGCAAACAAACGATCCTGGTCATGTACAATTCTGCTAACTTATCTCCCGAGTAAGTGGTCTTCACGGGGATAAAATGGGCGACCTTAGTCAAGCGATCCACTATAACCCATATAGAGTCATATCCACCCTGGGTTTTCGGCAAACCGGTAATGAAGTCCATTCCGATTTCCTCCCACTTCCACTTAGGTATCTTTAACGGCTGTAGAAATCCCGCTGGCCTCTGATGCATTGCCTTGACTCTCTGGCATATGTCGCACAGCGCAACATGTTCGGCAACTTCACGCTTCATGCTCGGCCACTAGAATCTTTCCTTCAAATCCTGATACATCTTGGCACTCCTCGGATGAATTGAATACTTGGAGTCATGGGCTTCCTTCAAGATCAACTGCTTCAGCTCCTTCTTGTTTGGCACACAAATTCGATCCTCCATCCATAACGTGCCTTGCTCATCTAGCTTGAAGTCTTTTGCATTGCCCTCGTCCATCTTAGACTTAATCCTGCGGATCTTGTCATCATCCTTCTGTCCTTCTCGGATCTGATTCTCCAGGGTAGGCTTCACTTCTAATGCGGCCAAGAATCCTTCTGGTACTACTTCAATCTGTATCCTCTGGAAATCCTTACATAGCTCATCTTGACTCGTGGCTATCAATATGTTTACGGTATGGCTTTTCCTACTCAAGGCATCGGCCACCACGTTGGCCTTCCCGGGATGGTAATGGATTCCAACATTATAATCCTTGATCAACTCTAACCATCTCCTCTGCCTCATGTTCAAGTATGATTGGGTGAAGATGTACTTAAGACTCTTATGATCCGTATACACTTCACATCTGTTCCCAATCAAATAATGACGCCACAACTTCAAAGCATGCACTACGGCAGCTAACTCTAGGTCATGCGTCGGATAATTCTCCTCATGCGGCCTCAACTGTCTGGATGCATAAGCGACGACCTTTCCATTCTGCATCAGCATGCATTCAAGTCCTTAGCACGATGCATCACAATAAATGTCAAAGCTTTGATTGACGTCCGGTAGAACTAACACCGGCGCTGATGTCAATCGCTTCTTTAGCTCTTGAAAACCTTTCTCGCACACTGGCGTCCATGCAACTTCTTCTCCTTTTTCAACAATTGCGTAAGAGGTCTCGCAATCATCGAAAAACCTTCAATGAAGCGGCGGTAGTAACCTGCCATTCCAAGAAAACTCCGAATCTGGGTCACGGTCTTCGGCTGCTCCCAATGTAACACAGCTTCTACCTTGCTTGGATCTACGGCAACTCCTTCTGCGGTCATTACATGTCCAAGGAATTCCACCTTGTCCTTCCAAAAATCACACTTACTGAACTTGGCGAAGAGTTGTTGTTCTCTCAACTTCTCAAGAACTAGCCTCAAATGCTCCGCGTGCTCTTCTCTTGACTTGGAGTAAACAAGAATGTCATCTATGAACATGACGACAAAATTATCCAAGTACTCCATGAAAACCTTGTTCATCATATTCATGAAGTAAGCTGGCGCATTTGTTAGACCGAAGGACATAACAGTAAACTCGTAATGTCCATATCTTGACGAGAATGTGGTCTTCGAAATGTCTTCCGATCGGATCTTCAGCTGGTGGTATCCCGATCTCATATCAATCTTGGAGAAAACTCCGGCTCCTCTCAGCTGGTCAAACAGATCATCGATCCTGGGTAGCGGGTATTTATTCTTCACTATGACTTCATTGAGTGCACGGTAGTCAATGCACATCCTGAAACTCCTGTCCTTCTTCTTGACGAACAGAACTGGCGCTCCCCATGGCGACGAACTTGGTCCGATAAATCCTTTCTCCATCAGCTCTTCAAGCTGCTTCTTCATCTCTACCAATTCTTCGGTGGACATCCGATAGGGTCTCTTTGCTATCGGCGCTGTACCAGGTACAAGCTCTATCACAAACTCTATGTCTCTGTCTGGCGGCATACCAGGTAAATCCTCAGGAAAAACATCTGGATACTCATTCACTACTGAAACATCTTCTATGCTGATTGCCTTCGCACTGTTGACCATCAGCTGTCCATCGCGAACGGCGGTCGCTTGAAATTCCACTTTTCTTCCACATGGGCTCTCAACTGATATAATCCTTCGCCCACAATCCAATACGGCCTTGTGCTTGGATAGCCAATCCATTCCCAAGATAACATCTAGGGTCTGGGTTCCCAATATAATAACGTTTGCTAGGAACTCTACCCCATCTATTAGTATTCTCACCCCGGAACATCCTACTTGAGATCGGAGTTCTGACCCAGGGGTTTGAACTATAAGCACTCACTTAAGATTCTCAATCTCCAAATCATTCTTAGAAACAAAATCTCGGGAAACAAACGAATGCGAAGCTCCAGAGTCAAACAAAACTATTGCAAGTACTGAGTTGAAGAGTATCTTACCCAGTATGATGTCCGTGGCATTCTGAAGTGCATCTGTGGTCACGTGATTGACTCTGCCTCTCACCAAGGTCTGGGGTGCGGCTCCTGGCTGTGCTGCTCCGTGGTTTACTCCTGGTGCAGGTGTCCTGGCTGGTGTGGATCCCAAGTTGAAGCGAACTGGGGTCACTCCTGTTGTCTTCTTGGGGCAGTTGTTGGAGAAATGCCCTGGCTCATTGCATGTATAGCAATGCCTCACTGTGCCCTGCTGGTTGCTTGTAGCGGCATTCCTGGCTGGAGCTGGAGTCTGAAAATTCTGATTAACAGGCCTCGGTGCTGGCAACGGTGTTCTCGCTGCACTCTGCGGTTGGAATCTGAAAAACTGATTTGGCGCAACCCACAGACGCTGCTGCACTCCCTGACGTTATCCTTGCTACTGCATCCTACGCTTCCTGTTCTCATCCAACTCCTTGCGCTTGTCCTCAAGAATAAGCGCCTTGTTCACAAGCTCGTGGAAATCTGGAAAGGTGTGGGTGATCAGTCCCACCTGCAGTCTTGAGTTGAGTCCCTTCATAAAGCGAGATTGTTTGGCCTTATCTGTCGCTACATCTTCAGGTGCGTAGCGTGCAAGCTGTGTGAACTTGTTCAGATATTCTGACACTGGTTGATTACCTTGCTTCAATGCCCTGAACTCTTCCTTCTTAAGGTCCATTATTCCTCCAGGCACGTGATACTTGCGAAACGCAGCCGTAAACTCTTCCCACGTGATGTCCTGTGGGTTCTCCCGCGTTGCGTAGAAGTTTTCCCACCATTCAGCAGCAGTCCCTTCCAATTGATGAGAGGCGTATAGCACCTTCTCATTTCTCATGCATTGGGCAATGTGTAACTTCCTCTCTATTGACCTTAGCCAATCATCCGCCTCCAGTGGATTGGCATTCCCAAAGAATGTGGGTGTATGAGTCCTCATGAACTCCGACAACTTTGCTCCCTCTCGTTGTGCCTGATTTGCTTGGTTAGCGGTGGCCTGAGCAGTGACCTGCTGCATCTGTTGCATCATGGCATGCATCACCGGTCTCAGGCAAAGAAGAAAAGCTCCAAAGTTCTGCATGTCAACTGGCGGTGCTGGTTGGGGTGCAGGTGCTCTATCATTAGGGTTCCCAGCTGGGCAAGAACCACTCCCATTGCCTCCAAGGTTTCCACGGGTGTTCATGTGAAATCATGTGTTGAAAAATTGGCTTAAAATTGAATTTGCAAAATGTGTTTGTTCATGTGTTTTATCAATTTGACAAGAAACAGTAAGTTTCGATTTGGCGCCGGACCAAACTTAAAGAAAACAGTAAGTTTCCCATCTACGACGGACAAATTTTGTTGGGCTGTCGAAAACATGCTTTGGCAACCTCACTTTCCCATGTACGACGGACCGATTTTGTTTGTTTGTCGTGAACGTGTTTTTGAGCTCATGAGTCGAACTCAATTCTCCAAGAAGCCAGTAAGTTTTGCATGTACGACGGACCAAGTTTTTGGGTCTGTCGTGGACATGCTTTTGAGCTTATGTGCCAAACTCTTTTCCAAAGGAACCGATATTTTCACTTGTACAATGTGATCGATTTTGTTGGTCCGTTGTGAACGTGTTTTGCTCGGTTTTGATTTCTTCTTGAAACCGAGACTTTCATGTGTACACCGGACCGATTTTGTCTGTCCGTTGTGAATGGGTTTTTGAGTGGTTTTTCATGTGTACGCCGGACCATATTTGTTTGTCCGTCGTGAATGCGTTTTTGCTGAATTAGGGTTTTGAGCAAAATTGGAATTGTGTTTGATTCATTTTTGGGATTATGAAATTTGTGAGAATTTCATGATGCTTCTTTTGAAGTGGACTTTATGCAATGCTCATGTGAGTAGTTGCATGGATTGACATTGAGTCAAGTCGTGGACTTGTGCTCGGATTTGTTTTGTGGTTTGTTCATGTGCAGGTATTGCTCGAAGATGAATGTGGTCGATGACGGGACCGGAACTAGGTTCATGGAGGAACCGAGGTTCGACTAGGTTCAGGAGGAACCGAGGTCTTGGTGGTCAAGGATGTCATGCGGGACGCTCGCTAAGAGAATGGTGCACATGAAGAATGGTTAGTCACGTGAGAATGGCAGGAGGTCATTCGCGTGCAAAGTGTTAGTCACGTGAGTATGGCAGGTGGCCATACGCGTGCAAAGTGTTAGTCACGTGAGTATGGTAGGGTTGCCATACGCGTGCAAGAGTTGTACTCGGCCAGGTTGGGCCAAGTAGAGTTGTGTTGGATACAGATTCCTTCTAGGGAATAGGAATCGTATTCAGAACTCCTTGTGGGTTGGTGCTTTAAATAGGAGGGGTTGTCTCCTGTTGAAGAGCATCGAATTGAGGAGAGCTAGGCGCATAGAGCTTTGGGCTCAAAGTTTAGGGTTTGTACTCTTTTGATGGGAGTACTTTAGACAAAAGAAATAAAGATCAATTCTTCTAGTTCCCGCATTGCTTCAACGTTCTCTTTTGGTTCTTGTTTGCATGCTTGTTCTAGTTCTAGATTGGTTTTTGTTCTTTAAGTTTTATCTTGATTTGATCCATCAAAAACCTCTCTAGGGTATTGATCTAGTGTTTCTCAAAGTCTAGTTGATCAATCTTTTGTCGTTCTTGTTTAATCTTGAAGTTTTGATTAGATTGATTCTCGTCAAGTTCTGGATCAGCAAGCTTGCAAAGCTCATAACTTTTGATCCGTAAGTCCGATCGAGCTGATTCTTTTTGGGTTCGATTCGTATTGGAATCTAGTTTCTCGTGTCCAAATTTCAGATCAATCTAATGGTTGGATCTCTAGGAATTTTCGTTTTACCGAACCTCTGTCATTCAGTTTTTGTCGAAAACGAGGCAATTATTTGGTTCTGTTTTGGGGTGAACTTTTAGTAGATCAAGAATTTGGTTTTAGCTTCCACATAATCATTCACCCCCCCTCTGATTGCTATATTCGTGTCTTTCGATCCTACAAGTGGTATCAGAGCAAGGTTTTTCTAATCTATCTTAACCGATGATTAGATTAATGGATCGTTATTCGACAAAACCATGTGTGTTCGATGGTGTTGATTTTCAGTTTTGGAAGGCCAAGATGGAGGCGTTCATCCAAGCACAGGGCTTCGCAATATGGGAGAAGGTTTACAAGCCATATGAAGTTCCCGAGAACGACAACGTCAACGACGCCAATCGCGCACATGTTGAAGCAAATAGCAAGGCGCGCAACTTGATCATCCAAGGCTTGGGACGCAGCGACTTTGATCGTGTGGTTCATCTTCGATCCGCATATGAGGTATGGAAATCTCTTTGTGATTACCATGAGGGTTCTAACACTGTGAAAGAGGTTCGCCAAGACATCTACAAGAAGGAGTACATGCGATTCGAGATGAAACCAGGTGAGTCAGTAGATGATTTGTTTGCACGTTTTAATAAGATCCTTAGCAATCTCCGTGCTGTTGGAGTTAGCTACACTGATGCTGCAAATGCTAGACAATTGCTTAGTGCTTTGGACATGTCGGTGTGGGAGATGAAAGTAACATCTATACAAGAATCTACTATCATGAGCACACTTACATTAGATGTTCTGTATTCAAAATTGAAAACTCATGAGTTAGATGTTCTTGCCAGGAAGGGTAATGTTAAGTCAATTGCTTTGATCTCTAACCCTAACATGTCTAATGCAAACTCTTCTTCTAGCTTTGCCTTGTCCTCTTTATCCTCTTTAACAGATGAGCAAATTGAAGAATTTCCTGAGGAAGATTTGGCACTACTCTCTTCTCGTTTTAACAAAGCTTTGCAGAATGTGAGAATGAAAAAGAGAGGTGGTCCTCCAAGATGCTATGAGTGTGGTGACCTCAACCATATTCGCACAAATTGTCCTAAGCTTGCAGGAAAAACATCAAAGGAGGAGAAGGTAACGACAGAAGGAATGAGAAGAAAAGGTTCTCGTCAAATGATAGGAAGAAGAAGAGCTTCATCAACCGCAAGGTGGTTCACCGAGTTCTTTCCGCTCTTGAACAAGTCAATTTGAGCGATGTGGACTCGGAGAGCAGCGAAGATGATGCAACTCCAAGCAAGCATGATTTGATGGGATTGTGTCTCATGGCAAGCAGCAAGGATAGCTTCACCGAGGACGGCAATGACAGCGACTTCAATGAGGTAGATCCTTCTTATGATGAATTAGCCAATGTCAAGTCTGCCGTCTTGGAAAATTACTTGACAAACGTGATGTAAAAATTAAGAAACATGATATTCTTGTGGAGTCATTGAATGCTGAAATTGCTAGACTTAAGACATTGATTCCTGATGATGATACTTGTAAATCATGTGACTTAATTTACAATGAGCTCACCTTGCTTAGGAAAGAACATGCTCTTCTCGTTACATCTAAATGAGAAAAATGAGAAACGTGTTAAAAATGCTAGTCGTTCCATCGATGACTTGCATGGTTCAACTTCGTGTTCTAAATGCTCAACTATTGAATTGAAGTTAAAAGATGCAAATGCTAGGGTTTCTCAAATAACTGATAATCTGCTTACACATGAGGTTCTTTCATGCTCTACTTGTCGTAAATGTAAAGAGAAGGTTGATATTCCTTGCAATAATTGTTTAACTCTTGCTAAGAAAGTTGATTACTTGCAAAATTCTTTGGAATGTTTCACTAATGGCAAGAAAAAGTTGAACATGATTTTGGATCAATCTAAGGTTAGCACAAACAAGAGAGGTTTAGGTTTTGATCCTTATGCCACATATGAAACTAAACCTCGCACTGTTGTTCAGGCTCCTTGCAAAATTGAGTTATCTAATGAGCCTAAGAAAATTGCTTTTCAATCTGCTGGTTTTTTATCTTCTACTATGATGAATGCAAAATGTGCTTTTACTATTAAAGCTAAACATCATGTCAAGTACACTTGCACTCATTGTGGTAGAGATGGACACTTAGTAGATTTTTGCTTTAGACCAGCCAAACAGCAAAAGAAGGAAAGAACTAAGGCTAGGTCAAATTTCAGCAAAGCACATTTTTATGCGGCTAGAGTGATGAAAACACCTTCTGTTCCTAGAAACATGGGAAAAGGCAAATCTGATTTTGTACATAAAAATTATCGTGTTGTACCCTCACAGTTGTGCGTCGTGTGTCTCGATCTTTGGATTCCCAAAAATCTCATTCCTAACCCCAGTACTGAGACCTCGACATGTTTTGCTATGTAGGCTTCTCGCGCAAGGAAGGAAAACATATGGCTAGTGGATTCCGGATGCTCATGCCACATGTCCGGTGATAAAAATTGGTTCTCCTCCCTCACTCATGCATCTCGTGCTGAAAGTGTTACTTTTGGAGATGCTTCTTCCTCTTCTGTTGTGGCAAAAGGTACAATAAAGGTAAGTGACAAGTTTATGTTCAAAGATGTGGATCTTGTTGAAAATTTGAAATATAACTTGCTTTCTGTCTCACAAATGCTTGATGAAGATCTTGAGATAAGCTTTAAGAAAAATGAATGCAAAGTGCTAGATGCTTCAGGTGATCTTGTGTTCAAAATTTCTCGTTTTGGAAGAGTCTTTAAAGCTGATTTTGATGCATCACCTTCTTCTAAGCATAGGTGTCTAATTGCCAATGTTTCTAAAGATTTATTCTTTTGGCATCGTAGACTTGGTCATGTTGGTTTTGATCATCTTACTCGTGTAAGTGGTTTAGATCTTATACGTGGCTTGCCTAAGCTTAAGGGTGATAGCAATCTAGTATGTTCTTCTTGTAGACATGGTAAGATGATTGCAGGTTCACATCCACCTCTTACCATGGTGATGACAAACGCTCCAGGACAGCTTCTACATCTTGATACAGTTGGACCATCTCGAGTTCAATCCTTTGGAGGCAAACGGTATGTGCTTGTGATTGTTGATGATTTTTCTAGATACTCTTGGGTGTATTTTATGGCATCTAAGGATGAGGCTTTTAGTCATTTTAGAAGTCTTGTTCTTAGGCTTTCTGTTGACCATCCAGGAGCTCTCAAAGCTATTAGAAGTGATAATGGAACTGAATTAAAAAATGCTTCCTTTGATCTCTTTTGTGCTGAAAAAGGAATTGATCATCAATTTTCATCACCTAGAGTGCCTCAACAAAACGGTGTAGTTGAAAGGAAAAACAGAACGTTGGTTGAGATGGCTAGAACCATGTTAGATGAACATCACACTCCTAGAAATTTTTGGGCTGAAGCGATTTCAACTGCTTGTTATGTTTCAAACCGTGTGTTTTTGAGATCAAAATTGGGTAAGACTCCATATGAAGTTCGGTTTGGACATAGACCTTCTGTTTCTCACTTTCGAGTTTTTGGATGCAAATGTTTTGTCTTGAAATCTGGAAATCTTGATAAATTTGAAGCTAGATCAACTGATGGCATTTTTCTTGGATATCCTGCCCATACTCGTGGCTATCGTGTGCTTGTTTTGGAAACTAACAAAATTTTGGAAACTTGTGAAGTTACTTTTGATGAGGCTAGTCCAGGCACTAGTCCAAGTGATGCACAGCGCATACATTCAGGGGAGAAAATCTTTGAAGATAATGATGATGTTGAAGATGATGTCTTGACTCTTCCTAATGCACAACAAGTCAGTAGCACCCTTGGCACCTACTACTACATCACCTACAGCCTAACCATCCTCAAGCTACAACATCATCTGTACATGCTGAAAATGAAGAAGGAGAAGGAGGAGTCTCAAAGCCAATGCTCCCTTGCACATTCAAAAAATGCATCCATCTGAACAAATGATTGGAGACCTAAATGAGAGAGTCACTGATCCAGGTTTATTCATTCTGACACTCATGCTCATTCTGTTTTAGTTGCTTCTTTTGAACCCAAAGATATATCTCATGCATTATCTGACGAATCTTGGATCAATGCCATGCATGAAGAATTAGAGAATTTTGAACGAAATAAAGTTTGGAAACTTGTCTCACCACCTCCTCGTTTTAATGTTATTGGAACTAGATGGGTTTTCAAAAATAAACAAAGTGAGGATGGTGTTGTTGTTAGAAACAAGGCTAGATTGGTTGCTCAAGGTTACACTCAAATTGAAGGCTTAGATTTTGATGAAACCTTTGCTCCTGTTGCTAGAATTGAAGCCATTAGAATCCTTTTAGCTTTTGCTGCATCCAAAGGTTTCAAATTGTATCAAATGGATGTGAAAAGTGCTTTTCTTAATGGCTACATAAATGAGGAAGTTTTTGTCAAGCAACCACCTGGTTTTGAAAATCTAAAGTTTCCAAATCATGTGTTCAAACTATCAAAAGCTTTGTATGGTTTGAAACAAGCCCCTAGAGCATGGTATGATAGGCTAAAAACCTTTTTACTTGAAAGGGGGTTTTCAATGGGAAAGGTTGATAAAACTCTCTTTTTACTCAAGCAAGGCAATGATCAACTATTCGTTCAGATTTATGTTGATGATATTATCTTTGGTGGTTCCTCTCATGTTTTAGTGTCTGAGTTTTCAGAAACAATGAGGAAGGAGTTTGAGATGAGTATGATGGGTGAGTTGACATACTTTTTGGGATTTCAAATCAAGCAAACGAAGGATGGTACTTTTGTGCATCAAAGCAAATACACAAGAGACTTGCTACATCGTTTTGGGATGGAAAACAGCAAACCAATCATGACACCTATGGAAAGCAATTGCACGCTTGATCCAGATGAAAATGGTGAGCCAGTTGATCAAGAGGAATATAGAAGCATGATAGGTTCACTTTTGTACCTCACTGCATCAAGGCCGGATATACAATTTGCTGTGTGCTTGTGTGCTCGTTTTCAAGCTTCCCCACGTGCTTCACATCGACAAGCTGTCAAGCGAGTTTTCAGGTATCTTCATGGAACTCAAGATTTTGGCATTTGGCTTTCTGCTTCCTCATGCATTAGTTTAAGAGCCTTTTCTGATGCTGATTTTGGAGGATGTAGAATTGATAGAAAAAGTACATCTGGTACATGTCATTTCTTGGGCAATTCTCTTATTGCATGGTCATCTAGAAAACAATCTTCTGTTGCACAATCAACTGCTGAATCTGAATATGTGGCTGCTGCTAGTTGTTGTTCTCAAATTCTTTGGATAGTAGCTACACTTAAAGATTATGGGGTTAATTTGGATAGTGTTCCTCTTTTGTGTGATAACACTAGTGCAATTTGCATTGCTAAGAACCCTGTACAACACTCTAGAACAAAACACATTGACATCAGATTTCACTTTCTTAGAGATCATGTTGAAAAAGGCAACATTGTGCTTCATCATGTGGATACTGAACATCAATTGGCAGACATTTTCACAAAACCTTTGTCTTCTTCTCGTTTTGCTTTTATTCGGGGAGAACTTGGGATTGTTCATCCAATGGGTTTGTTTTGAGGGGCAGTTTCCTTGCCAAGTTCTTTCACTTAATGAGCTCACTTTATCATATTTCTTTATATGTTATGTAATTGAGCTAATATATGATAATCTAATTGTCTCACTTGAACTAAAAATGACATTACGGAATTCCCTGGACTGATTGCCTATAGCTAAATACTCTGTGATATCTCACTCTTCTAGGCTTGATATTGAATCTTCTTGACAAATTTGGGCTATGAAGCAAGTGTGTTTTCAACTTTACTCTTTCATAAGACCCTTAATCACTTTTGCATGTTTACAATCAAAGAAAAAGGAAAAAGAAAAGGGAATCAATATAAAAAAGGGGCTATTAAAAGCAAAAGCTTCAAGTTATGTACTTCAGGCTTGCTTTCCCCAAAAAGATAAGATGTATGCTTCAAGCATGCCATTCCCTCAAAGATAAGATGTATGCTTCAAGCATGCCACTCCTAGAAAATAAAAGAAGTATGCTTCAAGCATGCCACATGCAACTTATTGTTTAAAGATTAAATTGGTCTACTAGATTGGAGTTGAAACTACTTGCTCGCCCTAAGTTGTTAGTTGCTTCAATTTTTAAAGCCTTGCTTTTTCTGCTAAGATCTTGCTTAGTACTTGGCTATAGTTGACTAAATTGAGGTTGAGATGCATGTCATTCCCTAACTTGTTAAAATCACATCAAGATCATGTATTTTGCATATTATGTGATATATAAGGTTATATGATCGAATGAGCTCATCTTTTCCTATCTTGGCACTTCCTTGTTTCTCTTTGTAAAATCATTGTTTCAGGAAAAATTTTGAACCTGTTCTCTCTTTTGTACTCTTGATGAATCCATTGTCAAAGGGGGAGAAATTTGGAGAATTTTGAAATTTTTGGGCACATTGCACATTCACACACATTTTACTTCTCAAGGGGAGATTTTGTTTTGCATTTTGGTCAAAGGGGGAATTCTGTGTTTTCTCTTTTTGGTCCTTGATCCTTTGGATTTCAAAATCTTTTGTAAAGTGAATGCCAAATGTTCAATTCTAAAGTGGTGTTGCCAATGTTTTCATCAAGGGGGAGATTGTGAAATCATGTGTTGAAAAATTGGCTTAGAATTGAATTTGCAAAATGTGTTTGTTCATGTGTTTTATCAATTTGACAAGAAACAGTAAGTTTCGCTTTGGCGCCGGACCAAACTTAAAGAAAACAGTAAGTTTCCCATCTACGACGGACAAATTTTGTTGGTCTGTCGAAAACATGCTTTGGCAACCTCACTTTCCCATGTACGACGGACCGATTTTGTTTGTCTGTCGTGAACGTGTTTTTGAGCTCATGAGTCGAACTCAATTCTCCAAGAAGCCAGTAAGTTTTGCATGTACGACGGACCAAGTTTTTGGGTCTGTCGTGGACATGCTTTTGAGCTTATGTGCCAAACTCTTTTCCAAAGGAACCGATATTTTCACTTGTACAACAGACTGATTTTGTTGGTCCGTTGTGAACGTGTTTTGCTCGGTTTTGATTTCTTCTTGAAACCGAGACTTTCATGTGTACACCGGACCGATTTTGTCTGTCCGTTGTGAATGGTTTTTTGAGTGGTTTTTCATGTGTACGCCGGACCATATTTGTTTGTCCGTCGTGAATGCGTTTTTGCTGAATTAGGGTTTTGAGCAAAATTGGAATTGTGTTTGATTCATTTTTGGGATTATGAAATTTGTGAGAATTTCATGATGCTTCTTTTGAAGTGGACTTTATGCAATGCTCATGTGAGTAGTTGCATGGATTGACATTGAGTCAAGTCGTGGACTTGTGCTCGGATTTGTTTTGTGGTTTGTTCATGTGCAGGTATTGCTCGAAGACGAATGTGGTCGATGACGGACCGAACTAGGTTCATGGAGGAACCGAGGTTCGACTAGGTTCAGGAGGAACTGAGGTCTTGGTGGTCAAGGATGTCATGCGGGACGTTCGGGCTAAGAGAATGGTGCACATGAAGAATGGTTAGTCACGTGAGAATGGCAGGAGGTCATTCGCGTGCAAAGTGTTAGTCACGTGAGTATGGCAGGTGGCCATACGCGTGCAAAGTGTTAGTCACGTGAGTATGGTAGGGTTGCCATACGCGTGCAAGAGTTGTACTCGGCCAAGTTGGGCCAAGTAGAGTTGTGTTGGATACAGATTCCTTCTAGGGAATAGGAATCGTATTCAGAACTCCTTGTGGGTTGGTGCTTTAAATAGGAGGGTATGTCTCCTGTTGAAGAGCATCGAATTGAGGAGAGCTAGTGTCTGGACCCCGAATTTTAAATCCGACCCTCTCAGGTATTCAGCACTAGTCCAGAACGCGCTAGTGCACAGTCTTAACATCGGTATATATCACAATCATACCAAACGATACTATCAAAGTACTTTATTTAAATAATCAAGGTTACTCACCTTATGGCCAAGTTACAAATATATACCTCGTTGCTAAAACTTATTAAAAGAGAAATAACAAAGAATGAAAATCAAATAACTTCGTGGCGCCTATCCGATATACCACAGTGATCGGGCTCGCATCCCTAAGTAGGACGGGTCTTCTTGGAAATCCTCCTCCAAATCGCGTAATCTCCTCTTCAACTGGTATTGTGTTGAGGCAAGGGTGAGTACTTGGTACTCAGCAAGTCATGCACAGAATGCAAGCTAATATACTATATGCATGGCTTGGTACAAAGGAATAGCTCAAGGTATATTTGCAGAAATGTTTTGACAAGTAATAAAAAAGTAGATTCAGCAGAGAAATAAGTAAAGCATAAATAACTTCTCAAGAAATTTAATAAACATTTTTCCCATCCTAAACCACATTTCCATCAACTTCATTACTTAAACCAACCCAACTTTTCAAATCCAAGTTATTTTCGTAAAGTCTAACCCTTGACCTGTAATTCCCTAGCTTTGTCCAAGCATCGTGGACTCGGCTATTCAAATAGATTCTACACTCTGCAGAGGTTATGCACTTTACCCACAAGATACAGTCAAACACCACAAAGGCGAAGTTCCCCAGAATAAAGCCTTCTAAGCCTCAAACAACACAATTGGTCCTCTCATCAGGTTTACTCTACACCATCCCTTCCCTTAGCCAAGGCGTATGGGACCAACACACTGCTAGATGGGTATCCGGCCACACCACGATACGCTCCCGCACAATCACACAACCGGTGTAATTGACACCCCGAGGCTCCACAAGTGAGTCCTTAGCGACTTAGTCAACTAGGGGCCGTCCCATTCACCATGTGGCTGCAAGTATGACCCAGTTCAAAAGGCTTGCAAGGTTAAGTCCTTAGAGTGACCAGGGCAAGACTACCCAAGAACCAAATCAACATTCCTAACGCCACAACCGGCCCACTGATTACTCTTGCCACATGCCCCGGCCGAAACCGCTTATCAAACCCCGCTTGATTACCATGCACCACGTGCCATCAACATCACATGATACTTTTCCAAAACAGTTCAATATATCATTAAGTCAATATTAGCATTTGATTATCCAAAATCATGTCATGAGCACGTAAAGTGTGCTCCAAGCAAGATACTACAACGATCTAAACCCATGTTGGCAATTTAATAATGTCCAACTAGTAAAACCACAACTAGGGTGACAAAGGGTCATAGCACATACTTAAGTAATCAAGGTGTCATACAGCAAATTGGTATTTATCTAACCCCATGTTTAAACAAAGTATCTTTCTAATTGAACTAGCATGCAATAGTTTAAATCAAAATAGGTTTCAAAATGGGATCAATATGGTCAAAGCATAACTTGCCTTCAAAAGTACTTGCTCTTGGTCTTGAGTTGATTCTGAGTCAACACTTCTCCCTCGAATCCTTCCCAGACTTCAACGCCTACTCGTAAAGCGTGCAAATAGCAAATACCCAATAAACAATAGGCAAAAACATCCCAAAACTCCAAATAAAATCCATAAACAGAGAGAACATAATTTTTCGGATTTTTAGAAACTGAATCACAAATTTGGAGTTAAAACGCAAAGTTATGATTTATTAAAGTTTAAATAATCAATTAAATAATATTACAGAGAAAAACTTTAGTTCAAAAATTAAATAAAATTCATATTTGAGTAGATCTTAATTTTATACAAATTTAGAAATTTGAATCACTCAATCGGAGTTGAACGCATAAAAGTTATAAGCGCTTGAAGTTTGAATCTAAATTTGAATCAATATTTCGAATTAATAAAGCATTTTCTTTTTTCGAAATTAATTATTGCGCCAAATAGGACACGTGGCAGCCTCACGATTGGGCGGTGACGCCACCGTCCATGGACTTGGTCCACGCTTCGGCCGGTCCACTGCGGGACTCGGCCCACGACTTCCGCGTGAGACCGACATGTGGGTCTCTCGGGTGACGCTATCGCCGACGTCAATGGGCTCGACCACGGTGCCGACAGTGGTCCCACCGATGACGTCATGGGTGACGCTCATTTCGAGATACCGGGCCCGACATGCGGGTTCACGTGTCGGGTCACACATCGGACGGCGGACGCATCGCTTCCAAACCGACGTATAGGCGCAATCTTGGCCGTTGATTTGAAATCGACGCCCGATTAGATCCGCTTTCACGCGCTTGAGTTAACCGCGTTTGATCTGAACCGTTGGATCTAAATCCGGCCGGTCGAGATTAGATCCGAATTTTGACGGATCTCACCGTGACGGCACACCGGGGCGTTGATCTTGATCGGACGGCGAGAAGCTTCGGAAGCGATGGCGTGTGGCGGAGGTAGTTTGGCCGAGCGAAAGGACGGCGACACGCGAACCGGGCGCTGGCCTCCTCCGGCTGAAGTGAGATGTCCTTCGGGTGCGCTCGTCGCGGTGAGTCCGGACCGAGGTCAACGCGCAGGACGGCAGCGGGCTGGCGAACGGGCTAAAGATCGTGGCGGGCGCGCAACTCTACGGCGAAGCTCGCACGGGCTAAACGGGCGGCTGCCTGGTGAAGTAGAAGGGAGGGCGCGGGATCACGGCGGTCCCTGGTATGCTCGGCTTTAAATAGCTCTCGGCGTCTCGGTAAAACAGACCTGAATTTTCCACGCGCGACCTGTGCCGGAGTCGGCCGCTCGGACGAAGCGGACGACTTGAGAGCCGTACACGCAGCACGATCAACGCGGCCACGCGATCGCCTTGGTAGCGACCGGTCCGGTCCGACACGGCTCTGCCTGGTTTCCAAGCGGATCTCACCAGTTGGATCTTGATCCAACGGTTGGGATTGATTAGGGTTAGGAGCGGGTTCTGGTCGAAAGTCACGTGGCTCGGTCGGACTCGAGTCCGACTCGGGTTCCACTTCATTCCGGATGAACAAGACTTGGACCCGAGTTTGATTTTCCAAGCGATTTAATATTTAAAATAATTCCTAGTAATTCATTTAATTCATTAAAAATAGCAAATGACTAAAATTCCTGGAAAAATTCTGAAAATACTTTGGATCATTTTGGACTCAAATAAAATATTTCCCACAAAATTTTATTTGCAAAATTAAATTCTTTAATTATTTCAAAATGGAATAAATTCAAATAAATTCCAATTAAATCCAAATAAATTCGAAAATTCCAAAAAATTCACCAAAGTGCCAAATCACACATGAATTTAAGAAAAGCAAAATTTTGGGGTGTTACAAACCTCCTCTTAATAGAATCTCGCCCCGAGATTCAGGGCTTACTAAAGGAATAGGTTTGAAAATTCTTTCTTCAAATCCTCTTCAAGGCCTCCCCAAGTCGCTTCGCTTTCTTCATGGTTGCTCCAATTGAACTCTACAAAAAGCGGGTTGACTTGTTTCTAGTTTCTCGATCCATTGTGTCTAGAATCCTCACGAGATACTCCTTATAAGTCAAATCCTCTTGCAACTCAATTGATTCTAATCTGTCTGCTTTCCTCAGAACTCGACACTTCTTTAATCGGGACACATGGAATACATCATGTACTCCTCGCCAACGATCGTGGCAACTCCAAATGATAAGCAACTTCGCCTCTGCGGCTCAAAATCTTAAATGGTCCAACATAACTGGTGCAAGTTTCCCTTTGGCATGGAACCTCTAACTCCCGAGAGGCGTAACTACGAGGTATACAAAGTCTTACGGTTCAAAACTCAAATCTCGACGATTTACGATTGTCAAGATAACTCTTCTCGCTCGAGATTGGGCTATCTTCAACCTTTCCCTAATCATGGCGACTGCTTCAGCTTCTTGAAGAATATCGTGCCCAAAGACACGGCGCCAATCGGTCTCATTCCAACTCAATGGCGTCGGCTAGTATTCCGACTCATACAAAGGCCTCAAAGGTGACATCTCAGAACCGGCCCGATAACTATTGTTGTAACTGAACTCGGCATACTGCAAACTCTTATCCCAAGAGGTAGCATAAGCCAATGTACAAGCTCTTAACATATCCTCCGTAATCTGGTTGACTTCTTTGCCTGGTCCATCCGTCTCAGGATGATAAGTCAGATCAAGTTCAAACGGGTTCCCATGGCTTCATGCAACTTATTCGAGAACCTTGAGGTAAATTGGGTACTCTCTGTCTGACATACAATCCTCTTTGGCACTCCGTGCAAACAGACAATCCTGATCATGTACAATTCTGCTAATTTATCTCCCGAGTAAGTGGTCTTCACGAGGATAAAATGGGCTACTTTAGTCAAGCGATCCACTATAACCCATATGGAGTCATAACCTCCTTGAGTCTTCGGCAAACCGGTAATGAAATCCATTCCGATTTCCTCCCACTTCCACTCAGTATTTTCAGCGGCTGTAGCAAATCTGCCGGGTCTCTCGATGCATTGCCTTGACTTCTCCGCATACGCCGCACAAGGCAACATGCTCGGCAACTCACGCTTCATACTCTGGCCACCGAATCTCTCCTTCAGATCCCGATGCATCTTGGCGCTCTGTGGTGAATTGAATACTTGGAGTCATGGGCTTCTTCCAAAATCAGTCGCTTTAACTCCTCCTTGTTAGGCACACAAATCCGACCCTTCATCCATAACGCGTGCCTGCTCATCCAATTTGAAGTCCTCTCGCCTTGCTCTTCCTCCTTGATGGACTTAATCATGGATCTTGTCATCATCCTTCCGCCCTTCTGGATCACGGTCCTCTAAGGTAGGCTTTACTTCCAATGCGCCAAGAATCCGCTAGGTACAACCTCAATCTTCATTTTCTCGGAAAATCCTTACATAACTCATCCTGGCTTGTGGCTAGCAAACGCATCACTGCGGTATGACTTTTCCGACTCAGAGCATCTGGCTACTACGCTGGCCTTCCTGATGGTAATGGATTCCAACATTATAGTCCTTGATCAACTCTAACCATCTCCTTTGCCTCATATTCGTGTCCGATCGGTGAATATGTACTAAGGCTCTTATGATCCGTGATACACTTCACATCTGCTTTCCAATCGAGATAGTGACGCCCATATCTTCAAGGCATGCACTACTAGCCTAACTCTAGGTCATGTGTCGATAATTTTCCTCATGCGGCCTCAATCGCTTTGATGCATAAGCTGACGACCTTTCCATTCTCATCGACAGACACATCCAAGTCCTTGGCGATGCGTCACAATAAATATCGAAGCTTTGAGCAACATCCGTAGAACTAACACTGGTCTTGATGTCAATCGCTTCTTCGACTCTGAAATCCTTTCTCACATTCCGCGCCCATGCAAACTTCTTTTCCTTCTTCAGCAATTGGCGTGAAGAGGTTTTGCAATTGTCGAAAAGCCTTCGATGAACGGGCGGTAGTATCCTGCCATTCCAAGGAAACTCGAACCGGGTCACAGCCTTTACTGCTCCCAATGTAACAGCCTACTTTGCTTGGATCTACTGGCGACTCTTCAGTCATTACATGTCCAAGAAACTCCACCTTGTCCTTCCAAAAATCACACTTCTCGAACTTGGCGAAAAGTTGCTTGTCCTCACTTTTCCAAACTCGCCTTAAGTGTTCTGTGCATGTTCATCCTCCTGTCTTGAGTAGATTAGGATATCGTCTATGAACACGATTTACAAACTTGTCCAAATATTCCATGAACACCTTATTCATCATATTCATGAAATAAATTTGGCGCATTCGGCCCAAAGGACATAATCAGAACTCGTAATGTCCATATCTTGACGAGAATGCGCCTTCGAATATCTTCTGATCGGATCTTCAATCGATGGTATCCGATCTCGAGATCAATCTTGGAGAAAACTCCGCTCCTCTTAACTGATCAAACAAATCATCAATCCTGGGTAGCGGATACTTATTCTTCAGGTGACTTCATTGAGTGCACTGGTAGTCAATGCACATCCTCGAAACTCCCCGTCCCTTCTTCTTGACAAACAAAACCGTGCTCCCCACGGTGACGAACTCGATCCACGATAAATCCTTTCTCCATTAACTCTTCCACCAAATTGTTTCTTCATTTCTACCAACTCCTCGGTAGACATCCGATAGGGTCTCTTTGCTATCGGTCTTTGTACTGTACAAGCTCTATCACAAACTCTATGTCCTCGTCTCATACCAGATACTGTAGATCTTGGGAAGACATCTGGGTACTCATTCACTACTTGAGACATCCTCTATGCTGATTGCCTTGATGTACATTAATCATCAACTGACCATCTCTAATCGCAGTGGCTTGAAATTCCACTTTCTTCCCACACGGGCTCTCAATCGAGATAGTCCTTCGCCCACAATCCAATACGGCCTTGTGCTTGGATAACCAATCCATTCCCAATATAACGCCTAAGGTCCGGGTCTCCAAAATTATAAGGTTTGCTAGGAATTCTATTCCACCTATTAGTATTCTCACCTAACATCCTACTTCCGTTCGGAGTTCTGGAATCGTGGGTTTGAACTAAAGCATGCACTTAAGTCTTGCAATCCTTAAATCATTTCTAGTAGCAAAGCCTTGCTAAACAAACGAATCGCGGCTCCGAGTCAAACAAAACAGGTGCATACTGAGTTAACAAGTAACTTACCCAAGATCACGCCTCGTAGATGCAGTTGCATCTCGCGGTGACATGGTTGACTCGGCCTCTCACCACGGTCCTGGGTGTGGCTCCTCGTGCCGGCGTCTAGCTGGGGTGGTTCTAGATTGAAGCGAACTGGGTCGCCTCCTGTCTTTGGACAATCATGGCAAAGTGTCCTGCTCGTTGCTGCTTGTGGTCAGCCTCCTCGTCGCCGCGAGTAGTGTTTCTAGCGGTCAATCGTAGTTCGATTAGCGGAGTCTTGGTCTTTGAGGATGGTGTCCTTGTTGCATTCACGTGGTTGGAATCAAGAATTGATTTGGTGCAACCCTCAAGCTATTCGTTCACTGGCGTGATCCTTGTCGTTGCATCCTGCTCCGGTTCTCATCCGCCTTCCTTGCGCTTGTCCTCAAGAATAAGCGCCTTATTCACCAACTCTTGGAAATCTGGAAAGGTGTGGGTGATCAACCCTACTTGCAATCCCGAAGTTAAGTCCCTTCATAAAACGAGACTGCCTGATTTATCTGTCGCTACATCCTCAGTGCGTAGCGTGCTAGGTGTGAACTTGTTCAGTAGTCACATCGGGCCGATTACCTTGTTTGATGCTCAACTCCTCCTTCTTAAGATCCATGATTCCTTCAGCACGTGATCTTGTCGGAATGTACCGTGAACTCTTCCCAAGTGATATCTTGAGGTTCTCCTGCGTGGCACGTAAGTTCTCCCACCATTCACGGTCGTTCCTTCCAACCGATGAGAAGCGTAGTACCTTTCTCATTCCCTATGCATTGAGCTATGTGTAGCTTCCTCTCGATTGATCTTAACCAATCATCGGCCTCCAATGGATTGGCATTCCCAGAGAAAGTGGGTGGTGAGTTCTCATGAACTCGACAGCCTTTGTATTCTGGCGTGGCCCCGATTAACTTGATTAGCAAGTGGGCCTCGAGCAAAGGATTTTGCATTTGTTGCATCATAGCATGCATCAACTCGAGTCCGAGCAGCAAGAAAGGCTCCAAAATTCTGCATATCCGAGTGGCCGGTGGGTGCTCCATCATTGGGGTTTTCAAGAGAACCACTCCCATTGCTTACAAAGTTTCCACTTGGGGTATTCACCATCTGGTCGATTTGCTCTAGGTTTAGAGATGAGAGGGAAACAAGAATAGACAAGTAATATGGAACTTATGCGGGAAGTAAAGGTGTAGCCTTAAGGTCCAACTTTATTATTTAATAACTTGGTATGGTCACAATGCCTAAGGGCCTTGCAACACATAATGCACACTCAAGCAAGCAATGAAAATCCAAATCGAACTAACACCGAGTCTATCGCCTAAAGGGTGACTCTTTACTCATGACTCGACTTTCGCAGGAGTCTCACTATAGAACCTATGCTCACTCATCAAGAAAACCTCCACGGCCTGGTACGGTCTTTGCGCATAGGCGCCGAAACGATTGCCATGTCCGACAATCGTGTCATCCGTGGTAGTCGGCGATGTCCTCATCGATCTCGACTCTCCGGATCTCGCTCGTGTAGCTCGATCGCTCCGGGTCCGGTCCGCATAAAGTCATCTCCAACTCGTCAATCCTTCGTAGAAGGTGTGCCACATACTCTTGAGCTTCCCGCCATCCGTTCTTCTCTGTCAGTGATCTCCTTGCGCCTTCGTAGTTCCTTGCTTGTATTATCTAGTACATCCTCCTGGCGGCGACAAATGCGTGCCAGCGTAACCGTGGCATCCTCATCTCGAGATCTCTTCGGGTCAAGAAGGTTATTGCTGGGATGGTAATCGGAACACCATTACTCTCTAATTCTCTGGCGATACGGGTAATGTGCCGCATTGCTCGTCGTGATACTTCTTGGATACCCATCTGCATTGTGGATCTCCCTGGCAAGGCTGTATCGAGCATTGCACAGGCCCTTTTTCCTAAAGCGTGTACCTCAATCCTCACGCTACAAGCCTTGATCAATCCCGCTTGTCCGATCACTTCCACTTGGTATTGGGGCTTCTCAAAATCTCCGAGTCCGTGAGCATATGCCAAAGTTCGCGGCGTGACCAACTCCCGAGATCAACGTAGTTGAACTCCTCCTCCATCTGGCTACCGTGAGTGCTTTACGTGAAGAACTCCCTAATTTTTAAATTGTGACAAGGTAAGGGAAAATTTCAGCAAGAGACAAGAAAAGAGAGAAGGGGATAAGTCGAGATGTCATTTCTTGTCTTCACAAATTTTTTTAGCTTTAGAAAATAGGTTTTATCCTCACTACGACCATTCTAACTTAGGGTTGAGCCTCTGAGTCAAGTATGGCTCTCGATACTACCTCTGCGCCGGGACCCGAATTTGCAATCCGACCCTTCCAGGTATTCAGACTAGTCCAGAACGCAGCTAGTGCACCACCAGCCTTTAACATCGGTATATATCACAATCATACCAAACGATACTATCAAAGTACTTTATTTAAATAATCAAAGGGTTACTCACCTTATGGCCAAGTTACAAATATATGCCTGCAAGGCTTAAACTTATTAAAAGAGAAATAACAACGGAAAATCAAATAATCTCGTGGCGCCATCCAAAGATACCACAAAGAATCGACCGGGCTCGCATCCCTAAGTAGACGGTCTTCTTGAAATCCTCCTCCGAACCGCGTAATCTCCTCTTCAACTGGTATTGTGTTGAGGCAAGGGTGAGTACTTGGTACTCACAAGTCATGCACTGCACGTGCTAATATACTATATGCATGGCTTGGTACAAAGGAATAGCTCAAGGTATATTTGCAAAGAAATGTGCCTTTTGACAAGTAATAAAAGTAGATTCAGCAAAGAGAAATAAGTAAAGCATAAATAACTTCTCAAGAAATTTAATAAACATTTTCCCATCCTAAACCACATTTCCATCAACTTCATTACTAAACCAACCCAACTTTTCAAATCCAAGTTATTTTTAAAAGTCTAACCCTTATTGTAATTTTTAGCTTTGTCCAAGACGTGGACTCCCGGCTATTCAAATAGATTCTACACTCGCAGAGGTTATGCACTTTACCCACAAGATACAACAAACACCACAAAGGCGAAGTTCAGAATAAAGCCTTTCGGAAGCCTCAAACAACACAGGTGGTCCTCTCCGGTTCGTGCTCTTACACCATCCCTTCTCTTAGCCAAGGCGAAGTATGGGACCAACACACTGCTAGATGGGCATCTGGCCACAGCCCACGACACGCTCCCTCGCATAATCACACAAACGGTGTAATTGACACCCGAGGCTCCACAAGTGAGTCCTAGCGACTTAGTCAACTAGGGCCGTCCCATTCGACCATGTGGTTGCAAGTATGACCTACCCAAAGGCTTGCAAGGTTAAGTCCTTAGAGTGACCAGGCAAGACTACCCGAAGAACCAAATCAACATTCCCAACGCCATAACCGCCCAATTGATTACTCTTGCCACATGCCCCTGGCCGAAAACCGCTTTATCAAACCCCGCTTGATTACCATGCACCACGTGCCATCAACATCACATGATACTTTTCCAAACAGGTTCAATATATCATTAAGTCAATATTAGCATTTGATTATCCAAAATCATGTCATGAGCACGACTTGAAAGTCTAAGCAAAGATACTACAACGATCTAAACCCATGTTGGCAATTTAATAATGTCCAACTAGTAAACCACAACTAGGGTGACAAAGGGTCATGGCACATACTTAAGTAATCAAGGTGTCATATAGCAAATTGGTATTTATCTAACCCCCCATGTTTAAACAAAGTATTTTTCTAATTTAACTAGCATGCAATAGTTTAAATCAAAATAGGTTTCAAAATGGGATCAATATGGTCAAGCACAACTTGCCTTCAAAAAGTACTTGCTCTTGGTCTTGAGTTGGACTCGAGTCAACACTTCTCCTCGAATCCTTCCCACTTCAACGCTCTACTCGTAAAGCGTGCAAATAGAAAAAATACCCAATAAACAATAGGCAAAAAACATCCCAAAACTCCAAATAAAATCCATAAACAGAGAGAACATAATTTTCTCGATTTTTAGAAATCGGAATCACAAATTTGGAGTTAAAAGCATAAAAGTTATGATTTATTAAAGTTTAAATAATCAATTAAATAATATTACAGAGAAAATCTTTAGTCCAAAAATTAAATAAAATTCATATTTGAGTAGATCTTAATTTTATACAAATTTAGAAATTTGAATCACTCAAATCGGAGTTGAAACGCATAAGTTATAAGCGTTTGAAGTTTGAATCTAAATTTGAATCAATATTTCGAATTAATAAAGCATTTTCTTTTTCGAAATTAATTATTTGGCGCCAGAAGGACACGTGGCAGCCTTCGATTGGGCGGTGGCGTCGGTCCATGGACTTGGTCCACGCTCGGCCTGGGTCCACTGTGGACTCGGTCCACGACTTCCACGTGAGGCCCGACATGTAGGCCCTCTCGGTGACGCCATCGGCGGGCCGGGCTCAAACACGCAGTTGACAGTGGGTCCCACCGGCGACGCTCATGGGTGACGCTGCCGCGATACCGTGACATACGCGCCGGCGTGTCGGCGTCACGCCGTCGGGAATGCGGCCCGGCGCCATGGCGATCTTCCCAAACGCGTGCGCAACCTTGGCCGTTGATTTGAAAATCGGACTACCAGATAGATCCGGCTTTCACGCATTTGAGTTAACGCGTTTGATCTGGACCGTTGGATCTAAATCCCGGCCGAGATTGATCTGGAATTTTGATTTCGGATCTCACCGCGGCGGTGGCGTAACTGTGGGGACGTTGATCTTGATCGGACGGCGAGAAGCTTCGAGCGACGGCGATGGCGTGTGGCGAGCGCTGGGCTGGCCGGTCGGGACGGCGACACGGCTAACTGCGTTATGCCTCCTCCGGCGAGATGTCCTTCGCGCGCTCGTCGCGGTGAGTCCGGACCGAGTCAACGGCGCAGGACGGCGGGCGAACGAAAGCAAAAGATCGCATGAGCGGGCGGCCAGCATTCGCTTCAGACGGCTAAACGCGGCTTTCGGTGAAGTAGAGAAGGGAGGGCGCGGATCACGGTCCTCGGGTATGCTCCTCGGGCTTTAAATAACCTCGGCGTCCGTGCGGCAGAGACCTAGTTTTCCTACTGCTGCGACACGGCGGAGTCCGGCCTGACTTCGAGACGACGACGGAGAGCCGCGACACGTGGCACGATCGCGGCCACGATCGCGCGGCGCGATCGGTCCGGTCCGACACCGGCTCTGGGTCAAGTCGGATCTCGGCTGATCTTGATCCACCGGTTGGGATTGATTAGGTTAGGAGTGGTCTTGGCCGAAATACGCTCGGGTCGGACTCGAGTCCGACTGTTCGACTTGGCGGATGAACAGATTTGACCCGAGTTTGATTTTCCAGCGATTTAATATTTAAAATAATTCCTAGTAATTCATTTAATTCATTAAAAATAGCAAATGACTCAGAAAAATTCCAGAAAAATTCTGGAAAATACTTTGGATCATTTTGGACTCAAATAAAATATTTCCCACAAAATTTTATTTGCAAAATTAAATTCTTTAATTATTTCAAAATGGAATAAATTCAAATAAATTCCAATTAAATCCAAATAAATTCCAGAAAATTCCAAAAATTCACCAAAGTGCCAAATCACACATGAATTTAAGAAAAGCAAAATTTTGGGGTGTTACAGCTAGGCGCATAGAGCTTTGGGCTCAAAGTTTAGGGTTTGTACTCTTTTGATGGGAGTACTTTAGACAAAAGAAATAAAGATCAATTCTTCTAGTTCCCGCATTGCTTCAACGTTCTCTTTTTGGTTCTTGTTTGCATGCTTGTTCTAGTTCTAGATTGGTTTTTGTTCTTTAAGTTTTATCTTGATTTGATCCATCAAAAACCTCTCTAGGGTATTGATCTAGTGTTTCTCAAAGTCTAGTTGATCAATCTTTTGTCGTTCTTGTTTAATCTTGAAGTTTTGATTAGATTGATTCTCGTCAAGTTCTGGATCAGCAAGCTTGCGAAGCTCATAACTTTTGATCCGTAAGTCCGATCGAGCTGATTCTTTTTGGGTTCGATTTGTATTGGAATCTAGTTTCTTGTGTCCAAATTTCATATCAATCTAACGGTTGGATCTCTAGGAATTCTCGTTTTACCGAACCTCTGTCATTCTGTTTTTGTCGAAAACGAGGCAATTATTTGGTTCTGTTTTGGGGTGAACTTTTAGTAGATCAAGAATTTGGTTTTAGCTTCCGCACAATCATTCACCCCCCCTCTGATTGCTATATTCGTGTCTTTCGATCCTACAGTTCACCATCTGTTGATTGCTCCAAGGTTTAAAGACAAGAGGGAAACAAGCATAGACAAGTAGTAGAGTAACTTATGCGGGGAGGTGTAACTCAAAATCCAACTTTATTAATTATACCATAATAATATCTTGGTATGGTTGCTTACAATGCCTAAGGGCCTTGCAACACATACTGCACACTCAGAAAGCAATGAAAATCCAACGCCTCTAAGGGTGACTCTTTATTCTATAACGCGACTCAACGAAGGAGTGTCAACTACAAGACTTAGGCTTACTCGTTAAGAAAACCTCCACTGCCTGGGTGCGGGTGCGGTGGCATCGGCGCGAAACATTCACCATGCCCTGCAACTGTGGTGGTCGAAGAAGCGGTGTCCTCCTCGAGATCGGGCTCCTCCGGGTCCGGCTCATGTAACTCAAGTACTGGCTCTGGTCCTGGTCCGTACAATGCCATCTCCAACTCGTCAATCCTTCGCAGAAGGTGGGACACATACTCTTGAGCCTCCCGCCATCGGTTCTTCTCTACCGTGACCTCCTCACGAGCCTTCTGTAGCTCCAGGTTCGCATCATCGAGCACATCCTCCTGAGCGATGACAAGTCGTGCCAGCTATGTGACCGTGGCATTCTCATCCTGAATCAGTCTCGGGTCAAGAAGGTTGTTGTTGTGTGGATGGTAGCGGTACACCGCGCTCCCTCGGCTATTTGGCGTAGGCTGAGGTGATGTGTCGCATCGCTCGTCGTGATACCTCTTGAATTCCCATCTGCATTGTTGACCTCCTAGCGGTGCAGTATATCGGACGGCTGCCCTTGCTCTTCTTCCTGGCATGTACCGTGATCTTCACATCACAAGCCTTAATCAGCTCCTCTTGTCTGATGAAGTTCACTTGGTATTGCGGCTTCTCAAAAGCTTCGAGAAACTGCAGCATACGCCAAAGTTCCGCGGCGTGGCCTACCTCAAGATCGACATAGTTGACCTCTCCCTCCATCTATCACAAAACACTCGTGTAAGAACGCAGCATTTTAAATCAAAGTGGGAGACAAAAGAATTCAGCAAAGGGGTAAGGAAAGAGAGAAGGGGTAAGTCGAGATTTCATTTATTATATTGACAACTTTTAGCTTTTAGAAAATAAGCTTTATCCTTACTACGACCAATCTAACTATGGGTGAGCCTACAGTCAGTATGGCTCTGATACCACCTCTGTCGGGACCCGAATTTGCAAATCCGGACCCTTTGTGTATTCAGCACTAGTCCAGGATCACGCTAGTGCACACAGTCTCAACATTGGTAAATATCACAATCATACACATCGATAATAATAAAGTACTTTAATTAAGATAACCAAACTGGTTGCTCGACCTTATGGTCAAGTTACAAAGTACGCCTTGCAGGGCTAAGACTTATTCAAATAAAATCTGCAGCGGAATATATAAAGAAAACGCGTGGTGCCAACCAATATGCCACATGCAACTGACTGGACTCGATCCCTAGTTAGACGGCTCCTGATATTCCTCCTCCAAAGCTGGCGTCGCCTCTTCTTCAACTGGTGTTGTTTTTGTGGCAAGGGTGAGTACTTGGTACTCAGCAAGTCAAGCACAGAATGCAAGCTAATATACTACATGCATGGATTAATACAAAGGAATAGCTCAAGGTATAATTGCAGTAAACAGCATTTGACAAGTATCATAAGTAGATTCGAAAGCAGTAAAAACAAGTATAATATCAATAACTTTTCCAGGAGTTAAATAAACATCTTTCCCATTCCTAGTCCACATTTCCATCAACATCATCATTTAACCAAACCAAACCTCTCAAGTTCAAGTTATTTCCAAGAAAGTCTAACCCTTGACTGTAATCCCCGAGCAATGTCCAATACCGTGGACACAGCTATCCGAATAGATTTTTACACTCTGCAGAGGTTATGCACTTTACCCACAAGATACAGCCAAACACCACAAAGGCGAGTGATCATAACAAAGCCTTTCGGAAACGGCTAACTACACAAGTGAACCTTTTCGGTTTTTGCCATACACCATCCCTTCCCTTAACAAAGGAGAAGTATGGGACCAACATACCGTTGGACGGGTACCATGCCATCGCATCGGTACGCTCCCCTTTCAAGCTACACAAAGGGTGTAGTTGACACCCGAGGTTTCAGATGCAAGTTATTAGTAACTTACTCAACTAGGTCCGTCCCATTACGGACATGTGGTTGCACGGTTAACTCAGTTCAAAGGCTTGCAAGGTTAAGTCCTTATGTTGACCAGGGCAAGACTACCCGAAGAACCAAAACAACGCTCCCAATGCCACAACTGGCCCACCCGATCATTTCTTGCCACATGCCCCGGTCCAAATCAATTTATCAAAACCCCCGGTTGATTACCATGCACCACGTGCCATCAACATCATCATCAATAACACATGACACTTCTCAAAAACATGTTCCATATCTCATTAAGTCAATGTTAACAAGTAATTGTCAAAATCATGTCCAGATAATCGTGATGTGTCTAAGCATTATACTACAACGGTCTAAATACCCATGTTGGCAATTTAATAATGTCCAACTATTTAATCCTCAACTAGGGTGACAAGGGATTCATGGCATACAATTATCTATGTCAAGGTGGCATACAGCAACTAGGCAATTAACTAATCTCCCAAAATCAATTAACGCATTTTATAATTGAACTAGCATGCAATAATTTAAATCAAATTAATTTCAAAATGGGATCAACATGGTCAAAGCACAACTTGCCTTCAAAGAGTACTTGATCTTGGTCCTGAGATGGCTCCTGGGTCAATACTTCACCTTCGAAGCTTTCGGGCACTTCAACGTCTACTTGTAACGCGTGCAAATAGCAATAAATGAATAAAACAGTAGACAAAAAGTGTCCAAACATCCAAATAAAGTCCATAAATAGAGAGAGCACAATTTTATAAATTTTTAGAAATCGGAATCGTCTCAATCGGAGTTAAAATGCAAAAGTTATAACCGTTTAAAGTTTAAAGAAAATATTAATTAAATATAAACAGAGAAATATTCATAGTCAAAAATTAATTAAATTTCATATTTGAGTAGGTCTAATTTTTAGGAAAATTTAGAAATTTGAATCAATCAAATCGGAGTTGAAACGCAAAAGTTATAAGCGTTTGAAGTTTGAATCTAAATTTGAAATCAATAAACCGAATTAAATAAATAATTTCTTTTTCGAAAAAAGATTTATTGCGTCAGCATGACACGTGGACCAATCAGAGGCCGCCACGTCGCCTCAGGTCCATGGACCCAGCGCACGGTTTGGCTTGGTCCACCGTGGACCTGGTCCACGGCACACGTGTCTCACTAACAGGTGGGCCACTCGGATGACGTCAGCAGTGACGTCATCACGCACGGCTGTAACACCCCAAAATTTTGCTTTTCTTAAATTCATGTGTGATTTGGCCCTTTGGTGAATTTTTGGAATTTTCTGGAATTTATTTGGATTTATTTGGAATTTATTTGAATTTATTCCATTTTGAAATAATTAAAGAATTTAATTTTGCAAATAAAATTTTGTTGAAAATATTTTATTTGAGTCCAAAATGATCCAAAGTATTTTCCAGAATTTTTCCGAATTTTTCTCGAAGTCATTTGTTATTTAATGAATTAAATGAATTCATCGGGAATTATTTTAATTATTAAATCGCCGAAAATCCAACTCTGGTCAAGTATCGTTTCATCCGACCGAAGTCGACTTCGAGTCCGACTTGTTACTTGACTCGATCAACCAACTTGAAAACCCATTGATCCCAACCGTTGATCAAGATCCAACGGCCGAGATCCGCCTGCACGGCTTCAGCCGTTCCTGACCTTAACCGGATCGCGCCAGGCGACGCGGCCGCTGATCGTGACGCTGCGGATCGGCCGGGATTGGGCGCTGCCTTCCTTGCGACTGAAGCCGACTCCGCCACGATAGCCGCCGTGGACCGATTAGGTTTCCGCTTTGTGCACGCCGCCGAGGCCATTTAAGGCGCGTGGTTATCGCCGAGATCGCTGCTCGTGCGCGCTTATTGCCCTAAGTTCCAACGCCTGCCGCCTGCCGCGATTTCGATTACCGGAGTTTGGGGAGTGCCGCGGGTTTTTTCGCTTCCGGCCGCTGCCATCCTCCCGCTTCAAGCTCTGACTGAGAACCTTAAGGCCGAGGCGCACTTTACCGGGTGCACTCATTTCTGGCCGAGACGCCTGGCGCCGTTAGGGTGGTCGCTGCCCTCAGCCGGCAGCCGCAACGCCGCCGCGAGCCATCGCCGCCCGCGAAGCTGCACCGCTGTTGATCGGTGATCCAACGACGAGGCGAGGCCACGCCGCCGCTATCGCTTTCCTCGCTCGATTAGGTTTCAACCGCTAGATTTAGATCGCACGGCCGGGTTAGTTGTGTTGTAGCTTTAGTGTTAGATCCGACCGTCCGATCTAGATCGAACGGCCCGGATCAACCGTGTAGTTTTTGAACTAGAGGTTCAGATCTAAAAAACCGACCGCTGATTTTCAAATCAAACGCCGAGATTGTGCCATACGTTCAGTTTCACGCTTCACGCTGGGAGCGTGACACGCTGACCCAAGAGTCGAGGGCCCACGTGTCGCCGCAGCCACGCCGCGGCGAAACCCGCCACGGGCAGGCTCACATGTCGGGCCGAGACGAGTCGCGGGATCGAGTCCACCGTGGACCCGAGCTGCCGCGGACCGAGTCCATGGACCGGCCGACGCCACCACCAATCGTGAGGCCGACACGGTCCATGCCGACGCAATAATTAATTTCCAAAAAAGAAAATGATTTATTAATTCGAATAATGATTTCAAATTTAGATTCAAATTTCAAACGCTATAACTTTTAATGGCGCTTCAACTCCGATTTGAGTGATTCAAATTTCTAAATTTGTATAAAATTGAGATCTACCTAAATATGAATTTATTTAATTTTTGACTAAAGTTTTTCTCTGTAATATTATTTAATTGATTATTTAAGCTTTAATAAATCATAACTTTTGCATTTTAACTCCAAATTTGATTTATTCTAGCTTTTAAAAATCCGTAAAATTACGCTCTTCTGTTTATGGATTTTATTTGAGTTTTGGGATGTTTTTTGCCTATTGTTTATTGGGTATTTGCTATTTGCACGCTTTTACTTACGAGTAGACGTTGAAGTGCCTGAAGGATTCGAGGAGAAGTGTTGACTCAGTGATCCAACCCAAGACCAAGAGCAAGTGCTTTTTGAAGGCAAGTTGTGCTTTGACCATGTTGATCCTATTTCAAATCTATTTTGATTTAAACTATTGCATGCTAGTTTAATTAGAAAGATACTTTGTTTAAACATGGGTTAGATAAATACCAATTTGCTATATGACACCTTGATTACTTAAGTATGTGCCATGACCTTTGTCACCCTAGTTGTGGTTTACTAGTTGGACATTATTAAATTGCCAACATGGGTTTAGACCGCGTTGTAGTATCGCTTAGACCGCGCTACGTGCTCATGACATGATTTTGGACGATCAAATGCTAATATGGACTTAATGATATATTGAACTTGTTTTGGAAAAGTATCATGTGATGTTGATGGCACGTGGTGCATGGTAATCAATCGGGGTTGATAAACGCTGACGGGCATGTGGCAAGAGTAATCGTAAAAGGGCCATGTGGTATTGGGAATGTTGATTTGGTTCTTCTAGTCTTGCCCTGGTCACTCTAAGCGACTTAACCTTGCAAGCCTTTGAACTGGTCATACTTGCAACCACATGGCTGGAATGGGACGGCCCTAGTTGACTAAGTCGCTAAGGACTCACTTGTGGAGCCTCAGGTGTCGGGCCATAATCGCTTGTGTGATTAGACGGGAGCGTGATCGTGGTCGTGGCCGATACCCATCTAACGGTGTGTTGGTCCCATACGCCTTGGCTAAGGGAAGGGATGGTGTAGAGCACGAACCTGGAGAGGACCACCTGTGTTGTTTGAGGCTTCCCAAAGGTTTGTTATGATCGTCATTCGCATACTTTTGTATGGCGATTCACTACTGACGGGTGAGTGGATTGTATCTTGTGGGTAAAGTGCATAACCTCTGCAGAGTGTAGAATCTATTTAAATAGCCGAGTCCACGGTGCATCGACAATGCTCGAATTACAAATAAGGGGTAGACTTTCAAAATAACTTGGATTTGAAAAGTTGGGTTGGTTTTAATAATGAAGATGATGGAAATGTGGTTTAGGATGGGGAAAATGTTTATTAAATTTCCTAGTTATTTATGCTTTACTTATTTCTAACTGCGATCTACTTTTATTACTTGTCAAAAGTCAAGCATCGCAAATATACTCCGAGCTATTCCTTTGTACCAAGCCATGCATATAGTATATTAGCTTGCATTCTGCGGCATGACTTGTCGAGTACTGGCAGTACTCACCCTTGCCTCAACACAATACCGCTTGAAGAGGAGACTACGCCAGCTAAGAGGAGTTCCAAGAGGACCCGCTTCACTTAGGATGCGAGCCCACGCCTGTTCGTATACCGTGGATGGCGCCACGAAGTTTATTTGATTTTCCTCGTTATTTCTTTAATACATTTTGCCTTGCAAGGCATATATTTGTAACTTGGCCATAAGGTCGAGTAACCCTTGATTATTTAAATAAAGTACTTTGATAGTATCGCTTTGGTATGATTGTGATATATACCGATAAAGTTAAGACTGGTGCACTAGCGCTGCTCTCGACTAGTGCAGAATCACAATGAGGGTCCGATTTGCAAATTCGGGTCCCGACAATCTACCGAGGACGCTGATACCGGGCCCCACCGTGATGTCATGGTGACGTCATGGTGCGGTTTGGCTGGGCGGCCCGACACGCAGACGCCGGCGTCACGCAGCGTGGCGTCGGCGATCGGCCGATCGCGGCCGACCGTGACGGTCACGCTTCCGGCCACGTGGCTGGATCTCGGCCGTTGATTTGAAAATCAACGGCCCAGATCGGATCTGACTTAGCGCGTTAGGAAATAGCTCGGTCCATCTGGACCGTTTGATCTTGATCGAACGGTCAAGATCCAATCTAGAATTTACAACGTGGCTAACCCTAACCGTACGATCTAGATCTAACGGCTGAGATCTAACCAAGCACGGTGCAGTTACGGCTACGTGGCGCAATCTAAACCGTTGGATCTAGATCCAACGGTTGGAAATAGATCTAGAAACTAAAACGTGGGATTTTACCATGGTGACGTGGACGAATCTGGGTCCTCGGATCTTGATCGGACGGTTGGTGGAACTCGAGCGACGGCGATGGCGTGCGGCGGCGCTTGCAGACCGAAGACGAGGACAGCGATGCTCCCGACGGCGTTGCGGGCACGCTCCGGCGAAGTGAATGGTTCTCTCCGACGCGTCTCGTCCTTGTGGTTCCGGATCTGGACTCAACGGCGGTGGAATCGACGGATAACCGCGACGGAAACCTAACGCAACTACGGCGAGCGATTGCGGCGCAACCACGGCAGCTCAGGCGACGTGGTCTAGGGCTACTGGTGCGCACGGAAGTCGGCTACACGGTGGCGGCGGCGGCGCTTTAAATAGGGGCCTCGGCTTCCGTGTATTGCGCAGAGACCGAGGTCCACTCGGTTGCGGCAGCGGAATCCGAATCCAATTCAGATTCGGTGACATGGCTCAATGTGTACCGTTGGATCAAGATCCAACGGCACGGGGGTTTGGGCTCGGGTCCGGCTCGGTGACTTGGTTGGCTCGGTCGGAGTCGGGCTCGGGTGACGTGGCTCAATCTCGGCCGTTCGATCTTGATCGGACGGTCGAGAGGGTTAGGGCTGAGTCGGGTTCGAGTCGGACTCGGGCTCGAGTCAGACTCGGGCTCGGGTCGGGTTCGAGTCGGAGGAACAATAAAACCCGGTTTGGGTTTTTCCAGCGATTAAATATTCAAATTAATTCCCAGAAATTCATTTAATTCATTAAAAATAGCAAAACACTCAGAAAAATTCCAGAAAAATTCTAGAAAATATTTTGTAACATTTTGGACTCAAATAAAATATTTCCAACAATATTTTATTTGCAAAGTTAAATTCTTTAATTATTTCAAAAGGGAATAAATTCAAATAAATTCCTGAAAATTCCAAAAATTCACAAAAGTGCCAAATTTCATTTAAATTAATGAAAAGCAAAAAATTGGGGTGTTACATTATTTAGGATGAAGCACTTACTACCAAAAACTCTAAAATATGAAATATTTGGTTTGTTACCGGTGAGGAGTTCGTATGCCGTCTTCTTCAAGATTTTGTGGAGATACAATCGGTTGATCGCATGACATGCGGTGCTGGCGGCTTCTGCCCAAAAATGGTCGGAAATCTTGTACTCATCAAGCATTGTTCTTGCCATCTCAATAAATGTCCGATTCTTCCTTTCTACAACGCCATTTTGTTGAGGGGAGTATGGAGCGGAGAACTCATGCTTGATCCCTTCTTCATCAAGGAATTCTTCGACTTGAGTATTCTTGAATTCGCTTCCATTATCGCTTCGAATCTTCTTGATCTTCAACTCGAATTCATTTTGAGCTCTTCTTGCGAACTTCTTGATTATGCCCTGTGTCTCACTTTTCTCTTGCAAAAAGAAGACCCACGTGAAGCGTGAAAAGTCATCAACAATGACTAAACCATATTTGTTACCTCCGATGTTTATATAAGCAACGGGTCCAAAGAGATCCATGTGTAGAAGCTCCAATGGTCTTGTCGTAGTATGATGTTCTTAGCGGGATGACGTGCTCCAACTTGCTTCCCTGCTTGACAGGCACTACAAATTCTATTCTTTTCAAACTCAACATTAGTTAGTCCAATGATGTGATCCCCTTTGAGAAGTTTGTCGAGATTCCTCATACCAACATGGGCTAGTCGGCGATGCCATAGCCAACCCATGCTCGACTTTGCCATCAAGCAAGTTTGAAGTTTAGCGCTATTTGAGTTGAAATCAACCAAATAGAGCTTACCCTTCAAATATCCCTTAAAGGCAACCGAGGAATCATCTCTTCTAAAGACGGTCACATCCACATTAGTGAATAAACAATTATAGCCCATCTCGCAAAGTTGCGATACGGATAACAAATTGTAATTCAAGGATTTAACTAGCAAGACATTTGATATAGAATGATCATTAGAAATTGCGATTTTACCTAATCCCATTACCTCACCTTTACCATTATCACCAAACACAATATTTTCATATTGTGACCCCTTTTCATCAAAATATGAAAACATTCCTTTCTCTCCGGTCATGTGGTTTGTGCAACCACTATTAAACACCCAACTTGATCCCCCGGAGGTATAAGCCTACAAAAGCACATTAGGTCTTGTTTTTAAGTACCCAAATCTTTTTGGGTCCTTGCATGTTAGTGATTAAGACTTTCGGTACCCACACCTTCTTCTTGCTCATTTCACTAGAATTGTGGGCACCAACAAAGTGAGCAACCACTTTACCTTGGTGGTTCATTTTCAAGACATAAGAAGCATAATGAATTGTACGTGATGCATAATGTTGAGGATGCTTCTTCGGTTTTTGCTCGGCCATGATGACATGTGTGGTGGTCAATGGTTGTTTGCCATTTCCTTTGACAAACTTAATGCACTCCTTACCTTTTACCACCACACGGTCATTTCCTTTGCACTCGTACTTATCATATCCTAGCCCTTCTTTGTTTTTGTTGCCTCGACCATTAATGGTCTTATATAGGGCATCCTTGGATTGATAAGTCTTTATGCAACCGTACCTTACCAAGGCACTTGTCTCTCATCTTCAACTTTTAATACTTGCACAATTTGAGAGTTAGTAGTACAAGCATTAATATCAATATTATAGCAACGAGAGCAACCATTGCTAGTGGAAGGAATAGAAGCCGTTGATAAATTGACAATTGGAGAATTAGGATCATTAAGAGATTCAATTTGCACTTTAAGAGCTTGAAGGTTGTTTTCTAGATTTATGACATTCTCTTGAAGTGACTCATTTGAACCCTTAAGCATTGCAATTGAATTATTAGCCAAATCAAGCTTCTTGGTTAACAATTCAATCGTCTCCTTTTCTTTTGTGAGGATCTTCTCGATAGCAAGAGTTTTCTTCTTTTCACAAATTAGCAACTCTTGTTGCTTCTCAAGAGTCTCCTCTTGGCTATCTATTCTTTTTAATAGCTTATGGATTTTAGCAATAGCCGATTTGCTCAAATCACAAAATAGAGCATCATCATCATCATTATCGTCACTATCTAATTCACTATCGCTACTTGGAGGTTTCGTCTTAGTCATTACCTTTCGCCCTTTTGCCATAAGACATACGGGTGTGTCGTCGTTGATGTCGGTGTCGCTCATGTCGCCGAAGAGTGACTTTGTTGGAGGAGCGGCTTCAATGGCAACGGTGGCGACTCCTTCATCATCGGTGTCAGAGTCGGAGTCATTTGAATCCCATTCTTCGCCAATGTGAGCTCGCCCCGAGTACTTCTTCTTATAAGCTTTGTTTTTCTTGTTTGGTTCACCCTTCTTTTGTTCACTCGATTCTTCTTCTTCGGACAATCGCCGATGAAGTGTCCAACTTCACCGCACTCATAACACGCCCTCTTTGTGTTTCTTCTTCTTCTTGATTTGTCATTGCAGTTCTTTTTGTACTTGCTTGACCCGTCATACTTGAGGAACTTCTTGAATTTTCTCACAAATAAAGCCAAGTCTTCCTCATCTTCGCTCTCATCTTCCTCTTCATCACTTGAGGTTGATTCTTCCTTTTTACTTGCCTTCAAAGCTATCCCTTTTGGTTTTGAGCTCGAACTTTGCTTGGCAAGATTCTTTACTTCTTTTGCCTCTTCCTCCATAAGCTCATGTGAAAGAATCCTTCCAAGAACGTCATTTGGAGTGATCCTTTTGAAATATTTTTGCTCTCGTATAAGTGTCAGGAGAGTCGAGTTCCTTGGAGCGAAGGCTCTTAACATCCTCTTCACCACAACATGATCCGTCATTTCTTTGCTTCCAAGCCCTCGAATTTTGTTGACGAGGATCATCAAGCAATCATACATTTGTTGCGGAGTTTCATCATCATTCATAACAAACCTCCCCAACTTGCCTTCAAGCAACTCAATCCTTGATTCCCTCACACTCGATGTTCCTTCATGAACTACTTGGAGTGTGTCCCATATTTCTTTGGCTTCTTCAAAGCCATCCAATTTGTTGAATTCTTCGGGACTCAAAGCTCCAAGCAAAACACTTGCGGCTTGAGCATTGCGGTGGATATTTTTCTCTTGCTCCGGCGTGAGCTCCATGTCATCTTCCGGCATATCTAGACCTGTGCAAACAATCTTCCAAACACCAGGATGGAGAGACATTAAATGCATTTTCATCTTGTGCCTCCAAACGGAATAATACGTGACATCGAAAAAAGGTGCACGCCCGGAGGGCACGGTAATGTAGGAATGAGATGAGGCGGTATTCTATTTTTCATAATTAAAAGGAATTTGCACTCCCTGCAAAGACGTTGAAGTGTCACATTCTTTGGTCTTCCCGTGAGTTCCATGTCCGGCCTTGGGACTATCTTCTTCCCCCGACACGACAACCTTCAACCCGGTGTTGGCCATCACGTTCCCTTCAAGCGGTTAAGCCTTCGAGAAGGTCAAGCTCTGATACCAATTGAAAAGATGAGAAAGTTGCCTAGAGGGGAGGGGTGAATAGGCAATTTAAAATTAAAACTAAATTCGTCGCAGCGGAAAGAGTATCGGAACTTCCGGTATAATATCGAAACTTCTGACTTGATCGGAACTTCCGGTATTTGTTCGGAATGTCCGATAGACTTCGACTATGAGAAGAATCTACTGAAAGAAATAAGCTTCAAGAATAATCTTAGACGCAGTGAAAACAATAAGTTAAGTAGAGAAACAAGGATTTGTTCCCGAAGTTCAGATTCTTAAGGAAATCCTACGTCTCCGTTGAGGAAGCTCCAAAGAGCCGGGTCTTTTCCAACCCTTTCCTCCCAAACGTCGGTCGCACTTGAGGTTTGGTTTCACTATTTATTCCTTTCCTTTCGGAGGCGGAGCTGGCCTTCACAAACTTTTCACGGCTTCCCACAATCGTCGGGAGCTCGTGAGCGACGCCTAGCCGTCTAGGAGTCCTTCAACCTCCAAGAGTAATGAATGCACTAGATTCTTGATCTTGAAGAGGTTCTCTATTTCTCAAGATGAATGAATGCTTGGCTATTTGCTCTCAACCACACTTAATGTTTCCTCACTCACTAGATGATCACTAAGATCAAGAGGAGGGCTCAAGAATGCTCTAGGGTGTGCTCAAGGTGCTCAAGTATTCAGCCAAATGAAGTGTGTAACCCACAAAAGGGAGAGGAGAGGGGTATTTATAGTTTTGGTTCAAAACTAGCTGTTATACCCGCACTCAGCCACACATCGGAATATCCAATCCCAACATCGGAATGTCTGATGAGTGCACACAACCAGAACTTGGAAAGCTTCCAACGGTCGAAAACTACGTGCATCGGAGTGTCCGAAATCAACTTCGAAACATCCGATGATGCCCAGAAAGAGAACTCAACAAAACTTTCTAAGTCCACATCGGAATGTTCGATATGAATATCGGAACATCCGAACCAAACAGAGAGTTCCCAAACTGGTAAACGGCTACTTCAGAACTTCCGAAGCCAAACTTCGGACAGTCCGAACTCGACAGAGAGTACCCTTTTCAGGACAACACGCATCAGAACTTCCGATACCTAGCATCGGAACTTCCGAACAAAACAGAGAGTACCCTAACCGAGAGCCAACAAGTATCGGAACATCCGATATAAAATATCGGAATGTCCGACCCTAACAACGCACTACGGACTGAAGCACAAACACACATTGGAATGTCTGAACTTCGGAATATCCGAACTGACTTCGGAACATCCGACAAGAACTTGACAACTACAACATTCCAATGCACGGAAGAAGACTTGAACACTCTCAAGAGACTAAACACCATTCATCTGAGCATATAGACCATCTCTAGACCAATTTCAACGCACCCCTCTTGATAGTACGGCATTCCTATGACTCAACAAATTAAAATTACATACGCAGATGCTGATTTTCTTACTCAATGACGTTTGAGGATGCTCGATGATCGTAGATGATCTCTATTTAAAACTTTCACCTGTTCATAAACTAATTGAACACGTTAGATTCTTTAATCGTTTGTCATTAATCAACCAAAACAATATTAGGGGGCCTAGATGCACTTTCACATACATCTTCCAAATTTCCCCCAATCCATTACCATGTAAACTACTATCACAATCCAACTTCAGAATATTTCAATCCTCAACTTTCATATGTCAATTCCATAATTAATAATCTCCATCAACACTAATATTCATGTAATCTCCAATCAAGTTGGGTTCTAACTCCAATCTACATTCTATACTAATATGTTCCATCCAAAATGTCTTCCAAATAATCATTTCCCTAATAAAAGAATATTTTCCCAAAAATATTTCTTATGGTGGATTACTGTACTAGGACGACAAAGGATCATGGATAACAATATCAAGTAGGTATAAAAAAACAGGTATAACTAACATCCTAACGTTAACATCATCCTTTTATATAAATAGCAATGCAATTTATAAAACATGGTAAAATATTTATAAATTGTAGGATCAACATGCGTCAAGGAGACTTGCCTTCACTGACGAGGAGAGACGCGTCACTCTTCTGGACTAACTTTCTTCGGCGGCAACAACGGCTTCTTCGACTACGCGCAAAATGGAGCAACAAATAAATAAAATAAAATAAAATAAATCTAAAAATTATAAAATTAGTACTGGCAGATAGACGGTGATTTTAGATGAATTTAGAAATTTAAATCACTCGATTCAGAGTTACGACGGAAGAGAACGAGTGTTTCGAACCTCCCGCCAGACATGGAGAAGAAATGGTTCCCGGCGGAGCTCCGGCAGTCAAACTAAAAATCTGATTTTACTGGAGGTAGATGACACTGAGATGGAGCTCCAGTAAAAATTTGAGGCCAAACGGAGGTCGAGAGTGATCGGGAGAGCTCGCCGAAGATTCGGAAAGAACGGCTTCTATAGGGAGATCCGAAGATTGGATTGGAGAAATTCCAATTGGGTTGTGTGAGGAATGAGGAGAGTATTCTAGGGTTCAATTTGTAGGACGATCGGACTAGCGGATCGTCGGGAAAAGCTTCGCCCGGGTTATGATCGAAGCCTTGTGCGCGCCGGCGACATGCTGGCGCCGGCGACGCATGGGTGCGTCTTGGGCTGGCCGGCCGAAGCGGCGCGAGGCCGAGTGGCGGCGCGGTGCGGGAGCCGTTCGGCCAGGCCAGGAGGGGCGGTGCGGAGGCGCGGCAAGGAGCACGGCCGGCCGGCCATGGCGCACGGCGCCGGCTCGGCTCGGGCACGGGCGCGGGTGGCCGAGGACCGGGAAAGGATCGGCACGACACGATGAACGTGATGCTTACTCTGGTTCGGCCGGAGGATCACCGGAACGGCGGCGGTCATGGACGAGTTCGGCCGGCGGCCATGAATAGTGATCCCAAATAATAATAAAAATTCGGAACACGCATTCAAGAAGAGGAAGTGAGCACCGCGTAGGTCTCGACGAGACGAACTCAACGGTGTGGTCGGATTCGAGAGTAGCTCATCGGATTGAGAGTAATCGACGAAAAACCAAGCTCCCAACGAAGATTTCAACGGCAAAATTCGTCGCCGTCCTGTAACTAAAAGTAAAATTGGTTGAGGGCTTTTGCTCGTGGCGACGACGCGATCGGAATTGAGTTTGGCTCACCGGAGCAAAAGTTGCCATGATGATGTCGCCGGAGAACAATCGGCGTCGGTTTTCTCAAGCTCCCGGTCGAATGGAGAGGGTAGACAGTGGGTGAGTGAGGGCACGGGATAGAGGGCTCCAAGACGAAGATATGAGAAGTGGAACCGCGTGATTTCGTGGAGAAACGACCAAGTTATGAGCATTTAAGTGATTTTCGGTTTTGGGTTGATTGAGCCGTTTTCGGCGGGATTTGGAACGATTAATGTTGGGGGATTGAATCTCCTCATCAATACCTTTCCAACGGATCTGGCCTTGCTCAATTTGGTGGAGAAATGAAGGAGTTATGAGTGTTTAAAGAGGAGGCCACCATTAAAGGAGTTGAATGAGCTCTCCTCTGGACAGAGCAATCGTGAGGAGGAAGACACGTGAACAGTATCGTGATGCTACAGTACCACGGTGCTACATTACCGCCACGTGGCGCTTCCTGATTGGCCAGAGATTACGTAAAAGCAACGCCCTAGAGAAAAAAATAGCAAAAATGGTTTAAAAATCCCGGAAAAATTCCTAAAAATATTAGGGAATATTTGGAACCCAATAAAATTGGTTTCATGGAATTTGGATGAAATTTGGAATTTCGAAAATTCTGGGACGAATAAAAGGCTTTTGACGAAAGGCCACGAGAGATAAAATACCAGAGGGTTTCCAAAAATATTGGGAAAATCCCCAAAATGTTTTTGGAATATTTGAAACCTAATGCAATAGGTTTTTGGATTTTTTTTGGAGTATTTTGGAACTCGGGTGGAATTTCAGGTACAGACCGAAATTCAGAAATTCGATTTTTCGAACAATGAAGGATTGAACTCCAATTTTGGACGGATAAGGATGCCAGGTTAATTAGAACACCAAGGAAAATCTAAAATTTTAATTTAATTAATTTAAATTAGCTTTTTAGCAAAAGACCGAAATTGGGGACGTTACACTTTTGGATTGTGAAACATGTCATGCATGTTTAGTAAATAAATTCATGTGAGAAACACAACACCAGCATCGAAAACTCAAAAAGTATCAACCTATATTACAAACCAACCTTTCTAGTGGAAGGTAGATGTCTTAGCCGATCGGTCTTTTTGGGCATGAAAAGCCAATGCAATTAAAGAATCTATGGCAACCCATTGAGAAAAGTATCAACCAAACTATGTTGTCTCCCTCAAGGTCGATCTTGGCACTGATGGCACCTATCTCCAGGGGATGAATATGAAACACGGTCTACCCCAGCTCCTCCGAGTAGTTGTGAGAGATCCTGCATAGTGCAAGACGTGCTATGATGAGGACATCACTACCATGGATACGGCCATACCTACAAACCCAATGGAATCCAACAATGTCATACAAGGGCCAATTACTCGAGCTCGCGCACGTCAATTCAATTACCAGGTGAATGCATTCCTCGGGTTGCATACAAATAATTTAATGAATGGAATGATATTTAATCCTTGTGATGATTTTATTGTCCTTAGGAACCAAGGAGAAGGACTCCCAAACGTCAAGCATGAAGCCAATTCTTCCAGTGCACAAGTTATACTCGGATTCGGCCTCCGGGATAGTACCAACTTAAAACGACCATAACTTTTGATCCACAAGGGTGTTTGGGGTCTATGAGTACTGGTTTGAAAGGTTTCGATGTCCTCTTTCCAACGGATCCGACCCCATCACCAAATTCCGTCCGAGTCAACGGGAATCTGCAAAACAATTGGTGTCACTTTTCCAAACCGAGAAGACTTGGGCTTTGGGCCTTGTAATAGAGTTGTAGTTGGTATCCTACTGCTTTGGACGTGTTTCCCACGCCCCTAGCTCTCATAAATAACCAGACATCGGCTCCTTAGGGTTTTGGGTTTTATTTGATTAGTTTAGCCAAGTGCAAACTTCATCCTGCGAGTTGTGCTGGACAGCCACCTTGTCGAGATCGTCAATAAGACTCCACTTTGTTTCGTTTCCACTTTTATCCGCAATTTCAGATTGCTTATCCTATTGTTCTTGCTTGTTCTTCGGTTGCTTGCAGGAATTGAACCTCGTGTTCAGGTTGATCGTGCCTACGGCAAGATCAATAACCCGCCGGAGTTGGTTTAGCGATTGCTAAGGCGCATCGTTGTCGTACGGTGTAGTCGGATCGTCAAAGTCGACTCCAACAAATCGATCGTGTGTTTCTCATCGAAAGATCGGGACACCCTTAGTGCCATCACGGCGCCATCAAGTGGTATCAGAGCAAACCAGGTTGCTCGGTGAGAATTCTTTACCCTAAATTAGTAGATTGATATCTTTCCTATAGTCCAGAGAAGCACCATCAGCTTGGATCTCCCCATACCAAAACAATTTGAGCCCTGCAATTTCCTTTCCAGTGCACTGCGTTATTGAATTTTTGGTTGCATCGTCGTGTCGAGTTACTGAATTCTAGTTCTAGTTGGAGTCCAAGTCATAAGAATTTTTGTCTCCCACGCCGGTTTCGAGTTGTGTTCGGTTTAGAGGTGTGTTCGGTTTGATCCCGAATCGTTGAAAAAAGGGTGTTCGGACCTGCTTTTGTCACCCGACCGTCGCCCCTTGGTCGCCCGACCGTCGCCCTCTGTTAGCCGATCGTCGCCGCGCTTGTCACCCGTCGCACACTGATAGCCGATCGTCGCCACTTGGTCGCCCGACCGGTTGCCCTCTGTTAGCCGATCGTCGCCGCGCTTGTCACCCGATCGTCGCAACACGATAGCCGATCGTCGCCCACTTGGTCGCCCGACCGGTCGCCCTCCTGTTAGCCGACTGGTCGCCACGCTTGTCACCCGACTGGTCGCACACCTGATAGCCGACTGGTCGCCCACTTGGTCGCCCGACCGGTCGCCCTCCTGTTAGCCGACTGCTCGCCGCCTGACTAATCGTCGCGCTTGTCACCCGACTGGTCTTCCGCCTGCATAGCACTTGAAAGAAAAACGAGTCGGATCGTTCCGCAAAAAAAAAAGAGTCTGGAACAGATCCGAAATTTTTTCTGTGCCAAACCTGTTTTGACAAGATCCCCAGTCTTTTGAGATAGTTCCCTTCTTTCGCGAATTTTTTTTCGCGCTAATTTTTCATCTGCTGTGGAACTGTCTTTGTCACCGATCAGCGATTTGAGTCACCAGTCCTTGCTAGCCTAGAGTCAGCAACTAGTGACTAGACGTTGAACAATTCTTCAATTTTTGCATTCACTGATTGGATTATTGCTAACCTTTTGCTACTAAAGTAAGCCTGTCCAAGCTCCACTTTCTACCCGTACAGGCATTCGATCCCTTGGCAATCGCTCTACACAAACTTCGGAGAACCTTTGACAACGCCAACGGCCGACAACGCCTGCCGCATTGTAAGAACTTGTAAGAACTTGGGTCATAGGCTTGAGCGCTTGAGAGACTTGCCACCTTGTAGTTGATAGGAACATTATACTTGTGGTTTTTCTTTCCTTGTCATCAACTAACCATGTCAGGTGACGAGAGTTCACTTCATCACTCTCCACGAACCTAGGGCATCATTGCTCACTTCCAAAAGATGACGAGGGAAACCACCGATGGTCTTAGCGAGGATGTACGACTCACTAATGAGCGTATGTCAATGCAAGAAGACCGTCTCAGATCCATCGAGGCCGCACAAGGGATTGCTAACACTACTCTTGCTACTATTTTGGCTAGACTTGATACTTTTGCAGCTACTGCATCTGGTGCTTCCAATCCACCACCCCGTCGTCCAAGCAACAATTCAGCTCCACGGGAGAGGTCCCCAGCAGATTTAGAAGAACAGAACGAAGAACATGAATATGATAACACCACTGATGTGGAGGAGGAGGTCAACCCCGTCCAATACGATAATGATTATGACCATCATCGGCTACGCTTCAATCAACAAGGTATGCGACGTGATCCTCCACGACCAAGGGAACGAGAACGAGATGATGTTTTCCCTAAGGTAAATTTCAATATGCCACCTTTTGAAGGTAAATATGACCCTGATGGTTACCTTAGTTGGGAATTACTTGTTGATCAAAAATTTGCGTGCCATGATTTCCCTGAGAATAGAAGAGTTAGGGCTGCCACAAGTGAGTTCACTGATTTTGCTTCTGTTTGGTGGAGAGAACATTGCCGTGCTCATCCAAATAATATACCCACCACTTGGGAAGCCTTGAAATTGCTAATGAGGCATAGATTTGTTCCTTCTTACTATGCTAGAGATTTATTGAATAAATTGCAGCGCCTACATCAAGGTAAAAATTCGGTGGAAGAATATTACCAAGAATTGCAAATTGGCATGTTGCGTTGTGGATTAATTGAGAATGAGGAAGCTTCTATGGCTCGTTTCTTAGGTGGTTTAACTCGAGAAATCCAGGATATTCTAGACTATAAGGATTATAATTCGATGACTCGGTTGTTTCATCTTGCTTGCAAAGCTGAACGTGAAGTACAGGGTCGTCAATCGAGGGCAAAGACTAACTTTTCTACAGGTCGAACTACTTCGTGGATACCGCGCACCCCTGCTGCCCCTGCCGGCCGTACTACCACGCCGACCTCTTCCATCAACAGAACGGCGTCCGCCACCGCAAATTTGGCACCACAACCAACGCCGACGAAAAGTGCCACACAAGCTACTACAAATAGTTCGTCGTCGTCGGTCGCATCAACGGGACGCACCAAAGATGTTCAGTGCCATCGCTGCAAGGGTTTCGGTCACATGATGAAGGAGTGTCCGAACAAGCGTGTGCTAATAATCCGTGAAGACGGCGAGTATGATTCAGCAAGTGATCTTGATGATGAAACATATGCTTTGCTCGCTGAACATGAAGACGGCGATCCAAATGCCGAGCATGACGAGGTGCACGTGAGCGCTGGAGATGCTGACCAATATTTGAGTATTATTGCACAACGTGTGCTTAGTGCTCAGATTGCTCGCGCCGATCCAAATCAACGCCACAACTTGTTTTACACAAAAGGCGTCGTCAAGGAGCGATCCATTCAAATAATCATTGATGGTGGGAGTTGCAATAATCTAGCCAGCATGGACATGGTGGAAAAGCTAGCACTCTCCACTAGACCACACCCTCAGCCCTACCACATTCAATGGTTCACCAACAGCGGCAAACTCAAGGTAACTCGCATGGTAAGAATACATTTCGCTTTAGGTTCCTATCATGATTATGTTGACTGCGATGTCGTACCTATGCAAGCATGTTCTATGTTATTAGGTAGACCGTGGCAATATGATAAGGATTGTTTACATCATGGTAGAACAAATCAATACTCTTTTGTGCATAAAGAAAAGAAAATTGTGCTACACCCAATGTCTCCTGATGCCATTGTAAAGGATGAAATTGCTAGATCTAGCAAAGAGAAAAATCGAGAGAATTCTAAGAGTGAAAATCAGATTGTCGCCAAAGGACTTGAACAACATACACAGAGAGAATCTAACCTTGATTGTGCCAAGCAGAATGAGATTAAATTGAAAGGTGCTTGTTTTCTTGCGACAAAATCTGATTTGAATGAGTTGGTTGTTTGTAGGTATACATGCTATGCTTTGGTCTGCAAAGAAACTTTGTTTTCACTAGAGGAGATGTCTCTCTCTTTGCCTCCTGTTGTCACTAACCTTTTGCAGGAATACACTGACATCTTTCCAAAGGACATCCCCTCAGGGCTGCCGCCAATTAGAGGGATTGAGCATCAAATTGATCTCATTCCAGGGGCATCCTTGCCCAACTGAGCACCTTACAGAACCAACCCTAAAGAGACACAAGAGATACAACGCCAAGTTCAAGATTTGCTTGATAAAGGGTACGTACGTGAATCTCTTAGTCCTTGTGCCGTACCAGTCATTTTAGTACCTAAGAAAGATGGAACATGGCGCATGTGTGTGGATTGTAGAGCAATTAATAATATCACCATTAGATATCGCCATCCTATTCCTCGGTTAGACGATATGCTTGATGAATTAAGTGGCTCTACTATGTTCTCTAAAGTAGATTTGCGTAGTGGGTATCACGGTCGCATGAAGTTAGGAGATGAATGGAAAACAGCATTTAAAACTAAGTTCGGGTTATATGAGTGGTTAGTAATGCCTTTCGGGTTGACTAATGCTCCTAGCACTTTCATGAGACTGATGAACGAGGTTTTACGTGCTTTCATTGGAAAATTTGTGGTAGTTTACTTGATGATATCTTGATTTATAGCAAATCTTTAGAGGCTCATCTTGAACATCTACGTCTTTGTTTTTGATGCTTTACGCGATGCACGCTTATTTGGTAACCTTGAGAAGTGCACCTTTTGCACGGATCGAGTATCTTTTCTTGGCTATGTTGTTACTCCACGGGGCATTGAAGTTGACCAAGCCAAGATTGAAGCGATCTGAGTTGGCCGACTCCTAACACGGTCACCTGCAGTGCGAAGTTTTCTAGGACTTCTTTGGATTATATCGTCGTTTTGTGAAGGACTTGGCACCATCGCTGCACCCATGAATGAGCTCACCAAGAAGGGTGTACCTTTTGCTTGGGGCAAGTCGCGAGGAAGATGCCTTCAACATTCGAAAGCTAAGTTAACCCATGCACCCTTGCTCCGGCTTCCAGGACTTTTCTAAGACTTTTGAACTAGAATGTGATGCTAGTGGAATTGGATTGGGTGGTGTTACATTACAAGAAGGAAAACACATTTGCTTATTTTAGTGAGAAGTTGAGTGGGCCAAGTTTGAATTATTCTACTTATGATAAGGAGTTATATGCGCTAGTTCGAACTTTAGAAACATGGCAACATTATTTATGGCCCAAGGAATTTGTTATACATTACGATCATGAATCGTTAAAACATATTAGAAGTCAAGCTAAACTGAACCGTAGACATGCAAAGTGGGTTGAATTCATTGAGTCATTTCCTTATGTCATCAAACACAAAAAGGGAAAGGATAATGTCATTGCTGATGCCTTGTCTAGGAGATATACCATGCTCTCACAACTTGACTTCAAAATTTTTTGTTTGGAAACAATTAAAGAGCAATATGTGCATGATGATGATTTTAAAAATGTGTTGCTCAATTGTAAAGAGGGAAAAACTTGGAACAAATTTGTCCTCAATAATGGGTTTGTGTTTAGAGCAAACAAACTATGTATTCCAGCTAGTTCTGTTCGTTTGTTATTGCTACAGGAAGCGCATGGAGGAGGATTGATGGGACACTTTGGTGTGAAGAGGACGGAGAACATACTCGCTAGCCATTTCTTTTGGCCCAAGATGAGACGAGACGTGGAACGCTTCATCGCTCGCTGCTCTACATGTCAAAAAGCTAAGTCACGACTTAATCCACATGGTTTATACATGCCTCTGCCTGTTCCTAACATGCCTTGGGAGGATATTTCTATGGACTTTGTGTTAGGACTTCCTAGAACAAAGAAGGGGAGGGATAGTATCTTTGTCGTTGTTGATAGATTTTCTAAAATGGCACACTTCATACCTTGTCACAAAAGCGATGACGCTACCAACGTTGCTGACTTATTCTTTCGTGAAATTGTTCGCTTACATGGTGTGCCAAACACAATAGTTTCAGATCGTGACACTAAATTCTTAAGCCACTTTTGGAGAACTTTGTGGGCTAAATTGGGAACTAAACTTTTATTTTCTACTACTTGTCATCCCCAAACTGATGGACAAACTGAGGTCGTTAATCGAACTTTATCTACAATGCTTAGGGCTGTTTTGAAAAAGAACATTAAATTGTGGGAAGAATGCTTGCCTCATATTGAGTTTGCTTATAATCGTTCTATGCATTCTACTACTAAGATGTGCCCTTTTGAGATTGTATATGGTTTTGTACCTCATGCTCCAATTGATTTGTTACCTCTGCCATCTTCGGAGAAATTGAATCTTGAAGCTAAACAATGTGCTGATTTGATTATGAAAATGCATGAGATAACTAAAGAAAACATAGAGCGCATGAATGCTAAATATAAACTTGCTGGTAGTAAGGAAAGGAAACATGTAACTTTTGAACCAGGCGATTTAGTTTGGTTGCATTTGCGAAAAGATCGTTTCCCAGAATTAAGAGAATCTAAGTTGATGCCGCGAGCTGATGGTCCTTTCAAAGTATTGGCAAAGATTAATGATAATGCATACAAGCTTGAATTGCCTGCAGATTTTGGGGTTAGTCCCACATTCAACATTGCCGATTTGAAACCATACTTGGGAGAAGATGATGAACTTGAGTCGAGGATAACTCAAATGCAAGAAGGGGAGGATGATGAGGACATCACTACCATAGATACGGCCATACCTACAAACCCAATGGAATCCAACAATGTCATACAAGGGCCAATTACTCGAGCTCGCGCACGTCAATTCAATTACCAGGTGAATGCATTCCTCGGGTTGCATACAAATAATTTAATGAATGGAATGCTATTTAATCCTTGTGATGATTTTATTGTCCTTAGGAACCAAGGAGAAGGACTCCCAAACGTCAAGCATGAAGCCAATTCTTCCAGTGCACAAGTTATACTCGGATTCGGCCTCCGGGACAGTACCAACTTAAAACGACCATAACTTTTGATCCACAAGGGTGTTTGGGGTCTATGAGTACTGGTTTGAAAGGTTTCGACGTCCTCTTTCCAACGGATCCGACCCCATCACCAAATTCCATACGAGTCAACAGGAATTTGCAAAACAATTGGCGTCACTTTTCCAAACCGAGAAGACTTGGGCTTTGGGCCTTGTAATAGAGTTGTAATTGGTATCCTACTGCTTTGGACGTGTTTCCCACGCCCCTAGCTCTCATAAATAACCAGACATCGGCTCCTTAGGGTTTTGGGTTTTATTTGATTAGTTTAGCCAAGTGCAAACTTCATCCTGCGAGTTGTGCTGGACAGCCACCTTGTCGAGATCGTCAATAAGACTCCACTTTGTTTCGTTTCCACTTTTATCCGCAATTTCAGATTGCTTATCCTATTGTTCTTGCTTGTTCTTCGGTTGCTTGCAGGAATTGAACCTCGTGTTCAGGTTGATCGTGCCTACGGCAAGATCAATAACCCACCGGAGTTGGTTTAGCGATTGCTAAGGCGCATCGTCGTCGTACGATGTAGTCGGATCGTCAAAGTCGACTCCAACAAATCGATCATGTGTTTCTCATCGAAAGATCGGGACACCCTTAGTGCCATCACGGCGCCATCATGCTAACTCTTGAATACCAGCCTCAAAAGTCGACCTCCTCACTGTTATGTTGATTGGACAGCTGGCTTTCATGTCTTCACATGCTTAGATGGTGACTATTTAGATCATCCCTCGTCCCTTTCCATTAACGATCCAACTATTGGCCCAGTAAATTGGCTTATCAAATCCTCCTAGCACCTAAAGCATCCTCCACAACTCAGTGGCATAACCACCGTTGGGCTCTCCATAAGTGTGCGTAATCCTCATTTGTTAAAAGATAGCTCCCGTGAGATCGCAAATTTTAAAACAAAGTAACGACAAAATTTCAGCAAAGGTACGAAACAAGAAAGAGGGGATAAGTTAATAATTCATTGATCATCTTGGTAACTTTTAACTTTAGAAAATAGTTTTATACTCCCCAATGGCCAGTCTAACTAGGGTCAAGTCCTACAGTTAGTATGGCTCTGATACCACTGTTGTCGGGATCCAAATGTGCAAATTCGGACCCTTTGTGTATTTAGCATAAGTATAGGATCACTCTAGTGTACACAATCTCAACATAGATGAAATATCGCAATCATACGCAACAGAATAATAAATAAAAACTTCATCTATTAATATAAACTATTTGATCAACCTTATTGTCAACTTACAATAATATGACATGTAGGGCAAAGACTAAAAAATAACAAAACTGTAGCGGAAAAGAAAGACTCGTAGTAATCTATCAATTTGCCACAGGCAACTGACAAGGCTCGAAACCTAATTTGACTCCTCCCGGAACTCCTCATCAAGAGATGGTGTAGGCTCCTCCTCAGAATGGTGTTTGAATTGTTGCAAGGGGGTGAGTACATAAATTACTCAGCACGTCATGCACAGAATGTAAGTCTATTACTACATGCATGGTTTATTTCAATTGAATGGCTGAAGTGGTTATTTTGCACAAAGCGACTTCACAAATGATTAACATGTATAGATTAAAATGATTGTAAAACAAATACCATTACTAAATAACTTTCTCATTTATTTTTCAAGATTGACTGGCACACAGCCTAAACCAATTCATTTCTTCTAGTGGCACATAGCCTCCCATTCCCAAGTTTATTTTTCAAAATCTAACCCTGGAGTGTAATTCTCAAGCATTATCCAATGCCGTGGACAACACTATTCGAATAGGTTTTGACACTCTAATGAGGTTATAAACTTTACCCACAAGATATAATCAATTTATCATGTCTGCCATGAATCGCCATGTGAAAATATGCGAATGAGCAATCATAACAAAGCCTTTACAATGCTCCATCTAAATCCAATATTGCCCGCTAATGTTTCAACACTGAAGGGACTGGTTACCACACTCAAGGCCCCCCTCTTAAGCCATGTGAGTCTACCTGTACACCCGAGACCCACAGTACCAAAATCTAGACATCATAAATTAGTCAGTTAGGTCTGTCCTATTCCAAACATGTGGTTGTATGTTTAGCCCAGTTCAAAGGCTTGCAACGTTAAGTTTTTAATTGACCAAGGCAAGACTTCTAAACACTCAAATAGCACACAACCCCTTACATTCACTCATATGGCACACAACCACTTGCCACTTGCCCCAGTCTAAATTATTTTCCACCTTAGTTGATTATTGTACAACACATGCCAACAACAATTCAACATCCATGTAAAACAACACATGCCTTTACATATCAATATTATCGTGTGGCAACGCATGGCACACATTTTAGAAACATATTGCATATTCCATTAATCAAGATTAATTTTGTATTTCTAAAATGCTATCAATAACACATTGCATGTCTAAGCATACTAGTCATGATCTAGCAACCCATGTTGGCAATTAAAATAGCATTCAACTAATAAACAACAACCCTAGGGTGACAAATAAACATTGCATACGAATAATAATTACAAAGTGGCCATAAATCAAATAGGTTGATTAACTATTATCAAATTAATTAAAATCATTTTAATTTAAAATATCATGCAATAAATTGAAACAATATAATTTTGAAACATGGGATCAACATAGTCAAAGCACAACTTACCTTGGAAAAGCTCTTGCTCTTACTTTGGAACTTGTTCTTGGACTAGCACTTCACCCTCGAACCCTTCGGGTAATTCAACGTCTACGCGAAACAGATAAATAAACAAAATAAATACAAAAAATAGAGAGCAACTCAACTCCAAAAATTAAATAAAATTCACCATGAAATAGATCTCAATTTTACAAATTTTTAGGCTCTAGAATCACCTCAATCAGAATTCGTTTGAGCACGAATGAGCTATTTGAAGTTTGAAAATACAAATAAAAGAATAAACCAAATTTATTGAATTATTTTTGTACTGGAAAATCCAAATAATGATGCCACGCTGATGTCATCCTGACACATGACCCAATCGGATGCTGACACATGTCTCGGTTACTTTTGATTTTAAAAAGAAATTAATTTTCTACTGGAAATCCCTACTTATGATGTCACTGATGATGTCATCCTCGGATTTCTTTTTGGCTGAATTATTTTTCAGAAGAAAACCCTCAATATGATGTTGGATGATGTCATAAACCTAATTTTCAAATTAAGAACAAATCTGAAAACTATTCTAGCGGCTAACAGGTGGCCCCACAGTTGATGTCACCCCCTGCGTCAAGTTGATGTCACAGAGCACATGTCACACATCAGTCCAGCCACGTCAGCAGTGGTGGTGCGCGCCCCTACGGTCATCGTTGGTGATCATCGATGATGTCGCTAGAACCTACACGACATTGCGAACAAACTAACGCGCTCACCTCCTTCTTTGATGACCTGGAACGGCGGCGACACCCCTTCTTCTCCGGCGCCTCCACGGTGAACTAGCGCCTACACGATGCTCTAATCAATCTAGTGCACGCACGGTGTGCTCCTTGATGCTGTGAACTCAACGTGCTGGTTCTCGGCTGCTAACCCCCACGGGCGATGGTGAATTGACGAAAAGATGCTTTCTGCTGTGCTGGAACAACTCGATGAAATTCCACGAACGATGACCACTCTCAACGAACCAGCTCAGGGTTTTGATTGATTGAAGCCCTGTGCAACTAGTGCTCACCTTATAAAGCCACAAGTGTGCAAGCCGTGCACGAGACGGGAAACTTGTCCATGGCAAACACGGCGGCTCTGCTCCGAGTGTCTCAGAGACGACGGGCACTTACCGTCCACATTACTTGATGAATGACCAGGATAGTCGACCACGTGGCCCGGTCCAGATCGCTCAACAGATCTAACGGCTGTGACCCAATACTGTTTTAGGATTTTTTTTTCCTGATTTTACTAAATTTAAAATAATTTAGAAAATAGATTTATTCAAGATAAATAGCAGAAATCTTAGAAAAATTCTTGAAAGTATTTTGAGACATTTTAAACTCAAATAAAATATTTCCAACAAAACTTTATATAAACTTCTCAAATATTTAATTAATTCTAACAAAATGCCTAAATCAAATTAATTCCAAATAAATCCAAATAAATTCAAAAAAATTCAAAAGGCATAATAAATACAAGAAAACAAAAATTGGGATGTTACATTTGATATGTAGCACCAACACTTTTCAAGCCAAATGTCATCACGACCCCATTGAAACAACTCCAATGCTCCAGGACATCGGAAGAATATTTTGTGAACGTTAGCTTCAGCTATAAATATTTGGTTGTACCCTGCATTTCCATCTATGAAACTAATAATTTTAATTCTAGATGTGACATTGATAAGCATATCGACTATAGGCATCGGGTATTCGTCTTTAGGTGTTGCGTTATTCAAGTCTCTGAAATCGACACACACACTCTAAGTTTACTATTTTTCTTCATTACAAAAACAATACTAGAAACCCACTCAGCATATTGGCAAAGCCTGATAAACTTAGCCTCTAATAGTCACCCTATTTCTTCTTTTATTTTATCATGTATAACTGGATTAAACTATCTAGGGAACTGTTTAAACGGCTGATAGCTTGGTTTTATTGGTATCTGATGTTCAATTAATTGTTAGCTTAAACCAGACATCTCATGATACTCCCAGGTAAAACAATCTTTATAATTTTTTAGCAAACCAACCAACTTTTTCTTGTATTCGATAGTTAACTTTGAACTAATAAAAGTTGGCAACTTTCTATCACCATAGCCTATATCTATTTCTTCTAATGGATCTAAAGATGTAAAATCTTGACCAAATCTCTCAACATCTTCAAAATCCTCGATGGCCTCATAGCTATCTATTGTTTGCCGATAGCATTGCATTTTATCCTGTAAAACTTTTACTATCGCTTTGGACTCCATCGTCGCACAATCTCGTCTGTCTGATCAAGTGTACTTGGCCTCACACTGATTAGATTCACACTTGCTTGGCCAATGCATATGAAATCATAGTCTTGAAGTGTTTTGCTCGATATACACTCGGCCCCTTCATTTTGCAATTGGCCTTTGGACTGGCCATGGCTATATGAGCCGAAGTGTCAGGTTCGACAACCTCAACTTTATCGTCATTCCATTGTATCAGCTTTTGATGCATAGTTGATGAATACAACAGTTGGCATATATCCAGTCCCTGCCAAGCAACACGCTATAGCCTCCTTTATCATCGACTACAAAGAAAGCTGTCGGTAAGACCTTGCTATCGATCGTGAGATCGGTCACCTGACTCTAACCTCTGTGGGATCCCTAGTGAAGTCATTCGACACCATATTTGTTTTAATGAGATTGTCATTGGATTTGCCCAACTTTTACAAGTCGAGTAAGGCATTAGATTAACAGTTGCCCCAACATCCACTATCATCCTTGATATCAGCTTACTGTTAATATGTTATTTTAAATATAATGGCTTAAGATGCCGATGGTCATCCTTTGGCTTCTCAAAAATAGCGTCCTATGAACCAAGACACAATTGAGCAAATGATTCCTCAGTCGATGGTCTGGATACCTTGAACTCCGTAGGCAAGGTGAACACCATATTGATGTCCATCGGGCGCGGTCTAATATAAGCCTTTCTGTGGTAGTGGCACATTTTTACCCACAAGATACGACCAACTCTTGTTGCTGCTATTTTCACACTTCCTTGGTGTGTAGCTGAGAGATTATGATAAGAATAATTACATCACCTAGATCTAACTTTGCACCAGCCCGGTAATGTTTGACCCTTACTATGATGACGAAAGATATTTGTTCACTCTGTACTAATGACAGTTATACGCCCTATCATGACTACTTCCCCATAGCAAGGTATACACCGTTGTATTGTTAAGTTTTATTCTCACACCTCTATGTGGGCACCCCTATGAGCAAACCTACCTGGAATGCACGTACTACTTTCGCCTTCCCTATGTGCTAAGCTAGACCAAAGCAACTTAACAGGTCAAGGCTACCCCATAATAGCACTTGTGGTTGCACTCAATACCTTAGATTATGGCAACACTACGTTCGGTCCTTAATCGACCATGCGAGAACTCCCCCTATACTACATGCAATTCCATACACTTCACAGATTATATAAATAACTCGTCCATATCCAAATAAAGTTTTTATTTTTGATTTTATATTAAAATAACATAGGCAATGTTTCTCAAGACTAAAGCATGTCTAAGCAAATATTTACATATTCGAGTATACCTAACTTTGACATTATTTCCTACCTAATATCTACCTTATGGATTTCAAGGTTAAGGTTACGTATTTATCAAGGAAATTCTATGAAGCAAGTAGGAATAACTACCAGTAACCACAATATAGCAAATTTATAGAAAATACACGCATGTATACATAATTGGTACACCAATATAATTTAAGTGAAATAATAGGATCAACATGATCCAAGGATGTGCTTGCCTTGCGTATTGAACACTTGATCTTACTCTCTATCGGGACCCGGATTTATGAATCTGAAACCCTTTGTGTATATCGCACTAATCCAGAATCACGCTAGTGCACACAGTGGCAACAAAGATGAAATAGCATTCCATTCAACGATTTAACTAAGAAAGCAGCAAGTGATAATGGCAGACCGTATGGTCAATGTTTACATAACTATGCCTTAAGGTCTTATGAAACAAATAAACTCTTGTAGTGGAAATAAAATAACTTGGGCCATCCGACATGACACAGGCAATCGTCTGGGGAAACGTCATCCTAGTTCTCAAAGTCTTCGTAGTACTGCTCCTCCTAGATCTCAGTATTTCCTTGTTCTTCCTCAGCCACTGATCAACAAAAAAATAAAGTCATGAGTACAAAAAGTACTTAGCAAGCCGTAGGGAATGATGCAAATAATGTGCGGCTTGACAAAGGATAGTCACATGGTTATGTTGCAGAAAGCAATAACTTGAATGTAAATACAATAAATGGATTCAAAGCATAATTGACAAAAGATAATAAATAACTGGTAAACCAATGATAGACAACAACAAAGATTGGTGAGGCATCACCCATCACCAACTAAAACCATCATCAACCAATGAACTCAATAGTATTAACTTTAGACATCAAAACAACAGTGAACCCCCTGTTCACTTCCAACATTTTATGAAAACTCTATACCTTGTGTGAAATTCCCAAGCACGTCCATGACCACGAACATGGCTATTTGAATAGTTTGACACACTTGTCGGGCCCCGAATCTGCAAATCCGGACCCTCTGTGTATTCAGCACTAGTCCAGGAACGCGCTAGTGCACGCAGTCTTAACATCGGTAAATATCACAATCATACCACTCGATACTAATAAAGTACTTTAATTAAATAATCAAACTGGTTGCTTGACCTTATGGTCAAGTTACAAATATACGCCACGCAGGGCGAAACTTAATAAGAGAGAAATAATAGCAGCGGAAAATAAGATAACTTCGTGGCGCCATCCAGTATACCACAGGCAACTGACTGGGCTCGCTTCCTAGTTAGATGGATCTTCTGGGAGCTCCTCCTCCAAAGCTGGTGTAGACTCCTCTTCAACTGGTGTTGTATTGTGGCAAGGGTGAGTACTTGGTACTCAGCAAGTCATGCACAGAATGCAAACTAATATAGTACATGCACGGCTTAGTACAAAGGAATAGCTCAGGGTATATTTGCGATGCTTGACATTTGACAAGTAGCATAAGTAGATTCGAAAGCAATAGAAACAAGTATAAGATCAATAACTTTTCAAGGAGTTTAGTAAACATCTTTCCCAATCCTAATCCACATTTCCATCAACATCATTATTAAACCAACCCAACCTTTCAAGACCAAGTTATTTTCAAGAAAGTCTAACCCTTGATTGTAATTCCCGAGCGATGTCCAATACCGCAGACACGGCTATTCGAATAGATTTTACACTCTGCAGAGGTTATGCACTTTACCCACAAGATACAGTCAAACACCACAAAGGCGAGTATCCGTAACAAAGTCTTTCGGAAACTTCTAACAGCACAAGTGGTCCTCCCCGGTGTTGCACACTAACCCTTCCCTTAGCGAAGGCGAAGTTTAGGTCAAACCACCGTTAGATGGGTACCTGGCCGCAGCCCCGGTACGCTCCCCCGTACAACTACACAAAGGGTCTAGTTGACATCCTGAGGTCCCACAGGTATGTTATTAGAAACTTATTCAACTAGGTCCGTCCCATTACAGACATGTGGTTGCACGTTTGACTCAGTTCAAAGGCTTGCAAGGTTAAGTCCTTAGGGCGACCAGGGCAAGACTACCCGAAGAACCAAACCAACATTCCCGGTGCCACAACAGGCCCACCCGATCATTCTTGCCACATGCCCCGGTCAAATCTATTGATCAAACCCCCAGTTGACTATCATGCACCACGTGCCATCAACATTACATGATGCCTTTCCAAAATAGGTTCAGTATATCATTAAGTCAATATTAACATTTGATTGTCCAAAATCATGTGATGAGCACGTAGCAGGTCTAAGCAGTATACTACAACGGTCTAAATTCCCATGTTGGCAATTTAATAATGTCCAACTAGTAAACCACAACTAGGGTGACAAGGGTCATGGCACATATGTAATTAACCAAGGTGTCATACAACAATTTGGCTTATATCTAATTACCCATAATTAAGTAAAGCATTTTCTAATCAAACTAGCATGCAATAGCTTAAACCAAATTAATTTGAAATTGGGATCAACATGGTCAAAGCACAACTTGCCTTCAAAGAGTACTTGTTCTTAGTCCTGAGCTGGCTCCTGGGTCAACACTTCTCCTTCGAAGCCTTCGGGCACTTCAACGTCTACTCGTAAAGCGTGCAAATAGCAATAAATAAATGAACAATAGACAAAAAGTGTCCAAACATCCAAATAAAGTTCACAAACAGAGAGAGCATAATTTTATGAATTTTTAGAAACTGGAATCGTCAAAATCGGAGTTGAAACGCAAAAGTTATAGCATTTTGAAGTTTAAATAATCAATTAAATAATATTACAGAGAAAAACTTTAGTCCAAATATTAAATAAAATTCATCATTAGGTAAATCACAATTTTATACAAATTTAGAAATTTGAATCACTCAAATCGGAGTTAAAATGCAAAAGTTATAAGCGTTTGAAGTTTGAAACAAATTCTGAAATCAATAATTCGAATTAATAAATCATTTTCTTTTTTGGAAATTCTTTTATTGCGTCAGCGTGACACGTGTCAGCTCCTAATTGGTCCACGTCAGCACTGCTGACGTCAGCACCGGCCGAACCCCACGATGGCGTCCGCATGACGTCATCATGCCACGTGGCACCACCCGGGTGCTGCCACGTGTCCCGGTCCATGGACCCGGTCTATGGGCCCGGCGGGTCTACAGTGCGCTCGGCGCACGCCCGCGATCGGCCCGACATGCGGACCCCGCATGTCAGTGGTGTGCTCACACGCGCACGGTGCGGCGGCTGGGCTACGTGGCACGATCTCGTGCGTTGAATCTAAATCCAACGGCTGAGATTGGATCTAGATGCCGCAACGTGGATTTCGTTGTGGTGACGTGAGCTAACGTGGGCCGTTGGATCTTGATCCAACGGTCCAGATCTAATCTGGTTCGTTACTGCTATGGCTACGTGGCGAGATCTAAACCGTTAGATCTAGATCTAACGGCTGCTAACAGATCTAGCGTTGAAACAGTAAGGGGGTTACGTGGCCTCACCTCGTGCGTGCGATCGGGATCGAAAGGCTGACGGAGCTCGCGAACGGCGATGGTGACGCGGCGGCGTTGGCAGACCGGAGCTGGTGAAGGCGACACCGGCGACGGCGTTTGAGGGCTTCTCCGGCGAGGTGAGTTATCTCCACGGACGCGGCTCGACCTGGGGGTTCCGGATCTGGGCTCCAACGCTGCGGACGACGGCGGACGACGGCGGGGCGAAGCAAAAACTGTGGCGGTGCTTCACGCAACTACGGCAAGCAATCACGGCCACGGCAGGGCGCTATGGGCGGCGACGGCTAGGGCAAAACGCGCGTGAGGTCAAGGCGATCCTCGGGGCATGCCCCGGGCATTAAATACCCTCGGCGTTCGCGCAAAAGGCGGAACCCTAGGCCCACACGGTGGCGGAGTCCGGCTGCGATTCGGACGGGGAAGATGCAATCCGGGCCGTACACGTGGCGCAACCAACGGCTACGATCGCGCGGACGGAACCGGATCCGGACCGGATACGGCTCGAACCGGTACGGGTTGATCCTGACCTTTGGATCCAAATCCAATGGCTGGGATTGGCGGGTCTCTGGGTTAGTGCGGTGCGGCGCACGTGGCTTCGTGGATCAATGTGGGCCGTTGGATCCTGATCCAACGGTCCACGGCTTAAAACTTTCGGCGGGCCGGGTCGGCTCGGGCCTTGACGCGGTATGGGTTCGAGTTGGACTCGAACTCGAGTCCGGCTCGGGCTCGGTCGGATGAACAGTACAAACCCACTCGCTATTTTCCAGTGATTAAATAATTCGATAATTCGTAGATAATTCAAATAAATCCGGAAAAATAGCAAATAAATCAGAAAAATTCCAGAAAAATTCTGGAAAATATTTTGGAACATTTTGGACTCAAATAAAATATTTCCAGCAAAATTTTATTTGCAAAGTTAAATTCTTTAATTATTTCAAAATGTAATAAATTCAAATAAATTCCAAATAAATCCAAATAAATTCCAGAAAATTCCAAAAATTCACCAAAGTGCCAAATCACACATGAATTTAAGAAAAGCAAAATTTTGGGGTGTTACAACACTCTACAGAGATTGTAAAGCTTTACCCATAAGACATGATCATCTCTAAGTGCCATGCGATTATCACACTTCCTTTGGTGTGCGGCAGAGAGATCACGACAAGGCCTTTACAATGTTCTGTCTAAACCCACTACTGCCTGCTAAGGTTTCACCCCTCAGGGCCCCCTCTTGCGCCATGTGAGTCTACCCGTCCATCTTAGAATCCACACAACCACAATAATACTCAAATTTAGACAGTGCAAATTAATTAGCCAGGTCTGTCCCACACCAGACATGTGATTGTACGGTTACTTCTAGTTCAATGGCGCACATGATTAAGTCCTTAAGTAGTCTCAGGCAAGACAACCACATACCAAATATGCAAACAGCACCCCCTTTACTGCACGATCACTTGCCCGAGTGAAAACAATTTTGTATAACCATATCCAATGGCACACCTTGCCATGGCACAACAAATTTTACAATAGTGACTAACTGCCATGATTTCATATCTCATTAAGTTAAGATTATTAATTTACCATGTGACATGAGCCCATCAAACAACTAAGCATGTCTAAACATAGTTACGATAAACCAATATTGGTGTTACAATTATGTCCAACTATTAAATGACCCAATCCTAGGATGACAATAGATACATGGCAATTCAATTATTCAAGGTGGCATATTGACAATCAGGTTTTTAGCTATTCCTAGTAAATAATACTTTTAAACACATAGCATGCAGTTATATGAAACAAAGTACTTTTGCGAACATGGGTCCAACATGGTCAAGTACTACAACTTGCTTTGTTGATCAACCGTTGTTGCTGAGTCTTGGTCTTCAAATCCTATGTTCACTCCTTAGAGATCAACGTCTACCAGAAACAAAAGTAATGAAAGCAAATAAATACAAAATAGAGACTCAAACAAAATCAAAAGTAAAAATAAATGGCTCCGTAAAGAAGAGCTTGATTTTACAAAATTTTAGAAACTGGAATCGCCTCAATCAGAGTTAGTATGAGGGAGAACGGATTTTTGAAAGTTTAAATCACATACAACAATAAAGAAATGATTTTAAAATTTTTAAAATTACTTTTATCAAAAAAAAAAAAAAAATTGGGCTACTGTAAAATATCAGCATTCAAAATATTATTTTATAAAAATATATATATTTATTTTTTTCATGTTTTCCCTCTCCTACTGCAGTTTTCGCGCGTGGTTACCGTGGCATCGAGACTTCTCACTTGACTCAATTCGGCTGCTGTACAGAACGCAAGGGAGAGAACAATAAAACTCTAGGAAAAATCAAGGAAATAAGAGCTAATATAGGGCTAATCACAAACCAAGGGGAGCACTCTGAAGCTCGCGACATGATGAACTCAATGACGGCCATGGTTATGGCGGGGAGGCATGGATGGTGATGCAATAATGTGATGAACAACTACAAATATACTTCAGTAAAAAGTAAAATTCGTCGCCTACAGTTTACCAAACTTGAAATTATTTGAGGGGTTACCTTCACGACGATTGGAGGCACGACGTGACACGAACGGTTTTGGAAGAGACGCTCTGGAGCTCCAGGAATCTTGCAAGGGCATGTTAGAGATGTTCGGTTTGTGCTCTGAATGCCACGACGTTCTTAGCAAACAAGGACACAAGAGGTTGGGACGAGTTGGGGAATGGGTAGAGCAATGAGACGGGATCCCGGTGCTCTTCTTAAATTGTCTCTAGGTGGCTCGTAGAGATAGATACGATTTATTTAAAGAAGAATCCGATCCAAATAAAACTCAACTTTATCCTGAAATAGAGGGCATTAGGATGGGATAATCATGGGTTTTTGTTGAGGATAAGATGGCACACGTATTAGACACGAATTCGAAAGAAAAACATGAAGAATTCGAGCTTCCCAAATCTTGGCAAAGGAGGAAGATAGGACATGTGTTGGATGTTTTGGCTAGAGGTTGAAGATGATATGACATGTGGGTCCCACCCTTTTAATTATTTTCAAATTTAATTAATACTAAAAATAAAAAGGCTTTGCAAACATAGTAAATGAAGTTCAAAAATTCTGAAACAATTCTAAAAATTGATTTGGAATATTTCCAACTTACCATAAAGAATTTTAGAATTTTTAGAGTTATATTTTAGCTACATTAATTATTTTGTGAAATATAAAATAGAAAAAACAATTTTAGAAATTCTAAAAAATTCAATACAAATTCTAGAAAATTATAAATAAGTGATAAAATATTATTTTGAAAATTTTGGGATGTTACAAACCTTCCCCCTTAAATGGAATCTCGACCCTAAGATTCAGGCTGACTAGGGAATAGGTGGGGAAACTCGGCTTTTAAATCCTCTTCACACTCCTAGATGGCTTCCTCTTCTCGCTCCCAAGTGGCATCGTCTTCTGAGTGGTTGGTCCACTGTACTTTGCAAAAATGAATGGTCTTGCTCCTCGTGACACGCTTTGCCACTTCCAAATTTTTCACAGGGTGCTCCTTGTAGGTGAGATCCTCTTGCAAATATATGACTTCTAAAGGCATCTGTTTCTCTGGCACTCGCAGACACTTCTTCAACTGCGACAGGTGGAATACATCATGAATTCTGGCAAAAGATTGAGGCAACTCAAGTTTGTAAGCAACCTCTCCTCTTCGTTCCAAGACTTTGAACGGTCCAACATATCTAAGGGCAAGCTTTCCTTTCACTTGGAATCTCTTAACTCCTTTGAGAGGGGTGACTCTAAGATACAAATAATCATTGGCTAGAAAATCAAATCTCAGCAACGATTGATTTCCCAACAGATAGTGCCTCCAGATTTTTAGAGCATGAACCACTAAAGCTAACTTCAAGTCGTGTGTTGGGTAAGTCTCTTTGTGTTGCCTCAGCTGTTGGGATGCGTAAAAAACCACTTTTCTGCCTTGCATCAGCACACAACCTAACCTTCTTTTTGACGTATCACAGTAGATTTGGAACTCCTTATTTGGGTCGAGAAGTACAAGGATTGGGGCTGAGGTCAGTCTTGTCTTCAATTCTTGAAAGTTTTGTTTGCACTTCTCAGACCATTTGTAAGGGTTGTCCTTTTTGAGAAGCTGCGTCAAGGGTCTCGATATCTTGGAAAATCCTTCTATGAACCGTCGGTAGTATCATGCTAATCCCAGGAAACTTCGGGTTTCTGTCACTGATGCAGGTCGTTTAATCCAGTCCATAACAGCTTTCACTTTCTCAAGATCCACTTTTACTTCATCCTTTGTGATTATGTACCCTAGAAAAAGGATCTCATCCAACTAGAAATCACACTTAGAGAACTTGGCATAAAGCTGGTGTTCCCTAAGCTTTCTCAAGATTAGATGTAGGCGTTCCCGGCGTTCTTCTTCACCTTTTGAGTAGATCAAAATGTCATCTATGCACACCACAATGAACCGGTCCAAGTACTCCATGCAAACTTGGTTCATCAAATTCATGAAGTATGCCGGGGCGTTAGTGAGTCCAAAAGGCACCACTGCGAACTCAAACAACCCATATCTCATAGTGAATGCAGTCTTTTCTCTATACATTGAACGATATCCAGCTTCCTCTGGATGTCTCGGATCCAGTCATCTGCTGCCAAAGGTTCTATTGAGGTTGAAAACATAGGGGGCCTAGTTTTTTGGAAATCATACCATCTTGACCCGCCTACGGTTCCTTCTTGTCCAGGGAAGTTTCCCTGGGGAATTTCTTACGGTCTTGCTGCTAACTGCTCCAGGACCTTTTCATTAGTTGGGTCTGGTTTCTCTTTGCCTGATATCAGTTTCTTTCCATTATTGCTAGGACCTGAGCCAGGTTGGTTGGATTGCCCACTGATTCGGCCTCACTGCCTTGGTTGCTGTGATAGGAACCTGATCCAACTCCTTCCATGGTCTTAATTCTGACTTTTCGGTCTGCATTAGGTTTTCGAAGCTGAAGATAAGTAAGAGCGGGGGCATGAGGTAAGAGTAGCAAGAGCATATAAGGGCTTAGACGATGGGATGGAAGTCTTTGTGCTAGATAGGATTATACGGATATTAAGGCAAACCAAGTAACACAGAGATAGAGAGCATATCATTTTATGTAATTATGAATCGTACACAATACTTTTTAAGGTTCGGCACAACCCATTTTACATTACAAAAGAGGGTGCAACTCCGCGACTATCAGGCTAGCTACCGAAGGCATCACACATCATCAGATAGGTAGAAAACCCACTCCATGGGCTCTACCTCCTCGTCATCCTCCTGCTGCGTTAGGTCGATGATCTCGGATGGACCTCCACACATAGAGGACTCCTCCATGGTTGCGCACTCTGGCTGGAACTGGTCGAGCTCATCCCCCAAGTCCTGGATCTCGCTCCAGGCATCATGCAACTATTGGTGAAGCTCGGTGAACCATCCATGGACAGCGAAAATTTTGAAGTTAGTTAAGCAAGGAAAACTCAAAACAAAACATGAAGAGGAAAAGGAGTTCTAAAGAGAGATAAGGTACAAGGGGATGAAGGAGACATCAATAATACTTATATTTTCGTAACTCATTTTGTTTGTAGGTTAAATTAGTTTTTGAAAAAATTGTCCTAAACCAACTTAGGTCTTAATCTATGGTCAAGCCATGTTTTGATATCACCTGTGATGGACCACCTTTTTAGGGGCTCATCTAAATACCTCAACAGCTACCCAAGAAGTTTAGCTGTTGGGAACCAAGTGCACATTGCCAGACAAAGAACGAAACCAACACTTTTTAAGGATTATAAGACCTAACGTCTAGGTTTTTACAAAAGGGCGTGGCGATGCCAAACAGATATTACATTGCAGAAGGAACACCACAAGCAAGGCCTGAGCAAAGACTAAGACCTAAAACTAGACTAAATCGCCATCTATGAACTCCTGGTAGGCTCCAGCTTCTTGAAACTCTGCTGGTTTTGAGGAAGCAAGGGTGAGTACACAACAGTACTCAACAAGTTGCACCAGAATACTAAATACTAAATGCAGGGGAAATCCCAAGGAGGGTACAAGGTTTATAAGTATTGTGGATGCAGTTTTATTTACAACTTAGTTACATTTGAAACACAAACCATAGAGTAAAGTAACCGGGGGGTTCACAAAGTTAACCAATTACGCTAGATTCACCAATTCCAAAGACTACTTGAGCGAGGTTTTAGGAGTCACCCCAATTCAAACTTAACTTCAATTACTGGAAGCACGTCATATTCGAATACCATTGATGAATCACTCTACAGAGCTGCTTAGCTTTACCCACAAGATATCTACGACTGTTAATGCCCTGTGGATTACATGTAACTTAAATGCATGTGGCCGGGCCGAGATGATCATAGCCTTTTGTTGAACTTCTCCAAGATAGCCCCTACCTGGTAGGTTCGAGGACCCACAGTTCACAAGACCCACTGGTCAACATGGGAGATGCGATCTACTACTGTGTGGGTACCTACCGTTATGAGAATCAGCAAATGACAGCATCCTGCTCGATGCTACCCATTTCCATTCCACCCCAGGCGCTACGCGATCCATTCTAACCACGAGAATGGTGGCTATTTGTAATACTGCGAAGTTAAGCTGTCGGAACCCGAATTTGCAAATCCGGACCCTTTGTGTATTCAGCACTAGTCCAGGATCATGCTAGTGCACACAGTCTCAACATTGGTAAATATCACAATCATACTCAGCAAAATAGTAAAGTACTTTAATTAATAACAAACTGGTTACTCGACCTTATGGTCAAGTTACAAAAGATACGCCTCGCAGGGCAGAAACTAATTAAGAGAAATAACTGCAGCGGAAAAAAATAAAGAAATGTGTAGCGCCAACCAATATGCCACAGACAACTGACTGGGCTCGCTCCCTACGTAGACGGCTTCTCCTGAAGTTCTTCCTCAAAAGCTGGTGTCGCTTCTTCTTCAACTGGTGTTGTATTGTTGCAAGGGGTGAGTACTTGGTACTCAGCAAGTCATGCACAGAATGCAAAGCTAATATTCTACATGCACGGCTTAATAAAGGAACAGGCTCATGGTTCATTTGCAGTAAAACATCATTCATAAATACAGTAATATATCGCAAAGCAGTAAAAGAATAGTAAAGGTAATAACTTTCACAATCATTGCACAAGTAAAGCATTTCACAACCTAAGTCCAATTCTCAGTCCCAACCCAACTATTCACCAAAGCCAAGTTATTTTCATGAAAGTCTAACCCTTGACTGTAATCCCCGAGCAGTGTCCAATACCGTGGACACGGCTATTCGAATAGATTTTACACTCTGCAGAGGTTATGCACTTTACCCACAAGATACAGTCAAACACCACAAAGGCGAGTGCCCGTAACAAAGTTTTTCAGAAACCTCTAACTTTACAAGTGAACCTCTTCGGTTGCCATACACCATCCCTTCTCTTAGCAGAGGCGAAGTATGGGACCGACATACCGTTAGATGGGTACCATGCCGCAGCACCTGGTACGCTCCCCCTACAACTACACAAAAGGTATAGTTGACACCCCGAGGTATCACATGCAAGTTATTAGCAACCTACTCCACTAAGTCCGTCCCATTCCAGACTTGTGGTTGCATGCTTGACTCAGTTCAAAGGCTTGCAAGGTTAAGTCCTTAGGGTGACCAAGGCAAGACTACCCGAAGAACCAAAACATCTCTCCTCGTACCAATCATGGCCCACCAGATCAATCTTGCCACTTGCCCCAGTCTAAAGTATTTTACCACCCCAATTCTTTACCATGCACCACGTGCCATCAACATCATTCATCAATAACACATGACAATTTCCAAAACATGTTCCATATCTCATTAAGTCAGCATTAAAAGTTGATTGTCCAAAATCATGTCATTATCACGTGGCAGGGCTAAGCATACTACGACGATCTAAAGAACCCATGTTGGCAATTATTAATGTCCAACTAATTATCTACAACTAGGGTAACAGAGGGGTTCATGGCATACAATTATATATGTCAAGGTGGCATACAACAACTTAGGCATTTAACTAATCACAAAATTATTTTAAAAGCATTTCTAATCAAACTAGCATGCAATAATTTGAATCAACATAATTCTTGAAAATGGGATCAACATGGTCAAAGCACAACTTGCCTACAAAGAGTACTGGTTCTTGGTCTTGAGCTGGCTCCTAGGTCAAGACTTCACCTACGAGGCCTTCTGGCACTTCAACGTCTACGCGTAACGGATGAAAATAGCAATAAATAAATAAAACAGAGAGCAACTCAAGTCCAAAAAACAAATAAAATTCAGAATCAAATAGAGCTTGATTTTACAATATTTTAGAAATTGGAATAACTCAAATCGGAGTTAAAACGCAAAAGTTATAAGCATTTGAAGTTTGAAAAATCAATTAAAAGAATAAATCGAATTAACTCATTTATTTTTGAATTGATAATTCGGAAATATAACGTCAGCGCCGATTTCTATTTCAGTCGGATTATTCTTCCAATGATAAATCCGTATTATGATGTCAGCATGACATCAGCAACGAAATGATAAAAATAAAAATATATTTTTCGGAAAATAATGTGTCGCTGATAAGTGGACCCACCGATGACGTCATCGCCGACGTCACGCACGCACGGGTGTGCTATTCCATCTAAAGCATTGATTCAAAATGCAAATGTCCAAATCCAATCGAGATTGGACCGGTCCGAACTGAACGCTAGATCGGAGCAATCCGAACTCAAAAGGCATACGTGGCGCAATCTGAGCCATTCGATCTAAATACGACGATCAAGAATGAACGTGCTACGGCATGCTAACCTTCCATGCGCGACGTGCTATTTGTGACGTGGCCCAATCTATGTTGTCCAATCTAGATCCAACGGTTGGTAATAGATCTAATCTCGTGAAATAACAAAACTACGCGATTCAATCTAACCGTACGATCTTGATCCGATGGTCAAAACAAACGTGCTATGGTGTGCTATTTTGCTAGTCGCGGCGTGCTTGTGACACTACGGTACGACGAAACGAGTTATTTTTCGTTTTTGGCATTTCGGTATGTCTTCGGTTTCCTGTTTTGGGCCTTCCGGGGGAATTTTGGGCTTGGGGGAAGCGTCCTGGGCTTGGGGAAACCTCGTGGGCCGGAGGTGGGAGGCCTTTCGCCCAAGTGGGAGGGGGATTAGGGCAGCAAAGCTGCTGCCCCATGAGCCCCACCTCCCCTATGCGCCTCCTCCCCCTCCTCTCCACCCTAGCCGCCGCCCCATCTCCCCCTTGCCGTGCGCCCTTCCCTCCTCCCTCTAGCGCCTCCCCCACCAACTCCTAGCCGGCCCTAGCTTGGCCTCATCCCCCTCCATTGCTGCCTCTCCATCCCTCTCTGTTGATCTCTGCGTTGCGAAGGATTTCGACCGGGTGGATCCGAAGATTGGAGGGAATTCGTGGCGGGGAGAGGTGTGTTCGTCGGGCTAAGGTATGGAGATGGGAAACTTTTGGTATGGTTTAGGTGATGTGCTAGTGGAGATTTTGGTGCTATTAGATCAAAAGGTTGTGCTGCAACTAGTTAGAATTGATGAAATCTAAAGTTGTCATGGTGTTCTGTTTCGGGCAGAATGGACGTCCAACCTAGGGTTTGGGTTTTTGCAATTTTAGAGTCGGAATTTGGTCGTCTGCCTGTTGAGAAAGTTGTAGGTAATTTCAATACCTTTCATTGGACACCAAGAACGTGAAATTCCGATCAGTCGTTTGAAAGTTATGGCCGTTTTACCGAATATGTTCAAAACTGTGACGTGAATGGGACAGATCGTGTTGATCTGTAGATTAGTAAATTTTAGAGGCCGAATCAGTTTTTCTCAATACTTATAAAAAGCTATGAAATTTCCTAATCTACGAGAAAATGTACTCGTTTACTTAATTTTGAGTCTTAGAACTCAAGTTATGCTAGTTGGAAGCCCGTTGTCCCGTCGGGACAGATTCTCTGTTTTCGGGTTTTATGGGTGGTTTGCGGAGTCGGGTTAGGGGATAATTCTTGTACTATTTTGTGGGCACATTTTGAGTGTGTGGTACCTATGTGCGGGTGGTGTGACCCCGGGAGTACCCTCAACCTCTCGCCAATCCGTCGCCCACGGTTGAAGGCAAGTGTATTGGAATGGGTTCGGGTTGTATGATTGCTAGACTTGCTTTGGTGCAATATGATTACACGATACTCTATCTTGTGATGATTGATGTTTTTTTATGATATGATGAATATGGTTTTATATATTTGTTATGGATTCATTGTATTAAATGTTTATGCGAGATTATACATGTTCATGTCATATGTGCATTCATAATGGAAAAGGCGACCCATTCTGATGCGGGTCTCTGTGTTCACACGTAGTGAACATGAAAGACCTACCTCGTAGTCCCATCCACGGTTGTGTATGGGAGAGAGTCAGTAAGAGTAGGCACCCTCCATCTACGGGATGAAAGGGGAAGAGGGTGCACACCGACGGGTGTGCGCTCGGCAATACCGGTATGTGCTTCACGGAGACATGTGCATTGCATTGCATACATGGATAATGATGTTATGAGATGAATACCATGCGAATGTGAAATACTTATGATGTCAATTATGAGATGTACACATGGTGTAATTGAAATCTGTTCCTTTGATTCATTGCAATACACTTTGCTGAGTGATGAACTCACGCTTGTGTTTATGATGTTTTTAGGTACCATGACACCGGCATGCAGGAAAGAGGCTTAGCGGCACTTCATCACATAATTTCTGCACAATTAGACAATATTTACTTTTCGGAGTTGTGATAATAAATTTAGTGTGATGAAACTAGGATTATGATTTGTTCGTGTGCATGTTTACATCCATTATTTCGTTTTAGATCATGGAGTGGTTAAATTCGTTATGCTAGACTTAAATTGCTACTATGTCACCTGTTATTGCTATTTTAGATGCTTTCCATTATGATATATCTTGGGATATTCTTGTTGATGCTTCATACCATGGAAAAACAAAGGAGATGCTGCCGAAATTTTTCGGTTTAGCATTTGCGCTCTTGCTATAATTTATCCTAATTTGTGGTATTTAGATGTTTCCTATGCTATATTGGGTGATATCCAGGGCATACTAGATGCTGGGGTGTTACAGTGTTATTCAATCTGAACCGTTCAACCCGGATCTCACGGTCATGATCAAACTAGGATCGGACCGGTCCGAACTTATCAAGCCTACGTGGCCTAATCTGATGCGTTAGATCTGGATCCAACGGTCCAGATTGCATATAATCTCTCCGGGGATTAGGGCAACGTGGACTCACCGAGGCGGTAGGATCTCGATCGGACGGTTGACAGAGCTCAATGGCGGCGATGGTTTCGCGGTGGCTTGCTGCTGCTGGAGCTGAGGACGACGACCACAAGGACGGCGTTTGGGCGCGATTCCGACAAAGTGGATGGTACCCCCAGATGCGTCTTGTCGCGACGGTCTCAGATCTGGGCACCAACGCAGCGGAAGACGACGGACGGTGGCGAAAAATGGCAAAAACCATGGCGGAACCCTAGCACAACTTCGGCGAGCGATTGCAGCGAGGCTACAGCGGCTGGAGCTCGCTGACCTAGGGCAACGGGTGCGCACAGAAACCAAGAACATGAAAAGGGTGGCGGCGCATTAAATAGCCCCCTCGATGTCCATGAAATTCGCGAAAAACGAGGCCCACCCATACGCGGCGGCGGAGTCCGGCAGCGGCTCGGACTGGGTGACGTGGCTCAATCCAAGCCGTTAGATCAAGATCCAACGGTCACATGGTTAGGGTTTGGGTCCGGTTCGGTCGGGCTCAAGTCGGACTTGAGTCCGACTTGGTCAATTTATAGTACTAACCCGCTAGGGTTTCCAACATTTTAATATTTAAAAATAATTCTAGAAATTCATTTAATTTGGGAAAAATAGCAAAATACTCAGAAAAATTCCAGAAAAATTCTGGAAAATACTTTGAGACATTTTGGACTCAAATAAAATATTTCCAACAAAATTTTATTTAAAACTTTTAAATATTTAAATAATAAGATAAAAGACTTAATTCAAAATAAATCCAAATAAATTCCAAAAATTCCCAAAATTGTCAAAAGTGCAAAATACCATTTAAATACATGAAAAGCAAAAATTGGGGTGTTACAAACCTCCCCCCTTAACAGAATCTCGACCCTAAAATTTAGGGCTGACTAAGGAATAGGTTCGGAAACTCTTTTCTCAAATCCTCTTCGCGCTCCCAAGTCACTTCACTTTTCGAATGATTGCTCCACTGGACTCTGCAGAAACGAGTTGACTTGTTTCTCGTCTCTCGACCCATTGTGTCCAAAATCTTCACCGGGTGCTCCCTATAAGTCAAATCTTCCTGTAACTCGATCGCCTCCAAAGGCGTCTGTTCCTCTGGCACTCTTAGACACTTCTTTAGTTGTGACACATAAAACACATCATGTACTCCCGCCAATGATTGCGGCAACTCCAGCTGATATGCAACTTCACCTCTGCGACTCAGGATCTTGAACGGACCAACATATCTTGGCGCAAGCTTCCCTTTAGCGTGAAACCTCTTAACTCCCTTGAGAGGTGTAACTCTAAGATATACGAAATCTTCCGGTTCAAAGATCAAGTCTCGGCGACGATTATCGGCGTAACTCTTTTGTCTTGACTGAGCTATCTTCAATCTTTCTCGGATCATGGCGATCTACTCTTCGGCTTCTTGAAGAATGTCTGGTCCGAAGACGTGACGTTCACCTATCTCATTCCAATTCAATGGAGTTCGACAGGGTCGACCACACAATGCCTCAAATGGTGACATCTGCAGACTTGCCTGATAACTATTATTGTAGCTAAACTCGGCATACGACAAACACTTGTCCCATGATGTAGCATACACCAATGCACAAGCTCCCAACATGTCCTCCAAACACTGGTTTACTCTCTCCGTCTGTCCATCCGTCTGCGGATGATAAGCTGTACTGAAGTTCAGATGGGTTCCCTTAGCTTCGTCAACTTATTCCAGAATCTTGAGGTAAATAGAGTACCTCGGCATAAGACAATCTTCGGCACTCCATGCAAGTAGACAATCCTTGACATGTACAACTCTGCCAATTTATCCCTAAGTAGGTTGTCTTCACAGGGATAAAATGAGCGACCTTTATCAATCGGTCCACTATAACCCATATGGAATCATATCCACCCTAAGTCCTGGGCAAACCGGTGATGAAGTCCACTCAGGTATCTTCAACGGTTGTAGCAATCCTGCTGGCCTCTGATGCATTGCCTTGACTCTCTGGCATATATCACACAACGCAACATGCTCGGCAACTTCACGCTTCATGCTTGGCCACAAAAATCTTTCCTTCAGATCTTGATACATCTTGGCACTCCCCGGGTGAATAGAATACTTGGAGTCATGAGCTTCTTCCAGAATCAACTGCTTTAGTTCCTTCTTGTTCAGCACACAGATATGATCCTTAATCCACATCGTGCCTTGCTCATCCAGTCTGAAGTCCTTTGCCTTGCTTTCATCCATCTTGGACTTGATCCTCAGAATCTTGTCATCATCCTCTTATCCTTCTTGAATCTGGTCCTCAAGGGTAGGCTTCACTTCCAAAGCGGCTAAAAATACTTCCGGTACTACTTCAAGCTGCATCTTCTGAAACTCTTTGCATAACTCAACCTGACTTTCATCCACCAACATGTTGATGGTGTGGCTCTTCCGACTCAAGGCATCGGCTACCACGTTGGCCTTCCTGGGATGGTAATGGATTCCGACGTTGGCCTTCAACTATGATTTAAGGCTAGATGCAAGCCGTATTAGATTTTTCATTTGCCTAGGAAAAGCAAGGAAATTTCATGTAGATTGAGAAACTGTATTTATTTTTTCCTGATTTGCATTTTAGAATCAAAAGTTATGCTATGTTTAAGTGAGCTATCCCCAAACTTCAATTTCTCTGAAAATTCAGAAGTTGGGGTGGATCGGGTTTGATGTTCTTTTGGAATCTTGTATTGATTGAGAATAACTAGCATGAATGGGTATGTTATATGGATAGATTATCTTCTTGTGGTCATTTAGAGCACAAGAACTCCAAAATTGGTTTAGCCAATTAGGAGATATGCTAATTTGAATGTGAGCTGTCCGGAATTGGAATTAGTGAAAATGATCTCTGTTCATTTCAAATCTGGGATTTATTGAGGAACAACTAGTATGAATGGGTATGATATATGGATATATGATCTTCTTGTGGTCAATTAGAGTACAAGAACTTCAAATTTGGTTTAGCCAATTAGGAGATATGCTAATTTGAATGTAGACTGTCCGGAATTGGGGTTAATCCAAATGAATTCTGTTCTTTTGGAATCTGGGATTGATTGAGGTACAACCAAGTTGAATGGGTTTGTGATAATGGTATATTATTCTCTTGTGGTCAATTATTGTGAAATCATGTGCTGAAAAATTGGCTTAGAATTGATTTTGCAAATGTGTTTTTGCTTGTGCATGCGCCGGATCAAATTCTAAAACTAGTAAGCTTCCCATTTGCGCCGGACCAAGTTTTTGGGTCTGCCGTGAATGTGATTTTGAGTTCCTCTACGTCGGACCAAATTTCAAGATTCCAGAAAGTTTCCCTTTTGCGTCGGACCGGTTTTGTGTTTGCGTCGGACCAAGTTTCTCAAGTAACTGAGGTTTTGATGTGTACGTCGGACCATTTTTCTTTGGTCCGCCGTAAACGTGATTTTGACGTTTTTCCGCCGGACTGATTTCCTTCAAAAACAGTAAGTTTTACATGTACGCCGGACCGTTTTCGTTGGTCCGTCGTGAATAGGTTTTTGAGTGACTTTTTCATGTGTACGCCAGACCATATTTTTTTTGGTCCGTCGTGAATGCGTTTTTGCTTGATTAGGGTTTTGAGCAAACTTGAAATTGAATTTTGGTTTGTGTCGGCGTTCTAGCCAACAGGCACCTCCGAATCGGGTGCTTATGAGGTTCAGACGGGGGGCTTTCGGGGCAATCGCCGGAGGAAGAAAGGAGATCGTAGTGCCGGTGAAGCTCAGAAGGATGGGGACGCTCAGAATTACCCAGGTTCGGGCCCTCCGAAGAGTAACAGCCCTAGTCCTGCTTCTCTTGCTATTGCCTGTCTTGTGGAGTATGAACTGGAATCCTAACTTGAGAAAAAATGGAACCTATCAACAATGGTTCGAACCCCCTCTCCCATGCACCCCACCCCCCTTTTATACTTGGGCTGGCGGGGGCGCATGAGAGGCTTACACTGCAAGCCATACTCATTACACTGCCAAGGGTGCATTAAATGCGCCCGTCACTGTCCCTACATCCCATTAAATGCCTATCGCAGCCGTCACACCCCCGCCTTGGGCCCCACACCCACCAACGCTGCTGTGACGTCACCCGTAATTAATGCATGCCTGGGGAAGACGCGTCGTCATAATGCAGCCTCCACGCTTTGCATTTAATGCGCACGACTCGCATTAAATGCCCTTGACCCTGGCAACGCCGCCTCGGGAGTGGTGCGCCAGTGGCGTAGCCCGCGCACCACCTGTCCACCGGCGACCACCTCATCGGCGCCACGGGCGTGGCTCGACCGCCACTCGCCCATCGGGCGACCACCTTATCGGCGCCAGCCGCGTGGCTCGACCGCCACTCGCCCATCGGGCGACCACTTACTTCGGGCGCCAGTGGCGTGGCTCGACCGCCACTGCCCATCGGGCGACCACTTTGCTTTGGCGCCAGCCGCGTGGCTCGTCGCCACTCGCCCATCGGGCGACCACTTTGCCGGTCGCCCAGCGGCGTGACCTGGTCGCCACCGGTCCACTGGGCGACCACTTTACTAGGCGCCCAGTGGCGTGACCTGGTCGCCACCTGTCCACTGGGCGACTACTTCGCGGCCCTTTTGCTCGCCGAGGCGGCGGGGCTCGAGGCCGCCCGCCCGCGACCACGTTAATCGCGGGGAGCGGGCACCCGGTAGAATACGCCGACAAGAGCCAGGCCCACCTGAGCGCCTTTCAGTCTTTGGCCTTTCTTTTTCCTTTTTTCCTTTTCTCTTTCCTCCTTAAATGGCCTTCGGGGAACCGCTCAGTCTCCCGGGTGGGGCCTCTTAAAAGCCCACGTGCCCCGCAACATTAAAAATCTTCCGGCTTCTCCGATTCCCGAGGCGGGGTGCGCAGTTATTACTGCCTCGTAACCGCCGCACGACCCTTGGGATCCCCCACCTTTATGGGGTTTTCAAACTTCTCCCTTTTCGAACCGCCGCGTCTCTTCGGTTTTCCCTCTACGCTCTCCCTCGCCTCCTTATAAAGAGGTCGGCCGTGAGGGGGAGCGGTTCTTTTCCTTTCAAACTCCTTTCGCTCTGTCTTTTCTTGCCGCCTTAGAGCTCCTTGCTTCTTCTTTTCCGACGTGCTCCTTTCTTTTCTACACCCGATGGCACCTCCGACTCCTGCCCTGGTTCTGCCTCCTTCGACCGTCGAGGAGGAGGGCGCCGCCCAGCTTTCTAGGCACATCTCCGGGGGCACCCTCCGCATCCGGCCCGGCACCGTCGTGCCCCGTTGCCAGCCCAGAGAGGTGGTTTTCTTCAGGTGGCAGCTGGTAGCCGGCCTGGTGCCACCAGTGTCCGACTTCTACCTCTCCGTCCTCAACTTCTACGCCATTCATCACATCCACCTTCCTCCCAACTCCATCATTCTTCTTGCCGTCTTTGCTCACTTCTGCGAAATGTTCGTAGGAGTTCTTCCCAACCTTCTTCTTTTCCGCTTATTTTACTCCCTTCGCCCTGCCAAGGCCCCCATCCCCGTCTCTGGGGGCTGCCACCTGCGGCTCAGAGACAGGGTCGCATCGCGTTACATCCCGTTGGACAGCCGGTCCAACTGGAGGGCGTGGCGCGATGAATGGGTGTACGTTGCGGACGACAGCGGGATCGAGGTGCTGGAGCTTCCGACCGGGCCACCGGTCAGTAACCCCAACTGGGGGGCTCACGTCAACGAGACGCCCGAGCTTCAGACGATGCTGGCCCGCACCGACCAGCTGGTGGCGGCGGGTCTAACGGGGAGCATGGTCGTCCGGGACTTCATCTCCCAGAGGATTAGCCCTCTGCGCCGTCGCGTTCGCCCGGCCTGGCAGTACCTGGGTCAGGATGATGGGACCCGGACGATCCCCGGAGGTAGGCGGCTATATTTGAATCGCTCCTTTTCTTCGTTCTTTTTCCTTCTAGTTCCCATGGATTCTGACGACACTTTTTCTTTTTCTTTTGTTAGCCGCTGGGAACCTGACCCCGAACCTGATTGACGCGTGGATGGGACAACTGGGCTTGGCCAGCGCCGTCCCTCCGTTCCCGGAGGGCGTGCTCCCACTATGCCGTTTAGAGCCCAGGGAGCGCGCGACAATCGTCCGGGCAATGCCGAAGATGGACACCATGGGGACACCTGACACTACCGTACACCAGGCGCCCCTGACGATCTGAGACCCCCCTCCTGCCGGCGTTTAGGGGAGGGGCGACCAGGGTAGGCGCCGACGTCCTGCCGATGACGACACCACCGGCGGGCCTTCCCAAAGACCCCGCCTCTCGGCGGCGCCTGCGCCCTACGCCCCGTCTTTCTTTGACTGGGCGGGTCCTCCACCGCCACCGCGGGGAGTTCTTCTGCCGCAGCGGCGGGCTCCTCAACGGCAGCGGGGGGTCTGTCGGCCAGCACGGCCTCATCCTCCCTCGCCTCCGCTGAGGTGGTGATTCTGGACCCTCCGGCGCCCATTCTGGGAACAACGCTGCCGCCGCCGCCGCCGGCTCCGACAACGTTACGGCCGCCGCCGCCGCCGTCGTCGTCACTGCCACCGCCACCACCAGTGGCAGCGTTTCTTCCTCCTCCGCCGCCGGTTCCGGTTCTCAGGCCGTCGGGACCGGTACCGTCAGCAGCGCACGGAGGACTGTTCCTTGCCCCGGGTGTGCCCCGCTTCCCGAGGCCGCCACCTAGGTACCTTTTCCAAAACGCACACGCAAAATACAGTTAAACCTCTCAAAAAGGCACCTTACCGTCATTTTTTCTTCTCAGGGTGCCCAGTCCAGATGTCCTTGCCGCCCAGGCCGGGAACGATCAGTGTCGTGGGTCAGCCGTGCCTCGTGGCCAGGGTCTCTGTGCCAGGGCGGGCAGCTTGAGGAGGGCGACCCCCATGTGGTCATCCCGCCAGCCGCCGCTGCTCAGGCCCCGGGCCCGGTGGACCCCTTGCCTACCCCGGAGCCCCCCGCCGCCTCCATTCCTTCGGCAGATGTGGATGCTCTACTGGCAGCCCTTAGCGAGCTCTACTCCAGCACGAGCAGCCGTCTGGCGACAAGAAAGGAACGGCTGACGGAGGCGGGGACCCAGATTAACCGCCTTCGCAAGGAGGTGGAGGACTCCCGCGGACGGGAGTCGTGGTTGAGCCTGCAGGTATTGAGGGAGCGAGCGGCGGAAGCAGAGCGCTCGCCGCTGCCGAGCTCTCCGCGAGTTGGATGCGGAGAAGGTCGGCCGAGTCGGTCGAGGCGGACACGCTGGAGATGTGGCGTCACGCCTTTGACCGAACGGTGGCAATCTAGCCCCACAGGGTTGGTGCAACCGCCTCGCGAGCGCGGCCAGCGCGCCGCGTGCAGCCCGGCCGTATCGTGGACTTCCTCACGCACTTGCCCGCCCGGTCCGCTCAGGAGGTGCGCGATTCTGGCGGCCACGCGGCCGAAATGCGTGCTTTCTTTACCGCGACGCCAACTTCGATCCCATGGCCACCGTCCAGGGGATCGAAGGCGACTGGGCACAAGCGGAGGAGCGGGTCCAGGATGCTGCCGAACAAGTTGCCGCACAGCTGGAGATGGAGAACCCCCAGCTGGAGGCAGCCGCGAAAGACGTGGCGATGAGGCTGGACGTTGGCCCGGTTGCCGAAGACGTGGCGGCTGCGGAGGCGGTAGCAGAGGACGAGGAGCCACCAGTAGCGTAGTCCCCCCCTTCTCTCTCTCTCTCTTTTTGTTTCCGCCTGTAAGATACTTGATGCGAGTTAATTTAAAACGAGACTGAAGCACAAGCTCGTCATTATGCCACCCGGGATCTACTTTTTACTTTTGCTCCACTGGTTCCGAACGAACGAGCGCATGACCGCTTAATGACTTAAGGACTTGCGCCAGGGAGTTACTTCCTTCGAACCCCTTGACTTAGCAAAATTTTGCCTCCCAGGTAGCCCATAGGGAACGAACACTTAGTGAGTCGTGACAGGACCTTAGGTTTTCGGCAACGGTGTTCAAGTCGCCGACCCCCACGGGGACACCCGGAGTGTCATGACCGTGCCAGGGATCGTGCTGAACTAGCCGTCCGATCGCCTACCCCTGCACGCCATTCTCACTTAGTGGTTCCACCTTCGCTACTGGGTTTTTGCAAGGCCGCAGGGTACCAAGGGGAAGTGCCCTGGCACCGCCCGACAGTGGGCCAGGGACCGAAAGGAGGGTAGGGAGAAAAATTACTATGGATAAAGGAAGTGAACATTCAATTTCAAACATAAGGCCTTCCCCGACCAGCAGTGGAGAGGAAGACACACTCCGGCTGGTCGGGGAACAGAGCCTGGGACTTACAACTGGTCAAGGGTAGAACTTGCGTAGATTTTCTATGTTCTGGGAGTTCGCCAACTCTTCGCCATCTTCAGTGGCCAGCCTGACTGCCCCGGGACGAGAGACTGAGACCACTTTGAAGGGTCCCTCCCACTGGGGAGACAGCTTATGCGACCCGGCATGCGACTGGATCCTCCGCAAGACCAGGTCGCCCACTGCTAGTGTTCTCTCGTTGACCCGGGAGGCGTGGTACCGCCTGAGACTTTGCTGGTATCGTGCGGCGCGCAGGGCCGCCCGGTCCCGCACGTCTTCCAGGAGATTAACGTCGTCCCAGCGCAGATCCTCCTGATCCTCCTCCGCAAACGCCGCGACACGTGGTGATCGGCTCGGCTCGAAGAGAACAGCTTCCGCGCCGTAGACCAGGAAGAAAGGGGTTTCCCCGGTGGCCCGGCTAGGAGTGGTGCGGAGCGACCACAACACCGCCGAGAGCTCTTCGGTCCACCGGGTCCCATGCTTGTGGAGTCGATCGAATGCCCGGGTCTTGAGGCCTTTCAGCACCAGTGTGTTGGCCCGCTCGACTTGCCCGTTGCTCCTCGGATGGACAACCGAGGCAAAACAGACCTTGGTGCCCATCTCTTCGCAGAAGTCTAGGAAGGCCGCGCTGGTGAACTGTGTGCCGTTGTCAGTGATGATGCGGTTGGCGACTCCGAAGCGGGCGAAGATCCCTTGCATGAATTTGACTGCAGCTGCGGCGGTAATGGCTCTCACCGCCTCGGCTTCCACCCACTTAGTGAATTTGTCGATAGCGACAAACAGGTGGGTGTAGCCCCCAGTGGCCCGCGGGAACGGGCCCAGGATATCCAGCCCCCAGACCGCGAAGGGCCATGAGAGCGGGATGGTTTGCAGGGCTTGGGCCGGTTGGTGGATTTGCTTGGCATGGAATTGGCACGCCTCGCACCTCCTCACTAGCTCGCAAGCATCCTGGAGGGCGGTTGGCCAATAGAACCCTTGGCGGAAAGCCTTTTCGGCCATCGTTCGACCGGACACATGGCTCCCGCACACGCCTCCGTGGATATCAGAGAGCAAAGTGCTCCCCTCTTCCCGAGTGATGCACTTCAGAAGAATCCCGTTTCTACCCCGGCGGTACAGGTCCCCGCCCACCAGGGTATAGCACTTGGCCTTTCGTGCTACCTTCTCTGCTGATGCATCATCATCGGGGGACACTTGATCCCGCAGGTAGGCCAGGATCGGATCCATCCATGTGCCTTCACGGTCAAGCGCAGCGACCACGAGGTGGTCGTCCGGGTACTCCGCCTGGCCGGGCGTTTCCGCCGGAACCACTTTCCCTCCAGGCGCGAGGGCTGGAGCGGTATCACCATCATCCCCACCAGAGACGGGGGCTGCGATGGACGGTCGCGGAAGCCTTTCTTCAAAGACCCCGACCGGGACAGGAGATCTTGTTGAAGCGAGCTGAGCAAGCTCATCCGCCAAGTAGTTGTCGCGCCGGGGGATATGAGCATACCCCAATCCTTCGAAGTGCCGCTCCAATTTCCTGACCTCCGCCAGGTATGCTGCCATGACGGGGTCAGGGCAGGAAAAGTCCTTCCTTGCTTGGTTGACGACCAGTAGGGAGTCGCCCTTCACTAGCAGGCGCCGAACACCGATGGCCGCGGCGGCCCGAAGCCCAGCCAGCAAGCCCTCGTACTCGGCGACGTTGTTAGTGGCCTTGAAGTCGAGGACGACCACGTACTTGAGAAGATCCCCGGTCGGAGAGACCAAGAGGACGCCAGCCCCCGCGCCTTCGAGCCTGAAGGATCCGTCGAAGAAAAGTGTCCAGGGGGAGGGTGCGGGGGCCTCATCTGCTTCGAGCTCAGCTGGAGTCCACTCGACGACGAAGTCTGCCAGCCTTTGACTCTTTATTGCGGTACGAGGGGCAAATTTGATACCGAACTCCCCCAGCTCGACGGACCACTTTGCGATGCGGCCCTCTGCTTCACGATTGTGGAGGATCTCGCGCAGGGGGTATGAGGAGACCACCGTGATCTCCCTCCCTTGGAAATAGTGCCGCAACTTTCTTGACACCACTATCACGGCGTAGACCATCTTCTGAGCTTGAGGATACCTTGTTTCCGCGTCGTGTAGCACTTTGCTGATGTAATAGACCGGCCGTTGGACACCTTCTCGCTCCGCCACCAGCGCCGCGCTCACTACGGAGGGGCTAGCCGCCACGTACAGCAGCAGTGGCTCACCCGGCTCGGGGGCGACCAGCACCGGGGGGAGGATAGGTACTTCTTTAAGTCTTCGAACGCCTGCTGGGCTTCTGGGATCCATTCAAACGAGTTGGTCTTCTTCAACATCTTGAACAAAGGCAGGCTCTTCTCCCCTAGCCGAGCTATGAATCGGCCAAGGGACGCCAGACGGCCAGTCAAGCACTGCAGCTGCTTGAGCCGAGTAGGCGGCTGCATCCGCTCAATTGCTTCTATCTTCTCTGGGTTAACCTCGATCCCACAACTAGAGACCAGGAATCCGAGTAACTTCCCGGATGAGACGCTGAACACGCACTTCTCGGGATTCAACTTTAGACAATATTTTCTGAGGCGGGAGAAGGTCTCTTCCAGGTCCTGGACAAGCTCATCGGCCTTTTTTGTCTTTACTACCAGGTCGTCAACATACACTTCAAGGTTTTTCCCAACTTGGGGCCCGAACACAATGTGCATGGCCCGCTGGTAAGTGGAACCAGCGTTCTTTAGCCCGAAGGGCATCCGGACATAACAATATACACCGAGAGGAGTCACAAAAGCAGTCTTCTCTTCGTCTTCCCGCGCCATATTGATCTGATGATAACCGGAGTAGGCGTCAAGGAAGCATAGAGCTTCACACCCCGCCGTGGAGTCGACGATGATGTCTATCCGCGGCAGGGGGTATGGGTCCTTGGGCTGCGCCTTGTTGAGGTCGGTGAAGTCGATGCACATTCGCCACTTCCCGTTGGACTTCCTCACAAGCACGGGGTTGGCCAACCACTCCGGGTAGGTGGCCTCCCGCACAATCTGAGCAGACAAAAGTTTCTCCACTTCATCCTGAATGGCATCCTGCCGCTCTGGCGCCTGCCGCCGGATCTTTTGTCGAACCTGGTGCGCTCCCGGGAGCGTTGCCAATCGATGCTCAATCACCTCCCTAGGGACCCCGGTCATTTCTGACGGTTCCCAAGCGAACACGTCCAGGTTAGACCGGAGGAAGGTGACGAGCGCGCCTTCCTATTTGGCGCTGAGGTCGGTGCCGATCTTCACGACCTTGCCGGAGCCGTCCTCCCCCACGGAGACCACCTTCGCTTTGCCTGAGGGACCGGGCGAAGCGCGGGCCCTGACCGAGGGGGCGCACAGGCTGTCGTCTTTGTCGCGCGCCGAGCAGGTGGTGCCGGCCAGATCCTGTATCTATTTGCTGAGACGCAGGGCTTCCAGCCTGTCCACCTTCACCGTGATTGGACCCCCAGGCCCAGGGATCTTCACTAGCATGTAGGCATAGTGGGCAACCGCCATAAATTTGACCAGAGCTGGACGGCCAAGCAGGGCGTTGTAGGGGAGGTCGAAGTCAGCGACCTCGAAGTCGACAAGCTCCGTCCGGAAGTTTTCCGCACTCCTGAACGTAACAGGCAGCCGGACCTACCCCAGGGGCAAGAGGCCCACCCCGGGGGCAACCCCGTAGAAAAGTGGAGCCAGACGCAACTCCTCATACGGTATCTGGAGCGCCGTCGCCCAACAGACGACAAGTTGATGGCCTTTGCCTCCATCAACGAGAACCGCCCAAGCTTAGCGTTGCGAGCAGTGGGAGACACCACAATCGGGAGATGGCCAGGGCGAAACATTCTCGGGTGGTCGGCCCATTTGAAAGTGATCGGTGCTCGACCACTTGATAGCCTACCGCCGAGGTCGATGCGATGGCGCGAACCGCCGCAGTCCCGCTTATCTTGTGAGTTTGATGAGTAGGTGGCCGAGCCGCCGTGAATGAACGCCACCGTATGCTCCGCCTGTTGGAAGGCCAACGGAGCTGAGTCTCCGTCGTCGCCGTCTCCATGGTCTTTCTAGCCGCGCTTCTTGAGCCGCTTGTCCACCAGTTTGGACACAACTTGGCAGTCCTTCAAATCATGTCCACTCGTTCGATGGATGGGGCAATAAGGTTTGCCCCCATAATCTTCGCGACGGGGCGAGCGGTGGTTCCTGCGGTCGCTGCGCTGGTCCCGGCACTCATCCCTTCGGTCTTGATCGTCGCGACGCCAGGACTTGGTTTCTGGTTCGGCAACCAGGACTTCCCTAGCGATGGCCTCCTTCTGCTTCTTATTCTTCTTGCGGTCGGAGGACTTCGAGGTGCCAGCGTCGCCGGGGTCGGAAGGCCTTGTCGCGCACTCCCGAGCTTCGGCCGCCCTGGCGCACTTGTGCACCAGGGAGAACAACTCGAAAGTGGTTACGATGGTGTGGGTAGCCATCTTCTCCCGCATCTTATGGTCACGGACCCCCCTCCGGAATGCAATGATCACTGACTGCTCTGAGATCCTGGGGATCGTGTTGCGGCAGTGGCTGAATCGCCGAATGAATTCTCTCAGGGACTCCCCCTCCATCTGTTCCAGAGCGTGGAGGTCATCCTCCACGCCCGGTGGCGTAAGGCCACTGGAAGTTGGCGACGAAAATGTCGCACAGCTCCTCCCATGAGTGCACAGAGCCTCGCGAGAGGTTAAGTAGCCAGGACTGGGCGGAGCCCGTTAGTGCTGTCGGGAGGTAGTTGGCCATAACTTTTTCGGAGCCCCCCGCAGCTCGCACCACCGTGGTGTAGATTTGCAGGAACTCCTCCGGGTTGGCGGTGTCGTCGTACTTCTCGATGGAGGCGGGGCGGAATCTTTCCGGCCACGCAGCTTGCCGGAGACGGAGAGAAAACGCCTGGCATCCAACGTTGTAGGGGGAGCAGCGTCGCTCGCCTGCCCCTCGACCTTGGGATGGGGTCGAGGAGTGCGAGTCTACGCTCTCCCCAGAGTCAGAGGGGGAAGCCCCATGTTGATCAGCAAGTGCTCGGGAGTTGACGCGCCGCTGCGAGCGTTCGCGGCGCCCCCTGAGGATGTGGCGTAGGTCCCCACCGCGCTGGAGTTGCCTCTCATCCAGGCGCGATCTGAGATCCTCGCGATTTCCCCTCGACTCGGGGGGACCGCGAGAAGAAGCGGAGTCACGTGCATGTCCCCCTATGCCGGAGGGGGCTGCAACCAGGGTTCCCTTCCCCTTGTCCCGGCCCTTGACGCCGGGAGGAGTTGCTGTGCGGCGGCTGGAACCCTGCGCATCAGCCGTGCACGCTTCCCGCCGCCACGCGCCGGAAGCCCCCGGCCGGGCCGCCGCCTCAACCTGTTGTTGAGCGGCGTCGACTAGGCTGGCGATATCCCGCAGCCATGGAGTGGCTGGGGTGTCGCCCCCTAGCGACACTAGAGGATGATCGAGGAGCAGACGAGCCGCATGAAGGCTCCGCGCGGGAGTGTCGTCCCCCAGCACCAAACGCCGTTGGACGGGCTGGCCCCCGGGCGCGGGAGCCACGCGTGTCCCTCCCACAGCGGAGGGACTCGGCCGGACCGGCTCCTTCCCCGGGCGTCGGGATTGGCTACGGGCGCTGCTTTCCTCGGGTAGATTGCTGCGCTTGGAGTGCGACTCCGCCATGCAGACAATCGCCCCTACTTCTTCTAAGCTTCGAACCGGAAACGGAAGGAAGAGGGCAATCTAACCACAAATGTCCCCTACCTGGCGCGCCACTGTCGGCGTTCTAGCCAACAGGCACCTCCGAATCGGGTGCTTATGAGGTTCAGACGGGGGGGCTTTCGGGGCAATCGTCGGAGGAAGAAAGGAGATCGTAGTGCCGGTGAAGCTCAGAAGGATGGGGACGCTCAGAATTACCTAGGTTCGGGCCCTCCGAATAGTAACAGCCCTAGTCCTGCTTCTCTTGCTATTGCCTGTCTTGTGGAGTATGAACTGGAATCCTAACTTGAGAAAAAATGGAACCTATCAACAATGGTTCGAACCCCCTCTCCCATGCACCCCACCCCCCTTTTATACTTATGCTGGCGGGGGCGCATGAGAGGCTTACACTGCAAGCCATACTCATTACACTGCCACGGGTGCATTAAATGCGCGATCGCATCCTACATCCCATTAAATGCCTGTCGCGGCCGTCACACCCCGCCTCGGGCCCACGCCCACCAACGCCGCTCGTTAAAGTCGGTGAGGTCTTCTTGTGGCGTCACCCGTAATTAATGCATGCCTGGGAAGGCGCCGTCATACTGCAGCCTCCACGCTTTGCATTTAATGCGCACGACTCGCATTAAATGCCCTTGACCCTGGCAACGCCGCCTCGGGGGTGGTGCGCCAGTGGCGTAGCCCGCGCGCCACTTGTCCACCGGCGACCACCTCACTAGGCGCCCAGTGACGTGGTCTGACCGCCACCTGTCCACTGGGCTACCACTTGGTGGCGCCAGGCGTGGCTTTGACCGCCACCTCTCTTGGCGACCACCTTCTGGCGCCAGTGGCGTGGCCTGATGTAACACCCCAAAATTTTGCTTTTATTGAATTCATGTGTGATTTGGCACTTTGGTGAATTTTTGGAATTTTCTGGAATTTATTTGGATTTATTTGGAATTTATTTGAATTTATTCCATTTTGAAATAATTAAAGAATTTAATATTGCAAATAAAATTTTGTTGGAAATATTTTATTTGAGTCCCAAATACCTAAAATATTTTCGAATTTTTCTGAGTATTTTGCTATTTTAATGAATTAATTGAATTTAGGAATTATTTTGAATATTAAAATCGCTTGGGTTTAATCTTGTTCCTCGGTCAAGTCGGACTGAGTCCGAGCCGAACCCGACCGAGCCAACCGTTTCGATCAAACCAAGTCACCGAACCCAAACCAGAACCCTAATTCTCCGACCGTTGGATCAAGATCCAGCGGCCGAATCGCCCCGTCTGAGCCGCGTGTCAGAGCCGAACCGTTCACGCCGTGTGATCGGCCGTCCATCTGGACACGTGGGCCGGTTCCCGGCCATCGTCTCCGATTCGCGACGGGCACGAGCGGCTCGCCGTGTGGGTCTTGACCTCCGGGTTCAGCGCGAACGCCGAGGCTATTTAAAGCCCCGCCTCGTCAGAGATCGCCATTTCGCCCGCACCGTTTGCCCTAGGTTTCGCGCTCAAGCCGCCGCCGCCAAGGAATCCCTCACCGATGCGTAGTCGAGGGTTGGCTACGAGTTTTAGAGTGATTCCGCCCGTTAGCCATCCTCCGCCGCTGGCTGGATCTGAAACCCCACGTTGGCGCCCGGCGTGCTCTCCTTCTCGCCGGGACACGCCCATACGCGCCGTTTCGGTGTCGTCTTCCCAGATTCGATCTGCCGCCGCCGCGCCATCCGCGACCTTGGAGCTCCACCGCCGTTGGATCATCATCGGCGCTTGAGGTGAGTCCACCTCTGTTTGGCGTATTAGATCCCAGCGGTAGGATCAAGATCGTAGGGCACCGATTAGATCTGGTTTTTGCTTATAGGGTAGTCTCGGGCGAATCTCGGTAGATCCATCCAAACTTGTGCGGCCGAGATTGCGCCACGTGTGCCTAGTCACACCCGCAGCGTGTGGCGCGTGTCCACGACACGCTGAGCCCCGCCAAGTCGAGAGGGCCCACGCGTCGGTAGCGTTTGCGTGAGACCCATGGCAGCGGTGGGTCCCATCTGTCGATCTCACCGGCCGTGGACCGGTCCACCATGGACCGAACAGCGCCATGGGCTGAACCCATGAGCCTGGCGTCAGCCAGCCAATCAGGAGTGACACGTGTCCTCATTGTACGATGATTAATTTCCGAAAAAGAAATGATTTATTAATTCGAAATATTGATTCAAATTTAGATTCAAACTTCAAACGCTTATAACTTTTGCGTTTCAACTCCGATTTGAGTTATTCAAATTTCTAAATTTGTATAAAATTGAGATCTACCTAAATATGAATTTTATTTAATTTTTGGACTAAAGTTTTTCTCTGCAAAATTATTTAAATGATTATTTAAACTTTAAATAATCATAACTTTTAGTCTTAACTCCAAATTTGTGATTCCAGTTTCTAAAATCCATAAAATTATGTTCTTTCTGTTTGTGGATTTTATTTGGATGTTTGGACACTTTTTGCCTATTGTTTATTTGTGTATTTGCTATTTGCACGCTTTACGAGTAGACGTTGAAGTGCTTAGGAAGGATTCGAAGGAGAAGTATTAACTCAGGATCCAACTCAAGACCAAGAACAAGTACTTTTTGAAGGCAAGTTGTGCTTTGACCATGTTGATCCTATTTCGAAATCTATTTTGATTTAAACTATTGCATGCTAGTTCAATTAGAAAAATACTTGGTTTAAACATGGGGGTTAGATAAGTACCAATTTCTTTGTATGACACCTTGATTATTTAAGTATGTGCCATGACCCTTGTCACCCTAGTTGTGGATTACTAGTTGGACATTATTAAATTGCCAACCTGGGTTTAGACCGTTGTAGTATCTTTGCTTAGACACACTTTCGTGCTCATAACATGATTTTGGATAATCTAATGTTAATATTGACTTAATGATATATTGAACCTGTTTTGGAAAAGTATCATGTGATGTTGATGGCACGTGGTACATGGTAATCAAGCGGGGTTTGATAAGCGATTTTCGGCCAGGGGCATGTGGCAAAGAGTAATCAGTGGGCCGGTTGTGGCATTGGGAGTGTTGTTTTGGTTTCGGGTAGTCTTGCCCTGGTCACCCTAAGGACTTAACCTTGCAAGCCTTTGAACTGGGTCTAACGTGCAACCACATGTCTGTAATGGGACGGACCTAGTTGACTAAGTCGCTAATAACGCACTGTGGGACCTCGGAGGTCAACTACACCCTTTGTGTAAGTTGTGCGGGGGGCGTCTGGGGTGAGGCAGTACCCATCTAACGGTTGATTGGCCTGGACTTCGCCTTAGCTAAGGGAAGGGTTAGTGCGCAATAACCGGAGGACCACTTGTATTGTTAGAAGTTTCCAAAGACTTTATTCGGGAACTTCGCCTTTGTGGTGTTTGACTGTATCTTGTGGGTAAAGTGCATAACCTCTGCAGAGTATAGAATCTATTCGAATAGCCGTGTCCAGCGGTATTGGACATCGCTCAAATTACAGTCAAGGGTTAGATTTTCTCAAAAATAACTTTGGTTTGAAAGGTTGGGTTGGTTTAATAATGAAGATGATGGAAATGTGGTTTAGGATGGGGAAAATGTTTATTAAACTTCTTGAAAAGCTATTTATGCTTTACTTATTTCTACTGCTTTCGAATCTACTTATATTACTTGTCAAATGCTGTTTACTTCAAATATACCTTGAGCTATTCCTTTGTACCAAGCCATGCATATAGTATATTAGCTTGCATTACATTGCATGACTTGCTGAGTACCAAGTACTCACCCTTGCCTCAACACAACATCAGTTGAAGAGGAGACTACGCCAGCTTTGGAGGAGGAACTCCAAGAGGATCCGTCTACTTAGGGAAGCGAGCCCAGTCAGTTGCCTGTGGTATACTGGATGGCGCCACGAAGCTATTTGATTTTCCGCTGCTATTATTTCTCTTTTAATAAGTTTCGCATTGAGAGGCATACATTTGTAACTTGACCATAAGGTCGAGTAACTTGATTTAGTTATTTAAATAAAGTACTTTGATAATATCGAATGGTATGATTGTGATATTTACCGATGTTAAGACTGTGTGCACTAGCGCGTTCCTGGACTAGTGCTGAATACACAGAGGGTCCGGATTTGCAAATTCGGGGTCCCGACACCTGACCGCCACCTGTCCACTGGGCGACCACTTCACTGGGCGCCCAGTGGCGTGGCCTGACCGCCACCTGTCCACTGGGCGACCACTTTGCTGGGCGCCCAGCGGCGTGGCCTGGTCGCCACCTGTCCACTGGGCGACCACTTTACCGTCGCCAATGGCGTGACACTGTCGCCACCGGTCCACTGGGCGACCACTTTACTAGGCGCCCAGTGGCGTGGCCTGACCGCCACCTGTCCACGGGGCTACTACTTCGCGGCCCTTTTGCTCGCCGAGGCGCCGAGGCTGACGCGCCGCCGCTTCGGCGACGCGTTAAGCTGCGAAGCGGGCACCCCGGTGTAGAATACGCGACAGTTTGAATTTGAGATTATGAAATTTGTGAAGAATTTCATGATGCTTGTTTTGAAGTGGAATTTATGCAATGCTCGTGTGAGTAGTTGCATGGATTGACCTTGAGTCAAGTCGTGGACTTGTGCTCGAAATCGTTTTGTGGTTTGTTCATGTGCAGGTATTGCTTGAGGGCGAACGTGGTCGATGACGGGACCGGAACTAGGTTCATGGAGGAACTGAGGTTCGGGACTAGGTTCAGGAGAAACTGAGGTCTTGGTGGTCAAAGGTGTCATGCGGGACGTTCGGGCTAAGAGAATGGTGCATATGAAGAATGGTTAGTCACGTGAGTATGGCAGGTGGCCATACGCGTGCAAATTGTTAGTCACGTGAGTATGGTAGGGTTGCCATACGCGTGCAAGAGTTGTACTCGGCCAGGTTGGGCCAAGAGGAGTTGTGTTGAATACTTACTCCTTCTAGGATTAGGAGTGGGACTCCTTCTAGGATTAGGAGTGGGAATTGTATTCAGGACTCCTTGTGTTTTGCTCCTTTAAATAGGAGGGGTTGTCTCCTGTTGAAGTGTATCAATCAAGAAGAGCTGAGGAGCATAGAGCTCAGTTTTAGGGTTTGTACTCTTTTGATGAGAGCACTTTAGACAAAAGAAATAAAGATCAATTCTTCCAAGATTTTTGCGTGCTACAGTAACCACGTTGCTACAGTGCTTTCTGTTTTGGTTCTTGTTTGCATGCTTGCTCTAATTCTAGATTGGTTTTTGATTCTTCAGTTTCATCTTGATTTGATCCATCAAAAACCTTTCTAGCGTATTGATTTAGAGTTCCTCAAAGTCTAGTTGATTAATCTTTTGAAGATCTTGTTTAATCTTGAAGTTTTGATTAGATTAGTTTTCGTCAAGTTCTGGAAAAGCAAGCTTGCGAAGCTCATAACGTTTGATCCGTAAGTCCGATCGAGCTGATTCTTTTTGAGTTCGATTCGTATTGGAATCTAGTTTGTTATTTCCAAAATTCAGATCGTTTTGACGGTTGGATCTTCAGGAATTCGCGTTTTACCAAACCTCTATCATTCTGTTTTTGTCGAATACGAGGCAATTATTTGGTTCTGTTTTGGGGTGAATTTTTAATAGATCAAGAATTTGATTTTAGCTTCCGCACAATCATTCACCCCCCCTCTGATTGCTATATTCGTATACTTCGATCCTACAATTATAGACTGACTTCACTCAATTTGGTTTAGTGAAGCAAAAGTTATGATTATTTGAGCGGCTATTGTCCGGTGTGGCCGAAGTTTGGTTCAAGTGCAAGAGTGGATTTGAGTTGAATTAGTGGTGATTGAATTAATTGGTCTCCGGAGGGAGTTTAAAAGAAAGTGTGATTGTTAATTATCATTTGAGTCATGTTTGCATTATTTTGAGATGATTGCATATGTGACTTTGAAGGGAATGCGAGCTCGGGGGTGGCCGCAACCTCTTGCCACCCCATTCTTCATGGTTAAAGGCAAGTGTATCACTAGTATGATTGGTAGGATGTCAATTCTTTGCTAACCTTTATGATTATATTCATGTTAATCATAACGACAAATTTGTGAGTATGCTAATGTTGAAAGAGAATTGTTAAGTGATTATGGGTTGTTATAGATGAGTATGTTATGATGATGAAAGTATACATGTGTATTTATGTTCTTATTGATGGAATTGTGGATGTTGGAAAAGAGTGCATTTTGTGATTTATGCATGTTAAATTGCTTATGTGCATTCATAATGGAAGAGGCGACCCATTCTGATGCGGGCCTTTGTGTTCACACGAAAGTCCTACCTCGTAGTCCCATTCATTGAGGTGAATGGGAGCGAGACAGTAAGCGTAGGCCCCTCCATGGGATGGAAGGGAATGAGGGTGCACAATCGGTGTGCACTCGGCAATACCGGTATTTGCATAGAAAAGATGCATTCATGAGCATGCACGCCGCATTGCATCGCTAAATATTATTGTATTAATGAGAATGTGCGGAATCAGGATCGAGTTGGGGACTCCCTCCAAGAGGTTTAATGAGGTATGTGTGTGAGATATGCAATGAGGTAAAGGCGGTAAATGGTATTGGTGCCATAGTTATTACATTTGCTATTTTGTATAACAGTTACGAGCATGTTGTTGAGTTAAATGCATTTATGCTTATGATTTGATTGTTTGATGCACTTTGCTGAGTCTTGGACTCACGCTTGTTTGTTTATTGTTTTTAGGTACTCTAAAGTCATCTTGCCGGGAAGGGACTTAGCTGCACCTCACTAACGCTCATGACATGATAACGGATTAAGCTATTTAATTGGTTCACTTTGTTAACTAGTTGGTGATCATTGTAATAATCTTTGGTTGTTGTTATTATGATCTCCTTGATGCTAAAGATTAATAGTTGTTAGAAGATTAACTGCTTGATTGTCTAATTAGATGCTTAGATGGTAGTGATGGTTAATGGATACCATGACCTGTTGTATCTGCTTAGTTGGTCATGATGGTTAATGGATTCCATGACCTGTTGTATCTGCTTAGTTGGTCATGATGGTTAATGGATACCATGACTTGTTATTGTTGTTGTTATTAGATTGAATATTGTCTTCTGTCTGCTGAGTGGATGTCCATCTTTTAGGGGAGATGTTGCCGAAAAATTTTAGTTAGACTCGGCAACCTACTTGTGACACTACGGAATGGTGTGACATTATTTAATGTGAATGATAAGGTCAAAAACTTTATGAAATATGGTATTAGAGGTTAAAACCATATGATAGGAGGCTTAATAGCGTTTCCGGGCCGTTTTCAGGCCGTTTCCGGGGTTTTGCGCCTTTCCAGGGGAGTTTGGGCCTAAAGGAAAGGGTCGTGGGTTTTGGTGGGATGGAGTTTGAGTCCTAATAGGAGTAGGAGACCTGGTTGGGGGCCTCCCCCAGCCCCTTTAGGCGTCCACCCCTGCCCTTGCGCCCCCACAAGTCCTAGCCGCCCCCCACACCTCCCCACCTCCTCCTTGTGGCGCCTCCACCTCCCCCATTGCTCCACCACCTCTCCACCACCTCTCCTCCTCCCTTCCTGCCCCTAGGGTAGTTCTACACCTCCACACCTCAAAGATCCATCCGTTGGAGTGCTCCGCGACGAGGAGATCCGGCGGGATTGGAGCGAGGAAGGAGATCGCGTGAACCGGGAGGAGATCTATTGGGTTTTCGTGCGTTGGGCAAAGGTATGGCCATGGGAATCCTTGGGGTTGGTCTAGGTACTGTTCTAAGGGTGTTTATCAAGTTTTTAGATCAATTGGTGGTGCTGGATTTGAGTAGATTGGATTAGATCTAGAGTTGCCACGTTCTCTGTTTCGGGCAGCATGAGCAGTCGAGCTAGGGTTCGGTTTTTCGCCAATTTAGATTCGGAATCTGGTCATAGGGATGTTGAAGAAGTTGTAGATAATTTCATTATCTTTCCGTGGATATAAAGAACTTTAAATTCCGCCCAGCCGTTTGAAAGTTATGGCTGTTTTACCGAGCGTGTTAAAATCTGTGACGTGATTGGAACAGATCACGGAATTTTGTAGATTAAACCACTTTAGAGTCCGAATCAGTCTTTCCCTATACCTAGAAAAAGTTGTGAAATTTCCTAAGCTACGCGAGGATGTACTCGTTTAATTGATTCGGAGTCCCAGAACTTAAGTTATGCCTTTTGCAAGGCTGCTGTCCCGACGGGACAGAACCTCTGTTTTTAGGTTTTGCGAGTAGTTGGCAATGTCGGGGTAGATGAGGGTTTGCGTACTGTTTTGTGGACATGATTGTGAGTGTGTGATACCTATGTGCAGGTGGTGCGACCCCGGGAGTGCCTTCTACTTCCCGCCAATCCGTTGCCCGTGGTTGAGGCAAGTGTGTTGTAATGGATAGCGATTTGTAGGTTGCTTGTTGAGAATAGATGAGATTGACTACATGATATATGATCACTTGCCATGTTTTAATGATTGCCAAGGATATGATGAGCATGTTTATTATGTTATGATGCCATGTGTTAATGTACGAGTTAAATATGATGTTGGCATAATTGCATACATGGCATGTTACATGGCCCGGGCGGTGAGAAAGTCATAACTAGTCCGGGAAGGTCGGTGAGAAAGTTATGACTAATCCGGAGAGCCAATGAGTAAGTCCTACATCGTGATTCCATTGACCGTGGTGAACGGAAGCGAGGAGTAGGCACCCTCCATCTTCGGGATGGAAGGGGGGAGAGGGTGCACACCGACGGGTGTGTACTCAACCATACCGGTATGAGTTTCCAAGGAGACATGAGCATTGCATTGGATTGCATACATAATGATGATGATAATGTTAAGTGTTCATGAATGAGATGATATACATGATGTGAGATTTTATTGCCATGTTATTGTTCTTGCTGTCCCTTGCAATATGGTTGCTGAGTTTCGAACTCACGCTTGTGTTTTCTTGTTGTTTTAGGTACCATGAGATCGGCATGAGGGGAAGGGAATTAGTCACACTCCCACACGTAGCTTCACTCTTTGATTTCACAAGTCATTCAATTAGTGTCGATAATAAATTGCGTGTGATGATCATTGCTTTAAGGCTTAGCTTTGCTAAATGAGAATCTTTTCGTTCGTTTGACTCTTGGAGACATTATATGTTTGGAACTAGACTTGCATTGTTGCTAAGTCGTTAATTATTGCTGTTTTTAGTTGTCTCTCATATTCCATATATTGCTATACTGTTGTTGCTCCTTCGAATCATGTTAAAACAAAGGAGATGCTGCCGAAATCTCGGTTTTTAGCATGTGCACCTTTGCTGGAATTTATGTTTAAATGCGGTATTTAGATGTTGTTTAGCTTATGTTTGGTAGCATTCAGGCATATTAAATGCCGGGGTGTTACAGTTGGCATCAGAGCGGGCTGTAGGTCCTTGGAATGTGTATTTTTAGTGTCATGCTATAGGGTACAACTAAAATATGATGTGGAATAAGTTAGAAACATGGCCTAGGTCTTAACTAAAATTTTGTCATAGGATAGCAACATTAAAACTTGCAAAAGTGGTATAACTAATCTAAAATTTGACACACACTGGATGCACAGTAGGAAAGGGTATGGGTATCGTTCCTTTACGCTTAAATGTTGTATTTAAGTTATGATGTTGAATGCTTCATTTGATAAAGCATGTTGCTATGTTTATGAGATAAATGATTGAATTGTTCCTGTTGTGGTGATAAAAGTGGGGTTGTGGTGCCGAAGGGTTTTGGTCACCTCTCTTTTCGTTCATAGTAAGGGTGAGGTTTGACGGTGTGGCCGGTTAGCGCCATCACCGAAGAACTATTAACCCCTGTAGGAGAAGAGTGCTCACCTTTTCTATCGTAGATCGGGTAGTTGATTTGAAGACAAATAGAAGAGTTGATGGTGGTTTCCTTCGGATGTTCTTTATCGTTCTGTGGTCGGTCTTGGTTGGTTTTCTTGGTTTTAGTTGATGGAAACCAAAAGAAAAGTGTTTGGTATTGGTTTTTCGCGGTTTGATCCACAAAGGTTTGTGGTTTTGTCTTCCTTGGGTGAAGACGAAGAAGAAGAGTCTAGTGTTGCGCTTCCTTTGGTTGCCTTTCCAGCTTTGATGCCTACTTTGTTGATTGCTTTATGGGAAGAAGCATTCAATTTATTCTGGGTTTGCCTTTCTCCGAGGTTAAAGGAGTTATTGCGGAGTTGTGCTAGACACAGGTATCAGGCTGAAATTCAGTGGCTTTGTAGGAGTAAGTGGTGTTTGATTTTGTTATTTTACTGGTTTAAGAAATCATCCTTGAAAAAACCCTTCTTGTTTCGTGAAAGATTGGGGTTTGGTGTTAAGGTTTTATTTGCAAAGGTTTATTTGATTGGTTGGTTCCCTCCTGTGGGAGTCTTTGTGATTGAAAAGTGTTTTGGAGAATTCCTTTGCATGACCAAGTTTGGGTTTGCCTCATTGCAATTTTGAGAGTCAAGTTTCCTTATGAATTTGGGATGAGTTTTAAAGCTAAAATGCTGCAAACAAAGTAAATAGTCTTTTGACTGAAATCGTTTGTCCCTAGTAAGAATTGTTGTTTAGCATGTTTTGTAGCATGTACCAATATGGTTTTTGGGATGACGAATTGTTAAGTTAATTTGTGAGTTGAAACAATTCAATGTGATTAATATCTCTAGCTTGAGAATAAATAGACTACTAGTGTTGTAGTTTACTCTTAGCGAGAATGATTAAATGTGTTAATGTACATGCTTAGAATCTGTTGCTTTGTTATAAAAGTGCTTATGACCCCCGATAATGTTTAAAAGTTTTAAACCCTGATGCCTAGTTAAAAACATTAAGATGATGTAGACTGCTGTTACCGTTAAAGAAACTTTGCTGGTTGTTTAAAGATGTTCTAATCTAATGGAGTAAAAGAGGAATTTAATCGTGTTGCCTAGTGACTTTAATTTGGAAGTTGATTAGAGTGGCTATTTACGTTGTTGCAAACTACTAGTATATTTGGAAGTTTGCAGTCGTGACCCTTCAATGCTAGTATTGATATAAATTGAGAAGACATAAGACATGATGTTAATGATGTTGTTAAGGGCTGTGTTAATGCTAGTATTCAATCTATTTTAAATAATGGGAGTATGTTGTGTGGTGGTAATTTGTTATCACTTATGTATAGGGTATCTAAAAGTAACGTTGTTGGTTGATGATTATGCCCATTTGTTGTTATTAATGACTAAGTAGTGGTGGTAACTGTTTAGATTACTCGTTGGAAAACCATGGTTAAAATAGAGGAAAATTTTAACATGTTGCGATGGAGTGAGCTTTGGATAATTAATACGATAAATGATCTTATCCTTAATGAAAGTATAACTTGGAGTCTCACTTATGAATTCTTCCCTGTAGAAATAATATTTAACATGTTGAAGTCGTTGTTTAACTGAATAAGGTTCGGTTGTCGAGACGTGGATATATAGAAGGTATGAAATTTATATGTTGATCTTGCTGAAAGATTTGTTGAAGTACTATGTTTCAAATTTAGAATAAGAAGTATTATGATTCGGTGATCCGTGGGGATCATGTCAATATAGTCTTGGTTGGAAGCCTTTTTGATAAGCAACATAAATCCTAATTAAAAGTGTTGGGAATGGTAACTAGAGGAAGAATTTGTTGTGAAGCTTTTGGTTTAATTGTGTTGGGGCTTCTCAGGGAGTAAATAGTGATTATTGAAGTCTTTAATGGAAAGCGTAGTGGAGTACTAGAGATGGTTCTTTTTGCTGAGCTTGTGTTCAAAAGCTTTTGGACTGGTTTGGTTGTTTGCCATTTTGGTTGAAGGGTTTTCGGTCAAGGTATTCCATATGCTGTGTTTCAGAGTTTCCCTAAAACTCGTAGAAATTGGTGCAAATATTTGGTTTTGGCTAATTTGTTTAGTTGGTGCTATGAGTATGGATTTACCCCCAAAAGTTTTTGAGTCGATCGCGCCCTTTCGTCGTTACCGAATTATCTTTGGAATTAATTTTAAAAGGAAGCAGTTGGTCATAAAGGGTTGTGTTGGAAACTTTTGAGTTAAGCCCTTGATGTGTAACTCTGTTTTGCTAGAGTTGGAGTCATTTGGAAAATGTGTCTGGTGTGCGGATGTTTCACAAGTCTGGTCTTTATGAATGTTTCATAAGTGAATTTGGTTAGTGAAGAGTTTTCTTTTGGGATTGAGTTTCCCTCTCTTTTGATAAAATTTATGGCGGTTGTGTGTGCAGATGTTTGACTTTGGAGTCGATGTTCTGTTCCAAAGGGTTGAGTTTGATTTTGCGAGGTTTTGCAAGGTTAGTTTTAAATGGATGTTGGGTTTTCACACGATGTGGTGTTTTGTTGATTAACGATGTTGCCGTCATAGTCTATATGATTTAGCGCAACCGTCAGTGTTATGTGTATTTCAATCATGTGATACCGAGGAAGAAGTCTTTTGGTGAATGACTTTTCGGTATTGTTGTTCCATGATGAATGAATGATGAAAAGTAAACAGGACATCGTTTTTAGATGTTAAATGATAAAAGAGTCGTTGAGCCGGGTCGGTGAGAAAGTCATATATGGAGATATGACTATTCCGGAGTGCTTTTGAAGAATGTGCATTCATGTCATGAAACGAGATTTCCCTTGCTTTCTAGTATGAAAATAAACAATGAAGAATTTCTGGTGTTGGTTGTGGTGAAGGGATTTGTGTTTCCTTTGCGTTTTGGCTTAGGAAATTAAAATGAATACTCTCTGGTTGTTGTCGAATCCTTTCCAAAGTGGTTTTAACGCTTTGGGGTTTGAGTGTTGGATGAGGGCCACTTGGGTTCATGTTATGGTTGAGCTCACTCAATGATTGTGCTCTTTATCGTGGTCCTTTGAGTGGAAGGTTGTGTATGACTCAATGCAAACCTTCGTGGAGAATTGTGTCGTTGAGGTGTTCCTCGGTAGGGTTGATTACATTATTAGTGGACCACTTGGTGGTTGCTAGTGATCGCTTTTCCTTTTGAAGTGTATTGGTGCTTTTGTCGTTGGGCAAGAAGCGAGTTGTGTCAACTGCAGAGGAACGTTCGGTCGTTTCTGTTACGCGAGTCTTACGGATCCTGGTTAAAGTAGGTTGTTCGTTCTGGTGGTAATCTTAGAGCGTTGTGTCTCTCCTGCTTCGCGTCGTCTTGAGTACAAGGAAACACAGAAGGGAGGATGGTACCGTGTTTTTCTGGAGAGTAGCATGAGTTAAAGGGATCGGGCACTTTAGTGCCAAGGAATGCTTAGAACGAGGAGTATGAGACCGTTTTCCTGCGTGGTCTGTTTGGGATTTTATCCTATCACTTGGGTCATGCCGAGGCCTTGTTTGAGTGCTTTGTGTTTCAATGTTGAGTAAAGTTCTCGCAAGTTTTTTTTTATTGTGAGTTATCATTAGAGCTGTCAGTCTTTGATCCTTAGCTCCTTGCCTCTGAGTGCTGGCTGGTGCAAAGCGTAGGGGCTTCCAAGCAGGTTCTGAGGCGTGAACCATAACTCCCTTTGATTTGGTTGTTTGCAAAGTGGCGTGTCTCGGATTCGGGGTCGAATCCTGTTGAAGGGGGGAAGAATGTGACACTACGGAATGGTTTGACATTATTTAATGTGAATGATAAGGACAAAAACTTTATGAAATATGGTATTGGAGGTTAAAACCATATGATAGGAGGCTTAATAGCGTTTCCGGGCCATTTTCGGGCCGTTTCCGGGGTTTGGGGCCTTTCCGGGGGAGTTTGGGCCTAAAGGAAAGGGTCGTGGGCTTTGGTGGGATGGAGTTTGAGTCCTAATAGGAGTAGGAGACCTGGTTGGGGGCCTCCCCCAGCCCCTTTAGGCGTCCACCCCCATGCCCTTGCGCCCCCACAAGTCCTAGCCGCCCCCCACACCTCCCCACCTCCTCCTTGTGGCGCCTCCACCTCCCCCATTGCTCCCCATTGCTCCACCACCTCTCCACCACCTCTCCTCCTCCCTTGCTGCCCCTAGGGTAGTTATACACCTCCACACCTCAAAGATCCATCCGTTGGAGCGCTCCGCGACGAGGAGATCCGGCGGGATTGGAGCGAGGAAGGAGATCGCGCGAACCGGGAGGAGATCTATTGGGTTTTCGTGCGTTGGGCAAAGGTATGGCCATGGGAATCCTTGGGGTTGGTCTAGGTACTGTTCTAAGGGTGTTTATGAAGTTTTTAGATCAATTGGTGGTGCTGGATTTGAGTAGATTGGATTAGATCTAGAAGTTGCCACGTTCTCTGTTTCGGGCAGCATGAGCAGTCGAGCTAGGGTTCGGTTTTTCGCCAATTTAGAGTCGGAATCTGGTCGTACGGATGTTGAAGAAGTTGTAGATAATTTCATTATCTTTCCGTGGATATAAAGAACTTTAAATTCCGCCCAGCCGTTTGAAAGTTATGGCTGTTTTACCGAGCGTGTTAAAATCTGTGACGTGATTGGAATAGATCACGGAATTTTGTAGATTAAACCACTTTAGAGTCCGAATCAGTCTTTCCCTATACCTAGAAAAAGTTGGGAAATTTCCTAAGCTATGCGAGGATGTACTCATTTAATTGATTCGGAGTCCCAGAACTCAAGTTATGCCTTTTGCAAGGCTGCTGTCCCGACGGGACAGAACCTCTGTTTTTAGGTTTTGCGAGTAGTTAGCAATGTTGGGGTAGATGAGGGTTTGCGTACTGTTTTGTGGACATGATTGTGAGTATGTGATACCTATGTGCAGGTGGTGCGACCCCGGGAGTGCCTTCTACTTCCCACCAATCCGTTGCCCGTGGTTGAGGCAAGTGTGTTGTAATGGATAGCGATTTGTAGGTTGCTTGTTGAGAATAGATGAGATTGACTACATGATATATGATCACTTGCCATGTTTTAATGATTGCCAAGGATATGATGAGCATGTTTATTATGTTATGATGCCATGTGTTAATGTACGAGTTAAATATGATGTTGGCATAATTGCATACATGGCATGTTACATGGCCCGGGCGGTGAGAAAGTCATAACTAATCTGGGAAGGTCGGTGAGAAAGTTATGACTAATCCGGAGAGCCAATGAGTAAGTCCTACATCGTGATTCCATTCACCGTGGTGAACGGAAGCGAGGAGTAGGCACCCTCCATCTTCAGGATGGAAGGGGGGAGAGGGTGCACACCGACGGGTGTGTACTCAACCATACCGGTATGAGTTTCCAAGGAGACATGAGCATTGCATTGCATTGCATACATAATGATGATGATAATGTTAAGTGTTCATGAATGAGATGATATACATGATGTGAGATTTTATTGCCATGTTATTGTTCTTGCTGTCCCTTGCAATATGCTTGCTGAGTTTCGAACTCACGCTTGTGTTTTCTTGTTGTTTTAGGTACCATGAGATCGGCATGCGGGGAAGGGAATTAGTCACACTCCCACACGTAGCTTCACTCTTTGATTTCACAAGTCATTCAATTAGTGTCGATAATAAATTGCGTGTGATGATCATTGCTTTAAGGCTTAGCTTTGCTAAATGAGAATCTTTTCGTTCGTTTGACTCTTGGAGACATTATATGTTTGGAACTAGACTTACATTGTTGCTAAGTCGTTAATTATTGCTGTTTTTAGTTGTCTCTCATATTCCATATATTGCTATACTGTTGTTGCTCCTTCGAATCATGTTAAAACAAAGGAGATGCGGCCGAAATCTCGGTTTTTAGCATGTGCGCCTTTGCTGGAATTTATGTTTAAATGCGGTATTTAGATGTTGGTTAGCTTATGTTTGGTAGCATTCAGGCATATTAAATGCCGGGGTGTTACACTACTAGTATGCTAGCGTGCATTGCTAAATTCTCTAGTGTCTTATCATGGTTATCGTTTGAGGGTGTAACATTCAGGACACGTGGGGTACTGTGGTGTTACAATTGGTGTCAGAGCGGGCTTTAGGTCCGTGGCATGTGAATGCAGTAATTTACTCTAGAGTAAACTAAAATGTTAACTTGGAAAAGTAGAAACATGGCATAGGTTCGTACTCTTTAAAATTTGGCCTTTGGGCAATAACCTTAAAATCTGAAATAGAATGGTTAATTAATTTAAAACTTGACACACTCTGATGCACTGTAGGAACGGGGTATGGGTATCATTGCTTTGCGCTTAAATGTTGTACTTGAGCTAATTTGTTTATGCCTGATGATATGTTTATGGAAGAAATAATTGAATTTCCGTATTCATGTGAATTAGTTAAGCTGAAGGGTTTCGGCCTTGTTCTTGTGGCTGTGTTAAGGGCCTTTGGGGTGGGTATGGCTGGTTAGAGCAACCACCTGAGGATTTGAAGCCCCTTGTAGGTCAGAGTCATCGCCTTTTTGCGATAAAGTTTAGATAGTGGATGGAGATTGTGGTATCTTTTGGCTTTATTGGTTTGAGTCACCTAGAAAAGTTTAGTGATGAATCATTTAGGATTTTTTTTACCGTTCTTGCCATCGGTTTGGTTGGTTTCTTTGGTCTTTGTTGGCTGGAAACCAAGGAAAAGTGGTTGGTGATGAGTATTCGCTGATTGATCTTTCGACGGTTTTTGGTAAAAGGTTTTGTTGGTTATCGTGGGCTATTTTGGGGAGAAAGCTATTGTGTTGTGCTTGTGGTTGGTGTTCTCTCCATTTAAGAAAGTTTGAAGCTTTCTTGGTGCAAAACTTAAGTTGTGTGGAGTTAAGTTTTGAGTCTTTACCGGAAAGGATTTAGTTGATCGTTTGGTTTTCCCCCTTGCATCCATCTTCCTTTGTGGAAGTTGTAGATTTTGAGATTTGTTTGAAGATCTTTTGAGCGCCAGAGTTTGGGAAATTGAGAGTTGTGTTCTCTTGTGATTTCTGTTTGGGTTTTTCTGTAAAGAAGAAATTGTGTAACGGTGTTCATTCATGCTTAAGAGCTATGGTTTTATTTAAAGGTTGGGGTCACATCCTGCTTGTCAAGGGTAGGCGACCCACGAGGATGTTTAGAAACTTTATGTCCGTGAGGCGTAGTTAGAACATTGAGATGATGTAAACTACCCATTTTGGTTAAAGTGGGTTGGTTGGTTGTTTAAAGACAATCTAAATTATTGTGTTGATAGAGAAAGACGAATCGAGATGATAATTGATCTAAAGTGAAGGTTGATTAGTGTTTTATGCAAAGTGTTGTGAGTCATGGAATTAATGGGAAGTACGGTATTGTGTTTTGATAAGGCTAGTATGGATCACGATTGAGAAGGTCTAGAATCTTCTGATTGATGAATTAATATAGCAGGTGATAGTGTAAGGCACTGGAGTGTGATGGTGTAACGTCATGAAATTGGTTGGATTATGCTGCTTATGGGTCAATTAATATTGTGGATCGACAAAATGACTTAATTGATGTTTAATCAAAGAATGGGTGTATACGGAATGATAGTATGAAAGATTGAGTTTGTCCTTGACAAATGTCTGTCTGGGAGCTTTATCTATGGAATATGGCTGGTGAAGATCACATCGAGTTGTTAGAAGTAATTATTGGTTGAATGAATTGGGGATATCAAATATGTTGAAGAAATGTGTTTTAAGCTTGGAATAAACAAGTTGTATGAAAGATGATTCATCCTGGTTAGTGAACCAAAAGAAAATGTTGACACGCGTCTTATGTTGAATTAACAGAAGAAGTGAGAATGTGGTTCTCCTTGCTGATTGTCATAGATAGACATGATTTAGAGTTTGATGATATTATGACCAGTGGTGGTTATATGAATAGTAGAAGGTAATTTAAACAAAGATTGTATGTTGTAACTTATGTCCAAAAGTGTTGGACTTTTCAGGATTTGGTGAGTATGAAATCCTGAATGGTTAAGAATATTGGAATACTAGAAATGGTGGGATTCGAGTTGTACCTTCTTTTAAAGGTTTACGGATTCAATTGATTGTATGATATTCTGGGGATACATGCCTATTGGTTAAGGCATTCCAATTTGTGTGCAATAGAAATTCTCTAGATTGGTTTGTATTTTGATAAGTTGCGGAGTTGGCTTTAATGATTGAAAATGGGAATGAAAGAGTAGTTTTGGAAGTAATCGGTTGAAGGCTTTCGAAATATTTTATTCCACTGAACCATACCAATCTTTGATCTTAACTAAGCTTGTTAGCTTATGTTATGAATATGGGATTTGCACTCAAGAGTGTATGAGTGGATCGCGCCCCTTAGTGTGTAAACCAAACCATCTTTGGAATCAGTGTTTAAAGGAATCAAACAAACATAGTGGAATATGTTGGAAGCTCTTGAGTTAAGGTTAATTGCAACTCTATTTTGACTAGAGTTGGATTTAATTTGAAGCATGTGTGGTGTTCGCGAGTGTTTCAAAAGATGAAACATAGGATTGTTTCATAAGTGATATGTGGTTCTTCAAGATGTGTTTTGCTTTGGTAAAGGCTTGATGTTTGCTTTTGTGCGGTGTTTCTCTTCTAATGGAGTTTTCCCCCAAGGTAAAGCTTGGTGCCTTGGTTTTAATGTGTTGGATTTGAATCGAGTGGTTAAAGGGAATCGAGATTTCTTTTGCTTTCTAGCATGAGCTAGGCCTCAACCATTACTGGTTGAAAGTGATTTTTGATGGTGAAGTGAGTCTATTGGGAATGAGTTTCCCTTTTCTCTTTGAGAGAATATGTGGCAGTTGTGGGTACAGATGTTTGACTTGAGAATCGATTTTCTCTTCCAAAATGTTGATTTTGGTTAAAATCAGAGGTTTGGATTTGGTGAAAGCCAGTTGAGTTGTTTTTGGTTATTGAGAACTTCTGTCAAAGATTTGTGTGGAGTTTTTCTTTTATTTGAGTGCTCCTCAATGCGAATTGTATCGCATTGATTTGAGATTTGAGTTTTCCTTTGCGATTTGACTTAGGCAAAGAAAAAGAGTGATCTTTGAATGTTGTCGAATTCTTTCCAAAGTGAATTGTATTGCATTGGGTTCAAGTTGATGCATGTGGTTCAATTGGGTTTAAAAGAATAGTACTTCTTTTACATTCTAGATGGGATTAAGAATATGAATGATCATGGTATATTGCTGAGTATATTAAAGATTTATACTCTTGGGGTTTGATCACTTTAGTGACAGAATATGAGGGCGAGACCCTCTTAAGAAAAGAACCGATTGCGGATTAGTAATGACCTCGGGCCCTAGCATGAGCTAGGCGTTGACCATTAGTTGTTTAAGGGTGGATTACAATGGATGCTTGTGATGTCGGTTCGAAAATCTTTTGGGAGTAACGTTAGTTGTAAAGAAGGTGATGGTAATTTGAAATAAAGTGTTCTGTTGTGAATATGTAATTTTGTTAGTTATCCCCGGGTGTGAGAAGTACCTGGGAGAGGATAGAATAAAATTTTATATAATGTGGTTTATGATTGAAAAGGAAAATATGGCCATAGTAGTCTATGCCCTTAGATGGCATCGGTTGGTTATGGTCCTTTCGTTGAAAAAGGTCAAATAATTGAAAAAGATGGGATTATGTGTATTTGATTATTTGGGGGTTCAAGTTTGGGACCCGATATGATTAAATGGATGGTATGAACGATTGGTTGAGATATACTTTAGAGGCATGATAGAATGAAAAGCCTCGTATCATCTTGTTGTCATGAATAAGATGAAATGTGATAAAAAGGGGTCAAGATGGAAGGGTAGATACTACTATATAAAAAGGGGTCTAAATTATCTTTGCAGTATTTAAAATACGAGTAAAATAATGCGTAAAAAAAGTAATTACTACTATATTATTGATAAACTAGGTTCAAAATGTTCAAGGGGGTGCAGCTTGCCTTGTTGGGCTGAGGGGTCGTCTAGATCGTGGAAGCTACAGTCTTGATTGGCTCTGGACTAGTCCTGCTCTGCTCCTGCTACTGGTTCTGTTCTTGCTCCGGATACGACTCTACGGTCAGATCTCACACACGAAAAGAAAATCGATAAATAAACGACAAAATAAAAATAGGAAAAAGACAAACGGAAACGAAATCGAAACAAGGGGCCGGAGAAGGAGTCGGAGGGCCTTTCGATCATTTTAGAAATTTTAGAGACTCTGATTAGTGGAGTGGAGGTCATTTTTTGGACTTAGTGACTTGAACGGACCAAGAATATGTATTTTTAGATTTTGGGGAATTTTCTGGAATTTTTCTGGATTTTTTGGATTATATAAATCCAAAAAAGAAAAAGAAAACAGAATTTTGCGCCGCATAGTAAAATAGTGATTTGGCCTAAACCATTGCACGGGGCCTTTGCTGTGTGGCTCATTTGGCCGACCACGCATAAGGCGCCTGTGGCCAGGTGAAATTTGGCGAGTCTTTGCGGTGACAATGAGCCTAGGGTGACGAGGCTAATGGAAGGGACATGGGTGACAGCGAGCTAGCCTGCGGGTAGTGGCTAGGGTTTCAGCTAGAGCTGGGAACGACGGCGACGACCCGACCAAGCGTAGCAGCGGCGTTGCGCTGGAGAGGAAAAAGGCTCGAGGGGGGAAGAGGCTTACCATGGTGCGGGGAGGGGTGAGGAGAAGTTGAGGGCGGGGTGGCTTTTATAGTCGGGGCAGAGGAGAAAGGCGAACTCAGGGCGGCCGTAGCCAGTGGCGAGGCGAGCAGCGTGCGGTGCAGGGGCGCGCAGCGTGGGGCGGCAGCGGCGTGAGATGCGGTGCCCAGCGCCTGCGAGCGCGCGATCGAGACGCAGGCGTGGAGCGGGCGGCGTGTGGAGAGTGGCAGCACCAGAGGCAAAGGAGGAGGGCGCAATCGGGCTGTTGGGTTTGGGGCGAAGTGGGCCGACGCGCTGGGCCGAGGAGACGGGGGAAGGCTGGGCTGGAGAGGCGGCGGGCCGAAGGGAAAACTGGCCAGCGGGAAGGCCCAAAACAAAACCCAAACAATTCCAAATAAAACCACATAAAAAACCAAATCAAAACAAATCAAACTTTTGAAATTTTTGGGCTCATTTCAGTCTTCATTACCGTTACTACCTTATACATGCATCATGATTTCGCATGCCCCGTCATCATCCATGTTGTGCTGCTCCATCCGTCACAAATTGATATCATTTTGGATATGATATCGTCTCTAAAAGCACTAATTTTTATTATAATATTATAAAAGTAGTAAAACATAACTTGACCACTAATTTCTATTATAATATTATAAAAGCATTTTTTGAGACAAATCTACAAATATAATTTTAATGTATCTAATTTAAATATTTTTAAAAAATATTAATAACTAAAATTTTAAAAATTTAACGATATTTATGATTAAAATGATAACTACTCCCTTCGTTCTTCTTTATAAGACGTATTTTGGTTTTGCATAATAACTAAAGTTGCGCTGAAATTGAGAAAGGTGTCGGGACCGGATTTCTGAATCCGAACCTTCTGTTTATAACTGCACTATTCTCGGATCAAGCTAGTGCACACAATGGAAACAGTGATCATAACACATCTATATCACGAACCAAATAATAAAAAAAAACTCAAATAAAAGGTACCGACCGTATGGTCAACAGTTACAAATAAGAAACCTCATGGTTTAAGTTCAATAAGTAGCAACGAAAACAAAATAAGTAGTAGCTGAAAAACCCATCCATATGCCCAACAGGCAATCGACTGGGGTGCGCAACCTAGAATTCCGGATCTCCTTCGTCGAAACCACAAGCGTAGTACTCTTAATCACCTTCTGCTTCTGCACACTCCTCTGTGGAAAGAGGGGATAATTTGCAAGGGTGAGTACACAACCGTACTCGCAAGCCTTGGGAAACTTAATGCATGTTAACTATATGCAAGCTGAACAAGGTAGGCATGATATGGCTCATTTGGCATAAAGCAATATTGAATAGTAAATACCAGTAGTAATTTCATATAGCATCATTTGATAAATATAATTGTAGACAATAAATTTAATATGACAATTTAACAAGTTCCAATCGCTAGACTGGCTCCATCCGCCAAACCACAACCCAAGAGTTCCATCCTCTCACATAACCAACTAGTCACCGGAAAGTTCCAACCACTCACAGGTTTCGAACACACCATTTTCATTTGGAAACAAAACCACAAAATCTACAATGTGAAAGCGTACCTTGCATGCCCTTGATCGTGGGCATGGCTAATCGATTAGTTTTAACTCTGCAGAGTGTGTACAGCTTTACCCACAAGACATGATCGTCCCCTGTTGCCATGCACACTTCCTTTGGTGTGCGGCAGAGATATCATGACAAGGCCTTTACAATGTACGACCTCAGAATCAACCTCGCCCGCTAAGGTTTCACCGCTGTTAGGGTTCTAGCCACCCAGTACAGAAGCCCCCTCTTGCGCCTTGCGTGTGTCTCCATCCGACACCGCATTCAACCCAATGACGAAGTCAAATAATGAGACGCATAAATTACTTAGCCAGGTTGTACCCATATAGACTTGTGGTTGTACGGTAGTGCTCGGTCCAAAGTAACACACGCTTCGGTCCTTAAATGACTAGGGCAGATCATTCACTTTACCAAAACATTCTTATGCATTCCGCACCAACCAAACATCCATCCACCCCGGTCTAAATCCTTTTTGCACTTTATTTATTCGAATAACAGTAGCAACACCAATTGCCACACTTTCGCAAAAGAGTATAAATCCAATGTGAAATGATTTCCATAATAACATATATCGAAACGTTTAAGTTGGACTAAGCAGTTCTACCGTCCCATGCTACACTAATAATTATCACTAAATTACAGTAGCAAATATCATCTAGGGTGACAAATGTTCACAATTATCAATGTCAAAGGAGTCATAACAAGTTTAGGTATTTAACTAAAACCCAGGTCGATATTTAAATTACATGGTATAAAAGTAAGCATGCATAATTTAAAACAACATATAAATTTCATAAACATGGGTTCAACATGGTCAAGGAAGACTTGCCTTCACTGCCTCCCACTGGTTCTACCTCCGACGATTGATTTTCCTGAATTCTGGCGACATCGTCTACACGCGAAATGAGAACAAATAAATAAAACAAATATAAATAAAATTCAAAAATTGAAAATAATGGTACTAGAATGTAGGGCTTGAATTTAGAAGAATTTAGAAATTTGAATCACTGGAATCAGAGTTCGGACGGAGGAGAACGGGCTCTCGGAAGTTTGAAAATTCAGAAAATGGAAAAGGGAGAGAGAAAGACACGTGGTGTTCTGTGTTTGGCTAGAATTTTAGGCTTTTCTGGAATTTGAGAAAATGGCTAAAAGGAAATCGCTGACGCGTGGGACCCATGAGTCAGAGATTCGGTCCACCGCGAACCGAGTGCACCGAGGCATCAAAGTAGCAGGTGGCTGAGGTGGCAATCCACATGGCACTGACGCGGACTCCACGCAGCAGCTTAGGCTGATGTGGCGTGGCACGCAGTGCTGATGCGGCCGACACACCGCACGCATCCGACGATCCCATCGGATCGAACGGCAGGCGACGCATGGGGACGGCGGTGGCGCTGCACAGGGAGGATCTGGAAGAGAGCGACACGGGCGACTCGGGGATGCAAGTGGCTACGGTCAAAACCCACCGGAGAGAGAGATCGGGCTCGGGGAAGATGGCCAAGATGGCAGCGGAACTTCGGCGAGCTCGTGCGGCGCGACGGCGGGGTCTTGGGAGGCGTGGAATAGGGTGGCGGACGCGGGGCGAGGAGGCGAACCTCGAGCTGGGGGCGGCGCGGCTTTAAATAGCCTGGGGAGGCGTGTGCGACCCGGAAGCCGAGGGCAGCGCGGACGCGGCTCGGACGCGGCGGCGTCTAGGGTTAGGGTTCGGCGGTGCGCGCGGGCGGAGCTGGGCCGAGGCGCAAAGCGGGCCGGCTGCGGAGCAGGCCAAGCGGGGAAGGAAGCAGGCCAAAGAGAAAACAGCCCAGGCGGCATTTTCTAATTAAAATCATTTTTCGATTTAATAAATTCTTAGAAATTCAAATAAACTCAAATAAATAGCAAATAAATTCAGAAAAATCTCAAAAATTACAGAAAAATTCCTTGAAGCACAAGGAACCCAACAAATTACAGAAAAATCTCAAAAATTACAGAAAATCTTAGATTTGATGAATAGATAAATTAAATAAAATATTTCAATCAATTAAAAATTCAATTTAAGCTGGAATTAATTCGGGAGAAACCAAATGGTTCTTTTCGCTTGAAAAACTTTTCAAAAACTCACATTTTGGGATGTTACAAAAGGTATAAGCGAAAATGACTTAGATATCTCACTTAATTGTTTTAGAAGAAGAAAGATATACTTTATGTGGATGTGTTAGCGCCAAAAACTTGAAGTAGGGTTTCTGACTCAAACACACCAGTCGAACACCTGGTTCTAGCGTGCCAATCGATTTGACCTGCAATCGATAAGGTAGAAAGACAGTAAAGTCGATCAAAGCCTATATCAAACCATGATCGGCGTTACTCCCATTGGTGAAAAGCCGATCAGGGGATAACTAGATTAGCCGATCAAAGCTAATCTTTAGGTAAAGGCAGATTGGCTTTGAGAGGCGATGCGCAACAAAAAAAGCAAATCGAACCTACGATGAAATCAACGAAACAAAAAAAATTGTAAATATGACTGATTGCGGTTGTGTCTCCTTTCTACCCTGGCCTTGGCTCATCTTTTATACCCTTTGGCCGATCCGAGTCCTCCTTCAATATGATAATAAAGGGATTCGTATAGCCCAAGGTTTCCTAAGCGGATTCCTATTTTCAAACCTCTTCCACCGTGTACCATCAAATCTCCCCAGGCCCTATTTTGCCGATATTTCCATATATGCCAAATTTTGATGCAAACATATGCCCCCCCATTTTTGGAAGATAACTTGTTGTCTTCCAAAAATCCTATCGGTTTTTTGCCATCGGCTCTTTCTCGATCATTTTTTAGGAAAACTCTTCGACAACTGTTCCATTAATGACGTCTGTGAAAATCTCGGTGTGTTTTAACCGCACATGTCACTTCGGAACTATTTCCCGCCGTTTCAACTTTTCATCCGCGATATAAATATGCGGGTCCCCTACGGTCATTTCTACGCCTCCGAGCTCTCGAACCAACAGCAATTGACTTCCTTCGCTTCCTTCAAGTCTCTCAAACAATTCCTAAGTCGGCTGAATGGATCCTTCCCAGGTATTCATCTCGATTCCTGACAGCAATGATCAGTACTATTTGGGACCGGTAGGAAACCTAGGAGCCAACATAGTTATTAACCAAGAAGTCCCCCGACTCCCTTTATTGGCTGCTGGTTATAATATAGAGGAGTGGGGCAAGAATTTTAGAGCCTGGCCGACAGCCCTTAAGGGTTGGCGATCTTGGTACATTAGGGTATCAACTCATAAGAGAGAAGAATGGGAGAGGATGGGCATAGCCAAGTGTCTCCCTTTATGCCTAGCAAATCTTAAAGCCAACGAGCCTTTGGTGGCCATGGCTTGTTATTTCTGGTCAGATTCTTTCAATGCTTTCCTCTTCCTGACTGGCCCGATCAGCCCAACCCTCCTAGATGTAGCAGAGCTATGCTGTCTTAGGCCTTATGGTGAGCAAATATCGGCTTTCAGCGGTAAGCCCAAATACAAGCTAATCCGATCCAAGGGCGAAGGGTGGCGTAAATATATTTAGAATAACAACAAAGTGAACGGACTAGTATCGGACGAAGCCCAAATACAAGCTAATCCGATGAAGCCATGCAGATGCAGTAGAGGATTGTCGGGACCCGAATTTGCAAATCCGGACCCTCTGTGTATTCAGCACTAGTCCAGGAACGCGCTAATGCACACAGTCTTAACATCGGTAAATATCACAATCATACCACTCGATACTAATAAAGTATTTTAATTAAGTAGTCAAACTGGTTGCTTGACCTTATGGTCAAGTTACAAATATATCATACGCAGGCGAAACTTATTAAGAGAGAAATAATAGCAGCGGAAAATAAGATAACCGTGGCGCCATCCAAGATACCACAGGCAACCAGTGGGCTCGCTCCCTAAGTAGACGGTTCCTCTTGGAGCTCCTCCTCCAAAGCTGGTGTAGTCTCCTCTTCAACTGGTGTTGTATTGTGGCAAGGGTGAGTACTTGGTACTCAGCAAGTCATGCACAGAATGCAGCTAATACACTACATGCATGGCTTAATACAAAGGAGTGGCTCAAGGTATATTTGCAGTAAAAGCATTTAATAAGTATCATAAGTAGATTCGAAAGCAGTAGTAACAAGTAAATAACTTTTCAAGGAGTTTAGTAAACATCTTTCCCATCCTAATCCACATTTCTATCAACATCATTATTAATCCAACCCAACCTTTCCAATCCAAGTTACTTTTGAGAAAGTCTATCCCTTGACTGTAATTCCCGAGCGATGTCCAGTACCACGGACACGGCTATTCGAATAGATTTTATACTCTGCAGAGGTTATGCACTTTACCCACAAGATACAGTCAAACACCACAAAGGCGAGTTCCCGTAACAAGTCTTTCGGAAACCTCTAACAATACAAGTGGTCCTCCCCGGTTGTTGCACACTAACCCTTCCCTTAGCTAAGGCGAAGTTTAGGCCAACCAACCGTTAGATGGGTACCTGGCCTCAGCCGATGCGCTCCCCGCATAACTTACACAAAGGGTGTAGTTGACCTCCTGAGGTCCCACAGGTACGTTATTAGCAACTTAATCAACTAGGTCCGTCCCATTACAGACATGTGGTTGCAAGATTGACTCAGTTCAAAGGCTTGCAAGGTGAAGTCCTTAGGGTGACCAGGGCAAGACTACCCGAAGAACCAAAACAACATTCCCGGTGCCACAACTGGCCCACCTGATCATTCTTGCCACATGCCCCGGTCGAAAACTATTTATCAAACCCCAGTTGATTACCATGCACCACGTGCCATCAACATCACATGATACCTTTCCAAAACAGGTTCAATATATCATTAAGTCAATATTAACATTTGATTGTCCAAAATCATGTCATGAGTACGTAGCAGGTCTAAGCCATATACTACAACGATCTACAAACCCATGTTGGCAATTTAGTAATGTCCAACTAATAATCCACAACTAGGGTGACAAGGGGTCATGGCACATATTTAAGTAATCAAGGTGTTATACAGCAATTAGGCATTTATCTAATTTCCCATAATTAAATAAAGCATTTTCTATTTGAACTAGCATGCAATAATTTGAACCAAAATAGGTTTCAAAATAGGATCAACATGGTCAAAGCATAACTTGCCTTCAAAGAGTACTTGTTCTTGGTCTTGAGCGGGATCCTGAGTCAACACTTCTCCTTCGAAGCCTTCGGGCACTTCAACGTCTACTCGTAATACGTGCAAATAGCAATACACAAATAAACAATAGGCAAAAGCATCCCAAAACTCCAAATAAAATCTATAAACAGAGAGAACATAATTTTATGAATTTTTAGGAACTGAAATCGTTCAAATCGGAGTTAAAATGCAAAAGTTATAATTATTTAAAGTTTAAATAATCAATTAAATAATATTACAGAGAAAAACTTTAGTACAAAAATTAAATAAAATTCATATTTGAGTAGAGCTGAATTTTATGAATTTTTAGAAATTTGAATGGTTCAAATCGGGTGAAACGCATAAAAGTTATAAGCGTTTGAAGTTTTGAAATTCAAATCAATTATTAAACCGAATTATTAAATCATTTTCTTTTGAAAATCATTTATTGCGTCATGGGTGACACGTGTCGGCTCCTGATTGGTCGGTGGCGTCGGTGGCTCCACGGACTTCGGCGCCGCGGTGCGGCTCGGTCCACCGTGGACCCGGTCCACGGCTGTCGGCCGACACGCGGTCCCACGTCAGTGGGTCACATGCACGGTGCGACTCTCGGGCGAGACACTGACATGCGGGCCCCGCATGTCAGTGACGCGCAGTCACGCCCAGGCTCGGCCGCTGGCACGCGGGCCCGGCCTGTCAGTGACTCAACGCACGGCGCGGCGGCTACGTGGCATGATCACGGCCGTTGGATCTAGATCCAACGGTCTAGATCTATCCTAGGTTAACTCCGTTATAATCTATCCGATGATCATGGGCCGTTCGATCTAGATCGGACGGTCCAGATCTATCCCTATGTTAACGCAGCTACGGCACGTGGTGATCGTGGGCCGTTGGATCTTGATCCAACGGTCCAGATCTAGTCTGGGAATCTAGGGTTCGGAGAGAACGTGGGCTCACCTCGGTAGATTCGATCTAGATCCGACGGTTCACCGAGCTCGGGACGGCGATGGCTTCGCGGCGGCGCGGGTTCACCGGTGCCGAGGACGATGACCACGGCAGCGGCGCTTCGGGGCTTCTCCGGCGGGGTGAGTTCTCTCTTCGGGTGCGTCTCGACCTGGGGAACTCGGATCCGAGCCCAAACGTGGCGGAGTCGGCTCGACGGCGGCGGAACGAAGCCAAAACCGTGGCGGAAGAGAAGAACAACTCCGGCGAGCGATTGCGGGCGCGTCAGGGCACTGCGGGCGGCGGCTAGGGCAACGGCTGCGCGAGGTCAAGGCGGTCCTCGGGGTGTGACCCGGGCATTAAATAGCCTCGGCTTCCGCGTGGAATCCGGAACCCTAGGCTCACGCGGCGGAGGACACGGCGGCGCTGTCCGTATCGGACTCGGTGAGAACGAAACAATCTGGGCCGTCCACGTGGCGCAAGCAACGGTCGCGATCGCACGGGCGGAACCGGATTCGGTCCGGTTACGACTCGAACCGGTACGGGACGATCTTGACCGTTGGATCCCGATCCAACGGTCGGGATCGATTAGGGTTAGGAGCAGGTTTGGTCGAGTCGATCGCTGGTCGGACTCGAGTCCGACTTGGTTCCGACTTCGATCGGTTGAAACGATGCTCGACCCGATGGATTTTCCAGCGATTTAATATTTAAAATAATTTCCAGTAATTCATTTAATTCAAGAAAAATAGCAAAATACTCAGAAAAATTCCAGAAAAATTCTGGAAAATATTTTAGGGCATTTTGGACTCAAATAAAATATTTCCAACAAATTTTTATTTGCAAAATTTAATTCTTTAATTATTTCAAAATGGAATAAATTCAAATAAATTCCAAATAAATCCAAATAAATTCCAGAAAATTCCAAAAATTCACCAAAGTGCCAAATCACTCATGAATTTAAGAAAAGCAAAATTTTGGGGTGTTACAAGGATGCCGTAAAGTGTCGCCAACTTAATGGTCCTGGCTAAGGTGGGGGCTGATGAAGCCATGCAGTTGATATAATTGCGGCAACACTTGGTGATGACCATATGTATGCATTGTTAGTTCTGTCCATGATGAGCATGGTCTCATCATGCTCCCTTTCTTGAAGTAGAGTCATCCTCGACTCCATCATATTGTCCTGCAAAATGTTAGTAATGATAGGAAACAAAGCAATATGCACATTTGCAATCAAATCAATGGATCGAGAATTTCTATCAACCATATCCTCCCTTTCTTGAAAACTATCATGTGACTTGTGAATGGAACCAAATGTACTTGGTATGACATGATTAGTGATATGGCAATTATTAAATTGATGACATTGTTGCATTGCAAATGGAGGTTTAAAATCTGAACAAATGTAAACTCATTGTGCTTTATACTCTTCTTTCTCACTATTTTTGCTAGTAACATAAAAAATATTTCGTGATAACCATGACAAATCAAAATGTACAAAAAGTCTCTCCTCTAAATAATTCAGATCACACGGAACATCAAATTCAATGTAGCCTAATGTATATAAAGAAGACATCAATTTCAACTCATCATTTTCGCTTGCAATGTGAATGACATGTTTATTTTCAGCATGTACAAAAAGTCTCTCCCTTTCTTGAAAACTATCATGTTTAGTTTGTTAATGAAAGTAACATGTTGATTCGCTAGTTGTGTCATGGATATAAGTGAAGTATTATCACACAACTCTTCTTTATCACAAGAAATAGCAAGCAAATCATCTTCTAACAAAGCAAAATCAGCAATTGGTTCCACTAATAGTTGCTTTACGATAGCATGATTTGTGGACAGTTTTAGCTCTTCAAAATTATTTTCTCCATGTGTAAAGACCATACCTGTTACATTACCTTGTAAGTTCCCATCAGCTATTGTAGGCGTTTCTTCAACTATTATCTCTTCACTTACACATGGGGTAGTATTGATCGTTTCTTTCTCCATATGCTCTTCTACATCATTCTCTCGATGGTGCTCACTTTTCTGCAAAATGTTAGCGACAAAAGAAGGTGCAACAATGGGCGCCTCAAATGAAGCTAATGATTCTTTCAAGGATTTGGCAAGCACATTTTCAACTCTACAAGCACATACAACCAATTCTGAAAGAGATCTATATGTTTCATCAATAAGAGCATCCTGAATTTCTTGATTAAGTCCACGTATGAACCTAAGCTCTGTTGCTTCTTCACCTTCAACTAAACCACAATGCAACAAATGATTTTGCAATCGTTCATAGTATTCCTTAACGCACTTACTTCCTTGTTTCAAGCATTGGAGTCTAGTATACAAAAATTCAGTATGATATTTAGGGACATAATCAATTCTCATAAGTCTTTTCATGGCCTTCCAATTTTCAGGTTTTCTCTCTTTTCTACAAATATGTTTCCACCACGTTAATGCATATTCATTTAGCACACTAGCAGCAATCCTAATCTTTTCATTTTCAGACAAATCATACTTGCCAAATTCTTTGTCTACGCTATCTCCCAATTAATATAGGCATCAGGATCATATTGACCATTAAAAGGTGAAATGACGAATTTAACCTTACATAGGGAATCATCATCAACATGTACCTGAGCATGTAGTATGCCATTTTTGTTGCTTAGAAGATGAGGTGGAGGACTGGATGTTCCTGCAAGCGTATCAAGTCTAGACAAAATAGTAGCAAGAGTAGTTTTAGCAATCCCCTATGCAACCTCGATGGATCTGAGAAGGTTCTCTTGCGATGACATACGCTCAGAGTGAGCAACAATTCCCTTGGTGCGAGGAGAGTGATGCAGGGAGCCCTCGTCACCTGACATGGTTAGTAGAAGACAAGAAAACAAAATCACAAGTATAATGTTTCTATCATCTACTAGGAGGTGGTGGCAAGTATCTCAACACTCAAGCCTATCACCAAAGCTCTTACAAGTTCTTACGTTGCAGTAGGCGTTGTCGGCCGTTGGCGTTGTCAAAGGTTCTCCGAAGTTTGTGTAGAGCGATTGCCAAGTGATCGAACGCTTATACGGGTAGAGAGTGGAGCTTGGACAGGCTTAATTTAGTAGCAAGGGGAATCAATCAATTAATCTCAGAAATTGCATAAAATTGAATTATAGTTCATAATTAGCACTTAGCCTAAGATGTTGATCAACCAAGGATGGATAAAAAGGCTTAGGCTGATACACCGGAAACACACGCGCAAAGATGTTGGAACTTGATGCAATCAAAGGAACGAGCTAAAAAATATCAGTGAGGCATCAAAAAGCTCGTATTGCATAAGTTATGGAGAGACGCTAGCTAATTGCTCAAACAAAGAACATGGGCAATAGATTGCTCAAAATCACAAACTAGCACAATATGAAAAATGCACAAATTCTAGGATGTACTCTCAATCAAATTCCACTTTTTTTTTGCGCTCTTTGCTTTTGCCTACACTTTTCTTTTTCTTTTTCTTTTTCTTTTTCTTTTTCTTTTTGATATGCGGCGGTTTTCTTTCCTTTTTTTGTGGCCAAACAAATATGAGAGTAGCACAATATATATGACTAGATGCAATACAAGTGCAATCCAAATTATGCAATAGAATGTAACATGAGCAGCCCTAGAGCAATATCAAATAGCTAGTCTCGATTAGGTTCAAAGTGTTCACAAAGGATGAATTGGTTCCCAAAGGTAGGTGTACTGATTGGTAATGGATGTTTTTTTATGTGGGGACTATGATCAGCAACTAGACAATGCTAAAACGAACACAAATTCAATTTAGCAAACCGAAATTAATAGATCGAAAAGGCGTAAACTTGGTTTGGATAGGAGGAACAAATCTTTTTGTGGCCAATTTTCTGGACTATAGGGATTAAATCAATCTACTAAACTAGGGTAAAGAAATTTCTCATCGAGCAACCTGGTTTGCTCTGATACCACTTGATGTAATACTGGGTGTCCCGATCTTTCGATGAGAATGATAACCTTCGATTTGGGTGGGAGACGACTTTGACGATCCGACTACAACGTACAACGACGATGCGCCTTAGCAATAGCTAAACCAACTCCAGATGGTTATTGACCTTGTCGTGGGCACGATCAACCTGATAACGAAGATCAATTCCTGTAAGCAATCGAAGAACAAGCAAGAACAAGGAAAAAGCAATCTAAAATTGCAAATATAGATGAAGTATAGAAAAAGTTGGGGTTCCGATACAAGGAGCTTGTTAGGCGGCCGTTGAGCACGTCTAAAAGACTCAAAATAGTAGCAAAAGGCTAAACTATCAAATAACCAAAACCCAAGTTATTTTGGGGGACTCCCTAGCTATATATAGGAGAAATAGGAGGCCAAATCCATGCTAGGGTCGTCCAAAGCACAGCCATGGCCGAGTAGGACTCCTATTCCTAGTTTGACTCGGATTTGAAAAGATGACCGAACTTGTTTTGCAGATTCCTGTTGACTCGTAAGGAATTTGGACATGAGGCTAGATCCGTTGGAAAGAGGACGACGAAACCTTTCAAACTAGTACTCATAGACCCCAAACAACCTTGTGAATCAAAAGTTATGGTTGTTTTAAGTTGGTGCTATTCCGGATGCCGAATTCGAGTTGAACTTGTGCACCGGAATAATTGGCTTCATGCTTGACGTTCGAGAGTCCTTCTCCTTGGTTCCTAAGGACAATAAAATCATCACAAGGATTAAATAGCATTCCATTCATTAAATTATTTGTATGCAACCCGAGGAACGCATTCACTTGGCAATTGAATTGACGTGCGCGAGCTCGAGTAATTGGCCCTTGTATTACATTGTTGGTTTCAATTGGGTTTGTAGGCATGGCCGTATTTATGGTAGTGATGTCTTCATCATCCTCTCCTTGCATTTGAGTCGTCCTCGACTCAAGTTCATCATCTTCTCCCAAGTATGGCTTTATATCTGATAATTGAGTTGACGGGCTCGAGCTCGAGTCAATGGTCCTTGAACAGACGAAGATGTAGAAGGATGGCCAAGGTGATGGCCGATGAAGCCATGCAGATGCAGTAGAGGATGCCGTAAAGTGTCGCCAACTTAATGGTCCTGTCCAAGGTGGGGGCCGATGAAGCCATGCAGTTGATATAATTGCGGCAACACTTGGTGATGACATATGTATGCATTGTTAGTTCTGTCCATGATGAGCATGGTCTCATCATGGTGTCCCGATCTTTCGATGAGAATGATAACCTTCAATTTGGGTGGAGACGACTTTGACGATCCGACTACAACGTACAACGACGATGCGCCTTAGCAATCGCTAAACCAACTCCAGATGGTTATTGACCTTGCCATGGGCACGATCAACCTGATCACGAAGCTTAATTCCTGCAAGCAATCGAAGAACAAGCAAGAACAAGGCAAAAGTAATCTTAAATTGCAAATATAGATGAAGTATTGAAAGGTTGGGTTTCCGATACAAGGAGCTTGTTAGGCGGCCGTTGAGCAGGTCTAAAAGACTCAAAATAGTAGCAAAAGGCTAAACTATCAAATAACCAAAACCCAAATTATTTTGGAGGACTCCTTAGCTATATATAGGAGAAATAGGAGGCCAAATCCGTGCTAGGGTCGTCCAAAGCACAGCCATGGCCGAGTAGGACTCCTATTCCTAGTTTGACTCGGATTTGGAAAGATGACCGAACTTGTTTTGCAGATTCCTGTTGACTCGTAAGGAATTTGGACATGCGGCTGGATCCGTTGGAAAGAGGACGACGAAACCTTTCAAACTAGTACTCATAGAACCCAAACAACCTTGTGGATCAAAAGTTATGGTTGTTTTAAGTTGGTGCTGTCCCGGAGGCAGAATCCGAGTTGAACTTGTGCGCCGGAAGAATTGGCTTCATGCTTGACGTTCGGGAGTCCTTCTCCTTGGTTCCTAAGGACAATAAAATCATCACAAGGATTAAATAGCATTCCATTCATTAAATTATTTGTATGCAACCCGAGGAACGCATTCACCTGGCAATTGAATTGACGTGCGCGAGCTCGAGTAATTGGCCCTTGTATTACATTGTTGGTTTCAATTGGGTTTGTAGGCATGGCCGTATCTATGGTAGTGATGTCCTCATCAGCGTGCCAATCGATTTGACCTGCAATCGATAAGGTAGAAAGACAGTAAAGTTGATCAAAGCCGATATCAAACGATGATCAGCGTAACTCCGATAGGTGAAAAGCCAATTAGGGAATAACTAGATTAGCCGATCAAAGCTAATCTTTAGGTAAAGACAGATTGGCTTTGAGAGGCGATGCGCAACAAACAAAGCAAATCGAACTTGCGACGAAATTGACGAAACCAATAATCGGCGATGCGTAAACTTTTATTGATCTAGTCGACTTACAGAGGAAAGCTTATTACAAGGGAAAAAGAACGACGAGAAAAAAAAAACTGTAAATATGACTGATTGTGGTTGTGTCTCCTTTCTACCCTGGCATTGGCTCATCTTTTATACCCTTTGGCTGATCCGAATCCTCCTTCAATACGGTAATAAAGGGATCCGTATCGCCCAAGGTTTCCTAAACGGATTCTTGTTTCCAAACCCCTTCCACTGTGCACCATCAAATCTCCCCATGCCCTATTTTGCCGATATTTCCATATATACCAAATTTTGATGCAAACAGGATGGTAATGAATAAATGAGAGAGAATAAATAAGAGTATAAAAATCCTTATTAAAACTACGTATAAGTTTTAAATTTATAAATAAAGTCATTTTGAAAAATAAGTCTGATAAAAATAAACGAGTTGAGTATTTATGAACTAGAAAGGCCCTTTCTGTCACGGTCTCCCACGTTGTTGACCGCATTGACGGCGAGCATGCGCGCAAGCTGACATGCACATTTGTGATTGGAGTATCTGTCGATCTCAATTCAGTCAATAAATAATCTTCCCCACTATCGATGTTCCCGATGCGCACGAGCTTATGAATCGATGTTCCCGAGCGCACCAGCTTTTAATCTCTCTAGCATCCGATAGACCGGTTCCTCGAGCGACCGGCCTCCGGCCTCCCGGATCTCCCCCATCGTCGGATCAATGGAGGTTCGTGCGCGCGCGCCCGGCAAGATCATCCTCGCCGGCGAGCACGCCGTCGTCCACGGCTCCGCTGCCGTCGCCGCCGCTGTAGACCTCTACACCCGGTCCTCTCTCCGCCTCCTCCCCTCAGGTGTGTACCCCCCCCCCCCCCCCCCGGCCCAGATCAAGATACCCAGCACTTCGATCCTTTCTTGGCGCCGCTTTTTCTCACAGTTTGTTGCCGTCTGAGCTTTTGCAGGGGAGGGTGACGGCGCGGTAGAGGTGGATCTGAGGGACTTGGGCCTCGCCTTCTCGTGGCCGTGCTCGCGCCTCCGCGGGGCGCTGGGGGAGGGCTGCGAGGTGGGCTTGGAAGCGCCGAGGCCGTGCTCCCCGGACGAGCTGGCCGCCATCGCCAAGCTCTTTGAAGGGCACGAGATCCCCGAAGCCAAGATCTGGCTCTCCGCCGGCCTATCTGCCTTCCTCTTCCTCTACACCTCGATCTTGGGGTTGGTAGCTTTGCCTCCAAACAATCTTGTAATCCTGACACTTGCTAATAGTAGACTTAAACGTAATTGCTTGTGTTCCTGTGTAGATGTAGGCCTGGGAAGGTAGTGGTGAGCTCGGACCTGCCGATTGGTGCAGGGCTGGGGTCGTCGGCCGCGTTCTGTGTGTCATTGTCAGGGGCGCTATTGACGGCTGCCGGTGCAGTCGGTGCGGGAGGAGATGGTGGTGAGGAGTGGGAGTTGTTCGGGAAGGACGATCTTGAGCTAGTTAACCGGTGGGCGTTCCAAGGGGAGAAGATCATTCATGGCAATCCTTCTGGCATTGACAATGCTGTTAGCACTTTCGGTATGCTGTTCCATTTGATTATTTAAAATCTTTTAATCTGTACCAGAATGACTTCGCAATTAGGATTTGCTTGTAGTGGACCAATCAATATTGAGGCTATATGTGATTTTTTCACAACCACTTACCGCCTGATTGCTCAATGCCATCACTGTTGTAGTTGCAGTCAGGAATGCTTAGAATTTATTTCTGATATGAAATGTGTACTTCTTGAGTTTCATCTAGATGGATAGATGATGCAATTAGTGGGATAAATGTCCACTCATGGATAAATCGATAGGTGCCTGATGCAGCTAAAGGGGGTGCATTTACATCTTCTAGTTTTAACTTAAATATTTTCTTAAGTTTAGGAGTTCAGTCATGGAAATCTTCTGCATATTGTGCTCATTTGAGTCATTTCCTACTGAAAGCATCTGCACTTTAATTACTACCTCACTATTTCTTGTTGTTGTTGTTGTTGTGCTTCACTAAGTTTGTTACATGAATGTTAGGAAACATGATCAAATTCAAGAAGGGGGAGTTGGCAAACCTTAAATCTAGCAACCCGGTCAAAATGCTCATTACTGATACAAGGGTTGGTAGGAACACAAAGGCCCTGGTTGCTGGTGTATCTGAAAGATCCTCTAGGCATCCCACTGCTATGACTTCCGTCTTCCATGCAGTAAACTCTATTAGTGAAGAACTTTCAAACATTGTCGAGTTAGAAGCTAGTGATGAGATAGCCATCACCTCAAAGGAGGAAAAGCTAGCAGAACTCATGGAGATGAACCAAGGTTTGCTTCAGTGCATTGGAGTCAGTCATTCTTCTATAGAAACTGTCCTTCGAACAACTTTGAAATATAACTTGGTCTCTAAGCTGACTGGAGCTGGTGGTGGAGGCTGTGTTTTGACTTTGATACCAACTTGTATCCTTTTACGTCTTACTCTTTGCAGCTTTTCCTCCATAAATACTATAGAACCAACACATGATTCCCTTTTGGTTGCTTTCTACATAACATTTCAACTTAAGGTTTGCTGAAATTGATTATGCGTAAATGCAGTCTTCAATATTCACTGCTATGAATTTGACATGACAGAAATACCAAAATTACGATGATTTGTCAATTAAAGCTAAATGTTCATCGCTTAACATTTTTCATGTGAAAAGAATCTGAAATCTTATGATTTCTCATGAACTAAATCAGTAAATCTACTAATGTAGCAAAGACGAATCGGAAAATGCCTAATGTTTAACCAGTGCTTTATACTTGTAAAGATAAAGATCCTGGAATTTCTCCCGATCTGGTTCTGAATTTGTTGGTGATATGCCCTTGAGGCAATCATAGATATGATTGTATCACATCTTATATTTATGGAACAATATAATTGTTTATCCTTTGAATAAATATCGATTGGATCAATTAACAAGTGACTTGGTCATGCAACTTTTTCATATATCGATATTATTCAAGTTATCCCTGATCGGTTATCATAATATAGGATGATTATGTTTCATATATCAACACATGTATTGATTGATGATCATGTTTCACGGGTCAAAGATATGGAGATATCTAATCAATAATGTGGACGCATGTTAGAGAACATGCGTTGGATAGACCTATGTGAGACACCGCGAGAATTATTATATATTCTTATGTGTCATCAGTTGGTCTGATGCATAGTGTATGTATGATCTTTAGACCTAAGATCATCATTGGTTTCTTAGATGTGTAATGGTTTACTTAGGGGTTTTCAAACGCTACTCTTTAACCAAGTATTTATTAAGGAAATTTTCGGGTTTACTATGAAACATGGTGAGGTAAATGAATGATTAAGATGGAATTTGCCCCTCCTATATAACGGAGATATATCTCTGGCCCCTCGAGGTAGATGGATTAAGGAAGTGCATGGCCATGCCGAATGTGATAGGATGACACAACTCTTGCCTTGAGTTCGATCTGATATCGTGAGGCAAAGGGAACATGACATTATCACACTATAGCTGGTTCGTCCGATGCTTTATGTATATTTGGGAATCGATATGTAGTGCTAGGGACAGCTATCTATATTATCGGACAGAAAGGTGTTTTCGAGTCGTGTCCAAATATGCATGATCATATAGGGTCACACACTTAAGGGGTTGGAATATAGTGGTTTAGATTGGATCCGTCACTAATGGGCCAAGTGGGCTTTGCATCTTGGTTGGGCCCTAATGTAGGGTTCCACCGTAGAGGGTTGGGGGGGTGAGCTATTTAAAGGGGTTTGCGATCGCAATTGAGAGGTATTCAGCCACCAAAACCCTAGCCATCACCACTTGAGCCTTTCCATGCGTGCTCGTGTTGGCACACCAACGCACGACATTCTTTTCCCCGAGCATGTGAACTCTAGTAGAGGTGTTGCTGCTACTGCGACGTTGATCGGGCGTGAGGAGGATCGACCACTGAACGAGGAAGATCAACCACTACGACAGAGCACGTGCTTCGTTGATTTGGGCTGCATCAACTCTTCTTCCGTTGCACTACGCGTCTGGTGATAACGATCCATGATCATTTACTTGCGTGGCTTCCTGATTTACACAGTAGAAATTTTAATTGTGCGCTAGTATAGCCTACCCGTATCCCTTCAGAATTGTGGTTACATATTTCCTACTTAATGAATTTGCCTGCTAGATGCATACAAACTCGTTTCATATCAGTTGCATGGCATTCTTGTATGCTGGTCTAAGAAAGCTTATTATATGGTAGTTCCTTGGAACTTTCAGCATATACGCAATTGATGTCTACTAAGCAGTGATGCACAATGCTTCCTTGACATGAATTGCAGTGTTGTCCAGCTTAGTTTTGGAGAAAGTCACTGCAGAGCTCGAATCACACGGTTTTGGCTGCTTAAAAGTTGAGGTTGGTGGACGAGGTCTTCAGTTATGCCGAGGGCGATGCTCCTGTTCTAATGGAGATGTATAATAGTTTTGGAGTATATGGCTTATTTAATGATGCTTAAGATTGTTTGCTTGACTTTTTTTTAGATTACGGCATTCTTATTTTATGCCTAGAAGATCCGTGTATCAAATAAGCTTTCAGTTGCAGTTGCCTGATTGTTGTATCAAATAAAACTTTTTTAGTAGTTAGATCTGCTTGGAATATATGAGGTGACTCCTTTTCTCTATACCTCACACCACGATCTATACCTCACTCCAAGAAGTATATTTTGTGATTTCTGTTGCAAAATTTACCTTCCATTTGCTGTACTATTTCTAACTATCATGTCAAAGTTGGTTACATTTATTCTTCTCTCTCCCTCTCTCTCTCTCCCTCTCTCTCTCTCTCAAATTTTTTGAGACTCCGGTTAGTTCATTGCCCGCATGTACTGTGGTTTTGCACGTAACTCATTGAATGATGTACCCCAATCCTGATGATATATAGTACAACAAGTCGAATTCCAGACTTACTTTTCAGTGACATATATACAAGCAAGCAGTGTTCTGCCTGAACTCTCGAACATGTAAGTATTTCTTACAAAATTGCCTCTTTATATCATTATTCTGACATTTTGCAAGTAATCTGTAATCTATTATGATTAGCAAATTAGCAATATACATTATATACTGTGCTGAGAGTTTGAGACATAGCTGGAAGCATAAGATGTTTGTGCCGCTTTCCCAGTCAATATCTGCAATTAGTTTGATAATCTAAACAAGTACCTTTCTTTTGTCCTGAACACAGTATATCTCATACTTTCTATGTACTGGATGTTCCCATTCTATTAATGCAGATACTCCAACGAGAACATTTCTTTTGGAATAATTGATCTTGGGCATTTCCCAAATGCTGCAGCAAAGTTTGGGATATCCATGTGGGGTAAATTTTTTGTTTTACTTTTTACTCTGTCAGCTATGCTCTTTTTTACTTAGTTTGAAGTGCTTGCATTTCATTCTTATATAGTCTGTGGACCCCCTTTTCTTGATTGTGTTCAGAATATTCTTAGTTTGTTTATGTGGCGACTTGTATAATCAGCCCAGGGAATGACAATAATTACTGCTATTACACTAAGATAATTACACGAATATCGACATATTAACTAATCAAAACATCGAGCGCACCTGATGTTTTATCAATTAGTACACCGTGTTCAGAGTGTTGAAATAGAATAATAATTAGAGTCTGATTGTAAATATATTACAAACTTAGGCACACAGGGATATATGTTCAATACCATAAATTGTACATCAGATCTAAGTACAATAAAAATATAATACATAGATACTAATTACACCAAAAGACTGACAAAGCCGATGCCCAAGCTATTCATCACTCTACCCTTCCTGGTAAAACTCAGCTGTCTCGTCAAACCAACCAGACGCTTAAGTACCAGAGCCAATATCTAGCATTGGAAGACTTAGCAAGAGTAAGTACAAGGTACTATTTAAGCATTATTAGCAAAATGCAATAGATGAATTTTTTCTCACATCATTTCTCTTAAGTCCATCCAAGTCCACTTTCTCTCAAAATCCATTTTTTATAAAATAAAGTTTTATTATGAAAGTTGTGTGATTTTAATTATCCAAATATGCTACTAGCACTCGTATAAGAGGTAGACTTAGTTTTCGTAGCCTTTAATCTAGGAGATAGACATGAATTCATGATTTTGACTCTGCGCCGGTTCGTACCACTTTACCTATAGTGATCACACCCTGTGAGGCCTATAATGTTTATCACTAGTCTAGTATTAGATCTCCAACCCTGGTAGCCAACGAGTAGTGGTGTCTTCGACTGTTCCCCACCTACCCTTAGTGTACCGGTTGTACCATGCTACCGCAACAGCATTGATACTCCCCAACCTTTAAATATAGCACTCGATCAACCACAGTTGATATCGTGTCCATCACTGGGACTCCCAGCATACTCAGCTTCACACACCTAGTTAATTACTTAACCACCAATGTGGAGATCATAATACCTTCCCAAGATAACTTTTTTCTTACTGTTTTCACACACTATGGTTGATACTGTAATACGGTTCATTACTCGAGTTTTAGTTGTTCATCCTTATATCATAACGTATGTAGAGGACCCCGTCGGCTATTCCCAACTCATCAGCGTCCTCTACCTACCATAATAAACATATACCATTTACTCCATTCACTAGAGGAACCAATTCAACACCAAACCAATTACCAATCCATCCATCCATCCATTTCTCAGCCATACTATTCATTCGCATCCGAATTAAGGTTTTATTTGCAATATAATTTTCCCATGCAGTTATGTAATTAGTGAAAGCATTGGAAAACATTTAATAAAACATGATCAAAGGAACTGATAAGTATAATCGTCCTCACTCGAAAGCTGAAGATGGTGGTCTGATTGATTCAGTTTTTATCATGAAATTATAGCCTATTAATTTTGAACATGATTCTTGGTGTCTAACCACTTTAATGGTAGCAATATTAATTTAAGAAGAGCTTAATTATTATTGAGCTGTTCATTTAACTAATCCTTGTTATTTGGTACCCTTTTTATTTTTAAATGAACAACTGACTAATTAACTATACTAAGCACGGATCGCGACAATGAACCTATTTCCAATTTTCTTCATTCTCTTCTTTTCTGTTTTTCTCCTCTTTTCTTTTCCTCTTCTTTTCTCTCCTCTCTTTTTCTTCTCTCCCTTTTTTTATTCTCTCTGTTTCTCTTTTCTCTCCTTACCCTTTCCTCTCCTCGCTCAGTCGACTAAAGGCTTCAGCCCTTCTTTCTCGGGCAACTCCTCCTCCCGATCTGCTCTACTAGTGTTGAGCTCCCTCCTGGTCCCCTATCAATTTCTCCCCCTCCTCGGTCGATCTCCCCCTCGGTCGACTCCCTTTGGACTGAGCCCCCCTTGGTCCTCTACCTGCTGGCTCGGCGCCGGCCTCTCCTCTCTATACGGCTCGGCCACGCCTGCCTCTCCCTCGATCCATCGACCTTCGGCCTTGCCGGCTCCTGTTAGCCCTTGGCTTGCTGGTCCCAGATCTGCCTCCTCCTTTCTCCTCCGTGGCTCTGGCCGGCCCGACGCCCCTATTGGTTTTACTCGGCTTGGTTTCTTGGGTTCCTACTGCCTTAATGCTCGGTCGATGATTTTGGTTGGTTGGTTAATAAGGCTGAGGTGAGTTCTTGAATGGTGCATGTTGTGATTTTGAGGTGAGGTGGGTCTGTGATGAATCTAGGGTGAGAAATCTTAGGTTTGGGCAAGGTGTCGATGATAGCCATGCCTTGTACGCCAGGCAGTTCATGGCAAAGCTAGGACGCTCCTCGCGGGCCCCTAGAGAGACTCCCTTACTCCGATCTATTGCTACTCTACCCGGTCTATGCATCTTGCAAACTACACTACTCTACTGCTACTCTACTACTATACTACCTTACTTGAGCTCCTGTGACTTGGTTCGATGTTGAGGAAGAAGATGGAGTTGGTGAGACTGCCGGGGTTGGGGTGGAGGTGGCTGAGGTCTTGGTGTTTGGTTTGGGCTCCTCCTTTGGTTGCTCTCCTCCTGGCCGTCTCCTCCTTGTTCCTGGATGCTGGTTCCTCCTCTTCTTGCTTGGTCTTCGGTGGAGTTCTTGCTCTCCCTTTCTCTCTCGGCTTTGAGCAATGGCAGTGAGAAATGAGTCGTGCTGGGTTGGCTTGGGATGGCTCTCGGCTTTTAACGGCATTGATCTTATGTCTTTTCACTGTGCCACATTTACCTTTCTGCCCCTGGGTCAATTACTGTCTACTCAAGGGCACAAGGGCACAATAGTCATTCCCTAATCCCAAGCATAAGGCTGGTTCTCTCCTTTAATTACTTAGCATGCTATTCATTAGTCACTTGATGACTTGATTTGCTAAATGGATTTTCAGGGTCCCACAGTTTCCTTCCAAAAAAGTTACATTCTCTCGATTGAATTTCATTGATTAGATCATCTCCCCGCTCATGTACTGTTTGACAAGGCGACTGAAGTTGCTTGGTTCCCAGAAATCACAAGTGAAGCAAAAGTATTTGTGCCAAAAGTTTCTACGATTTTTTTTCATCACTTTGTTTTTCTTATGAACACTATTTAAAAAATCGCATTTAGGCGGCGCCTAGGCGTTCCGCGCTCTCCGGCCGCCGCGACTAAGCCCTCGGCGGTTCGCTAGGCGGTCGCAGGCGCCTGGGCGGGAATAGGCGTGGCAGCGTACGGCGGACGCAGCGGCGACTAGAAGGTCCAGGCAGCCCGACTTCTTGATGGACGGGCGAAGCATCAATAAAAGCAGCAGAAGCTGCAGAACCCTAGGACGGAGCTGGATTAGAAGGGAGAAGGGAGTGACCTTCGCACGGAGGCCAAGCCGTCGTCGTCGCCAAGCCATCATCGTCGTCGCCGCCAAGCCGGTCCGCCCCCTCTGCCGCCTCTCCCTCCCCCTTTGCCGCCTCTCCCTCCCCCTCTGCTGCCTTTGCCTCCCCCTCGATCGCCTCTCCGCCGCCTCTCCCTCCCCTGCTTCCCCTTCTCGATCTCTCTCTGTTGCCTCTCCGCCCCCTCTCCCCCCTCTCTCTGCTTCTCCCCCTCTCCCGATCTCTCTCCGCCTCTCCCCCTCTCGATCTCTCTCTGCCTCCCCACTCTCTCGATCTCTCTGATCTCTCTCTGCCTCTCCCCCCTCTCGATCTCTCTCTGCCAGTGCCTCCCCACTCTCTCGATCTCTCTCTGTCTCTCCCCACTCTCTCGATCTCTCTCTGTCTCTCCCCAGTCCCCACTCTTTGTATATTATTTTGCTAAATGCTAATGCCATTTATTATTTTGCAACTTGTAATGTAGGTTCATACTAAGAAAAGAAATAAGCTAGATACTCGCCGTCTTAGAGATCTAGTCTTTGTTCAATTCAATGCAAAATTGTTGAGAAGAAAAGAGGAAAGCAAGACCAAGAATATTGATGTCCTTTTAACTAGCGATGCTAGACATGCACAAGGTTGGTTGATTGATGGTGTGGATGATGATGATGTGGATCTCGAAACGGGCCTTTCTTGGAGGATTATTGATGAAGCAAGTGGGGCGGGTGAAGCCATGCAACCTCGTAGGACCTCAAGAGTGAGAGAATTACATGAAGATGATTGGGAGTCTGAAGGGGAAGGAGAAGAGGAAGAGGACGAGGAAGAGGGAGATGATGAGAGCAAGAAGAAGTGATCCCAACCAAGGATTATGGTGTAGAGGACGAAGACTGAGATTGAAACTTTAATCACCATTTTATCATGCTTGAAAACTTGTGTTTTGCATTTTTGCTAAATTTGAACTATGAACACTTGTGTGGCTTGTTGCTTGTGGGTTATGGTATGAGAACTTATGTCCGTGGGTGGTACTGTCTATGCTATTTTATCTAATTGTGTGCTTAACTGCCTAATTGTTTGGTTCTTTACATCCTACATATCTACTATAATCTGTTTTATTCGGCCGCCTAGGACTGACCGTCTAGATCCGATTAATCCCTGATTAATCCGTCTAGGCGTTAGGCCCTACCTCACCGCCTGACTAGCACCTAGCGCCTAGCGCCTTCTTAAACATTGCTTATGAATTATGATTGAAATAAGTTGCATCATCTTTCCCTTTTTTCTGGACAAACTAATATGGTTTTACATAGCTTTGGAATATCGTCATTTGAATCAACCTGCCCTGTAGCAGGAGGTTTTACTTAAGGAAGCGTATCTCCCTATTAAAGAAATGTGTGAAATTGACATAATTGAAATATGGCCTACCTAAAAAAGGTCTGAAAGACCACAATATGCAATAGTCTGACACCACAGTTCCCTTTCGTTGTAGTTTTGACAAAACATCCGGTTTGGTTATCTGGCATTGTACTTCAATCAAAGTACTGAGTGCTGATGTGATAAACACATTGAAGCCGCCATTGATAGAACTCCTGAAACTTCAGTTGGCTATCCAGTCTTCGTCAATGGCCTTAGTGTGAAATTTGATTGTATCGAGTACTGATGATGTGGTCCCACTTTGTGGTATTGCTTTTGCGAGGGATGGTTAATATCATGCTTGTATCTTTCTTGTAGAAACTTCTCTGCCAGCACTTCGATCTTGACAGGCGACTGATTGAATACCTATCTAGATAAAGTGAGAGTTTCTTCCCACGTCACATTAATTGCGCTGCTTAATTGCCCTACTTAATTGCCCTGCTTAATTGTCCTACGCAAGAAACGAAGCGTTGCTTTAATTAGTCAGTTTTTGCAAGAAACGAAGAGTTAAAGATAGATGTTTGATATTATGAAATAGTATTTTTTTTATTTTTTTATTTTTATTTTTCGTTATCAATTTTGTTTTTCGTAGCAACGCACGGACATATAACTAGTACCTATCTAGATGTAAGTCAGCCAGTGATGACTTCCACCGTCCCTTTCATTTCACCGTTTAAAGAGCCCCTGTTAACCAAATGCATCCTGTCGTAGGATCCGTCATCCATCCCAGCTGTCTCAAAAGAAAGGTACCAATTCCTTTTTACCATGAATGAGATAAATGAACCGGCACATGTGCGGCAGCAATCACTTCAGGAGTATCTTCAGGCTTGTTTTATTCGATATGTTTTGCATTGCCTCTTACTAGCTACCATCTGTCAGTTATTGAATCATGGAATGTTACTGCCCTGTAGAGATCCTGTAATGATTTTCTTATGTTTGCAACACTAACTGTGAGCATCTCTTCTCGGAGAGGAAAAAAATGTACTAGTATCTCTTTCTGAGTTTTGATATGAGAGAGTATGGTCTTGACAAGTGCCATGCAAAGCCTGCAACCCCCCTTCCGGTTCGGTCGACCATGTATAATAGAAAATGTATTGGTCTCCTTCATTTCTACTTCGTTTATTGCAAAAATAGCCTTCGTGCTGTAGTATTTATGAAATAGCCCCATGGATCCTGTGCCGCGGCGTGGTTGCGCGGGACCTCAATTTGCTGCGCTACGCGTGCATGCTGGAGCGCAGGAGGCAGCAGCCTGCGTGGCAGAGACGCGGGAAGTCTCCTTGCCGCGACAGCTTAGACTATCTCCACTAATTTCCTTTCATTCTATTCCCTTCCCTATTCCTTTCCCCATATTTATTCCTTTTATTTCTATTATCTCCAGCAGCATCCCCTCAAGGGATTTGTCAAGGGATTGGAGGGATAATCCCTTTCTAAAGAGATTCACTGTTTGAATCTCTTCCGAAGGGAATCGTGAAGGGAATCCGCTGGAGCACTTGGGATCTGTTCGCGAAGGGATTTGGAGGGGAAGGGAAGCTGCTGGAGATAGTCTTAGCACGGCATAGTTTTTTTTTTTTTTTGTTTTTTTTTGTTTTTTGGTTTCACCGGTGTACCAGTTAATCAATAGTTATAGAATTTATTTGGTTCAATGATGAGTAGTAAAATTATGTAACTTTAGTCGATAGTTTAAGAATTTTTTGGGTTCAGTAATATGAGTAACAAAAAAGTGGAATTTTATTCGACAGTTTACTAATTTTTTTCGTTCACTGATGTATCAAAAAATTGGGGAATTTGAATCGACAGTTTTCGAATTTTTTGGCTCACTGATGTATTGCAAAATTGGGGAATTTGAATCAACAGTTTTCAATTTTTTTTCAGTGGAATTGTGGAATTTTAATGGATAGTTGTTGCTTTTTTTGTTGACTGCTGTAATAAAATGATATTTGAACAAAAGCGAAGGAATACCACATTGCATTTGGATAGGTAGAGATAACATGGCGCATGTAGTTCGGTACAAACTATAACTTGATAGCATCTACAATACAAGTGCACATTTTGGAATTATAAAAGGGCGAATGGACTACAAGTTATGCGGTGAGGACATTAAGGCTCAAATGAATAACCATATGACACCCACAAGAAGTGTTGATCGTCAGGGCGGTGTGGACAAGGTTGTTGGTCACAGTAGTGGTAGGCACAACTGCAGCTCGCATTGCAGCAGCAGCAGTAAGTGTGGCAGTCGCTGCCGATGTGGACAACCTCTTTATTGCTTCTCTCCTTGAGCCTTTAACGGCGTAGGTCGTTGTTCTAGGTCTGGAGTTTAAAGTTCTGCCTGCAGAGCTGCTCGTTCTCGACCTCGACGAGTTCCTCTTCCTTGTCATGAAGTGGGCGGTGTGGACAAGGTTGTTGGTCACAGTAGTGGCAGGCACAACTGCAGCTCGCATTGCAGCAGCAACAGTAAGTGTGGCAGTCGCTGCCGATGTGGACAACCTCTTTATTGCTTCTCTCCTTGAGCCTTTAACGGCGTAGGTCGTTGTTCTAGGTCTGGAGTTTAAAGTTCTGCCTGCAGAGCTGCTCGTTCTCGACCTCGACGAGTTCCTCTTCCTTGTCATGAAGTGTTGAGTAACGGGTAGGCTACTGTAGTACAAATCAAAATTTTTGACCCATAACTTAGGAACCACTGCAAGTAATGGATCATAGAATTACCACTAAACACGCAGACCCGTAGCTGAAGTAGAGTCAATGTAGCGTGTCCCTCGCCAACCAGCTCCGACCAGATCCAACCAGCACCAATCAGTTCACCAACTAGGTCGGATGGACTCCTACCAGCTTCTCGACCAGAACCAATCAACACCGACTAGTCTGCCGACCAGATCAGATTGACCCCGACCAGTCTGTCGATCAGACGTTGTAGACTTGTGTCTCATTCACGAACTTTTCGTGACGGACTCAGGTTGCGGATTGTCCTAGCAATGAAGCCTTGCAGTAACGTCTCCAAGGTATCCACACATACATGGAGGAACACCACACGTTGGAATACTAGTTTCAACCGTGTGGATTAGACAAGAATGGAGAGCAGTGGCTAAGGTTTCAGGAGATCCAAATTCTTGATGTGTCTAACACAATTTCCCTCCCCTCCTTATTTGCCACCACCTCCCTTTATATAGATGTTCTATAATGGGCTTCACATTAGAGGCCCATTACGAAATCTAAATCTCACATGAACTCGGATCACCATCCAAATTTTGTTTCAACTCTGATCAACATCAGAATTTGGTTCCAACCCCTTAAGCGTGTGACCCCATAGGTTCACGTGTACTTAGACATGGGCCGAGTACTCCTACTCGACTAATAATCGGTAGCGGCTCCTAGTAGAACGTGCTAATTCCCAAGTATAGGTAATGATCACATTGGACAAACCTTAACAATGTTCATGTCATATGCTTTTCCCTTTGCCTCACGATATCGGTCAAGCTCAAGGCGAGTTCATATCATCCTTGTTTGGTCAGCTTGACAACTCTTTCTTGATCTGTGACTCGGAATTCCAAACCACGGTTAACTCTTAATCACAAGTAGCATCACCATGCATTTCTTGAATCCGATCACTCGAGAGGCCTAGAGATATCTCTCCCGTTGCATGGAGGGACAAATCTCATCTTGATCGACCACATCTTGCAACATGCTTTATGACAAACTCGAAAGCTACCTTTATAACTACCCAGTTACGGAGTAGCGTTTGGCAACTCCTATGTAAGTCATTACACATCTCAAGAATATGCGACAATCTCAGGTCCAAAGATATAGCATATACATTGTTTTGAGACTAACTGATGACAATAAGAATATGTCGTTCTCGCAGTGTCTCAGGGTGGGTCAATCCAACTCCATGTTCTCTAATATGAGTCCATATTATTGGTTTGATATCTCTATATCCATGGCCCGTGAAACATGATCATTAACCAATACATATGCTAGTCTTTACATATGTATCCTCATGATTATTGGCTAGGGATTACTTTAGAATAATCATCATGCGGTCATTATAGTTTCATTAACAAGTCACATACTTGCTAAATCAATAATGATGAGATTATTCAAGGAACAACATGATAAATCATGAATATTAGGAAACATAATCAGGGCATATTTCCAACATAAAGGCGTTACAGCAATTTGTAGATATACCATTCAGCTTGTAGGGGAAATGGTTCATGCACCCATTCAGTGAATTTGCAATCCTCGGTCTGCAAGAGTACGTGTCATATAACGAGACATGTGTGGAATGGTATGTAAGAGTTGTAGCAGTTATCATGAATAGAGGGCATCGGTAGAAATGACATCCTGGTTTGCCATTGGACTCATCGCAAACTTGGACAACAGTGTTGAGGTCATGCTTGCATGTGGTCAATTGGGCGACCGTAGTGGATTGGATTTTTCGGGTTGCAGTACTCCCTTGTTTGAATGGGAAAATCTGGGCTAAGGGGATCGGGGTCTTGGGGACTGTAGATTTGATGGGCCTCGAGTGAAAGGTCACGACCTCGAAACCATAAAGGGTCGGCAGCTGGAGCTGCGGTATGACCCCGCCTTCCCCGACTACCCCTCCCACGGCTTAAGGTGCCTCCTTTGTCTATCATTGCAATGTAGTGGAGGTTGGGCTAGTGAAGAAATGCTGCCTGGGTGGTCGGTGGTTGTATAGGCAGTGTGTAGTCTCTAAAGTGGGTGATAGAGTATGGGGTAACGTGTCCTAAGTTTGGTCTGACAAAGCTTGTTGCAGCGTTCTCTTATCAGCCTGAGAAAACTGCTACCCAAGAGTTGTCTAATCGTCCTAACAAAGATACTGTCCCCATGAGATGTCTATTCAGTATGACAAAGCTACTTCCCGTGAGTTGTCTAATCGGCCTAACAAAGCTGGTGGAAAGAATGTTGTCAAATCGGGATGACAAAGAAATAGGCAGTGTGTGATCACTTCGCTCTACGAAAATGGGGGCAGCGTGTTGTCAAGTTGGTGTGAATTAACAAAGTGACTGTCGAGGAAGAATTAAGTACTGGCATTATAGAACCTGAGGTTTTATCGACGCTCTCTATTTTTACACAGCACGACAGCAAACATAAACATGAAATGGATACTACGACATATTAGTTGAACAGCATGAAGGTGTAGATAAAAATTAACTGGATACATCATTCTTAAATCACTTCAAATAGTATCTATGACCAACTTAGTCTCCTTTACAGAAAACAAACTACTTCGCAAGTATAGCATAAAGTACAAAAATAATATCCACGCACACAATATTCTCCAACCACTTGATATGATCTAAAATGTGCTCCATCTTAAGCATTAGCATGTTCAGCCTCTGCTCGAGCATAGGGTCTATCCTCTATGGTATTGTGCTAGCAGGACGCCCCATCGATGTATCCATGGTGTCTGTCCACTGAAAATATTAACATCCTGCAACCTACTTGACGATGTGAACATGCTTTAAGGCTATGGAAAGAAAGATCTCTCAACAAATAGACAACTCAAACAGGAAAATAATCATCAAAACTAGAATAAATCAAACTAAATTTTCGCTTACACAAAAAAATTTTCAACTTTCTGCACTTCCCAGTAGTTGCAGCACCATCACTTTGGGGACTAACATTAATTAGAGCTGAAGCACTACCCGTATGGTCATTCTTTGAGGGTGAAATGCACGAGGATTGCTTGCTTTCAGGGTGACTCCTTAAGGCGTACAATAATTATACATACGAACTGCATTACAGCAATACAACCGCTCGCTTCCTCAAAACCTCAACTCTAACCCGATCGCCGCTTTCGTTGACGGCGGAGTTGTTCTTCTAGGAACGTCAATCGGTCAAGTGTGTGCACGTCGTTTCGCAAGTCATACTTGATGTCCTGTGTAGTGGGAGGGGTCTCGTTAAATTGGCTGGTTTGCAGGTGTTGCTCGCGAATCATGTCGTCAATCCACCCATGGGGCTGCATTGCAATGTACTGTTAATTCTGTGGAAAAATAAAATAGTAATAAATAACATAACATAACATAACATACCAATGCAAAACTTGAAATAAAATTATAATAATGAACATGAAATAAATAGTACGCCTTAACAGGAAATAACATGACATAACATGTTAAGAAATACATTAAAATAAATAACATGACATAACAAGACATAAATAGCCGAACCTAACAAGAAATTACATATACGTACTACTTGCACACACAATTTACATCAGCCACAAAACACTAGCTTAACACAAGAGGTACATTATGGATACTCTCTATGGATGGGTGGACGTGCCCACCCTATTAGGGCAGTTCTTCATAGTGTGACCCACCGTCCTGCATATCCGGCACTTCTGTGGAGTTGGTTGGTCTTCCCGCTGACTTGCGTCCTTGTCGTTGCGGATTCACTGTGACTGCCATTTTCCACGACCGCTCCTCTTCAATGCTTCTAATACCATGTAACCTGCCCCACCCACAGCTCCATGTAATGCATGTCCAAGCCATAGGAGTTAAACTTCGCACTCCATGTCCCAAATAGATTATTCGCACCGAAGTACTCAGAGATGTATGGTGCGGAGGATTGACTGAGAACTGCGCACATCGCATATACATGTGAACATGGCTTGTGCAGTAGTTTGGGCTTGTTGCATGTGCATGTCGCGACATCTCTTATAGTGCACACTTGTTTACGATAGCCTCTGCTATGGCCATCGACGAACTTCTCTTAGAGAAGTGCTTCGAACTTTCGCCTCATTCCATCCATGGTCACAGAAATGTGCGAGCAAACCTTCTCTATTTTCTTCTCGACGTATGAATGGATACGTTCGAAGAACTACTTCCCCTTGTCCAAGTGCCTCATCGCATTCATTCCCCTGTTCATGAAGTATCCAACGGTTCTATTCCAGATCTCCTCCACGATGGCACTAATTGGAAGGGAGCGAACCCCCTTCAGCACACCATTGTAAACCTCGGACATGTTAGTTGTTATTTTTCTGTACCTAGCACCGCCCATGTCTTGGAGCAGGGACCACTTCTCCAGCTCGGGGGGCCACACAACTGTACCCATTGTGAGAAGTTATTCACTTGGCCTTCTCCAGACTCTGTTGTATGCTTCGAGGTCTCTTCGTCCAGCACTCTCCATATAGCCTCGAACTTCTATCTCTGGTTTTGCATACAGATCCTCTTGTATCTTCATGGCGTTCTTGCTGCGGAACCTCCTATGCAGGTTTGCGGCAAGATGCCTCATGCACCAGCGGTTCATGATGTCATTCCATTAGTACGGTGCATGTGTCCCTCTTTGTGGTGCATATGGTAGACATTAACTCAACATGTCTTCCCGTGATGAGGCATATGTTCGAGCAGTCCCGGACAACAAATTGCTTGACATTTACTAGAAACCACAACCAGCTCTCTATATTCTTACTTTCGACGATTACATAAGCCACCGGGAGTAACTGGTCGTTGGTGTCTACGGCGACCGCCATTAGAATGGTGCCCTTATACTTGTTGGAAAAGAAAGTGCCATCCATGGTTAGCACAGGCCGGTAGTACTTAAAGCCTAGAACGGCTGGCCAGAATGCCCAGAACACATGGTCTAGGATAAAACAGTTCAAACCTTTTGTGGGGTGCGGTTTATCTATCTTATTGATGTAGATCCCAGGATTGGTTTCGGCAATTTGGTGAAGCATTCATGGAACAAGGTTGTACGCCTCTTCATACGTGTTGTACATCATCTCTATCACTTTCTTCCTCGCTCACTAGACCTATCAATAGCTAACAGGATATCCCACCGTGTTAACCACGTTAGTCATTAGCAGCTTCAGCGAAATGGTCACATTTGCCATGACAAGTGAGAAATCAGCCTGACCACATATGACGATGTCACATTTCTATGCTTGTGAAGCGGCTTCGCAAGCTCACATGTGTGATTCTTCAGGACAGTTATTCTGAAGCTCGAACTTGTGCCCTTGAATTTTTGGGCATGGATCTTACTAGGACATTCAGGATCTACACACTTCACAATGTACGTCTCCTGGTTGGATTTGTACACTCGATGTGTGCGGCTGATGTTTACCGCATATCTTGCAATGGCTTGTTGGGCGGCACTCTTCGTAGGGAAGCGTTGCCCTACCAATAAAGTGTCCTAATTGAAGGCCTAATCACATTCGGCTTCATCTTGCAACACAAGAGAAGCCATCATCCGATCATTCAACCGCGATGACACGTACTCCACATCAGTGGAGACAATGCCACCCATGGGACCTGCATCCTCAGGTTCGTTGCTATCCATGTCGATGTTATCGTCGTCATTAGATGTTGCTTCATCCGCCAGGGCTTCAAGGTGCTCGTGGCTGTCGATGCAAGTGGCCCACCACCGCACTACACCTTCGTTGTCATCAAATTCATCTATAGCAGGGTCCTCATGGACACCCTCGGAAGGACTTGAGGTTTCTCCTCTGTCCAGGAAGCGCACGTACACCATTAGGCGATGGTGTATCGTTGCCTGAGGGTTTATCACAATTTGCATACATTCCCCCCACATTGCTCTTCCTGCGACCTTACACAACTCTCACAAATACTTCGTTGAACCTCCCACAATTCTCGCACGTACAGTGTCGATTACAAGCTTCTTTTGGGTAGTCTCCAGATCAAATGCGCTCTTCAAACACCTACGGAGCTTGGCTAGACTCATCTACGATAGACCCGAAGCCTGGATTACCTTTCTTTCGCAATTCAAAAGGTCCACTCTATATGTCTCCTCTAGAATAATGCCGTCACCATAAAACACGAACAAATCTTGAATATCTACCATCTAGTATCTATCATATACCAACTGATGCATGTGCATTAAGTACTAACTGAAGGACCATGTGGAGGTCTATCCATTTTTGTGATGAGTATTTGACTTTATTTGAGAAAGGTGTGCTCAGATTTGAGTTTGATTTGAATTGGAATTCATAAGTTACAGCGACACGAATGAGGTACCCTCCTATGACCAGCTCAATGATGCCTTCTGCAAGCTAGGAAAAATTCATGCTAGATCTAGAGCCAGATGTACGGAGTTAGTGAAGGAAGTAGGTACCTTTTCTCGAGAGTTAGCTTCACTTAAATCATGTTCTTCTCGAGACTCTGATAGCTGTACACTCTGTGATGTTTTGCTTGTGGAGCTGGAGAACCTAAGGACCCTACATGATAGTGTGCTTACTGAGCTTGAGGATCTTAGGTCGAAGAATGCTAGTACTGTTTCTATTGATATCATTCTTGCTGATGCTAGCTTTCTTCATGCTCACACAAACGCTTCTTGTAATAATTGCCCTAAGCCGCTTGCTGAAATTGATGCTATGAGTTGTCATCTTAGAAAGCTTTATGCTAGAAATGATGAATTTAAATTGTATGCTTCTAAGGACCTAGCCAGCTCATGTGAGGGCTGTAAGCAACTAAAACTTGACAATGATGCCTTGAATGTCAAGTGTGCTCAACTTGGTAAGGACTTACTAGTTAAGTCACAAAATGGTTGCTTGCTATGTGTTGGGGTTAAGGATGACGTGGATAAGGTCCACGCAGAGCTTAGGAAGAAGTTAGACGCTCAGGTTGGTAGAATTAGATATGCTCCTTATGTTTCTTGTGAGTCCCTTAAATTGAGGCAACCGTGTATAGGGAGAGATATGCACGCGCTGTTCGATCATCTTTTTCTACTCCTTCCCCTTACTCTTCATGCTCCTCACTTTTCCAAGAGTGTTAGTGTCTTATGAGCACTCTCGAGAAATTTGTTGGAGGCAAGAAGAAGCTCAATCTCATTCTAGACTAGCCCAAGATTAGCAGATTCAATCAAGGTTTAGGATTTGATTACTTCGAGCACACACAAGCACATCCGCCTACAGTTGTACGTGCCTCCAAGAGTGGAGATATTGTGGTTGCTCCACAGACGAGCACCAATGTGTTTAGATCAGCTGGGATTGTCAATAAGATCTCTGACGAGAAGGTGACACCACTTGCTACTTCTGCCTCTAAGACGAAATATACTTGCACCTTCAGTCAGAAGGATTGACACCTTGCTGATTTTTGCTTTAGACGCGCTAAGATCACTCGGCGTGAGCGTGTTCGTGCCCTTAGGGGTATTCAGGGTCATCCCCAGCTCTGAGCGCTCCTAAGGCACACACTGCTCCTAGACAGGTTAGAGAGTTGCTTATTTTTGGACAGCGTATGTGCTTGGTTTTCAAGCTTCTACTTCTGGTTTTCATCCCGGAGCTATCCCGAGTAAGTCCTTCCGCCATTCTCATGATATTTCTCGTTCGTCCTATCAAGGTAGATATTAGCAGCGTGAGTTTGCTTCCTTCAGTAGGAGGTCTGAGTAGCAGTACCAGGATGGTCTGGCCTTTGCACACCGACGGACCAACCCTGCACATGCTTCCAAGCGTCGTACAGGAGTTGTCTCTGAGTTTGTGAGAGTAGAGTCATGGAGAGACGCTAGATTTCATTCTTCTCCTTATTTGACTGTTTTTTCTTCTGCTCAGGTGACTCAATATTGGGTTCCTATATCTACATTGATCTGTCCTAGTACTGAGACATCTATCTTTCGCTCTCATTGATTTAGGTCCATAGGACAGGGAAGGGGGAGGTTTGAATCGTAGACTCCGGCTGTTTATGCCATATGACCAGAGACTCCTATTGGTTTTCTTCCCTAGTCCGAGCTCTCGGTGATGAGGTGATCCTTTGGGGATGCTTCGTCAGGTAGAGTCATCGCTAAAGGTATCGTTTGCATTAATAATAATTTCATTCTTAAGGATGTTGCCTTAGTTAGTAAGCTGCAATACAACTTGGTCTCTGTTTCACAGCTTATCGATGACGATTTCGAGGTAAGCTTTAAGAGCAGCACTTGTAGGATCCTCGATTCTTCTGCGGAGTTGGTTTGCAGGATTTCTCATTTTGGGAGTCTTTCGTGCTGATTTTTCCTCCTCTTCTGGAGACTCTCCATTGCTTTATTCCTTGTGTCATAGGAGACTTGGTCACATTGGCTTTAATAATTTGACTCTAAGTTAGCGGCCATGATCTCATTCGTGGTCTACCCAAACTCAAGATGGTCAAAGATGTCGCGTGTTCTCCTTTCCGGCATGGCAAGATGGTTGCTGCTTCTCATCCCCCAGTCATTCGAGTGATGACTGATGCACCAGGACAGCTTTTGCATATGGACACGGTTGGTCCGGCTAGAGTGCAGTCAGCGGGAGGGAAATGGTACATTCTTTTCATTGTCGATGATTTTTTTAGGTATTATTAGGTGTTTTTCATGGCCTCGAAGGATGAATCCTTTTCTCACTTTAGGGGTTTGGTCCGTAAGTTGTCCATTGAGCTCCCATGTGCCTTACGAGCGATCCTCAGTGAAAATGGCACAGAGTTCAGAACTTCTACTTTAGCAGCTTCTGTGAGGAGTTAGGCATAAAGCATCAGTTCTCTTCTCCACACGTCCCTTAGCAGAATGGTGTACTGGAAAGGAAGAATAGGATCCTGATTGAGATGGCCAGGACAATGCTAGATAAATACAATACTCATAGGAAGTTTTGGGCTGAGGCTGTAGCTATGGCATGTCATGTTGCTAACCGAGTCTTTCTGAGGGCACACCAGCGAAAGCCCAGTGTATCTCATTTTCGTGTTTTAATTGGTTACAAGTGCTTCTTTATGAAGTCTAGGAACCTAGATAAGTTCGAGTTACGCTCTACTGATGAGATCTTTCTAGGTTACTCGACTTCTGCCCGTAGCTATAGGATTTGGGCTGTAGACTTGGGTAGGATGACAGAGACATGTGAGGTGACCTTTGATGGGCAAGTTAAGCTACTTCCTTAGTTTTCAAATCAAGCAAACTCGGTAGGGTACATTCTTGCATAAAGGCAAGTACACTCGAGACCTTTTAAAGCGCTTTGACATGTCTGACGGGAAGCCAGTTATGACTCCTATGGCCACCACTACAGTCTTCGAGCTTGACAAGGATGGTGAGCTAGTTTATCAGAAGGAGTTTCGGATCATGATCGACTCCCTCTTGTATCTCACTGCTTCGAGACCTGGCATATACTTCTCTTTATGTCTTTGTGCTCGATTTCAGGCTTCACCTTGTGCCTCTCACCGTCAGGCGATGGAGCGCATCTTCAGGTACCTTCGAGCTACCATTGATTATGATATCTGGTACTCTTCCTCCTCCTGTCTGTCCTTTAGAGCCTTTTCGAATGCAGACTTTGCTGGCTGTGGGATAGATAAGAAGAGCACATCTAGCACTTGTCAATTTGTTGGCACTTTTCTTGTTTCTTGGTCTTCTAGGAAGCAGTCCGGAGTTGCTCAGTCCACCGTAGGGCCAAGTATGTCGCTATAACCAGTTGTTGTAGCCAGGTGCTTTGGATGAGATCGACCTTGTGGGACTATGGGTTAGCAGCAGCGTGTGTTCCACTTTTCTGTGATAACACATCTGCCATTCACATTGCTAAGAACCTAGTGTAGCATTCTCGGGCCAAGCACATTAATATTCGATATCACTTTCTTAGAGACTATGTGAAGAAGGGTGACACAATGCTCCAGTTTGTGGAGAGTGACCACCAGTTGACTGATATTTTCACCAAGCCATTGGATAGCTCTAGGTTTGTTGCCTTGAGAGGGGAGCTTGGGATTATGAGCCCATATGGCATAACTTGAGGGGGAACTGACTTGTATTATATGTTTATATGTGTATATTCAGCACTTCCTTTCTGTTTCTTCTGGGTATCTTTGGGCTGTTTTTCATTTTGTTGAGTCCACTTCACCTAGACTCCTGGCATGTTTTGACATGGACCTCTCATCTTATGCTTTAGGATGCTATTCTCTTCTTTTTTTTCGGTTGAGCTCACTCACAGTCTTGTAGGTCTATCAGGTGTTGGGGCCCCTGTGTAGACAGGGTCTGTGTTTGCTCCTGGTTTTGAGTTTGAGAGTTAGTTTTCCTTTGCAAGTCATATGGGGAAGATGAGAGCGAGTCTAAGCTGTAGTGTCTCTACCATCTTTTCTATGCCCTTAGATCACCCAGTTGTCCGTTTCTTGTTTCCCTCTTCTCATTTCTGTCTTTCTGGTTTCAGTTGAGTTTCTCTTTATTTCTTGGAATCAAAATTGCTAATAACTCAACTCGAATTAGATTTGTGCTTAAAATTAACTCACATGTTGAGGGGGAGTTGTTGAAACTGATTTTCTTGCATTGCATATAGACTTGTTTTCATTTTCTAAGCTTTTTCTTTTATGCAATTGATAAAATTATAATATGTTGCACCTAGCTACTTTCATGAAGATCCTTGCTAGTCTAGGTCATATCTAATCTGGTGTATCATGTTTAAACTAGCCAACATTTAAAATTGATCATTCTTGAAAACTTGATGAAACTTTCCTTTTACTTGCTATATTTTTTTACTAGATGCTTATGTCATATTTAGTGAAATAGTGGGTTTCTACTAGAGCCCCTTGAGTAACTTGAGTTAGCTATATTGTTTCATTTTAGAATTCTCAATATGCTCCTGAATCTATGTGCTACAATGCTAAAAATTGACTTATTTTCGCTAAAATTGATCTCAACACTCTACACTCTCGAGACTGCTTCCCATTGCACCTGTGATGAACTTGGAATGTATCGTATATGACCAAGACCATTCTTTTAAGCGTCGTGCTTGAGATGGTCGAATAGGGCTTGAGTCAATAAATTGAAAAATGCAAAATAAACTAGATGAAAAGAGTGACGCCTAAGAGACCTATGTCGATGGCTCCTAGTCGAGGTTGTGTTTCTCTAGGATAAACTCTCTAAGCCTCAAAGGTTTGTAGAAGAGCGTGAAGCTTATGAAGCCTTTGTCGATGGCTCCTAGTCAAGGATGTGCTTCACTAGGCCTAACTCTCATACCATTTTGTGCATGTTAATATCAAAAATTTGCATTTAAAGAGATGTTTGAGCATAATGGTTCTCTAATGGTCTTGTAGCTTCCCAAAGTGTTGACTAGGTTGAACTCTAGTATATCCATTTGCTCTTTAGGTTGGCTTTGCTTCTAATCTTGAAATTATGCTAAGTGTTGCTATTGTTATAATCATGCAAAAGTAACAACATCTTTTGAGCTTGTTAGCAAAAATTGAAATATGCCATTGGATATGACTTAAGATGACATAATCTGAACTTGAGGTGCTTGGTGCCATATTTTGTCTAAGTGGTCACTTGCATAATCCTCAAAGCTCTTGTAGGTTGCATTTCATCCAAAAATTGCTCTCTTGATGCCTATATTGCCAAAAGGGGGAGAAAACGTAGAAAAGGCATCTTAGAGGGAAGAAAATTAAAAAAATTCTTTCTTATGATCATGCTGAATAATTGTCCTTGCATTTGGATCATGAGTAATATTGAGCTTTCTGAGAGATTTCTTGGTTTTTGGAGCTCTTGTCGAAGAATTGTTATTTTTTGTGTTGAGCTCCGAAAATCTTCTCATTTATTTGTTCATGAGCTTGCTTTCTCTTTTAATTAGACCAAATATAATTTTTGCAATCAAATTACTTTTCTTCTTTTATTTTCAAACTTAAATTATGCCTTTTGTGTGATTTATCAATATACTCATCAAGGGGGAGATTGAAGGACCATGTGAGGTCCATCCATGTTTGTGATGAGTATTTGACTTTATTTGAGCAATGTGTGCTCAGATTTAAGTTTGATTTGAATTGAAATTCAAAAGGAAACAATTTGAGTTGTGTCAGCTTCAGGCATATGATCGAGATAAGATCTTTGTTTGTGCATATGTGTTGATTGTTGCATATATTTTTGGACATTGCTATGTGATGGGAAATTCCCTGTCTTTGATGGTTGCAGGACAACAGTGCTAGGTCATGGTGAGGCGGAGGATGACCGGGACTAGGTGAGGTACGTTGGAGGTACAGGTGGTCGAAGATCACCGGAAGATGATCGGAGATGGAGTCCGGGCAAGTCAAGGAGACAAGAAAAGGCAATGATACTAGCTAGATGCCGCGAGGGTCGATGAGGGCCGTTGGATTGCGGTCTACTTGATAGGTTAGCGAGTCTAGATAGTATGCTTTGAAAACCGTGCAAGAAAGAAGGTCGTAGAGGTTTTTATGCTTCTTTGAGCTTTGCCCACTTTGTTGTGAAGCTTTGTAAACCTCCCCTTCCTGCAATGCAAATTGTTTTCATTTATGCTTGAATTTACATTACATATTTACTTTATGTCTTAAATTCAGCATTTCAATTCCCGCAATTTACTTTCTCGCAATTTGGATTTGACTCCCCTCCTTCTAAATGCTGTTGACCTAGGATGTCTTGAGGGTGCTCATATGGTTTTACATATCTTTTGCACCCAAGGATAGACTAAAGATCAAGTTTATATCAAGTTGCAAATCTGTCCTTAACTTGTTTTTCGCGCAGTAATTAGTATTTGATTTTTCTAAAAATCTATAAAAATCCTTTTTAGGTGATTCTTGTTGGAGAAGGTGTGTGATGCATATATCCATCTATGGAAAAATTGGGTAGTCCATTGATTGCACCGTTTGGGCGCTATGAGGTGAAAATCGAGCCCCAAACTTTCTGATCGAAGTTTCTGACTATTCGTGGTGTTTGATTTTTCCTGATTGTTCTATAGGGCTTTTTGAAATGGTTTTTGGTGGAGTGCTTCATGACTCAGTTTTTCAACGGGAGAAAATTCCCAAAAAATTTTAGAGCAACAGAAGTCCACCAACCACCTACTCCAAGTGAGGATAATTTCTGAAAAATCTACTTATGCTTTTCTAAAAGAGACTTTGGTTGTTTGGCTTGATCTCTTTTAGAAAAGAAGTATTTGAATTGATTCCTTTTTATTTGGACACTTGATAACCAAGATTGTGATTGAAAATTTCTCACACGATTCATGGTTCTCATCCATGCAAGCAAGAGGTACATTTTGTTGTGTAGTTGTTCGGGTTTTGGAGGGTTGGTGATTTTGAGGAGCACCCGTCTGAAGAAAAATCTTCAGGTTTTTTAGATTTTCATTGCGGGATTGTTTGGAGTATTTTGAGTGGGGTAAAATTTTATTTGGGATCATTCAAACCCCCTCTGATCGCTATCTTGATCCTTCACTAACGTACGACACATCACCTTCTTAATCAATAGTAATAAAGCAAATGCGTAAGCATCTAATTTGAAAGGTTCACCCTATATTTACACCTTGTACGGTCAATTCATGTACTAATACAGTATTGTGGTCATTTCATGTACAACTCACTGTATTGATATTGTCATTTTATGTACTACTCAATGTAGTAATATTGTTGTCGGTGTATTCTACACCAGGGTGCTCACTTCACCACAGTAAAGGTGATCGCCCAGCGGACAGGTGGCGTCCAGGCCATGCCGCTGGCGGTCAGCAAGGTGATCGCCCAGCGGACAGGTGGTGTTCGGACAGGTGGTGTCCAGGCCACGCCGCTGGCGGTCAGTAAGGGTGATCGCCAATGACAGTGGCGCCCAGCCACGCCGGGCGCCAAGCAGGTGATCGCCACCAGACAGTGGCGTCCAGCCACTACCGGGCGCCGATTCCCGAGGCCACCTAGTGGTCTGTGCTACCACACAAAGGGTCAAGGGCATTTAATGCATATCGTGCGCATTAAATGGAGGTAATGAAGGCCACAGTGTGACGGCGCGTGTTCCCAACGCGCGCATTTATTACGGGTGACGTCATGGCGAAATCCCCCTAGCGAGGCGTGCGGAGCCGGCAGGCACACGGGTCCCGAGGCCGGGGCAAAGTCGGCTGTGTCAGAGCATTAAGTGCAACTCAAGAATAGTGACAGGTGCATTAAATACGGTATGGCAGTGTAATGAGTGGGGTACACTGATGTAAGCCCCCATGCGCCCCAGCCATCCCAAGTATAAAAGGGAGCCGGGGTGCATAGGAGAAGGGTTCGATCATTTTCGGTTGGATGATTTTAGTCTCCCCCAAGAACACAAGCAAGAACACACAGACAGGACTAGGGCTATTACTCTCAGGAGGGCCCGAACTTGGATAAACCTAACTGTCCCCTTGCAAGCTTCGCCACTGATCTCTTTTCTCCATCTCTCGAGCGATCTCCACGAAAGCCCCCCTGTTTGAACTTCATATACACCCGATTCGGAGGTGTCTGTCGGTTTTTACGCCGATAGTGGCGTGCCAGGTAGGGGGCTCAGTGGCTAGATTGCCCTTTCTTCTTCAACCTTCTCGCGAGGCTTGCAAGAAGCTTTAGCGGTCGTCGGCATGGCGGATTCATGTTCCAAGCACGGCGACTTACCTGAGGAGAGCAGCACTCGTAGCCGATCCCGGCGTCCGGCCAGGGTGTCGGACCTCCCGGGTCCCTCCGTCCTGGGAGGGGCACGTGTTGCTCCTGCGCTCGGGGGAGAGCCCGTCCGACGACGCCTGTTGATGGGAGACAACACCCTCGCGCGGAATCTTCATGTGGCCCGGTTGCTCCTCGATCACCCACCAGTTACGCTAGTGGGCGAAACCCCGGCCGCTCCATGGCTGCGTGACATCGCCCGCCTAGTGGAGGCCGCCCAGCAACAGGTAGAGGCGGCAAACAAGCCGGGTGCTTCCGGTGTTGGGCGGCAGGACGTGCGCGCGATCGATGCGCAGGCTTCCAGCCGCTCCAACAAAGTTTCTTCTGGCTGTGAGGGCCGGGACCAAGGGAAGGGCACGCAGGTTGCAGCCCCCTCGGATTTCGGGGGACGTGCACATGCTCCCACCCCTTCTCACGGTTCCCCCAAGCCGGCGGGGGGCCACGAGGATCTAAGGGCCCGTCTAGACGAAAGGCGGCTCCAACGCGATGATGACTTGCGCAATATCCTTAGGGGACGCCATGAGCATGCACAACGTCGCGTTGGCCGCCCGACGCCTAGCAGACGGGGGGATTTTTTGCCCCTGACTCCAGGGAGAGCGTAGACTCGCACTCCTCGACCCCCTCTCGGGGCCAAGGAGCGGGCGAGCGACGCTGCTCCCCCTACAACGTTGGATGCCAGGCATTTTCCCTCCGCCTACGCCAAGCTGTGTGGCCGGAGAGATTCCGCCCTGCGTCCATCGAAAAGTACGACGGTACCACCAACCCGGAGGAGTTCCTGCAGATCTACACTACGGTGGTGCGCGCCGCAGGAGGGTCCAAAAAGATCATGGTCAACTACCTCCCGATGTCGTTGACGGGCTCTGCCCGCTCCTGGCTGCTGAACCTCCCGCGAGGCTTCGTGCACTCGTGGGATGGATTGTGCGACCTTTTCGTTGCCAACTTCCAGGGCTCCTACACTCAGCCGGGTGTGGAGGACGACCTCCACGCCCTGGAGCAGACAAAGGGGGAGTCTCTGAGAGAATTTATCCGGCGGTTCAGCCACTGCCGTAACACAATCCCCTGGATTTCTGAGCAATCGGTGATCATCGCATTCCGGAGGGGGGTTCGGGATCAGAAGATGCGGGAGAAGATGGCTACCCGCACTATATCAACCACTTCCGAGCTGTTCTCCTTGGCGCATAAATGCGCCAGGGCGGCAGAGGCACGGGAGCGCGCGGCGGGGCCTTCCGACCACAGCGAGGCGGGAACCTCGAAAGCCTCAGATCACAAGAAGAAGAAGAAGAAGCGCAAAGAGGCCGGCGCCGGAGAGATCCTGGTCGCTGAGCCGGAAGCCAAGCCCCAGAGGCGTGATCGCCGGGACAGGAGGGGTGATCGTCGGGACCCGTGCGGCGACCGCGGGGACCGCCGTTCACCCCGCCGAGAGAACGATGGGGCCAAACCCTACTGCCCCATCCACATGACCAGTGGACATGATTTGGCGGATTGCCAGGTTGTGTCCAAACTGGTGGAACAGCGACTCAAGAAGTGCCGCGAGGACGACCACGATGACGCAGGTGAAGACCCCGCTCCGTTGGCCTTCCAGCAAGCGGAGCACACGGTGGCGTTCATTCACGGTGGCTCCGCCACCTACTCTTCGAACTCGCAGTACAAGCGAGAGGTAAGGGAGGTGTGCACCACCGTGCAAACCCCCGGGGCGAGCAGGCCACTGAAGTGGTCGGAGGTGTCGATCACTTTCAGTCGGGCCGACCACCCAGAGAGCACTTCCGGCCCGAGCCATCTTCCGATTGTGGTTTCTCCCACAGTCCGAAATGCAAGACTCGAGCGAGTGCTTGTTGATGGAGGAAGCTCCATCAACCTCATGTCGGTTGGGGCATTCAGGGCACTCCAAATTCCCTATGAGGAGTTGCGCCTGGCCCTTCTCTTTTACTGAGTTGCCCCCGTGTAACATCTCAAAATTTGGGTTATCAAAAATTTTTGGTTTAGTTTAGCTTCCCAAAAATTTTCACTGATTCCCTCCCATTTATAAAGCTTGATTTGAATTTTCTAAAAGCTAAAACAAATTAATTAGATTATTTTATATATAAACTAAAATTAATTTAATTTTATTTGGGTTCCTTATGCTCCAAGGAATTTTTCTGTAAATTTTGAGATTTTTTGGAGCTCATTTGCTATTTATCGGATTTACTTGGAATTGGATCGTATTAAGCCCTTTTATGGAAATTAATTAATTATTTCTAAAAGTTTAAATAAAGTTTTGTTGAAAATATTTTATTTGAGTTCAAAATGTCTCAAAATATTTTCTAGAATTTTTCTAGAATTTTTTTGGTATTTTTATTGCCCTAAATGATTTATTTGAATTTGTGGAATTATTTTTATTTGCGAAATGCTGGGAAATTCCGAAAATGGCTTTGGGCCGAAATCTCCTTCCTCTCTCCCGCAGCCCACCCCGCCACCCGGCCGTGGCGCCTCATCGCACCGCCACCTGGCCAACCGCCCACCACCCTCCCACGCCAAGACGCTTCCAAAGAGCCGGCCCACGAGCCGCGTCCCCGCTTGGGCCACCACGCGCGCAGCCCCGATGGGCCACGTCACCGCCTCGCCCGTGGCCGTCCAGATCGGATCCGACGCTCCACAGCCGGCCACGTCAGCCCTAACCCGCACACGCACGCCAGGTGTTCGTTTAAATGCCTACAAGGCCCGTTTTTGCTCCAAACGCGTCCAAATTTTATTTTTCTTGACCTAGCCGCCACCCCAACCTGGTATAGCCCTTCCATCGCCTCTCCCACGCGTCCTGTCGGGACCCCGAATTTGCAAATCCGGACCCTCTGTGTATTCAGCACTAGTCCAGGAACGCGCTAGTGCACACAGTCTTAACATCGGTAAATATCACAATCATACCAATCGATATTATCAAAGTACTTTATTTAAACAACCAAACTGGTTACTTGACCTTATGGTCAAGTTACAAATGTATGCCTTGCAAGGCGAAACTTATTAAAAGAGAAATAATAGCAGCGGAAAATCAAATAACTTCGTGGCGCCATCCAGTATACCACAGGCAACTGACTGGGCTCGCATCCCTAAGTAGACGGATCCTCTTGGAATTCCTCCTCCGGCCGCGTAGTCTCCTCTTCAACTGGTATTGTGTTGAGGCAAGGGTGAGTACTTGGTACTCAACAAGTCATGCACAGAATGCAAGCTAATATACTATATGCATGGCTTGATACAAAGGAATAGCTCAAGGTATATTTGCGATGAAATGACATTCAAAAGTAATATAAGTAGATTCGAAAGCAGTAGAAATAAGTAAAGCGTAAATAACTTTTCAAGAATTTTAATAAACATTTTGCCCCATCCTAAACCATATTTCCATCATCTTCATTATTAAACCAAACCAACTTCCAAATCCAAGTTATTTTCGTAAAGTCTAACCCTTGATCAGTAATTCCCGAGCATTGTCCAAGATCTGTGGACTCGGCTATTTAAATAGATTCTAAACTCTGCAGAGGTTATGCACTTTACCCACAAGATACAAACAAACACCACAAAGGCGAAGTTCCCGTAACAAAGCCTTTCTAAGCCTCAAACAACACAGTGGTCCTCTCCTGTCAGGTTCTACACCATCCCTTCCCTTAGCCAAGGCGAAGTATGGGACCAACACACCGTTAGATGGGTATCTGGCCACAGCCACGATACGCTCCCCGCATAATCACACAAACGGTGTAATCGACACCCTGAGGCTCCACAAGTGAGTCCTTAGCGACTTAGTCAACTAGGGCCGTCCCATTCCAGCCATGTGGTTGCAAGTATGACCCAGTTCAAAGGCTTGCACGGTTAAGTCCTTAGAGTGACCAGGGCAAGACTACCCGAAAAACCAAATCAACACTCCCAATGCCACAATCGCCCACTGATTACTCTTGCCACATGCCCTGGTCAAAAATCGTTTATCAAACCCCGCTTGATTACCATGCACCACGTGCCATCAACATCACATGATACTTTTCCCAAAACAGGTTCAATATATCATTAAGTCAATATTAACATTTGATTGTCAAAAATCATGTCATGAGCACGTAGCAGGTCTAAGCAGTATACTACAACGGTCTATAACCCATGTTGGCAATTTAATAATGTCCAACTAGTAATCCACAACTAGGGTGACAAGGGTCATGGCACATACTTAAATAATCAAGGTGTCATACAAAGAAATTGGTACTTATCTAACCCCCATGTTTAAACCAAGTATTTTTCTAATTGAACTAGCATGCAATAGTTTAAATCAAAATAGGTTTCAAAATAGGATCAACATGGTCAAAGCACAACTTGCCTTCAAAAAGTACTTGCTCTTGGTCTTGAGTTGGATCCTGAGTCAACACTTCTCCTTCGAATCCTTCCGGCACTTCAACGTCTACTCGTAAAGCGTGCAAATAGCAAATACGCAAATAAACAATAGGCAAAAACATCCCAAAACTCCAAATAAAATCCATAAACAGAGAGAACATAATTTTCTGGATTTTTAGAAACTGGAATCGTTCAAATCGGAGTTAAAATGCAAAAGTTAGGATTATTTAAAGTTTAAATAATTAATTAAATAATATTACAGAGAAAAAACTTTAGTCCAAAAATTAAATAAAATTCATATTTGAGTAGATCTGAATTTTATACAAATTTAGAAATTTGAATCACTCAAATCGGAGTTGAAACGCAAAAGTTATAGGCGTTTGAAATTTGGAACAAAATCTGAAATCATTATTCGAATTAATAAATCATTTTCTTTTTCGGAAATTAATTATTGCGTCAGCATAGACACGTGGCAGCCTCTGATTGGGCGGCTGACGTCAGCCGGTCCATGGACTTGGTCCATGCTTGGCTCGGGTCTACCGTGGACTCGGTCCACAACTCACGGTCGCTGACAGGTGGGGCCTACAGATGACGTCATTGCTGACGCCAAGACACCGGCCGACAGCCGACAAGCGGCCCCACCGTGACGTCGGCGATGTCGCCATGGTGCAGTTCCGCTGTCGCCGACGCCGCGGGCCGGTCGGCCGACATCGCTGCAGGCGCTTGTTGCGCCGACCGCGACGGCCACCTTCCAGGACGCTGCGTGGCACAATCTCGCCGTTGATTCGAAAATCAACGGCCCAGATTGGATCGGGTGACGCACGTTCTGGGGTGAACGTGGCCAATCTGGACCGTTGGATCTAGATCCAACGGCTGGGATTAGATCCGAGGATCTAGACGTGATCTCACCGTGACGGTCAGATCTGGATCGGACGGCTGTCCGAGCTCGCGAGGTTGATGTCGACGCGGCGGCGTTGGCTTGACCGGAGACGAAGACGACGACCTCCCGTGCGGCGTTTCCGTGCAACTCCGGCGTGAAGGCTGGCACTCCCGGGCGCGCGACAGCGATATCGCTTCGGGTTTGGTGTCGCTTAAGACGGCGGATGCGGCGGGGATCAACGAAAAACCGCGGCGGAAGACCTCCTCTACTCCGGCGAGCAATAGCGGGGCGACGGCGGCGGCTCAGGCGAGGTGAGAAGGGGGCTCGGGTGCGGACGGTTGTGCGCTTCCCGATGGCGGCGGCGGCGTATTTAAAGGGGGCCTCGGCTTCCGTGTAGAGCGCGGAAACCGAGGTTGACACGGTGACGGCGGAGGACTCCGGCTCGGATCCGGCGAGGACGACGAAATCGCGGCCGTCCACGTGGCGCGATCAACGGCCACGATGGCTTGGCGCGAACGGGTCCGGTCCGGACACGGCTCGGGTCGGGGTCGGTCGATCATGACCGTTGGATCTCGATCCGACGGTCCACGTGGGTTAAGGTTCAACGTGGTTCGGTCAAGTCGGCTGGCTCGGGTCGGACTCGAGTCCGACTCGGTTCCGACTTCGGTCGGAGGAATAGTACTTGACCCGAGTTGAATTTCCAATGATTTAATATTTAAAATAATTCCAGAATTCATTTAATTCATTAAAAATAGCAAAAGACTCAGAAAAATTCCAGAAAAATTCTGGAAAATATTTTGGATCATTTTGGACTCAAATAAAATATTTCCAACAAAATTTTATTTGCAAAATTAAATTCTTTAATTATTTCAAAATGGAATAAATTCAAATAAATTCCAGATAAATCCAAATAAATTCCAGAAAATTCCAAAAATTTCACCAAAGTGCCAAATCACACATGAATTTAAGAAAAGCAAAATTTTGGGGTGTTACACGTCCACACCCCCTTGGATCTCCTCCAAACCCGACAAACCACCCAATGTCGCCCGAACGTTGGCCAAACTTTGGAGCCGCGTCCTGGGCAGTTCGTCGACTCTTTTCGACATCCATCTTCGCCATGGTGTGCCACAAGGTACCATCTGCTTGCTGTCCAAAATTCAGCCAATTTGGCCTATAGGATCAAAAGTTATGGCCGTTTTAATCTCGAATCTTGCCGAGGCCATAACTCCCTCAATTTTTCGAGTTTGACCGTGAAATTTTTTGTGTAGACTCCTGGGGATGTCCCCTACGTGATGCATATCATGACCCATGGTTTTTCCCTCTGAATTTTGCGCAGCAAATTATTTTCTCCGATCAGACTGCGATTAGACTGCGTTTCAGACAGCGGCAAACTTCCTCGTGCGTTCCCCGCTGTTCCAGAAGGTATTTCTTCAAGCCACCTATGTCACGGTGTGCCTCTTGGTCCCATCTAGCTCTCGGTAAAATTTCGTTAAGTTCGGATCATTATTCTAGAAGTTATAGCCGTGCAAAGTTTAGATCCGAAACCCGTTAATCGGCAGTTTGTGATCAATCCGGAGGGGCGCCGCAAAATCCGCCTATACCGTTGAGTTCGTCTCGCCGCGTTCTACATGGTAGACATTCTCCCTTTGCCATCCCATCCTCCGAAATTTTTTTTATATATTTAGGCCACCGTTTAGCCGTCGCCGCGCGCCGCCTTTTGACGCCGGCTATTTTAGTTCGCTCCAGTCGTGTTGTCGTGTCCGGTGGATTATCATGTACTGTTTTGGACCATCCTTAGAATTCCGTTTGTCTCTGTTTGCCGTCGGAGCCCGATTCCGGCCTAAAACTGTCGTCTTTGACCTAGCCGTTGTCGCAAGTTCGCGTATGGTTAGCCATCCTTGGTAGCGTTTTATCACGGCCATGTCGTTGCACCGACGGTCGCTACCTTGTTTCATGAGTATCCTATCATTGTTTGACCTCCGTCGTTAACGCTCCGTCGTTAATGTCCCACCGTTAACGCTTCGCCGAACGTTCCACCGTTAGCGTTCCGTTGTTAATGTCCCACCGTTAACGCTTCGCCGAACGTTCCACCGTTAGCGTTCCGCTGTTAACGCTTCACCGTTAACGTTCCGTCGTTAACGTTTCGCCATTTACGTTCCATCGTTAACGCTTCATCGTTAACACTTGGCTCTCTTCGCTTCGTTGTCATCGCATGCGTGCATTCATGCAAGAGCCCTAGTGCGATGTCCTCATCTTCTCTATCATCATGACGTGAGCCTAGTCTCATCGTCATATCCTCTTCAAAGCCGAATCAAAACCCTAACCTAAGACCGGTTCGATGGACTAAGTTCATCGTGAGCCGCGTTGTTATCCTTGCAATCTTTCCCGTTGTTTCAATCGTGGTAAGACACTTGTCTTGTCTTATCCCTGAAAACCTAATCTACCATTGAGCTAGACTTCGTTCATGGACTTGGTTGATAGACCATTGGCCATGTGCCATAACCTTATGCCCGATCTAGTCTATCAGTCTTCTTCTCTTTTGTTTGACTGTGTCCGTTCGGTCAACAAAAGTCAACTTCGAGAATCAGTTTAGTTCATTGTGAACTAACATATCCTTATGGGCCCGATCTATAGATCGAGAGCCCATATGTCATTATCCGTCCAATCAAGATAATAACTTCGGAAGAAATATTCTTCGGAATATTATTCTTTCTCTCCCAGTTATTAATCTTTCATTTTCGGTGATTTTCCGAAAGCCCGTTATCTTTTGTCTAATCTTCGATCTAATCCATTCAAGTTTCTAAATTCTTCCAAGCTGTTGTGTCCAATGCTGTTCGATCTTAATTTGGAGTTTATTTGAATTGTCATTTGAGTTTTGTTGTATTTGTGTTTCTTTATCGTTAGACGTGTCGTCCGGAAGTCGTTCTACGGGCTGAAGATCAAGGAAGTGAAGATCGAAGGTCGAGGATCAAGAATCAAGGATAAAGAGTAAAGGACAGTACAATTTGCAAGGGCCAGGCAAGTTGTGCTTTGACCATGTTGATCCCCTTTTCGAAAATTATGTTGTTTCAAATTATTGCATGCTAGTTGGATATAAATTGATTTCAATTAATTTGGGATTAGATATTTAACCTACTTATTATTGCCACCTTGTCTATAATAGCTGTACACCATGATTCATTTGTCACCCTAGGTTTGTTGATTAATAGTTGGTAGCTAAATACTTTGCCGACATGGGTTAGTTAGACCGTCAGTAGCTGCTTAGTCTTGCAACGTACCTTTGACATCATTTTGGAAATACAAAAGCTCAATATTGACTAATAGAATATGCAATGTACTTTGGAACGGTGCGACGTGTTGCTGACACGATGAAGTTGATATGTGGAGGTATTCGTACTTCTTCAATGATGTTGAGTTGTTGTTGGCATTGTGTTGCGCAATAATCAACTGGGGTGAAAAAATGATTTAGACCGGGGCAAGTGGCAAGATTATGATCAGGTGGGCCAGGTGTCGGGACCCCGAATTTGCAAATCCGGACCCTCTGTGTATTCAGCACTAGTCCAGGAACGCGCTAGTGCACACAGTCTTAACATCGGTAAGTATCACAATCATACCAATCGATATTATCAAAGTACTTTATTTAAATAACCAAAGTGGTTACTTGACCTTATGGCCAAGTTACAAATATATGCCTTGCAAGGCGAAACTTATTAAAAGAGAAATAACTGCAGCGGAAAAATCAAATAAACTTCGTGGCGCCATCCAAGATACCACAGTAACCGATCGGGCTCGCATCCCTAAGTAGTCGGGTCCTCTTGGAGTTCCTCCTCCAAAGTGGCGTAATCTCCTCTTCAACTGGTATTGTGTTGAGGCAAGGGTGAGTACTTGGTACTCGACAAGTCATGCACAATGCAAGCTAATATACTATATGCATGGCTTGGTACAAAGGAATAGCTTAAGGTATATTTATGTAAACAAGATTTGACAAGTAATATAAGTAGATTCAAAGCAAGAAAAACAAGTAAAGCATAAATAACTTTTCAAGAAGTTTAAATAACATTTTTCCCCATCCTAAACCATATTTCCATCATCTTCTTTGTTAAACCAACCCAACTTTTCAAATCCAAGTTATTTTCGTAAAATCTAACCCTTGACTCAGTAATTCCCGAGCATTGTCGATCAGTGGACTCGGCTATTCAAATAGATTCTACACTCTGCAGAGGTTATGCACTTTACCCACAAGATACAATCCACTCACCACGTCGTGAATCGCCATACAAGAGTATGCGAATGAGCGATCATAACAAAGCCTTTGAAGCCTCAAACAACACAGGTGGTCCTCTCCTGTTCGTGCTCTACACCATCCCTTCCTTAGCCAAGGCGAAGTATGGGACCAACACACCGTTAGATGGGTACCTGGCCACGACCACGATACGCTCCCCGTACAATCACACAAACGGTGTAATCGACACCCTGAGGCTCCACAAGTGAGTCCTTAGCGACTTAGTCAACTAGGGCCGCCCCATTCCAGCCATGTGGTTGCAAGTATGACCCAGCTTCAAAGGCTTGCAAGGTTAAGTCCTTAGAGTGACCAGGGCAAGACTACCCAAAACCAAATCATCACTCCCAATGCCACAACTGGCCCACCTGATTACTCTTGCCACATGCCCGAAAATCAAGTTTATCAAACCCCAGTTGATTACCATGCACCACGTGCCATCAACTTCACATGATACTTTTCCAAAACAGGTTCAATATATCATTAAGTCCATATTAGCATTTGATTATCCAAAATCATGTTATGAGCACGTAGCAGGTCTAAGCAGCATACTACAACGATCTAAACCCATGTTGGCAATTTAATAATGTCCAACTAGTAAACCACAACTAGGGTGACAAAGGGTCATGGCACATACTTAAGTAATCAAGGTGTCATATAGCAAATTGGTATTTATCTAACCCCCAGGTTTAAACCAAAGTATCTTTCTAATTAAACTAGCATGCAATAGTTTAAATCAAAATAGATTTCAAAATAGGATCAATATGGTCAAAGCACAACTTGCCTTCAAAAAGCACTTGCTCTTGGTCTTGAGTTGGATCCTGAGTCAATACTTCTCCTTCGAATCCCTCCCAGACTTCAACGCCTACTCGTAAAGCGTGCAAATAGCAAATACACAAATAAACACTATGCAAAACGCTCCCAAAACTCCAACTACAATCCAGAAACAGAGAGAACATAATTTTCTGGATTTTTAGAAACTGGAATCGCCAAATTTGGAGTTAAAGCATAAAAGTTATGATTATTTAAAGTTTAAATAATCAATTAAATAATATTACAGAGAAAACTTTAGTCCAAAATTAAATAAAATTCATATTTAGGTAGATCTTAATTTTATACAAATTTAGAAATTTGAATCGCTCCAATCGGAGTTGAAACGCAAAAGTTATAAGCGTTTGAAGTTTGAATCTAAATTTGAAATCATTATTCGAATTAATAAATCATTTTCTTTTTCGGAAATTAATTATTGCGTCGGCATGGACACGTGGCAGCTCTGATTGGCCTGGCGACGCCACCATGGCCCATGGGCTCGGTCCATGCTCACCGTCCACGGTGGACTCGGTCCCACGGCCACGGATCGACATGTGGGCTCACCGTGACGTCATCGGCCCGGACGTCGGCGGGCTCATCCCACGGCCGAGTGGGACCCACCGTGACGTCATGGGTGACGTCGGCGCTGGGTTAGCCATCGACATGCGCCCCTCGACACGCTGCCTCGCGTGTCGGGCCACTGCACGACGCTGCGGACCGACCGCGTCGGTCCAACATCCCGACACGTGGCGCAATCATGACCGTTGATTTGAAAATAAAAGGCGCGGATTAGATCCAGGGTTAACACGTTGAAACTACTCGATGCTCGTGGGCCGCTCGATCTAGATCGGACGGTCCAGATCTAATCCTATAATCGCATCGCTAAAGACGTGGCGATTGTGAACCGCTGATCTTGATCCAACGGTCCCGTATCTAATCGGGTTTCTAGGGTTTGGGAAACACGTGAACTCACCGCTTGTCCGATTCGATCCAACGGTGCACGGCTTCGAGGGGCGATGGCGCGGCGCGGCTTGACCGAGACGGGACGACGACCTTGCCGTCGGCGTTTCGGCGCGCTCCGGCGAGTGAGGTACTCCGAACGCTGCCTCGCCTTGGGAATCCGGATCTGGGCTTGATGACGGCGAGGACGACGGACGGCAATATCGGCGTTTAATCGCGGCGGAACAGACTTCCAACTCCGGCGAGCAATAACGGCGAGACGGTGGGGATCCTAGCGGCGCGAGCTAGGTTTCGAACCGGCGTGGGATGGCGATCTCGGTATGCCCGGGCATTAAATAGCCTCGGCGTCTGGTAAAACGGAGACCTAGCTCTCCACGGCGGCGGACACGCGCGGAGTCCGGACTCGGGCGGAGACGATGAAATCGTGGCCGCCCACGTGGCACAACCAACGGCCACGATCGCTGGGCGCGACGGGTCCGGCCCGACACGGCCGGTCTGGTCGACGGATCTCACCGTTGGATCTTGATCCAACGGTTGGGATTGATTAGGGTTAGGAGTGGGTTCGGTCGAGTCAACTGCTCGGTCGGACTCGAGTCCGACTTCGGTCGGATGAACAAGATTTGACCCGAGTTGGATTTTCCAGCGATTTAATATTTAAAATAATTCCCGATAATTCATTTAATTCATTTAAAAATAGCAAATGACTCGTAAAAATTCTAAAAATTCTGGAAAATATTTTGGATCATTTTGGACTCAAATAAAATATTTCCAACAAAAATTTATTTGCAAATTTAAATTCTTTAATTATTTCAAAATGGAATAAATTCAAATAAATTCCAAATAAATCCAAATAAATTCAGAAAATTCCAAAAATTCACCAAAGTGCCAAATCACACATGAATTTAAGAAAAGCAAAATTTTGGGGTGTTACAAACCTCCCCCTTAATAGAATCTCGCCCCTAGATTCAGGGCTTACTAAAGGAATAGGTTTGGAAATTCTTTCTTCAAATCCTCTTCGCGCTCCCAAGTCGCTTCACTTTCTTCATGGTTGCTCCAAGAACTCTACAGAATCGGGTTGACTTGTTTCTAGTTTCTCGATCCATTGTGTCTAGAATCCTCACAGGTGCTCCTTATAAGTCAAGTCCTTATGCAACTCAATTGACTCTAGCGTGTCTGCTCTCAGAACTCGGAGACACTTCTTTAATCGACACATGGAATACGTCATGCACTCCGCCAACGATCGTGGCAACTCCGGTGGTAGGCAACTTCACCTCTGCGACTCAAAATCTTAAATGGTCCAACATAGCAGAGTGCGAGTTTCCCTTTGGCATGGAAACTCTTAACTCCCGAGAGGCGTAACTCGAGGTATACAAAGTCTTCTCGTTCAAAACTCAAATCTCGCGACGATTGTCAAAGATAACTCTTTTGTCGTGATTGGGCTATCCTCAACCTTTCCCTAATCATAGCGACCGCTCTTCACCTCTTGAAGAATATCAGGCCCAAAGACACGCGCCACGGCCTCATTCCAATTCAATGGCGTCCGACAGGTCGACCATACAAAGGCCTCAAAAGGTGACATCAAAACTAGCCTCGATAACTATTGTTGTAACTAAACTCGGCATACGGCAAACTTTTATCCCAAGAGGTAGCATAAGCCAATGCACAAGCTCTTAACATATCCTCGAATCTGGTTGACTCTTTCTGCCTGGCTCCATCCGTCTGTGGGATGATAAGTCAGATCTTGAAGTTTAAACGGGTTCCCATGGCTTCATGCAACTTATTCCGTAACCTTGAGGTAAATTGGGTACCTCGTCCGATACAATCCTCCTTGGCACTCGTGCAAACAAACAATCCTCGATCATGTACAACTCTGCTAACTTATCTCCCGAGTAAGTGGTCTTCACGGGATAAAATGGGCTACTTTAGTCAAGCGATCCACTATAACCCATATGGAGTCATAACCTCCTTGAGTCTTCGGCAAACCGTAATGAAATCCATTCGATTTCCTCCCACTTCCACTCGGTATTTTCACTGTAGCAATCCTGCTGGTCTCGATGCATTGCCTTGACTCTCGGCATACGCCGCACAATGCAACATGCTCGGCAACTTCACGTTTCATACTCGGCCACCGTAATCTCTCCTTCAGATCCTCGATACATCTTGGCGCTTCCAGGATGAATCGAGTACTTAGAGTCATGGGCTTCTTCCGTAATCGCTTGCTTTAACTCCTTTTGTTAGGCACACAAATGCGATCCTTCATCCATAACGTGCCTTGCTCGTCTAGCTTGAAATCCTTTGCCTTGCCTTCCTCCATTTTGGACTTAATCCTACGGATCTTGTCATCATCCTTCCGTCCTTCTCGGATCTGGTCCTCTAAAGTAGGCTTTACTTCCAAGGCGGCCAAGAATCCGCTAGGTACAACCTCAATCTTCATTTTCAAAATCCTCACATAACTCATCCCGACTTGTGGCTAGCAACGCTCACGGTATGGCTTTTCCGGCTCGGGCGTCGGCTACTACGTTGGCCTTCCCAGGATGGTAATGGATTCCAACATTATAGTCCTTGATTAACTCCAACCATCTCCTCGCCTCATATTCAGATCATTGGGTGAATATGTACTTAAGGCTCTTATGATCCGTATATACCTCACATCTGTTTCCAATCGATAGTGACGCCATATCTTCAAAGCATGCACTACGCGGCTAACTCTAGGTCATGTGTCGGATAATTTTCCTCATGCGGCCTCAATCGCCTTGATGCATAAGCGGCGACCTTTCCATTCTGCATCGGACACATCCAAGTCCTTGGCGCGATGCGTCACAATAAATATCGAAGCTTTGAGCAACATCCTAGAACTAACACCTGCGATGTCAATCGCTTCTTCACTCCAAATCCTTCCTCACATTCTCAAGCGCCCATGCAAACTTCTTTTCCTTCTTCAGCAATTGCGTAAGAGGTTTCGCAATTGTCGAAAAACCTTCGATGAAACGGCGGTAATATCCTGCCATTCCAAGGAAACTCGAACTGGGTCACGCCTTCTGCTCCCAATGTAACACAGCTTCTACTTTGCTTGGATCTACTGGCGACTCCTTCATGCGGTCATTACATGTCCAAGAAACTCCACCTTGTCCTTCCAAAATCACACTTGCTGAACTTGGCGAAAAGTTGTCGTTCCTCAGCTTTTCCAAAACTCGCCTTAAGTGTTCGGCATGTTCATCCTCTGCCTTGGAGTAGACTAGGATATCGTCTATGAACACGACGACAAACTTGTCCAAATATTCCATGAACACCTTATTCATCATATTCATGAAATAAGCTGGCGCATTGGTCAGTCCAAAGGACATAACTGTAAACTCGTAATGTCCATATCTTGACGAGAATGCAGTCTTGAATATCTCCCGATCGGATCTTCAATCGATGGTATCCCGATCTCGGATCAATCTTGAGAAAACTCCGGCTCCTCTTAATCGATCAAACAAATCATCAATCCTGGGTAGCGGATACTTATTTTTCACGGTGACTTCATTGAGTGCACGGTAGTCAATGCACATCCCGAAACTCCCGCCCTTCTTCTTGACAAACAAAACTGGTGCTCCCCACGGCACTAACTTGGTCTCGATAAATCCTTTCTCCATTAACTCTTCTAGTGTTTCTTCATCTCTACCAACTCCTCGGTAGACATCCGATAGGGTCTCTTTGCTATCGGTCTTTGTGCATACAAGTTCTATCACAAACTCTATGTCCCTGTCTCCGGCATACTGTAGATCCTCGGGAAAACGCCTGTGTACTCATTCACTACCGAACATCCTCTATGCTGATTGCCTTGGTACCGTTAACCATCAATCGTCCATCTCTAATCGCAGTGGCTTGAAATTCCACTTTCTTCCCACACGGGCTCTCAATCGAGATAGTTCTTCGTCCACAATCCAATACAATTGTGCTTGGATAACCAATCCATTCCCAATATAACATCTAAGGTCCGGGTCTCCAAAATTATAAGGTTTGCTAGGAACTCTATTCCATCTATTAGTATTCTCACCCGGAACATCCTACTTCCGTTCGGAGTTCGGAACCAGGGGTTTGAACTAAAAGCATGCACTTAAGTCTTGCAATTCTCAAGTCATTTCTAGTAGCAAAGCCTTGCGAAACAAACGAATGCAAGCTCCGAGTCAAACATCAAGCTGTGCAGTCTTGAGTTAACAAGTAACTTACCCGATCGACGTCAGTAGCATTTTGCAAAGTGCATCCGCGGTGACATGGTTGACTCGGCCTCTCACCACGGCCTGGGGTGTGGCTCTGATGCTTTGGCGTCCTAGCTGGGTGGTTCCTAGTTTGAAGCGAATCGTCGCTCTGCTGTCTTCTTTGGACAAGCTGTTGGCAAAGTGTCCTGGCTCGTTCTGATTGTAGCGGCGTCTCACTGTTCCTTCTTTGTCGCCTGGGGTAGCGTTTCTAGCGGTGAAGTGCAGTAGTTTTGATTGGCAGGTCTTGGTGCCGGAGGGTGTCCTTGTTGCATTCTCGTGGTTGGAATCAAGAATTGATTTGGTGCAACTCTCAAAGCTATTGCGTTCGACGTGATCCTTCTTTGTTGCATCCTGCGCTTCTGTTCTCATCCAGTTCCTTGCGCTTGTCCTCAAGAATAAGCGCCTTATTCACCAACTCTTGGAAATCTGAAAGGTGTGGGTGATCAACCCTACTTGCAATCTGAGTTAAGTCCCTTCATGAAACGAGACTGCCTGGATTTATCCGTCGCTACATCCTCAAAAAGCGTAGCGTGCTAATCAGGTGAACTTGTTCAGTAGTCGCCACCGGGCCGATTACCTTGCTTCTTGCTCAACTCCTCCTTCTTAAGGTCCATAATTCCTTCAGGCACGTGATATCTTCGGAATGCACCGTGAACTCTTCCCAAGTGATATCTTGAGGGTTCTCTGCGTGGCACGTAAGTTCTCCCACCATTCGGCCGTTCCTTCCAACCGATGAGAAGCGTAAAGTACCTTCTCATTCCCTATGCATTGAGCTATGTGTAGCTTCCTCTCAATTGATCTTAACCAATCGTCGGCCTCCAGCGGATTGGCATTCCCAGAGAAAGTGGGTGGGTGAGTCCTCATGAACTCGACACCTTGTATTCGGGCGTGGTCCCTGATTAACTTGATTAGCAAAGTGGCCTGAGCAAAGGACGTGCTGCATTTGTTGCATCATAGCATGCATCAATCAGTCTGAGCAGCAAGAAATGCTCCAAAATTCTGCACATCCAGATGGCGGTCTTGGTGCTCCATCATTGGGGTTTTCTGTTGGCGAGATCCACTCCCATTGCTTCCAAAGTTCCCACGGGTGTTCACCATCTGCTGATTGCTCTAGGTTTAGAGATGAGGGAAACAAGAATAGACAAGTAATATGGAACTTATGCGGGGCGAAAGGGGTAACTTTAAGGTCCATCTTTATTATTAATAACTTGGTATGGCTGCTTACAATGCCTAAGGGCCTTGCAACACATACTGCACACTCAGCAAACAAAGCAAATCCAAATCGAACTAACTCTGGAGTCTAACGCCTAAAGGGTGACTCTTTATTTTATGACGCGACTCGGCGAAGGAGTCTCACTATAGAACCTAAGCTCACTCATCGAGAAAACCTCCACGGCCTGGGTACGGGTGCTGCGGCATAGGCGCGAAACGATCGCCATGTCCAGCAACTGTGTCCTCTGTGGTAGTCGAAGAAGCAGTGTCCTCATCGAGATCTGACTCCTCTGGATCTGGCTCGTGTAGCTCGAGTACTGGCTCTGGGTCTGGTCCGTACAAAGTCATCTCCAACTCGTCAATCCTTCGTAGAAGGTGTGCCACATACTCTTGAGCTTCCCGCCATCTGTCACAAGAGTGCTTTACGTAAGAACTCAGAATTTTTAAATTGTGACAAGGTAAGGGAAAATTTCAGCAAGAGACAAGAAAAGAGAGAAGGGGATAAGTCGAGATGTCATTTCTTGTCTTCACAAATTTTCAGATTTAGAAAATAGGTTTTATCCTCACTACGACCATTCTAGCTTAGGGTTGAGCCTACAGTCAAGTATGGCTCTGATACCACCTCTGTCGGGACCCCGAATTTGCAAATCCGGACCCTCTGTGTATTCAAAGACTAGTCCAGAACGCGCTAGTGCACACAGTCTTAACATCGGTAAGTATCACAATCATACCAATCGATATTATCAAAGTACTTTATTTAAATAACCAAAGTGGTTACTTGACCTTATGGCCAAGTTACAAATATATGCCTTGCAAGGCGAAACTTATTAAAAGAGAAATAACTGCAGCGGAAAAATCAAATAAACTTCGTGGCGCCATCCAGTATACCACAGGCAACTGACTGGGCTCGCATCCCTAAGTAGTCGGGTCCTCTTGGAGTTCCTCCTCCAATGCTGGCGTAATCTCCTCTTCAACTGGTATTGTGTTGAGGCAAGGGTGAGTACTTGGTACTCAGCAAGTCATGCACAGAATGCAAGCTAATATACTATTTGATTGGTTTGGTAAAAAGTAATAGCTTAAGGTATATTTACGATGTGACATTTGACAAGTAATATAAGTAGATTCGAAAGCAGTAAAAACAAGTAAAGCATAAATAACTTTTCAAGAAGTTTAAATAACATTTTTCCCCATCCTAAACCATATTTCCATCATCTTCTTTGTTAAACCAACCCAACTTTTCAAATCCAAGTTATTTTCAGAAAATCTAACCCTTGACTGTAATTCCCGAGCATTGTCCTGCGGACTCGGCTATTCAAATAGATTCTACACTGCAGAGGTTATGCACTTTACCCACAAGATACAATCCACTCACCACGTCACTGAATCGCCATACAAGAGTATGCGAATGAGCGATCATAACAAAGCCTTTCTAAGCCTCAAACAACACAGGTGGTCCTCTCGGTTCGTGCTCTACACCATCCCTTCCTTAGCCAAGGCGAAGTATGGGACCAACACACCGTTAGATGGGTACCTGCCACGACCACGATACGCTCCCCGCATAATCACACAAACGGTGTAATCGACACCGGAGGCTCCACAAGTGAGTCCTTAGCGACTTAGTCAACTAGGGCCGTCCCATTCCAGCCATGTGGTTGCAAGTATGACCCAGTTCAAAGGCTTGCAAGGTTAAGTCCTTAGAGTGACCAGGGCAAGACTACCCGAAAACCAAATCATCACTCCCAATGCCACAATCGCCCACTGATTACTCTTGCCACATGCCCCGCCGAAATCATTTATCAAACCCCAGCTTGATTACCATGCACCACGTGCCATCAACTTCACATGATACTTTTCCAAAACAGGTTCAATATATCATTAAGTCCATATTAGCATTTGATTATCCAAAATCATGTTATGAGCACGAAAGTGTGTCTAAGCAAAGATACTACAACGATCTAAACCCATGTTGGCAATTTAATAATGTCCAACTAGTAAACCACAACTAGGGTGACAAAGGGTCATGGCACATACTTAAGTAATCAAGGTGTCATATAGCAAATTGGTATTTATCTAACCCTGTGTTTAAACCAAAGTATCTTTCTAATTAAACTAGCATGCAATAGTTTAAATCAAAATAGATTTCAAAATAGGATCAATATGGTCAAAGCACAACTTGCCTTCAAAAAGCACTTGCTCTTGGTCTTGAGTTGGATCCTGAGTCAATACTTCTCCTTCAATCCCTCCCAAGACTTCAACGTCTACTCGTAAAGCGTGCAAATAGCAAATACACAAATAAACACTATGCAAAAAGATCCCAAAACTCCAAATAAAATCCATAAACAGAGAGAACATAATTTTCTGGATTTTTAGAAACTGGAATCGTCAAATTTGGAGTTAAAACGCAAAAGTTATGATTATTTAAAGTTTAAATAATCAATTAAATAATATTACAGAGAAAAACTTTAGTCCAAAAATTAAATAAAATTCATATTTAGGTAGATCTTAATTTTATACAAATTTAGAAATTTGAATCGCTCAAATCGGAGTTGAAACGCAAAAGTTATAAGCGTTTGAAGTTTGAATCTAAATTTGAAATCATTATTCGAATTAATAAATCATTTTCTTTTTCTGAAATTAATTATTGCGTCAGCATGGACACGTGGCAGCTCCTGATTGGCCTGCTGACGTCAGCCGGTCCATGGGCTCGGTCCATGCTCACCGTCCACGGTGGACTCGGTCCCACGGCTCACGTGGATCGACATGTGGGCCACTCGGGTGACGTCATCGCCGACGTCGGCTGGCTCATCCACGGCAGTGGGACCCAGCGTGACGCCATGGGTGACGCCGGCGCTGGGTTAGCCAGCGACATGCGGGCCTTCGACACGCGCGGGCCCGTGTCGGCGTCACACGCACGCTGCGTGGGCCACGACCGCGTCGGTCCAACTTCCCGACACGTGGCGCAATCACGACCGCTGATTTGAAAATCAACGGCGCGGATTAGATCCAGGGTTAACACGTTGAAACTACTCGATGCTCGTGGGCGTTCGATCTAGATCGGACGGCCCGTATCTAATCCTATAATCGCCTTTGCTACAAGACGTGGCGATTGTGAACCGCTGGATCTTGATCCAACGGCCCGCATCTAATCGGGTTTCTAGGTTTGGGAAACACGTGAACTCACCGCTGCCGTCCGATCTGGATCCAACGGCACGGCTTCGAGGGAGCGATGGCACGCGGCGGCGGCTTGACCGGAGACGGGACGACGACCTTGCCGTCGGCGTTGGCGCGCTTCCGGCGGAGTGAGGTACTCCGAACGCTGCCTCGCCTTGGGAATCCGGATCTGGGCTTGATGACGGCGGAGGACGACGGACGGCAGCAATATCGGCGTTTAATCGCGGCGAATGCATTTCCAACTCCGGCGAGCAATAACGGCGAGACGGTGGGGATCCTAGCGGCGCGAGCTAGGTTTCGAACGTGGGATGGCGATCCTCGGTATGCCCCGGGCATTAAATAGCCTCGGCGTCGTGCAAACGGAGACCTAGCTCTCACTGGCGCGACACGGCGGCGAGTCCACGGACTCGGGCGGAGACGATGAAATCGTGGCCGTCCACGTGGCACAACCAACGGCCATGATCGCGCCCGCGGCCGGTCGTCGGACACGGCTTCTCTGGTCGGACGGATCTCGTTGGATCTTGATCCAACGGTTGGGATTGATTAGGAGTTAGAGTGGGTTCGGTCGAGTCAATCGGCTCGGTCGGACTCGAGTCCGACTTCGGTCGGATGAACGATTTGACCCGAGTTGGATTTTCCAGCGATTTAATATTTAAAATAATTCCCAGTAATTCATTTAATTCATTTAAAAATAGCAAATGACTCAGAAAAATTCCAGAAAAATTCTGGAAAATATTTTGGATCATTTTGGACTCAAATAAAATATTTCCAACAAAAATTTATTTGCAAATTTAAATTCTTTAATTATTTCAAAATGGAATAAATTCAAATAAATTCCAGAAAATTCCAAAAATTCACCAAAGTGCCAAATCACACATGAATTTAAGAAAAGCAAAATTTTGGGGTGTTACACCAGGTGTGGCGCCGGAAAGGTTGATTTGGTTCTTCGGGTAGTCTTGCCCTGGTTGCCTAAGGACTTAACCTTGCAAGCCTTTGAACTGAGTCAATAATGCAACCACATGTCCGGAATGGGACGGACCTAGTTGATTAAGTCCCTAATAACTTGCTTGTGATACCTCGGGGTGTCAACTTGTAACACCCCAAAAATTTGCTTTTCTTAAATTCATGTGTGATTTGGCACTTTGGTGAATTTTTGGAATTTTCTGGAATTTATTTGGATTTATTTGGAATTTATTTGAATTTATTCCATTTTGAAATAATTAAAGAATTAAACTTTGCAAATAAAAATTTGTTGGAAATATTTTATTTGAGTCCAAAATGTTTTCCAGAATTTTTCTGGAATTTTTCTGTGTCTTTTGCTATTTTTAATGATTTAATTGAATTTCTGAGAATTTAATTGGATTAATTAAATCGAGTTGGTTTCACTGTTCCTCCGACCGAGCTCGAGTCAGACTCGAGTCCGAGTCCAACCCGAACCGACCGCGCCCGTGGTTGAGCCGAACCCACTCGGCCGAAACCCTACGCGCGTGACCGTTGGATCAAGATCCAACGGCCCACGTTGTGCTACGTCGCCGGACCCGAGTCCGACCGAGCCAGCCAACTCGCCGAACCGGACCCGAGTCCAACTCACGCGACCGTTGGATCTGGATCCAACGGTTCACGTTGTGCCATGTCGCCCTCTCGGTGTCGCCGTCGGACTCCGCCGCTGCGTCGGAGTGGACCTCGGTTTCCGCGCGTTTCACGGACGCCGTGGGCCATATTTAATGCTCCGTCTTTCGTGTCGTGACCTAGACTTCCGTGCGCACCTGTAGCCCTAGCCAACATCGCCCGAGCCGCCGTGGTTGCGCCGGAGTTGATTGTGTGTTCCGCCGCGGTTTTCCGTTGTTTCCGTCGCCGTCTGCCATCCTCCGTCGCCGTTGAGGTCAGATCCAGAACCGCAAGAGCCAGCCGCGTCGGAGGGAACCTTCCACTTCACCGGAGCACACCCGCAACACCGCTGCTATCGTCGTCGTCTCCATCTCCGGCCAGCAAGCACCGCCGTGGACATCGCCGTGACCTCGAAGCTTTTCAACCGTCGGATCTCCATCGCACGGACCAGATCGCGCCACGTCACCCGCCGGTGAGATCCACGTGCTAAACCCCTTATCCAATCTCAGCCGTTAGATCTAGATCGTACGGTTAGCGTTAACCGCGTTATACGCGTTAGATTGGATCCCAACCGTTGGAAATAGATCCAACGGTCCAGATTAACCGCGTTAACCCAAACGCGTGAAACCCAGATCGAATCCGAACCGTCGGATTTCAAATCAACGGCCCGGATTGCGCCACGTAGCGGAAGCTTGATCGCCGCGGTCAGCCAGCGTGGCGTGGAGTCACCGACACGCCGCCCGCGTGTCGGGCCGATCGCACCATGACGCCACGCCGACGTCATGGCGACTGCGCACGCCACCGCCACCCGGCCGCGGCGGTGACGCCAAAGAATGACGTCACCGATGGGTCCCACTGCCGCCAGCTGAGTCCCGCCGACGTCGGCCGATGACGTCACCCCTGCGGTCCCACTCCGATCCACACGTGAGCCGTGGACCAGGTCCACGGTTGACCCGAGCCAAACCATGGACCACGTCCATGAACTGGCTGACGTCAGCAGACCAATCAGAGGCTGCCACGTGTCACTGCTGATGCAATAAATTAATTTCCGAAAAAGAAAATGATTTATTAATTCGAAATAATGATTTCAGATTTTGATTCAAACTTCAAACACTTATAACTTTTGCGTTTTAACTCCGAATTGAGTGATTCAAATTTCTAAATTTGTATAAAATTGAGATCTACCTAACGATGAATTTTATTTAATTTTTGGACAAAAGTTGTTCTCTGTAATATTATTTAATTGATTATTTAAACTTCATAATGATATAACTTTCGCGTTTAAACTCCGAATTTGACGATTCCAGTTTCTAAAAATTCATAAAATTATGCTCTCTCTGTTTATGAACTTATTTGGATGTTTGGACACTTTTTGTCTACTGTTTTATTCATTGGTTGCTATTTGCACGCGTTACGAGTAGACGTTGAAGTGCCGGAAGGATTCGAAGGAGAAGTATTGACCCAGGAGCCAGCTCAGGACCAAGAGCAAGTACTTTTTGAAGGCAAGTTATGCTTTGACCATATTGATACTATTTTGAAACCTATTTTGATTTAACTTATTGCATGCTAGTTCAATTAGAAAATACTTTACTTAATTCTGGGGAATTAGGTAAATGCCTAATTGCTGTATGACACCTTGGTTAATTAAATATGTGCCATGACCCTTGTCACCCTAGTTGTGGATTACTAGTTGGACATTATTAAATTGCCAACATGGGTTTTTAGACCGTTGTAGTATATTGCTTAGACCTGCTACGTGCTCATGACATGATTTTGGACAATCAAATGTTAATATTGACTTAATGATATATTGAAGCTGTTTTGGAAAAGTATCATGTGTTGTGATGTTGATGGCACATGGTGCATGGTAATCAACTGGGGTTTGATAAATAGTTTTTGACCGGGGCATGTGGCAAGAATGATCAGGTGGGCCAGTTGTGGCACCGGGAATGTTGGTTTGGTTCTTCGGGTGGTCTTGCCCTGGTCACCCTAAGGACTTAACCTTGCAAGCCTTTGAACTGGGTCAAACGTGCAACCACATGTCTGTAATGGGACGGACCTAGTTGATTAAGTTGCTAATAACGTACCTATGGGACCTCAGGATGTCAACTACACCCTTTGTGTAGTTGTGCGGGAGCGCGTCTGGGCTGCGGCCAGGTACCCATCTAACGGTGGCTTGACCTAAACTTCACCTTTGCTAAGGGAAGGGTTAGTGTGCAACACCGGAGAGGACCACTTGTATTGTTAGAGGTTTCCGAAAGACTTTGTTACGGGAACTCGCCTTTCTGGTGTTTGACTGTATCTTGTGGGTAAAGTGCATAACCTCTGCAGAGTGTAAAATCTATTCGAATAGCCGTGTCCGCGGTATTGGACATCGCTCGGGAATTACAGTCAAGGGTTAGACTTTCTTGAAAATAACTTGGACTTGAAAGGTTGGGTTTGGTTCAATAATGATGTTGATGGAAATGTGGATTTAGGATTGGGAAAGATGTTTATTTAACTCTTGAAAAAGTTGTTAATGATATACTTGTTTCTCCGCTTTGAATCTACTTATATTATTTGTTAAATGTCTGTTTCGCAAATATACCTTGAGCTACTCCTTTGTATCAAGCCATTCATGTAGTATATTAGCTTGCATTCTCGCATGACTTGCTGAGTACCAAAGTACTCACCCTTGCCACAATACAACACCAGTTGAAGAAGAATCTACACCAGCTTTGGAGGAGGAGCTTCCGGAGGAACCGTCTACTTAGGAGCGAGCCCGATCGGTTGCCTGTGGTATACTGGATGGCGCCACGAAGTTATCTTATTTTTTCGCTGCTATTATTTCTCTTTTAATAAGTTTCGTCCTGCGAGGCGTATATTTGTAACTCGACCATAAGGTCGAGCAACCAGTTTGACTATTTAATTAAAGTACTTTATTAGTATCGAGTGGTATGATTGTGATATTTACCGATGTTAAGACTATGTGCACTAGCGCGTTCCTGGACTAGTGCTGAATACACAGAGGGTCCGGATTTGCAGATTCGGGTCCCGACAGAGGTGGTATCAGAGCCATACTGACCGTAGGCTCACCCATAGCTAGAATGGTCGTAGTGAGGATAAAACCTATTTTCTAAAGATAAAATTTGTCAAGATAATGAATGAATTCTCGACTTACCCCTTTTCTTCCTTGTTCATACCCCTGCTGAGTTCTTTTCGTCTTCCACATTGGTTTTAAAGTGTTGCGTTCTTACGCAAGTATCCTTTGACAGATGATGATGAAGAACAACTACACCGAGTGTGAAGGAGGCTATGCCGCCGAGTTGTGGCGTATGCTCTAGTTTCTTGGAGGTTTTGAGAGGCCGCTCTACCAAGGAACTACACTTGTGCAAGCAGGACTGGTCACAGGATGGGATGTCCGGATCACGGTGTATGCCCGAGAGAAGACCAAGTTCAGTCGCCCTTTTCACTTCACCGCCAGGAGGTCTACCTTTGAGATGGGAATCCAGGAAGTGTCGCGTCGAGCGATGCAGCAGATCGCTCGCACTTACTCCAGGGAGCTGGAAGGCACAGTGTTCCATCACCACCCACGCCGAGACAACAGAGCTCAACGGAAGCCGATAGAAGATGAGGATGCTACCGTCACTCACTTAGCCAGATTCGTCGCTGCTCAGGAGGAGCTGATCGAAGACACAGTTCAGGAGTTGAAGAAGGCTCGTGAGCAGGTTGAGGAAGAGAAGAAGCACTTGGAGAATGCTCGTGAGTATGTCGCTTTTGCTGCGGAAAGAATCGCAGAATTGGAAACTGCACTGTATGGCCAAGGTCCCGATCCAGTGTTGGAGTTGGACGCTCCAGACCCAGAGGAGGAACCAGAAGAGGCGCCACCTGCACCCGCGCCACAGCCACAGCAACAGCCAGATCCAGAGTCAGAGGAAGACGCCGCGTCGTCAACCACAAATGCGATTCAGCTGGTGGCATGGCGATTGTTTCGCGCCTATGCCGTCGCACCCGCCGCGAGGAGGCAGTGGAGGTTTTCTCGACGAGTGAGCATAGGTTTTGCTATTAGGACTCCTTCGTCGAGTCGTGTTATAGAATAAGAGTCACCCTTAAGAGTCGATTTGGATTTTCATTGTTTGCTGAGTGTGCAGTATGTGTTGCAGGCCCTTAGGCATTGTAAGCAACCATACCAAGTTATTATTATTAATAATAAAGTTGGATTTTGAGTTACACTTTTCCCCCGCATAAGTTTCCCTAATACTTGTCTATTCTTGTTCCCTCTCATCTCTAAAACCGTGGAGCAATCGACAGATGGTGAACACCCGCGGAAACCTTGGAGGCAATGGCAGTGGTTCTCACCCAATAGAAAACCCCAATGATGGAGCACCAGCACCGCCAGTTGATATGCAGAATTTCGGAGCTTTTCTTGCTGCTCAGACTCAGTTGATGCATGCCATGATGCAACAGATGCAGCACGTCACCGCCCAGGCCACTGCTAACCAAGTCAATCAGGGACAACGCCAGAATACAACACTGTCAGAGTTCATGAGGACTCATCCACCCATTTTCTCCGGGAATGCTAACCCGTTGGAAGCCGATGACTGGTTAAGGTCAACTGAGAGGAAGCTACACATTGCTCAATGCATAGGAAATGAGAAGGTACTCTACGCTTCTCATCAGTTGGAAGGAACAGCCGCTGAATGGTGGGAGAACTTCTGTGCCACGTAAGAGAACCCTCAGGACATCGCTTGGGAGGAGTTCACAGCTGCGTTTCATCAGTATCACGTGCCTGAAGGAATCATGGATCTCAAGAAGGAGTTCAGAGCACTGAAGCAAGGTAATCAGCCAGTGGCCGAATACCTGAATAAGTTCACACAGCTTGCACGCTACGCACCTGAGGATGTAGTGACAGATAAAGCCAGACAGTCTCGCTTCATGAAGGGACTTAACTCAGGACTGCAGGTGGGACTGATCACCCACACCTTTCCAGATTTCCAAGAGTTGGTGAATAAAGCGCTTATTCTTGAGGACAAGCGCAAGGAACTGGGTGAGAACAGGAAGCGCAGGATGCAGCATCAGGGATCGCGTCAGGGATCGCAGCAACGTTTGAGAGTTGCGCCAAATCAGTTTTTCAGATTCCAGCCGCAGAGTGCTACAAGGACACCGTCACCAGCACCAAGACCGGTCAATCAGAATTATCAGACCCTAGCACCAGCCAGAAACGCCGCTTCAGGCAGTCAACAAGGGACAGTGAGACGCTGTTACAATTGCAACGAGCCAGGACACTTTGCCAATAGTTGTCCTAAGAAGACAGCAGGAGTGACCCCAGTTCGCTTCAATCTGGGATCCACACTAGCCAGGACGCTAGCACCAGGAGCTGCACCTCAGACTGTGGTGAGAGGCCGAGTCAATCATGTCACCGCAGATGCACTGCAGAATGCTACAGACGTCGTACTGGGTAAGTTACTTGTTAACTCAGTACCTGCAATAGTTTTGTTCGATTCTGGAGCTTCGCATTCTTTTGTTTCTCAAATCTTTGCTGCTAAAAATTATTTGGAGATTGCAAGACTTAAATGCATGCTTTTGGTTCAAACCCCTGGTTCCGAACTCCGAACGAAAGTAGGATGTTCTGGGGTGAGAATACTAATAGATGGGATAGAGTTCCTAGCGAACCTTATTATTTTGGAGACCCAGACCTTAGATGTTATTTTGGGAATGGATTGGTTATCCAAGCACAAGGCCGTATTGGATTGTGGACGAAGGACTATCTCAGTTGAGAGCCCGTGTGGAAAGAAAGTGGAATTTCAAGCTACTGCCGTCAGAGATGGACAGTTGATGGTTAACAGTGCCAAGGCAATCAGCATAGAAGATGTCTCAGTAGTGAATGAGTATCCGGATGTTTTTCCTGAAGATCTACCGGGTATGCCACCAGACAGAGATATAGAGTTTGTGATAGAGCTTGTACCTGGTACAACGCCGATAGCAAAGAGACCTTACCGGATGTCCACCGAAGAATTGGTAGAAATGAAGAAGCAACTCGAGGAGTTGATTGAGAAAGGATTCATCAGACCGAGTTCATCGCCGTGGGGAGCGCCAGTTTTGTTTGTCAAGAAGAAGGACGGGAGTTTCAGGATGTGCATTAACTACCGTGCACTCAATGAAGTCACCGTGAAGAATAAGTACCCGCTACCCAGGATTGATGATTTGTTTGATCAGTTGAGAGGAGCCGGAGTTTTCTCAAAGATTGATCTGAGATCGGGATACCATCAGTTGAAGATCCGATCAGAAGATATTTCGAAGACCGCATTCTCATCAAGATATGGACATTACGAGTTTACAGTTATGTCTTTTGGTTTGACGAATGCGCCAGCCTATTTCATGAATATGATGAACAAGGTGTTCATGGAGTATTTGGACAAGTTTGTCATTGTGTTCATAGATGACATCTTAGTTTACTCCAAGACAAAGGATGAACATGCAGAGCACTTAAGAAGAGTTTTGGAAAAGTTGAGGGAACAGCAACTTTTCGCTAAGTTCAGTAAGTGTGACTTTTGGAAGGACAAGGTGGAGTTCCTTGGACATGTAATGACCGCAGAAGGAGTCGCCGTTGATCCAAGCAAGGTAAAAGCTGTGTTACATTGGGAACAGCCGAAGACCGTGACCCAGATCCGGAGTTTTCTTAGAATGGCAGGTTACTACCGCCGTTTCATTGAAGGCTTTTCGACAATTGCGAAACCTCTTACGCAATTGTTGAAAAAGGAGAAGAAGTTTGCATGGACGCCAGAGTGCGAAAAAGGTTTTCAAGAGTTGAAGAAGCGATTGACATCAGCCCCGGTGTTGGTTCTACCGGACGTTAATCAATGCTTCGATATTTATTGTGATGCATCGCGTCAAGGACTTGGATGTGTACTGATGCAGAATAGAAAGGTCGTCGCTTATGCATCAAGACAGTTGAGGCCACATGAGGAGAATTATCCGACGCATGACCTAGAGCTAGCTGCCGTAGTGCATGCTTTGAAATTATGGCGTCACTATTTAATTGGAAACAGATGTGAAGTATACACGGACCATAAGAGTCTTAAGTACATCTTCACCCAATCAGACCTGAACATGAGGCAGAGGAGATGGTTAGAGTTGATCAAAGATTATAATGTTGGAATCCATTACCATCCAGGAAAGGCTAATGTAGTTGCCGATGCTCTGAGTCGGAAAAGCCATACGGTGAACATGTTGCTTGCCACAAGTCAGGATGAGCTATGTGAGGATTTCCAGAGAATGCAGATTGAAGTGGTACCAGAAGGATTCTTAGCCGCATTGGAAGTGAAGCCTACCCTGGAGATCAGATCCAAGAAGGACAGGAAGATGATGACAAGATCCGCAGGATTAAGTCCAACATGGATGAAGGCAAGGCAGAGGACTTCAAGTTGGATGAGCAAGGCTCGTTATGGATGAAGGATCGCATTTGTGTGCCGAACAAGAAGGAGCTGAAGCAGTTGATTCTACGAGAAGCCCATGACTCAAAGTATTCCATTCATCCTGGAAGTGCCAAGATATATCAGGATTTAAAAGAAAGATTCTGGTGGCCGAACATGAAGTGTGAAGTTGCCGAGCATGTTGCGCTGTGCGACATATGCCAGAGAGTCAAGGCAATGCATCAGAGGCCAGCAGGATTGCTACAGCCGTTGAAGATACCTGAGTGGAAGTGGGAGGAGATCGGAATGGATTTCATTACCGGTTTGCCTAAGACTCAAGGAGGATATGATTCTATATGGGTTATAGTGGATCGCTTGACTAAGGTGGCCCATTTTATCCTTGTGAAGACCACTTACTCGGGAGATAAGTTAGCAGAGTTGTATATGACCAGGATTGTCTGTTTGCACGGAGTGCCAAAGAAGATCGTATCGGATAGAGGTACCCAGTTTACCTCGAGGTTCTGGAATAAGCTGCATGAAGCCATGGGAACCCATTTGAACTTCAGCACAGCTTATCATCCACAGACGGATGGTCAGACTGAAAGAGTCAATCAGATTCTGGAGGATATGTTAAGAGCGTGTGCATTGGCTTATGCTACCTCTTGGGATAAAAGTCTGCCGTACGCCGAGTTCAGCTACAACAACAGTTACCAAGCAAGTTTGCAAATGTCACCATTTGAAGCACTATATGGTCGGCCCTGTCGGACGCCATTGAACTGGAATGAGACAGGTGAACGCCGTGTCTTTGGACCAGATATTCTTCAAGAAGCCGAAGAACAGATTGCCATGATCAGGGAGAGATTAAAGATTGCCCAATCACGACAGAAGAGTTATGCTGACAACCGTCGCCGAGACCTGAGTTTCGAACCAGAAGATTTCGTGTATCTCAGAGTCACGCCGCTCAGAGGAGTTAAGAGATTCCATGCCAAAGGAAAACTCGCGCCGAGATATGTTGGACCATTCAAGGTTCTCAGCCGCAGAGGTGAAGTTGCTTATCAGCTAGAGTTACCGCAATCACTAGCAGGAGTGCATGACGTGTTCCACGTGTCCCAGCTGAAGAAGTGTCTCCGAGTACCTGAGGAGCAGACACCGCTAGAGTCAATTGAGTTGCAAGAAGATCTGACTTACAAGGAGCACCCCGTGAAGATTCTGGACACCATGGATCGAGAAACGAGGAACAAGTCAACCCGTTTCTGCAGAGTTCAATGGAGCAACCACGCGGAGAGTGAAGCAACTTGGGAGCGCGAAGAGGATTTGAAGAAAGAGTTTCCGAACCTATTTCTTTAGAAAGCCCTGAATCTCGGGGACGAGATTCTGTTAAGGGGGGAGGTTTGTAACACCCCAAAAATTTGCTTTTCTTAAATTCATGTGTGATTTGGCACTTTGGTGAATTTTTGGAATTTTCTGGAATTTATTTGAATTTATTCCATTTTAAAATAATTAAAGAATTAAAGTTTGAAAATAAAAATTTGTTGGAAATATTTTATTTGAGTCCAAAATGTTTTCCAGAATTTTTCTGGAATTTTTCTGAGTCTTTTGCTATTTTTAATGATTTAATTGAATTTCTGAGAATTTAATTGGATTAATTAAATCGAGTTGGTTTCACTGTTCCTCCGACCGAGCCCGAGTCAGACTCGAGTCCGAGTCCGACCCGAACCCGACCGCGCCCGTGGTTGAGCCGAACCCACTCGGCCGAAACCCTACGCGCGTGACCGTTGGATCAAGATCCAACGGCCCACGATCGTGCCACGTCGCCGGACCCGAGTCCGACCGAGTCAGCCAACTCGCCGAACCGGACCCGAGTCCAACTCACGCGACCGTTGGATCTGGATCCAACGGTTCACGTTGTGCCACGTCGCCCTCTCCGTGTCGCCGTCGGACTCCGCCGCCGCGTCGGAGTGGACCTCGGTTTCCGCGCGTTTCACGGACGCCGAGGGCCCTATTTAATGCGCCGTCTTTCGTGTCGTGACCTAGACTTCTGTGCGCACCCGTAGCCCTAGACAACGTCGCCCGAGCCGCCGTGGTTGCGCCGCAATCGCTCGCCGGAGTTGATTGTGTGTTCCGCCGCGGTTTTCCGTTGTTTCCGCCGCCGTCTGCCATCCTCCGCCGTCGTTGAGGTCAGATCCGGAACCGCATGAGCCAGCCGCGTCGGAGGGAACCTTCCACTTCACCGGAGCACACCCGCAACGCCGCTGCTATCGTCGTCGTCTCCATCTCCGGCCAGCAAGCACCGCCGTGACCTCGAAGCTTTTCAACCGTCGGATCTCCATCGCACGGACCAGATCGCGCCACGTCACCCGCCGGTGAGATCCACGTGCTAAACCCCTTATCCAATCTCAGTCGTTAGATCTGGATCGTACGGTTAGCGTTAACCGCGTTATACGCGTTAGATTGGATCCCAACCGTTGGATCTAGATCCAACGGTCCAGATTAACCGCGTTAACCCAAACGCGTGAAACCCAGATCCAATCCAAGTCGTCGGATTTCAAATCAACGGCCCGGATTGCGCCACGTAGCGGAAGCTTGACGCGCGATCAGCCCGCAGCGTGGCGTGGGAGTCACCGACACGCCGCCCGCGTGTCGGCGATCGCACCATGACGTCCATCGACATCATGGCGGACCGCACGCCGGTCGGCCACCCAGCCGCGGCGGACGCCAAAGAATGACGCCACCGATGAGTCCCACCTGTCGCCAGCCGGGTGAGTCCCCGCTGACGTCAGCGATGACGTCACCCCCGTGGGTCCCACCTGTCAGTCACACGTGAGCCGTGGACCAGGTCCACGGTAGACCCGAGCCAAACCATGGACCACATCCATGAACCGGCTAACGTCAGCAGACCAATCAGAGACTGCCACGTGTCACTGTTGACGCAATAAATTAATTTCCGAAAAAGAAAATGATTTATTAATTCGAAATAATGATTTCAGATTTTGATTCAAACTTCAAACACTTATAACTTTTGCGTTTTAACTCCGAATTGAGTGATTAAAATTTCTAAATTTGTATAAAATTGAGATCTACCTAATGATGAATTTTATTTAATTTTTGGACTAAAGTTGTTCTCTGTAATATTATATAATTGATTATTTAAACTTCATAATGCTATAACTTTCGCTTTAAACTCCGAATTTGACGATTCCAGTTTCTAAAAATTCATAAAATTATGCTCTCTCTGTTTATGAACTTATTTGGATGTTTGGACACTTTTTGTCTACTATTTTATTCATTGGTTGCTATTTGCACGCGTTACGAGTAGACGTTGAAGTGCCGGAAGGATTCGAAGGAGAAGTATTGACCCAGGAGCCAGCTCAGGACCAAGAGCAAGTACTTTTTGAAGGCAAGTTATGCTTTGACCATATTGATCCTATTTTGAAACCTATTTTGATTTAACTTATTGCATGCTAGTTCAATTAGAAAATACTTTATTTAATTCTAGGGAATTAGGTAAATGCCTAATTGCTGTATGACACCTTGGTTAATTAAATATGTGCCATGACCCTTGTCACCCTAGTTGTGGATTACTAGTTGGACATTATTAAATTGCCAACATGGGTTTTTAGACCGTTGTAGTATATTGCTTAGACCTGCTACGTGCTCATGACATGATTTTGGACAATCAAATGTTAATATTGACTTAATGATATATTGAACCTGTTTTGGAAAAGTATCATGTGTTGTGATGTTGATGGCACGTGGTGCATGGTAATCAACTGGGGTTTGATAAATAGTTTTTGACTGGGGCATGTGGCAAGAATGATCAGGTGGGCCAGTTGTGGCACCGGGAATGTTGGTTTGGTTCTTCGGGTAGTCTTGCCCTGGTCACCCTAAGGACTTAACCTTGCAAGCCTTTGAACTGGGTCAAACGTGCAACCACATGTCTGTAATGGGACGGACCTAGTTGATTAAGTTGCTAATAACGTACCTGTGGGACCTCAGGATGTCAACTACACCCTTTGTGTAGTTGTACGGGGGAGCGTACCGGGGCTGCGGCCAGGTACCCATCTAACGGTGGCTTGACCTAAACTTCGCCTTTGCTAAGGGAAGGGTTAGTGTGCAACACCGGAGAGGACCACTTGTATTGTTAGAGGTTTCCAAAAGACTTTGTTACGGGAACTCGCCTTTGTGGTGTTTGACTGTATCTTATGGGTAAAGTGCATAACCTCTGCAGAATGTAAAATCTATTCGAATAGCCGTGTCCGCGGTATTGGACATCGCTCGGGAATTACAGTCAAGGGTTAGACTTTCTTGAAAATAACTTGGACTTGAAAGGTTGGGTTTGGTTCAATAATGATGTTGATGGAAATGTGGATTTAGGATTGGGAAAGATGTTTATTTAACTCTTGAAAAAGTTGTTAATGATATACTTGTTTCTACTGCTTTCGAATCTACTTATATTATTTGTTAAATGCTGTTTACTGCAAATATACCTTGAGCTACTCCTTTGTATCAAGCCATTCATGTAGTATATTAGCTTGCATTCTGTGCATGACTTGCTGAGTACCAAAGTACTCACCCTTGCCACAATACAACACCAGTTGAAGAAGAATCTACACCAGCTTTGGAGGAGGAGCTTCCAGAGGAACCGTCTACTTAGGGAGCGAGCCCAGTCAGTTGCCTGTGGTATACTGGATGGCGCCACGAAGTTATCTTATTTTTTCGCTGCTATTATTTCTCTTTTAATAAGTTTCGTCCTGCGAGGCGTATATTTGTAACTCGACCATAAGGTCGAGCAACTAGTTTGACTATTTAATTAAAGTACTTTATTAGTATAGAGTGGTATGATTGTGATATTTACCGATGTTAAGACTGTGTGCACTAGCGCGTTCCTGGACTAGTGCTGAATACACAGAGGGTCCGGATTTGCAGATTCGGGTCCCGACACAACTACACCGTTTGTGTAGCTTGAAGGGGGAGCGTACCAGGGCTGCGGCATGGTACCCATCCAACGGTATGTCGGTCCCATACTTCGCCTTTGCTAAGGGAAGGGATGGTGTATGGCAAAAACCGGAGAGGTTCACTTGTGTAGTTAGAGGCTTCCGAAAGACTTTGTTATGATCACTCATTCGCATACCCTTGTATGGCGATTCACGGCTGACGTGGTGTGTTGATTGTATCTTGTGGGTAAAGTGTATAACCTCTGCAGAGTGTAAAATCTATTCGAATAGCCGTGTCCGCGGTACTGGACATTGCTCGGGGATTACAGTCAAGGGTTAGCTTTTCATGAAAATGAACTTGGGCTTGGAGGCAGTTTGCCTGTGGAAAAGTGATAATTGTTTAAGGATGTGGAATGGTTCACTTGTGAAACAATTGTGAAATATTTACTATTGTTATCTGTTTTACCGCTTTACAATCTATTATGAATATTTGTGAATGTTGTTTATTGCAAAATAACCCCTTCAGCCTATCATTTGGAATAAGCCATGCATATAGTTATTAGACTTGTATTCTGTGCATGACTTGCTGAGTGCTTTATGTACTCACCCCTTGCAAACAAACAATCACCCGTGAGCAAAAATCTACATCTTCAAAGAAGAAGAAGTTCCGTGAGAAGGCGATTATCTAGGAGTTGAACCGTGTCAGTTGCCTGTGGTGTATTGATGGGATTCACCGGTGTTCTTCGTTCCGCTGCTACTTATTTGGAGTTGAAGCCTTCAAGGCCTCACAAATGTAAGGTTGACCTTAAGGTCGTTCAATAGTTTATATTCTATATTTGTGTTATTTCTCTTTTCCGCTGTGTATGATTGTGATATTCATCTATGTTGAGACTGTGTGCACTAGCGTGATCCTGGACTAGTGCTGAATACACAGAGGGTCCGGATTTGCACATTCGGGTCCCGACAAGTACTTAGCTATAGTTGACTGAATTGAGGTTGAGATGCATGTCATTCCCTAACTTGTTAAAATCACATCAAGTTCATGTATTTTGCATATTATGTGATATATAAGGTTATATGATCGAATGAGCTCATCTTTTCCTATCTTGGCACTCCTTTGTTTCTCCTTGTGAAATCATTGCTACAGGGAAAATTTTGAACATGATATTGTTCTCTCTTTTGTATTCTTGATGAATCCATTGTCAAAGGGGGAGAAGTTTAAGGAAAAAGGGGGAGAAGTTTTTGGAATTTTGAGAATTTTGGGAGAATTTTGGAGAATTTTGGGAGAAGTTTGGAGAATTTTGGAATTCTTGGGCACATTGCACATTCACACATATTTTTCTTCTTATGAGGAGATTTTTCGTATTCTCACCCAGGGAGAGTTTTTCACTTTGCATATTTGACAAAGGGGGAGATCTTGTGTTTTTCTCTTTGGTGACAAAGGGGGAGATCTTGTGTTTTTCATTTTGGTGTGATCAAAAATCTTTTTGTAAAGAGAATACCAATGTTCAATTCTAAGTAGTGTTCCCAATGTTTTCATCAAGGGGGAGATTGTGAAATCATGTGCTGAAAAATTTGCTTAAGAATTGAATTTGCAAAATGTGTTTGTGCATATGTTTGACAAATTGACAAGAAACACTGTTTCTCTTCATGCGCCGGACCAAATTCTAAAAAATAGTAAGTTTCGCATTTGCGCCGGACTGAATTTTAGAAAAACAGTAAGTTTTCGATCTGCACCGGACCATTGCGCCGGACCAAATTTTAGTCCGCCGTGAATGTGCTTTTGAGGCCCGATTTCGCTTTGGCGTCGAACCGGTTTTTGTGTTTGAGCCGGACCAAACTGTTGGTCCGCCGTGAACGTGAAATCTAGGGTTTTACGCTGGACAATTTTACATGTACGCCGGACCGATTTTCCTTTGGTCCATCGTGAACGTGGTTTAAATGATTTTTGTGCCGGACTAACTTTTTGAAAAACAGTAAGCTTCTATGTTAGGCCGAACCATGCACGCCGGGCCAAATTCTTGGTCCGTCGTGAACGCATTTTTGAGCGTTGTTTTTGCATGTATGCCGGACCAAATATTTGGTCCGTTGTGAACGTGTTTTGAACGTTTTTGCGTTGACATGAAACCGAGACATTTGCGTGTACGCCGGACCAATTGTTTGGTCCGTCGTGAGCTGCGCCGGACCGATGTTTGGTTCAGCGTGAATGGTTTTTTACTCGATTAGGGTTTTGAGCAATTTTGAAATTGAATTTTGGTTTGAATTTGAGATTATAAAACTCATGAGAATTTCATGATGCTTGTTTTGAAGTGGACTTTATGCAATGCTCGTGTGAGTAGTTGCATGAATTGACTTTGAGTCAAGTCGTGGACTTGTGGTCGGATTCGTTTCTTGTTTGCTCATGTGCAGGTATTGCTCGAGGGCGAACGTGGTCGATGACGGGACCAGAACTAGGTTCATAGAGGAACTAAGGTTCAGGACTAGGTTTATGAGAAACTGAGGTCTTGGTGGTTAAGGATGTCATGCGGGACGTTCGGGCTAAGAGAATGATGCACATGAAGAATGGTTAGTCACGTGAGTATGGCAGGTGGGCCATACGCGTGCAGAGTTGTTAGTCACGTGAGTATGGCAGGGTTGCCATACGCGTGCAAGAGTTGCACTCGGCCAGGTTGGGCCAAGTGGAGTTGTGTTGAATACATACTCCTTCTAGGATTAGGAGTGGGACTCCTTCTAGGATTAGGAATTGTATTCACGACTCCTGCACGCAAGGATGCCATTCGGGATGAGGTGGAGAAACTGCTGCATGCAAGGATCGTACGGGAGGCCGCCTACCCTGAGTGGCTGGCCAACCCCGTGCTTGTCAAGAAATCAAACGGGAAGTTGCGGATGTGCATCGACTTCACCGACCTCAACAAAGCCTGTCCCAAGGACCCGTACCCCCTACCGCGAATAGACGTCGTCATCGACTCCACAGCAGGGTGCGAGGTCTTGTGCTTCCTGGACGCCTACTCCGGCTACCACCAGATCAACATGGCGCGGGAAGACGAGGAGAAGACTGCTTTGTGACCCCTCTTGGCATGTACTGTTATGTCCGAATGCCTTTTGGGCTGAAGAACGCTAGCTCAACTTACCAGCGGGCTATGCATACTGTATTTCGGTCACAGATTGGAAGAAACCTTGAAGTGTATGTCGATGACTTGGTAGTGAAGACCAGAAAGACTGCTAGGTTTATTGAAGATCTAGAGGAGACTTTCTCCCACCTCCGGCAGTATTGTTTGAAGCTAAATCCTGAGAAGTGTGTGTTCGGTGTGTCGTCCAGAAAACTGCTCGGGTTCCTCGTTTCCAGTCGTGGAATCGAGGTCAACCCGGAAAAGATCGCAGCCATCGAGCGCATGCAGCCACCTACACGGCTCAAACAAGTATAGTGCTTGGCTGGTCGCCTGGCCTCTCTCGGCCGGTTCATAGCCCTGCTGGGAGAAAGGAGCCACCCCTTTTTCAAGCTGTTAAAGAAGACGGACTTTTTTGAATGGACTACAGAAGCACAACAAGCACTCGAAGATCTGAAGAAGTACCTCTCCTCCCCTCCGGTACTAGTCGCCCCCGAGCCGGGCGAGCCGCTACTGTTATATGTGGCGGCCAGCTCCGCATTTGTGAGCGCGGCACTGGTGGCAGAGCGGGAAGGCGTCCAGCGGCCGGTTTACTACGTCAGCAAGGTGTTAGATGATGCGGAAACAAGATACCCGCAAGCCCAGAAGATGGTGTACGCCGTGTTGGTGGCATCCAGGAAGTTGCGGCATTATTTCCAAGGAAGGGAGATCACAGTGGTTTAAGCCTACCCCCTGCACGAGATCCTTCACAATCGTGAAGCGGAAGACCGTATTGCCAAGTGGTCCATGGAGCTGGGGGAGTTCGGCCTCAAATTCGCCCCCTGCACTGCAATCAAGAGTCAAAGATTGGCAGAGGTCGTCGTCGAATGGACTCCTGCCGAGCCTGAAACTGAAGAAATCCCCGCGCCCTCCCCCTGGACACTTTACTTCGACGACTCCTTCAGGCTCGAAGGCGCGGGGCTGGGGTCCTCCTGGTTTCTCCCACCGGGGACCTCCTCAAGTATGTGGTCGTCCTGGACTTCAAGGCCACCAACAACGTTGCTGAGTACGAAGGCTTGCTGGCGGGACTACACGCCGCCGCAGCCATCGGTGTTCGGCGTCTGCAAGTCAAGGGCGACTCCCAGCGGACAGGTGGCATTCAGGCCACGCCGCTGGCGGTCAGCAAGGTGATCGCCCAGCGGACAGGTGGTGTTCAGGCCACACCGCTGGCGGTTAGTAAAGGTGATCGCCTAGCGGACAGGTGGCGTCCAGGCCACGCCGCTGGCGGTTAGCAGGGTGATCGCCCAGCGGACAGGTGGCGTCCAGGCCACGCCGCTGGCGGTCAGCAAGGTGATCGCCCAGCGGACAGGTGGCGTCCAGGCCACGCCGCTGGCGCTCAGTTCCCGAGGCCACCTAGTGGTCTGTGCCACCACACAAAGGGTCAAGGGCATTTAATGCGTATCGTGCGCATTAAATGGAGGTAATGAAGGCCACAGTGTGACGGCGCGTGTTCCCAACGCGCGCATTTATTACGGGTGATGTCATGGTGAAATCCCCCCCTGGCGAGGCGTGCGGAGCCGGCAGGCACACGGGTCCCGAGGCCGGGGCAAAGTCGGCTGTGTCAGAGCATTAAGTGCAACTCAAGAATAGTGACAGGTGCATTAAATATGGTATGGCAGTGTAATGAGTGGGGTACACTGATGTAAGCCCCCATGCGCCCCAGCCAACCCAAGTATAAAAGGGAGCCGGGGTGCATGGGAGAAGGGGTTTGATCATTTTCGGTTGGATGATTTGTCTCCCCCAAGAACACAAGCAAGAACACACAGACAGGACTAGGGCTATTACTCTCAGGAGGGCCCGAACCTGGATAAACCTAAGTGTCCCCTTGCAAGCTTCGCCATTGATCTCTTTTCTCCATCTCTCGAGCGATCTCCACGAAAGCCCCCCGTTTGAACTTCATATACACCCGATTCGGAGGTGTCTGTCGGTTTTTACGCCGACAGTGGCGCGCCAGGTAGGGGTCGAACCTCATTTCATGAACTACTAATTATACTTATATTATAGTAATTACACCAATATTATCATTATTACTATACTAACATTATTACAAATATGGATATGTTCTAATAATATTATACCAATGTTACAATACTGAAATGGGTACAATAATAATTTTATATATTATTGCACTAATAGAATTGTAATTATAATAATATTATACAAATGTTACACTAATTATACTAATTACACACCATCATTTATGTAGTACTAACATTACTTGTATTGCCATATACTAATAATATACTAACACCATACTACTTATACTAATACTGCACTAACATTATGCAAATACAGTACTAACATTGTACTGCCAATACAATAATATCACACTATTATCTACGCTTACATCTAAATATGCAAATACAACACTAACATTGTACATTATGCACTAACATTTTACTACTACCAGTACAGTAATACTACACTAGCATTATGCAAATACAGCACTAACATTGTACATTATGCAAATACACCATTATATTTTGTACAACTAAATATACTAATTATAAAAATAGTACTGATATTACACCTACATAAATAATTACATAAAACACAAGTTTATAGTACCTTTCGTAATAGCTCAAAAATACGGATCCTAAATCAATTGCTCGAAATTATGAGCTCGGAACACTAACTAAAATCCTTCAGCTGTAGCTTGCATAACATTAAAACAAATAACATAACATAACAATGCTCATTTTAGTAATACTATCATTAAAACAAATAACATAACATTACAATATCATTTTATACGTCATTCCACGTACTACTAATTACACTACTACCGTCATTTTATGCGCATACTATTAATAACACTACAAACATCATTTTATGTACTACTAATTAAACTAATATTAAACTAATATTATACATCTACTAATTATACACCATCACTTACGACTACCACTCTCATTTTATGTACTACTAATTATAATAAACCCGCTTTTATGTGCTAGTAATTATACTAATATGACACTAATTATACACCATTATTTACGTCTTACACCATTATTTTATGTACTATTAATTATACTAATCTCGTCTAAGTGCATGTACAATTAACTAACAAAATTAACTGAATGAGCATTACACTATTCAACCATACATAACTACTTAATATATGCAATGTACAAACTAACCTTTCTGAAGATAACTCCGAAATACAAAGCCCAAACAATTATTACTCCAAATTATGAGCTCTGAATTAATCCCTCCAAAATAACAGCAATGGATCAAGTCCGCCAAAATAACGATTCCAAACTTCCTTTCCTTTCTCTTTTCTTCTCTCTTCTGTCTCTACCTTCCTCACCTCTCCAAATATCCGCTCAACTATCTTGTGTGATGGCTTCTGCGAAGAACGACGAAAGGGATCACGATTTTTAGCTGTCGCAAAGCAAAAGCATGCGGGAGAAATGGAGAATTGCTATTGCTTTCGGTGTAATACTTCGGGAGCTTCCCTAAATTTTGGAACTTCTCGTCTGGGTAAGTGGGGGGTTTTCTGTTGATTTGGAGGATTAGCTTTTGTGGTTATGGGTGGGAAAAAAAATCAAAATCATATGCTATATTTTCCCCCACTCCATCCACCTAACCTCCCCCTCACCTTTTTCTTCTCTCTCTCCCCACTCGATCCAATCTAGGGATGAAAACGGGTTGGATACGGTCGGAAAGTAGGTGATCCCGTATCCTACCCTAATTATTTTTACTCGAATATGGATCGGATACGGATAGTTAAAATCGGGTACGGATACGGATACGGGTAACGGGTATCTATAAAAGGGTAGAAAACGGGTACCGGATAGTATACGGATGGGCATAATACGGATATCGGGTAATTAGTCGGATAGTATGTGAATTGTGTAGCATTAAAATTTATGATAAAAATAATCCAACCAAAACATATACCGACACAAATAATACAAAACATACAGTCGAACTAACGCGTCAAAGGGCATAAACCATATAACATAGCACTAGCACATGAAAATTAACAAGTATACAACACAGGACATCTTCATATAGCAGTCCATACATATATATAGCACCATATATATGATTTTTTCTGTTGCTCAAATGAAAAACTTGTCAACATGAAAAAGATGTGTCTCAAAATTCTCTACAACTTTCATGTAGACCATATAATTTTTCGAGCATGGGAAGACCTCCAAAAACACGAATTACTGCATGTAAAAGTTGGTCCGTCTTAAACATGAATTTGTCTGTTACCCTTCCCGATTTTCTATGATTTTTTTGGTTGCTCAAATGAAAAACTTATCAATATGAAAAAGATACTCCTCAAAATTCTCTACAACTTTCATGTAGACCACAAAATTTTTCGAGCACGGGAAAACCTCCAAAAATATGAATTACTGCTGTCCTGTATCCGGGTACCCGATTTTAAAAATTATCCGGGTACCCGTATCCGACCTGAAAATCCGGGTATTTACCGGGTATCGGCTGTCCCGTATCCGACCCGTATCCGAAAGAAAATTATCCGGGTAATTACCCGTATCCGACCCGACAAAAAAATACCCGTATCCGTATCCGAATTTTCGGGTAGAATTTTGACGGGTACGGATACGGGTCGGGTATTACTCGACCCATTTTCACCCCTAATCCAATCCTCACCCGAGCGCTCCCCTGCTCCACATGCGACGCCGAGCTCTCCCCTGCTCCCCGAGTGGTGCTCCTCCAGCCTCCTCCCTCGCTGGGTCGTTGTCGCCGGCCTTCCCCAACACCACGCGCGCCGCCCGTGCTCCCCTGGCTTTTCCCCGAGCCGGCCACCACTCTGGCGCCTCCCTTTGGCTCCTCCCGTGCCTCCCTGCTCCTTCCTCCCTGAGCGAGCCCTCCCCTGGCGCCGCCCCCTGCCTTGCACCGCCGCCGCGCCCCCTAGACCTCCCGGCTCGGCTGTCGTGGCCGCACTCTCCCCTCACTCGGTGAGCCGCCGTGCGCCGCCCCCGTGCTACCGCCCCGTGCGCCTTGTCGTCGCCACCCCCCGCGACCTCTGGTCTGTATCGCCCCTACTGTCCCCTACCGGCCCATGTGCCCCTGGCCGAGCTGGCCCCTTCTTCCTCCTCGGATTTGTGAAGGTATACCTTGCTCACCCTGTGTTCGATGAAATGCTTAAAAGAGTTCATAAATTGTATCATTGATTAGCTTGAATATGATGTTAGCTTGAATATGATGTCCCTTATCATGTTTGCCTTGCTGTTGATAATGTTGTGAGTTGTGGACAGTGGAACAACATGGCATACTATTTATGATGGTTTATTTCTTTATGCCAAATTAATATTCTAAACTCATTGGAAATTGCTTAATGATTGAACCTGTGTTATGTTGATACTTGATCAATGCACTATTGGTGTTTGTGAAAAATGCATGCCTGATTGAGTGGTTCACTGATAGAAATTTTGATATTTGGAATTTGGAACTCGGATCGAATGTGTATCTGCATGATTGATTTGTCCACGTACACTTGTTTATATGTGTGCACGGTTGATCCTATTGAAATCTCCACTGAAAAAACATCTAGGACAATCTCCATTTATCTGGAGATCTGTTGCGTTAGTCTTATTTGTGTGATCTTACTATGCAACTATGTTCAACTAGGAAAGTGAGCGCGGCGCACGCCGCGCACGTGAACGAAAAATAAATTTGTGTTGTTTTTCCGAAGAAAAAACGGACAACAAAAACATTTATTTCGGGAAAAACAAGGAAAAATGGACTACGAAAGCATTCTTTCCAGGGAAAAAGGAAAAGTTTTTTTTCGGAGGAAAAACGGGCCACGAAAATATTTTTTCCGGGGAAAACGAATAAAAACGGGCCACGAAAATATTTTTCACGGGTAACGAAAACATTTTTTCCGTGAAAAATGAGAAAAAACGGACCATGAAAACAGTTTTCCAAGAAAATCTGCGGCGCACGCCGCGCGCGTGAACGAAAAACAGATTTACATTTTTTTCGGAGAAAAAACGGATCACGAAAACATTTTTTCGGGAAAAACGAGGGAAAACGGACCACGAAAACAATTTTTTTGGAAAAAACGAGGGAAAACGGACCACGGAAACATTTTCCCGGGAAAAATGAGGGAAAACGAACACCAAAAACACTTTTCTCGGGAAAAATGAGAAAAAACGGACCCCGAAAATATTTTTTCGGGAAAAACGGAGAAAGGATGAACGAAAAACGAATTTCTATTTTTTTGGGGGATAAATGGACCACGAAAACATGCTCTGGAGAAAAAACGGATCACGAAAATATTTTTTTCGGGCAAAACGGAGAAAGGACCTGGACGTAAAGTGCGGGGACCTATTTGTTATAATTTTGGACCTGTTCGCTATTTTGAAAAATTAGAAAAGGGCTCGCTCGCGATTCGTATTTAATGGGAGTCCCCTTATGTAAAATGGCGAATGAGGGGCCTAAACGCGAACCGGGAAAAAAATCTTCCCCTCACATAAAATTACAAAGGACCTCTTCGTAATTTGGAAGGACCTGTCCGCTATTTGGAGAAATAAATGGGTTTTTTTGGAAAATTGAAAGGAGGGTGAGGTGGAGGCTTGAGGAGGCTTGAAACCTCCCAGATGTAATGGAGGGATAATTTATCCTCTTGCACTGTTGCACTAAGTTATTGGTTTTATTTCTTGAGCAACAATATGTCAATGCCTTGCTCTGCTGAGAACTTTATCTTATTATGTCTAAGAGTAATACAATTAGGTGTAGGCAAAGAGTTGTTTCAGGGTTGATCGTCGTTATATTAAGTAAAGTTGTGAGTAAATCGTTTGGTCAGTAAGTTGTGGTTGTTATGATTTCTGTTTTCAGGGGGAGTGGCCTCTTCTTCACACGCCACTCCACTTCCCGCGGTTAAGGCAAGTACATCGGGTGTATTTGCAATTAAATTGAATGTTTGAAGTATATGTCAATGGATATATTTATATGTGTGTGCATTGATGCCTAGAAAGTGCATGGTAGATCAATAATATCATTTGATGGTATTTCTTATTAGAAATTGATGCACTGTTTACCTTGCTATTATGAAATGATTGTTCTTATATTCTTAAGTATTATGTGATGGCTAACCTATGAATACATGATGAAAGGTATTAGGTATTGTGTTACGTCGATATTCCTGTGTATGGTTGTAGTTATGCGCATGTTGGAAATGAATGCAATCTGTGTGTTTATTCAATGTCATTTGCATATGTGCATTCATGATGGAAGAGGTGTCCCATTTGAATGTGGGCCTCTGTGCTCATACGTAGTGAGCACAAAAGTCCAACCTCGTAGTCCCATCCATCGAGGTGGATGGGAGCGAGTCAGTAAGAGTAGGCACCCTCCATCTACGGGATGGAGGGAGAGGGTGAACATCGACAGGTGTTCCCTCAGCTATACCGGATTGGGCTATAAAAGGTGCATATGAGCATTGCATTGCATTATATTGCAATGCATAATGAGTTTTTTTTTGTTGAATTGTTGAGTTGTGTGAGTGTACAGGTTTGGAATTGAGTCGTGGACTCGTTCCATTGCATTGTATATTGAATTGTTGAGTTGTGTGAGTGTTCAGGTGGGATAGAGTTGTGGACTCATGTAACACCCCAAAATTTTGCTTTTCTTAAATTCATGTGTGATTTGGCCCTTTGGTGAATTTTTGGAATTTTCTGGAATTTATTTGGATTTATTTGGAATTTATTTGAATTTATTCCATTTTGAAATAATTAAAGAATTTAATTTTGCAAATAAAATTTTGTTGAAAATATTTTATTTGAGTCCAAAATGATCCAAAGTATTTTCCAGAATTTTTCTGGAATTTTTCTGAGTCATTTGCTATTTTTAATGAATTAAATGAATTATCGAATTATTTTAATTATTAAATCGCTGGAAAATCCAACTCGGGTCAAGTATCGTTTCATCCGACCGAAGTCGGACTCGAGTCCGACCGAGCGATTGACTCGGCCGAACCAACTTGAAAACCTAATTGATCCCAACCGTTGGATCAAGATCCAACGGCCGAGATCCGCGTCTGCATCGAGCGCGTCGACCGGACCCGATCGCGCCCGTGCGATCGTGGGCTGATCGTGACGCGTGGGCGGTGGGATTGCGTCGTCTTCCGTGGATCGAGCCGGACTCGCCGCCGCATAGCCGCTGCGTGACCGATTAGGTTTCCGCTTTGTGCACGCCGCGAGGCCATTTAAGGCGTGGGTTATCGCCGAGATCGCCGTTCGTGTGCGCGCCTATTGCCCTAAGTTCCAACGCCTGCCGCCGCTGCCGCTCGCGATTTCGCCGGAGTTTGGGGAGTGCCGCCGTGGTTTTTCGCTTCCGCGCCGTCATCCTCCGCCGCCTTCAAGCTTCGGATCGAGAACCTTGCGTCGAGGCGCACTTATCGGTGCACTCACTTGGCCGGAGGCGCCGGCAGCACCGTTAGGGTGGTCGCCGTCTCGGCCGGCAGCCGCAACGCCGCCGCGAGCCATCGCCGTCATGAAGCTCGGTGCACCGTTGGATCGAGATCCAACGCCGAGAGGCCACGCCGCCGTATCGCTTCCGTCTCTGATTAGGTTTCAACCGTTAGATTTAGATCGTACGGTCGTGGTTAGTTGTGTTGTAACTTTAGGGTTAGATCTGGACCGTCCGATCTAGATCGAACGGCCCGGATCAACCGTAGTTTTGAACGAGAGGTCTAGATCCAATCCGACCGCTGATTTTCAAATCAACGGCCGAGATTGTGCCACGTGTGCTCACCGCGCCACGCCGCTGGGGAGCGTGTCTCTCGACACGCGGGACCCGCGAGTCGAGGGCCCACGCGTCGTCACCGCAGCCACGCTGCGGCGTGAAACCCCAATACCGGTGGGGCCCACATGTCGGCCGAGACGTGAAGTCGTGGGACCGAGTCCACCGTGGACCCGAGCCAAGCGTGGACCGAGTCCATGGACCGGCCGACGCCACCAGCCAATCGAGGCTGACACGTGTCCATGCCGACGCAATAATTAATTTCAAAAAAGAAAATGATTTATTAATTCGAATAATGATTTCAAATTTAGATTCAAACTTCAAACGCTTATAACTTTTGCGTTTCAACTCCGATTTGAGTGATTCAAATTTCTAAATTTGTATAAAATTGAGATCTACCTAAATATGAATTTTATTTAATTTTTGGACTAAAGTTTTTCTCTGTAATATTATTTAATTGATTATTTAAGCTTTAATAAATCATAACTTTTGCATTTTAACTCCAAATTTGATTTATTCAGTTTCTAAAAATCCAGAAAATTACGTTCTCTCTGTTTATGGATTTTATTTGGAGTTTTGGGATGTTTTTGCCTATTGTTTATTGGGTATTTGCTATTTGCACGCTTTACGAGTAGACGTTGAAGTGCCGGAAGGATTCGAGGGAGAAGTGTTGACTCAGGATCCAACCCAAGACCAAGAGCAAGTGCTTTTTGAAGGCAAGTTGTGCTTTGACCATGTTGATCCTATTTCGAAATCTATTTTGATTTAAACTATTGCATGCTAGTTTAATTAGAAAGATACTTTGTTTAAACATGGGGGTTAGATAAATACCAATTTGCTATATGACACCTTGATTACTTAAGTATGTGCCATGACCTTTTGTCACCCTAGTTGTGGTTTACTAGTTGGACATTATTAAATTGCCAACATGGGTTTAGACCGTTGTAGTATCGCTTAGACACACTTTCGTGCTCATGACATGATTTTGGACGATCAAATGCTAATATGGACTTAATGATATATTGAACTTGTTTTGGAAAAGTATCATGTGATGTTGATGGCACGTGGTGCATGGTAATCAACTGGGGTTTGATAAACAGTTTTCGACCGGGGCATGTGGCAAGAGTAATCAGGTGGGCCAGTTGTGGCATTGGGAATGTTGATTTGGTTCTTCGGGTAGTCTTGCTCTGGTCTCTCTAAGGCAGTAACCTTGGCAGCCTTTGAACTGGGTCATACTTGCAACCACATGGCTTGAATGGGACGGCACTAGTTGTCTAAGTCTCTATGGTCTCTCTTGTGGAGCCTCAGGGTGTCAGTTACACCGTTTGTGTGATTGTACGGGGGAGCGTATCGTGGCTGTGGCCAGATACCCATCTAACGGTGTGTTGGTCCCATACTTCGCCTTGGCTAAGGGAAGGGATGGTGTAGAGCACGAACCGGAGAGGACCACCTGTGTTGTTTGAGGCTTCCGAAAGGCTTTGTTATGATCGCTCATTCGCATACTTTTGTATGGCGATTCACGGCTGACGTGGTGAGTGGATTGTATCTTGTGGGTAAAGTGCATAACCTCTGCAGAGTGTAGAATCTATTTAAATAGCCGAGTCCACTGATCTTGATCGACAATGCTCGGGAATTACAGTCAAAGGGGTAGACTTTTCAAAATAACTTGGATTTGAAAAGTTGGTTTGGTTTAATAATGAAGATGATGGAAATGTGGTTTAGGATGGGGAAAATGTTTATTAAATTTCCTGAAAAGTTATTTATGCTTTACTTATTTCTACTGCTTTCGAATCTACTTTTATTACTTGTCAAAAGCTGTTTACTGCAAATATACCCTGAGCTATTCCTTTGTACCAAGCCATGCATATAGTATATTAGCTTGCATTCTGTGCATGACTTGCCGAGTACCAAGTACTCATCCTTGCATCAACACAATACCGCTTGAAGAGGAGACTACGCCGCTTTCGGAAGAGGAGTTCCAAGAGGACCCGTCTACTTAGGGATGCGAGCCCACGGTTGCCTGTGGTATACCTTTGGATGGCGCCACTAAGTTTATTTGATTTTCCGCTGTTATTTCTCTTTTAATACATTTTGCCTTGCAAGGCATATATTTGTAACTTGGCCATAAGGTCGAGTAACCCTTTGATTATTTAAATAAAGTACTTTGATAGTATCGTTTGGTATGATTGTGATATATACCGATGTTAAGACTGTGTGCACTAGCGCGTTCCTGGACTAGTGCTGAATACACAGAGGGTCCGGATTTGCAAATTCGGGTCCCGACAGAGGTGGTATCGAGCCATACTTGACCTGTAGGCTCCACCCAAAGCTAGAATGGTCGTAGTGAGGATAAAACCTATTTTCTAAAGCTAAAAATTTGTGAAGACAAGAAATGACATCTCGACTTATCCCCTTCTCTCTTTTCTTGTCTCTTGCTGAAATTTTCCCTTACCTTGTCACAATTTAAAAATTTCAAGTTCTTACGTAAAAGCACTCTTGTGACAGATGGAGGAAGAATTCAACTACGTTGATCTGGGAGTTGGTCACGCCAGGAACTTTGGCATATGCTACGGACTCTCGGAGATTTTGAGAAGCCCCAATACCAAGTGGAAGTGATCGCACAAGCGGGATTGATCAAGGCTTGTGACGTGAGGATTGAGGTACCGCTAGGAAAAAGGGCCAGGCAATCGCCTCGATACACCGTGACCGCCAGGAGGTCTACAATGCGGATGGGTATCCAAGAAGTATCACGACGAGCAATGCGGCACATTACCCGTATCTACGCCAGAGAATTGAGAGTACGGTGTTCCGTTACCATCCGTGCAAAGCGATAACCTTCTTGACCCGAAGGAGATTCAGATGAGGATGCCACGGTTACACGCTTGCACGATTTGTCGCCGCCAGAGGATGTACTAGATAATACAAGCAAGGAGCTACGTAAGGCCCGCAAGGAGATCACGACAGAGAAGAATAGATGGCGGGAAGCTCAAGAGTATGTGGCACACCTTCTACGAAGGATTGACGAGTTGGAGATGACTTTGTACGGACTGCACTCCAGAGCCAAGATTTGAGCTACACGAGCCAGATCCAGAGGAGTCGATCTCGATGAGGACACCGCTTCTTCGACTACCACAGAGGACATAGTTGCGGACATGGCGATCGTTTCGCGCCTATGCCACAAAGACCCGTGCAGGCCGTGGAGGTTTTCGATGAGTGAGCATAGGTTCTATAATGAGACTCCTTCGCCGAGTCACGTCATAGAAGAAAGAGTCACCCTTTAGGCGTTAGACTCGAGTTAGTTCGATTTGGATCTGCTTTGTTTGCTGAGTGTGCAGTATGTGTTGCAAGGCCCTTAGGCATTGTAAGCAGCCATACCAAGTTACTAATAATAAAGATGGACCTTAAAGTTACCCCTTTCGCCCGCATAAGTTCCATATTACTTGTCTATTCTTGTTTCCCTCTCATCTCTAAACCTAGAGCAAATCGACAGATGGTGAACACCCGTGGAAACTTTGGAAGCAATGGGAGTGGATCTCGCCAGCCAGAAACCCCAATGATGGAGCACCGACCGCCATGGATATGCAGAATTTGAGCCGTTTCTTGCTGCCTGCACTCGATTGATGCATGCTATGATGCAACAAATGCAGCATCGTCATCGCCAGGCCACCGCTAATCAAGTTAATCGTGACCACGCCGTAATACAAGGTGCCGAGTTCATGAGGACTCACCCACCCACTTTCTCCGGGAATGCCAATCCATTGGAGGCCGATGATTGGTTAAGATCAATCGAGAGGAAGTTACACATAGCTCAATGCATAGGAAATGAGAAGGTACTCTACGCTTCTCATCGCTTGGAAGGAACAAACGCCGAATGGTGGGAGAACTTCGTACACGCAGAGAACCCTCAAGATATCACTTGGGAAGAGTTCACAGCATTCGACAAGATCACGTGCCTGAAGGAATCATGGACCTTAAGAAGGAGGAGTTCAGAGCATCAAGCAAGGTAATCAGCCGGTGGCCGACTACCCTGAACAAGTTCACACAGCTAGCACGCTACGCACGAGGATGTAGCGACAGATAAATCCGCATACCTCGTTTTATGAAGGGACTTAACTCGGGATTGCAAGTAGGGTTGATCACCCACACCTTTCCAGATTTCCAAGAGTTGGTGAATAAGGCGCTTATTCTTGAGGACAAGCGCAAGGAACCGGATGAGAACAGAAGCGCAGGATGCAACAAAGAAGGATCACGCCGGGAGCGCAAACGCTTGAGAGTTGCACCAAATCAATTCTTCGATTCCAACCACGTATCGCGACATAAGGACACCATCCCCACCAAGACCTGCCAATCGTAACTACCAAACCCCAGCCCCGCTAGAAACGCTACCCCAGGCAAAGAAGGAAAGAGACGCTGCTATTAATCGCAACGAGCCAGACACTTTGCCAACAGCTTGTCCAAAGAAGACAGCAGAGCGACCCCGCCGCTTCAACCTAGGAACCACCCGGCTAGGACGCCAAAGATCAGAGCCACACCCTGCATCCGTGGTGAGAGGCCGAGTCAACCATGTCACCGCAGATGCACCGCATGCTACTGACGTCGTCTTGGGTAAGTTACTTGTTAACTCAGACTGCACAGCTTTGTTTGACTCGAGCTTCGCATTCGCTTGTTTCGCAAGGCTTTGCTGCTAGGAATGACTTGAGAATTGCAAGACTTAAGTGCATGCTTTTAGTTCAAACCCTGGTTCCGAGCTCCGAACGGAAGTAGGATGTTCGGGTGAGAATACTAATAGATGGAATAGAGTTCCTAGCAAATCTTATAATTTTGGAGACCTGCACCTTAGATGTTATATTGGGAATGGATTGGTTATCCAAGCACAAGGTCAGTATTGGATTGTGGACGAAGGACTATCTCGGTGGAGAGCCCGTGTGGGAAGAAAGTGGAATTTCAAGCCACCGCAGCTTAGAGATGGACAGCTTGATGGTTAACAGCATCAAGGCAATCAGCATAGAGGATGTCCCGGTAGTGAATGAGTACCAGACGTTTTTCCCGAGGATCTACCTCGGTATGCCGCACAGGGGACATAGAGTTTGTGATAGAGCTTGTACTGGTACAAGACCGATAGCAAAGAGACCCTATCGGATGTCTACCGAGGAGTTGGTAGAAATGAAGAAACAAATTTGGAAGAATTAATGGATAAAGGATTTATCGTACCAAGTTCGTCGTGGGGAGCACCGCTTTGTTTGTCAAGAAGAAGGACGGGAGTTTCGGGATGTGCATTGACTACCGTGCACTCAATGAAGTCACCGTGAAGAATAAGTATCCGCTACCAGGATTGATGATTTGTTTGATCAGTTAAGAGGAGCCGGGGTTTTCCAAGATTGATCTGAGATCGGATACCATCGCTTGAAGATCCGATCGCCAGATATTCCAAGACCGCATTCTCGCCAAGATATGGACATTACGAGTTTACGCTATGTCCTTTGATCGAAATGCGCCAGCATATTTCATGAATATGATGAATAAGGTGTTCATGGAATATTTGGACAAGTTTGTCGTCGTGTTCATAGACGATATCCTAATCTACTCCAAGACAGAGAGCGAACATGCCGAACACTTAAGGCGAGTTTTGGAAAAGCTGAAGGAACAGCAACTTTTCGCCAAGTTCAGCAAGTGTGATTTCTGGAAGGACAAGGTGGAGTTTCTTGGACATGTAATGACCGCAGAGGGAGTCGCCGTAGATCCAAGCAAAGTAGAAGCTGTGTTACATTGGGAACAACCAAAGACGGTGACCCAGATTCGGAGTTTCCTTGGAATGGCAGGATACTACCGCCGTTTCATCGAAGGCTTTTCGACAATTGCGAAACCTCTTACGCAATTGCTGAAGAAGGAAAAGAAGTTTGCATGGACGCCAATGTGAGAAAGGATTTCAGAGCTGAAAAAGCGATTGACATCAAGACCGTGTTAGTTCTACCTGATGTTGCTCAAAGCTTCGATATTTATTGTGACGACGCGCCAAGGACTTGGATGTGTGCCGATGCGGATGGAAAGGTCGCCGCTTATGCATCAAGGCGCTTGAGGCCGCATGAGGAAAATTATCCGACACATGACCTAGAGTTAGCTGCCGTAGTGCATGCTTTGAAGATATGGCGTCACTATCTGATTGGAAACAGATGTGAAGTATATACGGATCATAAGAGCCTTAAGTACATATTCACCCAATGGATCTGAATATGAGGCAAAGGAGATGGCTAGAGTTGATCAAGGACTATAATGTTGGAATCCATTACCATCCCGGAAGGCCAACGTAGTAGCCGATGCTCTGAGTCGGAAAAGCCATACCGTGAGTACGCGTTGCTAGCCACAGTCGGGATGAGTTGTGCGAGGATTTTCCAAATGAAGATTGAGGTTGTACCTAGCGGATTCTTGGCCGCATTGGAAGTAAAGCCTACTTTGGAGGACCAGATCCGAGAAGGACGAAGGATGATGACAGATCTGTAAGATTAAGTCCGTCAAGGAGGAAGGCAAGGCAGAAGGACTTCAAGTTGGATGAGCAAGGCACGTTGTGGATGAAGGATCGCATTTGTGTGCCTAACAAAAAGGAGTTAAAGCAACTGATTTTGGAAGAAGCCCATGACTCCAAGTACTCGATTCATCCCGAAGCGCCAAGATGTATCAGGATCTCAAGGAGAGATTCGGTGGCCGAGCATGAAACGTGAAGTTGCCGAGCATGTTGCATTGTGCGACGATGCCAGAGTCAAGGCAATGCATCGAGACCAGCAGGATTGCTACAAATTACCAAGATACCTCGAGTGGAAGTGGGAGGAAATCGGAATGGATTTCATTACCGGTTTGTCAAGACTCAAGGAGGTTATGACTCCATATGGGTTATAGTGGATCGCTTGACCAAAGTAGCCCATTTTATCCCGTGAAGACCACCTACTCGGGAGATAAGTTAGCGAGTTGTACATGATCAGATTGTCTGCTTGCACGGAGTGCCAAAGAGGATTGTATCGACAGAGGTACCCAATTTACCTCAAGGTTCGGAATAAGTTGCATGAAGCCATGGGAACCCGCTTGAACTTCAAGATACCTTATCATCCACAGACGGATGGACAGACCGAAAGAGTCAACCAGATTCTGGAGGATATGTTGAGAGCTTGTGCATTGGCTTATGCTACCTCTTGGGATAAGAGTTTGCCGTATGCCGAGTTCGATTACAACAATAGTTATCAGGCTAGTTTACGATGTCACCTTTCGAGGCCTTTGTATGGTCGACCCTGTCGGACGCCATTGAATTGGAATGAGACCGGCGAGCCGTGTCTTTGGGCCTGATATTCTTCAAGAGGTCAAGAGCAGATCGCTATGATTAGGGAAAGGTTGAAGATAGCCCAATCTCGACAAAAGAGTTATGCCGACAATCGTCGCCGAGATTTGAGTTTTGAACCGTAAGACTTTGTATACCTCGAGTTACGCCTCTCGTGGGAGTTAAGAGGTTCCATGCCAAAGGGAAACTCGCACCCGTTATGTTGGACCATTTAAGATTTTGAGCCACAGAGGCGGTTGCTTACCACCGGAGTTGCCATCGTTAGCGTGAGTACACGTATTCCATGTGTCCTGGATTGAAGAAATGTCTCCGAGTTCCCGAGAGCAGACATCGCTAGAGTCAATCGAGTTGCAAGAGGACTTGACTTATAAGGAACATCCTGTGAGGATTCTCGACACAATGGATCGAGAAACTAGAAACAAGTCAACCCGTTTCAGAGAGTTCAAGGAGCAACCATGAAGAAAGTGAAGCGACTTGGGAGCGCGAGGAGGATTTGAAGAAAGAATTTCCAAACCTATTCCTTTAGTAAGCCCTGAATCTCGGGACGAGATTCTATTAAGGGGAGGTTTGTAACACCCCAAAATTTTGCTTTTCTTAAATTCATGTGTGATTTGGCCCTTTGGTGAATTTTTGGAATTTTCTCGAATTTATTTGGATTTATTTGGAATTTATTTGAATTTATTCCATTTTGAAATAATTAAAGAATTTAATTTTGCAAATAAAATTTTGTTGAAAATATTTTATTTGAGTCCAAAATGATCCAAAGTATTTTCAATTTTTCTGGAATTTTTCTCGAGTCATTTGCTATTTTTAATGAATTAAATGAATTATGGGAATTATTTTAATTATTAAATCTGGAAAATCCAACTCGGGTCAAGTCGTTCATCCGACCGAAGTCGGACTCGAGTCCGACCAGCCGATTGACTCGAACCAACTTGAAAACCTAATTGATCCCAACCGTTGGATCAAGATCCAACGCCGAGATCCGCCAGAGTCGGATTCGAGCGCGTCGACCCGGACCCGATCGCGCCGTCGATCGTGGCCGTTGATCGTGACGCGTGGGCGGCTGGGATTGCGTCGTCTTCCTGCGTGATCGAAGCCGGACTCCGCCCGCATAGCCGCCGTGACCGATTAGGTTTCCGCTTTGTGCACACCGCCGAGGCCATTTAAGGCGTGGGTTATCGCCCGAGATCGCTGCTCGTGCGCGCCTATTGCCCTAAGTTCCAACGCCCAAGCCGCCGCCGTCGCCTCGCGATTTCGCCGGAGTTTGGGGAGTGCCGCTGGTTTTCTTCGTTTCCGCGCCAAGTTCGTCATCCTCCGCCGCCTTCAAGCTCGGATCTGAGAACCTTGCGCCGAGGCGCACTTATCGGTGCACTCACTTGGCGAGACGCCCGGCGCCGTTAGGGTGGTCGCCGTCCTCGGCGCCGGCAGCCGCAACGCCGCCCGCGAGCCATCGTCGTCATGAGCTCGGTGCACCGTTGGATCGAGATCCAACGCACGAGGCGAGGCCACGCCGCCTATCGCGTTTCCGTCTCTGATTAGGTTTCAACCGTTAGATTTAGATCGTACGGTCGTGGTTAGTTGTGTTGTAACTTTAGGGTTAGATCTGGACCGTCCGATCTAGATCGAACGGCCCGGATCAACCGTGTAGTTTTGAACGAGAGGTCTAGATCCAATCCGGGCGTTGATTTTCAAATCAACGAGATTGTGCCACGCGGTGCTCACCGCCCACGCCGTGGGAAGCGTGTCTCGACACGCGGGACCCGCGAGTCGAGGGCCCACGTGTCACCGCAGATCAGCGTCGTGAAACCCGCGGTGGGGCCCACATGTCGGCCGAGGCGTAGAGTCGTGGGACCGAGTCCACCGTGGACCCGAGCCAAGCGTGGACCGAGTCCATGGACCGCCGACGTCCACCACCAATCGAGGTGACACGTGTCCATGCTTGACGCAATAATTAATTTCCGAAAAAAGAAAATGATTTATTAATTCGAATAATGATTTCAAATTTAGATTCAAACTTCAAACGCTTATAACTTTTATGCGTTTCAACTCCGATTTGAGTGATTCAAATTTCTAAATTTGTATAAAATTGAGATCTACCTAAATATGAATTTTATTTAATTTTTGGACTAAAGTTTTTCTCTGTAATATTATTTAATTGATTATTTAAGCTTTAATAAATCATAACTTTTGCATTTTAACTCCAAATTTGACGATTCCAGCTCTAAAAATCCAGAAAATTACGTTCTCTCTGTTTATGGATTTTATTTGGAGTTTTGGGATGTTTTTGCCTATTGTTTATTGGGTATTTGCTATTTGCACGCTTTACGAGTAGACGTTGAAGTGCCTAAGGATTCGAGGGAGAAGTGTTGACTCAGATCCAACCCAAGACCAAGAGCAAGTGCTTTTTGAAGGCAAGTTGTGCTTTGACCATGTTGATCCTATTTCAAATCTATTTTGATTTAAACTATTGCATGCTAGTTTAATTAGAAAGATACTTTGTTTAAACATGGGGTTAGATAAATACCAATTTGCTATATGACACCTTGATTACTTAAGTATGTGCCATGACCTTTGTCACCCTAGTTGTGGTTTACTAGTTGGACATTATTAAATTGCCAACATGGGTTTAGACCGTTGTAGTATCGCTTAGACTCGCTCGTGCTCATGACATGATTTTGGACGATCAAATGCTAATATGGACTTAATGATATATTGAACTTGTTTTGGAAAAGTATCATGTGATGTTGATGGCACGTGGTGCATGGTAATCAACTGGGGTTTGATAAAGCGATTTTCGGCCGGGCATGTTGCAAGAGTAATCAGGTTGGCCAGTTGTTTCATTTGGAATGTTGATTTGGTTCTTCGGTTAGTCTTGCCCTGGTCACTCTAAGGACTTAACCTTGCAAGCCTTTGAACTGGTCATACTTGCAACCACATGGTCGAATGGGACGGCCCTAGTTGACTAAGTCGCTAAGGACTCACTTGTGGAGCCTCAGGGTGTCGATTACACCGTTTGTGTGATTATGCGGGGAGCGTGTCGTGGTGTGGCCGATACCCATCTAACGGTGTGTTGGTCCCATACTTCGCCTTGGCTAAGGGAAGGGATGGTGTAGAGCACGAACCGGAGAGGACCACCTGTGTTGTTTGAGGCTTCCGAAAGGCTTTGTTATGATCGCTCATTCGCATACTTTTGTATGGCGATTCACAGCTGACGTGGTGAGTGGATTGTATCTTGTGGGTAAAGTGCATAACCTCTGCAGAGTGTAGAATCTATTTAAATAGCCGAGTCCACTGGATCTTTGGACAATTCTCGGGAATTACAGTAAATTGTTAGACTTTCTGAAAATAACTTGTATTTGAAAAGTTGGTTTGGTTTAATAATGAAGATGATGGAAATGTGGTTTAGGATGGGGAAAATGTTTATTAAATTTCCTGAAAAGTTATTTATGCTTTACTTATTTCTACCGCTTTGAATCTACTTTTATTACTTGTCAAAAGTCATTTCATCGCAAATATACCCTGAGCTATTCCTTTGTACCAAGCCATGCATATAGTATATTAGCTTGCATTCTGTGCATGACTTGTCGAGTACCAAGTACTCACCCTTGCCTCAACACAATACCGGTTGAAGAGGAGACTACGCCGGTTCGGAAGAGGAGTTCCAAGAGGACCCGTCTACTTAGGGGATGCGAGCCCGATCAGTTACTGTGGTATCTTTGGATGGCGCCACTAAGTTTATTTGATTTTCACGCTGTTATTTCTCTTTTAATACATTTTGCCTTGCAAGGCATATATTTGTAACTTGGCCATAAGGTCGAGTAACCCTTTGATTATTTAAATAAAGTACTTTGATAGTATCGTTTGGTATGATTGTGATATATACCGATGTTAAGACTGTGTGCACTAGCGCGTTCCTGGACTAGTGCTGAATACACAGAGGGTCCGGATTTGCAAATTCGGGGTCCCGACAACTCACCCAAAAGTGTTTAATGAGATGTGATAAGTATGTTTGATGCATTGCATGGTATTACTGAAAATGTTTGATAATTGAGGACCCTCGAGTTGAGGGCAATATACAGGTTAAGAATGGATCGAGTCGTGGGCTCATCCAAGACTACCAAATGAGGTATGCAAACTAAGTGAACAATGTAGTGATATGAGGTATCTGACGGTGATTCCTTGCTTTATGTACTTGTTGGGTTCAATTAGGAAGAAAGTTGTTTTGTATTATTTTCAATGGTTAAAAGATTATCCCTCTACCCTTTTGTTATACCTTGCTGAGTTTAAAACTCACGCTTGATATTTAATGTTGTAGGTGCTTTGAAGCCGACATGCATGGAGGGGAGTAGTCGCACGAACACGTTTCGCTTCACGATAATTTCATATTAACTTATCGTTTCTAATCTTAGTATGTTCTTGTCATGTAATTTAATTGTGGTAGATGTTTGTGCTTGATTGGATGTCTTAAGTGCTTTATGTTGTTAAGTGAAGACCATGACCCTTTGTATGTGCTTAGCGGGTCATGATGGTTAGTTGATTCCTTGTTGCTTTATTGATAATTGTTATCTCTCTTTGCTTGCTGAGTGGATGTCCTAGTTTTAGGGAAGGTGCTGTCGAAATTTCTAGTAATTTCAGTAGCTTGCTAATACTTAGCTTGCTTTGCTAAATTATTCCAGCGTCTTGTCCTATTTGTTGTGTGAGGGTGTAACATTTCGGGCTCGTGTGGTGCCGGGGTGTAACATTCGGTGCGCCAAAATGACAGTCGACGGGACGCAACTAGGCAGCCCACACGCACAGGGCTGGCCGCATGTTCCAATGTGCACAGCCAACATTGGTGGACAGCGACATAGATGGCACTGAAAGCGCCCTAGATCCTGCGGTCGCCAGCCTTGCCGCGATGGACGGCCATTTCTGCTCACGGACGGCGTGGAATGTGCCACACGTCAGCCCGACATCGTCCACACTCGACCAACGGGCTACTTTCGCAAAAAAAAATCTGCACGGAAGCCAGTTTCGCAAAAAGGTAGAGTTACAGGGCTAATACAGTAATTTTTTTTGTATAATGTAGATGAATTATTACGGTACTATTGAAAGGTATAAAGATCGAAAACAATAAATAGGTTTGAAATTTGTACTATTACTTTTAGTCAGATTCTGGAAATCTCAGGAAAACAAAAACACAAGATAGTAAGGGTTGTGCTAAGCAAGCTAATTAATCTGCTTCAAAATATTCTTCGGACCAAGAGAAAGACTTAGAACAAACAATAAATCATACGGTACAAAAGAACTGCATTCTGGTATGAAATTCGTTTGCAAATTCATGTAGGTAGGGTGTGCTTTCAAACCAAAAAGAGAAACCCACATAGCAAATGGAAACATCACATCCGTTTTAGGAAAATGTCACAAACAGCAGCTAAACTCCTTGGAATCAGCTAACTAGGCCAACAAGCGCGGCGCACGCCGCGCGCGTGAACTTTACGTTTTTTTTCCGGAGAAAAAATAGATCTAGATATATTTTCCATATTTTTGGAAGCTCGAAAAATATTAGAGATCGAGTTGAAAAAAGTACACATATTTCTGTTGACGAAAATATTTTTTTGGGGGAAAACGGAGAAAGGACCTGGATGTAAGAACCGGGGACCTGCTTGTTATTTTTTGGACCTCACCGTTATTTCAAAAAAGTAGAAAATAGCTCGCTCGTGATTTGTATTTAACGGGAGTCTTTTACCGTAAAGTAACGAGCGAGGGACCCAAACACGATTTAGAAAAGTTTTTCTTGCCCTCACAAAAAATCGCGAAGGACCTTTTTGTAATTTGTAGGGACCTATCCGTGATTTAAAGGAAGTGGAGGGGATTTTTCAGAAATTGGTAGGAGTAACACCCCATTTTTTGTTTTTTATTGAATTTATTGAGTTGATTGAATTTTTGGAATTTTCTGGAATTTATTTGGAATTTATTTGGATTTAATTTGAATTAAGTCCTTTCTTGAATTATTTAAATATTTAAAAGTTTCATATAAAGTTTTGTTGGAAATATTCTGTCAGCGTATGAGCTAACAGACCCCTCCCGAAATGGGGCGTAAGAAGTCCGAACGGGGGGCTTTCGTGGAGATTGCTCGGGATACGGTGGGAAGAAAACAGACGAAGCTCACAAGAAGACACTAGGATTTATCTAGGTTTGGGCCCTCTATGAGAGTAATAGCCCTAATCCTGCTTGCCTTGCTCTTGCTTATGTTCTTGGGGAAACCAGGAAACAGACAGGGGCTGGAACTCCGGCTCCCAGGGGAATGAACTAACCTTCCAAAACCAACCTAAAGGATCCGATCAGAAGGGAAGGAGGGGAAGAACCCTTTCTCCCATGCACCCTAGCTACCTTTTATACTCGGGCAGGCTGGGGCGCATGGGGCTTACAATAGTACAGCACACTGAGTACACTACGATATCGCATTTAATGCGCCTGTCACTGTTCTTGCGACACACTTAATGCCCTGGCACAACCGTCCTCTCCCCTGCCTCGGGCCCCGCGCCTGCCGGCTCCGCCCGCTCTGTCGGGGTGGGAAATTGCACCGTGACGTCATTTGTAATAATGGCGCGCGTTGGAAACACGCGCCGCCATACTGTGGCCTTCATTACCCCCATTTAATGCGCACGATACGCATTAAATGTCTTTGACCCTTTGTGCGGCTGCACAGGCTACTAAATGGCCTTGGGAACTGAGCGCCAGTGGAATGGACTGGGCGCCGTGCGTCCGCCAGGCGACCACCTTGCTGACCACCAGCGGCGTGGCCTAGACGCCACGTGTCCGCTGGGCGATCACACCGATCGCCCGGCGCTGCCTGGTCACCGCTTTGTCCATTGGCGATCACATACCGGTGACCGCCCGGTAGCGTGGCCTGAACACCACGTGTCCGCTGGCAGCTCTTACTAAAGTGTAGTGGGCACCCTGGTGTAGAACACACCGACATATTCTATTTGAGTCCAAAATATCTCAAAATAGTTTCCAGAATTTTTCTGACATTTTTACTATTTTTCTTGAATTAATTGAATTGTTAGAATTATTTTAATTAATAAAATCGCTGAAAAATCGCAAACCCTAATTGGGCCAGGCCACTGGACCTGGACCCAACCCGCGCAGCCCAGCCTGCGCCTCGTGTAACCCTAATCCTAGTATCGCGACCGTTGGATTTCGATCCAATGGCCACAATCTATTTGCGTCGCTGAACGTGTGCAGCTGTCGATCGAAAGCACGTGGACGCCTCGGATGTCGCCATGTCACCTTGCTGTGTCGAGGTCGGACTCCGCCGCAGCAACGGCCGCCCCGTGGAATCCGGGCGGAGCACGCACGCCCAGGCACAATAAATATCCCGGTGAGCGGTTGCGTCGTCCTCTTTCCTTTGCCCTAGGTCCCTTAGATCAAGTAGCCTCCGTTTCGCCGCAATTGCTCGCCGTAGTCGGGGAGTCACCGCCACGCATTTTCGTCTTTTTCGTCGCCGTTGAGCCGTTCCGGTGGGAGTCGAGGCCAGAACCACACTCCCCACATCGAGGCGCTTCGGAGCAAAGATCTCATTTCGTTGGATTCGCAACCAAACACAGTCGGGGTTGTCGTCGTCTTCGTCTCCGGCAATCGAGCATCACCGTGCCATCGCCAAGGTCCGCGAGCTTCGTCAACCGTTCGATCTGCATCCAACGCTTTCGATAAGTCCACGTAGCGTTTCCATCTCGCCGTAGATTGGATTGAATCTTGTCTGTAGGATTTAGATCGTAAGGTCTAGATTAGACCAAGTAACGCTGTTTAGATCTATTTTTGACTGTCCAATCAGGATTGAACGACCTAGATTGTGCCACGTAGAGCTCAGAGCGTGTGAACTAGATCGAATCTTAGCCGTAGGATCTAAATTGAACGGTATTGATCGAGCCACGTGCGTGCGTTGGTGTGGAGATTGGATTCAATCTTGGGCGTCCAATTCATAGTGTGCGGTCCAGATTGATCGGTGCAATTTTGGTTAGATGGATCGGTAGCCGTTATATTCGAATCAGAGAGCTGGATTGGTGCCACATGTTGCAGCTCGGAACTGACCACGTCACTGCTAAATCACGCCGGTTTGATTAGATCTGGGCCGTTGAATTTTGAATGGACGGGCGAAATTACACTGCACTTAGGCCAATAGAATCGCGCCTCGTGTCTGCAGGAACCAAAGCGTCGCAGCCGAGCCGCGCGGTCGCTGCTGATGTCACCCATGACATCACCATCGGGCCCGCATGACAGTGACTGTAACACCCCAAAATTTTGCTTTCTTAAATTCATGTGTGATTTGGCACTTTGGTGAATTTTTGGAATTTTCTGGAATTTATTTGGAATTTATTTGAATTTATTCCCTTTTGAAATAATTAAAGAATTTAACTTTGCAAATAAAATTTTGTTGGAAATATTTTATTTGAGTCCAAAATGTTTCAAAATATTTTCCAGAATTTTTCTGGAATTTTTCTGAGTCTTTTGCTATTTTTAATGAATTAAATGAATTTTTGAGAAATTGATTGGATTATTTAATCACTGGAAAATGCGAGTTGGTTTGTACTGTTCATCCGACCGGACCCGAGTCTGAGTCAGACTCGAGTCCGACCCGAGCCAGCCGACCCGGTCGAACCCAGTCACCTAACCCTAACCCTCTCGACCGTCCGATCAAGATCAAACGGCCGAGATTGAGCCACGTCGCCCGAACCCGAGCCCAACCGAGCACCACCGCCCGAGCTGCACTGAGCCCAAACCCTCGCACCGTTGGATCTTGATCCAACGGCTGACGTTGAGCCACGTCAGCCAATCCGAATCCAATTCGGATTCCACCGCCGCAACGGAGTGGGCCTCGGTTTCTGCGCGTTTCACGAACGCCGAGGGCCCTATTTAATGCGCCGCCGCCGCTGTCGTGTTGCCGACTTCCGTGCGCACCCGTAGCCCTAGCTTGCCGAGCTCAAGCCGCCGTGGTTGCGCCGCAATCGCTCGCCGTAGTTGGCCGTGCGTTCCGCCGCGGTTTTGCGCCGTTTCCGCCGCCGTTGAGCCCAGATCCGGAACTGTGAGGTCACGCCGCGTCGGTGAGTACCACTCACTTCGCCGGAGGAGCCCCGCAGCGCCGTCGGGCGTGTCGCCGTCCTCGTCTCCGGTAAGCCAGCGCCGCCGCGCGCCATCGCCGTCGATCGAACTCTCTCCACCGTCCGATCCAGATCCAAGGGCCCAGATCGCGCCACGTCACCCTCGGTGAGTTTTCACGTTGAAATCCTCAGATCTATTTCCAACCGTTGGATCTAGATCCAACGGTTTAGATTGTGCCACGTAGCCTAAATCGCACTGAGCTTGGATAGATCTCAGCCTTTAGATCTAGATCGAACGGTTATGGTTAGCTGCGTTGTAAACCTTAGATTGGATCTTGACCGTCCGATCAAGATCGAACGGTCCAGATCAGCCGAGTAGTTTTCCTACGCGTGAACCCATATCCAATCTGGGCCGTTGATTTTCAAATCAACAGCCGAGATCTAGCCACGTGGTCGGGAGGCCGACCGTCGCGGTCAGCGCCCGCGCGTGGGAGCGTGTCTCTGACACGCGGGACCCGCGTGTCAGAGGGCCACACGTCAGCAGCGCCCACGCGGGTGTGAACGCGAGCCGCTAACAGGGCGGGCCCGCCTGTCACCAACACGCTACGCGTGCGTGGACCGGGTCCATGCACCGGAGCCGACGTGGCCGCTCCAGAAAGCGCCACGTGGCATGATGACGTCATGCTGACGTCATCGTGGGGTTCGGCCCGTCTTGGCGTCGGCCAGGATCGACGTGGACCAACCAGGGCTGACGCGCGTGTCAATGCTGACGCAATAATTAATTTCCGAAAAAGAAAATGATTTATTAATTCGGTTTATTGATTTCAAAATTGGATTCAAACTTCAAACGCTTATAACTTTTGCGTTTCAACTCCGATTTGAGTGATTCAAATTTCTAAATCTTCATAAAAATGAGACCTACTCAAATATGAATTTTAATTATTTTTTGATTATGATTATTTCTCTGTTTTTATTTAATTAATGCTTTCTTTAAACTTTAAACGGTTATAACTTTTGCGTTTAAACTCCGAATCTGACGATTCCAGTTTCTAAAAATTCATAAAATTATGCTCTCTCTGTTTGTGAACTTTATTTGGATATTTGGACACTTTTTGTCTACTGTTCATTTATTTATTGCTATTTGCACGCTTTACGAGTAGACGTTGAAGTGCCAGAAGGCTTCGAAGGTGAAGTGTTGACCCAGGAGCCAGCTCAGGACCAAGAACAAGTACTTTTTGAAGGCAAGTTGTGCTTTGACCATGTTGATCCCAATTTCAAATTAATTCAATTTAAAACTATTGCATGCTAGTTTAATTAGAAAATACTTTATTAATTATGGGAAATTAGATAAATGCCAAATTGCTGTATGACACCTTGGTTAATTAAATATGTGCCATGATCCCTTGTCACCCTAGTTGAGGATTAAATAGTTGGACATTACTAAATTGCCAACATGGGAATTTAGATCGTTGTAGTATATTGCTTAGACCTACTACGTGCTCATGACATGATTTTTGGACAATCAAATGTTAATATTGACTTAATGATATATTGAACCTGTTTTGGAAAGGTATCATGTGATGTTGATGGCACATGGTGCATGGTAATCAACTGGGGTTTGATAAATGGTTTTCGACCGGGGCATGTGGCAAGAATGATCGGGTGGGCCAGTTGTGGCACCGGGAACGTCGATTTGGTTCTTCGGGTAGTCTTGCCCTGGTCACCCTAAGGAATTAACCTTGCAAGCCTTTGAACTGAGTCAAGCGTGCAACCACATGTTTGTAATGGGACAGACCTAGTTGATTAAGTTGCTAATAACGTACCTGTGGGACCTCAGGATGTCAACTACACCCTTTGTGTAGTTGTACGGGGGAGCGTACCGGGGCTGCGGCCAGGTACCCATCTAACGGTGGATTGGCCTAAACTTCGCCTTCGCTAAGGGAAGGGTTAGTGTGCAACACCGGGGAGGACCACTTGTGCTGTTAGAAGTTTCCGAAAGACTCTGTTACGGACACTCGCCTTTGTGGTGTTTGGCTGTATCTTGTGGGTAAAGTGCATAACCTCTGCAGAGTGTAAAATCTATTCGAATAGCCGTGTCCGCGGTATTGGACATCGCTCGGGAATTACAGTTAAGGGTTAGACTTTCTTGAAAATAATTTGGTCTTGAAAGGTTGGGTTTGGTTTAATAATGATGTTGATGGAAATGTGGATTAGAATCGGGAAAGATGTTTATTTAACTCCTGGAAAAGTTATTGATGCTATACTTGTTTTTACTGCTTTCGAAACTACTTATGATACTTGTTAAATGCTCTTTACTGCAAATATACCTTGAGCCACTCCTTTGTATTAAGCCATGCATGTAGTATATTAGCTGCATTCTGTGCATGACTTGCTGAGTACCAAGTACTCACCCTTGCCGCAAAACAACACCAGTTGAAGAAGAGGCGACGCCAGCTTTGGAGGAGGAGCTCCAAGAGGAACCGTCTAATTAGGGAGCGAGCCCAGTCAGTTGCCTGTGGTATACTGGATGGCGCCACGATGTTATCTTATTTTCCGCTGCAGTTATTTATATTTTATTAAGTTTCGCCCTGCGAGGCGTATATTTGTAACTTGACCCTAAGGTCGAGCAACCCGTTTGGTTAACTATTAAGGGTACTTTATTACTTCGTTGAGTATGATTGTGATATTTACCAATGTTGAGACTGTGTGCACTAGCGCGTTTCTGGACTAGTGCTGAATACACAGAGGGTCCGGATTTGCAAATTCGGGTCCCAACAGTGGCCATACCGCGCAGGTGTGTGTTAGCGATGACATCATGATGACGTCATTGGTGGACCCACCTGTCAGATGGCCAGTCGAGTCGTGCTGACATCAGCAATGACGTCATCTAGGTGGGGCCCATGTGTTAGTGACACGTGGACTCATGGACCGGGTCCACGGCGGATCAAGCCGAGCGGTAGACCCAGTCTATAAACCGGATGACGCAACGCTGACTCAATAAATCGATTTTCCAATAGAAGAATAATTCGATCGAAATTCAAAATCTTGCTGACGTCATATTTCCAAATTTTTATTAGGAAAATAAATGAGTTAATTCTGAATTTTCTTTTTAACGTATTTTCAAACTTTGAATTGCTATAACTTTTGCGTTTTAACTCCGATTGAGGTGATTCCAGTTTCTAGAAATTTGTAAAATTGAGCTCTATTTAATGGTGAATTTTATTTGAATTTTGGACTTGAGTTGTTCTCTATTTTTGATTATTTATTGCTATTTTATTCGTTACGCATAGACGTCGAGGTACCTGAAGGCTTCGAGGGTGAGGTGCTGACTCAAGAACAAGTCCAAGAACATGAACATGACATTTTCCAAGGCAAGTTGTGCTTTGACCACATTGATCCTATTTTTGTAATGTATGTTTTTTTAAATTAATGCATGCTAGTTTAAATTAAACTGCTTTCAATTAAATTTGGGATTAGCTACACACCCAATTGAATTATGCCACCTTGATTAATTATTGTATGTGCTCATTTATTTTGTCACCCTAGGTTGTGGATTAGTAGTTGGACATTAATAATTTGCCAACATGGGATATTTAGACCGACAGTAGTTTGCTTAGCCATGCATCGTGTTATTGATATAATTTTGGAATGCAAACTCAATACTGATTAATGAACTATGGAATGCATTTTGAGTTAGTGTGAGAATGCCACGTGATGATGTTGACATGTAGAAGCCTGTGTGGGTCTACAAAGATATTGAGTTATTGTTGGCATGTGTTGCACAATAATCACTGGGGTGGAAAATGATTTAGATTGGGGCAAATGGCAGGAGGCTGTGTGCCAGGTGGGCCTGTGTGGCAAATGGGTTGATGAGTGTGTGAGGGCTGTGTGCCAAATTGTTGAGAGAAGGAATGCCTTGGTTATCTAAGGATTTAAGCTTGCAAACCTTTGAACTGAGTTACTCATACAACCATATGTCTGGAATGGGACAGACCTAGTTGAGTAAGTTACTAATAACTTGCATGTGGTACCTCAGGGCGATAGCTATACAGGGGTGTAGCTGTACGGGGGAGCGTACTTGTGCTGAGGCTTGGTGCCCATCCAATGGTATGTATCGGTCCTATACTTCGGCTCTGTGTGAGGGGAGTGATAGTGAAGGCAATACCAGAGAGATTCACTTGTTTAGTTAGAAGTTTCTGAAAGACTTTTTTTACGGTTAATCGCCTGTGTGGTGAGTGACTGTATCTTGTGGGTAAAGTGTATAACCTCTGCAGAATGTACAACCTATTCGAATAGCCGAGTCCACGGTATTGGACATTGCTCGGGAATTACAGTTAAGGGTTAGACTTTCATAAAAATAAACTTCGAATGGTGTACATTATAGTATGGAGTTGATGAACTTGTTTAAGGTTGATAAATGCTTTACTTGAGAATTATTTGTGAAAGTTATTATTGTTATTAATGTTTTACTGCTTTCCAATCTACTATTATTATTTGTGAATGCTATTTATTGCCAAAAAAAACCCTATCGCCTGTCATTTGGAATAAGCCATGCATGTAGCTATTAGAATTGCATTTTTGTGCATGACTTGCTGAGTGCTTTAAGTACCCACCCTTGCCACAACACAAACATCAGTTGAGGAAGAATCGATGCCAGCACTGGAGGAGGAGTTTTAGGAGGAGCCAACGAACTAAGGAGCGAGCCCAGTTAGCTGCCTGTGGCATATTGGTTGGTGCCACGAGCTTATTTATTTTCCACTGTAAGTTTATTTACTTAAGACTTTGCCCTGTGAGGCGTATCTTTGTAAGTTAACCATAAGGTTGACTCAACTGTTTTCGTTATAATGACTTTATTTATTATTTCGCTGTGTATGATTGTGATGTACATCTATGTTGAGATGGTGTGCACTAGCGTGATCCTGAACTAGTGCGGAAAACACCGAGGGTCCGGATTTACACATTCGAACCCCAATAGTAGGGAGGACACGTGGATATGCTGGTCGGTCCTCAAAGCTCCCGGATGTAATTGAGGTATGATTCCTTGTGCATAGTGCACCGATTGATGAAAGTGCATCTAGGCCCCCTAAAATTGTTTTGAGTGATTAATGACAAACGATTAAAGAATCTAATGTGTTCAACTAGTTTATGAACAGGCAAACGCTTCAAGAAGAGATCGTCTTTGTACGCGAAGTGTTCCCGAGTAGCGTTGAGTAAGAAAAACGGCATTTAAGCTGGTAATTTTAATCTTTTGAGTCATAGAAATGCCGTACTATTAAGAGGGATGCATTGAAATTGACTTAGAGATGATCTCCTCACTCAAGATGAATTTAGTTGAGTCTCTCAAGGGTTAGAAGTGTTCTCTCTAGCTTCGGAATGAGTTTGTGGTAACTTTCTAGTCGGATGTTCCGAAGTTGTATCGGACATTCCGATGTTTCAGAAGTTCCGAAGTGTAGTTGTGCTTTAGTCCGTTGTGTTTTGTTAGGGTCGGACATTCCGATTTGTTTGCTTCGGATGTTCCGATGCCTATCGTTTCTGTTTGAGAACCCTTCGCTTGCTTGGATATTCCGATCCTTGGTATCGGAATGTCCGATGTGTGCCGCCGAGAAAAAGGGTGCTCTTCGCTCGCTCGGACTGTCCGAAGTTGTTTCTTCGGAAGTTCCGAAGTGTTTGTTGTCCTGTTTGGGAACCTTCTGTTTGGTTCGGATGTTCCGATGCCTATTTTCGGATATTCCGATGAGGACTTGGAGTGTTTAGCTTGGTTCCCTTCAGGGTGTCATCGGATGTTCCGAAGTTGTTATCGGACATTCCTGTAACACCCCAAAATTTTGCTTTTCTTAAATTCATGTGTGATTTGGCCCTTTGGTGAATTTTTGGAATTTTCTGGAATTTATTTGGATTTATTTGGAATTTATTTGAATTTATTCCATTTTGAAATAATTAAAGAATTTAATTTTGCAAATAAAATTTTGTTGAAAATATTTTATTTGAGTCCAAAATGATCCAAAGTATTTTCCGAATTTTTACGGAATTTTCGAGTCATTTGCTATTTTTAATGAATTAAATGAATTAATCGGAATTATTTTAATTATTAAATCGGCTGGAAAATCCAACTCGGGTCAAGTCGTTTCATCCCATTGAGTCGGACTCAAAGTCCGAGCGCAGTTGACTCGGCCGAACCAACTTGAAAACCTAATTGATCCCAACCGCTGGATCAAGATCCAACGGCCGAGATCCTTGCGTCTGCAGGATTCGGCGCGTCCGACCCGGACCGATCGCGCCCGTCGATCGTGGCGTTGATCGTGGCGCGTGGAGCTGAGCGCGTGCGTCTTCCGTGATCGAAGCCGGACTCCGCCCGATACCGCTGCGCCGCCGTGACCGATTAGGTTTCCGCTTTGTGCACGCCGCAGGCTATTTAAAGGCGTGGAGTTATCGCCGAGATCGCCCGTTCGTGTGCGGCGCCTATTGCCCTAAGTTCCAACGCCCAAGCCTGCCCGTCGCCTCGCGATTTCATGGAGTTTAGGAGTGCCGCCGTGGTTTTTCTTCGCTTTCCGGGCCGCGTCGTCATCTCCGCCTTCAAGCTCGGATTAGAACCTTTAAATCGAGGCGCACTTACTGGTGCACTCACTTGGCCGGAGGCAGCCCGAAGCGCCGTTAGGGTGGTCGCCGCCTCGGGCCACGGCGTAAGCGCCAGCCGAGCCATCAAGCCGTCCCGCGAGCTCGGTGCACGCTGATCGAGATCCAACGCATGCGAGGTGGCCACGCGTCGCGTTCAAGCATTTCCGTCTCGACAGGGGTTTCAACCGTTAGATTTAGATCGCACGGCCGTGGTTAGTTGTGTTGTAGCTTTAGGTTAGATGCGGACCGTCCGATCTAGATCGAAGCGGCCCAGGATCAACCAGTGTAGTTTTGAGCGAGAGGTCTAGATCCAATCCGGGACCGCTGATTTTCAAATCAACGGCCGAGATTGTGCCCGCGTAAGCTCACCGCGCCGCAGGCGTGGGGAAGATGTCGACACGGGACCCGCTGAGTCGAGAGGGCCGCGTGTCACCGCAGTCACGCCGTATGAAACCCGGCTGTTGGCGAGTGGGGCCACATGTCGTGAGGCGTAGAGTCGTGGGACCGAGTCCACCGTGGACCCGGTGCCAAGCGTGGGCCGAGTCCATGGACCGGTGACGCCGTCAACCCAATCGGTGACGTGTCCATGCCGACTTAATAATTAATTTCCGAAAAAAGAAAATGATTTATTAATTCGAATAATGATTTCAAATTTAGATTCAAATTTCAAACGCTTATAACTTTTGCGTTTCAACTCCGATTTGAGTGATTCAAATTTCTAAATTTGTATAAAATTGAGATCTACCTAAATATGAATTTTATTTAATTTTTGGACTAAAGTTTTTCTCTGTAATATTATTTAATTGATTATTTAAGCTTTAATAAATCATAACTTTTGCATTTTAACTCCAAATTTGTGATTCAGTTTCTAAAAATCCAGAAAATTACGCTCTCTCTGTTTATGGATTTTATTTGAGTTTTGGGATGTTTGCCTATTGTTTATTGGGTATTTGCTATTTGCACGCTTTACTATAGGCGTTGAAGTGCCTAAGGATTCGAGGAGAAGTGTTGACTCGAGATCCAACCCAAGACCAAGAGCAAAGTGCTTTTTGAAGGCAAGTTGTGCTTTGACCATGTTGATCCTATTTGAAATCTATTTTGATTTAAACTATTGCATGCTAGTTTAATTAGAAAGATACTTTGTTTAAACATGGGGGGTTAGATAAATACCAATTTGCTATATGACACCTTGATTACTTGGCGGTATGTGCCATGACCTTTTGTCACCCTAGTTGTGGTTTACTAGTTGGACATTATTAAATTGCCAACATGGGTTTAGGACCGTTGTAGTATCTTTGCTTAGACCGCTTTCGTGCTCATGACATGATTTTTGGACGATCAAATGCTAATATGGACTTAATGATATATTGAACTTGTTTTGGAAAAGTACCATGTGATGTTGATGGCACGTGGTGCATGGTAATCAAGCTGGGTTTGATAAACAGCTGATTTCGGCGGGGCATGTGGCAAGAGTAATCAGGTGGGCCAGCTTGTGGCATTGGGAATGTTGATTTGGTTCTTTCGGGTAGTCTTGCCTGGTCACTCTAAGGACTTAACCTTGCAAGCCTTTGAACCTGGTCATACTTGCAACCACATGGCTGGAATGGGACGGCCTAGTTGACTAAGTCGCTAAGGACTCACTTGGGAGCCTCAGGAGTGTCGATTACACCGCTTTTGTGATTATGCCAGAGGGCGTGTCGTGGTATGGCCGGATACCCATCTAATCTGTGTTGGTCCCATACTTCGCCTTGGCTAAGGGAAGGATGGTGTGAAACACGAACCGAGAGGACCACCTGTGTTGTTTGAGGCTTCCGAAAGGCTTTGTTATGATCGCTCATTCAGATACTTTTGTATGGCGATTCACTACCGACGTGGTGAGTGGATTGTATCTTGTGGGTAAAGTGCATAACCTCTGCGAGTGTAGAATCTGTTTAAATACAGTCCAGTCTTTGGACAATGCTCTGAATTACTGATCAAAGGGGTAGACTTTCGAAAATAACTTGGATTTGAAAAGTTGGGTTGGTTTTAATAATGAAGATGATGGAAATGTGGTTTAGGATGGGAAAATGTTTATTAAATTTCTGAAAAGTTATTTATGCTTTACTTATTTCTCATCGCTTAATCTACTTTTATTACTTGTCAAAAGTCATATCATTTCGCAAATATACCACTGAGCTATTCCTTTGTACCAAGCCATGCATATAGTATATTAGCTTGCATTCTGTGCATGACTTCTTTGAGTACCAAGTACTCACCCTTGCCTCAACACAATACCGGTTGAAGAGGAGACTACGCCGTTCGGAAGAGGAGTTCCAAGAGGACCCCGTCCTACTTAGGGATGCGAGCCTGGCCAGTTCTGTGTGGTATCTTGGATGGCGCCACGAAGTTTATTTGATTCTTCCCACACGTTATTTCTCTTTTAATACATTTTGCCTTGCAAGGCATATATTTGTAACTTGGCCATAAAGGTCGAGTAACCCTTTGATTATTTAAATAAAGTACTTTGATAGTATCGTTTGGTATGATTGTGATATATACCGATGTTAAGACTGTGTGCACTAAGCTGCGTTCTGGACTAGTGCAGAATACACTGAGAGGGTCCGGATTTGCAAATTCGGGGTCCTCAGTGAGTATCGAGCCATACTTAATGTAGGCTCCACCCAAAGCTAGAATGGTCGTGAGTGAGGATAAAACCATTTTCTAAAGCTAAAAATTTGTGAAGACAAGAAATGACATCTCGACTTATCCCCTTCTCTCTTTTCTTGTCTCTTGCTGAAATTTTCCTTACCTTGTCACAATTTAAAAATTTCAAGTTCTTACGTAAAAGCACTCTTGTGACAGATGGAGGAAGAATTCAACTCGTTGATCCGGAGTTAGTCACGCCCGCGGAACTTTGGCATATACTCTGAGACTCTGAGATTTTGAAAGCCCCAATACCAAGTGGAAGTGATCGGACAAGCGCGGGATTGATCAAGGCTTGTGGCGTGAGGATTGAGGTACTGCTAGGAAAAAGGGCCCAGGCAATCGCGATACACTTGACCGCTGTGAGATCTACAATGCGGATGGGTATCCAAGAAGTATCACGGCGGTGTCACGGCACATTACCCGTATCTACGCCCGAGAAATTGGAGAGCACGGTGTTCCGTTACCATCCGTGGCAGCGATAACCTTCTTGACCGAAGGAGATTCGAGGATGAGGATGCCACGGTTACCACTTGGCACGATTTGTCGCCGCCAGGAGATGTACTAGATAATACAAGCAAGGAGCTACGAGAAGGCCGGCAAGGAGATCACGAGAAGAATAGATGGCGGGAAGCTCAAGAGTATGTGGCACACCTTCTACGAAGGATTGACGAGTTGGGAGATGACTTTGTCACGGACGGACCGAGCCAAGATTAGGCTGCACGCAGCCGAGATCCGGAGGAGTCGATCTCGATGAGGACACCGCTTTCGACTACACAGAGGACATAGTTGCTTTGGACATGGCGATCGTTCCCGGCATTTATGCCACAGACTCACCCGTGCCCAGGCCGTGGAGGTTTTCTCGATGAGTGAGCATAGGTTCTATAATGAGACTCCTTCGAGTCGTCATAGAAGAAAGAGTCACCCTTTAGGCGTTAGACTCCGAGTTAGTTCGATTTGGATTTGCTTTGTTTTCTTTGAGTGTGCGTATGTGTTGCAAGGCCCTTAGGCATTGTAAGCCATACTTCAAGTTACTAATAATAAAGATGGACCTTAAAGTTACCCCTTTCGCCCGCATAAGTTCCATATTACTTGTCTATTCTTGTTTCCTCTCATCTCTAAACCTAGAGCAAATCGGACAGATGGTGAACACCCGTGGAAACTTTGGAAGCAATGGGAGTGGATCTCGCCCAGCCAGAAAACCCCAATGATGGAGCACCAGCACCGCCATACTTTGGATATGCAGAATTTGAGCGCTTGCTGCCAGCACTCGATTGATGCATGCTATGATGCAACAAATGCAGCACGCGTCGCCTCGCCAGCTGCTAATCAAGTTAATCAGGGACCACGCCCGAATACAAAGTGTCGAGTTCATGAGGACTCACCCACCCACTTTCTCTGGGAATGCCAATCCATTGGAGGCCGATGATTGGTTAAGATCAATCGAGAGGAAGTTACACATAGCTCAATGCATAGGAAATGAGAAGGTACTCTCGCTTTCTCATCGGTTGGAAGGAACAGCCGAATGGTGGGAGAACTGCCACGCAGAGAACCCTCAAGATATCACTTGGGAAGAGTTCATGCGTGCATTCGACAGATCACGTGCCTCGAAGGAATCATGGACCTTAGAAGGAGGAGTTCAGCAGAAGCAAGGTAATCGGCCGGTCGACTACGAACAAGTTCACACTAATAGCACGCCACGCTTTTGAGGATGTAGCGTGAGATAAATCGAACGTCTGCGTTTTATGAAGGGACTTAACTCGGGATTGCAAGTAGGGTTGATCACCCACACCTTTCCGCATTTCCAAGAGTTGGTGAATAAGGCGCTTATTCTTGAGGACAAAGCGCCAAGGAACTGGATGAGAACAGGAAGCGCAGGATGCAACAAAGCAAGGATCACGTCGAGGAGCGCACAGCTTGAGAGTTGCACCAAATCAATTCTTGATTCCAACCCGCGAGAATGCGACGGACACCATCGGCACCAAGACACCTGTCAATCGAACTACCAAACCCCGCCCCGCTTAAACGCTACCCAGGCGATCCAGGAAACAAGTGAGGTATTACAAGCTGCGAGCCGAGACACTTTGCCAGCTTGTCCAAAGAAGACAGAGGCGACCCAGTTCGCTTCAACCTAGAACCACCCACCCGGCTAGGGCGCCGACGCAGAGCCACACCCTGCATCGCGTGGTGAGAGGCCGAGTCAACCATGTCACCGCAGGATGCACGCTGCAGAATGCTGAGGACGTCGTCTTGGGTAAGTTACTTGTTAACTCGCACTGGCAGCTTTGTTTGACTCGAGCTTAGATTCGCTTGTTTCAAGGCTTTGCTGCTAGAAATGACTTGAGAATTGCAAGACTTAAGTGCATGCTTTTAGTTCAAACCCCTGGTTCGAACTCCGAACGGAAGTAGGATGTTCCGGTGAGAATACTAATAGATGGAATAGAGTTCCTAGCAAATCTTATAATTTTGGAGACCAGACCTTAGATGTTATATTGGGAATGGATTGGTTATCCAAGCACAAGGGTCAGATGGATTGTGGGCGAAGGACTATCTCGATGAGCCCGTGTGGGAAGAAAGTGGAATTTCAAGCCACCAGCTAGAGATGGACATGCTTGATGGATTATGATTTCAAGGCAATCGGCCATAGAGGATGTCCCTAGTGAATGAGTACCCAGGGCTTTTCCCGAGGATCTACCTCTGGTATGCCACTGCAGTGACATAGAGTTTGTGATAGAGCTTGTACGTGCACAAGACCGATAGCAAAGAGACCCTATCGGATGTCTACCGAGAGTTGGTAGAAATGAAGAAACAGCTGGAAGAATTAATGGATAAAGGATTTATCCGGACCAAGTTCGTCGCCGTGGGAGCACCGATTTTGTTTGTCAAGAAGAAGGACGGGGTTTCAGATGTGCATTGACTACCGTGCACTCAATGAAGTCACCGTGAAGAATAAGTATCCGCTACCCGGGATTGATGATTTGTTTGATCGCTAAGAGGAGCCGGGTTTTTCCAAATTGATCTCGAGATCAGGATACCATCGCTTGAAGATCCGATCAGCAGATATTCCAAGAGGCGCATTTCGCCAAGATATGGACATTACGAAGTTTCTGATTATGTCCTTTGGATCGATTTAACGCGCCACTATTTCATGAATATGATGAATAAGGTGTTCATGGAATATTTGGACAAGTTTGTCGTCGTGTTCATAGAGCGATATCCTAATCTACTCCAAGGCGAGCGAACATGCCGTAACACTTAAGGCGAGTTTTGGAAAAGTTGAAGGAACAAAGAACTTTCGCCAAGTTCAAAGAAGTGTGATTTACGGAAGGACAAGGTGGAGTTTCTTGGACATGTAATGACCGCAGAGGAAGTCGCCGAGATCCAAGCAAAGTAGAAGCTGTGTTACATTGGGAACAACCAAAGACGGTGACCCGGATTCGAGTTTCCTTGGAATGGCGGGATACTACCGCCGTTTCATCGAGCTTTTCGACAATTGAAACCTCTTCTGTCTTTGAAGAAGGAAAAGAAGTTTGCATGGACGCCGAAATGTGAGAAAGGATTTCAGAGCTGAAAAAAAGCGATTGACATCAGCGACCGGTGTTAGTTCTCTGGATGTTGCTCAAAGCTTCGATATTTATTGACGCGCCAAGGACTTGGATGTGTCGCGTGCGAGAATGGAAAGGTCGCTTATGCATCAAAGCGATTGAGGCCGCATGAGGAAAATTATCAGACACATGACCTAGAGTTAGTGCCGTAGTGCATGCTTTGAAGATATGGGCGTCACTATCCGATTGGAAACAGATGTGAAGTATATATCGGATCATAAGAGCCTTAAGTACATATTCACCCAAATGGATCTGAATATGAGGCAAAGGAGATGGCTAGAGTTGATCAAGGACTATAATGTTGGAATCCATTACCATCCCGGAAGGCCAACGTAGTAGCCGATGCTCTGAGTCGGAAAAGCCATACCGTGAGTAGATGCGTTAGCCACAGTCGGGATGAGTTGTGCGAGGATTTTAAAATGAAGATTGAGGTTGTACCTAAGCGGATTCTTGGCGCGTGGAAGTAAAGCCTACTTTGGAGGACCAGATCCGAGAAGGGCAGAAGGATGATGACGGGATCGTAAGATTAAGTCCGTCAAGGAGGAAGGCAAGGCAGGACTTCAAGTTGGATGAGCAAGGCACGTTGTGGATGAAGGATCGCATTTGTGTGCCTAACAAAAAGGAGTTAAAGCAAGCTGATTTTGGAAGAAGCCCATGACTCCAAGTACTCGATTCATCTCGAAGCGCCCAAGATGTATCGGGGATCTGAAGGAGAGATTCCGTGGCCGAGCATGAAAGCGTGAAGTTGCCGAGGCATGTTGCATTGTGCGGCGATGCCGCAGAAGTCAAGGCAATGCATCGAGACCAAAGTGAGGATTGCTACAAATTACGGCCCGAAGATACGAGTGGAAGTGGGAGGAAATCGGAATGGATTTCATTACCGGTTTTGCCGAAGACTCAAGGAGGTTATGACTCCATATGGGTTATAGTGGATCGCTTGACCAAAGTAGCCCATTTTATCCCCTTGAAGACCACCTACTCGGAGATAAGTTAGCGAGTTGTACATGATCGATTGTCTGTTTGCACGGAGTGCCAAAGAGATGTATGTCAGACGAGAGGTACCCAATTTACCTCAAGGTTCTCGGAATAAGTTGCATGAAGCCATGGGAACCCGTTTGAACTTGATGCGACTTATCATCCAGGCACGGATGGGATGGGCAGACGAAGAGTCAACCAGATCTGGAGGATATGTTGAGAGCTTGTGCATTGGCTTATGCTACCTCTTGGGATAAGAGTTTGCCGTATGCCGAGTTCAGTTACAACAATAGTTATCGAGGCTAGTTTACAGATGTCACCTTTCGAGGCTTGTATGGTCGACCATCAGGACGCCATTGAATTGGGGATGAGACCGTGGCGTGTCTTTGGGCTTTGATATTCTTCAAGAGGTCAAGAGCGGATCGCTATGATTAGGGAAAGGTTGAAGATAGCCCAATCTCGACAAAAGAGTTATCTTGACAATCGTCTAGATTTGAGTTTTGAACGAAGACTTTGTATACCTCGAAGTTACGCCTCTCGTGGAGTTAAGAGGTTCCATGCCAAAGGGAAACTCGCACCGTTATGTTGGACCATTTAAGATTTTGAGCCGCAGGCTAAGTTGCTTACCGGAGTTACCACGATCGTTAGCGAGAGTACCGGCGTATTCCATGTGTCCGATTGAAGAAATGTCTCCGAAGTTCCCCGAGGAATGCACATCGCTAGAGTCAATCGAGTTGCAAGAGGACTTGACTTATAAGGAACATCCTGTGGATTACGGACACAATGGATCGAGAAACTAGAAACAAGTCAACCCGTTTTCAGAGTTCAAAGGGAGCAACCATGAAGAAAGTGAAGCGACTTGGGAGCGAGAGGATTTGAAGAAAGAATTTCCAAACCTATTCCTTTAGTAAGCCACGAATCTCTAGTGGGACGAGATTCTATTAAGGAGGTTTGTAACACCCCAAAATTTTGCTTTTCTTAAATTCATGTGTGATTTGGCCCTTTGGTGAATTTTTGGAATTTTCTGGAATTTATTTGGATTTATTTGGAATTTATTTGAATTTATTCCATTTTGAAATAATTAAAGAATTTAATTTTGCAAATAAAATTTTGTTGAAAATATTTTATTTGAGTCCAAAATGATCCAAAGTATTTTCCAGAATTTTTCTGGAATTTTTCTGAGTCATTTGCTATTTTAATGAATTAAATGAATTATCGGGAATTATTTTAATTATTAAATCGCTGGAAAATCCAACTGGTCAAGTACTGTTCATCCGACCGAAGTCGGACTCGAGTCCGACCGAGCGATTGACTCGGCCGAACCAACTTGAAAACCTAATTGATCCCAGCGTTGGATCAAGATCCAACGGCCGAGATCCGCCCGTACCGGTTCGAGCCGCGTCCGACCCGGACCCGATCGCGCCGTGCGATCGTGGCCGTTGATCGTGACGCGTGGACGGCTGGGATTGCGTCGTCTTCCCGTGACCGAGCCGGACTCCGCCGCCGCATAGCCGTGGCGACCGATTAGGTTTCCGCGTGCACGCGCGCCGAGGCCATTTAAGGCGTGAGTTATCGCCGAGATCGCCGTTCGTGTGCGCGCCTATTGCCCTAAGTTCCAACGCCCGAGCCGCCACGCCTTGCGCGTTTCGCCGGAGTTTGGGGAGTGCCGCCGGTTTTTCTTCGTTTCCTGGCGTTCGTCATCCTCCGCCTTCAAGCTTCGGATCGAGAACCTTGCGTCGAGGCGCACTACTGAGTGCACTACTTGGCCGGAGACGCCGGCAAGCCCGTTAGGGTGGTCGCGCCTCGTAGCCGGCCGCAACGCCGCCGCTGCGAGCCATCGTCGTCCGCGAGCTTCGGTGCAGATTGGATCGAGATTCAACGCACGCAGTGAAGGCCACGTCGCCGCATTCTTGTTTCCGCTCTCGATTAGGTTTCAACCGTTAGATTTAGATCGCACGGTCGTGGTTAGTTGTGTTGTAGCTTTAGGTTGGGATGCGGACCGTCGAGTCTAGATCGAACGGCCCGGATCAGCGGTAACAGTTTTGAACGAGAGGTCTAGATCCAATCCGACCGCTGATTTTCAAATCAACGGCCGAGATTGTGCCACGTGTGCTCACCGGCCGCCATCGCCTGTGGGAGCGTGTCTGGCCGCAGCGGGACCCACGGTCGAGGGCCCACGTGTCGGCGCGATCCGCAGCGTCGTGAAACCAGCGGTGTGGGGCCCACATGTCGGCCGAGCGTAGAGTCGTGGGACCGAGTCCACCGTGGACCCGAGCCGTGGACCGAGTCCATGGACCGGTGACGTCGGCCCAATCGAGGTCGACACGTGTCCATGCCGACAATAATTAATTTCGAAAAAGAAAATGATTTATTAATTGAATAATGATTTCAAATTTAGATTCAAATTTCAAACGCTTATAACTTTTAAGTGCTTTCAACTCCGATTTGAGTGATTCAAATTTCTAAATTTGTATAAAATTGAGATCTACCTAAATATGAATTTTATTTAATTTTTGGACTAAAGTTTTTCTCTGTAATATTATTTAATTGATTATTTAAGCTTTAATAAATCATAACTTTTGCATTTTAACTCCAAATTTGACGATTCTTAGTTCTAAAAATCCAGAAAATTACGTTCTCTCTGTTTATGGATTTTTATTTGGAGTTTTGGGATGTTTGCCTATTGTTTATTGGGTATTTGCTATTTGCACGCTTCTGAGTAGACGCGTTGAAGTGGAAGGATTCGAGGAGAAGTGTTGACTCAGATCCAACCCACGCCCAAGAGCAAGTGCTTTTTGAAGGCAAGTTGTGCTTTGACCATGTTGATCCTATTTCTAAATCTATTTTGATTTAAACTATTGCATGCTAGTTTAATTAGAAAGATACTTTGTTTAAACATGGGGGTTAGATAAATACCAATTTGCTATATGACACCTTGATTACTTAAGTATGTGCCATGACCTTTTGTCACCCTAGTTGTGGTTTACTAGTTGGACATTATTAAATTGCCAACATGGGTTTAGACCGTTGTAGTATACTGCTTAGACCTGCTACGTGCTCATGACATGATTTTGGGACGATCAAATGCTAATATGGACTTAATGATATATTGAACTTGTTTTGGAAAAGTACCATGTGATGTTGATGGCACGTGGTGCATGGTAATCAACTGGGGTTTGATAAAAGCTTGATTTTAATAGGCATGTGGCAAGAGTAATCAGTGGGCCGGCTTGTGGCATTGGGAATGTTGATTTGGTTCTTTGGGTAGTCTTGCCCTGGTCACTCTAAGGACTTAACCTTGCAAGCCTTTGAACTGGTCATACTTGCAAACCACATGGCTGGAATGGGACGGCCCTAGTTGACTAAGTCGCTAAGGACTCACTTGTGGAGCCTCGAGGTGTCGATTACACCGTTTATTGTGATTTATGCGGGGCGTATCGTGGCGTGGCCAGATACCCATCTAATCTGTGTTGGTCCCATACTTCGCCTTGGCGAAGGGAAGGGATGGTGGAGAGCACGAACCGGAGAGGACCACCAGTGTTGTTTGAGGCTTCCAAAGGCTTTGTTATGATCGCTCATTCGCATACTTTTGTATGGCGATTCACGGTACCGACGTGGTGAGTGGATTGTATCTTGTGGGTAAAGTGCATAACCTCTGCAGAGTGTAGAATCTGTTTAAATAGCCGAGTCCACGATCGACAATGCTCGGGAATTACAAGTCCAAGGGGCAGACTTTCCGAAAATAACTTGGATTTGAAAAGTTGGGTTGGTTTAATAATGAAGATGATGGAAATGTGGTTTAGGATGGGGAAAATGTTTATTAAATTTCCTGAAAAGTTATTTATGCTTTACTTATTTCTCTTGCTTTGAATCTACTTTTATTACTTGTCAAAAAAGCATTTCTTGCAAATATACCTGAGCTATTCCTTTGTACCAAGCCATGCATATAGTATATTAGCTTGCATTACAGTGCATGACTTGCCTTGAGTACCAAGTACTCACCCTTGCCTCAACACAATACCGCTTGAAGAGGAGACTACGCCGGTTCGGAAGAGGAGTTCAAGAGGACCCGTCTACTTAGGGATGCGAGCCGATCAGTTACTGTGGTATACCGATGGGCGCCACTAAGTTTATTTGATTTTCCGTCGTTATTTCTCTTTTAATACATTTTGCCTTGCAAGGCATATATTTGTAACTTGGCCATAAGGTCGAGTAACCCTTTGATTATTTAAATAAAGTACTTTGATAGTATCGTTTGGTATGATTGTGATATATACCGATGTTAAGACTGTGTGCACTAGCGCGTTCCTGGACTAGTGCAGAATACACAGAGGGTCCGGATTTGCAAATTCGGGGTCCCGACAATTCCGATGCTTGTTGTTTTCGACCGTTGGAAGCTTTCCAATTTTTGGTAGTTTGCACACATCGGATGTTCCGAAGTTCTTGTCGGACATTCCGATGTGAGGTCGAAAGTAGGGTAACGGCTAGTTTTGATCCAAAACTATAAATACCCCTCTCCCACTCCTTTTGCTGGTTACACTTTTGCTTAGGCTGAACTCTTGAGCTTCTTGAACACTCTCTAGAGCATACTTTGAGCTTTCTTTTCTCATTGATCTTAGGGATCATTTAGTGAGTGAGAGTTTGTCAAGTGTGATTGAAAGTCAAGGGCTAAGTGGTTATTCATCTTGAGAAAGTAGAGAACCTCTCCAAGATCGAGATTCAAGTGCATTCATTTCTCTTGGAGGTTGAAGGACTCCTAGACGGCTAGGCGTCGCTCACGAGCCCCCAACGATTGTGGGAAGCCGTGAGAAGTTTGTGAAGGCCAGCTCCGCCTCCGAAAGGAAAGGATCTAATAGTGGAACCAAGCCTCAAGTGTGACCGAGGTTTGGGAGGAAAGGGTTGGAAAAGACCCGGGCTCTTTGGAGCCTCCTCAACGGAGACGTACGATCCCCTCAAGGATCCGAACTCCGGGAATCAAACTACTGTGTTCTCTCTTGTCTCTAATCACTTGATTCATATTATTGATTTTCTTAAGTGCTTTTTTAAGTCATCTAGAGCTAGTCTTCGTATAGCTCTTTGTACTTGACTCCTTGTGTCAAGAGCAAATCGGATAGTCCGAAGTAATTACGGAAGTTCCGAAGATTTCGGAAGTTCCGATATTAATTCGGAATATCCGACTCTTTTCCGCTGCATCAAATTGTTTTAATTTAAAATTAGCCTATTCACCCCCCCCTCTAGGCAATCTTCTAACCTTTTCAATTGATCTTAGAATGGGATAGTGAAACAGGGTTTCTACATTCCACATCACATCTGTTTCTAGTGATCTCGTTGGAAGGTAAGAATTCTTATGGAAATATCTATTAAATTCTTGTGAAATTCCTAGTTCTAATGTTTTATCTTACGAGGTAAAAGAAATATCTTTTCAAATAAACTGTGCGCATTCCGGAACCAAACTAAACTGTAACACACCCAACAATCATACGGTAAAAAGAAGCGAGGAAAAGAAAAGGGAAGCCTGGGCGAATTTTTACGGAGTCTGTGTTTACAAAACCGTTTCGAATTTAAAAATCGGAAGTAGCTCGGCACGGGTTTTTAACCGTTTCAAACTTGAAAATTGGAGGAAGTTCGGCACCGCTTTTGTTGAAAACCGGTAAAAATTAAACGTTTCAAAGGCAAACTCTTTTAACTCGGCAGTCAAAAATCGATCAGTTTTATCGGGTTTCGACCAATTTTTACCGGTTTTCTTTAAAAAATTGGCAACACAAGTGACGTCACTTTCCCCTCTTTGATTTTCAACACACTTTACGAAAATTGGACAAAACTGTAGAAGATCTAAATAAATCCCAATTAATCTATGAAACACTTTAGAGAAATTTTAACAATTTTTGAATTCGTTTAATGCTCTTGGAAAATAGAAAACAACAATTAATGAAAAGGAACAGAAACACTGTTAGCTTTTTATAAAATTTTACAAACTTGATCATACTCTAAAATTTTAATGTATTATAAAGAGTGCCCAAGGATTATATAGTAAAATTTCTAGAAATATTAGATTTCACTTAGTACCCCTAGAAAATAAAAACAGAAGAGCATATACAAACCAGTAGCACTATTAGAATTTTCAAAAATTACACATGTCTAGTCATCATCTAAAAATTTTACAGCATCATTAGCATTGCCTCGCACCTCACAGAAAAATTTATAGAAATAGGAGACTTTATTTAGTACCCCTAGAAAATAAAAACAAAAGAGTATATACAAAGACGGTAGCGTTGTTAGAATTTTTTAAAAATACACATGTTTGATAATCATCTAAACATTTTGTAGCATCATTAGCATTGCTTTAGGACCTCACACAAAAATTTTCAAAAAATGATAACATTTTTATAAACTTTTCTAAATTTTCTGAATTTAAATTTAAACCGGACCATTTTATGCATCGATTTAAAAAACCGAACCAGCTCGATACATTTGAAAATTGACGCTTTTCATTGAATTTGTGAAACCTAGTGCTGACAAGGAGTCAGCATGGTGGATTGGAGTCCACGATGCGGAACAATGCCTTTAATCGGCCTCCAAATGCAGAGGAAATCCGCTTTTCCTCCGGATCCCGATGTATTTACTTCTCTCCGCCCTTCGTGCCATTAAAAAATATTGACGAATTTACGCAAATCCATGAGAAATATATGTGAATTATTTATATTGGAGATATGTCCTAGAGGTAATCATAGAGATAATTATATCTCTTTATGTTCATAATTAATTATCTTATTTCTTGAATATTGTTATTGTTATTTATTAGCAAGTATATGACTTGTTTGTGAAACTCTATATATAACTTTGTGATGATTATTCTAAAGTGATCCCTAGTCGATAAACATATGAAGATATATATGAATAGACTAGCATATGTATTAGTTGATGGCTATGTTTCATGGGTCATAGATATGGAGATATCGAATCAATAATATGGACACATGTTAGAGAACATGGAGTTGGATCGACCCACCTTGAGATACTGCGAGAACGTTGTAATTTTCTGGTCATCAGTTGGTCTCATATACAATGTGTATGCTATATCCTTAGACTTGAGGTTGATGCATGTACTCGAGATGTGTAATGACTTACTTAGGGGTTGCCAAACGCTACTCCGTAACTAGGTAGTTATAAAGGTGGCTTTCGGGTTTGTCATGAAGCATGCTGCGAAGTATGGTCGATCAAGATGGGATTTGTCTCTCCATTCAACAGGAAAGATATCTCTAGGCCTCTCGAGTGACCGAATTCCAGAAATGCATAACCATGCTACTTACAGTTAAAGAGTTAACTATAGTTGGGGATTCTGAGTCATGTGATCGAGAAAAAGTGGTCAAGCTAACTAAATAAGGATGTCATGTACTCGTCTTGAGTTTGATCGATATCATAAGGTAGAGGGAAATGCATATAACTAAGCATTGTTTTAGGTTCGTCTGATATGATCTTTATATTTACTTAGGAGTCGGCACGTCCTGTTAGGGACCGTTACCGATTAGTGGTCGAGTAAGAGTAATCGAACCATGTCTAGGTATACATGAACCTATAGGGTCGCACGCTTAAAGGGCTGGGACGTAATTCAGATGGTGATCTGAATTCTAATGGGTTTTAAGTTCTTAATGGGCCTCTAATGTAGAGCGCATTATAGAGCATCTATTTAAAGGGAGGGGTGCTGGCTTTAGGATTAAGAAACGGGTTAAGAAACACAGTAGGAATTCAGAATTCTTGAAACCTTAGCCGCTACCCCTCCTTCGCCCAGAATCGCGCAGCCGGCGCTAGCATTCCAGCGTGTGAATACCTTGAAGGCGTTGCTGCGAGGCTTCAACGCTAGGACAATCCGCAACCTGCGACAGTTACGAGGAGCTGTTGGAGGGGGTGCGGAGATAATACGATTACATCTGCATCACTGCGCTACATCGACTCTACTTCCGCTACAAGTTTGCTCGTCTAGTGGTAATTATGTGATTTATAACTCTATAACTTGTGATTTCTCGGTTACGAGGTAAAATTTTTTGATTCTTTGCTAGAGCCCGTTTCTAACAATTTATGGGATCGAGAATTCAAGCCCCGAGTCAAGGAATGTCTTGAGTACAACGCTAGTAAAAATATTGAAAGGAGAGCAAAAAGAAAAAGGAAACGAGATTCTTTTAAGCACTGCCAAATCCACCGCCCATGTGTGAAGGGAAAAAGGAAAAGATACAGATTATATTGTACCGATAGAAGAAAAAGAAAAGCTTCGAATCTGCTAAAGCATGTGCAGAAAGCTTTCAATTATTCCTGTAACCTAGTATCGTGCCATTGTTAAGCCAAACTATCATGAACTTCAACTAGATTTTTTCTTTGAGAGTAATTTCAACTGGCAGTTTACACTCACTTTGATAATTAGTCTAAAACCATCCTTAGAAACTCCAAAACAAAATGGTTCCCAAGTTTAAGAAAACACATAAGTTCCCTCGCGAAAACGCACAAAAAAAAGTAGTGAATCGACCTACCAGGTATGTTCTCGAACACGAACGAGCTGAGTGAGCATCGCTCATGTCAGCTAATCGAGCTACGGCTCGACCTCCATATTCAAATTTTTTAAACATCAATTCTGCTTAGGATGTATCTCCACCGTCGCTCCTGCGGTTTTTGCGGGAACACCGGTCACAGTGGTCTGACCGTAACCTAGGTGCATTCTTTGCTTCCGCGATGAAACCTAATTTCTGCAATCTGCCTAGGTCTCATCCGGGAGGATTGAGTGGTTAGGTTATACTTCCTTTAGCATACACGTTTGACCCTGAAGAAGTAAGCTCCTGTTCTACTGTAAATTTCAAAAAACTTGTTTGATTAAGTTCTGCTCAATGTTTTGATTACACTTTTGATTAAGTTCTTCTGCTCAATGTTTTGATTACACTATTTCTTCTTTCAGTTCATGGAAGTTATCAAGTTAGGAAATGCCAGTAATTATCAAGACAACACTCATGCATCGCGATCTGTTTCTCTTGCAGGTAAATTGTTAGTGCCATTTTACTCTTTTTCTTGTGGAAAAATTAGTGCCATTTTGGGAAAATCATTTATGTTTCCTCTGTAAAACTTGTGCTCTGGATTAGATGTACAACGGAGTACATGAGAACACTGTAGGCACTTGTTCAGAGCTTATTTGTGCACCTATAGATGCGTCGTTCAGTGATGATTCTCCACTGCTACCATCTGGTATCCGCATCATTCCAATTGATTCTCTTGCAAGTAGATCTCACCCAAATGAGTGGAGATATGATTTCAACTTGAACTGCCAAAGAACTCAACTCAACTCGCTTTCCCGCACTACCACAGAAAGGCTTATATTGGACACCTCATTACAGACAGTTTTGAAAAATCGTCTGTGATGAGGAACATCACTGACGGCTCTATATCGAAACCGCTCTAACTATGAATCATCTGTGATATATAGCAACATCACAGATAGTTTTAGTATAAAACCATCTATGATGACTTCATAAACGGTTCTACACTAAAACCGTTTGTGATATCTGTCTATCATAGACAGTTCTAACTACGAACTGTTTGTGATATCCACTGAGACCACTATATAAACATACCGATAGAGGTTCGTTGCACAGACCTTACCTCTCAGCGCGTTTCATCTCTCCCAAACCCTAGCCCCCTGGCGACCTCCTCCTAGACGAAACCCTCCCGGGCGGGCACCGAGCCATTGTGACGCCGATTAAAGGAGGGCATTGACTCAGTAACTCGGGTGCGGCACTTCGGCGAAAACCCTAGCGCGTGGGAGACTGGAGAGGATCATCGGCCGTTCACCGTCGCAGCATCACCAGCTCGTCACTCTCCTCCAGCTGTTGCCTTCCCCCTAGCCTGCCGTGACCGGTCGCCTCTACCCTTTAGATCCGGTAAGCTACCCTCCACCTCCATCGCCACCTCCTTGTTTCCAGGCCATCAACCACCGTGATGTTGTGGGGATGACCTGCATCGTCTGCTCCAATGTCCGCACGGTTCTGGTGTGGAGCTACCTCAAGGAGCCCCTTTAGGTCGGTGGTCGGCACCTATGAGAAGGTTGACTTCTTCATCTCCAAGTTGGCCGTCGACAAGCAAGAAAACCCTAGTACGTAAATCTCTCTTCTCAATCTGTGCGCTTCCGTCCTTGGTTCGATTTAATTTGATCAGGCAAAATTAGATGCCTTAATGTTTAATGTTGTGATTGCCTTTTATTTAGAACACACAACATATGCAGAAAAGATCAAAATTATTTTGTGTGTTCCACCTCCGCTCCAAATTCTATAATCCTCTATTAATTCTCTATTACTGCATGGAACACACAAAATAATCCTCAATTTGGAACACACAAGCATATGTTGTGATTGCCAATGAATCTATTAATTCTTTTTTTAGGCCAATGAATCTACTGATTCATGCAGTAATAGAGGATTATTGTTGGTCCAAACCTATCAAAGTATGCCCTCCACCTCCGTCGCTGCATTGTTTAAATGCCTGTAGAAGGAAATACTCACATTGCGGTAATCCTAAATTTATTTGATTACTCAAATACTTGCATGCACAGTTTGGCATTGAGATACAATCCCACATATCCTATCTAAAGTCTTGTTTGCTGCATAGTTAATTTAGCTCCATGCACGGAAGAATTTTGTGCTTATTACTCTAACTTTTTCTATAGGAGGCTAAAGGGCACTGGAGCTGGATTGATGGTAGCAACCATTTTGGCAATGGTGAATTTCACTAGCGACCTTTTTCCTATCACTTTTGGCCATAAAAAATTATTTTAACATCAAGATTTGTTTAATTGATTTATAGATCTTAATCCATTTTCATTTTTCATGCAGGAAGTAGAAATAATATGGTATTGTCATATCATATTTTGTCAATGTATTGTCACTGACCTTATCATTAATATTTGCTCATCTTGAATGCAATAACTTAATAGTGTCTTGCTCGCTAAGTACCTCCTTGCATCTGTGAGAGCAAGTGTTGATAGATTGTAAGGCAAAATCCAATTCTATCCACATTTTGTCCTAAGTTGCTATGTTCTGATTTATCTTTTCACTTCATCCTCTCATCGCCGAATGAGAATACCATAAGTAATCTATTTCCCTTTGGTTTTGTGCAAATTCTTGATTATTTTGATTTTTCTCTATTTCATGAAATATAGAGTTAATTAAATCATTATATACCCAATAGTTTAATCAACTCTATATTTAACAGAATAGAGAATCATAAAAATAATTCTATTCCTGTACAATACCAGAGTGAAAATAGGCTATCTATAGTATTCTCATTCGGGGTTGATGATGGAGTGGATGGATAAATAAGAGGATGACAACTTTTAGGACAAAACTATGGATGGATTGAATTTTACATTGGAATCTATCAACATTTGTTCTTATAGGTGCTTGATGGTATATATAGTTATTACATACTGTTCTAGGCCGTATGTGATAGTATACTATTAGAGACTATTCTAAGTTAGACCCGTCTTTGATAATATAATTTTTACGGATGGTTCGAAAACCGACTACGATGTGCTATTATTATCACTGACACAGGTAGACGCACAAAAGCAATCGGTCTATCATGGGTTTCAGCCTGTTCATGAGTTAAGCAGACGGATCATTTGGAAATATGGAACCGAAACGCATCATTCGGGATATCGACTGTACAGACGCGGGAGAATACACTGATTGTCGCCTGAGCTCACTGCGTGCCCATATTAAAAGTTTTGGTTGGGTATTGGTACCTATTTTAGCAAGATGTATCGGCAATCAAACGGCTTTTTAAGTAACCACATGAATCTACAATAGCATAAAGATCACCGCAGAATATATAACCCAGCTGTTAACAGTGACATACGTCTATCATACAGACCGTAGGGCTCACGCTTTCTGTGAGAGCATAGGTAGTGGTTTGGCCTAGCAGTATATAACGAATGTACAAAGGCAATTTTAAGATACAGAAAATACACGAATTGTTTTTGTGGCGTATAATACAGGGAGCGACCAAAGCCCGGTATGTTCTGCAGTAGCATCAGTAGCAGCAGAGGATAAGGCCGAGGCCACAGCGATGCATCCTTTACTCAGCGGTTAACATATTGTTTTAAGATAAAACATAAGCCCTCCGCCGCCGCATGTATTAGATCATGAGCGGAGCTGCTCTGATGCTTTTCTGGAACATCCTGTGAGGAAAAGTAAATCCAAGAGACAATCTGTAAGCTAGCAAAATAGGGATGGTTGTGTTATTTAAAGGAGGTGTTTATGTAGGGCATGGTGGAAAGAAATGCATTAAAGCCACCACACCGTGAATGAACTCTTTCATGAACGCCTCCCGGTGCTGGTCTCAAACAGCTTCCTCTTGGCCGGGGTTTCCCTCCAGGAACAATGGAGCTAAACATATTAGGTAGAATAGATCTTCCGAAGTAGAATCCATTGGGACATGCTAAGGAAAAATTTGCAAGGACACTAATAAAGATCACCTGTCGATATTTGAAGGATCAGATGAGAGCACGATGGCTGACAACAACGATTGTTTGGAAGCGGGATCTAATGACGGCGAGAACTGCGTATTATGAGTAGTATAAAGCTATGAGGGAATATATGTTGTAACAAACGGTAATATAAAAATATAGCTGTTTAGCAATCCATATGAGCAACCTCTAGTACAGGAGGCGTGGATTGATCTGCTACGATTAATACGGGAGCCTTACATAAGTGAATAATAGAAAGCAATAGAAGACAAACCTCGGGTGTAACGGGGCCGTCGCAGACAATAAGAGCAGACCGGGAGGTATTCGCCTGCATAGAAATTAAATCTGTGAGGAATACGTATATGGCAATCACTCGATTCGGCAGCTAAGGAGAATAAATTGAGGCACAACATGGTTATTAGCGCACGCGGTATACAAAGGAAATAGCTTTACGAAGCACCGCTGCGGAAATAAACAATAAGGAACAACCTCCTGAGATGAACTCGCCACCGATGTGATTCTTGTGTTACGGCCTTCAAAAGAGTATACTCCATCTGCCAAAAAACATCTGGCAAATGAGAAACACAAAAAGAAACAACACACGCCCTATATATATATATTCATCTGTAATAAGCGCATATTTCGGCGTGCAAACAGTGCAGGCGAAGTTTAAGAAAGCAATATAAGAACCTAGCTATTTGCTCCCGTACAAAAAAATTACAGGCATATAATACTGAGGAAGAATGTAGAATCAAGGCAGGAACGATGGAGCATGGAAAAATACGCAAGAACACAGAATCGTAAGGAGTAATGTGATGCTGAATTGACCGTGCGTTACATCTAGAAATAAGCGAAAGAGCAACACATATTTTACCGATCGGGAGACCACAGTATCTTTATGCAAAAAGGGAAATCAACATAAGAACATCTAAATACAGGTGGAATCAAACCAAAGAATATTCTATTTTATTCACCCTGAAAAGTGCACCGTATGTATGCAAAGAGGGAATACAGGTCAAGAGCAGGCAAACATCCAACAATATTATAGAGTTTTATTGAGATAATATATAGAATACTGCAGCAACACAATAACCTATGATAAACAAGAGCCACCATAAAGCCATACAATAGTAATTCTGTAAGAATAAGAAGAACACAGAGGTGAACGAAATGTTGGATGTATCTGCAACTGAGCTGAAAAGGTCCATGTCTTATATTCAATTAAAAAATATAAGTCACCCTTGAAAAAGGCCGAGAGGGCCTGGTGATAGTGGATTATTTAGCAGTGCCACATCAGTTAAATAGAACAGCAAACCAAAAAGGAAGCAATATAAATACCTGTGAGGCATCGAAGAGGCACGAACGAAGAGCATCCAGCACAGTGACCCATGGAAGCATACCCATTTTGTGGACCGGAGAAATCCGTCGCGCAGCACGGCCAAACCAAAGAACAAAATGTAAGCAAATAGCGAGAACCAAACCACGGCACAAGGGTTAACCAACAATGTAAAGCAAAGGGGCAACGAGAACACGAAGAGAGCAGAAAACACCGAAGGACAACAGCACCTGGAACCCAGATGGAAAGGGAAATCGCGAGAGCAGTGGCGGCACCGGAGGCAGCAACGGACGGCAGACAACACCGTAGGACAAACGCATGCACCAAGCACAACGACCCATCGAAGCTCCCCCATTTCGCACCACGCAGTAATCCACCGCGCAACATGGCCAAAGCAAAGAACAAAAGACAAACAAACAGTAAGAATCAAACCACGACACAGCGAAGAACCAGGAATGTAAGGCAAAAGGGCAATCAGAGCACGAATAGGGCAGGAAATACGGAAGGACCGCGACACCTGAAACCCAGACAGGAGGAGCAAACTAAAGAGCAGCCGCGACGGCGAAGGAAACAATGAGGAACAAACAGCGGCGCAGCGAAATCGCAAGAACAGCAACGACGAGAGCCCAGACAAAAAGGGGAAACGCAGGAGCAACCGCGTTGGCGGAAGAAACAATGAGGAACAAAGACAAACAGTTCCGCGCTCATCGAGCTGCGATAATGAGCACATCCCAGAGCCCGAGGGCAAACGGGCAGGTGCACAAGACACCATCGCTAACAACGCCCATAGCACAGAACGGCGATGAGCGCGAAAACGCGAAAACCACGGCCGTTGAAGAGCCATCGGCTGAGCATCGGACGGAGCAAACGGTTGGAGCACAGACGAAGGCTCTGGCCAAGAACAGAGAAGCGAGACGAGACGGGCAGGCAGAACACGGGCAGGCAGCGTACGACGGCCACAACGCACAAAAGCCAGCGCGACAGACATAAGCGCGAGGACGTGGCATACGCGAGAGCTCGCCGTTGTGTTCCTCTATAAGATAGTTAATATATATATATGTTTTCAGCCGAGGTCCAAGAAAGTGTAAAACTAGTGCATACCATTTTGTCGATAATCAAACTTACAAACATTTCAAACATATAGCATTATTTACAATGACGTAGTCCCTTTATGTATAATATAACCCTTCTTGATGATACTCATCACAATCGGTTCTTAACTAGAATCGATTGTGATGACACCCCTCATCACAATCAGTTCTGAGATCTCATCACATGAGGGTGCTCACTATCACAATTGGTTTTGAACTAGAACCAATTGTGATGAAGAGGTTGTTTAAGATAACTCAAATATCTCTAACTACCATATCTTTTGGTATTATCCAAATAGATTGTTAGTCCTAGTCTTCTACAACTCGGACTCTTTGGCTATATAAGCCAACCCCTTGTACATGTAATCCTTGAATCATATAATAGATTGTTTTCCATGGGTTTTTTTTTTCCATTTGAAGGTTTTTCCACGTTAAATCATTGTTTTCATTATTTTGACGTGCTCTAAATCTAACAAGTGGTATCAGAGTCTAGGGTTTCAGATCAGATCCGCTGTCCCGGGAGGAGAAGACTCCCGGAGCGGCACCGCATGGCCATCCGCGCCGCTCGCCTTCGTCGATCGTCGGCCACACCGGCTTCTCCACGTATGTGGGTTTCGATCTCGCACACGCAGCCGCCAGCTCCCAATCTGTCTACCTCCTCGGCTTCACGCCGGCCACCGCGCCACCTTCGGCCAGACGTGCGACCGCGTTGCCCTCGGCTTCTCGTGCGCATCCCGTCGACGCAGCGGCTCTTCAGCCGGCCCGCTCCTGGTCGCCCTTCCACCCAGCGACACCGCTACCTCGGCTCTTGCCGAGCCGATCGATTCGGAAGCACCAGTGAAGGCGATCGATCCGCACGCACCCGTGAAGCTGATCTATCCGGACGTGAGTTCACGTTCGTAAGGCTCCGGATAGTTCAAGTGCTTCTCCAAAAGAAAGCACCAAGGCTTGGTCAACCTCGTTTTGGTATCATGTCCGCGTGAAGGAGTTTCTCATTCACGTCCACAAGGAGGCACGTCCCTTGCTTTTCTAGTAAGCCTTCAAAGCCCTGAAGCAAGGAAGCCACGTCTGGAGGTTCTTTATTCAATTCTCCTGTGAAGCTTTTGGCGGGATTTAGCGTTGCAGACTTTATTCCACGTTTCATCGTCGGTTTATTTGATGTTTTATCGTCAACTTTAGAAAAAAAATCAGTTGAAAAGACCATTAATTTGGTGCTTCGCCACCGTTACTTTGGTGTTTCGTCACCGTTAATTTGGTGTTTATCCACCGTTTGGATACATTAACCATTATGGAGGTTTTGACAACCTTAATTCTCAGGAATTTTATGACACTGTTGGTAGCTATTTTTACTAGTGAAGGTTTTGCTCCAATTCAGTTTGAGATGAAGTATTGAAGTATAAGGAGGAGTTTTGCTTCTTAGTGGATACTACAACGTTGTTTTGTTATCTATGCTCAATATGAGGGGTCTACTGCAATTTATACTCCATTAACAGCACGAGAGTTCTTTTTCATCTTGACAGTTTTTCAGGAGCAGTTTCAACCATGTTATGGATTTTCAGTAGGCAGTTTGCCGAATTTTATATTCCAGGTGGAGCATGTCAAATGTCCATGAAATGAGTTATTCGCTATTTATCAAGCGCCACAGGTGATGTCTTGGCTTATGCCGTTTTGAGCATTTATTCAGGAGGTCAGTTGCACAGTCTCAGACTTTACTGGGGTTATGAATTGAAGACCCATATTCTTCGTCTGCTTTGTTATATCTGTGTTGGTTTGATTGTTCCAGTCGTTCTCTTAACCTACTGGTGGTTTGCTCAAATTTTGCTTCGCAAGAAGTGTTTGGATTGACTGTTCCAGTCTTTCATATTCGCACTGTCCTTTGGATTTTCAGTGCTCAATTACCCTTTAGGGTTTTTCAGAGACAATTTCAGTATGGATTTTGAGTTAAGGGGAGGTTTGTTGGAGATAACTCAAATATCTCTAACTACCATATCTTTTGGTATTATCCAAATAGATTGTTAGTCCTAGTCTTCTACAACTCAGACTCTTTGGCTATATAAGCCAGCCCCTTGTACATGTAATCTTTGAATCATATAGTAAATTGTTTCCCGTGGTTTTTTCCCTTTGAGGGTTTTTCCACGTTAAACCATTGTCTCCATTATTTTGCTGTGCTCTAAACCTAACAGAGGTGTTATTACAATCAGATGAAGTGATAGTGTTGTACCATTCTGTAGTAGTGTTTGTATCTTCCGCTGCTTTTGAGTAAGCTTTCATGGCTTTATGTACGAACCAAGTTATACTAATAATGTTGAGAACTTTTGTATGAATGTATTATCAATATTGTGAATATACGTATCAACCACTAATCATAGGATTGGTACAGTATGCATATAAAACTCATTAATACCAAAAATGGGGGTGCACACTCTTGAGTGGTTATGGGTATAAATATATTACCCCTTTGGAGGATTATTCTCTACATAATCAATCAATAAAGAAAGAAAAGAATTGATCTCTCTATAAAAGAATTGAACTCTCTATATTTTGTGTTTATTTATTTATAATTGCTCTTCATTTATTCTTGATTAGCATTAGAATTGATTTACGATAATCAGTTTGTTATTCAACATAAACAATAGGAAAGGGATTAAAGCACACTGGGATGATTCTGTCTCAGTCATCACAAAACCCCTCTCCTGCCTAACACGCACCCTCTCCCCCTATTTAAACCCTCCTCGTCTCCCACACGTCCACACCCACACAAACAGAACACCCCCACGGCCCCACCAAGAACCGTCACCCCTCTGGCACTCTCGCCATGGATGCCACTCTCAGCTTCAGCCGTGACTACCTCCTCCTCCCAGCCTCTACCACCTTCGTCTCCCCGCTCCTCGCCGCCCTCCTCGTTGCAGTCTCGATGGTGTGGCTCTTCCCTGGTGGCCCAGCGTGGGCGCTCTCCCGCTGCCGCCGGGACCCTCCACCGGGAGCGCAAGGCGCGGTCACCGCGCTCGCCGGACCAGCAGCGCACCGCGCGCTCGCTGCTCTGTCGCGGTCCGTGCTGGGCGGCGCCGCGCTGGTGTCCTTCTCCGTCGGCCTCACCCGCTTCGTCGTGGCCAGCCGGCCAGACACGGCGCGGCAGCTCCTGAGCAGCGCGGCCTTCGCCGACCGTCCCGTCAAGGACGCGGCGCGCGGCCTCCTCTTCCATCGCGCCATGGGCTTCGCTCCCTCTGGCGACTACTGGCGCCTGCTCCGCCGCGTCAGCGCCTCCCACCTGTTCAGCCCCCACCGCGTCGCCGCCTCAGCACCGCGCCGCCTCGTCATCGGAGAGCGCATGGTGGAGCGCCTGGCCGCCGGCGGCGGCGAGGTCGTCATGAGGCGCGTGCTCCACGCGGCGTCCCTGGACCACGTCATGGCCACCGTCTTCGGCATGCGCCACGACGCCGCGAGCCAAGAGGGCCTCGAGCTCGAGGAGATGGTGAAGGAAGGGTACGAGCTGCTCGGGATGTTCAACTGGGGAGACCACCTGCCGCTGCTCAAGTGGCTGGACCTGCAAGGCGTGAGGAGGAGGTGCTCGAGGCTGGTGCGCAGAGTGGACGTGTTCGTGAGAAGCATCATGGAAGAGCACAAGCAGAAGAGGAGCAGCACCGTGAATGGCAGAGGAGAGGAGCCGGCCGGAGACTTTGTCGACGTCTTGCTTGGGTTGGAGGGGGAGGAGAAGCTCTCAGACTCTGACATAGCTGCTGTTCTTTGGGTAAGAACAAATTACATCCTGACATGATGCATCCACGATTGCATATTGTGCTAGTATATAAATTTGCATGCTTTGATATTGTACAGGAGATGATCTTCAGGGGGACAGACACGGTCGCGATCTTGCTGGAATGGATCATGGCGAGGATGGTGCTGCACCCGGACATCCAGTCGAAGGCGCAGGCCGAGCTTGACGCCGTCGTCGGCCGCGGCGGCGCCGTGTCGGACGCCGACGTCGCGAGTCTACCCTACCTCCAGTGCATCGTGAAGGAGACGCTCCGTGTGCACCCGCCAGGCCCGCTGCTCTCGTGGGCGCGTCTCGCCTTGCACGACGCGCACGTCGGCGGCCACCTGGTGCCCGCGGGCACCACGGCCATGGTCAACATGTGGGCCATCGCGCACGACCCGGAGGTCTGGCCGGAGCCTGGCGCGTTCCGGCCGGAGCGGTTCGCGGAGGAGGACGTGAGCGTGCTCGGGAGCGACCTCCGGCTCGCGCCGTTCGGGGCGGGGCGGCGCGTCTGCCCCGGCAAGGTTCTCGCGCTCGCCACCGTCCACCTCTGGCTCGCGCAGCTGCTGCACCGGTTCGAGTGGGCACCGGCGGATGGTGGCAGCGTCGACTTATCGGAGCGCCTGAACATGTCGCTCGAGATGGAGAAGCCGCTGGTGTGTAAGGCCAAGCCAAGGCTGTGAAGTACAAGTAATGGTTATTTAGGGTTGCATGAATTACGATATCACTTTGCTTGATTTGCTTTCATGCTCAGGCAATTGAGCTTGAGCTAGGTGGTTTTAAGTGCATGAACAGTGTGAGCATGTGATTTTAATTAGTAGGGCTTTAATATGTATGTGTGTGTGTGGATGCTAAGTGTGGAAATGTTTAATAAATATGGCCTTAATATGTACGAGTGTTTGCAGCTTGCTTAATTTATTTTTCCAAGAAAGCCCTGAAGGACTTCCTGATACAAAGAAAGGAAAACACTAAGCGACTAATATCACACTGTAGCAAAACGACAACCTACAACCATTTATATGGTTAACAACAGATTCATTTTTGACGCCCTGGTGACCGCTCGCCAGCGAGCACATTCATCTTTCCTGATCATAAGAATGTCTGAAATGCAAAGAGCCTTGTTTTGGAAAAACTCGGGTATTCATTTCCTTCCAAATAGTTAGGGGTGAAAACGGATCAAATACGAGCAAATATTGCTCTTCTCATATCCTAACCTATATTTTTTTCGAATTTGGAATCGGATAAGGGCTAGCCGGATACGGATCCGGGTTGGAAACGGATAAAGATATATATGGATAATGCACGCATATATAAATTAATACACATTGAATTAAACCGTACGAGTACATAACTATATAGCAGTAAGTTATGTATCAATCAAACCTAATAGACGTCATAGAAAGAATCTACTACTTTAGGATCAATAGAACCATCTAATTGACAATAAAAATGGGCTAATATTGAAGAAAAAAAAATGACAAAATGGGATGTATGTTGTTGATATCCAAATAGGAAATATCCGGGTATCCGATTAGAATATCCAAATAGGAAATAACCGGATATCCGAACAAGAAATATCCGAATATTCGAATCCGATACTGTATCCGTCGGATACTAAAGACTCCGAATCTGGATCCGTATCTAAATAAAATATCCTAATCTGGATCCGAATCCGGCCGGATAGCTATATTTGGGATACATATCGGGTTTTAAGCAGATTCGGGATCGGATCGGGTGGATATTTCCTGTCCTGTTTTCACCCCTACCAATAGTCCATGCTATATACAAGGATGATGTGGAATACATGGACGCTGGGTATCTGCGTGGCAGGCTGCGCGGGCCAACCAAGAAGGGATGGGCTAAGCCAGTTGTGTGAGATCGGTGTCAGGACCCGAATATGCAAATACGGATCCTCTGTGTATTCAGCACTAGTCCAGGATCATGCTAGTGCACACAGTCTCAACATTGGTAAATATCACAATCATACTCAGCGAAATAATAAAGTACTTTATTTAGTCAACCAAACTAGTTGCTCAACCTTATGGTCAAGTTACAAAAGTACGCCTCGCAGGGCGGAAACTTATTAAAAGAAATAACTGCAGCAGAAAAGTAAAGAAACGCGTGGCGCCATCCAGTATACCACAGGCAACTGATTGGGCTCGCTCCCTAGGTAGGCGGCTCCTCCTGAAGTTCCTCCTCCAAAGCTGGCGTCGCTTCTTCTTCAACTGGTGTTGTATTGTTGCAAGGGGTGAGTACTTGGTACTCAGCAAGTCATGCACAGAATGCAAAGCTAATATTCTATATGCATGGCTTAGTACAAAGGACAGGCTCATGGTTCATCTGCAGTGAAACAACATTCATAAATATAGTAATAGATTGCACAGCAGTATAAGAATAGTAAAGGTAATAGCTTTCACAGTCATTTCACAAGTAAAGCATTTCACAACCTAAGTCTAATTCTCAGTCCCAACCCAAACATTTACCAAAACCAAGTTATTTTCATGAAAATCTAACCCTTGACTGTAATCCCCGAGCAGTGTCCAATACCGTGGACTCGGCTATTCGAATAGGTTGTACACTCTGTAGAGGTTATACACTTTACCCACAAGATACAATCAAACACCACAAATGCGAGTGATCGTAACAAAGCCTTTCCAAAGTTACTTCTAAACCCGATACTACCCGCTAAGGTTTCAACACTGAAGGGACTGGTTACCACACTCAGGGCCCCTCTCTTGCGCCATGTGAGCCTACCCATAAACTCGGCCTCACACCACCGCGATATACCAAAGACTAGACATCACAGTTTACTCAGCTAGGTTTGTCCCATTCCAGACTTGTGGTTGTATGATGAACTCAGTTCAAAGGCTTGCAAGGTTAAGTCCTTAGGTTAACCAAGGCAAGACTACCAAAGTATCCACAAGTATTCCAAAACCAGTAAAAACCAAATCGACTACCCAGTTGCCACTCTTGGCCCACCAGAAACAATTTTGCCACTTGCCCCGGTCTAAACCATTTTATCAACCCCCAGTTGATTACCATGCACCACGTGCCATCAACATCATCATCAATAACACATGACACTTTCCAAAATATGTTCCATATCTCATTAAGTCAACATTAATAATTGATCATCCAAAATCATTCATGACTACGTGGTAGGGCTAAGCATTATACTACAGCGGTCTAATTAACCCATGTTGACGAATTAATAATGTCTAACTAAATAATCCACAACTAGGGTGACAAAGGGTTCATGGCACATAATTAAATAATCAAGGTGTCATACAGCAACTAGGCATTTATCTAATTCCCATAAATATTTAAGGCATTTTCTAATTAAACTAGCATGCAATAAATTGAATCAAAATAATTTTCGAAAGTGGGAACAATATGATCAAAGCATAACTTGCCTTCAAAAAGTACTTGTTCTTGGTCTTGAGCTTGCTCTTGGGTCAAAACTTCTCCTTCGAAGCCTTCGGGTACTTCAACGTCTGCTCATAACGGATGAAAATAGCAATAAATAAATAAAACAGAGAGCAACTCAAGTCCAAAAATCAAATAAAATTCAGAATCAAATAGAGCTTGATTTTACAAAATTTTAAAAATTGTAATCACTCAAATAGGAGTTAAAACGCAAAAGTTATAAGCATTTGAAGTTTGAAAAATCAATTAAAGGAATAAATCAAATTAACTCATTTATTTTTGAATTGATAATTCTGAAATATGACGTCAGCCTGACGTCAGCGCCGATTTCTATTCCTGTCGGATTATTCTTCCAATGAAAAATCCGTATTATGACGTTAGCAACGTAACGATAAAAATAAAAGTATATTTTTCAAAAAATAATGTGTCGCTGACAAGTGGACCCTCCGATGACATCATCATGATGTCATCGCTGATGTCACGTAAGCACGGGCATGCTATTCCATCTAAACAGTTGATTCAAAATCCAACGGTCCAGATCCAATCGAGATCGGACCAGTACGAACTGAACGCTAGATCGGAGCAGTTCGAACTTACGCTAAATCATAGCCGTACAATCTAAATCCGACGATCAAGAATGAACGTACTACGGTGTGCTAACCTTCCACGCGTGTAACACCCCAATTTTTTCTTTTCATGAGTTTAAATGAAATTTGGCATTTTTGAGAATTTTTGGGATTTTTTGGAATTTATTTGTAATTTATTTGAATTTATTCCCTTTTGAAATAATTAAAGAATTTAATTTTACAAATAAAATTTTGTTGGAAATATTTTATTTGAGTCCAAAATGTTCTAAAATATTTTTTGGAATTTTTTTGAGTATTTTGCTATTTTTCTTGAATTAAATGAATTTTTGGAAATTATTTTGAATATTTAATCGCTGGAAAATGCCGAACGGGTTTTACTGTTCAAGCGACCTAGCCCGAGTCAGACTCGAGTCCGAGTCCGACCCGAGCCACGGTTAAGCCGGACCGAGCCGAAACCTAACCCTAACCCCTCGACCGTTGGATCGAGATCCAACGGCCGACATCGTGCCACGTCGCCCGTGTGGAGTGCGGGTCGAACCCGTGCGCTCCTGTGCAATCACGGCCATTGATCTTGCCACGTGTGCGGCCGAGATTGCGTCGTCTCCGCCGAGTCCGATACGGACTGCGCCGCCGCGTTCTCCGCCGCGTTCGTTAGGGTTTCGGATTAAGCGTGGAAGCCGAGGCTATTTAATGCGTGGGTCATCACCCGAGGTTGCCCTTTCCCGTGCGCACGTGTTGCCTTAGCTCTCCGAGCCCTAGCCGCCGCCACGTAGCCACAATTGCTCGCGTCGTTCTCAGCGCCGGCAGCCGCAGCTCCGCCGTGAAGCCATCGCCGTCTCCGAGCTCGCTCCACCGTCAGATCAAGATCCGAGGGTCCAGATTCGTCCACGTCACCCGCGGTAAGAACACGATGCGATTTCCAGATCTAATCCCAACCGTTGGATCTAAATCCAACGGCTTAGATGGAGCCACGTAACCCGTAACCGCACCGTGCTAGGAGTAATCTCAGCCGTTAGATCTAGATCGTACGGCTAGGATTAGCCGCGTTGTAGCGATTAGATTGGATCTCGACCGTCCGATCGAGATCGAACGGTCCAGATCAACCGCGTTATTCCATAATGCGTAAAGCCAGATCTAATCTGGACCGTTGATTTTCAAATCAACGGTCCGGATCGAGCCACGTGGCCGGAAGCGTGACCGACGCGGTCAGCGCGGTCGCCGCCGGCCGCTGGCCGACGCCACGCCACGCTGCGGACGCCGCGGGGACCCGCTTGTCAGTGGCGCAGCCAACGGCTCCATGACGTTAGCCGTGACATCACGCTGACGTCACGGTAGGGGCTTGCGTGTCAGCCGCTCGGCCGAACCGTACGCTGATGTCAGCAGACGTAATAAATCGATTTTTCAATAGAAAAATAATTCGGTGGAAAATCAAAATCCACGCTGACGTCATGCTGACGTCATTAATCGATTTTTCAATATAAAAATAAATGGATTAATTCGGTTTAATGTTTAATTTGAATTTTGAAACTTCAAACGCTTATAACTTTTGCGTTTTAACTCCGATTTGAGTGATTCAAATTTCTAAATTTTTATAAAATTGAGATCTACCTAATGATGGATTTTATTAAATTTTTGGACCAAATTTCTTCTCTATAATATTATTTAATTGATTATTTAAACTTTAAACGCTTGTAACTTTTGCGTTTTAACTCCGAATTTGACGATTCAAATTCCTAAAAATTCATAAAATTATGCTCTCTCTGTTTATGGACTTTATTTGCATGATTGGATACTTTTTGTGTACTGTTTTATTTACCATTTGCTATTTGCACGCGTTACGAGTAGACGTTGAAGTACCCGAAGGCTTCGAAGGAGAAGTATTGACCCAGGAGCCAGCTCAAGACCAAGAACAAGTGCTTTTTGAAGGCAAGTTATGCTTTGACCATGTTGATCCCATTTTTGAAATTAATTTGATTTAAATTATTGCATGCTAATTTAAATTAGAAAATGCTTTATTTAATTGTGGGAAATTAGATAAATGCCAAATTGCTGTATGACACCTTGGTTAATTAAATATGTGCCATGACCCCTTGTCACCCTAGTTGTGGATTACTAGTTGGACATTATTAAATTGCCAACATGGGTAGCTAAACCGATGTAGTATGCTTAGCCTTGCCACGTGAAATGCTTTGGACAATCAAATGCTAATATTGACTTAATGAGATATTGAACCTATTTTGAAGAAGTATCATGTGTTGTGTTTGACGATGGCACGTGGTGCATGGTAATCAACTGGGATTTGATAAATAGTTTTCGACCGGGGCATGTGGCAAGAATGATCAGGTGGGCCTGTTGTGGAACCGAGAATGTTGATTTGGTTCTTCGGGTAGTCTTGCCCTAGTCACCCTAAGGACTTAACCTTGCAAGCCTTTGAACTGAGTCAAACGTGCAACCACATGTCTGTAATGGGACGGACCTAGTTAATTAAGTTGCTAATAACATACCTGTGGGACCTTAGGATGTCAACTATACCTTTTGTGTGGTTGTACGGGGGAGCGTACCGGGGCTGCGGCCAGGTACCCATCTAACGGTTGATTGGCCTAAACTTCGCCTTCGCTAAGGGAAGGGTTAGTGTGCAATAACCGGGGAGGCTCACTTGAGCTGTTAGAAGTTTTCGAAAGACTTTGTTACGGACACTCGCCTTTGTGGTGTTTGGCTGAATCTTGTGGGTAAAGTGCATAACCTCTGCAGAGTGTAAAATCTATTCGAATAGCCGTGTCCGCGGCATTAGACATCGCTCGGGAATTACAGTCAAGGGTTAGACTTTCTCGAAAATAACTTGGACTTGAAAGGTTTGGTTTGCTTTAATAATGACGTTGATGGAAATGTGGATTAGGAATGGGAAAGATGTTTATTTAAATCCTGGAAAAGTTATTGATCTTATACTCGTTTCTACTGCTTTCGAATCTACTTATGTTACTTGTCAAATGCTGTTTTACTGCAACTATACCATGAGCTACTCCTTTGTACTAAGCCATGCATGTAGTATATTAGTTTGCATTCTGTGCATGACTTGCTGAGTACCAAGTACTCACCCTTGCCACAATACAACATCAGTTGAAGAAGAGTCTACACCAGCTTTGGAGGAGGAACTCCAAGAGGAACCGTCTATCTAGGGAGCGAGCCCAGTCAGTTGCCTGTGGTATACTGGATGGCGCCACGAAGTTATCTTATTTTTCGCTACTGTTATTTCTCTTTCAATAAGTTTCGCCCTGCGTGGCGTATATTTGTAACTTGACCTTAAGGTCGAGCAACCAGCTTGGTTAACTAATTAAAGTACCTTATTATTTCATTGAGTATGATTGTGATATTTACCAATGTTGAGACTGTGTGCACTAGCGCGTTCCTGGACTAGTGCTGAATACACAGAGGGTCCGGATTCGCAAATTCGGGTCCCGACAACGCGCGATATGCTATTTGTGACGTGGCCTAATCTAGGTCGTCCAATCTAGATCTGACGGTTGGTAATAGATCTAATCTCGTGAAATAACAAATCTACGCGATTCAATCTAACCGTACAATTTTGATCCGACGGTCCAAATAAATGTGCTATGGCGTGCTATTTTGCTAGCTACGGCGTGCTATTCAATCTGAACCGTTCAACCTAGATCTCACGGTCATGATCAAACTAGGATCGGACCAGTCCGAACTTATCGAGCCTACGTGGCCTAATCTGATGTGTTGGATCTGGATCCAACGGTCCAAATTGCACTAATCTCTACGGGGATTAGGGTGACGTGGACTCACCTCGGCCGTAGGATGGATATCGGACGGTTGAGGGAGTTCGTGGGTGACGATGGCGGCGCGGCGGAGCTAGGTCACCGGAGCTGGGGAAGATGACCACGATAGCGGTGTTTGGGGCGGGTTTCGGCGAAGTGAATGACCGCGTTCGACGTGCCTTGACTCAGGGATCTTGGATCTGGCCTTGAACACAGCGGAGATGGATCTACGGCGAGCAATTGCGGCGAGGCTACGGCGGCTTGAGCTCAGTGGCCTAGGGCAAAGTGTGTGCACGGAAGAGGCGATCACGACACAGGTGGCGGCGCATTAAATAGCCCCCTCGACGTCCGTGAAATTCGCAGAAAATGAGGCCAAGCCGCACGTGGCGGTGGAATCCGGCGGTGACACGGAGAGGTGACGTGGCTCAATCCTGGCTGTTGGATCAAGATCCAACAGTCATGCGGTTAGGGTTTGGGTCTGGTTCGGTCGGGCTCGAGTTGGGCTCGAGTCCGAATTGGTCGGTTGAAAAGTACTAACCCGCTAGGGTTTCCAGCGTTTTAATGGCAAACTCATCAAACTCCTACGCGAACTGCGACTCGTCAGGGTTGTCTTCATTACCTTCTTTTCCTTCTAGCCAAAATTCGTTAGAGCAAACAGTGAGTACACGTATGTACTCGCAAGACTTTAGTGTATGGAAACATTTATACGTAAATGCAGGTTGCAACAATGGAATCAGGTTTCTACACTAAGTCTAATTGAGCACAAAGCTAGATTTATTCGCAATACGATAATAGATTCAAACATTCGCAAGTTCTAAAGAGATTTCCAAAGGACATTTTAAAGTAACAATAATAATCAATATTTAAACCATAACTGAAGTCCAACCTTAGCCAAACCTTACCATTCCACAAACCGTCACTCGATCACCAAACCGACTTTTTCCAAACAGACCAGACACAAACCAGAACAAACCAACCCAAAACCATTAGTTTTCCAAAACTAAAACCAAACCAAAAACTATACTTGACAATACTTCCCAAGCTGCCATGACCGTGAGCACGGCTAATCGATTAGTTTATTTATCTCTGCAGAGACTGTACACTGTACCCACATGACACTTTCTAGCAATCATGTCAACTATGCCCGGTAATGTGCGTCCCTTTCTACGGCCACAGAGGATGGCCACTAGTGGTCCCTACGGGCTCCCACTAGCCCATAACCTCCCCATAGAAGGCATTACCGTTCATACCTCTTTGCCCTCCTCAAATGCAAGACCAGACCCTTCTCAATGTACTAGGCTAAGGCCATCCCATACTGGCACATGTGGTTGCACATTTTGACTTAGTGATAACATCAAGTTCAGTCCTTAGGGTGACTCAGGCGAGATCTTCCAAACTAACTTGTTACGGACACAGAGGATCAGCACTAGCGGCCCCACTGAGCTCCCACTAGTCCGCAACCTCCCCATAGCAAGAAACCAACCCAAAACAAGCCCCTGGCTTGAAATCCAAACCAATAACCATTCCATCCGACCGATCCAAACCAACCAGACCAACCCAAACCATTCCAAACCACCAACTCCACATATCTCGCCCGGGTCTAAACTCTCCATATTTTCCATTTTACTCATGCAACCATTCCTTTTTCAGCAAAACCAAAACACCGCTTAAGTTTTCCAAGCCAAAACCCAAATTCCAACCATAACCCAAACCAACCACCATTTTAACTCTAGGGGAATTGTAATTGAGGGTGTCATGATCTCCCATAGCAATTACTACTGCAAGGCTAAGTGTATGCAATTACTACTCTTTATTACCCTCTTGACATTTATTGCTTTGTCTACAGTTTGACAAAGTTCCAATTCCCACAAACTTGCATTATAATGAACATACACGCGTGCATAATAGTTTTGACAAATGGAAAATATGATTTGCAATTATGGGTTCAAAATGGTCAAAGGAGGTGCTTGCCTATCTGCTCTTTAGCGAATTCTATTCCGAAATGTAGTCGGGGTCGTCTGCGGCGTTCAACACGTCAATGTCTATGTGGAGAATAAATAAAACCAATAACACGATCAACAAAAGGGAAAAAAGGAATTAAATACCAATAAGAACCAAAAACAAAAAAATGAGAACTCGATCGGAAAAAGGAAATCAGGGTTTTACCCTGAGCCCAGCAGTACCGGCGGCTTAAGTGTGGTAGTGTCGCCCTAGGCCGGTAGTACCGATCTTTAGCGGCGGTAGTGTCGATGGACGAAGACCAAAATGGGTGCCCTCTCGAAAATCACTGCCGACGCGTTGCCCACGGTACTGCTGGCCTTGCAGCAGTACCGACCACAAATGCCGGTAGTGCCGGCCACCCAGAGGTTGCAGGCAGCACTCTCTGGAATTTAACTACCGATGTTGTAGCCACGGTAGTGCCGCTCGGGCGGCAGTACCGGACCCACAACGGCGGTAGTGCTGGCCTACAGAGAAATCCAAAATAGCAAAAAAGAAAAATTGTGCAATCGAGTTCGAGACTTTGCGGCAATGGCGTGGCTAGGTTCCTAGCGACGCCAGGGACCTATTCACGTCGGCCACAATGAGTTTTGAGCTCGTTTGCCCGAGTTTCCCCTTTTTGTCGGAACGGAGAATGAAGACAACGAGGAATCGTATTTCAACTCAAAAGGAGTCCAAATTCGATTTTCCTCGTGGCATCGGAACCTCTATGGCACTAGGGACCCATACGCATTGGACTCATGGATTTTGGAATGTCGGAACATGAAATTGCTTCGAGTGCCCAAAATGCACCTTTTTGCAAATCGGCCAAAACCGTGGATTTGCAACTCGCGTGTTGATTCCATTAGAGCACTATGGTCCCATGCGACCGAACTCCCAGAACTCGAAAACCCTAATTAATTCCGAATTTGATTCTTGGCCTGAATCGAGTTCAAACTGGAGTCTTCCGCGAGAATCGACCTTCACAGTGTTGGACATATTCTGGGTCACTTTCTCGACTCTTCCGGAGTTAGGGTTTCAAGGGAAGGTCTCCGAAAATTCGAGGAACGACTTTTGGGGCGAATAAATCCAATGAGAGGTAGATCAGGGTTTTTGAAATGAATCGATCGCACAAAAGAAATCTTCTAACGCTAACCTAGGTCTAGGAACTCGACAACTCAACGATCTACTTCCCGATCTAGGTTTTCTAGGGCCAAAACAAAGGGAAAGGAAAGAGAGAAGGACGGGAAGAGCTTGGGTTTAATCCAAACCTAGAGATTGAGCCCAAACTTCGAATCCACCCGGTGTGATTCTCCCTAGGGGCTTGGGGATGCTTCACCACACCTTGCCCTTGCTTCTTCTTGCTCCAAATGGTGTCCACCCAACCGGATTTGAGGAGGAGCGGTGGAGCTCGGGAAAGGAGGAAATGGAGGAGGAGAGGAGGAAGAAAAGCAAGGGGGAGGGAAATGAGGGAGAGGGAGAGAAGGAGAGGCTTCTCCCACTGGCTTTGGATGGATGGGGGAAGGGGGTAGGGCGATGTGCGGGCGGAGAGGCGACGACATGAAGAAACAGGGCTTGTCCCCCGACTTTCGTTGCTCGCCCGGCAGTACCGGGCTCATGCCTGCGGTACTGCCGCTCCAGGGCTGGGAAGTCTGGATCTTTCACGGCTTTTGCTTCGGCGCTCAACCAATTGCTTTGGGGACTCTTGGAATAGGTTCGGGGGATCCTAACAAAGGTTTAGGAACTTAAGGTTTAGCTCTAACTTCTCCGGTCTGAAGTTTCACCCGAAATTGAAAGTGAAGGCTCCGATCGGGAAAAACGACCGACCGATACGACAAAAAGGAATTCGAAAGCGAACAACTCCAAATTAAGATTCAAAAACAAATCGGAGCACTAATCAACACTTAATTAGCTTCATTAAGCTTAATTACAATACCCGGGTGTAACAATCCTATGCCCCTTAGAATAATCTCATCCTCGAGATTAGCCAGATTTCGTGAAGAAGGAGGGGAACTTTGCTCTAAGACAATCTTCACACTCCTAGGTGGCTTCGTCCTGGGTGTGGTTGCTCCACTGGACCTTGAGCATCTTGATGACTTGATTGCGAGTATGACGTTCGGCTTCTTCAAGTACTTGAATTGGATGCTTGCGGTACAACAGATCAGGCTGAAGATCGATCGTTTCCAGCGGGGTGAGTTCTGTGGGGGCTCGAAGACATTTCTTTAGCAGTGACACATGGAATACGTCGTGTACCTCAGAAAGCTGAGGTGGAAGCTCTATATGATAAGCAACTTCACCTTTTTTTGAAAGTATGTGGTATGGACCAACATAATGCGACGCTAACTTCCCACAAACTTGGAATCGTCGAGTGCCACAAAGCAGCGAGACCTTGAGATAGACGAAGTCGCCTACTTCAAAACTCAGCTCACGGTGACGATTGTCGGCATAATTCTTCTGCCTTGACTAGGCTTCCTTCAGCCGATCCCGGATCAGCTTGATGTGATCCTCGGCCTCTTGAATCACAGCAGGGCCGAAGAACTATCTTTCGCCGACTTCAGACCAGAATAGAGGTGTTCAACACTTTCTTCCATAAAGTGCTTCGAACGCTGACATCTGGAGACTTGCTTGATAGCTGTTGTTGTAGGAGAATTCAGCAATGGCTAAGCATTTCTCCCACTTCGTGCTATGGGTCAACACGCAAGCTCTTAGTATCTCCTCCAGGACTTGATTTGTCCTCTTGATTTGACCATCGGTCTGAGGATGGTAAGCCGTACAGAAAAACAGCTTGGTCCCAAGAAGTTCATGCAGATTCTTCCAGAACCGCGACGTGAATTGGGTTCCACGGTCAGACACAATGAACTTGGGGACACCATGCAGTCGAACAACACGGTTCAAGTAAAGTTTTGCAAGTTTGGCTCTATTATAAGTGGTTGTAACACCCCAATTTTTGCTTTTCATGAATTTAAATGTTATTTTGCACTTTGGTGAATTTTTTGGAATTTTCTGGAATTTATTTGGACTTATTTGGATTTTATTTGAATTTATTCCCTTTTGAAATAATTAAAGAATAAAAAGTTGCAAATAAAATTTTGTTGGAAATATTTTATTTGAGTCCCAAATGCCCTAAAATATTTTCTAGATTTTTTCCGAAATTTTCTTAGTATTTTGCTATTTTTAATGGATTAAATGAATTTCTGGGAATTAATTTGAATATTTAATCGCTGGAAAAATCGATCGGGTTTGCACTGTTCATCTGACCGAGCCCGAACCCGAGTCGGACTCGAGCCCGACCCGTGCCGCGTTTGAGTCGGACTCGAGCCAAACCTAACCCTAACCGCATGACCGTTGGATCAAAATCCAACGGCCACGATTGTGCCACGTCACCCAAATCGGACCCGACCGAGCCAGCCAGGTCGCCAAGCCAGACCCGAGCCCAAACCCCGTGCTCGTTGGATCAAGATCCAACGGTCCACGTTGAGCCACGTCACCCAATCCAAATGGGATTCGGATTCTGCCGCCGCCCGTGCGTGGGCCCTCGTTTTCCGAGCATAACACGGACGTCGAGGGGGTATTTAATGCGCCGCCGCCGCCATCGTGTTCTCCGTTTCTTTGCCATCCGTAGCCCTAGTCCATCACGCCTGAGCCACCGTGGTTACGCTGCAATCACTCGCCGTAGTTGGGTAGGCTTCCGCCGCGGTTCTCCGTTGTTTCCGCCGCCGCCGAGCCCAGATCCGGAACCACAAGGACGAGACGCATCGGAGACTACCACTCACTCCGCTGGAGGAGCCCCGCAACGCTGTTACCGTGGTCGTCGTCCCCAACTCCGGTCTGCAAGCGCCGCCGCACGCCATCGCCGTCTCCCGAGCTCTCTCCACCGTCCGATCAAGATCCGAAGGCCAGGATTCGTCCACGTCACCACGGTAAAATTTCACGTGTTAATTTTTAGATCTGTTTCCAACCGTTGGATCTAGATCCAATGGTTTAGATCGTGCCACGTAGCCGTAACTGCACCGTGCTTGGGTAGATCTCAGCCGTTAGATCTAGATCGTACGGCTAGGGTTAGCCCACGTTGTAACTTTAGATTGGATCTTGACCGTCCGATCAAGATCGAACAGTCCAGATCAACCGAGTTGTTTTCCAAACGCGTGAGGTTAGATCCGATCTGGGCCATTGATTTTTCAAATCAACGGCCGAGATCTAGCCACGTGGCCGGAAGGCTGACCGTCGCGGTCAGCGGCCACGCCGATCGCCCGCCGACGCCACGCTGCGGACGCCAAAGATGGGACCCGCGTGTCAGCGACTCAGCCGGACCGCACCATGACGTCATGCTGACGTCACGGTGGGGCCCAGCTGTCAGAGCCCTCGGCCGAGCCGTGCGCTGACGTCACCCGAGGGGCCCACCTGTCAGAGGCACACGTGCCGTGGACCGGGTCCACGGTGGACCGAGCCGAACCGTGCGCCGGGTCCATGGACCCGAGGCGACGTGGCGGCCTCTGATTGGTCCACGTGTCATGCTGACGCAATAAATCATTTTTCCGAAAAAGAAATTATTTATTTAATTCGGTTTATTGATTTCAAATGTAGATTCAAACTTCAAATGCTTATAACTTTTGCGTTTCAACTCCGATTTGGGTGATTCAAATTTCTAAATTTTCATAAAAATGAGACCTACTCAAATATGAATTTTAATTAATTTTTGATTATGAATATTTTTCTGTTTATATTTAATTAATGTTTTCTTTACACTTTAAACGGTTATAACTTTTGCATTTTAACTCTGATTTGGACTATTCCAGTTTCTAAAAATTTATAAAAATATGCTCTCTCTGTTTATGAAGTTTATTTGGACGATTGTGATATTTACCAATGTTGAGACTGTGTGCACTAGCGTGTTCCTGGACTAGTGCTGAATACACAGAGGGTCCGGATTTGCAAATTCGGGTCCTGACAGTGGTGTGGACCGGAATGAAGTGAGCCGCCTTCGTTAATCGAGCTACGATCACCCAAATGGAGTCATGGCCGTTTGACGACCTCGGCAAATCGGTGATGAAATCCATGCCGACTTCATCCCATTTCCACTCCAGAATCTTCATGGGCTGGAGCAATCCCATAGGACGCTGATGCTTTGCTTTAACTCGCTGACATACATCGCAAGTGGCGACGAACGCGGCGATATCCTTTTTCATACCAGGCCACCAGAAAACTTTCACGGAGATCCTGGTACATATTAGTGCTTTCGAGTGGATTGAAAGAGGAGTTTCGTGAGCTTCTTTCAGGATCACTTGCTTGATCTCGTAGTCGTTCGGGACGTAAACTTGTTGTCCACGCATGACCATCCCATCGGCTCTTTTGGAAAACTCCGAGGATGCGCTTTCTTTCAACTCGCGCTTGATCTCAGTCACTTTCTCATCACTGAGTTGTGCAGCATTGATTTGGGACTCAAGGGTGGGTTGTAGGGTCAAAGTTGTGATGAACCCTTCTTCAACCACTTCCAAATTGAGTCTCCGGAACTCATTCAGCAACTGAGGTTAACTGACGAGAGTCAAAGCATTAACGGTGTGCAGTTTGGACTGAGGGCATCTGCTACCATGTTAGCTTTGCTTGGATGATAATGAATTCCCAAATCGTAGTCCTTGATTAGCTCTAGCCATCTGCGCTGTCTCAAGTTCAGATCTAGTTGGGTGAAGAAGTACTTCAGGCTCTTGTGGTCAGTGTATATCTCACATCGGTTTCCAATGAGATAGTGACGCCACAGTTTTAGAGCGTGAACTACTTCCGCCAATTCTAAATCATGAGTCAGATAATTGTCTTTGTGAGGATTCAGTTGATGCGAAGCATAAGCTATGACCTTGACCTCTTGCATCAATACACATCCGAGACCCTGACGCGAAGCGTCGCAGAACATGTCAAAGCTCTTGTGTATATCCGGCAAGACAAGGACTAGGGCAGACGTAAGTCTTTGCTTCAACTTTTGAAAGCTTGCCTCACAGGCTACTGACCACTCGAATTTATTTTCCTTCTTGAGCAGTTCAGTCAGTGGCTTTGCAACCTTAGAGAAATTCTGGATGAACCGCCTATAAGAACCGGCAAGACCAAGAAAACTCTGAATCTCGAGAACAGTCTGGGGCTGCTCTCAAGCAAGCACATATTGCACCTTGCTCGGATCGACAGCAACTCCACCTCCAGAAAGAACATGTCCTAGGAATACGACTTCTTTGAGCCAGAACTCGCATTTGTTGAACTTTGCGTACAGCTGGTGCTCGTGAAGCTTGTCGAGCACATTACGCAAATGAAACTCATGTTCATGCTCACTTCTGGAGTATATGAGGATGTCATCAATGAACACTACCACGAATTTATCCAGGTATTCCATGAATACCTTGTTCATGAGGTTCATGAACGTGGCAGGGGCATTGGTAAGACCAAATGAAACCATGGTATACTCGTACAATCCGTATCGAGTAGTGAATGCATTTTTCTGAATATCCTTCGGTCGGATCTTGAGTTGGAAATAACCAAGCCTCAGGTCGATCTTGGAGAAGACTTGAGCTCCGCTCAACTGATCAAACAGATCGTCAATCCGCGAAAGAGGATATTTGTTCTCGATAGTGACTTCGTTCAACGAACGGTAGTCGACGCACATGCGAAGACTGCCATCCTTCTTCTTGACAAAGAGCACTGGACTTCCCCACGATGAAGAGCTAGGACGGATAAAGCCTTTCGCTAGCTATTCCTTGAGTTGCTTCTTGAGTTCAAGCAACTCGTCCGAGGGCATGCGATAAGGTCACTTGGAAATTGGTGCGGTTCCAGGCAGCAAATCAATAATGAACTCCAGGTCTCTGTCTGGAGGCAATCCCGGCAATTCTTCGGGGAAGACATCGGGGTACTCACAGACTACCGGCACTTGGCCCATCTCTGGAACAGAAAGGGAATGAAGAGAGGGTTTCCGCACGGTCGGCGGGCTATAGTTAAACCGAACTTGAGTGCCGTCTGGATTCACCAAGGAGATAAAGCGATTGGCACAGTCAATGCGTCCTTAGTTCTTGGATAGCCAATCCATTCCCAGGATTACATTGAGTCCAGGTGTGTCAATCTGGATCAGATCTCCACTAAACTTCACTCCTTCAATCTCGATCGGGACTCCTAGGCAAATGCACTGAGCTCGAAGGATTGAGCTAGGAGAATAAACTAGCATATAATTGCCTAGAAAACTAGTCTCGATCCCTTGGTCCTTAACAAATCTTGAAGACACAAAGGAATGGGAAGCTTCAGAATTGAACAAAACCACAATAGGAGCTGAATGCACAAGGAACATACTAAGAACCACGTCTGGTGCATTGCTTGCTTCTTCCGTAGTCACCAAGTTGAGTTGGCCTTGTCCAGGACTCTGCGCGGAACGGGAACTTGATCGGTCTGCCTGGTGGCCACCACGCCCACTTGCCGGAGCTTGGGGACGAACCGGGGTGCTCTGCGCTGGAGGACGAGTCGGAAGGTGTCATCGGTGCGGGCAAACATTGGCGAAATGCCCCACCTCGCCGCACACGAAGCACGAGAGCGGTGTCATCCTATTCTGTCCTCCTTGAACCTGCCCATCGCGGTTATAAGATTGAACCGCGGACTGAGGGGCACGAGGAACAGATCGCTGAGGCCTTGGTGGTGGTGAGGCGACTGACTGGGCACTACCTGCCTTTCAGAGCATGACCTTGATGGGCCAGCACTAGCTGCCTTCTGGGCCAGCCACTTACGATTTTGGCTCTGTGACTGCCTTAGCACTGTCTTCCACTCGGATCGCCTTGTCGACCAACATTTGGAGGTTGGGAAAATCGAGAGCTACGAGCAAGTGCTTGATCTCCTCATTTTGATGCTCCCAGAACAGAGTAGTCCTTCGGGCCTCACTCGGAACCTCATCAACGACATAGTGAGCCAAGTAATTGAATTTGTGAAGGTAATCCATGACTAACATGGATCCCTATTTGAGGTTATAGAATTCCCTCTTTTTGATTTCCATCAGACTCGAGGGGATGTGGACTGCACGGATTGCCTTAAAACTGTCCCACCATGCTGTAGCTATTCCTTGGAGATAATACGTAGCGTACTGCACTTTCTCCTCATCAGTGCACCTCACGAGATCGAGTTTGCACTCAATATCGCGAAGCCAGTCGTCAGCGTCCAGAGGGTCTGTCGCTGAAGAAAAATTTGGTGGGCGAGTCCGCTGAAACTCGACTAATCGTGACTGGGGCTGCATCGCTGCCATACCGCTGTAGGCAGCGGCGCCGAAGTTCTCTGAATTTTGTACCAGTCGCTCAAGTAGGTGGGTCTGCATCACCAGCACTTGGGCCATCGATGGAGGAGGAGGCAGCTCCTCACTCTGAGCGTCATGGTGACTGTGCGATGCCTCTAGTCCACCCACCGACGCACTGGAATGCTGGGATCCATGGCCGTGGGATCCCGACAATGGTGGATCAGGGAGTACTGGATTCGGCTCTGCACCAGCCAGATTCTGCTCATCCTGAGCTGCACCACCAACCATAAGTGCACGAACAGTCCGTCCCCTCGGCATCCTGTTTGACATAGAGGCTCAGCAACATGCCCAATAGGTGCAATTCGAGTAACGAGACGAACTAGAATGAACATTGCGGAAACTCACGCATTCCTCAAATTGCGGCAACATAAAGCAATTAAGCATGCATCACAGCGAAAGGATTGCAATTGCGATAGATTCAAGGACGACAACTTAACACGTCTTTTCGAGCTTCAGCGAGGTTATAAACATCATCATCACAACTACCGCAAGTTCCCACACAGTTCTATACAACAAAAGTACATCACCAGCTAGCTCGTATTTACGACAAAAGCGAGCTTCAGTATTAACTATTACACAGAGATCTAGGCATCTCCACCATTCTCGACGGGGACATCGGAAGTGTCTAGAGCTCCAGGGGGTGTAGGCGGCTCAACCGGGTACATCAGCTCATACTCGCGACCGCAAAAGATGAGATTCTGCCCCGGCTCTACGCTCGAGGAAGCTCCAGGGCGCACGGCTGAGACACGGCTCCGGCTGCCTCGCACCGACATCCTAGCGCGACTGGAGACTCGACAGTAGGATCCATACAGGCGAGGAAGCTCCTTTGCCAGCTCAAGAGCATCGTGCTCCCCATACACTATCTCAATGGTGAAGAAGCCTTGGTTGACGAACGGTGCCATGTGGCTTTCCAGCTCAGAGATGCGGCGTTGAACGAGCAACAGCTCATCCCGAAGGTGAAGCAGGTACCGGTCGAGAGACCTCACAACCCGACACGTAGAGGTTCCCTTGGCCGTCCGGCTCATGTGAGGGACAGCTAGGAAACAGCCGGGCCATCTCCGGGAGGTCGAAACGGAGTCGAAGGATCGCGATGTACGCCCCATCCAGCAATGCTGCGAGGGGACTTGGGGACGTACCATGGTAGAGGTGAGTCTGCTCCCCATCATGACGTCCACGAATGGAGACCTCCACAACGTAGAAGGAGGAGGCTGGGCTGACTCTGGCACGCGAAATCAGATACCCCAGCGGCTCGATGAAGCCAGCACGGCGCATCATGTCCCAAAGGGCCGCCTGGACGGTGCCCTCCAGGATCGCGTGCGTGAAGTAGCAGGGCTCCCAGCATCCCGACATCTAAGATCAAGAAGAGGAACCGGTTAGCAAGGCCTTAATTGGACAGGAACCAAATTAGGCAGGGAAAACGCAACAAACAAACCAAACCAACCAAATAACCACAGCCTAGAGCCTTAACCTACCATTACTCGGCACTTTACTAGCCTTTTGAATTTGGTGAGGCTTCCCAAAACTCTAACTCAAGGTTTTAAATGAGGAAGGGAAAGTAGTGTAACCCTGTTTCCACACTTCACTCTTACCCGGAAATCGGAAGTTGAAGATTGGGGTAAGATGAAGTTCATTTTGAAGGTTCGAGATCAGAGAAGATGCTATAGAGGGGAAAGGATATCATTCTATATTTTCACAAATAGGGATGTACAATTGAAATAAATTTTCAGGAGAAAGACTCTTCCTAATTCCCATCGATTAACTACCTAGGATTTCCTTTCAGACATTCATAGCTCTGATGCCACCTCTTGTGGGGACTCCGGAGTCATATTAGCGAATCGGGTAATTACTGTTGCATTGGACTGGTGAATAATGCAACCCGCAATAACTTCCGACCGCTAAACTAAATCCGTACTCGGATTGGGGCCAATTGATCGGTAGCACTTGACACAAGTGCCCGCGCCAATCGATTGAACTCGACCCAAGCTTCCTGCAACCGTGTGTCTAGTACTGGTTCCCTGGATCAATAGCCCAGTACCCACATGTTGTCAATCAAGACGGATCACAACCATCCACAAGTAATTAATTTACATTTGAAAGGTAGAGTTATTACAACTAACTAATTTATAGTCTACGGCCTCATGGCCTACACAAGTCCAAAAGATGGAATAAATACAGTGGAAGTTCAAAAGAGAAATGAGTAGTGTGCCGTCCACCCATAGGCAACTGACTGGAAAGGGATCCGGTTAACCGTGCATTAAGAGTTTTACTTTGGTAATAGGTGTGAGATTGCTTAGAAAAATATGTCAGTTATGATTCTTCTTTTTTAATCTATTGGCATGCAAGGGTTCGGTATTCTAGGGGTTAAAGGGGAATATATAATTGTGAATTCATATTTGGGATAGAGAGTAGGCTTAATTTTGTATTATTTCCTTTCGAGCGAGTAAATTAGAAATTACTTACCACCATAGTGAGTATATGCTAACATTGATACTGGACAAGCAATTGTGTTTAGGATCATGTTGTTAATGCTAAGTTTATGTATGTAAGATTATGTCGTATGTGTGTGAATATTTAGGAATAGGATTGTGGTGAGGTGAAGGTTGCATTCTTTTCAATTTGGGAAACAATTTATGGCATTACTCCAATAGGCATGGTAGCCTTGAGTTTAAGCTCCAACCGTATAGCAATTCTTAGAAGTTCATGAATTAGTTTATCCATTGAAGCTTGAAGAATGAATTTTGAGTATTGTGTTTTTCCTCTAGGGTTGGAAGTCTCTATTATCGCAACTGGGCCGTCAGTTGTCGCCGAGGTTAAAGGCAAGTACATCATGTGGTTGAGTATGGTTGTATGTTAATATGTGGTGTTTCCTATTTTATTTATTGCTCTGCAGATTAATTGAATTTTGGGTTGAGAATGGGCTTTTGGTAATTATTTTATAATGTGTTACAGCTTATTCGCCTAGTATCGGGACCCGAATTTGCAAATCCGGACCCTCTGTGTATTCAGCACTAGTCCAGGATCATGCTAGTGCACACAGTCTCAACATAGATGAATATCACAATCATACACAGCAGAATAATAAAAAAATAACCCAATTATAAAATATAAACTATTTTACGACCTTAAGGTCAACCTTACATTTGTGAAACCTTGACGGCTTCAACTCCAAATAAGCAGCAGCGGAATGAAGAACATCGGTAAATCCCATCAATACGCCACAGGCAATTGACAGGGTTCAACTCCTAGATAATCGCCTTCTCACAGAACTTCTTCTTCTTCGACGACGTAGACTTCTGCTCACTGGTGATTGTTTGTTTGCAAGGGGTGAGTACATAAAGCACTCAGCAAGTCATGCACAGAATGCAAGTCTAATAACTATATGCATGGCTTACTCCAAATGACAGGCTGAAGGGGTTATTTTGCAATAAACAGCATTCACAAATATTCATAATAGATTATAAAGAGGTAAAACAGAAAACAGTAGTAATAATTTCACAGTTGTTTCGCAAGTAAACCATTCCACATCCTTAACCAGTCATCACTTTTCCACAGGCAACTGCCTCCAAACCCAAGATCAATTTTATGAAAAGCTAACCCTTGACTGTAATCCCCGAGCAATATCCAGTACCGCGGACACGGCTATTCGAATAGATTTTACACTCTACAAAGGTTATACACTTTACCCACAAGATACAATCAACTCACCACGTCAGCCGTGAATCGCCATACAAAAGTATGCGAATGAGTGATCATAACAAAGCCTTTCAGAAACTTCTAACTACACAAGTGAACCTCTCCGGTTTTTGCCATACACCATCCCTTCCCTTAACAAAGGCGAAGTATGGGACCGACATACCGTTGGATGGGTACCATGCCGCAGCCCTGGTACGCTCCCCCTTCAAGCTACACAAAAAATGTAGTTGACACCCCCAGGTACCACATGCAAGTTATTAGTAACTTACTCAACTAGGTCCGTCCAACTACAGACATGTGGTTATATGTTTGACTCAGTTCAAAGGCTTGCAAGGTTAAGTCCTTAGAGTGACCAGGGAAAGACTTACATCAATACTGTGACACTACGGTATGGTGTGACATTATAAAATGTGAAATTAGAGAATAAAACCTTTCGGCTTGAGGTTTACTCGCGTTTTTGGGCCTTTTGAAGTGTTGTGACACCACGGAGCGTCGTAACCTTATAAAAGGTGCATGATGAGGTCAAAAACATATTGAAATATGATATGGGAGGTTAAAACCATAAGGTATGGAGGTTAATAGCGTTGTCGGGCCGTTTCCGGGGTTTTGGGCCTTCCCGGGGGAGTTTGGGCCTTAAGGAGGGGGTTGTGGGCTTTGGTGGGATGGAGTGGGAATCCATTTAGGATTAGGAAAGGGGCTTAGGGCTGGTTAAAGGGGGGTTTCCCTGTCCTTTTGGGCATCCTCCCCCTGCCCCTTGCGCCCCCAAGTGCCTTAGCCGCCTCCCACACCTCCCCACCTCCTCCTTGGGCGCCTCCACCTCCCCCAAGCCTCTCCCCTTGTGCCACCACCCTCTCCACCACCTATCCACCTCCCTTGCTGCGCCTAGGTGAGTTCTTGACCTCACCACCTCGATGATCCATCCATTGGAGTGCTCCGCGACGAGGAGATCCGGTGGATTTCGAAGCGAGGAAGGGGATCACGCGAACTGGGAGGAGATCTATAGGGTTTTCGTGCGTCGGGCAAAGGTATGTCCATGGAAATCCTTGGGGTTGATCTAGGTACTGTTCTAAGGGTGTTTATCAAGTTTTTAGATCAATTGGTGGTGCTGGAATTGAGTAATTTGGATTAGATCTAGATGTTGTCACGTTCTATTTTTGGGACAGCATGAGCAGTCGACCTACGGTTTGCGTTTTCGTCAATTTAGAATCCGAATCTGTCCATACGGATGTTGAAGAAGTTGTAGATAATTTCATTATCTTTCAGTGGGTATAAAGCACGTTAAATTCCGCCCAGTCATTTGAAAGTTATGGCTATTTTACCGAGCGTGTTAAAATCTGTGACGTAATTGGAACAGATCACGGTAATCTGTAGATTAAACAACTTTAGAGTCCGAATCAGTCTTTCCTTATAACTAGAGAAAGTTGGGAAATTTCCTAAGCTACACGAGGATGTACTCTTTTAATTGATTCGGAGTCCCAGAACTCAAGTTATGCCTTTTGCAAGGCTGCTGTCCCGACGGGACAAAACCTCTGTTTTTAGGTTTTGTGAGTAGTTGGCAATGTCGGGGTAGATGAGGGTTTGCGTACTGTTTTGTGGACATGATTGTGAGTGTGTGATGCCTATGTGCAGGTGGTGCGACCCCGGGAGTGCCCTCTACTTCCCGCCAATCCGTTGCCCGTGGTTGAGGCAAGTGTGTTGTGATGGATAGCGATTTGTAGGTTGCTTGTTCCCCATAATGCAATCAACAGGCATCAAAACTGGAAAGGCGCCCAAAAGAAGCGCAACACTAGTCTCATCTTCTTCGTCTTCAACCAAGGAAGACAAAACCACACACCGCATACGGAACGATCCGCGAAAACCCAACACTTTTCATTTGATTCAAATCTACTAAAGCCAAGAAAAGCAACGAACACCGACCGTCAGAATGGCAAAGAACATACAAAGGAAACCACCATTAACTCTTCTATTTGACTCCAGTCAACTACCCGATCAACGACAGAAAGGATAAGCACTCTTCTCCTACAGGGGTCAATAGTTCTTTGGTGGTGGCGCTAACCGGCCACACCGTCAAACCTCACCCTTACTATGAAATAAAAGAGGTGGCCGAAACCCTTCGGCACCAAAACCCCACTTTATCACCACAAGAAGCACAATTCAATCATTTATCTCATCGACATAGCATCATGCCTTATCAAACGAAGCATTCAACATCGAAGCTTAAATACAACATTTAAGCGTAAGGAAACGATACCCATACCCTTTCCTACTGTGCATCCATTGTGTGTCAAATTTTAGATTAGTTATACCACTTTTGCAAGTTTTAATGTTGCTATCCTATAACAAAATTTTAGTAAAAACCTAAGCCATGTTTCTAAGTTATTCCACATCACATTTTAGTTGTAACCTAAGGTATGACACTAAAAATACATATTCCAAGGACCTACAGCCCGCTCTGATACCAACTGTAACACCCCGGCATTTAATATGCCTGAATGCTACCAAACATAAGCTAAACAACATCTAAAATACCACAAGTTACCATAAATTCCAGCAAAGGTACATATGCTAAAAAAACCGAAATTTCGGCAGCATCTCCTTTGTTTTAACATGAATTAAAGGAGCAACAACAATATAGCAATGTATGGATTATGAGAGACAACTAAAAACAGCAATAATTAACGACTTAGCAACAATATAAGTCTAGTTTCAAACACATAATGTCTCCAAGGGTCAAACGAACAATAAAACTCTCATATAGCAAAGCTAAACCTTAAAGCAATAATCATCACACGCAATTTATTATCAAACTAATAGAATGACTTGTGGAATCAATAGACTACTAGTGTTGTAGTTTACTCTTAGCGAGAATGATTGAATGTGCTAAAGTACATGCTTAGAATCTGTTGCTTTGCTTTAAAAGTGCTTATGACCCCTTGATAATGTTTAAAGTTTTAAACCCTGTTGCATAGTTAGAACATTAAGATGATGTAAACTGCTGATAGTGTTAAAGAAGCTTTGCTGGTTGTTTAAAGATGTTCTAATTTAAACATGTTAATAGAGAAATTTAATCGTGTTGTCTAGCGACTTTAATTTGGATGTTGATTAGAGTTGCTATTTACGTTGTTGCAAACTACTAGTATATTTGGAGGTATGCAGTTGTGTCTCTACAATGCTAGTACTGATATCAATTGAGAAGACATAAGACTTATTGTTAATGATGTTGTTAAAGGCAGTGTTAATGCTAGTATTCAATCTATTTTAAATAGTTGGAGTATGTTGTGTGGTGGTAATTTTGTTATCGTCTATGTATAGGGTAGCTAAAAGTAATGTTGTTGGTTGATGGTTATGCCCATTTGTTGATTTTGATGACTAAGTAGTAGTGGTAATTGTTTAGATTACTCGTTGGAAAACCATGGTTAAAATAGAGGAAATTTTTAACATGTTGCGATGGAGTGAGCTTTGGATAATTAACATGATGAATGATGTTATCCTTAATGAAAGTATAAATTAGACTCTCCTCATTTAATTCTTCCTCATGGAGATAATATGTACATGTTGAAGTCGTTGTCTAACTGAATAAGGTTCGGTTGTCGAGACGTGAATATATAGGAGGTATGAAATTTATATGTTGATTTTGCTGAAAGATTTGTTGGAAGTCATTTTATTGATTGAACAAGTTTCAATTGTCAAGATTTTGACGTATGGATAGTATAAAATTGGTAGGTTGACCATGCTCAAGTAGCTGTTGAAGTACTATGTTTCAAATTTAGAGTAAGAAGTATTATGATTTAGTGATCCGTGGGGATCATGTCAATGTAGTCTGGGTTGGGTGCCTTTGTGATAAGCATCTTAAACCTTAATTAAAAGTGTTGGGAATGGTAACTAGAGGAAGAATTTGTTGTGAAGCTTTTGGTTGATTTGTGTTGGGGCTCCTCAAGGAGTAAATAGTGATTACTGAAGTCTTTAATGGAAAGCGTAGTGGAGTACTAGAGATGGTTCTTTTTATGCTGAGCTTGTGTTCAAAAGCTTTTGGACTGGTTTGGTTGTTTGCCATTTTAGTTGAAGAGTTTTCGGTCAAGGTGTTACATATGTTGTGTTTAAGAGTTTCCCTAAAACTCGTATAAATTGGTGCAAATATTTGGTTTTGGCTAATTTGTTTAGTTGGTGCTATGAGTATGGATTTACACCCCAAAAGTTTTTGAGTCGATCGCGCCCTTTCGCGTTCGCACTGAATTATCTTTGAAATTAATTTTAAAAGGAAGCAGATGGTCATAAAGGGTTGTGTTGGAAACTTTTGAGTTAAGCCCTTGATGTGTAACTCTATTTGGCTAGAGTTGGAGTCATTTGGAAAATGTGTCTGGTGTGCGGGTGTTTCACAAGTCTGGATTTTTATGAATGTTTCATAAGTGAATTTGGCTAGAGAAGAGTTTTCTTTTGGGATTAAGTTTCCCTCTCTTTTGATAAAATTTATGGCAGTTGTTTGTGCAGATGTCTAACTTTGGAGTCAATGTTCTTTTCCAAAACGTTGATTTTGGTTAAAATGCGATTTTTTGCAAAGTTTAGCTATTTATCGTTGGTGGGTTCTGATTTGATGTGGTGCCTTACTGTTAACTATGTTGCCGTCATAGTCTATATGATTTAGCGCAACCGTCAGTGTTATGGGTATTTCAATCATTTGATACCGAGGAAGAAGTTATTTGGTGAATGACTATTCGGTACCATTGTTCCATGATGAATGAATGGTGAAAAGTAAACATGACATCGTTTTTACATGTTAAATGATAAAAGAGTCATTGAGCCAGGTCGGTGAGAAAGTCATATATGGAGATATGACTAATCCGGAGTGCTCCTGAAGAATGTGCATTTATGTCATGAAACGAGATTTCCCTTGCTTTCTAGTATGAAAAGAAAGAATGAAGAAATTATGGTATCTTGGTTGTGGTGTAGGGGATTTATGCTTCCTTTGTGTGCTCTTTGGATGTTGCCGAATTCTTTCCAAAATGGTTGTTAACGCTTTGGGTTTGAGTTTTCGTGAGTACACTTGGGCTTGATAGCTAAGTGTTTTTGTGTGAGGGCGAGACCCTCTTAAGAAAGGAACCAATTGTGGTTTGGTAAAGTTTTTACGATCCTAGCTTGAGGCTAGGTGTAGAACCTTAGTGGTATAAGGGTGGTTTGTGATGGAGGTTGATGATGTAAGGATTTAACCTTTATTAAGAGTAGTGATGGGTGGAAGTGAAGTTGACGGTAGTTCGGTGATGTTTGTCCTGCCGTGAGCAATTGTCGTCACTAGTTGTTTTGGATTTGAGTTTTGCCTGGGAGAGGATAGAATGAATGTTAGCATGATCGTGTATCGGAAGGGCAAGTGTGCCTTAATGAGTTATTCCCCTCGATGGAAATTTTCGGGAATGTAGAGAGGTCATTAAAGGAATTGTGACTTGCTTTGATTATGTCATGTTGAGTTTAATGAAGTGTGGTAGTCAGGTTGGTTGTGATAGTAGTGTGAAGTGTTTGTCGTGAGGTTTCGAGCGTTTTGGGTTGATGAAGCCCTTTGTGGTTAAAACGCAGATTCTGTTTGGGAATTGAAGTGAAGGTCGAACTGTGAGTGGTTGCCCTTAGTTGAGCTAGATCAACACTTTTTCGCTAAGTGTTGGTTTTGGGAACTCGTTTGTCGTTTGTTCCGGTTTTTTTGTTTTGTCGTTGTGCGAATGTTTTGAGCTGCAGAGAAGCCTTTTGTCCCTTGGGGACTTTGTTGTTGATTATGGTGTCCTTCGGATTTGAGGTCGAATCCTGTTGAAGGGGGGAAGAATGTGACACTACAGTATGGTGTGACATTATAAAATGTGAAATTAGAGAATAAAACCTTTCGGCTTGAGGTTTACTCGCGTTTTTAGGCCTTTTGAAGTGTTGTGACACCACGGAGCGTCGTAACCTTATAAAAGGTGCATGATGAGGTCAAAAACATATTGAAATATGATATGGGAGGTTAAAACCATAAGGTATGGAGGTTAATAGCGTTGTCGGGCTGTTTCCGGGCCGTTTCCGGGGTTTTGGGCCTTCCCGGGGGAGTTTGGGCCTTAAAGAGGGGGTTGTGGGCTTTGGTGGGATGGAGTGGGAATCCATTTAGGATTAGGAAAGGGGTTTAGGTCTGATTAAAGGGGGGTTTCCCTGCCCTTTTGGGCGTCCTCCCCCTGCCCCTTGCGCCCCCAAGTGCCCTAGCCGCCTCCCACACCTCCCCACCTCCTCCTTGGGCGCCTCCACCTCCCCCAAGCCTCTCCCCTTGCGCCACCACCCTCTCCACCACCTCTCCACCTCCCTTGCTGTGCCTAGGTGAGTTCTTGACCTCACCACCTCGAAGATCCATCCATTGGAGTGCTCCGCGACGAGGAGATCCGGTGGATTTGGAAGCGATGAAGGGGATCGCGCGAACTGGGAGGAGATCTATTGGGTTTTCGTGCGTCGGGCAAAGGTATGTCCATGGAAATCCTTGGGGTTGATCTAGGTACTGTTCTAAGGGTGTTTATCAAGTTTTTAGATCAATTGGTGGTGCTGGAATTGAGTAATTTGGATTAGATCTAGATGTTGTCACGTTCTATTTTTGGGACAGCATGAGCAGTCGACGTACGGTTTGCGTTTTTGTCAATTTAGAATCCGAATCTGTCCGTACGGATGTTGAAGAAGTTGTAGATAATTTCATTATCTTTCAGTGGGTATAAAGCACGTTAAATTCCGCCCAACCGTTTGAAAGTTATGACTGTTTTACCGAGCGTGTTAAAATCTGTGACGTAATTGGAACAGATCACGGTAATCTGTAGATTAAACAACTTTAGAGTCCGAATCAGTCTTTACTTATACCTAGAGAAAGTTGGGAAATTTCCTAAGATACGCGAGGATGTACTCGTTTAATTGATTCGGAGTCCCAGAACTCAAGTTATGCCTTTTGCAAGGCTGCTGTCCCGACGGGACAGAACCTCTGTTTTTAGGTTTTGCGAGTAGTTGGCAATGTCGGGGTAGATGAGGGTTTGCGTACGGTTTTGTGGACATGATTGTGAGTGTGTGATGCCTATGAGGGTTCCTGCCAATCCGTTGCCCGTGGTTGAGGCAAGTGTGTTGTGATGGATAGCGATTTGTAGGTTGCTTGTTGAGAATAGATGGAATTGACTACATGATATATGATCACTTGCCATGCTTTTATGATTGCCAATGATATGATGAGCATGTTTAATATGTTATGATGCCATGTGTTAATATGTGAGTTAAATATGATGTTGGCATAAATGCATACATGGCATGTTACATGGCTCGGGCGGTGAGAAAGTCATAACTAGTCCGGGAAGGTCGGTGAGAAAGTTATGACTAATACGGAAAGCCAATGAGTAAGTCCTACATCATGATTCCATTCACTGCGGTGAACGGAAGCGAGGAGTAGGCGCCCTCCATCTTCGGGATGGAAGGGGGGAAAAGGGTGCACACCGACGGGTGTGTACTCAACCATACCGGTATGAGTTTCCAAGGAGACATGAGCATTGCATTACATTGCATACATAATGATGATGATATTGTTAAGTGTTCATGAATGAGATGATATATATGATGGGAGATGTTATTGCCATGATATTGTTCTTGTTGTCCATTGCAATATGCTTGCTGAGTTTCGAACTCACGCTTGTGTTTTCTTGTTATACTGTAACACCCCGGCATTTAATATGCCTGAATGTTTGGTAGCATTCAGGCATATTAAATGCCGGGGTGTTACAAATACTCTCAAAGAAATCCATCTCACCATCACTCATACATATATCATGTTTCAAACAATGCCAACCGCCAAGCTGGCCCACCATAATTCTTGCCACTTGCTCCAGTCTAAATCATTTTACCACCCCAGTTGATTATTGTGCAACACAATGCCAACAAAAACTAAACATCCTTGAAGAAGCACGAAGGCCTCCGCATATCAACATCATCGTGTCGGCAACACGTCACACCATTTCAAAATACATTGCATATTCCATTAATCAATATTGACATTTGTAATTCTAAAATGATGGCACTGACTCGTTGCATGTCTAAGCAAACTAATACGTTCTATCTAACCCATGTTGGCAATTTATTAGCTACCAACTATTAATCAACAATTCTAGGGTGACAAATTAATCATGGCATACAATTATTATAGACAAGGTGGCAATAACAAGTTGGTCGATTATCTAATCCCAAATTAATTGAAATCAGTTTATCTTAAACTAGCATGCAATATTTTGAAACAACATAAGTTTCGAAAATGGTATCAACATGGTCAAAGCACAACTTGCCTGGCACTTGCAACTTTTACTGTTCTTTACTCTTTATCTTCGATTTCTTGATCCTTCATCTTCAATCTTCGCTTCCTTGACCTTCAGCTCCGTAGAACGATTTCCGGACAACGCGTCTAACGATTAAAGAAGAAGCAAATGCAAACCAATTCAAAAGACAAGTAAACTCCAAATTAAGAACAAAACAGCATTGGGAACAATGGCTTGTAAGAATTTAGGGACTCGAATGGATTAGATCGAAGAGATGACAAAAGAGAACGGGCTTTCGGGAAAAACACCGAAAAGGGAAAGACTAATAACAGGGAAAGAAATAAAAATATTCCGAAGAATATTTCTTCCAAAGTTATTATCTTGATTGGACAGACAAGATGTATGGGCTCTCGATCTATAGATCGGGTCCATGAAGATAAGTTAGTTCACAATGAACTAAACTGAGGCGCAAGGTTGACTTTTGTTGACTGAACGAAACACGGTCAAACAAAAGAGAGACAGATAGATTAGATCGGGCACAAGGGTATGACACATGGCCAATAGTCTATCGACCAAGTCCACGAACGGAGTCTAGGTTAATGGTAGATTAGGTTTTCAGGGATAAGACAAGACAAGTGTCTTAACACGATTGAAACAACGGGAAAGATTGCAAAGATAACAACACGGCTCATGATGAACTTAGTTCATCGAACCGGTCTTAGGTTAGGGTTTTGGTTCGGCTTTGAAGATGACATGACGATGAGGCTAGGCTCACGTCATGATGATAGAGAAGATGAGGACATCGCACTAGGGCTTGTGCATGAATGCACGCATGCGATGACAACGAAGCGATGAGAGCCAAGCGTTAACGATGAAGTGCTAACGGCGGAACGTTAACGGTGGAGGTCAAACAATGATAGGATACTCATGAAACAAGGTAGCGACTGTCGGTGCAATGACATGGCCACGATAAAATGCTACCAAGGATGGCTAACCGATACGCGAACCGGCGGCAATGGCTAGGTCAAAGACGACGGTTTTAGGACGGAATCAGGCTCCGACGGCAAACGGAGACCAAAGGAATTCTAAGGATGACCCAAAACAGTACATGATGATCCACCGGACGTGACAACAAGGCCAGAGCGAGCTAAAATAGCCGGCCTCAAAAGGTGGCGCGCGGCGACGGCTAAACGGCGGCCTAAATATATAAAAAAAATTCGGAGGATGGGATGGCAAAGGGGGAATGTCTACCACGTAGAACGCAGCGAGACAAACTCAACGGTATAGGCAGATTTTGCGGCGCCCCTCCAGATTGATCACAAACTGCCGATTAACGGGTTTCGAATCTAAACTTTGGACGGCCATAACTTCTAGAATAATGATCAGAACTTAACGAAATTTGACCAAGATCTAGATCAGACCAAGAGGCACACTGTGACATAGGTGGCTAGAAGAATTACCTTCTGGAACAGCGGGGAACGCGCGAGGATGATTGTCGCTGTCTGAAACGCAGTCTGATCGCAGGCTGATCGGAGAAAATATCTTTCTGTGCAAAATCCAGAGAGCAAAACTGTGAGGCAAGATGTGCATCATGCAGAGGACATTCCCAGGAGTATACACAAAAAATTTCAGCACCTAACTCGGAAAATTGAGGGAGTTATGGCCTCGGCAAGATTCGAGATTGAAACGGCCATAACTTTTGATTCCTTGGGCCAAATTGGCTGAAATTTGGACAGCAAACAGATGGTACCTTGTGGCACACCATGGCGAAGACGGATCTCAAAAAGATTTGACGAGACAAGATGCCCGGGACGCGGCTCCAAAGTTCGGCCATCGTTGGGCGACATTCGGAGGATGAGGGATGGATTTCTCGGGTTTGGAGGAGATCCATGGGGTGGCACCTGCGTGGAGAGGCCATGGGAGGTCTACATGGTGTTGGGGTGGCGGCTATGTCAAGAGAAATCAAGAAAACGCGAAAAACGGGTCTCAAGGACATTATATCGAGCATGTGGCGTGCATGACTCGGTCTCTGGGTGACGTGGCCTCTTTGTGGCCCTCAGATCGGTGATCTACGGCTGAGGGCGCGTGGAGGTGTGGCCGTCCCGACCTTGGGCGCGTGGCCTGTGCGGGCGCTCGGCCAGTACGTGGCGAGGCTCAGCGCACTCGGCCGTGGGGAGACGAGCCGGCGGGCGCCCAGGCTGGCGGAGCGCTCGCTCTGAACAAAGCCGACGCCGGCCGGGCGCTTACCGGGCCACGAACGGGAGGGAGAGGGAAGCCGGGCCGGCGCGGGAAGGGGGTCGGGGCGCTGGGCCGATTGGCGGGGTGGGCCTGCAGAGGGAGGGAAGGAGAGATTGAGCCCAAAGCCAAAACCAGAATTTCCAATCTTTTTTGAATAAAAACAATTCCACAAATTCGAATAAATCATTTGAGGCAATAAAAATACCAGAAAAATTCTAAAAAAATTCTAGAAAATATTTTGAGATATTTTGAACTCAAATAAAATATTTGAAACAAAACTTTATATAAACTTTTTCAAATAATTAATTAATTTCAATAAAAGGGCTTAATACAAATCGATCCCGAATAAATCTAATAAATAGCAAACGAGCTCCGAAAAATCTCAAAAATTACAGAAGAATTTCTTGAAGTACAAGGAATCCAAATAAAATTAAATTTATTTTATTTAAGGTTTAGAATAATCAAATTAAATTTTTTTAGCTTTTAGAAAATTCAAATCAAGCTTTATAAATGTGAGAAAATCAACGAAAATTTTTGGGAAGCTAAACTAAACCAAAATTTTTTGAAAACCAAAATTTTGGGATGTTACACCTAGTTGGATGCATATGTCTATTACCATGCCTTACTCGTGGTCATGATTTGATTAACGCGAATAGTAAGTTAAGAATGTGAGGTTATGCTAATAATCATGTATGGGTGTATGATTATGAGAATGCAAATTGTATTGATTGCGTGTCAATTGCATGAGTGCATTCATGTGCATAGGAGTCAGGTCAGAGAAAGTCATATAACTAGTCTAGGGTGCCATGGGCCGGATCAATGAGAAAGATGATTGATTTTGACCCTAGAGCTCTTTGGGCCAGGTCGGTGAGAAAGCTATATGACTAGACTTGAGTGCTCCGAAAAAGTCCTATAGAGGTAGTCTACATGGGAGTGGGAACCCTGTAGGGACTCCACGGTAGTGGAGGATTCAACCCCGTATGAAAAAGGATGGGACAAGGTGTGGCATCGACGGGTGCACACCTCGCTATACAGTATGAGCTCAGTGGAAAAGACACATGTTTCACTGCATTTGTGTTGCATAGTTTACTAATGCTTATGTATATTCAGTTATGAAGTGTGCATATGAGCATGAAAGCATAAATGCATTGCATAACATTTCAAAGTGAGCGATGGTCAATGCATTGAGTGTAATAGATGGTGTGCACATGCTTTGAGTTGTGCATTGTGATCATGCCTGTTGCATTGCATGATTTTGCTAGTGATGAATGGAAATTGATGTATCTGTGAGTGGATGGCAGTAAACATGTTGAGGGTGGATCGAGTCATGGACTCATCCAATATGGTCTAATGAGGTATGTAAAGTACAAGTGCAATGTAGTTGATGAGGTCACCGACAGTGATTTCTCTTTGTTTTATGACTTTGTTAATTTGGCTTAAGAGGCACAAATCTGTTATTGATTTAAATGTGTCAATTGTTATTGTCATTGTTATTTTTGTGCTTGCTGAGTCTTCGACTCACACTTGTTTGTTTATTGTATGTAGGTACCTTGAAGCTGGCATGCATGGAAGGGACTAGTGGCACGAATACGATTGGAATCACCGTAGTTGCATATTAGTTTTGTTGCTTCCAACCTTAATGATTTCATGACTTGTATTAAATTTCGTGGTAGTTGTTTTGTTCTTATTTGGGTCATGGCGGCTAGTTGATACCATGTCCCATGTCTGTGCTTGATTGGCTATCCTAGTTCTTTATGTTGTTGATATATATATTAATTGCTATCTTTTGTCTGCTGAGTGGATGTCCTAGTTTTAGGGGAGGTACTGCCGAAATTTCTAATAATTTCGGTATGTTGCTAGTAGGTTAGCTTGCTTGGCTAGTTGTATTCTAGTATTTTGTGCCATTTGATGTTTGAGGGTGTAACATTCAGGGCACGTGCGGTGCTGTGGTGTTACAGTTGACGTAGAGCGCCGCCACGGTTTCTACCGTTCCCCGCTGTTTCCTGCTGTTCTCCGCCGCGACCAAGGCCAGATTCGAGACCTCCGCGATGAGATGTACCTGGGGGAGGATTCACTTCGCCGGACTCGCGCTCAAATGCTATCACCGTGGTCGTCGTCCTCTGCTCCGGCGTCCCCAGCATCGCCGCATCATTACCGAACCCGCGAAGCTTGACAGCCGTTCGATCAAGATCCTAGAGCCCAGGTTCGTCCACGTCATCATCCCCGTGTAAATCCTAGATTAGATCTAGACCGTTATATCTAGATCCTAGCGTCCAGATTCATCCACGTCACCCCATGCGAAAATCCCGTGTCACAGGTTAGATCCATTAGCAACCATTGGATCTAGATCGAACGCACCAGATTAAGCCACGTAGTCCTTTAATGCACCGTCCTAGATTAGATCTCAGCCGTTAGATCTAGATTGTACGGTTAGATTTGGTTCACGTTGTAGTGCAAGATGTAATCATGGCCGTCCGATCGGAAACATATGGTGTAGATTGAGCGACGTGGCAAGCACCGGGTCATGCCACGTCGTCCCCACGATGTGGTAAAACTCGATCTAATCTCAACCGTTCGATCCAGATCGAACGGTCCAGATCAAACCGCGTGGATCCAATTCGTGCGGGATTAGATCCAATCATGATCGTCAGATTTCAAACCAACGGTCTAGATTGCGCCACGCGGTCAGCGGGGTCGTCTCCTGGTCGTCACTGACGTCACGCGTGATGTTAGCGTGGGGCCTGCATGTCAGCGACTCATCGCACCGTGTAATGATGTCATTCGTGACGTCATGCTGACGTCACGGTGGGGTCCAGCTGTCAGAGCCGTTCGGCTGAGCTGCGATGACATCAGCGATGATGTCATCCAGTGGGTCCCACATGTCAGTGACACATGCACCCGTGGACCGGGCCAACGGTGGACTGAAACCGAACCGTGGACCAGGCCCATGGATCGGATGACGCAAGCATGACACAATAAATCAATTTTTCTTTGGAAAAATAATTCGGCCGAAAATCAAAATGCTTGCTGATGTCATATCTCGGATTTTTCAATAGAAAAATAAATGAATTAATTCGGTTTATTCTTTTAATTGATTTTTCAAACTTCAAATGGCTATAACTTTTGCGTTTTAACTCCGATTGAGATGATTCCAGTTTCTAAATTTTTATAAAATTGAGCTCTATTTAATGGTGAATTTTATTTAGTTTTTGGACATGAGTTTTGCTCTGTTTTTATTTATTTGTTGTCTATTTATCCGATACGCGTAAACGTTGAACTGCCCGAAGGCTTCGAAGGAGAGGCTTTGACCCAGGAACAAGTTCAAGACCAGGAACCAGTACTCTTTGAAGGCAAGTTATGCTTTGACCATGTTGATCCCACTTTTGGAACTATGTTGGTTTAAATTATTGCATGCTAGTTTATTTAAAAATGCTTTTGAATAATTCCGGGAATAGTTATGTGACCTACCTGATTATGCCACCTTGTCTATAATAATTGTATGCCATGAATCATTTGTCACCCTAGGATGTGGAATAATAGTTGGACATTAATACTTTGCCAACATTGGTTAATTAGACAGTAATTAGCCAGCTTAGCCATGCAATCGTGTTATTGATATAATTTTGAATGTTGGAAATTAATCTTGACTTAATGAGAGATGGAACATGATTTTGGAAATTGCTACATGTGTTGTTGATGATGTTGATGGCACGTGGTGCATGATAATCAACTGGGTGATTAAATGATTTAGACTGAGGCAAGTGGCAAGATTGTTCTGGTGGGCCAAGTGTGGCACTTGGGAGGTCGCATTTGGTTTTTTTTTTTGGTTACTTGTAAATCCTTGCGTAGTCTTACCTCGGTCACCCTAAGGACTTAACCTTGCAAGAATTTGAAGTGAGTCCAACATACAGCCACAAGTCTGGAATGGGCAGACCTGGCCGAGTAAACTATGATGTCTAGTCTTTGGTACTGACGTGGTGGTGTGAGGCCCGGGTTCGCGGGTAGGCTCACATGACGCAAGAGGGGGGCCTGAGTGTGGTAACCAGTCCCTTCAGTGTTGAAACCTTAGCGGGCAGTACCTGGTCTAGAAGTAGCTTTGGAAAGGCTTTGTTACGATCACTCGCCTCGGTGGTGTTTGGTTGTATCTTGTGGGTAAAGTGTATAACCTCTACATAGTGTACAACCTATTAGAATAGCCGAGTCCACGGTATTGGATATTGCTCGGTGATACAGTCAAGGGTTAGACTTTTGTAAAAATAACTTTTGGTTACTTGTATGGAAATGATGAACCTGCTTTAGGTGGATAAATGCTTTACTTGTGAAACTGTTTATGAAAGTTATTATTGTTTTACTGCTTTCAATCTATTACTATTATTTGTGAGTGATGCTTCACTGTAAAAGAACCACTTAGCCTGTCCTTGTAACAAGCCATGCATATAGAATATTAGACTCCATCTCTGTGCATGACTTGTTGAGTGCTTTTAAGTACTCACCCTTGCCACAATGCAAACATCAGTTGAAGAAGAATCAACGCCAGCATTGGAGGAGGAGTTCTAGGAGGAGCCGACGAACAAGGGGCGAGCTCATTCAGTTGCCTGTGGCATATTGGTTGGCACCACGTGTTTCTTTATTTTCTGCTGCAAGTTTATTTGAGTAAGACTTAAGCCTTGCGAGGCGTACTTTTGTAACTTGACCATAAGGTCGAGCAACCGGTTATATTTCCCTTTCAATAAAGTACTTTACTATTTCATTGAGTATGATTGTGGTATTTACCGATGTTGAGCCTGTGTGCACTAGCGTGATCCTAGACTAGTGCTGAATACACAGAGGGTCCGGATTTGCATATTCGGGTCCCAACAACTTCTAATAGAGCCATTCCATGTAAACCAATACTCACTGTGTTGGAACTCATTAGACTAACCATATATCCAACCTGCTACCAGTTAATACTAATTATAAGCAAAGAGAAAACTGGTCGTTACTCCCTGAAACTGTTTGTATTCTGATCACATTGATGACTAGTACACAAACAGCTGGGGGTTAGAGATATACTTAGAAAAAAATTCAAAAATAGACAAGTAAATGGAACACATATGACACAAAAAAATTCTTCCATTCATCTCATTAAAGGTCATTACTTTTACTTAAATGTAATCTTTACATTCTTCATATACAAATTTACATCTAGGTTTCTTTGGCTTTCAACTGCTTTTGCAGCTCTGAAATTTCAAACACAATTTATCACAATCAATTTCTTAATAAGAATCATAAGCTGAAAAGTTAATAACAGAAGCTTACCTGTTATGATGACATCTTTACCTTCGATTTTGGATTCAAACTCCTCGGCTAATTTCTGAGTGTTTATTGCATTAGCCTCTTGGATTTTGGAGAACTTCTCATTGAGAATTTGGAATTTTTCCAGAGCTTCTACCGGGTCAAATTGATAGCCCTTGATGGTGTTCTGAGCCACTAGGAGCTATTCTCCAGTTCTTTTATTTCTTTTTCCAATCTGTTTAAAACAAACAAGCTAGAAATATACTCTTAAACATAACAAAAGAGAGTTATAATCAACGTACCTTTTTGCAATCTTTCAACTTTAGCTTTGGCCAAAATCTGGACCTATTGATCTAATAGGTCAGTTGTTTCTTGTGAAAACTATAAACAGTATAAAGCAAATGAATCAAAAGACTTTCTCTTAAAAAAAGGAGAATGTAAGAAGAGTACCATAGACAGCAAGATATTAAAAACTTGCTTAAAATTCCTCTCCTAGTCTATAGCACCAGAAGAAGTAGTCGGTGGCACAACCACCATAGTATTAACATCAGTGGTCACGATCACTGTCTTAACCGTGTCCACTAGTACATTCTTGCTGGTCGAATCGACTAGTGTTTCATCTGCTGCAATAGAAGTTTCTTTAGGCAAGGTTCCCTTGTCAACAGGGACCTCTTCTTCAGTGGTCACTCTGACCACTTCCTTTGTAGCCACAGGGGTCAGTTACGTCCACTGTAGGTGGAATCCCTCAGACCAGTAGTTCATCTCCAGTACCTAAGGGAATTTCACCTTCATTACTGATTGGAACCAGCTCAGTGCCTTGCATACTAGTCAGGTCCTCTCTTGCACCTTCCGCAGGAGGCACCAAGGCTTGTTCCGCACTGGTCGTCGTAAGATTGACTAGTGGGTTAACCTCTGGTTCTACCTGAAGTAGATCAGAGGGAGCAGCTTGGGGGCTAAAAACAAGAAAATATGCTTAGTTTCTAGAAATGATTCATACATTCAAAACTAAACTTTAAGTAAAAGAAAATTTACTTAAAACCATGTCCCGACTCCATGATCCAAGTCATCAAAGTGTCATCGGATTGCAGGACACACCCATTGTCATTATCTTGGGGGGCAGCAGATGCCCATACATTCAAGGAAGGAGTTTTCCTCTTCCTTGAAATAATCAGAGGAGCATATTCGTCCTCCTCATTACTATTTACTCTCATTTTTCACTGCCAAAAATATTTGATGCACTGACGACAGGAAAACCAAGATGCGATATAAGGAGGATAAATAAAAAAGCTTTAAAATTGTGCAAACAAGGCTATGTTGGATACTTCTCAAACCAACAATACTTCATAGGAGTTAATGAAGGAAATACTTCAAACAAAAGTAGGCAATAAAAATAATACAAGAGACCAAAAAATTATCATGTCTCTAAATGATTGCTCTTATGCTAAGAATATCTGCAAGGAAAAAAGATTGCTATTGCAATATAGCACTGCTTGAGGAAGTTTTCTTCTTTTGCGCTTCCATAACTAACTTCATCCTCACCTTGAACACAAGGGAATAGGGAGTTATATCTTCAAACTTCCTTTTAGTTCTTGAAATTTTTCACGTCTACTCCTTGATCGTACTCTCCATCATTACGGAGACAAGAAAAGGATGGAATATAAAAAGCTTCAAAGACTAAAAAAATCTTGAAAGTAGTAGGGCTCAAAGAAATGTTTTTTTATGCTAAAGAGTCTAAAAGTATGAAGCGTATAAGGGAAGCCTTACCCCCTTATATATATTGTTCATTAAGATAGTTATAGCGCTGGTTCGATTACCAAGAGGAATTCCTAATTTATTAACATTTAAACGGTTAGGTAACTGGTGCATAATTCCACAAAGTATTGGAGGATGAAAAGTTTTCTGCAAATTAATACATATTTACTTAAATCATGGGGGCTGGCTGATGATGATTAAGTAGTTCTGTCCTATTTTGGGCTTATACCCCTGGAAAAGAAAGAAGTCCATAAATAAGGGATAAGGCCCATGGCCCATTAACTGGTTATGACTTCAACTAGTGTCATATTTTAGTCACATGGTTATATCGCCAACCACTATGCTGACAAATCTTACACTAGTCGGAGATAAGCTGTGATCCTAATTTCCCGACTAGTCATACATATGATAGTTGGGACCGACCTGTAATTTGGATGCCCTGATCAGCTAACTGGTTGGAACAAATTAGTTATCTTTGACCCGACCAGATAACTGGCTGGAGCAAGTAGTTACTCCCGCATATAACCAGTTTGTCAAATATTGTTTCTAACATGTATAAATAACCGATTGGAAGTTATTCCCTATGAAGAGATGCCTCTTAACCAAAAGACACCACCTGGTGAAAAGACACCTTTTGGTAGGAAGATACCTCTCTGAAGATGATAACTGCGATCCCTTCGTTCTATTTAAACAGTGAAGTTTTCGCATTACAAGGGGCATTATCATCATAATCAAGATCTGATAAGAGAACCAGATAGCATAGCATTCATGTTCTATAGCCAATCCGCAAGTTTGTACTATGTTAAGCTACTTGGCTAATAAAGAGACATCCTATTCTCCTACTTTACAATCTTTGATTACTTCATGAAAGGCAACCCATTATTTACATTCGTAAGTTTGATCTAGAGACCCCTAGGTCTTGAACATCGACAGAACCTTTAAAGTTAGGGTGTATGATTACTGGCACTACTAGAATTACGAGTAATAACGACCAATAAATAACAACCGTAAGAAAATTTTGGTCGTTAATCGATTTTGTCCGGTGGCTCTTCCCAAAAAATATAGATACTAACTACCACTATTTTCCCGTCGTTAACCCACCTATAGGATGGCGTGGAAAAAAAAGCGGGATAGGCATTTTTGTTTTGCGCAAACTCCCAACTCGATCAACTTGTTCCTAATAAAATTTTTTATCTATTAGAATCTCTTCTTTCTTTCCCTACTGTGCTCCATCGATCCTATCGATCCTTGATCTCCATCCCAGCGTCGGCGCCCTACACTGCTCCTCCCGATCCCCTCCCCTGCGGCCTGAGCTCCTTTCTCCCGATCCCCTCCCCTGCGCCATCCCCAACGCCGACGTGCCTTGCGGCCTGCGCGCTCCTTCTTGCCGATCCCATCCACTGCCGATCGACATCCCAGGCTAGTATCCCCTCCCCTGCGCGTGATCCTTACTCCCGATCGACATCCCCAGCTCGATCCCCCTCCCTTGCGAGCGCTCCTTCCTCTGGATCGACATCCCCATCGCCCCCTCCCCTGCGCACACCCTTCCTCCCGATCTACATCCCCAGCATCGCGCGCTAGCGCCCCTATACTGCCCCTCCCCCACGCCCTTGACATCCCCAGCGTCCCCAGCTCGATCACCTGCACTATCCTCCCCTGCGCCCTTCCTCTTTACAGGTTCGTTATGAGTAAGTTACTTTTGTATATGATTTTGTTCTTCTTCCTTTTATGATGAAACTACCGGTCATCATCTCGCTGGCCAAAGGGATAGAGGCGTCCATGGATCCAGTGCCGCGGATCATAACCCCGACGCAGATGATTAGCAATGCAAGTGAGGTTCCTTTCCTTTTCTTTGCCCAATCATACAATTTTGTTCTTCCTTACTAAATTGAAGTTGTCCTCTATTGTTGGTTCTCCACAATTATACCGAACTCGAAGCTCTAACCATGATATTCCTCAATCTGGTACGTGCAATGGCTATTATCGGTCTTTGCTGTAAACTACAATATAAATTATCATGAATTTAAGATGTAATTGGTTGTTTTGGTGTTAAAATTTTACATGAAAGATGAATTTTCTAAATTTCCAAGAATGCGTTTTTGCTGATTGAATTATCTATTAAACTGTACTCATTGTCATAGTTAGACATTATATAATCTACTCTGTGTTTCTTGAACATGTGGAGAGAGAACCAACTGTTGACCTTACAGTTAAGTTATTGGCCATGACTCATGTCTTCTATTGCTCAGAAATCCTTTTAGCCATCACATGTTCAGTTTAGCAGTCTCTTACTGGATTAGTATAGTAGCACACTCTAGTTTCCTCTTTCTGCTTACATAGAAATTCAATGCTTTTGTTCAGCTTTTATTTACCCCATTTCACAATTTTATGTCCAAACTGGGAAGGATACTAAGTTTTATCAATATTGCTATGCTGTCCATTATTTTCTTTTGCCCGAAACTTCCCTAATCTACTGACAGGATTAACGTTCAAACCAACACAAGGCACTTTCTCTCATTATATCATGTAAGAATTTGTCTGTTTACATTTGCTCTACCTCATTTAGAAACTGCACAGCACAGATAGAAACTGCTGCTCTAGGTTACACATCAAGAAAGGTTCATCGAGCTGCACAAATGGACTTTTGTGGCTCACTAGACTTGCAAAACTCAGTTCCCGTTTGTAACGGAGGAATATATGCATTTTCAAGAAAGTGTACTTATTCCTGCGTTCAAAACATAATTAATAGGTACAAATTGTGTTTTTCTTGATGACCATTGTAGATATTGTGTTTTTCTTGATGAACATTTTGAAGTTGCTAATGATTTTGTGTTATCCTTTCAGAACAATCTCTTTCTCAACTCGATCAAGGAACTCCGAAACAAGGCAAATGTTTAAACATTTTGATTCTTGAACTTGTAGGTCAGGTTTTCATCTTCTTATGAGAGTAGTCACAGGTTCAGGATTTTACTAATATTTTTTGCAGGAAAGTTTACTGATGGAGCAAAATAGCATTCTGGAGAAGGTAAAAGCTCCCTATTCATGCGACAAAAAGTTTATCTAATTATTTTCAGTCACCTACCAATGCATATTATTTATGTGGTTAGAATCAAATCAATCAATGTAACTGAACAGAATCCTTGTGTTAATTTGTTCATGTGAAAAGGAGAAGGTTGAACTGGAGGCATCCATGCACAAGAGCGGTACAGGTTCCTCCACTGAAGCAGCAGCTCCTATCTGCAATGCTGCAGCTGCCTCCCTTCCCAACCTGAACATCTGGTGAGTATCCATCCATCCATTTACTGTCTCCAATGCTTGACATGTTGTTTCTTCAGTTCCTTCACTGCAACTGAGTCTAAAAACCGGCCATCAAATTGCAGTGGCAGCGACTATGGCGAGCCAGTGATAGTGTCGCTCGATCGGATGAGAAGCAACGATGGCTTGTCGTGGTGGATGCTTCAGCCGTCATCGGAAGTCTAGAAGAGAACTGATGAATGCATGCACCGTCAGATATTCAGATCATATGGTCTCACTCATGTGGTTGCTGAATAATGTCCCCAGCTCAAGATCCTAGAACTTCAGATAACTAGGGGGAATGAATGATATCTTTTTCTTGATTGCTAGCTTCTCAGCTTCGTTTTGTAGCCTTGAACCTCTAGTAGTCCATGACAAGCTCCACTTTGTGCTGCTAGTTTGATGTTATTTCTGTGATATATGCTGCTGGATAACTGGATTTTGATCTAATTAGGATGATGTTGTAATGGAATCCTTCATCTTCAACCTTGCCTTCAATGACATGCCATTTCTTTTCCTTGAGTTCTTCTAATCATGCTGATGATGACTGATGAGTAGAGCTCAAATTTCATTTGAATCGTTGTCCATAACAATTGATATGAACATGTGCTCTCTGATTGTACTTTTGGATTGCAATAAAAAGGATTTTTATTCATGGTTGTGGATCCTCGGATGTTTTGACAGAAAAAATGTTGACGTAAATATATGGAAGTGTTCATTATTTCTGAATGATCAAAGACTGAATATATATAGTTGGGACTATTCTTATACACTAATAATGTGGTCGTTAATACTATAGAGTGGTCGTTAATGCTACAGCAGTGGCTGTCTGAATGTTAGCTAGCCACGACCACAGAGTGGTCGTTAATACTAGAAATGCGGTTGTTGATAGTACATAATTAACGAGGACACACCACGTCGTCGCTAAAAAAATTAACGACGGAAATTTGTATGTGGTTGTTAATACTATTAACGACGGAGGCTTTAACGATGGCTAACGACCACAATTTTGTGGTCATTAATGACTTTTAGCGACCACATGTGGACTTTTAACGACCGTATCTTTCGTCGTTGATAATCGTTTTTCTAGTAGTGTGGGACTCAGGTGATCAACCCATCTTGGGGCACACCGTAGCTATATCCATTAGGATACTAGAGATCAGCCCATCATAGGGCGCACCATAGCTATATCCATTATGATTCTGGAGATCAGCCCGTCTTAGGGCGCACAATGGTTTGGATAAACTTTGGCCGAGTGGTGTCTGTACCCATCCGTCGTGACGCATAGCTCGTAGCCCAATGTGGGGACACATCAAGGCTTGGCTCGACACTTGTGGTGTACAGCTGGTGACCCAGTTTAGGGCATACCCTCGGAGCATTGATTAGGGCTATACCCAAAACCAAAACTAAGCCCTAATTTAGAGTGTGGCTTCAGGTCTAAGCCTTTTCGTAGAAACAAAAGCGCTTTTCCCGCCCGGAGACGAAAATCCAGCACTGTTTCACGTGTAAATATGGCCGTTGGCAAAAATGAGGAGTCACATTCCCCTTTCACACCTTCACCCCTTTGTCTTTTCCTCTCATGCCACACTCCTCTCACTAGGGCTTGTCGCCGCCGCGCCATTGGCCTTACTCTTCCACCCCATCCAGGATGTCGTCCACTCCCCCCGTAGATGCCAGTGCACCGACTGTGTCCAAGGATTGGGCCGTTTCGGAGACAACAGAGGCACACCTGGAGGAGATGGTCATCGCCGGAGTTCTCTTGGCATTGATATTGATCGGCGCGCACCCAGCAGCGGGTGAGTCCTCTCCTACCGCCCTCCCGGAGGAAACAGTCATCTTCGAGTCCTTTTTCTGGTGCGGATTTGGTTCCCCTACAAGCGCTTTTTTCCGCAGCCTTCTTCATTTTTATGGAATTGAGTTGATTCACCTAAATCCCAATTCCATTCTTCAAATTTCTATCTTTGTTCACCTCTGCGAAGTTTACATTGGCATTAGCCCCCACTTCCGTCTTTTTCGCCATCTTTTCCTTCTCAAACCTTTTCTAAGCAAGAGCGCCCCCAGAGCGATCTGGGTGCTGGCTTTCAACTCCGGGATGGGCTAAAGAAGTCCTATTTCTCCATCCCTTTCAGATCATCCAAAAAGGGTTGGCACTAGGAATGGTCCTACTTTGCCAATCCTGATACTTCCCTCCCTCTCTTTTTCGGGCAAAAGCCTGTTGTCTTGCCCTCCTGGTCCTCAACACCCCCAGCTTGTGACATGGAACAAGTCGAAGAAGTTCTGGGAATAATTCGCAAGCTGAAGGAGGATGGCCTGCACGGAGTCAAAATTGCTGCCATCTTTGTCATTCGCCGAGTGCAGCCTCTCAAGGAACGAGTCAACCTAGGATTCGAGTACCTTGGAGTAACCGATCCTACTCGGGAGGCGCCTGAGCGGGTTCTGGACGAAGTGCTCTTTAGGTGACTAAGCGACTTCTTCGCCCTGAACACCATGCTTGACTCCGGGGGCACCCGAGGTCTTTCTATGTGAGTCGTCCTCCTCCTTAGGTAACTCAAGTCTTTGGTTCAAATCCTAGCCATGCCGCTACAGTGGCCAATTACTGACTGGTTATCCTTCTATAGGATCGGGTGGCCTTCTTCTCTACTGCCCCTCTTCCCAGCTATCCTCCGTACCCGGGGGAGGATCTGAAGCGGCCTGCCGAGCCCTCGGCCGAGGGGCCGAGTTCGAAGAAGGGGAAAGGGCCAATGACCCAAGGACCTTCAAGCCCCTGACCTCCGACTAGTGGTCCGACTGGCGGCCCAACAATTCGGGAGCTTTGGATCAGCCCCCAATGCCTCCTGCGCCAGAAGCTCCAGGACCCTTAGTCCAGCCCCACGTGCCGCCTGTGCCATGAGTGCCGGCGTCTGATTCGCAGCCAGGCTCCTCTGCTAGTGGTCCATCCACTCGGAAGGCGTCTGGGCTAAACAAAAGGAGATCCAACGGGTCAATTTTCTCCCACCTAACTCTCATTTTTTGCTTTTTGTTGTATCGTGGTCTAATTTCCTCTTTTTATGAGGAAACCGTCTGATGACATTCCTGTTGGTGTGCCAACTGGGACTTCTCAGGGGGCCGATCCTGAAGACGTCCCTAATAGGGACAAGACGCCCTCGCCGAGTGCCGCCGTTCCCGAGGACGCCAAAGTCATCCTCGAATTAGCACCACCTTCCTCACCACCTCATATGTGTCCTGAGTCATCCTCAAGTCCGACAGTTCAAGAGGCTGCTGCTTGCTCCTCCCCTCAAGTGGAGGAGATTCCTCGAGGACTACGCACAATCCCACACTCCAAGCCCCTTCTTCTTCAAGCTGCATGGGGTAGTGGGGCGGAAGGGTGGGACGATGTCAACGATGTGGCCGAGGAGAAGGAAAGGGAGGAGCTCCTCGAACACACCATCCATTGCGCCCAGCTGATGCGGGTAAGTTTTTGGTTCTTTCCTTCCTTTATCTACCTCTGGCAATGCATCTTCTTTACCTTTTCTTGTCGTCTTCAGAGCCTGGGAGACCGCTTCGAGAGGAAATCAGAATTCCTCCGACGAGTCATCCCAGAAATCAAGACGTGCAAGGAATACAATGACAACCTGGAGCGGGTCCAGGTTTAGTGCCAGACAGAGCTTCGGGGGCTTCGAGCCGAGGTTCAATCTCTGCTCTTGGAGAACTGGACATTTTTTGTTCCCTCTAAGGTAAGCATTTTTCAATTCATTTGCTACCATAGTTAGCCACTCAGCTTGTAACTTCTTCTGCTTCTACAGCTCAGGATTCCGCCCTTGTGAAGCTCCAAAATCAACTCAAGGCATCGGAGGAGCAGTGTAAGGCGTCAGAGGAGAAGCTCAAGGCATCGGAGGGCTGAGAATTCCAAGCTCAAACCAACCTGGAGAGATTGATGTGAGAGCTGGAAGGTACGTGCCCGGCATTCCTTTGTTTTTGTGGCACTCGGAGTGCTTGGGTTGTTAATCCACTTCCCTTGTAGAGTACCGAACGAGGACGCGGGCACAGTTTGATGTTCTTGAGCAAAGGATCAAGACTATGGAAACGTCACATTCCGCACTCCGTCAAGCCTCCGAGCCGGTGCTGTCCTTTCTGCATCCCGGCGACTCGAGCGGTGAGAGCCAGGCCCTTCAACGCCTGCAGGAAGCGCCAGAGAGGCTTAAATCTCACCTGAGGGATAAGGCGACCACAAGTGCTAGCCAGGTGCTAGCAATTATAAAGTCACTCTATCCCCGAGTGGATCTTTATGCCATCAAGGAGGGCTTCGCCTGCACGGTGGACGACGACCAAGCTGTTGCCTTTCTCGAGGAGGTCAAGGATGCTTCCGAAGCTTTAGTAGAAAATTTGGATCTGAATCCTTTGTAAACATATACGAGTGGGAACTTAGGCATTTGTAAAACATTTTGTTATGCATGCATATATCTAGTTCCTTTTGTCACTTGATTCCGATGCCTCTTATCTTTTTTCTTTTTCCTTTGTTGATTCCAAATTCGTCCGAGTGGCTTGATCCCCTCTTTGCTAGGTACTCTGCCCGACTAGTCCAGCCCCCAAGAACCGAGGCTCGGCTCATGGCCCTTTGCCCCAGAAATGCTTTTCGAGTGACTGGAGTTCGTCATTTAAGGGATCAGAGTTTCACTGTTCGGGGCTTGGGCACTCAGACTTATTGGACGTTGTCGCAAAAGACATCTCGAAAAAATGCGTGCGCGCAAGCGTACACTTATTAAGTGTAGCACCAGGCTTATTGCTTAGTTGAGCAACAACTGAGTCGTAAGAAAGAAATGACTTTATTCATAATAACATAATCGAGTAGGGAGTTTAAGTGTAGAAGCGACGTAGCTGCTCTACGTTTCATGTGTTGCCGATGACGACGCCATCTTCCCGTCTAAGTCTATAAGCCCTCGGGCGTGTTGCTTCATCAACAATGTAGGGACCCTCCCAGCTTGGGGAGAGCTTGTTCTCACTTTTTTTATTCTTTCTTTAGAAAAGGCGCGGCCCCATACGTTGCGATCGTGATAGCGACGTAAGCCCTGGAGGTACCTGGCCGACCGGATTGCGGCGACGTCTCTGGCCTCTTCCAGTCGGTTGATGTCTTTCATTCGGCTTTCCTTCGACTGGTCCTCCTTGTATTTTCGGACCGTTGGGGATCCGAATTCCAACTCGGTAGGTAAGACCGCCTCTGAACCATACACCAGGAAAGAAGGTGACTGTCCGGTTGCCCTGCTGAGAGAGGTCCTCAGCCCCCAGAGTACCGTGGGCAATTCTTTGACCCGTCGCATGGCATATGGCTTGAGACGATTGAACACCCTTGCTTTTAGCCCCTATAATACCATGCCGTTGGCTCATTCGACCTGTCCGTTGCTCCGCAGATGCTCCAAGGAAGCAAAGCAGATCTTGATTCCAAGCTCTTCGCACCAGTCTTGAAATTCGACCCCTCTGAACTGAGTACCATTGTCCGTTATGATTCTATTTGGGACGCCGAAACAGACCACGATTTCTTAGAAGAAATCCCTGGCTTTGGCTACCGTGATGGTGGCAACAGGCTTGGCTTTGACCCACTTTGTGAATTTGTCAATGGAGACAAAGAGGTGGGTAAAACCGCCTAGTGCCTTTTCAGAAGTCCAACCATGTTAAGTCCCCAGACTACGAACGGCCAGTTGATCGGAATGGTTTGCAATTCTTGTGCTGGCACATGGATTTGTCGAGCAAAAAATTGACAGCCCTCGCAGGTATGGACGATGTCCTCTACGTCTGTTACCGCAGTTGGCCAGAAGAAGCCCTAGCGGTAAGCTTTTACGACTAGTGTCCTTGATGCTGCATGATGGCCGCGCACTCTCGAGTGGATTTGTTTGAGGAGATTCCCCCCTTCTTGTTCTGATATGCATCGTTTGAGTACTCTGGAAGCAATCTTTCAAAAAAGTTCCTCCCCAACCACTATATAGCTTTTACTCCTGCGTGCCATGCGTTCCGCCTGTGTGCGGTCATCAGGAAGTTCGTCTCTCATCAAATAATCCAAATAGGGGGTTGTCTAGTTGGGGTTGATGGCTAACACCTCTGTATCAGCCTATCGTTGCCTCGGCTTGTCCTCTTGCTGCAGGCTTGCCATAGGTTTATGGCTCTTTGACGAATATACCGGTGTCGGCGTACTTTACACCGGGGTACTCTCTCCGCTGCAATAAAGTGCGAAGGGCCCACATGACAGTCCGACTACCAAGCCCTCCTCGCGGGGCGAGGAGGCCCACGTGACGACGTGGCGTGCGGCCTGGCGACCAAGCCCTCTTCGCGGGGCGAGGAGGCCCACGTGGCGACGTGGCGTGCGGCCTGACGGCCAAGCCCTCCTTGCGGGACGAAGAGGCCCACGTGGTAACGTGGCGATAAGCCTGGCGGCAAAGCCCTCCTCGCGGGCGAGGAGGCCCACGTGGCAACATGGCGAGCAGCCCGGCGACCAAGCCCTCCTCGCTGGGCAAGGAGGCCCGCGTGGCACCCGGCGGGCAGGAGGACGACCACTTCCCAACGGGTCCCGCTGGGCGAGGAGACCCACGTGGCGCCCTAGCGACAAGGCAAAGCAGAGAAGCCGAGGGAGGCTTCGCCTCGAAGTCTCCTTCCCCTGACATACTGTGTTAGGGTATTTAATGCAGAGATACACTGTCGATTCGATGACACCCCATGCCTCTGACACTTCACACCTAACCTGTCGCGGGAAGTGTGCATCCCTGACGGCCCGTGCGCAGTGGTTCGGCGGCACAAAGAATGAGGCTCGTGGGATGAGATGGCATTAATGGATGTAATAAATGAGCCACACGTTGTCATAGTGTCCCCCCCACCTGCCCGAGCCGACCTCGAGTATATAAGAGCGGCTCGGTGCATGGGGTTGAGGGATCGAGGGGAAAAAGATCGGGCTATCCAGGTTTCGGGCGAGAGGTATTTGATTCCGGTCTTGGACGAATACTCCTCGAGGCTAGAACTTAGCTCATATGCCCGCAAGGGATCCACCCACTATCCAGGGGGGAGCTCATCCCCTTGTTAGAACTTTAGAGTACAAGAGCTGTAACCAGGGAAACAAAAGGATGATAACGAAGATCTAAGGCAGGACGTAGGGCTATTACCCACACCGGGGGCCCCGTAACATCCTAATTTTTTCTTTTCATGAATTTAAATGTTATTTTACACTTTTGTGAATTTTTGGAATTTTCTGGGATTTATTTGGATTTAATTTGAATTTATTCCTTTTTGAAATAATTAAAGAATTAAAAGTTACAAATAAAATTTTGTTGGAAATATTTTATTTGAGTCCCAAATGCCCTAAAATATTTTCTAAAATTTTTCTGGAATTTTTCTGAGTATTTTGCTATTTTTCTTGAATTAAATGAATTTTTGGAAAATTATTTTGAATATTTAATCGCTGGAAAATGCCGAACGGGTTTTACTGTTCCACCGACCGAGCCCGAGTCAGACTCGAGTCCGAGTCCGACTCGACTCCGACCCGAGCCGGATTGATCGAACCGAACCCATTCCCGTGCGACCGTTAGATCTTGATCCAACGGCCCACGAATAGCCACGTAGCGCCCGTACCTCACCAAACCCCAACCCTAATCGATCTGGACTGTTGGATCTAGATCCAACGGTCAGGATTGACCCATACCGATTCGACCGGATCCGGTCCGGATCCGATCACGCCCAAGCAATCTCGACCGTTCATCGCGCCACGTGGAGGGTCCAGATTTCGTCGTCCACGTCCGAATGCTTGCCGGACTCCGCCGCCGTGTGGGCCTAGGGCTCCGCCTTTTGCGCGGACGCTGAGGGTATTTAATGCCTGGGACATGCCCCGAGGATCGCCTTGACATCACGCGCATTTTGCCCTAGCCGCCGCCACCCGTAGCACCCCGCCGTGGCCGTGATTGCTCGACGAAGTTACGGGAGACGCCGCCGCCATTTTTGCCTCTTGCCGCTGCCGTTGAGGACGCGCCGACGCGTTTGAGCCCAGGTCCAGGACCGTCAGGCCAAGGCGCACCCGTGGAGACCTTTCACCTCGTCGGAGAAGCCCGCAACCGCCGTTCCCCGTGTCGTCTTCTTCCTCTCCGGTGAACCAGCCCCGCCGCACCGCCATCAACGTTCGCGAGCTCCGTCAGCCGTTCGATCCCGATCGCACGCACGAGGTGAGGCCACGTAACCCCCTTACTGTTTCAACGCTAGATCTTTTAGCAGCCGTTAGATCTAGATCTAACGGTTTAGATCTCGCCACGTAGCCGTAGCAGTAACGAACTAGATTAGATCTGGACCATTGGATCAAGATCCAACGGCCCACGTTAGCCCACGTCACCGCAACGAAATCCATGTTGCGGCGTCTAGATCCAATCTCAGCCATTGGATTTAGATCCAACGCATGAGATAGTGCCGCGTAGCCCAGCCGCCGCACCGTGCGCGTGTGAGCGCGCCACTGACATGCGGGGCCCGCATGTCAGCGACTGTGGCGTGCGCCGAGCGCACCGTAGACTCAGCGAACTAACTTTTCAACACATACTGCACACTCAGCAAACAATGAAAATCCAAATTGAACTAACACTGGAGTCTAACGCCTAAAGGGGTGACTCTTTATTCTATGACGCGACTCAGCGAAGGAGTCTCACTATAGAACCTACGCTCACTCATCGAGAAAACCTCCACGGCCTGGGTACGGATGCTGCGGCATAGGCGCGAAACGATTGCCATGTCCAGCAACTGTGTCATCTGTGGTAGTCGAAGAAGCAGTGTCCTCCTCAAGCTCTGGCTCTTCCGGATCTGGCTCGTGTAGCTCAAGCATTGGCTCCGGCTCTAGTGCGTACAATGCCATCTCTAACTCTCCAATCCTTTGCAGAAGGTGTGACACATACTCTTGAGCTTCCCGCCATCTGTTCTTCTCTGTTGTGACTTCCTTGCGGGCCTTCTGTAGCTCCTTGCTTGTATCATCGAGTACATCCTCCTGGGCGACAACAAGTCATGCCAACTATGTAACCATGGCATTCTCATCCTGAATCGCCTTTGGGTCAAGAAGGTTATTGCTGCGCAGATGATATCGGAACACCGTGCTCTCCAACTCTCTGGCGTAGATACGGGTAATGTGCCGCATTGCTCGTCGTGACGCCTCTTGGATACCCATCTGCATTGTAGACCTCCTGGCAGTGCAGTGTATCGGGCGATTGCCTGGGCCCTTCTTCCTAGCAGGTACCACAATCTTCACGTCACAAGCCTTGATCAATCCTGCTTGTCTTATCACTTACACTTGGTATTGTGGCTTCTCAAAATCTCCGAGAGTCTGTAGCATACGCCAAAGTTCCGCAGCGTGACCAACCTCCAGATCGACGTAGTTGAACTCTCCCTCCATCTGTCACAAGAGTGCTCACGTAAGAACTCGAAATTTTTAAATCGTGACAAGGTAAGGAAAAATTCAGCAAGAGACAAGAAAAGAAAGAATGGGATAAGTCGAGATGTCATTTCTTGTCTTGACAAATTTTTAGCTTTAGAAAATAGGTTTTATCCTCTCTACGACCTTTCTAGCTAGGGTTGAGCCTACGGTCAACCTGGCTCTGATACCACCTCTGTCGGGACCCCGAATCTGCAAATCCGGACCCTCTGTGTATTCAGCACTAGTCCAGGAACGCGCTAGTGCACACAGTCTTAACATCGGTAAATATCACAATCATACCATTCGATACCAATAAAGTACTTTATTTAAATAACCAAACTGGTTGCTTGACCTTATGGCCAAGTTACAAATATACGCCTCGCATGGCGAAACTTATTAAGAGAGAAATAATAGCAGCGAAAAATAAGATAACTTCGTGGCGCCATCCAGTATACCACAGGCAACTGACTGGGCTCGCTCCCTAAGTAGACGGTTCCTCTTAGAGCTCCTCCTCCAAAGCTGGTGTAGTCTCCTCTTCAACTGGTGTTGTATTGTGGCAAGGGTGAGTACTTGGTACTCAGCAAGTCATGCACAGAATGCAAGCTAATATACTACATGCATGGCTTAATACAAAGGAGTGGCTCAAGGTATTTTTGCAGTAAACAGCATTTAACAAGTATCATAAGTAGATTCGAAAGCAGTAGTAACAAGTAAAGCATAACTAACTTTTCAAGGAGTTTAATAAACATCTTTCCCATCCTAATCCACATTTCCATCAACATCATTATTAAACCAAACCCAACCTTTCAAGTCCAAGATATTTTCATGAAAGTCTAACCCTTGACTGTAATTCCCGAGCGATGTCCAATACCGCGGACACGGCTATTCGAATAGATTGTACACTCTGCAGAGGTTATGCACTTTACCCACAAGATACAGTCAAACACCACAAAGGCGAGTTCCCGTAACAAAGTCTTTTGGAAACTTCTCACAATACAAGTGAGCCTCCCCGGTTATTGCACACTAACCCTTCCCTTAGCTAAGGCGAAGTTTAGGCCAATCAACCGTTAGATGGGTACCTGGCCTCACCCAGACGCTCCCCGTACAACTTACACAAAGGGTGTAGTTGACCTCCTGAGGTCCCACAGGTACGTTATTAGCAACTTAATCAACTAGGTCCATCCCATTACAGACATGTGGTTGCACGCTTGACTCAATTCAAAGGCTTGCAAGGTTAAGTCCTTAGGGTGACCAGGGCAAGACTACCCGAAGAACCAAAACAACATTCCCAGTGCCACAACTGGCCCACTTGATCATTCTTGCCACATGCCCGGTCGAAAACTATTTATCAAACCCCAGTTGATTACCATGCACCACGTGCCATCAACATCACATGATACCTTTCCAAACAGGTTCAATATATCATTAAGTCACTATTAACATTTGATTGTTCAAAATCATGTCATGAGCACGCAGCAGGTCTAAGCAGTATACTACAACGATCTAATTTCCCATGTTGGCAATTTAATAATGTCCAACTAGTAAACCACAACTAGGGTGACAAGGGTCATGGCACATACTTAAGTAATCAAGGTGTCATACAGCAATTTGGTATTTATCTAATTCCCCATATTTAAATAAAGTATTTTCTAATTGAACTAGCATGCAATAGGTTAAATCAAAATAGATTTCGAAATAGGATCAACATGGTCAAAGCACAACTTGCCTTCAAAAAGTACTTGTTCTTGGTCTTGAGTTGGATCCTGAATCAATACTTCTCCTTCGAATCCTTCCGGCACTTCAACTTCTACTCGTAAAGCGTGCAAATAGCAATACACGAATAAACAATAGGCAAAAAGTGTCCAAACATCCAAATAAAATCCATAAACAGAGATAACATAATTTTATGAATTTTTAGGAACTGGAATCGTCAAATTCGGAGTTAAAATGAAAAAGTTATAGCATTTTGAAGTTTAAATAATCAATTAAATAATATTACAGAGGAAAACTTTAGTCCAAAAATTAAATAAAATTCATAATTAGGTAGATCTCAATTTTATACAAATTTAGAAATTTGAATCACTCAAATCGGAGTTGAAACGCAAAAGTTTTAAGCGTTTGAAGTTTTGAATCAAAATCTGAAATCATTATTTCGAATTAATAAATCATTTTCTTTTTCGAAAATTAATTATTGCGTCAGCGAGGACACGTGGCAGCCTCTGATTGGACGGCTGACGTCAGCCGGTCCATGGACTCAGTCCACGCTTGGCTCGGGTCTACCATGGACTCGGTCCACGGCTCTACGTATCGCTGACAGGTGGGACCACTCGGGTGACGTCACTGCTGACGTCAGCGGGGCTCAGCCCACGGTGCTGACAGGTGGGTCCCATTGTGACGTCATGTGTGACGTCAGCGCGCTGCTGGGACAGCCGCTGACATGCGGGCCCGCCATGACGTCAGCGCACGTCATGGTGCAGTGTGGCTGGGCCGCTGACATGCGGGCCCCGCGTGTCAGCGTCACACGCACGCGCGCGTGGACGGCGCTGACCGCGGCGGTCAGTCTCCCGCACACGTGGCTAGATCTCGGCCGTTGATTTGAAAATCAACGGCCCAGATTGGATCTGGACTCACGCGTTTGGGGTGAACGCGTTTATCTGGACCGTTGGATCTAGATCGGACGGTTGAGATTGGATCTTGGAGTTTTGGATTGGGATCTCACCGACGGTGACGTGGCGTGATCTGGGACGTTGGATCTGGATCGGACGGTTGAGCGAGCTCGAGGTCCGGCGATGGCTTGCGGCGGCGCTGGCTTGCCGGGGTTGGGGACGACGACCACGGCAACGGCGCTTCGGGCGTGCTCCGGCGATGTGAGTGGTCTCCTCCGACGCGGCTTGACCTCCCGGTTCTGGATCTGACCTCAACGGCGGCGGAGGACGACGGAGACGGCGGCAATCGGCGAAAAACCACGGCTGCACCTTCTCCTAACTCCGGCGAGCTCTAGCGGCGCAACCACGGCGGCTCAGGCGAGGTGAGTTAGGGCTACGGGTGCGCAATGAAGCGGCGATCCCGACACGGGTGGCGGCGCAATAAATAGGGCCCTCGGCGTCCGTGAAACGCGCGGAATCCGAGGTCCTCTCCGTTGCGGCGGCGGAGTCCGGCGGCGTCTCGGATTAGGTGACGTGGCACGCGCACAGCCGTTGGATCGAGATCCAACGGTGCGTGGGTTTGGGTTCGGGTCGGACTCGGGCGAGCTGGCTGGCTCGGTCGGGCTCGGGTCCGGCGACGTGGCTCAATCGTGGCCGTTGGATCTGAATCCAACGGTCACGCTGTTAGGGCTCGGCCGAGTGGGTTGGTCGAGTCACGTGACTCGGTCGGACTCGAACTTCGAGTCGACTCGGGCTTCGATCGGATGAACAAGAACCGACTTCGCTTGATTTTCCAGCGATTTAATATTTAAAATAATTCCCAGTAATTCATTTAATTCAAGAAAAATAGCAAAATACTCAGAAAAATTCCAGAAAAATTATGGAAAATATTTTAGGGTATTTGGGACTCAAATAAAATATTGCCAACAAAATTTTATTTGCAAAGTTAAATTCTTTAATTATTTCAAAATGGAATAAATTCAAATAAATTCCAAATAAATCCCAGAAAATTCCAAAAATTCACAAATGTGCAAAACAATATTTTAATTTCATGAAAAGCAAAAATTGGGGTGTTACATAAAATCTATTCGAATAGCCGTGTCCGCGGTATTGGACATTGCTCGGGGATTACAGTCAAGGGTTAGATTTTCTTGGAAATAACTTGAACTTGAGATGTTTATTTAACTCTTGGAAAAGTTATTGATATTACACTGTTTCTATCGCTTTCGAATCTACTTATGTTATTTGTTAAATGTTGTTACTGCAAATGAACCATGAGCTATTCCTTTGTATTAAGCCATGCATGTAGAATAGCTTGCATTCTGCATGACTTGCTGAGTACCAAGTACTCACCCTTGCCACAATACAACATCAGTTGAAGAGGAGTCTACACCCGCTTTGGAGGAGGAGCTCCAAGAGGAACCGTCTATCTAGGGAGCGAGCCCAGTCAGTTGCCTGTGGTATACTGGATGGCGCCACGAAGTTATCTTATTTTTCGTTGCTATTATTTCTCTTTTATTAAACTTTCGCCCTACGAGGCGTACTTTTGTAATTTGACCTTAAAGGTTGAGCAACCAGTTTGGTTACTATATTTAAGGTATTTTCTATTTCGTTGAGTATGATTGTGATATTTACCAATGTTGAGACTGTGTGCACTAGTGTGATCCTGGACTAGTGCTGAATACACAAAGGGTCCGGATTTGCAAATTCGGGTCCCGACAGGCCCGAACCTGGGTAAAAACGTGGTGTCTACTGTTCCTCTTCCCGGGACCGCTGGGGTTGAGTGATTAGGGTTAGTCACCGTGAAGATGCACCCCCTATCGAACTATAACCTCCCTCTCGGGAGGATCCTGTCGCTGAAAAACGCCGACAACCGGTCGGTACCGCTGTTCGACTGAAACCCATTCTGGCGAGCTCGTCTGCTGCCTTGTTATCTCGGCGAAGCACATGGGAAAGTTCTAGTCCGTCAAACTTGTCCTCAAGTTTGCGCACCTCCTAGCAGTATGCGTCCATCTTATCATCAACGCATGACCAGTCCTTTTGTACTTGGTTGATCATGAGCTGTGAGTCTCAGCGAACCGCCAATCATCGGATGCCGAGCAAAATGGAGATATGGAGCCCATGGATGAGTGCCTTGTACTCAGCGGCGTTGTTACATGCTGGAAAATGAATTTGAAGGACATATCTCAATTTTTCTCCTTTTGGAGAGGCAATCACTACACCTGCTCTCGCGCCGCTGAGTGTGAGGGAACCGTCAAAATGCATCTTCCAGCACTCGAGTTCTTTGACAGCTACAGGGCTTTGCAGTTCCGTCCACTCGGCGGTGAAGTCAGTGAGTGCTTGTGATTTGATGGCGGTGCGAGGCTTGAACGTAATCTCAAAGGCTCCAAACTCGACTACCTACTTAGCAATCCTCATGGTGGCCTCCCGGTTGTGGATTATGTCTCCGATCGGGAAAGCCGTGACAACCGAAATCACGTGCTCTTGGAAATAGTGTTTGAGCTTACGAGAAGTGATTAGCACAGTGTATAGCAACTTCTGTATCTGCGGGTACCGTACTTTGGATTCGCCCAATACTTCACTGACGAAGTAGACTGGACGTTGCACCTTTTATAGGTGTCCCACCTCCTCTCGCTCCACAACAATTACTGCGTTGACTACATGAGTCATCGCTGCTATGTAAAGCATAAGAGGTTCCTCCAGCATTGGGGAAGCCAATACTGAAGGTGTCGTTAAGAAAATGTTGAGGTCCTCGAAAGCCTGCTGTGCCTCGGGGGGTCCATTGGAACTTGTCCTGCTTCTTGAGGAGCTTGAAGAACGATGTCCCCCGCATCCCTAGGTGGGAGATGAATCTGCCGAGTGCCACTATGCACCCTATGAGCTTCTGGACGTCCTTTTGGCCAGTTGGCAGCTTCATCTTCAAGATGGCGCTGATAGGTTGCACCAGCGTTTTTCAACCCGAATGGCATTGTGACGTAGCAGAAGGCCCCGAACAATGTGATGAACGAAGTCTTGACGCAATCTTCCTCCTTGAGGTTAATCTGATGATACCCTGAGTAGGCATCTGGGAAACTCAGGAGCTCACAGCCAGCGGTTGAGTCCACCACTTGGTCGATGCGAGGCAGCCCGAATGAATATTTTGGGCACGCTTTGTTGAGATCGGTATAATGAACACACATGCACCAACTTTTATTCTTTTTACGAACGAGGACCGGGTTTGCTAACCAGTTGGGATGATACACTTCTTTTATAAAGCCTGCGGCTAAAAGCTTGGTGATCTCCTCCTTGATTGTGTCACGGTGGTTTTGGGCGAACCACCGGAGTCGTTGTTTCATCGGTCTCACCTTTTCGTTGATGTTTAGGGAGTGCTCGATCACCTCCCCGGGACACCCGACATGTCGGACGGCTTCCATGCGAAGATGTCCTGGTTCGCTCGGAGGAAGGTGATGAGCGCGTCTTCCTATTTCTGCTCGAGCCTGTCCCAATCAGAGCCATCTTGGCTGAACTAGACGGGTCGAGTGTTATCTTCTTGACCTCTTCGTCAGGTTTGATTCCTAACTTGGCCAGCTTTTTGGCTGGAATGTCTTTGTCCTGCAGAATGGAAGCCGTCAGTCGGAGTTTTTCCAAGTCGGCCAACGCCCACAATGTCTCGGCCAGTTCACAGCTCTCCCTATCGCATAGGAAGGACTGCTTGACATCACCACAGACCGTGATAACGCCCTTTGGGCCTAGCATTTTCAACGCCAAGTAGGTGTAATGCAGCACCGCCATGAAGTTGGCCAAGCCTGGTCTTCCCAAGATGGCATGATACGCTGTCTCGAAATCGGCTACCTCAAAATTCATGTACTCAGTCTGGTAATTCTCCTTTGTACCAAATGTAACAGGCAAAGTGATCTGCCCGAGTGGTACAGACGATGTCCCGGGGATTACCCCATGGAACAGCGGCGAGATTTGCCTCAACTTAGAGTGAGGGATCTTCATATCGTCAAAGGTCTTTGCAAATAGGATATTGAGTCCGCTTCCCCTATCGATCAGCACCTTTTTAAGCTTCACGCTGCAGATGACAGGGTCTAGCACCAGCGGGTACCTACCCGGGTATGGTATGTGATCGGGATGATCCGAGCGGTCAAACAAGATCGGGACCTCGGACCATCTCAAGTATTGGGGGGTTGCTGGCGTGATCACATTTATATCCCAAGCGGTAAGCTTTTGCTTCCGCTTGGACTTATATGCGCCTGAGCCCCCGAATATGAAGTTGAGCTCATGCTCGATCTCTCGGTAGTCGTCCTCTTCGGGAGAATCTCCTTTCTTGCTAGCCTCCCCTTTGTCCTTGGGTTCCGATGGCTTGTTGTTTTCCCGCGCGAATCTCTTCAGGGCGAAGCAGTTTTTTGTGGCATGTTTTTCTTTTGGATGGAAAGGGCACTACGCGTTCATTACTTCGTCGTAGTCCTTGGTCTGTGGCGCCTTTGCCCGGTCGCGATCGTCTGTTGCGACCAGCTCTTCGCTCTTTCGTTTCCTATCCTTCTATTTTGAGGACTCGGCGTGGTCCTTTTTGTCCTTCTGTTGTGGACGATCCTCTTGGCATTCGACCAAAGCATTCAAGGCTATAGCATAGCGGTCGACTAAGGCAAACATTTCCCTTACTATAGCAGGGGGGTTTCTGGGACATCTTAATGAGATCGAGATGGCTGACTCCTTTCTGGAATGCCGCGATGACGACCGCATCCGTGATGTCTCGAACTGTATTCTTTTTCTACGTGAAGCATCAGATGAATTCTCGCAGGGACTCGTTCTTCTTCTAATGAAGCTGATACAAACCCCACGGAGTTCCTGGCCTCTCGTAAGTCCCCTGAAAATTTGTAATAAATTGCTCACAGAGGTCTCCCTAGGAATCTTTTGAATTCCTTGGAAGCCCTATAAGCCAAGCCTGAGCCGAAGGGGCGAGCATGACTGGCAAGTAATTTGCCATTACATTGTAGTCACCTCTGGCTGCCTTGACTGCTAGGGCGTAGACCTGTAGGCAGGCTTTTGGATCTCTCTCTCTCTCTGTCAAACTTGATGATGCCCTTGGGGTTGAAACCGTCGGGCCACACCACTTGGCAGAGCCGAGCGGTGAATGCTTGGACTCCATCAATGGGTTCCTCATTACGGCGCGGTAGATGATGGCATAGTGGAGATTCCACTTGGCGGTCATCGTTTCTGCCCAGACTGTGTTGGTTCCTGTGCCCGCCATGGCTTGCACTCCAATTGTCGCGGCCGTAACCGATACCCGAAGCACTCGTGGTCGTCGTTACGCCGGCGCTGCTCGTCTTCCTCCCATTCTTGCCTCCTGTTGTTGAGGTCTTGGCGGAGATCGCGGTGGATGATTGAGCGCATGTCCTTGCCACATGGGGGCTTATGCCGATTGCTTCCCGTCTGACTGCGGTCAGTCCGACTACTAGCAGTGTGCGTCCCTGCATGCATGCGAGCAGGCTTTGTCATCGCTTGATCTCACTGACTGTGCTAGATTGCTGCCGCCATCACCATGGCTTTGACTTGTGCCATGATCGGGGTAGCCGGGCTGTCAGGCTCGAGCATTGGGCCCAAGGTGTCGAGGAGAATCTTGAAAGCGACGATGTTTTGCTGCGGCATGCAAAAAACTGACTGGTTTCCCATTTTTTCGTGCAAGATGTTCTCATTGACATTGCGGGCTCTGGTCTGCAGCGACCGAGTGCACGCTTCTTGGGCCCTACGGTGAAGACGTTTTGCCTCCGCTACTTCTTTGGCCTCCCATTGGAATTGTGATTCAGATTGCCCGTCCCCAATTACGCATAATGTACGGAAATCAGTGCGGCCCGTGTTGTTCTTTGATCCGGTCTCCGTGCTGGAGGAGTAGAAAAGAGACTCATTCCTGGCCGGGTCCTCACCATGTCCGGGTCAGGAAGAAGGCCTCTGGCGCACCATCTATGGGTAAACGGTCGTGGCCTTTTCGGACCCGAAAGCGAGTCCGGCAGAAACGCTATCAACATTCCTCCCAAATCGGATCTAATCCGAGTTCGAAAGGATGAGCGTGCTGAGCTTGTTGGTGGTGAAGTGGAGACTCCCGACGCAGAATACCTGGTCGGGAGCGAAGATGATACTATTTCTGTTGATGGAAGTCATCGAGCTCAATGAGATTGATCTTCACGCTCACCCTACCTGGCGCGCCAACTATCGACGTTTGTTGTCGGTAATAATCTATATGGGGCTATGCGCTGGATCCAAACTGATGGTAACACAAGATAAGGGATTAGACAAGTTCATGCCCTCAATGGTGGAGGTAATACCCTAGTCCTGTGTTATGGATTATGAGAAGTATGTATCTCATGTATTGTGTGTTGTAGGCTCTTTGTGTCTATGTTGTTTGTATCCCCCTCTCCCTACACCCCTCGCCCCCTTTATATAAGTAGAGGGCTAAGGGATCCGAGTCAGTTACAGGGTGGATTCCTAATCGGTTATATGGTGTAGATTCTATCTCCAGAATACAATCATATCCTTCCTAACAATAGTTAGTTACCATATTTTGTCCTTTCTTGTAGGGCACGATGGTGAGAGTCCGAGTAATACCCGATCTCTTACAGCCGTCCTGGGATGCCCCCTCTTGGTGGGTCCTTGCGGCCTGTCGTGTGAATACCCAGGGTCTATATACTCTATAATGACATCAACACAATGATGAACATCTAACTCCTTCCAGTATGGTAAGTCCCAAAATATTGACCTCTTCTTCCAAATGGTCTTGGGATGAACAGATTTATGGCTCTTTCCATATAGAACATTAATATGCTCCACACGTGAATATACTTGCCTTCCACTGATAGGCTGTGGGGCCGCACAAACTTCCCTCTTTCCATAAAATTTGTATCCATATTACAGTATCGATGACTTCAAGGTAGAAACCTACGGTGACCCATGTACACAGTTTTCTTGGAATTCGGCAGCGACAAGCTCTCAGTCTCCTCTTCACAAATTGGACACGCTTTGGCTCCCTTCATACTGTAGTCCGCCAAATTTCCAAGGGCCAGGAAATCATTTATGATGCAAAATATCATATCCCGTAGGGTGAATGCACCCCACACCGTGACCCCTCTCGTTCCACAATTTTACCAAATCCTCAATCAGTGGTGCTAGGTACACATCAATATCATTTCTCGACTATTTGGGTCCCGAGATTAGCAACGACATCATGATATACTTATGCTTCATGCACAAACAAGGGGGGAGATTGTAGATACACAACAGAACTGGCCAAGTGATGTGACGACCGCTCATATTACCAAACGGATTCATTCCATCAATACTCAATCCAAATCTTATGTTCCTCATCTCAACACCAAAGTCCTTATGTTTCCAATCAGTGTTTCTCCATTGAGACAAATCAGTGGGTGCTTAGCTTGCCATCTTCCTTTTGAGATTCATAATGCTAACATAACAATTTTGTCTCTTTGGGATTTGCGAACAACTGCTTCAAACGGGGAATGATGGGCAAATACCACAATACCTTGGTCGGTGCTCCTTTGTTTACATCTTCACCATCATCGATTCAGCTCTTACGCTTCTTGTCATTACGCTTCTCCTTTTGTTTGTACCAGGGTACACCACAAACTAGACAAACGCGCAATTCCTTATGCGCATTGCGGTATAATATGCAATCATTCTGACATGCATGTATCCTTTTTATTTCCATTCCCATGGGACATAGTAGCTTCTTCGCTTCATAAATGCTTGTTGGTAAATCATTTTCCTCTAGAAGCATATCTATCGGGACCCGCATTTGCAAATCCAGACCCTCTGTGTATTCAGCACTAGTCCAGGAATGCGCTAGTGCACACAGTCTTAACATCGGTAAATATCACAATCATACCACTCGATACTAATAAAGTACTTTAATTAAATAGTCAAACTGGTTACTCGACCTTATGGTCAAGTTACAAATATACGCCACGCAGGGCGAAACTTATTAAGAGAGAAATAATAGCAGCGGAAAATAAGATAACTTCGTGGCGCCATCCAGTATACCACAGGCAACTGACTGGGCTCGCTCCCTAAGTAGACGGTTCCTCTTGGAGCTCCTCCTCCAAAGCTGGTGTAGTCTCCTCTTCAACTGGTGTTGTATTGTGGCAAGGGTGAGTACTTGGTACTCAGCAAGTCATGCACAGAATGCAGCTAATATACTACATGTATGGCTTAATACAAAGGAGTGGCTCAAGGTATATTTGCAGTAAGAGCATTTAGCAAGTATCATAAGTAGATTCGAAAGCAGTAGTAATAAGTAAAGCATAAATAACTTTTCAAAGGTTTAGTAAACATCTTTCCCATCCTAATCCACATTTCTATCAACATCATTATTAATCCAACCCAACCTTTCAAGACCAAGTTATTTTTGAGAAAATCTAACCCTTGACTGTAATTCCCGAGCGATGTCCAATACCGCGGACACGGCTATTCGAATAGATTTTTCACTCTGCAGAGGTTATGCACTTTACCCACAAGATACAAATAAACACCACAAAGGCGAGTTCCCGTAACAAAGTCTTTCGAAAACTTCTAACAATACAAGTGGTCCTCCCTGGTTGTTGCACACTAACCCTTCCCTTAGCTAAGGCGAAGTTTAGGCCAACCAACCGTTAGATGGGTACTGCCGCAGCCTCCAGACGCTCCCGCACAACTTACACAAATGGTGTAGTTGACCTCCTGAGGTCCCACAGGTACATTATTAGCAACTTAATCAACTAGGTCCGTCCCATTACAGTCATGTGGTTGCAAGATTGACTCAGTTCAAAGGCTTGCAAGGTGAAGTCCTTAGGGTGACCAGGGCAAGACTACCCGAAGAACCAAAACAACATTCCCAATGCCACAACTGGCCCACCTGATCATTCTTGCCACATGCCCCGGTCAAAAGCTTTTTATCAAACCCCAGTTGGTTACCGTGCACCACGTGCCATCAACATCACATGATACCTTTCCAAAACAGGTTCAATATGTCATTAAGTCAATATTAACGTTTGAGTGTCCAAATTCATGTCATGAGCACGTAGCAGGTCTAAGCCATATACTACAACGATCTACAAACCCATGTTGACAATTCAGTAATGTCCAACTAATAATCCACAACTAGGGTGACAAGGGGTCATGGCACATATTTAAGTAATCAAGGTGTCATACATCAATTAGGCATTTATCTAATTACCCGTAATTAAGTAAAGCATTTTCTAAATTAAACTAGCATGCAATAATTTGAACCAAAATAGGTTTCAAAATGGGATCAACATGGTCAAAGCATAACTTGCCTTCAAAAAGTACTTGTTCTTGGTCCTGAGCTGGCTCCTGGGTCAACAATTCTCCTTCGAATCCTTCCGGCACTACAACGTCTACTCGTAAAGCGTACAAATAGCAATACATGAATAAACACTAGGCAAAAAGTGTCCAAACATCCAAATAAAATCCATAAACAGAGAGAACATAATTTTATGAATTTTTAGGAATTGGAATCGCTCAAATCGGAGTTAAAACACAAGAGTTATGATTATTTAACGTTTAAATAATCAATTAAATAATTTTATAGAGAAAAACTTTAGTCCAAAAATTAAATAAAATTCATATTTGAGTAGATCTCAATTTTATACAAATCTAGAAATTTGAATCGTTCAAATCGGAGTTGAAAAGCAAAAGTTATAAGCCTTTGAAGTTTGAATCAAATTTGAAATCAATTATTCGAATTAATAAATCATTTTCTTTTTCGGAAATTATTTATTGCGTCGGCAGTGACACGTGGCAGCCTCTGATTGGTCTGCCGACGTCAGCCGGTTCATGGACGTGGTCCATGGTTTGGCTTGGGTCTACAGTGGACTCGGTCCACGGCTCCACGTGTCGCTGACAGGTGGGTCCCTTCGGGTGACGTCATTCTTGGCGTCGGCCGGGCTCGACCGCAGTCGGCGGTGGGACCCATCGGTGACGCGTCATCGGCCGACGTCACTACACGGTACCGTGGTGGCGGCGTGCGGGCCCGCCATGGCGTCGGCGTGGCGTCATGGTGTGGTTTGGTGGCCGACATGCGGGCGGCGTGTCGGCGTCACACGCATGCACGGGTGGGCGCGGCCGCGGCGGTCGACCTCCCGCGCGTGGCTAGATCTCGGCCGTTGATTTGAAAATCAACGGCCCAGATTGGACCTGGTTTCACGCGTTTGGGGTGAACGCGTTCGATCTGGGCCGTTGGATCTAGATCCAACGGCGGAGATTAGATCTGGTTTTGGACGAGATCTCACCGGCGGGATGACGTGGACGCGTCTGGACCTTCGGATCTTGATCGGACGGCGGTGAGAGCTCGAGGGCAACGATGGCTGTGCGGCGGCGCTGTCTCACCGGACGCGAAGACGGCGACGAACCCGCTTGCGGCGTTCATGGGCTACTCCGGCGAGATGGGTTGTACCTCTACAGTGCGCCTTGGCACAGGAACTTCGGGCCGGGCTCATTACCGGCGGATGACGGCGGACGGTGGCGAGGCGAGACAAAAACCGTGGCGGCGCTTCACGCAACTACGGCGTGCGATTCCGGCGAACCTACGGCGGCTAGAGCTCGGTGGGTTAGGGCAAAAAGTGCGCGGGGTCACGGCGGTCCTCGGGGTACCACCCGGTACTTTAATGCCCTCGGCATGCGCGCACGGAACGGAGCCCTAGTCCCACACCACTTACTCGGACGGAGACGACGACGCACGACCGTCCACGTGTCCGGATCAACGGCTGGGATCGCACGGTGTGAACGGGTCTGGATCGGATCCGATCGGATCGGTGCGGCTTGATTCGGACCGTTGGATCTCGATCCAACGGTCGGATCGATTAGGGTTAGCGTCGGGTTCGGTCGAGTCACGTGGCTCGGGTCGGACTCGAGTCCGACTTGGGTTCGGGTCCGGTCGGATGAACAGTACTTGACCCAACTCGATTTTCCAGCGATTTAATATTTAAAATAATTTTCAGTAATTCATTTAATTTAAGAAAAATAGTAAAATACTCAGAAAAATTCCAGAAAAATTCTGGAAAATATTTTGGAACATTTTGGACTCAAATAAAATATTTCCAACAAAATTTTATTTGCAAAGTTAAATTCTTTAATTATTTCAAAATGGAATAAATTCAAATTAATTCCAAATAAATCCAAATAAATTCCAGAAAATTCCAAAAATTCACAAATGTGCAAAATAATATTTTTAATTTCATGAAAAGCAAAAATTGGGGTGTTACAAACCTCCCCCCCTTAATAGAATCTCGTCCCCGAGATTTAAGGCTAACTAAGGAATAGGTTCGGAAACTCTTTCCTCAAATCATCTTCGCGTTCCCAAGTCGCTTCGCTTTCTTCATGGTTGCTCCACTGAACTCTACAAAAACGGGTTGACTTATTTCTAGTCTCTCGGTCCATAGTATCCAAAATCTTCACGGGATGCTCCTTATAAGTTAGATCCTCTTGCAGTTCAATCGACTCCAAGGGCGTTTGCTCATCTGGCACTCGAAGACACTTCTTTAGCTGGGACACAAGGAACACGTCATGTACTCCTGCTAACGACTGCGGCAACTCCAGTTGGTAAGCAACTTCGCCTCTACGGCTCAAAATCTTGAATGGTCCAACATATCTCGGCGCGAGTTTTCCTTTGGCATGGAATCTCTTAACTCCTCTGAGCGGCGTAACTCTGAGGTATACAAAGTCTTCTGGTTCAAAACTCAAATCCCGGCGACGATTGTCAGCATAACTCTTCTGTCGTGATTGGGCTATCTTCAACCTTTCCCTAATCATGGCAATCTGCTTTTCAGCTTCTTGAAGAATATCAGGCCCGAAGACACGGCGCTCGCCGGTCTCATTCCAATTCAATGGCGTCCGACAGGGTCGACCATACAGTGCCTCAAGAGGTGACATCTGTAAACTAGCCTGGTAACTATTGTTGTAACTGAACTCGGCATACGGCAAACTCTTATCCCAAGAGGTAGCATAAGCCAATGCACATGCTCTTAACATATCCTCCAGAATCTGATTGACTCTTTCGGTCTGTCCATCCGTCTGTGGATGATAGGTCAGATCTTGAAGTTCAAACGGGTTCCCATGGCTTCATGCAACTTATTCCAGAACCTTGAGGTAAATTGAGTACCTCTGTCCGATACAATCCTCTTTGGCACTCCGTGCAAACAGACGATCCTGATCATATACAACTCTGCTAACTTATCCCCCGAGTAAGTGGTCTTCACGGGAATAAAATGGGCGACCTTGGTCAAGCGATCCACTATAACCGATATGGAGTCATAACCCCCTTGAGTCTTGGGTAAACCGGTGATGAAATCCATTCCGGTTTCCTCCCACTTCCACTCAGGTATCTTCAGCGGCTGCAACAATCCTGCTGGTCTCTGATGCATTGCCTTGACTCTCTGGCATACGTCGCACAATGCAACATGCTCGGCAACTTCACGCTTCATGCTCGGCCACCAGAATCTCTCCTTCAAGTCTTGATACATCTTGGCACTTCCAGGATGAATCGAGTACTTGGAGTCATGGGCTTCTTCTAGAATCAACTGCTTCAGTTCCTTCCTGTTCGGCACACAAATGCGATCCCTCATCCATAACGTGCCCTGCTCATCTAGCTTGAAGTCCTTTGCCTTGTCTTCCTCCATTTTGGACTTAATCCTGCGGATCTTGTCATCATCCTTCTGCCCTTCCCGAATCTGATCTTCTAGGGTAGGCTTTACCTCCAGTTCGGCCAAGAATCCACTAGGTACCACCTCAATCTTCATTCTCTGAAATTCCTGGCATAGCTCATCCTGATTCGTGGCTATCAACATATTCACGGTATGGCTTTTCCGACTCAAGGCATCGGCCACCACATTAGCCTTTTCGGGATGATAATGGATTCCGACATTGTAATCCTTAATCAACTCCAACCATCTCCTTTGCCTCATATTCAGATCCGACTGGGTGAATATGTACTTAAGGCTCTTATGATCCGTGTACACTTCACATCTGTTCCCGATCAGATAGTGACGCCATATCTTTAAGGCATGCACTACGGCAGCTAACTCTAGGTCATGTGTCGGGTAATTCTCCTCATGCGGCCTCAACTGCCTTGATGCATAGGCAACAACCTTTCCGTTCTGCATCAACACACATCCAAGTCCTTGGCGCGATGCATCACAATAGATATCAAAGCTTTGATTGGCGTCCGTGAGAACCAACACAGCCTTGATGTCAACCTCGTCTTCAGTTATTGGAATCCTTTCTCGCACTCTGGCGTCCATGTAAACTTCTTCTCCTTTTTCAGCAATTGCGTAAGAGGTCTCGCAATTGTTGAAAAGCCTTCAATGAAGCGGCGGTAGTAACCTGCCATTCCAAGGAAACTCGAATGCTGGTCACGATCTTTGGTTGCTCCCAATGTAACACGACTTTTACTTTACTTGGATCAGCGACTCCATACTGCGGTCATTACATGTCCGAGGAACTCCACCTTGTCTTTCCAAAAATCACATTTACTGAATTTGGCGAAGAGCTGCTGTTCCCTCAGCTTTTCCAAAACTCGCTTCAAGTGCTCTGCATGTTCATCCTTTGTCTTGGAGTAGATTAGAATATCATCTATAAACACAACAACAAACTTGTCCAAATACTCCATGAACACCTTATTCATCATATTCATGAAATATGCTGGCGCATTCGTTAGACCAAAGGACATAACAGTAAACTCATAATGTCCGTATCTTGACGAGAATGCAGTCTTCGGAATATCTTCTGATCGGATCTTCAACTGATGGTATCCCGATCTCAGATCAATCTTGGAGAAAACTCTGGCTCCTCTCAGCTGGTCAAACAAATCATCAATCCTGGGTAGCGGATACTTATTCTTCACGGTGACTTCATTGAGTGCACGGTAGTCAATGCACATCCTGAAACTCCCGTCCTTCTTCTTGACGAACAAAGCGGTGCTCCCCACGGCGAACTCGGTCTGATAAATCCTTTCTCCATTAACTCTTCAAGTTGTTTCTTCATCTCTACCAATTCCTCGGTGGACATCCGATAGGGTCTCTTTGCTATCGGTCTTTGTGCAGTACAAGCTCTAACACAAACTCTATGTCCTGTCTGGCGGCATACCGGTAGATCTTCGTGAAAAACATCTGGGTACTCATTCACTCTTGAGACATCCTCTATGCTGATTGCCTTGAATGCTGTTAACCATCAACTGTCCATCTCTAACGGCAGTAGCTTGAAATTCCACTTTCTTTCCACACGGGCTCTCAACTGAGATAGTCCTTCGTCCACAATCCAATACGGCCTTGTGCTTGGATAACCAATCCATTCCCAAAATGACATCCAAGGTCTGGGTCTCCAAAATAATAAGGTTCGCTAGGAACTCTATCCCATTTATTAGTATTCTCACCCCAGAACATCCTACTTTCGTTCGGAGTTCGGAACCAGGGGTTTGAACTAAAAGCATGCATTTAAGTCTTGCAATCTCCAAATCATTTTTAGCAGCAAAGCCTTGAGAAACAAATGAATGCGAAGCTCCGGAATCAAACAAAAGCTATTGCGTGCAGTCTTGAGTTGACTAGTAACTTACCCGATCTGACGTCAGTGGCATTCTGCGGTGCATCTGCGGTGAAATGGTTGACTCGGCCTCTCACCCTGATGCAGGGTGTGGCTCTGTGTCTTTGGCGTCCTAGGCTGGTGTGGATCCCAGTTGAAGCGGCGGGGTCACTCCTGCTGTCTTCTTAGGACAATCGTTGGCAAAGTGTCAGGGCTCGTTACAATTGTAGCGGCGTCTCACCGTCCCCTGTTGGATTTGCACAAGCGGCGTTTACGGCGGGGCTAGGTCCGATAGTTACGATTGGCGGGTCTTGGGGCTGGTGACGGTGTCCTTGTTGCATTCTCGTGGCTGGAATCTGAAAAGCTGATTTGGCGCAACCCTCAAGCGTTCTTTGCGCTCACGACGCGATCCACGATCTTTGCATTCTGCGCTTCCGGTTCTCATCCAGTTCCTTGCGCTTGTCTTCGAGAATGAGCGCCTTGTTCACAAGCTCCTGGAAATCTGGAAATGTGTGGGTGATCAGTCCCACCTGTAGTCCTGAGTTAAGTCCCTTCATAAAGCGAGACTGTCTGGCCTTACCTGTCACTACGTCTTCAGGTGCGTAGCGAGCAAGGCTGTGTAAACTTGTTCGGAGTATTCGGCCCCGGTGATTACCTTGCTTGATGCCCTGAACTCCTCCTTCTTGAGATCCATGATTCCTTGAGGCACGTGATCTTGTGGAATGCACCGTGAACTCCTCCCAAGTGATGTCCTGAGGGTTCTCTTGCGTGGCATAGAAGTTCTCCCACCATTCAGCGGCTGTTCCTTCCAACTGATGAGAAGCGTAGAGTACCTTCTCATTTCCTATGCATTGAGCAATGTGTAACTTCCTCTCAATTGACCTTAACGATCATCGGCCTCCAGCGGATTGGCATTCCCGAGAAAAAGTGGGTGGATGAGTCCTCATGAACTCGACAGTCTTGTATTCTCGGGCGTTGTCCTGATTAACTTGATTAGCGATGGCCTGGCGATGGCGTGTTGCATCTGTTGCATCATGGCATGCATCAAGCGAAGTCTGAGCAAAGAAAAGCTCAGAATTCTGCATATCAACTGGCGGTGCTGGTGCTCCATCATTGGGGTTTTCTGCTGGGCGAGAACCACTTCCACTGCCTCCAAGGTTTCCACGAGTGTTCACCATCTGTGGTTTGCTCTAGGTTTTAGAGATGAGAGGGAAACAAGAATAGACAAGTAGTATGGAACTTATGCGGGCGAAAGGTGTAACTTAAAGTCCAACTTTATTATTTTAATCAATAGTAACTTGGTATGGTTGCTTACAATGCCTAGGGGCCTTGCAACACATACTGCACACTCAGCAAGCAATGAAAATCCAAATCGAACTAACACTGGAGTCTAACGCCTAAAGGGTGACTCTTTATTCTATGACGCGACTCGGCGAAGGAGTCTCACTATAGAACCTGCGCTCACTCATCGAGAAAACCTCCACGGCCTGGATACGGATGCTACGGCATGGGCGCGAAACGATCGCCATGTCCAAAGAATCGTGTCATCTGTGGTAGTCGAAGAAGCGATGTCCTCCTCAAGCTCCGGCTCCTCCGGTCTGCTCGTGTAGCTCGTAATCTCCGGCTCGCTGCAGTGCGTACAATGCCGTCTCTAACTCTCCAATCCTTTGCAGAAGGTGTGACACATACTCTTGAGCTTCCCGCCACCTGTTCTTCTCTGTCGTGATCTCCTTGCGGGCCTTCTGTAGCTCCTTGCTTGTATCATCGAGTACATCCTCCTGGGCGACAACAAGTCGTGCCAACTGTGTAACCATGGCATTCTCATCCTGAATCGCCTTTGGGTCAAGAAGGTTATTGCTGCGCGGATGATATCGGAACACCGTTCTCTCCAATTCTCTGGCGTAGATACGGGTAATGTGCCGCATTGCTCGTTGTGACACCTCTTGGATACCCATCTGCATTGTAGACCTCCTGGCGGTCACGGTGTATCGAGGCGATTGCACAGGCCCTTCTTCCTAGCGGTACCACAATCTTCACGTCACAAGCCTTGACCAATCCTCGCTTGTCGATCATGTCCACTTGGTATTGTGGCTTCTCAAAATCTCACGAGTGCAGAGCATACGTCACAGTTCCGCGGCGTGGCCAACCTCCAGATCGACGTAGTTGAACTCTCCCTCCATCTGTCACAAGAGTGCTCACGTAAGAACTCAAAATTTTTAAATCGTGACAAGGTTAGGAAAAATTCAGCAAGAGACAAGAAAAGAAAGAATGGGATGAGTCGAGATGTCATTTCTTGTCTTGACAAACTTTAGGTTTAGAAAATAGGTTTTATCCTCTCTATGACCTTTCTAGCTAAGGGTGGGCCTACAGTCAGTATGGCTCTGATACCACCTCTGTCGGGACCCGAATTTGCAAATCCGGACCCTCTGTGTATTCATCACTAGTCCAGGAACGCGCTAGTGCACACAGTCTTAACATCGGTAAATATCACAATCATACCACTCGATACTAATAAAGTACTTTAATTAAATAGTCAAACTGGTTACTCGACCTTATGGTCAAGTTACAAATATACGCCACGCAGGGCGAAACTTATTAAGAGAGAAATAATAGCAGCGGAAAATAAGATAAAATCGTGCCGCCATCCAGTATACAACAGCCAACTGAAAGTTCTCGCTCACTAAGTAGACGGTTCCTCTTGTAGCTCCTCCTCCAAAGTGGTGTAGTCTCCTCTTCAAGCTGGTGTTGTATTGTGGCAAGGGTGAGTACTTGGTACTCAGCAAGTCATGCACAGAATGCAGCTAATATACTACATGTATGGCTTAATACAAAGGAGTGGCTCAAGGTATATTTGCAGTAAGAGCATTTAGCAAGTATCATAAGTAGATTCGAAAGCAGTAGTAATAAGTAAAGCATAAATAACTTTTCAAAGGTTTAGTAAACATCTTTCCCATCCTAATCCACATTTCTATCAACATCATTATTAATCCAACCCAACCTTTCAAGACCAAGTTATTTTTGAGAAAATCTAACCCTTGACTGTAATTCCCGAGCGATGTCCAATACCGCGGACACGGCTATTCGAATTGATTTTTCACTCTGCAGAGGTTATGCACTTTACCCACAAGATACAGTCAAACACCACAAAGGCGAGTTCCCGTAACAAAGTCTTTCGGAAACTTCTAACAATACAAGTGGTCCTCCCCGGTTGTTGCACACTAACCCTTCCCTTAGCTAAGGCGAAGTTTAGGCCAACCAACTGTTAGATGGGTACCTGGCCGCAGCCCCGGTACGCTCCCCCGTACAACTTACACAAAGGGTGTAGTTGACCTCCTGAGGTCCCACAGGTACATTATTAGCAACTTAATCAACTAGGTCCGTCCCATTACAGACATGTGGTTGCAAGATTGACTCAGTTCAAAGGCTTGCAAGGTGAAGTCCTTAGGGTGACCAGGGCAAGACTACCCGAAGAACCAAAACAACATTCCCAATGCCACAACTGGCCCACCTAATCATTCTTGCCACATGCCCCGGTCAAAAGCTTTTTATCAAACCCCAGTTGGTTACCGTGCACCACGTGCCATCAACATCACATGATACCTTTCCAAAACAGGTTCAATATGTCATTAAGTCAATATTAACGTTTGAGTGTCCAAATTCATGTCATGAGCACGTAGCAGGTCTAAGCCATATACTACAACGATCTACAAACCCATGTTGACAATTCAGTAATGTCCAACTAATAATCCACAACTAGGGTGACAAGGGGTCATGGCACATATTTAAGTAATCAAGGTGTCATACATCAATTAGGCATTTATCTAATTACCCGTAATTAAGTAAAGTATTTTCTAAATTAAACTAGCATGCAATAATTTGAACCAAAATAGGTTTCAAAATGGGATCAACATGGTCAAAGCATAACTTGCCTTCAAAAAGTACTTGTTCTTGGTCCTAAGCTGGCTCCTGGGTCAACAATTCTCCTTCGAATCCTTCCGGCACTTCAACGTCTACTCGTAAAGCGTACAAATAGCAATACACGAATAAACACTAGGCAAAAAGTGTCCAAACATCCAAATAAAATCCATAAACAGAGAGAACATAATTTTATGAATTTTTAGGAATTGGAATCGCTCAAATCGGAGTTAAAACACAAGAGTTATGATTATTTAACGTTTAAATAATCAATTAAATAATTTTATAGAGAAAAACTTTAGTCCAAAAATTAAATAAAATTCATATTTGAGTAGATCTCAATTTTATACAAATCTAGAAATTTGAATCGTTCAAATCGGAGTTGAAAAGCAAAAGTTATAAGCCTTTGAAGTTTGAATCAAATTTGAAATCAATTATTCGAATTAATAAATCATTTTCTTTTTCGGAAATTATTTATTGCGTCGGCAGTGACACGTGGCAGCCTCTGATTGGTCTGCCGACGTCAGCCGGTTCATGGACGTGGTCCATGGTTTGGCTCGGGTCTACCGTGGACTCGGTCCACGGCTCCACGTGTCGCTAACAGGTGGGTCCCTTCGGGTGACGTCATTCTTTGGCGTCGGCGAGGCTCGACCACGGTCGGCAGTGGGACCCATCGGTGACGTCATCGGCCGACGTCACTACGGCCGGTGGTGGCGACGGCGTCGCGGGCCGCCATGACGTCGGCGTGACATCATGGTGTGGTTTGGGTGGGCGTGACATGCGGGCCGGCGTGTCGGCTGCCACACGCACGCTGGCGTGGGCCGGCCGATCATGGCGGTCAGCCTCCCGCACACGTGGCTAGATCTCGGCCATTGATTTGAAAATTGTGAAATCATGTGCTGAAAAATTGGCTTAGAATTGAATTTGCAAAATGTGTTTGTGCTTGTGTCTGACAATTTGACAGCAAACAGTGAAGTCATCTTTTGTGCCGGACCAAACTCTCAAACCAGTAAGTTTTGCATGTACGTCGGACCAATTTCTTTGGTCAGTCGTGAACGGCTTTTTGAGGATTGATTTCGCATGTACGACGGATCGATTTCTTTTAGTCTGTCGTGAACGTGTTTTCGCCGGAATGATTTCTTCTTGAAACCAATACTTTCACTTGTACACCGGACCGATTTTGTTGGTCCGTCGTGAATGGCTTCTTGAGTGACTTTTTCATGTGTACGCCGGACCATATTTCCTTGTCCGTCGTGAATGCGTTTTTGCTCGATTAGGGTTTTGAGCAAAATTGGAATTGTGTTTGATTCATTTTTGGGATTATGAAATTTGTGAGAATTTCATGATGCTTCTTTTGAAGTGGACTTTATGCAATGCTTGTGTGAGTATTTGCATGGATTGATGTGAGTCAAGTCGTGGACTTGTGCTCGGATTTGTTTTGTGGTTTGTTCATGTGCAGGTATTGCTCGAAGACGAACGTGGTCGATGACGGGACCGAAACTAGGTTCATGGAGGAGCTGAGGTTCAGGACTAGGTTCAGGGAGGAACTGAGGCCTTGGTGGTCAAGGATGTCATGCGGGACGTTCGGGCTAAGAGAATGGTGCACATGAAGAATGGTTAGTCACGTGAGAATGGCAGGAGGTCATTCGCGTGCAAAGTGTTAGTCACGTGAGTATGGCAGGTGGCCATACGCGTGCAAAGTGTTAGTCACGTGAGTATGGTAGGGTTGCCATATGCGTGCAAGAGTTGTATTCGGCCAGGTTGGGCCAAGTAGAGTTGTGTTGGATACAGATTCCTTCTAGGGAATAGGAATCGTATTCAGAACTCCTTGTGGCAGGTGTCTCCTGTTGAAGGGCATCAATCGCATCAAGCAGAGCTGAGCGCATTGAGAGCCTCAAGCTCAGTTTTAGGGTTTGTACTCTTTTGATGAGAGTACTTTAGACAAAATAAATAAAGATCAATTCTTCTAGTTCCTTGTGTGCTACAATATTCTCTTTTGGTTCTTGTTTGCATACTTGTTCTAGTTCTAGATTGGTTTTTGTTCTTTGAGTTTCATCTTGATTTGATCCATCAAAAACCTCTCTAGGGTATCGATCTAGTGTTCCTCAAAGTCTTGTTGATAAATCTTTTGTTATTCTTGATCAATCTACAAGTTTCGATTAGATTGATTTTCGTCAAGTTCTAGAACAGCAAGCTTGCGAGGCTCAAAACTTTTGATCCGTAAGTCCGATCGAGCTGATTCTTCTTGAGTTAGATTCTTATTGGAATTTAGTTTCTTGTGTCCAAATTTCAGATCGTTCCGACGGTTGGATCTCTGAGAATTCGCGTTTTACCAAACCTATGTCATTCTGTTTTTGTCGAAAACAAAGCAGTTATTTGGTTCTGTTTTGGGGTGAACTTTTAATAGATCAAGAATTTGGTTTTAGCTTCCACACAATCATTCACCCCCCCTCTGATTGCTATATTCGTATACTTCGATCTTACAAAAATCAAAGGCCCAGATTGGACCTGGTTTCACGCGTTTGGGGTGAACGCGTTCGATCTGGGCCGTTGGATCTAGATCCAACGGCGGAGATTAGATCTGGGTTTTTGGACGAGATCTCATCGGCGGGATGACGTGGACGCTTATGGACCTTCGGATCTTGATCGGACGGCGGTGAGAGCTCGAGGGCAACGATGGCTGTGCGGCGGCGCTGTCTCACCGGACGCGAAGACGGCGACGAACCCGTCGGCGTTTGCGGGCTACTCCGGCGAGATGGGTTGTACCTACGGGTGCGCCTTGGCCTGGGGAATCCTGGGCTGGGCTCTTGCCACGGAGCGAGGACGACGGCGGCGAGGCGAGACAAAAACCGTGGCGGCGCTTCACGCAACTACGGCGTGCGATTCCGACGAACCTACGGCGGCTAGAGCTCGGTGGGTTAGGGCAAAAAGTGCGTGGGGTCACGGCGGTCCTCGGGGTACCACCGTGCCAAATGCCTCGGCATGCGGCGCCTGAGCGGAGCCCTAGTCCCACGGCGGCGGAGTCCGGCGGCGATTCTGACGGAGACGACGACGCACGACCGCCCACGTGTCCGGATCAACAATCGCCGCGGCGTGAACGGGTCTGGATCGGATCCGATCGGATCGGTGCGGCTTGATTCGGACCGTTGGATCTCGATCCAACGGTCGGATCGATTAGGGTTAGGGTCGGGTTCGGTCGAGTCACGTGGCTCGGGTCGGACTCGAGTCTGACTCGGGTTTGGGTCCGGTCGGATGAACAGTACTCGACCCAACTCGATTTTCCAGCGATTTAATATTTAAAATAATTTTCGGTAATTCATTTAATTTAAGAAAAATAGTAAAATACTCAGAAAAAATCCAGAAAAATTCTGGAAAATATTTTGGAACATTTTGGACTCAAATAAAATATTTCCAACAAAATTTTATTTGCAAAGTTACATTCTTTAATTATTTCAAAATGGAATAAATTCAAATTAAATCCAAATAAATTCCAGAAAATTCCAAAAATTCACAAATGTGCAAAATAATATTTTTAATTTCATGAAAAGCAAAAATTGGGGTGTTACAATATCTGATAGAAGAACTAAAAGTACATTGAAACTTGTAACTGTCCAATGGTATTTTGCCCTCAGTTTGAACAATACAAGGACTGAACCTAACTTGGTGTATTCCGCTTTGCAACCCACAAACAATGGTTTGGCTTCATCTTCCATCAAGCTTTTAAAATTTTCAAACCCTTTATGTGTAATTTCTCTCCACATCCCGCAACATTTGATCTAAATTGTCCTCCTCAAATATATCACACTCCAACTTGTGATCGGGTTTTAGCATGTCTTCGTTGCATATTGGAGGGGTTCTACTTATCTCCTCATGATAGATCCAACATGTGTATTCCTCACAGAGCCACGTCAAATTAAGTGGTCTTCAATTTGAGCTGAGTTGTTAAATCTCCTGAGATTGGTGCAATCAATGCTAGGACAATATTTGAACTTTACACCCCTCTTAACCATGTGTTCTGCTTTAATTCTTATGAAATCCTTAACTGCCCTTTGAAATTCTGCACCCACACGGCTTTTTTGATACATCCATTCCTCACGGTCCATCTACAATTAAACCATAAACAACAAATTAAAAAAACTTGAGCGATAGCTAGCTATTTCAAATATTAAGACATTATTTAATTACCTTCACAAAATAGAGGATGTATTCTAATATATATAATTTTACCACCAATAACTTCTTCCCTAGTTAAGAGCTTTCAATTCCCTAGTTAGGAGACATGCATATTTAAAATATCAACAATGATATCGAAATACCTAATGCAGCAATTAAGATTGCAATTCTTTTGACTTCAATGAAAGAAAATAAGGATGAAAGCATTAACAAAGTTGAGGAATTGAATGATCTTAAAGAAACATCTATCTATTGACCAACTAAGTACGTACCAACGTTGACTCCTAATCACTAATTAGGTCAGGTCCTTATCCTATTCGAGGATATGTGATTTGAACAAGTTCCTAAGCTGTTGTACAACTCCAGAGAAAATTTTGTCAGCATCTCCCAGCTGTTCTCCAAATACACGTTTCGACAATAGGTCAAGAGGGTGTGTATCCGGAGAACACCAGGGAGATGCTGCCAAAACTTTCTCTGGAGTTGTACAACAGCTTCATTAAAAACTTGCCCGAACCACATATCCTCGAACTGTAAAAAAAATGTGGCAACTGAATTTAATTCATAGTGCAAAATTGAAGGGATTTGTACGAATGCACACCTTTTGAAGAAAACCATAAATCAGGGCAAATTTCCTCAAGCTAGGGTTTTAACTTTACCCTCAAACCACCATCTTCTCAAGGATTTCATAATTTCTCACCCATATTGGTTTAAACCATGGCACTAATAACATGTAACACATTCACCAAATCAAAATCGAATTTCTTGATGCAAAATTAAAGGGATTTGAAGGAATGCTCACCTTTTGAAGAAAGCCACAAATGAGGGAAAATAAAGGGGAAATCTCCTCAATCTAGGGCTTAAACTTACCCTCTTAACACACATCCTCAAGGATTTTATATTTTCTCACCCAAGTCTAAGTTTTAACCAGAGTACGTTTTGTTTTTCGGGGCGACGGTGGTTTTTTTGGCTCTAGAAAACCAATAGAGGAGAGTTCATCTTGAGGGTATATAAAACCTAGCGAGACACATCACAGCCAGTTCTAGATTAAAACTGATTGTGATGACACTCCCTCATCACAATCGATTCTAGCTCAGAACCGATTGTGATGAGGGTACCGTGATGACCACATTTCCAAATATTGTAGATTACATATACATATCATGATTGGTTTTTTCTTCAAAAGTTGAGAACCAACACAAATGAAGCGATAGTGTTGTACCATTCTGTAGTAGTGTTGAAAGGTGGAGGAGGTGTGTCTCCCTGATAACCGTTATCGACGAGCGTCATCGACAACTAGTGTGACAAGTTGGTATTGGCGGCCATCTATGTGTCTCGTCGTGGAGGCAACCAAAGCTACGTATTCTCGTGTCAGTTATGTCTACATGATATTGTGTGTGATCATGTGAGTTTTGTGCCAATTGTATCCACAAGATAAATGTGTGCGTGTTCTTTTGGAGATGTCGTGCGCATAAGACAAGGTCATGTTGCATGATAAGATCAAAAGGAAGCTGCTACAAGTGCCAAGAGGAATCTAGGACGTTAAGGAGTTGTGGCTGCAGTCCTAGCTGTGCGTGCATACAAAAATTGTCTAGGATGTTGATGAGGTTTGAGTGCCATCCTACAGGTTGTGTGGGTGCATTGCAAATCAAAGTTGAGTCCACTTGCAGCATGAGGTTGAGTCCATGATTTGATTGCGGTAATTTGCATAAGTTAACAAGTCTTGATTAGGGGAGATTGTTGAAAAGTAATCAAAACTTGCCAAAACTATTGATTTGCCATATCATGCAAGGCAAGTAAAGATTGCAATGCAATCACAATCGGATCAAATCAGTTTGTTTGTTTGCTTAGTTAGGCTTTTCATGTTTAGTGTTTTCCTTGGTTACCAAGTTGATTAGGTGGTCCACCCACCATAAAATGGGCATGCATCTCATGAGTTTGAGAACAGCAAAAGAGAAAATTGCCCCAAAACTTTTGTGTTCTTCTTCGTGTTCATGAGCTAGGGCTAAAACCAACATGACACACACACACACACACACTAGTACAAAAAAAGACATCACAGACGATTTGTAACAGCCATCACATACGGTTTTGTGAACCGTATGTAAGCAAGTATCAGTGATAATGATGGCGCATCTGTGATACACAATTATCACAAATGGTTCTTAGGTAAAAACATCTTTGATACACAATTATCATAGATGGTACTTATCTAGAACCATCTATGATCTTCATTTTTCCCAACTCTCTTAGTAGAACTTCCATCGTTAGTATCTGTTGTTCAAAATTTTCTTCTGCTTAGATATTTCTGCAATGATATTTATAAGGCACAATCAGTTATAGATTTTGTAATTGAATATCTAAACATCATAGATACATTGAGGCAATGGTTTGTGCGGTTAGGATTGTCTTAAAATATGAACATTTCTAGCACTTTTATGGGCACCAAGAAACATGGATTGGACCTCACTAATGCATTGGAACAGAAGTGACACCCATACTCCACATAAGTTTATGCTCACTACCACTGATAGTCCCATGCACATAATGTTAACCAGATGGCCCTCACTGAAACAATATGAACCACCTGATTATCATTGTACACACTTACGCATCCAAGAGAGTTCTGATTCTTTTTTGAAGAACCATACTGGGGTTGAAACCAACCATTCCGAGCATGGCACACGCCGGCCACCTCAAAACCTTGGTATCACCCACACCAACCAAGGGGTGTGCGTCGTAGTAGGCAAGGAACGACTGTCGCTCGTGTCCATGCCTCGAACGGTTGAAAACAAGTCTGAGTACACAGATATTTCTGCAGCACTAGTTTCCAAGATCAACACCTATCGCTCACATATCCCACACTCGAGATGAATCATTACACATACTCACATGTAATTGACATACCTTGAAAGTAGGCTAGAAGCTATTATATCTACTTAATTATTACAAGTCCATGGCCGACCGGCCAAATATAACACATAAGAGTAAATTATAGCGTAAATAAAGCATAAACCAAAAGGCAGGATAGTGGGATGCCCATCCATATCCCATAGGCAACCGACTGGGGAAAAGTCTCAGTTCATCCGTCCGAATAGTCGTCTGTCCCCGGTGCGAAGTAAGAATCCTTGGGAACCTTTTCATTACCTTCATCTAAACATAAATTGAGCAAATGGTGTGTACACGTATGTACTCGCAAGACTTAGTGTATGGAAATAAATATACATGCATTGTTAGTCCAAAAGAATTAAGCTTCTACAATAAGTTTATTTTTAGCATAAGGCAGGTTTTATTTGCAAGTGAGTAGTTTATCAAGCGGTAATGGAATTGTAAAGAGCATTTGATATGTAACTAATAACAGTAGATAAAGTTTAATTTCATCATTTCATGACACTCCATGGCCAAGAACAATGAGAGAAACATAGCAAACCATAACTTAAGTACAATACCAACCTGTTACCACTACTACAGAATGACACATTACTATCACTTCATCTGTGTCGGTTCTAAACTTTTGACTTCAGAACCGATTGTGATAAGCATATTCCATTTGGAAATCTTGGTAACAGGTTATCACAATCGGTTCTGAGAGAGAACCGATAGTGATACGATAATAAGCCCAATCGGTTCTAGATAAGAACCGATTGTGATAATAATTTTTTTATCACAATCGGTTTTTATCTAGAACCGATTGTAATGAGTAGGTATTATCACAATCGATTTTGGGAAGAAACCGATTGTCCTGAAAGCATTGGTTATCACAATCAGTTCTTTTCCGCAACCGATTGTAATGAGAAGGTATTATCATAATCGGTTTTGGGAAGAAACCGATTGTGATGAGCACATGAGTTATCACAATCGATTCTTTTCCGTAACCGATTGTGATGATTTTTGGCAACACCATCAGTGCAACCAAGAACAGTTCATTAGAAACATAGTTTTTGTGAGATCCTCCACTCACACATTTCCCCTTCAGGGAAGAAGAAAAAAACAAACTCCAACACAGGCCGCTCTGCTAGAATCCCAGCACAGACCTCTTGTACCCTTCATTCATGCTTTAATATTTGTGCAAAACTTGTATTTTCGGACGATGAACAGTACCAATCTGTTAGAATTCCAACTCGCGGTTCAACTCTCAAACAATTTATATAGACACATGTAGTGATGCAAATTATATATAACAATATAGTAGCATGCATGCAGCAGATAATAATAATATATATACCATTCCACACATTATACTTGTTTTTTTTATCAATAGGACATGAAACATTTTGACTTGGAACAACAGAACATTAGAAAGATACAATGCACAAAAATATAAAAGAGATTCAAAATAGAGTGTAAAGGCAAATTAATAGACTTCATCTGCACTAGGCCAACAACCCTATTATATTAAACAAGCTGTATTTCATTACAATATATCACCACATCCATTGTTTATAATTAGTAAACATATAAAGGGGGACTGCATTACACCTAATATATTAAATTTACTACTCGCGGCTCTAGCCCGAGTAACCCGAGTCAACCGAGTCATCCGAAAGTGACCGAGTCACCCGAAGTCGCCAGAGTCGCTGGAGACTACGCGGACTAGTGATGGTTCATCCTCCGATGATGAACCCGATCTAGACGACGCGCCGGTCCCTATGGTGATCGGCGCGTAGTACTCCTCCACCTTCTCCTCCTCCTCCTCCTCCTTCTCCTCCTCCTCCTCCTCCTTGTCGTCGTCGTCGTCGTCCCCCTCGTCGTCCCCCTCGTAGTCATCGTCGTCCTCCTCGTCGTCGTCGTTGTCGTCGTCATCTCTGGGGCGCTTATTCCTGCTGCCTTTGGAGGCGCCCGGATGGGGTGAGGTGCCGGGAGGGACGACGGAGACAGTGGGCGCCGTGCCACGCCGGAGTGAGGCGCCGGAGGCTGGCGGCGCTACCGGGCGGTGAGGACGGTGGAGGAGGATGGAAGAGAGGCGACTCACGGAGTCGCCGAACTTGCCGGAGATGGTGGTGGCGCTGCCATTGCCGGTCGAAGATGCAGAGAACGAAAGGAGCTATATGGACCGATGTGACCAGGATGCAGAGAACGAAAGGAGTTAAGTATTGTTTGAACGTCAAAATGGCGGGGAAGACGAGGGGGCGAATGGATTTCCGTGTCGGTTCTTATCAAGAACCGACTGTGATGTTGACTTGCTTTCTGATCGGTTCCTTTTGAGAACCGACAGCGATATATTATACGTTTCGGTTCTATAAAGAAACCGGCGATGTTGAGAATCAAATTATCACGATCGGTTTTACATATAAGCGACGGTGATAACTAATTAATCACAAATGGTTCTTCTATAGAACCGATTGTGATGAGGCTCGCTAGGTTTTATATGTACCGCCTGGACTCGAATGAACTTATTAACTCTCGCCGAGTTAGTTCGCTAGGCGATTTCTCTATTTTCCAATTTATCTTACCTGTGGATTTATTCAACAGGTGGGCCCGATTCCTTCGAATCCCTTCAATGTTGTATTAACGTACATTATTCGATTTTGATTTGGTCTCATTAGCAGAGTGTATGGTGGAGGAGATCGGTGCGTTGAAGGTCTCCGTTAATTGAAACCCGTGCTAGCTTGATTAGGAGCTAGATTTCCCTTCGTTTGTGGTTTTCCTCGAAAGGTGACCAGCATTAATTCTTAGAAATCTCTTCAATATTGCAGTAGGACTTAAATTAATTGTTTTAATATTATTAATATGATCAATTATATATAATAGTTAATTAGGCTGCATAACCTATGCGTCTCCCGTTCGAGGGTGCTTGTTTATAAGTATGCTAAAATGGCATATTTATAAATAAGCAGTCTCGAATTGTCCACGTTTTTTGGACAGTTCGAGGATATGTGGCTCGGGCAAGTTCTCTGTTGTACAAAGCTGTAGTGAAAGTTTCGGCTGATCTCCTCTGGCGATGTTCTCCGAATACACATCCTCTTGACATGTTGTCGATACGTGTATTTGGAGAACAGCGAGAAGATCTTTGCCGAAATTTTCTCTAAAGTTTGTACAACATCTTAATTAGGAACTTGCTCGAACCACATATCCTCGAATGGGATTAGGACCTAACCTACTTAGAGATTAGGAGTCATCGTTGGTACGTGCACGCATTTAGCCTGGTCACACGATATACGTTTCTTTAAGATCATTCATTGATTAGGGCATTATTAATTTATTGTTTTGCGGTTTACTTGTAGATGGACCGTGAAGAATGGATGTATCACAAAAGCCGTGTGAGTGCTGAATTTCGTGAGGGAGTTAAGGAGTTCATAAGAATTGCGTAAGAAGATATGGTTATGAGGGGTGTAAAGTTCATATATTGTCCTTGTATTGATTGCACCAATCTCAGGAGATTTAACAACTCATCTCAAATTGAAGGCCATTTGATTCGACGTGGCTTCGTGAGGAATTACACGTGTTGGATCCATCATGGGGAGACAGGTAGTACCCCTGTGATATGCAACGAAGATATGCTGGAAGCCGATCAGGAGTTGGAGCGTGATATGTTTGATGAGGATAATTTAGATCAAATGTTGCGGGATGTGGAGGGAAATTACACGGAAAGAGAGTTCAAAATTTAAAAGCTTGATGGATGACGATGCCAAACCATTGTTTTCAGGTTGCAAAGGGGAATACACCAAGTTGGGTTCGGTCCTTGCATTGTTTGAACTGAAGGCAAAACACCGTTGGACAGATACAAGTTTCAATGCACTTTTAATACTTCTTTCGGATATGCTTCCAGGAGAAACGAGTTGCCAACAAGTATTTATGAAGCGAAGAAGCTATTATGTCCCATGGGAATGGAAATAGAAAGGATACATGCATGTCCAAATGATTGCATACTATACCGCAACGTCCATAAGGAATCACATTTGTCCTGTTTGTGGTGTACCCGATACAAACAAAATGAGAAGCGTAATGACAAGAAGCGTAAGAACCGAATTGACCACGGTGAAGATGTGAAAAAAGGGGCACCGACCAAGGTGTTGTGGTATTTGCCCATCATTCCCGTTTAGAGCGGTTATTTGCAAATCCTAAAGAGGCAAAATTGTTGCGTTGGCATTATGAATCTCGAAAGGAAGATGGCAAGTTGAGACATCCCACGATTCGGCTCAATGGAGAAACATTAATTGGGAACATGAGGAGTTTGGTGCCGAGATGAGGAACATAAGATTTGGATTGAGTACGGATGGTATGAATCCGTTTGGTAATATGAGCAGTCGACACAGTTCTTGGCCAGTTTTGTTGTGTATCTACAATTTGCCTCCTTGGTTATGCATGAAGCGGAAGTATATCATGATGTCGTTGCTAATCTCAGGACCCAAACAGCCGGGTAATGATATTGATGTGTACCTATCACCACTAATTGAGGATTTGGTAAAACTGTGGAATGTGGGGGTTGAGGTGTGGGATGCATACAAAAGAGAGAACTTCACCCTACGTGCTATGATATTTTGCACCATAAATGATTTTCCAGCCTTTGGTAATTTGGCGGGCTATAGCACGAAGGGAGCCAAAGCTTGTCCAATTTGTGAAGAGGACACTGATAGCTTGTGGTCACGAATTCGAGAAAAACGGTGTACATGGGTCACCGTAGGTTTCTACCGAAGTCATCGATATCGTAAGATGGATGACAAATTTGATGGAAAGAGGGAAGTTCGTGCAGCCCGCAGCCTATGACTGGAAGGCAAGTATATTCACGCAGCGTAGAGGATATCGATGTTCGGGATGGTAAGAGCCGTAAATCTGTTAGTCCTAGGACCATTTGGAAAAAGAGTTCGATATTTTGGGACTTACCATATTGGAAGGAGTTAGATGTCCGTCAATGTATTGATGTCATGCTCGTTGAGAAAAATGTTTGTGATAATTTGGTAGGCATCCTGCTGAACATACCGGGAAGACCAAGGATGGTGTGAATGCTCGCCGCGATATGACCTACATGGGGATCGGGCCCAAGCTTGCGGTGATGGAGGAGGATGGAAAAGGGCCGTACATCCTCACTGCATGCTACACCTTATCCAAGAAAGAGAAAGAAGACCTCTGCAAGTGTCTCCACGATATTAAAGTTTCATCGGGCTACTCCGCAAACATTAAGAAGCTTGTGTCTATGGATGATTTGAAGTTGATCGGTATGAAGTCCCACGATCATGTCTTTATGACCCAAATGCTCCCTGTTGCAATCGTAAATATCCTACCGTGATGACGTCGGGTTGGCAATCACGGTTATGCTATTTCTTCAATGCGATTTCATGCAAGGTTATTGATCCCGATATACTGGACAACTTACAAAGTGAGGTGGTGCAGACTCTTTGTCAGCTTGAGATGCATTTCCCCCCGTCGTTCTTCGACGTCATGGTCCACCTCGTTGTTCACCTTATTAGAGAGATTAAGATTTGTGGACCCGCATTCCTGCGTTACATGTATCCGTTCGAGAGGTACATGGGTATATTAAAGTCATACGTGAGGAATAGGTCGAAGCCTGAGGGTAGTATTATTGAAGGTTATGGGGTGAAGAGGTTATTGAGTTCTGCGTGGACTACCTAGGTAAAAGACAACCGATTGGTGTTCCTATATCTCGTCATGAGGGCAGACTTGGTGGCAAAGGAACCATTGGGTCAAATCTAATGAGCCCACAATTTGATATGTACTGTAAAGCGCATTTCACAGTCTTGCAACACAATGTAAGTTCATCCATACATCCAACAAAGACAAGTTGATATTACGGAAGAGAATCCACTTATGGATGAGCTTTCCATCACACGAGAACACAACAATCGATTCCTCACATGGTTCAAAGAAAAGGTGAAGGTCTCCGTTAGTACCGAGGATGTCAAATGGTTGGTGATGGACCAAGATTTAATATCTGAGACATGGCAAGGTTACGATATTAATGGCTACACATTTTATCTTTGAAAGTCAAGATGCAAAGAGTACAGTGCAAAACAGTGGTGTGAGCATAGATGCTTTGTCCGATGATCCAATTAGAGGATCGTCAACTGCAATGAACTGTTACTACGGGATGATCGAAGAAATATGGGAGCTCGACTACGGAATATACCAAGTTCCATTGTTCCGATGTAAGTGGGTGAGACTTCCTCACGGAGTTAAGGTCGATAAGACAGGTTTTACACTTGTTGATCTGAATAGACTGGCCTACAGAGATGAACCGTTCGTCCTCGCAAAGCAAGCAACTCAAGTTTTCTACGTGCGTGATCCGGCCAATCCGAGGTTGCACGTCGTACTTCATGGGAAGAGGAGGATTGTTGAAGTTGAAAATGTCGTAGATGAAGAAGAGTACAACCAATTTGATGAAACACCTCCGTTTGCAGATGGGGCATGTCTTAGCGGTGACGACGGCACACATGGAACACATTACATGCGTGTAGATCATCAAGAAGGGTTGTATTTTAAATAAATTATGTTGTAAGAATTCCTGTATAATGTGGCATTTTGTAGAATATATATGTCAAATGGATCTTATAGTATAGCAAATTTGAAAAAGATTTGACTTTTCGACTCTTTTGAATGAAGATTCTGTTTTAAAAAAAATTAGAAATTGGATCATAGTTATCACAATCGGTTCTTTAGGAAACCGGCACAGATAGTATAATTGCGATCGGTTCTTTTAAAGAACCGACACAGATACTCCACATATTGCGATCGGTTTTTCTATAGAACCGACACAGATACTTAGTATAATTGCGATCTGTTTTTCTATAGAACCGACACAGATACTTAGTATAATTGCGATCGCTTTTTTCTATAGAAACGACCGTGATAAAACCCAGAGCATTTTCATTTCGGCGCGCACACTCAGTTCATTTCGGCGCGCACTGATTTCGTTGCAATTCATTCCACAACCCTAGCTCCACCATCTCCCGCAGCGCCTCCCCTCCGCCTCCTCCCCGGCTCCTCCCACACCCTAGCTCGACCACCTCCCGACCGGGCGCCTACCCAGTGGCGCCTCCCCAGCTCCTCCCCATTGGCGGGTACCCGTGGGCGCCTCCCAGCGCCTCCCCTCTGGGTCCTCCCCCCCGGCGCCTCCCCCCCCGGCGCCTCCCCTCCGGCTCGTCCCCCCCATCGGCTCCTCCCCCATTGCCGACTCGGTTCGGCGCACTGTAAGATGCATTTCGGACTGTGGGCTGTAATTGGTTGTAAATAGCTCGATGATGATTGCTTTTGAATGAGGCTTGATTAATCTAATCATTAAAGGAACTTGCTAGACCTAGAACAACACTGCTCTTAGCTGACAATTTGGTGCCACTTGCTCTTAATGCATTGTTCTAGGGTCAGAGCAGTGCTGTGCTTATTCCTTTATGCTCTTAGCTGACAATTTGGTGGCACTTGCTCTTAATGCATTGTGGTAGGGTTAGATATATTAGTGCTATATTCATTCTGATATTATGCTGTACTTGTTGTTTTCTGTGCTAGAGCAGTGATGTTCTAGGGTTGTGTAATCCTTAAATTTTTAGATGTAAAAGCCGGTGATATATTGGCCATCTAGAAGTTGGACGGCTAATTAATTTAGCAACCCTTCTATAGCAATCTGAGAGCAATCCATCATTGCAATTTGAAACTTGTAACACATGCTATATTATCGCACTTTATTATCGAGTTTAGTTGCGTAACCTATGCGTCTCCCGTTCGAGGGTGCTTGTTTATAAGTATGCTAAAATGGCATATTTATAAATAAGCGATCTCAATTGTCCACGCTTTTTGGATTAGCTGAGGATATGTGGCTCGGGCAAGTTCCTAAGCTGTTGTACAAACTCTAGAGAAAGTTTCGTCAACATCTCCCTGGTGTTCTTCGAATACACACCCTCTTGACCTGTTGTCGAGACGTGTATTTGGAGAACAGCGGGGAGATGCTGCCAAAATTTCCTCTAGAGTTCTACAACAGCTTAGGAACTTGCTCGAACCACATATCCTCCAATGGGATTAGGACCTAACCTAATTAGAGATTAGGAGTCATCGTTGGTACGTACGTACTTAGTCGGTCTACAGATAGACATGTGAATTGCTTTCTATTATGTGAAATTTGAATTGCTTCCTCTCATGAAGTTTAGGTTTGACAATATACGTACTTACTTCGAAATGTCGCAAAGAGAGAGCACCGGCTCAACGCCAGAGAGAGAAGAAGGTCCTGCTACCCCATCGAGGAAGGTTAGAAAGGCCAGAGGACCGAATAAAGGAGCCACAGGGAGAACGCCGCAAGTGCTCCACTTCAATGCTAGGGGGGTTTGCACGGGTCCTGGCCCGTTTAAGGGGCGCTACTCCTCTTTTATCGGCCAATTGGTGAGGGAGCGAGTGCCGATCACAATTAAGGACTGGAGGAAGGAAGTAAGCGTTTACTTGAGCGTAAGAACCGACTGTGGGACGAAGTTAAGGGAAAATGGATTATACCAGAGGAAGATGAAATCAATGCGAGATGGTACGCCTTGAAGAGAATGGTTGTGGCTTTGAGGCATTTCAGGGTGACCATGCATGCCGAGTTCGTGTTGAAAGACCGTACTCCCTTCCAAAGGTATCCATTTGTTACACCCGAGGTTTGGGAGGAGTTCGCAAGGATGAGGAGTACGCCCGAGGCGGAGGAGCTGAGAGAGAAGAATATCGCTATACAGAGGCGTAACACACACGCGCACCACCTCGGTTCCGGTGGAGTGCGTGAGGAAGAAGGCAGAGTGGGTGCGACTAGCCTCTGAGTGTGCAACCTCTGGGACAACGAAGCCTTACTCCCACATATGCGAGGAGCGGGCACGCGACTGGGTATTAGCGAGGATGAAGAAAACCTCTGACGGTCAGATTGTCATTCCAAACCCCGCGACCGCACAGATCGTCACGACCATCGTAAGATATCTAACATAGTACATTGCATATTATATTCCCATTGTATTTTAGTAATAATTTATATTTGCGACTGCGAGGAGGAGGTAAGCTGCAGAAGAGCAAGGAGCATTTGAAAGCCAAGGGTCACGGGACATCCTGTGTTCGGCAATCGAAGCCCGATCATAAGGGGCGGTGCTTGCGCAGTGCGAGGTATACGAAGAGGTCCTTCTTTGTAGAGGAGAGCGCTGGCCCAAAGGCCAGGGCAAGATCATGGGAAGCACGTGAGGCGCGGATCCGCTTGCAGATGAAGGAGGAGTTGAAGGAGGAGTTAAAGGCCGAGATGATGGCTGAGATGATGGCGATGTTCTCCCGAATCAGATTCCTCAACCATCGCCTATGCTACGCCCTAGCAGTGCGCTTCCAATAAGGAAGTGTGCATTCCACACCTCAAGGTAATAAGCTGTTTGAGACCAAAAGGTACATGAGTAAGCTTAACACAGTTATGATGAAGATGTCGATCACTTCTTGCAGGGTCCTGCCAAGTGCCGGCTAGTCCTGATCGACGACGGAATACAGATTGAGGCTGCGCGCGGGGTTGCATTTCCAAGCAAGGAGGATGACACGGTGCATGGTATACCTTTGGGGATGGGCTACATGAGGGTGCAGGTGGACTATGTCCACGATGTTTACATGTCTCATGCCCTGGAGTTCCCCCCGAACGAAGATATCACCACTCTCGGGCAAGCACGGATGTCGTTCATCAAGTGGCCCGCGACGGGTGTCGTAGTGCAAGCACCTCCTCCTGCTGCCGGTACTGCTGGTACTACTGCTACCACTTCTGCTACTGCTGGTACAACTGCTGCTACTGCTACTGCTATCAAGCTATCGCTCATCGCTATTGCTACGCTACTACTCATCGCATCGCTAGTACTGGTATCAAGCATCGTGTCGCTTCCTCATCGCAATCGCTCCTCCTACTATCGCTGCTCCTCCTATTATCGCTCTTTGCTGGTACTACTGCTCCTCCTACTACTGCTGCTCCTCTATCGCAATCGCTTCCCTCCTACTACTCGCCGCTCCTCCTATTCGCTATCAGCTGGTACTATCGCCGCTCCTCGCCTCGCCGCACATGCTCCTGCCCCTGCTACACAACCTGCACCTACGCCTGCAGCTGCACCTCCTGCACCTACGCCTGCAGCTGCAAATGCTGGTGCGCAGGTGGGGCGCAAAAGGACTTCTACCACGATGACGAAAGATACAAAGCAGAGTTCAGAGAGTCCCTCCGTGAAGAAGGCAAAGTTGTCAGAGGGCACAGAGCACCTTGATGATCACAAGCTGTACATACATGGAAAGCCCTTTCTCCCAAGCCAAGAATTGAATTCTTTGGGCTTGTTCACTCGTCACCTACATGGATGGTACATCGATAGGTCACATGAGGCCGAGCCTCGCCACGATTTCATAGTGAAGTATCGAGCGGGCCAATTCCACCGCAACGAGGATGGGACCTTTCGGTCAGTTTTGAGGATCTCAGATTTATGTACAGCTTGAAAGTCAGTCGATATTTCTACCATACGATCCTCGACGCCGTGAGTCTCGCACCATACTCAATCGATGACTATTTATTGATTTTGTATTATATTTTTAACAATTGACATGAATCGCAGGATCATGAGGCAGCGAGCCGTGGCGGTCGACACCACTGTCGGGTTTGTCGACCCGAGATGGTGTCTGCGACCATGGCTAAGTATCAATCGGAGTTCCTTGCAGGATACATCAAGCGTGCATTGCATGAGGAGGCAAAAAGGACTTCATTCTCTTCCCATACCACCAGGAGTATGTACTACTATACAATTCAATTACATGTACACACTTCAACCTTGTATTAACTTATTCTCTTGCATTGTGTACCGCTTAATAAGCAACCATTGGGTTCTACTTGTGGTTGTTCCGAGTCAAAACAAGGTCTACACGTTGAACTCACTCGAAAATAGACCGATGGACTATGCGATCGAGCCTGCTTTTGCGTAAGTAAGTACATTCCTCTAACCTAACACTTTACATATTGAACTACGTTAGGTATTTTTAACCTCAATGCATGGCATCTCTCCAATGTATAGGGCTTTCATGTCTTACGTTGCTGAACGTGGCCGACACAATGATAAACAAGGCACCAAACTCGAGTGGAAGCGCTTCAAGGTACAAGTGTCTATCATAGGATTTTTTTACACCTATTTTTAATTCGTCTCCTAATTTAAGTTTCTTTGTTCACAGTGTCATCAACAAGGGTGCGATGATCTGTGTGGCTTTTACGTGATGCATCACATGCTGATTTTGGTTGGTCGCTCACATCTTTTCCCTAAGGTATAGAGCAGATTATTTGCACTATTGTCTATGTGATATTTGTTTACAAGCATAATACTATCAGCATGTTTTTGTTCCAATTTAAGACTTAAATATATTAGTGCACTACTATCTATTTTGCAGGACCTTGATATCATCCGGAAGAGCCTAACCAACGCTGATCTCAAGAAATTACGAGACCATTTATGCCAGTGGTACTGGACAGAAGTTATAACGGATGATGGTAGATATAGAGACCATTCAAGCAAATACTAGTCCATAAAGTGTAAACAAAATTTATCTGAATGTGAATGTGATCTGTTACAGATTGTAAACAATATTAATTTCAATGTAATGTGTGTAGATTGTGATGTATATGTTCTGTGATATTGTGGATTGTGATGAATGTGTCATGTTGTCAATGCGAGGCCATTTTCGGACGATGGACAATAACATCATCACAATCGGTTCTTGGTTGGAACCGATTGGGATAAATCTGATATCTGTCGGTTCTTCTTTGGAACCGATTGGGATATTTTTAGTATCGCAATCGGTTTGCATAAAGAACCGATTTTGATAATATTCTTATCCCCATCGGTTTCAATAAAAAACCGATTGTGATAATGTAATAATTTGAATCGGTTCTAAAAACGAACCGATTGTGATATTATACTTATCCCCATCGGTTTCAACAAAAAATCGATTGTGATAATGTACTCATTTGTATCGGTTCTAAAAAAGAACCGATTGTGATATTATACTTATCTCAATCGGTTCTAAGCGAAAACCGATTGTGATAAGTGTAAATATCACAGTCGGTTCCTAAAAAGAACCGACAGTGATAATGTATTATTAGTGTCGGTTAAAAACCGACTGTGATATATCTACCTTATCACTGTCGTTGAACTTTGTATCGCCACCAAAACCGACTGTGATGACCAAAAAGAACCGATTGTGATGTACGGATCTGTAATAGTGTACTCACATTTTCCAAAATCTTTGCAAAAACAAAACTATACTTGACATTATTCCCCAGACTGCTCTTGATCGTGGGCTTAGCTAATTGATTAGATTTAAATCTCTACAGAGAGTGTACACTTTATTCACATGACACATTCTAGCAATCATGTTAACCATGCCGCGCGATACACATAGTACCTATTTTGCTAGATTGTGACGAAACCATTCAACTAGCTAGAGCCTAACCTTGCACCAGCTCTAGTGATGTCTAACCCTTGCTATGGTGGTGGAAATACTAACCTTTACACACAATACTAATGATGGTTTACGCCCCATCGCATCTTTTGAAAATCCAGACCCGTGCACATAGTACTAGCGATGGTTTACGCCCCATAGCAAGGCATACACCAATGTATTGGAATGCTTTAGTCCCAATGCTTCGGTGAAGGGAGCACCTACGAACGACACCTTACACCCAGTTTGTCCTTACTACTTTGGCCTACAAATAATATAATGTTAAACTTCAACTAATTTACTAAGTTGAGGCTATCTCATACTAGCACATGTGGTTGTACAAATTGACCCAGGTGATAGCATCAAGTTTGGTCCTTAGGTTCACTCAAGCGAGAATCTCCCCCTATCTACATGCAAGTCCATCCCTCGCATAGTGCAAGTCCATCCCTTGCACAACCAGTTATACATATATCTCGCTTGTGTCCAAATCATAAATTTTATTCTTATTTTTACCAGAATATCAATGACTTTTAACCATGTCCAACCAATTTCAAATTTGATCAACTAGCATACCCATCCTTTCAACGTCTGTAGCATAACTAAGCATATGCTATTAATACTCGATTATACTCATTTTTCATTTCATAGAATGTATAAACCTACCCTAGGGTTAAACAATGTTCTCATGTCAATAATATTAAAGAAATCTCACAATTTCTGGAATACAACTACCGATTCCCACAATATAGTAACTTTATAGAAAGTACACGCATGCATAATAATTTGATAAAACAACATAAACACAATAAAATATGGGATCAAAATGATCAAAGGAGGATGCTTGACGTGTTGCTTGTTGTCAAGTGAGTAATTGGGGTTGGTGGTGGGATCGTCATCGATGTAATCATATTTGTTGGCATCTATGCGTCGTTCGAGAATAAGCATGATAAAACATCAAAATAGCATGCTTTAAAATAGGGCAAAACAAAATCAGATGTAAAAACCAAATTGAAGCTTACCCAAAGTGATGTGTGTGGTTTTGAAATTTTGGGGATAACATATCGTGCATGCTGGTTCTATTAGTTCTCTTATTCACAATTTGGGCCTTTTCGTATTATTAAGCCAAAAGACAACTTAGGGTTTATTCTAGGGAATGATTCCTTGACTTTTATGTATATATTATTTTTATTCATAAAATTTAAGAAGCTAAAATTATAATTATGTAAATGATTAATTACGAATTCAAAGGCTACATTTGGTTGGATTCATTTAAATGCAATATCAAGTTATCTTGTACTGGTGTGTGTAGATATATAAAGAATATTTCTTGAAGGTTTATGATACTATTATAGGACTTCATTTTTATGAATTTTTCATTAAGTTAAGCTTTATTTTAAAGGTGTTAAGGACTAGTTGCATAATTTGCTCATATTTCACATTTTCAATACTGCTTGAATATTTCTAAATCCTAAACATGTATAAATAGTGCATAGGTCCTAAATATTTCTAGATACACAATATGATAATCTTTTTTAAAGACACTAGGAATTAGTCTCACCGAATTGGAATTTAATTTGCACAAGTTATAATCATTTAGATTTTGCATTATTGAAATTTGACAATTTTGGCATTTAGTACAAAGTAAGTCTAAATTCAAATATTTTTACATATTTGGAGAGCTTATGACAAAAGGGTTGTGATAAAATTTATATCATAAAATTTTGAGTTGATTCATGAAAAGTTTTATATAGAGCATACTTTCGGCCTAAAGCTTAATTTTGAGCTCATTTACAGTACAGTGACCAAAACTAAAATATTTTTATATACAGATTCTTGTTGATTTTACACTAATTTAGAGACTTGTCTCACTAAATTTGGAGTTTCCTAGTATAAGTTGTAAGCATTTAAATGCTCTTAGTTTTGAAAAATCTAGGAAAATGGAAAAATTATGCTTTCTTACTTTGAAGAAATACTTTACCTTTTTGCGGATTTTCAAATTACTCATGGTGACTGATAGCGTGGCCCCACCCATCAATAACTAGGTGCAAGTGATCCACTGATGGTTCGGGCCCGCCCGTTAGTGGCACGAGGTAGAGCAACTCGGAGGCGAGCTCACTGGCGACGGAGTGGGGCCGGCGGCTCAGTGAGTAGGAGGGGGAAGTGTGGGACTAAGGGGATTGGTCAATGGCGGTGGAGCAATGGCAAGGCAAGCTGGCGGCAATGGACAATGGTGCTCAATAGTGACTAAAGCCAGGAGTGAAAGGGGAGGCCGTTCGTGCTCGGCCAAGTGGGGATTAAGCATCTGGGTGCTAAGAGGGACCAGATGAACTTCCTTGGAGTGGCAAAGGAGCTATAGGCTCAGCTGGCAATGTGCCACCAGAGGTGAAGAAGAAGAGGAGGTTCTAGTGGTGGCACGGTCGGTTTCAGCTGCAACCATGGCAAGCACAAGACTTAAGGAACTAAGAGGAAGCTTAGTGCAAGGGGAATCAAACGGTGGCCTCAACAGGCGACAGAATTGCATAGAGGTGCTCGCCGGCCTTGTCCCTATGCTCTAGTGAGTTTTTCGAGCACACGGCGATGGGGGCGAGGTGGGGCGAGCAAGGGAGGTAGGTGAGGCTCGAGAAGGCTTAAATGCGGTAGTTGGCAAAGTGGGCAACGCACAGCATGGGCAGGGCGAACCTGGCGAGGCGAGGCTGGGGGTGGCCGGGTGGCGCGCGCGCTCTACCGTGCCCATGCATGGCGTGCGCATAGTGTGGCTATGTCACAGCATGGCAAAGAGCAAGGGGGCAGGGAGGCTGGACGGTGGGGTCCCCGGCTAGTAGTGGTGATGCCGATCAATTCATTGAATAGCTTGTCAACACACATCGCTCCACCAAATTCTAAACTTTAATTAATTTGGCTTGGCTAGTTGTGGGAGACTTTTTAGGGCTTTATATGATTAAAAAATTTCTAAAATTTTTTGTGTAAATTGTGTATTTTAAAAAATTATTTACTAGGTTGGATTGTTTGGGATTTTTACAAGTTTCTTTAGAATGCTCAATTTGAAGGAAAAGAAAGTTTAAAGTAGCAATTGAATTCCAAATCAAGTAAATTTAGTAGAAATTCTCAAGATGCATATTAAGGCATGCCAAATCACTTTATTCATATTTTATATTTCTTACGGTGTTACAGCTTTCATCTTCATTTTATTGTAATGTTGATGGTTTTCAAGGCAAAATCCATTTCATTATTTTCATAGTTCGTCCTGAAAGCTGTCATGCTCTGATTTATCGGTTCCACTTCATCGTCATACCTAATGAGAATACCATAGGTAGCCTATTTTCACTTTGGTCTTATGCAAGAACAGGACCAGAGTGATCATGTTCCAGTATAAGACTAGAATGAAAATAGGTTGCATGTGGTATTCTCATTCGGGAATGAGGATGAAGTGAAAGAAATAAATCAGAGCATAACAACTTTGATGATGAACTATAGAATGAAATGGATTTTTCCTTCCAATCCATCAACATTATAATAAGAAAGGAGATGAAAGTTCTATAAAACTTCATATTTTAAGATGATCCTGATCAGGTAAGCTGTTGCCTCGATGCATCTAGGATGTTCAGTATTATATTACAAATATATAATTGGTTGTGCCTTGTAAATATCATTGCAAAAATATCTAAGAAGAAGAAAATTTTGAACAAAAGATATTAACGATGGAAGTTCTGCCAAAGGAGGTAGGAAAAATATTTGGTTCCAACAAGCCAGGCAGCATTCAGTCATTGGACTCAAGATGAGCAAATATTAAGGATAATATCAGGTGACAATACATGAACAAAATATGATACCACAAATATCAACAAGCGTATATTGGGAAACCACATTATTTTATAGATCAAAATAAGAAGACCTTAGGGCTTTTTCATGTCTGCCATCACATGTGCCATTGCTTCCGCAACAGAGACTTTTCGATTCTCTCTGAAGCTCTATAACTGTAGCACAGGGCCCAATTGTTTGACACCAATAACCGATTGATCTCTAATCATATCTCTTGATCCCTATAAAAGCGATCATGTTGTTGTGAAAAGGGTGTCTGGGTATATTATCAGTAACCATATCGAATTAAGTACTAGAAACCTTTATATTACCTCTATAAGCTTAGCTTTGGCTTCTTTGAGCTTTGCATTCACCCTGCAGTAGTCCTTAATGATGAGTGCCGTGTCAAGAGATTCAATATCTTGCAATTTGTCATATATGTCTTTTAGTTCTTGTTTCATCTCATAAATCTTTTATGTCAACTCAAAATTTCCCTTCAGTTGTTCTATCTCCACCCCAAGTTATTGTTTAGCTTCTAATAGCTTTTCCATGTCGCCAACTTTACTAAATCAGATTTCAATTAATTTAGAGGGGATGTAGAAAGACATAACTATGAGTGGGGAGCACTTCATCTATCAGGCATAGTACTCCGAAGCAGCAAATAGATCCATGTGTGTGTACCCATGCTAGGATAGTAGTTTCGTCATGCATCATGTACTTAAGTAATGATATGTAAGTACACCCTCCACAAATTTCCATTTATGATCTAAGCTTTGCTTGCCTTTGGGATTACTTCACACAACATGTACTTAAGTAATGATATGTAAGTACACCCTCCACAAATTTCTTACACACCAATATATGTGCAGGCATTAAAACAATATGTCAATAAAGTCTTCACATTCAACAACAAATGGTTATATGAGTTGCATGCACCAAAAATAACAGTCCTCAAAATTCATGTTCAGACATTTGTAAGACCTACAATAAAATGTTCTAAAGTAGGGAGTCTAGAGTCCCACTATTGGATCTATCTAATCTATTTCACCTATGCACCTTGAGGACCTTAACCTCCTGAATATAACTTACATGCATAACCTGACAAATCTTAACACACACTAGCCTCCAATACATGCATAGACATACATACACTAGCCTCATCAAGGTCAAATCACCACCAAGATATCGAAACTTGCATCCAACCCCAATCCTATCAAGGAATAATAATATTTCAACAATGTCTTACACACACTAGCCTCATCAAGGTCAAATCACCACCAAGATATTGAAACCTACATCCAACCCCAATCCTATCAATGAATACTAGGATTTCAACGTCCTACACACACTAGCCTCATCAAGGTCAAATCACCACCAATATATTGAAACCTGCATCCAACCCCAATCCTATCAATGAATACTAAGATTTCAACAATGTCTTGGCAAAACCCACATATAAGTCTAGCTAACGTCTAGTAGTTTTAGGGTTCGGTGTTGCTGTGACACCACGGAGTGTCGTAATCTTATAAAATATGGATGTTGAGGTCAAAACATTATAAAATATGTAAATGGAGGTTAAAACTTTAAGTTATGCCGTTTATAGCGTGTTTTTGGGCCGTTTTCGGGTGTTTGGGCCTCTCCGGGGGACTTTTGGCCTTGGGGGTTGAGTTGGGCCTCCGGTGGAAGGGTTTGGGCCCAAGGGGGGACTTTTGGGCAGCCAAATCTGGCCCCCACCCCTTGGTGCGCTGTAACACCCCAAAATTTTGCTTTTCTTAAATTCATGTGTGATTTGGCACTTTGGTGAATTTTTGGAATTTTCTGGAATTTATTTGGATTTATTTGGAATTTATTTGAATTTATTCCATTTTGAAATAATTAAAGAATTAAACTTTGCAAATAAAATTTTGTTGGAAATATTTTATTTGAGTCCAAAATGCCCCAAAGTATTTTCCAGAATTTTTCTGGAATTTTTCTGAGTCTTTTGCTATTTTTAATGAATTAAATGAATTACTGGGAATTATTTTAAATATTAAATCGCTGGAAAATCCAAACCGGGTTTGCACTGTTCATCCGACCGAGCCCGAGTCAGACTCGAGTTCGAGTCCGACCCGAGCCAGCCGACTCGACCGAACCACGTTCGAACCCAAACCCACGGGGACCGTCGGATCTAGATCCAACGGTCATGATCGACCCGACCCCGACCCGAGCCGTGTCTGGACCGGACCCGGTCGCGCCCGTGCGATCGTGGCCGTGGATCGTACCACGTGGACGGCTCCCGTGTCATCTTCCCCGTCCGTCTCCGACTCGGAGAGCTCCGCCGCCGTGTGTCCCGCTAGGGTTCCGGTTTGTGCGCATCCCGAGGGTATTTAAGGCGTGAGACAGCCCAGGTGGCTCTTTGCCGTCTTGCACCGTGCCCCCTTCTCACCTCGCCTGAGCCGCCGCCATCACCCCGCTAGAGCTCGCCGTAGTTGCTTCTCTCTGCCGCCGCGTTCTTTTGCCGAATCCGCCGCCGTCCGCCGTCCTCCGCCGCGCTGGTGGCCAGATCCGTGTAACACCCCAAAATTTTTGCTTTTATTGAATTCATGTGTGATTTGGCACTTTGGTGAATTTTTGGAATTTGCTGGAATTTATTTGGATTTATTTGGAATTTATTTGAATTTATTCCATTTTGAAATAATTAAAGAATTTAATTTTGCAAATAAAATTTTGTTGGAAATATTTTATTTAAGTCCAAAATAATCCAAAATATTTTCCAGAATTTTTCTGGAATTTTTCTGAGTCATTTGCTATTTTTAATGAATTAAATGAATTACTGGGAATTATTTTAAATATTAAATCGCTGGAAATTCAACTCGGGTCGAGTATCGCTCATCCGATCGAAGTCGGAACCCGAAGTCGGACTCGAGTCCGACCGAGCCGATTGACTCGACCAAACCAAATCCCAACCCTAATCAATCCCAACCGTTGGATCAAGATCCAACGGCCGAGATCCGCCTGCACGGTTCGAGCCGTATCCGCCCGGATCCGATCGCGCCGTCGCGATCGTGGCCGTTGATCGTGCCACGTGGGCGGCTGTCGCGTCATCGTCTCCGCCGAGTCCGGCCGGACTCCGCCGCCGCGCCCGCCGCCGTAGAATTAGGTTTCCGCCTCGCACGAACGCCGAGGCTATTTAAAGCCCTGGTCATGCCCCGAGGTTGCCCTCATCCTTGCGCACTGCTCCCGAGCCATCTCGCCGAAAGCCGCCGCTGCTAGTTTCGCGGCGAGCTCGCCAGAGTTGAGCGCCACTCCGCGCTGATTTTGCCTCGTCTCGCCGCCGTCCGTCGTCTTCCGCCGAAGGAGCCTGAGCGGAACCCGGCCAGGCGCACTGAAGAGACCACTCACTTCGCCGGACGACCGAGCGCCGCGTCGGGCTCGTCGTCGTCTCCGTCTCCGGTGGCTGCAGCTCCGCCCGCGTCGCCATCGCCCTCGCGAACTCATGCGGCCGTCCGATCTTGATCGTGCGGTTGAGGTGAGTTCACGTGTTCCAAACCCGATTAGATCTGGACCGTTGGATCAAGATCCAACGGTTCACAATCGCCACGTGCCGTGGTAGTGATTATTATAGGATTAGATCTGGACCGTCCGATCTAGATCGAACGGCCCACGATCATCGAGTAGATTCAACACGTTAACCCTGGATCTAATCGCGGCCGTTGAATTCCAAATCAACGGTCGAGATTGCGCCACGTGTCGGGAAGTTGGACCGACGCGGTCAGCGCCGTCCACGCGCGCGTGCGTGTGACGCTGACACGCGGGGCCCGCGTGTCAGAGGGCCCGCATGTCAGCGGCTGACCCAGCCAAGCGCTGACGTCACCCGAGTGGGCCCACATGTCAGCGACACGTAGAATCGTGGACCGAGTCCACGGTGGACCCGAGCCAAGCGTGGACCAAGTCCATGGACCGGCTGACGTCAGCCAACCAATCAGAGGCTGCCACGTGTCCCTGCTGACGCAATAAATGATTTTCCGAAAAAGAAAATGATTTAATAAATCGGTTTAATAATTGATTTGAATTTCAAAACTTCAAACGCTTATAACTTTTGCGTTTCAACTCCGATTTGAGTGATTCAAATTTCTAAATTTGTATAAAATTGAGATCTACCTAAATATGAATTTTATTTAATTTTTGGACTAAAGTTTTCCTCTGTAAAATTATTTAATTGATTATTTAAACTTTAAATAATCATAACTTTTAACGTCTTAACTCCAAATTTGATTTATTCCAGTTTCTAAAAATCCATAAAATTATGTTCTTTCTGTTTATGGATTTTATTTGGATGTTTGGACACTTTTTGCCTATTGTTTATTTGTGTATTTGCTATTTGCACGCTTTACGAGTAGACGTTGAAGTGCCGGAAGGATTCGAAGGAGAAGTATTGACTCAGGATCCAACTCAAGACCAAGAGCAAGTACTTTTTGAAGGCAAGTTATGCTTTGACCATATTGATCCCATTTTGAAACCTATTTTGATTTAAACTATTGCATGCTAGTTCAATTAGAAAAATACTTGGTTTAAACATGGGGGTTAGATAAATACCAATTTGCTGTATGACACCTTGATTATTTAAGTATGTGCCATGACCCTTGTCACCCTAGTTGTGGATTACTAGTTGGACATTATTAAATTGCCAACCTGGGTTTAGACCGTTGTAGTATACTGCTTAGACCTGCTACGTGTTCATGACATGATTTTGGACAATCAAATGTTAATATTGACTTAATGATATATTGAACCTGTTTTGGAAAAGTATCATGTGATGTTGATGGCACGTGGTGCATGGTAATCAACTGGGGTTTGATAAACGATTTTGGCCAGGGCATGTGGCAAGAGTAATCAGGTGGGCCAGTTGTGGCATTGGGGATGTTGATTTGGTTCTTCGGGTAGTCTTGCCCTGGTCACCCTAAGGACTTAACCTTGCAAGCCTTTGAACTGGGTCTAAACGTGCAACCACATGTCTGTAATGGGACAGACCTAGTTGACTAAGTTGCTAATAACGCACTGTGGGACCTCGGGAGGTCAACTACACCCTTTGTGTAAGTTGTACGGGGAGCGCATCGGGTGAGGCCAGTACCCATCTAACGGTTGATTGGCCTAGACTTCGCCTTAGCGAAGGGAAGGGTTAGTCTTGCGCAATAACCTGGGAGGACCACTTGTATTGTTAGAGGTTTCCGAAAGACTTTGTTACTGAACTCGCCTTTGTGGTGTTTGACTCAGTATCTTGTGGGTAAAGTGCATAACCTCTGCAGAGTTTAGAATCTATTCGAATAGCCGTGTCCGCGGTATTGGACATCGCTCGGGAATTACAGTCAAGGGTTAGATTTTCTCAAAAATCACTTTGGTTTGAAAAGTTGGGTTGGTTTAATAATGCAGATGATGGAAATGTGGTTTAGGATGGGAAAAATGTTTATTAAACTTCTTGAAAAGTTATTTACGCTTTACTTATTTCTCTTTCTGAATCTACTTATATTACTTTTCAAATGTCATTTCGCAAATATACCTTGAGCTATTCCTTTGTACCAAGCCATGCATATAGTATATTAGCTTGCATTACAGGCATGACTTGTCGAGTACCAAGTACTCACCCTTGCCTCAACACAACACCAGTTGAAGAGGAGACTACGCCAGCTTCGGAGGAGGAATTCCAAGAGGATCCGTCTACTTAGGGATGCGAGCCCAGTTAGTTGCCTGTGGTATACTGGATGGCGCCACGAAGCTATTTGATTTTCCGCTGCTATTCTTTTTCTCTGAATAAGTTTCGCCTTGCGAGGCATATATTTGTAACTTGGCCATAAGGTCGAGTAACCAGTTTGGTTATTTAAATAAAGTACTTTGATAATATCGATTGTATGATTGTGATATTTACCAATGTTAAGACTGTGTGCACTAGCGCGTTCCTGGACTAGTGCTGAATACACAGAGGGTCCGGATTTGCAAATTCGGGGTCCCGACAGAGGTGGTATCAGAGCCAGGTTGACTGTAGGCTCAACCCTAGCTAGAATGGTCGTAGTGAGGATAAAACCTATTTTCTAAAAGCTAAAAAAAAATTGTCAAGATAAGAAATGACATCTCGACTTATCCCCTTCTCTCTTTTCTTGTCTCTTGCTGAAATTTCCCCTTACCTTGTCACAATTTAAAAATTCCGAGTTCTTACGTCAAGCACTCTTGTGACGGATGGAGGAAGAGTTCAACTACGTTGATCTGGGAGTTGGTCACGCTGCAGAACTTTGGCATATGCTCTGCACTCTCGGAGATTTTGAGAAGCCCCAATACCAAGTGGAAGTGATCGGACAAGCGGGATTGATCAAGGCTTGTGACGTGAGGATTGAGGTACTGCTAGGAAAAAGGGCCAGGCAATCGCCCGATACACTGACCTTTGCCAGAGATCTACAATGCAGATGGGTATCCAAGAAGTATCCACGACGAGCAATGCGGCACATTACCCGTATCTACGCCAGAGAATTGAGAGTACGGTGTTCCGTTACCATCCACGCAGCGATAACCTTCTTGACCAAGGCGATTCGGGATGAGGATGCCACGGTTACAGCTTGGCACGATTTGTCGCCGCCAGGAGGATGTACTAGATAATACAAGCAAGGAGCTACAGAAGGCCCGCAAGGAGATCACGACAGAGAAGAACAGATGGCGGGAAGCTCAAGAGTATGTGGCACACCTTCTACGAAGGATTGACGAGTTGGAGATGACCTTGTACGGACGCACTCCGAGCCAAGATTTGAGCTACACGAGCCAGATCCAGAGGAGTCGATCTCGATGAGGACACCGCTTCTTCGACTACCATAGAGGACACACGATTCTTTGGACATGGCGATCGTTTCGCGCCTATGCCACAGCACCCGTACCCAGGCCGTGGAGGTTTTCTCGAGGAGTGAGCATAGGTTCTATAGTGAGACTCCTTCGCCGAGTCGCGTCATAGAATAAAGAGTCACCCTTTAGGCGTTAGACTCCAGAATTAGTTCGATTTGGATTTGCTTTGTTTGCTGAGTGTGCAGTATGTGTTGCAAGGCCCTTAGGCATTGTAAGCAACCATACCAAGTTATTAATAATAAAGTTGGACCTTAAAGTTACCCCTTTCGCCCCGCATAAGTTCCATGTTACTTGTCTATTCTTGTTTCCCTCTCATCTCTAAACCTAGAGCAAACCGACAGATGGTGAACACCCGTGGAAACCTTGGAAGCAATGGGAGTGGTTCTCGCCCAGCAGAAAACCCCAATGATGGAGCACCAGCACCGCCACTGGATATGCAGAATTTCGGAGCTTTTCTTGCTGCCCAGACTCAGTTAATGCATGCTATGATGCAACAAATGCAACACGTCACCGCTCAGGCCACTGCTAATCAAGTTAATCAGGGACCACGCCGTAATCTGAGACTATCGAGTTCATGAGAACCCACCCACCCACTTTCTCTGGGAATGCCAATCCATTGGAGGCCGATGATTGGTTAAGATCAATCGAGAGGAAGCTACACATAGCTCAATACACGTGAAATGAGAAGGTACTCTACGCTTCTCATCACCAAAGGAACAAATGGCCGAATGGTGGGAGAACTTGTGCCACGCAAGAGAACCCTCAAGATATCACTTGGGAAGAGTTCCACAATTGCATTCGACAAGATCACGTGCCTGAAGGAATCATGGACCTTAAGAAGGAGGAGTTCAGAGCATCAAGCAAGGTAATCAGCCGGTGGCCGACTACGAACAAGTTCACACAGCCTAGCACGCTACGCACTGAGGATGTAGCGACAGATAAATCCAGACAGTCTCGTTTTATGAAGGGACTTAACTCAGGATTGCAAGTAGGATTGATCACCCACACCTTTCCAGATTTCCAAGAGTTGGTGAATAAGGCGCTTATTCTTGAGGACAAGCGCAAGGAACTGGATGAGAACAGGAAGCGCAGGATGCAACAAAGAAGGATCACGCCAGGAACGCATAAATACCGAGAGTTGCACCAAATCAATTCTTCGATTCCAACCACGTAATGCAACAAGGACACCATCCTCAAGACCAAGACACCGCCAATCGTAACTACGGACTTCAGCCCGCTAGAAACACTACTCCAGGCAGTCAGCGGTTGCCACATGTCCAATCTGACGCAATAAATGATTTTCCGAAAAAGAAAATGATTTAATAATTCGGTTTAATAATTGATTTGAATTTCAAAACTTCAAACGCTTATAACTTTTGCCTTTCAACTCCGATTTGAGTGATTCAAATTTCTAAATTTGTATAAAATTGAGACCTACTTAAATATGAATTTTATTTAATTTTTGGACTAAAGTTTTTCTCTGTAAAATTATTTAATTGATTATTTAAACTCTAAATAATCATAACTTTTGCATTTTAACTCCAAATTTGACGATTCCAGTTTCTAAAAATTCATAAAATTATGTTCTCTCTGTTTATGGATTTTATTTGGATGTTTGGACACTTTTTGCCTATTGTTTATTTGTGTATTGCTATTTGCACGCTTTACGAGTAGACGTTGAAGTGCCGGAAGGATTCGAGGGAGAAGTATTGACTCAGGATCCAACTCAAGGCCAAGAACAAGTACTTTTTGAAGGCAAGTTGTGCTTTGACCATGTTGATCCTATTTCGAAATCTATTTTGATTTAACCTATTGCATGCTAGTTCAATTAGAAAATACTTTATTTAAATATGGGGAATTAGTTAAATACCAATTTGCTGTATGACACCTTGATTATTTAAATATGTGCCATGACCCCTTGTCACCCTAGTTGTGGTTTACTAGTTGGACATTACTAAAATTGCCAACATGGGTTTAGATCGTTGTAGTATACTGCTTAGACCTGCTACGTGCTCATGACATGATTTTGGACAAACAAATGTTAATATTGACATAATGATATATTGAACCTGTTTTGGAAAGGTATCATGTGATGTTGATGGCACGTGGTGCATGGTAATCAACTGGGGTTTTTGATAAATAGTTTTTGACCGGGGCATGTGGCAAGAATGATCAAGTGGGCCAGTTGTGGCACAGGGGATGTTGATTTGGTTCTTCGGGTAGTCTTGCCCTGGTCACCCTAAGGACTTAGCCTTGCAAGCCTTTGAACTGGGTCTAACGTGCAACCACATGTCTGTAATGGGACGGACCTAGTTGACTAAGTTGCTAATAACGTACCTGTGGGACCTCAGGAGGTCAACTACACCCTTTGTGTAAGTTGTACGGGGAGCGTCTGGGCCGAGGCCGGTACCCATCTAACGGTTGATTGGCCTAAACTTCGCCTTAGCTAAGGGAAGGGTTAGTGTGCAATAACCGGGGAGGACCACTTGTATTGTTAGAAGTTTCCGAAAGACTTTGTTACGGGAACTCGCCTTTGTGGTGTTTGACTGTATCTTGTGGGTAAAGTGCATAACCTCTGCAGAGTGTAGAATCTATTCGAATAGCCGTGTCCGCGGTATTGGACATCGCTCGGGAATTACAGTCAAGGGTTAGATTTTCTCAAAAATAACTTGGATTTGAAAGGTTGGGTTGGATTAATAATAATGTTGATGGAAATGTGGATTAGGATGGGAAAGATGTTTATTAAACTCCTTGAAAAGTTATCTATGCTATACTTGTTTCTACTGCTTTCGAATCTACTTATACTACTTGTCAAATGCTGTTTACTGCAAATATACCTTGAGCTATTCCTTTGTACCAAGCCATGCATATAGTATATTAGCCTGCATTCTGTGCATGACTTGCTGAGTACCAAGTACTCACCCTTGCCACAATACAACACCAGTTGAAGAGGAGACTACACCAGCTTTGGAGGAGGAGCTCCAAGAGGAACCGTCTACTTAGGGAAGCGAGCCCAGTCAGTTGCCTGTGGTATACTGGATGGCGCCACGAAGTTATTTGATTTTCCGCTGCTACTATTTCTCTCTTAATAAGTTTCGCCTTGCGAGGCGTATATTTGTAACTTGGCCATAAGGTCAAGCAACCAGTTTGGTTATTTAAATAAAGTACTTTATTAGTATCGAATGGTATGATTGTGATATTTACCGATGTTAAGACTGTGTGCACTAGCGCGTTCCTGGACTAGTGCTGAATACACAGAGGGTCCGGATTTGCAAATTCGGGGTCCCGACAGAGGTGGTATCAGAGCCATACTGACCGTAGGCTCAACCCTAAGCTAGAATGGTCGTAGTGAGGATAAAACCTATTTTCTAAAGCTAAAAAGTTGTCAAGATAAGAAATGACATCTCGACTTATCCCAGTCTTTCTTTTCTTGTCTCTTGCTGAATTTTCCTTACCTTGTCACGATTTAAAAATTTCGAGTTCTTACGTGAGCACTCTTGTGACAGATGGAGGGAGAGTTCAACTACGTCGATCTAGAGGTTGGTCACGCCGCAGAGCTTTGGCATATGCTTCAAACTCTCGGAGATTTTGAGAAGCCGCAGTACCAAGTGGAAGTAATCAGACAAGCCGGATTGATCAAGGCTTGTGACGTAAAGATTGAGGTACCTGCTAGGAAGAAGGGCCCAGGCAATCGCCCGATACACTGCACTGCCAGGAGGTCTACAATGCAGATGGGTATCCAAGAAGTCTCACGACGAGCAATGCGGCATATTACCCGTATCTACGCCAGAGAGTTGGAGAGCACGGTGTTCCGTTATCACCCGCGCAGCAATAACCTTCTTGACCCGAAGGCGATTCAGGATGAGGATGCCATGGTTACACAGTTGGCACGACTTGTTGTCGCCCAGGAGGATGTACTCGATGATACAAGCAAGGAGCTACAGAAGGCCCGCAAGGAGATCACGACAGAGAAGAACAGATGGCGGGAAGCTCAAGAGTATGTGTCACACCTTCTGCGAAGGATTGACGAGTTGGAGATGGCTTTGTACGGACCAGAACCAGAGCCAGTACTCGAGCTACACGAGCCAGATCCGGAGGAGTCAGATCTCGATGAGGACACTGCTTCTTCGACTACCACAGATGACACAGTTGCGGGACATGGCAATCGTTTCGCGCCTATGCCGCAGCATCCGTACCCAGGCCGTGGAGGTTTTCTCGATGAGTGAGCGTAGGTTCTATAGTGAGACTCCTTCGCCGAGTCGCGTCATGGAATAAAGAGTCACCCTTTAGGCGTTAGACTCCAGTGTTAGTTCGATTTGGATTTTCATTGTTTGCTGAGTGTGCAGTATGTGTTGCAAGGCCCTTAGGCATTGTAAGCAACCATACCAAGTTATTAATATCAATAATAAAGTTGGACCTTAAAGTTACACCCTTCGCCCCGCATAAGTTCCATACTACCTGTCTATTCTTGTTTCCCTCTCATCTTTAAAACTTAGAGCAAATCGACAGATGGTGAACACCCGCGGAAACTTTGGAAGCAATGGGAGTGGTTCTCGCCCAGCAGAAAACCCCAATGATGAAGCACCAGCACCGCCAGTTGATATGCAGAATTTCGGAGCTTTTTTCAAGCTCGGACTCGATTGATGCATGCTATGATGCAACAAATGCAACACGCCACCGCTCAGGCCACAGCTAATCAAGTCAATCGTGATAACGCCGTAATACAAGATCACAAAGTTCATGAGGACTCACCCACCCACTTTCTCCGGAATGCCAATCCATTGGAGGCCGATGATTGGTTAAGGTCAATTGAGAGGAAGCTACACATAGCTCAATGCATAGGAAATGAGAAGGTACTTTACGCTTCTCATCGCTTGGAAGGAACAAATTACCGAATGGTGGGAGAACTTTGTGCCACGCAAGAGAACCCTCAAGATATCACTTGGGAGGAGTTCACAAATGCGTTTCACAAGATCACGTGCCTGAAGGAATCATGGACCTTAAGAAGGAGGAGTTCAGAGCATCAAGCAAGGTAATCACCAGTGGTCGACTACCGAACAAGTTCACAGCTAGCACGCTACGCACTGAGGATGTAGCGACAGATAAAGCCGCATACCTCGTTTTATGAAGGGACTTAACTCAGGATTGCAAGTAGGATTGATCACCCACACCTTTCCAGATTTCCAAGAATTGGTGAATAAGGCGCTTATTCTTGAGGACAAGCGCAAGGAACTGGATGAGAATAGGAAGCACAGAATGCAACAGCAGGGATCACGCCAGGGAACGCAATAGCGTCTGAGAGTTGCACCAAATCAATTTTTCAGATTCCAGCCACAGAATGCTACAAGGACACCGTCACCAGCACCAAGACACATCAATCGTAACTACTGCACCCAGCCCCGCTAGAAACACTACTCGAGCAACAAGAAGGAACAAGTGAGACGCTTCTACAATTGCAACGAGCCCGGACACTTTGCAAACAGATGTCCAAAGAAGACAGCAGGATTGACCCCAGTTCGCTACAATCTCGGAACCACACCAGCTAGGACGCCAAAGACCAGAACCACACCCTGCATCGTGGTGAGAGGCCGAGTCAACCATGTCACCGCAGATGCATGCGAGAATGCTACTGACGTCGTCTTTGGGTAAGTTACTTGTTAACTCGCACTGCAATGCTTTGTTTGATTCTGGAGCTTCGCATTCGTTTGTTTCGCAAGGCTTTGCTACTAGAAATGATTTGAGGATTGCAAGACTTAGATGCATGCTTTTAGTTCAAACCCCTGGTTCCGAACTCCGAACGAAAGTAGAATGTTCCGGGGTGAGAATACTAATAGATGGAATAGAGTTCCTAGCGAACCTTATTATTTTGGAAACCCAGACCTTAGATGTCATTTTGGGAATGGATTGGTTATCCAAGCACAAGGCCGTATTGGATTGTGGACGAAGGACTATCTCAGTTGAGAGCCCGTGTGGAAAGAAAGTGGAATTTCAAGCTACTGCCGTTAGAGAAGGACAGTTGATGGTTAACAGCACCAAGGCAATCAGCATAGAGGATGTCTCAGTAGTGAATGAGTACCCAGATGTTTTTCTTGAAGATCTACAGTATGCCGCGACAGGGACATAGAGTTTGTGATAGAGCTTGTACTGCACAAAGACCGATAGCAAAGAGACCCTATCGGATGTCCACCGAGGAGTTGGTAGAAATGAAGAAACAGCTAGGAGAATTAATGGAGAAAGGATTTATCAGACCGAGCTCATCGCCGTGGGGAGCACCAGTTTTGTTTGTCAAGAAGAAGGACGGGAGTTTCAGGATGTGCATCGACTACCGTGCACTCAATGAAGTCACCGTGAAGAATAAGTATCCGCTACCCAGGATTGATGATTTGTTTGATCTGCTGAGAGGAGCCGGAGTTTTCTCCAAGATTGATCTGAGATCGGGATACCATCAGTTGAAGATCCGATCGGAAGATATTCCGAAGACTGCATTCTCGTCAAGATATGGACATTACGAGTTTACAGTTATGTCTTTTGGTCTAACGAATGCGCCAGCATATTTCATGAATATGATGAATAAGGTGTTCATGGAATATTTGGACAAGTTTGTCGTCGTGTTCATAGATGATATCCTAATCTACTCCAAGACAGAGGATGAACATGCCGAACACTTGAGGCGAGTTTTGGAAAAGCTGAGGGAACAGCAACTCTTCGCCAAGTTCAGCAAGTGTGATTTTTGGAAGGACAAGGTAGAATTCCTCGGACATGTAATGACCGCAGAAGGAGTCGCCGTAGATCCAAGCAAGGTAGAAGCTGTGTTACATTGTGAGCAGCCGAAGACTGTGACCCAGATCCGGAGTTTCCTTGGAATGGCAGGATAGTACCGCCGTTTCATTGAAGGCTTTTCGACAATTGCGAAACCTCTTACGCAATTGCTGAAAAAGGAGAAGAAGTTTCCATGGACGCCAGAATGTGAGAAAGGATTCCAGGAGCTGAAGAAGCGCTTGACAACAGCGCCGGTGTTAGTTCTACCGGATGTTAATCAAAGCTTTGATATTTATTGTGACGCATCGCGCCAAGGACTTGGATGTGTGCTGATGCAGAATGGAAAGGTCGTCGCTTATGCATCAAGGCAGTTGAGGCCGCATGAGGAGAATTATCCAACACATGACCTAGAGTTAGCTGCCGTAGTGCATGCCTTGAAGATATGGCGTCACTATCTGATTGGAAACAGATGTGAAGTATACACGGATCATAAGAGCCTTAAGTACATATTCACCCAGTCGGATCTGAATATGAGGCAAAGGAGATGGTTAGAGTTGATCAAGGACTATAATGTTGGAATCCATTACCATCCCGGGAAGGCCAACGTAGTTGCCGATGCCTTGAGTCGGAAAAGCCATACTGTGAGCATGTTGCTAGCCACAAGTCAGGATGAGCTATGTGAGGATTTCCAGAGAATGAAGATTGAGGTGGTACCTAGCGGATTCTTGGCCGCATTGGAAGTAAAGCCTACCCTAGAGGACCAGATCCGGGAAGGACAGAAGGATGATGATAAGATCCGCAGGATTAAGTCCATCAAGGAGGAAGGCAAGGCAGAGGACTTCAAGTTGGATGAGCAAGGCACGTTATGGATGAAGGATCGCATTTTTGTGCCCAACAAGAAGGAATTAAAGCAACTGATTTTGGAGGAAGCCCATGACTCCAAGTATTCAATTCATCCTGGAAGCGCCAAAATGTATCAGGATTTGAAGGAAAGATTCTGGTGGCCAAGCATGAAGCGTGAAGTTGCCGAGCATGTTGCATTGTGCGATGTATGCCAGAGAGTCAAGGCAATGCATCGAGACCAGCAGGATTACTACAACTGAAAATACCCGAGTGGAAGTGGGAGGAAATCGGAATGGATTTCATTACCGGTTTGCCTAAGACTCAAGGAGGTTATGACTCCATATGGGTTATAGTGGATCGTTTGACCAAAGTAGCCCATTTTATCCCCGTGAAGACCACCTACTCGGGAGATAAGTTAGCAGAGTTGTATATGATCAGGATCGTCTGTTTGCACGGAGTGCCAAAGAGGATTGTATCGGACAGAGGTACCCAATTCACCTCAAGGTTTTGGAATAAGTTGCATGAAGCCATGGGAACCCGTTTAAACTTCAGTACAGCTTATCATCCACAGACGGATGGACAGACCGAAAGAGTCAACCAGATTCTGGAGGATATGTTAAGAGCATGTGCATTGGCTTATGCTACCTCTTGGGATAAGAGTTTGCCGTATGCCGAGTTCAGTTACAATAATAGTTACCAAGCTAGTTTACAGATGTCACCTTTTGAGGCACTGTATGGTCGACCCTGTCGGACGCCATTGAATTGGAACGAGACCGGCGAGCGCCGTGTCTTCGGGCCTGATATTCTTCAGGAGGCTGAGGAGCAGATTGCCATGATTAGGGAAAGGTTGAAGATCGCCCAATCACGACAGAAGAGTTATGCTGACAACCGTCGCCGAGACTTGAGTTTTGAACCAGAAGACTTTGTATACCTCAGAGTTACGCCTCTTAGGGGAGTTAAGAGGTTCCATGCCAAAGGGAAACTCGCACCCCGTTATGTTGGACCATTTAAGATTTTGAGTCGCAGAGGCGAAGTTGCTTATCAGCTAGAACTACCGCAGTCGTTAGCAGGAGTACATGACGTATTCCATGTGTCCCAGTTGAAGAAGTGTCTCCGAGTACCAGAGGAACAGACACCGCTAGAGTCAATTGAGTTGCAAGAAGATTTGACTTACAAGGAGCATCCCGTGAGGATTCTAGACACAATGGATCGAGAAACTAGAAACAAGTCAACCCGTTTCTGTAGAGTTCAGTGGAGCAACCACACGGAGAGTGAAGCAACTTGGGAACGCGAAGAGGAAAGAGTTTCCAAACCTATTCCTTTAGTAAGCCCTGAATCTCGGGGACGAGATTCTATTAAGGGGGGGAGGTTTGTAACACCCCAAAATTTTGCTTTTCTTAAATTCATGTGTGATTTGGCACTTTGGTGAATTTTTGGAATTTTCTGGAATTTATTTGGATTTATTTGGAATTTATTTGAATTTATTCCATTTTGAAATAATTAAAGAATTAAACTTTGCAAATAAAATTTTGTTGGAAATATTTTATTTGAGTCCAAAATGCCCCAAAGTATTTTCCAGAATTTTTCTAGAATTTTTCTGAGTCTTTTGCTATTTTTAATGAATTAAATGAATTGCTGGGAATTATTTTAAATATTAAATCGCTGGAAAATCCAAACCGGGTTTGCACTGTTCATCCGACCGAGCCCGAGTCAGACTCGAGTTCGAGTCCGACCCGAGCCAGCCGACTCGACCGAACCACGTTCGAACCCAAACCCACGGGACCGCTTGATCTAGATCCAACGGTCATGATCGACCCGACCCCGACCCGAGCCGTGTCTGGACCGGACCCGGTCGCGCCCGTGCGATCGTGGCCGTGGATCGTACCACGTGGACGGCTCCCGTGTCATCTTCCCCGTCCGTCTCCAACTCGGAGAGCTCCGCCGCGTAGCCGCCGTGTCCCGCTAGGGTTCCGGTTTGTGCGCGCATCCCGAGGGTATTTAAGGCGTGAGATGCCCGAGGTGGTTTCTTGCCGTCGCACTGCGTTCCCTTCTCACCTCGCCTGAGCCGCCGCCATCGCCCCGCTAGAGCTCGCCGTAGTTGCTTCTCTCTGCCGCCGCGTTCTTTTGCCGAATCCGCCGCCGTCCGCCGTCCTCACTTGTGGCGGTGGCGGATCCGTGACGATGTAATGGCGCACCTGGAAGTAGCACCCACCTCGTCGGAGAAGCCCGGAAGCGCCATCGGGCACGTCATCGTCTTCGTCTCCGGCAACCTCCACGCCGCCGCGTGCCATCAGCCCTCGCGAGCTCCGTGCGCCGTCCGATCTTGATCGTGCGATCGAGGTGAATTCGCGTGTTTTTCCCGTACCGTAACCTCGATCGGATCTGGACCGTTGGATCTTGATCCAACGGCCCACGGTCACCACGTGCCGTAGCAGCGTTAAGGTAGGGTTAGATCTGGACCATCCGATCTAGATCGAACGGCCCACGATCACCGTGTAGTTTACAACGTGTTAACCTTAGATCTAATCGCGGCCGTTGATTTTCAAATCAATGGACACGATCGTGCCACGTGTACCCTGGCCGCGCCACACACACGTGAGTGCGTGTCTCTGACACGCGGGGCCCGCGTGTCAGCGGGACAACTGAACCGCACCATGACGTCACCGCTGACGTCACGGTGGGGCCCGCATGTCAGCGAGTTGGACCGCACGGGTTAATTGCGTGCGTGACACTGACATGTGGGGCCCACATGTCAGCGACACGTGGAGTCGTGGACCGAGTCCACGATAGACCTGAGCCGAGCGTGGACCAAGTCCATGGACCGGCTGACGTCAGCCAACCAATCAGCGGTTGCCACATGTCCAATCTGACGCAATAAATGATTTTCCGAAAAAGAAAATGATTTAATAATTCGGTTTAATAATTGATTTGAATTTCAAAACTTCAAACGCTTATAACTTTTGCCTTTCAACTCCGATTTGAGTGATTCAAATTTCTAAATTTGTATAAAATTGAGACCTACTTAAATATGAATTTTATTTAATTTTTGGACTAAAGTTTTTCTCTGTAAAATTATTTAATTGATTATTTAAACTCTAAATAATCATAACTTTTGCATTTTAACTCCAAATTTGACGATTCCAGTTTCTAAAAATTCATAAAATTATGTTCTCTCTGTTTATGGATTTTATTTGGATGTTTGGACACTTTTTGCCTATTGTTTATTTGTGTATTGCTATTTGCACGCTTACGAGTAGACGTTGAAGTGCCTAAGGATTCGAGGGAGAAGTATTGACTCAGATCCAACTCAAGGCCAAGAACAAGTACTTTTTGAAGGCAAGTTGTGCTTTGACCATGTTGATCCTATTTCGAAATCTATTTTGATTTAACCTATTGCATGCTAGTTCAATTAGAAAATACTTTATTTAAATATGGGGAATTAGTTAAATACCAATTTGCTGTATGACACCTTGATTATTTAAATATGTGCCATGACCCTTGTCACCCTAGTTGTGGTTTACTAGTTGGACATTACTAAAATTGCCAACATGGGTTTAGATCGTTGTAGTATACTGCTTAGACCTGCTACGTGCTCATGACATGATTTTGGACAAACAAATGTTAATATTGACATAATGATATATTGAACCTGTTTTGGAAAGGTATCATGTGATGTTGATGGCACGTGGTGCATGGTAATCAAGCGGGTTTTTGATAAATAGTTTTTGACCAGGGCATGTGGCAAGAATGATCAGTGGGCCGGTTGTGGCACGAGGATGTTGATTTGGTTCTTGGGTAGTCTTGCCCTGGTCACCCTAAGGACTTAACCTTGCAAGCCTTTGAACTGGGTCTAACGTGCAACCACATGTCTCAGTAATGGGACGGACCTAGTTGACTAAGTTGCTAATAACGTGCACTGTGGGACCTCGGGAGGTCAACTACACCCTTTGTGTAAGTTGTACGGGGAGCGTCTGGCCGAGGCCGGTACCCATCTAACGGTTGATTGGCCTAAACTTCGCCTTAGCTAAGGGAAGGGTTAGTGTGCAATAACCGGGGAGGACCACTTGTATTGTTAGAAGTTTCCGAAAGACTTTGTTACGGGAACTCGCCTTTGTGGTGTTTGACTGTATCTTGTGGGTAAAGTGCATAACCTCTGCAGAGTGTAGAATCTATTCGAATAGCCGTGTCCGCGGTATTGGACATCGCTCGGGAATTACAGTCAAGGGTTAGATTTTCTCAAAAATAACTTGGATTTGAAAGGTTGGGTTGGATTAATAATAATGTTGATGGAAATGTGGATTAGGATGGGAAAGATGTTTATTAAACTCCTTGAAAGGTTATCTATGCTATACTTGTTTCTACTGCTTTCGAATCTACTTATACTACTTGTCAAATGCTGTTTACTGCAAATATACCTTGAGCTATTCCTTTGTACCAAGCCATGCATATAGTATATTAGCTGCATTCTGTGCATGACTTGCTGAGTACCAAGTACTCACCCTTGCCACAATACAACACCAGTTGAAGAGGAGACTACACCAGCTTTGGAGGAGGAGCTCCAAGAGGAACCGTCTACTTAGGGAAGCGAGCCCAGTCAGTTGCCTGTGGTATACTGAATGGCGCCACAAAGTTATTTGATTTTCCGCTGCTACTATTTCTCTCTTAATAAGTTTCGCCTTGCGAGGCGTATATTTGTAACTTGGCCATAAGGTCAAGCAACCAGTTTGGTTATTTAAATAAAGTACTTTATTAGTATCGAATGGTATGATTGTGATATTTACCGATGTTAAGACTATGTGCACTAGCGCGTTCCTGGACTAGTGCTGAATACACAGAGGGTCCGGATTTGCAAATTCGGGGTCCCGACATGCGCCCCAAACTCCCTCTCCCAACCCTAGCCGCCACCCCCTAGCGCCCCCATGCGCCTCCACCCTTCCCCTTCCTCTCCATCTTCCCCCATGGCGCCACCACCCCTATCCTCCCCTCTCCACCTCCCTTGCTGCCCCTAGGGGAGTTCTCCACCTCAACACCTCGAAGATCCGTCCATTGGAGCGCTCCGCGACGAGGAGATCCGGTGGATTTGGAGCGAGGAAGGAGATCACGCGAACCGGGAGGAGATCCGTTGGGTTTTCGTGCGTCGGGCGAAGGTATGGCCATGGGACTCCTTGGGGTTGGGCTAGGTACTGTTCTAAGGATCATTATCATGTTTTTAGATCAATTGGTGATGCTGGAATTGAGTAAATTGGATTAGATCTAGAAGTTGCCACGTTCTCTGTTTTGGACAGCATGAGCAGTCGACCTAGGGTTCGGTTTTTCGCCAATTTAGAGTCCGAATTTGGTCGTCCGCCTGTTGAAGAAGTTGTAGGTAATTTCAATACCTTTCAGTGGGTATAAAGAACGTTAAATTCCGATCAGCCGTTTAAAAGTTATGGCTGTTTTACCGAGCGTGTTAAAATCTGTGACGTGATTGGAACAGATCTCGGTATTTTGTAGATTAGACAACTTTAGAGTCCGAATCAGTCTTTCCTTATACTGAGAAAAAGTTAGGAAATTTCCTAAGCTACGCGAGGATGTACTCGTTTAATTGATTCAGAGTCTTAGAACCTGAGTTATGCCTTTTGGAAGGCTGCTGTCCCGGCGGGACAGAACCTCTGTTTTTTGTTATTGCGAGTAGTTGGCAATGTCGGGATAGATGAGGGTTTGCGTACTGTTTTGTGGACATGATTGTGAGTGTGTGGTACCTTTGTGCAGGTGGTGTGACCCCGGGAGTGCCTTCTACTTCCCGCCAATCCGTTGCCCGTGGTTGAGGCAAGTGTATTGTAATGGATAACGGTTTGTAGGTTGCTTGTTGAGACTAGATGAAATTGATTATATGATATGATCACTTGCCATGCTTTAATGATTGCTAATGATATGATGAGTATGCTTATTATGTTATGATGCCATGTGTTAATGTACAAGTTATTCATGATGTTGGCATATTTGCATACATGGCAAGATACATGGCCCGGGCGGCGAGAAAGTCATAACTAGTCCGGGGAAGGTCGGTGAGAAAGTTATGACTATTCTGGAGAGCCAATGAGTAAGTCCTACATCGTGATTCCATCCACCGCGGTGTGGGGAAGCGAGGAGTAGGCACCCTCCATCTTCGGGATGGAAGGGGGGAGAGGGTGCACACCGACGGGTGTGTACTCAACCATACCGGTATGAGTTTCCAAGGAGATATGAGCATCGCATCGCATTGCATACATAATGATGATGATAATGATTTGTGATCATGAATGAGATGATATACATGATGTGAGTTGTTGTAACCATGTAATTGTTTATGTTTGTACCATTGCAATATACTTGCTGAGTGATGAACTCATGCTTGTGTTTATGTTGTTTATTTTAGGTACCATGACACCGGCTTGTAGGAAGGGGAAATAGCTACACATCTTCACGTAGTCCAGCCACATTTACTATTGTTTAGTCAAGTTCATAATAAGTGCCATGAACTAGGTGTTTGGAATAACTTTTGTGTGTTTGTGATCCTTATTTGCTTAGCCATAGTTTATGGAGTGGTTGGCTTTAGTATTATTGTCTTATGTTGATGCTATATTCGTTCATATTGCTGTTTTAGATGCCTTATGTTTTGCTATGAACTACCTTGTTATTGCTATCGCTTCAATTCATGTTAAAACAAAGGAGATGCTGCCAAAATTTCGGTTTTTAGCATGTGCGCCTTTGCTGTAATTTATGTTTAATTGTGGTACTTAGATGTTGTTTAGTCTATGTTAGGTAGCATTCGGGCACACTAGATGCCGGGGTGTTACAGTTGCTTTCTCACCAAGGGGGAGGTTGCCGACGGGTAGGTTACCACGGGGGAGGACGCCGAGGGGTGCGGCTGAACGGGTGAGAGGAATGAGGCGAATAGTTTTCAATTTCGTTTAGCTGAGGAGTGCGGCAAGCACAAAACCTAGAATGATATATATACTTAGGGAGTGTTATCACAGACGGTTCTATTAAAATGCTACCTGTGATAATTCATAGACAGTTTGGACCACTAACCGTCTGTGATATTTGCTTATATCACAGACGGTTTTATTAAAAAAAACCGTTTGTAATACTTCACAAACGGTTTTGATCAGGAATTATCTGTGATATTGGCTTATCATAGATGGTTTTTAGCACATCATGTAGCTTTAAGACTTTTCACTACTAGAGAAAGAGCCTTCAGCACCGGCACATCAGTCCAAATTAGATTTGAACCGGTACTAATGAGGGTATCAGTACCGGTTCATTTTGAACTTTCCTGATTTGAACCGTTTGTAATACGAACCGTGGCTTCAGTACCGGTTCGTGTTATGAACCGGTACTAATGTGAGGCATTAGTACTGGTTCGTAACACGAATCGGTACTGATGAGGTTATCAGTACCGGTTTGTGTTACAAACCGGTACTGATGCCTCGTTTCAGAAAAATTCAAAAAGAGTGCATATTCTATGTATATCAGTACGCAATGGTGGGTGGGTTGGTTAGAAGTGTGAGGCTGGAATCACGAGGTTGCGCGTTTGAGTCCCACTTCTCCCATATTTTAAAGCATTTCTAGTCCCACTTCTTTGAACCGATACTGATGCCATCGGGCATCAGTCCCGAATGGCTTGTAACCGGTACTGAAGGCCCTCCCCAACCGGTACTGAAGGCTCTTTCTCTAGTAGTGTTTATTGTGAAAATCGTCTGTGATGACACGTTTTAATAATCCTTTCTATAGCAGTGACATGCAAATGTAAATGAAGTTTAAAACTTTTGTGTCATCAAATTGAATCATAACTTATCTTTTTTAATACCAGTGAGATTCCATTGTAGGTGAGATTCAATTCCCGCGGTTTTTGTAGTACCATACTTATAATTTGTAACCAGCTGATCCTAACATCGTGCATACAGCAGCTCCAAATTAAACAAGACATTGTTTGGCCCATACCACTGGACTTGACTTAAGAGTAATGTGCTATAAGAAAAAGTTTAGAGCGGGGATTGCCAAAACCGAAAGTTCAAAAATGGCTGAGAAGCTTTTGGATTATTCTACCCCATTTGTCATTTGAGGAAATAAATATCCTACAGGACATATATATTCTTTCTATAGAAGGAAAGGGGACAAACTTTTTCCCCAGCTACAAATATTCCGCGAAAGATTTGGATCTGAGAAAAGGAACAGGTCGCGGCCACCAGAATAATATAATTTTTAATTTTGTGGGTTCTAGCTTATTCCTCAATCATTCGGTGGGTGATCGATGCACAATCTTTAAACAATACATATGCCACAGAAAAGGACATGCACAGTTGCTAGTTTGCACAGCAAATGGTATTGCAATCTTTGGTAGATAAGGACCTAAATTCATTTGCTAGAATCTTCACCACTTCATTTTTGTTTCTGTTGGAGACGCTTTGGCAGAAAGCATTCGGATGATTGGGAAAGGGCTATCATGATAATGGTTCCTTGAGTGTCACACTCACAGTTTTTCTCCTGATAAAAGATAAGGATGGCAAATACAAGATCCATAGAAATAGAAAACAAATTAATACGATCATGTACATGAGAAAAACACAAATACACAGTCCATCGATCCAGCATCAAGTTGATAAGGGTTCAAGTCTTAATTTTATACTAGACTCTAGCTAGATGAACCGGTGTCCTCTCAGTTGGCCATGAACGATCTGCCTATTTTTTTAGAAGTTACTATTTCTTTACAACTTCCTCAGATGACCTGACGCTAATCAAAGAAAATTAATTCTTCTACATGTGTGCTACGCGTATAGGTTGATTGAGGTTACATGTTACTATTCCTCTGACCAATTTACTTGCCGTTGTAACTTCATGCATACATAGCATGGAAGGAATACATTACTTATTGTTAGCTTGACAAATGACTGGCCCCTACTGATTGTATATGTATCTCTCTAATACAGCTAATAATAAACGATCCATAAGGGTATTTGGTAGAAGAAGTTACTTCGAAAACCAAACTAAAACCTAAAACGTCGTCTATTTTTGGACTGAGGTCATGGAGTTCCTTACATGCATGCGTGCCGAAGATTTAAATTAAGGAATATCTGGATAGTTGTTTAATTATAGTGTCATGATGAACAATAATGTACTACTAACTTTCCAGTGACTAATCTTTGTTGGTCACGTTGGTCTAAAAGGAAAATGCTGGTCACATCGCTGCATTGGTTTAATAGCAAGACATCAAATGAGCCGAGTGCTTCATGCTGCGTGAATCTAATGCTCTCTCTACAGCGTCTGATACACGGCACATTAGCACGGCTAAGCTGTAAAGTTCTTGAGCCTTCTTTACAGGTCATGGATTGGTTAGCAATTTAGTATCGTAGGGTGGTTTCGCTACCAACCAATATACATTACAATCGGATCTTTTTTTATCATCATAGTCAGTTTTACTAGCGACACAAAATCTTTAGACAGTGATAAGAAAACTTTATCATAGCCGGTTATCGCGCAACAGTAATAATCAGTCATTACAATTGATTCTAGGTGGGAACCGATTGTAATGAGGGGGTCATCTCAATCGGTTCCCACCTAGAACCGATTGCAATGAACGTATTTATCTGTGTCGATTTGTAAATAAAACCCATTACACTACATCTGTGTGGGTTTTTAAATAAAACCGATTGTAATAGTAAAATACACCTGTGTCGGTTTTTAAATAAAACCTATTGTAATAGTAAAATACACCTGAGTCGGTTTTTAAATAAAACCGATTGTAATACTAAAATACACCTGTGTCGGTTTTTAAATAAAACCGATTGTAATACTAAAATACACCTGTGTCGATTTTAAAATAAAACCGATCTGTATCGATTTTATTTAAAAACCGATTGCAATAGAGATATACATGTGTGTTGGTTTTATTCAAAAACCGATTGCAATACTCAACACATCTGTGTCGGTTTTATTTAAAAACTGATTGTAACAGCGATGTACATCGATGTTGGTTTTTAAATAAAACCAATTGCAATACTTAACCGTCCGACAACAGCCCCAAATTCACAATATGGCCATATATGACAATATCACAGTACACATACATTCACAATATGGCAATATCACATAACATTCACATTCACAGTACACACATATCATCACATTCACAACACGGTTAACCATATATATCACATCCACATGATATAGTATTATTTACAACATATATGACATTACGGTAAGAGTTTATGTCGCGTTTTTGGGCTTTTCAGGGTGTTTGGGCTTTTCAGGGAGAGTTGGGCCTTAGGGGATTGAGTTCTGGGCTTCCGGTGGGGGGTTTTTGGCCCATGTGAGGGAGCAAGGACAGCTAAAACCCTAGCCCACCCCCCTTTTCCCCCTTTGGTGCGTCCCCCTCCCCTTGGTGCGCCCCCCTCCTCTAGTCGCCGCCCCTCCCCTCTCTCCCATGCGCCCCCTCTTCCCTCCCCCTCTTGCGCCACCCCTTCCCACCCCTAGCCGGCCCTAGTTCCCTCTCCATGCAGCCCTCCCCTTCCCCTGATTTTGGGAGCCATGCAACCGAGGCGATCCAGCGATTCCGGCGATTGGAGGGCGATCGAGGCCGGGAGGAGGAGATTCTTCGTCGGTTCTTTGATTCATCAAGGAGAGGTAAGCATTGTAGGTTTTTCTGTAGTGATTGGGTGCTGTTTAGATGGGGGATTTCATGTCTAAAACCTCCAAGTAGGTGTTGTATCTAGAGGGGATTAAGGCGACTGTAGATCTGTCTTGCCTTCTGTCCTCGGGCAGATTTTCCCCCAGCTTTGGGCGCGATTTTGAGAATTTTAGAGTCGTTTTCTGGGGGGCCGGCTGTTGCGAAAGTTATAGATAATTGAATCATATTTAGATGAAGACTAAAATCACTAAGTTTCATTTAGCTGTTTAGAAGTTATGGCCTTTTTACCGAGCGTTGTCCAATCTATATCGCGATTGGTACAGTCTGTGTTCATCTGCAGATTAGAGGAACTTAGGGGCCAAATGAGAATTTTTGAATACTTAGAAAAAGTTGGGAAATTTCCTGTAGTTTGAGAAAATGTATTCGTTTACTTGATTTGGAGTTGTTAAACTCAAGTTATGATCATTAGAAGGCTTCTATCCCGTTTGGACATATTACTATTTTTCAGGTTTTAGGAGTGGGTCGCGAAGCCGATGTAGTTAGTAGTCTTGTGATGCTTTGTTGGCATGTTTTTTTTTTAGTGGAATGTATCTATTTGCAGGTGGTGTGACCCTGGGAGTGGCATCAATGTCTCACCACACTGTTTCGAGAGGTTAAAGGCAAGTGTATTGTGATGCGTGATGTGTGAGAATGAATGAATGTGCATTGTTTTGTTTCTTCCGCTTAGTAGAAATCCTTCTGTCGGGTTACTACCTCTCTTATTCATGAGCTGATTAGTTATATATGAATGTGAAGTTATGGATGTGGGCATTGTTGATGATCATGTGTTTAAATATGGTTATGCAAGTTGTTAAAAATGAGTATATATGCAAGTTATTCATGTTTATGGCATATGTGCATTCATGGCATGAGGACAGGCCAGGTCGATGAGAAAGTCATAACTAATCCGATAAAGTCAGTGAGAAAGTTATGACTAATCCTGAGCGCCACTGAGAAAAACTTACCTCGTAGTTCCATCCACAATTGTGAATGGGAGCGAGTCAATAAGAGTAGGCACCCTCCACGAGATGGAAGGGAAAGAGGATGCACACCGACGAGTGTGCGCTCGGCAATACCTGTATGTGCTAAGCAAAGAGGCATGATGCATTGCATTGCACAAATGAGTATATGAATGAAGAAGTTTTTATGAATGGCTCCTCATGGTTTGTGACCTGAAGAATGTATGTATATTAATTGTTATTACTTGTTTCCATTGCAATACACTTTGCTGAATGATGAACTCACGCTTGTTGTTTAATATTTCTGGCATGCAGGAAAGAGAGCTAAATTCACATCTTCACTTAGCATCACTCAAACAAACAACTTCAAACCTTTCTCTTAGTTGCGATGGTTACCATATTGAATTATATTATGGTCTCATTGTCTCGTTGGTTGTCATGAATAAATGTTTATTCCTTATTGGTTTATGTGATGGTTAAATTATGTATTGGACTTGAATTGTTGCTAAAATTGTTAGTTGCCATGTTAGAATTGTCTTCAATTATGCTATCTTGTTATGCCTCTATTATTGATGCTGAAAACCATGGAAAAATAAAGTACATGCTGCCGAAATTTTGTTTAAGTTATTAGCGTAGTTGTTGTAATTTAATGTTAAATATGTAATTTGGTTGTTGCTAGTATCCTTTGTGGTGACATTCGCGACATACTAGGTTCTACGGTGTTACAACATATATATGGACTAGCAGGAGGTTTTGTTGTCTATATACCTACCGTCCTCCACTATAACCTCAGTCCAGTACCACAAGCATATTTAAAACATCAACAATGATACTGAAAATAATTAATGCAGTAATTAAGTTTGCAATTATTTGGACTTCAATGAAAGAAAATATGGGTGGAAGCATTAACAAAATTGAGGAATTGAATTATCTTAAAGAAATATCTATCTATTTACCAACTAAATACGTACCAACGATGACTCCTAATCTCTAATTAGACCAGGCCCTAATCCCATTCAAGGATAGGTAGTTCAGGCAAGTTCCTAAGTTGTTGTACAACTCCAGAGAAAATTTCGGCAGCGTCTTCCCGCTGTTCTCCAAATGCACGTCTCGACAATAAGTCAAGAGTGTGTGTATCCGGAGAACACCAGGAAGATGCTACCGACAGTTTCTCTGGAGTTGCACTACAACTTTATTAGGAACTTGACCAAATGACAGATCCTCGAACTGTCAAAAAACGCGGACAATTCAAGACCGCTTACTTATAAAGATGTTATTTCATCATATTTATAAACAAACACCCTTGAATGGGGAAGGCATAGGTTACGCAACCTAAACTCTAGCATTGATAATATTAATAATAGCAACAATAATGACATGTAACACATTCACAAAATAAAATTTTAATTTAATTTCTAGTGCAAAATTGAAGGGATTTAAAGGAATGCTTACTTTTTGAAGAAAACCACAAATGGAGGGAAATCTCCTCAAGTTAGGGTTTCAACTTTACCCTCAAACCACCTTCTCGAGTATTTCATAATTTCTTACCCATATTGATTTCAACCATAGCACTAATGACAGGTAACACATTCACGAAATCAAAATCGAATTTCTTAATGCAAAATTGAAGGAATTTGAATAAATGCTCACCTTTTGAAGAAAACCACAAATGAGAGAATAGAGGGGAAATCTTCTCAAGCTAGGGCTTTAACTTACCCTCATAACACACATCCTCAATGATTTCTTATTTTCTCACCTAAGTCTAAGTTTCAACAAAAGTATGTTCTTTCTTTTAGGGCGATGTCTGTTTTTTTGGCTCTAGAACACCAACAGAGGAGATTTTATCCCGAGGGTATATAAAACCTAGCGAGGCTCATCACAATCGGTTCTTACCTAGAATCGACTGTTCACAGTCGGTGCTAACTAAGAACCGACTATGATGACACCGGCCCCATCACAGTCGGTTCTAAATAAAAACCGATTGTGATGACTCTGTTTCCAAATTAGCAGATTATATATATATATATATATATATATATATATATAATATCACAATCGGTTTTTTTTCGTTAAAAGTTAGAAATCAACAAATAAAACGATAGTAATGTCCCGTTGAAGTAGTGCCTCCCTCTATAATTCGTACTCTTCGGTCTTGATGCGTGCAGCCTGCAGGCTGGCTGCATATATTAGGTGTTTGCTGCACTCGTAGCTCTTGTGAACTAGCGTTTGTTGTAACTAAATTTATTTATGTCATCGTAAGTTGAATATCTGATGTATTTACCTATAATCGTAGGGTAGTTGCGCTAACAAGTATTGAACTTATTTGGGATAAGCATGCCACAGTGGCTGAAGTATTGAATTCTGATTCTATTAATATGTCTTTTCGTAGGATCATTATGGGGCCTCATTTAAGCACTTTGCAAGAACTTCTTACAAGGCTTACTGCCATAACTTTGTCCTCAATTCAGGATAGTTTTCGATAGAGTCTTCATCAAAGTGGACAGTTTTCGGTTCAATCTATGTATGCAGCTTTAATGCATAAAAGTATCTCCTTTACAAATAAAAAAATTTGGCAGCTTAAAGTGCCTTTAAAAATCAAAATTTTCATTTGGTGCTTACGTCGTGGGGTGATTCTGACAAAGGATAACCTTAGCAAAAGAAATTGGGTGGGAAGCAAACAATGTTGTTTCTGTAACAATGCAGAAACAATATAACATTTATTTTTGACTGTCATTTTGTTTGTCTCGCTTGGTATGTTATACATGTGGTCTTCATTTTACCAATCCCTAACAATATAAACCATTTGTTTGGATCTTGGCTTTTGGCGATGTCTGTTTTTTTTGGCTCTAGAGTTCATTCTGAGGGTATATAAAACCTAACGAGACTTATCATAATCGATCCTAGAACTGATTGTGATGAGGGACCCCCTCCATTACAATCGGTTCCTAGCTTGCATGCTGGCTGCATATATTAGGTGTCTGCTGCGCTAGTAGCTCTTGTGAACTAGCGTTTGTTGTAACTAAATTTATTTATGTCATCGTAAGTTGAATATCTAAAGTATTTACTTATAATCGTAGGGTAGTTGCGCTAACAAGTAGTGATATTATTCTTTTAGGCCAAAAAAATTAAGTATGAATTGGTTTTATCAAGAGCACATGAACCGGTTGCGAGGGTGTTGGTTCTCACTTATCTGGGTTCGATATTTAGGATCGATGCGGTGTACCGTATTTATTTAGAGTATACAAACACGTATATGTTCGATCAGAAGAAAAGCATATGCCGTGTTCCGTGAAACCATGTAGCTCCTACAAAATTTTTTAGCCTATGTGTGTGTGTGTAGTGTGAGTGGGGTCTGGGGTGTGCATTGTAGTACTCTTAAAAGAAACCGAAAAAAGAAAACTAGGCATGCAAGCAACTTGTGCTGTCATCTCATCATTACCTCAATCATCATGTGTGGCCATGATCAAAAGCATATCGAGGAAAAGATCTCAAGAATCAGGAATCTCTTGCAATATTCCCGGCCAATTTTCAATGCTGAAGTGTAGTGAAAGCCTGGGAATGTCTGTTTTCTATGGACGGAATTGAAAGGATTGTGAATCCTTCAGTCTAAGGACTGCAACTTAATTCATGTGCCCTAGCCACTATTCTTGCAAGGCTTCACATGGGCTCCTCTCAACCTTAATGGTAGCAACAGAGACGCACACGCGTGACACACGAACGATGCACGATTCGTGAGCAGAAAGCGTCATGCGATGGAACGCTGCGCATTTTCCATTAACTCGTTGGAGAATCGATGCCACTGAAAAGAAAGATCCTCGTATGATGTTGATCATGGTCTAGTACTCCACATAAGAAAGTCGGCAGGTTTTCCGGCTGCTAGATGCGTCACTTCGTTCTAACGCGTTCGGCTGTCTGATCCCGCCTTCAAACCGTCTAGAGCACTCTACCCGAGCGTTTGGCTTAAATAGAAATCTACTCCACTCATCTCGCACACAAGGACCGTGTGGCGCTAGGGCTGTAAAAAAAAGCTCGAGCTCGCGAGCTACTCAAGTTCGCGAGCTACTCGAGTTCGGTTCAGTTTAGACCCGATTCGAGCTCCAAACGAGCCGAACTCGAGCTCGATCTCAAGCTCGCGAGCTTTACCGAGCCGAGTTCGAATAGCTCGCGAGCATACTCGAGTTTGGATCGAGCTTCCGTGAACCGAACTTTCTCAAGCTTGTTATTGAGCTTACTCGAGCCGAACTTACTCGAGCTTGTTACCGAGCCTACCAGATTCACCAAATTTACTCGAGCCTACCGAGCTTATCAGCTTACCGACCTTACTCGAGCCGAGCTCGAGCCTACTTGAGCTTGGACCGAGCCGAGCTCTAGCCTGGATCTAGGCTCGGACCCCAACTCAAGCTCGGCTCGAGCCTTATCGAGCTCGAGCCTGACAGCCCCAGGCCCGCTCGAATTCGACCCATTTACAGCCCTGCCCAAGCCCGCGACGAGGTTTCGAGCCTGCTCGTCGACTGCACCATCCCGTACTTTTTTTTCCCTCGCGATGCATGTCACGTTGGGGCTGGCCAGGCTGATGCTTGGCATCACTTTTTTGCGAAAGGCCTTAGGAGATTCCTAAAATTGCTTACAGGTCATTTCTTTTCCTATGAAGCCACTATTTTTCGTAAAAGCCCTCGTAAAAATCAAAATTTAGTCTGAACTTTTAAAAAGCCCAAAAAATTCAAAAAAAAAACATTTTTCTCAACCGAAAAAAAGCAAAAAAAATTCTTGAATTCCATTTTTAGCCCAATTTTTTTAAAAAATTGCAAAAATAAAAAATGTTTTTCTCACCCATTTTCTCCAAAAAATATTGTTTTGTCACCCTATTATATTGAAATTTTTGCCACCCTATTTTCTTCGAAAATTACAATTTTTCTATGCAAGAACCCTCGAAAAAATCTCGAGAAATCCTTTCTCTGCCTATTTTTTTCTGCAAAATGCAAAAAATATCCCAAAATTTGTTTTCTCGCTTGATTATATTAAAAATTTCCCCGCCCAATTTTCTCTGAAAATTACAGCTTTTCTCTATAAGAACCCTCCAGGATTTCTCAGGCTGCAGAAAGTTTTGCTTTGCCGACCATTTTTGCAAAAAAGCCCATGAAAATTTAATAAATTACACCCGAATTCTTTTTCCCGAAAAAACTAAAGAAAAAAGAAGAAATGCGTTAGTTTTTTTTCCATTGGCCAGATAAGAAATGCGTTAGTTTTTTTTCCATTGGCCAGATGACACTGGCGCGGTATAGGCGGCACCCACATTTCTAGTATATATATATGTCCGGTGGATGTGTGTAACGGGGTGTATGGTTATGTATGAAAACAAAAACCACAACTTGCAACTGCGGATAAGCGAGAGGCATGAAAATATCATCCCGTCTTTATTCGGTGTGAATATATCAGAGTTCTCTGTTACAATTGGCAAGAGCATTGTGGAGTAAATGGTGATGATGATCTACATCGACCACTAGATGTACTTGGAATTAGCCTATCTTATCACAAAGGGACTACTCTTATCTGCTCAAGTGCTATTCTAATCAGATCTTGTTATGCACAGAGTTGAGGATCATATCATAGAAAGCACGCATATACAGTCTTAACATTGATTTGACTGGTTAGGATATGGCCATGCTTTCCCTTAAAGGTTTCCGAGCATGATCAACTTTGGCATATAGATATGAAACCTCTAAAGCCAGATACCAAATCATCACCACAGGTTTCAAGCAGGCATAGGCTCTTATCCCCCTGCAATGGAGAAAAACAAGTTGGCTACCTTGTAGAATCCTCTGATGATAGTATCCATAGCTGTATGCAATCCTGCAGAAGATTTTGCATGCCATGTTTGTTTAATTTTAGAAGAACTAGGTAGCACAAAGCCATGCATGAATGCATCATACAATAAATAAACAGGTGAGCAGTGCGCCCATGATATGCCACCTATGATATGAAGCACTATCTATGGGGCTCATCATTGGCTGTTGATCAAGGTGATGGTCAGGTCAGGTCAGGTCAGGTCAGGTCAGGTGTGCCAAGCTGTTGGTGCTGCAGATCTTTTTTGCTTTACTAGTCTTGGTTAGAGGTGGAAGAGGTGGGCGTCGTGCCGTACTGGGCCAACCTGGTACGGGCTCATTGTGCTTTGTGCCTGAACCATGCCGGGCCATGATGGCCCATCGTGCCGCCATACCATGCTGTGCCAGCCTGGCTCACCTTCGGCTTGCCCAGGCATAGCCCAGTTGCGTTTCGTTCCTGCTTCGTGTCATGTCGGTCCAGGCCTAGCCCATTTGCACTATTGCAATGAGAGGAAAGGACCCAAAGACACACGAAGCTAAGGCAATGGACAAAAATATGGAGGAAAAATAAGTAAATTTTATTCATTCTCGAATATGTACAGAGTGAAATTGCTGTGCTTGCGTGAGTACATGATGCTCTGTAGTACAAAGACCTATACATTGCAAAAATCAGCTCTCTCTTGCCCGTCTCTCTTAATCTCTCTCAACTCTCTCATCTCTTTGACCCATCTCTCTCAACCCCCCCCTCTCTCTCTCTCTCTCTCTCTCTCTCTCTTATTGCTCCCTCTCTTAGCTCTCCCTTACTCTCGCCCGTCTCTCTCAATCTCACTCGTCTGTCTCTCTCTCTCCCTATCGCCCGTTGCCCCCTCTCTCAGCTCTCTCTCGACTGTCTCTCTCTCTCTCTCTCTCTCTCTCTCTCAATCTCTCTCAGTGATGAGCAAGCGAGATGTAAGAGGAGTGGAGAGAGCGAGGAGCGCCATTGACCGAGCTCATCTCTCTCTCTCTCGTTCTCTCTCACCTCGGTCAATGGCGCTCCTCGCTCTCTCCACTCCTCTTACATCTCGCTTGCTCATCACTGAGAGAGATTGAGAGAGAGAGAGAACGAGAGAGAGAGAGATGAGCGAGCAAGAAGAGCAGAGTGTAACACCCCAATTTTTGCTTTTCATGAATTTAAATGAAATTTTACACTTTTGAGAATTTTTGGAATTTTCTGGGATTTATTTGGATTTAGTTTGAATTTATTCCCTTTTGAGATAATTAAATAATTAAAAATTTTAAATAAAATTTTGTTGGAAATATTTTATTTGAGTTCAAAATGTCTCAAAGTATTTTCCAGAATTTTTCTGATTATTTTGCTAGTTTTCCTGATTTAATTGAATTTCTAGAAATTGTTTAAAAATTAAATCGTTGGAAAATCCTTTAGGGTTTCACTGTTCATTCGACCCGGGTGAGACTCGAGTCTGACTCGAGTCCGACCGAGCCACGTTCAAGCCAGACCCGAACCGTACCCAACCCTAACCCACGCGACCGTTGGATCGAGATCTAACGGCCAGCGTCGCGCCACGTCATCCAGTCCGAGTGCTCGCCGGATTCCGCCGTCGCGTGTGGGTGGACCTCGGTTTTCGTGGATTTCATGGACGCCGAGGTCGCTATTTAATGCGCCGCCACCTCCCCCGTGTTGCCCTCTTCCGCGCGCACAGTTTGCCCCAACTCACGCCGACCAAGCCGTCGTCGCCAGCCCGCAATCGCTCGCCGTAGTTGGATTTGCGCCCCGCCGCGGTTTTCTGCCGTTTCCCGCCGCGTCCGCCGTTCCCCGTCGCAACCAAGCCTAGATCCAGAACCGTCGCGTCAAGCCGCGTCGGAGAGGACCATTCACCTCGTCGGAGACGCACGGAAACGCCGTTGGCTAGGTCATCGTCCCCAGCTCCGGCCAGCCAGCTCCGCCAAGGACATCGTCGACTTCGCGAAGCTTCTCCACCGTCCGATCAAGATCCAACAGCCACGGTAAGTCCACGTCACCCCGTACGAAAGCACGTTGCGATTCTTAGATCTAATGCTGACCGTTAGATTTAGATCCAACGCTTTAGATTATGCCACGTTGCCGTAAACTGCACCGTGCTAGGAGTAGATCTCAGCCGTTAGATCAAGATCGTACGGGTAGGGTTAATCCGCGTTGTAGCGTTAGATGCGATCTCAGCCGTTTGATCGAGATCGAACGGTATAGATTGAGCCACGTGTAGAGCACCGGGTCATGCCGCGTCGCCCCTCGGTGGCGCATAAACCTGATCGGATCTCGACCGTCCGATCCAAATCGAACGGTCCAGATCAACCGCGTAGATCCAAAACGCGTGAGGTTAGATCCAATCTGGACCGTTGATTTTCAAGTCAACAGCCCGAATCAAGCCACGTGTCCGGGAGACGAACGGTTGCGGTCCACGCGGGCGTGCCCGGTCACCGCGGACGTCTCGCATGACGTCAGCGTGGGGCCCGCGTGTCAGCGGCTCAGCCCACTGTGTGGTGACATCATCCGTGGCGTCACGCTGACGTCACAGTGGGGTCCAGCTGTCAGAGCCATTCGGGCGAGCCGTGATGACGTCAGTAATGATGTCATCCAGTGGGTCTCGCGTGTCAGCGACACGTGTAACCGTGGAACGGGTCCATGATAGACCGGACCCAAACCGTGGACCGAGCTCATGGACCGGATGACGCAAGCATGATGTCATAATTCGATTTTTCAATAGAAAAAACATTCGGTGGAAATTCGATTTCCATGCTGACGTTAGCTGACACAATAAATCGATTTTTCAATAGAAAAATAAATGAATTAATTCAGTTTATTCTTTTATTTGATTTTTCAAACTTCAAACGCTTATACCTTTTGCATTTTAACTCCGATTTGAGTGATTTCAATTTCTAAATTTTTATAAAATTAAGATCTACTTCATGGTGAATTTTATTTAATTTTTGGACATGAGTTTTCCTCTGTTTATATTTATTTAACTGATTTTTCAAACTTTAAACGGGTATAACTTTTGCATTTTAACTCCGATTTGGACGATTCAAATTTCTAAAAATTTATAAAAATGTGCTCTCTCTGTTTATGAATTTTATTTGAATTTTTGGATACTTTTTGTTCACTGCTTGATTATTTATTACTATTTGCACGCGTTATGAGTAGACGTGAAAGTACCCGAAGGCTTTGAAGGTGAAGTTTTGACCCAAGAGCCAGCTCAAGACCAAGAACAAGTACTTTTTGAAGGCAAGTTATGCTTTGACCATTTTGATCCCACTTTTGAAATTAATTTAATTTAAATTATTGCATGCTAATTTAATTAGTAATTGTTTGAATTATTTCTGGGAATTAGATAAATGCCAAATTGCAGTATGACACCTTGACTATTTAATTATGTGCCATGAACCATTGTCACCCTAGTTGGGGATCATATTAGTTGGTCATTATTAAATTGCCAACATTGGGTATTTAGACCGATGTAGTATATTGCTTAGACTTGCTACGTGCACATGACATGATTTTGGACAATCAAATATTAATATTGACTTAATGAGATATTAAACCTGTTTTGGAGGAGTATCATGTGTTGTGATGGTGATGATGGCACGTGGTGCATGGTATTCAACTGGGTTGGATAAATAGATTTAGACCGAAGCAAGTGGCAAGAATGATCGGGTGAGCCATGATTGGCACCGGGAAAGTCGTTTTGGTTCTTCGGGTAGTCTTGCCCTGGTCATCCTAAGAACTTAACCTTGCAAGCCTTTGATCTGAGTCAATCGTGCAACCACATGTCTGTAATGGGACGGACCTAGTTGAGTAAGTTACTAATAACTTACTTGTGGAACCTCGGGGTGTCAACTACACCTTTTGTGTAGCTTGAAAGGGGAGCGTACCAGGGCTATGGCATGGTACCCGTCCAACGGTATGTCGGTCCCATACTTCGCCTTCGCTGAGGGAAGGGATGGTGTATGGCAAAAACCAAGGAGGTTCACTTGTATAGTTTGCGGTTTCCGAAAGGCTTTGTTACGATCACTCGCCTTTGTGGCGTTTGACTGTATCTTGTGGGTAAAGTGCATAACCTCTGCAGAGTGTGACAACCTATTCGAATAGCCGAGTCCACGGTATTGGACACTGCTCGGGGATTACAGTCAAGGGTTAGACTTTCATGAAAACAACTTGGACTTGAAAGGTTTGGTTGGGTTTATTGATGACGTTGATGGAGATGTGGATTAGGAAAGGGAAAGTGTTTACTTAACTCCTGGAAAAGTTATTGATATTATATTTGCTTTTACCGCTTTCGAATCTACTTATGCTACTTGTTAAATGCTATTTTACTACAAGTGAACCATGAAACATTCCTTTGTACTAAGCCATGCATGTAGAATATTAATTTGCATTATGTGCATGACTTGCTGAGTACCAAGTACTCACCCCTTGCAACTACAACATCAGTTGAAGAAGAAGCTATACCTGCTTTGGAGGAGGAGCTCCAGGAAGATTCGGCTAACTAGGGAGCGAGCCCAGTCAGTTGCCTGTGGTATACTGGATGGCACCACGTTGATGCTTTTATTCCGCTGCAGTTTATTTCCTTTAATAATTTTTCGCCTTGCATGGCGCATCTTTGTAACTTGACCATAAGGTCAGGCAACCAATTTGGTTATTTTAAATAAAGTACTTGTAGTTACGTTGAGTATGATTGTGATATGTACCGATGTTGAGACTGTGTGCACTAGCGTGATCTTGGACTAGTGCTGAATACACAGAGGGTCCGGATTTGCAAATTCAGGTCCCAACACAGAGAGAGCTAGGCGCGGTGCCGACCGAGGAGAGGGAGAGAGAGAGAGAGAGAGAGAGAGAGAGAGAGGGAGGGATTGAGAGAGTGGGATTAAGCCAGAGAGAGTGACATAGAGAGTTGGAGGGGATGAGTAATGGTCGAGGATATGTTAGAGAGAATGGCATACAGTGTTAGTAGGTAGGTGTTCGACATGTTCCTTGCTTGCAAACTTCTTTAGCAGGGTGGGTAGCTTTAGAGATCCCATTTTTTACGCTTATCGTTGTCCTCAGACTTCACTCTTTCAACACTTGTCTATTTTTGAAATAGTCAAGTGGGTCTCTCTCTTTTTCCCCTCCACCTTTTCCCTCTTGTTTTCCCTTCCCCCATTCACCATCATTTTTCACCCTTTCCTCCAAACTGGCGCCCTCTCTACCTAGCTTGCCTCGCCTCCCCCACCGCGCCACTCTGCCAACCCCTTCTTCTTCCCCCTCCGCCCCCGACAACCTCCTCACCGATCGCTCCCTATCATTCCCCCTATCCCCACGCCCCCGCCTCCCTCGCTGACCCAGCGTGCCCGCCGCCCTCGCCTCCCCCCTTGGCCCACCTTAGTGCCGGGTCACCTCCACCACCTTGGCGCCTCCTCGTCTCCCCACGACGCTTGCTTGCCTCCTCTGCCTCTGTCCTCCACCGCCCCCTCGGCCACCTTCGCTCGCCCCTCCCCCCGGCTATGTCCTCCACCTCTGACCCCTTCGGCGTTGCTCGCCTCCTTGCCTCCCTCAGCCTCCTCGCATTGTTAGGCATTGGCTTGCCTCCTCGGCTTCCTCCTCCTGGTGCGGGTGTGCGTGTGGCTCGACGCAACTGTGCATGCGATACGACGTGAGCGTGCTGAGCAGCTGTGGCGCAGGACCGTGGCGGGGTGTTGGACCGTGCTTGCCGCCCTACCTGCGTGGCGCAGGAGGCAAGGTGCAACGCAGCCTCAGCGAGTTGGTGAGGCCTTGGTGGGCGATGTGGCGGGCGCGGCCTCAACAGCCAGGTGGGCGGTGGCCTAGGCAGGTGGCGGCCATAGGTAACCCTCCTTCCCCCGCGCTCCTCTCCCCCTCTGCTGCCAGGCGGGCGATGGCCTCGGCAGGTGTCGTGCAGGCACGAATCTGGCCTAAACGGCTGTGCTGTTCGCTCAGTTCCCGATTCTGCATGGCCCACTTCATACCCGGTTGGGCTTTGGACTAGCCATGCTTCGGGCTGGCCAAAAAAAGTTTTGTCCCGATGCCCAGGTCGTTATGGGTGTGTTTGGTTGCCTGCATGGTGCCTGAATCGCATGAGTGGATGCAACTGTATCTATTAGACGCATGTTTGGTTTCCTGTTCATCCTGGCCAGGTGGATGCAATTGCACCCACTCATACAGGATGGATAAAACACAGAAATTAGACTTCTCTCTAATGCAGGCCCATGAGATGCACAAACAAGCAACCAAACAACTTAACTTGCATCCACTCAGTCAGGCCAAGGCTAGCCTAGATGGCTCATACGAAACAAGCTAGGATGGTGCAGGTAACCAAACACACCCTATCTGATTCTGAATGATGTGATCAATCATGCAGCAGAACATATAGCAGATATATTCTTGTTAAGGGGAGATACACGGATTGCCTGCACAGATCGCTTCAATGCTCTGAATAAAGCGAAGTACACTGCTTGTAAAGAAAAATGTGGCTTGCAACTGCTCATTGTTATGGGACCACTGCATCACTGGTTCAATAACCGAATCGAATTAGCCGAGCCTAACTGAGCCGACTTGCCATCAAATTCGGTTGTTTTGGCTGTTTCACTTTAGTGCAATTTTGGACTTTCAGAGAATCATTGTAGCTGAACGAGCCGAATTGATAAATATAGTTATATTTCTTTTAAGTTAGTAGAATTATGCATATAATGCACATTCAAATATGTCAATGGCATTAATCAAGGGTTTTTTCCTCACAAAAAAATTAATCAAGGGTATTTGGGTTATGCTATACCTTGATTTTACTAATACAATGTATTTCACTATTAACATAACCATTTAATTATTGTATAGGTAAATAATATATTTTATGAAATTTTTTGTAAAATTATTAACTAAAAAATAAAAAATTGAGGCCCCATTTTGGAATACAAGATTCTTTCAATAATTTTTTATAAAAAACCCCAAAAACTAGTGAGTTTTTGGTTTTTCCTTTGAAATTTCTACAAAATTCTCCATAGTAGAAACGGAGCATTAGCCTTTTTTTTAGTTCAGCTAATTTTGTTCTAGATATTTGACCAAGATTTGTAATTCGGTCAAAGTATATTTAAAAACCAATTAAACTAGATGAATAGTCACCACTAAATATAGATGGCGTTATCTGTTGCGGGCATATGGATTTAACAAACCCAAGGCTTGGGGTCCAATACTTAGTTTTTGGCAAAAATCCTATGGTTTATCATAATAGCACATCGTGAAAAAGTTCATAACTATCTAAGTTTTACTTTGTAGACGTGAGAGAATAACCATGTACTGACTACGAATTGATTGGCTATGAACGGTGCATCGGGTTGGATACTTCCTAACTGATCGACTGATATCGTTAGGAGTGGATTCGGAAGATAGCTCAGGTATCATTTTAGAGGCTGTTTGGTTGTTGTATTTCCTCAGTTTGGCCCATACGAGGTCATCCTGGCTGATTGGCCCATACAGTGATGTTATTTGGTTGTCTCTATGAGTTAAGTTTGGCTATGGAGGGATGATGTTTGGTTTGTTACATGAGCTGAATATACTAACACAGAATGTATGCATCACTGTAACAACTTGTATAACCCGAGCCTGGCCGCACAGATATGCCCAAAATTCTCGTTCGCGGGCCTGGCTGGGAGGGAAAAAATGCACGACTCGGGCCAGGCTAGGATGGACGTCTAGACAACCAAATAACAGAATTTTGCATCCATGGATGTAAAACTCAATACATACAGGCAACCAACTAGCCCCTAGAGAACACTATTCATCACGTTTAGAAATTATTCAAGATGTTGTTGGATTTATCCTAGGACATTCGATGGCTAGCAGCCTTCTCCACTAGGCTATTACTCATGAATCAGCCCATTAGTCATTTAGTCCCATGCCACCATCACCTGCGTCCATGCCATTCATTCCCTAGCCGCCATACTAGCCCCAATTGGCAAACAAAAACAACAAGTCGACTTCACCAGTGCTAGTCGCTCGGACCCGTCGACGACACTCGCCCTCACCAGACAAATAAAAAATATTGATTATTAGTATTTGATTCGACCTGTATTTGTACTGTATGATCGACACTATCTACATTCGTATATGTATATGAGTATGTTCGACACTTTGCGCATCTGACACTAAATCCAAGAAATAAATACGTAATAGGATACAAGATGAGTGATATCCAACAAAATCTTATTCAATTGCACCCTACCATGATCATGATAGTGTGAAGTATATTGTCGAGGGTCATCACGGTTGTGTAGTGTAGGACCTAGGCCTTAACTGCAGTTTTGTTCCTCGGAAGGAAATCAGAGGATATTTATTTGTACCAAACTCAGCTCCATGCAATCTCTAACGAAGTTGCGTCGTCGTTGTCTAGATGATTTTGTATGTTAAAAGAAAGGGTAAAATCCATAAATACCCCCATAAACCACCTACTTCTTTAATTTGCATCAATATCTAATTATCATTTACTTTGCCTCTTATAAATTAAGTTGGCGTGTAAATAACTCCCATGCTGCATGTTAATACTTGTTTCAACTATGTTAATACTTAGTTAAGTTATTTTCGCGATTTCGGTACGTGTAATACATTATTTCAATACTAATGTTTCAGTATTGAAATCATGTATTACAAATACTGAAATCTTTCAAATCATTTAAACAAGTATTGATATCACTTACATAAGTACAAAATTTATTGAAACAAGTGCCAAAATAATTAAAACCGTGACCTCGAGGCATTTACAAGCCAATTTTACTTATGAAAGGTAAAGCAAATGAGAATGAAATATGGAGAGCAAATTAAGAAAAGCAGATGACTTACGGAGTGTTTATAGATTTTCCCTAAAAGAAATATAACGTGAGACTTACCAAAGAAGAGGAGGCCGGAGCCACTATACGTAGAAGAAAACGCTTGTGTTCTTCCTGTGATCCTGAAAAGGCAGTTGAGTTGGGCCCAGATCGAGGTGCTGTGCGGAAGGCCCAGGCACCGGATAGGCAGGCAGCAGAAGCGCCTGCGTTTCGGGAATTTGTTAGCCAACGTTGATATGTTGCTTTGCAACGTATTTTCTTTCTTTGCTTTAACAATTGCCGGATGGGTGATGTTGTTAGGTGTTGCTCTAGCTGTTCATTCGTCGCCACGGGTTTGTTAGGTGTTGCTCTAGCTGTTCATTCGTCGCCACGGGTTTAGCTGTTCCATCTTACACCATAGTTCACTCGGCAAACATTTCTTGTTTCGATCCACTTACATGTATATAGCATTGTGGCTACGGACTAAACAGTATAAAAAGAAGAACCTCCGGGCTTACCTCCTTTGGGGAGGGTACACACGGAGTCGCTATGTGCGAGAGATAACACTACTACAGAACCGGCCTTCACAACCGGTCTATCACAAGCGGTTAGGTGCGCACCGCTTGTGCTCTAGGTGCCACAAGCGGTTCGTGGGCAACGGACGGGAGGGAGTCTCTAGAAGCGGTTCTTAACATGAACCCCTTCTGGAGCCCACACTCTACAAGCGGTTCGTGTTACAAACCGCTTCTAGAGGTGTAGTGTAGCTTCAGAAGCGGTTTGTATGTAGAACCGCTTGTAGAGACCTCTCCCCCCGCCCAGCACATTTAAACCCTGTCTTCCTCCCCGAGCTTGCACAGGACATCACCGTGGTGAGCCGAGAGCTGTTCATGGGGAGGTGCTGCCAAAATTTTCAATTGAGGCTATCAGCTCCGAATTAATTGTTCCTAAGGTGAGTAATATGTTGCCAACATCCTTCTCACATAGATATTGATGCTTTTTGTGCATTGGATGTTGAGAAATTATGTTTTGTTTTTGTGGGAATTAGTGTTTCTTTTCTTTGGCTAATTTTTGTTGTTTTTAAGGTCATATATTGTTTGGTGTACGAAATGAAATGCAATAAATGTGAAACATTCAAAAATTACAAAGGTGGGGAAAAGAAAAGATTTGCATGAAAACGTAACAATTAGTTAGTTTTATTTAAAAAAATGCAGGAGGATTATAAATAATTAGTTGGCTTTAGTTAAAACAATACAGAATGATTAAAAAATACAAAACTGTTAGACATAGTTAGCTTTAATTAAATATTGTGATAGATGTTGTTATTATTTTTGTTTGTGTAGATGAACTGGCAATGGATGTACAATGCAGACCGTCGGTCAAGAGAGTTCAGAGATGGCATGAAGGAGTTTCTCGACGCAGCCGTTGCATTCTTGCCTCCAGGAAGCTTCATACGTTGTCCTTGCGTAGACTGCAAGAATGAGAAGGAGCATTCCGAACGATGGATGGTTATGAGGCATGTGATCACGAGAGGTTTCATGGCAAACTATACCTGCTGGACCCACCATGGCGAAACAGAGGCGATTCGACAGGACGACGATGAAGAAGACGGAGAAGAGGAAGATATAGCCAACAGTATGCCGGACACCACTCAATACGGATCCGTGGAAAATACACTCGACGAGTTTGGCGATGATGAGCTAGATCAGATGCTCCGTGACGGAGAGGGAGAGTTCACAGAGGAAAGACAATACAAGAAGTTTCAGAGCATGGTAGAGGACCACAGAACTGCTTTGTACCCAAACTGTGGACAGGGCCACAAAAAGCTGCGTACTACACTAGAACTCATGCAATGGAAGGCCAGATACGGTGTGTCAGACAAGGGATTCAATGGTTTGTTATCACTCGTAAAGAAGTTGCTTCCGGAAGGTAACACTCTACCCGAAGCGAGTCCTCTGTCCTTTAGGATTGCAAGTACGGAAGATACAAGCATGTCCTAACGATTGTATCCTGTATCGCAATGAGTATACCGCTTTGGAGGTTTGTCCAGTGTGCGAAGAATCACGGTATAAGGTGCAGCGTGACGATTCAGGTGAATTAGATGGGAATCGTATGAAGAAGAGAATTCCAGCCAAAGTATTGTGGTATTTCCCTGTGATACCCCGGTTGAAGCGTCTGTTTGCCAACGAAGGTCATGCCAAGATGATGCATTGGCATGAAGAGGAGCGTAAGGAAGACGGATTGCTTAGACACCCCGCAGATGGCTCACAGTGGAGGAAAGTCGATCGGGCTTACCCGAACTTTGCAAATGAGGTCAGAAACATAAGGTTTGGGTTGAGCACCGATGGGATGAATCCTTTCGGTCAGTTGAGCAGCATCCATAGCACCTGGCCTGTGACGCTTTGCATCTATAACATTCCTCCATGGCTGTGCATGAAGCGGAAGTACATCATGATGCCATTGTTGATCGAAGGCCCGAAGCAACCTGGAAACGACATACTTGAAACCATTGATTGAAGACCTTGTGAAGTTGTGGGAGGATGGTGTACGGGTTTGGGATGAATACAAAAGAGAGTATTTCAACCTGCGTGCATTGTTGTTTGTAACAATCAACGATTGGCCTGCTCTCGGTAACCTGTCCGGCCAAACTGTCAAAGGGTTTAAAGCCTGCACCCAGTGCATAGATGAAACAGACTGCATGTACCTGAAAAACTCTCGGAAGTGTGTGTACATGGGCCACCGCTGGTTTCTTCCTAGCAATCATGCTTTGAGGTGGAAAGGCAGTAAATTTAACGGGGGAACAGAAATTCGTGTTAAGCCTCAGCATCGTAATGGGCGACTTGTATTTGCTATGGTAAAGGATGTGAAAGTAGTATTTGGGAAGGGTCTTGGAAGCATACCTGTGCGGAACGAGGATGGTCATGCGGTCACATGGAAGAAGAAATCAATATTTTGGGACCTGCCGTATTGGGAGCTTTTAGAGGTTCGTCACTCGCTTGACTTCATGCACATCACGAAGAATGTTTGCTTGAACCTGCTAGGCTACATATATATGTACGGCAAATCGAAAGATACACTGCAAGCTCGGAAGGACCTTGAAGACATGAAGGTGAGGAGTGACCTACATCCGAAAAACAAAGAAGGGACAAAACAACTTTATCTACATCCTGCGAGCTACACTCCAAGCAAAGAAGAGAAAAAAAAGCATGATTGAGTGTTTGAACAGTGTGAAGGTCCCTTCTGGATACTCCTCAAATGTAAAGAGACTCATAAACACGAAAGAGAAGAACTCCAAGGCCTAAAATCCCATGACTGCCTTGTGTTGATGACACAGTTGCTCCCAGTAGCTATCAGAGGTATACTGCCCGAGTGGGTGCGGGGGACAATCACAAAGCTATGTTCCTTCCAGAACACCATTTCGCAGAAGGTCGTCGAACCACCTAAACTGCCTAAGTTGGAGGCTGATGTGGTACAAAGTTTGGTTAGCCTCGAGATGATTTTTCCTCCTGCATTCTTTGATATCATGGTTCATCTCACCGTTCACCTTGTCAAGGAGATAGGTATCCTCGAACCAGTGTATCTGCACAACATGTTCCCTTTCGAGAGGTACATGAGTGTCCTCAAGAAGTACGTCAGAATCGTCAAGGCCCTGAAGGCTGCATTGCCGAGGGCTACGTGACGGAGGAGGTGATAGAGTTTTGTGTTGATTACATGAATGATCTAAATCCTATCGGCGTCCCCATATCATGACACGAGGGGAGGCTACGGGGCAAAGGCACAATAGGAAGGCAAGCAGTTGCATGCAATGATCTTGCTGCATTCAAGCAAGCACATTTCACTGTTCTGAAGCAATCAACCATAGTTGTCCCATATGTCCTTGAGCACAAGAGTGTCCTACGCCACGAGTTCACAGGGAAGACAGAGAGTTGGATAACCTTGAAGCACATGGATTCTTTCGGCAGCTGGCTACAGAAGTACATCCTTGAGGAAGGGTCAAACGATGAACTATTGCAACGCTTGGCCCGGGGACCATCACAAGAAATCGTGACATTCAAGGGGTATGAGATCAATGGTTACACATTCTACACCAGATCCCAGGATAACAAGAGCACCAACCAGAACAACGGTGTCCGTATAGACGCCGAAGACAACAAAGGGCGGTGTTGAACACATATTATGGTTTCATAGAAGAAATATGGGAGCTCGACTATGGACCTCTCAAGGTCCCTCTATATAAGTGCCAATGGGTCAAGCTGACTCCAAATGGTGTGAAGGTCGACAAATACGGCATGACAACTGTGGATCTCACAGAAGTCGGCTATAGGCGCGAACCGTTTGTTCTCGCAAACGATGTGATCCAAGTCTTCTATGTAATGGACATGTCAAGCAAGCCTAAAAATCGAAAGGACAAGCAAAAGGTAATGCCGAAGCGACATGTAGTTCTCCAAGGCAAACGAAGGATTGTAGGAGTTGAGAACGTCACCGACGAGGAAGAGTATGGTCAGTTCGACGAGCTCCCTCCTTTTACAGTTGATGTTGACATAAACGTCCTGCGTGACAGTGATGTCGATGCTCCTTACATACGTCACGATCATAACGAAGGAATAATTGTAAAGACGAAGACTTAAGATGTAGTGCTTGTATACATTATTCCATATGAAACATTGCTTTTACATTATTCCATATGATCGTGTTGATATGTTGCTGTTTAACATTGCTTGTACATATTTTCTACAAACAAAAGAAAACGATTGTCTCTCCGCTCGCTATCCGGCCAAGGCTGTTGGGCACCCTCATTCGCATGAGCACAGAAAATGATGAAGCTCATAGACTTACGTATGTACTTGAAGCCCATAGAGCTAGCTTGTAGTTGGATTAAAAAAAAGAAAGGCCAGCGGGGCTCGAACAGCCAACCTCATGGATGGCCACAAGCCCGCGCTAGCCAGGGGGGAGAGGAGATTTCTTGTTAACCACATTAGGCACGAAACCCTTTTAAGTATCACATGGCGGTACTTTTACAAGCGGTTTTTAGTACAAACCGCTTGTACTCGGGGTCCTCTACAAGCGGTTTGTATTACCAACCGCTTGTAGTCATGGTCTTCTACAAGCGGTTTGCATTTCCAACCGCTTGTAATTGGATTTAAAAAAAATAGAAAGGCCAGCGGGGCGCGAGTGGGGCTCGAACAGCCAACCTCATGGATGGCCACAAGCCCGCACTCAAGCGCCCGTGCTAGCCAGGGGGGAGAGGAGATTTCTTGTTAACCACATCAGGCACGAAACCCTTTTAAGTATTACGTGGCGGTACTTCTACAAGCGGTTCTTAGTACCAACCGCTTGTACTCGTGGTCGTCTACAAGCGGTTCGTAATACCAACCGCTTGTAGAAATACCTCTACAAGCGGTTTGTATCACCAACCGCTTGGAGTCGGGGTCCACTACAAGCGGTGAACCCAGCCTATAGTCCATTCTACAAGCGGTTGGTACTACGAACCGCTTGTAGAAGTACCACTACAAGCGACTGGTACTAAGAACCGCTTGTAGAAGTACCTCTACAAGCGGTTGGACTTACGAACCGCTTGTAGAGGTGGGTGAGCTATAAATTTTGAAGTCCCCACACTCGCCCGCACCTTCAAATTTTCTAAGTCCCGCGCGCCACAGCCCCGACCGTCGCGCGCGCCACAGCAACTCCGTCGACCGCCACCGCGCCGGCGCCCCCCAGCCACCGCCCCGACGCCCCCCAGCCAATCCACCCCGGAGGACCTAGGTAGCTGGCGCAACGACCCCCCTGCTCTCTCTGTTTTCATGCCCGCATGGTGTTCGGTGAAATGCCCACAAGGAGTTTTGTTGATCTGTTGATGTTGGAGTAATGAAATATTGTATATATGTTGGTTCCATTCATGCTCTCTCTGTTGTATATATGTTTGTGTATGTTGTATGTTGGAGTTTTCATGCTCTCTTGTGGTATGGAGTTTTCACGCTCTCTTGTGGTATGTAAGTTTGACTATATATAAATATTGTATACATGATTTCATGCCCACTTTTATGTTGTATGTATGTTTGACTATATATAAATATTGTATACATGATTTCATGCCCACTTTTATGTTGTATGTATGTTTGAGTATATATAAATATTGTATATATGATTTCATGCCCACTATAGATGGCGACACCACGACGTGGTGACCCGGATTTCGATGACGAGGAAAATATGATGTTTGAGACAATTGCGCTGGGTAGCATCTTAGGCGTCGATGAGGCTATTAACACTGGTACCGGCGAGGATCCTGCTAACGCTGTCGATGAGGCTACTAACACTGGTACCGGCGAGGATACTTCTAACACTGCCGGCTACACCGAGGTATCCTCTTAACCACTATAGCATGTCCAAGTCTTCTATGTAATTATTCTAACATGTGTTTGTGTATCCAGCCCGGTACATCATCGGCCACCCAGTCCGGAATTAACCGAGGACCAAACAAGAAGCCTTCGACCAAGTATGTGATAACCGAAGTCGGAAACGACGGGAGTCTGCTAGCCCCAGAATCAGCAGTTGGCCCTTTCAACAATGCTTGCGGATACCACATGAGGGACCACGTCCCAATCAGCATCCGTAAATGGGCCAAGTCCCCGCAGCCTACCAAGGAACTGCTCGAATGATATGAAGGAAAATTTCACTTTTCCGTATGGGTACGAATGTAAGGCCAAGGGTTGGGCTTTGAAGAAGATGGCAACTTCCTTTCAGCAGTGGAAGTCGTCCCTCACCCGCAAGTACATCGACAAAGGAGAAAGGCCAGACTTCAATCAATTTCCTAAGCTGGCGGATCATTGGGAGGCTTTCGAGGAGTACAAGCTGTCCGATGCAGGACAGGTGGCAAGAGAGAAAAACAAGGTGAATGCCCAAAAGAAGAAATACCACCACCATCTCGGCACCGGTGGTTACATCAAGGCTGCAAAGAAATGGGACAAGCGGGAAGAGGAACTTCGGCAGTAGGATATTGTACCTGAAACTAATAATTGGGAGCCCCGCCTTCGCAATTGGTTTTTGGGTCACGGGGGCGCACTTGCAGATGACGGTAGCTTGGTGATGGCACCGACGGTCCAAGAAGTTGGTCAAAGGATTGCAGAAACCATCGACCAATCTCGGTGAGGATCCTTGGTGATGGACAGGGAGAATGACGAGCTAACATATGCCCTTCAAAACCCTGAGCACCCGGGACAGACACGAGGTTTCGGGAAGGTACCGTGGAGGCACGGCTTTGCCAAAGACACATGCAGTTATAGGAGCCGGGACAGAAGCAAGAGGAGAGACCAGGCTAGAGTGAGCCGATTGGAGCACGAGCTTAGAGCTACGAAGGCTTCCATCCCTGATTTGGTCACGCAAAAAGTCTCCGAAGCAATAAGCCAGCTTCAGCTTCCCGCCAGTAATGTCCAGGTGGCGCCGGAATCCGTGATCAGCCCGAATGCGCAAAAGAGCAGTTGCGCATCCGCTGTGGCCCCTGAAGCAGACGACCCGTAGGCCCGCTATCCCGTGGACATCATCAAGGTTCGCCGCCAGTGCGAGCTACACATTGATATGCGTAACCTCTCCTACAAGGTGGCTTACGGCATGGCTTATCCGGTGGAGGCGGGCCAGACGTTCCACTTCAACCAGATACCTCTGGATACTCGAAGGTCACGGTGGAAGAGGTTGTGGGGGGCTTCGAAGAACTAATGCTGGAGATTGTGGGGGCGATGACGTGACCAAGCTTGGACAGGCCGTCCACGGCACATTCATCCTCTGGCGTAAAAAGTACATTATATTTCCAGATGTTGTGGAGGTTACATCTCCAGCAATACAGGCCCCGTAGTTTGAGCAAGTTGGAGGAGCAAGCACACCTCCTGTACATCGACAACACACGACTCCTCCGACGTCTCCTGCACGCAATGCTTCCCCGGTGGTCCTGGCCACGACTCCTCCACCTCCCGCTCCACAAAGAAGCCCGACTCCGCCTCCAGCATCTCCCCCGAGGAAGAAGACTCGCTGTTAGAAGGAGGGATCCCGTACCGGCACCTCCTCCCACGAAGTCGGCATCCGACAAACAGATAATGTTAAAGGAACTGCCAAAGCGGCCATATGATCTGACTGCGGAGGAGCTATCAAATACCGTAAAGGCCGATGTGGCCAGGAAGCTTGTGCCAGCGAAGCAAAAGCCCAAGGTTCAAATAGATAAAAAAACTGTGAAACACTTTCAGTCATGCGGAATGGCGCCACCGCTTGTGATGATAGACTACGAAAGGACAATAAGAAAGGCTACAGTGAAAAATGAATGGGCTATGTCGGCGGGAAAGAAGAAGATAGTGGAAGATGAGCAGAGTGCTGAACAGTTGAGGGTCCAGGCATTCCTGAACGAGGCGGGACTCGAATCAATAGATCAGGATATTCCAATGGCACCAACCAGATGGAAGTATGAGTTGGGCAAACCGCTAATTGATCCAAAAGATATAAATGATCTCCCAACCAAGATGCGTCAATTGCATGAATGTTACATGAAAAGGGCATCTAAAGGAGAGAAAATGTTCCTCCTCGTTTGTCAAGATGAGCATTTCTTCCGCGGGAAGAACACAGAAAAATGGCTGGAATTCGAGGACTTGTACCATCTGTACCAAACAGATGCCGTCGACGTGTCCTTCATGTGCTGCTGGTGTCTGTAAGTGTCGATCTACTAAGTTTACCATTTGCTTCCTCTCGTACCACAAAATTGGATATCTAATTAACTTAGTTATCCCTTTTTGTGTAGAATGGAGATACAACGATGTACAAGACTGGGCAAACAGAACGTTAGCTTCATCGACCCACAGTCGCCAACGAAAATCTGGGCATTCGACCAGCAAAGACCGCAAGTTGAGGCATACATTTTGCAAGCATTATTGAAACAGCACTACAAACCGTACATACTTCTGCCCTTCAACTTCAAGTACGTGTTCTCGGAAACCTCTTGTTCTTGTATTACTTAAGTCATTGATAGTACGACTAGCTACTTACGCATATGTTGGAATATATGAATAGGTTTCACTGGATCCTTCTAGTCATCGAGCTTGACAACAGTAGGATTATAGTTCATGACTCAAGAAGGAATCCAATCGACAAATACCAATGGTTCATTGACGTCCTGAACAGGACATTTGCAAAGTTCAGGAAGAAGCAGAAAGGAGAATTCAAGAAAGAATTTGAAGTCGTAATAAATACTCAGTACGCATTTACAAAAACAAATATGAAATCAAATGTGTCATATCGCTTCTTCATCTTATGTTCAAATTTCTCCCGTGAAGGTTAAATGCCGACGGCTGGAAATAACTTATGTGGCTACTACGTGTTCCACTATATTCAAAGTTTTATCCATGGCGATGAGCCGGAACATTATGCCGAGGTTCGTGTATGCATGTCAATTTGTTTGCTGCAACTTACATTTTAATTAATTGCATGTGATCGCATATTTATATACTTCGCACTTAATCAATTGTCAGCCCAACATCAATGAGCACGTTAACGTGCTCCCGCCTCACCGAGTGCACGCAATCCAAGAGCAACTCATGGGCTTCATTGTCGACGAGGTTGTATCTCCAAATGGCGAGTTCCACGTAAGGCTTGGTCCTTCGTTGAACACCGCCGAACTTATGACGACATCCACGTCGACCAAGGACTTGACTGATGCACGCAAGAAATGAGTTCTATAATCATTTTTTTATTCAAACTTGTAAACGTCGGTAGCGTGTATGTACTTGTCCATTTGTTACACTATTAAGTTCGTTTTTTTGTGAGAGCTAGCTTGTGAACATGTGTATGAGTGAGCTAGCTTATGAACATTTGTTACACTATTAAGCATATGTAATATATATTTCATTGCGCTAAAAACTCCTCCACTCATTTTTAAGTTTATGATAAAAAATGACATACAAAAACACTGAAAGAACATATTCTGTAATACATATAATTGAAAACTCTCTCCACAAGCGGTTGGTGATTCCAACCGCTTCTAGAGTGCTTGCTCTCCACAAGCGGTTTGTAATACGAACCACTTGTGGAGTCCCCCACGTGGCGCCTCCACTGGCCTTCCTGGACACATTACCAACCGCTTCTGGTGCCACAGCACAAGCGGTTCGTGCAACCGCTTGTGATACTGGACGGGTATCACACGCGGTTGCTTAGAAGCGGTTATAAAACCGCTTCTGAAGGGGGTTACGACCCGCTTGTGGTAGCCGGTTCTGTAGTAGTGCAACAATAAGCAAGACAAGGATGATTAATTTTGTCTTTTTTCTTCTCAATTCCATTATCTTTCGAGCACATGAGCCTGGAGCTATTTAATTATAAGGTTCCTCATGGTAGGGGTGAGATAACAACAATATCCCTATAAGGGTCCTAAGACCATAAGGGTCCTATGGTAGTTTTCTCCTCCACTAGCTAATATTTTGTTATGGTGGTCTCGACATACCTCGGCTTCTGTGCGCATCCTTCCTTGGCTATTGATCCTTCCTTCGGGTTGTTCGAGGGGGGTATCGAAGGGACCGATCGTCCCTTCAGCCTATTACCAAAGCCTTCTTTGTGTTCTCCAGGGGAGAGAGGGTGAGCGCTCTATTGGCGACCCTTCGTGTGTATATCCTTCAGCCATGGCTAGAGGGTGGGTACCGTCTTCTTGAAGTCCTTTGTTGGTCCACAAGGGGTGATGGGCGGCACAATGATAGTAGCCCCTCGCGGTTGAGGGTTTGCTTTGCCTTGACCGAAATTGTGAAATATGTCTAGAACGGTGTAGGCCCTGAGAGGAGCCGCCCAGATCATCCTCGAGTTGTTGGATGAACAGTTGCTCCCGTTGGATTTGGATCCTAGCAACAAATCACCGGAGGTGATCCAGATGCTAATACCCAAGCCCAAACGAGACAACTCTACAAACATCCAACGACTCGACAACAACCCCGGTATTCCCCCGGTATGCAATCCGAAAACTCGCCCAGGATCCCCACATACCGGTTCCCAATGCCATATCAACATCAATTCGCACAAAGGGGCATGAGCCCAAACTCACTACCAGAGACACAGAACGCGGAAGCAAACAAACACACCTCACGGAACAAAGAGGCCCAACAACGACCAACAAAACGAACCAAGGAAAAGCAGACGGGTTTCATTACAAAAAAAAAGTACAGCTGTTCACAAAAGTATCACCCACTACACTACACAACAAAAGTAAAACACCCCGGAAGTGTCATGCCCAGAACACTCCCGGGCGCACGAGTGTCGACAGCCTCTACTCGGTGCCCCGCCCAGTCACCGATAGGCAGTAGGGCCAAAACTCACACCCTACCGGATCTCACTGCAAAACCACTAAGGTAAGCCTAAGTACAAAAGGTACTCGCAAGTCTTACCCATGGTCCATATATGACTGACTCCAAAGGATTATGCATTTGGATGTAGCAAGGAATAAGCTGAAGGTAGAACAGTTGCAAAATGCTTAACATTTGTTGTTTAGTTACTTAAACTACTCAATTCTCAATTTTAGTGCGGTTGTTACTGCACCTACCACTAGGTGAAATTAGCAATTAACAATCCACATCAATTAACCACATTCATTTCGAGCTCAAGCCCAACGGCGAACTTCAGTTCAAGTTATTACTACGTGTAACAGCAGTGACCAAGCGTGCTCATATCCGAGAGCGCGGCAATTCGAATCGCTTAATTAACCCTGCAGGGAAGCATTGATCACACGACATGTATCCCGAAGGAACCTCATGTCAACCCCCTCCCATCCATACCAATCCGTTGGGGCATCTTCATGCGGTCCGGAAACCTAGCACCCCCTCGAGCAGCCCCAAGCCCGGCTTGGCGCCCGAGAGCCGGCCTAGGCCCCGCCCTCAACCACGTCCAACCACATGAGGGCATGGCCCATCGAACGGCATGCGATGAAAGAGCGGCTTACCTTACCATAATCGGGCATGTGATCAACCAGTTGGTGCCCAGCCATGGTGCCACATCGGATGGGTCCTTAGCTGACTCAGGCGGGACTACCACATTTGGGTCTCCTTACCCAAATGCCGCAACTCTCCCGCCCGGTCTCCAATTATACCTTTTTCCACAACATAACCATAGCCCAACAGTTCCAGAGATTTTAATGTGTAAGACCTCAAGCAGTGGAACCATCCACCACTTGGCACAAACCCAACTCCTAAGCATACTAAGCACGACACAATAGGATCTAGCCTATCCCACACTTCAACTCCTAATGCAACACTTAACACCCAATAAGCAGTTAATTCACAAAAATAGATTATATATAAGGTTCAAGATGCTTAGGTGCTTGCCTTGATCTTCTTCTTGCGGATCGACAGCAATTTGCCCGTCGGCAATTCCATCGACCACGGCGGTATCACCCCCCGCGGTTTCGTTCTCTACACGAATAATATGCTACAATAAGATGCATGCGATGCGAAAGAAATGAGTTCAACACACAGAACCCCACAAAAACCCAAACTGGACAGACCAGCCTAACCCGGACAGTCCGGGCATTTGATCCGGACAGTCCGGATAACCCGGATACTCCGGACTGGGTGTCCGGACACTCTGGACCTGGAGCATTTGGCCCAACACGACTTGAGGATGGGAGTCCTACCGCTTTCTACGGCTTCACACCGACCCGATCTACGACTTTTCTACAACTTGCAAGCCGGGAGAAGCCCCGAGCTAGCTCAAACCGCCAAGAAACGACGACATTCTACTAGCCCAACCAAAACCTAACTCCAAGCCAAGAAATGGCTTTGCTACTTCCCGATCTCTAACCTAGGCACCCTACATTCCCAAAACCAACCCCAAGAATCACCACACCTCAAAACCCTAGAACTCCAAAGTTCATCCCCAAACTCTCAAATCCAAACCTAAGTTCCAAACCCACCATGGACGGCCTTAGGATCCAAGAAACCCACGAATCAAACCCCAAGAGAAAAACCTACCTCCAAAGGAAGATGGAGGAGAAGCAACGCTGGGTGGAGGAAGGAGATGCCGGCGTGAGGAGGAGTTCCCTGAGATGGAGGAGCCACCGGAAAGGTCACCGGCCGGTGGGGAGCTCACCGGAGTGGAGCTAGGGCGGAGGAGACGCACGGGAGGGGTAGAGAGCAAGTGGAGAGGAGGAAAGAAGAATGGGAGCCACGAAATAGGACTTATACACAAAACCCCCGCACAATCCGGACCCTCCGGATGCTCAACCTAGAGACTCCGGGTTGGGGTCTTCGGTGGAATCAACCCAGACACTCCGGACAATTGGTCCGGACACTCCGGGTTGGGGCGCTCGGTCAGCCCAATCCGGATACTCCGGACATTTTATCCGGACATTCCGGGTCTGATCCGGATACTCCGGATGTTTAATCCGGACACTCCGGATGTCCCAGAATTTCAGAGAGTGGGGTCTTGACAAACCCTCCCTCCTTAAAGGAATCTCGCCCCGAGATTCAGAACTGACGCACAGGCAAAATAGGATGCAGATGGACAGGATAATCGTGCTCCAACCGAGATGCCACTAAATACTAAAATGGTACCCTAGTACTTACATGGCATCAAAGAACTCAGGATACTCAGTCTTTAGGCGATCTTCGGGTTCCCACGTAGCTTCATCCTCAGTATGGTTGCTCCACTGAATTTTATAGAACTTGAGAGTTCTCTGTCGAGTCTTGCGTTCCGCTTCTTCCAAAACCCAAATTGGATGCTCTTGATAGGATAGATCCAGTTCAGGCACAACTCCGAGGTCGTCTACTTCAAGCGACTCGAAAGGAGTACGAAGACACTTTTTCAATTGGGAGACATGGAAGACGTTATGAACCATCTCAAGTGAGGGAGGAAGCTCTAGCTGATATGCAACTTGACCACGCTTATCAAGGACTCTAAATGGCCCTATGTAGCGAGGCGCCAGTTTCCCTTTGATTCCAAACCGACGAGTGCCTCGAAGAGGATACACCTTCAGATAGACGAAGTCGCCCACATCAAAGGAGAGGGGTCTCCTACGGCTATCGGCATAGCTCTTCTATCGCGACTGTGCTACCCTCAGGTTCTCCCGAATGATCCTCACTTTTTCTTCTGGCTCCATGACCAGTTCAGGCCCAAGGAATGAACGCTCTCCACTCTCGCACTGGGCTTGAGAGGTGCTCTGCAGCCTACGACCATAAAGTGCCTCAAAAGGGGACATCTCGAATGCCGGGTCCGTAGCTATTGTTGTATGCAAATTCGGCGTAGGGGAGGCATTCTTCCCACTTCTTCCCATAAGACAGGACACACGCTCTCAACATATCCTCGAGTATCTGATTGACCCTCTCGGTCTGGCCATCAGTTTGAGGGTGGTATGTTGAGCTGTGGAGTAACTCGTGCGTGATGCTTCATGCAGACTTCTCCAGAACTGGGAGACAAACTGTGAGCCCCGATCTGAAACTATCCACCTTGGCACTCCATGAAGACACACAATCCGAGATATGTACAGCTCCGCATATCTCGTGGCTCGATAGGTGGTGCGAACGGCTAGGAAATGTGCCGACTTGGTTAACCGGTCGACAATCACCCATATCGAGTCGTGGCTTGAAGAAGTCAAAGGCAAGCCAGTAATGAAGTCCATGCTGATGTCTTCCCATTTCCATCTTGGTACGGGTAGAGGCTGAAGAGTACCAGCTGGCTTAAAGTGTTCAGCCTTTACACGCTTGCAGACATCGCACTCGGCCACATAACGAGCGATCTCGCGCTTCATGCGAGTCCACCAGAATTGCCACTTCAGGTCTTGGTACATTTTGTTGCTGCCCGGATGGATTGTGAGCAACGAGTTATGGGCTTCATCAAGGATCGCCCGCTTCAATTCTTGGGTATCCGGGACAACTATGCGCTGGCCGAACCACAAGGTTCCTTGCGCATCTAGGCGAAAACCAGGGGCTTGGCCAGAGTCCACCTTGTCGCGAATTTGGGAGACACCCACATCATTCTTCTGAGCCTCCCGAATCCAATCAAGCAACGTAGACTTCAATTCCACATTAGTCAGGAAACCTTCTTCTACCATTTCCAGGTTGAGCTTCTGGAACTCAACACAAAGGGTGGCACTCCATGGGGGAAGAGTGAGGTAATGGCATTGTACCTTGCGGCTCAATGCGTCAGCCACCACATTAGCCTTTCCCGGGTGATAGTGCACCTCCAGATTGTAATCTTTGATCAGCTTAAGCCATCTCCGCTGCCTCATATTCAAGTCTGCCTGAGTGAAGATGTACTTGAGGCTTTTATGATCGGTGTAGATGTTGCACTTGTTCCCCAAGAGGTAGTGGCGCCAAATCTTCAAAGCATGGACCACTGTTGCAAGCTCCAGATCATGGGTGGGGTAGTGCTCTTCATGACGTTTTAGTTGCCGAGACGCGTAAGCGACAACTCGGCTACTCTGCATAAGCACGCAGCCGAGCCCGATGCCGGATGCATCGCAATACACATCAAACGGCTTGTGAATGTCAGGCTGGGTAAGGACTGGAGCTGTAGTGAGGCGCTGCTTTAGAGTCTGAAATGCCTGCTCACAGCCCATTGACCACTTGAACTCAGTGCCCTTTTTCAACAACTCTATCGTGGGCTTGGCTATCTTGGAGAAGTCCCGAATGAAACGGTGGTAATAGCCACCAAATTCAAGAAAATCGCGAATCTCGGTGATGCATTTGGGCTGTTCCCACTTAAGCACATCCTGTACTTTGCTTGGGTCGACAGCTACGCCTTGCTCGGAAAGAACGTGCCCCAAGAACAACACCTCCTTCAGCCAGAACTCACACTTGCTGAATTTCGCATACAGGCGATGTTCCCGGAGTCTCCCGAGAACGACATGAAGGTGCTTGGCATGATCTTCCTCGTTGGCTGAATAGATGAGGATGTCATCGATGAAGATGACAACAAAGAAATCCAGCTCTTCCATGAAGATGGAGTTCATGAGGTACATGAAGTATGCCGGTGCATTTGTCAGTCCAAACGACATGACGGTGTACTCCTACAGCCCATAGCGGGTGGAAAAAGCCGTCTTCGGGATGTCTTCGGCCCGAATCTTGATCTGATGGTACCCGAGCCTCAAGTCAATCTTGGAGAACACCCGCAGCACCAAAGAAGCTGATCGAACAGGATATCGATCCGAGGCAGGGGGTACTTATTCTTGATGGTGACAGCATTCAAGGGACGGTAATCCACGCAGAGGCGAAGTGAACCGTCCTTCTTGGTCACGAAAAGAGCCGAGCAGCCCCAAGGGGAGGAACTTGGACAAATGAACCCCTTGTCCATCAACTCCTTCAGTTGCTTTTTCAACTCGGCCAATTCATTGGGTGGCATCCGGTACGGTTGCTTGGATATTGGAGCGGTTCCGGGCTGAAGCTCCACCACGAATTCGATGTCCCGATCAGGCGGCATCCCCGGCAACTCCGCTGGGAATACATCCGGGTACTCAGACTCCACGGGGACCGATCCTATCTCCTCGATTTCAGTGCCATTCAGGGAGCAAAGGGTGGCCCTGCCCTCGTCAAGAAGTAACGTCAGCCAGCCGCCCTTCGGCCCCTTTAACGAGATGGTGCGGCGAGAACAATCCAGGATGGCTTGTTGTCGCGTCATCCAATTCATGCCCAAGATGACATCCATTCCACGGAGGTCAAGGAGTAGAAGGTTAACAGTGAAACAAACCCCTTGAACTTGTACCGACGCCTTTCTAACTACTTGACTCACTACCATCCTGGACCCCGGTGCCTCAATAAGAAATGGAGTGACGCTGCTACTCACTCCCATCTGATGGTGCATGGCGAACTTCTTGCTAATAAATGAATGAGATGGCCTGAATCAAATAATACCCTAGCAGAATGCCCACTGACACACAACATACCCGTCAGCACCGTGTCGCCCTCTGGAATCTCCTCGGCACCGACGTAGTTGACTCGGCCGCGGGCTGGTGCAGGAAGTGGAGGTGGTGCAGTCGTAACTAGAGGCCGTGGGGCGGTGGTGTTGTTGCCCCGCCTTGGGAATGGGCAATCGCGGATGAAGTGCCCGGCACACCCGCAGTTATAGCATGGGCCCGGTCCAAGGCTCAGAATCCGCCGCACTCCCGATCGTGGTCGGGAGGACGAGGAGCAAAGAACAGAGGACGAGCCACTCCAGCCGGCAGTGGAGGTGTAGGGACAGGGGCCTTCAGTGGTGGAGGGACCATGCGGGCCCGCTGCGAACTGCTGCCTGTCGAGAACTGCGCGCCCCGCTTCCGCTTCTTCTCCTCTTGGTGGTTCCTCATCTTATGCTCAACGGTGATCGCTCGACTCACCAGGTCATTGAAGTCGGCGAAACCGCACACCGAGAGCCGGTCTTGCATCTTCGCTGTCAATCCACTCATGAAGCGGCTCTGTTTCTTCTCATCACTATCAACCTCCTCCGGCGCATACTGAGCCAGGTAGTTGAACTCTCGTGAGTAATCTACCACAGTCTTGCTCAATTGCTTGAGGGCCAGAAACTGCTGTTTCTTGATATCCATGAGTCCCTTCGGGATGTGGTATGCCCGGAAGGCCTCATGGAACTCCGCCCAAGTCACATGATGACTGGCGGGCTGCATCACCAGGAAGTTGGCCCACCAAGCTCCAGTAGGGCCTTGAAGCTGCTGTGCTGCGTAGGGAGCCTTCTGAAGATCCCCGCACTGTATAAGAGCGAACTTCTGCTCCATCGTGCGCAGCCAGTCGTTTGCCTCCAAGGGATCACTGGCCCGGGAGATGTAATATCCCGAGTATTTCTATACTCAAGCCACTGTACATTTGTACTCAAACGCTGTTCAATAATACACTGTGCTTGTGTATTTTCGTGTCTTGAGTGAACATACTTGCTTGGGATCAGAAGGAACCCTTCAACTTAAGTAATTTCGCTCATAAGTAAATTCGAATTAGGTTGGGCAAGTGCACCTTGGACCCTATTAACTTCCAAAAATACTTTGGGACAATTAGTAATCAACCACAGGCGTTAGCCGTCAAGGCCCAAGTTCAAAGTTCGGGATGTCCTGAGTCTGATCCAACTCGAATGTCCTGGACAAAGTCCGAGTGTCCGGATTGGGCGTGGCCGGTCCAACCGGAGTGTCCGACCAATGTCCGAGTGTCCGGGTTAGTGTTAAAGACCCCAACCCGGAGTCTCCGGTTGAGTCCGAGAGAGTCCGTGATTGGCGTGGGGTTTTGTATAAAAGTCCCATTTCGTGGCTCCCTTCCATTCTTTCTTCTTCTACTTTGGTTTCCACTTCCTTGGTGTTCTCTCCACCACCCCGAAGCCTCCTCAATGAGCCACCCACGTGCACCCTCACGTGACTCCTCCATCTCGGTGTGCTCCTCCCAGCCGTCATTCCCCATCCTCCACCCAGGCGTTGCTCCTCCTCCATCTTCCTTGGAGGTAAGCTTTTCTCTTAGGGTTTGATTCAAGGGATTCTTGGGTTCTAGAGTCGCTCATGGTGGGATTAGGACTTAGGTTTGGATTTGGGAGGCTAGGGTTGAACTTGGATTCTAGGGTTTTGGGTGTAGTGGTTTTAGGGTTGAAAATGGGATTGGGATTAGTGAATGTGGTATGCGAGAGTGGTAGATCGGGTAGTAGTAATGTCGATTTAAGGAGTTGTTAGTGTGAGTTAGAGATTTGGCGGGTTAGCGGCGATTTTCTCGTGAGAATCGGCTAGTTCGAACTCCTTCCGGTTCGCTAGGTGTACGTAAAGTCGTAGATCGAATTGCGTGAAGTTGTAGGGGTAAGGTCTCCGCCTCCTCGTCGAGGTTGGACCAAATGCCCTAGGACCGAGTATCCGGCATATGGTCCGAGTGTCGAGTATCCAGGACAAAACGGTCCGAGTGTCCGCCTATCCGGACCGTCGGATGCAAAACCCGGACTCGTTGTCGGGTTAGGTACGTTTCTGTCCGGTCGTGTTGTGTTGTCCGAAAGTCGTTGTTTCTTGAGGGTTTCTTGGTTGTACTTCATTCTTGTGTATTGCATGCACTTCATGGTGCATTTAAAACTTTCTTTTGCTAAGTTGTATTTCTTTTCGTCGTTTTGTTGCTTTGACCGATTAGAGGCTAGCGAAGTCAGGGCTTAGCCTCGAACAACTTGAGCATCATCAGGACATCAGTGCAACAACAAGGCAAGCACCTCCTTTGACCATCTTGAAACCTATATTTCACGATGTCTACTTTGATTTCTCAAACCATATGCATTGTTTATATTCAGATAAATTGCTAGTTTGTAGGAATGGTAGATATACCCCGATTTGGTGGTTTCCCTCAATTTAATTCCCGAGATCATTGATAACCTTAGTAGGGTTAGACAATTTAATAAAAATGTCACTTGGGTATAAACGATTTAGTAATTGCATACGCTTAGACACCGCAATAGAGGTGAGCAAAGTCAGTCCTTACCAAATGCTCAAAATTATGATAAATGTATTTGGTTTTGGAAAAGTTTTGGAAATGTGAATCGTAAAGGTATATTGATAAAAATGTGAAGGGTCTATTTGGTAATTAGACTTGGCGGGAGGTATAATATGTGCTAGTTAAACATGGTGGTGATTGGTTAAGTTAAGTGGAGTTCCCGCTTGAGTCACTATAGGCAAAAATATAGGGCCAGAACTTGTGGCGGTTTTTGAATTGAACACTGTGCAATCACAAGAATGCTGGGGATGGGGCAGCCTATTCTAGTACTTGAAGCGTGAGGGGATAGCCATGCCTGTTGGTAGTAAGAGTGGACCTTTCACTGTGTTGAGCAATCAAAGCGGTGTGTGTGTCCTCATTCGACCGCCAGTATGCGCCTTCGTGTGTCTTGTACTTTGCAGCGAGGAATCGCTCCAGATTCATGTTTGTTGATACAACGGTGTACGCCTTGCTATGGGGGTAATGCGCTGACCAACAATTACTGCCGTCGATGAGTATTCCGTGCGCTGAGTGGTGGTTGGCCTCTTATCGCCATAGTAGTGGATTTGTCATCACCGGTCTTTGGGGTGTGGCTATAACCTCAACGATGGGAAAGAATAGATCATTCTTGTATATCGGATACCTCGTGTATCGCTGCGTGTACCCTGGATGACAGGGATGCAAGTCTGAGTTGTGTTTGGGTAAAGTGCGCAAACTCTGCCAGAGTATCAAATAATTCTAATCGATTAGCCGTGCTCACTATGAGCAATCTTCTCTAATCATATCAAGTATAGAGATTTGGTTTGGTTTTGAAAATGAAAATCTATTTCGAGTCGGTATAAAGTATGTGGTGGAATGGTACTTGATGGGATTGTGGATATGTGTATATGATTCTCGATGGGATTATGTATGGATGTCGATTCAGTATCCCGATTGCGACCATGGATGGTGGCAGTGGAGCTTCGATTGTTACATACCTTGTAAATATGTTTTATTCAAGCATTGTCTTTCAAATTATGTATTACTTTTCGATGAACTATTTTAAATCCAAATGCAATTAACCCGTGTAGAAGCTTTATCCTGTTGAATCAGCCGCATTTATTTATATTTCCATACACTAAAGTCTTGCAGTACATACGTGTACTCACCGTTCTTCTAACCCTTTTCCACAGGAAGGTAATGATGATGTCCGGGATGATGGCGAGCCCCTTTTTGCGAGTGTTGCGGCTTCAGAAGTCCCTCCTCCGATCAAGAGCCCGTGGGTGGTCGGGCATTACTGGTTGTCTTTCTTTTGTTTCCATTGTGGCTTTACTTCTTTTGGTTTCTGTAATACTCTTGTTCAAGGTTTACACCCAGTTATGTAAATTATCGTAGTTTATCCTTCCGTGCCTTGGTACTGGTTGTGGGATGCGATCTTGGAGCTCTTGATCCGGGGATCGATGCTCCGGATCGTCTGATGCAGCAAAGCCTAAGGGTTCGATCCCGGTCGTCGAATTTTTAGGTTCAGATCTTCGATTATGAGGCTTCTGTGCTATACTGATTGCTATACGCTCTGATGAAGCGGCGTCTGCATGCAGTATAGGAAGAGGGGTCCTCCGCCAGCGTTAGTAATGAGCCATTGATTGCAGGAGGACTTAGTTAGCCTCTGGACGTTAGACTTAGGGACAGATTTTTCTTCTCAAAATTTATTTTGAAGTACAAACTCTATTTTCAAAGTGTAGAATGCTATTCTTGTCCATTCTATAGCTTTTCGCTCATCTACTCTTCAAAATGAATTGATCTTAATCCAAATTTCAAAATTTGTTTCCCTTCTTCTATCTTGTTCAAAAGGATTAAGAGGAATCTGCGTTTTAGCTAAGAATGGGTTAAGGATAGATGTTTGTGGTTGTAATTAGGGATTATTTGTCGTTTCCTCGAGTCGGTTTTTTGAATTGGTTCTTATGCTTCTTTGAATGAATGCTTGTAGTGTGTTTGTGTTCATGAGTGCATCCTTTGGGATCAATCATTCTGCACTTGATTTGCAGTTAGTTGACTCAACTGCATTTCAGATACCTCCCTAAAGAGAAACGATCGTGCGCTTCCACGGTGATGATCTTTGGGAGGCGTGGCGCTGCGATGGGGCCGGGGCCCAACGATCATGGTCCCTTGACTGGTGGGTCGGTGAGGTCTGGCCTCGGCTACATGCCCAGAGTGAGGAGCTCCCTCCACCTCCTCCTGCTCCCGATATGGCTGCACTCATGTTGCGGCGAACTCACTCATGGAGCTGATGGTCCCGTTTGTCGGCGACAACGGCCCGCGGCAAGCGGCGATCTCGGTTGTCGGAGTTCCAGCTTAACTCGACCGCCGAGCTTTTCTTCACTACTGAGTCCGATGGAGGCAGAGGATTGGCTTAGCGACATGGAGGGAAGTTGGAGTTAGTCGGTTGCAGATGCGGAGAAGGTTGATGCTGCCTACTACCTCCAGGACCGGCAGCCGTGGTGGAGGCGGCTTCAGTGGCTGTTCGCCTCCGCATCAGGTCACCACATGGGCGGAGTTCAAGTCCGCCTTCGCTCCTTCCATGTTCGGGCTTGATCGAGATCAAGAAGCGGAGTTCTCGACCTTCGCCAGGGTCTATGGCAGTGATGGACTACCTCCACCGCTTCAACCATTTGTCACGCTATGTTGCTGATGAGGTGACCACTGAGGCTAGGAGAGTGACATTGTTCAAGGAGCACCTCACCGAGGAGATCCATTTCATTAGTCAACCCTGATGGCATTGCTGTTACCTTTTCTTCTGCGCGGTCCACGCGCAGCCTTTGCTCGGTTTTTTGCATTCCGGGGACTACCAGTGCACCGTGGTGTGTGAGTACCTGATGTGTTCCACGATGAGCTGCCAGTTTGCCACTGATCGCGATTTGGAGTTCATCATCGATCTCTTACCTGGCACTTCTCCAATTTCTAAGCGTCAGACAGATGCCTGGCGATGAGCTGATCGAGTTGAAGATTCAGCTCAAGGAGCAGCGATTAGAGAAGGGGTTCATTCGTCCCAGCTTCTTCTCACTGGGCAGCCTGGGCCTGTTTGTGAAGAAGAAAGCGGCACTCTTCGCATGTGCGTTGATTACCGGTCGTTGAATGAGGTCACTGTCAAGAACAAGTATCCTCTCCCTGACGATGATTTGTTTGACCAATTAGGCGGGCTCGAGTTTTCTCCAAAATAGACTTGAGATCCCGCTATTTTCAACTCAAGATCCGTCCGAGGATATCGTGAAGACCGTTCACCACTCGCTCGATGCATGCAGTACCACAGTTGTTTCGCTTTGGCCTCACCAATGCACCGCCACCTTCATGAATCGATGAACAAAGTCTTCATGGAGTTCCTTGATAGATTTGTGGTGGTGTTCATTGATGACATCCTCATATACTCTAAGGATGACGATGAGCACGCACTTCACTTGCATATGGTGCTTAGCAAGCTTCATGAGCATCAGTTGTATGCCAAATTCGGTAAGTGTGAGTTACGGCTCAAGCAAGTGGAGTTTACGGGGCATGTCCCTGTCGGAAGGTGGGGTAGCGATTGATCCACGTAAGATACAAAGACGCTCAATTGGGAGCAGCCCTGAATGTCCACGAGATTCGGAGTTTTCTCGGTCTTCTTTAGGATACTATCGCCGGTTTATCGAGAATTTCTCCAAAATTTCTAAACCATTGTCACGCTTACTCAAGAAGGAGAAGAAATATGAGTGGTCACCGGTTGTGAGTCCAGTTTTCGGAGGTCGAAGAATAGACTCACCCTTTGCACTGTTGGTCCTTCCTGACATTCACAAGAACTTCGATGTCTATTGTGATGCATCCCTGCCTTGGACTTGGTTGTGTGTTGATGCAGGAGGGCAAAGTGGTTGCTTATGCTTCTCGACAGCCTAAAGCCTCATGAAGCCAATTACCCGACGCATGATTTGGAGCTTGCATTTGTTCATGCTCTCAAGCCGTGGGCGACATTATCTCGTAGGAAAGCTTGGATGTGAGATCTACACCGACCACAAAAGCTTAAGTACTTCTTTTAGCCAGATCTAAATTTGAGGCAGCGTCGATGGCTAGAAAGTCGATCAAAGACTATGATCACAGGTATTCATTACCATCCCGGCAAGGCAAATGTGGTTGCAGATGCCCTCGACGCAAAATTGCACACGGAATGCCTTGGGTGTCATTGGCCGATCTCGGTGGTTGAAGAGTTTCGTAAGCTCAATCTAGAAGTGGTTGAGTATGGTTACGTTCTGCTTTAGCCGCATAACCCACTCTAGAGTCTCGGTCAGTACTCAACTACAAGATGATCTTGTGATTGAGATTAGACGCCGCCTGATTGGTGAAAATGGCGCATCTCCGGGTTCTGTGAAGTCCAATGGGCTGATCTTGCATGGGCAGCGGGTGTATGTGATAATGTTGAGATCAAGGGGTTGATCTCGCCGTAAGCTCATGATACTCCTCTCTCTGTCCATCCTGGCGGCACCAAGATGTACCAGACCTTCGCAGGCAATTACCCGTGGCAGGTATGAAGAAGGAGATCGCGGCTCATGTGGCGCATTATGATGTGTGCTGCCGCGTGTCAAGGCTGAACATCAAAGGCCAGCTGTTACTTCAGCCATTGCAGATCCTCGAGTGGAAGTGGGAAGAGATTGGGATGGATTTCATTCGGGTCTACTGCCAGGTCCTCCACCGGTCACGACTCTATTTGGGTGATCATTGACCGTCTGACCAAGGTAGCTCATTTCATTCCAGTTCATACCACCTATTCTCGAGCCAAGCTAAGCGGAACTCTATTTGCGAATATTGTCTGCCTCCATGGAGTTCCAAAAGTCATAATCTCTCGGCAGTGGTTAGCTCACCTCCGATTTTGGGAGAGTTTTGCAGTCCATTCTTGGCACTAAGCTATCCTTGATCTGACTTACCATCCCCAAGCCGGCGGACTGAGGCGGAAAGGGGCAAACCAAATCCTTGAAAGACATGCTAAGGGCTTGTGCTGTGCTACAGCAAGTCGTGGGAGAAATGCTTGCCATTTGCTGAGTTCTCCTACAACAACAAGTCATCAAGTCGGTCTTGAGATGTCGCCTTCGAGGCTCTTTATGGCAAGAAGTGTAACACCAACTGTTTTGGTCCGAGGTTGGTGAGAGGCAATTCTTCGGGCCAGCCATGATTGAAGAGGTCAAAGTGAAAACCAAGTTAGCTTGATTCGAGACCGGCCGAGAAGCTCGGTCTGGCCGAAGAAACTATCTTGTCGTCGGCCGCGAGTTGAGTTTTGAGGTGGGTGACTTTGTTTATCTCAAGGTCTCACCACTCGCGCACTCAGCAGATTTCAAGTCCGGAAGCTAGCCCCGCCGATACATCGGGTCCGTTCGGATTTTTGAGAAGGTTGGTGTTGTGGCTTATCGGCTTGAGCTACAGCCACATCTTTCGGACATTCACGATGTGTTCCACGTGTCCCAATTGAAGAAGAGTCTTGGGTTCCATCGGAAGTTACCAATTGGACCATCTTGATTTGCACCGATCTTTCAGACGAGTATCCACCGTATTCTCGAGGCGGTGGCGTCACACTCGCGGTCAGGTTATCAAGATGCTCAAGGTCGATGGAGCAACCATTCAGAAGATGAAGCCACGTGGGAGCGTGAAGACCATATTCAGTGTAATACCGAATTTCTTGAGAATTAGCAATCTCGAGGCAGATTTTTGTAAGGGGGTAGACCTGCAATATCCCGAGTATTTCTATACTCAAGCCAGCGTACATTTGTACTCAAACGCTGCATTCAATAATACCTTGTGCTTGTGTATTTTTAGTGTCTTGAGTGAACATACTTGCTTGGGATCGAAGGAACCCTTCAACTTAAGTAATTTCGCTCATAAGTAAATTCGAATTAGGTTGGGCAAGTGCACTGTGACCTATTAACTTCCAAAATACTTTGGGACAATTAGTAATCAACCACTGGAAGCGTTAGCCATCAAGGCCCAAGTTCAAAAAGCCTGGGATGTCCGAGTATCCGGATCCAACTCCGAATGTCCGACAAAGTCCGAGTGTCCGATTGGGCTGGCCGAAGCGGTCCAACCCGGAGTGTCAGGACCAATGTCCGGAGTGTCCGGTTAGTGTTACTGAAGACCCCAACCCGGAGTCTCCGGGTTGAGTCCGAGAAGTCCGTATTGGCGTGGGGTTTTGTATAAAGTCCCATTTCGTAGCTCCTTCCATTCTTTCTTCTTCTACTTTGGTTTCCCCACTTCCTTGGTGTTCTCTCCACCACCCCGAGCTCCTCTCCCGAGCCATCGGCCGGTGACCCTCCCCGGTGACTCCCTCCATCTCGGTGTGCTCCTCAAGCCGTCATTCCCATCCTCCACCGGCGTTGCTCCTCCTCCATCTTCCTTGGAGGTAAGCTTTTCTCTTAGGGTTTGATTCATGGATTCTTGGGTTCTAGAGTCGTTCATGGGGGGATTAGGACTTAGGTTTGGATTTGGGAGGCTAGGGTTGAAAGTGGATTAGAGGGGTTTGGGTGTAGTGGTTTTAGGGTTGAAAATGGGATTGGGATTAGTGAATGTGGTATGCTAGAGTGGTAGATCGGGTAGTAGTAATGTCGATTTAAGGAGTTGTTAGTGTGAGTTAGAGATTTGGCGGGTTAGCGACGTTTTCTCGTAGAATCGCTAGTTCGAACTCCTTCCGGTTCGCTAGGTGTACGAAGTCGAGATCGGGTGCGGTGAAGTTGTAGGGTCGTAAGGTCTCCGTCTCAGCCGAGTTGGACCAAATGCCACTAGGACCGGAGTATCCGGCATATGGTCCCAGTGTCCGAGTATCCGGACGCAAACGGTCCGGAGTCCGCCTATCCGGTATCGGATGCAAACCCGACTCGTTGTAGGGCCGCTCTGTCCGTCGTGTTGTTGTGTTGTCCGGAGTCGTTGTTTCTTCAGGGTTTCTTGGTTGTACTTCATTCTTGTGTATTGCATGCACTTCATGGTGCATTTAAAACTTTCTTTTGCTAAGTTGTATTTCTTTCTGGCGTTTTGTTGCTTTGACCGATTAGAGGTTAGCGAAGGGCTTCGCCTCAACAACCCGAGCATCATCCCGACATCACCGAAGTGCAACAACAAGGCAAGCACCTCCTTGACCATCTTGAAACCTATATTTCACGATGTCTACTTTGATTTCTCAAACCATATGCATTGTTTATATTCATGTAAATTGCTAGTTTGTGGGAATGGTAGATATACCCGATTTGGTGGTTTCCCTCAATTTAATTCCACGAGATCATTGATAACCTTAGTAGGGTTAGACAATTTAATAAAATGTCACTTGGGTATAAACGATTTAGTAATTGCATACGCTTAGACACGCACAGAGGTGAGCAAAGTCGATCCTTACCAAATGCTCAAAATTATGATAAATGTAATTGGTTTTGGAAAAGTTTTGGAAATGTGAATCGTAAAGGTATATTGATAAAAATGTGAAGTGTCTAGTTGGTAATTAGACTTGGCGGGAGGTATAATATGTGCTAGTTAAACATGGTGGTGATTGGTTGGCGAAGTTAAGTGGAGTTCCCGCTTGAGTCACAGGGCAAAATATAAGGACCCGAACTTGTGACGGTTTTGAATTGAACACCGCGGCAGCAAGCTTGCAATGCTGGGATGGGGCAGCCTATTCTAGTACTTGAAGCGTGAGGGGATAGCCATGCTGTTGGTAGGTCAAGAGTGGACCTTTTCCACATGTGTTGAGCAAATAGCGGTGTGTGTGTCCTCACGACACCGTATGCGCCTTAGGTGTGCGCTTGCACTTTGCAGCGGGGAATCGCTCCAGTTCATGTTTGTTGATACAACGGTGTACGCCTTGCTATGGGGTAATGCCGCGGCCAACAATTAACCGTCGTCACGATGAGTATTCCGTAGCGCCTTTGAGTGGTGGTTGGCCTCTTATCGCCATAGTAGTGGATTTGTCGTCACCGGTGCTGGGGTGTGGCTATAACCTCAACGATGGGAAAGAATAGATCATTCTTGTATATCGGATACCTCGTGTATCGCGTGTACACTGGATGACAGGGATGCAAGTCTGAGTTGTGTTTGGGTAAAGTGCGCAAACTCTGCAGAGTATCAAATAATTCTAATCGATTAGCCGTGCTCACGGTTATGAGCAATCTTCTCTAATCATATCAAGTATAGAGATTTGGTTTGGTTTTGAAAATGAAAATCTATTTCGGAGTCGGTATAAAGTATGTGGTGGAATGGTACTTGATGGGATTGTGGATATGTGTATATGATTCTCGATGGGATTATGTATGGATGTCGATTCGTATCGATTGACCATGGATGGTGGCATTTGTGGAGCTCAGCTTGTTACATACAATGTAAATATGTTTTTTTAAATCTGATGTCTTTCAAATTATGTATTACTTTTCGATGAACTATTTTAAATCCGACTTTTGCGCAATTAACCCAGGTGTAGAAGCTTTATCCTGTTGAATCGGCTTTGCATTTATTTATATTTCCATACACTAAAGTCTTGCGGAGTACATACGTGTACTCACCGTTCGCTAACCCTTTTTCCCGCAGAGGAAGGTAATGATGATGTCCCGGATGATGGCGAGCCCCTTTTTGCGAGTGTTGCCAGAAGTCCCTCCCTCCGGCCAAGAGCCTGTGGTGGTCGGGCCAGCTGCAGTTGTCTTTCTTTTGTTTTCGTCGGCTTTACTTCTTTTGGTTTTACGTAATACTCTTGTTCAAGGTTTACACCCAGCTATGTAAATTATCGTAGTTTATCCTTAGTGCCTTGGTACTGTCGGGTTGTGGAGTACGCGATCTTGGGCTACCGATCCAGGATCGTTATCGGAATCGCTGAGCACCGGTCCGGTTAAGGGTTCGATCCCGTCGATCGAATTTTTAGGTTCAGATCTTCGGTGTCGAGGCTTCCTGTTGCTATACGGTGCTATACGCTACAGTAGACGGCGTACAGTACGGTATAGGAAGAGGGGGTCCTCACAGGAGAACACTGGCGGCTGAGTGTGGAGGAAGTCCAAATAGCCATTTGGGCGGGCTCGCCCTTCATCGCGGCCACCCGGAGCAGCCTTATTCTGGACCAGCATCTCCAAAATCCGGTTGGTAGTCTCCTGGTTCCTCTCTGACCGCAGCAGGATATCCAGTACATTGGGAGGAGGAGGCGGATCGCCATGGCTAGGCTGCGACCGTCCAACACCATCATCACCTCCCATGCCTCCGCGGGTCCTCATTCTGTCGTCAACCAAGGACAGGCGATGAAAGTTAGAACCCCCACAGAAGGGACAAGTCCTAAACACAAAAAACCCCAAACTGATCCCCTCTTTAAACTGCAGCACCCCGTACTGGGGTCCCACAAGCCTAGCACACCCAAATTAAAACCTCTGATACAAAGCAGCATGACACATGCATGAGATGATATGACATGCACGATTCCAACGCAACTCACATTCACCCCTATGACCTAGGGCAGGGATAAATATTACTTCCTACCTAATGCATTATGACAGTCCTAACCAATTCCTAACTGGTCGTCAAGTTGGGGTCCGTCTTTGTGCGCCTTGCTCTGATACCAGCCCTGAGAGGAGCCACCCTGATCATCCTCGAGTTGTTGGATGAACAGTTGCTCCCGTTGGATTTGGATCCTAGCAACAAATCACCGGAGGTGATCCAGATGCTAATACCCAAGCCCAAACGATACAACTCAACAAACATCCAACGACTCGACAACAACCCCGGTATTCCCCCGGTATGCGATCCGAAAATTCGCCCAGGATCCCCACATACTGGTTCCCAATGCCATATCAACATCAATTCGCACAAAGGGGCATCGAGCCCAAACTCACTACCAGAGACGCAGAACGCGGAAGCAAACAAACACACCTCACGGCACAAAGAGGCCCAACAATGACCAACAAAACGAACCAAGGAAAAGCATACGGGTTCCATTACAAAAAAAAAAGTACAGCTGTTCACAAAAGTATCACCCACTACACTACACAACAAAAGTAAAACACCCCAGAAGTGTCATGCCCGGAACACTCCCGGGCGCACGAGTGTCGACAGCCTCTACTCGGTGCCCCGCCCGGTCACCGATAGGCATTAGGGGCAAAACTCACACCCCGCTAGATCCTCACCTGCAAAACCACGGAAGCAGAAGCCTGAGTACAAAAGGTACTCGCAAGTATTACCCGTGGTCCATATATGACCGACTCCAAAGGATTATGCATTTGGATGTAGCAAGGAATAAGCTGAAGGTAGAACAGTTGCAAAATGCTTAACATTTGTTGTTTAGTTACTTAAACTACTCAATTCTCAATTTTAGTGCAGTTGTTACTGCACCTACCACTAGGTGAAATTAGCAATTAACAATCCACATCAATTAACCACATTCATTTCGAGCTCAAGCCCAACGGCGAACTTCAGTTCAAGTTATTACTACGTGTAACAGCAGTGACCAAGCGTGCTCATATCCGAGAGCGCGGCAATTCAAATCGCTTAATTAACCCTGCAGGGAAGCATTGATCACACGACATGTGTCCCGAAGGAACCTCATGTCAACCCCCTCCCATCCATACCAATCCGTTGGGGCATCTTCATGCGGTCCGGAAACTTAGCACCCCCTCGAGCAGCCCCAAGCCCGTCTTGGCGCCCGAGAGCCGGCCTAGGCCCCGCCCTCAACCACGTCCAACCACATGAGGGCATGGCCCATCGAACGGCATGCGATGAAAGAGCGGCTTACCTTACCATAATCGGGCATGTGATCAACCAGTTGGTGCCCAGCCATGGTGCCACATCGGATCGGTCCTTAGCTGACTCAGGCGGGACTACCACATTTGGGTCTCCTTACCCAAATGCCGCAACTCTCCCGCCCGGTCTCCAATTATACCTTTTTCCACAACATAACCATAGCCCAACAGTTCCAGAGATTTTAATGTGTAAGACCTCAAGCAGTGGAACCATCCACCACTTGGCACAAACCCGACTCCTAAGCATACTAAGCACGACACAATTAGTACCCGTAATCTAGCTCCAAGGGAGGTGTTTTCGAGTAACAATGAAAAGGGTACATGCAGCAAATAGGATCTAGCCTCTCCCACACTTCAACTCCTAATGCAACACTTAACACCCAATAAGCAGTTAATTCACAAAAATAGATTATATATAAGGTTCAAGATGCTTAGGTGCTTGCCTTGATCTTCTACTTGCGGATCGACAACGATTTGCCCCTCGGCAATTCCCTCGACCACGGCGGTATCACCCCCCGCGGTTTCGTTCTCTACACGAATAATATGCAACAATAAGATGCATGCGATGCGAAAGAAACGAGTTCAACACACACAACCCCACAAAAACCCACAACTGGACAGACCAGCCTAACCCGGACAGTCCGGGCATTTGATCCGGACAGTCCGGATAACCCGGATACTCCGGACTGGGTGTCCGGACACTCCGGACCTGGAGCATTTGGCCCAACACGACTTGAGGATGGGAGTCCTACCACTTTCTACGGCTTCACACTGACCCGATCTACGACTTTTCTACAACTTGCAAGCCGGGAGAAGCCCCGAGCTAGCTCAAACTGCCAAGAAACGACGACATTCTACTAGCCCAACCAAAACCTAACTCCAAGCCAAGAAATGGCTTTGCTACTTCCCGATCTCTAACCTAGGCACCCTACATTCCCAAAACCAACCCCAAGAATCACCACACCTCAAAACCCTAGAACTCCAAAGTTCATCCCCAAACTCTCAAATCCAAACCTAAGTTCCAAACCCACCATGGACGGCCTTAGGATCCAAGAAACCCACGAATCAAACCCCAAGAGAAAAACCTACCTCCAAAGGAAGATGGAGGAGAAGCAACGCCGGGTGGAGGAAGGAGATGCCGGCGTGAGGAGGAGTTCCCTGAGATGGAGGAGCCGCCGGAAAGGTCACCGGCCGGTGGGGAGCTCACCGGAGTGGAGCTAGGGCGGAGGAGACGCACGGGAGGGGTAGAGAGCAAGTGGAGAGGAGGAAAGAAGAATGGGAGCCACGAAATAGGACTTATACACAAAACCCCCGCACAATCCGGACCCTCCGGATGCTCAACCCAGAGACTCTGGGTTGGGGTCTTCAGTGGAATCAACCCGGACACTCCGGACAATTGGTCCGGACACTCCGGGGGTGGGCGCTCGGTCAGCCCAATCCGGATACTCCGGATATTTTATCCGGACATTCCGGGTCTGATCCGGATACTCCAGATGTTTAATCCGGACACTCCGGATGTCCCATAATTTCAGAGAGTGGGGTCTTGACAGGCCCCAGCCCCTTCGGCTTAGCCAACGCCTTTAGTGCGTTGACAATTTGGTTTGGGAAGGAAATTAGAACTTTTGGTCGTTGCGGATTTTGATATTTGCGTGCTCTTCATTTATGTTGGTGGCGATGTGTCGTGCTGCCATTGGCCTAGCCTTGGCATTTGGTATGCCCGAGGTGCTCAAGCACACAAAAAATGGGGTGCTATCGGGATCTGAATATACAAATACGAACCCTTTGTGTATATTGCACTAGTTGAGAATCATACTAGTGCACACAGCGATAACATATTTGTAATATCACAATTATACACTGTGGAAACAAAATAAAAGACTATATTTATTGTATAAAAATTGTTGAATAATCTTAAGGTCAACTTTACACTTATTAGGCCTCGCACGGCTTTAACTCTTAATGAAACAGCAGCACAACAGAAAAACTTCGACGGAAACCCATCAATATGCCATAGGCATCTGACATTGTTTGACTCATAGCAACTCGCCTCTTTGTAGAATTCTTCATCCAAAGCAGGTGTAGACTCCTCTTCAACCGATAGATTTGTTCTAGAAATGGTGAGTAGATAAAGTACTTAACTACATACAAGTTTGTTATAACTACATACAAGGATTATTCCAAAAGAATGGATAATATGACTATTTTGCAATAAAATAGCAATTTTCAACTGAATATAATAATTAGATTAATACAATAATAAAATAAATAATAATAATAAATTCCTCATATATGTCTCATAGTAAAATGTCGGACCTAGAAGTAGACCCCCAAATTGTTTGTGTATACTGTACTAGTCCCAAAAAAGCTAGTACATATAGTAAACAAAGTTGTTACCACAATGTTTCATACCAAATTTTATTCATTTAATTATCAGAGTTTACAACATAAATGACGTGTAGGCCAACAAAAAATAATAGAGCAGAAGTAAATTAAAACAATAGTATAGCCTAATAGAATTGTCATAGGCAATCAACTAGGGTAATGGCCTTGTAACACCCCAGCATTTAATATGCCAGAATGCTACCAAACATAGTCTAAACGACATCTAAATACCATAAACTAAGATAAATTACAGCAAAGGAGTAAATGCTAAAAACCGAAATTTCGGCAGCATCTCCTTTGTTTTAACATGAATTGGAGCAATAACAAGGCAAGTTATATCATAGCATAAGACATCTAAAACAGCAATAACAAAAGTTTTCCTCCTCAAGACAGTCCGTAGTGACCAACAAAACCGGTGTCAAAGCAAAAATAGCGACCAACAGATGCGCAACACATAACCTTTCTTCTACATCTTCAACCAAGGAAGACAAAACCACGAACCGGATACGGAACAATCCACGAAAATCCAATACCAAACACTTTTCTTTTGGTTTCAATCGACTAAAAACCACGAAGACCAACCAAAACCGGCCGTTAGAACGGTAAAGCGCAACTGAAAGAATCCACCACAAACTCTTCTATTCGACTCCAGCCAACTACCTGGTCTACGACAGAAAGGATAAGCACTCTTCTCCCACAGGGGTTAATAGTTCTTCGGTGATGGCGCTAACCGGCCACACCGTCAAGCCACACCCTTACTATGATCCAAAAAGAGGTGACCGAAACCCTTCGGCACCAACCCCACTTTATCACCACCACAAGAACAATTTAATCATTTATCTCATAGACATAGCAACATGCTTTATCAAATGAAGCATTCAACATCAAAGCTTAAATATAACATTTAAGCATAAAGAAACGATACCCATACCCTTTCCTACTGTGCATTCATTGTGTGTCAAATTTTAGATTAGTTATACCACTTTTGCAAGTTTTAATGTTGCTATCCTATGACAAAATTTTAGTTAAGACCTAAGCCATGTTTCTAAGTTATTCCACATCACATTTTAGTTGTACCCTATAGCATGACACTAAAAATACACATTCCAAGGACCTACAGCCCGCTCTGATACCAACTGTAACACCCCGGCATCTAGTGTGCCCGAATGCTACCAAACATAGACTAAACAACATCTAAATACCACAATTAAACATAAATTACAGCAAAGGCGCACATGCTAAAAACCAAAATTTCGGCAGCATCTCCTTTGTTTTAACATGAATTGAAGCGATAGCAATAACAAGGCAGTTCATAGCAAAACATAAGACATCTAAAACAGCAATATAATCGAATAAAGCATCAACATAAGTCAATAATACTAAAGCCAACCACTCCATAAACTATGGCTAAGCAAAAAGGATCACAAGCACACCAGAATTATTCCAAACACTTAGTTCATGGCACTTATTATGAACTTGACTAAACAATAGAAAATGTGGCTGGACTACGTGAAGATGTGTAGCTATTGCCCCTTCCCACATGCCGGTGTCATGGTACCAAAAGAAAAACAACATAAACACAAGCGTGAGTTCATCACTCAGCAAGTATATTGCAATGGTACAAACAAAAACAAATACATAGCTACAACAACTCACATCATGTATATCATCTCACTCATGATCACATATCATTATCATAATCATTATGTATGCAATGCGATGCGATGCTCATGTCTCCTTGGAAACTCATACCGGTATGGTTGAGTACACACCCGTCGGTGTGCACCCTCTCCCCCCTTCCATCCCGAAGATGGAGGGTGCCTACTCCTCGCTTCCCCACACCACGGTGGATGGAATCACGATGTAGGACTTACTCATTGGCTCTCCGGAATAGTCATAACTTTCTCACCGACCTTCCCCGGATTAGTTATGACCCGGGCCATGTAACATGCCATGTATGCAAATATGCCAACATCATAATTAAGTTGTACATTAACACATGGCATCATAGCATACTCATCATATCATAGGCAATCATTAAAGCATGGCAAGTGATCATATCATATAATCAAGTTCATGTAGTCTCAACTAGCAACCTACAAACCGCTATCCATTACAATACACTTGCCTCAACCACGGGCAACGGATTGGTGGGAAGTAGAAGGCACTCCCGGGGTCACACCACCTGCACATAAGTACCACACACTCACAATCATGTCCACAAAACAGTACGCAAACCCTCATCTACCCCGACATTGCCAACTACTAGCAAAACCCCAAAAACAGAGGTTCTGTCCCGTCGGGACAGCAGCTTTCCAAAAGGCATAACTTGGGTTCTGGGACTCCGAATTAATTAAACGAGTACATCCTCGCGTAGCTTAGGAAATTTTCTAACTTTTTCTAAGTATATGGAAAGACTGATTCGGACTCTAAAGTTGTTTAATCTACAAAATACCGTGATCTGTTCCAATCACATCACAGATTTTAATACGTTCGGTAAAACGATCATAACTTTCAAACGGATGGGCGGAATTGGACGTTCTTTATACCCACTGAAAGGTATTGAAATTAGCTACAACTTCTTCAACATCCGTATGACCAAATTCCGAATCTAAATTGGCGAAAAACCAAACCCTATGTCGACTGCTCATGCTGCCCGAAACAGAGAACGTGGCAACTTCTAGATCTAATCCAATCTACTCAATTCCAGCACCACCAATTGATCTAAAAACATGATAATAATCCTTAGAACAGTACCTAGCCCAACCCCAAGGAGTCCTATGGCCATACCTTTGCCCGACGCACGGAAACCCAACGAAACTCCTCCCGGATCGCTCCTCGCTCCTCGCTCCAACGGATGGATCTTCGAGGTGCAGGGGTGGGGAGGCTACCCTAGGGCAGCAAGGGGGTGGAGGAGAGGTGGTGGAGAGGTGGGGAGCAAAGGGGCAAAGGGGGGGCGCACGGCCAAAGGGAGAGGGAGGGGTGGGGCGGCTAGGGCACAAGGGGGGTGTGGGGGCGCACAAGGGAGGATGGGGGCGCAATAAGGGCAGGGGAAGCCCCTTTTACCAGCCCCAAACAAGATTCCTAATCCTAAATGGACTCATACTCCATCCCACCAAAGTCCACAACCCCTTCTTTTAGGCCCAAACTCCCCCGGAAAGGCCCAAACTCCCGGAAACGGCCCAGAAACGCAATTAAACCTCCTACCATATGGTTTTAACCTCCAATACCATATTTCATAATGTTTTTGACCTTAACATTCACATTAAATAAGGTTACGACACTCCGTGGTGTCACAGGCCTAGTCATCGAGATCCTCACTAGTGAAGAAGTGCTCTGTGGGCCCCCGGAACAGCATTCTGGAATCCCCCGTGTATATCTGTGCTAGTCCCAGATCAACGCTAGCACACACATTTAACAGTGATGAATCATAACCAGACAGAATGAAATATTAGAATAAATAATAAGTACCAGCCACAAGGCTATTTATTACATTATGCGGTGACATGACCAAAGTTAACAACAGCGGAACAAATAACAAAAAAGGAAAAGCCCAAAAGACGCCACATGGGCACACGATCTAGGGTTTGAGTTTTTACAATTTTAGATTCGGAATTTGGTCAGCCGCCTGTTGAGAAAGTTGTATATAATTTCAATAGATTTAATTGTACACTAAGAATGCTTAATTCCGATCAGCCGTTTGAAAGTTATGGCTGTTTTACCGAATGTGTTCAAAACTGTGACGAGATTGGGACAGATTACGTTGATCTATAGATTAAACAATTTTAGAGGCCGAATCAGCTTTTCCCAATACTTAGAAAAAACTAGGAAATTTCCTAAGCTTCGAGAAAATGTACTCGTTTGTCTGATTTGGAGTTGTTAAGCCCGAATTATGGCCTTCCGAAGGCTGCTGTCCCGTTGGACAAAACCTCTATTTTTGGGTATTGGGAGTAGATCGCGAAGTCGGTTTAGCTAAGTGTTCTTGTGTGGTCTTGTGTGCATGTGGTTGAGTGTATTGAACCTTTGTGTAGGTGGTGTGACCCCGGGAGTGCCCTCATCCTCTCACCAATCCGTCGCCCGCGGTTAAGGCAAGTGTATTGGAATGGGTAGCGTGTTGTATGTTGCTAGTCTTGATTAGATGCAAGTTGATTACATGATATGCTATCTTGCCATGATTACTGTTTGCCCATGATATGATGAAAATGCCTTATTATGATGCTATGCAATGATTAGTTGAGTTATGTGCAAGTTGTTTATGTTTATGGCATAGTTGCATACATGGCATGAGAACTGGCCAGGTCGGTGAGAAAGTCATAACTAGTCCGGTAAGGTCGGTAAGAAAGTTATGACTAATCCGAAGCACCATTGAGTAAGACCTACCTCGTGATTCCATCCACCGTTGTGAATGGAAGCGAGGAGTAGGCACCCTCCATCTACGGGATGGAAGGGGAAAGAGGGTGCACGCCGATGGGTGTGCACTCGGCAATACCGGTATGTGCTTCAAGGAGACATGTGCATTGCATTGTATACATGATGATGGTAATGGAATGTGTATAATGAGATTTGGACATGATTACGATGTTAAGCATAATGTGTAGCGATGTTAACATTGAACTGTTCTTAATGATCCATTGCAATATACTTGCTGAGTGATGAACTCATGCTTGTGTATTATGTTATTTTTAGGTACCATGAAACCGGCATGCGGGAGAGGGCATTAGCTACACTTCTACACGTAGCTCCACACTTATAGACAATTTAATCGTTTGGAGTCATGATAATAAGAATAGTGCCATGAAACTTGGTGTATGGCTTGGTTTTGAGTTTAAGTGCATCGTTTGCGTCGTTATAAGTTGTGGAATGGTTGAATTCATTATCTTAGACATGAGTGATGCTATTTCAATTGTTATTGCTGTTTTAGATGTCTCATATCATGCTATATCTTGTCTTGTTATTGCTATTGCTTCAAATCATGACAAAACAAAGGAGATGCTACCAAAATTTTCGGTTTTAGCATTTTCGTCCTTGCTGTAATTTATCTTTATTTATGCTATTTAGATGCTGCTTCTTTCGTGTTTGGTAACATTCAGGGCATACTAGATGCCAGGGTGTTACAAAAGAATTGGGACACTTCAAGTATGATTGTCTTGAGTTAAGGAAGAAAACTGAAAAATTGAGTATGGCAGAGAAGCAAGATCAAGAGGGTGTACCTACTTTGTTGGCCACTAAGGTATGTGAAATGAGTTACATAAGTTCTGTAGAAGAAACTAAAGTTATTCTATTTGAAGAAAAGATTAAGCCCGAGCTAGGCTATGTGGAGGACAATACAAAGAGCAACAATGTGTGTTACTTGGATTCAGGTGCAAGTAATCATATGACAGGCACTAGAGATTGTTTCACTAATCTTGATGAAAGAATCAAAGGAAAAGTGAAGTTTGGGGATGGATCAATTATAGCCATACAAGGGAAAGGTGCTATGATGTTCAAGTGTCTCACAGGTGAGCACAAAGTTTTGTCTTCAGTTTACCTTATCCCCAAACTCAAGAGTAACACAATTAGCTTGGGACAACTTGATGAGAGTGGCTGCAAAACTATCATTCAGGATGGCTTCTTATAGGTTTTTGATAGAATTAGTAGATTGTTAGCAAGGGTAAGAAGAATCTCAAATAAACTGTATACTTTGAATCTGAATGCCACTCAACCGTTGAGTCTACTCGGCAGTATGGATCAAGAGGCCTGGAGGTGGCATGCTAGATTTGGCCACCTGAACTTTGACTCACTGAAATTGATGTCAACATGAGGTTTTGTGAAAGGATTGCCCCATATAGCACATATATCATATGTTTGTGATGGTTTTGTCCTTGCAAAACACTCCAGATCACCTTTTCCTCAGTCGACAAACTTCAGGGCAGAAAAGGTATTAGAATTGATCCATAGTGATATATGTAGACCAATCTCTCCTACAACCATTGGAGATAATAAGTACTTCATTTTGTTTGTTAATGATTACTCAAGATATATGTGGGTGGATGTACTTAGTTCTAAGAAGGAAGCATTTTCTGCATTTAAGAGATTCTATGCTAAAACTGAATTGGAATCTGGATGCAAAATTCAGACCTTGAGGACTGACAAAGGAGGAGAGTTTGTGAGTAGAAATTTCACAATTTTTTGTGAAGATTGTGGTATTAGGAGACGGCTGACTGCTCCCTACAACCCTCAACACAATGGTGTAGTTGAAAGAAAGAATAGGACTATTGCTGCTATGGCAAGAAGTTTGCTGAAATGCAAACATGTGCCAGGAGAACTCTAGGTTGAAGCAGTTGCTGCTGCTATTTATATATTGAACATGTTCTATACTATAACTATCAAAGAAGCTACACCATATGAGAAGTGGCATGGATACTGGCCTAGTGTTAATCACTTAAGGGTCTTTGGTTGTTTGGTTTATGCAAAGGTTCCTAGTCAAATGCTAAAAAACTAGATGACAGGAGCAAATTCATGGTCTTTGTAAGTTATGAAATTAGTTCTAAAGCATATAGATTATATGACCCAGTTAAAGAAAATATTTGCATAAGTAGATATGTGATATTTCTTGAAGAAAAGGAATGGGATTAGAGGACAGATAAGGTTGGTTTAGGGACAGGAGGAACATCATCTGATATTTTCATTGTTCATTATGAAAATGAAACTATGTTCCAAATCACCCAGAAGTAGAACAACCAGCTAGAGTATCTCAAGGTAGTCCAATCCAGAAGTAGCAGCCAGGGGAACCAATGCAAAATTCAAAAGACTTACCTATACCATCCAATGACTTAGAACAAGTTGGGGATGAATTCTAGAGTCCTGATGGACCTATTAAGTATAGATCTTTACAGGAAATTTATAATGATACTCATGAGATAAGTGAGGATGTTGGGCTGTACTTCTTGTCACTAGAAGAGCCAACAAATTTTTGGAGAAACTTCGGGAAATGAAAACTGAAAGCAAGCCATGTTAGAGGAGATTAGTGCAATTGAGAAAAATAACACTCGGGAGTTTGCTGATTTAGCAAAAGGATTCAAGGCAATTGGGCTTAAATAGGTATTCAAACTCAAGAAGACACCTGATGGTCAGATTGCAAAGCATAGGCAAGATTAGTGGAAAAAGGTTATGTCCAGCGAAAATGTATTGATTATAATGAAGTCTTTGTACCTGTAGCCCAGCTGGAAACTATTATACTACTTTTAGCTCTTACTGCACAAACAGTTTGGGAGGTGCATCATCTTGATGTGAAATCAGCCTTCTTGAATGGAGACTTAGAGGAAGAAGTCTATGTAGAGCCACCTCAAGGTTTTGATGGAAAAGGCAAGGAAAGGAAGTGCTGAGACTGAGAAAGGCTTTGTATGGTCTCAAACAAGCTCCAAGAGCTTGGAATTATAAATTGGACATATGCCTGGTAAGACTCGGTTTTGGAAAATCACCACTGGAACATGCTCTTTATACTAGAAGAAATGATAATTCACTTCTTATTGTGGGATTTATGTGGATGATTTGATAATTGCAAGAACTTGTGTGAATGAGATAAGAAATTTCAAGATGCAGATGAAAGATAGCTCTGATATGAGTGATCTTGGACTGCTAACCTATTATCTTGGCATTGAAGTTCAGCAAACAACAAGAGGAATTAAACTGGGTCAAAATGCTTATGCTTTGAAGATAGTTCAGAAGCTTGGTTTGGGGGATTGCAATCCATGTCATATACCCATGGAGCCATGATTGAGATTAAGTAGGTATGATACATCTCCTCCTGTGGATGCACATCTATACAGAAGTATCATAGGGAGTTTAAGATACTTGGTTAATACAAAACTAGACATATCCTATTTAGTGGGGGTGCTTAGCAGGAACATGGAATCACCTACAATAGAACATATGTCTGCATTAAAATAAATTCTTAGATATGTACGTGGTACTGCAAGTTTTCGATGCTAGTTTACAAGAGAAGCACACACTACTGAAGAGCTGATCGGTTATTCAGATAGCGATATGGCAGGAGATATTGATGATCGAAAGAGTACATCAGGTGTTGTGTTCTTCTTGGGAGAAAAACTAGTGACTTGGTTTTCTCATAAACAAAAAGTAGTGGCATTGTCATCTTGTGAAGCCGAATATGTGGCAACTTGTCGGGACCCCGAATTTGCAAATCCGGACCCTCTGTGTATTCAGCACTAGTCCAGGAACGCACTAGTGCACACAGTCTTAACATCGGTAATATCACAATCATACCATTCGATACTAATAAAGTACTTTATTTAAATAACCAAACTGGTTGCTTGACCTTATGGCCAAGTTACAAATATACGCCTCGCAAGGCGAAACTTATTAAGAGAGAAATAGTAGCAGCGGAAAATCAAATAACTTCGTGGCGCCATCCAAGATACCACGTGCAATCGACCGGGCTCGCTTCCCTAAGTAGATGGTTCCTCTTGGAGCTCCTCCTCCAAAGCTGGTGTAGTCTCCTCTTCAACTGGTGTTGTATTGTGGCAAGGGTGAGTACTTGGTACTCAGCAAGTCATGCACAGAATGCAGGCTAATATACTATATGCATAGCTTGGTACAAAGGAATAGCTCAAGGTATATTTGCTGAAACAAAGATTTGACAAGTAGTATAAGTAGATTCGAAAGCAGTAGAAACAAGTATAGCATAGATAACCTTTCAAGGAGTTTAATAAACATCTTTCCCATCCTAATCCACATTTCCATCAACATCATTATTAATCCAACCCAACCTTTCAGATCCAAGTTATTTTTGAGAAAATCTAACCCTTGACTGTAATTCCCGAGCGATGTCCAATACCGCGGACACGGCTATTCGAATAGATTCTACACTCTACAGAGGTTATGCACTTTACCCACAAGATACAAATAAACACCACAAAGGCGAAGTTCCCGTAACAAAGTCTTTGGAAACTTCTAACAATACAAGTGGTCCTCCCTGTTATTGCACACTAACCCTTCCCTTAGCTAAGGCGAAGTTTAGGCCAATCAACCGTTAGATGGGTACCTAGCCTCGGCCCGATGCGCTCCCCGCATAACTTACACAAAGGGTGTAGTTGACCTCCTGAGGTCCCACAGGTACGTTATTAGCAACTTAGTCAACTAGGTCCGTCCCATTACAGACATGTGGTTGCACGTTAGACCCAGTTCAAAGGCTTGCAAGGTTAAGTCCTTAGGGTGACCAGGGCAAGACTACCCGAAGAACCAAATCAACATCCCCTGTGCCACAACTGGCCCACCTGATCATTCTTGCCACATGCCCCGGTCAAAAACTATTTATCAAAAACCCCAGTTGATTACCATGCACCACGTGCCATCAACATCACATGATACCTTTCCAAAACAGGTTCAATATATCATTAAGTCAATATTAACATTTGTTTGTCCAAAATCATGTCATGAGCACGTAGCAGGTCTAAGCAGTATACTACAACGATCTAAACCCATGTTGGCAATTTTAGTAATGTCCAACTAGTAAACCACAACTAGGGTGACAAGGGGTCATGGCACATATTTAAATAATCAAGGTGTCATACAGCAAATTGGTATTTAACTAATTCCCCATATTTAAATAAAGTATTTTCTAATTGAACTAGCATGCAATAGGTTAAATCAAAATAGATTTCGAAATAGGATCAACATGGTCAAAGCACAACTTGCCTTCAAAAAGTACTTGTTCTTGGCCTTGAGTTGGATCCTGAGTCAATACTTCTCCCTCGAATCCTTCCGGCACTTCAACGTCTACTCGTAAAGCGTGCAAATAGCAATACACAAATAAACAATAGGCAAAAAGTGTCCAAACATCCAAATAAAATCCATAAACAGAGAGAACATAATTTTATGAATTTTTAGAAACTGGAACGTCAAATTTGGAGTTAAAATGCAAAAGTTATGATTATTTAGAGTTTAAATAATCAATTAAATAATTTTACAGAGAAAAACTTTAGTCCAAAAATTAAATAAAATTCATATTTAAGTAGGTCTCAATTTTATACAAATTTAGAAATTTGAATCACTCAAATCGGAGTTGAAACGCAAAAGTTATAAGCGTTTGAAGTTTTGAAATTCAAATCAATTATTAAACCGAATTATTAAATCATTTTCTTTTTCGGAAAATCATTTATTGCGTCAGCTTGGACACGTGGCAACCGCTGATTGGTTGGCTGACGTCAGCCGGTCCATGGACTTGGTCCACGCTCGGCTCGGGTCTACCGTGGACTCGGTCCACGGCTTCTTGTGAGACTGACAGGTGGGTCCCCCTCGGGTGACGTCACTGCTGACGTCAGCGGGACTCAGCCACGGCTACGGCAGTGGGACCCGCTGACGTCATTCTTGGCGTCGGCGCCGGCTGGGACGGCCGACATGCTGCGCCCAGCGTGTCGGCGTCTGCCTGCCAGCGTGGGCGTGGCTGACCGCGACGGTCAGCCTCCCCGGACACGTGGCTAGATCTCGACCGTTGATTTGAAAATCAACGGTCCAGATTGGATCTGAGTCTCACGCGTTTGGGTTAACGCGTTTGATCTGGACCGTTGGATCTAGATCTAACGGCTGAGATTGGATCTAGGATTTTCAACGTGGAAACTCACCGGGGTGACGTGGCGTGATCTGGACCGTTGGATGGCGATCGGACGGCTGGTGGAGCTCGAACGACGGCGATGGCTTGCGGCGGCGCTGGCTTACCGGAGTCGAGGACGGCGACCACGGCAACGGCGTTGCGGGGCCCCTCCGGCGAAGTGAGAGGTAGCTCCGGGTGCGCCTCGACGCGAGGAGTCCGGATCTGGGCACAACGGCGGCGGAGGACGACGGAGATGGCCGCAATCGGCAAAGAACCACGGCGGAGGGAAGAGGCAACTCCGGCGAGCGATTGCGGCTCAACGGCGGCGGCTCAGGCGACGTTGTCTAGGGCTACGGGTGCGCAATGAAGCGGCGATCCCGACACGGGTGGCGGCGCAATAAATAGGGTCCTCGGCGTCCGTGAAACGCGCGGAATCCGAGGTCCTCTCCGTTGCGGCGGCGGAGTCCGGCGGCGACACGGGCAGGGTGACGTGGCACGCGCACAGCCGTTGGATCGAGATCCAACGGTGCGCGAGTTTGGGTCCGGGTCGGACTCGGGCGAACTGGCTGGCTCGGTCGGGCTCGGGCTCGGTGACGTGGCTCAATCGTGGCCGTTGGATCTGAATCCAACGGTCACGCGGTTAGGGCTCGGCCGAGCGGGTTCGGTCGAGTCACGTGGCTCGGGTCGGACTCGAACTCGAGTCTGACTCGGGCTCGATCGGATGAACAAGATGTAGGCTTCGGTTTGATTTCCCAGCGATTTATTATTTAAAATAATTTCCAGTAATTCATTTAATTCATTAAAAATAGCAAAATACTCAGAAAAATTCCAGAAAAATTCTGGAAAATATTTTAGGGTATTTGGGACTCAAATAAAATATTTCCAACAAAATTTTATTTGAAAAATTAAATTCTTTAATTATTTCAAAATGGAATAAATTCAAATAAATTCCAAATAAATCCAAATAAATTCCAGAAAATTCCAAAAATTCACCAAAGTGCCAAATCACACATGAATTTAAGAAAAGCAAAATTTTGGGATCTTACACAACTACAGCAGGAGCATGTCAAGGATATTGGTTAGGACGCCTTTTGGGTGAAATCATTGGGACTAAACCAATGAAGTCAGTTCTACGGATTGATAACAAGTCGGCTATTGACCTTGCAAAGAATCCGGTTCATCATGGAAGGAGCAAACATATTGAAACAAAACATCACTTCATCCGAGAATGTGTCCAGAAGCAAGAAATTGATGTAAGACATCTGAGGACTGAGGATCAGATTGCTAATTTGTTGACAAAAGCATTGAGCAGGCATCGTTTCATAGTTCTCAAAGAGAAGATAGGATTAGTTGATCTTCAGAAATATCAAGATTAGGGAGGTGATTTGTAGATTACCAATCTTTATATGTAATCTTGTTATCTTGCTTTGTCATCTTCAGTCAGAACTTGTTTTAGTTTAGGATTTGGTTGCGGGGTGATGAATAGTGAACTACTCGGATATAGTTTGTAATCATTTTAGTCTAGGATTTTTAATATAGTTGAACACTGATTCTTTGTGTATTCTCTAGGTTATATAATGGATGAATAAAACCATAAAATAATGTACCTATTTTGGATGCAGCACCAAATTCATTGTGCTCTATTTATTTCTTCTGAAAATATTCTTGCGTACAGAGAACATCGACAGGTTGTGTTGTCTGAAAACTCTACTGAAATTGAAGGTGCATCATCTGAACTAGTGACCAAGGTCTACAGTAACCCCCTACTTGATGACACCGATATCATGATTGCGGAGCTAGATGATTAAGCCACCGAAAATGAGACGGCATGCGTCTGTTTGTGGGTGTGGGCTTGTGATATTGCTACGTTAGAGGAAGCTCCCCCAATCATGGATTTCCCAGAGCTAGGATTTCGGCCCCAGCAAGGAAAGGCTAGGGGTGGGCATTCGGTTAATTCGGTTTTATCGGTTCGGTTTATTCGGTTTAAAAAAAATTCGGTTTTTGGGAATTGTAAACCGAACCGAACCGAATAATTTCAAAAACCGAACCGAATTAACCGAATAAATTCGGTTCGGTTAATTCGGTTTTACGGTAAACCGAATTAACCAGCAACACCATTTTAAGAATTTGGGCGTAACAATGCTTGATGCAAAATTTGAAGATACGATTTCAACCTAAAGCATTATTTATGGTATGCGAACCAGCATTTGTACAAAGTTTGAGTCACAATCAGAATAAGAGAACCATCCATCCAACTATGTATGAACCAATGAACCATGCTATTGCTTGCCGCTTTGAAACCACACACCAACTTACGGTAAGGTAAATTATTTTGTTAGTATGTAAGGTTTTGAAATTGAAACCACAAACCAACTTACAGAGCAAATTTTGCTTGCTTGTGTGCACCGCAACGAACACAATACATGCATATAAAATCCGGAGCAAGATCAAGCGTGTAGACGAACGAGCACATGAGCAATCAAATGCAAAGAAATGTCTTGTCGGTGAAATACTACGAACGAGTTGTATGTCCCGATGAGAGACCTTGCGGACGTCCTCGGCTCCTCGCCTAATATCGATTGTGCTCCTCTTCCAAACTTATTCCCCTCTTTCCTTCCCCGAGTCCTTCGCTCTCCCTACAGAAAGAAAAAACAAACAAACATGGGACCATGGGTGTGATACAAGCAAAGACCAAAAAGATCAAGAGATTCAAAGATCGAGACCAGTTCTACGGATCATACTTGCCCTAATATGAGGCCCCGGAGGAGGGAGTTCGGGATGAGGGAGCCTGCGCATGGGGAGTGCTTGGGGACGGCCAGCGGGGAGCGGATGGAGGCGGCATCGGCTCGAGCCGCACTGGCGTAGATCGAGGCGAGGCGGATGGTCGGAGGCTGAGTCGCTGGCGAGTGGGAAATGGGAATAGCCGAATGGGGTGATTCGACCACAGGATTGGGGAATTTTGTATAAGGGTGTGCTGTGATGACTATTCGGTGTTCGGTTCTATCGGTATTCGAATGACCCAAACCGAACCGAAACCGCTAACCGAAAAAAAACCCGAAAAAAAAACCGAAAACCGAAAAAACCGGATTTATCGGTTAATTCGGTTCGGTTCGGTTCGGTTTTTCGGTTTCGGTGAAATTATGCCCACCCCTAGGAAAGGCCGCCACCAATGATGTTGTCCTACAAGGTGTTGTTGCACGTTGACTAGGTGCTCGACTACAACCCTCCGGTTGATGGCCCACCTCCCCGTAGTCGGTGGCCTAAGTCCTGGACAAAGCGAAGTTGGCTGTCTCCACTACCTTAAAAACATACATTTGTGCTGGTTCAAAACACACATCTGTGTCGGTTTTCAAACTGACACAAATATACCAACACTGATAATCAAACCGACACTAATAAGACTTTTTGTGTCGGTTTTTAGCTCGAACTAACAGATAATATTGGAGGAAGCTGTACTCTGTTTGTAGGTGTGGGCTCATGATGTTTCTACCTTAGAGGAAGCTCCCCAAATCATGGATTTCCCAGCGCTAGGATTTCGGGCCCCAACAAGGAAAGGCCGCCACCAATGATGTTGTCCTACAAGGTGTTGTTGCATGTTGACTAGGTGCTCCACTACAACCCTCCGGTTGATGGCCCACCTCCCCGTAGTAGGTGGCCTAAGTCCTGGACGCAGCGACGTTGGCTGTCTCCACTACCTTAAAAACACACATTTTGTGTTGGTTCAAAACACACATCTGTGTCGGTTTTCAAACCGACACAGATATACCAATACTAATAATAGGAGATTATCAGTGTCGGTTTTCAAACCGACACTAATAAGACTTTTTGTGTCGGTTTTTGGCTAGAACCAACATAGATAATATTATTTGTGTCGATTTTTCACTAGAACCGACACAGATAGTATTGTTTGTGTCGGTTTTTGGCTAGAACCGACACAAATAATATGATAAAATTATTATTTGTAATTATGTTAGATCTGGCAACTCTGTGCCACACATCAACCTAACGTGGCCCATAGTACTACTCTCGCCCAAACACTCTTATTTTCGAACTTCGAAGTTCTAACAAGATCCAGCGGATTTAACTTCCCAAGAGGTCGTCCATCCTAGTACTACTCTCACCCAAGCACGCTTAACTATGAAGTTTTTATAGGATCCACTGCTTTAGTGCTGGTACGATCGCATGTGACATGTAACGCGTCCCTCTCCCCTTAACCCCATAGAGCACCCGAACACTTATTTTAATGTTCTCATACTCCGAATACGGTTTGAACTATATTTTAGTGTTCTCATATACTCCAAAACATCGGGGGCCGTTTTGAGGCCCTAAACGATGTTTTTTTTGGAATTATGTCTCCGCACTCGCACTCGCACAAAAAATCACTGAAAGACCTGTGGATTTTTGGACTTTTTCGAATGAAACTTCTCATTAGCTTTCCAACGAGCCAAAGAACGCTCCGATCGGAGTTACGAATCAAAAGTTATGGCATTTTAGCAACGTAGAGGCGTGGACTATTTGTGTCAATTTTTGGCTAGAACCGACACAGATAATATTATTTGTGTTAGTTTTTTGCTAGAACCGACAAAAATAATAGGACTATTATTTGTGTCGGTTTTTAGCTAGAACTGACACAAAAAATTAGACTATTTGTGTCGGTTCCAATGTATTTGTGTCGGTTTTCAATTAAAACCGATGCAAATAGTCTTTCTGCCATTTTAAGTTTTAGAACCAACACAAAAACTTTATTTGTGTCGGTTCCAAAAAAACCTACACATATAGACCGTCACCTATTAGGTGTTTTGTAGTAGTGCTCCTCCAACGATGAATGGCCATGACGCCATGTCTATGCCTGACAATTGGGAGTCCTGGATGGAGCCCTGCCTCCATGTGGCTCAGAGAGAGAAGCCGCCCAGATCGTCCTCGGGTTATTTGAAGACTCGGTCAACCCCATCGGATTGGGAGGCTAACAACGGACTGCCGAGGGCGCTTGCAGTGTTAGCACCCAAGCCCAATTGGGACAACGGTGAGACCCTTCGAATAACTCGACAAAAATCCCGGTATTCCCCCGGTACGCGGTCTGAACTCGCCTAGGATGGCCCCGCGTACCGGCTTATGAGCCATATCAAATCAATTTGCATAAAGGGGGAAACTAACTCGGAACCCCACAACCAGACACGCACGCGGAAGCAAGACTAACCAACACAACTAAACCACCTCGGCACAAAGACAAAACCCCACGACCACAACCAGCAACAACGAAACACAAAGGCCAACGAAGAAAGAAAACATCACAATTATGAGGTGAGTAACAACATACATCAAGTGTTCACTACAAAAGAAACCAAGTATCCAAGGATAGAAATGACATAGTTTTGAAACTAACTGTACAACAAAAGAACCCCCATCTATTAAACTAGACCCAAAAGTAAAACATCTCCAGAAGTATTCTGCCTCTGAACACTCCCGGGCGTGTACAACGGCGTAGGGAGCCTCTACTCGGTGCCCCGCCCGGTCACCGAGAGGCAGTACGGACAGAACTCATATCCGTCCGGATCCTCACCTGAAAATCCACAAAGCAGAAGCATGAGTACAGAAGGTACTCACAAGACTTACCTGTGGTCCATATATGACCAACAAGAAAGGATATGCATTTGGATGTAGCAAGGACACGGCTTAAGGTAAAAGTGCGGAAATGCTTATCTTTGTTGCATGGTTAAATTCACAGGTTTAGAGCATTCATGAACAACACCTACTACTAGAGTGAAATCTGAATTAAACATTTAAATTAAAGTAACACCACGAATAAGTACCCTCACCAACATATCACTTTGCATCAAGTTCAAGTTGTTACTACGTTGAAATGTCGGATGATGCGAGCGTGCTCATATCTGATAGCGCGGCAATTCGAATCGCTTATTCACCCTGCAGGGGATCATCAATCGCATGACATGTGCCACAAGGAACCTCATGTCAACCCTCCTCCCATCCATACACACTCGTTGGGGCATCTTCATGCGGTCCGAGCACCTAGCACCCCCTCGAGCGGCCCAAGCCCGGCTTGGCCCTCGAGGGTCGGCCTAAGCCTCGCCCTCAACCACGTCCAACCGCATGAGGGCATGGCCCATCGAATAGTATGCAATGAAAGAATAGCTTACCGTCCCATTCCGGCATGCGACTAACAAGATGTGCTCGATCAACATGGCAAACAACGGATCGGTCCTCAACCGACACGGGCGAGACTACCACACTTGAGTCTCCACACCCAAGTGAACCAACCTCTCGCTCGGTCTCATTTCAAATTTTCTTTTCTCCTCATAACCATAACCATTGCAACCAATTTATTGTGAAGTAAAAACTCACAAGCGGCGGAACCATCCTCCACTTGGCCCATACCCGACACCTAAGCCAAACTAAGCATGGACACAAATAATTACCCATAAACTAGCTCCAAAGGAGATGTTTAACAAGTTCCAAGGAAGATAAGTGCAGCAATTAGGTTCTACTTTCAATTCCCCAATTCGACTCCTAATGCATACTTAAACATCCAATAAGCAGCTCATTCACAAAAATAGAATTACAATTAGGGTTGAATATGCTTAGATGCTTGCTTTGTGCTTCTGCTTGAGTATCGACCACAACTTGCTCCTTGGCAATCCCCTCGACCACGGCCACGTCAGTCACCACGGTTTCGTTCTCTACACGAACACAATGCATGAATGAGATGCATGCAATGTAGATGAAAAGAAATGCAAATGCAAACCCCCGCCGGAAAACAGCACATCCGGCGAAACTGTGCGAGTCACAGATCAGCCAACCCGGACAGTCTGGGTTTAATATCCGGACAGTCCGGATAAGCCGGACATTCTGGACAATTTATCCGGACACTCCGGATGATCCAAGACATGGGAAAACGACTTGCAAGATTGGCATGCTCCCAAGCTTTACTACTCTGCGAGGGCCCGATCTATGACTTTTCTACACTTGGCAAAGCCGGAGAAGCTTCGAGCTAGCCCAACACACGAGAAAACGATGCCCAACCATGTAGCCCCTAACCAACTTAATCAAATCCTCGGGATGGCATCACCACTACCCGATCTCTAACCCTAGCACCCAACATTCCCTAATCCAACCCCCAAATCCAACTACACACCTACAAACCCTAGCATTCCCAATGTTGGCCCCCAAAACACCTGATCTACAAAACCTAGCCCCCAAATGCTCCTAGAATCCCAAGAATCAAGGAACCACTCCAAGAAGAAAACCTTACCTTCAAGAAGGATGAAGGGAAGGAGAGGAAACCGCGTAGGGGAAGGAGGACACCGGCTTGGATAGGAGATTGAGGACACCGGGGTGGGGAAGTCACCGGGGAGGAGCACGGGAGGACGCCGGAGTTACCGGAGATGAGCTCGGGGTGGAGGAGAGGCGCACAAGGGTGGAGAGCACGGTGGAAGGAAATGAATGAAGAAGAAGCCACGAAATGGGACTTTTATACTCAACCCCTGCACAGTCCGGACTCTCTAGACAATTAGTCCGGATACTCCGGGTTATATCCGGACATTCCGGATGTTTAATCCGGATACTCCGGATTTCCCAGAATTTTTGAAATTGGGGTCTTGACACTCAGCCCACTATAGACTTGAGTATAGGAGCAGAGACAGATCACCGCTGGGTGGTGAAGGATCGAGTGCGCACCGACAGGGGTGAATAACACTACTAATAAAATCGACAGAGACAGATCACCGCTAGGTGGTGAAGGATCGAGGGCGCACCGATAGGGGTGAATAACACAATCTACTAATAAAATCGACACAGGTTTAATAAAACTAACGTAATCGGACAATCAAAATAGTAGATTAAAATGAAGATGCATGCCTAAATAGAAGATTAATCTAGCTGAGCACAAAGAGCACAGATCAAACAATCAAAACCACGCTTACTAATCAAACCGATGGAGTACTGATTTCATTTACAGAGACGAAACCTCCTGAAAGCGCTTCACGCCGCTCCAAGTCCGGCCTCCCATCGACGCTCTCCATCTGGCGACCGCCTCTGACTCTGGCACATTCCTTGCGCCGGCCGTACGCACCTCCATGTGCGCCTAGACAAGTAGGCCGACCGCCTCGGCGATGGACACGATCACGTCCTGGCGTCGCAACCCCGGGAGCGCGTCACCACTCCCGGCGATGGACGTAATCTCGTCAAAACTGTTAGGAAACTCTGTTTCCTATCTCTTATGGACTCTTCCTTATCTCTAGCAGAACCGCTATATATAGGAGGCAGGGGCTACCCCTTTGTACAGACAAGCAATGAGAATAATAAAGCAGAGCAGTTCCTCCTCATATTGTGTCTCTCTCCCTCTCTCTCTATTCTCCAGTTTAGATCTATTAGGCAACCCCGGACTATTCGATAGCGAGGTTGTCTAACACGTTATCAGCACGAAGCTCTACCGGAGAAAGATTGAAAGGTGAGAAAAGACAAGAAATGAAGGATCGTCGACAACGACGAACGACTACTACCGGCGATTGATCGCCCGATCCGATCTGCAATCAACTCGCCATCAAGCCGGCATCCACTCGGATTGCCGAAAGAAAAAGTCCTACGCGACTCTATCCTACGCGATAGCCTACCGAAGAATAGATTGGAAAGGTGAGAAACAGAATATTGAATCTAATAGCTCGTTCAATTCTTTACGCGCATCTATGTGGCACGAAGCTACGAGTTCGCGGTGTTTCTCTAGTACATAGTATGAATGCATCTAATCGTGGCACGAAGCTACGAGTTCGCGGTGTTTCTCTAGTACATAGTATGAATGCATCTAATCGTGGCATGAAGCTACGAGTATGCATCTAATCTACGCATCTAAGTACCGTGTTCTTCAATGTGGCACGAAGCTACAAGTTCACAACAACTTTCGCAGATCGTAGCATGAAGCTACAGATCGCTATAGTACATCGGCACGAAACCCTATCACGAAGCAACAGTACGTGGGCACGAAGCCATCACATACCCCGGATGCCCAGAAGGCACCTCACCGGATCTGGCCAGAACCGCCCGTAGCCACGCCCGTAGGTGTCACCGCGCCTGGAGCCACCCGTCGCCGCTGGTTCTCGCTAGCCGGCTTATCGCCGCTGCGCCATGGCCTCGCATCGCTGCTGTATATGCGCTATGCATGCGTGTTTGCATCATCACGAACTAGTGCATACACGATCAAGATTCAAAAAGAATCAAGGCATCTGATACGCACTGTGCATGCATGCTCTTTCCTGGATGCAACCGAATTGCCTCATGCATGCATGTGGGTGGACGTGAGGAATTGAAGGACATGCATGTTTGCTTGCATTGCATGCAGCCGTAGCATGCGGCCATGCAACCGAAGCGGCCGACGCGCCGCGACATGCACCACCGACCTCGGCTCATGGCCGTCGCCACCGCCTCGCGCCCGGCTCGAGCCGCCCCGTCGCGCCCCGTCGAGCCGTGGTTGTGTTTGGGCTGTTTGGACCACTTGGGCCGGCCTAGGTCACAAATAATTATTTGGGTCATTGAGAAAATGACATTTGTGCCCCTCTGTTTTCAATAAATCTAGAAATCAGTAAATGAATTTAGAAAATTGTTATTAAACTAGAAAATTGGATATCTGGATATGTGGACTTCCGAAAAATTTTGAAAATTATTGGAAGCTCCAAACCCTGAGTTTTATTTTCTAGATGTTGGTCATGTTTAATATGTGGTAAATTATTTTCTATTACACAAGCAATTCTGAAAATTGCTTGGAAATTAGCAGAAATTATGAAAAGTGCTAGGAAAATTCCAAAATATTTCATACAACATTTTATGAAAACCTGAGTAGTTGGGATTTGATTTTGGTAATGAATAAACAGACATGAGACAATTGGTGTCTAGGAAAACACAAATGAGGCTTGGTTCTTTAATTGGCACCCAGAAACGGGAAGTGCTCCCTCCCTCATGTGAGCCCTAGGGGCAGGTTGACCTGGCCAAGAGTCGAATTGACGGAGATATTCGTTACCTGTTTTCGCTCCCAACCAACGAGAGTTACATAAGTTGTAATTAGCATTACACCGCATTTAATTTATGTTGGAATTTATTTTCTGTTATCAAGTAATGATGAAAAATTACCTTAATATAATTCATTGGAAATTCAAGCATGCCGCACGGTTGCCACCGTCAGCGCCAAGAAGGCCGAAGTGCATGGAATCGGCAAATACGCCAAGACGCATGAAGCCGCTTATGCCGATCGCCTGGCCGATCGTGCACACAAAGCCGATCGCACGTATGAATCCAATCGCCTGCACGAAGCCGATCACGCACATGAAACAGATCGCATGAAGTCGATCATGCATATGAATCCGATCGCATGCACGAAGCCGATCGTGCACATGAAACAGATCGCACGAAGTCGATCATGCACATGAATCCGATGGCATACATGAAGTCGATCGCGCGCATAAATCTGATCGCATGCACGAAGCCGATCACATACATGCACGAAGCTGTATTTATGAATATTTATGAATCTGTGTATATATGAATCTTGCATTTATGAATCCCGTAATTATGAATCTTGTATTTATGAATCTTGCAATTATTGTTTTCTTTTAGTTTACTGGAAATTCATGAGAATTTGTTTTATGCATTTATGAATTTTTGCAACCACTATCTATTAGATTACACGAAGTAATCTAAAGAAAGAATCTTGTGAATATGCAAATACCTGGCATTGTCAAACGTGAGTTTGAAGAACTGACCCCGAATGGACAGAACTATCTCACATGGGCATCAAATTTGAAGATCATGCTTGCAGACAAGAAGCTCCAAATGTGGCTTAGGGTCCTCGTAGGACGCACAACCTAATGCCGAGCAAAATGATCAAACTTTGCCCTTTCTCAGACATCACCTTTCAGCCACTCTGAAGAATGAATACATAGCTGAGGTGAGTGTACTTGAGTTATAAACTGCACTTCAGAAGCGGTTCGAGAAGCTTAAGTCCACCATCTTTCTCTAAGCACAGCAAGATTGAATTCGCCTGAAATTTTGCAGACTACAGAACAGTGGTTGTTAATAAATTTTGAATAATGAATTGTAAGCTCTCGAAGAGCATACATTTTCTTTTCTCATGAATAGAATTGCAATTTATTTTTTATTCCAGTATTCTATATTTGCAACTAATGTTTTTGAATTCCTTTGCCACTGTATGATTAGAATTATATTTCTTTTCATTGAGAAATTGTGTAGCGCCCAAATAGAGGAGATATGTATTGTTGATAGTAGGCAAAGCTAATACCATCTTAAGAGAGTCGAAATACTTCCAGACGATCACGAAAAACGCTGGAAGGATTACGAAAATCGCAGGAAGCGATACGCATATAATAGGCTCTAGAAAAGCCACAATTATATTGCCAATGGGTACAACTTTGGTAATTGAAGAAGCCCTTTTGTACCTTGAATCAACACGCACTCTCTTAAGTTTTCAATGATATCCGCACCAATAGGTTTCACGTAGAAACCAATGAAGAAAATGACAAAGAGCATTTGTGCATTGTGAAGCACGCGGAATATGAAAAAAAATGGTATTAGAAAAATATCCCTCATATGAATCTTGGTTGTACTACACGAGAATCAATACACACGCAGTGTATACTTGTTTAGAAGCTCTGAATTATTTTTCTTTATGGCATTGTATATTTAGGTCATCTTGGTCTTAGAATGATGAGAAATATAGTTAACAACTCATAAGGTCATGACATTAATGTTAAAAATTTTCCGAATCATGAAGATTTTGTGTGCCATGCATGTGCCACCGGGAAATTAATAACTAGACCCTCTGTTATGAAAGTGCAAAAAGAAATCCCTGTATTCCTGGAACGCATTCAGAGGGATATTTGCGGCCCGATTCAGCCCTTGTCGGGGCCGTTTCGATACTTTATAGTGCTCATTGATGCTTCCTTGAAATGGTCGCATACATGTTTGCTGTCAACAAGGAATCATGCATTCGCAAAGCTGATCTCGCAGATCATCAGAATTAAGAATGCTTTTCCTGATCATCGCGTGAAGTCCATTCGAATGGACAATGCCGGCGAATTTACTTCCAAGGAATTTGATGATTATTGCACAGCAAATGGAATAACTGTTGAGCACTCTGTACCGCATGTCCATAGGCAAAATGGACTAGTTGAAGCACTAAGAAAGAGGATTAAGTTCATAGCCCGACCGCTCTTGCAGAGTTGTAACTTGCCCAACACTTGTTGGGGACACGCAGTCCTGCACGCAGCAGCACTCATCAACTATAGACCATCGGCCTACAACATCCATTCACCAATGCAATTAGTGTAAGGGGTCATCCCGAAGATTTCCCATCTTAGAAAATTTGGTTGTATGGTATATGTACATATACCACCCCCACAGCGAACTGCAATGGGCCCTCTCCGTAAGTCTGGGATATACGTTGGTTATGAGAGTGCATCCATAATCAGGTATTTTGAACCCATGACTGGAGATTTGCATACAGCCCGATTCGCTAATTGCATCTTTGACGAGGATCGTTTTCCCGTCATTAGGGGGAGGAAATGAACCATTGGATGAAAAATGCCGGGAAATCATATGGCATTCCTTTGGGATCCCCGCGTATGACCCTCGCACTAATGAAGCAAATCAAGAAGATTTGCAGTGTTTAGCAAATGAACTGCCTGATCATTTTTGTGATCTGAAGAGCGTGGTTAAGTCGCATGAACCAGCAAGAAATGCACCAGAGAGGGCTGAAATACCAAAGAAAGTAGAAGGTATCCCTCATCCTGTTCAGAGGCCTAAAAAAAAGAACAGGAAATCTGGCTTCTCAAACCCAAAGTACCCAAAGACATCTGGGGAAAACTGGGCAAGAGGACTTACCAACAGCCAATCACGAAAATGCCCCAAAGCAAGAAGGGGAGCCAGTTGAGACACAGCCTTTGGAAAGAAGCCTCGTGATTAAGGCAATTCCAGATCTGAACCTTCCATTGGAAGAAGCCGCCGGAAATAATGTGTGCGCACACATTGGCGGAGAAAAACTAAAGGAACTTGCTCCTGGAATGGGAAATAGCAGTGAAGAGCAAGTAGAAGTGCATGAAGCACCCCATGACGAAATGGCCATAAATTTTGTAATAATTGGAGAATCTATGAATAAAGCAACAACCATTGCAAGGCTTGTTGTTCAAGGTTTCACTCAACGTCCTAGGGTTGATTATGAAGGAACCTATTCTCCGGTCATGGGAGGAATTACCTTTAGATACTTAATCTCAAATGGCAGTCAACTTGAAGTTGAGAATGAAGCTAATGGATGTTGCACAGCATATTTGTATGGAAACTTGGATTCGGAGATATACATGAAAATACCAGAAGGTATCCCTATCCCAAACCAAGACAGAGCAAACAGAAACCTATAAAGTGTGAAATTGGAGAAATCACTGTATGGACTGAAGCAGTCAGGAAGAATGTGGTACAATCGCTTGAGTGACTTTCTTTGCAAGAAAGGCTACACAAACAGCGAAGATTGTCCATGTGTGTTTATACAACGATCCCCGAATGGATTTTGTATAATCTCCGTCTATGTAGATGACTTGAACATCATTGAGACGGATGAAGAAATTGAAGAAGCATGCACATACTTGAAATCTGAGTTTGAAATGAAAGACTTGGGTAAAACCAAGTTCTGTTTAGGCTTGCAGCTTGAACATGTCCAAGGCGGAATCTTGGTACACCAATCATCCTACACGCAGAAAGTGTTGGAGAAATTTGGTTTTGAGAAAGCATACCCCGCAAAGACCCCAATGGTCGGAAGGTCACTCCAAGCAGACCTAGACCCGTACAGGCCTAGAGAAGAGGGGGAGGAAGTCCTGAGAGCAGAATTCCCATATTTGAGTGCAATTGGAGCACTTATGTACCTTGCGAATAGTACTAGGCCGGACATTGCGTTCGCTGTGAATTTGCTAGCACGGTGCAGTGCAGAACCCACCAAAAGGCATTGGCAAGGGGTGAAGGACATCTTCCGTTACCTCCAAGGAATCAAATATCTTGGCTTGTTTTACAGAAGAAACAATGAATTGAATTTGGTTGGCTATGCCGATGCTGGATACCTGTCAGATCCGCATACTAGCAAGTCACAAACCGGGTATGTTTTCCTTTGTGGTGGAACTGTAATATCTTGGAAGTCGTCTAAGTAGACTCTTGTCTCGACGTCGACAAACCACTCAGAAATCATTGCATTATATGAAGCTTTTCGAGAATGTGCATGGCTTCAAAGAATGGTTCACCACATCCAGAAGTCATGTGGTTTGAACATGGAACAAACCCCCACCATTATCTATGAAGATAATGCAACTTGTGTTGCTCAAGTGCAAATGGGGTATGTGAAGAGTAATCTTACAAAGGATATCAACCCTAAGTTCTTTTATGCTCATGAAATGCATAAGATGAATGAGATAAAAATACTGCATACTGAGTCATGTGAAAATCTCGCAGATTTGTTCACTAAGTCACTCCCGGCATCTTCCTTTGAAAGATGCATTAGAGGAATCGGGATGATGAGACTTAGAGAAGTGCAGATTTCAGGGGGAGAATTTTCACATACTCCTACATAAATCTCAAACATGAAGTTTGAGTACCCAACGTGAATCTAGAAGATTAACATTGAAGTTTGGGTGGATTGTACTCTTTTCCTTAAGTAAGTTTTTCATTGAAGTTTTCTTACATAAGGTTTTTGATGAGGCAATCCGTGCAACACAGCAAGCGTATGCTATGTACTCTTTCTCCAAATATTTTTCCCACTGGGTTTTTCTTGAGTTTTGATGAGGCATATGCATTTCGCTGGAAAGAGTCCAAGGGGGAGTGTTAGGAAACTCTGTTTCCTATCTCTTATGGACTCTTCCTTATCTCTAGCAGAACCGCTATATATAGGAGGCAGGGGCTACCCCTTTGTACAGACAAGCAATGAGAATAATAAAGCAGAGCAGTTCCTCCTCATATTGTGTCTCTCTCCTTCTCTCTCTATTCTCCAGTTTAGATCTATTAGGCAACCCCGGACTATTCGATAGCGAGGTTGTCTAACAAAAACCTCCGACACCCCAGCCAATCTCCTCCTGTTTCTTTATATCTCGTGCACTCGCGCCGCACCCCCCGGTCACTTTTATTTGTGGAAACCCTCACGTCACTTTTATTGGCTACTGTTGCTGTAAATAACATGGGCCTTCAGCTGGAGCCCAATAACTAACCATGCATGATAACAAGCCCCAACCTCTGCATGCCTGCATGCATTGCTTTGGTCATACCACTTCTAGTCAAGCCAAAACAAAACAGCCAATGCATGCATGCTTTGCTCTAAATCCAATAGCAAAACAAAAATAGATTAATCAACATAAATATATTATTCCATCACAACTATTATTACTTGGCAAATCACTCAACACAAAAATTATAAATGAACAATCTCCTCCTTGATGAGTGATTTGACAACACACTACACTGAATATTCAAAATAGCTCCCCCTTAATATAAACTCTCCCTCTCAACAAATGACCAAATAATGCAAACATTATCTCTCCCTCAGAACGAATGCAACTCATACAAATCTAGAAAATCGCTCCCCCTTTGTCAAAACACACATCAAGGATCACACAAGAATGAAAATGAACATATGCCATGAAATGCAAACCTTAAAAGCATTGAAAATTATTCAAGATGAACACAAATATTGTAGCAATTCATATCCACACTCAAGATCCAGAAACTGCCCTATAGTCAAGTAGAAACCACCGATTTTGAGTAAGATTTTTATAAGATTATAATAAACTCATGGACAGATGAATAAGTATACTTGGGCAAAATATTTAATATAAAAAATAGCCCATGTGTTAAGGATACTAGATTTGAGCATATATAATATACCAGACTCACAATTATCTGTTCAAAGCTGCTATTTTTAATTACTTTCTTCTTCATTTTTTTAATATATATGTCAATAACCCTGTTGACTTTTTAAGCACAGGTATGGAAAAGTTGAGCTTGCATCTTTTTCCTATATGGCAAACATTATCATTTGCATCTTTTATTGTACAGGTATGGCAAGGTTGACCTCACTTCTTTTTTTAGTTTGGCAAGTGATATTACACAGTCAAGCTTTCATCTTTTGCCCTGTATTTTTATAAGCAATCCCAAGGACTCATCATGATCATCTGGCTTAAACAAAATAGGCTCAAAAACAGTACTTAGAAACACATTAGGAATTTTAATTTTTTTAAAAATAGCCCTTGTGACAAATTTATTCAATTAAGTAGAAAATTGTAAGATCATAAACATTCTACTCTCTACTAGTAATAAAACAACTCAACTAAGTTGGCTTTGTCATGAAAATTGTCATGTGAAAGTTCACTGCTATAGAAATAAGTATTCAACAAGTATAATAAACAATGCTTGTACTATATGATATGCAAGACTATTCTACATGATATTGTTGGAGTGCATGAGACCCAATTTCCCTCTCAACCGAACAAACTCTAGATAACACAAAGGTTGAGTAAAAATGTCTTGAACAACCAGAATCAATTACCCATTTGCTTTCAAGCTTTTTGCTTTTAATCTACGATGAAAAAACACATTTAGGCACCCAAATTTGAGAAGTGTTGTTGCTATTTTTTAATAAATTTTTAGGAACCCAAGCAGTTTTAACACCGTTTACATCAGCAAAGCTTTCTATTTGATTGCTATCAAGTGAAGGGCCACAAGACACCAATTTTCTTTGGTTTACAAGTCTATTCATACCAAAATGAACATTGTAATGTCGCTGAAATTTTATTTCATTTGACTTATATCCATGATTACGAAAAGCAGAACAGTTTCTAGCATAATGACAAAATTTACCACAATTGTAGCAGTTTACATGGTGAAACATTTCCCAATATTATGGATCCACATTAGCATAACATTTTACTTTCATGTGTCCAAATTTACCACACCCAAAACATCTCATAAGTTTCTTTTCAGTCACCACATTATCAAAAGGACGCAAAAGAACGGGTTTTTCATTAACCATAGTAATTTTATCAGTGTTGTTCTTTTTATATCCTACACCTTCCTTCATAAAAGAGCATTTAGAGGTATCTAAAATCATATTTAAATGCTTCTCAATATTTGTCATCTTTTCTAAAGTAGATTTCAAGTAATTGTTTTGTTGGGCTAGATCAGGACATCGAGTACAAAGATATGTGTAAGGACACTTCTCCAGTTTAATTAATTTTTTCTAATTCCAGCAAGGTTCTCACAAGAAAATTCCTTTGCTAACACATGAACTTGTTTCTCTAAAGTGGATGAATTGTTTTCAAATGAGTTCTTTAAAAAATCTATCTCTTTTTGCAAAACTATGCAATTGTCACAAGAAGATGTACTAGATTTTAGCAAAACATTTTCACTTCTAAAAAATTCACGTGTCTCACAAGTGGTATTCTCAAGATCAGCAATTTTTTCTTTTCAGTTTTGCACAAAAATCACAATTTTCACTCCTTTTATTAGAAATAAGCTTAAGTTTCTCATTTTCTAGCTTCAACTCTTTGCACTTATTTAACAATCTATTACAAAATTTTTTCTTGTAATTTAAAAGCTTCATGAGTTTCAGAATCGTTTACCTCATCTTCATCATCAACATCTTCACTTTCCAATGTTCCAAGACAAACGTCCCTCCCAACAAGGCAAATTTTTGCTATATCATCATCCTCTTCATGTGTAGCCAAAGGATCATTGTCGTCCTCATCATCATCTGAAAAATCAAGCTCCTCCACCATGTTCAAGAACGCTTTCTGAAGTGACTTCTTCATCTTGGGACCTGAAAATTTTTTCTTTCGAAAAGGACTAGAATTCTTGTTAACGTTCGCAATCTTTGGACAATTACTCTGATAATGGCCAAATTCTTTGCAATTAAAACACTTTATAATATCCTTTTTGTTTTTTTTCCAAATTTGGTTTTTATGACATTTGAAATTTTCTATGAAAAGCTAGCAAGTTCATCAAAATCCCAGTCATCAACATTCTTTTGAGTTTCCTTTTTAAAAACCTTTTGTTTATTTTTCTCAACAGTGGTAAGAGCAATAGGAACATCATAAGCATTATGATAAATTTGACTGAGACTCATCTTGTATATTTTTAAAGAACCAAGCAAAACATCTAATTTCAATGTACTCAAGTCCTTAGATTCAATGATTGCAGTTACTTTAAAGTGCCACACCTTTTGATCTAAAGATCTAAGCAACTTTCTACATTGATCTTCCTGAGAAAGCACATTTCCAAGAGATGTAAGTTTGTTAACCAGTTCGTTAAAACGAGCAGCAAAATCATTAATAGTTTCCCTAGTTTTCATAGCAAACAGTTCATACTCACGAGTAAACAATTCAATCTTAGCATTTTTAACATCATTAGTGCCCTCATGAGTAGTTTTTAAAGATTCCCAGATTTCATGAGCAGTTTTCAAACTAGAAATCTTATTAAAATCATCTTTAGACAAAGCACCATAAAAATAACTCATTGCTTTTTGATTCAGAGTAAAAAGATCCTTTTGTTTCTTAGTGGTAATATTATCAGGTTTCATGTACATAGTTTCTACCACTTCTCACAATTCATAACTCTGAGACTGCAAGAAAGATTGCATACAAACCTTCCAATACGGATAATCATCATCATTAAACACAAGAGGTTTAGTCATGGAGAAAGTGTTAAACTACGCGATAGCTCCTAATCGTAAGATTAAACCTAGAGCTAACTTTGCCCTGATACCAATTGAAGGATCGATGGCGCACCGACAGGGGTGAATAAGACAATCTACTAATAAAACTGGCACAGGTTTAACGAAACTAACGTAATCGGCCAATCAAAATAGTAGATTAAAATGAACATGCATACCTAAATAGAAGATTAAGCTAGCCGAGCACGAAGAGCACAGATCAAACAATCAGAACCACACTTACTAATCAAATGAATTGAGCACTGACTTCATTTATAGAGACGAAACCTCCTGAAAGCGCTTCACGCCGCTCCAAGTCCGGCCTCCCATCGACGCTCTCCATCTGGCGACCGCCTCCGACTCCGGCACCTTCCTTGCGCCAGCCGGACGCACCTTCAAGCGCGCCTGGACGAGCAGGCCGACCGCCTCGACGATGGACGCGATCACGTCATGGCGTGCGATCTCGTCAGAACCTCCGATACCCAGTATCTCGTGCACTCGCGCCGCACCCCCCCCCCCCCCCGGGTCACTTTTATTGGCTGCCGTTGATGTAAATAACAGTGGGCCTCCAGCCCGAGCCCAATAACTAGGCCATGCATGATGACAAGCCCCCACCTCTGCATGCATTGCTTGGTCGTTCCACTTCTAGTCAAGCCAAAACAAAACAGCCAATGCATGCATGCTTTGCTCCAAATCCAATAGCAAAAACAAAAATAGATTAATCAACATAAATATATTATTCCATCACAACTATTATTACTTAGCAAATCACTTAACACAAAAATTATAAATCAACAGGTGGCATGGAGGGTGCAGGAGGAACTCAGGATAGGACATGCCACCGACAGGTGGCCACTTCCACCAGCACCAACAACACCAGGATGAAGGCCACGGGGGTTCATCACGAAGGGATAGAGGTCACCGTGGTGCAGCCAGCCATAGACACAGTCAAGCCAGGCTTCGTACCATCACGGGCACTTCGGACAGCCTAACAGAGATAGAACAAGATCTCCTAGAAGACAACTCGTGCAGGAGAATGAGTAACCTTTTTCTCAGGAAGTAGGTAACCGAAGAACGGCACTGGCAAGCCACCAACACTACTACAGAACTGGGCATCACAAGCGGTATATTACAAGCGGTTAGGTGCGAACCGGTTCTAGCCCACGCACCAGAAGCGGTTCGTGAGCAACGGGCGGGAGGGGGTCTCTAGAAGCGGTTGGTCATACGAACCGCTTGTGTTGACAACCATCACAAGCGGTTCGTTTACCAAACCGCTTATGAATTATCACAAGCGGTTTGAGACCTCAACCGCTTGTAGAGATTTATATTTAGAAGCGGTTCGTGTATCAAACCGCTACTGAAGTCTTGGTTTTAGAAGCGGTTTGTTTGTCAAACCGCTTCTACAAAGTCTGAAGCGGTTTGACATACAAACCGCTTGTAGAACTCAACCTTCAGAAGCGGTTTGTATATGAAACCGCTTCTAGAATCCCTCCCGCCCAGCGCTTTAAACTTCTTCTTCCTCCCCGAGCCAACGATCGATGAGCGAGAGAAGGGCCGAGCACTGTTCTTCCGGGGAGGTGCTGCCCAAATTTTTTGTTTTGAAATTGCTGGTGATTTAGCTTCAAATTAAGTGTTTTAAGGTCAGTAAGAGCATGTTAGCATCTTTCTCACCTACATATTGCTGTTTTTTATGCATTGGATGTGGAGAAATCATGATTTATTCATGTTGAAATGTGTTGCTTTGCTAGGTAGAATATGTTGAAATGTGTATGGTATGAAGTTGTTCCCCAAAATTTATTTTGTATGCTTGTTTTTGTTATGGTATGAAGATGTATGGTGATCTAGTTCAAAATATGACATTGCAATGAAGTAATTAGTAGTGTATAAAAAAAATAGGAAAACATGTTAAGGATAAAAAAATAATTACAAAGGTAGAAAGGGATAAAAAAAATAATTAGAAAGGTAGATCTTTAATTGCATGAAGGTGTAGGTGGGGTTGTTTTTCTTGGAGAAGGAAAAAATATATGAAATTATAACTTGTTGTAGATGAACCGACAATGGATGTACAATGCGGACCGTCGATCGAGAGAGTTCATTGTTAGCGTGCAGGCTTTTCTCGATGCGGCCATTGCATTCCTGCCTCCAGGCAGCTTCATATGTTGTCCGTGCGTAGATTGCAAGAACGAGAAGGAGCACTCACAGCGATGGCAGGTTATGAACCATTTGATGATGAGAGGTTTCATGTCAAACTATACCAGTTGGACCAACCATGGCGAAGACGAGGAAGACGATAAAGAAGACGAGGAAGAAGAAGAGGGATTCAAAAATATCTCGGACGCCACGCAATGCTATTCCGTGGGAGGTACACTCAGTGACTTTGGTGATGATGAGCTGGACCAGATGCTTTGCGTGGCGGTGAGGAGACTACACAGATGAAAGACAGTTCGAGAAATTCCAGCGCATGTTAGAGAACCACGTAACTCCTTTATACCCAAATTGTGGGTAGGACCACAAGAAGTTGCGTACCACACTTGAACTTATGCAATGGAAGGCCACAAATAGTGTGTCAGATAAGGGATTCGATGAGTTGTTGACACTCATAAAGAAGTTGCTTCCAGAAGATAACACTCTGCCTGAATCTACATATGAAGCAAAGGAAGTCGTCTGTCCTTTGGGACTGAAAGTACAAAAGATACACGCATGTCGTAACGATTGCATCCTGTATCGCAATGCGTATGCCAATTTGGATGTTTGTCCGATTGTGCAAAGAATCACGGTATAAGGTGAAGAGAGATGATCCAGGTGAAATAGATGGGGAGCGTAAGAAGAAGAGACCTCCGGCTAAAGTGTTGTGGTATTTCCTGTGATTCCCGATTGAAGCGTATGTTTGCTAACAAAGCGCATGCCCAGATGATGCGTTGGCACAAAGAAGAGCGTAAAGATGACGGTATGCTTAGACACCCTGCAGATGGATCACAGTGGAGGAAAGTCGATCGGACGTACCCAGACTTCGCACAAGAGGTGAGAAACATAAGGTTTGGGTTAAGTACCGATGGGATGAATCCTTTCGGAGAGTTGAGCAACAACCATAGCACCTGGCCTGTTACACTATGTATGTATAACATTCCTCCATGGCTGTGCATGAAGCGAAAGTACATCATGATGCCGTTGTTGATCCAAGGCCCCAAGCAACCTGGAAATGACATCGATGTCTACCTGAAACCATTGGTTGCAGATCTTGTGACGTTGTGGGAGGATGGTGCACGGGTATGGGATGAGTACAAAAGGGAGTATTTCACCCTACGAGCATTGTTATTTGTAACAATCAACGACTGGCCTGCTCTCGGTAACCTGTCTGGCCAAACTATCAAAGGATATAGAGCTTGTGTCCAATGCTTAGATGAAACGGACAGCATGTACCTGAAAAACTCTCGAAAGGTTGTCTACATGGGCCACCGTAGGTTTCTTCCTACGAGTCACCCATGGCGGAAGAAGTGCAGGAAATTTAACGGGCAAGTAGACCTTCGTGCTAGGCCTCAGCATCGTACTGGGCCACATGTACTTGCTATGGTAAAGAATCTGAAAGTAGTATTCGGAAAGGGTCCTGGAAGCAAACCTGTGCAGAATGAGGATGGTCAGGCGCCAATGTGGAAGAAGAAGTCAATATTTTGGGACTTGCCTTATTGGGAAGTCTTGGAGGTTTGTCACTCACTTGACTTCATGCACATCACGAAGAATGTTTGCTTGAACCTGCTAGGCTACATAGATATGTATGGCCAATCAAAAGATACACTGCAAGGTCGGAAGGACCTTAAACTCTTGGAACTGATGAACGACCTACATCCGGAAAAGAGAGAAAAAGGACAACATTACCTACATCCTGCGAGCTACACTCTAAGCAAAGAAGAGAAAAAAAGCATGATAGAGTGCCTGAATAGTGTGAAGGTCCCTTCCGGATACTCATCAAATGTAAAGAGACTCATAAAAACGAAAGAGAATAAAATCGTACACCTGAAATCCCATGACTGTCTTGTGTTGATGACACAAATGCTCCCGATGGCTATAAGAGGTATACTTCCCGAGTGGAGTACGGATAATCACAAAGCTGTGTTCTTTTTTCAACGCGATTTGGCATAAGGTCATCGACCCAGATAAACTAAGTAAGCTGCAGGATGACGTGGTACAAAGTGTGGTTTGTCTTGAGATGATATTTCCTCCTGCGTTCTTTGATATTATGGTTCATCTCACTGTTCACCTTGTCAAAGAGATAAGTATTCTCGGACCCATGTATCTGCACAACATGTTCCCTTTCGAGAGGTACATGAGTGTGCTAAAGAAGTATGTTCGTAACCGTTCTCGTCCGGAAGGATGCATTGCTGAGGGTTATGGGACAGAGGAGGTGATTGAATTTTGTGTGGATTACATTAATGATCTAAATCCGATCGGTGTCCCTATATCACGCCATGAGGGCAGGCTACGGGGAAAAGGGACACTAGGAAGGAAAGCAATTGCATGCAATGATCTTCTTACATTTAAGCAAGCACATTTCACGGTTTTGAAACAATCAATTGTGGTGGCCCCGTATGTTGTTGAGCACAAGAGTATTCTACGCCGTGAATTCCCTGGGAGGTCTGAGGATTGGATAACACTGAAGCACATGGATTCTTTCGGCGCTTGGTTACAAAACTATATCCTTTTCAAAGGGTCAGACAATGAACAATTGCAACGATTGGCACGGGGACCTTCTAGTGAAATCGTGACATTCAAGGGGTACGAGATAAATGGTTACACATTTTACACAAGATCCCAGGATGACAAGAGCACCAATCAGAACAGCGGTGTCCGTATAGATGCCGAAGACAACAAAGGAAAGGTGGACACATATTATGGTTTCATAGAAGAGATATGGGAGCTTGACTATGGACCTTTAAAGGTCCCTCTATTTAAGTGCCAATGGGTCAAACTGACTTCAGGCGGCGTAAAGGTCGACAAATACGGCATGACAACCGTTGACCTCACACAAGTCGGCTATAGGCGTGAACCGTTCGTCCTTGCAAATGATGTGAGACAGGTCTTCTATGTAATAGACATGTCAAGCAAGCCTAAGAAGCAGAAAGATAATAATAATAATAAGCCAAAGTGACACGTGGTTCTCCAAGGCAAACGAAGGATTGTCGGAGTTGAGGACGTCACAGATGAGGAAGACTATAGTCAGTTCGACGAGCTCCCTCCTTTTGCGGTGGATGTTGACATAAGCCTCCTGAATGACACAAACCTGGATGCTCCTTACATACGTCACGATCATAACGAAGGAAGACTTGCAAAGACATAGTATGGTACTACTTAAAATGTAGTACTACTGTATAAACTTATTTATTTGAACTTGTGTGATAATTTTTATACGTGTCTTATACTGCTTATTTGAAATAAACCATATAAAGAATATACAATAAAGAAATTAACCCTATGGAATAAACAATAAAGAAATAAAGAATATAAAGGATAAACAATAAAGAAATAAAGAATATAAAGGATAAACAATAAAGAAATAAACCTTATGGAATAAACAATAAAGAAATGAAGAATAAACAATAAAGGAATAAACAAATTAAATAAAGAAAGTAAAAGAGACAGCCGAAATAAAGAAAGTAAAAAAAAAAGAAAGGCCTGCGGGGCGCGAGTGGGGCTCGAACAGGCGACCTCGTGGTTGCCCGCACTCAAGCGCCCGCTAGCTTGAGGGAGGAGAGTTCTTGTTAACCTGAATAGGCAACGCAATGTTTTAAGTATTATGTGTCGGTACTATTACAAGCGGTTCCAATTAATAACCGCTTGTAGAGAGGGATACTACAAGCGGTTCCAATTAATAACCGCTTGTAGAGATGGCTTCTACAAGCGGTTCCAATTAATAACCGCTTGTACAGATCTCTCTCTACAAGCGGTTCCAATTAATAATCGCTTGTAGAAGGTTTTACAAGCGGTTCGTTTTATGAACCGCTTGTAGAGAAACACGTTACAAGCGGTTCGTGAATACAAACCGCTTGTAGAAGTGGCATCCTTTATATATCGCTTGCGCGCTCTCACTTGGACACACCTCCAATTTTTCTAAGTCAGCGCCTGCTCACGCCCGTCTGGCGCTACTGCTCGACTCCTCTGCGCACCGCGCCGACGACGCCTCCGCCACCACGCCCGACGCCGCCTTCGCCAAAGACGCCCGGCGTCGCCCTACACCACCCCACCCCGGAGGAGCTAGGTATGGCTGTGTGTACACCCCCAGCTCCTCCTGTTGCGCTTGCCCATAAGGTGTTAGACGAAATGCCCACACCGCATTTTCATGTATTTGGTATGTTCGCGATGGTATATGTATGTTGGTATGATGGTATATGTATGTTGGTATGTTCATATATGTATTTGGTATGTATGTTGGTATGTATGTGTATATATATATTGGTTATGTATGTTGGTATGTATTTGGTATTTGGTATGTATGTTGGTATGTATTTGGTATTTGGTATGTATGTTGGTATGTATGTATGTTGGTATGTATGTTGGTATGTATGTGTATATAATTGTATGTTGGTATGTATACTTGTTTATTGGATAAACATTGAATGAGTCAATTCCGAATGAAATTGAATTTTGCGCTAGCTCGGCTCGGCTCGTTAGCTCAATTCCAAAAATACTTCCAAACTATAAATAAAATGATATTAAATTAAACTATGTTAATTTTAAAAATGACCGAAAAATGTGAACTTGACTCATTTCCACCCCTACCTCCACCTCACACAACAACTCCTGTGAGATCTGTTCTTTCACCGACGTCCCCTTTCCTCCTCATCACCCACAAGTATCCTCGGTGCCGGCAAGTCAACGGAGCAACTGGGAGGAGGATGAGTTCGCTGGAGTCCGGCGTGGTTGAATCTGACATGAGGCTGACATTAGTGTTGTGGATATGAATAGGATCAAACAGAGCTGTGAGTCCAAGTGAGAAGTTCCTTTGGCACCTTTCCCCAGTTGGTCTTCATCTAGTTTCATCTTGTCCTACAACAAGAAATGAAGTGGAAAAACAGAAAATGTCTCTCTTTCATCAAACCAACACGTGGTGTTTCCTCATCCGTTTCATATTCCTATATATATGTATGTATGTTGTTTCCTCATGTTGGTATATGTATACCTATATATATATGTTGTTATAGATGTTTTCGAATTTAAGGTTACATTATATCAACATTTATAGATGGCATAACCAACACGTGGTGACCCTAATTTCGACGAGGAAGAACAGTTCTTGTTAGACTCCATCGCCGACTATGAAGGTGATCCTGCAGACGCTGTGGCCGGTAACACTGGTTCCGGCGAGAACGTGGACACCGTTGACACCGAGGTATGGTCAGAAGAAAATAATTCCCATGGGCATATTAATTAATGGCAATTCATTATTAGAATACACTCTGACATGTTATATATATGTTTGTTTATTTAAAGCCTGGTACATCGAGCAACCAATCCAAGAATCAGGGACCTAACAAGAAGCCGTCCACAAAGCATGTGTTTACCGATATTGACAAGGATGGGAAGCCGATTGCCCCTCTTTCAGCAGTTGGGCCGTTCAACAACGCCTGCGGTTACCACATAAGAGATCACGTCCCAATTAGCATCAAGAAATGGGCTGAAGTTCCTCAAGCTACCAAGGACCTCCTCTGGCAAGATATTCTGGAAAATTTCACATTTCCTCAAGGGTTTGGAGACAAGGCCAAGAATTATACTTTGAAGAAGATGGCACTCTCATTTCAGTCATGGAAGTCGGCTCTCAGCAAAAAGTATGTGCAGAAGGGAGAAAGACCTGACTTCAACCAATTTCCTAATCTGGCCGATCAGGAAGCATTCGAGGAGTACAAGATGTCACCAAGGCCAGCCGCAAGTCGGAAGAATAAGATCAATGCACTGAGATGAAGAAGTACCACCACCATCTCGGCACCGGTGGTTACCTCAAGGCTGTCAGAAATGGGACAAGAAAGAAGAAGAATTATTGGCCAAGGGCGTCCTGCCGATTCTTGCTTTGTGGGAAGAGCGCTGCGCAATTGGTTCATGGGTCACTGGGAGCCTTGCGAGATGATGGCAGTTTGGTGATGCTACCAAATGTACAAGATGTTGGCCAGAGAATTGTACAAGCCGTCGGCGGTCTCGATCGAGCTCTTTTGTGGTAGACAGGAGAACGATGAGCTAACACATGCCCTCCAAACCCCGAGCACCGGACGGACACGAGGTTTTGGCAAGACGCCATGGAAGTACGGTTTCGTGAAGGATACGCTTTCGTACAGGAGCCGCCAGAGAACCAAAACAAGAGAAGCAAATAAAATGCGCCAATTGGAACAGGAGCTTAGAGCAACCCAGGCTAGCATTGGAGACCTAGTGGTGCAACAAGTTGCGCAAGAAGTTGCGCAACAAGTGCAGATAGCTCAAGAACTTTCGAGGATCAGCAGGTCCAATCAATCACCGACGCCTTGCGATCAGCCCCTCGGGCGGAGCAGCTGCGCGTCAACCGGGGCCCCTCAAGGGGACGAAGACTTGCAAGCCCATTATCCCGTTGATGACATAAGGGTTCGACGCCAGTGTGAGCTACACGTTGATGCGCGCAACCTCTCCATCAAGGTGGCTTACGGCATAGCATTGCCGGTGTCACCGGGCCAGACCTTCCACTTCAACACAATACCGATGGGTTACTCGAAAGTCGTTGTGGAGGAGGTGCTGAGTGGATTTGAAGAACTACTACTCGATATTGCTGGAGGCGACGACATTACCAAGCTTGGACAGGCCCTCCACAATATCATCCTCTGGCAAAAAAGGATGATCATATTTCCAGATGGCGTGGAGGCGTCATCTCCGGCAAGAGTTGAATCGCAATCGGAGCCGCCGGCTGGAGGAATCTCGTCTCCTCCACAACGTCAACCGACTCCTCCTCCACAACAACAACCGATGCCTCCTCTGCAACGACAACCGACACCTCCTCGACAACCGACGCCTCCTTCACAACAACAACCGACACCTCCTCTGCAACGACAACCGACACCTCCTCGACAACCGACGCCTCCTTCAGCGTCACCTCCTCCACAACGACAGACCACGCCTCCACCATCTCCTCCGAGGAAGAAGCCCAGGAGCCATACTACTCCACCTGCTCCCATGAAGGCACAGTCCAGCCGGTCAAAAAGGGTAAAGGAACCTCCAAAGAGGGCATATGATCGGACCGACGAGGAGAATTCCGCTGTCATAACCAAAGAAGTGGCTGCACATTTTGCACCAAAGAAGTCAGCTGACCCAAACGTACAAATTGATCCAAAAGTGATGGAACACTTCTTGACCTGCCGTGCAAAGCCACTCCCTGTGTCGTCCAACTATGAACGTACAATAAGAAAGGCTACACGGAAGAGTAAACGGGGTCAGGCGGTGCCAAAGAGAGATCAAGATCAGCTGCGGCAAGATCAGGAGAACCTTGAGAGATTTATGAAGGAGGCAGGACTCAGTTCCGTAGCTGGTGCTCTAGGATCAGATGTTCTCCCAATGGCAGAAGTCAGATGTCAATATAAGCTTGGCCGGGAGTTAATCGACCCAAATAAGATAAAGGACCTGCCAACCAAGATGCGACAATTTCATGAATGGTACATGATAGAGTCTGCTCAACAAAGAAATATGTTCCCCCTCCGGGTCAGACAAGAAGATTTCTATCGTGGGGACAACACCATATGGCTCGAATTCGAAGACATATACAATATCTACCATAGAGACTCTATGAACGTGTCTCTCATGAGCTGCTGGTGCCTGTAAGTATCAAGCTCATAACTTTACCATTTACTTCCTTGTACCATAGAAGTGCAACTCTAATAACTTATCCATTTCTACGTAGAATGGAGATACAACGATGTAGAAAACAGAACATATTCAACGTGGGCTTCCTCGACCCGAAAATTGTCAATGAGATTGTCTTTCGATACAGCGCTAAGGCTCTTGAGGATTACGTTCTAGATGCATTCATGGGACAACACTACAAACCATACATACTTCTGCCCTTCAACTTCATGTACGTATATTTACGTGTTCTCATAACGCATTAATAAACTTTTCTTTTCCAAGGCATTGATAATACTGCTAGCTAGTTATATATATGTCGCAATATATGACCAGGTATCACTGGATCCTTTTGGTCATCAAGCTTGATAGTAGCAAGATCATTGTTCAAGACTCAAAAAGGGGACCGGTGGAACAATATCAGTATATCATTGATGTCCTAAACAGGTTTATAGCAAATATATATACAATTGTTTCCTTATTATATTGAAATACCTTGCTAATTCCTAGTCTGATAATTGCTATTCATAATAACGCGTCACACAGGGCATTCGCAAGGTTTATAAGAAGCAACAAGGACATTTCGAGAATGAATTCACCTTTGTCCAAATAAGCACTCGAGTATTAAAAGCAGGCAGTGGAAACAACTTATGTGGCTATTATGTGTGCCACTACGTGCAAAATATTACCCACGACGATGTGCCCATAAGCGACAACGAGGTGAGTGCACATATCAATTAATACTTACACTTTAATTACATGCTCAGAGATTTATTAATTTCGTTCTTTGTCAGCCCAACATCGATGTGCAAGATGTGATCCCGCCAAGACGGGTTGAAGCACTCCAAGAACAACTCATTGGCTTTATTGTCGGCGAGATTGTATCCCCTGACGGCGAGTTCCACACACCGGGTTGGAGAGATTGTCCTTCTATAAGGACAGGTGAACTGACATCAACGTCGACCAAGGACATAAACAGCGATGCACGCAAGAATTAAATCAGCTCGAGATTCACCATTTTATTCTTTCAAACTTGTAAAAGTTGCTTATGTGTAAATCAAACTTGTAAAAGTGCTCATTATTTCATGTGTCCATCAAACCTGTCCATCTTTTAGTCTATTAAGTTCGTACTTTTCTGTAAATGATCTGTGATTATTTCAATGAGTACGCATGAGTAATATATATTTAATTGTATACAAAAACCAAATATTTCTATATATTTTTAATGTCAAAATCCATACATATTGATACCCTACTCAAAAACATATTATATATTGAATATATAATATACAATGCCTCTCCACAAGCGGTTATTATCTCCAACCGCTTGTGGAGAGAGCACCTCCACAGGCGGTTTGTAATACGAACCGCTTGTGGAGAGGAAGTCTTCACAAGCGGTTTATAACACAAACCGCTTGTGAAGATCTCCCACGTGGCGGTCCCCCGAGCCTTCCTGAACGCCTTTCAAACCGCTTGTGGTGTCTCACCACAAGCGGTTGTCCGAACCGCTTGTGATACCCCGAAGGGTATCACTCCCGGTTGCTTACCAGCGGTTCTAAAACCGCTTCTGAAAGCGGTTACGAACCGCTTGTGATGACCAGTTCTGTAGTAGTGCAAGGCCAGCTACTTGCTGGTTCGTGGCCAGGGGCGGAGCTGGGCCTCAGGCCACTGGGGCCTGGGCCCGAGGCCCAGCCCAAATAACGATGTACATATATTGTTTAATTTTATTTGGGCCCAAGGCTTGTTACTTTGGCCCAGTCCGCCCAAGCGCCTAGCATTTTAGCTTTAGCAACAACATTTTATACGCACTAGCACTAACAACTAATTTGTTAAGTAGTATACCTCATAGAATTATCAACTAAGGCACACCAATTGGAAATATATCCATAAGCTACAGCGAGCTCACCACTAAAACATCCATAATGTCCATAAGCTACAGCGAGTTGTGCGGTAATAATTTCCACAGCATTCACCAAAATCACATGGTCGCGAGTAAATTGTAGTGTGTGGCAGTTGGTTCCAGCCTCCAGGTTTTGCTCCAGGAATGATCAGATCAAAGGAAATGCAGGATTGCATTCTGAACAGCGCACGACATTTTTAGCAACAAATGGTGATACAATTTGCATGTGAAGTGCTAATTCCATAATTTCCACTAAACCATCATGATGATCTGTTGCACCTTTATCCTTTGGTTAACGAAAGGCATACTTTTTTCAGTTGTGGAGACCTGCAGACTGCTTGATGCTTGAGCCTTGAGGAGTTGATGTTGCTTCTTCTCCCCAAGCCGAGGTCGCCGCCGCATTAGCTATTATCCAAACATGATAAGAACAATAATTGGTTATGATTTATCAATTGTATTAGCCATTAGCGGTGTAAATGTTCGGTTTCATTTCTAGTTATCTTTAATTGCTAGAAGCGAATATATTGATATGAACAACTTATACATTTTGTGATTGATTGATTGATTAGACTCAATTTGAATGGTGATAATTTCGTCACTCAAGCAAGAAAAATTTAAGATCCACATGCTGCCATATGCAAGCAAACATTCAATTATATGATGTCATGACTTCATAGAACATTAACTATTTGATAAAGCCATCGATTACTTCATGGCACTGCTCTATGATCATTGTTTTTCTTGGTTTAATTGGATTATATCTACTTGGTATAATTGGATTATATAAGGTCCATCAGTCCCTAATTACATATACAATTTCTTTTTTACAGGTTTAGGTTCTTGTACTATTGTTGATGACGATATATTTTGACTCGGATGCACCAAACCTTCATCGATTAGGTATTAATTTTTATACTGCTCCACTGCGTTATGTTGTTTTTGGCATGTTTATCTATTTTATTGTATCATTAGGTATGAAGTTGAAATTTATTTTAATTATGTATTTGTGTAGTGTTTTTATTGTAACTCTTATTTGTGTAGTGTTTTTATTGTAACTCGGTGTGGGTAGTATTTGGCGTTAGTTATTACCGCTTAGTTTTCGGCCCGAGGTTTGGCAGAATCCTGGCTCCGCCACTGTTCGTGGCTGCATCCTCCCTTGGGGGTCTCACTGTATGGCTGCAACACTCATCAACAACAGGAGGCAACAGTACTCATATGTGCCTACGTTGCTATGTGGGTTTCATTGTCTCTTCTCGTTTGCAAGTTCTTATAACAGCCCTACCTGAACTTTCACCCGCGTATGGGGTTTCTTTTGTACATAACTTTTCTTTCTGCTTCAATGAAAAATAGCAGTGCTCCTTCTAGTTCGTTCAAAAAAAAAATCTCGTTGCTATAACTTGTTGGTGCGTGTAACATTGCAATTGCTATATATTCCCAATCTCTGTTCATTGAGTAGTTTGCGTCTTGTAGTTCACGTTAACAAAGTTCAGGAGAACTGCTGCCTAAATTTACTTTCTTATTGATGCTATGTGAAATAGTAATTGTAGGCAAACTACTGAATGCTCAGCGCTCTCCCAAGTTTTAGGCAAACCTCAAATACGTGGCAATGGCCAACATCTGTTTTTTTTTAAAAAGAAAAAAAACTGAATGTGAACCTGGCCTATGCATACTTCAGTTTGGCCATTGACACTTTGTCCTCAGTCTTTGAAATGTACAGATTGGGCCACTGCCTATAGCATCTTAATCATGAAAGGTGCATAATTTATCTTCCGAATTTCTGTGAAGTCATGAATAGTCGATGATTCTGCCTACAATTCATGGTCCATCTTCAAAACTAGTATTGATCCATGTGGGGCCCAGATTTTGCTACCTTTTACCTAAATGTCAACCTAGGGATCCATAACACATTATTGCAGTAATTAATGTTTTCAAACTCCATTACTTCACTGATACCTATTATCTGTTTTTGTGCGTATATGTTCACAAAATAGCGAAGCATCATTTATGCAAGTTGGCTTTTAGCCCGGATCAACACACGTATGACGGCAAAAGATCAAGCATAAGCACGAAAAGTTTACGAACACAAATATTTTGGTGGTACAGCACGACTAGCACTTTTTCTTACAATCTTATTTGTTTGCTTCTTTACTTCCTTTCTTACAAAACTCAGGAATACCTCTGAACTTATATCCAAATTACAGCTTGAAGAAACAGAATAGGATTATACTTCCTTGTCCTAATTGGACTCCTTATCCTAATTGGATCAGACATAAGATTAACTCTAACAGTGCAGAGCTTCTTTTTTAGGTTTGTTTACATTAGAAATTATATTGTTAACTATACTGCAACAATTTCATCCTACCTGTAAATATATTGCTATTAATTTGTCATTTGAATATTTCATGTCAATTAGATTCAGGAGGGCAATATTCGTGAATGAAACCTTCCACGGTAAAAGACAACGTTTATCTAATCTTAATTCGGAATCTTTGTCTTTGAATTTTGCTCACGTTTATGATTGACTAATTACAGTGTTTATCAGATCTAAGGCTGCGTTATGACTTTGTCCCCCTTCTATCGAAGGATATTCCTAGAATACCTCACCTTTCACCTAGGATGTCCGGATACGTCGATATCCATACAAACACGTGATATAACGATACCGCGATGCACCATTTCTCCAAAAATACCTATATGATGATACGTGTGTATATATATAATAAAAATAAAAATAAAAATATAGATAAATATACTTGAGATATGGTATATCACTGTAACACCCCAAAATTTTGCTTTTCTTAAATTCATGTGTGATTTGGCACTTTGGTGAATTTTTGGAATTTTCTGGAATTTATTTGGATTTATTTGGAATTTATTTGAATTTATTCCATTTTGAAATAATTAAAGAATTTAAATTTGCAAATAAATTTTTGTTGGAAATATTTTATTTGAGTCCAAAATGATCCAAAATATTTTCCAGAATTTTTCTGGAATTTTTCTGAGTCATTTGCTATTTTTAAATGAATTAAATGAATTCTTGGGAATTATTTTAAATATTAAATCGCTGGAAAATCAACTTTCGGGTCAATCTTGTTCATCCGACCGAGTCGGACTCGAGTCCGACCGAGCAGTTGACTCGACCGAACCCACTCCTAACCCTAATCAATCCCAGCGGTTGGATCAAGATCCAGCGGTAGATCCGTCGTCGACCAGACCGAGTGTCGGGCCGGACGTCGCGCCAGCGATCGTGGCCGTTGGTTGTGCCACGTGGGCGGCCACGATTTCATCGTCTCCGAGTCCGGTGGACTCATGGCCGTGTCCGCGCCGTAGTGGAAGCTAGGTCTCCGTTTTTACGCCGCAGGCCGAGGCTATTTAATGCCCGAGGCATACCCGAGATCGCCATCACGCCGGTTCGAAACCCTAGCTCGCGCCGCTAGGATCCCCGTCTCGCCGTTATTGCTCGCCGGAGTTGGAAGTCTGTTCGCCGCGATTAAACGCCCGATATTCTTGCCGTCCGTCGTCCTCGCCGTCATCAAGCCCGGTCCGGATTCCCCAAGGCGAGGCAGCGTTCGAGTACCCCTCGCCGCCGGAGCGCGCCCGAAGCGCCGGCGGCAAGGTCGTCGTCCGTCTCCGGTCAAGCAGCGCCGCCGCGTGCCATCGCCGTCCGAGCCGTGCCGTTGGATCCGGATCGGGCCGGCAGCGGTGAGTTCACGTGTTTCCCAAACCCTAGAAACCCGATTAGATGCTGGACCGTTGGATCAAGATCCAGCGGTTCACAATCGCCACGTCTTTGTAGTAGTGCGATTATAGGATTAGATCTGGACCGTCCGATCTAGATCGAGCGGCCCACGAGCATCGAGTAGTTTCAGCGTGTTAACCCTGGATCTAATCCGCGGTTGATTTTCAAATCAGCGGTCGTGATTGCGCCACGTGTCGGGAAGTTGGACCGGCCAGCGGTCGGCGTCCAGCGTGCGTGTGTGGCCCGACACGCGCGAGGCCAGCGTGTCGAGGCCGCATGTCGATGGCTAACCCGGACCAGCCCGGCGTCACCCATGGCGTCACCCGAGTGAGCCCACATGTCGATCCGCGTGGTAGTGGGCCGAGTCCGCGTGGACGTGAGCATGGGACCGAGCCCATGGACCGGTGACGTCGGCCAGGCCAATCAGGAGCTGCCACGTGTCCATCTTTGGCGCAATAATTAATTTCGAAAAAGAAAATGATTTATTAATTCGAATAATGATTTCAAATTTAGATTCAAACTTCAAACGCTTATAACTTTTGCGTTTCAACTCCGATTTGAAGCGATTCAAATTTCTAAATTTGTATAAAATTAAGATCTACCTAAATATGAATTTTATTTAATTTTTGGACTAAAGTTTTTCTCTGTAATATTATTTAATTGATTATTTAAACTTTAAATAATCATAACTTTTAACGTTTTAACTCCAAATTTGTGATTCCAGTTTCTAAAAATCCAGAAAATTATGTTCTCTCTGTTTATGGATTTTATTTGGAGTTTTAGGATCTTTTGCATAGTGTTTATTTGTGTATTTGCTATTTGCACGCTTTACGAGTAGGCGTTGAAGTCTTGGGAGGGATTCGAAGGAGAAGTATTGACTCAGGATCCAACTCAAGACCAAGAGCAAGTGCTTTTGAAGGCAAGTTGTGCTTTGACCATATTGATCCTATTTGAAATCTATTTTGATTTAAACTATTGCATGCTAGTTTAATTAGAAAGATACTTTGGTTTAAACACGGGGTTAGATAAATACCAATTTGCTATATGACACCTTGATTACTTAAGTATGTGCCATGACCCTTTGTCACCCTAGTTGTGGTTTACTAGTTGGACATTATTAGATTGCCAACATGGGTTTAGATCGTTGTAGTATCTTGCTTAGACACCTTTCGTGCTCATGACATGATTTTTGGACAATCAAATGCTAATATTGACTTAATGATATATTGAACCTGTTTTGGAAAAGTATCATGTGATGTTGATGGCACGTGGTGCATGGTAATCAAGCGGGGTTTGATAAAGCGATTTTCGGCCAGGGGCATGTGGCAAGAGTAATCAGGTGGGCGGTGTGGCAGGGATGATGATTTGGTTTTTCGGGTAGTCTTGCCCTGGTCACTCTAAGGACTTAACCTTGCAAGCCTTTGAACTGGGTCATACTTGCAACCACATGGGTGGAATGGGGCGGCCCTAGTTGACTAAGTCGCTAAGGACTCACTTGTGGAGCCTCAGGGTGTCGATTACACCTTTTGTGTGATTGTGCGAGGAGGCGTGTCGTGGCGTGGCAGTACCCATCTAACGGTGTGTTGGTCCCATACTTCGCCTTGGCTAAGGGAAGGGATGGTGTAGAGCACGTCTTAGGAGAGGACCACTGTGTTGTTTGAGGCTTAGAAGGCTTTGTTATGATCGCTCATTCGCATACTCTTGTATGGCGATTCACGGTGACGTGGTGAGTGGATTGTATCTTGTGGGTAAAGTGCATAACCTCTGCCAGTGTAGAATCTATTTGAATAGCCGAGTCCACGGTCTTGGACAATGCTCGGGAATTACGAGTCAAGGTTAGATTTTACGAAAATAACTTGGATTTGAAAAGTTGGGTTGGTTTAACAAAGAAGATGATGGAAATATGGTTTAGGATGGGGAAAAATGTTATTTAAACTTCTTGAAAAGTTATTTATGCTTTACTTGTTTTTCTTGCTTTGAATCTACTTATATTACTTGTCAAATCTTTGTTTACATAAATATACCTTAAGCTATTCCTTTGTACCAAGCCATGCATATAGTATATTAGCTTGCATTACGTGCATGACTTCTTGAGTACCAAGTACTCACCCTTGCCTCAACACAATACCGGTTGAAGAGGAGATTACGCCCGACATTGGAGGAGGAACTCCAAGAGGACCCGACTACTTAGGGATCTGAGCCCGGTCGATTGCACTGTGGTATCTTGGATGGCGCCACAGTTTATTTGATTTTTCCGCTGCGATTATTTCTCTTTTAATAAGTTTCGCCTTGCAAGGCATATATTTGTAACTTGGCCATAAGGTCAAGTAACCACTTTGGTTATTTAAATAAAGTACTTTGATAATATCGATTGGTATGATTGTGATACTTACCGATGTTAAGGCTGTGTGCACTAAGCGGCGTTCTGGACTAGTGCTTGAATACCTGAGAGGTCGGATTTGCAAATTCGGGGTCCCGGCAGAGGTGGTATCGAGCCATACTTGACTGTAGGCTCAACCCTAAGCTAGAATGGTCGTAGTGAGGATAAAACCTATTTTCTAAATCTGAAAATTTGTGAAGACAAGAAATGACATCTCGACTTATCCCTTCTCTCTTTTCGTCTCTTGCTGAAATTTTCCCTTACCTTGTCACAATTTGAAAATTCCGAGTTCTTACGTAAAGCACTCTTGTGACAGATGGAGGAAGAGTTCAACTACGTTGATCTAGGAGTTAGTCACGCCCTTGAGCTTTGGCACATGCTACAAACTCTCGGAGATTTTGAGAAGCCCCAATACCAAGTGGAAGTGATCGGACAAGCGAGGATTGATCAAGGCTTGTGGCGTGAGGATTGAGGTACTGCTAGGAAGAAGGGCCCAGGCAATCGTCCGATACCTTTGCCTTTGCCAGGAGATCTACAATGCGAGATGGGTATCCAAGAAGTATCACGACGAGCAATGCGGCACATTACCGTGTCTACACCAGAGAGTTGGAAATGCAGTGTTCCGTTACCATCCGCGCAGCGATAACCTTCTTGACCGAAGGCGATTCAGGATGAGAATGCCCGCGGTTACACGGTTAGCGCGATTAAATGCGTCGCCAGGAAGATGTACTAGATAATACAAGCAAGGAGCTCTGAAGGCGCCAAGGAAATCACGGCAGAGAAGAGCAGATGGCGGGAAGCTCGAGAGTATGTGGCACACCTTCTCACGAAGGATTGGCGAGTTGGAAATGACTTTATGCGGACCAGACCCGAGCCGATGCTCGAGCTACACGAGCCAGGATCGGAGAAGTCGGATCTCGATGAGGACACTTTGCTTCCGACTACCACGAGATGACATAGTCGCTGGACATGGCGTCGTTTCGCGCCTATGCCGCGACACCGTACCAGGCCGTGGAGGTTTCTCGATGAGTGAGCTTAGGTTCTATAGTGAGACTCCTTCGCCGAGTCGCGTCGTAAAATAAGAGTCACCCTTTAGGCGTTAGACTCGAGTTAGTTCGATTTGGATTTGCTTTGTTTCTTTGAGTGTGCGGTATGTGTTGCAAGGCCCTTAGGCATTGTAAGCGACCATACCAAGTTATTAATAATAAAGATGGACCTTAAAGTTACCCCTTTAAGCCCGCATAAGTTCCATATTACTTGTCTATTCTTGTTCCCCTCTCATCTCTAAACCTAGAGCAAATCAACAGATGGTGAACACCCGTGGGAACTTTGGAAGCAATGGGAGTGGATCTCGCCCAACAGAAAACCCCAATGATGGAGCACCAGCACCGCCCATTGGATGTGCAGAATTTTGGAGCATTTCTTGCTGCTCAGACCCAGTTGATGCATGCTATGATGCAACAAATGCAGCACGTCCTTTGCTCGAGGCCAGCTAATCAAGTTAATCGGGGACCACGCCAGAATACAAGGCTGTCAGAGTTCATGAGGACTCACCCACCCACTTTCTCTGGGAATGCCAATCCGTTGGAGGCCGACGATTGGTTAAGATCAATTGAGAGGAAGCTACACATAGCTCAATGCATAGGGAATGAGAAGGTACTTTACGCGTCTCATCGGTTGGAAGGAACATTGGCCAGAATGGTGGGAGAACTTACGTGCCACGCAGAGAACCCTCAAGATATCACTTGGGAAGAGTTCACAGCTGCATTCGACAGTATCACGTGCCTGAAGGAATTATGGACCTTAAGAAGGAGGAGTTGAGCACCGAAGCAAGGTAATCGGCCGATGGCCGACTACGAACAAGTTCACACGATTAGCACGCTACGCTTTTTGAGGATGTAGCGACAGATAAATCCAGGCAGTCGTTTCATGAAGGGACTTAACTCAGGATTGCAAGTAGGGTTGATCACCCACACCTTTCAGATTTCCAAGAGTTGGTGAATAAGGCGCTTATTCTTGAGGACAAGCGCAAAGGCTGGATGAGAACAGGAAGCGCGGGATGCAACAGCAAGGATCACGTCGAGAGCATAGCGGCGCTTGAGAGTTGCACCAAATCAATTCTTGATTCCAACCACGAGAATGCAACAAGGACACCCTCCCGGCACCAAGACCTGCCAATCAAAACTACCGGACCCAGCCCCCACTAGAAACGCTACCCCAGGCAGCAAGGAACAGTGAGACGCCGCTACAAGCTGCAACGAGCCAGGACACTTTGCCAACAGCTTGTCCAAAGAAGACAGCGAGGCGACCCCGATTCGCTTCAATCTAGGAACCACCCAGCTAGGGCGCCGGCACGAGAGCCACACCCCAGGCCGTGGTGAGAGGCCGAGTCAACCATGTCACCGCGGATGCACTTTGCAAAATGCTACGGACGTCGTCTTTGGGTAAGTTACTTGTTAACTCGATACACCTTGATTTTGTTTGACTCTGGAGCTTCGCATTCGTTTGTTTCGCAAGGCTTTGCTACTAGAAATGACTTGAGAATTGCAAGACTTAAGTGCATGCTTTTAGTTCAAACCCACAGTTCCGAACTCGAGCGGAAGTAGGATGTTAGGTGAGAATACTAATAGATGGAATAGAGTTCCTAGCAAACCTTATAATTTTGGAGACCCGGACCTTAGATGTTATATTGGGAATGGATTGGTTATCCAAGCACAAGGCTGTATTGGATTGTGGGCGAAGAACTATCTCGATTGAGAGCCCGTGTGGGAAGAAAGTGGAATTTCAAGCCCACTGCGATTAGAGATGGGCGATTGATGGTTAACAGTACCAAGGCAATCAGCATAGAGGATGTTCCGGTAGTGAATGAGTACACGACGTTTTCGAGGATCTACAGTATGCCGCCAGACAGGGACATAGAGTTTGTGATAGAACTTGTATCGGGTACAGCACCGATAGCAAAGAGACCTATCGGATGTCTACCGAGGAGTTGGTAGAGATGAAGAAACAGCTAGAAGAGTTAATGGAGAAAGGATTTATCGAGACCAAGTTAGTCGCCGTGGGGAGCACCAGTTTTGTTTGTCAAGAAGAAGGGCGGGAGTTTCGGGATGTGCATTGACTACCGTGCACTCAATGAAGTCACCGTGAAAAATAAGTATCCGCTACCAGGATTGATGATTTGTTTGATCGATTAAGAGGAGCGGAGTTTTCTCCAAGATTGATGCGAGATCGGGATACCATCGATTGAAGATCCGATCGGGAGATATTCGAAAGGCACATTCTCGTCAAGATATGGACATTACGAGTTTACGGTGATGTCCTTTGGGTGACCAATGCGCCGACTTATTTCATGAATATGATGAATAAGGTGTTCATGGAATATTTGGACAAGTTTGTCGTCGTGTTCATAGACGATATCCTGGTCTACTCCAAGGCAGATTTGAACATGCCGAACACTTAAAGCGAGTTTTGGAAAAGGCGAGGAACAACTTTTCGCCAAGTTCGGCAAGTGTGATTTTGGAAGGACAAGGTGGAGTTTCTTGGACATGTAATGACCGCATGAAGGAGTCGCCGTGGATCCAAGCAAAGTAGAAGCTGTGTTACATTGGGAGGCGTAGAAGGCTGTGACCAGATTGAGTTTCCTTGGAATGGCGAGGATATTACCGCCGTTTCATCGAAGGTTTTTAGACAATTCTGCGAAACCTCTTACGCAATTCTTTGAAGAAGGAAAAGAAGTTTGCATGGGCCTTGAGAATGTGAGGAAGGATTTCAGAGCTGAAGAAGCGATTGACATCGGCCGGTGTTAGTTCTAGGATGTTGCTCAAAGCTTCGATATTTATTGTGACGCATCGCGCCAAGGACTTGGATGTGTCTTTGTCACGAGAATGGAAAGGTCGTCGCTTATGCATCAAGGCAGTTGAGGCCGCATGAGGAAAATTATCCGACACATGACCTAGAGTTAGCCGCCGTAGTGCATGCTTTGAAGATATGGCGTCACTATCTGATTGGAAACAGATGTGAGGTATATACGGATCATAAGAGCCTTAAGTACATATTCACCCAGTCAGATCTGAATATGAGGCAGAGGAGATGGTTGGAGTTAATCAAGGACTATAATGTTGGAATCCATTACCATCACAGGAAGGCCAGCGTAGTAGCCGACGCTCGAGCCGGAAAAGCCATCACAGTGAGTACGTTGCTAGCCACAAGTCAGGATGAGTTATGTGAGGATTTTCAGAAAATGAAGATTGAGGTTGTACCTAGCGGATTCTTGGCCGCCTTGGAAGTAAAGCCTACTTTAGAGGACCAGATCCGAGAAGGACAGAAGGATGATGACAAGATCCGTAGGATTAAGTCCAAAATGGAGGAAGGCAAGGCAAAGGATTTCAAGCTAGACGAGCAAGGCACGTTATGGATGAAGGATCGCATTTGTGTGCCTAACAAAAGGAGTTAAAGCAGCGATTACGGAAGAAGCCCATGACTCTAAGTACTCGATTCATCTGGAAGCGCCAAGATGTATCGAGGATCTGAAGGAGAGATTCAGTGGCCGAGTATGAAACGTGAAGTTGCCGAGCATGTTGCATTGTGCGGCGTATGCCGGAGAGTCAAGGCAATGCATCGTGAGACCGGCGGGATTGCTACGACGAAAATACCCGAGTGGAAGTGGGAGGAAATCGGAATGGATTTCATTACCGGTTTGCCGAAGACTCAAGGAGGTTATGACTCCATATGGGTTATAGTGGATCGCTTGACTAAAGTAGCCCATTTTATCCTCGTGAAGACCACTTACTCGGGAGATAAGTTAGCGAGTTGTACATGATCGGGATTGTTTGTTTGCACGGAGTGCCAAGGAGGATTGTATCGGACGAGGTACCCAATTTACCTCAAGGTTACGGAATAAGTTGCATGAAGCCATGGGAACCCGTTTAAACTTGATCTGACTTATCATCCACAGACGGATGGAGCCAGGCAAGAAAGAGTCAACCAGATTCTGGAGGATATGTTAAGAGCTTGTGCATTGGCTTATGCTACCTCTTGGGATAAAAGTTTGCCGTATGCCGAGTTTAGTTACAACAATAGTTATCGAGGCTAATTCTGAGATGTCACCTTTTGAGGCCTTTGTATGGTCGACCACTGTCGGACGCCATTGAATTGGAATGAGGCCGTGCGGCGCCGTGTCTTTGGGCCTGATATTCTTCAAGAGGTGAAGAAGCGGTCGCTATGATTAGGGAAAGGTTGAGGATAGCCCAATCACGACAAAGAGTTATCTTGACAATCGTCGCCGAGATTTGAGTTTTGAACCGTAAGACTTTGTATACCTCGAGTTACGCCTCGGGGAGTTAAGAGGTTCCATGCCAAAGGAAACTCGCACCCGTTATGTTGGACCATTTAAGATTTTGAGTCGCAGAGGTGAAGTTGCCTACCATTTGGAGTTGCCCACGATCGTTGGCGAGGAGTGCATGACGTATTCCATGTGTCCGGTTAAAGAAGTGTCTCAGAGTTCTGAGAGCAGACACCGCTAGAGTCAATTGAGTTGCATAAGGACTTGACTTATAAGGAGCACCCTGTGAGGATTCTAGACACAATGGATCGAGAAACTAGAAACAAGTCAACCCGATTCTGTAGAGTTCAGTGGAGCAACCATGAAGAAAGTGAAGCGACTTGGGAGCGCGAAGAGGATTTGAAGAAAGAATTTCCAAACCTAGTCCTTTAGTAAGCCCTGAATCTCGGGGCCGAGATTCTATTCAGGGGGGGAGGTTTGTAACACCCCAAAATTTTGCTTTTCTTAAATTCATGTGTGATTTGGCACTTTGGTGAATTTTTGGAATTTTCTGGAATTTATTTGGATTTATTTGGAATTTATTTGAATTTATTCCATTTTGAAATAATTAAAGAATTTAAATTTGCAAATAAATTTTTGTTAGAAATATTTTATTTGAGTCCAAAATGATCCAAAATATTTTCGAATTTTTCTGGAATTTTTTAAAGTCATTTGCTATTTTTAAATGAATTAAATGAATTCTTAGGAATTATTTTAAATATTAAATCATTTGGAAAATCCAACTCGGGTCAAATCTGTTCATCCGACCGAAGTCGGACTCGAGTCCGACCGAGCGATTGACTCGGCCGAACCCACTCCTAACCTAATCAATCCCAACCGTTGGATCAAGATCCAAGCAGTGAGATCCGTCAGACCAGACGGCGTAGTGTCGGCCGGACCGGTCGCGCCGCCGCGATAAATGGCCGTTAGTTGTGCCACGTGGGCGGCCACGATTTCATCGTCTCCGCCCGTCGAGCTGGACTCCAGCCGTCATGCCGCCGTAGAGCTAGGTCTCCGTTTTACGCAGACGCCGAGGCTATTTAATGCCCGAGGCATACCGAGATCGCCATCCACGCCGGTTCCGAAACCTAGCTCGCGCCGCTAGGATCCCCACCGTCTCGCCGTTATTGCTCGCCGGAGTTGGAAAGTCTGCTTCGCGCGATTAAACGCCCGATATTCTTTGCCGTCGTCGTCCTCGCCCGTCATCAAGCCCGGTCCGGATTCCCCAAGGCGAGGCAGCGTTGAGTACCCCTCGCCGGCCGGGGCGCGCCCGAAGCGCCGGCGGCAAGGTCGTAAATCCCGTCTCCGGTCAAGCCAGCGCCGCCGCGCGTGCCATCGCCGTCCCGAGCCGTGCACCGTTGGATCGGTCGGACGGCAGCGGTGAGTTCACGTGTTTCCCAAACCTAGAAACCGATTAGATCTGGGCCGTTGGATCAAGATCCAGCGGTTCACAATCGCCACGTCTTTGTAGTAGTGCGATTATAGGATTAGATCTGGACCGTCCGATCTAGATCGAGCGGCCCACGAGCATCGAGTAGTTTCAGCGTGTTAACCCTGGATCTAATCCGCGCTGTTGATTTTCAAATCAGCGGTGCGTGATTGCGCCACGTGTCGGGAAGTTGGACCGGCGGTCGCGCCGTGGCAGCAGCGTGCGTGTGGCCGACACGCGAGGCCCGCGTGTCGGAAGGCCCGCATGTCGATGGCTAACCCGACCAAGCGGCGTCACCCATGGCGTCACCCGAGTGAGCCCACATGTCGATCCACGTGGTAGTGGGACCGAGTCCACCGTGGACCCGGTGAGCATGGGCCGAGCCCATGGGCCGGCGTCAGCAGGCCAATCGAGAGCTGCCACGTGTCCATGCTGACGCAATAATTAATTTCCGAAAAAGAAAATGATTTATTAATTCGAATAATGATTTCAAATTTAGATTCAAACTTCAAACGCTTATAACTTTTGCGTTTCAACTCCGATTTGAGCGATTCAAATTTCTAAATTTGTATAAAATTAAGATCTACCTAAATATGAATTTTATTTAATTTTTGGACTAAAGTTTTTCTCTGTAATATTATTTAATTGATTATTTAAACTTTAAATAATCATAACTTTTAACGTTTAACTCCAAATTTGTGATTCCAGTTTCTAAAAATCCAGAAAATTATGTTCTCTCTGTTTATGGATTTTATTTGGAGTTTTGGGATCTTTTTGCATAGTGTTTATTTGTGTATTTGCTATTTGCACGCTTTACGAGTAGACGTTGAAGTGCCGGAGGGATTCGAAGGAGAAGTATTGACTCAGGATCCAACTCAAGACCAAGAGCAAGTGCTTTTTGAAGGCAAGTTGTGCTTTGACCATATTGATCCTATTTCGAAATCTATTTTGATTTAAACTATTGCATGCTAGTTTAATTAGAAAGATACTTTGGTTTAAACCTGGGGGTTAGATAAATACCAATTTGCTATATGACACCTTGATTACTTAAGTATGTGCCATGACCCTTTGTCACCCTAGTTGTGGTTTACTAGTTGGACATTATTAGATTGCCAACATGGGTTTAGATCGTTGTAGTATCTTTGCTTAGACACACTCGTGCTCATGACATGTTTTTTTGACAATCATATTCTAATATTGACTTAATGATATATTGAACCTGTTTTGGAAAAGTATCATGTGATGTTGATGGCACGTGGTGCATGGTAATCAAGCGGGGTTTGATAAGCAGATTTCGGCCGGGCATGTGGCAAGAGTAATCAGGTGGGCCGGTGTGGCAGGGATGATGATTTGGTTTTTCGTAGTCTTGCCCTGGTCACTCTAAGGACTTAACCTTGCAAGCCTTTGAACTGGGTCATACTTGCAACCACATGGGCTGGAATGGGGACGGCCCTAGTTGACTAAGTCGCTAAGGACTCACTTGTGGAGCCTCGGGTGTCGATTACACCTTTTGTGTGATTGTGCGGGGAGGCGTATCGTGGGTGTGGCCAGGTACCCATCTAACGGTGTGTTGGTCCCATACTTCGCCTTGGCTAAGGGAAGGGATGGTGTAGAGCACGTCTTGAGAGGACCACTGTGTTGTTTGAGGCTTAGAAGGCTTTGTTATGATCGCTCATTCGCATACTCTTGTATGGCGATTCACGGCTGACGTGGTGAGTGGATTGTATCTTGTGGGTAAAGTGCATAACCTCTGCAGAGTGTAGAATCTATTTGAATAGCCGAGTCCACGGTACTAGACAATGCTCGGGAATTACAGTCAAGGGTTAGATTTTCTGAAAATAACTTGGATTTGAAAAGTTGGGTTGGTTTAACAAAGAAGATGATGGAAATATGGTTTAGGATGGGGAAAAATGTTATTTAAACTTCTTGAAAAGTTATTTATGCTTTACTTGTTTTTCTTGCTTTGAATCTACTTATATTACTTGTCAAATGCTGTTTACCATAAATATACCTTAAGCTATTCCTTTGTACCAAGCCATGCATATAGTATATTAGCTTGCATTACGTGCATGACTTCTTTGAGTACCAAGTACTCACCCTTGCCTCAACACAATACCGGTTGAAGAGGAGATTACGCCCGATTGGAGGATGAACTCCAAGAGGACCCGACTACTTAGGGATGCGAGCCCGGTCGGTTGCTGTGGTATCTTGGATGGCGCCACAGTTTATTTGATTTTTCATTGCGGTTATTTCTCTTTTAATAAGTTTCGCCTTGCAAGGCATATATTTGTAACTTGGCCATAAGGTCAAGTAACCACTTTGGTTATTTAAATAAAGTACTTTGATAATATCGATTGGTATGATTGTGATACTTACCGATGTTAAGACTGTGTGCACTAGCGCGTTCCTGGACTAGTGCTGAATACACAGAGGGTCCGGATTTGCAAATTCGGGGTCCCGACAATCACACACAATAATAGACATAAAGAGATACTATAACAAAGAAAATAAAGAAACAAACGGGCCAGGTCATCTCGCAGACCCATTAACCCATAGCAAGCGACTTAGAGCATCTAATCTTCTGCTACCCCCAAACGTCCCCACAACTGTGAGCTTCTATTCCTGCCATCCATAGCCATATGTCTTGCTTCCTACCTGCTCCTGGCTGCCGTTGGCTACCTAGGAGTATACCACACTACCACAATCAAGAAGGGAGAATAGGACTAATGGGAGGACTCAACACCATGTGTGAGGACCAACGGTGTCATCACATTGGCAGGGAGGGGTGCCATGCGCAACCATCTACATAGGGATAGGAATGTTGGAGCGGGAGCCTGTGGGAAGAGAGGAGCAGAGGTGGTGGTGCGAGGAGCGAGAAGGGGTTGCAGGATGGGAATAAACGATTCCAGTGTCTTCTTCTGGAGTAAGGTATTGGAGAAGTATTGGGCAAGTATCAGGAATTATTGGAAGTATTGGGCAAGTATCGGGAATTATTTTCTTTCTTTTGAAAAAATAGAAAATTCACCGATATGGACAAGATACATATCCAACCGTATCGTGGCCGTTTCTGTATCCTATACCGATACTCCAGTTTTCTGAAGTATCCGAATATGGGAGCCTTTCAACACCATAGGTACGTTTTATATTTTTTCCTCACATAATCACATTGTTAAGAGTGAAAATTGTTTAGGTTCTGATGAAGCACTTGCTTCAGGTGGTGTCTTTGGACAGAATCGGATTCCTGTTCCAGGGTGTGTTGTAGTTTCTGTATGCCTAAATAAGCTTCTATACATGGATGGCGATGAACAAATCTACAGCTTCTATATACAAAAAGAAAATGACCCTGCATGTGAAGAAGATTTTTTTTTTGATAGAACATGCATACGAACAAGATATCGTTACGCTGATTGACAGTCAAATCCATAATCCCAACCTTTGAGTTTCTGCTATGCAATTTCTTAATTAACAGAAGTTCATCCACGCATGTAGCTGCTTCTTGCAGAAATACAGGTAACTGCAATTGTTCCATGACACTTGTACACACGTATCAGAATTTAGGTATATGACAGGCCATGAGATGACCTGGCACAGTTGGCATGAAACCATGATAAACATATATGGGATTTTACTACTTTACGGTCATCAACACGCAGCATCCCTTGCGGTTTGCACCTGGCTGCACGACACGCGGAGGTGCTACAGTACCTAGTTCGATCTCAGCATTTGCTTCACAAAGTCAAGAGGAACCGAATCCCAATCAGACATAGACGAGGGCAGTCCCATCCAGGGTTCACAAAACTGCCGAAATCGCGGTTTTCGATGTATCGAACCGGTTCGAAACCGTAAATCAATCAGTAACCGGTTCAATTCAAAAGTTTTGAAAAAAATTATGCAATGAAAACCGGTGAAAACCGAACGATTTTCGACAAAAATCGACGAAAACTGCTCCAAAAACCGGTCACCCAAAACTTTCAACTCGCCGATCGGTTTTTCGAGAAAACCGATCAGTTTTTCGAGAAAACCGAGCGATTTTCCTTTTTTTCTTTGAATTTTTTGAATCTTTTTTCAAACGCTCATTTTTGAAACTCTTCAGTTTTTGACGATTTTCGTTCGTTCTTCGCAATAAACTGGTACCACCGAGACCTCGATTTTCAATTCGAAAACGGTTTAATTAACCCTGGTCCCATCCCAGATGGAGGGGAAAAAAGTCATGAGAAGTGACAAACATGCAGACGTAGGGGAAAAATTTATGAGTTGAAACTTTATAATTTAAAAAAAATTTAAATTTAAATTTTTGATTTGAAAATTTTCAAGTTGAAATTTTTATATTTGAATTGAAACTTTTTGATTTGAAATTTTTTGATTTAAAATTTTTCATGTTGAAACATTCCAAGTTGAATTTTTTTATTTGAAATTTTCTGAGTAGAAACTTTCTGATTTGAAATTTTTTGATTTAAAACTTTTCTTGTTGAAACTTTCCGAGCTGAATCTTTTTCTATTTGAAACTTTTCGAGTTGAAACTTTCTAATTATAAATTTTTAGATTTAAATTTTTTTGAGTTTTAAATATTAAGTTGATACTTCTTATTTAAAATTTTCAAAGTTTAAATATTCTATTTTTAAATTTTTGTATTAGAGAGGGAAGAAGGGGGTGGGGAAAGTGAGTAGGGAAAAGAAAATGGGGAGATGGATGGAGAATAGGACATATGACATCTTAGAAAAAATACCTTAAATTTGTTAGTTTGGTATTAACCTTAAAATAGTCATACCCAACATATATTGCTTTCAAGATGTCAGTCAGGCTGGTAAGGGCATCAATCTTACTTTTGTATAGAGATAGACATCTTTGTATGATTCTTAATTTGTTATACTTACTTTTGTGAATTCTCATCCATAAGTCATCCTTGGGATCCAGCTGATATATCCATTCATGCACTCCACGATAAGACGGGCCCTAAGCTTAGGGGATAACAAAAGGTAACGGGCTAGTGGGGCCACTACCGTCTTTCTTGGCATAGTTTGATGCAACAAGTGTCTACTTGAGAGACACAAGAAAATGAAAAGATTATAAAAATTTAAAGCAAAAGAGAAAGCTTTGATGTGATTTGGCAGCTTCTAAAAGAGTTGTGGTTTTGCTTAGTAGTTCCGGCCAAGGATCCAAATTTCGGTCCAGAATTTAAAATCTCGGCCGAAATTTCGGATTTCGGACCCCCTCGAGGTTCAAAATACCGGTTGTTAAAAAAGTTTAAAAAAAATCAAAATGCTATAGTGCATATTCAAATTTCGCCAAGATCTCGGCGATTTCGGCCGATATTTGTATTTTTTTTACCGGATTTTTAATTTTTTTTCACCGGATATGATTGCATTTAGGTTGAACATCATCCACAAAAAAAAAATGTTTTTTGACCATTTTTTGGTCGATTCAAACCGGACCGAAATCTCGGAAATTTTGGTCGAAATCTCAGTGATTTCGGCCGAAATTTCGGATTTTCCGGTAGGAAAAAAAAAACGGATTTCAAATTTGAATTTTAGATTCCGTCTGGATTTGATTTGAAATTCCAAAATCTCACCGAGATTTCAGATTTTGGGCACCTCCGAATTTTTTTTGAAAACGAGATTTGTAACCCTGGTTCCGGCATAGCTGATAAGGTCCATTTTGGATTGTATTCTGAAGTTTGCCAAGTTAATAAACTGTGCTCTCGTTACTTCATCTTGTCAAATCTTCATCAGCACTGTAGTTTCAGTGACCACAGGTGTTATGGAAATCAGCTTTTTTGACCTTCTTATCGAATGTGATGTGTAAAGAAGAGTTTAACTTGGACACACCAGACTCAAAGGGATTTGGTGTGAAACGGCATCTTCATTGTGAAGACGATGGTACTTCTGTAACCAAATTTTGACCAGATCTGCCAAGTTATTCTTATTAAGGATATTTTTTCTTGACACTTCACAGAATTTGCTAATACGAGTTGATGAAGTTTCTTTTCCTATACTATTGTGAGGTAAAATTAAAAATTAATTAGACTACTCTCCAATATAGATTCATTGTATCATTTTGTCAGGATTCGTTGTTTAAAGTAATTACTACTGCAGATCATAACATCATAGGTGATTTAGAACCGTCATCACAGACGATTTTCCAAACCATCTATAACCATATGTCAGTGATGTAATGGTATATTATAGATGGTTTTCAAACCATCTGTGATATACTATAGCACAAACGGTTTCAAACTACAACCATCTGTTATATCATAACATCACAAATGGTTCTAGAAACCGTCTGTCATGTTATGATATCATAGACAGTTTCTAATTACAAACTGTCTATGATATGTTCCTCCCCTAAGAAACCTTTTCCTGTTTGTTATCTATCCTCAGGAAATGTTAACCATGCCTCCTGAAACAAATAGGTTACAGATAATCACAAGCATAGTACAAATTACACATCTATTCCAGCAATCAACTCGGATTACATCACAGCGCAAGCAGATGTAGTACAGATTACAACATAGCACATCCATTTTAGAAATCAAGTCAGATATATTAACTAATTGAACTCAGATATATTTACCAATTGAACTCGGTTTTATTAAACAATTAATTGAATGCACAACTACAATTTACAAATCCACATCACAAATTTTGCAACTTAACCCAAGTGGTAATTCACTAATTCACAACTCATCAGGTTAGGCAACGTTGAACTCGCCTTTTACATATATGACCTCACTCAATTAGAAGTAATAGAGTCGTCGTCGAATTCCTTTAAGGCCGGTCTATTCCAACGCAATTCGAGCATGTTGCAAAACCTGTTAATGTGAAGATTAAAGTCGTGCAAATATATAAATAGATAAGTATGAAATAATTATTGCATAATTGATAGACCTCTTGTTGTTGGTCTTCTTTGTACCGATGATGAGTTGCATGTTGTGGCAAACGTAGAATCCACATAGGTTATTTCCCTTTCCCTGCTAGCGGTACCGCAAAAATAGAATTGGTTACTTTCAGAGGCATTATTACAAACCGTGGTATAGAATTATTGTGTACTAGTTGATATAAAAAATATTAAAATCATTGCTGAGCGTCGACCCATCCTTGGATGATTGCCAATCTGTAAACTTTGAACATTCTACATGATTCCAAAATGTTGGCCTTAGCGATTCCACTAGCAACGTACACCTTGAATGACCTACATGAGAGTTATCTATGGAGGAAACATGATTATTACCTATGGAGTAATTTTGCGATAGGTTTTAAGTCGTGGCTACCATCCTGTAAGGAATCAAGGTACTTAACCAGGTTCTTTCTTGGTTCAATTACAATTAGAACCCAATGAAACCTACACATGCATGTCATCATGGTCATTCAACCCAACTTTGAGTTGCTTGTAAAGTACAATCAAAGTATAGCAAGTAGTGCAGCACTTACCCCGGGTTGTAGGGTAGAAGTATGTAATCTCTATCGTGTTGAGCCAGCAATGCGTGTTCCACGTAATCCTCAACGACTTGTAGATTTTCATCCATTGTTTGCTTCAAGACCATGTCTGGGTCGAGGAAACCCACCAGCTCTTTAATTTTTCTCACTTCAAGGCCCATGTATATATATATATAAATACAAAAGCAAGGAGTTATATATATATATATATAACATTTGTCTATATTACATGAATGTTGTAACACCCTGTAACACCCCAATTTTTGCTTTTGCTATATTTAAAGTGTGTTTGTGAATTTCTGGAATTTTCTAGGATTTATTTGGATTTAATTTGAATTTATTCCTTTTGAGATAATTAAATAATCAAAATATTTAAATAAAGTTTTGTTAGAAATATTTTATTTGAGTTCAAGATGTCTCAAAGTATTTTCCAGAATTTTTCTGGAATTTTTCTGATCATTTTGCTATTTTTCTTGAATTATTTGAATTTCTAGGAATTAATTTAATTATTAAATCGCTGGAAAAACCCAACAGGGTTTTACTGTTCATCCGACCCAGAGTCCGACCGAGCCACGTTCGAGCCGGACCGGGCCAGACCCAAACCCTAACCCGCATGACTGTTGGATCTCGATCCAACGGCCAGCGTTGCACCACGTGGCCCCGCGATGGCCGGTTCGGATCGAGCCACGCCGGATCGGATCTGGGCCGTCGATCGCGCCACGTGGATGGCTCCGCGTCATCGTCTCCGATCTGGAAACCTCGCCACGGCCGTTGCTCTCCGCCGCCGAGTCAGACTCGACTTCCGCGCTATTTAATGTGTGGACCCCCTCCCGAGAATCGTCGTTTGACGTCGTGCCTGCTGCCCTAGCCCACGTCTGCAGGGGAGCCCTAGAGCCGCCACAATCGCTCGCCGAAGTTCGCTAGTGCCGCCAAGGTCCTCCGTGCGAAACGCCGTTCTCCGTCGTCCTCCTACGCAAACAAGGTAAGATTCGGGACCCCCCCCGACAAGGCAAACCTGTGCGCACCATTCACTTCGCCGGGGCGGCCTCGAAACGCCGTCACTTAGGTCATTGTCCCCAGCTCCAGTGTCCCCAAGCCACCACGCCATCGTCGGGTTTTCGCGAGCACCGTCAACCGTCCGATCAAGATCCAACGTCCCAGGTGCGTCCACGTCACCCCGTACGAAATCCACGTTACGGTTTTTAGATCTAATATCAACCGTTGGATCCAGATCCAATGCTCAGGATTGAGCTACTAGCCTTGAACCGCACCGTGCTAGATTAGGTTTCGGCCGTTAGATATAGATCGTATGGTTAGATTTAACTCACGTTGTAGCGTTAGATGCGATCTCAGCCGTTCGATCGAGATCGAACGGCGTAGATCGAGCCACGTGTCGCACGCCGAGACATGCCACGTCACCCCCATGACGCGGTGAAAATACAATCGCACCTCGGCCGTTCGATCTAAATCGTATAGCCCAGATTCAACCACGTTTGATCCACTGTAGCGGATTGGATCTAATCTGGACCGTTGGATTTCAAACCAACGGCCCAGATCGTGCCACGTGGCCGGGAGACAAAGCGACGCGGTCCACGCGGGTCAGCCCGGTCGTCGCTGATGTCACGCGTGACGTCAGCACGGGCCCGCGTGTCAGCGTCTGGCCCAACCGCACCATGACGTCACGGTGGGGCCCACATGTCAGGCCGTTCGGCCGAGCATGCTGATAGAGTGTAAAATCTATTCGAATAGCCGTGTCCGCGGCATTGGACATTGCTCAGGAATTACAGTCAAGGGTTAGACTTTCATGAAAATAAGTTGGCTTTGGAAAATGTTTGGGTTGAAATGATGAATTGGACTTAGGATTGGAAAATGCTTTACTTGTGACATCCTTGTGAAAGTACCCCATTTATTATTGTTTTACTGCTTTGCAATCTATTACTGTATTTACACATCTTTGCTTTTACGCAAATATACATTAGCCTATCCTTTGTAATAAGCCATGCATATAGAATGTTAGCTTGCATTACAGGCATGACTTCTTTGAGTACCAAGTACTCACCCTTGCCACAATACAAACACCAGTTGAAGAAGAATCGGTGCCAGCTCTGGAGGAGGAGTTCCAGGAGGAGCCTACGAACTAGGGGCGAGCCCAGTCAGTTGCTTGTGGCATATTGGTTGGCGCCACACGTTTTCTTTATATTTCGCTGCAAATTTATTCGAGTAAGACTTTATGTAACATCCTGGCATTTAATATGCCCGAATGCTACCAAACATAGGCTAAACAACATCTAAATACCATAAATTAAGATAAATTGCAGCAAAGGAGTAAATGCTATAACCAAAAATTTCGGCAGCATCTCCTTTGTTTTTCCATGAATTGAAGCAACAATAATATGATCACAGGATATAGTATAAAGAATGACATCTAAATCATCAATAATAAAGGTTCTAGCAGCAGTATAAGACTAGAATAAAGATTCCAACCATCAGTGGCGGAGCCAGGATTCTGCCAAGCCTCGGGCCGAAAACTAAGCGGTAATAACTAACGCCAAATACTACCCACACCGAGTTACAATAAAAACACTACACAAATAAGAGTTACAATAAAAACACTACACAAATACATAATTAAAATAAATTTCAACTTCATACCTAATGATACAATAAAATAGATAAACATGCCAAAAACAACATAACGCAGTGGAGCAGTATAAAAATTAATACCTAATCGATGAAGGTTTGGTGCATCCGAGTCAAAATATATCGTCATCAACAATAGTACAAGAACCTAAACCTGTAAAAAAGAAATTGTATATGTAATTAGGGACTGATGGACCTTATATAATCCAATTATACCAAGTAGATATAATCCAATTAAACCAAGAAAAACAATGATCATAGAGCAGTGCCATGAAGTACTGATGGCTTTATCAAATAGTTAATGTTCTATGAAGTCATGACATCATATAATTGAATGTTTGCTTGCATATGGCAGCATGTGGATCTTAAATTTTTCTTGCTTGAGTGACGAAATTATCACCATTCAAATTGAGTCTAATCAATCAATCAATCACAAAATGTATAAGTTGTTCATATCAATATATTCGCTTCTAGCAATTAAAGATAACTAGAAATGAAACCGAACATTTACACCGCTAATGGCTAATACAATTGATAAATCATAACCAATTATTGTTCTTATCATGTTTGGATAATAACTAATGCGGCGGCGACCTCGGCTTGGGGAGAAGAAGCAACATCAACTCCTCAAGGCTCAAGCATCAAGCAGTCTGCAGGTCTCCACAATCAAAAGTATGCCTTTCGTTAACCAAAGGATAAAGGTGCAACAGATCATCATGATGGTTTAGTGGAAATTATGGAATTAGCACTTCACATGCAAATTGTATCACCATTTGTTGCTAAAAATGTCGTGCGCTGTTCAGAATGCAATCCTGCATTTCCTTTGATCTAATCATGCCTGGAGCAAAACCTGGAGGCTGGAACCAACTGCCACACACTACAATTTACTCGCGACCATGTAATTTTGGTGAATGCTGTGGAAATTATTACCGCACAACTCGCTGTAGCTTATGGACATTATGGATGTTTTAGTGGTGAGCTCGCTGTAGCTTATGGACTTTAGGTTGTCGAGACACCGTAAAAGGTGAAAATAGAGAATGTGACATTATAGTATGTGAATTGAGAGCATGGCGTTACGTTTCGACTTTATATTATGTTTTGGGCCGTATTTTAGGTACTATTTCGTTGAGTATGATTGTGATATATACCGATGTTGAGGCTGTGTGCACTAGCGTGATCCTGGACTAGTGCTGAATCCACAGAGGGTCCGGATTTGAAAATTTGGGTCCCGACACACCCTGAATTTGTAATTAAGTTAATTATGTGCTTAATCATGATTAGAGTGATGTTGGATCTTAATTTGAGTTTTGGTCATGTTAGGATTTGGTCGTTCGAGCCGTTTCGACTGTTTTTGACCCAAAACCCTGAGTTTCAAGTCCAGCCAAAATCTTTCAAAATCCTTAGTAACCAAAATCCCAAAGCCTTCCATTGGAGTCCTAAAAATTTCCCCTTGAGTTCCAACCCAAGCCCCGGAGCAAAATCGTGAATAATCGGGAAAAAAAACTATCTGATCTGTGTTCGCCCCTACTCGTGGATGCCAGATGCCCACGAGCATGCCCATTTACCCACCACCACTCAAAACAGTAGCCCACACATAGTACATGGCAAAATTAGTTATTCAAATAGCAGCTCACCACAATTCGAAATGCTCATGAGAACAAGAAACAGCTCACCACAGTTCAAAATGGTCATGAGAAAAAGAAACAAGGATTTGCTCAAGTTCAACAATTAAAATGGATATACAAAGGATGTGGTTCATCACACATACACACGAAAAGAGTTCAAATTCAACAAATAAATGACAATTGACAAATAGAAGGTTGAGATTCGACATAAGAAGGACATAGTTCATCACATGTACTATAGCCAGATTGAATGATGTTGAAGGTATTGCAGCTAGTTTGCTATTCAGATTCGATAGTTGAAATTGAACAACAATCTTTGAGCTCCTCTTCAATGTATTCAAGGCATGTCCATATACCCTCAACTCCTCATAACCTAAATAGTAAACATTGCTTTGCATCACAAGCTGCAAATCACATTGAAAACTTAAATTGTTTACATCATTAACTTGTAGCTAGCTACATACCTTTAAGGTCATTTCGAAGATAGTTTTGTGATCACATCAATGCCTCCGATATTTTTGGAGTAAGAGCACTTTAATGTTCACATAGCGCTCTACCACTTGTAACACCCCGGCATCGAGTATGCCTGAATGTTACCAAATATAGACTAAACAACATCTAAATACCACAAATAAAAATAAATTACAGCAAAGGTGCGAATGCTAAAACCGAAAATTTCGGCAGCATCTCCTTTGTTTTTCCATGAATTGAAGCAACAATAATAATAAGGCATGATATAGCATGATAAGAGACATCTAAAACAGCAATAACAACTTGTATAGCATCACTTATGTCTAAAATAGGGAATTCAACCATTTCACAAATTATAACGAATCAAATGATGAACTTAAGCTCAAACCAAGCCATACACCAAGTTTCATGGCACTATTCATTATTATCATGACTCCAAATGATTAACTGTCTATAAGTGTGAAGCTACGTGTAGAAGTGTAGCTAAAGCCCTTTCCCGCATGCCGGTTTCATGGTACCTAAAAACAACATAAAACACAAGTGTGAGTTCATCACTCAGCAAGTATATTGCAATGATACCAAAACAATAACAACTCACATACATACTTAATGCCATTCACATAACCTGAGAATCAACTCATGGACTTCATTTATGCTCTCATATAACACCATCATAAACATCTCAAATAAACATCTTCATATGCTTTTCATAGAACATCATAATCATCTCATAAACCACTTCATTCATGCAATGCAATGCACATATCTCTCTGAAGCACATACCGGTATTGCCGAGTGCACACCCGTCGGCGTGCACCCCCTTTCCTCTTCCATCCCGTAGATGGAGGGTTCCTACTCTTATTGACTCGCTCCCAAGCGCAACTGTGGATGGGACTACGAGGTAGGTCTTTCGTGTTCACTACGTGTGAACACAGAGGCCCGCATCAGCATGGGACGCCTCTTCCATTATGAATGCACATATGACATAAACATGTAAAGATTGGCATAAACATTTAATACAATGAAATCATGATCAATATGAAATCATGTTCATCATGTCATAGGCAAACATCAATCATGGCATCATATCCTAAAACATGTGTAAACCATCTCATATTCAAACATTACGGCTCCCTAAGCCGCAACCACTACAATACACTTGCCTTAACCGCGGGCAACGGGTTGGCGAGAGGATGAGGGCACTCCCAGGGTCACACCACCTGCACATAGATACCACACACTCAAACTGTGCCCACAAAACAGTACACAATCGCTCATCTACCCCGACTTCGCAAACTACTCCCAAAGCCGAAAAACAGAGAATCTGTCCCCCGGGACAGCAGGCTTCAAACTAGCATAACTTGAGTTCTAAGTCTCCAAATTAAGTAAACGAGTACATCATCGCGAAGCTTAGGAAATTTCCTAGCTTTCTCTAAGTATTGGGAAAAGCTGATTCGGCCTCTAAAATTGTTTAATCTACAAAACATTACGTTCTGTTCCAATTACGTCACAGATTTGAGCACGTTCGGTAAAACGACCATAACGTTCAAACGGCTGGGCGGAATTGGACGTTCTTGGTGTACAACTAATGGTATTGAAGTTATCTACAACTTCCTCAATAGGCGGCCGACCAAAATCCGATTCTAAAATTGCGAAAACTCAAACCCTAGGTCGTGTGCCCATCTGCCCGAAGCAGAACGTGGGACAACCAATGCAAACTCCCTAATCTCCACTAGGAAAAGCACCTAAACACCAAGATTAACCATGGAATTACCCATCTAACAGCACCTAGACCACCCCGAACAAGACCCCAAATCCGTACCTCTTCTTGACGGATCACCCGGTCGACGAACGCCTCCTCCTTGCGACCCGACCTCTCCTCCAATCGCCGGGAACGCCGGATCCTATTGGACGGAGAGCTCCCGGACCACAAGATCGCGCGGAGGGAGAGGCTCTAGGGCCGGCTAGAGGAGGGGAGGGAGGTGGAGAGGAAGGGGGAGGGGTGGAGGCGCAAGGGAGGTGCTAGGGGGTGGCGGCTAGGGTTGGGGAAGGGGTGGGAGGCGCACAAGCAAGGGGTGGGGCGCCCCTAAGGCAGGAAATTCAGGGTTCCCCCCATGGGCCCAAAACTCCCCCACCAACGGCCCACTTCAACCCCCTAAGGCCCAAACTAGCTCCCGCTAGGCTCAAACTTCCCCGGAAGGCCCAAATTCTCCCCCGGAGATGCCCAAACTCACGGGGAAGGCCCAAAAACATGATACTAAAGTCGTATCGTCATACCAACATCGGAAATGACTCACACCGTCGATCCGTAGTGTCACACCACTAGTGTTAAATGATGATTCAAAAGCTATCGTTATTATTGAAATAGCCAATATATCATGGGCAACATCCATAATGTTGGATAACATGTCCCAGCCACCTTCCACCAACCCTGTATGTCAAATTCATCATCTGTGCAAGGAAGAGCGGGCTTCTTCTTCCAAATAGAGATCAAGATTATTTTTGTCTTTACCACACCAGTACTTTTGTTACTAGCAACTAGCGTTTTAAAAATTTAAAGCATCTCATTAGCACCAAAGGCATTGGCAGCACTAGGAATACTAGATGATGTGGTCATACCCTATAGTTCACTATGCACTTGGTACTCATTCATCAACTCACATAAGGTATTGTACTCTGTGATATTCTCTTCAAAGTTTTCTTCACCAAAGAGGGCAATATAGCAGTAGTTGGTCCAAAATTAAAGTGCATATCAAGGTGTTTCAACCATTCAAACACTTTCTTATAAGGAATATCAATACTAACATGATATAGATTTAACTCCATCTAGTTTTGCAATCAAGGGTAATCTCTATTAATTTCAAACTGTAACACCCCAACACCTAGTATGCTGCGAATGCCACCCAAACGATACTACCAGCAACCAAAAACACATATTTAACCATAAATTACAGCAACTACGCTAATTGCTTACATGAAAATTCGGCAGCATATCCTTTGTTTTCCCATGGTTTGAAGCAGCAATATCAAAGTCATAACACAATAACATAACAGTTGACTTCTAAAACAGGAATAACAGATACTACGAGCATGATAACCAAGGTTACATCAACAATTTACCAAGGATAACTCTAGACATCTCAAGCACAATTACGAGTTGATCAAATAGTTAAAACAACCAACAAAACATAGTCAACAACCTAGTTCAATGAGGTAACCATCACAACTAAAGGAAGGGTATGACATTGACTAAATGAGTGATGGTAAGTGATGTCGTGTGTCTAGCTCCCTTTCCCACATGTCGTATTCATGCTACCTAAAAACATCATAAAACAACAATCGCGAGTTCATTACTCAGCAAAGTGTATTGCAATGGAATAAAGCAACAACAGTATTCAATAACATCATCATTACATCTCATAAGACATCATCATAAGCATCTCATAATTCATCTTCATAAACATCTCATAACCATCTTCATTCATGCAATGCAATGCAATGCACATATCTCTTTTGCTTAGCATATACCGGTATTGCCGAGTGCACACACGTCGGTGTGCACCCTCTTTCCCTTCCATCCCATGGAGGGTGCCTACTCTTACTGACTCGCTCCTATTCATAACCGTGGATGGGACTACGAGATAGGTCTTTCGTTTTCACTACGTGTGAACATAGAGGCCCGCATCAGAATGGGTCACCTCTTCCATTATGCATGCACATATGACATAAACATGAATAACATGTAATTCAACTCAATTTAACAATTGCATAGCCAATTAACAATTCATACTCATCATGTCACATGCAAGAATCGAGCATGGCAACTTATCATAACACATGTATAAACTTGATTATTGCAAAACATTACGGCTCCCTAAGCCATAACCACTACAATACACTTGCCTCAACCGCGTGCGACGGAGTGGCGAGATGGGGAAGGCATTCCCAGGGTCACACCGCCTGCAAATAAGTGCAATACACTCAAATCATGCCCACAAAACAACACAAGAACTATCAACTACATCGACTTCGCAACCCACTCCTAAAAACCCAAAAAACAGAGAATCTGTCCAACGGGACAGCAGGCTTCCCACACGCATAACTTGAGTTCTACAACTCCAAATCAGGTAAAAGAGTACATTTTCTCGAACCTTAGGAAATTTTCCATCTTTTTCTAAGTATTCGCGAAAACTGATTCGGCCTCTAAAATCCTCTAATCTATAGTTGAACACAATCTGTCCCAATCACATCACATATTAGACAGCGCTCGGTAAAACAGCCATAACGTTTAAACGGCTAAACAGAATTTAACGTTCTTAGTGTTCAATTAAAGGTAATTGAATTACCTACAACTTTCGTAACAGCCGGCCGATTAGAAAACGCCTCTAAAATTCCCAAAACTCAAGCTCTAAGTCGGGTACCCAATCTACCCGAGGTGACAACACAGGACAGATTTGCGTTCTCCCTAAATATATCTAACCATAGCACCTAAACATGGGTTTTGGGCATGGATTCCCCCATCTAACCAGCACCAAAACTCCACCAAAGAATCCATAATTGCTTACCTCCCTTGAAGAACCACACGAACGACGAACGTCTCCTCCTTCCCGGCCACGATCTCCCTCCAATCGTCGGACGCGTCGGAATCGCCGGATCGCCTTGGTTGGATGGCTCCCAAATGGAGAGATCGAGGGAAGGGGAGGGCTGCATGGGGAGGAGAGGGAGGGGGTGGTGGCGCGTGGGGGAAGGGAGAGGAGGAGGTGGCGGCTAGGGGGGAGGGGAGGGGCGCATGGAGGGGAGAGGGTGTGGGGCGCATGGGGGCTAGGGTTAGGGCGCATGGGGGTTGAATTTTCTGCCCCCTAACTCCCCCACATGGGCCAAGAGCCTCCACCAAAGGCCCAATTACTTCCCCCAAGGCCCACACTAGCTCCCGCAAGGCCCAAACTCCCCCGGAGAGGCCCAAACACCCTGAAAAGCCCAAAAAACTTGTTATAAACTCGTACCGTAATGCCATATTCTATAATGTCACATCCTATGATGTCACACAAACTTAACAAACTGAGATGCTTTCTCAAATCTATCGTACCTCTTTGGAGTAGCAACCTAGTAGGCAACACTTTTACTAATTCTCTTGATGGCAGGCTCCATTACCTCCAAACCATCTTTCATAATCAAGTTAAGAATATGTGCACAATGGTGCATATGTAGCATCTTTCCACCAAATAAAAGATTAGATGGACCAATCTTTGCCTCTATTGCTTCAAATAATTAGTCATTTGTAGAGCAGTTGTCTAGAGTCAAAGTGGATAGCTTGCAATCAAGATTCCAACTCTGCAAGCTTTTATACAACACTTCACAAATAACATATGTTGTATGTGGACATAGCACATATGTAAACCTACACAAAAAAATATTTGAGTATTTTAGCAAAACAAGAAGCTAAATAAAGGATAGGAATCAAGAAGCACCTTAGAATGCATATTCTAAGCTTCCACATGTCATCAACACAATGTCATGTCACTGCCATGTAGCCCCTCTTTTGGTTATCAACTGTCCAAAGGTTAGTTGTGATAGCAATATGGCAAGTGCTTTTTATATCTAAGTTAGTGAGAGCTTTCTTTCTCTCTCAGTCATAATGATCCAATATATCCTTTGTAATAGTGTTCCGAGTTACCATTTTAAATAAGGGTTGCAATGCACTAACAAATTTACAGAAACCATGGTTATCAGTGATGGACAATGGATACTCATGCAAAATAATCATAGAATAGAGAGCTTTCCTTGCAACTTCTTGATCAAAGACATAGTTCTCTAAAGATACTTCCCCATGTTCAGAAGTTCCATACCTCAGATTGGTTTGTATCTTTTCTTTCCTCTTTCGATATATGCAAACCTTCTAATGTCCATGCAGATGCTTAGTGCCATTCATCATTTCTCGTGAAACATGCTTAGTGCCATTCTTCAGTTCTCGTGAAACATACTTACTGCACCAAATGCACTTTGCTCTTTGTGTCACGAGAATCCTCCACATTTACATCTTTGGCACGTAGTTCTTCAACTTGGTCCTTGACACCTTCAACTTCATATCTAGGTTCAGGATGAAGTGTTGAGGCTTGTGAAGATTGTCCAGGTTGGCTGCTACTTTCCAAAGTTTTCATCTTTCAAAAAATTGATAGCAAGCAAATTTAAGGTTACACAAATCATAAGCACCAATTTGAGATTTGGGAGAAGGATGGGTGAAAAATGAACATGGGGTTGGGGTCGGCCTCTTCCCGTGGCCCCGTCATCCACTTCTTCAGTGTGGGGGCACAACGCTGCAACCTGGTGATGAGAGTATGCCAGAGCGACCTGGTGACAGGAGTATATCAGGCGTGAAGAATGTGAGAAGAGAGAAGGGAGTATGCTGGAGACGGAGGAGGAAGAGAGGATTTGCTAAACTCTTCACTGTAGTAGCCCCCTCTTTTTTCTTTTTTACAAAATTAGCCTCTATACAAAATTATTTGCAAAAATAGCCTCCAAACCCACACTTTCCATGGTTGGGTACCACAGAAGTAACTTTCGCAATACCCAACCATGGAAGCAAAATTCTCGCACAATGCCACAGCGGCAATGGATTGACACTCTCTCGCGCTTGGGCCCCACAAGGCAGTTTCCGAGCGAGCATGCGCATGGGCGCGTGGCGCAAGCGGAAGGGCGACTATGAGGGAAATGATGTGCACCAGGGCGCGTGCGCGAGACCGGCAGTTGTGTGGCTCGTCGAGCAACCAGGCAAGCGTGCGCTCGAGCGGCACTGGGCGGGCTGCGACCAAGTTGTGGCGCTTGGCAGTGTGGGACTGAGAGGGCTGGTGTGCCACTGTGGCCTTGCGTGGGAAATTTAGCTTCCGTGGTTGGGTACAGCGAAAGTAACCTTTTGCGATTCCTAATCACTGAAGGTTGCTTTCGTGGTACCCAACCACAGAAAGTGTGGGTCCTGAGGCTATTTTTGTAAATAATTGTGTATAGAGGTTAATTTTCTAAAAAAAAGAGGAGGCTAGTACAGTGAAGATTTTGGATTTGCTAACGGTGAGTTCTAGTCTAGGCTAGGGTGCTGCATTGTAGGGAGAGAGTGTGAGACCAGGGGGCAACGTTGTAGGGTTTGGGTACAGTTGGCGATGCTGTAGGGTTAGCGATCGGGCAACGGTGCTTAGGGTTTGAGGTTGGGCAGGGGTGTGATTTGGGATGAGGGGGGAGACAAATGAGGGATGAAGGAGGGACATCCCTTATAGGGATGAGGGGGTCAACTCAAGTCAAGTGTGGGATGTAAATTGGAGATGTGGTCACATGGGAAACTAGAGATGTATGGAAAAAAAGCTCAAATATACATCATACAAATCAAAATAGCAAATATATACAACAAAAAAATAAATTATCAAAATTACCCACCGATCCCGCCGCGCCCCGTGGCGGCCGCTACGCCGCACGGCGGCCGGCACACCCCATGGCGGCAGCCCTGGCTGCCGCCACCCACGGCAGCCAGGTGGCTCCGCCTCGCGCCGCCACGTGTCCCCAATTTTTTTGATTTTTATTTGATTATTTCGCGTTGAATTTTTTTAGTTTTCAGTAGTTATTCGACCGACATTGAAATGCAAATAACTTTCGCTAGACAACTCCAAATTTGATAAGAAAACTTTTATAAGTTTTCGCCAAATCATACTGGATTAAGAATATGCTTTCGAATTGTATTTTTAAATATTATTTGTGTACACTTTGTAGATAATTTTGTAATACCTTTTTAATTTCGTATTCTTGTTTGAGTCTATTTTACCTTTGCTTGGAATAGTAGTATCTTTGTTGTATTTTAATGCTAATACAACACCCTTGAATAGATTATCTATAATACCGTCTCATATGGCGAGTTGTTATTTATAGTATATTATTATATTATGTAAAAATAACTCATACAATAGATTATCTATAATACCGTCTCATTCTCTTTTTCCTTCTTTGGTTTATTCCGTATCACTTAAAATTTAGTGGAATGTTAGACTTGACCCTTTGTATAGGACATTACCTACCGTCATTCGCGTCCATATTCGGCGGTTGGCTCTGTTAGTCGATTGGGGAAAAGCGGTTTTATATACAACATGTAAATAAAAAGCGTAGAAATATACAACAAGAAATAAAAATATCAAAAATAGCGACGGTTCCCGCCACGACCTTTATTTATTTTTGTCTCATTATTTCGCCGAATTTTTTTTAGTTTCCTCTGGTTATTCGACCGGATCCGATTGAAATGCAAATACCGATAATTGTGTAATATTTTATTTGTACACTGTACCGATAGTTGTGTAATAATTTTTTTTGAGACTTCCTGTAGTTACGGTCAAAGATGGGCGAGATAAATTACGTCACGACTTACGAATGGTAAACAACAATGGCATATACCGGACTAAACCTAACATGCCTTAGGGAAAGGAACAACAAGAAGGGCCCCTTGTCGTACATTTCTTGAGAAGCGGCGAGGATATTTTCCCTTACGCAATCCTTCAGCTCCTGCCGCCCTGGCCCTAGCTGCCCTCTCACGCTTTCTCTACTTTCGGCCTCCCTCTCGCGGCATGGCGCTGCCGTTCGGCCTCCCTACGTGCAAGCATCTGTTCCGAGGCAGCTGCTTGCGCTTCTCCTCACGATCCTGCTCACACCACTTCTTTGCTCCACCATAGCCCTCCGATGCGAGTACTCGATTCCGCATCCTTTCCATCTCGAGAGTTTGTTCAGCGTCGTAGAATCGGATGAACTCGCCTGATGGAGGCTGCAATTGGTCACATCACATGGTGTTAGACACATGCAGGTTCGATGCAACACAAAATGCGAGTATGAACATACCGGCTTCTCCGCCGCCCGCATCCCCACTTTGGCTCGTAGTCGTGGTTGCGGCAACTCCGATACCTCATACCGTGCGTGTATGAGTTGTCTATTGATCGCCGGAAGCGGCAAGGATCCCGCATAGGCACATGGGGACCTCCGTGCCGTCGGGGATGGTTTGGACAACGCCGTGCCTTGGGGCGAGGAAACTCCATTGGTGCTGCTCGTTTGGTTTTGCGGGGATGGTTCTCTTTGTTGTATTGGAGCGATTGTTCGGTTGATGCAATCTTTGGGAAGCCAGGAAGGGGTTAAATAGCCTGAATTGATAAAGCGACAGACTTGAAGCAAGAACGAATCCGCCCGACATCGGATTCGCTGCGGCTCTGCTGTGCTTGGAAGCGACAAATGCATGCGGCTTTGTAGCTGCTAGGAGGAGGTGCCGGTCGGGCTTTGGCGGCTATGCTTTGACATGACGACTAAGGCATTCTCTCGCCACGCATGCATTTGATGACATGATATATCCTGCCAGGCTTTGCAGCGGTGCTTTGACAGACGTCTCGAGGCCAATGCAACGAAAGTTTGGATGATGACAACTTAATGGATAATTATAATAGTCGCGGAAAAATATGACAACTTAAGCATATTCGGCGGGCCGTGAAATATCACGTGTGAGTCCATTTTTTCGGAAGAATGCAGCCCATTTGGTCTTGTGTATATTGACTACGATATTATGGAAAAATATTATAATTACGACTTCCTTTGTATGTACTTTCGTATAGTTCAAAAGGGCTAAATATAATAGTCGCGGAAAAATATGACGACTTAAGCATATTCACCATTTGTGAAATATCACGTGTGAGTCTATTTTTTAGGAATAATGCAGCTGATTTGCTCTTCTGTGTACTGACTACGATATCATGGAAAAATATTGTAATTACACCTGCCGTTGTATGTACTTTCGTATAGTTCAAAAGGGCTAAATATAACGGTCGCGGAAAATTGCATCTACTACGTCTTTACGAGTATTAAAATGGAATGAAGTTGTTAAGTTGGTGTATCCGGTGTTGTGCCGTTTCGTATGGCTTGTAACGACAAAAGATATTAAAGGCGGAAAATACAACGTTGAAATATATAAGTTACGACATAACATCACAACACGGGAGAAACAACGTTGGAATACCGTACATCGCCAACGTACATGACGGGTACATGACTACTACATATTATTTGAACAACTCACGCAATTCTGGATTAGAACTTTCCAGAATCATCACTATCTGCATCAATACCCTCCTCTTCTAAAAACTGCCAGCGGTCGCGTTTGCCCTCGTCATCAGTCTCGTAGTCACATGGAAGACAACAGTCTGGGTCTACACCTTCGGTGTCCTCCTCTTTGGCAACGAGCTTAGTGTCCTCCTGTGCTGGCTGTGGGGGGTTTGACTGCAGCAATTCGTTAGATTGTATGGCGACATGTTCGAGGCTACTAGCAATAGCTTCGATGTCAGTAACAAAGCTGTTGAATTCGTTGGCACTTGGTATTGCTGTGGATCAAGTTGTCTTTAGCAATTTTATTCAGGTCAGCTGCGATGCCATCTATTTCTTTGATTGTCCAGGCCCAGCCTTTACTGAGCCGCTCCGGATCCTTGTCCATCTACACATTGGAAGCAATTATATTTCAGCCTAGAAGAGTAGGATTCAAGCATAACTGAAATGTACTTGATAAAAACATAAAAGGAACAGATGGCACGAAGCCCCAAGAAGCCATCAATATCCATCGTACTTCACTGACCCAACAACACAACAATGTCACTGACCGTCGAAAATAAATTTCATAAATAATACCTTTGAAACACTCGCGTTGTGGGTTGAACTCAGTCGCAACTTCATCGAACTCACTCGCGATTGCCCGATAGAAATGCATGCGGCGTTGCAATTTATAGGAGGGCACAAGGGACAAACAAGACAATTTGGCGGCACATCGGCCACGGAGCGAGGGTCCAATACAGGCTAGCGGCACGTGGGAGCGTTTGCAATGCGCGGTGGGGGCCTGGTCAGTAACTTCGGTGCATCAGTGCTGCGTCCACGTGGAAGCGTTTGCAGCGCAATGGGAGGGTATGGCGAAGCAAAGCTGCAGCTCGAAGTGTCTGGTAGTGCCCATCCCTCCGCTTCGCGGCACATCGACTTGGCGGCGGCCAGGCAGAAAGCGCATATTCGGCCGTAGTGAAATATCACGTGTGAGTCCATTTTTTGGAAGAACGCAGCTGATTTGCTCTTCTCTATACCGACTACGATGTTATGGAAAAACATTGTAATTACACATTCCGTTGTATGTATTTTAGTATAGATGAAAAGGGCTAATTATAAAGGTCGCGCAAAAATATGACAACTTAAGCATGTTCGGCCTAGTGAAATATCACGTGTGAGTCCATTTTTTCTAAGAACGCAGCTGATTTGCTCTTCTCTATACCGACTACGATGTTATGGAAAAACATTGTAATTACACATTCCGTTGTATGTATTTTCGTATAGTTGAAAAGGGCTAATTATAGCGGTCGCGCAAAAATATGACAACTTAAGCATATTCGGCCTACCGTGAAATATCACGTGTGAGTCCATTTTTTCTAAGAACGCAGCTGATTTGCTCTTCTCTATACTGACTACGATGTTATGGAAAAACATTGTAATTACACATTCCGTTGTATGTATTTTCGTGATAGTTGAAAAGGGCTAATTATAGCGATCGCGCAAAAATATGACAACTTAAGCACATTCGGTACCGTGAAATATCACGTGTGAGTCTTTTTTCGGAAGAATGCAGCTGATTTGGTCTTCTCTATCGACTACGATATTATGGAAAAATATTGTAATTACATATTCCGTTGTATGTATTTTCGTATAGTTGAAAATGGCTAATTATAGCGGTCGCGCAAAAATATGACAACTTAAGCATATTCGGTGGCCGTGAAATATCACGTATGAGTCCATTTTTTCGAAGAATGCAGCTGAGTAGCTCTTCTCTAAAAAGACAACGATGTTAAGGACAAACATTGTAATTACACATTCCGTTTTATTTATTTAATTATAGTTGAACAGGGCTCATAATAAAGGTCGCGAAAAAATATGACAACTTAAGCATATTCGGCGGCCGTGAAATATCACGTGTGAGTCCATTTTTTCGGAAGAACGCAGCTGATTTGCTCTTCTCTATACTGACTACGATGTTATGGAAAAACATTGTAATTACACATTCCGTTGTATGTATTTTCGTATAGTTGAAAAGGGCTAATTATAACGGTCGCGCAAAAATATGACAACTTAAGCACATTCGGCCGGCCGTGAAATATCACGTGTGAGTCTTTTTTTTCGGAAGAATGCAGCTGATTTGGTCTTCTCTATACTGACTACGATATTATGGAAAAATATTGTAATTACATATTCCGTTGTATGTATTTTCGTATAGTTGAAAATGGCTAATTATAACGGTCGCGCAAAAATATGACAACTTAAGCATATTCGGCTGGCCGTGAAATATCACGTATGAGTCCATTTTTTCTGAAGAATGCAGCTGATTTGCTCTTCTCTATACTGACTACGATGTTATGGAAAAACATTGTAATTACACATTCCGTTGTATGTATTTTCGTATAGTTGAAAAGGGCTAATTATAACGGTCGCGCAAAAATATGACAACTTAAGCATATTCGGCCGGCCGTGAAATATCACGTGTGAGTCCATTTTTTCGGAAGAACGCAGCTGATTTGCTCTTCTCTATACTGACTACGATGTTATGGAAAAACATTGTAATTACACATTCCGTTGTATGTATTTTCGTATAGTTGAAAAGGGCTAATTATAACGGTCGCGCAAAAATATGACAACTTAAGCACATTCGGCCGGCCGTGAAATATCACGTGTGAGTCTTTTTTTTCGGAAGAATGCAGCTGATTTGGTCTTCTCTATACTCGACTACGATATTATGGAAAAATATTGTAATTACATATTCCGTTGTATGTATTTTCGTATAGTTGAAAATGGCTAATTATAACGGTCGCGCAAAAATATGACAACTTAAGCATATTCGGCTGGCCGTGAAATATCACGTATGAGTCCATTTTTTGGAAGAATGCAGCTGATTTGCTCTTCTCTATACTGACTACGATGTTATGGAAAAACATTGTAATTACACATTCCGTTGTATGTATTTTCGTATAGTTGAAAAGGGCTAATTATAGCAGTCGGCGCAAAAATATGACAACTTAAGCATATTCGGCCGGCCGTGAAATATCACGTGTGAGTCCATTTTTTCGGAAGAACGCAGCTGATTTGCTCTTCTCTATACTGACTACGATGTTATGGAAAAACATTGTAATTACACATTCCGTTGTATGTATTTTCGTATAGTTGAAAAGGGCTAATTATAACGGTTCGCGCAAAAATATGACAACTTAAGCACATTCGCCGGCCGTGAAATATCACGTGTGAGTCTTTTTTTTCGGAAGAATGCAGCTGATTTGGTCTTCTCTATACTGACTACGATATTATGGAAAAATATTGTAATTACATATTCCGTTGTATGTATTTTCGTATAGTTGAAAATGGCTAATTATAACGGTCGCGCAAAAATATGACAACTTAAGCATATTCTTTGGCCGTGAAATATCACGTATGAGTCCATTTTTTGGTAAGAATGCAGCTGATTTGCTCTTCTCTATACTGACTACGATGTTATGGAAAAACATTGTAATTACACATTCCGTTGTATGTATTTTCGTATAGTTGAAAAGGGCTAATTATAGCGGTCGGCGCAAAAATATGACAACTTAAGCATATTCGGCCGGCCGTGAAATATCACGTGTGAGTCCATTTTTTCGGAAGAACGCAGCTGATTTGCTCTTCTCTATACTGACTACGATGTTATGGAAAAACATTGTAATTACACATTCCGTTGTATGTATTTTAGTATAGTTGAAAAGGGCTAATTATAACGGTCGCGCAAAAATATGACAACTTAAGCACATTCGGCCGGCCGTGAAATATCACGTGTGAGTCTTTTTTTTCGGAAGAATGCAGCTGATTTGGTCTTCTCTATACTGACTACGATATTATGGAAAAATATTGTAATTACATATTCCGTTGTATGTATTTTAGTATATTTGAAAATGGCTAATTATAACGGTCGCGCAAATATTTGACAACTTAAGCATATTAATTTGGCCGTGAAATATCACGTATGAGTCCATTTTTCGGAAGAATGCAGCTGATTTGCTCTTCTCTATACTGACTACGATGTTATGGAAAAACATTGTAATTACACATTCCGTTGTATGTATTTTCAGTATAGTTGAAAAGGGCTAATTATAGCGGTCACAAGAAAAAATATGACAACTTAAGCATATTCGGCCGGCCGTGAAATATCACGTGTGAGTCCATTTTTTCGGAAGAACGCAGCTGATTTGCTCTTCTCTATACTGACTACGATGTTATGGAAAAACATTGTAATTACACATTCCGTTGTATGTATTTTCGTATAGTTGAAAAGGGCTAATTATAACGGTCGCGCATAAATATGACAACTTAAGCACATTCGGCCGGCCGTGAAATATCACGTGTGAGTCTTTTTTTTCGGAAGAATGCAGCTGATTTGGTCTTCTCTATACTGACTACGATATTATGGAAAAATATTGTAATTACATATTCCGTTGTATGTATTTTCGTATAGTTGAAAATGGCTAATTATAACGGTAGCGCAAAAATATGACAACTTAAGCATATTCGGCTGGCCGTGAAATATCACGTATGAGTCCATTTTTTCGGAAGAATGCAGCTGATTTGCTCTTCTCTATACTGACTACGATGTTATGGAAAAACATTGTAATTACACATTCCGTTGTATGTATTTTCGTATAGTTGAAAAGGGCTAATTATAACGGTCGCGCAAAAATATGACAACTTAAGCACATTCGGCCGGCCGTGAAATATCACGTGTGAGTCTTTTTTTTCGGAAGAATGCAGCTGATTTGGTCTTCTCTATACTGACTACGATATTATGGAAAAATATTGTAATTACATATTCCGTTGTATGTATTTTCGTATAGTTGAAAATGGCTAATTATAACGGTCGCGCAAAAATATGACAACTTAAGCATATTCGGCTGGCCGTGAAATATCACGTATGAGTCCATTTTTTCGGAAGAATGCAGCTGATTTGCTCTTCTCTATACTGACTACGATGTTATGGAAAAACATTGTAATTACACATTCCGTTGTATGTATTTTCGTATAGTTGAAAAGGGCTAATTATAACGGTCGCGCAAAAATATGACAACTTAAGCATATTCGGCCGGCCGTGAAATATCACGTGTGAGTCCATTTTTTCGGAAGAACGCAGCTGATTTGCTCTTCTCTATACTGACTACGATGTTATGGAAAAACATTGTAATTACACATTCCGTTGTATGTATTTTCGTATAGTTGAAAAGGGCTAATTATAACGGTCGCGCAAAAATATGACAACTTAAGCATATTCGGCCGGCCGTGAAATATCACGTGTGAGTCCATTTTTTCGGAAGAATGCAGCTGATTTGCTCTTCTCTATACTGACTACGATGTTATGAAAAAACATTGTAATTACACATTCCGTTGTATGTATTTTCGTATAGTTGAAAAGGGCTAATTATAACGGTCGCGCAAAAATATGACAACTTAAGCACATTCGGCCGGCCGTGAAATATCACGTCTGAGTCTATTTTTTCGGAAGAATGCAGCTGATTTGCTCTTTAGTCCGTTACGCACATACGTTTGACGAAATTAAAACCTATACATTTCATGTTTACCACGGACCAAATATCAACTCTGTCACGTATGTCACGGACCAAATTGAATGGTCTGCAGTAACTCGCATTTTTGGAGGTCTTCATATGCTGCAATCATTTTTTGGTCTACATGAAAGTTGTAGAGAATTCCAAGACGCAACTTTTTCATGTCGACAAGTTTTTCATTTGAGCAACAGAAAAACTCAAAGAAAATCGGAAAGGTAAATGCATTTGCGTCGGACCAAAAATTGTTCGCGACGGACCCTTCTGTAATTCTCGATTTTGGAGATTTTCCCGTGCTCTAATCATTATTTGGTGTACATGAAAGTTGTAGATAATTCCAAGATTCAACTTTTTCATGTTGACAAGTTTTCAATTGATCAATATAAAAAATCATAGATAATCGGTAATGTAAGTGGATTTGGGCCGGACACCAAAACTGTTCGCGACGGACCCTTCTGTAATTCACGATTTTGGAGGTCTTCCTGTGCTCGATTAATTCTTTGATCTACATGAAAGTTGTAGAGAATTCCAAGACGCAACTTTTTCATGTTGACAAGTTTTTCATTTGAGCAACATAAAAATCAAAAGAAATTTGACAAGTTTGAATGACATAGATTAAAGAAGTTAACATAAGTCTCATACAACACGATCTAGTTCCCCCTTCCTCTTCCCCTCTGCGTCCCCCTACCACGGCGTTCTTGGTTATCGTAGTCCGACGGTGTGAAATTTCTGGGCGCTTGGGGACACGTGAGTCGGCCGCTGCGCTGGACCTAACTGCGTCATCTCGCGTTCCAGTCGAATCGCCTGGTGGACCCGCGTCACAGACGACGCCATTGTGGATGCCCCATGCAGCCATCGATCGGTCTGCATGGTACCACGATGCGCGTGCGTCCGGCTCTTGCTCCTGCCAGTTCGATCCACCGGCCTCCTCGGGGTTACTGGGACGCGATTCCAACCCTAGGGATTGCAAACACGTCGTCGCGAGCAAATCAGTGAATGTAGCCCCGGATCCCATAAGATCATCGTACGCCCTCGACACGTCCTCCCATGTTTGTTGATGCTGGACGGGGGTACTAAAAGACTCCTGCGGCAATGATGGGGACGGTGACATGTTGATGTGTACTCCTCCTTGAACGTTTGCCCCAAAGACCTATTTCAACGCGTACCCGCCTCCATGGCCCGGCCGCTCTCATGGCTCGGGACCCGGGAGGAAGTCGATGCTCTGGGTGGGTCTTGCTGCCGCCGAGGAGCCACAGGCGTTGCACGTCTATCCATGGACATGCTCCTCATCAGGGGGCTCGGTGCGGGCGGCGCCTCGTACGGTACATCCTCGTAATCACGTTGGGTAGACGGTCTATGGCCACCAACATCTCGACCGCATTTCTTATCACGGTGGCCCGTCTTGGCGAAGAAGGTTCCGTAAAGATTGCTTGATTGGCGTTGTTGCTCCTGTGGATCGCGTGAGGATCTCGTCCGCTGGTCATGCATGTACTCCGCCTCACGCCTCTGCAAATTAATACGTATGGAATGTTTAATTGGGTATATCCCCCGTTTTTAATATGTGATAGGTGCGATCCGTACCAGTGTGTGCATGCGCTCTGCGTACTCCTCAGCATAGCCATGTTGCACCGCATCGCCACACCCTGTCTAGGAGCACCGCCGTGTGCGAGGTCTGTACGGTCGAGGTACCCAAGTGTGTCCGTCTCGTGGCTGCGCTGATGGGTTCCAGGCGTCCTCGGTGGCCATCGAGTTCCACCTCTCAATATGCCGGCTATTCCGTGCGACCCGGTTGTAGTTGTGCCCGATGTACTCCTCCTGCGGATCAATCCAACACGTTATTAATGGTTTCCACGATGGCGTGAAAGTAATGTGACATGTAGAGACATACCCATGGGAGCTTTCGGAGTCTGCCGGAGGCGGTGGAGGAAAGACTGCCGGTACCCAAATTGGCCCGAACGCAGCTCGGAGAGTATGGCTCAACGGCACTCATGCACGAGGAGGAAGCATTTCGTCATCCAATCTTGAGGCTCCCCGTGCACAGATTGGAGATACGGCCTCCCGACGCAACCTCCGTCGCGGCACTGGGTGGAAAAGGATCCCACGTGACTGTGGCCCGATGTCAGGAAGTCTAGGTTCCCCACGAGACGAGGGTAGGAGCCGCGGTCTGATTCCTGGGCCCATCGGAGTCTGCCATGCATCCATTTGTAACCCAAGGTTGGCCTTGCGAGTGGATGCACGTTAGCTTCATCGACGGGCCTTTGGGTAGTACCTGCGTTGACACTCTTGGTCGCGCTATGGGTAGGTACGACCAGGACCACAATCAAGAAGCGAGGGGCACCCTCCCATTATTGAAGTTGGCTGTGACCGGCGGCAGGCCGCACACATCTCGCGATATGTGTCTGCGAGAACTGCCGAGCCCCAGCTATAGAAGTCTGGTGCTGCATCTTCTCGCACTTTGCTCGGCTAATTCGAGCGACCCAAACGAGGTGGGGGCAGCGGAATCACCATTTCCGTTTGTAAATAAAATTCCTGCAAGGAGGAAATAGAGGTACACCTCGAAATGCCTATTTATCGACCCGAGTCGGCGTTTTGAGACATGGTCCACCTCCGGAGGCTGTCGAGCCATGTGAAAGAGACTCCTGATCACGATTCCCGTGTTCGTTGTGCCAAACCTGCATCGAAGAAAATCACATGTTAGGAAATCACGTTAGCTCCCAGATAAGTGCGGTCGGTGTGCTTTCACATTTATTACCTTTCCTCTACATAGTTCTTCCATGCCTCTTTGGAGGGCTTGCGCACTACGAGGGGTTTAGGAAAGTGGAAGGCCAAATAACATGGCGACATCTTTGAGGGTCACCGTCATCTCGCCGAAGGGAGGTGGAAAGTATCGTCTCCGGGCGCCATCTGTCGACCAACGGTGATAAGGGCCCCGTCCGATCTAGGCATCGGGGTCCACTGGTCCCCTTCCTTCAGTAGGTTCCTTCGTAGGCTCCACGCACCATAAATGCGAAGCTAACGAGGCCCGTCCGTCCCAGGCGTATATGAACCGAGGGTCCAATCTCTTGATGTTCACGGGAGCCACGCATGCGGAGAGTGTTAAGCTGCAAGGACAAAGCAAGTAAGCGTCGCGAGCATAACGAAGGTGCGTGACGCTTGCGATGCGTTACGACGATGTAGTAATGGCGTTACCGTCTGGCCGGAGGCCCACTTCCGGGCCCTGTGGTCGTCATCATACTTCGATCGCAACAGCTCTGGCAACTCCATCACAAGCCTGCATAATCTCCAGGGAATGAAACAATGAAATACGAAAAAATAACATCAGAAGAAATTTCAAAACCACTGTACATACCCAAAGAAATTTAGGTTCATAAATTACATAACTGAAATTTCACGAAGAGAATGCAAAAGGAAGGTAGTAGGAAGATGTTGCATGTCTAAGCGTATAGTTGAAATATTACATTGGACAACATCACCCTCTGTTTGGGCAGCTTCTACGGTCATGCCATGCGCTGCCAGATCACGGCGGCGCCGAAGGCCATCGTCTCGCTGAGACGCATCCATGTCACCCTCAAACCGCGCGAACGCGATCTACCCGGCGATCGCGCCTTAGTGTGGGGTACGGGAGCCACGTAGGGGTTCGGAGGTCTTGTAGTTGTTGCCGACGTTGAACGGTTCGGAAATGCCCCGTCCATGTTGCTCTAACGGCATCCATACGGTAGTACGGTGTGACATATTGTGTGCCGTCGTTGCCCCATGTCACGGCACGCTGCTAGCACGCGTCGCGGCGGATGTGCTCTAAGCGAGGCTTGTTGCATGAGCAGGTCGCCTCATACGGGCGGTGGCATCTACGGTTTGTGTCCCCGCGGAGTATCCCGAGCGGTGCTTGCGCTTGCACTCGGCGAGAAAAATGTTCTGCGCAGGTCCATCATGCGGCGTGCGGTGGAATTGAGCTTTACGCCTCACGGCCATTTGTAACAAAGCCTCGACACGGGAGCGAAGGTTGAGCCGCGGTTATACGCCGCCCTTTGCCGATCAACAAAGTATTTCGCGGTCCTAAAAATGTGAGCTCAATGATTGAGCAAATGGGTAGGCAACGAGCCCCCGCGACACATTGTTGTACGACTCGGCGAAGTTAAATCGTCATGATGGAGTATCTGCGAAGAGAAGCATACCGCTTAGGTGGAAAAGAGTGCTTTGTCAAATGATGTGCTACCGTACTAGAGAGGGCATTATCTTCACCGAGCACCATTTGTATCGTGCGCCCAGGCCCATCTCTCGGCGGGTTTACGAGCTATCCATTGAGCGAATGTCATCTTGCGCCGTCACGGAGACCTCCGAGCCACCAATTACTGTGTGCCCTCAGTGGTCTCTTCCGCCACAGTTCCTTTGGCGCTCGTTCATTTGGTTAAATATCGTATCGAACTTGCGCAGCTTGGTTTTGCATGCATAGGGTTTTGAATAGCTTCACCATGTTCTTGTTCCTGCACATGGTGTACTGAGTTCGCCTCAAGGTGACGCATGCACCATCTACGCTGAACGTCTCTCCACCGGGCAATGGCAATCTTCATCCTCCGCCATTCTATCGAGGGCGTTCAGCAGCCCTGCATTACGGTCCGATACGACGCACACACCGGCCTATCCCGCACCACACGGGTCTTCACCAGGGCGAGGAACCGAACCGGTATCGTTGCTTTCGCCCTCAACCACGGCGAAAGCCGCGGTAGTAGCTGGTTGTTTGCATCGGCAGCTAGGGCGGTGAGTAAGTGCCATTGTATTGGCCGGACAGTAAATGTCCCATCCACGCATATAACAGACGGCGATTCTTTGAATGCCGTGATGCACGGACCGACGCCCGAACACCCTGAGGAGGTAGTAGTGTTCTCGGAAGCGATCGTTCCATCGGGAAGAAGCTGCACGGGTTAAAGCAATAGCATATTCGGAGCCGGGTTTGTTGCAGCTATCCGCCTTAGTAGTCGTGGAGCCCAATTGAATGACTCCATAAAACTACCAAACAGCATTTTCAAAGCCATCCGCTTTGCTCGCCAAGCTTGCAAGTAGTTTATGGACATCCCTGTCTGCTCGCATCTCGGCAATTATGGTTGCGGGCCTGAGGCTAATGTCGGCCTTCAAAGACGTCTAACGAGATTTTGCGCGATGAATCTTGATTTCACCACACCGCTTGTGTTCGAACAAGCGCCTGCGTGCATGTGTGCGGTGTGTACCGAGTTATAACGAAATGGTGTCGATGTTTAGGCGGTTCGCCTGAACATAGTATTCGCCTTTGCTGCCCTTTCTTACATTTAAGCTCGAAGCGGTGTGCAGTCCGAGCGAGTCACACTGATGGTCACGCCGGTCAAGACCAGCGTAATTAGTGCAGAAGTGCATCGCTTCCTCCTTTGTCGCAAACTCCTGCTCGAGTTCTATATCGCTATGGTCTTGCCCACGCCTAGAAATATCCTCCAAGCGGGCCAGAACACAGTCGGCCGGGTTCAGCAAGTGCAAAAATGCGATTGCTGGCCCCGGGTCCTCATCTTCGTCAGGACCGTCACCATAAGTAGGGTGAGGGTCATCCGCTAGGGCATCCGCATCAACCTCAGGGACGGGCGCATCCATCTCGCCAGTCCCTGCCAAGCCCCCTTGAGCGGGGACTTGCTGCGAGCTCATCGCAATTTCCTCTTCGGGCTCGGGTTGTTCGTCCGCATTGACCCCCATGTCCTCCTCATGGGCTCGGCTCGTCCCTGCCTCCCCAGCGGGGGTGCGAGGGACCAGCTTCACGTGAACACCTAGTGCGAACCCTTCCTGTGCGGCCTTCTCCATGTAGAACTGCCAGGCACTCGTTCTACGGAGCTCGAATAGGCTGTACACGTAAAGCAAGCTATTTGGCACTACATGGGGCCTAACCCCATCTACCACGAGCTTGTACAACGTACGGTCAACACTAAGAGCGCGTGCAACCGCTCTTGCTACTGTACGCAACTCTATCGGTGGATTTACAGTTGTCTCTATGTGTGCACAATTATGCATCTTGACAAATGGGCCACTGCAATTTTCTGCTCCCCATGCCATATATGAAGCGGGATCGCCATCGAGGACTGTAGAAATACATAATTGTAGTCAACAATAAATGCACACACGCACCGCTAACATCTTTAAACGTATTGGCATTACTCAAATTTTAATTACGAAAGCATTAATGTTATGGTTACGTACAGTTGAAATGTATGCCAACATATAATTATGTATATGTTATATAACATACTAGCACAACACATATGCAGTTTATTAAATCCTAAAACCACATTCCACACTCATAATATCATGTAAAATACTACTACACAGAAAGGCATTGTATACTTTACATTACAGGTTCGTACAAACTAAGTAAAACAAATATACGTACATAACAAATTAATTTGCTGTTTTTTCGATATTTTTGTGCGCATGTAATTCCAGGTGATACGATTAATTCGCAATTTTTATGGAATGCGGGGATTTATCTACCGGGTACGCAATATATGGTTTTTACTAGGAGAAACGCATGCATACATACATTTCATCACAACAACATAAGTATGGTAAAACTGTGCTACCAGCATGATATAAGGGGAGATGCTTGCCTTTCTCTGAGTTTCCTGGAACGGCGTTGAGGTCAACGTGTGCGGTCTCTGTAGTGTCGGTACCTACACGAAGCAAAAACAACAATACGAAGTCCAATAAGTAATAAGGGAAAATAGCTTACAATGGTGCGGAACTTCGGCCCTCCAATATTTAAGTCGGATTAAGTGGATACTTTGGTTCGAGTTGTAAAGTTCAGAAAGGAGGTCAACTCCTTTCGGGTCCAAGTAGATATTACGTCCAAAAAAACAGTACTTCGCTGCAGCGAATCATCATGCGAAATAAATACAGTTCAACGTTCGAGCATAAGCTCGGCAGAGGGTCCTGACCTCTGCAGAGACTCCTTTCGGGTCAAAAAAATTAAGTCAGATTAAGCAACAACTTTGGTTCGAGTTATTAGGTTCAGAAAGGAGGTCAACTCCTTTCGGGTCCAAGTAATGATTACGTCCAAAAATAAATACAACAATACGAAGTCGAATAAGTAATAAGGCAAAATGACTTAACACAATCCAGAACTTCGTGCCACCAATATTTAAGTCGGATTAAGCAGCAACTTTGGTTCGAGTAATTAAGTTCAGAAAGGAGGTCAACTCCTTTCGGGTCCAAGTTGTGATTACGTCCAAAAAAAACACAGTCCTATGCTTAAGGTGAAGATCGTGTGAAATACAGACAGGCCGATGGTCATCGGAGGGTCCAGCCCCAGGCGACACAAGGTTACCTCGAGAGGAGTCCCAAAATAAGGTTGTTAATTCATGTAATATTCTTACTTACGTAAACATTTTTAGGTGTCACGGTTAATTCACATTCTCCGCACAAAATATCACATAGATTACTGCTACACACATAATGTCATAATAGCATTGTACTAATGTTTCCTAATACCGTCGTAACATTTCACTATAGCATAACACTACACTGTCCTCAACAATAATACATTGCATAAACGAAAATACGGCAATCTAACCTAACAAGTTGGTCACTAAAACTGCACTGACCAAAACATGCTATTATTTATGAAGATTTGTAACTAACCTTCTCCAAGTAGTACAGAAGATCAAAAATCGAAGCTTTCAACCAATAAATGTTAAATCAAAAATACCTCGCAAGATAAAAATCATGTATGAAATAAACAAAAATTATTAAACTTTGTGAAAAATAAACAAACCACACAAGATTAAAGTAGGTCGCCATATATAGGGTGTTAATTGAATGTAACACATGCGTACATACATTTCTTCATAACAACTTAATCGGCTAACATAGTGGTATGAACATGATTGAAGGAGGTGCTTGCCTTGCTCGAAGTTTTCTTCGGTCCGCAGACAAAGTTCGCGTAGTGCGCTATCTGCAAGGTCGGTATCTACATGAAGCAAAAACCACAATAAGAAGCGAAATATGTAATAAAGCAAAATAACTTACCAATGTCCAGAAGCCCGCGCCACCCATATTTAAGTCGGATTAAGCGGCTACTTTCGTTCGAGTTGTAAAATTCAGAAAGGAGCTCAACTCCTTTCGGGTCCAAGTAGTGCTTACGTCCAAAAATAATAACAGTCCTTCGCTTAAGCGAATAATCGTTGCAGTGGAAGCTCGCCAGAGGGTCCTGACCTCTGGGGATACTCAGACACCCAAAAGATGATTGTTACTTTATGCAAGAATATTTAATTGAACTTTTTGTATGGAATGCGGGGGCATATCTACCAGGTTCACAGTATAGGGCATATCTACCAGGTTCACAGTATAGAATACTTAATACAAACATTTGTTCAAAACAACAAAACCTACGAAAAATTGTAGTATGAACATGATTGAAGGAGGTGCTTGCCTTGCTCCGAGTTTTCGGGAACGTCGTCGGTACCTACACGAAACAAAAACAACAATATGAAGTCACGTGGCAAGAAGTAGTAAGGCAAAATGATTGAACTTTGCGATAATTTCAAAAAACTATAACCACCGACTAATTAATCTTCTGTTTTCGCGCTCTCGATTTGTTGGCCTTCCCTTCAAGATCCCAGAACATGCACTACAATACAATCTGCTCTCACACTCTTCTCTCACACTCTGCTCTCGCACACTGCAAGGAGAGCGACGCAGCACCTCCATTTATAGGCTCAAAAGTCATTACTGCTACGTTTACATTAATCACGATTTATGTTACGCATAATCACGTCGTTTATTCTTAATTACATTGATTACAACCAAATTTAGCCGTAAACTGTACTTTATGCTGCATCGGATACGAACTCGATTTGACTTGACGTGATATGTCGTGCTATTTCAACCACCGTTCCCTGTTTCTCCCACATGCATGCTGCTTTCGGTGGCAAAAGCATCCAGGCAATGGCATTAGCAACCAAAAAACGAGTACCAATGCGTCATTTCTCCCACGCGGCAGGGTTGCACGCGCGACGCGGCAGGGGCTCGGGCGACGAGGGTCGCCGCCTGGTCGCCGCGCAGTCGACGCGCAGGGGGCCAGGGCCGGCGACGAAGGTGGCCACCTGGCTGCCGCCGTATGGGGTAAATTGGCGGCGGCCAGGCCTGGCGTGGCGAGGCGGGCCGGGATGGCTGCCACTGGCTGCCGCCGTCCCCTGTGGGCGGCAGCCCGAGGGCCATGGGGCCGTGGGAGGGCGGGCTGCTGTCTTTGCCGCCACCTGGCTGCCAGCCGTCCAATAGCGGCAGCAGGTGACGCCAGCGCCCGGCCCGTGACGTAGCCCGCATGGCGTCACGGTGTTACTTTCGATATTTTTTTTAAATGTTGTATAATTTTGAAATTTCGTATTACATGTTGTATATTTGAGCCATTGTGCCGAGATGTATTAGGTTTTTTTTCTAAAGGCATACCTGTTACAGGAAGATGTCAGGTAAACGAGTGAAGTGAACATGAGTAAAGCATCATATCTGTAGATAAAAATACTCTATGCTAAACTCTATTATAATATATTATTTATCATGGACACAAGGAGCTACGTCCCTACAACATCCCAACGCGGGGAGTCATGCTTAGAGTTGGGCATTGGGCCGTGCTTTTTTGGGCTAGCCCGAGGCACAGAAGGCACGGCCCGATCCAAGCCCAAATCAGCACGTAAGAGTGCCATGCTGTGCCAATCTGGTATTGTAGCTCAAGCTGTGCTAGGCCCAGGAACCGGGCACGACTGGCGACACATTCGTTTGCGCCGAGTCCATGCGGGCATGGCACGTCAGCCCATCGGCACATCGGCAGCACGCCAGCCTATCAGCACGGAGCCACTACCATGGTCTACGGCAGGGCACGGCAGCCCGTAGCAGCCACTGCTACCTCGCCTTGCCCGCCATGCCATGTCGCTCCGATTGCCTTGCCTGATGCGCTGCCCGTCGCCGAAGGGGAGGAGGGAACTGAAGCCAGAGGTGAGACGGGAGCTGTGTAACACCCCGGCATCTAGTATGCCCGGGATGTCACCAAACATGATAGACACAACATCTAAATGGCACAAATAAAGGTAAATTACAGCAAAGGTGCAAGTGCTAAAACCAAAAATTTCGGCAGCATCTCCTTTGTTTTTCCATGATTTGAAGCAACAACAATAATATGGCAATGTATAGCATAATATGAGACATCTAAAACAGCAATAACAATTGATATGGCAACATCTTACATATAAAATAATGAATCCAACCACTCCAAAATTATAACGAAGCAAAAGATGAACTTAAGCACACAATCAAGCCATACTCCAAGTTTCATGGCACTAATCTTATTATTATGTCTCCAAATGATAAAAACTGTCTATGTGTGAGGAGCTACGTGTAGAAGTGTAGCTAAACCCCTTTCTCGCATGCCGGTTTCATGGTACCTAAAAACAACATAAGACACAAGCGTGAGTTCATCACTCAGCAAGTATATTGCAATGGAACAAAACGAACAGTTCAATGCTAATATCTCTATATATCATGCTTAACATTATAACCATGTTCAAATCTCATTGTACACATCTTATTATCATCATCATGTATGCAATGCAATGCACATATCTCCTCAAAGCATATACCGGTATTGCCGAGTGCACACCCGTCGGCGTGCACCCTCTTCCCCTTCCATCCCGTAGATGGAGGGTGCCTACTCCTCGCTTCCATTCACAACTGTGGATGGAATCACGAGGTAGGTCTTATTCAATGGCGCTCCGGATTAGTCATAACTTTCTCACCGACCTTACCGGACTAGTTATGACTTTCTCACCGACCTGGCTAGTTCTCATGCCATGTATGCAAATATGTCATAAACATACACAACTTGCACATAAACTCAACTAATCATTGCATAGCCTCATAATAAATCATTTTCATCTTGTCGCAAGCAAGAGTCAATCATGGCATCATATCATAAAACATGTGTAAACCATCTCATTATCAAACATTACAGCTCCCGAAGCCGCAACCACAACAATACACTTGCCTTCAACCGCGGGCGATGGATTGGTGAGAGGATGAGGGCACTCCCGGGGTCACACCACCTGCACATAGGTACCACACACTCAAAACGTGCCCTCAAAACAGTACAAGAACGATTCCCTACCCCGACTTCGCAAACAACCCCTAAAACCCGAAAACAGAGAATCTGTCCCTACGGGACAGCGGGCTTCCAACTAGCATAACTTGAGTTCTACAACTCCAAATTAAGTAAACGAGTACATTTTCTCGTAGCTTAGGAAATTTCCTAGCTTTTTCTAAGTATTGGGAAAAACTGATTCGGCCTCTAAAATTGACTAATCTACAGATCAACACGATCTGTCCCAATCACGTCATAGTTTTGAACACGTTCGGTAAAACAGCCATAGCTTTCAAACGGATGATCAGAATTTCTTGTTCTTGGTGTCCACTGAAAGGTATTGAAATTACCTACAACTTTCTCAACAGGCGGACGACCAAATTCCGAATTTAAAATTACGAAAACTTAAGCCTTAGGTCAGGGTGCAAATCTGCCCGAGGACAGAATGTGGGACAGCAATGCAATCTCCCTAATCTCATCTAGGAATAGCACCTAAACACCAAATTTAACCATGGAATTACCCATCTAACAGCACCTAGACCACTCCAAACAAGACCCCAAATCTGTACCTCTTCTTGATGGATCACCCGGTCGACGAACACCTCCTCCTTGCGACCTGATCTCTCCTCCAATCGCTGGGAACGCCGGAATCGCCGAGAACGCCGGATCCTCTTGGAAGGAGAGCTCCCGGACAGCAAGATCGCGTGGAGGGAGATGCTCTAGGACCGGCTAGAGGAGGGGAGGGAGGTGGAGAGGAAGGGGGAGGGGTGGAGGCGCAAGGGGGTGCTAGGGGGGTGGCGGCTAGGGTTAGGGAAGGAGGGGGGCGCACATAGGGCAGGGCTGGCGCATGGGAGGGCCTTTTGGCAGGAAATTTCCCCCCTTGGGCCCCAAACACTCCCCCACCAACGCCCCACTACATCCCCCTAAGGCCCAACTAGCTCCCGCTAGACCCAAACTTCCCCGGAAGGCCCAAATTCTCCTCCAGAAAGGCCCAAACTCACAGGGAAGGCCCAAAAACATGATACAAAAAAAATCGTACCTTAAAACCGACATTGAAAAAGTCTCATACCGTCATTCCATGGTGTCACAAGCTGGAGCTGGAAGGGAGATGGGAGGAGGGAGGTAGGAGACAGAGGGAAGGAGGGAGGCGGCGTGGAGGGAGAGGGAGAGGGAGGGGTGTGGGGGCTTGGGAGGGAGAGGGAGGGAGAGGGAGTGGCACACTAGCGTGGGGAGGAAGAGGGAGAGGGGGTGGTGCAGTTGGCGCCTGGCGTGGGGAGGAAGAGGGAGAGGGACTGAGGGAGAGACTAAGAGGGAGAGTGGTGGCTGGTGGGTGGGCTGGCGACTCAGGAATCGAAGGGGTGGCATGGCATGGGAATTAAAGGGTCAAGGGGCAACTGGCTGGAGTGAAAAAGAGGTAGAGAGAGAGAGAGAGGCAAAGGAGAGGAAGAGGGAAAAAGAGAGGGATATTTTTCATATTTTTATTTCCCGCAGCTCGCAGACTATAATGTTCAGCAATAGATTGACAGTGATATAATGTGAAACGTGATGTAAAGTTAATTTTAACGTCTGGCTAATTTCATCTTGCGTGTGATTTTCAGATTTCGCCCTCCCACACTTGAGTGCCTGATGCATTTCAACAAGATAGAGAAAATGAGGGACATTGATGCGACATGAAATGACTCGACGCGACATAAAGAGAGGAATTCCCATGCTTGATTTCAAATTTTGAATGGTCATTTGCTCGTTAATCGCTATAAAATTAGCCTGATGCTCATTTGTTCAGCATATTTTGCAACATCCCTCTCGCTCTCTTTATTTTTGCTCAGAACATTCTGCTTGCTCTCTCTGTTTTTGCTATCTCTTTTTGCTCTCCCTCCATGAAACAAAATGTTTCACAAGAGCAGGAGAACACACCCTCACTCTCCAAGTTCCCCTTGCTAGGATGAAGAGATTGATCCGTGCCAACTCTCCCCCAGCATGGGAGACTATGGCATGGATGACTGTCATCTAGACGGTACACACGGCATCAATGATGTCTCGTACATTTTGGATGCACCGAGCTCCAATGCTACCGCATCAGTGCATCCGGGATAAGCACCGGTATCGGCACCGAGCTTGGATGCTGTTACATTGATGCAATAGGGACGGATGTCCATATTCAGCACTCGACGGGCGTGGTGCTGGCAACACATGGACAGAACTGTCAAAATTGTGGATGGATGTGAGATTGTGTATGAAATTATGGTTGGATGTGAGATAGTGTATGCTATTTGCAAATACTATTAAACTAAATTGTCTGCACGTGAATGTGGTGGAACAGGTCATCTAAAGAGACACGCGGAGACATGCTTGAAGAAGATATCGGTAGGATGAAGGCCGGGCGAGGGCGTCTAGACGTAACTCAACTTCAACACCGACAGTTCGGTAAGTACGTGGGTATACAACGCTGATGTAGCTAAAGACAAAATTGCTTGTTACATAGTTACGGAGGATCTTCCACTTAGAATGGGTGAGAGATCTAATTTTGAAAGAATGGCGCAACGTGGTTCCCCCCCCCCCCCCCCAATACCAATTTGTTAGTGGAAGAACAACTACACATGACATTTATAAAATGTTTACAGATAAACTAGAAATGTTAAAACAGACTTTTATGGCAGCTAGTTTTCCATTTGCCTTAACATCAGATATATGGATTTCCTCACATCAAAGAGCAGCTTATTAGTGTTGTTGCGCATTACTTAGATAACAACTACATACTAAACAAAAGGGTCATAGGGTTTAAGCCAATCTCTTAGTCACACACCGGAAAGGTTATCACTAACCATGTACTTAAGGTTATTACCAACTTTAAAGTAGAAAGTAGAATTATTTATCACTCTTGATAATGCATCAGCTAACATGACGACTATAGATTATCTCTCACTGCATCTCGAGACTTATGTTGGAGGTTTTGTACTCCACCAGTGATGCGTATGCCACATTATTAATCTTATTGTGCAAGTAGGTTTGGTTGTAATGAAAAATAGTTTGCATAACATACGCAAAGCTATCCAGTTTGTTAACGATTCGCCTGTAAGGTTTGCACAGTTCTCAGAGTACTATAGGGTCAATGTGGAATAACTGAGGTCGGGGTCCTTTAAAGGAGCCCACGGCCGGCCTGCTAGAGGGTACCGGGCCACAAGGTTGCCACGGTTTCACGCGGACAAGACCGCAGGTCAACCCTTCTTCGAGGCCCACGGCATATCACCTGCCCGACCGGACTCCACCCCGCGACAGAACGCCTCTGCATAAAGTAGGGCGCATGGTCTGACGCCCACAGCCTGACACCAACTAACCCTGGCGAATCGACAGGCGTGGGTCGGGAAAGTGGAGAGCAGATCCTTCGGTGGCAGCTGAGCCAGACGGGTGAGGACAAACGGGATACTCATAGCCCAACCTAATGTAATGCCAGGTGGCACCCCCGTGTAATATTTCCTCCCCCCAGTATATAAGGCGGGAGGGGCAACCATGTAGAAAAGGGGGAAGAAAAAGAGAAAAAAGAGAGGAGACTCATATCAACAAGAACACAGGACTAGGGTATTATCTCCACCGTGAGAGCCCGAACCTGTCAAAAAGATCAACCTCGCATCCTGTGTTTCCATCTTGCTCTGATCTCGCACGAATCCCCTCGAATCACAAATCTCATTGCCGGCGGAACCGATCGTCGACAGTTGGCGCGCCAGGTAGGGGCTCGTGTCAAGATCTCCGTTGAGCTTGATGGCTGCAACGAGCGGAGTCTCCACAGTTTTCTCCCTGGGTCAGGTTTTCCGCTTCGGAAGCCTGGTCTTTATCGCCAACAGCCTTGGGAATCTTTCCCTCTCTGAGGAGGCCGCGTTCCAGCATGGCGAGGTCTCCGAGGAGCCATCGTCGCGACTTCCACGTGGATCGGGAGGTCCCCCTGTCTCGTGCACAAAAGCACTGAGCAGGGGACTGAAGACCCGGTCCCGCCAGGGAGTCGGATCAACAGATGCCGAGTTGCGAATGGTGGGTGTTCTCACCGCCAAACCACTCGGCACCTCCGAGCGCCTGGGGCTATCTTCTTCGGCCTCGCCCAGCTCACCGGCCGAGTCAGAAGAGAGCCTTGAGAGTTGCTGGAATTTCCGCAGGGTCTGCGTGATCGAAGGCTCGCAGGCGGATTCACAACAACGCCTCGACGTCTCGGGGGCCGCTGATTTGGATGGCGGCCGAAAGACAGAGCTGGACGCGCGGGCACGTGCCCTACGAGACCGCGCCCGCGGTGTCAATGAAGACATTCTGCAGGCCAAGATGGGGGACCAAGCGGTCTTCCATACTCCACAACAGAATATCGTCGCCTCCAAAACACTCTTGGATACCTTGAGCCCCATGCTGGAGGCTGGTAATCCAGCCTCCCCGATCGTGGCCCAAGTAAAGGCCATGGTGACGGCGGCAGCGATCCAGCAGGCTCAGACCGACCAGCCGGCAAAGGTGCAATCACGCACTCCGGCGAGAACCCAGACGGCTAGCAGTCAGCCGGGTCGTGAAGCCCCCCATCGGGGACGTTATATTCCTCCCTGCGGGGACGACTTGCGCCACAGCCTCAACCGCGACCTTCGTTCCAACCTCGACGCCAGGCACCACGACCGAGAGAGGGAGGAGCAGCGCCGTCATGCTGACGAGTACGAACGTTTCGGCATCCTTCCAAGAGATTGCGACGCGCACCAAGCCCGATCCCCTCTGCGTCGGTCACCGCCCGGGAGTTGTCGCGGGGTCATTGAAGGGGTTCGTGCGTTTACCCCTCACCTACGCCGAGTGGTCTGGCCTGATGGGTTTGACCCCAAGGGCATCACTAGGTTTATGGAGAGATGGACCCAAAGGCTTGGTTACAGGTGTACGCTGTAGGATCGAAGTATACGAATATAGCAATCAGAGGGGGGTGAATGATTGTGCGGAAGCTAAAACCAAATTCTTGATCTATTAAAAGTTCACCCCAAAACAAAACCAAATAATTGCCTTGTTTTCGACAAAAATAGAATGATAGAGGTTCGGTAAAACAAGAATTCCCGAAGATCCAACTGTTAGATTGATCTGAAATTTGGACACCAAAAACTAGATTCCAATATGAATCGAACCCAAAAAGAATCAGCTCGATCGGACTTACGGATCGAAAGTTATGAACCTCGTAAGCTTGCTGTAACAGAAGATGACGAGAATTAATCTAACCAAAATTTCAAGATTAAACAAGAACGACAAAAGTTTAATCAACTAAACTTAGATAAACCCTAAATCAATTCTCTAGAAAGGTTTTGATGAATCAAATCAAGATGAACCTCAAAGAACAAAAACCAATCTAGAACCAGAACAAGCATGCAACCAAAAACCAAAACAGAGACACATCAGAGCAACGCGATTCAGAGTAACGCAAGGATCTGGAAGAATTGATCTTTATTTCTTTTGTCTAAAGTACTCTCATCAAAAGAGTACAAACCCTAAAAACTGAGCCCAAGCTCTCAATGCGCTCAGCTCTACTTGATTCGATGCACTTCAACAGGAGACAACCCCTCCTATTTAAAGGAGCAAAACACAAGGAGTTCTGAATACAATTCCTAATCAAGAAGAAGTACGTATACAACTCCTCTTGGCCCAACCTGGCCGAGTACAACTCTTGCACGCGTATGGCAACCCTACCATACTCACGTGACTAACACTTTGCACGCGAATGACCTCCTGCCATTCTCACGTGACTAACCATTCTTCATGTGCACCATTCTCTTAGCCCGAACGTCCCGCATGACATCCTTGACCACCAAGACCTCAGTTCCTCCTGAACCTAGTCCCGAACCTCAGTTCCTCCATGAACCTATGTAACACCCCAAAATTTTACTTTTCCTAAATTCATGTGTGATTTGGCACTTTGGTGAATTTTTGGAATTTTCTGGAATTTATTTGGATTTATTTGGAAATTATTTGAATTTATTCCATTTTGAAATAATTGAAGAATTTAATTTTGCAAATAAATTTTGTTGGAAATATTTTATTTGAGCCCAAAATGATCCAAAGTATTTTCCGAATTTTTCCGAATTTTTAGTCATTTGCTATTTTTAATGAATTAAATGAATTACTAGGAATTATTTTAAATATTAAATCGCTGGAAAATCAAACTGGGTCAAGAAATCTTGTTCATCAGGCCAGAGCCGAGTCGGACTTCGAGTTCGAGTCAGGCCAGAACCCACGTGACTCGGCCAGAACCATCCTAACCCTAATCAATCCCAGCCGTTGGATCAAGATCCAACGGTGAGATCCGCCTGCACGGTTCGAGCCCGTATCCGGCCGGATCCGATCGCGCCCGTCGCGATCGTGGCGTTGATCGTGCCACGTGGGCCGGTGAAGTCGTCGTCTTCGCCGAGGACCGAGCCGGACTCCGCCGCCGCGCCGCGCCGTGTAGGATTAGGTTTCGTCTAGGGCACGAACGCCGAGGCTATTTAAAGCGTGAGACGTCCCCGAGGTTGCCCTCATCCTTGCGCACCCGTTCCCCCGAGCCATCTCGCCTGAGCCGCCGCCCGTTGAGCCGCAATCGCTCGCCAGGAGTTGTCTCTTCCCTCCGCCAAGGTTTGCGCTGCTTTCCGCTGCCGTCAGTCGTCTTCCGCCAGAAGGAGCTGGATCACTGGGATCCCGCGACGAGGCGCACCGAAGGACCCTTCATCTCGCCGAGCACAACCGGAGCAGGTCGGGCTCGTCGTCGTTCTCGTCTCCGTGCCCAAGCTTCGGCTGGAGTACCATCGCCAGGACTCGCGAGCTCGGAAGGACCGTCGGATCCGGATCGGACGCGGTTGAGGTGAGTTCACGTGTTCCAAACCCGATTAGATCTGGGACCGTTGGATCAAGATCCAGCGGTTCACAATCGCCACGCGTCTTGTAGCGGTGCTATTATAGGATTAGATCCGACCGTCCGATCTAGATCGAGCGGCCACGATCATCGAGTGGTTTAACGTGTTAACCCTGGATCTAATCGCGCCGTTGAATTTCAAATCAGCGGTCGTGATTGCGCCACGTGTCGGGAAGTTGGACCGGCAGTGGCCGAATCCACGCTGGGCGTCAGTGTGTAGACCCGACACGCGAGGCCCAGCGTGTCGAGGGCCCGCATGTCGATGGTGACCACGCGCCCGGCGTCACCCATGACGTCACAGTGGAGTCCCACATCGACGACTGTGGTGAGCCCCGCTGACGTCAGCGATGACGTCACCCGAGTGGTCCCACATGTCAGTCTCACGTGGAGTCGTGGACCGAGTCCACGGTGGACCCGAGCCGAGCGTGGACCGAGTCCATGGACCGGCTGACGTCAGCCAGCCAATCGGGGAGCGACACGTGTCCATGCTTTGACGCAATAATTAATTTCCGAAAAAAGAAAATGATTTAATAAATCGGTTTAATAATTGATTTGAATTTCAAAACTTCAAACGCTTATAACTTTTGCGTTTCAACTCCGATTTGAGCGATTCAAATTTCTAAATTTGTATAAAATTGAGATCTACCTAAATATGAATTTTATTTAATTTTTGGACTAAAGTTTTTCTCTGTAATATTAATTAATTGATTATTTAAACTTTAAATAATCATAACTTTTGCGTTTTAACTCCAAATTTAGTGATTCAGTTTCTAAAAATCCAGAAAATTATGTTCTCTCTGTTTATGGATTTTATTTGGAGTTTTGGGATGTTTTTGCCTAGTGTTTATTTGTGTATTAAGCTATTTGCACGCTTTACGAGTAGGCGTTGAAGTGCTTGGGAAGGATTCGAGGAGAAGTGTTGACTCAGGATCCAACTCAAGACCAAGAGCAAGTACTTTTTGAAGGCAAGTTGTGCTTTGACCATGTTGATCCTATTTGAAATCTATTTTGATTTAAACTATTGCATGCTAGATCAATTAGAAAGATACTTTGTTTAAACATGGGGTTAGATAAATACCAATTTCTTTGTATGACACCGTGATTATCTAAGTATGTGCCATGATCCCTTGTCACCCTAGTTGTGGATTACTAGTTGGACATTATTAAATTGCCAACATGGGTTTAGACCGTTGTAGTATCGCTTGGAGCACACTTTCACGTGCTCATAACATGATTTTGGACAATCAAATGTTAATATTGACTTAATGATATCTTTGAACCTGTTTTGGAAAAGTATCATGTGATGTTGATGGCACGTGGTGCATGGTAATCAAGCGGGGTTTGATAAAATGATTTCGACCGGGCATGTGGCAAGAGTAATCAATTGGGCCGATTGTGGCATTGGGAGTGTTGATTTGGTTTTTCGGGTAGTCTTGCCCTGGTCACTCTAAGGACTTAACCTTGCAAGCCTTTGAACTGGTCATACTTGCAACCACATGGCTGGAATGGGACGGCCCTAGTTGACTAAGTCGCTAAGGACTCACTTGTGGAGCCTCAGGGTGTCGATTACACCGTTTGTGTGATTGTGCGGGGCGTATCGTGGCTGTGGCCAGGTACCCATCTAACGGTGTGTTGGTCCCATACTTCGCCTTGGCTAAGGGAAGGATGGTGTAGAACCTGACCAGGAGAGGACCACTGTGTTGTTTGAGGCTTCCGGAAGGCTTTATTCACGAGGAACTCGCCTTTGTGGTGTTTGATTTGTATCTTGTGGGTAAAGTGCATAACCTCTGCAGTGTGGAATCTATTTGAATAAGCCGAGTCCACGGTCTTTGGACAATGCTCGGGAATTACAGTCAAGGGTTAGACTTTACGAAAATAACTTGGATTTGAAAAGTTGGGTTGGTTTAATAATGAAGATGATGGAAATGTGGTTTAGGATGGGGAAAATGTTTATTAAATTTCCTGAAAAGTTATTTATGCTTTACTTATTTCTACTGCTTTCGAATCTACTCTTATTACTTGTCAAAAGCTGTTTACTGCAAATATATCCTGAGCTATTCCTTTGTACCAAGCCATGCATATAGTATATTAGCTTGCATTCTGTGCATGACTTGCTGAGTACCAAGTACTCACCCTTGCCTCAACACAATACCAGTTGAAGAGGAGACTACGCCAGTTTCGGAGGAGGAGTTCCAAGAGGACCCGTCTACTTAGGGATGCGAGCCCGATCGGTTGCTGTGGTATCTTTGGATGGCGCCACGAAGTTTATTTGATTTTCCGCTGCTATTATTTTTCTCTGAATAAGTTTCGCCTTGCAAGGCATATATTTGTAACTCGGCCATAAGGTCGAGTAACCCTTTGATTATTTAAATAAAGTACTTTGATAGTATCGTTTGGTATGATTGTGATATATACCGATGTTAAGACTGTGTGCACTAGCGCGTTCCTGGACTAGTGCTGAATACACAGAGGGTCCGGATTTGCAAATTCTGTGTCCCGGCAGAGGTGGTATCGAGCCATACTTGATCGTAGGCTCAACTCCTAAGCTAGAATGGTCGTAGTGAGGATAAAACCTATTTTCTAAAGCTAAAAATTTGTGAAGACAAGAAATGACATCTCGACTTATCCCCTTCTCTCTTTTCTTGTCTCTTGCTGAAATTTTCCCTTACCTTGTCACAATTTAAAAATTCCGAGTTCTTACGTAAAGCACTCTTGTGACAGATGGAGGACGAGTTCAACTACGGTGATCCAGGAGTTGGTCACGCCAGCGGAACTTTGGCATATGCTACGCACTCTCGGAGATTTTGAGAAGCCCCAATACCAAGTAGAAGTGATCGACAAGCGGGATTGATCAAGGCTTGTGACGTGAGGATTGAGGTACCTGCTAGGAAAAAGGGCCAGGCAATCGCCCGATACAACTGCCTTTGCCGGAGATCTACAATGCGGATGGGTATCCAAGAAGTATCACGACGAGCAATGCGGCACATTACCCGTATTCTCGCCCAGAGAATTGAGAATGCGGTGTTCCGTTACCATCCGCTAGCCAGTTGATAACCTTCTCGACCGAAGGAGATTCAGGATGAGGATGCCGCGGTTACAGTTGGCACGATTTATTGTCGCCCAGAGGATGTACTAGATAATACAAGCAAGGAGCTACGAGAAGGCCCGCAAGGAGATCACGGCGAGAGAAGAACGGATGGCGGGAAGCTCAAGAGTATGTGGCACATCTTCTGCGAAGGATTGACGAGTTGGAGATGACTTTGTACGGACGCACTCCGAGCCGATTACTCGAGCTACATGAGCGGATCCGAGGAGTCGAGATCTCGATGAGGACACGGCTTCTTCGACTACCATAGAGGACACGATTCTTTGGACATGGCAATCGTTTGGCGCCTATGCCACGACCCGCACTCCGTGACGTGGAGGTTCTCTCGATGAGTGAGCATAGGTTCTATAGTGAGACTCCTTCGCCGAGTCGCGTCATAGAATAAAGAGTCACCCTTTAGGCGTTAGACTCTAGAGTTAGTTCGATTTGGATTTTCATTGTTTGCTGAGTGTGCAGTATGTGTTGCAAGGCCCTTAGGCATTGTAAGCAGCCATACCAAGTTATTAATAATAAAGTTGGACCTTAAGGTTACACCTTTCGCCCCGCATAAGTTCCATATTACTTGTCTATTCTTGTTTCCCTCTCATCTCTAAACCTAGAGCAAATCGACAGATGGTGAACACCCGTGGAAACTTTGGAAGCAATGGGAGTGGATCTCGCCCAGCAGAAAACCCCAATGATGGAGCACCAGCACCGCCAGTTGATATGCAGAATTTCGGAGCGTTTCTTGCTGCCCAGACTCAGTTGATGCATGCTATGATGCAACAAATGCAGCACGTCACTGCTCAGGCCACTGCTAATCAAGTTAATCAGGGACCACGCCAGAATACAAGACTATCAGAGTTCATGAGGACTCACCCACCCACTTTCTCTGGGAATGCCAATCCATTGGAGGCCGATGATTGGTTAAGATCAATCGAGAGGAAGCTACACATAGCTCAATGCATAGGAAATGAGAAGGTACTTTACGCTTCTCATCGCTTGGAAGGAACAAATTACCGAATGGTGGGAGAACTTCTGTGCCACGCAGAGAACCCTCAAGATATCACTTGGGAAGAGTTCACAAACAGACATTCCGAAAACTGATATCACGTGCCTGAAGGAATCATGGACCTTAAGAAGGAGGAGTTCAGAGCACTGAAGCAAGGTAATCAGCAAGTGGCCGACTACGAACAAGTTCACACAAATAGCACGCCACGCACCGAGGATGTAGCGACAGATAAGTCCGCATACTGCTTTATGAAGGGACTTAACTCAGATTGCAAGTAGGGTTGATCACCCACACCTTTCCAGATTTCCAAGAGTTGGTGAATAAGGCGCTTATTCTTGAGGACAAAGCGCAAGGAACCGGATGAGAACAGAAGCGCAGGATGCAACAAAGCAAGGATCACGTCGAGAGGAACGCAGCGCTACCGAGAGTTGCACCAAATCAATTCTTCAGATTCCAACCACGAATGCAACAAGGACACCCTCCGGCACCAAGACTCCGCCAATCAACTATCCATCGACCCAGCCCTCGCTGAAACGCTTACTCGAGCGATAAAGAAGGAACAAAGTGAGACAGCTGCTACAATCGCAACGAGCCAGACACTTTGCCAACAGTTGCCCAAAGAAGACAAAGCAGAGTGACCACGGCCGCTTCAATCTAGGAACCACCCAGCTAGGACGCCAAGACTGAGAGCCACACCCTGCACTGTGGTGAGAGGCCGAGTCAACCATATGTCACCGCAGATGCACCTTTGCGAGAATACTACGGACGTCGATCTTTGGGTAAGTTACTTGTTAACTCGATACACCTGCATTTTGTTCGACTCTGGAGCTTCAGATTCGTTTATTTCGCAAGGCTTTGCTACTAGAAATGACTTGAGAATTGCAAGACTTAAGTGCATGCTTTTAGTTCAAACCCTGGTTCCAGAACTCCGAACGGAAGTAGGATGTTCCGGTGAGAATACTAATAGATGGAATAGAATTCCTAGCAAACCTTATAATTTTGGAGACCCGGACCTTAGACGTCATATTGGGAATGGATTGGTTATCCAAGCACAAGGTCACATTGGATTGTGGACGAAGGACTATCTCGATTGAGAGCCCGTGTGGGAAGAAAGTGGAATTTCAAGCCACTTTGCAGCTTAGAGATGGACAGCTGATGGTTAACGATTACCAAGGCAATCGGCATAGAGGATGTCTCGATGAGTGAATGAGTACCCGGATGTCTTTCCCGAAGATCTACCTGGTATGCCGCCGATAGGGACATAGAGTTTGTAATAGAGCTTGTAAGATGCACAAGACCGATAGCAAAGAGACCCTATCGGATGTCTACCGAGGAGTTGGTAGAGATGAAGAAACAGCTAGAGGAGTTAATGGAGAAAGGATTTATCAGACCGAGTTCGTCGCCGTGGGGAGCACCAGTTTTGTTTGTCAAGAAGAAGGACGGGAGTTTCAGGATGTGCATTGACTACCGTGCACTCAATGAAGTCACCGTGAAGAATAAGTATCCGCTACCCAGGATTGATGATTTGTTTGATCAGTTAAGAGGAGCCGGAGTTTTCTCCAAGATTGATCTGAGATCGGGATACCATCAGTTGAAGATCCGATCAGAGGATATTCAAGATCGCATTCTCGTCAAGATATGGACATTACGAGTTTACGCTATGTCCTTTGGGTATCGACGAATGCGCCAGCTTATTTCATGAATATGATGAATAAGGTGTTCATGGAATATTTGGACAAGTTTGTCGTCGTGTTCATAGACGATATCCTAATCTACTCCAAGACAAAGGATGAACATGCCGAACACTTAAGGCGAGTTTTGGAAAAGCTGAGGGAACAGCAACTTTTCGCCAAGTTCAGCAAGTGTGATTTTTGGAAGGACAAGGTGGAGTTTCTTGGACATGTAATGACTGCAGAGGGAGTCGCCGTAGATCCAAGCAAAGTAGAAGCTGTGTTACATTGGGAGCACCAAGACTGTGACCAGTTCGGAGTTTCCTTGGAATGGCGGGATACTACCGCCGTTTCATCGAAGGCTTTTCGACAATCACGAAACCTCTTACGCAATTGCTGAAGAAGGAAAAGAAGTTTGCATGGACGCCAGAATGTGAGAAAGGATTTCAGGAGCTGAAGAAGCAATTGACATCAGCACCAGTGTTAGTTCTACCGGATGTTGCTCAAAGCTTCGACATTTATTGTGACGAATCGCGCCAAGGACTTCGGATGTGTGCGATGCACGAGAATGGAAAGGTCGCCGCTTATGCATCAAGGCGATTGAGGCCGCATGAGGAAAATTATCCGACACATGACTCTAGAGTTAGCGCCGTAGTGCATGCCTTGAGGATATGGCGTCACTATCTCGATTGGAAACAGATGTGAAGTATATACGGATCATAAGAGCCTTAAGTACATATTCACCCGATCGGATCTGAATATGAGGCAAAGGAGATGGCTAGAGTTGATCAAGGACTATAATGTTGGAATCCATTACCATCCGGGAAGGCCAACGTAGTAGCCGATGCTCGAGTCGGAAAAGCCATACCGTGAGTACGTTGCTAGCCACAAGTCGGGATGAGTTGTGTGAGGATTTCCGGAAAATGAAGATTGAGAGTTGTACCTAGCGGATTCTTGGCCGCATTGGAAGTAAAGCCTACTTTAGAGGACCGAGATCCGAGAAGGACGAAGGATGATGACAGGATCGGTAGGATTAAGTCCAAAAGGAGGAAGGCAAGGCAGAGGACTTCAAATTGGATGAAGCAGGCACGTTATGGATGAAGGATCGCATTTGTGTGCCTAACAAAAGGAGTTAAAGCAACTGATTCTGGAAGAGGCCCATGACTCAAGTACTCAATTCATCCACAAGCGCCAAGATGTATCAGATCTGAAGGAGAGATTCTGGTGGCCGAGTATGAAACGAGAAGTTGCCGAGCATGTTGCATTGTGCGACGTATGCCAGAGAGTCAAGGCACTGCATCAGAGACCAGCAGGATTGCTACAACCGCTGAAAATACCTGAGTGGAAGTGGGAGGAAATCGGAATGGATTTCATTACCGGTTTGCCGAAGACTCAAGGAGGTTGTGACTCCATATGGGTTATAGTGGATCGCTTGACGAAAGTAGCCCATTTTATCCCCGTGAAGACCACTGACTCGGAGATAAATTAGCGAGTTGTACATGATCAGGATTGTTTGTTTGCACGGAGTGCCAAAGAGGATTGTATCGGACGAGAGGTACCCAATTTACCTCAAGGTTCGGAATAAGTTGCATGAAGCCATGGGAACCCGTTTAAACTTGATCTGACTTATCATCCCACAGGCGGATGGAGCCAGACCGAAAGGGTCAACCAGATTCTGGAGGATATGTTGAGAGCTTGTGCATTGGCTTATGCTACCTCTTGGGATAAGAGTTTGCCGTATGCCGAGTTCAGTTACAACAATAGTTATCAGGCTAGTTTACAGATGTCACCTTTTGAGGCCTTTGTATGGTCGACCACTGTCGGACGCCATTGAATTGGAATGAGACCGTGGCGAGCGTGTCTTTGGGCCTGATATTCTTCAAGAGGTGAAGAACAGGTCGCCATGATTAGGGAAAGGTTGAAGATAGCCCAATCTCGACAAAAGAGTTATCTTGACAATCGTCGCGAGATTTGAGTTTTGAACCGAAGACTTTGTATACCTCGAGTTCGCCTCTCGGGGAGTTAAGAGGTTCCATGCCAAAGGGAAACTTGCACCCGTTATGTTGGACCATTTAAGATTTTGAGCCGCAGAGGCGAAGTTGCTTATCACCGGAGTTGCCACGATCGTTAGCGAGTACATGATGTATTCCATGTGTCCCGATTGAAGAAGTGTCTTGAGTTCTGAGGAGCAGACACCGCTAGAGTCAATTGAGTTGCAAGAGGATTTGACCTATAAGGAGTATCCGTGAGGATTCTAGACACAATGGATCGAGAAACTAGAAACAAGTCAACCCGTTTAGTAGAGTTCAGTGGAGCAACCATGCAGAGAGCGAAGCGACTTGGGAGCGCGAAGAGGATTTGAAGAAAGAATTTCCAAACCTGTTCTGTAGTAAGCCCTGAATCTCGGGGACGAGATTCTATTAAGGGGGGGAGGTTTGTAACACCCCAAAATTTTACTTTTCCTAAATTCATGTGTGATTTGGCACTTTGGTGAATTTTTGGAATTTTCTGGAATTTATTTGGATTTATTTGGAAATTATTTGAATTTATTCCATTTTGAAATAATTGAAGAATTTAATTTTGCAAATAAATTTTGTTGGAAATATTTTATTTGAGCCCAAAATGATCCAAAGTATTTTCCAGAATTTTTCTGGAATTTTTCTGAGTCATTTGCTATTTTTAATGAATTAAATGAATTACTAGGAATTATTTTAAATATTAAATCGCTGGAAAATCAAACTCGGGTCAAGTAATCGTTCATCCGATCGAGCCCGAGTCGGACTCGAGTTCGAGTCCGACCAGCCACGTGACTCGACCGAACCCACTCCTAATCCTAATCAATCCCAACCGTTGGATCAAGATCCAACTACGAGATCCGCGTCACGGTTCGAGCCGATCCGCCCGGATCCGATCGCGCCGTCGCGATCGTGGGCCGTTGATCGTGCCACGTGGGCCGGTGAAGTCGTCGTCTTCGGCAAGACCGAGCCGACTCGCCGCCGCGCCGCCGCCGTGTAGGATTAGGTTTCCGTCTAGAGGCACGAACGCAGAGGCTATTTAAAGCGTGAGGCGTCCCCGATGTTGCCCTCATCCTTGCGCACCCGTTCCCACGAGCCATCTCTCCTGAGCCGCCGCCGTTGAGCCGCAATCGCTCGCCGGAGTTGTCTCTTCCCTCCGCCTCGGTTTGCGCCGTTTTAAAGTCGTCGTCGTCGTCTTCCGTAGAAGGAGCTCGGATCTGGGATCCCGCGACGAGGCGCACCGAAGGACCCTTCATCTCGCCGAAGCAACCGGAGCCGTCGGGCTCGTCGTCGTTCTCGTCTCCGGTGCCCAAGCTTCAGCAGTGCCATCGCCGGACTCGCGAGCTCGAGAGGACCGTCGAGATCGGATCGGACGGTTGAGGTGAGTTCACGTGTTCCAAACCCGATTAGATGCGGACCGTTGGATCAAGATCCAGCGGTTCCTGTCGCCACGTCTTGTAGCTTGGTGCTATTATAGGATTAGATCTGGACCGTCGATCTAGATCGAGCGGCCCACGATCATCGAGTGGTTTAACGCGTGTTAACCACTGGATCTAATCCGCGCCGTTGAATTTCAAATCAACGGTCGTGATTGCGCCACGTGTCGGGAAGTTGGACCGACGCGCCGGTGCTGGCCCACGCCGTGCGTGTGTCGCCGACACGCGGAGGCCCGCGTGTCGAGGGCCCGCATGTCGATGGTGACCCGCCAGTACCGGCGTCACCCATGGCGTCACAGTGGGTCCCACTGTCGACGCAGTGCCGAGCCCCGCCGACGCGTCGGCGATGGCGTCACCGAGTGGTCCCACATGTCGGTCTCACGTGGAGTCGTGGGCCGAGTCCACTGTGGACCGGCCGAGCGTGGGCCGAGTCCATGGACCGGTGGCGTCGACCAGCCAATCGAGGAGCTGACACGTGTCCATCTTTGACGCAATAATTAATTTCCTAAAAGAAAATGATTTAATAAATCGGTTTAATAATTGATTTGAATTTCAAAACTTCAAACGCTTATAACTTTTATGCGTTTCAACTCCGATTTGAAGCGATTCAAATTTCTAAATTTGTATAAAATTTAGATCTACCTAAATATGAATTTTATTTAATTTTTGGACTAAAGTTTTTCTCTGTAATATTAATTAATTGATTATTTAAACTTTAAATAATCATAACTTTTTGCGTTTTAACTCCAAATTTGTGATTCCAGTTTCTAAAAATCCAGAAAATTATGTTCTCTCTGTTTATGGATTTTATTTGGAGTTTTGGGATGTTTTTGCCTAGTGTTTATTTGTGTATTCGCTATTTGCACGCTTTACGAGTAGGCGTTGAAGTGGGGAAGGATTCGAGGGAGAAGTGTTGACTCAGGATCCAACTCAAGACCAAGAGCAAGTACTTTTTGAAGGCAAGTTGTGCTTTGACCATGTTGATCCTATTTGAAATCTATTTTGATTTAAACTATTGCATGCTAGATCAATTAGAAAGATACTTTGTTTAAACATGGGGTTAGATAAATACCAATTTCTTTGTATGACACCGTGATTATCTAAGTATGTGCCATGATCCTTGTCACCCTAGTTGTGGATTACTAGTTGGACATTATTAAATTGCCAACATGGGTTTAGGCCGATTTGTAGTATCTTTGCTTAGACACTTTCGTGCTCATAACATGATTTTGGACAATCAAATGTTAATATTGACTTAATGATATCTTGAACCTGTTTTGGAAAAGTATCATGTGATGTTGATGGCACGTGGTGCATGGTAATCAAGCGGGGTTTGATAAAGCGATTTCGGCGGGGCATGTGGCAAGAGTAATCAGGTGGGCGATTGTGGCATTGGGAGTGTTGATTTGGTTTTTCGGGTAGTCTTGCCACTGGTCACTCTAAGGACTTAACCTTGCAAGCCTTTGAACTGGTCATACTTGCAACCACATGGGTGGAATGGGGCGGCCCTAGTTGACTAAGTCGCTAAGGACTCACTTGTGGAGCCTCGAGTGTCGATTACACCGTTTGTGTGATTATGCGGAGGCGTATCGTGGCTGTGGCCAGGTACCCATCTAGCGGTGTGTTGGTCCCATACTTCGCCTTGGCTAAGGGAAGGGATGGTGTAGAGCACGAACCGGAGAGGACCACTGTGTTGTTTGAGGCTTAGAAAGGCTTTATTCTGAGGAACTTCGCCTTTGTGGTGTTTATTTGTATCTTGTGGGTAAAGTGCATAACCTCTGCAGAGTGTGGAATCTATTTGAATAAGCCGAGTCCACGATCTTGGACAATGCTCGGGAATTACAGTCAAGGGTTAGACTTTACGAAAATAACTTGGATTTGAAAAGTTGGGTTGGTTTAATAATGAAGATGATGGAAATGTGGTTTAGGATGGGGAAAATGTTTATTAAATTTCTGAAAAGTTATTTATGCTTTACTTATTTCTCTTGCTTTGAATCTACTCTTATTACTTGTCAAAAGGCATTTCTTTGCAAATATATCCTGAGCTATTCCTTTGTACCAAGCCATGCATATAGTATATTAGCTTGCATTCATGCATGACTTGCCGAGTACCAAGTACTCACCCTTGCCTCAACACAATACCGATTGAAGAGGAGACTACGCCGGTTCGGAGGAGGAGTTCCAAGAGGACCCGTCTACTTAGGGATGCGAGCCGGTCGGTTGCACTGTGGTATCTTTGGATGGCGCCACAGTTTATTTGATTTTCATTTGCTATTATTTTTCTCTGAATAAGTTTCGCCTTGCAAGGCATATATTTGTAACTCGGCCATAAGGGCGAGGCACCCGTGGATTCTTTAAATAAAGTACTTTGATAGTATCGTTTGGTATGATTGTGATATATACCGATGTTAAGACTGTGTGCACTAGCGCGTTCCTGGACTAGTGCTGAATACACAGAGGGTCCGGATTTGCAAATTCGGGGTCCCGACAACCTAGTTCCGGTCCCATCATCGACCACGTTCGTCTTCAAGCAATACCTGCACATGAACAAACCGCAAAAACAAATCCGAGCACAAGTCCACGACTTGACTCAACATTAGTCCATGCAAATACTCTCTCGAGCATTGCATAAAGTCCACATTAGCTCAAAACCCTTAACCGTGCACAAAAACATCCAGCACAGACCAAAAACCAGTCCAGCGCACAAATTCCAGAAACTTACGTTCATGACAGACCAAAGTTTTGGTCCGTCACACACATGCCTTCGAACCCGGCAAAGAAATCAGTTCATGCCGAAAAGCACGTTTATGACGGACTAAATGTTTGGTCCGTCATACATGCACTACGCTTGGTTTTATGAGACTTAGGTTTGGCGCCAAAAAACATGTGTATGACAGACCAAAAAATTTGGTTTGTCATACATGGGAAAAACGAGGTCGCCAAAAGCATGTGTATGACAGACCGAAAAATTTGGTTTGTCATACATGGGAAAAACGAGTTCGCCAAAAGCATGTGTATGACAGACCAAAAAAATTGGTTTGTCATACATGGGAAAAACGAGATCGCCAAAAGCATGTGTATGACAGACCAAAAAATTTGGTTTGTCATACATGGTAAAAATGAGATTTCTTGTACAAGCGTAAAAGCACGAAAATCACGTTTATGACAGACCAAAAAGTTTGGTCCGTCATACATGCGAAACTCACTGTTTTTGGATGTTTGGTCTGGCGCAAATGCAAAGTCTCTGTTTTTGGATGTTTGAATGTTTGGTCATTCATGCAAGCAATTTTGCAAGATTAATCCTAACCAATTTTTCAGCACAAAATCAAGCCAATTTTTCATCACATGATTCATATACGCTCTAGCGGCCAGGGCTACCGGGGGGGATCAGAAAGTGATGGCAAATTACTTGCCGATTACTCTCTCGCCTCTGGGCCAAGCTTGGCTCACCGGACTCCCAGCGAACTCTATAGATTCCTCGGGAGAGCTGTGTGAACAGTTTATTTCAAATTTCCAAGGCACGTATGAGCGCCCCAGCACCCCCTGGGACCTGTATCAGCTGCACCAAAAGAAGAATGAGTCCCTACGGGAGTTCGTCATGCGCTTTATGCACAGGAAGAGTACTGTTCGGGATGTCACGGATGCGGTTGTGATAGCTGCCTTCCGAGGAGTCGGCGACCACGATCTCATCAAGAAGATGTCCCGAGCCACCAATGTCGGTTCGTGAGCTGTTCGCCCTAGCGGATCGCTCGCTCCGCCTCCGAGGCCTTGGCGGGCGACACGATGAGAAGAAGGATCAGGCCGAGCACTCCAGGCGGAAGGAGAAGAAGCGCAAAGGTGAAGAGCTGGTGGCAGTCGCTGAACATGCCCGCCCTCGTGCACTCAAGGAGGATGGGTATGACAAAGTGATGAACTCGCTTTGCCCCTTCCATCCGAAGGGAAGACACGACGCCAAGGACTGCTTCACTTTGAAGAGATTCGCCCGGGAGAGCAAGAAGCGGTGGACAAGGTCCGAGTGGACACGCCATAAGCCAGCGTCCCCCTGGCGAGGAAGACTATCAGGAAGCCGATCTCGAGCTTAATTACATATTCGGGGGTCCGGCCGCGTACGAGTCCAAGCGGAAGCAAAAGCTTACCGCCCGAGACATCAACGCAATAGCCCCGGAGACCCCCCAGTATGTACGGTGGTCCGAGGTCGCGATAACTTACAACCGCTCGGATCACCCGGATCGAGTCCCCTTCCCCGGTAGATATCCGCTTGTCTTGGCGCCGGTTGTCCGCGGCATCAAGCTCAAGAGGGTGTTGATTGACGGCGGAAGTGGGTTCAACGTCCTCTTTGTGAAAACTCTCGACGACATGGGAATTCCCCGGTCGTAGCTTAAGCATGGGTCGTCGCCTTTTCACGGCGTGATACCCGGAACGTCGGCGACACCACTCGGACAAATCACTCTGCCGGTCACTTTCGGCGCAATAGATAACTACCGAACAGAGAACCTCAGCTTCGAGGTGGCTGATTTCACGACGGTGTATCATGCCATCTTGGGAAGGCCAGCGCTAGCCAAATTCATGGCAGTGCCCCACTATGCGTACCTGACACTGAAGATGCCAGGGCCGAGTGGTATTATCACTTTACGTGGTGATATCAAACAGTCTTTTTCTTGCGACAGGGAGAGCTGCGAGATGGCCGATACGCTGGGGGCGCAAGCAGGCCGGGAGAGGATTCGGCAAGAGGCGGATTCCGACAAGCCTGAAGGTAGCGTCCCTACCCGCAGGGCGCCGAACTCCGGAATTGGTCCCAAAGAAGGTACCAAAAGAATTATCCTCGACCCGTCCGATTGGGCTCAAACGGCCTTGATCGGGACAGGGCTCGGAGAGAAATAGGAAGACGCGCTCGTCACCTTTCTGCGGGCAAACAAAGACGTCTTTGCCTGGAAGCCGTCGGACATGCCTGGAGTTCCCAGGGAGGTGATCGAGCATGCGCTGAACGTGAATGAAGTGGCCAGGCCGATCAAGCAGAGGTTGCGACGATTCGCTCAAGACCGCCGGGAAGCCATCAGGGAGGAGATCACAAAGCTGTTAGCCGCACGCTTTATCAAAGAAGTGTATCATCCCGACTGGTTGGCAAACCCTGTACTCGTTCAAAAGAAGAACAAAAGTTGGCGCATGTGTGTTGTTTATACCGACCTCAACAAGGCATGCCCAAAAGATCCCTTCGGTTTACCCCGCATCGATCAAGTGGTAGACTCCACCGCTGGATGTCAACTCCTCAGTTTTCTGGACGCTTACTCAGGCTATCACCAAATCTGGCTTCAAGAGGAGGATTGCGAGAAGACTTCGTTCATCACTCCATTTGGAGCATATTGCTATGTCACGGTGCCGTTTGGGCTGAAAAACGTTGGCGCGACTTATCAGCGCACGATATAGCGGTGTTTTCACCATCAGCTCGGACGCAACGTGGAGGCATATGTTGATGATGTAGTGGTTAAAACGCGAGTGAAGGACAGTCTCACCTCTGATCTGGCCGAGACGTTCGAAAGTCTAAGGGCGTTCCGGATGAGGTTGAACCCTGAGAAGTGTGTTTTCGGAATTTCTTAGAAATCGCTCCGGATTCATTGTCTCTCATCGTGGGATCGAGCCAAATCCAGAGAAGATCGAGGCCATCATGAGGATGGGACCACCTACCAGCCAAAAAGATGTTCAAAAGCTTACTGGTTGTATGGTGGCGCTTGGCAGGTTCATCTCCCGGCTGGGGGTTCGGGAGATGCCTTTCTTTAAGCTCCTCAAGAAGCAGGACCGTTTCGAGTGGACAGCTCGAGGCACAACAAGCCTTCGAAGAACTCAAGGTGTTCAACTCCAATCTAGTAGACCAATTTAATCTTTAAACAATAAATTGCATGTGGCATGCTTGAAGCATACTTCTTTTATTTTCTAGGAGTGGCATGCTTGAAGCATACATCTTATCTTTGAGGGAATGGCATGCTTGAAGCATACATCTTATTTTTTTAGGGAAAGCATGCCTGAAGCATACAACTTGAAGCTTTTGCTTTTAACAACCTTTTTTTATTGATTCCCTTTTTCTTTTCTTTTTATTTGATTGTAAACATGCAAAAATGATTAAAAGGTCTTATGAAATAGTAAAGCTGAAAACACACTTGCTTCATAGCCCAAATTTGTCAAGAAGATTCAATATCAAGCCTAGAAGAGTGAGATATCACAGAGTATTTAACTATAGGCAAGCAAACCAAGGAATTCCGCAAAGTCATTTTTAGTTCAAGTGGAACAATTTAGATTATCATATATTAGCACAATTACAAAATATATAAAGAAATATGATAAAGTGAGCTCATCAAGTGAAAGAACTTGGCAAGGAAACTCCCCCTCAAAACAAACCCATTGGATGAACAATCCCAAGTTCTCCCCGAATAAAAGCAAAACGAGAAGAAGACAAAAGTTTTGTAAAAATGTCTGCCAATTGATGTTCAGTATCCACATGATGAAGCACAATGTTGCCTTTTTCAACATGATCTCTAAGAAAGTGAAATCTGATGTCAATGTGTTTTGTTCTAGAGTGTTGCACGGGGTTCTTAACAATGCAAATTGCACTAGTGTTATCACACAAAAGAGGAATACTATCCAAATTAACCCCATAATCTTTAAGTGTAGCTACTATCCAAATAATTTGAGAACAACAACTAGCAGCAGCCACATATTGATTCGAGTTGATTGTGCAAATGAAGATTGTTTTCTAGATGACCATGCAATAAGAGAATTGCCCAAGAAATGACATGTACCGGATGTACTTTTTCTATCAATTCTACATCCTCCAAAATCAGCATCGAGAAAAGGCTCTTAAACTAATGCATGAGGAAGCGAAAGCCAAATGCCAAAATCTTGAGTTCCATGAAGATACACGAAAATTCGCTGACTTGTCGATGTGAAGCACGTGGGGAAGCTTGAAAACGAGCACACAAGCACACAGCGAATTGTATATCCGGCCTTGATGTAGTGAGGTACAAAAGTGAACCTATCATGCTTCTATATTCCTTTTGATCAACCGGCTCACCATCTTCATCCGGATCAAGTGTGCAAGTGCTCTCCATGGGTGTCATGATCGGTTTGCTGTTTTCCATCCCAAATCTATGCAACAAGCCTTTTGTGTATTTGCTTTGATGCACAAAAGTACCATCCTTTGTTTGCTTGATTTGAAATCCCAAAAAGTATGTCAACTCACACATCATACTCATCTCAAACTCCTTCCTCATTGTTTCTGAAAACTCAGACACTAAAACATGAGAGGAACCACCAAAGATAATATCATCAACATAAATCTGAACGAATAGTTAATCATTGCCTTGTGTAGGACCGAGTAGGCAACTAGAGGGGGGGTGAATAGATGCCGAATAAAATTCAACTAATTTTTTCGGAAAAATAAAGACCCCTAAAAAACGGAAGAATATCTAATATTGAGAGATCAAAACCCTAGATTAATTAGCGAGACAAGACGAACAAAAATCAAAACTAGTTCTATCAAAAATTCGAACAAACCTTCTAATCAAGAATCAAAGAAAAAAATAAGAGAATATTGCATAAACTTATTTTTTTTTATTCCAAAGCCATCTTCAACAAGATGACACCAAAAAAAAATTCTTCTAATCTTCGATGATTAGAAAACCCTAAACAAAATCTCTAATCTCACAAGATTAGAAAACCCTAAACAAACTAAAGAGAGCACAAAAGCTTTTCTTTGTTGTAGGCACCTTTTGCTTCTTGCCCTATTGCCTTGGATGAATCTCTAACCCCCTAGAACCCCCTATTTAAAGGGCTCCATAGCAGTTGATTCCTTCTTGTATACGGCAAACCGGCTGGCTCTCCACGTCCTTGGCTGCAAGTCTCATACTCGGACCACAGCGTCTGAGGCCTTGCAGGCGCAAGCAGCGGGCATCTCACGTCTCCTTCTCGGACTCGTATCAATCCCACCTGCGTTCACACACACGCACACAGCATGCAACTCACGCCACGCACTCTCTCCTGCTCGACGCACACACACATGCATGCAGACACACGCACACATGCAACTCACGCACACACACATGCATGCACCACTCACACCATGCACACACACACACTAGTATGCACACACACATGCATGCATACTCACACACTCACATGCATGCACACACACATGTACGTACACACACACACTTGCATGTATGCACACACATATGCACACACACACTCTAAAAATTGTATACACACGTACGACCACCTGCGCTCTGGCCAGCGATCTCGACCTCCGCGTGCACCGTTTCTCTAGTCCGAAACATCTCGCATGACACCCTCGACCCTCACGACCTCAGTTCCTCCCTTGAACCTAGTCTCGGTCCCGTCATCGACCACGTTCGACCTCGAGCAACACCTGCACGTGAACAAAAATAAAAAAACAATTTCCGAGCCCAAGTCCACGACTTGACTCAAATTAATCCATACAACCAACTGGTTTCAGATCTTTTTCAAATAAAGAAACCAAAAAATAAATCGGTTCAAATTGGTTTCAAATCTTTTTCAAATACTGAGCCAAAAACAAATCAACTCAAATCTTTTCAAATCTCTTCGAATATTCAAATACTCATCATCAAAAACACATGGATCAAAAAAAACAATGATCCTTCAATCTCCCCCTTGATGAGTAATTTGACAAAACACAATATAAGATTTGACAAAGGTAAAGAAAAATACCAAATGAGAGTTTGAGACCAAAAAGATTCCAAGACCAAGTAAAGACCAAGTAAATCCAAATTCTCAAACAGTTTGAATTATATTCCTCTCCCCCTTTTTGACAAAATAGTCATCAAGATCTCAAAACTCCCCCTTAATGAATGCAGTATCTCAAGCTTTGAAGTATATTCAAGGTATATAATCAAAATAAAGCATTTGGAGAGTTTTCACATTTTGTATCAATTTATCAAATGAGAAAGCAAATTGTGAGAATATGGAGGCTCTAACACATAGAATAGTTGTTGCATAAGCAAATTAGAGCAAACAAGTAAAATGTCATAAACTGATTTTGCCAAAGCTAAAAAGAAATCTATCATGAGCAAAGAGAGACTTTCAAATTCACTAATGTTTGTCTCAAGCCTTTTCAAAAATTTGAATTTCCTTTTTCTCTTTTAGCAAGTTTGACAATTTTGCTTTGTGATCAACTTGAGGATGACAAGTAATCGCACACTAGCCCATACTTGTGTATGAGTAGGTAGTTCTTTCTTGTATCTTTCTCAGTTTAAATTGGCAAGTGGCTTCACATTGTTCTGAACTTTTGTTTAGACAAGTAGCCTTTTCTTGCATCTTTTGAATTTAAATCCCTGGCAAGGAAGCTGCACATTGTACTAAACTTGTGTTTAGCCAAGTAGCTTTTGCTTGCATCTTTTCAACTTGCTTTTAATATTAAAACACTGATTTTGCTTGAGACTCATAATGATCATTTGAAGTCCAACAAAAGCTCACACATAGTTTCTAATCAGCTCTAGCCTTTCAACGAGATGACAAGAAACTTTTAAGCCTATTTCACAAATGTAATACCATAATGAACAAGAGCCAAAATATTCTCAAAAAGCATCTCAAATTGAATTATTTTAGTCTTTTAGTCATTTAGTGAGAAGTGAAGCAATGTAGCATTAATTTGACTATATACACAAGAATAGTCAACAAAGCTTTGTACTACATGATGCAATGAAAACAGGGGAGTTTTCTTTAAGTGTAACGACAAAATAGCTCCTTGTAGTAACCAAAGTCAAGTAACACAAATGAAAGAGTTAAAATCAAGACTCCCCTCAAATCAACCCATGGGGATGAATGATCCCAAGTTAAGCGTAAGAAAGCAAAGCGAGAAGAATCAAGTGGCTTAGTGAAAATATCAGCAATTTGAGCATCCGAATCAACAAATTTCAGTTCAATAGCTCCTTTTTCAACATGATCTCTAAGAAAATGATATCGAACATCAATGTGTTTAGTCCTTGAATGTTGAGCGAGGATTTTTAGCGATGTGAATTGCACTAGTATTATCACAAAGAAGTGGAACACTACTAAAGTTAATGCCGTAATCTTTAAGAGTTGAAGTGATCCAAAGAATTTGTGAACAACAACTAGCGGTACTGCAACGTATTCAAATTGATAGATTGAGCAATCGAGGAATTTGTTTCTTAGAAGACCAAGAAACAAGTGAAGTGCCAAGAAAATGACATGTGCCGGAAGTACTCTTTCTATCTAATCTACACCCATAAAATCAGCATCCTGAATATCCTAGGAGTGTAAGCGAAGAAGAACAAGAATACCAAATGCCAAATTCGAAGTGGAGCGAAGATACCTGAAAATTCTTTTAATTGCTTGTCGATGTGATTCTCGAGGAGAGGCTTGAAATCGGCGCACAAACAAAGCGCAAAATGTATGTCGAGCCTCGAAGCGATCAAGTCTGAAGTGATCCAATCATGTACGTATTCTTTTGGTCCATCTCGACACCATTCTCGTCAAGATCCAAAATTGTTGTTGTGCTCATTGGAATAGATCTTGACTTTCCTTCTCCCATGTCGAATTTCTTTAGTAGCTCCTTTGTATACTTGGATTGGTGCAAGAAGATCCCTTCTTTCGCTTGCTTGATTTGAAATCCAAGGAAGTATGTCAACTCTCCCATCATACTCATCTCGAATTCCCTGGACATCATTTCGGAAAATTGCAACACAAGAGAGTGGGAGGATCCTCCAAAGATAATATCATCCACATAAATTTGCACCACAAGGAATTGATCATTTGAATTTTGAGTAAACAGAGTTTTGTCAACTTTTCCCATCTCAAAATTATGTTGAAGCAAGAAGCCTTTTAATCTATCATACCATGCACGAGGAGCTTGTTTTAATCCATAAAGAGCTTTTGATAAGCGATACACATGATTAGGAAATTTTTCATTTTCAAAGCCAGGGGGTTGTTTCACAAAAACTTCTTCTTCTATAAAACCGTTTAGAAAAGCACTTTTCACATCCATTTGAAATAACTTAAAACCTTTTGAAGCTGCAAAAGCCAAGAGGATGCGAATAGCTTCTAAACGAGCAACGAGGAGCAAATGTTTCATCAAAATCAATTCCTTCAAGTTGAGAATAACCTTGAGCTACAAGTCTAGCTTTGTTTCTAACAATTATTCCATCTTCATTTAACTTGTTCTTAAAAACCCATTTTGTTCCAATAATGTTTTGATTTTTAGGAGGTTCCACTAAAGACCAAACTTTATTCCTTTCAAAGTTTTCTAACTCTTCATGCATCGCATCTACCCAAGAACTATCAGTTAAAGCATGAGTAATGTTCTTAGGTTCAAAATTTGCAACAAAAGCGAGAATGCATGCATAAAAGAGTTTGAGATGAATTAGAACGTGTCACCCTTTCATGAAGACTTCCAATAATTTGTTCAGAGGATGGTTCTTCAAAAGCAAGAGGAGGTCCAGTTGTTTGATCGTCGTGAGAGGTGTAGGAGAATCTGAAGTAGTAGTCACATCAATTTGTTCAGAACAACTTCCCGTTCTGTAGGTATGAGCTCATCATTATCATCATCTTCATCATTTTCTTGAATCTTTTATCCAAAAGATTGGCTCTAAATCTTCTCGTGAACCTGAAATGTCGGGTCTAGCTCGAGGCTAGCCTCATCAAAAGTAACATCGCATGTCTCCAACAATTTGTTAGTCGATAAATCAAGTATACTGATATCCACGAGAGTGCAACGAATAGCCAAGAAAAATACCATCTGTACTACGAGCTTGAATTTATCAAGATTTCCATGTTTAAGAATAAAGCATTTGCAACCAAACACTCGTAAGTGAGAAGCAGATGGTTTACGATCAAATCTTAGTTCATAAGATGTTTTACCAAGTAAAGCTCTGAGATAGACCCTATTTGATATATAGCAAGCGGAAGAAATTGCCTCGGCCAAAATTTTCTTGAAGTGTTGTATTCATCTAGCATAGTTCTAGCCATTTGAATCAAAGTTCTATTTTTCTTTCTACAACACCATTCTCGTGAGGGAGAATATGGCGAAGAAAATTGATGTTCAATCCCATTAGTTTCACAAAAGATTTAAACAAGGCATTTTTGAATTCTGTACCATTATCTGTTCTTATGGCTTTCAATGAGTTAGGCAATTCATTTATCAATCTCTTAATGAAGACATGAAAGAGTCCAAAAATCTCATCTTTTGAAGACAGAAAAATGCACCCAAGAGTATCTCGAATAATCATCAACTATTACTAGAAAGTACCACTTACCTCCGCCGATTGTACTCGAGATGGTCCCTCTGTATCCATGTGAAGAAGTTGGCCAGGGGCGATGGTCATTACAGAGAGGCAGGAGCATGTGGGGCTCCAACCATCTTACCATGTCGACGGGGAAGCACAAACAATGTCTTTGCAAGATTTTAATTTTGGCAAGCCACGAATTAAGTCTAGACCACTCAATCTAGATAATGAGATCAAAGCCCATGTGACCTAACCGAGCGATGCCAAAAATTGAGATTTCTTGATTAAAGCAACAAAACAATGTGAACTTGAAGCATTGCTAAAATTTGCTATGAAAATTTTTCCAAGTCTAGATATCTCAAGAGTCAAGTTTCGGAAGCATCGAGTACTCTACATGCATTTGGTTTTAAAACTCACTTCAAAGTTTTCATCCAACAATTGAGATCTGAAAGAAGGTTGAATTTCAGTTTAGACACCAAAGAGACATTCTTTAAAGTAAAGTGATCATTCACCTTCACGATTACCTTTTGCAATGGCCAGCGTCCGTAGTAGCATCTCCAAAAGTGATCGTTTCGTTCCCGGATGCTTTTGTTAGGAGGAGAACCAACTTGGGTTGCTGTCATGTGTTGACAAACATCCTGAATCAACAACCCAGATGTTCTCCTTCCCTTCTCGTACCACCTACATGTTATGAGCGAGAAGATGTTGAGGATTCAGTGCTGGGGTTAGAGAAATATGATTTAGGTATCCAGCACTGAATCACTCGACGAGGAGGTGATCGTACAAAAGCTTGTGAATGCAAAGTAAATGAATTTCCAGGTATTTTGTTTGCTTTCACTAGCGGAACATGTGGAGAAATGATACGTGTTTGTCTAAAGTTAGACTTAGCCTTTGAATTTCCTTTCTCTGTTGTTTGGCTAGTCTAAAACAAAAATTCATCAAATGACCATCTTTTCCACAATGAGTGCAATTGTACTTAACAAATGGTTTGTCTTTAGAAGCAGAAGCAACATTTGCATTCATCATAGTAGAAGATAAAATTCCAGCAGATTTGAAGACAGTTTTCTCAGGTTCTTTGACAATTTCAAACTTTCCACTTTCAAGAGTAGGAGCATATGATTTGTGATGAGCATAAGGATCAAAACCTAAACCTTTGTGATGAGTGCTGACTTTTGATTGATCCAAAATCATATTTAGATTTTTCTTTCCTTTAGTAAAACGTTCTAAAGACTTTTCCAAGTAATCAATTTTTAGAGAGAGTGTTAAACAATTATTACAGGAAACATCTACTTTTTCTTTTTGCTTGCGACAAGTTGAGCATGAAAGAACTTCATGTGTAAGCAGATCATTAACCAATTGAGTAATCTTAGCATCTGCATCATGCAACTTCAATTCTAGTATGGGACATTTAGAACAAGAAGTTTGACCATGTAAACCATCAGTAGAGCAACCAACATTTTTCACAAGTTTTTCATTTTTCAATTGTTTGGCATAAACTTGTTCTAGTTTAATCATATGTTCCTCTTTTAGAGATTTAATTTCAAATTTGAGATCTAAGCAAGAATCACATGTCTTTTCAGAATTTGAATTTCTAAGATCAAAGTTTTCGGTTTTCAGCATGGATAGATCTTTCTCTAAGTTTTTATTTTTGAGTGAAGATTTTCTTAAAGATTTTCTCAATATGACTAAAACTTCACAAAGCTCATCATACGAAGGTATTACCTCATCACTGTCGCTGGAGGTGCTATCGTTGTCACTAGAATCACTAGTGTTCCCTTTCGCCATGAAGCACAGTCCGATGAAATCTTTCTCGTTAAACCGTTTGCTTCGCTTCCTTCTCATCGTCAGTTGAATCATCAATGTCGCTTAAGTCTAAGCGACCAATTGCCGTGGAAGACTTTGTTGAGCATCTTCTTTGTCCGTTGCTTATTTTTGTCCTTGCTCTCTTTTGGCGGAAGGACTTGGAGGGTTGCTTTGCTCCTTCTCCTCTTTATCTTTGTTCTTGAAAGCAGTTAGCACGGATGTGCCGGCCTTACCGCTTGATTGTAGCAAAGGATGGAGGCTCCTCTTCTCTCCCTTGATCTCATGTAAGCTGCATTGACACGCTTGGAAAGAAGAGCAAGTGTATCTTCCGGGTATTTGATCTAGCTGTTCATCACTAAGAGCACTCAAAGCGGTAATGGAGTATGATGATGAAGAACTAGTAGCATTATCATATGAAGAATTAGCATTAAGAGCCATAGAATTATCATTGGAAGTTCTTGAAACAATGTCTATCTCAAAAGTCTTGAGACTAGAATATAGTTTATCCAAAGTCATTTCACTCATCTTATGAGCTTCCCTAAAAGCGATCACTTTCATTTGCCGATTTTAAGATCAAGAGATGATAGGAAATGTCTAGCATTTTCAGTCGGTGTACTTTACATCTACTGACTCTAAGATTGTTTAAGATTCTCATTAAGCGAGCAAAACAATCATCTAGAGATTCTCCGTGAGTTCATTTCAAATCTAGTGTATTCCTTTTAAATTGATCTTGCCTAGCTTCTTTTACAGTCGATTGCCCTCATGATAATCTTGAAGAGATTTCCAAATTTCATGAGCGATGAGTAAATGACAGAACTCTATCGAATTCTTTTCTAGCAAGTCCTTGAAGCAATATGTTTCTAGCTCTATTATTGTTTTCAACATCTTTTTCAAACTCGGTTTTATCAATATCATCATTAGAAGGAAGCTCGTATGAAATTTTTACCTTGCGCCAAATCGCATTACCTTGAGCTTGAAGATATGCAGTCATTCGGATCCGCCCGATGGGGAAATGTGCCATCGAAGATTGGCGGCTTGTTCGAGTATTTCTCCGTTGCCATAACTTACCGTTTACTAATCACCTGTTAAGATGGATTAGTAGAACACAACTCGATACCACTTGTAGGACCGAGTAGGCAACTAGAGGGGGTGAATAGATGCCGAATAAAATTCAACTAATTTTTTGGAAAAATAAAGACCCTAAAAAGCGGAAGAATATCTAATATTGAGAGATCAAAACCCTAGATTAATTAGCGAGACAAGGCAGACAAAAATCAAAACTAGTTCTATCAAAAATTCGAACAAACCTTCTAATCAAGAATCAAAGAAAAAATAAGAGAATATTGCATAAACTTATTTTTTTATTCCAAAGCCATCTTCAACAAGATGACACCAAAAAATTCTTCTAATCTTCGATGATTAGAAAACCTAAACAAAATCTCTAATCTCACAAGATTAGAAAACCCTAAACAAACTAAAGAGAGCACAAAAGCTTTTCTTTGTTGTAGGCACCTTTGCTTCTTGCCCTATTGCCTTGGATGAATCTCTAACCCCCTAGAACCCCCTATTTAAAGGGCTCCATAGCAGTTGATTCCTTCTTGTATACGGCAAACCGGCTGGCTCTCCACGTCCTTGGCTGCAAGTCTCATACTCGGACAGAACGCATGCATCGCAGCGCAAACGACGGCATCTCACGTCTCCTTCTCGGACTCGTATCAATCCCACCTGCGTTCACACACACGCACACATGCAACTCACGCCACGCACTCTCTCCTGCTCGGCCTTTTACACACATGCATGCACACACGCACACATGCAACTCACGCACACACACATGCATGCACCACTCACACCATGCACACACACACACTAGTATGCACACACACATGCATGCATACTCACACACTCACATGCATGCACACACACATGTACGTACACACACACACTTGCATGTATGCACACACATATGCACACACACACTCTAAAAATTGTATACACACGTACGACCACCTGCCGCTCTACGCAACGATCTCGACCTCACGTGCACCGTTTCTCTAGTCCGAAACATCTCGCATGACACCCTTGACCCTCACGACCTCAGTTCCTCCCTGAACCTAGTCTTGGTCCTGTCATCGACCATGTTCGACCTCGAGCAACACCTGCACGTGAACAGAAAAAACAATTTCCGAGCCCAAGTCCACGACTTGACTCAAATTAATCCATACAACCAACTGGTTTCAGATCTTTTTCAAATAAAGAAACCAAAAAATAAATCGGTTCAAATTGGTTTCAAATCTTTTTCAAATACTGAGCCAAAAACAAATCAACTCAAATCTTTTCAAATCTCTTCGAATATTCAAATACTCATCATCAAAAACACATGGATCAAAAAAAACAATGATCCTTCACCTTGCTTGAGTAAAAAGAGAGTTTTGTCAACCTTTCCCATTGAAAACCCCCTTTCAAGTAAAAAGGTTTTTAGCCTATCATACCATGCTCTAGGGGCTTGTTTCAAACCATACAAAGCTTTTGATAGTTTGAACACATGATTTGGAAACTTTGGATTTTCAAAACCAGGTGGTTGCTTGACAAAAATCTTCTCATTTATGTAGCCATTAAGAAAAGCACTTTTCACATCCATTTGATACAATTTGAAACCTTGGGATGCAGCAAAAGCTAAAAGGATTCTAATGGATTCAATTCTAGCAACAGGAGCAAAGGTTTCATCAAAATCTAAGCCTTCAATTTGAGTGTAACCTTGAGCAACCAATCTAGCCTTGTTTCTAACAACAACACCATCCTCACTTTGTTTATTTTTGAAAACCCATCTAGTTTCAATAACATTAAAATCAGGAGGTGGTGAGACAAGTTTCCAAACTTTATTTCGTTCAAAATTCTCTAATTCTTCATGCATGGCATTGATCCAAGATTCGTCAGATAATGCATGAGATATATCTTTGGGTTCAAAAGAAGCAACTAAAGCAGAATGAGCATGAGTGTCAGAATGAATAAACCTGGATCGAGTGACTCTCTCATTTAGGTCTCCAATCATTTGTTCAGATGGATGCATTTTTGAATGTGCAAGGGAGCATTGGCTTTTGAGACTTGTCCTTCTCCTTCTTCATTTTCAGCATGTACAGATGATGTAGTAGCTTGAGGATGGTTAGTGTAGGTGATGTAGTAGTAGGTGCCAAGGGTGCTACTGACTTGTTGTGCATTAGGAAGAGTCAAGACCTCATCTTCAACATCATCATTATCTTCAAAGATTTTCTCCCTGAATGTATGTACAGACTGCATCACTTGGACTAGTGCTTGGACTAGCCTCATCAAAAGTAACTTCACAAGTTTCCACAATTTTGTTAGTCTCCGAAACAAGCACACGATAGCCACGAGTATGAGCAGGATATCCAAGAAAAATGCCATCCATTGATCTAGCTTCAAATTTATCAAGATTTCCAGATTTCAAGACAAAACATTTGCATCCAAAAACTCGAAAGTGAGAAATGAAGGTCTATGTCCAAACCGAAGCTCATATGGAGTCTTACCCAATTTTGATCTCAAAAACACACGGTTTGAAACATAACAAGCAGTTGAAATAGCTTCAGCCCAAAAATTTCTAGGAGAGTGATGTTCATCTAACATGGTTCTAGCCATCTCAACCAACGTTCTGTTTTTCCTTTCGACTACACCGTTTTGTTGAGGCACTCTAGGTGATGAAAATTGATGATCAAATCCTTTTTCAGCACAAAAGAGATCAAAAGAAGAATTTTTAAACTCAGTTCCATTATCACTTCTAATCGCTCTAAGAGCTCCTGGATGATCAACAGAAAGCCTAAGAACAAGACTTCTAAAATGACTAAAAGCCTCATCCTTAGATGCCATAAAGTATACCCAAGAGTATCTAGAAAAATCATCAACAATCACAAGCACATACCACTTGCCTCCAAAAGATTGAACTCGAGATGGTCCAACAAAGGTCAAGATGTAGTAGCTGTCTGGGCGTTTGTCATCACCATGGTAAGAGGTGGATGTGAACCTGCAATCATCTTACCATGTCTACAAGAAGAACATACTAGATTGCTATCACCCTTAAGCTTAGGCAAGCCACGTATGAGATCTAAACCACTTACACGAGTAAGATGATCAAAACCAACATGACCAAGTCTACGATGCCAAAAGAATAAATCTTTAGAAACATTGGCAATTAGACACCTATGCTTAGAAGAAGGTGATGCATCAAAATCAGCTTTAAATACTCTTCCAAAACGAGAAATTTTGAACACAAGATCACACAAGCATCTAGCACTTTGCATTCATTTTTCTTAAAGCTTATCTCAAGATCTTCATCAAGCATTTGTGAGACAGAAAGCAAGTTATATTTCAAATTTTCAACAAGAGCCACATCTTTGAACATAAACTTGTCACTTACCTTTATTGTACCTTTTGCCACAACAGAAGAGGAAGAAGCATCTCCAAAAGTAACACTTTCGGCCACGAGATGCACGAGTGAGGAGGAGAACCAATTCTTATCACCGGACATGTGGCGTGAGCATCCGAATCCACTAGCCATATGTTCTCCTTCCTCGCGAGAAGCCTACATAGCAAAACATGTCGAGGTCTCGATCTTGGGGTTAGGAATGAGATTTTTGGGAATCGATCTTGAGACACACGACGCACAACAGTAGGTACAACCACGATACTTTTTATTCACTAAATCATTTTTGCCATTTACCATGTTTCTAGGAGCAGAAGATGTTTTCATCACTCTAGGCGCATAAAAATGTGCTTTGCTGAAATTTGACCTAGCCTTAGTTCTTTCCTTCTTTTCTTTGTTTGGCTAGTCTAAAGCAAAAATCTACTAAATGTCCATCTCTACCACAATGAGTGCAAGTGTACTTGACATGATGTTTAGCTTTAACAAGAAAAGCACATTTTGCATTCATCATAGTAGAAGATAAAAAACCCAGATTGAAAAGCAATTTTCTTAGGCTCATTAGATAACTCAATTTTGCAAGGAGCACGAACAACGGTCACGAGGTTTAGTTTCAGTATGTGGCATAAGGATCAAAACCTAAACCTCTTTTGTTTGTGCTAACCTTAGATTGATCCAAAATCATGTTCAATTTTTTCTTGCCATTATTGAAACGTTCCAAAGAATTTTGCAAGTAATCAACTTTCTTAGCAAGAGTTAAACAATTATTGCAAGGAATATTGACCTTCCCTTTCTGCTTACATTTCGACAAGTAGAGCATGAAAGAACCTCATGAAGTAAGCAGATTATCAGTCAATTGAGAAACCCTAGCATTTGCATCTTTCAATTTTAATTCAAGAGTTGAGCATTTAGAACAAGAAGTTGAACCATGCAAATCATCGATTGGAACAGCTAGCATGTTTAACATGTTTCTCATTTTTCTCATTTAGATGCAACAGAAGAGCGTGTTCTTTCCTAAGCAAGGTGAGCTCATTGTAAATTAAGTCACATGATTTACAAGTATCATCATCGAGAATCAAAGTCTTAAGTCTAGCAATTTCAGCATTCAATGACTCCACAAGAATATCATGTTTCTTAATTTTTCTATCACGTTTGTCAAGTAATTTTCCAAGGCAGACATGACATTGGCTAATTCATCATAAGAAGGATCTACCTCATTGAAGTCATTTGTCATTGCCATCCTCGGTGAAGCTATCCTTGCTGCTTGCCATGAGACACAATCCCATCAAATCATGCTTGCTTGGAGTTGCATCATCTTCGCTGCTCTCCGAGTCCACATCGCTCAAATTGACTTGTTCAAGAGCGGAAAGAACTCGGTGAACCACCTTGCGGTTGATGAAGCTCTTCTTCTTCCTATCATTTGACGAGAACCTTTTCTTCTCATTCCTTCTGTCGTTGTCCTTCTCCTCCTTTGATGTTTTTCCTGCAAGCTTAGGACAATTTGTGCGAATATGGTTGAGGTCACCACACTCATAGCATCTTGGAGGACCACCTCTCTTTCTCATTCTCACATTCTGCAAAGCTTTGTTAAAGCGAGAAGAGAGTAGTGCCAGATCTTCTTCAGGAAACTCTTCAAGTTGCTCATCTGTTAAAGAAGACATGGAAGACAAGGCAAAGCTAGAATAAGAATTTGCATTTGACATGTTAGGGTTAGAGATCAAAGCAATTGATATAATATTACCTTTACTTGCAAGAACATCCAACTCATGAGTTTTCAATTTAGAATACAGAACATCTAATGTAAGTGTACTCATGATAGTAGATTCTCGAATTTTTTTTTTAAATAATATTATTTTAATCAAAATTTACAGAAATAATATGCCGAAAAAGAAAATAGCAAAACTACCCCCCTGTGTCCATTTGAAATGGCGACAGGGTCCTGTCGCCATTTCAATTGGCGACAGGAGCTCCTGTCGCCAGTTCAATTGGCGACGAAGCAAAACCGAATTTCCTCAGATCCTGTCGCCAAATGGAATGGCGACAGGGGGCATTCCAGCCTCTGGCTGCGTGGGGCAGCAGTGGAAATGTCGAGTTTGCCCCTGTCGCCATTTGAAATGGCGACACCCCCCTGTCGCCAATTGAAATGGACATAGGAGGGCAAGCTCAATAAATTAAGGAAAAAACATATTTAGCTGTGATAATTGCTTTGTTATCTTGTATAAAATTACAATTATGAAGGAAAAGTAATGTGAAAAAGGCTGAAAAAATATTATTGAATCAGTATATACTTTAATATATATATATGCAGCACATGTATAAGCAAATTTTGGAATTCTATACACAATATTTACTGTATTTTAAAATCTGTACAACATTTTTGTGTAAGAGCGAAAAACCCAACCGTATTCGCTCTGCCTTTGCAAAAAACCTGAAATTGCATCTCCGGTATATGCAAAACTGGACATGTTTTATTCGGTCAACGCTAAACCGAAAATCGGTGTATTTGTCACACCGAAATGACAATAGTGAAACGATACCTTGTCGGGTTCACGAGAACAAGGCCAGGCAATCTATTTTTTTGTTTATTTCGGATTTTTGAAACCGAGTTCAAAAAATGTTGATAAACCGAGTTGAAACCGAGAATTACGAGCTCCTCACGAAGGTGTTACATTTTACGTATATGTCAAGAAAACCAATGTCAAGAAAACCAATGTCAAGAACCAAAAATTGCAAATCCAGAGGGTTGTACAACTTGTACATGCATGGATAATTGCGCCTAATAGGTCGGCTTTCATGGCTCAACAGGAAAGGAAAGGAATCAATCAAAGAAGGCTACCAATTGATGACTGATTTTACGATCATTGTGCAAAGCACGTATATGCAGGTGGTAACCTTAGGAACAAAACTCAACGTTAGTAGTGCACATGTAACGAAAGTTTAGATGATGAAAGGAGCAACAGATTATATTACAATGACATTACAAAGAAGGATTTATATTTCTAAGAGAAGTGACGATAACACTGGTTGTCATGGTGGAACAAGTGATCGTTCCGTCTATGTTCGTAGAGTGGGAACGATGCCATACATTTTCTACATATTACATCACCCGTCATTCTTTTGCGATTTGTTCTCGGACACCGCTCAATCTCTCTTATGAAAGAGCTCCATGGCCGTGCGCAGTGCTCCCAAATCGCCGAATGGGTAGCCTATGCCATACGTCTCTGGGGTGTAAGAAGTAACTTGTTTGTGTGCATTCTGTGGAGTCCTGCCCTCCCATATGGGCATGCCTTCCCGATTTCCGGCGCCCCCTATGTTAATACCGCTCGGGTTCCCTGATGGTCTCTCAGAACCCGGCAAGGATTTCTTCCGTTGTGCGCATCTCGGCCATTGCTTCCCCTTGTCCCTACTTAGAGTGGAGGAACCCTCTTCCACTTAGGTTCCTTGCGGAGACGTCTTCTTTGTTTCGGCTCGCACTCCACTATATGGTGCAGGAGGTGCGTGTTGGGCTTGTCCTTGTATAATCGGAAGCGTGCCCTGCAGTCCATACAGTATGTATGCTGTGGTCGTTGCAAAATACCTTGGGCGTACTCGGGGTCTGGCTTTTCGGGGCGGAAGTAGCACCACGGAGAGGGTTGCTCCCAGTTATCCCATATGGGAAGTTTGAGATGTGGGTGGTACTTCTCGGATCCACCCGATTGAAGTAGGCGCACCATTCATCCTCGGCCAAGGGGCACCGGTAGAATCTCCGGTCCGCTAGATCCCTTGGCGGTATCAACGATCGCTTCAGTCGTGATCGCAAAATTCGGGCTTTCGGTGCGGGCCCTTGAGGAGGTTTCTCCTTTGACTTTATCCATTTTGCAAGTTTCTTCTTGGAGTCCTGTATGCGAGGAAGCGATTTAGAATTACTACTTTGTGATCACAGAATCACGTAACATTAGCATGTTGCATGGAACTCACCGATTGGTTGCTCTCTTGCCCACCGCCCTAAACTCCTGGCCGATCTAGAAGGGGACATATCCCGCGGCCTCTCCCACCGGGTGAAGTTCTCGGGCGAAGTGGGGTAGGCGTCGTGGCGATTGTTGAGAAATTCGTAGTCACGCTGCTCCGGCCCGTCGATCCATTGGAAGAAGCAACACCGGTCCATGCGCTACAAAAGAAAAACGACGCATGAAATGGTAGTGGTACCCTTAACTGTAATGACACCAGTAGGTTTACCTCATAGCCGTGTACAACTTGATAATGGCGCGGGCGGCCGTAGCTCCGTGGTTAGACTGCATCATCTTCGCCGGAAGGTTGCAGGCGCAATTAGGTCGGGGCAACTCCGGAAGAACTGGAGCGTCAACACAACTCGCATCCGGGTATTCGGGGTTAAGTTTAAGCTTCTTTGAAGAGGCGACGGTAGAACGACATCGTAGCCTAATTCGTGTGAAGTGTGCAGAAGTTGATTGTCAGTCTGTTGGTAATGGAAGTGCATCCCTCCACCGGTTTTATAGTGGTGGCGAGCTAGATAGCCTGTCATCCACTTGGCAAAGATGCATGAACTGTCTCCCCTCTCCGAAAGCTGCACAACCTGTCACATCATTAGCAAAGCTGAACGACATGGCACGCCTTTCGCAAAGCTGCATCACTTGTCACGCTTCGTGAAAGCTGCACGACGTCGTGGTCCAATAAGTCTGAGAAAGCTGATAGTAGCGTGTTGTCAAGTCGCATTGAGGGTGACCGGTCGTGCAGCTTTTATTGAGGGTGGCAGGTCGTACAGCTTTTATTGAGGGTGGCAGGTCATGCAGCTTACATTGAGGGTGACTGGTCGTGCAGTTTTGATTGACGGTGGTAGGTCGTGCAGCTGAGGGTGATAGGTCGCGCAGCTTTGTGTTGTCTCGTGGTCCAATGCATGTTGGAAGTTATTTTTTGGGCCGGATGTACCAGATGTGCTATTTGGTATACGGACTACCATATTCCTTAAAAATATCTCAGTTACAACTCTCTTCGCATATAAATTCTCAACGCCCAATAACCCTAAGTATTACATTCGCGCACGAACCCTAACGATGAAGGATTTTCGGCGGCCCGTAGAAATGCATGTTGGAAGTTATTTTTTGGACCGGATGTACCAGATGTGCTATTTGGTATACGGACTACCATATTCCATAAAAATATCTCGCCATTACAACTCTCTTCGCATATAAATTCTCAACGCCCAATAACCCTAAGTATTACATTCGCGCACGAACCCTAACGATGAAGGATTTTCGGCGGCCCGTAGAAATGCATCTTGGAAGTTATTTTTTGGGCCGGATGTACCAGATGTGCTATTTGGTATACGGACTACCATATTCCGTAAAAATATCTCGATTACAACTCTCTTCGCATATAAATTCTCAACGCCCAATAACCCTAAGTATTACATTCGCGCCCGAACCCTAACGATGAAGGATTTTCGGCCCGTAGAAATGCATGTTGGAAGTTATTTTTGGACCGGATGTACCAGATGTGCTATTTGGTATCACGGACTACCATATTCGTAAAAATATCTCAGTTACAACTCTCTTCGCATATAAATTCTCAACGCCCAATAATCCTAAGTATTACATTCGCGCCTAACCCTAACGATGAAGGATTTTCGGCCCGTAGAAATGCATCTTGGAAGTTATTTTTGGACCGGATGTACCAGATGTGCTATTTGGTATACGGACTACCATATTCCATAAAAATATCTCGATTACAACTCTCTTCGCATATAAATTCTCAACGCCCAATAACCCTAAGTATTACATTCGCGCCTGAACCCTAACGATGAAGGATTTTCGGCCCGTAGAAATGCATCTTGGAAGTTATTTTTGGGCCGGATGTACCAGATGTGCTATTTGGTATCACGGACTACCATATTCCGTAAAAATATCTCAGTTACAACTCTCTTCGCATATAAATTCTCAACGCCCAATAACCCTAAGTATTACATTCGCGCACGAACCCTAACGATGAAGGATTTTCGGCGGCCCGTAGAAATGCATGTTGGAAGTTATTTTTTGGACCGGATGTACCAGATGTGCTATTTGGTATACGGACTACCATATTCCGGAAAAATATCTCGATTACAACTCTCTTCGCATATAAATTCTCAACGCCCAATAACCCTAAGTATTACATTCGGCGCCTTACGAACCCTAACGATGAAGGATTTTCGGCGGCCCGTAGAAATGCATCTTGGAAGTTATTTTTTGGGCCGGAGGAAGTCGTCAAACCATGAAAGGCGGATTCATTGAGATAAAACATACGAAAAGATAAACCAGTTGAACAAAGTCACTGTTCCATAGAATGAACTGATAGTACTAAAAGATAAAACTAAAGCAAAAACTAGCTACGGCCCCTGCGAGGTAAGACGCCACGTGTGGCCCCTGGCCTCCTCCGGCCGAACATGCCCGGTGAATATGTCAACGGGTCGGCGGGAACTCCGCGAGAACTCCTAGTAGTGCGACGTGGTGGAGTCGGAGTAGTGAAGGGGTCTGCGTCGGCCATCGGTCGGGCGCGGTCGACTGCGTCGGTGGAGTCCGGCGCGGGGTCGACTGCGTCATTGGGTCGGTAGCGCGAGGCGAAGGACCAGGATATCCTCCATCGTCTTCTTTGGGGTAGCCAATCGTGAAGAACATCGGTGTAAATCAGCGGGGCTCGAGCCGCCAGAGTGGGTCGCGCTACGGTCATCGGCGGCTGTTGAAAAATGTTTCACGTTAGCACACGTAATGTAAAAAATGTAGTTGATAAGGGCGGAAGCGTAAAGGTGTACTGTGAGTGGGTCGCTGCCACTGGAGCTCCCGGGTACATCGGGAGGAGGGCTAGTGGCGCAGATGCTAGTGGCGGTGGCGAACCCGTCGCCCACGTCACGGACGAACGGCCCGGGACACTGTGCCGCCACATCGTCCCTCAATCTCGTGCCGACGTAAGGTGGGCGATGCGACCGGTCTTGTCGACAACACCACTGCAACATCGCTCTCACGATCCATGGTCGCGTTGCCCGTGTCGATAGCTGCCACCATCGAGGCCGCGTCGTCGTGCACCTCCCGAGCAATGTCACACTGTGAAAATGGCTTGTTAGTTCTATGCAGGCAGGGTATACAACTTGTGGGAGCAAGTACTAACCACGCGGTGAAAAGCAGAGTCCGGCGGTGTAGGGTAGGTGTCATTGTGGAGGAACGTGCCTCGGAGGTGACTCCACCACACGCACAACTCGAACGCGTGTGCGCGGCCTGTACCACCGGATGTAGTCGTCGTACGTGGCGTGGTCGTAAGGGGCAGTCTCCTCGTGCACGTCTGCCAAAGCCTGCGCCCACTGCTCAATATGAGGAATCATGCGTGTCGCCCAGCTCGTACCAGGGCCTAAGCCCTTGCGTGTCAGTCTGCATTAGTCGATTTGCAAAGAAAACTTCATTAGTTAAATATGCAATTAAATAAGATATTAAATAATTGTATGAGAGATGGAAAGCAATACTAACGAGTGGGCGCTAGCCGGGACGATGGCACTGCGGCGGGGAACTCTGACGGAGGCCAAAGCGCCGCATGACGCGGTGGGCGTGTCGTCTCAACGCACACGCGTCGAAAACCAAGTGACGCCCGTGTGAGCCGGTATCTTGGCGTCAACTGCCGCTGCCGGCGAAAGTCCCTGAGGAGCTCGCGCGTCGACAAGCTCTGGAAGGTAGGGCCGCCAAATGACGCGGTCATCTGTCAGCTGGTCAAACATCGCTACGTACTCGAGTGCAGCGTCGGCGACTTGAGGCGAAAGTGGGCTGCAAAAACAAGGAATACACCAACGTTAGTACAGAATAGTATTGATAAAAATTATTTCACAAACAAGGCAATATATTATGTGGTACTAACGTCGGCGTCACCACAAAGACCCCATGGTAGGGCGGTCGACATCATCTCCAACTGCCCGGTAGAAATCGTCGCCATACGGCTCCAGGTCTATATGTGGACGTCCGATCTGGAACCTCTCGAACGACCACAACTGAAGCAGTAGCGGACACCCAGCGAGAACGGATGAGTCCGAGGTGCGGCGGCACCATCGCAAAGAGCACGGTAGGTGGCCGCCAGTACTGCCGGTCCCCAAGCCAGCTGTGGGATATGATCCATGTCGTTCTCCGCGATCGACCTGGGCGACTGGATCAAGTGCTTGTCGACGGAGTCTCCGTGGCTCGAGCTGAACATGACCCAACCGAATAGCCAGATCAGTGCGCCTCGAAGTGGCGGGTGACGACGTAGTCCTCCGCTCGGCCGCCATCCTCTCGGGCTGCAAAAGGCTATGGTTAGCGGCGGGCTGAAAGCGGATAAAAAAACTACAAAATAAAGCGCAACTTACATAGAATCGAACCCGACCACTTCTGCGTAGGGCCGTGCGTAGAAGTGAAAGTGTTGTCTGATTCTGCTGGTATCACACTGCGAACCGGTGCGGGGAGGTCCGTCCGCCATCGTGGTCGGCGTCGGCCGGCACCAGCGTCCCACGAGCAAGGTAGGCCCGATGGGTAACTCACGTCCTCAAGTGTGGGCGCCATCTCGCCCGCCACGGAAGGTGGAACGTGTGCGTCTCAGGGCGCCAACGGTCCACCAAAGCGGTCAGTAAGGACCGGTCGTACAGGAACCTCCTGGAGGAACCTCGCTGGTCCTGGGCGTCAGCGACGGTAGCCTCCACCATCCTGGCTAATGGAAGCAACCCCGCTGCCCTCAACCTACATGAAAATATTGTAAGTACGCTGACAGTGCATTGAACTTATATAACCCTGTGATTAGTGTACTAACCTCGGAAGCCATCGCGGGTCAATCCTCCATGCTCTCATGGGGTGCGCATAGCGTAGGCGCCAAGCTCAAGAGGTAGATGCCCCGGCTGGCGTGCGGTGGCCAAGTGGCTCGGTGAGTCGCATCTATCACCGGGTCAAGCAACTCAGTCGCCATACCCGCAATGTGTAACCCGACAATAGGAAAATAGAAGAACATATCGTTACAAATTGAACACAACAATTACATAAAGAAAGTGCAAACAATCATTCCATAATAAATTTGAAGTACAACAATTTAATAGTAAGTACATACATAAACGACGAACAACAATTCAATTGGAAAGTCCATACATTAATAACGTACAACAATTTAATTGTAAAGTTCATACATAAACGACGTACAACAATTTAATTGGAAACTCCATACATAAACGACGTACAACAATTTTCACGCCTCGAACCGTAGGACAATACTTGAAAGTGTGGCCCGTCTCCTTGCAACCGAACATTTCTTCACACGACGTCCACTTTCCATTGCATCCATATCGTTCCTTATACGCCTTGTCTGCCGTCGCCCAACACCCTTGACCTACTTAAATCCGAACCCACCGTGTCGCCTCCCGGTATGATGCTCCGTGAATAAACCCACCACTCGAAAACCGTACATTTCCCCACTCCAGGTTGCCATCACTTCTTCCTTGTTGAAGAAATGAGACAAGAATATACAGATCCATTCGGATCGTTGAGCAGGCCGCCATGACATGTGCGCATGGCACTGTAATGCAGCGAGGCTTGTTGCAGTGCATGCACATGTTTGTCTATGCATGGTGCATTCATGTGTAACTCTCCGCGGTTTGTCCCATACTGATTTATCTTTACATAGTACCTCAAATCGGAGCTCCCTCGTGCCCATCTTCAATGCTCTATGCATCTCCCCTTCTTGCCCTTTTCCTCCATGTATGCGTACAAATCATCTCGGAGTACTTCACATCGGGGCATTCATGCGAGCGACGGCCCTAGCATAGCGATCCACAAAGTACTTCGTTATGCCACGAAGAACACCCTCCACTATAGCAACCAGGGAAGTGGCCTCAACCCCGCATGACCCAATTGTAAACCTCACCAAGTTTGTCGTCATGACCCCATACAGCGCCATCGGTGTCATAAAGCTGAGCCCATTTCTCCTTAGGCTCATGCTCTATCCATTCGGAGAAGGATTTCATAGCCCTTCCATTCCTCCGAACCAGGTGTGGAGGGTCTCATTGGTAACTCTGCAAGCGCTCTTTGGGGCCTCCCTGCGGAAGGCTGTTGGCTTCTTCGTTGCCTCATTTGTATGCCTTGGCGTTAGCTCGTCCAACTTCTTCCATAGTCTCTCAAATTTTCTTTCTGATTCTGGTCGCATGACCTCTTAAAAGCTTTGTCGGCTCTTTGTTCTGAATCGCTTGTAAAAATTGGCGCCCATGTGCCGCTTACACCACCTACTACGCAAATCAGGCCATGGATGTGTCTCATCTTCACCTTGCTGCAATTGCACGATCGCCTTTAGCAACCGGGATGCCGATCATGTATGACACACACACCAGGCCATTGTTCCATGACCCCGACTTTCACGTTCCTTAGAAACCATAGCCAACTATCGGTGTTCTCACCCTCTACGAATGCGGCGCAACAGAAGAACACGATTATTGCCATCGACCCCTATGGCGATCAATATCCGCCTTTGTACTTCGGTCGGAAAAGTCCCATCCACGCATAACAACGGACGGCAATGTCTCGAATGCGTTGATACACGCACCAAAGCAAAGAATGCCCGCTTGAGCAACATCTTCCCAGGGAAACGCCGTGAAGGTTGCTCGAAAATATCGACATAAGTCCCGACATTCCTTTCCTTGATCACCTGAAGCAACCCTGGCAGATTCTCGATAGGAGTCTTCGTGACGTGCCAAACCTTGCTTCCAATGCCTTCGCCGCTCTCCATGCCTTCGCATAGCTTATCGTGTACTGATACCTCTGCTCTATTGCAAGTATGATGGCACGTGGCTCTAAATCCAGGTTGCCCACAATCTTCCCGTACATTACATTGGCAACAAAGCCGGAAGATATATTTCTATGCGATTGTGTAGACTCACAAGACACATGCATGCGGCACTACTATAGAACACTTCCAAATTGTGTCCCAGATACGTTGGTAAGCATTGACACGCCATGGGCAACATTCCTTATTGCATCTGACATCATACACCCGTGATCGACTTAGCAACCCGGAAGGGTCTCTGTGATGACACTTGCCCATCTTTGTCGCTTACTGCACCTCACCTTTATCCTTGTAAATTGCATCTTGCCGCACCTCATTCCGATCGTACCCCCATTGGACATCTTCACCCTCGTTGACCATCAGTCTGTCGAACCGACACTCATCCCACTCCGCGGGGAAAGGCTCTTCATCCTCTTCATCGTTACTTAAATCCTCGTAGTCCCGGCTCTCTGCGTCCATTGATATCACCAGCGATTCAATATGTTCTCCCTCGTCTGCCACACCCATTGGTTCCTGCACGTCTGCCACACCCATTGGTTCCTGCACGTCTTCCATTGGAACACCAACTTCCTCACCTTGCACTGCCTCCTGAGCCGAACTAACATCATGCCTCACTGAGTATTCTCTTGCTTGGCTGCTCTCCCCAACTTCCTCCTCTTCGTCACCAACAACCTCCTGCTGTTCCTCACGGATGCCCTCTGCTTTCTCAAATGCTTGCGCCAACAACACTAATGGCCATCCTCTCTCAATCGCTGCTCTGACATACGAACTCCATGATTTCGGACCTGTAATTTCAACTAACTCCCAGTACGTACAGTTCCGTCTCCGACACCCTACTCCGTGCAGCTTCACACCATGCAACTCACGGTCCAACGAGAATATTTGGTATAACCATCTTCTAACTGTGCTCCATGAACGCTCCATTTGGGCGTGACAAACCAACTACGACACTTGGGAAATGACTTAGTTCCACCCCTTCCACACCCATGTTCGGAATTCCCTCTCCGTAATATATTGTAAAGCGCACTCGTTCATCCATACATCAAACATTTCATGAAATTCTTCTTGTATGCGACACAAACCTTTTAGACAATGTACTTATGCTACGTATAGACTTTCGATATGTGAAAAAACTATTTTTCAGTCTTTAATACCAATTTTCTGAATTTATTTACTGATTTCTAAAATTTAGGAAAGAAGGAAAGGCAAAATCATAATTTTTACCTATTTTTTAGGAAATTGTTCATGGCATTTTCCCGGCCCATGCAATCATCGCCGTGCAAAGCGTCGAGGCAAGCTCGTGCGGCCGGCCGGTGAGCCAAGACAAGTGTGATACAGCCGACGGGGCTGAGGCGAGCAAGGCCGAGGCAAGCGCGGCAAACACGACCATGAGGCCAACGGCGGTCGTGGCCGAGGTGAGCACAGCGAGCAGGGCCGGCGCGGCGGGAGGTTTGTTCCTATATCGCGAAAACATCGCGAAGTCGCTAAACTAGGCGAGCAAGGCCAAGGCAAGCGCGGCAAACACGGCCAACGGGGCCAAAGCGGTCGTGGCCGAGGTGGCAGCGAGCGAGGGCAGCGGCGGGAGGTTTGTTCCTATATCGCGAAAACATCGCTAAGTCGCTAAACTAGTCCAGCAAGGCCAAGTCAATCCCGGCAAAAACGCCCAACGGGGCCAAAGCGGTCGTGGCGAGGTGAGCACTGCGAGCAGGGCCGGCGTGGCGGGAGGTTTGTTCCTATATCGCGAAAACATCGCGAAGTCGCTAAACTAGGCGAGCAAGGCCAAGGCAAGCGCGGCAAACCACGACCAACGGGGCCAAAGCGGTCGTGGCCGAGGTGAGCGGCGAGCGGGGCAGCGGCGGGAGGTTTGTTCCTATATCGCGAAAACATCGCTAAGTCGCTAAACTAACGCTAAGTAGCATGGACATTTCTTCCTATATCGCGAAAACAACGCTAAGTCGCTAATTCGAAAACAACGCTAATCGCTAAATTTTTGCTAAGTCACTAAGTCGCGAAAACATGACAATACTACTCGCTAAATCAATAATTAATCAATCTAGTCACTAAATTAAACGAAACATACAAGAAAGAAAAAAAATTTACCTGCAGACGCGATCTTCTTCTTCCTCCTCTCCCTCTCCTTCCTCCCTCTCCTCCCTCTCCTCCTCTTTCTCTTCTTCCTCTCCCTCTCTTTCTTTTCTCTTCTTCTTCTCCCTCTCCCTCTCTCTTGGTCTCTCGCTCTCCCTCTCTGCGCGTGCAAATGGCGAGTTCGGGCGTCGCCGAACGGGGTAAATGGCTCCTGTCGCCATTCCATTTGGCGACAGAGCCTCGCGCATGAGGTATTGAATCTTGTCGCCATTCCATTTGGCGACAGACGGAGGAAATTCGGTTTGCCCCTGTCGCCATTTGAACTGGCGACAGGAGCTCCTGTCGCCAATTGAAATGGCGACAGGACCCTGTCGCCAATTCAAATGGACACAGGGGGGTAGTTTTGCTATTTTCTTTTTCGGTATATTATTTCTGTAAATTTTGATTAAAATAATATTATTTAAAAAAAAATTCTCGCGCATGAGGTATTGAATGCTGTCGCCATTCCATTTGGCGACAGGACGGAGGAAATTCGGTTTGCCTGTCGTCGCCATTTGAGCGGCGACAGATTCTGTCGCCAATTGAAATGGCGACAGGACCCTGTCGCCAATTCAAATGGACACAGGGGGGTAGTTTTGCTATTTTCTTTTTCGGTATATTATTTCTGTAAATTTTGATTAAAATAATATTATTTAAAAAAAAATTCGTAGATTCTCTAATGGATGTAACTTTCATCTCCCAAATAGACATGTCTAAAGCACCAAGCAATTGTCTAGCATTAGCAGCATCATCAAAGCTAACTCCAACAGCACGAAGATTACTAAGAATTTTATTGAAACGTGCAAAGAAGTTATCTAGCGACTCACCGGGTTTCATCTCAAATCGCATGTATTCTTTTTGTAAAGATCTTGACGAACCTCTTTAATAGTGTTAGAACCCTCATGGTAATCACAAAGAGATTTCCATACCTCATATGCGGACTTGAGATGGATCACACGGTCAAAGTCGTTGCGTCCCAAACCTTGGATGATCAAGTTCTTGGCGCCTTCTTTGTTTGCTTCAACATATGTGCGATTGGTGTCGTTGACGTTGTTGTTTGCAGGCACTTCATATGGCTTGTAGACCTTCTCCCAAATTGTGAAGCCTTGTGCTTGGATGAACGCCTCCATCTTGGCCTTCCAAAACTGAAAATCAACACCATCGAACACACATGGTTTTGTCGAATAACGATACATTAATCTAATCACCGGTTAAGATAGATTAGAAAAACCTCGCTCTGATACCACTTGTAGGATCGAAATATACGAATATAGCAATCAGAGGGGGGGTGAATGATTGTGCGGAAGCTAAAACCAAATTCTTGATCTATTAAAAGTTCACCCCAAAACAGAACCAAATAATTGCCTCGTTTTCGACAAAAACAGAATGATAGGGGTTCGGTAAAACAAGAATTTCCGAAGATCCAACCGTTAGATTGATTTGAAATTTAGACACAAGAAACTAGATTCCAATACGAATCGAATCCAAAAAGAATCAGCTCGATCGGACTTACGGATAAAAAGTTATGAACCTCGTAAGCTTGCTGTAACAGAAGATGACGAGAATTAATCTAACCAAAACTTCAAGATTAAACAAGAACGACAAAAGTTTAATCAACTAAACTTAGAGAAACCCTAAATCAATTCTCTAGAAAGGTTTTGATGAATCAAATCAAGATGAACCTCAAAGAACAAAAAACCAATCTAGAACCAAAACAAGCATGCAACCAAAAACCAAAACAGAGACACTGTAGCAACGCGGTTACTGTAGCACGCAAGGATCTGGAAGAATTGATCTTTATTTCTTTTGTCTAAAGTACTCTCATCAAAAGAGTACAAACCCTAAAAACTGAGCCCAAGCTCTCAATGCGCTCAGCTCTACTTGATTCGATGCACTTCAACAGGAGACAACCCCTCCTATTTAAAGGAGCAAAACACAAGGAGTTCTGAATACAATTCCTAATCAAGGAGGAGTACGTATACAACTCCTCTTGGCCCAACCTGGCCGAGTACAACTCTTGCACGCGTATGGCAACCCTACCATACTCACGTGACTAACACTTTGCACGCGAATGACCTCCTGCCATTCTCACGTGACTAACCATTCTTCATGTGCACCATTCTCTTAGCCCGAACGTCCCGCATGACATCCTTGACCACCAAGACCTCAGTTCCTCCTGAACCTAGTCCCGAACCTCAGTTCCTCCATGAACCTAGTTCCGGTCCCGTCATCGACCACGTTCGTCTTCAAGCAATACCTGCACATGAACAAACCGCAAAACAAATCCGAGCACAAGTCCACGACTTGACTCAACATTAGTCCATGCAAATACTCACACGAGCATTGCATAAAGTCCACATTAGCTCAAAACCCTTAACCGTGCACAAAAACATCCGGCCGGACCAAAAACCATTCCAAATAAGACAAATTCCAGAAACTTACGTTCATGACGGACAAAAGTTTTGGTCCGTCACACATGCCTTCGAACCCGGCAAAGAAATCGATTCATGCCGAAAAGCACGTTTATGACGGACTAAAAGTTTGGTCCGTCATACATGCACTACGCTTGGTTTTATGAGACTTAGGTTCGGCGCCAAAAAACATGTGTATGACAGACCAAAAAATTTGGTTTGTCATACATGGGAAAAACGAGATCGCCAAAAGCATGTGTATGACAGACCAAAAAATTTGGTTTGTCATACATGGGAAAAACGAGATTTCTTGTACAAGCGTAAAAGCACCAAAATCACGTTTATGAGCACCAAAAAGTTTGGTCCGTCATACATGCGAAACTCACTGTTTTTGGATGTTTGGTCTGGCGCAAATGCAAAGTCTCTGTTTTTGGATGTTTGAATGTTTGGTCCTTCATGCAAGCAATTTTAAAAGATTAATCCTAACCAATTTTTCAGCACAAAATCAAGCCAATTTTTCATCACATGATTCACATACGCTCTAGCGGTCAGGGCTACCGGGGGGGATCAGAAAGTGATGGCAAATTACTTGCCGGTTACTCTCTCGCCTCTGGGCCAAGCTTGGCTCACCGGATTCCCAGCGAACTCTATAGATTCCTTGGGAGAGCTGTGTGAACAGTTTATTTCAAATTTCCAAGGCACGTATGAGCGCCCCGGCACCCCCTGGGACCTGTATCAGCTGCACCAAAAGAAGAATGAGTCCCTGCGGGAGTTCGTCAAGCGCTTTATGCACAGGAAGAGTACTGTTCGGGATGTCACGGATGCGGTTGTGATAGCTGCCTTCCAGAAGGGAGTCAGCGACCCTGATCTCATCAAGAAGATGTCCCAGAGCCACCAATGTCGGTTCGTGAGCTGTTCGCCCTAGCGGACCGCTACGCTTCCGCCTCCGAGGCCTTGGCGGAGCGGCACGATGAGAAGAAGGATCAGGCCGAGCCCTCCAGGCGGAAGGAGAAGAAGCGCAAAGGTGAAGAGCTGGTGGCAGTCGCTGAACATGCCCGCCCTCGTGCACTCAAGGAGGATGGGTATGACAAAGTGATGAACTCGCTTTGCCCCTTCCATCCGAAGGGAAGACACGACGCCAAGGACTGCTTCACTTTGAAGAGATTCGCCCGGGAGAGCAAGAAGCAGGCTGGACAAGGTCCGAGTGGACACGCCGCCAAGCAGCGTCCCCCCGAAGCTGAGGAAGACTATCAGGAAGCCGATCTCGAGCTTAATTACATATTCGGGGGTCCGGCCGCGTACGAGTCCAAGCGGAAGCAAAAGCTTACCTACCGAGACATCAACGCAATAGCCCCGGAGACCCCCCAGTATGTACGGTGGTCCGAGGTCGCGATAACTTACGACCGCTCGGATCACCCGGATCGAGTCCCCTTCCCTGGTAGATATCCGCTTGTCTTGGCGCCGGTTGTCCGCGGCATCAAGCTCAAGAGGGTGTTGATTGACGGCGGAAGTGGGCTCAATGTCCTCTTTGTGAAAACTCTCGACGACATGGGAATTCCCCGGTCGTTGCTTAAGCATGGGTCGTCGCCTTTTCACGGCGTGATACCCGGAACGTCGGCGACACCACTCGGACAAATCACTCTGCCGGTCACTTTCGGCGCAAGAGATAACTACCGAACAGAGAACCTCAGCTTCGAGGTGGCTGATTTCGCGACGGTGTATCATGCCATCTTGGGAAGGCCAGCGCTAGCCAAATTCATGGCAGTGCCCCACTATGCGTACCTGACACTGAAGATGCCAGGGCCGAGTGGTATTATCACTTTACGTGGTGATATCAAACAGTCTTTTTCTTGCGACAGGGAGAGCTGCGAGATGGCCGATACGCTGGGGGCGCAAGCAGGCCGGGAGAGGATTCGACAAGAGGCGGATTCTGACAAGCCTGAAGGTAGCGTCCCTACCCGCAGGGCGCCGAACTCCGGAATTGGTCCCAAAGAAGGTACCAAAAGAATTATCCTCGACCCGTCCGATTGGGCTCAAACGGCCTTGATCGGGACAGGGCTCGGAGAGAAATAGGAAGACGCGCTCGTCACCTTTCTGCGGGCAAACAAAGACGTCTTTGCTTGGAAGCCGTCGGACATGCCTGGAGTTCCCAGGGAGGTGATCGAGCATGCGCTGAACGTGAATGAAGTGGCCAGGCCGATCAAGCAGAGGTTGCGACGGTTCGCTCAAGACCGCCGGGAAGCCATCAGGGAGGAGATCACAAAGTCATTAGCCGTGACGCTTTATCAAAGAAGTGTATCATCCCGACTGGTTGGCAAACCCTGTACTCGTTCAAAAGAAGAACAAAAGTTGGCGCATGTGTGTTGTTTATACCGACCTCAACAAAGCATGCCCAAAAGATCCCTTCGGTTTACCCCGCATCGATCAAGTGGTAGACTCCACCGCTGGATGTCAACTCCTCAGTTTTTTGGACGCTTACTCAGGCTATCACCAAATCCGGCTTCGAGAGGAGGATTGCGAGAAGACTTCGTTCATCACTCCATTTGGAGCATATTGCTATGTCACGATGCCGTTTGGGCTGAAAAACGCTGGCGCGACTTATCAGCGCACGATATAGCGGTGTTTTCACCATCAGCTCGGACGCAACGTGGAGGCATATGTTGATGATGTAGTGGTTAAAACGCGAGTGAAGGACAGTCTCACCTCTGATCTGGCCGAGACGTTCGAAAGTCTAAGGGCGTTCCGGATGAGGTTGAACCCTGAGAAGTGTGTTTTCGGAATTTCTTCTAGGAAACTGCTCGGATTCATTGTCTCTCATCGTGGGATCGAGCCAAATCCAGAGAAGATCGAGGCCATCATGAGGATGGGACCACCTACCAGCTAGAAAGATGTTCAAAAGCTTACTGGTTGTATGGTGGCGCTTGGCAGGTTCATCTCCCGGCTGGGGGTTCGGGAGATGCCTTTCTTTAAGCTCCTCAAGAAGCAGGACCGTTTCGAGTGGACAGCTCGAGGCACAACAAGCCTTCGAAGAACTCAAGGTGTTCCTCTCCACCCCCCAATCCTAGTCTCGCTGGTGCCAGGAGAACTTCTCCTACTTTACATAGCGGCAACAACTCATGTAATCAGTGCCGCAATAGTTGTGGAGCGGGAGGAATCAGGGCACCGCTACGGTGTACAGCGCCTGGTCTACTTCGTCAGCGAAGTACTGGGCGAATCTAAGGTGCGATATCCTCAAGTTCAGAAGCTGCTGTACGTAGTGTTGATCTCGTCGCGGAAGCTGAAGCATTATTTCCAAGGACACTCGATTTCAGTAGTGACTTCTTTCCCGGTGGGAGAGGTCCTCCATAATCTGGAAGCTGCTGGGAGAATCTCAAAATGGGCGGCCGAGCTTGGAGCCTTCGATATCTCGTTCAAGCCGCGCACCGCCATCAAGTCCCAGGCCTTGGCCGACTTCACGGCCGAGTGGATTGAATTCCAAGCTCCCCGTGTCGAAAAAGAGCTGGAGTATTGGACCATGCATTTCGACGGATCTCTCATGCTCGGCGGGGCCGAGGCTGGAATTCTCCTCATTTCGCCGAGAGGCGATCGACTCAAGTACGTCCTTCGGATTAAGTTTCCGGCCTCGAACAACGCCGCAGAGTACGAGGCACTTATCCACGGGCTTCGCATCGCCATATCGCTCGGGATCCGACGATTGGTGGTCCGCAGAGATTCGCAGTTAGTGGTGAGCTAGGTACAGAAGGGCTGGTCGTGTGTCGATCAGACTATGATGGCATATTGTCAACAGGTCTGAGAATTGGAGGGCAAGTTTGACGGACTGGAGCTGGTCCATGTCCTGCGCCGCAATAATGAAACAGCAAACGAGTTGGCTAAGATGGGAGCCACTCGGGCGGAGGTCCCGAGTGGAATCTTCGTACAGGATCTTTACGAGCCAACAGTTACTAAACGACGAGAGCCAAGTAAGGATCCTGAGACTGAAGTCCTGGTCATTAACCCCGATTGGACGGCTCCATATCTAGATTATCTCTTGAAGGACAAACTTCCTGAAGCTCCCATTTTGGCCGAGCGCATTTCGCGATAAGCCAAGTCCTACGTGGTGATTGGGGGAGAGCTCTTTCGAAAGAGCGCCTCCGGTATCCTTAGGCGGTGCATTTTGGAGCAAGTGGGAAAGGACCTGCTCAAAGAAATCCACTCGGGAATGTGCGGCCATCACGCTGCATCAAGCGCCCTGGTTGGGAAAGCTTACCGGCAGGGCTTCTTTTGGCCTACAGCGGTGACGGATGCGAAAGAGATCGTTCGAACTTGTGAGGGCTGCCAGTTCTATGCGAGGCAGACACATTTGCCGGCACAGGAGCTGCAAACCATCCCCATCTCTTGGCCCTTCGCGGTCTGGGGGCTCGACCTAGTCGGACCCCTCAAGAAGGCACAAGGCGGCTTCGCCTACCTCTTCGTAGCCATTGACAAGTTCACCAAGTGGATCGAAGCTAAACCAGTCGCCACGATCACTGCGGTCAAGGCCAAGGAATTCTTCCAGGATATTGTGGTCAGATTTGGAGTTCCCAACCGGATCATTACAGACAATGGCACCCAATTCAGGAGCGAAGAATTTCAAGAGTGGTGCGAAAACGTCGGAATCAAGATTTGCTTCGCCTCGGTGAGTCATCCGCGGAGCAATGGGCAGGTTGAGCGGGCTAATGGCTTGGTCCTCCAGGGTCTCAAAGCCAGGATTTTCGACCGCCTCAAGCCATATGCTGCCCGATGGGTGAAAGAATTACCGTCAGTACTTTGGGGACTCAGAACCACTCCTAGCCGAGCAACTGGGCAAACTCCCTTTTTCCTAGTTTACGGTGCAGAGGCGGTTTTGCCAACCGAGCTAGAATTTGGATCCTCGAGGGTCCGGAATTATAAGGAAGCCGAGTCCAAGGAAAGCCGAGTGGTAGAGCTTGATCAACTCGAGGAGGCTCGAAATGTTGCAGCCATCCAGTCGGCCAAGTACATCCAGGGACTTCGGCGCTACCATTCTCGCAATGTCTGAAATCGTGCCTTCTTAAAAGGAGATTTGGTCCTCAGAAGGAACCAGAAAAGTGAGCACAAGCTCTCTCCGATTTGGGAAGGCCCGTACATTGTGGAGGAGATAGTTCGACCAGGTGCCTATCGACTCAGACGTGGAGATGGCGCGGTTTTGGCGAATACCTGGAATGTCGAACAGCTGCGACGCTTCTACGCATAAGTTATGTACCCGACTCTCACGCGTCAAATAAAGTTGTGAACTGTTTCATTTTCTGAATTCCTACTGTGTAATGTTAGTCCCGAGTGGTTATTATCCGACTAGTATAGCGTTTAATCCCAGTCGCGCCGGTACAAAACGCATGGAGATAAAGACCGCAATGAGCGGATGAATCCGGCAGTTTGTACCAGTGCGCAAAACGGGAAAAACAAAGCTAGAAAATACTGACCACTCGCGGACTACAATTTGCAGCGCCAGAATTTTTCCGAGAAAGCAACACCTAGTCACAAGTTCCTAACTGTCAAAAGTTCGAGCCTCAACGCCTCGCTGCTGGCCTTTGGAAGCGATTAGCTAGGAGCAGTAGACTAAGCGAGAACCTTAAGCTCGGAAAAATTAAAACGGCGAAGACTGGGCAAAAGCTTATGTTCTATTCCATAATAAACTTTTTACATCGCTAATCTTTTTTCACCCCATTTTCTCGCATAAAAAAAAGAAGAGAAAAGAAGGAAAAAAGAGAAGAAAACAAAAAAAAAAGCGGGCGCTGGTGCTCCTATTGGTCTTGTTAGTGCTTTGGGGATTTGTCGGTCGAGTCGCCGAGGTTAGGCGCGGCGGCCTAGAGTCAGCGAGGATCTGCCTCGACCACCCAAAGGGGTGGTACGAGACGGACGAGCGTCTCAACGGCTAGGGCGTCGCGACGCTCGCGCCCTACCATCTCCGTGATGACTTTAGCTACCTCAGAAAGCCCCGGCGTCGCCTCCAATAAGGCGGCCACGGCGGCGGCGTCCCTGGCAGCCCCAGCTTGCTCCTGCGCCTCCAAAACAGCGAAGTCGTAGTCTTCCCAATACTCCGCCTCCTCCAAGCTATAAAGCAGGCCGAAGAAGCGATGGCGGAAAAACGCCGCGTAAGGGCTGAGCAATCTCCTCGTGGTAGACATGGCGGGAAGCTTGGAGAAAGAAGAAGAATAGAAGACTTACCCTGACAAGCTCGCTGCACCTGACAGTGAGCTCATAGAGCTCCATCCGGGCCGCCACCTCCGCTTCCTCGTCCTCCTCCATTCCATTCCAGTCGGAACCCCCATCACACCACACGGTCTGGGTCGGGGGCTTCGGGAGAGGACCAAGCGGTGGCGGCTCTCGATGGACCTCCTCCACTCCGGGAGACGAAGCCGGGTCAAGCTCCTCGACCGCCGGACCACCCGACGGCTCAGCGGTCGAGCCAGCCACCGGAGGGGGCGGCGCCCCAGCTGCCGGAGGAGACGGCGACCTAGCCGACGAGGAGGTGGTCCCCCTTGGAGAAGTTGGCTTCGGGGGCTCCCTTTCATGAGGCTCATCCACCGGGATGTCCATGGTGGGAGTCCTGGATCGTCAAAAAGGAAGCATGTCAGCACAGGTAAAAACAAAAAGGCAAGGATTACCCGAAAGAATACCTCCGGGATTTCTTAAACTTCATCACAGGCCTCATCCGAGTCCCGGCACCACTCGGAGGGGAGCCCAACCCGACGCCACCAGTCGGGGCTACTCTTGAGCCAGAGGGCTGGGGCTCTGTGCCCTGTTGCCCGGGGACATTGGAGGTTGAAGGCCCGGCCGGTGAGAGATCAGAAACCTCCTCCACCGACCGCCGGCGCAGCTCATCAGCCGAAATGTCAACCGTGCGTTTGGCCTGAAGGTTCCGCAGTCGAGAGAGGCCGACGGCCGGAGCGTCAGAAACGAAAGCACCGCGTTCCTAGAAGACAGACGACCACCAATTGTCAAGGCCATGGATCAGGCAGAGCTCACGAAGCAACTTCAAAAGGTACTCACAGGAGGGGGAGGGTTTGCCGCCGAAAACTTGTGAGGGTAGCCCCTGTTGGTGATCTCAGTGCCTGGAGCAAAAAAGTCAATCACCCGCACCGCGAGCATATCTCTCGGGAGGGGTGCGTCCGATTCCCGGGTGGGGTCCTGGGTCCCACTGTACTGGAACACGAAGTGAACCCGCTCCTTCAACGGCTGCACCCGGCGCTTGGCGAAGCTGATGGCAATGCCGACTCCGGTCAAGCCCTTGACCTTCAGTTCTCCAATCAGAGCCAGCAGATCGGCGATCTCGGTCAGCTTGGGGCGGCCATCTGGGGCATCGCCCCAACATCGAGAGGCTTTGAGGGCGCGGCCAGTGAAAGGAGCGAGGAAGGGGTCAATGTTGGCGCAGTAAAACCACTCCCGTTTCCACCCCTTGAGAGAAGATTTGAAGGGGATAGAGAAGTAGTATCTTTTCACGCCCTCCCGCAGTTGGAATCCCGCGCTCCCGATGGCACTAGGAGAGCTCCGAGTCGGGTGGGGCTTCATAAAAAAGATGGATCGGAATAGATCGAAGTGAGGCCAGATTCCAAGAAACACCTCTCAAAGCTGAACGAAAATAGCGATGTGAAGAATGGAGTAGGGATTCAAGTTGATCAGCTCGATTTCGTAGAAGTGAAGGAGCCCTCGGAAAAAGGCGCTCCCAGGAACACTGAACCCCCGCCAAAAGAAGGGCTCGAAGACCACAATCTCATTCTCCTGAGGTACGGGGTAAGGTTCACCTGCGGCGGGCCGGGCGGAGATCAATTCCAGCGGAGGAAGAACGCCGGCCGCGACCAGCTCCTCCAGGCGAGACTTCGTAGTAATGGAGGTCTCCCACCCCGCAGTCGCCGGGCCAGCGCTACCCTCCGATGACGACGAAGAGGCTGAAGAAGAAGACATCTCGAAAAAGTAAGGCCTGTAGGAGGAACCGCCGCAAACTTTGGGCACGAAACTGGGAACCCTAGGCCGTCGAGATCGCCTTCAGAAGCCTCGGAAGCGTGATAACTGCTCTGGGGGGGCAGAAGTGTCTTTCCCCCAGCGAGGGTACCCCTGTTTGTAGGAAGTGGGGCCAAATTTCTGTCGTGCGACGGGAAGACAATAACGGGCCGCACACATATCACTGAGCCATATCTAGGGCACGCCCCACATTGGGCCCTACGCTGTGTCATGCAAGACACGACCAGGTGTCAAGTCTGGTTCGAGGTTTGGGATAAAGTGCGCCCCATGATGGGCCCGAACGCCGGCCGCCACGGAAGATTGGGGCCGGGCACTTTCCGAACATCCTCTAGCGGTACATCCCAAAATTTGGGGTCAAATGCCGGTCATGGCTATTCTGCATGATTGGGTATCGTCGGAGGATCCAACCAAAACGGTCTTGAGGATACGCTCCATGAGAGTCAAAGCCGTGCGCCGTAAGCGGGCGTGGGTATCACTCTGCGCGACCATGGTACGCCCCATGAGGGTCAATTGAGCTCTAAGCCGATTGCCACGTACCGTAATCGGGCGCGGGTACCACTCGGCCACGAGCCACCCGGCCTTGAGCCAACCAATTTCGGGTACGCCCCATGAGGGTCAATTGAGCTCTAAGCCGATTGCCGTGTACCGTAATCGGGCGCGGGTACCACTCGGCTACGAGCCACCCGGCCTTGAGCCAACTAATTTCGGGTACGCCCCATGAGGGTCAATTGAGCTCTAAGCCGATTGCCGCGTACCGTAATCGGGCGCGGGTACCACTCGGCTACGAGCCACCCGGCACGAGCCACCCTGCCATGAGCCATGCGGCCGCAAGCCGTTCGGCCCCGATGGAGAAACCGCTTGAGCGAGAGTTGCCAAGCCCCGACGGCAGTTCTGGGTACTAACAAGTCCTTTATGATCTTCTTACCCTCAAGGGTCTCTGAAGTAGCGGGACAAGGTACTCCGATCCTAAAGCACTCTGGGGCTGCTGTGGAATAACTGAGGTCGGGGTCCTTTAAAGGAGCCCACGGCCGGCCTGCTAGAGGGTACTGGGCCACAAGGTTGCCACGGTTTCACGCAGACAAGACCGCAGGTCAACCCTTCTTCGAGGCCCATGGCATATCACCTGCCCGACCGGACTCCACCCCGCGACAGAACGCCTCTGCATAAAGTAGGGCGCATGGTCTGACGCCCACAGCCTGACACCAACTAACCCTGGCGAATCGACAGGCGTGGGTCGGGAAAGTGGAGAGCAGATCCTTCGGTGGCAGCTGAGCCAGACGGGTGAGGACAAACGGGATACTCATAGCCCAACCTGATGTAATGCCAGGTGGCACCCCCGTGTAATATCCCCTCCCCCCAGTATATAAGGCGGGAGGGGCAACCCTGTAGAAAAGGGGGAAGAAAAAGAGAAAAAAGAGAGGAGACTCATATCAACAAGAACGCAGGACTAGGGTATTATCTCCACCGTGAGAACCCGAACCTGTCAAAAAGATCACCCTCGCATCCTGTGTTTCCATCTTGCTCTGATCTCGCACGAATCCCCTCGAATCACAAATCTCATTGCCAGCGGAACCGATCGTCGACAGTCAACAATAAGGAATCAAGAAGATTCAACCTTAATATGAAGGTTAGATAAAATTCGATGTATATTATGCTGGAGCGGTGTAAGGGTTACGAGCATATTATCACTGTCATCGTCAACTGCAATAATGGTGAGTCATTAGTTACTAGAGTGGATTAGCAAATTGTTAGTCATTTTTGTAATTTTTTATAAACTTTTTACAATGCAACTAAAATTTATCCGTTATGTACTACCCAACTTCTTCCTTAATCATCGAGTTGCTTTGGACTATTGCTAATGCTTTTAAAGAAAATAGAGAAAATTATATTTTACATCTCATTATAGAACCAATGGAGTAAAAAAATTTAAAATATTTTTAAGCTATTCCACATCTTTACTGTTTTGCTACTATTTTAGATACCGAGGAAAATTATTTGACTTGCAGGGCGCCTTCCACAGAATAATTGAGGCATTCGATCTTGATTTCTCCAAGGCCTGTACTTATGTTTATAACGAGTTTTTCAGAGTTTTTGAAAAATATTATGACAAGTTTGGCACCAGAAGTGAAGCAAGAAGATCTACCTCAACAACATAACAAGCACGAGGCAGTTCGACCGCTTCAAACATATAGAAGAAGCTGAAAGGCAAAGCGTCTAGCTCTTCCCAATTGTTGAGTAGGTCGACATGGAATCTACTAGTAGAGCTTAACCACTTCCTCGACATGCCTTTTGTGGAGACCGACCTTGACATGAACGAGGAAAATCAACTCAACTTGCTATTGTGGTAGAAGAATAACCAACGTATTTACTCCGTGCTATCCCATTTTGCACGGGACATACTTACGATTCCCGTGTCCACTATCTCGTCGGAAGTCACTTTCAGTTTGGTGGGGAGGGTACATGCTTAAAGGACTAGGAGCATGCAGAAGACAAGACACAACAGCCCGAGGATCCGAAGATTACGAACGCGATAGCCGACTTTGATAATCTCAATCTCAGGTAGGCTATATATATGTATATATTAATACATAGTTACTGTACTCTTTTCCTTACCGAGGGTACCCCACATCAGGGTGTAAGGTTTTTAACGATACGGTAACTACGTTAATGTTCAAGATTGAATAAAATTTACTTTTTTTCTCTCAATATTTGTGTTTATTGCTTCAACTCCGTGCGTCTTTATATTCTTCTCTCATCACAATAGTGCAAATCGTGCGAGCCTAAGTCGGTACGGTATGAAACAGACATGAAGCGTAAATAGGTTGTGTCTAGGCTCACCGAAGACGAACTGATCCAGCACGATGAGCACAATAAACTATTATCATCTAATATGATTCAGATCAAAATACAATATATCTGTACCGAACGGACTGACACGGCTGGACGCCCAGCCTAGAAGTCCAGCCCAGAAGTCGTGATAAGGATCAGCGCACCCGCACGTACGTTTGCAGCTGGACTGGTGGACCCACGTACGCTTGCAGCTGGACCGGTGGACCCAACTAAATTCTTCAATCCCACGAGAAACGAGAGGGACGGACTGTAGACAGAGGGATAGACGCCACAAGAAGCAGAAAAAACAAAGGAATCCCCGGGAATTTCAGATTAAAATAAAGGTTCTTCTCCTCCCCCTCCGTGATGTCACCCGTTGCCTCTGCATTTCTTCTCGACATAATTATCCTCATACATGTATATACATCTGCCCTCATGCCTGCTTTCTTGCTTCGCTTGGCTTCTTTTTATTCTTCTGCTTTGTCCGCTTGTGGCTTGGGGAGGAGAGAATAGGAGAGGGGAGGCAAATGCTTTGCTCAGGTGGGCTCTTGGGACATGGGGTTCTTCTTGGTTCCTGTTCTTGTGGTCTTGGGGTGATTCTTGATCTGGGGTGCAAGAACCAAGAACCACATGTATCCTTGTTTTCTTGCCTGTTTTCAGTTTTTTGTTTTTATTCTTTTGTTTTTTGATGGATCATACCTTCTTTTCCTACTACAACATTGTTGCATAGACTGTGTGATTGTTTTGCTGTAAGATTGGAGTTAATAATGCTGGTGGATAACTGTCTCTTTATTTGATTATTAAAGGTTGATTTGGGGAAGAATTTTGGAAATTTCTCACTGTTGTGCTAGCTTGATTCATCCAGGTGTCCTCGTTTTTTGAGCAATGGCTATTTGAAGCAGCTCAGCGTCTCCCATTCTGATTCCTCGCTAGTAGGATGTATTGTTTTTCCCTGGGTTTTGATCTGAGAAGTAAAGTGAGTAGAATAGTTCCTTCTTCTCTCTCAGACTTATTTATGATACTTTTGTTGTGATTCTGAAAACAAAAAGTTTGGAATCTTTGAAGTGGTATCCGCCGAAATGATGGCCGCTAGAGCTTGCAGTGGCAACCCACCTTTCCTTTCTTTGCTTCCTCTCTTTCCTCTCCAGTGCTGGTCTGTTTTTCTCCCTGCCTTGAGTTGAACAATAAAGCAGCTTTTTTTACATGCTATTTTCAGCTGTTTAAAATAAAACTGCAGATTGTATGATATCTTTATACATGCTCTTCTTAATTTTTTTTTCTCACTTTGTTATATCCTTTTCTTAAGGTTTTCTCGAGAATTCATGCTCATGTTTGATCTTTAGACAGCAGAATATATTTAGGGGGTGCTTGGATTAGGGTATCTCATTGGAATGTTTTAGGATCTAGTTCAAATTTGAACTAAATCCCAAAACCTCCCAAGGAATTACCACTCATCCAAACAGGGCCTTTGCCTTTTGCAATACAAGTTACGAGTTACGTAATGGTTTCGTCATAACCTGCTGTGATGCTGGATTGTTCATTTTGCCGAAATGGTATATGATGTTTGTTTTTAGATCTTCCAACAATGTATTGGGAGTTGGAGTTTTGAGATACATGAGAGTACTGCCCGTTTCAAAGATGGCCATATTTTGGCAGTTCTCTTTAACCAAACAGCAAATGGTTATAACTAGAATAAATTAATGAAAACACAACTATCCTACTGTCCTACGTGTATCTTCTCTTTAGTCTTAGTAAAAGAATTGTTCATAGGGTTAGCAGATTATATTATATTGCTGTCACATCATAATCTTCTACGAATCTAATTATCTGGTAGTTTACATGCTACAACCATCATGTTAGTTCTTTAATGATTTCATGTTCCCTACAAATCTATTTTCTTGAAATCTCAAGTTTTGTCTGTGAATCCGTAGTCATATAGATACAATCTTTTTCCATTTACCGTGCATGGTAGTAGACTAGTAGTGTGTTATTGGCTATTATGAAAATGCTTTACACTCTGAACAGAACTAGTGCAGACATCTTATATTAAACAACCATCGAGACATAGAACACGGTGTCTGTAGAGGCACATTATCTTTCTGGTTTCTTGTCCAGAAAGAAGCACTTTACAGAGTAATTTGGCATTTATTTTTTAGGCTATGTTTCATCTTGTGGAAGTTTTCAGATTTAGCACTGTTAAATATCGACTATCTGTTGTCTTTATCAAAATGTTAGCAGAGCATAGAAGCTATTACATCTATGGCTAAGATAGGTTTGTAGAGATTGGCTGCATGCTTCATGTTTGCAATACCAATATATCTACTGATGGAGAAACTCTTAAAACAAAGCATATAGGATAAATATAGAGATTCGGTAGTGATAGTATTCAAGATATATATCTTTTCTTTGCAACAACAGGAACAATCAGTACATCTATGACCTTGTTTCTTACTTGTAAAGGATTAGAAACATTAAACCTATGATATACGAGATCATTTGTTCAGATTTTATGCAAGTATTTTCATATTCTGTGATGTTCCGAAAATCAGTTGAATTTTACCTCCTGGAATGCCATATTGAAAGTTTGATCTCCTGCCACTTCTTACATAGGAACCTTCTGTTGGAACAATAAGTTGATTTAAAGTTCAAGGGCAAATAGACGATGGAGAGGGAAATTGCGGCCTCCTATGAACACAAGAAGAACAGTGAAATTAGGATATTTGAGAGTTCAGATGAGATGGCAACATATCTGGCCGAGTACATTTCACAAGTTTCAGAAATTTCTGTTAAGGAAAGAGGAAACTTTGCTATTGCTCTATCTGGAGGACATCTTGTCAGTTTTATGCTGTAATGCTTTTTCCTCATCAACTCAACTACATTAAGTCATTAACTAATATATCAGTTTTTGTTTTCGCAAGGAGCAACTAACTCTATATGAAATGATTTGTTGCTATATATTATGTATCTAAATTGCTTTTTCTTTAAACAGGAAACTCTGTGATGCACCATACAACAAGACCCTGGATTGGTCTAAATGGTACATCTTCTGGGCTGATGAACGTGCTGTAGCAAAGAACCATGTGGAGAGTAACTATAAATTAACAAAAGAAAGATTTCTCTCCAAGGTATATTGACTTAAGATAATTTGATTCTTCATACTATGTGTGCGCCCAGCTATATGTGAACTCCATGTATTTCTTGCGTACTTGCATCTGGCATCGGTTGTTCTTTGATTCACAGATGCAAGTGAATTGCTGTTAATGCATCACTTAAAATAAGTAGTTTTAAGGCCTACGTATTTGTTTCATACATTCGAAAATATTTCAGCTTGGTATGTTTGGAAGTAGATGAGCAGAGTTACTGCAGACTGCAGTTACGAAGCCATCATTTTCTAGGCCTCTGACAAACATTTTTTTGCAAATCTAGCCCCCTTTCGAACACAATTGCAAAAATAGCCCCTCCCTGACCACGGAAGCGCCAGCAGGTGACATGTGTCACCTGCCGTGCTCCCATACCGCAGCAGGAGCTCGGAAGGAGCACCTACCAAGCATTGCTACCTCGGTAGCATTAATGAACCTAATTTAATTAAGCAAAAGACATTAATTAAGTGATTAATTGATTAAGAAATTAATCAAGTGATTAATTCATTAAAGTGAATAATTAATGACACGACCCAGCACAGCAGATGGCACGTGTCACTTGCCAGCACTTCCGCGGTCAGGGAGGGGGCTATTTTTGCAATTGCTTTCGGAATGGGACAAGATTTGCAAAAAAAAAAAAAGTTTGTTAGGGGGCTAGCAAAGTGTTGGCTTCTGCTGTTAGGGGGCTAGCAAAGTGATTTGCAAAAAAAAAAGTTTGTTAGGGGGCTAGCAAAATAATACTGAATTAACCCTCATGTTTATTGTATCGGAGTATTCGAATGTATGGAATGATAGCCTAGCTAAAGTGCAGGCTAGTTTAGCAATTCTAAGCATATAAATATGAAATTGGAAGAAGGTGTTGATTTCTCCATTTTCTTGGATATAAAAACCCTTTCTTTATTTTGGTATTTTTCGTGGTACTAGTACATACCACTGCCATAGAAATTCATGAATTAGCAAATTGTGCTAGTTTCATAATGTTGACTTTTTGTTGCTTTGCTATTTGTCTAATCTCGGTTCCTCTTAAATATTTGAGGCTCCTTGTCAAACCCACTCGTTTAAAAAATAACAAAATAGCCCACCTCCATGTAGTTGCTAGTGGTAAGCAAAAAACTTCTGTTGTCATAATTGGTTCTTTAGATAAGGATCTGGCAGAGGTTTATATCTGTTAATCTGCATTATGCTTTGTCTTCAAGTTCAGAATTGTGTTTCTGACACCAAGTTACTTGCCTCATCTTTGACCCAATCATTTTGGTTAAGATCAAATACCTTGTGATAAGTGATAACACAAGAATTAAGCCATCTGTTTGGAAAAAGGGATACAATGTTATGTAACTTTAAAGTATAATGCATTGTTTCGGAAAAGGTTTTATAGCATATAATTTCCAAAAATATTGATCCTATTCTTGCTGTTCTGACCTATATTTTGGTCGAGACAGAGTCTGTATCGAGGAAGCTATTCTTGCTGTTTTGACCTATATTTTGGTTTGACTTAGGATGTAGCCACATTAAGGCCCTGTTTGTTTCGGTTTAAGCTTTTTGGCTTTTGGTTTAAAGCTAGCTTTTTGGCTTAATGAGCTTTTAAGCCGTCTGCTTTTAAGCCAAGACATGTTGTTTGGTATCCTAGCTTATTAATGGGTTAGATGGTACATCTTATAGATGAAAAGTCTAAAATACCCTAAATGAGATGGTGGATGAATTCTCAATTTATATATGATGGCATTTGGTGGGTAATTTTGGAAACTTTTAGTGGCAAAGGATTATTTCATTCAAAAAAGCCCAAAAAAGCTCCTCTTGTCTGGCTTTTGGCTTAATGGGCTTTTGGCTTTTTTAAAGCCCGGCTTAAAAGCCAGTCGTTTGTTTCGGCTTAGGCTTTTTGGCTTTTAAACCGATGAAAAAGCCGAAACAAACAGGGCCCAAGACTGCCTACCAACACCTTCTAGTTTGTGAAGGTCATGCTAAATCCTTTTTTAAATAATTAAGCAACATTAAGGCTGCCTACCAACTGTTCTAGTGGCTCAACTACTCTGGGAGTGCCAACTGCCTACCACATCTTTGCATATCTTATAATTGTTATCTTCAGCAATTGTTGTCGAATTTAAAACGTATTCAAATTGAACACCACTGCTGAAGATCTTGTCAGTATCTTGTTGGGATATGACAGTATCTTGTCAGCGGAACACCACTGCTTATATCAGTTAGATGAATTATTCTGCACTAGTATGACGGTGAATTTAAGGTTTGGTTTCCAAAAAAAAAGTGAATTTCAGGACCTTATGGTTCATATATCTGAACCTAAATAGTTGTGTAAAAAAAAAAAAAAAAAATTGTTCATTTGCTTATCAAAGCCTTGTCTAAGTTGACATTTATATTATTGTTGCTATCTATATATCTATAAACTACTGGAATGGACTGCAATAATACTTAAGTCGGGGAAAAGACAAATTCCTAGAAATTCTCTGATTTGTCGAAAATAGAAGGATATATATTGTTTATTTGGTGGGACCTAATTAAAACGGTGCAGATTAACCAAATATATACTAAAACTGTTGCACTTACAGTTGTGTAACAAATACAATTTGTATGTGTTATAGTTGTAGAGCCAATATAACTCTATTTCATACCTTTTTTCATAACCCGCAGGAGATCTGTGTGTCTTTATATTAAGAGAAGAAAGCAAACAATAGGGCAAACTACAACCAGAAAACACAGGTGATCAGCTGCTGCCCAACAGCCAAGGTCGACAACAACTGAGAACAAAACTTACTTACAAAAGCAACTTTTCTAAGCAACTAGCCCTTGCAGCCTTCCACATATAACATTCTTCTTTGATTTCATCCACCACCTGCTAGATCTGCTTGTAAGGGTTGCTGAAGATTCCTGCACTGTGCTCCAGCCAAATATGCCTCATTGTGAGAATGATGAGAGAATTCCAACCCTTCACCTGTTCAGTTCTTAAGTATTCTTTTGTCGGTAACCACCAGCCAGTACTAATGGCATCGCTACTAGGCGTGAGTGTCTTCTTTCTTATCAACAGGAAGATTTGGAACCAAACCTGCCTCATGAAGCTGCATTGGATTAATAATTGATGGAATAAGTCCATTTGACTCCCTCAACTTACCAAAAAATCCATTTAATACCCTCAACTATAAAACCGGGTATTTAGCACCCAAAACTTACAAAACCGGATCAATTTACATCTTAAGGCGGTTTTGAAGAGCAGTTTTGCTGACAAAGATCCAACTTAGGGTGATTTTTGTGATTTTTGCTATGTTGGCAGCCATGTCATCGATTTTTGCTGATGTAAATCCAAATGAGAGAAGGAAGAATGATGGGAAGAAGAAAGATAATGTATATATAGATAAAAAGGAGTGATAAAGAGGTCGATGATGTTGATGTTGAATTGGATCCTCATTACCAAAACTCGATAATATAGCTGCTAATTTGACGAAAACCATCTTGAGTGTGATCCAAATCATCAAAAATGTCCTCCATAACCATCTTAGGGTGTAAATTCCCAGTTTTATAATTTTTGGGGTTAAATGCCCGGTTTTGTAGTTGAGTGTGTTAAATATGTTATGAATAGCACTTGTATAGAATATGAGGGCCAATGGCCACAATATATAGAGTACATGAGGGAAAGGAATAACAGGACTCTATCTCTAATATAGATACCAGAATAACAGGACTCTATCTCTAATATAGATACCAGAATAACAGGACTCTATCTCTAACACCCCCCCACAAATGCAAGGCATATGCAATAGCATTGCATTTGGAAGGGATGAACTAAAATAGGTAAAATCCAAAGTCATAGTCTTGAAGCAGCCGTCGTAGCATGGAACTCTTGAAAATCGAGCTGACGAAGAACAGCCAACGAAGAACTGAGTCGGTGAAGAAAAGTCGACGAAGAAGCCAAATCGACGAACGAAAGTCGAAGGTAGGCCCGAGTCGACGAAGAAAAGTCGACAGTACGAGTCGACGAAGTCGACAAAACAAGCCGAGTCGAGGTAATAAAAGTTGACAGAATGAGCCAAGCCGATAAAAGAGCCTAGCGATGACAGAATTAAAAGGCTAAAGACTTGGATGGACGCAATGAAAAACTAAAGAAAACATAAGCCAACTAAATAAGCCGAAGAGCCAGAGCCGACTTAATGAGATAGAGCCGGAGCCGAAGTGAGACAAAGAGTCGGAGCCAACTGAAAGCCAAGCCGACGAAAAGCTGAGCTAATAATATGCATAAAAGGCTGAATTTAGAAGCTAAAGTCCTCAAATTTGGAGCTGGAGCTGAACTTGATAGCTAGAGCCATTGAAAGAAAAACTAAAGCTTGTTCTGTTTGGAGCCGAAGTCGGACCCAAAAGAGATTGAAATCTTCCTTTTGGATTTGCTTGGAGCCTTGGACTCCAACTCTGATGCAAGATTTGTTTTACTTCAACCTTATCTTATCCTTACGCACGGACGGACGTGCCACCAAAACGTCCAAAAACTTGAAGTCCTGTGCGTGCAAGGGCCGGCGCTGGTCGCGGTGCCTGACGAGCGGCCGGTGCGCTGAGAGGCGTCACAGGCGATAGCACGAGACGACGATAGCACGAGGCAATGCGGACCGGAAGAGATCGGTCGGGGTTGTGCGACGCGGAGGTAGCCGCGCGGAGACGGAGCGCATCAAGGCCTGAGTTGGCCGGACCGAGCGCGGGCTGGCGGCGCTGAAGAAGGCAGGCAAGGTCGTTGGGCCTGGAGCTGACGGAGGCAGCCGGCTCGGAGGCTCTCGGGCACGGGGGCGCGGCTGCGCGGAAGGTGGCCAACGCCGGATATGTCGGCGGTGCTGGGGCGCGCGGAGACGGCCGGCTTAGGCACGAGTCGGCGCAGAGCGGCTGGACGGCACCGTAGAAGATTGGAAAGAGCCGTGCAGTGCCGCCCCGAGAGTCTCTCCTTCTCTCGGGGCAGCGGATTAGATCTGAAACAGCGGAAGAAGCTAGGGGGAAAAAATCCTAGAGCTCTGATACCATGTTATGAATAGCACTTGTATAGAATATGAGGGCCAATGGCCACAATATATAGAGTACATGAGAGAAAGGAATAACAGGACTCTATCTCTAATATAGATACCAGAATAACAGGACTCTATCTCTAACAAGATAGACTTTTTGAAAAGTTGAGGGTTTAAAATGGACTTATTCCATAATTGATTGATTGTTCCTTCTTCCTGGAGACAGAAGACAGTGAGATTGATGAGGAAGTCCTCTTCTCACCACTCTATTTCATATATAAAAGATATGCATTGTAGCACCTAGCCGGTTTAAGCTAATTGTTAATGTAAAAGAAGGATGTTGCAAGAATAATTTCTTCGTGTTGCTCAAACAATTATAAGAATTTGTTGTATATATGTGGTTCCTGAATTTATGTTGTTTCTGTTTACCTCACAAATCACACCATTGTAGGAAATGTGATGTAGCTCCTGGTGTGGCCTGTGTTAGCATAAGGTGGTTATGAACTATTACAGCTCAGGCACTTCCTGTTTCTTTTGAGGGAACGATGACTATCATCTGAATGTGTTGTAGGTGCCCATCCTTAATGGCCATGTCTATTCCATCAATGACAATGCCACGGTGGAGGATGCAGCAAAAGACTATGAATTTGTTATCCGGCAGCTGGTCAAGATTCGAACAGTTGGCGTGTCTGAGAGCAATGACTGCCCCAAGTTCGACCTTATTCTTCTTGGTATTGGTTCTGATGGCCATGTAGCCTCATTGTTCCCTAATCATCCAGCACTTCAGCTGAAAGATGACTGGGTCACCTACATAACCGACTCTCCAGAGCCTCCACCAGAGAGGATTACCTTCACTCTTCCAGTGATAAACTCAGCATCAAACATTGCTATAGTTGCCGCTGGGGAAGACAAAGCAAAGGCTGCGCATTTTGCCATTTCTGACAGTAGTGAGGGTCCAGATGCTCCATCAATACCTGCTAAAATGATTCAACCAACGGACGGGAAATTGGTCTGGTTTCTGGACAAGGCGGCCGCCTCATCTCTTGAGGCTAAGCACAATGCTTACGAGCATTAAGAGTACTAACACAAGTGTTGGACACCCTTTTGCTGTGATGAAGAGTTGTTCATGTAGCTGATGGGTTTTGATGGAAGATGTTTTCCTCCTTTACCTTGATACATGCAGTCTGGGCACTGGTTTCGTGGTAGGCTACCTAGTTCCGAGAAGTCGGACGTTTTCAATGTTTTTGCAATTGGAGATGGTAAAGAGCGATGCAATGTGTATTTTATGTTGAGAACTCAATGAGGACAGTGATTGAGAGTTGCTAAGTTCGAACATTGGTCGCATCATTTGGTACTATTTAGTGTGCACTCCTTCAAGTTGAAATTAGATTCTTTTGCTGTGATTTTTCTTGTGCGTACCAATATTCATCTGGATATGTTTGGAGCCCTAAACCCCGGGTAACTAACATTAAGGTGCTCTTTGGCTTCCATTTGCTCTGTTTGTTCCAAAATGAGGGCAATTAAAATTAGTGTATTGTATATTGTGGATTCACTTCAGAATGCTCATTGCATCATGCTTACTGCTTTTAATTTTGTAGTTCAACTGTCATGACAAAATTTGGACAAATGACTTGCTGATGTTTTGTTGACTGTTTCTTCTGGTATAATTCGACAGTTTCTCTTACACAAATCTGGAGTTCTTGGCTTGCGTGTATCTGATTGCATTTCAGTAGCTTTGCACCTAAAATCTGCTCATTTGCCTAACTACGACTATTATTGGTTCTTTACATTATGATTAGAATAATTGCGACTATTATTGGTTCTTTACATTATGATTCTATATAGTTATTTTTCAGACGACACAATATTTGCTATCATGTAATGGATAGAACACGTAACTCAGATGTAGGGTTGGTGTAGGATTGAAGTATACGAATATAGCAATCAGAGGGGGGTGAATAATTGTGCGGAAGCTAAAACCAAATTCTTGATCTACTAAAAGTTCACCTCAAAACGGAACCAAATAACTGCCTCCTATTCGACAAAAACATATTGACAGAGGTTCGGTAAAACGCGAATTCCCGGAGATCCAACTGTCGGATCGATAAGAAATTTGAACATAAGAAACTAGATTCCAATAAGAATCGAACCCAAAAAGAATTAGCTCGATCGGATTTACGGATCAAAAGTTATGAACCTCGTAAGCTTGTTGTGACAAAATATGACGAGAATATCTAACCAAAACTTCAAGATTAAACAAGATCTTCAAAAGATTAATCAACTAGACTTTGAGAAACTCTAAATTAATACCCTAGAAAGGTTTTTGATGATCAAATCAAAACAAAACTCAAAGAACAAAAACTAATTTAGAATTAGAACAAGCACGCAAACAAGAACCAAAACAGGAAACATTGTAGCAACGTGGTTACTGTAGCACGCAAGGATCTAGAAGAATTGATCTTTATTTCTTTTTGTCTAAAGTACTCACATCAAAAGAGTACAAGCCCTAAAGCTCTAACTGATTGATGCCCTTCAACAGGAGACAACCCCTCCTATTTAAAAGAGCAAAACACAAGGAATCCTGAATACAATTCCTAATCTTAGAAGGAGTCCCACTCCTAATCCTAGAAGGAGTATGTATTCAACACAACTCCACTTGGCCCAACCTGGCCGAGTGCAACTCTTGCACGCGTATGTCAACCCTGCCATACTCACGTGACTAACAACTCTGCACGCGTATGGCCCACCTGCCATACTCACGTGACTAACCATTCTTCATGTGCATCATTCTCTTAGCCCGAACGTCCCGCATGACATCCTTAACCACCAAGACCTCAGTTTCTCCTAAACCTAGTCCTGAACCTTAGTTCCTCTATGAACCTAGTTCTGGTCCCGTCATCGACCACGTTCGCCCTCGAGCAATACCTGCACATGAGCAAACAAGAAACGAATCCGAGCACAAGTCCACGACTTGACTCAAAGTCAATCCATGCAACTACTCACACGAGCATTGCATAAAGTCCACTTCAAAACAAGCACATGAAATTCTCATGAGTTTTATAATCTCAAATTCAAACCAAAATTCAATTTCAAAATTGCTCAAAACCCTAATCGAGCAAAAAACCATTCACGCCGAACCAAACATCGGTCCGGTGCAGCTCACGACGAACCAAACAATTGGTCCGGCGTACACGCAAATGTCTCGGTTTCATGTCAACGCAAAAACGTTCAAAACACGTTCACAACGGACCAAATATTTGGTCCGGCGTACATGCAAAAACAACGCTAAAAAATGCGTTCACGACGGACCAAGAATTTGGTCCGGCGTGCATGGTCCGGCCTAACATAGAAGCTTACTGTTTTTCAAAAACTTAGTCTGGCACAAAAATCATTTAAACCACGTTCACGATGGACCAAAGGAAAATGGGTCCGGCGTACATGTAAAATTGTCCAGCGTAAAACCCTAGATTTCACGTTCACGGCGGACCAACAGTTTGGTCCGGCTCAAACACAAAAACCGGTTCGGCGCCAAAGCGAAATCGGGCCTCAAAAGCACATTCACGGCGAACTAAAATTTGGTCCGGCGCAATGGTCCGGTGCAGATCGAAAACTTACTGTTTTTTTGAAATTCAGTCCGGCGCAAATGCGAAACTTACTATTTTTGAGAATTTGGTCCGGCGCATGAAGAGAAACAGTGTTTCTTGTCAATTTGTCAAACACATGCACAAACACATTTTGCAAATTCAATTCTTAAGCCAATTTTTCAGCACATGATTTCACAATCTCCCCCTTGATGAAAACATTGGGAACACTACTTAGAATTGAACATTGGCATTCTCTTTACAAAAAGATTTTTGATCACACCAAAATGAAAAACACAAGATCTCCCCCTTTGTCACCAAAGAGAAAAACACAAGATCTCCCCCTTTGTCAAATATGCAAAGTGAAAAACTCTCCCTGGGTGAGAATACGAAAAATCTCCTCATAAGAAGAAAAATATGTGTGAATGTGCAATGTGCCCAAAAATTCCAAAATTCTCCAAACTTCTCCCAAAATTCTCCAAACTTCTCCCAAAATTCTCAAAATTCCAAAAACTTCTCCCCCTTTTTCCTTAAACTTCTCCCCCTTTGACAATGGATTCATCAAGAATACAAAAGAGAGAACAATATCATGTTCAAAATTTTCCCTGTAGCAATGATTTTACAAAGAGAAACAAAGGAGTGCCAAGATAGGAAAAGATAAGCTCATTCGATCATATAACCTTATATATCACATAATATGCAAAATACATTGAACTTGATGTGATTTTAACAAGTTAGGGAATGACATGCATCTCAACCTCAATTCAGTCAACTATAGCTAAGTACTAAGCAAGACCTTAGCAGGAAAAGGCAAGGCTCAAAACTGAAGCAACTAACAACTCAGGGCGAGCAAGTAGTTTCAACTCCAATCTAGTAGACCATTTTAATCTTTGAACAATAAACTGCATGTGGCATGCTTGAAGCATACTTCTTTTATTTTCTATGAGTGGCATGCTTGAAGCATACATCTTATCTTGAGGGAATGGCATGCTTGAAGCATACATCTTATCTTTTTAGGGAAAACATGCCTGAGGCACATAACTTGAGGCTTTTGCTTTTAACAACCCCTTTTTTTACTAATTCCTTTTCTTTTTCTTTTTCTTTGATTGTAAACATGCAGAAGTGATTAAAAGGTCCTATTAAAGAGTAAAGCTCAAAACACACTTGCTTCATAGCCCAAATTTGTCAAGAAGATTCAATATCAAGCCTAGAAGAGTAAGATATCATAGAGTATTTAGCTATAAGCAATCAGACCAAGGAATTCCGCAATGTCATTTTTAGTTCAAGTGGAACCATTTAGATTATCACATATTAGCTCATTTACATAATATATAAAGAAATATGATAAAGTAAGCTCATCAAGTGAAAGAACTTGGCAAAGAAACTCCACCTCAAAACAAACCCATTGGATGAACAATCCCAAGTTCTCTCCGAATAAAAACAAAACGAGAAGAAGACAAAGGTTTTGTGAAAATGTCTGCCAATTGATGTTCAGTATCTACATGATGACGCACAATGTTGCCTTTTTCCACATGATCTCTAAGAAAGTGAAATCTGATGTCAATATGTTTTGTCCTTGAATGTTGCACAGGGTTTTTAGCAATGCAAATTGCACTAGTGTTATCACACAAAAGAGGAACACTATCCAAATTAACCCTATAATCTTTAAGTGTAGCTACTATCCAAAGAATTTGAGAGCAACAACTAGCAGCAGCCACATATTCAGATTTAATAGTTGATTGTGCAACAGAGGATAGTTTTCTAGATGACCATGCAATAAGAGAATTGCCCAAGAGATGACATGTACCAGATGTACTTTTTCTATCAATTCTACATCCTCCAAAATCAGCATCAGAGAAAGCTCTTAAACTAATGCATGAGGAAGCAGAAAGCCAAATGTCAAAATCTTGAGTACCATGGAGATACCTGAAAATTCGCTTAACAGCTTGTCGATGTGAAGCACGTGGGGAAGCTTGAAAACGAGTACACAAGCACACAGCAAATTGTATATCCGGTCTTGATGCCGTGAGGTACAAGAGTGAACCTATCATGCTTCTATATTCCTTTTGATCAACCGGCTCACCATCTTCATCCGGATCAAGTGTGCAAGTGCTTTCCATGGGTATTATGATTGGCTTGCTGTTTTCCATCTCAAAACGATGTAGCAAGTCTTTTGTGTATTTGCTTTGATGCACAAAAGTACCTTCATTTGATTGTTTGATTTGAAATCCCAAGAAGTATGTCAGCTCACCCATCATACTCATCTTAAATTCGTCCGTCATAGTTTTTAAAAAATTAGACACTAAAACATGAGAGGAACCACCAAAGATAATATCATCAACATAAATCTGAACGAAGAATTGATCATTGCCTTGCTTGAGTAAAAAGAGAGTTTTGTCAACTTTTTCCATTGAAAACCCCTTTTCAAGTAAAAAGGTTTTTAGCCTATCATACCATGCTCTAGGGGCTTGTTTTAAACCATACAAAGCTTTTGATAGTTTGAACACATGATCTGGAAACTTTGGATTTTCAAAACCAAGTGGTTGCTTGACATAAACCTCCTCATTTATGTAGCCATTAAGAAAAAAACTTTTTACATCCATTTGATACAATCTAAAACCTTTAGATGCAGCAAATGCTAAAAGGATTCTAATGGCTTCAATTCTAGCAACAGGAGCAGAGGTTTCATCAAAATCTAAGCCTTCAACTTGAGTAAAACCTTGAGCAACCAATCTAGCCTTGCTTCTAACAACAACACCATCCTCACTTTGTTTGTTTTTGAAAACCCATATAGTTCCAATGACATTAAAATCAGGAGGTGGTGAAACTAGTTTCCAAACTTTATTTCGTTCAAAATTCTCTAATTCTTCATGCATGGCATTGATCCAAGATTCGTCAGATAATGCATGAGATATATCTTTGGGTTCAAAAGAAGCAACTAAAGCAGAATGAGCATAAGTATCAGAATGAATAAACCTGGATCGGGTGATTCTCTCATTTAGATCTCCAATCATTTGTTCAGATGGATGCATTTTCTGAATGTGCAAGGGAACTTTGGCTTTTGAAACTTCTTCTTCTTCTTCTTCTTCATTTTCAGCATGTACAGATGATGTTGTAGCTTGAGGATGGTTAGCTGTAGGTGATGTAGTAGTAGGTGCCAAAGGTGCTACAGCTTGTTGTGCATTAAGAAGAGTCAAGACCTCATCTTCAACATCATCATTATCTTCAAAGATTTTCTCCCCCTGAACATATGCACATATACATGCATCACTTGGACTAGTGCCTGGACTAGCCTCATCAAAAGTAACTTCACAAGTTTCCACAATTTTGTTAGTCTCCGAAATAAGCACACGATAGCCACGAGTATGAGCAGGATATCCAAGAAAAATGCTATCCATTGATCTAGCTTCAAATTTATCAAGATTTCCAGATTTCATGACAAAGCATTTGCATCCAAAAACTTGAAAGTGAGAAACAGAAGGTCTATGTCCAAACCGAAACTCATATGGAGTCTTACCCAATTTTGATCTCAAAAACACACGATTTGAAACATAGCAAGCAGTTGAAATCGTTTCAGCCCAAAATTTCCTAGGAGTGAGATGTTCATCTAACATGGTTCTAGCCATTTCAACCAACGTTCTGTTTTTCCTTTCAACTACACCATTTTGTTGAGGCACTCTAGGTGATGAAAATTGATGGTCAATTCCTTTTTCAGCACAAAAGTAATCAAAAGAAGAATTTTTAAACTCAGTTCCATTATCACTTCTAATTGCTCTAAGAGCACCTAGATGATCAACAGAAAGCCTAAGAACAAGACTTCTAAAATGACTAAAAGCCTCATCCTTAGATGCCATAAAGTACACCCATTAGTATCTAGAAAAATCATCAACAATCACAAGCACATACCATTTGCCTCCAAATGATTGAACTCGAGATGGTCCAACCGTGTCAAGATGTAGTAGCTGTCCTGGAGTGTTTGTCATCACCATGGTAAGAGGTGGATGTGAACCTGCAATCATCTTACCATGCCTACAAGAAGAGCATACTAGATTGCTATCACCCTTAAGCTTAGGCAAGCCACGTATGAGATCTAAACCACTTACATGAGTAAGATGATCAAAACCAACATGACCAAGTCTACGATGCTAAAAGAATAAATCTTTAGAAATATTGGCAACTAGACACCTATGCTTAGAAGAAGGTGATACATCAAAGTCAGCTTTAAATACTCTTCCAAAGCGTGAAATCCTGAAAACAAGATCACCAGAAGTATTTAACACTTTGCATTCATTTTTCTTAAAGCTTATTTCAAGATCTTCGTCAATCATTTGTGAGACAGAGAGCAAGTTATATTTCAAGTTTTCAACAAGAGCCACATCCTTGAACATAAACTTGTCACTTACCTTCACTGTACCTTTTGCCACAACAGAAGAGTAAGAGGCATCTCCAAAAATAACACTTTCAGCACGAGATGCACGAGTGAGGGAGGAGAACCAATTCTTATCACCGGACATGTGGCATGAGCATCCGGAATCCACTAGCCATATGTTCTCCTTCCTCGCGCGAGAAGACTACATAGCAAAGCATGTCGAGGTCTCAGTACTGGGGTTAGAAATCAGATTTTTGAGAATCCAGTACTTAGACCCACGACGCAACAAAGTAGGCACAACACGAGTATTCTTATGCACAAAAACAGATTTGCCTTTTCCAGTGTTTTTAGCAACAAAAGGTGTTTGTTTCACCCTAGGCATAATGAGAAGTAGAGTGTGCCTTTCTGAAATTAGACCTAGCATTAAACCTTTCTCTCTTTTATTGTTTAGCTAGTCTAAAGCAAAAGTCTACTAAATGTCCATCTCTACCACAATGAGTGCAAGTGTACTTGACATGATGTTTTGCTTTAATAGTAGAAGCACATTTTGCATTCATCAAGGTAGAAGAAAGAAAACCAGCAGATTTAAAAGCAATCTTTTTAGGCTCATTAAGGATCTCAATTTTGTCATTGCAAGGAGTCTGAGCAATAGTGCGAGGTTTAGTTTCATATGAAGCATGAAAATCAAAACCTAAACCTTTCTTGTTTGAGCTAACCTTAGATTGGTCCAGAATCATGTTCAAATTTTTCTTGCCATTAGTGAACCGTTCCAAAGAATTTTGCAAGTAATCAACTTTCTTAGCAAGAGTTAAACAATTATTGCAGGGAACATCCACTTTTCCTTTTTGCTTGCGACAAGTTGAGCATGAATGAACCTCATGTGTAAGCAAAGCATCTGTTACTTGAGAAACCCTAGCATTTGCATCATTCAACTTCAATTCCAGTATGGAGCATTTAGAACATGGAGTTGTATCATGCAAATCAATGGTAGAACAACTAGCATGTTTGACATGTTTCTCATTTTTCTCATTTTGATGTAACAGATGAGCATGTTCTTTCTGAAGCAAGGTGAGCTTATTGTAAATTAAGTCACATGATTTGCAAGCGTCATCATTAGGAATCAAAGTCTTAAGTCTAGCAATTTCAGCATTCAATGATTCAACAAGGAAATCATGTTTCTTAATTTTCTTATCACGTTTATCAAGCAATTTTTCAAGACGAGCAACAGTAATAGCCAATTCATCATATGAAGGATCTACCTCATTTAAGTCGCTGTCGTGGTCGTCTTCGGTGAAGCTGTCCTTGCTACTTGCCATGAGCACAACCCCATCAAATCATGCTTGCTTGGAGTTACATCATCCTCGCTGTTTTCCGAATCCACATCGCTTAAGTTGACTTGTTCAAGTGCGGAAAGAACTCGGTGGACAACCTTACGATTGATGAAGTTCTTCTTTCTATCGCTTGAAGAAAACTTCTTTTTCTCTTTTCTGTTGTCCTTCTCCTCTTTTGATGCTTTTCCTGCAAGTTTAGGACAATTTGAACGCATGTGGTTGAGATCACCACACTCATAGCACCTTGGAGGACCACCTCTCTTTTTCATTCTCACATTCTGCAAAGCTTTGTTAAAGCGAGAAGAGAGTAGTGCCAAATCTTCTTCAGGAAATTCTTCAATCTGTTCATCGGTTAGTGAAGACAAGGAAGACAAAGCACAGCTTGAATAAGTATTGTTGTGCGACATGCTAGATTGAGATGACAGAGCAATTGATTTATGATCATTCTTCCTAGCAAGAATATCCAACTCATGAGTTTTTAACTTAGAATAAAGAACATCTAATGTAAGTGTAATCATGATAGTAGATTCTCTAATGGATGTAACTTCCATCACCCAAATAGACATGTCTAATGCACCAAGCAATTGTCTAGCATTAGCAGCAGCATCAAAGCTAACTCCAACAACACGAATATTACTAAGAATTTTATTAAAGCGTGCAAAGAAGTCATCTAATGACTCACTGGGTTTCATCTCAAATCGCATGTAATCCTTTTTGTAAATATCTTAGCGAACCTCTTTGAAAGTGTTAGAACCCTCATGGTAATCACAAAGAGATTCCCATACCTCATATGCGGATCGAAGATGAACCATTCGATCAAAGTCGCTGTGTCCCAAGCCTTGGATGATCAAGTTGCGCGCTTTGCTGTTTGCTTCAACATGTGCGCGATTGGCGTCGTTGACGTTGTCGTTTGCAGGGACATCGTATGGCTTGTAGACCTTCTCCCAAATTGCGAAGCCCTGCATCGGGATGAATGCCTCCATCTTGGCTTTCCAAAACTAAAAATCAACACCATCGAACACACATGGTTTTGTCGAATAACGATCCATTAATCTAATCACTGGTTAAGATAGATTAGAAAAACCTTGTTCTGATACCACTTGTAGGATCAAGTATACGAATATAGAAATCAGAGGGGGGTGAATGATTGTGCTGAAGCTAAAATCAAATTCTTGATCTACTAAAAGTTCACCCCAAAACGAAACCAAATAATTGCCTCGTATTCGACAAAAACAGATTGATAGAGGTTTGGTAAAACGCGAATTCCTGGAGATCAAACCGTCGGATCGATAAGAAATTTGAACATAAGAAACTAGATTCCAATACGAATCGAACCCAAAATGAATCAGCTCGATCGGACTTACGGATCAAAAGTTATGAACCTCGCAAGCTTGATGTGACAAAATATGACGAGAATTGATCTAACCAAAACTTCAAGATTAAACAAGATCATCAAAAGATTAATCAACTAGACTTTGAGGAACTCTAAATTAATACCCTAGAAAGGTTTTTGATGGATCAAATCAAAATGAAACTCAAAGAACAAAAACCAATCTAGAATTAGAACAAGCACGCAAACAAGAACCAAAACAGGAAATACTGTAGCAACGTGGTTACTGTAGCACGCAAGGATCTAGAAGAATTGATCTTTATTTCTTTTTGTCTAAAGTACTCCCATCAAAAGAGTACAAAACCTAAAGCTCTAACTGATTGATACCCTTCAACAGGAGACAACCCCTCCTACTTAAAGGAGCAAAACACAAGGAGTCCTGAATACAATTCCTAATCCCACTCCTAATCCTAGAAGGAGTATGTATTCAACACAACTCCACTTGGCCCAACCTGGCCGAGTGCAACTCTTGCACGTGTATGGCAACCTTGCCATACTCACGTGACTAACAACTCTGCACACGTATGGCCCACCTGCCATACTCACGTGACTAACCATTCTTCATGTGCACCATTCTCTTAGCCCGAACGTCCCGCATGTCATCCTTGACCACCAAGACCTCAGTGCCTCCTGAACCTAGTCCCGAACCTTTGTTCCTCCATGAACCTAGTTCCGGTCCCGTCATCGACCACGTTCGCCCTCGAGCAATACCTGCACATGAGCAAACAAGAAACGAATCAGAGCACAAGTCCACGACTTGACTCAAAGTCAATCCATGCAACTACTCACACGAGCATTGCATAAAGTCCACTTCAAAACAAGCATCATGAAATTCTCACGAATTTCATAATCTCAAATTCAAACCAAAATTCAATTTCAAAATTGCTCAAAACCCTAATCGAGCAAAAAACCATTCACGTCGGACCAAACATCGGTCTGGCGCAGCTCACGATGGATCAAACAATTGGTCTGGCGTGCACACAAATGTCTCGGTTTCATGTCAGTGCAAAAACATTCAAAACACGTTCACAACGGACCAAATATTTGGTCCGGCGTACATGCAAAAATAACGCTAAAAAATGCGTTCACGACGAACCAAGAATTTGGTCCGGCGTAACATAGAAGCTTATTGTTTTTCAAAAACTTAGTCCGGCACAAAAAACATTTAAACCGACCAAAGAAAAATCGGTCCAGTGTACATGTAAAATGGTCTAGCGCAAATGCGAAATTTACTATTTTTGAGAATTTGGTCCGGCGCATGAAGAGAAACACTATTTCTTGTCAATTTGTCAAACACATGCACAAACACATTTTGCAAATTCAATTCTTAAGCCAATTTTTCAGCACATGATTTCACAGTTGGCAATTGTGCCCATTTACCTTTGTGCTCGCGGGTAAATACCCGAATAGAGACGGGTATAGGGGTTTTTTTTTGTCCATGGGTATACAAATAAGACTAATTCTTTGCCTACCAGGTAAACGCGTACGAGTATAGGTAAGCTGTACTGTACCCGATTTACCCGTGAAATACATTAACATGTGGGACATGTGAGCAAGTGTTAGGAAAAATCCTTGGTGTCCAAGTCCCTCCCAGCACTCAAAATCCCAAATCTTCAGGCGTCCCAGGCTCCCAGTTGACTGCCCCCTAATCTCTCATAGGCGTCCTCAACTCTCATCCCCAACCCTAAATCTTCAGTACAGATCTACCGTCGACCACCCTGCACACCGAGCCGCCTCCTATCGTCCTACTAACGGCCGCCTCCAGTTGCCCTACACCGAGCAGCCTCCTACCGCCGGTCGCCTCCTCGCCGCCGCCATCAAAGCCTGCAAGCCCAGCCTAAAGAAGAGCGTGAGCATCTCTTATCCCTCTCCTTTTGTTCGGCTGGCGATTAGCTGATTTGGTGTTGTGATGTGGCATTGGTGTGCTTTAGTTAGCTAATTGTTGCGGTTTTATATGTGTAATAGCATGTTTTAGATGGAAACCTGTAGATGCTTTAACCTGCAATAAATGTAGCTTAGCAACCTGATAGCTGAGTAGAAGGATATCTGCTTCATTGCTTTAATGGTTGAATTTTGCTTTCATTTAGACTAATGGTTCGGTCAGTGTTGTCATACCACTATTAATTTTTCATCATATGTTATGCATTGTTAAGATTAATGTTAATTTTTCATCATATGCCTTTGCAAGAACATCTAGTGAATGCTTCTGTTTGATGTTAATTTCATAGGAGAACTTCCTGTCATTACCTTCAAAAGGGTTGCTTATCAGTCTTTATTTGTGGTGTTGGCGAGTAAACAGGTATGCCCGTGGACGACGGGTACCCATGAAGCGACGGGTATGGGCGATATTCTTCTTCCACTGCCCTTCGCGGGTATAGCCGCTGGCGAGATTTTGGACCACGGGCATAGTTATGAATGAGTATTACCCGTGCCCATCGCGCCCGATTGTCATCTGTAGGATCGAAGTATACGAATATAGAAATCAGAGGGGGGGTGAATGATTGTGTGGAAGCTAAAACCAAATTCTTGATCTATTAAAAGTTCACCCCAAAACAGAACCAAATAATTGCCTCGTTTTCGACAAAAACAGAATGATAGAGGTTCGGTAAAACAAGAATTCCCGAAGATCCAACCGTTAGATTGATCTGAAATTTGGACACGAGAAACTAGATTCCAATACGAATCGAACCTAAAAAGAATTAGCTCGATCGGACGTACGGAGCAAAATTTATGAAACTCGTAAGCTTGCTGTAACAGAAGATGACGAGAATTAATCTAACCAAAACTTCAAGATTAAACAAGAACGACAAAAGTTTAATCAACTAAACTTAGAGAAACCCTAAATCAATTCTCTAGAAAGGTTTTGATGAATCAAATCAAGATGAACCTCAAAGAACAAAAAACCAATCTAGAACCAGAACAAGCATGCAACCAAAAATCAAAACAGAGACATCAGAGCAACGATTCTTTGTAGCACGCAAGGATCTGGAAGAATTGATCTTTATTTCTTTTGTCTAAAGTACTCTCATCAAAAGAGTACAAACCCTAAAAGCTGAGCTCAAGCTCTCAATGCGCTCAGCTCTGCTTGATTCGATGCCCTTCAACAGAGACAACCCTCCTATTTAAAGGAGCAAAACACAAGGAGTTACGAATACAATTCCTAATCAAGAAGGAGTACGTATACAACTCCTCTTGGCCCAACCTGGCCGAGTACAACTCTTGCACGCGTATGGCAACCCTACCATACTCACGTGACTAACACTTTGCACGCGAATGACCTCCTGCCATTCTCACGTGACTAACCATTCTTCATGTGCACCATTCTCTTAGCCCGAACGTCCCGCATGACATCCTTCACCACCAAGACCTCAGTTCCTCCGAACCTAGTCCCGAACCTCAGTTCCTCCATGAACCTAGTTCCGGTCCCGTCATCGACCACGTTCGTCTTCAAGCAATACCTGCACATGAACAAACCGCAAAAACAAATCCGAGCACAAGTCCACGACTTGACTCAACATTAGTCCATGCAAATACTCACACGAGCATTGCATAAAGTCCACATTAGCTCAAAACCCTTAACTGCACAAAAACATCCAAGATGCACCAAAAACCAGTCCAGCGCACAAATTCCAGATATTTACGTTCATGACGGACCAAAGTTTTGGTCCGTCACACACATGCCTTCGAACCCGGCAAAGAAATCCGTTCCTGCCGAACAGCACGTTTATGACGGACTAAAAGTTTGGTCCGTCATACATGCACTACGCTTGGTTTTATGAGACTTAGGTTCGGCGCCAAAAAACATGTGTATGACAGACCAAAAAATTTGGTTTGTCATACATGGGAAAAACGAGGTCGCCAAAAACATGTGTATGACAGACCAAAAAATTTGGTTTGTCATACATGGGAAAAACGAGTTCGCCAAAAGCATGTGTATGACAGACCAAAAAATTTGGTTTGTCATACATGGGAAAAACGAGATCGCCAAAAGCATGTGTATGACAGACCAAAAAATTTGGTTTGTCATACATGGGAAAAACGAGATTTCTTGTACAAGCGTAAAAGCACCAAAATCACGTTTATGACAGACCAAAAAGTTTGGTCCGTCATACATGCGAAACTCACTGTTTTTGGATGTTTGGTCTGGCGCAAATGCAAAGTCTCTGTTTTTGGATGTTTGAATGTTTGGTCCTTCATGCAAGCAATTTTGCAAGATTAATCCTAACCAATTTTTCAGCACAAAATCAAGCCAATTTTTCATCACATGATTCACATCATCGCTGTTTAGATGACATTGCATATAAATTTAATCGTACACTGCAAAAAAAATGTTTTGTTTGCTTGTTATGAATTGTGATGCATGTCATTGCACTTCTTTTCTCTCTTTCAATTTTTTTTTATTTTATACTGGAGACATGCAGAGCAATTTGATGTGACCATTCGTTTGTGCCTGTTGCACACTATGCCTCCATTCATTTTAGCTTCTAATTAAAAAAAGAAGTGGATTATTTATCGAACGGGAGAATTCTGGATAGCTTATTCCACAATTAGAAGTTGCCCTCTACATAGAATTAGAATATGACTAGAACTTGATTCTCGCAGATGCTTATTGATTTTCATCAACCCTGTCCTGAACCTAGAAGTCATAGTTGACCCGACCCGATTCTCCCACAATGAGAATTAGCTTCTCCTATAATCCATAATCCAGAAGCTGAAATGAATTGGGCATTTGTATCAGTTTTCATGTATAACTAGATGCATAGGCGCGGTGCACACCGTGCCAGCCACAACGTTCCCACGCACCAATAGAATAATTTATAAGGACCTTCGCACAATTTTTTGTGTCTTTTCAGGGAAAGGGATCTATATGTAATTTCACAAATTATCTGGGTTCTTTCCCTTTGTTTGGGTCTTCTCTGGGAAAAGGGATCTTAATGTAATTTTTAAAATCTTCAAGGGCCTTTTCCTTAAAACAGGGCGAATCCTGGTGTTTTTGGGGGTCTTCTACGTAATTCTTATTTTTTTTGGGATCCTTTCACAAAAAAGAGTGAATTACAGTTGATTTGAGGCTCTTTGATGTAATCTTAAAAACTTTGGGGGGGCTTTTACCAAAATAAAGGTTATGTACATAATTTTCACAATTTTCAGGAGACTTTCCCCCCAAAAGGACTAATATGTAATTTTCAAAACTTCAGGCACCTATCCGCAAAAATGCTAGTTTCGGGGGTCTTTTCGCAGAAAAGGGACTAATACATCATTTCTAAAACTTTTGAGCGCCTTTTCACAAACAAACGAGAGTTTCGGGGGCAGCCTTTTCGCCAAAAAGTACTAATATGTAATTTGTAAAACTTCTGGATGCATTTTGGCAAAAAAAAGGGGCCACGAGTCCTAGATGCACGCTCACGCCACGTGTCATGTGGAGAAAAAATCGTGCGCAATGCGAACACGTGCTCAGTTGGGAATCGAACTTGCGATGACTTCAGTGGGAGGAAGCGGCGTTACTGCTGCACTGTGGCACCGTTGTGTTAAACGGAGTGGGTTAAATTATGTAACCCATATTTTTAGGTGTGTAAATGGACGACGTGGCTGTGCGCCTGAGCCAGAATCTTTTGAGCTTTAATATACGGAGTATTTCTCCTATGTCATTGATCTTGTCATACATTGTCTAGTACTTTGATTTGCTTCCTTTTTGTCGTAGCATTTGCGCTCGTCCTTCAATGCTAGCATATACTCCTCGGTTCCAAAATATACATTTTTTTTGCATTTGTACTAAGTCACATCTACAAAAGATTACATTAACCTTTTTTTATTATATCTTTGAACGTTGTATCTTATTTTAATAACATTAGAAATAAAATGAGGTATAGGCAGGGTTCCAAAAATCATCGATAATTGAGTAATTTTCGTGATTATCGCCTGTATTGCTTGTAAAGTTTTATAAAAATCTGACAGTCTTTCTCTTTTTCATGAATTACTTTTTATTTTCCAGGGGCAATAAATGAATTAAAAATTATTTAAACTTCTCTGAGGTGTTTAAAAAATTAATTCGGATTTATTAATATTTTCTGTAATTTTTTTCTAAATTTCCTTGATTGTACCGAAAATCGAATAAAATCACTCGAAAAATGAAAATCGGTGTAATTAGTCGATTTTTGATTTTTTTTTTCAATAAAGTTTGACCATTGATTTTAAAAATTTTGACTTTAAATTCATTCGATTTATATTGATTTTTGATATTATTAACCCTGGATAAAGGAGGAAATAATTGTAGAAAATCATATCAAAATTATAAAATAACATATATTTAGAAATAAAAATTTGAAAACTAGAATAACATATATTCGAAACGAGATGTGTATAATCCGGAATTTTTTTTAAATAATACTTTTTTAAAACTAAATTGCGTTTTTAATATACGGAATAAAAAATTTGCAAAAATAATATGTCGTCGCCAAACGGTATGGCGAATACCCTATTTTCGCCGTACCGTGTGGCGAATACCCTATTTTCGCCACACGGTTCGGCGACAATACCCTAACTGCCGCAATTAAGCTGCTACACGGGTATCAAGGCTATTTTCGCCAAATGGTATGGCGAAGATACTATTTTCGCCGAACCGTGTGGCGAATACCCTATTTTCGCCATACCATTTGGCGAAAATAGGTTGTCGCCGAACCGTTTGGCGAAATTGGCTCGGTAAAAAAAGGCCCCCGAGATCGATCTCTGCTCGCTCGCTCGCCCAAAAAAAAACCGAGCGCTCGCTCGCCCGCCGCTGCCGGTAGAGAAGATAGAGAGGGAGAAGGAGAAGGAGAGGGAGAGGGAGAGGAAGGAGAGGGAGGAGAGGGAGAGGGAGAGGAAGGAGAGGGAGAAGGAGAAGGAGAGGAAGGAGAGGGAGAGGGAGAGGAAGGAGGAGGAGGAGAGGAGGAGAAGAAGAAGAAGAAGAAGGAGAAGAAGGAGGAGGAGGAGAAGAAGAAGAAGAAAAAAGAGGAGGTAACATCGCAACTTTGTTTAATTTCATATTTTTCAATGTAGAGAGTGATTTAGAGTAATGTAATTTAGATTAGCGATGTAGAGTAGCGAAATTTAGAGTAGCGATCTAGAGTAGCGCAATTTAGATTAGCGATCTAGAGTAGCGCAATTTAGAGTAGCAATCTAGAGTAGCGCAATTTAGAGTAGCGATCTAGAGTAGCGCAAATTTAGATTAGCGATTCTAGTTGTTTAATGTAGAGTAGTGATATTAGTTAGACCTGATTAATTCCGATTAATCGTTATGCCTAGTTTTTTGACCGTAAGGAAAAAAAATGGAATATTTAGGGCTTCGATCACTAGCTAATCGGCCGATTTTTCTGAACATTGCATATTAGTAGCAAATAGGCATGTTATACGTGCGCTATATTATTATAATATTATAGTATCGATATCCCGATAGGTAATTATCGTTGTTCAATTTATGGTACAGATTTTACATTTTAGTAGGGATGCATAAATTTATTTTGTCTATGTCGTTGCAGTGATGTCGGAACCAGTGAAATTCAGGGTATATTATGGCGATGGTGAAGTAAAAATGGGCGTAATGGAGTGGATTTAAGCCGCTTATGTCACCATGGCCGAGCACTTGTCCCCTGATACTGTTAGCATTCGTGATATAAAACTTTGGTTGACCCAATTTTTTTCCTGGATCCAAGTGTTTATTCTGTTAGCATCCAAATCGTATACACGCGTAGCAAGGGTGACCCGGCTGTGTGGGAGTTGAAGACAGTAGATCGAACACAGTTGTGGCAGAAATGGTTAAGATGGTGCAAGGGATCTAGCCTCGATTGTGTGATGCTGGTGCAAGCTTGCCCTAGGGAAGAGGTGAGTACTACTGGTGTGAGCGAGAGCAAAGACACATCGGCCTCTGGTGAACAAGTTCAGCCACGGTGTTTCGGTTGAGGCGGCGGCGGGGATGATCACATGGATGCAGCAAGCGCGAAGGTCGGGCCGATGAAGGGGAGGATATCGATCAACTTGTGGATCAATTGGATTGGGTGGACCGCATGGCGGTAAGAGGAGGCCGAATGTTGGACCCAATCGATACCATCGCGAAGATGATGACCGGGAGGAAGATGATGAAATGCATGGTAGGACTCGCTCAAGGAGGTACCCATCCTCGATGAATGGAACAGGCAGAACAAAGCGGGTATGGAAGCTTTGTGGGGCCATGACTCGCATTGTGAGTATGGTACTGGTGCCATTCGGTTGAATCAAATGTTCCCGAACAATTCTGAATTGAAGTTGGCAGTGAGCTTGTGGGCACTATCGCTGCAAAGAGAGTTTCGGGTTGTCCTGTCTAGCTCAGATAAGTACACAGTGAAGTGCGTAATCGATGGTTGTGAATTTAAAGTACATGCATACAAGCCGAAGTGTGAGACATATTGGATTGCATCAAGAGTGGACGAGCACACATGCAGACTAGAAAATGTTCTTGTCAAACATCTTAACTTGAATGCGGCTGTAATAGCTAGCGTGATGTTTAATGAAATCATTGAGAAGCGGGATATCGAGTGTTCGTATATTCAGAAAGCAATGTTACGAACATTTAAGTATCAGATAAGCTACTCCATGGCCTGGCGTCTGGCGTAAAGCATTAGAGAAGAGGTTTGGCACATACGAGGCATCGTATTGCAACCTACCTCGTGTGCTTGAAATCTTGAAGCAAACCAATCCTTGCACATACACCGCTTACAAAGACAGCGAAGCCGATGCCAATGGGATCTGTACAGTTCGTCGGGCTTTCGTTTCAAAGGGGCCTTGCAGTGCGTCATTCAGTAATCGCCGTCCATTGCTTTGTGTTGATGGCACATTTTTGACTGGAAAATACAAGGGGCAGATTCTAACAGCCATTGCAATTGATGCGAACAACCACATACTTCCATTGGCCTTTGCTTTTGTTGAGGGTGAGAATCGGGATAGCTGGCTGTGGTTTTTCAGACATCTGAAGGTGGGGGTAGTTGGTGATCAGCTGTAACACCCCAAAATTTTGTTTTCTTAAATCTATGTGTGATTTGGCACTTTGGTGAATTTTTGGAATTTTCTGGAATTTATTTGGATTTATTTGGAATTTATTTGAATTTATTCCATTTTGAAATAATTAAAGAATTAAACTTTGCAAATAAAATTTTGTTGGAAATATTTTATTTGAGTCCAAAATGATCCAAAGTATTTTCCAGAATTTTTCTGGAATTTTTCTGAGTCTTTTGATATTTTTAATGAATTAAATGAATTTCTGGGAATTATTTTAAATATTAAATCGCTGGAAATTCAAGTCGGGTCAAGTACTGTTCATTCGACCGGACCCGAGTCCGACCCGAGCCACGTGACTCGACCGAACCAGCTCTAAACCTAATCGATCCCAACCGTTGGATCGAGATCCAACGGTCAGGATTGGGCCGCAGGATTCGGCCGGTCCGCTCGGACCCGTCTGCGCTGGCAATCGTGGCCGTTGATCGGACACGTGTACGGCCGCGGGTCGTCGTCTCCGCCCGAGTCCGGATCGGACTGCACCGCCGCGCCCGCCGCCGTGAGGATTTAGGTCTCCGTTTTGTGCGCGCATGCCGAGGCCATTTAAGGCGTGGGTCATCGCCCGAGGACCGCCGTTTGTGTGCGCACCTGTTGCCCTAGTTTCCAACGCCGAGCCGCCGCCGCTCGCAATCTTTCGCCGGAGTTCGTGAAGCACCACCGTGGTTTCTTCCTCTCCTCCGGTTAAGTCTGCCTGCGCCGTGTGGGTCCCAGATCTGGAACCCCATCGCGTGACGCGCCGAGGACACCTTCGTTTAGCCGGATCTGCCCGAGTCGCCGTCGTGGGTCGTCTTCCTCGATTCCGGTGACCAAGCCCCGCGACGCCATCGTCACCCGCAAGGTCCTCACCGTCCGATCAAGATCCGGCGATCCACGGTGAGCCCACGTGCAACCCAAACCCCTTAACTCAGATCGGATCTCGACCGTTGGATCAAGATCCAACGCCCACGATCGCCACGCGTCCGAAAGCTGCGTTAACCTAGGGTGGATCTAGACCGGCCGGATCTAGATCCAACGGCCTGATCATGCCACGTGGTTTCAGCCGCCGACTGCGCTGCGTGGGAGCACGTCATCGACGTGTGGGGCCTGTCGGCACCGCGCCGTCTTGCGGCGTGAGCCCAAGCCATCGACAGGCGGGCCGCTTGTCGGCCGATCGTGGCCGTGGGACCGTTTCCACGGTAGACCCGAGCCGAGCGTGGACCAAGTCCATGGACCGGCTGACGTCAGCCAACCAATCAGCGGTTGCCACGTGTCCAGGCTGACGCAATAATTAATTTCTGAAAAAGAAAATGATTTATTAATTCGAAATAATGATTTCAAATTTTGTTCAAACTTCAAACGCTTATAACTTTTGCGTTTCAACTCCGATTTGAGTGATTCAAATTTCTAAATTTGTATAAAATTGAGACCTACCTAAATATGAATTTTAATTAATTTTTGGACTAAACTTTTTCTCTGTAAAATTATTTAATTGATTATTTAAACTTAAAATAATCATAACTTTTGCATTTTAACTCCAAATTTGACGATTCCAGTTTCTAAAAATTCATAAAATTATGTTCTCTCTGTTTATGGATTTTATTTGGATGATTGGATACTTTTTGCCTATTGTTTATTCGTGTATTTGCTATTTGCACGCTTTATGAGTAGACGTTGAAGTGCCGGAAGGATTCGAAGGAGAAGTATTGACTCAGGATCCAACTCAAGACCAAGAGCAAGTACTTTTTGAAGGCAAGTTGTGCTTTGACCATGTTGATCCTATTTTGAAAATCTATTTTGATTTAACCTATTGCATGCTAGTTCAATTAGAAAATACTTTATTTAAATATGGGGGATTAGATAAATACCAATTTGCTGTATGACACCTTGATTATTTAAGTATGTGCCATGACCCCTTGTCACCCTAGTTGTGGTTTACTAGTTGGACATTATTAAATTGCCAACATAGGTTTTAGACCGTTGTAGTATACTGCTTAGACACATACGTGCTCATGACATGATTTTGGACAATCAAATGTTAATATTGACTTAATGATATATTGAACCTGTTTTGGAAAGGTATCATGTGATGTTGATGGCACGTGGTGCATGGTAATCAACTGGGGTTTGATAAATAGTTTTTGACCGGGGCATGTGGCAAGAATAATCAGGTGGGCCAGTTGTGGCATTGGGGATGTTGATTTGGTTCTTCGGGTAGTCTTGCCCTGGTCACCCTAAGGACTTAACCTTGCAAGCCTTTGAACTGGGTCTAACGTGCGACCACATGTCTGTAATGGGACGGACCTAGTTGATTAAGTTGCTAATAACGTACCTGTGGGACCTTAGGAGGTCAACTACACCCTTTGTGTAAGTTGTACGGGGGAGCGTACCTGGCGTCATACCCATCTAACGGTTGATTGGACTAAACTTTTCCTTAGGTAAGGGAAGGGTTAGTGTGCAATAACCGGGAGGACCACTTGTATTGTTAGAGGTTTCCGAAAGACTTTGTTACTGAACTCGCCTTTGTGGTGTTTGACTGTATCTTGTGGGTAAAGTGCATAACCTCTGCAGAGTGTAGAATCTATTCGAATAGCCGTGTCCGCGGTATTGGACATCGCTCGGGAATTACAGTCAAGGGTTAGATTTTCTCAAAAATAACTTGGATCTGAAAGGTTGGGTTGATTTAATAATGATGTTGATGGAAATGTGGATTAGGATGGGAAAAATGTTTATTAAACTCCTTGAAAAGTTACCTATGCTATACTTGTTTCTACTGCTTTGAATCTACTTATGTTACTTGTCAAATGTCATTTCGCAAATATACCTTGAGCTATTCCTTTGTACCAAGCCATGCATATAGTATATTAGCCTGCATTCTGTGCATGACTTGCTGAGTACCAAGTACTCACCCTTGCCACAATACAACACCAGTTGAAGAGGAGACAACACCAGCTTTGGAGGAGGAGCTCCAAGAGGATCCGTCTACTTAGGGAGCGAGCCCAGTCAGTTGCCTGTGGTATACTGGATGGCGCCACGAAGTTATTTGATTTTCCGCTGCTATTATTTCTCTCTTAATAAGTTTCGCCTTGCGAGGCGTATATTTGTAACTTGACCATAAGGTCAAGTAACCAGTTTGACTATTTAATTAAAGTACTTTATTAGTATCGAGTGGTATGATTGTGATATTTACCGATGTTAAGACTGTGTGCACTAGCGCGTTCCTGGACTAGTGCTGAATACACAGAGGGTCCGGATTTGCAAATTCGGGGTCCCGACAGAGGTGGTATCAGAGCCAGGTTGACCGTAGGCTCAACCCTAGCTAGAATGGTCGCAGTGAGGATAAAACCTATTTTCAAAAAGAATAAAATTTGTCAAGATAAGAAATGACATCTCGACTCATCCCATTCTTTCTTTTCTTGTCTCTTGCTGAATTTTTCCTTACCTTGTCACGATTTAAAAATTTCGAGTTCTTACGTAAGCGCTCTTGTGATAGATGGAGGGAGAGTTCAACTACGTCGATCTGGAGGTTGGTCACGCCGCAGAGCTTTGGCATATGCTACAGACTCTCGGAGATTTTGAGAAGCCCCAATACCAAGTGGAAGTGATCAGACAAGCAGGATTGATCAAGGCTTGTGACGTGAAGATTGAGGTACCTGCTAGGAAGAAGGGCCAGGCAATCGCCTCGATACACCGTGACTGCCAGGAGGTCTACAATGCAGATGGGTATCCAAGAAGTATCACGACGAGCAATGCGGCACATTACCCGTATCTACGCCGGAGAGTTGGAGAGCACGGTGTTCCGTTATCACCCGCGCAGCAATAACCTTCTTGACCCGAAGGCGATTCAGGATGAGGATGCCATGGTTACACAGTTGGCACGACTTGTTGTCGCCTAGGAGGATGTACTCGATGATACAAGCAAGGAGCTACAGAAGGCCCGCAAGGAGATCACGACAGAGAAGAATAGATGGCGGGAAGCTCAAAAGTATGTGTCCCACCTTCTGCAAAGGATTGGAGAGTTAGAGACGGCTTTGTACGGACTGTAACTGCAGCCAAGATTTCGAGCTACACGAGCCAGATTCGAGGAGTCGATCTCGATGAGGACATCGCTTCTTCGACTACCACAGATGACACGATTGCTTTGGACATGGCAATCGTTTTGCGCCTATGCCGCAGCATCCGTACCCAGGCCGTGGAGGTTTTCTCGATGAGTGAACGTAGGTTTTATAGTGAGACTCCTTCGCCGAGTCACGTCATAGAATAAAGAGTCACCCTTTAGGCGTTAGACTCCAGTGTTAGTTCGATTTGGATTTTCATTGTTTGCTGAGTGTGCAGTATGTGTTGCAAGGCCCTTAGGCATTGTAAGCAACCATACCAAGTTACTATTGATTAGTTAATAAAGTTGGACCTTAAAGTTACACCTTTCGCCCCGCATAAGTTCCATATTACTTGTCTATTCTTGTTTCCCTCTCATCTATAAAACCTAGAGCAAATCGACAGATGGTGAATACCCGCGGAAACTTTGGAAGCAATGGAAGTGGTTCTTGCCCAGCAGAAAACCCCAATGATGGAGCACCAGCACCGCCACTGGATATGCAGAATTTTGGAGCATTTCTTGCTGCTCAGACTCAGTTGATGCATGCTATGATGCAACAAATGCAACACGTCACTGCTCAGGCCACTGCAAATCAAGTTAATCAGGGACAACGCCATAATACAAGACTGTCAGAGTTCATGAGGACTCATCCACCCACTTTCTCTGGGAATGCCAATCCATTGGAGGCCGATGATTGGTTAAGGTCAATTGAGAGGAAGCTACACATAGCTCAATGCATAGGAAATGAGAAGGTACTCTACGCTTCTCATCAGTTGGAAGGAACAAATTGAATGGTGGGAGAACTTCTGTGCCACGCAAGAGAACCCTCAAGATATCACTTGGGAAGAGTTCACAGCTGCGTTTCGTCAGTATCACGTGCCTGAAGGAATCATGAACCTTAAGAAGGAGGAGTTCAGAGCACTGAAGCAAGGTAATCAGCCAGTGGCCGACTACCTGAACAAGTTCACACAGCTAGCACGCTACGCACCTGAGGATGTAGCGATAGATAAAGCCAGACAGTCTCGCTTCATGAAGGGACTTAACTAAGGACTACAAGTAGGGCTGATCACCCACACCTTTCCAGATTTCCAAGAATTGGTGAATAAGGCGCTTATTCTTGAGGACAAGCGCAAGGAACTGGATGAGAACAGGAAGCGCAGGATGCAACAAACAGGATCACGCCAGTGGAACACAACATACCGAGAGTTGCACCAAATCAATTTTTCGATTCCACCATGCATCGCTACAAGGATATCACACAAAGACCAAGACCCGCCAATCGTAACTACTGCACCCACCCCGCTAGAAATGCTGCTCCAGGCAATCAAGAAGGAACAGTGAGATGTCAAGCTACAACCGCAACGAGCCAGGACACTTTGCCAACAATGCCCAAAGAAGACAAAGCAGGAGTGACCCTGGGCCGCTTCAATCTAGGAACCACCCGGCTAGGACGCCAAAGACCAGGAGCCACACCCTGCATCGTGGTGAGAGGCCGAGTCAACCATGTCACCGCAGATGCACCGCAGAATGCTACGGATGTCGTGATCGGGTAAGTTGCTAGTTAACTCGCACTGCAACAGCTTTGTTTGACTCGAGCTTCAGATTCGCTTGTTTCGCAAGGCTTTGCTGCTAGAAACGATTTGGGGATTGCAAGACTTAAGTGCATGCTTTTAGTTCAAACCCCTGGTTCCGAACTCCGAACGAAAGTAGGATGTTCCGGGGTGAGAATACTAATAGATGGAATAGAGTTCCTAGCGAACCTTATAATTTTGGAGACCCAGACCTTAGACGTTATTTTGGGAATGGACTGGTTATCCAAGCACAAGGACGTATTGGATTGTGGACGAAGGACTATCTCAGTCGAGAGCCCGTGTGGAAAGAAAGTGGAATTTCAAGCCACTGCAGTTAGAGATGGACAGATGATGGTTAACAGTACCAAGACAATCATCATAGAGGATGTCTCCGTAGTGAATGAGTACCCAGATGTTTTTCCCGAAGATCTACCTGGTATGCCGCCAGACAGGGACATAGAGTTTGTGATAGAGCTTGTACCTGGTATAGCGCCGATAGCAAAGAGACCTTATCGGATGTCCACCGAGGAGTTGGTAGAGATGAAGAAACAGCTAGAGGAGTTAATGGAGAAAGGATTTATCAGACCGAGTTCGTCGCCGTGGGGAGCACCAGTTTTGTTTGTCAAGAAGAAGGACGGGAGTTTCAGGATGTGCATTGACTACCGTGCACTCAATGAAGTCACCGTGAAGAATAAGTACCCGTTACCCAGGATTGATGATTTGTTTGATCAGCTGAGAGGAGCCGGAGTTTTCTCCAAGATTGATCTAAGATCGGGATACCATCAGTTGAAGATCCGATCAGAAGATATTCCGAAAACTGCATTCTCGTCAAGATATGGACATTACGAGTTGACAGTTATGTCCTTTGGACTGACGAATTGTCGGGACCCCGAATTTGCAAATCCGGACCCTTTGTGTATTCAACACTAGTCCAGGAACGCGCTAGTGCACACAGTCTTAACATCGGTAAATATCACAATCATACCATTCGATACTAATAAAGTACTTTATTTAAATAACCAACTGGTTACTCGACCTTATGGTCAAGTCACAAATGTACGCCTCGCAGGGCAAAACTTATTAAGAGAGAAAATAGTAGCAGCGGAAAATAAGATAACTTCGTGGCGCCATCCAAGATACCACAGCAACCGATCGCTCGCTCCCTAAGTAGACGGTTCCTCTTGGAGCTCCTCCTCCAAAGCTGGTGTAGTCTCCTCTTCAACTGGTGTTGTATGGTGGCAAGGGTGAGTACTTGGTACTCAGCAAGTCATGCACAGAATGCAGCTAATATACTACATGCATGGCTTAATACAAAGGAATAGCTCAAGGTATATTTGCAGTAAACAGCATTTGACAAGTAGTATAAGTAGATTTGAAAGCAGTAGAAACAAGTAAAGCGTAGATAACTTTTCAAGAAGTTTAGTAAACATCTTTCCCATCCTAATCCACATTTCCAACATCATTATTAATCCAACCCAACCTTTCAAGTCCAAGTTATTTTTGAGAAAATCTAACCCTTGACTGTAATTCCCGAGCGATGTCAAATATCATGACGCGCTATTCGAATAGATTCTACACTCTGCAGAGGTTATGCACTTTACCCACAAGATACAGTCAAACACCACAAAGGCGAGTTCCGTAACAAAGTCTTTCTAAACTTCTAACAATACAAGTGGTCCTCCCGGTTATTGCACACTAACCCTTCCCTTAGCTAAGGCGAAGTCTAGGCCAATCAACCGTTAGATGGGTACTGCCTCACTTCGTGACGCTCCCCGTACAACTTACACAAAGGGTGTAGTTGACCTCCCGAGGTCCCACAGTGCGTTATCGCCAGCTTAGTCAACTAGGTCCGTCCCATTACAGACATGTGGTTGCACGTTAGACCCAGTTCAAAGGCTTGCAAGGTTAAGTCCTTAGGGTGACCAGGGCAAGACTACCCGAAGAACCAAATCAACATCCCCAATGCCACAACTGGCCCACCTGATTATTCTTGCCACATGCCCCGGTCGAAAACTATTTATCAAACCCAAGTTGATTACCATGCACCACGTGCCATCAACATCACATGATACCTTTCCAAAACAGGTACAATATATCATTAAGTCAATATTAGCATTTGATTGTCCAAAATCATGTCATGAGCACGTAGCAGGTCTAAGCAGTATACTACAACGGTCTAAAACCCATGTTGGCAACTTAATAATGTCCAACTAGTAAACCACAACTAGGGTGACAAGGGTCATGGCACATACTTAAATAATCAAGGTGTCATACAAAGAAATTGGTACTTATCTAATCCCCCATTTTTAAATAAAGTATTTTTCTATTTGAACTTAGCATGCAGTAGGTTAAATCAAAATAGATTTCAAAATAGGATCAACATGGTCAAAGCACAACTTGCCTTCAAAAAGTACTTGTTCTTGGTCTTGAGTTGGATCCTGAGTCAATACTTCTCCTTCGAATCCTTCCGGCACTTCAACGTCTACTCGTAAAGCGTGCAAATAGCAAATACACGAATAAACAATAGGCAAAAAGTATCCAATCATCCAAATAAAATCCATAAACAGAGAGAACATAATTTTATGAATTTTTAGAAACTGGAATCGTCAAATTTGGAGTTAAAATGCAAAAGTTATGATTATTTAAAGTTTAAATAATCAATTAAATAATTTTACAGAGAAAAACTTTAGTCCAAAAATTAAATAAAATTCATATTTAGGTAGATCTCAATTTTATACAAATTTAGAAATTTGAATCACTCAAATCGGAGTTGAAACGCAAAAGTTATAAGCGTTTGAAGTTTTGAAATTCAAATCAATTATTAAACCGAATTATTAAATTATTTTCTTTTCGAAAATCATTTATTGCGTCAGCGAGGACACGTGGACCAATCGGGTGGCGACAAGCGTGGCCTCGGAGTCCACAGACCGACATGCGGTCTCGGCTCGGTCCACCGCGGGCTCGGCCCACGGCTCACGATCGGCCCGACAGGGCCTCGACACGCTGGCCCCGTGTCGGTCCACACGCACGCTGCGTGGGACGGCGCTGACCGCGACGGTCAGCCTTCCCGACACGTGGCACAATCTCGGCCGCTGATTTGGAAATCAACGGCCCGATTAGATCTCGCTAACACGCTTGGAAAACAACTCCATTGATCTCGACCGCTCGATCTTGATCGGACGGTCAAGATCCACCTACCGCTTATGAACGTGGTTCAATCTAAGCCGTTGGATCTAGATCTAACAGCTGAGATTAGACCTCGAGATCAACACGTGATTCTTTACCGTGGGTGACGTGGGCGAATCTGGACCGTGCGATGAAGATCCGACGGTGGAGAAGCTTCGCTGGTCTGGCGATGTCCACGGCGAGCTCCGGCGGCGTTGAGAACGAAGACCACACCGACGGCGTTTCGTGCACGCTCCGGCCGAAGTGGGTGGTCTCTTCAGTGCGTCTCAAGCGGGATTCCGGATCCGCTCCTTCGGTGGAAGACGACGGACGGCGGCGAAAACGGCAAGAAACGCGCGGACACCTCCTCCAACTACGGCGAAGCTCGCTGGCCGACGGCGCGGCTTGAGCAGCGTGGGTTGGAGCTACGGGTGCGCAATGAAACGGCGATCCCGACACGGGTGGCGGCGCAATAAATAGGGCCCTCGGCGTCCGTGAAACGCGCGGAATCCGAGGTCCTCTCCGTTGCGGCGGCGGAGTCCGGCGGCGACACGGGCAGGGTGACGTGGCACGCCGCACCGCTGGATCGAGATCCAACGGTGCGCGAGTTTGGGTCCGGTCGGACTCGAGCGGTAGCCTGGCTCGGTCGGGCTCGGGCTCGGTGGCGTGGCTCAATCGTGGCCGTTGGATCTAGATCCAACCCGCCACGGATTAGGGTTCCGGCGGCGGGTTCGGCTGACCACGGCGCGGTCGGGCTCTGGTCGGCTCGAACTCGAGTCCTGACTCGGCTCGGCCGGATGAACAAGATTCTGACCCAACTCGAATTTTCCAGCGATTTAATAATTAAAATAATCCCCAGTAATTCATTTAATTCATTAAAAATAGCAAAAGACTCAGAAAAATTCCAGAAAAATTCTGGAAAATACTTTGGATCATTTTGGACTCAAATAAAATATTTCCAACAAAATTTTATTTGCAAAATTAAATTCTTTAATTATTTCAAAATGGAATAGATTCAAATAAATTCCAAATAAATCCAAATAAATTCCAGAAAATTCCAAAAATTCACCAAAGTACCAAATCACACATAGATTTAAGAAAAGCAAAATTTTGGGGTGTTACACGAATGCGCCAGCATATTTCATGAATATGATGAATAAGGTGTTCATGGAATATTTGGACAAGTTTGTCGTCGTGTTCATAGATGATATCCTAATCTACTCCAAGACAGAGGATGAACATGCCGAACACTTGAGGCGAGTATTGGAAAAGCTGAGGGAATAACAACTCTTCGCCAAGTTCAGTAAGTGTGATTTTTGGAAGGACAAGGTGGAGTTTCTTGGACATGTAATGACCGCAGAAGGAGTCGCCGTTGATCCAAGCAAAGTAGAAGCCGTGTTACATTGGGAGCAACCAAGATCGTGGACCCAGATCCAAGTTTCCTTGGAATGGCAGGATACTATCGCCGTTTCATTGAAGGTTTTTCGACAATTGCGAAACCTCTTACGCAATTGCTGAAAAAGGAAAAGAAGTTTGCATGGACGTCAGAATGTGAGAAAGGATTTCAGGAGCTGAAGAAGCGATTGACATCAGCACCGGTGTTAGTTCTACCGGATGCTAATCAAAGCTTTGACATTTATTGTGACGCATTGCGCCAAGGACTTGGATGTGTCTTGTCTGAGAATGGAAAGGTCGCCGCTATGCATCAAGGCGCTTGAGGCCGCATGAGGAAAATTATCCGACGCATGACCTAGAGTTAGTGCCGTAGTGCATGCCTTGAAGATATGGCGTCACTATCGATCGGGAACAGATGTGAAGTGTATACGGATCATAAGAGCCTTAAATACATATTCACCCGATGGATCTGAACATGAGGCAGAGGAGATGGTTAGAGTTGATCAAGGACTATAATGTTGGAATCCATTACCATCCTGGAAAGGCCAACGTAGTAGCCGATGCTCTGAGTCGGAAAAGCCATACTGTGAGCATGTTGCTAGCCACAAGTCAGGATGAGCTATGTGAGGATTTCCAGAGAATGAAGATTGAGGTGGTACCTAGCGGATTCTTGGCCGCATTGGAAGTAAAGCCTACCCTAGAGGACCAGATCCGGGAAGGACAGAAGGATGATGACAAGATCCGCAGGATTAAGACCGTCAAGGAGGAAGGCAAGGCAGAGGACTTCAAGTTGGATGAGCAAGGCACGTTATGGATGAAGGATCGGATTTGTGTGCCCAACAAGAAGGAATTAAAACAACTGATTTTGGAGGAAGCCCATGACTCCAAGTATTCAATTCATCCTGGAAGCGCCAAAATGTATCAGGATTTGAAGGAAAGATTCTGGTGGCCAAGCATGAAGCGTGAAGTTGCCGAGCATGTTGCATTATGCGACGTATGCCAGAGAGTCAAGGCAATGCATCAGAGACCAGCAGGATTGCTCTGATGCATTGAAAATACCTGAGTGGAAGTGGGAGGAAATCGGAATGGATTTCATTACGGTTTGCCTAAGACTCAAGGAGGTTATGACTCCATATGGGTTACTGATGGATCGCTTGACCAAAAGTAGCCCATTTTATCCCCGTGAAGACCACCTACTCGGGAGATAAGTTAGCGAGTTGTACATGATCGGGATCGTCTGTTTGCACGAGTGCCAAAAAGGATTGTATCGAGACAGAGGTACCCAATTTACCTCAAGGTTTTGGAATAAGTTGCACGAAGACATGGGAACCCGTTTGAACTTCAAGATGACCTATCATCCACAGACGGATGGACAGGCCAGAAAGAGTCAATCAGTTACGGAGGATATGTTAAGAGCATGTGCATTGGCTTATGCTACCTCTTGGGATAAGAGTTTGCCGTATGCCGAGTTCGATTACAACAATAGTTACCAAGCTAGTTTACGATGTCACCTTTTGAGGCACTTTGTATGGTCGACCACTGTCGAACGCCATTGAATTGGAATGAGACCGTGGCGCCGTGTCTTCGAGCCTGATATTCTTCAAGAGGTCAAGAGCGATTGCCATGATTAGGGAAAGGTTGAAGATCGCCCAATCACGACAGAAGAGTTATGCTGACAATCGTCGCCGGGATTTGAGTTTTGAACCAGAAGACTTGGTATACCTCAGAGTTACGCCTCTTAGGGGAGTTAAGAGGTTCCATGCCAAAGGGAAACTCGCACCCCGTTATGTTGGACCATTTAAGATTTTGAGCCGCAGAGGCGAAGTTGCTTATCAGCTGGAGTTGCCACAGTCGTTAGCAGGAGTACATGACGTATTCCATATGTCCCAGTTGAAGAAGTGTCTCCGAGTTCCTGAGGAACAGACACCGCTAGAATCAATTGAGTTGCAAGAAGATTTGACTTACAAGGAGCGTCCCGTAAAGATTTTGGACATTATGGATCGAGAGACCAGAAATAAGTCAACCCGTTTCTGTAGAGTTCAGTGGAGCAATCATGAAGAAAGCGAAGCGACTTGGGAACGCGAAGAGGATTTGAGGAAGGAGTTTCCGAACCTATTCCTTTAGTAAGCCCTGAATCTCGGGGACGAGATTCTATTAAGGGGGGGAGGTTTGTAACACCCCAAAATTTTGTTTTCTTAAATCTATGTGTGATTTGGCACTTTGGTGAATTTTTGGAATTTTCTGGAATTTATTTGGATTTATTTGAATTTATTTGAATTTATTCCATTTTGAAATAATTAAAGAATTAAACTTTGCAAATAAAATTTTGTTGGAAATATTTTATTTGAGTCCAAAATGATCCAAAGTATTTTCCAGAATTTTTCTGGAATTTTTCTGAGTCTTTTGATATTTTTAATGAATTAAATGAATTTCTGGGAATTATTTTAAATATTAAATCGCTGGAAATTCAAGTCGGGTCAAATCTTGTTCATTCGACAGGACCGAGTCCGAAGTCCGACTCGAGTCCGACCGAGCCACGTGACTCGACCGAACCAAACTCTAAACCTAATCGATCCCAACCGTTGGATCGAGATCCAACGGCCAGATTGGGCCGCCTGGATTCGACCGTCCGCCGGACCGCGGCGCGCTCGCAATCGTGGCCGTTGATCGGACACGTGTACGGCCGCGGGTCGTCGTCTCCGCCCGAGTCCGGATCGGACTGCACCGCCGCGCCCACCGCCGTGAGGATTTAGGTCTCCGTTTTGTGCGCGCATGCCGAGGCCATTTAAGGCGTGGGTCATCGCCCGAGGACCGCTGTTTGTGTGCGCACCTGTTGCCCTAGTTTCCAACGCCCGAGCCGCCGCCGCCTGCCCGCAATCTTTCGCCGGAGTTCGTGAAGCATCACCGTGGTTTCTTCCTCTCCTCCGGTCGGTAGCCGTTCACGCGCCAGCGTGGGTCGCAGATCTGGAACTCCCCATCGCGTGGCCGCGCCCGAGGACACCTTCGTTTCGGCCGGATCTGCCGAGTCGTCCCGTGGGTCGTCTTCCTCGGTTCCGGTGACCAAGCCCCGCCGCGACGCCATCGTCACCCGCAAAGGTCCTCAGCCGTCCGATCAAGATCCGACAGTCACGGTGAGCCCACGTGCAACCCAAACCCCTTAACTAGATCGGATCTGGACCGTTGGATCAAGATCCAACGGCCCACGATCGCCACGTGCTGGAAACTGCGTTAACCTAGGGTGGATCTAGACCGCTGGATCTAGATCCAACGGCCCTGATCATGCCACGTGGCTCTAGCCGCCGCACTGTGCGCGTGGGAGCACGTCACTGATGTGTGGGGCCCGTGTCAGCCGCGCCGTGCCCAAGCCACTGACAGGGCGGGCCCGCTTGTCAGCGACCGTGAGCCGTGGACCGTTTCCACGGTAGACCCGAGCCGAGCGTGGACCAAGTCCATGGACCGGCTGACGTCAGCCAACCAATCAGCGGTTGCCACGTGTCCAGGCTGACGCAATAATTAATTTCCGAAAAAGAAAATGATTTATTAATTCGAAATAATGATTTCAAATTTTGTTCAAACTTCAAACGCTTATAACTTTTGCGTTTCAACTCCGATTTGAGTGATTCAAATTTCTAAATTTGTATAAAATTGAGACCTACCTAAATATGAATTTTAATTAATTTTTGGACTAAAGTTTTTCTCTGTAAAATTATTTAATTGATTATTTAAACTTAAAATAATCATAACTTTTGCATTTTAACTCCAAATTTGACGATTCCAGTTTCTAAAAATTCATAAAATTATGTTCTCTCTGTTTATGGATTTTATTTGGATGATTGGATACTTTTTGCCTATTGTTTATTCGTGTATTTGCTATTTGCACGCTTTATGAGTAGACGTTGAAGTGCTGGAAGGATTCGAAGGAGAAGTATTGACTCAGGATCCAACTTAAGACCAAGAACAAGTACTTTTTGAAGGCAAGTTGTGCTTTGACCATGTTGATCCTATTTTGAAATCTATTTTGATTTAACCTACTGCATGCTAAGTTCAAATAGAAAAATACTTTATTTAAAAATGGGGGATTAGATAAGTACCAATTTGCTGTATGACACCTTGATTATCTAAGTATGTGCCATGACCCCTTGTCACCCTAGTTGTGGTTTACTAGTTGGACATTATTAAGTTGCCAACATGGGTTTTAGACCGTTGTAGTATACTGCTTAGACCTGCTACGTGCTCATGACATGATTTTGGACAATCAAATGCTAATATTGACTTAATGATATATTGAACCTGTTTTGGAAAGGTATCATGTGATGTTGATGGCACGTGGTGCATGGTAATCAACTGGGGTTTGATAAATAGTTTTCGACCAGGGCATGTGGCAAGAGTAATCAGGTGGGCCGGTTGTGGCATTGGGGATGTTGATTTGGTTCTTGGGTAGTCTTGCCCTGGTCACCCTAAGGACTTAACCTTGCAAGCCTTTGAACTGGGTCTAACGTGCAACCACATGTCTCAGAATGGGACGGACCTAGTTGATTAAGTTGCTAATAACGCACTGTGGGACCTCGGAGGTCAACTACACCCTTTGTGTAAGTTGTGCGGGGAGCGTCTGGGGCTAAGGCCAGGTACCCATCTAACGGTTGATTGGCCTAAACTTCGCCTTAGCTAAGGGAAGGGTTAGTGTGCAATAACCGGGGAGGACCACTTGTATTGTTAGAGGTTTCCGAAAGACTTTGTTACGGGAACTCGCCTTTGTGGTGTTTGACTGTATCTTGTGGGTAAAGTGCATAACCTCTGCAGAGTGTAGAATCTATTCGAATAGCCGTGTCCGCGGTATTGGACATCGCTCGGGAATTACAGTTAAGGGTTAGATTTTCTCAAAAATAACTTGGATCTGAAAGGTTGGGTTGGATTAATAATGATGTTGATGGAAATGTGGATTAGGATGGGAAAAATGTTTATTAAACTCCTTGAAAAGTTACCTATGCTATACTTGTTTCTACTGCTTTCGAATCTACTTATGTTACTTGTCAAATCTTTGTTTCTGCAAATATACCTTGAGCTATTCCTTTGTACCAAGCCATGCATATAGTATATTAGCTTTGCATTACTGCATGACTTGCCGAGTACTAAGTACTCACCCTTGCCACAATACAACACCAGTTGAAGAGGAGACAACACCGACTTTGGAGGAGGAGCTCCAAGAGGATCCGTCTACTTAGGGAAGCGAGCCCGATCGGTTGCACATGGTATACTTGGATGGCGCCACGAAGTTATTTGATTTTCCATTGCTATTATTTCTCTCTTAATAAGTTTCGCCTTGCAGGCGTATATTTGTAACTTGACCATAAGGTCAAGTAACCGATTTGACTATTTAATTAAAGTACTTTATTAGTATCGAGTGGTATGATTGTGATATTTACCGATGTTAAGGCTGTGTGCACTAGCTGCGTTCTGGACTAGTGCTGAATACACAAAGGGTCCTGGATTTGCAAATTCGGGGTCCCGGCTGAAGGTGGTATCGAGAGCCAGGTTGACCGTAGGCTCAACCCTAGCTAGAATGGTCGCAGTGAGGATAAAACCTATTTTCTAAAAGAATAAAATTTGTCAAGATAAGAAATGACATCTCGACTCATCCCATTCTTTCTTTTCTTGTCTCTTGCTGAATTTTTCCTTACCTTGTCACGATTTAAAAATTTCGAGTTCTTACGTAAGCGCTCTTGTGATAGATGGAGGGAGAGTTCAACTACGTCGATCTGGAGGTTGGTCACGCCGCAGAGCTTTGGCATATGCTACAGACTCTCGGAGATTTTGAGAAGCCCCAATACCAAGTGGAAGTGATCAGACAAGCAGGATTGATCAAGGCTTGTGACGTGAAGATTGAGGAACCTGCTAGGAAGAAGGGCCCAGGCAATCGCCCGATACACTTTGACCGCCAGAGGTCTACAATGTAGATGGGTATCCAAGAAGTATCACGACGAGCAATGCGGCACATTACCCGTATCTCTGGCCGGAGAGTTGGAGAGCACGGTGTTCGTTATCACCAGCAAGCAGCAATAACCTTCTTGACCCAAGGCGATTCGAGGATGAGGATGCCATGGTTACCACGATTGGCACGACTTGTTGTCGCCAGGAGGATGTACTCGATGATACAAGCAAGGAGCTCTGAAGGCCCGCAAGGAGATCACGACAGAGAAGAATAGATGGCGGGAAGCTCAAGAGTATGTGTCCCACCTTCGCAAAGGATTGGAAAGTTAGCGGCGAGCTTGTATGCGGACGGAACCAGGCCGATTTCGAGCTACACGAGCCGGTCGAGGAGTCGGATCTCGATGAGGACATCGCTTCTTCGACTACCACGGATGACACGATTCTTTGGACATGGCAATCGTTTTGCGCCTATGCCGCAGCATCCGTACCCAGGCCTTGGAGGTTTTCTCGATGAGTGAGCGTAGGTTTTATAGTTATACTCCTTCGCCGAGTAGCGTCATAGAATAAAGTGGCACCCGTTAGGCGTTAGACTTCGGTGTTAGTTCGATTTCGAATTTCATTGTTTCTTTGAGTGTGCGATGTGTTGCAAGGCCCTTAGGCATTGTAAGCAACCATACCAAGTTACTATTGATTAGTTAATAAAGTTGGACCTTAAAGTTACACCTTTCGCCCCGCATAAGTTCCATATTACTTGTCTATTCTTGTTTCCCTCTCATCTCTAAAACCTAGAGCAAATCGACAGATGGTGAATACCCATGAAACTTTGGAAGCAATGGAAGTGGTTCTCGCCACAGAAACCCCAATGATGGAGCACCAAGCACCGCCACTTGGATATGCAGAATTTTGGAGCATTTCTTGCTGCTCAGACTCGATTGATGCATGCTATGATGCAACAAATGCAACACGTCCTTTACTCAGGCCACTTTGCAAATCAAGTTAATCGTGACAACGCCGAGAATACAAAGACTGTCAGCGTTCATGAGGACTCATCCACCCACTTTTTCTGGGAATGCCAATCCATTGGAGGCCGATGATTGGTTAAGGTCAATTGAGAGGAAGCTACACATAGCTCAATGCATAGGAAATGAGAAGGTACTCTACGCTTCTCATCGCTTGGAAGGAACAAATTGAATGGTGGGAGAACTTCGTGCCACGCAAGAAGAACCTCAAGATATCACTTGGGAAGAGTTCACCAGCTGCGTTTCGTCAAGATCACGTGCCTGAAGGAATCATGGACCTTAAGAAGGAGGAGTTCAGAGCACCAAGCAAGGTAATCAGCCAAGTGGCCGACTACGAACAAGTTCACACAGCTAGCACGCCACGCACCGAGGATGTAGCGACAGATAAAAGCCGCAGGCAGTCTCGCTTCATGAAGGGACTTAACTCAGGACTACAAGTAGGACTGATCACCCACACCTTTCCATATTTCCAAGAATTGGTGAATAAGGCGCTTATTCTTGAGGACAAGCGCAAGGAACTGGATGAGAATAGGAAGCGCAGGATGCAACAAACAGGATCACGCCAGGAACGCAATACCGAGAGTTGCACCAAATCAATTTTTCGATTCCAGCCACGTAATGCTACAAGGACACTATCACCAGCACTAAGACCCGTCAATCGTAACTACTGCACCCGACCCCGCTAGAAATGCTGCTCGAGGCAATCGGCAGGAAACAGTGAGACGCTACAAGCTACCGCAACGAGCCAGGACACTTTGCCAACAATGCCCAAAGAAGACAAAGCGAGAGTGACCCTGATTCGCTTCAATCTAGGAACCACCCTAGCTAGGACGCCAAAGACACAGAGCCACACCAGGCGTGGTGAGAGGCCGAGTCAACCATGTCACCGCAGATGCACTTTGCGAGAATGCTACGGACGTCGATCTTGGGTAAGTTGCTAGTTAACTCGATACACCTGCAGATTTTGTTTGACTCTGGAGCTTCGCATTCGTTTGTTTCGCAAGGCTTTGCTGCTAGAAACGATTTGGGGATTGCAAGACTTAAGTGCATGCTTTTAGTTCAAACCCCTGGTTCCGAACTCCGAACGAAAGTAGGATGTTCCGGGTGAGAATACTAATAGATGGAATAGAGTTCCTAGCGAACCTTATAATTTTGGAGACCCAGACCTTTAGACGTTATTTTGGGAATGGACTGGTTATCCAAGCACAAGGCCGTATTGGATTGTGGACGAAGGACTATCTCAGTCGAGAGCCCGTGTGGAAAGAAAGTGGAATTTCAAGCCACTGCAGTTAGAGATGGACAGATGATGGTTAACAGTACCAAGACAATCATCATAGAGGATGTCTCCGTAGTGAATGAGTACCCAGATGTTTTTCCCGAAGATCTACCTGGTATGCCGCTGACGAGGGGACATAGAGTTTGTGATAGAGCTTGTACTGTACAGCGCACCGATAGCAAAGAGACCTTATCGGATGTCCACCGAGGAGTTGGTAGAGATGAAGAAACAGCTAGAGGAGTTAATGGAGAAAGGATTTATCAGACCGAGTTCGTCGCCGTGGGGAGCACCAGTTTTGTTTGTCAAGAAGAAGGACAGGAGTTTCAGGATGTGCATTGACTACCGTGCACTCAATGAAGTCACCGTGAAGAATAAGTACCCGTTACCCAGGATTGATGATTTGTTTGATCAGCTGAGAGGAGCCAGAGTTTTCTCCAAGATTGATCTAAGATCGGGATACCATCAGTTGAAGATCCGATCAGAAGATATTCCGAAAACTGCATTCTCGTCAAGATATGGACATTACGAGTTTCTGATTATGTCCTTTGGGATCGACGAATGCGCCAAAGATATTTCATGAATATGATGAATAAGGTGTTCATGGAATATTTGGACAAGTTTGTCGTCGTGTTCATAGATGATATCCTAATCTACTCCAAGACAGATGATGAACATGCCGAACACTTGAGGCGAGTTTTGGAAAAGCTGAGGGAACAACAACTCTTCGCCAAGTTCAGTAAGTGTGATTTTTGGAAGGACAAGGTGGAGTTTCTTGGACATGTAATGACCGCAGAAGGAGTCGCCGTTGATCCAAGCAAAGTAGAAGCCGTGTTACATTGGGAGCAACCGAAGACTGTGACCCAGATCCGAAGTTTCCTTGGAATGGCAGGATACTATCGCCGTTTCATTGAAGGTTTTTCGACAATTGCGAAACCTCTTACGCAATTGCTGAAAAAGGAAAAGAAGTTTGCATGGACGTCAGAATGTGAGAAAGGATTTCAGGAGCTGAAGAAGCGATTGACATCAGCACCGGTGTTAGTTCTACCAGATGCTAATCAAAGCTTTGACATTTATTGTGACGCATTGCGCCAAGGACTTGGATGTGTCTTTGTCTGAGAATGGAAAGGTCGTCACTTATGCATCAAGGCAGTTGAGGCCGCATGAGGAAAATTATCCGACGCATGACCTAGAGTTAGCTGCCGTAGTGCATGCCTTGAAGATATGGCGTCACTATCTGATCGGGAACAGATGTGAAGTGTATACGGATCATAAGAGCCTTAAATACATATTCACCCAGTCGGATCTGAACATGAGGCAGAGGAGATGGTTAGAGTTGATCAAGGACTATAATGTTGGAATCCATTACCATCCTGGAAAGGCCAACGTAGTAGCCGATGCTCTGAGTCGGAAAAGCCATACTGTGAGCATGTTGCTAGCCACAAGTCAGGATGAGCTATGTGAGGATTTCCAGAGAATGAAGATTGAGGTGGTACCTAGCGGATTCTTGGCCGCATTGGAAGTAAAGCCTACCCTAGAGGACCAGATCCGGGAAGGACGAAAGGATGATGACAAGATCCGCAGGATTAAGACCATCAAGGAGGAAGGCAAGGCAGAGGACTTCAAGTTGGATGAGCAAGGCACGTTATGGATGAAGGATCGGATTTTTGTGCCCAACAAGAAGGAATTAAAGCAACTGATTTTGGACGAAGCCCATGACTCCAAGTATTCAATTCATCCTGGAAGCGCCAAAATGTATCAGGATTTGAAGGAAAGATTCTGGTGGCCAAGCATGAAGCGTGAAGTTGCCGAGCATGTTGCATTATGCGACGTATGCCAGAGAGTCAAGGCAATGCATCAGAGACCAGCAGGATTGCTACAGCCGCTGAAAATACCTGAGTGGAAGTGGGAGGAAATCGGAATAGATTTCATTACCGGTTTGCCTAAGACTCAAGGAGGTTATGACTCCATATGGGTTATAGTGGATCGCTTGACCAAAGTAGCCCATTTTATCCCCGTGAAGACCACCTACTCGGGAGATAAGTTAGCGAGTTGTACATGATCGTGGATCGCCCTGTTTGCACGGAGTGCCAAAAAGGATTGTATCGGACAGAGGTACCCAATTTACCTCAAGGTTTTGGAATAAGTTGCACGAAGCCATGGGAACCCGTTTGAACTTCAGTACAGCCTATCATCCACAGACGGATGGACAGACCGAAAGAGTCAATCAGATTCTGGAGGATATGTTAAGAGCATGTGCATTGGCTTATGCTACCTCTTGGGATAAAAGTTTGCCGTATGCCGAGTTCAGTTACAACAATAGTTACCAAGCTAGTTTACAGATGTCACCTTTTGAGGCCTTTGTATGGTCGACCACTGTCGAACGCCATTGAATTGGAATGAGACCGGCGAGCGCCGTGTCTTCGGGCCTGATATTCTTCAAGAGGCTGAAGAGCAGATTGCCATGATTAGGGAAAGGTTGAAGATCGCCCAATCACGACAGAAGAGTTATGCTAACAATCGTCGCCGGGATTTGAGCTTTTGTCGGGACCCCGAATTTGCAAATCCGGACCCTCTGTGTATTCAGCACTAGTCCAGGAACGCGCTAGTGCACACAGTCTTAACATCGGTATATATCACAATCATACCATACGATACTATCAAAGTACTTTATTTAAATAATCAAAGGGTTACTCGACCTTATGGCCAAGTTACAAATATATGCCTTGCAAGGCGAAACTTATTAAAAGAGAAATAGCAGCAATGAAAATCAAATAAACTTCGTGGCGCCATCCAAGATACCACAGCAACTGACCGGCTCGCATCCCTAAGTAGACGGGTCTTCTTGGAGTTCCTCCTCCAAAGTCGGGCGTAATCTCCTCTTCAAGCGATATTGTGTTGAGGCAAGGGTGAGTACTTGGTACTCAGAAGTCATGCAGAATGCAAGCTAATATACTATATGCATGGCTTAGTACAAAGGAATAGCTCAGGGTATATTTGCAGATGTGACTTTTGACAAGTAATATGAGTAGATTCGAAAGCAGTAGAAATAAGTAAAGCATAAATAACTTTTCAAGAAGTTTAATAAACATTTTTCCCATCCTAAACCATATTTCCATCATCTTCCTTGTTAAACCAACCCATCTTTTCAAAACCAAGTTATTTTCAGAAAGTCTACCCCTTGATCAGAATTCCGAGCATTGTCCAAGACTGCGGACTCGGCTATTTAAATAGATTCTACACTCTGCAGAGGTTATGCACTTTACCCACAAGATACAAATAAACACCACAAAGGCGAAGTTCAGTAACAAAGCCTTTGGAAGCCTCAAACAACACAGTGGTCCTCTCCTAAGACGTGCTCTACACCATCCCTTCCCTTAGCCAAGGCGAAGTATGGGACCAACACACCGTTAGATGGGTACCTGGCCACAGCCACGATACGCCTCCCCGCATAATCACACAAAAGGTGTAATCGACACCCTGAGGCTCCACAAGTGAGTCCTTAGCGACTTAGTCAACTAGGGCCGTCCATTTACTGCCATGTGGTTGCAAGTATTAACCAGTTCAAAGGCTTGCAAGGTTAAGTCATTAGAGTGACAAGGGCAAGACTACCCGAAAAACCAAATCATCACTCCCAATGCCACAACTGGCCCACCTGATTACTCTTGCCACATGCCCTACGAAATCATTTATCAAACCCCGCTTGATTACCATGCACCACGTGTCAACATCACATGATACTTTTCCAAAACAGGTTCAATATATCATTAAGTCCATATTAGCGTTTGATTGTCCAAAATCATGTCATGAGCACGTAGCGAGGTCTAAGCGACATACTACAACGATCTAAACCCATGTTGGCAATTTAGTAATGTCCAACTAGTAAACCACAACTAGGGTGACAAAGGTCATGGCACATACTTAAGTAATCAAGGTGTCATATATCAAATTGTTATTTATCTAAGACCAGGTTTAAAAAAAGTATCTATCTAAATGAACTAGAATGCAATAGTTTAAATCAAAATAGATTTCGAAATCTGATCAATATGGTCAAAGCACAACTTGCCTTCAAAAAGTACTTGCTCTTGGTCTTGAGTTGGATCCTGAGTCAACACTTCTCCCTCGAATCCTTCCGGCACTTCAACGTCTACTCGTAAAGCGTGCAAATAGCAAATACACAAATGAACACTATGCAAAAAGATCCCAAAACTCCAAATAAAATCCATAAACAGAGAGAACATAATTTTCTGGATTTTTAGAAACTGGAATCACAAATTTGGAGTTAAAGCATAAAAGTTATGATTATTTAAAGTTTAAATAATCAATTAAATAATTTTACAGAGAAAAACTTTAGTCCAAAAATTAAATAAAATTCATATTTAGGTAGATCTCAATTTTATACAAATTTAGAAATTTGAATCGCTCAAATCGGAGTTGAAACGCAAAAGTTATAAGCGTTTGAAGTTTTGAAATTCAAATCAATTATTAAACCGATTTATTAAATCATTTTCTTTTTTCGGAAATTAATTATTGCGTCAGCATGGACACGTGGCAGCCTCTCGATTGGCCTGGCGACGCCACCGGTCCATGGACTTGGTCCACGCCGCTTGGGTCTACTGCGTGGACTCGGCCCACGACTTCACGCGTGTCGCCGACATGTGGGCCTCTCGGGTGACGCTATCGCCGACGGCGTCGGGCTCACCACGGTGGCCGATGCAGTGGGACCCATTGTGACGTCATGGGTGACGTCGGCGCTGGCGGGTCGACCATCGACATGCGGCCCCTCGACACGCGTGCCGCGTCGGCGTCCACACGCACGCCGCTGCTGGGACGGCGTTGACCGCGCATGTCCATCTTCCCGACACGTGGCGCAATCTCACCGCTGGTTTGAAAATCAACGGCGCGGATTAGATCCAGGGTTAACACGCTGAAACTACTCGTTGCTCGTGGGCCGCTCGATCTAGATCGGACGGTCCGTATCTAATCCTATATTCGCATCGCTAAAGACGTGGCAATTGTGGAACCGCTGATCTTGATCCAACGATCCGCATCTAATCGGGTTTGGGAACACGTGAGCTCACCTCAACCGGTCCGATCCGATCCGACGGTCCTCCGAGCTCGCGGACGGCGATGGCTTCACTGGCGGCGCTGGCTTGACGGAGACGGGACGACGACGCAGCCCGACGGCGTTTGGGGCGTGTTCGGCGAGATGAAGCCTCCCTTCGTGCGTCTCGTCGTCGCGGGACTCCGGATCTGGGCTCCTTCGGCGGAAGACGACTGACGACGGCGAAACCGCGCAAGAAACCGCAGCGGAGGGAAGAGACAACTCCGGCGAGCGATTGTGGCTCAACGGGCGGCCTCAGGCGAGATGGCTCTGGAAGCGGTGCGCAAGGATGAGGGCAACCTCGGGGACGCCTCACGCTTTAAATAGCCTCGGCGTTCGTGCTCCTAGACGGAAACCTAGTTCGCTACGGCGGGCGCGGCGCGGCGCGAGTCCAGCTCGGACTCGGCGAAGACGACGAAATCGTGGTCGTCCACGTGGCGCGATCAACGGCCACGATCGCGACGGGCGCGATCGGATCCGCCGATTCTGCTCGAGCCGAATGACGGGCGGATCTCGGCCGTTGGATCTTGATCCAATGGTTGGGATTGATTAGGTTTAGGAGTGGGTTCGGCCGAGTCAACTGCCTTGGCCGGTTCGGTCGGACTCGAGTCCGACTCGACCCGAGGAATAGTAACCGACCCGGTCGGTCCTTTTCCAAATAATTAATATTTAAAATAATTCCCAAGAATTCATTTAATTCATTAAAAATAGCAAATGACTTCGAAAAATTCCAGAAAAATTCGAAAATATTTTGGATCATTTTGGACTCGAATAAAATATTTCCAACAAAATTTTATTTGCAAAATTAAATTCTTTAATTATTTCAAAATGGAATAAATTCAAATAAATTCCAAATAAACCCAAATAAATTCCAGAAAATTCCAAAATTCACCAAAGTGTCAAATCACACATGAATTTAAGAAAAGCAAAATTTTGGGATGTTACAAACCTCCCCCCCTTAATAGAATCTCGTCCCCGAGATTCAGGGCTCACTAAAGGAATAGGTTTGGAAACTCTTTCTTCAAATCCTCTTCAAGGCTCCCAAGTCGCTTCGCTTTCTTCATGGTTGCTCCATCGAACTCTACAAAACGGGTTGACTTGTTTCTAGTTTCTCAATCCATTGTGTCTAGAATCCTCACGGGATGCTCCTTATAGGTCAAATCCTCTTGCAACTCAATTGACTCTAGCGGTGTCTGCTCCTCAGAACTCGGAGACACTTCTTTAATCGGGACACATGGAATACATCATGTACTCCTCGCCAACGATCGTGGCAACTCCGGTGATAAGCAACTTCGCCTCTGGCTCAAAATCTTAAATGGTCCAACATAACGGGTGCGAGTTTCCCTTTGGCATGGAACCTCTTAACTCCCCGAGAGGCGTAACTCTGAGGTAAACAAAATCTTCTCGGTTCAAAACTCAAGTCTCGCGACGATTGTCAAGATAACTCTTTTGTCGAGATTGGGCTATCTTCAACCTTTCCCTAATCATAGCGACCGCTCTTCAAACCTCTTGAAGAATATCAGGCCCAAAGACACGCGCGCCACGGTCTCATTCCAATTCAATGGCGTCCGACAGTGGTCGACCATACAAAGGCCTCAAAAGGTGACATCTCAGAACTAGCCTCGATAACTATTGTTGTAATCGAACTCGGCATACGGCAAACTCTTATCCCAAGAGGTAGCATAAGCCAATGCACAAGCTCTCAACATATCCTCCAGACCGTTGACTCTTTCTGCCTGTCCATCCGTCTGCAGGATGATAAGTACATCAAGTTCAAACGGGTTCCCATGGCTTCATGCAACTTATTCCGCAACCTTGAGGTAAATTGGGTACCTCGTCTGATACAATCCTCTTTGGCACTCCGTGCAAGCAGACAATCCCGATCATGTATAATTCGCTAATTTATCTCCCGAGTAAGTGGTCTTCACGGGGATAAAATGGGCTACTTTAGTCAAGCGATCCACTATAACCCATATGGAGTCATAACCTCCTTGAGTCTTCGGCAAACCGGTAATGAAATCCATTCCGATTTCCTCCCACTTCCACTCGGGTATTTTCAGCGGTTGTAGCAATCCTGCTGGTCTCTGATGCATTGCCTTGACTCTCTGGCATACGTCGCACAATGCAACATGCTCGGCAACTTCACGTTTCATACTCGGCCACCGCAATCTCTCCTTCAGATCCTCGATACATCTTGGCGCTTCGGGATGAATCGAGTACTTGGAGTCATGGGCTTCTTCCGTAATCAGTTGCTTTAACTCCTTTTTGTTAGGCACACAAATGCGATCCTTCATCCACAACGTGCCTTGCTCATCCATCTTGAAGTCCTCTCGCCTTGCCTTCCTCCTTGATGGACTTAATCCTCGCGGATCTTGTCATCATCCTTCCTGGCCCTTCTCGAATCTGATCCTCCAGGGTCGGTTTTACTTCTAATGCGCCAAGAATCCGCTAGGTACAACCTCAATCTTCATTTTCAAACTCCTCACATAACTCATCCTCGACTTATGGCTATCAACATACTCGCGGTATGGCTCTTCCGACTCAGAGCATCGGCAACTACGTTGGCCTTCCCGGATGGTAATGGATTCCAACATTGTAGTCCTTGATTAACTCTAGCCATCTCCTTTGCCTCATATTCAGATCCGATCGGGTGAATATGTACTTAAGGCTCTTATGATCCGTATATACTTCACATCTGCTTCCAATCGATAGTGACGCCATATCTTCAAGGCATGCACTACTAGCCTAACTCCAAGTCATGTGTCGGATAATTTTCCTCATGCGGCCTCAATCGCCTTGATGCATAAGCGATTTACCTTTCCATTCTGCATCAAGACACATCCAAGTCCTTGGCGCGATGCGTCACAATAAATATCGGCTTTGAGCAACATCCTAGAGAACTAACACCTGCCGATGTCAATCGCTTCTTCACTCTGAAATCCTTTCTCACATTCTCAAGCGCCCATGCAAACTTCTTTTCCTTCTTCAAGCAATTGCGTAAGAGGTTTTGCAATTGTCGAAAAGCCTTCGATGAAACGGGCGGTAGTATCCTCGCCATTCCAAGGAAACTCCGAATGGGTCACGCCTTCTACCGCTCCCAATGTAACACGCCTTCTACTTTGCTTGGATCTACTACGACTCCTTCTGCGGTCATCACATGTCCAAGGAACTCCACTTTGTCCTTCCAAAAGTCACACTTGCTGAACTTGGCGAAAAGTTGTCGCTCCTCGCCTTTTCCAAAACTCGCCTTAAGTGTTCGGCATGTTCATCCTCTGCCTTGGAGTAGATTAGGATATCGCCTATGAACACGACGACAAACTTGTCCAAATATTCCATGAACACCTTATTCATCATATTCATGAAATAAGCCGCGCATTCGTCACCCCAAAGGACATAATCAGTAAACTCGTAATGTCCATATCTTGACGAGAATGCGCCTTGGAATATCCTCTCGATCGGATCTTTAATCGATGGTATCCCGATCTCGAGATCAATCTTGGAGAAAACTCCGCTCCTCTTAACTGATCAAACAAATCATCAATCCTGGGTAGCGGATACTTATTCTTCACGGTGACTTCATTGAGTGCACGGTAGTCGATGCACATCCCGAAACTCCCGCCCTTCTTCTTGACAAACAAAACCGGTGCTCCCCACGGCGACGAACTTGGTCTCGATAAATCCTTTCTCCATTAACTCCTCTAGTCAAGCTTCTTCATTTCTACCAACTCCTCGGTAGACATCCGATAGGGTCTCTTTGCTATCGGTGCTGCACTGTACAAGCTCTATCACAAACTCTATGTCCCTCGTCTCGCGGCATACCGTAGATCTTCGGGAAAAACATCGGGGTACTCATTTACTACTTTGGGACATCCTCTATGCCGATTGCCTTGGTACTGTTAACCATCAATCGCCCATCTCTAATCGCAAAGGGCTTGAAATTCCACTTTCTTCCCACACGGGCTCTCAATCGAGATAGTCCTTCGTCCACAATCCAATACGGCCTTGTGCTTGGATAACCAATCCATTCCCAATATAACATCTAAGGTCCGGGTCTCCAAAATTATAAGGTTTGCTAGGAACTCTATTCCATCTATTAGTATTCTCACCCCGGAACATCCTACTTCCGCTCGGAGTTCTAACCGTGGGTTTGAACTAAAAGCATGCACTTAAGTCTTGCAATTCTCAAGTCATTTCTAGCAGCAAAGCCTTGCGAAACAAACGAATGCGAAGCTCCGGAGTCAAACAAAACTGCTTGTAATCGAGTTAACAAGTAACTTACCCAAGACGACGTCCGTAGTATTCTCGCAGTTGCATCTGCGGTGACATGGTTGACTCGGCCTCTCACCACGGTCCGGGTGTGGCTCACGTGCCGGGCGTCCTAGCTGGGGTGGTTCCTAGATTGAAGCGAATCGGGTCGCTCTGCTGTCTTCTTCGGACAATCATTGGCAAAGTGTCCTGGCTCGTTGCAGCTTGTAACAGCGTCTCACTGTTCCTTCTTTGCCTGGGTAGCGTTTCTAGCGGGGGCCGGGTCTCGTAGTTTTGATTGGCAGGTCTTGGTGCTGAGGATGGTGTCCTCGTTGCATTCTCGTGGTTGGAATCAAGAATTGATTTGGTGCAACTCTCAGCGCCATTGCGTTCCCCGACGTGATCCTTCTTTGTTGCATCCTGCGCTTCTGTTCTCATCCAGCCTTCCTTGCGCTTGTCCTCAAGAATAAGTGCCTTATTCACCAACTCTTGGAAATCCGGAAAGGTGTGGGTGATCAACCCTACTTGCAATCCCGAGTTAAGTCCCTTCATAAAACGAGGCTATGCGGATTTATCCGTCGCTACATCCTCAGTGCGTAGCGTGCTAGCCGTGTGAACTTGTTCGTAGTCGACCATCGGCCGATTACCTTGCTTGATGCTCAACTCCTCCTTCTTAAGGTCCATAATTCCTTCGTGCACGTGATACTGTCGGAATGCACGTGAACTCTTCCCAAGTGATATCTTGAGGGTTCTCTGCGTGCACAGTTCTCCCACCATTCGGCAATGTTCCTTCCACCGATGAGAAGCGTAAAGTACCTTCTCATTCCCTATGCATTGAGCTATGTGTAGCTTCCTCTCAATTGATCTTAACCAATCATCGGCCTCCAATGGATTGGCATTCCCGAGAGAAAGTGGGTGGGTGAGTTCTCATGAACTCGACACTTTGTATTCTCGGGCGTGGCCCTGATTAACTTGATTAGCAAAGTGGCCCGAGCAAAGGACGTGCTGCATTTGTTGCATCATAGCATGCATCAACCGAGTCTGGGCAGCAAGAAAGGCTCCAAAACTCTGCATATCAACCGGTGGTGCTGGTGCTCCATCATTGGGGTTTCTATTTGGCGAGATCCACTCCCATTGCTTCCCAAGTTTCCACGGGTGTTCACCATCTGTCGATTTGCTCTAGGTTTAGAGATGAGAGGGAAACAAGAATAGACAAGTAATATGGAACTTATGCGGGCAAAAGGTGTAGCCTTAAGGTCCAACTTTATTATTAATAACTTGGTATGGTCGCTTACAATGCCTAAGGGCCTTGCAACACATAATGCACACTCAAAGAAACAAAGCAAATCCAAATCGAACTAACTCGAGTCTAACGCCTAAAGGGTGACTCTTTATTCTATGACTCGGCGAAGGAGTCTCACTATAGAACCTAAGCTCACTCATCGAGAAAACCTCCACTACGGCTGGAGTGCAGGTCTTTGCGGCATAGGCGCGAACGATCGCCATGTCCAAATGACTATGTCATCTGTGGTAGTCGAAGAAGCGATGTCCTCATCGAGATCCGACTCCTCTGGATCTCGGCTCGTGTAGCTCAATCTTGGCTCTGGGTCTGGTCCGCATAAAGTCATCTCCAACTCGTCAATCCTTCGTAGAAGGTGTGCCACATACTCTTGAGCTTCCCGCCATCTGATTCTTCTCTGCCGTGATCTCCTTGCGGGCCTTCGTAGCTCCTTGCTTGTATTATCTAGTACTTCTTCCTGGCGACGACGAATCGTGCCAACCGTGTAACCGTGGCATTCTCATCCTGAATCGCCTTCGGGTCAAGAAGGTTATCGCTTGTGGATGATAACGAACACCGTGCTTTCCAACTCTCTGGCGTGGATATCGGTAATGTGCCGCATTGCTCGTCGTGAAACTTCTTGGATACCCATCTGCATTGTAGATCTTCTAGCAAGGCAGTGTATCGAAGCGATTGCCTGGCCCCTCTTCCTCGACAGTACCTCAATCCTCACGCCACAAGCCTTGATCAATCCTCGCTTGTCTCGATCACTTCCACTTGGTATTGGGGCTTCTCAAAATCTCCGAGAGTTTGTAGCATGTGCCAAAGTTCATGGCGTGACCAACTCCTAGATCAACGTAGTTGAACTCTTCCCTCCATCTGTCACAAGAGTGCTTTACGTAAGAACTCTAATTTTTAAATTGTGACAAGGTAAGGGAAAATTCCAGCAAGAGACAAGAAAAGAGAGAAGGGATAAGTCGAGAGGTCATTTCTTATCTTGACAACTTTTTAGCTTTAGAAAATAGGTTTTATCCTCACTACGACCATTCTAGCTAGGGTTGAGCCTACGGTCAAGTATGGCTCGATACCACCTTCGCCGGGACCCCGAATTTGCAAATCCGGACCCTCAGGTATTCAAGCACTAGTCCAGAACGCAGCTAGTGAACACAGTCTTAACATCGTTATATATCACAATCATACCAAACGATACTATCAAAGTACTTTATTTAAATAATCAAAGGGTTACTCGACCTTATGGCCAAGTTACAAATATATGCCTTGCAAGGAGAAACTTATTAAAAGAGAAATAGCAAAGAATGAAAATCAAATAAACTTATTGGCGCCATCCAAAGATACCACAGGCAACTGACTGGGCTCGCATCCCTAAGTAGACGGGTCTTCTTGGAGTTCCTCCTCCAAAGCTGGCGTAATCTCCTCTTCAACTGATATTGTGTTGAGGCAAGGGTGAGTACTTGGTACTCAGCAAGTCATGCACAGAATGCAAGCTAATATACTATATGCATGGCTTAGTACAAAGGAATAGCTCAGGGTATATTTGCAGTAAACAGCTTTTGACAAGTAATATGAGTAGATTCGAAAGCGGTAGAAATAAGTAAAGCATAAATAACTTTTCAAGAAGTTTAATAAACATTTTTCCCATCCTAAACCATATTTCCATCATCTTCCTTGTTAAACCAACCCATCTTTTCAAAACCAAGTTATTTTCAGAAAGTCTACCCCTTGACTGTAATTCCCGAGCATTGTCCAGTACCGTGGACTCGGCTATTCAAATAGATTCTACACTCTGCAGAGGTTATGCACTTTACCCACAAGATACAGTCAAACACCACAAAGGCGAGTTCCCGTAACAAAGCCTTTCGGAAGCCTCAAACAACACAGGTGGTCCTCTCCAGACGTGCTCTACACCATCCCTTCCCTTAGCCAAGGCGAAGTATCGGACCAACACACCGTTAGATGGGTACCTGGCCACAGCCACGATCACGCCCCTCTGCATAATCACACAAAAGGTGTAATCGACACCCTGAGGCTCCACAAGTGAGTCCTTAGCGACTTAGTCAACTAGGGCCGCCCCATTCCACCCATGTGGTTGCAAGTATGACCCAGTTCAAAGGCTTGCAAGGTTAAGTCCTTAGAGTGACCAGGGCAAGACTACCCAAAACCAAATCATCACTCCCAATGCCACACCGCCCACTGATTACTCTTGCCACATGCCCCAAATAAATCTGTTTATCAAACCCCGCTTGATTACCATGCACCACGTGCCGCCAACATCACATGATACTTTTCCAAAACAGGTTCAATATATCATTAAGTCCATATTAGCGTTTGATTGTCCAAAATCATGTCATGAGCACGTAGCGTGTCTAAGCAAAGATACTACAACGATCTAAACCCATGTTGGCAATTTAGTAATGTCCAACTAGTAAACCACAACTAGGGTGACAAAGGTCATGGCACATACTTAAGTAATCAAGGTGTCATATATCAAATTGGTATTTATCTAACCCCAGGTTTAAACAAAGTATCTTTCTAATTGAACTAGCATGCAATAGTTTAAATCAAAATAGATTTCGAAATGGGATCAATATGGTCAAAGCACAACTTGCCTTCAAAAAGTACTTGCTCTTGGTCTTGAGTTGGATCCTGAGTCAACACTTCTCCTCGAATCCTTCCTAAGACTTCAACGTCTACTCGTAAAGCGTGCAAATAGCAAATACACAAATGAACACTATGCAAAAAGATCCCAAAACTCCAAATAAAATCCATAAACAGAGAGAACATAATTTTCTGGATTTTTTAGAAACTGGAATCGTCAAATTTGGAGTTAAAACGCAAAAGTTATGATTATTTAAAGTTTAAATAATCAATTAAATAATTTTACAGAGAAAAACTTTAGTCCAAAAATTAAATAAAATTCATATTTAGGTAGATCTCAATTTTATACAAATTTAGAAATTTGAATCGCTCAAATCGGAGTTGAAACGCAAAAGTTATAAGCGTTTGAAGTTTTGAAATTCAAATCAATTATTAAACCGATTTATTAAATCATTTTCTTTTTTCGGAAATTAATTATTGCGTCAGCATGGACACGTGGCAGCCTCTGATTGGCCTGCTGACGTCAGCGGTCCACGGACTTGGTCCACGCTCGGCTTGGGTCTACTGTGGACTCGGTCCACGACTTCTACGTGTCGCCGACATGTGGGCCTCTCGGGTAGCGTCATCGCCGACGTCGGCGGGCTCACCACGGCGGACAGTGGGACCCATTGTGACGTCATGGGTGACGTCGGCGCTGGCGGGTCGACCATCGACATGCGGCCCCTCGACCGCGGGCCGCTGCGTGGCGTCCTACGCACGCCAGCGCGTGGGCGGCGTTGACGCGGTCCATCTTCCCGACACGCGTGGCGCCAATCTCACCGCTGGTTTGAAAATCAACGCGCGGATTAGATCCAGGGTTAACACGTTGAAACTACTCGTTGCTCGTGGGCGCTCGATCTAGACTCGGACGGTCGAGATCTAATCCTATATTACGCACCGCTACAAAGACGTGGCAATTGTGAACCGCTGATCTTGATCCAACGATCCGCATCTAATCGGGTTTGGGAACACGTGAGCTCACCTCAACCGTCCGATCTGATCCGACGGTCCTCCGAGCTCGCGGACGGCGATGGCTTCACTACGGCGCTGGCTTGACCGGAGACGGGGCGGCAGCGAGCCCGACGGCGTTTGGGGCGTGCTCGGCGAGATGAAGCCTCCTTCGGTGCGCCTCGTCACGAGGACTCGGATCTGGGCTCGCTTCGGCGAAGACGACGACGACGGCGGAAACCTGCAAGAAACCGCGGAGGGAAGAGACAACTCGCGGCGATTGCGGCTCAACGGCGCGGCTCAGCGAGATGGCTCGGGAAGCGGGTGCGCAAGGATGAGGGCAACCTCGGGGACGTCTCACGCTTTAAATAGCCTCGGCGTTCGTGCTCTAGACGGAAACCTAGTTCGCTACTGCCATGGCGGCATGCTGGAGTCCAACTGGACTTCGGCGAAGACGCATTTAAATCGTGGCCCCCACGTGGCGCGATCAACGCCACGATCGCACGGCGCGATCGGATCCGGCCGATTCTACGGCTTTCGGCCGAAGACGGCGGATCTCAGCCGTTGGATCTTGATCCAACGGTTGGGATTGATTAGGTTTAGGAGTGGGTTCGGTCGAGTCAACTGGCTCGGTCGGGTTCGGGTCGGACTCGAGTCCGACTCGGACCCGAGGACTAGTAACCGACCCGGTCGGTCCTTTTCCAGCGAATTAATATTTAAAATAATTCCCAGTAATTCATTTAATTCATTAAAAATAGCAAATGACTCAGAAAAATTCCAGAAAAATTCTGGAAAATATTTTGGATCATTTTGGACTCGAATAAAATATTTCCAACAAAATTTTATTTGCAAAATTAAATTCTTTAATTATTTCAAAATGGAATAAATTCAAATAAATTCCAAATAAACCCAAATAAATTCCAGAAAATTCCAAAAATTCACCAAAGTGTCAAATCACACATGAATTTAAGAAAAGCAAAATTTTGGGATGTTACAGCTTTGAACCAGAAGACTTGGTATACCTCAGAGTTACGCCTCTCAGGGGAGTTAAGAGGTTCCATGCCAAAGGGAAACTCGCACCCCGTTATGTTGGACCATTTAAGATTTTGAGCCGCAGAGGCGAAGTTGCTTATCAGCTGGAGTTGCCACGATCGTTAGCGAGGAGTACATGACGTATTCCATGTGTCCCGATTGAAGAAGTGTCTCCGAGTTCCTGAGAGCAGACAGTTAGAATCAATTGAGTTGCAAGAAGATTTGACTTACAAGGAGCGTCAGTAAAGATTTTGGACATTATGGATCGAGAGACCAGAAATAAGTCAACCCGTTTCAGAGAGTTCAAAGTGGAGCAATCATGAAGAAAGCGAAGCGACTTGGGAACGCGAAGAGGATTTGAGGAAGGAGTTTCCGAACCTATTCCTTTAGTAAGCCCTAAATCTCGGGGACAAGATTCTATTAAGGGGGGGAGGTTTGTAACACCCCAAAATTTTGTTTTCTTAAATCTATGTGTGATTTGGCACTTTGGTGAATTTCTGGAATTTTCTGGAATTTATTTGGATTTATTTGAATTTATTTGAATTTATTCCATTTTGAAATAATTAAAGAATTAAACTTTGCAAATAAAATTTTGTTGGAAATATTTTATTTGAGTCCAAAATGATCCAAAGTATTTTCCAGAATTTTTCTGGAATTTTTCTGAGTCTTTTGATATTTTTAATGAATTAAATGAATTTCTGGGAATTATTTTAAATATTAAATCGCTGGAAATTCAAGTCGGGTCAAGCATCGTTTCATTCGACCGACCGAGTCCGAGTCCGACTTCGAGTCCGACCAGAGCCACGTGACTCGACCGAACCAAATTTAAACCTAATCGATCCCAACCGTTGGATCGAGATCCAACGGCCAGGATTGGCGCACCGATTCGGCCGGTCCGGCCGGACCGCGGCGCTGGCAATCGTGGCCGTTGATCGGACACGTGTACGGCCGCGGGTCGTCGTCTCCACCCGAGTCCGGATCGGACTGCACCGCCGCGCCCGCAGCCGTGAGGATTTAGGTCTCCGTTTTGTGCGCGCATGCCGAGGCCATTTAAGGCGTGGGTCATCGCCCGAGGACCGCCGTTTGTGTGCGCACCTGTTGCCCTAGTTTCCAACGCCCGAGCCGCCGCGGTCACGGTGAGCCCACGTGCAACCCAAACCCCTTAACTAGATCGGATCTGGACCGTTGGATCAAGATCCAACGGCCCACGATCGCCACGTGCTGGAAACTGCGTTAACCTAGGGTGGATCTAGACCGCTGGATCTAGATCCAACGGCCCTGATCATGGCACGTGGCTCTAGCCGCCGCACTGTGCGCGTGGGAGCACGTCACTGATGTGTGGGGCCCGTGTCAGCCGCGCCGTGCCCAAGCCATCGACAGATGGGCCCGCTTGTCGGATCGCGAGCCGTGGACTGCTTCACGGTAGACCCGAGCCGAGCGTGGACCAAGTCCATGGACCGGCTGACGTCAGCCAACCAATCTGCGGTTGCCACGTGTCCAGGCTGACGCAATAATTAATTTCCGAAAAAGAAAATGATTTATTAATTCGAAATAATGATTTCAAATTTTGTTCAAACTTCAAACGCTTATAACTTTTGCGTTTCAACTCCGATTTGAGTGATTCAAATTTCTAAATTTGTATAAAATTGAGACCTACCTAAATATGAATTTTAATTAATTTTTGGACTAAAGTTTTTCTCTGTAAAATTATTTAATTGATTATTTAAACTTAAAATAATCATAACTTTTGCATTTTAACTCCAAATTTGACGATTCCAGTTTCTAAAAATTCATAAAATTATGTTCTCTCTGTTTATGGATTTTATTTGGATGATTGGATACTTTTTGCCTATTGTTTATTCATGTATTTGCTATTTGCACGCTTTACGAGTAGACGTTGAAGTGCCGGAAGGATTCGAAGGAGAAGTATTGACTCAGGATCCAACTCAAGACCAAGAGCAAGTACTTTTTGAAGGCAAGTTGTGCTTTGACCATGTTGATCCTATTTTGAAAATCTATTTTGATTTAACCTATTGCATGCTAGTTCAATTAGAAAATACTTTTTTTAAATATGGGGGATTAGATAAATACCAATTTGCTGTATGACACCTTGATTATTTAAGTATGTGCCATGACCCCTTGTCACCCTAGTTGTGGTTTACTAGTTGGACATTATTAAATTGCCAACATGGGTTTTAGACCGTTGTAGTATACTGCTTAGACACACTTTCGTGCTCATGACATGATTTTGGACAATCAAATGTTAATATTGACTTAATGATATATTGAACCTGTTTTGGAAAGGTATCATGTGATGTTGATGGCACGTGGTGCATGGTAATCAACTGGGGTTTGATAAATAGTTTTTGACCGGGGCATGTGGCAAGAATAATCAGTGGGCCGGTTGTGGCATTGGGGATGTTGATTTGGTTCTTCTGTAGTCTTGCCCTGGTCACCCTAAGGACTTAACCTTGCAAGCCTTTGAACTGGTCTAACGTGCAACCACATGTCTCAGAATGGGACGGACCTAGTTGATTAAGTTGCTAATAACGCACTGTGGGACCTCGGGAGGTCAACTACACCCTTTGTGTAAGTTGTACGGGGAGCGTCTGCAGGCTGAGGCCAGGTACCCACCTAACGGTTGATTGGCCTAAACTTCGCCTTAGCTAAGGGAAGGGTTAGTGTGCAATAACCGGGGAGGACCACTTGTATTGTTAGAGGTTTCCGAAAGACTTTGTTACGGGAACTCGCCTTTGTGGTGTTTGACTGTATCTTGTGGGTAAAGTGCATAACCTCTGCAGAGTGTAGAATCTATTCGAATAGCCGTGTCCGCGGTATTGGACATCGCTCGGGAATTACAGTCAAGGGTTAGATTTTCTCAAAAATAACTTGGATCTGAAAGGTTGGGTTGATTTAATAATGATGTTGATGGAAATGTGGATTAGGATGGGAAAAATGTTTATTAAACTCCTTGAAAAGTTACCTATGCTATACTTGTTTCTACTGCTTTTGAATCTACTTATGTTGTCAAATGCTGTTTACTGCAAATATACCTTGAGCTATTCCTTTGTACCAAGCCATGCATATAGTATATTAGCCTGCATTCTGTGCATGACTTGCTGAGTACCAAGTACTCACCCTTGCCACAATACAACACCAGTTGAAGAGGAGACAACACCAGCTTTGGAGGAGGAGCTCCAAGAGGATCCGTCTACTTAGGGAGCGAGCTCGATCGATTGCCTCGTGGTATCTTGGATGGCGCCACGAAGTTATTTGATTTTCCGCTGCTATTATTTCTCTCTTAATAAGTTTCGCCTTGCGAGGCGTATATTTGTAACTTGACCATAAGGTCAAGTAACCAGTTTGACTATTTAATTAAAGTACTTTATTAGTATCGAGTGGTATGATTGTGATATTTACCGATGTTAAGACTGTGTGCACTAGCGCGTTCCTGGACTAGTGCTGAATACACAGAGGGTCCGGATTTGCAAATTCGGGGTCCCGACATCGGCCCAGCATGTGCATCATTCATGATCGTCACAAAGGTATCCTCTCGGCAATCAAGACTCTACAGGAGGACCGAGATGAACCATTTTCGTGGCCTGACCTGCAGAACAGGTGGTGCATGAGACATTTGGGTGCCAATTTCTTGAGCGGTTCAAAAGCAAGAAAGCGATGAATCTGTTTAAGAGGTTATGCAAGCGAGAATCAGGCACGTAAGTTCAACGCGCTATTTGCCGAAGTTGGATAAGCACACCGATCGCATATCGAAGAGATGAAGAAGCAACCACCTACGCCGAACGAATGTCCACCCAAAAGGTTAACACCCCTTGGGGAGCTCGATCCTCCTAATATGAGGAGACGAACGTCAAGGAACATTAAGTGTTTCTCGCACTGGATAGAGGCTGAGCCTCTAGAGAAGTGGGCATTGCTCCATGACACCGGAGGCGCCAGGTTAGTATGGTACATGAAAATATCAAAACAGCGCTAAACAATTTGGCCTGTTGTTCTAAACTGTTTTGCGTTGAACAGGTTTGGCGTGATGACAACGAACATAGCCGAGGTTTACAATTGGGTCATCCGAGGCCTCCGTCCGCTTCCGCTTGTGGCCATCCTTGAAGGCATGTTGCACGGCATCGTTAGCTACTACCAAAAAAGGCATGCGGAAGCGGTACTTCATGCCTCCACATTGCAAACGCCGTATTGTTCGCGGATGATGACCTACATGGAGGAACGAACCATGAAAGCTCAGCAGCATATGGTGCGTAGCTACGGGGTCACTGAATACCGGTTCGAGGTGACTCTTCGGTGCAAAAGGGGATTGGGAACGGACACAACGGTTATTACGCACGAGGTTAATCTAGGCCAAGGGGCATCTGGATGGTGTGAATGCAGCTGCAATAAGCCAAGACTTCTCCATATTCCTTGCTCACACGTGATGGCTGCTTGTGGGTAAATTGGGATGAACACGTCGCAATACATGTCCCCTTTCTACTTGAAGGATCATGTTGTCCATATCTGGTCGGGTGAGTTTCGTGGTTTTCGTGCACACGGTGATTTCACTGCGATTAACAGAGATGAGGGCATCTGTTTGCCGGATCCAACCTTGCGGAGGTGTGCGGAAGGGCAGTCTGGTCATCCACAGACTAGGCGCATTCGCAACGACATGGATGAATCTGAAGTGGGTGGCCCTCTTAGGAGGTGTTCTGAGTGCGGCGAGTATGGCCACAAGGCAAACCAGTGCACGTAGGGTGTAGGTTCTGAAAGTGGTGGTGGCTATGTATCGAAATATGTTATTATATGCACGTTGGATGTCTTTTATTGTAATATTGACGCGATTGGGTGTCTTTTATTGATATATGTTGTGTCTCTCACATGTTGTGTACTTTTATTTATGTTCACCCCTTATGTCTTTTATACATATATGTATTGTAATATTGACGTGATTGGTTGTCTTTTATTCATATATGTTGTGTCTTTTACTCAGATATGTTGTGTTTGTCACATGTTGTGTACCTTTATTTATGTTCAACCCTGATGTCTTTTATTATTATACGTTGTGTACTTTTATTCACATATGTCGTGCTTGCCGTAAGTTGTGTAGTATGATTTATGTTAAAACATTTCTATGTGCAGGGATGGAGCAGGTCGACTCACTCCTGGACCCTGTCTTGGATGCGCGGCACCGTGCACACTCCACACGACAGAGGGGAATGACAAGTTGCCCTTACTGCGGATTCGTGTGCCTAACAAGGCATGGTGCGTTGACGCTCGCTTCCACACCAGGTTAGTTGCAGTACATGTACATGTTCCATTGTTCGTACAATTAGTGTTCATTACATTCAATTCATTCAACTCTATGGTTCCTCGTTAGGCTTGCACGCGTCGGGCCGCTCGCTAGTTCGCATGGTGGAGGGTTCACCGCCGACCAGGCACAGTGGTGACGACCGTAGGCACAGTGGTGACGACCCCGTGCACGTGGTGACGACCCGCGACGGCCGCGGCGTTTCCCGTCACGACCACTCGTTAGCGTGTTTGGTCGATCGGCCGAGGCCGGAGACGCACACTTTTCACCTGGCATGTCGGGAGATGACGGTGACGCCAGCAGACGCCGCCATGCTCATCTGGATTGCCGATCGCCGGCAGCGATCGGCCCCTCGGTGGCTCTCGGGTGGGACGCGGACTTATCTGCGCTTGGCCGGGTCGCGGAGGTCGCACCCACGATACCGGTAGGCGTGAAGCACGGGCCATCGAGGAGGTGGTTGGCACGATTCGAGGTTAGTGATTGTACATATTACTATGTTACTCCAGCTTTGCATAGCATTAACGTGATATCACACTATTTCAATTGTTGCAGTGCGGCGAGATGGCGGCCGAGCCCACGGACTACCAGGTTGCTAGGCACCTCGAGGCCTATCTCGCTTTGGTTGTTCGGTGGGTGATGTTCACGTCGAGTCACGGCGACACCGTGGGACGCGTTGGATAGCCTACGCATGGGCTGTGCGGACTCGAGCCTGACGATGTACCGACGGTATCCTGGGGTTCGGCGGTTCTTGCTTCCACGTACCGCGCCCTTTGCGACGCGTGCGTGAAGAAAGGCAGGAACTCCAATTTGACCGGGATGCCGCTTCTTCTTCAGCTTTGGTCATTCGAGCGCTTCTCCATGGGTCGACCCCTGGTCGACCCTCGGCACTACACCGCCGACATGTACGGCGGTGATGCGCTGGACCGACCGACGATGGGCTCGCTTCCGACCAGGCGACGGTACATGTTCTTACTCATTAATGGAATTGTAATTTCAATGCCATCCGCTACGATTATTTCTACTCTATTGCAGCCACAGTGGGCAGGTGTCTAGGTACGTGCGGCGTACCTCGCCTTCACGGAGGCCTTCGACCACCTGAGGGACGGGAATGTCGTGCAGGACCCCTACTGGCCCGAGCGTGTAGGAGAGAGAGAGCGGGGGCCTGTCCATCCTCTGCGACAGGGACCAGCCTTCTTGAAGAGCGAGGAGGAAGCTCGTCTTCGACGTCTTCGAGGACTACGCGCCCGCACCGAGTCCTCGAGCGATTTGGACTACGCCAGTGGTCCTTGTTCCTTTGGGGAACGCGTGCGGAAAGTGCACTCGTGAGTTACTTGCCACTACAGAATGCTAAGTGCTTACGACATATTTGTAGTAATGAGGTCTTTTGTGCAGTACTCCACCCAGGGACCCAAGAAGGCCATGGTGACCTTGCTGCGAGAGGATGGCGCCGTGGCTTGCGCCAGGGGAGGGGCGCTGGAGGACGTTGTCGAGGAGGTCACGCCCTCGACCCTCCTCCTACCAGGAGTACTTGTCCTGCACGTGCCCGGACCCGCACTGCCTCCCACGCGAGGAGCGGCCGGCCCAGTGTTTCTTCTTTGGCATCGCAGACTTGTACTCGAGCCATGCAGAGGTAGCCTTTGCACCGGATGGTAAGTTTTGTTGTATTTTTACTCATTAATGCAATTGTAATTTCAATGCTATGTCGTTATGTTTAATGTTTGTTTGTACGTGATAGGTGGGCGAGGCGAGGGCTTGCGGCGACATCTTGTGACTTCTGTCTAGGTCGCGGCAGTGACCACTTTCACAGTGCAGCGACTCTCGAGGCCATGGGGCATGTCGAGCTGCACTCCCGACGGATCGTGGAGCTTGGTGTCGCTTTGGTAGGCCCCACTCCGATCAAGCTTTACCGGCACCTCGTCTAGGCCGCCACCTGGTCTCGGCTCACCGACACCACCTTCTCGAACACCGCTCTGACCAGTGGTTCGACTTCCACACCCAGTGCCTCCAGCTCGAGGCACTACCGAGGATCCAGCTGGCGACGCCACCACGCGGGCCTACCATGGTCCCCACACCCGTGGCCGATAAACATTCATTGATCCCGTTTGAATCTAATCTTCTCACTATAATTAAATGTTAATGTGCATCTTGTAGGCCTCGTAGGACATGCCTCTACTTCGGACACCCGGGCCAGGCACGGCGTCACGACCATCGCCCGATCGGTTCTTCGCAGGGCTTCGCTCACGCAGCCTTCCAACCACGCAAAGACACGCCGCCTCCTCCACCCACGCAGATCACGCAGCCTCCTGCAGACCCATTGCCTCCTCGCTGCGTGTCCCGCCGGGTTCGGTACAGCCCTTCGGACTACGGCCAAAGGGACCATCGCGGGTGCTTCGCCTACGACCTTCTCGACGATGCACCCCCTTGGTAGCGTCGCCGAAGGAGAGCTAGGGGTCGTGGCCAGGGTCGAGGGCCAGTGGTCGTGGTCAGTCCACCACCGGGGTGATCAGGCTTAGGATGTGCGTTATTTTTGGGTACTTTGTCCTATTATGCTTTACTATCTATTTTGTGTACTTCCTCATATCGTGGTCTATTATATATTTCTGTCATCTTTAGTCATATCAACCGCGTGTCATTATTGCTTTTTCAGCTTTTGTCATATCAACTTTTCCGGCCTTTGTCATTTCAATTTGCATAATGCTGCCAAAAGCCGGCTATGGCGTAGATTCCCTGTTTAAAGTGTGGGCATAGCCATGCTCATGTCATCATGAGCTGCGAAGCATCCGATGCTCGCGGATTTGAAATACTCTGAAGTCCGCGAGACTCTCCTTTGGTTGCCCCTTCGCACTCTTTATAAACCCACCGAGGAGGGATATGTGCATCACACACCGGAACTTCCATAAACTTTAGTCTGCTTTTCCCACACACACAAGAGGCCACGATGTCGTTCTACCGTCGCCTCTTCAAAGATGCTAAGGCTAACCCCCAATACCCGGATGAGAGTAGCGTTGACGCCCGATTCTGCCGGAGTTGCCACGCCGAAATGTGATCGCAACCTGGTGGCGAAGGTTACGCATCTACGCGACGGAGATACGGCCTCCGCGCTCACTCTTGTTGTGCGCGGCTTGGTAAACCAAATGTTGTCCATACCCTAATTACGGTAACAGTACCATTTCATGCATCGTTATTTGTTTTTTTAGGACGAGGACCGTTGTTGCTTTTTCCAATGGATCGACGGGCCGGAACGACGTGATTACGAATTTCTCTACAACTGCCACGACGCCTACCCCACTTCGCCAGAGAACTTCACACGGTGGGAGAGGCCGCCGGGATATGTCCCCTACCTAGATCGACCGGAGTTAAGGGCCGGTGGGCAAGGGACGAACCAATCGGTCAGTTTCACGTGCCTCATGTTTCAGCTACAATGTACCCATTCTAAATCAATTCATCGCATAAAGGACTTCAAAAAGAAGTTTGCAAAATGGCTCAAGTCAAGGCAAGAAAATCCTCCTCAGGGGCCAACGCAAAGCCAGGAACTGTGCGACCACGACCTCCAGGCAGTGGTTGATACCGGCGACGAGGATCTAGCGGATAGAAGATTCTATCGGTGCCCTTTTGTCCGAGGATGCATGGTTCTGGTACTTCAACTGGGTGGACCCGGAGACGTACCACCCACATCTCAAACTTCCCGTGTTGATAATCTGGGAGAGCAACCTCGCCGTGGTGCTACTACCTCCCGAAAAGCCGGACCCGAGCACGCAAACGATATTCTCCAACCACCACAACAGGCATCTTGCATTGATCGCAGTGGCACGTTTCGGTTGTACAACAAGAAGCCCAACACACACCTCCTGGACCATATCGTGGAGTGCGAGCCAAAACAGAGGAGGCGTCTCGGCAAGTCTCCGGAAGGGCAAGAGGGTTCGTCCTCTCGAATGGTACTGGATAAGGGGAAGCAGCCGGCCGAGGTCCGCAGTACGCAACAAATCCTTGACGCATTACAAAGGCCATCCGGCAACCCCGGTGGTTTAACATAGGGGGCGCCGGAAATCGGGAAGGCATGCCCATATGGGAGGGCAGGACTCCACAGAATGCACACAAACAAGTTACTTCTTACACCCCAGAGACGTATGGCATAGGCTACCCATTCGGCGACAGCTGGGAGCACTGCGCACGGCCATGGAGCTCTTTCATAAGAGAGATTGAGCGGTGTCCGAGAACAAATCGCACAAGATTGACAGGTGATGTAATATGTAGAAAATGTATGGCATCATTCCCACTCTACGAACATAGGCGGAACGATCACTTGTTCCACCATTACAATCAGTGTTATTGGCACTTCTCCTAGCAATGCCGTCACTGTTTAATATCCGTTGTATCTGCCGTACTAAGGTTGAGTTTGCGTACTAAGATTCTTTGTTTGCATCTACATGCTTTTGTTATTGTCCTTTCTCATATTATGTCTTACCATTTAATTCTATCAGCGTAAACAATGGCGTAGATGAAAAATTTTCCCATAATATGGTACTCCATATATCAAAGAGCAAATCTGCGGTATTCGTGCCGAAAAATACATTTGAACGGGACATTTTACAGTTTGAAAAGGCTTAAAAGTTATTGTTGACAATAGTACTTAGGGTTATTGTGGCGGTATATTTTTGTAGTGAACAAAGGTGTAGATGAAAAATTTTCCCATAATATGGTACTCCATATATCAAAGAGCAAATCATGTATTCGTCTTAGGAAAATACATTCGAACGAGACATTTTACAGGCTGCCGAAAAGGCTTAAAAGTTATTGTTGACAATAGTACTTAGGGTTATTGTGGCGGTATATTTTTGTAGTGAACAAAGGCGTAGATGAAAAATTTTCCCATAATATGGTACTCCATATATCAAAGAGCAAATCTGCGGTATTCGTGCCGAAAAATACATTCGAACGTGACATTTTACAGGCTGCCGAAAAGGCTTAAAAGTTATGGTTCACAATAGTATTTAGGGTTATTGTCGTAGTATATTTTTGCAGTGAACAAAGGCGTAGATGAAATATTTTTCCATAATATGGTACGATACCTACATATTTTTGCATAAATGGAACATCCAACACTATATGCATGTGGTATAATTATTTTATTCCATATTTTGTACATTTTCGCCATACGGCTTGGCGACTACCTATTTTCGCCATACGGCTTGGCGAACTATATATTTTCGCCGTATAGCATGGCGACTACCTATTTTCGCCGAACGGTGTGGCGAATACCCTATTTTCGCCACAACGTACGGCGAAAATACCCTAACCCATGTTTCTGAACAATTAATAGCGCAATTAGCCTATTTTCGCCGAACCGTGTGGTGAAAATAGGGTATTCGCCAGACGGTACGGCGAAAATAGGGTGTTCGCCATACCGTTTGGCGACGGCATATTATTTTTGCAAATTTTTTATTCCGTATATTAAAAACGCAATTTGATTTAAAAAAAGTATTATTTAAAAAAAAATTCGTATAATCCGTACCTATTAGTAGCAGTAGTGTGTACTTTTGTTTCCGTGTGATTCAATAGGGATTAAGATCGTGGGCTTTGCTCAGGTCTATTCCAACTAAGCTGGGGAGAATTAAAAAAAGTGTAGAGAATTAAATAAAACGTACTCCTAAGACATGCTTCCGGATATCGCTGGTCAGTGCACTGCAATCCGGTATTCTTACTTTACATATTTACATGCCCCCAGAAGAAAAGCAAGCTCTGCTTCCCACAAAAATGGCTCAAACCTCTGCATGCAATGCATTGCCATCTGCATTTTGGTCCCCACAACCAGAGACCCAAGGCAAACTGGCAAACTGAGAAACGCTCCCCTCTCCCTCACTGGAGAAAGCAGACAGTACTGTTCACCTTTGCCAGTCTCTCTCTCTCCCTCTCCTCCAGACTCTGACACGCTCTCCAAGGCACTCTGGTTTCTCTTTCTCGCACAAATACAAAACTGGCCAAGAAAGAACACATCGGTATTAATCACCGAGAAAAAGGCAGAGGAAAATAAATGAGGGAGAGGTGGTGAGGAGGAGGGAGAGGCAGTAGTGCAAAGGTTCTCCAGTTCTGTGTGAACCATGGCGAGGTTGCTCCTGCAGTTCTTGCACCTGGGTGCCACCTTTGCGCTGCTCGTCGGTCTGCCGTCTCTAGTGGTGCCTTTGGCAGGTCAGTGCGCTTCACCTGGCCAGCTTCTCAGTTCATACAAAAGAAAAGTTGGTAAAATAAAATTTTGATCATTCTGGGGTTGGCACTTGGTGTGTCTTGATTAGTTCTGTTTTGTTCATTTTTTTTTTTTGAAAATAGGTTTCTTGTTTTCTACTTATTCTTGGTGAGGGGGTTCGTGGTTCATGGAGAAAAATGTGCTATTTATTGACAATATCCATTCAGAGTTTCCTTCTAAAAGACATTATTTGGGCTAGTGCCTTCTGTTTTACCTCACACATTTCAATCTGTTCATTGATAGGTTCTTGATTTTGGTAATTTTTCTTGGTTTGGTGGGTATCTGTGGATGGGATATGTAAATATTCGTAAACTTTGGATTCACAAGAGAAAAGGTTTTAGAACCGATGAAAAATAGTATCAAGCTAGTATCACCACAGGTTTTTTTTTTTTGCAATTATGTAAAAAACATGGCCGCAGCAGAGTCTTGTTAATGGTCAGACAAGAAAAGTTTTACGGGAAAAGGGGGTGTATACTGTTCTATTGTGAACCAATCCCAGATCGAGCCCGCCAGCACCACACACTCTTTAGAAAGATGCTAAATCTTCGACCTTTCATGGGCATGGAGGTATATGTTAGTTGTGGAAACAGTGTAGCCTTTTCAGTGGAATGCTGATCTGACCACTACGACTTCAGATGGCTAGTTTGATGCCAAGAGAGACCATTTCTTATATGATTCTGACCAATGTTAGACAAAAGCATTAGAAGAAAGATTTCATAGTTTGTTTATGTTGCATGAAGTTAGCAGTTGTTGCCCTCGAAGAGGCATTTGCCCTATTTTGTTTAGTCAAGGAAAAAATAGAGCTTTCGTGATTGTCGTAAGTAAAATTTGCACAAGAAAAAGATTGATCTCATGCACAGACCAATGTGGAGTTTGGATACCGGACAGTTTCAGAGTTCTTTCCCAATTTTCTCTGTGAAGATCGGATACATGTAGTTTGTTCTATAACAAGTAAATCTTGATCCTTATTGTGTTAGTTTTTCTACTGTAAAACTCGTCTAGTTTCTACCTACTGTCATTTGAATTAGAACTTGATGTGTACAAATTGTAGAATGGCCACATTTCTATTTATTTCAATGAACAAGTGTGTGTATTTTCTTAGAGTTCTTTTAAGGTGCACCACTTATGATTGAAATGCATGTTACCAACGCATGCCCAATTTGAGGTACTATGTTATTTCTTTTTTAAATTTGCCTTTCTTTCTGCAGAAGCATATGATCCTCTTGATCCAACTGGGAACATCACAATCAAATGGGATATCATTCAGTGGACTTCAGATGGCTATGTTGTAAGCACACCATTTGCTAGATTATGTGTCTGTAACTACCTTTACCATTAAGGCATTCTGTATATGTCACTGCTCTGATAAAAATCCGTGATCAATGAACATAAATGAAACTACCAGATTTACCCGCGTTATTGTGTGGTTGTATTTTACAATGCTTATCTCCTATATTTAGAGTTGTATTCTTTATACTATTCTATTACTTTTGACTAAAAATATAGGCCCACCAATTTATTGATGTAGATCTTTTTACAAAATGGATTGCTTTTTTGCATTACCTCTCATGTTCTCATCTTCCCATATTCAGGCTAGTGCTCTATGTTATTATCACACTATGTAATTATTTGATGTGCTTGATTCAGCCCTGTAATGCCTTTTGTTATTATTTGCATATCATGTGTAAGGCCTTTTCAATTCACTCTTCTCGTGCAGTAATTTGGTCAATTGATGTAAAATTAGCTGGCGAATTGTTTGTTCAAGATAACAGCTTTTAAAGTTATTTTAATTTTTAATGCTGTACAGTTCTCTCTAACATTCACTCAGCAGCAAACAACATATTTTTTGCAGATAACTGCAAATCTAACCAAATGCAAGTTTTCACTTATAGTTGCATTTGACACTAGCCAAGACAGATGCTTTGCACATCACTTAGCTATTACTTCTTTATCTTTTAATGAACATCCCTTACATAACATAACTGGGGAACTTAAACCTCCACGATATATTTTCTGTTGATGTCCTGCAAAATCTATATTTTGCAGGCTGCTGTTTCCATATACAATTACCAGAAATACCGTCATATCCAAGCGCCTGGGTGGAATCTTGGGTGGGCCTGGGCAAAGAAGGAGATCATCTGGACCATGAACGGTGGGCAGGCCACAGAACAAGGCGACTGCTCTCAATTCAAAGGCAATATACCGCACTGCTGCAAGAGGGATCCAACCGTTGTTGACTTGCTTCCCGGGACACCTTACAACATGCAGGTTGCAAATTGTTGCAAAGGAGGAGTGCTTACCTCATGGGTGCAAGACCCAATCAATGCGGTAGCGTCATTTCAGATCAGTGTTGGCCGATCTGGGACTAGCAATAGGACAGTGAAAGCACCGAAGAACTTCACTCTCAGGGCCCCAGGTCCAGGGTATACTTGCGGAGTACCCCAAGAAGTGAAACCTCCTACAAAATTCATTTCGCCGGATGGGAGGAGAACAACTCAAGCCCATGGTAAGTTGCTTCGGTATGCTTCTCTTTGGTGTAGTAGTTATCATGACGAACAAAATGTGTTGGGCTTATCACCAGTGTCAACTGAAAAGTGAGCTAGCATATGATCAGGTCTTTTGAGCAGTGAACACCTGTTTTCCTTTTGCAGTGACTTGGAATGTGACATGTACGTATTCACAGTTTGTTGCTCAAAGAGCTCCAACTTGTTGCGTTTCACTCTCATCGTTTTACAATGAAACGATAATTAACTGTCCGAAATGTTCATGTGGCTGCCAGAATAACATAAGCAAGCCAGGGAGCTGTGTGGAGTAAGTACTACCACTTCAGAGAGTCTCTCAAACAACAAACACATTTTGCCCTTTTTAAAACCTTTTTCTTATGTATTTACTACTTTGGTAGGGGTAATTCACCTTATTTGGCTTCTGTGGTGAACGGACCTGGCAAGAGCAGCTTGACTCCTCTAGTACAATGCACACCCCATATGTGCCCAATAAGGGTGCATTGGCATGTTAAGCTCAACTACAGGGAATACTGGAGGGTTAAGATCACCATTACAAATTGGAATTACCGGATGAATTACTCGCAGTGGAACTTAGTAGTTCAACACCCAAATTTTGATGAAGTCACTACGATTTTCAGCTTCAACTACAAATCTTTGAACCCCTACGGAGTAATAAGTGAGTATTTGTTTCATCCTCTTGAGTGTGTTTGAAAATTTAAATGTGTAATGTTCTAGCTACTGACTAGTATTTTTCAGATGATACTGGAATGATGTGGGGTATCAAGTACTACAATGACCTGCTCATGGTGGCTGGACCAGATGGAAATGTGCAATCCGAGATTCTATTCCGGAAGGACCCGTCAACATTCACTTTCGAGAAGGGTTGGGCCTTTCCAAGGCGCATATACTTCAACGGGGAAAGCTGCGTCATGCCTCCACCAGATGCGTACCCGTGGCTACCTAGCTCTTCCCCTAGATTGAAGACTGCATTCCTTATTCTGTCCATTGTCGTTTGTGCAACGTTGGCGTTCTTGCACAACCATCTAGTTTTAGAGAATAATTGTGGAAAGTGCTGACCACATTGAGCATCCTGAATTTATTGCTATGTTGTAACCTTGCTTGAAAAGCTGATTCGGCTATGATTTAGGTTGTAAGCTTAGGTTGTACATTTCCATGATGTGTATTCTTGATCTGAAGAGTGAAGACTAATTGAGACAACCACAGCACTTTCTGTAGGGAAATGTTTGCCATCTGACCTTGGGAACTTACATATTTGTTGTTGGAAAAGCTTTTCGATGTTTAGTAAGTTGGTTTATCTCAATCCAAGATCATAAGCTGCATGCATTTTGTAGACACATCAATTTCGCAGAAAATTTGTTTGTGCTCTCTCTTCAAAACTCTTCCAGCCCGATTGTGTTGTACATGAAGATCTGTCGTGCAATTGCAAAAACGCACACATAACAGATTTCCTCTGACTGAGCAATCAAGAGGACCACACCCAACATTGACAATCGGCCAAAATGCCCCTACCTACACTGCTCTGCTCTCCCAGTATGACAAAAATGAACAAGAAGAGAGAAAAGGACCCTTGACCATGTCACCAGAAACAGCATCTGCAAGAACGCCGAAGCCGCAGCGGCTGCGATCGCCGAACGCAGCGGTACGAGCGGAGCGGAGTTGGGCAGGTAGGGGTAGGAGTCTGGCGGTAGCGTCTTGCACTAGTGTCAGGACCCAACAAGATCCAACTGGAAATCCCAATCACCAATCGATCAAGAAGAATCAACAGAGAAGGAAGCTAGACAGAACTGATAAAATATTCAGAGGAAGAACGTAAAGGAAAGTAGAACATCGTAAAGAAAAGAACAAGAACACGATATCAGTATTGGAGTATTCGTCATATCCTCATTCGGTTACAATCTCCCAGCTTTTGTACTCCATCTTATCCTTCCTAACAACCAGGTTGGTAAAATGTAAGGCTTCAGAAATCCCAAACCACACACCAGCGACAAAAGGAATAGTATCTGACAAAACTCCAATCGATATCATTCAACATCCAAAAGCAGAGATAGTGTAGAAGAACAGAATGGAGGTAAAGGGGAAAGAACAGAGGGTTTAGGAAGAGGAAAGTAGAAGGAAGGAAATTCACGACATCGCAAGCTGTCTGTCTCAACTCAATTACGCTACTTATACTCACGCCCTCACACCTCTCCCACTCTGTGTTTCACCCGTGTAGGTCTTCATCTTGGCTGGACCGCTACTTGCTGTCGGAGACGCCTTCTCAGTTGGCGCCATCATTCAATTGCTGGGACAACGCATTCCCGCCTGGAGCCACATCCGTGACAATACCCTCCCCTGGAATTCCTGCTTGTCCCCAAGTAGTAGCCTCCGGAAAACGTTGGCGCACCACATAGAAATCCTCCCAGGTGGCCAGCTCTGCTGGAATACGCGACCACTTCACCAAGACTTGAGGAACGGCAGAATTCCCTTTTCGAACCAAACGCCTGTCCAAGATTGCTTCAGGAAACACCGAATCCAAATTAAGATCGGCAACAGAAGGTGGATGATGGAACACGGGAGTATAATCTGGAATGAAGGATTTGAGCTGGGACACATGGAACACGGGGTGAATTTGGCTCCCGGCCGGCAACTCCAATTTATATGCAGCTGTCCCAATTCTGGCAATAACACGATAAGGGCCAAAATACTTGAAAGCCAGCTTAGGAAAGGGACGATTGACCACCGACGATTGCGCGTACGGTTGAAGCTTCAGATAAACCTGGTCCCCCAACTGAAATTGCCGGTCCACCTGCTTTTTGTCAGCCTGAACCTTCATTCTATTATGTGCCTCTTGTAAATGACGTTTGAGCAACACTGTGTGAGCATTTCTGTCCTGTAATACCTCTTCCACAGATCGGTTGGAAAACGAGACCACCTCAGGTATCACCCCATATCTGGGTTCATGTCCATACAAAGCAATGAAAGGAGAACAACCCAAAGATGTGTGGTAGCAAGAATTGTACCAGAACTCGGCCAGTGCTAACCATGATCGCCATTTTGTTGGAGAGGAGTGCACGGCACAGTGAAGATATATCTCAAGACATTGATTAACCCTCTCACTTTGGCCATCAGTTTGCGGGTGATAAGAGGTGCTGTACAACAACTTTGTGTCTAGAGCCTTCAATAATTCACGCCAAAATAAACTAGTAAAAATCTTATTATGGTCAGAGACAATGGAGCGAGGTACACCATGCAACTTAACAACATTATCCAAGAAAATTTTGGCTACTTGAGGGGCAGTAAATGGATGCTTGAGCGTCATGAAATGAGCGTATTTGGAAAATCGATCGACGACCACCAAAATGGTATCACACCCTTCAGACCGAGGAAGTCCTTCAATGAAGTCCATTGTTACATCAAGCCATGCTCCCTCCGGTATTGGCAGAGGCTGAAGTAAACCGGGTGATCTGGCATGCTCATGCTTGGCATGTTGACATACCTGACATTGTTTGACTACATTCAATACATCCTTCTTCAATCCTGACCACACAAAAAGCTTTCTGAGACGATGATATGTGGCAGTTGCACCGGAGTGACCTCCCACCGCGCTGGAATGAAAAGCATGGATAATCTTCGTTAGTAACGCTGAGTTTTCTCCCACCCAAATACGACCATGCTGTTTAATTAACCCATCACAAAGCATGAAACCATTCGCATCCGGACTATGGACGGCCAGAGCAGCCAACAATCGCTGTGCTCGAGAGTCGGTAACATACGAGTTTAGTACCTCCTGAATCCACACGGGTTGAATCCCAGATATGGCTTGCAAGGGAAATAAGTGTCCCACCCGTGATAACGCATCACCAATCTTGTTCGTAGAGCCTTGTTTATACTTAATGCGAAACCGCAACCCCATCAATTTAGTCATGGCCTTGCGCTGCAATTCGATCATCAACTTTGATCCTCCAAATAGCATAAGCTACGATGGTCAGTATGAATCACAAATTCCCCTCGTTGTAAATACTGACGCCATCGTTCCACCGCCATAATGACCGCCAAGAACTCTTTCTCATAAATGGCTAGTTGTTGGTTTTTAGGACTTAAAGCTTTACTCAAGAACGCAATAGGATGCCCATGTTGCATCAATATTGCTCCAATTCCCACGTCACAAGCATCTGTCTCAACGACGAAGGGCTGATGAAAATCAGGGAGTGCAAGGACTGGCGTTTGAGTCATAGCTAATTTCAGACGTTCAAATGCTGCCGAGGCTTCCTCATTCCAGTGGAATGACTTCTTCTTCAGAAGATTAGTCAATGGACGAGAAATAGCTCCATAATCCCGCACAAATTTCGGGTAATAACCTGTTAAACCCAAAAAACCTCTCAATGCCGTCACGGTGGTCGGCAAGGGCCAATTCACCATGGCTTCAGTTTTAATGGGATCAGTGGCAATGCCTTGATCTGATATAATATGCCCTAAATAGGATATGCTGGATTGGGCAAATGCACATTTTGTCTTCTTCACAAACAGTTGATATTGTTGCAACACCTCTAACACTTGAGTCAAATGCTCCATATGCAGCTCCAGAGTAGCACTATAGATCAAGATATCATCGATAAAAACCAACACGAACTTGCGCAAAAATGGTGTAAGAATGGAGTTCATGAGGCATTGAAATGTAGTCGGCGCATTTGTTAACCCAAAAGGTATAACACGGAATTGGAAATGTCCATGATGGGTTTTAAAAGCTGTCTTTTCAACATCTTTGTCAGCCATACGAATATGGTGATACCCGGATCTTAAATCCAATTTGGAGAAAAATTTTGTTCCCGCTAATTCATCCAACAATTCGTCCACCACCGGCATCGGAAATTTGTTTTTAATTGTGAGGTTATTCAACTTGCGATAGTCTACGCAAAATCTCCAACTCCCATCCTTTTTTTGTACCAACAACACCGGTGATGCAAACGAACTCATACTTGGTTGGATTAGCCCCTCCCGCAACATCTCTGCAACCTGACGTTCTATTTCATCTTTGTGCATTGGAGAGTAGCGATAAGGCCTACTATTTACCGGTACTGCATTAGGAATCAATGGAATAGTATGATCATATATGCGTTGAGGAGGTAAAGAGCATGGTTCACTGAAGACTGCTGCAAAACGTTGAAGGATCTACAATATACCATCCAGGATACTATCTGTTGTCGTGCCATCAACAGTGGACTGAACCAGAGCCATTGCCCAAACTTCATTACTATGTCGCCACTTGTGCAACTGCTCCCAGTGTAATTCTTGCAAAGTTGCATCAGGATTGGAACAGATCCCTTGCAACTTCACCTGTGACCCTCTGTACAAGAAAGCCAATGTTTTATGTTTCCAGTGGCAAGTCATTGGACTGTGTACGGTCAACCAATTAATGCCAAGAATTGCATCATAAGCTCCCAACTCCAGTACTATCATGTCTGTCCGGAATGTTTGCCCTTGCACCCACCATTCCAATTGTGGCATGAACTGATTGCATTGTATTTGTTCTCCATTAACTACCAGAACTTTCACAGGTTGTATTGGTTGAGTGCTATATTGAATGCGCTGAAGAAAAGAGGTGTTGATAAAGCAGTGGGAACTCCCTGAGTCAACCAGCACAAGCATCACTTGATTTCCCACCATCGCTCGCAGGCGCAGGGTTTCAGTGTCTTCAGTACCGGCCAGCGCGTGGACAGACAATTTATATTGCTCATGTTCAAAGACCTTATCCATATCCTCTAATTCCTGCAACACTTCGTCCGGCAACTGTTCTGGTTCTGCTTCCAATTCAACAGCATGGACGTGAGCAGCTGGCAACGGTTTGCACTGATGGTCTCTTTCATACTTGTCACCACACTTGAAGCATAAACCACGGGCACGTCTGTACTCCCGTAATTGTCGAGCTCGATGCAACTCCTCCCCACGATTTTTACCTTGGTCAACAGTATTGTCGCCTCGGTAGTGAGCCTGTGGTTTAAACCCAGCTAGATGTTTCGGTTGACGCCAGCGAAACTTCTCCCATTTTTCTTCCTGAATAAAGGCTAACACCACTGCCCTCCGCACCGTCTCTGGTAATTGGCTTTCCACTTCAAAACGCAATTCCTCTTTGAGCCCCAAAATGAATTGGTTCACAAAGAATTCCTCTGTACAAGAGCTGTTGTAAGCCTTAACTTTATACATTGCAGCTTCAAATTGGTTGCGGTAATCCTCCACAGTATCAGATTGGCGTAATTGAATTAGTTGTTTCAAACATCGATGAGCATCATACATACCAAATTCAGACTCCACTGCTGTCATAAAGTCCTCCCAATTCCCCATCCACTGCTCATGCTGACAAGACTGCAACCACATAGCGGCATTCCCTTCCAGATGCATCGCCGCTGCTGTCACCCAAAGAGATTCATCGATGCAATACATTTGAAAATATCGCAAGCAACGATCTCTCCAGATACGAGGCTCGGTGCCATCAAATTTAGGAAATGATATCTTTGGAATTGGTGGTTTTCTCTTCGACAAGAACTGCTCCGACCCTGAATGAGAACCAGGTCGACTGGATTTGTGATGCTGTGCATGACTTGCCAAAGGTGGTAAGGTGCATTTACCCAGCAACCCGGCGGTTGGCGCCGTGAGTACTCCCCCATGATTTGCAGTAACTACCTCCCGTTGTTTGGGCGTAACGAAACCCATCTCCTCGCTCTTTCGATCCGCTAACTGCACCCCCGCCAATTGATTTACTATCTGGGCTGTCTTCTAGAACTGCTCCATGAGCCCCGTAATCACCGTGCAGTGCTCCTCTACCTGCGATTGGATGGCCGGAATAACTTCAATCGGTTTGATTTTCTCCACGATAAAATCCAAACTAGCCTTTAAGGAATCCCACTTTTCATCCATCTGTTACCAGCGCAACTCATCGTACTCGGCTGTTTCTCCCATCGCCTCCAACAGCAATTTAGTTTGCACCGAAGGTTTAGTCGGCACCGTGTTGCCCGACTTGATCAGACCAACCAAGGTAGAACGATCGTCTCAGGATCAATTCAATCCGAGCGCGTCGCACTTTTCTTGGGATTTTACGGACTGATTACCAATCAAAAAAAAAAAATTTCACCCGATCAGCAAAGCTCTGATACCAAATGTAAGGCTTCAGAAATCCTAAACCACACACCAGCGACAAAAGGAATAGTATCCGACAAAACTCCAATCGATATCATTCAACATCCAAAAGCAGAGATAGTGTAGAAGAACAGAACGGAGGTAAAGGGGAAAGAACAGAGGGTTTAGGAAGAGGAAAGTAGAAGGAAGGAAATTCACGACATCGCAAGCTGTCTGTCTCAACTCAATTACGCTACTTATACTCACGCCCTCACACCTCTCCCACTCTGTGTTTCACCCGTGTAGGTCTTCATCTTGGCTGGACCGCTACTTGCTGTCGGAGACGCCTTCTCAGTTGGCGCCATCATTCAATTGCTGGGACAACGCATTCCTGCCTGGAGCCACATCCGTGACACAAAACGACAGAAGCCTCTTAGACTGAATAGTAATTCTTGAAAATAACCATTACAGCTAATAGTAATTATTATTAAAGACTACAGCTCTAGGATTCGACTAAAACACCATCAACTCTCAGGAACCCTTGGATCTTCATAACATCTCATCCATTAGATCTCCTTAAACAAATCGGTATCACTCCATCAGAACCATCCAACTTCTGAAATGTTTCTCTCCAGCTAAAAATCGGACTTCATTTTCCTGCATCTTGACAGTACTCCCCTCCTTTGAGATCCTTGACCTCAAGGATTAAAATTTGGGGAAACTCTTTTGATGAAATCAGCATGCTCCCAAGTGGCAGCTTCTGGAGGTAAGTTCATCTCTATTTCATCTTCCTCATCTTCAATAGTGATAAGATGTACTTGTTTCTGCAGTTTACATACCTTGCCATGTCCCGGTACCCAGGGCTCATTGCACTTGAAACACTTGCCTCCTGACCATTTCATCTTCCCTTCATGGTCAGTGTTTTCAAAACTCTCCCTTTTGCTTACATTTTTGTCTCCCATTTGATTTGTACTCTTCTGCTGACTGGCCTTGAAGCTATCCCCAGAATTCCAAGAATTAAATCTCTTGTATGAGTTACTATTCTCATAATTTCTTGCATGTGCATAAGCTTCCACCAATGTTTTTGGGTTAACTGATTTCAACGGTACCTTAATATAGTTCTTGAGGCCTGAAATAAAGTAATCTAGGAAGTACTCCTCTGAGAACATTGGATGATTTCTTTTCACCAAACTCATTGTTTCTTCAAACATGTCAACATAATTTTCCACCGTTCCCATTTGTGATAACCCTCTAAAGTTTTCAGTTATCTCAATTCTTGTTTCAGAAACAAACCTTTGATTTATCATTGTGCAAAACTTTGGCCAGCTTATAACATTGGTATTGATCCGGTTGCTATTGATCCATTGATCAGCTCGTCCAGTCAAATATACTTCTGCTATTGTCACTTTTTGCCCTTTAGGTGTCTTACTCAACTCAAAACATCTCTCCGCCTTCCTAATCCAAGCCTCAGGATTGCTTCCATCAAACTTAGGGAATTCGACCTTAGGACCTTTACTGAAACTATTGGAATAATGATTTCTCCCTCCATTTGGATATTGGAACCCCTCTTGTCCCCTTAATACTGAATAATCAGCTTGGTTTTCAGCTCTTGTCGTAGATGCATAAATTTGTAGTTGCTGTTGTTGTTGGAAACACCCATAAGGCATTCTATATTGAGGAATATATGGAGGATTGGAATGAGTAAACTGAGGACATGACAGGATATACACTTACTCCAAAAGTATTATCATCTTCCCCTGAAAAGACTAGTGGAACTGCAGGACATCCACTAAGACCTTGAGGAATACTGAATGGTATGGGTGGAATATTCATACTACTGTTTCTCCCCATTGAAGATATTGGTGCAAAATAATGACCACTCCCAGGTGTAGTATATACATTTGTTCCTGATACGGATGATCTCCTCTCAGATTGCCCAAATTGACCTGTGTCATTATCCTTCATTGCTAAAGTACTAGTTACCTCTTTTTGCTCCATTTTATCTACCAGTGAGTTCAGCATCTCCATCATGCGATCAATTTTGGAGGAGTTTCCCGTCAACTGCCGCTGGAATACCTCCATTTGCTCCTTGGCTGCAATAGAACTTTCTCCCAGTTGTTGGTGAAGATGGGACACCTCAGTTTTGAGTTTCTCTACCTCATCCGCCCAATCCTCATCTGATGCTTTTCCCCCCTTCGGCATGGCACGGCTTAGGAATTTTACCAGGAAAACTAGTTTCCCAACCTTCACCTTCCAGATCGCCCGCTTGATCACAGGAACACTGCTCTGATACCAAAATGTCAGGACCCAGCAAGATCCAACTAGAAATCCCAATCACCAATCGATCAAGAAGAATCAACAGAGAAGGAAACTAGACAGAACTGATAAAATATTCAGAGGAAGAACGTAAAGGAAAGTAGAACATCATAAAGAAAAGAACAAGGACACGATATCAGTATTGGAGTATTCGTCATATCCTCATTCGGTTACAATCTCCCAGCTTTTGTACTCCATCTTATCCTTCCTAACAACCAGGTTGGCAAAACGACAAAAGCCTCTTACAGTGAATAGTAATTCTTGAAAATAACCATTACAGCTAATAGTAATTATTATTAAAGACTACAGCTCTAGGATTCGACTAAAACACCATCAACTCTCAGGAACCCTTGGATCTTCATAACATCTCATCCATTAGATCTCCTTAAACAAACCGGTATCACTCCATCAGAACCATCCAACTTCTGAAATGTTTCTCTCCAACTAAAAATCGGACTCCATTTTCCTGCATCTTGACAACTTGTCGCCGTTGAAGTAGATCTTGCGTGGGAACACCCACCTCTGGCTGAAGGTGAAGGTGTGGGCGTCCTTGCGCATCAGCACCTTCGACTGCAAGTTGCTGAACGGCCCGGCCTCCATGAGCAGGTCGTTGAAGAACTTGAGCCCGTAGAACATGCCCGTGTCATTTGAAAACCCGTAAATTCAAGTTTAGCTACCTGCGACGGGTTTTGATAAGTTTCATCCGGATGTTTTCTTTAGTAACCATCATCCAAATTCTGGGCCATTGGATTTGCTTTCAGATCGATACACACCACCCTGAATTCGAGGTGGGTTGATCCTACGGATGTGTGTTTTGATCGTACGGTCCAAAGTTTGGATGATTTTTAGGACAAAAACATCCGAACGATGCCTCTTCTTGACTCATAGTAGGAGGTGCTTACTGATGTCGCCGTAGGGCAGGAGGGGCTTGTCGTCGAAGCTGAAGACCTCGGTGACGTTGTTGAGGTTGGGGTGCTGCGCGACGAGCGTCCACTGGGTGGAGTTCATGCGGTAGTTGAAGTTGGTGATGGCGATCTTGGCGTGCCAGTAGTCCTTGTAGTTGAGCTTGACGTGTCAGTGCACGCGGATGGCGCACATGTGCGCTGGGCACGTACTGCAGCAACGCCGCGCCGTCCTTCCTCGGTGTGTTCACCCCCGGCGACAGCGTCCGCTTTGAGTCGCCATGATGCAACTGCTCTTGCCGCCGTCGCTGTGTCCGCTGCCGTGGCTGCAGCCGCACGCGCACTTGGCGCACGGCACGATAGTGCTGTTGTAGAAGGAGGAGAAGGAGACGGAGAAGGAGGGGTTAGCGAGTAGGTGCAGGTGACGGTCCAGGTCATGAGCGCCTGCGTCTTGCGTTGGCGGTCCGGGACTCCGGGGTGAAGTAGACGGTGGAGGGGACGATGGTGGCGGGGCCAAGGTGTAGCCCGGGCCGGGGCCCATGAGGGTGAAGTTCTTGGGCAGATTGACGGTCTTGTTGGTGGTGCCGGCGAGGCCAACAGAGACATGGAAGGCGGAGAGCGCGCCGGCGAGGTCCTGGCCGTACGCGGAGACGACGCCGGCCTTGCAGCAGTTGGCGATCTGCTGATTTTAGGGCACGCCAGGGAGGAGGTCGACGATGGCGGGGGTGCGCTTGCAGCAGTGCGGGATGCAACCCTTGAACTTGGAGCCGTCGCCCTGCTCCGCCTCCTGTGCCCCCACGATAGACCAGATCACCTCCTTCTTGGCCCACGACCACCCCAACGTCCACCCCGGCGCTACGATTTGCCGGTGAATCATCATGATCAGGTCTTCCATACCGGCCCATCAGTCCCAGTTGGATTTGAACCCGTACTGATAAGGGCTTCTGAAGGATCGTTATTTTTGATCCATTTGATTTTGATGATGAGTATTTGAAAAAGATTTGAAACCAGTTTGATATTTCGACAAGATTTATTTTTTGGTTTCTTTATTTGAAAAGATCTGAAATCAGTTTGATTATTTGAAAAGCTTTTTGATTTTTGCAAAAGTTTTGGTTCGTGTTTTGAAATCATGTTCTTAGAATATTTAATGCAATGCACTCCTGTGAGTGGTTGCATGGTTTAATGTGAGTCAAGTCGCGGATTTGTGCTCGGAATCGTTTTGTGGTTTGTTCATGTGCAGGTATTGCTCGAGGGCGAATGTGGTCGATGACGGGACCGGAACTAGGTTCATGGAGGAACTGAGGTTCGACTAGGTTCGAGAGGAACTGAGGTCTTGGTGGTCAAGGATGTCATGCGGGACGTTCGGGCTAGGAGAATGGTGCACATGAAGAATGGTTAGTCATGTGAGAATGGCAGGAGGTCATTCGCGTGCAAAGTGTTAGTCACGTGAGTATGGTAGGGTTGCCATATGCGTACAAGAGTTGTACTCGGCCTGGTTGGGCCAAGAGGAGTTGTGTTGAATACATACTCTTTCTAGGATTAGGAGTGGGACTCCTAGGATTAGGAGTGGGACTCCTTCTAGGATTAGGAGTAGGAATTGTATTCATGACTCCTTGTGTTTTGATCCTTTAAATAAGAGGGGTTGTCTCCTGTTGAAGGGCATCAAGCTTTGAGCAAGCTTTAGGGTTGTATTCTTTTGTTTGGAGTACTTTAGACAAAAGAAAGTAGAAATAAAGATCAAGTTCTTCAAATCTTTCGGTGAGCTACAATTCTAGTTAGATCTATTCTCGTCATCTTCTGTCACAGCAAGCTTGCGAGGTTCATAACTTTTGATCCGTAAGTCCGATCGAGCTGATTATTTTTGGGTTCGATTCGTATTGGAATCTATTTTCTTGTGTCCAAATTTCAGATCGTTCCGACGGTTGGATCTCCAGGAATTCGCATTTTACTGAACCTTTATCATTCTGTTTTTGTCGAATACGAGGCAATTATTTGGTTCTGTTTTGGGGTGAACTTTTAGTAGATCAAGAATTTGGTTTTAGCTTTCGCACAATCATTCACCCCCCTCTGATTGCTATATTCGTGTCTTTCGATCCTACAGCTTCAATACCGGTTCATTAGCTACAGGACTGTCGTGGGCTTTCAGTGCCGGTTCGTAACACGAACCGGTACTGATGATGCACATTCTATGTATATTAGTACGCGATGGTGGGTGGGTTGGTTAGAAGTGTGAGGCTGGAGTCACGAGGTTGCGGGTTCGAGTTCTGCTTCTGTCATACTCCCTCGATATATTTTGAAACATTTCTAGTCCTATCAGTACCGGTTCCACTCATTGGGCATCAGTCTCGGATGCCCTGTACTGGTTCAAAAACCGGTACTAATGGTTGTTGCCAATCGGTACTGATGGGCATATATGTGGTAGTGCATCACCATCGCCTGCATTGCCATTGCTGGCCATCCCATAGGTTAATCATCACTTGGTAAAGACTGAAATACTGAATCGAACTCAAGAAGAATAAACGTTGCAACAAATTAAATGAAGATCATGGATGCTTGTGTACTCACGGCGTATCCGTCTGGCATCCACGAGATGACATCCCATTTGATGGCAATGTTGCCCTCTGGGTCCAGCGGATCATACTCCACTGAAAGGAAGGAAGAGTAGCACATGGATGAGTGCCAAGACTAGTCCAGAGTCCAGACTAGAAACTAGCGATCACAGAACAGAAAACTGTAGAAAGATGGAGATTATATTAACCTGCAACTGACCAGATGTGTGGGCAGTAAAGTGTGGATCGGATCTTCACTTATACTTTAGACTAGAAGTGACATCCATACTCCACTTAAATATATGCTTACTGTCCTCAACTAGTCCAGTATACGCATGTGAATCAAATGTTCCTCACCCAAACAAATATGAACCATCATATTTACATCGTACACACATACGCAACCAAGAGAGTTTTGATCACTTTTCAAAAACCATATCGGGATTGAAGTCAATCCATCCGGGCACAACACACGCCGTCCGTCTCAGAATCTTAGTGCCGTCCACACCCACCGAGAGGTGTTCATCGCAGTAGTTAAGGAACGACTGCCACTCTTGTTCATGCGCCGATAGTTGAGAACAATTCCGAGTACCCGGATATGTATCCGATGCTAGTTCTCAGGACCAACGCCTAGCACCCACATATCCCGCATTCGAGATGCATCATTACACATACACACAAGTGCTTGACATAAAAGTAGACTAGAAAATATTATATCTACGTAATATTACGTGTCTATGGCCAACCGGCCAAATATATCACATACAGAGTAAAGAACAGTGAAAATAAACACAAGTCCAAAAGTGGGACATCGGTGTGTCACCCATAACCCAAAAGACAACCGACTAGAGAAAGACCCAGTTCATCCATCCAAGAAGTCGTTTGTCCCCAGTTTGTAGTAAGTATCGTCGGGAACATCTTCGTTACTTTCTTCTAAACAATTTTGGATTGAACAAACGGTGAGTACACGTATGTATTCACAAGATTTTAGTGTATGAAAGTAATTATACATGCATGGCTATTTCTATGGAAGAAAGCTTCTACACTAGGTTCAATTTCCAGCATGAAGCAAATTTTGTTTGTAAGCATGTAGTTTGATGAATGACGACGGTATTGAAAAGTGCATTTAATAAGAAACTATATACAATATGTAGAGCATGTATACACCATTTCACGACCCTCCATGGTCATGAATAACAAGTAAATTGCAGCCAACCCATCATACCAAATAAACCAACTCACCATACCACCATTTACCAAAGTGTTTGCAAAACCAAAACAAAAGATGTTATACTTAACATTATATCCCAAGCTGCTATTGACCGTGAGCACGGCTAATTAATTAGATTCGAATCTCTACAGAGAGTGTACACTTTATCCACACAACATATTCTAGAAATCATGTCAACCATGCCACGCGATACACAAGTACCTATTTTGCTAGACTATGAAGAAACTTTTCAACTAGCTAGAGCTCATCCTTGCATTAGCCCAGTGTATGTCTGTGACATCCTGAGTTTTTAATTGTCTTTCTGAATGTTAATTAAAGCTTTAAGTGTTGTTTGGATCTTCATTTGAAGTTAAAGTGTTTGGTTTTACTCGTTCGATTGGTTTCGAAAAAGTTTGGTTTAAATTTGTATTCTTTTCTGCTTAGTCTCGAGTAGCAATCGTAGCTCCTAAACCTTCCTTAACTATCTTAGAACCTATCCCTAAAGTCTCCGGGAAGGATTCCCAAGTTTCGGAGTTTTTCGGGGGGTTTTTGGGGGTTTTTCTGCCCTGGGCGGCAGTACCGCCGGCCCTGGCTGGTACTGCCGGCCGAGGCGACCGGGTAGGGGGTAGAGCCCTCCCTGCTGCCCGTTGCCCAGCCACCTCAGCACCTTCTAGTGTCTTCCTCTCTAAGTCTCCTCCCCCAGCCGACTCACTCTCCCTCCCCTTCACTTCACTCCCTCACTCTCCCTCCCTAGCTCTCTCTCCCATGGAGCTCTCCCCCTCTCTCTCAAGCATCCCCTCCATCTAAACCCTTCTCCTTAGTGTTCTTGAGCTTGTGGAGAAGCTAGGCAAGGTGGAGATCAGCTTTCTCAAACCCTAGCGATGATTCGTGGTAAGTGAGTCGAGTTTTAATCAACTCTGCTGCGATCTGAGTTCTCTTCTCTAGTTCCTGCTTCCTTTACTCCTTGTTGTTTTAGTTGGAACCCTAGAAAACCTAGTTGTAGTGCTCAACCTCTAGTAACTTGGGGTTTCTAAACCTAGGTTAGATGGTAGATTTTTAGATGTCGCGGGAACCAAGATCAGAAACCATAAATACGTTTTTATCGGATATATTTGGTTAAATATCATTTTCGTAACTTTTAGAAGTAAACCTTGAAACCCTAGTTCCAAAAGCTTGGAAAAGGACACTAGAATATATTCGATGCCGTTAAAGTTCGAGTTTCGCGAAAGGAATCGAGTTTGAATTTGATTCGGGGTGAAAGTCAGAATTTAGCGTGATTTAGGACTCTAGAGTTTCTTGGATTAGAATTAGGTCAAACGAGGTCGGAACCTCGAGTGGTTTGCGTAAATGGGTCCTTACCATCCCCGAGAACCCATCCATGCAATCGCCGCGAAGTTCCGAAGTCGTTTGTGCGAAAACCCTTTTTCTGGAAAACCTAGTCGACTGCGTGGCGGCACTCACCGTGAGTGGTGAGGCCGGCATCGCCGCCAGCCGGCACTACCGACCCATGCGACCGGTACTACCGGGCTGTAGGCCGGCACTACTGCCCTGCAACGCCGGTAGTTATTTTCCAGAGAGGTCCCCTTTTGGGTTCGCTGCCTCCGGTACTACCGACCCTTGCGGCCCGATCTTGCCGATCGAGAGCGGCACTACTGGGATCTGAATGCCGGTACTGCCGGGCTCCAGTTTAAAGTTGGTTTTTGTTTTAGTCTTTCTCTCTCGTGTTCGCTTTTTGGTTGTTGTCCGCTTCCTTGAGCTTTATGCCTTGTTCTCGTTGGATCTTATTCGTTCTCTTGTTGTTTCTTTTGTCGTGCTTTTGTTTAGACATCGACGCCTCGGGATCAGTTGGCGAGGATCCGGACTACGACCCAGAGGACATGCAAAACCAAGAGCAAACAGGCAAGCACCCCCTGTTGAACATATTGCTCCTATAATTGCAAAAGTAATTGATAATTTGCAAAACTATTACGCATGCATAAGATTATTACAAGTATTTAAATGGTGGGAAATGGTAGTTACCCTAATGGTTGGATGGCTTACCTTAATCTCGTTGTTACCCTGAAATCTTTGAGTAACCCTAGATTAAGGATAGACGCTATAATAAGTGTCGCCAGGGAATATAAGTCTAATAGTTGCATACGCTTAGTCCAGCTTTAGACTGATTGAATATCGATCGGTGGACTCAGTCAATCAAAGTCTTTCGATACACTACTAGGATTTTTGAAATGATGATTTTGGAAAATAAAGGCTATGTTGATAAAAGATGAAAAAGGAAAAGGTGTACAGTGATTTATGCCGGACGGATGATGAGAGGTCTCATCTGTGCAATCCTAAGGACTGAACTTGACGCTTTTAACTAAGTCCTTTCGTACAACCACATGTGCTAGTATGGGATAGCCTAAACCCTGTACAGGAGTTGGAATTTGATCTTGCGTCGTGGTAGGTCGAAGTAGTTGGGCAATGCCGACGTGCTGGTGTTGCTTAGAATACTCCCTCATCTCGCGCAGGTGTTGGAGACTTTCATGAAACAATGGTGGATGCTTTGCTGAGGGTAAAAGGCGCGATGGGGCGCTAGCCATCGTTGGATCCGTGTGGGTGAATCAGGTTTGGAGTTTAAGGTACCCAAACACCTTAATTGGGGGGGTACTCTCGCCTGGCCCGGGGGTACTCTGTGTGGGTGTGTGGAGCCCCTACCCAAAGCAAAGAGCGCACATCGCCGGGGCTGACGCAAGACTAAATGCTGACGATTGGAAGAGTTTCGTCACAATCTAGCAAAACGGATACGGTATGTATCGCGTGGCATGGTTGACATGATTGCTAGAGCATGTCGTGTGGGTAAAGTGTGCATTCTCTGCAGAGATTAATCAAACTAATCGATTAGCCGTGCTCACGGTCATGAGCATCTTGGGTATCTGATGTCAAGTATATTTTGGTTTTGTTTTGGAAAATATTTTGGAACCGGTAGATCTTTTAAATGTTGGGTTGTAACATGTAGAATGTTGAGTCGTTGGGCTCAGAGACTGATTGGATTGGTATGTTGGATATTCAATTGTGCTGGTGGTGATTCTTGATGCCATATGATGGTATGTTGGATATGGTTCTTGATGCCATGTGATGGTGGTGTTGGATATGCTGGAGGAAATTGAATATGGAATGAAATGTACATTATATGTTGAATTATATGTTGAATTACTTTCTTTTACTAAATGCTTTATAAACTGTGCAGCATTTCAAATTTATTAGTCTATTGCAAATAACTTCGGCTTCATGCAAGTCTGAACTAGAATAGCAACCCTCTTCATTGTTTAGCCTGCATTATTATATACTTGCAAACAATAAAGTCTTACGAGTACATACGTGTACTCACCGTTTGCTCTAAACAATTTGCGTGAGAAGCAGAAGATGCAGAAAAAGACGGGGTTGATCCAGAGTTTGTCGACGCCGATGCGGGTGGTTCGTTTGACGGCTAGCGGAGTTAGTTGCTCGCCGGTTTCCTGTGGGAATGGAGGCACACCGTGGCCGCTTTGCTTTTGTTTCTCTTATGTTTTTCTCTTTAGTTTACTTTGAGCCAGTTGGCCTATTGTAAACAAGAACAAGTTGTAATATTGTTATCTATCATTGTAATATATTACTTCTACTCTTAATTGTGTGTTTGCATGGATGTGATACTACCTATCTTAACATGTGACACTAGCTTACGTATCCAGGGACTAGTGGTTATCACATGGTTGCGGGAAGCTCAAATTGGAGCCAATTGGACGGCATATGACCTCATGAGTCGAGTGTCGCGCTGACCAAGTGGTTTCAATCTGAGTCTGTCGTGATGCCATGATCGTTACGTTACTGGTTGTGTGTTTAACCAGGCCTGCGCAACAGTAATGGAGTATCACTGTACCAGGACAGGAGCCCCCACGCGACAATGTCCACCCTTGCTATGGCGGTAGAAGCCACTAGCCGTACATTTTAGTACTCACGATGGTTTCACATCTCATCACCCTCATTTTCCCCATAACAAGGCATACCTGTTGTATCAGAATGATTTGGTCCCAGCACCTCGGTGAAGGGAGCACCCTCGAACGACACTAGTCCATCGGTTCGTCCATACTACTTCAGCCTATCAAAATGTAAGGTTAAATTCCAACTAATTTACCAAGTTAAGGCTATCCCACACTAGCACATGTTCTTGCACAAATTGTCTTAGTTGATAGCATCAAGTTCGGTCCTTAGTTTGACTCAGGGGAGAATCTCCCCCTATCTATGTGCAAGTACATCCCTCGCACGGTACAAGTCTATCTCTTGTCCTGTACAAGTACATCCTTTGTACAGTACAAGTCTATCCCTTGTACATCCATTTATATCATAACTCGCCTGTGTCTAAATCATAACTTTTATTTTCATTTTTACAAACATATCAGTATCCTTTACTGTCATATCCAACCTTTTTAAATTTCATAAGGACTCAAGTCTACCATCCTTCCCTTAGCTAAGGCATGGCTAAGCATATGCATTTAATACTCGATTATACTCATGTTTCATTTCATAGAATGATTAAACCTAGCCTAGGGTTCAACAAGGTTCAAATGTCAATACAATTAAGGAAATCCCACAATTTAGGAATACAACTACCATTTCCCATAATATAGCAACTTTACGGAAATTACACGCATGCATAATAGTTTGATAAAACCAAATAGACAATGTAAAATATGGGATCAATATGATCAAAGGAGAGTGCTTGCCTCTTTGCTCTTCTTCGAGGTTGTTCTCGGGGTTGTAGTTGGGGTCGTTTTCAACAGATTCTGAAACGTTGTCAGCTACGCGTTTCAATGACAAGAACCGCAGCAAAAGCAAATAATAACAAATCAAATAGGGCAAAAAGAAATCAGATGTAAATACCAAATTAAAACTTATCAAGAAGAACATAGTGATTTTGGGGTTTTCAAATTACTACTTGCACAAAGTTTCATTCGCACTTCGATTATGTGAGGCTCTTTTACGTTTATACTATTTTCTTTCTTCAATTTCAAGAAGATAAATTTAAGTATTTTAGTGTTTGTTATTTTGAATTCAAGAATCTAATATTGTTTGGATTAATAGAAGTAAGACTTTAGTCAAGGTGTTGGTATGAATAGTACTTAGCCTTAATTATGTTTTGCACAAAAGTTGATCTATATAAGTTGGGTTTATAGAATGATGCTAGTGGCTATATCTACTTGATTTCATAATTATTCTAGTGACACAAATACTTTAGCTAAAGATTTCTTAAGCTTTACTATTCATATATTGTGTTATTCACGACCATAATACTTAGGGTTATTGCACTAGCAGGATTTAGATGCAAAGCATGATGTAAATATAATATTTTTCTATAATATGGTAGTATAAATGCCAAAAAGCAGATCTGGACCATCCTCCCTAAATATTACATTTAAACATGATATTTTACAAGCTGCCAAAAAGGCTTAAGCATTTATGAAATCTACACGATAACGGTTTAGTTTTTGTTTTTACGATTGCGGCTGCAACTTAAGAGATTGTTTAATTATTCTTTAGGAACTATTAGGGGATGTCCCGAAGAGTGTTTTAAAGTTGGTTTCACTACATTTCATTTTTATTTGCGATATTTTTCATATAAACAACATTAGGGCCTTTAATAGATTAAGTTCTACATTGTGTGCATGTGATTTATTTTTGGATAAATAGGAAGTGTACCACTTTTCAAAGTCCTAGGATTTGGTTTCATCCAGTTTCGAGTTCGTTTGCAAAAGTTACGGCTATTTTAACCATTCTAGTATTGAAACTAATTTAACCGGGGCGCAACTGCTTGGCATGCTTGCTCTACATGCGGCCATGCGTGGGGCGTGCAGGCGCAGCCACATGCGGCATGGGCGCAAGGAGAGGTGCGGAGCGACGCCGTGAGGTGGTTAATGGAGGGGAGTAGCTGGTGTACGGGCGGAGTCGGCGAGGAGGAAACGACGACGTACGACGTTTGCAATGGTAGCAATGACTTGCTAGCAATCCAACGCAAAGAATGCTTGCATCTATAGTTTGTACATGAAAGTGATTTCTGGTTGGTTAGTTTTGAGCTATCATTGCACGCTTCAAAGCGACTCGACAATTTTTGGGAATTTTTGTGTAGAGAGACCATCAAGTGAAGCTTCAAACGCACTTGGTTCCATTCATTTTGGATGTGTAGAATTCAAACTAAAATTCCTCAAAGTTTACTTCTTTCAAATCTTTGATTGAATTTTTAGATCTAAAATTCCTCAAAGTTTACTTCTTTCAAATCTTTGATTGAATTTTTAGATCTCTCGCATGCTTTGCAAAAATTCAATAGCATTCATATTTGTTCAACTCTTGAGTTCTAGTATTTTATAGAATTATTTCCTATGTTATGTTGTTTGGAAATTTTATGAGTTCCGTTAGTACAGGCTAGTCTGAGTGAATTTTGTTAATTTAAAGAATTTTGATTTTTCTCCAAATCAATTCAACAAAATTTTATTTAAAAGATTCAAAATGGCATTGGACAGACACATGATGATTTTATATCATTTCTAAAATTCTCGGGATGTTAAAACCTACCCCCGTTACAATAATCTCGTCCTCGAGACTAGTTTGTTTCGCTAAAGAAGTAGGGCAATTTGGTTCTAAGGTGATCTTCACGTTCCCAGGTGGCTTCTGCCTTAATGTGATTACTCCACTGGATTTTGAGCATCTTGATGGTGTGATTGCAAGTATGACACTCAGCTTCATCAAGGATGCAAATTGGATGTTCACGATAAGAAAGATCAGGTTGAAGATCAATATTGTCCAGATGAGTGAATTCAGTGGGAGCTCAAAGGCACTTCTTTAGTTGCGACACATTGAAATACATCATGTACATCCAAAAGTTGAGGTGGACGTTCAAGCTGATTTGCCGCTTCACCTCTTCTTCTAATAATTCGGTATGGATCGATGTATCGTGGGGCCAACTTCCCACGACCTTGAAATCGTCGAGTACCACACAATGGTGAGACTTTTATATACACAAAATCATCATAGCGACGGTTATCGGCGTAGCTCTTTTGCCTTGATTGGCCTTCTTTTAACCGATCTCGGATTCGATTGACATGGTTCTCAGCTTCTTGGATTATTGCTGGTCCAAAGAATTATTGGATTATTGCTGGTCCAAAGAATTATCTTTCATCTACTTCAGACCAAAACAGAGGTGTTCTACACTTCCGTCCATACAATGCCTTGAACGGTGACATTTGGAGACTTGCCTGGTAGCTGTTGTTGTAGGAGAATTCATCAAAAGCTAAGCATTTCTCCAATTTCGTGCTGTATGATAGCACACAAACTGTCAACATGTCCTCTAGAATTTGATTCGTTCTCTCAGTTTGCACACTTGTTTAGGGATAGGGGTGAAAACGGGTCGGATATGGTTGGATAGTAGGTGATCCCGTATCCTACCCTAATTATTTTTACTCGAATACGGATCGGATATGGTAGTCAAAAATCGGGTACGAATACGGATACGGGTATCTATAAATGGGTTGAAAACGGGTACCGGATAATATACGGACGGGCATAATACAGATATCGGGTAATTAGTCGGATAGTATGTGAATTGTGTAGCATTAAAATTTATGATAAAAATAATCCAACCAAAGCATATACCAACACAAATAATAGAGAATATATGGTTGAACTAATGCGTCAAAAATCATAAACCATATAGCATAGCACTAGCACATGACAATTGACAAGTATACAACATAGGACATCTTCATATAGCAGTCCATACAATATATATAGCACCATATATATGATTTTTTTTGTTGCTCAAATGGAAAATGTAACACCCCGGCATTTAATATGCCCGAATGCTACCAAACATAAGCTACACAACGTCTAAAGACCACATTTAAACATAAATTCCAGCAAAGGTACGTATGCTAAAAACCGATATTTCGGCAGCATCTCCTTTGTTTTTCCATGAATTAACACAATATCAAAAACATGGCAAGATATATCATAGCACACGACATCTAAAACATCAACATAAATGGACATATCATCAAATTACGCCAATACTACCACGCTCAACCACTTCATAAGCTATAACGAAGCAAATAAGGGATCACGAGCATGCTAAATTAAACCATACATTAAGTTTATGGCACAACTCTTAATATCATATCTCCAAGTGATTAAGTATAGACTATGATGGTGGAGCTACGTGTAGAAGTGTAGCTAAACCCCTTTGTCCCGCATGCCGATCTCAAAGTACCTAAAAACAACATAAAACACAAGCGTGAGTTCGAAACTCAGCAAGCATATTGTAATGGACAACAAGAACAATAACATGGCAAAAACATCTCCCATCATGTATATCATCTCAATCATGAACACTTAATAATATCATCATCAATATGCATGTAATGCAATGCAATGCTCATATGCTCATATCTCCTTGGAAACTCATACCGGTATGGTTGAGTACACACCCGTCGGTGTGCACCCTTTTCCCCCTTCCATCCCGAAGATGGAGGGTGCCTACTCCTCGCTTCCATTCACCACGTGGATGGAATCACGATGTAGGTCTTACTCAATGGCGTTCCGGACTAGTCATAACTTTCTCACCGACCTTCCCCGGACTAGTTATGACTTTCTCACCGCCCTCGCCCCATCTCATGACATGCATGCAACTATGCCAATTATCATATCTCATTTGTACATAAACATTTGGCATCATGTCATAGTACACATAAACACATGGCATCGAATCATGATAAATAAAGACACATAGCATCATATCATGATATTCACACTCATTATATCATTGGAAAACAACAAGCATGGCAAGTGATCATAGCAAGTATTCAATCTTTCATCTAATCTCCACAAGCAACCTACAATTCCGCTATTCATTACAACACACTTGCCTCAACCGCGGCGACGGATTGGCGGGAAGTCGAGGGCACTCCCGGTGTCACACCACCTGCACAAAGGCACCACACACTCACAATCATGCCCACAAAACAGTACGCAAAACCCCATCTAACCCGACATTGCCCACTACTCGCAAAACCTAAAAACAGAGGTTCTGTCCCGACGGGACAGCAGCCTTGCAAAAAGCATAACTTGAGTTCTGGGACTCCGAATCAATTAAACGAGTACATCCTCGCGTAGCTTAGGAAATTTCCCAACTTTCTCTAGGTATAAGGAAAGACTGATCCGGACTCTAAACTCGTCTAATCTACAGATTACCGTGATCTGTTCCAATTACGTCACAGATTTTAACACGCTCGGTAAAACAGCCATAACTTTCAAACGGCTGATTGGAATTTAATGTGCTTTATGTCCACGGAAAGGTAATTAAATTATCTACAACTTCTTCAACATCCGTACGGACAGATTCGGAATCTAAATTGGCGAAAACAGGAACCCTAGGTTGACTGCTCATGCTGTCCCAAAACAGAGACGTGGCATCGTCTAGATCTAACCCAAATTACTCCAATCCAGCACCTCCAATTGATCTAAAAACTTGATAAACACCCTAATAACAGTACCTAGATCAATTCCAAGGATCCCCATGATCATACCTTTGCCCGACGAACGAAAACTCCAATCGATCTCCTCGCTCCTCGCTCCTCGTTGCTCGTTCCTCGCTCCTCGCTCCTCGGATGGATCCATGAGGATGCAGGGGTGGGGAGGCCACCCTAGGGCAGCAAGGGGGTGGAGGAGAGGTGGTGTGCAATAGGGAGCAATGGGGAGCAATGGGGGAGGTGGAGGCGCAAGGAAGGGAGAGGGGAAGGTGGGGGTGGCGGCTAGGGCTTGGAGGGAGAGGTGGGGGCGCCCAAGGGCAGGCGGAGCACGCCCAAAAGGCCAGTGGGGAGCCCTTTTACCAGCCCCCACACCCAATCCTAGTCCGTTACGGAGACCTACTCCATCCCACCAAAGCCCACCAAGGCCCAAACTCCCCCGGGAAGGCCCAAAACCCCGGAAACGGCCCGGAAAAGCTATTAACCTCCATATCCTATAGTTTTAACCTTAATTCCACATCTCATAATGTTATTAACCTTATCATGCACGTTAAATAAGGTTACGACACTCCGTGGTGTCACAACGCTTCAAAAGGCCCAAAAACGCGAGTAAACCTCAAGCCGAAAGGTTTTATTCTCTAATTTCACCTTCTATAACGTCACACCAAACCGTAGTGTCACAGAAAACTTGTCAATATGAAAAGATGTGTCTCGAAATTCTCTACAACTTTCATGTAGACTATATAATTTTTCGAGCATGGGAAGACCTCGAAAAAGTGAATTACTGCATGCTGTGAATTTCTCTATTACCCTTCCCGATTTTCTATGATTTTTTTGTTGCTCAAATGAAAAACTTGTCAATATGAAAAAGATACTTCTCAAAATTCTCTACAACTTTTATGTAGACACAATTTTTTTCAAGCACGGGAAGACCTCCAAAAATGCGAATTATTGCATGCTTACAGAGTTGGTTGTATATTGGGCTTGGGCCGGATACCTGGATTTTAAAATTGTCCGGGTACCCATATCCGACCCGAAAATCCGGGTATTTACCGGGTATCTGCTGTCCTGTATCCGACCTGTATCCGAAACAAAAGTATCTAGGTAATTACCCGTATCCGACCAGACAAAAAAATACCCGTATCCGAATCCGAATTTTTGGGTATAATTTTCGCCTGGTACGGATACGGGTCGGGTATTACCCGACCCATTTTCACCCCTATTTGGGGGATGATAAGCTGTGCTAAAGAACAACTTAGTTCCAAGGAGCTCGTGTAAGCTCTCCCAAAATCGAGAGGTGAATTTCGGACCACGGTCAGAGACGATGACCTTCAGAACACCATGAAGTTGAACAGTATTGTTCATGTAGTGCTCAGCAAGTTTGGCTCCATTATAGGTGATGTGTACTGGAATAAAGTGAGCCACTTTAGTCAAATGGTCGACAATAACCCATATGGAGTCATGACAGTTGGACGTCTTCGGTAGGCCAGTGATGAAGTCCATGTCAACTTCATCCCACTTCCACTCGGGAATCTTCAAAGGTTGGAGCATTCCTGTAGGTTGTTGGTGCTCTGCTTTTACATGTTGGCATACATCACAAATAGAAACGTGCACGGCAACGTCTCTTTTCATACCAGGCCACCAAAAATTTTTACAGAGGTCCTGGTACATCTTGGTACTTCCATGGTGGATTGAAAGTGGAGTTTTGTGGGTTTCTTTTAAGATCACTTCTTTGATTTCTTGGTCATCTGGAATATATATTTGTTATCCCTGTTGGATTATATCATTAGCATTTTCAAAAAATTCCAATGGTGCACCTTCTTTCATCCTGTGCTTAATCTCAGCCACTTCGGCATCCTTGAGTTGGGCGGGTTTGATTGAGACTCTAGAGTTGGTTGTAGGTCCAAAGCTATAATATACCCCTTTTCAACCACTTCTATGTTGAGTCTACTGTGACATCATAGGATGTGACAATAGAGAATGTGACATTTCGGTATGAAGTATGTTGAGTTTTTGGGCTTTTCTGGGGTTTTGGGCCGTTCCGGAAGGGTTTGGGCCTTCCGGGGGGTTTTGGGCCTGGGGGGTTGAGTCTTGGGCCGTCTTGGGCCGTTTGTGGGGATTTGTGGGCCTTGAGGGGGGAATTGTCCTGCAAAAACAGCAAACCCTACCTCCTTTGGGCGCCTTCCCCTCCCCCTCCACCCCCTAGCTGCCACCCCCACTTCCCCATGCGCCTCCCCCTTGCTTCCCTTGCGCCTCCACCTTGTTCCCCCCCACCTTGCACCTCTCCCCACCCCTAGTTGGTCCTAGCTCCTCCTCCCTGTAGCCTCTCCGATCTCGCTGTTTGGGAGCTCTTCGTCCAAGGAGATTCGGCGTTCCCGGCGATTTCGGCGTCCCCGGCGATCGGTGGGAAGATCGGGCCGCGAGGAGGCGAAGTTCATCGATCGGGTGTCTCGCCAAGAAGAGGTAAGCCCCGGGGATCTTGGTTTTATGGTGTAGGTGCTGGTTAGATGGTAAATTCAATGGTTAATTTTGGTATTTAGGTGCTGTTCCTAGATGGGATTAGGATAATTGCAAATCTGTCCAATGTTGTGTTCTCGGGCAGATTGGGCGTTTGAGTTTAGGACTCAGTTTTGGCAATTTTAGAGGCTTTTCCTGATTGGCCGGCTGTTACAAAAGCTGTAGGTAATTCAATTATATTTCAGTGGAGACCAAGAACGCTGAAATCTGTTTAGCCGTTTAAAAGTTATGACTATTTTACCGAACATTGTCAAAACTGTGATGTGATTGGGACAGATCGTGTTCAACTGTAGATTAGACAATTTTAGAGGCCCTATTTAGTCTTCACGAATACTTAGGAAAAATTGGGAAATCTCCTAAGTTTCGAGAAAATATATTCGTTTACTTGATTTGGAGTTGTAGAACTCAAGTTATGGTCGTTGGAGCGCTGCTGTCCCGGTTGGACAGAGAGTTGTTTTTCGGGTTTTGGGAGTGGGTTGCGAAGTCGATGTAGATGAGAGTTCTTGTACTGTTTTGTGGGCATGTTTTGAGTGTATTGTACCTATGTGCAGGTGGTGTGACCCGGGAGCGCCCTCATCATCTCGCCACTCCATCGCTCATGGTTGAAGGTAAGTGTATTGGGATGGTTTGGTTTTGAGTGGTTATTAGACTTGCATAGGTGCGATATGAGTACATGATGTGTTAAATTGCCATGTTGTTGTTTCCTTATGATATGATGAACATGATTACATATTGGCTATGAGATTGTTGTATTAAGTATTTATGCAAGTTCCTACATGTTCATGACATATGTGCATTCATAATGGAAGAGGCGACCCATTCTGATGCGGGCCTCTGTGTTCACATGTTGTGAACACGAAAGACCTACCTCGTAGTCCCATCCACGGTTGTGTATGGGAGCGGGTCAGTAAGAGTAGGCACCCTCCATTTACGGGATGGAAGGGGAAAGAGGGTGCACACCGACGGGTGTGCACTCGGCAATACCGGTATGTGCTAATGAAAGAGACATGTGCATTGCATTGCATTGCATTGCATGAAGGAGGATGATTATGAAATGTTTGTGAAGATGAACTATGAGATGCTTATGATGATGTGCTATCGTATGTAATAATGATGCTATTGAATAATGTTGGTGCTCTATTCCATTGCAATACACTTTGCTGAGTGATGAACTCACGCTTGTTGTTTTATGTTGTTTTTAGGTACTATGATCACGACATGCGGGAAAGGGAGATAGCGTCACTTCTACACTTAGATCCATTCATTTAGACAACTACACACAGTCCCATTCGTAGTTGTGTCGTTTATTTAATGTGTTAATTTTGGTTCATGCTATAACTTATGCTTGGATTTAGTAATTCACTTCGTTTTGGTTCATGAAACGTTTGAATTCATTATTCTGGACTTAAATGGTTGCTATACCTCCTGTTAATGCTGATTTAGATGTCATTCATTATGTGATTGCTTGTGATATTATTGCTGTTGCTTCAAACCATGGAAAAACAAAGGAGATGCTGCCGAAATTTCGGTTAAAGCTTTTACGCCCTTGCTGTAATTTGTTACTAAATGTGGTATTTAGTTGCTAATTCTTCTATGTTTGGTGACATCCAGGGCATACTAGATGCCGGGGTGTTACAGTTGGTATCAGAGCAGGCTTTAGGTCCGTGGTGTATGAACTTAGTGAATTACCATAGGTTCAACTAAAATATGATGTGGGATAACCTAGAAACATGGCTTAGGTTATACTTCAAATTTTGCCATATGATAGCAATATTAAAACTTATGTAAGTGGAATAATTAAATTAAAATTTAACACACTCTGATGCACTGTAGGAAAAGGGTATGGGTATCGTTGCTTTATGCTTAAATGTTGAATTTAATCTTTGATGTTGAATGCTGCATTTGATAATGTATGTTGCTATGTTTGTGAGAGAATTGATTGAATTGTCCTTGTTATTGTGATAAAGTGGGGTTGTGGTGCCGAAGGGTTTCGGTCACCTTTTTGTTCATAGTAAGGTTGTGGTTTGATGGTGTGGTCGGTTAAAGCCACCACCGAAGAACTATTAACCCCCTATGGGGAAGGAGTGCTTACCTTATCTGTCGTAGATAGAGTAGTTGACTGGAGACAAATAGAAGAGTTGGTGGTGGATTCCTTCGGATGTTTTTTACCGTTCTAACGGTCGGTTTTGATTGGTTTTCTTGGTTTTAGTTGATTGAAATCAAAAGAAAAGTGTTTGGTATTGGAATTTTGCAGATTGTTCCGTAGGCGGTTTGTGGTTTTGTCTTCCTTGGTTGAAGACGATGTAACACCCCGGCATTTAATATGCCCGAATGCTACCAAACATAGACTAAGCAACCTCTAAATACCACAATTACAAGTAAATTACAGCAAAGGAGCAAATGCTAATACCGAAAATTTCGTCAGCATCTCCTTTGTTTTTCCATGAATTGAAGCAACAACAATCTTAACATATCAAGATAGCATAAAGAACGATAGCAATAACGTGAGAAAACATGAATTTTCAGCCATCATACAGCTAAGGATATAAGCCTATCCGTCTCATGTCAAATATGGACTAATCATTTACTCATGGCAACCAACAAAGCATCAAAACCACAGTTTAGTTCAGCGAATTAACCATCAAAATTAAAGGAAGGAACATGTCATTGATTAAATGTGTGATGCTAAGTGATGACGTGTGACTAGCCCCCTTTCCCGCATGCCAGTTTCATGGTACCTAAGAAAAACAACATAAACACAAGCGTGAGTTCATCACTCAGCAAGTATATTGCAATGGAACAAGAAAATACATTCCAATACCTTCATCACCACTTTTCACATACAACATCATAAACATTTCATATTCACAGTGTATGCATCTCATTGACATCATCATATATCATCATCATATAACATCATCATATAATGCAATGTAATGCAATGCACATGTCTCCTGGAAGCATATATCGGTATTGCTGAGTGCACACCCGTCGGCGTGCACCCTCTTCCCCCTTCCATCCTGTAGATGGAGGGTGCCTACGCATCGCTTCCACTCACCGCGGTGATGGAATCACGATGTAGGTCTTACTCACTGGCGCTCCGAATTAGTCAGAACATTCTCACCGACCTTACCGGACTAGTTATGACTTTCTCACCGACCGGGCCATCTCTCATGCCATGTATGCAAACATGCCATAAACATAAACAACTTGCGCATAACATGGCTGTAGCACCCCGGCATTTAATATGCCTGAATGCTACCAAACATAAGCTAAACAACATCTAAATACCACATTTAACATAAAATTCCAGCAAAGGTGCATAGGCTAAAAACCGAGATTTGGCAAAGACCTCCTTTGTTTTAACATGGATTTAAGGAGCAACAACAGTATAGCATTATAAGGCAATATGAGAGACATCTAAAACAGCAATAAATAGAGTCTTAACGACAATATAAGACTAACATCAAGCACTTAATGTCTCCAAGTGTCAAAAGAACAAATAAGCTCTCAAATAGTAAAGCTAAACACTAAAGCAATGATCATCACACGCAATCTATTATCAAACTAATAGAATGACTTGTGGAATCATTAAGGTGAAGCTACGTGTGGGCGTGTGACTATTTCCCTTCCCCGCATGCCGATCTCATGGTACCTAAAACAACAAGAAAACACAAGCGTGAGTTCGAAACTCAGCAAGCATATTGCAATGGACAACAAGAACAACAACATGGCAATAACATCTCCCATCATGTAAATCATCTTATTCATAACACTTAACATTGTCATCATCAATATGTATGCGATGTAATGCAATGCTCATGTCTCCTTGGAAACTCATACCGGTATGGTTGAGTACACACCCGTCGGCGTGCACCCTTTTCCCCCTTCCATCCCGAAGATGGAGGGTGCCTACTCCTCGCTTCCATTCACCACGTGGATGGAATCACGATGTAGGTCTTACTCAATGGTGTTCCGGACTAGTCATAACTTTCTCACCGACCTTCCCCGGACTAGTTATGACTTTCTCACCGCCCTCGCCCCATCTCATGACATGCATGCAACTATGCCAATTATCATATCTCATTTGTACATAAACATATGGCATCATGTCATAGTACACATAAACACATGGCATCGAATCATGATAAGTATAGACACATAGCATCATATCATGATAATCATACTCAATATATCATTGGAAAACAGCAAGCATGGCAAATGATCATAGCAAGTATTCAATCTTTCATCTAATCTCCACAAGCAACCTACGATTCCGCTATACATTACAACACACTTGCTTCAACCGCGGGGGACGGATTTGTGGGAAGTCGAGGGCACTCCCGATGTCACACCACCTGCACATAGGCATCACACACTCACAATCATACCCACAAAACAGTACGCAAAACCCCATCTAACCTGACATTGCCCACTACTCGCAAAACCTAAAAACAGAGGTTCTGTCCCGACGGGACAGCAGCCTTGCAAAAAGCATAAATTGAGTTCTGGGACTCCGAATCAATTAAACGAGTACATCCTCGCGTAGCTTAGGAAATTTCCCAACTTTCTCTAGGTATATGGAAAGACTGATTCAGACTCTAAAGTCATCTAATCTACAGATTACCGAGATCTGTTCCAATCGCGTCACAGATTTTAATACGCTCGGTAAAACAGTCATAACTTTGAAACGGCTGGGCGGAATTTAACGTTCTTTATATGCACGGAAAGATAATAAAATTATCTACAACTTCTTAAAAGTCCGTACAGTCAGATTCGAAATCTAAATTGGTGAAAACAGGAACCCTAGGTCGACTGCTCATGCTATCCCAAAACAAAAACGTGGCAACATCTAGATCTAACCCAAATTACTCCAATCCAGCACCACCAATTGATCTAAAAACTTGATAATCACCATAAGAACAGTACCTAGATCAATTCCAAGGATCCCCATGATCATACCTTTGCCCGACGAACGAAAACTCCAATCGATCTCCTCGCTCCTCGCTCCTCGCTCCTCGCTCCTCGTTCCTCGCTCCTCGCTCCTCGGATGGATCCATGAGGATGCAGGGGTGGGGAGGCCACCCTAGGGCATCAAGGGGGTGGAGGAGAGGTGGTGTGCAATAGGGAGCAATGGGGAGCAATGGGGGAGGTGGAGGCGCAAGGAAGGGAGAGGGGAAGGTGGTGGTGGCGGCTAGGGCTTGGAGGGAGAGGTGGGGGCGCCCAAGGGCAGGGGGAGCACGCCCAAAAGGCTGGTGGGGAGCCCTTTTACCATCCCCCACACCCAATCCTAGTCCGTTACGGAGACCTACTCCATCCCACCAAAGCCCACCAAGGCCCAAACTCCCCCGGGAAGGCCCAAAACCCCGGAAACGGCCCGGAAACGCCCCGGAAAAGCTATTAACCTCCATATCCTATAGTTTTAACCTTAATTTCACATCTCATAATGTTATTAACCTTATCATGCACGTTAAATAAGGTTACGACACTCCGTGGTATCACAACGCTTCAGAAGGCCCAAAAACGCGAGTAAACCTCAAGCCGAAAGGTTTTATTCTCTAATTTCACCTTCTATAACGTCACACCAAACCGTAGTGTCACAATGGCATCATAATAACCAATTTTATCATATCATGGGCAATCAATGCACATGGCAAGGTATCATAACATATAAACCATTTGCATCTAGTCAATATTAGCATCATACAACCCGATACCCATTCCAATACACTTGCCTCAACCACGGGCAACGGATTGACGAGAAGTAGAGGGCACTCCCGGGGTCACACCACCTGCACATAGGTACCACACACTCAAAATCATGCCCACAAAACAATACGCAAACATTCTTCTACCCCGACTTCGCAAACTACTCGCAAAACCCAAAAACAGAGGTTTTGTCCCGTCGGGACAGCAGACTTCCAACGAGCATAACTTGAGTTCTAAGACTCTGAATTGATTAAACGAGTACATCCTCGCGTATCTTAGGAAATTTCCTAACTTTTTCTAAGTATACGGAAAAATTTATTCGGACTCTAAAGTGGTTTAATCTACAGAATACCGTGATTTGTTCCAATCACGCACGTCACAGTTTTTAACATGTTCGGTAAAATGAGCATAACTTTCAAATGGCTGGGCGGTGTTGGATGTTCTTTATGTCTACTAAAAGGTATTGAAATTACATACAACTTCCTCAACAGGCGGCCGACCAAATTCCGAATCTAAATTAGCGAAAACCCAAACCCTAGGTCGACTGCTCATGCTGCCCGAAACAGAGAACGTGGCAAACTCTAGATTTCATCTAATCTACCCAATTACAGCACCACCAATTGATCTAAAAACATGATATCAACCCTTAGAACAGTACCTAGACCAACCCCCACTACACCATGTCATAATATTACCGTCAGATGAATGTCGGAAATAATCAGTGATCACTAACAAACTATCTGGCTTCAAGAAATGTCAAGAATGCACTATCTGTCGGTAATACGGAATTTTAAGGTCAGATTGACTGTCGGTAATTATGTATGTATTAATGACTGTCTATGTGTCGGTAAATTTCATGTCTTGGGTCAAACTGTGCGTCGGTAAAAGCTTATGTGTCGACAAATATTGAGATGAGCACGCGACAAAATTATACGTACGCGAGGGAGAAGAAAAGATTAATTTAATTATATAGGGCTACCACCCCCGCCGTATCCGTATCCTTCCCAAAATCCCCAAATTACATACCGTACTATGCTCCTTCAATCCCAAAATCCCCAATCGATCCCCAAAATCCTCCACGACATTGCCTCCGCCACGCGGCGCCCCACGCCGTTACCTCCACCCTCGCCGCCGCTCTAACCCATTACCTCCGCCCTAGCCGTCGCTCCCACGCCATTACGCCTGGCTTCACACGCGCCGCCTGCACCCGCCGCCGCTCACCCGCAAAGATCCCGCACTCGCCGCCGCCCGATCAAGCGCTTATCGCCCGACCATCGGTAGATCCGCCTCCGACCCCCAGCGCTACGCCTCTGTCCCTTCGGTATACGCATCTGGCCCTCCGGCGTTCGGGCTCGAGCTGACGTCATCCCGGTGTCCTCCTCGTCCCTTCGGTGTCGTCCTCGAGCCCTTCGGTGCTTAGCCACGCACGGCCTCCCTCCTCCTGAGCTCCCTCAACTACTACGTGCTTCCTCTGGCTAGCGAGGTATACCTCTGATAAAATTCTAGTGCAGCAGTTGGCAAGACAGTTATTATCCCAGTTTTTTCTCTTCATGTTAGCGATTTGCATACAACAAAGTGAAGCACCTATATGGTTGAGTCCATTTTCCATTTGCATCATTGACCCACCATTAATTTGGTCATATCACATTGGTTCAAAATAACACTCTACTGGCACATTGAACTATAGTGTAACATTATGCAGAAGTTGTTTATAATAGGTCAGTATTGAAAACAGATGAACAAATTGAATTTTGATGTGAATGCTATTGCAATTGAAAATTTTGAGGCTAATATTAGATCAAAATGCCACTTCGGATTTTATAATCTAACATAGTATAATTGATTTTTTAAAAAGAATCACATCTCCTAGCATTGATTTTTTTTAAAAGAATCACACCACCCATATGTTCTTGTTAAAGGTTTTATTACAAGCCTAAATGCATCATCTGTTGTGCATCATATGCATGAGCAACAGATAAATCCATCATCTGTTGTGCTAGTTTATCTTGCTTCGCTTATGAACATATGTTGCTTTCAGTATCAAGGAGATGGTGTGCACATTGCAAATTATTTGACCAGGCATTTGGACTGTAGCAAATTAGTAATACTTGACTACTCCAGACAGTGTTGAAATTTGTAAGGTACTCTCTTTCATACTTGTCCTTTCTAAATTATTTTTACCATTTTATGTTCCTTGATTTGGTATGATGGAGAATGTTCAAAGTGAACTCGTTGGACTCACTGCTGCTATATATTATATATATATAAGGCCCATGAACTCTTTCTTTCCCTACCCTGGGGCGGCTGAGCTGAGTGGTCTGGAAGATACAATTAGAATTAGTATTCCCTGTATACTATTACCTCTTCCCCTTTGATCAACATCTAGGCACACCGTACCGTACTGTGATGTCCTTGTTCCTATTATGCTGGCCTACACTTGGCCTTTTTTCCATGTTGTGATCTGCATTGGGATTTGCTGATAAGATCAGATGCGTGTCTACTATCCAAGTGTTTACTGTTTTGGCCTATCCCTTATTTTCTTTCTTTCTTTCTATCCAAGTGTTTACCATTTTCAGTAAACACTTGAGTATTAGAGTAATCTTGTTATATTATGGTTCTAGAATGAAGTTAAAAATATCAATGTGATCTTTTTAACCTTTATATTGGACATAGATATCTTCTTGAATATTGATAGTAAAGGCGCAACATGGATAAAAGGTGGATGGGTGAGCCTAGGTAAATCGTATTTTGGTCCTCTATTTTCATGTTTGCAACTATAGGTGTTTGAACTAACATGTTGCATATATTGTACATATAGGCATACGAAGGTCTATATAGACGGGGTCATGAAATTTATTGATTATGCGTTTAGTAATTCAGCGAAAGGAAACAAAATATTATGTCCTTGTAGAAAATGTGTTAATTCTTTGTGGAGAGAAGGAAGAGAAGTGCGTGAGCACTTGATATGTGATGGATTTGAAGAAGGGTATACAAGATGGACTTTTCATGGAGAAGCAAGCTCAAGTTTTATGAATGACCATGATAGTGATAATGAGGCTAGCAATAACTTTGATGAAGATGATGAAATTTCAAATTTACTTGAAGATTTAGCATGCAATTTCGATGGTAGAGGGGATTTTGAGATTGATGGTTCGGAGCATGCTAATGAAGATTCAGAAGCTCTTCAGAAGTTATCACATGATAACAATCTTGAACTATATGCAGGGTGTAAGAACTTCTCTAAGCTACGTTTTCTAATTAGGCTTCTTCATCTTAAATTGCTTGGAGGATGGACTGATAAAAGCTTTGACCAACTACTTGTTCTGCTTAAAGAAGCTTTCCCTGATAAGGCGGCGCTCCCTAAAAACTTCAATGAAGCTAAGAAAACAATTAAATGCCTAGGACTTGGGTATGTTAACATTCATGCATGTGAAAATGATTGCATTCTTTTCTGGAAAGATCATGGTAATGCTGATTGTTGTCCAACATGTGGGAAGTCACAATGGAAATCAGAACAGAAAAGTTTAGATGGGAAACGTGTACACAAGGTTCCTTGTAAAGTTCTTCGCTATTTTCCGATAAAAAGACGTCTTCAAAGGCTATTTATTTCCTCTAAAACTGCCAACGACACGAGATGGCATGATGAAGAGCGCACAAAAGATGGTTTACTCAGGCATCCTGCAGATTCTCCTCTTTGGAAAGATTTTGACCATAAGCATCCAGCATTTGCTTCAGATAGCTGCAATATTAGACTTGCATTAGCTACAGATGGTTTTAATCCATTTAGGTCCTTGAATGTCAATTATAGTATTTGGCCTGTTATTTTGATTCCATATAACTTTCCACCTTGGGTGTGTATGAAGCAGCCAAATTTCATGCTCTCGTTGATAATTCCTGGCCGAAAAGCTCCTGGTAGTGACATGGATGTATATCTTCAGCCACTAGTTGATGATATGATAGATTTGTTTGTCAATGGTGTGAGAACTTTTGATGCCTCTAGGAGCGAATACTTCCATTTGCGTGCTGCCATATTATGCACCATAACTGATTACCCAGGTCTAGGCTATGTAGCAGGGTGTGCTACATCAGTGAAAGAGCATGCCTTGAATGCCATTCAGATACATGTTCTCTTCGACTAAAAAATGGTAAAAAGACCTACTATATGGGACATCGCAAGTTCTTGCATGCAAACCATACATTAAGGTATGATGTTGATTCATTTGATGGTACGATGGAGCTTAGGTCAGCACCTAAAGCACTCTCAGGCGAGGAGATTTTGGTGCAAACAGAAAATATTCGTACTTGTTTTGGGAAAGATATGTTCGGGAAGAAACCATCAAAGAAGAAACACAGCAAGGGAGAACCTATTACTATTTGGAAAAGGAGGTCTATTTTGTTTAAGCTACCATACTGGAAGGACCTTCTATTACGGCATAATTATGATCCCATGCACATAGAAAAGAATGTGTGTGACAACATAATTAACACACTTTTAGGGACTGAAGGAAAGTCCAAGGATAATTTGAATTCTCGTTTAGACCTTCAGTGTCTAGATATTAGAAGAGATTTGCACCCTGTTGAAGTAGAAGATAAATATTATTTACCTCCAGCACCTTACTCTATGAGCATATCAGAGAAGAGGTTGTTCTGTGAAGTACTAAACAAGTTAAGTTTCCCGATGGTTATGCATCTGATATACGTCGCAATGTGCATGTTAATGAAAAAAAACTAATTGGGCTAAAGAGCCATGATAACCATATTCTTATACAACATCTGCTTCCTCTTGCTGTGCGAAAGATATTACCAGAGAAAGTTAGTGCCGCGCTAATTCGTGTGAGCAATTTTTTCAAGCAAATCTACTCACCTGTTATTTCTGTGCGTGGTATGCAAAAACTACAATCAGAAATCGCCGAGACCTTAAGCATTCTTGAGACTATATTTCTCCCATCATTTTTTGATATCATGGTGCACTTGATGGTCCATCTTCCTGCCCAAGCAAGAATAGCAGGTCCTGTACATTATAGAAATATGTACCCTGTTGAGAGGTAATTTATAATTATTTTTAGCATCAAGTATATGTATTTTTTTTACAAATATGGTATGTTTCTTTTATATAGATATTTGTTTGATGAAAGCCTTACTTTTTGTTCCCGCTATTTATATGGTGCGACAAGGTTCACTCAGAAAGTAAGAAATGATGATAGTTTGCAGATGGAAGTCATTGGTACCACCCCTTTCTTTCGTAATATTGGTCGAGGATTAGCCGGAAGGCGAGCTATGACCTTAGACCACAAAACATGGGTGCAAGCACATCGTTATATATTGTTCAACTACGACAACATAGAACCATACTTGAAGTAAGCTATATAATTAAATAATACAATTAGTTATTTTTATAAATCTATAATAAACAACTAAGTTATTTATTATATGCAGCAAGCATGTGGACTATCTTTCCTCGACTGGTCTTCGAAATCATGATGAAATTAGCCGTTTGCATTACGAGACCTTCCATGAATGGTTTAGGTTAAACGTAAGTAAGTACATTACTTAGATAAATTGTGATATCACTTGGAATCCCATTTAACTTCATTCTTTAGTATTCGCAGGCGACCAATGTTGGCGATGAAATAGCGGAAGAGATAAAAATTTTAGCTAGTGAACCAATCATGGTCGCGCATAAGTATTATAGCTTTACTATAAATGGTTTGAATTTCCATACACAGTCATATGACCTGGGTAGGCCAGTTCAGTGTAGTGGAGTGGCCTTAGTTGCCCAAACATCAACTGTTCGAAAGGGAAACACTGATGACTTCATCATTGAAAACAAGACGCATTATGGTATTATAAAGGAAATTCTTGAAATAAACTATCACCATAAGGGAAATATAGTGTTATTCAAATGTGATTGGGTTGATAACCGCATAGAAGACAAATGGGTGAAAACAGATAAATTTGGAGTTACCACTGTTAACTTCAAGCATGTATTCAATACTGGTGAGAAGATATCAGATGAGCCATTCATTTTAGCTTCCCAAGCAACACAAGTGTACTATGTTAAAGATCCCATTGATGATGACTGGTTTGCTGTTGTTCAATCAAAACCACGTGACTTTTATAACATGCATGGGGCAGATGATGATAATTTAGAGCATCAAAATTGTGACACTACGGTTTGGTGTGACGTTATAGAAGGTGAAATTAGAGAATAAAACCTTTCGGCTTGAGGTTTACTCGCGTTTTTGGGCCTTTTGAAGCGTTGTGACACCACGGAGTGTCGTAACCTTATTTAACGTGCATGATAAGGTTAATAACATTATGAGATGTGGAATTAAGGTTAAAACTATAGGATATGGAGGTTAATAGCTTTTCCGGGGTGTTTCCGGGCCGTTTCCGGGGTTTTGGGCCTTCCCGGGGGAGTTTGGGCCTTGGTGGGCTTTGGTGGGATGGAGTAGGTCTCCGTAACGGACTAGGATTGGGTGTGGGGGCTGGTAAAAGGGCTCCCCACCAGACTTTTGGGCGTGCTCCCCCTGCCCTTGGGCGCCCCCACCTCTCCCTCCAAGCCCTAGCCGCCACCCCCACCTTCCCCTCTCCCTTCCTTGTGCCTCCACCTCCCCCATTGCTCCCTATTGCACACCACCTCTCCTCCACCCCCTTGCTGCCCTAGGGTGGCCTCCCCACCCCTGCATCCTCATGGATCCATCCGAGGAGCGAGGAGCGAGGAACGAGGAGCGAGGAGCGAGGAGCGAGGAGCGAGGATATCGATTGGAGTTTTCGTTCGTCGGGCAAAGGTATGATCATGGGGATCCTTGGAATTGATATAGGTACTGTTCTTAGGGTGATTATCAAGTTTTTAGATCAATTGGTTGTGCTGGATTGGAGTTCTTTGGGTTAGATCTAGACGTTGCCACGTTTCTGTTTTCGGGCAGATTGAGCAGTCGGGCTAGGGTTTGAGTTTTCGTCGATTTAGAATCCGAATCTGTCCGTAAGGACTTAAAAGAAGTTGTAGATAATTTAATTATATTTCTGTGGACATAAAGCACGTTAAAATCCGATCAGCCGTTTGAAAGTTATGGCCGTTTTACCGAGCGTGTTAAAATCTGTGACGCGATTGGAACAGATCGTAGTAATCTGTAGATTAAACAATTTTAGAGTCCGAATCAGTCTTTCCGTATAACTAGAAAAAGGTAGAAAATTTCCTAAGCTTCGCGATAGTGTACTCGTTTAATCGATTTGGAGTCCCAGAACTCAAGTTATGGCCTTTGCAAGGCTGCTGTCCTGCCGGGACAGAACCTCTGTTTTTAGGTTTGCAAGTAGTGGGCAATGTCGGGTTAGATGGGGATTTGTGTACTGTTTTGCGGGCATTATTGTGATTGTGTGATGCCTATGTGCAGGTGGTGTGACACCGGGAGTGCCCTCTACGTCCCTCAAATCCGTCGCCCGCGGTTGAGGCAAGTGTGTTGTAATGTATAGCGGATTGTAGGTTGTTTGTTGATATTGGGTGAAAGATTGAACACTTGCTATGCTCACTTGCCATGCTTGCTGTTTTCCAATGAAATATTGAGTATGATTATCATGGTTCGATGCCATGTGTTTATATTTGTCATGATGAGTTGCCATATGTTTATGTACATGTGAAATATGATAATTGGCATAGTTGCATGCATGACATGTTACATGGCCGAGCGGTGAGAAAGTCATTAACTAATCCGGGAAGGTCGGTGAGAAAGTTATGACTAATCCGGAGAGCCATTAGAGTAAGTCCTACATCGTGATTCCATCTACCGTGGGTTGTGGAAGCGAGGAGTAGGCACCCTCCATCTTCGGGATGGAAGGGGGGAGAGGGTGCACACCGACGGGTGTGTACTCAACCATACCGGTATGAGTTTCCATGGAGATATGAGCATAACATTGCATTGCATTGCATTGCAATACATTTTTTTAATGATGATGATGTTGTTATGTGCTCAAGTATGAGATGTTATATGTGATGTGAGGTATTATTGTCTTGTAAATGATCTTGTTGTCCATTACAATATGCTTGCTGAGTTTTCGAACTCACGCTTGTGTTTTATGTTGTTTTTAGGTACTTTGAGATCGGCATGCGGGAAAAAGGGATCTAGCTACAGTTTTACACGTAGCTCCACCATCATAGTCCATAATTAACCACTTGGAGACATGATATTAAGAGTTGTGCCCTAAACTTAATGTATGGTTTAATCTAGCATGCTTGTGAATCCTTATTTGCTTCGTTATAGTTTATGAAGTGGTTAAGCGTGGTATTATTGGCGTAACTTGATGTTATGTCCATTTATGTTGTTGTTTTAGATGTCGTGTGCTATGATATATATCTTGCCATGATATTGAGATTGTGTTAATTCATGGAAAAACAAAGGAGATGCTGCCGAAATATCGGTTTTTAGCATATGAACCTTTGCTGGAATTTATGTTTAATTGTGGTACTTAGATGTTGTTTAGCTTATGTTTGGTAGCATTCGGGCATATTAAATGCCTGGTGTTACAATTGGTATCGAGCGGTCAGTAGGTCCTTGGAATGTGAATTTTTAGTGTCATGCTATAGGGAAAAACTAAAATATGATGTGGAATAACTTAGAAACATGGCTTAGGTCTTAACTAAAATTTTGTTATAGGATAGCAACATTAAAACTTGCAAAAGTGGTATAACTAATCTAAAATTTGACACACAATGGATGCACAGTAGGAAAGGGTATGGGTATCGTTTCTTTATGCTTAAATGTTGTATTTAAGTTATGATGTTGAATGCTTCCTTTGATAAAGCATGTTGCTATGTCTATGAGATAAATGACTGAATTGCTCTTGTTGTTGTGATAGAGTGGAATTGTGGTACCGAAGGGTTTCGGTCACCTCTTTTTGTTCATAGTAAGGGCGAGGTTTGACGGTATGGCCGGTTAGCGCCATCATCGAAGAACTATTAACCCCTGTAGGAGAAGAGTGCTTACCCTCTCTGTTGTAGATCGGGTAGTTGACTGGAGTCAAATAGAAGAGTTTGGTGGTGGATTCCTTCGTACGTTCTTTGCCGTTCTGACGGTCGATTTTCGTTGCTTTTCTTGGCTTTAGTTGATTTGAATCAAATGAAAAATGTTGGGTTTTTGCGGATCGTTCCGTATGCGGTGTGTGGTTTTGTCTTCCTTGGTTGAAGACGAAGAAGAGGAGACTAGTGTTGCGCTTCTTTTGGGCGCCTTTCCAGTTTTGATGCCTGTTGATTGCATTATGGGGAACAAGCATTCAATTTATCCCTATGTTTGTCTTTCTCTGAGGTTAAAGGAGTTATTATGAGTTATGCCGACACTGGCCGTGGCTGAAGTTCTGTGGCTTTGTAGTAGTACGTGGTGTTTGTTTTCGTTATTTTACTAGTTTAAGAAATCATCTTTGAAAAACCCTTCTTGTTTCGTGAAAGATTGGGGTTTGGTGCTAAGGTTTTATTTGCAAAGGTTTATTTGATCGGTTGGTTCCCTCCAGTGGGATTCTTGGAGATTGAAAAGTGTTTTGGAGAATTCCTTTGCATGACCAAGTTTGGGTTTGTCTCATCGCAATTTTGAGAGTCAAATTTTCCTTATGAACTTAGGATGAGTTTTAAAACTAAAATGCTGTAAACAAAGTAGTCTTTTGACTGAAATCGTTTGTCCCTAGTAAGAATTGATGTTTAGCATGTTATGTAGTAGGTAACAATGTGGTTTATGGATTGATGTGTTGCTAAGTTAAATTTTGAGTTGAATCAATTCAATGTGATTAATATCTCTAGCTTGAGAATAAATAGACTACTAGTGTTGCAGTTTACTCTTAGCGAGAATGATTAAATGTGTTAATGTAAATGCTTAGAATCTGTTGCCTTGCTTTAAAAGTGCTTATGATCCTTGTTAATGTTAAAAGTTTAAACTTTGATGCATAGTTAAAACATTAAGATGATGTAGATCATTGTTATTGTAAAAGAAACTGTGCTGTTTGTTAAAGATGTTCTAATCTAATGGATTAATAGAGAAATTTAATCGTGTTGACTAGTGACTTTAATTTGGATGTTGATTAGAGTTGCTATTTATGTTGTTGCAAACTACTAGTATCTTTGGAAGTATGCAGTTGTGTCGCTACAATGCTAGTATTGATATCAATGGAGAAGACATAAGACTTATTGTTAATGATGTTGTTAATGGTAGTGTTAATGCTAGTATTCAGTCTATTTTAAATAGTGGGGGTATGTTGTGTGGTGGTAATTTTGTTATCACCTATGTATAGGGTAGCTAAAAGTAATGTTGTTGGTTGATGATTATGCCCATTTGTTGTTATTGATGACTAAGTAGTTGTGGTAACTGTTTAGATTATTCGTTGGAAAACCATGGTTAAAATAGAGGAAAATTTTAACATGTTGCGATGGAGTGAGCTTTGGATAATTAACATGATGTACAATTTCTTCCTTAATGAATGTATGCATTGGAATCCTAGTTATGAACTTTGTCTTGTAGAGATAATATTTACATGTTGAAGTCGTTGTTTAACTGAATAAGGTTCGGTTGTCGAGACGTGAATATATAGGTGGTATGAAATTTATAGGTTGATCTTGCTGAAAGATTTGTGGAAGTACTATGTTTCAAATTTAGAATAAGATGTATTATGATTCGGTGAGCCGTGGGGATCATGTCATTATAGTCTTGGTTGGGTGCCTTTTTGATAAGCATCATAAACCCTTATTAAAAAATGTTGGGAATGGTAACTAGAGGAAGAATTTGTAGTGAAACTTTCGGTTGAATTGTGTTGGGGCTCCTCAGATAGTAAATAGTGATTATTGAAGTCTTTAATGGAAAGCGTAGTGGAGTACTAGAGATGGTTCCTTTCATGCTGAGCTGTTGTCTAAAAACCTTTGAAACTGGTTTGGTTGTTTGCCATCTCGGTTGAATGCTTTCGGTTGAGGTGTTCCTTATGTTGAGTTTCAGAGTTTCCCCAAAACTCGTAGTGGTTGGTGTCGACCTTTGGTTTTGGCGAATTTGTTTAGTTCGTGTTGTGAGTTTGAGTTTACATCCAAAAGTTTTTGAGTGGATCGCGCCCTTTCGCGTTCACACTGATTTATCTTTGGAATTAATTTTAAAAGGAAGCAGATGGTCATAAAGGGTTGTGTTGGAAACTTTTGAGTTAAGCCCTTGATGTGTAACTCTATTTGACTAGAGTTGGAGTCATTTGGAAAATGTGTCTGGTGTGCGGGTGTTTTACAAGTCTGGATTTTTATGAATGTTTCATAAGTGAATTTGGTTAGTGAAGAGTTTTCTTTTTGGATTGAGTTTCCCTCTCTTTTGATAAAAATTTATGGCGCTTGTGTCTGCAGATGTTTGATTTTGGAGTCGATGTTCTGTTCCAAAGGGTTGAGTTTGATTTTGCAAGGTGTTGCAAAGCTAGTGTTAAATCGAAGATGGGTTTTCACACGATGTGGTGTTTTGTTGATTAACGATGTTGCCGTCATAGTTTATATGAATTAGCGCAACTCTCGATGTTATTCGAGATTTATTCATATGATACCGAGGCAGAAGTCATCATGTGAATGACTATTCGGTAGTGTGGTTACATGATGAGGGAATGGTGAAAAGTAAACATGACATCGTTTTTACATGTTAAATGATAAAAGAGTCATTGAGCCAGGTCGGTGAGAAAGTCATATATGGAGATATGACTAATCCGGAGTGCTCCTGAAGAGTGTGCATTTATGTCATGAAACGAGATTTCCCTTGCTTTCTAGAATGAAAAGAAGCAATGAACAATTTCTGGTATGTTGGTTGTGATGTAGGGGATTTATGCTTCCTTTGTGTTTTGGCTTGGATGTTGCCGAATTCTTTCCAAAATGGTTGTTAAAGCTTTGGGTTTGAGTTGTTGTGTGTACACTTGGGCTTGATAGCTAAGTGTTTTTGTGTGAGGGCGAGACCCTCTTAAGAAACGAACCAATTGTGGTTTGGTAAGGTTGTCGATCCTAGCTTGGGCTAGGTGTCGAACCTTAGTGGTATAAGGGTGGTTTGTGATGGAGGTTGATGATGTATGGGTTTAACCTTTACTAAAAGTAGCGATGGGTGAAAGTGAAGTTGACGGTAGATCGGTGATAATTGCCCTGCCGTGAGCAGTTGTCTTCACTAGTTGTTTTTGGGTTTGAGTCTTGCCTGGGAAAGGATGGAATAAAATGTTAGTATGATCGTGTATCGGAAGGGCTAGTGTGCCTTAATGAGTTATTCCCCTCGATGGAAACTTTCGGGAATGAAGAGAGGTCGTTAAAGGAATTGTGACTTCCTTTGATTATGTCATGTTGAGTTTATTGCAGTGTGTAGTCAGGTAGGTTGTGATAGAAGTGTGAGGTGTTTGTCGTGAGGATTCGAGCGTTTTGGGTTGTTGAAGCCCTTCGAGGTTGAAACGCAGATTCTGTTTGGGATTTGAATTGAAAGTCGAACTGTGAGCGGTTGCCCTTAGTTGAGCTAGATCAACACTTTTTCTTTAAGTGTTGGTTTTGGGAACTCGTTTGTCGTTTGTTTCTGGTTCTAGTCGTTGTGCGAATGTTTTGTGCTGTAGAGAAGCCTTTTGTCCCTTGGGGACTTTGTTGTTGTTTTTGGCGTCCTTCGGATTCGAGGTCGAATCCTGTTGAAGGGGGGAAGAATGTGACACTACGGTTTGGTGTGACGTTATAGAAGGTGAAATTAGAGAATAAAACCTTTCGGCTTGAGGTTTACTCGCGTTTTTGGGCCTTTTGAAGCGTTGTGACACCACGGAGTGTCGTAACCTTATTTAACGTGCATGATAAGGTTAATAACATTATGAGATGTGGAATTAAGGTTAAAACTATAGGATATGGAGGTCAATAGCTTTTCCGGGGCGTTTCCGGGCCGTTTCCGGGGTTTTGGGCCTTCCCGGGGGAGTTTGGGCCTTGGTGGGCTTTGGTGGGATGGAGTAGGTCTCCGTAACGGACTAGGATTGGGTGTGGGGGCTGGTAAAAGGGCTCCCCACCAGCCTTTTGGGCGTGCTCCCCCTGCCCTTGGGTGCCCCCACCTCTCCCTCCAAGCCCTAGCCGCCACCCCCACCTTCCCCTCTCCCTTCCTTGCGCCTCCACCTCCCCCATTGCTCCCTATTGCACACCACCTCTCCTCCACCCCCTTGCTGCCTTAGGGTGGCCTCCCCACCCCTGCATCCTCATGGATCCATCCGAGGAGCGAGGAGCGAGGAGTGAGGAGCGAGGATATCGATTGGAGTTTTCGTTCGTCGGGCAAAGGTATGATCATGGGGATCCTTGGAATTGATCTAGGTACTGTTCTTAGGGTGATTATCAAGTTTTTAGATCAATTGGTGGTGCTGGATTGGAGTTCTTTGGGTTAGATCTAGACGTTGCCACGTTTCTATTTTCGGGCAGATTGAGCAGTCGGGCTAGGGTTTGAGTTTTCGTCGATTTAGAATCCGAATATGTCTGTACGGACTTAAAAGAAGTTGTAGATAATTTAATTATCTTTCTGTGGACATAAAGCATGTTAAAATCCGATCAGCCTTTTGAAAGTTATGGCCGTTTTACCGAGCGTGTTAAAATCTGTGACGCGATTGGAACAGATCGTAGTAATCTGTAGATTAAACAATTTTAGAGTCCGAATCAGTCTTTCCGTATAACTAGAAAAAGGTAGGAAATTTCCTAAGCTTCGCGATGGTGTACTCGTTTAATCGATTTGGAGTCCCAGAACTCAAGTTATGGCCTTTGCAAGGCTGCTGTCCCGCCGGGACAGAACCTCTGTTTTTAGGTTTGCAAGTAGTGGGCAATATCGGGTTAGATGGGGATTTGTGTACTGTTTTGCGGGCATTATTGTGAGTGTGTGATGCCTATGTGCAGGTGGTGTGACACCGGGAGTGCCCTCTACGTCCCTCAAATCCGTCGCCCGCGGTTGAGGCAAGTGTGTTGTAATGTATAGCGGATTGTAGGTTGTTTGTTGATATTGGGTGAAAGATTGAACACTTGCTATGCTCACTTGCCATGCTTGCTGTTTTCCAATGAAATATTGAGTATGATTATCATGGTTCGATGCCATGTGTTTATATTTGTCATGATGAGTTGCCATATGTTTATGTACATGTGAAATATGATAATTGGCATAGTTGCATGCATGACATGTTATATGGCCCGGGCGGTGAGAAAGTCATTAACTAATTCGGGAAGGTCGGTGAGAAAGTTATGACTAATCCGGAGAGCCATTAGAGTAAGTCATACATCGTGATTCCATCTACCGTGGGTTGTGGAAGCGAGCAGTAGGCACCCTCCATCTTCGGGATGGAAGGGGGGAGAGTGTAACACCCCAAAATTTTGCTTTTCTTAAATTCATGTGTGATTTGGCACTCTGGTGAATTTTTGGAATTTTCTGGAATTTATTTGGATTTATTTGGAATTTATTTGAATTTATTCCATTTTGAAATAATTAAAGAATTTAATTTTGCAAATAAAATTTTGTTGGAAATATTTTATTTGAGTCCAAAATGATCAAAATATTTTCCGGAATTTTTCTCGAATTTTTCTCGAGTCTTTTGCTATTTTTAATGAATTAAATGAATTACTGGGAATTATTTTAAATATTAAATCGCTGGAAATTCAACTCGGGTCGAGTACTGTTCATCCGACCGAGTCGGAACCCGAGTCGGACTCGAGTCCGACCCGAGCCAGTTGACTCGACCAAACCAGCTCCCAACCCTAATCAATCCCAACCGTTGGATCAAGATCCAACGGCTGAGATCCGCCCGTACCGGTTCGAGCCGTATCCGGCCCGGATCCGATCGCGCCCGTGCGATCGTGGCCGTTGATCGTGCCACGTGGGACGGCCAGGCGTCGTCTCCGCCGAGACCGAGCCGGACTCGCCGCGCGCCGCCGTGTAGAATTAGGTTTCCGCCTGCACGGCACGCCGAGGCTATTTAAAGCCCTGGTCACGCCCCGAGGTTGCCCTCATCCTTGCGCACCCGTTCCCCGAGCCATCTCGCCTGAGCCGCCGCCGTTTGCCCGTGCGAGCTCGCCGTAGTTGAGCGCCACTCCGCCGCGGTTTTTGCCTCGTCTCGCCGCCGTCCGTCGTCTTCCGCCGAGAAGGAGCCTAACCGAACCCGGCCAGCGCACCGGTGACCACTCACTTCGCCGGAACGACCCTGGAGCGCCATCGGGCTCGTCGTCGTCTCCGTCTCCGGTGGCTGCAGCTCCGCTGCGTCGCCATCGCCCTCGCGAACTCTGTGCGCCGTCCGATCTTGATCGTGCGGTTGAGGTGAGTTCACGTGTTCCAAACCCGATTAGATCTGGACCGTTGGATCAAGATCCAACGGTTCACAATCGCCACGTACCGTGGTAGTGATTATTATAGGATTAGATCTGGACCGTCCGATCTAGATCGAACGACCCACGATCATCGAGTAGATTCAACACGTTAACCCTGGATCTAATCGCGGCCGTTGAATTTCAAATCAACGGTCGAGATTGCGCCACGTGTCGGGAAGTTGGACCGACGCGGCCGGCCCACGCCGTGTGGCAGGCAGACGCCGACACGCGGGCCGCGTGTCGAGGGCCGCGCGTCACGGCCGACCCGCTAAGCGCCGACGTCACCCATGACGTCATCGGTGGAGTCCCACCTGTCCAAGACCGTGGTGAGCCCCGGCCGACGTCGGCCGATGACGTCACCCGAGTGAGCCCACATGTTAGCGACACGTGAAGTCGTGGGACCGAGTCCACGGTGGACCCGAGCCAAGCGTGGACCAAGTCCATGGACCGGCCGACGTCGACCAACCAATCGAGGCTGCCACGTGTCCTCGCCGACGCAATAAATGATTTTCCGGAAAAGAAAATGATTTAATAAATCGGTTTAATCAGTGATTTGAATTTCAAAACTTCAAACGCTTATAACTTTTGCGTTTCAACTCCGATTTGAGTGATTCAAATTTCTAAATTTGTATAAAATTGAGATCTACCTAAATATGAATTTTATTTAATTTTTGGACTAAAGTTTTTCTCTGTAAAATTATTTAATTGATTATTTGAACTTTAAATAATCATAACTTTTATGCCTTAACTCCAAATTTGACGATTCCAGTTTCTAAAAATCCATAAAATTATGTTCTTTCTGTTTATGGATTTTATTTGGATGTTTGGACACTTTTGCCTATTGTTTATTTGTGTATTTGCTATTTGCACGCTTTACGAGTAGACGTTGAAGTGCTTGGGAAGGATTCGAAGGAGAAGTATTGACTCAGATCCAACTCAAGACCAAGAGCAAGTACTTTTTGAAGGCAAGTTGTGCTTTGACCATGTTGATCCTATTTGAAATCTATTTTGATTTAAACTATTGCATGCTAGTTCAATTAGAAAAATACTTTGTTTAAACATGGAGGTTAGATAAGTACCAATTTCTTTGTATGACACCTTGATTATCTAAGTATGTGCCATGACCCTTTGTCACCCTAGTTGTGGTTTACTAGTTGGACATTATTAAATTGCCAACATGGGTTTAGACCGTTGTAGTATCTTTGCTTAGACACCTTTACGTGCTCATGACATGATTTTGGACAATCAAATGCTAATATTGACTTAATGATATATTGAACCTGTTTTGGAAAAGTATCATGTGATGTTGATGGCACGTGGTGCATGGTAATCAAGCGGGGTTTGATAAACAGTTTTCGGCCAGGGCATGTGGCAAGAGTAATCAGGTGGGCGGTTGTGGCGTTGGGAATGTTGATTTGGTTCTTCGGGTAGTCTTGCCCTGGTCACCCTAAGGACTTAACCTTGCAAGCCTTTGAACTAGGTCTAACGTGCAACCACATGTCTGTAATGGGACGGACCTAGTTGACTAAGTTGCTAATAACGCACTGTGGGACCTCGGAGGTCAACTACACCCTTTGTGTAAGTTGTACGGGGAGCGTCTGAGGCTGAGGCCAGGTACCCATCTAACGGTTGATTGGCCTAGACTTCGCCTTAGCGAAGGGAAGGGTTAGTGCGCAATAACCGGGGAGGACCACTTGTATTGTTAGAGGTTTTCGAAAGACTTTGTTACGGGAACTCGCCTTTGTGGTGTTTGACTGTATCTTGTGGGTAAAGTGCATAACCTCTGCAGAGTTTAGAATCTATTCGAATAGCCGTGTCCGCGGTATTGGACATCGCTCGGGAATTACAGTCAAGGGTTAGATTTTCTCAAAAATAACTTGGATTTGGAAAGTTGGGTTGGTTTAATAATGAGGATGATGGAAATGTGGTTTAGGATGGGGAAAAATGTTTATTAAATTTCCTGAAAAGTTATTTATGCTTTACTTATTTCTACTGCTTTCGAATCTACTTATATTACTTTTCAAATGTCACATCTGCAAATATACCTTGAGCTATTCCTTTGTACCAAGCCATGCATATAGTATATTAGCCTCGCATTCTGTGCATGACTTGCTTTGAGTACCAAGTACTCACCCTTGCCTCAACACAACACCGCTTGAAGAGGAGATCTGCGCCCGGCCGGAGGAGGAATTCCAAGAGGATCCGTCTACTTAGGATGCGAGCCCAGTCAGTTGCCTGTGGTATACTGGATGGCGCCACGAAGTTATTTGATTTTCCGCTGCTATTCTTTTTCTCTGAATAAGTTTTGCCTTGCGAGGCATATATTTGTAATTTGACCATAAGGTCAAGTAACCAGTTTGACTATTTAAATAAAGTACTTTATTGATATCGAGTGGTATGATTGTGATATTTACCGATGTTAAGACTGTGTGCACTAGCGCGTTCCTGGACTAGTGCTGAATACACAGAGGGTCCGGATTTGCAAATTCGGGGTCCCGACAGAGAGGGTGCACACCGACGGGTGTGTACTCAACCATACCGGTATGAGTTTCCATGGAGATATGAGCATAACATTGCATTGCATTGCATTGCAATACATTTTTTTTAATGATGATGATGTTGTTATGTGCTCAAGTATGAGATGTTATATGTGATGTGAGGTATTATTGTCTTGTAAATGATCTTGTTGTCCATTACAATATGCTTGCTGAGTTTTCGAACTCACGCTTGTGTTTTATGTTGTTTTTAGGTACTTTGAGATCGGCATGCGGGAAAAAGGGATCTAGCTACACTTCTACACGTAGCTCCACCATCATAGTCCATAATTAACCACTTGGAGACATGATATTAAGAGTTGTGCCCTAAACTTAATGTATGGTTTAATCTAGCATGCTTGTGAATCCTTATTTGCTTCGTTATAGTTTATGAAGTGGTTAAGCGTGGTATTATTGGCGTAACTTGATGTTATGTCCATTTATGTTGTTGTTTTAGATGTCGTGTGCTATGATATATATCTTGCCATGATATTGAGATTGTGTTAATTCATGGAAAAACAAAGGAGATGCTGCCGAAATATCGGTTTTTAGCATATGAACCTTTGCTGGAATTTATGTTTAATTGTGGTACTTAGATGTTGTTTAGCTTATGTTTGGTAGCATTCGGGCATATTAAATGCCGGGGTGTTACAGTAATGAAGAAGATGACTCTAATGATAATGAAGGTATGCCATTGGGTGAAGACATGTCTGTTAGGCATTGACCGTAGGCTTCAATAATAGTAACTCGCTTGTTTATATGCTTCTATGTAGAGCTGATTGGACAACAAAAGGAAAGAAAAGGAAGAGGCATCACCTTGAAGCAAAACATTTATTCAAGGGAAGGGGGGCCTAAAATAAAAATTACCCTCAATGAATATGGTCAACCTATTGGTAATGGTAGTAGAGAATTCGGATATTTCATTGGAACAATGGTGAGAAAGTATGTAAGTGTTGCATATGATGATTGGAGGCTAGTTGATCCAGAAATCAAGTTTGAAGTATGGAATAAAGTGAAGGTATTTGAACTATAAATAATCTTAACTAGTATTGTTGGGCAAATATTTTTGTGGGTGATTTGTTCTTCACTAGAATAACTTATTTTCCATGTTAAAATAGGCATATTATCAGTTGGATGCAATTGGATTTAATTATGTTATAACATCAGCATCAAAAAATGGAAGGAATTTAAATCAGATTTAAAGAGCAAATACTTTGATGAAACATTGAGTGATGAGGATCTTATGGCAAAGCGAGACAGTAGAGTAAGCGAAATCGATTGGAAGTGGCTTATTGATCACTGGAGGTCTCCAGAAGCAGAAGTAAGTTAAATATTTCTAAATTCCGTAAACTTTATTTGCTACAACCGACTTTACTCTATTCGTGTATGTCATAGGCTCGGATGAGGAGAGGTAAAGAGAATCGTTCAAAGTTGTCCATATTACATTCAGCTGGTAGCAAAAGTTATGCTCGTGTTGGGCATGAATTGGTACATTATACTAACTACACTTTGTCATTATAATTTTAAAAAAGGTGATTGCATTTTTACCTGCATTGATTGTGGGGTGAGGAACAAGGGTGCCCTGCGAGGAGAGATGAGATCTTTATCAAAACACATACTCGTAAGAATAAAAATGGAGAACCTTCAACAGGAGCGGAGTCAGTAATTGTAAGTTTGTTCTCAACATGTACCTTTGAAATTTGAGCTGATATAGTATGTAACAATATGTTCTTCATTTTGTAGAAAAAAACTTAAAGAAGTAGCAACAAATCAACCGGAATTGAAGGAAAGAAGCATTAAAGATGGTGATTTGTATGCGCATGTTTTTGGAGTGAAGGAGCCAAGAGGGCGTGTTCGAGTTCTAGGTTTAGGACCAACACCTCAAGAAGTGGGCACCCCTGGAACACAAAGTAAAATCTCAACCAAGCTTCAAATGGCACTACATGCTCGTGCGCAATCTGACCAAGAGGTCGTAGAGATGAAACAACACATGGCAAAAATGCAAGAACAGATAAACGAAATGCAGAAGTTGATGTTAGCTAATCTTGGAATGCCAAATGTGGAAACTAGTTCACAACATGGCTCTACTTCTCGCCACGTGGTATACGATTTCAATTCTTTTATTTCATAGCAGCATATATGAGTAATTTTCTCATTGCTTGTCTGTACTTGTGTTTTTTCTCCACAGAATTCTAGGATCCTTGAACCATCTATTAATGAGGAAGGAGATCGTCATTATGGTGCAAATGACTTTGCATCTATGGAAACTCATTTTCTAGAAGATGACACGCCTGAGTGTAGGCGCGTTATGGCTCCAAAGGTACATCCAAGGAACAACACCACCAAAAGAAGTCGTGAAGCTATTCATAATGAGGATGATAACCTTGTAAATCACTGACCTCCTCATACATGTTTTTCCCCCAAAATCTGAACTCAATTGTTGACTCATATTTTGAAATGCAATATGTTGCTTAGGTTGGTAGAGATGTCATATTATATCTTTGTTGTGAGACCAGAAAATCCTGTGGCCAAGGCAACAATTTCATCAACTAATCCAAACACCGAGGTGGGAGGTGTACCTCTTGGGAAGGAATTTTATGAAGTTATTGTGAATACTGTTTTGAAAGTGGATGCTATTTTGCCCCGTCCATATGATGATATGGAAATTATGGCTCACGCTCGTAACATGTGCATTGCATGGCCATGCCATAAAGTAAGAATCTATATTGAAGATTGTTTGTATTCATATGTTTTGAATGATTAAATATAATTACTAACTAATGATATTTTTTGTAGATGAAGTGTACCAAGAGTCGATCTTCCTCTAAGTCAGCAGGTATATAAATAGGTATACAAAATTCATGTGACTCTCATTGTTTTGATTTTCCTTTTTGCATGATAGTTGGGTATGAGTCTAGATTATCTACTGGGTGTACTATTGGTGTTGCTGGTTTTCCAGCACTGCAGAATCCATATATCAAGCTTTTGGCAACCGGATGCTCAGATGGAAGTTAGACAAGCTAATAAAACATAATTTCATGAAACATTTTTTTACCCTACAAAAATCAGAAGGAATTGATCAAATAGTGCTCTTGACAACTCAACGAACCTGACTGCAGCTGTATAAACAATGCCCGCCCAAACCCCATGCTAAACCTGTCACCTATGGTAATGTTAGACATTTATTTTTCATTTAATGATGAGGAAGGATAATCAACTACAATGAAGCTTTACCACTCGATCATGTGCATGGCATGCACTGGTATTCTCAATTTTGTTGCTACATAGATTCCATATCCATGTTTCTAGTGACCCAGATACTCTTCCAATTGCCAAGTTAACCTCATGTTGAGGCAGAGCTGGTACGGATAATGAAATTGACGAGACTGGAGCTGATGAATTAGTGGTGACCTGATCAGTGGAACATTTGGGATTAAAATTTAAGTAGAAACAGACAAAAACTTGAAAGTTAAAAACAAGCAAACCAATATTTATTTGATGTTGCATCAATTGTTAGTGTCAAATATCAACTATGTGCATAAAAATATAAACAACATAAGTCTGAGTCAATGCTTATAATGTACCTCTGCCACTAATGAAAAGGGTGCTTCTTTTAAATCTGTACATTGGTCTAATTCTTCGATATTACCTGACCATATCTTCACACTGAGAAAAGAAAATATTTCTCCAAGATGAGATATGAAAGCTTTACAGTAAACCATCATCTATTCAAGAAGGAATAAGGAATCAATAGAATATTAAATTTAGTAGTCGGTGCTGAAATCACCAACAAAATCTTTTGGACATATAGGAAACAACATTCTCATCGATGCCCAGATGTCACATGGTAGAGTAGCTGTGACACCACGGAATGCCGAGACACCGTAAACAAATGTGAATTAGAGAATGTGACCTTATAAAGTATGAAATCGGAGATTAAAACTTTACGTTATGCAGTTTAATCGCGTTTCCGGGCCGATTTCGGAAGTTTGGGCCTTCCCGGAGGAGTTTAGGCCTTAGGGGGGTGAGTCGTGGGCCTTGGTGGGAGAGAGTTAGGGCCCATGAGGGAGAAGAGGCAGGATTTTGGGGGCTAGGGGCGTCCCTCCCTGCCCTAGCCGCCCCTCCCCCAATCCCCATCCCTCTTGGGTGCCTCCTCCTCTCCCTCTTGGGCGCCTCCTCCCCACCCCCGTGGGTGCGCCCCCAATTCCTCCTCTCCACCTCCTTTGCTGCAAAGAGGAGATCCCCCACCACACAACCTCGCTGTCCCCTCCAACGGGAAGCCCCGCGACGAGGAGATCCGGCGATTCTAGCGCGAGGAGGACGTTCGGGAGGCTCGGGAGGATAGATCTCGGCGTTCGTCGTTCATCGAGAGGAGGTAAGGCATGGGTGATCCTTGGGTTTGGGTCTAGGTACTGTTATAGGGATGAATTTCATGTTTTTAGATCAAGGGAGGTGCTGCCATGGGGTAGGATTGATGAAATCTAGAGTTGTGTTCATGTTCTGGTTCGGGCAGATTGGGAACCCGAACTAGGGCAGGCGTTTTAGCTAATTTCGAGTTTGAATCTGACCGTACGGACTTTTAGGAAGTTGTAGATAATTTCCTTATCTTTCCGTGCATATAAAGAAATTGAAATTCTGCCCAGCCGTTTAGAAGTTATGGCTGTTTTACCGAGAGCTGTCAAATCTGTGACGAGATTGGGACAGTTCGTGTTCAACGTTAGATTAAACAACATTAGAGTCCGAATTAGTCTTTCCCTATAACTAGAAAAAGTTGGGAAATTTCCTAAGCTATGTGGGGATGTACTCGTTTATTCAATTTGGAGTCCTAGAACAGAAGTTATGCCCGTTGGAAGGCTGCTGTCCCGAAGGGACAGATTTACTATTTTCTGATTTTAGGAGTTGTAAGCGAAGTCGGGGTAGTGGGATATATGTGTGCTGTTTTGTGGATTCGATTTGAGTGTGTGGCACGTGTTTGCAGGTAGTGTGCTTCCAGGAGTGCCCTCAACCTCTCGTCACTCCGTTGTCCGTGGTTGAAGGCAAGTGTGTTGCATGGATTGTATGCTATATGTGTTGCTAGAATTGATTGATAGCATTTGGAATAGATAACATGTTGTTTTGCCATGATTTACATGTTATAATTGATAGGAGGTCCTTAGGCCATGATTTAAATGTTATAGATGATATGGTGTCCTCATGCCATGATTAACAATGTTTGTTGTTGACAAATGATTCACATGCCATGTTTTGAACGGTAACCGTCAATTGTTGAATATGGTCCTACATGTGGAAATGCCATGTGTTGATATGCAATATTTCTATTCATGTATATGTTGCTGTCCGTTTTGCATACATGGCATATTTTCATGGCCGGCCGGTGAGATAAGTCATAACTATTCCGGTAGGGTCGGTGAGAACTGTTATGACTAGTCCGGGGCTATTCTTTTGAATAAGTCCTACATCGTGATTCCTTCACCGAGGTGAATGGAAGCGAGTGATAGGCACCCTCCATCTTCGGGATGGAAGGGGGAAAGGGTGCATGCCGACGGGTGTGCACTCAACCATACCGGTATGAGTATTCCAGAAGACATGTGCATTGCATTGCATGAATGTTATACATGAATAAAGATGTTTATGAGATGATGAGTAGAGTACTCATGAGATGCTCATGATATGATTATCATGTTGTTTTAAAGGATGTATATAATATTAAATATGATGTGTTGTGATATAATGGTGGAGACTGGAATGATGGTTTGTTGTCTTGATCCTTGTTGATTCATTACAATACACTTTGCTGAGTTATGAACTCACGCTTGTTTTTTTTTTGTTGTTTGTTTTCTTTAGGTACCATGAAATCGGCGCGCGGGAAAGGGATTTAGCTACACTACTCCACGTAGTATCATAATCTAGCTAATTCACATGTGTTGGAGACACGGCATTAAGTATTACAATAATCATTGATGTAGGGTTGTTATGTTTGGTTGTCTTCTCTCATGTGTATCATGTGGGATTGAGAAGTGAATTGATTCATCATATTAGACTTAAATTAATGCTTATTCTTTTGCTATCGATGCTTAATGATGCTTTTAGTTGATGATTAGCTATCATTATCGCTGCGTATGGTTATCTCGTTTGTCTTACATATTGATATGATGTTATGTTGCTAAGTTTCATGCAAAACAAAGGAGATGCTGTCAAAATTTTCAATTATTCTAAATGATTACTTGCTGTAATTTATCTTAAATTATGGTATTAAATGTGTTATGGTCTATGTTTGGTGACATTCAGGCTTAGTAGTCAGGGTGTTACAGCTTGGTATCGAGCGGGCTGTAGGTCCTGGAATGTGTATTTAGTGTCATAACTATAGGTTCAACTAAAATATGAAGTGGGATAACCTAGAAACGTGGCTTAGGTTTTACTTAAAACTTTGCCATAGGATAGCAACATTAAAACTTGTGTAAGTGGAATAATTAATTTAAAACTTGACACACTCTGTTGCACAGTAGGAATGGGTATGGGTACCGTTGCTTTACGCTTAAATGTTGTATTTAAGGTTTGATGTTGAATGTTACATTTGGTAATATATGTTGCTATGTTTATGAAAGAATTGATTGTGTTGATACACTTGAGATTATTGTGGGTTGTGGTGCCGAAAGGGTTTCGGTCACCTTCTGTTGTTTGTAGTAATGTTGGGTTTGACGGTGTGGCCGGTTGGTGCCATCACTTAGATGGACTTTAACCTCTGTTGGGAGAGTGCTTATCCTTTCTCGTAGATTGGGTAGTTGGTTGGAGTCGAGTAGTAGAGTTGTGGATTGACCCTCGAATTTCCTTTGCCGTTTTTGACGAATGGTTTGGTTGGTTTTGGTTGGTTGAAATAAAAGAAAAAGTGTTCGGTTTTGGATACTCAGCGATAGTTCTTTGGTGGTTTTGGTTTGTCTTCTTTTGTTGAAGACAAAAGAAGAATTTAGGGTTGCCTCTTTTGGTCGCTTTGCCACTTTGGCCTTACTGATTGTTGTTTGCCTTATAGAGAAACTTATAGATTGATTCTTGGGTTACCATTCTCCAATTTGAAAGGAAGTTATTGGAAGTTCCGATGAAAAAAAAATCTAAGTCGCATGGATTTAGGTGTCAAGGTTTTGTCGGAAGGGATGTGGTTGATCGGTTGTTTTACGGAGAAAGTTTTCAATTTATTTTTGTGTTTGTCTTTCTCCGAGGTTTAAAAGAGTTATTGTGGTGTTGTGCCAGATCTTGTTGTTGGGGCCTAAGTGGTGTTTGATTGCAATGATGACTTGCTTGGGAATTCATCTTTGAAAAACCGCTTGTTTAAATGAAAGTTTGAAGTTTGGGGTTATGGCCTTATCAAAAAAGATTTGGTTAATCGCTTGGTTTTCCTCTTGCAACCATCTTCCTTCGCGGAAGTTGTTGATCTCGAGAGTTGTGAAGTAGTTAGTGCGGCATTTGGGGAATTTAAGAGTTGACTTCTCTTGTGATTTATGGTTGAGCTTTCCAAGGAAAGGTGTTTTGGAGTGTTGTTCTTTTAGAGCAATTATGGTTTCCTTAAGAGTTGGGTGCGTGATTCACGCAGATGTTTAAGAAGTTAAGTGTATGACGAGAAGTTAGAGTTTTTAGGTTGATATGAGCTAGTGGTCCTGGTTAAAGTAAACTTGTTGTTTGTTTAAAGATAAACTAAAATATTGTGTTGATAAGAGATGATTAAACGAGGCGTCGGGTGATCCAAAGTGAAAGTTGATTAGTGGTGTGCAAGTGATGCGGGTTATGGAATCTAATGGATGTTTGAGATTAGTTAGCATAGAATGTCTGGTTGATGAACTTGTTATAGCAAGAAGATGGTGTGAAAGTCTGCGCCTTTATTGTAGCCGGTGGGTCGATTAGTATTGTGGGTCGACAATATGACTTAAAATTACGTGTAATCAATTAATGAGGATATATGGAATGATTGTAGGAAGGTTGAATTATTCTTGGCGGATATGTCATGTCGGGATCCGTGTATGAGGGATGTCTAGTGGAGATCGTGTCGCGTGGTTAGTATTAATTATTGGTGGAATGAACTGGTGATATGGAATATGTGACTTAGGGAGTTATACCAGGAGTATTGTTGATTACGCCGGAATAATTGTAAAGAGATGTGCTGCTTAGGGGATAATAAGTTGCATGAATAATGGTTAAGTCATGGTTAGTAGACCAAAAGAAGTTGTTGATATGCGTCTTATGTTGGATTAATCGATAAGATAATTGTCTGGAGTTGTGAGAACGTGGTTCTCCTTGTTGATTGTCATACGGTAGATATGGTCTATGGTTCATGGTTGGTAATATAATCAATTGTGGTTATATGAAGCAGTGAAAAGTGATTTTATTAAGAGCGATGTTGTAGCTTGCTTATTACCAATGTTTGACTTCTCGGGATTTGGGTGATTATGACATCCGTATTGGCTAAGAGTATTGGAATGCGAGTAATGGTGGGATTTGAGTCGAACTTTCTTTTGAAGGTTTACTGATTCAAATGAATGTATAAATTTTTCGGGAGTGCCTCTTTGTTTAGGCGTCTTGATTAGTGTGCAATAAAATCTCCCCTGATTAAGTGGCATTTTGTCAAGTTACAAACTTGACTCCGATGATTGGAAATATGGAGGAAAGAGTAGTATTTGAAGTAACCGGCTTATGGGTTCCAAATGTGGTGTGGTATTGAACCATGCCAATCTTTGGTTTTGGGCTAATCTGTTTTGTCTATGCTATGAGTATGGTTTAACACCCAAAGCGTTGGGGGTGGGACGCTCTCTTTAGCGTTCAACTGATTTATCTTTGGTAACCCTGGAGTTAAGCGCTTAAATTGTAATTCTTTCGTGACTAGAGTTGGATTTATTTGGGAAACGTGTGTGGTGTTTGCGAGCGTGTCAAAAAGGTGAATCTTACGATTGTTTCATAAGTGATTTTGTTGGTAAGGTGTTCCTCGAATGTGTTTCCTTTCTCTTTAAGAGAATTGGTAGCGGTTATTAGGCGTAGGCGTTTGATTTGAGAGTTGATGCTATCTTCGTTATTGGCTTGGGTTAAAATGCGATGTTTTGTACGCATTATGCAGCAATGGTTGTTGGGTTGTGATGCGATATGGTATTTTTTCTGCTAACGCCGTGCGTAGTTTATGCGAATTTGAGCAACCATCGATGTTGTTGGGTGTCAATCATGTGACAAAGAGAATGAAGTCTCTTTGTGAATGGTTAATGGGTATCGTGGGTTACATGACGAATAAATGGTGAAAAAGATTCATGACATCGTTTTTATAAGCATAAAAGAGTTGTTGAGCCAGGGCGGTGAGAAAGTCATATAGAGATATATGACTAATCCGAAGTGCTCTTGAAGAATTCGCATTCGTATTTATGAATCGAGATTTCCATTGCTCTCTAGCATGAAAAGGAATGAATGGATAAATGCTGGTATTTTGGCTGGCTATGTTATGCAAGGGATTTGAGTTTCTCTTTCTCTTGAGAGTTTTTGTGGCGCTTCTCTTCCAAGATGTTGATTTTGGTTAAAGTGAAAAGTTTGGTGTGGTGAAAGCGAGTCGAGTTGTCTCTAGTTGTTGAGAACTTCTGTCAAGAGAATTGTGTGGAGTCTCTATTTGTTTGAGTGTTCCCAATGCGAATTGTATCGCGTTGATTGGAGATTTGAGTTTTTCTTTGCTGCTTGACTTAGGAAAAGCAAAAAGGGTGGTCTTTCAATGTTATCGGGTTCTTTCCAAAGTGATTTGTGGTGCTTTGAGGTTCGAGTTGTTGTATGTGTCTACTTGGATTCAAAAGAATTGTACTTCTTTTGCACTATTGATAGGAGCGAGAATAAGAAGGGCCTCGGATTATTGTTGAGCATAATCTAAGAGCTATACGTGGTCCTCGTTGTTTGTGTGATTTGGTTGTGAGGCGACATCCTCTTGGGGAAAAGTGCCAATTGAGAGTTAGTAGTGAGTTACGATCCTAGCTGGGGCTAGGTGATGGACATTAGTGGTATGAGGGTGGATGATGATGGAGGTTGTTGGCGTCGTGGTTTGAATTTGGTTGAAAGTATCGTTGGGTGGAAGCAAATGTTATAGAAATTGTGATGTAAAATGCTTTCTCGTGGATATTGTCTTTAGCTAGGCGTCTCCTGGGTGTGCGTTATGCAGGAGAGGATAGAATGAAAAGTGTAATGTGGTTGGCAATCGAAGGAAAGTATGGTCGATGTAGGCTATGAGCGAAGATGACATTAGTAAATTTTGATTCCTTACGAAAAGGGGTCAAATAATTGGAAGGAAAGGTGGAACTCGTGAGAGGTTGTACTTAGCTGGGCTAAGTCAACTCTTTCTCGTTAAGTGTTGGTTTGGTAGGTTGCTTGTCGATGATTGGTTTGAGTGTTGTGTGGTTGCCAATGTGCCTAAGTTTTTGTCTCAGAGGGGCTTTGTTGTGGTTCTTATGCGTTACGATTCGGTTCGGTCGAATCCTGTTTGGGGGAGAATGTGACACCACGGAATGCCGAGACACCGTAAACAAATGTGAAATAGAGAATGTGAACTTATAAAGTATGAATCGGAGATTAAAACTTTACGTTATGCAGTTTAATCGTTCGGGCCGATTTGGAAGTTTGGGCCTTCAGGAGGAGTTTAGGCCTTAGGGGGTGAGTCGTGGGCCTTGGTGGGAGAGAGTTAGGGCCCATGAGGGAGAAGAGGCAGGATTTTGGGGCTAGGGGCGTCCCTCCCTGCCCTAGCCGCCTCCCCAATCCCCATCCCTCTTGGGTGCCTCCTCCTCTCCCTCTTGGGCGCCTCCTCCCCTCCCCCTTGGGTGCGCCCCCAATTCCTCCTCTCCACCGCCGTTGCGGCAAAGAGGCGATCCCCCACCACACAACCTCTGTCCTCCAACGGGAAGCCCCGCGACGAGGAGATCCGGCGATTCTAGCGCGAGGAGGACGTTCGGGAGGCTCGGGAGGATAGATCTCGGCGTTCGTCGTTCATCGAGAGGAGGTAAGGCATGGGTGATCCTTGGGTTTGGGTCTAGGTACTGTTATAGGGATGAATTTCATGTTTTTAGATCAAGAGAGGTGCTGCCATGGGGTAGGATTGATGAAATCTAGAGTTGTGTTCATGTTCTGGTTCGGGCAGATTGGGAACCCGAACTAGGGCAGACGTTTTCGCTAATTTCGAGTTTGAATCTGACTGTACGGACTTTTAGGAAGTTGTAGATAATTTCCTTATCTTTCCGTGCATATAAAGAAATTGAAATTCCGCCCAGCCGTTTAAAAGTTATGGCTGTTTTACCGAGCGCTGTCAAATCTGTGACGAGATTGGGACAGTTCGTGTTCAACGTTAGATTAAACAACATTAGAGTCCGAATTAGTCTTTCCCTATAACTAGAAAAAGTTGGGAAATTTCCTAAGCTATGTGGCGATGTACTCGTTTATTCAATTTGGAGTCCTAGAACAGAAGTTATGCCCGTTGGAAGGCTGCTGTCCCGAAGGGACAGATTTACTATTTTCTGATTTTAGGAGTTGTGTTAAGTCGGGGTAGTGGGATATATGTGTGCTGTTTTGTGGATTCGATTTGAGTGTGTGGCACGTGTTTGCAGGTGGTGTGCTTCAGGAGTGCCCTCAACCTCTCGTCACTCCGTTGTCCGTGGTTGAAGGCAAGTGTGTGTTGCGTGGATTGTATGCTATATGTGTTGCTAGAATTGATTGATAGCATTTGGAATAGATAACATGTTGTTTTGCCATGATTTACATGTTATAATTGATAGGAGGTCCTTAGGCCATGATTTAAATGTTATCGATGATATGGTGTCCTCATGCCATGATTAACAATGTTTGTTGTTGACAAATGTTTCACATGCCATGTTTTGAAGCAGTAATCACAATTGTTGAATATGGTCCTACATGTGGAAATGCCATGTGTTGATATGCAATATTTCTATTCATGTATATGTTGCTGTCCGTTTTGCATACATGGCATATTTTCATGACCGGCCCGGTGAGATAAGTCATAACTATTCGGTAGAGGGTGAGAACTGGGTTATGACTAGTCCTGGCTATTCTTTTGAATAAGTCCTACATCGTGATTCCTTCACCGAGGTGAATGGAAGCGAGTGATAGGCACCCTCCATCTTCGGGATGGAAGGGGAAAAGGTGCATGCTTAAGCGGGTGTGCACTCAACCATACCATTATGAGTATTCCAGAAGACATGTGCATTGCATTGCATGAATGTTATACATGAATAAAGATGTTTATGAGATGATGAGTAGAGTACTCATGAGATGCTCATGAGATGATTATCATGTTGTTTTAAAGGATGTATATAATATTAAATATGATGTGTTGTGATATAACGGTGGACTGGAATGATGGTTTGTTGTCTTGATCCTTGTTGATTCATTATAATACACTTTGCTGAGTTATGAACTCACGCTTGTTTTTTTTTTGTTGTTTGTTTTCTTTAGGTACCATGAAATCGGCGCGCGGGAAAGGGATTTAGCTACACTACTCCACGTAGTATCATAATCTAGCTAATTCACATGTGTTGGAGACACGGCATTAAGTATTACAATAATCATTGATGTAGGGTTGTTATGTTTGGTTGTCTTCTCTCATGTGTATCATGTGGGATTGAGAAGTGAATTGATTCATCATATTAGACTTAAATTAATGCTTATTCTTTTGCTATCGATGCTTAATGATGCTTTTAGTTGATGATTAGCTATCATTATCGCTGCGTATGGTTATCTCGTTTGTCTTACATATTGATATGATGTTATGTTGCTAAGTTTCATGCAAAAACAAAGGAGATCTTGTCCAAAATTTTCAATTATTCTAAATGATTACTTGCTGTAATTTACCTTAAATTATGGTATTAAATGTGTTATGGTCTATGTTTGGTGACATTCTGGGCTTAGTAGAAGCTGGGGTGTTACAGTAGCGAGTTTCAGATATTAACAGAGACCGTAGCAATTAAAAAAGAAAATGGGGATGGGAGTTTTTTTCTTTATTAAAGGCACAAGTATGAAAAAGCATACTGTGACACCTCGGAGTGTCGTATCCTTAATTTTTGAACATGATAAGGTTAAAATACAGTATGAGATGTGGAAATAAGGTTAAGATCATAAGGATCGGGGGTTAATAACGTTTCCGGGCCGTTTAGGGCATTTACGGGTTTTAGGCCTTCCGGGAGTTTTGGGCCTTGGTGGGCTTTGGTGGGATGGATTAGGACTCCAGTAGCGGACTAGGATTGGGTTGAGGAGGCTGTTAAAGGCTCCCCTGCCCCTTGCGCCCCCACCTCAGCCCCTTGCGCCCCCGCCTCCCCCTCTTAGCCTCTCCTCCTCCCCTCCCCTAAGCCTAGCCCCTAAGCCCATCGCACCCTTTCCTCCACCTCCCACACCACCTCCCTCACATTGCTGCCCCTAGGGTGGCCTCCCCACCCTGCACCTTGTGGAGTCATCCCGTGGAGGCAGGCGAGAGCAAGAGCGGGCGAGGCGATGGAAGCGAGGGGCGATTCAGCGAGATTAGCGGAGATTGATTGGAGTTTTGCGCCGGGCAAGGTATGATCTTGAGGATCCTTGGATTTGATCTAGAGTACTGTTATTAGGGTGTTTATCAAGTTTTAGATCAATTGGAGCGCTGGTTTGAAGTAATTTGAGTTAGATCTAAAACTTGTCCACGTTTCTGTTTTCCGGGCAGATTGAGCAGTCGAACTAGGGTTCGAGTTTCCGTCGATTTAGAATCGAATCAGACCGTACGGACTTCTAGGAAGTTGTAGATAATTTAATTATCTTTCCGTGGACGTAAAGCACGTTAATTTCCGATCAGCCGTTTGAAAGTTATGGCTGTTTTACCGAGCGCCTAAAATCTGTGACGTAACTGGAACAGATTGTAGTAATCTGTAGATTAAACAATTTTAGGGTCCGAATCAGTCTTTCCCTATAACTAGAAAAAGTTGGGAAATTTCCTAAGCTTCGCGACGGTGTACTCGTTTATTCGATTTGGAGTCCCAGAACTCAAGTTATGCCTTTTGCAAGGCTGCTGTCACTTGGGACAGAACCTCTATTTTAGGTTTTGCGAGGTAGTTGGCAATGTCGGGTTAGATGAGGGTTTGTGTACTGTTTTGAGGTTATGATTGTGAGTGTGTGATGCCTATGTGCAGGTGGTGTGACCCAGGAGTTCCCTCTTCTTCCGCCAATCCGTTGCGTGGTTGAGGCAAGTGTGTTGTGATGGATAGCGAGTTGTAGGTTGCATGTTGTGATTAGATGGAATTGTTTACATGATATATGTTCACTTGCCATGTTTTAATGATTGATATGATATGATGAGCATGTTTAACATATTATGATGCCATGTGTTAATATGTGAATTGAATATGATATTTGGCATGGTTGCATGCATGTCATGAGATAGAGGCGGCGGTGAGAAAGTCTTAACTAGTCACCGGCAAGGTCGGTGAGAAAAGTTATGACTAATCCGGGCGCCATTGAGTAAGTCTATGTCGTGATTCCATCCCGTGGTGTTTGGAAGCGAGTAGGCACCCTCCATCTTCGGGATGGAAGGGGAGGAAAGAGGTGCACACCCGACGGGTGTGTACTTATACCATTATGAGGTTCGGAGGGTCGGGAGCAATGCATTACATAGCCATACAAATTGATGATGATATTGATAAGTATTCATGAATGAGATGTTATACATCTTTGAAAGATGTTATTGACTTGTTGTTATGCTTGTTGTCCATTGCGGTATGCTTCTTGAGTTTCGAACTCACCCTTGTGTTTTCTTGTTGTTTTAGGTACCATGAGAGCGGCATGCGGGGAAAGGGAATAGTCACACTCTCACCGCGTTGCTTCACCTTAATGTTTCCCAAGTCAATTCATTTAGTTGGATAATAATTTCGTGTGATGGCCTTTAAATTAAGTCTTAGCTTGGTTAATGAGAGTTCTATTGTTTGTTTGACACTTGGAACTTTAAGAGCTTGATGTTAGTCTTTTATTGTCGTTAAGACTTTATTTATTGCTGTTTAGATGTTTCTCTTATTGCCATATAATGCTATATTGTTGCTGTTTCTTAAATTCATGATAAAACAAGGAGGTCTTTGCGAAATCTAGGTTTTTAGTCTATGCACCTTTGCTGGAATTTGATGATTAAATGTGGTATTTAGATGTTGTTTAGCTTATGTTTGGTAACATTCGGGCATAGTAAATCTTTGAGGTGTTGAGTTAGTATCGAGTATTTTAGTGAGTCCATGGAATATGTATTTTTAGTGTCATACCTTAAGTTGCAACTAAAATATGATGTGGAGAATAACTTAGAAACATGGCTTAGGTCTAACTAAAATTTTGTTATAGGATAGCAACATTAAAACTTGCAAAAGTGGTATAACTAATCTAAAATTTGACACACTTGGTTGCCTGATGGGATGGGGTTTTGGTTCATCATTGCATTTAAGCTTAATTATTTAATGAAGGATATGCTTATGATGATGTTTGATCTATGATCTTGATTGTGTGATTTAGTGTTTATGTTTTTGTGTTTGGATGGTTGTCTGTCTAGCGGCCATCACAGGGGTAGAGGCCGTGGGCGCGTGTGTGTGGAGACCGGGCGAGGCTCCCGAGAGGATTGCGTGCATGCATAAATGATTGGGTTGTTCTGTTGTGGTGATAAAAGTGAGTTGTGGTGCAGAAGGTTTCGGTCACCTCTTTTTTAGTTCATAATGCGGTGAGGTTTGTGGTGTGGCGGTTGGCGCCATCACGAAGAACTATTAATCCACTAGAGAGAAGAATGCTTATCCTTTACATCCTTGATCGGGTAGTTGGTTGAGTCAAATAGAAGAGTTGATGGTGGTTCCCTTCGGATGTTCTCTGCCGTTACGGTCGGTTTATTTTTTTCTTGGCTTTAGTTGGTGAACCAAAAGAAAAGTGTTTGTATTGGATTTTAGCGGATGAATTCCGAGTGCGGTGGTGAGCACCGTGCTTGAGTGTGGTTGGACCGGAGTTGCAACCACGCTGCTCCGACCATATGGGGCGAGTCTGCCGGATAGACGGTAGCATCATCAAGTGGGAAGCGGTGCCTTCTCCTCCCACTCCGGTAGCGTCTTCTAGAGGATCGGTGCACATGATGGCTGCTCTGTTCTCCGGCCACCCTTTGCGTGGCGCCACAGCCCACTGCCAGGTGCCATGACGACCGTCTGCTCCTCTCGATTGCCTCCTCCGCCCCGGCCTTGATGGGGCATCGAGCTGAGTCGGGGCTCCCTTACATCCGGCGCCACCGAGTATACGCTTTGCGGAGCCGCCCGGTCGTGGCCGGGCATCGGTGGTTTCAGGTACTACCTTTCGTGGATTCCGTTGATGCCTTTGTTCTATTTGATTAGGAGCATCCTATTCTTTTGTGTAAATCGTCGGAGTTTGCTAGTAGAGCTAAGTTGGGAGTTCAGCGGATTTAAAGTCCGTGTTGATCGATTCTCCTGGGGTTTGATTGCTAGTTCTTTGGTTTGCCACTGGTTGCACCATTGCCATTGATGATGAGGTTTTCTTTGCCAATCTCATGGTGATCGAGTTGGCTCCTTTGATGTCATTTTGGGCATGGTGGTGCATCGATCTTGTGCTAAGATCTGTTGTTTACAGAAGCGATTTCCTTGCAGGCCGTCCGTGAAGTTGACCTTCAGGTGGTATACCCTCGATTCCGTCTTTGCTTTGACTAGTTTGTTTTACGGTGGCGTTTGAGGCTATTGGGTTTCCTCATGACTTTTATGCGAGAAGCCATCTTCCTCGATTCCCATTGAGAGATTTCTGTAGTGAAGGAGTTCGTTGATGTGTTCCCTGACGAGTTCTTAGGGTCTACCTCTGTGAGAATGTGGAGTTCGTATTGATCTTGCTCAGGGCACTCGACCTATTTCTATCTCTCCATACCGCTTGGCTCGACCTTTTCAAGGCGAGTTGAAGAAGCATTGGAGGATACATTGACCAAAGGCTTCATTAGTGTAGCGCGTATGCCATAGGAGCACCCGTCCTCTTCGTCTCGAAGAAGGATGGAAGTTAGCGTATGTGCATTGATTATCGTGCTCTTAACCAAGTGACGGTCAAAAACAAGTATCCTTTGCCTGCGCATCGAGGATCTGTTTGACCAAGCTGAAGGAGCAAGGTGTTCTCCAAAATTGATCTTGATCGAGGTATAATCGGTCCGTGTGAGGAAGCGAGGACATTGAGAAAATGCTTTCTCCACTAGGTATGGGCATTATGAATTTAAAGTTATGTCTTTTGGACTAACTAATGCTCTGCTGTCTTTATGGAGGCGATGAGCAGTATGCTACACAAGTACCTTGATGAGTTTGTGGTAGTGTTCATCGATGACATTCGATTACTCTAAATCGGAAGAGGAGCATGGCGACACTTGAGGCTTGTCTTTGAGTACCACGAGGAGAATCAATTCTTTGCTAAGCTGAAAAGTGCGATTAGTTAGTTTCAGAAGTGGGTTTTCTTGGCCACATCATCAATCGGAGGGCATATCGGTAGATCTAGCAAAGTCTCGGCAGTTTTGGATTGGAAGAGGCCTTCCAATGTCAAGAGGTCGCGTAGTTTCCTTAGGTTGGCTGGATACTATCGGCGTTTTGTGCAGGATTTCTCTATCATTGCCAAGCCACTTTCTGGCCCGACTCGAGAAGGGATGAAGTTCCGAGTGAATTGCGAGTGTGAGCACGACACGCACTTTGAAGGAGAAGTTAGTAGTGCTCTGTTCTTACCCTTCGAAGCAGGAAGCGCTTCACTGTTTATTACGATGCTTCTCGGTTGGGACTTGGTTGTGTGCTCATGCAAAATGGCAAGGTGATTGCTTATGCTTGAAGGCGGTGAAAAAGCATGAGCAGAACTATCCCACCCATGATCTTGAGCTGGCGGCGTAGTGGTGTTTGCATTGAAGATATGGAGGCATTATTTGTGCGGCGAATCTTGTGATATTTTCTTGATCACAAGAGCCTCAAGTACATCTTTACTCGAAAGATTTGAACTTGAGGCGAGAGAGGTGGCTAAATTGATAAAGGATTATGACCTCACTATCGGTATCATCAGGGAAGGCAAATGTGGTGGCCGGCGCTCTCGATCATAAGACAATGCCTGTTGTTGATTGTCTTGTTGCTGATTTTGGCGTTTGGGAGTCTCCTCTTTGCTGCGGGGACCGTGTACAAGCTGAAACTCAATTGATTCTTGAGTCAGGTGATTCCCAGCGTGTCACGGGAAACCAACATGATCGTTTGCTCCAGGTGAGAAACGCATGAGGATGGCAAGTCGGGAGACTTTACACGTTGATGATGCGGGAGTTTTGAGGTTTGGGGCCGTGCAATGCGTGCCCGGAAATCTCAAGTGAAAGAAGACATTCGAGAGAAAGCTCATCGCACCCGTACAGTCCATCACTGGAGAGACCAAGATGTCTGGGGACTTGAAGAAAATTTACGGTGGAAAAGGATGAGTGGATATTGCCAAGTATGTGGCGTCTTGTGGGATCATCGGAAGATCAAAGTGAGCATAAAGCGTCCCGCCCGTCTGTTGCGACCATTGGAGGTTCTGTGTGGCCATGGGATGACATCTCCATGGATTTGTGGTTAGTCTACCTCGTTCTCCACGAGGGAAGGATGCTGTTTGGGTTGTGGTGGACCGTCTCGGCAAATCTGCGCATTTCATTCCCATCCATCTGACCAATTCGGCGGCGAGTTGGCTCCCATCTATGTCTGCGGGGAGATTGTGAGGTGCATGGTGTACCCAAGACCATTATCTCTGATCGGGATCGAGTTCGTCTCCAAGTTCTGGGAGAGTTTGCGAGTGCTTTGGAGTGCAGCTTTGCCTTAGTACCGCTTTTCACCCCTCGGGCAGATCGGCGATCTGGCGTGCCATCAAACTTTGGAGGACATGCTCGGGGGCTGTGTGATAGCTTGGAAGGGTAGGCCCAGGAAGACCATTTGCCCTTGAGTTTGCCCTTACAATAACAGCTACCATTCCCGGCATCCGGGCTGCTCCTTATGAGAGTCTTTGTATGGTCGGAAGTGCAGATCGCCACTTTGTTGGGATCTTGTGGCGAGAGCTATTCTTGGACGGATTGGGTTCAGCGGTTGATCGCGATGTCGGAGGTTCGGCCAAAACCTTCTGCAGCACAGAAGCAGACAGAAGAGCTATCTTGATGTGAGGCGCGAGACTTGGAGTTTGAGGTGGGTGATAGCGTACTCTTGCGAGTATCTCCCACCAAGAGGTGTGGTGCGTTTGGCACAAAGAAAGCTTCAGTCAAGGTATGTTGGGCCTTTTCCTATCCTCGCTTATTGGCGGGTTGGCCTATAAGCCTGAGCTACCGGAATCCATGCAAGGTGTGCATGATGTGTTCCATGTCTCGATGTTGAGAAATACTTGCATGATCGGAGTTGGTGGTTCCATTGGAACCATTAGTGCTCAGAGGACCTCGCGCCTTGAGTCCGTCTGTGAAGTGCAGGGACTTGAGCGAGTGATGAAGAGCAGGGGCCTTAAGTTTGTCAAGGTCTGTGGTCACATCAGACCAAGAGAAGCGACTTGGGCTGGAATCTATCTTGGCGAAGTATCGAACTTTTCGCCTCGGTGTGTGTGATGTGAAAACCTAAGTATCTTTAGTTTCTTTGGGTTTCGTGTTGGTCGCGTTTAGATTGAGTCGAATCCTGTTGAAGAGGAAGAATGTGACACCTCGAGGTGTCGTATCCTTAATTTTGAACATGATAAGGTTAAAATACAGTATGAGATGTGAAATAAGGTTAAGATCATAAGGATCGGGGTTAATAACGTTTCGGGCGTTTAGGGCGTTTTAGATTTTGGGCCTTCCGGGAGTTTTGGGCCTTGGTAGGCTTTGGTGGGATGGATTAGGACTCCGTAACGGACTAGGATTGGGTTGAGGCTGTTAAAGGGCTCCCCCTGCCCCCTTGCGCCCCACCTCAGCCCTTGCCGCCTCCCCTCTTGCGCCCCTCTCCTCCCTCCCTCCCCTAAGCTAGCCCCCAAAACCGTCACCCCCTCCCTTTCCTCACCTCACACCACCTCCCCTCCACCCCTTGCTGCCCTAGGGTGGCCTCCCCACCCCTGCACCTTGTGGAAGTCATCCGTGGAGCGAGAGGCGAGAGCAAGGAAGCGAGGGCGAGCGTGGAAGCGAGGCGATTGTGCGAAGATTCGCGGAGATTGATTGGAGTTTTGCGCCAGGGCAAAGGTATGATCTTGAGGATCATGGATTTGATCTAGAGTACTGTTATTAGGGTGTTTATCAAGTTTTTAGATCAATTGGAGGCGCTGGTTTGAAGTAATTTGGGTTAGATCTAAACTTGTCCACGTTTCTGTTTTCGGGCAGATTGAGCAGTCGAACTAGGGTTCGAGTTTCCGTCGATTTAGAATCCGAATCAGACCGTACGGACTTCTAGGAAGTTGTAGATAATTTAATTATCTTTCCGTGGACGTAAAGCACGTTAATTTCCGATCAGCCGTTTGAAAGTTATGGCTGTTTTACCGAGCGCCTAAAAATCTGTGACGTAACTGGAACAGATTGTGGTAATCTGTAGATTAAACAATTTTAGGGTCCGAATCAGTCTTTCCCTATAACTAGAAAAAGTTGGGGAAATTTCCTAAGCTTAGCGACGGTGTACTCGTTTATTCGATTTGGAGTCCCAGAACTCAAGTTATGCCTTTTGCAAGGCTGCTGTCCCTTGGGACAGAACCTCTATTTTAGGTTTTCTTGAGTAGTTGGCAATGTCGGGTTAGATGAGGGTTTGTGTACTGTTTTGAGGTTATGATTGTGAGTGTGTGATGCCTATGTGCAGGTGGTGTGACCCGGGAGTTCCCTCTTCTTCCCGTAATCCGTTGCGTGGTTGAGGCAAGTGTGTTGTGATGGATAGCGAGTTGTAGGTTGCATGTTGTGATTAGATGGAATTGTTTACATGATATATGTTCACTTGCCATGTTTTAATGATTGATATGATATGATGAGCATGTTTAACATATTATGATGCCATGTGTTAATATGTGAATTGAATATGATATATTGGCATGGTTGCATGCATGTGTCATGAGATAGAGCGAGGCGGTGAGAAAGTCTTAACTAGTCCGGCAAGGTCGGTGAGAAAGTTATGACTAATCCGGAGCGCCATTGAGTAAGTCCTATGTCGTGATTCCATCCGCGTGGTGTTTGGGGCGAGTAGGCACCCTCCATCTTCGGGATGGAAGGGAGGAAAAGTGCCTGACAGTGTGTACTTCATACAGGTATGAGGTTCGGAGAAGTCGAGAGCAATGCATTACATCGCATACAAATTGATGATGATATTGATAAGTATTCATGAATGAGATGTTATACATGCTGAAAGATGTTATTGACTTGTTGTTATGCTTGTTGTCCATTGCTGTATGCTTGCTTGAGTTCGAACTCACCCTTGTGTTTTTCTTGTTGTTGTTTTAGGTACCATGAGAGCGGCATGCGAGGAAAGAGGGAATAGTCACACTCTCACGTTGCTTCACCTTAATGTTTCCCCAAGTCAATTCATTTGGTTGGATAATAAATTGCGTGTGATGGCCTTTAAATTAAGTCTTAGCTTGGTTAATGAGAGTTCTATTGTTTGTTTGACACTTGGAACTTTAAGAGCTTGATGTTAGTCTTTTATTGTCGTTAAGACTTTATTTATTGCTGTTTAGATGTTTCTCTTATTGCCATATAATGCTATATTGTTGCTGTTTCTTAAATTCATGATAAAACAAAGGAGGTGCTGCCGAAATCTCGGTTTTTAGTCTATGCACCTTTGCTGGAATTTGATGATTAAATGTGGTATTTAGATGTTGTTTAGCTTATGTTTGGTAACATTCAGGCATAGTAAATGCTGGGGTGTTACACATACTCACCATCATCCGTTAAGTAGGTATTGCTATGATTTTTTGTTGATGTTACATATCACCGTTGTCCAGGCTATTGAGAAGCCAATCTACATTTTGATGCATTTGACTTTGGTGTCTTATGATTAAAGATCATATTTCCTTTTTGCAGATAAAGTTGGAAGACCATAGCATGTTGGAAGATCATGGCTAGTTGGAAGAAATCTTTTGGAAGATGTTATTTTTTTTAGAATTAAGTTTGATGTATTACAAGTGAACATTTTGGGTTATATCAATTCACATACTTATTTAACCTTTTGGACAAAGATGGCTAGTTGTTTGAATGTTTTTTTTGTGGCCCTAAATATGCTGCCAATGTCATGTTGCAAGCTATCACTATGGATGTGGCTACTCTATTTTGATGTCTTAGATGTTTTTATTGTGGCCCTAAATATACTGCTAATGAATGTAATGTTGAATGTGTTGTTCAGGCTAATCTATTTTGTTGTCCTATTTATAATGTTGCATAACATCATCATGGTTGAGGCTACTATATTTTTGTGAATGGAAGTATAAAAGAACCATGATTGTCCTAATAGTGATCAAGATAATTATTGAATTTTTTTTTTAAATCGGGATACAGAATCCCATCGAACGATCTGTCGGTAAAAGTCCGTATTGCCAACACACAAACTGTTGGTAATGGTAAGTCTGTCGGTAATTATATGTCTGTCGGTAATAACTACGTCGAACGGCAAAATTATGTCTGTCGGCAATAAGGACACATATGGCTTCAGCTATTCTGTCGGTAATACAAAGTCTGTCGGTAAAGAGTTTTGCCGACAGGACTTTAACCTACAGAGGGATGTCTGTCGCTAAATGTATTACCGACAGACTAGGTGACACTGTATGTAGCTTTTGCCAACAGACCGTCTGTTGCAAAAAAGGTGCTGTGGTGTAGTGCCCAAGGATTCCCGTGGCCATACCTTCGCCCGACGAACAAAAAACCAATGGATCTCCTCCCGGTTCGCGCGATCTCCTTCCTCGCTCCAAATCCACCGGATCTACTCGTCGCGGAACGCTCCAATGGACGGATCAACGGGGTGGTGAGGTGGAGAACTCCCCTAGGGGTAGCAAGGAAGGTGGAGAGGGAATGGGAGAGGTGCAAGGGGTGGGGGAGGAGGCGCAAGGGGTTGGGGAGGAGGCGCAAGGGGTGGCGGCTTGGAGGGAGGGCACAAGGGGACTAGGGGGGCGCATGGGGGTGGGAACTCAAGGGTTGGCAGGATTTTCCCCCCACATGGGCCAAATACCCCCCACCAACGGCCCATTTACTTCCCCCAAGGCCCAAACTAGCTCCCGCAAGGCCCAAACTCCCCCGGAAAGGCCCAAACACCCGGAAAACGGCCCGAATCACGATATAAAGTTGTATCGTAATGCCAAAATCTAAAATGTCACATTCCGTAATGTCACATTCTCCCCTCCTTAATAGGATTCGACCCCGAATCCGAGACACGCCACTTTGCAAACAACCAAATCAGAGGGGGCTAAAGTTCACTTCTCAGAACCCGTTCAGAAGCCCCTACGATTTTCACTGGCCAGCACTTAGAAGCAAGGTGCTAAGGCTTGAAGGCTGACGGCTCTAACGATAACTCACCTCAGAACTTGCCAGAATCTTACTCAACATTGAAACGTAAAGCACTTACACAAAGCTACCTTCCAGAAGGACTTACACATTGAAACGGTCTCACACTCCTTATTCTATGCATTCCTTGGCACTAAAGTGCTCGATCCCTTTTTAACCAATGCTACCTTCCAGAAGAACACGGTACCAGCCTCTAGAACCCTCTTCAGCTCCCACGCACAAACGTGCTTTCACACCTCAACCTCTCAACTGTGGATCGTCGTATTCGAGACGACGCAAACCAAGTGAGACACAACACTCTAAGATTCCCTACAGCGGACCCAGTTGCTGCCCCCGCTGTGCCGGAGCCGAGGATGAGTCTCCCTTTTCTCCTTGAGAATTTATGTTCTCTTCCAAAATGTTGATTTTGGTTAAAACGCGATGCTTTACAAATTTAGCTTCCAATTGTCGGTGGGTTATGATATGACGTGGTATTTTCCTGTTAATGGTGCTCCCGTCATAGTTTTATGATTTAGCGCAATCATAGATGTTATTTGTGTTTCAATATGGTGATATCGAGGAAGAAGTTTTTTCGGTGTGTCTTGGATTCGAGGTCGAATCCTGTTGAAGGGGGGGGAGAATGTGACACCACGGAGTGTTGTAACCTTATAAAATGTGAATATTGAGGTCAAAAACATTATGTAATGTGGAATTGGAGGTTGAAACCGTACGGTATGAGGTTTATTTGTGTTTCCGGGCCGATTCCGGGAGTTTGGGCCTTTCCGGGGGAGTTTGGGCCTAAGGGAAAGGGTTGTGGGCTTTGGTGGGAAGGAGTTTGACTCCAAATAGGAGTAGGAGATCTGTTTGGGGGCCTCCCCCAGCCATTATTGCGCCCCCCTGCTGTGTGCGCCCTCCCCCCATTGCCCTAGCCGCCCCCCATCTCCCCTCTCCCTTTTGCTTGCGCCGCCCCCTTGTTCTCCATTGCACCACCACCCCTCTCCTCACCTCTCCACCACAATTGCTGCCCCTAGGAGAGTTCTCCACTTCACCACCCCAAAGATCCATCCATTGGAGCGCTTCGCGACGAAGAGATCCGGTGGATTCGGAGCGAGGAGGGAGATCGCGCGTACCGGGAGGAGATCCGTTGGTTCTTCGTTCATCGGGCGAAGGTATGGCCATGGGAATCCTTGGGGTTGGTCTAGGTACTGTTCTAAGGGTTGATATCATGTTTTTAGATCAATTGGTGGTGCTGTAATTGGGTAGATTAGATGGAATCTAGAGTTTACCACGTTCTCTGTTTCGGGCAGCATGAGCAGTCGACCTAGGGTTTGGGTTTTCGCCAATTTAGATTCGGAATTTGGTCGGCCGCCTGTTGAAGAAGTTATAGGTAATTTCAATACCTTTCAGTGGGTATAAAGAACGTTCAATTCCGCCCAGCCGTTTGAAAGTTATGCTCGTTTTACCGAACATGTTAAAAACTGTAACCTGATTGGAACAGATCACGGTATTCTGTAGATTAAACCACTTTAGAGTCCGAATAAGTTTTTTCCATATACTTAGAAAAAGTTAGGAAATTTCCTAAGCTACGTGACTATGTACTCGTTTAATCGATTCGGAGTTTTAGAACCAGAGTTATGCTCGTTGCAAGTCTGCTGTCCCGACGGGACAGAACCTCTGTTTTGGGTTGTGCGAGTAGTTTGCGAAGTCGGGGTAGAAGAGTGTTTGCGTAGGGTTTTGTGGGCATGATTTTGAGTGTGTGGTGCCTATGTGCAGGTGGTGTGACCCTGGGGGTGCCCTCTACTTCTCGCCAATCCGTCGCCCGTGGTTGAGGCAAGTGTATTGGAATGGGTAGCGGGTTGTAGATTGCTAGTTTTGTTGAGATTGAAATGGAATCTATTATATGTTCACATGCCATGCTTTAATGTTTGCCATTGATATGATGAATATGTTTTATTATGTTATGATGCCATGTGTTAATGTACAAGATATCTATGATGTTGGCATGTTTGCATAAATAGCATGATACATGGCCGGGTCAGTGAAGAAGTCATAACTAGTCCGGTAAGGTCGGTGAGAAAGTTATGACTAGTCCGGAGCACCATTGAGTAAGTCCTACATCGTGATTCCATCCACCGCGGTGAATGGAAGCGAGGAGTAGGCACCCTCTGATGGGGTGTAGGGGGATGCCCGAACTTCCGTCAGGTGGAGGATAAGTCGATTAGGCGGTGCGAGACACACACGATCCGGCTTCTTGATCGACACGATCAAAAACCCCTGCAATCGCAGCACCACGCGTCCTCTGGTTATCAACCGTGCGCTGGCGGTTGACCTCGCCATGAAGGCTAATCCCTGCCAATGAATCGAGAACACAAGCAAGAACAAGAAAGATGCAACTGAATTTGAAATTGAGGATGAAGCTCAGGAGTTGGGGTCTCACAAACCGATGAACGGCAACACTGTTCAAAGACAGAATTAATCTAAGCAAAACCCAAAGCAAACCCTAGCGGCGGCTACTGGATATAAAGGCTAGGGGACGTCCTAGAAACCCTAGACGTGTCCGTGATGGACTACAACACGATACATGGGCCAACAGCCCAAATTGGTGACGCATCACCCTGGGACAGATTCTGCCCGCCAGCTTGCAATGTAAATTCCCGTCGACTCCGAAGTCCAAATGACCTGAAACCGGTGCCATTGTAAAGTTTATCTCCTTTGCTTTCTATGCATATGTGGATCATCAAAATCGGAGCCCGTTTGTGGCCTGGGCGACGATTTTAGTGAACGCTGCTCCTGGTGGCCGAGGTAGTCGACTCTGAGATGAATTGAACCTCCAACTTGACTTGGACACCCTCCTTGCCTCCCTCCTGGTTCTTGCTGGTTTCCAAGGCCTTCATGGTCCTCTCCAAAGTTCCTAAGTACAAGATAATCAATAATATCATTATGTAGCATACCATCCTCACAAGTATCTGCACGGGCACTTAAGAACGAGCTCACCTGTTGATTCAATTGCCGTGCTCGTGCTCTTGTGATGGGTCCTTGCATCACAACTGGAGGAGGCTCGGTCGCATGCATAGGAGTGATGTCCTCATCATCCTCCCCCTCTTGAAGTGGAGTTGTCCTCGACTCAAGCTCATCTTCTTCTCCCATGAACGGTTTCAAATCTGCAATGTTAAATGTGGAACTAATCCCAAATTTGGGCGGCAACTCAAGTTTATATGCATTATCATTTATTTTCTCAAGTATCTTGAAAGGACCATCAGCTCTAGGCATTAATTTAGACTTTCTCAATTCTGGAAAACGATCCTTTCGCAAGTGTAACCATACTAAATCACCCGGTTCAAGTTTTCCTTCCTTTCTATATTTACTTCCCGCAGTCCTATACCTTTCATTCATCATTTCAATATTTTCTTTAGTCTTTTCATGCAATTTCAGAATAAATTCAGCACGTTCCTTAGCATCAAGATTAACTCGTTCACTAGTAGGTAAAGGTAATAGATCAATAGGAGCATGGGGATTGAAGCCATACACTACCTGAAAAGGACTTACCTTGGTGGTGGAATGTACCGCCCTATTATAAGCGAATTCAACATGCGGCAAACATTCTTCCCACATCTTCAAATTCTTCTTCAAAACAGCCCTCAACATAGTGGATAATGTACGATTTACTACCTCGGTTTGGCCGTCGGTTTGGGGATGACATGTTGTTGAAAACAGCAGCTTGGTCCCCAATGTATTCCATAGAATTCTCCAAAAGTGGCTCAAAAACTTGGCGTCACGATCTGAAACAATAGTAGAAGGCACACCATGCAAGCGAACGATTTCTTGAAAGAAAAGGTTAGCAATATTAACAGCATCGTCGCTCTTATGACAAGGAATAAAGTGAGCCATCTTAGAAAATCTATCAACCACCACAAAAATACTAGCCCTCCCCCTCTTGGTCCTAGGCAGTCCTAAAACAAAGTCCATAGATATATCCTCCCATGGAGTGCTAGGAACAGGAAGAGGCATATATAAACCATGTGGATTCAATCGTGACTTAGCCTTTTGACATGTAGTGCAGCGGGATACAAACCTCTCAATGTCTCGCCTCATCTTCGGCCAAAAGAAGTGGGCAGACAGCACGGCCTCCGTCTTCTTGGCACCAAAATGACCCATCAAACCTCCTCCATGGGCCTCCTGTATCAAAAGAAAACGAACGGATCCAACTGGAATACATAGGCGGTTAGCTCTAAACACAAATCCATCGTTTATCACATATTTGTCCCATGTTCTTCCCTCTTTGCAATGCAGCAAGACATCTTTAAAGTCATCATCATGAGCATATTGTTCTTTAATTGATTCCAATCCAAATATACGACAATCAAGTTGGGACAACATGGTATATTTCCTAGACAATGCATCAGCAATCACATTATCCTTCCCTTTCTTGTGTTTGATAGCATAAGGAAAAGGTTCAATAAATTTAACCCATTTAGCATGTCTACGATTCAGTTTCACTTGACTGCGAATATGTTTTAGCGACTCATGATCAGAATGAATAACAAATTCTTTGGGCCAAAGATAATGTTGCCACGTTTCTAAAGATCGCACAAGAGCATACAATTCTTTATCATACGTGGAATAATTCAAGACAGGACCACTCAATTTTTCGCTAAAATAAGCAACAGGTTTTCTATCTTGCATCAAAACACCACCAATTCCAATCCCACTAGCATCACATTCAAGCTCAAAGGTCTTATTAAAATCAGGAAGTTGGAGTAAAGGTGCATTAGTAAGCTTATCTTTCAAAAGGTTGAAGGCATTCTCCTGTGCTTGCCCCCAATGGAACACAACTCCCTTCTTCGTCAATTCATTCAATGGAGCTGCAATGGTGCTGAAATCCTTCACAAAGCGGCGGTAAAATCCGGCAAGTCCATGGAAGCTCCGCACTTGTGAAATCGTCGTGGGCGTTGGCCAACTCTTAATCGCGTGCACCTTGGCTTCATCAACCTCAATTCCCTGCGGAGTCACAACATAGCCAAGAAACGATACTCGTTCGGTGCAAAAAGTGCACTTCTCGAGGTTACCAAATAAACGTGCAGTATGCAAAGCATCAAAAACAGCACGTAGATGATCAAGATGTTCATGTAATGACTTGCTATAAATCAATATATCATCGAAATAAACCACCACAAATTTCCCAATGAAAACTCGTAAAACCTCGTTCATTAAGCGCATGAAGGTGCTCGGTGCATTAGTTAAACCAAAAGGCATGACTAACCACTCATACAATCCAAACTTGGTTTTAAAAGCTGTTTTCCATTCATCTCCCAATTTCATTCTTATTTGGTGGTATCCACTACGCAAGTCAACCTTAGAGAAAATTATAGAACCACTTAACTCATCAAGCATGTCGTCTAGCCTAGGAATAGGATGACGGTACCTTATTGTGATATTGTTAATGGCTCTACAATCTACGCACATGCGCCAACTGCCATCTTTCTTAGGAACCAAAATAACGAGAACAGACAAGGACTAAGGCTCTCACGTATATACCGGTCCAAAAGATCTTGGACTTGGCGCTGAATCTCCTTAGTCTCCTCGGGGTTGGTCCTATAAGAAGCTCGGTTTGGCAAACTCGCTCAGGTATCAAATCAATTTGGTGCTCAATCCCTCGTAGGGGTGGGAGTCCTGGAGGTATCTTTGCAGAAAAACATCCGCATACTCCTGCAAAGGTTAGTGACAGCAGGAGGCAAAAATCTTGGGCGAGATCATCCAATGAAAACAAAGCATCTTTGCATAGCACAGCATAGCACAAAGCATCATCACTAATTGCAGCAAGATCAGATTTTGTAGCAAGCAAGACGGGATTCCTCAATTTAATTTGGTTGGCTACATGCTGAATTTCAGATTTTTCATCAATGGGTTTCTTGTCATTAGCAATCCGCTCCCTATCAGATTTAACAATTTCAGCGGGGGTTAAAGGTAGAAGTGTAATTTTCTTTCCCTTATGCATAAAAGTGTATTTATTACTTCTACCGTGGTGAAGTGCATCAGTGTCATATTCCCATGGGCGACCCAATAAAAGAGAACAAGCTTGCATCGGCACCACATCACAATTAGCAAAAATCAGAATAGGAACCAATGGAAAAATGAACCCGTACTATTTGTGTTACCTTAGCTTTGCCAGAATCATTCAGCCACTGAATGTGGTATGGATGTGGGTGCGGGCGTGTGGTCAAGCCAAGCTTCTTGACCAAATCTGTACTCACCAAGTTGTTGCAGCTGCCGGAGTCAATGATCACGCCGCTCGTTTACCGTTGATGACGAAGAAAATCTGGAACAAGTTGTGGCGGGCTGCTGCTCGGCTTGCTCCATCTGTGCGCTAAGGACACGCTGGACAATGATGGACCTGTACGCAGCAGTATCCTCGGCGCCAAAGGTGGCTTCATCATCAACCTCGTCGTTGTCCACCCTGGTGTCGTCGATTTCGTCCTCAACATCGGAGGCGCTGATGTAACCTCCGTCATCGGTGGCGATGTATGCCCGCTGGCTGGGGCATTCTCTCTTGACGTGGCCAATCCCTTGGCACTTGTGGCAGCGAATTCCCGTCGATGTACGGCCTGTGGAAGCAACGGAGGAGCTATTGGCCGGTGTTGGCGGGGTCGACTTGCTCTTTATGCGTACGCAGGTGGGTGGTGCCGTCGCTGCCGGTCGTGTGTTCGGCAAAGGTGGCATTGCCGCTAGTCGAAAGGTGGAAGAAGGCACTGTCTTTGCTTGTCCCGTAGTCGTTCGGGGCGTGAAGGTGCTACCGGCATTGCTCCTGCTCTTGGAATGGCGTCCCTGCAATTCCTTCTCTACTAACATAGCGAGTTGAAACAAGCGATTGACAGTTGTATATTCTTTATAATCAACAATATCCTGAATTTCTGGACGCAACCCACCATAAAAACGAGCAATTTTATCCTCAGGTTCCTCTACTACCCCACAACGTAACATACCCTTTTGAAGCTCTTGGTAATATTCCTGTACAGTCATACTACCTTGATCTAATCGTTGCAATCTCTTGCGCATATCACGTTGGTAGGAAGGAGGAACAAATCTATTACGCATAGCATCTTTTAATCTTGCCCAAGAATCAGGTTGTAAGCGGGCATTTACTAGTTCATTCCACCAGATTATAGCAAAATCTTTAAATTCACTAGTGGCTTGTCTAACCCTATGAATCTCGGGAACTAGATGGGAGTTAAATTTCTGCTCAACCGTGTAACACCCCGGCATTGAATATGCCTGAAAGCTACCAAACATAAGCTAAACAACATCTAAATACCACATTTAAACATAAATTCCAGCAAAGGCGCACATGCTAAAAACCGAGATTTCGGCAGCATCTCCTTTGTTTTAACATGGTTTGAAGGAGCAACAACAGTATAGCACTATGGAATATGAGAGCCAACTAAAAACAGCAATAATTAACGACTTAGCAACAATGTAAGTCTAGTTCCAAACATATAATGTCTCCAAGAGTCAAACGAACGAAAAGATTCTCATTTAGCAAAGCTAAGCCTTAAAGCAATGATCATCACACGCAATTTATTATCAACACTAATTGAATGACTTGTGAAATCAAAAGAGTGAAGCTACGCGTGGAAGTGTGACTATTTCCCTTCCCCGCATGCCGGATTCATGGTACCTAAAAGAAAACAACATAAACACAAGCGTGAGTTCATCACTCAGCAAGCATATTGCAATGGACAACAAGAACAATAACATGGCAATAATGTCTCACATCATGTATATCATCTCATTCATGAACACATAACATTATCATCATCATTACGTATGCAATGCAATGCAATGCTCATGTCTCCTTGGAAACTCATACCGGTATGGTTGAGTACACACCCGTCGGTGTGCACCCTCTCCCCCCTTCCATCCCGAAGATGGAGGGTGCCTACTCCTCGCTTCCAAACACCACATGGATGGAATCACGATGTAGGACTTACTCAATGGCTCTTCGGATTAGTCATAACTTTCTCACCGACCTTCCCCGGACTAGTTATGACTTTCTCACCGCCCGGGCCATGTAACATGCCATGTATGCAATTATGCCAACATCATATTTAACTCGTACATTAACACATGGCATCATAACATAATAAACATGCTCATCATATCATTGGCAATCATTAAAACATGGCAAGTGATCATATATCATGTAGTCAATTCCATCTATTCTCAACAAGCAACCTACAAATCGGTATCCATTACAACACACTTGCCTCAACCACGAGCAACGGATTGGCGGGAAGTAGAAGGCACTCCCGGGGTCGCACCACCTGCACATAGGTATCAAACACTCACAATCATGTCCACAAAACAGTATGCAAACCCTCATCTACCCCGACATTGCCAACTACTCGCAAAACCTAAAAACAGAGGTTTTGTCCCGTCGGGACAGCAGCCTTCCAAGAGGTATAACTCGGGTTCTAAAATTCCGAATCAATTAAACGAGTAAATCCTCGCGTAGCTTAGAAAATTTCCCAACTTTTTCTAGGTATAGGTAAAGACTGATTCGGACTCTAAAGTTGTTTAATCTACAAAATACCGTGATCTGTTCCAATCAAGTCACAGATTTTAACACGCTCGGTAAAACAGCCATAACTTTCAAACGACTGGGCGGAATTTAAATTTCTTTATATCCACGGAAAGATAACGAAATTATCTACAACTTCTTCAATGTCCGTACGACCAGATTCCGACTCTAATTTGGCGAAAAACCGAACCCTATGTCGACTGCTGATGCTGCCCGAAACAGAGAAAGTGGCAACTTCTAGATCTAATCCAATATACTCAATTCCAGTACCACCAATTGATCTAAAAACTTAATAAACACCCTTAGAACAGTACCTAGACCAACCCCATGGATTCCCATGGCCATACCTTTGCCCAACGCATGAAAACCCAATAGATCTCCTCCCGGTTCGCGCGATCTCCTTCCTCGCTCCAATCCCGCCGGATCTCCTCGCCGCGGAGCGCTCCAACGGATGGATCTTTGAGGTGTGGAGGTGGAGAACTCCCCTAGGGGCAGCAAGGGAGGAGGAGAGGTGGTGGAGAGGTGGTGGAGCAATGGGGAGCAATGGGGGAGGTGGAGGCGCCACAAGGAGGAGGTGGGGAGGTGTGGGGGGCGGCTAGGACTTGTGGGGGCGCAAGGGCAGGGGGTGAACGCCTAAAGGGGCTGGGGGAGACCCCCAACCAGGTCTCCCACTCCTACTAGTATATTGCCCGTGCTAACGCTACGGCGATATTTGGTAATACAATTTAAATAAGCAAAAGGTGTTATATGTTTTGGTAATGAAGTGTAGTAAGATGTGCACAAAAGAAAGATATAAAAAAACAAATTATCAATAGGTTGATTTTGCAATTCTGTTAACAAAACCATATCAGCAAATAAGCTCAACTAAACCAAGAAGCAAGAACACAGTGCAATATCATTGAAATGGTATTAGCACCGGAAAACAGGTAGAACAGTCCTCCAAGCGAAAACAGTGCATAAAGAGTTTCTGAATATCTGCCAAAAAAATTATGTTGCTGTTAACAGATGCCAAGCACATGATTTTTTTCTAGTTTTGGTGCAAAGAGAAAGAACATTAGAGTGATGAGTAGAACACAGAAGAAGGATTGAAGCAAAAAAGAACAGACGCATGGTAAGCTGCTCTTGAGTCATTCAAGATCAAAACAGACAATCTGCAGCAACCAGACCTTATAGTCATTTGAGTAATAAAGGAAATGCTAGGCAAGAGTGGTTCTAAATTTTGAGCTTTATGAACATGAAATTTTTTTTAAAAAATCATCAGTGGTAGTGCAAAAAAGCAAAAAATAGCAACTAAAAATGGGTCATCCTACTATTTGAATGAGTGCACTACGACTAAAAATTGTGCACCTAATTTGCATTACAGTTACTCGAACAACCTGAATGACTAAATACCTGTACTCTCGAACAACCAATGGATTCCAACAGTCCCGAACACCAAGCATCTTACTGACCTGACAACAGTGACATATACTTCAGAACAAAATTATACGCTAGTATATTGCCCGTGCTAACGCTACTGTGATATTTAAAAAAAAAGAGAGAAACGAGATTACCAAATTTTCACATCGCTACTTCCAAATCGCTTGGTGAACTAAATCAAATAAATAACTCAACAACTATTGGTGAACTGTCAATCAGAATCCTTATACCCACAGAACTCTTGTCAATAAATATAATGATGCTTATATGTGAGCTGTAACACAAAATATAATACTATCCTACTGTAGTCAAATCAAGAATACTGGGGCAAAACAATGTCCATACTTGGTAAATTATGAGGCTAATACTGGTAAAGCTTAGAAACAATTACCAGTAGTGGCTTTGAATAAAACTATACAAAAGAGGCACTATTGCTTTGCACCGTGTAGGCAAATGTTCAAATATCCATATGCTTGGAAAGCAAAGAATGGTAGAAATATAAAAATGGAGCGCAAAATTCCAGTAATAAGGGCCAGCACTGCCAACTTGGGCCAAAGAAAAAGGAAATGCGGTTAGATAGACAAGTCTTTGCAAATCAAATCTTATGTAACCAAACGAACATTTTGCATACATCAAAGTGACATGTGAGGTCATGTAACCTCTTCATTTCAGCTAGTTATAATAAGCACCATGCAAAAGTGTAAGAAAAGTTCATCAAAGACAACAAAATAAAACTTACAATGGGTCTTTTCTTGACAGCAGCATCATATGATTGTAGCAAAGCTTGGAAACAGAAATAACCAGCATTAAGAGCTCCATTTGACCTAGCTGAACCAGAGAGAGCGAGCATTATCATTGAAATGGTATTAGCACCGGAAAACAGGTAGAATAGTCCTCCAAGCGAAAACAGTGCATAAAGAGTTTCTGATATCTGCCAAAAAAATTATGTTGTCAAGTAATGTGATGCCAAGCACATGATTTTTTCTAGTTTTGGTGCAAAGAGAAAGAACATTACGATGATGAGTACAACACGAAGCGGGATTGAAGCAAAAAGAACAGGCGCTGGTAAGCTGCTCTTGAGTCGTTCAAGATCAAAACAAACAATCTGCAGCAACCAGACCTTATAGTCATTTGAGTAATAAAGGAAATGCTAGGCAAGAGTGGTTCTAAATTTTGAGCTTTATGAACATGATTTTTTTTAAAAAAAATCATCAGTGGTAGTGCAAAAAAGCAAAAAATAGCAACTAAAAATGGGTCATCCTACTATTTGAATGAGTGCACTACGACTAAAAATTGTGCACCTAATTTGCATTACAGTTACTCGAACAACCTGAATGACTAAATACTTGTACTCTCGAACAACCAATGGATTCCAACAGTCCCGAACACCAAGCATCTTACTAACCTTATCTGCTTACCAAACACGAAGTCAATCGCACCAATCCATTGACGCATCCATCCTTATTTGCTTAGTTTACTACTTGCTGTCAATTCTATCCACAATTGTGTTGTGCCACTTTTCCTTGATTTTTTTTTGTCAAAGCACGGCAACATCGTGAAAGAATTGGCCGCGAATTAACAACTTGGGGTATCGAAACACTGCATCTTAGGGGAGAAAAGCACAGATGCTGTGAAAGAAAATGTGAAGGACAGACCAAGCTACTGACAAATGACACCAAACAGAAAGTGGCAAAGATAGTCCTTTTCATCTTCTTATCTACTATTAAACTAATTTTTGGGAACATAATTTTGAAACATATCTAATTAGCAATTCTTTATGATATCCAGGATGATCCTTCTAGATCCCCAAATTTTTAATCAAGAAGAAAAACTCACATGATCCAAGCCACAACAGTCTGAATATCCATAGCACTAATTTATCCTTAGATAGACATAGAACACATAAATCAAGAAACAGGCATGCTACTTTCATAAAACACAAGATACACGTGCATATACCTGATCACCACCAGCGAACTCGTTCTCCGGATCCTTGGCTACGGCGGCGCTGCTGCTCTCTCCGGCGAAGCAATGCCAAGTCAATGAACGACTCCATGGCAGTACCACTGAAGGAATGATCCTCAGAGACCTTACCGTTAAATTCGTCATCCATCAAGCAATGCCAAGTCAATGAACGAATGGGGATTAGAATAATCAACGACTCCATGGCAGTACCACTATATTCCAACGCAGGGAGCTCTGTGTCATTAATGGGGGCTTAAGGAACATCGCTTTCTTGCTTACCAAACCCTCCTTCCAAGCTCGTTTCCTTCGCCGCTTGTCGCCGTCGCGTTCCACCCCAGAAGTCGTCCTTCTGAGTTTTCAAACCTCAAAGTCTTCTTCACACTCTTTTTGGCCTTTTATATGCCAAAAAGATATCAACCCAATCAAAAATCAAATTATAAATCCTTTCCATTAATTATATAATCCCATCCTAACAAATACTTGTCCAGTTCCGAATGACTTAGATATTAAAATAGTCCACTAAATATTATTTTGATCGTTTATTTCTAGAGGGTGTCTAGAGAGAACAAAAATGTTTTCTTGCTAAATAACACTTAAATTTTAAGTCTTCGATCTAGATCCAATTAATAGAATCAATCTGCTGCTGCAACATGAGTATCTGCTGCTGCAACATGAGTTGGCCTGCCCTTTTTATTGAACGCAGCAGTAAACATTGAAACAAGAATTCAGCATAAGAAATTGAATCCTGCACTGATTGCCAGCTTCAAGTCTCAATGATGCTATTTTCTTGTCATCGATTATGATTGATTAATCTGCTTCCTCCTCCAAAAAGTAAAGAATGATTAGGATAATGTTTCTAACCTTGACTGGTTGTTCATGTTGGTACTTCCAGTTGTGCGACTAAGAGAACCTTGATCAAGGCACGCGGTCATTTCCTTCTGAGTACTGACATGCATTTCGGTCGATCCTGCTAGCGTTATGACCCCATTTGACGCCTCTCGGATCTGCACAGGAGGTTTCCCTGGCACAGACAATTTTCCTGCGTGTCCATTGCCGTTCTCAACTTTGCCAACAGCCGCAGCAGCAGGATCAAGCAAATCCCTTACCTCTTCTTTCAAAATCTGTTCAAGACAAATGCACAATTAAACTTTATAGACACAGTCAGATAGCCTGTTGGTCCACCGCAATCAACCAAATTGGAGCAGCTCATGTACCTCAATGAATGAAACACGTAGCTGGAACTCTACTTGGTTTTTCAGCTTCTCAATCTTGTCGAACAACGCGACCATGGCTCGAGGGATAATTCCCATATGGAACCCCTCCTTGCAGGCCGTCCCCATGGTGTATGTCTTCCCTGACCCAGTCTGTCAACAAAAAAAAAACAGCAAAAAAAAGTAAAGAAAACACTCGACACAATCAGCATTTCGGATTGGGGATTTGGGAGAGCGAGAGGCAGAGAGGAAGCTAGGTAAATCGCCAACCAAATGGAATGCAGGCAGGAAGAGATGGATCCAATATGTGGATCCAAATGCGAAAGGAACAGAAGAGGAGAGGAATAGGGTAGGGGGAGTGGTGTTGGTACCCCGCTGGTGATAATGACGCCGGTGACGACGGGTACGAGTGCGAGGTAGGTGAGGAAGGACTCGCGCTTGATGGTCATGAGGTATGCGAAGATGGCGGTGAAGAAGGGCGTGGTGGCGCCGACGGCCTGGTTGAAGGAGACGGGGAGGAAGTGTCGGCGTCGTTCATACTGCTTCCGTTCGCCTACTCGACGTCGGCGCGGGGCGAGGGGCGGGCGCGGTGGATGATGCTGGTGTACTGGTGATGCGAGCAATTCGCTGCAGGATGCGCTCCTGGGATGACGAGGGCTTTACACCGGCGTCGCGGCCGGAGCTTCGAGACGGCCGGCAGGAGGGTCGCGCGCGGCTAGCCCGGAGGAAGCGGAGATCGGCGCGGGAGCCGGCAGAGGAGGACCGCGCGCGACGATCGGGGTAGTGCAGGCGGCGGCGAGTAGGGGAGGCGGCGGGGGTAAAAACCCTAGGCGCACGAGAGTAGGAGAGGCGGCGGCGATCGGGGCGCAGAGCTGGGGGCGTGAGTGTTTAGGCGTGATTGGGCACGTGCGGCTAAGCTTGATTAGGGGATGATGGGATTGATGGGATGAACCGGGTGATTTGGTCTATTAGATTTGATGAAGTGATGTGATAAAACATCTTAGCCCTTGATTATGAGGAAGGGGGATTGCTGGGTGCACATGTTAGGGTGAGCAAAGAAAAGGTATCCTCTGTGGGGGGAAAATATTGTGTACATGTAGAAAAGAATTAACTGGTGAATTATACAGGGGTAAAGATTAGGACTCAAACTCCATCCCACCAAAGCCCACGACCCTTTCCTTTAGGCCCAAACTCCCACGGAAAGGCCCAAAACCCCGGAAACGGCCCAAAAACGGCCCGGAAACGCTATTAAGCCTCCTATCATATGGTTTTAACCTCCAATACCATATTTCATAAAGTTTTTGACCTTAACATTCACATTAAATAATCTCACACCATTCCGTAGTGTCACATTCTCCCCCTTCAACGAGATTCGACCAGAATCCGAGACACGCCACTTCGCAAACAACCAAATCGAGAGGAGTTATGGTTCACGCCTCGAACCCGTTTAGAAGCCCCTACGATTTGCACCACCGAGACTCGAGAGGTAAGGAGCGACTGACAGCTCTAAATATAACTCACAATCAAAAACGTGCGAGAACTTTACTCAACATTGAAACACAAAGCACTCAAACAAGGCCTCGGCATGACCCAAGCGATAGGATAAAATCCCAAACAGACCACGTAGGAAAACGGTCTCATACTCCTCGTTCTAAGCATTCCTTGGCACTGAAGTGCCCGATCCCTTTAACTCAGGCTACTCTCCAGAAAAACACGGTACCAACCTCCCTTCTGTGGTTCCTTGTACTCAAGACGACGCGAAGCAGGAGAGACACAACGCTCTAAGATTACCACAGAATGAACAACCTACTTTAACCAGGATCCGTAAGACTCGCGTAACAGAAACGACCGAACTTTCCCCTGCGGTTTGACACAACTCACTTCTTTCCCAACGACAAAAGCACCAATACACTTCAAAAGGAAAAACGATCACTAGCAACCACCAAGTGGTCCACTCAAAATGTAATCAACCCTATTGAGGAACACCTCAACGACACAATTCTCCATGAAGGTTTGCATTGAGTCATACACAACCTTCCACTCAAAGGACCACGATAAAGAGCACAATCATTGAGTGAGCTCAACCATAACATGAACCCAAGTGGCTCTCATCCAACAACTCAAACCCCAAAGCGTTAAAACCACTTTGGAAAGGATTCGACAACAACCAGAGAGTATTTATTTTAATTTCCTAAGCCAAAACGCAAAGGAAACACAAATCCCTTCACCACAACCAACACCAGAAATTCTTCATTGTTTCTTTTCATACTAGAAAGCAAGGGAAATCTCGTTCAAGACATGAGTGCACATTCTTCAAGAGCACTCCGGATTAGTCATATCTCCATATATGACTTTCTCACCGACCTGGCTCAACGACTCTTTTATCATTTAACATCTATACACGATGTCTTGTTTACTTTTCACCATTCATTCATCATATAACAATAATACCGAAAAGTCATTCACAAAAAGACTTCTTCCTCGGTATCACATGATTGAAATACACATAACACTAACGGTTGCGCTAAATCATATAGACTATGACGGCAACATCGTTAACAACAAAACACCACATCGTGTGAAGACCCATCATCCATTTAAAACTAACTTTGCAACACCTCGCAAAATCAAACTCAACCCTTTGGAACAGAACATCAACTCCAAAGTCAAACATCTGCACACACAACCGCCATAAATTTTATCAAAAGAGAGGGAAACTCAATCCCAAAAAAAAACTCTTCACTAACCAAATTCACTTATGAAACATTCATAAAAACCAGACTTGTGAAACATCCGCACACCAGACACATTTTCCAAATGACTCCAACTCTAGCCAAACAGAGTTACAGATCAAGGGCTTAACTCAAAAGTTTCCAACACAACCCTTTATGACCATCTGCTTCCTTTTAAAATTAATTCCAAAGATAATTCAGTGCGAACGCGAAAAGGCACGATCGACTCAAAAACTTTGTAAATCCATACTCATAGCACCAACTAAACAAATTAGCCAAAACCAAATATTTGCACCAATTTCTACGACTTTTAGGGAAACTCTGAAACACAGCATATGGAACATCTTGACCGAAAACCCTTCAAAAAGGGCAAACAACCGACCCAGTCCAAAAGCTTTTGAACACAAGCTCAGCATAAAAAGAACCATATCTAGTACTCCACTACGCTTTCCATTAAAGACTTCAATAATCACTATTTACTCCCTGAGAAGCCCCAACACAATTAAACCAAAAGCTTCACAACGAATTCTTCCTCTAGTTACCATTCCTAACACTTTTAATTAGGGTTTATGATGCTTATCAAAAAGGCACCCAACCAATACTGTGTTGACATGATCCCTAGATCAACTGAATCATAATACTTCTTATTCTCTATTGGAGCATAGTACTTCAACAAATCTTTCAGCAAGATCAACATATAAATTTCATACTTCCTATATATTCACGTCTCGACAACCGAACCTTATTCAGTTAAACAACGACTTCAACATGTATATATTATCTCCACAGGGAAGAATTCGTAAGTGAGACTCTAAGTTATACTTTCATTAAGGATAAGACCATTTATCATATTAATTATCCAAAGCTCACTCCATCGCAACATGTTAACATTTTCCTCTATTTAACCATGATTTTCCAACGAGTAATCTAAACAGTTACCACCACTACTTAGTCATCAATAACAACAAATGGGCATGTTCATCAACCAACAACATTTCTTTTAGCTACTCTATTCAAAGGTGATAACAAAAACTACCACCACACAACATACTCCAACTATTTAAAATAGATTGAATACTAACATTAACACTGCCCTTAACAACATCATTAACAAAAAGTCTTATGTCTTCTCAATTGATATCAATACTAGCATTGTAGAGACACAACTGCATACTTCCAAATATACTAGTATTTTGCGACAACATAAATACAACTCTAATCAACTTCCAAATTAAAGCCACTAGTCAACACGATTAATTTCTCTATTAATCCATTAGATTAGAGCATCTTTAAACAACCAGCAAAGTTTCTTTAACAATAACAGCAGTCTACATCATCTTAATGTTTCAACTATGCATCAAGGTTTAAACTTTTAATATTAATAAGGATCATAAGCACTTTTAAAGCAAGGCAACAGATTCTAAGCATGTACTTTAGCACATTCAATCATTCTCGCTAAGAGTAAACTACAACACTAGTAGTCTAGTTATTTTCAAGCTAGAGGTAACACCATCATTGAATTGATTCAACTCACAAATTAACTTAACAATACGTCATCCCATAAACCACATTGGTACATTGTAACACCCCAAAATTTTGCTTTTCTTAAATTCATGTGTGAATTGGCACTTTGGTGAATTTTTGGAATTTTCTGGAATTTATTTGGATTTATTTGGAATTTATTTGAATTTATTCCATTTTGAAATAATTAAAGAATTAAACTTTGCAAATAAAATTTTGTTGGAAATATTTTATTTATGTCCAAAATGATCCAAAGTATTTTCCAGAATTTTTCTGGAATTTTTCTGAGTCTTTTGATATTTTTAATGAATTAAATGAATTTCTGGGAATTATTTTAAATATTAAATCGCTGGAAATTCGAGTTGGGTCAAATCTTGTTCATCCGATCGACCGAGTCCGAGTCCGACTCGAGTCCGACCGCCACGTGACTTGGTTCAACCGCGTCCCGAACCCAACCCTAACCTAGACCGGCCGTTGGATCTAGATCCAACGGCCGTGCGTCTTGCCGCGTCGCGTGAGCGCGTGGACCGTCCGATGCGGAACACGTGGACGGCATCCAGTCGTCGTCCTCGTCCGAATCCAAGCCGGAGAGCTCCGCCGTGACCGAGCGGGACACGGCTAGGGTTCCGAATTCCGCGCAAACGTCGAGGCTATTTAATGACCGGGTTGTCCTCACGAGGTTCTCCTCTCCGCGCCGCACCAAGACCTAAGGTCCTAGCGCGCCCGGCCCGCCATCTTCCGGAATAGCTCACGAAGTTGGTTCGAGGGTTAGCATCGGTTTGTTGCTCGTGTCACCGTCGGCAAGCCGTCTCCGCCGCAACCGAGATGGGATCCGAAGCCCGGCCAGCGCACCCGTGGAGCCATCTCACCTCGCCGGAATCGCGTCCGAATGTCGTTCGGGAGGTTGCCGTCTTCGTCTCCGGCCAGGCCAGCGCCGCCGCGTCACCATCGACCTCGCGAGCTCTGTGCGCCGTCCGATCAAGATCGAACGCACACGGTGAGCCCACGTTCTTTCCCAAACCCCGGAACTTAGATCGGATCTGGACCGTTGGATCAAGATCCAACGGCCCACGATCGCCACGTGCTGGAAACTGTGTTACCCTAGGGTGGATCTAGACCGCTGGATCTAGATCCAACGGCCCTGATCATGCCACGTGGCTCTAGCCGCCGCTGCGGCGCTGGGAGCACGTCACCGACGCGTGTGGGGCTCCGTGTACCGCGCTGCGTTTGCCGTGAGCCCGAGCCACTGACAGGGCAGGGCCCGCCTGTCAGCGACCGTGAGCCGTGGACCGTTTCCACGGTAGACCCGAGCCGAGCGTGGACCAAGTCCATGGACCGGCTGACGTCAGCCAACCAATCAGTGGTTGCCACGTGTCCAGGCTGACGCAATAATTAATTTCCGAAAAAGAAAATGATTTATTAATTCGAAATAATGATTTCAAATTTTGTTTCAAACTTCAAACGCTTATAACTTTTGCGTTTCAACTCCGATTTGAGTGATTCAAATTTCTAAATTTGTATAAAATTGAGACCTACCTAAATATGAATTTTAATTAATTTTTGGACTAAAGTTTTTCTCTGTAAAATTATTTAATTGATTATTTAAACTTAAAATAATCATAACTTTTGCATTTTAACTCCAAATTTGACGATTCCAGTTTCTAAAAATTCATAAAATTATGTTCTCTCTGTTTATTGATTTTATTTGGATGATTGGATACTTTTTGCCTATTGTTTATTCGTGAATTTGCTATTTGCACGCTTTACGAGTAGACGTTGAAGTGCCGGAAGGATTTGAAGGAGAAGTATTGACTCAGGATCCAACTCAAGACCAAGAACAAGTACTTTTTGAAGGCAAGTTGTGCTTTCACCATGTTGATCCTATTTTGAAAATCTATTTTGATTTAACCTATTGCATGCTAGTTCAATTAGAAAATACTTTATTTAAATCTGGGGGTTAGATAAATACCAATTTGCTGTATGACACCTTGATTATTTATATATGTGCCATGACCCTTGTCACCCTAGTTGTGGATTACTAGTTGGACATTATTAAATTGCCAACATGGGTTTTAGACCGTTGTAGTATCTTTGCTTAGACACACTCGTGCTCATGACATGATTTTGGACAATCAAATGTTAATATTGACTTAATGATAAATTGAACCTGTTTTGGAAAGGTATCATGTGATGTTGATGGCACGTGGTGCATGGTAATCAACTTTGGTTTGATAAATAGTTTTTCGACCGGGGCATGTGGCAAGAATGATCAGGTGGGCCAGTTGTGGCATTGGGGATGTTGATTTGGTTCTTCGGGTAGTCTTGCCCTGGTCACCCTAAGGACTTCACCTTGCAAGCCTTTGAACTGAGTCTAACGTGCAACCACATGTCTGTAATGGGACGGACCTAGTTGACTAAGTTGCTAATAACGTACCTGTGGGACCTCAAGAGGTCAACTACACCCTTTGTGTAAGTTGTACGGGGGAGCGTACCGGGGCTGAGGCCAGGTACCCATCTAACGGTTGATTGGCCTAAACTTCGCCTTAGCTAAGGGAAGGGTTAGTGTGCAATAACCGGGGAGGACCACTTGTATTGTTAGAGGTTTCAGAAAGACTTTATTCACTGAACTTCGCCTTTGTGGTGTTTGATCAGTATCTTGTGGGTAAAGTGCATAACCTCTGCAGAGTGTAGAATCTATTCGAATAGCCGTGTCCGCGGTATTGGACATCGCTCGGGAATTACAGTCAAGGGTTAGATTTTCTCAAAAATAACTTGGATTTGAAAGGTTGGGTTGGATTAATAATGATGATGATGAAAATGTGGATTAGGATGGGAAAGATGTTTATTAAACTCCTTGAAAAGTTACCTATGCTATACTTGTTTCTCCGCTTTGAATCTACTTATGTTACTTGTCAAATCTTGTTTCTTTGCAAATATACCTTGAGCCACTCCTTTGTACCAAGCCATGCATATATTATATTAGCTTTGCATTCAGCATGACTTGCCGAGTACCAAGTACTCACCCTTGCCACAATACAACACCGATTGAAGAGGAGACTACACGGCTTTGGAGGAGGAGCTCCAAGAGGATCCGTCTACTTAGGAGCGAGCCCGATCGATTTGCTGTGGTATACTGGATGGCGCCACGAAGTTATTTGATTTTCCGCTGCTACTATTTCTCTCTTAATAAGTTTCGCCCTGCGAGGCGTATATTGTAACTTGACCATAAGGTCGAGTAACCAGTTTGGGTATTTAAATAAAGGTACTTTATTAGTATCGAGTGGTATGATTGTGATATTTACCGATGTTAAGACTGTGTGCACTAGCGTGTTCCTGGACTAGTGCTGAATACACAGAGGGTCCGGATTTGCAAATTCGGGGTCCCGACATACATGCTACATAATATGCTAAACAGCAATTCTTAATAAAGACAAACGATTTCTATCAAAAGACTACTGACTTTGTTTGCAGCATTTTAGTTTTAAAGCCCATCCCAAATTCATAAGGAAACTTGACTCTCAAAATTGCAATGAGACAAACCCAAACTTTGTCATGCAAAAGGAATTCTTCAAAACACTTTTCATTCTCAAAGACTCCCATAAAGGAAAATGGTTGAAAGACAATTTTCTCAACGGAAACCAAGCGACCAAGTAATCCATTTCAAATAAAACCTTAATTTCAAACCCCAAACTTTCACGAAACAAGGAGGATTTTTCAAAGATGATTTCTCAAACCAGTAAAATGACGAAATCAAACACCACTTACTCCTACAAAGCCACAGAACTTCAGCCCTAACAGCCAGGTCTGACACAACTCCGCAATAACTCCTTTAACCTCAGAGAAAGACAAACACAGGAATAAATTTGAATGCTTCTTCCCCATAAAGAAATCAGCAAACTAAGCATTAAAACTGGAAAGGCGCCCAAAAGAAGCGCAACACTAGACTCCTCTTCTTCGTCTTCAACCAAGGAAGACAAAACCACACACCGCATACGGAACAATCCGCGAAAATCCAATACCAAACACTTTTCTTTTTGTTTCCATCAACTAAAACCAAGAAAACCAACCAAGAACGACCATAGAACGATAAAGAACATACGAAGGAATCCACCACCAAACTCTTTTATTTGACTCCAGTCAACTACCCGATCTACGACAGAAAGTGTAAGCACTCGGCACCATAGAACAATGATGGACCTGTACGCAGCAGTATCCTCGGCGCCAAAGGTGGCTTCATCATCAACCTCGTCGTTGTCCACCCTGGTGTCGTCGATTTCGTCCTCAACATCGGAGGCGCTGATGTAACCTCCGTCATCGGTGGCGATGTATGCCCGCTGGCTGGGGCATTCTCTCTTGACGTGGCCAATCCCTTGGCACTTGTGGCAGCGAATTCCCGTCGATGTACGGCCTGTGGAAGCGACGGAGGAGCTATTGGCCGGTGTTGGCGGGGTCGACTTCTTGCTTTATGCGTGGCACGGGTGGGTGGTGCCGTCGCTGCCGGTCGTGTGTTCGGCAAAGGTGGCGTTGCCGCTGGTCAAAAGGTGGAAGAAGGCACTGTCTTTGCTTGTCCCGTAGTCGTTCGGGGCGTTAAGGTGCTACCGGCATTGCTCCTGCTCTTGGTGGCGTCCCTGCAATTCCTTCTCTGCTAACATAGCGAGTTGAAACAAGCGATTGACAGTTGTATATTCTTTATAATCAACAATATCCTGAATTTCTGGACACAACCCACCGTAAAAACGAGCAATTTTATCCTCAGGTTCCTCTACTACCCCACAACGTAACATACCCTTTTGAAGCTCTTGGTAATATTCCTGTACAGTCATACTACCTTGATCTAATCGTTGCAATCTCTTGCGCATATCACGTTGGTAGGAAGGAGGAACAAATCTATTACACATAGCATCTTTTAATCTCGCCCAAGAATCAGGTTGTAAGCGGGCATTTACTAGTTCATTCCACCAGATTATAGCAAAATCTTTAAATTCACTAGTGGCTTGTCTAACCCTATGAATCTCGGGAACTAGATGGGAGTTAAATTTCTGCTCAACCGTGTAACACCCCGGCATTGAATATGCCTGAATGCTACCAAACATAAGCTAAACAACATCTAAATACCACATTTAAACATAAATTCCAGCAAAGGCGCACATGCTAAAAACCGAGATTTCGGCAGCATCTCCTTTGTTTTAACATGGTTTGAAGGAGCAACAACAGTATAGCACTATGGAATATGAGAGCCAACTAAAAACAGCAATAATTAACGACTTAGCAACAATGTAAGTCTAGTTCCAAACATATAATGTCTCCAAGAGTCAAACGAACGAAAAGATTCTCATTTAGCAAAGCTAAGCCTTAAAGCAATGATCATCACACGCAATTTATTATCAACACTAATTGAATGACTTGTGAAATCAAAAGAGTGAAGCTACGTGTGGAAGTGTGACTATTTCCCTTCCCCGCATGCCGGATTCATGGTACCTAAAAGAAAACAACATAAACACAAGCGTGAGTTCATCACTCAGCAAGCATATTGCAATGGACAACAAGAACAATAACATGGCAATAATGTCTCACATCATGTATATCATCTCATTCATGAACACATAACATTATCATCATCATTACGTATGCAATGCAATGCAATGCTCATGTCTCCTTGGAAACTCATACCGGTATGGTTGAGTACACACCCGTCGGTGTGCAACCTCTCCCCCCTTCCATCCCGAAGATGGAGGGTGCCTACTCCTCGCTTCCAAACACCACGTGGATGGAATCACGATGTAGGACTTACTCAATGGCTCTCCGGATTAGTCATAACTTTCTCACCGACCTTCCCCGGACTAGTTATGACTTTCTCACCGCCCGGGCCATGTAACATGCCATGTATGCAATTATGCCAACATCATATTTAACTCGTACATTAACACATGGCATCATAACATAATAAACATGCTCATCATATCATTGGCAATCACTAAAGCATGGCAAGTGATCATATATCATGTAGTCAATTCCATCTATTCTCAACAAGCAACCTACAAATCGGTATCCATTACAACACACTTGCCTCAACCACGAGCAACGGATTGGCGGGAAGTAGAAGGCACTCCCGGGGTCGCACCACCTGCACATAGGTATCAAACACTCACAATCATGTCCACAAAACAGTACGCAAATCCTCATCTACCCCGACATTGCCAACTACTCGCAAAACCTAAAAACAGAGGTTCTGTCCCGTCGGGACAGCAGCCTTCCAAAAGGCATAACTCGGGTTCTAAAATTCCGAATCAATTAAACGAGTACATCCTCGCGTAGCTTAGAAAATTTCCCAACTTTTTCTAGGTATAGGTAAAGACTGATTCGGACTCTAAAGTTGTTTAATCTACAAAATACCGTGATCTGTTCCAATCACGTCACAGATTTTAACACGCTCGGTAAAACAGCCATAACTTTCAAACGGCTGGGCGGAATTTAAATTTCTTTATATCCACGGAAATATAACGAAATTATCTACAACTTCTTCAATGTCCGTACGACCAGATTCCGACTCTAATTTGGCGAAAAACCGAACCCTAGGTCGACTGCTGATGCTGCCCGAAACAGAGAAAGTGGCAACTTCTAGATCTAATCCAATATACTCAATTCCAGTACCACCAATTGATCTAAAAACTTAATAAACACCCTTAGAACAGTACCTAGACCAACCCCATGGATTCCCATGGCCATACCTTTGCCCAACGCACGAAAACCCAATAGATCTCCTCCCGGTTCGCGCGATCTCCTTCCTCGCTCCAATCCCGCCGGATCTCCTCGCCGCGGAGCGCTCCAACGGATGGATCTTTGAGGTGTGGAGGTGGAGAACTCCCCTAGGGGCAGCAAGGGAGGAGGAGAGGTGGTGGAGAGGTGGTGGAGCAATGGGGAGCAATGGGGGAGGTGGAGGCGCCACAAGGAGGAGGTGGGGAGGTGTGGGGGGCGGCTAGGACTTGTGGGGGCGCAAGGGCAGGGGGTGAACGCCTAAAGGGGCTGGGGGAGACCCCCAACTAGGTCTCCTACTCCTATTAGGACTCAAACTCCATCCCACCAAAGCCCACGACCCTTTCCTTTAGGCCCAAACTCCCACAGAAAGGCCCAAAACCCCGGAAACGGCCCAAAAACGGCCCGAAAATGCTATTAAGCCTCCTATCATATGGTTTTAACCTCCAATACCATATTTCATAAAGTTTTTGACCTTAACATTCACATTAAATAATCTCACACCATTCCGTAGTGTCACAAACCGTCATCTCCCAATCTAAGTAAGCATTAGCATCATAAGCTCCAGAAAAGGAAGGGATGGTGAATTTTACCTTAGCGAAAGGATCATCATTGCGGTTCTGGTTATTACCTCCCATACCGTGATGGTTGCGGCGAAGACGGTCATGCAGACGGGCGTCCCATTGAGCAGCACGCTCCCTGGCAGCACATTGCTGCTCATCTTCATCTTCCTCAAAATCACCATCCTCATCGTGGTCGTTGTTGTCGTGGTTGGCGCCGCTGTTGACGGTTGCACCTCCATCAATGGTCGCTGGAGGGCATTTTTCGACGACATCCATCCTCTCGGTGAGGGTGGAAACTCGTCGATCGATGCTCTCAAGGGTCGTGTTCGTCGTCATGGCATGCTCCTTGAACATCATTTTTCTCTCGTCCATCATGGTCGACAATTCTGAATGAAGGATACAGTCTTCGATGGTAACATCGTCATCCTCGTTCCTGCCCTTCTTGCCACCTGCCATGGTTAGCGCAGAAAAGGACAGAAGGAAACACAAACACAAGTGTTATGAGCCCTATGAACTACTAGGTGGGATCTCACGCTCTCAAGCAATCTTACCAAGTTCTTACCCGGTTCTTACCAACACAAATGAGGGACTGCAACCGGTGGTCGGGTTCGTGACACCGTGAGGGTGTGATGAAGCGATTGCAAGGGTCAATAACCTGTGCTGATCGGAAGGATTTATATGTGGAGCTGTAGGAAGGTTATATGGATGGGTGGCACACAATGCAAGAATGAGATAGTAATGCTGAATAAATGTCCAAAGTACTTGCCCGAGTTGCTGGTCTAAATGTGGCCTTAGTCTAGCTGCGGCAGAAAATAAGGAATAAGTAGAGACAAGCAACAAGGCGTCAGAGTATATGAACAGATATCAGAACCGCATCAAACACTTCTATCAGGCACGGTAAAAACACCTACCTACCTTTGCTCCTGCCTTTTTTTAGGCTCTATGCCTCTATGCCTCTTTCACCAATTTTTTTTATTTTTCTTTGATTTTTCTGATATTTTTCCTAGGCTCAGGAGCACAAAGGTAGATAGTACACAAATTTTTAGCCTGAACAGATGTAAGATGAAACAGATATGAAATAAGAAGTGTTTTCCAAAAAGCGTGCTCAAACTTCGGCGGCCGAAAACTCAATCTTCCCGAGCGAATTTCGCAAAAAAAAATTTCGGCGAACCCGACGAAGCTCTGATACCACTTGATGGGTGTAGGGAGATGCCCGAACTTCCGTCAGGTGGAGGATAAGTCGATTAGGCGGCGCGAGACACACACGATCCGGCTTCTTGATCGACACGATCAAAAACCCCTGCAATCGCAGCACCACGCGTCCTCTGGTTATCAACCGTGCGCTGCCCGGTTGACCTCGCCACGAAGGCTAATCCCTACCAATGAATCGAGAACACAAGCAAGAACAAGAAAGATGCAACTGAATTTGAAATTGAGGATGAAGCTCACGAGTTGGGGTCTCACAAACCGATGAACGGCAACACTGTTCAAAAACAGAATTAATCTAAGCAAAACCCAAAGCAAACCCTAGCGGCGGCTACTGGATATAAAGGCTAGGGGATGTCCTAGAAACCCTAGACGTGTCCGTGATGGACTCCAACACGATATATGGGCCAACGGCCCAAATTGGTGACGCATCACCCTGGGACAGATTCTGTCCGCCAGCTTGCAACGTAAATTCCCGTCGACTCCGAAGTCCAAATGACCTGAAACTAGTTCCATTGTAAATTTTATCTCCTTAGCTTTCTATGCATATGTGGATCATCAAAATCGGAGCCTGTTTGTGGCCTGGGCGACGATTTTAGTGAACGCTGCTCCTGGTGGCCGAGGTAGTCGACTCCGAGATGAATTGAACCTCCAACTTGACTTGGACACCCTCCTTGCCTCCCTCCTGGTCCTTGCTGGTTTCCAAGGCCTTCATGGTCCTCTCCAAAGTTCCTAAGTACAAGATAATCAATAATATCATTAGGTAGCATACCATCCTCACAAGTATCTACACGGGCACTTAGGAACGAGCTCACCTGTTGATTCAATTGCCGTGCTCGTGCTCTTGTGATGGGTCCTTGCATCACAACTGGAGGAGGCTCAGTCGTATGCATAGGAGTGATGTCCTCATCACCCTCCATCTTCGGGATGGAAGGGAGGAGAGGGTGCACACCGACGGGTGTGTACTCAACCATACCGGTATGAGTTTCAGGAGACTGTGCATCGCATCGCATTGCATACATGATGATGATGATAATGATATGTGATCATGAATAAGATGATAGACATGATGTGTGTTTGTTGTAGCCATGTAATTTGTTCTTTTGTACCATTGCAATATACTTGCTGAGTGTTGAACTCACGCTTGTGCTTTCTTGTTGTTTTAGGTATCATGAGACCGACATGTGGGGAAGGGAAATAGTCACACTTCTACACGTAGCTTCACTTATTTGTTCCCACAGTTAGTCAATTGGAGTCTTGATAATAAATTAAGTGTGATGCTTATTGATTTATGGTTTAGTTTTGCGATATGAGAGTCTTATTGTTCGTTTGGCTCTTGGAGACATTGAATTCTTGGAATTAGACTTATATTGTTGTCATGCCGTTAATTATTGCTATTTTAGATGCCTCTTATATTGCCATATATTGCTATGCTGTTGTTGTTCCTTCAATTCATGTTAAAACAATGGAGATGCTGCCGAAATTTCAGTTTTTAGCATTCGTGCCTTTGCTGTAATTTACTTGTATTTGTGGTATTTAGAGGTTGCTTAGTCTTTTTTGGTAGCATTCGGACATATTAAATGCCGGGGTGTTACAGTAAGAAGAAGAGTTTTGTGTTGCACGTCTTTTGGTCGCAATTTTTGCTTTGACACCTGGTTTTATTGGTTATTGTGGACTGTCTTGGGGAGGAAACATATGCGGTTGTTGTTCTCCCTATCTAAGAAAAGTGTTGGAGTTTCTCCTTATGCAGACCTTAAGTTGGGTGGAGCTAAGTTTGAATCTTTATCGGAAAAGATTTAGTTGAACATTTGGTTTTCCCTGGTGCATCCTTCTTCCTTTTTGGAAGTATAGATCTTCAGATTTATTGAAGAGTTTTGGGCTATCAAAGTTGGAAATTTGTGAGTTGAGCTCTCCTGCATTTTTGTTAGAGTTTTGTTTTTCTTCCTTACTTGGAAAGGAGAAATTGTTTATCAGTGTTCATTCTTGTTCCTGAGTTGTGGTTATCTTTAAAGTTGAATTGCATCCTGTTCGTCAAGAGTAGGTGACCAAAGAAGGTGTTTAAAAAATTTTGTGTCCGTACTTTGTGGTATGTACCAATGTGGTTTATGGAATGACGTATTGTTAAGTTAATTTGTGAGTTGAAACAATTCAATGTGGTTGTTATCTTTAGCTTGAGAATAAATAGACTACTAGTGTTATAGAGTACTCTATAGAGAGAATGATTAAATGTGTTAATGTACATGCTTAGAATCTGTTGCTTTGCTTTAAAAGTGCTTATGACCCTCGATAATGTTTAAAGTTTTAAACCCTGATGCATAGTTAGAACATTAAGATGATGTAAACTACTCATATTGTTTAAGAAGCTATGCTGGTTGTTTAAAGATGTTCTAATTTAACATGTTAATAGATAAATTTAATCGTGTTGGCTAGTGACTTTAACTTGGAAGTTGATTAGAGTTGCTATTTATGTTGTTGCAAACTATTAGTATATTTGGAAGTATGCAGTCGTGTTCCTACAATGCTAGTATCGATGTCAATTGAGAAGACATAGGATTTGTTGTTAAGAGCATTGTGATGGTTTAACTTATTCAATTTATTTTAAATAGTTGGAGTATGTTGTGTAGTGGCAATTTTGCTATAATCTATGTATAGGGTAGCTAAAAGTAATGTTGTTGCTTGATGATTATGCCCGTTTATTGTTATTGATAACTTAGTAGTGGTGGTAATTGTTTAGATTACATGCTGAAAACCATGGTTAAATAGAGGAAATTACAACATGTTGTGATGGTGTGAACCTTGGATAATTAACATGATGTAGAATTTTATCCTTAACGAATGTATATCTTAGAATCATATTTACGAACTTTTTCTTGTGGAGATGATATTTACTTGTTGAAGTCATTGATTAATTGAATAAGTTTCGATTGTCGAAAAGTTGACGTATGGATGTTATAAAATTGATAGGTTGATCATGCTAAAGTATTTGTTGAAGTATTATGTTTTAAATTTAGAATATGATATTATATGATGTGTTTGTTTGTGGGGATCAGGATGGGGTAGTATTGGTTGGATGTCTTTTTGATAAGCATCATAAACTTTATTTATAAGTGTTGGGAAAAGTAACTAGAGAAAGAATTTGTTATGCAGTTTTTGGTTGAATTATGATGGGGCTCCTCAAGGAGTAGATAGTGATTAATGAAGTCTTTAATGGAAAGAATAGTGGAACACTAGAGGTGGTTGTATCTATGTTGAGCTTGTGTTTAAAACTTTTGGACTGGTTTCGTTGTTTGCTATTTGGGTTGAATGCTTTTGGTCAAGGTGTTCCTTATGTTCTGTTTCAGAGTTTCCCTAAAACTCGTAGTGATTGGTGCCAATATTTGGTTTTGGCCCATTTGTTTAATTTATGCTATGAGTATGGATTTACACCCAAAAGTATTTGAGTGGATCACACTCTTTCGCGTTCACACTGAATTATCTTTGGAATTATTATTTAAAGGAAGCAAATGGACATAGTGGGTTGTTTTGGAAACTCTTGAGCTGAGCATTTAATCTGTAACTCTATTGGCTAGAGTTGGAGTTAGTTGGAAAATGTGTCTGGTGTTTGCGTGTGCTTCAAAAGGTGGATTTCAGGGATGTTTCATCAATGATTTTGTTGGTAAAGTGTTGTTTTTAGAGTGAGCTTCCCTTTCTCTTTGAGATAAATTGTGGAGGTTGTAGGTGCAGATGCTGGACTTGAGATTCTGATGTTCTCTTCCAAAATGTTGATTTTTGTTGAAATGCGTTGTTTTGCAAGTTTAGCTTTCAATTGATGTTGGGTTGTGTTGCGACGTGGTGTTTTACTGTTAACTGTGCTGCCGTCATAGTTTATATGAATTGTCGCAACCATCAATGTTATTTGTGTTTCAATCATGTGATACCGAGGAAGAAGTCTCTTGGTGAATGACTTTTCGGTATTATTGTTACATGATGAATGAATGGTGAAAAGGAAACATGACAACGTTTATGTACAATTAATCATAAAAGAGTCGATGAGCCAGATCGGTGAGAAAGTCATATATGGATATATGTCTAATCCGGAGTGCTCTTGGAAAGTTTGCATTCATGTCATGAATCGAGATTTCCATTGTTTCCTTGTATGAAAAGAAAGGGTGAATAATCTCTGGTGTTTTGGCTCTTGTGTAAGAGATTCAAGTTTTCTTTGCGATTTGGCTTAGGAAAATAAAATGTGTGCTCTTTGGATGTTACCGAATTCTCCCCAAAGTGGTTTTGAGCGCTTTGGGGTTCGAGTTGTTGCATGTGGATCAATAGGGTTCATGGTTTATCGTTGAGTATGCTAAAGATGTATACCCTTAGGCTTGATTACTAAGTGTTAATATGTGAGGGCGAGACCCTCTTAAGAAAGGAGCCGGTTGTGGTTTGGTAAGGTTTTACGCTCCTAGCTTGGGACTAGGTGTCGGACATTAGTGGTATAAGGATGAATTATGATGGAGGTTGATAATGTTTGGGTTTAACCTTTATTAAGAGTATCGATGGGTGGTAGTGTCGGGACCCGAATGTAACACCCCGGCATTTAATATGCCCGAATGCTACCAAACATAGACTAAGCAACCTCTAAATACCACAATTACAAGTAAATTACAGCAAAGGAACAATACTAATACCGAAAATTTCGGCAGCATCTCCTTTGTTTTTCCATGATTCGGAGCAAGAACAAAGTATCACAAGTTATATCATAATGGAAAGCATCTAAAACAGCAATAACATGTGACATAGCAACAATATAAGTCTAGGATAAATCATTCGACCACTTCATGAGCTAAACGAATCAAATAGTAAGACCGAGTACACAATTAAGCAATTCTCCAAGTTTCATGGCAATACTTTCATTATCATGACTCCAAATGATAACACTGTCTAATTTGTGTGGAGCTACGTGTAGATGTGTAGCTAAACCCTTTTTCCCACATGCCGGTTTCATGGTACCTAAGAAAAACAACATAAACACAAGCGTGAGTTCATCACTCAGCAAGTATATTGCAATGGAACAAGAAAACACATTCCACTACCTTCATCACCACTTTTCACATACAACATCATACACATCTCATATTCATAGTTTAAGCATATCATTTACATCATCATAAATCATCCTCATATAACCTCCTCATATAATGCAATGCCATGTAATGCAATGCGATGCACATATCTCCTGGAAACTCATATCGGTATGGTTGAGTACACACCCGTCGGTGTGCACCCTCTCCCCCCTTCCATCCCGAAGATGGAGGGTGCCTACTCCTCGCTTCCGTTCACCGCGGTGAATGGAATCACGATGTAGGACTTACTCATTGGCTCTCCGGATTAGTCATAACTTTCTCACCGACCTTCCTGGACTAGTTATGACTTTCTCACCGCCCGAGCCATGTAATCATGCCATGTATGCAATTATGCCAACATCATAATTAACTCGTACATTAACACATGGCATCATCATGGATACTTGTACATTAACACATGGCATCATCACATAATAAACCTATTCATCATATCAATGGCAAACATTAAAGCATGGCATGTGAACATATCATATATTCAAACTTCAATCTCAATCAATCAAATAACCTACAATCGCTATCCATTACAATACACTTGCCTCAACCACGGGCGACGGATTGGCGAGAAGTAGAAGGCCCTCCCGGGGTCACACCACCTGCACATAGGGACCACACACTCACAATCAAGCCCACAAAACAGTACGCAAACCCTCATCTACCCTGACATTGCCAACTACTCGCAAAACCCAAAAACAGCGGTTCTGTCCCGTCGGGACAGCAGCCTTCCAAAAGGCATAACTCGGGTTCTAAGACTCCGAATCAATTAAACGAGTACATCCTCGCGTAGCTTAGGAAATTTCCTAACTTTTTCAAGGTATATGGAAAGACTGATTCGGACTCTAAGGTTGTTTAATCTACAAAATACCGAGATCTATTCCAATCACGTCACAGATTTTAACACGCTCGGTAAAACAGCCATAACTTTCAAACGGCTGATCGGAATTTAACGGTCTTTATGCCCACTGAAAGGTATTGAAATTACATACAACTTCTTCAACAGGCGGACGTCCAAATTCGGAATCTAAATTGGCGAAAAACCAAACCCTAGGTCGACTGCTCATTCTGTCCGAAACAGAGGACGTGGCAACATCTAGATCTAATCCAATCTACTCAAATCCAGCACCACTAATTGATCTAAAAACATGATAAACACCCTTAGAACAGTACCTAGACCAACCCCAAGGATTCCCATGGCCATACCTTTGCCCAACGCATGAAACTGAATGGATCTCCACCCGATTCGCTCCTCGCTCCTCGCTCCTCGCTTCCAATGGATGGATCCTCGAGGTGCAGGGGTGGGGAGGATACCCTAGGGAATCAAGGGGGTGGAGGAGAGGTGGTGGAGAGGTGGGGAGCAATGGGGGCAAGGGGGTGGGGGCACACGGCCAAGGGGTGGGGGTGGGCGGCTAGGGCAAGGGAGGTGGAGGTGGGGGCGCAAGGAGGGCAGGGGGAGGCCTCTTTTACCAGCCCACACAAGTCTCATAGTCTTAAATGGACTCATACTCCATCCCACCAAAGCCCACAACCCTTCCCCCTAGGCCCAAAACTCCCCGGAAAGGCCAAAACTCCCGGAAACGGCCTAGAAACGCAATTAAACCTCATACCATATGGTTTTAACCTCCAATTCCATATTTCATAATGTTTTTGACCTCATCATGCACCATTTATAAGGTTACAACACTCCGTGGTGTCACATCACTTCATAAGGCCCAAAAACGCGAGTAAACCTCAAACCGTAAGGTTTTATTCTCTAATTTCACATTTTATAATGTCACACCAAACCATAGTGTCACATTCTACCCCCCTTCAACAGGATTCGACCTCGAATCCGAAGGACGCCAAAATCAACAACAAAGTCCCCAAGGGACAAAAGGCTTCTCTACAGCACAAAACATTCGCACAACGACTAAAACCGGAACAAACGACAAACGAGTTGACAAAACCAACACTTAGCGAAAAAGTGTTGATATAGCTCAACTAAGGGCAACCGCTCATAGTTCGACCTTCACTTCAATTCCCAAACAGAATCTGCATTCCAACCACAAAGGGCTCCATCAACCCAAAACGCTCGAATCCTCACGACAAACACTTCACACTTCTATCACAACCAACCTGACTACCACACTCCATTAAACTCAACATGACATAATCAAAGCAAGTCACAATTCCTTTAACGACCTCTCTACATTCCCGAAAATTTCCATCGAGGGGAATAACTCATTAAGGCACACTTGCCGTTCCGATACACGATCATACTAACATTTCATTCCATCCTCTCCCAGGCAAGACTCAAATCCAAGAACAACTAGTGAAGACAATTGCTCACGGCAGGACAATTATCACCGAACTACCGTCAACTGCACTTCCACCATCGCTACTCTTAATAAAGGTTAAACCCATACATCATCAACCTCCATCACAAACCACCCTTATACCACTAAGGTTCGACACCTAGCCCCAAGCTAGGATCGTAAAACCTTACCAAACCACAATTGGTTCCTTTCTTAAGAGGGTCTCGCCCTCACACAAAAACACTTAGCTATCAAGCCCAAGTGGACCACACACGACAACTCAAACCCAAAGCGTTAACAACCATTTTTTGGAAATAATTCGGCAACATCCAAGCCAAGTCACAAAGGAAGCACAAATCTCCTACACCACAACCAACATACCAGAAATTCTTCATTCTTTCATACTAGAAAGAAATGGACATCTCGATTCATGACATGAATGCACACTCTTCAAGAGCACTCCGGATTAGTCATATCTCCATATATGACTTTCTCACCGACCTGGCTCAACGGCTCTTTTATTATTTAACATCTAAAAACGATGTCATGTTTACTTTTCACCATTCATTCTTCATGTAACAACAATACCGAATAATCATTCACCAAACGACTACTTCCTCGTATCACAAGTTTGAAACACACATAACATTGACGGCAACACCATTAACCGCAAAACACCACGTCGGGTCAGAACCCACCAACGATAGATAGCTAAACTTGCAGAACATCGCATTTTAACCAAAATCAACATTTTGGAAAAGAACATCGACTCCAAAGTCAAACATATGCACTAACAACCGCCATGAATTTTTTCAAAGAGAAAAGGAAACTCATTTTCAAAAGAGAACACTTCACTAACAGCATCGCCGATGAAACATCCACGAAAACCACTTTTTGAAGCACTTGCAAACTCTACACAGATTTTTTTTCCAAATAACTCCAACTCTAGCAAAGAAAAGATTACAAATTAAACCTCGTGAGTTTTCCAACATAACCCTCTATGTCCATTTCTTTCCTTTAAAATTTATTCCAAAGATAATTCAGGGTGCACGCGAACAGTGCGATCCACTCAAAAACTTTTGGGGTGTAAATCCATACTCATAGCACCAACTAAACAAATTAGCCAAAACCAAATATTTGCACCAATTTCTACGAGTTTTAGGGAAACTCTGAAACACAACATATGTTTTGCAAGTTTAACTTTCAATTGATGTTGGGTTGTGTTGCGACGTGGTGTTTTACTGTTAACTGTGCTGCCGTCATAGTTTATATGAATTGTCGCAACCATCGATGTTATTTGTGTTTCAATCTGTAGGATCGAAGTATACGAATATAGCAATCAGAGGGGGGGTGAATGAAACCTTTGGATGCAGCAAAAGCTAAAAGGATTCTAATGGCTTCAATTCTAGCAACAGGAGCAAAGGTTTCATCAAAATCTAAGCCTTCAATTTGAGTGTAACCTTGAGCAACCAATCTAGCCTTGTTTCTAACAACAACACCATCCTCACTTTGTTTATTTTTGAAAACCCATCTAGTTCCAATAACATTAAAATCTGGAGGTGGTGAGACAAGTTTCCGAACTTTATTTCGTTCAAAATTCTCTAATTCTTCATGCATGGCATTGATCCAAGATTCGTCAGATAATGCATGAGATATATCTTTGGGTTCAAAGGAAGCAACTAAAGCAGAATGAGCATGAGTGTCAGAATGAATAAACCTGGATCGAGTGACTCTCTCATTTAGGTCTCCAATCATTTGTTCAGATGGATGTTTTCTGAATGTGCAAGGAAGCATTGGCTTTTGAGACTTCTCCTTCTCCTTCTTCATTTTCAGCATGTACAGATGATGTTGTAGCTTGAGGATGGTTAGCTGTAGGTGATGTAGTAGTAGGTGCCAAAGGTGCTACAGCTTGTTGTGCATTAGAAAGAGTCAAGACCTCATCTTCAACATCATCATTATCTTCAAAGATTTTCTCCCCCTGAACATATGCGTCTGCACTGCATTGCTTGGACTAGTGCCTGGACTAGCCTCATCAAAAGTAACTTCACAAGTTTCCACAATTTTGTTAGTCTCCAAAACAAGCACACGATAGCCACGAGTATGAGCAGGATATCCAAGAAAAATGCCATCAGTTGATCTAGCTTCAAATTTATCAAGATTTCCAGATTTCAAGACAAAGCATTTGCATCCAAAAACCCTAAAGTGAGAAACAGTAGGCCTATGTCCAAACCGAAGCTCATATGGAGTCTTACCCAATTTTGATCTAAAAAACACACGGTTTGAAACATAACATGCAGTTGAAATCGCTTCAGCCCAAAAGTTTCTAGGAGTATGATATTCATCTAACATGGTTCTAGCCATCTCAACCAATGTTCTGTTTTCCTTTCAACTACACCATTCTCGTTGAGGCACTCTAGGTGATGAAAATTGATGATCAATTCCTTTTCAAGACAAAAGAGATCAAAAGAAGCATTTTTGAATTCAGTTCCATTATCACTTCTAATAGCTTTGAGAGCTCTGGATGATCAATAGAAAGCCTAAGAACAAGACTTCTAAAATGACTAAAGGCCTCATCCTTAGATGCCATAAAGTATACCCAAGAGTATCTAGAAAAATCATCAACAATCACAAGCACATACCATTTGCCTCCAAAGGATTGAACTCGAGATGGTCCAATCAGTATCAAGATGTAGAAGCGGTCCCGGAGCGTTGGTCATCACCATGGTAAGAGGTGGATGTGAACCTGCAATCATCTTACCATGTCTACAAGAAGAACATACTAGATTGCTATCACCCTTAAGCTTAGGCAAGCCACGTATGAGATCTAAACCACTTACACGAGTAAGATGATCAAAACCAACATGACCAAGTCTACGATGCCAAAAGAATAAATCTTTAGAAACATTGGCAATTAGACAACTATGTTTAGAAGAAGGTGATGCATCAAAATCAGCTTTAAAAACTCTTCCAAAACGAGAAATCTTGAACACAAGATCACCTGAAGCATCTAGCACTTTGCATTCATTTTTCTTAAAGCTTATCTCAAGATCTTCATCAAGCATTTGTGAGACAGAAAGCAAGTTATATTTCAAGTTTTCAACAAGAGCCACATCCTTGAACATAAACTTGTCACTTACCTTTACTGTACCTTTTGCCACAACAGAAGAGGAAGAAGCATCTCCAAAAGTAACACTTTCAGCACGAGATGCACGAGTGAGGGAGGAGAACCAATTCTTATCACCGGACATGTGGCGTGAGCATCCGGAATCCACTAGCCATATGTTCTCCTTCCTTGCGCGAGAAGCCTACATAGCAAAACATGTCGAGGCCTCAGATCGGGTTAGGAATGAGATTTTTGGGAATCCAAGATCTTGAGACACACGACGCACAACAAGAGGTACAACACGATAATTTTTATGCACAAAATCAGATTTGCCTTTTCCCATGTTTGTAGGAATGTAAGGTGTTTTCATCACTCTAGGCGCATAAAAATGTGCTTTGCTGAAATTTGACCTAGCCTCGCTTCTTTCCCTCTTTGTTGTTTGGCTAGTCTAAAGCAATAATCTACTAAGTGTCCATCTCTACCACAATGAGTGCAAGTGTACTTGACATGATGTTTAGCTTTAACAAGAAAGGCACATTTTGCTTTCATCATAGTAGAGGATAAAAACCAAAGCAGATTGAAAAGCAATTTTCTTAGGCTCATTAGATAACTCAATTTTACAAGGAGCCTGAACAACAAAGGCGAGGTTTAGTTTCATATGTGGCATAAGGATCAAAACCTAAACCTCTCTTGTTTGTGCTAACCTTAGATTGATCCAAGATCATGTTCAACTTTTTCTTGCCATTAGTGAATCGTTCCAAAGAGTTTTGCAGGTAATCAACTTTCTTAGCAAGAATTAAACAATTATTGCAGGGAACATCTATTTTTCCTTTTTGCTTGCGACAAGTTGAGCATGAGAGAATTTCATGTGAAAGCAGATTATCAGTCAATTGAGAAACCCTAGCATTTGCATCTTTCAGTTTTAATTCAAGAGTTGAGCATTTAGAACATGAAGTTGAACTATGCAAATCATCAGTGGAACAGCTAGCATGTACAACATGTTTCTCATTTTTCTCATTTAGATGTAACAAAAGAGCATGTTCTTTTCTAAGAAAGGTGAGCTCATTGTAAATTAAGTCACATGATTTGCAAGTATCATCACTAGGAATCAAAGTCTTAAGTCTAGTAATTTCAGCATTCAATGATTCAATAATGAAATCATGTTTCTTAATTTTCTTATCACGTTTGTCAAGCAATTTTCCAAGATGAGCAACAGCAATAGCTAATTCATCATAAGAGGGATCTACCTCATTGAAGTCATTTGTCGTGGTCGCCCTCAGTGAAGCTATCCTTGCTGCTTGCCATGAGACATAATCCTATCAAATCATGCTTGCTTGGAGTTGTTTCATCTTCGCTGCTCTCCGAGTCCACATCGCTTCAAATTGACTTGTTCAAGAGCGGAAAGAACTCGTGAACCACCTTGCTGGTTGATGAAGCTCTTCTTCTTCCTATCATTTGACGAGAACCTTTTCTTCTCATTCCTTCTGTCGTTGTCCTTCTCCTCCTTTGATGTTTTTCCTGCAAGCTTAGGACAATTTGTGCGAATATGGTTGAGGTCACCACACTCATAGCATCTTGGAGGACCACCTCTCTTTCTCATTCTCACATTCTCGCAAAGCTTTGTTAAAGCGAGAAGAGAGTAGTGCCAGATCTTCTTCAGAAACTCTTCAAGTTGCTCATCTGTTAAAGAAGACATGGAAGACAAGGCAAAGCTAGAAGAAGAATTTGCATTTGACATGTTAGGGTTAGAGATCAAAGCAATTGATTTAATGTTACCCTTCCTGGCAAGAACATCCAACTCATGAGTTTTCAACTTAGAGTAAAGAACATCTAATGTGAGTGTGCTCATGGTAGTAGATTCTTGTATAGATGTTACTTTCATCTCCCACACTGACATGTCCAAAGCACTAAGCAATTGTCGAGCATTTTCAGCATCAGTGTAGCTAACTCCAACAGCACGTAGATTGCTAAGAATTTTATTGAAACGTGCAAAGAAGTCATCTATAGATTCACTAGGTTTCATCTCAAAACGCATGTATTCTTTTTTGTAAATATCTTGGCGAACCTCTTTGACAGTGTTAGAACCCTCATGGTAATCACAAAGAGATTTCCATACCTCATATGCGGATCGAAGATGAACCACGCGATCAAAGTCGCTGCGTCCCAAGCCTTGGATGATCAAGTTGCGCGCCTTGCTATTTGCTTCAACATGTGTGCGATTGGTGTCGTTGACGTTGTCGTTTGCAGGGACTTCATATGGCTTGTAGACCTTCTCCCAAATTGCGAATCCCTGAGCTTGGATGAACGCCTCCATCTTGGCCTTCCAAAACTGAAAATCAACACCATTGAACACACAAGGTTTTGTTGAATAATGATCCATTGATCTAATCACCGATTAAGATAGATTAGAAAAACCTTACTCTGATACCACTTGTAGGATCGAAGTATACGAATATAGCAATCAGAGGGGGGGTGAATGATTGTGCGGAAACTAAAACCAAATTCTTGATCTATTAAAAGTTCACCCCAAAACAGAACCAAATAATTGCCTCGTTTTCGACAAAAACAGAATGATAGTGGTTTAGTAAAACGCGAATTCCTGGAGATCCAACTGTCGGAACGATCTGAAATTTGGACACAAGAAACTAGATTCCAATACGAATCAAACCCAAAAAGAATCAGCTCGATCGGACTTATGGATCAAAAGTTATGAGCTTCGCAAGCTTGCTGATCCAGAACTTGACGAGAATCAATCTAATCAAAACTTCAAGGCGAAACAAGATCTTCAAAAGATTAATCAACTAGACTTTGAGAAACTCTAAATCAATACCCTACAACGGTTTTTGATGGATCAAATCAAGATGAAACTCAACGATCAAAAAACCAATCTAGAATTAGAACAAGCATGCAAACAAGAACCAAAACAGAAAACACTGTAGCGACGTGGTTACTGTAGCACGCAAAAATCTTGGAAGAATTGATCTTTATTTCTTTTGTATAAAATACTCTCATCAAAAGAGTACAAACCCTAAAACCAAGCTGAAGGCTTGATGCGCTCAGCTCTACTTGATTGGATGCCCTTCAACAGGAGACACCCCTCCTATTTAAAGGAGCAAAACACAAGGAGTTCTGAATACAATTCCTAATCTAGAAGGAGTCCGTATTCAACACAACTCCTCTTGGCCCAACCTGGCCGAATACAACTCTTGCACGCGTATGGCAACCCTACCATACTCACGTGACTAACACTTTGCACGCGTATGGCCACCTGCCATACTCACGTGACTAACACTTTGCACGCGAATGACCTCCTGCCATTCTCACGTGACTAACCATTCTTCATGTGCACCATTATCTTAGCCCGAACGTCCCGCATGACATCCTTGACCACCAAGACCTCAGTTCCTCCCTGAACCTAGTCCCGAACCTCAGCTCCTCCATGAACCTAGTTCCGGTCCCGTCATCGACCACGTTCGTCTTCGAGCAATACCTGCACATGAACAAACCACAAAATAATTCCGAGCACAAGTCCACGACTTGACTCACATTAATCCATGCAACTACTCACACGAGCATTGCATAAAATCCACTTCAAAATAAGCATCATGAAATTCTCACAAATTTCATAATCTCAAAATCAAAATCAAAATTCAATCTCAAAATCACTCAAAAACCCATTCACGACGGACCAAAAAATTTGGTCCGGCGTACATGTAAAACTTACTGTTTTTCAATAACTTGGTTTGGCACAACAACCTTCAAAAACACATTTACGACGGCACCAAAAAAGTTGGTGCCTGTCGCATATGGGAAAACGAGGTTGTCAAAAGCATGTTTACAAAGGACCAAAAAAGTTGGTCTGTCGTACATGGGAGAATGAGGTTGTCAAAAGCATGTTTACAAAGGACCAAGAAAGTTGGTCTGTTGTACATGGGAGAATGAGGTTGTCAAAAGCATGTTTACAAAGGACCAAGAAAGTTGGTCCGTTGTACATGGGAGAATGAGGTTGTCAAAAGCATGTTTACAAAGGACCAAGAAAGTTGGTCCGTTGTACATGGGAGAATGAGGTTGTCAAAAGCATGTTTACAAAGGACCAAGAAAGTTGGTCCGTTGTACATGGGAGAATGAGGTTGTCAAAAACATGTTTACAAAGGACCAAAAAAGTTGGTCCGTTGTACATGGGAAACTTACTGTTTTCTTTAAGTTTGGTCCGGCGCCAAAGCGAAACTTACTGTTTCTTGTCAAATTGTCACAACACATGAACAAGCACATTTTTGCAAATTCAATTCTAAGCCAATTTTTTAGCATATGATTTCACACAATCATGTGATACCGAGGAAGAAGTCTCTTGGTGAATGACTTTTCGGTATTGTTGTTACATGATGAATGAATGGTGAAAAGGAAACATGACAACGTTTATGTACAATTAATCATGAAAGAGTCGATGAGCCAGATCGGTGAGAAAGTCATATATGGATATATGTCTAATCCGGAGTGCTCTTGGAAAGTTTGCATTCATGTCATGAATCGAGATTTCCATTGTTTTCTTGTATGAAAAGAAAGGGTGAATAATCTCTGGTGTTTTGGCTCTGGTGTAAGAGATTCAAGTTTTCTTTGCAATTTGGCTTAGGAAAATAAAATGTGTGCTCTTTGGATGTTACCGAATTCTTCCCAAAGTGGTTTTGAGCGCTTTGGGGTTCGAGTTGTTGCATGTGGATCAATAGGGTTCATGGTTTATCGTTGAGTATGCTAAAGATGTATACCCTTAGGCTTGATTACTAAGTGTTAATATGTGAGGGCGAGACCCTCTTAAGAAAGGAGCTGATTGTGGTTTGGTAAGGTGTTACGCTCCTAGCTTGGGACTAGGTGTCGGACATTAGTGGTATAAGGATGAATTATGATGGAGGTTGATAATGTTTGGGTTTAACCTTTATTAAGAGTATCGATGGGTGGTAGTGTCAGGACCCGAATGTAACACCCCGGCATTTAATATGCCCGAATGCTACCAAACATAGACTAAGCAACCTCTAAATACCACAATTACAAGTAAATTACAGCAAAGGAACAATACTAATACCGAAAATTTCGGCAGCATCTCCTTTGTTTTTCCATGATTCGGAACAACAACAAAGTATCACAAGTTATATCATAATGGAAAGCATCTAAAACTGCAAAAACATGTGACATAGCAACAATATAAGTTTAGCATAAATCATTCGACCACTTCATGAGCTAAACGAATCAAATAGTAAGACCGAGCACACAGTTAAGGAATTCTCCAAGTTTCATGGCAATACTTTCATTATCATGACTCCAAATGATAACACTGTCTAATTTGTGTGGAGATACGTGTAGATGTGTAGCTAAACCCTTTTTCCCGCATGCTGGTTTCATGGTACCTAAGAAAAATAACATAAACACAAGCGTGAGTTCATCACTCAGCAAGTATATTCCAATGGAACAAGAAAACACATTCCAGTACCTTCATCACCACTTTTCACATACAACATCATACACATCTCATATTCATAGTGTAAGCATATCATTTACATCATCATAAATCATCCTCATATAACCTCCTCATATAATGCAATGCCATGTAATGCAATGCGATGCACATATCTCCTGGAAACTCATACCGGTATGGTTGAGTACACACCCGTCGGTGTGCACCCTCTCCCCCCTTCCATCCCGAAGATGGAGGGTGCCTACTCCTCGCTTCCGTTCACCGCGGTGAATGGAATCACGATGTAGGACCTACTCATTGGCTCTCGGATTAGTCATAACTTTCTCACCGACCTTCCCGGACTAGTTATGACTTTCTCACCGCCCGGGCCATGTAATCATGCCCTGTATGCAATTATGCCAACATCATAATTAACTCGTACATTAACACATGGCATCATCATGGATACTTGTACATTAACACATGGCATCATCACATAATAAACCTATTCATCATATCAATGGCAAACATTAAAGCATGGCATGTGAACATATCATATATTCAAACTTCAATCTCAATCAATCAAATAACCTACAATCGCTATCCATTACAATACACTTGCCTCAACCACAGGCGACGGATTGGCAAGAAGTAGAAGTCCCTCCCGGGGTCACACCACCTGCACATAGGGACCACACACTCACAATCAAGCCCACAAAATAGTACTCAAACCCTCATATACCCTGACATTGCCAACTACTCGCAAAACCCGAAAACAGCGGTTCTGTCCCGTCGGGACAGCAGCCTTCCAAAAGGCATAACTCGGGTTCTAAAACTCCGACTCAATTAAACGAGTACATCCTCGCATTGCTTAGGAAATTTCCCAACTTTTTCGAGGTATATGGAAAGACTGATTCGGACTCTAAGTTTGTTTAATCTACAAAATATCGAGATCTATTCCAATCACGTCATAGATTTTAACACGCTCGGTAAAACAGCCATAACTTTCAAACGGCTGATCGAAATTTAACGTTCTTTATACCCACAGAAAGGTATTGAAATTACCTACAACTTCTTCAACAGGCGGACGTCCAAATTCGGAATCTAAATTGGCGAAAAACCGAACCCTAGGTCGACTGCTCATGCTGTCCAAAACAGAGGACGTGGCAACATCTAGATCTAATCAAATCTACTCAAATCCAGCACCACTAATTGATCTAAAAACATGATAAACACCCTTAGAATAGTACCTAGACCAACCCCAAGGATTCCCATGGCCATACCTTTGCCCAACGCACGAAACTGAATGGATCTCCACCCGATTCGCTCCTCGCTCCTCGCTTCCAATTGATGGATCCTCGAGGTGCAGGGGTGGGGAGGCTACCCTAGGGCAGCAAGGGGGTGGAGGAGAGGTGGTGGAGAGGTGGGGAGCAATGGGGTCAAGGGGGTGGGGGCGCACGGCCAAGGGGTGGGGGTGGGCGGCTAGGGCAATGGAGGTGGAGGTGGGGGCGCAAGGAGGGCAGGGGGATGCCCCTTTTACCAGCCCACACAAGTCTCCTAGTCCTAAATGGACTCATACTCCATCCCACCAAAGCCCACAACCCTTCCCCCTAGGCCCAAAACTCCCCGGAAAGGCCAAAACTCCCGGAAACGGCCCGGAAACGCAATTAAACCTCATACCATATGGTTTTAACCTCCAATTCCATATTTCATAATGTTTTTGACCTCATCATGCACCATTTATAAGGTTACGACACTCCGTGGTGTCACATCACTTCATAAGGCCCAAAAACGCGAGTAAACCTCAAACCGTAAGGTTTTATTCTCTAATTTCATATTTTATAATGTCACACCATACCGTAGTGTCACACCGAATTTGCAAATCCGGACCCTCTGTGTTTTCAACACTAGTCCAGGATCACGCTAGTGCACACAGTCTCAACATCGGTAAATATCACAATCATACTCATCAAAATAATAAAGTACTTTAATTAACATAACCAAACTGGTTGCTCGAACTTATGGTTAAATTACAAGAGTATGCCACACAGTGCGAAAACTTATTAAAGGCAATAAATTGCAGCGGAATAAAAGCATCAACGTGGCGCCATCCAGTATACCACAGGCAACTGACTAGGCTCGCCCCTAGTTCGTCGGCTCCCCCTGGAAATCCTCCTCCAAGGCTGGTGTAGATTCTTCTTCGACTGATGATTGTATTGCGGCAAGGGTGAGTACTTGGTACTCAACAAGTCATGCACATAATGCAGCTAATATTCTATATGCAAGGCTTATTACAAAGGATAGGCTAACAGGTACATTTGCAGTAAAACAGCATTTAACAGGTAGCATAAGTAGATTCGAAAGCGGTAAAGGCTAGTATAATATCGATAACTTTTCCAGGAGTTAATTAAACACTTTCCCTTTCCTAATCCACATTTCCATCAACGTCATCAATAAACCCAACCAAACTTTTCAAGTCCAAGCTGTTTTCAAGAAAGTGTAACCCTTGACTGTAATCGCCGAGCAATGTCCAATGTCGTGGACTCGGCTATTCGAATAGGTTGTACACTACAGAGATTATGCACTTTACCCACAAGATACAGTCAAACACCACAAAGGTGAGTGATCGTAACAAAGCATTTCAGAGACCGCAAACTATACAAGTGAACCTATCCGGTTTTTGCCATACCATCCCTTCCCTTAACAGAGGCGAAGTATGGGACCGACATACTGTTGGACGGTGTGAGGAGCCGCCTAGACCGTCCTCGAGTTATTTGAATGCTCGATCGTCCTCATCGGGTTTGGAGGCTAGCAACGGATCGCCGATGGCACTCGCAATGTTAGCACCCAAGCCCAATTGAGACAACAGTAAAACCATTCGAATAACTCAACAACAATCCCGGTATTCCCCTGGTATGTGACCCGAAGCTCGCCCATGATCGCCCCGCATACCGGTTTCCATTGCCATATCAACTCAATTTGCATAAAGGGGGCAACGAGCTCAAAACCCCACAACCAAACGCGCGGCACGGAAGCACAACAACCAACTCACTCACGCGCGAAGACGGAACCCGACAATAGAACACAAACTAACCCAAAACAACACCACGATAACCACCAAGTAATGAAATCACCACGAACAAAAGTAACAAACGCGACATGACACGAATACGGTAGTACACTAAAGTTCGACAACAAAAGTAACCAAATGTTCAAGTATAGACACGACATAGTTTGAGACTAACTGTAAAACAAAATGGACACACGACTACTAAGTTAAAACAAAAGTACGACATCTCCGGAAGTGTCCTGCCCCCGAACACTTCCGGGCGTAAGCAGCGTCGCCAGTAGCCTCTACACGGTGCCTCGCCCGGTCACCGAGAGGCAGTACGGACAGAACTCACATCCGTCCTGATCCTCACCTGAAAACCACAAAGCAGAAGCTTGAGTACGAAAGATACTCGCAAGACTTACCCGTGGTCCATATATGACCAACTCGAAGGAATATGCATTTGGATGTAGCAAGGAATAAGCTTAAGGTAAAAGTGCTGAAAAGCTTAACTTTGTTGCATAATGACATTCCACTACTCCATTCACAAATTTTATAGCACTTATGGACATCACCTATTACTAGAGTGAAATCTGAAACTAAACATTTAAAGTAAAGCAAGTAACATCATGAACAATACCATTATCAACATACCATCTAGCATCAAGTTTAAGTTATTACTACGTTGAAATGTGCAATGACCAAGCGTGCTCATATCCGAGAGCGCGGCAATTCGAATCGTTTACTCACGCTACTGTAACATCCCAAAAATTGCTTTTAATATATTTAGTGTGTTTCTGGAATATTTGTAATTTTTCGAAATTTACTGGGAAGCCTCGCGAGTAATTCGGAGTCAAGTTTATTGTATTAATCAAGTTAAATAAAGATCCTGCATGTTCGAATAGGCGTAAAATCTAAAATTTTGTTTATAATTAAGATAATAGGTAGACGAGAGTGTTCGCTTCAAATATTTTTGAAAAACATGTTTTATAACGTAAGTCGTTGATTTTATAAAAATCGGTACAGGTGTCTGATTCACGAAAAGAATTTTCGCGGAAAATCTACACGTCGAAAAATCACGAAACCCACTTCGTTAGGTTCCAAATAGTTCCTAGTATTTCAGAGCAATTTTTCAGATTTTTAGAACCCCTCTGTTTTTTTTTCTTCTTTCTAAACTCGTTGAGTACGTATAGGCGTGTGTGTATATACATATATGTCTATCCGTGCTGCTTTTGTGTTTGTGTGAATCAAGGGTGTGCTAATTCCTTCCAAGCTGTTTCACGTAGCATGCAATCCCATAAATTCCTCCAACCGTTACTACTAATCACCACTCCTTCCATTATTTCCTCTAAGCCATTCCCATTTTCTCATTCAACTGCTCTCAGACGCGTCAAGTTTCGACCAAATGCATGTGGTCACTATTTTCTTTCCTTTCTCATGCAAGTAGTAACGTGGCTATTAATTGCTTTCATTTCCTTTCAAACGTGAGCAGTAACGCCTATGCATGACGCTGGCGTTCGGGATTTTTTTCTGGACGTTTTGCTTGCAGCCGTTTTGTTTCTCAGCCATTTCACCTCTAAAGCAAGCCGTTACTAGTCCATTACGTACTCCAGCCATTCCATTTTGTGGCCATGCAAGTCCGTTCATTTCCTAAAGCTATGCACGAATGATCCTCTCTCCAAGCCGTTTTTATTTTCTGCAAGGCATATAGTAACCAGTACACACGCATGAACTTTTTCCTCTCCCAATCGTTTCCATTTTCTAGCTTTGCTGAGTAAATCATCCCGCTGCTCCATTTCATCTCTAGCCATTCCTTCATTCCAGCCGATTTCATCTTTAGCCATTTCTATTTTCTTCAATCGCCGTCGTCGCCGCCTTTGTCGTCGCCGTCGCCAACACCGTCGTTGTCATCGCCGCAGTCTCACCGTCGTCGCTGCCGCCATCGCCGCAGTCTCGCCGTCGTCGCTGCCGTCGTCTCATTGTCGTCGCTGCCGTCGTCTCGCTGTCGCCGTTGGTCGCCGCCGTCGCCGCCGTCGCCGGTGCACTTTCTTGGACACTTTCTCCTGCGTCGACGGTCTGCACTACTGCCTCCGCCGACCGGTAGTCCCTCATCTCTCTTACACGCGCTCTGTTCCTATTTTTATCTCGTTTATATATTCGCGTAGGTATATATATACTTAGGTATATAGTTGAATAGACGCGTATATCCATGTATATACAATACTCGCTAGGCGCATGCTTGTGTAATAGCCGTAGTCGCCATCCCCGCCGTCGCCGTCGACTAATTCTGGTTAACTGTGTTCGCTGCCGCCGTGGACATCGCCGCCAGTACATCCCTCAGCCTCGCCATCCCCTGCGTCACCGCTGCTGTTACATCCATACCGGTGCGCTTTCCGACCACGCCACCGCCTGCGCCGACGATCTGCGCTACCGCCGCCGACGAGTCCGCCACATCGCGCCGCCTGGACCGGCCGGTTAGCCCTCTTATCACTTCCTCCGTGCGCCATTGTCAAAGAAACAGGAGCCTGTTCATTTTTTCGAGAAAATCAAGCCCTCCATTCGTGAAGAACGCCAACAAAGAGTGTACAAAGTGATAATAGTAAAAACGTAATCGAACTGGAAACTCAATTGTACATGCATTTTTCCCCAAATTGTGAAATTTGTCATTTTGGCTACAAATTCGTTATAAGTCCAAATCACTTGCAACAAATTTTGTTAATTAGTAAATATTAATACCATTCTACAGTAATTTTTGTGAAATTTTACAATTAAATTTATCTTTGTTAAACTATTCATGAAAGTCCAAATTTGTGAGTTTCATAGCCCCTGAACTATACGTCCAAAAATTCCAAAATAAATTTTATAAACCTTAGAAAATGCTAAACTAATTATCTGGAAGTTTTCGTGAAATTCCAAACTAGTTTGATTTGTAGTATTTTCCTGAATGTTTGTTTGTACGTGGTTTTGCGTGTTTATCTGGTTCTTTATCTGTTGCGCGTAGACGTCGAACTGTGTGAGGGAGTTGATTCCGAGGAACAAGCTCAAGATCAAGATATAGACCAAGACCAGCTGATATTTGAAGGCAAGTTGTGCTTTGACCATATTGCTCCTAGTTTTTGAAATGTATTTTGATTTAAATTATGCATGCTATGTTGATTAAAATGAATTAATTTAATTTGGGTAAAATAGTTAATAAACCTAATTGTTAACTCCACCCTTGATGATAATATTTGTATGCCATGTATCCATTGTTATCTTAAGTTGGTTTATTTAGTTGGATGTTAATATTGTGCCAACACGGGAGGCTAGACCGTGAATAGTTGCTTAGCCATGCTTACGTGAAATGTGTTTCAAATGGCAAAATAATATTGACTAATGATATACGGAATGAATTTTGGAATCAGTGTAATCTTACCACGTGATGATGTGAAGTGTAGGTACCCTTGTGGTTCTACATGGTAATTGATGTTATTGTTGGCATGCGTTGCGCAATAATCAAGCTGGGGTGATAAATAGATTTAGACCGGGGCAAGTGGCAAGGTTGATCCGGTGGGCCATGATTGGTACCGGAAAGTCGCTTTGGTTCTTTGGGTAGTCTTGCCCTGGTCACCCTAAGGACTTAACCTTGCAAGCCTTTGAACTGAGTCAATCGTGCAACCACATGTCTGTAATGGGGCGGACCTAGTTGAGTAGGTTGCTAATAACTTGCATTTGGTACCTAAGGGTGTCAACTATACCTTTTGTGTAGTTGAACGGGGGAGCGTACCGGTGCTACGGCTAGGTACCCTATCCAACGGTTGGTTGACCTATACTTCGCTGTACCTTAGGGAAGGGATAGTGTGCAACAACCGGAGAGGTCCACTTGTATAGTTAGAGGCTTCGAAGGCTTTGTTATGATCACTCATTCGCATACTCTTGTATGGCGATTCACGGCAGACGTGGTGAGTTGATCGTATCTTGTGGGTAAAGTGCATAACCTCTGCAGAGTGTACAAACTATTCGAATAGCCGAGTCCACTGTGATCGACAACGCTCGGGATTACAGCTTAAGGGTTAGATCTTTTAAAATAAAATGTGGGAATGGGTGGCCGAGTGCCAGAGACAATATTGCTAAAGTGATTTAGGGCTTTGAGCCGAATTGTTTAAAAGAGATTGATAACTTACTATATAATATGGTTTTACCGCTTTTGAATCTATTAATGTTGTTTAATTAAAGCAAAATGCTGTTTGAGGCAAAACAACCACTTAAGCCATTCCTTTGGAAGAAACCTCGCATATAGTAATAGGATTGCACCTCTGTGCATGACTTGCCGAGTATGTTGTATACTCACCCTTGCTTCCAACAAAATCATCAGTTGAGGAGAAGACTACAACTTCAAAGGAGGAGAAGTTCCGCGAGGAGGCGCTTATCTAGGAGTTGAACCTTATCGCTGCCTGTGGCATGTCGATGGGAGTCACCGACGTTTTCATTCCGCTGCTGATTATTTACTTTTGTTATTGTAAGCCTGCGTGTGCACTATTTGTAAGGTGACCTTAAGGTCTTGTAACCAGTTTATTTAATGTTTGAAGTACTTTATTATTAATTCCTGTGTATGATTGTGGTACTTCATCCCTGTTTAATCAGTGTACTAGCGTGATCCTGGACTAGTACGTAATACACGAGGGTCCGGATTTGCATTCGGTCCCGACAGAGGTGGTATCAGAGCTATACTGACTGTAGGTCTTGACCCTAGATAGATTGGCCGTCTTTAGGAGCTTCAAAATTATTTTCTAAAGAGAAAATTTAACTTGAAAGAATAATAAGCTCTTGACTTATCTTATTCTTCTATTCTTTTCTCTTTGCTGAAATTTCTATTCTTTCCACTGGTTTAAATGGAAATCTTACCTGAGTCATTCTGAATAGTCTACATTGTTTCACACTTAAGAAGAAAGTGCTGGATGCCGCTGTCAACCCTGAAGATCATGGAGCGAGGGATCATCAGGCTCGAAGAGAAGTAGATCAATGAAGTCTTCCCGAAGCTTGAAGAACTAGTGCTTTGGTAGTCAGTGAGACTCATGTGTGAGAGTCGTGTCTCTTAAGATAGGAGAGTCACCCTCTTAGTCGTTAGAATATTGTGTACTTAGGTTAATTTGGTTTTTCATTGTTTGTTGGGTGTGCAGTATGCGTTGCACAGCTTTTAGGCTTGGATAAGCAACCATACCAAGTTATTAATAATGTGTGTTTCAGTTTTTGGGTTAAACATGTTCCCCTGCACTAGGATTCTTAAACCTTACCTTTGCTCTTCCCTTGTATCTGAACCTTAGTGTGTCAACAGATGGAAATGACCGCTTACACCAATGCTCCTGAAGCAGTTCAAGTCAGTACAGTTGCAGCTACCGTTGCCAATGGTAAAGCAAAGATCAATAAGCAGCTATCCATTGTACCGGCAATAACTAATCAAGATCGATCAGTTTCTCACCGCTCAAACTCAGCTTATGCAGATGGTGATGCAACAGATGAATGCTAACGGAACTAAAATCAATACCCCTATAACTGCAGACACAACAACGTATCCGCAACCAAAGTTCTCCTTGTTTATGAAGACTAAACCACCCACGTTTGATGGATCAGCCACTCCCAGAGATGCAGAAATTTGGCTTCGCATCATAGAAGAGAAGCTAGCCTTGGTGCAATGTGAGGATGAAGAGAAAGTTCCCTATGCTACTTGTCAGTTAGAAGGAGATGCATTAACCTGGTGGAAAAATCTCTACGCCACTTCTGAGGATGGACAGACCATCACTTAGAAGGAGTTTGCCACCGCCTTTCGTCAGCACTTCATGTCGTCAGAAGACAGTGGGACCACAGTAAGACCGAGGAAGAATGGTATTTCCCCACACGACATCATACCGGGACGATGTTCGTTGAAGTGTTGTCAATCAAGCAAATCAGAAGACCGTGCATGTATCCGTTGTGGAGAAATAGGATACACTGCTGATAAACATGCAATCAATTATTCTAGCTGTGAAGGAAGCCACTTTGTAGGACCGAGTAGGCAACTAGAGGGGGGGTGAATAGATGCCGAATAAAATTCAACTATTTCTTTCAGAAAATTTAAAGACCCCTAAATAGCGGAAGAAATATTTAATATCGTAGAGATTAAAACCCTAGATTAATTAGCGAGACAAATCGAACAAAAATCAAAACTAGTTCTATCAAAACTCTAACAAACCTTCTAATCAAGAATCATAGCAAAAGAGTATGTAAAGAATTGCATAACCTTTTCTTTATTCCAAAGCCACTCCTTCCGGGAGGACACCAAAATCTCTAATCTCACAAGATTAGAAAAACCACCAAAATCTCTAATCTCACAAGATTAGAAAACCTTAAACAAACTAAAGAAAAACACAAAATCTCTTCTTTGTTGTAGGCACCTCTTGCTTCTTGCCCTTTGCCTTGGATGATTCTCTAAGCCCCTAGAACCCCCTATTTAAAGGGCTCCATAGCGATTGATTCCTTCTTGTATACGGCAAACCGGGCCGGGCTCTCCACGCCCTGGCTGCAAGTCTCATACTCGGACACCGCATGCATCGCGACGGCGCAAACGACGGCTGTCTCACGCCTCCTTCTCGGACTCAGATCAATCCCACTGCGTTCACACACACGCACACAAAGATGCAACTCACGCCACGCACTCTCTCCTCGCCGACGACACACACATGCATGCGCATACACGCACACATGCAACTCACGCACACACACATGCATGCACCACTCACACCATGCACACACACACACTAGTATGCACACACACCTGCATGCATACTCACACACTCACATTCATGCACACACACATGCACGTACACACACACTTGCATGTATGCACACACATATGCACACACACACTCTAAAAATTGTATACACGTCGACCACTGCTGCCGCGCTGCAACGAACTCGACCTCATGCACCGTTTCTCTAGTCCGAAACATCTCGCATGACACCCTCGACCCTCACGACCTCAGTTCCTCCCTGAACCTAGTCTCGGTCCCGTCATCGACCACGTTCGACCTCGAGCAATACCTGCACGTGAACAAAAATACAAAAACAATTTCCGAGCCCAAGTCCACGACTTGACTCAAATTAATCCATACAACCAACTGGTTTCAGATCTTTTTCAAATAAAGAAACCAAAAAATAAATCGGTTCAAATTGGTTTCAAATCTTTTTCAAATACTGAGCCAAAATCAAATCAACTCAAATCTTTTCAAATCTCTTCGAATATTCAAATACTGAGCCAAAATCAAATCAACTCAAATCTTTTCAAATCTCTTCGAATATTCAAATACTCATCATCAAAAACACATGGATCAAAAAAACAAAAACAATGATCCTTCAATCTCCCCCTTGATGAGTAATTTGACAAAACACAATATAAGATTTGACAAAGGTAAAGAAAAATACCAAATGAGAGTTTGAGACCAAAAAGATTCCAAGACCAAGTAAATCCAAATTCTCAAACAGTTTGAATTATATTCCTCTCCCCCTTTTTGACAAAATAGTCATCAAGATCTCAAAACTCCCCCTTAATGAATGCAGTATCTCAAGCTTTGAAGTATATTCAAGGTATATAATCAAAATAAAGCATGTGGAGAGTTTTCACATTTTGTATCAATTTATCAAATGAGAAAGCAAATTGTGAGAATATGGAGGCTCTAACACATAGAATAGTTGTTGCATAAGCAAATTAGAGCAAACAAGTAAAATGTCATAAACTGATTTTGCCAAAGCTAAAAAGAAATCTATCATGAGCAAAGAGAGACTTTCAAATTCACTAATGTTTGTCTCAAGCCTTTTCAAAATTTGAATTTCCTTTTTTCTCTTTTAGCAAGTTTGACAATTTTGCTTTGTGATCAACAGGATGACAAGTAATCGCACACTAGCCCATACTTGTGTATGAGTAGGTAGTTCTTTCTTGTATCTTTCTCGATTTAAATTGGCAAGTGGCTTCACATTGTTCTGAACTTTTGTTTAGACAAGTAGCCTTTTCTTGCATCTTTTGAATTTAAATCCTGGCAAGGAAGTCGCACATTGTACTAAACTTGTGTTTAGCCAAGTAGCTTTTGCTTGCATCTTTTTCAACTTGCTTTTATCATTTAAAACACTAATTTTGCTTGAGACTCATAATGATCATTTGAAGTCCAACAAAAAGCTCACACATAGTTTCTAATCAGCTCTAGCCTTTCAACAGATGACAAGAAACTTTTAAGCCTATTTCACAAATGTAATACCATAATGAACAAGAGCCAAAATATTCTCAAAAGCATCTCAAATTGAATTATTTTAGTCTTTTAGTCTTTTAGTGAGAAGTGAAGCAATGTAGCATTAATTTGACTATATACACAAGAATAGTCAACAAAGCTTTGTACTACATGATGCAATGAAAACAGGAGTTTTCTTTAAGTGTAACGACAAAATAGCTCCTTGTAGTAACCAAAGTCAAGTAACACAAATGAAAGAGTTAAAATCAAGACTTCAAATCAACCCATGGGGATGAATGATCCCAAGTTCGCCGCGTAAGAAAACAAAGCGAGAAGAATCAAGCGGCTTAGTGAAAATATCAGCAATTTGAGCATCCGAATCAACAAATTTCAGTTCAATAGCTCCTTTTTCAACATGATCTCTAAGAAAATGATATCGAACATCAATGTGTTTAGTCCTTGAATGTTGAACAGGATTTTTAGCGATGTGAATTGCACTAGTATTATCACAAAGAAGTGGAACACTACTAAAGTTAATGCCGTAATCCTTAAGAGTTGAAGTGATCCAAAGAATTTGTGAACAACAACTAGCGGCTGCAACGTATTCAGCTTCAAAGCAGATTGAGCAACTGAGGACTGTTTCTTAGAAGACCAAGAAACAAGTGAAGTGCCAAGAAAATGACATGTGCCAGAAGTACTCTTTCTATCTAATCTACACCCCGCAAAATCAGCATCAGAATATCCTAGGAGTGTAAGCGAAGAAGAACAAGAATACCAAATGCCAAATTCAGGAGTGGAGCGAAGATACCTGAAAATTCTTTTAATTGCTTGTCGATGTGATTCTCGAGGAGAGGCTTGAAATCGAGCGCACAAACATACTGCAAAATGTATGTCAGGCCTCGAAGCAGTCAAATACAGAAGTGATCCAATCATGCTTCTGTATTCTTTTTGGTCCATCTCGACACCATTGTCGTCAAGATCCAAAATTGTTGTTGTGCTCATTGGAGTAGATACTGACTTTCCTTCTCCCATGTCGAATTTCTTTAGTAGCTCCTTTGTATACTTGGATTGGTGCAAGAAGATTCCTTCTTTCGCTTGCTTGATTTGAAATCCAAGGAAGTATGTCAACTCTCCCATCATACTCATCTCGACTCCTCGACATCACTAAAATCTGCAACACAAGAGAGTGGGAGGATCCTCCAAAGATAATATCATCCACATAAATTTGCACCACAAGGAATTGATCATTTGAATTTTGAGTAAACAGAGTTTTATCAACTTTTCCCATCTCAAAATTATGTTGAAGCAAGAAGCCTTTTAATCTATCATACCATGCACGAGGAGCTTGTTTTAATCCATAAAGAGCTTTTGATAAGCGATACACATGATTAGGAAATTTTTCATTTTCAAAGCCAGGAGGTTGTTTCACAAAAACTTCTTCTTCTATAAAACCGTTTAGAAAAGCACTTTTCACATCCATTTGAAATAACTTAAAACCTTTTGAAGTCGCAAAGCCAAGAGGATGCGAATAGCTTCTAAACGAGCAACAGGAGCAAATGTTTCATCAAAATCAATTCCTTCAAGTTGAGAATAACCTTGAGCTACAAGTCTAGCTTTGTTTCTAACAATTATTCCATCTTCATTTAACTTGTTCTTAAAAACCCATTTTGTTCCAATAATATTTTGATTTTTAGGAGGTTCCACTAAAGACCAAACTTTATTCCTTTCAAAGTTTTCTAATTCTTCATGCATCGCATCTACCCAAGAACTATCAGTTAAAGCATGAGTAATGTTCTTAGGTTCAAAATTAGCAACAAAGGCAGAATGCATGCATAAAAGAGTTTGAGAAGAATTAGATCGTGTCACCCTTTCATGAAGACTTCCAATAATTTGTTCAGGAGGATGGTTCTTCAAAACAGTAAGGGGAGGTCCAGTTGTTTCACTGTCATGGGAGGTGTAGGAGAATCTGAAGTAGTAGTCACATCAATTTGTTCAGGAACATCTTCCCGTTCTGTAGGTATGAGCTCATCATCATCATTATCTTCATCATTTTCTTCGAATCTTTTATCCAAAAAGATTGGCTCTAAATCTTCTCGTGAACCTGAAATGTCGGGTCTAGCCTGTGGCTAGCCTCATCAAAAGTAACATCGCATGTCTCCAACAATTTGTTAGTCGATAAATCAAGTACACGATATCCACGAGAGTGCAACGAATAGCCAAGGAAAATACCATCTGCACTACGAGCTTCGAATTTATCAAGATTTCCATGTTTAAGAATAAAGCATTTGCAACCACACACTCGTAAGTGAGAAACAGATGGTTTACGATCAAATCTCAGTTCATAAGATGTTTTATCAAGTAAAGCTCGAGATAGACCCTATTTGATATATAGCAAGCGTAAGAAATTGCCTCTTCAAAATTTTCTTGAAGTGTTATATTCATCTAGCATAGTTCTAGCCATTTGAATCAAAGTTCTATTTTTCCTTTCTACAACACCATTCTCGTGAGGGAGAATATGGCGAAGAAAATTGATGTTCAATCCCATTAGTTTCACAAAAGATTTAAACAAGGCATTTTTGAATTCTCAGTACCATTATCCTGTTTTATGTCTTTCATTGAGTTAGGCAATTCATTTATCAATCTCTTAATGAAGACATGAAAGAGTCCAAAAATCTCATCTTTTGAAGACAGAAAATGCACCCAAGAGTATCTCGAATAATCATCAACTCTTACTAGAAAGTACCACTTACCTCCTACGATTGTACTCGAGATGGTCCTACTCACATCCATGTGAAGAAGTTGACCAGGGCCAGTGGTCATTACAAGAGAGACAGGAGCATGTGGGGCTCCAACCATCTTACCATGTCGATGTGAAGCACAAACAATGTCTTTGCAAGATTTTAATTTTGGCAAGCCACGAATTAAGTCTAGACCACTTAATCTAGATAATGTATCAAAGCCCATGTGACCTAACCGACGATGCCAAAATTGAGATTTCTTGATTCTCAAGCAACAAAACAATGTGAACTTGAAGCATTGCTAAAATTTGCTATGAAAATTTTTCCAAGTCTAGATATCTCAAGAGTCAAGTTTCGGAAGCATCGAGTACTCTACATGCATTTGGTTTAAAACTCACTTCAAAGTTTTCATCCAACAATTGAGATACGTAAAGAAGGTTGAATTTCAGTTTAGACACCAAAGAGACATTCTTTAAAGTAAAGTGATCATTCACCTTCACAAGACCTTTTGCAATGACGCGTAGCATCTCCAAAAGTGATCGTTTGCTCCTCAGATGCTTTTGTTAGGAGGAGAACCAACTTGGGTTGCCTGTCATGTGTTGACAAAGATCCTGAATCAACAACCTGTGATGTTCTCCTTCCTTCTCGTACCACCTACATGTTATGAATGTAAGATGTTGAGGATTCAAATGGGGTTAGAGAAATATGATTTAGGTATCCAAAGATCGAATCACTCGACGAGGAGGTGATCGTACAAAAGCTTGTGAATGCAAAGTAAATGAATTTCAGGTATTTTGTTTGCTTTCACTAGCGGAACATGTGGAGAAATGATACGTGTTTGTCTAAAGTTAGACTTAGCCTTTGAATTTTCCTTTCTCTCTGTTTGGCTAGTCTAAAACAAAAATTCATCAAATGACCATCTTTTCCACAATGAGTGCAATTGTACTTAACAAATGGTTTGTCTTTAGAAGCAAAAGCAACATTTGCATTCATCATAGTAGAAGATAAAATTCCAGCAGATTTGAAGACGCTTCTCGTGTTCTTTGACAATTTCAAACTTTCCACTTTCAAGAGTTTTAACAATAGTAGGAGCATATGATTTGTGATGAGCATAAGGATCAAAACCTAAACCTTTGTGATGAGTGCTGACTTTTGATTGATCCAAAATCATATTTAGATTTTTCTTTCCTTTAGTAAAACGTTCTAAAGACTTTTCCAAGTAATCAATTTTTCGAGAGAGTGTTAAACAATTATTACAGTAAAACATCTACTTTTTCTTTTGCTTGCGACAAGTTGAGCATGAAAGAACTTCATGTGTAAGCAAATCATTAAACAATTGAGTAATCTTAGCATCTGCATCATGCAACTTCAATTCTAGTATGGGACATTTAGAACAAGAAGTTTGACCATGTAAACCATCAAGAGAGCAACCAACATTTTTCACAAGTTTTTCATTTTTGGCATAAACTTGTTCTAGTTTAATCATATGTTCCTCTTTAAAGATTTAATTTCAAATTTGAGATCTAAGCAAGAATCACATGTCTTTTCAGAATTTGAATTTCTAAGATCAAAGTTTTCGGCCAAAGATGGATAGATCTTTCTCTAAGTTTTTATTTCTGAGTGAGGATTTTCTTAAAGATTTTCTCAATATGACTAAAACTTCACAAAGCTCATCATACGAAGGTATTACCTCATCACCGTCATTTGGAAGTGTTGTCGTTGTCACTAGAATCACTAGTGTTCCCTTTTCGCCATGAAGCACAAACCGTGAAATCTTTCTCGCTCAGCTTAGTTTGCTTCGCTTCCTTCTCATCGCCGCTGAATCATCAATGTCGCTAAGTCTAAGCGACCAATTGCCGCCAAGACTTTGTTGAGCATCTTCTTTGTCCGCTGCTTATTTCTCGCCTTGCTCTCTTTTGGCGGAAGGACTTGGAGGAGTTGCTTTGCTCCTTCTCCTCTTTATCTTTGTTCTTGAAACAGCTTAGCACGGATGTGCCGGCCTTGCCGCAGCTTGTAGCAAAGGATGGAGGCTCTTCTCTCCCTTGATCTCATGTAAGCTGCATTGACACGCTTGGAAAGAAGAGCAAGTGTATCTTTCTGGTATTTGATCTAGCTGCTCATCACTAAGAGCACTCAAAGCAAGAATGGAGTATGATGATGAAGAACTAGTAGCATTATCATATGAAGAATTAGCATTAAGAGCCATAGAATTATCATTGGAAGTTCTTGAAACAATGTCTATCTCAAAAGTCTTGAGACTAGAATATAGTTTATCCAAAGTCATTTCACTCATCTTATGAGCTTCCCTAAAAGCAGTCACTTTCATTTGCCAGATTTTAAGATCAAGAGATGATATGAATTGTATAGCATTTTAATAGTCAGTGTACTTTACATCTACAGCTCTAAGATTGTTTAAGATTCTGTTAAAGCGAGCAAAACAATCATCTAGAGATTCTCCAGAGTTCATTTCAAATCTAGTGTATTCCTTTTTAAATTGATCTTGCCTAGCTTCTTTTACAGAGTCGCTGCCCTCATGATAATCTTGAAGAGATTTCCAAATTTCATGAGCAAGTGAGTAAATGACACTCTATCGAATTCTTTTCTAGCAAGTCCTTGAAGCAATATGTTTCTAGCTCTATTATTGTTTTCAACATCTTTTTCAAACTCGATTTTATCAATATCATCATTAGAAGGAAGCTCGCATTTAAATTTTTACCTTGCGCCAAATCGCGCACCTTGAGCTTGAAGATATGCAACATCCGGATCCGCCAAGTTGGGGAAGTCTGCGTGCCATCGAAGATTGGCGGCTTGTTTGAATATTTCTCTGTTGCCATATCTTACCGTTTACTAATCACCTGTTAAGATGGATTAGTAGAGCCTGGCTCTGATACCACTTGTAGGACCGAGTAGGCAACTAGAGGGGGGGGTGAATAGATGCCGAATAAAATTCAACTATTTCTTTCAGAAAATTTAAAGACCCCTAAATAGCGGAAGAAATATTTAATATCGTAGAGATTAAAACCCTAGATTAATTAGCGAGACAAATCGAACAAAAATCAAAACTAGTTCTATCAAAACTCTAACAAACCTTCTAATCAAGAATCATAGCAAAAGAGTATGTAAAGAATTGCATAACCTTTTCTTTATTCCAAAGCCACTCCTTCCGGGAGGACACCAAAATCTCTAATCTCACAAGATTAGAAAAACCACCAAAATCTCTAATCTCACAAGATTAGAAAACCTTAAACAAACTAAAGAAAAACACAAAATCTCTTCTTTGTTGTAGGCACCTCTTGCTTCTTGCCCTTTGCCTTGGATGATTCTCTAAGCCCCTAGAACCCCTATTTAAAGGGCTCCATAGCAGTTGATTCCTTCTTGTATACGGCAAACCGGGCTGGCTCTCCACGCCCTGGTCGCAAGTCTCATACTCGGACACTAAAACGCATGCACCGCACGGCGCAAACGACGGCCGCCTCACGCCTCCTTCTCGGACTCAGATCAATCCCACCTGCGTTCACACACACGCACACATGCAACTCACGCCACGCACTCTCTCCTCGCTCGACGCACACACATGCATGCGTACACACGCACACATGCAACTCACGCACACACACATGCATGCACCACTCACACCATGCACACACACACACTAGTATGCACACACACATGCATGCATACTCACACACTCACATCCATGCACACACACATGCACGTACACACACACACTTGCATGTATGCACACACATATGCACACACACACTCTAAAAATTGTATACACGCGTACGACCACCTGCCGCTACGCTGCAACGATCTCGACCTCACGTGCACCGTTTCTCTAGTCCGAAACATCTCGCATGACACCCTCGACCCTCACGACCTCAGTTCCTCCCTGAACCTAGTCTCGGTCCCGTCATCGACCACGTTCGACCTCGAGCAATACCTGCACGTGAACAAAAATACAAAAACAATTTCCGAGCCCAAGTCCACGACTTGACTCAAATTAATCCATACAACCAACTGGTTTCAGATCTTTTTCAAATAAAGAAACCAAAAAATAAATCGGTTCAAATTGGTTTCAAATCTTTTTCAAATACTGAGCCAAAATCAAATCAACTCAAATCTTTTCAAATCTCTTCGAATATTCAAATACTGAGCCAAAATCAAATCAACTCAAATCTTTTCAAATCTCTTCGAATATTCAAATACTCATCATCAAAAACACATGGATCAAAAAAACAAAAACAATGATCCTTCACACTTACCGGGAGAATGTCCCATGAACAACATCACATGCTATCTTTGTGATGGCCAAGATCATTGTCCAGCTCAATGCCCCCTGGATTCATTAGTGACCGCTGTGACTCGGCGTCAGCAAGAGGATTTTCGAGCCGTCATTGCTCAAGAGTTAGCAAGGAGAAAAGGACTGTCATCCGCACTTAAGGTGCCGCATGAAGAAAAGAAGAAGCAGTATGTCAACCTTATCAGCCTACCTCAAGAAGCCAGTGATACTTGGTCACCATGGAACTGTTTCTTGTGTGATAAACAAGGACACTGGGCTAGAGAATGTCCCCTCAATCCAGCAAGACAACCCAAACATTCCTGCCACAACTGTGGTGAGTTAGGTCATTTTGTTAAGGAATGTCCCCGAGCGATCAAGCAATTTCTGAAGTCATGATCATTCCGGAAATTGGATCAGTTAAGTTTATAGCACCAAGAGTGAGTGGTAATATCCTAGAAGCAACTCGCTCAAAGAGTTGGTTGACGCAAGGGGGGTTGGTTAACAAAACCCTTGTTCTTGGAGATGAACACAAGGAATTTGAGGACAACTGCAAGCGCCAGAAAACGTGTCAAGAAGGATCACCGCAACAGCAAGTGAGGAGTGCCCCTCCGCAACTCAATGATCATGCTGCTCAGACTTTGTTCGAGACAATTTCACCCGTGCTTCGCCCTGAAGATCAGAATTTTCAAAACACCACCCCGGTGAAAAGATTTCAAGAAGGAAGTTTATTGTCTAGAATTTGCTATGCTTGTCGCCAGCCGGGACATTTTGCTAACAACTGCAACCAGAAGAAAGTGGTCACTGCAGATCGCATCAATCTCAGTTCTATCTCTATCAAGAATAGAGATATGTCAGGAGGAAGCCATCATACGTCATCCAAGCGTTGCTATTGCTGCAATAAGCCAGGACACTATGCTATAAGTTGTCCTAAGAGAAGTTGTGTTACACCTGCCTTTTTCAGTTCTAGTCTTACGCCTACCAGAATATCAGTCCCAGGAGAAAATTTCGGAACAAGTCGCGCTGGAGATACGCAACCCGTGCGAAAGGTTTAGATGCAGAAGAGGTGTGCGAATGAAGACTCTACTGAGGAAGTTCAGGGCATAAGATTTCTTTAAACAATGTAATGTTTCATGCTTATGAGAGAGTCATTAGTTGAGACACCTTTGTAAGAATTCTCTCGTTAAAAAAAATATATATAGCTGGTATGTGAGTCTGCTGATATGTAAAGGTTGGATGCAAGAGTATTAATAAAGATCAGATGTCTTCATAGAACAGCTAATAATGAGTTGTGTGGAATGATAGCCATAGAGCTAGAACTTGAGGCTATGAGCACAGGGTGGTGTCAAGGATTGTCTTCTTACATAGAGTGCCCAAGAAGGTATATTGGACAAAGGTACACAATTTACCTCCGGGTTCTAGAACAAGTTGTACGAGGCCATGGGAAACCGAATAAACTTCAGCACGGCCTATCCTCCTCAGACAGATGGTCAGACTGAAAGATTTAACCAGGTTTTGGAAGACATGCTCAGATCTTGTGCACTAGCATATACCCCCTTCATGGGACAAGTGTCTACCGTACGCAGAATTCAGTTATAAAAACAGTTACCGGACAAGTCTGCAGATGTCACCATTTGCAGCTTTGTACGGATGAACTTGTCGAACGCCATAAAATTGGAATGAGACAGGTGAGAGTCACATCTTTGGACCGGATATTCTTCAAAAACCTGAGGAATGAGTCACGATGATTCGGGAAAGATTGAAAGTTGTTTGGTCAAGGCAAAAAGATTTATGCGGATAACTGTCGCAGAGATTTGAGTTTCGAGCCAGAGGATTACGTATACCTCAGAGTTACACCTCTCAAAGGAGAAGATCTCACGGCAAAGGAAAGCTCGCACCAAGATACGTTGTACCATTCAAGATCCTGAGACGAAGAGGTGACGTAGCTTATCAGCTGGAGTTGCCGCAATCACTAGCAGGAGTACATGATGTATTCCAGGTTTCATAGAAAAAAAAATGTCTGCGAGTACCTGAAGAACAAGCACCGCTGAAAACCATCGATCGACAAGAAGATTTGACGCATAAAGAACATTCAGTGAAGATATTAGACACCATGGATCGTGAAACAAGAAACAAATCCACCCGCTTCTGCAGAGTTCAGTGGAGTAATCACTCGGAAAGCGAAGTGACTTGGGAACGCGAAGAAGATTTGAAGGAGTTTCCGAACCTATTCTCTGGTTAGCCTCGAATCTCGGGGACGAGATTCTGTTAAGGGGGGGAGGTTTGTAACATCCCAAAAATTGCTTTTAATATATTTAGTGTGTTTCTGGAATATTTGTAATTTTTCGAAATTTACTGGGAAGCCTCGCGAGTAATTCGGAGTCAAGTTTATTGTATTAATCAAGTTAAATAAAGATCCTGCATGTTCGAATAGGCGTAAAATCTAAAATTTTGTTTATAATTAAGATAATAGGTAGACGAGAGTGTTCGCTTCAAATATTTTTGAAAAACATGTTTTATAACGTAAGTCGTTGATTTTATAAAAATCGGTACAGGTGTCTGATTCACGAAAAGAATTTTCGCGGAAAATCTACACGTCGAAAAATCACGAAACCCACTTCGTTAGGTTCCAAATAGTTCCTAGTATTTCAGAGCAATTTTTCAGATTTTTAGAACCCCTCTGTTTTTTTTTTCTTCTTTCTAAACTCGTTGAGTACGTATAGGCGTGTGTGTATATACATATATGTCTATCCGTGCTGCTTTTGTGTTTGTGTGAATCAAGGGTGTGCTAATTCCTTCCAAGCTGTTTCACGTAGCATGCAATCCCATAAATTCCTCCAACCGTTACTACTAATCACCACTCCTTCCATTATTTCCTCTAAGCCATTCCCATTTTCTCATTCAACTGCTCTCAGACGTTGTCGTTTCGACCAAATGCATGTGGTCACTATTTTCTTTCCTTTCTCATGCAAGTAGTAACGTGGCTATTAATTGCTTTCATTTCCTTTCAAAGCGTGAGCGAACGCCTATGCATGACGGCGTTCGATTTTTTTCTCGACGTTTTGCTTGCGGCCGCTTTGTTTCTCACCATTTCACCTCTAAAGCAAGCCATTACTAGTCCATTACGTACTCCAGCCATTCCATTTTGTGGCCATGCAAGTCCGTTTCATTTCCTAAAGCTATGCACGAATGATCCTCTCTCAAGCCGCTTTTATTTTCTGCAAGGCATATAGTAACCAGTACACACGCATGAACTTTTTCCTCTCCCAATCGTTTCCATTTTCTAGCTTTGCTGAGTAAATCATCCCGCTGCTCCATTTCATCTCTAGCCATTCCTTCATTCCAGCCGATTTCATCTTTAGCCATTTCTATTTTCTTCAATCGCCGTCGTCGCCGCCTTTGTCGTCGCCGTCGCCAACACCGTCGTTGTCATCGCCGCAGTCTCACCGTCGTCGCTGCCGCCATCGCCGCAGTCTCGCCGTCGTCGCTGCCGTCGTCTCATTGTCGTCGCTGCCGTCGTCTCGCTGTCGCCGTTGGTCGCCGCCGTCGCCGGTGCACTTTCTTGGACACTTTCTCCTGCGTCGACGGTCTGCACTACTGCCTCCGCCGACCGGTAGTCCCTCATCTCTCTTACACGCGCTCTGTTCCTATTTTTATCTCGTTTATATATTCGCGTAGGTATATATATACTTAGGTATATAGTTGAATAGACGCGTATATCCATGTATATACAATACTCGCTAGGCGCATGCTTGTGTAATAGCCGTAGTCGCCATCCCCGCCGTCGCCGTCGACTAATTCTGGTTAACTGTGTTCGCTGCCGCCGTGGACATCGCCGCCAGTACATCCCTCAGCCTCGCCATCCCCTGTGTCACCGCTGCTGTTACATCCATACCGGTGCGCTTTCCGACCACGCCACCGCTTGGCAAGCGATCTGCGCTACCGCCGCCGACGAGTCCGCCACATCGCGCCGCTGGGCCGGCGGTTAGCCCTCTTATCACTTCCTCCGTGCGCCATTGTCAAAGAAACAGGAGCCTGTTCATTTTTCGAGAAAATCAAGCCCTCCATTCGTGAAGAACGCCAACAAGAGTGTACTGATGATGAATAGTAAAACGTAATCGAACCGAAACTCAATTGTACATGCATTTTTCCCAAATTGTGAAATTTGTCATTTTGGCTACAAATTCGTTATAAGTCCAAATCACTTGCAACAAATTTTGTTAATTAGTAAATATTAATACCATTCTACAAGAATTTTTGTGAAATTTTACAATTAAATTTATCTTTGTTAAACTATTCATGAAAGTCCAAATTTGTGAGTTTCATAGCCCCTGAACTATACGTCCAAAAATTCCAAAATAAATTTTATAAACCTTAGAAAATGCTAAACTAATTATCTGGAAGTTTTCGTGAAATTCCAAACTAGTTTGATTTGTAGTATTTTCTGAATGTTTGTTTGTACGTGGTTTTGCGTGTTTATCTCGTTCTTTATCTCATTGCGGCGTAGACGCCGAATCGTGTGAGGGAGTTGATTCCGAGGAACAAGCTCAAGATCAAGATATAGACCAAGACCACTGATATTTGAAGGCAAGTTGTGCTTTGACCATATTGCTCCTAGTTTTTGAAATGTATTTTGATTTAAATTATGCATGCTATGTTGATTAAAATGAATTAATTTAATTTGGGTAAAATAGTTAATAAACCTAATTGTTAACTCCACCCTTGATGATAATATTTGTATGCCATGTATCCATTGTTATCTTAAGTTGGTTTATTTAGTTGGATGTTAATATTGTGCCAACACGGGAGGCTAGACCGTGAATAGTTGCTTAGCCATGCTTACGTGAAATGTGTTTCAAATGGCAAAATAATATTGACTAATGATATACGGAATGAATTTTGGAATCAGTGTGATCTTGCCACGTGATGATGTGAAGTGTAGGTACCCTTGTGGTTCTACATGGTAATTGATGTTATTGTTGGCATGCGTTGCGCAATAATCAAGCTGGGGTGATAAATAGATTTAGACCGGGGCAAGTGGCAAGGTTGATCTGGTGGGCCATGATTGGTACCGGGAAAGTCGTTTTGGTTCTTTGGGTAGTCTTGCCCTGGTCACCCTAAGGACTTAACCTTTCAAGCCTTTGAACTCGAGTCAATCGTGCAACCACATGTCTGTAATGGGGCGGACCTAGTTGAGTAGGTTGCTAATAACTTGCATTTGGTACCTAAGGGTGTCAACTATACCTTTTGTGTAGTTGAACGGGGGAGCGTACCGGTGCTACGGCTAGGTACCCTATCCAACGGTTGGTTGACCTATACTTCGCCTGTACCTTAGGGAAGGGATAGTGTGCAACAACCGGAGAGGTCCACTTGTATAGTTAGAGGCTTCTGAAAGGCTTTGTTATGATCACTCATTCGCATACTCTTGTATGGCGATTCGCGGCAGACGTGGTGAGTTGATCGTATCTTGTGGGTAAAGTGCATAACCTCTGCAGAGTGTACAAACTATTCGAATAGCCGAGTCCACTGTGATCGACAACGCTCGGGGATTACAGTTAAGGGTTAGATCTTTTAAAATAAAATGTGGGAATGGGTGGCCGAGTGCCAGAGACAATATTGCTAAAGTGATTTAGGGCTTTGAGCCGAATTGTTTAAAAAGAGATTGATAACTTACTATATAATATGGTTTTACTGCTTTTGAATCTATTAATGTTGTTTAATTAAAGCAAAATGCTGTTTGAGGCAAAACAACCACTTAAGCCATTCCTTTGGAAGAAACCCTGCATATAGTAATAGGATTGCACCTCTGTGCATGACTTGCCGAGTATGTTGTATACTCACCCTTGCTTCCAACAAAATCATCGATTGAGGAGAAGACTACAACTTCAAAGGAGGAGAAGTTCCGCGAGGAGGCGCTTATCTAGGAGTTGAACCTTATCGATTTGCCTGTGGCATGCCGATGGGAGTCACCGACGTTTTCATTCCGCTGCTGATTATTTACTTTTGTTATTGTAAGCCCTGCGTGGCAGACTATTTGTAAGGTGACCTTAAGGTCTTGTAACCAGTTTATTTAATGTTTGAAGTACTTTATTATTAATTCCGCTGTGTATGATTGTGGTACTTCATCCCTGTTTAACTGTGTGTACTAGCGTGATCCTGGACTAGTACAGAATACACAGAGGGTCCGGATTTGCAGATTCGGGTCCCGACAGCTACAGGGGATCGTCAATCACACGACATGAATCCACGAAGGAACCTCATGTCAACCTTCCGCCCATCCATATCTATTTGTTGAACCATCTTCATGCGGTCTGAGCACCTAGCACCCCCTCGAGCGGCCCAAGCCTCGCTTGGCCCTCGAGAGTCGGCCTAAGCCTCGCCCTCAACCACGTCCAACCGCATGAGGGCATGATCCATCGAATAGTATGCCATGAAAGGGTGGCTTACCGTACCATTATCCGGCATGCAATCAGCAAGGTGGGCTCGATCAAAGGGCAAACAACAGATCGGTCCTCAACCGATACAAGCGAGACTACACATTTGAGTCTCCACACTCAAATGATCCAACTCTCTCGCCCGATCTCTGTTTCATATTTCAGTTCTTACACAAAACCATTGTAGCCCGAATGTGTGAAGTAATTATTCTCAAGTGATGGAGCCATCCACTGCTTGGCCCATACCCGACATCTAAGCAAACTAAGCAAGGACACAATATATTTACCCATAGACTAGCTCCAAGGAGGTGTTCAACAAATATCAAAGGGTGTGTGTGCAGCAATTAGGTTCTAAGACCATTCCCCCAATCCAACTCCTAATACATGACTTAAACATGAAATAAACAATTTATTCGCCAAAATACAATTACACATAGGGTTGAATATGCTTAGGTGCGTGCCTGAGGCTTCTGCTTGAGTATCGACAATGACTTGCTCTTCGGTAATACCCTCAGTCACCGCCATGCCAATCTCCGCAGAATTGCTCTCTACACGAGTACAATGCATGAATAAGATGCATGCGATGCAATTGAACTGAAATACGAATTCATTCCCCCACCAAAACAGAACAGGCAGCCCGGATAGTCCGGATTTTCCACCCGGATAGTCTGGACAGGTCGGACACTCCGGACATCGTGCAGCTTGCCCAGATGACTCGAGGGATCGAAGTGCTTCCAAGTTCTACGACATTGCGAGGGTCCGATCTAAAACTTTCCTACGCTTGGCCAAGCCGGAGAAGCTCCGAGCTAACCCGAGACATGATGGACCGATGCTCACCTTTGTAACCCATAGAAAAACTTAATCCAACGCTTGGAATGGCATCACCTCCACACGATCTCTCACCCTATACCATAACACCGCCTAATCCACCCCCAAATCCAACTACACACCAAAACCCTAATACTCCCCAAAGTTTGCCGCCAAACCCCCAATCTACATGACCAAGCCCCAAATCCACTCCCATGGGAGTTCCTAGAACCCAAGAACCAACGAATCAACTCCAAGAAGAGGTCTTACCTTCAAGGAGGATGAAGAAGGAGAAGAGATGGCCGGGTTGGGGAAGGAGGACGCCAGCCTGGAGAGGAGTTTGAGGACGCCGGAGTGGGGAAGTCGCCGGGGAGAAGCCATGGAAGGCCGCCGGCCGGTGGGGAGACGCCGGAGACGAGCTCGGGGTGGAGGAGAGCGCACGGGGAAGTGGAGTGCAACCAGTAGGATGAGAAGTGATTAAGGATCCAAGAAAATGGGATTTTATACCCAACCCCCGCCAAGTCCGTACACTCCGGACCTTTTGTCCGGATACTCCGGGTTAAGGCCTTTGGTCAAGCCAATCCGGACACTCCGGATCTTTAGTCTGGATACTCCGGATTGCCCAGAATTCCAGCACAGGATTCGATTTCTCTCGCCAATTCTAAGTTACAGTTAGATGTCGGATCTTGGTGCAAACCTCACCATGTCGGAGAGGAAAGTTTCTAGTTTGCAACCAAGCAACATGCACATCTTAGATCATCCTGGATCTCAAGTTGCAAGGCCCCAAACTTGGATGAAAACACATTTGCAGATTGGAGTGTTCAAGCTCCAAACTTGGGGTTGAGCCTTGGACACTTCTAAGGGACGGTTTAGGATACTCTAGGAAGTTACTATTCGACCTCATATATGGCTATAGACTGGTTAGGGTTAAAGTTCGTCATAGCACTGGTACGCTCCCCTTTCAAGCTACACAAAAGGTGTAGTTGACACCCCGAGGTACCGCATGCAAGTTATTAGTAACTTACTCAACTAGGTCCGTCCCATTACGGACATGTGGTTGCACATTTGACTCGGATTAAAGGCTTGCAAGGTTAAGTCCTTAGGATGACCAGGGCAAAACTACCCGAAGAACCAAAATGACATCCCTAGTGCCACTCATGGCCCACCATATCATTCTTGCCACTTGCCCCGGTCTAAATCTATTTATCAAACCCGGTTGATTACCATGCACCACGTGCCATCATCATCACAACACCTGATACTTCTCCAAAACATGTTCAATATCTCATTAAGTCAATATTAACATTTGATTGTCCAAAATCATGTCATGTGCACGTAGCAGGTCTATGCAATATACTACGACGGTGTAAGTACCCAATGTTGGCAATTTACTAATGTCCAACTAAATATCTACCACTAGGATGACAAGGGTTCATGGCACATAACTTAATAGTCAAGGTGTCATACTGCAATTTGGCATTTATCTAATTTCCAGAAATAATTAAAACAATTGCTAATTAAACTAGCATGCAATACTTTAAATCAAACTAATTTTCAAAAATAGGTGCAATATGGTCAAAGCATAACTTGCCTTAAAAAAGTACTTGCCCTTGGTCCTGAGCTGGCTCCTGGGTCAAAACTTCACCTTCGAAGCCTTCGGGTACTTCAACGCATACTCGTAACGCGTGCAAATAGCAATAAATAATTAAATAGTGAACAAAAATTGTACAAAAATTCAAATAAAATTCATAAATAGAGAGATCACATCTTTATAAATTTTTAGAAATTTGAATCGTCCAAATCGGAGTTAAAACGCAAAAGTTATACCCGTTTAAATTTTGGAAAATCAATTAAATATATATAAATAGAGAAAAATTTTGTCCAAAAATTAAATAAAAATCATCATTATGTAAATCTTAATTTTATAAAAATTTAGAAATTGGAAACACCCAAATCGGAGTTGAAATGCAAAAGTTATAAGTGTTTGAAGTTTGAAAAATCAAATAAAAGAATAAACTGAAATAATTAATTTATTTTTCTATTGAAAAATAGATTTATTGCATTAGCCAACGTCAGCATGGAAATCGAATTTCCACCGAATTATTTTTCTATTGAAAAATTGAATTATGACGTCAGGCTTGTGTCAGCCGGTCCACAGACTTGGTCCACAGCTCGGGTCCGGTCCACCGTGGACCCGGTCCACGGGTGCTCGTGTCACTGACACGTGGGACCCACTAGATGACATCATTGCTGACGTCATCACGCTCGGCCGCACGGTACTAACACGCGGGCCCCACCGTGACGTCACTGCTGACGTCACGGATGACGTCACAGTGCGGTTGGCTGACCCGCTGACACGCGGCCCCACGCTGACGTCACGAATCTGGGTCGTTTGATGAGGATCCAACGGCGGAGGGAGCTCGCGGTTCCGACGATGGCACGGCGAAGAAGAGGACGCCGGAGTTGAGGACGACGATGTGGCCAATGGCGCTTCGGGCATGTTCCGGCGAGGTGGATGGTCCTCCCCGATGCGAGGGTTCCAGATCTGGGCTCCCACGCGGCGGAGGACAACGGAGTCGACAGGAAACGGTGGAAAACAGCGGCGGCGCACGTTTCCAACTACGGCGAGTGATTGCGGCGTGGCTACGGCGGCTGGAGCTCCAAGACCTACGGCAAAACATGCGCACGGAAACGGCGGTCACTACACAGGTGGCGGTGCATTAAATAGAGCCCTCGGCATCCGTGAAAACCGCAGAAACCGAGGTCCACATGCGCGCAACGGCGGAATCCGGCGACGGCTTGGACTGGTGACGTGGACGCATCCTGGCCGTCCATGTGCGCGCGTCCAACGGCTGGGATCGCTCTGGGCGCGAGCGGGTCCGATCCGGCTCGGGCTCGAGCGACGTGGCGCAACGCAGGCCGTTGGATCTCGATCCAACGGTCGTGTGGGTTAGGGTTTGGTCTGGTTCGAGTCAGACTCGGTCGGATGAAAGTAAAACTGATTGGATTTTCCAGCGATTAAATAATCAAAATAATTTCTAGAAATTCAAAGAATTCAAAAAAAATAGCAAAATAATCAGAAATATTCCAGAAAATTCTAGAAAATATTTTGAGACATTTTGGACTCAAATAAAATATTTCCAACAAAATTTTATCTATAACTTTTAATTATTTAATTATTTCAAAAGGGAATAAATTCAAATTAAATCCAAATAAATCTCAGAAAATTCCAAAAATTCTCAAAAGTATAAAATTTCAATTAAATTCATGAAAAGCAAAAATTGGGGTGTTACAGGTAGTGAAGATGACGGTAATTCGATGATGTTTGTCCTATCGTGAGCAATTGTCTTAGCTAGTCGTCTCTGGGTATGAGGTTTGCCTGGGAGAGGATGGAATGAAATGTTAGCGTGATTGTGTATCAGAAAGGCAAACATGCCTTAGTGAGTTATTTTCTTTCGATGGCATTCCTCGGAATGGTCCGCTCGGTTTAAAGGGCGTTGAATTGCAAGAGTTGAGAACTAGTGTTTTATTGGTTCTTGATTGGTGTTTGGTGGTAGAGACGTTGTTTGCGATAACTGTATGAAATGATTGATGTGAGGTTTTGGGCGTATTTTGTATTTTTGATTAAGCCCTTTAGTGGGTGAAATCGAGGATCTCGGTTGGGGAATTGGAAGTAAAAGTGGAATCGTGAGAGGCTACACTTAGTTGAGCTAAGTTAACTCTTTCTCGCTAAGTGTATGTCTTTGGGAAATTGTTTGTCATTTGGTTCGGTTCGAGTCTTTGCGTGGATGTTTTGTGTTGCAAAGAAATCTTGTCCCGTAGGGGCTTTGTTTTTGTTCTTGGCGTTCTTCGGATTCGAGGTCGAATCCTGTTAAGGGGGAGAGAATGTGACATCATAGGATGTGACAATAGAGAATGTGACATTTCGGTATGAAGTATGTTGAGTTTTTGGGCTTTTTTGGGGTTTTGGGCCGTTCCGGGAGGGTTTGGCCGTTCCGGGGGGTTTTGGGCCTGGGGGATTGAGTCTTGGGCCGTTTGTAGAGATATGTGGTCCTTGAGGGGGGGATTTTCCTGCAAAAACAGCAAACCCTACCTCCTTTGGGCACCTCCCCCTCCCCCTCCACCCCCTAGCTGCCACCCCCACTTCCCCATGCGCCTCCCCCTTGCTTCCCTTGCGCCTCCACCTTGTTCCCCCCACCTTGCACCTCTCCCTACCCCTAGCTGGCCCTAGCTCCTCCTCCCTGTAGCCTCTCTGATCTCGATGTCCGCGAGCTCTTCATCCAAGGAGATCTGGCGTTCCTGACGATTTTGGCGTCCCCAGCGATCGGTGGGAAGATCGGGCCGCGAGGAGGCGAAGCTCGTCGATCGGGTGTCTCGCCAAGAAGAGGTAAGCCTCGGGGATCTTGGTTTTATGGTGTAGGTGCTGGTTATATGGTAAATTCCATGGTTAATTTTGGTGTTTAGGTGCTGTTCCTAGATGGGATTAGGATAATTAGCAGAAAACTATGCAAATTGCTAGAAAAATTATGAAAGATTTTAGATAATTATCTACTAATTAGATATAGACCAAGCTTTACTAATTGAAGAGTGAGCATGCAATATATTGATTTTACCAGTAGTAAAAGTCATTTTGCATAATAGAAATTGGATACGTTGGACATCGCAAAGTGGAAATTATTAAGCTTGCCCTAAATGGCAATAATTAGCTTACCTGGGAAATGAGTACTAAGATTAATCTAACAACTCGATCTTTTAGAGCTAATGTTCTCCCAGCCTGTAGCTGGTATCCCTACTCTTCCCGAAGCCGTCAGGTGTATAGATTTGCACTTCCTGAAGCACTATCTTCATATGGACCTAAAGGCCGAATATTTGAAGGAAGATGTCTGGCTGGTATTTTTGACTTCCCTGAGGGAAAAATATATAACCAGTAAAGATCCGTCCTGTTGTCAGAAGCACAGTGCAAATGGTTCTTGCCTTATTTTCAGGATTTTTAAGGTTATGGCAGCATATAACTTTGTCATGTGTAAGCTTGTCACTGAACTAACATTCTGCAACCAGAAAGTTACTAATGTTAGAATGAATGACAAGACATTATGCACCTTCCACCCCGCTATGAGGATACTACGGTAACAGTATCATCATACCAAGTACTAGAAGTAATATGAGCTTATATGCATTTTACTAGAAGCAGAAAAGCTTGATGAACAACTGGTGGATAATCATCATGTACTTCGTAATGTGAGTCATGCAATGCCTGAAGCATATGCAAATGCTCAGCAGGCGAGCAATAGCCATAGCATCAGAAAGGGCCTGAAAGACCGAGATGGCGATCAGAGGGGGGGTGAATGATCCCAAATAAAAATATCCCCTACTCAACGTACTCCAAACAATCCCGCAAAGAAAACCGATGCTCCTTAAAATCGCGAAACCTACAAAAATCGGAACGACTTGACAACTATGTGTATCCCTAGCTTACATGGATAGGAACCATGAATCATGTGAGGGATATTTAAATCACAAATTCTGGTTGTCAAGTGTCCAAAGCAAGGAGGAATCAATTCAAATACTTCTTTTCTAAAAGAGATCAAGCCAAAACACAAAAGCCTCTTTTTAGAAAAGCAAAAGCAGATTTTCAGGAATTGTCCTCAATTAGAGCAGGTGGATGGTGGACTTCTGTTGCTCCAAAAAATTTGGGAATTTTTCAGCCTGTGAGCTGTTGAGTCGTGAAGCACTCCACCAAAAATCACCACCAAACACCTTCTACAAAAAACAGGAAAAATCAAGAACTACGAACAGTCAGGATTTTCAATCAGGAAATTTGGGGCTCGGTTTTCACCTCACAGCTCCCAAATGGTGCATCCAGTGGACTCCAAAATTTTTCCACAGATTGGTATATGAGTCAAGCACCTTCTCCAACAAGAATCAATCAAGAAAGATTTTTCTATATTTTTCTAAAAATCAAAGACTGACTGCTGCGCGAAGAACAAGTTCAGGACAGATTTGCAATCTTGATAGAAACTTGATCTCTAGTCTATCCTAGGGTGCAAGAAAGATGTAAAACCAAATGAGCACCCTCAAGACCTCCTTGATCAACAGCATTTAGAAGGAGAGGAGCAAATCCAAATTATGCGAGAAAGTAAATTAAGTAGAATTTACATGCGGGAAAGTAAATGCTGAATTTAAATTATGTAAAGTAAAGACATAATGTAAATGCGAATTTAAATTCACAAAAAGTAAAGAAAATCTTTGTATTTTCTGGTTGGAAGGTTTACAAAGCCTCACTTCATGTGGGCAAAGCTCAAAGGAGCAACTCAAACCTTCAAGTGAGGGAGGACACCCTCCCCTCTATTTATACTACTCTAGGGCCACCTACCACCCTTGGATGAGTCCCAAACCCTAGGGCACTCCACCAAGGGCTAGGATTAACCCTCTCATTTCAACCCACACATGGGCTTTACATGGGCCACATTGGCCATACATGGGTTTTACACAAAACCCGGTCAACCCGATGCAACGGGCCTTCATCCGCCGGACTTGACCGCTCAGTTTCCTCCTCTTCGAGCCTCCAACCCGAACCGGAAACCTTGAGCCACCTCAAGTCCATTTCCATGACGTCCAAGTGAACCTGGTTTGAGCCCAACCATCTCGTCGGCATCCTCGACCGCTCTGGACCTCGGTTCTCCCAACCTAGTCCCGGTACTCACCAACGACCATAGCTGCCTCAGGAACCTGTACCACAAGGAACAAACCATTTTGCACATACCACAATGCACATACCTTTTCTTCCTGCATGTTAGTCCACAATTATCATTAATTGAAACATGCAATACCGAGTCAAATCAAACTCAAGCCTGAGCACACCTTGCTCAAATAAAGTCAAATACTCATCACAAAAATGGATGGACCTCCACATGGTCCTTCAATCTCCCCCTTGATGAGTATATTGACAAACCACACAAAAGGCATAAATTTGAGTTTGAAAACAAAGGAAGAAAAGCAATTTGATTGCAAAAATCATATTTGGTCCAATAAAAAGAGAAAGAAAGCTCATGACCAAATAGATGAGAAGATTTTTAGAGCTCAACACTTGAAAGGACAATTTTTCAACAAGAGCTCCAAAAACCAAGAAATCTCTCAAAAAGCTCAATATTACTCATGATCCAAATGCAAGGACAATTGTTCAACATGATCATGAGAAAGCATTTTTTTTTAATTCTCTAAGATGTCTTTTCTACGTTTTCTCCCCCTTTTGGCAATATAGGCATCAAGAGAACAATTTTTTTTTTTTTTTTTTTGCATGAAATGCAACCTAGAAGAGCTTTGAGGATTATGCAAGTGACCACTTAGACAAAGTATGACACCAAGCTACTCAAGTTCAGATTATGTCATCCTAAGTCATATCCAATGGCATATTTCAATTTTTGCTAACTAGCTCAAAAGAAGTTATAATACTTTGGTATGATTTCAACAATAGCAACACTTAGCATAACTTCAATACTAGAAGCAAAGCCAATCAAACGAGCAAATGGATATACTAGAGTTCAACCTAGTCAACACTTTGGGAAACTACAAGTTCATAAGAGAAGCCTCATGCTCAATCATCTCTTTAAATGCAAATTTTTAGATTAAAGCTCATAAAGCGGTATGAGAGAGTTAGGCTTAGTGAAGCACATCCTCGACTAGGAGCCATCGACAAAGGCCTCCTAAGCTTCACTCTCCTCCACAAACCTTTCAGGGTTTAGAGAGTTTATCCTAGAGAAACACAACCTCGACTAGGAGCCATCGACATAGGTCTCCTAGGCATCACTCTCTTTCTCTAGTTATTTTTGCATTTTTCGATGTATTGACTCAAGCCATTAGCAACCATCTCAAGCAAGAAGCTTAAAAGAGTGGTTTTGGTCATACACACTTCATTCCAAGTTCATCCCAAGTGCAATGGGAAGCAGTCTCGTGAATGAATAGTGTTGAGTTCAATTTTAGCACAAAAGAGTCAAATTATATTTTCAAGCACTTAGATTCATGAGCATTATTGAGGATTCTAGAATGAAACAATGTAGCTAACCCAAGTTGCTCTAGGGACTCTAGTAGAAACCCACTATTTCAATAAGCATGGCATAAGCATCTAGTGAGGAAGTATAGCAAGTAAAAGCCATGTTTCATCAACTTTTCAGGAAAGCTCAATTTTAAAATGTTGGCTAGTTTCACATGTTATACCAAATTGGATATGACCTAGATTAGCAAATATCTTCAGAAAAGTAGCTAGGTGCAACATATCTCAATTTTATCAATTGCATAATAGACAAAGCTCGTAAATGAAAAACAAGTCTATATGCAATGCAAAAGAATCAATTCCAAGCTCCCTCAACAAGTGAGTCGATTAAGCACAAAATCTGATTGAAGTTGAGTTATTAGCAATTTTAGATTCAAAAGGATGAATTGAACTCAATCAAAACCGTAAAGATGTAAATGATGAGAAGGAATCAAGCAACTGACACATGGGTAGTCTAGGAGCAAAGATAACATGAAGAGAAACACTAACACTCAGACTCGCTCTCACCTTCCCCATATGACTTATATAGGAAAGCTACTTCTCCAACTCCAACCCAGGAGCAAACACAGACCACTGTCTACCGGGGCCCAACACCGCTAGACCTAAAAGATCTGGAGTGAGCTCAACCGAGAATAAGAGAGGAATAGCACCCTAAAGCATAAGGTGAGAGGTCCATGCCGAGGCATGCCAGAAGTCTAGGTGAAGTGGACTCAACCAAATGAAAACCATCCCAAAGATACCCAGAAAGAGAAAGGAAGGCTGAATATACATATGAACAAATAATACAAGCCGGCTCCCCTCAAGATATGCCATATGGGCTCATAATCCCAAGCTCTCCTCTCAGGGAAACAAACCTGGAGCTATCCAAAGGCTTGGTGAAAATATCAGCCAACTGGTGGTCACTCTCCACAAACTGGAGCACTATATCACCCTTCTCCACATGGTCTCTAAGGAAGTGATAGCGAATGTCAATGTGCTTGGTCCGAGAGTGTTGCACTGGGTTCTTAGCAATGTGAATGGCAGACGTGTTATCACAGAAAAGTGGAACACAATCTGCTACTAACCCAAAGTCCCGCAAGGTCGATCTCATCCAGAGAACCTGGCTACAGCAACTGGCTGCAGCAACATACTCGGCCTCAGCGGTGGATCAGGCAACACCTGATCGCTTCCTAGACGACCAAGAGACAAGAGAAGTGCCAATGAATTGGCAAGTGCCGAAGTGCTCTTCCTATCTATCCTACAGCCGGCGAAGTCTGCATCGGAGAAGGCTCTCAGAGATAGACAGGAGGAAGAAGAGTACCAGATACCATAGTCAATGGTAGCTCGAAGGTACCTGAAGACGCGCTTCACCGCCTGACGGTGAGAGACGCGGGGAGAAGCCTGAAACCGAGCACAAAGACATACAGAGAAATGTATGTCGTGTCTCGAGGCGTTGAGATACAAAAGGGAGCCGATCATGCTCGAACTCCTTCGATCAATCGCTCACCATCCTCGTCGATCTCGAGGACAGCGATGGTGGCCATAGGAGTCATAAGCGGCTTTCCATCGACATGTCAAAGCGCTTGAGAGGTCTCGAGTGTACTTGCCTTGATGCAAGAATGTACCCTCCCGAGTCCGCTTAATCTGGAAGCCAAGGAAGTAGCTCAACTCGCCCATCATGCTCATCTCGAACTCAAGACTCATCACATCCGAGAACCGAGTAACGAGCGAATGCGAGGAACCACCGAAAATGATGTCGCCGACATAGATTTGGACTAAGAGAAAATCCGAATCGTAATGTCCGACTAACGAGTCTTGTCCACTTGACCCATATGAAAACCATGACTCAAGAGGTAGGACTTAAGCCTCTCATACCAAGCTCGTGGAGCTTGCTTAAGTCCATACAAAGCTTTGGAAAGCTTGAAGACATGGTTTGGGTACTTGGGGTTCTCAAATCCTGGAGGTTGTCTGACATACACCTCTTCCTCAATGAAGCCATTGAGGAATGCACTCTTGACATCCATTTGAAAAAGCTTGAAGCCCTTGGATGCCGCGAATGCGAGCAGGATCCGGATGGCCTCGAGTCTGGCTACAGGGGCAAAAGTCTCCTCAAAGTCGAGACCCTCGACCTGAGAGAAACCCTGAGCGACTAACCTAGCCTTGTTTCGAACTACAACCCCATCCTCACTCTGCTTGTTTTTGAACACCCATTTGGTCCCAATGATATTGTGACCGTAAGGGGCTCGACAAGCTTCCAAACTTTGTTCCTCTCGAAGTTTTCAAGTTCCTCATGCATAGCATTAATCCAAGATTCATCAGATAATGCATGAGAAACATCCTTCGGCTCAAAAGAGGCAACAAAGGCAGAGTGAAGGCAGAAAGTGGACAGACCTGACTTAGAGCGAGTGACTCGCTCAAACAGATCTCCAATGATCTGGTCAGGTGGATGAGCCTGCTGAATGTGGCGGGGAGGTCCAGAAGCAGAAGTGACCTCTACTCCTCGCGTGGGAGAAGTAGGAACAGAGCCACTAGGCTGCCAAGAGTCTCGAGGGTAAGGGCTGATCTCCCGAGGTGCAGAATATGGAAATGGGAGGCACCTCGGGAGCAGGAATGGTGACTGGATCGTGCAAGGCGCCTTCATCTCCGTCATCAACTTCCTCTGAGAAGATAGATCGGGAAAGAGGAGAAGAGCCTGAAATGTCTGGTCTAGCACCGGGCTAGCCTCATCAAAAGTCACCTCGCAGGTCTCTATGATCCTACCCAAATCTACAGACCCAAATCCTATAGCTACTGCGTAAGTCGAGTAACCCGTAAAGATCCCATCAGAACGTGACTCGAACTTATCTAGGTTCCAGACTTCAAGAAGAAGCACTTGCAACCAAAAACACGAAAATGAGATACACTAGGCTTTCGCCCATATCTCAACTCATAAGAAGTGCAATGCAAGTGTGCCCTAAGAAAAACTCATGGCAACATGGCATGCCGTAGCTGACCTCAAATTTCAAAATTTCCTAGGAGTACTGTACTCATCTAGCATCATCCTGGCCATCTCAACTAGGGTTATGTTCTTCCTTTCCACTACGCCATTTTGCTAAGGGACATAGGGACAGGAGAACTGATGCTCTAAGCCAAACTCCTCACGTAAGCCGCTAAAGTAGGAGTTCTTGAACTCCGTGCCATTGTCACTGCGGATCACTCGTAAGGCACCAGGAGCTCAACAGACAACCTACGGACCAAACCCCGAAGTGTGAAAAACACTCATCCTTCGAGGCCATGAAAAACACCCAAGAGTACCTCGAAAAATCATCGACAATGACAAGAATATACCACTTCCCACCTGGCCGATCGCACTCGAGCCGACCAACGGTCCATGTGTAGCAGCTGTCTGGTGCATCAGTCATCACTCGGGTGACTGGAGGATGGGAGGCAGCAACCATCTTGCCATGTCGGCAAGGAGAACATACAACATCTTTGACCATCTTGAGTTTAGGCAGGCCACGAATGAGATCATGGCCGCTAACTCGAGTCAAATGATCAAAGCCAATGTGACCAAGTCTCCTATGCCAAAAGGAGAGATCACGGGACTCAGAAGCAATAAGGCAATGGAGAGAGTCTCTAGAGGAAGAAGAAAAATCAGCACGAAAGACTCTCCCAAAACGAGAAATCCCGCAAACAAACTCCCCAGAAGAATCGAGGATCCTACAAGAGCTCCTCTTAAAATTGACCTCGAAATCGTCATCAAGAAGCTGAGAGACTGAAAGCAAGTTGAAATGCAGCTTACTGACTAAGGCAACGTCCTTAAGAATGAAATGATCGTTAATGCAGACGGTACCTTTAGCAATGACTCTACCCGACGCAGCATCCCCAAAGGTGATTACCTCATCACCGGGATATCGGTTCAGGGAAGAAAACCAACGGGAGTCTCCGGTCATGTGGCGAGAACAGCCGGAGTCTACGATCCAAACCTCCCCCTTCCCTGTCCTACGGACCTGAATCAAAGAGAGTGAAAAGCAGATGTCTCAATGCAGGATAGATCATGCAGATCTAGGAACCCAATCTTGAGTCAATCAGGCAAGACGAAACAGTCAACGGAGTAGAAGAATGCAATCTGGCACCTCTCCGTGACTCGACTCTCACAAACTCAGACTCCGCTCCAGTAGGATGTCTGGGAGCAGCTGCAGGGTTGGTCCGCCGAGGTGCAAAGGCCGGACCATCCCGGTCTTGCTGCCTGCACTCCCGGGGAAAGCAAACTCACGCCGCTGATATCTACCTCGATGGGAAAAACGAGGAATATCAAGAGGACGGCGGAAAGACTGACTCGGGACAGCTCTGGGGCGAAAACCAGAAGTAGAAGCCTGAAAACCAAGCCCCATGCGCTGTCCAAAAACAGGAGACTCTCTAGCTTGTTTATCTTGTCTAGAAGCCGTGTGTGCCTTAGGCGCACTCGTAGTCCGAGGATGACCCTGAATACCCCTAAGAGCATGGACACGCTCACGCCGAAATCTTGGCGCTGCTCAAGGTAAATCAGCTATATGTCCATCCTTCTCGACAGAAGGTGCATGTATACTTCGCTTGGGGGTGAAGTAGCATGAGAAGCACCCTTCTCGTCAGGCGTCCCGTGGACAATCCTCGCTGATCTAAACACGTGGTGCTCACCGTGGAGCCACCACTATCTCTCCGCTCTTGGAGGCACGCACAACAAGGCGGATGCGCCTGTATGCTCCAAGGCATCAAACCCTAGACCTTGATTGAATCTGCTAATCTTGGACTGATCTAGGATAAGATTGAGCTTCTTCTTACCTCCAACAAACTTCTCGAGAGTGCTCATAAGGTACCGACACTCTCGAAAAGTGAGGCACAAGAAGAGCAAGGGAAGGAGTAGCGGGGAAGAGCCGATGGAGAAGAGCGAACTAAACGATCAAATCTCTCCCTATAAAGAGCAGCCTCAATCTTGAGGGACTACGCAAGAAACACATGGAGAGTCTCTAATCCTACCCACCTGGCTTTGAGCTTCTTCCTAAGCTCTACATGAATTTGATTCATGTCCTCTGCTACCCCAACACACAGCATGCAACCATTTTGTGACTTAGCTAGTAGATCCTTAGCATATTTTGAGTTTTCAAGAACCAAATCATCATAAGCATTTTTTAGTTGCATACAGCCCTCACATGAGCTGATTGGGTCCTTAGAAGCATGCTTTTCAAGTTCATCATTTCTAGCAGATAGCTTCCTAAGGTGACAACTCATGGCATCAATTTCAGCGAGAAGCTTAGGGCAATTAGCACATGAAGCATTTGTGTGAGTGTGAAGAAAACTAGCATCAACAGGAATAGAATCTACTGGACATGTGCTAGCATCCTTCGACCTAAGTGACTCAAGATCAGAAAGCACACTATCATGTAGAGTCCTTAGATTCTCCAACTCCACAAGCAAAGCATCACACAAAGTACAGCTATCAGAGTCTCGGGAGGAACAAGATCTAAGTGAAGCTAACTCCCGAGATAAGGTACCTACTTCCTTCTCTAGATCAACACACTTAGCTCTAGACTTGGAATGAAATTTTCCTAGTTTGATAAAAGCATCATGGAGCTGGTCATAAGAAGGTACCTCCTCCGTGTCATTTGTCTGACTCGGTGTCGGGTACTTCCATGGCATTGGAGGCCATGAAGCCCATGCCGGAGACGCCATCGCCGCCCTTCGCCTGCCCGTGCGGGTCATCCTCGGCCTCGTCGCGCCAGGTCTCCGTGTCGGAGAGGTCAAGGTCGCCGAGCGCGGCAAGGACGCTGTGAAAGAGCTTCTTGCCCTTGGCGAACTTGCGGTGTTTCTTCTCTTGCGCTCGCGAAATGGAGGCTTCTTGTTGCGGTTCTTGTTGATGTAGTCGTTCTTACCCGCACCGCCTTGTTCATAATTGCCCTTCTCCAGCTTGGGGCAGTTTGTCTGAATGTGGTTGGGGCCACCACACTCAAAGCGAGTGAACTTGCCACTCCTCTTTCTATCTCTCACCCTTTTGTAAATGTTCGAAAATTTTCGAGCGACAAGAGCAAGCTCGCCTTCCGGAAATTGTTCCGAATGTCATCGCCACGTCGCAAAGAGCGGGGAGAGAAAAACCAGAAGAGAAGTCAAGAGGGGGTCCAGAAGAGGAAGACCCAGTGGGATTGGTAACCAATGCCATCGTTTGGGACTTCATCCTATGAGCGACGATGTCGAGCTCATGAGTCTTGAGGCGGGAATACAACCCGTCAAGAGTCAAGGTCGACAAGTCCGTATGGTCCGTGATGGTGGTTACCTTCATCTCCCAAATCCTTAGATCGAGTGCTCGAAGAAAATGCCTCGCATTCTCCGAATCGATGTATGAACAACTCCATCGACCGAAGATTGCTGAGAATCTTTGCAAAACGAGCAAAGCACTCATCAAGGCTCTCACCAGCGTGCTGCTCAAACTTGTTGTAGTCACGCTTAAATTGATCCTGTCTCACGGACTTGATCTGAGTGGTGCCCTCATGGTAAGCATTGAGGGTCACCCAGATCTCGTGAGCCGATCGTAGGTGAGAGACGCGATCATACTCACTGCGGCTAAGTCCTTGTATGAGGAGGTTCTTGGCCTTAGCGTTTGCCTCAACGTCGCCCATGTTTGGGGCGTTGACGTTCTCATCGGCTGGAACCTCATACGGGTGCTTCAACTTCTGCCATAAAGAAAAGCCCCGGGCAGTGAGGTCTGCCTCCATCCGACCCTTCCCGAACGGATAATCAACTCCAGCAAAAATTGGAGGCTTAGTTGAGTACTTGTCCGTCGCCATGGCTCTTGAGACCGGTCAAGATCTATGAAAGAGCAAAACCGGCTCTGATACCAATTGAAAGACCGAGATGGCGATCAGAGGGGGGTGAATGATCCCAAATAAAAATATCCCCTACTCAACGTACTCCAAACAATCCCGCAAAGAAAACCGATGCTCCTTAAAATCGCGAAACCCACAAAAATCGGAACGACTTGACAACTATGTGTATCCCTAGCTTACATGGATAGGAACCATGAATCATGTGAGGGATATTTAAATCACAAATTCTGGTTGTCAAGTGTCCAAAGCAAGGAGGAATCAATTCAAATACTTCTTTTCTAAAAGAGATCAAGCCAAAACACAAAAGCCTCTTTTAGAAAAGCAAAAGCAGATTTTCAGGAATTGTCCTCAATTAGAGCAGGTGGATGGTGGACTTCTGTTGCTCCAAAAATTTGGGAATTTTTCAGCCTGTGAGCTGTTGAGTCGTGAAGCACTCCACCAAAAATCACCACCAAACACCTTCTACAAAAAACAGGAAAAATCAAGAACTACGAACAGTCAGGATTTTCAATCAGGAAATTTGGGGCTCGGTTTTCACCTCACAGCTCCCAAATGGTGCATCCAGTGGACTCCAAAATTTTTCCACAGATTGGTATATGAGTCAAGCACCTTCTCCAACAAGAATCAATCAAGAAAGATTTTTCTATATTTTTCTAAAAATCAAAGACTGACTGCTGCGCGAAGAACAAGTTCAGGACAGATTTGCAATCTTGATAGAAACTTGATCTCTAGTCTATCCTAGGGTGCAAGAAAGATGTAAAACCAAATGAGCACCCTCAAGACCTCCTTGATCAACAGCATTTAGAAGGAGAGGAGCAAATCCAATTATAGAAAGTAAATTACGAGAATTTACATGCGGGAAAGTAAATGCTGAATTTAAATTGCGTAAAGTAAAGACATAATGTAAATGCGAATTTAAATTCACAAAAAGTAAAGAAAATCTTTGTATTTTCTGGTTGGAAGGTTTACAAAGCCTCACTTCATGTGGGCAAAGCTCAAAGGAGCAACTCAAACCTTCAAGTGAGGAGGACACCCTCCCCCTCTATTTATACTACTCTAGGGCCACCTACCACCCTTGGATGAGTCCCAAACCCTAGGGCACTCCACCAAGGGCTAGGATTAACCCTCTCATTTCAACCCACACATGGGCTTTACATGGGCCACATTGGCCATACATGGGTTTTACACAAAACCCGGTCAACCCGATGCAACGGGCCTTCATCCGCCGGACTTGACCGCTCAGTTTCCTCCTCTTCGAGCCTCCAACCCGAACCGGAAACCTTGAGCCACCTCAAGTCCATTTCCATGACGTCCAAGTGAACCTGGTTTGAGCCCAACCATCTCGTCGGCATCCTCGACCGCTCTGGACCTCGGTTCTCCCAACCTAGTCCCGGTACTCACCAACGACCATAGCTGCCTCAGGAACCTGTACCACAAGGAACAAACCATTTTGCACATACCACAATGCACATACCTTTTCTTCCTGCATGTTAGTCCACAATTATCATTAATTGAAACATGCAATACCGAGTCAAATCAAACTCAAGCCTGAGCACACCTTGCTCAAATAAAGTCAAATACTCATCACAAAAATGGATGGACCTCCACATGGTCCTTCAGGGCCAAATGAAGAAAGAGGACAAATAGAAGAATATCATATCAAGATAGGGGAAGAGGCAATCCATAGTGGAAAAGTAAAGGTAAAGGGTTAGGGGCTTCCAGAAGCAAGACTCAACTAATAAGGCTGCAAACCCTGAATAACCTTGTTTTAAGTATGGATGCACTGGCCATTGGTCATAAACCTATCGCATGTCGTAGTATGTGATAAACCTTTACACAAAATCCACTAAAAAATCAATAAGACCTCGGGAAACAATGTTGAGCCATACTTCACCATTCAACCTGTTGTTGACACGAACGCTGTGAAGTGTGTTGATATGATTCTTGCAATTGTTGAGTTCGAGAAGTTCTAGAAGGACATATATGACTCATATGGATACCTAAATTAGTCTCCTAAAGATTCCTTCACTTTGCTAGTCGATGTCATATATTCCTTATAAATCTCCATATCAGTTTAGCCTTAGTTCCTAAATGAACATTTGGTCTACGCTCCTGTTGAGCGATTATCATTTAAAATTAAATAAATACCTACTTCCCAGATATTTGATTAATTATGCTATGTTTGTTCTATATTCTACAATTTTTTTCCTGATGCAACAATCATCTGATTATTAAGTCATACTTTTAATATAGAACAAAGTATAATCCAATGATAGAGGAAGAAATCTATCCAGAAGATAGTTATACCACACTAAGTGATTTAAAAATATTATGACTATCGTCAGAAGTGATTCTCTTATAGTTGGCACTGGAAGAATGCCATATTATACCATGAGTCCAGTCGTACTCTATTAAGTTTTAAAGACATTGGTCTGAATGGTTCCCATATGCAGACAGTGAAAGAGGATGGTACGGAATACCTACTCATGACTAAGATTAATGGGTGTAATAAATGTTTGGTTGTAAAACTCCCTTTGAGTTATACTATGCACATATAAAACCTGAAGTTTATGTTGTAATGAAAACTCAGAGATCGGCTGGGTTATCTTGAGTTGAATATTATGAGAAAAATAATTAGTAATTCTGCTGGCCATAGCACAAAAAATTTCCTAGACCTGAAGATTTCTTAGACCCTGTTTGTTCTATAGGAAAGCTCATAGTTAGATCTTCTTACCTAAAAGTTAGGGAAGAATCACTGAATTTCTGGGAGAAAATTCATGGTGATATCAGTGGACCCATTCAACTCCTGTTGGACCCTTTTTAGATATTTTATGGTACTGATAAGATGCTTCTACTAATTGGTCTTGCGAATATACTAAGAACCATGCCTTTGCAAAATTAATTGCCAAAATAAATAAATTAAGAGCCTCCTTTCCAGAAAAAAGGATCAAGTCTATTCGAATGGACAATGCTAATGAGTTTACCTCAAAAGCAATCAATGATTATTGTATGACTCTGGGTATTACTATAGAGCATTATGTACCCATATCCACACTCAAAATAGCCTTGCAGAGTCATTAATTAAAGGAATAAAACATATTGCTTAGCCACTCTTGTAGAATAGAAGGATACCCACCAGTTGTTGGGGCCACATTGTGCTGCATACTGCGGAATTAATTCAATTCTGATCAATTACACATTATGGAATTTCTCCGTTGCAAATAGTGCATGGAAGAGAATTAAGTATTTTCCATCTACGAAAATTTGGAAGTGCTGTATACAAGCCAATCTCTCCACCACAGCGTACCACTATGGGACCTCACTAGAAGTTGGGGATCTATGTAGGTTACGAATCCCCGTCAATTATTTAGACATGCAGAGCCTATACATGGCTCGTTACGCTGATTATATGTAACACCCCAATTTTTGCTTTTCATGTATTTAAATGAAATTTAGCATTTTTGAGAATTTTTGAAATTTTCTGTAATTTATTTGGATTTAATTTGAATTTATTCCCTTTTAAAATAATTAAAGAATCAAAAGTTATAAATAAAATTTTGTTGGAAATATTTTATTTGAGTCCAAAATGTCTCAAAGTATTTTCCAGAATTTTCTGGAATTTTTTTGAATTTTTTGCTATTTTTCTTGAATTATTTGAATTTCTAGAAATTACTTTAATTGTTAAATCGCTGGAAAATACCCGAACGGGTTTTACTGTTCATCCGACCGGGTTGGACCCGAGTCTGACTCGAACCGGACTCAAGCCCAACCGAACCCTAACCTCGCGACCGTCGGATCTTGATCCAACGGTCACGATTGCGCCACGTCGCCCAATCTGAATCCCCGTCGGATTCCGCCGCCGCCGCCGAGTGGGCCTCGGTTTTCGCGGATTTCACGGACGCCGAGGCCACTATTTAATGCGCCACACCCGTGTCGTGGTCTCCTCTTCCGTGCGCACCCGTAGCCCTAAGTCTCCGAGCTCAATCCGCCGCCGTTCGCCAGCGAGAGCTCGCCGTAGTTGGATCTCTGCGCCGTCGTGGTTTTCCGCCGTTTGCCGTCGTTTCCGCCGTCCTCCGCCGTGAACAAGCCCAGATCCGAAACCATTGCGACGAGACGCGTCGGAGGGTACCACTCACCTCGCCGGAACTACACCAAAGCGCCGTCGGGCTCGTCATCATCTTCGTCTCCGGCAACCCAGCTCCGCCGTGGCCATCGCCAAACCCGCGAAGCTTCTCCGCCGTTGGATCTTCATCGAACGGTCGAGATTCGTCCTCGTCACCCGTTGGTAAGTTCCACGTTTTAATTTGGATCTATTATCTGCCGTTGGATCTAGATCTGACGTTCTAGATTGAGCCATGTAGCCGTAAACTGCACTGTGCTAGGGTTGATCTCCGCCGTTAGATCTAGATCGTACGGTTAGGGTTAATCCGCGTTGTAGCATTAGATGCGATCTCCGCCGTTGCATGACTTGTTGAGTACCAAGTACTCACCCTTGCCTCAATACAACATCAGTTGAAGAAGAGTCGACGCCAGCTCTTGAGGAAGAATACCAGGAGGAGCCGTCTAACTAGGGAGCGAGCCCAGTCAGTTGCCTGTGGTATACTGGAAGGCACCACGTTGATGCTTTTATTCCGCTGAAATTTATTTCCTTTAATAAGTTTTCGCCCTATGTGGCGTATCTTTGTAACTTGACCACAAGGTCGAGCAACCAGTTTGGTTAATTAATTAAAGTACTTTATTATTTCGATGAGTATGATTGTGATATTTACCGATGTTGAGACTGTGTGCACTAGCGTGATCCTGGACTAGTGCTGAATACACAAAGGGTCCGGATTTGCAAATTTGGGTCCCGACATTATACTAAGGACAATATTTGGCATTAGGGGGAGATTAGCACCACACTAAAGAATGCTTGGTCCTTAGCAAGGTTCCAAATCTCGTTTTGAGTGAAATCTTGGAAGTGCCCGAAATCCGAAATTTCAACGATTCAGAAATTTCGGACAAAATCCGGATGAATTACAAAAACCAAATTTCAAATCTGGTTTTTTTTCAGTAGGGAAATCTGAGATCTCGGCCGAAATCACCGAGATCTCGGTCTACATTGAACCAACCCAAAAATGGTCCAAAACACCTCAAAAAATTTTGAAATTTTTTTTGGGTGGTCTTGACACATCACTAATGTTTCCATACAATTTTCAAATGATAATCATGCATGAGTAATTTTTAAAAAATCTAACAGTGCCATTGTCCTGATAAAAGGGTTGACCACCAAATTTCAACTGAATGGAAAATGGTGCAAACCACATTAGAAACTTCTGAAAATTTTGTGAATGGTTCTGACATATTCATAATATTCTCATAAAATTTTTAGATGATGATCAAGCTTTAGGAATTTTAAAAAAATTCAAATAGTGCTACTAAAGACGAACCGACAACATTCACCTGAATGAAAAATAGTACAAATCACTTTAGAAAATTTTGAAATTTTTTTTAAATGGTCCTAATACGTCCATAATATTCCCACAAAATATTCATATGATGATCAATCTTGAAAAATTTTAAAAATTCGGACAGTCCTAATCGACAAATTAAACCGACCAAAAAATAGTCAATAACATGTCAAAAAATTTTGAATTTTTTGTGGATGATCTTGACCCTAAACCCAATAAAATCCGATGCACAAAATTTAAAATATGGAAAAACTTGAAATCCAATGCCGAAACCGCCGAGGTCTCGCTGAGAAATCCAAATTTAAATTTTTTATTTTTTTTTAAATTTGTTTATCCAGATGGGATTTTGAATCTCGGAGGGGTCCGAAATCTGAAATCTCGGCCGAGATTTTGGATTTCGGACTGAAATTTGAATCCCTGGTCCTTAGTTCCACAAACTAAAGCGACCAAACTTGAAGATTCGGAGGATAATAAATCTGCAACAAATAAGCTATTAATCTGCCAAATGCTTTCGTTGATCACAAGGGAGTGGAAAGATCTCATATACCTGCAGTATATGCACCTGAAAAGAGTGAAAATATCCTAGAAGGATATTGAAACCACTCCCTCATGATAAAATGATAGGAGGCCTCCAAGTGCACAGGACTCAATTCCGTAGAGACGTCCGCAGAAGTAGAGAACCGAAGAAATGAAAACACTACCCGTCACAGTGGAAGAAGATCAACCTGATGTTGAGAAAATCCCTGAAGTGAGCCATTCAAGAGATGGTAATATCCATAGAGTGATCCATCCTGAAGATGATAACCCAGTGTATATTTGTGCGCACAATCTAACACATGGAAATCAGAGCACCTAGGCTCCATTGTTGTGGAAAATCACGAGGAGCTAGAAGAAATTAATGCAGAGATATCCCTAAACTGATGCAGGAGAATTGTATAAAAGAAAGATTACATTTGTCGACAAATATTTCGCCTCTAAAATTTGATATGTCTGGAGTGCCCGATCTTTCGGCGGAGTGATAACTATCGATTGGTGTTGGAGAAGACTCTCACGATCCGACTACGCACGAACAAGTCGATGGCGCCTTAGCAATCGCTGAACCTACTCCGCGTGGTTATTGATCCTGCTAGGTAGCCGAGATCAACCTGAACACGAAGTTCAATTCTTGTTGGTAATCGAAGAACAAACAAGAACAAGTAAAAACAATCTGAAGTATGAGAGAAAGTGGAGACAAATTGAGATTCTATTAAAGTCTTCACAAGGTGGCTATCTAGCACAACTTGAAGAAGAAAGTTTGCACACGGCTAAACTCAATCAACAAAATCTGAGTTCTAAGGGAGGGACGACAGGGGTATATAAAGGGGAGAAGGAGGCGCCCATATGGCAGCCAAGGGGAGGGCGCACATGCAGCCCAAAACAGAGGAAAATCCGCCTCCTTTCCTTCTTAACAAAGCTTCCTAAAATACAAAAGGAAAGAAATAAACGAGATTTGTCATGGCGCCTTGATCTGATTTGGGCTTCCAAAAGAAAGGAAACTCCTTCCTCCTTTCCATCTTGGTAGTATTTCTCATGTGCTCGTTTTCCTCTTTAACTTTGTCTTCCGGATCTTGCGCATATGATGACCGAGCTTGATCTTCTCCTTGGTTCCTAAGAACAATGAAGTCATCACAAGAATTAAATAGCAATCCATTCTCGTGAATTAATCGTATATAAACTTAGAAACGAGTTGACTTGATAATTGAGCCGACGTGCTTTGGCACGAGTAATTGGTCCTTGCAGATGGATCATTTGTGTTCATGGAAGAGATGTCCTCATCATCCTCCCTTTCTTGCATTTGAGTCGCCCTCGACTCGAACTCATCCTCATCGCCCAAGTATGGTTTCAAATCTGCAATGTTAAAAGTGGGATCGACCCCAAACTCTGCAGCAAGTCAAGCTTATAAGCATTATCATTGATCTTTTTCAATACTCGAACGGACCATCAGACGAGGCATCAACTTTGATTTTCGTAATTCAGAAATCTATCTTTTCTCAAATGTAGCCAAACTAACTCGCCGGTTCAAAAGTAACATGTTTTCTTCCCTTACTACCAAAGCAAGTTTGTATTTAGCATTCATGAGTTCTATATTTTCTTTAGTTGTCTCATGCATTTTGATGATCAAGTCAAAGACGTTGTTTTGCATCAAAATTCAATTTTTCGGAACATGGAAGAGGTAATAAATCAATAGGAGCACGAGGGACAAAACCATATACAATCTCAAAAGGGCACATCTTAGTAGTAGAATGCAGTGAACGATTATAAGCAAATTCAATATGAGGTAATCATTCTTCCCACAACTTTATGTTCTTTTTCAAAATAGCCCTAAGCATGGTAGATAAAGATCGATTGACAACTTCAGTTTGTCCATCAGTTTGGGGATGACAAGTAGTAGAAAATAACAGCTTAGTCCCCAATTTAGCCCACAATGTTCGCCAAAAATGACTCAGGAATTTAGTATCGCGATCTGAAACTATTGTGTTAGGCATACCATGTAAGCGCACAATTTCACGAAAGAATAAATCAAAGAATCGTGGTAGCATCATCACTTTTATGACATGGTATGAAGTGTGCCATCTTAGAAAATCTATCCACAACAACAAAGACGCTATCCCTCCCCTTCTTTGTTCTAGGAAGACCTAAAACAAAGTCCATCGAAATATCCTCCCAAGGCATGGTAGGGACAGGAAGAGGCATGTATAAACCATGTGGATTAAGATGTGACTTAGCTTTTTGGCATGTAGTGCAGCGAGCGACAAAGCGTTCCACATCCCTTCTCATCTTTGGCCAAAAGAAATGGCTAGCAAGTATGTCCTCCGTCTTCTTCACACCAAAGTGTCCCATGAGGCCACCTCCATGCGCCTCCTGCAGTAACAACAACAAGCGAACTAACTAGCTGGAATGCATAGCTTGTTAGCTCTAAACACTAAACCATTCTCGAGGACAAACTTATTCCACGCTTTTCCCTCTTTACAATTGAGCAACACATCCTGAAAAGCAATATCATGTTCATATTGATCCTTAATTGTCTCTAACCCAAGATTTTGAAATCAAGTTGTGTAAGCATGGTATATCGTCTAGACAAAGCATCAGCAATAACATTGTCCTTGCACTTCATGTGTATGATAAAATAATGAAAATACTAAATGAATTCAACCCAGATTGCATGACTAAGATTTAATGTGTCTTGACTTGAATATGCTTTAACGATTCGTGATCGTAATGTATGACTAATTCTTTGGGCCACAAATAATGCTGCCATGTTTCTAAAGTTCGAACTAAAGCATATAATTCCTTATCATAAGTAGAATAGTTCAAACTAGGCCCACTCAACTTCTCACTGAAATATGCAACCGGTTTTCTATCTTGCAACAACACACCACCCAACCCAATTCCACTAGCATCACATTCGAGTTCAAAAGTCTTAGAAAAATCAGGGAGTTGAAGAAGTGGTGCATGTGTCAACTTATCTTTTAATGTGTAGAAAGCGTTGTCCTGTGCATCTCCCCAAACAAACGGTACGCCCTTCTTCGTAAGCTCATTCAATGGTGCAGCAATGGTGCTGAAATCTTTTACGAAACGACGATAGAATCCAGCAAGTCCTAGAAAACTTCGCACTTGTGTGACCGTGGTAGGAGTCGGCCAACTTTGTATTGCCACAACCTTGGCTTGATCAACTTCAATGCCCTGGGGAGTAACAACATAACCAAGAAAAGAGACTCGATCCGTGCAAAAGGTGCACTTCTCAAGGTTACCAAATAAACGTGCATTTCAGTAAAGCATCAAAAACAGACGTAAATGGTTAAGGTGTTCCTCCAAAGATATCAGTAGATCAAAATATCATCAAAATAAACCACCACAAATTTGCCAATGAAAGCTCGCAAAACTTCGTTCATCAATCTCATGAAAGTGCTAGGTGCATTAGTTAACCCAAAAGGCATTACTAACCACTCATATAGACCGAACTTAGTTTTAAAAGCCGTTTTCCATTCATCTCCTAGCTTCATGCGAATCTGTGGTACCCACTACGCAAATCAACTTTAGAGAAAATCAGAGAACCACTTAACTCATCAAGCATATCATCTAATCGAGGAATAGGATGACGATACCTAATGGTGATATTATTGATTGCTCGATACCAACACACATGCGCCATGAGCCATCTTTCTTTGGAACTAAAATGACCGAATAAAGACAAGGGCTAAGAGACTCACGTACATACCCTTTGTCAAGGTGTCCTGAACTTGGCGGTGTATTTCCTTAGTCTCTTCCGGATTTGTTCTCAGATGGCGCACGATTGGGCAACGATGCTCCGGGATGAGGTCAATTTGGTGCTCAATTCCTCGAATCGGTGGCAGCCCAGTGGTACCTCTTTGGGAAACACGCCAATGTACTCCTGCAAAGGTTAGTGATAGCAGGAGGCAAAAGAGAAGGCAGATCTTCAAATGAAAACAAGGCCTCTTTGCGCATTTAGAGCATAACAAACAAGATCACTAACATGTAACTCGTGCAAATCAGATTTGGTAGCAAGAAAGCATGCACCCTTCATTGAATCTCAGTCTTTTTGTCGAGAGCACAGTGTAGATTGTTTTTAAGGTGCGGTTTGAGGTCCTGTGCTACAAGTTGATTTTCGCTTTTGTGTGGTCCAGATTTTTCTCTCTATTAGTCCTATCAATCTCATCTTTGAAAATAGCATCAGGAGACATTGGATGTAACACAATTTTCTTGTCTTTATGCACAAAGGAATATTGATTTGTTCTACCATGATGTAAACAATTTTTATCATATTGCCATGGTCTACCTAACAACATGGAACAAGCTTGCATAGGTACGACATCGCAATCAACATAATCATGATAAGAACCTAAAACAAAATGAACTCTTACCAGGCGGGTTACCTTGATCTTGCCATTTGTTGGTGAACCATTGGATGTGGTAGGGTTGAGGATGCGGTCTAGTGTCGAGTGCGAGTTTTTCTACCATGTCCTGGCTGGCGAGATTATTGCAACTCCCACCATCAATGATGATTCGGATTGCGCGTTCCTTGACGACGCCTTTAATATGAAACAAGTTGTGGCGCTGATTCTGTTCGCCATCGGCAATCTGGGCACTAAGTACTCATTTGGGAAAGCGATACTCGGAATTGGTCGGCGTCACCGCTACCGATGTGCTCTTCTTGAAGTTCGAATTGGTATCATCCTCTGCATTGTCGTGAGCAAAGCATATGTATCTTCATCAAGATCGCTATTTGAATCGTACTCACCGCCTTCGCGAACTATGAGCACACGTGTGTTTGGACAATCCTTCATGACATGACCAAAGCCCTTACAATGATGGCACCTGAATATCTTTGGTTCGCCTGTTGAAGCAAATCGATTTACGATGAACTCTTTGTAGGCGTTTGAGTGGTTCGTGTCGTCGGAAGGGATGTGCGTGGTGCGAATTGGGTGTCGCCTTGTCGTTGGAGGGACTTGGTGAAATGGTACGACCTGACGGGCAGCATGGGTGTGTGGCGCCCATGAGGTAGTACGACCTGCAGAAAAATTAGTTTTGGCCCTCGCTTGTCGCCCCTGCACTTCACGCTCAGCTTTGCAAGCAAGATGGAATAAACGAGTCATCGAATTGTAATCCTTATAATCTAGAATGTCTTGGATTTCGCGATTTAAACCACCTAAGAAACGAGCCATAGATGCGTCCTCATTTTCAATTAACCCACAACGCAACATGCCAATTTGTAATTCTTGATAATATTCTTGTATTGAACTTTTACCTTGGCGTAAGCGTTGTAATTTATTAAGTAAATCTCTAGCATAATAGGAGGGAACAAATCTATGTCGCATGACCAACTTTAGGGCTTCCCAAGTGGTGGGTATGTTATTTGGATGAATACGGCAATGCTCTCTCCACCAAATGAAGCAAAATCAGTAAACTCACTAGTAGCAGCCCTAACTCGCTTATCCTCGTGAAAATCATGGCATGCATATTTTTGATCAAGTAATAATTCCCAATTAAGGTAAGCATCTGGATCATATTTACCATCAAATGTAGGTATAGTGACTTTCACCTTTGAAAACATGTCATCACGATCACGCATCGCGACGTCGTATGGGATCACGACGCATACCTTGTTGATTGAATCGTAGTCGGCGATGGTCACGGTCATGGTCGAAGAAGTCATCCTCTCGACTCGTGGTGTGGTGTGCATCGTTGTCATCATCTTGGTCGTCCATCTCAACGCCCGGGGCTAAGGGAGCCCTAGATGTGCTAGCGAGGTGTATTGAAGTAGTCGATGCAACGGGGTCATGCTGCATGGGTGGAACAGCCCTGGCGCCCGTAACGCGCCGGTGTTGTTGCGAGGTGGATGACCGGGAACACCAGGGCAGCAGCTGCAAGCACATCAAGTCTAGACAAAATATTAGCTAAAGCAAGTGTTAGTAACTCCTTGTGCGGTCTCAATGGATCGGAGCCGATCTTCTTGGAGTGACATGCGCTCATTAGTGAGTCGTACATCCTCACTAAGTCCCTCGGTAGTGGTCTTTGTTATCCGCGCAAAGTGTGCAACGATGCCCTTCGTAAGGGAGATTGATGCAGAGAACTTTCGTCACCGACATGGTTAGTATAAGAACGACAAAATACCAGCAAGTATGAGGTTCCTATCGACTAGGAGGTGGCTATGAATTACTCAATACTCACTGTTTTACCAAAAGCTCTTGTAAGTTCTTACCAAACCAACAGAGATGACGTGCTACCTAGAGTGTGAAACCCGAAGAGGTGAAGTTGAGCGATTGCCAGGTGTCACAACGCTGTTCGTGGTAGTAATATGTGTAGCTTGGAAGGTTGAAAATATGTAGCACGGATTAGCTTTTTCCCACCGAATCAAGTAAGCTGAAAAGTCGTTCAAAATCAAGATCTGATCTTTGGTCCTAGGCTAGACCGTACTAGAGACGCGAGCCTAAGACACCAACGATGCCACCGAACAAAAGCAAGTGTCCGCAGAGGAACAGTAGGTCCGAACAAAACAGATGAAAACAGACGAAAAAAATTCGCGTAAGATGGGGATTGTCTTAAAAGGGCGTAAACCACCTAAAAGAGGTTTGGGACAAGAAAAATTCTGAGCGGTTCCACTCTTTTTTTTTTTTTTTTTTTGGGTCCGAACCGACCTCTTCTCTGTCTGGAACCCAAACCCCTTAGCTGGATGACTCTTTGATCTGATTAAACCGACTCAATCTCTATTGCGACAAAGGAAACCGACAAGGACAAAGAGACTCTAGCGCTGAACAGAAACCGAGCGCTAAAAAGGAAGTCTATGCGGTATTGTAGATTGCTTCTTCTCTTTCTTTTCTCGTTCAGCCGAGCTATGGAAAGTGTGTTTTATAAGGAGGTATGTGGAACACAACTTGGAAACCGATCTAGCCTCGAGAACAACGTGTGCTGCACGGTTTTGTTTTTCCTTTGGGACGGCTGTATTGATTCGTTACAACACGACTCTGCTAAAAAGTGACTAGAACTCGAAACTCTAAAGATCAAAACACTAAGACCAGCAAGCACATAATTATGTAACCGACGATTCAACAAACCAAGAACAAGTAGTTAAAGCGAGGCACAAATTGTCTTGGTTAAAGAGGAAATCCTACAATAGCAAAACTATGGTGGCTTGTTTCGACTTTAGGTAATAAACAAAAAGCTAAAGAACTCTCACCGAGCAACCTGGAGAATCGATACCACTTGATATGTCCGAGTGCCCGATCTTTCGGCGGAGTGATAACTATCGATTGGTGTTGGAGAAGACTCTCACGATCCGACTACGCACGAACAAGTCGATGGTGCCTTAGCAATCGCTGAACCTACTCGCGTGGTTATTGATCCTGCTAGGTAGCCGAGATCAACCTGAACACGAAGTTCAATTCTTGTTGGTAATCGAAGAACAAACAAGAACAAGTAAAAACAATCTGAAGTATGAGAGAAAGTGGAGACAAATTGAGATTCTATTAAAGTCTTCACAAGGTGGCTATCTAGCACAACTTGAAGAAGAAAGTTTGCACACGGCTAAACTCAATCAACAAAATCTGAGTTCTAAGGGAGGGACGACAGGGGTATATAAAGGGGAGAAGGGGAGGCGCCCATATGGCAGCCAAGGGGGAGGGCGCACATGCAGCCCAAAACAGGAGGAAAATCCGCCCCTCCTTTCCTTCTTAACAAAGCTTCCTAAAATACAAAAGGAAAGAAATAAACGAGATTTGTCATGGCGCCTTGATCTGATTTCGGGCTTCCAAAAAGAAAGGAAACTCCTTCCTCCTTTCCATCTTGGTAGTATTTCTCATGTGCTCGTTTTCCTCTTTAACTTTGTCTTCTGGATCTTGCGCATATGATGACCGAGCTTGATCTTCTCCTTGGTTCCTAAGAACAATGAAGTCATCACAAGAATTAAATAGCAATCCATTCTGTGAATTAATCGTATATAAACTTAGAAACGAGTTGACCTGATAATTGAGCTGACGTGCTTTGGCACGAGTAATTGGTCCTTGCACAGATGGATCATTTGTGTTCATGGAAGAGATGTCCTCATCAAAATTGCTAGAAATCTATATCCAGAACCAAAGTCCCTGGAAGAGTGGCAGAAGTGCTCAGATAGGGTCAAATGAAAAGAAGCAATTGAGACATCACTTTCTTAAAAAGAGGAAATTTTTTGGTCCTGTTGACTGAGCTTCCCTTAAAGTGTTTCCATTAGGATCAAATAGATTTTTCATCCAGAAGAGTAATGAAAATATCCAGATGGTGAGATATAAAGCGAGGCTTGTAGCATAAGGGTTCATGCAATGACCCATCATCGATAATGATGAAAACTATTCTCCTGTAATGAGTGGAATAACATTCCAAAATTTAATATTAATGGCAACAAGCTTAAACTTATCAATGCAGTTGATGGATGTAGTGACCGCATATTTATATGAGTCACTAGATACATATATTTATATGAATCCCTGAATGAGTTATAATTCTGAGTCCTAAAATTGCAACATGTATAGCGTCAAACTGAAGAAATCACTATACAGATTAAACAATGGGGAGAATATGGTACAACTGACTTATTGAGTTCCTCTTGAATGAATATTGTCCCTGCGTGTTCATAAAGAAACCCTAGAATGTATTTTGTGTCATCTCAGTATATGTCAATGATCTGAATATCATCGAAACCATAGAGAAAATAGAGGAAGCAAGTGCTTATCTTACAATGGAGGTTTGAGATTGTAGGATCGAAGTATACGAATATAGCAATCAGAGGGGGGGTGAATGATTGTGCGGAAGCTAAAACCAAATTCTTGACCTATTAAAAGTTCACCCCAAAACAGAACAAAATAATTGCCTCGTTTTCGACAAAAACAGAATGACAGAGGTTCGGTAAAACGCAAATTCCCGAAGATCCAACCGTCGGAACAATCTGAAATTTGGACACAAGAAACTAGATTCCAATACGAATCAAACCCAAAAAGAATCAGCTCGATCGGACTTACGGATCAAAAGTTATGAGCTTCGCAAGCTTGCTGATCCAGAACTTGACGAGAATCAATCTAATCAAAACTTCAAGTTTAAACAAGATCTTCAAAAGATTAATCAACTAGACTTTGAGAAACACTAGATCAATATCCTAGAGAGGTTTTTGATGGATCAAATCAAGATAAAACTTGAAGAACAAAAACCAATCTAGAACTAGAACAAGCATGCAAACAAGAACCAAAACGAAAATATGTAGCGACGTGGTTACTGTAGCACGCAAAAAATCTTGGAAGAATTGATCTTTATTTCTTGTCTAAAATACTCTCATCAAAAGAGTACAAACCCTAAAACCAAGCTCAAAGCTTGATGCGCTCAGCTCTGCTTGATGCCTTTCAACAGAGACCCCCACCTATTTAAAGCACCAACCCACAAAGAGTTACGAATACGATTCCTATTCCCTAGAAGGAATCTGTATCCAACACAACTCTACTTGGCCCAACCAGGCCGAGTACAACTCTTGCACGCTGCATGGCAACCCTACCATACTCACGTGACTAACACTTTGCACGCTGCATGGCCACCGCCATACTCACGTGACTAACACTTTGCACGCGAATGACCTCCCCGCCATTCTCACGTGACTAACCATTCATCATGTGCACCATTCTCTTAGCCCGAACGTTCCGCATGACATCCTTGACCACCAAGACCTCAGTTCCTCCTGAACCTAGTCCCGAACCTCAGTTCCTCCATGAACCTAGTTCCGGTCCCGTCATCGACCACATTCGTCTTGAGCAATACCGCACATGAACAAACCACAAAACAATTCCGAGCACAAGTCCACGACTTGACTCACATCAATCCATGCAAATACTCACATGAGCATTGCATAAAGTCCACTTCAAAAGAAGCATCATGAAATCATCACAAATTTCATAATCTCAAATTCAAATTATTTCAATTCGCTCAAAACCCTAATTCAAAGAAAACGCGTTCACGACGGACAAGAAATAAAAACCTAGAAAAAGTCCATTCACGACGGACAAGAAATCTCTGTCCGGCGTACATGTGAAACTCTCGGTTCCAAGAAGAAAACATTCCGTGAAAACACGCTCACAACGGACCCAAAAACTTTGTCCGCTGTACATAAATCAATCCTCAAAGCCGTTCACGACACTCCAAAACTTTGTCCGTCGACATGCTAAACTTCTTGGATTCTTGGAAAATAGGGTTTGGCTCATGCGCTCAAAAACATGTTCACGACGGACACGTAAACTTTGTCCGTTGTACATAGGAGAAAAAGGTTGTCAAAAAGCATGTTTACAAAGGACCAAGAAAGTTTGTCCGTCGTAGATGGGAAACTTCGCTTCTTTAGGATTGGTCCGCGCCAAGGCAAAACTTACTGTATCTTGTCAGAATGACAAAACACATGAACAAACACATATTTGCAAATTCAAATCTAAGATAATTTTTCAGATCCAAGCCAATTTTTCAACACATGATTTCACAATCTCCCTTGATGAAAACATTGGCAACACCACGTAGAATTGAACATTTGGCATTCACTTGACAAAAGATTTTGAAATCCAAAGGATCAAAGACCATAGTAAGAAAACACAGAATTCGCCCTTTGACCAAATTGCAACACAAAATCTCCCCCTGAGAATGAAAATGTGTGTGAATGTGCACTGCGCCCAAAAATTTCAAAAATTCTCCCCACTTCTCCCAAACTTCTCAAATTTAACAACTCTTTCTTTAAACTTTTCAAAGATTTCCAAATTTCTCCCCTTTGACAATGGATTCATCAAGAGTAAAAGAGAGAACAGGTTCAAAATTTTTCCTGAAACAATGATTTCACAAAGAGAAACAAGGAGTGCCAAGATAGGAAAAGATGAGCTCATTCGATCATATAACCTTATATATCACATAATATGAAAAATACATGATCTTGATGATTTTAACAAGTTAGGGAATGACATGCATCTCAACCTCAATTTAGTCAACTATAGCCAAGTACTAAGCAAGATCTTAGCAGAAAAAGCAAGACTTTAAAAATTGAAGCAACTAACAACTTAGGCGAGCAAGTAGTTTCAACTCCAATCTAGTAGACCAATTTAATCTTTAAACAATAAGTTGCATGTGGCATGCTTGAAGCATACTTCTTTTATTTTCTAGGAGTGGCATGCTTGAAGCATACATCTTATCTTTGAGGGAATGGCATGCTTGAAGCATACATCTTATCTTTTAGGGAAAGCAAGCCTCAAGCACATAACTTGAGGTTTTTGCTTTTAACAACCTTTTTTATTGATTCCCTTTTCTTTTCATTTTTCTTTGATTATAAACATGCAAAAGTGATTAAAAGGTCTTATGAAAGAGTAAAGTTGAAACCACACTTGCTTCATAGCCCAAATTTGTCAAGAGGATTCAATATCAAGCCTAGAAGAGTAAGATATCACAGAGTATTTAGCTATAGGTAATCAGTGGAATTCGCAATGTCATTTTTAGTTCAAGTGAGATAATTAGATTATCATATATTAGCTCAATTACATAACATATAAAGAAATATGATAAAGTGAGCTCATTAAGTGAAAGAACTTGGCAAAGAAACTCCCCTCAAAACAATCCCATTGGATGAACAATTCCAAGTTCTCCCGAATAAAAGCAAAACGAGAAGAAGACAAATGTTTTGTGAAAATGTCTCGCCAATTGATGTTCAAGATTCCACATGGTGAAGCACAATTTTTTCTTTTTCAACATGATCTTTAAGAAAGTGAAATCCAATATCAATATGCTCAAGAAAAGGGATTACTCAAGAGGTGGCACGAACCAAATCAAATCAACATCCTCCAAAGTCAACATCGTAAAAGCTCTTAAACTAATCCATGAGGAAGCAGAAAGCCAAATGCCAAAATCTTGAGTTCTATGAAGATACCTGAAAATCCTTTTGATAGCTTGTCGATGTGGCCTTGCGTGGGAAGCTTGAAAACAAGCACACACAAGCACGTGGGAAGAGTCTCTCATGTAAACCTCTAATTATCTCGCCTCAACAAAGATTATCATCATCTTTATGAACAAAGACACTCTCCCCCTGAACATATGCACTTGTACCTGCATCATTTGAACTAGTGCCTTTTGCGAAAAGTGGAAGAAGCATCTCCAAAGGCAACACTTTCAAAGATGAGATGCACGAGTGAAGGAGAACCAAATCTTATCACCGAACATATGAAGTGAGCATCCGAAATTCACTAGCCACATGTTCTCCTCCTCGCGTGAGAAGCCTACATAGAAGCGAGAAAGTGTCGAGGTCTCGATCAAGTTAGAAATAAGATGTTTAGGAATCCAAGATCTTGAGACACACGACGGACAAATGAGGCACAACACAAGCAGTCTTATGCACAAAATCAAATTTGCTGCTCGTGTTTCTAGCAACAAAAGGTGCTTGGATCATCCTAGGCACGTAGTGAGAAGCAAAGCGTGCCTTTCTGAAATTAGACCTAGCCTTAGCTCTTTCTTTCTTTTGTTGTTTGGCTAGTCTAAAGCAAAAATCTACTAAATGTCCATCTCTACCACAATGAGTGCAAGTGTACTTAACAGAATGTTTGGCTTTAGAAGTAGAAGCAACATTTGCATTCATCATAGTAGAAGATAGCACTCCAGCAGACTTAAAGACAATTTTCTTAGGCTCATTGACAATTTCAAATTTTCCTCCGTCAAGTGTTTTAACAACAGTGGGAGCATGTGATTTATGATGAGCATAAGAATCAAAACCTAAACCTTTGTTATGAGTGCTGACTTTTGATTGATCCAAAATCATGTTTAGGTTCTTCTTTCCTTTAGTGAAACGTTCTAATGATTTGTCCAAGTAATTAACTTTTCGAGAAAGAGTTAAACAATTATTGCAAGGAACATTCACTTTTCCTTTTTGCTTACGACAAGTTGAGCATGAAAGAACCTCATGTGTAAGCGAGATCATCACCAATTGAGAAACCCTAGCATTTGCATCTTTTAATTTTAATTCAAGAGTTGAGCATTTAGAACAAGAAGTTAAACCATGCAAATCATCGCTGAAACAAATTAGCATGTTTACTATGATTCTCATGTTTCTCACTGTCAGCATGAATTTTCTCAATCAAGGAAGCAGGTTCTTTCCTAAGCGAAGTAAGCTCATTCCAAATTAAGTCACATGATTTGCAAGCATCATCATCGAGGAATCAAAGTTTTAAGTCTAGCAATGTCAGCATTCAATGATTCAACAACAAAATCATGTTTCTTAATTTTCTTGTCACGTTTATCAAGCAATTTACCAAGACGAGCAACAGCAATAGCTAATTCATCGTAAGAAGGATCTACCTCATTGAAGTCGTCATGATCGCCTCGGTGAAGTATCATTGCTTTTGGCCATGAGACACAACCCCGTCAACTCATGCTTGCTTGGAGTTGCATCATCCTCGCTTGCTCTCCGAATCCACATCGCTCAAATTGACTTGTTCAAGAGCGGAAAGAACTCGATGGACAACTTTGCGGTTGATGAAGTTCTTCTTCTTTCTATCACTTGGAGAGAACTTCTTCTTCTCTTTTCTTCCTCGCCGTTGTCCTTCTCTCCCTTGATGCTTTACTTGCAAGTTTTGGACAGTTTGGACGAATATGGTCTAGATCACCACACTCATAGCATCTTGGAGGATCACCACCACCTCTCTTTCTCTTTATCACATTTTGCAAAGCTTTGTTAAAGCGAGAAGAGAGTAGTGACAAGTCTTCATCGGGAATTATCAATCTGTTCATCGGTTAGTGAAGACAAGAAAGATAGAGCAAAACTTGAAGCAAAGCACCATTATGAGATATGCTAGATTGAGATGTCAAAGCAATTGATTTATGATCATTCTTTCTAGCAAAAACATCTAATTCATGAGTTTTCAACTTAGAATAAAGAACATCTAAAGTAAGTGTACTCATGGTAGTAGATTCTTGTATAGATGTTACTTTCATCTCCCACACCGACATGTCCAAAGCACTAAGCAATTGTCTAGCATTAGCAAAGATCATCAAAGCTAACTCCAACAAAGACGCAAATTGCTAAGAATCTTATTAAAACGTAAAGAAGTCATCTACCGACTCACCGGGTTTCATCTCAAATCGCATGTATTCTTTTTGTAAAGATCTTGACGAACCTCTTTAATAGTGTTAGAACCCTCATGGTAATCACAAAGAGATTTTACATACCTCATATGCGGATCGAAGATGAACCACACGATCAAAGTCTGCGCCCCAAGCCTTGGATGATCAAGTTATGCGCCTTACTATTTGCTTCAACATGTGCGCGATTGGTGTCAAGTGACGTTGTCGCTTGCAGTGGACATCATATGGTTTGTAGACCTTCTCCCAAATTGTGAAGCCCTGTGCTTGGATGAACGCCTCCATCTTGGCCTTCCAAAACTGAAAATCAACACCATCGAACACACATGGTTTTGTCGAATAACGATCCATTGATCTAATCACCTGCTAAGATAGATTAGAGAAACCTTGCTCGATACCACTTGTAGGATCGAAGCATACGAATATAGCAATCAGAGGGGGTGAATGATTGTGCGGAAGCTAAAACCAAATTCTTGACCTATTAAAAGTTCACTCCCAAAACAGAACAAAATAATTGCCTCGTTTTCGACAAAAACAGAATGACAGAGGTTCGGTAAAACGCAAATTCCTGAAGATCCAACCGTCGGAACGATCTGAAATTTGGACACAAGAAACTAGATTCCAATACGAATCAAACCCAAAAAGAATCAGCTCGATCGGACTTACGGATCAAAAGTTATGAGCTTCCTGCAAGCTTGCTGATCCAGACCTTGACGAGAATCAATCTAATCAAAACTTCAAGTTTAAACAAGATCTTCAAAAGATTAATCAACTAGACTTTGAGAAACACTAGATCAATATCCTAGAGAGGTTTTTGATGGATCAAATCAAGATAAAACTTAAAGAACAAAAACCAATCTAGAACTAGAACAAGCATGCAAACAAGAACCAAAACAGAAAATACCTTGTGAGCGACGTGGTTACCTGTAGCACGCAAAATCTTGGAAGAATTGATCTTTATTTCTTGTCTAAAATACTCTCATCAAAAGAGTACAAACCCTAAAAACCAAGCTCAAAGCTTGATGCGCTCAGCTCTACTTGATGCCTTTCAACAGAGACCCCACCTATTTAAAGCACCAACCCACAAAGAGTTACGAATACGATTCCTATTCCCTAGAAGGAACTGTGATTCAACACAACTCTACTTGGCCCAACCAGGCCGAGTCACAATTCCTTGCACGCCGTATGGCAACTCCTACCATACTCACGTGATTAACACTTTGCACGCCAGTATGGCCACCTGCCATACTCACGTGACTAACACTTTGCACGCGAATGACCTCCGCCATTCTCACGTGACTAACCATTCATCATGTGCACCATTCTCTTAGCCCGAACGTTCCCGCATGACATCCTTGACCACCAAGACCTCGGAGTTCCTCCCGAACCTAGTCCCGAACCTCAGTTCCTCCATGAACCTAGTTCCGTCCGTCATCGACCACATTCGCTCTTCGAGCAATACTCCGCACATGAACAAACCACAAACAATTCCGAGCACAAGTCCACGACTTGACTCACATCAATCCATGCAAATACTCACATGAGCATTGCATAAAGTCCACTTCAAAGAAGCATCATGAAATCATCACAAATTTCATAATCTCAAATTCAAATTATTTCAATTCTGCTCAAAACCTAATTCAAAGAAAACGCGTTCACGACGGACAAGAAATAAAAACCCTAGAAAAAGTCCATTCACGACGGACAAGAAATCTCTGTCCCAGACATGTGTGAAACTCTCGGGCCCAAGAAGAAAACATTCCTGAAAACACGCTCATTCACACGGACCCAAAAACTTTGTCCGTTGTACATGCGAAATCAATCCTCAAGCCGTTCACTACAGACCCAAAAACTTTGTCCGTCGTACATGCTAAACTTACTTGGATTCTTGGAAAATAGGGTTTGGCTCATGCGCTCAAAAACATGTTCACGCAGCCAGGACACGTAAACTTTGTCCGCTGTACATAGGAGAAAAAGGTTGTCAAAAGCATGTTTACAAAGGACCAAGAAAGTTTGTCCGTCAGAGATGGGAAACTTCTTGCTTTCTTTAGGATTGGTCCGGCGCCAAGGCAAAACTTACTGTTTCTTGTCAATTGTCAAAACACATGAACAAACACATTTTGCAAATTCAAATCTAAGTTAATTTTTCAGTTCAAAGCCAATTTTTCAGCACATGATTTCACAGAGATGAAAGATTTGGGTGAAACCAAATATTTTTTAGGCTTGCAACTATAGCATTTCTTAGAAGGAATTTTTGTACATCAGTCTATTTATGCCAAGAAGGTATTGAAAATATTTAATATGAATAAATCTCATCCTTTAAAGACCACATGGTTGTGAAATCCTTTGAAGCGGATAAAGACCCATTTAGACCAAGAATAGAAAATGAGATAGTCTTTGGACCTGAAGTCCCATACTTATGTCTTGTGAATTGCACCAGAATTGATATTGCATTCGTAATAAATTTGTTAGCATGAGACAATGTAGTCCCATCCAGAAGACATTGGGCTAGTGCCGAGACTATACTCATATACTTCCAAGGTACTTAGGATCTTGGATTGTTTTTCCAGAAGAACCAAAGCTTGACCATAGCGGGATATATGGATGTTGGCTATATGTTTGATCCCCATAGTGCCAAATTTTAGACTGATTTTGTGTTTTTCTAAGGTGGTTCAGTTATTTCTTAGCGGTCTTTTAAGCAGACCTTGGTAGCTATTTCTACCAACCACTCAGATATTATAGCCTCATGTGAGTGTATTTGGCTAAGACGTGAAATTAATCATATCCAGAAGCTATGTGGTCTTAATACCGTCGATACCCATACCATTATCTATGAAGATAATGATGCTTGTGTTGCACAAATGCAAATGTGTTATGTAAAGAGAAAGATCACGAAGCATATTGCTACTAAATTTTTCTGTCATCACGAACTCCAGAAGAATGGTGAAGTAAAAATAATGCAAACTAAGTTATGTGAAAATCTAGCAAATTTATTTACAAAATCTTTACCAAAGTCTACTTTCCAAAGATGCATTAATGACATTGGAATGAGGTGACTTAGAGATTTGAAGATTTCAGGTGGGGTAAATCCTTGAACCATAACATCTTTTGCATGATCATGAAAATCATATTTTATATCCTGAAGATTATAAGTTGTGATCTTTTTTCATTAGTGAGTTTCTTGAAGTTTCTCACATGAAGGTTTTTAATGAGGCAACTAGTGCAACACGGAGTGCGAATGTAATGTACTCTTTTCTCCATCCTTTTTCCCATTGGATTTTGGGAAGAGTTTTTAATGAAACAAGTGCATTAGGTGATATTCGTCCAACGGGGAGTGTTATGATAAGGATAGAATCGTTGTTCCAGTATAGAAGGACTCTATCCATTGGTGGATGAATCCGAATTGATCTTCGGGATTTCTCTACTATATATTGGACATTGCCTTGTACAGAAAAAACAATCTAATAAAGAGAGAGAACTTTACTCCCTATTTTTGTGTGTGCTCTCTGTTTTTATTCGTGAGATTTGTTGACTTGATGTTGATTAATATGGAGAAACGATTACGTTTCACAACACTTTCCTTGCATTTTCCTGACAGCAAGAGACGCTCCTCTGCCTGTGCATCTCATTCTCATCTGACCGAGTATGTAAACTTGCTGCCTGACTCTAATAGACGAATTAAGGAAAGAAAATCGTTCAATTGTAGTAGGAATTGGTAAAAAAAAATCAATCCGTACTTGTTAATTTCTGTTTTGCTTTGATAGTTTGTGCATATTTGAAAATATAGAAATTTCACGAGAAGAAGAGAAGCAATTCAATTCTAAATCCCATATTAAAGATGGACGGTGGATTCGTTACTGCCTGCACGGGTTGACCTGCTCGGACGGCCGTTCCCATTTCTTGCCTGCATCAATCAACAAACAATAACCTGACGAAACCAAAGTCTTGGCCACCAAACCGCCTTCGAAGCAACACCAACAAGCCCTCTCCAAAGTTCAAACAAATCACTCTCCAAATAATGACAATCTGCTTTCTTTCACACGCCAATCCGCCGTCCGGTTTCAAGAACTTCGCATTTGGTTGGGCCCCAGATTGACGCTCACGCATTAATTTGTTTTCCAACTACTCGCTTGTCATTTGGAAGTCTCATAAAAACTTCCCACACCAAGAAATATATGCAGGATCATGTTTGAGAATTTTTTTTTAAAATAAACATTTTTAAATCCAAAAATTCAAAAATATATACTTTTTAAAAAAAATTGCAAAACTATCATACAGTCGCGCCACGTGGCAGCGAATTGGACCAATCGCGCCACGTGGCAGCGACACGTAGGTCAGTCGCGCCACCGTGGAGCGACTGAGCCCGCCACGCTTAATGGCAGCGATCGCAGGCCCACGTGGCATTAAAAATGCTTTTTAATTCGATATATTGTCCAATAATTCATACGGGATGGTGGGAACCTCGGAAAATTATGGAAAAAATTTCTAAATTTTTATTACGATATAAGAATTCATAATATATGAAAAAAAAGTAGTATGTTTCATGTAAATTTAAAATGTTAAAATAAGGTTTACTAAATGATCATTTTAGGTATTATGAAGAAACTATATAAAGCATGGCTTAAAAATTTATTAAAAAATTGCTTATTTTGTAGTACGCTATAAGGATTCATAATATCTAAAAAATTAGTATGTTTCATTCAAATTTTAAATGTTAAAATAAAGTTTACTAAAATCACCTTTTAGGTATTATGAACAAAGTATATAAACCATGGGTCAAAAAATAATGGAAAAAATTTGTAAATGTATATTAAGCCATAAGGATTCATAATATATAACAAAAAAATACTATGTTGCATGCAAATTTAAATAGTTAAAATCAATTTTAGTTAAATACCCTTTTATCGATTTTGAAGAAACTATATAAACCGTGGCTCGGAAAATCATGAAATTAAGTTCACCCATTCTTAGGGTGTTATATGTCTCATTTTTGAAAAAATATATTGGAATCAACGCAATTGAAATAACCAAATGGCTATAAGAACCCTCGGAAAATCATGAAACGCCGAAGGTTTTTCGGTAGCCCTTAATATATCCTTTTCGAATGTATTTATTTTTGAAGAATAAGTCAAATTTGCCCTTTGCTATATAGACTACCATGTTCTGAAAAAATAATGTATTTACACCTTACAGTAGCGCAATAACCCTAACTATTTTAGTCGACGGAAAACGAAAACGCAATAAGCCTTTTCGGCAGCCTGTAAAATATCATGTTTGAATGTATCTTTTCGAAAGAATGTGGTAGGTTTGATTTTTGATGTATGGACTACCATATTCCGGAAAAAAAAATTTCATTTACACCTTTCTTTGCATGTAACATGTATTAGCGCAATAACCCTAAGTAATATAGTCGGAAGTAATCCGAATGAGGTTGGGAGATGGAGATACAAGAGAGGTCGATTAACAAATAAGATGGTAGTGACGATAATAAGGTAGGCAACACTCTTTATTATGTCTTAAAACTTAAAGCGGTTACACGAAACAACAATGGGCCTTCTGCTACACTACTGAGTGCACCGGGGATATTTCCCCTTGCGCAACCCATCGGTGCCTGCCGCCCTGGCCCTAGCCGCCCTCTCACGCTTCCTCTCTTGCTCGGCCTCCCACTCGGTCGCCCGGCGCTACCGTTCGGCCTCCCTCTCTGCACGCATTTCTTCGTGATGCTTCATGCGCTTCTCCTCCTCATCCTGCTCACGGCACTGCTGCTCTACCATCGCTCTGCGATGTGAGTACTCCCAATTCCGCATCCTCTCCATCTCAGGAGTCTGCTCCGTGTCGTAGAATTTGATGTACTCGCACAATGGAGGCTGCAATTGGTGACATCATATGGTATTACAGCATTAAGGTTTGCGCGGTAGGACGTAACATCAAATGCAAGTACGAACATACCGGCCTTTTCTCCCGCATCCGCATCTGCAGCGTTGGCTTGGAGTCGTAGTTTCGGCAGCTCCAATACCTCATACCGTAGGTGTACGAGTTGTCCTGAGACTTCTGCAACTTGCAAGGATCCCCGCATAGGCACATGGGGACCTGCGTGCCTTCAGGGATGGCTTCGGGAAGGCTGTGCCTTGGGGGGGAGGGGAACTCCATTGGCACTGGTTGGTTAGCTGGCGAACTTGTGGTCCGTGTTTCGTCTTCCCTCGTATTGGCCTGAAGCTTGCTTGCTTGCTGTGATTATTAGGAGGCGACCACTGGGGCTTAAATAGCCAGCCAAAGGAGAGAGTAGCGGACTTAAGAGAAGTTCAAATCCGCGAGCATCGGATTCCTCTGCAGCTTTGCAGATGTCATCGATGGGTCATGGCACACATGATAAGATGGCACACAGGTCGTGACAGGTCGTGCAGCTTTGTTTGAGCGTGACCGGTCGTGCAGCTTTGTTTGAGCGTGACAGGTCGTGCAACTTTGAATGACAGTGACATGGGAGCAGAAATGTAGAGAATACAACATACAAATGTATAAGTTAGTGCATAACATTACAACACATAATGAACAACGTAGGCATACAGTGCTCAATCGACGCCTACTCTCCCTGCTGACCCCCCTCTCCCTGTGCCCGAGGTCTGGTCCGCCTCGCTGGTCGACGTGCAGCGGCAGGGCGACGTCTGGGACCAGAAGGGCTAAACCGGTTTGGTGCGTGGCCGATCCGCGGTCCGAGGGTCTCCGCTGCTGCAGGGGTATGGCATGAAGAACTTGGGTCTGTCGGCTGTGTAGGCATGGCTGCACTAGGCTGGGACCCATACACGAAGTCCGGGTGTGGTGACACAGAATATGGTGTGTTGAAGTCCTCCGCACGCGTGTACGACGTAGTGGGGGCCTCTGGGAAGTAACCTGAAAGCACATACAACATGTTGGAATAAAGCATGTATTTCAAACTAAAGTTTAAAGCAAAGTTAGTTTGCAGTGGGTACTGAACACACCTGGGGTTGGCACCATGACAGGAGGAGGAGGAGGGCACTGGAACGGCGTGCCGGTAGTGTATCCGAACGAGTATCCTGCTGTACACAAGTATTAGTTACCACGAAATGCATTGCATATTCAAGTGAGCAAATACGTAAGTACCTGGCGTGCCGTACGAGGGCACCTGCCACTGGGAGCTCCCTGGCTGGTCCTGCGGTGGCGCTGGAGGGTTCGGCAAGGTGGGAGGTCTGAACTGGAAGGTGGGAGGTGCGAACTGGAAGGTGGGAGGTGCAAACTGGAAGGTGGGAGGTCCGAGCGGGCGGACACCGGAGTCGTCTGACGGTGGTGTCCGAGGTGGTGGGCGTGTACTGCTCCCGACCCCCTGCGGTCGTCGGCTCACCGACCGCGAGGGTGCACCGGAGGCGTCGGTCCTCTGCCGGCAAGAGCAGGCCCGCGCTATCCTCCTCGCCTTCATGGACAACCGCTCGAGGAACCCCGTCAACTCCTCGTTGGAGATCTCCAAACCCGGGCCCAAACGCCCTACCATGGACTGCGTGTCCTCGTCAATCTCTGTCGCCATATCGCCCTAAAAGTGTTAACATGCGGTGAGATATACGTATTCTCGCACTCCAATAAAAATCTAGGTACAGTGTGTAGTGAACGTACTGCGAAGTGGATCGCGGATGCAACCCATGTGCCGTATATGTCGTAGGCTGTAGCTGGATGGATCTCGTGCTGGTCGTCAGCGGGCAAAAGGCGTACCCGTGTAAGTCCAAGGTACCACTGTAGGTACCCCTGTATATCGTACGCGACATCCGCTGCAACCACGTCGTCCAGTGCATGAGTCCATTGCTCCACCCAAGGGGCCATCTTTGCGACCCAGCCAGTTCGGCGGCCCTGCATGCCCTTCCTCGAATGCCTGCATAAGTTGTCAACCCGTTAGCATGTTTAGTCGGTGCCATTTGAAATGGGAAGATATGAATAGTTACTTACGTGTGAGACTCTACCGGGACCGTGATGCCGCGCAGGGGAGGCACCTCTGTCGCGATCCGAAGTGCCTCATCACCCGGTGAGCCGTAATCCTCAACATAGACGTCGAAAACCGGCTTCCGCCGTGTCGGCACATACGGAATATCTCGGTGCAGAGGACAGACAAACCGTGGGTGCGCGCTCAGAATCGCTGAGGGGCGTAAGACTCCCACCGGAGCCGCTCTGGTCGTAGGAGGTCGAACGCCTCCGTGAAGTGTGCGTACACACTCTGTACCTGCAGACCAGCCCATTGCGGCTGCAGCCATTATCGGGAAAAAGTTAGTACAAAAGAGGTTGATATGCGATATAGGAAAGGGGGGAATTCACGTACCCGTCTGCGGCACCAAAGGGACCCCATCGTAGGGGCGTCCACCTCGGTGTCGCCGTAGAACTCCATCCCGTACGCTCCCCCTCCAATCCAGGGTCGTCCAATGTGGAAGCGCTCGAACGACCACAGCATTAGTAGGAGTGGGCACCCAGAGAGTATCGAACCGTCGCGCTGTCGGAGGCACGCGTCGCATAGCCCCCGATAGGTGGCACAAAGTACTGCAGATCCCCAGCTGTATTGGGGGACCTCGCCGGGCGCAGCGTCAGCAATGGCCTGGGCGATCGGAACAAGCCTGGCGTCGACGCTGTCTCCATGGGTGGTGGTGAACATCACCCATCCAAACAGCCACAAAAGGTAAGCCTCCAGGTGCTGGCCGACTGCACGCTACCAAGATTCGCAGCTAGCCTGCTAACCTACAGGACAAAAAGTTAGTTGGTTACAAGAGTAAATTAATTCGTACCAATTATGGACCACAACAACACGTACCTCGAACTGGCGTAGCCACGACAGAGTAGGGCCGTGCTTCTGTCGTGGGTGTAGCGGGGCGTCTTTGCGCTGCCAGCGGGACCAGGGGGGAGCACTACCCCGAACCTCGCAACTAGGTCATCGCGCCAGTCGTCATCCACCTCCTGTGGGACAACTGCCTCGCCAGCGATCGGGAGGCCGGTGAGGAACAAAACATCCTGCAGAGTCGGTGCCATCTCTCCGCAGGGCAAGTGGAAAGTATGCGTCTCCGGGCGCCAGCGGTCCACGAGGGAAGTAAGGAGGGATCGGTCGAACGGAAAGCGTCGGGATCTCTCGACAAAGATGGCCGCACCATCCGGACCATCGACGAGGTCCTCCTGTGTCGCCTCGACCATCCGCGCTAGGGGGAGCAATCCCGCCGCCTCCAACCTGCAGCAAACCATTACAAGTAAGGTCACAACGTGTCACAACCAACTAGGTCGTACGCAAAAAATATTATGTTCTTACATACCTGGGAAACCAGCGTCTGTCCAGGCCCCAGGCGCGTGCTGGAGTCCGCGTGGACAAGACACCTGGATCGACGGTCTCTGCGTGTAACCGTCCACGGTGATGTGCGTCCAAGTGGCGATCTAGAAGCTCGTACGGCCAATCGCCAATGTCGCCCACAGCAGCCATTCCTGCACACAACAAACAATTTAATAGTTCCAATTGGTCATGGAGTAAGGAAATTCCAATCATACAGACAGAGATACCAAACATACAATGTAGACAGATTCTACAATACAAATAGTAAGGAAATTCCAGCAATTACAGGATGTAGCTAACAAATCGCACAACACTGCAACTTTCTAGAACATACACGCATGCATAATAGTGCTCACAAGTACGAAATCCGATCACACATCTACGAACCGTAGTAACGCAACATACACGCATAAGGGAGTCGTACGATTATTACATTCCATACAAATAGAACGCACTCCACAACATGGCAACATGCCTTACAACTATTAAATTCAAGCCCCTCCACCAGAAACTTCATTCCGAGGACATTTGTTCTTCTTGTGGCCGTACTCTCCACAAAGGGCACACCTCCGGACAGGGCCTCCCACCTCGGACTCGTCCATATCGTTGCGGATGCGGCGCGTTTGTCGACGACCTTTCCCGCCCTTGACTCTGCTGATGTCAGGGACCCATGTACGTGTGGCATGATCAATTTCATCCCGGCGACACAAAACCCATGCAGTTCACCGGTCCACGCTTGAACGACAGTGTTCGCCATGTAGTACGGAGAAACAAATTGTACGCTGCTCATCTTAATCTGGCCACAGGCCGCCAAGACATGCGAACATGGTTTGTGATGAAGGTATGGCTTTAGGCAACTGCAGGTGCAGGTGCGGTCCGTGCCGCCCCCCAAGCTCACTTCATGGGTGATTCTTCCACTAGCCATTCCGAGCCCCTCGTTATTCCTCAGTGTGACCTCAAATCGTAACTCCGTGGTACCCATGACGACGACCGAGTGTAGGAGGGCCTTCTCAACCTTGTTCGCCATCCAAGCTGTAATGACGCTGCAATAAGGACTCTGAATGGTACTTGCATGCAACACTGCCGCGGCGTGCCGCTCCTAAGTACCTCACCGCATCGCGGCAAGACACCTTCGACGATAGCAACGAGGGGCATGCCACGAAGACCCCTTATCACCCAGTTGTACACCTCGGCCAGGTTGGTTGTCATCAGCCCGTACCTTGCCCCGTTTGTGTCGTACAACAGTGACCACTTCTCCAGTGGTTTGGACTCGATCCAGTGTGAGAAACACTTGATGTTTCTCGTAGGCCTCCTTCTGATGTTTGGTGGGTCAATGCCCGGTAAGGGCTGTAAACGCTGCGGTACCTCCGAACTACTCCCCCCAGCTTGCCTCTCTATGTCACGTATCTGCTTCGTAGTGAGCTCGTCAAGCTTCTCCCAAATGGCAACAAACTTCCTGTGCTGATTTTGCTTGCACAACCTCTTGAACAGGTTCATGAGCCTCTTACTCTTGAAATATTTGAATAGGTTTGCCCCCATGTGTCGCATGCACCACCGGTTCTGCAAATCCGGCCACGAAAACGGCTCTTCCACATCTTCTTGCATCTTCTTTATTGCTTTCATCATCCCAGCATGGCAGTCATGTATTATGCACACATTGGGCCTATCCTTCACAACACCGATCTTCAGTCTCCTGAAGAACCACAACCAACTCTCATAATTTTCACCTTCCACAAAAGCGAAGGCTATCGGAAGTATTTGGTTGTTTCCGTCCACACCGATGGCCGTCAGGATTTGACCCTTGTACTTGCCGGTGAGGAAAGTCCCATCCACGCACACGACCGGACGGCAATGCCTGAAAGCCTCCACACATGGCCCAAGTGATAAGAAAGCACGCTCCATGACCAGGAAGCCGGGGGGGTTCTGAGACTCCCTTTCGTCTACAACAGTATATGTCCCGGGGTTTCTCTCCTTCAAGACCTCCAGTAGTCGGGGAAGGTTGTCATATGATGCCTCGAAGGTCCCGAAGCACTTCTCCAATGCCTTCTGCTTCGCCCTCCAGGCTTTAGCATAGCTGATTTGGTATTTATATCTATTTTTCATGGCAAGAACTATGTGCTGTGCCTCAATATCAACCTTCTCGACAATCTCTCCGTACATCACATTCGCGATAAAAGAGGATGTGAGGTTACGATGTCTCGATGTTACATTGCTGAGAACACAACTGTGTTGCACCACCTTCGTGACAACCCATTTCATCTCGTACTTCGGCATATGGGCATGAACCCGCCAACCACATTCGGCATTTTCACACTTCACCGTGTAACAGTCTTTACTGGATTTGACCACTCTCGCCGGTCGTTGTAAGCTCATCGCCCATGCCCTTATAGCATCCTGCAGCGCACTTCTCCGTGTACATTGCGTGCACGCGAACCTCATTTGGTCGATACTCACATGTGGAGTCATGGGCATCATTCACTGCTAGGGCTCCGGCTTCGGCTCTATTCCAAGCATCGGGCACCTCTACGGACGTATTTCCATCATCGTCGGACAAAGATTCATCATGGTCCTCCATGGCCAGTGCCTCTTCTTCCTCCGCTCGCCGATCATCCCGCTCCATCACATCAACTATCCTCCAACTCCTCCCCTTCATCTCGCTTGTCCCGCTTGGCGAGAACATGATCGAACATTGTCATGAACTTCCGCGACCGTGGGAGGGGTTTCATCACTACGCAGGTTTGTTTTGATCGTAGCCTGCACAAATAGGATGAAACCCCAACCACGCCGCCTTGATGCATTGATGTAGTTCATCCAAGTCTGTGACCGCTCCAACGGTCTAAGTACCCATACCGAGTCATGTGTACCTCTCGGCCACAAGCATTTGACGCTGACATCAAACTCCGCAGGATTCAATGAGAGGCCGTCACAAAGCCACCCACACAGATTTTCAAAATTCATGTCCTCCGGATTCTGATGGTATAAAACTCGGTGCTCAAAACCATTCAAATCAACCCCATATGGGCCCTCCCGAACTTCTCCTTCACCGAAGTGCACTCTAAATGCATCCATAGCAGACATACCTTCTGGAATACGCAAAAGATATTATATAACATACGCAACGAATTATATAATGCAGGGGGTGTACGGACCGCCAAGCTAATATGCAATGTACTATAACATACCGATATTTTATAACATGCGCCAGGAATTATATAAATACACAAAACACAATTTATTGAGCCACCCTAGTATTTTTATAACTACATACCAATTATTTTGACGGAAAAATGATTTATAAAATTACTAACCGATGAACGAGGAAGGAACGACATATGTTTATCGTACTACCCTAATATTTTCTGAGACTATCGATGTTTTATGTAAGTACAAATCAATTAAACTAATAAAAAATGATAATGTCAATACATTAAACAAAATTAACCGATTATTACATTTTGGGTACTGACCTAATATTCTTCCGACACTAACTATACTTTTTCTAACTACGTACCAATTATGCCAAGGAGAAATGATTTATAGAAATTACTAACAGATGAACAAGGAAAGAACGATATATTTTTTTGGTACTACCGTAATATTTTCTGAGACTATCGATGTTTTTTGTAACTACAAAATAATTAAACTAATATAAAATCATTATGTGAATACATTAAACAAAATTAACCGATTCTTACATTTTTCGTACTAACCTAATATTTTTCCGACACTAACTATACTTTTTCTAACTACGTACCAATTGTGCCGAGGAAAAATAATTATGAAAATTACTAACCGATTAACGAGGAAGGAACGATTAATGTTTTTCGTGCTACCCTAAAATTTTCGAAGACTATCGATGTTTTTTGTAACTACAAATCAATTATACTAATAAAAAATCATTATATGAATACATTAATCATAATTAATCAATTATTACATTTTTGGTATAATATTTTTTCGACACTAACTACACTTTTAATAACTACGCATCAATTATGCCGGGGTACTATATTATCCACACAATCTCATAAAATATGCTTTAAATCTACTTATTTACGTACTATATTTTGTTCTTGCTACTCTATTAGTTTTCTAATAGTACATATATTTCTCTTACTTAAGTATGAAATCATCGATAAAAAAATAAGTACAGAAATTACTAACCGATAAATGACGAACGAACGAAGAACGGACGAACGAACGAAGAACGGATGAACGAACGGACGAAGAATGAACGAAAATTAAACTTTTTTTTCCTCCTTCCTCTTCTTCTTTCTTTCTCTTTTTTTCTTCCTCTCTTTTCTTCTTTTTTCTTCCTCTTTTTCCTTCTTTTTTCCTCCTCTTTCTTCCTCTCCTTCTTTTCTTCTCCTCTCCTCTCCTCTTTCTTTCTTCTTCTGTTTCCTTCGCTGGCCGGCCGGAACGGCCAATTATTACACACGCCGCTCGCTCAAGCCGCGGGTGCTGCCGTCATACAAGATGCATCGCCTCCAAGCCGCGCCACGGGCGCGATTTGAGCCGGGCGTGAAACGCGCCACGCCGGGCGCGATCGAGCCCGACCGCCACGCGCCGCTTTGCCGCTACCGCACAACAGAGCCGCTACGCCACGGGCGCGACAGACCCATTTTCGCGCCACGCTGGCGCGACAGATGGCCAAATTTGCAAACAATTTAAAAACAGGTATATTTGCGTAATATGGCAATAAAAAATGTTTATTTCAAAAAAAAATTCTCATGTTTGAGGCCCTGTTTGTTTGAGTTTTTTTTCACCTGCTTAAAAAGTTAAAATCTAAGGCCTTGTTTGGTACGGTTCCAGATTCTAGTAGAAACAGAAACGGTTCCAGATTCTTGGTAGAAACGTTTCAGGTAGAATCAGAATCACTATGTGAAAATCGTTGGGCTAGCTGTCTGGATTCTGTGAATCAAGGTGGAACGGGGTTGAGAGTGATTCGGCCCCGGTGTGGAAAAAGAAGAAACGTTCCGAGCTTTAGCCCGTTTGGCTGCGTTTTTCCCGGATTCTAGTAGAAACGGTTCGGTTTCAAGTTGCCAAACGGGGTCTAAATAAATATGTACCTTTTTAACTGGAGTTTTTCAAAAGTTATAAGTCATTATATAACTAAAAGTGAAAAGCTACCGGAGATGTGTTTTTTTGGTTTATTGAGGGTTGATTTTAAACTAATATCATTGAATTTAGATAAAATTATTCATTTTTGAGCTGTTTAAACAAAAAAACTAATTTTAAAATATAAAAAAACTAAGTCTAAATAAATAGGACTGAATAGGCTTACTTTACCTTTTTTTGAAGTACGATCTTATCTTATTGTAGTTGCCAAATGTGCACGGCCTTGTTGGTACTAATTAGGAGATGTTTTGTTGGTGCAGGGAATTAGGAAGGGGAATGAGGTTTATATAAGATGTGTGAGGGTATGTTTGTATTTGTTTTTATTCTGGATTTTAACTCTAAAAGTTGAATAAAAAAATAGTTCAATTCTATAATCCGATTCTTACGATCCAGCCCATCCATATATACTAGAATTCACAATCTACTTTATATATATGTTTTTGGATTCAAATTTTTAGAGAATCAACTTCTCTATAATCATAATTTAGAATCAATTTTTAGAGAATTTAGAACAAAGACAAATAAACCCTCAAAAAAACTATATGGCACTATAGCTAACGCCCGCTCCTTCCCCCACCCCCAGGCCCCAGGCCCCCACACACCCAACCCCCCACACCCCGCACTCACTCTCTCTCTCTCTCTTTCTCTCTCTCTCGCTCTCGCTCTCTCGCCGATAATTGATTGATTAGTTGGAGGCTGCCTCTGAGGAATCCTGCACGGTATCATCCTTTTTTCTGTTCTTCTTTCTCCAGCTTTCAGGAGCCAGCCAACCCATCAGTCAGCTCAAGATGGGCGGCGCCTTTACAGCAGCGCCAGCACTAGTTGGGGTTGTGGCACCGCTCCTCTTGCTTGTCGGCCTCTTGGGGGCTGCGACTGCCAGTGTAAGCGCCCACCAAGAACCAATCAAATCTATCCCTTCTTTTACTCAATTCATGAGCGTCCTCTTGATTTCTGCAAGTTTGAGTCCTTGGGGTTTGGTGGTGATGATGATGAATTCAGGTTGGCGACTCGTGCTCAACGACAGCGGACTGCGGCGCCGGGCAGTGGTGCTTCGACTGCGAGCCGGAGCTCTCCGGCTCCCACTGCGTCCGCTCCACGGCCACCAATCCCTTCCAACTCATTGTAAGATTTCAATTCTAGCTGTTGATGCTATCTTTCTGCGTCAAGAAAGGGACAAGGAGCAGTAATCGTGCTGATGTGTTTGGTTTTGGATTTTTTGAGTTCTTGCCATGATTTCTTCGCTGGCCATATCTATTCTGACGACATATAGATTGATAACTGAGCGGTTAGGAGCAATGTATTTCACTTACCTCCTACCCGCATAATATTGAAGGTTCTTAGAATGCTTGATTAAGGCTCATTTGGATTCAGTAGCCAACGACATCATGATTAGAACAGCTTCAATTCTGTTCATATATACTACTAGTTGTACATCCTTAATGGATTTTGCCTCTGGTATGGTCTTCAGAACAACTCACTGCCATTTAACAAATATGCCTATCTCACGACGCACAATTCATACGCAATCGTCGGGGAGCCGTCACACACCGGAATTCCACGCATCACCTTCGACAACCAGGAGGATACAATCACTGATCAGTTAAATGTAGCTTCTGCAGCTTCTGATTGCCCCCTCATTCTGCATGTCCTATCATTTTACCACCTGTAATTTTCATCACTGTAGTAATGTTCTACAGGGCGGTGTTCGTGCGCTGATGCTCGACACATACGACTTCAAGGGAGATGTATGGTTATGCCATTCAAGTAGAGGAAAATGCAACGATTTCACTGCTTTTGTGAGCATTCTGAATATGCCTTCCTCCCTTATCTGAACTGATGGGGCTTCGGAGTACAGTGTACATATTACAATTACAATACTATCGGTGATTATAGGAACCGGCATTGGATACATTTAAGGAAATTGAAACCTTCCTTTCAGCCAATCCATCTGAAATCGTCACTATAATCCTGGAAGACTATGTTCACGCGCCGAATGGACTGACAAAAGTGTTCAAGGCCTCTGGCCTGTTGAAGTACTTGTTCCCAGTGTTGAAAATGCCGCAGAACGGTCAGGACTGGCCTCTTGTCAGCGACATGGTCGCGAGCAACCAGCGCCTCCTGGTGTTCACCTCCATCAGATCAAAGCAAGCCACTGAAGGAATTGCGTACCAGTGGAACTTCATGGTTGAGAACAACTGTGAGGCACCGATTCCTCCATATATAACTTTGTGCAGTTCATCATACGCGGTGCATGTTTGAAATCTACTGATTTCACTTTATCACAGATGGTGACGATGGAATGGATGCCGGGCGGTGCTCGAACCGTGCAGAATCGGTACCTCTCAACGACAAGACCAAGTCGCTAGTCCTGATGAACTACTTCCCGTCGGTCCCAGTGAAGCTAACTGCATGTTTACAGCACTCCAAGAGCCTCATTGACATGGTGAATACATGCTATGGCGCAGCTGGGAATCGATGGGCTAACTTCCTTGCAGTCGATTACTACAAGGTACTGAACATAGGAGGACACATAAAACTTTACTACTGCAAGCACTTCTATATGCTGATTAGAGGGGGTGAATAATCTCAAATAAAATTTTTCCCTTTAAATAAAATCCAAACCTTTCTTTGAATGATTTAGCACAAAAAAAAAGCATAACACAAAAATAGGATGAGTTCAAATCCAAGAATTGGTTTATCTTTTGATCTATAGATCCAAAACTTATGAAACTTGATATGCACCTCCGTATGGATGTCAAAAACTTATTCCAACCTTCAATCACATGGATTGACATCAAATTTTTGACCTTTTGTCCAATCAAAGGAAGAGTGCATCAAAATCGGGGTCTTGAACTTGCTCGTGGGTTTTGATGATCAAGGTGATCTTAGATATCGATGTCTCAAAGCCTGACAAAAAAGATCGAGTTCTTGCAAAATATTGCCTAGATGATGCGGATATGATCTGAAGAGGATTCATCCATGAATCATTTATCCTTGGCATAAAATCCACAAGCATTTAGAAGGGGGGAGGCAAATCCAACTGCGCGGAATAGTAAATTGCAAGAAAGTAAATTGCGGAATTTAAATACTGAATTTAAGACAATGTAAATACAGAAAGTAAATTTAGAATAGTAAGGAACTAAAATTTTATCTCTTAGATGGAAGATTTACAAAGCCTCATAATAAGGTGGGCAAAGCTTAAAAGAGCACAAAAACCTTCTCAAGAAGAGACACCCCTCTCTAGGGATGTGATCGGATCGGATATAGTCGAATATCGTCCTATTCATATCCGTATCCGTATTTTTTATCGAATACAGAATCGAATACGAATAGTGTCGAATACATAATCGAATACGAATTATACAGGATATAATATCGGTTATGAATATAGATTGAATACGGATCGAAATCAACATGGATACGAATAATATTGGTCGGATATTTTAAAATCCAATTTCAATTTTTTTCCCAAAATCGGTCCAAATTTAAATTCAAAATTCCAAAAGAAATATAATTGTATGTCTTTTTTTTGCCTTTTTATCCCTAGCTTGTCATACATGTGACTCTGTGAGTAACAATGTACCCCATTGCAATAATTGAACCAAATGATTTGCAGCTGGTATATGCTGCTGAATCCTAAGTAGCCCTCCTGAAACACCACTTGCCAATTTTTGTACCACCTTTACCCAAATATCTCCAAATTAGCATCTAGCACACATGAGCACATTATATCTTGTCATCCAATGCACTAGTCTAAAGCAAGGAAACATGTTAAATTGTTAATGTGTTATTCTGAAACGTGTTATTCGGATAATATCTGTATGTCATATTCGGATATTATCCGAACAAAAACTCGGATATTCCGTATCCATCGGATAATCAGTGTTCCATATCCGTATCCGTATCCATGTAAATTATCTGTATCCATATCCTTATCCGAGAAATCAACTGGATATCTGTGAAACTATCCAAATCATCCATATCAATTCGGTCGGTCGGTCGGTCGGAAAATATCCGTACCAGTTCCATCCCTACCCCTCTCCCACTCTATTTATAGCAATCTTGGAGCAATCTCCACCATTGATAATTTTCTTAGCCCTCAAGAAACCTCATCAAAGGTTGAGATTCACTCCTTCATACATGGGCTAACATGCAATCCAATAATATAACGGGTTTTGCACGCTTCTCAAAGCTTCTAACTTGACCGCTACTCTTTGCTCTAAACCGCGATCCAACAGCTCTTCTTAATCCAAGTAGCTTCAAGCTAGCATCTCAGTCGTTCACTTATCTTCTAGGCTCACAGCGACTCCGTCTCTGGTCATCCTTCGGTGATCCCCGACCGTTTGGACCTCGGTGCACCTCGCCTAGTCCCAGTCATCTTTCGCCTCACCTTGGCCTAGCACCGTCATCCTGCAACCATCCAAAAAAGGAAACACATCAAATAGCAATGTCCAAAATAATATGCAATAAATCATCCAATTTCTCAAATTCTAATACAAATCAAACTCAAACTCGAGCACACCTAGTTCAAATAAAATCAATTACTTATCATAAAATATGGATAGACCTCCATATGGTTTTTCAATCTCCCCCTTAATGAGTATATTGACAAACACTGAAATGGCACAATTTGAGCTTGAAAAAGAAAGAAAGCATTTTAATAGCAAAGTCATACTTGGTCTAAATGCATGAGAAAGCAAGGTCATGATGAAGTTGACTAGATGAAATTTAGAGCAAACTAAGAGAAATAACAAGTTTTCCATAATTACTCTAGAAATCAAGAAAAGTCAACAAAAGCTTAATTTTGTTTATGATCCAAACAAAATAACAATTTTTCACTATGATCAAGAGAAATCTTTCCTTTTTTCTAATGATGTCTTTTCACATTTCTCCCCCTTTTTTAGCAATATAGGCATCAAGAGAACATGTGTGCATGAAATACAATCCTAAAAGAGCTTTGAAGGTTATCCAAGTGACCACCTAGTCAAAGTATGACACCAAGCTACTCAAATTAATATTTTGCTAGACTAAGGCATATCTAAGTTCTATTTCGAAATCTCTGCTAGCAAGCAAAAATAATTATGCTATTTTTATTTGATTTCAACAAGAGTAACACTTAGCATAATTTCAAGACTAGAAGTAAAACCATGCAATGGATCAAATGGATATACTAGAGTTTAAACTAGTCAACACTTTGAGAAGCTACAAGTGCATAAGAGAATCCTCTTGCTCAATTATCTTTTGAATGCAAATTTTTTTAACGCACACCATGCGGTTTAAAGAGCTTATCCTAGTGAAGCACATCTTCGACTAGGAGCCAGCGACAAAGACTTCTTAGACTTCACTCTCCTCCGCAAACTTTGAGTTTTAGAGAGTTTATCCTAGTAAAACATAACCTCGACTAGAAGCCATCGACAAAGGTCTCCTAGACTTTACTCTCTTCTTCAATTTTGTTTTACATTTTTCAATTTAATTGACTCAAGCCATATTCGACCATCTCAAGCATGAAGCTTAAAAGAGTGATCTTGGTCATACAGAATACATCCCAAGTTCATCCCAAATGCAATGAGAAGTAGTCTCGTGAATGTAAGGTGTTGAGATCAATTTTAGCACACACAAGTTAGTTTTTTTTAACATTTTCAGCACTTAGATTCATGAGCATTTTGATGTTTCTAGAATACAATAAACTAGCTTAACCCAAATTGCTCTAAGGACTCTAGTAGAAACCCAAGATTTCACAAAGCATGGCATAATCTCCTAGTGAGAAAATATAGCAAGTAAAAGCTACAAGTATCATCAAGTTTTCATAAAAGCTAAAATTTTAGTTTTTTTAGCAAGCTTAGCATGATGACTCAATATTAACTTAGGCATGGCTAAGCTAGCGATGATCCTCAGAAGAGTAGCAAAGTGCAAAGCATGACAATTAGTTCAATTGCATAATAGACAAATCTTAGAAACAGAAAATGAAGTCTATATGCAGTTGATGATGATCAGTTTCTCAAACTCTCCCTCAACACGTGAGTCAATTTTTAAGCACAATTCTGATTCAAGTTGAGTTATTTGTGGAATTAAATCCAGAGTTTCCAAATGAACTCAACTGAAAACAGAAACAAAAGATGCAAAGAGAAGATCGAAAACTAACACTCTGGGTGGACTATGGAGCATAGATAAGATGGTGAAGTACACTACAGCTCAGACTCGCTCTCATCTTCCCCATATGACTAACATAGGAAAGCTGACTTTACAGACTCGAGCTAGGGAATACACACAGACCCTGTCTACCTAGGGGGCGCAACACCTGCTAGACCTAAAAGACTGGGAGGGAACTCAACCTAGAGAGAAGAGAACAAGCTAATTAAGCATTATAGCAACATGTAGCATAAGATGATAGATCCATACAAAGGATGCCAGAAGTCTAAGTGAAGTGAACTCCTAACACTAAGATTCGGCCTAAATACACCCAGATATGCAAAAGAATAAAAATACTAGAAATAAACATATAATACATAGTATACAAATTAGCTCCACCTCAAGTGATGCCGTAAGGGTTCACAACTCCAAGCTCTCCTCTCAAGTCCACAAACCTAGAGCTATTCAATGGCTTGGTGAAGATATCAGCAATCTGGTGATCACTCTCCATAAACTGGAGTACTATATCATCCTTCTCCACATGGTCTCTAAGGAAGTGATATCTAATGTCAATGTGCTTGGTCTTGGCAATGTGAATGGCAGCAGCGATATCACAGAAGAGTGGGGCACTATCTATAGCTAACCCATAGTCACACAAGGTCAATCTCATCCAAAGCAACTAACTACAACAACTGCCTGCAACCACATACACGGCCTCAGCAGTGGACTGTGCAACTCTGGACTACTTCCTAGATGTTGGGACCAGATTTCCATATCCGAACCCTCTGTGTATAACTGTACTATTCCCGGATCAAGCTAGTGCACACAGTGAAAACATGTATTAAATAATATTATAACTCAAATAAAAGGTTTCCACCTTATGGTCAATGATTACAAATAAACAGCCACATGACTTAAGTTCAATAAAATAGCATCGGAAACAAAATAAATAATAGCGAGATAAACCCATTCATATGCCCAACAGGCAATCGACTGGGGTGTGCATCCTAGAATTCCTGATCTCCTTCATCGAAATCACAAGCGTAGTACTCGTAGTCACCTTCTGCTTCTGTACACTCCTCTGTGGAAAGAGGGGATAATTCGCAAGGGTGAGTACACAACCGTACTTGCAAGCCTTGGAAACATAATGCATGTTAACTATATGCTAGCTGAACACGTGAAGGCATAATACAGTTCATTTAGCATAAAGCAATGTCAAACTTTAAATACCACTAATAATTTCACAAAGCATCCTTTGCCATCATCTGCTAAAGGTCTGCCACTTGTGGTTGGAATGGTGGTGGCGGCGATGGCACCTGCTGCTCTGGCTGTTCTTGTGGTCCATGAACGTTCTGTTCTTGTGGCATTGCCCGACCATGACCTCCTCTACGGCCAGCTCCACGACCTCTTCCTTGGTTCTCCATCTGAAACAACTGCCACGGGGTTAGCAATAGATAAGAAGGAACAACTAAGATAAGAAGACTAGGGAGGTAGCCATTCCAAGGCAAAACAAGCAAATAAACTCTTCAGCTTTAGATGTGAGTGCAACACAACGTCTATGGCAAGTGTACAACACACCCAACACACAAGAAACGAAATCCAAATAAACGCGGCTATACGTTACTAACAGGAAAAGGGGCAACCTACACTAATGTAACTGAACACTAACAATTTACCCTACGTGAAAATCACGTTAAGCACCTCCTTGACGACTTGAGCTTTCCAGCAACGCTTCCACTGGTCTTGAAAGGCATGGAATTTACTCTTGTTGCTTTGCATCTTCATGGAAGACTATAGGTTTTGAGGAGTTTTATGGGATGAGATCAAATTAAATTTTTAAAATAATGTTTCAGCAAAGGAAAGGAGTAAGAACCTAAAAATAAGATGAGAGGAGATGAACTATTTAATGCCAATTTGTTTGTTTGATTTAGAAAATAATTTTGAAGGTATATCTAAGAATACCATGCTAATTGGGGTTGTGACCTACAGTCGATATGGCTCTGATACCACATCTGTCGGGACCGGATTTCCATATCCGAACCCTATGTGTATAACTGCACTATTCCCAGATCAAGCTAGTGCACACAGTGGGAATAGTGATGATAACACATCCATATCACGTATTAAATAATATTATAACTCAAATAAAAGGTTTCGACCTTATGGTCAACTATTATAAATAAATAACCACACGGCTTATCTCTACTATTCTAAAGCAGCACTTGGTGGCAATGGTCCGTTCTTCCCACGTCATTAATTGCCGCTTAATTGCCCTGCTTAATTGTCCTACTTAATTGCCCTGCTTAATTGCCCTACGCAAGAAACAAAGCGTTGCTTTAATTAGCCAGCTTTCGCAAGAAACGAAGCGTTAAAGATAGATGTTTGATCTTGTGAAATAATTTTTTTTTATTTTTTAATCTTTATTTTTTGTTATCAATTTTGTTTTTCGTAGCAACGCACGGACATGCAACTAGTGTTCAATAAAGTAGGAGCGGAAACAAAATAAATAGTAGCGAGATAAACCCATCCATATGCCTAATAGGCAATCGACTGGGGTGTGCATCCTAGAATTCCAGATCTCCATCAAACCACAAGCGTAGTACTCGTAGTCACCTTCTGCTTCTGCACACTCCTATGTGGAAAGAGGGGATAATTCGCAAGGGTGAGTACACAACCGTACTCGCAAGCCTCGGAAACTTATTGCATGTTAACTATATGCAAGCTGAACAAGTGAAGGCATAATATGGTTCATGTAACATAAAGCAATATTAAACTTTAAATACCACTAATAATTTCACAAAGCATCCTTTGGCAAATGAATTTGTAAACACTCGGCCGATTCTATCTGCTAGCGGTAAAGTTATCAATTTACACGCTAACGTCATTGGTCGCACCAATGTTGGCCTCCACTCTCCTTCTCTAAAAGACATCAAGAAGAAGGGTCATGTAGGGACATCGGCTCATCTTCAACAAAAAAGAAAGCTTGCCGATGCACCGGGGACCATGGTAGCCAAGTTGGCCCAGTTGACACCCACTTCTGCTGGTGCAGATCCTGCGATACCTGGTGAGCATTTTGTCCTTTTGTTAGCTTTCGTGGCCTCCTTGCCAATGAACTCATCCACCTGTCTATTTCAGTCAGGAAGAAACAGCTTGCTGGGCGCAAAAAACCTACTCCTGTTGTCCCACCTGTATCTCCAGTAGCCAACGTGCCCCTTGAGCCGAATCCCCAAGTGCCTGGCCTCTTAGCGTGTCCGCCCACCTTTCTTTTCGGCTTCATTGATTCTTGTATTTTTGTGCAGCCGATTACGGAGGACGTGGGACTTGAAGTGCCTCCCATCATCACTCGTGAAATACACGTGGAAATGGTCGCTGATCCTCCGGCTGAAGTCACCATTGTGGGGGCGGCTGAAGTCGCTGTTGTGGAGACAGCTGAAGTTACTTTTGTGGAGGTGCCGCCACCTTCCGCCATAAACGTGATGGCAGAACCGCCAGGACTGACATGTAGCCCTTCTCCCCAAGATCCTTCGGACATTTTCCTCCCTCGAAGTTCGCCTACCGGGGTCGAGGTATGTCCTAGTACATCTCCTTCGTGTTATTTGCTTTTAGGAGTTTTGCTCTTATCCGATATCGTCTTGTTCCCTGTTATCAGATAGTGCTCTTCTTGGGTTTACTCCAGAAGATCTCAGCTTTTCCTTCGATAATGACCTGGCCGCCGTTGTGACTCCTTTAGTGTCTATCGTCCAGCCGCCATCCCAACTAGGTCAAGACCTTCCATCTAAGTCCCTGTACCAGCGAGACAAACTGAAACAACTTCATCGGATGCTGGTTCGGTCGGGGCCAAATATCTTGGAAGACTATCAGCCGATGGCCGCCTTCCTTACTGAAGTGGCCTCTTGCCTTTCCGTGGTAGACATGGACAAGTTCAATGATCTTCACTGCCTCTTCTCGAAGAAGGATGCTGTCAAGATGGCATTGGAACGTTGCCGTCAGCGAGAGGAGGCCGCGAGGGACCGTGCTGAACTTGACGTCTTGGTGGTCACCAGCAAACAGAAGAAAGCTGGTTTTGATGCCGCAGTATCATCGGTTAAGGCTTTGAAGCCATTGAGTGCAGCTCTGGCAGATGAGGTTACTCGTTTGAGGCAAGCCTTGATTGAAGCTGAAGCCTGCCTCTCCATTGTTGACCGTGCCATTGACTTGGCCAAGGTAGACCTGAGGGCCCGGCACGTCGACATCTCCGCGACCTTTAAACTTGTCGAGGCTATGACAAAGGCCATTGTACCGGTTTCGGGTAATGATGCTGATGACGAGGCCTTAATCTTGAGTGTTTGTCAGGATGCAGAAGCTGCAGCTGATAGGATTCTTCCTCTTATTTAAAAGATATAATTGACTGCATGTTTAGGACCCCATGTCCTTTGTGATCTGAATATGTCGCATCATTTTTTATTGTTTTGTTGTTTTTGAGGATGACGTGAATCGTTGGCCTTATGGTTGTAGCTAACTTAATAGCGTTAGCCTGGCTTTTCGTGTCTTGGCTAGTGGCGGTCGTTCTTATCATGTCCGTTCGATTAGGATCCTATCGATATACTGGGGTGGTACTTCTTCAAGTACTTTCCATTAATGGTTTTTGTGAACAGCTCTCCCTCCAAAGTTTTCAATAGGTACGAGTTGCCTTGCACCAGCCGATTGACTTTATACGGCCCTTCCGATGTTGGTGACCATTTACCATACCGACTATCTTTTGTTCCGATGGGCAGGATAGTTTTCCATACCTAGTCGCCTTCTTCGAACGACTTCGGCACAACTTTCTTGTGGTATTCTCTCGCCACCCTAGCTTTATTCCTCTGGATTTGTTCAAGTGTTTTAAACCTCAACTATGTCAAATCCTCTAGGTTATCGGCTAACGCATCTTTATAATCTTCAACCAATAACGTGTCCTACTTGGTCGTTCTGAGTGAGTTTATACCGATTTCTATCGGCAGCACTGCCTCTTGTCCATACACTAATTGGTATGGTGATACCTTGGTAACCCCATAGCATGAGACTCGGTATGCCCATAATGCATCGGCTAATGTCGTGTGCCAACTTTTGGGTCTATCGGCGATCTTCCTCTTGATCAGCTTGATCAGCGCCTCGTTTGACAATTCCGCCTGTCCATTGGCTTGGGCATAGTACGGCAAGGAATTCAACATTTTGATCTTGAGGTTTCTAGTGAAACTATAAAATGTCTCAGACATGAGCACGGTGCCCTGATCGGTTGTAATAGATTGAGGGATTCAAAATCGATAGACAATGTGTTCCTGCACAAAAGATATCACATCTGCACTCGTGACTTTCTTCAATGAGATGGCTTTGACCCACTTGGAAAAGTAGTCTGTCAGTGCCAGATAAACTTATGTCCTTTGCTTGAGGCAGGATAAATCTGCCCGATTATGTCTATGCCCCACCCGCGGAACGGCCAAGGTTTTATCACTGGGTGCAAGGCTGCAACAGGTGTGTTCTGTATATTTCCAAATCTTTGGCAGTCTTGGCAACCTTTGTAGTATCGGAAGCAGTCCTCTAGCATTGTCGGCCAATAATAACCATTGCGCCTCAGTAACGACTTAATTTTATGGGTCGACTGGTGTGTTCCGCAGATTCTTTCATGGACCTCCCCCATTGCCATTTTTTGCTTCTTCGGTACTGAGACACCGGAGTAGCAATCCTTCTTGAGTCCGATAATATAGTTTATTATCGATCATGACATGCCTCAGTGCTTGCCTCTTGGTTTTTGTATCCGTCGTCACTGAAGGGTTTGTCAAATAGGCTGATATCTTTTCACGCTAATCGGGCATCGCCAGGCACATCACTGCCTTCTCAATTGACTCACAATCAATTAACCGATCAAGGGTTTTGTAACCTGATGCCTGTTGTGCCAATGCGTTGGCCCGGCCATTTTTCTCTCGGGGTATGTGATTGATCGTGAAAGAGTTGAAGGTTTCAACCAATTTGTGACACTGTGTTAAATATTTGGTCAGGATCTCATCATAGCAATTGAATTCTACCCGCACTTGCTGGACTACGAGCAAGGAGTCGCCGTAGGCTTTAACAGAATCCACCCAGATGCTGTGCAGCATGCACAGTCCTTTGATCAAAGCTTCATACTGTCGGGACCCAAATTTGCAAATCCGGACCCTCTGTGTATTCAGCACTAGTCTAGGATCACGCTAGTGCACACAGTCTCAACATTGGTAAATATCACAATCATACTCAACGAAATATTAAAGTACTTTATTAAAAGGAAATATAGCTGGTTGCTCGACCTTGTGGTCAAGTTACAAAAGTACCCCTCGTAGGGCGAGATTTATTAAAAGAGAAATAACTGCAGGGGAATAAAATAGACTTCGTGGCGTCATCCAGTATACCACAGGCAACTGACTGGGCTCGCTCCCTAGATAGACGGTTCTTCCTGATATTCCTCCTCCAAAGCTGGCGTCGCTTCTCCTTCAACCGGTGTTGTATTGCAGCAAGGGTGAGTACTTGGTACTCAGCAAGTCATGCACAGAATGCAAGCTAATATTCTATATGCATGGCTTAGCACAAGGAATGTTTTATGGTTCATTTGCAGTAACAGCATTTAATAAGTAACATAAGTAGATTCGAAAGCAGTAAGAACAAGTATAACATCAATAACTTTTCCAGGAGTTAAATAAACATCTTTCCCATTCCTAGCCCACATTTCCATCAAAGTCATCATTAAACCCAACCAAACTTTTCAAGTCCAAGTTGTTTTCAGGAAAGTCTAGCCCTTGACTGTAATCCCCGAGCAATGTCCAATGCCGCGGACATGGCTATTCGAATAGATTTTACACTCTGCAGAGGTTATGCACTTTACCCACAAGATACAGCCAAACACCACAAAGGCGAGTAATTGTAACAAAGCCTTTCGGCAACTGCTAACTACATAAGTGAACCTTTCCGGTTTTTGCCATACACCATCCCTTCCCTTAACAGAGGCGAAGTATGGGCCCGACATACCGTTGGACGAGTACCATGCCGTAGCCTTGGTACGCTCCCCATTCAAGCTACACAAAAGGTGTAGTTGACACCGAGGTATCACATGCAAGTTATTAGTAACTTACTCAATTAGGACCGTCCCACTCCGGTCATGTGGTTGCACGATTGACTCAGTTCAAAGGCTTGCAAGGTTAAGTCCTTAAGGTGACAGGGCAAAACTACCCGAAGAACCAAATCATCCTTCCCAATGCCATATCTGGCCCACCCGATCATTCTTGCCACATGCCCCGGTCGAAAACTATTTATCAAACCTCTAGTTGATTACCATGCACCACGTGCCATCAACATCATCATCAATAACACATGATACTTTCTCAAAAACACGTTCCATATCTCATTAGGTCAATGTTAACAAGTAATTGTCAAAATCATATCATGCACACGTGGTAGGTCTAAGCATTATACTACAACGGTCTAAATACCCATGTTGGCAATTTAATAATGTCCAACTATTTAATCCTCAACTAGGGTGACAAGGGGTCCTGGCACATAAATAATAGTCAAGGTGTCATAGTGCAAAGTTGGCATTTAACTAATTTCCCAAAATTAATTAAAGCATTTTCTAATTAAACTAGGATGCAATAATTTAAATTAAATTAATTTCAAAATGGGATCAACATGGTCAAAGCACAACTTGCCTTCAAAGAGTACTTGTTCTTGGTCTTGAGCTGGCTCTTGGGTCAACACTTCACATTCGAAGCCTTCGGGCACTTCAACGTCTACTCGTAACGCGTGCACTTAGCAACTAATAAATAAAACAGTACACAAAAGTGTTCAAAAGTTGAAATAAAGTTCATAAAAAGATAGCACTTTTTTATAAAATTTTAGAAACTGGAACCGTCCAAATCGGAGTTAAAATGCAAAAGTTATAATTGTTTAAAGTTTAAAGAATTTATTAAATAAATATAAACAGAGAGAAATTCATATTCAAAAATTAATTAAAATTAATATTTAGGTAGATCTCAATTTTATAAAAATTTAGAATTTTGAACCACTCAAATCGGAGTTAAAACGCAAAAGTTATAAGCATTTGAAGTTTGAAAATTCAAATAAATCAATAAACCGAATTAATTCATTTATTTTTATACTGAAAAATCCGATTATGACGTTAGCATGACGTCAGCACGGGATTTTAATTTCCACCGAATTACTTTTCTATTGAAAAATTGATTTATTGCGTTAGCCAGTCCATGGACTCGGTCCACGGCTCGGCTTGGGTCACCGTGGATTCGGTCCACGAGCACATGTCTCACTGACATGTGGGACCACTCGGATGACGTTAGTGATGACGTCATCGCGGCTCGGCCGAGGGCGTCTGACACGCGGGCCCCACCGTGACGTCAGCATGACGTCATAGTGCGGTTCGGCAGCCACTGACACGCGGGTCCCACGCTGACGTCAGCGGCGACCGGGCGCGAGCGCGCTGACCGCGCCGGTCCAACTTCCGGACACGTGGCTTGATCCGGACCGTTGATTTGAAAATCAACGGTCCAGATTGGATCTGGGCCGCGCACGTTGTGGACGACGTGGCTAATCTGGGCCGTTCGATTTGGATCGGACGGTCCAGATCCAATCGGGTTTGACCGCGTCGGGGGAGGGTGACGCGGCATGTCCCGGTGGCCGACATGTGGCTAAATCTAAGCCGTTTGATTTTGATCGAACGGCCGAGAATGCATCTAACGCTACCATGCGGTTAACGCTAACCGTACGATCTAGATCTAACGGCTGAGATCTATCCAAGCACGGTGCGGTTACGGTTTATGTGGCTTCATATAAGCCGTTGGATCTAGATCCAACGGTTGGGATTGAATCTAAAACCGCAACGTGGATTCGCTGCGGGGTGACGTGGACGAACCTGAGCCGCACGATCTTGATCGGACGGTGGAGAGAGCTTGCGAGTTCGGTGATGGCGTGCGGCGGAGCTAGGTCACCGGAGTTGGGGACGACGACCTAGCCAACGGCGTTTCCGTGCGTTTCCGGCGAAGTGGGTGGTACCTCCAGGTGCACCTTGTCCTTGCGGTTCCGGATCTGGGCTCGACGACGGCGGACGGTGGCGGAAACAGCACGAAACCGCGGCGGAACGCACGACCAACTACGACGAGCGATTGCGGCGCGATCACGGTGGCTTGACCTTGGTGAGTTAGGGCTACGGGTGCGCACGGAAGAGGGCTACATGGTGGTGGCTGCGGTTCATTAAATAGGGGCCTCGGCTTCCGTGAAAATCGCGGAGACCGAGGACCACCCGGCTGCGGCGGCGGAATCCGAATCCCATTTGGATTGGGTGACGTGGCGCAACGTGGGCCGTTGGATCAAGATTCAATGGTCACGTGCGAGGGCTCGGTGCGCACGGCTCGGGCGACGTGGCTTGATCTCGACCGTTGGATCTTGATCCAACTGGCCGAGGTTAGGTTCTACCGACTTCGGTTTGGCTCGACCGCGGTTCGGGTCGGACTCGGACTCGAGTTCGACTCGGGCTCAGTCGCTTGAACAGTAAAACCTAGTATGGTTTTTCGGCGATTTAATTATTCAAAATAATTTCCAGAAATTCATTTAATTCAAGAAAAATAGCAAACTACCCAGAAAAATTCCAGAAAAATTCTAAAAAATATTTTAGGGCATTTGGGACTCAAATAAAATATTTCCAACAAAATTTTATTTACAAAATTAAATTCTTTAATTATTTCAAAAGGAAATAAATTCAAATTAAATCCAAATAAATCCCAGAAAATTCCAAAAATTCTCAAAAATGCCAAATCTCATTTGTATTCATGAAAATCAAAAATTGGGGTGTTACACATACTCTGCCTAGTTGTTTGAACATTGGCAATTTAGCCTGAATGCGAACTCGAAACTACACCCTCTAGGGGATATCAATACTATCCCGATACCGTCTCCATCCTTGCATACTGATCCATCGAAGTACAGCTGCCAAGGGGCGATGCTCACTAGCCCACAAGTGGGAGTATGACCTGCAATGAAGTCGGCCACTACTTGCGCTTTTACGGCTTTGGCCGATTCGAATGTTAAGTCGAACTCTATGAGTCTCTGGGCCCACTTCCCGAGTCGACCCTTCATTATCGGAGCAGACAACATATATTTTATAACGTCAGTCTTGCACACGACTATGCACGTTGACGCCAATATGTAATATCTTAACTTTGTACAGGCGAAGTAGAGAGACAAACAAAGTTTCTCGACTAGCGGATACCTAGTCTCTGCGTCGATCAGCCGTCGGCTTAGATAAAATATTGGTTGCTCTTTACCGCCTACTCTTGCATCAAAACTGCCCTGGTCGTTGTTTCCTCCGTTGATATGTACAACCTAAATGGCACTCCTTTTTGTGGCGCTATTAGCATTGGAGGTTTCGACAGATGTCTCTTGATATCGTCAAACGCTCTCTGCTGGTCCTCCCCCCATATAAATTCTTGGTTTTCTTTTATCCTTAACAGTGGGGTGAACGTGTTGATTCGATCAGATAAGTTCAAATAAAACGCCTTAAATAATTGATCTTACTGGTCTATTTTTGTAGGTCTTTCTTGTTTTTTGGCGATTGTGTATCGGTTATTGCTATGACTCGTTCTTGGTTCACTTCTATCCCTCTTTCATGCACCATGAACCCGAGGAATTTCCCAACCGATACCCCAAACGCGTATTTCAAAGGATTCATCTTTAGACCGTGCATCCTCTTCCTTCTGAACACTTCTTCCAAGTCGGCCAGATGTTGCTGATTTTCTATTGATTTCACCACCACATCATCAATGTATATTTCTACGATGTAACCGATCGGTTCATGAAACATCAAATTCATGGCTCTCTGATAAGTAGCCCCATCATTCTTTAATCTGAACATCATAATGACCCATTCAAATAACCCTAGTGCTCTAGTGCATCGGAAGGCTGTCTTATGAACATCGGCTTCAGCCATGAATATCTGGTTGTATCCTGCATTCCCGTCGAGAAAGCTAATGATCTTATTTCCTAATGCACCATCGATGAGCATGTCAGCTATAGGCATCGGACACTCATCTTTAGGGGTAGCTTTGTTTTTGTCTCTAAAATCAACACACACCCTAAGTTTGCCATTTTTCTTTATTATCGGAACAATGTTAGAAACCCATTCAGCATACCGGCATGGTCTGATGAACTTGGCTTCCAATAATCATTCTATTTCTTCTTTGATCTTGTCGTATATCGCTGGGTTGAAACGTCTAGGGGACTGTTTGAATGGCCGATATCCGAGTCTTATTGGTAGCCGATGTTCGACAAGTTGTCGGCTTAGTCTTGGCATTTCATGATACTCCCAAGCAAAGCAATCTTTATATTCCTTTAATAACTTTACAAGTTGTTCGTTATACTCAGCGTGTAACCTAGAGTTGATGAAAGTCGGCCTTTTTTGATCGCTGTTGCCTATGTCTACCTCTTCTAGTTTATCGGTTGACGTAAATCCCTGCCCGAGCCTCTCGTTATCTTTGAAGTCTCCAATAGCTTCAAGACTATCGGCTGTCTGGTGATAACTTCATGCCTTTTCTTGTGACAGTTTCACGGTTGGCTTGGCTTCCATCGACGTAGAATTTCACTTGTCTGATTAATCGCGCTAGGCCTCACGCTATTTGGACTGATTCCAGCATTGTTGATGCAAACAAAATCGCAATCCTCCAACGCATTGCCCGAGATATATCTGGCTCCTTCATGTGGCCAAGTTGCTTCTGGACTGGCCATAACGACAGGAGTCGATGTATCGGCCTCCACTACCTTGATTGTATCACCGTTCTATTGTATCAGTTTTTGATGCATGGTGCACAGGATGCAGTAGTTGGCATGTATCCAATCTCTCCTCAATAGCACACTGTAACTCCCTTTGGCGTTTACCCCGAAAAAGGCAATTGGCAAAGTCTTGCCGCTGACTGTTAGTTCAGTTACCATAATGCCCCTGGCCTCCGTAGGATCTCCTGTAAAATCATTTAGCACCATATTGGTTTTAATGAGAATATGAGATCCTCATCAGACTTACCCAAATTTTTGCAAGTTGAGTATGGAATGAGGTTGACGGTTGCCCCCCCATCTACCAGCATCCTATATATTGGCTTGCCATTAATATGCCCCTTTAGGTATAACGGCTTCAGATGCTGATAGTCCTTTTCAGGTTTCTCAAAGAAAGCTTCCTGGGACCCTAGACATAATTGCACACATGATTCCACGGTTACCGTAGCCTGAGCTTTGAACTCGGCTGGTAGTGTGAACACCATGTTGACATCCATCCGGGGAGGTGTATCATCCGATATCGCCTACGGATTCATGTCGTCTATTGCGAGTGGCTCTCCCGGGACAACCTCCTTCATTCGCCATTCCTTTTTTACTGTTTTCACAGGGCGTAGTTTATTAAACATCTTGTCCCTCTGTTCTTCTTCCTTGGCTTCTCACAGCTCTTGTGTCCTGAGGCGCTGGAGCCGACATCTCTGAGACTTTGTCAACCCAGAGGGACACCATCGTGGCCTTGGCTCTATCGGCTAGCGGATTTTTTTCGACCAATCCTACTGCATCAGCTTCTTTATCTTCTTCATTAGCCTGCTTGTGGGCTGCTTTGGGGATCTCATTTTTGATCGGCACTTTTGGATCCTCTAGTTTAGTTGATCCTAATCGATTGGCCTTGCCTTCTGATTGCCCTTGCACTTGATTTTCCCGGGAGATCCTCTCGTGGACCGATCTTCTGTGACTCTTTCAATTGGTCGATTGTGATCCCATGGCCTTGCGCTCTTCTTCTGGCTGTCCTTGCACTCGGATTGGCCTAGAGATCTTTTCACAGATCGGCTTTCTGTGACCTCCCGTGTGTTGATCAAAGTGTAGTTCCGGTGTTGGCCTTGCTAGGACTAGCGCATGTTCTTGGTTCTGTACCGGGTAGTGCTGCATCGGACAGGCGTAAGGGGATGATAATGCCAACCCACGTTCCCAGCAGAACTACCAGAGAGGGCATCATTCATGGGCCCTCTCAGCGGCCGTTAGTCAGCACGCTCTCATCGGTGCTCGTTGGGATCTGCTATGTGACTTTTGACTTCTCTGCTCATATTTGGCCAACAACTAAGCAAAAGTCAGTTTAGCCTTCTGAATTGGCTTCCTTGGTGGTTCCGGCCTTTCAGTCTTATACCATTTGCCGACTTCGGGCTTTCCTCCCACCTTGATTGTCCTGGAGTGTTTCCCTTCTTGATTGGCTTCGATCTGAATTGAGCTGATCGTGATCTGTACCATTTTCTCGTCACTTACTATTCTTTTGTCAGCTTTTGTAGTCGACAAAGAAAGTGAACGTACCTCATCCTGCACTACCCCTTTCCCTTTAGATGAACAGCTGACCATGTTGACTGGGAAAAGATTAGTGTCCACCTGCAGAGTTTGTTCTTCTGTAAACTTCAGCCGTCCATCCTCAATGGCCGATTGTACCTGTTGACGAAAAATATTGCAATCGTTAGTGTTGTGCGAGAATGAATTGTGCCACTTGCAGTACCTGTGTCTTTTGAGTTCGTCAGACGATGGTATGACGTTTCCCTCAGGCAATCGTACTAACTTTTCTTGCAATAATAGATCAAAGATGCGATCGCATTTGGTTACATCGAACGAGTATTTAGTTTCTGACTTGCATTTAGTCGGTTTGTGCCAGGAGCATACTAAGGGCTTTTTACTACCTTTAACCCACTCGGCTACGTTGACGTTAGTTTCTTCTTCATCGGTCGACCCTTCTGACTCATATTCTATGAGGTTGACTTTGGGCCTTTCTTTTTCCTTGTCGTTTTTTAATTTGTCTTTAAACCCTTTATTCTTGTAGAACCGGCTTTCCTGAGCTTACACTCTATGTAGGAGGTGACTGAGGTTAGTAAACTCCTGACCACCGAATTTCTCTCTTAAGGGAGGGATTAACCCCTGGAAAGCCAGATCGGCTAGCTGATTATCACGTAAGGCGATGCTGAAGCACCGATTCCGTACCTCCCTAAACCTCTTGATGTAGTCTGCCACCGATTCCTCAAATTTCTGTCGTAGGGAGCTTAGATCGGAAATTCGCAATTCTAAGCTCCCACAAAAGAGGTACTTGTGGAAACAGCTCTCCAAATCGGCCCAAGTGTTAACCGAAGTTGGGGGTAATGTGGTGAACTAGGTGAAGGCCGCTCCAAACAAAGATAATGGGAACAATTTTATCCTGAGCCCGTCGGAGTGTGCGGCCTCCCCGCATTGCAATCTAAAGCATTCAATATGCTCCATGGTGGTAGTTGCATCATCCCCTGAAAATTTGGCAAAATCGGGAACCCAATTATCCATGGGGATACGGGATCTTGTCAATGTATTTGGGGTATGGTTTCCTGTAACCGAGAGTTTGCCCTCTTGGCTGGATGCCAAATTGGTCTCTCAGGACGGTTGTGCTGGCGTCGGTCCAGTTGGCTCCTCTAGGTGGTGCGACATGTACTGGATGCACTTGTTGGCCAGGCCTCTCGGGTGGTTCATGGCGATGCCCCCCGAGTGCAAACTCAGGTGGTTCATGGCGATGCCCCCCCCCGAGTGCGAACTCGGGCTGACCCAATAGCCTGGGCTGCAAGTGATCTTGCAGTAGTTCGTGATCGAAAAACTGGTGTATAATGGGTTCTTGTAGCGGCACGAAGGGCACCGAGTACGTGACTACTAGGTAAGAGTCCTGTGTTGGGGGCGGCTCAATGTGCGGGCCGCTCCTAGATGGTTGTGATACTGATCCAGAAAAATTCTGGGTTGGGTATTCGGGGGCTGGCTGGACGAACAGCCTATCTTAGCACCATCCGTATGAGCGTAGTATTGCCTGACCTCACTCGTCCCGGGTTCCCTGGGCAAGATTATGGTTGGCTGTGACGGTGCAGGTGTTATGCCTATAGCTGGTGGTTTGTTCTCGACCACCGTCTTTATGCCCTGAGTGCTTTGTCCGATCGAAAAGATCGGGTACGTGGGTAGAGGATGCAGCGACTCGAAAAGAGAACCGGCTGTTACGAGTTCTTGTGCTACTTCTTTCACGCTATTAGATATCAACGGCCTAAGTGTAGTTACCAGGGCCGATGATTGGTTTAGCAATGCGCAATTTATGGACTGATTAATCATATCCGATAATTCTGCTTGGGCAGGCAAATATCGGCTTACCGTGGTTTTTTCAGCTTACCGTGGTTTTCTATGTGACGCCGCGTCGTGTCTTCTGGTAATAGCTCAGCATCATCTACTCGAACGCTGCCTTCTGGTCTTCAACCTTTTTACACTGCTCCGGCATCAAATTGGCCATAGTTGGCACGATTATCGTGTCGGAATTAATGTCAGCAGCTGCTGCGGACTTTCCTGTTGACATCATTGTCGGGACCCCGAATTTGCAAATCCGGACCCTCTGTGTATTCAGCACTAGTCCAGGAACGCGCTAGTGCACACAGTCTTAACATTGGTAAATATCACAATCATACCACTCGATACCAATAAAGTACTTTATTTAAATAACCAAACTGGTTACTCGACCTTATGGCCAAGTTACAAAATGTATGCCTCGCAAGGCGAAACTTATTCAGAGAAAAATAATAGCAGCGGAAAATAAGATAACTTCGTGGCGCCATCCAGTATACCACAGCAATCGATCGGGCTCGCGTCCCTAAGTAGACGGATCTTCTTGGAGTTCCTCCTCCAAAGCTGGTGTAGTCTCCTCTTCAACTGATATTGTGTTGAGGCAAGGGTGAGTACTTGGTACTCAGCAAGTCATGCACAGAATGCAAGCTAATATACTATATGCATGGCTTGGTACAAAGGAATAGCTCAAGGTATATTTGCAGTAAACAGCTTTTGACAAGTAATATAAGTAGATTCGAAAGCAGTAGAAATAAGTAAAGCGTAAATAACTTTTCAAGAAGTTTTAATAAACATTTTCCCCATCCTAAACCACATTTTCATCATCTTTATTCTTAAACCAGACCAACCTTTCAAATCCATGTTATTTTCAGAAAATCTAACCCTTGACTGTAATTCCCGAGCATTGTCCAGTACCGTGGACTCGGCTATTTAAATAGATTCTACACTCTGCAGAGGTTATGCACTTTACCCACAAGATACAGTCAAACACCACAAAGGCGAGTTCCTCAGAATAAAGCCTTTCTAAGCCTCAAACAACACAGGTGGTCCTCTCCGGTTCAGGCTCTACACCATCCCTTCCCTTAGCCAAGGCGAAGTATGGGACCAACACACTGCTAGATGGGTATCTCGCCACGACCACGATACGCCCCCTGCATAATCACACAAACGGTGTAATCGACACCCGAGGCTCCACAAGTGAGTCCTTAGCGACTTAGTCAACTAGGGCCGTCCCATTCCAGCCATGTGGTTGCAAGTATGACCAGTTCAAAGGCTTGCAAGGTTAAGTCCTTAGAGTGACCAGGCAAGACTACCCAAAACCAAATCAACATTCCCAACGCCACAACCGCCCACCCGATTACTCTTGCCACATGCCCCTGGCCGAAATCGTTTATCAAACCCCGCTTGATTATCATGCACCACGTGCCATCAACATCACGTGATACTTTTCCCAAAACAGTTCAATATATCATTAAGTCAATATTAACATTTGATTGTCCAAAATCATGTCATGAGCACGTAGCGTGCAGTCTAAGCAAGATACTACAACGGTCTAAACCCATGTTGGCAATTTAATAATGTCCAACTAGTAAACCACAACTAGGGTGACAAAGGGTCATGGCATATACTTAAGTTATGAAGGTGTCATATAGCTAATTGGTATTTATCTAACCCTGTGTTTAAACAAAGTATTTTTCTAATTGAACTAGCATGCAATAGTTTAAATCAAAATAGTTTTCAAAATGGGATCAATATGGTCAAAGCACAACTTGCCTTCAAAAAGTACTTGCTCTTGGTCTTGAGTTGGATCCTGAGTCAACACTTCTCCTTCGAATCCTTCCGGCACTTCAACGTCTACTCGTAAAGCGTGCAAATAGCAAATACACAAATAAACACTAGGCAAAAACATCCCAAAACTCCAAATAAAATCCATAAACAGAGAGAACATAATTTTCTGGATTTTTAGAAACTGGAATCGTCAAATTTGGAGTTAAAACGCAAAAGTTATGATTATTTAAAGTTTAAATAATCAATTAAATAATTTTACAGAGAAAAACTTTAGTCCAAAAATTAAATAAAATTTATATTTAGGTAGATCTCATTTTTATACAAATTTAGAAATTTGAATCACTCAAATCGGAGTTGAAACGCAAAAGTTATAAGCGTTTGAAGTTTGAATCAAAATCTGAAATCATTATTTCGAATTAATAAATCATTTTCTTTTTCGGAAATTAATTATTGCGTCAGCATGGACACGTGGCAGCCTCTGATTGGCCTGCTGACGTCAGCCGGTCCATGGACTTGGTCCACGCTCGGCTCGGGTCCACCGTGGACTCGGTCCACGACTCTTACGTGTCGCTGACATGTGGGCCCACTCGGGTGACGTCATCGCTGACGTCAGCGGGGCTCAGCCCACGGTACTGACATGTGGGACCCACTGTGACGTCATGGGTGACGTCAGCGCTTGGCTGGATTAGCCACTGACATGCGGGCCCTCTGACACGCGGGCCCCGCGTGTCAGCGTCCTGCACGCTGGCGTGCGTGGGCGCCCGACCGCGTCGGTCCAACTTCCCGACACGTGGCGCAATCACGGCCGTTGGTTTGAAAATCAACGGCGGATTAAATCTAGCGTAGTGCTTTGGAAAAACAACTCACGATCTGCACTGCTCGATCTTGATCGGACGGTCAAGATCCAATCTAACCTGGTGCAGTTCTAGCTACGTGGCACAATCTAAGCCGTTGGATCTAGATCCGACGGTTGAAAATAGATCCAGAGGTTGCACGTGAGATCTCACCGCGGTGTGACGTGGCGCGATCTGAGCCCTTGGATTCTGATCGGACGGCTAGCGTAGCTCGCGGACGGCGATGGCGACGCGGCGGAGCGGAGGCCACCGGAGATGAAGACGACGACGAGTCCAACGGCGCTTCGGGGCTTCTCCGGCGAAGTGAAGGGTACTCCCGAACGCGTCTCGTCTTAGGGAATCCGGATCTGGGCTTGATGACGGCGGAGGACGACGGACGGCGGCGATTTCGGCGAATCACTGGCGAACGGAACTCCAACTCCGGCGAGCTCAGACGGCAAACGGCGGCGGCTCAGCGAGGTGAGAAGGGGCTCGGCGGACGGTTGTGCGCTTCCGATGGCGGCGCGGGCAGATTTAAAGGGCCTCGGCTTCCGTAGAGCGCGAAACCGAGGTTGACACGGTGACGGCGGCGAGGACTCCGGCCGGATCCGGCGACGACGAAATCGCGGCCGCCCACGTGGCGCGATCAACGGCCACGATGGCTTGGCGCGAACGGTCCGGTCGGACACGCGGCTCGGTCGGTCGGTCGATCATGACCGTTGGATATCGATCCGACGGTCCACGGGGGTTAAGGTTCAACGTGGGTCGGTCAAGTCGGCGGGCTCGGGTCGGACTCGAGTCCGACTCGGGTTCTGACTCGGTCGGAGGAATAGTACTTGACCCGAGTTGAATTTCCAGCGATTTAATATTTAAAATAATTCCCAGTAATTCATTTAATTCATTAAAAATAGCAAAATACTCAGAAAAATTCCAGAAAAATTCTGGAAAATATTTTGGAACATTTTGGACCCAAATAAAATACTTTCAACAAAATTTTATTTGCAAAATTAAATTCTTTAATTATTTCAAAATGGAATAAATTCAAATAAATTCCCAAATAAATCCAAATAAATTCCAGAAAATTCCAAAAATTCACCAAAGTGCCAAATCACATATGAATTTAAGAAAAGCAAAATTTTGGGGTGTTACAATCATATTGGCTTCTTCGGGTCCCACCGGGCGTGCCAAAGGAGTGTTGACACAAAAAACTTGATGAAGGGTTAATCACCGCCAACACACGAGAACGCCGGGTTCAGTTCTAGTTCGCGAGCATGCCAGCCGATTTGATCACGCAATCGGCAAGAAGAATGAGCCCCCAAGCAAGTTGACCAAGGAATCGATCTGGGGCTTGATAGCGAGCTGATCTGGTTGATTTGAAGTAAACCAAAGAAGATCGGGGTAACTGGTAGATCTAACCAACTCTACGAGTTGATCAGATGGGGGTAAAGGCTACTTCTCCCGAAAAAGGCGATGCGTAGCAAGATCGGAGAGAAAACAGGACCTGGCAGGGCATAATGCAGCGAAGATCAATAATCGGTGATGTGTAACTATATTGATCTGAGTGTATTACAGGAAAAAGATTACAAACTAAGTGTCTACTCCTAATGCAAAGGAAAAGAAAGGTATAGATTGATTTGATGTGTGTGTCTGTATATGTCCATCGTAACTCGTCGTCCCCCTTTTATAGCCCTTCGCCTGATCGTATTTGCTTCGATCTCGTCATCCGCTTGTATCAGCCTCGAACTCTTCTTTCCATCCCGGGTGTGATCATATCCAATTTTGGTCGGTATTGGCTTAGGCCTTTCCTTCTGTCTACATCTTTCCATACAATTGTGACCCTTCAATCCAATCGTGTATCGTCTCTTATTGATCCGAACTTACGTTAGCTTTCTCAGACTCGCGCCGAAACTGCACCTATCTCGATCAATCCTTCAGTTGCTCAATTTTGGGTGCCAACAGACTCCGTCTCCGGTCATCCTTCGGTGATCCCCGACCGTCTGGACCTCGGCGCTTCTCGCCTAGTCCCGGTCATCCTCCGCCTCACTTTGACTTTTCACCATCATCCTGCAACCAACAAAAAAGGAAACACATCACATAGCAATGTCCAAATTAATATACAATAAATCATCCAATTGCTCAAATCCTAATACAAATCAAACTCAAACCCGAGCACACTTAGTTTAAATAAAATCAATTACTCATCACAAAATATAGATAAACCTCCGCATGGTCTTTCATATACTCAACCAGATGGTAATTACAGAAATCCTAAAGCTCAACCAGATGGTTATAATAGAAATCCTAAAACACCTCTACATCTCACTTTCTTTAAAATCCATGGGATCTTCAATATGGAGGAGTATAGAAGTACTGCCCAACATTACCCGTTTTGATACAGTACAGTATAGAAGCACATTTTCAGTTTTGGTGCACAGATCATCAGTGACGTTAATTTGCACGTTCCTGAACTGAATTAATTCAGAGAAGTGACGGTGGCGGTGCATTCCAAGCCACAGACTTACTCAACGGGAGGCTCCTGTGCGGATGCCAGGACGTCAAGGCTTGCTCGGTGAGACAGACAAACTAGCTACTTCTTTGATATTTCACCTTTAGTTCTTGATATGGTGTGACATATGAATCTTGTGGCATGAGTTCCACTTCTTTTTTTGTTGGCTATTTGCAGCAAGGGTCTGGTGTAATATGCACTCGCCCTGATCAAGAATTTGGTTTTCATGGGAAGAGAACATACAGACAACTTACATGGTATGATCACGATGGGGATTCTTATGCCTGAGCTTGAGGTTGCGATGTTTTCTCCTGTTGTGATTGCATGATTAGGTCAAACAATTGTTGTCGCGGTGGGGTTCAATGATTTTAATCTGAAGACAAGATATATGTAGGATTCAGATTAACAGAAAGTGATCATACATACCACAAAAGAAAGAGTAGTCGGAATTTGTGAAATATCGTGAGGCTAACCATTTTACGAAACAAATGTGCATAGATTGATATAAACAGAAAATGTTTCAAATAAAAGGGTACGGGTAGGTTAGGCTATTGCCTTTCTACCGCGTAAACCGGCAAGTAAGAGATCATAGATCTATCACTAGACGTACAGTACAACAGAAGAAGAGTTGGAGCAGCCCAGTCTAACGTCGTGCACATTGATATAGCAGAAGTAGTCGATGCCCCAACATTCTTTTCCGCCAATTGTCTCCCCCAGCTAGTCCTCGCATTCTTCTCGTGTGCCGCAGACCATAACAACGTCTCTATGCTATCAACACGTTGAGGGGTATTTAAGTCGTCCACCGCTCAACCACTAGCTTGAACGCTCATAGTACGTTGTTGGCGTTAAGTCGTCCACCCAAAACCCGGGGAGTTTGTCTGTGGTTTGGAAGTCGAGTCCGGCGAGCAATTCCGGCGGTGATGTCTCTCTTTATCAGTGGATTATCTCATCATGTGAAAATATTGTTTTCGTAACATATTCTTTTTTCCTAGCAACCGTAACAATGCCTCTAGCTATAACTATCGAGAAAATTGTCATTCTGCCACTTTCGAGAGTTGGTTTCGCCCAAATGCCACTCTAAATATTGCACACTGTAAAATGCCACTCTCAAGAGTTGTCAACTCGCTGGCATGCCATTTTAGAGCTTTAAAATAATTTTCAGCCCATTTTCGTGTTCAAATGACCGTTTTGCCCTTGGGCCCACTCGCAGGTCTCTCTCATATTGTCAATAATTAATTTTAATTATTGAGATGAAGTATGAAGCTGCAATCTTGGCAGTTCTGTGATGGTTACCATGATCAAGAGCTTGCATGACGCGGGCAGGGACAAGAACCGTCGAGCAGCCTGCAAGTCGCGGAAAACAGCAAACGAGAAGATGAAACTGCGAACCACGGAACGAACCCAACAAAAAAAAAATCAGCCAAGAGCAACGAAACAAAAGGGCAAAACGGTCATTTGAACACAAAAATGGGTTGAAAACTCTAAAATAGCATGCCAGCGAGTTGACAACTCTTGAAAATGGCATTTTATAGTGTGCAATATTCAGAGTGGCATTTGGGCGAAACCAACTCTCGAAAGTGGCAGAATGACAATTTTCTCCAATACTATCAACACGTTGAGGGGTATTTAAGTCGTCCACCGCTCAACCACAAGCTTGAACGCTCATAGTTGTTGGCGTTAAGTCGTCCACCCAAAATCCGGGGAGCTTGTCTGTGGTTTGAAAGTCGAGTCCGGTGAGCAATTGCGTCGGTGATGTCTCTCATTTTTAGTGGATTACCTCATCATGTGAAAATATTGATTTTGTAACATATTCCTTTTTCCTACTTGGTGTATCAGAATAGTGCTTTTGCTAAAAACAGATTTTTGCGTTATAAATAAGTATTTATAGTAAACCCCTTATAGTGCCTACCTTTGAAGGCCAAAGAGGGACTCCACGTGTCAGCCCTCAGTTTTGCGAAAAAGCCTTCCATTTCTTCGAAATTGCGAACGGGTCCCTACGCGATTTTATGTGAGAGGAAAATATTTTTCCCGGTTCGCGTTTAGGTCCCTCGGTGGCTATTTTACAGGAAGAACCTCTTGTTAAATACGAATCGCGAACGAACCATTTCCTAATTTTTTAAAATAGCAAACAAGTCCAAAATTATAACAAATAGGTCCCCGCGCTTTACATTTAGGTTATTTCTCCGTTTTGCCCGAAAAAAATGTTTTTGTGGCCCGTTTTTTCTCCAGACTATGCGAAAAATATTTTCGTTGGCCGTTTTTCCAAAAAAAAATGGAGGACCGTTTCATTTCTCCGTTTTACCCGGAAAAAATACTTTCGTGATCTTTTTTTCCTCCGTAGCATGGAAAAAATGTTTTCGCTTGCCACTTTCCCAAAAAGAAATGGAAGATCGTTTCCTTTCTCCATTTTACCCGAAAAAAATGTTTTCGTGATCCGTTCTTCCTTCGGAGTATGGGAAAAATGTTTCCGTTGGCCGTTCTCCAAGAAAAAAAAATGGAAATTCATTTTTCATCCGTCGTTTATCTGTTTTTGTCCTTTTTTCCCGGAAAAATTGTTTTCGTGGCCCGTTTTAAAAATATTTTCGTTGACCCTTTTTCCAAAAAAAAGGAAAACCGTTTCCTCGGAAAAAATGTTTTCGTGATCCGTTTTTCCTCCGGAGCATGGGGAAAATGTTTTCGTTGGCCGTTTTCCAAAAGAAAAATTGGAAAACCGTTTCCTTTCTCCGTTTTGCCCGGAAAAAAATGTTTTCGTGATCCGTTTTTTCTCCGAAGCATGGGAAAAATGTTTTCGTGGACCATTTTCCAAAAAAAAATGAAAATTCGTTTTTCGTCCATCGTTTCTCCGTTTTTGACCGTTTTTCCTCATTTTTCCCGGGGAAATTGTTTTCGTGGCTCATTTTTCCCGAAAAAATGTTGTTTCTGTTGGCCGGCCCCCCCCCCCCCCCGGAAATTCGTTTTTCGTCCATCGTTTCTTAGTTTTTGTCCGTTTTTCCTCGCTTTTACCGGTGAAAAATCAAGGGAGATAATTTTTTTTGCAGCTCGATCTCTTATATTACCCGGTAAACGCATAGGGTGTTAAACTCGGCATCTATAATTTTTTTGGCAACTCGAAATCTAATATTGTCCAGAGCGATCTCTAATATTTTTCAAAACGTGTATTATCTTGGATATTCCTATTTTTTTCAGAAATAAAAACTTGGATCAAATTTCGCACGGTGCGGCGTAGCGCGCAAATCTTCCTAGTTATACCTACGTCTCACACACGCACATCACACTCACGCTCTACACGTGTCCACACGCGTGCGCATCCTATAGATGTGCTAATATATTTTTTAGATGCTCCATGCATCCAGAGCACGGGTACAGCTATCGCACTGAACGTGCACGTGTGTATATTCATTTTTATTACTAGTATATATAAAAGATAAAGAATATTGAAATTGTATGCTGACGTACCTCATTGTCTGAAATTCTTCAAAGATTTTTCTTCCGTCCCAACCTAAAAGTTGCAAATATCATATGGAAGCACCCTATCTTCGTGTAAATTCCATGGAAATTAGGTGTAGAAGGCTCAAAAAAAAAATCTCAATTACTATATATCCATATGCAGGGATGAGTAACTATGAAAAGTTTTAAGTTTTAAGAACAAACTCAATCATGTTTGGAAGATATAAAATTGACATGCAGCGAAAAGAATTTGAATGTAACTAGTCGGAATTAAGATAGGCTAGTGTTATTAGAGCTAAATCTGTGAAGTTAAACTTGGTCCATTGGCAAATATTCGTTTCTACAAAGAATAAAATGTCCATTAGTTCTGCCTATTCAAATTTTCATAAATAATTTTAACTTTTGCAGTGGCACCTAGCCAGGGCAAATTCTTCTCATGACCTAAAATTGACAAGCAGAGCAGTATTTCTGTAGAATTAGCCTTTTTCACATCTTGACAATGCGATTGGGATCGATTAATGATGAGATTTTGTATGTTATATAACAAATTTTCATCTACATGGGTTTTTTTTTTAGAATTTTGGAAACTTTAACACTTTATTTACATGCATTTCATAAGATAAGAAACTTCCATAGAAAAATGCAACTTTGAAAAATCAAGGTTCTTCAAAGATTTACAATTTCTTTCTATTTTCTACCATTTCCCATGTTTTTGCTGTTTTTGAAGGTCCAGAATGGCGATCAGAGGGGGGAGAATGATCTCAAATAAATTTCCCCCCACCTACTAGACAAGAAAAGCCAACCAAAGATTAGAGAATCAAAAGGAATAAAAAAAATTTCTAAGATTTCTGGTGGGGCTTTGATGATTAAAGTGATCTTGAATAGTCACCCACTTATCACAGCAATAAAAAAACACAAGAGATGATGACAAAAAACATAATCTACAAAAACTTTCTTCTCAAGCACAAAGATTAATTTCTTGCAAAAAGAGACATAGGGTTTGCCTGGATGATTGGGATATGATCTGAAAAAATTCATCCATCAATCTGTCATCCTTAGTAAAATATCCAAAAGCATGTAGAAGGAGTGGAGGCAAATCCAAATGTGCGGAAAGTAAATTGCAAGAATTTAAATTAAATTTAAATTGCAAAAAAGTAAATACTATTTTTAAATTATGGAATGTAAAGACATAATGTAAATACGGAATATAAATTCAGATCTAAAGAAAAATGAATTTTTATTTTTTTTGGTTGAAAGTTTACAAAGCCTCGTAACAAGGTGGGCAAAGCTCAAAGGAGCACAAAACCTTCAAGGGAGAGTCACTCCTCTCCCCCCTCTATTTATAGTAACCTTGGAGTAATCTCCACCCTTGATATTTTCTTAGCCCTTAAGAAACCTCATCAAAGGTTGAGATTCACTCCATCATATATGGGCTAACTCGAAACCCACTAATAAACGGGTTCTATCCACTAAGCTAACTTGGCCACTACTCCATCCTCTAAACTGCGATCCAACTGCTCTCCTTGATCCAAGTAGCTCCAAGTTAGCATCTCAGTCGTTCCCTTGTCTTCTCAGCACGCAGCGACCTCGTATCCGGTCATCCTCCAGCAATCCCTAACTTTCTGGACCTTCGGTGCACCTCGCCTAGTCCTGGTCATCCTCGGCCTTACTATGACCTTGCATCGACGTCCTGCAATGATTAAAAATAAGGGAACACATCACGTAGCAATGTCCAAAATGATATGCAATAATCATCCAATTTTTCAAATTTCAAATCTAATTCAAATCAAACTCAAACACAACCACACCTAGCTCAAATAAAGTCAAATACTCATCACAAAATATGGATAGACCTCCACATGGTTTTTCAATCCCCCCTATGGGAATATCGCGCTGAGAGCGGAGAAGCTGCTCTCGAGCAGCAGCTACAGAGGAAAGGCTCCTGGGCTCGGTATGCTCTTTGGGGTCAGTGATGCCGACAACACCTCCATCGGCGTAGTACAGGTATTCATCTTCGGCATCACTAAACGTGCAGAGGTCTCGAGAATCCTGAGAATTAGGCATCTCCAAGGATTCTTTACGAAAGGAATTGTCGATCCCCACGGACGGTGCTAGCTGTCGACGATTGGGGAACAAGTCCCCGCCGAGCTTACTTATTGATTGAGGGATCAACACGGTCCCCTTTTTTCTGTAAAGGGATTACATCTAGAGATTCCTAGGTATACCTAAGATCTACGCCAATCGGGAATGGACACGGGGAATTATCCTAGTTCGGACCTCTTGCAAGGGAGATAATAACCCTACTCCAGTGGTAATGGGATTATATGATGTGTCTCTACAGAAGTCTTGCCTTGTTGCTTCTTCTCCTTTTTTTCTTTTACATGTATCAAGGGGTACTTATAATCTACCCGAATATCCTTCCTAATTACAGCCGAGATAATAGGTGTTTGATGGTGCCGAACGTGGTCGTAACAGAAACCAGGATTTACGACACATTTCCATCGTGGGTTTAACGGCGCCGAATTGTGGCGCTAATAACGCTATTCCGGCGCAACCGCTCACCACGATCTTCCGACCATACATCACACGGACGAGCTTGAGCCGAGCGAGCCTGGTCCTGGCCAAGCATGTATGCTCGGGTTTGGGTTCGATGCTCCAAGCCGGGCATCAAGCCGGGGCAGGTTTGGCGAATCGACCCGTCAAACCCTATGTTCGTAGGTCGCCCTCGGGGACATCCTCCGAGGGCCACATGGTTGAAGTCGACCATTGAGGTGTTATGGTAGTTATGTGAACTTACCCAATCCCCGACACATTATATTAGAGGTTCAGAGAGGTTAGGAATTGGTGTTTTAGTGTTATCATGCCTGATAATCAGTTAGCCGATTAACTTTCGAAGGGTTGGTGCCCCAATTGAAAGAAAAATTCGGTGAGCAGGAATTCACCAATTTAATTCACCTCCTACATTGAGTATCAACTCAAAGAGGTCATGTCTCTAATAATAAGTGCTTTAAAGAAAAATTTAAAAATAACAAAGACAAGGAGAAAACTAAGGTCAACCTCATTGAATATGAGTCAAATGATTCATCTAATGACAATGGGACGAAAATAAATGTAGCCGAATGGGTTAAACAAAGCCAGAAGTCTTTAATATGCTCATAGGTTAAGCCAACTAAGAATTGGTCAGAAGTAAAATATGCCTTTGACGTAACAAAGTGTTATCACATTTCTGATCTACTATTGCAAGAGAAGTTAATATGCTTATATGATGGCCATGTACTACCGTCGACTGATATAATTAAAAAATAAAGGTATTGCAAATGGTGTCATTCTTTTTCTCACAGTACTAAAGATTGCAATATTTTTCATCAATAGATACAATCAGTTATAGAGGATGGCTGACTAAAATTTGCAGACAAGTCGACGATGCAGTTAGATGCTAAACTTTTTCATGTTAACATGGTCAACTGTTCTACAAAAATGGAAGAGCCAACACAATCCATGGAATCCAGGAGGCAATCGACTTGAAGACAGGTTCTGATGGCAACGAGACCCTTAGGATCACAATCAGCTCTATCTAGATAGAAGTTGATTCTGAAGGGAGAATTCAAGGACAGTCAAGCCAAAGGGAGAATTGCAGGCTAGCAAATGGTGGTAAAGATGAGAGAGCATTGCCGCTACGCAAGCCAATACAAAAGCCAAAACATATTTTTCCCAATTATTGGCAAAATACAAAAGGAGTCATAGCAGATTACAACAAAGTCCTCCACGATGGGTGGTCAATACATATCAACTAAGTGGCACTGAAAGAGCTCAACAGCAATGCTCTTTTGGTAATTCTGAAGTGAAAGAGGATTAGCACTACCTTCATTTTTCTCATGTCCAATGCAACATCACTAGTATGGATACCAAAAATATAGGCATTGAGGATTGGTTAAAAATAGGATTTCTAAGTTGATCTGGGGAAAAACAAGCAGATCAGAGCAAGGGGTCTAATTCTCCTACTAATATGAATTTGGTAGGCAAGATACGAAGGCTGATCGAACCAAAGCCCAGATGGTGTCCTCTAGAGCTAAGTCAATCCCAATGGAGAAAACTTTAGTGATTATGAACCCAAGAATGGAGGGAGGCAAAATAGAAGGAGAGGGATGAAACCTTTAATCTGCTTTGTCCAATCAAGCCTGTTAAGAAGGAATGGAGGAAGAAAGAACCAATCGAGGATGAGTTTGACTCAGCCAATGAACTAAACTCCCCCATTATCTGTGAAGACTTTCCATATACTGCAGTAGACATCAACATGGTGTTTACCTTGCTAGCTGAATTAAAGATAAACACTGCATCAGCCAAATATGCTTTTGCTCAATTATGCTTAGGACCACATGATACAGTCTTTGAAAAGCCACAATATGATCATCAGCATCTCAAGCCATTATATTTGAAGTGACATATTAATGCAAAACTAATATCAAGGATGCTAATAGATGGAGGAGCAATTGTCAACCTAATGACATAGTTGGTAAAAGACCAGCATTTACGGTTAGGATATGGAAAGGATATGACTTAAATTGATACACATTTTACATGAGAGATCAGAATATAAAGGATAAAAGATCAAAATGGCGATCAGGGGGGTGAATGATCCCAAATTAAATTTCCCACCTACTGGACAAATAGAGGCCAACCAAAAGTCAAATAATTCAAAAAGTATCAAACACCTCAAAAATAGATAGGGGATGGCACTACCGACTCCTGGGGGTGGTAGTGCTGGTTGTGTGGTACTACCGCTCCTCTAGGCTGGTAGTGCCGGTCCTGATGAACTCCTTTGGAATCAGCACGAGTTCTGAACCAAAATCAATGGATCTTCTAATCTATTGGTCCAAAACTTGTGAAACTTGGTATACACCTTCTTATGGACATCGGCAACTTATTCCAACCTTCAATCCATAGGATTGACGTGAAAGTTCTGAGCTTTTCTTAATTGAATGAAGAGTGCACCAAGAAGAGGCAAAACTCAATCTCTTGATCTTAGACTTGCTCGTGGGGTCTTGATGATCAAAGTGATCTTGGGCTACTCCCCACTTGTCAAAGCAAGAAAGAACATAAGAGATTGACCCTGAAAACATGATCTATTAATATCTCTTCATTTCGAGCATAAGATCGATTTCTTGCAAAGTTCAAGAGATGATTTTCCTAGATGATTGGGATATGATCTGAAATAGATTCATCTAACAATCATACATCCTTGGCACAAGAAGCACAAGTAAGTAGAAGGAGGGGAGGCAAATCCAACTTGCAAGAATTTAAATGCTAAAAGTAATTGTGGAAAGCAAAGAAATTTAAATTTACATTCACTTGAAAATAGAGAATTTTAAAGCCTCACAACCAGTGGGCAAAGCTTTTATTAAGCCACAAATTTTCACATACAAGCTTGGGGGAGGAGGTCACCCCCTCCCCTTTATTTATAGCACAAGGGAGGCAATCTCCACCCTTGATGGCCTTCTTGGTCCTCAAGAAGTCTCACCAAGGGTTGAGATGCACCCCCTCTCTCATACATGGGCTAACCCACAACCCAATAGCCTAACGGATTTTGCACACTTCTCAAAGCAAGCTAACTTTTCCGCTACTCCATCTGTAAACCGAAATCCAATGGCTCTCCTTTATCTGAGCAGCTTTAAGATAGCATCCTAGCCATTCCCTTGTCTCCATGGCTTGCAGCGACTCCGTCTCCGGTCATCCTCCGGTGATCCCCGACCGTTTGGACCTTTGACACACCTTGACTAGTCCAGGTTATCCTTCGTCTCACCATGACCTTGTACCGTTGTCCTGCAACCATCAAAATCAAGGAAACCCATCACATACCATTCTCCAATAATTTATGCACATTAAGTAATCACATGAAAAATATTACATTTAATTCAGATCATGTCTCACAGTGAAAGTTGGCACTACCGCCCATCTGGACCGGTAGTACCAGTCAGCCGACACTACTGCTCCCTAGAGGCTGGTAGTCTGCTTGCGCTAAAATATGTGCAAGAACACCTCTCTAGAAAATAAATACTGCCGTTCTACAGCCGGTAGTATTGACAGGTTAGCACTACCGCCATACTAGGCTGGTAGTGCCGCTTGGTCAGCACTACCACTCCTAGAAGCCGATAGTACTTCCCTACACTGACTGCACCTAAATTGCTTCATTTTCAAAATCTAATTCAAATCCAAACTCAAACCTGAGGAAACCTAGCTCAAATAAAGTCAAATACTCGTAACATTGATAGACCTCAGTATGGTCTTTCAATCCCCCTTGACGAGTATATTGACAGATCACCAAAAAGGCATAAAATTTGAGTTTGAAACAAAAGAAGGAAAGCAATTTGATTGCAAATCCATACTTGGTCCAAATGAAAGAGAAAGCAAGCTCATGACCAAGTAGGCAATAAGAATCTTAGAGCACAACTAGAAAAAGAACTAGTTTTCCACTAACTGCTCTAAAATAGAAATTCTCTCAAAAGTTCAATTGAAAACATTTTTTAATTTTCTTCCCTCTTAAATGCCTTTTCTATGTTTTCTCCCCCTTTTGGCAATATAGACATCAAGAGACCATGTATGCATGAAATGTATCCTAAAAGAGTGCAATATCACGGATCTTTCTTTAGGTTTTGGGATTTTTATATCGGGTGTGCGGGTCCCTCTTACAGACAGTCTCATGAGTTGGTGGATCTATCTGTGAGTTTTGGGATTGGATTTTTAGTTGTGTGGGAGAAAAACCTTCTCTTTTCTCCCCCCACCTAATCTCCCCACTGAACTCCCACACCACTTGATCCCCCTCCTTCCCCATTCGTTTTCCCCCCTCTCAACTCCGTTGTGCAGCCCCTTCCTACAGCCCTCCTCCTCCCCCAAGGTGCCACCACCTGCCTCCATGGATGCTCCTTGAAGCTCCCCTCCATGGTGCCTCCCCTTGGAGTTTTTCCCCCAACCAATCGGAGCTCCTCCTCCCTGGCAGCAGCGGTAGCACCTTCTCCCCCTTCCTTCCTCCTTATGAGTAAGTGTGGGTATGGTTTGGGATTGTGTATGCTGCTCTAATGGAGGTATTTCACAAGTTTTGATGCTCTAGGGTTCTTAGATTTGAAGTTTTTATAGAGAAATTGGAGACCTAGGGTTTGAGGGGATTGCTAATTTTTTAGCAGATTTTCACCCCTCTGCTGGAGCTATGGTTTGGGCAAGATAAAGTCATCTCATGAATCTGTGGCTGTAGAAGAAGTTGTAGCTCATGTTCTTGTGGTCATTTAAAGTATAAGAACACTAAAATCCATTTAGCCAATTGAAAGTTATGACCTTTTTAGTGCAGGCTATCCTGATTAGGTTTGTATTGATAGCTGAAAGTTTGAGCTATTGTTTAGGGCTAGTTGCAAGTCGAATTAGAATTTTTGTTTACCTAGAGAAATTTATGAAATTTCCTTTATATTAATAAAATATCCTTGTTTGCTTGATTTGGATTTAAGAATCAAAAGTTATGCTTTGTTGAATTTGCTATCCTGAAACTAGAATCTGCTGAAAAGTTCAGAGATTAGATTGAGGTTCAGTTCCTGAATGAATGGCTATGGGATAATTGTAGATTATCCACTTTTGGTCATTTAGAGCACAAGAACACCAATTTTGGACTAGCCAATCAAATGATATACTTGTTTTAGTAAACTCTGTCCAGACTTAGTGTTTCAACATGTAGCCTCTGTTCATTTCAATTCTAGGATTGATTGAGGAAGTTCTAGCTTGAATGGGTATGAAATACTTGTAGATGATCTTCTTTTGGTCATTTAGAGCATAATAACTCCAAATTTGGTTTAGCCCTTTGGGAGATATGATGGTTTTAGTGCAAACGGTCCAGAATTAGAGTTAGTGTAATGGTTCTCAGTTCATTGCAAATCTAAGATTGATTCATGAATCTCCAGCATGCATTGGTATGAAGATCAACAGTGCAGAGCTGACAAGTGGCCCCCATGAATAGTATTGGTATCAAGGCGCGAGAGAATAAATAGCAAATAGGCTTAAAAAATACTACAAAAATTTCCAAAAATATTGAGGAATATTTCGAACCAAATGAAATTGGTTTCAAGATTTTTTGATGAACTTTAAAATTTTAAATGACACTTAGACAAATTATTTGAACTTGAACAGGGTTTTGAGGAACAGTGCGAAAGATAAAATAGCAAAGGGACTCTATAAATCTTGGAAAAATTCTCAAAAATATTATGGAGTATTTGGAACCCATTGCAATAGGTTTCGGGATTTTTGAAGAAGTTTTGAATTTGGATGGAATTTCAGAAGAGGTCTGAAATTGGTTTTGAACTAGAAAATAAATTCCAATTTTGAACTTAGCTGAGGGCAATGATTTAGAATTTGAATTGAAATAGAATAGAGATTTATCGAATGGATACGGAATCAAATCCGTTTTCGGATGAGAAGGGGTGCCAGAATAATTAAAATACCGAAGAAAATCCAATCTTTGAATTAATTAATTTAACTTTGGACAAGAGAGCCGAAAATGGGGATGTTACAGCTATGTCGATGATGGGTACTTATCGGACCTGCATACTGGCAAGTCCCAAACTAGATATGTTTTTCTTTGTGGTGGAATAGCAATTTCTTGAAAGTAATCTAAGCAGACTCATCTCGACATCGACAAACCACTCGAAAATCATTGTCCTATATGAAGCCTCCCGTGAATGTGCATGGCTTCGAAGAATGGTTCATCATATCCAGAAGTCATGTGGTTTGAACACTGAGCAAACTCTCACTATTATTTATGAAGACAATTGTGACACCACGGAGTGTCGTAACCTTATTTAATGTGCATGATGAGGTTAAAAAACATTATGAAATATGGAATTGGAGGTTGAAACCATACGCTATGAGGTTTATTTGCGTTTCCGGGGATTTGGGCCTTTCCGGGGGAGTTTGGGCCTAAGAAAAGGGGTTGTGGGCTTTGGTGGGATGGAGTATGAGTCCATTTAGGATTAGGAGTCCTGTTTGGGCTGGTAAAAGGGGCTCCCCCTGCCCCTTATTGCGCCCCCCACCCAGCCCTGTGCACCCCCACCACCCCCTTGTGCCCTAGCCGCCCCACCTCCCTCTCCCTCTTGGCCGTGCGCCCCCCTCCCTTTGCCCCCTTTGCTCCCCACCTCTCCACCACCTCTCCTCCACCCCTTTCTGCCCTAGGGTAGCCTCTCCACCCCTGCACCTCGAAGATCCGTCCATTGGAGCGAGGAGCGAGGAGCGATCCGGGAGGAGATCCATTGGGCTTTCATGCGTTGGGCGAAGGTATGGCCATGGGGATCCTTGGGGTTGGTCTAGGTACTGTTCTAAGGATCATTATCATGTTTTTAGATCAATTGGTGGTGCTGGAATTAATTAGATTAGATGGAATCTTGAGTTGGACACGTTCTCTGTTTCGAGCAGCATGAGCAGTCGACCTAGGGTTTGGGTTTTCGCCAATTTAGAATCAGAATTTGGTCGTATGGCTGTTGAAGAAGTTGTAGGTAATTTCAATACCTTTCAGTGGGTATAAAGAACTTTAAATTCAGCCTAGCCGTTTGAAAGTTATGCTTGTTTTACCGAACGTATTAAAATCTGTGATGTGATTGGAACAGATTACGGTATTCTGTAGATTAAACCACTTTAGAATCCGAATCAGTCTTTCCATATACTTAGAAAAAGTTAGGAAATTTCCTAAGCTACGCGAGGATGTACTCGTTTAATTGATTTGGAGTCCCAGAACTCAAGTTGTGCCTTTTTGAAGGCTGCTGTCCCGACGGGACAGAACCTCTGTTTTTGGGTTTCGCGAGTAGTTGGCGATGTCGGGGTAGAAGAGGGTTTGCGTACTGTTTTGTGGACATGATTGTGAGTGTGTGTTCCCTATGTGCAGGTGGTGTGACCCCGGGAGTGCCTTCTTGTCGGGACCCCGAATTTGCAAATCCGGACCCTCTGTATTCAAAGACTAGTCCAGAACGCCGCTTAGTGCACACAGCCTTAACATCGGTAAATATCACAATCATACCAATCGATACCATAAAAGTACTTTATTAAAGTAATAAAACTGGTTACTCGACCTTATAGCCAAGTTACAAATATATGCCTCGTAGGGGCTAAACTTATTCAGAGAAAAATAATAGCAAATGAAAATCAAATAAACTTCGTGGCGCCATCCAAGATACCACAGTAAATCGATCGGGCTCGCATCCCTAAGTAGACGGGTCCTCTTGGAGTTCCTCCTCCAAATCGGCGTAATCTCCTCTTCAACTGGTATTGTGTTGAGGCAAGGGTGAGTACTTGGTACTCAAAGAAGTCATGCATGTAATGCAAGCTAATATACTATATGCATGGCTTGGTACAAAGGAATAGCTTAAGGTATATTTATGTAAACAAGATTTGACAAGTAATATAAGTAGATTCGAAAGCAAGAAAAACAAGTAAAGCATAAATAACTTTTCAAGAAGTTTAAGTAACATTTTTCCCCATCCTAAACCATATTTCCATCATCTTCATTGTTAAACCAACCCAACTTTTCAAATCCAAGTTATTTTCGTAAAATCTAACCCTTGACTCGTAATTCCCGAGCATTGTCCAAGACAGTGGACTCGGCTATTCAAATAGATTCTACACTCTGCAGAGGTTATGCACTTTACCCACAAGATACAATCCACTCACCACGTCACCGTGAATCGCCATACAAGAGTATGCGAATGAGCGATCATAACAAAGCCTTCTAAGCCTCAAACAACACAGTGGTCCTCTCCAGACGTGCTCTACACCATCCCTTCCTTAGCCAAGGCGAAGTATGGGACCAACACACCGCTAGATGGGTACCTGGCCACAGCCACGATACGCTCCCCGCATAATCACACAAACGGTGTAATCGACACCCTGAGGCTCCACAAGTGAGTCCTTAGCGACTTAGTCAACTAGGGCCGCCCCATTCCAGCCATGTGGTTGCAAGTATGACCCAGTTCAAAGGCTTGCAAGGTTAAGTCCTTAGAGTGACCAGGGCAAGACTACCCGAAAACCAAATCAACACTCCCAATGCCACACTGCCCACTTGATTACTCTTGCCATATGCCCTGGCCGAATCTGTTTATCAAACCCCGCTTGATTACCATGCACCACGTGCCATCAACATCACATGATACTTTTCCAAAACAGGTTCAATATATCATTAAGTCCATATTAGCATTTGATTATCCAAAATCATGTCATGAGCACGTAAGGTGTCTAAGCAAAGATACTACAACGATCTAAACCCATGTTGGCAATTTAATAATGTCCAACTAGTAAACCACAACTAGGGTGACAAGGGATCATGGCACATACTTAAGTAATCAAGGTGTCATATAGCAAATTGGTATTTATCTAACCCCAGGTTTAAACAAAGTATCTTTCTAATTGAACTAGCATGCAATAGTTTAAATCAAAATAGATTTCAAATGGGATCAATATGGTCAAAGCACAACTTGCCTTCAAAAAGCACTTGCTCTTGGTCTTGAGTTGGATCCCGAGTCAACACTTCTCCCTCGAATCCTTCCTACTTCAACGCCTACTCGTAAAGCGTGCAAATAGCAAATACACAAATGAACACTATGCAAAGATCCCAAAACTCCAAATAAAATCCATAAACAGAGAGAACATAATTTTCTGGATTTTAGAAACTGGAATCACAAATTTGGAGTTAAAAGCAAAAGTTATGATTATTTAAAGTTTAAATAATCAATTAAATAATATTTCAGAGAAAACTTTAGTCCAAAAATTAAATAAAATTCATATTTAGGTAGATCTCAATTTTATACAAATTTAGAAATTTGAACCACTCAAATCGGAGTTGAAACGCAAAAGTTATAAGCGTTTGAAGTTTGAATCTAAATTTGAATCAATATTTCGAATTAATAAATCATTTTCTTTTCGAAATTAATTATTGCGCCAAAGATGGACACGTGGCAGCTCCTGATTGGCCTCGACGCCAGCCGGTCCATGGGCTCGGTCCACACTCGGCTTGGGTCCACCGTGGACTCGGTCCACAGCCCACGTGAGACTGACATGTGGGCCCACTCGGGTGACGCCATTGACGTCGGCCGGGCTCGGCCACGGTCTTTGGCCAGTGGGTCCCACCGATGACGTCATGGGTGACGTCACGGCATCGCCGCCGACACGCTGGCCCGCGTGTCGGTCGCCTCACGCGACGCGCGTGGCGCGATTTCGCTTCGGCTTCCGACGCTGCAGCACAATCGTGGCCGTTGGTTTGAAATCCGACGGCTGGGATTGAGTTTGGCCTCATGTGCTTGGGGCGCACGTGACTGATCGTGGGCCGTTGGATCTAGATCCAACGGTTGGGATTAGATCTAGGATTTTCAACGGGGAAACTCACCGGCGACGCGGGCACGATCTGGGCCTTTGGATCTTGATCGGACGGTTGGTGGAGCTCGGGTCGGCGATGGCTTTCACGGCGGAGTTGCGGCCGTGGCCGAGGACGGCGACCACCCAAACGGCGGTTGGGGCGTGCTCGGCGAGATGGAGGGTGTCTTCGGTGCGCTGGCTTCGGGTTTCAATCTGGGGTCAATGGCGGCGAGGACGACGGACGGCGCGAGGCGAGGCAAGGACTGCGTGGTGGCGCTTCACGCAACTACGGCGAGCGATTCGCGAACCTACGGCGCTAGAGCTCGGCCGGTTAGGGCAAGAAGTGCGCGGGTCACGGCGGTCCTCGGGTACGATCCGGCATTAAATAGCCCCGGAGGCGTGCTCAGCGGCGGAGCCCTAATCGGTCACGGCAAGCGCTCTGGCGGCGGAGTCCGGCTTCGATTCTGGGAAGACGACGAATCGTGGCCGCCCACGTGTCGCGATCAACGCCACGATCGCACGGGCGCGATCGGGTCCGTCCAACACGGCTCGGTCGGGTCAGGCGGATCTCACCGATTGGATCTTGATCCAACGGTTGGGATCGATTAGGGTTAGAGTGGGTTCTGGCCGAGTCAATCGCTCGGTCGGACTCGAGTCCGACTCGGTCGGCTGAACAAGATTGACCCGAGTTGGATTTTCCAGCGATTTAATATTTAAAATAATTCGATAATTCATTTAATTCATTAAAATAGCAAATGACTTAAAATTCCAGAAAAATTCTGGAAAATATTTTGGATTATTTTGGACTCAAATAAAATATTTCCAACAAAAATTTATTTGCAAAATTAAATTCTTTAATTATTTCAAAATGGAATAAATTCAAATAAATTCCAAATAAATCCAAATAAATTCCAGAAAATTCCAAAATTCACCAAAGTGCCAAATCACACATGAATTTAAGAAAAGCAAAATTTTGGGGTGTTACAAACCTCCTTAATAGAATCTCGTCCCCGAGATTCGTGGCTCACTAAAGAAATAGGTTTGGAAATTCTTTCTTCAAATCCTCTTCAAGGCCCCAAGTCGCTTCACTTTCTTCATGGTTGCTCCAATCGAACTCTACAGAATCGGGTTGACTTGTTTCTAGTTTCTCGATCCATTGTGTCTAGAATCCTCACAGGTGCTCCTTATAAGTCAAATCCTCTTGCAACTCAATTGACTCTAGCGGTGCCTGCTCCTCAGAACTCGAGACACTTCTTCAATCGGGACACATGGAACACGCCATGCACTCCTCGCCAACGATCGTGGCAACTCCACCGGTAGGCAACTTCACCTCTGCGACTCAAAATCTTAAATGGTCCAACATAACGGGTGCGAGTTTCCCTTTGGCATGGAACCTCTTAACTCCCCGAGAGGCGAACTCGAGGTATACAAAGTCTTCCTCGTTCAAAACTCAAATCTCGCGGACGATTGTCAAGATAACTCTTCCCGAGATTGGGCTATCTTCAACCTTTCCCTAATCATAGCGATCCGCTTCCTCACCTCTTGAAGAATATCAGGCCCAAAGACACGGCGCCGCGGTCTCATTCCAATTCAATGGTGTCCGACAGGTCGACCATACAAAGGCCTCAAAAGGTGACATCTCAGAACTAGCCTCGATAACTATTGTTGTAACTAAACTCGGCATACGGCAAACTTTTATCCCAAGAGGTAGCATAAGCCAATGCACAAGCTCTCAACATATCCTCTAGAATCTGGTTGACTCTTTCTTACCTGTCCATCCGCCTGTGGATGATAAGTCAGATCAAGTTTAAACGGGTTCCCATGGCTTCATGCAACTTATTCCGTAACCTTGAGGTAAATTGGGTACCTCTGTCCGATACAATCCTCTTTGGCACTCCGTGCAAACAAACAATCCCGATCATGTACAACTCGCTAATTTATCTCCCAGTAAGTGGTCTTTACGATAAAATGGGCTACTTTAGTCAAGCGATCCACTATAACCCATATGGAGTCATAACCTCCTTGAGTCTTCGCAAACCGTAATGAAATCCATTCCGATTTCCTCCCACTTCCACTCGTATTTTCAGCTGTAGCAATCTCGCTGGTCTCTCGATGCATTGCCTTGACTCTCCTGGCATACGCCGCGACAATGCAACATGCTCGCAACTTCACGCTTCATACTCGGCCACCGCATCTCTCCTTCAGATCCTCGATACATCTTGGCGCTTCCAGGATGAATCGAGTACTTAGAGTCATGGGCTTCTTCCGTAATCGCTTGCTTTAACTCCTTTTTGTTAGGCACACAAATGCGATCCTTCATCCATAACGTGCCTTGCCTGCCTAGCTTGAAATCCTTTGCCTTGCCTTCCTCCATTTTGGACTTAATCCTACGGATCTTGTCATCATCCTTCTGTCCTTCTCGGATCTCGGTCCTCTAAAGTAGGCTTTACTTCCAAGGCGGCCAAGAATCCGATATGTACAACCTCAATCTTCATTTTCTGGAAATCCTCACATAACTCATCCGGTCTTGTGGCTAGCATCGTACTCACGGTATGGCTCTTCCGACTCAGAGCATCGGCTACTACGCTGGCCTTCCCGGATGGTAATGAATTCCAACATTATAGTCCTTGATCAATTCTAGCCATCTCCTTTGCCTCATATTCAGATCCGATCGGGTGAATATGTACTTAAGGCTCTTATGATCCGTGATATACTTCACATCTGCTTCCAATCGATAGTGACGCCATATCTTCAAAGCATGCACTACGGCGGCTAACTCTAGGTCATGTGTCGGATAATTTTCCTCATGCGGCCTCACCGCCTTGATGCATAAGCGACGACCTTTCCATTCTCATCAAAGACACATCCAAGTCCTTGGCGCGATGCGTCACAATAAATATCGAAGCTTTGAGCAACATCCTAGAACTAACACCGGCACGATGTCAATCGCTTCTTCACTCTCAAATCCTTCCTCACATTCTCAAGGCCCATGCAAACTTCTTTTCCTTCTTCAAAGAATTGCGTAAGAGGTTTCGCATTGTCGAAAAACCTTCGATGAAACGGCGGTAATATCCTCGCCATTCCAAGGAAACTCCGACCTGGGTCACGCCTTCTACCGCTCCCAATGTAACACAGCTTCTACTTTGCTTGGATCTACTGGCGACTCTTCGCGGTCATTACATGTCCAAGAACTCCACCTTGTCCTTCCAAAAATCACACTTGAACTTGGCTAAAAGTTGCTGTTCCCTCGGCCTTTCCAAAACTCGCCTTAAGTGTTCTAAGCATGTTCATCCTCTGCCTTGGAGTAGATTAGGATATCGCCTATGAACACGACGACAAACTTGTCCAAATATTCCATGAACACCTTATTCATCATATTCATGAAATAAGTGGCGCATTAAATACCCAAAGGACATAATCAGAACTCGTGAATGTCCATATCTTGACGAGAATGCGCCTTGAATATCTTCTCGATCGGATCTTTAATCGATGATATCCCGATCTCGTATCAATCTTGAGAAAACTCCGGCTCCTCTTAATCGATCAAACAAATCATCAATCCTGGGTAGCGGATACTTATTCTTCACGGTGACTTCATTGAGTGCACGGTAGTCAATGCACATCCCGAAACTCCCGCCCTTCTTCTTGACAAACAAAATCGGTGCTCCCCATGGCGACTAACTTGGTCTCGATAAATCCTTTCTCCATTAACTCTTCTAGCTGTTTCTTCATCTCTACCAACTCCTCGGTTGACATCCGATAGGGTCTCTTTGCTATCGGTGCTGTCAGATCTGACAAGCTCTATCACAAACTCTATGTCCCTCGTCTGGCGGCATACCTGTAGATCTTCGGAAAACATCTGGTACTCATTCACTATCGGGACATCCTCTATGCTGATTGCCTTGGTACTGCTAACCATCAATCGTCCATCTCTAATCGCAGTGGCTTGAAATTCCACTTTCTTCCCACACTGCTCTCAATCGAGATAGTCCTTCGTCCACAATCCAATACAGCCTTGTGCTTGGATAACCAATCCATTCCCAATATAACATCTAAGGTCCTGGTCTCCAAAATTATAAGGTTTGCTAGGAACTCTATTCCATCTATTAGTATTCTCACCCGAACATCCTACTTCCGCTCGGAGTTCGAACTGTGGGTTTGAACTAAAAGCATGCACTTAAGTCTTGCAATCCTTAAGTCATTTCTAGTAGCAAAGCCTTGCGAAACAAACGAATGCGAAGCTCCGTGAGTCAAACAAAATCGCTGCAGTGTATCGAGTTAACAAGTAACTTACCCAAGACGACGTCCGTAGCATTTTGCAATGCATCCGCGGTGACATGGTTGACTCGGCCTCTCACCACGGTCAGGGTGTGGCTCTGGTGCCGGGCGCCCTAGCTGGGTGGTTCCTAGATTGAAGCGAATCGGGTCGCTTCTGCTGCCTTCTTCGGACAATCATTGGCAAAGTGTCTCGCTCGTTGCGCTTGTAGCGTCTCACCGCTCCTCTATTTGCACAGGGTAGCGTTTCTAAGCGGGGCTGGGGTTTTGGTAGTTACGATTGGCGGGTCTTGGTGCTGGGGATGGTGTCCTTGTTGCATTCTGTGGTTGGAATCAAGAATTGATTTGGTGCAACTCTCAAGCGCCGCTATGCGTTCCTCGACGTGATCCTTGCCGTTGCATCCTGCGCTTCTGTTCTCATCCGGGCCTTGCGCTTGTCCTCAAGAATAAGCGCCTTATTCACCAACTCTTGGAAATCTGAAAGGTGTGGGTGATCAACCCTACTTGCAATCCTGAAGTTAAGTCCCTTCATAAAACGAGACTGCCTGGATTTATCTCGCCGCTACATCCTCAAAAAGCGTAGCGTGCTAGCCTGTGTGAACTTGTTCAGGTAGCTCGGCCACCGGTTGATTACCTTACTTCAGTTGCTCAACTCCTCCTTCTTAAGGTCCATAATTCCTTCAGCACGTGATAATCGCCGGAATGCAATGTGAACTCTTCCCAAGTGATATCTTGAGGGTTCTCTCGTGGCACGAAGTTCTCCCACCATTCAAGGGTCGTTCTTCCAACTGATGAGAAGCTTAAAGTACCTTCTCATTTCCTATGCATTGGGCTATGTGTAGCTTCCTCTCAATTGATCTTAACCAATCATCGGCCTCCAATGGATTGGCATTTCCAGAGAAAGTGGGTGGGTGAGTCCTCATGAACTCCGACAAATTTTGTATTCTCAAGCGTGGTCCCCGATTAACTTGATTGGCAAAGGCCTGAGCGGTGACGTGCTGCATTTGTTGCATCATAGCATGCATCAACTGGTCTGAGCAAAGCAAGAAATGCTCCAAAAATTCTGCACATCCAAAGGGCGGCCGGTGCTCCATCATTGGGGTTTTCTGGGCGAGATCCACTCCCATTGCTTCCAAAGTTCCCACGGGTGTTCACCATCTGTTGATTTGCTCTAGGTTTAGAGATGAGAGGGAAACAAGAATAGACAAGTAGTATGGACTTTATGCGAGGCGAAAGGGGTAACTTTAAGGTCCATCTTTATTACTAATAACTTGGTATGGTCACATAATGCCTAAGGGCCTTGCAACACATACCGCACACTCAAGAAACAAAGCAAATCCAAATCGAACTAACTCTGGAATCTAACGCCTAAAGGGTGACTCTTTATTTTATGACGCGACTCGGCGAAGGAGTCTCACTATAGAACCTAAGCTCACTCATCGAGAAAACCTCCACGGCCTGGGTGCGGATGCTGCGGCATAGGCGCGAAACGATCGCCATGTCCAGCGACTATGTCATCTGTGGTAGTCGAAGAAGCAGTGTCCTCATCGAGATCTGACTCCTCTGGATCTGGCTCGTAGCTCGAGTAATCGCTCGGGTCCGTCCGCATAAAGTCATTTCCAACTCGCCAATCCTTCGTAGAAGGTGTGCCACATACTCTTGAGCTTCCCGCCATCTGCTCTTCTCTGCCGTGATCTCCTTGGCGGGCCTTCGTAGCTCCTTACTTGTATTATCTAGTACATCTTCCTGGCGATTTACTTAATCGTGCCAACCGTATGGCGCGGCATTCTCATCCCGAATCGCCTTCGGTCAAGAAGGTTATCGCCACGGGATGATAACGGAACACCGTGCTTTCCAACTCTCCTGGCGTGGATACCGGTAATGTGCCGCATTGCTCGTCGTGGAAACTTCTTGGATACCCATCTCGCATTGTAGATCTTCTAGCAAGGTCAAAGTTGTATCGGGCGATTGCCTGGGCCCCTCTTCCTGACAGGTACCTCAATCCTCACGTCACAAGCCTTGATCAATCCTGCTTGTCTGATCACTTCTACTTGGTATTGGGGCTTCTCAAAATCTCCGAGAGTTTGTAGCATGTGCCAAAGCTCACAAGCGTGACTAACTCCTGCATCAACGTAGTTGAACTCTTCCTCCATCTGTCACAAGAGTGCTTTACGTAAGAACTCGGAATTTTCGAATTGTGACAAGGTAAGGGAAATTTTCAGCAAGAGACAAGAAAAGAGAGAAGGGGATAAGTCGTGATGTCATTTCTTGTCTTCACAAATTTTTAGCTTTAGAAAATAGGTTTTATCCTCACTACGACCATTCTAGCTAGGGTTGAGCCTACGGTCAAGTATGGCTCGATACCACCTCTGTCGGGACCCCGAATTTGCAAATCCGACCCTCTGTGTATTCAAAGACTAGTCCAGAACGCGCTTAGTGCACACAGCCTTAACATCGGTAAATATCACAATCATACCAATCGATACCATAAAAGTACTTTATTAAAGTAATAAAACCGTTACTCGACCTTATAGCCAAGTTACAAATATATGCCTCGTGAGGCGAAACTTATTCAGAGAAAAATAATAGCAGCGGAAAATCAAATAAACTGTGGCGCCATCCAAGATACCACAGCAACTGACCGGGCTCAGATCCCTAAGTAGACGGGTCCTCTTGGAGTTCCTCCTCCGAATCGCGTAATCTCCTCTTCAACTGTATTGTGTTGAGGCAAGGGTGAGTACTTGGTACTCAAGAAGTCATGCACAGAATGCAAGCTAATATACTATATGCATGGCTTGGTACAAAGGAATAGCTTAAGGTATATTTATGTAAAACAAAGATTTGACAAGTAATATAAGTAGATTCAAAGCAAGAAAAACAAGTAAAGCATAAATAACTTTTCAAGAAGTTTAAGTAACATTTTTCCCCATCCTAAACCATATTTCCATCATCTTCATTGTTAAACCAACCCAACTTTTCAAATCCAAGTTATTTTCGTAAAATCTAACCCTTGACTTAATTCCCGAGCATTGTCCAAGACTGCGGACTCGGCTATTCAAATAGATTCTACACTCTGCAGAGGTTATGCACTTTACCCACAAGATACAATCCACTCACCACGTCACCGTGAATCGCCATACAAGAGTATGCGAATGAGCGATCATAACAAAGCCTTTCTAAGCCTCAAACAACACAGTGGTCCTCTCCCAGACGTGCTCTACACCATCCCTTCCCTTAGCCAAGGCGAAGTATGGGACCAACACACCGTTAGATGGGTACCTGCCACAGCCACGATACGCCCCCGCATAATCACACAAACGGTGTAATCGACACCCTGAGGCTCCACAAGTGAGTCCTTAGCGACTTAGTCAACTAGGGCCGCCCCATTCCACCCATGTGGTTGCAAGTATGACCCAGTTCAAAGGCTTGCAAGGTTAAGTCCTTAGAGTGACCAGGGCAAGACTACCCGAAACCAAATCAACACTCCCAATGCCACACCGCCCACCTGATTACTCTTGCCATATGCCCTGGCCGAAATCTGCTTATCAAACCCCGCTTGATTACCATGCACCACGTGCCATCAACATCACATGATACTTTTCCAAAACAGGTTCAATATATCATTAAGTCCATATTAGCATTTGATTATCCAAAATCATGTCATGAGCACGTAGCGTGTCTAAGCAAAGATACTACAACGATCTAAACCCATGTTGGCAATTTAATAATGTCCAACTAGTAAACCACAACTAGGGTGACAAGGGATCATGGCACATACTTAAGTAATCAAGGTGTCATATAGCAAATTGGTATTTATCTAACCCCATGTTTAAACAAAGTATCTTTCTAATTGAACTAGCATGCAATAGTTTAAATCAAAATAGATTTCAAATGGGATCAATATGGTCAAAGCACAACTTGCCTTCAAAAGCACTTGCTCTTGGTCTTGAGTTGGATCCCGAGTCAACACTTCTCCTCGAATCCTTCCGCACTTCAACGCCTACTCGTAAAGCGTGCAAATAGCAAATACACAAATGAACACTATGCAAAAGATCCCAAAACTCCAAATAAAATCCATAAACAGAGAGAACATAATTTTCTGGATTTTTAGAAACTGGAATCACAAATTTGGAGTTAAACGCAAAAGTTATGATTATTTAAAGTTTAAATAATCAATTAAATAATATTTCAGAGAAAAACTTTAGTCCAAAAATTAAATAAAATTCATATTTAGGTAGATCTCAATTTTATACAAATTTAGAAATTTGAACCACTCAAATCGGAGTTGAAACGCAAAGTTATAAGCGTTTGAAGTTTGAATCTAAATTTGAATCAATATTTCGAATTAATAAATCATTTTCTTTTCGGAAATTAATTATTGCGTCAAGATGGACACGTGGCAGCTCCTGATTGGCCTGGCTGACGCCAGCCGGTCCATGGGCTCGGTCCACACTCGGCTTGGGTCCACCGTGGACTCGGTCCACGGCCCACGTGAGATCGACATGTGGGCTCACTCGTGACGCCATTGTCGACGTCCGGGCTCACCACGGTGCTGACAGTGGGTCCCACCGATGACGCCATGGGTGACGCCACGGCATCGTCGCCGACACGCGGCCCCGCGTGTCGCTGACCACGACGCGCTGGGCGCGATTTCCGCTCGCTTCCTCGGACGCTGCGTGGCACAATCGTGGCCGCTGGTTTGAAATCCGACTACCGGGATTGAGTTTGGCCTCATGTGCTTGGGGCGACGTGATCGATCGTGGGCCGTTGGATCTAGATCCAACGGTTGGGATTAGATCTAGGATTTTCAACGGAAACTCACCGGCGACGTGGGCACGATCCGGCCTTTGGATCTTGATCTGACGGTTGGTGGAGCTCGGTCGGCGATGGCTTTCACGGCTGAGTTGCGGCCGCCGGCTGAGGACGGCGACCACCCAAACGGGCGGTTGGGGCGTGCTCGCGAGATGGAGGGTGTCTTCGGCGCGCCTCGGCTTCGGGTTTCGACCGGGTCAATGGCGGCGAGGACTACGGACGGCGCGAGGCGAGGCAAGGACCGTGGTGGCGCTTCACGCAACTACGGCGAGCGATTCCGCGAACCTACGGCGGCTAGAGCTCGGCGGGTTAGGGCAAGAAGTGCGCGGGTCACGGCGGTCCTCTGGGTACGATCCGGCATTAAATAGCCTCGGAGGCGTGCTCAGCGGAGCCCTAATCGGCCACGGGCGCACTGGCGCGTGAGTCCGGCTCGATTACGGAAGACGACGAAATCGTGGCGCCCACGCAGTCGCGATTAACGCCACGATCGCGACGGCGCGATCGGGTCCGGTCCGAACACACTTCTGGCTTGGTCGGCGGATCTCACCGCTTGATCTTGATCCAACGGTTGGGATCGATTAGGTTAGGAGTGGGTTCGGCCGAGTCAATCGCTCGGTCGGACTCGAGTCCGACTTTCGGTCGAATGAACAAGATTTGACCCGAGTTGGATTTTCCAGCGATTTAATATTTAAAATAATTCCCGTGAATTCATTTAATTCATTAAAAATAGCAAATGACTCGTAAAATTCCAAAATTCGAAAATATTTTGGATTATTTTGGACTCAAATAAAATATTTCCAACAAAAATTTATTTGCAAAATTAAATTCTTTAATTATTTCAAAATGGAATAAATTCAAATAAATTCCAAATAAATCCAAATAAATTCCAGAAATTCCAAAATTCACCAAAGTGCCAAATCACACATGAATTTAAGAAAAGCAAAATTTTGGGGTGTTACAAACCTCCTTAATAGAATCTCGTCCCTAGATTCAGGCTCACTAAAGAAATAGGTTTGGAAATTCTTTCTTCAAATCCTCTTCAAGGCCCCAAGTCGCTTCACTTTCTTCATGGTTGCTCCACCGAACTCTACAGAATCGGGTTGACTTGTTTCTAGTTTCTCGATCCATTGTGTCTAGAATCCTCACAGGTGCTCCTTATAAGTCAAATCCTCTTGCAACTCAATTGACTCTAGCGGTGCCTGCCTCAGAACTCTGAGACACTTCTTCAACTGGGACACATGGAACACGCCATGCACTCCTCGCCAACGATCGTGGCAACTCCACCGGTAGGCAACTTCACCTCTGCGACTCAAAATCTTAAATGGTCCAACATAACGGGTGCGAAGTTTCCCTTTGGCATGGAACCTCTTAACTCCCCCGAGAGGCGTAACTCCGAGGTATACAAAGTCTTCCTCGTTCAAAACTCAAATCTCGGCGACGATTGTCAAGATAACTCTTCCTTCGAGATTGGGCTATCTTCAACCTTTCCCTAATCATAGCGATCCGCTTCCTCACCTCTTGAAGAATATCAGGCCCAAAGACACGGCGCTCGCCGTCTCATTCCAATTCAATGGTGTCCGACAGTCGACCATACAAAGGCCTCAAAAGGTGACATCTCAGAACTAGCCTCGATAACTATTGTTGTAACTAAACTCTCAGATACGGCAAACTTTTATCCCAAGAGGTAGCATAAGCCAATGCACAAGCTCTCAACATATCCTCTAGAATCTGTTGACTCTTCTGGTCTGGCTCCATCCGTCTGTGGATGATAAGTCATCAAGTTTAAACGGGTTCCCATGGCTTCATGCAACTTATTCCGTAACCTTGAGGTAAATTGGGTACCTACGTCCGATACAATCCTCTTTGGCACTCCGCAAACAAACAATCCTCGATCATGTACAACTCGCTAATTTATCTCCCGAGTAAGTGGTCTTTACGGGATAAAATGGGCTACTTTAGTCAAGCGATCCACTATAACCCATATGGAGTCATAACCTCCTTGAGTCTTCTAAGAACCGGTAATGAAATCCATTCCGATTTCCTCCCACTTCCACTCGTATTTTCACGGTTGTAGCAATCCCGCCGGGTCTCTCGATGCATTGCCTTGACTCTCTCGGCATACGCCGCACAATGCAACATGCTCGGCAACTTCACGCTTCATACTCGGCCACCGCATCTCTCTCCTTCAGATCCTCGATACATCTTGGCGCCTGTGATGAATCGAGTACTTAGAGTCATGGGCTTCTTCCGTAATCGCTTGCTTTAACTCCTTTTGTTAGGCACACAAATGCGATCCTTCATCCATAACGTGCCTTGCCTGCCTAGCTTGAAATCCTTTGCCTTGCCTTCCTCCATTTTGGACTTAATCCTACGGATCTTGTCATCATCCTTCTGTCCTTCTCGGATCTGGTCCTCTAAAGTAGGCTTTACTTCCAAGGCGTGCCAAGAATCCGCTTAGGTACAACCTCAATCTTCATTTTCTCGAAATCCTCACATAACTCATCCTCGACTTGTGGCTAGCAACGCACTCACGGTGATGGCTCTTCCGACTCAGAGCATCGGCTACTACGCTGGCCTTCCCGGATGGTAATGAATTCCAACATTATAGTCCTTGATCAATTCTAGCCATCTCCTTTGCCTCATATTCAGATCCGACTGGGTGAATATGTACTTAAGGCTCTTATGATCCGTATATACTTCACATCTGCTTTCCAATCGATAGTGACGCCATATCTTCAAAGCATGCACTACGGCGGCTAACTCTAGGTCATGTGTCGGATAATTTTCCTCATGCGGCCTCACTGCCTTGATGCATAAGCGACGACCTTTCCATTCTCGCATCAGACACATCCAAGTCCTTGGCGCGATGCGCCACAATAAATATCAAGCTTTGAGCAACATCCGTAGAACTAACACCGGTGTTGATGTCAATCGCTTCTTCAGCTCCTCAAATCCTTCCTCACATTCTCCAAGCGCCCATGCAAACTTCTTTTCCTTCTTCAAGAATTGCGTAAGAGGTTTCGCAATTGTCGAAAAACCTTCGATGAAACGGGCGGTAATATCCTGCCATTCCAAGGAAACTCCGACCTGGTCACAGCCTTGGTGCTCCCAATGTAACACGCCTTCTACTTTGCTTGGATCTACGGCGACTCCTTCGCGGTCATTACATGTCCAAGAACTCCACCTTGTCCTTCCAAAATCACACTTGCTGAACTTGGCTAAAAGTTGCTGTTCCTCGCCTTTTCCAAAACTCGCCTTAAGTGTTCGGCATGTTCATCCTCTGCCTTGGAGTAGATTAGGATATCGTCTATGAACACGACGACAAACTTGTCCAAATATTCCATGAACACCTTATTCATCATATTCATGAAATAAGCCGGGCGCGTTGTCATTTCAAAGGACATAATCAGAACTCAGAATGTCCATATCTTGACGAGAATGCGATTTTCTAATATCTTCTCGATCGGATCTTTAGCGATGATATCCCGATCTCGCATCAATCTTGGAGAAAACTCCGGCTCCTCTTAACTGATCAAACAAATCATCAATCCTGGTAGCGGATACTTATTCTTCACGGTGACTTCATTGAGTGCACGGTAGTCAATGCACATCCTCAAACTCCCGCCCTTCTTCTTGACAAACAAAACTGGTGCTCCCCATGGCGACGAACTTGGTCCGATAAATCCTTTCTCCATTAACTCTTCTAGCTGTTTCTTCATCTCTACCAACTCCTCGGTTGACATCCGATAGGGTCTCTTTGCTATCGGTCTTGTGCATCTTGACAAGCTCTATCACAAACTCTATGTCCCCTGCCTCGCGGCATACCGTAGATCTTCGGGAAAAACATCGGGTACTCATTCACTATCGACATCCTCTATGCTGATTGCCTTGGTACTGTTAACCATCAACTGTCCATCTCTAATCGCAGTGGCTTGAAATTCCACTTTCTTCCCACACGGGCTCTCAACTGAGATAGTCCTTCGCCCACAATCCAATACAGCCTTGTGCTTGGATAACCAATCCATTCCCAATATAACATCTAAGGTCCTGGTCTCCAAAATTATAAGGTTTGCTAGGAACTCTATTCCATCTATTAGTATTCTCACCCGAACATCCTACTTCCGCTCGAGTTCTAACCAGGGTTTGAACTAAAGCATGCACTTAAGTCTTGCAATCCTTAAGTCATTTCTAGTAGCAAAGCCTTGCGAAACAAACGAATGCGAAGCTCCGCAGTCAAACAAAATCGCTGCAGTACTGAAGTTAACAAGTAACTTACCCAAGACGACGTCGTAGCATTTTGCAATGCATCCGCGGTGACATGGTTGACTCGGCCTCTCACCACGGCCTGGTGTGGCTCTCTGTGTCGGGCGCCCTAGCTGGGGTGGTTCCTAGATTGAAGCGAATCGGGTCGCCTCGCTGTCTTCTTCGGACAACTGTTGGCAAAGTGTCCTCGCTCGTTGCGCTTGTAGCAGCGTCTCACTCCTCTCGACGCCTCGTAGCGAAGCGGGGTGGGGTTTGGTAGTTCGATTGGCGGGTCTTGGTGCCGGGATGGTGTCCTTGTTGCATTCTCGTGGTTGGAATCAAGAATTGATTTGGTGCAACTCTCAAGCGCCGCGGCGTTCCTCGACGTGATCCTTGCCGTTGCATCCTCGCGCTTCGTTCTCATCCAGCTTCCTTGCGCTTGTCCTCAAGAATAAGCGCCTTATTCACCAACTCTTGGAAATCTGGAAAGGTGTGGGTGATCAACCCTACTTGCAATCCCGAAAGTTAAGTCCTTCATAAAACGAGACTGCCTCGATTTATCTGTCGCTACATCCTCAAAGCGTAGCGTGCTAGCCGTGGTGAACTTGTTCAGTAGTCGCCATCAAGTTGATTACCTTACTTCAGTGCTCTGAACTCCTCCTTCTTAAGGTCCATAATTCCTTCCAGCACGTGATACTCGTCGGAATGCAAATGCGGAACTCTTCCCAAGTGATATCTTGAGGGTTCTCTGCGGGCACGAAGTTCTCCCACCATTCGGCCAATGTTCCTTCCAACCGATGAGAAGCGTAAAGTACCTTCTCATTTCCTATGCATTGGGCTATGTGTAGCTTCCTCTCAATTGATCTTAACCAATCATCGCCTCCAATGGATTGGCATTTCCAGAGAAAGTGGGTGGGTGAGTCCTCATGAACTCCGACAGCCTTGTATTCTGGCGTGGTCCCTGATTAACTTGTTTGGCAGTGGCCTGAGCGGTGACGTGCTGCATTTGTTGCATCATAGCATGCATCAATCGGGTCTGAGCAGCAAGAAATGCTCCAAAATTCTGCACATCCAAAGGGCGGTGCTGGTGCTCCATCATTGGGGTTTTTCTGGGCGAGATCCACTCCCATTGCTTCCAAAGTTCCCACGGGTGTTCACCATCTGCTGATTTGCTCTAGGTTTAGAGATGAGAGGGAAACAAGAATAGACAAGTAGTATGGACTGTATGCGAGGCGAAAGGGGTAACTTTAAGGTCCATCTTTATTATTAATAACTTGGTATGGCTGCTTACAATGCCTAAGGGCCTTGCAACACATAATGCACACTCAAAGAAACAAAGCAAATCCAAATCGAACTAACTCGAATCTAACGCCTAAAGGGTGACTCTTTATTTTATGACGCTGACTCGTGAAGGAGTCTCACTATAGAACCTAAGCTCACTCATCGAGAAAACCTCCACGGCCTGGTGCGGATGTCGCGCATAGGCGCCAAACGATCGCCATGTCCAAATGACTATGTCATCTCGTGGTAGTCGGAAGAAGCGTTGTCCTCATCGAGATCCGACTCCTCCGATGGCTCGTGTAGCTCGAGTAATCTCTGGGTCCGTCCGCATACAAAGTCATTTCCAACTCGCCAATCCTTCGTAGAAGGTGTGCCACATACTCTTGAGCTTCCCGCCATCTGCTCTTCTCTGCCGTGATCTCCTTGCGGGCCTTCTCGTAGCTCCTTACTTGTATTATCTAGTACATCTTCCTGGCGACGACTTAATCGTGCTAACCGTGTAATCGCGGGCATTCTCATCCCGAATCGCCTTCGGTCAAGAAGGTTATCGCCGCGCGGATGATAACGAACACCGTGCTTTCCAACTCTCTGGCGTGGATATCGTAATGTGCCGCATTGCTCGTCGTGAAACTTCTTGGATACCCATCTGCATTGTAGATCTTCTAGCAAGGCAAGGTATCGGGCATTGCCTGGCCCCTCTTCCCGACAGTACCTCAATCCTCACGCCACAAGCCTTGATCAATCCTCGCTTGTCCGATCACTTCTACTTGGTATTGGGGCTTCTCAAAATCTCCGAGAGTTTGTAGCATGTGCCAAAGCTCATGGGCGTGACTAACTCCCGAGATCAACGTAGTTGAACTCTTCCTCCATCTGTCACAAGAGTGCTTTACGTAAGAACTCGGAATTTTCGAATTGTGACAAGGTAAGGGAAATTTTCAGCAAGAGACAAGAAAAGAGAGAAGGGGATAAGTCGTGATGTCATTTCTTGTCTTCACAAATTTTTAGCTTTAGAAAATAGGTTTTATCCTCACTACGACCATTCTAGCTAGGGTTGAGCCTCACGGTCAAGTATGGCTCGATACCACCTCTGCCGGGACCCCGAATTTGCAAATCCGACCCTCAGGTATTCAGCACTAGTCCAGAAAGCGCTTAGTGCACACACAGTCTTAACATCGGTAAATATCACAATCATACCAATCGATACCATAAAAGTACTTTATTAAAGTAATAAAACTGGTTACTCGACCTTATAGCCAAGTTACAAATATATGCCTCGTAGGGCGAAACTTATTCAGAGAAAAATAATAGCAAATGAAAATCAAATAAACTGTGGCGCCATCCAAGATACCACAGCAACCGATCGGGCTCGCATCCCTAAGTAGACGGGTCCTCTTGGAGTTCCTCCTCCGAAACTGGCGTAATCTCCTCTTCAACTGGTATTGTGTTGAGGCAAGGGTGAGTACTTGGTACTCAGCAAGTCATGCACAGAATGCAAGCTAATATACTATATGCATGGCTTGGTACAAAGGAATAGCTTAAGGTATATTTATGTAAACATTTGACAAGTAATATAAGTAGATTCGGAAGCAAAGAAAAACAAGTAAAGCATAAATAACTTTTCAAGAAGTTTAAGTAACATTTTTCCCCATCCTAAACCATATTTCCATCATCTTCATTGTTAAACCAACCCAACTTTTCAAATCCAAGTTATTTTCAGAAAATCTAACCCTTGACTGTAATTCCCGAGCATTGTCCAGTAACGTGTACTCGGCTATTAAAATAGATTCTACACTCTGCAGAGGGGATGCACGTTCCCCACAAGATACAATCCACTCACCACGTCACCGTGAATCGCCATACAAGAGTATGCGAATGAGCGATCATAACAAAGCCTTTCTAAGCCTCAAACAACACAGTGGTCCTCTCCAGACGCGTGCTCTACACCATCCCTTCCCTTAGCCAAGGCGAAGTATGGGACCAACACACCGTTAGATGGGTACCTGGCCACGCCACGATACGCCCCCCGCATAATCACACAAACGGTGTAATCGACACCCTGAGGCTCCACAAGTGAGTCCTTAGCGACTTAGTCAACTAGGGCCGTCCCATTCCAGCCATGTGGTTGCAAGTATGACCAGTTCAAAGGCTTGCAAGGTTAAGTCCTTAGAGTGACCAGGGCAAGACTACCCAAAACCAAATCAACACTCCCAATGCCACACCGCCCACCCGATTACTCTTGCCATATGCCCTGGCCGAATCATTTATCAAACCCCGCTTGATTACCATGCACCACGTGCCATCAACATCACATGATACTTTTCCAAAACAGGTTCAATATATCATTAAGTCCATATTAGCATTTGATTATCCAAAATCATGTCATGAGCACGAAAGGTGTCTAAGCAAAGATACTACAACGATCTAAACCCATGTTGGCAATTTAATAATGTCCAACTAGTAAACCACAACTAGGGTGACAAGGGATCATGGCACATACTTAAGTAATCAAGGTGTCATATAGCAAATTGGTATTTATCTAACCCCCTGTGTTTAAACAAAGTATCTTTCTAATTGAACTAGCATGCAATAGTTTAAATCAAAATAGATTTCAAATGGGATCAATATGGTCAAAGCACAACTTGCCTTCAAAAGCACTTGCTCTTGGTCTTGAGTTGGATCCTGAGTCAACACTTCTCCTCGAATCCTTCCGCACTTCAACGCCTACTCGTAAAGCGTGCAAATAGCAAATCCACCCATGAACACTATGCAAAAAGATCCCAACACTCCAAATAAAATCCATAAACAGAGAGAACATAATGTTCTGGATTTTTAGAAGCTGGAATCGGCAAATTGGGAGGTAAAACGCCAAAAGTTATGATTATTTAAAGTTTAAATAATCAATTAAATAATATTTCAGAGAAAACTTTAGTCCAAAAATTAAATAAAATTCATATTTAGTTAGATCTCAATTTTATACAAATTTAGAAATTTGAACCACTCAAATCGGAGTTGAAACGCAAAAGTTATAAGAGTTTGAAGTTTTAATCTAAATTTGAATCAATATTTCGAATTAATAAATCATTTTCTTTTCGGAAATTAATTATTGGCGTCGGCATGGACACGCGGGCGCTCTGATTGGCCTCGGCCGACGCCACCGGCCCATGGGCCTCGGCCCACACTCGGCTTGGGTCCACCGTGGACTCGGTCCCACGCTCCACGCGGAGATCGACATGTGGGCCCACTCGGGTGACGCCATTGCCGACGTCGGGCTCACCACGGTGTCGGCTGTGTGGGTCCCACCGATGACGCCATGGGTGACGCCACGGCATCGCTGGCCGACACGCGGGCCCGCGTGTCGCTGATCACGCGCCGCTGCGGGCGCGACGGTTCGGCTTCCTCGACGCTGGCAATCGTGGCCGTTGGTTTGAAATCCGACTACCGGGATTGAGTTTGGCCTCATGTGCTTGGGGCGCACGTATCGATCGTGGTCGTTGGATCTAGATCCAACGGTTGGGATTAGATCTAGGATTTTCAACGGGGAAACTCACCGAACTGACGTGGCACGATCTGGGCCTTTGGATATTGATCGGACGGTTGGTTGACCTCGGGGACGGCGATGGCTTTCACTCCGGAGTTGCGGCTGCCGTCGCTGAGGACTGCGACCACCCAAACGGGCGGTTGGGGCGTGGTTCGCGAGATGGAGGGTGTCTTCGGTGCGCCTGGCTTCGGGTTTCAATCTGGGGTCAATGGCGGCGAGGATCGCGACGGCGGCGTGGCGAGGCAAGGACGTTGGTGGAGCTTCACGCAACTACGGCGAGCGATTCCGCGAATCCTACGGCGGCTAGAGCTCGGCGGGTTAGGGCAAGAAGTGCGCGGGGTCACGGCGGTCCTCGGGTACGATCCGGCATTAAATAGCCGGAGGCGTGCTCAGCATGAGCCCTAATCGATCACGCAAGGCGCTTTCGGCGCGGAGTCCGGCTCGATTCTGGAAGACGACGAAATCGTGGCCGCCCACGTGTCGCGATCAACGCCACGATCGCACGGCGCGATCGGGTCCGGTCGAACACGGCTCTGGTTGGTCGGGCGGATCTCACCGTTGGATCTTGATCCAACGGTTGGGATCGATTAGGTTAGGAGTGGGTTGGCCGAGTCAATCGGCTCGGTCGGACTTAGTCCGACTTCGATCGGATTGAACAAGATTTGACCCGAGTTGGATTTTCCAATGATTTAATATTTAAAATAATTCCCAAGAATTCATTTAATTCATTAAAAATAGCAAATGACTCGAAAAATTCAGAAAATTCTGGAAAATATTTTGGATTATTTTGGACTCAAATAAAATATTTCCAACAAAAATTTATTTGCAAAATTAAATTCTTTAATTATTTCAAAATGGAATAAATTCAAATAAATTCCAAATAAATCCAAATAAATTCCAGAAAATTCCAAAAATTCACCAAAGTGCCAAATCACACATGAATTTAAGAAAAGCAAAATTTTGGGGTGTTACACTTCTACATCTCGCCAATCCGTCGCCCGTGGTTGAGGCAAGTGTATTAGAATGGGTAGCGGGTTATAGTTTGCTAAATCGGTTGTGATTGAAATCTAATACATGATATGTTCACATGCTATGCTTTAATGATTGCCAATGATATGATGGATATGCTTACTATGTTATGATGCCATGTGCTAATGTACAAGTGATTTATGATGTTGGCATGATTGCATACATGACATGATACATGGCCCGGGCGGTGAGAAAGTCATAACTAGTCCGGGGAAGGTCGGTGAGAAAGTTATGACTATTCCGGAGAGCCAATGAGTAAGTCCTACATCGTGATTCCATCTACCGCGGTGTGGGGAAGCGAGGAGTAGGCACCCTCCATCTTCGGGATGGAAGGGGGGAGAGGGTGCACACCGACGGGTGTGTACTCAACCATACCGGTATGAGTTTCCATGGAGATATGAGCATCGCATCGCATCGCATTGCATACATAATGATGATGATAATGATTTGTGAACATGAATGAGATGATATACATGATGTGAGTTGTTGTAGCCATGTAATTATTTTTGTTTGTACCATTGTAATATACTTGCTGAGTGATGAACTCACGCTTGTGTTTATGTTGTTTTTTTTAGGTACCATGACACCGGCATGTGAGAAATGGCATTAGCTACACATCTTCACGTAGTTCCAGTCACATTTACCAACCTTGAGTCATGATCATAATAATAGTGCCCTGAACTAGGTGTATGGAATAATTTTAATGTGCTGTTGATCCTCTTTGCTTAGCTATAGATGTTTGTGTGGTTGGTTTTGGTTTAATTGCTTATGATGATATTTTATCCATTATATATTGCTGCTTTAGATGTCTTATGTTATGAAATATTTTGCTATGATATTGCTATTGTTCAAATCATGATAAAACAAAGGAGATGCTGCCGAAATTTCGTTGTTTAGCATTTGTGCCTTTGCTGAAATTTGTCATCACTTATGGTTTTTAGTTGATGTTTAGTCTATGTTTGGTAGCATTCGGGCATGCTAGATGCCGGGGTGTTACAACAATGTAGCTTGTGTTGCTCAAGTGCAAATGGTCTATGTGAAAAGCAATCTCACGAAGCACATCAACCCCAAGTTCTTTTATGCTCATGAAATGCATAAGATGAACGAGATCAAGATACTGCACACTAAGTCGTGTGATAACCTTGCTGATTTATTCACTAAGTCACTCACAGCATCTAATTTTGAAAGGTGCATTACAGGAATTGGGATGATGAGACTTAGAGAAGTGCAAATCTCAGAAGGAGAATCTTCACATACTCCTAAGTAAATCTTGAACATGAAGTTTGAGTACCCAACGTGAATCTCGAAGATTAACATTGAAGTTTGGGTGAATTGTACTCTTTTTTCTTAATAAGTTTTTCATAGAAGTTCTCTTACTTAAGGTTTTAATGAGGCAATTCGTGCAACGCAGCAACCGTATGCTATGTACTATTTCTTTAAGTATTTTTTCCACTGTGTTTTTTAGAGTTTTGATGAGGCATATGCATCTCGCGACAAAAGGCCCAAGGGAGAGTATTGGAAAACCACTTGGCCCACGATGGTTCCTTAACCGAAACCACTATTGTAGGCTATAAAAGGAGGAAGGGTCCCCCTATTGCATACGTATCAGAAAGAAATAATATATCAATCTATTCCTCCACCTTGTGTCTCTCTCTGTTCTCGATTTTACATTGTATCTGAGGAACCCGGCCTGGACTACATTGGTAGCACGATTTCTCAACAATTGGTACGCACTTAGGTAGAATTGATGTATCATATCGGAGGCCGGTTTGGATCTTGGAACGTAATTCATTCTTCTCCTTGCTTACTTTTCGTGGTAGCACTACTACAGAACCGGGCATCACAAGCGGTTCGAAACCGCTTTCAGAAACGGTTTTAGAACCGCTTGTAAGCAACCGGGAGTGATACTGTGGGATGTCTGAGATAGGGGTCCCGCAAGGGGGGCCTATACCCGACTGGGCTAGACGGGCAGAGTAGTAGGCCCAAAGCCCAGAAGCGCCACGACGGGCCCGGAGGAGGTTTTCGACTTGTTCCCCAAGGCAACTCTCGATCCTTCGGGGAAGCTTCGCGCCACGCCCAAACAACCTGCCAAAAACGAAGCATGCAGCCTGACATTCGCAGAGCCTGCAGACGCTGGAACCTGACAGGGTGGCAGGCGCGGGTCGGGGAAAGCACAACCACCTCTCCAAGAAGTAGTGCGCCATAGCCGACGAAGACAAAGTATGTGTTGGTGAGGCCACCATGTGGAGGGCCCAGTGGCGCCCATCTATCATGTATCCTTCCCCCAGTATATAAGGGGAGGAGGGAGAAACAAGAAAGGGAGGACGCTCATATATCCAAGAACACAGGACTAGGGTATTATCTCCTCTGAGAGAGCCCGAACCTGTCTAAACACAGATCGCCCTCGCATCCTGTGTTACCATCAAGCTCAGATCCCGCACAAATCCCCTATAATCACAAATCTCATTGCCGGCGAAACCGATCGTCGACAGTTGGCGCGCCAGGTAGGGGCTTGTGTCAAGATCTTCGTCAAGCTTGATGGCTGCGACGAGCGGAGTCTCCACAGTCTTCTTCCCGGTCGTCTTCCGCTTTGAAGCCTGACCTTCATCTCCAACGACCTCGGGAACCTTTCCCTCTCTAAGGGGACCGTGCTGCAGCACGGTGAGGTTTCCGGTGGCCCATCGTCGCGACTTCCACGCCGATCGGGGGGTCCCCCTATCTCGCACTCTAAAGTGCCGAGTAGGGGACCGAAGGCTCGGTCCGGCCAGGGAGTCGGACCCAAGGACGCTGAGGTACGAATGGTGGGGGTTCTCGCCGCCAAACCACTCGGCACCTCCGAGCGCCTGGAGTTATCCTCTTCAGGCTCACCCAGCTCAGCGGCCGAGTCAGAAGAAAGCCTAGAGAGCTGCTGGAATTTCCGTAGAGTCTGCATGTCCGAGGGCTCATGGCGGATTCGCAGCAGCGCCTCGACACTTCGGCCGCCGCCGACTTGGAAGGTGGCCGAGCAACTGAACCTGACGCGCGGGCGCGTACTCTGCGGGACCGCACCCGGGCTGTCAATGAAGACATTCTGCAAGCTAAGATGGGGGACCAAGATGTTTTTCGTACCCCACAGCAGAATATCGTCGCCTGCGAGGGCAAGAAGCAGGCTGGACAAGGTCCGAGTGGACACGCCGCCGACAAGCCACCTCCCCCCAAAGCCGAGGAGGACTATTAAGAAGTTGATCTCGAGCTCAACTACATATTCAGGGGCTCGGCTGCATATGAGTCCAAGCGGAAGCAAAAGCTCACCGCCCGGGACATCTACGCAGTGGAGCCGGAGACCCCCCAATATGTACGGTGGTCCGAGGTCGCGATAACTTACGACCGCTCGGATCACCCAGATCATGTCCCATTGCCCGGCAGGTATCCTCTTGTCTTGGCGCCCGTCGTCCGCGGCATCAAGCTCAAGAGGGTATTGATCGACGGTGGAAGCGGGCTCAATGTCCTCTTTGTCAAAACCCTTGACGATATGGGGATTCCGCGGTCGGAGCTAAAGCGCGGATCACTCGGACAAATCACTCTGCCGGTCACTTTCGGCGCAAGGGAAAATTACCGGACAGAGAACCTTGGCTTCGAGGTGGCTGATTTTGCGACAGCATATCATGCCATCTTGGGGAGACCAGCGCTGGCCAAGTTCATGGCAGTGCCCCACTACGCATACCTGACATTGAAGATGCCAGGGCCGAGTGGTATCATCGCTCAACGCGGTGACACAAGGCAGTCTTTTTCCTGTGACAAGGAGAGCTGCGAGATGGCCGAGTCCCTGAAGGTGCGAGCGGGTCGGGAGGGGATTCGGCGAGAAGCGGATTCCGACAAACCGGAAGGCAGCGTCCCTACCCGCAAAGCACGAAACCTCGGGATCGGCCCCGAGGAAGGTACCAAAAGAATCCTCCTCGACCCGTCCGATCCGTCGCGAACCGCCTTGATCGGGACAGGGCTCAGAGACAAATAGGAGGACGCGCTCGTCACTTTTCTGCGGGCAAACAGAGACGTCTTTGCCTGGAAGCCGTCGGACATGCCCGGGGTCCCCAGGGAGGTGATCGAGCACGCACTAAATGTAAACCAATCAGCCAGGCCAGTCAAGCAAAGGCTGTGATGATTCGCCCAAGACCGTCGACAAGCCATCAAGGAGGAGATCACAAAGCTGCTAGCCGCGGGCTTCATCAAGGAAGTGTATCATCCCGATTGGTTGGCAAACCCTGTACTCGTCCAGAAGAAGAATAAAAGCTGGCGCATGTGTGTTGATTACACTGACCTCAACAAGGCTTGCCCGAAAGATCCCTTCGGTCTCCCCCGTATTGATCAGGTGGTAGACTCCACTTGTAACACCCCATAAATCTAAACTGTTGTACAAGAACAGATCGACAGCATTTCCCCTAAAACAGGATAGTACGGAAGCAATTCGAATAGGAATAATATCGGGACATCAAAACTAGAGACAACGAGTCTAATTCAACCAGGTATTAACCATAAATAAAACACATCTATAAAGGGACAACCATAAACGAGAACAAGTTTAAAGGGAACAACAATAGGTCTAAATGAAATAAAATTGCATCCAACTAATGAATTATTTAAAACACTAGATCATGTGAGTCGTGATGACAACAGAAAATTTATTGTGTTGCTAGCCCACCCTTCATGCTTACGACTCACGTGCGCTACCCGAAAACATCAAAAGCGAGAAGTAGTGAGATTGGGTAATCTCAAATAGCGGAACAACTAATACAAATAAAACATCCACCATATATCTATCATTCCACATTCCTCATATACAATACCACATCAAAGAGTCCACATTCCTCATATACAATACCACATCAAAGAGTCCACACCACTTCAGTAAAATGCATATGATTGATGCACATGCTTATGCCATGTTCCTCCTCACCGTGCCCTTTCTCAGAACACACACGGTGTTGTACTGGTCTGATCGCGCAAGACGCTGGCGTCGACAAACTTCCAATGCATGATTATGCAGTTAATGCTTCATGCATGAATTCATTCATAACTCCCCCCACTGAGTCCACATGTTTGCATATCATCATATAGCATGGATAGAAAACAAATATCATAGAGATGAAATGTTTAGACAATTCATCTGGTAAACAACATCCTTCTTCACCTTACCTCAAAGCAAGTGATTAAACCATGTATGATTGCTGTAATTGGAGTTTATAAGGAAGGCGAAGCAAACAACAATGTATAGCTTAACAATACAACTACTTCCACTTGCCTTTACCGACGTGGGCGATGAACCTAGTTACGCCCAGCAGTGGCACCACCTGAACAAACATTATTTCAGTACATAGCGACATAACAATTCATCACACAATTCAAACACACGCTTCCTACTCCCCGATCCCATTTAAACGCCAAAAACCCCGATCTGTCCGGATCGAACAGCAGCATCCTCTCTCTTCCCAATTTCGTATCTTTTTTTCTACTGTTCATAAAAATATAAAAAAATTACATTAGCTAGATATTGAAGAGATCTACAACTTTCATGAAGATCAAAAATTTCAATTCCACTGTTAAACATGACTAAACAACCGTCCAACATAGTGGACGAAATCTATTTCCAGATTCTGTTCATCATCTTCCAACAGCGATAACTCTCATACCGACGCCCCAAATATTCTGAAAAAATTACAGAAGCTAGGTCGCGGCGTTATCTACAACTTTCTAGTTATAGGTTTCTGCAGAAAAAATCATATATGCCACGTAAAACGCGAAACAATCCGCGCTGCACAATCTTCCCTTCCAAAAACAGCACCACGTGAACATCTACCCTTCTCCCCCATCAAGATCCATCCAAACCACTCACCACCAGATCTAATACACTCCTAATCCCTAGGTAGAACAGGGGTAAAAGATTGGGAATTTTACCTTGAGTTCCCCCTTGCGAACCCACGAAGAACGCGCGACGATCCCCGTAACGGAAATCTGTTCGTCCTCCTCGCCTCCACGGATCCTCTTCTCGTTTTCTCCTTCGCGTTTCACGGTGGATCTTGAGCCACCACGCAGGGGAGGAAGAGGAGGGGGTGCGGCTGCTAGGGGGGAGGAAGGGAGGCGCCTTAGGGTGTGGGGGGAGGGGGCGCCACTTCAAGGGGAGGTGGGCCGCCCACCAAGGCATGGGGAGGAGAGGGGAAAAGGAATTCTGGCCCAGGCCCAGTTGCCTCACCAATGAAACTAGCCCAAAACTCCAATTTTTAATATTAAATTGCCGCATAATCTTCAATTATTTCATTCCCCGACAAAACCCTCTTTCTTTCCGGAACAACCAAGAAAGAAAACCCTAGGATCGCTCTCAAATTCTAGGGCATCACACCACTGCTGGATCCCAACTACTTAGTTTTCTGGATGCCTACTCAGGCTATCGTCAAATCCGGCTTCGAGAGGAGGATTGCGAGAAGACTTCGTTTATCACCCCATTCGGAGCATATTGCTACATCACCATGCCGTTTGGGCTGAAGAATGCTGGCGCAACTTATCAGCGCGCGATACAGCGGTGTTTTCACCATCAGCTCGGACGCAATGTGGAAGCATATGTGGATGATATAGTGGTTAAAACCAAGACAGAAGACAGCCTCACCTCTGACCTGGCCGAGACGTTCGCAAGTCTGAGGGTGCTCCAGATGAGGCTAAACCCTAAGAAGTGCGTTTTTGGAGTTTCCTCCGGGAAACTACTCGGGTTCATTGTCTCTCATCGTGGGATCGAGCCAAACCCGGAGAAAATCGGGGCCATCATAAGGATGGCCCCGCCTGCCAGCCAAAAAGATGTCCAAAAGCTTACTGGCTGCATGGTAGCGCTTGGTAGGTTTATCTCCCGGTTGGGAGTTCGGGGGATGCCTTTCTTCAAGCTCCTCAAGAAACATGACCGCTTTGAATGGACGGCAGAGGCACAACAAGCCTTTGAAGAACTCAAGGTGTTCCTCTCCACCCCTCCAATTCTAGTCTCGCCGGTGCCAGGTGAACCTCTCCTGCTCTACATAGCGGCAACAACTCATGTAGTCAGCGCCGTGATAGTTGTGGAGCGGGAAGAATCTGGACACCGCTTCGCGTAACGCCTGGTTTATTTTGTCGGGAAGTCTTTGGCGAATCCAAGGCGCGATATCCTCAAATTCGAAAGTCCGTATGCAATTTTGATCTCGTCGCGGAAGCTGAAGCATTATTTCCAAGGACACTCGATTTCAGTAGTGACTTCTTTCCCCGTGGGAGAGGTCCTCCATAATCGAGAAGCTACTGGAAGAATTTCAAAGTCGGCAGCCGAGCTTGGAGCTTTCGACGTCTCGATCAAGCCGCGCACCGCCATCAAGTCCCAGTCTTTGGCCGACTTTACGGCCGAGTGGACCGAATCCCAGGCCCCCCGCACGGAAGAAGAGCCAGAGTATTGGACCATGCACTTCGATGGATCTCTCATGCTTGGTGGAGCAAGGGCGGGAATTCTCCTTGTCTCGCCGAAGGGCGACAGGTTGAAGTACGTCCTTCGGATTCACTTCCCGGCCTCGAACAATGCCGTAGAGTACAAGGCTCTCATCCATGGGCTCCACATCGCCACATCGCTCGGAATCCGACGACTGGCGGTTCGTGGTGACTCCCAGTTGGTGGTGAGCCAAGTACAGAAGGATTAGTCGTGCGTCGATCAGACTATGACGGCGTATTGCCAGCAAGTCCAAGAATTGGAATGCAAGTTTGACGGTCTGGAGCTGGTCCATGTCCTCCGCCGCAATAATGAGGCAGCCGACGAATTGGCCAAGATGGGAGCCACTCGGGTCGAGGTTCCGAGTGGTATCTTCGCCAGATCTTCTGAACCAACCGTCGCAAAACGACGGGAGCCGAGCAAAGATCCTGAGGCCGGAGTCCTACTCATTGATCCCAACTGGACGGCCCCATACCTTGATTATCTCCTGAAGGACAAACTTCCAGAAGCAACCGCTCTGGCAGAGCGCATCTCCCGACAAGCCAAATCCTACGTGGTGGTTGGCGAGGAGCTCTTTCGCAAGAGCACGTTAGGTGTCCTCAGGTGGTGCATTTCGGGACAAGTGGGAAGAGATCTGCTCCAAGAAATCCACTCGGGGATGTGTGGCCATCACGCGGCGTCAAGCGCCTTGGTTGGGAAAGCCTACCGCCAGGGATTTTTCTGGCCTACGGCAGTGACGGATGCTAAGGAGATCGTTCGAACTTGCGTGGGCTGCCAGTTCTATGCAAGGCAGACACACTTGCCGGCGCAGGAGCTGCAAACTATCCCCATCTCTTGGCCCTTCGCGGTCTGGGGGCTCGACTTTGTGGGCCCACTCAAGAAGGCTCAAGGTGGCTTCGCCTACCTTTTCGTAGCTATTGACAAGCTCACCAAGTGGATCGAAGCTAAACCAGTCACCACTATCACTGCGGTTAAGGCCAATGAGTTCTTCCAGGATATCATGGTTAGATTCGGAGTGCCCAACCGGATCATCACGGACAATGGCACCCAATTCAGGAGTGAAGAATTTCAAGAATGGTGCGAAGGCGTCGGGATCAAGATCTGCTTCGCCTCGGTGGCTCATCCACGAAGCAATGGGCAGGTGGAGCGGGCTAATGGCCTGGTCCTCCAGGGCCTCAAGGCCAGGATCTTCGATCGCCTCAAACCATACGCTGCCCGTTGGGTGAAGGAGTTACCGTCGGTACTCTGGGGACTCAGAACCACCCCAGTAGAGCAACCGGCCAAACACCCTTTTCCTAGTCTACGGCGCAGAGGCGGTTCTCACGACCGAACTAGGATTCGAATCCACGAGGGTTCGAATTACAAGGAGGCCGAGTCCAAGGAGAGCCGAATGGTGGAGCTTGATCAACTCGAGGAGGCTCGAACGTTGCAGCCATCCGATCGGCCAAGTACCTCCAGGACTTCGACGTTACCATTCTCGCAATGTCGGGCGTAGTCTTTTCAAAGGAGATCTGGTCCTCGGGAGGAACTTAAAAGCGAGCACAAGCTCTCTCCAATTTTGGAAGGACCGTACATTGTGGAGGAGACGGTCCACGGGGTGCTTATCGAATCAGACGTGAAGATGGCGAGGCTTTGGCGAATACTTGGAACGCCGAACAGCTCCGTCGCTTCTACGCATAAGTTATGTACCCGACTCTCACATGCTAAATAAAATGGTGATCCGTTTCATGTTCTGAACTTCTACTGTGTAATGCTAGCCCCGAGTGGTTATTACCCAACTAGTGTAGCACCTAACCCTGGTCGCGCCGGTGCAAAACGCACGGAAATAAAGACCGCGATAAGCGGACAACTCCGGCGGTTTATACCAGCGCGCGAAGCGGGAAGGGTAGAGCCTGAAAGCACTAACCACTCGGGGACTACAATTCGCAGCGCCAGAATTTAACCGAGATTCGCCTAGTCGTGAGTTTCTAGCTGTCAAAAGCTCGAGCCTCAACGCCTTGTTGCTGGCGCTGGAGCAACTGACTAGAATGGTTGATTAGGCGGAACCTCAAACTCGGGATAATTATGATGGCGCGGACTGGGCAAGATTTCGCATTTTGTTCCATAATATTAATAATTTACATTACTGACTTTCTTTTTCATTTTTTTGCGCTAAAAAAAAGGGGGGAGGGGCGGCTCCTGCCGCCAATCCTGCTGCTGCTGGTGCTACTGGTGCTGCTTCTGCCGCTGGGAGGCCCGGGGGCGGGGTCGTCGAGGTCAGACGCGACGCGCGCGACCCAGCGCCGCCAGGACCTCGTCCTCAACCACCCAAAGGGGTGGTATAAGGCGGACGAGAGCCCTAATGGCTAGGTCGTCGCGGCGCTCACGCCCAATCATCTCCGTGATGATCTCGGCCACCTCGTGGAGCCCCGGAGCCACCTCCAGCAAGGCGGCCACTACGGCGGCGTCGCTGGCGGCTCCTTCCTCCTCCGCCTCTAGAGTGGCGAAGTCGAGCTCCTCCCAAGACTCCGCCTCCTCCCAGCTGTGGAGCAGCTTGAAGAATCACTGGCGGAAGAACGCCGCGTAGGGGCCAACGAATCTTCTCATGTTAGCCATGGAGGAAGGCTGGGAGGGAAAAAAGAAGAAGAAGAAGAAGAAGAAGAAGAAGGGGACGATCGCTCGAGGGCGGTGACGTTCCATTTATAAGCTGTGCATGACTCCGGAGCCGAGGCGACACCATTTAAAAACGTAGAAGACGAAGCGACGCCGCAAGACTGCCAATTTGTTCGGAGTACCAAAGAAGATCAGCACATTGAACAAAATTAAGAGACGTTTCGCCAGACACGTGTCACGAGCAGTTCAAGTTCATTCGGCCTTCCCGCTCACTTCGCTCAGTTAAGCGAGAAGTCCGGGGGCTGCGAGCTGGGACGCGATGATGCAAACCTGGGGGCTGAACCACTCAGCCTCTCGGAAAAGCGTGTCTGGGGCGAGAAGGCCACGGGCCAAGGTCCTGGCGCTTGGGAGCCATACCAGTCGGCTGAAGGCCATCCAGAGGCGCAACGGGGGCCAAAAGGCCGTGGCCACAATGTAAGTTCCGACGCTCGAGAGCTGCACGCCAGCCACTCGGAAAAGCGTGTCTGGGCAAAAAGGCCACGGGCCAAGCCCCTGGCGCTTGGGAGCCATACCAGTCGGCTGAAAGCCACCCAGAAAGGCGCAACGGGGGCCAAAAGGCCGCGGGCCTATATTCTAGCAACTCAGACAAGGGGGAAAGAGTAAAAGAGGTCTGGAGCCCACTTAGCAGAGGACAATACAGATAAATTGTATTCAAGTGAGAAAATACAACGTTTCAAACAAGGAGGGGAGGGCCAGCACTCGGCATTAAGGTTCACATCGAAATCAGAATTCAAGATTCTCTAACAAGGCTTGCGATGTACCGGAGACCTCTTCGAGGAGCGCGTTGGCTTTGTCTTCATCACAGGCAAAACTGTCGGGACCCCGAATTTGCAAATCCGGACCCTCTGTGTATTCAGCACTAGTCCAGGAACGCGCTAGTGCACACAGTCTTAACATCGGTATATATCACAATCATACCAAACGATACTATCAAAGTACTTTATTTAAATAATCAAAGGGTTACTCGACCTTATGGCCCGAGTTACAAATATATGCCTTGCAAGGCGAAACTTATTAAAAGAGAAATAACAAGAATGAAAATCAAATAAACTGTGGCGCCATCCAAAGATACCACAGCAAACCGATCGGGCTCGCATCCCTAAGTAGACGGGTCCTCTTGGAACTCCTCCTCCGAAACCGGGCGTAGTCTCCTCTTCAACTGGTATTGTGTTGAGGCAAGGGTGAGTACTTGGTACTCAAAGAAGTCATGCAATAATGCAAGCTAATATACTATATGCATGGCTTGGTACAAAGGAATAGCTCAAGGTATATTTGCAAAGATGTGACTTTTGACAAGTAATAAAAGTAGATTCAAAGCAAAGAGAAATAAGTAAAGCATAAATAACTTCTCAAGAAATTTAATAAACATTTTTCCCCATCCTAAAACCACATTTCCATCAACTTCATTACTTAAACCAACCCAACTTTTCAAATCCAAGTTATTTTCGTAAAGTCTAACCCTTGATCAGTAATTCCCGAGCATTGTCCAAGATCTGTGGACTCGGCTATTCAAATAGATTCCACACTCTGCAGAGGTTATGCACTTTACCCACAAGATACAAATAAACACCACAAAGGCGAAGTTCCTCGTAATAAAGCCTTTCTAAGCCTCAAACAACACAGTGGTCCTCTCCTGGTTCGTGCTCTACACCATCCCTTCCCTTAGCCAAGGCGAAGTATGGGACCAACACACCGTTAGATGGGTACCGGCCACACCCACGACACGCCCCCGCATAATCACACAAACGGTGTAATCGACACCCGAGGCTCCACAAGTGAGTCCTTAGCGACTTAGTCAACTAGGGCCGCCCCATTCCAGCCATGTGGTTGCAAGTATGACCAGTTCAAAGGCTTGCAAGGTTAAGTCCTTAGAGTGACCAGGCAAGACTACCCGAAACCAAATCAACACTCCCAATGCCACAACCTGCCCACTGATTACTCTTGCCACATGCCCCGAATCTGCTTATCAAACCCCGCTTGATTACCATGCACCACGTGCCATCAACATCACATGATACTTTTCCAAAACAGGTTCAAGATATCATTAAGTCAATATTAACATTTGATTGTCCAAAATCATGTTATGAGCACGTAGCGTGTCTAAGCAAAGATACTACAACGGTCTAAACCCATGTTGGCAATTTAATAATGTCCAACTAGTAAACCACAACTAGGGTGACAAGGATCATGGCACATACTTAGATAATCAAGGTGTCGTGCAAAGAATTTGGTATTTATCTAACCCCCATGTTTAAACAAAGTATCTTTCTAATTGATCTAGCATGCAATAGTTTAAATCAAAATAGATTTCAAATAGGATCAACATGGTCAAAGCACAACTTGCCTTCAAAAAGTACTTGCTCTTGGTCTTGAGTTGGATCCTGAGTCAACACTTCTCCTCGAATCCTTCCTAAGACTTCAACGTCTACTCGTAAAGCGTGCAAATAGCAAATACACAAATAAACACTAGGCAAAAAGATCCCAAAACTCCAAATAAAATCCATAAACAGAGAGAACATAATTTTCTGGATTTTTAGAAACTGGAATCGTCAAATTTGGAGTTAAAACGCAAAAGTTATGATTATTTAAAGTTTAATAATCAATTAAATAATATTACAGAGAAAAACTTTAGTCCAAAAATTAAATAAAATTCATATTTAGGTAGATCTCAATTTTATACAAATTTAGAAATTTGAATCGCTCAAATCGGAGTTGAAACGCAAAAGTTATAAGTGTTTGATGTTTTGAAATACAAATCAATTATTAAACCGTTTTATTAAATCATTTTCTTTTTTCTGATATTAATTATTGGCGGCAAGATGGACACGTGTCGGCTCCTGATTGGCTGGCTGACGCCACCGGTCCATGGACTCGGTCCACGCCGGCTCGGAGTCCACCGTGGACTCGGTCCACGACTCCACGTGAGACCCGACATGTGGGACCACTCGGGTGACGCATCATCGGCCGTCGGCGGCTCAGCCACTGGTCTTTGACAGTGGGACCACCGTGGCGTCATGGGTGGCGTCCCGGGCGAGGTCAGCCAGCGACATGCGGGCTCTCGACACGCGGGCCCCGCGTGTCGGCGTCACAAGCACGCCAGCGTGGGCGGCGACAGCGTCGGTCCAACTTCCCGACACGTGGCGCAATCACGACCGCTGATTTGAAATTCAACCGCCGGATTAGATCCAGGGTTAACACGTTAAACCACTCGATGATCGTGGGCCGCTCGATCTAGATCGGACGGTCCGTATCTAATCCTATAATAGCACCGCTACAAGACGCGTGGCGATTGTGAACCGTTGGATCTTGATCCAACGGTCGAATCTAATCGGGTTTGGAACACGTGAACTCACCTCAACCGTCCGATCTGGATCTGACGGTCCTCTGAGCTCGCGGAGTCCGGCGATGGCACGGCGAAGCTTGGGCACCGGAGACGAGAACGACGACGAGCCCGACGGCGTTCCGGGGTTGCTCCGGCGAGATGAAGGGTCCCTTCGGGTGCGTCTCGTCGCGGGGATCCCAGATCTGAGCTCCTTCTCGGCGGAAGACGACGGACGACGACGGAAAACGGCGCAAACCTTGGCGGAGGGAAGAGACAACTCCGGCGAGCGATTGCGGCTCAACGGCGGCGGCTCAAAGTAGATGGTTTCGGGAACGGGTGCGCAAGGATGAGGGCAACCTCGGGGACGTCTCACGCTTTAAATAGCCCCTGCGGCGTGCCTCTAGACGGAAACCTAATCCTACACTGCAGGCGCGGCGCGCGGCGGAGTCCGGCTCGATCTCGGCGAAGACGACGACTCTCACCGCCCACGTGGCACGATCAACGGCCACGATCGCACGGGCGCGATCGGATCCGGGCGGATACGGCTCGAAGCACGTGCTGGCGTATCTCAGCCGTTGGATCTTGATCCAACGGTTGGGATTGATTAGTGTTAGGAGTGGGTTCGGTCGAGTCACGTGGCTCGGGTCGGACTCGAACTCGAGTCTGACTCGGGCTCGGTCGGATGAACAGTACTTGACCCGAGTTTGATTTTCCAGCGATTTAATATTTAAAATAATTCCTAGTAATTCATTTAATTCATTAAAAATAGCAAATGACTCAGAAAAATTCTGGAAAATACTTTGGATCATTTTGGGCTCAAATAAAATATTTCCAACAAAAATTTATTTGCAAAATTAAATTCTTCAATTATTTCAAAATGGAATAAATTCAAATAAATTCCAAATAAATCCAAATAAATTCCAGAAAATTCCAAAAATTCACCAAAGTGCCAAATCACACATGAATTTAGGAAAAGTAAAATTTTGGGGTGTTACAAACCTCCCCCCCTTAATAGAATCTCGTCCCCGAGATTCAGGGCTTACTACAGAACAGGTTTGGAAATTCTTTCTTCAAATCCTCTTCGCGCTCCCAAGTCGCTTCGCTCTCTGCATGGTTGCTCCACTGAACTCTACAGAAACGGGTTGACTTGTTTCTAGTTTCTCGATCCATTGTGTCTAAAATCTTCACGGGATGCTCCTTATAAGTCAAATCCTCTTGCAACTCAATTGACTCTAGCGATGTCTGTTCCTCAGGAACTCGGAGACACTTCTTCAACTGGGACACATGGAATACGTCATGCACTCCTGCTAACGACTGCGGCAACTCCAGCTGATAAGCAACTTCGCCTCTGCGGCTCAAAATCTTGAATGGTCCAACATAGCAGGTGCGAGTTTCCCTTTGGCATGGAACCTCTTAACTCCCTGAGAGGCGTAACTCGAGGTATACAAAGTCTTCTCGTTCAAAACTCAAATCTCGGCGACGATTGTCGGCATAACTCTTTTGTCGTGATTGGGCTATCTTCAACCTTTCCCTAATCATGGCGACCGTTTCTTCACCTCTTGAAGAATATCAGGCCCAAAGACACGGCGCTCACGGTCTCATTCCAATTCAATGGCGTCCGACAGGGTCGACTATACAGTGCCTTAAAAGGTGACATCTGTAGACTAGCCCGATAGCTGTTATTGTAGCTGAACTCAGCATATGGCAAACTCTTATCCCAAGAGGTAGCATAAGCCAATGCACAAGCTCTCAACATATCCTCCAGACTGGTTGACCCTTTCGGTCTGGCCCATCCGTCTGTGGATGATAAGTCAGATCAAGTTTAAACGGGTTCCCATGGCTTCATGCAACTTATTCCGTAACCTTGAGGTAAATTGGGTACCTCTGTCCGATACAATCCTCTTTGGCACTCCGTGCAAACAAACAATCCCGATCATGTACAACTCGCTTAATTTATCTCCGAGTAAGTGGTCTTTACGGGATAAAATGGGCTACTTTCGCAAGCGATCCACTATAACCCATATGGAGTCACAACCTCCTTGAGTCTTCGGCAAACCGGTAATGAAATCCATTCCGATTTCCTCCCACTTCCACTCGTATTTTCAGCGGTTGTAGCAATCCTGCCGGTCTCTCGATGCAAGGCCTTGACTCTCTGGCATACGCCGCACAATGCAACATGCTCGGCAACTTCTCGTTTCATACTCGGCCACCGTAATCTCTCCTTCAGATCCTGATACATCTTGGCGCTTCCAGTGATGAATTGAGTACTTGGAGTCATGGGCCTCTTCCGTAATCGATTGCTTTAACTCCTTTTGTTAGGCACACAAATGCGATCCTTCATCCATAACGTGCCTGCTCATCCAATTTGAAGTCCTCTGCCTTGCCTTCCTCCTTTTGGACTTAATCCCTACGGATCCTGTCATCATCCTTCGCCCTTCTCGGATCTGGTCCTCTAAAGTAGGCTTTACTTCCAATGCGCCAAGAATCCGCTAGGTACAACCTCAATCTTCATTTTCTGAAATCCTCACACAACTCATCCTCGACTTGTGGCTAGCAACGTACTCACGGTATGGCTTTTCCGACTCAGAGCATCGGCTACTACGTTGGCCTTCCCGGATGGTAATGGATTCCAACATTATAGTCCTTGATCAACTCTAGCCATCTCCTTTGCCTCATATTCAGATCCGATCGGGTGAATATGTACTTAAGGCTCTTATGATCCGTATACACTTCACATCCTGCTTCCAATCGATAGTGACGCCATATCTTCAAAGCATGCACTACGGCAGCCTAACTCTAGGTCATGTGTCGGATAATTTTCCTCATGCGGCCTCAATCGCCTTGATGCATAAGCGTTTACCTTTCCATTCTCGCATCGTACACATCCGAGTCCTTGGCGCGATGCGTCACAATAAATGTCGGGCTTTGAGCAACATCCGGTAGAACTAACACCGGTCGCTGATGTCAATTGCTTCTTCAGCTCACGAAATCCTTTCTCACATTCCGCCGTCCATGCAAACTTCTTTTCCTTCTTCAAAGAATTGCGTAAGAGGTTTCGCGATTGTCTAAAAGCCTTCGATGAAACGGCGGTAGTATCCTGCCATTCCAAGGAAACTCCGACCGGGTCACAGCCTTGGTGCTCCCAATGTAACACGACTTCTACTTTGCTTGGATCTACGGCGACTCCCTCTGCAGTCATTACATGTCCAAGAAACTCCACCTTGTCCTTCCAAAAATCACACTTGTTTAACTTGGCGAAAAGTTGCTGTCCTCGCCTTTCCAAAACTCGCCTTAAGTGTTCGGCATGTTCATCCTTTGTCTTGGAGTAGATTAGGATATCGTCTATGAACACGACGACAAACTTGTCCAAATATTCCATGAACACCTTATTCATCATATTCATGAAATAAGCCGGGCGCATTCGTCGACCCAAAGGACATAATCAGAACTCGTAATGTCCATATCTTGACGAGAATGCGTCTTCGGAATATCCTCTCGATCGGATCTTCAATCGATGGTATCCCGATCTCAGATCAATCTTGGAGAAAACTCCGGCTCCTCTTAATCGATCAAACAAATCATCAATCCTGGTAGCGGATACTTATTCTTCACGGTGACTTCATTGAGTGCACGGTAGTCAATGCACATCCCGAAACTCCCGCCCTTCTTCTTGACAAACAAAATCGGTGCTCCCCACGGCGACTAACTCGGCCTCGATAAATCCTTTCTCCATTAACTCCTCTAGTCTGTTTCTTCATCTCTACCAACTCCTCGGTAGACATCCGATAGGGTCTCTTTGCTATCGGTCTTGTACCATCTGCAAGCTCTATTACAAACTCTATGTCCCTATCTCGCGGCATACCTGTAGATCTTCGGGAAAGACATCTCGGTACTCATTCACTCTTTGAGACATCCTCTATGCTGATTGCCTTGGTACTGTTAACCATCAACTGTCCATCTCTAACTGCAGTGGCTTGAAATTCCACTTTCTTCCCACACTGCTCTCAATCGAGATAGTCCTTCGCCCACAATCCAATACAGCCTTGTGCTTGGATAACCAATCCATTCCCAATATGACGTCTAAGGTCCGGGTCTCCAAAATTATAAGGTTTGCTAGGAACTCTATTCCACCTATTAGTATTCTCACCCCTAACATCCTCCTTCTTAAGGTCCATAATTCCTTCAGCACGTGATCTTTGTCGGAATGCAAATGTGAACTCTTCCCAAGTGATATCTTGAGGGTTCTCTCAAGTGGCACGAAGTTCTCCCACCATTCTGGCCATTGTTCCTTCCAGCTGATGAGAAGCGTAGAGTACCTTCTCATTCCCTATGCATTGAGCTATGTGTAGCTTCCTCTCAATTGATCTTAACCAATCGTCGGCCTCCAATGGATTGGCATTCCCAGAGAAAGTGGGTGGGTGAGTTCTCATGAACTCGACAGCCTTGTATTCTCGGCGTGGTCCCCGATTAACTTGATTAGCGTGGCCTGAGCAAAGGACGTGCTGCATTTGTTGCATCATAGCATGCATCAATCGAGTCTGAGCAGCAAGAAAGGCTCCAAAATTCTCGCATATCCAAGGGCGGTGCTGGTGCTCCATCATTGGGGTTTTCTGCTGGGCGAGAACCACTCCCATTGCTTCCAAAGTTTCCACGGGTATTCACCATTTGTCGATTTGCTCTAGGTTTAGAGATGAGAGGGAAACAAGAATAGACAAGTAATATGGAACTTATGCGGGGCGAAAGGGGTAACTTTAAGGTCCATCTTTATTATTAATAACTTGGTATGGCTGCTTACAATGCCTAAGGGCCTTGCAACACATACTGCACACTCAGCAAACAATGAAAATCCAAATCGAACTAACTCTGGAGTCTAACGCCTAAAGGGTGACTCTTTATTCTATGACGCGACTCGGCGAAGGAGTCTCACTATAGAACCTATGCTCACTCATCGAAAACCTCCACGCCTCCGGGTACGGGTGGCATAGGCGCCGAAACGATTGCCATGTCCAAAGAATCTGTGTCCTCTATGGTAGTCGAAGAAGCGGTCCTCATCGAGATCCGACTCCTCCGGATCTGGCTCATGTAGCTCTCGAGCATCGCTCTGGTCCGTCCGTACAAAGTCATCTCCAACTCGTCAATCCTTCGCGGAAGATGTGCCACATACTCTTGAGCTTCCCGCCATCTGTTCTTCTCTCGTCGTGATCTCCTTGCGGGCCTTCTGTAGCTCCTTGCTTGTATTATCTAGTACATCCTCCTGGCGACAATAAATCGTGCCAAGCGTGTAAACCGTGGCATCCTCATCCTGAATCTCCTTCGGGTCGAGAAGGTTATCATCACTGCTGATGGTAACGGAACACCGTACTCTCCACCTTCTCTGGCGTAGATACGGGTAATGTGCCGCATTGCTCGTCGTGATACTTCTTGGATACCCATCTGCATTGTAGATCTCCGGCAAAGGTCACGTTGTATCGAGGCGATTGCCTGGCCCTTTTTCCTAGCAAGGTACCTCAATCCTCACGTCACAAGCCTTGATCAATCCCGCTTGTCTGATCACTTCTACTTGGTATTGGGGCTTCTCAAAATCTCCGAGAGTCCTGTAGCATATGCCAAAGTTCATGGCGTGACCAACTCCCAGATCAACGTAGTTGAACTCTTCCTCCATCTCCACAAGAGTGCTTTACGTAAGAACTCTGAATTTTTAAATTGTGACAAGGTAAGGGAAAATTTCAGCAAGAGACAAGAAAAGAGAGAAGGGATAAGTCGAGATGTCATTTCTTGTCTTCACAAATTTTTAGCTTTAGAAAATAGGTTTTATCCTCACTACGACCATTCTAGCTTAGGGTTGAGCCTACAATAAGTATGGCTCGATACCACCTCTGTCGGGACCCCGAATTTGCAAATCCGACCCTCTGTGTATTCAGCACTAGTCCAGGAACGCGCTTAGTGCACACACACAGTCTTAACATCGGTATATATCACAATCATACCAAACGATACTATCAAAGTACTTTATTTAAATAATCAAGGTTACTCGACCTTATGGCCGAAGTTACAAATATATGCCTTGCAAGGCGAAACTTATTAAAAGAGAAATAACAGAAATGAAAATCAAATAAACTGTGGCGCCATCCAAAGATACCACAGCAACCGATCGGGCTCGCATCCCTAAGTAGACGGGTCCTCTTAGAACTCCTCCTCCGAAATCAAGCGTAGTCTCCTCTTCAACTGGTATTGTGTTGAGGCAAGGGTGAGTACTTGGTACTCAAGAAGTCATGCACGTAATGCAAGCTAATATACTATATGCATGGCTTGGTACAAAGGAATAGCTCAAGGTATATTTGCAAAGAAATGACTTTTGACAAGTAATAAAAGTAGATTCAAAGCGTAGAAATAAGTAAAGCATAAATAACTTCTCAAGAAATTTAATAAACATTTTCCCCATCCTAAACCACATTTCCATCAACTTCATTACTGAAACCAACCCAACTTTTCAAATCCAAGTTATTTTCGTAAAGTCTAACCCTTGACTGTAATTCCGAGCATTGTCCAAAGATCGTGGACTCGGCTATTCAAATAGATTCCACACTCTGCAGAGGTTATGCACTTTACCCACAAGATACAATAAACACCACAAAGGCGAGTTCGTGAACAAAGCCTTTCGGAAGCCTCAAACAACACAGTGGTCCTCTCCTGTTCAGGTGCTCTACACCATCCCTTCCCTTAGCCAAGGCGAAGTATGGGACCAACACACTGCTAGATGGGTACCTGGCCACAGCCACGATACGCCTCCCGCACAATCACACAAACGGTGTAATCGACACCCTGAGGCTCCACAAGTGAGTCCTTAGCGACTTAGTCAACTAGGGCCGCCCCATTCCACCCATGTGGTTGCAAGTATGACCCGGTTCAAAGGCTTGCAAGGTTAAGTCCTTAGAGTGACCAGTGGCAAGACTACCCGAAAAACCAAATCAACACTCCCAATGCCACAACCGCCCACCTGATTACTCTTGCCACATGCCCCGATCGAAATCTGTTTATCAAACCCGCTTGATTACCATGCACCACGTGCCATCAACATCACATGATACTTTTCCAAAACAGGTTCAAGATATCATTAAGTCAATATTAACATTTGATTGTCCAAAATCATGTTATGAGCACGAAAGGTGCTCTAAGCGAGATACTACAATTCGGCCTAAACCCATGTTGGCAATTTAATAATGTCCAACTAGTAAACCACAACTAGGGTGACAAGGGATCATGGCACATACTTAGATAATCAAGGTGTCAGACAGCAATTTGGTATGTATCTAACCCCCATGTTTAAACAAAGTATCTTTCTCATTGATCTAGCATGCAATAGTTTAAATCAAAATAGATTTCGAAATCGGGTCAACATGGTCAAAGCACAACTTGCCTTCAAAAAGTACTTGCTCTTGGTCTTGAGTTGGATCCTGAGTCAACACTTCTCCCTCGAATCCTTCCCAGGCACTTCAACGCTCTACTCGTAAAGCGTGCAAATAGCAAATACACAAATAAACACTAGGCAAAAACATCCCAAAACTCCAAATAAAATCCATAAACAGAGAGAACATAATTTTCTGGATTTTAGAAACTGGAATCACAAATTTGGAGTTAAAGCATAAAGTTATGATTATTTAAAGTTTAAATAATCAATTAATTAATATTACAGAGAAAAACTTTAGTCCAAAAATTAAATAAAATTCATATTTAGGTAGATCTCAATTTTATACAAATTTAGAAATTTGAATCGCTCAAATCGGAGTTGAAACGCATAAAAGTTATAAGCGTTTGAAGTTTTGAAATTCAAATCAATTATTAAACCGATTTATTAAATCATTTTCTTTTTTCGAAATTAATTATTGCGCCAAGATGGACACGTGTCGGCTCCTGATTGGCTGGCTGACGCCACCGGTCCATGGACTCGGTCCACGCCGGCTCGGTCCACCGTGGACTCGGCCCACGACTCCACGTGAGATCGACATGTGGGACCACTCGTGACGTCATCGCCGACGTCGGCGGGCTCGACCACGGTCGGCAGTGGGACCCACTGCGTGACGTCATGGGTGACGCCGCCACGGCGGGTCAGCCATCGACATGCGGGCCCTTCGACACGCGGGCCCGCGTGTCGGGCGTCTACACGCACGCTGCTGCTGCGGGATCGGCGCTGACCGCGTCGGTCCCACTGCCCGACCCGTGGCGCAATCACGGCCGTTGATTTGAAATTCAACGGTAGCGATTAGATCCAGGGTTAACACGTTAAACCACTCGATGATCGTGGGCCGCTCGATCTAGATCGGACGGTCCGATCTAATCCTATAATAGCAATCGCGCACAAGACGTGGCGATTGTGAACCGCTGGATCTTGATCCAACGGTCGAGATCTAATCGGGTTTGGAACACGTGAACTCACCTCAACCGTCCGATCCGATCACGGCGGTCCTTCTGAGCTCGCGGAGTCCGCGATGGCACGCGAAGCTTGGGCACCGAGACGAGAACGACGACGAGCCCGACGGGCGTTCCGGTTGCTCGGCGAGATGAAGGGTCCTTCGGTGCCTCGTCGCGAGGATCCCAGATCGAGCTCCTTCTCGGCGGAAGACGACTGACGACACTTTAAAATCTACGCAAACCTTGGCGGAGGGAAGAGACAACTCCGCGAGCGATTGCGGCTCAACGGCGGCGGCTCAGCGAGATGGCTCGGGAACGGTGCGCAAGGATGAGGGCAACCTCGGGGGACGCCTCACGCTTTAAATAGCCTCGCTCGCGGTTCTAGACTAAAACCTAATCCTACACGGCGGCGGCGCGCGGCGGAGTCCGGCTTCGGTCTCGGCGAAGACGACGACTCTCAGCCGCCCACGTGGCACGATCAATGCCACGATCGCCTGGGCGCGATCGGATCCGGCCGGATACGGCTCGAACCCAGACGGGCGGATCTCGGTAGTTGGATCTTGATCCAACGGTTGGGATTGATTAGGGTTAGGAGTGGGTTCGGTCGAGTCACGTGGCTCGGTCGGACTCGAACTCGAAGTCCGACTCGGGCTCGATCGAATGAACAAGATTTGACCCGAGTTTGATTTTCCAGAGATTTAATATTTAAAATAATAACCAGAAATTCATTTAATACATTAAAAATATAAAAAGACTCAGAAAAATTAAAGAAAAATTCTGTAAAATACTGTGGATCATTTTGTAATCAAATAAGAGATTTCCAACAAAAATTTATTTGCAAAATTAAATTCTTCAATTATTTCAAAATGGAATAAATTCAAATAAATTCCAAATAAATCCAAATAAATTCCAGAAAATTCCAAAAATTCACCAAAGTGCCAAATCACACATGAATTTAGGAAAAGTAAAATTTTGGGGTGTTACAAAAACCCTCTTTCACAGCTTCAAGGTCAACTCTCGGATAATGAGACTTGACCACCGCCAATGCCTGGTTCGCACTCATGGTCGCGGACTCCTTGGCATAAGCTCTGATCCTATCGGCTCCTCCAGAGAGAAGCGGAACAGCGTCGTCCCCCTGGCCCGGCTCAGCTCCATCAATATGTAGAAGGTGCAGAATCGCTCGCATGCGACGCGGCACGATCGGCGGTGGTCATCTTCTCCTTGCATTCTGCACCAAAGCCGAATCGCCATCGTAAAACACACCCGACCCCAAGCACGTTCAATCCAAGTCAAAGAAATTTACCCTTCGCCTCCGTTGTATCCTCTCCAAGCCGACTCGAGCTTCGAGGTCGAACTTTCTCAAGCTTCCGGTCGGGCTCTCGGCTCGGCAATGGTCGATCACGCTCACGAAACACAAGAGCGTCATCATCCTTCCCAACTGTCCAAAAAGATGTCCAAACCGAGTCCAGGGGAGGATCTCACCTTCGAGCGCATGGTCAAGCTTCTCCTTTTCCTCCCGGATCGTCATACACTGGGGCTCAAGCCCGTGGACCTCCTTCCATTTGTCGGCCGATCTCGTTGAGCTTGTCCTCGATACTTCCGTGCTCCTTGAGCTTCGAGCACCTTCCGAAAAAGCTGCGACCTCTGCTCCGAGCGCTCCCCATGTCCTAGGTAACAGGCGGTAATCTCGGGGAGGCCAAAGGTGCAAACAGATCAAGAAAGATAAGAAACTCACCATAACGAGCGTGCTACACCTGACGGTGAGCTCGTAAAGCTCCGTCCGAGGCGCCCTCTCCGTCTCTTCGTCCTCTTCCATCCCGTTCCAGTTGGAACCCCCCTCCCACCATACGGTCCGATTCGGGGGCTTCGACAGAGGACCTAGCGGCGGTGGATCTCGATGTACCTCCTCCACTTCGGGAGACGGTGCCGGGTCAAGCTCGTCGACGGCTGGACCACCCGATGGTTCAACGGTCGGGTCGCCGCAAGACCAGGTGGCGACGCCCAAAGAAATTCGACGGGAGGGTGACTGGCGACGCGGGGTCCCTTGAGAAGCGGCAGTCTGGGCTCCTTTTCAGGAGACCCCTCCACTGGGACGTCCATAGTAGGAGTCCTGAATCGGCAAAAAGGGAAAACACCTCAGCACAGGTAATAACAAAAAGACAAGGATCGCCCAAAAGAATACCTCCTGGATTTCTTGAATTTCATCCTGTGTCTCATCCGAGTCCCAAAGACCACTCGGAGGGGAACTGCACCAGACCAGCACGGAGCTGCCCTCGAGATGAAGGATGTGGCTCTGCGCCGTGATCCTGCACGCCGGAGGTCGAAGGCCCGACTGACGAAAGGCCAGCAGCTTCCTCCGCCGATTCCCGGCGCAGCTCATCGGCCGAGGTGTCGACCCTCGCTTGGCTTTGAGCATTCCTCGGCCGAGAGAGGTGACGACCGAGCGTCGTAGAAGAAGGACGCTGCTCTGATTGGGCTGACTGAGCAGCCTCAGCCGAGTGTCCGACCAAACGTCCGAGTGTCCGGTTAGTGTTATCAAGACCCCAACCCAAGTCTCTGGGTTAGCGTCCCGAGAGTCCTGTATTTGCGGGGTTTAGTATAAAGTCCCATTTCGTGGCTCCCCTCTATTCTTTCTCCTCCATGTTGTTTCCCACTCCTTGGTGCTACTCCCTCCACCCTAGCTTCACTCCCGGTGAGCTTCCCACCGCCGTGGCCTCCTCCGTGGCTCCTCCCCGGCGACTCCTCCATCCCCGGGAACTCCTCCTCACACCGACTTCTCCTTCCCCCACCCGGCATTGTTCTCCTCCATCATCCTTGGAGGTAGGTCTTTCTCTTGGGGGTTGATTCATGGGATTCTTGGGTTCTAAGACTATCCATGGTGGGTTAGGGTTTAGGTTTGGATTGGGAGTTTGGATTTGGATCTTGAGCTCTAGGGTTTTGGGTGTAGTGATTCTAGGGTTGGTTGGGGCTTGGATTAAATGAATGTGGGTACTGGTGAGGTAGATCGGATAGTGGAAATGCCGATCCGATGGTCGTTTGGAGTTGGCTAGTGATTTCATAGATTAGTGTCGTTCCTCGTGGAGTTGGGTTAGCTATAAGCTTCTCCGGCCTCGCCGCGTGTAGGAATGTCATAGATCGGGTCCCCGCGGTGCCGTGGGACTTGGCGGCACCTCGGTCCGTTGAGTAGTAGGGTGAGATGCGCCAGGTTCGGAGTGTCCAGACACCCGATCCGAGTATCCGCCCTAGTCCGAGAGTCCGACGAAACACCCGAGTATCCGGCTTGTCCGAGAGTCCGGATACAAAACCCGGATCGTCCGGGTTAGGCTATTCTGTCTCGGTTTCGTTAACCTGTTGGTCACAGCGTTGTTTCGTCGGGTTTTTCCTTATGTGTTCATTTCATTGGCATGGCATGCATCTCATTATGCATTGTACTTCGTGTAGAGAGCGATCCCGCTGACTCTGACGCCGCTGATGACCGAGTGTGCGACGAGAGCCCATCGCCGACCTACAAGCGTAAGAACAAGGCAAGCACCTAGCATATTTACCCCATTATATGATTTTATCTTAGAGAATTAAATTGCTTATTTGGTCGATTAAGTATGCATTAGGAGTTGAATGGTGGGAACAGTATTAAAACCTATTTGCTGCACATACACTCCTTGAAAATTGTGGAACACTTCCTTCGGAACCAAAATATGGGTAATTATAACGAGTCTACGCTTAGTTTTGCTTAGATGTTGGGTTGGGCCAAGTGGGGAATGGTTCTCCCGCTTGTGATTATTAACAATTGTTTCACTTCACACATGATGGGTTGGAATGGATGTGATTGTGAGTTGGAATTGTTAAAATGTGGACCGGGCGGGGAGTTGGTTCATTTGGGTATGGAGACTCAAATGTGTAGCCCCGCCTGTGTCAGTTAAGGACCGATCCGTAAGTGGAATAAGATCGAGCACACCCCGGTTGGTCGCATGCCCGATTATGGTACGGTAAGCCACTCTTTCTCTCATACGGAATCGATGGACCGTAACTTCCTGTGGTTGGACGTGGTTGAGGGCGAGGCTTAGGCCGACTCTCGAGTGCCAAGCCGGGCTTGGGCGGCTCGACGGGGTGCTAGGTTTTCGGACCGCAGGAGGACGCTTCAGCGATTGGGTATGATTGGGAGGGGGTTGACACTAGGCCCTTGTGGTAAGTGTCGTGCGATCAATGCTTCCCTGCAGGGTTAATTAAGCAATTCGAATTGCCGCGCTCTCGGATATGAGCAAGCTTGATCCGAACTTCTTCTGCGTAGTAAACAACTTGAACTTGTAGCTCGTCGTTGGACTTGAGCTTTAAATGGTTATGTATTGCTTTACTTTAATTGTTGTTACTTTTAACCTCACACTAGAAGTAAGTGCGGTCTATAACTGCTTTAAATGTGTAATTGGTCTAATGGTTGCACTTATATTACAAATGTTAATGCTTTTCCGCACCTTTACCCTAAGCTTACTCCTTGCTACGACTAAATGCATAATCCTTTGGAGTCGGTCATATATGGACCCCCGGGTAAGTCTTGCGAGTACCTTTTGTACTCATGCTTCTGCTTTGTGGTTTTCAGGTTAGGATCAGGTGGGTGGATGCGAGTTCTGCCCGTACTGTCTCTCGGTGACTGGGCGGGGCACTGAGTAGAGGCTTAGCACATCGTTGTCTACGCCCGGGAGTGTTCAGGGGCAGAACACTTCCGGAGATGTCTTATTTTGCTTAATATGGTGGTTGATCTTTTGTTGTATAGATAGATGCGATTCGATGGGCTTTTGGATTTGAAAAATGGATGGTTGTGTGTATGCTCGCCCGTATGCTTTCTTTGACTGTTGATACTACTGTGGTGCTGTGGTTGTCGCTTTTACTTTCCATATATATGTGTCAACTGCTGTTTTTCTTGTCTGCTGAGTGGATGTCCGTATTTTCTAGGAAGGTCATGCCGATTTTTTCTTGTTTTTCATGGCTTGGTTGATTTTCGGGTTTTGGCTAGTCGTAGGGCTTTGTGGGTTGTTTTCCGTTTGGTTGGTGGTTTGTTGGGTTCGTCTTTGTGCCGTGTGTTTCCGCTTGCGTGTGGTTTGGAAGGTTTCGGGTTCGTTGCCCCCTTTGTGCAAATTGAATTGATAACGGCATTGGAAACCGGTATGTGGGGATCCTGGGCGTGTTTCGGGTCGCATACCGGGGGAATACCGAGATGGTTGTCGAATTGCTAGGATGTTTTCTTGGAGTTGTCTCGATTGGGCTTGGGTGTTAGCACTGAGATCACCTTCGGTGATTCGTTGCTAGGATCCAAATCCGATGGGAGTGACTGTTCATCCAACAACTCGAGGACGATCCTCGGCTCCTCACAAGGCCGGTATCGAGCAAGGTGCATAAAGACGAACTTAAACTTGACGCACCACTTAGGTGATTGATTAGGACCGCTACATCGCATTAGGTAGAAGATAACACTATCCCCGCCCTAGGTTATAGTGGTGAGTGTGAGGGTTACGTTGGAATCGTGCATTTCATCCCATCTCATGTCATGCATGTGTCATGCTGTCTTGCATCAAAGTGTGTTTTGGGTATGTCGGACTTGTGGGACCCCACTGCGGGGTGCTGCAGTCGGAGTGGGAGTCGGTGAGGTTGTCAGGCTAGTGTGGTGTGTCGTTTCCATTTGGAGTCTAACTCTTGTCGTCGGCTTTGGTTAACGATTGCACGCGACCCGCGGGGCTTCCACCTCTGGGGGAGATGGAGGTGCCGAGCGACAGCGGCCAGAGGGTGCTGATCCGCCGCCTCCTCCCAACGTGTTGGACATTTTGCAGCGGACTGAGCAGCACCAGGAGGCGACAAATCGGATCCTGGAGATGCTAGTCCAGGATCGGGTCCAGCATGGTGGCCGCGATGATGGGCGAGGTCGACCCGCCAGCTATCTTGACTTCCTGCACACGCAGCCACCGGTCTTCTAACGGGCCACCGATCCGTTGGAGGCCGACGATTGGTTGCGCACGATAGAGCAGAAGTTTGCTCTTATCGACTGTGGGGAGCTCCAGAAGGCCCACTTCGCGGCGCAGCAGCTCCAGGGCCCTGCTGGTGCTTGGTGGGCCAATTTGCGAGTGATGCAGCCTGCTGGGCACCAGTTTACTTGGGCTGAGTTCAGTGAGGCGTTTCGGGCATACCACATCCCGAAGGGCCTCATGGACATGAAGAAGCGGCTTTCGCTCTCCGAAGCGATTCAGCAAGTCGGTGGTTGACTACTCGCAAGAGTTCAACTACCTGGCGCAGTACGCCCCGGAGGAGGTCGACACCGACCAGAAGAAGCAGGGTCGGTTTGTGAGTGGGCCGACAAATAAGATGCAGATAAGTCGTCCGTCTCGCGACTTCGGCCGACTACAATGACCTGGTGAGTCAGCGCAATCACCGTTGAGCTCAAGATGGGCTCATCAGGAGGAGAAGAAGAGGAAGCGGGCGACGCCAGACTCGCCGGCGGCAGCCGCAGCTGGCTCGGGCGGTCTCAGATTCACCGCCGAGGCCGCTCGCTTCCAGCCATTGCCTCGCCTGGTCGCGACAGCCGTCAAATTGGCCGGTTGCCGCTACCCGCCATTTACCTTCGCTATCGCCATCGCAGCCGTGAGCAAAGAATGGCCCCGGTCCGGCCTGGCTACAATTGCGACGCTGGCCACTTCATCCGGATCGCCCATTCCCACGCCGGGCAGCAGCACGGTGCTCCACGGCTTCAGGCGCGACAAAGACCACCGCCGCTGCCTACACGCCGAATGAGGCAGCGTCACCTTCGTCGACGCCGAGGCGGTTCCTGAGGGCTCCGCCGTGCTAGCTGGTACGTTTCTTGTTGAGGGGCATGAGGCTAGAGTGTTGTTTGATTCAGGGGCCTCCCATTCCTTTATTCGCACGGGGTTTGCGGAGCAAAGATCGATGAGGGTCGAGCAAGATCACCTCCTCTCGATTGAGGCACCAGGTTCAAGCTCACGGTTAGGCAAATGGTTCGTAGGCGTGAGTTCAGATTCAGGGATTCCGCTTCACTGTTAGCTTGTCGCTTCTAGACCTCCGGGATAGATGTCATCCTGGGATGAGTTGGTCGACACGACAGAGGCTATTTTGGATTGTCAGAGTCGTACCCTGTCACTCCGAAATCCGAAGGGCGGCCGACTCACTCTACTTCTTAACGAGAACAAGGCCACCTTGTGTTCACTAAATGGGACAGAAGTTGAAGAGCTGGACTCGATTCCCGTGGTGTCCGAGTTTCCCGATGTGTTCCCAGCAGAAATACCGGGGATGCCCCCTGATCGAGATATCGAGTTTGTCGTCGAGCTTCAGCCAGGATCGCCCGGTTTCCAAGCGGCCGCATCAATGCCACCCAATGAGCTAGCCGAGTGAAGACTCGCTTGAAGGGGCTGATGGACAAAGGGTTCATTCGTCCGAGCTCCTCACCTTGGGGTTGCTCGCTCTGCTTGTGACCAAGAAGGATGGTTCTCTGCGCCTCTGCGTTGATTACCGCCCCTCGAATGCAGCCACCGCCAAGAACAAGTACCCGTTGCCCGGATCGACTCTCCTGCTTGATCACCGATCGCGCGAGTATTTTCCAAGATTGATCCGAGGCTCGGCTACCATCGATCAAGATCCGAACCGAGGACATCCCAAGATCGCTTTCTCCACTAGATACGGGCTCTACGAGTATACCGTGATGTCGTTCGGCCTCACGAACGCGCCGGCGTACTTTATGTACCTGATGAACTCCATATTTATGGAAGAGCTGGATTCTTTTGTCGTCATCTTCATCGATGATATTCTGATATATTCAGCCAGTGAAGAAGAGCACGCCAGACACCTTCGCATTGTTCTCGGGCGACTCAGGGAGCACCGCCTGTATGCGAAATTCAGTAAGTGCGAGTTCTGGCTGAGGGAAGTGTCATTCTTGGGACACGTCCTTTCTGAGCGAGGCGTAGCAGTTGACCCGAGCAAGGTACAGGATGTACTCAAGTGGGAGCAGCCCAAGACTATCACGGACATTCGCAGTTTTCTTGGACTGGCTGGGTATTATCGCCGTTTCATCCAAGACTTCTCAAAGATTGCGAAGCCGATGACTGAGCTGCTCAAGAAGGGAGTTGAGTTCAGATGGTCAGCGGATCATGCGAGCGCCTTCGACGCCGAAGCAACGCGTCGACTACGGCCTCGCCCTCACTCGGTAGGATATCCACCGTCCTTTTGAGGTGTATTGCGATGCGTCAGGCATTGGGCTCGGCTGTGTGCTTATGCAAGGAGGCCGAGTCGTTGCCTATGCATCTCGGCAGTTGAAGCATCACGAGGAGCACTACCCAACCCACGATTTGGAGCTTGCAGCAGTGGTGCATGCCTTGAAGATCTGGCGCCACTATCTCTTGGGGAACAAGTACAACATTTATACTGATCATAAGAGTCTCAAGTACATCTTCACTCAGGCAGATCTGAATATGAGGCAGCGGAGATGGCTTGAGCTGATCAAAGACTACAGTCTGGAGGTACACTACCACCCGGGGAAGGCGAATATGGTAGCTGACGCGTTGACTCGTAAGGCTCAATGCAACTGCTTTACTCTCCAGTCCCCGAGTGTCTCCCTTTCTGCCGAATTCCAGAAACTCGGCTTGTAGATGGGTGAGCAGGGATTCATAGCTAATATCGAGTTGAGATCTACATTACTCGATCAGATTCGAGAGGCACAGACGAAGGATGAAGAAGTTGCCCAAATCCGGAATAAATTGAATTTGGGGCAAGCTGCTGAGTTTCACCTGGATGATCGGGGAACCTTGTGGTTCAGCGACCGCATAGTTGTCCCTAAAGACCAGGAGTTGAAGTGAAGGATTCTCGATGAGGCGCATAACTCCTTGCTTACCATTCACCCGGGCAGCAGCAAGATGTATCACGACCTGAGACGGCAGTTTTGGTGGGCTCGCATGAAGCGCGAAGTCGCTCGCTATGTGTCTGAGTGCGACGTCTGCAAGCGGGTGAAGGCCGAACACCTCAAGCCAGCCGGTACTCTCCAAATTTCTTCCTATTCCAGTTTGGAAGTGGGAGGATGTTACCATGGATTTCATTATCGCCTGGCCGACCACTTCCTCGTGCCATGACTCAATCTGGGTGATCGTCGATCGATCGACGAAGTCCGCGCACTTTTCTCGGGTCAGTCTGACTACTTTTTCGACCAAGAGATATGCAGAGCTATATATCTCTCGGATCGTGTGTCTCCATGGAGTACCGAAGCGGATAGTGTCAGATCGAGGCTCTCAGTTTGTCTCTCGGTTCTGGAGAAGCTTACATGAAGCTTTGGGCACGAAGTTGCTCCTGATTCAAAGCATACCACCCTCAGACTGACGGTCGGACTGAGAGGGTCAATCAGATCCTCGAGGACATGTTGAGGGCCTGCGTCCTATCCTACGGGAAGAAGTGGGGAGAATGTCTCCCGTACGCCGAGTTTGCGTACAACAACAGCTACCAAACCAGTATCCAGATGTCTCCATTCGAGGCACTTTATGGACGCAGTTGTCGAGCGCCGCTGAATTGGTCAGAAAGTGGAGAACGCTCCTTGATTGGGCCTGAGTTAGTTGTGGAGGCGAAAGAAAACGTCAGGACTATCCAGGAAAATCTGAGGATAGCGCGGTCGCGACAGAAGAGTTACGCTGATCGCCGTAGGAGACCCCTCTCCTTCGACACTGGCGACTTCGTCTACCTGAAGGTTTCTCCTCTCCGTGGCACCCGTCGATTCGGAGTTAAAGGAAAGCTGGCACCTCGCTACGTAGGGCCGTTCAAGATCCTTGGAAAGCGCGGCCAAGTAGCATATCAGCTAGAGCTTCCTCCTTCGCTCGGAATGGTTCACGACGTGTTTCACGTCTCCCAGCTGAAGAAGTGTGTTCGTACTCCCTTCGAGCAGATTGCAGTGGATGAACTCGAGGTTCAGCCTGAACCGGATCTGTCCTATCCAGAGCATCCAATTCGGGTTTTGGAAGAAGCGGAACGCAAGACTCGACGGAGAACTCTCAAGTTCTATAAAATTCAGTGGAGTAATCATACTGAGGATGAGGCTACTTGGGAGCCCGAAGATCGTCTAAAGACCGAGTACCCTGAATTCTTCGATGCCATGTAAGTGCGAGCGTACAATTCCCAAGGTTTAGAGCATGTCCGTTAGGGTCCTAACCCGTGTATGCGTTTGTTCTGAATCTCGGGGCGAGATTCCCTTAAGGGGGGAGGGTTTGTCAAGGCCCCAAGTTCCAAAGGTTCTGGGACATCCGGAGTATCCGGATCAGCATCCGGAGTGTCCGGATACAACCCGGAATGTCCGGATAAATGTCCGGAGTATCCGGATTGGGCTGACCGAACGCCTCAGCCCGGAGTGTCCGGACCAAACGTCCGGAGTGTCCGGGTTAGTGTTACCGAAGACCCCAACCCGGAGTCTCCGGGTTAGCGTCCGGAGAGTCCGGTATTTGCGAGGGTTTAGTATAAAAGTCCCATTTCGTGGCTCCCCTCCATTCTTTCTCCTCCATGTTATTTTCCCACTCCTTGGTGCTACTCCCCTCCACCCTAGCTTCACTCCGGTGAGCTTCCCACCGGCCGGTGGCCCTCCGTGGCTCCTCCCCGGCGACTCCTCCATCCCCGGGAACTCCTCCTCACGCCGACTTCTCCTTCCCCCACCCGGCATTGTTCTCCTCCATCATCCTTGGAGGTAGGTCTTTCTCTTGGGGGTTGATTCGTGGGATTCTTGGGTTCTAAGACTATCCATGGTGGGTTAGGGTTTAGGTTTGGATTGGGAGTTTGGATTTGGATCTTGAGCTCTAGGGTTTTGGGTGTAGTGATTCTAGGGTTGGTTGGGGCTTGGATTAAATGAATGTGGGTACTAGTGAGGTAGATCGGATAGTGGAAATGACGATCCGATGGTCGTTTGGAGTTGGCTAGTGATTTCATAGATTAGTGTCGTTCCTCGTGGAGTTGGGTTAGCTATAAGCTTCTCCGGCCTCGCCGCGTGTAGGAATGTCATAGATCGGGTCCCCGCGGTGCCGTGGGACTTGGCGGCACCTCGGTCCGTTGAGTAGTAGGGTGAGATGCGCCAGGTTCGGAGTGTCCGGACACCCAGTCCGGAGTATCCACCCTAGTCCGGAGAGTCCGGACAGAAACACCCGGAGTATCCGGCTTGTCCGGAGAGTCCGGATACAAAACCCGGACTGTCCGGGTTAGGCTATTCTGTCCGGTTTCGTTAACCTGTTCGGTCGCGTTGTTTCGTCGGGGTTTTTCCTTATGTGTTCATTTCATTGGCATGGCATGCATCTCATTATGCATTGTACTCGTGTAGAGAGCGATCCCGCGGGACTTGACGCCGCGGTGACCGAGGGTGCGACCGGAGAGCCAGTTACTGCCGACCTACAAGCAGAAGAACAAGGCAAGCACCTAAGCATATTTACCCCATTATATGATTTTATCTTAGAGAATTAAATTGCTTATTTGGTCGATTAAGTATGCATTAGGAGTTGAATGGTGGGAACAGTATTAAAACCTATTTGCTGCACATACACTCCTTGAAAATTGTGGAACACTTCCTTCGGAACCAAAATATGGGTAATTATAACGAGTCTACGCTTAGTTTTGCTTAGATGTTGGGTTGGGCCAAGTGGGGAATGGTTCTCCCGCTTGTGATTATTAACAATTGTTTCACTTCACACATGATGGGTTGGAATGGATGTGATTGTGAGTTGGAATTGTTAAAATGTGGACCGGGCGGGGAGTTGGTTCATTTGGGTATGGAGACTCAAATGTGTAGCCCCGCCTGTGTCAGTTAAGGACCGATCCGTAAGTGGAATAAGATCGAGCACACCCCGGTTGGTCGCATGCCCGATTATGGTACGGTAAGCCACTCTTTCTCTCATACGGAATCGATGGACCGTAACTTCCTGTGGTTGGACGTGGTTGAGGGCGAGGCTTAGGCCGACTCTTGAGCGCCAAGCTGGGCTTGGGCGGCTCGAGGGGGTGCTAGGTTTTCGGACCGCAGGAGGACGCTTCAGCGATTGGGTATGATTGGGAGGGGGTTGACACTAGGCCCTTCTGGTAAGTGTCGTGCGATCAATGCTTCCCTGCAGGGTTAATTAAGCGATTCGAATTGCCGCGCTCTCGGATATGAGCAAGCTTGATCCGAACTTCTTCTGCGTAGTAAACAACTTGAACTTGTAGCTCGTCGTTGGACTTGAGCTTTAAATGGTTATGTATTGCTTTACTTTAATTGTTGTTACTTTTAACCTCACACTAGAAGTAAGTGCGGTCTATAACTGCTTTAAATGTGTAATTGGTCTAATGGTTGCACTTATATTACAAATGTTAATGCTTTTCCGCACCTTTACCCTAAGCTTACTCCTTGCTACGACTAAATGCATAATCCTTTGGAGTCGGTCATATATGGACCCCCGGGTAAGTCTTGAGAGTACCTTTTGTACTCATGCTTCTGCTTTGTGGTTTTCAGGTGAGGATCAGGTGGGTGGATGCGAGTTCTGCCCGTACTGTCTCTCGGTGACTGGGCGGGGCACCGAGTAGAGGCTTAGCTCGTCGTTGTCTGCGCCCGGGAGTGTTCAGGGGCAGAACACTTCCGGAGATGTCTTATTTTGCTTAATATGGTGGTTGATCTTTTGTTGTATAGATAGATGCGATTCGATGGGCTTTTGGATTTGAAAAATGGATGGTCGTGTGTATGTCGGGCTCCGTATGCGTTTTCTTTGACTGTTGATACTACTGTGGTGCTGTGGTTGTCGCTTTTACTTTCCATATATATGTGTCAACTGCTGTTTTTCTTGTCTGCTGAGTGGATGTCCGTATTTTCTAGGAAGGTCATGCCGATTTTTTCTTGTTTTTCATGGCTTGGTTGATTTTCGGGTTTTGGCTAGTCGTAGGGCTTTGTGGGTTGTTTTCCGTTTGGTTGGTGGTTTGTCGGGTTCGTCTTTGTGCCGTGTGTTTCCGCTTGCGTGTGGTTTGGAAGGTTTCGGGTTCGTTGCCCCCTTTGTGCAAATTGAATTGATAACGGCATTGGAAACCGGTATGTGGGGATCCTGGGCGTGTTTCGGGTCGCATACCGGGGGAATACCGGGATGGTTGTCGAATTGTTAGGATGTTTCTTGGAGTTGTCTCGATTGGGCTTGGGTGTTAGCACTGAGATCACCTTCGGTGATTCGTTGCTAGGATCCAAATCCGATGGGAGTGACTGTTCATCCAACAACTCGAGGACGATCTGGGCGGCTCCTCACAGGGCCTGAACGTCGGCCGCCACGGAAGCTTGGGGCCGGGCACTTTCCGAACATCCTCAAGCGGTAGCCCCATAATTTGGGGTCAATTGCTGGTCACTGCTTCTTAGCGTGATTGGGTACCGTGGGAGGATTTTCACTAAACCGGTCTTGAGAATGCGCTCCATGAGAGTCTGAAGCAGTGCGCCGTAAACGGGCACAGGCATTACTCTATATGACCAAGGTACGCCCCATGAGGGTCAGCTGAGCGACAAGCCAGTTGCCGCGCACCGTAAACGGGCGCGGGTACCACTCGGCCACGAGCCAAAAAGACTACGTTATGCCCCACGAGGGCCAGCCGAGCGACAAGCCGGTTGCCGCGCACCGTGAACGGGCGCGGGTACCACTCGGCCACGAGCCAAAAAGACTACGGTATGCCCCATGAGGGCCAGCCGAGCGACAAGCCGGTTGCCGCGCACCGTGAACGGGCGCGGGTACCACTCGGCCACGAGCCAAAAGACTACGGTATGCCCCCTAAGGGCCAGCTGAGTGACAAGCCGGTTGCGCAAGACCTTAAGCAAGCGCGGGTACCACTCGACCCACGAGCCAAAGACTACGGTATGCCCCATGAGGGCGGTGGCGACAAGCCGGTTGCCGCGCACCTTAAACGGGCGCGGGTACCACTCGGCCACGAGCCAACCAACCACGTTGGCTTCACATTACAAGTTCTTTACGATCTTTTTTCCCGTATAATCTTTATGACAGGATAAGAGACGGAAATCCGATGCTAAAGCACTTGGGGGCTGCTGTGGGATGTCTGAGATAGGGGTCCCGCAAGTGGGGCCTATACCCGACTGGGCTAGACGGGCGGAGTAGTAGGCCCAAAGCCCGGAAGCGCCACGACGGGCCCGGAGGAGGTTTCGACTTGTTCCCCAAGGCAACTCCCGATTCTTCGGGGAAGCTTTGCGCCACACCCAAACAACCCACCAAAAACGAAGCATGCAGCCTGACACTCGCAGAGCCTGCAGACGCTGGAACCTGACAGGGCGGCAGGCGTGGGTCGGGGAAAGCACAACCACCTCTCCAAGACGTAGTGCGCCATAGCCGATGAAGACAAAATATGTGTTGGTGAGGCCACCATGTGGAGGGCCCGGTGGCGCCCATCTGTCATGTACCCTTCCCCCAGTATATAAGGGGAGGAGGGAGAAACAAAAAGAGAGGAGGCTCATATATCCAAGAACATAGGACTAGGGTATTATCTCCTCCGAGAGAGCCCAAACCTGTCTAAACCCTGACTGCCCTCGCATCCTGTGTTACCATCAAGCTCAGATCCCGCACAAATCCCCTAGAAACACAAATCTCATTACCGGCAAAACCGATCGTTGACAGTTGGCGCGCCAGGTGGGGGCTTGTGTTAAGATCTTCGTCAAGCTTGATGGCTGCGATGAGCGGAGTCTCCACAGTCTTCTTCCCGGGTCAGGTCTTCCGTTTCGGAAGCCTGACCTTCATCTCCAACGACCTCGGGAACCTTTCCCTCTCTAAAGGGACCGTGCTGTAGCACGGTGAGGTTTTTGGTGGCCCATCGTCGCAACTTCCACGCCGATCGGGGGGTCCCCCTGTCTCGCGCTCTAAAGTGCCGAGTAGGGGACCGAAGGCCCGGTCTGGCCAGGGAGTCGGACCCAAGGACGCCGAGGTACGAATGGTGGGGGTTCTCGCCGCCAAACCACTCGGCATCTCTGAGCGCCTGGAGTTATCCTCTTCAGGCTCACCCAGCTCAGCGGCCGAGTCAGAAGAAAGCCTAGAGAGCTGCTGGAATTTCCGTAGAGTCTGCGTAATCGAGGGCTCGCGGGCGGATTCGCAGCAGTGCCTTGACACTTCGGCCGCCGCTGACATGGAAGGTGGCCGAGCAACTGAACCTGACGCGCGGGCGCGTACTCTGCTAGGACTGCGCACGGGCTGTCAATGAAGACATTCTGCAAGCTAAGATGGGGGACCAATCTATTTTCCGTACCCCACAGTAGAATATCGTCGCCTCCAAGACACTCCTGGATACCCTGAGCCCTATGCTGGGCGCGGGTGATCCAGTCGCCCCGATCGTGGCCCAAGTAAAGGCCATGGTGACGGCGGTAGCTATCCAGCAAGCCCAGACCGACCAGCCAGCAAAGGAGCTGTCACGTGGTCCGGCGAGGACCCAGACGGCCAGCAGCCGGTCAGGTCGGGAAGCCCGCCAGACGCATCATGTTCCACCCCGCGGAGACGACTTGCGATATAGCATCAACCGCGACCTCCGTTCAGACCTCGACGCCAGGCGCCGCGACCGAGAAAGGGAGGAACAACGTCGCCATGCCGATGAGTATGAACGCTACGGCATCCTTCCACGAGATCGCGAAGCACGTTAAGCGTGATCCCATCCGCGTCGATCACCGCCCGGAGGTTGTCGCGGGGTCATTGAAGGGGTTCGCGCGTTTACCCATCACCTACGCCAAGTGGTTTGGCCTGATGGGTTTAATCCTAAAGGCATCACTAGGTTTGACGGTGAGAGGGACCCGGAGGCTTGGCTACAGGTATACGCTCTGCGGTCGAGGTCGCCAGGGGATCAGAAAGTAATGGCAAACTACTTACCGGTTACCCTCTCGCCCCTGGCTCAAGCATGGCTCACTGGACTCCCAGCGAACTCTATAGATTCCTAGGGAGATCTGTGTGAGCAGTTCATTTCAAATTTCCAAGGCACTTACGAGCGCCCAGGCACCCCTTGGGACCTATATCAGCTACACCAAAGGAGGAACGAATCCCTCCGGGAGTTCGTCAAGCGCTTCATGCATAGAAAAAGCACCGTTCGGGATGTCACGGATGCGATTGTGATAGCTGCCTTCCAGAAGGGAGTCAGCGACCCCGATCTCATCAAGAAGATGTCTCGGAAGCCACCAACGTCGGTCCGTGAGCTGTTCGCCCTAGCGGACCGTTACGCTTCAGCCTCCGAGGCTTTGGCGGAACGGTGTGACGAGGGGAAGGATCAGGCTGAACCCCCCCGGCGGAAGGAAAAGAAGCGCAAGGGCGGAGAGCTAGTGGCAATCGCTGCACCAACTCACCCTCGCGCCCTCAAAGAAGATGGGTATGACAAGGTGATGAACTCGCTTTGCCCCTTCCATCCGAAGGGGAGACATGCCGACAAGGACTGCTTCACTCTGAAGAGATTCACCCGCGAGAGCAAGAAGCAGGCTGGACAAGGTCATAGTGGACACGCCGCCGACAAGCCACCTCCCCCCGAAGCCGAGGAGGACTATCAGGAAGTCGATCTCGAGCTCAACTACATATTCGGGGGCTCAGCTGCATATGAGTCCAAGCGGAAGCAAAAGCTCACCGCCCGGGACATCTACGCAGTGGAGCCGGAGACCCCCCAATATGTACGGTGGTCCGAGGTCGCGCTAACTTACGACCGCTCGGATCACCCAGATCATGTCCCATTCCCCGGCAGGTATCCTCTTGTCTTGGAGAGGAGGATTGCGAGAAGACTTCGTTTATCACCCCATTCGGAGCATATTGCTACATCACCATGCCGTTTGGGCTGAAGAATGCTGGCGCAACTTATCGGTAGCGATACGGTGTTTTCACCATCAGCTCGGACGCAATGTGGAAGCATATGTGGATGATATAGTGGTTAAAACCAAGACAGAAGACAGCCTCACCTCCGATCTGGCCGAGACATTCACAAGTCTGAGGGCGTTCCAGAAGAGGCTAAACCCTGAGAAGTGCGTTTTCGGAGTTTCCTCCGGGAAACTACTCGGGTTCATTGTCTCTCATCGTGGGATCGAACCAAACCCGGAGATGGCCCCGCTTGCCAGCCAAAAAGATGTCCAAAAGCTTACTGGCTGCATGGTAGCGCTTGGCAGGTTTATCTCCCGGTTGGGAGTTCGGGGGATGCCTTTCTTCAAGCTCCTCAAGAAACAGGACCGCTTTGAATGGACGGCAGAGGCACAGCAAGCCTTTGAAGAACTCAAGGTGTTCCTCTCCACCCCTCCGATTCTAGTCTCGCCGGTGCCAGGTGAACCTCTCCTGCTCTACATAGCGGCAACAACTCATGTAGTCAGCGCCGTGATAGTTGTGGAGCGGGAAGAATCTGGACACCGCTTCGGCGTGCAGCGCCCGGTTTACTTTGTCAGCGAAGTGCTGGGCGAATCCAAGGCGCGATATCCTCAGATTCAGAAGCTGCTGTACGCGATTTTGATCTCGTTGCGGAAGTTGAAGCATTATTTCCAAGGACACTCGATTTCAGTAGTGACTTCTTTCCCCGTGGGAGAGGTCCTCCATAATCGAGAAGCTACTGGAAGAATTTCAAAGTGGGCAGCCGAGCTTGGAGCTTTCGACGTCTCGTTCAAGCCGCGCACCACCGTCAAGTCCCAGGCTTTGGCCGACTTTACGGCCGAGTGGACCGAATCCCAGGCCCCCCGCACGAAAGAAGAGCCAGAGTATTGGACCATGCACTTCGATGGATCTCTCATGCTTGGTGGAGCAGGGGCGGGAATTCTCCTTGTCTCGCCGAAGGGCGACAGGTTGAAGTACGTCTTTCGGATTCACTTCCCAGCCTCGAACAATGCCGCAGAGTACGAGGCTCTCATCCATGGGCTCCGCATCGCCACATCGCTCGGAATCCGACGACTGGCGGTTCGTGGTGACTCCCAGTTGGTGGTGAGCCAAGTACAGAAGGATTGGTCGTGCGTCGATCAGACTATGACGGCGTATTGCCAGCAAGTCCGAGAATTGGAAGGCAAGTTTGACGGTCTGGAGCTGGTCCATGTCCTCCGCCGCAATAATGAGGCAGCCGACGAATTGGCCAAGATGGGAGCCAGTCGGGTCGAGGTTCTGAGTGATATCTTCGCCCAGGATCTTTACGAACCAACCGTCGCAAAACAACAGGAGCCGAGCAAAGATCCTGAGGCCGGAGTCCTGCTCATTAATCCCAACTGGACGGCCCCATACCTTGATTATCTCCTGAAGGACAAACTTCCATAAGCAACCGCTCTGGCAGAGCACATCTCCCGACAAGCCAAATCCTACGTGGTGGTTGGCGAGGAGCTCTTTCGCAAGAGCACGTCAGATGTCCTCAGGCGGTGCATTTCGGAACAAGTGGGAAGAGATCTGCTCCAAGAAATCCACTCGGGGAAGTGTGGCCATCACATGGCGTCAAGCGCCTTGGTTGGGAAAGCCTACCACCAGGGCTTCTTCTGGCCTACGGCAGTGACGGATGCTAAGGAGATCGTTTGAATTTGCGAGGGCTGCCAGTTCTATGCAAGGCAGACACACTTGCCGGCGCAGGAGCTGCAAACTATCCCCATCTCTTGGCCCTTCGCGGTCTGGGGGCTCGACTTAGTGGGCCCACTCAAGAAGGCTCAAGGTGGCTTCGCCTACCTTTTCGTAGCTATTGACAAGTTCACCAAGTGGATCGAAGCTAAACCAGTCGCCACTATCACTGCGGTTAAGGCCAAGGAGTTCTTCCAGGATATCGTGGTTAGATTCGGGGTGCCCAACCGGATCATCACGGACAATGGCACCCAATTCAGGAGTGAAGAATTTCAAGAATGGTGCGAAGGCGTCGGGATCAAGATCTGCTTCGCCTCGGTGGCTCATCCACGAAGCAATGGGCAGGTGGAGCGGGCTAATGGCCTGGTCCTCCAGGGCCTCAAGGCCAGGATCTTCGATCGCCTCAAACCATACGCTGCCCGATGGGTGAAGGAGTTACCGTCGGTACTCTGGGACTCAGAACCACCCCGGTAGCAACTTGCCAAACACCCTTTTTCCTAGTCTACGGCGCAGAGGCGGTTCTGCCGACCGAACTAGGATTTGAATCCACGAGGGTTCGGAATTACAAGGAGGCCGAGTCCGAGGAGAGCCGAATGGTGGAGCTTGATCAACTCGAGGAGGCTCGGAACGTTGCAGCCATCCAGTCGGCCAAGTACCTCCAGGGACTTCGACGTTACCATTCTCGCAATGTCGCGGCGAGTCTTTTCAAAAGGAGATCTGGTCCTCAGGAGGAACCAGAAAAGTGAGCACAAGCTCTCTCCAATTTGGGAAGGACCGTACATTGTGGAGGAGACGGTCCAGCCGGGTGCTTATCGACTCAGACGTGAAGATGGCGAGGCTTTGGCGAATACTTGGAACGCCGAACAGCTCCGTCGCTTCTACGCATAAGTTATGTACCCGACTCTCACATGCTAAATAAAATGGTGATCCGTTTCATGTTCTGAACTTCTACTGTGTAATGCTAGCCCCGAGTGGTTATTACCCAACTAGTGTAGCACCTAACCACAGTCGCCAGGTGCAAAACGCACGGAAATAAAGACCGCAATAAGCGGACAACTCCGGCGGTTTATACCAGCGCGCGAAGCGGGAAGGGTAGAGCCTGAAAGCACTAACCACTCGGGGACTACAATTTGCAGCGCCAGAATTTAACCGAGATTCGCCTAGTCGTGGGTTTCTAGCTGTCAAAAGCTCGAGCCTCAACGCCTCATTGCTGGCACTGGAGCAACTGACTAGATCGGTTGATTAGGCGGAACCTTAAACTCGGGATAATTATGATGGCACGGACTGGGCAAGATTTCATATTTTGTTCCATAATATTAATAATTTACATTACTGACTTTCTTTTTCATTTTCTCACGCTAAAAAAAGGGGGGGAGGGGCGTCTCCTGCCGCCAATCCTGCTGCTGCTGCTGGTGGTGCTGCTTCTGCCGCTGGGAGGCCCGGGGGCGGGATCGTCGAGATCAGACACGACTCGCGCGACCCAAAGCCGCCAGAATCTCGTCCTCAATCACCCACAGGGGTGGTATAAGGCGGACGAGGGCCCTGGCGGCTAGGTCGTCGCGGCGTTCGCGCCCAACCATCTCGATGATGATCTCGGCCACCTCGTGGAGCCCCGGTGCAGCCTCTAGCAAGATGGCCACGGCGGCGGCGTCCCTCGCGGCCCCCTCCTCTTCTTCTGCCTCCAGGATAGCAAAATCGTGCTCCTCCCAGAATTCGGCCTCCTCCCAGCTGTAGAGCAGCCCAAAGCATCGCTGGCGAAAGAACGCCGCGTATGGGCCAATGAACCTCCTCATGTTAGACATGGAAGGAAGCTGGAAGAGGAAGAAGAGGGAGGAGACGAGAGGAAATGGGCGATCGCTCATCAGCGGTGACACCCTATTTATAAACCATCCCAGCCCCGAAAATCGAAGCGTCTCCAAAGGCAATCAAACGCGCCACCCCGCAATCAATGAAGCGCAAAAAACAAAGCGGATGCGCGAATACCAAAGAAGATCAGCACATCGAAAAAAATTAAGAGACATTTCGCCAGACACGTGTCACGAGCAGTTCAAGTTAATTTGGCTTTCCGCTCACTTCGCCCAGTTAAGCGAGAAGTCTGGGGGCTGCGAGCTGGGAGGCGACAATACAAACCTGGGGGCTGAACCACTCAGCCTCTCTGAAAAGCATGTCCGGGGCGAGAAGGCCACGGGCCAAGGCCCTGGCGCTTGGGAGCCATACCAGTCGGCTGAAGGCCATCCAGAGGCGCAACGGGGGCCAAAAGGTCGTGGCCACAACGTAAGTCCCGACGCTCGAGAGCTGCACTCCAGCCTCTCGGAAAAGCGTGTCCGGGCGAAAAGGCCGTGGGCCAAGACCCTGGCGCATGGAAGCCATACCAGACGACTGAAAGCCACCCAGAAAGGCGCAACAGGGGACAAAAGGCCGTGGGCCTATATTCTAGCAACTCAGACAAGGGGGAAAGAGTAAAAGAGGTCTGGAGCCCACTTAGCAGAGGACAATACAGACAAATTATATTCAAGTGAAAAAATACAACGTTTCAAACAAGGAGGGGAGGGCCAGCACTCGGCATTAAGGTTCACATCGAAATCAGAATTCAAGATTCTCTAACAAGGCTTGCGATGTACCAGAGACCTCTTCGAGGAGCGCGTTGGCTTTGTCTTCATCACAGGCAAAACCCTCTTTCACAGCTTCAAGGTCAACTCTCGGATAATGAGACTTGACCACCGCCAACGCCTGGTTCGCACTCATGGTCGCGGACTCCTTGGCATAAGCTCTGATCCTATCGGCTCCTCCAGAGAGAAGCGGAACAGTGTCGTCCCCCTGGCCCGGCTCAGCTCCTTCAATACGCAGAAGGTGCAGAACTGGCTCGCAGGCGACGCGCAGCTCAGTCCGGCTCCGTTCGGCAGTGGTCATCTTCGCCTTGCATTCTGCACCAAAGCCGAACTACCATCAGAAAACACACCCGACACCAAGTACATTCAATCCAAGTCAAAGAAATTTACCCTTCAGCTCCCGTTGTATCCTCTCCAAGCCGACTCGAGCTTCGAGGTCAAAACTTTCTAAAGCTTCCAGTCGGGCTCTCAGCTCAGCAATGGTCGAATCGCGCTCTAAAACACAAGAGCGTCATCCTCCTTCCCAACTGTCCAAAAAGATGTCCAAACCGAGTCTAGGGGAGAATCTCACCTTCGAGCGCATGCTCAAGCTTCGCCTTCTCCTCCCGGATCGTCATACACTGGGCCTCAAGCCCGTGGACCTCCTTCCATCTTTCGCTGCTGATCTCGTTGAGCTTGTCCTGATACTTCTGGTGCTCCTTGAGCTTCGGGAGCACCTTCCGAAAAAACTACGACCTCTGCTCCGAGCGCTCCCCCATGTCCTAGGTAACAGGGCAGAATCTCAGGGGGAGGCCAGGCAAATGTGATCAAGAAAGACAAGAAACACACCCTGACGAGCGTGCTACACCTGACGGTGAGCTCGTAAAGCTCCGTCCGAGCCGCTCTCTCCGTCTCTTCGTCTCTTCCATCCCGTTCCAGTCGGAACCCCCCTCCCACCATACGGTCCGATTCGGGGCTTGGCGGAGGACCGAGCGGCGGTGGCTCGATGTACCTCCTCCACTTCGGGAGGCGGTGCGGGTCAAGCTTCGTCGGCGGCCGGACCACCCGATGGTTCAACGGTCAGACGCCCGGCACCAGGTGGCGACGCCCGATGGCCGACGGGGAGGGTGACTGGCCGACGCGGGGTCCCCTTGAGAAGCCGGTGCACTGGGGCTCCTTTTCAGAGACCCCTCCACCGGGCGTCCATAGTAGGAGTCCTGAAGCGGCAAAAGGAAAACATCTCGGCCGCAGGTAATAACAAAAGACGAGGATTGCCCAAAGAATACCTCCTGGATTTCATGAATTTCATCCAGTGTCTCATCCGAGTCCCAAAGACCACACGGAGGGGAACCAAACCCACTACCGGCCGGGGCTACCCTCGAGACAGAAGGTGTGGCTCTGCGCTCGTGATCCGGCATTTGGAGGTCGAAGGCCGGTGACGAAAGGCAGCGACTTCCTCCGCCGATTCAGACGCAGCTCATCGGTACGAGGTGTCACCGCCGCTTGGCACGAGCATTCCTCGGCCGAGAGAGGCCGACGACCGGCGTCGAGAGAAGAAGGACGCGTTCTGAAAAGGAACGATCGCACCCTGTCGAGAATCACACATCAGGCAAAAATCATGGTACGTCTTTCGAGAGAGTGGTGCACTCACGGGAGGGAGGCCTCGCCGCGAAAATTTGTGAGGGCAGCCCCTGTTGGTGATCACGCAGTGCAGGCACGAAGAGGTCAACTACCCGCGCCGCCAATGCATCTTTCGACAAGGGCGTGTCCGTCTCCCGGTGGGATCACGAGACCCGCCCGTCTTGGAACCCCAAATGGATTCTCTCCTTTAAGGGCTGCACCCGGCGCTTCACAAAGCTGATCGCGATCCCGGGGCCCGTCAGCCCTCGGTTCTTCAGATCGTTAATCCATGCCAGAAGCTCGGAGACTCGGTCCAAACCGCCGCCATCCGGGGCATCGCTCCAGCATTGGGAAGCTTTAGGGGCGCGGCCAGCGAAAGGTGCGAGAAAAGGGTCAACATTGGCATAATAGAACTACTCCCGCCTCCAACCTTTGAGGGAGGTCTTGAGGGGGATGACGAAGTACTGTTTCTTCAAGCCCTCTCGCAGCTGGAGCCCGGCACCCCCAATGACGCTGGGAGCAGCCCGGTTCGGATGAGGTTTGAGCAAGAAGAGGGAGCGGAACAAGTCAAAATGAGGACGTATCCCAAGATACGCCTCGCAAAGCTGAACGAAGATAGTAATGTGAAGAATGGAGTTGGGATTCAAATTGATCAGCTCGATTTCGTAAAAGTGAAGGAGCCCTCGGAAGAAGGTGCTCCCAGGAACGCTAAATCCTTGCCAGAAGAAGGACTCGAATACCACAATCTCATTCTCTAGAGGTGTGGGGTAAGGGTCACCTACGGCGGGACGGGCGGAGATCAACTCCAGCGGAGGAAGGACGCCGGCGGCGACCAGTTCCTCCAAGCAGGACATCATGGTGATGGAGGTCTCCCACCCCGCGGTCGCAGGGTCGGCGTTACCCTCCGACGCTGATAAGGATTCCGAAGAAGAAGACATCTCGGTGAAGGAGACCTGGTGGGAGGAACCGCCGAGGGTCTTGGGCGCGAAACTAGAAACCCTAGGTCGCCCAAATTGCCAAAGGAGACTTAAAAATTTCTCAACCGTGGTGGGGGAAGGGCAAAGATATCTTCGCCTAGCAAGTTTTCCCTCATTTATAAGGAATAAGCCTTAATTTTCGCCTTACGGCGGGAAAAGCAAGGGCCTTCGCGCTCGATTCTGGGCCAGATCTAGGGCACGCCCCATGTCGGGCCGATAGCTGAGTTGCGCAAAACGCGACCAGGTGTCAAGTCTGGTTCGAAGTTTGGGATAAAGTGCGCCCCATGATGGGCCTGAACGCCGGCCGCCACGGAAGCTTGGGGCCGGGCACTTTCCGAACATCCTCAAGCGGTATGCCCCATAATTTGGGGTCAATTGCTGGTCACTGCTTCTTAGCGTGATTGGGTACCGTGGGAGGATTTTCACTAAACCGGTCTTGAGAATGCGCTCCATGAGAGTTCTGGCGGTCTTGGCGTAAGCGAACACGAGCATTACTCTATATGACCAAGGTATGCCCCATGAGGTCACCGAGCAACAAGCGATTGCAGCGCCGCGTGAACGGCGCGGGTACCACTCGACCCACGAGCCAAAAGACTACGGTATGCCCCACGAGGGCCAGGTGGCGACAAGCCAGTTGCAGCGCCGTAAGCGGGCGCGGGTACCACTCGACCACGAGCCAAAAGACTACGGTATGCCCCATGAGGGTCGGTGGCGACAAGCCGGTTGCCGCGCGCCGTGAGCGAGCGCTGGTACCACTCGACCACGAGCCAAAAGACTACGGTATGCCCCACGAGGGCCAGGTGGCGACAAGCCGTTGCAGCGCCACCGTAAGCGGTAGCGGTACCACTCGACCACGAGCCAAAGACTACGGTATGCCCCATGAGGGTCGGTGAGCGACAAGCGGTTGCAGCGCCCGTGAGCGAGCGCGGGTACCACTCGACCACAAGCCAAAAGACTACGGTATGCCCCATGAGGGCCACCGAGCGACAAGCCGGTTGCCGCACCTTAAACCAAGCGCGGGTACCATTCGACCACGAGCCAACCAACCACGGTGGCTTCACATTACAAGTTCTTTACGATCTTTTTCCCGTATAATCTTTATGACAGGATAAGAGACGGAAATCCGATCCTAAAGCACTTGGGGGCTCTTGTGGGATGTCTCGAGATAGGGTCCCGCAAGGGGGCCTATACCTGGCCCAGGCTAGGCAGGCGGAGTAGTAGGCCCAAAGCCCGAAGCGCCACGACGGGCCGGAGGAGGTTTTCGACTTGTTCCCCAAGGCAACTCCTGATCCTTCGGGAAGCTTCACGCCACGCCCAAACAACCCGCCAAAAGCGAAGCATGCGACTGACATTCGCGATTACTGCGGCAGACGCTGGAACCTGACAGGGTGGCAGGCGCGGGTCGGGGAAAGCACAACCACCTCTCCAAGACGTAGTGCGCCATAGCCGACGAAGACAAAGTATGTGTAGGTGAGGCCACCATGTGGAGGGCCCGGTGGCGCCCATCTATCATGTTTCCTTCCCCCAGTATATAAGGGGAGGAGGGAGAAACAAGAAAGGGAGGACGCTCATATATCCAAGAACACAGGACTAGGGTATTATCTCCTACGAGAGAGCCCGAACCTGTCTAAACACAGATCGCCCTTGCATCCTGTGTTACCATCAAGCTCAGATCCCGCACAAATCCCCTAGAATCACAAATCTCATTGCCGGCGAAACCGATCGTCGACAGATACCTTTCGGGGTATCACAAGCGGTTCGGCCAACCGCTTATGGTGAGACACCACAAGCGGTTCGAAAGGTGTCCAGGAAGGCTCGGGGGGCCGCCACGTGGGAGATCTTCACAAGCGGTTTGTGTTATAAACCGCTTGTGAAGACTACCTCTCCACAAGCGGTTCGTGTTAAAAACCGCGTGTGGAGGTGCTCTCTCCACAAGCGGTTGGAGATAATAACCGCTTGTGGAGAGGCATTGTTTACTTATATTCAATATATAATATGTTTTTGAGAAGGGTATCAATATGGGTTTTGACATTAAAAATAAATAGAAATATATGGTTTTTGTATACAAAGAAATATATATTAGTCATGCGTACTCATTCAGATAATTAATCACAGATCATTTACACAAAATTACGAACTTAATAGACTAAAAGATGGACAAGTTTGATGGACACATGAAATAATGAGCACTTTTACAAGTTTGATTTACACACAAGCAACTTTTACAAGTTTCAAAGAATAAAAGGGTGAATCTCGAGCTCATTTAATTCTTGCGTGCATCGATGTTTACGTCCTTGGTTGACGTCGATGTCAGTTCACCTGTCCTTATAGAAGGACAATCTCTCCAACCCGCTGTGTGGAACTCGCCGTCAGGGGATACAATCTCGTCGACAATGAAGCCAATGAGTTGTTCTTTGAGTGCTTCAACCCGGTGCGGCGGGATCACATCTTGCAAATCGATGTTGGGCTGACAAAGCGCGAAATTAATAAATCTCTGAGCATGTAATTAAAGTGTAAGTATTAATTGACATGTGCACTCACCTCGGTGTCGCTTATGGGCACATCGTCGTGGGTAATATTTTGCATGTAGTGGCACACATAATAGCCACATAAGTTGTTTCCAGCTGTCTGTTTTAATACTGGAGTGCTTATTTGGACATTGAATCCATTCTCGAAAGCTCCTTGTTGCTTCTTGCGAAACCTTGCGAATGCCCTATGTGACACGTTATTATGAATAACAATTATTAGTGTTCGAATTAGCAAGGTATTTCAATATAATAAGGAAACTATTGTATATATATTTGCTATATAGCTGTTTAGGATGTCAATGATATATTGATATTGTTCCACCGGTCCCCTTTTTGAGTCTTGAACAACGATCTTGCTACTATCAAGCTTGATGACCAAAAGGATCCAGTGAAACTTGTTCATATATTGCGACATATATATAACTAGCTAGCAGTATTATCAATGTCTTGGAAAAGATAAGTTTATTAATGCGTTCTGAGAACACGTAAATATACGTACATGAAGTTGAAGGGCAGAAGTATGTATGGTTTGTAGTGCTGTCCCATGAATGCATCTAGAACGTAATCCTCAAGAGCCTTAGCGTTGTATCGAAAGACGAGCTCATTGACAATCTCTGGGTCGATGAAGCCCACGTTGAATATGTTCTGTTTTCTACATCGTTGTATCTCCATTCTACGTAGAAATGGATAAGTTATTAGAGTTGCACTTCTATGGTACAAGGAAGTAAATGGTAAAGTTATGAGATCGATACTTACAGGCACCAGCAGCTCATGAGAGACACGTTCATGGAGTCGCGATGGTAAAAATTGTATATGTCTTCGAATTCGAGCCATATGGTGTTTTCCCCCAATAGAAATCTTCTTGTCTGACCCGGAGGGGGAACATTTTTCTATGTTGAGCAGACTCTGTCATGTACCATTCATGAAATTATCGCATCTTGGTTGGCAGGTCCTTTATCTTATTAGGGTCAATTAGCTCCCGGCCAAGCTTATATTGCCATTTGACTTCTGCCATTGGGAGATCATCTGATCCTAGAGCAGCAGCTACGGTACTGAGTCCTGCCTCCTTCATGAATCTCTCAAGGTTTTCCTGATCTTGCCGCAGCTGATCTTGATCTCTCTTCTGCTTTGTCGCCGCTGCCTGACCCCGTTTACTCTTCCGTGTAGCCTTTTTTATTGTATGTTCATAGTTAGACGGCACAGGGAGTGGCTTTGCATGGCAGGTCAAGAAGTGTTCCATCACTTTTGGATCAACTTGGACGTTTGGGTCAGCTGACTTCTTTGGTGCGAAGTGTGCTGCCACTTCTTTGGTGACGATCGCGTAATTCTCCTCGTCGGTCTTATCATATACCCTCTTTGGAGGTTCCTTTACCTTTTTCGATCGGCTGGACTGTGCCTTCATGGGAGCAGGTGGAGGAGTATGGCTCCTAGGCTTCTTCCTCGGAGGAGATGGTGGAGGCGTGGTCTGTTGTTGTGGAGGAGGCGACGCTGAAGGAGGCGTCGATTGTTGAGGAGGCGTGGGTTGTCGTTGTGGAGGGGGTGTCGGTTGTCGTTGTGGAGGAGTCGGTTGTTGTTGTGGAGGAGGAGTCGGTTGTCGTTGTGGAGGAGACGAGCTTCCTCCAGCCGGCTCCGATTGCGATACAACTCTTGCCGGAGATGACGCCTCCACGCCATCTGGAAATATGATCAACCTTTTTCGCCAGAGGATGATATTGTGGAGGGCCTGTCCAAGCTTGGTAACATCGTCGCCTCCAGCAATATCGAGTAGTAGTTCTTCAAATCCGCTCGGCACCTCCTCCACTGCGATCTTCGAGTAACCCATGGGTATTGTGTTGCAGTGGAAGGTCTGGCTCGGTGACACCGGCAATGCCATGCCGTAAGCCACCTTGATGGAGAGGTTGCGCGCATCAACGTGTAGCTCACACTGGCGGCGAACCCTTATGTCATCAACGGGATAATGGGCTTGCAAGTCTTCGTCCCCTTGAGGGGCCCCGGTGGACGCGCAGCTGCTTCGCCGCGCTGATGGGCTGATCGTGGCGTCCGGCTGATTGATTGGACCTGCTCCCTGAAGGTTACTGAGAGCCATCTGCACTTGTTGCGCCACTAGGTCTCCAATGCTAGCCTGGGTTGCTCTAAGATCCCGTTCCAATTGGCGCATTTTATTTGATTCTCTTGTTTTGCTTCTCTGGCGGCTCCTGTACGAATGCGTATCCTTGGCAAAACCATACCTCCATGGCATCTTGCCCAAACCTCGTGTCCGTCTCGGGTGCTCTGGGGTTTGGAGGGCATGTGTTAGCTCATCATTCTCCCTGTCTGCCACAAAAGAGCCTGACTGGGACTGCTCGACGGCTTGTACAATTCTCTGGCCAACATCTTGCACAGTTGGTAGCATCACCAAACTGCCATCATCTGCAAGGCTCCCCCTGTGACCCATGAACCAATTGCGCAGGCGCTCTTCCCATAAAGCAGAAGACGGTGTGACATCCTTGGCCAATAATTCTTCTTCTTTCTTCTCCCATTTCGGTACAGCCTTGCGGTAACCACCGGTGCCGAGATGGTGGTGGTATTTCTTCATCTGTGCATTGGTCTTATTCTTCTGACTTGCAGCCTAGCCTTCAGCTGACAGCTTGTACTCCTCGAATGCTTCCCAGTGATCGGCCAGATTAGGAAATTGGTTGAAGTCAGGTCTTTCTCCCTTCAGCACGTACTTTTTGCTGAGAGCCAACTTCCATGACTGAAATGAGAGTGCCATCTTCTTCAAAGTATAATTCTTGGCCTTGTCTCCGAACCCTTGAGGAAATGTGAAATTTTCCAGAATATCTTGCCAGAGGAGGTCCTTGGTAGCTTGAGGAACTTCAGTCCATTTCTTGATGCTAATTGGGATGTGATCCCTTACGTGGTAACCGCAAGCGTTGTTGAACGGCCCAACTGCTGAAAGAGGGGCAATCGGCTTCCCATCATTGCCAATATTGGTAAACACATGCTTTGTGGACGGCTTCTTGTTAGGTCCCCGATTCTTGGATTGGTTGCTCGATGTACCAGGCTTTAAATACACAAACATATATATAACATGTTAGAGTGTATTCTAATAATGAATTGCGATTAATTAACATGCCCACGGGAATTATATTTCATGAGGGAGGTAGGTTTAATTGTTTGTTATTTATTTATTGTTTATTGTTTATTTCATGAGGTTTATTTGTTTGTGGCCTTTCTTTTTTTAAAGTGTTTATATTCTTTATATTCTTTATTCTTTATTGTTTATTTCATGAGGTTTATTGTTTATATTCTTTATTTGTTTATTGTTTCTTTATTGTTTCTTGTTTATTTCATGAGGTTTATTTCAAATAAACACGTAATGTAGTAGAAGACACATCTAAAAATGATCACACAAGTTCAAATAAATAAGTTTATACAGTAGTACTACATTTCAAGTAGTACCATACTATGTCTTTACATATCTTCCTTCGTTATGGTCGTGACGTATGTAAGGAGCATCAACGTCTGTGTCATTCAGGTGGCTTATGTCAACATCCACCGCAAAAGGAGGGAGCTCGTCGAACTAACTATACTATTCCTCATCTGTGACGTCCTCAACTCCGACAATCCTTCGTTTGCCTTGGGGAACCACGTGTCGCTTTGGCTTATTATTATTATCTTTCTGCTTCTTAGGTTTGCTTGACATGTCTATTACATAGAAGACCTATCTCACATCATTTGCAAGGACGAACGGTTCGCGCCTATAGCCGACTTGCGTGAGGTCTACGGTTGTCATGCCGTATCTGTCGACCTTTACGCCGCCTGAAGTCAGTTTAACCCATTGGCACTTAAATAGAGGGACCTTTAAAGGTCCATAATCAAGCTCCCATATCTCTTCTATGAAACCATAATGTGTCCACCTTGCCTTTGTTGTCTTCGGCATCTCTACGGACACCGCTGTTCTGATTGGTGCTCTTGTTATCCTGGGATCTGGTGTAAAATGTGTAACCATTTATCTTCGGCAACTGTTCATTATCTGACCCTTTGAAAAAGATGTAGTTTTGTAACCAAGCGCCGAAAGAATCCATGTGCTTCAGTGTTATTCAATCCTCAGACCTCCCAGGGAATTCACGGTGTATAATACTCTTGTGCTCAACAACATACGGGGCCACCACTGTTGATTGTTTCAAAACCGTGAAATGTGCTTGCTTAAATGTAAGAAGATCATTGCATGCAATTGCTTTCCTTCCTAGTGTCCCTTTTCCCCGTAGCCTCCCCTCATGGCGTGATATAGGGACGCCGATCGGATTTAGATCATTAATGTAATCCACACAAAACTCAATCACCTCCTCTGTCCCATAACCCTCGGCAATGCATCCTTCCAGACGAGAACGGTTACAAACATACTTCTTTAGCACACTCATGTACCTCTCGAAAGGGAACATGTTGTGCAGATACACGGGTCCAAGAATACCTATCTCTTTGACAAGGTGAACAGTGAGATGAACCATAATATCAAAGAACGCAGGAGGAAATATCATCTCAAGATAAACCACACTTTGTACCACGTCATCCTGCAGCTTACTTAGTTTATCTGGGTCGATGATCTTCTGCGAAATCGCGTTGAAAAAAGAACACAGCTTTGTGATTGTCCCCCGTACCCACCCGGGAAGTATACCTCTTATAGCCACTGGGAGCAGCTGTGTCATCAACACAAGACAGTCATGGGATTTCAGGTGTACGATTTTATTCTCTTTCATGTTTATGAGTCTCTTTACATTTGATGAGTATCCGGAAGGGACCTTCACACTATTCAGGCACTCTATCATGCTTTTTTTCTCTTCTTTGCTTAGTGTGTAGCTCGCAGGATGTAGGTAATGTTGTCCTTTTTCTCTCTTTTCCGGATGTAGGTCGTTCCTCAGTTCCAAGAGTTTAAGGTCCTTCTGAGCTTGCAGTGTATCTTTTGATTGGCCGTACATATCTATGTAGCCTAGCAGGTTCAAGCAAACATTCTTCGTGATGTGCATGAAGTCAAGTGAGTGACGAACCTCCAAGACTTCCCAATAAGGCAAGTCCCAAAATAATGATTTCTTCTTCCACATTGGTGTCTGACCATCCTCATTCTGCACAGGTTTGCTTCTAGGACCCTTTCCGAATACTACTTTCAGATTCTTTACCATAGCAAGCACATGCGGCCCACTACGATGCTAAGGCCTAGCACGAAGGTCTAGTTGCCCGTTAAATTTCCTGCACTTCTTCCGCCATGGGTGACTCGTAGGAAGAAACCTACGGTGACCCATGTACACAACCTTTCGAGAGTTTTTCAGGTACATGCTGTCCGTTTCATCTAAGCATTGGATGCAAGCTCTATATCCTTTGATAGTTTGGCCGGATAGGTTACCGAGAGCAGGCCAGTCGTTGATTGTTACAAATAACAATGCACGTAGGGTGAAATACTCCCTTTTGTACTCATCCCATACCTGTGCACCATCCTCCCACAACGTCACAAGATCTTCAACCAATGGTTTCAGGTAGACATCGATGTCATTTCTAGGTTGCTTGGGGCCTTGGATCAACAACGGCATCATGATGTACTTTCGCTTCATGCACAGCCATGGAGGAATGTTATACATGTTGGGGAACGCGGTATGCTACACTAGCACAAATTAAAATTTCTACCGCAAACCAGAAAAGCTACTCGCAAGAAGGGGATCATAGATCTATTACCACTAGACGCGCAGTTGCGGAATCCTTCGCACGTCGTTGTAGTGGATCGTTCTAAGCGTGGATCGTCCTCGCTGCGGATCGTCCTCTCAAGGCCGCAGTAGCAGCAACGTCACCACAGCAGTCCACACGTCCGGGGATGGAACGCCGTGCGTCGGTGTGCAAGCACCGGGTCACTCGGCAGGGGCAACGAGAGGAGGTGGCTAGGGTTTCTTGTGACACTACGGAATAGTGTGACTTTATTTAATGAGAATGTTAAGGTCAAAAACTTTATGAAATATGGTATTGGAGGTTAAAACCATATGGTAGGAGGTTTAATAGCGTTTCCAGGCCGTTTCCGGGAGTTTGGGCCTTTCCGGGGAGTTTTGGGCCTAGGGGGAAGGGTTGTGGGCTTTGGTGGGATGGAGTATGAGTCCATTTAGGATTAGGATTCCTTTTGGGCTGGTTTAAGGGGCTCCCCCTGCACCCTTGCTGCGCCCCACACCTCCCTTGTGCGCCCCCACCCCACCCCCTTGAGCCCTAGCCGCCACCCCCCTCTTCCCCCCCCTTTTGGCCGTGCGCCTCCCCTCCCCTTGCCCATTGGCTCCCCACCTCTCCTCCACCCCTTGCTTCCCTAGGGTAGCCTCCCCACCACTGCACCTCGAGGATCCATCCATTGGAGCGAGGAGCAAGGAGCGAGGAGCGAGGAGCGAGGAGCGAGGAGCGAGGAGCGAGGAGCGAACCGGGAGGAGATCCATTCAGTTTTCGTGCGTCGGGCGAAGGTATGGCCATGGGAATCCTTGGGGTTGGTCTAGGTACTGTTATAAGGATGATTATCAAGTTTTTAGATCAATTGGTGGTGCTGGATTTGATTAGATTAGATGGATTCTTGAGTTGATCACGTTCTCTGTTTCGGACAGCATGAGCAATCGACCTAGGGTTCGATTTTTCGCCAATTTAGATTCCGAATTTGGTTGTACGGATGTTGAAGAAGTTGTAGATAATTTCATTATCTTTCCGTGGATATAAAGAACGTCCAATTCCGATCAGCCGTTTGAAAGTTATGGCTGTTTTACCGAGCGTGTTAAAATCTGTGACGTGATTGGAACAGATCACGGTATTTTGATAATAATGATTCCACAAGTCATTCTATTAGTTTGATAATAAATTGCGTGTGATGATCTTTGATTTAAGGCTTAGCTTGCTTAATGAGAGTTTTATTGTTCGTTTGACACTTGTAGACATTAAGTGCTTGATGATAGTCTTTTATTGTCGTGAAGACTTTAATTTATTGCTGTTTTTAGTTGACTCTCATAATCTATACATTGCTATACTATTGTTGCTCCTTTGAATCATGTTAAAACAAAGGAGATGCTGCCGAAATCTCGGTTTTTAGCATATGCGCCTTTGCTGGAATTTTATGTTTAAATGTGGTATTTAGATGTTGTTTAGCTTATGTTTGGTAGCATTCAGGCATATTAAATGCCGGGGTGTTACAGTTGGTATCAGAGCGTGCTGTAGGTCCTTGGAATGTGTATTTTTAGTGTCATGCTATAGGGTACAACTAAAATGTGATGTGGAATAACTTAGAAACATGGCTTAGGTCTTAACTAAAATTTTGTCATAGGATAGCAACATTAAAACTTGCAAAAGTGGTATAACTAATCTAAAAATTTGACACACAATGGATGCACAGTAGGAAAGGGTATGGGTATTGTTTCTTTACGCTTAAATGTTGTATTTAAGCTTGATGTTGAATGCTTCATTTGATAAAGCATGTTGCTATGTCTATGAGATAAATGATTGAATTGTTCTTGTTGTTGTGATAAAGTGGGGTTTTGGTGCCAAAGGGTTTCGGCCACCTCTCTTATTTCATAGTAAGGGTGAGGTTTGTGGAGTGGCGGTTAAGCGCCATCACCGAAGAACTATTAACCCCTGTAGGAGAAGAGTGCTTACCCTTTACGTCAGAATCGGGTAGTTGGACTGAGTCAAATAGAAAAGTTTGGTGGTGGATTCCTTCGGATGTTCTTTATCGTTCTGTGGTCGGTCTTGGTTGGTTTTCTTGGTTTTAGTTGATGGAAACCAAAAGAAAAGTGTTTGGTATTGGATTTTCGCGGATCATTCCGTATGTGGTGTGTGGTTTTGTCTTCCTTGGTTGAAGACGAAGAAGAAGAGTCTGGTGTTGCGCTTCTTTTGGGCGCCTTTCCAGTTTTGATGCCTAGTTTGTTGATTGCTTTATGGGGAAGAAGCATTTAATTTATTCCTGTGTTTGTCTTTCTCCGAGGTTAAAGGAGTTTTTGCGGAGTTGTACCAGACCTGGCTGTCAGGGCTGAAGTTCTGTGGCTTTGTAGGAGTAAGTGGTGTTTGATTTCGTCATTTTACTGGTTTGAGAAATCATCTTTGAAAGCCCTTCTTGTTTTGTGAAAGTTTGGGGTTTGAGGTCAAGGTTTTATTTGAAATGGATTACTTGATCGCTTGGTTTCCTTTAAGAAAATTGTCTTTCAACCATTTTCCTTTATGGGAGTCTTTAAGATTGAAACGTGTTTTGTAAAATTCCTTTTGAATGACCAAGTTTGGGTTTGTCTCATTGCAATTTTGAGAGTCAAGTTTCCTTATGAATTTGGGATAAGTTTTAAAACTAAAATGCTGCAAACAAAGTAAGTAGTCTTTTGACTGAAATCGTTTGTCCCTAGTAAGAATTGTTGTTTAGCATGTTATGTAGCATGTATCAATGTGGATTATGGGTTGATGTAATGTTAAGTTAATTTGTGAGTTGAAACAATTCAATGTGGTTGTCATCTCTAGCTTGAGAATAAATAGACTACTAGTGTTGTAGTTTACTCTTAGCGAGAATGAGTAAATGTGTTAATGTACATGCTTAGAATCTGTTGCTTTGTTATAAAAATGCTTATGACCCCCGATTATGTTTAAAGTTTTAAACCCTGATGCATAGTCAAAACATTAAGATGATGTAGACTGCTGTTATTGTTAAAGAAACTTTGCTGGTTGTTTAAAGATGCTCTAATCTAAGGGATTAATAGATAAATTTAATCGTGTTGCCTAGTGACTTTAATTTGGAAGTTGATTAGAGTTGCTATTTACGTTGTTGCAAACTACTAGTATATTTTGGAAGTATGCAGTTGTGTCTCTACAATGCTAGTATTGATATCAATTGAGAAGACATAAGACTTATTGTTAATAATGTTGTTAAGGGCAGTGTTAATGCTAGTATTCAATCTATTTTAAATAGTGGGAGTATGTTGTGTGGTGGTAATGTTGTTATCACCTATGTATAGGGTAGCTAAAAGTAATGTTGTTGACTGATGATTATGCCCTTTTGTTGTTATTGATGACTAAGTAGTGGTGGTAACTGTTTAGATTACTCATTGGAAAACCATGGTTAAAATAGAGGAAAATTTTAACATGTTACGATGGAGTGAGCTTTGGATAATTAACATGATAAATGATCTTATCCTTAATGAAAGTATAACTTAGAGTCTCACTTACGAATTCTTCCCTGTGGAGATAATATTTACATGTTGAAGTCGTTGTTTAACTGAATAAGGTTCGGTTGTTGAGACGTGAATATATAGGAGGTATGAAATTTATATGTTGATCTTGCTGAAAGATTTGTTGAAGTACTATGTTTCAAATTTAGAATAAGAAGTAATATGATTTAGTGATCTGTGGGGATCATGTCAATGTAGTCTTGGTTGGGTGCCTTTTTGATAAGCATCATAAACCCTAATTAAAAGTGTTGGGAATGGTAACTAGAGGAAGAATTTGTTGTGAAGCTTTTGGTTTAATTGTGTTGGGGCTTCTCAGGGAGTAAATAGTGATTATTGAAGTCTTTAATGGAAAGCGTAGTGGAGTACTAGAGATGGTTCTTTTTATGCTGAGCTTGTGTTCAAAAGCTTTTGGACTGGTTTGGTTGTTTGCCATTTTGGTTGAAGGGTTTTTGGTCAAGGTGTTCCATATCTTTGTGTTTGTAGTTTCCCTAAAACTCATAGAAATTGGTGCAAATATTTGGTTTTGGCTAATTTGTTTAGTTGGTGCTATGAGTATGGATTTACACCCCAAAAGTTTTTGAGTCGATCGCGCCCTTTCGCGTTCGCACTGAATTTTCTTTGGAATTAATTTTAAAAGGAAGCAGATGGTCATAAAGGGGTTATGTTGGAAACTTTTGAGTTAAGCCCTTGATGTGTAACTCTGTTTGGCTAGAGTTGGAGTCATTTGGAAAATGTGTATGGTGTGCGGATGTTTCACAAGTCTGATTTTTATGAATGTTTCATAAGTGAATTTGGTTAGTGAAGAGTTTTCTTTTGGGATTGAGCTTCCCTCTCTTTTGATAAAATTTATGGCGGCTGTGTGTGCAGATGTTTGACTTTGGAGTCGATGTTCTGTTCCAAAGGGTTGAGTTTGATTTTGCGAGGTTTTGCAAGGTTAGTTTTAAATGGATGATGGGTTTTCACACGATGTGGTGTTATGTTGTTAACGATGTTGCCGTCATAGTCTATATGATTTAGCGCAACCGTCAGTGTTATGTGTATTTCAATCATGTGATACCAAGAAAGAAGTCTTTTGGTGAATGACTTTTCGGTATTGTTGTTATATGATAAATGAATGGTGAAAAGTAAACAAGACATCGTGTATAGATGTTAAATGATAAAAGAGTCGTTGAGCCAGGTCGGTGAGAAAGTCATATATGGAGATATGACTAATCCGGAGTGCTCTTGAAGAATGTGCATTCATGTCATGAAACGAGATTCCCCTTGCTTTCTAGTATGAACAGAAAAGAATGAATAATTTCTGGTGTTGGTTGTGGTGAAGGGATTTGTGTTTCCTTTGCGTTTTGGCTTAGGAAATTAAAATGAATACTCTCTGGTTGTTGTCGAATCCTTTCCAAAGTGGTTTTAGCGCTTTGGGGTTTGAGTTGTTGGATGAGGGCCACTTGGGTTCATGTTTATGGTTGAGCTCACTCAATGATTGTGCTCTTTATCGTGGTCCTTTGAGTGGAAGGTTGTGTATGACTCAATGCAAACCTTCGTGGAGAATTGTGTCGTTGAGGTGTTCCTCGGTAGGGTTGATTAAATTATTAGTGGACTATTTGGTGGTTGCTAGTAATCACTTTTCCTTTTGGAGTGTATTGGATCTTTTTGTCGTTGGGCAATGAGCGAGTTATGTCAACCGCAGAGGAACGTTCGGTTGTTTCTGTTACGCGAGTCTTACGGATCCTGGATATAAAGTAGGTTGTTCGTTCTAGTGGTAATCTTAGAGCGTTGTGTCTCTCCTGTTTCGCGTCGTCTTGAGTACAAGGAACCACAGAAGGGAGGTTGGTACCGTGTTTTTCTGTAGAATAGCATGAGTTAAAGGGATCGGGCATTTCAGTGCCAAGGAATGCTTAGAACGAGGAGTTTGAGACCGTTTCCTTTTGTGGGCTGTTTGAGGTTTTATCTTATCGCTTGGGGTCGTGCTGAGACCGTGTGTGAGTACTTTGTGTTTCATTGTTGAGTAAAGTTCTCGCAAGTTTTGATTGTGAGTTATCTTTAGAGCTGTCAGTCTTTGATCCTTAGCTCCTTGCCTCTGAGTGCTGGCCGGTGCAAATCGTAAGGACTTCTAAGCGGGTTCTGAGGAGTGAACCATAACTCCCTTTGTTTTGGTTGTTAGCAAAGTGGCGTGTCTCGGATTCGGGGTCGAATCCTGTTGAAGGGGGGAAGAATGTGACACTACGGAATAGTGTGACTTTATTTAATGAGAATGTTAAGGTCAAAAACTTTATGAAATATGGTATTGGAGGTTAAAACCATATGGTAGGAGGTTTAATAGCGTTTCCGGGCCGTTTCCAGGCCGTTTCCGGGAGTTTGGGCCTTTCCGGGGAGTTTTGGGCCTAGGGGGAAGGGTTGTGGGCTTTGGTGGGATGGAGTATGAGTCCATTTAGGACTAGGATTCCTTTTGGGCTGGTTTAAGGGGCTCCCCCTGTCCCCTTGCTGCGCCCCACACCTCCCTTGTGCGCCCCCACCCCACCCCCTTGAGCCCTAGCCGCCACCCCCCTCTTCCCCCCCTTTTGGCCGTGCGCCTCCCCTCCCCTTGCCCATTGGCTCCCCACCTCTCCTTCACCCCTTGCTGCCCTAGGGTAGCCTCCCCACCCCTGCACCTCGAGGATCCATCCATTGGAGCGAGGAGCAAGGAGCGAGGAGCGAGGAGCGAACCGGGAGGAGATCCATTCAGTTTTCGTGCGTCGGGCGAAGGTATGGCCATGGGAATCCTTGGGGTTGGTCTAGGTACTGTTCTAAGGATGATTATCAAGTTTTTAGATCAATTGGTGGTTCTGGATTTGATTAGATTAGAAGGATTCTTGAGTTGGTCACGTTCTCTGTTTCGGACAGCATGAGCAGTCGACCTAGGTTTCGGTTTTTCGCTAATTTAGAGTCCGAATTTGGTCATACGAATGTGGAAGAAGTTGTATATAATTTCATTATCTTTCCGTGGATATAAAGAACGTCCAATTCCGATCAGCCGTTTGAAAGTTATGGCTGTTTTACCGAGCGTGTTAAAATCTGTGACGTGATTGGAACAGATCACGGTATTTTGTAGATTAAACAACTTTAGATTCCGAATCAGTCTTTCCCTATACCTAGAAAAAGTTGGGAAATTTCCTAAGCTACGCGAGGATGTACTCGTTTAATTGATTCGGAGTATTAGAACCCGAGTTATGCCTTTTGGAATGCTGCTGTCCCGACGGGACAGAACCGCTGTTTTCGGGTTTTGCGAGTAGTTGACCATGTCGGGGTAGATGAGGATTTGCGTACTGTTTTGTGGGCTTGATTGTGAGTGTGTGGTCCCTATGTGCAGGTGGTGTGACCCCGGGAGGGCCTTCTACTTCTCGCCAATCCGTCGCCCGTGGTTGAGGCAAGTGTATTGTAATGGATAGCGGTTTGTAGGATTGCTAGTTGAGACTAGATGAACTTGATTGTATGACATGATCACTTGCCATGCTTTAATGAATTCCTATGATATGATAAGTATGCTATGATGCCATGTGTTAAATGTACAAGTTTATTATGATGTTGGCATATTTGCATACATGGCATGTTACATGGCCCGGGAGGTCAGAAAGTCATAACTAATCCGGGGAAGGTCGGTGAGAAAGTTATGACTAATCCGAAGAGCCAAAGAGTAAGTCCTACATCGTGATTCCATTCACCGCAGTGAACGGAAGCGAGGAGTAGGCACCCTCCATCTTCGGGATGGAAGGGGGGAGAGGGTGCATACCGACGGGTGTGCACTCAACCATACCAGTATGAGTTTCCAAGGAGACATGAGCATTGCATTACATCGCATACATATTGATGATGACAATGTTAAGTGTTTATGAATAAGATGATTTACATGATGGGAGATGTTATTGCCATGTTGTTGTTCTTGTTGTCCATTGCAATATGCTTGCTGAGTTTCGAACTCACGCTTGTGTTTTCTTGTTGTTTTAGGTACCATGAGATCGGCATGCGGGGAAGGGAAATAGTCACACGCCCACACATGGCTTCACCATAATGATTCCACAAGTCATTCTATTAGTTTGATAATAAATTGCGTGTGATGATCTTTGATTTAAGGCTTATCTTGCTTAATGAGAGTTTTATTGTTCGTTTGACACTTGTAGACATTAAGTGCTTGATGATAGTCTTTTATTGTCGTTAAGACTTTAATTTATTGCTGTTTTTAGTTGACTCTCATAATCTATACATTGCTATACTATTGTTTCTCCTTTGAATCATGTTAAAACAAAGGAGATGCTGCCAAAATCTCGGTTTTTAGCATATGCGCCTTTGCTGGAATTTTATGTTTAAATGTGGTATTTAGATGTTGTTTAGCTTATGTTTGGTAGCATTCAGGCATATTAAATGCCGGGGTGTTACATTTGTGGCGAAACACCTCAAAACCGCACGAAAGTGTGTGTTGCGCCCAGCCTCCTCCCCTCCTTATATAGCCACGAGGTGAAACCCTAGGCAGTCAGGGCCCATCTACGCGCTAAGCCCACGAGGTCCATTAATTACGGATCCAATCCGAATTAATGCATCCCAGCCCGTTAAGTGTGTGACCCTGTAGGTTCATGCACATTTGGACATGGATTCGGAAAACCCCTTTTATAATCCAATAGTCAGTAGCGGCTCCTTGCAGAGCATGCCAACTCCCAAATGCATATGATTAAAGCACTGATGTAATAATCCCTTTGCCAAACTATATGAAGATCGAACTCAAGGCGAGAAGCATGTCATCCTTTGACAGTTCAATCCATCTCTCGTATCCATGATATATTAATAAGTTGTGATTGACTTCTCAATCACGGTATGGCCATGCACTTCCTTAATCATATCACACGAGTGGCCTAGACATATATCTCCGTTACATTGGAGTGGCAAATTCCATCTTGACTGCTCACTTCCCTCTACATGTTTCATAGTAAACATGAAAGCTACATTTATAACTATCCGGTTAGGAAATAGTATTTGGTAACCCCAAGGTAAACTATTACACATGTAGGAAATATGACAATCTCAGATCTAAGGATCATACATCTACTATGTATGAGATACACTGATGACACATAAGAATGTAACATTCTCGCAGTGTCCCATTGTGGGTCTATCTAACACATGTTCTTCAACATGCGTCCACAATATATTGATGATATCTCCATATCCTATGATCTATGAAACATGATCATCGAACAATACATGTGCTGATCTATTCATCGTTGTCCTCTACGATGATATCCGATCAGAGATATTTATCAAATTATATCAATAAGTAAAGAGCTTCATAAACAAGTCACACACTTGTTGATCAAAACAATGATATACATTCATTGGACCAATAATCATATTATTATTCATAAAAACATAATCATGTTACAATCATCCATATGATTGCCTCAAGGGCATAACACTAACAATACATACATAGTGTAACAGGCCAGGTGCTATGGTTGCTGCTCAACTCTCTGAAAGGATTCATCCCATCGGTACTTAACCCAAACCTTTTGTTTGTCACCTCTTGTGCGAAGTCTGGGTACGTCCGATCGACTTTCCTCCACTGTGAGCCATCTGCAGGGTGTCTAAGCATACCGTCATCCTTACACTCTTCTTTGTGCCAACGCATCATCTGGGCATGCGCTTTGTTAGCAAACATACGCTTCAATCGGGGAATCACAGGGAAATACCACAACACTTTAGCTGGAGGTCTCTTCTTCTTACGCTCCCCATCTATTTCACCTGGATCATCTCTCTTCACCTTATACCGTGATTCTTTGCACACTGGACAAACATCCAAATTGGCATACGCATTACGATACAGGATGCAATCGTTACGACATGCGTGTATCTTCTGTACTTTTAGTCCCAATGGACAGACGACTTCCTTTGCTTCATATGTAGATTCAGGAAGAGTGTTATCTTCTGGAAGCAACTTCTTTATGAGTGATAACAACTCATCGAATCCCTTATCTGACACACTATTTGTGGCCTTCCATTGCATAAGTTCAAGTGTGGTACACAACTTTTTGTGGTCCTGCCCATAGTTTGGGTACAAAGGAGTTCTGTGGTCCTCGAACATGCACTGGAACTTCTCGAACTGTCTTTCATCTGTGTAGTCTCCCTCACCGTCACGCAGCATCTGGTCCAGCTCATCACCACCAAAGTCACTAAGTGTATCTCCCACGGAATAACATTGCGTGGCGTCCGGGATATTGTTGAATCCCTCTTCTTCTTCCTCGTCTTCTTTATCGTCTTCCTCGTCTTCGCCATGGTTTGTCCAACAGGTATAGTTTGGCATGAAACCTCTCATCATCAAATGGTTCATAACCTGCTATCGCTGTGAGTGCTCCTTCTCGTTCTTGCAATCTACGCACGGACAACATATGAAACTGCTTGGAGGCAGGAATGCAATGGCCGCATCGAGAAAAGCCTGCACGCCATCAATGAACTCTCTTGAGCGACGGTCCGCATTGTACATCTATTGCCGGTTCATCTACAACAAGTTATAATTTCATATATTTTTTCTTCTCCAAGAAAAACAACCCCACCTACACCTTCATGCAATTAAAGATCTACCTTTCTAATTATTTTTTTTATCCCTTTCTACCTTTGTAATTATTTTTTATCCCTTTCTACCTTTGTAATTATTTTTTTATCCTTCACATGTTTTCCTATTTTATTTTATACACTTTTAATTACTTCATTGCAATGTCATATTTTGAACTAGATCTCCACCATACATCTCCATACCATAACAAAAACAAGCATACGAAATAAATTTTGGGGAACAACTTCATACCATACACATTTCAACATGTTCTAGAGTGACCTAGCAAAGCAACACATTTCAACATGAATAAATCATGATTTCTCCACATCCAATGCATAAAAAACAGAAATATGTAGGTGAGGAAGATGCTAACATGCTCTTACTGACCTTGAAACACTTAATTTGAAGCTAAATCACCAGCAATTTAAAAACTAAAAATTTGGGCAGCACCTCCGCGGAAGAACAATGCTCGGCCTCCTTTGTTCATGACTATTGGCTCGGGGAGGAAGAAGGGTTTAAAATGCGCTGGGCGGGAGGGCTTCTAGAACCGGTTGGAGACAAAAACCGCTTCTGATGGTTGAATTCTAGAAGCGGTTTGTGTTTCAAACCGCTTCTGACTTTCCAGAAGCGGTTTGATACACGAACCGCTTCTAAAACTCAACCATCAGAAGCGGTTCGTGTCTCAAACCGGTTCTAGAAGTCCTCTCCTGCCCGTTGCCACGAACCGTTTCTGGTGCGCACATTACAACCGATTCGCATGAAACCGCTTCTAATATGCCGGTTATGATGCCCGATTCTGTAGTAGTGTAGTCTTGGCTAATTCAGCTATTAAGCTAAGCCTTTGACTAGTATGGTATGAATTCCTAAAGCAGTTCACTGTGTATTAGCGTCCCTTTGCTTTCCTGGCTTGGTCACTAGCTATAACAGAAATTGCAAAAATATCTCCTTTCAATCTGTGAATATCAAATAGATTAAAAAAAATTATTTATATTCCTTAGACACCTCAGGAAAGCCTTCCTAAGGGGTGTTTAGATTAGAGGTATTTTATTAGAATGTTTTAGGATTTAGTTCAAATTTGAACTAAATCCTAAATTTTTTCAAAGAATTATCACTCATCTAAGCAGTGATAGTTCGGAACCAGTGAAGGGAGGCTAAAAAGCCGCGTAATGCTAACGCATGCCCTATGGTTTTGAAGCAGGCTTCGATAGCAACGAGCTCTGCGTCAAAAGCGATGCGGGCAACGCTACCGCTCTATTCTTCCTTCATGAGCTAGACTCTGTCCAGATTTGCTGATCTAGGAACTCCTCGAGCGAACTGAGGGAGCCACGAGGTTATATCGGCAAGGTATCAACTATAACAACGTATCATTTCAAATTTAATATAATAATATTTACTAGTTATTATACACATATTTAATGATCTCTACTATTCTAAAACAGCACTTGGTGACAGTGGTCCGTTCTTCCCACGTCATTAATTGCCGCTTAATTGCTCTACGCAAGAAACGAAGCGTTGCTTTAATTAGCTAGCTTTTGCAAGAAACGAAGCGTTAAAGATAGATGTTTGATCTTCTGAAATATTTTTTTTTATTTTTTAATCTTTATTTTTCCTTATCAATTTTGTTTTTCGTAGCAACGCACGTGCATGTAACTAGTATAGCATCAAATTTCACTTATAATATTACTCTAAATACATAGTATTAATATCAAATATCAAATATCAAATATAGTTAAAGACGATGTTATTAATTTCACCGGTTGACTGATAGTATATGGTATTAACCGGTATTGAGATCCGTACGATTTATAAGACTACTTTGTACTGATTTTAGGTAATGAAATAATACATGCTGGTCGGTACATGGTACTAATAACTAATATCAATCTCTTGCTTTACCCTTCTATTTTACCTTGTGGGGCCCACTTAAAAGAAGCAGCGTCTTGGGATGAACCGACCTTGATCTCATAGTTCGTTGGGTTTCCCTGGTAGACGTGATTAGCTTGAAATCTTGTTACGTGAATCCTAATCCTTAGCATTATTATCCTAGCCCCACATGCGATAGTCTTAGGGTGTGTTTGGTTGCCTGTACCAAGTGATACATATATGAGGTGGTTCAAGAAAAAAGTTATCCATGTGACCATCCCATCCTGTACCAAGTGATACAAATTTGAGGAATATTCCCTCTAAATGCTGAACCATTAATTCCATTCATTCAAAATAATAGAACCAAAGATCATCCCATCTCATTCGACCTCATCCTATCAACCAAACACATCCTTAATCAACATGGTAATAGGATCATGCATATATTTACGCATGCAGCTTCTTTTCCTTCACATGGGCTTGCAAACATGTGCACATATGTATAATTCTTTTCGATTCAATATATCAGATTAGTTAATATTTTTATTTATACTTTCTCTTAAAGTAGAATAGTAGGATATATAACAAATCAAAGATGACATCTGATTTCTACTACCTATTATACTATTAGTATAATGCATCGTGAAATTCCGATTGATCAATTCGTCCCTTCTCATTTGCTTTTTTTAGTTCCTATATATCGTTCTAAAAATTACCAAATTTAGATGACAACAAATATGTGTAAAGCAAGTCAATGACTGCTTTTGCCCCGTACGAGATGGACGCTTGAAAGCACAAGCGATCGAGCATGCACATATGTAAAATTATGCAAGCCACATGCACGTAAGTACAGAAAGGGGGAAGTCAGGAGAGACCAGCCAATAACTGATGGCTCCTCTTTAGTCAAGATGGAATCGATGAAGCCCCTGGTGGTACATGCGTGTCTCGACAGGACGAGACACTCATTTAACAGCTGCACAGCAATTGCATGTAGATGGACGGATATAGAAAGATAGATAGACAGAGATCGCAAGCGATAAGATTCTCCAAGACTATGTTGTCCCATGGCCCTACAGCAAAAGGCCCGAGCACGCTACGCTACAGTGCTACCCATAACATGCGCCACTTATCCCTCCGTTTTGCCGATTGGCTAACTTAATTTTTTTAGAGATGTTTCCATATTTTTTTTAAAAAAAATTGTATAAATATTAAAGTATAAATGAAAAGTAGATAATGATTACTTATCTTTTTTACTTGTTTTAAAATTTGTACCATTCGAATTAAGAGAAAATATATATATAGAAACACTACTCTAATTTTTTTGTCTACCAACGAGGAACCTTAGCTCCGGATAGTCATTCCGGCATACGCGTGCATGGACTGACTGATGCGCAAGTACATGCTGTACAGGTCCAACTCCACACAAAACAGCAAGCTCATACATATGCATGTACGTACCTATGTACGTACATAGATAATTAAGTGATCGACTATATACGCGCATATATACTACATATTTTTAGCTGATGTTCTTTAATTGCATACAGGCATGGTGGCATATACGTACATACATAATAAGCTTACATGTGATCTAGCCGATCATACACAAATGATAATAATTCATTAATTCATTCATTATCAATATTATTCGATCATTTAGTAATTAGTTGAGAAGGTCATATCTTCCAACTCCAGTTCGAATAGATCAGAGCTAGAGTCACTATCCCAACCATGATCACCATCTTCTACTACTCCTACGGGATGATCATCACTTGATGTTGCATCGAACATCTGGTGCTCCTCCCAAGCACAGCACCTCACCACCCACCTCTCCTCGTCATCGCTGCCCCTCACAACCCTAACACCCTGCAACCTCCTATCCCCCATCACCACACCCAAATCTTGGCCACAACCTTGCATGCTAGAGGCCGTTGTGGCGTCACTGCTCGACGAGGAGACCTTCGGCCGCTCGTTGACGGCCGGCGTACTTGCCGCCGGCGGAGGCCTCTTACGAAAGCTCGCCTCCGGCGAGGACACCAAGTACCCGAAGAAAGTGGCTAGCTTGCTCCTAGTCTTGACTCCTTGCTGAGCGTGGTAGCTTTGATCTTCCATCCTCTTGTCATGCATCATCTTCACTTGGAATATCGTCAGGTCTTCAGGCTTCCGGACGGCGACCGGGCCGGCGGCACGGTCGGCGAGGCCGTCGAAGTATCGCGTCGCTCCGAACACGTCGAGCTCGCCAGTGCTACCGTACTGCCAGCGGCGCAGCATTGTGAATGTTTTGAGATGGTGGAATGCGGATAGTTGGTATGGTGTGTGTGCGTGTGTGGGCGTAAACATGTTTATAAATGAAGTTGTGAAGGAGGGGATGTATCTATGCCGCTGGACATGGGGCTGATAGAGAGGGGATGAATTGAATGGCAGAATGGGGCTGGGGAGGCAGCATACAGCAGCCCTAGTACATCTAATGTCATGTAGCAAGAAAGGAATGGGTTTTTAATGAATGAAAGTGGAGTAGAAATCTCATCCTTGGTTTACGGCTAATTATTGCAGTGCCCGATTGGCCATGTCCACTCCACTCCACCTGCATGTGAATCTTGCTTCTCATAGAGACAGAATGTTGTAATGAGTAGTAGAAGAATGTTGTAATAACAGAAGAAGGGAGAAGACCATTTTTTAATAGGGTTGTCTACGCATAATTTGTCATAACTTCTGCAAAATGTATGTCAAATTTTGCAATTATTGGATCAAAATCTTGTGAGGCTCAATCCATCTTCAATCCAAACCCTAATTTCCCACCCGTGCCCTGCTGCCTAGTGAGCAAGCCACCCTAACGTTGGTGGCTCATCGGTGTCGCCATACTTCTACCTCTTGCAGTAGCTATCAGGGCCGCTCACCACTTATTTCACTCTACCGCTAGCCACAAGCCCTTTACTGTGCTGCTAGCCACCACCTCCTCGTTGTGCCCCATATTCTTGCCCGTCTCTAGTGGCTTACTGCCACTCATTATTACAAAAAAAAAGGTAATCATAGACGTTTCAAAGACATCATCATTGATGATTTTCTAAACTGTTTGTAACCATATATCAATAATAATAACGGCACATCAGTTTGTTTTTGAACTGTCTGTGAAAAACGTATCATAGATGGTTTTGGTGGTATGCTATCACATATAGTTTGTATTAAGTACCGTCTGTAATATATAGCATATTAGCATAGCAACATAATGATTTACAGGCATAGCAAAAAGTTATAAGTACCTTCTTGCATCCGTGAGAACAAATATTGATGAATTCCAAGGCAAAATCAAATTCTATCTACAATTTGTCCTGACAGTTGTCATATTCTGATTTATCTTTCACTTCATCCTCATCCAAGAATGATAATATAATAAGCAGCCTATTTTCACTTAGGTATTGTGCAGGAACAAGATTATTTTGATGATTCTCTATGTCATGAAATATGGAGTTGATTACTTAATAATCTTGTTCCTGCAAAATACTAGAGTGAAAATAGGCTGCTTATGGTATTATCATTCGGGATGAGGATGAAGTGGAAGATAAATCAAAATATGACAACTCTCAGGACGAACTATGGATGAAATTGGATTTTTCTTTGGAGTCCATCAATATTTGTTCTCACAGATGCGATTAGGTACTTAACATTTTGCTATACATGTAAATCATTATGTTGATATGACACACTATTAAGATAAAATGTCAATATTATCCATGCGAAAACATAGAAATCATACCAACAGGATCATCGGGATTTCACATGGTGAATGCATATTGAACAAAAGAGTGTCCAAACCTTAAAAACAAAAAACTTGGAGTACAATTTATTGAAATAGACCTTGTCACCATTAACCTTCCTCTCTTTGCGACTCAGTGGCCTGAACCGTGCATGCACACACAGTCACGTTGGACATCTTGACATCATTCAAATAGGTGTCATGCATTCTCGGGTAGGTAAGAAAAATGCTGACCTCTAACTGCAAATCTTGTATGAATTCCAAGCAAAATTAATAACCACCATATGATAACATTGTCATAAAAGCAAATGAATAGATATTGATAACATGGTATTCAATAATATCATAGCATAAGAGCTTATAATCAAGTATTTAAGCATAAACACAACAATAAACAGTGACAGTGGCACACAGCTAGCAACAAAAGCTCAAGTTAATTGATTAATATATTACTCCCAGATGTCAGGCTACCTTAATTAAAAGACCTTCTCGCCACTAGGGACAAGATCACAAACTAATTTGTGATATTCTGTTTTATTCAGACTCACCAAAAATATATTTCAAACTTGTCAATTAATTTTTAGCACATTCAGTTGATATCAATAGCAGTTCACACACACACACACACACACATATATATATATATATACATATACATATACATATATATATATACATATACATATACATATATATATATTAATTAGACAAGAATCTCTAAATTTGAAACCTAAATATGAATATTATCACAAATTGCCTCACTACAGTCCAATCTTCATAAAGCAAAAACCACACACATGCAAGGTCCCAAAGACAAACAATTGTCTAGCACTTTTGCACAACAAACTGCAAGGTCCCAAAGACAAACAATTATCTAGCACTTTTGCACAACAAACAGTATACTCTCTCTCTCTCTCTCTAAATCGCTCGCTCCTGTTTGGTCACTACGACTGAGGCTAGGGCATCAAGTGCCTTAGTTTCAGCTGGTTGGGCTGTCGGCTGAGCCGAATGGGCTGGCTCGGCTTCTTGGGCCGGGCCAACCCAATTGGCTCATAAATGGAAAGACCATGTGGAGGTCTACCCATGTTTATGATGATTAATTGATTGTGTGTTGAGCTTGCGATGCTCAAGTTTGAGTTTGATTTCAATTCATTGTTGAATTTGAAGCAATTTGAGGTGTTGTCTGTTTGAACGGCACTACCAGCCTTGGAATGGTGGTAGTGCCAGTCTTACGGTACTACCAGCCTGGTTGTGGTGCCAGTTATTTTATATAGTGGCTTTTCTCTAGGTTGAGTGAGAGCAGCACTACCGGCCATGGGGGCTGTACTATCGGGTGAGCGGCACTACCAGCCTCCATATGGTGGTAGTTATTTTTCATAGAGTTATCCATCTCAAGGTTTAAATTGAGCGGCACTACCGACACTGTGGGGGCGGTACTGCTGGCCAAGAAGCATTACAGGCCTCTAGTTGGCAGTAGTGCTGATTATGCCTGTGAATTGAGTTGTGTTTTTGGATGATTAATTGCATATGTTATCAAACATTGCTATGTGATGTGTTTCCCTTTTCTATGATGGTTACAAGACTTAGAGCTAGGTCATCGTGAGGTAGATAACAGGACTAGGCTAGGAGAGCTGAAATTTAGACAGCTAGGTAGCGCTGAAGATGACTGAAGCCAGGGAGTCGCTGCAAGCTGAGAAGACAAGTGAACAGATGGAGATGCTAGCTTAAGTCCTACTCAAACGATGGAGGACCCACTACTAAAGAAAGGCTGATATTAGATGCCTCATCATAGATGGTTTTGAAAAAATATCTATGTTTTATATAATCACAGACGATTTTGCAAAAAAAAACCCATCACTGATGTGAATGGGAGTCATCACAAACGGTTTTTGGCAAAAAAAAAAAACATATGTGATGAGAATGCACATCACTGACGGTTTTTGCCAAAAATAGTCTGTGTGACTCCCATTCAAATCACTGATCATTTTTTTTTGTTGCAAAAATCATCTATGATGAGAATGCACAACACTGACGATTTTTGCAAAAACTGTCTGTATCTACAATCTTCCTCCTTAGTTGTTTATGAAGAAGTACATTTTATTGTCTATACTTATCTACAATCTTCCTCCTTAGTTGTTTATGAAGAAGTACATTTGATGTGTATCCAGCACCACTGGTGGTAGATCTGAAAATACTATGGGTTCCTAGGTTACTGGTGTGAGATGCGTAAAATGGGAGAACTTCACTTTGCACTGCCTGTTGTTTTGCAACATAAATAATTATTCTGCCCTTGCTAACATGTCAAGCCAGAATAAAAAAGGAGCCAAAGCCTGTACTACTACTTAGATAATACCGAGAGTATGTGGCTAACCCACTCGTGCAAAAACATGTACATGTATCACCGTAGGTTCCTTCGAAGAAATCACACATGCCACAAGATAAAGAAACAATTCGCTGGAAGGAATGATGATGGTTTAGCTCCTAGGCCTTTAAGCGGGAGAGATGTTCATGAAATGGTTAAGGAGTTGGATGTTGCACATGGAAAGAGATGTAAATCGAGGAGCCATGAGAAAAGCATCTGGAAGAAGAGATCAATATTTTGGGACCTGCCTTATTGGGAGCACCTAGAAGTTCACTACTGCATCGTCGATATGCATGTAGAGAAGAATGCATGTGATTACTTGATTAGTCTTTTACTGAACATTAATAGCAAAACAAAGGATGGTATCAATGCATGGCTTGACTTGGTCGATATGGGCATCAAACATAAGTTAGCACCGAAAGAGACCGATAAAGGCCGAACGTACTATGAACCTGCTTGTTACACTCTGTCCAAGGCCGAGAGAACTGAACTATGCAAGTGCTTTCATGGTGTGAAGGTTCTGTTCAGTTACTCCTCAAACATGAAGAGAGTTGTTTCGATACAAGATTTGAAATAAACTAGCATGAAGTATCATGATTGCCATGTTCTTTTGACACAGATTATCCTTGTCACAATTAGAAGTATTTGTTATTTCTTTAACATAATTGCTCAGAAGGTCATCTATCTCGAAGGACTAGATGCCTTGCATGCCTAGGTGGTGATGACTCTATGCAATCTTGAGATGTATTTTTCTCTATCATTTTTCTCTATCATGGTCTATCTCATTGTTCACTTTGTGAGAGAGATAAAGATGTGTGGGCCCGTTTTCCTACGTAGCATATACTCATTCGAGAAGTACATAGAAATTCTCAAGTCCTATCTATGAAATCGATCTCGGTCGGAGCGTAGCATTGTCGAAGGTTATACAACCGAAGAGGTCATTGAATTCTACGTCGATTATATGGCTCAGGTTGAACCAATAGGTGTGCCTCGATCGTGCCATGAGGGGAGGCTCTAGGGTATCAGGACCATCGAAAGGAAAGCAATCAAGCCTAATCCAGTTGCGTGTGCTCAAGACCATTTCACGATTTTGGAACATATGGCTGTAGTGTCCTTGTATATTTATGATTCAAAGAACTGGCTACGGTAAGAGAATCCAACGCGGCATGAGATTTGGTTCATGAGGCAACATAACATTCATTTCAACAGATGGTTGAAGGAGCGACCCATCACTTGAGCTTATCAAGTGATACGCTGATATGGTTGGTAAAAGGGCCAATATTTACAGTTATCACCTGGAAAGGATACAACTTAAATGGGAGCTCCTACTATGGGTTCATAAAGGAGATTTTGGAGCTCGACTACATACTATTCAAGATACCCTTATTTCGGTGCCATTGGGTTCACCTACACCAGGTGAAGGTTGACTAGTATGGCATCACTACTATGGACCTTGAATGTGTCGAATACCAAGATGAACCATTCGTACTCATTAACCAAGTTGTTCAAGTCTTCTATGTAACCGACTTGTCCAACAAGAAGCGGCATGTAGTTCTTCAGGGAAAAACGAGGATTGTTGGAGTTGAGAATATAGTAGATGAAGAAGACTACAATCAATTTGACGAGTTGCCTCATATCGGAAATGGCATCACAGTCCATGAAGAACAACATGAGGAAGCAAGCTACACACGCGTCGATCATTGTGAAGGGCTAATTTTTATACAAAAGAATAAGCAAGTGGAGTTATGAGTTTAAGTGCACTCTTTAGCATAATAAACTTGTTTTTAATGAAATGCTCAAAAGTTGAAACATTTTTGTGTATGCATCTAATTTATTAGCTTAGAATATCTGCCATGTCTATATTGCTAACTTCAGAGACAAGTATAATTCAATAAGTAGTTTAGAATGATAATGACAACCAAGACTTACTTACATATGCAGATGGTATTGGATATAGAAATGGAAACGTGTAACATCAAGGTGCAAAGTCCATTCGGAGACAAGCTTATCAAGCAATCAACCATCACGTGCAGTTTAAAATAAGTAAACAAGTACCTTGACTAAACATAATATACAAAATGTTAGTATATATACCTCATTTTCAGATAAGAACCGCTTGAATGTCAGCATTTGCAGTAATCACAATAGATAAGTGATAGTATGTGCTTAACATCACAGATAGTTCTAGTACAGTTCTATACTAGAACTGTTTGTGATACCCTAAAATCATGAACGATTCTAGTATAGAACTTAGTTTTACAATGCCAACCGGTCGGCCACTCCCCCAAACCCTACTCCCCCTCGGCGGCCTCCTCACCCTCGGTGGCTCCACCTCGCTTGCTCCCCCATCGGCGAGGCTCCCTCTGGCCATTCTTGCCCTCACCCATGATTGCCCTTGGTCGTGCTCCCCCTCGGTTGGTTTGTACTCTTAGATTTGTTAGTTGGTTGAATTTTATGAAGTTCAATGCCATTCTATCATTTAGTTCTAATTGTTTTAATATGTGGACCGTGAATGTGTGCTACATGATCTTTCTCTCTTAGGACACAACTATAGGTCTACATGGTTAATCTGGTTGTGTGCATATGGCAAGTTAATTGTTCTGATATGTGAACTGTCAATGCTAAATTATGATCTATGTTTTGCAATTGTGATTGACATATGTGACATTGATTAATAGTGGAATTAGTCTTATGTGTTAGAACTGTTTGGTTGTGATTGGTATTTCTAATTTAAGTTTATTCAGTATTTGTTGTTGGTAGTTGGTTCAGTTAAGTTTTCTATATCATGATTGAAAAAATAACATGTGAGGACCTACCATATGCATTAAAAACACAGTACCAAAACTCTTGGTAAATAATTCCTTAATAGTTGCTTAAAAGTTCTTGGTGAATTTTATCTTGTTAGAAGTTGACTTAATGTTCTCTTTTAGTTGTTTGAATAATTTGAGCCTTTTCGTAGACAACAGTTATGTTTGACTTGAGCAAATTCTTTTAATCATATATTCAAATTGTCAAAGGGGCTAGACATTATTGTCTTTGGGACCTTGCATGTTGGTAGCATTGTTCGATGAAGATTGGGCATTTACTACATTTCAATTTTCACCTATCATATACTTCAGTTGAGTACTTATATATTCTGGATTAAATAGCTTACTGTTTATAACTGGTATTTGGATAAATTGTTAGCTTACTTTGGCAGTTATCCCTCTTATTGTTTCCATGTTGTTGTCGGCTATCTAGTGCACGTATGCTATTTTTATCATCTAAACCTGTTATATATTAGTCTAAGGTTCTCAATTGGTTGGGTTTCATTAAGTGTCAAGTATTGAAGATTGTCATTTCAAATAAGTGGTAAGGTTGTCACAATTTGTCTATTACCTTGTCTCTAGTGATGAGGAGGCCTTTAAACTAAGGCATCCCGACACATCAAAACAATCGATTAAATAAACTTGAGGTTTTATTAATTGCTAGTTGAATGCGATTGTTACTGTTTATTCTCATATACATGCTTACATACTTAAATATGAGCTGTTCTTATGCTTTGATATTACATAATATCGTGTATGTATATAACTAAGTATAGCAAATAGAAATAGAAATTTTCTAATACCGCATTATGTCAAACATTATGTTCCTTAAAATAAGTTTTTATGACCTAAAACAATCCAGTTAAATAGAAAATGACGTCCCCTCATTCCACATTGCCGAATGGATCTGATGAGCCAAAGATAGAAAAATCGAGGCATGGACCAAGAGGACTAAGTAAAAGGTCCCATAGCCGATATACCATCACGGTTGTTGATCCGCATAGTGGGGCCCCTACCTAGCCTCTGAAGGCAGTGGTGGCATTCCGGAGCTTGTGCGGGATACTTTTGATAGGAATGGGTCGCCATCACCTATCCATCCTAGAAGTCTAATACAACAACCTAGTAACATAAATTTTAGCATCATTCGAGATCCCAGGAGGCGCTGAGCGCATGATGCGATAGTAGCGTTGCTAGTGGTGGCAAAGGCATGGAAAAGCTTTGAGATCACACTTGTCACAAATTACGTCAAGAAGGACATGAATCCCTTCTCTAAGTACGGGTTCATTGATGAATGCGTATGGCAACAATTTGTGTCGATGAATATGATAGTAGAATTTGGTTGTCTAAGTGAAACGCACAAGGCCCTCCAGGAGTGGAACACCCACCCCCACAAATTCAGCACTGCTAGGTACACAGGTAAGAGTGCGCAATGGAGGAGGGAGGATGTTGAGGCCTCCTCTCCATTTGCTTCGATTGTTGAAGTGTCCTTTACAAATCCTGTAGACAAGGAAGTGTCCCAACGCCTAGTAAAATATTGAACTACCTAGTTTGTAATTAATCCATGACTTCACAAGTGAAATAACATGTTGGGGTCTTATAGGAAGCATTGAGTAAACAATGTACCAAAAGCTCTTTTGTGCCAAGTAGGGAGAAAGATTTACTCTTCGTGGCCTTGAAAAACAAGGAATAGCTTGGTTGCACATGAGGCAACGAGTTTTCATTCCCTAGAAAAATGGATTCCCAAATGACTCTAACACATACCGAAGTAGGAAGAGATCCAAAGTCGAGCGCAAGGAACGACTACTACAAAAGATTGAGGAAAGCTTGAGAGGTGAATTCGAAAATTAGATAAGAAGCCTCAAGGAAAGGTTCAATAATTAGCTAAGATTGCCCGCAAGCCCCAGATTTACCTATGCAATTTAGCCCCACTACACATAAGAGTAGTTGTGCATCCATCCCTAACATAGATGACAATGACGACAATTTTTCGGTCAATGACATCACAGTAATATATCTCTTGAATGATCCATAGGTATACCTATTGGACACCTTAGCTAATCATGTACTATTATGTAGGTGGCCACGCGAGTGCAATCTTCATGTGAGGCTTACCAATTGCTCTGATACCGTTCGGGCTACTTGGGGGATCGTGTATCCATCCATTGAAGGGGCGCTGGTGCATGGTACACTAGTAACACCGGGTTTCGTGATGTTAATGTGGATGGTGCACATGACAATTTTAGGGCCATCATGCTGCTGATGCCCCCAAACGATGAGATCGTAACATTATGGAATGCCATTGACACATTCATCTAGTGGACCAAAAGTGACATTTTCCTGGACGCCCATCCCCTAGCACCAGAGGTACCTGCACTACTGAATTCACCTACTACACCAAAGTGGGCCACCAAATTGGTGTCCATGCCCTATGCATCATTCCTGGATGCCCATCCTGCAGCACAGGCATGTATATCACTTCTTGACCAAAGGTCTCCTGTGAAGATGCACTATACCAAAAAGCAAGACAAGGGCAAATCAAAGAAAATTAAGGAGGCCCCTAACTATCTTTTTGCCCCATTGGCCCAGACATACAAGCTAGAAGAATGTTTCCTAATGGTAGAGCACTTACAAGTACTTACATTGGCTTGCCGTAGACTGCATGAGTGGTACAAGGGTTAAGCCAACAAGCCAGTGGCAGAACGGATAACGAGTATCCCATTCAGCTTCAAGGAGAAATTTTGTTCAACCAGTCATCGGGGGCTTCTTTGCAGTCGACTTCAATAGCATTCAATCTCTACAACCTCGACACCCTTGACACCACACTCATGAGATGCTGGACATTGTAAGTGTGTGCTATCTACATTTGTGTAACACTAAAAAATGTCATATATATATAACTCCTTGCTTTTTTGTATATAGATACATGATACTTGACGCGAAAAAATTAAAGAACCAGTGGGTTTCCTCGACCCACACATGGTCTCGAAGCAAACAATGGACAAAAATTTAAAAGCCATCTAGGAATATGTGGAACACACATTGTAGGCTCAATGCGATAGAGTTTACATACTTTTACCCTACAACCTGGGTAAATGCTACACCACTTGCTATACTTTGATTGTACTTTACACATGACTCGAAGTCAGGTTGAATGACCATGGTGGTATACATTTGTAGGTTTCACTGGGTTCTAATTGTTATTGAACCAAGAAAAAATTGGGTTATCTACCTTGATTCCTTACAGGATGGAAGCCATGACTTGCAACCTATCACAAAATTACTCAACAGGTAATAATCATGTTTCCTCCATAAATAACTCTCCTATAGGTCATTCAATGTGTACGCTGCTTGTGGAATGGTTGAGGCTAACTTTTTGGAATCGCGTAGGTCATTCAAAGTTTACAAATTTCTTAGAGAGTCATCCAAGGACGGGTCAAAGCTGATCCACAACTTTAAGTTTTCGGTATCCACTAGTACACAATAATACTATATCACACTCCGTACTAATGCCTCTGGAAGTAACCAATTCTATTTTTATAGTGCCACCAGCAGGGAAAGGAAAATAACCTGTGGATTATATGTTTGCCACAATATGCAACTCATCATCTGTACAAAGAAGACCAACAACATAGAGGTTTATCAATTGTGCAACTATTGTTTCATACTTATCTATTTATATATATGCATGACTTTAATCTTCACATCAATAGGGTCTGTAACGCACTCTAGATGCGTCGGAACAGGCTGATCCTAAAGGAATTCAAGGATGACTCTGTTACTTCTTGTTGAGTGAGGTCATAAATGTGACACCACGGAGTGTCGTAACCTTATTTAATATGCATGACGAGGTCAAAAACATTATGAAATATGGAATTGGAGGTTGAAAACATACGCTATGGGGTTTATTTGCGTTTCCGGGCCGTTTTCGGGAGTTTGGGCCTTTCCGGGTGAGTTTGGGCCTAAGAGAAGGGGTTGTGGGCTTTGGTGGGATGGAGTATGAGTCCATTTAGGATTAGGATTCATGTTTGGGCTGGTAAAAAGGTGCTCCCCCTGCCCCTTATTGCGCCCCACCCAGCCCTTGTGCTCCCCCACCTCCCCTTGTGCCCTAGCCGCCCCCACCTCCCCTCTCCCTCTTGCCGTGCGCCCCCCCCCATTGCCCCCCATTGCTCCCCACCTCTCCACCACCTCTCCTCCACCCCTTGCTGCCCTAGGGTAGCCTCTCCACCCCAGCACCTCGAAGATCCATCCGTTGGAGCGCTCCGCGACGAGGAGATCCGGCGGGATTGGAGCGAGGAAGGAGATCGCGCGAACCGGGGGGAGATCTATTGGGTTTTCGTGCGTCGGGCGAAGGTATGGCCATGGGACTCCTTGGAGTTGGCCTAGGTACTGTTCTTAGGGTCATTATCATGTTTTTAGATGGAATTGAGTAGATTAGATGAAATCTAGAAGTTGCCACGTTCTCTGTTTCGGGCAGCATGAGCAGTCGACCTAGGGTTTGGGTTTTCATCAATTTATATTCGGAATTTGGTCTACAGCTGTTGAATAAGTTGTAGGTAATTTCAATATCTTTCCGTGGGTATAAAGAACGTCCAATTCCGCCCAGCCGTTTGAAAGTTATGATCGTTTTACCGAACGTATTAAAATCTGTGACGTGATTGGAACAGATCACGGTTTTCTGTAGATTAAACAACTTTAGATTCCGAATCAGCTTTTCCATATACTTAGAAAAAGTTAGGAAATTTCCTAAGCTACGCGAGGATGTACTCGTTTAATTGATTCGGAGTCTTAGAACCCGAGTTATGCCTTTTGGAAGGCTGCTGTCCCGACGGGACAGAACCTCTATTTTTGGGTTTAGCGAGTAGTTTGCGATGTCAGGGTAGAAGAAGGATTGCTTACTGTTTTGTGGACATGATTGTGAGTGTGTGGTACTCATGTGCAGGTGGTGTGACACCGGGAGTGCCTTCTACTTCTCGCCAATCCGTTGCCCGTGGTTTAGGCAAGTGTATTGTAATGGATAGCGGTTTGTAGGTTGCTAGTTGAGACTAGATGAGATTGATTATATGATATGATCACTTGCCATGCTTTAATGATTGCCAATGATATGATGAGTATACTTATTATGTTATGATGCCATGTGTTAATGTACAAGTTAATTATGATGTTGGCATATTTTCATACATGGCATGTTACATGGCCCGGGCAGTGAGAAAGTCATAACTAGTCCGGGGAAGGTCGGTGAGAAAGTTATGACTATTCCGGAGAGCCAATGAGTAAGTCCTACATCGTGATTCCATTCACTGCGGTGAACGGAAGCGAGGAGTAGGCACCCTCCATCTTCGGGATGGAAGGGGGGAGAGGGTGCACACCGACGGGTGTGTACTCAACCATACCGGTATGAGTTTCCAAGGAGACATGAGCATCGTATCGCATTGCATACATAATGGTGATGATATTGATATGTGATCATGAATGAGATGAAAGACATGATATAAGTTGTTGTAGCCATGTAATTGTTTTTTTGTGTACCATTGCAATATGCTTGCTGAGTGTTGAACTCACGCTTGTGCTTTCTTGTTGTTTTAGGTACCATGAGATCGGCATGCGGGGAAGGGAATTAGTCACACTTCTACACGTAGCGTCACTCAATTGTTCCCACAGTCACTCAATTGGGTCTTGATAATAAATTAAGTGTGATACATCTTGATTTATGGTTTAGTTTTGCGATATGAGAGTCTTATTGTTCGTTTGGCTCATGGAGACATTGAATGTTTGGGATTAGACTTATATTGCTGTCATGCCTATAATTATTGCTATTTTAGATGCCTCTTATATTGCCATATATTGCTATGCTGTTGATGTTCCTTCAATTCATGTTAAAACAAAGGGGATGCTGCCGAAATTTCGGTTTTTAGCATTTGCTCCTTTGCTGTAATTTACCTTAATTTATGGCTTTTAGATGTTGTTTAGCCTATGTTTGGTAGCATTCGGGCATATTAAATGCCGGGGTGTTACAATAAACACAAAAGGCGAGTTCCACACTGCCTAACCTAATGAGTTGCGAATTAGTGAATTACAACTTGGGTTAAGTTGTGAAACTTGTGTTGTGGATTTGTGAATTGTAGTTGTGCATTCAATTGATTGGTTGATAGAATTGAGTTCAATTGGTTAATATATCTGAGTTCAATTGGTTAATATATGTAACTTTATTTCTGAAATGGATGTGGTGTGCTATAATATGTACTACATTTGCTTGCACTGTGATGTAATCCGAGCTGATTATTGAAATGGATGTAATTTGTGCTATGCTTGTGATGATATGTAATTTGCTTGTTTCAGAGGGTATGTCTAACATTTTCTAAGGCTAGCCAATAAATAGGAAAATGTTCCTTATGGGAAGAACATATCATAGACGGTTCTAATTAGGAACCATCTGTGATATCATAACATCACAGACGGTTCTATTTAGAAACCATTTGTCATATGATGATATCACAAACGATTCTAGTTTGAAACTGTCTGTGATATGGCATTACATCCCTGACACAGGTTACAGATGGTTCAGAAAACTGTCTGCGATGACAATTCTGAACCGTTTGTGATGTTATTGTAATATCTTAAATAATTTTAAATCATTCGTGGGCTGTTGTGACGGTTTTATGGGCTATTTTTGGACCCTAAGGGAGTTTCTAGGCCTTTGGAATTGGGTTTTTGCCCATGAGGGAGGGGTGTTTCATGCCTAAACTCTATCTCACCCCCTCCCCTCCCACACTAGCTAGACAAACCCCCTCCCCACGCCCTTGGCCGTATGCCCACCCCCTCCCACGTTCCCTTCTAGCTCCTTGGATCTCCTCCTGGCTCCATTGCGCCCCTCCTGTTTCCTATCGTCCCTCTCTAGCCTCACCAATTCGAGGGAAGAGCTCTATGTTGTTGTGATCTAACAATTCTTGGGAGAAGGTATACATCTTTTAGGTTCTTGATTGGTAGTTTTGGTTCTATAATTTTGGGGTTTGTCAAGTTAGTAATCCCTGCAATTAGCACTGTGATTAGGTTTGGATGGGAGAATTCTAGCTGTGAGTCAAATTGTGGTTTCGAGTAGTGCATATCTCAATTCTAGTTGTGGAACTCATCTATATCATGTCCCAACCCAATAAGTTCCATTAGAACTCGTTCTTGCTCAAGTTGTGCTTGCAAATTGAGCTTTCTAAAGATTTTCGAATTCTTTCTTCTACTATTTTTGAGTAGTGGAATGGCTTCATGATTGATGGAAATACCTCACGAAGGCCTTCTTCCAATCAATCAAGCAGCATATCATTTGCCCTCTCAAGATTTCTCAAGAAAGCTCGGTCATTGGCTTGAGAAAGAAACATTTTGTGAAACCAAGTTCCAGAGAGTTTGAGGGATGTTTCTTTAGTTTTCTTGCTTGCTGTGATATGAGAGAAACAATCTAGGATCATCTTGATTATCAAAACCCCAGGAGCAAGCTTAGGGTGAAGTTTGAGCACTTGAGCCGATTTTGGTGCATCATTCTTTAAAATAGAAAAAGGTCAGAATTTTGATGCCAATTCTTTTGATTGAATGTTGGAATAGGCTCCTGACATCCATAGGAAGGTGCATACAAATTTTCACAGGTTTTGGAGTAGCTGATCAAAAGATACACCATTTTTTATTTTAAAGTCGTGCTGATTTCACTATTCACTTACCTGTTTTTAATGTTCATCGGTAGTACCGGGGGTACTATAGCACAATAGTGCCGATTTAAATGTTCATTCCAGCACTACCACCCGTTTAACTATGTTAGTGTCGCCCAGAGGTGAATTTATCAGAAAATTCATTTTTCCACATTTCTTTTATCTCAAGAGGTTTTGGTTGGTGTGAAATCATGTGCTGAAAAATTGGCTTTGAACTGAAAAATTAACTTAGATTTGAATTTGCAAAATGTGTTTGTTCATGTGTTTTGACAATTTGACGAAAGCTTGATAAATTACGCATTAGCGCCGGACAAAGTTCTCAAAGCTTGATGGAAGTTTCCCATCTGCGACAGACGGTGTTTTTGGAGTGCATGTGAACATGTTTGAGCCCATGGAGAAGTCATTTTCACATGTACAACGGACGGTTTTCTTGGTCCGTTGTGAACAAGCTTTCGGTTTGGATAATTTCGTGGAACCAAGATTTTCACATGTACAGCGGACTAATTCTTTTGTCCGTCGTGAATGGACTTTTCTAGGGTTTTACTTTTGTGAAGCGGCGTATACGTTGCGCGGACAAGCTTACGGGTCCGTTGTGAACTTGTTTTGAGCTCATGGCCAAAGCCATTTTGCATGTACAGCGGACCAGCACTTTGTTTTGTCCGTTGTGAGCAATGTTTTCGCGTTTGGTTGGCTTCTTGGAGCAGAAACTTTTCCTTATACAAGCGGACCAACTTTGTTTGTCGTCGTGAATGCTTTTTTGACTCAATTGAGTTTTGGCGATTTGGATTTGAATTTTGAATGTGAATTTGAAATTTGTAATGATTTCATGATGCTTCTTTTGAAGTGGACTTTATGCAATACTCATGAGTAGTTGCATGGATTGACATTGAGTCAAGTCGTGGACTTGTGCTCCGGTTGTTTGTGGTTTGTTCATGTGCGGGTATTGCTCGAAGGCGAATGTGGTCGATGGCGGACCCGGGAACTAGGTTCATGGAGGAGGCTGAGGTTGGGACTAGGTTCGGAGGAACGAGGTCTTGAGTGGTCAAGGATGTCATGCGGGGCGTTCGGGCTGAAAGAATGGTGCACATGAAGAATGGTTAGTCGCGTGAGAATGGCGGGGAGGTCATTCGCGTGCAAAGTGTTAGTCGCGTGAGTATGGCGGGTGGCCATACGCGTGCAAAGTGTTAATCACGTGAGTATGGTAGGGTTACCATCTGGCGTGCAAGAGTTGTACTCGGCCAGGTTGGGCCAAAGTAGAGTTGTGTTGAATCACAGTTCCTTCTAGGAATAGGAATCGTATTGAACTCTTTAATGGGTTGGTGCTTTAAATAGGTGGGGGTCTCTGTTGAAAGGCACCAAGTAAAGGCTGAGCGCATCAAGCTTTGAGCTTGGTTTAGGGTTTGTACTCTTTTGATGAGAGTATTTTAGACAAGAAATAAAGATCAATCCTTCCAAGATTTTGCGTGCTCTGATAACCACGTCGCTACGGTATTTTACTGTTTTGGTTCTTGTTTGCATGCTTGTTCTAGTTTTAGATTGGTTTTGTTCTTCAAGTTTTATCTTGATTTGATCCATCAAAAACCTCTCTAGGGTATTGATCTAGTGTTTCTCAAAAGTCTAGTTGATCAATCTTTTGTCGTTCTTGTTTAATCTTGAAGTTTTGATTAGATTGATTCTCGTCAAGTTCTGGATCAGCAAGCTTGCGAAGCTCATAACTTTGATCCGTAAGTCCGATCGAGCTGATTCTTTTTGGGTTCGATTCGTATTGGAATCTAGTTTCTTGTGTCCAAATTTCAGATCGTTTCGACGGTTGGATCTCAGCAATTCTCGTTTTACCAAACCTCTGTCATTCTGTTGTTTTGTCGAAAAGCAAGGCAATTATTTGGTTCTGTTTTGGGGTGAACTTTTAATAGGTCAAGAATTTGGTTTTAGCTTCCGCACAATCATTCACCCCCCCTGATTGCTATATTAGTATGCCCGATCCTACAAGAAGTGGTATCGAGCAAGGTTTTTCTAATCTATCTTAATCGGTGATTAGATCAATGGATCATTATTCGACAAAACCTTGTGTGTTCAATGGTGTTGATTTTCAGTTTTGGAAGGCCAAGATGGAGGCGTTCATCCAAGCTCAGGGATTCGCAATTTGGGAGAAGGTCTACAAGCCATATGAAGTCCTACATAAGCGACAAGCGATCAACGACACCTGTCGCACACATGTTGAAAGCAAAAAGCGACAAAGCGCGCAACTTGATCATCAAGGCTTGGGACGCCGTGGCGACTTCGATCGTGTGGTTCATCTTCGATCCGCATATGAGGTATGGAAATCTCTTTGTGATTACCATGAGGTTCTAACACTTGTGAAGAAGTTCGCAAGACATCTACAAGAAGGAGTACATGCGATTCGAGATGAAAGCCAAGGTGGAGTCGGTAGATGACTTCTTTGCGCTTTAATAAGATTCTTAGCAATCTCGTCTTGTTGGAGTCAACTATACTAATCACGGCAAATGCTAGACAATTGCTTAATGCTTTGGACATGTCGGTGTGGGAGATGAAAGTAACATCTATACAAGAATCCTTGTCATGAGTACACTTACTTTAGATGTTCTTTATTCTAAGTTGAAAACTCATGAATTAGATGTTTTTGCTAGAAAGAATGATCATAAATCAATTGCTTTGACATCTCAATCTAGCATATCTCATAATGGTGCTGCTTCAAGTTTTGCTCTATCTTTCTTGTCTTCACTAGCAGGTATGAACAGATTGAGCGATTCTGAAGAAGATCTGGCACTACTCTCTTCTCGCTTTAACAAAGCTTTGCAGAATGTGAGAATGAGAAAGAGAGGTGGTCCTCCAAGATGCTATGAGTGTGGTGACCTCAACCATATTCGCACAAATTGTCCTAAGCTTGCAGGTAAAACATCGAAGGAGGAGAAGGACAACAGCGAGAAGGAATGAGAAGAAAAGGTTCTCGTCAAATGATAGGAAGAAGAAGAGCTTCATCAATAGCAAAGTTGTCCACGAGTTCTTTCAGCTCTTGAACAAGTCAATTTGAAGCGATGTGGATTCGGAGGGAAGCGTGAGGGCGATGCAACTCCAAGCAAGCATGAATTGGCGGGATTGTGTCTCATGGCCAAAAGCAGCGGCTTGACTTCAGCGAGAACGACAACGACAGCGACTTCAATGAGGTAGATCCTTCCTATGATGAATTAGCAATCTTTGTTGCGTCTTGGAAAATTGCTTGACAAGCGTGATAGAAAAATTAAGAAACATGATATTCTTGTGGAGTCATTGAATGCTGAAATTACTAGACTTAAGACTTTGATTCTGATGATGATACTTGCAAATCATGTGACTTAATTTACAATGAGCTCACCTTGCTTGGAAAGAACACGCTCTTACTGTTACATCTAAATGAGAAAAATGAGAAACATGTTAAACATGCTAGCTGTTCTACCATTGATTTGCATGATACAACTCCATGTTCTAAATGCTCCATACTAGAATTGAAGTTGCATGATGCAAATGCTAGGTTTCTCAAATAATGATTTTCTTACACATGAGGTTCTTTCATGCTCAACTTATGCATAAGCAAAAAGGAAAAGTGGATGATCCTGCAATAATTGTTTAATTCTTGCTAATAAAGTTGATTACTTGCAAAACTCTTTGGAGCGATTCACTAATGGCAAGAAAAGTTGAACTTGATTTTGGATCAATCTAAGGTTAGCTCAAACAAGAAGGTTTAGGTTTTGATCTTCATGCTTCATATGAAACTAAACCTCGCTCACATTGTTTATGCTCCTTGCAATGACAAACTTGAGATTTCAAATGAGCCTAAGAAAATTTGTCTTCAAATCTGTGGCCTTTTATCTTCTACTATGATGAATGCAAATGTTGCTTCTACTTCCAAAGCTAAACATAATGTTAAGTACACTTGCACTCATTGTGGTAGAGATGGACATTTAGTAGACTTTTGCTTTAGACTAGCTAAACAACAAAGAGAGAAAGGTTTAATGCTAGGTCTAATTTCAGAAAGGCACACTCACTTCTCATTATGTGCCTAGGGTGAAACAAACACCTTTTGATCCTAAAAACACGGGAAAAGGCAAATCTGATTTTGTGCATAAGAATACTCGTGTTGTTGTACCCCTACTTTTGTTGTCGTCCGGGTGTCTCGATCTTGGATTCCTAAACATCTTATTTCTAACTTGATGCACGAGACCTCGACACTTTACCTTCTATGTAGGCTTCTCACGAGGAGGGAGAACATGTGGCTAGTGAATTTCGGATGCTCACTTCATATGTTCGATGATAAGATTTAGTTCTCCTTAAACAGTGCATCTCATCTTGAAAGTGTTGCCTTTGGAGATGCTTCTTCCCACTTTTTCATAAAGGCACTAGTTCAAATGATGCAGGTACAAGTGCATATGTTCGAGGGAGAGTGTCTTTGTTCATAAAGATGATGATAATCTTTGTTGAGGGCGAGATAATTAGAGAGTTTACATGAGAGACTCTTCACGTGCTTGTGTGTGCTTGTTTTCAAGCTTCCCACGTCGTCACATCGACAAGCTATCAAAGGATTTTCGGTATCTTCATAGAACTAAAGATTTTGGCATTTTGCTTTATGCTTACTCATGGATTAGTTTAAGAGATTTTTCTGATTTTGAATTTAGAGTATGTTGATTTTATTTTGTTAGTGCCACATCTTGAGTAATACCTTTTCTTGAGCATATTGATATTGGATTTCACTTTCTTAAAGATCATGTTGAAAAAAGAAAAAAATTGTGCTTCACCATGTGGAATCTTGAACATCAATTGGCGAGACATTTTCACAAAACATTTGTCTTCTTCGTTTTGCTTTTATTCGGGAGAACTTGGAATTGTTCATCCAATGGGATTGTTTTGAGGGGAGTTTCTTTGCCAAGTTCTTTCACTTAATGAGCTCACTTTATCATATTTCTTTATATGTTATGTAATTGAGCTAATATATGATAATCTAAATTGTCTCACTTGAACTAAGAATGACATTATGCGGAATTCCCTGATCGATTGCCTATAGCTAAATACTCTGTGATATCTTACTCTTCTGCTTGATATTGAATCCTCTTGACAAATTTGGGCTATGAAGCAAATGTGGTTTCAACTTTACTCTTTCATAAGACCATTTAATCATTTTGCATGTTTATAATCAAAGAAAAATGAAAAGAAAAGGGAATCATTAAAAAGGGTTGTTAAAAGCAAAAGCCTCAAGTTATGAGCTTGAGGATGCTTTCTAAAAGATAAGATGTATGCTTCAAGCATGCCATTCCCTCAAAGACAAGATGTATGCTTCAAGCATGCCACTCCAAGGAAATAAAAAAGTATGCTTCAAGCATGCCACATGCGGTTCTTGTTTAGAGAATTAAATTAGTCCACTAGATTGGAGTTGAAACTACTTGCTCATACTGATTTGTTATTTGCTTCAACTTTGAGCCTTTGTTCTTCTACTAAGGTCTTGCTTAGTACTTGGCTATAGTTGGGTGAATTGAGGTTGAGATGCATGTCATTCCATAACTTGTTAAAATCACTTCAAGATCATGTATTTTGCATATTATGTGATATATAAGGTTATATGATCGAATGAGCTCATTTTCTCCTATCTTGGCACTCCCTTGTTTCTCTTGGTGAAATCATTGTTTAGGAAAAATTTTGAACTGTTCTCTCTTTTACTCTTGATGAATCCATTGTCAAAGGGGAGAAATTTGGAAATCCTTCTTTGAAAAGTTTAAAGAAAAAGGGAGAGTTGTATTTGGAAATTTGAGAATTTTGGGAGAAGTTTGGAGAATTTTGAAATTTTTAGGCGCATTGCACATTCACACACATTTTCATTCTCGGGGAGATTTTGTTTTGCATTTTGGTCAAAGAGGATTTACGTGTTTTCTTACTTTGGTCTTTGATCCTTTGGATTTCAAAATCTTTGGTAAAGTGAATGCCAAATGATCAATTCTAAGTGGTGTTGCCAATGTTTTCATCAAGGGAGATTGTGAAATCATGTCTTTGAAAAATTGGCTGAACTGAAAAAATTAACTTAGATTTGAATTTGCAAAATGTGTGTTTGTTCATGTGTTTTGACAATTTGAATGGCTTGATAAATTACGCGTGCTTAGCGCGGACAAAGTTCTCAAAAGCGATAAGTTTCCATCTGCGACGACAGCCAGTGTTTTTGGTGTCATTGTGAACATGTTTTGAGCCCATGGCCAGAAGTCATTTTCACATGTACAAGCAGGACGTTTTTCTTGGTCCGTTGTGAACAAGCTTTTAGGTTTGGATAATTTACGTGGAACCAAGATTTTCACATGTACAACGGACTAATTCTTTTTGTCAGTCGTGAATGGACTTTTTCTAGGGTTTTACTTTTGTGAAAGCGAAGCGTGCGTTCTTAGGACAAGCTTACGGGTCAGTTGTGAACTTGTTTTGAGCTCATGGCCAAAGCCATTTTGCATGTACAAGCGGACCAACTTTGTTTGTCGGTGAAAGCATGTTTTCGCGTTTGGTTGGCTTCTTGGAGCAGAAACTTTTCCTTATACAGCGGACCAACTTTGTTTGTCGAAGTCGTAGAATCGTTTAGCTCAATTAGGGTTTTGGCGATTTGGATTTGAATTTTGAATGTGAATTTGAAATTTGTAATGATTTCATGATGCTTCTTTTGAAGTGGACTTTATGCAATACTCATGTGAGTAGTTGCATGGATTGACATTGAGTCAAGTCGTGGACTTGTGCTTTCGGATTTGTTTTGTGGTTTGTTCATGTCTTGGTGTGCTCGAGAAGCGAATGTGGTCGATGACTGGGGACCGGAACTAGGTTCATGGAGGAACGAGGTTCGGGACTAGGTTCGAGGAACCGAGGTCTTGGTGGTCAAGGATGTCATGCGGGGCGTTCGGGCTAAGAGAATGGTGCACATGAAGAATGGTTAATCACGTGAGAATGGCGGAGGTCATTCGCGTGCAAAGTGTTAGTCACGTGAGTATGGCAGGTGGCCATACGCGTGCAAAGTGTTAGTCACGTGAGTATGGTAGGGTTACCATACTGGCGTGCAAGAGGGTTAATACTTTCGGCCAGGTTGGGCCAAGTAGAGTTGTGTTGAATCACGGATTCCTTCTAGGGAATAGGAATCGTGAGAACTCTTTAATGAGTTGGTGCTTTAAATAGGTGGGGTCTCTGTTGAAAGGCACCAAGTAGAAACTGGCGCATCAAGCTTTGAGCTTGGTTTTAGGGTTTGTACTCTTTTGATGAGAGTATTTTAGACAAGAAATAAAGATCAATCCTTCCAAGATTTTTGCGTGCTCTGATAACCACGTCGCTCTGATTATTTTTCTGTTTTGGTTCTTGTTTGCATGCTTGTTCTAGTTTTAGATTGGTTTTTGTTCTTCAAGTTTTATCTTTATTTGATCCATCAAAAACCTCTCTGGGGTATTGATCTAGTGTTTCTCAAAGTCTAGTTGATCAATCTTTTGTCGTTCTTTTTTAATCTTGAAGTTTTGATTAGATTGATTATCGTCAAGTTCTGGATCAGCAAGCTTGAGAAGATCATAACTTTTGATCCGTAAGTCCGATCGAGCTGATTCTTTTTGGGTTCGATTCGTATTGGAATCTAGTTTCTTGTGTCCAAATTTCAGATCGTTTCGACGGTTGGATCTCCGGCAATTCTCGTTTTACCAAACCTCTGTCATTCTGTTTTTGTCGAAAACGAGGCAATTATTTGGTTCTGTTTTGGGGTGAACTTTTAATAGGTCAAGAATTTGGTTTTAGCTTCCGCACAATCATTCACCCCCCCTCTGATTGCTATATTCGTATACTTCGATCCTACAGTTGGTTTCTTTGGGGGAAAATTTTGTTTGGCTAAATTTTATTTGGCTTCTATTCACCCCCTCTAGTCGCCTTTTTGATCCTTAATAAATACAACACACAATACATGCAAATCATCCCAATTGTAACACCACGGCACCTAGTATGCCGCGAATGTCACCCAAACAGCTCTAGACACAACCAATAACACATAAATGTCAATAAATTATAGCAACTACGCTAATTGTCTAATCGGAAAATTCGGCAGCATATCCTTTGTTTTTCCATGGTTTTGAGCATCAATAATAATAGCACATCATAATAGCATAATAGATGACATCTAAAACATCAATAACAGGAGTTATAGCAACATTTCAAGCTCGTAATTTAAACTCTAACGTTTCATGAACAAATATGAAGGGAACAATAAAACCAAGCACCCAAGATAGCATAATCCAAGTTTAGCGCAATAAAATAATCATTACAACTACAAATGAGAGTGTGTAGTTGTCTAGGTGAATGAAATTATGTGGAGATGTGACGCTAACTCCCTTCCCCGAAAGCCGAGTTCATGGTACCTAAAAACAACATAAAACAACGAGCGTGAGTTTATCACTCAGCAAAGTGTATTGCAATGGAGTAAACAATAACATCATCCATGAACATCTTCATTAACCATTCATACATCATCATTATAAACATTTCATAAACATCTTCATAAACATCTCATAGAACATCATAAGCATCTCATTAAACATCTCATAGAACATCATAAGCATCTCATTAAACAATTCATTCATGCAGTGCAATGCACATGTCTCTTTGCCTAGCACATACCGGTATTACCGAGTGCACACCCGTCGGTGTGCACCCTCTTTCCCTTCCATCCCGTGGAAGGTGCCTACTCTTACTGACTTGCTCCCATTCACGCCTGTGGATGGAACTACGAGGTAGGTCTTTCTCAGTGACGCTCCGGATTAGTTATAACTTTCTCACTGACCTTACCGAATTAGTTATGACTTTCTCACCATCCTGGCCAGTCCTCATGCCATGAATGCAAGGAATACACTGTTTACCTTTCATAGTTCAAGTGTCAAGCACAATATCCTTTTAATCACCATCATCACTTTATCATTCTCATCATCACTACATACTCACCAATATACCATAAACATGAATAAACTTTGCAAACGTTCATAATTCAGCAAATGCATAACCATCTAACAATTTATATTCACTTATCTCATTCAAGAATCAAACATGGCAAGCAAACATATCAACGGTTAACTCGCATCATAATGAAAACATAACGCCATTCAAGTCACAAACATTACAATACACTTGCCTTCAACCGTGTGGGACGGAGGGGCGAGATGTGGGAGGCACTCCCGGGGTCACACCACCTACACATAGGTAAAATGCACTCAAAACATGCCCACAAAGAAATACAAGAATTATCATCTACATCGACTTTGCAACCCACTCGTAAAACCCGAAAAACAGCACTTTGTCCAACCGGGACAGCAGCGCTCCAACGACCATAACTTGAGTTCTACAACTCCAAATCAAGTAAACGAATACATTTTCATGAAACTTAGGAAATTTCCCAACTTTTCCTAAGTATTCGCGAAGACTGAATCGGCTTCTAAAATTGTCTAATCTACAGTTGAACACGATCTGCCCCAATCGCATCACAGATTGGACAATGATCGGTAAAACAGCCATAACTTTTAAACGGCTGGACAGAATTTAATATTCTTAGTTTCCAATTAAAGTTAATTGAATTACCTACAACTTTTATAACAGCCGGCTGATCAGAAAATGCCTCTAAAATTGCCAAAACCGAGCCCTAAACTCAAGCGTCTAATCTGCCCGAGATCACAACATTGGACAGATTTGCAATTACCCTAATCCCATCTAGACACAGAACCTATACATGAATTTTAGGCATGGTTTCTCCCTTCTAACCAGTATCACAACCCTACAAAACAATCTACCAACACTTACCTCCCTCGAAGAACACTTGAACGGCGAAAACTTTCTCCTCCCGCCCTCGATCTCCCTCCAAATGCCGAATTCGTTGGTTCCTTGAGATCAATGGAGGGGGAGGGTGTGGAAGCAAGGAAGGGGTTGTTCCTAGCTAGGGACGGCTAGGAGGTGGAGGGGAGGCGCAAGGTGGAGGAGAGGGGGCGCAAGGTGGAGAGGATGGGGGTGGCAGCTAGGAGGTGGGATTGGGCGGGAGGCGCAAGGGTAGGGTTTGGGGGGCGCATGGGCAGGGTGTGCTGTCCCCCAACTCCCCCACATGGGCCAAGAGCACCCACCTTCGCCCAACTAGGTCCCCCAAGGCCCAACTGATTCCCCCAAGGCCCAACACTCCCCCAGAAAGGCCCAAACACCCAAAAATGGCCCAGAAACAGGCTATAAAGTCGTATTGTAATGCCGAAATCTATAATGTCACATTCCGTAATGTCACATTCTCTCCCCCTTAACTGGATTCGACCCCGAATCCGTGACACACCACTACGCAAACAACCAAATCAAAGGGAGCTAAGGTTCACTTCTCAGAACCCGCTCAGAAGCCTCTACGATCTTGCACTCGCTAGAACTCAAAAGTAAGGAGCTAAGGCTCGAAAACTGACGGCTCTAATGATAAATCACAATCAAAACTTGGCAGAATCTTACTCAACTTTGAAATACAAAGCACTAACACAAGGACTCAAAACATCCCAAGCAATAGGATAAATTCCCAAACAGACAATGAAGGAAAACGGTCTCACACTCCTCATTCTATGCATTTCTTTGCACTAAAGTGCCCAATCCCTTTAACCGATGCTACTCTCTAGAAGAACACGGTACCAACCTCTAGAACCCTCTTCAGCTCCCACGCACCAAAGTGTTTTCACACCTCAACCTCCCTACTGTGGTTCATCGTATTCCTGACGACGCGAACCAAGTGAGACACAACACTCCAAGACTACCAACTGCTTGAACAATCGGGGTTATAACTTGAAAAAAAATTGATCTTTTACAAAAAGACCAATACCCACCACTACCACCGAAAGGAAGAGCCTACTTTATGACCAAGGTCCTTAAAACCCGTAAAAACAATAACAACCGAATGATCCACTTCGGCTGACACAACTCGCTCAAAGTTCAGCGACAAAAAGATCCAATACACTTCGAAAAGGAAAAGCAATTACTAGCAACCACCAAGTGGTCCACTAATAATTTAATCAACCCTACCGAGGAACACATCAATGACACAATTCTCCAAGAAGGTTTGAATTGAGTCATACACAACCTTCCTTTACTCCTCACTTTTAAATTATTTACGATCAACTACTAGCAACACCTAATAACTTAGGTCATTAACAACCCACACTAGATTTCTCTTTCTAAGAAGGTCTCGCCCTCACATTCTTCCACTTAAAGGACTAGGACAAAGAGTACAATCATTGAGTAAGCTCAACCATAAACCATGAACCCAATCGATCCCCATGCATCAATTTGAATCCAATGCACTAACATTCACTTTGGAAAGAATTCGACAACATCCAAAGAGCACTCATTTTATTTTCCTAAGCCAAATCGCAAAGGAAATAGAAATCTCCTATACTACAGCCAAAATACCAGCAATTATTCATTCTTTCTTTTCGTACTAGTAGGCAATGGAAATCTCGATTCATGACATGAATGCACACTTTTCAAGAGCACTCCAGATTAGTCATATATCCATATATGACTTTCTCACCGACCTGGCTCATCGACTCTTTTATGATTAAATGTCTATAAACGATGTCATGTTTCCTTTTCACCATTCATTCATCATGTAACAACAATACCGAATAGTCATTCACCAAAAGACTTCTTCCTCGGTATCACATAATTGAAACACAAATACCATCAACGATTGCGATAATCCATATAAACTATGACGGCATCACCGTTAACAGGAAAACACCACGTCGTATCATAACCCACCATCAATTAAAAGCTAAATTTGTAAAACATCGCTTTGCAACCAAAATCAACATTTTGAAAGAGAACATCAATTCTCAAGCCAAACATCTGCACCCACAACCGTCACAAATTATCTCAAAGAGAATGGGAAACTCATTTCCAAAAGAGAACACTTCACTAACAAAAATCACTGATGGAACATTCATGAAATTCACCTTTTTAAAGCACACACAAACACCAGACACATTTTTCCCAATAACTCCAACTCTAGCCAAAACCAAAGATTGGCACCAATCACTACAAGTTTGGGGAAACTCTGAAACGCAACATAAGGAACACCTTAACCGAAGGCATTCAACTAAAATAGCAAACAACCGAACCAGTCCAAAAGTTTTAAACACAAGCTCAGCATGAATCCCACCATATCTAGTAATCCACTACGCTTACCATTAAAGATTTCCAAATTCACTATTTTACTCAATGAGAAGGCCCATCAGGATTTAACAAAAACTACATCGCAGATTCTTTTTCTAATTACCTTTTCCAATACTTACAAATAAGATTTATGATGCTTATCATAAGACATCCATCCAAGACTACGTCAACATGATCCCCACGGACCAACATATCATATAACATCATATTCTATATTTTAAACATAGTATTTCAACAAATACTTTAGCATGATCAACCTATAAATTTCAGACCACCTATGCGTCAACATCTCGACAATCGAAACTTATTAATCAATAAATGATTTCAATACATAAATGTTATCTCCACAAGACAAAATTCATAAGTAGGTTTCTAAGATATACACTAATTAAGGATAGAGTCCTACATCATGTTAATTATCCAAGGTTCACTCCATCACAGCATGTTACAATGTCCTCCATTTTAACCATGGTTTTCAATGATTAATCTAAACAATTACCACCACTACTAAGTCATCATTATCAATAAATGGGCATAATCGTAAAAACAACCGCATTGTTTTAGTTACCCTTTCCATATACTATAACAATTTGCCACTACACAACATACTCCAACTATTTAAGATAACTTAATAAGTCAGACCATCCCAATGCTCTTAACAATATCATTAACAACAAATCATATGTCTTCTCAATTGACAACTGTGTTAGCAAACATAATAATTCTAGTCAACTATCATTCGCTAGGGTCGATCACCGTCACGATTAAATTGTTCTACCGACCCGATAATAATAATGTCTTTAACTAACCAACCCATTTACTATTACATCAACAGTAGTTTACATCATTTTAATGTTCTAACTATGCATTAAGGTTTAAAGCTTTAAACATTATCGATGGTCATGAGCACTTAACAACAAAGCAACAGATTCTAAGCATGTACATTAACGCATTTAATCATTCTCGCTATAGAGTAATCTACAACACTAGACGTTTATTTAATCTTAAGCTCAAGATAACAATTACATTTAATTGCTTCGACTCACAAATTAACTTAGAAGTACATTATTTCCATAAACCACATTGTTACATACTACATAACATGCTAATCAACAAATTCTCACTAGTGACAAGTAATTTCAGTCAAAAGACTACTTACTTTGTTTGCAGCATTTTCTTTGTAAAACTCAACCAAAAATTCACAAAGAAACTTGACTCTCAAAGTTGCGATGGGACATGACCCACACTTTATCATGCAGAAGATTTCCAAAATACATTTCAATCCTAAAGACTCCCATAGGAGGGAACCAAGCGATCAAGTAAACCTTTACTGACAAAGGCACAAAACATAAATCGACACATGTTAAGTTTTTGCACACAACTTCAATAACTTCTTTTAATCTCAGAGTAAGACACACAAGAACAAAACGATACTTTTCTTTGCAAAGAAACCAGCAAAACCGGCGTTAAAGCCAAAAAAGTGACCAAAAAGGCGCAACACTAAACTCTTCTTCTTCGTCTTCAACCAAGGAAGACAAAACCAAGGAACACCGAAGGAACAATCCGCGAAAATCCAATACCAAACACTTTTCTTTTGTCTCCAACCAACGGAAACCAAAGAAACCAACCAGACCGATTGTCAGAATGATAAAGAAAATCCGAAGGAATCCACCACCAAACTCTTCTATTTGACTCCAGTCACTACCCGATCTACGACAGAAAGGGTAAGCACTCTTCCCCCACGGGAGGTTATTAGTCCTTCGGTGATGGCCCTAACCAGCTATAACACCCCAAAATTTTGCTTTCCTTAAATTCATGTGTGATTTGGCACATTGGTGAATTTTTGGAATTTTCTGGAATTTATTTGGATTTATTTGGAAATTATTTGAATTTATTCCATTTTGAAATAATTAAAGAATTTAATTTTGCAAATAAAATTTTGTTGGAAATATTTTATTTGAGTCCAAAATGATCCAAAGTATTTTCCAGAATTTTTCTGGAATTTTTCTGAGTCTTTTGCTATTTTTAATGAATTAAATGAATTACTGGGAATTATTTTAAATATTAAATCGCTGGAAATTCAACTCGGTCGAGTAATCGTTCATCCGACCGAATCGAACCCAGTCGGACTCGAGTCCGACCGAGCCACGTGACTCGATCAAACCAAATCAAAACCCTAATCGATCCCAACCGTTGGATCAAGATCCAACGGCCGAGATCCGCCTGCATCTGCTTTGGCCGAATCCGGCCGGATCCGATCGCGCCACGCCGATCATGGCCGTTGATCGTGCCGGACGGCTGTGCGTCGTCGTCTCCGCCGAGTCCGGCCGGACTCGCCGCGCCGCCGCCCGTGTAGAATTAGGTTTCCGCCTTCGCACGAACGCCGAGGCTATTTAAAGCCCTGGTCACGCCCGAGGTTGCCCTCATCCTTGCGCACTGCGTTCCCGAGCCATCTCGCTTGAGCCGCCGCCCGTTTGCCGTCTGAGCTCGCCAGTAGTTGGAGGAGGTGACCGCCGCGGTTTGCGCTTCGCCGACGTCCGTCGTCTTCCGCCGGAAGGAGCCGAATCGAGTCCCCGCTTCGAGACGCACCCGAAGAGATCACCCACTTCGCCGGAACGACCCCGGAGCGCCGTCGGGCTCGTCGTCGTCTCCGTCTCCGGTGGCTGCAGCTCCGCTGCGTCGCCATCGCCCTCGCGAACTCTGTGCGCCGTCCGATCTTGATCGTGTGGTTGAGGTGAGTTCACGTGTTCCAAACCCGATTAGATCTGGATCGTTGGATCAAGATCCAACGGTTCACAATCGCCACGTGCCGTAGTAGTGATTATTATAGGATTAGATCTGGACCGTCCGATCTAGATCGAACGCCCACGAACATCGAGTAGATTCAACGTGTTAACCCTGGATCTAATCGCGCCGTTGAATTTCAAATCAACGGTCGAGATTGCGCCACGTGTCGGGAAGTTGGACCGACGCGGTCGGGCCGCTGGCCCACGCCGCTGGCAGTGTGACGCCGACACGCTGGGCCCGCGTGTCGAGGGCCCGCATGTCGGGCCGACCCAGCCAAGCGCCGACGTCACCCATGACGTCACAGCGGTCCCACTGCCGCCACCGTGGCCGAGCCCCGCCGACGTCGGCGATGACGCTACCCGAGTGGGCCCACATGTCGGCGACACGTGAAGTCGTGGGACCGAGTCCACGAGACCCGAGCCGAGCGTGGACCAAGTCCATGGACCGGTGACGTCAGCAGGCCAATCGAGAGGCTGCCACGTGTCCATCTTGACGCAATAATTAATTTCCAAAAGAAAATGATTTATTAATTCGAAATATTGATTCAAATTTAGATTCAAACTTCAAACGCTTATAACTTTTGCGTTTCAACTCCGATTTGAGTGATTCAAATTTCTAAATTTGTATAAAATTGAGATCTATCTAAATATGAATTTTATTTAATTTTTGGACTAAAGTTTTTCTCTGTAAAATTATTTAATTGATTATTTAAACTTTAAATAATCATAACTTTTGCGTTTTAACTCCAAATTTGACGATTCCAGTTTCTAAAAATCCATAAAATTATGTTCTTTCTGTTTGTGGATTTTATTTGGATGTTTGGACACTTTTTGCCTAGTGTTTATTTGTGTATTTGCTATTTGCACGCTTTACGAGTAGACGTTGAAGTGCCGGAAGGGTTCGAAGGAGAAGTATTGACTCAGGATCCAACTCAAGACCAAGAGCAAGTACTTTTTGAAGGCAAGTTGTGCTTTGACCATGTTGATCCTATTTCAAATCTATTTTGATTTAAACTATTGCATGCTAGTTCAATTAGAAAGATACTTTGTTTAAACCTCGGGGTTAGATAAGTACCAATTTCTTTGTATGACACCTTGATTACTTAAGTATGTGCCATGACCCTTTGTCACCCTAGTTGTGGATTACTAGTTGGACATTATTAGATTGCCAACATGGGTTTTAGACCGTTGTAGTATCTTGCTTAGACACACTACGTGCTCATGACATGATTTTGGACAATCAAATGTTAATATTGACTTAATGATATATTGAACCTGTTTTGGAAAAGTATCATGTGATGTTGATGGCACGTGGTGCATGGTAATCAACTGGGGTTTGATAAACAGTTTTCGACCGGGGCATGTGGCAAAGAGTAATCAGGTGGGCCAGTTGTGGCATTGGGAGTGATGTTTTGGTTCTTCGAGTAGTCTTGCCCTGGTCACCCTAAGGACTTAACCTTGCAAGCCTTTGAACTGGGTCTAACGTGCAACCACATGTCTGTAATGGGACGGACCTAGTTGACTAAGTTGCTAATAACGTACCTGTGGGACCTTAGGAGGTCAACTACACCCTTTGTGTAAGTTGTACGGAGCGGGAGGCGTCTGAAGGTGAGGCAGTACCCATCTAACGGTTGATTGGCCTAGACTTCGCCTTAGCTAAGGGAAGGGTTAGTGCGCACAACCGGGAGGACCACTTGTATTGTTAGAGGTTTCCGAAAGACTTTATTACGGGAACTCGCCTTTGTGGTGTTTGACCATCTTGTGGGTAAAGTGCATAACCTCTGCAGAGTTTAGAATCTATTCGAATAGCCGTGTCCATGGTATTGGACATCGCCTAATTACAGTCAAGGGTTAGATTTTCTCAAAAATAACTTTGGTTTGAAAGTTGGGTTGGTTTAATAATGAAGATGATAGAAATGTGGTTTAGGATGGGGAAAATGTTTATTAAATTTCCTGAAAAGTTATTTATGCTTTACTTATTTCTCAGCTTTTGAATCTACTTATATTACTTTTCAAATCTTTGTTTCTGCAAATATACCTTGAGCTATTCCTTTGTACCAAGCCATGCATATAGTATATTAGCTTGCATTCTGCATGACTTGACTTGTCGAGTACCAAGTACTCACCCTTGCCTCAACACAACATCGGTTGAAGAGGAGGCTACGCCACTTTGGAGGAGGAACTCGGGAGGATCCGTCTACTTAGGGAAGCGAGCCCGGTCGGTTGCCTGTGGTATCTTGGATGGCGCCACGGGTTATTTGATTTTCCATTGCTATTATTTTTCTCTGAATAAGTTTCGCCTTGAGAGGCATACATTTGTAACTTGACCATAAGGTCGAGTAACCGATTTGGTTATTTAAATAAAGTACTTTATTGGTATTGAGTGGTATGATTGTGATATTTACCAATGTTAAGACTGTGTGCACTAGCTGCGTTCTGGACTAGTGCTGAATACACAGAGGGTCCGGATTTGCAAATTCGGGGTCCCGACAGAGGTGGTATCAGAGCCATACTTGACTGTAGGCTCAACCCTAGCTAGAATGGTCGTAGTGAGGATAAAACCTATTTTCTAAAGCTAAAAATTTGTCAAGATAAGAAATGACATCTCGACTTATCCCCTTCTCTCTTCTTGTCTCTTGCTGAAATTTTCCCTTACCTTGTCACAATTTAAAAATTCCGAGTTCTTACGTAAAGCACTCTTGTGACAGATGGAGGAAGAGTTCAACTACGTTGACCTGGGAGTTGGTCACGCCGCGGAACTTTGGCATATGCTACAGACTCTCGGAGATTTTGAGAAGCCCCAATACCAAGTGGAAGTGATCAGACAAGCGGGATTGATCAAGGCTTGTGACGTGAGGATTGAGGTACCTGCTAGGAAAAAGGGCCCAGGCAATCGCCCGATACACTGCACTGCCAGGAGATCTACAATGCAGATGGGTATCCAAGAAGTATCACGACGAGCAATGCGGCACATTACCCGTATCTACGCCAGAGAATTGGAGAGCACGGTGTTCCGTTATCATCCGCGCAGCGATAACCTTCTTGACCCGAAGGCGATTCAGGATGAGGATGCCACGGTTACACAGTTGGCACGATTTGTCGTCGCCCAGGAGGATGTACTAGATAATACAAGCAAGGAGTTACAGAAGGCCCGCAAGGAAATCACGACAGAGAAGAACAGATGGCGGGAAGCTCAAGAGTATATGGCACACCTTCTACGAAGGATTGACGAGTTGGAGATGACCTTGTACGGACTGCACTCAGAGCCAAGATTTTGAGCTACACGAGCCAGATCCAGAGGAGTCGATCTCGATGAGGACACCGCTTCTTCGACTACCATAGAGGACACGATTCTTTGGACATGGCGATCGTTTCACGCCTATGCCACAAAGACCTGCACCCAGGCCGTGGAGGTTTTCTCGATGAGTGAGCATAGGTTCTATAGTGAGACTCCTTCGCCGAGTCACGTCATATAATAAAGAGTCACCCTTTAGGCATTAGACTCCGAAGTTAGTTCGATTTGGATTTGCTTTGTTTGCTGAGTGTGCAGTATGTGTTGCAAGGCCCTTAGGCATTGTAAGCAGCCATACCAAGTTATTAATAATAAAGTTGGACCTTAAAGTTACCCCTTTTACCCGCATAAGTTCCATGTTACTTGTCTATTCTTGTTTCCCTCTCATCTCTAAACCTAGAGCAAACCGACAGATGGTGAACACCCGTGGAAACTTTGGAAGCAATGGGAGTGGTTCTCGCCTCGTGAAAACCCCAATGAGGGAGCACCAGCACCGCCACTGGATATGCAGAATTTCGGAGCTTTTCTTGCTGCCCAAACTCAGTTGATGCATGCTATGATGCAACAAATGCAGCACGTCACCGCTCAGGCCACTGCTAATCAAGTTAATCAGGGACCACGCCAGAATACAAGACTATCAGAGTTCATGAGAACTCACCCACCCACTTTCTCTGGGAATGCCAATCCATTGGAGGCCGATGATTGGTTAAGATCAATCGAGAGGAAGCTACACATAGCTCAATGCATAGGAAATGAGAAGGTACTCTACGCTTCTCATCAGCTGGAAGGAACAACCACCGAATGGTGGGAGAACTTCTGTGCCACGCAAGAGAACCCTCAAGATATCACTTGGGAAGAGTTCACAGCTGCATTCCGACAAGATCACGTGCTGAAGGAATCATGGACCTTAAGAAGGAGGAGTTCAGAGCATCAAGCAAGGTAATCACCAAAGGGCCGACTACCTAAACAAGTTCACACAGCTAGCACGCTACGCACCTGAGGATGTAGCGACAGATAAATCCAGACAGTCTCGTTTTATGAAGGGACTTAACTCAGGATTGCAAGTAGGGTTGATCACCCACACCTTTCCAGATTTCCAAGAGTTGGTGAATAAGGCGCTTATTCTTGAGGACAAGCGCAAGGAACTGGATGAGAACAGGAAGCGCAGGATGCAATAGCAAGGATCACGCCAGGGAACGCATAGCGGCGCTGAGAGTTGCACCAAATCAATTCTTGATTCCAACCACGTAATGCAACAAGGACACCACCCCAGCACCAAGACCTGCCAATCGTAACTACTGCACCCAGCTTAGAAACGCTTACTCCAGCAACAAAGAAGGAACAAGTGAGACGCTACAATCGCAACGAGCCAGACACTTTGCCAACAGCTTGTCCAAAGAAGACAAGCAGGAGTGACTCCCGCCGCTTCAATCTAGGAACCACCCAGCTAGGACGCCAAAGACTGTGAGCCACACCCTGCATCCGTGGTGAGAGGCCGAGTCAACCATGTCACCGCAGATGCCCTGCCAGAATGCGACGGACGTCAGATCGGGTAAGTTACTTGTTAACTTTACACCTGCAGCTTTGTTTGACTCGAGCTTCGCGATTCGCTTGTTTCGCAAGGCTTTGCTACTAGAAATGATTTGAGGATTGCAAGACTTAAGTGCATGCTTTTAGTTCAAACCCCTGGTTCCGAACTCCGAACGAAAGTAGGATGTTCCGAGGTGAGAATACTAATAGATGGAATAGAGTTCCTAGCAAACCTTATAGTTCTGGAGACCCAGACCTTAGACGTCATATTGGGAATGGATTGGTTATCCAAGCACAAGGCCGTATTGGATTGTGGACGAAGGACTATCTCAGTTGAGAGCCCGTGTGGGGAGAAAGTGGAATTTCAAGCCACCGCAGTTAGAGATGGACAGTTGATGGTAAACAGTACCAAGGCAATCAGCATAGATGATGTCTCGGTAGTGAATGAGTACCCCGATGTTTTTCCCGAAGATCTACCTGGTATGCCGCCAGACAGGGACATAGAGTTTGTGATAGAGCTTGTACCTGGTACAACACCGATAGCAAAGAGACCCTATCGGATGTCCACCGAGGAGTTGGTAGAAATGAAGAAACAGCTAGAAGAGTTAATGGAGAAAGGATTTATCAGACCAAGTTCGTCGCCGTGGGGAGCACCAGTTTTGTTTGTCGAGAAGAAGGACGGGAGTTTCAGGATGTGCATTGACTACCGTGCACTCAACGAAGTCACCGTGAAGAATAAGTATCCGCTACCCGGGATTGATGATTTGTTTGATCAGCTGAGAGGAGCTGGAGTTTTCTCCAAGATCGATCTGAGATCGGGATACCATCGCTTGAAGATCCGATCAGGAAGATATTTCAAGATCGCATTCTCGTCAAGATATGGACATTACGAGTTCTGATTATGTCCTTTGGATCGACAAATGCGCCATTATTTCATGAATATGATGAATAAGGTGTTCATGGAATATTTGGACAAGTTTGTCGTCGTGTTCATAGATCGATATCCTAATCTACTCCAAGACAGAGTGAACATGCCGAACACTTAAGGCGAGTTTTGGAAAAGCCGAGGAACAAAGAACTTTTCGCCAAGTTCAGCAAGTGTGAGTTTTGGAAGGACAAGGTGGAGTTTCTTGGACATGTAATGACCGCGATGAGTCGCCAGTAGATCCAAGCAAAGTAGAAGGCGTGTGTTACATTGGGAGCAGCCAAGACTGTGACCTGCATTCGGAGTTTCCTTGGAATGGCGAGGATACTACCGCCGCTTTCATCGAAGGCTTCTCGACAATTGCGAAACCTCATACGCAATATCACAAGAAGGAAAAGAAGTTTGCATGGAAGCAAGAATGTGAGAAAGGATTAAAGGAGCTGAAGAAGCGATCGACATCAAGACCGTGTTAGTTCTACCGGATGTTGCTCAAAGCTTCGATATTTATTGTGACGCATCGCGCCAAGGACTTGGATGTGTGCTGATGCAGAATGGAAAGGTCGTCGCTTATGCATCAAGGCAGTTGAGGCCGCATGAGGAAAATTTTCCGACACATGACTTAGAGTTAGCTGCCGTAGTGCATGCTTTGAAGATATGGCGTCACTATCTGATTGGAAACAGATGTGAAGTATATACGGATCATAAGAGTTTTAAGTACATATTCACCCAATCGGATCTCGAATATGAGGCAGAGGAGATGGTTAGAGTTAATCAAGGACTACAATGTTGGAATCCATTACCATCCGGGAAGGCCAACGTAGTAGCCGATGCCCCGAGTCGGAAAAGCCATACCGTGAGTACGTTGCTAGCCGCAAGTCGATGAGTTATGTGAGGATTTTCAGAAAATGAAGATTGAGGTAGTACCTAGCGGATTCTTGGCCGCATTAGAAGTAAAGCCTACCCTAGAGGATCAGATCCGAGAAGGATGTAAGGATGATGACAAGATCCGCAGGATTAAGTCCATCAAGGAGGAAGGCAAGGCAGAGGACTTCAAGTTGGATGAGCAAGGCACGTTGTGGATGAAGGATCGCATTTGTGTGCCTAACAAAAAGGAGTTAAAGCAATCGATTCTCGAAGAAGCCCATGACTCCAAGTACTCAATTCATCCTGAAGCGCCAAGATGTATCAAGATCTCAAGGAGAGATTCTCGTGGCCGAGTATGAAACGTGAAGTTGCCGAGCATGTTGCATTGTGCGACGATGCCAGAGTCAAGGCAATGCATCGAGACCGGCCAGGATTGCTACACCGCTGAAAATACCTGAGTGGAAGTGGGAGGAAATCGGAATGGATTTCATTACCGGTTTGTCAAGACTCAAGGAGGTTATGACTCCATATGGGTTATAGTGGATCGCTTGACTAAAGTAGCCCATTTTATCCCGTGAAGACCACTTACTCGGAGATAAATTAGCGTAATTGTACATGATCGATTGTCTGCTTGCACGGAGGGCCAAAGAGGATTGTATCGAGACAGAGGTACCCAATTTACCTCAAGGTTCTGGAATAAGTTGCATAAAGCCATGGGAACCCGCTTGAACTTCAAGATGACTTATCATCCACAGACGGATGGACAGACCGAAAGAGTCAACCAGATTCGGAGGATATGTTGAGAGCTTGTGCATTAGCTTATGCTACCTCTTGGGATAAGAGTTTACCGTATGCCGAGTTCGATTACAACAATAGTTATCAGGCTAGTTTACGATGTCACCTTTGAGGCATCAGATGGTCGACCTGTCGGACGCCATTGAATTGGAATGAGACCAATGCGCCGTGTCTTTGGGCCTGATATTCTTCAAGAGGTCAAGAGCGGTCGCCATGATTAGGGAAAGGTTGAAGATAGCCCAATCTCGACAGAAGAGTTATGCCGACAACCGTCGCAGGATTTGAGTTTTGAACCGTAAGACTTTGTATACCTCAGAGTTACGCCTCTCGGGGAGTTAAGAGGTTCCATGCCAAAGGGAAACTTGCACCTCGATATGTTGGACCATTTAAGATTTTGAGTCGCAGAGGCGGTTGCTTACCACCGAGTTGCCACAAATCGTTAGCGAGGAGTACAAGACGTATTACATTTTTCCCAGTTGAAGAAGTGTCTCCGAGTACCTGAGGAACAGACACCGCTAGAGTCAATTGAGTTGCAAGAAGATTTGACTTACAAAGAGCATCCCGTGAAGATTTTGGACACTATGGATCGAGAGACCAGAAATAAGTCAACCCGTTTCTGTAGAGTTCAGTGGAGCAACCACACGGAGAGTGAAGCAACTTGGGAACGCGAAGAGGATTTGAAGAAAGAGTTTCCAAACCTATTCCTTTAGTAAGCCCTGAATCTCGGGGACGAGATTCTATTAAGGGGGGGAGGTTTGTAACACCCCAAAATTTTGTTTTTCTTAAATTCATGTGTGATTTGGCACTTTGGTGAATTTTTGGAATTTTCTGGAATTTATTTGGATTTATTTGGAATTTATTTGAATTTATTCCATTTTGAAATAATTAAAGAATTTAATTTTGCAAATAAAATTTTGTTGGAAATATTTTATTTGAGTCCAAAATGATCCAAAGTATTTTCCAGAATTTTTCTGGAATTTTTCTGAGTCTTTTGCTATTTTTAATGAATTAAATGAATTATTGGGAATTATTTTAAATATTAAATCGCTGGAAAATCAACTCGGGTCTAGTATCGTTTCATCCGACCGAAGTCGAACCCGAGTCGGACTTCGAGTCCGACCGAGCCACGCGGACTCGATCAAACCAACTCAAAACCCTAATCGATCCCAACCGCTGGATCAAGATCCAACGGTGAGATCCGCCGTCACGGCTCGAGCCGCGATCCGCCCGGATCCGATCGCGCCACGCCGATCGTGGGCCGCTGATCGTGCCGCGTGGGACGGCCGTGCGTCGTCGTCTCCGCCGAGTCCGAAGCCGACTCGCCGCCGCCCGCCGCCGTGTAGAATTAGGTTTCCGTCTCGGGCACGAACGCCGAGGCTATTTAAAGCCCGGGTCACGCCCCGAGGTTGCCCTCATCCTTGCGCACTCGTTTCCCCGAGCCATCTCGCCTGAGCCGTCGCCGTTTGGCCGTGCGAGCTCGCCGTAGTTGAGCGCCACTCCGCCGCGGTTTTTGCCCCGTCTCGCCGCCGTCCGTCGTCTTCCGCCGAGAAGGAGCCCAGATCCGGAGTCCCCGCTTCGAGACGCACCCGAAGAGACCACCCACTTCGCCGGAACGACCGAGCGCTGGCCGCTCGGGCTGCCGCTCTCCGTCTCCGGTGGCTGCAGCTCCGCCAGCGTCGCCATCGCCCTCGCGAACTCAGGCGCCGTCCGATCTTGATCGTGCGGTTGAGGTGAGTTCACGTGTTCCAAACCCGATTAGATCTGGACCGTTGGATCAAGATCCAACGGTTCACAATCGCCACGTGCCGTAGTAGTGATTATTATAGGATTAGATCTGGACCGTCCGATCTAGATCGAACGGCCCACGATCATCGAGTAGTTTCAACGTGTTAACCCTGGATCTAATCGCGGCCGTTGATTTTCAAACCAACGGTCGGGATTGCGCCACGTGTCGGGAAGTTGGACCAACGCGGTCAGCGCCGTACGCGCGCGACGCTGACATGGCGGGCCCGCATGTCAGCGGCTGACCCAGCCAAGCGCTGACGTCACCCATGACGTCACAGTGGGTCCCACCTGTCAGTACGTGGGCTGAGCCCCGCTGACGTCAGCAATGACGTCATCCGAGTGGTCCCACATGTCAGTCTCACGTGGAGTCGTGGACCGGGTCCACGGTAGACCCGAGCCGAGCGTGGACCGAGTCCATGGACCGGCTGACGTCAGCCAACCAATCAGAGGCTGCCACGTGTCCATGCTGACGCAATAATTAATTTCCGAAAAAGAAAATGATTTATTAATTCGAAATATTGATTCAAATTTAGATTCAAACTTCAAACGCTTATAACTTTTGCGTTTCAACTCCGATTTGAGTGATTCAAATTTCTAAATTTGTATAAAATTGAGATCTACCTAAATATGAATTTTATTTAAATTTTTGGACTAAAGTTTTTCTCTGTAAAATTATTTAATTGATTATTTAAACTTTAAATAATCATAACTTTTGCGTCTTAACTCCAAATTTGACGATTCCAGTTTCTAAAAATCCATAAAATTATGTTCTTTCTGTTTGTGGATTTTATTTGGATGTTTGGACACTTTTTGCCTATTGTTTATTTGTGTATTTGCTATTTGCACGCTTTACGAGTAGACGTTGAAGTCTTGGGAAGGATTCAAGGAGAAGTATTGACTCATGATCCAACTCAAGACCAAGAACAAGTACTTTTTGAAGGCAAGTTGTGCTTTGACCATGTTGATCCTATTTCGAAATCTATTTTGATTTAAACTATTGCATGCTAGTTCAATTAGAAAAATACTTGGTTTAAACATGGGGGTTAGATAAATACCAATTTGCTGTATGACACCTTGATTACTTAAGTATGTGCCATGACCCTTTGTCACCCTAGTTGTGGATTACTAGTTGGACATTATTAAATTGCCAACCTGGGTTTAGACCGTTGTAGTATACTGCTTAGACCTGCTACGTGCTCATAACATGATTTTGGATAATCAAATGTTAATATTGACTTAATGATATATTGAACCTGTTTTGGAAAAGTATCATGTGATGTTGATGGCACGTGGTGCATGGTAATCAACTGGGGTTTGATAAACAGTTTTCGGCCGGCATGTGGCAAAGAGTAATCAGTGGGCCAGCTTGTGGAATTGGGAGTGTTGTTTTGGTTTTTCGGGTAGTCTTGCCCTGGTCACCCTAAGGACTTAACCTTGCAAGCCTTTGAACTGGTCTAACGTGCAACCACATGTCTCAGTAATGGGACGGACCTAGTTGACTAAGTTGCTAATAACGCACTGTGGGACCTCGTGAGGTCAACTACACCCTTTGTGTAAGTTGTGCGGGGAGCGTCTGGCTGAGGCCAGGTACCCATCTAACGGTTGATTGGCCTAGACTTCGCCTTAGCGAAGGGAAGGGTTAGTGCGCAATAACCGGGGAGGACCACTTGTATTGTTAGAGGTTTCCGAAAGACTTTGTTATGGGAACTCGCCTTTGTGGTGTTTGACTGTATCTTGTGGGTAAAGTGCATAACCTCTGCAGAGTTTAGAATCTATTCGAATAGCCGTGTCCGCGGTATTGGACATCGCTCGGGAATTACAGTCAAGGGTTAGATTTTCTCAAAAATAACTTGGATTTGGAAAGTTGGGTTGGTTTAACCATGAAGATGATGGAAATGTGGTTTAGGATGGGGAAAAAGTTTATTAAACTTCTTGAAAAGTTATTTATGCTTTACTTATTTCTACTGCTTTCAAATCTACTTATATTACTTTTCAAATGCTGTTTACTGCAAATATACCTTGAGCTATTCCTTTGTACCAAGCCATGCATATAGTATATTAGCTTGCATTCTGTGCATGACTTGCTGAGTACCAAGTACTCACCCTTGCCTCAACACAACATCAGTTGAAGAGGAGACTACGCCAGCTTTGGAGGAGGAACTCCAGGAGGATCCGTCTACTTAGGGAAGCGAGCCCAGTCAGTTGCCTGTGGTATACTGGATGGCGCCACGAAGTTATTTGATTTTCCGCTGCTATTATTTTTCTCTGAATAAGTTTCGCCTTGAGAGGCATACATTTGTAACTTGACCATAAGGTCGAGTAACCAGTTTGGTTATTTAAATAAAGTACTTTATTGGTATCGAATGGTATGATTGTGATATTTACCGATGTTAAGACTGTGTGCACTAGCGCGTTCCTGGACTAGTGCTGAATACACAGAGGGTCCGGATTTGCAAATTCGGGGTCCCGACACAGATGCACTGCAGAATGCTACGGACGTCGTACTGGGTAAGTTACTTGTTAACTCAGTACCTGCAACAGTTTTGTTTGACTCTGGAGCTTCGCATTCGTTTGTTTCGCAAGGCTTTGCTACTAGAAATGATTTGAGGATTGCAAGACTTAAGTGCATGCTTTTAGTTCAAACCCCTGGTTCCGAGCTCCGAACGAAAGTAGGATGTTCTGGGGTGAGAATACTAATAGATGGAATAGAGTTCCTAGCAAACCTTATAATTTTGGAGACCCAGACCTTAGACGTCATATTGGGAATGGATTGGTTATCCAAGCACAAGGCCGTATTGGATTGTGGACGAAGGACCATCTCAATTGAGAGCCCGTGTGGGAAGAAAGTGGAATTTCAAGCCACTGCATAGCTAGAGATGGACAGCTAATGGTTAACAAGCACCAAGGCAATCAGCATAGAGGATGTCCCAAAGAGTGAATGAGTACCCGGATGTTTTTCCCGAAGATCTACCCGGTATGCCGCTGAGACAGGACATAGAGTTTGTGATAGAGCTTGTAAGATGCACAAGACCGATAGCAAAGAGACCCTATCGGATGTCCACCGAGGAGTTGGTAGAAATGAAGAAACAGCTAGAAGAGTTAATGGAGAAAGGATTTATCGCACAGGCTCGTCGTAGTAGGGAGCACCAGTTTTGTTTGTCAAGAAGAAGGACGGAGGTTTCAGGATGTGCATTGACTACCGTGCACTCAACGAAGTCACAAGAAGAATAAGTATCCGCTACCCAGATTGATGATTTGTTTGATCGCTTGAGAGGAGCCGAGTTTTCTCCAAAATTGATCTCGAGGTCGGGATACCATCGATTGAAGATCCGATCGTAAGATATTCAAGATCGCATTCTCGCCAAGATATGGACATTACGAGTTTACGCTATGTCCTTTGGATCGATTTAATGCGCCAGCTTATTTCATGAATATGATGAATAAGGTGTTCATGGAATATTTGGACAAGTTTGTCGTCGTATTCATAGACGATATCCTAATCTACTCCAAGACAGAGAGTGAACATGCCTGTAACACCCCAAAATTTTGCTTTTCTTAAATTCATGTGTGATTTGGCACTTTGGTGAAATTTTTGGAATTTTCTGGAATTTATTTGGATTTATCTGGAATTTATTTGAATTTATTCCATTTTGAAATAATTAAAGAATTTAATTTTGCAAATAAAATTTTGTTGGAAATATTTTATTTGAGTCCAAAATGATCCAAAATATTTTCCGTAATTTTTCCGAATTTTTCTCGAGTCTTTTGCTATTTTTAATGAATTAAATGAATTATCGAATTATTTTAAATATTAAATCGCTGGAAATTCAACTCGGTCAAGTACTATTCCTCCGATCGAAGTCGTAACTCGAAGTCGGACTCGAGTCCGACCCGAAGCCACCGACTTGACCGAACCACGTTGAACCTTAACCACGTGGACCGCTTGATCGAGATCCAACGGTCATGATCGACCGACCGACTCCGAAGCCGTGTCCGACCGGACCCGTTTCACGCCAAGCCATCGTGGCCGTTGATCGCGCCACGTGGGACGGGCCGCGATTTCGTCGCCCTCGCTGGATCCGAGCCGAGTCCTCCGCCGCCATCAGTGTCAACCTCGGTTTCCGCTCTACACTTGCCGAGGCCCCTTTAAATACGCCGCCGCGCCATCGGAAGCGCACAACCGCCCGCACTCGAGCCCCTTCTCACCTCGCTGAGCGCCGCCCGCCGCCCCGCTTATTGCTCGCCGGAGTAGAGGAGGTCTTCCGCCGCGTTTTTCGTTGATCCTCGCCAGATCCGCCGCCTTCCGACGACACCAAACCCGTGAATCGAGATCGCCGTGTCGCGCCGCGCCTGGGAGTGCCAGCCTTCCAGCCGAGTTGCACGAAACGCCCGCCCGGAGGTCGCCGCCTTCGCCTCGGTCAAGCCAACGCCGCCGGCCGACATCAACCTCGCGAGCTCGGACAGCCGTCCGATCCAGATCTGACCGTCACGGTGAGATCACGTCTAGATCCTCGGATCTAATCCCAGCCGTTGGATCTAGATCCAACGGTCCAGATTGGCCACGTTCACCCCAGAACGTGCGTCACCCGATCCAATCTGGGCCGTTGATTTTCGAATCAATGGCCGAGATTGTGCCACGCGTCCTGGAAGGCTGACCGTCGCGCCAAGCAAATGCCGCACACGCTGGCTGCAGTCGCCGACACGGCGCCCAAGCCGCTGGCCGGGATGAATCGGCACCATGACGACATCGCCGACGCCACGGTGGGGCCGCTGTCGCCAGAAATGTCCCCAAAGATGTGCAGCCGACGCCAAGAATGACGCTATCCGTAGGGCCCCACCGTCGATCGTGAGTTGTGGACCGAGTCCACTGTGAGACTCCGAGCCAAGCATGGACCAAGTCCATGGACCTACCGACGCCACCAGCCAATCGAGGATGCCACGTGTCCACGCTGACGCAATAATTAATTTCCAAAAAGAAAATGATTTATTAATTCGAAATATTGATTCAAATTTTGATTCAAACTTCAAACGCTTATAACTTTTGTGTTTCCACTCCGATTTGAGTGATTCAAATTTCTAAATTTGTATAAAATTAAGATCTACCTAAATATAAATTTTATTTAATTTTTGGACTAAAGTTTTTCTCTGTAATATTATTTAATTGATTATTTAAACTTTAATAAATCATAACTTTTGCATTTTAACTCCGATTTGAACGATTCCAGTTCCTAAAAATCCAGAAAATTATGTTCTCTCTGTTTATGGATTTTATTTGGAGTTTTGGGATGTTTTTGCCTAGTGTTTATTTGTGTATTTGCTATTTGCACGCTTTTACGAGTAGACGTTGAAGTGCCAAGGATTCAAGGAGAAGTGTTGACTCAGGATCCAACTCAAGACCAAGAGCAAGTACTTTTGAAGGCAAGTTGTGCTTTGACCATGTTGATCCTATTTCAAATCTATTTTGATTTAAACTATTGCATGCTAGTTCAATTAGAAAAATACTTTGTTTAAAACTGTGGGTTAGATAAATACCAATTTGCTATATTACACCTTGATTACTTAAGTATGAGCCATGACCATTAGTCACCATAGTTGAGTTTTACTAGTTGGACATTATTAAATTGCCAACATGGGTTTAGACCGCTGTAGTATCTTTGCTCGGACACTGCCACGTGCTCATGACATGATTTTGGACAATCAAATGTTAATATTGACTTAATGATATATTGAACCTGTTTTGGGATATGTATCATGTGATTTTGATTGCACGTGGTGCATGGTAATCAACCTGGGTTTGACAAACAGCTTTTGACCGGGCATGTGGCAAGAGTAATCGTGGGCCATTGTGGCATTGGGAGTGTTGATTTGGTTTTTCGGGTAGTCTTGCCCTGGTCACTCTAAGGACTTAACCTTGCAAGCCTTTGAACTGGTCATACTTGCAACCACATGGTCGGAATGGGACGGCCCTAGTTGACTAAGTCGCTAAGGACTCACTTGTGGAGCCTCAGGGTGTCGATTACACCGCTTGTGTGATTGTATGCGGGGAGCGTATCGTGGCTGTGGCCAGATACCCATCTAACGGTGTGTTGGTCCCATACTTCGCCTTGGCTAAGGGAAGGGATGGTGTAGAGCACCTAACCTGAGAGGACCACCTGTGTTGTTTGAGGCTTCCAAAGGCTTTATTACGAGGAACTCGCCTTTGTGGTGTTTGACTGTATCTTGTGGGTAAAGTGCATAACCTCTCGCAGAGTTTAGAATCTATTTAAATAGCCGAGTCCACGGATCGACAATGCTCGGGAATTACAATCAAGGGTTAGACTTTCTCAAAATAACTTGGATTTGGAAGTTGGTTTGGTTTAATAATGAAGATGATGGAAATATGGTTTAGGATGGGGAAAAATGTTTATTAAACTTCTTGAAAAGTTATTTACGCTTTACTTATTTCTACCGCTTTGAATCTACTTATATTACTTTTCGAATGTCAAGCATCGCAAATATACCTTGAGCTATTCCTTTGTATCAAGCCATGCATATAGTATATTAGCTTGCATTCTGCATGCATGACTTGTCGAGTACCAAGTACTCACCCTTGCCTCAACACAATATCAGTTGAAGAAGAGATCGCACGACTTTGGAGGAGGAACTCCAAGAGGATCCGTCTACTTAGGGAAGCGAGCCCGATCGGTTGCCTGTGGTATCTTGGATGGCGCCACGGGTTATTTGATTTTCCGCTGCTATTATTTCTCTTTTAATAAGTTTCGCCTTGCAAGGCATACATTTGTAACTTGACCATAAGGTCAAGTAACCGCTTGGTTATTTAAATAAAGTACTTTGATAATATCGAATGGTATGATTGTGATATTTACCGATGTTAAGATCTGTGTGCACTAGCGCGTTCTGGACTAGTGCTGAATACACAGAGGGTCCGGATTTGCAAATTCGGGTCCCGACAATGCCGAACACTTAAGGCGAGTTTTGGAAAAGCGAGGAACAAGCAACTTTTCGCCAAGTTCAGCAAGTGTGATTTTTTGGAAGGACAAGGTGGAGTTTCTTGGACATGTAATGACCGCAAAGGAGTCGCCAGAGATCCAAGCAAAGTAGAAGCTGTGTTACATTGGGAGCAACCAAGATCGTGACCCAGATTCGAGTTTCCTCGGAATGGCAGGATACTACCGCTGCTTTCATCGAAGGCTTTTCGACAATTGCGAAACCTCTTACGCAATCAAGAAGGAAAAGAAGTTTGCATGGACGCCTTAATGTGAGAAAGGATTTCAGAGTCAAGAAGCGATTGACATCAGCACCGGTGTTAGTTCTACCGGATGTTGCTCAAAGCTTCGATATTTATTGTGACGCATCGCGCCAAGGACTTGGATGTGTGCTGATGCAGAACGGAAAGGTCGTCGCCTATGCATCAAGGCAGTTGAGGCCGCATGAGGAAAATTATCCGACACATGACCTAGAGTTAGCTGCCGTAGTGCATGCTTTGAAGATATGGCGTCACTATCTGATTGGAAACAGATGTGAAGTATATACATGATCATAAGAGTTTTAAGTACATATTCACCCAAATCGGATCTGAATATGAGGCAGAGGAGATGGTTAGAGTTAATCAAGGACTATAATGTTGGAATCCATTACCATCCCGGGAAGGCCAACGTAGTAGCCGATGCCCTGAGTCGGAAAAGCCATACCGTGAGTACGTTGCTAGCCACAAGTCAGGATGAGTTATGTGACCGTAGGCTCAACCCTAAGCTAGAATGGTCGTAGTGAGGATAAAACCTATTTTCTAAAGCTAAAAATTTGTCAAGATAAGAAATGACATCTCGACTTATCCCCTTCTCTCTTTTCTTGCCTCTTGCTGAAATTTTCCCTTACCTTGTCACAATTTAAAAATTCCGAGTTCTTACATAAAGCACTCTTGTGACAGATGGAGGAGGAGTTCAACTACGTTGATCTGGGAGTTGGTCACGCCATGAACTTTGGCATATGCTACTGAGACTCTCGGAGATTTTGAGAAGCCCCAATACCAAGTGGAAGTGATCGACAAGTGGGATTGATCAAGGCTTGTGACGTGAGGATTGAGGTACCGCTAGGAAAAAGGGCCCAGGCAATCGCCTCGATACACCTTTGACCGCCAGGAGATCTACAATGCAGATGGGTATCCAAGAAGTATCACGACGAGCAATGCGGCACATTACCCGTATCTACGCCAGAGAATTGGAGCGTACGGTGTTCCGTTACCATCCGCGCAGCGATAACCTTCTTGACCCGGCGATTCGGGATGAGGATGCCACGGTTACACGCCTGGCACGATTTGTCGTCGCCCAGGAGGATGTACTAGATAATACAAGCAAGGAGCTACAGAAGGCCCGCAAGGAGATCACGACAGAGAAGAACAGATGGCGGGAAGCTCAAGAGTATGTGGCACACCTTCTACGAAGGATTGACGAGTTGGAGATGACCTTGTACGGTCCAGACCCAGAGCCAGTACTCGAGCTACACGAGCCAGATCCAGAGGAGTCAGATCTCGATGAGGACACTGCTTCTTCGACTACCACAGTGACACGATTCTTGCTGGACATGGCGATCGTTACGCTTATGCCACAAAGACCCGTACCCAGGCCGTGGAGGTTTTCTCGATGAGTGAGCATGGGTTCTTTAGTGAGACTCCTTCGCCGAGTCGCGTCATAAAAGAAAGAGTCACCCTTTAGGCGTTAGACTCCAGTGTTAGTTCGATTTGGATTTTCATTGCTTGCTGAGTGTGCAGTATGTGTTGCAAGGCCCTTAGGCATTGTAAGCAGCCATACCAAGTTATTAAATAATAAAGTTGGACCTTAAAGTTACCCCTTTCGCCCCGCATAAGTTCCATATTACTTGTCCATTCTTGTTTCCCTCTCATCTCTAAACCTAGAGCAAATCGACAGATGGTGAACACCCGTGGAAACTTTGGAAGCAATGGGAGTGGTTCTCGCCCAGCAGAAAACCCCAATGATGGAGCACCAGCACCGCCACTGGATATGCAGAATTTTGGAGCTTTTCTTGCTGCCTGCACTCGCTTGATGCATGCTATGATGCAACAAATGCAGCACGCCAACGCCAGGCCATCGCTAATCAAGTTAATCATGGACAACGCCGAATACAAGACTATCGAGTTCATGAGAACTCACCCACCCACTTTCTTCTGGGAATGCCAATCCATTGGAGGCCGATGATTGGTTAAGATCAATTGAGAGGAAGCTACACATAGCTCAATGCATAGGGAATGAGAAGGTACTCTACGCTTCTCATCAGTTGGAAAGGAATTGGCCAGAATGGTGGGAGAACTTCGTACACGCAGAGAACCCTCAAGATATCACTTGGGAAGAGTTCACAACAGCATTCCGACAAGATCACGCGTGCCTCAAGGAATCATGGACCTTAAGAAGGAGGAGTTCAGAGCATCAAGCAAGGTAATCAGCCAGTGGTCGACTACCCGAACAAGTTCACACAGCCTAGCACGCCACGCACTGAGGATGTAGCGACGAGATAAATCCGCAGTCTCGTTTTATGAAGGGACTTAACTCAGGATTGCAAGTAGGGTTGATCACCCACACCTTTCCGATTTCCAAGAGTTGGTGAATAAGGCGCTTATTCTTGAGGACAAGCGCAAGGAACTGGATGAGAACAGAAGCGCAGGATGCAACAAAGAAGGATCACGCCAGGAACGCAATACCGAGAGTTGCACCAAATTAATTCTTCAGATTCCAACCACAGAATGCAACGAGGACACCATCCCCAAAGACCAAGACCTGCCAATCGTAACTACTGCACCCCACCCGCTAGAAACGCTACCCCAGGCAACAAGAAGGAACAAGTGAGACGCTGCTACAATCGCAACGAGCCAGACACTTTGCCAACAGCTTGTCCAAAGAAGACAGCAGGAGTGACCCCGCTCGCTTCAATCTAGGAACCACCCCAGCTAGGACGCCAAAGACCGAGAGCCATACCCTGCATCGTGGTGAGAGGCCGAGTCAACCATGTCACCGCAGATGCACACTGCACGCTACGGACGTCAGACTGGGTAAGTTACTTGTTAACTCAAGACTGCACAGCTTTGTTTGACTCGAGCTTCGCGATTCGCTTGTTTCGCAAGGCTTTGCTACTGGAAATGATTTGAGGATTGCAAGGCTTAAGTGCATGTTTTTAGTTCAAACCCTGGTTCCGAACTCCGAACGAAAGTAGGATGTTCCGGGTGAGAATACTAATAGATGGAATAGAGTTCCTAGCAAACCTTATAATTTTGGAGACCTGCACTCCTAGACGTTATATTGGGAATGGATTGGTTATCCAAGCACAAGGTCAGTATTGGATTGTGGACGAAGGACTATCTCGCTTGAGAGCCTGTGTGGGAAGAAAGTGGAATTTCTAGCCACCGCAGCTAGAGATGGGCCGTCGATGGTTAACAGCACTACCAAGGCAATCAGATAGAGGATGTCTCAAGAGTGAATGAGTACCCCGATGTTTTTCCCGAAGATCTACCTGGTATGCCGCTGCAGACAGGGACATAGAGTTTGTGATAGAGCTTGTACCGGCACAGACCGATAGCAAAGAGACCCTATCGGATGTCCACCGAGGAGTTGGTAGAAATGAAGAAACAAATAGAAGAGTTAATGGAGAAAGGATTTATCGAGGCCAGGAGTTAGTCGCGAAGTGGGGAGCACCGCTTTATTTGTCAAGAAGAAGGACGGGAGTTTCGTGATGTGCATTGACTACCGTGCACTCAATGAAGTCACCGTGAAGAATAAGTATCCGCTACCCAGGATTGATGATTTGTTTGATCGCTTGAGAGGAGCCGGAGTTTTCTCCAAGATTGATCTCGAGATCGGATACCATCGCTGAAGATCCGATCGTAAGATATTCAAGACTGCATTCTCGCCAAGATATGGACATTACGAGTTTACGCTATGTCTTTCTGGCGACAAATACGCCAAAGATATTTCATGAATATGATGAATAAGGTGTTCATGGAATATTTGGACAAGTTTGTCGTCGTGTTCATAGACGATATCCTAATCTACTCCAAGACAGAGAGCTAACATGCCGAACACTTAAGGCGAGTTTTGTAAAAGCCGAGGAACAAAGAACTTTTCGCCAAGTTCAGCAAGTGTGATTTTTGGAAGGACAAGGTGGAGTTTCTTGGACATGTAATGACCGCATGAAGGAGTCGCCAGAGATCCAAGCAAAGTAGAAGTCGTGTTACATTGGGAGCACCAAGATCGTGACCTGCATTCGGAGTTTCCTTGGAATGGCAGGATACTACCGCCGCTTTCATCGAAGGCTTTTCGACAATTGCGAAACCTCTTACGCAATCGCTGAAGAAGGAAAAGAAGTTTGCATGGACGCCAGAATGTGAGAAAGGATTTCAGGAGTCAAGAAGCGATTGACGCCAAGACCGGTGTTAGTTCTACCGGATGTTGCTCAAAGCTTCGATATTTATTGTGACGATCGCGCCAAGGACTTGGATGTGTGCCGATGCGTAATGGAAAGGTCATCGCGTATGCATCAAGGCGATTGAGGCCGCATGAGGAAAATTATCCGACACATGACCTAGAGTTAGCCTGCCGTAGTGCATGCCTTGAAGATATGGCGTCACTATCTCGATTGGAAACAGATGTGAAGTGTATACGGATCATAAGAGCCTTAAGTACATATTCACCCAATTGGATCTGAATATGAGGCAGAGGAGATGGTTAGAGTTGATCAAGGACTACAATGTTGGAATCCATTACCATCCCGGGAAGGCCAACGTAGTAGCCGACGCTCTGAGTCGGAAAAGCCATACCGTGAGTACGTTGCTAGCCACAAGTCAGGACGAGTTATGTGAGGATTTTCAGAAAATGAAGATTGAGGTAGTACCTAGCGGATTCTTGGCCGCATTAGAAGTAAAGCCTACCCTAGAGGATCAGATCCGAGAAGGACAGAAGGATGATGACAAGATCCGCAGGATTAAGTCCATCAAGGAGGAAGGCAAGGCAGAGGACTTCAAGTTGGATGAGCAAGGCACGTTGTGGATGAAGGATCGCATTTGTGTGCCTAACAAAAAGGAGTTAAAGCAACTGATTTTGGAAGAAGCCCATGACTCTAAGTACTCAATTCATCCCGAAGCGCCAAGATGTATCAGATCTCAAGGAGAGATTCTCGTGGCCGAGTATGAAACGTGAAGTTGCCGAGCATGTTGCATTGTGCGACGTATGCCGTAGAGTCAAGGCAATGCATCGAGACCAAACAGGATTGCTACAACCGCTGAAAATACCCGAGTGGAAGTGGGAGGAAATCGGAATGGATTTCATTACCGGTTTGCCGAAGACTCAAGGAGGATATGACTCCATATGGGTTATAGTGGATCGCTTGACTAAAGTAGCCCATTTTATCCCCGTGAAGACCACTTACTCGGGAGATAAATTAGCAGAATTATACATGATCAGGATGGTCTGTTTGCACGAAGTGCCAAAGAGGATTGTATCGGACAGAGGTACCCAATTTACCTCAAGGTTCTGGAATAAGTTGCATGAAGCCATGGGAACCCGTTTGAACTTCAGTACAGCTTATCATCCACAGACGGACGGACAGACCGAAAGAGTCAACCAGATTCTGGAGGATATGTTGAGAGCTTGTGCATTAGCTTATGCTACTTCTTGGGATACGAGTTTACCGTATGCCGAGTTTAGTTACAACAATAGTTATCAAGCTAGTTTACAGATGTCACCTTTTGAGGCACTGTATGGTCGACCCTGTCGGACGCCATTGAATTGGAATGAGACCGGCGAGCGCCGTGTCTTTGGGCCTGATATTCTTCAAGAGGCTGAAGAACAGATCGCCATGATTAGGGAAAGGTTGAAGATAGCCCAATCTCGACAAAAGAGTTATGCTGACAATCGTCGCCGAGACTTGAGTTTTGAACCAGAAGACTTTGTATACCTCAGAGTTACGCCTCTCAGGGGAGTTAAGAGGTTCCATGCCAAAGGGAAACTCGCACCCCGTTATGTTGGACCATTTAAGATTTTGAGCCGCAGAGGCGAAGTTGCTTATCAACTGGAGTTGCCACGATGCGTTGGCGAGAGTGCATGATGTATTCCATGTGTCCCAGTTGAAGAATTGTCTTCGAGTTCCTGAGGAACAAACACCGCTAGAGTCAATTGAGTTGCAAGAGGATTTGACTTATAAGGAGTATCCCGTAAGGATTCTAGACACAATGGATCGAGAAACTAGAAACAAGTCAACCCGTTTTTGTAGAGTTCAGTGGAGCAACCATGAAGAAAGCGACTTGGGAGCTGCGAAGAGGATTTGAAGAAAGAGTTTCCAAACCTATTCTCAGAGTGAGCCCTGAATCTCTGGACGAGATTCTATTAAGGGGGAGGTTTGTAACACCCCAAAATTTTGCTTTTCTTAAATTCATGTGTGATTTGGCATTTTGGTGAAATTTTTGGAATTTTCTGGAATTTATTTGGATTTATCTGGAATTTATTTGAATTTATTCCATTTTGAAATAATTAAAGAATTTAATTTTGCAAATAAAATTTTGTTGGAAATATTTTATTTGAGTCCAAAATGATCCAAAATATTTTCCGTAATTTTTCTCGAATTTTTCTCAGTCTTTTGCTATTTTTAATGAATTAAATGAATTCATCGGGAATTATTTTAAATATTAAATCGCTGGAAATTCAACTCGGGTCAAGTACTATTCCTCCGATCGAAGTCAACCCGAAGTCGGACTCGAGTCCGACCGAGCCACCGACTTGACCGAACCACGCTGAACCTTAACCCACGTGGACCGTCGGATCGAGATCCAACGGTCATGATCGATCGACTCGACCTCGAGCCGTGTCCGACCGGACCTGCTCAGCGCTAAGCCATCGTGGGCCGTTGATCGCGCCCGCGGACGGCCGCGATTTCGTCGCCCTCGCCGGATCCGAAGCCGAGTCCTCCGCCGCCGTCAGTGTCAACCTCGGTTTCGCGCTCTACACGAGCCGAGGCCCCTTTAAATACGCCGCGCCATCGGGAAGCGCACAACCGCCTGGCACTCCGAGCCCCCTTCTCACCTCGCTCGAGCCGCCGCCGTCATCGCTTATTGCTCGCCGAGTAGAGGAGGTCTTCCGCCGCGTTTTTCGTTGATCCTCGCCGCATCCGCCGCCTTCCGACGACACCAAACCTAATCGAGATCGCCGTGTCGCGCCGCGCCTGGGAGTGCCAGCCTTCACGCCGGAGTTGCACGGAACGCCGCACGGGAGGTCGTCGTCTTCGTCTCCGGTCAAGCCAACGCCGCCGCGTCGACATCAACCTCGCGAGCTCGGACGGCGTCCGATCCAGATCCGATCACACGGTGAGATCACGCCTAGATCCTCTGATCTAATCCCACCGCTGGATCTAGATCCAACGGTCCAGATTGGCCACGTTCACCCCAGAACGTGCGTCACCCGATCCAATCTGGGCCGTTGATTTTCGAATCAATGGCCGAGATTGTGCCACGCGTCCTGGAAGGTCGACCGTCAGCGGCCGCCAATCAGCCAAGACACGCGCGATGTCGCCGACACGCGAGCCCGCTGCGTCGGGACAGCGGAACTGCACCATGACGACATCGCTGACGTCACGGTGGGGGCCGCTGTCGCCAGCTGTCCCAAAGAAGCAGCCGACGCCAAGAATGACGCCATCTCAGAGGGCCCCACCGTCGGCCGACCGTGAGTTGTGGACCGAGTCCACGGTAGACCCGAGCCAAGCATGGACCAAGTCCATGGACCGGCTGACGTCAGCCAGCCAATCAGAGGATGCCACGTGTCCACGCTGACGCAATAATTAATTTCCGAAAAAGAAAATGATTTATTAATTCGAAATATTGATTCAAATTTAGATTCAAACTTCAAACGCTTATAACTTTTGCGTTTCAACTCCGATTTGAGTGATTCAAATTTCTAAATTTGTATAAAATTAAGATCTACCTAAATATAAATTTTATTTAATTTTTGGACTAAAGTTTTTCTCTGTAATATTATTTAATTGATTATTTAAACTTTAATAAATCATAACTTTTGCATTTTAACTCCGATTTGAACGATTCCAGTTCCTAAAAATCCAGAAAATTATGTTCTCTCTGTTTATGGATTTTATTTGGAGTTTTGGGATGTTTTTGCCTAGTGTTTATTTGTGTATTTGCTATTTGCACGCTTTACGAGTAGACGTTGAAGTGCCTAAGGATTCAAGGAGAAGTGTTGACTCAGGATCCAACTCAAGACCAAGAGCAAGTACTTTTTGAAGGCAAGTTGTGCTTTGACCATGTTGATCCTATTTCGAAATCTATTTTGATTTAAACTATTGCATGCTAGTTCAATTAGAAAAATACTTTGTTTAAACACTGGGGTTAGATAAATACCAATTTGCTATATGACACCTTGATTACTTAAGTATGTGCCATGACCCTTTGTCACCCTAGTTGTGGTTTACTAGTTGGACATTATTAAATTGCCAACATGGGTTTAGACCGCTGTAGTATATCGCTCAGACTGCACGTGCTCATGACATGATTTTGGACAATCAAATGTTAATATTGACTTAATGATATATTGAACCTGTTTTGGGAAAAGTATCATGTGATGTTGATGGCACGTGGTGCATGGTAATCAACCGGGTTTGATAAACAGCTTTTGACCAGGGCATGTGGCAAGAGTAATCAAAGGGCCAGTTGTGGCATTGGGAGTGTTGATTTGGTTTTTCGGGTAGTCTTGCCTGGTCACTCTAAGGACTTAACCTTGCAAGCCTTTGAACTGGTCATACTTGCAACCACATGGTCGGAATGGGACGGCCCTAGTTGACTAAGTCGCTAAGGACTCACTTGTGGAGCCTCAGGGTGTCGATTACACCGCTTGTGTGATTGTACGGGGAGCGATCGTGGTCGTGGGCCGATACCCATCTAACGGTGTGTTGGTCCCATACTTCGCCTTGGCTAAGGGAAGGGATGGTGTAGAGCACGAACCGGAGAGGACCACCTGTGTTGTTTGAGGCTTCCGAAAGGCTTTGTTACGGGAACTCGCCTTTGTGGTGTTTGACTGTATCTTGTGGGTAAAGTGCATAACCTCTGCAGAGTTTAGAATCTATTTAAATAGCCGAGTCCACGGTACTGGACAATGCTCGGGAATTACAGTTAAGGGTTAGACTTTCTGAAAATTACTTGGATTTGGAAGTTGGTTTGGTTTAATAATGAAGATGATGGAAATATGGTTTAGGATGGGGAAAAATGTTTATTAAACTTCTTGAAAAGTTATTTACGCTTTACTTATTTCTACTGCTTTCGAATCTACTTATATTACTTTTCGAATGCTGTTTACTGCAAATATACCTTGAGCTATTCCTTTGTATCAAGCCATGCATATAGTATATTAGCTTGCATTCTCAGGCATGACTTGTCGAGTACCAAGTACTCACCCTTGCCTCAACACAATATCGCTTGAAGAAGAGATCGCACTGACTTTGGAGGAGGAACTCCAAGAGGATCCGTCTACTTAGGAAGCGAGCCCACCGCTTGCCTGTGGTATCTTGGATGGCGCCACGGGTTATTTGATTTTCCGCTGCTATTATTTCTCTTTTAATAAGTTTCGCCTTGCAAGGCATACATTTGTAACTTGACCATAAGGTCAAGTAACCAGTTTGGTTATTTAAATAAAGTACTTTGATAATATCGAATGGTATGATTGTGATATTTACCGATGTTAAGACTGTGTGCACTAGCGCGTTCCTGGACTAGTGCTGAATACACAGAGGGTCCGGATTTGCAAATTCGGGGTCCCGACAATGCCGAACACTTAAGGCGAGTTTTGGAAAAGCTGAGGGAACAGCAACTTTTCGCCAAGTTCAGCAAGTGTGATTTTTGGAAGGACAAGGTGGAGTTTCTTGGACATGTAATGACCGCAAAAGGAGTCGCCGTAGATCCAAGCAAAGTAGAAGCTGTGTTACATTGGGAGCACCAAGATCGTGACTCAGATTCGGAGTTTCCTCGGAATGGCGAGGATACTACCGCCGTTTCATCGAAGGCTTTTCGACAATTGCGAAACCTCTTACGCAATCGCTGAAGAAGGAAAAGAAGTTTGCATGGACGCCAGAATGTGAGAAAGGATTTCAGAGTCAAGAAGCGATTGACATCAGCACCGGTGTTAGTTCTACCGATGTTGCTCAAAGCTTCGATATTTATTGTGACGATCGCGCCAAGGACTTGGATGTGTGCCGATGCGTAACGGAAAGGTCGCCGCCATGCATCAAGGCGCTTGAGGCCGCATGAGGAAAATTATCCGACACATGACCTAGAGTTAGCCGTAGTAGTGCATGCTTTGAAGATATGGCGTCACTATCTGATTGGAAACAGATGTGAAGTATATACAGATCATAAGAGTTTTAAGTACATATTCACCAATGGATCTCAATATGAGGCGGAGGAGATGGTTAGAGTTAATCAAGGACTATAATGTTGGAATCCATTACCATCCCTGAAGGCCAACGTAGTAGCCGATGCCCTGAGTCGGAAAAGCCATACCGTGAGTACGCTGCTAGCCACAAGTCGATGAGTTATGTGAGGATTTTCTTAAAATGAAGATTGAGGTAGTACCTAGCGGATTCTTGGCCGCATTAGAAGTAAAGCCTACCCTAGAGGATCAGGTCCGAGAAGGACAGAAGGATGATGACCAGATCCGCAGGATTAAGTCCATCAAGGAGGAAGGCAAGGCAGAGGACTTCAAGTTGGATGAGCAAGGCACGTTGTGGATGAGGGATCGCATTTGTGTGCCTAGCAAAAAGGAGTTAAAGCAACTGATTCTGGAAGAAGCCCATGACTCCAAGTACTTTGGTGAATTTTTGGAATTTTCTGGAATTTATTTGGATTTATTTGGAAATTATTTGAATTTATTCCATTTTGAAATAATTAAAGAATTTAATTTTGCAAATAAAATTTTGTTGGAAATATTTTATTTGAGTCCAAAATGATCCAAAGTATTTTCCAGAATTTTTCTGGAATTTTTCTGAGTCTTTTGCTATTTTTAATGAATTAAATGAATTACTGGGAATTATTTTAAATATTAAATCGCTGGAAATTCAACTCGGTCGAGTATCGTTCATCCGATCGAAGTCGAACCCGAGTCGGACTCGAGTCCGACCGAGCCACGTGACTCGATCAAACCAAATTAAAACCCTAATCGATCCCAACCGTTGGATCAAGATCCAACGGTGAGATCCGCCTGCATCGCTTTGGCCGAATCCGCCCGATCCGATCGCGCCACGCCGATCGCGGGCCGTTGATCGTGCCACGTGGGCCGCGGCGTCGTCGTCTCCGCCGAAGTCCGAGCCGGACTCACGCCGCCGCCGCCGCCGTAGAATTAGGTTTCCGCCTCGCACGAACGCCGAGGCTATTTAAAGCCCTGGTCACGCCCGAGGTTGCCCTCATCCTTGCGCACCCGCTCCCAGAGCCATCTCGCTGAACCACCGCCGCTTATTCGCGCGAGCTCGCCAGAAGTTGGAGGAGGTGACCGCCGCGGTTTGCGCTGCTTTCGCCGACGTCCGTCGTCTTCCGCCGAAGGAGCCTGAGCGAGTCCCCACTTCGAGACGCACCGAAGAGACCACCCACTTCGCCGGAACGACCGGGCGCCGTCGGGCTCGTCGTCGTCTCCGTCTCGGTGGCTGCAGCTCCGCTGCGTCGCCATCGCCCTCGCGAACTTCAGGCGCCGTCCGATCTTGATCGTGCGGTTGAGGTGAATTCACGTGTTCCAAACCCGATTAGATCTGGACCGCTGGATCAAGATCCAACGGTTCACAATCGCCACGCGTCGTAGTAGTGATTTTTATAGGATTAGATCTGGACCGTCCGATCTAGATCGAACGCCCACGATCATCGAGTAGATTCAACGTGTTAACCCTGGATCTAATCGCGCCGCTGAATTTCAAATCAACGGTCGAGATTGCGCCACGTGTCGGGAAGTTGGACCGACGCGTCGCCGGCCCACGCAGCTGGCAGTGTGACGCTAACACGCGGGGCCCGCGTGTCGGAGGGCCCGCATGTCAGCGGCTGACCCAGCCAAGCGCTGACGTCACCCATGACGTCACAGTGGGTCCCACTGCCGCCACTGCGGCCGAGCCCCGCCGACGCCGCCGATGACGCTACCCGAGTGGGCCCACATGTCGGCCGATGACGCAGAGTCGTGGACCGAGTCCACTGAGAGACTGAGCCGAGCGTGGACCAAGTCCATGGACCGGCTGACGTCACCAGGCCAATCAGAGGCTGCCACGTGTCCATGCTGATGCAATAATTAATTTCCGAAAAAGAAAATGATTTATTAATTCGAAATATTGATTCAAATTTAGATTCAAACTTCAAACGCTTATAACTTTTGCGTTTCAACTCCGATTTGAGTGATTCAAATTTCTAAATTTGTATAAAATTGAGATCTATCTAAATATGAATTTTATTTAATTTTTGGACTAAAGTTTTTCTCTGTAAAATTATTTAATTGATTATTTAAACTTTAAATAATCATAACTTTTATGCTTTAACTCCAAATTTGATTTATTCCAGTTTCTAAAAATCCATAAAATTATGTTCTTTCTGTTTGTGGATTTTATTTGGATGTTTGGACACTTTTTGCCTAGTGTTTATTTGTGTATTTGCTATTTGCACGCTTTACGAGTAGACGTTTGAAGTGCCGGAAGGGTTCAAAGGAGAAGTATTGACTCAGGATCCAACTCAAGACCAAGAGCAAGTACTTTTTGAAGGCAAGTTGTGCTTTGACCATGTTGATCCTATTTCGAAATCTATTTTGATTTAAACTATTGCATGCTAGTTCAATTAGAAAGATACTTTGTTTAAACCTGGGGGTTAGATAAGTACCAATTTGCTGTATGACACCTTGATTACTTAAGTATGTGCCATGACCCTTTGTCACCCTAGTTGTGGATTACTAGTTGGACATTATTAGATTGCCAACATGGGTTTTAGACCGTTGTAGTATACTGCTTAGACCTGCTACGTGCTCATGACATGATTTTGGACAATCAAATGTTAATATTGACTTAATGATATATTGAACCTGTTTTGGAAAAGTATCATGTGATGTTGATGGCACGTGGTGCATGGTAATCAACTGGGGTTTGATAAACAGTTTTCGACCGGGGCATGTGGCAAAGAGTAATCAGGTGGGCCAGTTGTGGCATTGGGAGTGATGTTTTGGTTCTTCGGGTAGTCTTGCCCTGGTCACCCTAAGGACTTAACCTTGCAAGCCTTTGAACTGGGTCTAACGTGCAACCACATGTCTGTAATGGGACGGACCTAGTTGACTAAGTTGCTAATAACGTACCTGTGGGACCTCAGGAGGTCAACTACACCCTTTGTGTAAGTTGTACGGGGGAGCGTACCGGGGCTGAGGCCAGGTACCCATCTAACGGTTGATTGGCCTAGACTTCGCCTTAGCGAAGGGAAGGGTTAGTGCGCAATAACCGGGGAGGACCACTTGTATTGTTAGAGGTTTCCGAAAGACTTTGTTACGAACTCGCCTGTGTGGTGTTTGATTGTATCTTGTGGGTAAAGTGCATAACCTCTGCAGAGTTTAGAATCTATTCGAATAGCCGTGTCCGCGGTATTGGACATCGCTCGGGAATTACAGTCAAGGGTTAGATTTTCTCAAAAATAACTTTGGTTTGAAAGTTGGGTTGGTTTAATAATGAAGATGATAGAAATGTGGTTTAGGATGGGGAAAATGTTTATTAAATTTCCTGAAAAGTTATTTATGCTTTACTTATTTCTACTGCTTTCGAATCTACTTATATTACTTTTCAAATGCTGTTTACTGCAAATATACCTTGAGCTATTCCTTTGTACCAAGCCATGCATATAGTATATTAGCTTGCATTCTGTGCATGACTTGCTGAGTACCAAGTACTCACCCTTGCCTCAACACAACATCAGTTGAAGAGGAGGCTACGCCAGCTTTGGAGGAGGAACTCCAGGAGGATCCGTCTACTTAGGGAAGCGAGCCCAGTCAGTTGCCTGTGGTATACTGGATGGCGCCACGAAGTTATTTGATTTTCCGCTGCTATTATTTTTCTCTGAATAAGTTTCGCCTTGAGAGGCATACATTTGTAACTTGACCATAAGGTCGAGTAACCAGTTTGGTTATTTAAATAAAGTACTTTATTGGTATCGAGTGGTATGATTGTGATATTTACCAATGTTAAGACTGTGTGCACTAGCGCGTTCCTGGACTAGTGCTGAATACACAGAGGGTCCGGATTTGCAAATTCGGGGTCCCGACACCAGCCACACCGTCAAACCCCAACCTTACTACGATCAACAGGTGACCAAAACCCTTCGGCACCACATCATCACTTAATCACCATAAGAAGAACAACTCAATCAATTATTTCATAAGCATAGCAACATACATTACCTATTGTAGCATTCAACATCAGAGCTTAAATACAACATTTAAGCGTAAAGCAACAATACCCATACCCTTTCCTATTGTGCAACCATGTGTGTCAAATTTTAAATTAGTTATTCCACTTACACAAGTTTTAAGGTTGCTATCCTATGACAAAATTTTAAGTACAACCTAAGCCATGTTTCTAGGTTATCCTACATCAAAATTTTAGTTGACCCTATGGTATTTCACTAAGTTAATACACCACGGACCTGAAGCCCGCTCTGATACCGACTGTAACACCCCGGCACCTAGTATGCGGCGAATGTCACCCAAATAGCTCTAGACACAACCAATAACCCATAAATGTTAATAAATTACAGCAACTACGCTAATTGTTTAATCGAAAAATTCGGCAGCATCTTCTTTGTTTTTCCATGGTTTTAAACATCAATAATAATAGCACATCATAATAGCATAATAGATGACATCTAAAACATCACTAACAGGAGTTATAGCATCATTTCAAGCCCGTAATTTAAACTCCAATGTTTCATGAACAAATATAAAGGGAACAATAAAACCAAGCACCCAAGATGGCATAATCCAAGTTTAGCGCAATAAAATAATCATTACAACTACAAATGAGAGTGTGTAGTTGTCTAGGTGAATGAAGTTATGTGGAGATGTGACGCTAACTCCCTTCCCCGAAAGCCGAGTTCATGGTACCTAAAAACAACATAAAACAACAAGCGTGAGTTTATCACTCAGCAAAGTGTATTGCAATGGAGTAAACAATAACATCATCCATGAACATCTTCATTAACCATTCATACATCATCATTATAAACATTTCATAAACATCTCATAGAACATCATAAGCATCTCATTATACAATTCATTCGTGCAATGCAATGCACATGTCTCTTTGCTTAGCACATACCGGTATTACCGAGTGCACACCCATCGGTGTGCACCCTCTTTCCCTTCCATCCCATGGAAGGTGCCTACTCTTACTGACTCGCTCCCATTCACGCCTGTGGATGGAACTACGAGGTAGGTCTTTCTCAGTGGCGCTCCGGATTAGTCATAACTTTCTCACAGACCTTACCGGATTAGTTATGACTTTCTCACCGTCCTGGCCAGTCCTCATGCCATGAATGCAAGGAATACACTATTTACCTTTCATCGTTTAGGTGTCAAGCACAATATATTTTTACTCATCATCATCACTTTATCATTCTCATCATCACTACATACTCACCAATATACCATAAGCATGAATAAACTTTGCAAACGTTCGTAATTCAGCAAATGCATAACCATCTAACAACTCATATTCACTTATCTCATTCAAGAATCAAACATGGCAAGCAAACATATCAACGGTTAACTCGCATCATAAAGAAAACATAACGCCATTCAAGTCACAAACATTACAATACACTTGCCTTCAACCGTGTGGGATGGAGTGGCGAGATGTGGAAGGCACTCCCAGGGTCACAACACCTGCACATAGGTACAATGCACTCAAAACATGCCCACAAAGCAATACAAGAACTATCATCTACATCGACTTCACAACTCACTCGCAAAAGCCAAAAAACAACACTCTGTCCAACCGGGACAGCAGCGCTCCAACGACCATAACTTGAGTTCTACAACTCCAAAGCAAGTAAACGAATACATTTTCTCGAAGCTTAGGAAATTTTCCAACTTTTCCTAAGTATTCGCGAAGACTGTGTCAGCTTCTAAAATTGTCTAATCTACAGTTGAACACGATCTGCCCCAATCGTGTCACAGATTAGACAGCGATCGGTAAAATAGCCATAACTTTTAAACGGCTGGACGGAATTTAAAATTCATGGTGTCCAATTAAAGGTAATTGAATTACCTACAACTTTCGTAACAGCCGACCAATTAGAAAATGCCTCTACAATTGCCAAAACTGAGCCCTAAATTCAAGTGTCCAATCTGCCCGAGATCACAACATTGGACAGATTTGCAATTACCCTAATCCCATCTAGACACACCACCTATACATAAATTTTAGGCATGGTTTCTCCCTTCTAACTAGCATCACAACCCTACAAAACAATCTACCAACACTTACCTCCCTCGAAGAACCACTCGAACAGCGAAAACCTTCTCCTCCCGCCCTCGATCTCCCTCCAAACGCCGAATCCGTCGGTTCCTCTTGGTTGCGGAGCTTCCCAACGGAGAGATCAATGGAGGGCGAGGGTGTGGCAGCAAGGAGGGGGTGGTTATTAGCTAGGGCTGGCTAGGAGGTGGAGGGGAGGCGCAAGGTGGAGGAGAGGGGGCGCTGTAACACCCCGGCACCTAGTATGCCCTGAATGTCACCAAACATAGCAATAACAGCAACTAAATTGTGACACTACGGTATGGTGTGACATTATAAAATGTGAAATTAGAAAATAAAACCTTACGGCTTGAGGTTTACTCGCGTTTTTGGGCCTTAGGAAGCGATGTGACACCACGGAGTGTTGTAACCTTATAAAAAGTGAATGTTGAGCATGATGAGGTCAAAAACATTATGAGATGTGTAATTAAGGTTAAAACCATAGGGTATGGAGGTTAATAGCGTTTCCGGGCCGTTTCCGGGAGTTTGGGCCTTTCCGGGGAGTTTTGGGCCTAGGGGAAAGGGTTGTGGGCTTTGGTGGGATGGAGTATGAGTCCATTTGGGATTAGGAATCCTGTTTGGGCTGGTTTAAAGGGCTCCCCCTGCCCCCTTGTTGCGCCCCACCCTGCCCCTTGGGCGCCCCCACCTCTCCCTCCATGCCCTAGACGCCACCCCCACCTCCCCCTCTCCCTTGCATGCGCCTCCACCTCCCCCATTGCTCCCCACCTCTCCACCACCTCTCCTCCACCCCCTTGCTGCCCTAGGGTGGTCTCCCCACCCCTGCACCTCGAGGAACCATCCTTTGGAGAGAGGAGCGAGGAGCGAACCGGGAGGACATCCTTTCAGTTTTCGTGCGTCGGACAAAGGTATGGCCATGGGAATCCTTGGGATTGATCTAGGTACTGTTATAAGGGTGTTTATCAAGTTTTTAGATCAATTGGTGGTGCTGGATTTGATTAGATTAGATGGATTCTTGAGTTGGTCACGTTCTCTATTTCGGACAGCATGAGCAGTCGACCTAGGGTTCGGTTTTTAGCCAATTTAGAGTCCGAATCTGGTCGTACGGATGTTGAAGAACTTGTAGATAATTTCATTATATTTCCGTGGATATAAAGAACATTAAATTCCGCCCAGCCGTTTGAAAGTTATGGCTGTTTTACCGAGCGTGTTAAAATCTGTGACGTGATTGGAACAGATCACGGTATTTTGTATATTAAGAAACTTTAGAGTCCGAATCAGTCTTTCCCTATACCTAGAAAAAGTTGTGAAATTTCCTAAGCTACGCGAAGATGTACTCGTTTAATTGATTCGGAGTCCCAGAGCCCAAGTTATACCTTTTGGAAGGCTGCTGTCCCGACGGGACAGAACCGCTATTTTCGGGTTTTGCGAGTAGTTGGCAATGTCGGGGTAGATGAGGGTTTGTGTACTATTTTGTGGGCATGATTGTGAGTGTGTGGTACCTATGTGCAGGTGGTGTGACCCCGGGAGTGCCTTCTACTTCCCGCCAATCCATCGCCCGTGGTTGAGGCAAGTGTATTGTAATGGATAGCGATTTGTAGGTTGCTTGTTGAGAATGGATGAATTTGACTATATGATATGATCACTTGACATGCTTTAATGATTGCCAATGATATGATGAGCATGTTTATTATGTTATGATGCCATGTGTTAATGTACAAGTTGATTATGATGTGGCATATTTGCATACATGGCATTATTACATGGCCCGTGCGGTGAGAAAGTCATAACTAGTCCGGGAAGGTCGGTGAGAAAGTTATGACTAATCCGGAGAGCCAATGAGTAAGTCCTACATCGTGATTCCATTCAACGCGGTGAATGGAAGCGAGGAGTAGGCACCATCCATCTTCGGGATGGAAGGGGGGAGAGGGTGCACACCGACGGGTGTGTACTCAAGCATACCGGTATGAGTTTCCAGGAGATATGTGCATCGCATTGCATTACATTGCATTGCATTATATGAAGATGTTATATGAGGATGATTTATGATGATGTCAATGATATGTTTACACTATGAATATGAGATGTGTATGATGTTGTATGTGAAAAGTGGTGATGAAGGTATTGGAATGTATTTTCTTGTTCCATTGCAATATACTTGTTGAGTGATGAACTCACGCTTGTGTTTATGTTGTTTTTCTTAGGTACCATGAAACCGGCATGCGGGAAAAAGGGTTTAGCTACACATCTACACGTAGCTCCACACAAAGTAGATAGTGTTATCATTTGGAGTCATGATAATGAAAGTATTACCATGAAACTTGGAGAATTGCTTAAATGTGTGCTCGGTCTTACTATTTGATTCGTTTAGCTCATGAAGTAGTTGAATGCTTTATCCTGGACTTACATTGTTGCTATGTCACATGTTATTGCTGTTTTAGATGCTTTCCATTATGATATAACTTGTGATACTTTGTTGTTGTTCCGATTCATGGAAAAACAAAGAAGATGCTGCCGAAATTTTCGGTATTAGCATTTGTTCCTTTGCTGTAATTTACTTGTAATTGTGGTATTTAGAGGTTGCTTAGTCTATGTTTGGTAGCATTCGGGCATTTTAAATGCCGGGGGTGTTACATAAATACCACAATTAAGATTAAATTACAGCAAGGGCGTAAATGCTTTAACCGAAATTTCGGCAGCACTTCCCTTGTTTTTACATGGTTTAAGGCAACAATAATATTATCACATCATAATAGCATAATGGATGACATCTAAAATAGCACTAGCAGGAGATAAAGTATCATTTCAAGCCCATAACATAAACTCCAATGTTCATGAACGAATAAGAAGAGAACATTAAAACCAAGCACATACGACGGCCTAATCCAAGTTTAGCACATTAAGATAATCATTACAACTACAAATGAGAGTGTGTAGTTGTCTAGGTGAATAAAGCTACGTGAAGAAGTGCCGCTATTCCCCTTTCCCGCATGACGGTTTCATGGTACCTAAAAATAACATAAAACACAAGCGTGAGTTCATCACTCAGCAAAGTGTATTGCAATGGGATAGAATAACAACATTGTACAATAGCTTTAATATCACATACCATAACACATCATCATAAGCATCTCATAGTTCATCTTCATTAACATCTCATAATCATTCTCATTCATGCAATGCAATGCAATGCACATGTCTCCTTAAAGCACATACCAGTATTGCCGAGTGCACAACCATCGATGTGCACCCTCTTTCCCCTTCCATTCCGTAGATGGAGGGTGCCTACTCTTACTGACTCGCTCCCATACACAACCGTGGATGGGACTACGAGGTAGGTCTTTCGTGTTCACTACGTGTGAACACAGAGGCCCGCATCAGAATGGGTCGTCTCTTCCATTATGAATGCACATATGCCATATTATGTTATAACTTGCATAAAGGAAAACTCAATATAACAACATAATATAACTTGCATAAAGGAAACTCCATATAACAACGGCATATCCTTAAACGAAATATGAATACCATAACTCATGCAAGGATCAACATGGTAAATAAGCACATCACATAGCATCATGGCACAACTACACATCTAGTTGACCGCCAAAATCCCCAAATCCATCCCAATACACTTGCCTTCACCCTCGTGAGACGGCGTGGTGAGACGACGACGGCGCTCCCGGGGTCACACCACCTGCACAAAGGTTCAATACACTCAACCACAAGCACACAAGACCACACAAGAACACTTAGTTATACCGACCTCGCGATCTACTCCTAATACCCAAAAAACAGAGAATCTGTCCAACGGGACAGCTTCCTTCGGAAGATCATAACTAGGGCTTAACGACTCCAAATCAGACAAAAGAGTACATTTTATCAAAGCTTAGGAAATTTCCTAACTTTTTCTAAGCAAATGCGAAAACTGAATCAGCTTCTAAAATCCTCTAATCTACAGTTGATTACAGACTGCACTATTCGCGTCACAGATTTGACAGCGTTCGGTAAAACAGCCATACCTTTTAAACGGCTGGACAGAATTAAGCGTTGTTGGTCTTCATTGAAAGTTTTCTCAATTATCTACAACTTTCTCAACAGGCGGCAGACCAAATTCCGATTCTAAAAACCCCAAAACCGCGACCGAACTCGACTGTCCGGAATTGGGCAAAGCTACTGCGCGAAACAGATCTACTAAACGAATCTATACCTCTAATTACAACATCTAAACATGAATTATAGGCATGGAATACCACATCTAGCAGCACCTAGATTACCCCAAGAAGGCCACAATTCATTACCTCTTCATGAAGAACCGAATGACGACGGAACCTCCCTTCCTTCCGGCCGCTCCTTCCTTCCGAACCGCTACGATTCGCCGGAGATTCCCGAATCTGGCAATCCACCGAGCGAAAAAATGACAAACACCATGGGGGAGGACGTCGTGGGGCTGCTAGGGGAGGGGAGGATGGGTGGAGGCGCAAGGGCAAGAGAGAGGGGCGGCTAGGGTTTGGTGGGAGGGGGTGTGGCGCATGGAGGGGGCAGGGCAGTAGGCTTGCTGCCCAAAAACACTACCACACGGCCCAATCCTTCCCCACCTTCGGCCCACAAAGGTCCCCCAAGGCCCAAACTCCTCTGGAAGGCCCAAATTCTTCCCCGGAAAGGCCCAAACTCCCGGGAATAGCCCAAGTTCATCGATGACATTCTGATTTACTCTAAATCAGAAGAAGAACATGAGCAGCATTTGAGGCTTGTACTGAGTACATTGAGAGAGCATCACTTCTTTGCTAAGTTGAAGAAATGCGAGTTCTGGATTTCAGAGGTGGGTTTTCTTGGCCACATCATCAATCCAGATGGCATATCAGTAGATCCTAGCAAAGTCTCGGCAATTACGATTGGAAGAGACCTTCCAACGTTAAAGAGGTGCGAAGTTTCCTTGGGTTGGCCGGCTATTATCGGCGCTTTGTGCAGGATTTCTCCATCATTGCTAAGCCGCTTTCACAGTTGACTCAAAAGGAGATGAAATTTCAGTGGACTGCAGATTGTGGCGCAGCTTTACGCACTTTGAAGGAGAAGTTAGTGACTGCTCCTGTTCTTACCCTTCCCGAGCCCGGGAGGCGTTTCACTGTCTATTCTGACGCTTCTCGTCTGGGATTGGGTTGTGTGCTCATGCAAGAAGGCAAAGTGATTGCTTATGCGTCGAGACAGTTGAAAAAGCATGAGCAGAATTACCCCACTCATGATCTTGAGTTAGCTGCTGTTGTGTTTGCATTGAAAATATGGAGGCATTACTCAGATGGTGAGTCTTGTGACATTTTCATCGATCACAAGAGTCTCAAGTACATCTTTACTCGTAAAGATTTGAACTTGAGACAGAGGATATGGCTAGAATTGATAAAAGATTATGATCTCACAATCCAAGATCATCCGGGAAAGGCAAATGTGGTGGTCGACGCTCTCGATCGCAAGACAATGCCCCTGTTGTGGATTGTCTTGTTGCTGATTTTGAGCGTTTGGGAGTCTCCTATCGCTTATGGGACCGTGCAAGCTGAAACTCAATTGATTCTTGAGTCCGATCCCCGAGCGTGCAAAGGGAGGCACAACAAAGATGATCGGTTGCTCCAAAGCAGTGAGGAAACGCCTTGAGGATGGCAAGTCTGGAGACTTTGCCGTTGATGATGTGGGAGCTTTGAGGTTTCAGGGTCGTTTGTGCGTGCCTCAGAAATGCCAAGTGAGAGAGGATATTCTGAAAGAGGCTCATCGCACCCCGTACACGGTCCATCCTGGGGAGACCAAGATGTACAGGGACTTGAAGAAGAACTTCTGGTGGAAAAGGATGAGAGTGGATATTGCCAAGTATGTGGCGTCTTGTGGGATCTGTCAGAAGATCAAAGCTGAGCATAAGTGTCCCTTGATGCATTGCGGTAGTTGGAGATCCCTGTGTGGCCATGGGATGACATCTCCATGGATTTTGTGGTTGGTTTACCTCGTTCTCCACGAGGGAAGGATGCTGTTTTGGGTTGTGGTGGATCGTCTCAGCAAGTCCGCGCATTTCATTCCTATCCGCACGACCAACTCAGCGAGCGAGTTGGCTCCCATCTATGTGCGGGAGATAGTGAGACTGCATGGTGTGCCCAAGACCATTATTTCTGATCGGGATGCGAAGTTTGTCTCCAAGTTCTAGGAGAGTTTGCAGAGTGCTTTGGGTACGCAGCTTCGCCTCGATCGCCTTTCACCCTCAGACGGATGGGCGATGCAGCGTACCATCCAGACTTTGGAGGACATGCTCAGGGCCTGTGTGTTGGCTTGGAAAGGTAGTTGGGAAGATCATTTGCCTCTTGCAGAGTTTGCTTATAATAACAGCTACCATTCCAGCATCCGGGCTGCTCCTTATGAAGTACTTTATGGCCGGAAGTGCCGATCGCCACTTTGTTGGGATGCAGTGGGAGAGAGAGCCGTTCTTGGTCCAGGTGGGTGCAGCAGACAGGTGGATCGTGTGGCGTAGGTGCGACAGAACCTTCTCGCCGCCAAGCAGAGCGGCGAAAAGTTATCTTGATGTGAGAAGGCGGGATTTAGAGTTTGAGGTGGGTGACGGTGTGCTCTTGCGAGTGTCTCCTACCAAGGGTGTGGTACGCTTTGGTACCAAAGGAAGCTTAGCCCAAGATATGTTGGGCCATTTCCTATTTTGGCTCGAGTCGGCAAGTTGGCTTACCGCTTGGAGCTACCGGATTCGATGCAAGGAGTTCACAATGTGTTTCATGTATCGATGCCGAGGAAGTACTTGCACGATCAGAGTTGGTGGTTCCGTTAGAACCACTAGCGGTTGATCGTAACCTCACTTTTGAGTCCGGACTGTGAGAATCTGGAGAACTCGAGCGAGTGCTCAAGAACAAGACGCTCAAATTTGTTAAAATTTTGTGGTCGCACGATCCGAGAGGAAGCAACTTGGGAGCTGGAGTCTCGCATGCGCGAGAAGTATCCCGAACTATTTACCTCAGGTATGGGTTGCGATACCTAGCTACCTTCTGTTTTGCTGGTTGCATAGTGGTGTGTCTTGGATTCGAGGCCGAATCCTGTTGAAGGGGGGTAGAATGTGACACCACGAAATGTCGGGATTTGAAATTGTGATGATAAAATATGATAAGACGTTGTAAATGAGATAATATGTGAACTTTTACATTTAGAGCCCTGAGTTATCACGTTTTAGCGCGTTTCGGCCTGTTTTCGGGTTTCCGGGCCTCTCCGGGACATTTTGGGCCTTGAGGGACTTAAGTGGGCCGGAGGTGGGAATTGTTTGGGCCCATGTGGGGGTGAGGAGGGCAGCAAACCCTGCTGCCCTAGCCCTCCCCACCCTGTGCGCCGCCCCTCTTGCCCCCACTTCTTCCTCTCCTTCCAATCTAACTCCTCCACCTCCACCTCTCCTCTCCCTTCCCAAACGCCTCCTCCCCTAGGTGCTGCTGCCCCTCCCTTCTCCTCCCTTGTGGCCGCACCCCAAGGTCTCTTCCTCGCTGCCAAGGTGCTGTCCAAGCTGTTGGGAGGAGTTGCAACGAGGAGGATTGGTGGAAACGGCGCGTGGAAGGAAATCGGGGAAGATCGCGAAGATTCGGCCGTCGATTTGTGATTCTCCAAGAAGGTAATGGGGGAATCTTTTGGGGTAGACCTCTTGCTGCTGTAGAGGGTGAATACCATGTTTTTAGATCAAGGGTTGTGCTGCCATGGGGTAGAATCTATGAAATCTAGAGTTGTATTCACGTTCTGGTTCGGGCAGATTGGGAACCCGAGCTAGGGCAGGCGTTTTCGCAAATTTAGAGTTTGAATCTGACCATACGGACTTCTAGGAAGTTATAGATAATTTCATTATCTTTCCGTACATATAAAGAAATTGAAATTCCGCCCAGCCGTTAGGAAGTTATGGCTGTTTTACCGAGCGCTGTCAAATCTGTGACGAGATTGAGACAGTTCGTGTTCAACGTTAGATTAAACAACCTTAAAGTCCGAATCAGTCTTTCCCTATAACTAGAAAAAGTTTGGAAATTTCCTAAGCTACGCGAGGGTGTACTCGTTTATTCAATTTGGAGTTCTAGAACTCAAGTTATGATTTTTCGAAGCCGCTGTCCAGAACGGGGCAAAAATCTGTGATTTCGGGGTTTTGGAGTATATAGCGTATTAGGTGTAGTGGGTACTGTTTTGAGGAGTCGAATTAAGTGTGTAGCACATGTTTGCAGGTGGTGTGCCTCCGGGAGTGCCCTCGACCTCTCGTCACTCCGTTGCCCGCGGTTGAAGGCAAGTGTTTTGCGTGGGTTTTATGTTATACGTGCTGCTAGAATTGATTGATGGTACTTGGAATAGTTAACATGTTGTCTTGCCATGCCATGGATCACATGTTATAATGGATAGGATGTCATTAGGCCATGATTGAAATAATGTCGATGATATGGGGTCCTCATGCTATGATTAAAATGCTTGTTGTTGATAAAGGATTCATGCCATGTCTTTGAAAGGTTACCGTTGATTGTTGATCACGGTCTTACATGTTGAGAGGCCATATGTTGATATGCAATATTCTATTTATGAATACGTTACTGTCCATTTTGCATGCATGGCATATTTTCATGGCTGGCCGGTGAGTTAAGTCATAACTATTCCGGTAGGGGCGGTGAGAACCGTTATGACTAGTCCGGGGCCATTCGTTTGAGTAAGTCCTACCTCGTGATTCCATCACCGAGGTGACTGGAAGCGAGTGATAGGCACCCTCCATCTTCGGGATGGAAGGGGGAAAAGGGTGCATGCCGACGGGTGTGCACTCAACCATACCGGTATGAGTATTCCAGAAGACATGTGCATTGCATTGCATGAATGAGATACAAAAATGAAGTGGTTTATGAGATGATGATGATGGTACTCATGAGATGCTCATGAGATGTTTATCATGTTGTTTTAAAAGTTGAATATAATGTTAAATATGATGAGTTGTGATAATACCGTGGAGACTGGAATGATGGTTTGTTGTCTTGATCCCTGTTGAACCTTTTCAATACACTTTGCTGAGTTATGAACTCACGCTTGTGTTTTTGTGTTGTTTGTTTTCTTTAGGTACCATGAAATCGGCGCGCGGGAAAGGGAACTAGCTACACTCCTCCACGTAGTATCATAATTTAGCTAATTCACTTGTTATGGAGACACGGCATTAAGTCTACAATAATCTTTGGTGTAGGGTCTTATTATTTGGTTGTTTTCCCTCATGTGTATCATGTGGGATTGAGAAGTGAATGGTTTCTTCATATTAGACTTAGTGATGCTTATTCTATTGCCGATACTTATTGAAATCATAGATGATGAGTAGCTATTGTTATCACTGCTTATCGATACCTTGGTTGTCTTACTTCTTGATATATTGTTATGTAGTTAATTTTCCTGCATAAGCAAAGGAGATGCTGTCAAAATTCTCAATTATTCTAATTGAGTGCTTGCTGAAATTTATCTTAAATTATGGTGTTATTCGTGTTATGGACGTTGTTTGGTGACATTCTGGGCTTAGTAGAAGCTGGGGTGTTACAGTTGGTATCAGAGCGGGCATTAGGTCCTTGGATTATGCATTTAGTGTCATACATAGGTTCAACTAAAACTTTGAAGTGGGATAATCTAGAAACATGGCTTAGGTTGTAACTAAAACTTTGTTATAGGATAGCAACCTTAAAAAAAAAAATTGCAAGACTGGTATGACTAAATTAAAATCTGACACACTTGGATGCACAATAAGATGGGTTTATGGATTTCGATTTCCTTTATCGCTACTGTTTATTTGTTGAAAGTTTTGATTATGTTGATGTTGTGATTATGATTGTGAATATGCTTGCTTGTGTGATCAGAAATGGCATGCCGAGGGGTAGAGGCCGTGGACGCCGTGGCCGTCGAGGTCAGGGGCGAGGCTCTCAGGTAGTTGCGGAGTCTGTCGCTGAGGGTAGCGTTTCGCCCAATGCTCATGGGCCAGCTCAGGAGGAGCTTCCAGCGGCATGATCAGGCGGGGTGCCCGCCGCCAATGACGACCTAGTTCAGCTCTGCAGAGGGGAGATTCAGAGGCTGCGCCGGCGGTGCAGCAGCCCATGCTGTTGTGCCTCCCCCTGCAGTGGCCCCAGTTGTGCCTCCCCCTGCATTGGCCCCTGTTGTTGGCCCCGCTGCGCCGGAGCCGAGGATGAGTCTTCGAGAGTGGATGTCCCTCCGTCTTGACACCTTTGACGGAGCGGGCACGCCGGTCCAGGCCGCAGATTGGCTGCGGTACATGGAGCGGCAGTTCGAGGTTTTGGAGCTGACCTCGGTTCAAAGGGCTCGCTTTGTGGCCTTTCAGCTGAAGGGCCAAGCTGACATTTGGTGGGAGGGGGTTCTTGCCGCTAGAGCCCCCGCTCTTGGGCCGACCACTTGGGAGGATTTTGTGGCTCGTTTCCGAGCCAAGTACTACCCCGAGTCCTTCCTCGAGAGGATGGAGCATACTCTGACGACTCTTTCCCAGGGAAAGAAGTCGGTAACGGAGTATGAGGCGGAGTTCAACAGCGTGGTGCGTTTCGTGCCAGCTGTTGCAGCGGATGACAGGGAGAAGGCAAGGAGGTTCCGTAGGGGCCTCAACCAGGAGTTCAGAGTTGTCATGGGGCGATCGTCCTCGTGACTTCTGCTCCGTGGTGGAGCAGCGAAGGGCATGGAGCTCGAGTTGGAGCTCTCCCGGATAAGCAAAACCCGGTGGTTCAGGGTCCTGCGGCCCCGGTGGGGCCGAAGAGGACTTTTGGTGGAGGGTGGGTCTTCTCAACACCCACCTTCAAGAAGTTCAAGGGAGGACAGGATCTTCCTCGTGGGCTAAGAAGCCGCCTACTGCCTTCCTCGCGAGCGGTGTTCGGCCTGTGCCGGCAGGCATGATGTGCTTCAAGTGCGGTGGTGAGCACCGTGCTTCCGAGTGTGGTTGGACTGGGAGTTGCAACCACTGCGGGCAAGCCCGGCCACATGGGACGAGTCTCGGATGAATCCCGTAGCATCATCAAGTGGGAGACGGTGCCTTCTCCTCCCACTCCAGCGTCTTCTCGAGGATCGGTGCACATGATGGTCGCTGCTCCTGTGTCTCAGCCACCCTTTGCGTGGACGCCACCAGCTGGTTATTGGTGCCCGCCGCCGTCGGCTCCTCCCCAGCTACTTCCGCCTCCTCCAGCCTTGTTGGGACACCAGCCGTGTGTCGGGGCCCCCGATGCCTCGGTGCCACCTGGAGTGTACGCCTTGCCGACAGCTGAGTCAGCCGGGCATCCCGAGGTGGTTTCAGGTACTCTACTTGTGGATTCAGTTGATGCCCTTGTTTTGTTTGATTCTGGAGCATCCTATTCTTTTGTGTCGTCGGAGTTTGCTAGTAGAGCAAAGCTGGGAGTTCAGCGGATTTCTGAGTCTGTGCTGGTCAGTTCTCCTGGGGGTTTGATTGCTAGTTCTTTGGTTTGTCCGGGTTGCACTGTTGCTATTGATGATGAGGTTTTCTTTGCCAACCTTATGGTAATTCAGTTAGCTCCTTTTGATGTCATTTTGGGCATGGACTGGTTGCATCAGTATCGTGCCAGTATCTGTTGCTTTCGGAGGACAGTTACTTTGCAGGCCCCGTCGGGGGTGGAGTTGACCTTTCAGGGTGGAGTACCCTCCAGTTCTAACTTCGTTTTGACTATCCTGTTTCCCAGTCGTCGTTTGAGGCATTTGGGTGTTCTCTTGGCACTTTCTGAAAAGCCATCTTCTTCGGTAGTCATTGAGGAGATTCCTGTGGTAAAGGAATTTGTTGATGTATTCCCCGATGATTTGCCTGGTTTGCCTCCCGTGAGAAGCGTGGAGTTTCGTATTGACCTTGTTCCGGGTACTCGGCCTATTTCTATCGCTCCATACCGCTTGGCTCGTCCTTTTCAAGACGAGTTGAAAAAGCAGTTGGAGGATTTGTTGGCCAAGGGTTTTATTCGGCGCAGTGTGTCGCCATGGGGAGCACCGATCCTATTTGTTTCAAAGAAGGATGGTAGTTGGCGCATGTGCATCGACTATCGTGCTCTCAATCAGGTGACAGTCAAGAACAAGTATCCGTTGCCCCGCATTGAGGATCTATTTGACCAACTGAAGGGAGCAAAGGTGTTCTCCAAGATTGATCTTCAGTCTGGTTATAATCAGATTCGTGTGAGGGAACAAGATATTGAGAAGACTGCTTTCTCCACTAGGTATGGGCACTATGAATTTAAAGTTATGTCTTTTGGACTAATTAATGCCCTCATTGTTTTTATGGAGGCGATGAACAGTATGTTACACCAAGTATCTTGATGAGTTTGTGGTAGTGTTCATCGATGACATTCTCGATTTACTCTAAATCGGAAGAAGAACATGAGCAAAGATTTGAGGCTTGTATCGAGTACATTGATAGAGCATCACTTCTTTGCTAAGTTGAAGAAATGCGAGTTACGGATTTCAGAGGTGGGTTTTCTTGGCCACATCATCAATCCGGATGGCATATCAAGAGATCCTAGCAAAGTCTCAAAGATCTGGATTGGAAGAGACCTTCCAACGTTAAAGAGGTGCGAAGTTTCCTTGGGTTGGCCGGCTATTATCGGCGCTTTGTGCAGGATTTCTCCATCATTGCTAAGCCGCTTTCACAGCTTGACTCAAAAGGAGATGAAATTTCATGGATCGCAGATTGTGGCGCAGTTTACGCACTTTGAAGGAGAAGTTAGTGATCGCTCCTGTTCTTACCCTTCCGAGCCCGGAGGCGTTTCTTGTCTATTCTCGACGCTTCGCCTGCAGGATTGGGTTGTGTGCTCATGCAAGAAGGCAAAGTGATTGCTTATGCGTCGAGACAGTTGAAAAAGCATGAGCGAATTACCCCACTCATGATCTTGAGTTAGCCATTGTGTTTGCATTGAAAATATGGAGGCATTACTCAATGGTGAGTCTTGTGACATTTTCATCGATCACAAGAGTCTCAAGTACATCTTTACTCGAAGATTTGAACTTGAGACAGAGGAGATGGCTAGAATTGATAAAAGATTATGATCTCACAATCCAAGTATCATCCGGAAAGGCAAATGTGGTGGCCGACGCTCTCGATGCAAGACAATGCCCCCTGTTGTTGATTGTCTTGTTGCTGATTTTGAGCGTTTGGGAGTCTCCTATTGCTTTGCGGGGACCGTGCAAGCTGAAACTCAATTGATTCTTGAATCAGCGATCCCCGAGCGTGTGCGGGAGGCACAAAGAAGATGATCGGTTGCTCCAGCAGGTGAGGAACGCTTGAGGATGGCAAGTCCGAGACTTTGCCGTTGATGATGTGGGAGCTTTGAGGTTTCAGGGTCGTTTGTGCGTGCCTCGTAAATGCCAAGTGAGAGAGGATATTCTCGAAGAGGCTCATCGCACTGCAGACACGGTCCATCCTGGGGAGACCAAGATGTACAGGGACTTGAAGAAGAACTTCTGGTGGAAAAGGATGAGAGTGGATATTGCCAAGTATGTGGCGTCTTGTGGGATCTGTCAGAAGATCAAAGCTGAGCATAAGTGTCCCGCCGGTCTGTTGCAGCCGTTGGAGATCCCTGTGTGGCCATGGGATGACATCTCCATGGATTTTGTGGTTGGTTTACCTCGTTCTCCACGAGGGAAGGATGCTGTTTTGGGTTGTGGTGGATCGTCTCAGCAAGTCCGCGCATTTCATTCCTATCCGCACGACCAACTCAGCGAGCGAGTTGGCTCCCATCTATGTGCGGGAGATAGTGAGACTGCATGGTGTGCCCAAGACCATTATTTCTGATCGGGATGCGAAGTTTGTCTCCAAGTTCTAGGAGAGTTTGCAGAGTGCTTTGGAGTGCAGCGGCTTCGCCTCGATCGCCTTTCACCCTCAGACGGATGGGCAGTCTGAGCGTACCATCCAGACTTTGGAGGACATGCTCAGGGCCTGTGTGTTGGCTTGGAAAGGTAGTTGGGAAGATCATTTGCCTCTTGCAGAGTTTGCTTATAATAACAGCTACCATTCCAGCATCCGGGCTGCTCCTTATGAAGTACTTTATGGCCGGAAGTGCCGATCGCCACTTTGTTGGGATGCAAGTGGGAGAGAGAGCCGTTCTTGGTCCAGATCGGTGCAGCAGACAGTGGATCGTGTGGCAGAGGTGCGACAGAACCTTCTCGCCGCGCAGAGCAGGCAGAAAAGTTATGCTGATGTGAGAAGGCGGGATTTAGAGTTTGAGGTGGGTGACAGTGTGCTCTTGCGAGTGTCTCCTACCAAGGGTGTGGTACGCTTTGGTACCAAAGGGAAGCTTAGCCCAAGATATGTTGGGCCATTTCCTATTTTGGCTCGAGTCGGCAAGTTGGCTTACCGCTTGGAGCTACCGGATTCGATGCAAGGAGTTCACAATGTGTTTCATGTATCGATGCTGAGGAAGTACTTGCACGATCCGGAGTTGGTGGTTCCGTTAGAACCACTAGCGGTTGATCAGAACCTCACTTTTGAGTCCAGACCTGTGAGAATCCTGGAGAACTCAGAGCGAGTGCTGAAGAACAAGACGCTCAAATTTGTTAAAATTTTGTGGTCGCACCAGTCTGAGAGGGAAGCAACTTGGGAGCTGGAGTCTCGCATGCGCGAGAAGTATCCCGAACTATTTACCTCAGGTATGGGTTGCGATACCTAGCTACCTTCTGTTTTGCTGGTTGCATAGTGGTGTGTCTTGGATTCGAGGCCGAATCCTGTTGAAGGGGGGTAGAATGTGACACCACGAAATGTCGGGATTTGAAATTGTGATGATAAAATATGATAAGACGTCGTAAATGAGATAATATGTGAACTTTTACATTTAGAGCCCTGAGTTATCACGTTTTAGCGCGTTTCGGCCTGTTTTCGGGTTTCCGGGCCTCTCCGGGACGTTTTGGGCCTTGAGGGACTTAAGTGGGCCGGAGGTGGGAATTGTTTGGGCCCATGTGGGGGTGAGGAGGGCAGCAAACCCTGCTGCCCTAGCCCTCCCCACCCTGTGCGCCGCCCCCCCCCCCTCTTGCCCCCACTTCTTCCTCTCCTTCCAATCTAACTCCTCCACCTCCACCTCTCCTCTCCCTTCCCAAATGCCTCCTCCCCTAGGTGCTGCTGCCCCTCCCTTCTCCTCCCTTGTGGGCGCACCCCAAGGTCTCTTCCTCGCTGCCAAGGTGCTGTCCAAGCTGTTGGGAGGAGTTGCAACGAGGAGGATTGGTGGAAACGGCGCGTGGAAGGAAATCGGGGAAGATCGCGAAGATTCGGCCGTCGATTTGTGATTCTTCAAGAAGGTAATGGGGGAATCTTTTGGGGTAGACCTCTTGCTGCTGTAGAGGGTGAATACCATGTTTTTAGATCAAGGGTTGTGCTGCCATGGGGTAGAATCTATGAAATCTAGAGTTGTATTCACGTTCTGGTTCGGGCAGATTGGGAACCCGAGCTAGGGCAGGCGTTTTCGAAAATTTAGAGTTTGAATCTGACCGTACGGACTTCTAGGAAGTTATAGATAATTTCATTATCTTTCCGTACATATAAAGAAATTGAAATTCCGCCCAGCCGTTAGGAAGTTATGGCTGTTTTACCGAGCGCTGTCAAATCTGTGACGAGATTGAGACAGTTCGTGTTCAACGTTAGATTAAACAACCTTAAAGTCCGAATCAGTCTTTCCCTATAACTAGAAAAAGTTTGGAAATTTCTAAGCTACGCGAGGGTGTACTCGTTTATTCAATTTGGAGTTCTAGAACTCAAGTTATGATTTTTCAAGCCGCTGTCCAGAACGGGCAAAAATCTGTGATTTCGGGTTTTGGAGTATATAGCGTATTAGGTGTAGTGGGTACTGTTTTGAGGAGTCGAATTAAGTGTGTAGCACATGTTTGCAGGTGGTGTGCCTCCGGAGTGCCCTCGACCTCTCGTCACTCCGTTGCCAGCGGTTGAAGGCAAGTGTTTTGGCGTGGGTTTTATGTTATACGTGCTGCTAGAATTGATTGATGGTACTTGGAATAGTTAACATGTTGTCTTGCCATGCCATGGATCACATGTTATAATGGATAGGATGTCATTAGGCCATGATTGAAATAATGTCGATGATATGGGGTCCTCATGCTATGATTAAAATGCTTGTTGTTGATAAAGGATTCATGCCATGTCTTTGAAAGGTTACCGTTGATTGTTGATCACGGTCTTACATGTTGAGAGGCCATATGTTGATATGCAATATTCTATTTATGAATACGTTACTGTCCATTTTGCATGCATGGCATATTTTCATGGCTGGCCAGGTGAGTTAAGTCATAACTATTCCGGTAGGGGCGGTGAGAACCGTTATGACTAGTCCGGGGCCATTCGTTTGAGTAAGTCCTACCTCGTGATTCCATCACCGAGGTGACTGGAAGCAGTGATAGGCACCCTCCATCTTCGGGATGGAAGGGGAAAAGGGTGCATGCCGACGGGTGTGCACTCAACCATACCGGTATGAGTATTCCAGAGACATGTGCATTGCATTGCATGAATGAGATACAAAAATGAAGTGGTTTATGAGATGATGATGATGGTACTCATGAGATGCTCATGAGATGTTTATCATGTTGTTTTAAAAGTTGAATATAATGTTAAATATGATGAGTTGTGATAATACCGTGGAGACTGGAATGATGGTTTGTTGTCTTGATCCCTGTTGAACCTTTTCAATACACTTTGCTGAGTTATGAACTCACGCTTGTGTTTTTGTGTTGTTTGTTTTCTTTAGGTACCATTAAATCGGCGCGCGGGAAAGGGAACTAGCTACACTCCTCCACGTAGTATCATAATTTAGCTAATTCACTTGTTATGGAGACACGGCATTAAGTCTACAATAATCTTTGGTGTAGGGTCTTATTATTTGGTTGTTTTCCCTCATGTGTATCATGTGGGATTGAGAAGTGAATGGTTTCTTCATATTAGACTTAGTGATGCTTATTCTATTGCCAGCGATACTTATTGAAATCATAGATGATGAGTAGCTATTGTTATCACTGCTTATCGATACCTTGGTTGTCTTACTTCTTGATATATTGTTATGTCGTTAATTTTCCTGCATAAGCAAAGGAGATGCTGTCAAAATTCTCAATTATTCTAATTGAGTGCTTGCTGAAATTTATCTTAAATTATGGTGTTATTCGTGTTATGGACGTTGTTTGGTGACATTCTGGGCTTAGTAGAAGCTGGGGTGTTACAAGGGTAGGGTTTGGGGGGCGCATGGGCAGGGTGTGCTGCCCCCCAACTCCCCCACATGGGCCAAGAGCACCCACCTTCGGCCCAACTTGGTCCCCCAAGGCCCAACACTCCCCTGGAAAGGCCCAAGCACCCGAAAATGGCCCAAAAACAAAGTATAAAGTTGTACTGTAATGCCGAAATCTATAATATCACATTCCGTAATGTCACACCAATGCTCTTGAATTTCACAAACATACAAATTCACATATGATGAGTTGACCATTTAAATAATAGCCCATTCAAATTCACAGTATATACAAATTCACATACAGGCATATGACATTGCACATAAATTATTGATAATATATATGATGAGTTAATAATTTAGATAATAGCATACCCGTTGATACACCTATCATATCAGCATCTAATATGAAGTAACAACGTGAGTACAAGCATTAATATTTCCTTTAATTTGATTTCCCTGTATGTTTCAATGGAACATGTCGGGACCCCGAATTTGCAAATCCGGACCCTCTGTGTATTCAGCACTAGTCCAGGAACGCGCTAGTGCACACAGTCTTAATATTGGTAAATATCACAATCATACCACTCGATACCAAATAAGTACTTTATTTAAATAACCAAAGGTTACTTGACCTTATGGCCAAGTTACAAATATATGCCTTGCAAGGCGAAACTTATTAAAAGAGAAATAACAGCCCCGGATAATCAAATAACCATTGGCGCCATCCATTATACCTGAGGCAACTGTGGGCTCGCTTCCCCTAAGTAGATGGATCTTCTTGAAGTTCCTCCTCCAAAGGGCGTAATCTCCTCTTCAACTGATATTGTGTTGAGGCAAGGGTGAGTACTTGGTACTCTGACAAGTCATGCAGAATGCAAGCTAATATACTACATGCATGGCTTGGTACAAAGGAATAGCTCAAGGTATATTTGCGATGCTTGACTTTTGACAAGTAATAAAAGTAGATTCGAAAGCGATAGAAATAAGTAAAGCATAAATAACTTCTCAAGAAATTTAATAAACATTTTCCCCATCTAAACCACATTTCCACCAACTTCATTACTAAACCAGCCCAACCTTTCAAATCCAAGTTATTTTCAGAAAGTCTAACCCTTATTTGTAATTCCCGAGCATTGTCAAGATGCAGTGGACTCGGCTATTCAAATAGATTCTACACTCTGCAGAGGTTATGCACTTTACCCACAAGATACAGTCAAACACCACAAAGGCGAGTTCAGTAACAAAGCCTTTGGAAGCTTTAAACAACACATGGTCCTCTCCAGGTTCGTGCTCTACACCATCCCTTCCCTTAGCCAAGGCGAAGTATGGGACCAACACACCGTTAGATGGGTATCTGGCCACACGGCCACGATCGCTCCCGCATACAATCACACAAACGGTGTGGCCCGACACTGAGGCTCCACAAGTGAGTCCTTAGCGACTTAGTCAGCTAAGAGGCCGTCCATTCCAGCCATGAGGATCCAAGTATGACCCAATTCAAAGGCTTGCAAGGATAAGTCATTAGAGTGACCAGGGCAAGACTAACTAGAAAAACCAAATCAACACTCCCAATGCCACAATGGCCCTTTGATTACTCGTGCCACATGCCCCGGTCGAAAACTTTTTATCAAACCCCAGTTGATTACCATGCACCACGTGCCATCAACATCACATGATACTTTTCCAAAACAGGTTCAATATATCATTAAGTCAATATTAACATTTGATTGTCCAAAATCATGTCATGAGCACGTAGCAGGTCTAAGCAGTATACTACAACGGTCTAAACCCATGTTGGCAATTTAATAATGTCCAACTAGTAAACCACAACTAGGGTGACAAGGGATCATGGCACATACTTAGATAATCAAGGTGTCATACAGCAATTTGGTATTTATCTAACCCCTTTATGTTTTAAACAAAGTATCTTTCTAATTGATCTAGCATGCAATAGTTTAAATCAAAATAGATTTCAAATAGGATCAACATGGTCAAAGCACAACTTGCCTTCAAAAAGTACTTGCTCTTGGTCTTGAGTTGGATCCCGAGTCAACACTTCTCCTTGAATCCTTCCGGCACTTCAAGCGTCTACTCGTAAAAGCGTGCAAATAGCAAATACACAAATAAACAATAGGCAAAAACATCCCAAAACTCCAAATAAAATCCATAAATAGAGAGAACATAATTTTCTGGATTTTTAGAAAGCTGAATCGCCAAATTTGGAGTTAAAAGCATAAAAGTTATGATTTATTAAAGTTTAAATAATCAATTAAATAATATTACAGAGAAAAACTTTAGTCCAAAAATTAAATAAAATTCATATTTAGGTAGATCTCAATTTTATACAAATTTAGAAATTTGAATCACTCAAATCGGAGTTGAAAGCGCAAAAGTTATAAGCGTTTGAAGTTTGAATCTAAATTTGAATCAATATTTCGAATTAATAAATCATTTTCTTTTAGGAAATTAATTATTGCGTCATCATGGACACGTGTCAGCCTCGATTGGTTGGCTGGCGCCAGTGGCTCATGGGCTCGGCTCACTGGCGGTTTGGTCCACGGTGGACCCAGGTCCCGGCTTCGGGTGAGGTGACGGTGGGACCCGCTGTCGGTCGCGAAGGATCTCCGCATGCCGAGGTGGCGTGTGGGCCTCGACATCGGGGCCAGCGTGTCGAGGACAGCGCTCACAGCAGCGTCACGGCCCGGCGCGTCGGTCCACCTTCCCAACACGTGGCGCCAATCTCGTGCCGTTGGTTTGAAAATCAACGGCGCGGATTAGATCCAGGAGTTTAACACGTTGAAACTACTCGATGCTCGTGGGCGTTCGATTTAGACGTCGGGACGGTCCAGATCTAATCCTTTAATAGCAATGCGCTACGACGCGTAGCGATTGTGAGCGGTTGGATCTTGATCCAGCGGTCCGCATCTGTCGGGTTTGGAACACGTGAACTCACCTCAACCGTCCGATCTGGATCTGGCGGTCCGCAGAGCTTCGCGAGGTCCCGGCGATAGCGAAGCTTGGGCACCAGGAGGCGAGAGCGATGGCGAGCCCGACTGGCGCTGCTGGGGCTCCTCGGCGACGTCGCGAGGGTCACGTTCGAGTCGCCTTGGCTCGAGGATCCGATTCGACCTCCTTCTCCTCGATTAGGCGGCGGGCGGCGGCGGAAGGTGAAAAAACCACCACGATACCCTAGCTACTACGGCGAGCAATCCCGAGCAAGCGGCTGCTAGGGCTTAGCAAGCTAGGAGCAAAAAAGTAGCGCAAGGTCACGGCGATATACTCGGGTGCGATCCGGGCATTAAATAGCCGGGAAGGCGTGGAGGCGAGCCCCTAGCCCGCAATGGCGCGCTCGGCGGCGGAGTCGGCTCGGTCTCGGCGAAAACGGCGACTCTCGGCCGATCCGCATCGTAGCGATCCGCAGCCACGATCGCCGCAGCCTTGATCGGATCCGGGCCGATCACGGCTCAACCGTGCGATGGCGGATCTCGGCCGTTGGATCTTGATCCAAGCGGTTGGGATGATTAGGTTTAGGAGTGGGTTTGGTCAGTCGCGTGGCTCGGGTGGACTCGAGTCCGACTTCGGGTTCCGACTTCGGTCGGATGAAACGATGCTTGACCCGAGTTTGATTTTCCAGCGATTTAATATTTAAAATAATTCCTAGTAATTCATTTAATTCATTAAAAATAGCAAATGACTCAGAAAAATTCCAGAAAAATTCTGGAAAATACTTTGGATCATTTTGGACTCAAATAAAATATTTCCAACAAGATTTTATTTGCAAAATTAAATTCTTTAATTATTTCAAAATGGAATAAATTCAAATAAATTCCAAATAAATCCAAATAAATTCCAGAAAATTCCAAAAATTCACCAAAGTGCCAAATCACACATGAATTTAGGACAAGTAAAATTTTGGGGTGTTACAGAACATATGCCAAAATTGATATTATACTATAAAAGATCCCAACTATTTTGTTGACCACCAACAGTTGATCATGTAGGCAAAAGCAACTCATTGCCCCAAAATAATCAATGGCTACCTGCGACAAATCACAATTTGCAATAATAGAAACCACCGATGATATTTGTTGTACTAGTTAATCACAGCCAGACATGTGTCTCTTTTGCTACACCAAAGTATTGAATCAGATCCTACCTAGCACAAAGCTCCTAACCATGAACTGATCAACCAACAAACCCTAATGAACTCCATGGGGAAATCAAAACTCAGCCCCAGAAACAAAGCTTCCGATCTAATCACGTAGCGATGCCAACAATATACATAGCTCTAGAGATAGGGAGATACCTCTTCTCATCGGGGTCACTGCTCGCTTTGGGGAGGCCAAGGGCGGTGGTTGAGGTCGACGGAGGTGCGGACGACGGCGAGGCTGCCATAGCCACTGGGTGTTGGCTTCTTACCACCGTTGGAAGACGACGAGGAGAAGCTCATCGTCGACAACGCCTTTTCTGTGAGTTTGGTGTCGCCTCAGCTATTGTTATTTGAATGGATCGGGATGAGAAGCCAAGTGGACAAGGGTGAGGTGGATGCTCATGGAAAACATAAACTACTTATAGTGCCCAAACTGATATAACATACGGTTCATGGTAAAAACCATATGTGATAGGCTGATATCACATACGGTTCCTAGTAAAAACCATTTGTGATACCTCACAGATAGTTTTTACCACGAACCATATGTGATATCAACCTGTTACAGATGGTTCTTAGTATTTCCAATAACTTAGACGGTCATGCTGGCAAAACCGTTTATGATGTGGCATCTAATGTAGGCCTTTCTATAGTAGTGACTGGATCCATCTTTGCCACCCAAAACCTTAACTTGACTCCTTAGATCCGTCACTGTACCGCCTTCTTTACCCATCGCAGGCCTACCATCATTGAGCAAGATCTACAGCCCAGGGGACCGACAACCAGAATGTGGACTATGTGATGGCCACAATGAAGCTAGGTTTTTGTGATGGGAAGCAATCCATGATAGATGGCTGTAGGGAAACGCTGGATGCTGAGGAGGGGGGGTGATTGGATGGGACAACACCAGGGTTTACATTACCGAATTGAGCTTGGAAATTGCCCCCATCCACCCCCCCCCCCTCCTGCGGTATCAATTTTTGTCAAAAATCGATAGAAACCGAATGGAATTCAAAGTCAACCTTTTTGAACTCGGCGGCTAAACAACGGAGAAATAATTTGGTCTTTACCAATTTTTGACCAGTTTACGTAAAAAATCAGCACACTCGGTGGAAATTGGATAAAATTCAAGGAAAATTGAAAAATTGCAGAAAATGTTGAAAATTTGTAAAAACCCGGTAAAGGCCCATAAAATTAGGAAAAATGTTAGAAATGTATCGGCACACTTTTGGATAGATTTTTCTAAATTTTTTGAATTTCAATTTAAATTTGAATTGGACCGGTTTATTGATCGGTTCCGTTTCTCAAGCCGGACCAGTACGATAAAAAATTGCGATTTTCATTGATATTTCAAACCCTCAGCAGCACACCATTAGGAAAACCCACACAATACTAGTTAATTAAGATCTTCCCTCAACTGACATCCTTTTTCTGCATAACTATTTGTCGATTTTATCCTCGTGTGTAGCTCGAAACCGGTGATTGCTACTGCTCCCAGCAGACACAGTAGCAGAAGTTGACACAAATTAATCAGAAACACAAAGTACTAGCACCACTGTACTTTGGGCTGAGCTCAAGTTAGCACCACAAACTCGGTCGACTAGCCGTTGGTTTAGGAGATGCACACGTACAACATCTGCTCAGTTTGTACTTTGATGCGAAACGAAGCCGACAGATGACAAGGAAACACACATGCCTGGTTCTTTTGATGCTCTTTCGGTTTTCAGCAAAACTGTTTCGATTAATTAAATTGGCGCAGTCAGTATGCCAAGCTGCAATACGCAAGCCGTGCAAGAGACTTGGGTTGCGGTCATGAAGGGGATCATGATCTTGGTAAGATCAGATCAGACAGTGACATAGATTAAATATCTTGCAATGGAGGTGACCCAGAGTTCCACACAGTATGTGCATGCCACGAGTGTTTGGATAAGAATGTGTGCATGAGCCATGAGGCATTCATTTCATTTCATATCCCAATGACCAGCTATTATCTCGTTAGAGAAAAATTTTCAACTCTCTTTTGTATTAACTAAAGAGCAGCACAGTCTTTTAATGATATATTTCTATAGATCTAAACTCCAATCGTCCAAGCTTAATTAGGCGATGTATCGAAATTGATGGGGGTTTTTTTTCCAAATTTTTGCAAAAACATTTTAGAAAACATCAATTATGCCGTAGACATAGCCCAGCCACAGCTCCCCCAAACAGGCCCATAATCGCTCAGGACGCGATTGGTTGCCGGTGCAACCCCAAACCAGGCCCACGGGATGCAGGTCGCGCGTGTTTAGTTGTCTGTTCTTTCCTCCGAGCCAAGCAAAGACAAAAGAAGAAGAATAATAATTAATGATTTATCCTTAATTATTTATGTTATTGATCATTTACAATGTTTCGCTAAACATAGATTTTAGAGTCACATGTCAGTAAAACATACGGAGTAAATGATCAATTATACTAATTAAAACGGAGCAAATGATCAATTTTTGTAAAAAAAATTATGATCCTAAATGTTTTCGTAGATTATAGCATATTTTTGAAATAGAGATATATAAAATCTATAGTATGTGTTTATAAAAGATACTACAGGACGCATGGTGGCATGGAATATTTTCTGGCTAAGACTCCCTTCCGGGCCTGGCTGGCTCCATGGGAACGCAGGAATTGAGCGTAGCTGCCCAGCGCGGCCCGGTTTATGGAAGTTGCTGTTTCGCGCGATCTCTGCTGTACACCCACTTCGAATTTTTTTAAATAATACAATTTTTAATAGAAATTGTGGAATTAATACGCAGAAAAAAATTACAAAATTAATACTAAATCGCCAAATAGTGTGGCGAAATAGCAGTAGTCGTCAAATGGTATGGCGAAATAGCAGTAGTCGCCACACCATTTGGCGACTACTGCTTAATACCGCTATTAACTATTAGATTACGGGAAAAGGCTATAATCGCCACACGGTTTGGCGACATATCAGTAGTCGCCACATGGTATGGCGAAATATCAGTAGTCGCCGACCCATGTGGCGATAACTTGATGTCGCCAAACCATATGGCGATTATAGTCTGATTAGTGAAATTTCTTTAAAATAATAATATTTTAATGAATAATTACAAAAAAATAACAGAAATATACACCTTTTCCAATATTGAAATGGTGACAGAGAGCAGTTGCTCTTTTTTCCATTTTTACACTCTGTCGCAATTTCAAATGGAATAAGGGTCATGTCAATATTTGAAATAGATACAAGTAGAATAAATAATGAAAAAATCAGATGTATCCATGATAATTCATGTAGTAATGTATAAAATTATTATCGTGAACCAAAAAATTAAAATTGAAATAATTGTTAGTTTTTTATGAAGGAAAAAATACGACAAAATATTTAATCATTTGCTAGCCATCTCCAAATCCAACGAAATAAATTGCTAAATTTGTATTAAATTATAGATAGTCAGATTATACGGTAACGCTTAAGCCTTTTCGGCAGCCCATAAAATATCATGTTTGAATGTAATTTTTTGGAAAAATAGAGCCGATTTGCTCTTTGATATATGGACTACCATATTCTGAAAAAATATTTTATTTGCACCTTGCATTGCATCTAAATTCTACTAGTGCAATAACCCTAACTATTTTAGTCGACAACGTACGATAACGTTTAAGCCTTTTCGGCAGCCTGTAAAATATCATGTTTGAATGTATTTTTTTGGAAGAATGGAGCCGATTTGCTCTTTGATATATGGACTACCATATTCTGAAAAAATATTTTATTTGCACCTTGCGTTGCATCTAAATTCTACTAGTGCAATAATCCTAACTATTATAGTCGACAACGTACGATAACGCTTAAGCCTTTTCGGCAACCCGTAAAATATCATGTTTGAATGTAATTTTTTGGAAGAATGAAGCCGATTTGCTCTTTGATATATGGACTACCATATTCTCGAAAAATATTTTATTTGCACCTTGTGTTGCATCTAAATTCTACTAGTGCAATAACCCTAACTATTATAGTCAACAACGTACGATAGCGCTTAAACCTTTTCGGCAGCCCGTAAAATATCATGTTTGAATATAATTTTTTGGAAAAATGGAGCCGATTTGGTCTTTGATATATGGACTACTATATTCTTGAAAAATATTTTATTTGCACCTTGCGTTGCATCTAAATTCTACTAGTGCAATAACCCTAACTATTATAGTCAACAACGTACGATAATGCTTGTCTTTTCGGCAGCCCGTAAAATATCATGTTTGAATGTAATTTTTTGGAAGAATGGAGCCGATTTGGTCTTTGATATATGGACTACCATATTCTTGAAAAATATTTTATTTGCACCTTGCGTTGCATCTAAATTCTACTAGTGCAATAACCCTAACTACTATAGTCGACAACGTACGATAGCGCTTAAGCCTTTTCGGTAGCCCGTAAAATATCATGTTTGAATGTACGATAACACTCTATATTACTGCTTAAAATTGAAAGGAGTACCATGAACATAGAAAATAACGGTTACAACTAGACGTCTACTGAGTGCATAGAGGCCACTTCCCCATCACCTATGCCTCCGGTGGGGCTTCTCTGGCACAACGTGCCCTCTCTCACTTCCTCTCTCTCTCGGCCTCCTTCTCCACTTCCTTTCTACGTGCCTCCTCGCGTGCAGCATCACGATGCTCTTGTAGCTGCCACTTGAGCTCCTCATCCCAGTTGGCTTGATCAAGGAGCCTTTGGTCCTCGTGGTTGATCTCCATGTCAAACCATTGCTCAAATTCACATAGTGGCGGAGGCGACTGCATGATAGATAAATTAGCAAAGTGTCATGTAGAAATATTACGAAACACGTATGATTATTACCATCTGGCGATTCTTTAAGCTCTTCTCCGGGGGGTCGAAGGCGTAGTTGCGGCACTTCCAATACCTCCTCTTCCAAGTTGTAATTTCCCAAGAGTGGACAAGCCTACAAGAATCTCCGCACAAACACATCGGTGGGATAGCTCCACGAGGTAGGAAGAGGTCCTGGTACGCCTCCATCCTCCTTTGCTTTCCCCTTTCCCTTTCCACTTGCACGCTGTCGGGACCCGAATATGCAAATCCGGACCCTTTGTATATTTAGCACTAGTCCAGGATCAAGCTAGTGCACACAGTTTCAACATTGGTAATTACCACAATCATACTCAACGAAATAGTAAAGTACTTTATTGAAAAGAGAATATAACCGGTTGCTCGACCTTATGGTCAAGTTACAAACGTACGCCTCGCAGGGCTCAAGTCTTACTCAAATAAACTTGATGCAGAAAATAAAGAAACACGTGGCACCAACCAATATGCCATAGGCAACTGACTGGGCTCTCCCCTTAGTTCGTCGGCTCCTCCTGGAACTCCTCCTCCAAAGCTGGCGTTGATTGTTCTTCAACTGATGTTTGTGTGGTGGCAAGGGTGAGTACTTAAAGCACTCAGTAAGTCATGCACAGAATGCAGTCTAATACTCTACATACATGGCTTATTACAAAGGATAGGCTATGGTGGTTCATTTACAGTAAAGCACATTCACAATATCGATAACAGATTGAAAGCAGTAAAATAGTAATAACTTTCATAAACAAATTCACATGTAAAGCATTTATCATCCTAAAGCAAATTCATCATTTCCAATACCAAGTATCCATAAACCAAGTTCACTTTCATAAAGTCTAACCCTTCCCTTAGCAATGGTGAAGTCTAGGACAACAAGCCGTTGGATGGGTATCTAGCCGCAGCCCAAGTATGCTCCCCCGTACAACTACACCTAAGTATAACTGACACCCTGAGGTACCACATGCAGGTTATTAGCATCCTAATCGACTAGGTCTGTCCCATCCCAGACATGTGGTTGTATGATGAACTCAGTTCAAAGGCCTGCAAGGTTAAGTCCTTAGGGTGACCAAGGCAAGACTACCAAGTAATTCACAAGTATCCAAAGCAATAAACCAAATGCGACCTCCCAAGTGCCACACCTGGCCCACCAGAACAATCTTGTCACTTGCCTCGGTCTAAACCATTTAATCATCCAGGTTGATTACCATGCACCACGTGCCATCAACATCAACAATAACACATGTAGCAATTTCCAAAATCAAGATTAATTTCCGACATTCCCAATTATATCAATAACACGATTGCATGGCTAAGCTGGCTAGATACGGTCTAATTAACCCATGTTGGCAAAGTATTAGTGTCCAACTATTATTCGACATCCTAGGGTGACAAATGATTCATGGCATACAATTATTATAGACAAGGTCTATGTGTATCGGATAAATAAACAACGAATAAATAAAACAGAGGAAAAACTCATGTTCAATAATTAAATAAAATTCACCATTAAATAGAGCTCAATTTTATAAAAATTTTGAAATTGTAATCACCTCAATCGGAGTTAAAACGCAAAAGTTATAGCCGTTTGAAGTTTAAAAATCAATTAAAAGAATAAACCGAATTAATTCATTTATTTCTCTATTGAAAAATCCAAAATATGACTTCAACTTACGTCAGCACGCATTTTGGATTTCCATCGAATTATTTTTCTAAAAGAAAATCGATTTATTACGTCATGCTTGCGTCATCCGGTCTATACTCGGTCCACGGCTCGGCTCGAGTCCACGGTGGACTCAGTCCACCGGACCACGTGCCACTGACATGCAGGCCCCACTCGGGTGATGCCATTGCTGACGTCAGCATGTGGCGCGGCTGTCCAACCTGACAGGTGGGGCCCACCATGACATCATCGATGATGTCATGCACGCGCGGGCACTAACACACGGGCCCATTGCTGACGTCACGTGTGACGTCAGCGACGACCGGTGGTTGACTGCACTGACCGTGTCGCTTTGGCTTCCGCACACATGGAAAAATCGGGGCTGTCGGTTTGAAATACGACGGTCGAGATTGGATCTAGATCCTGCACGTTGTGATCAACGCAGTTGATCTGGACCGTTCGTTTCGAATCGGATGGCTAAGATTGGATCTGGATTCCGCATCACCGTGGGGGTGATGTGGCCTGACCCGGTGGCTGACACGTGGCATAATCTACACCGTACGATCTAGATCTAACGTCTGAGATCTAATCTAGCACGGTGCGATTAAGGGGCTACGTGGCTTAATCTAATGCGTTGGATCTAGATCCAACGGTTGCTAATAGATCTAAATGGTAAAACTGGATCTAACCCTAACCATACGATCTAGATCTAACGGTTGAGATCTAATCTAACACGGCACAGTACGAAGCTACGTTGACTAATCTTGACCCTTAGATTTAGATCTAACGGCTGAAAACAGATTTAAATTGTAACACAGGATTTTGCTCGGGGCGGTGTGGACGAACCTGGGCCGTGCGATGAAGATCCAACAGCTGGGGGAGTTCGCGGTTCCGGTGATGGTATGGTGGAGCAGAGGTGGTCGGAGCTGAGGATGACGACCTCGCCAACGGCGCTTCGGGGCAGTTCTGACGAGGTGAGTGGTCTCGTTCGACGCGTCCTGACTCGGGGATCTCGGACCTGGGCTCAGTCGCGGTGGAGAACGGCGGGACTCGGCGGAAAACGACAGAAACCGTGGTGGCGCCCTACGTCATCTCTGACGAGCGATTGCGGGATGATGGCGGCAGCTCGAGCGCTATGAGGTAGGGCAAAACGTGCGCGCAGCAACGGGGAGTTTAGCACGGGTGACGGCGCACTAAATAGCCCCTTTAGCGTCCGCGAATCTCGCGCAAAACGAGATCGGCTCGGTTGTGGCAGCTGAATCCGATGAGAGCTAGGAAAGGACGATGTGGCACGATCCTGGCTGTCCACGTGGCTCGATTCGATGGCATTCGTCACGCGCATACGCGGCCACTAGCACAACCATCGGATCTCGATCCAACGGCTCAACGCGCATGTACACGTGGCACGATCCTGGCCGTTGGATCTCGATCCAATGGTCGGCGCGATTAGGGTTCGGTCGGACTCAAATTAGACTCGAGTCTGACTTGGGTCTGTGCTACAGTAAAACCCGGTAGGGTTTTTTAGCGATTTAATTTTTAAATTAATTTTTAGAAATTCAATTAAATTGAGAAAAATAGCAAAATACATAGAAAAATTCTGGAAAATACTTCGAGACATTTTAGACTCAAATAAAATATTTCCAATAAAATTTTATTTGAAACTTTTAAATATTTAAATAACTCAAGAAGGAACTAATTCCAATTAAATCCAAATAAATTCCAGAAAATTCCAAAAATTTGAAATAACTCAATAAATTAAATATGAGCACAAATTTGGGATGTTACAAATCTCCCCCCTTAACAGAATCTCATCCCTAAGATTCAGAGCTAACTAAGGAATATTTTTGGAAACTCCTTCTTCATGTCTTCTTCACGCTCCCAGGTTGCTTCACTTTCAGCGTGGTTACTCCCTTGGACTCTGCAGAAACAGGTTGATTTGTTTCTTGTCTCTTGGTCCATTGTGCCCAAAATCTTGACAGGATGCTCATTGTATGTTAGATCTTCCTGTAACTCGGTCGATTCCAAAGGTGTTTGTTCCTCTGGTACTCGTAGACACTTCTTCAGTTGTGACACATGGAACACGTCATGCACTCCTGCCAATGATTGCAACAACTTCACCTCTACAGCTTAGGATTTTGAATGGTCCAACATATCGTGGTGTGAGTTTCCCTTTTGCATGGAATCTCTTAACTCCCTTGAGAGGTGTAACTCTGAGGTATACAAAATCTTTCGGTTCAAAGGTCAGGTCTCTACGACGATTATCAGCATAACTCTTCTGTCTCGACTGAGCTATCTTCAATCTTTCATGGATCATGGCAATATGTTCTTCGGCTTCTTGGAGAATGTCTGGTCTAAAGACATGGCACTTGCCTGTCTCATTTCAATTCAGTGGTGTTCGACAGGGTCGACCATACAATGCCTCAAAGGGTGATATCTGTAAACTGGCTTTGTAACTATTGTTGTAGCTGAACTCGGCGTACGGCAAACACTTGTCCCATGATGTAGCATAAGCCAAAACATAAGCTCTTAGCATGTCCTCTAGAATCTGATTAACTCTTTTAGTCTGTCCATCCGTCTGTGGATGATATGTTGTACTGAAGTTCAAACGGGTCCCCATGGCTTCATGCAGCTTATTCCAGAATCTTGAGGTAAAGTGGGTACCTCTGTCCGATACGATCTTCTTCGACACCCCATGCAGACATACAATCCTGGACATATACAACTCCACTAGTTTATCTCCTGAATAAGTGGTCTTTACGGGGATGAAATGAGCTACTTTGGTCAATCGATCCACTATAACCCATATGGAATCATACCCACTTTGAGTTTTAGGCAAATTGGTAATGAAGTCCATATCGATTTCCTCCCACTTCCATTTAGGTATCTTCAATGGCTGCAATAATACAACTAGCCTCTGGTGCATTGCCTTGACTCTCTGGCATATATCGCACAACACAACATGCTCGGCAACTTCACGCTTTATGCTCGGCCACCAAAATCTCTCCTTCAGGTCTTGATACATCTTTGCACGTCCTGGGTGGATTGAGTACTTGGAGTCATGAGCTTCTTCCAGAATCAATTGCTTCAGCTCTTTGTTGTTCGGCACACAGATGCGGTTTTTGATCCACAACGTACCCTGCTCATCCAACTTGAAGTCTTTAGCCTTGCCTTCATCCATCTTGGACTTAATCCTCTTTATCTTGTCGTCATTCTTCTGGGCCTCTCTGATCTGGTCTTCTAAGGTAGGTTTCACTTCCAAGGCTGCCAAAAATCCTTTTGGTACGACTTCCAGCTTCATCTTCTAAAAATCTTTACATAGCTCAGCTTCACTCTCTTCTATCAACATATTCACGGTGTGGCTTTTCCGACTAAAAGCATCAGCTACTACATTAGACCTGCTGGGATGATAATGGATTCTGACATTATAGTCCTTGATCAATTCCAACCATCTCCTTTGCCTCATATTCAAGTCTGATTGAATGAAGATGTATTTGAGACTCTTGTGGTCTGTATAAAATTCACATCTATTCCCAATAAGGTAATGACGCCACAACTTCAGAGCATGCACTACGGCAGCTAACTCCAAGTCATGCGTCGGATAGTTCTCCTCATGCGGCCTTAACTGCCTTGATGCATAAGCGACTACCTTTCAGTTCTGCATCAGCACACATCCAAGTCCTTGGCGCGATGCATCACAGTAAATGTCAAAACTCTGATGCACATCCGGCAATACCAGTACCGGTGTGGATGTCAGTCGCTTCTTCAACTCTTGAAATCCCTTCTCGCACTCTAGCGTCCATGCAAACTTCTTCTCTTTCTTCAACAATTGCGTAAGGGGTCTAGCAATCGTTGAGAATCCTTTAATGAATCGACGGTAATATTCCGCCATTCCAAGGAAACTACGAATCTGGGGCACCGATTTCTGCTGCTCCTAATGCAATACTGTTTCTACCTTGCTCGAGTCAACTGTGACTCCTTCTGCGATCATCACATGTTCAAGAAATTCCACCTTACTCTTCCAGAAATCACATTTGCTAAACTTAGCAAATAACTGCTGCTCTCGCAACTTCTCAAGAACCAGCCTCAGATGCTCGGCTTGTTCTACTCTCGTCTTGGAGTATACAAGTATGTCATCAATGAACACGACGACAAACTTATCAAGGTATTCCATGAAAACTTTATTCATCAAGTTCATGAAATAAGCAGGTGCATTTGTCAGACCAAAGGACATAACTGTAAATTCATAATGTCTATATATTGATGAAAATGCAGTCTTCGGCACATCTTTTGATCGGATCTTCAACTGATGATACCTTGATCTCAAGTCAATCTTGGAGAAAACTCCAGCTCCTCTTAACTGATCAAACAAGTCATCGATCCTGGGTAGCAGATACTTGTTCTTTATCGTCACATCATTGAGTGCACGATAATCAATACACATCCGAAAACTTCCATCCTTCTTCTTGACGAATAGGACCGGCGCTCCCCACGGTGACAAACTAGGTTTGATAAATCCTTTCTCCAACAGCTCCTCGATCTGTTTCTTCATCTCTACTAACTCATCGGTAGACATCCGATAAGGTCTCTTGGCTATTGGGGTTGTATCGGGTACTAACTTAATGTCTCTATTTGGCGGCATACCAGGTAAATCTTCAGGAAAGACATCCGGGTACTCGCTGAGCACTTGTACATCTTCAATGCTGACTACCTTCACACTATTGACCATTAGTTGTCCATCTCGAACGGCAGTTGCTTGAAACTCAGCTCTTCTACCATCTGAGCTTTCGACTGATACGACTCTTCATCCATAGTCTAACACAGCCTTGTGCTTGGACAGCCAATCCATTCCAAGTATAACATCAAGGGTCTGGGTACATAGTATAATGAGGTTCGCTAAAAACTCTACCCCATCTATTAATAGTCTTACCCCAGAACATCCTACTTTAGATTCTAGGGGTTCGAACTATAAGTATGCATTTAAGATCCACGATCTCCAAGTCATTTCTAGCAGCAAAACTTCGAGAAACAAATGAATGCGAAGCTCCAGAATCAAACAAAACTATTGCATGTACTGAGTTAACCAGTAACTTACCCAGTACGACGTCCGAAGTGTTCTGAACTGTATCAGCGGTGACGTGGTTGATCCAGCCTCTCACCATTGCTTGGAGTGCGGCTCCAATTTGAGTAGCTCCACGGCTTCCTCCTGGTGCGGGCGTCCTTGCGGGCGGAGTTCCAAGGTTGAGGCGAACATGCGTCACACCTCCTCCTCGCTTAGGGCAATTATTGGAGAAGTGCCCTGGCTCGTTGCAACTGTAGCAGCGTTTCACCGTTGTGGGCTGGCTTCCTGCTGGTGCAACTCTGGCTTGTACTGGTGTCTGAAAATTCTGTCCGGCAGGCCTCGGTGTTGGTGCTGGTGTCTTGGCGACATTCTGAGGCTGAAACCTGAAGAACTGATTGGGTGCAACTCTCAGCCTTTGTGCTCCTGGGCGTGCTCCCTGCTGTGCCATATGGCGCTTCCTGTTATCATCTAGCTCTTTGCGCTTGTCCTCCAGAATAAGTGCCTTGTTCACCAGTTCTTGAAAATCCAGGAACGTGTGAGTAATTAGCCCCACCTGCAGTCCTGAATTCAGTCCCTTCATGAAGCGAGACTGTCTGGCCTTATCTGTCGCTACATCTTCAGGTGCGTAGCGAGCTAGCTGGGTAAACTTATTCAGATAGTCAGCCATGGACTGGCTGCCTTGCTTCAAATCTTGAAACTCCTCTTTCTTTAAATCCATGATCCCTTCCGGCACATGGTACTGGCGGAAAGCAGTTGTGAACTCCTCTCAGGTAATCTCCTATGGGTTCTCATGTGAAGCACAGAAATTCTCCCACCATTCCGCTGTAGTCCCTTATAGCTGATGAGAGGCATAGAGTACCCTCTCATTTCCAATGCACTGAGTAATGTGCAGCTTCCTCTCAATGGACCTCAGCCAATCATCTGCCCCCAGTGGGTTTGCATTCCCAGAGAATGTGGGCGGATGGGTCCTCATAAACTCTGAAAGCCTAGAATTCTGTCATTGTCCCTGATTAGCATGGTTGGTAGTGTCTTGGGCAGTAACTTGCTCCATCTGTTGCATCATTGCATGCATCAGCTGTGTCTGAGCGGCAAGGAACGCTCCAAAGTTTTGCATATCTACTAGCGGTGCTGGTTGGGGCGCAGGTGCTCCATCATTTGGGTTTCCTATGGGGCTGGAACCACTTCCACTTCCTCCGTTGTTGCCATGAGTGTTCACCATCTGTTGATTGCTCCAAGGTTTAGAGACGAGAGGGAACAAGAATAGGCAAGTAGTAGAGAACTTATGCGGGGGTAAAAGGTGTAACTAAAAATCCAACTTTATTAATTATTCAATAATAACTTGGTATGGTTGCTTACAATGCCTAAGGGCTTTGCAACACATACTGCACACTCAGCAATCAAGAAGATCCAAATTAAACTGACACACTAGAGTCTAACGCCTAAAGGGCGACTCTTTATTACTCTAAGACGCGACTCAACACTGAAGTCTCAACTACTAAACCTAACGCTCACTCATCGATCCATCCCCCATGGGAACAACCCGGGGTACACTTGGGCGGGTGCGACGGCATCAGCGCAAAGCGATCTCCATGACCAACGACAGCTGTGGCCGATGAAGCAACGTCCTCCTCCAACTCTGGCGCTGGCTGCTATTCCGGCTCCTCAGGGTCTGGGTCATGTAGCTCCAACACTGGCTCCGGTGCTGGCCCATACAGCGCCATCTCCAACTTGTGGATCCTCCGTGAAGAGTGGGCAATATACTCCCGAGCCTCTCGCAGCTGCCTCCTCACATCCTCGACTTCATCGCGGGCCTTCTGTAACTCCTGAAATGTCTCGTCGATGACATCCTCTTGGTCGACGACAAACCTCGCCATGTGAGTGATCGTGGTGTCCTCCTCTGCTATCAACTCCTGCTCGAGGCGGCTGTCTCGGCGCGGATGGTGACGAAACACAGTGCCCTCTAACTCTAAAGAGTAGGTGCGAGCGATCTGCCGCATCGCTCGATGCGATGTCTCTCGGATCCCGGCTTCAAACGAAGACCTTCTCGCTATGACGTGGATAGGACGACTCGCCTTTGTCTTCTCTCTGACATACACCGTGATCTTGATGTCCCATGCTTTGACTAGTTCTGCCTTTACTATGGTGGTTCCCTGGTAGATCGGTCTGTCAAAACCTCGAAGTAGCTGCATCATGCGTCACAACTCAGCGGTGTAACCTCCCTGACGTTCGGCATAGTTGTTGATCATCTTTGTCTGCCAAAGACACTCACGTGAAAATGCAACATTTTAAATCAAAGTGGAGACAAAAGAATTCAGAAAGGGGTATGAATAAGAGAGAAGGGGATAAGTCGAGAGTTCATTCATGATCTTGGCAAATTTTAACTTTAGAAAATAGTTTTATCCTCACTACGACCATTCTAACTATGGGTAGGACTACAGTTAGTATGGCTCCGATACCACCTCTGTCGGGACCCGAATATGCAAATCCAGACCATATGTGTATTCAGCACTAGTCCAGGATCACGCTCACAGTCTCAACATCGGTAATTACCACAATCATACTCAACGAAATAGTAAAGTACTTTATTGAAAAGAGAATATAACCGGTTGCTCGACCTTATGGTCAAGTTGCAAAAGTATGCCTCGCAGGGCTTAAGTCTTAGTCAAATAAACTTGTAGCGGAAAATAAAGAAATACGTGGCGCCAACCAATATGCCACAGGCAACTGACTGGGCTCTCCCCTTAGTTCGTCGGCTCCTCCTCCAAAGCTGGTGATGATTCTTCTTCAACTGATGTTTGTGTGGTGGCAAGGGTGAGTACTTAAAGCACTCAGCAAGTCATGCACATAATGTAGTCTAATACTCTACATGCATGGCTTATTACAAAGGATAGGCTATGGTGGTTCATTTGTAGTAAAGCACATTCACAATATCGATAATAGATTGAAAGCAGTAAAACAATAATAATAGTAATAACTTTCATAAACAAATTCACAAGTAAAACATTTATCATCCGAAAGCAAATTCATCATTTCCAATACCAAGTATCCATAAACCAAGTTCTCTTTCGTAAAGTCTAACCCTTGACTGTAGTCACTGAGCAATGTCCAATATCGTGGACTTGGCTATTCGATTAGGTTGTACACTCTATAGAGGTTATACACTTTACCCACAAGATACAGTCAAACACCACCAAGGCGAGTGACCGTAACAAAGTCTTTTGGAAACTTTCAACTCAACAAGTGAACCTCCCCGGTTGTTGACCACCATTCCTTCCCTTAGCAAAGGCGAAGTCTAGGACAACAAGTCGTTGGATGGGTACCTAGCCGTAGCCTAGGTATGCTCCCCCGTACAACTACACCTAAGTATAGCTGACACCCTGAGGTACCACATGCAGGTTATTAGCATCCTAATCGACTAGGTCTGTCCCAGCTCAGACATGTGATTGTATGTTGAACTCAGTTCAAAGGCTTACAAGGTTAAGTCCTTAGGGTGACCAAGGCAAGACTACCTAGTAATTCACAAGTATCCAAAGAAATAAACCAAATGCGACCTCCCAAGTGCCACACCTGGCCCACCAGAACAATCTTGCTACTTGCCTCGGTCTAAACCATTTAATCACCTTTGTTGATTACCATGCACCACGTGCCATCAACATCATCAATAACACATGTAGCATTTTCCAAAATCATGTTCCATCTGCCATTAAATCAAGATTAATTTTTGACATTCCCAAGTATATCAATAACACGATTGCATGGCTAAGCTGGCTAGTTACGGTCTAATTAACCCATGTTGGCAAAGTATTAGTGTCCAACTATTATTCCACATCCTAGGGTGATAAATGATTCATGGCATATAATTATTATAGGCAAGGTGGCATAATCAGGTAGGTCACATAACTATTGTCGGAATTATTCAAAAGCATTTTGAAATAAACTAGCATGCAATAATTTAAATGAACATAGTTTCAAAAGTGGGATCAACCTGGTCAAAGCATAACTTTCCTTCAAAAAGTACTGGTTCCTAGTCTTGAACTTGTTCCTAGGTCAAAACCTCTCCTTCGAAGCCTTTAGGCAGCTCAACGTCTACGCATATCGGATAAATAAACTACGAATAAATAAAACAGAGGAAAAACTCATGTCCAAAAATAAAATAAAATTCACCATGAAATAGAGCTCAATTTTATAAAAATTTAAAAATTGGAATCACCTCAATCGGAGTTAAAACGCAAAAGTTATAGCCATTTGAAGTTTGAAAAATCAATTAAAAGAATAAACAGAATTAATTCATTTATTTTTCTATTGAAAAATTCGAAATATGATGTCAGCTGATGTCAGCACGCATTTTTTATTTCCACCAAATTATTTTTCTAAAGGAAAATCGATTTATTGCGTCATGCTTGCGTCATCCGGTCTATAGACTCGTTCCTCGGCTCGGCTCGGGTCCACGGTGGACTTGGTCCACCGGACCACGTGCCTGCACTGCTGACATGCGGGCCCTCTCGGGTGATGTCATTGTTGACGTTAGCATGTGGCATGGCTAGCCAACCTGACAGATGGTTCCCACCATGACATCATCGATGACGTCATGCTCGCGCTGGCACGGCCACTGACACGCGGGCCCATCGATGACGTCACGCATGACATCAGTGATGACCTGGGGCTGACCACACTGATCGCGTCGCTTCAGCTTCCGCACACATGGCACAATCTGGGCCATCGGTTTGAAATCCGACGGTCGAGATTGGATCTGGATCCCGCACGTTGTGATCAACGCGGTTGATCTGGACCGTTCGTGTGACACCACGGAGTGTTGTATCTTATAAAATGTGAATGTTGAGGTCAAAAACTTTATAAAATGTGAAAATGGAGGTTAAAACTTTACATTATGCCGTTTATAGCGTGTTTTTGGGCCGTTTTCGGGTGTTTGGGCCTCTCCGGGGGACTTTGGGCCTGGGGGGTTGAGTTGGGCCTCCGGTGGAATGGTTTGGGCCCAAGGGGGGGACTTTTGGGCAGCCAAATCTGGCCCCCACCCCTTGGTGCGCCCCCCACTCCCTCTCCCAACCCTAGCCGCCACACCCTAGCCCCCCCATGCGCCTCCACCCTTCCCCTTCCTCTCCATCTTCCCCCATGGCGCCACCACCCATATCCTCCCCTCTCCACCTCCCTTGCTACCCCTAGGGGAGTTCTCCACCTCAACACCTTGAAGATCCGTCCATTGGAGCGCTCCGCGATGAGGAGATCCGGTGGATTTGGAGCGAGGAAGGAGATCGTGCGAACCGGGAGGAGATCTATTGGTTTTTCGTTCGTCGGGCGAAGGTATGGCCATGGGGATCCTTGGGGTTGGTCTAGTATCTGTTCTAAGGGTTAATATCATGTTTTTAGATCAATTGGTGGTGCTGTAATTGGGTAGATTAGATGAAATCTAGAGTTTGCCACGTTCTCTGTTTCGGGCAGCATGAGCAGTCGACCTAGGGTTGGGTTTTCGCCAATTTAGATTCAGAATTATGTCGGCCGCCTGTTGAAGAAGTTGTAGGTAATTTCAATACCTTTAAATGGGTATAAAGAACATCCAATTCCGCCAAGCTATTTGAAAGTTATGCTAGTTTTACCGAACGTATTAAAATCTGTGATGTGATTGGAACAGATCACGGTATTTTGTAGATTAAACAACTTTAGAGTCCGAATCAGCTTTTCCATATACTTAGAAAAAGTTAGGAAATTTTTTAAGCTACGCGAGGATGTACTCATTTATTCTATTCGGAGTCTTAGAACACGAGTTATGCCTTTTGGAAGGCTTCTGTCCCGACAGGACAGAACCTCTGTTTTTGGGTTTTGCGAGTAGTTTGCGATGTCGGGGTAGAAGAGGGTTTGCGTACTATTTTGTGGACATGATTGTTAGTGTGTGGTACCTATGTGCAGGTGGTGTGACCCCGGGAGTGCCTTCTACTTCTCGCCAATCCGTCTCCCGTGGTTGAGGCAAGTGTATTGGAATGGGTAGCGGGTTATAGTTTGCTAGATTGGTTGAAATTGAAATTGACTATATGATATGTTCACATGCCATGCCTTAATGATTGCCAATGATATGATGAATATTCTTATTTTGTTATGATGCTATGTGTTAATGTACAAGTTATTTATGATGTTGGCATCTTTGCATACATGGCATGATACATGGCCCGGGCGGTGAGAAAGTCATAACTAGTCCGGGGAAGGTCGGTGAGAAAGTTATGACTATTCCGGAGAGCCAATGAGTAAGTCCTACATCGTGATTCCATCCACCGCGGTGTTTGGAAGCGAGGAGTAGGCACCCTCTATCTTCAGGATGGAAGGGGGGGAGAGGGTGCACACCGACGGGTGTGTACTCAACCATACCGGTATGAGTTTCGAAGGAGACATGAGCATCGCATCGCATTGCATACATAATGATGATGAAAATGATATGTGATCATGAATGAGATGATAGACATGATGTGAGTTGTTGTAGCCATGAAATTGTTTCTTTTGTACCATTGCAATATACTTGCTGAGTGATGAACTCACGCTTGTGTTTATGTTGTTTTTTTTAGGTACCATGACACCGGCATGTGGGAAAGGGCATTAGCTACACATCTTCACGTAGTTCCAGTCACATTTACCAAATTTTGAGTCATGATCTTAATAATGGTGTCATGAATGTTGGTGTATGGATTAAATTGTGTGGTCGGGTCCCGTATTTGCTTCGTTATAGTTTATGGAGTGGTTGAACTTGATAATATTGCCTTATGTTGTTGCCATATCCATTTACATTGCTTCTTTGGATATCTTATGATATTATGTTACTTGCCTGTTATTGCTATTGTCTCAAATCATGTTAAAACAAAGGAGATGCTGCCGAAATTTTCGGTTTTAGCATTTGCTCCTTTGCTATATTTTGTCTTTATTAGTGGTATTTAGGTGTTGTTTAGCCTATGTTTGGTAGCATTCGGGCAAACTAGATGCCTGGGTGTTACAGTTGGTATCAGAGCGGGCTGTAGGTCTTTGGAATGCGTATTTTTAGTGTCATGCTATAGGGTACAACTAAAATGAGATGTGGAATAACTTAGAAACATGGCTTAGGTTTTAACTAAAATTTTGTCATAGGATAGCAACATTAAAACTTGCAAAAGTGGAATAACTAATCTAAAATTTGACACACATGGATGCACAGTAGGAAAGGGTATGGGTATCGTTTCTTTACGCTTAAATGTTGTATTTAAGCTTTGATGTTGAATGCTTCATTTGATAATGCATGTTGCTATGTCTATGAGATAAATGATTAAATTGTGCTTGTTGTGGTGATAAAGTGGGGTTGTGGTGCCGAAGGGTTTCGGTCACCTCTTTTTGTTCATAGTAAGGGTGTGGTTTGACGGTATGGCTGGTTAAAGCCATCACCGAAGAACTATTAACCCCTTGTGGGGAAAGAGTGCTTACCTTTTCTATCGTAGATCAGGTAGTTGACTGGAGACAAATAGAAGAGATTAGTGGTGGATTCCTTCGGATCTTCTTTATCGTTCTGTGGTCGATCTTGGTTGGTTTTCTTGGTTTTAGTTGACTGAAACCAAAAGAAAAGTGTTTGGCATTGGATTTTTCGCGGATTGTTCCGTATGCGGTGTGTGGTTTTGTCTTTCTTGGTTGAAGGCGAAGAAGAAGAGTCTAGTGTTGCGCTTCTTTTGGTTGTCTTTCCAGCTTTTTGATGCTTAGTTTGTTGATTGCTTTATGGGGGAGAAGCATTCAATCTATTCCTGTGTTTGTCTTTCTTCGAGGTCAAAAGAGTTATTGCGGCATTATGCCAGACCTGGTTGTCAGGGTGGAAGTCCTGTGGCTTTGTAGGAGTAGGTGGTGTTTGATTTCGTCATTTTACTGGTTTAAGAACTCATCTTTGAAAACCCTTCTTGTTTCATGAAAGGTTGGGGTTTGGTGTTTTTATTTGAAAAGGATTAATGGATCGCTTGGTTCCCTTTCGAGAAAATTATCTTTCAACCATTTTCCTCTATGGAAGTCCTTGAGATTGAAAAGTGTTTTGGAGAATTCCTTTTGCATGACCAAGTTTGGGTTTGTCTCATTGCAATTTTGAGAGTCAAGTTTCCTTATGAATTTGGGATGAGTTTTAAAACTAAAATGCTGCAAACAAAGTAAGTTGTAACACCCCGGCTTCTAGTAAGCCCAGAATGCCACCAAACATAGACCATACAGCAATTAATACCATAATTTAAGGTAAATTGCAGCAAGTAATCAGTTTGAATTATTGGAAATTTCGACAGCATCTCCTTTGTTTTAGCATGATCTTGCGCAACCATAATAGCATAGCAGAATATGACATAATATGAAACATCTAAAACAGCAATAATAAGCGACACGGAAGCAATATAAGTCCACTTTAAGCATCCCAAAGTCATCATTAGCCAAATGAAACGAATAAGGCAATCCTAGCACACATCTAAACCATAAACATCAATGGTATCACATTAAGTTCATTGTCATGACTCCAAATGATTCCAATGTGGAATCAATTGCGTGAACTACGTGGAGATGTGTGACTATTCCCCTTTTCCCTCATGTCGATCTCAAGGTACCTAAAAACAACATAAAACACAAGCGTGAGTTCAAAACTCAGCAAAGTGTATTGTAATGGAAAAACAAAGATCAAGTCAACAAACCATCATCACCAACCTCCAGAAGCACATCATAACACAACATGGTTAGCATTCCAAACCTCTTTTAAGCATCCATGTATTCATCTCGTGAGCAACTCATAAGTATTCACATCGTCATCTCATAAACATCATCATATACATATTTCATTAATGCAATGCAATGCACATCTCTCCTTGGAAACTCATACCGGTATGGTTGAGTGCACACCCGTCGGCATGCACCCTTTTCCCCTCCCATCCCGAAGATGGAGGGTGCCTATCACTCGCTTCCATTCACCACGGTGGATGGAATCACGATGTAGGTCTTACTCAAGAATAGCCCGGATTAGTCATAACGGTTCTCACCGACCCTCCCGGAATAGTTATGACTTATCTCACCGGCCGACCATGAAAGTATGCCATGTATGCAAAATGGACAACAACGCACTCCATGTATAGGAGTATTGCATATCATCACATGGCGTGTCATCCGCTTATCAACAATAAGTACATTTAAATCATGGCATAATGGCTTCATATCAAGTAATACATGTAATTCATGGCAAGACAACATGTTATCTATTCCAAATACTATGAAGCACAACTAGCAGCACATATAGCATACAATCCACACAACACACTTGCCTTCAACCGCGGCAACGGAGTGACGAGAGGTTGAGGGCACTCAAGGCACACCACCTGCAAACACGTGCCACACACTCAAATCGAGTCCACAAAACAGCACACATAGAACCCACTACCCCGACTTCGCTACAACTCCTAAAATCAGAAAACAGCAAATCTGTCCCGTCGGGACAGCAGCCTTCAACGGGCATAACTTCTGTTCTAGGACTCCAAATTGAATAAACGAGTACATCCTCGCATAGCTTAGGAAAAATCCCAACTTTTTCTAGTTATAGAGAAAGACTAATTCGGACTCTAATGTTGTTTAATCTAACGTTGAACACGAACTGTCCCAATCTCGTCACAGATTTGACAGCGCTCGGTAAAACAGCCATATCTCCCAAACGGCTGGGCGGATTTTAACTTTCTTTATATGCACGGAAAGATAATGAAATTATCTACAACTTCCTAAAAGTCCGTACGGTCAGATTCAAACTCTAAATTGGCGAAAACGCCTGCCCTAGTTCGGGTTCCCAATCTGCCCGAACCAAAACGTGAGTACAACTCTAGTTTTTCATCAATTCTACCCCATGGCAGCACCTCCCATGATCCAAAAACATGGAAAACCTCTACAACAGCATAAGATCTACCCCACAAGGTTCCCCATTACCTTCTTGAAGAATCGCAAAACAACCGCTTCTCCTCGCGCGATCTCCACCCGATCTCCTCCTCCCACCGGCTCTCCTCGTCGCGGATCATCCCACTAGCGAGGACAGCACCACGACACGGCGTGGCAGTGGAGACGACGCAGCAAGGGTTGGTGGGGTGGGAGAGGTGGAGGTGAGGGAGAGGAAAGGCTAGAGAGGAGAGGAGACAAGGAGGTGGGAGGGGAAGGGTGCGGCGCCAAATGGGGAGGGAAGGGGCTAGGGCAGCAGGAAAACTCCCCTCCTCACCCCACATGGGCCAAACAAGCCCCACCAAGCAGCCCAAGAAAGTTCCCCAAGCCCAACACATCCCGGAGCAGCCCAAAAGCCCGAAACAGCCCGAACGTTAAAACATCGACCGTAGGGTTCTAATTGCAAATTTCATGCTTTCTAAGGTTATGCAATCCCGTAGTATCACATTCTTCCCCCCTTAACTGGATTCGACCTCGAATCTTACACGTCAACTCTAAAACCATGCCCACTAGGGACTCATCTTCTTTGCGAACTCAACACACCCATGCAAAGACTCAAACAAGAGTAACGACAACTCAATTCTCCAAATCCATCTATTGACAAGAGTGACTTGACTTAGCTTAGCTAAGCACAACTTGACATGATTCCTCATTTACTTCAATCTCTATCATGATTCACAAACTCCGAATGATACAATCATCTTGAAACACATCCCTTTTTCATCATTAGTATTAAAACGGTCAACCGAGGTTCCAAACTTGAACCCCCCAAAAAGACCATTTACGCAAAACCCCATCTCTTCCAATTATTTGACCCCTTTTCGCAAGGAATCAAAATTTACTAATGTCATCTTCGCTCATAGCCTACATCAACCATACTTTCCTTTCGACTGCCAACCACATTACACTTTTCATTCTATCCTCTCCTAGGCATAACGCACACCCAGGGACGTCTAGCTAAGACAATGTCCACGACAAAGCATTTTACATCACAATTTCTATAACATTTGCTTCCACCCAACGATACTTTCAACCAAATTCAAATCACGACATCAACAATCTCCATCATCATCCACCCTCACTAATGTCCAGCACCTAGCCCAAGTTAGGACCGTAACTCACTACCAAATCTCAATTGGCACTTTTCCCAAGAGGATGTCGCCCTCACAAACCATTCACACAAACAACGAAGCCCACGAGTATAGCTCTTAGATTATACTCAACAATAACCCGAGGCCCTTCTTATTCTCGCTCCTATCAATAGTGCAAAAGAAATACGATTCTTTTGAATCCAAGTAGACCACATACAACAACTCGAACCTCAAAGCGCCAGAAATCACTTTGGAAAGAACCCGATAACATTGAAAGACCACCCTTTTTCTTTTCCTAAGTCAAGCCGCAAAGGAAAACTCAAATCTCCAATCAACGCGATACAATTCGCATCGGGGAGCACTCAAGCAAATAAAGACTCCACACAATTCTCTTGACGGAAGTTCTCAACAACTAAAGACAACTCGACTCGCTTTCACCACAGCCAAACTTTTCATTTTAACCAAAATCAACATCTTGGAAGAGAACTGCCACAAAAACTCTCGAAGAGAAAGGGAAACTCAAATCCCTTGCATAACATAACCAAAATACCAAAGATTTATACATTCATTCCTTTTCATGCTAGAGAGCAATGGAAATCTCGATTCATAACACGAATGCGAATTCTTCAAGAGCACTCGGATTAGTCATATATCTCTATATGACTTCCTCACCGATCTGGCTCAACAACTCTTTTATGCTTATAAAAGCGATGTCATGAATCTTTTTCACCATTTATTAGTCATGAAACCACGATACCCATTAACCATTCACAAAGAGACTTCATTCTCTTTGTCACATGATTGACACCCAACAACATTGATGGTTGCTCAAATTCGCATAAACTACACGGCCAAGTTAACCTAAAAATACCATATCGCATCACAACCCAACAACCATTTGACGCAATGCGTGCAAAACATCGCATTTTAACCAAAGCCAAGACCGAAGATAGCATCAACTCTCAAATCAAACATCTACGCCTCATAACCGCTACCAATTCTCTTAAAGAGAAAGGAAACACATTCCCAAAGAGGAACACCTTACCAACAAAATCACTTATGAAACAATCGTAAGATTCACCTTTTGAAACGCCGCAAACACCACACACGTTTCCCAAATAAATCTAACTCTAGTCATGAAAGAATTACAATTTAAGCGCTTAACTCCTGTGGTTACCAAAGATAAACCAGTTGAACGCTAAAGAGAGCGTCCCACCCCAACGCTTTGGGTGTTAAACCATACTCATAGCATAGACTAAACAGATTAGCCCAAAACCAAAGATTGGCATGGTTCAATACCACACCACATTTGGAACCCATAAGCCAGGTTACTTCAAATACTACTCTTTCATCCATATTTCCAATCATCTGAGTCAAGTTTATAACTTGACAAAATGCCACTTAATTAGGGAGATTTTATTGCACACTAATCAAGACGCCTAAACAAAGAGAGCATTCCTGAAAATTTATACATTCATTTGAATCCATAAACCTTCAAAAGAAAGTTTGACTCAAATCCCACCATTACTCGCATTCCAATACTCTTAGCCAATACGGATGTCAAAATCACCCAAAACCCGAGAAATCCAACACTGTTGCACACAAGCTACAACATATGTTCTTAATAAAATCATTTTTCCCTGTTCATATAACCACAATTGATTATATTACCAACGAACCATTATTCATGCAATTTATTATCCCAAGCGTAGTACACATCTCTTTACAATTATTCCAGCGTAATCAACAATTACCCTGGGTATAAACCCTAAGTCACATATTCCATATCACCAGTTCATTCCACCAATAATTAATACTAACCACGCGACACGATCTCCACTAGACATCCCTCATAAATACGGATCCCAGACAGACATCTGTCAAGAATAATTCAACCTTTCCTACAATCATTCCATATATCCTCATTAATTGATTACACGTATTTTAAGTCATATTGTCGACCCACAATATTAACTGACCCACCAGCTACAATAGGCAGAATTTCACACCATCTTCTTGCTATAACAAGTTCATCAACCGAGACATTATATGCTAACTAATCTCAAACATCCATTAGATTCCATAACCCGCATCACTTTGCACACACCACTAATCAACTTTCACCTTGGATCACCTGACGTCTCGTTTAATCATCTCTTATCAACACTATATTTTAGTTTATCTTTAAACAAACAACAATTCACTTTAACCGAACCACCAGCTCATATCATCCGAAAACTCTAACTTCTCGTCATGCACTTAACTTCTTAAACATCCGCGTGAATCACGCACCCAACTCTTAAGGAAACCATAATTGCTCCAGAAAAGAACAACACTCAAAACACCTTTCCTTCCGGAAAGCTCAACCATAAATCACAAGAGAAGTCAACTCTTAAATTCCCAAATGCAGACACGCAACTACTCCACAACTCTCGAGATCAACAACTTCCGCGAAGGAAGATGGTTGCAAGAGGGAAAACCCGACGATTAACCATTTTTTTTTTTCAGATAAGGCCATAACCCCAAACTTCAAACTTTCACGAAACAAAGCGGTTTTTTAAAAGATGAATTCCCAAGCAAGTCATAATTGAGATCAAACACCACTTAGGCACCTACAACTTTGTCTTGCACAACACCAAAATAAATATTTTAAACCTCGGAGAAAGACAAAAACAAGAATAAATTGAAAACTTTCTCCGTAAAGCAACCGATCAACCATATCCTTTCCGACAAAACCTTGACACCTAAATCCATGCGACTTAGATTTTTCATCTAACTTCAATAACTTCTTTTCAAGTTGGAGAATGGTAACCCAAGAATCAATCTATAAGTTTCTCTATAAGGTAAACAACAAGTCGGGCGTCAAAGTTGGCAAGGCGACCAAAAGAGGCGCAACCTAAATTCTTCTTTTGTCTTCAACCAAAGAAGACAAAACCAAAACCACCAAAAGAACTATCGGTGAGCATCCAAAACCGAATACTTTTTCTTTTATTTCAACCAACCAAAACCAACCAACTACCCAATCTACTTACGTAAAGGATAAGCACTCTCCCAACAGGAGGTTAAAAGTCCATCGGTGATGGCACTAACCTGCCACACCGTCAAACCCAACATTACTACAAACAATGTAAGGTGGACCGAAACCCCTTTCGGCACCACAACCCACATAATCTCAAAAGTATCAACACAATCAATTCTTTCATAAACATAGCAACATATATTACCAAATGTAACATTCAACATCAAAGCTTAAATACAACATTTAAGCGTAAAGCAACGGTACCCATACCCATTCCTCCTGTGCAGCAGTGTGTCAAGTTTTAAATTAATTATTCCACTTACACAAGTTTTAATGTTGCTATCCTATGGCAAAGTTTTAAGTAAAACCTAAGCCATGTTTTTAGGTTATCCCACTTCATATTTTAGTTGAACCTATAGTTATGACACTAAATACACATTCCAGGGACCTACAGCCCGCTCTGATACCAACTGTAACACCCCGGCTTCTAGTAAGCCCAGAATGCCACCAAACATAGACCATACAGCAAGTGTGTTGTGTGGATTGTATGCGATGTTTATGAGATGACAATGTGAATACTTATGAGTTGCTCACGAGATGAATACATGGATGCTTAAAAGAGGTTTGGAATGCTAACCATGTTGTGTTATGATGTGCTTCTGGAGGTTGGTGATGATGGTTTGTTGACTTGATCTTTGTTTTTCCATTACAATACACTTTGCTGAGTTTTGAACTCACGCTTGTGTTTTATGTTGTTTTTAGGTACCTTGAGATCGACATGAGGGAAAAGGGGAATAGTCACACATCTCCACGTAGTTCACGCAATTGATTCCACATTGGAATCATTTGGAGTCATGACAATGAACTTAATGTGATACCATTGATGTTTATGGTTTAGATGTGTGCTAGGATTGCCTTATTCGTTTCATTTGGCTAATGATGACTTTGGGATGCTTAAAGTGGACTTATATTGCTTCCGTGTCGCTTATTATTGCTGTTTTAGATGTTTCATATTATGTCATATTCTGCTATGCTATTATGGTTGCGCAAGATCATGCTAAAACAAAGGAGATGTCATTTAAATTTCCAATAATTCAAACTGATTACTTGCTGCAATTTACCTTAAATTATGGTATTAATTGCTGTATGGTCTATGTTTGGTGGCATTCTGGGCTTACTAGAAGCCGGGGTGTTACATAAGTAGTCTTTTGACTGAAATCGTTTGTCCCTAGTAAGAATTGTTGTTTAGCATGTTATGTAGCATGTACCAATGTGGTTTATGGGATGACGTATTGTTAAGTTAATTTGTGAGTTTAAACAATTCAATGCGGTTGTTATCTCTAGCTTGAGAATAAATAGACTACTAGTGTTGTAGTTTACTCTGTATCTAGAATGATTAAATGGGTTAATGTGCATGCTTAGAATATGTTGCCTTGCTTTAAAAGTGCTTATGATCCTTGTTAATGTTAAAAGTTTAAACCTTGATGCATAGTTAGAACATTAAGATGATGTAAATTAATGATACTGTTAAAGAAACCTTGTCGATTGTTTAAAGATGTTCTAATCTAACGGGTTAATAGAGAAATTTAATCATGTTGACTAGTGGCTTTAATTTGGAAGTTGATTAGAGTTGCTATTTATGTTGTTGCAACCTACTAGTATATTTGGAAGTATGCAGTTGTGTCTCTACAATGCTGGTATTGATATCAATTGAGAAGACATAAGACTTATTGTTAATGATGTTGTTAAGGGCAGTGTTAATGCTAGTATTCAATCTATTTTTAAATAGTTGGAGTATGTTGTGTGGTGGTAATTTTGTTATAACCGATGTATAGGGTAGCTATAGGTAATGTTGTTGATTGATGATTATGCAAATTATTGATATTGACGACTTAGTAGTGGTGGTAATTGCTTAGATTAATTGTTGAAAAATCCTTGTTAAAAATGGAGGTTATTGTAACATGTTGTGATGGAGTGGACCATGGATAATTAGCATGATGTAAGATTTTAATCTTAATGAATGCATATCTTAGAATCCTATTAACGAATTTTATCTTGTAGAGATATTACTTATTTGTTGAAGTCATTTTATTGATTGAACAAGTTTCAATTGTCAATATTTTGACGTATGGATAGTATAAAATTTATAGGTTGACCATGCTCAAGTAGCTGTTGAAGTACTATGTTTGAAATATAGAATATGTTGTTATATGATTTGGTGATCCGTGGGGATCATGTCAATGTAGTCTTGGTTGGGTGCCTTTGTGATAAGCATCTTAAACCTTAATTAAAAGTGTTGGGAATGGTAACTAGAGAAAGAAATTGTTATGTAAATTTTGTTAAATCCGGTTGGACTCTCTTGATGAGTAAATAGTGATTTTTGAATGCTTAAATGGTAAGTGTAGCGAAATACAAGTTATGGTGGGATTCATGCTGAGCTGGTGTTTAAAACCCTTTCAACTGTGTGGTTGTTTGCCATTTTGGTTGAATGCCTTCAGTCAAGGTATTCCTTGTGTTGTGTTTTCGAGTTTCCCTAAAACCCGTAGCTATTGGTGCCAATCTTTGGTTTTGGCTATTTTGTTTAATTTGTGTTATGAGTATGGATTTACACCCAAAAGTTTTTGAGTGGATCGCGCTCCTTCGCGTTCACCCTGAATTATCTTTGGAATAAATTTTAACGGAAGCAGATGGACATAGTGGGTTGTGTTGGAAACTCTTGAGATTTAATTTGTAACTCTTTTTGACTGGAGTTGGATTTATTTGCATAACGTGCGTGGTGTTTTGCTGTTAACTATGCTGCCGTCATAGTTTATATGAATTAGCGCAATCCTCGATGTTATTCGAGTTTTATTCATCTGATACAGAGGAAGAAGTCGTCTTGTGAATGACTATTCGGTAGTGTTGTTACATGATGAATGAATGGTGAAAAGTAATCATGACATCGTTTATAGATGTTAAATGATAAAAGAGTCGTTGAGCCAGGTCAGTGAGAAAGTCATAGATGGATATATGACTAATCCGGAGTGCTCTTGGAAAGCTGCATGCATGTCCTGAATCGAGATTTCAATTGCCTTCTAGTACGAGAAGTAAGAATGAATATCTTCTGGTATGTTGGTTGTGGTGTAAGAGATTTGAGCTTTCTTTGCATCTTGGCTTAGGAAAAATAAAATGAGTACTCTTTGGTTGTTGCCGGATTCTTTCCAAAAGTGGCTTTTAGCGCTTTGGAGTTCGAGTTGTTGTATCTGGATCATTTTGGGTTCATGGGTTTTGGTTGATCTTACTCAATGATTGTACCCTTTGTTCTGATTCTTTGAAACGAAGAATGCGAGGGCGAGACCTTCTAAGAAAGGAAAATTTAGTGTGGGTTGGTAATGACCTAAGATATTAGGCGTTGCTAGTGGTTGATCGTAACTAGTTTGGAAGTGAAGAGTAAAGGAAGGTTGGGTATGACCCAATTCAAATTTTCTTGGAGAATTGTCATTGAGGTGTTCCTCAATAGGGTTGATCAAATTATTAGTAGACCACTTGGTGGTTGCTAGTAATTGCTTTCTGTTTTTGAACAATATTGGATCTTTTGTCGCCGATCTTTGAGCGTGTTGTGCCAACCGAAGAGGAATGTTCGGTTGTTGTTGAATTTGCGGGTTTTCAGAACCCTGGTCATAACGTAGGCTTCTCCTTTCGGTGGTAGTGGGGTGGGTGTTGGTCTTGTTGTAAAAGATCAGAATGTAACCCCGATGGTTCAAGAAGTTAGTAATCTTAGAGTGTTGTGTCTCACTTGGTTTGCGTCGTCGCGAATACGACGAACCACAGTTGAGAGGTTGAGACGTGAATCACTGTTGTGCGTGGGAGCGGAAGATGGATCTAGAAGTTGGTACCATGTCCTTCTGGAGAGTGGCTTTGGTTAAAGGGATCGGGCACTTTAGTGCCAAGGGATGTATCGAAGGAGGAGTGTGAGACTGTTTCCTTTAAGTCTGTTTGGGATTTTATCCTATCGCTTGGGTCATGCCGAGGCCTTGTATGGGTGCTTTGGGTTTCAATGTTGAGTAAAGTTCTTGCAAGAGGTTGATCGTGGGTTATCGTTAGAACTGTGGGTCTTCGAGCCTAAGCATCTTACCATCGGGTCTCGATCAGTGTAGTTCCAGTGGCTTTAGTCAGAGAGAGAAGCGGTTTGGGAACTAGAGTCTCGCATGCGCGAGAAATACCCCGATCTTTTCGCCTCAGGTATGAGGTGTGAACCTAGCTATCTTTTATTTTGCTGGGTTGCGTATTGGTGTGTCTTGGATTCGATGTCGAATCCTGTTGAAGGGGGGGAGAATGTGACACCACGGAGTGTCGTATCTTATAAAATGTGAATGTTGAGGTCAAAAACTTTATAAAATGTGAAAATAGAGGTTAAAACTTTACGTTATGCCGTTTATAGCGTGTTTTTGGGCCGTTTTCGGGTGTTTGGGCCTCTCCAGGGGACTTTGGGCCTTGGGGGTTGAGTTGGGCCTCCGGTGGAAGGGTTTGGGCCCAAGGGGGGGACTTTTGGGCAGCCAAATCTGGCCCCCACCACTTGGTGCGCCCCCCACTCCCTCTCCCAACCCTAGCTGCCACCCCGTAGACCCCCCATGCGCCTCCACCCTTCCCCTTCCTCTCCATCTTCCCCCATGGCGCCACCACCAATATCCTCCCCTCTCCACCTCCCTTGCTACCCCTAGGGGAGTTCTCCACCTCAACACCTCGAAGATCCGTCCATTGGAGCGCTCCGCGACGAGGAGATCCGGTGGATTTGGAGCGAGGAAGGAGATCGCGCGAACCGGGAGATCTATTGGTTTTTCGTTCGTCGGGCGAAGGTATGGCCATGGGGATCCTTGGGGTTGGTCTAGGATCTGTTCTAAGGGTTAATATCATGTTTTTAGATCAATTGGTGGTGCTGTAATTGGGTAGATTAGATGAAATCTAGAGTTTGCCACGTTCTCTGTTTCGGGCAGCATGAGCAATCGACCTAGGGCTTAGGTTTTTGCTAATTTAGATTTAGAATTTGGTCGGCTACCTGTTGAAGAAGTTGTAGGTAATTTCAATACCTTTCAATGGGTATAAAGAACATCCAATTCCGCCCAGCCGTTTGAAAGTTATGCTAGTTTTACCGAACGTATTAAAATCTGTGACGTGATTGGAACAGATCACGGTATTTTGTAGATTAAACAACTTTAGATTCCGAATCAGCTTTTCCATATACTTATAAAAAGTTAGGAAATTTCCTAAGCTACCCGAGGATGTACTCGTTTATTTGATTCGGAGTCTTAGAACCCGAGTTATGCCTTTTGGAAGACTCCTGTCCCGACGGGACAGAACCTCTGTTTTTGGGTTTTGCGAGTAGTTTGCGATGTCGGGGTCGAAGAGGGTTTGCGTACTGTTTTGCGGACATGATTGTGAGTGTGTGGTACCTATGTGCAGGTGGTGTGACCCCGGGAGTGCCTTCTACTTCTCGCCAATCCGTCGCCCGTGGTTGAGGCAAGTGTATTGGAATGGGTAGCGGGTTATAGTTTGCTAGATTGGTTGAGATTGAAATTGACTATATGATATGTTCACATGCCATGCCTTAATGATTGCCAATGATATGATGAATATTCTTATTATGTTATGATGCCATTTGTTAATGTACAAGTTATTTATGATGTTGGCATCTTTGCATACATGGCATGATACATGGCCCGGGCAGTGAGAAAGTCATAACTAGTCCAGGGAAGGTCGGTGAGAAAGTTATGACTATTCCGGAGAGCCAATGAGTAAGTCCTACATCGTGATTCCATCCACCGCGGTGTTTGGAAGCGAGGAGTAGGCACCCTCTATCTTCGGGTTGGAAGGGGGGAGAGGGTGCACACCGACGGGTGTGTACTCAACCATACCGGTATGAGTTTCGAAGGAGACATGAGCATCGCATTGCATTGCATACATAATGATGATGAAAATGATATGTGATCATGAATGAGATGATAGACATGATGTGAGTTGTTGTAGCCATGAAATTGTTTCTTTTGTACCATTGCAATATACTTGCTGAGTGATGAACTCACGCTTATGTTTATGTTGTTTTTTTAGGTACCATGACACCGGCATGTGGGAAAGGGCATTAGCTACACATCTTCACGTAGTTCCAGTCACATTTACCAAATTTTGAGTCATGATCTTAATAATAGTGCCATGAATGTTGGTGTATGGATTAAATTGTGTGGTCGGGTCTCGTATTTGCTTCGTTATAGTTTATAGAGTGGTTGAACTTGATAATATTGCCTTATGTTGTTGCCTTATCCATTTACATTGCTTCTTTGGATATCTTATGATATTATGTTACTTGCCTGCTATTGCTATTGTCTCAAATCATGTTAAAACAAAGGAGATGCTGCCGAAATTTTCGGTTTTAGCATTTGCTCCTTTGTTGTATTTTGTCTTTATTAGTGGTATTTAGGTGTTGTTTAGCCTATGTTTGGTAGCATTCGGGCATACTAGATGCCGGGGTGTTACAGTTCGTTTCGAATCGGACGGCTAAGATTGGATCTAGATTCCGCATCAACGTGGGGATGACGTGGCCTGACCCGGTGGCTGACACGTGGCATGATCTACACCATATGATCTAGATCTAATGGCTGAGTTCTAATCTAGCACGGTACGATTAAGGGGCTACGTTGCTTAATCTAGTGCATTGGATCTAGATCCAACGGTTGCTAATAGATCTAAACGGTAACACTGGATCTAACCCTAACCGTACGATCTAGATCTAACGGCTGAGATCTAATCTAACGCATCATAGTACGAAACTATGTGGACTAATCTCACCCCTTGGATCTAGATCTAACGGCTGAAAACAGATCTAAATCGTAACACGGGAATTTGCTCGGTGCGACGTGGATGAACCTGGGCCGTGCCATGAAGATCCAACGGTTGAGGGAGTTCGCGGTTCCGGTGATGGCACGACGGAGCAGAGGTGGCCGGAGCTGAGGAGGACAATGTAACATCCTCAAATTTTTAAAAGTTTAAAAATCAAATGTTAAAAATGTGAAGTTGCTTTCTTAATACATTTCTTGATTTATGTGCATTTAGTGAATTATTGCTTAATTAGAAACGAATATTGGTATTTAGAAAAGGAAGAAAAGAAGAAATTGTAAAATGGTAAAAGATGGAAATTACCCTAGTAAATTTTTTTAGTCTTGGAATTCCCTAGAAAACGTTTTAGGCTGGTCAAAAGTAGATGTGAAATCATTTATAAAAGATATGATAAGATAAAATAGTAAAGCTTATCCTTGACAAAGAACTTGTTAGAATTTTGGAGAAATTTGTATAGCTTTCTAGCACCTAGTATTTTTACCATGTGATCTCAGTTATCTTATCCTTATCCAAGAAAATGTACAAAAATAAATAAATGGTTTTAGTATTTATTGCTATTTATTTATTTCCATCCTGAAAATCTGTAAAATAGAGTTAAATAATTTTAGAAAAATAACTACTATGGATTTGACTTTGAAATTTTTATGGTAGAACCCTGATGTAGATCCACACCTCCAGTAAAAGTTTTAAAAATTAATATGTTAATTTAGATCTTAAAATAAATTAGAAACCGAAATCAATATCTTGTGCAGCCTGTAATGTCAGAATTTCTATAATTAAACCATAGGTAATTTTAACTCCAAAAGTTTACTGGGGGTATAAGACTTATCCAGGTCACTCTACAAAAATCTACGAAAAATCTGGACATGTTTTGGCCCCCCGATTAAATGCGTTTGAGCTGTGCTGTCTGCAAACTGACTTAAAGTGGTCTACTATTGCAACGTGGACCCACTTGTCAGGACTTTCTTCAAGCTCACGCCCAGCTCGAACCAAACACAGACACAGCCATTTCTTCTCTGTTTTTGAAACTAAATCAAAGCAAAAATCAACCCCAAAACCGACCTAACGCCAAATAGAGCCAAAGGAGACGTCCCCATCACCCATGCCATGTCATGGCCGGCTTTTGCCACGCATTATGTCGCCATTATTCCACCACTGTGCAGCCGCAACCATGGCCGGCCATTCACACCATGCACCGCCTCTCCCGTGGCTACTTAAGCGAGTTCAAGTCCCTCCGAGCTCCCAACCTTGCCCAGCACCTTTCCAATCCCCTCCACTCTTCCTCCCAAATTTCAATTTAGACAGATTTTGCTTCCATGGCCGAAATGAGCAAGTTGCAGCCAAAGCCCCCCTTCACAGCTCCATTCTTCAATTAACTAGGCATGAACCACCTTCAAGCACCACCAAATATCCCCAACTTGGTTTGAAGCTTCCTCTATCCGAAAGCTCCACCACCGAGAGCACGGCGCCACCGGCAGGTCCTCCATTTTGCCATTGCTGCAAGCTATCTCAGCTTTAAATGTCACTTTCTACAGCACCCATGGAGTCCTAAGGTTCCATTTTAGTGGTCTCATGAAGCTCCCTCCACCTACCATGCCACCGGCCAAGCTCACCAAGAACTGCAGCCATGGCGCCTCCTCACTGTGCTTGGCTGTTCGGTTCAAGGAGCTCTCCCCTGTTCAAGTGATCTTCTCCACTGACCAATGGGCCCAGCTACAGGCAATGCTAGTGATAGGTAAAACAAGTAAAGCTCTTGGTTAGCTTTTGTTTCTATAGCAAATGGTACCACTAAGTTGAGCCAAAACTAATACCTGATTCAAGTTTAAAGACAAAAGGTAAATTTGTTAGATACTTTCTCAATTCAAGGATGTTACGTGACCCATGAATAGCTACATTCTTGTATTAAGACTTAAGAAGTTGATTAATCAGGAATGCGATAAAAGAAAGAGTATATAAATCTTATGAACCTATTAAGTGTAATTAGCACCCCTAATTAAACCAGTATTTCAAATTAAGAAAAATTCTTGGTCTCCACTTGCCAATGTATTTTGTTTACCATATCGTAGTGTAAAATCCTAGGTAAGCTTAAACTCTATGAACACTTAGAACAGTATAAGCTGAACGGTCGTAATGAGAATAGATAAACATGGGAAGGTGAGCTCAGATATTGGGACATGCATCCTTGTCACAAGTAACACGCTAGCTTAGTGTTGGCAACGATTATGCCTGGCTCAGCAAACCCGGGTTCGACCCCCACCAAGCCGCCGAACTGTTTGCAAATTTTGCTTCTTTTCCCTGTGGCCTGCATGTTACCTCAAGTAGATTAGCTAGCCATTCACTCTCAGGCAACAACGCAGCCTGTTGGCAATTGCACTACGATTGATTCAACTGGTCCCAGTTCGAGTCCTAGTGAAGCCAAATTTATTTTATTTTATGCCCTATTTAATTCAATCCTCCATATCATTTGCTAGGAATGTCCAAATAAAGTAAAATAATTTTCTAAATTCATATTCTGATCTCTAGTTTCTATTTATACAAAAATATTGAATATCTTACTTCTGTTTGAATTTCGAATTTGAATTTAAAGTATAGGTCTAAAAATGGGCTACATGCAAAATTTGAGTAAATAAACTCCAAATTCAATGAACTGAATTTTGTTATATCCCATAGATCATAAACAACTTATTTATGCAAAAACATTTAAATTAGAATTCAATTTACATTGAAACCATAAATAGATTAGCTGCAATTTCTTTTAACCTTAAATAATTGTAAGAATTTCGAATAAACTATAGTGAGGACAATTCTTAAGATATGCTAATACCACAGTACCCTATCATGTATAGATAATTATTGTTTGATTAAATTTGATATAAAGTTATATTAGACCTTAGGCGCTAAATACATAAAGTTAAATGGCCATATATATAACGCGAGAGTATACTAGCGTAATAGAAACTACCGTTAGAACCCTCTTAGGGATATCCCATGCTGAGTTAAAAGTATGAATCCAAAGTATTAAATCTTTAAATTGCAATAACTAGTTTATTTTTCATCCAAATAATGTGAAATTTGTTTTGTTATACTAGTTAGACAATATAGAGCATGATTCTACAAAAATACTTAGGATGTACCATACATCTTTTATATTCTAATAATTAGTGACTTTAAGTATTGTTTTAGATTGACCTTTGTTTAAATCAAACCATGAATAGACTATTACTCAATGCATGAAGATTTAAGTAGTTATAATACATAGAAGAAGTTCCTAGACCTCTTTATGAAATCTTAATATTGAACCATGTTGTAAGACCATTTAATACTACAAACATGATTAGACTTAACCCTAGTCATGTTGGTTCTCATGTATAAATTAAACTTAATGTAACTTTGGCCCTTAGTTAACATATGCTTTCATATAATAGATGTAACATGATTTAATAGATGAACTAATATGACCCAAATGCTATAAACCTACTATTGAAATATTCTTAAGGTCAAGACCCTATTAATCTGCAAGAATGATTGCATATCATTGTTAGTCGCAAATTTAAGGATTAACTAACCATAACTTGAGAAGTGAATAGAGCATCACCGATATGTACTAGTACCTATAGAACCAACTTTAGAATACTTCCTAAAGCTAGACTGTTTATGTAGAAATAATTCTATTATAAAATTGTTTGCAACTGAATCCTATTCAAAACATAGCCCTGCGCATTATGAGCCCTAAAAGCCCCTGACATATATATGTCAATAACTTTGCTCAATAACTAGTGCCATAGGTTAAGCTCTACCTGCGTTAGTAATTAATTGCTAAGATGTCTGGTGTTTGCTTAAATTGAAGCATGCATGCACTAGTGATCACTTGTGATGTCTGTTATTGCTTATATTCAATAGAGTCAGTATACCTGCCCTCACCCTATTGTTTTATGTAATAATTTATATTAACATATACAAACTTAGCTTCTTGAATTCGTAAAATAAAATAGAATGAATCATAAGGAATAGATGTTGTATGCAATGCGACCTTCAAACCATTAATCGAAAATAAGACTACGACGTAAAAATAATACGTTCGCTTATGCGGTCTCGAAACCCTAAACCGCGATCCATGCTTGTTTTATGTAATGATGTTTATTTGATTTTCCATCTGATTTCCTTTTGCCAATATTGAAAGTGTTATTTGCTATTTGCTATCTTTTCCGTTACGCGACGTGTAGAATCCGACGTCTCGGACTTCGTCGTCGATAACTTCAAGATTTCATCTTCGACTTCATCGCTAAAGACAACAAATAGCCAGGCAAGCACCCCTTGATCATATTGATCCTAATTTTTCATAATTAACTAAAATGTTAATTAAAACTTGCCTGCATATGCTATGTTCTACAAAATTGTTAATGGGTACTGGTAGATATACCTTTCATTGATGGATTTCCTTAATTGTTATTAATATGTGAACCTTGATAACCCTATCTCGTGGATAGACACTTGATGTCAAAATGGGTATATTCGATTATTATTTGCATACGCTTAGCCATGCTTTAGACTGAGAATACGAACAGATGGTTTACTGTTTGTAATAAACTTAAATATTTGACATATTGGATTAAAATATTGGACATGATGAACTTTAATCTTGAATCTGTTGGAATATTGTGGTTAACAATATTTTCATTTTCTAGGAATAAAACTATGGTTTCGACGTGAGTGATTAATGGCAATAGCCGGAAGTGCAATTAAAAATGCACGTAGATAGGGAGAAGTATCACCCATGTCACATTAAGGACCGAATGATCCAAGTATAACCGTACATACACAAGTGCTGGGATGGGGCAACCTGAACCTATTAAATTTTTTTGGGACTAGCTTTGCACATTGGTAGGCAGTTGTAGCACGGGCACTCCGGATATAGGTTTGCTCGAAGGAGGTGTCATCACCGAGGTGTTGGCATCTGCCGTTGTAACGGTGTACGCCTGGCTATGATTTGGGGCTGTTATTATTCCTGGTGGGTCACTAGCTCCAAAATAATTTTTACCTTTTTGGCTTCCATCACAATCAGGGTGAGTCGACATCGGGCTAGTGCAAAGTTAAGTTCATATAATCGAACGGTTTCGTTATGAACTCTCTGGCGGCACACCAAAGGAATTGTGCTAATGACCAAAGTAAGTGTGCTAATGATCTGCCACAAAGGGAGAACATATCTTGTGGGTAAAGCTGTACAAACTCTGCAGAGTCTAAAACTAATCGATTAGCTGTATCCATGGTCATGGATGACTTGGTGCATTAGCATTTGTTATAATTTTTGAATTGGTGAGTTTACCCTTACAGATGATTCAATACTTGACATACATTGGCAAGGTTGAATTCAGCTGTCGTGCCCTGTGTGGACAAAAATTTAATCTTCAGATAATACTTCATATGATGGGTCTGGACGTTTTATCACTCATGAAGGGCTGTGGGTATTTTATTACATTTCACTCGCGAAGGGCTATGAGTTATTTATCTTCTCTTACTTATTACCTTTATATGTACATACTTGTTAATTATTTATTTACTTTTTCAATTTTCGCTTTCACTCTACTATTCAGTACTTATAATTCAAATTGGCTCCAAGCAAAAGTTAACCTTAGAAGCCTCCTTTTGATTCAATTTGCATAAATTTTTGAGTTTGCAAACACTACAAGTCTTGCTGAGTACGCAACGTACTCACCCTTGCTATTATTGTTGTTTTTAGGCAGGATATCTCGACAGTTACTCCGACGCAGGAAAACGGGATTATTAACGACAATTCTTTCTAAGGCTTTACCTTGTCAGTTGCCTGCGGGTTATGTGGCAAACTACAAGACAGTTGTTTCTTCTGCTATATTTAAGTTGACCTTCTCGGTCATATTGTATCAATACTTCCGCTGTAATAAAATATGAAACTTTTGTATGGTTGTGATTCCAAATTGTGTTTGTGCGTGCTAGCTACTGATCATGGGACTAGCACAGTATGCGCATTAGAACCTTTCTTTTATGTTACACTGTAGCATAAAAGGAAGGGTCTCACAGTTTGGTATCAGAGCTATGCTGACTGTAGGAAAACCTTAGTTAGAATGGCCGTTAGTTGAAATTTAAAAAGTTGAAATAGACAATTCTATATTTAGGAATGAAAGTTTGTTATATATGTTATTAACCTTCTCTTGTTTCATATTATCTGTTACTAATTCTTTTCTCATCACATTACATCTGTTACTACTCTTTCATTATTATCTTATAAATATCTCCGTTACCATCCCTTTCTTATTATAATATCTTTTATTAATCTTTCCTCATCAATAATTACCCTATGTGTCTTACATTTGATCAGGAATGCTAATTCCTTATTAAATGTGTAGTTGGACACGATCGTGCCCTTTCATGATTCAAACCGTCGAGAAGATGACGGAATGATGGGAGTCTTAGCCCGACTAATGGATTAAGCCGGATACGAAGAGAACCCTTGTTATGTCATATCCCATGTCACACTTAGCCCATCAATAGTAGAGTACACCGCACGACTTCATATCCCTGGGCGAGCCTTCCACGATGAAGGAGAACGATCTTTTGGAGGTTATGGATCCACCCTTACAATCGCAATAAATGAAGTCGCCTATATGGCTATCCTTTGACTTCGTCATGCGCTTTTAGAACTTGGCGCAACATACCATATGTACCCAAGTCGCCCACCTCTTGGAGGAAGCCGCTATCCTGACCTCAACACTATTCGTAGTAGGAGACTTCGGCACCTCATGGATTTTGTGATTGCCTCCGACAGACACCACCGCTTGCTGGCATCTAAGCTAGTAATGGCTCGCCATCGAGTGGCGTTTCTTGAAAGAGTTGCAACTCATGAGGCAATGGAAAATGCCCCACACTCAGTTCATGGTGATGACCTAGAAGTATCTACCACTCAGCGCCACCATACCAGTGCTGGTAGCCAACCATGTTTTGTTAACCGAGATGCTAATCCAAGAGTTTCCAAATCCTCGACGTCCTCGGTTGGTACGAGAGCACCAATGATGGAAGGCTAATTCTACCATGTCGATAGGAAGTTCTTCGGACAAGTAGAAAATAGTTCGAAATAAGATATATCAGTGGCACCCTACTAGTATGTAGTAATTACACTAGTAGCTGCACTAACGGTGGTATTTTTGCTGTAAATATTATATGGTTTGAATAAAACTTTTGCTGTATATTTGGTTGTATGCTGGTTTCTACCCGTGAATGTTTAATTTCATATTATAACTTTCACGATGTTGTAACCAAATAAAAGTAACTTAACCAAAGTAATAGAATAAAGAGAAGCATCCTGCTAAAGTTTGAATGAACCTCTAGTAAAATATATTGAGTTTTAATGAATAGAAAGTTGTCCTATAACTACCAAAGCAAGACCTAAATCCTCAACTTCCACTCTTTCTACTTCTTACCAATTTCTATTCCCCTCTATTAGCTCTTGTTCTCTATCTTTTACTCTTCTTCGCAAGTTGTGCTTTCCTAATCTGTCTAATCCTATTCTCTACACGACCAAAGAAGACCATATATTCATGTTGACAACCTTGGGAAGACGAATGCATCAGCCCCATCAACTTCTATAATGTTGTGTAAGCTTAGATTGTCATCCTTAACAAATGGTGTAAAAGTTCGAAGAAAATCGTCGCCAAGTAGCAATTGCCCCAACTCCTAAATCCAGAGAGTGTTCGCCTTACCTTAGAATGAGATTATAATGTTTAGTTACATCATGTATGTTGTAGGGTTAAATAATGTTAATCAATTTAAAGTGTCAAAAACATATATATAGGATAATGATTAGAAACTTAAACATTTCTCTGTATGTTAGTTTTGAATGCGATCCTTTATGTTGTTATTAATTGTGATGAATTCTGTGTAAGGATTGCTCTCGCGAATACTAAACCTTTGGGTTGAAAATTCACGACGAGACGATATCAATAAATTATAACAATGTTAAATTGTAATGAATGGAAAGTAGGCTCAAATTAACTACCCCAATCCTTCTAAATTGTAGAAATTCTATTTAATAAAAATTTTTAGCGAACGAAATGTTACCTTGTGACCAAATCAAACCTTGTCTTATCTTTTCTATCCTACCTATCTACCAATTTCTTAATAATCCTAAGAACGAACTTCTTAATCTTAGTTACTACCTGTTTATTAGATCATGAAAAATGGCAAAATAATCTCTCGCGACTACAATCGGTCAACCAATCTCATCTCCATCAATTACATGTATCATCACGTACCTCAAATAGACTTGCGATCAGTACCATCCTTACATTCAAAAGGTTCTACCGCAATCCCAAGTTACTTCTAAGGATCTAAGAACATAAAGATCCTAAACCAACCTTACCTAAGCTCGGTAAACCCACGTTAGAACCTCAATCACGAACGTCTTCTCCACGTGACTGCCAAAGTACATGTCGTACCTTGTGCATACAGTGGGTACTCAGCATTCACGTAAAGTCATAGCATTTCTTGTTCAACCTTATTTAGAATTTGCCTGAGTAGAATTAAGAATCGAGCTTCTAATTATTAAATTGATCGTCTTACTTTTCCAGAGTAATTAGGCACATCACTTTAGCATCCGACCCACTCATCCTTTTAACCTCGCAAATCTCGAGGACGAGATTTTTGTAAGGGGGTAAATCTGTAACATCCTCAAATTTATAAAAGTTTAAAAATCAAATGTTAAAAATGTGAAGTTGCTTTCTTAATACATTTCTTGATTTTATGTGCATTTAGTGAATTATTGCTTAATTAGAAACGAATATTGGAATTTAGAAAAGGAAGAAAAGGAGAAATTGTAAAATGGTAAAAGATGGAAATTACCCTAGTAAATTTGTTTAGTCTTGGAATGCCCTAGAAAACGTTTTAGGCTGGTCAAAAGTAGATGTGAAATCATTTGAAAAGATATGATAAGTTAAAATAGTAAAACTTATCCTTGACCAAGAACTTGTTAGAATTTTGGAGAAATTTGTATAGCTTTCCAGCACTTAGGATTTTTACCATGTGATCTCAGTTATCTTATCCTTATCCAAGAAAATGTACACGTGGCTTGATCCTGGTCGTTGGATCTCGATCCAATGGGTGACGCGATTAGGGTTCGGTCGGACTTGAGTCAGACTCGATTTAATTTTTAAAATAATTTTTAGAAATTCAATTAAATCGAGAAAAATAGAAAATACTTAGAAAAATTCCAGAAAAATTCTGGAAAATACTTTGAGACATTTTGGACTCAAATAAAATATTTCCAACAAAATTTTATTTGAAACTTTTAAATATTTAAATAACTCAAAAAGGAACTAATTCCAATTAAATCCAAATAAATTCTAGAAAATTCCAAAAAATTTCAAATAACTCAATAAATTAAATAAGAGCAAGAATTCGGGATGTTACACATGCCTCGGCATTTTTTCCTCCCTTCTCTTTCTTTTCTGTCCACTTCTATCGGTTCTGGCTTTGCTCTTGGACTCGTCCGGTGAGAACGAGGGCTTGAGGGGATCGCACTTATGTAGGGGCGATATGTCCCCCAACAGTGTCACCCGTCAGCAAAGCTGCTGATCCTGTGGCCCTCTGTGAAAAGCTGCACGACGTGTCACCTATCATCAAAGCTGCAAGACTTGTCACCCTCTGTGAAAAGTTGCAGGACGTGTCACCCATCATTAAAGCTGCAAGACATGTCACCCTCTGTGAAAAGCTGCATGACGTATCACCCATCATCAAAGCTACAAGACCTGTCACCCTCTATTGAAAGCTGCAAGACATGTCACCCATCATCAAAGCTGCACGACCTGTCACCCTCTGTGGAAAGCTGCACGACGTGTCACCCATCATCAAAGCTGCACGACCTGTTACCCTCTGTGAAAAGCTGCACGATGTGTATTCATCGAGTGCGTATCTGGTGTTGTGTTGTCATGTCATGTGAGAAAGTAAAAACGATGACAACACAATTCATGCTGTGAAATAATAAAACATACATTATTTGAGAAAATACACAAAATGGATAGTATGACAGACATAAAGTAAGAAAGTAAAAAAATGGATCGCGAACAGCCTAATCCTGACCACCCCTAGCGCGACCTCTCTTTGGCCGACGTGCTGAAGCTGGTGCATCATCGAGAGGTTATGGATGAAGCTGTTGCGACCGTCGCCCCTGGCCATAGTCTGAAGGGCTACACCGGTAAGGCGGGCGACGCTCGCGGGGAGGCAACGTGTACCCGTAGTCTTGCTGCGTGTACTGAGTGCCTGAGAAGAACTATCCGCCCACAAATCAGGATCGGCGTACCCTGACGAGTGCTGTGACGGAGAGGAATGTCCTCCACCCTGAGGGCAACCTGCAGTTTAGACATTAACATGGAATCATAGTTAGGTGATTAGATACGAAGTGTGAACAATTGAATATTGCGTGACTTACCTAGTGTGGGGACCATGTGGGATCGTGTGGTGGTGCCTGCCAACTGGATCCTCCAGCCATGTCGAGGACCGAATGCATAGGGTGTGGAAGCTGGATCCCGGCTGTAGTGTGGGTCGAGGAGCTGGTGTTGAGGAGCTGAGCCTGTGTGGCAGCCTGGATGAGGTGCCAGCCGAAACAGTCGCATCTGTGATGTGGCAAGAAACACCAAGCTCCACGATCCATCTAGACTACACCACCACACATCTCATGGCATCCCCCATCTCCTCCAGTGTGACAGTGACCCCTCCCATAGCCTAGCCAGAAAGCCAGTGGCATGATGGTGCAAGTCCCTGGCCTGGTCCACCTATCATGTACGAACAAACGATAAGCACAACGACAAAGGTTAACGAATAGATGATGTAATTTACAAAATAAGACTTACCGTTGCGGGCATTGCCACTCCTTCCTGGGCTGGGTACAAGTCTGCCATGCTAGGAGTATACCTCTGGGCTGGTGGCTCCTCCACAAGTAGGAGACAAGTACAGGTCCAGGGCATGTACCGTGCCAGGTACTGCTGGTAGGAGGAGCCGTACTAGGACGCGTCCTCATCAACAACGTCCTCCAGCGCCCTATCTCACTGGGCGAGCCACAGCCCCATCCTCTGAACCAAGGTCACCAAGGTCTTCTGGGGTCCATGGGTGGAGTACCTGCACATAAATCCACATTATTACAAATTTAACATAAGCACTTACCATACTTGTAGTGGCAAGTAACTCACGAGTGCACTTTCACTGGCACATGATCTCTCGAAGGAACAGGGACTAGCTGGCGAAGTCCGAACTGCTTGAGGACTCGCTGTGGCGCGTAGTCCTCTATGAAGACGTCGAAGACGAACTTCCTCCTCATCAGCCAGTAAGCGTGGTCCCTGTAGCACAGCACCGAGACCCCTCCCGTGGCTCTCTCCGCTACATGGTGGTCGCTATAAGGGTCCCAGATGACCTGCTCCGCCCTCAGGTTGTTGAAGGCCTTCGTGAAGGAGAGGTACGCCGAATGTACCTAGAGACCTGCCCACTGTGGCTGCAATAGAAAATTAATAACTTTAAGCACATGCGATTGAAATTACAATTGCATAAATGAGTAAAAACATGTACCCATCGCCTGGTCTAAAGCGAGCCCATCGTCGATCGGTCAATGACATCACCACCGTACATGTCGGTGGTGTAGTGTCAAGGGTCAACATATGGTCGACCCACGAGGAAGCGCTCGAACGACCATAGCTGAAGAAGAAGAGGCATCCCGGCAAGATTGGGTGTCTTGTTTTCTTCACGCGCACGTCGCAAAGGGAATGGTACGTGGCAGCAAGAACTGTCAAACCCCAGGATACCTGTGGTACGTCCTCAGGCTCAGCGTCGGCAATAGCCCGTGCATAGGCTATCCAACACACGTCTACGCCGTCGCTTTGAGTCAACGTGAACATCACCCATCCGAACAACCAAAGCAGATATGCCTCAAGGTGCCTAGCAACCTGGTAATCGATGGGCTAAGCCACCATCCGCTGCACCTATGACAATTCAAAGAGTGTGATATCATGTTAATGTTATGCAAAACTAGAATAACATACTAACATGTACAACTACTGTAACACCCCGGCATTTACTATGCCTGAATGCTACCAAACATAAGCTAAACAAAATCTAAATACCACAATTAAACATAAATTCCAGCAAAGGTGCACATGCTAAAAACCAAGATTTCGGCAGCATCTCCTTTGTTTTAACATGAATTGAAGCAACAACAATAATAACATGTCAATATAGCATAATGAACGATAGCACTAACATGATCAAACGGAAAAACAGCCACCATACCACTAGGGATAGAAATTCTATCCGTCACATGACAAATATGGACTAATCAATTACTCATAACGACCAACGAATCATCGAAACCATAGATTAGCTTAATGAATTAACCATAGCCATAAGGGAAGGAACATGTCATTGTTTAAATGTGTGATGCTAAGTGATGACGTGTGACTAGCTCCCTTTCCCGCATGTCGGATTCATGGTACCTAAAAGAAAACAACATAAACACAAGCGTGAGTTCATCACTCAGCAAGTATATTGCAATGGTACAAACATAAACAATTACATAGCAATAATATCTCACATCATGTAAACCATCTCACTCATGGTCACATATCATCATCATCATCATCATCAATATGTATGAAGTGCAATGCGATGCTATGCTCATATCTCCTTGGAAACTCATACCGGTATGGTTGAGTACACACCCGTCGGTGTGCACCCTCTCCCCCCTTCCATCCCGAAGATGGAGGGTGCCTACTCCTCGCTTCCGTTCACCGCGGTGAATGGAATCATGATGTAGGACTTACTCATTGGCTCTCCGGATTAGTCATATCTTTCTGTGACACTATGGTTTGGTGTGACGTTATAGAAGGTGAAACTAGAGAATAAAACCTTTCGGCTTAGGGTTTTCTCGCGTTTTTGGGCCGGTTGAAGTGTTTTGTCGCCACGGAGTGTCGTAACCTTATTTAATGTGCATGATAAGGTTAATAACATTATGAGATGTGGAATTAAGGTTAAAACTATAGGATATGGAGGTTAATAGCTATTTCGGGGCGTTTCCGGGCTGTTTTCGGGGTTTTGGGCCTTCCCGGCGGAGTTTTGGCCTTGGTGGGCTTTGGTGGGATGGAGTAGGTCTCCGTAACGGACTAGGATTGGGTGTGGGGGCTGGTAAAAGGGCTCCCCACCAGCCTTTTGGGCGTGCTCCCCCTGCCCTTGGGCGCCCCCACCTCCCCCTCCTAAGCCCTAGCTGCCACCCCCTCTCCCTCTCCCTCTTGTGCGCCTCCACCTCCCCCTTTGCCCCATTGCTCCCCACCTCTCCACCACCTCTCCTCCACCCCCTTGCTGCCCTAGGGTGGTCTCCACACCTCTGTGAAGGGAATATGCCCAAGAGGCAATAATAAATTGTTTATTATCATATTCCATGTTTATAATAGATGTTTATTTCTCATGCTAAAATTGTATTAATCGGAAACGTTAATACATGTGTGTTTAATAAACAAAAAGGTTCCTAGTAAAGCCTCTTTTTAAACTAGCTCGTTGATTAACTGATGATCAAGGTTTCCTGATCATGAACATTGGATGTTGTTAATAACGGGGTCATGTCATTAGAAGAATGATGTGATGAACACACACCCAAGTTGGTATAGCAAATACGATCAAGTCATTTAGTTTGTTGCTGTATCAAACACATTCGAAATAGCTCTTTTCCTTAGACCATGAGATGATGTCAATCACTAATTCAGGAAGAGTACTTTGATGACATCAAACGTCACTCCGTAACACGGTGACTATAAAGATGGATTTGGGTACTATGAAAGTATTAGTTGAGGCTCATGCATCAAGAGTGGGATTTGTCCATCCAGATGACGGAGAGATATACTCTGGGCCCTCTCGGTGATATCACATTGACATCGCTTGCAAGCATGTGACTAGGTCACAAGAATGTTATATCACGGAACGAGTAAAGAGTACTTGTCGATAACGGGATCGAACTAGGTATAGTTGATAATCGATGATCGGATCCCGGACAAGTAAAATATCGTGAGACAAAAGGAATTGGTTATGTCGTTTACGGTTTACGCGATCACTAGTTCATCGTTGAGTGAATGGGAGTCATTATGGATCTCCGTGATCCCGCCGATGATTATTGATCGAGAGGTGTCTCAATCATGTCCATTTTATTCACGAACCGTAGGGTGACACACTTAAGGTTCATCGATGCATTTGAGTGGATACGAAACACCGGAGAAAAGTATGGATGATCTGAGGACTATTTTAAGTATCGCGGAATAGTTTGGGATATCGGAATAGTTAAAGGGGTATGCGTTAATGTTTGTTAATTAAAAGAATTAACAAATATTAAAATATCTGAAATAAAAATGTTTTATTTATTTATGGGAGAAAACCCTTTCATTTCTTGAGTGGGGTTTTAATGGAAACCAAAGTGGGTTGATTTGTGAGTGGAGAGATCACTCACATGAAGAGAGGGAGGGCAAGGGCACACCCCCATGCGCCGGCCACCCCTTGGCATGCCTCCTCCTCCTCCTATAAAAGGGAGGAGGAGCTCCTCTCTTTAGTGTTCATCCATTTTGACCCTTTGGTTGGTCCATTCTCCCTTCTCCTGTGATCTGTTTTTCGAGCCGTGGCTTATGCGCGGCCGCTGAAATTATTTCTCCACCACCACCACCACTAAGGTGTAGTGTTGTTGGAGTTTTCCTGAGATCCACTACTTCCGCTGCCCGCTGGAACGAGGATTGGAGGTCATTGTTGATCCGTCGTGTGACCAAATGCAGGCGCTGCCGTTTGTGGCGCTCATCTTCGCGATTTTGAAGTCGGGAGTGTACCTCTACATCAACCACGTTTGTTTGCGGGAACGTTATTCCCGCTTTCGGTCTACGAGGGTGAGTCCTTCTGAAACCGTTTACTTGCATCTCCTAGATATGATCTTGGTGTTTGGTTGCAATCGTAGGAAAAATTTTTGTTTTCCATGCTTCGAAACCCTTCAGTGGTATCAGAGCCAGGTCTATGCGTAGATGTTTTGTACGGTTTAAAACACATGTGGATGTGGGCGTTGATGATCATGTTATTGCATACTTTCGTGTATTTTGGATCATGGTGGCATAGTGGGATTTGAAGCGGCCCGGACTAACCTTACATGTCCTCGCACATGAGACTTGTTCCACGCTCGACATGCAACTAGTATTGCATAAGTGGCTTTATGCGGTGTCGATTTCTCCTACTATAGTCATGATCTAATTTACAACGGTTTGCTAATAATGTTTTATCACCGTTGTGGTTCTTGTTCGTAGGTAAGAATAGTTTTTCCTAGAAAGCCCAAAACCACGTAAAATATGCAAAAATAAATTAGAGGCGTCTAACTTGTTTTTGCGGGGGCTTGTGATGTGATATGGTCATTGATACAAAGATTGTTGTATGAAATGAAATTTATTGTAAATTTAAACAACCGGCGTGAGCCATTTGGTTGTTTTTTTTTCTTTTATGGCCTGCGTGCTAAGCATATGTCCATGTGATATATTGTAATGGAGGAAGACAATCAAGATGGCAGCATCATGGACCTTGGTGCCATGCCTGGTGGAATGATGGAGATCATACCATGTTGCACAAGATGGAGATCAAGTCTTTGAAAGGACCATATCATATCACTTTATTCATGCATGTGATGTTAATCCTTTTATGCATCTTATTTTGCTTGATTATGATCACGTCGATAGCACTATAAGATGATCCCTCCAAATTAATATCAAGATAATAATGTGTTCTTCCATAGTATGCACCGTTAAGAAAGTTCGTCGTTTCGAAGCACCACGTGATGATCGGGTGTGATAGACTCTACGTTCGCATACAACGGGTGTAAGCCGATTTACACACGCAAATACTTTGGTTCTACTTGGCGAGCCTAGCATGTACAGACATGGCCTCGGAACACGAACCGAAAGGTAAAGCATGAGTCATATGGATGATATGATGAACATATTGATGTTCGCCTTTGAAACTATGCCGTTTCTCGTGATGATCGGTTTCGGTATAGTGAATTTGGTTCATGTAATCACTAAAGACAACTAGAGGGATGTTGTTTTTAAGTGGGAGTTCTCGTAGTAATTTTGAATTAACATTGAACTTAATCTATTATGAACTTAGTCTAAATAACTTTGCAAATACGTTGTAGATGGCACCCCCTACTTTCAATTTCAATCTGTTCATGGAGAAAGAGAAACTAGCCACCAATGGTAGCAACTTTACCAACTGGGCCCTTAACCTGAGGATTCTCCTCGCCACTGCTCAAAAGGAGCTATGTGCTAGAAGCGCCACTTTGGGTGCCCCGCCCGTGATGATGCCCCGAGGAGGAGAAAAATGTTTTCTTGACTACTTAAGGAGGACCACGTTTAGTTCAATGCGGCATTTGTATGGCCTTGAGCCTGAAGTGTGAAAGCGTTTGAGCACAAAGCAATGCTTTTGATACAATGAGAGAGTTGAAAATGATCTTCGACACCCATGCCGCGATGAGAGTTATGAAGCTTGAGAAAAGTTCTTTAGCTGCATGATGGAGGAAAATAGCTCAGTTAGTGAGCACGTACTCAAAATGTCCGATGCGCCGATAAACTCATAGCTTTGGGAATAACGATCCCCATTGAGCTAGGAATTCATCGTGTTCTCCGATCCTACGCCACCAAGCTACAAGAGCTTTGTGATGAACTACAACATGCGAGGGCATGAAGAAGTCTCTCCCAGAGCTGTCAATGCTGAAAACTCTGTGAAGTGGAGATCAAAAAGGAACATCAAGTGTTGATGGTCCAAAAGACTATCGATTTCAAGAAGAAAGGCAAGGCTAAGGGAAACTTCAAGAAGAAGGGCAAGTCTGTTGCCACATCTGAGAAGAAGACCAAGGCTGGCCCTAAGTCGACATCTTGAATGTTTTTACGCAAGGGCACCTTTGAGCACTGGAAGCGCAATCGCCCAAAATATCTGGTGATAAGAAGGGCGGGAAAGTGAGCAAAGGTATATATGATATACATGTTATTGATGTGTACCTTACTAGTACTCGCATGATAGTACCTGGGTATTTGATACCGGTTCGGTTGCTAACATATGTAACTCAAGCGAGGAGCTAAGGAATAGCGACAACTAGCAAGGGATGAGGTAATGATGCGCGTCGGCAATGGATCAAAAGTTGATGTGATCGCCGTCGGGGCGCTACCTATCCAATTACCATCGAGGATTAGTTATAAACCTAAATAATTGTTATTTAATTACTGCGTTGAGCATGAACATCATATCTGGATCTTGTTTAATGCGAGACAGTTATTCATTCAAGTCTGAGAACAATGGTTGTTCAATTTATATGAATAATATCTTTTATGGTCATGCACCTGAAAAGAATGGTTTATTTATTTTGAATCTTGATAATAGTACACATGTTCATAATGTGAATGCCAAAAGAATTAAGTTGAATGATGATATTGCTGCATATATGTGGCATTGCCGCTTATGTCATATTGGTGTTAAACGCATGAAGAAGCTCCATTCTGATGGACTACTAGAATCACTTGATTATGAATCATTTGAGACATGTGAACCATGCCTCATGGGCAAGATGACTAGAACCCCGTTTTCCAGTACAATGGAGCGGGCAACCGACTTATTGGAAATCATACATACCGATGTGTGTGGTCCAATGAGTGTGTCAGCGCGTGGTGGATATCGTTACTTCGTTACTTTCACGGATGATTTGAGTAGATATGGATATATTTACTTAATGAAACACAAGTCTGAAACATTTGAAAAGTTCAAAGAATTTCAGAGTGAAGTAGAAAATCATCGTAATGTAAAGATTAAATTTCTACGATCGATCGTGGAGGAGAGTATCTTAGTTACGAGTTTGGCACACACATGAGACAATGTGGAATAGTTTCACAACTCACTCCTGCTGGAACACCACAACGTAATGGTGTATCCGAAAGCCGTAATCGTACTTTATTGGATATGGTTCGATCTATGATGTCCCTTACAGATTTGCCACTTTCATTTTGGGGTCATGCACTAGAAACAGCTGCATTCACTTTAAATAGGGCACCATCTAAATCCGTTGAAATGACACCGTATGAATTATGGTTTGGCAACAAACCAAACTGTCATTTCTAAAAGTTTGGGGATGCGATGTTTATGTGAAGAAACTTCAACCTGATAAACTCGAACCCAAAGCGGAAAAATGCGTCTTCATAGGATACCCTAAAGAAACAATTGGGTACACCTTCTATCACAGATCCGAGGGCAAGGTTTTCGTTGCCAAGAATGGATCATTTTTGGAGAAAGAGTTTCTCTCGAAAGGTGTGAGTAGTAGGAAGGTAGAACTCGACGAGGTTGTTGAACCTTCTCTTCATGGAATGGCAAGTGCAGCGCCGGAAGTTGTTTCGGAGTTGACTTCACCAAATGAAGAGGGAACTAATGATAAGGATCATGAAACTCCGAAAGAGAACACTACCGCACCTCGCAGGTCAACAAGAGCGCATAATGCTCCTGACTTTTATGTTCCTACTATGAATGTCATGGTAGTTGAGAATAATGACCCTGCGACGTATGATGAAGCGATGATGAGCCCAGATTCCGACAAATGGCTAGAAGCCATGAAATCCGAAATGGGATCCATGTATGAAAAGCAAGTATGGACTTTGGTGGACCTACCCAATGACCGTAAGGCCGTTGAGAACAAATGGATTTTCAAAAAGAAAATAGACGCTGATGGTAATGTGACCGTCTATAAAGCTCGACTTGTCGCAAAGGGTTTTCGACAAATTCAAGGAGTTGACTACGATGAGACTTTCTCACCCGTAGCGATGCTAAAGTCTGTAAGGATAATGTTAGCAATTGCTGCATTTTTCGATTATGAAATCTGGCAGATGGATGTAAAAACTGCGTTCCTTAATGGAAACATTGAGGAAGAGTTGTATATGATACAACCCGAAGGTTTTGTTGATCCTAAGGATGCTAATAAGGTATGCAAACTTCAGCGATCCATTTATGGACTGAAGCAAGCATCACGAAGTTGGAATCTCCGTTTTGATGAGGTAATCAAAGGTTTTGGATTTATCCAAACTTACGGAGAATCTTGTGTTTACAAGAAAGTGAGTGGGAGCTCTATAGCATTTCTGATATTATATGTGGATGACATATTGTTGATAGGAAATGATATAGAACTTTTGAAAAGTGTAAAAGATTACTTAAACAGTAAGTTTTCAATGAAGGACCTTGGTGAAGCGGCATATATTTTAGGCATCAAAATCTATAGAGATAGATCGAGACGCTTGATTGGGCTATCACAAAGTACATATCTTGACAAGATTCTAAAGAAATTTAGAATGGACGAAAGTAAGAAAGGGTTCTTACCTATGATGCAAGGCAAGGCGTTGAGTAAGACTCGAGTCCAAATACAATGAGAAGATAGAGAAGTAATGAATAAGATTCCCTATGCTTCACCCATAGGCTCTATCATGTATGCTATGTTGTGTACAAGACCGGATGTGGCACATGCTATTAGTTTGACTAGCAGGTACCCGATCTGATCCAGGTTTTGAACACTGGACGGCGGATCAAGAATATCTTTAAGTACTTAAGAAGAACTAAGGATATGTTTCTCATATATGGTGGTGAAGAAAGAGCTCAAATGCAAAGTGTTACGTCGGCGCTTAGCTTTGATAATCGATCCGGATGACTCTAAGTCTCAATCCGGGTACATTTTTGAAATGAATGGAGGAAGCGGTGAGTGGAGAAGTTCCAAGCAATCTGTGGTGGCGGGATCTTCAACAGAGGCGGAATATATTGTGCTTGAGCGTATAGCGAGGAAGCGGTTTGGATGAAGATGTTCATATCCGAACTAGGTGTGGTTCCGAGTGCGTTGGACCCGATGGTTATCTATTGTGACAACAATGGTGCCATAGCCAATGCTAAAGAACCAAGGTCACACAAGAATTCCAAGCATATTAAGCGCCGATTTCACTCCATCCGTGAACATGTCAAGGATGGCGATATAAAGATTTGCAAAGTGCACACGGATCTGAATGTGGCAGACTCGTTGACTAAAGCTCTCCCAAGGGCAAAACATGATCAACACCAGAACTCAATGGGTGTTAGAATCATCACAATGTAATCTAGATTATTGACTCTAGTGCAAGTGGGAGACTGAAGGGAATATGCCCAAGAGGCAATAATAAATTTTTTATTATCATATTCCATGTTTATAATAGATGTTTATTTCTCATGCTAAAATTGTATTAATCGGAAACGTTAATACATGTGTGATTAACTGATGATCAAGGTTTCCTGATCATGAACATTGGATGTTGTTAATAACGGGGTCATGTCATTAGAAGAATGATGTGATGAACACACACCCAAGTTGGTATAGCAAATACGATCAAGTCATTTAGTTTGTTGCTGTATCAAACACATTCGAAATAGCTCTTTTCCTTAGACCATGAGATGATGTCAATCACTAATTCCGGAAGAGTACTTTGATGACATCAAACGTCACTCCGTAACACGGTGACTATAAAGATGGATTTGGGTACTATGAAAGTATTAGTTGAGGCTCATGCATCAAGAGTGGGATTTGTCCATCCAGATGACGGAGAGATATACTGGGCCCTCTCGGTGATATCACATTGACATCGCTTGCAAGCATGTGACTAGGTCACAAGAATGTTATATCACGGAACGAGTAAAGAGTACTTGTCAGAATGCAACGGATCGAACTAGGTATAGTTGATCTTGATGATCGGATCCCGGACAAGTAAAATATCATGAGACAAAAGGAATTGGTTATGTCGTTTACGGTTTATGCGATCACTAGTTCATCGTTGAGTGAATGGGAGTCATTATGGATCTCCGGATCCGCTGATGATTATTGATCTCGAGAGGTGTCTCAATCATGTCCATTTTATTCCACGAACCGTAGGGTGACACACTTAAGGTTCATCGATGCATTTGAGTGGATACGAAACACCGAGAAAAGTATGGGATCTGAGGGGACTATTTCGAGTATCGCCGGAATAGTTTCGGGATATCGGAATAGTTAAAGGGGGTATGCGTTAATGTTTGTTAATTAAAAGAATTAACAAATATTAAAATATCTGAAATAAAAATGTTTTATTTATTTATGGGAGAAAACCCTTTCATTTCTTGAGTGGGGTTTTAATGGAAACCAAAGTGGGCTGATTTGTGAGTGGAGAGATCACTCACATGAAGAGAGGGAGGGCAAGGGGCACACCCCCATGCGCCGGCCACCCCTTGGCATGCCTCCTCCTCCTCCTATAAAAGGGAGGGAGGAGCTCCTCTCTTTGGTGTTCATCCATTTTGACCCTTTGGTTGGTCCATTCTCCCTTCTCCTGCTGATCTGTTTTTCGAGCTGTGGCTTATCTGGCCATTCTGCTGAAATTATTTCTCCACCACCACCACCACTAAGCTGTAGTGTTGTTGGAGTTTTCCGGGGATCCACTACTTCCGCTGCCCCGCTGGAACGAGGGATTGGAGGTCATCGTTGATCCGTACGTGTGACCAAGTACGGAGGCGCTGCCGTTTGTGGCGCTCATCTTCGCGATTTTGAAGTCGGGAGTGTACCTCTACATCAACCACGTTTGTTTGCGGGAACGTTATTCCCGCTTTCGGTCTACGAGGGTGAGTCCTTCTGAAACCGTTTACTTGCATCTCCTAGATATGATCTTGGTGTTTGGTTGCAATCGTAGGAAAAATTTTTGTTTTCCATGCTTCGAAACCCTTCACTCTGCACCTTGTGGATCCATCCGTTGGAGCGAGGAGCGAGGAGCGTGGAGCGAGGAGCGATCCGCGAGGAGATCTATTGGAGATTCGTTCGTTGGGTAAAGGTATGATCATGGGGATCCTTTGAATTGATCTAGGTACTGTTCTTAGGGTGATTATCAAGTTTTTAGATCAATTGGTGGTGCTGGATTGGAGTTCTTTGGGTTAGATCTAGACGTTGCCATGTTTCTGTTTTCGGGCAGATTGAGCAGTCGGGCTAGGGTTCGAGTTTTTGTCGATTTAGAATCCGAATCTGTCCGTACGGACTTAAAAGAAGTTGTAGATAATTTAATTATCTTTCCGTAGACATAAAGCACGTTAAAATCTGATCAGCCGTTTGAAAGTTATGGCCGTTTTACCGAGCGTGTTAAAATCTGTGACGCGATTGGAACAGATCTCGGTAATCTGTAGATTAGACGACTTTAGATTCCGAATCAGTCTTTCCATATACCTAGAGAAAGTTGGGAAATTTCCTATGCTACGCGAGGGTGTACTCGTTTAATTCATTCGGAGTCCCAGAACTCAAGTTATGCCTTTTGCAAGGCTGCTGTCCCGACGGGACAGAACCTCTGTTTTAGGTTTTGCGAGTAGGGAGCAATGTCGGGTTAGATGGGGGTTTGCGTACTGTTTTGTGGTTATGATTGTGATTGTGTGATACCCCTGTGCAGGAGGTGTGACCCTGGGAGTGCCTTCTACTTCCCGCCAATCCGTTGCACGTGGTTGAGGCAAGTGTGTTGTGATGGATAGCGAGTTGTAGATTGCATGTTGAGATTAGATGGAATTGTTTACATGATATATGTCCACTTGCCATGTGTTAATGATTGCTATGATATGATGAGCATGTTTAAGATGTTATGACGCCATGTGTTAAAATATGAGTTTTATATGATGTTGGCATGCTTGCATACATGACATGTTACATGGCCCGGGCGGTGAGAAAGTCATTAACTAATCCGGGAAGGTCGGTGAGAAAGTTATGACTAATCCGGAGAGCCAATAGAGTAAGTCCTACATCGTGATTCCATCTACCGTGGGTTGTGGAAGCGAGGAGTAGGCACCCTCCATCTTCGGGATGGAAGGGGGGAGAGGGTGCACACCGACGGTTGTGTACTAAACCATACCTGTATGTTTTTCCATGGATATATTAGATTAACATTGCATTGCATTGCATTGCAATACATTTTTAATGATGATGATGTTGTTATGTGCTCAAGTATGAGATGTTATATGTGATGTGAGGTATTATTGTCTTGTAAATGATCTTGTTGTCCATTACAATATGCTTGCTGAGTTTTCGAACTCATGCTTGTGTTTTATGTTGTTTTTAGGTACTTTGAGATCGGCATGCGGGAAAAAGGGATCTAGCTACACTTCTACACGTAGCTCCACCATCATAGTCCATAATTAACCACTTGGAGACATGATATTAAGAGTTGTGCCCTAAACTTAATGTATGGTTTAATCTAGCATGCTTGTGAATCCTTATTTGCTTCGTTATAGTTTATGAAGTGGTTAAGCGTGGTATTATTGGCGTAACTTGATGTTATGTCCATTTATGTTGTTGTTTTAGATGTCGTGTGCTATGATATATATCTTACCATGATATTGAGATTGTGTTAATTCATGGAAAAACAAAGGAGATGCTGCCGAAATATCGGTTTTTAGCATATGAACCTTTGTTGGAATTTATGTTTAATTGTGGTACTTAGATGTTGTTTAGCTTATGTTTGGTAGCATTCGGGCATATTAAATGCCGGGGTGTTACAGTTGGTATCAGAGCGGGCTGTAGGTCCTTGGAATGTGTATTTTTAGTGTCATGCTATAGGGTACAACTAAAATGTGATGTGGAATAACTTAGAAACATGGCTTAGGTTTTTACTAAAATTTTGTCATAGGATAGCAACATTAAAACTTGCAAAAGTGGTATAACTAATCTAAAATTTGACACACATGGATGCACAGTAGGAAGGGTATGGGTATCGTTGTTTACGCTTAAATGTTGTACTTAAGCATTGTTGCTAAATGCTATATTTGATATAGTACGTTGCTATGTCTATGAGATAAATGATTGAATTATTTCTATTATGGTGGTAAAAGTAGGGTTTTGGTGCCGAAGGGTTTCGGCCACCTCTCTTATTTCATAGTAAGGGTGAGGTTTGACGTTGTGGCCGGTTAGCGCCACCACCGAAGAACTATTGACCCCTGTAGGAGAAGAGTGCTTATCCTTTCTGTCATTGATCGGGTAGTTGACTGGAGTCAAATAGAAGAGTTAATGGTGGTTTCCTTTGTATGTTCTTTGCCGTTCTGATGGTCGGTGTTCTTTTCTTTTCTTGGCTTTAGTAGATTTGAATCAAATGAAAAGTGTTGGGTTTTCGCGGATCGTTCCGTATGCAGTGTGTGGTTTTCTCTTCCTTGGCTGAAGACGAAGAAGAGGAGACTAGTGTTGTGCTTCTTTTGGGCGCCTTTCCAGTTTTGATGCCTGTTGATTGCATTATGGGGAACAAGCATTCAATTTATCCCTGTGTTTGTCTTTCTCGGAGATTAAAGGAGTTATTATGAGTTGTGCCGGACACTGGTCGGGGCTGAAGTTCTGTGGCTTTGTAGTAGTACGTGGTGTTTGATTTCGTTATTTTACTGGTTTAAGAAATCATCTTTGAAAAACCCTTCTTGTTTCGTGAAAGATTGGGGTTTGGTGCTAAGGTTTTATTTGCAAAGGTTTATTTGATCGGTTGGTTCCCTCGTTAGGAGTCTTGGAGATTGAAAAGTGTTTTGGAGAATTCCTTTGCATGACCAAGTTTGGGTTTGTCTCATCGCAATTTTGAGAGTCAAATTTTCCTTATGAACTTAGGATGAGTTTTAAAACTAAAATGCTGTAAACAAAGTAGTCTTTTGACTGAAATCGTTTGTCCCTAGTAAGAATTGATGTTTAGCATGTTATGTAGTAGGTAACAATGTGGTTTATGGATTGATGTGTTGCTAAGTTAAATTTTGAGTTGAATCAATTCAATGTGATTAATATCTCTAGCTTGAGAATAAATAGACTACTAGTGTTGCAGTTTACTCTTAGCGAGAATGATTAAATGTGTTAATGTACATGCTTAGAATCTGTTGCCTTGCTTTAAAAGTGCTTATGATCCTTGTTAATGTTAAAAGTTTAAACTTTGATGCATAGTTAAAACATTAAGATGATGTAGATCATTGTTATTGTAAAAGAAACTTTGCTGGTTGTTAAAGATGTTCTAATCTAATGGATTAATAGAGAAATTTAATCGTGTTGACTAGTGACTTTAATTTGGATGTTGATTAGAGTTGCTATTTATGTTATTGCAAACTACTAGTATCTTTGGAAGTATGCAGTTGTGTCGCTACAATGCTAGTATTGATATCAATGGAGAAGACATAAGACTTATTGTTAATGATGTTGTTAATGGTAGTGTTAATGCTAGTTTTCAATCTATTTTAAATAGTTGGAGTATGTTGTAATTTTGTTATCACCTATGTATAGGGTAGCTAAAAGTAATGTTGTTGGTTGATGATTATGCCCATTTGTTGTTATTGATGACTAAGTAGTTGTGGTAACTGTTTAGATTATTCGTTGGAAAACCATGGTTAAAATAGAGGAAAATTTTAACATGTTGCGATGGAGTGAGCTTTGGATAATTAACATGATGTACAATTTCATCCTTAATGAATGTATGCCTTGGAATCCTAGTTATGAACTTTGTCTTGTAGAGATAATATTTACATGTTGAAGTCGTTGTTTAACTGAATAAGGTTCGGTTGTCGAGACGTGAATATATAGGTGGTATGAAATTTATAGGTTGATCTTGCTTTGAAAGATTTGTGGAAGTACTATGTTTCAAATTTAGAATAAGATGTATTATGATTCGGTGAGCCGTGGGGATCATGTCATTATAGTCTTGGTTGGGTGCCTTTTTGATAAGCATCATAAACCCTTATTAAAAAATGTTGGGAATGGTAACTAGAGGAAGAATTTGTTGTGAAACTTTCGGTTGAATTGTGTTGGGGCTCCTCAGATAGTAAATAGTGATTATTGAAGTCTTTAATGGAAAGCGTAGTGGAGTACTAGAGATGGTTCCTTTCATGCCGAAATGTTGTCTAAAAACCTTTGAAATTGGTTTGGTTGTTTGCCATCTCGGTTGAATGCTTTCGGTTGAGGTGTTCCTTATGTTGAGTTTCAGAGTTTCCCAAAACTCGTAGTGGTTGGTGTCGACCTTTGGTTTTGGCAAATTTGTTTAGTTCGTGTTGTGAGTTTGAGTTTACATCCAAAAGTTTTTGAGTAGATCGCGCCCTTTCGCGTTCGCACTGATTTATCTTTGGAATTAATCTTAAAAGGAAGCAGATGGTCATAAAAGGTTGTGTTGGAAACTTTTGAGTTAAGCCCTTGATGTGTAACTCTATTTGACTAGAGTTGAGTCATTTGGAAAATGTGACTGTAAAGTGTGCGGGTGTTTTACAAGTCTGGATTTTTATGAATGTTTCATAAGTGAATTTGGTTAGTGAAGAGTTTTCTTTTGGATTGAGTTTCCCTCTCTTTTGATAAAAATTTATGGCGCTTGTGTCTGCGGATGTTTGATTTTGGAATCGATGTTACATTCCAAAGGGTTGAGTTTGATTTTGCGAGGTGTTGCAAAGCTAGTGTTAAATCGAAGATGGGTTTTCACACGATGTGGTGTTTTGTTGATTAATGATGTTGCCGTCATAGTTTATATGAATTAGCGCAACTCTCGATGTTATTCGAGATTTATTCATATGATACCGAGGCAAAAGTCATCATGTGAATGACTATTCGGTAGTGTGGTTACATGATGAGGGAATGGTGAAAAGCAAACATGACATCGTTTTTACATGTTAAATGATAAAAGAGTCGTTGAGCCAGTCGGTGAGAAAGTCATATATGGAGATATGACTAATCCCGAGTGCTCTGAAGAGTGTGCATTTATGTCATGAAACGAGATTTCCCTTGCTTTCTAGTATGAAAAGAAGCAATGAACAATTTCTGGTATGTTGGTTGTGATGTAGGGGATTTATGCTTCCTTTGTGTTTTGGCTTGGATGTTGCCGAATTCTTTCCAAAATGGTTGTTAACGCTTTGGGTTTGAGTTGTTGTGTGTACACTTGGGCTTGATAGCTAAGTGTTTTTGTGTGAGGGCAAGACCCTCTTAAGAAAGGAACCAATTGTGGTTTGGTAAGGTTTTCGATCCTAGCTTGGGCTAGGTGTCGAACCTTAGTGGTATAAGGGTGGTTTGTGATGGAGGTTGATGATGTATGGGTTTAACCTTTACTAAGAGTAGCGATGGGTGGAAGTGAGGTTGACGGTAGATCGGTGATAATTGCCCTGCCGTGAGCGATTGTCTTCACTAGTTGTTTTTGGGTTTGAGTCTTGCCTTGGAAAGGATGGAATAAAATGTTAGTATGATCGTGTATCGGAAGGGCTAGTGTGCCTTAATGAGTTATTCCCCTCGATGGAAACTTTCGGGAATGAAGAGAGGTCGTTAAAGGAATTGTGACTTCCTTTGACTTTGTCATGTTGAGTTTATTGCAGGTGTAGTCGTAGGTTGTGATAGAAGGGTGAGGTGTTTGTCGTGAGGATTCGAGCGTTTTGGGTTGTTGAAGCCCTTCGAGGTTGAAACGCAGATTCTGTTTGGGATTTGAATTGAAAGTTGAACTGTGAGCGGTTGCCCTTAGTTGAGCTAGATCAACACTTTTTCTTTAAGTGTTTGTTTTGGGAACTTCGCTTGTCGTTTGTTTCGGTTCTAGTCGTTGTCTGCGAATGTTTTGTGCTTTGCAGAGAAGCCTTTTGTCCCTTGGGGACTTTGTTGTTGTTTTTGGCGTCCTTCGGATTCGAGGTCGAATCCTGTTGAAGGGGGGAAGAATGTGACACTATGGTTTGGTGTGACGTTATAGAAGGTGAAACTAGAGAATAAAACCTTTCGGCTTAGGGTTTTCTCGCGTTTTTGGGCCGGTTGAAGTGTTTTGTCGCCACGGAGTGTCGTAACCTTATTCAATGTGATGATAAGGTTAATAACATTATGAGATGTGGAATTAAGGTTAAAACTATACGATATGGAGGTTAATAGCTTTTCCGGGGCGTTTCCGGGCTGTTTCCGGGGTTTTGGGCCTTCCCGGGGGAGTTTGGGCCTTGGTGGGCTTTGGTGGGATGGAGTAGGTCTCCATAACGGACTAGGATTGGGTGTGGAGGCTGGTAAAAGGGCTCCCCACCAGCCTTTTGGGCGTGCTCCCCCTGCCCTTGGGCGCCCCCACCTCCCCCTCCTAAGCCCTAGCCGCCACCCCCTCTCCCTCTCCCTCTTGTGCGCCTCCACCTCCCCCTTTGCCCCATTGCTCCCCACCTCTCCACCACCTCTCCTCCACCCCCTTGCTGCCCTAGGGTGGTCTCCACACCTCTGCACCTTGTGGATCCATCCGTTGGAGCGAGGAGCGAGGAGCGTGGAGCGAGGAGCGAGGAGCGTGGAGCGAGGAGCGATCCGCGAGGAGATCTATTGGAGATTCGTTCGTTGGGCAAAGGTATGATCATGGGGATCCTTGGAATTGATCTAGGTACTGTTCTTAGGGTGATTATCAAGTTTTTAGATCAATTGGTGGTGCTGGATTGGAGTTCTTTGGGTTAGATCTAGACGTTGCCACGTTTCTGTTTTCGGGCAGATTGAGCAGTCGGGCTAGGGTTCGAGTTTTTGTCGATTTAGAATCCGAATCTGTCCGTACGGACTTAAAAGAAGTTGTAGATAATTTAATTATATTTCCGTGGACATAAAGCACGTTAAAATCTGATCAGCCGTTTGAAAGTTATGGCCATTTTACCGAGCGTGTTAAAATCTGTGACGCGATTGGAACAGATCTCGGTAATCTGTAGATTAGACGACTTTAGAGTCCGAATCAGTCTTTCCATATACCTAGAGAAAGTTGGGAAATTTCCTAAACTACGCGAGGGTGAACTCGTTTAATTCATTCGGAGTCCCAGAACTCAAGTTATGCCTTTTGCAAGGCTGCTGTCCCGACGGGACAGAACCTCTGTTTTAGGTTTTGCGAGTAGGGAGCAATGTCGGGTTAGATGGGGGTTTGCGTACTGTTTTGTGGTTATGATTGTGATTGTGTGATACCCCTGTGCAGGAGGTGTGACCCATGAGTGCCTTCTACTTCCCGCCAATCCGTTGCACGTGGTTGAGGCAAGTGTGTTGTGATGGATAGCGAGTTGTAGGTTGCATGTTGAGATTAGATGGAATTGTTTACATGATATATGTCCACTTGACATGTGTTAATGATTGCTATGATATGATGAGCATGTTTAAGATGTTATGACGCCATGTGTTAAAATATGAGTTTTATATGATGTTGGCATGCTTGCATACATGACATGTTACATGGCCAGGCGGTGAAAGTCATTAACTAATCCGGGAAGGTCGGTGAGAAAGTTATGACTAATCCGGAGAGCCAATAGAGTAAGTCCTACATCGTGATTCCATCTACCGTGGGTTGTGGAAGCGAGGAGTAGGTGTAACACCCCAAAATTTTGCTTTTCTTAAATTCATGTGTGATTTGGCACTTTGGTGAATTTTTGGAATTTTCTGGAATTTATTTGGATTTATTTGGAATTTATTTGAATTTATTCCATTTTAAAATAACTAAAGAATTTAATTTTGCAAATAAAGTTTTGTTGGAAATATTTTATTTGAGTCCCAAATGCCCTAAAATATTTTCCAGAATTTTTCTGGAATTTTTTCTGAGTATTTTGCTATTTTTAATGAATTAATTGAATTTCTGGGAATTATTTTAATTATTAAATCGCTGGAAATGCGAGTGGGTTTGTACTGTTCATCCGACCGGACCCGAGTCCGAGTCCGACTCGAGTCCGACCCAAGCCACGCGGTCGAGCCGAACCCACTCGGCCGAACCCTAGCCACGTGACCGTTGGATCGAGATCCAACGGCCGTAACGGCGCCACGTCACGCGAGCCCGATCCGACCGGATCCGGGTCGGACCCGTTCGCGCCAAGCCATCGTGGCCGTTGATCACGCCACGTGGACGGTCCGGGGTCATCGTCCCCGATCCGGAGACCTCGCCGCGGCCGTTGCCCTCCGCCGCCGCGTCGGACTCGGATTCCGCGCTATAAAAGCCGTGGACCCCCTCCCGAGGACCGTCGTGTGACGCCGCGCCCGTTGCCCTAACCCACGCCTGCAGTGAAACCCTAGCGCCGCCGCAATTCCTCGCCGTAGTTAAACGGCCGCCCGTGTGTTCTTCGTTCTTGTTGCAAACCCGGTAGCGCTCGTCGCCTCCGTGGTCGATCCGCAACTCCGCGACGAAGCGAACTGGCGCGTACTTCATCTCGCCGGAGGCCTCGGAAACGCCCGGCGTGGAAGGTCGCCGTCCTTGTCTCCGTGCTTTGAGCCCCGCCCGCGCCGCCATCAACCGCGCGAAGCTTACGGGACCGTCCGATCCCGATCGAGCAGCGGCGGTGAGCCCACGTTCTCCCCAAACCCTAGAATCCAGTTAGATCTGGACCGTTGGATCAAGATCCAGCGGCCCACGATCGACCACGCGTCGCCGTCTTGTGGATAGCGTTACGGGTTAGGATCGTTTCAACCGTTGGATCAAGATCCAGCGGCTCGGATTGACCGCGTTCACCCCAAGCGCGTGAAGCATAGATCAATGCGGGCCGTTGATTTTCAAATCAACGGCCGAGATTGTGCCACGTATACCCAAGCCACGCCACGCGCGCGTGAGCGCGTGTCTCTGACACGCGGGGCCCGCGTGTCAGCGGGACAACCGAACCGCACCATGACGTCACCGCTGACGTCACGGTGGGGCCCGCATGTCAGCGAGTTGGACCACACGGGTTAATTGCGTGCGTGACACTGACATGTGGGGCCCACATGTCAGTGACACAAGGAGCCGTGGACCGAGTCCACGGTGGACCGAGTCCACGGTGGACCGAGCCAAGCCGTGGGCTGAGCCCATGGACCGGCTGACGTCAGCCGCCCAATCAGAGGCTGACCCGTGTCCAGGCTGACGCAATAATTAATTTCCGAAAAAGAAAATGATTTATTAATTCGAAATAATGATTTCAGATTTTGTTTCAAACTTCAAATGCTTATAACTTTTGCGTTTCAACTCCGATTTGAGTGATTCAAATTTCTAAATTTGTATAAAATTGAGACCTACCTAAATATGAATTTTATTTAATTTTTGGACTAAAGTTTTTCTCTGTAAAATTATTTAATTGATTATTTAAACTTTAAATAATCATAACTTTTGCATTTTAACTCCAAATTTGACGATTCTAGTTTCTAAAAATTTATAAAATTATATTCTCTCTGTTTATGGATTTTATTTGGATGTTTGGATACTTTTTACCTATTGTTTATTCGTGTATTTGCTATTTGCACGCTTTACGAGTAGACGTTGAAGTGCCGGAAGGATTCGAAGGAGAAGTATTGACTCAGAATCCAACTCAAGACCAAGAACAAGTACTTTTTGATGGCAAGTTGTGCTTTGACCATGTTGATCCTATTTTGAAACTTATTTTGATTTAACCTATTGCATGCTAGTTCAATTAGAAAATACTTTATTTAAATATGGGGGATATGATAAAGACCAATTTGCTGTATGACACCTTGATTATTTAAATATGTGCCATGACCCTTGTCACCCTAGTTGTGGATTACTAGTTGGACATTATTAAATCGCCAACATGGGTTTTAGACCGTTGTAGTATACTGCTTAGACCTGCTACGTGCTCATGACATGATTTTGGACAATCAAATGTTAATATGGATTTAATGATATATTGAACCTGTTTTGGAAAGGTATCATGTGATGTTGATGGCACGTGGTGCATGGTAATCAACGGGGTTTGATAAATAGTTTTTCGGCCAGGGGCATGTGGCAAGAATAATCAGGTGGGCCGGTTGTGGCATTGGGGATGTTGGTTTGGTTCTTGGGTAGTCTTGCCCTGGTCACCCTAAGGACTTCACCTTGCAAGCCTTTGAACTGGGTCTAACGTGTAACCACATGTCTGTAATGGGACGGACCTAGTTGATTAAGTTGCTAATAACGTACCTGTGGGACCTCAGGAGGTCAACTACACCCTTTGTGTAAGTTTCACGGGAGCGCATCTGGGTGAGGCCAGGTACCCATCTAACGGTTGATTGGCCTAAACTTCGCCTTAGCTAAGGGAAGGGTTAGTGTGCAATAACCGGGGAGGCTCACTTGTATTGTTAGAAGTTTTCGAAAGACTTTGTTACGGGAACTCGCCTTTGTGGTGTTTGACTGTATCTTGTGGGTAAAGTGCATAACCTCTGCAGAGTGTAGAATCTATTCGAATAGCCGTGTCCGCGGTATTGGACATCGCTCGGGAATTACAGTCAAGGGTTAGATTTTCACAAAAATAACTTGGATTTGAAAGGTTGGGTTTGGTTAAATAATGATGTTGATGGAATCATCGAGTACATCCTCCTGGGCGACAACAAATCGTGCCAACTGTGTAACCATGGCATCCTCATCCTGAATCGCCTTCGGGTCAAGAAGGTTATTGCTGCGGGGGTGATAACGGAACACCGTGCCCTCCAACTCTCTAGCGTAGATACGGGTAATGTGCCGCATTGCTCGTCGTGATACTTCTTGGATACCCATCTGCATTGTAGATCTCCTGGCGGTCTGATGTATCGGCGATTGCCAGGCCCTTCTTCCTAGCAGGTACCTCAATCTTCACGTCACAAGCCTTGATCAATCCCGCTTGTCTTATCACTTCCACTTGGTATTGCGGCTTCTCAAAATCCCCGAGAGTTTGTAGCATATGCCAAAGTTCTGCAGCGTGACCAACCCCCAGATCAACGTAGTTGAACTCTCCCTCCATTTGGTCACAAGAGTGCTCACGTAAGAACTCGAAATTTTCAAATCGTGACAAGGTAAGGAAAAATTCAGCAAGAGACAAGAAAAGAGAGAAGGGGATAAGTCGAGATGTCATTTCTTGTCTTGACAAACTTTTAGCTTTAGAAAATAGGTTTTATCCTCACTACGACCATTCTAGCTTAGGGTTGAGCCTCACGATCGGTATGGCTCACGATTCCACCTCTGTCGGGACCCGAATTTGCAAATCCGGACCCTCTGTGTATTCAACACTAGTCCAGGAACGCGCTAGTGCACACAGTCTTAACATCGGTAAATATCACAATCATACCATTCGATACTAATAAAGTACTTTATTTAAATAACCAACTGGTTACTCGACCTTATGGTCAAGTCACAAATGTACGCCTCGCAGGGCAAAACTTATTAAGAGAGAAAATAGTAGCAGCGGAAAATAAGATAACCCATTGGCGCCATCCAGTATACCACAGTAACTGGGGCTCGCTCCCTAAGTAGACGGTTCCTCTTGGAGCTCCTCCTCCAAAGCTGGTGTAATCTCCTCTTCAACTGGTGTTGTATGGTGGCAAGGGTGAGTACTTTGTACTCAGCAAGTCATGCACAGAATGCAAGCTAATATACTATATGCATGGCTTGGTACAAAGGAATAGCTCAAGGTATATTTGCAGTAAACAGCATTTGACAAGTAATATAAGTAGATTCGAAAGCAGTAGAAATAAGTAAAGCGTAGATAACCTTTCAAGAAGTTTAATAAACATCTTTCCCATCCTAATCCACATTTCCAACATCATTATTAATCCAACCCAACCTTTCAAGTCCAAGTTATTTTTGAGAAAATCTAACCCTTGACTGTAATTCCCGAGCGATGTCCAATACCGCGGACATGGCTATTTGAATAGATTCTACACTCTGTAGAGGTTATGCACTTTACCCACAAGATACAGTCAAATACCACAAAGGCGAGTTCCCGTAACAAAGTCTTTCGGAAACTTCTAACAATACCAGTGGTCCTCCCCGGTTATTGCACACTAACCCTTCCCTTAGCTAAGGCGAAGTCTAGGCCAATCAACCGTTAGATGGGTACCTGGCCTCAGCCCCGGTACGCTCCCCCGTACAACTTACACAAAGGGTGTAGTTGACCTCCTGAGGTCCCACAGTGCGTTATTAGCAACTGAGTCAACTAGGTCCGTCCCATTACGGACATGTGGTTGCACGTTAGACCCAGTTCAAAGGCTTGCAAGGTTAAGTCCTTAGGGTGACCAGGGCAAGACTACCCGAAGAACCAAATCAACATCCCCAATGCCACAACCTGCCCACCTGATTACTCTTGCCACATGCCCGGTCGAAAACTATTTATCAAACCCCGCTTGATTACCATGCACCACGTGCCATCAACATCACATGATACCTTTCCAAAACAGGTTCAATATATCATTAAGTCAATATTAGCATTTGATTGTCCAAAATCATGTCATGAGCACGTAGCGAGTCTAAGCGTTATACTACAACGGTCTAAAACCCATGTTGGCAACTTAATAATGTCCAACTAGTAAACCACAACTAGGGTGACAAGGGTCATGGCACATACTTAGATAATCAAGGTGTCATCTGACAAATTGGTACTTATCTAATCCCCCATTTTTAAATAAAGTATTTTTCTATTTGAACTTAGCATGCAGTAGGTTAAATCAAAATAGATTTCAAAATAGGATCAACACGGTCAAAGCACAACTTGCCTTCAAAAAGTACTTGTTCTTGGTCTTGACTTGGATCCTGAGTTAATACTTCTCCTTCGAATCCTTCCGGCACTTCAACGTCTACTCGTAAAGCGTGCAAATAGCAAATACACGAATAAACAATAGGCAAAAAGTGTCCAAACATCCAAATAAAATCCATAAATAGAGAGAACATAATTTTATGAATTTTTAGAAACTGGAATCGTCAAATTTGGAGTTAAAATGAAAAAGTTATGATTATTTAAAGTTTAAATAATCAATTAAATAATTTTACGGAGAAAAACTTTAGTCCAAAAATTAAATAAAATTCATATTTAGGTAGATCTCAATTTTATACAAATTTAGAAATTTGAATCACTCAAATCGGAGTTGAAACGCAAAAGTTATAAGCGTTTGAAGTTTTGAAATTCAAATCAATTATTAAACCGAATTATTAAATCATTTTCTTTTTCGGAAAATCATTTATTGCGTCAGCAGGGACACGTGGACCAATCGGGTGACGACGCGTGGCCTCGGGTCCACGGACCCGGCGCACGGTCTCGGCTCGGTCCACCGTGGGCTTGGCCCACTCACGATCGGCCGACAAGTGGGCCTCGACACGCGGGCCGCGTGTCGGCGTCCTACGCACGCTGCCAGCGTGGCGCCGACCGCGACGGTCAGCCTTCCCGGACCGCGTGGCGCCAATCTCGGCCGTTGATTTGGAAATCAACGGCCCGGATTAGATCTGGCTAACGCGCTTGGAAAACAACTCCATTGATCTGGACCGTTCGATCTTGATCGGACGGTCAAGATCAATCTACCGCTATGAACGTGGTTCAATCTAAGCCGTTGGATCTAGATCTAACGGTTGAGATTAGACCTGGAGATCAACACGTGATTCTTTACCGTGGGTGACGTGGGCGAATGCGGGACCGTGCGATGAAGATCCGACGGTGGAGAAGCTTCGCGTTGCTGCGATGTCCACGGCGGAGCTCGTGGCCGGCGTTGAGAACGAAGACCACACCGACGGTGTTTGCACGCTCGGCCGAAGTGGGTGGTCTCTTGGTGCGTCTCGGCGAGGATTCGGATCTAGGCTCCTTCTCGCGGAAGACGACGGACGGCGGCGAAAAGCAAGAAATCATGGCGGACACCTCCTCCAACTACGGCCGAGCTCGCGGTGGCCGACGGCGGCTTGAGCGGCGTGGGTTGGAGCTACGGGTGCGCCAATGAAAGCAGCGATCCCGACACGGGTGGCGGGCAATAAATAGGGCCCTCGGCGTCAGGTAACGCGCGGAATCCGAGGTCCTCTCCTTCCGCGCGGCGAGTCCGTGGCGACCGCAGTTAGGAGTGACGTGGCAGCGCATAACCGTTGGATCGAGATCCAACGGTCGCGAAGTTTGGGTCGGGTCGGACTCGGGCGGCCGGGCTGGCTCGGTCGGGCTCGGTGGCGTGGCTCAATCGTGGCCGTTGGATCAAGATCCAAGCGATCACGCGTTAGGGTTCCGAATGAAGGGTTCGACCGACCACGGGCGCGGTCGGGCTCGGTCGGACTCGAACTCGAGTCGACTCGGGCTCGATCGGATGAAACGATGCTTGACCCAACTCGAATTTCCAGCGATTTAATATTTAAAATAATTCCCAGTAATTCATTTAATTCATTAAAAATAGCAAAATACTCAGAAAAATTCCAGAAAAATTCTGCAAAATATTTTGGATCATTTTGGACTCAAATAAAATATTTCCAACAAAATTTTATTTGCAAAATTAAATTCTTTAATTATTTCAAAATGGAATAAATTCAAATAAATTCCAAATAAATCCAAATAAATTCCAGAAAATTCCAAAAATTCACCAAAGTGCCAAATCACACATGAATTTAAGAAAAGCAAAATTTTGGGGTGTTACAAACCTCCCCCCTTAATAGAATCTCGTCCCCGAGATTGGGGCTTACTCTGAGAATAGGTTTGGAAACTCTTTCTTGGATCCTCTTCAGCTCCCAAGTCGCTTCGCTCTCTGCATGGTTGCTCCTTTGAATTCTCTGAAACGGGTTGACTTGTTTCTAGTTTCTCGATCCATGGTGTCTAAAATCTTCACGGGATGCTCCTTGTAAGTCAAATCTTCTTGCAACTCAATTGACTCTAGCGGTGTCTGTTCCTCAGGTACTCGGAGACACTTCTTCAACTGGGACACGTGGAATACGTCATGCACTCCTGCTACTTGTTGTGGCAACTCCGGTGATAAGCAACTTCGCCTCTGCGGCTCAAAATCTTAAATGGTCCAACATAACGGGGTGCGAGTTTCCCTTTGGCATGGAACCTCTTAACTCCCCTGAGAGGCGTGACTCTGAGATACACGAAATCTTCTGGTTCGAAATTCAGGTCTCGGCGACGGTTGTCGACATAACTCTTACATGCGTGATTGGGCTATTTTCAACCTTTCCTTAATCATGGCAATCTGCTCTTGACCTCTTGAAGAATATCAGGCCCGAAGACACGGCGCTCGCCGGTCTCATTCCAATTCAATGGCGTCCGAAGCGGGTCGACCATACTGATGCCTCAAAGGTGACATCGTAAACTAGCCTCGATAACTATTGTTGTAATCGAACTCGGCATACGGCAAACTCTTATCCCAAGAGGTAGCATAAGCTAATGCACAAGCTCTTAACATATCCTCCGGAATCTGGTTGACTCTTTCGGTCGGCCATCCGTGCATGGATGATAAGGCATCTTGAAGTTCAAAGCGGGTTCCCATTGCTTCATGCAACTTATTCCAAAACCTTGAGGTAAATTGGGTACCTCTGTCGATCTGATCCTCTTTGGCACACCGTGCAAGCAGACGATCCTGATCATGTACAATTCTGCCAATTTATCCCGAGTAAGTGGTCTTTACGGGATAAAATGGGCTACTTTGGTCAAGCGATCCACTATAACCCATATGGAGTCATAACCTCCTTGAGTCTTAGGCAAACCGGTAATGAAATCCATCCCGATTTCCTCCCACTTCCACTCAGGTATTTTCGGTCATTGTAGCAATCCTGCCGGTCTACGATGCATTGCCTTGACTCTTTGGCATACGTCGCACAATGCAACATGCTCGGCAACTTCACGCTTCATGCTCGGCCACGAACCTTTCCTTCAAATCCTGGTACATTTTGGCGCTCCAGGATGAATTGAGTACTTGAGTCATGGGCTTCTTCCAAAATCAGTTGCTTTAACTCCTTCTTGTTAGGCACACAAATGCGATCCTTCATCCACAACGTGCCTTGCTCATCCAACTTGAAGTCCTCTGCCTTGCCTTCCTCCTTGATGGACTTAATCCTGCGGATCTTGTCATCATCTTTCTGTCCTTCTCGGATCTGGTCCTCTAGAGTAGGTTTTACTTCTAATGCGGCCAAGAATCCGCTAGGTACAACCTCAATCTTCATCTTTTGGAAATCCTCACATAACTCATCCTGACTTGTGGCTAGCAACGTACTCACGGTATGGCTTTTCCGACTCAGAGCATCGGCTACTACGTTGGCCTTCCCGGGATGGTAATTGTAACACCCCAAAATTTTGCTTTTCTTGAATTCATGTGTGATTTGGCACTTTGGTGAATTTTTGGAATTTTCTGGAATTTATTTGGATTTATTTGGAATTTATTTGAATTGATCCCATTTTGAAATAATTAAAGAATTTAATTTTTGCAAATAAAATTTTGTTGGAAATATTTTATTTGAGTCCAAAATGTTCCAAAATATTTTCGTAATTTTTCCGAATTTTTCTGAGTCATTTGCTATTTTTAATGAATTAAATGAATTCTTGGGAATTATTTTAAATATTAAATCATTTGGAAAATCAAACCGAAGTCGATTCTTGTTCATCCGACGAGCCCGAAGTCAGACTCGAGTTCGAGTCCGACCGAGCCGATTGACTCGACCGAACCCACTCCTAACCCCAATCGATCCGGCCAGTCGGATCAAGATCCAGCGGTCGAATTGGCCGTCTGCGGTTCGGCCGAAACCGGATCGGGTCGATCGCGCCGCGCGATCGTGACCGTCGATCGCGCCACGTGGACGGATCTCCGTCGTCGTCCCCGCCGAGTCCGAGCCCGACACCGCCGCCACGCCCGCAGCCGTCAAGCACTAGGTCTCCGTTTTACGCACGGCCGCCGAGGTTATTTAATGGCCAGCTCACACCCCGAGATCGCCTTGACCTAGCGCACCGTAACCTGAACAACGTCGCTGAGCGCCCGCCCGTTGGGCGCAATCGCTCGCCGGGAGTTGTCTCTTCCCTCGCCATGTTCCCTGGATTGCGGCCATCTCCGTCGTCCTCGCGCCCGTTGTGTCGAAGCCGGACTCCTCGCGTCGGCGCACCGAGCTACCTCTCACTTCGCCGGAAGGGTCCCGCAACGCCGTAGCCGTGGTCATCGTCTCCGGCTCGTCAAGCCGGTATGCGCGTAGTAGGCCATCGCCGGACTTCAAGCTTCTCAACCGTCGGATCTTCATCCAAGGGCCCGAGATACGCCACGTCATCTCACGGTGAGATCCGTTCCAAATCCTAGATCCAATCTCCACCGTTGGATCTAGATCCAACGATCCGAAATCAATGTGTTAACCCAAGCGCGTCAACACTAGATCTAATCCGCGCCGTTGAATTTCAAACCAACGGCGGGATTGCGCCACGCGTGTCGGGAAGATGGACCGGCAGCGGTCGGCCGTCTGGCGTGTGGCGCGTGTCCACGACACGGGCCCCGCATGTCGAGAGGGCCCACACGTCGGCGCGTTTGCGTGAGACCACTTAGCGGCAGGTGGGTCCCACCTGTCGACCTCACCCGAAGCCGTGGGCCGGGTCCGCGTGGACCAAACCGCGCCGTGGGTGAGCCCATGAGCGGTGGCGTCGACCAGCCAATCAGGAGCTGACACGTGTCCATGCTGACGCAATAATTAATTTCCGAAAAAGAAAATGATTTATTAATTCGAAATATTGATTCAAATTTAGATTCAAATTTCAAACGCTTATAACTTTTGCGTTTCAACTCCGATTTGAGTGATTCAAATTTCTAAATTTGTATAAAAATGAGATCTACCTAAATATAAATTTTATTTAATTTTTGGACTAAAGTTTTTCTCTGTAATATTATTTAATTGATTATTTAAACTTTAATAAATCATAACTTTTGCATTTTAACTCCGATTTGAACGATTCCAGTTCCTAAAAATCCAGAAAATTATGTTCTCTCTGTTTATGGATTTTATTTGGAGTTTTGGGATGTTTTTGCCTATTGTTTATTTGTGTATTGCTATTTGCACGCTTTACGAGTAGACGTTGAAGTCTTGGGAAGGATTCGAAGGAGAACTGTTGACTCAGGATCCAACTCAAGACCAAGAACAAGTACTCTTTGAAGGCAAGTTGTGCTTTGACCATGTTGATCCTATTTCGAAATCTATTTTGATTTAAACTATTGCATGCTAGTTCAATTAGAAAAATACTTGGTTTAAACATGGGGGTTAGATAAGTACCAATTTGTTTGTATGACACCTTGATTATTTAAGTATGTGCCATGACCCTTGTCACCCTAGTTGTGGTTTACTAGTTGGACATTATTAAATTGCCAACATGGGTTTAGACCGTTGTAGTATCTTGCTTAGACACCTTTCGTGCTCATAACATGATTTTGGACAATCAAATGTTAATATTGACTTAATGATATATTGAACCTGTTTTGGAAAAGTATCATGTGATGTTGATGGCACGTGGAGCATGGTAATCAAGCTGGGGTTTGATAAACGATTTTCGGCCAGGGGCATGTGGCAAGAGTAATCAGTGGGCCGATTGTGGCATTGGGAGTGTTGATTTGGTTCTTGGGTAGTCTTGCCCTGGTCACTCTAAGGACTTAACCTTGCAAGCCTTTGAACTGGTCATACTTGCAACCACATGGGTGGAATGGGACGGCCCTAGTTGACTAAGTCGCTAAGGACTCACTTGTGGAGCCTCAGGGTGTCAATTACACCGTTTGTGTGATTGTGCGGGGGCGTATCGTGGGCGTGGCCGAGATACCCATCTAACGGTGTGTTGGTCCCATACTTCGCCTTGGCTAAGGGAAGGGATGGTGTAGAGCACTGACAGGAGAGGACCACCTGTGTTGTTTGAGGCTTCGAAAGGCTTTATTCTGAGGAACTCGCCTTTGTGGTGTTTATTTGTATCTTGTGGGTAAAGTGCATAACCTCTGCAGAGTGTAGAATCTATTTAAATAGCCGAGTCCATGATCGACAATGCTCGGGAATTACAGTCAAGGGTTAGATTTTCTCAAAAATAACTTTGGTTTGAAAGGAGGGTTGGTTTAGTAATGAAGATGATGGAAATGTGGTTTAGGATGGGGAAAATGTTTATTAAACTTTTTGAAAAGTTATTTATGCTTTACTTGTTTTCTTTGCTTTGAATCTATTTATGATACTTGTCAAATCTTGTTTCTTTGCAAATATACCTTAAGCTATTCCTTTGTACCAAGCCATGCATATAGTATATTAGCTTGCATTCTGTGCATGACTTGCTGAGTACCAAGTACTCACCCTTGCCTCAACACAATACCAGTTGAAGAGGAGACTACACCAGCTTTGGAGGAGGAACTCCAAGAAGATCCGTCTACTTAGGGATGCGAGCCGGTCGATTGCTGTGGTATCTTGGATGGCGCCACGAAGTTATTTGATTTTCGCTGCTATTATTTCTCTTTTAATAAGTTTAGCCTTGCGAGGCATACATTTGTAACTTGACCATAAGGTCGAGTAACTTGATTTAGTTATTTAAATAAAGTACTTTGATAATATCGAATGGTATGATTGTGATATTTACCAATGTTAAGACTGTGTGCACTAAGCGCGTTCTGGACTAGTGCAGAATACACAGAGGGTCCGGATTTGCAAATTCGGGGTCCCGGCAGAGGTGGTATCGAGCCATACTTGACGTAGGCTCAACCCTAGCTAGAATGGTCGTAGTGAGGATAAAACCTATTTTCTAAAGCTAAAAAAATTGTCAAGATAAGAAATGACATCTCGACTTATCCCCTTCTCTCTTTTCTTGTCTCTTGCTGAAATTTTCCCTTACCTTGTCACAATTTAAAAATTCCGAGTTCTTACGTAAAGCACTCTTGTGACAGATGGTGGGAAGCTCAAGAGTATGTGGCACACCTTCTCTGAAGGATTGACGAGTTGGAGATGACCTTGTGCGGACCGGACCCAGGCGATTTCGAGCTACGAGCCGGATCCGGAGGAGTCGATCTCGATGAGGACACCGCTTCTTCGACTACCATAGAGGACACGATTCTTTGGACATGGCGATCGTTTAGCGCCTATGCCCACGGCACCCGTACCCAGGCCGGAGGTTTTCTCGATGAGTGAGCATAGGTTCTATAGTGAGACTCCTTCGCCGAGTCGCGTCATAGAAGAAAGAGTCACCCTTTAGGCGTTAGACTCGGTGTTAGTTCGATTTGGATTTTCATTGCTTCTTTGAGTGTGCGATATGTGTTGCAAGGCCCTTAGGCATTGTAAGCAGCCATACCAAGTTATTAATAATAAAGTTGGACCTTAAAGTTACACCTTTCGCCCGCATAAGTTCCATATTACTTGTCTATTCTTGCTTCCCTCTCATCTCTAAACCTAGAGCAAATCGGCAGATGGTGAACACCCGTGGAAACTTCGGAAGCAATGGGAGTGGTTCTCGCCCGTGAAAACCCCAATGATGGAGCACCAAAGACCGCCACCGGATGTGCAGAATTTGGAGCTTTTCTTGCTGCCCAGTCTAAGTTGATGCATTCTATGATGCAACTAATGCAACACGTCACCGCTCAGGCCACTGCTAATCAAGTTAATCGGGGACCACGCCCGAATACAAGGTCACGTGAGTTCATGAGAACTCACCCACCCACTTTCTCTGGGAATGCCAATCCATTAGAGGCCGATGATTGGTTAAGATCAATTGAGAGGAAGCTACACATAGCTCAATGCATAGGGAATGAGAAGGTACTCTCGCTTCTCATCACCTGGAAGGAACAAATTACCGAATGGTGGGAGAACTTACGTGCCCGCAGAGAACCCTCAAGATATCACTTGGGAAGAGTTCACCATGCATTCCGGCGATATCACGTCTGGAAGGGATCATGGACCTTAAGAAGGAGGAGTTCAGAGCATCAAACAAGGTAATCAGCCCGGTGGCGACTACGAACAAGTTCACCACAGCTAGCACGCTACGCACCTAAGGATGTAGCGACGGATAAATCCAGACAGTCTCGTTTTATGAAGGGACTTAACTCAGGATTGCAAGTAGGGTTGATCACCCACACCTTTCCAGATTTCCAAGAGTTGGTGAACAAGGCGCTTATTCTTGAGGACAAGCGCAAGAGGCCGGATGAGAACAGAAGCGCAGGATGCAACAAAGAAGGATCACGCCCGAGGAACGCCAGTCGCTGAGAGTTGCACCAAATCAATTCTTGATTCCAACCACGAGAATGCAACAAGGACACCATCCCGGCACCAAGACCATCAATCGTAACTACGGACCCCGCCCCGCTAGAAACGCTACTCGAGCAATCGGCCAGGGAACCGTGAGACGCTGCTACAATCTGCAACGAGCCAGGACACTTTGCCAACAGATTGTCCAAAGAAGACACCAGGAGTGACCCGATTCGCTTCAACCTAGGAACCACCCAGCTAGGGCGCCCGGCACGAGAGCCACACCCTGCACCGTGGTGAGAGGCCGAGTCAACCATGTCACCGCAGATGCACCTGCGAAGAATGCTACGGACGTCATCTTGGGTAAGTTACTTGTTAACTCGATACACCTGCAGCTTTGTTTGACTCTGGAGCTTAGCATTCGTTTGTTTTCGCAAGGCTTTGCTACTAGAAATGATTTGAGGATTGCAAGACTTAGATGCATGCTTTTAGTTCAAACCCACAGTTCCGAACCCGAGCAAAGTAGGATGTTCGGGGTGAGAATACTAATAGATGGAATAGAGTTCCTAGCAAACCTTATAATTTTGGAGACCCGGACCTTAGACGTCATATTGGGAATGGATTGGTTATCCAAGCACAAGGCCGTATTGGATTGTGGACGGAGGACTATCTCGATTGAGAGCCCGTGTGGGAAGAAAGTAGAATTTCAAGCCCACTGCGATTAGAGATGGAGCGATTGATGGTTAACGGTACCAAGGCAATCAGCATAGAGGATATCCCAAGAGTGAATGAGTACCCGATGTTTTTCCGAAGATCTACGGTATGCCGCCAAACAGGACATAGAGTTTGTGATAGAGCTTGTGTCTGCAAAGACCGATAGCAAAGAGACCCTATCGGATGTCCACCGAGGAGTTGGTAGAAATGAAGAAACAGCTAGAAGAGTTAATGGAGAAATGATTTATCGGATCGAGTTTGTCGCCGTGGGGAGCACCAGTTTTGTTTGTCAAGAAGAAGGGCGGAGTTTCGGGATGTGCATTGACTACCGTGCACTCAACGAAGTCACGAGTGAAGAATAAGTATCCGCTACCCAGGATTGATGATTTGTTTGATCGGTTGAGAGGAGCGGAGTTTTCTCCAAGATTGATCTGAGATCGGGATACCATCGATTGAAGATCCGATCGAGAAGATATTCCAAGACTGCATTCTCGTCAAGATATGGACATTACGAGTTTCTGATTATGTCCTTTGGGGTGACGAATGCGCCCGGCTTATTTCATGAATATGATGAATAAGGTGTTCATGGAATATTTGGACAAGTTTGTCGTCGTGTTCATAGACGATATCCTAATCTACTCCAAGACAGAGGATGAACATGCCGAACACTTAAGGCGAGTTTTGGAAAAGTCGAGGAACAACAACTTTTCGCCAAGTTCGACAAGTGTGATTTTTGGAAGGACAAGGTGGAGTTTCTTGGACATGTAATGACCGCATGAAGGAGTCGCCATAGATCCAAGCAAAGTAGAAGCTGTGTTACATTGGGAGCAGAAGACCGTGACCCAGTTCGAGTTTCCTTGGAATGGCAGGATACTACCGCCGTTTCATCGAAGGCTTTTCGACAATTGCGAAACCTCTTACGAATCGCCGAAGAAGGAAAAGAAGTTTGCATGGACGCGGAATGTGAGAAAGGATTTCAGAGCTGAAGAAGCGATTGACATCAAGACCGGTGTTAGTTCTACCGGATGTTGCTCAAAGCTTCGATATCTATTGTGGCGCATCACGCCAAGGACTTGGATGTGTCTTGATGCAGGATGGAAAGGTAAATCGCTTATGCATCAAGGCGATTGAGGCCGCATGAGGAAAATTATCCGACACATGACTTAGAGTTAGGCTGCCGTAGTGCATGCTTTGAAGATATGGCGTCACTATCTCGATTGGAAAGCAGTGTGAAGTGTATACGGATCATAAGAGCCTTAAGTACATATTCACCCGATCGGATCTGAATATGAGGCGAGAGGAGATGGTTAGAGTTGATCAAGGACTATAATGTTGGGATCCATTACCATCCCGGGAAGGCCAACGTAGTAGCCGATGCCCTGAGTCGGAAAAGCCATACCGTGAGTACGTTGCTAGCCACAAGTCAGGATGAGTTATGTGAGGATTGTCAGAAAATGAAGATTGAGGTAGTACCTAGCGGATTCTTGGCCACATTAGGAGTAAAGCCTACCCTAGAGGATCAGATCCGAGAAGGACAGAAGGATGATGACAAGATCCGCAGGATTAAGTCCATCAAGGAGGAAGGCAAGGCAGAGGACTTCAAGTTGGATGAGCAAGGCACGTTGTGGATGAAGGATCGTATTTGTGTGCCTAACAAAAGGAGTTAAAGCAATCGATTACGGAAGAAGCTCATGACTCCAAGTACTCAATTCATCACTGGAAGCGCCAAGATGTATCAGATCTCAAGGAGAGATTACGGTGGCCGAGTATGAAACGTGAAGTTGCCGAGCATGTTGCATTGTGCGGCGTATGCCGAAGAGTCAAGGCAATGCATCGAGAGACCGGCGGGATTGCTACAACCACTAAAATACCTCGAGTGGAAGTGGGAGGAAATCGGAATGGATTTCATTACCGGTTTGTCAAGACTCAAGGAGGTTATGACTCCATATGGGTTATAGTGGATCGCTTGACTAAAGTAGCCCATTTTATCCCCGTGAAGACCACTTACTCGGGAGATAAATTAGCGTAATTGTACATGATCAGATTGTCTGCTTGCACGGAGTGCCAAAGAGGATTGTATCAGACGAGAGGAACCCAATTTACCTCAAGGTTCTGGAATAAGTTGCATGAAGCCATGGGAACCCGTTTGAACTTCAAGATCTGACTTATCATCCCACAGACGGATGGACAGGCCGAAAGAGTCAACCAGATCTGGAGGATATGTTGAGAGCTTGTGCATTAGCTTATGCTACTTCTTGGGATAAGAGTTTACCGTATGCCGAGTTCGATTACAACAATAGTTATCAGGCTAGTTTACGATGTCACCTTTTGAGGCCTTTGTATGGTCGACCCTGTCGGACGCCATTGAATTGGAATGAGACCGGCGAGCGCCGTGTCTTTGGGCCTGATATTCTTCAAGAGGCTGAAGAACAGATCGCCATGATTAGGGAAAGGTTGAAGACAGCCCAATCTCGAGAGAAGAGTTATGCTGACAATCGTCGCCGAGATTTGCGTTTTGAACTAGAAGACTTTGTATACCTCAGAGTTACGCCTCTCCGGGGAGTTAAGAGGTTCCATGCCAAAGGGAAACTCGCACCCCGTTATGTTGGACCATTTAAGGTTTTGAGCCGCAGAGGCGAAGTTGCTTATCAGCTGGAGTTGCCGCAGTCGTTGGCAGGAGTGCATGACGTATTCCATGTGTCTCAGTTGAAGAAGTGTCTCCGAGTTCCTGAGGAACAGACACCGCTAGAGTTAATTGAGTTGCAAGAGGACTTGACTTATAAGGAGCATCCCGTGAGGATTCTGGACACAATGGATCGAGAAACTAGAAATAAGTCAACCCGTTTCTGTAGAATTCAGTGGAGCAACCATGGAGAAAGCGAAGCGACTTGGGAGCGTGAAGAGGATTTGAGGAAGGAATTTCCAAACCTATTACTTTAGTAAGCCCTGAATCTCGGGGACGAGATTCTATTAAGGGGGGAGGTTTGTAACACCCCAAAATTTTGCTTTTCTTAAATTCATGTGTGATTTGGCACTTTGGTGAATTTTTGGAATTTTCTGGAATTTATTTGGATTTATTTGGAATTTATTTGAATTGATCCCATTTTGAAATAATTAAAGAATTTAATTTTTGCAAATAAAATTTTGTTGGAAATATTTTATTTGAGTCCAAAATGTTCCAAAATATTTTCCAGAATTTTTCTGGAATTTTTCTGAGTCATTTGCTATTTTTAATGAATTAAATGAATTACTGGGAATTATTTTAAATATTAAATCATTGAAAATCAAACCGAAGTCGGTTCTCGTTTCATCCGATCGAGCCCGAGTCGACTCGAAGTTCGAGTCCGACCGAGCCGCTTGACTCGACCGAACCCACTCCTAACCCCAATCGATCCCGACCGCCGGATCAAGATCCAACGGCCTGCACTGACCGTGCAGTTCGAGCCGAAACCGGATCGGGTCCGATCGCGCCAGCGATCGTGACCGTCGATCGCGCCACGTGGGCGGTTCTCGTCGTCGCCGCCCCCGCCGAGTCCGAGCCGGACTCCGCCGCCGCGCCGCCGTGAAGAACTAGGTCTCCGTTTTACGCACGGACGCCGAGGTTATTTAATGACCGCTCACACCCGAGGATCGCCTTGACCTAGCGCACCAGTAACCCTAGACAACGTCGCTGAGCCGCCGCCGTTGGGCGCAATCGCTCGCCGGAGTTGTCTCTTCCCTCCGCCAGCGGTTCCCTGATTGCGGCCATCTCCGTCGTCCTCCGCCGCCGCGTTGTGTCAGAATCGACTCCTCGCATCGAGGCGCACCGAGCTACCTCTCACTTCGGCGGAAGGGTCCCAGCGCCGTAGCCGTGGTCATCGTCTCGGCTCGTCAAGCCGGCGCCGTAGGCCATCGCCGACTTCAAGCTTCCTCGGTAGTCGGATCTTCATCCAAGGGCCCAGATTACGCCACGTCATCTCACGGTGAGATCCGTTCCAAATCCTAGATCCAATCTCCACCGTTGGATCTAGATCCAACGATCCGAACTCAATGCGTTAACCCAAACGCGTCAACACTAGAACTAATCCGCCCCGTTGAATTTCAAACCACCGCCCGACATAGCGCCACGTGTCGGGAAGAAGGACCGACGCCGTCACCGCCGACGCTGCAGTGTGGCGTGTCCTCGACACGCTGGCCCCGCATGTCGAGGGCCCACACGTCGGTAGCGTTTGCGTGAGACCACTTGTGACAGTGGGTCCCACCTGTCGACCTCACCCGAAGCTATGGACCGGTCCACCGTGGACCAAACCGCGCCGTGGGTGAGCCCATGAGCGGTGGCGTCGACCAGCCAATCAGGAGCCGACACGTGTCCATGCCGACGCAATAATTAATTTCCAAAAGAAAATGATTTATTAATTCGAAATATTGATTCAAATTTAGATTCAAATTTCAAACGCTTATAACTTTTATGCGTTTCAACTCCGATTTGAGTGATTCAAATTTCTAAATTTGTATAAAATGAGATCTACCTAAATATAAATTTTATTTAATTTTTGGACTAAATTTTTCTCTGTAATATTATTTAATTGATTATTTAAACTTTAATAAATCATAACTTTTGCATTTTAACTCCGATTTGAACGATTCCAGTTCCTAAAAATCCAGAAAATTATGTTCTCTCTGTTTATGGATTTTATTTGGAGTTTTGGGATGTTTTTGCCTATTGTTTATTTGTGTATTGCTATTTGCACGCTTTACGAGTAGACGTTGAAGTGCCGGAAGGATTCGAAGGAGAAGTGTTGACTCAGGATCCAACTCAAGACCAAGAACAAGTACTCTTTGAAGGCAAGTTGTGCTTTGACCATGTTGATCCTATTTCGAAATCTATTTTGATTTAAACTATTGCATGCTAGTTCAATTAGAAAAATACTTTGTTTAAACATGGGGGTTAGATAAGTACCAATTTGCTGTATGACACCTTGATTATTTAAGTATGTGTCATGACCCTTGTCACCCTAGTTGTGGTTTACTAGTTGGACATTATTAAATTGCCAACATGGGTTTAGACCGTTGTAGTATCTTTGCTTAGACTCAAGCTCGTGCTCATAACATGATTTTGGACAATCAAATGTTAATATTGACTTAATGATATATTGAACCTGTTTTGGAAAAGTATCATGTGATGTTGATGGCACGTGGTGCATGGTAATCAACTGGGGTTTGATAAACAGTTTTCGACCGGGGCATGTGGCAAGAGTAATCAGGTGGGCCAATTGTGGCATTGGGAGTGTTGATTTGGTTCTTCGGGTAGTCTTGCCCTGGTCACTCTAAGGACTTAACCTTGCAAGCCTTTGAACTGGGTCATACTTGCAACCACATGGCTGGAATGGGACGGCCCTAGTTGACTAAGTCGCTAAGGACTCACTTGTGGAGCCTCGGGTGTCAATTACACCGCTTGTGTGATTGTGCGGGGAGCGTATCGTGGTCGTGGCCGATACCCATCTAATCGGTGTGTTGGTCCCATACTTCGCCTTGGCTAAGGGAAGGGATGGTGTAGAGCACGAACCTGAGAGGACCACCTGTGTTGTTTGAGGCTTCCAAAGGCTTTGTTACTGAACTCGCCTTTGTGGTGTTTGACTGTATCTTGTGGGTAAAGTGCATAACCTCTGCAGAGTGTAGAATCTATTTAAATAGCCGAGTCCGCGGTACTGGACAATGCTCGGGAATTACAGTCAAGGGTTAGATTTTCTCAAAAATAACTTTGGTTTGAAAGGAGGGTTGGTTTAGTAATGAAGATGATGGAAATGTGGTTTAGGATGGGGAAAATGTTTATTAAACTTTTTGAAAAGTTATTTATGCTTTACTTGTTTTTACTGCTTTCGAATCTATTTATGATACTTGTCAAATGTCAAGCATCGTAAATATACCTTAAGCTATTCCTTTGTACCATGCCATGCATATAGTATATTAGCTTGCATTCAGTGCATGACTTGTCGAGTACCAAGTACTCACCCTTGCCTCAACACAATACCAGTTGAAGAGGAGACTACACGGCTTTGGAGGAGGAACTCCAAGAAGATCCGTCTACTTAGGGATGCGAGCCGATCAGTTGCCTGTGGTATCTTGGATGGCGCCACGAAGTTATTTGATTTTCCGCTGCTATTATTTCTCTTTTAATAAGTTTCGCCTTGCGAGGCATACATTTGTAACTTGACCATAAGGTCGAGTAACCAGTTTGGTTATTTAAATAAAGTACTTTGATAATATCGAATGGTATGATTGTGATATTTACCAATGTTAAGACTGTGTGCACTAGCGCGTTCCTGGACTAGTGCTGAATACACAGAGGGTCCGGATTTGCAAATTCGGGGTCCCGACCGTAATGGATTCCAACATTGTAGTCCTTGATTAACTCTAACCATCTCCTCTGCCTCATGTTCAGATCCGACTGGGTGAATATGTACTTAAGGCTCTTATGATCCGTATACACTTCACATCTGTTTCGAATCAGATAGTGACACCATATCTTCAAAGCATGCACTACGGCAGCTAACTCTAGGTCATGTGTCGGATAATTTTCCTCATGCGGCCTCAACTGCCTTGATGCATAAGCGACGACCTTTCCATTCTGCATCAGCACACATCCAAGTCATTGGCGCGATGCGTCACTATAAATATCAAAGCTTTGATTAACATCCGGTAGAACTAACACCGGTGCTGATGTCAATCGCTTCTTCAGCTCCTGAAATCCTTTCTCACATTCTGGCGTCCATGCAAACTTCTTTTCCTTCCTCAGCAATTGCGTAAGAGGTTTTGCAATTGTCGAAAAGCCTTCAATGAAACGGCGGTAGTATCCTGCCATTCCAAGGAAACTCCGAATCTGGGTCACGATCTTGGTCGCTCCCAATGTAACACAGCTTCTACCTTGTTTGGATCTACGGCGACTCCTTCTGCGGTCATTACATGTCCAAGAAACTCCACCTTGTCCTTCCAAAAATCACACTTGCTGAACTTGGCGAAGAGTTGCTGTTCCCTTAGCTTTTCCAAAACTCGCCTCAAGTGTTCGGCATGTTCATCCTCGGTCTTGGAGTAGATTAGGATATCATCTATGAACACGACGACAAACTTGTCCAAATATTCCATGAACACCTTATTCATCATATTCATGAAATATGCTGGCGCATTTGTCAGACCGAAGGACATAACTGTAAACTCGTAATGTCCATATCTTGACGAGAATGCAGTCTTCGGGATATCTTCTGATCGGACCTTCAACTGATGGTATCCCGATCTTAGATCAATCTTGGAGAAAACTCCGGCTCCTCTTAATTGGTCAAACAAATCATCAATCCTGGGTAGCGGATACTTATTCTTCACGGTGACTTCATTGAGTGCACGATAGTCGATGCACATCCTGAAACTCCCGTCCTTTTTCTTGACGAACAGAACTGGTGCTCCCCACGGCGACGAACTCGGTCTGATAAATCCTTTCTCCATTAATTCTTCTAGCTGTTTCTTCATCTCTACCAACTCCTCGGTAGACATCCGATAGGGTCTCTTTGCTATTGGTGCTGTACCAGGTACAAGCTCTATCACAAACTCTATGTCCCTGTCTGGCGGCATACCAGGTAGATCTTCAGAAAAACATCACAGGTACTCATTCACTACTGAGACATCCTCTATGCAGATTGCCTTGGTACTGTTAACCATCAACTGTCCATCTCTAACGGCAGTGGCTTGAAATTCCACTTTCTTCCCACACGGGCTCTCAACTGAGATAGTCCTTCATCCACAATCCAATACGGCCTTGTGCTTGGATAACCAATCCATTCCCAATATGACGTCTAAGGTCTGGGTTTCCAAAATAATAAGGTTTGCTAGGAACTCTATTCCATCTATTAGTATTCTCACCCCGGAACATCCTACTTTCGTTCGGAGTTCGGAACCAGGGGTTTGAACTAAAAGCATGCATCTAAGTCTTGCAATCCCCAAATCATTTTTAGCGGCAAAGCCTTGCGAAACAAACGAATGCGAAGCTCCAGAGTCAAACAAAGCTCATTGCAGGTCTTGAGTTAACAAGTAACTTACCCAAGACGACGTCAGTAGCATTCTGCGGTGCATCTGCGGTGACATGGTTGACTCGGCCTCTCACCCACGATGCAGGTGTGACCCCCGTCTTTGGCGTCCTAGATGGGGTGGTTCCTAGATTGAAGCGAATCGGGGTCACTCCTGCTGTCTTCTTTGGACAACTGTTGGCAAAGTGTCTGGCTCGTTGCGATTGTAGCGGCGTCACTGTTCCTTCTTTGATCGCACTGGAGTAGTGTTTCTAGCGGGGCTGGGGTCCGTAGTTCGATTGACAGTCTTGGTCTTTGGTGACGGTGTCCTTGTAGCATTCTGTGGCTGGAATCTGAAAAATTGATTTGGTGCAACTCTCAGCGCCGCTATGCGTTCCTGGCGTGATCCTTCTTTGTTGCATCCTGCGCTTCTGTTCTCATCCGGTTCCTTGCGCTTGTTCTCAAGAATAAGCGCCTTATTCACCAACTCTTGGAAATCTGGAAAGGTGTGGGTGATCAATCCTACTTGCAATCCTGAGTTAAGTCCCTTCATGAAACGAGGCTGCGGCTTTATCTGTCGCTACATCCTCAGTGCGTAGCGTGCTAGCTGTGTGAACTTGTTCAGGTAGTCGACCACCGGGCTGATTACCTTGCTTCATGCTCTGAACTCCTCCTTCTTAAGGTCCATGATTCCTTCAGCACGTGATATCTTTTAACGCAGCTGTGAACTCTTCCCAAGTGATGTCTTGAGGGTTCTCTTGCGTGGCACGTAAATTCTCCCACCATTCAAGCATTGTTCCTTCCAACCATGAGAAGCGTAGAGTACCTTCTCATTTCCTATGCATTGAGCTATGTGTAGCTTCCTCTCAATTGACCTTAACCAATCATCGGCCTCCAATGGATTGGCATTCCCAGAGAAAGTGGGTGGGTGAGTCCTCATGAACTCTGATAGTCTTGTATTCTGGCGTTGTCCCTGATTGACTTGATTAGCTGTGGCCTGGGTAGTGACGTTTTGCATTTGTTGCATCATAGCATGCATCAACTGAGTCTGAGCAGCAAGAAATGCTCCAAAATTCTGCATATCAACTGGCGGTGCTGGTGCTCCATCATTGGGGTTTTCTGTTGGGCGAGAACCACTTCCATTGCTTCCAAAGTTTCCGCGGGTATTCACCATCTGTCGATTTGCTCTAGGTTTTAGAGATGAGGAGGAATCAAGAATAGACAAGTAATATGGAACTTATGCGGGGCGAAAGGTGTACTTTAAGGTCCAACTTTTTTATTGATATTACTAACTTGGTATGGCTGCTTACAATGCCTAAGGGCCTTGCAACACATACTGCACACTCAGCAAACAATGAAAATTCAAATCGAACTAACACTGGAGTCTAACGCCTAAAGGGTGACTCTTTATTCTATGACGCGACTCGGCGAAGGAGTCTCACTATAGAACCTACGTTCACTCATCAAGAAAACCTCCACGGCCTGGGTACGGATGCTGCGGCATAGGCGCGAAACGATTGCCATGTCCAAAGAATCGTGTCATCTGTGGTAGTCGAAGAAGCGATGTCCTCATCGAGATCCGACTCCTCCGGATCCGCTCGTGTAGCTCAATCGCCTCGCTCTGGTCCGTACAAAGTCATCTCCAACTCGTCAATCCTTCGCAGAAGGTGTGACACATACTCTTGAACTTCCCGCCATCTGTTCTTCTCTGTCGTGATCTCCTTGCGGGCCTTCTGTAGCTCCTTGCTTGTATCATCGAGTACATCCTCCTGGGCGACAACAAATCATGCCAACTGTGTAACCATGGCATCCTCATCCTGAATCGCCTTCGGGTCAAGAAGGTTATTGCTGCGGGGGTGATAACGGAACACCGTGCCCTCCAACTCTCTGGCGTAGATACGGGTAATGTGCCGCATTGCTCGTCGTGATACTTCTTGGATACCCATCTGCATTGTAGATCTCCTGGCAGTGCAGTGTATCGGGCGATTGCCTGGGCCCTTCTTCCTAGCAGGTACCTCAATCTTCACGTCACAAGCCTTGATCAATCCCGCTTGTCTTATCACTTCCACTTGGTATTGCGGCTTCTCAAAATCCCCGAGAGTTTGTAGCATATGCCAAAGTTCTGCAGCGTGACCAACCCCCAGATCAACGTAGTTGAACTCTCCCTCCATCTGTCACAAGAGTGCTCACGTAAGAACTCGAAATTTTCAAATCGTGACAAGGTAAGGAAAAATTCAGCAAGAGACAAGAAAAGAGAGAAGGGGATAAGTCGAGATGTCATTTCTTGTCTTGACAAACTTTTAGCTTTAGAAAATAGGTTTTATCCTCACTACGACCATTCTAGCTTAGGGTTGAGCCTACAAATAAGATGGCTCTGATACCACCTCTCAACCGGGACCCCGAATTTGCAAATCCGACCCTCTGTGTATTCAACACTAGTCCAGAACGCAGCTAGTGCACACAGTCTTAACATCGGTAAATATCACAATCATACCATTCGATACTAATAAAGTACTTTATTTAAATAACCAATCGTTACTCGACCTTATGGTCAAGTCACAAATGTACACTCGCAGGCAAAACTTATTAAGAGAGAAAATAGTAGCAATGAAAATAAGATAACTCGTGGCGCCATCCAAGATACCACAGCAAATCGATCGGGCTCGCTCCTAAGTAGCGGTTCCTCTTGGAGCTCCTCCTCCAAAGCTAGTGTAATCTCCTCTTCAACTGGTGTTGTATGGTGGCAAGGGTGAGTACTTGGTACTCAAAGAAGTCATGCATGTAATGCAAGCTAATATACTATATGCATGGCTTGGTACAAAGGAATAGCTCAAGGTATATTTGCAAAGAAACAAAGATTTGACAAGTAATATAAGTAGATTCAAAGCAAAGAGAAATAAGTAAAGCGTAGATAACCTTTCAAGAAGTTTAATAAACATCTTTCCCATCCTAATCCACAATTCCAACATCATTATTAATCCAACCCAACCTTTCAAGTCCAAGTTATTTTTGAGAAAATCTAACCCTTATTTGTAATTCCCGGCGATGTCCAATACCGCGGACACGGCTATTCGAATAGATTCTACACTCTGCAGAGGTTATGCACTTTACCCACAAGATACAGTCAAACACCACAAAGGCGAGTTCCGTAACAAAGTCTTTCTAAACTTCTAACAATACAAGTGGTCCTCCCAGTTATTGCACACTAACCCTTCCCTTAGCTAAGGCGAAGTCTAGGCCAATCAACCGTTAGATGGGTACCTGGCCTCGGCCCGATGCGCTCCCCGCACAACTTACACAAAGGGTGTAGTTGACCTCCTGAGGTCCCACAGTGCGTTATTAGCAACTTAGTCAACTAGGTCCGTCCCATTACTGGACATGTGGTTGCACGTTAGACCCAGTTCAAAGGCTTGCAAGGTTAAGTCCTTAGGGTGACCAGGGCAAGACTACCCGAAGAACCAAATCAACATCCCCAATGCCACAACCGCCCACTGATTACTCTTGCCACATGCCCCTGGCCGAAAACTATTTATCAAACCCCGCTTGATTACCATGCACCACGTGCCATCAACATCACATGATACCTTTCCAAAACAGGTTCAATATATCATTAAGTCAATATTAGCATTTGATTGTCCAAAATCATGTCATGAGCACGCAGGTGTCTAAGCGATATACTACAACGGTCTAAAACCCATGTTGGCAACTTAATAATGTCCAACTAGTAAACCACAACTAGGGTGACAAGGGGTCATGGCACATACTTAGATAATCAAGGTGTCATACAAAGAAATTGGTACTTATCTAAGCCCCATTTTTAAATAAAGTATTTTTCTATTTGAACTTAGCATGCATTAGGTTAAATCAAAATAGATTTCAAAATAGGATCAACATGGTCAAAGCACAACTTGCCTTCAAAAGTACTTGTTCTTGGTCTTGAGTTGGATCCTGAGTTAATACTTCTCCTTCGAATCCTTCCAAAGACTTCAACGTCTACTCGTAAAGCGTGCAAATAGCAAATACACGAATAAACAATAGGCAAAAAGTGTCCAAACATCCAAATAAAATCCATAAACAGAGAGAACATAATTTTATGAATTTTTAGAAACTGGAATCACAAATTTGGAGTTAAAATGCAAAAGTTATGATTATTTAAAGTTTAAATAATCAATTAAATAATTTTACAGAGAAAAACTTTAGTCTAAAAATTAAATAAAATTCATATTTAGGTAGATCTCAATTTTATACAAATTTAGAAATTTGAATCACTCAAATCGGAGTTGAAAGCATAAAAGTTATAAGCGTTTGAAGTTTTGAAATTCAAATCAATTATTAAACCGAATTATTAAATCATTTTCTTTTTCGAAAATCATTTATTGCGTCAGCGAGGACACGTGGACCAATCGGGTGACGACAGCGTGGCCTCGGGTCCACGGACCCGCGCACGGCTCGGCTCGGTCACCGTGGGCTCGCCCACGGCCACGATTGCCGACGGCGGGCCTCGACACGCGGGCCCGCGTGTCGGCGTCTACACGCACGCCAGCGTGGGATCGCTGACCGCGACGGTCAGCCTTCCCGACACGTGGCGCAATCTCGGCCGTTGATTTGAACATCAACGGCCCAGATTAGATCGGGCTAACGCGCGTAGAAAACAACTCCACTGAGCTGGACCGTGCGATCTTGATCGGACGGTCAAGATCCCATCTAGCGCTATGACCGTGGTTCAATCTAAGCCGTTGGATCTAGATCTAACGGTTGAGATTAGACCTGGAGATCAACACGTGATTCTTTACCGTGGGTGACGTGGACGAATCTGGACCGTGCGATGAAGATCCGACGGTGGAGAAGCTTCGCGGGTCTGCGATGTCCACGGCGGAGCTCCGGCGGCCGGCGTTGAGAACGAAGACCACACCGACGGCGTTTCAGGCACGCTCCGGCGAAGTGGGTGGTCTCTTCGGGTGCGTCTCGGCGAGGATTCGGATCTGGGCTCCTTCGGCGGAAGACGACGGACCGCGGCGAAAACAGCGCAAACGCGGCGGACACCTCCTCCAACTACGCGAGCTCGCGGCCGACGGCGCGGTTTGAGCGGCGTGGGTTGGAGCTACGGGTGCGCAATGAAACGGCGATCCCGACACGGGTGGCGGCGCAATAAATAGGGTCCTCAGCGTCTGTGAAACGCGCGGAATCCGAGGTCCTCTCCGTTGCGGCGGCGGAGTCCGGCGGCGGAGTCCGGCGGCGACACGGTTAGGGTGACGTGGCACGCGCACAGCCGTTGGATCGAGATCCAACGGTGCGCGAGTTTGGGTCCGGGTCGGACTCGGGCGAGCTGGCTGGCTCGGTCGGGCTCGGGCTCGGTGACGTGGCTCAATCGTGGCCGTTGGATCAAGATCCAACGGTCACGCGGTTAGGGTTCCGGGCGAGCGGGTTCGGCTTGACCACGGGCGCGGTCGGGCTCGGGTCGGACTCGAACTCGAGTCTGACTCGGGCTCTGGCCGGATGAACAAGATTTTGACCCAACTCGAATTTCCAGCGATTTAATATTTAAAATAATTCCCAGTAATTCATTTAATTCATTAAAAATAGCAAAATACTCAGAAAAATTCCAGAAAAATTCTGGAAAATATTTTGGATCATTTTGGACTCAAATAAAATATTTCCAACAAAATTTTATTTGCAAAATTAAATTCTTTAATTATTTCAAAATGGAATAAATTCAAATAAATTCCAAATAAATCCAAATAAATTCCAGAAAATTCCAAAAATTCACCAAAGTGCCAAATCACACATGAATTTAAGAAAAGCAAAATTTTGGGGTTTTACATTGAGCATGGTCAACCTACCAATTTTATACTATCCATACGTCAAAATCTTAACAATTGAAACTTGTTCAATCAATAAAATGACTTCAACAAATCTTTCAGCAAAATCAACATATAAATTTCATACCTCCTATATATTCATGTCTCGACAACTGAACCTTATTCAGTTAGACAACGACTTCAACATGTACATATTATCTCCGCAGGGAAGAATTCGTAAGGGAGAGTCTAATTTATACTTTCATTAAGGATAACATCATTCATCATGTTAATTATCCAAAGCTCACTCCATCGCAACATATTAAAAATTTCCTCTATTTTAACCATCGTTTTCCAACGAGTAATCTAAACAGTTACCACTACTACTTAGTCATCAAAATCAACAAATGGGTATAACCATCAACCAACAACATTACTTTTAGCTACCCTATACATAGGCGATAACAAAATTACCACCACACAACATACTCCAACTATTTAAAATAGATTGAATACTAGCATTAACACTGCCTTTAACAACATCATTAACAATAAGTCTTATGTCTTCTCAATTGATATCAGTACTAGCATTGTAGAGACACAACTGCATACCTCCAAATATACTAGTAGTTTGCAACAACGTAAATAGCAACTCTAATCAACATCCAAATTAAAGTCGCTAGGCAACACGATTAAATTTCTCTATTAATTCATTAGATTAGAACATCTTTAAACAACCAGCAAGGTTTCTTTATCAATAACAGCAGTCTACATCATCTTAAAGTTTTAACTATGCATCAGGGTTTAAAACTTTAAACATTAACAAGGATCATAAGCACTTTTAAAGCAATGCAACAGATTCTAAGCATGTACATTAACACATTTAATCATTCTCGCTAAGAGTAAACTACAACACTAGTAGTCTATTTATTCTCAAGCTAGAGATAATAATCACATTGAATTGATTCAACTCAAAATTTAACTTAGCCACACATCAATCCATAAACCACATTGTTACCTACTACATAACATGCTAAACATCAATTCTTACTAGGGACAAACGATTTCAGTCAAAAGACTACTTACTTTGTTTGCAGCATTTTAGTTTTAAAACTCATCCCCAAATTCATAAGGAAACTTGACTCTCAAAATTGCAATGAGACAAACCCAAACTTGGTCATGCAAAGGAATTCTCCCAAAACACTTTTCAATCTCAAAGACTCCCACAGGAGGGAACCAACCGATCAAATAAACCTTTGCAAATAAAACCTTAACACCAAACCCCAATCTTTCACGAAACAAGAAGGGTTTTTCAAAGATGATTTCTTAAACCAAGAAATAACGAAATCAAACACCACGTACTACTACAAAGCCACGTAACTTCAGCCCTGACAAATGTGTCCGCACAACTCCGCAATAACTCCTTTAACCTCAGAGAAAGACAAACACAGGGATAAATTGAATGCTTGTTCCCCATAATGCAATCAACAAGCATCAAAACTGGAAAGGCGCCCAAAAGAAGCGCAACACTAGTCTCCTCTTCTTCGTCTTCAACCAAGGAAGACAAAACCACACACCGCATACGAAACGATCCGCGAAAACCCAACACTTTTCATTTGATTCAAATCTACTAAAGCCAAGAAAAACAGCGAACACCGACCGTCAGAACGCAAAGAACATACGAAGGAAACCACCATTAACTCTTCTATTTGACTCCAGTCAACTACCCGATCAACGACAGAAAGGATAAGCACTCTTCTCCTACAGGGGTCAATAGTTCTTCAGTGATGGCGCTAACCGGCCACACCGTCAAACCTCACCCTTACTATGAAATAAGAGAGGTGACCGAAACCCTTCGGCACCAAAACCCCACTTTTACCACCACAACAGGAATAATTCAATCATTTATCTCATAGACATAGCAACGTACTATATCAAATATAGCATTTAGCAACAAGGCTTAAATACAACATTTAAGCGTAAACCACGATACCCATACCCTTCCTACTGTGCATCCATGTGTGTCAAATTTTAGATTAGTTATACCACTTTTGCAAGTTTTAATGTTGCTATCCTATGAAAAAATTTTAGTAAAAACCTAAGCCATGTTTCTAAGTTATTCCACATCACATTTTAGTTGTACCCTATAGCATGACACTAAAAATACACATTCCAAGGACCTACAGCCCGCTCTGATACCAACTGTAACACCTCGGCATTTACTATGCCTGAATGCTACCAAACATAAGCTAAACAACATCTAAATACCACAATTAAACATAAATTCCAGCAAAGGTGCACATGCTAAAAACCGAGATTTCGGCAGCATCTCTTTTGTTTTAACATGAATTGAAGCAACAACAATAATAACATGTCAATATAGCATAATGAACGATAGCAATAACATGATCAAACGGAAAAACAGCCACCATACCACTAAGGATAGAAATTCTATCTGTCACATGACAAATATGGACTAATCAATTACTCATAACGACCAACGAATCATCGAAACCATAGATTAGCTTAATGAATTAACCATATCCATAAGGGAAGGAACATGTCATTATTTAAATGTGTGATGCTAAGTGATGACGTGTGACTATCTCCCTTTTCCGCATGTCGGATTCATGGTACCTAAAAGAAAACAACATAAACACAAGCGTGAGTTCATCACTCAGCAAGTATATTGCAATGGTACAAACATAAACAATTACATAGCAATAATATCTCACATCATGTAAACCATCTCACTCATGGTCACATATTATCATCATCATCAATGTATGAAGTGCAATGCGATGCTATGCTCATATCTCCTTGGAAACTCATACCGGTATGGTTGAGTACACACCCGTCGGTGTGCACCCTCTCTCCCCTTCCATCCCGAAGATGGAGGGTGCCTACTCCTCGCTTCTGTTCACTGCGGTGAATGGAATCACGATGTAGGACTTACTCATTGGCTCTCCGGATTAGTCATATCTTTCTCACCGACCTTCCCGGATTAGTTATGACTTTCTCACCGCCCGGGCCATGTAACATGTCATGTATGCAATTATGCCAACATCATGTTTAACTCACATATTAACACATGGCATCATAACATAATAAACATGCTCATCATATCATTGGCAATCATAAAAGCATGGCAAGTGATCATATATATGTAGTCAATTCCATCTATTCTCAACAAGCAACCTACAAATCGCTATCCATCACAACACACTTGCCTCAACCACGGGCAACGGATTGGCGGGAAGTAGAAGGCACTCCTGGGGTCGCACCACCTGCACATAGGCATCACACACTCACAATCATGTCCACAAAACAGTACGCAAACCCTCATCTACCCGACATTGCCAACTACTCGCAAAACCTAAAAACAGAGGTTCTGTCCCGTCGGGATAGCAGCCTTGCAAAAGGCATAACTTGAGTTCTGGGACTCCGAATCAATTAAACGAGTACATCCTCGCGTAGCTTAGGAAATTTCCCAACTTTCTCTAGGTATAAGGAAAGACTGATTCGGACTCTAAAGTTGTTTAATCTACAGATTACCGTGATCTTTTCCAATTACGTCACAGATTTTAACACGCTCAGTAAAACAGCCATAACTTTCAAACGGCTGGGCGGAATTTAACTTTCTTTATACCCATTGAAAGGTATTGCAATTATCTACAACTTCTTCAACATCCGTACGGCCAAATTCGGAATCTAAATTGGCGAAAAACCGAACCCTAGGTCGACTGCTCATGCTGTCCGAAACAGAGAACGTGGCAACTTCTAGATCTAATCCAATATACTCAAATCCAGCACCACCAATTGATCTAAAAATTTGATAAACACCCTTAGAACAGTACCTAGATCAATCCCAAGGTTTCCCATGGTCATACCTTTGCCCGACGCACGAAAACTCCAATAGATCTCCTCGCTCCTCGCTCCTCGGATGGATCCTTGAGGATGCAGGGGTGGGGAGGCCACCCTAGGGCAGCAAGGGGGTGGAGGAGAGGTGGTGGAGAGGTGGAGAGCAATGGGGGCAAAGGGGGCGCAAGGAAGAGGAGGAGGTGTGGGAGGCGGCTAGGGCACTTGGGGCGCAAGGGGCAGGGGGAGGACGCCCAAAAGGGTAGGAGGAGGCCCCCCAAACAGGACTACTACCCTAAATGGACTCGAACACCATCCCACCAAAGCCCACGGACCTTTCCCTTAGGCCCAAACTCCCCCGGAAAGGCCCAAAACCCCTGAAACGACCCGGCAACGCTATTAACCTCCATACCTTATGGTTTTAACCTCCCATACCATATTTCATAAAGTTTTTGACCTTAACATGCACCATTTAAAAGGTTACGACACTCCGTGGTGACACATCACTTCAAAAGGCCCAAAAACGCGAGTAAACCTCAAGCCGAAAGATTTTAATCTCTAATTTCACATTCTATAATGTCACACCATACCGTAGTGTCACAACTACTAACCTCAAACTGCGCCAACCACCTCCTCGATGGTCCTATTTGTATCTCTGGGTCAATGGCCGCCACCCCGGCGAACCGCTGCTCCATGTCCACCACCCACCAGGCAGGACTCACCAAGGGTCCGATCGGTGTCTTGGCGATTGGCAAGCCTGTGAGCATGGAGACGTCCTGCAGCATCACCATCACCTCCCCGAAGGGATGGTGAAAAGTGTGCATCTCCAACCATCAACGGTCGACCAAACACGCTATTAGAGAGCTGTCGAACGGAAAACGCCACGACCACTCTGGACCGTCGTCACCCTCGGCGTGGTCATCAGGCTCAACTGCATCGACAGCTGAACACTCCACCATGCATACTAGCGGAAGCAACCCGGCACATGCCAACCTATCAAGAAAGAAAAGAGTTGCATCAGTTAAATGTAAGTTATATGAACACAAATTTTACGAACAATGTAACATGTAAATGTACTGCAACTAATCTGGTGTGGAAGTGAGGGTCAACGCACCATGCCTTCTTGTCACACGGATCCGTAGTAGGGGCACCTTCTCATTGCCCTGTGTCATGTGAATGTGCGCACGGTGCCGCACATCCAAAACAGGGTCCAGAAGTGAGTCGGCCTGCTCCATCCCTGCATGTAAATAATGGAAATATTTATTGCACATATAAATCAAAAGACATAGGGTTGAACATAAATAATACTACACAACATATGAGAAACACGACATAAATAAATCAAAGCTATGAGCGTCAATATTACATAGCATCCAATGAAAGATCCAACGCTACTATAATTACATAATTCGATACATATTGACGATACACACGTCACCAAAACACATGACATAGCCACCACCACGTTCCGAACCTACAAGCTACGTGCATTGGTTTGCCTTGTAGCCATACTCACCGCACTCAAAACACCTCCTAAGAGGGCCACCCACTTCAGATTTATCCATGTCATTGCAAATGCGCCTAGTCTGTGGATGACCAGACTGCCCTTCCGCACACCTCCACAGGGTTGGATCCGACAGACGGATGCGCTCATCTCTATTAATCACAGCAAAATCACCGTGTGCACGGAAACCGTGGAACTCACCAGACCAAGTATGGAAAACATGATCCTTCAAGTGGAAAGGGGACATGTATTGCGACATGTTCATCCCAATTTGCCCACAAGAAGCCATCACGTGTGAGCAAGGAATATGAAGAAGTCTTGGCTTATTGCAGGTGCATTCACACTATTCAGTGGCCCCTTGGCCTAGACTAACCTTGTGTGTAATAACCGATGTGTCAGTTCCCAATCCTCTTTTCACCGAAGAGTCACCTCGAAGCGGTACTCAGTGATTCCAAAGCTATACACCATATGCTGCTGAGCTTTCATGGTTCAATCCTACATGTAGGTCATCATGTGCGAAAAATACGGCGTTTGCAATGTCGTGCCATGAAGTACATCCTTCGCATGCCTTTTCTGGAAGTAGGCAATGATGCCGTGCAACATACCTTCCAGGATGGCCACAAGTGGTAGCGGACGGAGGTCTTTGATGACCCAATTGTAAACTTCGGCTATATTCGTTGTCATGACACCAAACCTGTTCAACACATAATAGTTTAGAACAACAACCCCATTTGTTCAACCGTTATAAATATCTTAATTTAGTACACTAACCTAGCGCTTCCAGTGTCATGAAGCAATGCCCACTTCTCTAAAGGCTCCGCTTTTATCCAGTGCGAGAAACACTTTATGTTCCTTGACGTTCATCTCCTCAGATTAGGAGGATTGAGCTTCCCAAGGGGTGTTAGCCTTTTGGGTAGGCAATTGTTCGGTGTAGGTGGTTGCTTCTTCATCTTTTTGATATGTGCACTTGTGTGCTTATCCAACTCGACCAATAGCACGTTGAACTTACGTGCCTGATTCTGCATGCATAATCTCTTAAATAGATTCATCAATTTCTTGCTCTTAAACTGCTTGAAAAAATTTGCTCTCAAATGTCTCATGCACCACCTGTTCTGCAAGTCAGGTCATGAAAATGGCTCATCAAGGTCCTCCTGTAGAGTCTTAATTGCCGAAAGGATACCTTTGTGATGATCATGAATGATGCACATGTTGGGCCGATCGCCAACTACCCCCACCTTCAGATGTCTGAAAAACCACAGCTAGCTATCCCGATTCTCACCCTCAACAAATGCAAAGGCCAATGGAAATATGTGGTTGTTCGTATCAACTGCAATGGCCATTAGAATCTGCCCCTTGTATTTTCCAGTCAAAAATGTACCATCAACACAAAGCAATGGATGACAGTACCAGAATGACGCAATGCAAGGGTCCAATGAAAAAAAGCATGACAAAATGTAGAGATCCAATTTCCATCTACTTCAGTTTCTTTGAAAGCGGTGTATGTGCCATGATTGGTTTGCTTTAATACTTCAAGCACATGAGGTAGGTTGCAATACGAAGCCTCATATGTGCCAAACCTCTTTTGTAATACTTTTTTGCTTCACACGCTAGGCCATCGAGTAGCTTATTTGGTACTTAAATGTTCTTAAGATTGATTTCTGAATATACGAACACTCAATATCCCGCTTCTCAATGATTTCATTGAACATCACACTAGCAATTAGAGCCACATTCAAGTTGCGGTGTTTCACAAAAACATTGTCTAGTCTGCATGTGTGCTCTCCACTCATGATGCAATCCAATACGTCTCGCACTTCAGCTTATATGCATGAACTCAAAATTCACATCCACAAGTTCTGCACTTCATTGTGTACCTATCTGGCCTGGACAAGACAACCCGAAACTCTCTCTGTAGTGATAGTGCCCACAGCCTCACTGCCAACTTCAATTCAGAATTGTTCGAGAATATTTGATTCAGGCGAATGGCATTAGTACCATACTCGCAATGCGACTCATGGCCCCACAAAACATCCATACCAGCTCTTTTTTGCGTATTCCATTCGAGAATGTTTTGCTTGTGATGGGTTTTCCTTGTCTTTGATGGTTGCAGGACGACGGTGCTAGGTCATGGCGAGGAGGAGGAGGACCGGGACTAGGCGAGGACCGTCGGAGGTCCAAACGGTCGAAGATCATCGAAAGATGATTGGAGACGGAGTTCGGGCAAGTCAAGAAGACAAAGAAAGGCGATGATACTAGCTAGATGCCGCGTATATCGATGAGGGCCGTTGGATCTTGGTCTAGTTGATAGGTTAGCGGGTCTAGGTAGTATGCTTTGAAAACCGTGCAAGAAAACCATTATGTGTGTAGGGTTTTGGGTTGCCCTTGCATGGCTGTGTGAGTGGGTTAATCCTAGCCCTTGGTGGAGTGCTCTTGGGTTAAGGGACTCATCCAATGGTGGTTGGTGGCCCAAGAGTATTATAAATAGAGGGGGAGAGGTGCCCTTCCTCACTTGAAGGTTTGAGTTGCTCCTTTGAGCTTTGCCCATATGAAGTGAGGCTTTGTAAACCTTCCATCTAGAAAATAAAAAAAAATTATTTACTATTCTTGTGAATTTAAATTGTTCATTTACATTATGTCTTTACTTTACGCAATTTAAATCCAGTATTTACGTTCTCGCAATTTGGATTTGCCTCCCCTCCTTCTAAATGCTATTGATGAAGGATGTCTTAAGCGTGCTCATATGGTTTTTACATCTCTCTTGCACCCTAGGATAGACTAGAGATCAAGTTTATATCAAGTTGGAAATATGTCTTGAACTTGTTCTTTGCGCAGCAATCAGTATTTGATTTTTAGAAAAATCTAAAAAAATCCTTTTTGGGTGATTCTTATCGTCCAAGGTGCGCGACTCATATATCCATATATGGAAAATTTTTGGAGTCCACTGGTTGCACCATTTGGGCGCTATGAGGTGAAAACCATGCTCTAAACTTTCTTATCAAAGTTCCTGACTATCTGTGGTTCTTGATTTTTTCCTGACTGTTTTGCAAGGTTTTTTGATGTTGTATGATCGAAGTATACGAATATAGCAATCATAGGGGGGTGAATGATTGTGCGGAAGCTAAAACCAAATTCTTGATCTACTAAAAGTTCACCCCAAAACAGAACCAAATAATTGCCTCGTTTTCGACAAAAACAGAATGACAAAGGTTCGGTAAAACGAGAATTCCCAGAGATCCAACTGTTAGATTGATTTGAAATTTGGACACGAGAAACTAGATTCCAATACGAATCGAACCCAAAAAGAATCAGCTCGATCGGACTTACGGATCAAAAGTTATGAGCTTCGCAAGCTTGCTGATCCAGAACTTGACGAGAATCAATCTAATCAAAACTTCAAGATTAAATAAGAACGACAAAAGATTGATCAACTAGACTTTGAGAAACACTAGATCAATACCCTAGAGAGGTTTTTGATGGATCAAATCAAGATAAAACTTAAAGAACAAAAACCAATCTAGAACTAGAACAAGCATGCAAACAAGAACCAAAAAGAGAACGTTGAAGCAATGCGGGAACTAGAAGAATTGATCTTTATTTCTTTTGTCTAAAGTACTCCCATCAAAAGAGTACAAACCCTAAACTTTGAGCCCAAGGCTCTATGCGCCTAGCTCTCCTAATTCGATGCTCTTCAACAGGAGACAACCCCTCCTATTTAAAGCACCAACCCACAAGGAGTTCTGAATACGATTCCTATTCCCTAGAAGGAATCTGTATCCAACACAACTCTACTTGGCCCAACCTGGCCGAGTACAACTCTTGCACGCGTATGGCAACCCAACCATACTCACGTGACTAACACTTTGCACGCGTATGGCCACCTGCCATACTCACGTGACTAACACTTTGCACGCGAATGACCTCCTGCCATTCTCACGTGACTAACCATTCTTCATGTGCACCATTCTCTTAGCTCGAACGTCCCGCATGACATCCTTGACCACCAAGACCTCAGTTCCTCCCTGAACCTAGTCCCGAACCTCAGTTCCTCCATGAACCTAGTTCTGGTCCCGTCATCGACCACATTCGCCCTCGAGCAATACCTGCACATGAACAAACCACAAAACAATTTCGAGCACAAGTCCGCGACTTGACTCAACATTAGTCCATGCAAATACTCACACGAGCATTGCATAAAGTCCACTTCAAGCATCATGAAATTCTGACAAATTTCATAATCTCAAAAACAAATCAAAATTCAAAGCCCAAATTTGCACAAACCCTAATCGAGCAAAAAGCCATTCACGACGAACCAAAAAATTTGGTCTGGCGTAAATGTAAAACTTACTGTCTTTTAAGAACTTGGTCCCGCGCGTAAAAACGAAACTTACTGTTTCTTGTCAAATTGTCAAACACATGCACAAGCACATTTTGCAAAACCAATTCTAAGTTAATTTTTCAGTTCAAAGCCAATTTTTCAGCACATGATTTCACAATCTCCCCCTTGATGAAAACATTGGCAACACCACTAAGAAATGAACATTTGGCATTCACTTTACAAAAGATTTTGAAATCCAAAGGATCAAGGACCAAAAAGAGAAAACACAGAATTCCCCCTTTGACCAAAATGCAAAACAAAATCTCCCCCTGAGAAGGAAAATGTGTGTGAATGTGCAATGTGCCCAAGAATTTCAAAATTCTCCAAACTTCTCCCAAAATTCTCAAACAACTCCCCCTTTTTCTTCTCCCCCCTTTTTCCTTAAACTTTTCAACGATTCCCAAATTTCTCCCCCTTTGACAATGGATTCATCAAGAGTACAAAAGAGAACAGGTTCAAAATTTTTCCTGTAGCAAAGATTTCACAAGGAGAAACAAGGGAGTGCCAAGATAGGAAAAGATGAGCTCATTCGATCATATAACCTTATATATCACATAATATGCAAAAGACATGATCTTGATGTAATTTTAACAAGTTAGGGAATGACATGCATCTCAACCTCAATTCAGTCAACTATAGCCTAGTACTAAGCAAAACCTTTAGTAGAAAAACAAAGGCTCAAAGTTGAAGCAAATAACAAATCAGGGCGAGCAAGTAGTTTCTACTCCTATCTAGTGGACCAATTTAATCTTTAAACAAGAATCGCATGTGGCATGCTTGAAGCATACTTCTTTTATTTCCTTGGAGTGGCATGCTTGAAGCATACATCTTGTCTTTTGAGGGAATGGCATGCTTGAAGCATACATCTTATCTTTTAGGGAAAGCATCCTGAAGCTCATAACTTGAGGCTTTTGCTTTTAACAACCCTTTTTATTGATTCCCTTTTCTTTTCATTTTTCTTTGATTATAAACATGCAAAAGTGATTAAAAGGTCTTATGAAAGAGTAAAGCTAAAACACACTTGCTTCATAGCCCAAATTTGTCAAGAAGATTCAATATCAAGCCTAGAAGAGTAAGATATCACAGAGTATTTAGCTATAGGCAATCAAACCAAGGAATTCCGCAATATCATTTTTAGTTCAAGTGGAACAATTTAGATTATCATATATTAGCACAATTACATAATATATAAAGAAATATGATAAAGTGAGCTCATTAAGTGAAAGAACTTGGCAAAGAAACTCCCCCTCAAAACAAACCCATTGGATGAACAATCCCAAGTTCTCCCCGAATAAAAGCAAAACGAGAAGAAGACAAAGGTTTTGTGAAAATGTCTGCCAATTGATGTTCAGTATCCACATGATGAAGCACACTGTTGCCTTTTTCAACATGATCTCTAAGAAAGTGAAATCTGATGTCAATGTGTTTTGTTCTAGAGTGTTGCACGGGGTTCTTAGCAATGCAAATTGCACTAGTGTTATCACACAAAAGAGGAACACTATCTAAATTAACCCCATAATCTTTAAGTGTAGCTACTATCCAAAGAATTTGAGAACAACAACTAGCAGCAGCCACATATTCAGATTCAGCAGTTGATTGTGCAACAGAAGATTGCTTTCTAGATGACCATGCAATGAGAGAATTTCACAAGAAGTGACATGAACCAGAAGTGCTTTTCCTATCAATTCTACATCCTCCAAAATCAACATCAGAAAAAGATCTCAAACTAATGCATGAGGAAGCAGAAAACCAAATGCCAAAATCTTGAGTTCCATGAAGATACCTGAAAATCATTTTGACAGCTTGTCGATGTGAAGCACGTGGGAAGCTTGAAAACAAGCACACAAGCACGTGGGAAGAGTCTCTCATGTAAACTTCCAATTATCTCAACCTCAACAGCATCATCATCATCTTTTATGAATAAAGACACTCTCCCCCTGAACATATGCACTGCACTGCATCATTTGGACTAGTGCCTTTTGCGAAAACAGAAGTGGAAGAAGTATCTTCAAAAGCAATACTTTTAGCATGAGATGCACGAGTGAAGAAGAACCAAAACTTATCACCGAACATATGAAGTGAGCATCCAAATTCACTAGCCACATGTTCTCCTTCCTCGTGAGAAGCCTACATAGAAGCGTAAATTGTCGAGGCCTCGGATCAAGGTTAGAAATAAGATGTTTAGGAATCCAAGATCTTAAGACACACGACGCAAAACAGTAGGCACAACACGAGTATTCTTATGTACAAAAACAGATTTGCCTTTTTCCGTGTTTTTAGAAACAAAAGGTGTTTGTTTCACCCTAGGCACATAATGAGAAGTAGAGTGTGCCTTTCTAAAATTAGACCTAGCATTAAACCTTTCTCTCTTTTGTTGTTTAGCTAGTCTAAAGCAAAAGTCTACTAAATGTCCATCTCTACCACAATGAGTGCAAGTGTACTTAACATTATGTTTAGCTTTGGAAGTAGAAGTAACATTTGCATTCATCATAGTAGAAGATAAAAGGCCAGCAAATTTGAAGACAATTTTCATAGGCTCATTTGAAATCTCAAGTTTGTCATTGCAAGGAGCATAAACAACAGAGCGAGGTTTAGTTTCATATGAAGCATGAAGATCAAAACCTAAACCTTTCTTGTTTGAGCTAACCTTAGATTGATCCAAAATCATGTTCAACTTTTTCTTGCCATTAGTGAATCGTTCCAAAGAGTTTTGCAAGTAATCAACTTTATTAGCAAGAATTAAATAATTATTGCAGGGAACATCCACTTTTCCTTTTGCTTATGCGACAAGTTGAGCATGAAAGAACCTCATGTGTAAGAAAATCTTCTGTCATTTGAGAAACTCTAGCATTTGCATCATGCAACTTCAATTCTAGTATGGAGCATTTAGAACATGGAGTTGTATCATGCAAATCAATGGTAGAACAACTAGCATGTTTAACAAGTTTCTCATTTTTCTCATTTTCAGCATTGATTTGCTCTAACAAGGTAACATGTTCTTTCCTAAGCAAAGTAAGCTCATTGTAAATTAAGTCACATGATTTGCAAGCATCATCATCATGAATCAAGGTTTTAAGTCTAGCAATTTCAGCATTCAATGACTCCACAAGAATATCATGTTTCTTAATTTTTCTATCACGTTTGTCAAGCAATTTTCCAAGACTAGCAACAGCAATAGCTAATTCATCATAAGAAGGATCTACCTCATTGAAGTCGCTGTATTGATCGTCCTCAGTGAAGCTATCCTTGTTGCTTGCCATGAGACACAACCCCTGTCAAGTCATGTTTGCTTGGAGTTGTATCGTCCTCGCCGCTCTCCGAGTCCACATCGCTCAAATTGACTTGTTCAAGAGCGGAAAGAACTTGATGAACCACTTTGCGGTTGATGAAGCTCTTCTTTTCCTGTCGTTTGAAGGAACTTCTTCTTCTCTTTTCTTCCGTCGTTGTCCTTCTCCTCTCATGGTGTTTTACCCGCAAGTTTAGGACAGTTTGGACGAATATGGTCGAGATCACCACACTCATAGCATCTTGGAGGATCACCACCACCTCTCTTTCTCTTTCTCACATTTTGCAAAGCTTTGTTAAAGCGAGAAGAGAGTAGTGTAAGTCTTCTTCCGGGAATTGCTCAATCTGCTCATCGGTTAATGAAGACAAGAAGGATAGAGCAAAACTTGAAGCAAGACTATTATGAAATATGCTAGATTGAGATGTCAAAGCAATTGATTTATGATCATTCTTTCTAGCAAAAACATCTAATTCATGAGTTTTCAACTTAGAATAAAGAACATCTAAAGTAAGTGTACTCATGACATTAGATTCTCTAATGGATGTAACTTTCATCTCCCAAATAGACATGTCTAATGCACCAAGCAATTGTCTAGCATTAGCAGCATCATCAAAGCTAACTCCAACAGCACGCAAATTGCTAAGAATTTTATTAAAACGTGCAAAGAAATCATCTAGTGACTCACCAGGCTTCATCTCAAATCGCATGTATTCCTTTTTGTAAAGATCTTGACGAACCTCTTTAATAGTGTTAGAACCCTCATGGTAATCACAAAGAGATTTCCATACCTCATATGCGGATTTGAGATGGATCACACGGTCAAAGTCGCTGCGTCCCAAACCTTGGATGATCAAGTTGCGCGCCTTGCTGTTTGCTTCAACATGTGTGCGATTGGTGTCGTTGACGTTGTCGTTTGCAGGGACTTGGTATGGTTTGTAGACCTTCTCCCTAATTGCGAATCCCTGAGCTTGGATGAACGCCTCCATCTTGGCCTTCCAAATCTGAAAATCAACACTATTGAACACACAAGGTTTTGTCGAATAATGATCCATTGATCTAATCACCGATTAAGATAGATTAGAAAAACCTTGCTCTGATACTACTTGTAGGATCGAATTATACGAATATAGCAATCATAGGGGGGGTGAATGATTGTGCGGAAGCTAAAACCAAATTCTTGATCTCCTAAAAGTTCACCCCAAAACAGAACCAAATAATTGCCTCGTTTTCGATAAAAACAGAATGATAGAGTTTCGGTAAAACGGGAATTCCCAGAGATGCAACCGTTAGATTGATTTGAAATTTGGACACGAGAAACTACATTCCAATACGAATCGAACCCAAAAAGAATCAGCTCGATCGGACTTACGGATCAAAAGTTATGAGCTTCGCAAGCTTGCTGATCCAGAACTTGACGAGAATCAATCTAATCAAAACTTCAAGATTAAACAAGAACGACAAAAGATTGATCAACTAGACTTTGAGAAACACTAGATCAATAACCTAGAGAGGTTTTTGATGGATCAAATCAAGATAAAACTTAAAGAACAAAAACCAATCTAGAACTAGAACAAGCATGCAAACAAGAACCAAAAAGAGAACGTTGAAGCAATGCGGGAACTAGAAGAATTGATCTTTATTTCTTTTGTCTAAAGTACTCCCATCAAAAGAGTACAAACCCTAAACTTTGAGCCCAAGGCTCTATGCGCCTAGCTCTCCTCAATTCGATGCTCTTCAACAGGAGACAACCCCTCGTATTTAAAGCACCAACCCACAAGGAGTTCTGAATACGATTCCTATTCCCTAGAAGGAATCAGATTCAACACAACTCTACTTGGCCCAACCTGGCCGAGTACAACTCTTGCACGCGTATGGCAACCCAACCATACTCACGTGACTAACACTTTGCACGCGTATGGCCACCTGCCATACTCACGTGACTAACACTTTGCACGCGAATGACCTCCTGCCATTCTCACGTGACTAACCATTCTTCATGTGCACCATTCTCTTAGCTCGAACGTCCCGCATGACATCCTTGACCACCAAGACCTCAGTTCCTCCCTGAACCTAGTCCCGAACCTCAGTTCCTCCATGAACCTAGTTCCGGTCCCGTCATCAACCACATTCGCCCTCGAGCAATACCTGCACATGAACAAACCACAAAACAATTTCGAGCACAAGTCCGCGACTTGACTCAACATTAGTCCATGCAAATACTCACACGAGCATTGCATAATGTCCACTTCAAGCATCATGAAATTCTGACAAATTTCATAATCTCAAAAACAAATCAAAATTCAAAGTCCAAATTTGCACAAACCCTAATCGAGCAAAAAGCCATTCACGACGGACCAAAAAATTTGGTCTAGCGTACATGTAAAACTTACTGTCTTTTAAGAACTTGGTCCCGCGCGTAAAAACGAAACTTACTGTTTCTTGTCAAATTGTCAAACACATGCACAATCACATTTTGCAAAACCAATTCTAAGTTAATTTTTCAGTTCAAAGCCAATTTTTCAGCACATGATTTCACAGATGTGGTTTTTGGTGGAGTGTTTTACGACTGATTTTTTCATCGGTAGAAAAATTCCCAAAATTTTTAGAGTAACATAAATCCACCAACCACCTACTCCAATTGAGGATATTTTTTGAAAAATCTGCTTTTACCTTTCTAATAGAGACTTTGGTGATTTGGCTTGATCTCTTTTAGAAAAGAAGTATTTCAATTGATTCCTTTTTGTTTGGACACTTGAAAACCAGGATTATGATTGAAAAAATCCTCATTTGATTCATGGTTCTCATTCATGCAAGCTAGAGGTACACATAGTTGTCTAGTTGCTCCGGTTTTGGAGGGTTGGCAAATTTGAGGAGCACCGGTCTGAAGAAAAATCTTCAGGTCTTTTGGATTTTACTTGCGGGATTGTTTGGAGTATTTTGATTGGGTAAATATTTTATTTGGGATCATTCACCCCCTCTCTGATCACCATCTTGATCCTTCAATTGGTATTAGAGCCGATTTTGCTCTCTTTATATCTTGATCGGTCTTGAGAGCCATGGTGATAAACAAGTACTCAACGAAGCCTCCAATTTTGCTAGAGTTGATTACCCATTTTTGAAAATATGCATGGAGTCATACATAACTGCCAGAGCTTCCCGATATGGTATAAGGTGAAACTCCCATATGAGGTTCCTGTCGATGAGAACGTCAACGCCGCAAACATAGCTGACGTTGAGGCAAATGCTAAGGCTAGGAACATCCTCATATAGGGACTTAGCCATAGTGAGTATGAGGTAGGACAAGTACAGGCGTGACTACAACAAATTTGAACAGCATGCTGGTGAGAGTCTTGATGAGTGCTTTGCTTGATTTTCCAAGATCCTTAGCAATCTCCTATCAGTTGGTACCACATACTCTGATTTGGATAACGCTAGGCACTTTCTGATAGCACTTGATTTGAGAATTTGGGGGATGAAGGTGGCCACCATCAATGACTCTACTGATCTGTCGACTTTGACTCTTAATGGTCTTTATTCCCGTCCCAAGACTCATGAGCTCGACATCATCTCTTGCAGGATGGAATCTTAGTCAATGGCCTTGGTCACCGATCCCATTGGATCCTCTTCTGGACCATCTCTCAATTTTTCTTCTAGTTTTTCTCTCTTGGCTCTTTGCGACATAAGCGATGAATTTCTAGAACGATTTCTAGAAAATGAGCTTGCTATTATCGCTTGCAAATTTTCCAACATTTACAAGAGAGAGAGGAAGAGATGTGGCACTATTACTTGCTTCGAGTGTGGTGGTCCCAACCACATTCGAGCAAACTGCCCCAAGCTAGAGAAGGGCAAGAACGAGCAAGGTGGTTCGAGCAAGAACGACTACACCGAGCTGACGCCAAGAACAAGAAGCTCTTCCACCGCGTGCTCGCTGCGCTCGACAACCTCAATGTCTCCGACACGGAAACATGGAGCGATAAGGGCGAGGATGAACTGCAAGAGAACACAAAGGGCATCGATGACTCCTCTGGCATGTGCTTCAAGGCGGACACCAATGGCGTCAGCGACTCCGAGCTGTACAGCGACACAAATGAGGTACATTCCTATGACCAGCCTAATGATGCCTTCTGCAAGCTAGGAAAAATTCATGCTAGATCTAGAGCTAGGTGTACGGAATTAGTGAAGGAAGTAGGTACCTTGTATCGGGAGTTAGCTTCACTTAAATCATGTTCGTCCTGAGACTCTGACAGCTGTACTCTCTATGATGCTTTGCTTGTGGAGTTGGAGAAGCTAAGGATGATAGTGTGTTTTCTGAACTTGACGGTCTTAGGTCAATGAAGACTAACTCTAGTTCTTCTGATGTCAGCTCATGTGAGGACTGTAAGTAACTAAAAATTGACAATGATGCTTTAAATGTCAAGTGTGCTTAACTTGCTAAGGATTTACTAGTTAAGTCACCTAATGGTTGCTTGCTGTGTATTAGGGTTAAGGATGACATGGATAAGGTCCACACAGAGCTTAGGAAGAAGTTACAGACCTAGATTGGTAGAATTAGAGATGCTTCTTGTGTTTCCTGTGAGTCTCTCAAAATTGAGGCAACTGTGTATAGGGAGAGATATGCACGCATTGTTCGATCATCTTCTTTTGGCTCTTCTTCTACTCCTTCCCCTTGCTCTTCGTGTGCCTCGATTTTTCGGGAGTATCAGTATCTTATGAGCACTCTCGAGAAGTTAGTTGGAGGTAAGAAGAAGATCAATCTCATCCTAGACCGGTCCAAGATTAGCAGATTTAATCAAGGTTTAGAGTTTGATTACTTGGAGCATGCACGGGTGCATCCACCTACTGTTGTGTGTGCCTCCAAGAGTGGAGAGATCGTGGTTGCTCCACAGATGAGCATCACTATGTTTAGGTTAGCTGTAATAGTCCACGGGATCTCTGACAACAAGATGACAACACCTACTACTTCAGCCTCTAAGGCGAAGTATACTTGCACCTTCTGTCAAAAGGATGGACACCTTGCTGATTCCTGCTTTAGACACGCCAAGATCACTTGGTGTGAGCGTGTTCATGCCCTTAGGGGTATTCAGGGTCATCCCCAGACTCTGAGTGCTCCTAAGGCACACATTGCTTCTAGACAGGTTAGAAAGTTGCCTGTTTTTGGATAGCGTATGGGGCTTGGTTTTCAGGCTTCTACGTCTGGTTTTCGTCACGAAGCTATCCCAAGTTAGTCCCTCCGCCGTCCTCATGATATTCCTCGTTCTTCCCATCGAGGTAGATATTAGCGGCATGAGTTTGCTTCCTCCAGCAGGAGGTCTGCACAGTAGCACTAGGATAGTCTAGCCTTTGCACGCCGGCGGACCAACCCTGCACATGCTTCTAGGCATCCTACAGGAGTTGTCTTTGAGTTTGTGAGATTAGAGTCACGGAGAGGCACTAGATTGCATTCTTCTGCTCCTTTGACTGTTTCTTCTTCTACTCAGGTGACTCAGTATTGGGTTCCTAGATCTGTACAGATCTGTCCTGGTACTGAGACATCTGTCTTTTGCTCTCATTAATTCAGGTCCGTAGGACAGGGAAAGGGGAGGTTTGGATCGTATACTGCGGCTGTTCACGCCATATGACCGGAGACTCCTGATGGTTTTTTTCCCTAGTTCGAGCTCCCAATGATGGGGTGATCACCTTTGGGGATGCTTCATCAGGTAGAGGCTGTTGGTGTCGAAAAGCGCAACATCGGATCGATCACCGCCAACACACGCGAGAACGCTAGGTTCAAAGGTTGCGAGTGTGCCAGTCAATTTGATCACGCAATCGGCAAGAGACGTGTATCTGAATATGATTGTTCCAGGGAGGACGATCTGAGTCTTGGTATCGATAGGGTTCTTGCTTGCTCAGTACGAACCAGCACGAACTGGATAAACAGATCTAATCTGCCCTCGCGAGCCGATCAGATAGGGTAAAAGCCTGCTTCTCCGAAAAAGGCGATGCGCAACAAGATAGGAAGAAATAAGGGCTTGGTAGGGCGTAACGAAGCAGAGATCAATAACCGGTGATGCGCAACTTGTATTGATCAACGTGAATTACAGAGGAAAGATTACAAAGCTACGAGAACTACTCCTAGTGCAAGGACATAAAGGTAATTGGTAAATTGACTGGTTGGTTTTTGGATTGGTTCATCCCTTTCTTCTATGTAGCATGTCGCCTTTTATAGCCGATGTAGTCTTGAACATGATCATCATGGATTCTTCAACCGTATCGGCCTTGATCTTATCTTTCCATATTTACCGCAACCGTATCAAATTGTGATGCCCTAGAACTTGAGAGTGATTGTAGGGTTTTTCTTCCTTGTTTTTGTTTCGGAAAGGAATGACGGTTTTGTCGGGGGATGAAACAATTGAAGAAAATGCTGCATTTTAATATTAATTTTGGTGTTTCGGGCTGGGGGAAAAAGGCCGAAGAAAACCTGGGCCTGGACCGGGAATCCCCCTTCCCACCTCCACCTCCCCACCCCCCTAGTGGGCCGGCCCACTTCCCCCACCAAGGGGTGCGCCCCCACCTTGTGGCCGGCCACCCTCCCCAAACCCTAGGGTGCCTCCCCTTCCTCCCCTAGCAGCCACACCACATCTCCTCTTCCTCCCCTGCGTGGTGGCTCAAGATCCGCCGCGAAACGCGAAGGAGAAAGCGAGAAGAGGATCCGTGGAGGCGTGGGGAACAAGCAGATTTTGTTTTCGGTGATCATCGCGTGTTCTTCGTGGGATCTCAAGGGAGAACTTTAGGTAAAATTCCCAATATTTTACCCCCTGTTATACCTAGGATTGGGAGTGTTTTAGATCTGGTGGTGATTGGATTGGATGGGATTTGAAGGGGGAGAAGGGTAGTTGTTCACGTGGTGCTGTTTCTGAGAGGGAAGATTGTGCAGCGCGGCTTGTTTCATGTTTTACGTGACCTAGACGATTTTTCCTGCAAAAACCTATAAATAGAAAGTTGTAGATAACATCGAGATCTAGCTTCTGTAATTTTTTAAGAATTTGTGGGACGACGGTCTGAGAGTTATCTCTGTTGGAAGTTGACGAATAGAATCTGGAAACAGATTTCGTCCCCTATGTTGGACGTCTATTTAGGCATAATTAACAATGGAATTGAAATTTATGGTCTGCATGAAAGTTGTAGATCTCGTCAATATCTAGCTCCTGTAATTTTTTTATATTTGTCTGATCTGTATAGAAAAAGATACGAAATTGTGAAGAGTGGTTGCTGTTGTTTAACCCGGACAGATTGGGGTTTTTGGCGTTTAAGAAGGGAACGGGGGTTAGGAAGCGCGTGTTCGAGTTACGTGATCATTTGTGTTGTCGCTATGTACTGAAATAATGCTTGTTCAGGTGGTGCCCCTTCTGGACGCAACTAGATTCGTCTTCAACGTCGGTAAAGGCAAGTGGAAGTAGCGGTCTTGCTAAACTATAACTCGCTATTTGTTTCGTCTTCAATATAAACCTTAATTGCAGCACACCTACATGGTTTAACTACTTGTTTATGAGATTGCAATATCCTATCCTGCATTGTGATGTGGTTGTTTGGCTTTTGAATCATGAGTAAGAATGAAGAAAGATGTTGTTTGCAAGATGAATTGTTGAGATATTCTATCTCAATGATGTTCGCATTTTATCCATGCTATTTGATGGTATGCAAGCATGTGAATTCAGAGTGGGAAGTTATGAATGTATTTATGCATGAAGCATTAACTGCATAATCATGCATTGGAAGTTTGTCGACGCCTTGGCGTCTTGCGATCAAATGCAGTACAACACCGTGTGTTCCTGAGAAAGGGCACGGTGAGGAGGATCATGGCATAAGCATGTGCACAATCATATGCATTCTACTGAGGTTGTGTGGACTCTGTAATGTGGTATTGGACATGAGGAATTTGGTATGCTAGTTTTACTGTGGCTGTGTTATTTGTTAGAAGTTGTTCCGCTTGCTGAGATTACCCAATCTCACCCCTTGTTATTTTGTTGTTTTCAGGTAGTTCTCACGAGTCGTAAGCTTGAAGGGTGGGCTTAGTAGCACAATCAACCCTCCGGGGTCATCACGAATCACATGGACTAGTGCATTTAATAATTCATTAGCTTGCTGAAATTTTATTAATCATAGACCTGTTGACGTCCTCTTTGGAGCTGTTTTACGTTTATGTTTGTTTTCTGGTTGATTTAGACTTGTTATCTCTAGTATTGATGCTTTTATGTTATTCCCGTTTGTAATGTTTATTATGAATCTTGATGTTGCTTCCGTTTTGTCCTAATTTTAGGGGAGATGCTGTCGATTTTTTCTTGTACGACAGTTTAGATTTGTAGGGTGTTACAGTTGGTATCAGAGCGGGCTTCAGGTCCGTGGTGTATGAACTTAGTGAAATACCATAGGTTCAACTAAAATGTGATTTGGGATAACTTAGAAACATGGCTTAGGTTATACTTAAAAAAAAAAATTTGCCATAGGATAGCAACATTAAAATTTGTGTTAGTGGAATAACTAATTTAAAATTTGACACACATGGATGCACAGTAGGAAAGGGTATGGGTATCGTTGCCTCATGCTTAAAGGTTGAATTTAAGCTTTGTTGTTGAATGCTACGTTTGATAATGTATGTTACTATGATTTTGAGATGATTGATTGAGTTGTTCTTGTTATCGTGATAAGGGAGGTTGTGGTGCCGAAGGGTTTCGGTCACCTTTTGTTTGTAGTGAGGCTGTGGTTTGACGGTGTGGCCGGGTAGAGTCACCACCGAAGAACTATTAAACCCCTGTAGGGAAAGAGTACTTATCCGTGTCTGTCGTAGATCGGGTAGTGACTGGAGTCAAATAGAAGAGGTTGGTGATGGATTCCTTCGGATGTTCTTTACCGTGTTGACGGTCGGTTTTGGTTGGTTTTCTGGGTATGTGGTTGGTTCGAAACCGAGGAAAATGCTTAGTTTTGAGCACTCGCTGATTGTCCTTTTGGCGGTTTGTGGTTTTGTCTCCTCTGAGTGAAGACACAGAAGAAGAGTTCTATGTTGCGCGTCTTTTGGTCACAATTTTGCTTTGGCACCTGATTTATTGTTATGGACTGTCGTTGGGAGGAAATTTCTGTGGTTGTTGTTTCCCCGATTTTTTTTTTTAAAAAAAGAAGGGGGTTGGAGTTTCTCCTGTTGCATCAATTTGGATGGAGCTAAGTTTGAATCTTTATCGGAAAAATTTGGTTGGACATTTGGTCTTCCCTTATGCATCCGTCTTCCTTTGTGGAAAGTGTAGGTTTTGGATTTCTTGAAGAGTTTTGGCTACTAGGATTGAACATTTGAGGGTCGAACTATCTTGCATTTATGTTTGGATTTTGCTTTTCTTCCTTGCACGAAAAGAAGAAATTTTTATCGGTGTTTGTTCTTGATCTAGAACTGTGTTTGTTTTTAATGTTTGGGATTGCCTCCTGTTTGTCAAGGGTAGGTGACCCATGACGGTGTTTAGAAATTTTATGTCTGTGTTACGTAGTATGTAACAATGTGGTTTATGGAATGATGTACTTCTAAGTTAATTTGTGAGTTGAATCAATTAAGATGTAATTGTTATCTTTAGCTTGAGATTAAATAAACTTCTAGTATTGTAGATTGCTCTATAGCGATAATGATTGAATGTGTTAATGTGCATGCTTAGGATTTATTGCATTATTTTAATGTGCCCTTGACCATGGACAATGTTTAAAGCTTTAAATCTTGATGCGTAGTTAGAACATTAAGATGATGTAAACTACTGTGAAGGTAATAGAAAATTGGTGGGTTATTTGGAGACATTTTAATATAAGGTTGGTAGAACAATTTAATTGTAATGGTGGACTACCGATATTGTTAAAGAAACCATGCTGGTTGTTTAAAGATGTTCTAATTTAACATGTTAGTAGAGAAATTTAATCGTGTTGGCTAGTGACTTTAACTTGGAAATTGATTAGAGTTGATATTTATGACGTTGCAAACTATTAGTAGATTCGGAAGTATGCAGTTGTGTTCCAATAATGCTAGTATCGATATCAATTGGGAAGACATAAGTTTTTGCCATTGCCGTAAGAGCTTTGTGATGATTTAACCTATTCAGTTCACTTTAAAAAAAAGGCTGGAGTATGTCTTGGAGTGGTAATTTTGCTATAACCCGTGTATAGGGTAGCTAAAAAAAAATTTTTAAATTTAATTTAACGTTGTTGTTTTAAGAGCTTTTGATGGCTTAAATTATTCAATCTATTTTACATAGTTGGAGTATGTTGTTTAGTGACAGTTTGTCATAGCCTATGGATAGGGTAACTAAAAGCAATGTTGTTGTTTTACAATTATGCCAATTATTGATATTGATGACTCAGTAGTGGTGGTAACTGTTTAGATTAATTGTTGAAAACCTTTGTTAAAATGGGGGAAATTGTAACATGTTGTGATGGAGTGAACCATGGATAGTTAGCATGACGCGTGATTTTGTCCTTAATAAATGTATGTTTTAAAGTTCTATTTACGATTTGTGCCTTGTTGAGATAATATTTACTTGTTGAGTCATTGTCGGGACCCCGAATTTGCAAATCCGGACCCTCTGTGTATTCAGCACTAGTCTAGAAACGCGCTAGTGCACACAGTCTTAACATTGGTAAATATCACAATCATACCACTCGATACCAATAAAGTACTTTATTTAAATAACCAAACTGGTTACTCGACCTTATGGTCAAGTTACAAATGTATGCCTCTCAAGGCGAAACTTATTCAGAGAAAAATAATAGCAGCGGAAAATCAAATAACTTCGTGGCGCCATCCAGTATACCACAGGCAACTGACTGGGCTTGCTTCCCTAAGTAGACGGATCCTCCTGGAGTTCCTCCTCCAAAGCTGGCGTAGCCTCCTCTTCAACTGATGTTGTGTTGAGGCAAGGGTGAGTACTTGGTACTCAGCAAGTCATGCACAGAATGCAAGCTAATATACTATATGCATGGCTTGGTACAAAGGAATAGCTCAAGGTATATTTGCGATGCTTGACATTTGAAAAGTAATATAAGTAGATTCGAAAGCAGTAGAAATAAGTAAAGCATAAATAACTTTTCAGGAAATTTAATAAACATTTTCCCCATCCTAAACCACATTTCTATCATCTTCATTATTAAACCAACCCAACTTTCAAACCAAAGTTATTTTTGAGAAAATCTAACCCTTGACTGTAATTCCCGAGCGATGTCCAATACCGCGGACACGGCTATTCGAATAGATTCTAAACTCTGCAGAGGTTATGCACTTTACCCACAAGATACAGTCAAACACCACAAAGGCGAGTTCCCGTAACAAAGTCTTTCGGAAACCTCTAACAATACAAGTGGTCCTCCCCGGTTATTGCGCACTAACCCTTCCCTTAGCTAAGGCGAAGTCTAGGCCAATCAACCGTTAGATGGGTACCTGGCCTCGGCCCGACGCGCTCCGCACAACTTACACAAAGGGTGTAGTTGACCTCACGAGGTCCACAGTGCGTTATTAGCAACTTAGTCAACTAGGTCCGTCCCATTACGGACATGTGGTTGCACGTTAGACCCAGTTCAAAGGCTTGCAAGGTTAAGTCCTTAGGGTGACCAGGCAAGACTACCCAAGAACCAAAACATCACTCCCAATGCCACAATGGCCCACTGATTACTCTTTGCCACATGCCCTGGCCGAAATCATTTATCAAACCCCGCTTGATTACCATGCACCACGTGCCATCAACATCACATGATACTTTTCCAAAACAGGTTCAATATATCATTAAGTCAATATTAACATTTGATTGTCCAAAATCATGTCATGAGCACGTAGTGTGTCTAAGCAGTATACTACAACGGTCTAAAACCCATGTTGGCAATCTAATAATGTCCAACTAGTAATCCACAACTAGGGTGACAAAGGGTCATGGCACATACTTAAGTAATCAAGGTGTCATACAGCAAATTGGTACTTATCTAACCCCAGTGTTTAAACAAAGTATCTTTCTAATTGAACTAGCATGCAATAGTTTAAATCAAAATAGATTTCGAAATAGGATCAACATGGTCAAAGCACAACTTGCCTTCAAAAAGTACTTGCTCTTGGTCTTGAGTTGGATCCTGAGTCAATACTTCTCCTTCGAACCCTTCCGGCACTTCAACGTCTACTCGTAAAGCGTGCAAATAGCAAATACACAAATAAACACTAGGCAAAAAGTGTCCAAACATCCAAATAAAATCCACAAACAGAAAGAACATAATTTTATGGATTTTTAGAAACTGGAATAAATCAAATTTGGAGTTAAAACGCAAAAGTTATGATTATTTAAAGTTTAAATAATCAATTAAATAATTTTACAGAGAAAAAAATTTAGTCCAAAAATTAAATAAAATTCATATTTAGATAGATCTCAAATTTATACAAATTTAGAAATTTGAATCACTCAAATCGGAGTTGAAACGCAAAAGTTATAAGCGTTTGAAGTTTGAATCTAAATTTGAATCAATATTTCGAATTAATAAATCATTTTCTTTTTCGGAAATTAATTATTGCGTCAGCATGGACACGTGGCAGCCTCTGATTGGCCTGCTGACGTCAGCCGGTCCATGGACTTGGTCCACGCTCGGCTCGGGTCTACCGTGGACTCGGTCCACGACTCTACGTGTCGCTGACATGTGGGCCCACTCGAGTGACGCGTCATCGGCGTCGGTCGGGCTCGACCAGTCTTGTGGTGGGACCCAGTGGCGTCATGGGTGACGTCGGCGCTTGGCTGGGTCGGCCGCCGACATCGCGGGCCCTCGACACGCGGGCCCGCGTGTCGGCGTCACACACGCCAGCGTGGGCGGCCCGACGCGTCGGTCCAACTTCCCGACACGTGGCGCCAATCTCGGCCGTTGATTTGAAATTCAACGGCGCGATTAGATCCAGGGTTAACACGTTGAATCTACTCGATGATCGTGGGCCGTTCGATCTAGATCGGGCGGTCGAGATCTAATCCTATAAAAATCACTACTACGACGCGTGGCGATTGTGAACCGCTGGATCTTGATCCAGCGGTCCAGATCTAATCGGGTTTGGAACACGTGAACTCACCTCAACCGCCACGATCAAGATCGGACGGCGCGCCTGAGTTCGCGAGGGCGATGGCGACGCGGCGGAGCTGCAGCCACCGGAGACGGAGGCGACGGCGAGCAGACGGCGCTCGGTCGTTCGGCGAAGTGGGTGGTCTCTTGGTGCGTCTCGAAGTGGGGACTCGATTACGGGCTCCTTCGGCGGAAGGCAGCGGACGTCGGCGGAGCGGCGCAAACGCGGCGGTCACCTCGTCCAACTACTGGCGAGCTCGCCGCGAACAAGCGGCGGCGGCTCAAGCGAGATGGCTCGAGAGAGCAGTGCGCAAGGATGAGGGCAACCTCGGGCGTGACCAGGGCTTTAAATAGCCTCGGCGTTCGTGCGAGACGGAAACCTAATTCTACGGCGGCGGGCGCGTGGCGGAGTCCGGCTCGGACTCGGCGGAGACGGCGACGCACAGCCGTCCACGTGGCACGATCAACGGCCACGATCGGCGTGAAGCGCGATCGGATCCGGCCGGATTCGGCCAAAGCGATGCAGGCGGATCTCGGTAATTGGATCTTGATCCAACGGTTGGGATCGATTAGGGTTTTGAGCTGGTTTGATCGAGTCACGTGGCTCGGGTCGGACTCGAGTCCGACTTCGGGTTCGACTTCGATCGGATGAACGATACTCGACCGAGTTGAATTTCCAGCGATTTAATATTTAAAATAATTCCCGATAATTCATTTAATTCATTAAAAATAGCAAAAGACTGAAAAATTCGAGAAAAATTCTGGAAAATACTTTGGATCATTTTGGACTCAAATAAAATATTTCCAACAAAATTTTATTTGCAAAATTAAATTCTTTAATTATTTCAAAATGGAATAAATTCAAATAATTTCCAAATAAATCCAAATAAATTCGAGAAAATTCCAAAAATTCACCAAAGTGCCAAATCACACATGAATTTAAGGAAAGCAAAATTTTGGGGTGTTACAAACCTCCCCTTAATAGAATCTCGTCCCAGAGATTCGTGGCTTACTAAAGGAATAGGTTTGGAAACTCTTTCTTCAAATCCTCTTGCTCCCAAGTCGCTTCGCTCTCTGCATGGTTGCTCCACCAATCCTACTGAAGCGGGTTGACTTATTTACGGTTTCTCGATCCATTGTGTCTAGAATCCTCACGGGATGCTCCTTATAAGTCAAATCCTCTTGCAACTCAATTGACTCTAGCGGTGTCTGCCTCGGGAACTCGGAGACACTTCTTCAAGCTGGGACACATGGAATACATCATGCACTCCTCGCCAACGATCGTGGCAACTCCACCGGTAAGCAACTTCGCCTCTGCGACTCAAAATCTTAAATGGTCCAACATAACGGGTGCGAGTTTCCCTTTGGCATGGAACCTCTTAACTCCCTGAGGCGTAACTCTGAGGTAAACAAAGTCTTACGGTTCAAAACTCAAGTCTCGCGACGATTATCGGCATAACTCTTACAGCCGAGATTGGGCTATCTTCAACCTTTCACTAATCATGGCGATCTGTTCTTAAGCCTCTTGAAGAATATCAGGCCCAAAGACACGGAGCTCTCAGGTCTCATTCCAATTCAATGGCGTCCGACATGGTCGTCCATACAGTGCCTCAAAAGGTGACATCTGTAAACTAGCCTGATAACTATTGTTGTAACTGAACTCAGCATACGGCAAACTCTTATCCCAAGAGGTAGCATAAGCCAATGCACAAGCTCTCAACATATCCTCTAGAATCTGGTTGACTCTTTCGGTCTGTCCATCCGTCTGTGGATGATAAGGTATCTTGAAGTTCAAAGCGGGTTCCCATGGCTTCATGCAACTTATTCCAGAACCTTGAGGTAAATTGGGTACCTCTGTCCGATACAATCCTCTTTGGCACTCCGTGCAAACAGACAATCCTGATCATGTATAATTTTGCTAATTTATCTCCCGAGTAAGTGGTCTTCACGGGGATAAAATGGGCTACTTTAGTCAAGCGATCCACTATAACCCATATGGAGTCATAACCTCCTTGAGTCTTCGGCAAACCGGTAATGAAATCCATTCCGATTTCCTCCCACTTCCACTTAGGTATTTTCAGCGGTTGTAGCAATCCTGCTGGTCTCTGATGCATTGCCTTGACTCTCTGGCATACGTCGCACAATGCAACATGCTCGGCAACTTCACGTTTCATACTCGGCCACCAGAATCTCTCCTTCAGATCCTGATACATCTTGGCGCTTCCAGGATGAATTGAGTACTTGGAGTCATGGGCTTCTTCCAGAATCAGTTGCTTTAACTCCTTTTTGCTAGGCACACAAATGCGATCCTTCATCCACAACGTGCCTTGCTCATCCAACTTGAAGTCCTCTGCCTTGCCTTCCTCCTTGATGGACTTAATCCTGCGGATCTGGTCATCATCCTTCTGTCCTTCTCGGACCTGATCCTCTAGGGTAGGCTTTACTTCTAATGCGGCCAAGAATCCGCTAGGTACTACCTCAATCTTCATTTTCTGAAAATCCTCACATAACTCATCCTGACTTGTGGCTAGCAACGTACTCACGGTATGGCTTTTCCGACTCAGGGCATCGGCTACTACGTTGGCCTTCCCGGGATGGTAATGGATTCCAACATTATAGTCCTTGATTAACTCTAACCATCTCCTCTGCCTCATATTCAGATCCGACTGGGTGAATATGTACTTAAGGCTCTTATGATCCGTATATACTTCACATCTGTTTCCAATCAGATAGTGACGCCATATCTTCAAAGCATGCACTACGGCAGCTAACTCTAGGTCATGTGTCGGATAATTTTCCTCATGCGGCCTCAACTGCCTTGATGCATAGGCGACGACCTTTCCGTTCTGCATCAGCACACATCCAAGTCCTTGGCGCGATGCGTCACAATAAATATCGAAGCTTTGAGCAACATCCGGTAGAACTAACACCGGTGCTGATGTCAATCGCTTCTTCAGCTCCTGAAATCCTTTCTCCATTAACTCTTCTAGCTGTTTCTTCATTTCTACCAACTCCTCGGTGGACATCCGATAGGGTCTCTTTGCTATCGGTGCTGTACCCGGTACAAGCTCTATCACAAACTCTATGTCCTCGTCTCAAGCGGCATACCAGGTAGATCTTCGGGAAAAACATCTGGGTACTCATTCACTACTGGGACATCCTCTATGCTGATTGCCTTGGTACTGTTAACCATTAACTGTCCATCTCTAACTGCAGTGGCTTGAAATTCCACTTTCTTCCCACACGGGCTCTCAATTGAGATGGTCCTTCGTCCACAATCCAATACGGCCTTGTGCTTGGATAACCAATCCATTCCCAATATGACGTCTAAGGTCTGGGTCTCCAAAATTATAAGGTTTGCTAGGAACTCTATTCCATCTATTAGTATTCTCACCCCGGAACATCCTACTTTCGTTCGGAGTTCGGAACCAGGGGTTTGAACTAAAAGCATGCACTTAAGTCTTGCAATCCTCAAATCATTTCTAGTAGCAAAGCCTTGCGAAACAAATGAATCTAAGCTCAGTCAAACAAAACTATTGCAGTCTTTGAGTTAACAAGTAACTTACCCGATCACGACGTCAGTAGCATTCTGCAAAGTGCATCTGCGGTGACATGGTTGACTCGGCCTCTCACCACGGTGCAGGGTGTGGCTCTGATCTTTGGCGTCCTAGCTGGGGTGGTTCCTAGATTGAAGCGAACTGGGGTCACTCCTGCTGTCTTCTTTGGACAAGCTGTTGGCAAAGTGTCTGGCTCGTTCTTGCGATTGTAGCGGCGTCTCACTTTATTCCTGTTGTTGCCTAGAGTAAGCGTTTCTAGCGGGGGCTGAGGTGCAGTAGTTACGATTGACAGGTCTTGGTGCGAGGATGGTGTCCTTGTTGCATTACGTGGTTGGAATCGAAGAATTGATTTGGTGCAACTCTCAGCGCCATTGCGTTCCTGGCGTGATCCTTCTTTGTTGCATCCTGCGCTTCCTGTTCTCATCCAGTTCCTTGCGCTTGTCCTCAAGAATAAGCGCCTTATTCACCAACTCTTGGAAATCTGGAAAGGTGTGGGTGATCAACCCTACTTGCAATCCTGAGTTAAGTCCCTTCATAAAGCGAGACTGTCTGGATTTATCTGTCGCTACATCCTCAGGTGCGTAGCGTGCTAGCTGTGTGAACTTGTTTAGGTAGTCGGCCATGGCTGATTACCTTGCTTGATGCTCTGAACTCCTCCTTCTTAAGGTCCATGATTCCTTCAGGCACGTGATACTGTCGGAATGCAGCTGTGAACTCTTCCCAAGTGATATCTTGAGGGTTCTCTTGCGTGGCACAGAAGTTCTCCCACCATTCGGCGGCTGTTCCTTCCAGCTGATGAGAAGCGTAGAGTACCTTCTCATTTCCTATGCATTGAGCTATGTGTAGCTTCCTCTCGATTGATCTTAACCAATCATCGGCCTCCAATGGATTGGCATTCCCAGAGAAAGTGGGTGGGTGAGTTCTCATGAACTCTGATAGTCTTGTATTCTGGCGTGGTCCCTGATTAACTTGATTAGCAGTGGCCTGAGCGGTGACGTGCTGCATTTGTTGCATCATAGCATGCATCAACTGAGTTTGGGCAGCAAGAAAAGCTCCAAAATTCTGCATATCCAGTGGCGGTGCTGGTGCTCCCTCATTGGGGTTTTCTGCCGGGCGAGAACCACTCCCATTGCTTCCAAAGTTTCCACGGGTGTTCACCATCTGTCGGTTTGCTCTAGGTTTAGAGATGAGAGGGAAACAAGAATAGACAAGTAACATGGAACTTATGCGGGTAAAAGGGGTAACTTTAAGGTCCAACTTTATTATTAATAACTTGGTATGGCTGCTTACAATGCCTAAGGGCCTTGCAACACATACTGCACACTCAGCAAACAAAGCAAATCCAAATCGAACTAACTCTGGAGTCTAATGCCTAAAGGGTGACTCTTTATTATATGACGTGACTCGTGAAGGAGTCTCACTATAGAACCTATGCTCACTCATCGAAAACCTCCACGGCCTGGGTGCGGTGTCTTTGTGGCATAGGCGCGAACGATCGCCATGTCCAGAAGCTGTGTCCTCTATGGTAGTCGAAGAAGCGGTGTCCTCATCGAGATCGACTCCTCTGGATCTGGCTCGTGTGGCTCGAAATCTTGGCTCAGGTCTGGTCCGTACAAGGTCATCTCCAACTCGTCAATCCTTCGTAGAAGGTGTGCCACATACTCTTGAGCTTCCCGCCATCTGTTCTTCTCTGTCGTGATTTCCTTGCGGGCCTTCTGTAGCTCCTTGCTTGTATTATCTAGTACATCCTCTTGGGCGACGACAAATCGTGCCAACTGTGTAACCGTGGCATCCTCATCCTGAATCGCCTTCGGGTCAAGAAGGTTATCGCTGTGCGGATGATAACGGAACACCGTGCTCTCCAATTCTCTGGCGTAGATACGGGTAATGTGCCGCATTGCTCGTCGTGATACTTCTTGGATACCCATCTGCATTGTAGATCTCCTGGCAGTGCAGTGTATCGGGCGATTGCCTGGGCCCTTTTTCCTAGCAGGTACCTCAATCCTCACGTCACAAGCCTTGATCAATCCCGCTTGTCTGATCACTTCCACTTGGTATTGGGGCTTCTCAAAATCTCCGAGAGTCTGTAGCATATGCCAAAGTTCCGCGGCGTGACCAACTCCCAGGTCAACGTAGTTGAACTCTTCCTCCATCTGTCACAAGAGTGCTTTACGTAAGAACTCGGAATTTTTAAATTGTGACAAGGTAAGGGAAAATTTCAGCAAGAGACAAGAAGAGAGAAGGGGATAAGTCGAGATGTCATTTCTTATCTTGACAAATTTTTAGCTTTAGAAAATAGGTTTTATCCTCACTACGACCATTCTAGCTAGGGTTGAGCCTACAGTCAAGTATGGCTCTGATACCACCTCTGTCGGGACCCCGAATTTGCAAATCCGGACCCTCTGTGTATTCAGCACTAGTCCAGGAATGCGCTAGTGCACACAGTCTTAACATTGGTAAATATCACAATCATACCACTCGATACCAATAAAGTACTTTATTTAAATAACCAAACTGGTTACTCGACCTTATGGTCAAGTTACAAATGTATGCCTCTCAAGGCGAAACTTATTCAGAGAAAAATAATAGCAGCGGAAAATCAAATAACCATTGGCGCCATCCAAGATACCATAGGCAATCGACCGGGCTCGCTTCCCTAAGTAGACGGATCCTCCCGAGTTCCTCCTCCAAAGCTGGCGTAGCCTCCTCTTCAACTGATGTTGTGTTGAGGCAAGGGTGAGTACTTGGTACTCAGCAAGTCATGCACAGAATGCAAGCTAATATACTATATGCATGGCTTGGTACAAAGGAATAGCTCAAGGTATATTTGCAGTAAACAGCATTTGAAAAGTAATATAAGTAGATTCGAAAGCAGTAGAAATAAGTAAAGCATGAATAACTTTTCAGGAAATTTAATAAACATTTTCCCCATCCTAAACCACATTTCTATCATCTTCATTATTAAACCAACCCAACTTTCAAACCAAAGTTATTTTTGAGAAAATCTAACCCTTGATCAGTAATTCCCGGCGATGTCCAATACCGCGGACACGGCTATTCGAATAGATTCTAAACTCTGCAGAGGTTATGCACTTTACCCACAAGATACAATCAAACACCACAAAGGCGAGTTCCCGTAACAAAGTCTTTCTAAACCTCTAACAATACAAGTGGTCCTCCGGTTATTGCGCACTAACCCTTCCCTTAGCTAAGGCGAAGTCTAGGCCAATCAACCGTTAGATGGGTACTGGCCTCGGCCAGATGCGCTCCCCGCACAACTTACACAAAGGGTGTAGTTGACCTCCCGAGGTCCCACAGTAATGCGTTATTAGCAACTTAGTCAACTAGGTCCGTCCCATTACAGACATGTGGTTGCACGTTAGACCCAGTTCAAAGGCTTGCAAGGTTAAGTCCTTAGGGTGACCAGGGCAAGACTACCCGAAGAACCAAAACATCACTCCCAATGCCACAACTGGCCCACCTGATTACTCTTTGCCACATGCCCCGGTCGAAAACTGTTTATCAAACCCCAGTTGATTACCATGCACCACGTGCCATCAACATCACATGATACTTTTCCAAAACAGGTTCAATATATCATTAAGTCAATATTAACATTTGATTGTCCAAAATCATGTCATGAGCACGTAGCAGGTCTAAGTAGTATACTACAACGGTCTAAAACCCATGTTGGCAATCTAATAATGTCCAACTAGTAATCCACAACTAGGGTGACAAAGGGTCATGGCACATACTTAAGTAATCAAGGTGTCATACAGCAAATTGGTACTTATCTAACCCCCAGGTTTAAACAAAGTATCTTTCTAATTGAACTAGCATGCAATAGTTTAAATCAAAATAGATTTCGAAATAGGATCAACATGGTCAAAGCACAACTTGCCTTCAAAAAGTACTTGCTCTTGGTCTTGAGTTGGATCCTGAGTCAATACTTCTCCTTCGAACCCTTCCGGCACTTCAACGTCTACTCGTAAAGCGTGCAAATAGCAAATACACAAATAAACACTAGGCAAAAAGTGTCCAAACATCCAAATAAAATCCACAAACAGAAAGAACATAATTTTATGGATTTTTAGAAACTGGAATCGTCAAATTTGGAGTTAAAACGCAAAAGTTATGATTATTTAAAGTTTAAATAATCAATTAAATAATTTTACAGAGAAAAAAATTTAGTCCAAAAATTAAATAAAATTCATATTTAGATAGATCTCAATTTTATACAAATTTAGAAATTTGAATCACTCAAATCGGAGTTGAAACGCAAAAGTTATAAGCGTTTGAAGTTTGAATCTAAATTTGAATCAATATTTCGAATTAATAAATCATTTTCTTTTTCGGAAATTAATTATTGCATCAGCATGGACACGTGGCAGCCTCTGATTGGCCTGCTGACGTCAGCCGGTCCATGGACTTGGTCCACGCTCGGCTCGGGTCTACCGTGGACTCGGTCCACGACTCTACGTGTCGCTGACATGTGGGCCCACTCGGGTGACGTCATCGCCGGCGTCGGCGGGCTCGGCCGCAGTCTTGACAGTGGGACCTGTGACGTCATGGGTGACGTCAGCGCTTGGCTGGGTCAGCCGCTGACATGCGGGCCCTCTGACACGCAGGCCCCGCGTGTCAGCGTCACTGCCTGCCAGCGTGGGCGGCCCGACGCGTCGGTCCAACTTCCCGACACGTGGCGCAATCTCGACCGTTGATTTGAAATTCAACGGCCGCGATTAGATCCAGGGTTAACACATTGAATCTACTCGATGATCGTGGGCCGTTCGATCTAGATCGGACGGTCCAGATCTAATCCTATAAAAATCACTACTACGGCACGTGGCGATTGTGAACCGTTGGATCTTGATCCAACGGTCCAAATCTAATCGGGTTTGGAACACGTGAACTCACCTCAACCGCACGATCAAGATCGGACGGCGCACAGAGTTCGCGAGGGCGATGGCGACGCGGCGGAGCTGCAGCCACCGGAGACGGAGACGACGACGAGCCCGACGGCGCTCCGGGGTCGTTCCGGTGAAGTGGGTGGTCTCTTCGGGTGCGTCTCGAAGTGGGGACTCCGGTTCTGGGCTCCTTCTCGGCGGAAGACGACGGACGTCGGCGGAAAACGGCGCAAAACCACGCGGTCACCTCCTCCAACTACGGCGAGCTCGCACGGGCAAAACGCGGCGGGCTCAGCGAGATGGGCTCGGGGGAACGGGTGCGCAAGGATGAGGGCAACTCGGGGCGTGACCAGGGCTTTAAATAGCCTCGGCGTTCGTGCCCGAGACGGAAACCTAATTCTACACGGCCGGCGGCGCGGCGCGTGAGTCCGGCTCGGACTCGGCGGAGACGACGACGCACAGCCGTCCACGTGGCACGATCAACGGCCACGATCGCGTGGGCGCGATCGGATCCGGGCCGGATTCGACCGAAGCGGTACGGGCGGATCTCAGCCGTTGGATCTTGATCCAACGGTTGGGATCGATTAGGGTTTTGAGCTGGTTTGATCGAGTCACGTGGCTCGGGTCGGACTCGAGTCCGACTCGGGTTCCGACTCGGTCGGATGAACAGTACTCGACCCGAGTTGAATTTCCAGCGATTTAATATTTAAAATAATTCCCAGTAATTCATTTAATTCATTAAAAATAGCAAAAGACTCAGAAAAATTCCAGAAAAATTCTGGAAAATACTTTGGATCATTTTGGACTCAAATAAAATATTTCCAACAAAATTTTATTTGCAAAATTAAATTCTTTAATTATTTCAAAATGGAATAAATTCAAATAATTTCCAAATAAATTCCAGAAAATTCCAAAAATTCACCAAAGTGCCAAATCACACATGAATTTAAGGAAAGCAAAATTTTGGGGTGTTACAGTCATCTTTTAGGTGAATAAATTTCCATTGTCGAGATGTTAACGCGTATGTGGTACGGAATTTATAGGTTCATCATGCTGAAAGACTTGTTGAAGCTCTGCCTTTCAAATTTAGAATATGATGTTATAGGTTAGGCTGCTCCGTGGGGATCTTGATGAGGTAGTGTTGGTTGGATGTGTTTTTGATAAGCACTGTGAACTTTATTTATAATTGTGGAAAAGGTAATAAGAGTAAGAATTTGTTGTGTAGTTGTTGTTAAATCCTGATGGGCCTTCTCAATGAGTAAATAGGGAATATTGAAATCTAAATGGTAAGGGTAGTGGAATACTATAGATGGCGGGAGTTATGCTGAACTTATGATTAAAAATTCATATGGATTGGTTTGTCTGTTTGATATTTGGGTTGAATATTTTCGGTCAAAGTATTCTTTGTCTTTGTGTTTGAGTTTCCCTAAACTTAGAATGATTACGACAAATGTGGGTTAATTTGAGGCTTAAAACAAGGACAAAAGAATGATTAACCTTGAAGTAATTTGTGGAGATTTTGGAATGTTATTCTATTAAATATCGCTGCTCATTCGTCTTTGGATAAGAAAAACTAGCTTAAGTTATGAATGCTAAATTTATGCTCAAGGATGTATGCTTTGACTGTGTCCGTAGTTTTCAAGGTCGAGTTATCGGTTGCATTGTTGATTAAAAGAAGTAGCTAATCCAATGTAAGTTTTGGAACTTCATGATCCGAAATATTTGTATTTCTATTTTGGGCTAGAGTTGTGTTGTGGTGTGAGGTGTTTGACAGCTTTTCGCTTAAGAGACGATTCTTCCGTTGTGACATGAACGATATTCGTGGGTTGAAACAATTTTTCTGTTGGGAAGTGAGTTTGGTTCCTTTAAGGAAAAAAAGAGATGGTGGTTGTGTGGAAGCATTTAATTCCTTGACTCGGTTTCTTTTTTTCAATTGCTTGGCCTTGGATAAAGTGAGATAATTTGTTTCGGTAAAAGTGAAATGCATTTATAAGACTTTCGCGGTGTTTCTCTTTGAATAGAGCTTCTCAAGAAAATTTTTTTTTGGTGTTTTTGGTTCTATGGAGTTCCTCTTCCAAGTTGAGTTCTGTATGTGAATTTCAGCCTTTTGGTTTAAAGGTGGTGATTGTCGCTCGCTGTGTTAGTGAGAATTAAGATTTCTTTTACGCCTCAAACTTGGGGTAAGAAAATGAATGTTTATGTTATGGTTGAGTATATTCAAGGATTGTACTCCTTGCCCTGGTCCTTGGTGGAAGAATGTGAAGGCTAAACCTTCTTGCAAGGGAAAACTAGTGTGGGTCGATCGTAAGTAGTTTAAAAGTGAAGAGTAAAGAAAGGTTAGGTATAACTCAATTCAAACCTTTGGAGAATTGTTTTCATTGATGTGTTCCTGGGTTGCTTAATTTAGTAGTGGACAACTTGAAGTTGCAGGTAATTACATTATTTTTTTGGAACTTTTGTCGGGTTCGAGCGAGTTTGTGTCAACTGTAGTGATTGTGTTCGGTTGTTATTGTTTCATGATGCACGGACTCCGGTTGTAAAGTAGGCTATCTCGCTGCTGGTAAGGGTGGATATTGGTTCTTTTTGTAAAAGATCAATCACTTGAAGGAGATAGGAGTTTGTGTTTGGGTTGATTTAGAGACTTACCTAGAGCCATTGTGTCTCATGGTTCGCTGGGTCTGTAATGCTACTTAATCAAGGTAGAGGAGTTGAGATTGGAATGGAGTTTCATGATCGGGTTGAAGAGAGAAGTGGAGTTGAGATTCCGTGATCGATACTCAGATTCACCTAATAGGTGTCCTTAATAGGGGAATAGTTCGTGTTAGTGTCCAATGAAAGATTTGTGGACCAATTAGTCTCGAAAGGGATGCAACTTGGGAACTTGAGGACCAGATGGAAGAAGTATCCTACACTCTTTGAGGATGTCAAGGTAAATTGTTGTTTACCTTTTGCCTTCCTTTTTTTTCTTTCCGTAGTTAAAAGGAGAAGATTCTGGGACTAATCCTTTTAAGGAGGGAGAATGTGATGCCCTAGAACTCTGAGAGTGATTGTAGGGTTTTTCTTCCTTGTTTTTGTTTCGGAAAAGGAATGACGGTTTTGTTTCAGATGAAACAATTGAAGAAAATGCTGCATTTTAATATTAATTTTGGTGTTTGAGGGGAAAAGGCCGGTCAAGAAAACCTGCTGGATCGGGAATCTCCTTCCCACCACACCACCTCCCCACCCCCTAGTGGGCCGGCCACTTCCCCCCACCAAGGGGTGCGCCTCACCCTTGTGGCCACCCTCCCCAAACCCTAGGTGCCTCCTTGCTCCTAGCAGCCACACCACATCTCCTCTTCCTCCCTGCGTGGTGGCTCAAGATCCGCCGCCAAACACGAAGGAGAAAGCGAAGAGGATCATGGAGGTGCGTGGGAACAAGCAGATTTCATTTTCGGTGATCATCGCGTGTTCTTCGTGGGATCTCAAGGGAGAACTTTAGGTAAAATTCCCAATCTTTTACCCCCTGTTATACCTAGGATTGGGAGTGTTTTAGATCTGGTGGTGATTGGATTGGATGGGACGGAAGGGGAGAAGGGTAGTTGTTCACGTGGTGCCGCTTTCGAGAGGGAAGATTGTGCAGCGCAGCTTGTTTCATGTTTTACGTGACCTAGACGATTTTTCCTGCAAAAACCTATAACTAGAAAGTTGTAGATAACATCGAGATCTAGCTTCTGTAATTTTTAAGAATTTTTGGGACGACGTTCTGAGAGTTATCTCTGTTGGAAGTTGACGAATGTAATCGAAACATGATTTCGCCCGTGTTGGACGCCTGCTTAGGCATAATTAACATAATGGAATTGAAATTTATGGTCTGTGATGAAAGTTGTAGATCTTGTCAATATCTAGCTCCTGTAATTTTTTATATTTGTCTGATCCTGTATAGAGAAAGATACGAAATTGTGAAGAGTGGTTGTCTGTTTAACCCGGACAGATTGGGGTTTTTGGCGCTTAAGAAGGAACGGGGTTAGGAAGCGCGGTTCGAAAGTTACGTGATCATTTGTGTTGTCGCTATGTACTGAAATAATGCTTGTTCAGGTGGTGCCCCTTCCTGGACGCAATCTAGATTCGCCTTCAACGTCGGTAAGGCAAGTGGAAATAGCGGTCTTGCTAAACTATAACTCGCCATTTGTTTCGCCTTCAATATAAACCTTAATTGCAGCACACCTACATGGTTTAACTACTTGTTTATGAGATTGCAATATCCTATCCTCGCATTGTGATGTGGTTGTTTGGCTTTTGAATCATGAGTAAGAATGAAGAAAGATGTTGTTTTGCAAGATGAATTGTTGAGATATTCCTATCTCAATGATGTTCTCATTTTATCCATGCTATTTGATGGTATGCAAGCATGTGAATTCAGAGTGGAAGTTATGAATGTATTTATGCATGAAGCATTAATCATAATCATGCATTGAAGTTTGTCGACGCCAGCGCGATCAGAGCCGTGACAACACCGTGTGTTCCCGAGAAAGGGCACGGAGGAGGATCATGGCATAAGCATGTGCACAATCATATGCATTCTAATGAGGTTGTGTGACTCTGTAATGTGGTATTGACATGAGGAATTTGGTATGCTAGTTTTACTCGTGGGCTGTGTTATTTGTTAGAAGTTGTTCGCTTTGGCCTGAGATTACCCAATCTCACCCCTTGTTATTTTGTTGTTTTCAGTAGTTCTCACGAAATCGTGAAGCTTGAAGGGTGGGCTTAGTAGCACAATCAACCCTCCGGGGTCATCACGAATCACATGGACTAGTGCATTTAATAATTCATTAGCTTGCTGAAATTTTATTAATCATAGACCTGTTGATGTCCTCTTTGGAGCTATTTTACGTTTATATTTGTTTTCTGGTTGATTTAGACTTGTTATCTCTAGTATTGATGCTTTTATGTTATTCCCGTTTGTAATGTTTATTATGAATCTTGTTGTCGCTTCCATTTTGTCCTAATTTTAGGGGAGATGCTGTCGATTTTTTCTTGTACGACAGTTTAGATTTGTAGGGTGTTACACAAATCCAGGTTCTACCGACTTCGTTTTCTTCCTGTCGGTGCCTTATACGACCATGCTCTTTCCGATATGACTTCTGTCCCATTACTCGTAGCTAATCCGACCCGCGCCAAATTCCTGGCTCGTGCCATGACCAGACCTGTCTCGGTTGGTCAAATTAGGTGTCAACAGAGTCATCGCTAAAGGTACCATTCGTATTAATGATCATTTCATTCTTAAGGATGTTGCCTTAGTTAGTAAGCTACAATACAATTTTCTCTCTGTTTCACAGCTAATCAATGGCGATTTTGAGGTAAGCTTTAAGAGCAGCACTTGTAGGATACTCGATTCCTCTGGGGAGTTGGTTTGCGGGATTTCTCGTTTTGGGAGTCTTTCGTGCTAATTTTTCCTCCTTTTTTGGAGAGTCTCTCTGTTGTGAAAATGGTGATAAAAGCCTGGAGGGGGTGAATAGGCTATTTAAAATTTCTAATGAAATTTACTGCAGCAGAAAAGGTATCAGACCTTCCGATTCAATATTGAAACTTCCAATAGTATTGGAGTTTCCGATATTATTTCGGAATGTCCGATCAATACTGAACTAAGAGAACTGAAATTAATATTACCAACCAACAGGGTAGTTCTAGTCTATTTGAAAACACAAGTAAGCAAGTTAACAAGACTTGGGTAACATCAATAATAAAGCGAACACACAAGGGACAGGAATTCATTTCCCGGAGTTCGGATCCTTGAGGGGATCTTACGTCTCCGTTGAGGAAGCTCACAAAGAATCGGGTCTTTTCCAACCCGTTCCTCCCAAACCTCGGTCACACTTGAAGTTTGGTCCCACTATTTGTTCCTTCCCTTTCAGAGGCGAAACAAGCCTTCACAAAGTTCTCACGGCTTCCCACAACTTTCGGGAGCTTGTGAGTGATGCCTAGCCATCTAGGAGTCTTTCAACCTCTAAGAGTAAGAAATGCACGAAGTACTGATCTTGGAGAGGCTCTCTAATGCTCAAGATGAATGATTTACTCTTGTCAAGCTCGCAATCACACTTCAAATCCTCACTCTTTAGACGATCGCTAAGACCAAGGAGGAGGAGTGCTAGAATGTGCTCTAGAATGTGCTCAAGAAGCTCAAAGGTTCAGCCAAAGCAAGTGTGTCACCCTCAAATGAAGAGGGTGGGGGTGTTTATAGTTTTGGTTCAAAACTAGCCGTTATACCAGCACTCAGCCACACATCGAAATATCCGAACCAAACTTTAGAACTTCCGATGAGTGCAAGCTTCCAGAACTTGGAAAGCCTCAACGGTCAAAAACTAGAGGTATTGGAACTTCCGATTTCACTATCAGAACTTCCGAAACACACTGAGATGGAACTCGACGAAAAACTTCCTAAGTCAACATCGGAATATCCGATTTGAGTACCGGAACATCCGAAAGAAACAGAGAGTTCCCAAACTGGAATATAACTACTTCAGAACTTCCGACTTGAAATATCGGACAGTCCGAACTCGACAGAGAGCACCCTTTTTCAAGACAACACGTATTGGAACTTCCGATGTCATAAATCGGAACTTTTGATCTCAACAGAGAGTACCCTAAATGAGAGCAACAGGCATCGGAACTTCCAATGTCTGAAATTGGAAAACCGATCCCTTTCTAAGAGGCTTCGGACTCGAGCACAACTACACATCGGAATGTCAAAGACATCGGAACTTCCGATTTGACATCGGAATATCCGACCAGAACTTCAAAGCAAGTACAATTTGAAGCAAGTGTGGTGACTCGGTGTCTCTCAAGTGACTAAGCATCATTCATCTGAGCATAAAAACTATCTCTAGACCAACTTCAATGCATCCCTCTCAATAGTACGGCATCCCTATGACTCAAGAAATTAAAATACATGCACGTGCTACCGTTTTTCTTATTCAAACCATTTTGAGGGTATCCGATGGCCGTAGATGATCTCTTCTTAGGACTTTTATCTGTTAACAAACTCATTTAACGCATTAGTCCTTTTAATCGTGTGTCATTAATCATCCAAAACTCATTAGGGGGCCTAGATGCACTTTCACATTGCCTTATTACTTCAGAGTCTCGTGATCTCTCCTTTTGGCATAGGAGACTTGGTCACATTGGCTTTGATCATTTGACTCGAGTTAGCGGCCATGATCTCATTCGTGGTCTACCCAAACTCAAGATGGTCAAAGATGTCGTGTGTTCTCCTTGCCGGCATGGCAAGATGGTTGCTGCTTCTCATCTCCCAGTCACCCGAGTGATGACTGATGCACTAGGATAACTCTTGCACATGGACACGGTTGGTAGGACTAGAGTGCGGTCAGTGGGAGGGAAGTGGTACATTCTTGTTATTGTCGATGATTTTTCGAGGTTTTCTTGAGTGTTTTCATGGCCTCTTAGGATGAGTCCTTTTCTCACTTTAGGGGTTTGGTCCGTAGGTTGTCCATTGAGCTCCTAGGTGCCTTATGAGCGATCCACAGTAACAATGGCACAGTGCTAAAGAATTCCTATTTTAGTAGCTTTTGTGAGGATGTGAAATCATGTGCTGAAAAATTGGCTTAGAATTGAATTTGCAAATGTGTGTGCATGTGGTTCTTTTAGCGCCGGACTGAATTTCACAGAAAAACAATAAGTTTCGCATCTACGCTGGACCGTTTCTCCAGGCTACGCCGGACCAAATTTTTGGGTCCGTCGTGAATGTGCTTGAGGCCCGATTTTGCTTTGGCGCTGGACCAGTTTTTGTGTTTGCGCCGGACCAAACTTTTGGTCCGCCGTGAACGTGAAATCTAGGGTTTTACGCTGGACCATTTTACATGTACACCGAACCGATTTTTCTTTGGTTCGCCGTGAACATGGTTTAAATGATTTTTGTGCCGGACTAAGTTTTTCAAAAACAGTAAGCTTCTATGTTACACCGGACCAAATTCTTGGTTCGTCGTGAACGCATTTTTGAGCGTTGTTTTTGCATATACGCCGGACAAAAAATTTGGTCCGTCGTAAACGTGTTTTTGAACATGTTTTCTCTGATTTGAACCGAGACTTTCGCATGTACACCGGACCAAAGTTTTGGTCCGTCGTGAGCTGCGCTGGACTGATGTTTGGTCCGGCGTGAATGGTTTTTGCTCGAGGTTGATTTTTGTGATTTTGAAAATTGTTTGGTCATTGATCTGTGGTTATGAAATTTTTTTGAATTTCATAATGCATGTTTTGAACTTATGCAATGCTCGTGTAAGTAGTTGCATGGACTAATGTTGAGTCGAGTCGCGGACTTGTGCTCGGAGAATTTTGTGTTTTGTTCATGTGCAAGTATTGCTTGAAGGCGAACGTGGTCGATGACGGGGCCGGAACTAGGTTCATGGAGGAACTCAGGTTCGGGACTAGGTTCAGGGAGGAACTGAGGTCTTGGTGGTCAAGGATGTCATGCGGGACGTTCGGGCTAAGAGAATGGTGCACATGAAGAATGGTTAGTCACGTGAGTATGGCATGGTGGCCATACGCGTGCAAGAGTTGTTAGTCACGCGAGTATGGCTGGGTTGCCATACGCGTGCAAGATCTGTATTTGGCCAGGTTGGGCCAAGTGGAGTTGTGTTGAATACATACTCCTTCTAGGATTAGGAGTGGGAATTGTATTCAGGACTCTATGTGTTTGCTATGTATAAATAGGGGGAGGCGCCACCTGTTTATGCAATCAAGCATAGAGAAGAGCTTTAGGGTTTGTACTCTTTTGATGGGAGTACTTTAGACAAAAGAAATAAAGATCAATTCTTCCAGACCCTTGCGTGCTACCGTAACCGCGTTGCTACAGTGTTTCCTGTTTTGGTTCTTGCTTGCGTGCTTGTTCTAATTCTAAATTGGTTTTTGTTCTTTGAGTTTCATCTTGATTTGATCCATCAAAAACCTTTCTAGGGTATTTATTTAGAGTTCCTCAAAGTTTAGTTGATTAATCTTTTGTCGTTCTTGATTAATCTACAAGTTTTGATTAGATTGATTCTCATCATCTTCTATCACAGCAAGCTTGCGAGGTTCATAAATTTTGATCTGTAAGTCCAATCGAGCTGATTCTTTTTGGGTTCGATTCATATTGGAATCTAGTTGCTTGTATCCAAATTTCAGATCGATCCGACGATTGGATCTCCGGGAATTCACGTTTGACCGAACGTCTATCAATCTATTTTTGTCGAATACGAGGCAATTATTTGGTTCCGTTTTGGGGTGAATTTTTAATAGATCAAAAATTTGGTTTTACCTTCCGTACAATCATTCACATCGCTCTGATTGCTATATTCGTATATTTTGATCCTACAAGTGGTATCAGAGGAAGGTCTTTCTGATCTATCTTAACCGGTGATTAGATAAATGGATCGTTATTCGACAAAACCGTGTGTGTTCGATGGTGTTGATTTTCAGTTTTGGAAGGGCAAGATGGAGGCATTTATCCAGGCGCAAGGCTTCACAATTTGGGAAAAGGTCTACAAGCCATATCAAGTCCCTAAGAATGACAACGTCAATGACGCAAATCGTGCGCATGTTGAAGCAAATAGCAAGGCACACAACTTGATCATCCAAGGCTTGGGACGCAGCGACTTTGACCGTGTGATCCATCTCAAATCCGCATATGAGGTATGGAAATCTCTTTGTGATTACCACAAGGGTTCTAACAATATCAAAGAGGTTCGTCAAGATCTTCACAAAAAGGAATACATGCGATTTGAGATGAAGCCCGGTGAGTCGCTAGATGATTTCTTTGCACGCTTTAATAAAATTTGTAGAAATTTGCGTGCTGTTGGAGTTAGCTTTGATGATGATGCTAATGCTAGACAATTGCTTGGTGCATTAGACATGTCTATTTGGGAGATGAAAGTTACATCCATTAGAGAATCTACTATCATGAGTACACTTACATTAGATGTTCTTTATTCTAAGTTGAAAACTCATGAGTTGGATGTTCTTGCTAGGAAGAATGATCATAAATTAATTTCTCTTGTCATCTCAATCTAGCATGTCTCTTAACAATACTTCTTGAAGCTGTGCTTTGTCTTCCTTGTCTTCACTAATCGATGAACAGATTGAAGAATTTCCCCAAGAAGACGTGGCACTACTTTCTTCTCGCTTTAACAAAGCTTTGCAGAATGTGAATGAGAAAGAGAGGTGGTCTTCCAAGATGCTATGAGTGTGGTGATTCCAACCACATGCGATCAAATTGTCCCAAGCTTGCAGGTAAAGCATCAAGGGAGGAAAAGGACAATAGAAAGGAGAAGAAGAAGTTTGCTTCAAGTGATAAAAAGAAGAAAAGCTTCATCAACAGCAAGGTGGTCCACCGAGTTCTTTCCGCTCTTGAACAAGTCAATTTGAGTGATGTGGATTCAGAGAGCAGTGAGGATGATGCAACTCCAAGCAAGCATGATTTGATGGTGTTGTGTCTCATGGCAAGCAGTAAGGATAGCTTCACCGAGGACGACCATGACAATGACTTCAATGAGGTAGATCCTTCTTATGATGAATTAGCTATTGCGGTTGCTCGACTTGGTAAATTGCTTGACAAACGTGACAAGAAAATTAAGAAACATGATTTTATTGTTGAATCATTGAATGCTAAAATTGCTAGACTTAAAACATTGATTCCTGATGATGATGCTTGCAAATCATGTGACCTAATTTACTATGAGCTCACCTTGCTTAGGAAAGAACATGCTCTTCTGTTACATCAAAATGAGAAAAATGAGAAACATGTCAAACATGCTAGCTGTTCTACCATTGATTTGCATGATACAACTCCATGTTCTAAATGCTCCATACTGGAATTGAAGTTGAATGATGCAAATGCTAGGGTTTCTCAAGTAACAGATGCTTTGCTTACACATGAGGTTCTTTCATGCTCAACTTGTCGCAAGCAAAAAGGAAAAGTGGATGTTCCCTGCAATAATTGTCTAACTCTTGCTAAGAAAGTTGATTACTTGCAAAATTCTTTGGAACGGTTCACTAATGGCAAGAAAAATTTGAACATGATTTTGGATAAATCAAAGGTTAGCTCAAATAAAAAGGGTTTAGGTTTTGATCTTCATGCTTCATTTGAAACTAAACCCCGCACTATTGTTCATGCTCCTTGTAATGACAAAATTGAGATTCTTAATGAGCCTAAAAAAATTGCTTTTAAATCTGCTGGTTTTCTTTCTTCTACTATGATGAATGCAAAAAGTGCTTCTACTGTTAAAGCCAAACATCATGTTAAGTATACTTGTACTCATTGTGGTAGAGATGGACATCTAGTAGATTTTTGCTTTAGGCTAGCCAAACAACAGAAGACAGAAAGGAACAAGGCTAGGTCTAATTTCAAACAGGCACGTTTCATTTCTCATTATGTGCCTAGGGTGAAATAAACACCTTTTGTTGCTAGAAACACGAGAAAGGGCAAATCTGATTTTGTGCATAAAAATACTCGTGTTGTGTCTACTTTGTTGCATCGTGTGTCTCAGTACTGGATTCCCAAAAATCTAATTTCTAACCCCAGTACTAAGACCTCGACATGCTTTGCTATGTAGGCTTCTCACGCGAGGAAGGAGAACATATGGCTAGTGGATTCCGGATGCTCACCCCACAAGTCCGGTTATAAGAATTGGTTCTCCTCCCTCACTCGTGCATCTCGTGCTGAAAGTGTTACCTTTGGAGATGCTTCTTCCTCTTCTGTTGTGGCAAAAGGTACAGTAAAGGTAAGTGACAAGTTTATGTTCAAGGATGTGGCTTTGGTTGAAAACTTGAAATACAACTTGCTTTCTGTCTCACAAATGATTGATGGAGATCTTGCAATAAGCTTTAAGAAAAATGAATGCAAAGTGTTAGATACTTCAGGTGACCTTGTTTTCAAGATTTCACACTTTGGAAGAGTATTTGAAGCTGACTTTGATGTATCACCTTCTTCTAAGCATAGGTGTCTAGTTGCCAATTTTTCTAAAGATTTATTCTTTTGGCATTGTAGACTTGGTCATGTTGGTTTTGATCATCTTACTCGTGTAAGTGGATTAGATCTCATACGTGGTTTGCCTAAGCTTAAAGGTGCTAGTGATCTAGTATGCTCTTCTTGTAGACATGGTAAGATGATTGCAGGTTCACATCCACCTCTTACCATGGTGATGACAAACACTCTAGGACAGCTACTGCATCTTGACATGGTTGGACCATCTCAAGTTCAATCTGTTGGAGGCAAATGGTATGTTCTTGTTATTGTTGATGATTACTCTAGATACTCTTGGGTATACTTTATGGCATCTAAAGATGAGGCTTTTAGTCATTTTAGAAGTCTTGTGCTTAGGCTTTCTGTTGATCATCCAGGAGCTCTTAGAACTATTAGAAATGATAATGGAACTGAGTTTAAAAATGCTTCTTTTAATCACTTTTGTGCTGAAAAAGGAATTGATCATCAATTTTCATCACCTAGAGTGCCTCATCAAAATGGTGTAGTTGAAAGGAAAAACAGAACGTTGGTTGAGATGGCTAGAACCTTGCTAGATGAACATCATACTCCTAGCAAATTTTGGGCTGAAGCAATTTCAACTGCATGCTATGTTTCAAACCGTGTGTTTTTGAGATCAAAATTGGGTAAGACTCCATATGAGCTTCGGTTTGGACATAGACCTTCTGTTTCTCACTTTTGAGTTTTTGGATGCAAATGGTTTGTCTTGAAATCTAGAAATCTTGATAAATTTGAAGCTAGTTCAATGGATGGCATTTTTCTTGGATATCCTGCTCATACTTGTGGCTATCGTGTGCTTGTTTAGGAGACTAATAAAATTGTGGTACTTGTGAAGTTACTTTTGATGAGACTAGTCCATCCACTAGTCCAAGTGATGCAGGTAGAGGCGCATATGTTCAGGGGGAGAAAATCTTTCAAGATAATGATGATGTTGAAGATGAGGTCTTGACTCTTTCTAATGCACAACAAGCTGTAGCAACTTTGGCACCTACTACTACATCACCTACAGCTAATCATCCTCAAGCCACAAATCTTGTGTACATGCTAAAAATGAAGAAGTTTCAAAAGCCAAAGCTCCCTTGCACATTCAGAAAATGCATCCATCTGAACAAATGATTGGAGACCTAAATGAGAGAATCACCCGATCCAGGTTTATTCATTCTGATACTCATGCTCATTCTGCTTTAGTTGCTTCTTTTGAACCCAAAGATATATCTCATGCATTATCTGATGAATCTTGGATTAATGCCATGCATGAAGAATTAGAGAATTTTGAACGAAATAAAATTTGGAAACTAGTCTCACCTTCTCCTGATTTTAATGTTATTGGAACTAGATAGGTTTTCAAAAATAAACAAAGTGAGGATGGTGTTGTTGTTAGAAACAAGGCTAGATTGGTTGCTCAAGGTTTTGCTCAAGTTGAAGGCTTAGATTTTGATGAAACTTTTGCTCCTGTTGCTAGAATTGAAGCCATTAGAATTATTTTAGCATTTGCTACATCTAAAGGTTTTAGATTGTATCAAATGGATGTGAAAAGTGCTTTTCTTAATGGCTACATAAATGAGGTGTATGTCAAGCAACCACCTGGTTTTGAAAATCCAATGTTTCCAAATCATGTGTACAAATTGTCAAAAGCTTTGTATGGTTTGAAACAAGCCCCTAGAGCATGGTATGATAGATTAAAAACTTTTTTACTTGAAAAGGGGTTTTCAATGGGAAAAGTTGACAAAACTCTCTTTTTACTCAAGCAAGGCAATGATCAACTGTTCGTTCAAATTTATGTTGATGATATTATCTTTGGTGGTTCCTCTCATGTTTTAGTGTCTAAGTTTTCAGAAACCATGAGGGACGAATTTGAGATGAGTATGATGGGTGAGTTGACATACTTTTTGGGACTGCAAATCAAGAAAACAAAGGATGGTATTTTTGTGCATCAAAGCAAATACACAAGAGACTTGTTGCATCGTTTTGGAATGGAAAACAATAAGCCGATCAACCCATCGAAAGATCTTGCACACTTGATCCGGATGAAGATGGTGAGCCGGTTGATCAAAAGGAATATAGAAGCATGATAGGTTCACTTTTGTACCTCACTGCATCAAGGCCGGATATACAATTTGCTGTGTGCTTGTGTGCTCGCTTTCAAGCTTCCCCACGTGCTTCACATCTAAAAGCTGTCAAGCGAATTTTCAGGTATCTCCATGGTACTCAAGATTTTGGCATTTGGCTTTCTGCTTCCTCATGCATTAGTTTAAGAGCTTTTTCTGGTGCTGATTTTGGGGGATGTGGAATTGATCGAAAAAGTACATCTGGTTCATGCCATTTCTTGGGTAACTATCTCATAGCATGGTCATCTAGAAAACAATCTTCTGTTGCACAATCAACTGCTGAATCTGAATATGTGGCTGCTGCTAGTTGTTGCTCTTAAATTCTTTGGATACTAGCTACACTTAAAGATTATGGGGTTAATTTGGATAGTGTTCCTCTTTTTTGTGATAACACTAGTGCAATTTGCATTGCTAAAAACCCTGTGCAACATTCAAGGACAAAACATATTGACATCAGATTTCACTTTCTTAGAGATCATGTTGAAAAAGGAAATATTGTGCTTCACCATGTGGATACTGAACATCAATTGGCAGACATTATCACAAAACCTTTGTCTTCTTCTCGTTTTGCTTTTATTTGGGGAGAACTTGGGATTGTTCATCCAATGAGTTTATTTTGAGGGGGAGTTTCCGTGACAAGTTCTTTTACTTGATGAGCTTACTTTATCATATTTCTTTATATATTATGTAATTGAGCTGATATATGATAATCTAAATTCTTTCACTTGAACTAAAAATGACATTGCAAAATTCCTTGGTCTAATTGCCTATAGCTAAATACTCTGTGATATCTTACTCTTCTAGGCTTGATATTGAATCTTCTTGACAAATTTGGGCTATGGGGCAAGTGTGTTTTCAGCTTTACTCTTTCATAAGACATTTTAATCACTTTTGCATGTTTACAATCAAAGAAAAAGGAAAAGAAAAGGGAATCAATAAAAAAAGGTTGTTAAAAGCAAAAGCCTCAAGTTATGTGCTTCAGGCATGCTTTCCCTAAAAAGATAAGATGTATTCTTCAAGCATGCCATTCCCTCAAAGACAAGATGTATGCTTCAAGCATGCCACTCCAAGGAAATAAAAGAAGTATGCTTCAAGCATGCCACATGCAGTTTATTGTTTAAAGATTAAATTGGTTTACTAGATTGGAGTTGAAACTACTTGCTCGCCCTAAGTTGTTAGTTGCTTCAATTTTGAGCCTTAGCTTTTCTGCTGAGATCTTGCTTAGTACTTGGCTATAGTTGACTGAATTGAGGTTGAGATGCATGTCATTCCCTAACTTGTTAAAATCATATCAAGTTCATGTATTTTGCATATTATGTGATATATAAGGTTATATGATCGAATGAGCTCATCTTTTCCTATCTTGGCACTCCTTTGTTTCTCCTTGTGAAATCATTGCTACAGTGAAAATTCTGAACTTGTTTTCTCTCTTTTGGTACTCTTGATGAATCCATTGTAAAAGGGGGAGAGGTTTAAGGAAAAAGGGGGAGATATTTTTGGAATTTTGAGAATTTTGGGAGAAGTTTGGAGAATTTTGGAGTTTTTGGGCACACTGCACATTCACACACATTTTTCTTCTTATGAGGAGATTTTTCGTATTCTCACCTAGGGAGAGTTTTTTACTTTGCATATTGGTCAAAGGGGGAGATTCCTTGGTATGTTCAAAAATCCTTCTGTGAAATGAATGCCAAATGTTCAATTCTAAATGGTGTTGCCAATGTTTTCATCAAGTGGGAGATTGTGAAATCATGTGCTGAAAAATTGGCTTAGAATTGAATTTGCAAATGTGTGTGCATGTGGTTCTTTTAGCGCCGGACTGAATTTCATAGAAAAATAGTAAGTTTCGCATCTGCACCGGACAGTTTCTCGAGGCTACGCCGGACCAAATTTTTGGTCCGCCGTGAATGTGCTTTTGAGGCCCGATTTCGCTTTGGCGCTGTACCAGTTTTTGTATTTGCGCCGGACCAAACTATTGGTCCATTGTGAACGTGAAATCTAGGGTTTTACGCTGGACCATTTTACATGTACACCAGACCGATTTTTCTTTGGTTCGCCGTGAACGTGGTTTAAATGATTTTTGTGCCGGACTAAGTTTTTGAAAAACAGTAAGCTTCTATGTTACGCCGGACCATGCACGCTGGACCAAATTCTTGGTCCGTCGTGAACGCATTTTTGAGCATTGTTTTTGCATGTACGCCGGACCAAAAATTTGGTCCGTCGTAAACGTGTTTTTGAACAGGTTTTCTCTGATTTGAACTGAAACTTTCGCATGTACGCTGGACCAAATGTTTGGTCCATCGTGAGCTGCGCCGGACCGATGTTTGGTCCGACGTGAATGGTTTTTGCTCGAGGTTGATTTTTGTGATTTTGAAAATTGTTTTCTCATTGATCTGGGGTTATGAAATTTATTTGAATTTCGTAATGCATGTTTTGAACTTATGCAATGCTCGTGTAAGTAGTTGCATGGACTAATGTTGAGTCAAGTCGCGGACTTGTGCTCGGAGAATTTTGTGTTTTGTTCATGTGCAGGTATTGCTCGAAGGCGAACGTGGTCGATGACGGGACCGGAACTATGTTCGTGGAGGAACTCAGGTTCGGGACTAGGTTCGACGAGGAACTGAGGTCTTGGTGGTCAAGGATGTCATGCGGGACGTTCGGGCTAAGAGAATGGTGCACATGAAGAATGGTTAGTCACGTGACTATGGTATGGTGGCCATACGCATGCAAGAGTTGTTAGCCACGCGAGTATGGCTGGGTTGCCATACGCGTGCAAGAGTTGTATTTGGCCAGGTTGGGCCAAGTGGAGTTGTGTTGAATACATACTACTTCTAGGATTAGGAGTGGGACTCCTTCTAGGATTAGGAGTGGGAATTGTATTCAGGACTATATGTGTTTGCTCTGTATAAATAGGGGGAGGCGCCTCCTGTTTATGCAATCAATCATAGAGAAGAGCTTTAGGGTTTGTACTCTTTTGATGGGAGTACTTTAGACAAAAGAAATAAAGATCAATTCTTCTAGACCCTTGCGTGCTACGGTAACCGCGTTGCTAAAGTGTTTCTTGTTTTGGTTCTTGTTTGCATGCTTGTTCTAATTCTAGATTGGTTTATGTTCTTTGAGTTTCATCTTGATTTTATCCATCAAAAACCTTTCTAGGATATTGATTTAGAGTTCCTCAAAGTTTAGTTGATTAATCTTATTTCATTCTTGATTAATCTACAAGTTTTGATTAGATTGATTCTCGTCATCTTCTATCACAGCAAGCTTGCGAGGTTCATACCTTTTGATCCGTAAGTCCGATCGAGCTGATTTTTTTTTCGTTTGATTCGTATTGGAATCTTGTTTCTTGTATCCAAATTTCAGATCGATCCGACGGTTGGATCTCCGGGAATTCATGTTTTACCGAACATCTGTCAATCTATTTTTGTCGAATATGAGGCAATTATTTGGTTCCGTTTTGGGGTGAATTTTTAATAGATCAAAAATTTGGTTTTAGCTTCTGTACAATCATTCACCCCCCTCTGATTTCTATATTCGTATATTTCGATCCTACAAAGGAGTTAGGCATAGAGCATCAGTTCACTTCTCCACACGTCCCTCAACAGAATGGCGTAGTGGAGAGGAAGAAAGGACCCTGGTTGAGATGGCCAGGACAATGCTAGATGAGTACAATACTCATAGGAAGTTTTGGGTTGAGGCTGTAGCTATCGCATGCCATATTACCAATAGAGTTTCTTAGGGCACACTTGCACCTCACTTCTTTTGAGTTGAGATATGGGCGAAATCCAAATGTCTCTCATTTTCGTGTTTTCGGTTGCAAGTGCTTCTTCTTGAAGTCTAGGAACCTAGACAAGTTCGAGTCATGCTCTGCTGACGGGATCTTTCTGGGTTACTCGACTTCTTCCTATAGCTATAGTATTTGGGCTGTAGACTTGGGTAGGATGATGAGACCTGTGAGGTGACCTTTGATGATGCTAGTCCCGGTTCTAGACCAGACATTTTAGGCTTTACTTCTCTTCCCAGTCTATTTTCGCGGAGGATGATGGTGACGGAGATGAAGGTGTTTTGCCTGAACCAGTCTCCATTCCTGCTCCCAAGGTGCTTCTAGTTTCCATCTCTACACCTCAGGGAGATAAGCTCTTACCCACAAACTCTTCAGCAGCCAGTGGCTCTGTTCCTACTTCTCCCATGAGAGGAGTAGAGGCCACTTCTGCTTTTGGACCTCCCCCCCGCATTCAGCGGGCTCATCCATCTGACCAGATCATTGGAGATATATTTTAGCGATTCACTCGCTCTAAGTCAGGTCTGCCCACTTTCTGCTTTCACTCTACCTTTGTTGCCTCTTTTGAGCCGAAGGATGTTTCTCATGCATTATCCGATAAATCTTAGATTAATGCCATGCATAAGGAACTTGAAAACTTCGAGAGGAACAAAGTTTGGAAGCTTGTCGAGCCTCCTTCTAGTCACAACATCATTGGGACCAAATAGGTGTTCAAAAACAAGCAAAGTGAGGATGGGGTTGTAGTTCAAAACAAGGTTAGGCTAGTCGCTCAGGGTTTCACTCAGGTCGAGTGTCTCAATTTTGAGGAGACTTTTGCCCCTGTAGCCAGACAGAGGCCATTAGGATCCTGCTCGCATTCGCGGCATACAAGGGCTTCAAACTTTTTCAAATGGATGTCAAGAGTGCATTCTTCAATGGCTTCATTGAGGAAGAGGTGTATGTCAAACAACCTCCAGGATTTGAGAACCCCAAGTATCCTAACCATGTATTCAAGCTTTCCAAAGCTTTGTATGGACTTAAGCAAGCTCCACGAGCTTGGTATGAGAGGCTTAAGTCCTACCTCTTGATTCATTGTTTTCTTATGGGTCAAGTGGACAAGACTCTGTTCGTTAGACATTCTGATTCAGACTTTCTCCTAGTCCAAATCTTTGTCAACAACATCATTTTCAGTGGTTCCTCGCATTCGCTTGTTACTCAGTTCTCAGATGTGATGAGTACCGTGTTCGAGATGAGCATGATGGGCGAGTTGAGCTACTTCCTTGGCTTCCAAATCAAGCAAACTCGGGAGGGTACATTCTTGCATCAAGGCAAGTACACTTGAGACCTCCTAAAGCGCTCTGCATGTCTGACGGGAAGCCAGTTTTGGCTCCTATGGCCACAACTTTTGTCCTCGAGCCTTACGAGGATTGTGAGCCGGTTGATTAGGAGTTCTGGAGCATAATTGGCTCCCTCTTGTATCTCACTTCCTCGAGACCTGACATACATTTCTCTGTATGTCTTTGTGCTTGATTTCAAGCTTCTTCCCGCGTCTCTCACCGCCAGGTAGTGAAGTGCATCTTCAAGTACCTTCGAGCTACCATTGCTTATGGTATCTGGTACTCTTCCTCCTTCTGTCTATCCCTTAAAACCTTTTCAGATGCAGACTTTGCTAGCTGTAGGATATATAGGAAGAGAACTTCTTGCACTTGCCAATTCATTGGCACTTCTCTTGTTTAATGGCCGTCAAGGAAGTAGTCCAGAGTTGCTCAGTCCACCGTAGAGGCCGAGTATGTCATTGTAGCCAGTTGCTGTAGCTAGGTGCTCTGGATGAGATCTACCCTACGGGACTGTGGATTAGCAGCAGAGTGTGTTCACTTTTCTGTAATAACACATCTGCCATTCACATTGCTAAGAACCCAGTGCAGCATTCTCAGACCAAGCACATTGATATTCGATATCACTTCCTTAGAGACCATGTGGAGAAGGGTGACATAGTACTTCAGTTTGTGGAGAGTGACCACCAGTTGGCTGACATATTCACCAAGCCTTTGGATAGCTCTAGGTTTGTTGCCTTGAGAGGGGAGCTTGGGATTATGAGCCCATATGGCATATCTTAAGGGGGAGCTGATTTGTATTATATGTTTATAAGTGTATATTTAGTGTTTCCCTTCTGTTTCTTCTGGGTATCCTTGGGTTTCTTTTCATTTGTTGAGTCCACTTCACCTGGACTTCTAGCATGCTTCGGCATGGACCTCTCATCTTATGCTTTAGGATGTTATTCTCTTCTTCTCGGTTGAGCTCACTCACAGTCTTGTAGGTCTAGCAGGTGTTGAGGCCCCTAGGTAGACAGGGTTTGAGTTTGCTCCTGAGCTGGATTTTAAGAGTTATTTTTTCCTTTATAAGTCATATGGGGAAGATCAGAGCGAGTCTAAGCTGTAGTGTCTTTACCATCTTTTCTATGATCTTAGATCACCCAGTTGTTAGTTTCTCCTTTTCCTCTTCTCATTTTGGTTTCTGGTTTCAGTTGAGATCAATTATTTTTCTTGGAATTCAAAATTGCTAATAACTCAACTTGAATCAGATTTGTGCTTAAAATTGACTCACTTGTTGAGGGGGAGTTTGGAACTGACCTTCCTGCATTGCATATAGACTTATTTCCATTTCTGAGCTTTGTATTTTATGCAAATGAAAAAACTATGATTAGTTGCACTTAGCTACTTTTCTAAAGATTCTTGTTAATCTAGGTTGTATCTAATCTGGTGTATCATGTTCAAATTAGCCATCATTAAATTGAGCTTTCTTGAAAACTTGATGAAACTTAGTTTTTACTTGCTATATCTCTTTACTAGATGCTTATGCCATGCTTAGTGAAATAGTGGGTTTCTACTAGAGTCCCTAGAGCAAATTGGGTTTGTTATATTGTTCCATTCTAGAATCATCATTATGCTCATGAATCTAAGTACTGAAATGACAAAAATTGACTTGTTTGTGCTAAAACTGAACTCAACACTTTTCATTCTCGAGACTACTTCCCATTGCACTTGGGATAAACTTGGAATGAATGTGTATGACCAAAATCACTCTTTTAAGCTTCTTGCTTGAGATGGTTGAAAATGTCTTGAGTTAATAAAAAAATGCAAAATAAACTAGAGGAAGAGAGTGATGCCTAGGAGACCTATGTCGATGGCTCCTAGTCGTGGTTGTGTTTCACTAGGATAAACTCTCTACACCTCAAAGGTTTTCGTAGGAGAGTGAAGTTTAGGAAGCCTTTGTCATCGCTCCTAGTCGAGGATGTGCTTCACTAAGCCTAACACTCTACACGTTTTGTGCGCGTTAATCTCAAAAATTTGCATTTACAGAGATGTTTGAGCATGAGGGTTCTCTAATGGTCTTGTAGCTTCCCAAAGTGTTGACTACGTTGAACTCTAGTATATCCATTTGCTCTTTAGGTTGGCTTTGCTTTTGGTCTTGAAATTATTCTAAGTGTTGCTATTGTTGAAATCATAACTTCTTTTGAGCTAGTTAGCAAAAATTGAAATATGCCTTTGGATATGACTTAGGATGACATAATCTGAACGTGAGTAGCTTGGTGTCATACTTTGACTAAGAGGTCACTTGAATAATCTTCAAAGCTCTTCTAGATGGCATTTCATCCAAAAATTGCTCTCTTAATGCCTATATTGCCAAAAGGGGGAGAAAACATAGAAAATGCATCTTAGAGGGAAGAAAATATAAAAACAAAATGCTTTCTCGTTATCATGTTGAACAATTGTCCTTGCATTTGGATCATGAGTAATATGAGCTTTTTGAGAGATTTCTTGGTTTTTGGAGCTCTTGTCGAAAAATTGTTCTTTCTTATTTTGAGCTTTGAAAATCTTCTCATCTATTTGCTCATGAGCTTGCTTTCTCTTTTAATTAGACCAAATATAATTTTTGCAATCAAATTGCTTTTCTTCCTTGGTTTTCAAACTCAAATTATGCCTTTGGTGTTATTTTGTCAATATACTCATCAAGGGGGAGATTGAAGGACCATGTGGAGGTTCATCCATATTTGTCATCAGTATTTGACTTATTTGAGTAAGATGTGCTTAGGTTTGAGTTTGATTTGAATTGGAATTCTAAAGGAAGCAATTTGAGTTGTGTTAGCTTCTTGTGGTACTACCGGCCTATGGCTGGAGGTAGAACCGATTGATGAATGAGACATGATTAATTGTGAGCATTTGTGATGATTATTGGGCAATGCTATGTGATGGGTTTTCCTTGCCTTTGATGATTGCAGGACGACGACGCTAGGTCATGGTGAGGCGGAAGATGAAACGGGACTAGGCGAGGTGTGTCGGAGGTCCAGACGATCGAAGATCGCCGAAAGATGATCGGAGACGGAGTTCGGGCAAGTCAAGAAGACAAGGAAAGGGGATGATACTAGCTAGATGCTGCGAGTATCGATGAGGGCCGTTGGATCGCGGTCTAGTTGATAGGTTAGCAAGTCTAGGTAGTATGCTTTGAAAACTATGCAAGAAAACCCATTATGTATGTAGGGTTTTGGGTTGTCCTTGCATGGCTATGTGAGTGGGTTAATCCTAGCCCTTGGTGGAGTGCTCTAGGGTTGAGGAACTCATCCAAGGGTGGTAGGTGTGTAACACCCCGGCATTTAATATGCCTGAATGCTACCAAACATAAGCTAAACAACATCTAAATACCACAATTAAACATAAATTCCAGCAAAGGCGCACATGCTAAAAACCGAGATTTCGGCAGCATCTCCTTTGTTTTAACATGAATTGAAGGAGCAACACAGTTAAGCAATATAAGGCAATATGAGAGACAGCTAAAACAGCAATAATTAAAGACTTAACGACAATATAAGTCTAGTACCAAGCACTTAATGTCTCCAAGAGTCAAACGAACAATAAAACTCTCATATAGCAAAGCTAAACCTTAAAGCAATAAACATCACACGCAGTTTATTATCAAAGCTAATTGAATGACTTGTGGAATCAAAATGAGTGAAGCTACGTGTGGACGTGTGACTATTTCCCTTCCCCGCATGCCGATCTCATGGTACCTAAAACAACAAGAAAACACAGCGTGAGTTCAAAAACTCAGCAAGCATATTGCAATGATACAACAAGAACAATTACATGGCAATAATATCTCACATCATGTAAACCATCTCATTCATAATCACATAACATTATCATCATCATTATGTATGCAATGCGATGCTATGCTCATGTCTCCTTGGAAACTCATACCGGTATGGTTGAGTACACACCCGTCGGTGTGCACCCTCTCCCCCCTTCCATCCCGAAGATGGAGGGTGCCTACTCCTCGTTTCCGTTCACCGCGGTGAATGGAATCACGATGTAGGACTTACTCATTGGCTCTCCGGATTAGTCATAACTTTCTCAACGACCTTCCCGGACTAGTTATGACTTTCTCACCGCCCGGGCCATGTAATCATGCCATGTATGCAATTATGTCAACATCATAATTAACTCGTACATTAACACATGGCATCATATCATGATAAACATACTCATCATATCATTGGAAATCATTAAAGCATGGCAAGTGATCATCTCATGTAATCAATCTCATCTAGTCTCAGCTAGCAACCTACAATCCGCTATTCATTACAATACACTTGCCTCAACCACAGGCGACGGATTGGCGGGAAGTAGAAGGCACTCCCGGTGTCACACCACCTGCACATAGGTACCACACACTCACAATCATGCCCACAAAATAGTACGCAAACCCTCATCTACCCCGACATTGCCAACTACTCGCAATAACCAAAAACAGAGGTTCTATCCCGTCGGGACAGTAGCCTTCCACAAGGCATAACTTGAGTTCTGGGACTCCGAATCAATTAAACGAGTACATCCTCGCGTAGCTTAGGAAATTTCCCAACTTTTCTAGGTATATGGAAAGACTGATTCGGACTCTAGAGTTGTTTAACGTTCTTTATGTCCACTGAAAGATAATGAAATTATCTACAACTTCTTCAACATCCGTACGACCAAATTCCAACTCTAAATTGGCGAAAAACTGAACCCTAGGTCGACTGCTCATCTTTGTCCCAAAAGCGAACGTGGCAACATCTAGATCTATTCCAATCTACTCAAATCCAGCACCACCAATTAATCTAAAATCATGATAAACACCCTTAGAACAGTCCCTAGCCCAACCCCAAGGAGTACCATGGCCATACCTTCGTCCGACGACCGAAATCCCAACGAAACTCCTCCCGGATCGCTCCTCGCTCCACGCTCCTCGCTCCTCGCTCCTCGCTCCAATGGATGGATCCTCGAGGTGCAGGGGGTGGGGAGGCTACCCTAGGGCAGCAAGGGGTAGAGGAGAGGTGGGGAGGCAAGGGAACAAGGGGGTGGGGCGCACGGCCAAGGGGTGGGGGGTGGGCGGCTAGGGCAAGGGAGGTGTGGTGGGGGCGCACAATGGGCAGGGGGTGGGCGCACAAGGGCAGGGGGGAGGCCTTTTACCAGCCCCCCACCTATTCCTAATCCTAAATGGATTCCCACTCCATCCCACCAAAGCCCACAACCCCCCCCTTTTAGGCCCAAACTCCCCCGGGAAGGCCCAAAACCCCAGAAACGGCCCGGAAACGCGATTAACCTCCATACTCTATGGTTTTAACCTTAATTCCACATTTCATAATGTTTTTGAGCTCAACATTCACTTTTTATAAGGTTACGACACTCCGTGGTGTCAGAAGGTGGCCCAAGAGTAGTATAAATAGAGGGGGAGGGGTGCCCTCCCTCACTTGAAGATTTGAATTGCTACTTTGAGCTTTGCCCACATGAAGTGAGGCTTTGTAAACCTTCCATCCAGAAAATACAAAGATTTTCTTTACTATTCTTGTGAATATAAGTTGCGCATTTACATTATGTATTTACTTTACGCAATTTAAATTCATCATTTACTTTCTCGCAATTTGGATTTGCCTCCCCTCCTTCTAAATGTTATTGATGAAGGATGTCTCGAGGGTGCTCATATGGTTTTTACATCTCTCTTGCACCCTAGGATAGACTAGAGATCAAGTTTATATCAATTTGCAAATATGTCCTGAACTTGTTCTTTGCGCAGCAGTCAGCATTTGATTTTTAGAAAAATATAGAAAAGTCCTTTTTGGGTTATTCTTAATAGAGAAGGTGTGTGACTCATATATACATGTATTGAAAATTTTTGGAGTTTATTGGTTGCACCGTTTGGTCGCTATGAGGTGAAAGCCGAGCCCTAAACCTGATCGAAGTTCCTGACTATTTGTGGTGCTTGATTTTTTTTATTGTTCTTCAAAGCTTTTTTAGGTGGTTTTTGGTGGAGTTTTTCATGACTCATTTGCTCACAGGAAGGAAAATTCCCAAAAATTTTAGGGCAATATAAATCCACTAACCACCTGCTCCAATTGAGGACAATTTCTGAAAAATCTGCTTTTCCTTTTCTAAAAGAGACTTTGTGATTTGGCTTGATCTCTTTTAGAAAGGAAGTATTAGAATTGATTCTTTTTATTTGGACACTTGACAACCAGGATTGTGATTAAAAATTCCTCACTTGATTCATGGTTCTCATCCATGAAAGTTAGAGGTACACATAGTTGTCTAATTGTTAAGGTTTTGGAGGGTTGGCAAATTTGAGGAGCACCGATCTAAAGAAAAATCTTCGGGTCTTTCAGATTTTCCTTGAAGGATTGTTTGGAGTTTTGATTTGGAAAAATTTTATTTGGGATCATTCACCTCCCCTGATCACCATCTCGATCCTTCACAATGATGTTATGACTAGACAGGGGCTCGACATGCTGCTAGAGTTTGTTCTTCTTGAAGTTCTCAAGTTTCTCATGCATAGCATTAATCCAGGACTCTTCAGATAATGCATGAGAAACATACTTCAGCTCAAATGAGGCAACAAAGGTAGAGTGAAGGCATAAAGTGGACAAACCATACTTTAAGCGCGTGACTCACTCAAATAGATCACCAATGATCTGATCAGGTTGATGATACCTCTGAATGTGGTGGGGAGCTCTTGAAGCAGAAGTGACCTATACTTCTTGCATGGGAGAAATAGTAACAGAATCACTAGCTGCTTATGAGTCTAAAGGTAAGGATTGGTCTGCCTGAGGTGTAGAAATAGAGACTAGAGGCACCTCAGGTGCAGAGGGGATTAGATCAGGCATAACACCTTCATCTCTATCATCCTCATTCTCTGCAAAGATAGACTGAAAAAGAGGAGAAGAGCCTAAAATGTCTGGTCTAGCACCTGAACTAGCCTCATCAAAGGTCACCTCACTGGTCTCTATCATCCTAGCCAACTTTACAGCCCAAATCCTATAACTGTGGGAAGAAGCCGAGTAACCTAGAAAGATTCCATCAGCAGAATGTGACTCGAACTTATCTAGGTTTTCAGACTTCAAGAAAAAGCACTTGCAACCAAAAACACGAAAATACGAAACACTAGGATTTTGCTCATATCACTACTCATAAGAAGTGCGGTGCAAGTGTGCCCTAAGAAAAACTCTGTTAGCAACATGGCATGTTGTTGCTACAACCTCAGCCCAAAAATTTCTAGAAGTGTTGTACTCATCTAGCATCATCCTGGCCATCTCTACTAGGGTCTTGTTCTTCCTCTCCACAACACCATTCTGCTGATAGACGTACGGAGAAGAGAACTGATGCTTTATGCATAACTCCTCACATAAGCTACTAAAGTAGGAGTTCTTGAACTCTGTGCCATTGTCACTGCAGATCGCTCGTAAGGAACCTGGGAGCTCAATGGGCAACCTACGAACCAAACCCTTAAAGCGTGAAAAAGACTTATCCTTTAAGACCATGAAAACACCCAAGAATACCTCAAAAAATAATCAACTATGATAAGAACGTACCACTTCCCTCCAGCTGACTGCACTCTAGCTGGACCGACCAACAGTGTCCATGTGTAAAAGCTATCTTGGTGCATTTGTCATCACAAGGGTGACTAGGAGATGAGAAGCAGTGACTATCTTGCCATGTCGACAATGAGAACACACCAAATCTTTAACCATCTTAAGTTTGGGCAAATCATGAATGAGATCATGGTTGCTAACTCGGGCTAAATGATTAAAGCCCATATGACCAAGTATCCTATGCCAAAAGGAGAGATCACATGACTCTGAGGCAATCAAACATCGGAAAGAGTCTCCAGAAGAAGAGAAATCAGCATGAAAAACTTTCCCAAATCTAGAAATCCCGCAAACTAACCCTCCAGATCAATCGAGAATTCTACAGGTACTACTCTTAAAACTTACCTCAAAATCATCATCGATAAGCTGGAAACAGAAAGCAAATTGTATTTTAGCTTACTAAAGTCAACATCATTAAGAATCAAATTCTCATTAATACAGACAGTACCTTTAACGATGCCTCTACCTGAAGAGGCATTCCCAAAAGTGATCACCTCATCACTAGGAGCTCGGACTAGGGAAAAAACCAACACCAGAGTCTACGATCCAAACCTCCCCTTTCCCCATCCTATGAACCTGAATCAATGAGCTTAGCTAGTAAGTCCTTATCAAGTTTAGCACACTTGACTTCTAGAGCATCATTGTAAAATTTTAGTTGTTTATAGCCCTCACATGAGTTGACTGGGTCCTTAGAAGCACACAATTCAAGTTCATCATTTTTAGAAGAAAGCTTCCTAAGGTGAGTTTTCATAGCATCAATTTCAACAAAGTAGTTTAGGGCAATTTTCACATGATCATGTGAGCATAGAAAAAACTAGCATCAGTAATAATGACATCAATAGGGCTAGTGTTAGCATTCTTCAATCTAAAACCCTCAAGCTCAAAAAGCACACTGTCATGCATGGTTCTTGGGTTCTTAAGCTCCACAAGCAAAGCATTACATAAAGAGCAATCAGTGTCACGGGAGGAAGAAGATCTAAGCGAAGCTAACTCCCGTGACAGACTATCTACCTCCTTCTCTAACACCAAACACCTCGAACTAGCTCTAGCATGAAATTTGCCTAACTTACAAAAGGTATCATTGAGCTCAACATAGGAGGTTACCTCATCAGAGTTGCTGTAGAGGTTGTTGTCGCTGATGCCATTGGCGTCTGCCTTGAAGCACATACTGGAAAAGTTGTCTCCACTCGTGTTCTTCTCTTGTGGATCATCCTCGCTCTTGTTGCTCCACCTCTCCGTGTCAGAGAGGTCGATGTCATCAAGTGCGGTGAGGACACGGTGGAAGAGCTTCATGTTCTTCAAGAGGTTGCGATACTTCTTCTCACGCGTCGGCCCACGGACTGGAGGCTTTTTGTTATGGTTCTTGTCGGTGTAGTCATTCTTACTCATACCGCCTTGCTCGTTCTTACCCTTCTCCAGCTTGTGGCAGTTTGCCTGAATGTGGTTGGGACCACCACACTCGAAGCATGTGATCGTGTCACTTGTTTTCCTCTCCCTCACCGTCTTGTATGCATGGGAAAACTTGCGAGTCAAAAGAACAAGCTCATTTTTTGAAAACTTGCAAGTCAAAAGAACAAGGTCATGATTGAATCCCACACTCCTACCCATTGGGCTAATCCGAAACCCACTAATAAATGGGTTTTATCTGATTAGCTAACTTGACCGCTACTCTACCCTCTAAAACCATGATCCAATGGCTCTCCTTGATCCGGGTAGCTTCAAGATAACATCTCCACCATTCCCTTGCCTTCTAGGCCTACACTGACTCCGTCTTTGACCATTCTCCGCGATCCCGGACCATCTGGACCTTCGACGCATCTCGCCTAGTCCCGGTCATCCTCTGTGTCAGCATGACTTAGCACCGTTGCCCTACAGCTATCAAAGACAAGGAAACCCTTCACATAGCATTGTCCAACTATAATATGCAATAAATCATCTATTGCAAAAATGTTCTTCACAGTAAAAGTTGGCCCTACCACCCATCTGGTGCCGGTAGTACCGCTCGCGCTAAAACCCCAGCGAAATAACCTCTCTGGAAAATAACTATCACCGTTCTACGGCTGGTAGCTCCAACAAGCCGGCACTACCGCTCATCTGGGCCGGTAGTACCGCTAGGCTAGCCCTACCGCTCCCTAGAGGCCGGTAGTACCGCTCTTTGCTGACATAACACAAATTGCTTTATTTGAAAATTCAATTCAAATCAAACTCAAACATGAGCCCAACTTGCTCAAAAATAGTCAAATATTCATCACAAACACGAATAAACCTCCACATGATCTTTTATAATGAAACTGACATGACAAAGCCTGAGGAAGCTGTAAGTAGTGTGGAGATGGAAGCCCTATTCTGGAGCGCATGTACGTGACTTTGCTATTCGCTAATATTCTACGTATGAAAGCCTTTGCATGCTCTATTATGATTGATTTATTACAGCTTTTAACACGTTACACCATCCTTCGCAGCCAAACTTGTTCAAGTTGGATAAGACATCAACAAGATGCAAATTATGATGGCCATTGTGGATGACCTTGTTTATGTGGATAATCTCATTGAGGTCGACCATTTCTATATTGAGCCAGCCAATGAATACATTCAGAGCTGTGATATTGTAGCCTTCAAAATTGGTGGATGCCCTCAGAATGATTGGTAGTCTTGGATTACCAAAGTTATATTCTACGGTACACTGCTTGTTTGCTTGGAGTAACTTATTAATCGTACATGGGCCCACAAAATCAGTTCTAGACTTGTTTTTTCTTAATGGATGCTATTGTTTTCTGGCCAGTTATCATATGGTTAGGAACGGACTCAGTTCACACAACCAGTAGACTAGGAGCATGTTTGTTCTAACTTTAGGTTCAATTTTTGAAGCTAGGAACAATCAAGGTCAGTTCGTCATTTTTCTTAGAACTACGAGACCTCTCTCCACTATAAGCCCCCATGTGTGGGGGCTCCGGTCTTAGATTAGCAATAACGAATCTTATTGTTGCATCGGACTGGATAATGATGCAACCCGAGAGAATCCCAATCGCTTATCTGAAACCGTACTCGGATTGAGATCAACCAATCGGCGCCACACTCGTGCTCTTGCCAACCGGTTGGAATCAATCCAAGCTTCCCACATAAGTGTCCAGTGCTAGTTCCCAAGATCAACGCCTAGCACACACTTATTTGGCACACGAGATGATTCATCACACATACACATATGAACATAACTTAAAGTAGACTGGCAATTATTACAAGTGCTTAGGTTACAAGTTCAGGGCCGACCGGCCAAATATACAACAAAAGAGAGTAAGTTCAGCGGAAATAGCATAAGTCCAAAAGAAAGGCTTCGGAATGCCACCCATAACCGAAAAGGGCATCCGACTGGGGAAAGGCCCAGTTTAACCATCAAAGATGTCGTTTACCCCCGAATCGCAGTAAGTATCGTTAGGAGCATCATCATTACCTTCCTCTAAACATTTTTAAGTAGAGCAAACGGTGAGTACACATATGTACTCGCAATACTTTAGTGTATGGAAGTAATTATACATGCTAGGCTATCCAATGGATGAAAACTTCTACTCTAGGTTTGAATTTCAGCATAAGGCAAATTTTATTTGTAACCATGCAATTTGCTAAACATCGATAACACTTGAAAAGAGCATTTGATTAGAAACTACAAGTAGCATATAAGTATTTGAACACTCATTCATGACCCTCCATGGCTATAAACAATATCCGGAACATAACCAACCCACCATGACTTACATTAACACACTAAACACCATTTTCTAAGGAATTTTGCAAAACCAAAACCAAAACCAAAACACTATACTTGACATTATGTTTCCAAGCCGCCCGTGACCGTGAGCACGGCTAATCGATTAGATTTAAATCTCTGCAGAGTGTACACTTTACCCACATGACATATTCTAGCAATCATGTCGACCATGCCACGCGATACGCAAGTACCCATTTTTCTAGACTATAACGAAACTTTTTGACTAGCTAAAGCCTAACCTTGCACTAGCCCGAGTATGACCTGTCCTTGCTATAGCGGCAGAATTTCAACAGTTACGATGGTCCTGCTAGTCATCGCCCTCGTTCTCCCCATAGCAAGGCATACTCGTTGTATCGGGTGACGTACTCCCAACGCCTTGGTGAAGGGAGCGCCCTCGAATGACACCACTCACTTGGTTCATCCATACTCTTCTGCCTACCGACGTGCAAGATTAAAACTTCATCTAGCTTACTAAGTTAAGGCTATCCCATACTAGCACATGTGGTTGCACCAATTAACTCAGTTAATAGTATCAAGTTCAGTCCGTAGGTTGACTCAGGCGAGTATCTCCCCCTATCTACATGCAATTACCAATTCCATACAACACCAATTCATTCTCTGGTACCGTACAAGTGGCCGCTTGTATGGTGCAAGACAACCCATTGCACTTTCAGTTAAACATAACTCGCCCGTGTCTAAAACATACTTTTATTTTCATTTTTAACCACATACCAGTATCCTTTACTGCCATTTTCAACATTTGTAAAGTTTCATAAAGAAGCAAGTCTAACATTCTATCGATAACTAAAGCATGGCTAAGCATAGCATTTAATAAACGATAATACCCATCTTTCATTTCATAGCATGAATAATCCTAGCCTAGGTTTTAACAAGGTTCTCATGTCAATGTAATTAAGGTAATCCCACAAGTTAGGAGCATAACTACCATGACCCACAATATAGCGACTTTACAGAAATTAAACGCATGCACAATAGTTTGATTGAAACAAATTAGACTTTGTAAAGTATGAGATCAACATGTTCAAAGGATGGTGCTTGCCTGTTTGCTCTTCTTCGGGATCGTTTTTGGGATGGTAGTCGGGGTCGTTGGCAACGGACTCTGACACTTCGTCAGCTACGCGTTCGAATGATAGAAACCGAGACAAAAAGCAAATAACCACGAATCAAAATAGGGAAAAAAGAAATCAGATGCAAATGCCAAATTAAAATCTCAACAAAAGAACAAAGCAGCTACGGGAAGATTCATTCATTTGCTAGCATACTAGTTCCACACGCAGCAGGTTCAATTTATGTATCTTAGTATTCATACCATCGAATTCAAGAAGCTAAGATTGTTTGGATTAAAGAAATCTAATACTAGCTACTTAAGCAATGCACTCTCTAATCATAAAACTTAGGCCTCTTGTGCAAAAGGATTCAGATGCAAAGAAAGATATTAATGAACTGTTTTTCCTAAACATGGTAGTACACATGATGTAGAATGATTCTAAGCTAGTCTCCCTTAAGTTTGCATTTACGGATGACCGGAAAGGCCTACAAGATCACAATTGCACATGTATAACGTTAACTTGCATCTTTAAATTGAGATGGCAACAAGATAAACTGTTTACTGAAATTCATGGATTGTCCAGGGATACATACGAAGGTAACCTAGGGTTGGTGTAACACCCCGGCATTTAATATGCCTGAATGCTACCAAACATAAGCTAAACAACATCTAAATACCACATTTAACATAAAATTCCAGCAAAGGTGCATAGGCTAAAAACTGAGATTTCGGCAGCACCTCCTTTGTTTTAATATGGATTTAAGGAGCAACAACAGTATAGCATTATAAGGCAATATGAGAGACATCTAAAACAGCAATAAATGGAGTCTTAACGACAATATAAGACTAACATCAAGCACTTAAAGTCTCCAAGTGTCAAACGAACAATAAATCTCTCATAAACAAAGCTAAACCTTAAAGCAATAATCATCACACGCAATTTATTATCAAACTAATAGAATGACTTGTGGAATCAATATGGTGAAGCTACATGTGGGCGTGTGACTATTTCCCTTCCCCGCATGCCGTTCTCATGGTACCTAAAATAACAAGAAAACACAAGCGTGAGTTCGAAACTCAGCAAGCATATTGCAATGGACAACAAGAACAATATCATGGCAATAACATCTCCCATCATATATATCATCTCATTCATGAACACTTAACAATATCATCATCATTATGTATGCAATGTAATGCAATGCTCATGTCTCCTTGGAAACTCATACCGGTATGGTTGAGTACACACCCGTCGGTGTGCACCCTTTTCCCCCCTTCCATCTCGAAGATGGAGGGTGCCTACTCATCGCTTCCATTCACCACGTGGATGGAATCACGATGTAGGTCTTACTCAATGGCGTTCCGGACTAGTCATAACTTTCTCACCAACCTTGCCGGACTAGTTATGACTTTCTCACCGCCCTCGCCCTATCTCATGTCATGCATGCAACTATGCCAATTATCATATTTCACATGTACATAAACATATGGCATCTCATCATGACAAATATTAACACATGGCATCGAATCATGATAATCATACTCAATATATCATTGGAAAACAGCAAGCATGGCAAGTGATCATAGCAAGTATTCAATCTTTCATCTAATCTCCACAAGCAACCTACAATTCCGCTATTCATTACAACACACTTGCCTCAACCGTGGGCGACGGGATTGTGGGAAGTAGAGGGCACCCCCGGGGTCACACCACCTGCACAACGGCATCACATACTCTCAATAATGCCCACAAAACAGAACACAAATCCCCATCTCACCCGACATTGCCCGCTACTCGCAAAACCTAAAACAGAGGTTCTGTCCCGGCGGGACAGTAGCCTTGCAAAGGCCATAACTTGAGTTCTGGGACTCCAAATCGATTAAACGAGTACACCATCGCGAAGCTTAGGAAATTTCCTACCTTTTTCTAGTTATACGGAAAGACTGATTCGGACTCTAAAATTGTTTAATCTACAGATTACTACGATCTGTTCTAATTGCGTCACAGATTTCAACACGCTCGGTAAAACGGACATAACTTTCAAACGGCTGATCGTATTTTAACGTGCTTTATGTCCACGGAAAGATAATTAAATTATCTACAACTTCTTTTAAGTCCGTACGGACAGATTCGGACTCTAAATCAATGAAAACGCGAACCCTAGCCCGACTGCTCAATCTGCCCGAAAACAGAAACGTGGCAACGTCTAGATCTAACCCAAAGAACTCCAACCCAGCACCACCAATTGATCTAAAAACTTCATAAACACCCTAAGAACAGTACCTAGATCAAACCCAAGGATCCCCATGATCATACCTTTGCCCAACGAACGAATATCCAATAGATCTCCTCGCGGATCGCTCCTCGCTCCACGCTCCTCGCTCCTCGCTCCAACGGATGGATCCACAAGGTGCAGAGGTGTGGAGACCACCCTAGGACAGCAAGGGGGTGGAGGAGAGGTGGTGGAGAGGTGGGGCAATGGAGGAGAGCAAGGGGGAGGCGCAAGGCTCAAAGGAAAGGGGCGGCTAGGGCTTGGCAAGTGGGGGGAGGTGAGGGGGGTGCACCAAGGCCTCAAGGGGCGCAAAGGCAGCAGGGTGGACGCCCCAAAGGGGCAGGGAAACCCCTTTTACCAGCCCCCACACCCAATTCTAGTCCGTTACGGAGACCTAATCCATCCCACCAAAGCCCACCAAGGCCCAAAACTCCCCCGGGAAGGCTCAAAACCCCGAAAACGGCCCGGAAACGGCCCGAAAACGTTATTAACCTCCATACCTTATGGTTTTAACCTACCATACCATATTTCATAAAGTTTTTGACCTTAACATGCACCAATTAAAAGGTTACGACACTCCGTGGTGACACATCACTTCAAACGGCCCAAAAACGCGAGTAAACCTCAAGCCGAAAGATTTTATTCTCTAATTTCACATTCTATAATGTCACACCATACCGTAGTGTCACATTCTTCCCCCCTTCAACAGGATTCGACCTCGAATCCGAAGGACGCCATAATCAACAACAAAGTCCCCAAGGGACAAAAGGCTTCTCTGCAGCTCAAAACATTCACACAACGACTAAAACCGGAACAAACAACAAACGAGTTCCCAAAACCAACACATAGAGAAAAAGTGTTGATCTAGCTCAACTAAGGGCAACCCCTCACAAATCGACCTTCACTTCAATTCCCCAACAGAATCTGCGTTTCAACCACAAAGGGCTCCATCAACCCAAAACGCTCGAATCCTCACGGCAAACACTTCATACTTCTATCACAACCAACCTGACTACCATACTACATTAAAGTCAACATGGCATAATCAAAGGAAGTCACAATTCCTTTAACGATCTTTCTACATTCCCGAAAATTTTCATCGAGGGGAAAACTCATTAAGGCACACTCGCCCTTCCGATACACCATCATACTAACATTTTATTCCATCCTTTCCCAGACAAGACTCAAATCCAAGAACAACTAGTGACGACAAATGCTCACGGCAGGACAAATATCACCGAACTACCGTCAACTTCACTTCCACCCATCGCTACACTTAATAATGGTTAAACCCATACATCATCAACCTCCATCACAAACCACCCTTATACCCCTAGGGTTCAACACCTAGCCCCAAGCTAGGATCGAAAAACCTTACCAAACCACAATTGGTTCCTTTCTTAAGATGGTCTCGCCCTCACACAAAAACACTTAGCTATCAAGCCCAAGTGTACTCACGACAACTCAAACCCAAAGCGTTAACAACCATTTTGGAAAGAATTCGGCAACATCCAAAGAGCACACAAAGGAAGCATAAATCCCCTACACCACAACCAAAATACCATAATTTCTTCATTCTTTCTTTTCATACTAGAAAGCAAGAGAAATCTTGTTTCATGACATAAATGCACATTCTTCAGGAGCACTCCGGATTAGTCATATCTCCATATATGACTTTCTCACCGACCTGGCTCAACGACTCTTTTATCATTTAACATGTAAAAATGATGTCATGTTTACTTTTCACCATTCATTCATCATGGAACAACGGTACCGAATAGTTATTCACCAAATAACTTCTTCCTCGGTATCAAATGATTGAAATACCCATAACACTGACGGTTGCGCTAAATCATATAGACTATGACGGCAACATAATTAACAGTAAGGCACCACATCAAATCAGAACCCACCAACGATAGATAGCTAAACTTTGCAAAACATCGCATTTTAACCAAGATCAACGTTTTGGAAAAGAACATTGACTCCAAAGTTAGACATCTGCACAAACAACTGCCATAAATTTTATCAAAAGAGAGGGAAACTCAATCCCAAAAGAAAACTCTTCTCTAACCAAATTCACTTATGAAACATTCATAAAAATCCAGACTTGTGAAACATCCGCACACCAGACACATTTTCCAAATGACTCCAACTCTAGCCAAACAGAGTTACACATCAAGGGCTTAACTCAAAAGTTTCCAACACAACCCTTTATGACCATTTGCTTCCTTTTAAAAATTAATTTCAAAGATAATTCAGTGCGAACGCGAAAGGGCGTGATCGACTCAAAAACTTTTGGGGTGTAAATCCATACTCATAGCACCAACTAACCAAATTAGCCAAAACCAAATATTTGCACCAATTTCTACGGGTTTTAGGGAAACTCCGAAACACACCTTATGGAACACCTTGACTGAAAACCCTTCAACCAAAATGGCAAACAACCAAACCAGTCCAAAAGCCTTTAAACACAAGCTCAGCATAAAAAGAACCATTTCTAGAACTCCACTACGCTTTTCATTAAAAGACTTTAATAATTACTTTTTTTTTCTCCCTGAGGAGCCCCAACACAATTCAACCAAAAGCTTCACAACAAATTCTTCCTCTAGTTACCATTCCCAACACTTTTAATAAGGGTTTTTGATGCTTATCAAAAAGGCACCCAACCAAGACTATAATGATATGATCCCCACGGATCACCGAATCATAATACTTCTTATTCTAAATTTGAAACATAGTACTTCCACAAATCTTTCAGCAAGATCAACATATAAATTTCATACCTCCTATCTATTCACGTCTCGATAACCGAACCTTATTCAGTTAAACAACGACTTCAACATGTAAATATTATCTCTACAAGACAAAGTTCATAGCTAGGATTCCAAGGCATACATTCATTAAGGATAAAACTCTACATCAGGTTAATTATCCATGGTTCACTCCATCACCACAGGTTACAACACCCTCCATTTAGTCAATGGTTTCCAACAAGTATTCTACACAACTACCACCACTACTAAGTCATCAATAAAAACAAATGGGCATAATCATCAACCGATCAACATTACCTTTAGCTACCCTATACATAGGTGATAACAAAATTACAACATACTCCAACTATTTAAAATAGATTGAAAACTAGCATTGAAGGGTCACAACTGCATACTTCCAAATATACTAGTAGTTTGCAACAACATAAATAACCACTCCAATCAACTTCCAAATTAAAGTCACTAGTCTCTACTAATCCGTTAGATTAGCACATCTTTAAACACCAAGCAAAGCTTCTTAACAATATCAGCAGTTTACATCATCTTAATGTTTTAACTATGCAACAGGGTTTAAAACTTTAAACATTATCAAGGGTCATAAGCACTTTTAAAGCAAAGCAACAGATTCTAAGCACGTACTTTAGCACATTCAATCATCCTCGCTAAGAGTAAACTACAACACTAGTAGTCTATTTATTCTCAAACTTAGAGATTTTACTCACATTGAATTGATTCAACTCAAAATTTAACTTAGCAACACATCAATCCATAAACCACATTGTTACCTATTACATAACATGCTTAAACATCAATTCTTACTAGGGACAAACGATTTCAGTCAAAAGACTACTTACTTTGTTTGCAGCATTTAGTTTTAAAACTCATCCCAAATTCATAAGGAAACTTTACTCAAAATTGCAATGAGACTGTGACACCACGGAATGCCGAGACACCGTAAACAAATGTGAATTAGAGAATGTGACCTTATAAAGTATGAAATCGGAGATTAAAACTTTACGTTATGCGGTTTAATCGCGTTTCCGGGCCGATTTCGGAAGTTTGGGCCTTCCCGGGGGAGTTTGGGCCTTAGGGGGGTGAGTCGTGGGCCTTGGTGGGAGCAAGTTAGGGCCCATGAGGGAGGAGAGGCAGGATTTTGGGGGCTAGGGGCGTCCCTCCCTGCCCTAGCCGCCCCTCCCCCATTCCCCATTTTCTCTTGGGCGCCTCCTCCTCTCCCTCTTGGGCGCCTCCTCCCCCCTTGGGTGCGCCCCCAATTCCTCCTCTCCACCTCCTTTGCTGCAAAGAGGAGATCCCCCAACACACAACCTCGCTGTCCTCTCCAACGGGAAGCCCCGTGACGAGGAGATCCGGCGATTCCAGCGCGAGGAGGACGTTCGGGAGGCTCGGGAGGATAGATCTCGGCGTTCGTCGTTCGTCGGGAGGAGGTAAGGCATGGGTGATCCTTGGGTTTGGGTCTAGGTACTGTTTTAGGGATGAATTTCATGTTTTTAGATCAAGGGAGGTGCTGCCATGGGTTAGATCTAATGAAAACTATAGTTGTATTCGCGTTCTGGTTCGGGCAGATTGGGGACCCGAACTAGGGTAGAAGTTTTGGCCAATTTAGAGATTGAATCTGATCGTACGGAATTTTAGGAAGTTGTAGATAATTTCATTATCTTTCCGTGCATATAAAGCACGTTAAAATCCGCCCAGCCGTTTGGGAGATATGGCCGTTTTACCGAGCGCTGTCAAATCTGTGACGAGATTGAGACAGTTCGTGTTCAACGTTAGATTAAACAACTTTATAGTCCGAATCAGTCTTTACCTATAACTAGAAAAAGTTGGGAAATTTCCTAAGCTACGCGAGGATGTACTCGTTTATGCAATTTGGAGTTCTAGAACTCAAGTTATGTTTTTTCGAAGCCGCTGTCCAGAACGGGGCAGAATCTGTGATTTCGGGGTTTTGGAGTTTATAGCGTATTAGGTGTAGTGGGTACTGTTTTGAGGAGTCGAATTAAGTGTGTGGCACGTGTTTGCAGGTGGTGTGCCTCGAGTGCCCTCAACCTCTCGTCACTCCGTTGCCCGCGGTTGAAGGCAAGTGTGTTGTGGGGATTGAACATTATATGTGTTGCTAGAATTGCTTGATAGTGTTTGGGATAGATAACATGTTGTCTTGCCATGAACTACATGTTATAATTGTTATGATGTCCTTATGCCATGTTTTAAATATTGTCGATGATATGATGTCTTCATGCCATGATTAAAATGTTTGATGAGGATAAGTGATTTACATGCTATGTTGTGAATGGGCACCGTCGATGGTCGAATACGGCCCTACATGTTGAGATGCCATGTGTTGCTATGCAATACTTCTATTTGTGTATACATGGCTGTCCATTTTGCATGCATGGCATATTTTCATGGCTGGTCGGTGAGATAAGTCATAACTATTCCGGTAAGTCGGTGAGAACTGTTATGACTAGTCCGGGCTAAACTTTTGAGTAAGACCTACATCGTGATTCCATCCACCGCGGTGAATGGAAGCGAGTGATAGGCACCCTCCATCTTCGGGATGGAAGGGGAAAAGGGTGCATTTCGACGGGTGTGCACTCAACCATACCTGTATGAGTATTCCATAAGACATGTGCATTGCATTGCATGAATGAAACTATGAATGAGAATGTTGTTGAATTGTTCATGAGTTCATGAGACGAAAACCATATTGATCAAGAGATGATTATGATGTTTTTACCATGTCGTAATGCGTGAGAATGGTAATGATGTGATATGTAATGCTTATGAAGATTGAAGTTGATGGTTTGTTGTCTTGCACTCTGTTTTCATTGTATTACACTTCGCTGAGTTATGAACTCACGCTTGTATTTTCGTTGTTTGTTTTCTTTAGGTACCATGAAATCGGCGCGCGGGAAAGGGTTTTAGCTACACTACTCCACGTAGTATCATAATCTAGCAATTTCACCTGTTGTGGAGACATGACAATAAGCATTACAATAATCTTTAGTGTATGGTCTGTATGTTTGGTTGTCTCCCTCATGTGTATCATGTGGGGCTATGGAGGGAGTTGTTTTAACTTCCTAGATTTAAATTGATGCTTATTATTTTGCTATCGATGCTTATTGATGCTTTAGTTGATGATTAGTTATCCTTATCGCTGCGTATGGATATCTCGTTTGTCTTACATTTTGATATGATGCTATGTTGTTAAGTTTCATGCAAAAACAAAGGAGATGCTGACAAAATTTTCAATTATTCTAAATGATAACTTGCTGGAATTTACTTTAATTTATGGTATTAAATGTGTTATGGTCTATGTTTGGTGACATTCTGGGCTTAGTAGAAGCTGGGGTGTTACAGAGACAAACCCAAACTTGGTCATGCAAAGGAATTCTCCAAAACACTTTTAAATCTCAAGGACTCCCATAAGGAAAAAGGTTGAAAGACAATTTTCTCGAAAGGGAACCAAGCGCTCAATCAAACCTTTGCAAATAAAACCTTAACTCCAAACCCCTAACTTTCACGACTCAAGAGGGGCTTTCAAAGATGATTTCTTAAACTAGTAAAATGACGAAATCAAACACCACTTACTCCTACAAAGCCACTGAACTTCAGCCCTGACAGCCAGGTCTAGCACAACTCCGAACAAAACTCCTTTAGCCTCGGAGAAAGACAACCACAGGAATAAATCGAATGCTTCTTCCCATAAAGAAATCAACAAACTAAGCATTAAAACTTGGAAAGGCGCCCAAAAGAAGCGCAACACTAGACTCCTCTTCTTCGTCTTCACCCAAGGAAGACAAAACCACACACCGCAAACGGAACGATCCGCGAAAGCCCATCACCTTTTCATTTGGTTCAAAACAGCTAAAGCCAAGAAAAGCAACAAACACCGACCGTCAGAACGACAAAGAACATCCGAAGGAAACCACCATTAACACTTCCTTTTCGTCTCCAATCAACTACTCGATTTACGACAGGAAGGGTAAGCACTTTTCTCCTACAGGGGTTAACTGTTCTTCGGTGATGGCGCTAACCGGCCACACCGTCAAACCTCACCCTAACTATAAACAACAAGAGGTGACCGAAACCCTTCGGTACCACAACCCCACTCTTATCACCACAACATATATCATTGACATAGCAACATAAATTGTCAAAAGAAGCATTCAACATCAAAGCTTAAATACAACATTTAAGCGTAAAGAAACGATACCCATACCCTTTCCTACTGTGCATCCAGTGTGTGTCAAATTTTAGATTAGTTATACCATTTTTTTGCAAGTTTTAATGTTGCTATCCTATGACAAAGTTTTAGTTTAAACCTAAGCCATGTTTCTAAGTTATTCCACATCATATTTTAGTTGTACCCTATGGCATGACACTAAAATTCACATTCCAAGGACCTACAGCCCGCTCTGATACCAACTGTAACACCCCGGCATTTAATATGCCTGAATGCTACCAAACATAAGCTAAACAACATCTAAATACCACATTTAACATAAAATTCCAGCAAAGGTGCATAGGCTAAAAACCGAGATTTCGGCAGCACCTCCTTTGTTTTAACATGGATTTAAGGAGCAACAACAGTATAGCATTATAAGGCAATATGAGAGACATCTAAAACAGCAATAAATGGAGTCTTAACGATAATATAAGACTAACATCAAGCACTTAAAGTCTCCAAGTGTCAAACGAACAATAAATCTCTCATAAACAAAGCTAAACCTTAAAGCAATAATCATCACACGCAATTTATTATCAAACTAATAGAATGACTTGTGGAATCAATATGGTCAAGCTACGTGTGGGCGTGTGACTATTTCCCTTCCCCGCATGCCGTTCTCATGGTACCTAAAATAACAAGAAAACACAAGCGTGAGTTCGAAACTCAGCAAGCATATTGCAATGGACAACAAGAACAATATCATGGCAATAACATCTCCCATCATATATATCATCTCATTCATGAACACTTAACAATATCATCATCATTATGTATGCAATGTAATGCAATGCTCATGTCTCCTTGGAAACTCATACCGGTATGGTTGAGTACACACCCGTCGGTGTGCACCCTTTTCCCCCCTTCCATCTCGAAGATGGAGGGTGCCTACTCATCGCTTCCATTCACCACGTGGATGGAATCACGATGTAGGTCTTACTCAATGGCGTTCCGGACTAGTCATAACTTTCTCACCGACCTTGCCGGACTAGTTATGACTTTCTCACCGCCCTCGCCCTATCTCATGTCATGCATGCAACTATGCCAATTATCATATTTCACATGTACATAAACATATGGCATCTCATCATGACAAATATTAACACATGGCATCGAATCATGATAATCATACTCAATATATCATTGGAAAATAGCAAGCATGGCAAGTGATCATAGCAAGTATTCAATCTTTCATCTAATCTCCACAAGCAACCTACAATTCCGCTATTCATTACAACACACTTGCCTCAACCGTGGGCGACGGGATTGTGGGAAGTAGAGGGCACCCCCGGGGTCACACCACCTGCACAATGGCATCACATACTCTCAATAATGCCCACAAAACAGAACACAAATCCCCATCTCACCCGACATTGCCCGCTACTCGCAAAACCTAAAACAGAGGTTCTGTCCCGGCGGGACAGTAGCCTTGCAAAGGCCATAACTTGAGTTCTAGGACTCCAAATCGATTAAACGAGTACACCATCGCGAATCTTAGGAAATTTCCTACCTTTTTCTAGTTATACGGAAAGACTGATTCGGAGTCTAAAATTGTTTAATCTACAGATTACTACGATCTGTTCTAATTGCGTCACAGATTTTAACACGCTCGGTAAAACGGCCATAACTTTCAAACGGCTGATCGTATTTTAACGTGCTTTATGTCCACGGAAAGATAATTAAATTATCTACAACTTCTTTTAAGTCCGTATGGACAGATTCGGATTCTAAATCGACGGAAACTCAAACCCTAGCCCGACTGCTCAATCTGCCCGAAAACAGAAACGTGGCAACGTCTAGATCTAACCCAAAGAACTCCAACCCAGCACCACCAATTGATCTAAAAACTTCATAAACACCCTAAGAACAGTACCTAGATCAAACCCAAGGATCCCCATGATCATACCTTTGCCCAACGAACGAATCTCCAATAGATCTCCTCGCGGATCGCTCCTCGCTCCACGCTCCTCGCTCCTCGCTCCTCGCTCCAACGGATGGATCCACAAGGTGCAGAGGTGTGGAGACCACCCTAGGGCAGCAAGGGGGTGGAGGAGAGGTGGTGGAGAGGTGGGGCAATGGAGGAGAGCAAGGGGGAGGCGCAAGGCTCAAAGGGAAGGGGCGGCTAGGGCTTGGCAAGTGGGGGGAGGTGAGGGGAGCGCACCAAGGCCTCAAGGGGCGCAAATGCAGCAGGGTGGACGCCCCAAAGGGGCAGGGAAACCCCTTTTACCAGCCCCCACACCCAATTCTAGTCCGTTACGGAGACCTAATCCATCCCACCAAACCCACCAAGGCCCAAAACTCCCCAGGGAAGGCCCAAAACCCCGGAAACGGCCCGGAAACGTTATTAACCTCCATACCTTATGGTTTTAACCTACCATACCATATTTCATAAAGTTTTTGACCTTAACATGCACCAATTAAAAGGTTACGACACTCCGTGGTGACACATCACTTCAAACGGCCCAAAAACGCGAGTAAACCTCAAGCCGAAAGATTTTATTCTCTAATTTCACATTCTATAATGTCACACCATACCGTAGTGTCACATTCTTCCCCCCTTCAACAGGATTCGACCTCGAATCCGAAGGACGCCATAATCAACAACAAAGTCCCCAAGGGACAAAAGGCTTCTCTGCAGCTCAAAACATTCACACAACGACTAAAACCGGAACAAACAACAAACGAGTTCCCAAAACCAACACATAGAGAAAAAGTGTTGATCTAGCTCAACTAAGGGCAACCCCTCACAAATCGACCTTCACTTCAATTCCCCAACAAAATCTGCGTTTCAACCACAAAGGGCTCCATCAACCCAAAACGCTCGAATCCTCACGGCAAACACTTCATACTTCTATCACAACCAACCTGACTACCATACTACATTAAAGTCAACATGGCATAATCAAAGGAAGTCACAATTCCTTTAACGACCTTTCTACATTCCCGAAAATTTTCATCGAGGGGAAAACTCATTAAGGCACACTCGCCCTTCCGATACACCATCATACTAACATTTTATTCCATCCTTTCCCAGACAAGACTCAAATCCAAGAACAACTAGTGACGACAAATGCTCACGGCAGGACAAATATCACCGAACTACCGTCAACTTCACTTCCACCCATCGCTACACTTAATAATGGTTAAACCCATACATCATCAACCTCCATCACAAACCACCCTTATACCCCTAGGGTTCAACACCTAGCCCCAAGCTAGGATAGAAAAACCTTACCAAACCACAATTGGTTCCTTTCTTAAGATGGTCTCGCCCTCACACAAAAACACTTAGCTATCAAGCCCAAGTGTACTCACGACAACTCAAACCCAAAGCGTTAACAACCATTTTGGAAAGAATTCGGCAACATCCAAAGAGCACACAAAGGAAGCATAAATCCCCTACACCACAACCAAAATACCATAATTTCTTCATTCTTTCTTTTCATACTAGAAAGCAAGAGAAATCTTGTTTCATGACATAAATGCACATTCTTCAGGAGCACTCCGGATTAGTCATATCTCCATATATGACTTTCTCACCGACCTGGCTCAACGACTCTTTTATCATTTAACATGTAAAAACGATGTCATGTTTACTTTTCACCATTCATTCATCATGGAACAACGGTATCGAATAGTCATTCACCAAATAACTTCTTCCTCGGTATCAAATGATTGAAATACCCATAACACTGACGGTTGCGCTAAATCATATAGACTATGACGGCAACATAATTAACAGTAAGGCACCACATCAAATCGGAACCCACCAACGATAGATAGCTAAACTTTGCAAAACATCGCATTTTAACCAAGATCAACGTTTTGGAAAAGAACATTGACTCCAAAGTTAGACATCTGCACAAACAACTGCCATAAATTTTATCAAAAGAGAGGGAAACTCAATCCCAAAAGAAAACTCTTCTTTAACCAAATTCACTTATGAAACATTCATAAAAATCCAGACTTGTGAAACATCCGCACACCAGACACATTTTCCAAATGACTCCAACTCTAGCCAAACAGAGTTACACATCAAGGGCTTAACTCAAAAGTTTCCAACACAACCCTTTATGACCATCTGCTTCCTTTTAAAAATTAATTTCAAAGATAATTCAGTGCGAACGCGAAAGGGCGCGATCGACTCAAAAACTTTTGGGGTGTAAATCCATACTCATAGCACCAACTAAACAAATTAGCCAAAACCAAATATTTGCACCAATTTCTACGGGTTTTAGGGAAACTCCGAAACACACCTTATGGAACACCTTGACCGAAAACCCTTCAACCAAAATGGCAAACAACCAAACCAGTCCAAAAGCCTTTAAACACAAGCTCAGCATAAAAAGAACCATTTCTAGAACTCCACTACGCTTTTCATTAAAAGACTTTAATAATTACTTTTTTTTCTCCCTGAGGAGCCCCAACACAATTCAACCAAAAGCTTCACAACAAATTCTTCCTCTAGTTACCATTCCCAACACTTTTAATAAGGGTTTTTGATGCTTATCAAAAAGGCACCCAACCAAGACTATAATGATATGATCCCCACGGATCACCGAATCATAATACTTCTTATTCTAAATTTGAAACATAGTACTTCCACAAATCTTTCTGCAAGATCAACTTATAAATTTCATACCTCCTATCTATTCACGTCTCGATAACCGAACATTATTCAGTTAAACAACGACTTCAACATGTAAATATTATCTCTACAAGACAAAGTTCATAGCTAGGATTCCAAGGCATACATTCATTAAGGATAAAACTCTACATCAGGTTAATTATCCATGGTTCACTCCATCACCACAGGTTACAACACCCTCCATTTAGTCAATGGTTTCCAACAAGTATTCTACACAACTACCACCACTACTAAGTCATCAATAAAAACAAATGGGCATAATCATCAACCGATCAACATTACCTTTAGCTACCCTATACATAGGTGATAACAAAATTACAACATACTCCAACTATTTAAAATAGATTGAAAACTAGCATTGAAGGGTCACAACTGCATACTTCCAAATATACTAGTAGTTTGCAACAACATAAATAACCACTCCAATCAACTTCCAAATTAAAGTCACTAGTCTCTACTAATCCGTTAGATTAGCACATCTTTAAACACCAAGCAAAGCTTCTTAACAATATCAGCAGTTCACATCATCTTAATGTTTTAACTATGCAACAGGGTTTAAAACTTTAAACATTATCAAGGGTCATAAGCACTTTTAAAGCAAAGCAACAGATTCTAAGCACGTACTTTAGCACATTCAATCATCCTCGCTAAGAGTAAACTACAACACTAGTAGTCTATTTATTCTCAAACTTAGAGATTTTACTCACATTGAATTGATTCAACTCAAAATTTAACTTAGCAACACATCAATCCATAAACCACATTGTTACCTACTACATAACATGCTTAAACATCAATTCTTACTAGGGACAAACGATTTCAGTCAAAAGACTACTTACTTTGTTTGCAGCATTTAGTTTTAAAACTCATCCCAAATTCATAAGGAAACTTTACTCAAAATTGCAATGAGACAAACCCAAACTTGGTCATGCAAAGGAATTCTCGAAAACACTTTTAAATCTCAAGGACTCCCATAAGGAAAATGGTTGAAAGACAATTTTCTCGAAAGGGAACCAAGCGCTCAATCAAACCTTTGCAAATAAAACCTTAACTCCAAACCCCTAACTTTCACGACTCAAGAGGGGCTTTCAAAGATGATTTCTTAAACTAGTAAAATGACGAAATCAAACACCACTTACTCCTACAAAGCCACTGAACTTCAGCCCCGACGGCCAGTGCGGCACAACTCCGAACAAAACTCCTTTAGCCTCGGAGAAAGACAACCACAGGAATAAATCGAATGCTTCTTCCCATAAAGAAATCAACAAACTAAGCATTAAAACTTGGAAAGGCGCCCAAAAGAACCGCAACACTAGACTCCTCTTCTTCGTCTTCACCCAAGGAAGACAAAACCACACACCGCAAACGGAACGATCCGCGAAAGCCCATCACCTTTTCATTTGGTTCAAAACAGCTAAAGCCAAGAAAAGCAACAAACACCGACCGTCAGAACGACAAAGAACATCCGAAGGAAACCACCATTAACACTTCCTTTTCGTCTCCAATCAACTACCCGATTTACGACAGGAAGGGTAAGCACTTTTCTCCTACAGGGGTTAACAGTTCTTCGGTGATGGCGCTAACCGGCCACACCGTCAAACCTCACCCTAACTATAAACAACAAGAGGTGACCGAAACCCTTCGGTACCACAACCCCACTCTTATCACCACAACATATATCATTGACATAGCAACATAAATTGTCAAAAGAAGCATTCAACATCAAAGCTTAAATACAACATTTAAGAGTAAAGAAACGATACCCATACCCTTTCCTACTGTGCATCCAGTGTGTGTCAAATTTTAGATTAGTTATACCATTTTTTTGCAAGTTTTAATGTTGCTATCCTATGACAAAGTTTTAGTTTAAACCTAAGCCATGTTTCTAAGTTATTCCACATCATATTTTAGTAGTACCCTATGGCATGACACTAAAATTCACATTCCAAGGACCTACTGACCAGCTCGATACCAATCAGAACACCCGGCATTTAATTTGCCTGAATGCTACCAAACATAAGCTAAACAACATCTAAATACCACATTTAACATAAAATTCCAGCAAAGGTGCATAGGCTAAAACCGAGATTTCGCAGCACCTCCTTTGTTTTAACATGGATTTAAGGAGCAACAACAAGATAGCATTATAAGGCAATATGAGAGACATCTAAAAAAGCAATAAATGGAGTATTAACGACAATATAAGACTAACATCAAGCACTTAAAGTCTCCAAGTGTCAAACGAACAATAAATCTCTCATAAACAAAGCTAAACCTTAAAGCAATAATCATCACACGCAATTTATTATCAAACTAATAGAATGACTTGTGGAATCAATATGGTGAAGCTACGTGTGGGCGTGTGACTATTTCCCTTCCCGCATGCCATTCTCATGGTACCTAAAATAACAAGAAAACACAAGCGTGAGTTCAAACTCAGCAAGCATATTGCAATGGACAACAAGAACAATATCATGGCAATAACATCTCCCATCATATATATCATCTCATTCATGAACACTTAACAATATCATCATCATTATGTATGCAATGTAATGCAATGCTCATGTCTCCTTGGAAACTCATACCGGTATGGTTGAGTACACACCGTCGGTGTGCACCCTTTTCCCCCCTTCCATCTCGAAGATGGAGGGTGCCTACTCATCGCTTCCATTCACCACGTGGATGGAATCACGATGTAGGTCTTACTCAATGGCGTTCCGGACTAGTCATAACTTTCTCACCGACCTTGCCGGACTAGTTATGACTTTCTCACCGCCCTCGCCCTATCTCATGTCATGCATGCAACTATGCCAATTATCATATTTCACATGTACATAAACATATGGCATCTCATCATGACAAATATTAACACATGGCATCGAATCATGATAATCATACTCAATATATCATTGGAAAACAACAAGCATGGCAAGTGATCATAGCAAGTATTCAATCTTTCATCTAATCTCCACAAGCAACCTACAATTCCGCTATTCATTACAACACACTTGCCTCAACCGTGGGCGACGGGATTGTGGGAAGTAGAGGGCACCCCCGGGGTCACACCACCTGCACAACGGCATCACATACTCTCAATAATGCCCACAAAACAGAACACAAATCCCCATCTCACCCGACATTGCCCGCTACTCGCAAAACCTAAAACAGAGGTTCTGTCCCGGCGGGACAGTAGCCTTGCAAAGGCCATAACTTGAGTTCTGGGACTCCAAATCGATTAAACGAGTACACCATCGCGAAGCTTAGGAAATTTCCTACCTTTTTCTAGTTATACGGAAAGACTGATTCGGACCCTAAAATTGTTTAATCTACAGATTACTACGATCTGTTCTAATTGCGTCACAGATTTTAACACGCTCGGTAAAACGGCCATAACTTTCAAACGGCTGATCGTATTTTAACGTGCTTTATGTCCACGGAAATATAATTAAATTATCTACAACTTCTTTTAAGTCCGTACGGACAGATTCGGATTCTAAATCGACATATTCTACACCTTCCATACCATATTTCATAAAGTTTTTGACCTTAACATGCACCAATTAGAAGGTTACGACACTCCGTGGTGACACATCACTTCAAACGGCCCAAAAACGCGAGTAAACCTCAAGCCGAAAGATTTTATTCTCTAATTTCACATTCTATAATGTCACACCATACCGTAGTGTCACAGTTGGTTTAACTGCATTTTAGCCCATTTGCAAAGCTAGTAGCTTATATAAGCAAGAAGGACCTAGCAATTCCATTTCTCTTAATAAGCATGAATATGAAATCGAGTTCTTGAGCATTTAAAGACAGTGAGCAACCCTAAGTAAAGTCATACAACAGCATGATCATGATATTTCAAGGTCCTAGGAACAAGCTTAATTGCATTTAAATTTAAGTTGCACAGATTGACATCATTTCAACAACACAAAGCATTGCAACACAATTATCATAACAAACATTGCAAATCAAGCCCAAATCAAAAATATTATCACATAAATGGAAGTCTAACAGTCCAAGGATTACAACGGAGTTGGTTTCATTCATTTTGGAGTTGAAATGCAAAAGATAGCACTTTACACAATTTCAACCTAAAGCAAATAATTGAGCCTATAATCTGTACAATAGACCAATATGAAATATTTTTACATATTCATAAAGTTCATGATTTTACAAAAATTTAGGAAGTGGTTTCATCTCATTTGGAGTTGTGTAGCATAAGTTATGCATTTATGAAGTTGGCTCGGCCAGGAAAAACAAAGTAAATAGGAAAATACGTTTTCCCCAGATGGAAAGCGTATTTCCCGGGCGCGCTCGAGCTAAAAGGGCTCCTAGCCGTGCCAAGCCGTTGACAGGCTGCCCACACCTATCAGGGGCAAATAGCAGGGGAGCGCTTGGGGGTGCTCGCCGACGGCGCGACGGCGACGGAGGGCCCCGGGCGGCTATGGAGGGAGTGAGATGATGTCGGGACCCGAATTTGCAAATCCGGACCCTCTGTGTATTCAACACTAGTCCAGGAACGAGCTAGTGCACACAGTCTTAACATCGGTAGATATCACAATCATACCACTCGATACTAATAGAGTACTTTAATTAAATAGTCAAACTGGTTGCTCGACCATATGGTCAAGTTACAAATATATGCCACGCAGGGCGAAACTTATTAAAAGAGAAATAATAGCAGCGGAAAATAAGATAACTTCGTGGCGCCATCCAGTATACCACATGCAACTGACTGGGCTCGCTCCCTAAGTAGACGGTTCCTCTTGGAGCTCCTCCTCCAAAGCTGGTGTAGTCTCCTCTTCAACTGGTGTTGTATTGTGGCAAGGGTGAGTACTTGGTACTCAGCAAGTCATGCACAGAATGCAGCTAATATACTATATGCATGGCTTAATACAAAGGAGTGGCTCAAGGTATATTTGCAGTAAGAGCATTTAACAAGTATCATAAGTAGATTCGAAAGCAAAGAGTAACAAGTAAAGCATAAATAACTTTTCAAGGGGTTTAGTAAACATCTTTCCCATCCTAATCCACATTTCTATGAACATCATTATTAATCCAACCCAACCTTTCAAGTCCAAGTTATTTTTGAGAAAGTCTAACCCATGACTGTAATTCCCGAGCGATGTCCAATACCGCGGACACGGCTATTCGAATAGATTTTACACTCTGCAGAGGTTATGCACTTTACCCACAAGATACAGTCAAACACCACAAAGGCGAGTTCCCGTAACAAAGTCTTTCGGAAACTTCTAACAGCACAAGTGGTCCTCCCCGGTTGTTGCACACTAACCCTTCCCTTAGCTAAGGCGAAGTTTAGGCCAACCAACCGTTAGATGGGTACTGGCGCAGCCCGATGCGCTCCCCGTACAACTTACACAAAGGGTGTAGTTGACCTCCTGAGGTCCGCAGTGCGTTATTAGCAACTTAATCAACTAGGTCCGTCCCATTACGGACATGTGGTTGCATGTTTGACCAGTTCAAAGGCTTGCAAGGTGAAGTCCTTAGGGTGACCAGGGCAAGACTACCCAAGAACCAAACCAACATTCCGGTGCCACAACTGGCCCACCCGATCAATCTTGCCACATGCCCCGGTCGAAAACTATTTATCAAACCCCAGTTGATTACCATGCACCACGTGCTATCAACATCACATGATACCTTTCCAAAACAGGTTCAATATATCATTAAGTCAATATTAACATTTGATTGTCCAAAATCATGTCATGAGCACGTAGCAGGTCTAAGCAATATACTACAACGATCTAATTTCCCATGTTGGCATTTTAGTAATGTCCAACTAGTAAACCACAACTAGGGTGACAAGGGGTCATGGCACATATTTAATTAATCAAGGTGTCATACAAAGAATCTGGCATTTATCTAATTTCCCATACTTAAATAAGGTATTTTCTGATTGAACTAGCATGCAATAAGTTAAATCAAAATAGGTTTCAAAATAGGGTCAATATGGTCAAAGCATAACTTGCCTTCAAAAAGTACTTGCTTTTGGTCCTGAGCTGGCTCCTGGGTCAATACTTCTCCTTCGAATCCTTCCGGCACTTCAACGTCTACTCGTAACGCGTGCAAATAGCAACAAATGAATAAAACAGTAGACAAAAAGTGTCCAAACATCCAAATAAAGTTCATAAACAGAGAGAACTTAATTTTATGAATTTTTAGAAACTGGAATCGTCAAATTCGGAGTTTAAATGCAAAAGTTATAGCATTTTCAAGTTTAAATAATCAATTAAATAATATTACAGAGGAAAAATTTAGTCCAAAAATTAAATAAAATTCATCATTAGGTAGATTTCAATTTTATACAAATTTAGAAATTTGAAACACTCAAATCGGAGTTGAAACGCAAAAGTTATAAGCGTTTGAAGTTTGAAACAAAATCTGAAATCATTATTTCGAATTAATAAATCATTTTCTTTTTCGGAAATTAATTATTGCGTCAGCGAGGACACGTGGCAGCCTCTGATTGGTCTGCTGACGTCAGCCGGTTCATGGACGTGGTCCATGGTTTGGCTCGGGTCTACCGTGGACCCGGTCCACGGCTCACGTGCGGCTGACAGGTGGGACCCACTGGGGTGACGTCATTGCTGACGTCAGCGCACGGCTGGGGTGGCCGCTGACAGGTGGGCCCATGCTGACGTCACAGTGCGGTTGCGGCTAAGCCGCTGACACGCGGGCCCGGCGTGTCAGCGTCACGCCAGCGTCGTGCGGGCTGTTGGCCGATGGCGGTCACCCTTCCTGGATGCGTGGCACGATCTCGGCCGTTGATTTGAAAATCAACGGTCCAGATCAGATCTGGTGACGCACGTTTGGGGTGAACGTGGTCAATCTGGACCGTTGGATCTAGATCCAACGGTTGAGATCCAATCTAACGCGTATAACGCGGCTAACACATCGACCGTCATTTATCTAGATCTAACGGCTGAGATTGGATAAGGGTTTAGCACATGGATCTCACCGGCGGGTGACGTGGCGTGATCTGGGCGTTGGATCTGGATCGGACGGTGGAGAAGCTTTGAGGCGGCGATGGCTTCTTGGCGCGGCTGGCCGGAGTTGAGGCAGCGACCACGGCAACGGCGCTACGGGCGTGCTTTCCGGAAGTGAGAGGTCTCCTCGACGCGGCTTGACCTCCTGCTCCGGATCTAACCTCAGCGGCGGAGGGCGGCGGCGAAGAACTGCCGCGGCGGAGCGCTACGGCAATTCTGGCGGCGATTGCGGCTAAAGCAGCGGCTCGAGCGGCGTTGTGTAGGGCTACGAGTGCGCCGCGGAAGTCGGCGTCACGGCACGAGTGGCGGCGCATTAAATAGGGCCCTCGTCAGGTAACGCCGCGGCAAAGGCCACTCCGTTGGCGCGAGTCGGCGGCGACACGGAGAGGGTGACGTGGCACGCGCACAGCCGTTGGATCGAGATCCAACGGTGCGTGGGTTTGGGTTCGGGTCTGACTCGGGCGAGCTGGCTGGCTCGGTCGGGCTCGGGCTCGGGTGACGTGGCTCAATCGTGGCCGTTGGATCAAGATCCAACGGTCACGCGGGTTTGGGTTACGAAGCGGGTTAATTTGGACCAAGCTGGCGTAGTCGGACTCGAGTCGACTCGGACTCAGTCGATCGGAGGAACAGTAAAACCCACTCGCATTTAATTAATCCAATTAAATTCCCAGAAATTCAATTAAATCATTAAAAAATAGCAAAAGACTCAGAAAAATTCTGGAAAATATTTTGGAACATTTTGGACTCAAATAAAATATTTCCAACAAATTTTTATTTGCAAAGTTTAATTCTTTAATTATTTCAAAATGGAATAAATTCAAATAAATTCCAAATAAATCCAAATAAATTCCAGAAAATTCCAAAAATTCACCAAAGTGCCAAATCACACATGAATTTAAGAAAAGCAAAATTTTGGGGTGTTACAAACCTCCCCCCTTAACAAAATCTCGTCCCCGAGATTCAGGGCTTACTAAAGAAATAGGTTCGGAAACTCTTTCTTCAAATCCTCTTCGCGCTCCCAAGTTGATTCACTCTCCGCATGGTTGCTGTAACACCCCAAAATTTTGCTTTTCTTAAATTCATGTGTGATTTGGCACTTTGGTGAATTTTTGGAATTTTCTGGAATTTATTTGGATTTATTTGGAATTTATTTAAATTTATTCCATTTTAAAATAACTAAAGAATTTAATTTTGCAAATAAAGTTTTGTTGGAAATATTTTATTTGAGTCCCAAATACCCTAAAATATTTTCCAAAATTTTTCTGGAATTTTTCTGAGTATTTTTCTATTTTTAATGAATTAATTGAATTTCTGGGAATTATTTTAATTATTAAATCGCAGGAAAATGCGAGTGGGTTTGTACTGTTCATCCGACCGGACCTGAGTCCGAGTCCGACTCGAGTCCGACCTGCCACGCGGCCGAGCCGAACCCACTTACCGAACCCTAGCCACGTGGCCGTTGGATCGAGATCCAGCGGCCGTAATGGCGCCACGTCACGCGAGCCCGATCCGACCGGATCCGGTCGGACCGTTCGCGCCAAGCCATCGTGGCCGTTGATCACGCCACGTGGGCGATGCAGAGGTCATCGCCCCCGATCCGAGACCTTGCCGCGCGTTGCCCTCCGGCCGCTGGTTCGGACTCGGATTCCGCTATAAAAGCCGTGGACCCCCTCAGGGACCGTCGTGTGACGCCGCGCGCCCGTTGCTAACCCACGCCTGCAGGGAAACCCTAAGCGCCGCCGCAATTCCTCGCCGTAGTTAAGAACGACGCCGTGTGTTCTTCGTTCTTCGCCAAGAAACTACCAAGGCGCTCACGCCGCCTCCGTGGTCGATCCGCAACTCCGTGACGAGGCGAACCTGGGCGCGTACTTCATCTCGCCGGAGGCCTCGGAAACGCCCGCGGAAGGTCGCCGTCCTTGTCTCCGTGCTTTGAGCCCCGTCGCGCCGCCATCAACCGCTGGAAAGCTTACGGACCGTCCGATCCCGATCGACCCGGCGGTGAGCCCACGTTCTCCCCCAAACCCTAGAATCCAGATTAGATCTGGACCGTTGGATCAAGATCCAACGGCCCACGATCGGCCACGTCGCCCGTACTGTGGATAACGTTACGGGTTAGGATCGTTTCCAACCGTTGGATCAAGATCCAACGGCTCAGATTGACCGCGTTCACCCCAAACGCGTGAAGCATAGATCAATGCAGGCCGTTGATTTTCAAATCAACGGCCGAGATTGTGCCACGTGTACCCAAGCCACGCCACGCGCGTGTGAGCGCGTGTCTCTGACACGCGGGGCCCGCGTGTCAGCGGGACAACCGAACCGCACCATGACGTCACCGCTGACGTCACGGTGGGGCCCGCATGTCAGCGAGTTGGACCGCACGGGTTAATTGCGTGCGTGACACTGACATGTGGGGCCCACATATCAGTGACACAAGGAGCCATGGACCGAGTCCACGGTGGACCGAGCCAAGCCGTTGGCTGAGCCCATGGATCACCGACGCCACCGCCCAATCGAGGCCGACATGTCCAGCCGACGCAATAATTAATTTCCGAAAAGAAAATGATTTATTAATTCGAAATAATGATTTCAGATTTTGTTTCAAACTTCAAATGCTTATAACTTTTGCGTTTCAACTCCGATTTGAGTGATTCAAATTTCTAAATTTGTATAAAATTGAGACCTACCTAAATATGAATTTTATTTAATTTTTGGACTAAAGTTTTTCTCTGTAAAATTATTTAATTGATTATTTAAACTTTAAATAATCATAACTTTTGCATTTTAACTCCAAATTTGACGATTCTAGTTTCTAAAAATTTATAAAATTATATTCTCTCTGTTTATGGATTTTATTTGGATGTTTGGATACTTTTTGCCTATTGTTTATTCGTGTATTTGCTATTTGCACGCTTTACGAGTAGACGTTGAAGTGCCGGAAGGATTCGAAGGAGAAGTATTGACTCAGGATCCAACTCAAGACCAAGAACAAGTACTTTTTGAAGGCAAGTTGTGCTTTGACCATGTTGATCCTATTTTGAAACTTATTTCGATTTAACCTATTGCATGCTAGTTCAATTAGAAAATACTTTATTTAAATATGGGGGATTTGATAAAGACCAATTTGCTGTATGACACCTTGATTATTTAAATATGTGCCATGACCCTTGTCACCCTAGTTGTGGATTACTAGTTGGACATTATTAAATCGCCAACATGGGTTTTAGACCGTTGTAGTATCTTTGCTTAGACACAATTCGTGCTCATGACATGATTTTGGACAATCAAATGTTAATATGGACTTAATGATATATTGAACCTGTTTTGGAAAGGTATCATGTGATGTTGATGGCACGTGGTGCATGGTAATCAACTGGGGTTTGATAAATAGTTTTTTGACCGGGGCATGTGGCAAGAATAATCAGGTAGGCCAGTTGTGGCATTGGGGATGTTGGTTTGGTTCTTCGGGTAGTCTTGCCCTGGTCACCCTAAGGACTTCACCTTGCAAGCCTTTGAACTGGGTCTAACGTGCAACCACATGTCTGTAATGGGACGGACCTAGTTGATTAAGTTGCTAATAACGTACCTATGGGACCTCAGGAGGTCAACTACACCCTTTGTGTAAGTTGCACGGGGAGCGTCTGGCCGAGGCCAGTACCCATCTAACGGTTGATTGGCCTAAACTTCGCCTTAGCTAAGGGAAGGGTTAGTGTGCAATAACCGGGAGGCTCACTTGTATTGTTAGAAGTTTCGTAAAGACTTTGTTACTGAACTCGCCTTTGTGGTGTTTGACTGTATCTTGTGGGTAAAGTGCATAACCTCTGCAGAGTGTAGAATCTATTCGAATAGCCGTGTCCGCGGTATTGGACATCGCTCGGGAATTACAGTCAAGGGTTAGATTTTCTCAAAAATAACTTGGATTTGAAAGGTTGGGTTTTGTTAAATAATGATGTTGATGGAAATGTGGATTAGGATGGGAAAGATATTATTAAACTCCTTGAAAAGTTAATTACGCTATACTTGTTTCTACTGCTTTCGAATCTACTTATGCTACTTGTCAAATGCTGTTTACTGCAAATATACCTTGAGCTATTCCTTTGTACCAAGCCATGCATGTAGTGTATTAGCTGCATTCTGTGCATGACTTGCTGAGTACCAAGTACTCACCCTTGCCACAATACAACACCAGTTGAAGAGGAGACTACACCAGCTTTGGAGGAGGAGCTCCACGAGGAACCGTCTACTTAGGGAGCGAGCCCAGTCAGTTGCCTGTGGTATACTGGATGGCGCCATGATGTTATCTTATTTTTCCGTTGCTACTATTTCTCTCTTAATAAGTTTCGCCCTGCGAGGCGTGCATTTGTAACTTGACCATAAGGTCAAGTAACCAGTTTGACTATTTAATTAAAGTACTTTACTAGTATCGAGTGGTATGATTGTGATATTTACCGATGTTAAGACTGTGTGCACTAGCGCGTTCCTGGACTAGTGCTGAATACACAGAGGGTCTGGATTTGCAAATTCGGGGTCCCGACAGAGGTGGTATCAGAGCCATACTGACCGTAGGCTCAACCCCAGCTAGAATGGTCGTAGAGAGGTTAAAACCTATTTTCTAAAGCTAAAAGTTGGGCAAGACAAGAAATGACATCTCGACTTATCCCATTCTTTCTTTTCTTGTCTCTTGCTGAATTTTTCCTTACCTTATCACGATTTAAAAATTCCGAGTTCTTACGTGAGCACTCTTGTGACAGATGGAGGGAGAGTTCAACTACGTCGATTTGGAGGTTGGTCACGCCGCGGAACTTTGGCGTATGCTACAGACTCTCGGAGATTTTGAAAAGCCACAATACCAAGTGGAAGTGATCAGACAAGCAGGATTGATCAAGGCTTGTGACGTGAAGATTGAGGTACCTGCTAGGAAGAAGGGCCCAGGCAATCGCCCGATACACCTTTGCCGCCAGAGGTCTACAATGCAGATGGGTATCCAAAAAGTATCACGACGAGCAATGCGACACATTACCCGTATCTACGCCAGAGAGTTGGAGAGCACAGTGTTCCGTTATCACCCGCGCAGCATTAACCTTCTTGACCCGAAGGCGATTCAGGATGAGGATGCCATGGTTACACAGTTGGCACGACTTGTTGTCGCCCAGGAGGATGTGCTCGATGATACAAGCAAGGAGCTACAGAAGGCCCGCAAGGAGATCACGACAGAGAAGAACGGATGGCGGGAAGCTCAAGAGTATGTGTCACACCTTCTGCGAAGGACTGACTAGTTGGAGATGGCTTTGTACGGACCAGAACCAGAGCCAGTACTCGAGCTACACGAACCAGATCCGGAGGAGTCAGATCTCGACGAGGACACTGCTTCTTCGACTACCACAGATGACACAGTTGCTGGACATGGCAATCGTTTTGCGCCTATGCCGCAGCATCCGTACCCAGGCCGTGGAGGTTTTCTCGATGAGTGAGCGTAGGTTTTATAGTGAGACTCCTTCGCCGAGTCGCGTCATAGAATAAAGAGTCACCCTTTAGGCCTTAGACTACAGTGTTAGTTCGATTTGGATTTTCATTGTTTGCTGAGTGTGCAGTATGTGTTGCAAGGCCCTTAGGCATTGTAAGCAACCATACCAAGTTACTATTGATTAGTTAATAAAGTTAGACCTTAAAGTTACACCTTTCGCCCCGCATAAGTTTCATATTACTTGTCTATTCTTGTTTCCCTCTCATCTTTAAAACCTAGAGCAAATCGACAGATGGTGAACACCCGCGGAAACTTTGGAGGCAATGGAAGTGGTTCTCGCCCAGCAGAAAACCCTAATGATGAAGCACCAGCACCGCCACTAGACATGCAGAATTTTGGAGCATTTCTTGCTGCTCAGACTCAGTTGATGCATGCTATGATGCAACAGATGCAACACGTCACTGCTCAGGCCACTGCTAATCAAGTTAATCAGGGACAACGCCAGAATACAAGACTGTCAGAGTTTATGAGAACTCACCCACCCACTTTCTCTGGGAATGCCAATCCATTGGAGGCTGATGATTGGTTAAGGTCAATTGAGAGGAAGCTACACATAGCTCAATGCATAGGAAATGAGAAGGTACTCTACGCTTCTCATCAGTTGGAAGGAACAGCCGCCGAATGGTGGGAGAACTTCTGTGCCACGCAAGTGAACCCTCAGGACATCACTTGGGAAGAGTTCACAGCTGCATTCCGTCAGTATCACGTGCCTGAAGGAATCATGGATCTCAAGAAGGAGGAGTTCAGACACTGAAGCAAGGTAATCAGCCAGTGGCCGACTACCTGAACAAGTTCACACAGCTAGCACGCTACGCACCTGAGGATGTAGCGACAGATAAAACCAGACAGTCTCGTTTAATGAAGGGACTTAACTCAGGATTGCAGGTGGGGCTGATCACCCACACCTTTCCAGATTTCCAAGAGTTGGTGAATAAGGCGCTTATTCTTGAGGACAAGCGCAATCAACTGGATGAGAACAGGAAGCGCAGGATGCAACAGCAGGGATCACGCCAGGGAACGCAACAGCGTCTGAGAGTTGCACCAAATCAGTTTTTCAGATTCCAGCCACAAAATGCAACAAGGACACCGTCACCAGCACCAAGACCCGTCAATCAGAACTACCAGACCCCAGCCCCCGCTAGAAACGCCGCTTGAGCGATCAGAAGGAAGCGGTGAGACGCTGCTACAACTGCAACGAGCCAGAACACTTTTCCAACAGCTGCCCAAAGAAGACAGCAGAGTGACCCGATTCGCTTCAATCTAGGAACCACCCAGCTAGGACGCCCGGCACCAGAGCCACACCCTGCATCGTGGTTAGAGGCCGAAGTCAACCATGTCACCGCAGATGCACCGCATGCTACTGACGTCGTCTTGGGTAAGTTGCTGAGTTAACTCGATACACCTGCTTGATTTTGTTTGATTCTGGAGCTTCGCATTCGTTTGTTTCGCAAGGCTTTGCTGCTAAAAATGATTTGGAGATTGCAAGGCTTAAATGCATGCTTTTAGTTCAAACCCCTGGTTCCGAACTCCGAACGAAAGTAGGATGTTCCGGGGTGAGAATACTAATAGATGGAATAGAGTTCCTAGCGAACCTTATTATTTTGGAGACCCAGACCTTAGATGTTATTTTGGGAATGGATTGGTTATCCAAGCACAAGGCCGTATTGGATTGTGGACGAAGGACTATCTCAGTTGAGAGCCCGTGTGGAAAGAAAGTGGAATTTCAAGCTACCACCGTTAGAGATGGCCAGTTGATGGTTAACAGCACCAAGGCAATCAGCATAGAGGATGTCTCAATAGTGAATGAGTACCCAGATGTTTTTCCCAAAGATCTACCTGGTATGCCGCTGCACGAGGACATAGAGTTTGTGATAGAGCTTGTACAGTACAAGACCGATAGCAAAGAGACCCTATCGGATGTCCACCGAGGAGTTGGTAGAGATGAAGAAAGCAGTTGGAAGAGTTAATGGAGAAAGGATTTATCGAGGCCAGGCTGTCGCCGTAGGGAGCACCGCTTTGTTTGTCAAGAAGAAGGGACGGGAGTTTCAGATGTGCATTGACTACCGCGCACTCAATGAAGTCACCGTGAAGAATAAGTACCGTTACCCAGGATTGATGATTTGTTTGATCAGCTAAGAGGAGCCGAGTTTTCTCCAAGATTGACCTAAGATCGGGATACCATCGATTGAAGATCCGATCGTAAGATATTCAAGACTGCATTCTCGTCAAGATATGGACATTCACGAGTTTCTGATTATGTCCTTTGGGTAACGAATGCGCCAAAGATATTTCATGAATATGATGAATAAGGTGTTCATGGAATATTTGGACAAGTTTGTCGTCGTGTTCATAGATGATATCCTAATCTACTCCAAGGCGGAGGATGAACATGCCGAACACTTGAGGCGAGTTTTGGAAAAGGCGAGGAACAGCAACTCTTCGCCAAGTTCAGTAAGTGCGATTTTTGGAAGGACAAGGTGGAGTTTCTTGGACATGTAATGACCGCAGAAGGAGTCGCCGTTGATCCAAGCAAAGTAGAAGCTGTGTTACATTGGGAGCAACCGAAGACTGTGACCCAGATCCGGAGTTTCCTTGGAATGGCAGGATACTATCGCCGTTTCATTGAAGGCTTTTCGACAATTGCGAGACCTCTTACGCAATTGCTGAAAAAGGAAAAGAAGTTTGCATGGACGCCAGAATGTGAGAAAGGATTTCAGGAGCTGAAGAAGCGATTGACATCTGCACCGGTGTTAGTTCTACCAGATGTTAATCAAAGCTTTGATATTTATTGTGACGCATCGCGCCAAGGACTTGGATGTGTGCTGATGCAGAATGGAAAGGTCGTCGCTTATGCATCAAGGCAGTTGAGGCCGCATGAGGAAAATTATCCAACACATGACCTAGAGCTAGCTGCCGTAGTGCATGCCTTGAAGATATGGCGTCACTATCTGATCGGGAACAGATGTGAAGTGTATACGGACCATAAGAGCCTTAAATACATATTCACCCAGTCGGATCTAAATATGAGGCAGAGGAGATTGTTAGAGTTGATCAAGGACTACAATGTTGGAATCCATTACCATCAAGGAAAGGCTAACGTAGTAGCCGATGCTCTGAGTCGGAAAAGCCATACTGTGAGTAAGTTGCTAGCCACAAGTCAGGATGAGTTATGTGAGGATTTTCAGAGAATGAAGATTGAGGTGGTACCTAGCGGATTCTTGGCCGCATTGGAAGTGAAGCCTACCCTAGAGGATCAGATCCGGGAAGGACAGAAGGATGATGACAAGATCCGCAGGATTAAGTCCATCAAGGGAGAAGGCAAGGCAGAGGACTTCAGGTTGGATGAGCAAGGCACGTTATGGATGAAGGATCGCATTTGTGTGCCGAACAAAAGAAGTCGGGCGATTGATTCTAGAAGAAGCCCATGACTCCAAGTACTCAATTCATCCCGAAGCGCCAAAATGTATCAGATTTGAAGGAAAGATTCGGTGGCCGAGTATGAAGCGTGAAGTTGCCGAGCATGTTGCATTGTGCGACGTATGCCGAGAGTCAAGGCAATGCATCGAGACCAGCGAGGATTGCTACAAATTACGAAAATACCGAGTGGAAGTGGAAGGAAATCGAAATGGATTTCATTACCGGTTTGCCTAAGACTCAAGGAGGTTATGACTCCATATGGGTTATAGTGGATCGCTTGACCAAAGTAGCCCATTTTATCCCGTGAAGACCACTTACTCGGGAGATAAGTTAGCGAGTTGTACATGATCGGGATCGTCTGTTTGCACGAGTGCCGAAGAGGATTGTATCGGACAGAGGTACCCAATTTACCTCAAGGTTACGGAATAAGTTGCATGAAGCCTTGGGAACCCGTTTGAACTTCAAGATCGCCTATCATCCACGCAGACGGATGGAGCCAGGCCGAAAGAGTCAACCGGATTCTGGAGGATATGTTAAGAGCATGTGCATTGGCTTATGCTACCTCTTGGGATAAGAGTTTGCCGTATGCCGAGTTCGATTACAATAATAGTTACCAAGCTAGTTTACTGAGATGTCACCTTTTGAGGCCTTTGTATGGTCGACCTCGCCGGACGCCATTGAATTGGAATGAGACCGCGAGCGCCGTGTCTTGGGCCTGATATTCTTCAAGAGGTCAAGAAGCGGTGCCATGATTAGGAAAGGTTGAAGATCGCCCAATCACGACAGAAGAGTTATCTTGACAATCGTCGCCGGGATTTGAGTTTTGAACCAGAAGACTTTGTATACCTCAGAGTTACGCCGCTCAGAGGAGTTAAGAGGTTCCATGCTAAAGGGAAACTCGCACCCCGTTATGTTGGACCATTTAAGATTTTGAGCCGCAGGGGCGAAATTGCTTATCAGCTGGAGTTGCCACAGTCGTTAGCAGGAGTACATGACGTGTTCCATGTGTCCCAGTTGAAGAAGTGTCTCCGAGTACCTGAGGAACAGACACCGCTAGAGTCAATTGAGTTGCAAGAAGATTTGACTTATAAGGAGCATCCCGTGAAGATTCTAGACACAATGGATCGAGAGACGAGGAACAAGTCAACCCGTTTCTGTAGAGTTCAGTGGAGCAATCATGAAAAAGCGAAGCGACTTGGGAACGCGAAGAGGATTTGAAGAAAGAGTTTCCAAGCCTATTCTATAGTAAGCCCTGAATCTCGGGGACGAGATTCTATTAAGGGGGAGAGGTTTGTAACACCCTAAAATTTTGCTTTTCTTAAATTCATGTGTGATTTGGCACTTTGGTGAATTTTTGGAATTTTCTGGAATTTATTTGGATTTATTTGGAATTTATTTGAATTTATTCCATTTTAAAATAACTAAAGAATTTAATTTTGCAAATAAAGTTTTGTTGGAAATATTTTATTTGAGTCCCAAATACCCTAAAATATTTTCCAGAATTTTTCTGGAATTTTTCTGAGTATTTTGCTATTTTTAATGAATTAATTGAATTTCTGGGAATTATTTTAATTATTAAATCGCTGGAAAATGCGAGTGGGTTTGTATTGTTCATCCGACCGGACCCGAGTCCGAGTCCGACTCGAGTCCGACCCAAGCCACGCGGTCGAGCCGAACCCACTCGGCCGAACCCTAGCCACGTGACCGTTGGATCGAGATCCAACGGTCGTAACGGCGCCACGTCACGCGAGCCCGATCCGACCGGATCCGGGTCGGACCCGTTCGCGCCAAGCCATCGTGGCCATTGATCACGCCACGTGGACGGTCCGGGGTCATCATCCCCGATCCGGAGACCTCGCCGCGGCCGTTGCCCTCCGCCGCCACGGACTCGGATTCCGCGCTTATAAAGCCGTGGACCCTCCTCCGAGGACCGTCGTGTGACGCCGCGCCCGTTGCCTAACCCACGCCTGCAGGGAAACCTAAGCGCCACCGCAATTCCTCGCCGTAGTTAAGAAACGACGGCCAGTGTTCTTCGTTCTTCGCCGCCAGAAACTACCCGCTCCGCCGCCTCCGTGGTCGATCCGCAACTCCCGCGACGAGGCGAACTCGAGTGCGTACTTCATCTCGCCGGGAGGCCTCGGAAACGCCCGCGCGGAAGGTCGCCGTCCTTGTCTCCGTAGCTCGAGCCGCCCGCGCCGCCATCAATCGCGCGAAGCTTCTGGACCGTCCGATCCCGATCGAACGGCAGCGGTGAGCCCACGTTCTCCCCCAAACCCTAGAATCCAGATTAGATCTGGACCGTTGGACCGTTGGATGTCGGGACCCGAATTTGCAAATCCGGACCCTCTGTGTATTCAACACTTGTCCAGGAACGCGCTAGTGCACACAGCCTTAACATCGGTAGATATCACAATCATACCACTCGATACTAATAGAGTACTTTAATTAAATAGTCAAACTGGTTGCTCGACCTTATGGTCAAGTTACAAATATACGCCCAGGCGAAACTTATTAAAAGAGAAATAATAGCAATGAAAATAAGATAACTTCGTGGCGCCATCCAAGATACCACAGTAACCGACCGGGTCGCTCCTAAGTAGACGGTTCCTCTTGGAGCTCCTCCTCCAAAGCCGTGTAGTCTCCTCTTCAACTGTGTTGTATTGTGGCAAGGGTGAGTACTTGGTACTCGGAAGTCATGCACATAATGCAGCTAATATACTATATGCATGGCTTAATACAAAGGAGTGGCTCAAGGTATATTTGCAGTAAGAGCATTTAACAAGTATCATAAGTAGATTCGAAAGCAGTAGTAACAAGTAAAGCATAAATAACTTTTCAAGGGGTTTAGTAAACATCTTTCCCATCCTAATCCACATTTCTATCAACATCATTATTAATCCAACCCAACCTTTCAAGTCCAAGTTATTTTTGAGAAAGTCTAACCCTTGACTGTAATTCCCGAGCGATGTCCAATACCGCGGACACGGCTATTCGAATAGATTTTACACTCTGCAGAGGTTATGCACTTTACCCACAAGATACAGTCAAACACCACAAAGGCGAGTTCCCGTAACAAAGTCTTTCGGAAACTTCTAACAGCACAAGTGGTCCTCCCCGGTTGTTGCACACTAACCCTTCCCTTAGCTAAGGCGAAGTTTAGGCCAACCAACCGTTAGATGGGTACCTGGCCGCAGCCCCGGTACGCTCCCCCGTACAACTTACACAAAGGGTGTAGTTGACCTCCTGAGGTCCCACAGGTACGTTATTAGCAACTTAATCAACTAGGTCCATCCCATTACGGACATGTGGTTGCATGTTTGACCCAGTTCAAAGGCTTGCAAGGTGAAGTCCTTAGGGTGACCAGGGCAAGACTACCCGAAGAACCAAACCAACATTCCGGTGCCACAACCGCCCACCCGATCAATCTTGCCACATGCCCCGGTCGAAAACTATTTATCAAACCCTAGTTGATTACCATGCACCACGTGCTATCAACATCACATGATACCTTTCCAAAACAGGTTCAATATATCATTAAGTCAATATTAACATTTGATTGTCCAAAATCATGTCATGAGCACGTAGCAGGTCTAAGCAATATACTACAACGATCTAATTTCCCATGTTGGCATTTTAGTAATGTCCAACTAGTAAACCACAACTAGGGTGACAAGGGGTCATGGCACATATTTAATTAATCAAGGTGTCATACAGCAATCTGGCATTTATCTAATTTCCCATACTTAAATAAGGTATTTTCTGATTGAACTAGCATGCAATAAGTTAAATCAAAATAGATTTCAAAATAGGGTCAATATGGTGAAAGGATAACTTGCCTTCAAAAAGTACTTGCTCTTGGTCCTGAGCTGGCTCCTGGGTCAATACTTCTCCTTCGAATCCTTCCAGCACTTCAACGTCTACTCGTAACGCGTGCAAATAGCAACAAATGAATAAAACAGCAGACAAAAAGTGTCCAAACATCCAAATAAAGTTCATAAACAGAGAGAACATAATTTTATGAATTTTTAGAAACCGAATCAATCAAATTCGGAGTTTAAATGCAAAAGTTATAGCATTTTGAAGTTTAAATAATCAATTAAATAATATTATAGAGGAAAACTTTAGTCCAAAAATTAAATAAAATTCATCATTAGGTAGATCTCAATTTTATACAAATTTAGAAATTTGAAACACTCAAATCGGAGTTGAAACACAAAAGTTATAAGCGTTTGAAGTTTGAAACAAAATCTGAAATCATTATTTCGAATTAATAAATCATTTTTTTTCGAAAATTAATTATTGCGTCAGCGAGGACATGTGGCAGCCTCTGATTGGTCTACTGACGTCAGCCGGTTCATGGACGTGGTCCATGGTTTGGCTCGGGTCTACTGTGGACCCGGCCCACTCCGCGTCGGTGACAGGTGGGACCCATCGGGTAGCGTCATTCTTGACGCGTCGACACCTGGGGTGGCGGCCCGACAGTGGGCCCATCTTGGCGACGTCACAGTCGCGGTTGCGGCTAAGCCGACACGCGAGCCCGGCGTGTCGGCGTCCACGCGTGGAGTGTTACTGCTGCTGACCAGCGGCGGTCGGCCTTCCCGACGCGTGGTACGATCTCGGCGTTGATTTGAAAATCAACGGTCGGATCAGAATCTGGTGACGCCGCGTTTGGGGTGAACGCGTCGTCAATGGACCGTTGGATCTAGATCAAGCGGTTGAGATCAATCTAACGCGTATAACGCGGAACGCCGGACCGTGCGATCTAGATCTAACGGCCGAGATTGGATAAGGGTTTAGCACGTGGATCTCACCGGCGGGTGACGTGGCGTGATCTGGGGCGTTGATCCGGATCTGACGCAAGGAGAAGCTTCGAGGCCCTGGCGATGGCTTACGCGCGCTGGCTGGCCGGAGTTGAGGACGACGACCACGGCAACGGCGCTACGGGCGTGCTCCGGCGAAGTGAGAGGTCTCCTCCGACGCGGCTTGACCTCTCGGTTCCGGATCTGACCTCAACGGCGGTGGAGGACGGCGGACGGCGGCGAAATAAAGATTTAACCTGCGGCGGAGCGCTCGGCAATCGCGAGGAAGCGATTGCGGCTAAGCGGCGGCTCAGGTGGCGTTGTCTAGGGCTACAGTGCGCCGCGGAAGTCGGGCGTCCACGGCAGGTGGCGGCGCATTAAATAGGGCCTCGGCGTCCTGCGGAAACGCAGCGAAACCGAGGCCGCTCACTGCGGCGCAGAGTCCGACGGTGACACGAAGAGGGTGACGTGGCACGCGCACAGCCGTTGGATCGAGGTCCAACGGTGCGTGGGTTTGGGTTCGGGTCTGACTCGGGCGAGCTGGCTGGCTCGGTCGGGCTCGGGCTCGGGTGACGTGGCTCAATCGTGGCCGTTGGATCAAGATCCAACCCCGCGAGTTTGGGTTGGCCGGGTTTGGCTGGACCAATGGCGCGGGTCGATTTCGAGTCGACTCGGACTCGGTCCCGATCGGAGGAACAGTAAAACCCACTCGCATTTAATTAATCCTATTAAATTCCCAGAAATTCAATTAAATCATTAAAAATAGCAAAAGACTCAGAAAAATTCCAGAAAAATTCTGGAAAATATTTTGGAACATTTTAGACTCAAATAAAATATTTCCAACAAATTTTTATTTGCAAAGTTTAATTCTTTAATTATTTCAAAATGGAATAAATTCAAATAAATTCCAAATAAATCCAAATAAATTACAGAAAATTCCAAAAATTCACCAAAGTGCCAAATCACACATGAATTTAAGAAAAGAAAAATTTTGGGGTGTTACATCTTGTCCTTTAAATAGGGGTTCTAGGTGCTTAGAATCCATCAATCCAAGGCAAAGGGCAAGAAGCAAGAGGTGCCTACAACAAAGAAGAGATTTTGTGTTTTCTTTAGTTTGTTTAAGGTTTTCTAATCTTGTGAGATTAGAGATTTTGGTGTCCTCCCGGAAGGAGTGGCTTTGGAATAAAGAAAAGGTTATGCAATTCTTTACATACTCTTTTGCTATGATTCTTGATTAGAAGGATTGTTCGATTTTTGATAGAACTAGTTTTGATTTATGTTCGACTTGTCTCGCTAATTAATCTAGGGTTTTGATCTCAACGATATTAGATATTCTTCCGCTATTTAGGGGTCTTTAATTTTCCGAAAGAAATAGTTGAATTTTATTCGGCATTTATTCACCCCCCTCTAGTTGCCTACTCGGTCCTACAAGTGGTATCAGAGCAAGGTTCTACTAATCCATCTTAACAGGTGATTAGAAAATGGTAAGTTATGGCAACAGAGAAATACTCGAACAAGCCGCCAATCTTCGATGGCACAGACTTCCCCCACTGGCGGATCCGGATGACTGCATATCTTCAAGCTCAAGGTAACTCGATTTGGCGCAAGGTAAAAATTCCGTACGAGCTTCCTTCTAATGATGATATTGATAAAATCGAGTTTGAAAAAGATGTTGAAAACAATAATAGAGCTAGAAACATATTGCTTCAAGGACTTGCTAGAAAAGAATTCGATAGAGTCTATCATTTACTCACCGCTTCATGAAATTTGGAAATCTCTTCAAGATTATCATGAGGGCACCGACTGTAAAAAGAAGCTAGGCAAGATCAATTTAAAAAGGAATACACTAGATTTGAAATGAACTCTGGAGAATCTCTAGATGATTGTTTTGCTCGCTTTAACAGAATCTTAAACAATCTTAGAGCTATAGATGTAAAGTACACTGACTCTGAAAATGCTAGACATTTCCTATCATCTCTTGATCTTAAAATCTGGCAAATGAAAGTGACTGCATTTAGGGAGGCTCACAAGATGAGTGAAATGACATTGGATAAATTATATTCTAGTCTCAAGACTTTTGAGATAGACATTGTTTCAAGAACATCCAATGATAACTCTATGGCTCTTAATGCTAATTCTTCATATGATAATGCTACTAGTTCTTCATCATCATATTCCATTACTGCTTTGAGTGCTCTTAGTGATGAACAAATTTAGATCAAATACCGGAAGATACACTTGCTCTTCTTTCCAAGCGTGTCAATGCAGCGTACATGAGATCAAGGGAGAGAAGAGGAGCCTCCATCCACTGCTACAACTGCGGCAAGGCAGGGCACATCCGTGCTAACTGCTTCAAGAACAAAGATAGAGACGAGAAGGATCAAAGCAACTCCTCCAAATCCTTCCGGCCAAAAGAGAGCAAGGACAAAAATAAACAACGAACGAAGAAGATGCTCAACAAAGTCTTCGCTGCAATTGGTCGCTTAGACTTAAGCGACATTGATGACTCAACTGACGATGAGAAGGAAGCGAAGCAAACGAAGCTAAACGAGAAAGATTTCACCGGACTATGCTTCATGGCAAAAGGGAACACTAGTGATTCTAGTGACAACGACAGCACCTCCAGCGACGGTGATGAGGTAATGCCTTCGTATAATGAGCTTTGTGAAGTTTTAGTCATATTGAGAAAATCTTTAAGAAAATCTTCACTCAAAAATAAAAACTTAGAGAAAGATCTATCCATGCTAAAAACTAAAAACTTTGATCTTAGAAATTCAAATTCTGAAAAGACATGTGATTCTTGCTTAGATCTCAAATTTGAAATTAAATCTCTAAAAGAGGAACATATCATTAAACTAGAACAAGTTTATGCCAAACAATTGAAAAATGAAAAACTTGTGAAAAATGTTGGTTGCTCTACTGATGGTTTACATGATCAAACTTCTTGTTCTAAATGTTCCATACTAGAATTGAAGTTGCATGATGCAGATGCTAAGATTACTCAATTGTTTAATGATTTGCTTACACATGAAGTTCTTTCATGCTCAACTTGTCGCAAGCAAAAAGGAAAAATAGATATTCCCTGTAATAATTGTTTAACACTCTCTCGAAAAATTGATTACTTGGAAAAGTGTTTAGAACGTTTTACTAAAGGAAAGAAAAATCTAAATATGATTTTGGATCAATCAAAAGTCAGCACTCATCACAAAGGTTTAGGTTTTGATCCTTATGCTCATCACAAATCATATGCTCCTACTATTGTTAAAACTCTTGAAAGTGGAAAGTTTGAAATTGTTAAAGGGCCTGAGAAAACTGTCTTCAAATCTGCTGGAATTTTATCTTCTACTATGATGAATGCAAATGTTGCTTCTGCTTCTAAAGTCAAACCATTTGTTAAGTACAATTGCACTCATAGTGGAAAAGATGGTCATTTGGTAAATTTTTGTTTTATACTAGCCAAACAACAGAGAAAGGAAAATTCAAAGGCTAAGTCTAACTTTAGACAAACACGTATCATTTCTCAACATGTTCCGCTAGTGAAAGCAAACAAAATTCCTGGAAATTCAACTACTTTGCATTCACAAGCTTTTGTACGATCACCTCCTCGTCGAGTGATTCAGTGCTGGATACCTAAATCAAATTTCTCTAACCCCAGTGCTGAATCCTCGGCATCTTCTGTTCTTAACATGTAGGTGGTACGAGAAGGGAAGGAGAACATCTGGGTTGTTGATTCAGGATGCTGCCAACACATGACAGGGAACCCAAGTTGGTTCTCCTCCCTAACAAAAGCATCTGGGAACGAAACGACCACTTTTGGAGATGCTACTACTGGACGCGTCATTGCAAAAGGTACAGTGAAGGTGAATGAGCACTTTACTTTAAAAAATGTCTCTTTGGTTTCTAAACGGAAATTCAACCTTCTGTTTGTATCTCAATTGTTGGATGAAAACTTTGAAGTAAGTTTTAAACCAAATGCTTGTAGAGTACTCGATGCTTCTGGAAACTTGATTCTTAAGATATCTAGACTTGGAAAAATTTTCATAGCAAATTTTAGCAATGCTTCAAGTTCACATTGTTTTGTTGCTTCAGAATCTAGAAATCTCAATTTTTGGCATCGTCGGTTAGGTCACATGGGCTTTGATCTGTTATCTAGATTGAGTGGTCTAGACTTAATTCGTGGCTTGCCGAAATTAAAATCTTGCAAAGACATTGTTTGTGCTTCCTGTCGACATGGTAAGATGGTTGGAGCCCCTCATGCTCCTGTCTCAACTGTGATGACCACCGGCCCCGGTCAACTTCTTCACATGGATACAGTAGGACCATCTCGAATCCAATCGGCCGGAGGTAAATGGTACTTTCTAGTAATTGTTGATGATTATTCGAGATACTCTTGGGTGCATTTTCTCTCTTCGAAAGATGAGATCTTTGGACTTTTTCATGTTTTCATTAAAAGACTGATAAATGATTTGCCTAACACATTGAAAACCATAAGAACTGATAATGGTTCGGAATTCAAAAATGCTTTGTTCAAATCTTTTTGTGAAACTAATGGAATTGAACATCAATTTTCCTCGCCATATGCTCCCTCACAGAATGGTGTTGTAGAAAGGAAAAATAGAACTTTGATTCAAATGGCTAGAACTATGCTAGATGAATACAACACTTCAAGAAAATTTTGGGCCGAGGCAATTTCTTACGCTTGCTATATATCAAATAGGATCTATCTTAGAGCTTTACTTGGTAAAACATCTTATGAACTGAGATTTGGTCGTAAACCATCACAAGCTTCTCACTTACGAGTGTTTGGTTGCAAATGCTTTATCCTTAAACATGGAAATCTTGATAAATTCGAAGCTCGTAGTACAGATGGTATTTTCCTTGGCTATTCATTGCACTCTCGTGGATATCGTGTACTTGATTTATCGACTAACAAATTGTTGGAGACATGCGATGTTACTTTTGATGAGGCTAGCCCTGGAGCTAGACCCGACATTTCAGGTTCACGAGAAGATTTAGAGCCAATCTTTTTGGATAAAAGATTCGAAGAAAATGATGAAGATAATGATGATGATGAGCTCATACCTACAGAACGGGAAGATGTTCCTGAATAAATTGATGTGACTACTACTTCAGATTCTCCTACACCTCCTACGACGACTGAAACAACTGGACCTCCCCTTGCTGTTTTGAAGAACCATCCTCCTGAACAAATTATTGGAAGTCTTCATGAAAGGGTGACATGTTCTAATTCATCTCAAACTCTTTTATGCATGCATTCTACTTTTGTTGCAAATTTTGAACCTAAGAACATTACTCATGCTTTAACTGATAGTTCTTGGGTAGATGCGATGCATGAAGAGTTAGAAAACTTTGAACAGAATAAAGTTTGGTCTTTAGTGGAACCTCCTAAAAATCAAAACATTATTGGAACAAAATAGGTTTTTAAGAACAAGTTAAATGAAGATGGAATAATTGTTAGAAACAAAGCTAGACTTGTTGCTCAAGGATATTCTCAACTTGAAGGAATTGATTTTGATGAAACATTTGCTCCTGTTGCTCGTTTAGAAGCTATTCGCATTCTCTTGGCTTTTGCAGCATCAAAAGGTTTTAAGTTATTTCAAATGGATGTGAAAAGTGCTTTTCTAAACGGTTTTATAGAAGAAGAAGTTTTTGTGAAACAACCTCCTGGCTTTGAAAATGAAAAATTTCCTAATCATGTATATCGTTTGTCAAAAGCTCTTTATGGATTAAAACAAGCCCCTCGTGCTTGGTATGATAGATTAAAAGGCTTCTTGCTTCAACATAATTTTGAGATGGGAAAAGTTGATAAAACTCTATTTACTCAAAATTCAAATGATCAATTTCTTGTGGTGCAAATTTATGTGGATGATATTATCTTTGGAGGATCCTCCCACTCTCTTGTGTTGCATTTTTCTGAGCTAATGTCCAGGGAATTCGAGATGAGTATGATGGGAGAGTTGACATACTTTCTTGGATTTCAAATCAAGCAAGCGAAAGACGGGATCTTCCTGCACCAATCCAAGTATACAAAGGAGCTACTAAAGAAATTCGATATGGGAGAAGGAAAGTCAGTATCCACTCCAATGAGCACAACAACAATTTTGGATCCTGACGAAAACGGTGTCGAGATGGACCAAAAGGAATACAGAAGCATGATTGGATCACTTCTGTACTAGACTGCTTCAAGGCCTGACATACATTTTGTAGTATGTTTGTGCGCTCGATTTCAAGCCTCTCCTCGAGAATCACATCGACAAGCAATTAAAAGAATTTTCAGGTATCTTCGCTCCACTTCTGAATTTGGCATTTGGTATTCTTGTTCTTCTTCGCTTACACTCCTAGGATATTCTGATGCTGATTTTGCGGGGTGTAGATTAGATAGAAAGAGTACTTCTGGCACATGTCATTTTCTTGGCACTTCACTTGTTTCTTGGTCTTCTAAGAAACAGTCCTCAGTTGCTCAATCTATCAAGCTGAATACGTTGCAGCCGCTAGTTGTTGTTCACAAATTCTTTGGATCACTTCAACTCTTAAAGATTACGGCATTAACTATAATAGTGTTCCACTTCTTTGTGATAATACTAGTGCAATTCACATCGCTAAAAATCCTGTTCAACATTCAAGGACTAAACACATTGATGTTCGATATCATTTTCTCAGAGATCATGTTGAAAAAGGAGCTATTGAACTGAAATTTGTTGATTCGGATACTCAAATTGCTGATATTTTCACTAAGCCGCTTGATTCTTCTCGCTTTGCTTTCTTACGCGGCGAACTTGGGATCATTCATCCCCATGGGTTGATTTGAGGGGGAGTCTTGATTTTAACTCTTTCATTTGTGTTACTTGACTTTGGTTACTACAAGGAGCTATTTTGATGTTACACTTAAAGAAAACTCCCCTGTTTTCATTGCATCATGTAGTACAAAGCTTTGTTGACTATTCTTGTGTATATAGTCAAATTAATGCTACATTGCTTCACTTCTCACTAAAAGACTAAAAGACTAAAATAATTCAATTTGAGATGCTTTTCGAGAATATTTTGGCTCTTGTTCATTATGGTATTGCATTTGTGAAATAGGCTTAAAAGTTTCTTGTCATCTGTTGAAAGGCTAGAGCTGATTAGAAACTATGTGTGAGCTTTTGTTGGACTTCAAATGATCATTATGAGTCTCAAGCAAAATCAGTGTTTTAATATTAAAAGCAAGTTGAAAAGATGCAAGCAAAAGCTACTTGGCTAAACACAAGTTTAGTACAATGTGCAGCTTCCTTGCCAGGGATTTAAATTCAAAAGATGCAAGAAAAGGCTACTTGTCTAAACAAAAGTTCAGAACAATGTGAAGCCACTTGCCAATTTAAACTGACAAAGATACAAGAAAGAACTACCTACTCATACACAAGTATGGGCTAGTGTGCAGTTACTTGTCATCCCTGTTGATCACAAAGCAAAATTGTCAAACTTGCTAAAAGAGAAAAAAGAAATTCAAATTTTTGAAAAGGCTTGAGACAAACATTAGTGAATTTGAAAGTCTCTCTTTGCTCATGATAGATTTCTTTTTAGCTTTGGCAAAATCAGTTTATGACATTTTACTTGTTTGCTCTAATTTGCTTATGCAACAACTATTCTATGTGTTAGAGCCTCCATATTCTCACAATTTGCTTTCTCATTGGATAAATTGATATAAAATATGAAAACTCTCGTAAAAACTCTCCAAATGCTTTACTTTGATTATATACCTTGAATATACTTCAAAGCTTGAGATACTGCATTCATTAAGGGGGAGTTTTGAGATCTTGATGACTATTTTGTCAAAAAGGGGGAGAGCAAGTCAAGAAGAAGAAAAATAAAAAGAAAGGAGAAATTCAAACTGTTTGAGAATTTGGATTTACTTGGTCTTGGAATCTTTTTGGTCTCAAACTCTCTCAAACTCTCATTTGGTATTTTTCTATACCTTTGTCAAATCTTATATTGTGTTTTGTCAAATTACTCATCAAGGGGGAGATTGAAGGATCATTGTTTTTTGATCCATGTGTTTTTGATGATGAGTATTTGAATATTCGAAGAGATTTGAAAAGATTTGAGTTGATTTGATTTTGGTTCAGTATTTGAAAAAGATTTGAAACCAATTTGAAACGATTTATTTTTTGGTTTCTTTATTTGAAAAAGATCTGAAACCAGTTTATTTATTTAAAAAGACTCAGATTTTGCAAAAGAGTTTGGTCTGATTTTTAATTATGTTTTTGGTTGATTTTATTTGATGCAATGCGCTCGTGTGAGTGGTTGCATGGATTAACTTGAGTCAAGTCGCGGACTTGGGCTCGTAAATTGTTTTTGTGTTTTTGTTCACGTGCAGGTGTTGCTTGAGGTCAAACATGGTCGATGACGGGACCGAGACTAGGTTCAGGGAGGAACTGAGGTTGTGAGGGTCAAGGATGTCATGCGAGATGTTTGGACTAGAGGACAGTGCACTTGAGGTCGAGATCGTTGCAGCGTAGTGGCAGGTGGCCGTACGCGTGTATACGAATTTTTTTTGAAACAGTGTATGCAGGCAAATGCAAGTGTATGTGTGTGCATACATGTGCATGTATGTGCATGCCATGAGAGAGAGAGTGGTGTATGTGCATTTAATGCATGTGTGTGTGTGCATTTAATGCCATGCATGGTGTGTGCGTGTGTGAAGTGTGCATGCATACGAATGCATGTGTGTGCATGCAAGTGTGCGTGCATGCAAATTGTGTGTGCGTGCATGCAAATTGCGTGAGTGTGCTGTGAGTGCATCGGCTAGGAGTTTGGGTCGGCAGGAGCGAATCCGAGTGGAGGCTGGCTGCCGTGAGTTGCCGTCCGAATTGTTTCCGAGTACGAGTTGGCCAGAGCAAGCAGTGTTCAAGTCAATGAAGAATAGGAAAAGGATTCCTGTTCCCTTGTCCTTTAAATAGGGTTCTAGGTGCTTAGAATCCATCAATCCAAGGCAAAGGGCAAGAAGCAAGAGGTGCCTACAACAAAGAAGAGATTTTGTGTTTTCTTTAGTTTGTTTAAGGCTTTCTAATCTTGTGAGATTAGAGATTTTGGTGGTTTTCTAATCTTGTGAGATTAGAGATTTTGGTGTCCTCCCGGAAGGAGTGGCTTTGGAATAAAGAAAAGGTTATGCAATTCTTTACATACTCTTTTGCTATGATTCTTGATTAGAAGGATTGTTCGATTTTTGATAGAACTAGTTTTGATTTATGTTTGACTTGTCTCGCTAATTAATCTAGGGTTTTGATCTCTACGATATTAGATATTCTTCCGCTATTTAGGGGTCTTTAATTTTCCGAAAGAAATAGTTGAATTTTATTCGGCATCTATTCACCCCCCCTCTAGTTGCCTACTCGGTCCTACAGAAGAGTCGGGCGCGGCCGAAGAGGTCGCGGGAGAAGGGGCCGGTGTAGACCGATGGAGGTGATGAACCGGAGGCAGCCCGGCGAAACCAGGCGCAGGCGAGGCGAGCCGGCAAGGAGGCGACGGTGTCGGCTGATAGCCGTTCTAGGTCAGAGGAAGAAGAGAAAGGAGAGGAAGCAAAGAGATAAGGCTCAGCCGAACAGATAACATAAAGAAATGGGAAATAAAAGAAAGGAGATGAGGAAAAAGAGAGGGGTAGGAAAAGAGGAAAGAAAAGGGTTAATAAGGAAAAATAATATTCTTTATTGTTAAATTATTCTTTCAAATAATTTAAATTTAGTTAATTGAAACCTAATCGATTATCGTCTCAATCAAATCTGATGCATACTATGTCTCGTTCATGCCATACCCAAATAAAAGATTTTCGGAACTCAAGTATTCCAAATATGTAAAAACGTTTTATGAATAATCAGGATTGAACTAAATTAGTAAGTAATCATACTTTGATAATATATATTCTTAAAAATATAATCGCGATACGTATATGGATAAATATACTTAATCAACTTGCTTTATATACAATCCACAAAATACATTCATTCGATGCTACGATGATGATGAGGTTTAACACAAACCTATTTTATTCTCTTATAAAGAAACATTTTTGTCATAATATGCTTTGCATCTGAATCCTATTAAAACATAACCCTGCCAGAGCTAAACCCTAATATCTGTAGTTTCGATGCTTATGCCAAAGTTTAACCCTGCAATTTATAGCTACTGTCACCTCTGCTATTTTATGTACTAATTGATGTTAGTACAAACAATTACACACCCTGAAAATGAATTATAGTATATTAAATCTCACAATCTTAGCTTCTTGAATTCGTAAAATAAAATAAGAATGAATCATAAAGAATAGGAGTGGTGTCCTACTGTTAATCAGTAGTTAAGACTGTAGCGTAGAAATAGCACGCTCGCATGCTTGTTTCGTGTAATGTTTGTTATTTGATTTTCCATCTGATTTCCTTTTTCCCTTATTGAAAGTGTTATTTGCTATTTGTTATTTTTTTTGTTATACGACGTGTAGAATCCGACGTCTCGTCACTAAAGACAACAAGTAGCAAGGCAAGCACCCCTTGATATTGATCCTAATTTTTCATAATTAACTAAAATGTTAATTAAAACTTGCCTACATATGCTATGTTCCATAAAAATTGTATTTGGGTACTGGTAGATATACCTTATCATTGATAAATTCCCTCAATTGGCATTGATATGTGAACCTTGATAACCCTAGCTCGTGGATAGACACTTGATGTCAAAATGGGTATATTCGATTATTACATGCATATGCTTAGCCATGCTTTAGACTGGGATACGAACAGATGGTTTTACTGTTCGTAATGAATATTTGACATATTGAATAAAAATGATGAACCTGGTGAACTTTAATCTTGAACCTGATGGAATATTGTGGTTCTAATGTTTTATTCTTTCTGAAAGTCAAACTATGATTTCGACGTGGGTGATTATTGGCAATAGCCAGAAGTGCAATTAATAATGCACGTAGATAGGGGGAGTATCGCCCATGTCACTTTAAGGACCGAACGTAGTGTTGCATGATCCAAGTATAACCGTACATCCACAAGTACTGGACTGGGACAGTCTTAACTTATTAAATTATTTGGAACTAGCTTTGCACATTGGTAGGCTGGAGTAGCAAAAGTAATAAACCCTCTTGTGTATGCTTATAAGGGGCTGCCACATGGACTTGTGGGTAAACGCATATTCGGTGCAACAATGTAAGCCTGGTTATGGATTTGGGGCTATTATTATTCTACTTGAGCCATTGGCTCCTTATTACAATCATTACTTTATTATTTATTGGCTTCCACCATAGCCAGGGTTAAACATCATCGGGCTGGTGCAAAGTTAGGTTCAAGTAATCGAACGGTTTCGTTATTGTAACAACCCAAAATTTGGGTTTTCAAAAAATTTTGGTTTAGTTTAGCTTCCCAAAAATTTTCGTTGATTTTCTCGCATTTATAAAGCAGGATTTGAACTTTTTAAAAGTTAAAACAATTTAATTTGATTATTCTAAACCTCAAATAAAAGAAATTTAATTTTATTTGGGTTCCTTGTGCTCCAAGGAATGTTTCTGTAATTTTTGAGATTTTTCGGAGCTCGTTTGCTATTTATTGGATTTATTCGGGACCGATTTGTATTAAGTCCTTTTATTGAAATTAATTAATTATTTGGAAAATTTTATATAAAGTTTTGGTGCAAATATTTTATTTGAGTTCAAAATGTCTCAAAATATTTTCTAGAATTTTTATAGAATTTTTCTGGTATTTTTATTGCCCTAAATGATTTATTTGAATTTGTGGAATTATTTTAATTCAAAAATTCCAGGAAAATCTGAATTACGTTTGGGCCTAATCTCTCTCTCCTTCCGCCTTCGGCCCAACGCCCCCGCGCCGGTCCGCCCGCCTCCGGCCCACGCCATCCCGCCTCCGTGGCCGGAGATGGGCCACGCCATGTGGCCCCGGGCCTCTACGCCCGCGTCGCCCGCACAGGCCGAGCTGGACCAGGCCGCCACGCGCCTGCGCCCTGTTGGGCCACGTCGCCAGGTACTGTAGCACGCCCGCAAGGTGCTCGATATAATGCCTATTCGGTCCATTTTTGCTCCAAATGCCTCCAAAATTTATTTTTCTTGACCTAGCCGCCACCCCAACCCCATGTAGACCTTCCATAATCTCTCCCACGCATCTTTAACCTCTGGATCATCTCCAAAACTCCAAAACCGCCGCCATGTCCTCCGGACGTCGCCCAACGACGGCCGAAATTTGGAGCCGCGTCCCGGGTAGCTCGTCTATTAATTTTGAGATCCGTGTTCGCCACTGTGTGCTCCTAAGTACCATCTGTTTACCCTCCAAATATCATCTTCAAAGCCGAATCAAAACCCTAACCTAAGACCGGTTCGATGAACTAAGTTCATCGTGAGCCGCGTTGTTATCTTTGCAATCTTTCCCGTTGTTTCAATCGTGGTAAGACACCTGTCTTGTCTTATCCCTGAAAACCTAATCTGCCATTAATCCAGAAATCGTTTGTGGACTTGGTTGATAGACCATTGGCCATGTGTCATGCCCTTGTTCCCGATCTAATCTATCCGTCTCTCTTTTGTTTGACCGTGTTTCGTTCAGTCAACAAAAGTCAACTTCGAGCTCCAGTTTAGTTCATTGCGAACTAACATATCTTTATGGATCCGGTCTACAGATCGAGCGCCCATATGTCAATGTCTGTCCAATCAAGATAACAACTTCGGAAGAAATATTCTTCGGAATATTATTCTTTCTTTCCTAGTTATTAATCTTTCCCTTTTCGGTGTTTTTCCGAAAACCCGTTCTCTTTTATCTAACCTTCGATCTAATCTGTTCGAGTTCCCAAATCCTTCCAAGCCATTGTGCCCAATGTTGTTCGTTCTTAATTTGGAGTTTATTTGAATTGTCTTTTGAGTTTTGTTGTATTTGTGTTTCTTTAATCGTTAGACACGTCGTCCGGGAATCGTTCTACGGAGCAGAAGGTCAAGGAAGCGAAGATGGAAGATCGAGGATCAAGAATCAAAGATAAAGAGTAAAGAACAGTAAAAGTTACAAGGGCCAGGCAAGTTGTGCTTTGACCATGTTGATCCCCTTTTCGAAAATTATGTTGTTTCAAATTATTGCATGCTAGTTGGATATAAACTGATTTCAATTAATTTGGGATTAGATATTTAACCTACTTGTTATTGCCACCTTGTTTATAATAGCTGTACGCCATGATTCATTTGTCACCCTAGGTTTGTTGATTAATAGTTGGTAGCTAAATACTTTGCCAATAAGGGTTATTTAGACAGTCAGTAGTTGCTTAGCCATGCAACGTACCTTTGACATCATTTTGGAAATACAAAAGCTCAATATTGATTAATGGAATATGCAATGTATTTTGGAATGGTGTGACGTGTTGCCGACACGATGATGTTGATATACGAAGGCCTTCATGCTTCTTCAAGGATGTTGAGTTGTTGTTGGCATTGTGTTGCGCAATAATCAACTGGGGTAATAAAATGATTTAGACCGGGGCAAGTGGCAAGATTATGATCGGGTGGGCCAGATGTGGCACCGGGAAGGTTGATTTGGTTCTTCGGGTAGTCTTGCCCTGGTCACTCTAAGGACCTAACCTTGCAAGCCTTTGAACTGAGTCAAACATACAACCACATGTCTGTAGTGGGACGGACCTAGTTGAGTAAGTTACTAATAACTTGCATGTGGTACCTCGGGGTGTCAACTACATCTTTTGTGTAGCTTGAAGGGGGAGCATACTGGGCTCATGCGCATGGTACCCATCCAACGGTATGTCGGTCCCATACTTCGCTCGTTAAGGGAAGGGATGGTGTATGGCAAAATCGAGAGGTTCACTTGTGTAGTTAGAAGTTTCAAAGGCTTTGTTATGATCACTCATTCGCATACTCTTGTATGGCGATTCAGCCGACGTGGTGAGTGGATTGTATCTTGTGGTTAAAGTGTATAACCTCTCGCAGAGTGTAAAATCTATTCAATTAGTCGTGGTCTCACAGATCGACAATGCTTGGGGATTACACAAGGGTTAGCTTTTCATAAAATTGATCTTGGGTTTGGAGGCGCTTGCTCGTGGAAAAGTGATTACTGCTTAAGGATGTGGATTGGTTTACTTGTGAAATAACTGTGGAATCTATTATCATATTACTTGTTTTATCGCTTTTACAATCCATTATGATTATTTGTGATTGTTGCTTTTCGCAAAATAACCATTCAATCATTATTTGGAATAAACTATGCATATAGTTATTAGACTTGTATTCTCAGGCATGACTTGCCGAAAGTGCTTTAAGTACTCACCCCTTGCAACAAACAAATCAACCAAAGGAGCGTAAGTCTACATCGGGTCGAAGAAGAAGAAGTTCCGTGAGAAGGCGATTATTCTAGAGTCGAACCCTCGCGCTTGCCTCGTGGGCGTATTGATGGGATTCACTGATGTTCTTCGTTCCGTTGCTGCTTATTTGGAGTTGAAGCCGTCAAGGCTTCGCAAGTGTGAGGTTGACCTTAAGGTCGTTCAATAGTTTATATTCTGAAATTGAGCTATTTTTATTATTCCGCTGTGTATGATTGTGATATTCATCTGTATTGAGACTGTGTGCACTAGCATGATCCTGGACTAGTGCTGAATACACAGAGGGTCCGGATTTGCAAATTCGGGTCCTGACAGTTATGAACTCCCCGTGGACATACCAAAGGAAGTGTGTCTTATAGCTTGCAAAAAGAGAGAACATATCTTGTGGGTAAAGCTGTACAACTCTGCAAAGTCTAAAACTATTCGAATAGCCGATTCACTGGCCAGTCATGAATGACTTGGCGAACTGACACTAGTTAGTTGTTTTATAAAATGATTTGGTGAACTTACCCTTACAGATGATTCAATACTTGACATTTCGCTGGCAAGGTTGAATTCAGCTGTTGTGCCTTGTGCTTGGCAAAATTAATTGATTTCAGTTATGATGGGAATGGATGTTTTATCACTCACAAAGGGCTGTGGGTATTTTGTTACATTTTATTCACAAAGGGCCGTGAGTAATATGTTTCATTTCACTCATGAAGGGATGTGAGTCTCTTATTCCGTTTATGTTATTCTTACATATTACTTTTGTATTTACATACTTGTTATTTCATTTCCTTTACAAGTTTCGCTTTCACTCTATTATTCAGTATTTACAATTCAAATTTCGCTTTATGCAAAACAACCGTAGAAACCCACTTTCTATTCATCCTGCATATATTTCAGGTTTTGCAAACACTACAAGTCTTGCTTAGTACGCAATGTACTCACCCTTGCTATTATTGTTGTTTTTAGGCAGGAAACCTTGACAGGTACTCCGACGCATGAAAACGGGATTATTAACGACGGTTCTTTCTAAGGCTTTACCTTGTCAGTTGCCTGTAGATTATGTGGCAAACTACAAGATTTTTGATTCTTTTGTTATGTATTTAGTCGACCTCATCGGTCATATTGTATCATTACTTCCGCTGTAATAAAATACGAAACTTTTGCATGGTTGCGATTTCAAATTGTGTTTGTGCGTGCTAGCTACTGATCATGGGACTAGCACAGTATGCGCATTAGAACCTTTCTTTTATGTTTGCACTGTAGCATAAAAGGGAGGGTCTCACAAATATTTCTACCTTGCGATATTTTCTAAATATGTACATCTATGGCTTAAACAGGTTTGTAACTGCCGAGTGATGCAAATCCTAATCACGAGAGGAGCCAAATTGGCCCCCGGACAATTTAGGGTACCTCATTGAGCGATTATACTTAGCTGACGGCAGTTCTCTCTCTTTTTATTTATTGTATCTAATTTAATGCACTTGCTCTATTCTTATTCTCATGTGTGTACAATTGAATTTGCATGTTCACAAATGCAAATCAAGTTAGCACATTAGTTGTACCTTATAATCTTGTAATCTACTTTTGGGGTTGTAATCATTTATGTAATTGTACCAGATATGTAATCGGATAGTTGTATGAGTTGTAATTCAAGTGACTGTTGTAAATGTAAATTACAACGTATCGATGAACTGAGTGTTGTAATTTAACTCTCATGTAATGAATATTTCTGATCATGAATGATAATGGTTCACACCAGTATGTCCCGTTAATTACACTCCTTGTCATAATTCTAATGTGCTCATACTACATTAAAATAGCTCTAGATAATTCTGTTGATTTCTATATTGTCTCATCACTATTTATAATCAATCTCATAGATTAAGATAAATCATTTCGTGGATTAAAATGTATTCACATTAATTTCTTTTGACTAGCCAAAGTCTCCATATGATCAATCTAGAATTCTCATATTCAGGTTAGGGGATTTTATCTCCTTACCATTATCTCCTATAAATTTTCCTTTCCTAAATTCAGAAATTCAATTATCTTTTAACAAAAGCTTTTAAATTTCTAGAAGGATAATAATAAATCAGATTTATATTTTAAAATTTTATTTTTACTCTTTAGTAATTTTTAGGATGTTACAAAATTCGAAATTCAAATAGAGGTCAAATATTCAATATTATTGCATAAATAGAAACTAGAGATCAAAATATGAATTTATAAATTTATTTTTTGAATTCTCATATTCAGGTTAGGGGATTTTATCTCCTTACCATTATCTCCTATAAATTTTCCTTTCCTAAATTCAGGAATTCAATTATCTTTTAACAAAATCTTTTAAATTTCTAGAAGGATAATAATAAATCAAATTTATATTTTAAAATTTTATTTTTACTGTTTAGTAATATTTAGGATGTTACAAAATTCGAAATTCAAATAGAGGTCAAATATTCAATATTTTTGCATAAATAGAAACTAGAGATCAAAATATGAATTTATAAATTTATTTTTTTGAATTCGGAGCTTGCTAGCAAAAGATATAAAAGGAAGAAATAAAAGAGCAAAAATGAAAAAAATTCGGCTGAATTGGGAATCGATCCCAGAACCCGTCGAACCAGACGTTAGTGCACTTCCAACAAGCTACGCTATTGCATGTAACATACAAATGCATATGAGTTAACATGCAAGTGGCTACAGAGAAAAGGAAAAAACTGCAACTGTTTTGGCTGAAGTGGGATTAGATCCCTGGTCGCGCGACTTAAGCGCAGGGGCTCTCTACACTAGGCCACGATGGTTCTTGTGACAAGGATGCATGCCCACATATTTGAGCTCACTCACTTGCTCTCCTTTTTGCATGCAGTTCGGCTGGAAATTGACGTAGGCATGCAGCTACGGTGATTCTCGATCAGTGGCATCTGCATGCGATAGAAACAAAAAGGAACGGTAGCTCAGGTAGCTGAGGGAAGCACAGAGGTAAGGTTAGCTTGATCAAGAGCTCACCCAAGCGGAAGAACAGTAGTTGTAGTGTGCTTGCCGGTGATGGAAAGAATAGGCCAGCTGCTTGCACTACTACAGATCTGACCTTCCATACCGCCCATCAAGACGCCAGGTTATAGGAACCGACGCATTTACATCAGCCCCTGCCTGGCAACGGCCTACAAAGTCCGGGGTCATCAATGCGACGGTTTGAAATACCAACCTGCGATGTGAGATCATTAGTACCTGCTGGTTACACCAACCCGCATTTCGGCAACTCCCGAGCAAAGCAGATGCTTAGTACCTGCCATGTAACAACCGGCATCGATTATCGATCTTCTCGCATCGCTGGTTACATGAACGGCTAAGATTAGCAACCGCTTCGCCCGGCTGCTTAGTACGAGTTGGTGTAACCAACCTGCATCGATGATCTCACATCAAAGACGGGCAGGTAACCAACCTGACTGACAAGACCGCTGGTATTCAACTGACACAGTCTCCCGCGCGACGGCTCTTCGTGTTCATCCTGTTCTCTTCGTGTTCCGATCCTGGCGGTCTATAAAAAGAGACATGGTGAGATGGAGAAATCGCATTGATGTGACACCGGTGAGACTGCCTTCAAATCTCAATCCTTCATGGCAGAGCCTCGTGTCTCCCGCTAGCGATCACCCGACTCCTCCGACCAATCATTGTCCTGCCGCTTCAACCCCAGCGCCCCGCCACCAACAAAGAAAGCGTGCCGACGCCGACGACGCCATTTACAATAAGGGAGGAGGAGGAGGAGGACGAAAGCAGGAGGAGGAGGAGGAGGAGGAGGACGAAAGGGTGAGGAGGAGGACGAGCAGAGGAGGAGGAGGAGGAGGAGGAGGAGAACGCCACCGCTATCCGCTGGGAGCACATCCTCCTCCTCCGAGGATGACATTCACCAGCCGCGCCGACGATGACATGGGCCAGGATAATATGACAATGCACCCTGTATAGCTCCCTGAGGAAGACGACGAGTACTTTAGGTCGTGAACTGCGAATAAACATTTTAATTATGTAATGTTATCCATCCACTATGTAAAGTCATTATATATTTGAGCATTTTAACGGTGGACAATATTAAATATTAGCTGTTCATTCTATTTGATGAACATACGCATGGTTGTTGTTCTGATTATTTCAATTGATCGATGATTACTTTGTCTCAACTCGAAGAGGCATTCGTTTGGATGAACATACGCCTCGATCATCCGTAGGGGTTTCTGGGGTGGTTAGTATGGCAGCTACCAACCCAGATCATAATTTCACATCAAGACGGGCTTGTATGCCAAACCGTACTATCTAGTAGCACAACGGCTACAACTTCATACCGCAAAATGGCCGGCCGTGGGGATATCAATACCGGTTCAAGTAACCAACCGTCACTAATGGTCTAACATCAGTGACGGTTGGTACGTTGAACCGGTACTGATGTCAGACCAATTTAAACTTCTTTGTCCTCCTGCTCACTTCCAGAGCAAGAACAGTTCATCGCGCGAGAAGAACAGGAGCTTCGGCCAAGAGCTTCAAGGGAGGGAGGTGCTGCCAAAATTTTAAATTTTTGGTCATTTTACTCGCAACCAAGGTAACTAAGGTTAGTAACATCATTCCTCACTACATTTGGTCTTAAATGGATCCTCTTCTTTGCTTGAATCATGCATGAAGAAATTTTGATTATTTTTCCCCATAATCGATGAAAGATTATGAATGTAAAGATCTAGCTCGACCTTTTCAAGTAGGATACAAAAACTTGTTGTGTAAGCTTAGAATTTGCTTGTATTATAATATAGCTCACATTTAAGGTGTGGATCTGGCTCAAATTTACGTTTTAGTTTCATCGATCGATGAAGGATGGGGTTTGGTTGCACGTAGTTGGGGAAATTAAGAATGGTGCATGAAAACCATGGAGTTTGGGATCTTCAAATGGCAATAGTTATGTGAAAAAGAAGAAATTTAATTTCATTTGCGAATTAAAATAATATCAGAAATATAAATGGCTTTATAGAAAATAACTGCCAAGTCCTACATAATGTAGATGGACCGGCGATGGATGTACATTGACCGACACTCCCCGGAGTTCTTGCAAGGTTTGCAAGCTTTTCTTCGTGCGGCCGATGCTCACATGAAGTCAGGCTACATATGTTGTCCATGCATAGACTGCAAGAATGAGAAGGATTGGTCAAAATCCAGCCACCTTCACTTCCATTTGCTCTCAAGAGGTTTCATGCCAAACTATACCTGTTGGACCAAGCACGGTGAAGAAGAGACTATACGGGAAGATGGTGAAGAAGAATAAAGAGGGGGACAATAATATACCAGATGTTGTCCAACACCGTTCGTTCGAAGATACATTAGGGGAGTTTGGTGATGATGACTTGAACTAGATGCTGCTTGATGGAGAGGGAGAATACACCGATGAAATACATTACAAAAAGTTCCAACGCCTGCGAGAGGACCACGAAACTCTACTGTACCCAAACTGCCGACAAGGCCACAAAAAATTGCGTACCACACTAGAACTGATGCAATAGAAGGCGACCAATGGATTGTCTGATAAGGGATTCAACGAGTTGTTATGCCTCATAAAGAAGTTGCTTCCAGATGGTAACACACTGCCTGAAACTACGTACGACGCCAAGCAAGTTGTCTGCCCTTTGGGGTTGGAGGTACAGAAGATACATGCATGCCGTAATGATTGTATCCTTTATCGCAATGAGTACGAGGATTTGGAAGCTTGTCCGGTGTGCAAAGCTTCGCGGTATAAGAGCAGGCGTGATGACCCAGGCGAGGAAGATGGGCAACGTAAGAAGAAGAGACCCCCGGTTGAAGCGTGTATTTGCGAACAAAGCGCATGCCCAGATGATGTGCTAGCACTGTAATACCCCAGCATTTAATATGCCCGAATGCTACCAAACATAGACTAAGCAACCTCTAAATAACACAATTACAAGTAAATTACAGCAAAGGAACAAATGCCAATACCGAAAATTTCGGCAGCATCTCCTTTGTTTTTCCATGATTCGGAACAACAACAAAGTATCACAAGTTATATCATCATGGAAAGCATCTAAAACAGCAATAACATGTGACATAACAACAATATAAGTCCAAGATAAAGCATTCAACCACTTCATGAGCTAAACGAATCAAATAGTAAGACCGAGCACACAGTTAAGCAATTCTCCAAGTTTCATGGCAATACTTTCATTATCATGACTCCAAATGATAACACTGTCTAATTTGTGTGGAGCTACGTGTAGATGTGTAGCTAAACCCTTTTTCTCGCATGCCGGTTTCATGGTACCTAAGAAAAACAACATAAACACAAGCGTGAGTTCATCACTTAGCAAGTATATTGCAATGGAACAAGAAAATACATTCCAATACCTTCATCACCACTTTTCACATACAACATCATACATATCTCATATTCATAGTGTAAGAATTTCATTGACATCATCATAATCATCCTCATATATCATCTTCATATAATGCAATGCAATGTAATGCAATGCGATGCACATATCTCCTGGAAACTCATACCGGTATGGTTGAGTACACACCCGTCGGTGTGCACCCTCTTCCCCCCTTCCATCCCGAAGATGGAGGGTGCCTACTCCTCGCTTCCGTTCACCGCGGTGAATGGAATCACGATGTAGGACTTACTTATTGGCTCTCCGGATTAGTCATAACTTTCTCACCGACCTTCCCGGACTAGTTATGACTTTCTCACCGCCCGGGCCATGTAATCATGCCATGTATGCAAATATGGCAACATCATAATTAACTTGTACATTAACACATGGCATCATCATGGGTAACTTGTACATTAACACATGGCATCATCATATAATAAACATATTAATCATATCAATGGCAACCATATATTAAAGCATGGCATGTGAACATATCATATATTCAAACTTCAATCTCAATCAATCAAACAACCTACAATCGCTATCCATTACAATACACTTGCCTCAACCACGGGCAACGGATTGGTGGGACGTAGAAGGCACTCCCGGGGTCACACCACCTGCACATAGGTACCACACACTCACAATCATGTCCATAAAACACTATGCAAACCCTCATCTACCCCGACATTGCCAACTACTCAAAATACCCAAAAACAGAGGTTCTGTCCCGCCGGGACAGCAGCCTTCCAAAAGGCATAACTCGGGTTCTAAGACTCCAAATCAATTAAACGAGTACATCCTCGCATAGCTTAGGAAATTTCCCAACTTTTTCTAGGTATAGGGAAAGACTGATTCGGACTCTAAAGTTGTTTAATCTACAAAATACCGTGATCTGTTCCAATCACGTCACAGATTTTAACACGCTCGGTAAAACAGCCATAACTTTCAAACGGCTGGGCAGAATTTAAAGTTCTTTATATCCACTCAAAGATAATGAAATTATCTACAACTTCTTCAACATCCGTACGACCAGATTCGGATTCTAAATTGGCAAAACTTAACCCTAGGTCGACTGCTCATACTGTCCCAAAACAGAAACGTGACCAACTCAAGAATCCATCTAATCTAATCAAATCCAGCACCACCAATTGATCTAAAAACTTAATAAAAATCCTTATAACAGTACCTAGACCAACTCCAAGGATTACCATGGACATACCTTCGCCCGACGACCGAAATCCCAATGAAACTCCTCACGGATCGCTTCTCGCTCCTCGCTCCTCGCTCCTCGCTCCTCGCTCCAACGGATGAATCCTCGAGGTGCGCGGGTGGAGAGGCTACCCCAGAGCAGCAAGGGGTGGAGGAGAGGTGGTGGAGAGGTGGGGAGCAAAGGGGCAAGGGCAAAGGGGGCGCACGGCCAAGTGGGGGAGGGAGAGGGGAGGTGGCGGCTAGGGCCAAGGGGAAGGAGTGGGGGCGCCCAAGGAGAGGTGGGGGGCGCAAGAAGGGCAGGGGAGCCCCTAATAACCAGCCCAATCAGGAATCCTAGTCCTAAATGGACTCCTACTCCATCCCACCAAAGCCCACAACCCCCTCTTTTAGGCCCAAACTCCCCCGGGAAGGCCCAAAACGGCCCGAAAACGGCCCGAAAACGCTATTAACCTCCATACCCTATGGTTTTAACCTCCAATACCATATTTCATAAAATTTTTGAACTTAACATTCACATTAAATAATGTCACACCATTCCGTAGTGTCACATTCTTCCCCCCTTCAACAGGATTCGACCCCGAATCCGAGACACGCCACTTCGCAAACAATCAAATCAAAGGAGTTATGGTCCACACCTCAGAACCCGCTTAGAAGCCCCTACGACTTGCACCAGCCAGCACTCAGAGGCAAGGAGCTGAGTATCAAAGACTGACAGCTCGAAAGATAACTCACAGTCAAAACTTGCGAGAACTTTACTCAACATTGAAACACGAAGTACTCACACACGGTCTCAGCACGACCCCAAGCGATAAGATAAAACCTCAACAGCCCACAAAAGAAAACGGTCTCCAACTCCTCGTTCTAAGCATTCCTTGGCACTGAAGTGCCCGATCCCCTTTAACTCATGCTACTCTCCAGAAAAACACGGTACCAACCTCCATTCTGCGGTTCCTTGTACTCAAGACGACGCGAGACATGAGAGACACAACGATCTAAGATTACCACCAGAATGAACAACCTACTTTATATCCATGATCCGTAAGACTCGCTCAACAGAAACGACCGAACGTTCCCCCGCGGTTGACACAACTCGCTTCTTCCCCAACGACAAAAGAACCAATACACTTCAAAAGGAAAAGCGATCACTAGCAACCACCAAGTGGTCCACTAATAATTTAATAAGCCCTACCGAGGAACACCTCAACGACACAATTCTCCACGAAGGTTTGTATTGAGTCATACACAACCTTCCATTCAAAGGACCACGATAAAGAGCACAATCATTGAGTGAGCTCAACCATAAACATGAACCCAAGTGGCCCTCATCCAACAACTCAAACCCCAAAGCGGTAAAACCACTTTGGAAGGATTCGACAACAACCAGAGAGTATTCATTTTAAATTTTCCTAAGCCAAAACGCAAAGGAAACACACATCCCTTCACCACAACCAACACCAGAAATCATTCATTCTTTTCTTTTCATACTAGAAAGCAAGGGAAATCTCGTTTCATGACATGAATGCACATTCTTCAGGAGCACTCCGGAATAGTCATATCTCCATATATGACTTTCTCACCGACCTGGCTCAATGACTCTTTTATCATTTAACATCTATACACGATGTATTGTTTACTTTTCACCATTCATTCATCATAAAACAACAATACCGAAAAGTCATTCACCAAAAGACTTCTTCCTCGGTATCACATGATTGAAATACACATAACACTGACGGTTTCGCTAAATCATATAGACTATGACGGCAACATCGTTAACAACAAAACACCACATCGTGTGAAAACCCATCATCCAATTAAAACTAACCTTGCAAAACCTCGCAAAATCAAACTCAACTCTTTGGAACAGAACATCGACTCCAAAGTCAAACATCTGCACACACAACCGCCATAAATTTTATCAAAAGAGAGGGAAACTCAATCCCCAAAAGAAAACTCTTCACTAACGAAATTCACCTATGAAACATTCATAAAAAAAATCCAGACTTGTGAAACATTCGCACACCAGACACATTTTCCAAATGACTCCAACTCAAGCCAAACAGAGTTACACATCAAGGGCTTAACTCAAAAGTTTCCAACACAACCCTTTATGACCATCTGCTTTCTTTTAAAATTAATTCCAAAGATAACTCATTGCGAACGCGGAAGGGCGCGATCGACTCAAAAACTTTTGGGGTGTAAATCCATACTCATAGCACCAACTAAACACATTAGCCAAAACCAAATGTTTGCTCCAATTTCTACGAGTTTTAGGGAAACTCTGAAACACAGCATATGGAACACCTTGACCGAAAACCCTTCAACCAAAATGGCAAACAACCCAAACAGTCCAAAAGCTTTTGAACACAAGCTCAGCATAAAAAGAACCATCTCTAGTATTCCACTACGCTTTCCATTAAAGACTTCAATAATCACTATTTACTCCTTGAGGAGCCCCAACACAAATCAACCAAAAGCTTCACAACAAATTCTTCCTCTAGTTACCATTCCCAACACTTTTAATTAGGGTTTATGATGCTTATCAAAAAGACACCCAACCAAGACTATAATGACATGATCCCCACGGATCACCAAAACATAATACATCTTATTCTAAATTTCAAACATAGCACTTCAACAGATTCTTAAGCAGGATCAACGTATCCATTTTACACCATCCATACATCAACATCTTGACGATTAAAACTCGTTCAATCAATAACAGGACTTCAACAACTAAGTATTATCTCTACACGATAAAATTCATAACTATGATTCTAAGACATACATTCATTAAGGATAAAATTCTACATCAGGTTAATTATCCAAAGCTCACTCCATCACAGCATGTTAAAAAAATTTACCTCTATTTTAACCATGGTTTTCCAACGAGTAACCTAAACAGTTACCACCACTATTTAGTCATAAATAAAATCAAATGGGCATACTCATCAACCAACAACATTACTTTTAGCTACCCTACACAAAGGTGATAACAAAATTACCACCACACAACATACTCCAACTATTTAAAATAGATTGAATACTAGCATTAACACTGCCCTTAACAACATCATTAACAAAAAGTCTTATGTCTTCTCAATTGAAATCAATACTTGCATTGTAGAGACACAACTGCATACTTCCAAATTAAAGTCACTAAGCAACACGATTAAATTTCTCTATTACTCCATTAGATTAGAACATCTTTAAACAACCAGCAAAGTTTCTTTAACAGTAATAGCAGTCTACATCATCTTAATGTTTTAACTATGCATCAGGGTTTAAAACTTTAGACATAATCGGGGACCATAAGCACTTTTAAAGCAAAGCAACTGATTCTAAGCATGTACATTAACACCTTTAATCATTCTCGCTAAGAGTAAACTACAACACTAGTAGTCTATTTATTCTCAAGCTAGAGATATTAATCACATTGAATTGACTCCACTCACAATTTAACTTAACAATACATCATCCCATAAACCACATTGGTACATGCTACATAATATGCTAAACAACAATTCTTACTAGGGACAAACGATTTCAGTCAAAAGACTACTTACTTTGTTTGCAGCATTTTAGTTTTAAAACTCATCCCCAATTCATACGAAAACTTGACTCTCAAAATTGCAATGAGACAAACCCAAACTTGGTCATGCAAAAGGAATTTTCCAAAACACTTTTCAATCTCAAAGACTCCCACATGAGGGAACCAAGCGATCAAATAAACCTTTGCAAATAAAACCTTAACACCAAACCCCTAGCCTTCACGAAACAAGAAGGGTTCTTCAAAGATGATTTCTTAAACCAGCAAAATAACGAAATCAAACACCACTTACTCCTACAAAGCCACAGAACTTTAGCCCTGACAACCAGGTCTGGCATAGCACCTCAATAACTCCTTTAACCCCGGAGAAAGACAGACACAGAAATAAATTGAATGTTTCTTCCCAAAAAGCAATCAACGAACTAAACATCAAAACTGGAAAGGCGCCCAAAAGAAGCACAACACTAGACTCCTCTTCTTCGTCTTCAACCAAGGAAGATAGAACCACACACCGCAAACGACACCATCCGCGCAAACCCAACACTTTTCATTTGATTCAAATCAACTAAAGCCAAGAAAAGCAACGAAAACCGACCATCAGAACGGCAAAGAACACACGAAGGAACCCACCACTAACTCTTCTTTTTGTCTCCCGTCAACTACCCGATCTACGACAGAAAGGGTAAGCACTCTTCTCCTACAGGGGTTAATAGTTCTTCGGTGTTGGCGCTAACCGGCCACACCGTCAAACCTCACCCTCACTATGAAATAAGAGAGGTGGCCGAAACCCTTAGGCACCAAAACCCCACTTTGTCACAACAACAAGGACAATTCAGTCATTTATCTCATTGACATAGCATCATGCATTGTCAAATGAAGCATTCAACATCAAAGCTTAAATACAACATTTAAGCGTAAGAAAACGATACCAATACCCTTTTCCTACTGTGCATCCATTGTGTGTCAAATTTTAGATTAGTTATACCACTTTTGCAAGTTTTAATGTTGCTATCCTATGGCAAGGTTTTAGTTAAACCTAAGCCATGTTTCCAAGTTATTCCACATCACATTTTAGTTGTACCCTATAGCATGAAACTAAAAATACACATTCCAATGACCTACAGCCTGCTCTGATACCAACTGTAACACCCCGGCATTTAATATGCCCGAATGCTACCAAACATAGACTAAGCAACCTCTAAATACCACAATTACAAGTAAATTACAGCAAAGGAACAAATGCCAATACCGAAAATTTCGGCAGCATCTCCTTTGTTTTTCCATGATTCGGAACAACAACAAAGTATCACAAGTTATATCATCATGGAAAGCATCTAAAACAGCAATAACATGTGACATAACAACAATATAAGTCCAGGATAAAGCATTCAACCACTTCATGAGCTAAACGAATCAAATAGTAAGACCGAGCACACAGTTAAGCAATTCTCCAAGTTTCATGGCAATACTTTCATTATCATGACTCCAAATGATAACACTGTCTAATTTGTGTGGAGCTACGTGTAGATGTGTAGCTAAACCCTTTTTCCCGCATGCCGGTTTCATGGTACCTAAGAAAAACAACATAAACACAAGCGTGAGTTCATCACTCAGCAAGTATATTGCAATGGAAAAAGAAAATACATTCCAATACCTTCATCACCACTTTTCACATATAACATCATACACATCTCATATTCATAGTGTAAGCATTTCATTGACATCATCATAATCATCCTCATATATCATCTTCATATAATGCAATGCAATGTAATGCAATGCGATGCACATATCTCCTGGAAACTCATACCGATATGGTTGAGTACACACCCGTCGGTGTGCACCCTCTTCCCCCCTTCCATCCCGAAGATGGAGGGTGCCTACTCCTCGCTTCCGTTCACCGCGGTGAATGGAATCACGATGTAGGACTTACTCATTGGCTCTCCGGATTAGTCATAACTTTCTCACCGACCTTCCCGGACTAGTTATGACTTTCTCACCGCCCGGGCCATGTAATCATGCCATGTATGCAAATATGGCAACATCATAATTAACTTGTACATTAACACATGGCATCATCATGTGTAACTTGTACATTAACACATGGCATCATCATATAATAAACATATTCATCATATCAATGGCAACCATTAAAGCATGGCATGTGAACATATCATATATTCAAACTTCAATCTCAATCAATCAAACAACCTACAATCGCTATCCATTACAATACACTTGCCTCAACCACGGGCAACGGATTGGCGGGAAGTAGAAGGCACTCCCGGGGTCACACCACCTGCACATAGGTACCACACACTCACAATCATGTCCATAAAATAGTACGCAAACCCTCATCTACCCCGACATTGCCAACTACTCGAAATACCCAAAAACAGAGGTTCTGTCCCGCCGGGACAGCAGCCTTCCAAAAGGCATAACTCGGGTTCTAAGACACCAAATCAATTAAACGAGTAGATCCTCGCGTAGCTTAGGAAATTTCCCAACTTTTTCTAGGTATAGGGAAAGACTGATTCGGACTCTAAAGTTGTTTAATCTACAAAATACCGTGATCTGTTCCAATCACGTCACAGATTTTAACACGCTCGGTAAAACAGCCATAACTTTCAAACGGCTGGGCGGAATTTAAAGTTCTTTATATCCACTCAAAGATAATGAAATTATCTACAACTTCTTCAACATACGTACGACCAGATTTGGATTCTAAATTGGCGAAAAACTTAACCCTAGGTCGACTGCTCATGCTGTCCCAAAACAGAAACGTGACCAACTCAAGAATCCATCTAATCTAATCAAATCCAGCACCACCAATTGATCTAAAAACTTGATAAACATCCTTAGGACAGTACCTTTACCAACTCTAAGGATTCCCATGGACATACCTTCGCCCGACGACCGAAATCCCAACGAAACTCCTCCCGGATCGCTACTCGCTCCACGCTCCTCGCTCCTCGCTCCAACGGATGAATCCTCGACGTGCGGGGGTGGAGAGGATACCCCAGGGCAGCAAGGGGTGGAGGAGAGGTGGTGGAGAGGTGGGGACCAAAGGGGCAAGGGCAAAGGGGGCGCATGGCCAAGTGGAGGAGGGAGAGGGGAGGTGGCGGCTAGGGCCAAGGGGAAGGAGTGGGGGCGCCCAAGGAGAGGTGGCAGACGCAAGAAGGGCAGGGGAGCCCCTAATAGCCAGCCCAACCAGGAATCCTAGTCCTAAATGGACTCCTACTCCATCCCACCAAAGCCCACAACCCCCTCTTTTAGGCCCAAACTCCCCCGGGAAGGCCCAAAACCCCGGAAACGGCCCGGAAACGCTATTAACCTCCATACCCTATGGTTTTAACCTCCAATACCATATTTCATAAAATTTTTGAACTTAACATTCACATTAAATAATGTCACACCATTCCGTAGTGTCACAAGCACAAAGAAGATCGTAAGGACGATGGAAGGCTAAGGCACCCCGCTGATGGCTCCCAGTGGAGGAAAGTCGATAGAAAGTACCAGGACTTTGCTGAGGATGCGAGGAACATAAGGTTTGGGTTAAGTAAAGATGGGATGAACCCGTTCGGCGAGATGAGCAGCAGTCACAACACTTGGCCCGTGACTCTATGTATCTACAACCTTCCTACTTGGCTGTGTATGAAGCGGAAGTACATTATGATGTCGTTGCTTATCCAAGGGCCGAAGCAACCTGGAAACGACATCGACGTGTACCTCAAACCTTTTCTTGAAGATCTGCTAACATTGTGGAACGATGGTGTACATGTGTGGGATCAGTACAAAAGAGAGTATTTCACCTTACGTGCATTGCTATTCGCAACCATCAACGACTAGCCTGCACTTGGTATCCTGTCTGGCCTATCTATCAAAGGATATAAAGCCTGCATCCATTGCTTAGAGGATACAGACAGTAAGTATCTGAAAAACTCACGAAAGGTTGTGTATATGGGCCACCGTAGGTTCCTCCATATGAAGCACCCGTTACGAAGGAATGGTGAAAATTTCGATGGGACAGAAGAGAAACGTAAGAAGCCCATGCATCGCAGTGGGACACTTGTATTTTCTATGGTAAATGATCTGAAAGTAGTATTTGGAAAGGGTACTGGTAGCAAATCTGTCGCGACTGAACAAGATCATACAAAGCCTATTTGGAAGAAGAAATCAATATTTTGGGACTTACCGTACTGGAAAGACTTAGAGGTCCGCCACTCATTGGACTTCATGCATATCACGAAGAATGTCTGCGTGAACCTGCTAGGCTTTCTAGATATGTACGGCAAAACAAAAGATACACTTCAAGCACAAAAGGACCTGCTTCTATTGGGACTTAGGAACGACCTACATCCGGAAAAGAGAGCGAAAATGACAACATTACCTCCACCCCGCGAGCTACACTCTGAGCAAGGAAGATTAAAAAACATGATTAAGTTCTTGAGCAGCGTGAAGGTCCCTTCTGGATACTCCTCAAACATAAAGAGACTCATAAACACGAAAGAGAATAAAATCGTGCACCTGAAATCCCATGATTATCACATGTTGAAGACACAGCTGCTTCCAGTGGCGGTGAGAGGTATTTTGCCGGACTGGGTACGAGGGACAATCATAAAGTTGTGCTCGTTCTTCAACACGGTGTCGCAGAAGGTCATCGAGCCGAATAACGTATCTCAGTTGCAGCATGATGTGGTCGATAGTATGGTCAGCCTTGAGATGATCTTCTCTCCATCCTTCTTTGATATTATGGTCCATCTCATGGTCCACGTTGTCAAAGATATAGAAATTCTCGGACCCATTTTCCTGCATAGTGTGTTCCCATTCGAGAGGTACATGGGGGTCCTAAAGAAGTATGTTCACAACCGGTCTCGTCCAGAAGGCTGCATTGCATAGGGTGTTGGCACAGAGGAGGTGATTGAATTTTGTGTCGATTACATTGATGATCTGAATCCGATTGGCGTCCCTATATCACGCCATGAGGGGAGGCTACGGGGAAAAGGGACTCTAGGGAGAAAAGAATTCTTTAGCGACGATCTACTTTCATTTAAACAAGCACATTTCACAGTCTTGAAACAAGCAACTGTAGTGGCTAAGTATATCCATGATCATGAGATGATTCTGCGCAACCAATACCCAGAGAAGTCAGAAAAGTGGATCGCACTAGAGCAAATGGACCGTTTCGGCGGTTGGTTACAAAATCAGTTGATAGGCAACCAGACAGACAATGAACAGTTCAGACTCTTGGCTCGGGGACCATCCACTACAATCATATCATTCCATGGGTATGAGATAAATGGGTACACATTTTACACGACTGCCCAGGATAGCAAGAGCACCAACCAAAACAGCGGCGTTCGTATAGATGCCTTCGACAAAAATGGAAAGATGGACACCTACTATGGTTGCATAGAGGAGATCTGGGAGCTCGAGTATGGACCTTTGAAAGTCCCTCTGTTTCGGTGCCAATGGGTCAAATTGACAGCTGTTGAGATCGTCGAGTACGGTATGACAACCGTGGACCTCAAGCAAGTGGCCTATAGGGACGAACCGTTCGTGCTCGCCAATGAAGTGGCACAGGTATTCTATGTGATGGACATGAACAGCAAGTTGAAAAAGCAGAAGGACAAGCATCCTAAAAGCAAGAAGCAGAAGGTGGAGACTATCAGCAGCGAACAACCAAGGCGCCATGTGGTTCTTCCAGGAAAAAGAAGGACTGTTGGAGTTGAGGGCGTCACAGATGAAGAAGAGTACAATCAATTTGATGAGCTACCTCCTTTTATGGTGGACATAGACATAAGTGTCTTGAATGATATAGAAGAATCTCCATATGTACGACACGATCATGACGAAGGATCACTTGTAAAAACAAAGTATGTTAGCAAATAAGTCCAACCGTGTTGTATAAACCCGTATATGAATTATGAATATGGTTATTACACTAATCTCTCTCTCTCTAGTTGATATAAACTCGTGTATGGATTAATGCAATTTATATGGTTTGTCAATAATCTGAAGCTACTAATTACGAAAAAAACAGAAAGCATTCCAAAATTAACAACATCTAGCGTAAGGTTTTAATCCAAGGCTACCAAGATCAGAGTCCTCGTAGAGTCGTACTGTTGCAAATCTATCGAATAATTAGCAATGCTACAAGCCATATTAGTTTCTCACAACATTGTTTCGAATCCATAACCACATGGATGTATTAAGCAGCTACTAGCTTTAGTAGAGACTTCTAAGTTGGGCCGATGCAAAAGTGTGGCCGTAAGATGTTCCTAGCTAGTATGGTAAAATATGACACATAACTAGATAACTTTTACTATAAAAATTTAATTACAAACAAAGAAAATCTACAAAACAAAGTAAAATAATTATTAAGAATTAAACACGAGGCCAACAAATCTGAAATTTTTATTCAAGGTATAATATATTTTAAAAAACCCATCATAAATCAATTTATGTCCTCAAATTAATTAATTAATTAGTGTAATGGAAATTATAAAAAATCCCACTTGTATCGGGTCATAACACCAACCGGTACTGATAGCAGAAAACAGTACCGGGTCATAACACCAACCGGTACTGATAGCTGGATAACAATACCGGGTCATAACACCAACCGATACTGACAGCCCGTAGGGCAACAAGTACACAGGGGCATCAGTACCGGGTCATAACACCAACCGGTACTAATAGTATCTAGCAGTACCGGTTGGGAATACGACCCAGTACTAATTCCCCCTAGGGCAACCAGCATTTGGCGGGGAGGGAATCAGTACCGGTTGGTAATATGACCTGGTACTAATTCCCCTCGTATAAAAAGTGGAGAGGTCTAAACTCTTGTCTTTCTCGCCACTGCCGCCTCCAAGTCTCCAACTCCGCCATCCACGCCGTCCACGCCGTCTGCGCCGTCCACGCCGTCTGCGCCGTCCACGCCGTCTGCGCCGTCCTCACCCCCGCCGTCAGCGCTGTGCGCACCCCCGGTGTCCGCGCAATCCTCCGACAACCCGCCGTCCGCGTTGTCCTCCGACAACCCCAGCCGCCGTCCGCATCATCCTCCGACAACCACGTCCTCACCCCCGCCGTCAGCGCCGTGCGCAACCCCGCCGTCCGCGTCGTCGTCCGACGACCCGCCGTCCGCCGTCCGCACCCTCCTCTCCGGCACCGCATCCTCCTCTCCGGCGCCGCATCTTCCTCGGCTAGCTTCCTCCACACCGGCGCCGCATCCTCCTCTCCAGCGCCGCGCGCCCTCGGTGAGCCCTCTCTGGCGTCTACTTACATAGGATGTTTAGTGGATTATGTGGATGCATGTTTACTATGGATGTTTACTGTGGATGTTTTCTTTGGATTATGTGAAATGTTGATTATAAATGTTGATTATGCTGATTATATATGTAAATTTGAAATGTGTAAGTATATGTGAAATGTGTATAAGTATATGTGAAATGTGGCTTATGAAATGAGTAATGTGTAAGTATATGTAAATTTGAATTGTGTAAATTTAAAATGAGTAAGTATATGTGAAATTTGAAATGTGTAAGTATATGTAAATTTGAAATGTGTAAATTTGAAATGTGTAAGTATATGTGAAATGTGGCTCATGTAAATTTGAATTCTGAGATATATATGTATATGTGAAATGTGTAAGTATGTTGATAGTATACTCGTCGTTGCCGCCCGTCTTCCTCTATCCACTCTTTCCCACCACCCTCCGAGTCGTTGCCACGTGTGACCTGTCCTCCCCTATCCCCAGCACCCTCTCTGTTTCCCCCCTCTCTCGATCCCTCTGTGTCCCCCCTCTCGCTCCCTCTCTATCTCCCCCCTCTCTCCCCCTCTCTATCTCCCCTCTCTCAATCCCTCTCTGTCCCCCCCCTCTCTCTGTCATCTATTAGAATCAATGAACGCTTGTGTGGCTTGTTGCTTGTGGGTTATGGTCCGAGAACTTATGTTTGTGGGTGGTTCATTTCTACTAGATACCAAATTTCATATGTAAAGTCAAAAATTGAATTCTAAAATGTGTAAGTACATGTTATCTATGTAATTATATGTTAAATGTGTAAGTATATTTTTGTTGATATTTTTTCGTTAATTTTTAGTGCACTTTTCTAGCCTAAGAAAAAACGATGGCGGACGAAGGATATGATGGAGAGGAGGAGTTCATGAGGAATTTGATTGCGGGAGATGATCTTGTAGAGGCGGAGGGTCGTGAACCCGCCGAGGCAGCCAAGGCAGCAAGGCCCGTCGAGTCCGTTGAGGCCGCCATGGTAATTAGTACAAATGCGTATATGCTGGTTCCACTATCATGCTAAGTCAACATTCTAGCTCGTTCATCATTGTACCATATTTTCAGACTAGTCAATCGAGTAGGCCATCACGTCACCGATGTCCAAGCAAGAAGTCGAATGCCAGACAAATTATTACTGTAGTTGGCGATAACGGCCAACCTATTGAACCCGAGGGGGTGATTCCACCGTTCAATTCGGCATGTGGCTTCCACGTCAGGGACCACGTGCCAATTAGTATCGCGAAATGGGATAATGTCCCTGAATATACAAAGAATATGATATGGACCGATTTGAAGGAGACATTCACCTTCCCCGAAGGGACCAACGAGAAGGTGAAGAGTTACGCATTCAAGAAGATGGTCATCGCATTCCAGACATATAAAATGAAGTTGACCACGGAATATATTAAGAAGGACCTAACACCCGACTTCAACAAGCACCCAAAGTTGCAGGATCACTGGGATGCGTTCGTCAACTATAAGAATTCGGAAGAAGGTCGAAGTTTGACCGAAAAGAACATTCAGAATGCACAGAAGAAGCAATATCACCACCGCCTCGGCCCTGGTGGTTACCGTCGAGCGATGCCCAAATGGGAGCAGAGGGAACAGGGATTGCTTGTGAAGGGTGTCACACCCACGACTTTGGAATGGCCAGACAGAGCGAAGAGTTGGTTTTATGCTCACGGCGGTGCACTTAACGATGATGGAAACCCGGTGTTCGGGAATGTGATGAAAGATGTCGCTAGTAGACTTGTGCAGTCGATCGAGGACTCTTCCCAGGGCACCATTGTGCCAAACAGGGAGAACGATGAGCTAACAAGGGCCCTACAAAACCCAGAGCACCCTGGACGGACACGAGGCGTTGGCGTTGTTTCGTGCAAGATTGGTTTTCCTAAGGACGCCGAGACCTACAGGAGTCGGGCGAGAAGCAAGTCCCGACAGGCACAGCGGATGCAAATGCTGGAAGAACGCATGAATCAAATGGTTCAAGAACATATGAATCATACACAAGAAAGCATAAAGGAAGAGGTCCAAAGATAGGTGCAGTTAGCCTTGAGCCAATGGGTGGATGTAACATCCCAAATTTTGGGTTTTCAAAAATTTTGGTTTAGTTTAGCTTCCCAAAAATTTTCGTTGATTTTCTCGCGTTTATAAAACTTGATTTGAATTTTCTAAAAGCTAAAACAATTTAATTTGATTATTCTAAACCCCAAATAAAGTTTATTTTATTTTATTTGGATTCCTTGTGTTTCAAGAAGTTCTTTTGTAATTTTTGAGATTTTTCGGAGCTCGTTTGCTATTTATTGGATTTATTCGGAATCGATTTGTATTAAGCCCTTTTATTGAAATTAATTAATTATTTGGAAAAGTTTATATAAATTTTTGTTGAAAATATTTTATTTGAGTTGGAAATGTCTCAAAATATTTTCTGGAATTTTTCTAGAATTTTTCTGGTATTTTTTATTGCCTCAAACTATTTATTTGAATTGTTGGATTTATTTAAATTGGTAAATACTGGAAATTCTAATAATGGCTTTGGACCTCAATCTCTCCCCTCTCTTTCGTCCGGCCCAACCGCCAGCCGGCCCGCTCGCCTCCACGCCTCGCTTGGCGCCAGCTCACTTTGAGCCCCGCGCCCGGCCAGCCTCCTCTGCAGCCTTGGCAAGACGCGTGGGCGGCGCCCGGCCGTCCGGCCGCTCCCTCCCGCTTGGGCCGCGCTCCTCCCGCCGGCCCACGCACGCGCCAGCCAGCCCAGCCACCCCACCGCCGCCATGTGTCGCCCTCCAGTTGCGCCACATCACCCCCAGTCCGAGCCACGCACGGTAAGTGTTCGGTTTAATGCCCAAACCGACCCAAACACCTCCAAACGCGTCCAAACTTGATTTTTCTTGATCTAGCCTCTTCCCCAAACTTATATAAGTGCTCCTAGACTCCTCCCACGCGCCCCTAGACCTCAGATGAATTTTCTAAAATTCCAAAACCATCCAATGTCCTCCGGATGTCGCCCAACGTCGGCCGAACTTTGGAGCCGCGTCCCGGGCAACTCGTCGACTCTTTTCGAGATCCGTCTTCTCCGTGGTGTGCCACAAGGTACCATCTACTTGCTGTCCAAAATTCAGCCAATTTGGTCCACGGGATCAAAAGTTACGGCCGTTTCAATCTCGAATCTTGCCGAGGCCATAACTCCCTCAATTTTTCGAGTTTGACGGTGAAATTTTTTGTGTAGACTCCTGGGGATGTCCTCTACAGGATGCACATCTTGCCCCAAGGTTTTGCCCTCTGGATTTGGCGCAGCAAATTAATTTCTCCGTTCAGACTGCGTTCCAGACAGCGGCAAACTTCCTCGCGTCCCCCGCTGTTCCAGAAGGTATTTCTTCGAGCCACCTGCGCGCCACGGTGTGCCTTTTGGTCCCATCTAGCTCTCGGTCAAATTTCGTTAAGTTCCGATCATTATTCTAGAAGTTATGGCCGTCCAAAGTTTTGATCCGAAACCCGTTAATCGCCAGTTTGTGATTAATCCGGAAGGGCGCCGCAAAATCTGCCTATACCGCTGAGATCGTCTCGCGCGTTCTCGCAGTAGACATTCTCCTTTTGCCATCCCATCCTTCGGAATTTTTTATATATTTAGGCCGTTTGCCGTCGCCCGGCGTATCTTTTGGCGCCCGGTTATTTTGGTTCGCTCAGGCCGTGTTGTCGCGTCCGGAGGATCATCTTGTACTGTTTTGGTCCATCATTAAGGTTCTTTTGGTCTCCGTTTGCCGAGAAGCACGATACCGGCCTACACCCGTCGTCTTTCAACCTAGCCCGCGCCGGTTCGCGCGCGGTTAACCATCCTTGGTAGCATTCTACCGGCCATGTCGTTGCACCGGCGGTCGCTACCTTGTGTTTCATGAGTATCCTATCATTGTTGACTTCACCGCTAACGCGTTACGCGTTAACGCTTCCCGCTTAACGCTTCTTCCGCGTTCCTCCGCTAACGTTTTGCCGTCAATGTTTCACCGTTAACGCTCTGTCGTTAACGCTCCGTCGGTAACGTCTTGCCGTTAACGTTCCACCGTTAACGTTTTGCCGTTAACGTTCGCCGTTAACGTTTCCCTGTTAACGTTTTGCCGTTAACGTTTGTCGTTAACGCTCCGTTAACGTTCCTCCGTTAATGTTTCCCCGTTAACGCTCCACCGTTCACGCTCCGTCGTTAACGTTTCGCCGCATGCGTTCCTCCGTTAACGTTTGCCGTTAGCACGCTCGCCGTTAACGTTCCGCCGTTTAGTCGTTAACGTTTCATCGTTAACGATTGGCTCTCTTCGCCTCGTTGTCATCGCATGCGTGTATTCTTGCACAAACCCTAGTGCGATGCCTTTATCTGTTCTATCATCATGACGTGAGCCTAGTCTCATCGTCATATCATCTTCAAGCCGAATCAAAACCTAACCTAAGACCGGTTTGATGAACTAAGTTTATCGTGAGCCGCGTTGTTATCTTTGCAATCTTTCCCGTTGTTTCAAACGTGGTAAGACACTTGTCTTGTCTTATCCCTGAAAACCTAATCTGCCGATGTCGAGAATTCCTTCGTGGACTTGGTCGATAGACCATTGGCCATCTGTCATACCCCTATGCCCGATCTATCCGTCTCTCTTTTGTTTGACTGTGTCCGTTTGGTCAACAAAAGTCAACTTCGAGAATCAGTTTAGTTCACTGTGAACTAACATATCCTTATGGACCCGGTCTATAGATCGAGTGCCCATATGTCGCTATCTGTCCAATCAAGATAATAACTTCGGAAGAAATATTCTTCGGAATATTATTCTTTCTTTCTCAGTTATTAGTCTTTCCCTTTTCGGTGTTTTGCCGAAAGCCCGTTCTCTTTTGTCAACTCTTCGATCTAATCTGTTCGAGTTCCCAAATCTCTCCCAAGCCGTTGTGCCCAATGCTGTTCGTTCTTAATTTGGAGTTTATTTGAATCGTCTTTTGAGTTTTGTTGTATTTGTGTTCTTTATCGTTAGACGTGTTGTCCGGAAGTCGTTCGAGCGAGCTGAGGATCGAGAAAGTGGGAGCTGAAGATCGAGGACCAAGGATCAAGGATAAAGAGTAAAAGACAGTAAAGTTTGCAAGGGCCAGGCAAGTTGTGCTTTGACCATGTTGATCCTATTTCGAAATCTATTTTGATTTAAACTATTGCATGCTAGTTCAAGTAGAAAAATACTTTGTTTAAACTTGGGGATTAGATAAGTACCAATTTGCTGTATGACACCTTGATTATTTAAGTATGTGCCATGACCCTTTGTCACCCTAGTTGTGGTTTACTAGTTGGACATTATTAAATTGCCAACATGGGTTTAGACCGTTGTAGTATACTGCTTAGACTCACACGTGCTCATAACATGATTTTTTAAAATCAAATGTTAATATTTACTTTATGATATATTGAACATGTTTTGGAAAAGTATCATGTGTTGTTGATGGCACGTGGTGCATTGTTATCAACTGGGGTTTGATAAATGATTTGATCGGGGCATGTGGCAAGAGTAATCAGGTGGGCCAGTTGTGGCATTGGGGATGTTGATTTGGTTTTTCGGGTAGTCTTGCCCTGGTCACCCTAAGGACTTAACCTTGCAAGCCTTTGAACTGGGCCATACGTACAACCACATGGCTGGAAGGGGACGGCCCTCGTGGACTCCGTCGCTAAGGACGCACTTGTGGAGCCTCCGGGTGTCAATGACACCGTTGGTGTGAGTGTCCGGGGGAGCGGATCGTGGCTGTGGCCAGATACCCATCTAACGGTGTGTTGGTCCCATACTTCGCCTTGGCTAAGGGAAGGGATGGTGTAGAGCACGAACCGGAGAGGACCACCTGTGTTGTTTGAGGCTTCCGAAAGGCTTTGTTATGATCGCTCATTCGCATACTCTTGTATGGCGATTCACTACCGACGTGGTGAGTGGATTGTATCTTGTGGGTAAAGTGTATAACCTCTGCAGAGTGTAAAACCTATTCGAATAGCCGAGTCCACGATCGACAATGCTCGGGATTACAAATAAGGGTTAGATTTTCTCAAAATTGAACTTGGGTTTGGAGGCGGTTGCCTATGGAAAAGTGATAATTGGTTAAGGATGTGGAATGATTTACTTTTGAAACAACTGTGAAATTATTACTATTATTATCTGCTTTTACCGCTTTACAATCTATTATGAATATTTGTGAAATGTCGTTTATTGCAAAATAACCCCTTGACTGTCATTTGGAATAAGCCATGCATATAGCTATTAGACTTGCATTCTCGTGCATGACTTGCCGAGTGCTTTATGTACTCACCCTTGCAAAACAAACAATCACCGGTGAGCAAAAGTCTACATCGTCGAAGAAGAAGAAGTTCCGTGAGAAGGCAATTATCTAGGAGTCGAACCACCATCGGTTGCCTGTGGGCGTATTGATGGGATTCACCGATGTTTTTCGTTCATTCTTTGCTTATTTGGAGTTGAAGCCGTCAGGGTTTCACAAATGTAAGGTTGACCTTAAGGTCGCTCAATAGTTTATATTCTATTATTGAGTTATTTTTACTATTCCGCTGTGTATGATTGTGATATTCATCTATGTTGAGACTGTGTGCACTAGCGTGATCCTGGACTAGTGCTGAATACACAGAGGGTCCGGATTTGCAAATTCGGGTCCCGACAGTGGATGCGAGCCAGGAACCTCCTACTAATGCAGACATCATTAGCCCCACGGGGCGGCGGAGCAGCTGCGCTTCTGGTGGGCTGCCCAAAGAGGACTTGGTCCACTGGCCTGTGGACGACACCACGCATCGGACACCTTGTGAGTTGCACATCCAAGCGAAGAACATCTCCTTCATGGCGGCTCACGGCATGGCTCACCAAATGGAGCCGGGGCAGGTCATCCATGGCCAGCAGATACCAGCGGGCTATTCCAAGGTCTCGGTGGAGGAGGTATGCCCAGTGTGCGAGGACCTTGACCTCGACATGCCCGGAGGTGACAGAACTACAACGTTAGGACAGGTAGTGCATACTTTCATTCTGTGGCGTAAGAAGTACATCATTTTTAGAGACACACATAAGCGGTCCTCTTTGACACCTCCATCACCAAAATCACCGCCCATCAGAAGAAGCACGTCTCCTACACCAACCCCTGGACGCAAAACTCCAACTCCAACATCGTCGCCCAAGAGAAGCCAGCCGACTCATCCAACAGCTCACAAGAAGACGGGATCCACCCAAAGCAATAAGCTGGCCACACCTTCGAAGCGGGCGTATGATATGACGAAGGAGGAGACCGCCAAGGTAGTCAGGGCCGAGGTCACTGATTTTTTTAAACCCTGGTCACTAGAGAAGAAAATTCAACCTAGTACAGAGGAATTACTAAAAAGCCTAAGGACAATAAAAAGTTTGAAAGATTTAAAGGAAAAACCTCATGTCTCTGACTACAAGCGCACACTGGTCAAGGCAAGCAAGAAGAAGACGTCATCAGCTGAGCAGAAGGCCAATGAGATGGCAAAATTCCTCAAAGAAACTGGTCTTGCCCCAGATCCAGTATTAGGCAACTAGGAGATTGAATCTGCTCAAGTCAAATGGTCATTTATGCCAGGCGCACCATTGGTCAGGCGTGACGAGGTTGCCCAGCTGCCAACTAGGATGCGTCAATTCCATGAATGGTACCTGGATGCGTTCCGGCATGGCATAGAGCTATTCGCCGTCAAGTACAAGGACCAAGTTTTTTTTCACGGTGATGGAGAATTTTATATCGAATGGCGCATAATGTACGATCTATACCAGACAGACGCCCTCTACGTGGCCATGTTGAGTTGCTGGACTCTGTAAGTTCTTATTTATTTGCAAAAATCTACTTATGTGGGCCCTTTGACAATACTAACTTGCAAGCCTAACTAATTTCTTCTTATGTAGAATGGAGATACAAAGATGCAGAAAGGAGGCCATTTACGACATAGGCTTCCTTGACCCTTTGGTCATTAACAACACATTTGTTACTAGCTGCCCTGTCGATACAGAGGACACCATATTCAATGGGCTAATGGGTCAGAGATATAAAGCAAAGATACTTCTACCCTACAACTTTGAGTACGCATTTTCGTGCTGCCTCGTTCTAACCCTTTTCCATATCACGATGTTAGAAATAATCAGTTACGTACGTTGACATATGTATGTACAGCTTTCACTGGATTCTTCTCATTATCGAGCTAGATCGTGGCATAATCACAGTTATGGACTCGAGGAGGAAACCAGTTTAATGTTATCAAAACATGATCGACATGCTCAATCGGTATTCTTGTTCCTTTCATTATCGTGCTGATTCTACTTCATTTAAAATAAATTCTAATCATGTTCAATTTGTAATCATATGTGTAGTGCATTCGCACGGTTCCGTGCCAAAATCATCGGCAAATTCAAATAGAAATTCGCTGTTACATTTGCCTCTCGAGTACGTATGCCATCATTCTATCTTTTTAGTTAGTTAACTTAATTTCCATTCATCCATTTCACGCTCTTAGCCTTTTCCAACACAGATCTTGCTTCAGCAGCCGGGAAACAATTTATGCGGCTACTATGTGTGCCAATTTATGGACATACAGACCGAAGGTCTTTGCTGCTTCCAAAATTGTAAGAAATTCACGCCGACGCATGTGACAGCAATCCAAGAACAACTCGTTGGCTGGATTTACGATGAGGTCGTAAATCCTAAAGGCGAGTTCCATGTTTCGACGAATAGGTGGGGCCCTTCGATAAAGGCTGGTGAACTGTCGGAGTCGACTTCTACGGCTACCAAGAGCGACGCACGTAAACGAAGGGCCCCATAAAAATTCTGTAATTAAAGTTGTAATGAATGTTAGTGATACATATTGGTTCTAATTGGAGTTGTTAATATAAGTTTTGCGATTTAATTATCATTTAATTGCGCATGATTGATTATATGTGCTTTCAATTAATAGATAGATATATGTACACTTAACATATATTACATTGCCTTATTGTAAGATAGCACTATTTCTACAGTTTTCCAAAACTATGAACTATTTGTGTAGAATTATCATTATTAGAATATTGATCATCCGTTGGTGTTATGACCAGGTGCAAGTGGGATTTTTTTAAAAATTTCCATTGCTGTAATTAATTAATTTGCGGACATAAATTGATTTATAAATTTCTCATAAATTTATAATGGGTTTTATGAAATATACTATACCTTGAATGAAAATTTCAGATTTGTTGGATGAGTATTTAATTCTTAATATTTCTTTTCCTTCTTTTTTGCAGATTTTCTTTGTTTGTAATTAAATTTTTATATCAAGTAAATTTAAGTATTATTTTAAATTTTTATGTCAACCAATAACGGGCATCTGCGAGAAACTATTGTATCAGTGCAAGTTTACTACGGTCTGCTGCTCTACAACCGCATCAAAGACGAGCACGCGGCGGTCGACACTGAGCGCGGCGGGATCATGAAGCTAGGCATTTCACTACTTCGCCGCTAAGTCCTACAAGACCGAGCCCCGCACCGTGAGCTTCACTCAACCTCCTTAGTGAAGCTCACGATGCGGGGCTCGGTCTTGTAGGACTTGGCGGCGAAGTCGCGAAATGCCTTCATGATCCCGCCGCGCTCGGTGTCGACCGCCGCGTGCTTGTCTTTGATGTGGTTGTAAAGCAGCAGTCCGTACTAAACTTGCACTAATACAATAGTTTCGAGCATGCAGGATGCCCGTTCTTGCTTGATATAAAAATTTAAAATAATACTTACACTTACTTGATATAAAAATTTAATTACAAACAAAGAAAATTTGCAAAAAAGAAGCAAAAGAAATATTAAGAATTAAATACTCATCCAACAAATCTGAAATTTTCATTCAAGGTATAGTATATTTCATAAAACCCATTATAAATTTATGAGAAATTTATAAATCAATTTATGTCCTCAAATTAATTAATTATAGTAATGGAAATTTTTAAAAAAACCAACTTGTACCGGGTCATAACACCGGTACTGATGATCTGTTATCAATACCGGTTGGATGCTCCAACCAGTACTGATGAGCTATTGTCACTACCGGCTGGAGGGTCCAGCCGGTACTGATGATCTATCATCAGTACCGGTTGGATCGTCCAACCGGTACTGATAACAGATCATCAGTATCGATTGGATCGTCCAGTGTAACACCCCAAATTTTTGCTTTTCATGAATTTAATCAAGATTTGGCACTTTGGTGAATTTTTGGAATTTTCTGGAATTTATTTGAATTTATCCCTTTTGAAATAATTAAATAATTTGATTTTACAAATAAATTTTTGTTGGAAATATTTTATTTGAGTCCAAAATGCTCCAAAATATTTTCTAGATTTTTTCTGAGTGTTTTGCTATTTTTAATGAATTAAATGAATTTCTGGGAATTTATTGGATTATTTAATCGCTGGAAAAATCGAGTGGGTTTTTACTGTTCATCCGACCGGACCCGAGTCCGAGTCAGACTCGAGTTTGACCCGAGCTAGCCGTTCCAGTTGAACCCGATCGCTAACCTAACCTCTCGGCCAGTCAGATCAAGATCGAACGGCCGAGATTGAGCCACGTCGCCGAATCCGAGCCGGACCGAGCCAGCCAGGTCGCCTGAGCCGGACCCGAGCCCAAACCCCCGCACCGTTGGATCTTGATCCAACGGCTCACGTTGAGCCATGTCACCTAATCCGAATCCAATTCGGATTGCGCCGCCGCAACTGTGTGGGCCTCGGTTTCCACGAGTTTCACGGACGTCGAGGGCCCTATTTATTGCGCCGCCGCCGCCACCGGGTAGCCGACTTCCGTGCGCACCCGTAGCCCTAGCCCACATCGCCTGAGCCACCGCCGTTTGCCCACGCGAGCTCGCCGTAATTAGTCTTGCACTCCGCCGCGGTTAATCGCCGATTCCGCCGCCGTCCGCCGTTGAGCTCAGATCCGAAACCGCAAGGTCAAGCCGCGCCAGAGGGGACCTTTCACTTCGCCCGAATCGCGCCCAAACGCCGTCGGGCGTGTCGCCGTCCTCGTCTCCGGTGAGCCAGCTCCGTCGCGCGCCATCGCCGTCGATCGAGCTCCACCAACCATCCGATCCAGATCCAAGGGCCCAGAATCGTCCACGTCACCCCCGGTGAGATCCCACGTTCTAATTCCCAGATCTATTTTCAACCGTTGGATTTAGATCCAACGGCTTAGGTTGTGCCACGTAGCTAGAACCGCACCGCACTAGATCCAATCTCAGCCGTTAGATCTAGATCGAACGGCTAGGGTTAGCCGCGTTGTAATCATTAGATTGGATCTTGACCGTCCGATCAAGATCGAACGGTCCAGATCAGCCGAGTAGTTTTCTACTGCGTTAAGCCAAATCTAATCTGGGCCGTTGATTTTCAAATCAAAGGCCGAGATGACGCCGCGTGGCGAGGAGACTGACCGTCGCGGTCATCGCGGCCACGCCGGTCGTCGCTAACGTCAGCCGTGATGTCACGCGGGGCCCGCGTGTAAGCGACCGAGCCAAACCGCACCATGACATCACGCTGACGTCACGGTGGGGCCCGCCTGTCAGCCCACTCGGTGGCCGGTGTCTTGGCGTCATCTTTGGCGTCACCGGCAGGGCCCACTTGTCAGAGACACGAGCCGTGGACTGGGTCCACGGTGGACCGAGCCCAACCGTGCGCTGGGTCCATGGACCCAAGGCGACGTGGCGGCTCCCGATTGGTCCACGTGTCATGCTAACGCAATAAAAGAATTTCCGAAAAAGAAAATGATTTATTAATTCGAAATATTGATTTAAAAATTGGTTTCAAACTTCAAACGCTTATAACTTTTGCGTTTCAACTCCGATTTGAGTGATTCAAATTTCTAAATTTTCATAAAAATGAGACCTACTCAAATATAAATTTTAATTAATATTTATAATGAATATTTCTCTGTTTATAATTAATTAATGTTTTCTTTAAACTTTAAACGGTTATAACTTTAGCATTTTAACTCCGAATTTGACGATTCCAGTTTCTAAAAATTCATAAAATTATGCTCTCTATGTTTGAGGACGTTATTTGGATGTTTGGACACTTTTTGTCTACTGTTTATTTATTTATTGCTATTTGCACGCTTTACGAGTAGACGTTGAAGTGCCCGAAGGCTTCGAAGGTGAAGTGTTGACCCAGGAGCCAGCTCAGGACCAAGACCAAGTACTCTTTGAAGGCAAGTTGTGTTTTGACCATGTTGATCCCATTTTCAAATTACTTTGGGTTTAAATTATTGCATGCTAGTTTAATTGGAAAATACTTTATTTAAATTCCGGAGAAATAGATAAATGCCAAATTGTTGAATGACACCTTGGTTAATTAAATATGTGCCATGACCCCTTGTCACCCTAGTTGAGGTTTAAATAGTTGGACATTATTAAATTGCCAACATGGGAATTTAGATCGTTGTAGTATATTGCTTAGACCTGCTACGTGCTCTTGACATGATTTTGGACAATCAAATGTTAATATTGACTTAATGATATATTGAACCTATTTTGGAAAGGTATCATGTGTTGTGTTGTTGATGGCACGTGGTGCATGGTAATCAACTGGGGTTTGATAAATAGTTTTCGACCGGGGCATGTGGCAAGAATGATCGGGTGGGCCAGTTGTAGCACCGGGAACGTTGTTTTGGTTCTTCGGGTAGTCTTGCCCTGTGTCGGGACCCCGAATTTGCAAATCCGGACCCTCTGTGTATTCAGCACTAGTCCAGGAACGCGCTAGTGCACACAGTCTTTAACATCGGTAAATATCACAATCATACCAATCGATACCATAAAAGTACTTTATTAAAGTAATAAAACTGGTTACTCGACCTTATGGCCAAGTTACAAATATATGCCTCGTAGGGCGAAACTTATTCAGAGAGAAACAATAGCAGCGGAAAATCAAATAAACTTCGTGGCGCCATCCAGTATACCACAGGCAACTGACTGGGCTCGCATCCCTAAGTAGTCGGGTCCTCTTGGAGTTCCTCCTCCAAAGCTGGCGTAATCTCCTCTTCAACTGGTATTGTGTTGAGGCAAGGGTGAGTACTTGGTACTCAGCAAGTCATGCACAGAATGCAAGCTAATATACTATATGCATGGCTTGGTACAAAGGAATAGCTCAAGGTATATTTGCGGTAAACAGCATTTGACAAGTAATATAAGTAGATTCGAAAGCAGTAAAAACAAGTAAAGCATAAATAACTTTGCAAGAAGTTTAAATAACATTTTTCCCCATCCTAAACCACATTTCCATCATCTTCTTTGTTAAACCAACCCAACTTTTCAAATCCAAGTTATTTTCAGAAAGTCTAACCCTTGACTGTAATTCCCGAGCATTGTCCAGTACCGTGGACTCGGCTATTCAAATAGATTCTACACTCTGCAGAGGTTATGCACTTTACCCACAAGATACAATCCACTCACCACGTCAGCCGTGAATCGCCATACAAGAGTATGCGAATGAGCGATCATAACAAAGCCTTTCGGAAGCCTCAAACAACACAGGTGGTCCTCTCCGGTACGTGCTCTACACCATCCCTTCCCTTAGCCAAGGCGAAGTATGGGACCAACACACCGTTAGATGGGTACCTGGCCACAGCCACGATACGCTCCCGTACAATCACACAAGCGGTGTAATCGACACCCTGAGGCTCCACAAGTGAGTCCTTAGCGACTTAGTCAACTAGGGCCGTCCCATTCCAGCCATGTGGTTGCAAGTATGACCCAGTTCAAAGGCTTGCAAGGTTAAGTCCTTAGAGTGACCAGGCAAGACTACCCGAAAAACCAAATCATCACTCCCAATGCCACAATGGCCCACCTGATTACTCTTGCCACATGCCCCTGGCCGAAATCGTTTATCAAACCCAGCTTGATTACCATGCACCACGTGCCATCAACATCACATGATACTTTTCCAAAACAGGTTCAATATATCATTAAGTCAATATTAGCATTGGATTATCCAAAATCATGTCATGAGCACGTAAGCAGGTCTAAGCGACATACTACAACGCGTTCTAAACCCATGTTGGCAATTTAATAATGTCCAACTAGTAAACCACAACTAGGGTGACAAGGGATCATGGCACATACTTAGATAATCAAGGTGTCATATAACAAATTGGTAGTTATCTAACCCCCATGTTTAAACAAAGTATCTTTCTAATTGAACTAGCATGCAATAGTTTAAATCAAAATAGATTTCGAAATAGGATCAATATGGTCAAAGCACAACTTGCCTTCAAAAGTACTTGCTCTTGGTCTTGAGTTGGATCCTGAGTCAACACTTCTCCTCGAATCCTTCCGGCACTTCAACGCTCTACTCGTAAAGCGTGCAAATAGCAAATACACAAATGAACACTATGCAAAAGATCCCAAAACTCCAAATAAAATCCATAAACAGAGAGAACATAATTTTCTGGATTTTTAGAAAGCTGGAATAAATCAAATTTGGAGTTAAAAGCATAAAAGTTATGATTATTTAAAGTTTAAATAATCAATTAAATAATATTTCAGAGAAAAACTTTAGTCCAAAAATTAAATAAAATTCATATTTAGGTAGATCTTAATTTTATACAAATTTAGAAATTTGAACCACTCAAATCGGAGTTGAAACGCAAAAAGTTATAAGCGTTTGAAGTTTGAATCTAAATTTGAATCAATATTTCGAATTAATAAATCATTTTCTTTTGGAAATTAATTATTGCGTCAGCATGGACACGTGGCAGCTCCTGATTGGCCTCTTGGCGTCGGTAAATCCATGGGCTCGGTCCACACTCGGCTTGGGTCCACCGTGGACTCGGTCCACGGCTCCACGTGAGGCCGACATGTGGGCCCACTCGGGTAGCGTCATTCTTGGCGTCGGCGAGGCTCGGCCACGGTGCCGGCAGTGGAGTCCCACCGATGACGTCATGGGTGACGTCCGCGATCGCTCGCCGACACGCGGGCCCGGCGTGTCGGTGACCACCTGCCAGCTGCGTGTGCGCGACAGTTCGGCTTCCTGGGCGCGTGGCACAATCGTGGCCGTTGGTTTGAAATCCGACCGGTGGGATTGAGTTTGGCCTCATGTGCTTGGGGCGCCGCGTGGTGATCGTGGGCCGTTGGATCTAGATCCAACGGTTGGGATTAGATCTAGGATTTTCAACGGGAAACTCACCGAAGTGGCGTGGCACGATCTGGGCGCTGGATCTTGATCGGACGGTTGGTGGAGCTTCGGGAGTCGGCGATGGCTTCACGGCGGAGTTGCGGTGCCGTGGCCGAGGCAGCGACCACCCAAGCAGCGGTTGGGGCGTGCTCGGCGAGATGGAGGGTGTCTTGGTGCGCCGACTTCGGGTTTCGAATGGGGTCAATGGCGGCGGAGGGGCCGGACGGCCGGCGAGGCGAGGCAAGGACCGTGGTGGCGCTTCACGCAACTACGGCGAGCGATTCGGCGAACCTCGGCGGCTAGAGCTTTCGGCGGGTTAGGGCAAGAAGTCGCAGAGTCAGCGGTCCTCGAAGTGCGATCAGGGCATTAAATAGCCTCGGGAGGCGTGCTCGGCGGAGCCCTAATCGATCACGCAAGCGCACTCGGCGGCGAGTCCGGCTCGATTCTGAAGACGACGAAATCGTGGCCGTCCACGTGTCGCGATCAGCGGCCCGCGATCGCACGCGGCGATCGGGTCCGGTCGAACACGCGGCTTCGATCGGGTCGGCGGATCTCGGCCGTTGGATCTTGATCCAACGGTTGGGATCGATTAGGGTTAGGAGTGGGTTCGGTCGAGTCAAGTGGCTCTGTCCGGACTCGAGTCCGACTTCGGCCGGATGAACGATGCTTGACCCGAGTTGGATTTTCCAGCGATTTAATATTTAAAATAATTCCCGATAATTCATTTAATTCATTAAAAATAGCAAATGACTCGAAAAATTCCAGAAAAATTCTGGAAAATATTTTGGATTATTTTGGACTCAAATAAAATATTTCCAACAAAAATTTATTTGCAAAATTAAATTCTTCAATTATTTCAAAATGGAATAAATTCAAATAAATTCCAAATAAATCCAAATAAATTCCAAAAATTCACCAAAGTGCCAAATCACACATGATTTTAAGAAAAGCAAAATTTTGGGATGTTACAAACCTCCCTTAATAGAATCTCGTCCACAGAGATTCGTGGCTCACTAAAGAAATAGGTTTGGAAATTCTTTCTTCAAATCCTCTTCGCGCTCCCAAGTCGCTTCACTTTCTTCATGGTTGCTCCATCGAACTCTGAGAATCGGGTTGACTTGTTTCTAGTTTCTAGATCCATTGTGTCTAGAATCCTCACAGGTGCTCCTTATAAGTCAAATCCTCTTGCAACTCAATTGACTCTAGCGGTGCCTGTTCTCGGGAACTCTGAGACACTTCTTCAATCGGGACACATGGAACACGTCATGCACTCCTCGCTAACGATCGTGGCAACTCGGTGATAGGCAACTTCACCCTGCGACTCAAAATCTTAAATGGTCCAACATAGCAGGGTGCGAGTTTCCCTTTGGCATGGAACCTCTTAACTCCCGAGAGGCGTAACTCGAGGTATACAAAGTCTTCTCGTTCAAAACTCAAATCTCGGCGACGATTGTCGGCATAACTCTTCATCGAGATTGGGCTATCTTCAACCTTTCCCTAATCATAGCGATCTGCTCCTCAGCCTCTTGAAGAATATCAGGCCCAAAGACACGGCGCTCGCCGGTCTCATTCCAATTCAATGGTGTCCGACAGGGTCGACCATACAAAGGCCTCAAAAGGTGACATCTCAGTAAACTAGCCTCGATAACTATTGTTGTAACTAAACTCGGCATACGGCAAACTTTTATCCCAAGAGGTAGCATAAGCCAATGCACAAGCTCTCAACATATCTTCTAGAATCTGGTTGACTCTTTCGGTCTGTCCATCCGTCTGTGGATGATAAGCTGTACTGAAGTTTAAACGGGTTCCCATGGCTTCATGCAACTTATTCCAGAACCTTGAGGTAAATTGGGTACCTCTGTCCGATACAATCCTCTTTGGCACTCCGTGCAAACAAACAATCCTGATCATGTACAACTCTGCTAACTTATCTCGAGTAAATGGTCTTCACGAGGATAAAATGGGCTACTTTAGTCAAGCGATCCACTATAACCCATATGGAGTCATAACCTCCTTGAGTCTTGACAACCGGTAATGAAATCCATTCCGATTTCCTCCCACTTCCACTCGTATTTTCAGCGGTTGTAGCAATCCTGCTGGTCTCGATGCATTGCCTTGACTCTCTGGCATACGTCGCACAATGCAACATGCTCGGCAACTTCACGTTTCATACTCGCCACGAGAATCTCTCCTTGAGATCCTGATACATCTTGGCGCTTCGGGATGAATCGAGTACTTAGAGTCATGGGCTTCTTCCGAATCGCTTGCTTTAACTCCTTTTTGTTAGGCACACAAATGCGATCCTTCATCCATAACGTGCCTTGCTCGTCTAGCTTGAAATCCTTTGCCTTGCCTTCCTCCATTTTGGACTTAATCCTCACGGATCTTGTCATCATCCTTCTGTCCTTCTCGGATCTGGTCCTCTAAAGTAGGCTTTACTTCCAAGGCGGCCAAGAATCCGCTAGGTACAACCTCAATCTTCATTTTAAAATCCTCACATAACTCATCACGACTTGTGGCTAGCAACGTACTCACGGTATGGCTTTTCCGACTCGGTGCATCGGCTACTACATTGGCCTTCCCGGATGGTAATGAATTCCAACATTATAGTCCTTGATCAATTCTAGCCATCTCCTTTGCCTCATATTCAGATCCGATCGGGTGAATATGTACTTAAGGCTCTTATGATCCGTGATATACTTCACATCTGTTTCCAATCGAGATAGTGACGCCATATCTTCAAAGCATGCACTACGGCTAACTCTAGGTCATGTGTCGGATAATTTTCCTCATGCGGCCTCGGCTGCCTTGATGCATAAGCGGCGACCTTTCCATTCTCGTGACAAGACACATCCAAGTCCTTGGCGCGATCGTCACAATAAATATCGAAGCTTTGAGCAACATCCGTAGAACTAACACCGGTCTTGATGTCAATCGCTTCTTCACTCTGAAATCCTTCCTCACATTCTGGCGTCCATGCAACCTTCTTTTCCTTCTTCAAAGCAATTGCGTAAGAGGTTTCGCAATTGTCGAAAAGCCTTCGATGAAACGGCGGTAATATCCTCGCCATTCCAAGGAAACTCCGAATCTGGTCACCGTCTTTGGTTGTTCCCAATGTAACACCGCTTCTACTTTGCTTGGATCCACGGCGACTCCTTCTGCGGTCATTACATGTCCAAGAAACTCCACTTTGTCCTTCCAAAAGTCACACTTGCTGAACTTGGCGAAAAGTTGCTGTTCCCTCAGCTTTTCCAAAACTCGCCTTAAAGTGTTCGGCATGTTCATCCTCTGTCTTGGAGTAGACTAGGATATCGTCTATGAACACGACGACAAACTTGTCCAAATATTCCATGAACACCTTATTCATCATATTCATGAAATAAGGCGCATTGGTCACCCAAAGGACATAATCAGTAAACTCGTAATGTCCATATCTTGGCGAGAATGCGATCTTCTAATATCTTCTGATCGGATCTTTAACTGATGATATCCCGATCTCAGATCAATCTTGGAGAAAACTCCGGCTCCTCTTAACTGATCAAACAAATCATCAATCCTGGGTAGCGGATACTTATTCTTCACGGTGACTTCATTGAGTGCACGGTAGTCAATGCACATCCTGAAACTCCCGTCCTTCTTCTTGACAAACAAAACTGGTGCTCCCCACGGCGACGAACTTGGTCTGATAAATCCTTTCTCCATTAACTCTTCTAGCTGTTTCTTCATCTCTACCAACTCCTCGGTAGACATCCGATAGGGTCTCTTTGCTATCGGTGCTTGTGCAGTACAAGCTCTATCACAAACTCTATGTCCCCTGTCTCGCGGCATACCAGGTAGATCTTCGGGAAAAACATCAGGTACTCATTCACTCTTGGGACATCCTCTATGCTGATTGCCTTGGTACTGCTTGTAACCATCAACTGTCCATCTCTAACTGCAGTGGCTTGAAATTCCACTTTCTTCCCACACGGGCTCTCAACCGAGATAGTCCTTCGTCCACAATCCAATACAGCCTTGTGCTTGGATAACCAATCCATTCCCAATATAACATCTAAGGTCTGGTCTCCAAAATTATAAGGTTTGCTAGGAACTCTATTCCATCTATTAGTATTCTCACCCGGAACATCCTACTTCCGCTCGGAGTTCGGAACCAGGGTTTGAACTAAAAGCATGCACTTAAGTCTTGCAATCCTTAAATCATTTCGAGTAGCAAAGCCTTGCGAAACAAACGAATGCGAAGCTCCGTGAGTCAAACAAAGCTGCTGCGAGTCGAAGTTAACAAGTAACTTACCCAAGATCTGACGTCCGTAGCATTTTGCAATGCATCCGCGGTGACATGGTTGACTCGGCCTCTCACCTGATGCAGGGTGTGGCTCTGGTGCTTTGGCGTCCTAGCTGGGTGGTTCCTAGATTGAAGCGAATCGGGTCGCTCTGCTGTCTTCTTCGGACAAGCTGTTGGCAAAGTGTCTGGCTCGTTGCGCTTGTAGCAGCGTCTCACTTATTCCTGCCTTTATTTGCACGGGGTAGCGTTTCTAGCGGGGCTGGGGTTTGGTAGTTCTGATCGATGTGTCTTGGTGCTTTGGGAGGGTGTCCTTGTTGCATTACGTGGTTGGAATCAAGAATTGATTTGGTGCAACTCTCAAGCGCCCTATGCGTTCCTCGACGTGATCCTTGCTGTTGCATCCTGCGCTTCTGTTCTCATCCAGTTCCTTGCGCTTGTCCTCAAGAATAAGCGCCTTATTCACCAACTCTTGGAAATCTGAAAGGTGTGGGTGATCAACCCTACTTGCAATCCTGAGTTAAGTCCCTTCATAAAAGCGAGACTGCCTGGATTTATCTGTCGCTACATCCTCAGTGCGTAGCGTGCTAGCTGTGTGAACTTGTTCGTAGTCGGCCACCGGTTGATTACCTTGCTTGATTGCTCTGAACTCCTCCTTCTTAAGGTCCATAATTCCTTCAGGCACGTGATCTTTGTCGGAATGCAGCCGTGAACTCTTCCCAAGTGATATCTTGAGGGTCCTCTGCGTGTACGAAGTTCTCCCACCATTCGGGTTGTTCCTTCCAACTGATGAGAAGCGTAAAGTACCTTCTCATTTCCTATGCATTGGGCTATGTGTAGCTTCCTCTCAATTGATCTTAACCAATCGTCGGCCTCCAACGGATTGGCATTCCCAGAGGAAGTGGGTGGGTGAGTCCTCATGAACTCTGACAGCCTTGTATTCTGGCGTGGTCCCTGATTAACTTGATTAGCAGTGGCCTGAGCAGTGACGTGCTGCATTTGTTGCATCATAGCATGCATCAACTGGGTCTGAGCAGCAAGAAATGCTCCAAAATTCTGCACATCCAGTGGCGGTGCTGGTGCTCCATCATTGGGGTTTTCTGCTGGGCGAGATCCACCCCCATTGCTTCCAAAGTTTCCACGGGTGGTTACCATCTGTCGATTTGCTCTAGGTTTAGAGATGAGAGGGAAACGAGAATAGACAAGTAATATGGAACTTATGCGGGCGAAAAAGGTGTAGCCTTAAGGTCCAACTTTATTATTAGTAACTTGGTATGGCTGCTTACAATGCCTAAGGGCCTTGCAACACATACTGCACACTCAGCAAACAAAGCAAATCCAAATCGAACTAACTCTGGAATCTATCGCCTAAAGGGTGACTCTTTATTCTATGACTCGACTCGGCGAAGGAGTCTCACTATAGAACCTATGTTCACTTATCAAGAAAACCTCCATCTGTCACAAGAGTGCTTTACGTAAGAACTCAGAATTTTTTAAATTGTGACAAGGTAAGGGGAAATTTCAGCAAGAGACAAGAAAAGAGAGAAGGGGATAAGTCGAGATGTCATTTCTTGTCTTCACAAATTTTTAGCTTTTAGAAAATAGGTTTTATCCTCACTACGACCATTCTAGCTTAGGGTTGAGCCTACAGTCAAGTATGGCTCGATACCACCTCTGTCGGGACCCGAATTTGCAAATCCGGACCCTCAGTGTATTCAGCACTAGTCCAGAACGCGCTAGTGCACACGATCTTTAACATCGGTAAATATCACAATCATACCAATCGATACCATAAAAGTACTTTATTAAAGTAATAAAGCCAGTTACTCGACCTTATGGCCAAGTTACAAATATATGCCTCGTAGGGCGAAACTTATTCAGAGAGAAACAATAGCAGCGGAAAATCAAATAAACTTAGTGGCGCCATCCAAAGATACCACAGGCAATGGACCGGCTCGCATCCCTAAGTAGTCGGGTCCTCTTGGAGTTCCTCCTCCAAAGTGGCGTAATCTCCTCTTCAACTGGTATTGTGTTGAGGCAAGGGTGAGTACTTGGTACTCGACAAGTCATGCACGTAATGCAAGCTAATATACTATATGCATGGCTTGGTACAAAGGAATAGCTCAAGGTATATTTCTATGTAAACAGCATTTGACAAGTAATATAAGTAGATTCGAAAGCAGTAAAAACAAGTAAAGCATAAATAACTTTGCAAGAAGTTTAAATAACATTTTTCCCCATCCTAAACCACATTTCCATCATCTTCTTTGTTAAACCAACCCAACTTTTCAAATCCAAGTTATTTTCAGAAAGTCTAACCCTTGACTGTAATTCCCGAGCATTGTCCAGTACCGTGGACTCGGCTATTCAAATAGATTCTACACTCTGCAGAGGTTATGCACTTTACCCACAAGATACAATCCACTCACCACGTCAGCCGTGAATCGCCATACAAGAGTATGCGAATGAGCGATCATAACAAAGCCTTTCGGAAGCCTCAAACAACACAGGTGGTCCTCTCCGGTACGTGCTCTACACCATCCCTTCCCTTAGCCAAGGCGAAGTATGGGACCAACACACCGTTAGATGGGTACCTGGCCACAGCCACGATACGCTCCCCCGTACAATCACACAAACGGTGTAACTGACACCCTGAGGCTCCACAAGTGAGTCCTTAGCGACTTAGTCAACTAGGGCCGTCCCATTCCAGCCATGTGGTTGCAAGTATGACCCAGTTCAAAGGCTTGCAAGGTTAAGTCCTTAGAGTGACCAGGGCAAGACTACCCGAAAAACCAAATCATCACTCCCAATGCCACAACTGGCCCAACTGATTACTCTTGCCACATGCCCCGGTCGAAAACTGTTTATCAAACCCCAGTTGATTACCATGCACCACGTGCCATCAACATCACATGATACTTTTCCAAAACAGGTTCAATATATCATTAAGTCAATATTAGCATTGGATTATCCAAAATCATGTCATGAGCACGTAGCAGGTCTAAGCAGCATACTACAACGTTCTAAACCCATGTTGGCAATTTAATAATGTCCAACTAGTAAACCACAACTAGGGTGACAAGGGATCATGGCACATACTTAGATAATCAAGGTGTCATATAACAAATTGGTAGTTATCTAACCCCCATGTTTAAACAAAGTATCTTTCTAATTGAACTAGCATGCAATAGTTTAAATCAAAATAGATTTCGAAATAGGATCAATATGGTCAAAGCACAACTTGCCTTCAAAAAGTACTTGCTCTTGGTCTTGAGTTGGATCCTGAGTCAACACTTCTCCCTCGAATCCTTAGGCACTTCAACGTCTACTCGTAGCGTGCAAATAGCAAATACACAAATGAACACTATGCAAAAGATCCCAAAACTCCAAATAAAATCCATAAACAGAGAGAACATAATTTTCTGGATTTTTAGAAACTGGAATAAATCAAATTTGGAGTTAAAACGCAAAAGTTATGATTATTTAAAGTTTAAATAATCAATTAAATAATATTTCAGAGAAAAACTTTAGTCCAAAAATTAAATAAAATTCATATTTAGGTAGATCTTAATTTTATACAAATTTAGAAATTTGAACCACTCAAATCGGAGTTGAAACGCATAAAAGTTATAAGCGTTTGAAGTTTGAATCTAAATTTGAATCAATATTTCGAATTAATAAATCATTTTCTTTTCGGAAATTAATTATTGCGTCAGCATGGACACGTGGCAGCTCCTGATTGGCCTGCTGACGTCAGCCGGTCCATGGGCTCGGTCCACACTCGGCTTGGGTCCACCGTGGACTTGGTCCACGGCTCCACGCGACTGACAAGTGGGACCCACTCGGGTGACGTCATTGCTGACGTCAGCGGGGCTCAGCCCACGGTGCTGACAGGTGGGACCCACTGATGACGTCATTGCTGACGTCCACGATCGTCGGCCGACACGCGGGCCCAGCGTGTCGGTGATCACGCTGCCAGCGTGGGCGCGACAGTTCGGCTTCCTGGACGCGTGGCACAATCGGGGCCGTTGGTTTGAAATCCGACGGCTGGGATTGAGTTTGGCCTCATGTGCTTGGGGCGCGACGTGATCGATCGTGGGCGTTGGATCTAGATCCAACGGTTGGGATTAGATCTAGGATTTTCAACGGGAAACTCACCGAAGTGGCGTGGCACGATCTGGGCCTTTGGATCTTGATCGGACGGTTGAGTGGAGCTTCGGTCGGCGATGGCTTCACGGCGGAGTTGCGGCTGCCGTGGCTGAGGCAGCGACCACCCAAACGGCGGTTGGGGCGTGCTCGGCGAGATGGAGGGTGTCTTCGGTGCGCCGACTTGGGGTTTGAATCTGGGGTCAATGGCGGCGGAGGGCCGACGGCCGGCGAGGCGAGGCAAGGACCGTGGTGGCGCTTCACGCAACTACGCGAGCGATTCCGCGAACCTCACGGCTAGAGCTCGGCGGGTTAGGGCAAGAAGTGCGCGGGGTCACGGCGGTCCTCGGTGCGATCCGGGCATTAAATAGCCCCGGAGGCGTGCTCGGCGGAGCCCTAATCGATCCTGGCCCGGCGCACTTTCGGCGAGTCCGGCTTCGATTCTGGGAAGACGACGAAATCGTGGCCGTCCACGTGTCGCGATCAACGGCCACGATCGCCGCGGCGCGATCGGGTCCGGTCGAACACGGCTTTCGGTCGAAGTCGGGCGGATCTCGGCCGTTGGATCTTGATCCAACGGTTGGGATCGATTAGGGTTAGGAGTGGGTTCGGTCGAGTCAAGCGGCTCGGTCGGACTCGAGTCCGACTTCGGTCGGATGAAACGATACTTGACCCGAGTTGGATTTTCCAGCGATTTAATATTTAAAATAATTCCCAGTAATTCATTTAATTCATTAAAAATAGCAAATGACTCAGAAAAATTCCAGAAAAATTCTGGAAAATATTTTGGATTATTTTGGACTCAAATAAAATATTTCCAACAAAAATTTATTTGCAAAATTAAATTCTTCAATTATTTCAAAATGGAATAAATTCAAATAAATTCCAAATAAATCCAAATAAATTCCAGAAAATTCCAAAAATTCACCAAAGTGCCAAATCACACATGATTTTAAGAAAAGCAAAATTTTGGGATGTTACACCCTGGTCACCCTAAGGACTTAACCTTGCAAGCCTTTGAACTGAGTCAAACGTGCAACCACATGTTCGTAATGGGACGGACCTAGTTGAATAAGTTGCTAATAACGTACCTGTGGGACCTTAGGATGTCAACTACACCCTTTGTGTAGTTGTACGGGGGAGCGTACCGGGGCTGCGGCCAGGTACCCATCTAACAGTGGATTGGCCTAATTAAACTTCGCCTTCGCTAAGGGAAGGGTTAGTGTGCAACACCGGAGAGGACCACTTGTGCTGTTAGGAGTTTCTGAAAGACTGTTACGGACACTCACCTTTGTGGTGTTTGACTGTATCTTGTGGGTAAAGTGCATAACCTCTGCAGAGTGTAAAATCTATTCGAATAGCCGTGTCCGCGGTATTGGACATCGCTCGGGAATTACAGTCAAGGGTTAGACTTTCTTGAAAATGACTTGGACTTGAAAGGTTGGGTTTGGTTATTAATGATGTTGATGGAAATGTGGATTAGGAGTGGAGAAGATGTTTATTTAACTCCTGGAAAAGTTATTGATGTTATACTCGTTTCTACTGCTTTCGAATCTACTTATGATACTTGTTAAATGCTGTTTACTGCAAATATACCTTGAGCTATTCCTTTGTATTAAGCCATGCATGTAGTATATTAGCTTGCATTCTGTGCATGACTTGCTGAGTACCAAGTACTCACCCTTGCCGCAATACAACACCAGTTGAAGAAGAGTCTACACCAGCTTTGGAGGAGGAGCTCCAAGAGGAACCGTCTAACTAGGGAGCGAGCCCAGTCAGTTGCCTGTGGTATACTGGATGGCGCCACGATGTTATCTTACTTTTTCCGCTGCTATTATTTCTCTTTTATTAAGTTTCGCCCTGCGAGGCGTATATTTGTAACTTGACCTTAAGGTCAAGCAACCAGTTTGATTATCTAATTAAAGTACTTTATTAGTATCGAGTGGTATGATTGTGATATTTACCAATGCTGAGACTGTGTGCACTAGCGCGTTCCTGGACTAGTGCTGAATACACAGAGGGTCCGGATTTGCATATTCGGGTCCCGACAGAGGTGGTATCAGAGCCATACTGACTGTAGGCTCACCCATAGTTAGATTGGTCGTAGTGAGGATAAAACCTATTTTCTAAAGATAAAATTCGTCAAGATAATGAATGAATTCTCGACTTACCCCTTTTCTTCCTTGGTCATACCCTTGCTGAGTTCTTCTCATCTTCCACATTGATTTTAAAATGTTGTGTTCTTACGCGAGCGTCTTTTGGCAGATGATGATGAAGAACAACTACGCCGAGCGTGAGGGAGGCTATGCCGCCGAGTTGTGGCGTATGCTTTAGTTTCTTGGAGGTTCTGAGAGGCCGCTCTACCGAGGGACTACACTCGTGCAGGCAGGAATGGTCATAGGATGGGACGTCTGGATCATGGTTGTCGGGACCCCGAATTTGCAAATCCGGACCCTCTGTGTATTCAGCACTAGTCCAGGAACGCGCTAGTGCACACAGTCTTAACATTGGTAAATATCACAATCATACCATTCGATATTATCAAAGTACTTTATTTAAATAACCAAAGTGGTTACTCGACCCTATGGCCAAGTCACAAAATGTATGCCTTGCAAGGCGAAACTTATTCAGAGAAAAATAATAATAGCAGCGGAAAAACAACGAAGGCAACATCGTGGCGCCATCCAAAGATACCACAGTAACTGACCGGGCTCGCATCCCTAAGTAGACGGATCCTCTTGGAATTCCTCCTCCGAAGTGGCGTAGTCTCCTCTTCAACTGGTGTTGTGTTGAGGCAAGGGTGAGTACTTGGTACTCAAAGAAGTCATGCATGTAATGCAAGCTAATATACTATATGCATGGCTTGGTACAAAGGAATAGCTCAAGGTTTATTTGCAAGAAACAAGATTTGAAAAGTAATATAAGTAGATTCGAAAGCAGTAGAAATAAGTAAAGCAAAAATAACTTTTCAAGAAGTTTTAATAAACATTTTCCCCATCCTAAACCACATTTCCATCATCTTCATTATTAAACCAACCCAACTTTCAAACCAAAGTTATTTTTGAGAAAATCTAACCCTTGATCAGTAATCCCCGGCGATGTCCAATACCGCGGACACGGCTATTCGAATAGATTCTAAACTCTGCAGAGGTTATGCACTTTACCCACAAGATACAATCAAACACCACAAAGGCGAAGTTCCTCAGTAACAAAGCCTTTCTAAGCCTCAAACAACACAGGTGGTCCTCTCCGGTTTGTGCTCTACACCATCCCTTCCCTTAGCCAAGGCGAAGTATGGGACCAACACACCGTTAGATGGGTATCTGGCCACAGCCACGATACGCTCCCCCGTACAATCACACAAACGGTGTAATTGACACCCTGAGGCTCCACAAGTGAGTCCTTAGCGACTTAGTCAACTAGGGCCGTCCCATTCCAGCCATGTGGTTGCAAGTATGACCCAGTTCAAAGGCTTGCAAGGTTAAGTCCTTAGGGTGACCAGGGCAAGACTACCCGAAGAACCAAATCAACATCCCCAGTGCCACACTGGCCCACCTGATCATTCTTGCCACATGCCCCGATCGAAAACTATTTATCAAAACCCCAGTTGATTACCAAGCACCACGTGCTATCAACATCACATGATACTTTTCCAAAACAGGTTCGATATATCATTAAGTCAATATTAACATTTGATTATCCAAAATCATGTCATGAGCACGTAGCAGGTCTAAGCAGTATACTACAACGATCTAAACCCATGTTGGCAATTTAATAATGTCCAACTAGTAATCCACAACTAGGGTGACAAAGGGTCATGGCACATACTTAAGTAATCAAGGTGTCATATAGCAAATTGGTATTTATCTAACCCCCAGGTTTAAACAAAGTATTTTTCTAATTGAACTAGCATGCAATAGTTTAAATCAAAATAGATTTCGAAATAGGATCAACATGGTCAAAGCACAACTTGCCTTCAAAAAGTACTTGTTCTTGGTCTTGAGTTGGATCCTGAGTCAATAATTCTCCTTCGAATCCTTCCGGCACTTCAACGTCTACTCGTAAAGCGTGCAAATAGCAAAACACAAATAAACAATAGGCAAAAACATCCCAAAACTCCAAATAAAAACCATAAACAAAGAGAACATAATTTTCTGGATTTTTAGGAACTGGAATCGTTCAAATCGGAGTTAAAACGCAAAAGTTATGATTTATTAAAGTTTAAATAAATTATTTAAATAATTTTACAGAGAAAAACTTTAGTCCAAAAATTAAATAAAATTCATATTTAGGTAGATCTTAATTTTATACAAATTTAGAAATTTGAATCACTCAAATCGGAGTTGAAACGCAAAAGTTATAAGCGTTTGAAGTTTGAAACAAAATCAAATCATTATTTCGAATTAATAAATCATTTTCTTTTCGAAATTAATTATTGCGTCGGCATGGACACGTGGCAGCCTCGATTGGTTGGCTGGCGTCACCGGTCCATGGGCTTGGTCCACGCTCGGCTTGGGTCCACTGTGGACTCGGTCCACGACTCACGTGTCGCCGACATGTGGGCCCACTCGGGTGACGTCATCGCCGACGTCGGCGGGGGCTCGACCACGGTCTTTGGCAAGTGGGACCATAGCGTCATGGGTGGCGTCGGCGCTTAGCTGGGTCGGCGGCCCGACATGCGGGCCCTCGACACGCGGGCCCGCGTGTCGGCGTCCTACACGCCAGCGTCGCGTGGGCCCGGCCGACCGCGTCGGTCCAACTTCCCGACACGTGGCGCAATCCCGACCGCTGATTTGAAATTCAGCGGTCGCGATTAGATCCAGGGTTAACGCGTTGAATCTACTCGATGATCGTGGGCGTTCGATCTAGATCGGACGGTCGAGATCTAATCCTATAATAACACTACTACAAAGACGTGGCGATCGTGGGCCGTTGGATCTTGATCCAACGGTTCAGATCTAATCGGGTTTCTAGGGTTTGGGGGAGAACGTGGGCTCACCGTGACTGTCGGATCTTGATCGGACGGCTGAGAACCTTCGCGGGTGACGATGGCGTCGTGGCGGGGCTTGGTGCACCGGAGACGGGGACGACGACCAAGGGCACGGCGCTACGAGGCCTCTCCGGCGAGATGAGTCCTCCTTTCGAGTGCGTCTCGTCGCGGGGATCCCGGATCTGGGCTCCTTCTCGGCTGGAGACGACGGACGACGGCGGAAAACGGCGCAAACCATGGCGCAATGCGAGTTCCAACTCCGGCGAACTCGTACGGGCAAACGGCGACGGCTCAGGCGAGATGGCTCGGGGGAACGGGTGCGCAAGGATGAGGGCAACCTCGGGGGACGTCTCACGCTTTAAATACGGCCTCGACGTGCGTGCAAATCGGAACCCTAGCCGTGTCCTGCTCGGTCACGGCGGAGCTCTCCGGCTCGGAGTCGGACTCGAGTCCGACTCGGGTTCCGACTCGGTCGGATGAACAGTACTCGACCCGAGTTGGATTTCCAGCGATTTAATATTTAAAATAATTCCCAGTAATTCATTTAATTCATTAAAAATAGCAAATGACTCAGAAAAATTCTGGAAAATATTTTGGATCATTTTGGACTCAAATAAAATATTTCCAACAAAATTTTATTTGCAAAATTAAATTCTTTAATTATTTCAAAATGGAATAAATTCAAATAAATTCCAAATAAATCCAAATAAATTCCAGAAAATTCCAAAAATTCACCAAAGTGCCAAATCACACATGAATTTAAGAGAAGCAAAATTTTGGGGTGTTACAAACCTCCCCTTAATAGAATCTCGTCCCGAGATTCAGTGGCTTACTAAAGGAATAGGTTTGGAAACTCTTTCTTCAAATCCTCTTCACGCTCCCAAGTCGCCGCTTTCTTCATGGTTGCTCCTTTGAACTCTACAGAAGCGGGTTGACTTGTTTCTAGTTTCTCGATCCATAGTGTCCAAAATCCTCACGGGATGCTCCTTGTAAGTCGATCTTCTTGCGGCTCGATTGACTCCAAGGGCGTTTGCTCCTCGGCACTCGAAGACACTTCTTTAGGTAGGACACGTGGAACACGTCATGCACTCTGATAACGATTGTGGCAACTCCGGTGATAAGCAACCGCCTCTGCGACTCAAAATCTTAAATGGTCCAACATAACGGGGTGCGAGTTTCCCTTTGGCATGGAACCTCTTAACTCCCCTGAGAGGCGTAACTCTGAGGTATACAAAGTCTTCTGGTTCAAAACTCAAGTCTCGGCGACGATTGTCAGCATAACTCTTTTGTCGTGATTGGGCTATCTTCAACCTTTCCCTAATCATGGCGATCTGTTCTTCAGCCTCTTGAAGAATATCAGGCCCAAAGACACGGCGCCACGGCCTCATTCCAATTCAATGGCGTCAGGCGAGGTCGACCATCTGATGCCTCAAAAGGTGACATCGTAAACTAGCCTGATAACTATTGTTGTAATCGAACTCGGCATACGGTAAACTCTTATCCCAAGAAGTAGCATAAGCTAATGCACAAGCTCTCAACATATCCTCCAGAATCTGGTTGACTCTTTCTGCCATTCGTCTGTCTGTGGATGATAAGGCATCTGAAGTTCAAACGGGTTCCCATGGCTTCATGCAACTTATTCCGTAACCTTGAGGTAAATTGGGTACCTCTCGTCTGATACAATCCTCTTTGGCACTCCGTGCAAGCAGACAATCCTGATCATGTATAATTCTGCTAATTTATCTCCGAGTAAGTGGTCTTCACGGGATAAAATGGCCTACTTTAGTCAAGCGATCCACTATAACCCACATGGAGTCATAACCTCCTTGAGTCTTTGGCAAACCGGTAATGAAATCCATTCGATTTCCTCCCACTTCCACTCAGGTACTTTCAGCGGTTGTAGCAATCCTGCTGGTCTCACGATGCATTGCCTTGACTCTCCGGCATACGTCGCACAATGCAACATGCTCGGCAACTTCACGTTTCATACTCGGCCACCGAATCTCTCCTTGAGATCCTGATACATCTTGGCGCTTCAGGATGAATTGAGTACTTAGAGTCATGGGCTTCTTCCGTAATCAGTTGCTTTAACTCCTTTTTGTTAGGCACACAAATGCGATCCTTCATCCACAACGTGCCTTGCTCATCCAACTTGAAGTCCTCTCGCCTTGCCTTCCTCCTTGATGGACTTAATCCTGCGGATCTTGTCATCATCCTTCATCCTTCTCGGATCTGATCCTCTAGGGTAGGCTTTACTTCTAATGCGGCCAAGAATCCCCTAGGTACTACCTCAATCTTCATTTTCTGAAAATCCTCACATAACTCATCGACTTGTGGCTAGCAACGCGTACTCACGGTATGGCTTTTCCGACTCGGGGCATCGGCTACTACGTTGGCCTTCCCGGGTGGTAATGGATCCCAACATTATAGTCTTTGATCAACTCTAACCATCTCCTCTCGCCTCATATTCAGATCCGATCGGGTGAATATGTACTTAAGGCTCTTATGATCCGTATATACTTCACATCTGCTTTCCGATCGATAGTGACGCCATATCTTCAAGGCATGCACTACGGCACTAACTCTAGGTCATGTGTCGGATAATTTTCCTCATGCGGCCTCAAGCGCCTTGATGCATAAGCGGCGACCTTTCCATTCTCGCATCGGACACATCCAAGTCCTTGGCGCGATGCGTCACAATAAATATCGAAGCTTTGAGCAACATCCGTAGAACTAACACCGGTCTTGGCGTCAATCGCTTCTTCAGCTCCTGAAATCCTTTCTCACATTCTCGCGCGTCCATGCAAACTTCTTTTCCTTCTTCAAATAGCTGCGTAAGAGGTTTCGCAATTGTCGAAAGCCTTCGATGAAACGGGCGGTAGTATCCTGCCATTCCAAGGAAACTCCGAATCTGGGTCACGATCTTGGTGCTCCCAATGTAACACAGCCTTCTACTTTGCTTGGATCTACTGGCGACTCCTTCATGCGGTCATTACATGTCCAAGAAACTCCACCTTGTCCTTCCAAAAATCACACTTGCTGAACTTGGCGAAAAGTTGCCGTTCCTCGGCTTTTCCAAAACTCGCCTTAAGTGTTCGGCATGTTCATCCTCTGTCTTGGAGTAGATTAGGATATCGTCTATGAACACGACGACAAACTTGTCCAAATATTCCATGAACACCTTATTCATCATATTCATGAAATAAGTCGGCGCATTAAATCGGCCCAAAGGACATAATCAGTAAACTCGTAATGTCCATATCTTGACGAGAATGCGCTTTCTAATATCTTCTCGATCGGATCTTCAATCGATGGTATCCCGATCTCGAGATCAATCTTGGAGAAAACTCCGGCTCCTCTCAACCGATCAAACAAATCATCAATCCTGGTAGCGGATACTTATTCTTCACGGTGACTTCATTGGAGTGCCACGGTAGTCAATGCACATCCTGAAACTCCCGCCCTTCTTCTTGACAAACAAAATCGGTGCTCCCCACGGCGACGAACTCGGCCTCGATAAATCCTTTCTCCATTAACTCTTCTAGCTGTTTCTTCATTTCTACCAACTCCTCGGTGGACATCCGATAGGGTCTCTTTGCTATCGGTCTTGTGCAGTACAAGCTCTATCACAAACTCTATGTCCTCGTCTGGCGGCATACTGTAGATCTTCGGGAAAAACATCGGGTACTCATTCACTACTGAGACATCCTCTATGCCGATTGCCTTGGCACTGTTAACCATCAACTGTCCATCTCTAATGCAGTGGCTTGAAATTCCACTTTCTTCCCACACGGGCTCTCAATCGAGATAGTCCTCCGTCCACAATCCAATACGGCCTTGTGCTTGGATAACCAATCCATTCCCAATATGACGTCTAAGGTCCGGGTCTCCAAAATTATAAGGTTTGCTAGGAACTCTATTCCATCTATTAGTATTCTCACCGAACATCCTACTTTCGTTCGGAGTTCTGAACTGTGGGTTTGAACCAAAAGCATGCACTTAAGTCTTGCAATCCTCAAATCGTTTCTAGTAGCAAAGCCTTGCGAAACAAACGAATGCTAAGCTCGAGTCAAACAAAACCGTTGCAGGTCTTGAAGTTAACAAGTAACTTACCCAAAGACGACGTCAGTAGCATTCTCGCAGTTGCATCTGCGGTGACATGGTTGACTCGGCCTCTCACCACGGCCTGATGCAGGGTGTGGCTCACTGATCTTTGGCGTCCTAGCTGGGTGGTTCCTAGATTGAAGCGAATCGGGTCACTCCTGCTGTCTTCTTTGGACAATCATGGCAAAGTGTCTGGCTCGTTGCGCTTGTAGCAGGCGTCTCACCGTTCCTTCTTGTTGCACAGGGTAGCGTTTCTAGCGAAGGGTGGGTGCAGTAGTTCGATTGGCAGGTCTTGGTGCTTTGAGGATGGTGTCCTTGTTGCATTCTCGTGGTTGGAATCTAAAGAATTGATTTGGTGCAACTCTCAAGCGCCGTTATGCGTTCCTGGCGTGATCCTTGCTTTGTTGCATCCTGCGCTTCTGTTCTCATCCGGTTCCTTGCGCTTGTCCTCAAGAATAAGTGCCTTATTCACCAACTCTTGGAAATCTGGAAAGGTGTGGGTGATCAACCCTACTTGCAATCCCGAGTTAAGTCCCTTCATAAAACGAGGTATGCCTGGATTTATCCGTCGCTACATCCTCAAAGCGTAGCGTGCTAGCTGTGTGAACTTGTTCGGGTAATCGGCCACTGGCTGATTACCTTGCTTCAGTGCTCTGAACTCCTCCTTCTTAAGGTCCATGATTCCCTCAGGTACGTGATACTGTCGGAATGCAGCTGTGAACTCTTCCCAAGTGATATCTTGAGGGTTCTCTTGCGTGGCACAGAAGTTCTCCCACCATTCGGCGGCTGTTCCTTCCAGCTGATGAGAAGCGTAGAGTACCTTCTCATTTCCTATGCATTGGGCGATATGTAGCTTCCTCTCAATGGATCTTAACCAATCATCGGCCTCTAATGGATTGGCATTCCCAGAGAAAGTGGGTGGGTGAGTCCTCATGAACTCTGATAGTCTTGTATTCTGGCGTGGTCCCTGATTAACTTGATTAGCAGTGGCCTGAGCAGTGACGTGCTGCATTTGTTGCATCATAGCATGCATCAACTGAGTCTGGGCAGCAAGAAAAGCTCCGAAATTCTGCATATCCAGTGGCGGTGCTGGTGCTCCATCATTGGGGTTTTCTGCTGGGCGAGAACCACTCCCATTGCTTCCAAAGTTTCCACGGGTGTTCACCATCTGTCGATTTGCTCTAGGTTTAGAGATGAGAGGGAAACAAGAATAGACAAGTAATATGGAACTTATGCGGGCGAAAGGTGTAACTTTAAGGTCCAACTTTATTATTGATATTAATAACTTGGTATGGTTGCTTACAATGCCTAAGGGCCTTGCAACACATACTGCACACTCAGCAAACAAAGCAAATCCAAATCGAACTAACTCTGGAGTCTAACGCCTAAAGGGTGACTCTTTATTCTATGACGCGACTCGGCGAAGGAGCCTCACTATAGAACCTATGCTCACTCATCGAGAAAACCTCCACGGCATGGGTACGGGTGTCGTGGCATAAGCGCCGAACGATCGCCATGTCCAAAGAATCGTGTCCTCTATGGTAGTGGAAGAAGCGATGTCCTCATCGAGATCGACTCCTCTGGATCTCGCTCGTGTAGCTCGAGCATCTTGGCTCTGGGTGCAGTCCGCATAAGGTCATCTCCAACTCGTCAATCCTTCGTAGAAGGTGTGCCACATACTCTTGAGCTTCCCGCCATCTGTTTCTTCTCTGTCGTGATCTCCTTGCGGGCCTTCAGCAGCTCCTTGCTTGTATTATCTAGTACATCCTCCTGGCGGCGACAAATCGTGCCAAGCGTATGCAGTGGCATCCTCATCCTGAATCGCCTTCGGTCAAGAAGGTTATCGGCTCTTAGCGGATGGTAGCGGAACACCGTACTCTCAATTCTCTGGCGTAGATACGGGTAATGTGCCGCATTGCTCGTCGTGATACTTCTTGGATACCCATCTGCATTGTAGATCTCCGGCGGTCAGTGTATCGAGCGATTGCACTGGCCCTTTTCCTAGCAGTACCTCAATCCTCACGTCACAAGCCTTGATCAATCCCGCTTGTCCGATCACTTCCACTTGGTATTGGGGCTTCTCAAAATCTCCGAGAGTCTCAGAGCATATGCCAAAGTTCTGCAGCGTGACCAACTCCCAGATCAACGTAGTTGAACTCTTCCTCCATCTGTCACAAGAGTGCTTTACGTAAGAACTCGGAATTTTTTTTTTTTTTTTTGAATTGTGACAAGGTAAGGGAAAATTTCAGCAAGAGACAAGAAAAGAGAGAAGGGGATAAGTCGAGATGTCATTTCTTGTCTTCACAAATTTTTAGCTTTTAGAAAATAGGTTTTATCCTCACTACGACCATTCTAGCTAGGGTTGAGCCTACAGTCAAGTATGGCTCTGATACCACCTCTGTCGGGACCCCGAATTTGCAAATCCGGACCCTCTGTGTATTCAGCACTAGTCCAGGAACGCGCTAGTGCACACAGTCTTAACATTGGTAAATATCACAATCATACCATTCGATATTATCAAAGTACTTTATTTAAATAACCAAAGTGGTTACTCGACCCTATGGCCAAGTCACAAAATGTATGCCTTGCAAGGCGAAACTTATTCAGAGAAAAATAATAATAGCAGCGGAAAAACAACGAAGGCAACATCGTGGCGCCATCCAGTATACCACAGGCAACTGACTGGGCTCGCATCCCTAAGTAGACGGATCCTCTTGGAATTCCTCCTCCGAAGCTGGCGTAGTCTCCTCTTCAACTGGTGTTGTGTTGAGGCAAGGGTGAGTACTTGGTACTCAGCAAGTCATGCACAGAATGCAAGCTAATATACTATATGCATGGCTTGGTACAAAGGAATAGCTCAAGGTTTATTTGCAGTAAACAGCATTTGAAAAGTAATATAAGTAGATTCGAAAGCAGTAGAAATAAGTAAAGCAAAAATAACTTTTCAAGAAGTTTTAATAAACATTTTCCCCATCCTAAACCACATTTCCATCATCTTCATTATTAAACCAACCCAACTTTCAAACCAAAGTTATTTTTGAGAAAATCTAACCCTTGACTGTAATCCCCGAGCGATGTCCAATACCGCGGACACGGCTATTCGAATAGATTCTAAACTCTGCAGAGGTTATGCACTTTACCCACAAGATACAGTCAAACACCACAAAGGCGAGTTCCCGTAACAAAGCCTTTCTAAGCCTCAAACAACACAGTGGTCCTCTCGGTTTGTGCTCTACACCATCCCTTCCCTTAGCCAAGGCGAAGTATGGGACCAACACACTGTTAGATGGGTATCTCGGCCACAGCCACGATACGCTCCCCGTACAATCACACAAGCGGTGTAATTGACACCCTGAGGCTCCACAAGTGAGTCCTTAGCGACTTAGTCAACTAGGGCCGTCCCATTCCACCATGTGGTTGCAAGTATGACCCAGTTCAAAGGCTTGCAAGGTTAAGTCCTTAGGGTGACCAGGCAAGACTACCCGAAGAACCAAATCAACATCCCGATTGCCACACCGCCCACCCGATCATTCTTGCCACATGCCCGATCGAAAACTATTTATCAAAACCCCAGTTGATTACCAAGCACCACGTGCTATCAACATCACATGATACTTTTCCAAAACAGGTTCGATATATCATTAAGTCAATATTAACATTTGATTATCCAAAATCATGTCATGAGCACGTAAGTGTGTCTAAGCGTTATACTACAACGATCTAAACCCATGTTGGCAATTTAATAATGTCCAACTAGTAATCCACAACTAGGGTGACAAAGGGTCATGGCACATACTTAAGTAATCAAGGTGTCATATAGCAAATTGGTATTTATCTAACCCCGTGTTTAAACAAAGTATTTTTCTAATTGAACTAGCATGCAATAGTTTAAATCAAAATAGATTTCGAAATAGGATCAACATGGTCAAAGCACAACTTGCCTTCAAAGAGTACTTGTTCTTGGTCTTGAGTTGGATCCTGAGTCAACACTTCTCCTTCGAATCCTTCCGGCACTTCAACGTCTACTCGTAAAGCGTGCAAATAGCAATACACAAATAAACAATAGGCAAAAACATCCCAAAACTCCAAATAAAATCCATAAACAGAGAGAACATAATTTTCTGGATTTTTAGGAACTGGAATCGTTCAAATCGGAGTTAAAATGCAAAAGTTATGATTATTTAAAGTTTAAATAATCATTTAAATAATTTTACAGAGAAAAACTTTAGTCCAAAAATTAAATAAAATTCATATTTAGGTAGATCTCATTTTTATACAAATTTAGAAATTTGAATCACTCAAATCGGAGTTGAAACGCAAAAGTTATAAGCGTTTGAAGTTTGAAACAAAATCTGAAATCATTATTTCGAATTAATAAATCATTTTCTTTTTCGGAAATTAATTATTGCGTCAGCATGGACACGTGGCAGCCTCTGATTGGTTGGCTGACGTCAGCCGGTCCATGGGCTTGGTCCACGCTCGGCTTGGGTCCACCGTGGACTCGGTCCACGACTCTACGTGTCGCTGACATGTGGGACCACTCGGGTGACGCGTCATCGGCGTCGGTAGGCTCGACCGCAGTCGGCAGGTGGGACCCACTGATGACGTCATGGGTGACGTCAGCGCTTGGCTGGGTCAGCCGCTGACATGCGGGCCCTCTGACACGCGGGCCCCGCGTGTCAGCGTCACACGCACGCGCGCGTGGGCCAGGCCGACCGCGTCGGTCCAACTTCCGACACACGTGGCGCAATCCCGACCGCTGATTTGAAATTCAGCGGCCGCGATTAGATCCAGGGTTAACGCGTTGAATCTACTCGATGATCGTGGGCGCTCGATCTAGATCGGGCGGTCGAGATCTAATCCTATAATAACACTACTACAAAGACGTGGCGATCGTGGGCGTTGGATCTTGATCCAGCGGTTGATCTAATCGGGTTTCTAGGGTTTGGGGAGAACGTGGGCTCACCGTGGATCGCCGGATCTTGATCGGACGGTGAGAACCTTCGCGGTGACGATGGCGTCGCGGCGGGCTTGGTGCACCGGAGACGGGGACGGCGACCAAGGGCACGCGGCGCTACGAGCCTCTCCGCGAGATGAGTCCTCCCTTCGAGTGCGTCTGCGTCGCGGGGATCCGGATCCGGGCTCGCTTCTCGGCGGGAAGACGACGACGACGCGGAAAAGCGGCGCCAAACAAGCGGCGCAACAGAGTTCCAACTCCGGCGAACTCAGACGGGCAAACGGCGGCGGCTCGGCGAGATGGCTCTGGGAACGGAGTGCGCAAGGATGAGGGCAACCTCTGGGGCGTCTCACGCTTTAAATACGGCCTCGGCGTGCGTGCAAATCGGAACCCTAAGCCGTGTCTGCTCGGTCACGGCGGAGCTCTCCGGCTCGAGTCGGACTCGAGTCCGACTTCGGGTTCCGACTTCGATCGGATGAACAAGATGCTCGACCGAGTTGGATTTCAATGATTTAATATTTAAAATAATTCCCGATAATTCATTTAATTCATTAAAAATAGCAAATGACTCGAAAAATTCGGAAAAATTCTGGAAAATATTTTGGATCATTTTGGACTCAAATAAAATATTTCCAACAAAATTTTATTTGCAAAATTAAATTCTTTAATTATTTCAAAATGGAATAAATTCAAATAAATTCCAAATAAATCCAAATAAATTCCAGAAAATTCCAAAAATTCACCAAAGTGCCAAATCACACATGAATTTAAGAGAAGCAAAATTTTGGGGTGTTACAATGGTGTATGCCCGAGAGAAGACGAAGTTCAGTCGCCCTTTCCACTTCACCGCCAGGAGGTCTACCTTTGAGATGGGAATTCAGGAGGTGTCGCGTCGAGCAATGCAGCAGATCGCTCGCACCTACTCCAGGGAGCTGGAAGGCACAGTGTTCCGTCACCACCCACGCCGCGACAGCAGAGCTCAGTGGAAGCCAATAGAGGATGAGGATGCTACCGTCACTCACTTAGCCAGATTCGTCGCCGCCCAGGAAGAGCTGATCGACGACACAGTTCAGGAGTTGAAGAAGGCTCGCGAGCAGGTTGAGGAGGAGAAGAAGCACTTGAAGAATGCCCGTGAGTACGTCGCTTATGCTGCGGAAAGGATCACAGAGCTGGAGACCGCACTGTATGGACAGGGCCCCGATCCAATGTTGGAGTTGGAAGCCCCAGAGCCAGAGGAGGACCGAGAAGAGGCGCCACCTGCACCCGCGCCACAGCCACAGCACCAACCAGATCCCGAGCCAGAGGAAGACGCCGCGTCGTCAACCACAGCTGCAGTTGCAGGGCATGGCGATTGTTTCGCGCCTATGCCATCGCACCCGTCGCGAGGAGGTAGTGGAGGTTTTCTCGACGAGTGAGCGTAGGCGTTAAGGTTGAGACTCCATCGCCGAGTCACGTTATAGAATAAGAGTCACCCTTTAGAGTCGATTTGGATTTTCATTGTTTGCTGAGTGTGCAGTATGTGTTGCAAGGCCCTTAGGCATTGTAAGCAACCATACCGAGTATTATTATTAAATAATATGGTTGGATTTTGAGTTACACTTTTCCCCCGCATAAGTTTCTCTACTACTTGTTTATTCTTATTCCCTCTCATCTCTAAACCTTGGAGCAATCGACAGATGGTGAACACCCGCGGAAACCTTGGAGGCAATAGAAGTGGTTCTCGCCCAGCTGGGAACCCCAATGATGGAGCACCTGCACCCCACCTAGCACCGCCAGTTGACATGCAGAATTTTAGAGCTTTTCTTGCTGCTCAGACTCAGTTGATGCATGCTATGATGCAACAGATGCAACACGTCACTGCTCAGGCCACCGCTAATCAAGTCAATCAGGGACAACGCCAGAATTCAAGACTGTCAGAGTTCATGAGGACTCATCCGCCCACTTTCTCTGGGAATGCCAATCCGTTGGAGGCCGATGATTGGTTAAGGTCAATCGAGAGGAAGCTACACATTGCTCAATGCATGGGAAATGAGAAGTTACTCTACGCTTCTCATCAGTTGGAAGGGACCGCCGCAGAATGGTGGGAGAACTTCTGTGCCACGCGGGAGAACCCTCAGGACATCACTTGGGAGGAGTTCACAACTTCATTTCGTCAGTATCATGTGCCAGAAGGAATCATGGACCTCAAGAAGGAGGAGTTCAGAGCACTGAAGCAAGGTAATCAGCCGGTGGTCGAATACCTGAACAAGTTCACACAGCTTGCACGTTATGCACCTGAAGATGTAGCGACAGATAAAGCCAGACAGTCTCGCTTTATGAAGGGACTTAACTCAGGACTGCAGGTGGGACTGATCACCCACACCTTTCCAGATTTCCAGGAGCTTGTGAACAAGGCGCTTATTCTTGAGGACAAGCGCAAGGAACTGGACGACAACAGGAAGCGAAGGATGCAACAGCAGGGATCGCGTCAGGGAGCGCAACAACGTTTGAGGGTTGCGCCAAATCAGTTTTTCAGATTCCAGCCGCAGAATGCTACAAGGACACCGTCACTAGCACTAAGACCCGTCAATCAGAACTATCAGACCCCAGCTCCAGCCAGAAACGCCGCTTCAGACAGTCAACAGGGGACAGTGAGACGCTGCTACAACTGCAACGAGCCAGGGCACTTTTCCAACTGTTGCCCACAGAAGACCGCAGGAGTGACCCCACTCCGCTTCAATCTGGGATCCACACCAGCCAGGACGCCAAAGACCGGAGCCAACCGCGAATAAAGACTAAGAGCATCATCCTGCATCGTGGTGAGAGGCCGAGTCAACCATGTCACCGCAGATGCACTTCAGAATGCCACCGACGTCGTACTGGGTAAGTTACTTGTTACCTCGATGCACCTGCTTGATTTTGTTTGACTCTGGAGCTTCGCATTCGTTTGTTTCTCAAGGCTTTGCTGCTAAAAATGATTTGGAGATTGCAAGACTTAAATGCATGCTTTTAGTTCAAACCCCTGGTTCCGAACTCCGAACTAAAGTAGGATGTTCTGGGGTGAGAATATTAATAGATGGGGTAGAGTTCCTAGCGAACCTTATTATTTTGGAAACCCAGACCTTGGATGTTATCTTGGGAATGGATTGGTTATCCAAGCACAAGGCCGTATTGGATTATGGACGAAGGATTATTTCAGTTGAAAGCCCGTGTGGAAGGAAAGTGGAATTTCAAGCTACCGCCGTTAGAGACAGACAGTTGATGGTTAACAGCACCAAGGCAATCAGCATAGAAGATGTCTCAGTGGTGAATGAGTACCCAGATGTTTTTCCTGAAGATCTACCTGGTATGCCGCCAGACAGAGACATAGAGTTTGTGATAGAGCTTGTACCTGGTACAGCGCCAATAGCAAAGAGACCCTATCGGATGTCCACCGAAGAATTAGTAGAGATGAAGAAGCAACTTGAAGAGTTGATGGAGAAAGGATTCATCAAACCGAGTTCGTCGCCGTGGGGAGCGCCAGTTCTGTTCGTCAAGAAGAAGGACAGAAGTTTCAGGATGTGCATTGACTACCGTGCACTCAATGAAGTCACCGTGAAGAATAAGTACCCGCTACCCAGGATCGATGATCTGTTTGACCAGCTGAGAGGAGCCGGAGTTTTCTCCAAGATTGATCTGAGATCGGGATACCACCAGTTGAAGATCCGATCGGAAGATATTCCGAAGACCGCAATTTCGTCAAGATATGGACATAACGAGTTTACTGTTATGTCTTTTGGTTTGACGAATGCACCAGCATATTTCATGAATATGATGAATAAGGTTTTCATGGAATATTTGGACAAGTTTGTTGTTGTGTTCATAGATGACATTCTCATCTACTCCAAGACAAAGGAAGAGCATGCAGAGCATCTAAGGTGAGTTTTGGAGAAGCTGAGGGAACAGCAACTCTTCGCCAAGTTCAGCAAGTGCGATTTTTGGAAAGACAAGGTAGAGTTCCTTGGACATGTAATGACCGCAGAAGGAGTTGCGGTAGACCCAAGCAAGGTAGAAGCTGTGTTACATTGGGAACAGCCGAAGACCGTGACCCAGATCCGGAGTTTCCTTGGAATGGCAGGTTATTACCGCCGCTTCATTGAAGGCTTTTCGACAATTGCGAAACCTCTTACGCAATTGCTGAAAAAGGAGAAGTTTGCATGGACGCCGAAATGCAAGAAGGGTTTTCAAGAGTTGAAGGAGCGATTGACATCAGCGCCGGTGTTGGTTGTACCAGATGTCAGTCAAAGCTTTGATATTTATTGTGACGCATCGCGCCAAGGACTTGGGTGTGTGCTGATGCAGAATGGAAAGGTCGTTGCCTATGCATCTAGGCAGTTAAGGCCACATGAGGAGAATTACCCGACGCATGACCTAGAGTTAGCTGCAGTAGTGCATGCTTTGAAGTTATGGCGTCATTATCTGATCGGAAACCGATGTGAAGTATACACGGATCATAAGAGTCTTAAGTACATTTTCACCCAATCAGACTTGAACATGAGGCAAAGGAGATGGTTAGAGTTGATCAAGGATTGTAATGTTGGAATCCATTACCATCGCGGAAAGGCTAACGTGGTGGCCGATGCTCTGAGTCGGAAAAGCCATACCGTGAACATGTTGATAGCCACGAGTCAGGATGAGATATGTGAGGATTTCCATATGATGAAGATTGAAGTCGTACCGGAAGGATTCTTGGCCACATTAGAAGTAAAGCCTACCCTAGCGGATCAGATCCGAGAAGGACAGAAGGATGATGACAAGACCCGTAGGATTAAGTCCAAGATGGACGAGGGCAAGGCAAAAGACTTCAGACTGGACGAGCAAGGCACGTTATGGATGCAGGATCGAATCTGTGTGCCAAACCAGAAGGAGCTGAAGTAATTGATTTTAGAAGAAGCCCAAGACTCCAAGTATTCAATTCATCCGGGAAGTGCCAAGATGTGTCAGGATTTGAAAGAAAGATTCTGGTGGCCGAGCATGAAGCGTGAAGTTGCCAAGCATGTTGCGCTGTGCGACATATGTCAGAGAGTCAAGGCAATGCACCAGAGACCCGCAGGATTGCTGCAGCCGTTACGGATACCTGAGTGGAAGTGGGAGGAAATCGGAATGGACTTCATTACCGGTTTACCCAAGACTCAAGGAGGATATGACTCCATATGGGTTATAGTGGACCGCTTGACTAAGGTCGCTCACTTTATTCCCGTAAAGACCACTTACTCGGGAGACAAGTTAGCAGAATTGTACATGACCAGGATCGTCTGTATGCACGGAGTGCCGAAGAAGATTGTATCGGACAGAGGTACCCAGTTTACCTCGAGGTTCTGGAATAAGCTGCATGAAGCCATGGGAACCCGTTTGAACTTCAAGATCTGACTTATCATCCGCAGACGGATGGGCAAACCGAAAGACTTAATCAGATTCTAGAGGACATGCTACGAGCTTGTGCATTGGCTTATGCTACCTCTTGGGATAAAAGTTTGCCGTACGCTGAGTTCAGTTACAATAACAGCTATCAGGCCAGTCTACAGATGTCGCCATTTGAAGCACTATACGGTCGACCTTGTCGGACACCATTGAACTGGAATGACACAGGTGAACGCCGTGTCTTCGGACCGGACATTCTTCAAGAGGCCGAAGAACAGATTGCCATGATCCGAGAAAGACTGAAGATAGCACAGTCAAGACAAAAGAGCTACGCCGATAACCGTCGCCGAGACCTAAGCTTTGAGCCGGAAGATTTCGTGTATCTCAGAGTTACGCCACTCAAGGGAGTTAAGAGATTCCATGCCAAAAGGGAAACTCGCGCCGCGATATTTTGGGCCATTCAAGGTTCTCAACCGTAGAGGTGAAGTTGCATACCAGCTGGAGTTACCGCAATCACTAGCAGGAGTACATGACGTGTTTCATGTGTCCCAGTTGAAGAAGTGTCTCCGAGTACCTGATGAGCAGACACCGCTAGAGACAATCGAGCTACAAGAGGATCTGACTTACAAGGAGCACCCTGTCAAGATTTTGGACACCATGGATCGAGAGACGAGAAACAAGTCAACCCGTTTCTACAGAGTTCAATAGAGCAACCATGCGGAGAGTGAAGTAACTTGGGAGCGTGAAGAGGATTTGAAGAAAGAGTTTCCGAACCTATTCTTTAGTAAGCCCTGAATCTCGGGGACGAGATTCTGTTAAGGGGGGAGGTTTGTAACACCCCAAATTTTTGCTTTTCATGAATTTAATCAAGATTTGGCACTTTGGTGAATTTTTGGAATTTTCTGGAATTTATTTGGAATTTATTTGAATTTATCCCCTTTTGAAATAATTAAAGAATTTGATTTTACAAATAAATTTTTGTTGGAAATATTTTATTTGAGTCCAAAATGCTCCAAAATATTTTCTAGAATTTTTCTGGAATTTTTCGGAGTGTTTTGCTATTTTTAATGAATTAAATGAATTTCTGAGAATTTATTGGATTATTTAATCGCTGGAAAAATCGAGTGGGTTTGTACTGTTCATCCGACCGGACCCGAGTCCGAGTCAGACTCGAGTCCGACCCGAGCCAGCCGTTCCGGTTGAACCCAGTCGCCTAACCCTAACCTTCTCGACCGTTCGATCAAGATCGAACGGCCGAGATTGAGCCACGTCGCCGAACCCGTGCCGGCCAGGCCAGCCCAGTCGCCGAGCGGACCGAGCCCAAACCCCCGCACCATTGGATCTTGATCCAACGGCTCACGTTGAGCCACGTCACCTAATCCGAATCCAATTCGGATTCCACCGCCGCAACTGTGTGGGCCTCGGTTTCCACGAGTTTCACGGACGCCGAGGGCCCTATTTATTGCGCCGCCACCGCCACCGGGTAGCCGACTTCCGTGCGCACCCGTAGCCCTAGCCCACTTCGTAGTTAGTCTTGCACTCCGCCGCGGTTAATCGCCGATTCCGCCGCCGTCCGCCGTCCTCCGCCGCCGTTGAGCTCAGATCCGGAACCGCAAGGTCAAGCCGCGCCAGAGGGGACCTTTCACTTCGCCGGAATCGCGCCCAAACGCCGTCGGGCGTGTCGCCGTCCTCGTCTCCGGTGAGCCAGCTCCGCCGCGCGCCATCGCCGTCGATCGAGCTCCACCAACCGTCCGATCCAGATACAAGGGCCCAGAATCGTCCACGTCACCCCCGGTGAGATCCCACGTTCTAATTCCCAGATGTATTTCCAACCGTTGGATTTAGATCCAACGGCTTAGGTTGTGCCACGTAGCTAGAACCGCACCGCACTAGATCCAATCTCAGCCGTTAGATCTAGATCGAACGGCTAGGGTTAGCCACGTTGTAATCATTAGATTGGATCTTGACCGTCCGATCAAGATCGAACGGTCCAGATCAGCCGAGTAGTTTTCTACTGCGTTAAGCCAGATCTAATCTGGGCCGTTGATTTTCAAATCAACGGCCGAGATCACGCCGCGTGGCGAGGAGACTGACCGTCGCGGTCAGCGCGGCCACGCCGGTCGCCGCTAACGTCAGCCGTGACGTCACGCGGGGCCCGCGTGTCAGCGACCGAGCCAAACCGCACCATGACGTCACGCTGACGTCACGGTGGGGCCTGCCTGTTAGCCCACTCGGCTGAGCCGTGTGTTGACATCACCGGCAGGGCCCACTTGTCAGAGACACGAGCCGTGGACCGGGTCCACGGTGGACCGAGCCCAACCGTGCGCCGGGTCCATGGACCTGAGGCGACGTGGCGGCTCCCGATTGGTCCACGTGTCATGCTGATGCAATAAATGAATTTCTGAAAAAGAAAATGATTTATTAATTCGAAATATTGATTTAAAAATTGGTTTCAAACTTCAAACGCTTATAACTTTTGCGTTTCAACTCCGATTTGAGTGATTCAAATTTCTAAATTTTCATAAAAATGAGACCTACTCAAATATAAATTTTAATTAATTTTTTATAATGAATATTTCTCTGTTTATAATTAATTAATGTTTTCTTTAAACTTTAAACGGTTATAACTTTAGCATTTTAACTCCGAATTTGACGATTCCAGTTTCTAAAAATTCATAAAATTATGCCCTCTCTGTTTGTGGACTTTATTTGGATGTTTGGACAATTTTTGTCTACTGTTTATTTATTTATTGCTATTTGCACGCTTTACGAGTAGACGTTGAAGTGCCCGAAGGCTTCGAAGGTGAAGTGTTGACCCAGGAGCCAGCTCAGGACCAAGACCAAGTACTCTTTGAAGGCAAGTTGTGCTTTGACCATGTTGATCCCATTTTCAAATTACTTTGGGTTTAAATTATTGCATGCTAGTTTAATTAGAAAATACTTTATTTAAATTCCGGGGAAATAGATAAATGCCAAATTGTTGTATGACACCTTGGTTAATTAAATATGTGCCATGACCCCTTATCACCCTAGTTGAGGTTTAAATAGTTGGACATTATTAAATTGCCAACATGGGAATTTAGATCGTTGTAGTATATTGCTTAGACTCAAGCTTTCGTGCTCTTGACATGATTTTGGACAATCAAATGTTAATATTGACTTAATGATATATTGAACCTGTTTTGGAAAGGTATCATGTGTTGTGTTGTTGATGGCACGTGGTGCATGGTAATCAACTGGGGTTTGATAAATAGTTTTCGACCGGGGCATGTGGCAAGAATGATCGGGTGGGCCAGTTGTGGCACCGGGAACGTTGTTTTGGTTCTTCGGGTAGTCTTGCCCTGGTCACCCTAAGGACTTAACCTTGCAAGCCTTTGAACTGAGTCAAACGTGCAACCACATGTCCGTAATGGGACGGACCTAGTTGAATAAGTTGCTAATAACGTACCTGTGGGACCTCAGGATGTCAACTACACCCTTTGTGTAGTTGTATGGGGGAGCGTACCGGGGCTGCGGCCAGGTACCCATCTAACAGTGGATTGGCCTAAACTTCGCCTTCGCTAAGGGAAGGTTTAGTGTGCAACACTGGAGAGGACCACTTGTGCTGTTAGGAGTTTCTGAAAGACTCTGTTACGGACACTCGCCTTTGTGGTGTTTGACTGTATCTTGTGGGTAAAGTGCATAACCTCTTCAGAGTGTAAAATCTATTCGAATAGCCGTGTCCGCGGTATTGGACATCGCTCGGGAATTATAGTCAAGGGTTAGACTTTCTTGAAAATGACTTGGACTTGAAAGGTTGGGTTTGGTTAATAATGATGTTGATGGAAATGAGGATTAGGAGTGGAGAAGATGTTTATTTAACTCCTGGAAAAGTTATTGATGTTATACTCGTTTCTACTGCTTTCGAATCTACTTATGATACTTGTTAAATGCTGTTTACTGCAAATATACCTTGAGCTATTCCTTTGTATTAAACCATGCATGTAGTATATTAGCTTGCATTCTGTGCATGACTTGCTGAGTACCAAGTACTCACCCTTGCCGCAATACAACACCAGTTGAAGAAGAGTCTACACCAGCTTTGGAGGAGGAGCTCCAAGAGGAACCATCTAACTAGGGAGCGAGCCCAGTCAGTTGCCTGTGGTATACTGGATGGCGCCACGATGTTATCTTACTTTTTCCGCTGCTATTATTTCTCTTTTATTAAGTTTCACCCTGCGAGGCGTATATTTGTAACTTGACCTTAACGTCAAGCAACCAGTTTGATTATCTAATTAAAGTACTTTATTAGTATCGAGTGGTATGATTGTGATATTTACCAATGCTGAGACTGTGTGCACTAGCGCGTTCCTGGACTAGTGCTGAATACACAGAGGGTCCGGATTTGCATATTCAGGTCCCGACATCCAGCCAGTACTGATAACAGATTATCAGTACCGGTTGGAGGTTCCAACCGGTTCTGATAATAGACCATTAGTACCGGTGATGTTCCAACCGGTACTGAAGGGAATATCAATACCGGTTCCCCCAACCGGTAATGATGCCCATTGGGCATCAGTCCCGGATGGTTGGTACCGGTTCAAAAACCGGTATTGATGGCACTTATGAACCGATAGTGACGACGAGATCTGTAGTAGTGTTGCTCTCGACACTACTAGAAAACCAAGCATCACAAGCGGTACCTCTATAACCGGTAAATTTAGAACCCATTGTGATAGTGCATCACAAGCGGTTCAATAGCCACAAACCAGGAGAGAGCTTCTACAACCGGTTGGGGACACCAACCGGTTGTAAAACCCAATTTCTACAAGCGGTTTGTGTCCCTAACCTGTTCTGGACTTCTACAACCAGTTGGTAACATGAACCGCTTGTAGAAGGTGGCTTCTACAAGCGGTTTGTGTTACCAACCGGTTGTAGAAGCCCAGTTTTTGAAATAATAAAAGGAATGATTGTCCTATTCTATTAGAGAACATGCGTGGGTTGCTTGGTTAGATGGGTGAGGCGTGGTTCACGTGGAGGGGTGAGGTCGTGGGTTCTAATCCCATTGCTTGTAATATTATTTACTCTTTTTAAGTGGCTTCTACAAGCGGTTTTATAACCGCTTGTGATACTGCCGCAAGTATCACTCGCGGTTGCTTACAAGTGGTTATAAAACCACGTGTAGAAGTGGTTTCGAACCGCTTGTGATACTCGTTTTTCTAGTAGTGCGGTTTCTCTAGTATGGATCAGCAAGCTCGTCGGATCATCCAAAAGTTAGCGAGGACTTGAATGGAGAGGATGAAGTGGTGGCAGTAAGGACTAATGAGGCCTTAGTGGTCTTTATGTCGGCTGCGACAGAGATCACCGGTTTGGTTTCAATGGAGAGGTAGCTTTGGCGTGGTACAAAGGTAGTTAGGGAAAAGGAATGAGACTCGGGGGATGGCTCCCCGATGGCTCGGTGAGCTTTATAGGTGAGCAAAGCGGTGTCGACTGTGTTTGGATGATGGAAAAGATCGGTGGTCAGTCAAGCGGCGCACGGACTTCCTTAGTGGTCAGGGAATGCATGGGTGTGAGGCAGGGTATGGGTAGCTTGTACTACTACAGATTTGACAATCAATACCGGATGATAATAGCCATCAGTACCAGTTTTTGAACCAGTACAGGGCATCCGGGACTGATGCCCATTGGGCATCAGTATCAGTACCGGTTGGTGGAACCGGTACTAATAGGACTAGAAATGTTTCAAAATATGTCGAGGTTGTATGGGAGAAGCAGGACTTGAACCTGCAACCTCGTGACTCTAGCCTCACCCATCTAACCAATCCACCCACCATCGCGTACTGATATATATAGAATATGCATTCCTTTTGAGCTTTCCTAAAATGAGGCATCAGTACCGGTTGGTAACATGAACCGGTACTAATGCACTCTCATTAGTACCGGTTTGTGTTACCAACCAGTGTTGATGCCTCGTACCTTCAGTACCGGTTCGTAACACGAACCGGTACTAATGTGAGGGCATCAGTACCGGTTCGTGTTACCAACCGGTACTGAAAGCCTACTACAGCCCTGTAGCCAATGAACCGGTACTGATAGTGATATCAGTACCGGTTCAAATTTAATCGGTAGTGATGTGTTGGTTGTAAAGCCTAGTTTTCTAGTAGTGTTGATGGCCTTGGTACTTGTGGAGAGCAGCGCCGACCAATTAATGCTATGCATGAGAAACTCGAGAACTTCGAGAGGAGCAAGGGATGGTAGCATGTCGAGCCCCCATCTGGTCATAATATCATTGGAACTAAGTGGGTGTTCAAGAACAAATAGAATGAGGATGGGGTAATCATCAGGAACAAGACTAGGCTAGTCGCCAGGGTTTCACTCAAATTGAGTGAGTCACATGCTCAAAATTAGGCTTGTCCCTTTTCTGCCTCTACTCTACCTTCGTTGCCTCTTTTGAACCAAATGATTTTCTCATGTATAGAGAACTGAATAGGCTAATATTTCTTTCCACACTTTTCTAGTGCATATTTCCATCCAACGCGGCATAAAGCATAAACCTACCTAGTAAACTTCATATGCCAGAAAGAATCGGCGCTCTCTCAGCCCGGCCACATCATCCCCACATGTTAGAATAACTCGATCATGTTCCAGCGGACGAGATCGCCTCGTGCGCACATTCTAGGAATAGACCTGTCGCTAGCCACAAAATCACTGATAGCGTAACCCTCAAGAAGACGCTCTGCTTGTTCCTCCCTCCTGCTTGCCTTTGCCCGCCCACGCCATTGCAAGCTCCGCTGCTCTTCCCAGCACCATCGCCCGCGCTCTTCCCCTCCTATACCTTGCCACCTCGCCCCCATCGCTCCTGTCCTCTTCCTAAGCCAATCTAATGATCTATGCCCTTGTTCTCTTTGTCTCCGGTGACTGCGCAGAGTCCCCTACTTCACTACCTCCCCCGCAGGCACCGATAGGCATCAGCACACGCTCACGCCTCCCCGCCATTGTCGGCCCTCACACTAGCTCCTCCCAGCCATCGTTGGCCCTCGTGGCTTCTCCTCCCGCTGTCACTAGGCCCGCCCATCACCCTTAGGCTCTCCCCACCATCTTTTGCTCCCATTCTCCCCTCTGTGGTCGATGCCATCGTTAGCGTGGGCATAGGAAAAAAATCGCCACCACTCCTGCCACCTACATCTTCCCTCCATCCTTCTAGTTATGTCATCTCGGCACCGATCTATGATCTTGTTTTGGATGTTCCTGTAGTCCTGCTGTCTCTTTTTTGTGTTCCATCTCATCAATACCTCTTGTCTCATCGAGGTTTCCTATGTAAGTGATGCTTGTTTATGCATTAGTATCTTTAAAGGGTATGGTTGGATTGTTGCAGGACAATGATAGAGCTTCCAGGGTATGTTTTGTGCTTATAGTTTATTGATTATGACTTATGACTGTTTTCCTATATATATACATCTACTTTGTTTAATGGTTATAATTTGTTCATGCAGTTTAGTTTTCAGCTAGCGGCGTGCCCTTCATTGTGTTGTTTGTTTCAAGAATGTAGCTTTTTGGAACTAGATTTGTTTAAATGTCTTCCTGTATGCTGGACAATGTCTTTCAAGTTCACATAAGATGTTCAAGGATTTTATTCAAAGGTTTGGATCTCGACAATACATTTTTTATTCTCTTGCAGTTTTTGTTTATCTGTGGGCCCTTGACTAGGCCACTGTACCAATTTGAACTTCATATTATGATATTAGTCAATCCCATGGTCAATAAAAGTCATAGTCTCAAAACAATTGTGCAGCTTCCTTAAAAATTTGTAGATTCTTCCAAGATAGATTATCTGACTGATGAGATGTGCCTAAATTTTTAGCATTGTTGAAACACAATTCATAATCAGTTTAGTGGCTTCTTCATACAATTAGAGTTTCTACATAATAAGGCAAACCATTCAAGAAAAAAATTATTCCCATCTTGGAGGTCCTAAAGCATATGGTGTAATTTTAGGCACTAGCGGCCAATGATGATGATAATGATGATGTTGATCTATTTGGTGAGGACATAGAAGAAGAGAAGAAAGTAGTAGAAGAACGTTCAGCAATTGTCAAGGCTACTGGCAAGAAGAAAGAAAGTATTCTTTTATTCATTGCGGTTTCTTGCCTAGTGTTACGCTTAAATTAGAGAGTGACAAAGGCATAAAGAGAACAAAAACAAGGAGGGTACAAGCCTGGTTCTGAGAATGCACAAGTTATTTTTTTTTAAAAGCAAACAATAGGAAAAAAACAACAAAGATTTTAGTCTAGTGTGCACCTTAATTATATGTGTATTTTAATCTCATTGCGCTGCAAATGTGCTCATTTAGCTCCTAGAGCAAAATTCTGAAGTTTTGATGTGTGGTCTGTAAAAATCCATTACTAAATTGGACTTTACTTTATTTTAATCTCATTTAGCTACATGTGTGCTCATTAGCTCCATAATAAAAGGTTGAAGTTATGTTAAATGATCTAAAAAACGTAACTTGGTTGCTTGACCTTTATTTTAGGTGAGAAGTCATGCTACATCACAACTATAGATAATAACATCATAGACAGTTTTTCGAACTATCTGTGACCATGTGTCAGTGATATAACAGCATATCACAGACATTTTGGTCACTGTCTATGATATAAACATCACAGATGGTTTTAGTTAGGAACCGTCTATGATCCCCTTTTTTTTCCCTACATCCCCAACAAAACTTCCATCATTAGTATATGTTGTTCAAAATTTAACACCCCGGCACCTACTATGTCGCGAATGTCACCCAAACGATATTAGAAGCAACCAATAACACACAATTATCAAAAAATTGCAGTAACTACGCTAAATGTTTTAACCGAAATTTCGGCAGCATCTCCTTTGTTTTTCCATGGTTTGAAGCAACAATAATATTATCACATCATAATATCATAATAGATGACATCTAAAACAGCACTAATAGGAGATAAAGCATCATTTCAAGCCCATAGCATAAACTCCAACGTTTTATGAACGAATATGAAGAGAACATTAAAACCAAGCACATAAGATAGCATAATCCAAGTTTAGCGCATTAAGATATTCATAACAACTACAAATGAGAGTGTGTAGTTGTCTAGGTGAATAAAACTATGTGGAGATGTGATGCTAACTCCCTTCCCCGACTGCCGAGTTCATAGTACCTAAAAACAACATAAAACAACAAGCGTGAGTTCATCACTCAGCAAAGTGTAATGCAATGGTACAAAAACAATAACATTTCACATACAAACTTTATGCCATTCACACATCATGAGAATCAACTCATAACTTCTTTAGTTATGCTCTCATATAACATCGTCATAAACATCTTCTTATGCATCTCATAGAACATCATGAGCATCTCATAAAACAACTTCATTCATGCAATGCAATGCACATGTCTCTTTGCTTAGCACATACCGGTATTGCCGAGTGCACACCCGTCGGTGTGCACCCTCTTCCCCTTCCATCGCATGGAGGGTGCCTACTCTTACTGACTCGCTCCCATTCACAACTGTGGATGGAACTACAAGGTAGGTCTTTCTCAGAGACGCTCCGGATTAGTCATAACTTTCTCACCGACCTTACCGGATTAATTATGACTTCCTCACCGTCCTGGCGTGTCCTCATGCCATGAATGCACACATGCCATAAACATGAATAAACTTGCATATGCACTCAATTCAACAATTGCATAGGCATTTAACAACTATAATCATCATAACACAAGCAAGTATCAAACATAGCAACTTAGCCCTTCACATGAACTTGCATACATACTCAGATTAACCATTGCATAGCCATTTAACAACTATAATCATCATAACACAAGCAAGTATCAAACATAGCAAAGCATTATAGCCAACCAAGCCACAACCACCACAACACACTTGCCTTCAACCATGCGAGACGGAGTGGTGAGATGATGAGGGCACTCCCGGGTCACACCACCTGCACATAGGTACAATACACTCAAAACATGCCCATAAATCAATACAAGAACTATCATTTACAACGACTTTGCAACCCACTCCCAAAACCCAAAAAACAGCACTTTGTCCAACCGGGACAGCAGCGCTCCAACGACCATAACTTGAGATGTACAACTCCAAATCAAGTAAACGAATACATTTTCTCCAAGCTTAGGAAATGTCCCAACTTTTCCTAAGTATTCACGAAGACTGAATCGGCCTCTCAAATTGTTTTATCTACAGTTGAACACGATCTGTCCCAATCACGTCATAGATTGGATAGTGCTCGGTAAAACAGCCATAACTTTTAAATGGCTGAAGGGAATTTAGCGTTCTTGATATCCAATGAAAGATACTTGAATTACCTACAACTTTCGTAACAGCCGGACGATCAGGAAACACCTCTATAATTGCTAAAAACGCGTCCCAACACCGATTGTCAAACATGGCAGAGAGCTACTCGCGAGACAGATCTAGAATCCAAATCAATCCCTCTAATCACATCACCTAAACAAGAGTTCTAGAAATGGATTCTACCATCTAACCCGCATCACAACCCTACAAAATAATCTACAAACACTTACCTCCCTCGAAGAACCACTCGAACGACGAAATCCTTCTCCTCCCGACCTCGATCTCCCTCCAAACGCTGAATCCACTGGTTCCTCTCGGTTCACGACGGACTAAACAAAAATTAGTCCGGCGTACACATGAAAAAATACTTTCAAATCGCCATTCACGATGGACCAAAACGTGGGTCCAGCGTGCATGTAAAAATAGCTATCAAAAACTCATTCACGGTGGACCAAAAATTTGGTCCGACGTAGCCTCGAGAAACGGTCCGGTGAAGATGGGAAACTTAGTGTTTTTCCAGGTTTGGTCTGGTGCCAATGCGAAACTTACGTTTTTGTGAAATTCAGTCTGGCGCTAAAAGAACCACATGCACACACATTTGCAAATTCAATTCTAAGCCAATTTTTCAGCATATGATTTCACATGCGTGTAGATCATCAAGAAGGGTTGTATTGCAAATAAAGTTGTAAGATTGCCTTGTAGATAATATAGTGTAACACCCCGGCATTTAATATGCCCGAATGCTACCAAACATAGACTAAGAAACCTCTAAATACCACAATTACAAGTAAATTACAGCAAAGGAGCAAATGCTAATACCGAAAATTTCGGCAGCATCTCCTTTGTTTTCCATGAATTGAAGCAACAACAATATTAACATATCAAGATAGCATAAAGAACGATAGCAATAACTAGAGAAACAAGAATTTCAGCCATCATACAGCTAAGGATATAAGCCTATCCGTCTCATGTCAAATATGGACTAATCATTTACTCTTGTGTCGAGACCCGAATCTGCAAATCCGGACCCTCTGTGTATTCAGCACTAGTCCAGGAACAAGCTAGTGCACACAGTCTTAACATCGGTAAATATCACAATCATACCACCCGATACTAACAAAGTACTTTAATTAAATAGTCAAACTGGTTGCTCGACCTTATGGTCAAGTTACAAATATACACCACGCAGGGCGAAACTTATTAAAAGAGAAATAATAGCAGCAGAAAATAAGATAACTTCGTGGCGCCATCCAGTATACCACAGGCAACTGACTGGGCTCGCTCCCTAAGTAGACGGTTCCTCTTGGAGCTCCTCCTCCAAAGCTGGTGTAGTCTCCTCTTCAACTGGTGTTGTATTGTGGCAAGGGTGAGTACTTGGTACTCAGCAAGTCATGCACGTAATGCGCCTAATATACTACATGCATGGCTTAATACAAAGGAGTGGCTCAAGGTATATTTGCAAGAAGAGCATTTAACAAGTATCATAAGTAGATTCAGCGATAGTAATAAGTAAAGCATAAATAACTTTTCAAGGGGTTTAGTAAACATCTTTCCCATCCTAATCCACATTTCTATCAACATCATTATTAATCCAACCCAACCTTTCAAGTCCAAGTTATTTTTGAGAAAGTCTAACCCTTGACTGTAATTCCCGAGCGATGTCCAATACCGCGGACATGGCTATTCGAATAGATTTTACACTCTGCAGAGGTTATACACTTTACCCACAAGATACAAATAAACACCACAAAGGCGAGTTCCTCGTAACAAAGTCTTTCGGAAACTTCTAACAAAGACAAGTGGTCCTCCCGGTTGTTGCACACTAACCCTTCCCTTAGCTAAGGCGAAGTTTAGGCCAACCAACCGTTAGATGGGTACTGGCGCAGCCCCAGTGACGCTCCCCCGTACAACTTACACAAAGGGTGTAGTTGACCTCCTGAGGTCCCACAGGTACGTTATTAGCAACTTAATCAACTAGGTCCGTCCCATTACGGACATGTGGTTGCATGTTTGACCCAGTTCAAAGGCTTGCAAGGTGAAGTCCTTAGGGTGACCAGGGCAAGACTACCCGAAGAACCAAACCAACATTCCCGGTGCCACAACTGGCCCACCCGATCAATCTTGCCACATGCCCCGGTCGAAAACTATTTATCAAACCCCAGTTGATTACCATGCACCACGTGCTATCAACATCACATGATACCTTTCCAAAACAGGTTCAATATATCATTAAGTCAATATTAACATTTGATTGTCCAAAATCATGTCATGAGCACGTAGCAGGTCTAAGCAATATACTACAACGATCTAATTTCCCATGTTTGCATTTTAGTAATGTCCAACTAGTAAACCACAACTAGGGTGTCAAGGGGTCATGGCACATATTTAATTAATCAAGGTGTCATACACCAATTTGGCATTTATCTAATTTCCCATACTTAAATAAGGTATTTTCTAATTGAACTAGCATGCAATAAGTTAAATCAAAATAGGTTTCAAAATAGGGTCAATATGGTCAAAGCATAACTTGCCTTCAAAAAGTACTTGCTCTTGGTCCCGAATGGCTCTGAGTCAATACTTCTCCTTCGAATCCTTCCGGCACTTCAACGTCTACTCGTAACGCGTGCAAATAGCAACAAATGAATAAAACAGTAGACAAAAAGTGTCCAAACATCCAAATAAAGTTCATAAACAGAGAGAACATAATTTTATGAATTTTTAGAAACTAGAATCATCAAATTCGGAGTTTAAATGCAAAAGTTATAGCATTTTGAAGTTTAAATAATCAATTAAATAATATTACAGAGGAAAACTTTAGTCCAAAAATTAAATAAAATTCGTCATTAGGTAGATCTCAATTTTATACAAATTTAGAAATTTGAATCACTCAAATCGGAGTTGAAACGCAAAAGTTATAAGCGTTTGAAGTTTGAAACAAAATCAAAATCATTATTTCGAATTAATAAATCATTTTCTTTTTGGAAATTAATTATTGCGTCGGCGAGGACACATGGCAGCCTCTCGATTGATCGGTGGCGTCACCGTCCATGGGCTCACCACGGCAGCTTGGTCCACCGTGGACCTGGTCCACGGCCGTCGGCCAGCGGTGGGACCACTCGGGTAGCGTCATTCTTGGCGTCATTGGGGCTCGGCCCATGGTGTCGACAGTGGGACCCATCCGTGGCGTCATGGGTGACGCCATCAGCACGGGTTGGGGTGGCCGCTGACGGGTGGGCCCGTCTTTGGCGTCATGGTGCGGTTCGCTGCGTCGACGCTGGCCAGCGGCGTGTCGGCGTCACGCACACGCGTCTGGCGGCCCGGCCGTGCCGGTCCAACTTCCGCACACGTGGCTCAATCTCGGCCGTTGATTTGAAAATCAACGGCCCAGATTGGATCTGGCTCTCACGCGTTTGGGTTAACGCGTTTGATCTGGACCGTTGGATCTAGATCCAACGGTTGAGATTGGATCTGGGGTTTTTGGATTGGAATCTCACCGGCGGTGACGTGGCGTGATCCTAGCCGTGCGATGGTGATCCGACGGTCCACGAAGCTCGGGGTCGGCGATGGCGGCGCGGCGGAGCTGGCTGGCCGGAGCTGGGAACGGCGACACGGGCAACGGCGTTTGCGGGCTCCTCCGGCGAGGTGAGTCCTCCCCTCGGGTGCGTCTCGTCACGGGGAGTCCGGATCTGGGGTCAACGGCGGTGAAGGACGACGGACGGCGGCGGGACGAAGCAAAAACCGCGGCGGAGAGGGATTCCAACTACGGCGAGCTCGCGCGGCTAAACGGTGGCGGCTCCGACGGGGTGGGTTAGGGCTACGGGTGCGCAAGGGAATGGGCTTCATGATGGCGGCGGCGGCGCATTAAATAGGGGCCTCGGCTTCCTTGTATCGCACGGAGACCGAGGTCGACACGGCTGCGGCGGCGGAGTCCGAATCCCATTCGGATTGGGTGACGTGGATCAACGTGAGCCGTTGGATCTCAATCCAACGGTCACGGGCTAGGGTTCGGTGGCTATTGCGGTTGATCTCAGCCGTTGGATCTTGATCCAACGGTTGAGTTTCGGCGCGGTGACGGGTTCGACCGAGTCGCATGGCTCGGGTCGGACTCGGACTCGAGTCTGACTCGGGCTCGGTCGGATGAACAGTAACCGACCCGGTTTGGATTTCTCAGCGATTTAATATTTAAAATAATTTCCAGTAATTCATTTAATTCAAGAAAAATAGTAAAATACTCAGAAAAATTCCAGAAAAATTCTGGAAAATATTTTGGATCATTTTGGACTCAAATAAAATATTTCCAACAAAACTTTATTTGAAAATTTAATTTCTTTAATTATTTCAATATGGAATAAGTTCAAATTAAATCCAAATAAATCCAAATAAATTCCAGAAAATTCCAAAAATTCACAAATGTGCAAAATAATATTTAATTTCATGAAAAGCAAAAATTGGGGTGTTACATCATGGCAACCAACAAAGCATCAACACCACAGTTTAGTTCAGTGAATTAACCATCACAATTATAGGAAGGAACATGTCATTGTTTATATGTCTGATGCTAAGTGATGACGGGTGACTAGCTCCCTTTCCCGCATGCCAGTTTCATGGTACCTAAGAAAAACAACATAAACACAAGCGTGAGTTCATCACTCAGCAAGTATATTGCAATGGAACAAGAAAATACATTCCAATACCTTCATCACCACTTTTCACATACCACATCATACACATCTCATATTCATAGTGTAAGCATATCATTGACATCATCATATATCATCATCATATAACATCCTCATATAATGCAATGCAGTGCAATGCAATGCGATGCACATATCTCCTGGAAACTCATACCGGTATGGTTGAGTACACACCCGTCGGTGTGCACCCTCTCCCCCTTCCATCCCGAAGATGGAGGGTGCCTACTCCTCGCTTCCATACACCGCGGTGGATGGAATCACGATGTAGGACTTACTCATTGGCTCTCCGGAATAGTCATAACTTTCTCACCGACCTTCCCCGGACTAGTTATGACTTTCTCACCGCCCGGGCCATGTATCATGCCATGTATGCAAACATGCCAACATCATAAATAACTTGTACATTAACACATGGCATCATAGCATAATAAGCATATTCATCATATCATTGGCAATCATTATGGCATGGCATGTGAACATATCATATATTCAATTTCAATCTCAACCAATCTAGCAAACTACAACCCGCTACCCATTCCAATACACTTGCCTCAACCACGGGCGACGGATTGGCGAGAAGTAGGAGGCACTCCCGGGGTCACACCACTTGCACATAGGTACGACACACTCACAATCATGTCTACAAAATAGTAAGCAGACCCTCTTCTACCCCAACATCGCAAACTACTCGCTAAACCCAAAAACAGAGGTATTGTCCCATCGGGATAGCAGCCTTCCAAAAGGCATAACTCGGGTTCTAAGACTCCGAATCAATTAAACGAGTACATCCTCGCGTAGATTAGGAAATTTCCTAACTTTTTCTAAGTATACGGAAAGACTGATTCAGACTCTAAAGTGGTTTAATCTACAGAATACCGTGATCTGTTCCAATCACGTCACAGTTTTTAACACGTTCGGTAAAACGAGCATAACTTTCAAACGGCTGGGAGGAATTGGACGTTCTTTATACCCACTAAAAGGTATTGAAGTTACCTAAAACTTCTTCAACAGCCGTACGACCAAATTCCGAATTTAAATTTTGGCGAAAACCCAAACCCTAGGTCGACTACTCATGCTGCCCGAAACAGAGAACGTGGCAAACTAAAGATTCCATCTAATCTACCCAACTACAGCACCACCAATTGATCTAAAAACATGATAATAACCCTTAGAATAGTTCCTAGACCAACCCCAAGGATTCCCATGGCCATACCTTCGCCCGACGCACGAAAACCCAATGGATCTCCACCTGGTTCGCGCAATCTCCTTCCTTTCTCCAAATCCACCGGATCTCCTCGTCGCGGAGCGCTCCAATGGACGGATCTTCGAGGTGTTGGGGTGGAGAGGCTACCCTAGGGTAGCAAGGGGTGGAGGAGAGGGGAGGGAGGGCGCACAAGGGGGAAGGAGGCGTGGGGGAGGGAGGGGCGCAAGGGAGGAGCAAGGGGGCGGCTAGGGCTTCTCCAAGGTGTGGGGGGGCGCAAGAAGGCAGGGTGGGGGCGCAATAAGGGGCTGGGGGAGGCCCCCAACCAGGACTCCTACTCCCAATTGGACTCAAACTCCATCTCACCAAAGCCCACGACCCCTTCTCTTAGGCCCAAACTCCCGGAATCGGCCCGAAAACGCAAATAAACCCCATACCATATGGTTTTGACCTTAATTTCACACTTGATAATGTTTTTGACATCAACATTCACATTATATAAGGTTACGACACTCCGTGGTGTCACTTTCTCCCCCCCTTAAAGAGGATTCGACCTCGAATCCGAAGAATGCCGAAATCAACAAGTTACCCAAGGGACAAAAGACTTCTTTGCAACACAAAACATTCACACAGAGACTAAAACCGGAACAAACGACAAGCGAGTTCTCAAAACCAACACTAGCGAGAAAATGTTGATTTAGCTTAACAGAGTGCAACCTCTCACGGTTCCATCTTCACTTCAAATCCCAAACAGAAACTGCGTTTCAACTACAAAGGGCTCCATCAACCCAAAACGCCCGAAACCTTACGACAAACACTTCACACTACTATCACAACCAACCTGACTACCACACTTCATTAAACCCAACATGACACAATCAAAGCGCGTCACAATTCCTTTAACGACCTCTCTACATTCTCGAAAATTTCTATCGAGGGGAATAACTCATTAAAGCACACTTGCCCTTCCGATACACGATCATGCTAACATTTCATTCCATCCTCTCCCAGGCAAGACTCAAAGCCAGAAACAACTAGTTAAGACAATTGCTCACGGCAGGACAATTATCACCGAACTACCGTCAACTTCACTTCCACCCATTGCTACTCTTAATAAAGGTTAAACCCATACATCATCAGCCTCCATCACAAACCACCCTTATACTACTAAGGTTCGACACCTAGCCCCAAGCTAGGATTGTAAAACCTTACCAAACCACAATTGGCTCCTTTCTTAAGAGGGTCTCGCCCTCACACAATAACACTTAGTTATCAAGCCCAAGTGTACACATAATTCGCATAGTCAACCATTAACCAAGAACATTTATATCCTCACTCCCATCTATAGAGCAAAAGAAGTACAATTCTTTTGAACCCAAGTGGACCACATACGACAACTCAAATCCAAAGCGTTAACAACCACTTTGGAAAGAATTCGGCAACATCCAAGGAGCATTCATCATTTTTTTCCATGCCAAATCACAAAGGAAGCACAAATCCCCTACACCACAACCAAAATACCAGAAATTCTTTGTTCTTTCTTTTCATACTAGAAAGAAATGGACATCTCGATTCATGACATGAATGCACACTTTTCAAGAGCACTCCGGATTAGTCATATATCCATGTATGACTTTCTCATCGAGCTGGCTAGCCGACTTTTTCATCATTAAACATCTATAAATAATGTCTCGTTTTCCTTTTCACCATTCATTCATCGGGTAACAAAGGTACCGAATAGTCATTCACCAAATGACTTTTTCCTCGGTATCAAATAATGGAAACACAATTAACATCGAAGGTTGCGGAAATTCATATGGACTATGACGGCAGCATAGTTGACAGTAAAACACCACGTCACATCACATCCCACATCAATTGAAAACTGAACTTGCAAAACATTGCATTTCATCCAAATTCAACATTTTGGAAGAGAGCATCAAAATTTCAAGTCGAGCATCTGCTCCCACAACCGTCACAAATTTTCTCAAGGAGAGGGAAACTCATTTCAAAAAGGGAACACCTCACTAACAAAATCACTATAAAACATTCATAAATTCCACCTTTTTGAAGCACTCAGTAACGTCGCGGAGTTTCGAAAAAGAATCGTCTCGGGGGTTCGTTCGGAGTCTCTTTGAGAATTCTTTCTTGTCTGGGATGTTGGGTGATCTGTCGGTGGTTCTGTGGGGTGGTTGATTTTCATTTGGTGTGGGAGAGGAGAAGTACTCACCTAAACTTTTTCCCCACCTATTCTTTTCTCCCCTAGCCGATCCCACCCATTTTGGGCTGCCCCTTCTCTTGTCTCTTGCGTGTGGACAGCAAAGGGAGGAAGCACTCTTTGGTTTCTCCTCCAAAGACAAAACCAGCAGCTCCCCTCCTCTTGGTGGCGCCTCCCCACCTACAGCAAGCTTCCTCCCCCTCCAATGGAGCTCCCCTTGGTGCCCTCCTCCTCAAGTTGGCGCCCTGCTGCTCCTCCTCCCTCAGCCGGCCGGCGTCCAGCACCAAACAGCAGCTCCACCCCTCCTTCCTCCCTCTTCTTTGTTGGAGGTAAACTTTGGGAGCTTGCTTACTGCTTTAATGGAGTTCCTAGTCTGCCTAGATGTGTTTCTAGGGTTCCTAGGCTAGCTATTTTGGAGGGAAACTAGCTATTTTGGAGGGAAACCTAGGATCTGTTTTCGAGCAGATTTTTGATCTGTTTTGCTGCTCAGTTGTGGGGTAATTTGGTTGGTCTAATGCTCAGTCAGCTGAAGAGGAAGTTGTAGCCCTTCCTTTTACCTTTAATTGGAGTACAAGAAGTTGAAAATCCATGAAGCCAATTAAAAGTTATGACATTTGTAGTGTTTTCTTTCCCGAGTAGATTGTTTTGTGAGATGAAATGTTCAACTGCGTTTTAGACCTAGCTGCACACCGATTAAGCTTTTCTGTTTGCCTAGAGAGTTGTAGGAAATTTGCTATAGTTTCAGAAAATGTACTTGTTTCCTTGATTTGGAGTTAGGAATCAAAAGTTATGCTAGAGCCAAGTTGCTGTCCAGAATGCTGTTTTTGCTGAATGTTCAGAGTTTGGTATGAAGTTTAGAGTTCAGTATGAAGGCTTTAATTTCAGTTATTGAACAAATGGTTTTGGGGAAATTGTAGTTCATCCTCTTGTGCTCATTTAGAGTCCAAGAACTTGAATTTTGGTTGAACCATTAGAAAGTTATGCAAGTTTTACCTCTTTGCTGTCCAAATTGAGACTATTAGTATATTCAATTTTGCGTTGTGATTTAGAGTAAGTTGGAGGCCGATTTGGAATTTCCATTTGCCTGGAGATAGGTAGAAATTATTATGTAAATCATTAAAATGTCTTCGTTTGCTCAATTTGAAGTTGTATAGTAATTTTTATGCTATGGCAAAGTAGGCTACCCAAACCAGTTTTGCATGAAAATTCAGATTTGGGGCAAATTTGATTTAGGGAGTAATTATGTGGTTTGTTGTTGTTTGTTGACTCTAGAACTTGTGAATTGAGTATGTAATTATGTTTCCAGATGGAGTAGCTTCGGGAGTGACTCCTCGCCACTCCATTCCTGTCGGTAGAAGGCAAGTGCATTTCTAGTAGGATGCTAGGATTTGATTCTTGCTAATCCTTACGAATATGTGCATGTTGAAGTGAATTTCATGAATTGTGATGGCATTATAAGAGTAAATGATTATGCATTTAAAGTTGTTTAATGCTAATGAGTGAGTGGATGATGATGATGATTATCTTCATGATTGTGAGAATGCATGGCTATGTATGTATTCAAATTTTGTACATGTGAAAAGATAGAAATGAATGTAGTTTGCAACTTAATTGTGTTAATTGCATTTGTGGATTCATAATGGAAGAGGCGACCCATTTATGATGCGGGCCTCTGTGTTCACACGTAGTGAACACGAAAGTCCTACCTCGTAGTCCCATTCATCGTGGTGAATGGGAGCGAGACAGTAAGAGTAGGCACCTTCCACGGGATGGAAGGGACGTGAGGGTGCACACCGACGGGGGTGCACTCGACAGTACCGGTACGTGCATCGAAAAGAGCATTCATGTGCATAGCATTGCATGGCATGGCTAATGTATAGTGTGCTAATGGAAATGTGAGGTTTCGGGAATGAGTTGTGGACTCCTCCCAAAAGTTTAATGAGGTATGTTGTGAAGTAAGAAATATGGTAAAGGGTATTGATGCAATATTATTGTACCTGTTGTTGATTTAAATGCATTATTGTTGACATTGTAATGTTTTGATGCACTTTGCTGAGTTTTCGAACTCACGCTTGTTTGTTTAATGTTTTTAGGTACCCTGAGAGCAGCATTGCCCGGATGGGAATTTAGCATCACGTCACTCCCTTAATCACATTTAATTAACAGTTTGGAAAATTGTCTTGTGGTAGCATGTTTATACTTGTGATTATTGTAATCTTCCTAAGATTGTGTTTATTATATGCTAGAAGGTTACTTTAGATGCTTAGTTGTTGCTTACATGTCATGATGGTTGATTGATGCGATGACATGTTGTTTAAATTGTGCTATTATGTTATTGTGATCTTTTGCCTGCTGAGTGGATGCCCACCTAGCAGGGGAGGTCTTGCCGAATTTTTTACTAGTTCGGCAATCTCCTAGCATGTTTAGATAGGTTTTGATAGCGCTTTGGGCACGTGAGGTGCTGGGGTGTTACACACTCGCAAACATCACACACATTATGCAAATAAATCCATCTCCAGTCAAAAAGTGTTACAAATTAAATCTCAAGAATCTTCAACACGACCCACTAAGACCTTCTGCTTCCTTTAAAATTTACTCCAAAGATGATTCAGTGCGAACGCGAAGGAGCGCGACCCACTCAAAGACTTTTGGGTGTAAAACCATACAAAGCACAAATTAAACAAAATAGCCAAACCAAAGATTGGCACCAATAGCTACGGGTTTATAGGCAAACTTGGAAACACAACACAAGGAGAATACCTTGACCGAAGGCATTCAACAAAAATGGCAAACAACCACACCAGTTCAAAAGGTTTTAAACACCAACTCAGCATGAATCCCACCATAACTTGTATTCCATTACACTTACCATTTAAGCATTCAATAATCACAATTTACTCATCAAGAGAGTCCAACCGGATTTAACAAACTTTACATAACAATTTCTTTCTCTAGTTACCATTCCCAGCACTTTTAATTAAGGTTTAAGATGCTTATCACAAGGGCACCCAACCAAGACTACATTGACATGATCCCTACGGATCACCAAATCATATAACATCATATTCTAGGTTTGAAACAAGTGCTCCAACAAATCTTTCATCATGATCAACCAATAAATTTCATACCACCTATATGTAAACGTCTCGACAATCGAAACTTATTCAGTTAACAAGCGACTTCAGCATGTAAATATTATCTCCACAGGGAAGAATTCGTAAGTGAGACTCTAAGTTATACTTTCATTAAGGATAAAATCATTCATCATGTTAATTATCCAAAGCTCACTCCATCGCAACATGTTAAAATTTTCTTCTATTTTAACCATGGTTTTCCAACGAGTAATCTAAACAGTTACCACCACTACTTAGTCATCAATAACAACAAATGGGCATAATCATCAACCAACAACATTACTTTTAGCTACCCTATACATAGGTGATAACAAAATTACCACCACACAACATACTCCAACTATTTAAAATAGATTGAATACTAGCATTAACACTGCCCTTAACAACATCATTAACAATAAGTCTTATGTCTTCTCAATTGATATCAATACTAGCATTGTAGAGACACAACTGCATACTTCCAAATATACTAGTAGTTTGCAACAACGTAAATAGCAACTCTAATCAACTTCCAAATTAAAGTCACTAGTCAACACGATTAAATTTCTCTATTAACATGTAACATTAGAGCATCTTTAACGACCAGCAAAGTTTCTTTAACAATAACATCAGTTTACATCATCTTAATGTTCTAACTATGCCTCAGGGTTTAATACTTTAAACACTATCGGGGGTCATAAGCACTTTTAAAGTAAACAACAGAATCTAAGCATGTACATTAACACCTTTAATCATTCTCGTTATAGAGTAATCTACAACACTAGAAGTTCATTTAATCTTAAGCTAAAGATAAATATTACATTCAACTAATTCAACTCACCAATTAACTTGAGAGTAAATCATTTCCATAAACCACATTGTTACATACTACATAATATGCTAAACAACAATTTTCACTTTTGACAAGTAATTTCAGTCAAACGAATACTTACTTTATTTACAGCATTTTCTTTTAATACTCAACCAAATCTCACAAAGAAGCTTGACTCTCAAAGTTGCAATGAGACAAACCCAAACTTGGTCATGCAAAAGGAATCCTCCAAAACACTTTTCAATCTCAAAGACTCCCACAGGAGGGAACCAAGCGATCAAATAAACCCTTGCGGACAAAGGCACAAAACATAAATCGACACAACTTAACTTTTTGCACACGCTTCAATAACTTCTTTTAAACTCAGAGTAAGACACACAAGAACCAAAACTATACTTTTCTTTGCAAGGCAACCAACAAAACCGGTGTCAAAGCCAAAAGGCGACTAAAAAGGCGCAACGCTAAATTCCTCTTCTTCGTCTTCAACCAAGGAAGACAAAACCAAGAAACACCGAAGGGACACTCCGCGAAAAACCAATTCCAAACACTTTTCATTTGATTTCAATCAACTAAAACCAAGAAAACCAACCGAAACCGATCCTTAGAACGGTAAAGAGCATACGAAGGAATCCACCACCAAACTCTTCTATTTGCCTCCAGTCAACTACCCGATCTACGATAGAAAAGGTAAGCACTTTTTCCCCACAAGGGGTTAATAGTTCTTCGGTGATGGCTTTAACCGGCCATACCGTCAAACCACACCGTTACTATGAACAAAAGGATGACCGAAATCCTTCGGCACCACAACCCCACTTTATCACCACAACAAGCACAATTCAATCTTTTAGCTCATAAACATAGCAACATGCATTATCAAATGAAGCATTAAACATCGAAGCTTAAATACAACGTTTAAGCATAAAGAAACGATACCCATACCCTTTCCTACTGTGCATCCATTGTGTGTCAAATTTTAGATTAGTTATACCACTTTTGCAAGTTTTAATGTTGCTATCCTATGACAAAATTTTAGTTAAGACCTAAGCCATGTTTCTAAGTTATTCCACATCACATTTTAGTTGCACCCTATAGCATGACACTAAAAATACACATTCCGAGGACATACAGCCCGCTCTGATACCAACTGTAACACCCCGGCATTTAATATGCCCGAATGCTACCAAACATAGACTAAGCAACCTCTAAATACCACAATTACAAGTAAATTACAGCAAAGGAGCAAATGCTAATACCGAAAATTTCGGCAGCATCTCCTTTGTTTTCCATGAATTGAAGCAACAACAATCTTAACATATCAAGATAGCATAAAGAATGATAGCAATAACTTGAGAAACAGGAATTTCAGCCATCATACAGCTAAGGATATAAGCCTATCCGTCTCATGTCAAATATGGACTAATCATTTACTCATGGCAACCAACAAAGCATCTACACCACAGTTTATGTAACACCCCAAAATTTTGCTTTTCTTAAATTCATGTGTGATTTGGCACTTTGGTGAATTTTTGGAATTTTCTGGAATTTATTTGGATTTATTTGGAATTTATTTGAATTTATTCCATTTTGAAATAATTAAAGAATTAAACTTTGCAAATAAAAAATTGTTGGAAATATTTTATTTGAGTCCCAAATACCCTAAAATATTTTCCAGAATTTTTCTGGAATTTTTCTGAGTCTTTTGCTATTTTTAATGAATTAAATGAATTACTGGGAATTATTTTAATTATTAAATCGCTGGAAATTCGAGTTGGGTCAAGTACTATTCATCCGACCGAGTCGGAACCCGAGTCGGACTCGAGTCCGACCCGAACCAGTTGACTCGACCAAACCTGCTCCTAACCCTAATCGATCCCGACCGTTGGATCGGGATCCAACGGTCAAGATCGTCCCGTACCGGTTCGAGTCGTAACCGGACCGAATCCGGTTTCGATCGTGCGATCGTGGCCGTTGATCGCGCCACGTGGACGGTCGACCGTCGTCGTCCCCGCCGGATCCGAGCCGGACTCCGCCGCCGCGCCCGCCGCCGTGTGGTTCTAGGTTTCCGGATTCCACACGAACGCCGAGGCTATTTAAGGCCCGGGTCACACCCCGAGGTCGGCCCTGACCTTGCGCACCCGTAGCCCCTACTCACCAAGGCAGAGCCGCCGCCGTTTAGCCGAAATAGCTCGTCGTAGTTGCGCGCCGCTCCGCCACTGTTTTTGCTTCATCCCGCCGTCAACCGCCGTCCCCAGCCACCGTTGAGCCCAGATCCAGAATCCCCAGACCGAGACGCACCCGTGGAGCCAACTCATCTCGCCGGAGGAGCCCCGAAGCGCCACGGGAGTGGTCGTCGTCTCCGTCTCCGGCTGCTGCAGCTCCGCCGCGTCGCCATCGACCTCGCGAGCTCTGTGCGCCGTCCGATCTTGATCGCGCGGTTGAGGTGAGTTCACGTGTTTCCAAACCCGATTAGATCTGGACCGTTGGATCAAGATCCAACGGCCCACGATCATCACGTGCGGTAGCAGCGTCAGCGTAGGGTTAGATCTGGACCGTCCGATCTAGATCGAACGGCCCATGATCACCGTGTGGTTTTCAACGTGTTAACCCTGGATCTAATCACGGCCGTTGATTTTCAAATCAACGGACACGATCGCGCCACGTGTCCAGGGAGCCGAACCACCGCGCCACGCGGGCGTGCGCGTGGGTCACTGACACGCCGGGCCCGTGTAACACCCCAAAATTTTTCTTTCCTTAAATTCTTGTGTGAATTGGCACTTTAGTGAATTTTTGGAATTTTCTGGAATTTATTTGGATTTATTTGGAATTTATTTGAATTTATTCCATTTTAAAATAATTAAAGAATTTAATTTTGCAAATAAATTTTTGTTGGAAATATTTTATTTAAGTCCCAAATACCCTAAAACATTTTCCAGAATTTTTCTGGAATTTTTCTGAGTCTTTTGCTATTTTTAATGAATTAAATGAATTACTGGGAATTATTTTAATTATTAAATCGCTGGAAAATCAAGTCGGGTCAAGTACTATTCATCCGACCGAGTCGGAACCCGAGTCGGACTCGAGTCCGACCCGAGCCACGTGACTCGACCGAACCAGCTCTAAAACCTAATCGATCCCAACCGTTGGATCAAGATCCAACGGCCAGGATTCCGTCACGCTTCGATCGGATCGGCCGGATCCGATCTCACAAGATCGTGGCTGATCGTGCCATGTGGGCGGCTGTCCGTCGTCGTCTCCGCCTCGAAGTCCGTGCCGGACTCCGCCCGCCCGCCGCCAGTGGGAACTAGGTTTCCGTTTTAGCGAAGCCGAGGCTATTTAATGCCGGATCACACCGAGATCGCCTTGACCTTGCGCAGCCGTTGTTCTAGCCGTCGCCGCCGCAGCGTTCTCGACGCCGCAATCGCTCGCCGGAGTCGTAGCACCCCTCCGCCCGCGGTTCGCTTGATTCCGCCGCCGCCGCTCTTCCGCCGGGTGAGCCTACCCGAGACCCCAAGCCAAGGCGCACCGTGGTACCTCTCACTCACGGAGCGACCCGGCGCGCCGTCGGGCTCGTCGTCGTTCTCATCTCCGGTGGCTGCTCGCCCGCTGCCGCTATCGTCATCCGCGGCGCTGAGCCGTTGGATCTCCATCGCGCGGTCCAAGATCACGCCACGTCACCGACGGTGAGATCCGTCCAAAAATCCCGAGATCCAATCTCGGCTGTCGGATCTAGATCCAACGGTCGAGATCAAATGCGTTAACCCAAACGCGTGAGACTCGAATCTAATCCGGGCCGTTGATTTTCAAATCAACGGCCGAGATTGCGCCACGCGTCCTGGAAGGCCGACCGCCGCGGTCGGCCGCCGCCCATGCGCTGGCGCGTGTGACGCCGACACGCCGGGCCTGTGCATGTCGGGCCGCCGGCTAAATCGCACCATGACGTCACGCCGACGCCATGGCGGCTCAAGATGTCGGGCCGCCGTCTAAATGAGCCGACGTCACAGCTGGTCCCACCTGCCGCTGCCGTGGTCGAGCCTCACGACGCCGCAGCGACGCCACCCGAGGGACCCACCGCCGCTGACACGAGGAGTGGACCGAGTCCACGGTAGACCCGAGCCGAGCGTGGACCGAGTCCATGGACCGGTGACGTCAATGAGACCAATCCAGTCTTTGCCACGTGTCGGTGACGCAATAAATAATTTCCGAAAAAGAAAATGATTTATTAATTCGAAATAATGATTTCAAATTTTGATTCAAACTTCAAACGCTTATAACTTTTGTGTTTCAACTCCGATTTGAGTGATTCAAATTTCTAAATTTGTATAAAATTGAGATCTACCTAAATATAAATTTTATTTAATTTTTGGACTAAAGTTTTTCTCTGTAAAATTATTTAATTGATTATTTCAACTTTAAATAATCATAACTTTTGCATTTTAACTCTAAATTTGACGATTCCAGTTTCTAAAAATTCATAAAATTATGTTCTCTCTGTTTATGGATTTTATTTGGATGTTTGGACACTTTTTGCCTATTGTTTATTCGTGTATTGCTATTTGCACGCTTTACGAGTAGACGTTGAAGTGCCTAAGGGATTCGAAGGAGAAGTATTGACTCAGGATCCAACTCAAGACCAAGAACAAGTACTTTTTGAAGGCAAGTTGTGCTTTGACCATGTTGATCCTATTTTGAAATTTATTTTGATTTAACCTATTGCATGCTAGTTCAATTAGAAAATACTTTATTTAAATATGGGGGATTGGATAAATACCAATTTCTTTGTATGACACCTTGATTATTTAAATATGTGCCATGACCCTTGTCACCCTATTTGTGGATTACTAGTTGGACATTATTAAATCGCCAACATGGGTTTTAGACCGTTGTAGTATACTGCTTAGACCTGCTACGTGCTCATGACATGATTTTGGACAATCAAATGTTAATTTTGACTTAATGATATATTGAACCCGTTTTGGAAAAGTATCATGTGATGTTGATGGCACGTGGTGCATGGTAATCAACTGGGGTTTGATAAATAGTTTTTCGACCGGTGCATGTGGCAAGAGTAATCAGGTGGGCCAGTTGTGGCATTGGGGATGTTGATTTGGTTCTTCGGGTAGTCTTGCCCTGGTCATCCTAAGGACTTAACCTTGCAAGCCTTTGAACTGGGTCTAACGTGCAACCACATGTCTCAGAATGGGACGGACCTAGTTGACTAAGTTGCTAATAACGTGCACTGTGGGACTGAGGAGGTCAACTACACCCTTTGTGTAAGTTGTACGGGGTGCGTCTGGGTGAGGCCAGGTACCCATCTAACGGTTGATTGGCCTAGACTTCGCCTTAGCTAAGGGAAGGGTTAGTGTGCAATAACCGGGGACGACCACTTGTATTGTTAGAAGTTTCTGGAAGACTTTGTTACGGGAACTCGCCTTTGTGGTGTTTGACTGTATCTTGTGGGTAAAGTGCATAACCTCTGCAGAGTGTAGAATCTATTCGAATAGCCGTGTCCGCGGTATTGGACATCGCTCGGGAATTACAGTCAAGGGTTAGATTTTCTCAAAAATAACTTGGGTTTGAAAGGTTGGGTTGGATTAATAATGATGTTGATGGAAATGTGGATTAGGATGGGAAAGATGTTTGTTAAACTTCTTGAAAAGTTATCTATGCTTTACTTGTTTCTACTGCTTTCGAATCTACTTATATTACTTGTCAAATCTTTGTTTCGCAAATATACCTTGAGCCACTCCTTTGTATTAAGCCATGCATGTAGTATATTAGCTGCATTCTGTGCATGACTTGTTGAGTACCAAGTACTCACCCTTGCCACAATACAACACCAGTTGAAGAGGAGACTACACCAGCTTTGGAGGAGGAGCTCCAAGAGGAACCGTCTACTTAGGGAGCGAGCCCGGTCGATTGCACTGTGGTATCTTTGGATGGCGCCACGAAGTTATTTGATTTTCCGCTGCTATTATTTCTCTCTTAATAAGTTTCGCCTTGCGAAGCGTATATTTGTAACTTGACCATAAGGTCAAATAACCAGTTTGGGTATTTAAATAAAAGTACTTTATTAGTATCGAGTGGTATGATTGTGATATTTACCGATGTTAAGACTGTGTGCACTAGCGCGTTCCTGGACTAGTGTTGAATACACAGAGGGTCCGGATTTGCAAATTCGGGGTCCCGACAGAGGTGGTATCAGAGCCATACTGACCGTAGGCTCAACCCTAAGCTAGAATGGTCGTAGTGAGGATAAAACCTATTTTCTAAAGCTAAAAATTTGTCAAGATAAGAAATGACATCTCGACTTACCCCCTTCTCTCTTTCCTTGTCTCTTGCTGAATATTCCCTTACCTTGTCACGATTTAAAATTTCGAGTTCTTACGTGAGCACTCTTGTGACAGATGGAGGGAGAGTTCAACTACGTCGATCTGGAGGTTGGTCACGCCGCGGAACTTTGGCATATGCTTCAGACTCTCGGAGATTTTGAGAAGCCGCAATACCAAGTGGAAGTGATCAGACAAGCAGGATTGATCAAGGCTTGTGACGTGAAGATTGAGGTACCTGCTAGGAAGAAGGGCCCAGGCAATCGCCCGATACAACCGACCGCCAGGAGGTCTACAATGCAGATGGGTATCCAAGAAGTATCACGACGAGCAATGCGGCACATTACCCGTATCTACGCCAGAGAGTTAGAGAGCACGGTGTTCCGTTATCATCCGCGCAGCAATAACCTTCTTGACCCGAAGGCGATTCAGGATGAGGATGCCATGGTTACACAGTTGGCACGACTTGTTGTCGCCTAGGAGGATGTACTCGATGATACAAGCAAGGAGCTACAGAAGGCCTGCAAGGAGATTACAACAGAGAAGAACAGATGGCGGGAAGCTCAAGAGTATGTGTCACACCTTCTGCGAAGGATTGACGAGTTGGAGATGGCCTTGTATGGGCCGTAACTGCAGCCAAGATTGAGCTACACGAGCCAGATCCGGAGGAGTCAGATCTCGATGAGGACACTGCTTCTTCGACTACCACAGATGACACAGTTGCTGGACATGGCAATCGTTTCGCGCCTATACCGCAGCACCCGTACCCAAGCCGTGGAGGTTTTCTCGATGAGTGAGCGTAGGTTCTATAGTGAGACTCCTTCACCAAGTCGCGTCATAGAATAAAGAGTCACCCTTTAGGCGTTAGACTCTAGTGTTAGTTCGATTTGGATTTTTATTGTTTACTGAGTGTGCAGTATGTGTTGCAAGGACCTTAGGCATTGTAAGCAACCATACCAAGTTATTAATATCAATAATAAAGTTGGACCTTAAAGTACACCTTTCGCCCCCGCATAAGTTCCATATTACTTGTCTATTCTTGTTTCCCTCTCATCTCTAAAACCTAGAGCAAATCGACAGATGGTGAATACCCGCGGAAACTTTGGAGGCAATGGGAGTGGTTCTCGCCCAGCAGAAAATCCCAATGATGGAGCACCAGCACCGCCACTGGATATGCAGAATTTCGGAGCTTTTCTCTGCCCGCACTCGATTGATGCATGCTATGATGCAACAAATGCAACACGTCACTGCCCAGGCCACTGCTAATCAAGTTAATCGGACAACGCCAGAATACAAGACTGTCAGAGTTCATGAGGACTCACCCACCCACTTTCTCTGGGAATGCCAATCCATTGGAGGCCGATGATTGGTTAAGGTCAATTGAGAGGAAGCTACACATAGCTCAATGCATAGGAAATGAGAAGGTACTCTACGCTTCTCATCAGTTGGAAGGAACAGCCGCCGAATGGTGGGAGAATTTCTGTGCCACGCAAGAGAACCCTCAAGACATCACTTGGGAAGAGTTCACAGCTGCGTTTTGTCAGTATCACGTGCCAGAAGGAATAATGGACCTTAAGAAGGAGGAGTTCAGAGCACTGAAGCAAGTTAATCAGCCAGTGGCTGACTACCTGAACAAGTTCACACAGCTAGCACGCTACGCACCTGAGGATGTAGCGACAGATAAAGCTAGACAGTCTCGCTTTGTGAAGGGACTTAACTCAGGACTACAGGTGGGACTGATCACCCACACCTTTCCGGATTTCCAAGAGTTGGTGAATAAGGCGCTTATTCTTGAGGACAAGCGCAAGGAACGGGATGAGAACAGGAAGCGCAAGATGCAACAAACAGGATCACGCCAGTGGAACGCATAGCAATACCGAGAGTTGCACCAAACCAATTCTTGATTCCAGCCACAAAATGCAACAAGGGCACCGTCACGGCACCAAGACACATCAATCGTAACTACTGCACCCCACTTCGCTTAGAAACGCCGCTCCAGCAACAAGAAGGAACCGTGAGACGCCGCTACAAGCTGCAATGAGCCAGGACACTTTGCCAACAATTGTTCGAAGAAGACAGCAGGAGTGACCCGATTCGCTTCAATCTAGGAACCACCCAGCTAGGACGCCAAAGACCAGGAGCCACACCCTGGCTATGGTGAGAGGCCGAGTCAACCATGTCACCGCAGATGCACTGCAGAATGCTACGGACGTCGTCTTGGGTAAGTTACTTGTTAACTCGATACACCTGCTTGATTTTGTTTGACTCGAGCTTCGCGATTCGTTTGTTTCGCAAAGCTTTGCTGCTAGAAACGATTTGGGGATTGCAAGACTTAAGTGCATGCTTTTAGTTCAAACCCACAGTTCCGAACTCCGAGCGAAAGTAGGATGTTCCGGGGTGAGAATACTAATAGATGGAATAGAGTTCCTAGCGAACCTTATTATTTTGGAGACCCAGACCTTAGATGTCATTTTGGGAATGGAATGGTTATCCAAGCACAAGGCCGTATTGGATTGTGGACGAAGGACTATCTCAGTTGAGAGCCCGTGTGGAAAGAAAGTGGAATTTCAAGCTACTGCCGTTAGAGAAGGACAGTTGATGGTTAACAACACCAAGGCAATCAGCATAGAGGATGTCTCAAGAGTGAATGAGTACCCGGATGTTTTTCCGAAGATCTACGGTATGCCGCACAGGACATAGAGTTTGTGATAGAACTTGTACTGCACAAAGACCGATAGCAAAGAGACCCTATCGGATGTCCACCGAGGAGTTGGTAGACATGAAGAAACAGCTGGAAGAGTTAATGGAGAAAGGATTTATCAGACCGAGCTCGTCGCCGTGGGGAGCGCCAGTTTTGTTTGTCAAGAAGAAGGACGGAAGTTTTAGGATGTGCATTGACTACCGTGCACTCAATGAAGTCACCGTGAAGAATAAGTACCCGCTACCCAGGATTGATGATTTGTTTGATCAGCTGAGAGGAGCCGGAGTTTTCTCCAAGATTGATCTGAGATCGGGATACCATCAGTTGAAGATCCGATCAGAAGATATTCAAGATCGCATTCTCGTCAAGATATGGACATTACGAAGTTCTGATTATGTCCTTTGGGTAACGAATGCGCCAAAGATATTTCATGAATATGATGAATAAGGTGTTCATGGAATATTTGGACAAGTTTGTTGTCGTGTTCATAGATGATATCCTAATCTACTCCAAGACAGGAGGATGAACATGCCGAACACTTGAGGCGAAGTTTTGGAGAAGCCGAGGAACAAAGCAACTCTTCGCCAAGTTCAGTAAGTATGATTTTTGGAAGGACAAGGTAGAATTTCTTGGACATGTAATGACCGCAGAAGGAGTCGCCGTAGATCCAAGCAAAGTAGAAGCTGTGTTACATTGGGAGCAGCCGAAGACTGTGACCCAGATCCGGAGTTTCCTTGGAATGGCAGGATACTACCGCCATTTCATTGGAGGCTTTTTGACAATTGCGAAACGTCTTACGCAATTGCTGAAAAAGGAGAAGAAGTTTGCATGGACACCAGAATGTGAGAAAGGATTTCAGGAATTGAAGAAGCGATTGACATCAGCACCGGTGTTAGTTCTACCGGATGTTGCTGAAAGCTTCGATATTTATTGTGACGCATCGCGCCAAGGACTTGGATGTGTCTTGTCTGAGAATGGAAAGGTCGTCGCTTATGCATCAAGGCAGTTGAGGCCGCATGAGGAAAATTATCCGACACATGACCTAGAGTTAGCTGCCGTAGTGCATGCTTTGAAGATATGGCGTCACTATCTGATTGGAAACAGATTGAAGTGTATACGGATCATAAGAGCCTTAAATACATATTCACCCAGTCGGATCTGAACATGAGGCAGAGGAGATGGTTAGAGTTGATCAAGGACTACAATGTTGGAATCCATTACCATCCAGGAAAGGCAAACGTAGTTGCCGATGCTCTGAGTCAGAAAAGCCATACCGTGAGTACGTTGCTAGCCACAAGTCAGGATGAGTTATGTGAGGATTTCTAGAGAATGAAGATTGAGGTGGTACCTAGCGGATTCTTGGCCGCATTAGAAGTAAATCCTACCCTAGAGGATCAGATCCGGGAAGGACAGAAGGATGATGACAAGATCCGCAGGATTAAGTTCATCAAGGAGGAAGGCAAGGCAGAGGACTTCAAGTTGGATGAGCAAGGCACGTTATGGATGAAGGATCGGATTTGTGTGCCTAACAAGAAGGAGTTAAAGCAACTGATTTTGGAGGAAGCCCATGACTCCAAGTACTCAATTCATCCTAGAAGCGCCAAAATGTATCAGGATTTAAAGGAAAGATTCTGGTGGCCGAGCATGAAGCGTGAAGTAGCCGAACATGTTGCATTGTGCGACGTATGCCAGAGAGTCAAGGCAATGCATCAGAGACCAGCAGGATTGCTACAGCCGCTGAAAATACCTGAGTGGAAGTGGGAGGAAATCGGAATGGATTTCATTACCGGTTTGCCTAAGACTCAAGGAGGTTATGACTCCATATGGGTCATAGTGGATCGCTTGACCAAAGTAGCCCATTTTATCCCGTGAAGACCACTTACTCGGGGATAAATTGGCAGAGTTGTACATGATCGAGGATCGTCTGTTTGCACGGTGTGCCAAAGAGGATCGTATCGATGACAGAGGTACCCAATTTACCTCAAGGTTTTGGAATAAGTTGCATGAAGCCATGGGAACCCGTTTGAACTTCAAGCCTGACTTATCATCCACAGACGGATGGACAGATGAAAGAGTCAATCAGATTCGAAGATATGCTAAGAGCGTGTGCATTGGCTTATGCTACCTCTTGGGATAAGAGTTTGCCGTATCTTTGAGTTTAGTTACAACAATAGTTACCAAGCTAGTTTACTGAGATGTCACCTTTTGAGGCCTTTGTATGGTCGACCCTATCGGACGCCATTGAATTGGAATGAGACCGTAGCGCCATGTCTTTGGGCGAGATATTCTTCAAGAGGTGAAGAAGCGATTGCCGTGATCGAGGAAAGGTTGAAGATAGCCCAATCACGACCAGAAGAGTTATGCTGACAATCGTCGCCGGGATTTGAGTTTTGAACCAGAAGACTTTGTATACCTCAGAGTTACGCCTCTCAGGGGAGTTAAGAGGTTCCATGCCAAAGGGAAACTTGCACCCCGTTATGTTGGACCATTTAGGATTTTGAGTCGCAGAGGCGAAGTTGCTTATCAGCTGGAGTTGCCGCAGTCGTTAGCAGGAGTGCATGACGTATTCCATGTGTCCCAGTTGAAGAAGTGTCTCCGAGTACCTGAGGAACAGACGCCGCTAGAGTCAATTGACTTGCAAGAAGATTTGACTTACAAGGAGCATCCCGTGAAGATTTTAGACACCATGGATCGAGAGACTAGAAATAAGTCAACCCGCTTCTGTAGAATTCAGTGGAGCAACCATGCAGAGAGCGAAGCGACTTGGGAGCGCGAAGAGGATTTGAAGAAAGAGTTTCCAAGCCTATTCTGTAGTGAGCCCTGAATCTCGGGGACGAGATTCTATTAAGGGGGGTGGTTTGTAACACCCCAAAATTTTGCTTTCCTTAAATTCTTGTGTGAATTGGCACTTTGGTGAATTTTTGGAATTTTCTGGAATTTATTTGGATTTATTTGGAATTTATTTGAATTTATTCCATTTTAAAATAATTAAAGAATTTAATTTTGCAAATAAAGTTTTGTTGGAAATATTTTATTTAAGTCCCAAATACCCTAAAACATTTTCCAGAATTTTTCTGGAATTTTTCTGAGTCTTTTGCTATTTTTAATGAATTAAATGAATTCTCGAATTATTTTAATTATTAAATCGCTGGAAAATCAAGTCGGGTCAAGTACTATTCATCCGATCGAAGTCGAACCGAAGTCGGACTCGAGTCCAGGCCGAGCCACGTGACTCGACCAGAACCCTCTAAAACCTAATCGATCCCAACCGTTGGATCAAAATCCAACAATCGAGGATTTCCGTCAGCTTTGATCGGATCCGCTCGGATCCGATCTCTCGCATCGTCGTGGCCGCTGATCGTGCCACGTGGACGGCTGTCCGTCGTCGTCTCCGCCCGAGTCCGAGCCGGACTCCGCCGCCGCGCCCGCCGCCGTGGGGAACTAGGTTTCCGTTTTCTGCGCGGAAGCCGAGGCTATTTAATGCCCGGATCACACCCCGAGGATCGCCTTGACCTTGCGCAGCCGTTGCCCTAGCCGTCGCCGCCGCAGTGCCCCTGACGCACCCGCAATCGCTCGCCGGAGTCGTAGCACCCCTCCGCCGCGGTTCTGCTTGATTCCGCCGCCGTTCGCCGTCTTCCGCCGGGGCTGAGCCCAGTTCCGAGACCCCCAAGCCAAGGCGCACCCGTGGGTACCTCTCACTCCGCCGGAGCGACCCCGAAGCGCCGTCGGGCTCGTCGTCGTTCTCATCTCCGGTGGCCCTGCTCCGCCGCGTCGCCATCGTCATCCGCGAGCGCTGTGAGCCGTTGGATCTCCATCGCACGGTCCAAGATCACGCCACGTCACCCGACGGTGAGATCCCGTCCAAAAATCCCAGATCCAATCTCGGCCGTCGGATCTAGATCCAACGGTCCAGATCAAATGCGTTAACCCAAACGCGTGAGACTCAGATCTAATCTGGGCCGTTGATTTTCAAATCAATCTGCCGAGATTGGCGCCACGCTGCCCGGGAAGGCCGACCGCCGGTCAAGACTGGCCCACGCTGCAGCGGCGCGTGTGATATCGACACGCCGGGCCCGCATGTCGCCCGGCCAAAGCGCACCATGACGTCCGCCGACGCCATGGCGGGCTCAAGATGTCACGTACGTCGGCCGAAAGCACCGACGCCAATAGAATGACGTCACAGCCGGGTCCCACCTGCCGATCTGTGGTCGAGCCTCGCCGACGCCGCCAGCGACGCCACCCGAGGGGACCCACCGCCGCTGACACGGAGCCGTGGACCGAGTCCACGGTAGACCCGAGCCGAGCGTGGACCGAGTCCATGGACCGGCTGACGTCAGCAGACCAATCCAGTGCTGCCACGTGTCCAGGCTGACACAATAATTAATTTCCGAAAAAGAAAATGATTTATTAATTCGAAATAATGATTTCAAATTTTGATTCAAACTTCAAACGCTTATAACTTTTGTGTTTCAACTCCGATTTGAGTGATTCAAATTTCTAAATTTGTATAAAATTGAGATCTACCTAAATATAAGTTTTATTTAATTTTTTGACTAAAGTTTTTCTCTGTAAAATTATTTAATTGATTATTTAAACTTTAAATAATCATAACTTTTGCATTTTAACTCCAAATTTGACGATTCCAGTTTCTAAAAATTCATAAAATTATGTTCTCTCTGTTTATGGATTTTATTTGGATGTTTGGACACTTTTTGCCTATTGTTTATTCGTGTATTGCTATTTGCACGCTTTACGAGTAGACGTTGAAGTGCCGGAAGGATTCGAAGGAGAAGTATTGACTCAGGATCCAACTCAAGACCAAGAACAAGTACTTTTTGAAGGCAAGTTGTGCTTTGACCATGTTGATCCTATTTTGAAATTTATTTTGATTTAACCTATTGCATGCTAGTTCAATTAGAAAATACTTTATTTAAATATGGGGGATTAGATAAATACCAATTTGCTGTATGACACCTTGATTATTTAAATATGTGCCATGACCCTTGTCACCTTAGTTGTGGATTACTAGTTGGACATTATTAAATCGCCAACATGGGTTTTAGACCGTTGTAGTATACTGCTTAGACCTGCTACGTGCTCATGACATGATTTTGGACAATCAAATGTTAATATTGACTTAATGATATATTGAACCCGTTTTGGAAAAGTATCATGTGATGTTGATGGCACGTGGTGCATGGTAATCAACTGGGGTTTGATAAATAGTTTTTCGACCGGGGCATGTGGCAAGAGTAATCAGGTGGGCCAGTTGTGGCATTGGGGATGTTGATTTGGTTCTTCGGGTAGTCTTGCCCTGGTCACCCTAAGGACTTAACCTTGCAAGCCTTTGAACTGGGTCTAACGTGCAACCACATGTCTGTAATGGGACGGACCTAGTTGACTAAGTTGCTAATAACGCACTGTGGGACCTCAAGAGGTCAACTACACCCTTTGTGTAAGTTGTGCGGGGGCGTCTGGAGTGAGGCCAGGTACCCATCTAACGGTTGATTGGCCTAGACTTCGCCTTAGCTAAGGGAAGGGTTAGTGTGCAATAACCGGGGAGGACCACTTGTATTGTTAGAAGTTTCCGAAAGACTTTGTTACGGGAACTCGCCTTTGTGGTGTTTGACTGTATCTTGTGGGTAAAGTGCATAACCTCTGCAGAGTGTAGAATCTATTCGAATAGCCGTGTCATGGTATTGGACATCGCTCGGGAATTACAGTCAAGGGTTAGATTTTCTCAAAAATAACTTGGGTTTGAAAGGTTGGGTTGGATTAATAATGATGTTGATGGAAATGTGGATTAGGATGGGAAAGATGTTTGTTAAACTTCTTGAAAAGTTATCTATGCTTTACTTGTTTCTACTGCTTTCGAATCTACTTATATTACTTGTCAAATCTTTGTTTCGCAAATATACCTTGAGCCACTCCTTTGTATTAAGCCATGCATGTAGTATATTAGCTGCATTCTGTGCATGACTTGCTGAGTACCAAGTACTCACCCTTGCCACAATACAACACCAGTTGAAGAGGAGACTACACCAGCTTTGGAGGAGGAGCTCCAAGAGGAACCGTCTACTTAGGGAGCGAGCCCAGTCAGTTGCCTGTGGTATACTGGATGGCGCCACGAAGTTATTTGATTTTCCGCTGCTATTATTTCTCTCTTAATAAGTTTCGCCTTGCGAAGCGTATATTTGTAACTTGACCATAAGGTCAAATAACCAGTTTGGGTATTTAAATAAAAGTACTTTATTAGTATCGAGTGGTATGATTGTGATATTTACCGATGTTAAGACTGTGTGCACTAGCGCGTTCCTGGACTAGTGTTGAATACACAGAGGGTCCGGATTTGCAAATTCGGGGTCCCGACAGCCCGCGTGTCAGCGACAGCACCGTGACGTCACCCATGACATCATCGGTGGGTCCCACCTGTCAAAGACTGTGGCTGAGCCCGCCGACGCCAAGAATGACGTCACCCGAGGGGACCCACCTGTCAGCGACACGTGGAGTCGTGGACCGAGTCCACGGTAGACCCGAGCCGAGCGTGGGCCGAGTCCATGGACCGGCTGACGTCAGTAGACCAATCAGAGGCTGCTACGTGTCTTCGCTGACGCAATAATTAATTTCCGAAAAAGAAAATGATTTATTAATTCGAAATAATGATTTCAGATTTTGTTTCAAACTTCAAACGCTTATAACTTTTGCGTTTTAACTCCGATTTGAGTGATTCAAGTTTCTAAATTTGTATAAAATTGAGATCTACCTAATTATGAATTTTATTTAATTTTTGGACTAAAGTTTTTCTCTGTAAAATTATTTAATTGATTATTTAAACTTTAAATAATCATGACTTTTGCATTTAAACTCCGATTTGAGCGATTCCAGTTTCTAAAAATTCATAAAATTATGCTCTCTCTGTTTATGGACTTTATTTGGATGTTTGGATGTTTTTGTCTACTATTTTATTCATTGGTTGCAATTTGCACGCTTTACGAGTAGACGTTGAAGTGCCGGAAGGATTCGAAGGAGAAGTATTGACTCAGGATCCAACTCAAGACCAAGAACAAGTACTTTTTGACGGCAACTTGTGCTTTGACCATGTTGATCCTATTTTGAAACCTATTTTGACTTAACCTATTGCATGCTAGTTCAATTAGAAAATACTTTATTTAAAAATGGGGGATTAGATAAATACCAATTTGCTGTATGACACCTTGATTATTTAAATATGTGCCATGACCCTTGTCACCCTAGTTGTGGATTACTAGTTGGACATTATTAAATTGCCAACATGGGTTTTAGACCGTTGTAGTATACTGCTTAGACCTGCTACGTGCTCATGACATGATTTTGGACAATCAAATGTTAATATTGACTTAATGATATATTGAACCTGTTTTGGAAAGGTATCATGTGATGTTGATGGCACGTGGTGCATGGTAATCAACTGGGGTTTGATAAATAGTTTTCGGCCGGGGCATGTGGCAAGAATGATCAGGTGGGCCAGTTTTGGCACTGGGGATGTTGATTTGGTTCTTCGGGTAGTCTTGCCCTGGTCACCCTAAGGACTTCACCTTGCAAGCCTTTGAACTGGGTCTAACGTGCAACCACATGTCTGTAATGGGACGGACCTAGTTGACTAAGTTGCTAATAACGTACCTGTGGGACCTCAGGAGGTCAACTACACCCTTTGTGTAAGTTGTACGGGGAGCGTCTGGGCCGAGGCCAGGTACCCATCTAACGGTTGATTGGCTTAAACTTCGCCTTAGCTAAGGGAAGGGTTAGTGTGCAATAACCGGGGAGGCCCACTTGTATTGTTAGATGTTTCCGAAAGACTTTGTTACGGGAACTCGCCTTTGTGGTGTTTGACTGTATCTTGTGGGTAAAGTGCATAACCTCTGCAGAGTGTAGAATCTATTCGAATAGCCATGTCCGCGGTAATGGACATCGCTCGGGAATTACAGTCAAGGGTTAGACTTTCTTGAAAATAACTTGGACTTGAAGGGTTGGGTTGGATTAATAATGATGTTGATGGAAACGTGGATTAGGATGGGAAAAGATGTTTGCTAAACTCCTTGAAAAGTTAATTATACTTTACTTGTTACTACTGCTTTCGAATCTACTTATGATATTTGTCAAATGCTGTTTACTGCAAAAATACCCTGAGCCACTCCTTTGTATTAAGCCATGCATGTAGTATATTAGCTGCATTCTGTGCATGACTTGCTGAGTACCAAGTACTCACCCTTGCCACAATACAATACCAGTTGAAGAGGAGACTACACCAGCTTTGGAGGAGGAGCTCCAAGAGGAACCGTCTACTTAGGGAGCGAGCCCAGTCAGTTGCCTGTGGTATACTGGATGGCGCCACGATGTTATCTTATTTTCCGCTGCTATTATTTCTCTCTTAAATAAGTTTCGCCCTGCGAGGCGTATATTTGTAACTTGACCATAAGGTCGAGTAACCAGTTTGACTATTTAATTAAAGTACTTTCCTAGTATCGAGTGGTATGATTGTGATATTTACCGATGTTAAGACTGTGTGCACTAGCGTGTTCCTGGACTAGTGATGAATACACAGAGGGTCCGGATTTGCAAATTCGGGGTCCCGACAGAGGTTGTATCAGAGCCATACTGACCGTAGGCTCAACCCTAGCTAGAATGGTCGTAGTGAGGATAAAACCTATTTTCTAAAGCTAAAAATTTGCCAAGACAAGAAATGACATCTCGACTCATCCCATTCTTTCTTTTCTTGTCTCTTGCTGAATTTTTCCTTACCTTGTCACGATTTGAAAATTTCAAGTTCTTACGTGAGCACTCTTGTGACAGATGGAGGGAGAGTTCAACTACGTCGATCTGGAGGTTGGTCACGCCGTAGAACTTTGGCATATGCTACAGACTCTCGGAGATTTTTAGAAGCCCCAATACCAAGTGGAAGTGATCAGACAAGCAGGATTGATCAAGGCTTGTGATGTGAAGATTGAGGTACCTGCTAGGAAGAAGGGCCCAGGCAATCGCCCGATACACTGCACTGCCAGGAGGTCTACAATGCAGATGGGTATCCAAGAAGTATCACGACGAGCAATGCGGCACATTACCCGTATCTACGCCAGAGAGTTGGAGAGCACGGTGTTCCGTTATCATCCGCGCAGCAATAACCTTCTTGACCCAAAGGCGAATCAGGATGAGAATGCCATGGTTACACAGTTGGCACGACTTGTTGTCGCCCAGGAGGATGTACTCGACGATACAAGCAAGGAGCTACAGAAGGCCCGCAAGGAGATCACAACAGAGAAGAACAGATGGCGGGAAGCTCAAGAGTATGTGTCACACCTTCTGCAAAGGATTGGAGAGTTAGAGACGGCATTGTATGCACCAGAGCCAGAGCCAATGCTCTAGCTGCACGAGCCAGACCCGGAGGAGCTAGAGCTTGAGTGTCGGGACCCCGAATTTGCAAATCCGGACCCTCTGTGTATTCAGCACTAGTCCAGGAACGCGCTAGTGCACACAGTCTTAACATCGGTATATATCACAATCATACCAAACGATACTATCAAGTACTTTATTTAAATAATCAAAGGGTTACTCGACCTTATGGTCAAGTTACAAATGTATGCCTCGTAAGGCGAAACTTATTCAGAGAGAAATAACAAAGAAATGAAAATCAAATAACTTCGTGGCGCCATCCAGTATACCACAGGCAACTGACTGGGCTCGCATCCCTAAGTAGACGGGTCCTCTTGAAACTCCTCCTCCGAAACTGGCGTAGTCTCCTCTTCAACTGGTATTGTGTTGAGGCAAGGGTGAGTACTTTGGTACTCAGCAAGTCATGCACAGAATGCAAGCTAATATACTATATGCATGGCTTGGTACAAAGGAATAGCTCAGGGTATATTTGCAGAAATGACTTTGACAAGTAATAAAGGTAGATTCGAAAGCAGTAGAAATAAGTAAAGCATAAATAACTTCTCAAGAAATTTAATAAACATTTTTCCCCATCCTAAACCACATTTCCATCAACTTCATTACTAAACCAACCCAACTTTTCAAATCCAAGTTATTTTCAGAAAGTCTAACCCTTGATCAGTAATTCCGAGCATTGTCCAAGACTGGACTCGGCTATTCAAATAGATTCTACACTCTGCAGAGGTTATGCACTTTACCCATAAGATACAGTCAAACACCACAAAGGCGAGTTCCCGTAACAAAGCCTTTCGGAAGCCTCAAACAACACAGGTGGCCCTCTCCGGTTCGTGCTCTACACCATCCCTTCCCTTAGCCAAGGCGAAGTATGGGACCAACACACCGTTAGATGGGTATCTGGCCACGGCCACGATACGCTCCCCCGTACAATCACACAAACGGTGTAATTGACACCCTGAGGCTCCACAAGTGAGTCCTTAGCGACTTAATCAACTAGGGCCGTCCCATTCCAGCCATGTGGTTGCAAGTATGACCCAGTTCAAAGGCTTGCAAGGTTAAGTCCTTAGAGTGACCAGGGCAAGACTACCCGAAAAACCAAATCAACATCCCCAATGCCACAACTGGCCCACCTGATTACTCTTGCCACATGCCCCGGTCGAAAACCGTTTATCAAACCCCAGTTGATTACCATGCACCACGTGCCATCAACATCACATGATACTTTTCCAAAACAGGTTCAATATATCATTAAGTCAATATTAGCATTTGATTATCCAAAATCATGTCATGAGCACGTAGCAGGTCTAAGCAGCATACTACCACGATCTAAACCCATGTTGGCAATTTAATAATGTCCAACTAGTAAACCACAACTAGGGTGACAAAGGGTCATGGCACATACTTAAGTAATCAAGGTGTCATATAGCAAATTGGTATTTATCTAACCCCCATGTTTAAACAAAGTATCTTTCTAATTGAACTAGCATGCAATAGTTTAAATCAAAATAGATTTCGAAATAGGATCAATATGGTCAAAGCACAACTTGCCTTCAAAAAGTACTTGCTCTTGGTCTTGAGTTGGATCCTGAGTCAACACTTCTCCCTCGAATCCTTCCTAAGCACTTCAACGTCTACTCGTAAAGCGTGCAAATAGCAAATACCCAATAAACAATAGGCAAAAACATCCCAAACTCCAAATAAAATCCATAAACAGAGAGAACATAATTTTCTGGATTTTTAGAAACTGGAATCGTCAAATTTGGAGTTAAAACGCAAAAGTTATGATTTATTAAAGTTTAAATAATCAATTAAATAATATTACAGAGAAAAACTTTAGTCCAAAAATTAAATAAAATTTATATTTAGGTAGATCTCAATTTTATACAAATTTAGAAATTTGAATCACTCAAATCGGAGTTGAAGCATAAAAGTTATAAGCGTTTGAAGTTTGAATCTAAATTTGAATCAATATTTCGAATTAATAAATCATTTTCTTTTTCGGAAATTAATTATTGCGTCAGCAAGGACACGTGGCAGCCTCTGATTGGGCGGCTGACGTCAGCTGGTCCATGGACTTGGTCCACGCTCGGCTCGGGTCCACCGTGGACTCGGTCCACGACTCCACGTGAGACTGACATGTGGGACCCAGCTGTCAGCGACCCCGTGCGTGTGTGCACGGTGCGGTACCGCCGTGCCACGCGGCACGCGCAGGTTGGCCACACCACGGGGCGATCCCGCCTGTTGATTAAAAATTCAACGGCGGAGATTGGATCTGGGCCGCGCGGGAGTATGCGTCACGCGGCATGTCCCGGCGTGTGACACATGGGTGCATCACAGCCCTTGATTCCCGATCGGATGGATATGGTTCACCCGAATTCAATCTACGCGGTATAGCCCTGACCGTTGGATCCAAATCCAAGGGCTGAGAATAGATCTAACCTAGGTCGCACGATTCCAATCTAACAGTTTAGATCTAATCCGGTTTTTCTACGGTGTGATGTGGGCTAACCTGGACCGTTCGATGAAGATCGCACGGCGGAGAAGCTTTCTTGAGTCGGCGGTGGCGTCTTGGCGGCGTGCAGCTGCGGAATGGAGGGGGGCGACCACTGGCACAGCGTTTTGGTGCCCATCCGACGAGGTGAGTCGCCCCTCGGTTGCGGCAGCAGCTTGACAGCTCGGAATCGCCACGCGAGGGCGGCGGGCTCGGTGGCGGAACGCAACAATGACCGAGGTGAAGCCCTAAGCAACTTCTGGCGAGGATTGCGGCCTCAGCAGGCGCTACGCGAAGACTAGGGAAAAGCGGCGCGGTGTCAAGGCGATCCTCGTGCGGGATCCCGGTCATTAAATAGGCCACGGATTCCGCGGAATCCGCGAACCCTAACGGAGTTCGGTCATGGCGCGGTGGCGGAGTCCACCCCGGACACGGGAAGACGACGCGCGCCAGCCGTCCACGTGTTCAGAACCAACGGCTAGGATCGAACCGGCATGACCCGGTCCGACCCGGACACGGTACGGCGACGTGGCAAGCTCTTAGCCGTTGGATCGAAATCCGACGGTCCACGTGCCCCGGGTCTGGCCCGACTCGTTGCGGCTCGAACGTGGTTCGGGTCGGACTCGAACTCGAGTCTGACTCGGGCTCGGTCGGATGAACAGTACAAACCCACTCGCATTTTCCAGCGATTTAATATTTAAAATAATTCCCAGTAATTCATTTAATTCATTAAAAAATAGCAAATGACTCAGAAAAATTCCAGAAAAATTCTGGAAAATATTTTGGAACATTTTGGACTCAAATAAAATATTTCCAACAAAAATTTATTTGCAAAATTAAATTCTTTAATTATTTCAAAATGGAATAAATTCAAATAAATTCCAAATAAATCCAAATAAATTCCAGAAAATTCCAAAAATTCACCAAAGTGCCAAATCACACATGAATTTAGGACAAGTAAAATTTTGGGGTGTTACAAACCTCCCCCCCTTAATAGAATCTCGTCCCCGAGATTCAGGGCTTACTAAAGGAATAGGTTTGGAAATTCTTTCTTCAAATCCTCTTCGCGCTCCCAAGTCGCTTCGCTTTCTTCATGGTTGCTCCACTGAACTCTACAAAAACGTGTTGACTTGTTTCTAGTTTCTCGATCCATTGTGTCTAGAATCCTCACGGGATACTCCTTATAAGTCAAATCCTCTTGCAACGCAATTGATTCTAACGGTATGCGTTCCTCAGAACTCGGAGACACTTCTTTAATCGGGACACATGGAATACATCATGTACCCTCGCCAACGACCAGTGGCAACTCCAAATGATAAGCAACTTCGCCTCTGCGGCTCAAGATCTTAAATGGTCCAACATAGCAGGGTGCAAGTTTCCCTTTGGCATGGAACCTCTTAACTCCCACGAGGCGTAACTCCGAGGTATACAAAGTCTTACGGTTCAAAACTCAAATCTCGCGACGATTGTCGGCATAACTCTTCATCGAGATTGGGCTATCTTCAACCTTTCCCTAATCATGGCGACTGTTCTTCAGCTTCTTGAAGAATATCAGGCCCAAAGACACGGCGCTGGCCGGTCTCATTCCAATTCAACGGCGTCCGAAGTGGTCGACCATACAAAGGCCTCAAAAGGTGACATCTCAGAACTAGCCTGATAACTATTGTTGTAACTGAACTCGGCATACGGCAAACTCTTATCCCAAGAGGTAGCATAAGCCAATGCACAAGCTCTCAACATATCCTCCGAGAATCTGGTTGACTCTTTCGATGCCCATCCGTCTGCATGGATGATAAGTCATCTTGAAGTTTAAACGGGTTCCCATGGCTTCATGCAACTTATTCCGAATCTTGAGGTAAATTGGGTACCTCATCGTCCGATACAATCCTCTTTGGCACTCCGTGCAAACAAACAATCCTGATCATGTACAACTCTGCTAACTTATCTCCGAGTAGGTGGTCTTCACGGGATAAAATGGGCTACTTTGGTCAAGCGATCCACTATAACCCATATGGAGTCATAACCTCCTTGAGTCTTCGACAAACCGGTAATGAAATCCATTCCGATTTCCTCCCACTTCCACTCAGGTATTTTCAGCGGTTGTAGCAATCCTGCTGGTCTCTGATGCATTGCCTTGACTCTCTGGCATACATCGCACAATGCAACATGCTCGGCAACTTCACGTTTCATACTCGGCCACCAGAATCTCTCCTTCAGATCCTGATACATCTTGGCGCTTCCAGGATGAATCGAGTACTTGGAGTCATGGGCTTCTTCCAGAATCAGTTGCTTTAACTCCTTTTTGTTAGGCACACAAATGCGATCCTTCATCCACAACGTGCCTTGCTCATCCAACTTGAAGTCCTCTGCCTTGCCTTCCTCCTTTTTGGACTTAATCCTACGGATCCTGTCATCATCCTTCTGTCCTTCTCGGATCTGATCCTCTAGGGTAGGCTTTACTTCTAATGTGGCCAAGAATCCCCTAGGTACAACCTCAATCTTCATTTTCTGAAAATCCTTACATAACTCATCCTGGCTTGTGGCTAGCAACGTACTCACGGTATGGCTTTTCCGACTCAGGGCATCGGCTACTACGTTGGCCTTCCCGGGATGGTAATGGATTCCAACATTATAGTCCTTGATCAACTCTAACCATCTCCTTTGCCTCATATTCAGGTCCGACTGGGTGAATATGTACTTAAGGCTCTTATGATCCGTATATACTTCACATCTGTTTCCAATCAGATAGTGACGCCATATCTTCAAAGCATGCACTACGGCAGCTAACTCTAGGTCATGCGTCGGATAATTTTCCTCATGCGGCCTCAACTGCCTTGATGCATAGGCGACGACCTTTCCATTCTGCATCAGCACACATCCAAGTCCTTGGCGCGATGCGTCGCAATAAATATCGAAGCTTTGAGCAACATCCGGTAGAACTAACACCGGTGCTGATGTCAATCGCTTCTTCAGCTCCTGAAATCCTTTCTCACATTCTGGCGTCCATGCAAACTTCTTTTCCTTCTTCAGCAATTGCGTAAGAGGTTTCGCGATTGTCGAAAAGCCTTCAATGAAACAAATGTGTAGTATCCTGCCATTCCAAGGAAACTCCGAATGGTCACCGTCTTTGGTTGTTCCCAATGTAACACAGCTTCTACTTTGCTTGGATCCACGGCGACTCCCTCTACGGTCATTACATGTCCAAGAAACTCCACCTTGTCCTTCCAAAAATCACACTTGCTGAACTTGGCGAAAAGTTGCTGTTCCTCGGCTTTTCCAAAACTCGCCTTAAGTGTTCGGCATGTTCATCCTCCTGTCTTGGAGTAGATTAGGATATCGTCTATGAACACGACGACAAACTTGTCCAAATATTCCATGAACACCTTATTCATCATATTCATGAAATAGGTCGGGCGCATTAAATCGACCCAAAGGACATAATCGTGAACTCGTAATGTCCATATCTTGACGAGAATGCAGTCTTGAATATCTTCCGATCGGATCTTCAATCGATGGTATCCCGATCTCGCATCAATCTTGGAGAAAACTCCGGCTCCTCTCAACTGATCGAACAAATCATCAATCCTGGGTAGCGGATACTTATTCTTCACGGTGACTTCATTGAGTGCACGGTAGTCAATGCACATCCCGAAACTCCCGTCCTTCTTCTTGACAAACAAAACTGGTGCTCCCCACGGCGACGAACTCGGTCTGATAAATCCTTTCTCCATTAACTCTTCCAGCTGTTTCTTCATCTCTACCAACTCCTCGGTAGACATCCGATAGGGTCTCTTTGCTATCGGTGCTGTACATTGCACAAGCTCTATCACAAACTCTATGTCCCTGTCATGCGGCATACTGTAGATCTTCGGGAAAGACATCTGGGTACTCATTCACTACTGAGACATCCTCTATGCTGATTGCCTTGGTACTGTTAATCATCAACTGTCCATCTCTAACTGCGGTGGCTTGAAATTCCACTTTCTTCCCACACGGGCTCTCAACTGAGATAGTCCTTCGTCCACAATCCAATACGGCCTTGTGCTTGGATAACCAATCCATTCCCAATATGACGTCTAAGGTCTGGGTCTCTAAAATCAAAAGGTTTGCTAGGAATTCTATTCCACCTATTAGTATTCTCACCCCGGAACATCCTCCTTCTTAAGGTCCATAATTCCTTCAGGCACGTGATACTGTCGGAATGCAGCTGTGAACTCTTCCCAAGTGATATCTTGAGGGTTCTCTGCGTGGCACAGAAGTTCTCCCACCATTCGGCGGCTGTTCCTTCCAGCTGATGAGAAGCGTAGAGTACCTTCTCATTCCCTATGCATTGAGCTATGTGTAGCTTCCTCTCAATTGATCTTAACCAATCGTCGGCCTCCAATGGATTGGCATTCCCAAAGAAAGTGGGTGGGTGAGTTCTCATGAACTCTGACAGCCTTGTATTCTGGCGTGGTCCCTGATTAACTTGATTGGCTGTGGCCTGAGCAGTGACGTGCTGCATTTGTTGCATCATAGCATGCATCAACTGAGTCTGGGCAGCAAGAAACGCTCCGAAATTCTGCATATCCAAAGCGTGCGGCCGGTGCTCTATCATTGGGGTTTTCTGCTGGGCGAGAACCACTCCCATTGCTTCCAAAGTTTCCACGGGTATTCACCATCTATCGATTTGCTCTAGGTTTAGAGATGAGAGGGAAACAAGAATAGACAAGTAATATGGAACTTATGCGGGGCGAAAGGGGTAATTCTAAGGTCCAACTTTATTATTAATAACTTGGTATGGCTGCTTACAATGCCTAAGGGCCTTGCAACACATACTGCACACTCAGCAAGCAATGAAAATCCAAATCGAACTAACACTGGAGTCTATCGCCTAAGGGTGACTCTTTATTCTATGACGCGACTCGGCGAAGGAGTCTCACTATCGAAACTATGCTCACTCCTCGAGAAAACCTCCACGGCCTGGGTACGGGTGCTGCGGCATAGGCGCGAAACGATTGCCATGTCCAAAGAATCGTGTCCTTCTGTGGTAGTCGAAGAAGCAGTGTCCTCATCGAGATCTGATTCTTCTGGATCTGGCTCGTGTAGCTCGAGTATTGGCTCTGGGTCTGGTCCGTACAAAGTCATCTCCAACTCGTCAATCCTTCGCAGAAGATGTGCCACATACTCTTGAGCTTCCTGCCATCTGTTCTTCTCTGTCGTGATCTCCTTGCGGGCCTTCTGTAGCTCCTTGCTTGTATTATCTAGTACATCCTCCTGGGCGACGACAAATCGTGCCAAGCGTATGTAACCGTGGCATCCTCATCCTGAATCTCCTTCGGTCGAGAAGGTTATCGCTGGCGCCGGATGGTAACGGAACACCGCACTTTCCAACTCTCGGGCGTAGATACGGGTAATGTGCCGCATTGCTCGTCGTGATACTTCTTGGATACCCATCTGCATTGTGGATCTCCTGGCGGTCTGCAAAGGTATCGTCACGATTGCCTGGCCCTTTTTCCTAGCAGTACCTCAATCTTCACATCACAAGCTTTGATCAATCCCGCTTGTCTCGATCACTTCTACTTGGTATTGGGGCTTCTCAAAATCTCCGAGAGTCTCAGAGCATATGCCAAAGTTCCATGGCGTGACCACTTCCCAGATCAACGTGGTTGAACTCTTCCTCCATCTGTCACAAGAGTGCTTTACGTAAGAACCCGAATTTTTAAATTGTGACAAGGTAAGGGAAAATTTCAGCAAGAGACAAGAAAAGAGAGAAAGGGATAAGTCGAGATGTCATTTCTTGTCTTCACAAATTTTTAGATTTAGAAAATAGGTTTTATCCTCACTACGACCATTCTAGCTAGGGTTGAGCCTCTGATCAAGTATGGCTCGATACCACCTCTGTCGGGACCCCGAATTTGCAAATCCGACCCTCAGGTATTCAGCACTAGTCCAGGAACGCGCTAGTGCACACAGTCTTAACATCGGTATATATCACAATCATACCAAACGATACTATCAAAGTACTTTATTTAAATAATCAAAGGGTTACTCGACCTTATGGTCAAGTTACAAATGTATGCCTCGTAAGGCGAAACTTATTCAGAGAGAAATAACAAAGAATGAAAATCAAATAACCCGTGGCGCCATCCAAAGATACCACAGGCAACCGACCGGGCTCGCATCCCTAAGTAGACGGGTCCTCTTGAAACTCCTCCTCCGAATCAAGCGTAGTCTCCTCTTCAACCGGTATTGTGTTGAGGCAAGGGTGAGTACTTTGGTACTCGACAAGTCATGCCTGAGAATGCAAGCTAATATACTATATGCATGGCTTGGTACAAAGGAATAGCTCAGGTATATTTGGCAAGAAACAATTTTGACAAGTAATAAACGTAGATTCGAAAGCAGTAGAAATCCGTAAAGCATAAATAATTTCTCAGGAAATTTAATCAACGTTTTTCCCCATCCTCATCCACATTTCCAGCAACTTCATGCCGAAGCCAACCCACCTGTTCAAATCCAAGTTATTTTCGTAAAGTCTAACCCTTGACTGTAATTCCGAGCATTGTCCAAAGATCTGGGACTCGGCTATTCAAATAGATTCTACACTCTGCAGAGGTTATGCACTTTACCCACAAGATACAGTCAAACACCACAAAGGCGAAGTTCCCAGTAATAAAGCCTTTGGAAGCCTCAAACAACACAATTGGCCCTCTCCGGTTCGTGCTCTACACCATCCCTTCCCTTAGCCAAGGCGAAGTATGGGACCAACACACCGTTAGATGGGTATCTGGCCACGGCCACGATACGCTCCCCCGTACAATCACACAAACGGTGTAATTGACACCCTGAGGCTCCACAAGTGAGTCCTTAGCGACTTAATCAACTAGGGCCGTCCCATTCCAGCCATGTGGTTGCAAGTATGACCCAGTTCAAAGGCTTGCAAGGTTAAGTCCTTAGAGTGACCAGGGCAAGACTACCCGAAAAACCAAATCAACATCCCCAATGCCACAACTGGCCCACCTGATTACTCTTGCCACATGCCCCTGGCCGAAACCGCTTATCAAACCCAGGTTGATTACCATGCACCACGTGCCATCAACATCACATGATACTTTTCCAAAACAGGTTCAATATATCATTAAGTCAATATTAGCATTTGATTATCCAAAATCATGTCATGAGCACGTAGTGTGTCTAAGCAAAGATACTACCACGATCTAAACCCATGTGGGCAATTTAATAATGTCCAACTAGTAAACCACAACGAGGGTGACAAAGGGTCATGGCACATACTTAAGTAATCAAGGTGTCATATAGCAAATTGGTATTTATCTAACCCCCATGTTTAAACAAAGTATCTTTCTAATTGAACTAGCATGCAATAGTTTAAATCAAAATAGATTTCGAAATAGGATCAATATGGTCAAAGCACAACTTGCCTTCAAAAAGTACTTGCTCTTGGTCTTGAGTTGGATCCCGAGTCAACACTTCTCCTCGAATCCTTCCGGCACTTCAACGTCTACTCGTAAAGCGTGCAAATAGCAAATACCCAATAAACAATAGGCAAAAACATCCCAAACTCCAAATAAAATCCATAAACAGAGAGAACATAATTTTCTGGATTTTTAGAAACTGAATCACAAATTTGGAGTTAAAACGCAAAAGTTATGATTTATTAAAGTTTAAATAATCAATTAAATAATATTACAGAGAAAAACTTTAGTCCAAAAATTAAATAAAATTTATATTTAGGTAGATCTCAATTTTATACAAATTTAGAAATTTGAATCACTCAAATCGGAGTTGAAACGCAAAAGTTATAAGCGTTTGAAGTTTGAATCCAAATTTGAATCAATATTTCGAATTAATAAATCATTTTCTTTTTCGGAAATTAATTATTGCGTCAGCAAGGACACGTGGCAGCCTCTGATTGGGCGGCTGACGTCAGCCGGTCCATGGACTTGGTCCACGCTCGGCTCGGGTCCACCGTGGACTCGGTCCACGACTCCACGTGAGACTGACATGTGGGACCCAGCTGTCAGCGACCCCGTGCGTGTGTGCACGGTGCGGTACCGCCGTGCCACGCGGCACGCGCAGGTTGGCCACACCACGGGGCGATCCCGCCTGTTGATTAAAAATTCAACGGCGGAGATTGGATCTGGGCCGCGCGGGAGTATGCGTCACGCGGCATGTCCCGGCGTGTGACACATGGGTGCATCACAGCCCTTGATTCCCGATCGGATGGATATGGTTCACCCGAATTCAATCTACGCGGTATAGCCCTGACCGTTGGATCCAAATCCAAGGGCTGAGAATAGATCTAACCTAGGTCGCACGATTCCAATCTAACAGTTTAGATCTAATCCGGTTTTTCTACGGTGTGATGTGGGCTAACCTGGACTGCTCGATGAAGATCGCCTACGGCGAGAAGCTTTATGGTCGGCGGTGGCGTGCGGCGGCGTGCAGCTGCCGGAATGGAGGGGGACGACCACGGGCACAGCGATTTGGTGCCCCTCCGACGAGGTGAGTGCGCCCCTCGGTTGCGGCTTGGCTTGACAGGCTCGGAACTGGCCACGGGGACGGCGGAGAAGCTCCGGTGACGGCGGAACGCAACAATGACCGAGGTGAAGCCCTAAGCAACTACGGCGAGGGATTGCGGCCTCAGCAGGGCGCTACGGGCGGAGACAGCTAGGGAAAAAGCGGCGCGGTGTCAAGGCGATCCTCGTGCGGGATCCCGGTCATTAAATAGGCCACGGATTCCGCGGAATCCGCGAACCCTAACGGAGTTCGGTCATGGCGCGGTGGCGGAGTCCACCCCGGACACGGGAAGACGACGCCGCGCACCGGCCCACGTGTTCGTAACCAACGGCTAGGATCGAATCGCATGACCGGTCCGACCGGACACGCGATGCGGCGGCGTGGCAAGCTCTTAGCCGTTGGATCGAAACCGACGGCCCACGTGTCTCCGGTCCGCCCGACTCGTTGCGGCTCGAACGTGGTTCGGGTCGGACTCGAACTCGAGTCTGACTCGGGCTCGGTCGGATGAACAGTACAAACCCACTCGCATTTTTCAGCGATTTAATATTTAAAATAATTCCCAGTAATTCATTTAATTCATAAAAAAAAATAGCAAATGACTCAGAAAAATTCCAGAAAAATTCTGGAAAATATTTTGGAACATTTTGGACTCAAATAAAATATTTCCAACAAAAATTTATTTGCAAAATTAAATTCTTTAATTATTTCAAAATGGAATAAATTCAAATAAATTCCAAATAAATCCAAATAAATTCCAGAAAATTCCAAAAATTCACCAAAGTGCCAAATCACACATGAATTTAGGACAAGTAAAATTTTGGGGTGTTACATTGAGGAGGACACTGCTTCTTCGACTACCACAGATGACACAGTTGCTGGACATGGCAATCGTTTCGCGCCTATGCCGCAGCATCCGTACCTAGGCCGTGGAGGTTTTCTCGATGAGTGAGCGTAGGTTCTATAGTGAGACTCCTTCGCCGAGTCGCGTCATAGAATAAAGAGTCACCCATTAGGCGTTAGACTCCAGTGTTAGTTCGATTTGGATTTTCATTGCTTGCTGAGTGTGCAGTATGTGTTGCAAGGCCCTTAGGCATTGTAAACAACCATACCAAGTTATTGATATCATTAGTTAATAAAGTTGGACCTTAAAGCTACACCTTTCACCCCGCATAAGTTCCATATTACTTGTCTATTCTTGTTTCCCTCTCATCTCTAAAACCTAGAGCAAATCGACAGATGGTGAACACCCGCGGAAACCTTGGAGGCAATGGGAGTAGTTCTCGCCCAATAGAAAACCCCAATGATGGAGCACCAGCACCGCCACTGGATATGCAGAATTTCGGAGCTTTTCTCGCTGCTCAGACTCAGTTGATGCATGCTATGATGCAACAGATGCAAAACGTCACTGCTCAGGCCACAGCCTAATCAAGTCAATCGTGACAACGCCGTAATACAAGACTGTCAGAGTTTATGAGGACTCACCCACCCACTTTTTCTGGGAATGCCAATCCGTTGGAGGCCGACGACTGGTTAAGGTCAATTGAGAGGAAGCTACACATTGCTCAACGCATAGGAAATGAGAAGGTACTCTACGCTTCTCATCGCTTGGAAGGAAACATTACGAATGGTGGGAGAACTTTCGTGCCACGCAAGTGAACCTCAGGACATCACTTGGGAGGAGTTCACAGCTGCATTCCGTCAGTATCACGTGCCTGAAGGAATCATGGATCTCAAGAAGGAGGAGTTCAGAGCACTGAAGCAAGGTAATCAGCCAGTGGCCGACTACCTGAACAAGTTCACACAGCTTGCTCGCTACGCACCTGAGGATGTAGCGACAGATAAAGCCAGACAGTCTCGCTTCATGAAGGGACTTAACTCAGGACTACAAGTAGGACTGATCACCCACACCTTTCTAGATTTCTAGGAGCTTGTGAATAAGGCGCTTATTCTTGAGGACAAGCGCAAGGAACTAGATGAGAATAGGAAGCGCAGGATGCAACAGCAGGGATCATGCCAGGGAACGCAACAGCGCCTGAGAGTTGCACCAAACCAATTTTTCAGATTCCATCCACAGAATGCAACAAGGACACCGTCACCAGCACCAAGACCCGTCAATCAGAACTATCAGACCCCAGCCCCAGCTAGAAACGCCGCTCGAGCGATCCAGCAACAAGAAGGAACAAAGGAGACGCTGCTACAACTGCAACGAGCCAGGACACTTTGCCAACAATTGTCCAAAGAAGACAGCAGGATTAACCCCAGTCCGCTTAAATCTGGGATCCACACCAGCCAGGACGCCAGCACCAGGAGCCACACCCCAGATGGTGGTGAGAGGCCGAGTCAACCATGTCACCGCGGATGCCTTTGCGAGAATGCTACGGACGTAAATCTTGGGTAAGTTGCTAGTCAACTCGATGCACAACTGCTGATTTGTTTGATTCGGGAGCTTCGCATTCGTTTGTTTCGCAAGGCTTTGCTGCTAAAAATGATTTGGAGATTTCAAGGCTTAAATGCATGCTTTTAGTTCAAACCCCTGGTTCCGAACTCCGAACGAAAGTAGGATGTTCTGGGGTGAGAATACTAATAGATGGGATAGAGTTCCTAGCGAACCTTATTATTTTGGAGACCCAGATATTAGATGTTATTTTGGGAATGGATTGGTTATCCAAGCACAGAGCCGTGTTGGATTGTGGACGAAGGACTATCTCAGTTGAGAGCCCGTGTGGAAAGAAAGTGGAATTTCAAGCCACTGCAGTTAGAGATGGACAGATGATGGTTAAAAGTACCAAGACAATCAGCATAGAGGATGTCTTAGTAGTAAATGAGTACCCAGATGTTTTTCCTGAAGATCTACCTGGTATGCCGCCAGACAGGGACATAGAGTTTGTGATAGAGCTTGTACCTCGTACAGTGCCGATAGCAAAGAGACCTTATCGGATGTCCACCGAAGAATTGGTAGAGATGAAGAAACAGCTTGAAGAGCTAATGGAGACAGGATTTATCAGACCGAGTTCGTCGCCGTGGGGAGCGCCAGTGTTGTTTGTCAAGAAGAAGGACGGGAGTTTCAGGATGTGCATTGACTACCGTGCACTCAATGAAGTCACCGTGAAGAATAAGTACCCGCTACCCAGGATCGATGATTTGTTTGACCAGCTGAGAGGAGCCGGAGTTTTCTCCAAGATTGATCTAAGATCGTGTAACACCCCAAAATTTTGCTTTTCTTAAATTCATGTGTGATTTGGCCCTTTGGTGAATTTTTGGAATTTTCTGGAATTTATTTGGATTTATTTGGAATTTATTTGAATTTATTCCATTTTGAAATAATTAAAGAATTTAATTTTGCAAATAAAATTTTGTTGGAAATATTTTATTTGAGTCCAAAATGATCCAAAGTATTTTCCAGAATTTTTCTGGAATTTTTCTGAGTCATTTGCTATTTTTAATGAATTAAATGAATTACTGGGAATTATTTTAATTATTAAATCGCTGGAAAATCCAACTCGGGTCAAGTACTGTTCATCCGACCGAGTCGGACTCGAGTCCGACCCGAGCCAGTTGACTCGACCGAACCAACTTGAAAACCTAATTGATCCCAACCGTTGGATCAAGATCCAACGGCCGAGATCCGCCCGTACCGGTTCGAGCCGCGTCCGACCGACCCGGACGATCGCGCGCGATCGTGGGCCGCTGATCGTGACGCGTGCGGACGGCTGGGATTGCGTCGTCTTCCCGTGACCGAGCCGGACTCCGCCGCCGCATAGCCGCCGTGACCGATTAGGTTTCCGCTTTGTGCACGCCTGCCGAGGCCATTTAAGGCGTGGGTTATCGCCCGAGGATCGCCGTCCGTGTGCGCGCCTATTGCCCTAAGTTCCAACGCCCAAGCCGCCGCCATCGCCTCGCGATTTCTCGCCGGAGTTTGGGGAGTGCCGCCGTGGTTTTTCTTCGTTTCCGGCGCCGTTCGTCATCCTCCGCCGCCTTCAAGCTCGGATTCGAGAACCTTGCGCCGAGGCGCACCTTTGAGTGCACTCACTTGGCCGAGACGCCCGGCGCCGTTAGGGTGGTCGCCGTCCTCGGCCACGGGCAGCCGCAACGCCGCCGCGAGCCATCGTCGTCCTGGCGAAGCTCGGTGCACCGTTGGATCGAGATCCAACGCACGAGGCGAACCCACGCCGCGTTCGTTTCCGATCTCGATTAGGTTTCAACCGTTAGATTTAGATCGCACGGTCGTGGTTAGTTGTGTTGTAGCTTTAGGGTTAGATCTGGACCGTCGATCTAGATCGAACGGCCGGATCAACCGTGTAGTTTTGAACGAGAGGTCTAGATCCAATGCTGACCGTTGATTTTCAAATCAACGGCCGAGATTGTGCCACGCAGTGCTCACCACGCCCAGCGTGTGGGGAGCGTGTCTCGACACGCGGGACCCGCGAGTCGAGGGCCCACGTGTCACCGCAGCCACGCCGCGGCGTGAAACCCAAATACCGCGGTGGGGCCCACATGTCAGCGAGACGTAGAGTCGTGGACCGAGTCCACCGTGGACCCGAGCCAAGCGTGGACCGAGTCCATGGACCGGCTGACGTCAGCCAGCCAATCAGAGGCTGACACGTGTCCATGCTGACGCAATAATTAATTTCCGAAAAAAAAAATGATTTATTAATTCGAATAATGATTTCAAATTTAGATTCAAACTTCAAACGCTTATAACTTTTGCGTTTCAACTCCGATTTGAGTGATTCAAATTTCTAAATTTGTATAAAATTGAGATCTACCTAAATATGAATTTTATTTAATTTTTGGACTAAAGTTTTTCTCTGTAATATTATTTAATTGATTATTTAAGCTTTAATAAATCATAACTTTTGCATTTTAACTCCAAATTTGATTTATTCCAGTTTCTAAAAATCCAGAAAATTACGTTCTCTCTGTTTATGGTTTTTATTTGGAGTTTTGGGATGTTTTTGCCTAGTGTTTATTTGTGTATTTGCTATTTGCACGCTTTACGAGTAGACGTTGAAGTGCCGGAAGGATTCGAGGGAGAAGTGTTGACTCAGGATCCAACCCAAGACCAAGAGCAAGTGCTTTTGAAGGCAAGTTGTGCTTTGACCATGTTGATCCTATTTCAAATCTATTTTGATTTAAACTATTGCATGCTAGTTTAATTAGAAAGATACTTTGTTTAAACATGGGGTTAGATAAATACCAATTTGCTATATGACACCTTGATTACTTAAGTATGTGCCATGACCTTTGTCACCCTAGTTGTGGTTTACTAGTTGGACATTATTAAATTGTCAACATGGGTTTAGACCGCTGTAGTATCGCTTAGACCTCGCTACGTGCTCATGACATGATTTTGGACGAGCAAATGCTCATATGGACTTAATGATACATTGAACTTGTTTTGGATAAGTATCTTGTGATGGTGAGGGCACGTTGTGCATGGTAATCAACTGGGGTTTGATACACAGTTTTTGACCGGGGCATGTGGCAAGAGTAATCAGGTGGGCCGATTGTGGCATTGGGAATGTTGATTTGGTTCTTGGGTAGTCTTGCCCTGGTCACTCTAAGGACTTAACCTTGCAAGCCTTTGAACTGGTCATACTTGCAACCACATGGGTGGAATGGGACGGCCCTAGTTGACTAAGTCGCTAAGGACTCACTTGTGGAGCCTCGAGTGTCGATTACACCGCTTGTGTGATTGTGCGGGGGGCGTATCGTGGCTGTGGCCGATACCCATCTAACGGTGTGTTGGTCCCATACTTCGCCTTGGCTAAGGGAAGGGATGGTGTAGAGCACGAACCTGAGAGGACCACCTGTGTTGTTTGAGGCTTCCAAAAGGCTTTGTTATGATCGCTCATTCGCATACTTTTGTATGGCGATTCACTACCGACGTGGTGAGTGGATTGTATCTTGTGGGTAAAGTGCATAACCTCTGCAGAGTGTAGAATCTATTTAAATAGCCGAGTCCACGATCTGGACAATGCTCGGGAATTACAATAAGGGTTAGACTTTCAAAATAACTTGGATTTGAAAAGTTGGGTTGGTTTAATAATGAAGATGATGGAAATGTGGTTTAGGATGGGGAAAATGTTTATTAAATTTCCTGAAAAGTTATTTATGCTTTACTTATTTCTCTTTGCTTTGAATCTACTTTTATTACTTGTCAAAAGCTGTTTATCGCGAATATACCTGAGCTATTCCTTTGTACCAAGCCATGCATATAGTATATTAGCTTGCATTCTGATAATGACTTGCTGAGTACCAAGTACTCACCCTTGCCTCAACACAATACCAGTTGAAGAGGAGACTACGCCAGTTTCGGAAGAGGAGTTCCAAGAGGACCCGTCTACTTAGGGATGCGAGCCCAGTCAGTTGCCTGTGGTATACTGGATGGCGCCACGAAGTTTATTTGATTTTCCGCTGCTGTTATTTCTCTTTTAATACATTTTGCCTTGCAAGGCATATATTTGTAACTTGGCCATAAGGTCGAGTAACCCTTTGATTATTTAAATAAAGTACTTTGATAGTATCGTTTGGTATGATTGTGATATATACCGATGTTAAGACTGTGTGCACGAGCGCGTTCCTGGACTAGTGCTGAATACACAGAGGGTCCGGATTTGCAAATTCGGGGTCCCGACAGAGGTGGTATCAGAGCCATACTTGACTGTAGGCTCAACCCTAAGTTAGAATGGTCGTAGTGAGGATAAAACCTATTTTCTAAAGCTAAAAATTTGTGAAGACAAGAAATGACATCTCGACTTATCCCCTTCTCTCTTTTCTTGTCTCTTGCTGAAATTTTCCCTTACCTTGTCACAATTTAAAAATTTCAAGTTCTTACGTAAAAGCACTCTTGTGACAGATGGAGGAAGAGTTCAACTACGTTGATCTGGGAGTTGGTCACGCCGCGGAACTTTGGCATATGCTACAGACTCTCGGAGATTTTGAGAAGCCCCAATACCAAGTGGAAGTGATCAGACAAGCGGGATTGATCAAGGCTTGTGATGTGAGGATTGAGGTACCCGCTAGGAAAAAGGGCCCAAGCAATCGCCCGATACACCCTTTACCGCCAGGAGATCTACAATGCGAGATGGGTATCCAAGAAGTATCACGACGAGCAATGCGGCACATTACCCGTATCTACGCCAGAGAATTGGAAATACGGTGTTCCGTTACCATCCGTGCAGCGATAACCTTCTTGACCAAGGAGATTCAGGATGAGGATGCCACGGTTACACAGCTTGGCACGATTTGTCGCCGCCAGAGGATGTACTAGATAATACAAGCAAGGAGCTGCAGAAGGCCCGCAAGGAGATCACGACAGAGAAGAATAGATGGCGGAAGCTCAAGAGTATGTGGCACACCTTCTACGAAGGATTGATGAGTTGGAGATGACTTTGTACGGACCAGACCCGAGCGATTACTCGAGCTACGAGCCGATCCGGAGGAGTCAGATCTCGATGAGGACACTGCTTCTTCGACTACCACAGAGGACATAGTTGCTGGACATGGCGATCGTTTCGCGCCTATGCCACAGCACCCGTACCCAGGCCGTGGAGGTTTTCTCGATGAGTGAGCATAGGTTCTATAATGAGACTCCTTCGCCGAGTCGCGTCATAGAAGAAAGAGTCACCCTTTAGGCGTTAGACTCCAGAGTTAGTTCGATTTGGATTTGCTTTGTTTGTCGAAAGTGTGCGATGTGTTGCAAGGCCCTTAGGCATTGTAAGCAGCCATACCAAGTTACTAATAATAAAGATGGACCTTAAAGTTACCCCTTTCGCCCGCATAAGTTCCATATTACTTGTCTATTCTTGTTTCCCTCTCATCTCTAAACCTAGAGCAAATCGACAGATGGTGAACACCCGTGAAACTTTGGAAGCAATGGGAGTGGATCTCGCCAGCGAAAACCCCAATGATGGAGCACCAGCACCGCCCATCGATATGCAGAATTTCGAGCGTTTCTTGCTGCCCGGACTCGATTGATGCATGCTATGATGCAACAAATGCAGCACGTCCACCGCCAGGCCACGCCAATCAAGTTAATCAGGGACCACGCCAGAATACAAGGCTGTCAGAGTTCATGAGGACTCACCCACCCACTTTCTCTGGGAATGCCAATCCATTGGAGGCCGATGATTGGTTAAGATCAATCGAGAGGAAGTTACACATAGCTCAATGCATAGGAAATGAGAAGGTACTCTACGCTTCTCATCGCTTGGAAGGAACAACCGCCGAATGGTGGGAGAACCTTACGTGCCACGCAGAGAACCCTCAAGATATCACTTGGGAAGAGTTCACGGTGCATTCGACAAGATCACGTGCTGAAGGAATCATGGACCTTAAGAAGGAGGAGTTCAGAGCATCAAGCAAGGTAATCAGCCGGTGGCCGACTACCTGAACAAGTTCACACAGCTAGCACGCTACGCACCGAGGATGTAGCGGCAGATAAATCCAGCAGCCTCGTTTTATGAAGGGACTTAACTCAGATTGCAAGTTGGGTTGATCACCCACACCTTTCCAGATTTCCAAGAGTTGGTGAATAAGGCACTTATTCTTGAGGACAAGCGCAAGGAACTGGATGAGAACAAAGAAGGATCACGCCAGGAACGCAATGGGCGCTTGAGAGTTGCACCAAATCAATTCTTCGATTCCAACCACGTATCGCGACAAGGACACCATCCCAGCACCAAGACCTGCCAATCGTAACTACCAAACCCCAGCCCCGCTAGAAACGCTACCCCGTGCAAATAGCAAGGAATAGTGAGACGCTGTTACAACGCAACGAGCCAGGACACTTTGCCAACAGCTTGTCCAAAGAAGACAGCAGAGCGACCCGCCGCTTCAATCTAGGAACCACCCCAGCTAGGACGCCAAAGATCAGGAGCCACACCCCTGCATCGTGGTGAGAGGCCGAGTCAACCATGTCACCGCAGATGCACCGCAAAATGCTACTGACGTCGTGATCGGGTAAGTTACTTGTTAACTCAAGATCGCACAGCTTTGTTTGACTCGAGCTTCAGATTCGCTTGTTTCGCAAGGCTTTGCTGCTAGAAATGACTTGAGAATTGCAAGACTTAAGTGCATGCTTTTAGTTCAAACCCTGGTTCCGAACTCCGAACGGAAGTAGGATGTTCCGGTGAGAATACTAATAGATAGAATAGAGTTCCTAGCAAACCTTATAATTTTGGAGACCTGCACCTTAGATGTTATATTGGGAATGGATTGGTTATCCAAGCACAAGGTCAGTATTGGATTGTGGACGAAGGACTATCTCACTTGAGAGCCCGTGTGGGAAGAAAGTGGAATTTCAAGCCACCGCGATTAGAGATGGACAGCTTGATGGTTAACAGTACCAAGACAATCGGCATAGATGATGTCCCAAAGAGTGAATGAGTACCCAGATGTATTTCCGAAGACCTACCCGGTATGCCGCCAGACAGGGACATAGAGTTTGTGATAGAGCTTGTACTGCACAAAGACCGATAGCAAAGAGACTCCTATCGGATGTCTACCGAGGAGTTGGTAGAAATGAAGAAACAGCTAGAAGAGTTAATGGAGAAAGGATTTATCGAGACCAAGTTAGTCGCCGTGGGAGCACCAGTTTTGTTTGTCAAAAAGAAGGACGGAGTTTCGGGATGTGCATTGACTACCGTGCACTCAATGAAGTCACCGTGAAGAATAAGTATCCGCTACCCAGGATTGATGATTTGTTTGATCGCTTAAGAGGAGCCGGAGTTTTCTCCAAGATTGATCTCGAGATCGGGATACCATCGATTGAAGATCCGATCAGCAGATATTCAAGATCGCATTCTCGCCAAGATATGGACATTACGAGTTTCTGATTATGTCCTTTGGGTAACGAATCGCCCGGCTTATTTCATGAATATGATGAATAAGGTGTTCATGGAATATTTGGACAAGTTTGTCGTCGTGTTCATAGACGATATCCTAATCTACTCCAAGACAGAGAGCCGAACATGCCGAACACTTAAGGCGAAGTTTTGGAAAAGTCAAGGAACGACAACTTTTCGCCAAGTTCAGCAAGTGTGATTTCTGGAAGGACAAGGTGGAGTTTCTTGGACATGTAAGGACCGCAGAGGGAGTCGCCGTAGATCCAAGCAAAGTAGAAGCTGTGTTACATTGGGAACAACCAAAGACGGTGACCCAGTTCGAGTTTCCTTGGAATGGCAGGATACTACCGCCGTTTCATCGAAGGCTTTTCGACAATTGCGAAACCTCTTACGCAATTGCTGAAGAAGGAAAAGAATTTTGCATGGACGCTTGAGAATGTGAGAAAGGATTTGAGGTGAAAAAGCGATTGACATCAAGACCGGTGTTAGTTCTACCTGATGTTGCTCAAAGCTTCGATATTTATTGTGACGCATCGCGCCAAGGACTTGGATGTGTGTCGATGCAGAATGGAAAGGTCGCCGCTTATGCATCAAGGCGATTGAGGCCGCATGAGGAAAATTATCCGACACATGACCTAGAGTTAGCCGTAGTAGTGCATGCTTTGAAGATATGGCGTCACTATCTCGATTGGAAAGCAGATGTGAAGTATATACGGATCATAAGAGCCTTAAGTACATATTCACCCAATCGGATCTGAATATGAGGCAAAGGAGATGGCTAGAGTTGATCAAGGACTATAATGTTGGAATCCATTACCATCCGGGAAGGCCAACGTAGTAGCCGATGCTCGAAGTCGGAAAAGCCATACCGTGAGTACGTTGCTAGCCACAGTCGAGGATGAGTTGTGCGAGGATTTTAAAATGAAGATTGAGGTTGTACCTAGCGGATTCTTGGCGCATTGGAAGTAAAGCCTACTTTGGAGGACCAGATCCGAGAAGGACGAAGGATGATGACAGGATCCGTAAGATTAAGTCCGTCAAGGAGGAAGGCAAGCGAGAGGACTTCAAGTTGGATGAGCAAGGCACGTTGTGGATGAAGGATCGCATTTGTGTGCCTAACAAAAGGAGTTAAAGCAACTGATTTTGGAAGAAGCCCATGACTCCAAGTACTCGATTCATCACAGAAGCGCCAAGATGTATCAGATCTGAAGGAGAGATTCGTGGCCGAGCATGAAGCGTGAAGTTGCCGAGCATGTTGCATTGTGCGGCGTATGCCCGGAGAGTCAAGGCAATGCATCGAGAGACCAGCCAGGATTGCTACAATACCGAAGATACCTCGAGTGGAAGTGGGAGGAAATCGGAATGGATTTCATTACCGGTTTGTCAAGACTCAAGGAGGTTATGACTCCATATGGGTTATAGTGGATCGCTTGACCAAAGTAGCCCATTTTATCCCCGTGAAGACCACCTACTCGGGAGATAAGTTAGCGTAGTTGTACATGATCGAGATTGTCTCTGCTTGCACGGAGTGCCAAAGAGGATTGTATCGGACGAGAGGTACCCAATTTACCTCAAGGTTACGGAATAAGTTGCATGAAGCCATGGGAACCCGTTTGAACTTCAAGATGTGCCTTATCATCCACAGGCGGATGGACAGACCGAAAGAGTCAACCAGATTCTGGAGGATATGTTGAGAGCTTGTGCATTGGCTTATGCTACCTCTTGGGATAAGAGTTTGCCGTATGCCGAGTTCGATTACAACAATAGTTATCAGGCTAGTTTGAGATGTCACCTTTCGAGGCCTTTGTATGGTCGACCTGTCGGACGCCATTGAATTGGAATGAGACGGCGAGCGCCGTGTCTTTGGGCCTGATATTCTTCAAGAGGTCAAGAGCGGTCGCTATGATTAGGGAAAGGTTGAAGATAGCCCAATCTCGACAAAGAGTTATGCCGACAATCGTCGCCGAGATTTGAGTTTTGAACCGTAAGACTTTGTATACCTCGTAGTTACGCCTCTCAGGGGAGTTAAGAGGTTCCATGCCAAAGGGAAACTCGCACCCCGTTATGTTGGACCATTTAAGATTTTGAGCCGCAGAGGCGAAGTTGCTTACCAGCTGGAGTTGCCACAGTCGTTAGCGTGAGTACACGACGTATTCCATGTGTCCCGATTGAAGAAATGTCTCCGAGTTCCTGAGGAGCAGACATCGCTAGAGTCAATCGAGTTGCAAGAGGACTTGACTTATAAGGAACATCCTGTGTGTATTCTGGACACATTGGATCGAGAAACTAGAAACAAGTCAACCGGTTTCTTTATAGTTCAGTGGAGCAACAATGAAGAAAGTTAAGCGACTTGGGAGCGCAAGGAGGATTTGAAGAAAGAATTTCCAAACCTATTCCTTTAGTAAGCCCTGAATCTCGGGACGAGATTCTATTAAGAGGAGGTTTGTAACACCCCAAAATTTTGCTTTTCTTAAATTCATGTGTGATTTGGCCCTTTGGTGAATTTTTGGAATTTTCTGGAATTTATTTGGATTTATTTGGAATTTATTTGAATTTATTCCATTTTGAAATAATTAAAGAATTTAATTTTGCAAATAAAATTTTGTTGGAAATATTTTATTTGAGTCCAAAATGATCCAAAGTATTTTCGTAATTTTTCTCGAATTTTTACGAGTCATTTGCTATTTTTAATGAATTAAATGAATTATCGGGAATTATTTTAATTATTAAATCGCTGGAAAATCCAACTCGGGTAAAAATCTTGTTCATCCGACCGAAGTCGGACTCGAGTCGACAGAGCCAGTTGACTCGACCGAACCAACTTGAAAACCTAATTGATCCCAACCGTTGGATCAAGATCCAACGGCCGAGATCCGCCCGTCAGAGATTCGAGCAGCGTCGACCGGACCCGATCGCGCCAGGCGATCGTGGCCGTTGATCGTGACGCGTGGGCGGCTGGGATTGCGTCGTCTTCCGTGGCCGAAGTCGGACTCCGCCGCGCATAGCCTGCGCCGTGACCGATTAGGTTTCCGCTTTGTACGCCGCCGAGGCCATTTAAGGCGTGGGTTATCGCCGAGGATCGCCGTCGTGTCTTGGCGCCTATTGCCCTAAGTTCCAACGCCCAAGCGCCGCCATCGCCTCGCGATTTCGCCGGAGTTTGGGAGTGCCGCCGTGGTTTTCTTCGCTTTCCGTGGCCATTCGTCATCCTCCGCCGCTTCAAGCTCGGATCGAGAACCTTGCGTCGAGGCGCACCTACTGAGTGCACTCACTTGGCGGAGACGCCCGGCGCCGTTAGGGTGGTCGCCGTCCTCAGCCGCCGGCAGCCGCACGCCGCCGCGAGCCATCGTCGTCCATGAAGCTCGGTGCACCGTTGGATCGAGATCCAACGCGACGAGGTGAGGCCACGTCGCCGTATCAAGCTTCCGCCTCTCGATTAGGTTTCAACCGTTAGATTTAGATCGCACGGTGCGTGGTTAGTTGTGTTGTAGCTTTAGGGTTAGATCTGGACCGTCCGATCTAGATCGAACGGCCGGATCAACCGTAGTTTTGAGCGAGAGGTCTAGATTCAATCCGACCGTTGATTTTCAAATCAACGGCGAGATTGTGCCACGTGTGCTTTCGGCCGCGCCCACAGCGTGGGAAGCGTGTCTCGACACGCCTGACCCGCGAGTCGGAGGGCCCACGTGTCACCGCATGATCCAGCGTCGTGAAACCAGCAATGGCGGTGGGGCCCACATGTCGGCCGAGACGTAGAGTCGTGGGACCGAGTCCACCGTGGACCCGAGCCAAGCGTGGACCGAGTCCATGGACCTGGCCGACGCCACCACCCAATCGAGGCTGACACGTGTCCATGCTGACGCAATAATTAATTTCCGAAAAAAGAAAATGATTTATTAATTCGAATAATGATTTCAAATTTAGATTCAAACTTCAAACGCTTATAACTTTTGCGTTTCAACTCCGATTTGAGTGATTCAAATTTCTAAATTTGTATAAAATTGAGATCTACCTAAATATGAATTTTATTTAATTTTTGGACTAAAGTTTTTCTCTGTAATATTATTTAATTGATTATTTAAGCTTTAATAAATCATAACTTTTGCATTTTAACTCCAAATTTGATTTATTCCAGTTTCTAAAAATCCAGAAAATTACGTTCTCTCTGTTTATGGTTTTTATTTGGAGTTTTGGGATGTTTTTGCCTAGTGTTTATTTGTGTATTTGCTATTTGCACGCTTTACGAGTAGACGTTGAAGTGCTTGGAAGGATTCGAGGAGAAGTGTTGACTCAGGATCCAACCCAAGACCAAGAGCAAGTGCTTTTTGAAGGCAAGTTGTGCTTTGACCATGTTGATCCTATTTGAAATCTATTTTGATTTAAACTATTGCATGCTAGTTCAATTAGAAAGATACTTTGTTTAAAACATGGGGGTTAGATAAATACCAATTTGCTATATGACACCTTGATTACTTAAGTATGTGCCATGACCTTTTGTCACCCTAGTTGTGGTTTACTAGTTGGACATTATTAAATTGTCAACATGGGTTTAGACCGTTGTAGTATACTGCTTAGACACACTTTCGTGCTCATGACATGATTTTGGACGATCAAATGCTAATATGGACTTAATGATACATTGAACTTGTTTTGGAAAAGTATCATGTGATGTTGATGGCACGTGGTGCATGGTAATCAACTGGGGTTTGATAAACGATTTTGACCAGGGCATGTGGCAAGAGTAATCAGTGGGCGATTGTGGCATTGGGAATGTTGATTTGGTTCTTCGGGTAGTCTTGCCCTGGTCACTCTAAGGACTTAACCTTGCAAGCCTTTGAACTGGTCATACTTGCAACCACATGGTGGAATGGGACGGCCCTAGTTGACTAAGTCGCTAAGGACTCACTTGTGGAGCCTCAGTGGTGTCGATTACACCGTTTGTGTGATTGTGAGGGGAGCGTATCGTGGTGTGGCCGATACCCATCTAACGGTGTGTTGGTCCCATACTTCGCCTTGGCTAAGGGAAGGGATGGTGTAGAAACCTGACAGGAGAGGACCACTGTGTTGTTTGAGGCTTCCGAAGGCTTTGTTATGATCGCTCATTCGCATACTTTTGTATGGCGATTCACTACCGACGTGGTGAGTGGATTGTATCTTGTGGGTAAAGTGCATAACCTCTGCAGAGTGTAGAATCTATTTAAATAGCCGAGTCCACGAGTCGACAATGCTCGGGAATTACAGTCAAGGGTTAGACTTTACGAAAATAACTTGGATTTGAAAAGTTGGGTTGGTTTAATAATGAAGATGATGGAAATGTGGTTTAGGATGGGGAAAATGTTTATTAAATTTCTGAAAAGTTATTTATGCTTTACTTATTTCTCGCTTTGAATCTACTTTTATTACTTGTCAAAAGTCATTTACTGAATATACCTGAGCTATTCCTTTGTACCAAGCCATGCATATAGTATATTAGCTTGCATTACGTGCATGACTTCTTGAGTACCAAGTACTCACCCTTGCCTCAACACAATACCAGTTGAAGAGGAGACTACGCGCGATTCGGAAGAGGAGTTCCAAGAGGACCCGTCTACTTAGGGATGCGAGCCCGGTCGGTTGCCTGTGGTATCTTTGGATGGCGCCACGCAGTTTATTTTGATTTTCCGCTGTTATTTCTCTTTTAATACATTTTGCCTTGCAAGGCATATATTTGTAACTTGGCCATAAGGTCGAGTAACCCTTTGATTATTTAAATAAAGTACTTTGATAGTATCGTTTGGTATGATTGTGATATATACCGATGTTAAGACTGTGTGCACTAGCGCGTTCCTGGACTAGTGCTGAATACACAGAGGGTCCGGATTTGCAAATTCGGGGTCCCGACAGATCGGGATACCATCAGTTGAAGATCCGATCAGAGGATATTCTGAAAACCGCATTCTCATCAAGATATGGACATTACGAGTTTCTGATTATGTCCTTTGAGTGCAACGAATGCGCCAGCATATTTCATGAATATGATGAATAAGGTGTTCATGGAATATTTGGACAAGTTTGTTGTCGTGTTCATAGATGATATCCTAATCTACTCCAAGATAGAGGATGAACATGCAGAGCACTTAAGGCGAGTTTTGGAAAAGCTGAGGGAACAGCAACTCTTCGCCAAGTTCAGTAAGTGTGATTTTTGGAAGGACAAGGTGGAGTTCCTCGGACATGTAATGACCGCAGAAGGAGTCGCCGTTGATCCAAGCAAGGTAGAAGCTGTGTTACATTGGGAGTAGCCAAAGACTGTGACCCAGATCCGGAGTTTCCTTCGAATGGCAGGATACTACCGCCGTTTCATTGAAGGCTTTTCGACAATTGCGAGACCTCTTACGCAATTGCTGAAAAAGGAGAAGAAGTTTGCATGGACGTCAGAATGTGAGAAAGGTTTTCAGGAGCTGAAGAAGCGATTGACATCAGCGCCGGTGTTAGTTCTACCGGATGTTAATCAAAGCTTTGATATCTATTGTGATGCATCGCGTCAAGGACTTGGATGTGTCTTGTCTGAGAACAGAAAGGTTGTTGCTTATGCATCAAGGCAGTTGAGGCCGCATGAGGAGCATTATCCGACGCATGACCTAGAGCTAGCTGCCGTAGTGCATGCCTTGAAGATATGGCGTCACTATCTAATTGGAAACAGATGTGAAGTATACACGGACCATAAGAGTCTTAAGTACATCTTCACCCAATCAGACCTGAACATGAGGCAGAGGAGATGGTTAGAGTTGATCAAGGACTACAATGTTGGAATCCATTACCATCCCGGGAAGGCCAACGTAGTAGCCGATGCTCAGAGTCGGAAAAACCATACCGTGAGTATGTTGCTGGCCACAAGTCAGGATGAGTTATGTGAGGATTTCCAGAGAATGAAGATTGAGGTGGTACCTAGCGGATTCTTGGCCGCATTAGAAGTAAAGCCTACCCTAGAGGATCAGATCCGAGAAGGACAGAAGGATGATGACAAGATCCGCAGGATTAAGTCCATCAAGGAAGAAGGCAAGGTAGAGGATTTCAAGTTGGATGAGCAAGGCACGTTATGGATGAAGGATCGCATTTGTGTACCGAACAAAAAGGAGCTGAAGCAGTTAATTCTAGAAGAAGCCCATGACTCCAAGTATTCAATTCACCCAGGAAGTGCCAAGATGTATCAGGATTTGAAGGAAAGATTCTGGTGGCCGAGCATGAAGCGTGAAGTTGCCGAGCATGTTGCATTGTGCGACGTATGCCGAGAGTCAAGGCAATGCATCGAGACCAGCGAGGATCATTGCAGCGGCTGAAAATACTGAGTGGAAGTGGGAGGAAATCGGAATGGATTTCATTACCGGTTTGCCTAAGACTCAAGGAGGTTATGACTCCATATGGGTTATAGTGGATCGCTTGACCAAAGTAGCTCACTTTATCCCCGTGAAGACCACCTACTCGGGAGATAAATTAGCGAGTTGTATATGATCGAGGATCGTCTGTTTGTATGCAGTGCCAAAGAGGATTGTATCGGACGAAGGTACCCAATTTACCTCAAGGTTACGGAATAAGTTGCATGAAGCCTTGGGAACCCGTTTGAACTTCAAGATCTGACCTATCATCCACAGACGGATGGACAGGCCAGAAAGAGTCAATCAGTTACGGAGGATATGCTAAGAGCGTGTGCATTGGCTTATGCTACCTCTTGGGATAAGAGTTTGCCGTATGCCGAGTTCGATTACAATAATAGTTACCAGGCTAGTTCTGAGATGTCACCATTTGAGGCCTTTGTATGGTCGACCCTGTCGGATGCCATTAAGCTGGAATGAGACCGGCGGCGCCGTGTCTTGAGCTTGATATTCTTCAAGAAGCTGAAGAACAGATTGCCATGATTAGGGGAAGGTTGAAGATAGCCCAATCACGACAGAAGAGTTATGCTGACAACCGTCGCCGGGATTTGAGTTTTGAACCAGAAGACTATGTATACCTCAGAGTTACGCCTCTCAGGGGAGTTAAGAGGTTCCATGCCAAAGGAAAACTTGCACCCCGTTATGTTGGACCATTTAAGATTTTGAGCCGCAGAGGCGAAGTTGCTTACATTTGGAGTTACCGCATGATCATTAGTAGGAGTGCATGGCGTGTTCCACGTGTCCCGATTGAAGAAGTGTCTCCGAGTTCTGAGAGCAGACACCGCTAGAATCAATTGAGTTGCAAGAAGATTTGACTTACAAGGAGCATCCCGTGAAGATTTTGGACACTATGGATCGAGAGACCGAAATAAGTCAACCCGCTTAGGTAGAGTTCGATTGGAGCAACCATGCAGAGCGAAGCAACTTGGGAGCCTTGAAGAGGATTTGAAGAAAGAGTTACCAAACCTATTACAGAGTAAGCCACGAATCTCGGGGACGAGATTCTATTAAGGGGGGAGGTTTGTAACACCCCAAAATTTTGCTTTTCTTAAATTCATGTGTGATTTGGCACTTTGGTGAATTTTTGGAATTTTCTGGAATTTATTTGGATTTATTTGGAATTTATTTGAATTTATTCCATTTTGAATTAATTAAAGAATTAAACTTTGCAAATAAAAATTTGTTGGAAATATTTTATTTGAGTCCCAAATACCCTAAAATATTTTCCAGAATTTTTCTGGAATTTTTCTGAGTCTTTTGCTATTTTTAATGAATTAAATGAATTACTGGGAATTATTTTAATTATTAAATCGCTGGAAATTCGAGTTGGGTCAAGTACTATTCATCCGATCGAAGTCGAACCCGAGTCGGACTCGAGTCCGACCGAACGATTGACTCGACCAAACTGCTCCTAACCTAATCGATCCGGCCGTTGGATCGGGATCCAACGATCAAGATCGTCCGTGCGTTTCGAGTCGTAATCGACCGAATCGGTTTCGATCGTGCGATCGTGGCGTTGATCGCGCCACGCGGATGGGCCGACCGGCCGTCGTCCCCGCCGGATCCGAGCCGGACTCCGCCGCCGCGCCCGCCGCCGTGTGGTTCTAGGTTTCCGGATTCCACACGAACGCCGAGGCTATTTAAGGCCCGGGTCACACCCCGAGGTCGGCCCTGACCTTGCGCACCCGTAGCCCCTACTCACCAAGGCAGAGCCGCCGCCGTTTAGCCGCGATAGCTCGCCGTAGTTGCGCGCCGCTCCGCCACGGTTTTTGCTTCATCCCGCCGTCAACCGCCGTCCCCAGCCACCGTTGAGCCCAGATCCAGAATCCCCAGACCGAGACGCACCCGTGGAGCCAACTCATCTCGCCGGAGGAGCCCCGAAGCGCCACGGGAGTGGTCGTCGTCTCCGTCTCCGGCTGCTGCAGCTCCGCCGCGTCGCCATCGACCTCGCGAGCTCTGTGCGCCGTCCGATCTTGATCGCGCGGTTGAGGTGAGTTCACGTGTTTCCAAACCCGATTAGATCTGGACCGTTGGATCAAGATCCAACGGCCCACGATCATCACGTGCGGTAGCAGCGTCAGCGTAGGGTTAGATCTGGACCATCCGATCTAGATCGAATGGCCCATGATCACCGTGTGGTTTTCAACGTGTTAACCCTGGATCTAATCACGGCCGTTGATTTTCAAATCAACGGACACGATCGCGCCACGTGTCCAGGGAGCCGAACCACCGCGCCACGCAGCGCAGCGTGGTCAGCGACACGCCGGCCCGCGTGTCGGCCGATAAAGACCGTGTGCGTCACCCATGGCGTCATCGGTGGAGTCCCACCACAAGATCGTGGTGAGCCCTCACGACGCCAATGACGTCACCCGAGGGGACCCACCTGTCAACGACACGTGGAGTCGTGGACCGAGTCCACGGTAGACCCGAGCCGAGCGTGGGCCGAGTCCATGGACCGGCTGACGTTAGCAGACCAATCAGAGGCTGCCACGTGTCTTCTCTGACGCAATAATTAATTTCCGAAAAATAAAATGATTTATTAATTCGAAATAATGATTTCAGATTTTGTTTCAAACTTCAAACGCTTATAACTTTTGCGTTTTAACTCCGATTTGAGTGATTCAAATTTGTAAATTTGTATAAAATTGAGATCTACCTAATTATGAATTTTATTTAATTTTTGGACTAAAATTTTTCTCTGTAAAATTATTTAATTGATTATTTAAACTTTAAATAATCATAACTTTTGCATTTAAACTCCGATTTGAGCGATTCCAGTTTCTAAAAATTCATAAAATTATGCTCTCTATTTATGGACTTTATTTGGATGTTTGGATGTTTTTGTCTACTGTTTTATTCATTGGTTGCAATTTGCACGCTTTACGAGTAGACGTTGAAGTGCCGGAAGGATTCGAAGGAGAAGTATTGACTCAGGATCCAACTCAAGACCAAGAACAAGTACTTTTTAAAGGCAAGTTGTGCTTTGACCATGTTGATCCTATTTTGAAACCTATTTTGATTTAACCTATTGCATGCTAGTTCAATTAGAAAATACTTTATTTAAAAATGGGGGATTAGATAAATACCAATTTGCTGTATGACACCTTGATTATTTAAATATGTGCCATGACCCTTGTCACCCTAGTTGTGGATTAGTAGTTGGACATTATTAAATTGCAAACATGGGTTTTAGACCGTTGTAGTATACTGCTTAGACCTGCTACGTGCTCATGACATGATTTTGGACAATCAAATATTAATATTGACTTAATGATATATTGAACCTGTTTTGGAAAGGTATCATGTGATGTTGATGGCACGTGGTGCATGGTAATCAACTGGGGTTTGATAAATAGTTTTAGTAGGGGCATGTGGCAAGAATGATCAGTGGGCCGGTTTTGGCGGGATGTTGATTTGGTTCTTGGGTAGTCTTGCCCTGGTCACCCTAAGGACTTCACCTTGCAAGCCTTTGAACTGGGTCTAACGTGCAACCACATGTCTGTAATGGGACGGACCTAGTTGACTAAGTTGCTAATAACGTGCACTGTGGGACCTCGGGAGGTCAACTACACCCTTTGTGTAAATTATGCGGGGGGCGTCTGGGGTGAGGCAGTACCCATCTAACGGTTGATTGGCCTAAACTTCTCCTTAGCTAAGGGAAGGGTTAGTGTGCAATAACCGGGAGGCCCACTTGTATTGTTAGAAGTTTCGAAAGACTTTGTTCACTGAACTCGCCTTTGTGGTGTTTGACTGTATCTTGTGGGTAAAGTGCATAACCTCCGCAGAGTGTAGAATCTATTCGAATAGCCGTGTCCGCGGTAATGGACATCGCTCGGGAATTACAGTCAAGGGTTAGACTTTCTTGAAAATAACTTGGACTTGAAGGGTTGGGTTGGATTAATAATGATGTTGATGGAAGCGTGGATTAGGATGGGAAAAGATGTTTGCTAAACTCCTTGAAAAGTAAATTATACTTTACTTGTTACTACTGCTTTCGAATCTACTTGTGATATTTGTCAAATGCTGTTTACTGCAAAAATACCCTGAGCCACTCCTTTGTATTAAGCCATGCATGTAGTATATTATCTGCATTCTGTGCATGACTTGCTGAGTACCAAGTACTCACCCTTGCCACAATACAATACCAGTTGAAGAGGAGACTACACCAGCTTTGGAGGAGGAGCTTCAAGAGGAACCGTCTACCTAGGGAGCGAGCCCAGTCAGTTGCCTGTGGTATACTGGATGGCGCCACGATGTTATCTTATTTTCCGCTGCTATTATCTCTCTTAAATAAGTTTCGCCCTGCGAGGCGTATATTTGTAACTTGATCATAAGGTCGAGTAACCAGTTTGACTATTTAATTAAAGTACTTTACTAGTATCGAGTGGTATGATTGTGATATTTACCGATGTTAAGACTGTGTGCACTAGCGCATTCCTGGACTAGTGCTGAATACACAGAGGGTTCGGATTTGCAAATTCGGGGTCCCGATAGTTTAGTTCAGTGAATTAACCATCACAATTATAGGAAGGAACATGTCATTGTTTATATGTGTGATGCTAAGTGATGACGGGTGACTAGCTCCCTTTCCCGCATGCCGGTTTCATGGTACCTAAGAAAAACAACATAAACACAAGCGTGAGTTCATCACTCAGCAAGTATATTGCAATGGAACAAGAAAATACATTCCAATACCTTCATCACCACTTTTCACATACGACATCATACACATCTCATATTCATAGTGTAAGCATATCATTGACATCATCATATATCATCATCATATAACATCCTCATATAATGCAATGCATTGCAATGCAATGCGATGCACATATCTCCTGGAAACTCATACCGGTATGGTTGAGTACACACCCATCGGTGTGCACCCTCTCCCCCCTTCCATCACGAAGATGGAGGGTGCCTACTCCTCGCTTCCATACACCGCGGTGGATGGAATCACGATGTAGGACTTACTCATTGGCTCTCCGGAATAGTTATAACTTTCTCACCGACCTTCCCCGGACTAGTTATGACTTTCTCACCGCCCGGGCCATGTATCATGCCATGTATGCAAACATGCCAACATCATAAATAACTTGTACATTAACACATGGCATCATAACATAATAAGCATATTCATCATATCATTGGCAATCATTAAGGCATGGCATGTGAACATATCATATATTCAATTTAAATCTCAACCAATCTAGGAAACTACAACCCGCTACCCATTCCAATACACTTGCCTCAACCACGGGCGACGGATTGGCGAGAAGTAGGAGGCACTCCCGGGGTCACACCACCTTCACATAGGTACGACACACTCACAATCATGTCCACAAAACAGTAAGCAGACCCTCTTCTACCTCGACATCGCAAACTACTCGCTAAACCCAAAAACAGAGGTTATGTCCCGTCGGGACAGCAGCCTTCCAAAAGGCATAACTCGCGTTCTAAGACTCCGAATCAATTAAACGAGTACATCCGCGCGTAGCTTAGGAAATTTCCTAACTTTTTCTAAGTATACGGAAAGACTGATTCGGACTCTAAAGTGGTTTAATCTACATAATACCGTGATCTATTCCAATCACGTCACAGTTTTTAACACGTTCGGTAAAACGAACATAACTTTCAAACAGCTGGGCGGAATTGGACGTTCTTTATACCCACTGAAAGGTATTGAAGTTACCTACAACTTCTTCAACAGCCGTACGACCAAATTCCGAATCTAAATTGGCGAAAACCGAAACCCTAGGTCAACTGCTCATGCTGCCCGAAACAGAGAACCTGGCAAACTCAAGATTCCATCTAATCTACCCAACTACAGCACCACCAATTGATCTAAAAACATAATAATAACCCTTAGAATAGTACCTAGACCAACCCCAAGGATTCCCATGGCCATACCTTCGCCCGACGCACGAAAACCCAATGGATCTCCTCCCGGTTCGCGCAATCTCCTTCCTCGCTCCAAATCCACCGGATCTCCTCGTCGCGGAGCGCTCCAATGGATGGATCTTCGAGGTGCTGGGGTGGAGAGGATACCCTAGGGCAGCAAGGGGTGGAGGAGAGGGGGAGGGAGGGCGCACAAGGGGGAACGAGGCGTGGGGGAGGGAGGGGCGCAAGGGAGGAGCAAGGGGGCGGCTAGGGCTTCTCCAAGGTGTGGGGTGCGCAAGAAGGCAGGGTGGGGGCGCAATAAGGGTCTGGGGGAGGCCCCCAACTAGGACTCCTACTCCCAATTGTACTCAAACTCCATCCCACCAAAGCCCACGACCCCTTCTCTTAGGCCCAAACTCCCCTAGGAAGGCTCAAACTCCCGGAATCGGCCTGAAAACGCAAATAAACCCCATACCATATGGTTTTAACCTTAATTTCACACTTCATAATGTTTTTGACATCAACATTCACATTATATAAGGTTACGACACTCCGTGGTGTCACATATAGTCTACAAAATAAATTTTGGCATATCTTTTAAATGGGAATTTTAAAAAAAATTATTTTTGAAAAAGTTTTGTAGTATTCCAAAGTATGTTTCTAAATTTTTTTAAATAATTTCAACTATATTTGAAATAGTTATGTCCTTTTGAGGTAATTTATTTCATGATATTTGAGCTAATTTCAATGATTACTTGTGCAATCCGAATATCACAATCGGTTCTATTAGCAAAACTGACATAGATGCAACATTACAATTGGTTTCTCTAGAAAACCAACACAGATAATAGTCATATCACAATTAGTTCTTATTTAAAACCGACGCATATATGCATATCATAATCAGTTCTTAATTAAAACCGACACAGATAATATGCATATCACAATCGGTTCTTAATTAAAACTAACACAGATAATGTACATATCAGAATCGGTTCTTGTATAAAACCAACACAGATAATATGCACATCACAATCGGTTTCTCCAGAAAACCAACACTGATGTTGTCAGTCGTGTATATATATTCTCCTTCGTGCCAACTGTCAAGGCCCTAGTTTCAAAAATTCTGGGAAATCCTGAGTATCTGGATTAAACATCCGGAATGTCCAGACATAACCCGGAATGTCCGGATGAATTGTCCGAAGTATCCGGATTAGCTCGCCCGAACACCTCAACCCAGAGTATCCGGACTAGTTGTCCGGAGTGTCCGGGTTAGTGCTACTGAAGACCCCAACCCGGAGTCTCTGGGTTAATTAAATGTCCAGAATGTCCGGACTTATCGGGGGGTTGGGTACAAAACTTCGGATGTCTTAGCTCCTCACTCACTCCCTCCCCACTCTTGGCTCTCCTCTCCCGTGAGCTCTCCTCCACCCCAACCTCGTCTCTGGCGACTCCCCACTGGCCGGTGACCTCCCGTGTTCCTCCCCGGCGACTACCTCACACTACAAGAAACAGGGAAAAATTCGTGGGCCAAAAACCCGCAATTTGAAAAACCACAATTTAAGTTAAATTATTGAGCAAATCGTCAATTTAGTTCACGAATTTAACTTCGGCGAAATTAATCAATTAAATTCATTAGGTACCCGCAATTTAAATTAAAGTCATGGAGTTCTTGAAAAAACCCACGAATTTAAGCTGATTAAGTCGTAAATTTGAATAAACCCACGAATTTAATACTAAATAAGTGAAATTTTGAAGAAAACCACAATTTAGCTACGCTAAATTAGGAAATTGAAGAAACCCACGAATTTAGCTGATAGAAATTAAATTTTATTTCACGAATGACTTAAATTCATGGGTACCCATGAATTTAATTAAGATTAAATGGTTTTAAATGGCACGAATTTATCAGACATTTATACAAAAAAAAATATCCATATCGATATCACACTCAATACATATAACCATATCGATCACGCATATATATATATCGATATGCATCTCATTCAACACAACCATCTTCACATTCAATCTTATTCAACACATACATAATATTACCTCTACTAAAAGATTGAAACCAACCTTTTAACTCTTTAAAATCGAAGCTAAAACTTAGCGAGACAAAAAAACATTTTGCGATTATAATATATATATCAATCTCTCAAACCAAAAGTATAAATAAATATTAGTTAGTATGATCTATTGGATTGAAAAAATGGGCTGAGTTCATATTGAGTTTAGTGTATGCAGTAAAAGAGTTATATTGTTATCATTTTATATCTACCAAATATAATAGGCAAAACATGTTCTTATGATTGGGGCTAGAGCAGATATTTTTATAAATTATACCAAGCTATCAACATTATGGTAGCTCAAAGTTGTAACCATTCTCTTGCATCTTGCCTTGTCATATTTGGTGTTTGCAAGACACATTTAGTGGCTCACTACTTAGATAAACCAAGCTGTTGTATTAGCAATTCTGTAATACAAAATTTGATTTAAGCTTGATCGTCTTTGGGCGGCTATAGAGAATGTCTTTCTCATCGATTCTGATATAAAGCTTTTCTCAAGTTTGAGATAGCGAAATAAAACTACATGTCACATAAACATTTACTCCTAGCGATAAATAAAATATTCTAACCTGAGGCCTCAACAAATCTTTGGAATGATACATCATACTGGCATTAATCCCTTTGGGCATGAGAGTTAAATATAGTTGCAACAAAAAACTTACGAATGTCTATTTTCTATCATACTCACTTGAGGTATGGAAGAGTCATTATCTTCAACAAGGAAGGATTCCTAGGGACAAAAATTCTCCCACTCTGTTCGATCTATTTTCTATCCTAGGGACATCATTAACCACATTAGTCATGAATCTGTTATAAGCCACAAGGAAATTATCTACTGACTCAAGTAACAATTGACTAAATTTTTTATGAAAAGTCAAAACCTTGTCGAGGATTGTCTCAATAATTTCATTAGATAATCTCATTTACGATTCATCTAGAAGGGCAATCAACATCTGTTTTACACATGCGGAGGATTACAATAGAAGTTTTAGTTCAAAAATGAAGGATAGGATCATGGGAGGAATATTATTGCATTTATTAACTTATATTATTTCAATAGTACATAGCGCACACACTCTTGGATTATCGACCACACATTGATGACACCCTTTTTCTTGACATCAAAATGGTCAAATATCACAAAGGTCCATTTCATGTAAATACAATGAATGTGATAACACACAATAAGTAATATCACCATGTGACATATCAAAACCTAAATGAAATTGGTTGCCAAGGGATGGATACCCGATTAGCAAAAGATTTTCCTTCCCCCTGTTTTTAAATAATGCAAGCTGGAACTCTTCTTGCATGGTAAAAGTATGGCAAAAATCAATCACTCCACGGTTTAAGTTACCAAAGAATCTAGTTCACGATGACATCGACATTCATGATCTCGAGGAAAAGCTTCTGCGGTATGTTTGAATGTTCCGGCTTTGCCTTCGCTCCTTTTCCAGACAGATTTCACCCAACGGCTCCCCACCCATCTGAATGTGAATTTCACGGTTTTCTTAAGGAATCCACCAAACAAAACAAAAGAACAAGAAACTTTAACATAATGACATGAATTCTTGAAAAGTTTATGGATTGAACAAAATCAGTATCATAATTGTAAGTTAGCTCACACTACTCTTTGTTCTCTTGCTCTATGACTCCTTTGCACATCAAAAGGCACTATCAACATTATAAGCTCTTAAGATAAGTTTAGACTCTCGAAAAACTTAACATCAACCAATTTTCCTCTGAACACACATAATAGGCAGAGAAATGTTTTCTCATCTGCGGGGACATCGGTAGGATGCTTCCCATCAATTCAATTTCACAAGAGTAGCTACTTGTAGATGTGGTAGCAAGCAAAGCGATAGCACTAGGTAGTACACCAAAGCGGCGCTTGGCGGCTAAAAGCAGCGAAATCAAAAGGAGCTTGTGCAGGAACGAGTACCATCGAATCGCTCCTCGAAGAAGACTTCGCCGGGCGGGATAAGCTTGATGATGAGAGGACCGGTATGCCGTGGAAGTTCTGCAAAGCGACCCATTCTTTGCCGCTTTGCAGCTCGCCGGAGCCAGAAGAGGCCGGCCGTAGGAGAGCAGCAAGGGAGGACTTCGCAGGCACAGGGAAGGGCGTCGGTCGAGGAGAGGCGCCTTGCCGCTCGCTCGCTCACACTCTTGCCTCTAATTCTTCTTTATTCTTCTTTCTTTGGCGTCATTGAGGAAGAACAAAGCGGCGCTTCAGTGGGAGGAAGCAAGGGGCGGCGCTGGCGCCAGGGAGGGCAGGCGGCGGCAACTCGGGATGGAGGGGCGAGCGGCCGGGTTGGACACGAAGCAGGGGCAATTGAGGGAGGGAGTGAAGAGAGAGCGCGCGAGAGTTAACCCTATGTTAAATTAAGTAGGCAAGGCGTAACCCACAATTTCATTAAATTCGTGTGTTTTCTTGACCGCAATTTAAGTAAATAAATGGGTATTTTATAAACCGGCCAATTTAAATATATAAATTCGGTGGGTTTTTGCCTGAATTTAATTAAATAATGGGTTTTTATAAGCGAAGCCAATTTAAATATATAAATTAAATTAGGTTTTTGCCACAATTTAAAAAAACCCACGAATTTTTCCCTGTTTCTTGTAGTGTCACCCCGGTGACCTCAAGCTCCTCCCCAAGCCGGCGTCTTCCCCTTCCCACCCGGCTTCCCCTTCCTCTCCTTCATCCTCCTTGAAGGTGAGGTGTAACACCCCAAAATTTTGCTTTTATTGAATTCATGTGTGATTTGGCACTTTGGTGAATTTTTGGAATTTTCTGGAATTTATTTGGATTTATTTGGAATTTATTTGAATTTATTCCATTTTGAAGTAATTAAAGAATTTAATTTTGCAAATAAAATTTTGTTGGAAATATTTTATTTGAGTCCAAAATAATCCAAAATATTTTCCAGAATTTTTCTGGAATTTTTAAAGTCATTTGCTATTTTTAATGAATTAAATGAATTATCGGGAATTATTTTAAATATTAAATCGCTGGAAATTCAACTCGGTCGAAGTCTTGTTCATCCGATCGAAGTCGAACCCGAAGTCGGACTCGAGTCCGACCCGAGCGATTGACTTGACCAAACCGGCTCCTAACCCTAAGCGATCCGGCCGTTGGATCAAGATCCAACGGTGAGATCCGCCCGTCTTATTCGATCGAGTCGGCTCGGACCCGTCTTGGCGCTGGCAATCGTGGCCGTTGATCGGACACGTGTCTGGCCGCGGTCGTCGTCTTCGCCCGAGTCCGGATCGGGCCGTCTGCCGCCGCCCTCCGCCGCATCCGTTAGGGTTACGGATTGAGCGCGGAAGCCGAGGCTATTTAAAGCCCGGGTCCTGCCTCGAGAACCGCCGTGACCCCGCGCTACTTTTACCCTAGCTCGCTAAACCCTAGCTGCCGCCGCTTGCCCGGGATTGCTCGCCGGAGTAGCACACGTGAGACACCGCTATTTTTAAATCGATTTCGCGCCGCCGCTCTCCGACGACATCAAGCCCAGGACCAACATCCCCACGTCACACCGCGCCTGGGAGTGCCAATCTTCACGCCGGAGCTGCACGGACACGCCGCGTGGAAGGTCGTCGTCTACGTCTCCGGTGCCCAAGTCTCGCCGCGCCATCGCCGGACTCCGCGAGCTCGGTGAACCGTCAGATCCAGATCGGACGATTGAGGTGAGCCCACGTTCTATCCCAAGCCACAAACCAGATCGAATGCGGGCCGTTGGATCAAGATCCAACGGCTCGGATCCGCCGCGTTAACCTAAGCGAGTAAAGCCTAGATCCAATGCAGGCCGTTGATTTTCAAATCAGCGGCCGAGATTGCGCCATGTGTGCCTAGCCGCACCGCAGCGTGTGGCGCGTGTCCTGACACGCCGGGCCCCGCCGTCGAGAGGGCCCAGCGTCGGCCCGCGTTTGCGTGAGACCAGCAGCGACAGTGGGTCCCACCTGTCGATCTCATCCGAAGCCGTGGACCGGGTCCACTGCGTGGACCGAAACCGCACCGTGGCCGAGCCCATGAGCGGTTGGCGTCGGCCAGCCAATCGAGGAGCCGACGCGTGTCATCTTGTGCAATAATTAATTTCCGAAAAAAGAAAATGATTTACTAATTCGAAATAATGATTTCAGATTTTGTTTCAAACTTCAAACGCTTATAACTTTTGCGTTTCAACTCCGATTTGAGTGATTCAAATTTCTAAATTTGTATAAAATTGAGATCTACCTAAATATAAATTTTATTTAATTTTTGGACTAAAGTTTTTCTCTGCAAAATTATTTAATTGATTATTTAAACTTTAAATAATCATAACTTTCGCGTCTTAACTCCAAATTTGACGATTCCAGTTTCTAAAAATCCAGAAAATTATGTTCTCTCTGTTTATGGATTTTATTTGGAGTTTTGGGATGTTTTGGCCTATTGTTTATTTGTGTTTTGCTATTTGCACGCTTTACGAGTAGACGTTGAAGTGCCGGAAGGATTCGAAGGAGAAGTATTGACTCAGGATCCAACTCAAGACCAAGAGCAAGTACTTTTTGAAGGCAAGTTATGCTTTGATCATGTTGATCCCATTTTGAAATCTATTTTGGTTCAAATTATTGCATGCTAGTTCAATTAGAAAATACTTTACTTAAATATGGGAGATTAGATAAATACCAATTTGCTGTATGACACCTTGATTAATTAAATATGTGCCATGACCCTTGTCACCCTAGTTGTGGATTACTAGTTGGACATTATTAAATTGCCAACATGGGTTTTAGACCGTTGTAGTATCTTTGCTTAGACACACTACGTGCTCATGACATGGTTTTGGACAATCAAATGTTAATATTGACTTAATGATATATTGAACCTGTTTTGGAAAGGTATCATGTGATGTTGATAGCACGTGGTGCTTGGTAATCAACTGGGGTTTTGATAAACAGTTTTCGACCGGGGCATGTGGCAAGAATGATCAGGTGGGCCAGTGTGGCACTGGGAATGTTGATTTGGTTCTTCGGGTAGTCTTGCCCTGGTCACTCTAAGGACTTAACCTTGCAAGCCTTTGAACTGGGTCATACTTGCAACCACATGGCTGGAATGGGACGGCCCTAGTTGACTAAGTCGCTAAGGACTCGCTTGTGGAGCCTCAGGGTGTCAATTACACCGTTTGTGTGATTGTACGGGGGAGCGTATCGTGGCCGTGGCCAGATACCCATCTAACGGTGTGTTGGTCCCATACTTCGCCTTGGCTAAGGGAAGGGATGGTGTAGAAACCTGACCGGAGAGGACCACTGTGTTGTTTGAGGCTTAGAAAGGCTTTGTTCTGAACTCGCCTTTGTGGTGTTTGACTGTATCTTGTGGGTAAAGTGCATAACCTCTGCAGAGTTTAGAATCTATTCGAATAGCCGAGTCCACGATCGACAATGCTCGGGATTACAGTCAAGGGTTAGACTTTACGAAAATAACTTGGATTTGAAAGGTTGGTTTGGTTTAGTAATGAAGATGATAGAAATGTGGTTTAGGATGGGGAAAATGTTTATTAAATTTCCTGAAAAGTTATTTATGCTTTACTTATTTCTCGGCTTTCGAATCTACTTATATTACTTTTCAAATCTTTGTTTCTGCAAATATACCTTGAGCTATTCCTTTGTACCAAGCCATGCATATAGTATATTAGCTTGCATTCTGTGCATGACTTCTTTGAGTACCAAGTACTCACCCTTGCCTCAACACAACACCAGTTGAAGAGGAGACTACGCCAGCTTCGGAGGAGGAATTCCAAGAGGATCTGTCTACTTAGGGATGCGAGCCCAGTCAGTTGCCTGTGGTATACTGGATGGCGCCATGATGTTACCTTCGTTGTTTTTCCGCTGCTATTATTATTTTTCTCTGAATAAGTTTCGCCTTGCGAGGCATACATTTGTAACTTGGCCATAAGGTCGAGTAACCACTTTGGTTATTTAAATAAAGTACTTTGATAATATCGATGGTATGATTGTGATATTTACCAATGTTAAGACTGTGTGCACTAGCGCGTTCCTGGACTAGTGCTGAATACACAGAGGGTCCGGATTTGCAAATTCGGGGTCCCGACAGAGGTGGTATCAGAGCCATACTTGACTGTAGGCTCAACCCTAGCTAGAATGGTCGTAGTGAGGATAAAACCTATTTTCTAAAAGCTAAAAATTTGTCAAGACAAGAAATGACATCTCGACTTATCCCCTTCTCTCTTTTCTTGTCTCTTGCTGAAATTTTCCCTTACCTTGTCACACTTTAAAAATTCCGAGTTCTTACGTAAAGCACTCTTGTGACAGATGGAGGAAGAGTTCAACTACGTTGATCTGGGAGTTGGTTACGCCGCGGAACTTTGGCATATGCTACAGACTCTCGGAAATTTTGAGAAGCCCCAATACCAAGTGGAAGTGATCAGACAAGCGGGATTGATCAAGGCTTGTGACGTGAGGATTGAGGTACACGCTAGGAAAAAGGGCCCAGGCAATCGCTCGATACACCTGCCTTTGCCAGGAGATCTACGATGCGAGATGGGTATCCAAGAAGTATCACGACGAGCAATGTGGCACATTACCCGTATCTACGCCAGAGAATTGGAGAATGCGGTGTTCCGTTACCATCCGCGCAGCGATAACCTTCTTGACCCGGCGATTCGGGATGAGGATGCCACGGTTACACGATTGGCACGATTTGTCGTCGCCAGGAAGATGTACTAGATAATACAAGCAAGGAGCTACGAAGGCCCGCAAGGAGATCACGGCAGAGAAGAACGAGATGGCGGGAAGCTCAAGAGTATGTGGCACACCTTCTATGGAGGATTGACGAGTTGGAGATGACCTTGTATGCGGACCAGACCGAGCCGAGATTGAGCTACGAGCCAGATCCAGAGGAGTCGGATCTCGATGAGGACACCGCTTCTTCGATTACCATAGAAGACACGATTCTTTGGACATGGCGATCGTTTGGCGCCTATGCCGCGACACCGTGCCAGCCGTGGAGGTTTTCTCGATGAGTGAGCATAGGTTCTATAGTGAGACTCCTTGAGTCAGCGTCATAGAATAAAGAGTCACCCTTTAGGCGTTAGACTCGAATTAGTTCGATTTGGATTTGCTTTGTTTCTTTGAGTGTGCAGTATGTGTTGCAAGGCCCTTAGGCATTGTAAGCAACCATACCAAGTTATTAATATCAATAATAAAGTTGGACCTTAAAGTTACACCTTTCGCCCCGCATAAGTTCCATATTACTTGTCTATTCTTGTTTCCCTCTCATCTCTAAACTTAGAGCAAACCGACAGATGGTGAACACCCGTGGAAACTTTGGAAGCAATGGGAGCGGTTCTCGCCCAGCAGAAAACCCCAATGATGGAGCACCAAAGACCGCCACTTTGGATATGCAGAATTTCGAGCTTTTCTTGCTGCCCGGACTCGATTGATGCATGCTATGATGCAACAAATGCAGCACGTCACTACTCAGGCCACTGCTAATCAAGTTAATCATGGACAACGCCAGAATACAAGACTATCAGAGTTCATGAGAACTCACCCACCCACTTTCTCTGGGAATGCCAATCCATTGGAGGCCGATGATTGGTTAAGATCAATCGAGAGGAAGCTACACATAGCTCAATGCATAGGAAATGAGAAGGTACTCTACGCTTCTCATCAGTTGGAAGGGACTGGCCCGAATGGTGGGAGAACTTCTGTGCCTTGCTAGAGTACCCTCTAGATATCACTTGGGAGGAGTTCACAATTTGCATTCAAGCGGTATCACGTGCTGAAGGAATCATGGACCTTAAGAAGGAGGAGTTCAGAGCATCAAGCAAGGTAATCAGCCGGTGGCCGACTACCGAACAAGTTCACACAGCTAGCACGCTACGCACCGAGGATGTAGCGACGGATAAATCCAGGCAGTCTCGTTTTATGAAGGGACTTAACTCAGATTGCAAGTAGGGTTGATCACCCACACCTTTCCAGATTTCCAAGAGTTGGTGAATAAGGCACTTATTCTTGAGGACAAGCGCAAGGAACTGGATGAGAACAGAAGCGCAGGATGCAACAAAGAAGGATCACGTCGAGGAACACAACAGCGCTGAGAGTTGCACCAAATCAATTCTTGATTCCAACCATAGAATGCAACAAGGACACCATCCCGGCACCAAGACCTGCCAATCGAACTACTGCACCCAGCCCCGCTTAGAAACGCTACTCGAGCGTTAGCAAGGAACAGTGAGACGCTGCTACAAGCGCAACGAGCCAGGACACTTTGCCAACAGCTGTCCAAAGAAGACAGCAGGAGTGACCCGATTCGCTTCAATCTAGGAACCACCCAGCTAGGGCGCCAAAGACCGAGAGCCACACCCCAAACCGTGGTGAGAGGCCGAGTCAACCATGTCACCGCAGATGCACCGCGAATGCTACGGACGTCGTCTTGGGTAAGTTACTTGTTAACTCGATACACCTGCAGATTTTGTTTGACTCGAGCTTCGCATTCGTTTGTTTCGCAAGGCTTTGCTACTAGAAATGATTTGAGGATTGCAAGACTTAAGTGCATGCTTTTAGTTCAAACCCACGGTTCCGAACTCCGAGCGAAAGTAGGATGTTCCGGTGAGAATCTTGATAGGTGGAATAGAGTTCCTAGCAAACCTTATAATTTTGGAGACCCGGACCTAGGCGTTATATTGGGAATGGATTGGTTATCCAAGCACAAGGCCGTATTGGATTGTGGACGAAGGACTATCTCGATTGAGAGCCCGTGTGGGAAGAAAGTGGAATTTCAAGCCACTGCGATTAGAGATGGACAGTTGATGGTTAACAGTACCAAGGCAATCAGCATAGAGGATGTCCGGTAGTGAATGAGTACCCAGATGTTTTTCACCGAAGATCTACAGTATGCCGCCAGACAGGACATAGAATTTGTAATAGAGCTTGTACTGCACAAAGACCGATAGCAAAGAGACCCTATCGGATGTCCACCGAGGAGTTGGTAGAAATGAAGAAAGCAACTAGAAGAGTTAATGGAGAAAGGATTTATCGAGGCCAGAGTTCGTCGCCGTGGGGAGCACCGGTTTTGTTCGTCAAGAAGAAGGACGGGAGTTTCGGGATGTGCATTGACTACCGTGGCGCTCAATGAAGTCACCGTGAAGAATAAGTATCCGCTACCCAGGATTAATGATTTGTTTGATCAGTTGAGAGGAGCCGGAGTTTTCTCCAAGATTGATCTCGAGATCGGGATACCATCGATTGAAGATCCGATCGTAAGATATTTCAAGATCGCATTCTCGTCAAGATATGGACATTACGAGTTCTGATTATGTCCTTTGACTCCATTTAATGCGCCAAATTTATTTCATGAATATGATGAATAAGGTGTTCATGGAATATTTGGACAAGTTTGTAAATGCGTGTTCATAGACGATATCCTAATCTACTCCAAGACGAGGAGGATGAACATGCCGAACACTTAAGGCGAGTTTTGGAAAAGTCGAGGAACAGCAACTTTTCGCCAAGTTCAGCAAGTGTGATTTTTGGAAGGACAAGGTGGAGTTTCTTGGACATGTAATGACCGCAAGGAGTCGCCGTAGATCCAAGCAAAGTAGAAGCGGTGTTACATTGGGAGCAAAGAAGGCGTGACCTGCACTGAGTTTCCTTGGAATGGCAGGTACTACCACCGTTTCATCGAAGGCTTCTCGACAATTGCGAAACCTCTTACGCAATTCTTTGAAGAAGGAAAAGAAGTTTGCATGGGCGCCCGAGAATGTGAGAAAGGATTTGGGAGCTGAAGAAGCGATTGACGTCGACCACCGGTGTTAGTTCTCTGATGTTGCTCAAAGCTTCGATATTTATTGTGACGCATCGCGCCAAGGACTTGGATGTGTCTTGATGCAGAATGGAAAGGTAAATCGCGTATGCATCAAAGGCGATTGAGGCCGCATGAGGAAAATTATCCGACACATGACTTAGAGTTAGCTGCCGTAGTGCATGCTTTGAAGATATGGCGTCACTATCTGATTGGAAACAGATGTGAAGTGTATACGGATCATAAGAGCCTTAAGTACATATTCACCCAGTCGGATCTGAATATGAGGCAGAGGAGATGGTTAGAGTTAATCAAGGACTATAATGTTGGAATCCATTACCATCCCGGGAAGGCCAACGTAGTAGCCGATGCTCTGAGTCGGAAAAGCCATACCGTGAGTACGTTGCTAGCCACAAGTCAGGATGAGTTATGTGAGGATCTTCAGAAAATGAAGATTGAGGTAGTACCTAGGGGATTCTTGGCCACATTAGAAGTAAAGCCTACCCTGGAGGAGCAGATCCGAGAAGGACAGAAGGATGATGACAAGATCCGCAGGATTAAGTCCATCAAGGAGGAAGGCAAGGCAGAGGACTTCAAGTTGGATGAGCAAGGCACGTTGTGGATGAAGGATCGCATTTGTGTGCCTAACAAAAAGGAGTTAAAACAACTGATTTTGGAAGAAGCCCATGACTCCAAGTACTCAATTCATCCTGGAAGCGCCAAGATGTATCAGATCTCAAGGAGAGATTCGGTGGCCGAGTATGAAACGTGAAGTTGCCGAGCATGTTGCATTGTGCGACGTATGCCAGAGAGTAAAGGCAATGCATCGAGAGACCCAGCGGGATTGCTACAACCGCTGAAAATACCTGAGTGGAAGTGGGAGGAAATCGGAATGGATTTCATTACCGGTTTGCAAGACTCAAGGAGGTTATGACTCCATATGGGTTATAGTGGATCGCTTGACTAAAGTAGCCCATTTTATCCCGTGAAGACCACTTACTCGGAGATAAATTAGCGAGAATTATACATGATCGGGATTGTCTGTTTGCACGGAGTGCCCAAGAGGATCGTATCGGACGAGGTACCCAATTTACCTCAAGGTTACGGAATAAGTTGCATGAAGCCATGGGAACCCGTTTGAACTTCAAGATGCCTTATCATCCACAGACGGACGGACAGGCAGAAAGAGTCAACCAGATTCTGGAGGATATGTTGAGAGCTTGTGCATTAGCTTATGCTACCTCTTGGGATAAGAGTTTGCCGTATGCCGAGTTTAGTTACAACAATAGTTATCGAGGCTAGTTTACAGATGTCACCTTTTGAGGCACAGTATGGTCGACCTGTCGGACGCCATTGAATTGGAATGAGACCGTGGCGCCCGTGTCTTTGGGCCTGATATTCTTCAAGAGGTCAAGAGCGGTCGCCATGATTAGGAAAGGTTGAAGATAGCCCAATCTCGACAGAAGAGTTATCTTGACAATCGTCGCCGAGACTTGAGTTTTGAACCGTAAGACTTTGTATACCTCGAGTTACGCCTCTCAGGGGAGTTAAGAGGTTCCATGCCAAAGGGAAACTCGCACCCCGTTATGTTGGACCATTTAAGATTTTGAGTCGCAGAGGCGAAGTTGCTTACCAGCTAGAGTTGCCGCAGTCGTTAGCAGGAGTACATGACGTGTTCCACGTGTCCCAGCTAAAGAAGTGTCTTCGAGTGCCAGAGGAGCAAACGCCCTTGGAGTCAATCGAGCTGCAAGAAGATCTGACTTACAAGGAGCATCCCGTGAGGATTTTGGACACTATGGATCGAGAGACTAGGAACAAGTCAACCCGTTTCTGTAGAGTTCGATTGGAGCAACCATACAGAGAGTGAAGCAACTTGGGAGCGCGAAGAGGATTTGAAGAAAGAATTTCCAAACCTATTCCTTTAGTAAGCCCTGAATCTCGGGGACGAGATTCTATTAAGGGGGGGAGGTTTGTAACACCCCAAAATTTTGCTTTTATTGAATTCATGTGTGATTTGGCACTTTGGTGAATTTTTGGAATTTTCTGGAATTTATTTGGATTTATTTGGAATTTATTTGAATTTATTCCATTTTGAAGTAATTAAAGAATTTAATTTTGCAAATAAAATTTTGTTGGAAATATTTTATTTGAGTCCAAAATAATCCAAAATATTTTCCAGAATTTTTCTGGAATTTTTCTGAGTCATTTGCTATTTTTAATGAATTAAATGAATTACTGGGAATTATTTTAAATATTAAATCGCTGGAAATTCAACTCGGGTCGAGTACTGTTCATCCAACCGAGTCGGAACCCGAGTCGGACTCGAGTCCGACCCGAGCCAGTTGACTTGACCAAACCAGCTCCTAACCCTAAGCGATCCCGACCGTTGGATCAAGATCCAACGGCTGAGATCCGCCCGTCTGGCTCGATCGAGTCCGCTCGGACCGTCTTGGCGCTGGCAATCGTGGCCGTTGATCGGACACGTGTCTGGCCATGGTCGTCGTCTTCGCCCGAGTCCGGATCGGACCGTGCCGCCGCCGTCCTCCGCCGCATCCGTTAGGGTTACGGATTGAGCGCGGAAGCCGAGGCTATTTAAAGCCCGGGTCCTGCCCCGAGAACCGCCGTGACCCCGCGCTACTTTTACCCTAGCTCGCTAAACCCTAGCTGCCGCCGCTTGCCCGGGATTGCTCGCCGGAGTAGCACGCGTGAGACACCGTATTTTTAAATCGATTTCGCCCGCTAGCGCTCTCCGACGACATCAAGCCCAGGACCAACATCCCCACGTCACACCGCGCCTGGGAGTGCCAATCTTCACGCCGGAGCTGCACGGACACGCCGCGTGGAAGGTCGTCGTCTACGTCTCCGGTGCCCAAGTTTCGCCGCGCCATCGCCGGACTCCGCGAGCTCGGTGAACCGTCAGATCCAGATCGGACGATTGAGGTGAGCCCATGTTCTATCCCAAGCCCTGGAAACCAGATCGAATCTGGACCGTTGGATCAAGATCCAACGGCTCAGATCCGCCGCGTTAACCTAAACGAGTAAAGCCTAGATCCAATGCGGGCCGCTGATTTTCAAATCAACGGCCGAGATTGCGCCATGTGTGCCTAGCCGCACTCCACGCAGCGTGTGAGCGTGTCCTCGACACGCGGGCCCCGCAAGTCGAGGGCCCACGCTGGCCACCGCTATGCGTGAGACCGCGACCGACAGTGGGTCCCACCTGTCGCCTCATCCGAGCCGTGGACCGGGTCCACTGCGGACCGAATCGCACCGCGGGTGAGCCCATGAGCGGTTGACGTCAGCCACCAATCAGAGCCGACGCAGCGTGTCATCTTTGACGCAATAATTAATTTCGAAAAAAGAAAATGATTTACTAATTCGAAATAATGATTTGATTTTGTTTCAAACTTCAAACGCTTATAACTTTTGCGTTTCAACTCCGATTTGAGTGATTCAAATTTCTAAATTTGTATAAAATTGAGATCTACCTAAATATAAATTTTATTTAATTTTTGGACTAAAGTTTTTCTCTGCAAAATTATTTAATTGATTATTTAAACTTTAAATAATCATAACTTTCGCCTTAACTCCAAATTTGATTTATTCCAGCTTCTAAAAATCCAGAAAATTATGTTCTCTCTGTTTATGGATTTTATTTGGAGTTTTGGGATGTTTTGGCCTATTGTTTATTTGTGTTTTGCTATTTGCACGCTTTACGAGTAGACGTTGAAGTGCCGGAAGGATTCGAAGGAGAAGTATTGACTCAGGATCCAACTCAAGACCAAGAGCAAGTACTTTTTGAAGGCAAGTTATGCTTTGATCATGTTGATCCCATTTTGAAATCTATTTTGGTTCAAATTATTGCATGCTAGTTCAATTAGAAAATACTTTACTTAAATATGGGAGATTAGATAAATACCAATTTGCTGTATGACACCTTGATTAATTAAATATGTGCCATGACCCTTGTCACCCTAGTTGTGGATTACTAGTTGGACATTATTAAATTGCCAACATGGGTTTTAGACCGTTGTAGTATACTGCTTAGACCTGCTACGTGCTCATGACATGGTTTTGGACAATCAAATGTTAATATTGACTTAATGATATATTGAACCTGTTTTGGAAAGGTATCATGTGATGTTGATAGCACGTGGTGCTTGGTAATCAACTGGGGTTTTGATAAACGATTTTCGGCCGGCATGTGGCAAGAATGATCGTGGGCGGTGTGGCACCGGGAATGTTGATTTGGTTCTTCGTAGTCTTGCCCTGGTCACTCTAAGGACTTAACCTTGCAAGCCTTTGAACTGGGTCATACTTGCAACCACATGGCTGGAATGGGACGGCCCTAGTTGACTAAGTCGCTAAGGACTCGCTTGTGGAGCCTCAGGGTGTCAATTACACCGTTTGTGTGATTGTGCGGGGAGCGTATCGTGGCAGTGGCCAGATACCCATCTAACGGTGTGTTGGTCCCATACTTCGCCTTGGCTAAGGGAAGGGATGGTGTAGAGCACGAACCGGAGAGGACCACCTGTGTTGTTTGAGGCTTCCGAAAGGCTTTGTTACGGGAACTCGCCTTTGTGGTGTTTGACTGTATCTTGTGGGTAAAGTGCATAACCTCTGCAGAGTTTAGAATCTATTCGAATAGCCGAGTCCACGGTACTGGACAATGCTCGGGGATTACAGTCAAGGGTTAGACTTTCTGAAAATAACTTGGATTTGAAAGGTTGGTTTGGTTTAGTAATGAAGATGATAGAAATGTGGTTTAGGATGGGGAAAATGTTTATTAAATTTCCTGAAAAGTTATTTATGCTTTACTTATTTCTACTGCTTTCGAATCTACTTATATTACTTTTCAAATCTTTGTTTCGCAAATATACCTTGAGCTATTCCTTTGTACCAAGCCATGCATATAGTATATTAGCTTGCATTCTGTGCATGACTTGCTGAGTACCAAGTACTCACCCTTGCCTCAACACAACACCAGTTGAAGAGGAGACTACGCCAGCTTCGGAGGAGGAATTCCAAGAGGATCTGTCTACTTAGGGATGCGAGCCCAGTCAGTTGCCTGTGGTATACTGGATGGCGCCACGATGTTACCTTCGTTGTTTTTCCGCTGCTATTATTATTTTTCTCTGAATAAGTTTCGCCTTGCGAGGCATACATTTGTAACTTGGCCATAAGGTCGAGTAACCACTTTGGTTATTTAAATAAAGTACTTTGATAATATCGATGGTATGATTGTGATATTTACCAATGTTAAGACTGTGTGCACTAGCGCGTTCCTGGACTAGTGCTGAATACACAGAGGGTCCGGATTTGCAAATTCGGGGTCCCGACATGAGGCCTCTTCTTGGAGTGGGTTCCATGGTTCTTGGGTTCTAGGGCGTCTATGGGGTTGGATTTGGGGTTTGGTGTGTAGATTGGGGGTTGGGGGTAAACTTTGGGGGTGTTAAGGTTTTGGTGGGTGGTTAGATTTGGGGTGGTTTTGGCAATGTAGGGTGTAAGGTGAGAGATCGGGGGTAGATGATACCATTCTTAGCGTCGGATTAAGTTTTGGCCATGAGCTACCTAAATGTACCTCGTTTTGTCGTGTTTGGGCTAGCTCAGAGCTTCTCCGGCTTGGCCGCGTATAGAAAAGTGGTAGATCGGGTTCTCGCGGGGTCGTAGAGCTAGGCGGCATTTCGATCCATCGTGTTAATTGGGTATAATGCACCATGTCCAGACTGTCCGAACAAATGGTCTGGACTGTCCGAGTTGTCCGGACTATCCGGATTAAATATCCGGACTGTCCGGGTTTGCCTGATCTGTTCGGTGGGGTTTGCAATTGTGTTTCATTTCATTTGCATTGCATGCATCTTATTCATGCATTGTATCCGTGTAGAGAACGAGACCGCGGTGACTGACGTGACCGTGGTCGAGGGGACTGTCGAAGAGCAAGTCACGGTCGATCCGCGGGCAGAAGCACAAGGCAAGCACCTAAGCATATTCAACCCTGGCTGTAATTCTATTTTTGTGAATCAATTGCTTATTGAATGTTAAGTTATGCATTAGGAGTTAAATTGTGGGATTAAAGGTAGAACCCATTTGCTGCACTCACATCCATTGGAACTTGCTTAATACCTCCTTGGAGCTAGTCTATGGGTAATTATATTGTGTCCATGCTTAGTTTGCTTAGAAGTAGGGTATGGGCCAAGTGATGGATGGTTCCATCGCTTGAGGTTGTTCCACTTTGCAAACATTGGGTTGCAATGGCAACGGTTGTGGTTGTAAGTAGAAATGGAAAATGAAATGGGACCGGGCGAGAGGTTGGTTCACTTGGGTGTGGAGACTCATGTGTGGTAGTCTCGCCCGTGTCGATTGAGGACCGATCCGTTGTTTGCCCTTCGATCAAGCACCACTTTGTCGATCGCATGCCGGAAATGGGCCGGTAAAGCTTTTCTTTCATCGCATGCCGTTCGATGGGGCATACACCTCATGCGGTTGGGCGTGGTCGAGGGTGAGGCTTAGGCCGACTCTCGAGGGCCAAGCCGGGCTTGGGCCGCTCGAGGGGGTGCTAGGTGCTCGGGCCGCATGAAGATGTTCCCAACGGATTGGTATGGATGGGAGGATGGTTAACACGAGGTTGTTTGTGGCATGTGTCGTGCGATCAATGTTTCCCTGCAGGGTTAATTAAGCAATTCGAATTTCCGCACTCTCAGATATGTGCACGCTTGATCTTAGCACACTTCAACGTAGTAACAACTTGAACCGAAGTTCGCCCTTGGGCTTGAGCTCGAAAATGTTATGAGGTCAATTGTTCTGTGTATTGTTGAATGTTGAACTCCACTCTAGAAGTAGGTGCGGTTACAACTGCTTTAAATTATGAACTGATTAGTGATACTAAATAATCAACAAAGTTAAGCTTTCCGCACTTTTAACTCCAACTGATTTCCTTGCTACTTCCAAATGCATACTCCTTTCGAGTCGGTCATATATGGACCACGGGTAAGTCTTGCGAATACCTTCCATACTCATGCTTTTGCTTTGTGGATTTTCAGGTGAGGATCCGGACGGATGTGAGTTCTGTCCGTACTGCCTCTTGGTGACCGGGCGGGGCACCGAGTAGAGGTTACTGCCGCTGTACACGCCCGAGGTGTTCAGAGGCAGAACACTTCTGGAGGTGTTTTACTTTTGGGTCTAGTCTAATATTCGTGTACTCTTTTGTTGTTGTAACACCCCGGCATTTAATATGCCCGAATGCTACCAAACACAAGCTAAACAACAACTAAATACCACATTTAACATAAAATTCCAGCAAAGGTGCAAAGACTAAAAACCGAGATTTCGGCAGCACCTCCTTTGTTTTATCATGAATTTAAGGAACAGCAACAATATAGCATTATATGGCAATAAGAGAAACATCTAAAACAGCAATAAATAAAGTCTTAACGACAATAAAAGACTAACATCAAGCTCTTAAAGTTCCAAGTGTCAAACAAACAATAGAACTCTCATTAACCAAGCTAAGACTTAATTTAAAGATCATCACACGCAATTTATTATCCAACTAAATGAATTGACTTGGGGAAACATTAAGGTGAAGCAACGTGTGAGCGTGTGACTATTCCCCTTTCCCGCATGCCGTTCTCATGGTACCTAAAACAACAAGAAAACACAAGGGTGAGTTCGAAAACTCAAAGCAAAGCATACTTGCAATGGACAACAAGCATAACAACAAGTCAATAACATCTTTCATCATGTATAACATCTCATTCATGAATACTTATCAATATCATCATCAATTTGTATGATGTAATGCATTGCTCCCGACCCTCTGGAACCTCATACCGGTATGAAGTACACACCCGCTCGGTGTGCACCCTTTCCTCCCGCCCATCCCGAAGATGGAGGGTGCCTACTGCCTTCCAAACACCACGTGGATGGAATCACGACATAGGACTTACTCAATGGCGTTCCGGATTAGTCATAACTTTCTCACCGACTTGCCGATTAGTTAAGACTTTCTCACCGCCCTCGCCTCTATCTCATGACATGCATGCAACCATGCCAATTATCATATTCAATTCACATATTAACACATGGCATCATAATATGTTAAACATGCTCATCATGTCATATCAATCATTAAAACATGGCAAGTGGACATATATCATGTAGGCAATTCCATCTAATTTCAACATGCAACCTACAACTTGCTATCCATCACAACACACTTGCCTCAACCACGTGCAACGGATTAGGCGGGAAGAAGAGGGAACTCCCGGGGTCACACCACCTGCACATAGGCATCACACACTCACAATCATAACCTCAAAACAGTACACAAACCCTCATCTAACCCGACATTGCCAACTACTCGCAAAACCTAAAACAGAGGTTCTGTCCCGGCGGGACAGCAGCCTTGCAAAAGGCATAACTTGAGTTCTGGGACTCCAAATCGAATAAACGAGTACACCGTCGCGAAGCTTAGAAATTTCCCAACTTTTTCTAGTTATAGGGAAAGACTGATTCGGACTCTAAAATTGTTTAATCTACAGATTACCACAAATCTGTTCCAGTTACGTCACAGATTTTTAGGCGCTCGGTAAAACAGCCATAACTTTCAAAACGGCTTATCGGAAATTAACGTGCTTTACGTCCACGGAAAGATAATTAAATTATCTACAACTTCCTAGAAGTCCGTACGGTCTGATTCGGATTCTAAATCGACGGAAACTCGAACCCTAGTTCGACTGCTCAATCTGCCCGAAAACAGAAACGTGGACAAGTTTTAGATCTAACCCAAATTACTTCAAACCAGCGCCTCCAATTGATCTAAAAACTTGATAAACAACCTAATAACAGTACCTAGATCATCCCCAAGGATCCCCATGTTCATACCTTGGCCCGATGCACAAAACTCCAATGAATCTCCGCGAATCTCCTCGACCGCTTCCTCGCTCCACGTTCCTCGCCTCGCCTCGCTCTCGCTCCTCGCTCCACGGATGTATCCACGAGGTGCAGGGGTGGTGGCCACCCTAGGGCAGCACGGGGTGGAGGGGAGATGGTGTGGAGGTGGAGAGGTGGAGGGGGGGTGCACGGGTTGGGGGAGGGGCGCCCGGCGTGGGGAGGGGGCAAAGAGGGAAGGTGGGGCGCAATAAGGGAGGTGGGGCGCAAGGGGCTGGGGGAAGCCCCTTTTAACAGCCCTCAACCCAATCCTAGTCCGTTACGGAGTCCTAATCCATCCCACCAAAGCCCACCAAGGCCCAAAACTCCCCCGGGAAGGCCCAAAACCCCGAAAACGGCCCGGAAACGGCCCGGAAACGTTATTAACCCCCGATCTTTATGATTTTAACCTTATTTCCACATCTCATACTGTATTTAACCATATCATGTTCAAAAATTAAGGATACGACACTCCGAGGTGTCACAGTTGTATAGTTAGTTTTAGACGATGTCCTTTTGCATGGAGAACTCGGTTTCTTTTGTAGTTGACTTCTGTGGTGTCCTTGCCCACTTTATCTGTGTTTTACTCTTGCCTTGTTGGCCTTTGTGCCTTGTTGTTTGTTGGTGGTGGTCGTGGGGTTTTGTCTTTGTGCCGGGGGTTGTTTGGTTGGTTTTGTTGGTCTTGCTTCCGCGCGTGTCTAGTTGTGGGGCCTTTGAGTTCGTTGCCCCTTTTGTGCAAATTGATGTGATACAAGGTCGTAAACCGGTATGCGGGGATCCTGGGCGCGTTTCGGGTCGCATACCGGGGGAATACCGGGATTATTGTCGAGTTATTCGTAGTGTCTGATTGTTGTCTCAATTGGGCTTGGGTGCTAACACTGCGAGCGCCCTCGGTGATCCGTTGTTAGCCTCCAAATCCAATTAGGATAACTAGACCTTCTAATAACCCGAGGACAGTCTGGGCGGCTCCCCACACCAACTATCTCATTTCTCCTCCCCTTCGCCCTTTCCTCTCCTCCCCGAGCGCCCGCACCCCCGAGCTCCCCCGCCAGCTCCTGCACCCTCGAGCTCCCCCATCTGCCTCCTCTCCCCAGAGCTCCCCCCGCCAGCCTCCCCACCCCCGAGCTCTCCTGCCAGCCCCCACTCCCCCATCAACCTTCCCTCCCCTAAGCTCCCCCACTAGCCCAAGCTCCTCCTGACGGTCTCCCCTCCCCCAAGCTCCCCCACCAGCCTCGTCTCCCCCGAGCTCTCCTGCCGGCCCCACTACTGAAGGTAAGGGTTAGGGTTTAGCTAGGGTTCACCGGATACACACCCTCTTGACCTGTTGTCAAGATGTGTATTTGGAGAACAGCAGGGAGATGCTGCCGAAATTTTCTTTGGAGTTGTACAATGGTTTAGGAACTTGCCTGAATCAGATATCCTCGAATGGGATTAGGACCTAACCTAATTAGAGATTAGGAGTCATCGTTGGAACGTACTACAACATGCTTTCACTCATGTGAAATACAACCATGTCAGATATATGAATTGTTTTTTCTTATGAAGTTTAGGTTTCACATATGTATATTCAAAATGTCTCAAAGAGATAGTACTAGCTCAACGCTAGAGAGAGAAGAAGGTGCTTCTGAGCTACCACCGAGTAAGCTCAGAAAGGGCCAAGGACCAAATAAAGGGGCCATAGGGAGAACTCCCCAGGTTCTCCACTTTGATGCCATGGGGTTTTGCACAGGCCCTAGCAAGTGTAAGGGGCGCTACTCCTCTTTTCTCGGCCAATTGGTAAGGGAGAGAGTCCTGATCATAATTAAGGACTAGAGGAAGGATGTCAGTGCTGAGCAGAGGAACTAGCTATCGGAAGAAGTCAAGGGGAAATGGATTATACAAGAAGAAGATGAAATCAATATGAGACGGTATGCCTTATAGAGAATGGGTGTGTTTTTGAGGCAATTCCAGGTTCTCATGCATGCTGAGTATATGCTGAAAGGTCGTACTCTGTAACATCCCAAAATTTTGCTTTTCTTAAATTCATGTGTGAATTGGCACTTTGGTGAATCTTTGGAATTTTCTGGAATTTATTTGGATTTATTTGGAATTTATTTGAATTTATTCCATTTTGAAATAATTAAAGAATTTAACTTTGCAAATAAAATTTTGTTGGAAATATTTTATTTGAGTCCAAAATGTTCCAAAATATTTTCCAGAATTTTTCTGGATTTTTTCTGAGTCTTTTGCTATTTTTAGTGAATTAAATGAATTTCTGAGAATTTAATTGGATTAATAGCGAGTGGGTTTGTACTGTTCCACCGACCGAGCCCGAGTCAGACTCGAGTCCGAGTCCGACTCGAACCCAACCGAGCCCTAACCCTCTCGACCGTCCGATCAAGATCGAACGGCCGAGATTGAGCCACTGACCGGACCCAAGCCTGGACCGAGCCAGCTACCACCGAAGCCTGACCGAAGTTCAACTTGCGTGACCGTTGGATCTTGATCCAACGGCTCACGTTGAGCCACGTCACCCAGTCCGTGTCGCCGCCGGACTCCGCCGCTGCCCGAGCGTGGGCCCTCGTTTTCCGCGCGTTTCACGGACGTCGAGGGGGTATTAATGCGCCGCCACCGCTGTCGTGACACCGACTTCTGTGCGCACCCGTAGCCCTAGCTCACGCCACCAGAGCCGCCGTGGTTGCGTCGCAATCGCTCGCTGGAGTTGGAGGAGCGTTCCGCCGCGTTCAATTGCAGTTTCCGCCGCCGTCCACCGTCCTCCGCCGCCGTTGAGCCCAGATCCGGAACCGCGAGGTCAAGCCGCGCCAGAGGAGACCACTCACCTCGCCGGAGGAGCCCCGCAACGCCGTCGCCGTCTTCGTCTCCGGTGAATCAGCCCCGCCGCAAGCCATCGTCAGACCTCGAGCTCCACCAGCCGTCCGATCCAGATCCAAGGGTCCAGATCGTGCCACGTCACCCCGATGAGTTCAACGTTGAAATCCCGGATCTATTCCCAACCGTTGGATTTAGATCCAACGGTTTAGATCGTGCCACGTAGCCTAAACTGCACCAAGCTAGAATAGATCTCAACCGTTAGATCTAGATCGAACGGTTAGCGTTAACCCACGTTGTATTCATTAGATTGGATCTTGACCGTCCGATCAAGATCGAACGATCCAGATCAGCGGAGTAGTTTCTTAACGCGTTAAGCCAGATCCGATCTGGGCCGTTGATTTTCAAATCAACAGCCGAGATCACGCCACGTGGCCGGTCAGCGCCCGCGCGTGGAGCGTGTCTCTAACACGCGGGGCCCGCGTGTCAGTGGGACCCACGCGTCAGTGGCCCAGCCTACTGCACCATAACGTCATGCTGACATCACGGTGGGGCCCAGCTGTCAGCCGTCCTCAGCCGTGTGTGATGACGTCACTGCTGACGTCATCCGAGGGGCCCACCGCTGCCAGGACGTGGCGAGCCGTGGACCGGGTCCACGGTGGACCGAGCCGCGCCCGTGCGCCAGGTCCATGGACCCGAGGCGACGTGGCGGCACCCGATTGGTCCACGTGTCATGCTGACGCAATAAAAGAATTTCCGAAAAAGAAAATGATTTATTAATTCGAATTATTGATTTCAGAATTTGATTCAAACTTCAAACGCTTATAACTTTTGCATTTTAACTCCGATTTGAGTGATTCAAATTTCTAAATTTGTATAAAATTGTGATCTACCTAATGTTGAATTTTATTTAATTTTTAGATTAAAGGTTTTCTCTATAATATTATTTAATTGATTATTTAAACTTCAAAATGCTATAACTTTTGCGTTTCAACTCCGAATTTGACGATTTCAGTTTCTAAAAATTTATAAAATTATGCTCTCTCTGTTTGTGAACTTTATTTGGTTGTTTGGACATTTTTTGTCTTCTGTTCATTTATTTATTGCTATTTGCACGCTTTACGAGTAGACGTTGAAGTGCCCGAAGGCTTCGAAGGAGAAGTGTTGACTTAGGAGCCAGCTCAGGACCAAGAACAAGTACTCTTTGAAGGCAAGTTGTGCTTTGACCATGTTGATCCCATTTTGAAATCTATTTTGATTCAATGAATTGCATGCTAGTTTAATTAGAAAAATACTTCATTTAAATTATGGGAATTAGATAAATGCCTAATTGCTGTATGACACCTTGGTTAATTGAATATGTGCCATGACCCCTTGTCACCCTAGTTGAGGTTTGAATAGTTGGACATTACTAAATTGCCAACATGGGGATTTAGATCGTTGTAGCATATTGCTTAGACCTGCTACGTGCTCATGACATGATTTTGGACAATCAAATGTTAATATTGACTTAATGATATATTGAACTTGTTTTGGAAAGGTATCATGTGTTGTGATGTTGATGGCATGTGGTGCATGGTAATCAACTGGGGTTTGATAAATAGCTTTTGACCGGGGCATGTGGCAAGAACGATCGGGTGGGCCAGCTGAGGCACCGGGAACGATGGTTTGGTTCCTTGGGTAGTCTTGCCCTGGTCACCCTAAGGACTTAACCTTGCAAGCCTTTGAACTGAGTCAATCTTGAAACCACATGTCTGTAATGGGACGGACCTAGTTGATTAAGTTGCTAATAACGTACATGTGGGACCTCTGGGTGTCAACTATATCTTTTGTGTAGTTGTATGGGGGAGTGTACCGGGGCTGCGGCCAGGTACCCATCTAACGGTGGATTGGCCTAAACTTCGCCTTCGCTAAGGGAAGGGTTAGTGTGCAATCACCGGAGAGGACCACTTGTGCTGTTAGAGGTTTCCGAAAGACTCTGTTACGGACACTCGCCTTTGTGGTGTTTGACTGTGTCTTGTGAGTAAAGTGCATAACCTCTGCAGAGTGTAAAATCTATTCGAATAGCCGTGTCCGCGGTATTGGACATCGCTCGGAAATTACAGTTAAGGGTTAGACTTTCTTGAAAACAACTTGGACTTGAAAGGTTGGGTTTGTTGGGTTTGGTTTAATAATGATGTTGATGGAAATATGGATTAGGATTGGGAAAGATGTTTATTTAACTCCTGGAAAAGTTATTACTGATATACTCGTTTCTACTGCTTTCGAATCTACTTATATTATTTGTTAAATGTTGTTTACTGCAAATATACCTTGAGCTATTCTTTTGTATCAAGCCATGCAGATAGTATATTAGCTTGCATTCTGTGCATGACTTGCTTAGTACCAAGTACTTACCCTTGCCGCAATACAACACCAGTTGAAGAGGAGTCTACACCAGCTTTGGAGGAGGAGCTTCCAGAGGAACCGTCTAACTAGGGAGCGAGCCCAGTCAGTTGCCTGTGGTATACTGGATGGCGCCACGATGTTACCTTATTTTCCGCTGCTATTATTTCTCTTTTAATAAGTTTCGCCCTGCGAGGCGTATATTTGTAACTTGACCATAAGGTCAAGCAACCAGTTTGGTTAACTAATTAAAGTACTTTATTAATTCGTTGAGTATGATTGTGATATTTACCAATGAAATGTTGAGACTGTGTGCATTAGCGCGTTCCTGGACTAGTGCTGAATACACAGAGGGTCCGGATTTGCAAATTCGGGTCCCGACATACTCCCTTCCAGAGGTATTTGTTTGTCACTTCTGAGGTTTGGGAGGAGTTCACAAAGATGATGAGTATGCCCGAGGCGGAGGATCTAAGAGAGAAAAACATCGCTATACTGAGCCAGAACACCCACGCGCACCACCTTGGTTCCAGCGGCTAAGTAGGGAAAAAGGCAGAGTGGGCGTGATTAGCCGAGGAGTGTGTGAACTCTGGGATGGCGATGCCTTGCTCCCACATATGTGAGGAGCAGACACGCGACTAGGTATTAGTGAGGACGAAGAAATCCTTCGACGGTCAGCTTCTGATTCCAAACCCTTTGACCGCGCAGATGGTCTCCACCATCGTAAGACATCTAACTTAGTACATGGCAGTTGACCCTTCCCGCTATATTTTAGCACTAATTTATATTCACTTTTCGTAGGAGGAGGTAAGCCAACATAAAGTGTAAGGGGCATTTCAAAGCCAAGGATCGAGGGACATCCTATCTACGGCGATCGAAAAGCCCGACCATAAGGGCCGGGTGCTTGCCGCAGGTGCAGGGTATATGAATAAGTCCTTCTCAAGCGAGGGTAGTTCCAGTGCAATATTAAGATCATGGGCAGCATGTGAGGAGCGCCTGAGGCCCGAGATGAGGGAGGAGATGATGGCACGTGAGGAGTGCCTAAGGGCCGAGATGATGGCGATGGTCACCCAGACTCAAAGTAATATGGCCTAGCCAACCGTAGAACTGCCTGTGGTATGCCCTAGCAGCTGCGGTTCCAAAAGTGAGCAGCCCAGTCCCCAGTTAAATGTACTAAGTGTTTCTAACTAAAAGGTACAGGAGCAAGCTAAACAATGATTTTGATCAAGTTACGTATTTCTTGCAGGCGCCTGCCAAGTGCCAGCTAGTCATGATCGAAGACAGATTTACCATTGAGGTTGCACGCGGGATTGTATTTCCATGCAAAGAGGATGACATGGTGCATGGTAGCCCTTTGGGGAAGGGCTACATGAGGGTGTATGTAACATCCCAAAAATTGCTTCTAATATATTTAGTGTGTTTATGGGATTATTTGGAATTTTTCAAAATTTATTTGGAATCCTCGAGAGTAATTTGAATTCAAGTGTATCGAAATAATCACGTTAAATAAAGATCAGGTATTTTCGAGTAAGCATAAAATTTAAAATTTTGTTGATAATTAAGATAATTGGTAGACGAGAGTGTTCGCTTCAAATATTTTCGAAAAATATGTTATATAGCTTAAGTCGTTGATTTTATAAAAATCGGTACAAGTGTCTGAATCATGAAAAGAATTTTCTCGGAAAATCTACACGTCAAAAAATTGCGAAACCAACGTCGTTAAGTTCCAAATGGTTCCTAGTATTTTAGAGGAATTTTTCCAATTTTTAGAACCTCTTTGTTATTTTTTTTTCTCAACACGTTTTCTTTGGAATGTATACCCGTATATACCAAAAGGCAACATGTAGTAACCGGCCATGCTGGCTTCATGACGTGGTGGAGCATTGAAAAGCTAGTAACTGGCCACTAACTACATGGAAATGAGCAACCCATAAGCCATGACTCAAAACAATAAAAACTAGTAACTCTCTACCTCAGACATGTGGGATGTATGCATGCACGTCATAGCCTTTGGAGAGGTATGCACGGCATGAGGCCTTGAAACGTCGTAGCTATTTCCCTGCGTAAATGAATTCTTGGACATTCACTTCATTTCCAACCGTTTCACGTAGCATGCCTTCGTGCACTCTAACCAACCAAGCCAAATTAGGTTGTTGTGTATAGCTTGGTATGCCAATCGGTTTCTCTCCAGGCGCACGAACCAATCACTACATGCCGTTACTAGCTGTTTTATGCCAGCCGTTCCATTTCACTCCAGCACGCTTTGGGGTAACTGAATCACTACCCATAGGCATGACGTGAGAACTAGTACCTGGCTCATGGCCTTGCCGTGAAGAGCTCTATGCGCTACATGACTTCTCCTGTTCTCCATCATTTTCCTGTACGTCTTCTCCAACCATTTCTAGTACTCCATTTCTCTCCAAGCCTTACTAAGTTATACACACCATTTCCATCGCTGTTGTGGCCGTCGTGTACTGCCGCCACCGTCTTGCCGCCGCTGCCGTCGCCGTTGTCTACGTCGTCGCCGTCGTCGCCGCCGATTATGTCGCCGTCGCTGCCGGTTATGTCGCTTCCGCCATTGTCGATGCCGTCTACGTCGCTGCCGCCATGGACGTCGCCGCCAGTACTTCCCTCAGCCTCGCCTTCCCCTGCGTCGCCGCCGCCAGTACGTCCACACCGGCGCGCTTTCCGGCCACGCCACCGCCTGCGCCGACGGTCTGCGCTGCTGCTGCTGCTGTTAATCGGTACTCCCTCTTTTCTCTCGCGCGTGCTCTGTCTCTGTTAATCAGTTAATCTTGTCATCTGTAGTTGCGCATGTATATATATATATATGCTAGTGTATATATACGCATATATTAGGCAGTACATGGAGAATACATATTTTTGGTAGGGCGTATACACTTATGTCAGACGCATGCATGTATTCCTAATATAGCTGTATGTATCCTATTCCTGTATATACATATACGCACACGATCAGGTTTACATACACTACTACAGAACTGGGCATCACAAGAGGTATATTACAAGCGGTTAGGTGCGAACCGGTTCTGGCCCACGCACCAGAAGCGGTTCGTGAGCAACGGGCGGGAGGGGGTCTCTAGAAGCGGTTGGTCATACGAACCGCTTGTGTTGACAACCATCACAAGCGGTTCGTTTACCAAACCGCTTATGAATTATCACAAGCGGTTTGAGACCTCAACCGCTTGTAGAGATTTATATTTAGAAGCGGTTCGTGTATCAAACCGCTACTGAAGTCTTAGTTTTAGAAGCGGTTTGTTTGTCAAACCGCTTCTACAAAGTCGGCGGTTTGAAATACAAACCGCTTCTAGAACTCAACCTTCGTGGCGGTTTGTATATGAAACCGCTTCTAGAATCCCTCCCGCCCAGCGCTTTAAACTTCTTCTTCCTCCCGAGCCAACACCGATGAATGCAGAAGGGCCGAGCACTGTTCTTCCTGGGAGGTGCTGCCCAAATTTTTGTTTTGAAATTGCTGGTGATTTAGCTTCAAATTAAGTGTTTTAAGGTCAAGAAGAACATGTTAGCATCTTTCTCACCTACATATTGCTGTTTTTATGCATTGGATGTGGAGAAATCATGATTTATTCATGTTGAAATGTGTTGCTTTGCTAGGTAGAACATGTTGAAATGTGTATGGTATGAAGTTGTTCCCAAAATTTATTTTGTATGCTTGTTTTTGTTATGGTATGAAGATGTATGGTGATCTAGTTCAAAATATGACATTGCAATGAAGTAATTAGTAGTGTATAAAATAAAATAGGAAAACATGTTAAGGATAAAAAATAATTAGAAAGGTAGAAAGGGATAAAAAATAATTAGAAAGGTAGATCTTTAATTGCATGAAGGTGTAGGTGGGGTTGTTTTTCTTGGAGAAGAAAAAATATATGAAATTATTACTTGTTGTAGATGAACCGGCAATGGATGTACAATGCGGACCGTCGATCGAGAGAGTTCATTGATGGCGTGCAGTGCTTTTCTCGATGCGCCATTGCATTCCTGCCTCCAGGCAGCTTCATATGTTGTCCGTCGTAGATTGCAAGAACGAGAAGGAGCACTCACAATGATGGCGGGTTATGAACCATTTGATGATGAGAGGTTTCATGCCAAACTATACCAGTTGGACCAACCATGGTGAAGACGAGGAAGACGATAAAGAAGACGAGGAAGAAGAAGAGGGATTCAAAATATCTCGGACGCCACGCAATGCTATTCCGTGGGAGGTACACTCAGTGACTTTGGTGATGATGAGTCGGACCAGATCTTTGCATGACGGTGAGGGAGACTACACAGATGAAAGACAGTTCGAGAAATTCCAGCGCATGTTAGAGGACCACAGAACTCCTTTATACCCAAATTGTGGGCAGGACCACAAGAAGTTGCGTACCACACTTGAACTTATGCAATGGAAGGCCACAAATAGTGTGTCAGATAAGGGATTCGATGAGTTGTTGACACTCATAAAGAAGTTGCTTCCAGAAGATAACACTCTGCCTGAATCTACATATGAAGCAAAGGAAGTTGTCATCCTTTGGGACTGAAAGTACAGAAGATACACGCATGTCGTAACGATTGCATCCTGTATCGCAATGCGTATGCCAATTTGGATGTTTGTCCAGTGTGCAAAGAATCACGGTATAAGGTGAAGAGAGATGATCCAGGTGAAATAGATGGGGAGCGTAAGAAGAAGAGACCTCCAGCTAAAGTGTTGTGGTATTTCCCTGTGATTCCCCGATTGAAGCGTATGTTTGCTAACAAAGCGCATGCCCAGATGATGCGTTGGCACAAAGAAGAGCGTAAAGATGACGGTATGCTTAGACACCCTGCAGATGGATCACAGTGGAGGAAAGTCGATCGGACGTACCCAGATGTCGGGACCCGAATTTGCAAATCCGGACCCTCTGTGTATTCAGCACTAGTCCAGGATCACGCTAGTGCACACAGTCTCAACATAGATGAATATCACAATCATACACAGCGGAATAGTAAAAATAACTCAATAATAGAATATAAACTATTGAGCGACCTTAAGGTCAACCTTACATTTGTGAAACTCGACGCTTCAACTCCAAATAAGCAAGAAACTTAAAAACATCGTGAATCCCATCAATACGCCACAGCAAGACAGATGTTCGACTCCTAGATAATCGCCTTCTCACTAACTTCTTCTTCTTCGACGATGTAGACTTTTGCTCACCGGTGATTGTTTGTTTTGCAAGGGGTGAGTACATAAAGCACTCAAAGCAAGTCATGCACACAATGCAAGTCTAATAGCTATATGCATGGCTTATTCCAAATGACAAATTTGAAGGGGTTATTTTTGCAATAAAGATTTCACAAATATTCATAATAGATTGTAAAGCGGTAAAACAGATAATAATAGTAATAATTTCACGATTGTTTCAAAAGTAAATCATTCCACATCCTTAACCAATTATCACTTTTCCAGGCAATGCGCTTCCAAACCCAAGTTCAATTTTGAGAAAATCTAACCCTTGACTGTAATCCCCGAGCATTGTCCAGCATGCAGTGGACTCGGCTATTCGAATAGGTTTTACACTGCAGAGGTTATACACTTTACCCACAAGATACAATCCACTCACCACGCCACCCGTGAATCGCCATACAAGAGTATGCACGAATGAGCGATCATAACAAAGCCTTCGGAAGCCTCAAACAACACAGTGGTCCTCTCCGGTTCAGTGCTCTACACCATCCCTTCCTTAGCCAAGGCGAAGTATGGGACCAACACACTGTTAGATGGGCATCTGGCCACAGCCACGATACGCCCTCGCATAATCACACAAACGGTGTAATTGACACCTGAGGCTCCACAAGTGAGTCCTCGACTTAGTCAACTAGGGTCCATTCGACCATGTGGTTGTAACGTATGGCCCGGGTTCAAAGGCTTGCAAGGTTAAGTCCTTAGAGTGACCAGGCAAGACTACTAAAAACCAAATCAACATCCCCAATGCCACAAGCGGCCCACCTGATTACTCTTGCCACATGCCCCAGTGAATCATGCTTATCAAACCCCGCTGATTACCATGCACCACGTGCCATCAACATCACATGATACTTTTCCAAAACAAAGTTCAATATATCATTAAGTCAATATTAACATTTGATTGTCCAAAATCATGTTATGAGCACGTGAGTCTAAGCAGATACTACAACGGTCTAAACCCATGTTGGCAATTTAATAATGTCCAACTAGTAAACCACAACTAGGTGACAAAGGGTCATGGCACATACTTAAATAATCAAGGTGTCATAAAGAAATTGGTACTTATCTAATCCCCAAGTTTAAACAAAGTATTTTTCTACTTGAACTAGCATGCAATAGTTTAAATCAAAATAGATTTCAAATAGGATCAACATGGTCAAAGCACAACTTGCCTGGCCCTTGCAAACTTTTTACTGCCCTTTACTCTTTATCCTTGATCCTGGTCCTCGATCTTACCCCACTTTTCGATCCTCACCGCCGAGCGACTTCCGACAACACGCCTACGATAAAGAACACAAATACAACAAAACTCAAGACGATTCAAATAAACTCCAAATTAAGAACGAACAACATTGGGCACAACAAATTGTGGATAAAATTAGGAACTTGAAAGGATTGGATCAAAGATTGACAAGAGAGGACGGGCTTTAAAAACCAAGGGAAAGACTAATCGAAAGAAAGAATAATATTCCGAAGAATATTTCTTCCGGGTTATTATCTTGATTGGACAGATAGCGACATATGGGCTCGATCTATAGACCGGGTCCATATGATATGTTAGTTCACATGAACTAAACCGATTCTTGAAGTTGACTTTTGTTGACCTAACGGACACGATCAAACAAAAGAGAGACTGATAGATCGAACACGTGGGGTATGATGAGATGGCCAATGGTCTATCGACCAAGTCCACGAAGGAATTTCTCGACATCGCAGATTAGGTTTTCAGGGATAAGACAAGACAAGTGTCTTACCACGCTTGAAACAACGGGAAAGATTGCAAAGATAACAACGCTGCTCACGATAAACTTAGTTCATCAAACCGGGTCTTAGGTTAGGTTTTGATTCGGCTTGAAGATGATATGACGATGAGGCTAGGCTCACGCGTCATGATGATAGAATGTATAAAGGCATCGCACTAGGGTTTGTGCAAGAATACACGCATGCGATGACAACGCAGGCGAAGAGAGCCAATCGTTAATCGATGAAACGTTAACGATGGAACGCTAACGACGGAACGCGACCCGTGGAACGCGTTAACGGCGAGCGTTAACGGCAAAACGTTAACGCGAGGAACGTTAACGACGAAACGTTGCACGACGAGCGCGTGAACGGTGAGCGTTAACGGGAAACATTGCGGAAGCGTTAACGGAGCTGCGATAAACGCACGGCAAACGCAATGCGGGAACGCGTTAACGCGAACGCACGGCAAAACGTTAACGTGAACGCACGGCAAGACGTTATCGACGGAGCGCTAACGGCAGCAAGCACCCGTGAAACATTGACGCAAAACGTTAGCGAGGAACGCACGGAAGAAGCGTTAAGCGGGAAACGTTAGCGCGTTAACGTGGAGGTCAACAATGATAGGATACTCATGAAACAAGGTAGCGACCGCCGGTGCAACGACATGGCCGCAGAATGCTACCAAGGATGGTTAACGGCGCGCGAATCCCCGGCAACGAAGCTAGGTTGAAAGACGGCGGGTTTAGGCCGAATCGGGCTTCTCGGCAACGGAGACCAAAAGAACCTTAATGATGGACCAAAACAGTACAAGATGATCCTCCGACGCCGACAACACGGTCGGGCGAACCAAAATAACCGGCGTCAAGCGTGCCAAGCGACGGCAAACTGCGGGCCTAAATATATAAAAAATTCGAAGGATGGGATGGCAAAGGGAGAATGTCTACTGCGAGAACGCGGCGAGACGATCTCAACGGTATAGGCAGATTTTTGCGGCGCCCTTCCGGATTAATCACAAACCGGCGACAATTAACGGTTTCGGATCAAAACTTTGGACGGCCATAACTTCTAGAATAATGATCCGAACAACGAAATTTGACCGAGAGCTAGATGGGGACCAAGAGGCACACACCGTGACGCAGGTGGCTCGAAGAAATACTCTTCTGGAACAGCGGGGACGCCGAGGAAGTTTGGCTATGCAGGAACGCAGTCTGAACGGAGAAATTAATTTGCTGCGCCAAATCCAGAGGGCAAAACCTTGGGGCAAGATGTGCATCCTGTAGAGGACATCCCCAGGAGTCTACACAAAAATTTCACCGGCCAAACTCGAAAATTGAGGGAGTTATGGCCTCGGCAAGATTCGAGATTGAAACGGCCGTAACTTTTGATCCCGTGGACCAAATTGGCTGAATTTTGGACAGCAAGTAGATGGTACCTTGTGGCACACCACAGAGAAGACGGATCTCGAAAAGAGTCGACGAGTTGCCCGGACGCGGCTCCAAAGTTCGGCCGACGCGTTGGGGCGACATCCGGAGGACATTGGATGGTTTTGGAATTTTAGAAAATTCATCTGAGGTCTAGGGGCGCGTGGGAGGAGTCTAGGAGCACTTATAAGTTTGGGGAAGAGGCTAGATCAAGAAAAATCAAGTTTGACGCGCTTGGAGGTGTTTGGGTCGGTTTGGGCATTAAACCGAACACTTACCGCAGGCGTGGTTTGGCTCGGGGGTGATGTGGCGAATCGAGGGCGACATGGCGGCGGTGGGTGGCTGGGCTGGCTGGCGCGTCGTGGGCCGGGCGGGAGGAGCGCGCTCAAGCGGAGGAAGCGGCTGGTGGCCGTGGCCCACTTGCCCAGCGCAACCGAGTGAGGCTGGGCCGGTGGCCGCTGTAGCGTGGCGCCGGGCGAGGCGTGAAGGCGAGCCGGGCCGGGCGGTTGGGCCGACGAAAAAGAGAGAGAGATTGAGGTCCAAAGCCATTATTAGAATTTCCAGTATTTACCAATTTAAATAAATCCAACAATTCAAATAAATAGTTTGAGGCAATAAAAAATACCAGAAAAATTCTAGAAAAATTCCAGAAAATATTTTGAGACATTTTCAACTCAAATAAAATATTTTCAACAAAAATTTATATAAACTTTTCCAAATAATTAATTAATTTCAATAAAAGGGCTTAATACAAATCGATTCCGAATAAATCCAATAAATAGCAAACGAGCTCCGAAAAATCTCAAAAATTACAAAAGAACTTCTTGAAACACAAGGAATCCAAATAAAATAAAATAAACTTTATTTGGGGTTTAGAATAATCAAATTAAATTGTTTTAGCTTTTAGAAAATTCAAATCAAGTTTTATAAACGCGAGAAAATCAACGAAAATTTTTGGGAAGCTAAACTAAACCAAAATTTTTGAAAACCCAAAATTTGGGATGTTACACCAGACTTCGCACAAGAGGTGAGAAACATAAGGTTTGGGTTAAGTACCGATGGGATGAATCCTTTCGGAGAGTTGAGCAGCAACCATAGCACCTGGCCTGTTACACTATGTATGTATAACATTCCTCCATGGCTGTGCATGAAGCGAAAGTACATCATGATGCCGTTGTTGATCCAAGGCCCCAAGCAACCTGGAAATGACATCGATGTCTACCTGAAACCATTGGTTGCAGATCTTGTGACGTTGTGGGAGGATGGTGCACGGGTATGGGATGAGTACAAAAGGGAGTATTTCACCTTACGTGCATTGTTATTTGTAACAATCAACGACCGCCTGCTCTCGTGAACTGTCTGGCCAAACTATCAAAGGATATAGAGCTTGTGTCCAATGCTTAGATGAAACGGACAGCATGTACACGAAAAACTCTCGAAAGGTTGTCTACATAGGCCATCGTGAGGTTTCTTCCTACGAGTCACCCATGGCGGAAGAAGTGCAGGAAATTTAACGGGCAAGTAGACCTTCGTGCTAGGCCTCGACATCGCATCGGGCCACATGTACTTGCTATGGTAAAGAATCTGAAAGTAGTATTCGGAAAGGGTCCCGAAGCAAACTCGTGCGTAATGAGGATGGTCAGGCGCCAATGTGGAAGAAGAAGTCAGTATTTTGGGACTTGCCTTATTGGGAAGTCTTGGAGGTTCGTCACTCACTTGACTTCATGCACATCACGAAGAATGTTTGCTTGAACCTGCTAGGCTACATAGATATGTATGGCCAATCAAAAGATACACTGCAAGGTCGGAAGGACCTTAAACTCTTGGAACTGAGGAACGACCTACATCCGGAAAAGAGAGAAAAAGGACAACATTACCTACATCCTGCGAGCTACACTCTAAGCAAAGAAGAGAAAAAAAGCATGATAGAGTGCCTGAATAGTGTAAAGGTCTCTTCCGGATACTCATCAAATGTAAAGAGACTCATAAACACGAAAGAGAATAAAATCGTACACCTGAAATCCCATGACTGTCTTGTGTTGATGACACAGCTGCTCCCAGTGGCTATAAGAGGTATACTTCTTGAGTGGGTACGGGGGATAATCACAAAGCTGTGTTCTTTTTTCAATGCGATTTGGCATAAGGTCATCGACCCAGATAAACTAAGTAAGCTGCAGGATGACGTGGTACAAAGTGTGGTTTGTCTTGAGATGATATTTCCTCTTGCGTTCTTTGATATTATGGTTCATCTCACTGTTCACCTTGTCAAAGAGATAGGTATTCTCGGACCCGTGTATCTGCACAACATGTTCCCTTTCTAGAGGTACATGAGTGTGCTAAAGAAGTATGTTCAGAATCGTTCGTCCTGAAGGATGCATTGCCGAGGGTTATGGGACAGAGGAGGTGATTGAATTTTGTGTGGATTACATTAATGATCTAAATCCGATCGGCGTCCTATATCACGCCATGAGGGCAAAGCTACGAGGAAAAGGGACAGAGGGAAGGAAAGCAATTGAATGCAATGATCTTCTTACATTTAAGCAAGCACATTTCACGGTTTTGAAACAATCAACTGTGGTGGCCCGTATGTTGTTGAGCACAAGAGTATTCTCACGCCGTGAATTCCTGGGAGGTCTGAGGATTGGATAACACCGAAGCACATGGATTCTTTCGCGCTTGGTTACAAAACTATATCCTTTTCAAAGGCGGACAATGAACAATTGCAACGATTGGCACGGGGACCTTCTAGTGAAATCGTGACATTCAAGGGGTACGAGATAAATGGTTACACATTTTACACCAGATCCCGTGATGACAAGAGCACCAATCGTAGCAATGTGTCCGTGATAGATGCCGAAGACAACAAAGGAAAGGTGGACACATATTATGGTTTCATAGAAGAGATATGGGAGCTTGACTATGGACCTTTAAAGGTCCCTCTATTTAAGTGCCAATGGGTCAAACTGACTTCAGGCGGCGTAAAGGTCGACAAATACGGCATGAAAACCGTTGACCTCACGCAAGTCGGCTATAGGCGTGAACCGTTCGTCCTTGCAAATGATGTGAGACAGGTCTTCTATGTAATAGACATGTCAAGCAAGCCTAAGAAGCATAAAGATAATAATAATAATAATAAGCCAAAGCGACACGTGGTTCTCCAAGGCAAACGAAGGATTGTCGGAGTTGAGGACGTCACAGATGAGGAAGACTATAGTCAGTTCGACGAGCTCCCTCCTTTTGCGGTGGATGTTGACATAAGCCTCCTGAATGACACAGACCTGGATGCTCCTTACATACGTCACGATCATAACGAAGGAAGACTTGTAAAGACATAGTATGGTACTACTTAAAATGTAGTATTACTGTATGAACTTATTTATTTGAACTTGTGTGATCATTTTTAGACATGTCTTCTACTGTACGTGTTTATTTGAAATAAACCTCATGAAATAAACCCCAAGAAATAAACCTTATGGAATAAACAATAAATAAATAAAAAATAAAGAAAGTAAAAAAAAAGAAAGGTAAAGAAAGTAAAAAAAAAGAAAGGTAAAGAAAGTAAAAAAAAGAAAGGTAAAGAAAGTAAAAAAAAGAGAAAGGTTTAACAAATGAAGAATATAAACAAAAAACAATAAAGAAATAAAGAAAAAAAGAAAGTAAAAAAAATGAAAGGTAAAGAAAGTAAAAAAAAAAAGGTAAAGAAAGTAAAAAAAAGAAAGGTTTAACAAATGAAGAATATAAACAAAAAACAATAAAGAAATAAAGAAATAAAGAAAGTTAAAAAAATGAAAGGTAAAGAAAGTAAAAAAAAAGAAAGGTTTAAAAGAAAAAAAAGAAAGGTTTAACAAATGAAGAATATAAACAAAAAACAATAAAGAAATAAAGAAATAAAGAAAGTAAAAAAAATGAAAGGTAAAGAAAGTAAAAAAAAAAGAAAGATTTAAAAGAAAAAAAAAGAATGGCCGGCGGGGTGCGAGTGGGGCTCGAACGGGCGACCTCGAGCCCGCACTCAAGCGCCCGCGCTAGCCAGGGGGGAGAGGAGAGTTCTTGTCAACCGTAATAGGCAACACACTCTTTTAAGTAGTATGTATCGGTTCCAATTATAACCGCTGAGATGGCTTCTACAAGCGGTTCCAATTAATAACCGCTTGTAGAGATATCTCTACAAGCGGTTCCAATTAATAACCGCTTGTAGAGAGAGCTTCTACAAGCGGTTATTAATTGGAACCGCTTGTAGAGATCTTCTCTACAAGCGATTATTAATTGGAACCGCTTATAGAACATTTTACAAGCGGTTTGTATTAAGAACCGCTTGTAGATCTCACGTTTACAAGCGGTTTGTATTAAGAACCGCTTGTAGAGGTGGTCGCCTTTATACACGCCGCGCTCTCTCCCTTCGTCACACCTCCAAATTTTCTTAAGTCCCGCGCGCCCGCAGCTCATGCCGTGCTCGCTTCTGCTGCACTGCTGCCGACGCCGCCTCATCAAGGACGCCGCCTCCGCCATCAGCGACGCCGCCTGCGCCACCCCACCCCGGAGGAGGTAGGTATAGCTGTGTGTACCCCCCCACCTCCTCCTGTTACAGTCGCCCATAAGGTGTTCGATGAAATGTCCACAAGGCATTTTCATATATGTATTTGGTATGTTGGTATGTATGTTGTTAATTATGTTCATATATGTATTTGGTATGTTGGTATTTGGTATTGTTGGTATTTGGTATGTTGGTATTTGGTATGTTGGTATTTGGTATTGTGTATATATATTGAGAGACATTGTATATATATATATATATGTATGTATGTATGTTGTTGGTGATGGTGTATGGTATTTGGTATGTTGGTATTTGGTATTGTGTATATATATTGAGAGACATTGTATATATATATATATATATATATATATATATGTGTGTGTGTGTGTGTATGTTGTTGGTGATGGTGTATGGTATTTGGTATGTTGGTAGTTGGTATTGTGTATATATATTGAGAGACATTGTATATATATATATGTGTGTGTGTATGTTGTTGCTGATGGTGTATGGTATTTGGTATGTTGGTATTTGGTATTGTGTATATATATTGAGAGACATTGTATATATATATATATATGTGTATGTTGTTGGTGATGGTGTATGGTATTTGGTATGTTGGTATTTGGTATTGTGTATATATATTGAGAGACATTGTATATATATATATATGTATATATATATATGTGTGTATGTTGTTGGTGATGGTGTATGGTATTTGGTATGTTGGTATTTGGTATTGTGTATATATATTGAGAGACATTGTGTATATATATATATGTGTGTGTATGTTGTTGGTGATGGTGTATGGTATTTGGTATGTTGGTATTTGGTATTGTGTATATATATTGAGAGACATTGTGTATATATATATATATATGTATGTTGTTGGTGATGGTGTATGGTATTTGGTATGTTGGTATTTGGTATTGTGTATATATATTGAGAGATATTGTATATATATATATGTGTGTGTGTATGTTGTTGGTGATGGTGTATGGATCGGCTCGGCTCGTTAGCTCAATTCCAAAAATAAATTGAATTTTGCGGTAGATCGGCTCGTTAGCTCAATACCATATATATATTGAAATTGAATTTTGCGGTAGATCGGCTCGGCTCGTTAGCTCAATTCCAAAAATAAAATGATATTAAATTAAACTATGTTAATTTTAAAAATGACCGAAAAAATGTGAACTTGACTCATTTCCACCCCAACCTCCACCTCACACAACAACTCCTGTGAGATCTGTTCTTTCACCGACGTCCCCTTTCCTCCTCATGTTGGTATATGTATACCTATATATATGTTGTTATAGATGTTTTCGAATTTAAGGTTACATTATATCAACATTTATAGATGGCACAACCAACACGTGGTGACCCTAATTTCGACGAGAAAGAACAGTTCCTGTTAGACTCCATCGCCGACTATGAAGGTTATCCTGCTATTGTGGGCTTGTAACAGTTCCGGCGAGAATGTGGACACCAATTAACACCGAGGTATGGTCAAGAAAATAATTCCTGTGGGCATGTTAATTAATCGCAATTCATTATTAGAATACACTCTGACATGTTATATATATGTTTGTTTATTTAAAGCCTGGTACATCGAGCAACCAATCCAAGAATCGGGGACCTAACAAGAAGCCGTCCACAAAGCATGTGTTTACCGATAATGACAACGATGGGAAGCCGATTGCCCCTCTTTCAGCAGTTGGGCCGTTCAACAACGCCTGCGGTTACCACGTAAGAGATCACGTCCCAATTAGCATCAAGAAATGGGCTGAAGTTCCTCAAGCTACCAAGGACCTCCTCTGGCAAGATATTAGAAAATTTCACATTTCCTCAAGGGTTTGGAGACAAGGCCAAGAATTATACGTTGAAGAAGATGGCACTCTCATTTCAGTCATGGAAGTCGGCTCAAGAAAAAGTACGTGCGAAGGGAGAAAGACCTGACTTCAACCAATTTCCTAATCTGGCCGATCACCGGGAAGCATTCGAGGAGTACAAGATGTCGGTGAAGGCCAGCTGCAAGTCGGAAGAATAAGACCAATGCCGCACGATGAAGAAGTACCACCACCATCTCGGCACCGTGGTTACCTCAAGGCTGTACCAAAATGGGACAAGAAAGAAGAAGAATTATTGGCCAAGGGCGTCACCGATTCTTGCTTTGTGGGAAGAGCGCCACGCAATTGGTTCATGGGTCACGGGGAGCCTTGCAGATGATGGCAGTTTGGTGATGCTACCAAATGTACAAGATGTTGGCGGAGAATTGTACAAGCCATTGAGCGATCTCGATCGAGGCTCTTTTGTGGTAGACAGGGAGAACGATGAGCTAACACATGCCCTCCAAACCCCCGAGCACCGGGACGGACACGAGGTTTTGGCAAGACGCCATGGAAATGCGGTTTTGTGAAGGATACGCCGCAGAGCCGCCAGAGAACCAAAACAAGAGAAGCAAATAAAATGCGCCAATTGGAACTGGAGCTTAGAGCAACCAGTGCTAGCATTGGAGATCTAGTGGCGCAACAAGTTGCGCAACAAGTGCGGATAGCTCTCAAGAACTTACGAGGATCAGCCAGGTCCAATCAATCAGCCGAACGCCATGATCAGCCCGTCAGCGCGGCGGAGCAGCTGCGCGTCCACCGGGGCCCCTCAAGGGGACGAAGACTTGCAAGACCATTATCCCGTTGGTGACATCAGGGTTCGCCGCCACATGTGAGCTACACATCGATGCGCCGCAACCTCTCCATCGGGGTGGCTTACGGCATGGCATTGCCGGTGTCACCGGGTTGACCTTCCACCGCAACACAATACCCATGGGTTACTCGAAGGTCGCAGTGGAGGAGGTGCCGAAGCGGATTTGAAGAACTAGTACTCGATATTCTTTGGAGGCGACGACGTTACCAAGCTTGGCCAGGCCCTCCACAATCTCCTCCTATGGCGAAAAAGGTTGATCATATTTCCAGATGGCGTGGAGGCGTCAGCTCCGGAGCCGCCGGGCCGGAGGAAGCTCGTCTCCTCCACAACGACAACCGACACCTCCTCCACAACGACAACCCACGCCTCCTCGACAACCGACGCCTCCTTCAGCGTCGCCTCCTCCACAACGACAACCGACTCCTCCTCCACAACAACAACAGATGCCTCCTCCACAACGACAACAGACGCCTCCTCCACAACGACAACCGACACCTCCACCATCTCCTCCGAGGAAGAAGCTCAAGAGCCATACTACTCCACCTGCTCCCACGAAGGCACACCCAGCCGGTCAAAAGGGTAAAGGAACCTCCAAAGAGGGCATATGATAGGACCGGCGAGGAGAATTACGCGATCGTCACCAAAGAAGTGGCTGCACTTCGCACCAACGGTCACCACCCAAACGTACAAGTTGATCCAAAAGTGATGGAACACTTCTTGACCTGTCGTGCAATGCCACTCCCTATGCCGTCCAACTATGAACGTACAATAATAAAGGCTACACGGAAGAGTAAACGGGTCGCGGCGGCAAAGCAGAAGAGAGATCAAGATCAGCTGCGGCAAGATCAGGAGAATCTTGAGAGATTTATGAAGGAGGCAGGACTCACTTCCGTAGCTGGTGCTCTAGGATCAGATGTTCTCCGAATGGCAGAAGTCAGATGGCAATATAAGCTTGGCCGGGAGTTAATTGATCCAAATAAGATAAAGGACCTGCCAACCAAGATGCGACAATTTCATGAATGGTACATGATGGAGTCTGCTCAACAAAGAAAAATGTTCCCCCTCCGGGTCAGACAAGAAGATTTCTATCGTGGGGACAACACCATATGGCTCGAATTCGAAGACATATACAATATCTACCATAGCGACTCTATGAACGTGTCTCTCATGAGTTGCTGGTGCCTGTAAGTATCAAGCTCATAACTTTACCATTTACTTCCTTGTACCATAGAAGTGCAACTCTAATAACTTATCCATTTCTACGTAGAATGGAGATACAACGATGTAGAAAACAGAACATATTCAACGTGGGCTTCCTCGACCCGGAAATTGTCAATGAGATCGTATTTCGATACAGCGCTAAAGCTCTTGAGGATTACGTTCTAGATGCATTCATGGGACAACACTACAAACCATACATACTTCTGCCCTTCAACTTCATGTACGTATATTTACGTGTTCTCATAACGCATTAATAAACTTTTCTTTTCCAAGGCATTGATAATACTGCTAGCTAGTTATATATATGTCGCAATATATGACCAGGTATCACTGGATCCTTTTGGTCATCAAGCTTGATAGTAGCAAGATCATTGTTCAAGACTCGTAAAGGGGATGGTGGAACAATATCGATTATATCATTGATGTCCTAAACAGGTTTATAGCAAATATATATACAATTGTTTCCTTATTATATTGAAATACCTTGCTAATTCCAAGTCCGATAATTGCTATTCATAATAACGTCACACAGGGCATTCGCAAGGTTTCGCAAGAAGCAACAAGGACAATTCGAGAATGAATTCAACATCCAAATAAGCACTTGAGTATTAAAGCAGATAGCTTGGAAACAACTTATGTGGCTATTATGTGTGCCACTACATGCAAAATATTACCCACGGCGATGTGCCCATAAGCGACAACGAGGTGAGAGCACATATCAATTAATACTTACACTTTAATTACATGCTCAGAGATTTATTAATTTCGTTCTTTGTCAGCCCAACATCGATGTGCAAGATGTGATCCCGCCAAGACCGGGTTGAAGCACTCCAAGAACAACTCATTGGCTTTATTGTTGACGATATTGTATCCACGACGGCGAGTTCCACACACGGGTTGGAGAGATTGTCCTTCTATAAGGACAGGTGATCTGACATCAACGTCGACCAAGGGCGTAAACAAATGATGCACGCAAGAATTAAATCAGCTCGAGATTCACCCTTTTATTCTTTCAAACTTGTAAAAGTTGCTTATGTGTAAATCAAACTTGTAAAAGTGCTCATTATTTCATGTGTCCATCAAACCTATCCATCTTTTAGTCTATTAAGTTCGTACTTTTTCTGTAAATGATCTGTGATTATTTCAATGAGTACGTATGAGTAATATATATTTAATTGTATACAAAAACCAAATATTTCTATGTATTTTTAATGTCAAAATCCATACATATTGATACCCTACTCAAAAACATATTATATATTGAATATATAATATACAATGCCTCTCCACAAGCGGTTATTATCTCCAACCGCTTGTGGAGAGAGGACCTCCACAGGCGGTTTGTAATACGAACCGCTTGTGGAGAGAGCACCTCCACAGGCGGTTTGTAATACGAACCGCTTGTGGAGAGGAAGTCTTCACAAGCGGTTTATAACACAAACCGCTTGTGAAGATCTCCCACGTGGCGCTCCCCCGAGCCTTCCTGGACGCCTTTCGAACCGCTTGTGGTGTCTCACCACAAGCGGTTGTCCGAACCGCTTGTGATACCCCGAAGGGTATCACTCCCGGTTGCTTACCAGCGGTTCTAAAACCGCTTCTGAAAGCGGTTACGAACCGCTTGTGATGACCGGTTCTATAGTAGTGATACATGTTGATTCGGTTTTCTCCTCACGTGTCCTAGCCAACCATTGAAGCATACACATATATGTGATCAACAGTGCCATGCACTAGCTTGTGAAGTTACTTTGTACCTGTGTTTGGACCCAAATTGCGAATTTTGTCTTTATCGCTACAAATTCGTTTTAAGTCTGAATCACTTGCAACAAATTTGGTTAATTATTAGAAATTAATACCTTTCTACAGTAATTTTTATGAAATTTTATAATCAAATCTATACTGTTAAATTATTTGCGGAACGTCCAAACTTATGAATTTTGTAGATCTTAAACTATACGTTCAAAAATTCCAGAATAAATTTTATAAATCTTAGAAAATGCTAAACTAATTATCTGGAAATTTTCAAGAAAGTACGCGCTAGTTTGATTTGTAGTATTTTTCTGCATGTGTGTTTATTCGTTGTTTTTGTGTGTTTATTTGTATATCTGTTACGCGTAGACGTTGAACTGTGCGAAGGTGCGGAAGTTGAAGACCAAGCTCAAGATCAAGTCTTAGATCAGGATCATCAGCTTTTCGAAGGCAAGTTGTGCTTTGACCATGTTGCTCCTAAATTTTGAAATGTATTTTTATTTAAATTATGAATGTTATGTTGATTAAAATGGATTTAAATTAATTTGGGTAAAATAGTTAATAAACCTAATTGTTAATTCCACCCTTGAAGATTTATATTCGTATGCCATATCTTCCATTGTCACCTTAAGTTGGGTTAAAATAGTTGGATGATATGATTGTGCCAACACGGGAGGCTAGACCGTGAATAGTGGCTTAGCTATGCTTGCGTGAAATATATTTCAAATAGCAAAATAATATTGACTAATGACAAATGGAATGATTTTGGAAGTTAAGTGTGATCTTGTCACGTGATGATGTGAAGTGTAGGTACCCTTGTGGTTCTACATGGTAACTGAAAATACTGTTGGCATGCGTTGCACAGTAGATGAACAAGGGTGGGATTGATTTAGCCCGGGGCAAGTGGTAAGAGGCTTTATGCCAGGTGGGCCTTCGTGGCACTGATAATTAATAAACGGCCTTCGTGTCCGTGGGATGAGTGTTGTGAGTTGTTTGGGTCAGGGATGAGTGATGAATGTCTTGCCCTGGACAGTTAAGGACTTAACCTTGCAAGCCTTTGAACTGAGTATTCCGTACAACCACATGGCTGAGGTGGGACAGTCTTAGTCTAGTAAGTTTCCAAAGTCTTACCTTTGATACCTCAGGGTGGCAGTTACGTCGGGGTAATCAGATGGGGAGCGTCTTGGGGCTTCGTGCGTGTACCACGCCCAACGGTGTTTGTCGGTCCTACACTTTGTCCTTCGTGGGGAAAGTAGTAGTGAAGGCAAAACCGGCGAGGGTCATCAGTGTAGATGGAAGTTTCCGAAAAGCTTCGTTACTGTTGATCGCCTTTGTGGTGTGAGACTGTATCATGTGGGGAAAGTGTACAACCTCTGCAGAGTGTGTCAAAACTATTCGAATAGCGGAGTCCACGGTAATGGACAAAGCTCGGGGATTACAGTCAAGGGTTAGATCTTTTAAACTAAAATGTGGAATGGGTGGCTGTATGCCAGAGATAATTGCTAAAGTGATTTAGAGCTTTGTGCCAAACTGTTGAAAAGAGATTGGTAACTTATTACATAATAAGGTTTTGCTGCTTTTGAATCTATTAAGGTTATTTAATCAAAGCAAAATGTTGTTTGATGCAAAATAACCACTTAAGCCATTCCTTTGGAAGAAGCCATGCATATAGTAATAGAACTGCACCTCTGTGCATGACTTGCTGAGTATGTTGTATACTCACCCTTGCTTCCAACAAAATCATCAGCTGAGGAGAAGACTACAACTTCAAAGGAGGAGAAGTTCCGCGAGGAGGCAGTTATCTAGGAGTTGAACCTTGTCAGTTGCCTGTGGTATACTGATGGGTGTCACCGACGTTCTTTCTTCCACTGCTGATTATTTACTTTTGTTATTGTAAGCCCTGCGTGGCAGACTATTTGTATGTTGACCTTAAGGTCTTGTAACCAGTTTATTTAATGTTTGAAGTACTTTATTATTAATTCCACTGTGTATGATTGTGGTACTTCATCCCTGTTTAACTGTGTGTACTAGCGTGATCCTGGACTAGTACAGAATACACAGAGGGTCCGGATTTGCAGATTCGGGTCCCGACAGTGTAGGTGGACTGTGTCCATGGTGAATACCTATCTCATGTGCTGCAGTTTCTCCCGAACAAAGATATCACCACGCTTGGCAAGCACAGATGTCGTTCATCAAGTGGCCCACATCGGGTGTCGTATTGCTAAAGGTATAAATCCCTGCATCTTCTCTATCATTCCAATACTGCAACACATCAAGTCACATATGCATGCGCTTTGCAGATTACCACAACAGCTCCTACAACTTCTCCTTCTCCTCCTGCTCCTGCAGCTGAACCTGCACCTTCTCCTTCTCCTTCTCCTGCTGCTCCTCGTGTTCCTGCAGCTGAACCTGCAGCTTCTCCAGCTATACCTGCTCATGCAGCTGAACCTGCAGCTTCTCTAGCTATACCTGCTCATGCAACTGAACCTGCAGCTTCTCCAGCTCCTGCACCTGCTCAAGCTCCTTTAGATATCCTACTCTTGCATCTGCATATAGTGCAGAGCTTATGCGCAAAAGGATTACTAACACATGGTCCTTCTGTTAAGAATGCCAAGTTGTTAAAGGCCACAGGGTCCCCTCCAATACAATCAAAGCATCTTGTCACGACCTCGGAGAATCTGTCTGGCAAGAAAGAAAAGTCAGCTGCACATGCTCCTACACCTGCTCCTTCTTCTACTGCTATACCTGCTCCTGCAGCTGAACCTGCAACTTCTCTAGCTCCTGCACCTGCTCAAGCTCCATCCGGCAAGAAAGAAATGTCAGTAGAAGCCCCAGCGCCCACATACGATTTTAAGGCATACATGCATGGACAACCCCTTGTCCCTGCCCACTTATTGAATTCTCTGGCAAAGCTAGTCGCTTGCTGCATGGACAGTACTACGACAAGGCAAATACGGCTGAGCGTCAAATTGATTTCACTGTTCAGTATCGAAAGGGACATTTCCACCACATGGAGCACGGGACATTCCCTGTGAGTTTTGAGAATCTGTTCCGGTTGTACAACCTAAAAGCTATTGATATTTCTACTGTACGAACCTGGACGTTGTGCATATCGCACTATACACATGAGCCTATAACTCTTATAGGATTTTATATTAAGTTTGTTAACAATTGACACGAGTTGCAGGATAATGAGGCAGCGAGCTGCGATGGATCAACATCTAGTTGGGTTCGTGGATCCCGACATGGTGTTTTCGACCGTGGCTAGGCTCGAATCGGAGTTCGTTGCTAACTACATCAAGCATGTATTTCATGCTGAATCAAAAAATGACTTCATTCTCTTTCCGTACGACGAGGAGTAAGTACAACTCTGATGACTTTACCCTTCAATTCCTAGTACGCACATAAACAGTATATGAACTTATTTTTTTGCACTGCATACCATTTTAAAAGAAACCATTGGGTTCTGCTCATCGTCGCTCCGAAGGAAAACAAAGTCTACACTTTTAACTCCCTCGTGAAGAAATTAATGCCCTACGCGATCAAGCCTGTTTTGCAGAAGTAAGTACATTCTTTTAGTGTAACACTTCCTGTAATTAATTACGTTCATTTTTTTCCTCAATGACATCTCTCCAATGTATGTAGGGCTTTCTCGTTGTACATTGCTGAAGCAGGGCAACACAATGACAAACTACGCGACAAGCTGCAGTGGAAGCGCTACTAGATACAAATATCTAGCATAGGATTTTTTGCTGACATCTATAATTTGTCTCCTAATATGATTTCGTTTTTCACAGTGTCATCAACAGGGAACAACAACTTTTGCGGCTTCTACGTCATGCATCACATGAAGTCTTGGTTGACTGCACAGACATATCCCTTAATATCACAATCCCCCGCCAGAGCCTAGAGATCAAAGACCTCAACAGAATACGCAACCAAATATGCTTGTGGTACTAGATAGAGGTTGTAGCTCTAGACGGTAGGTATAGAGACGAGAATGCCTCCTACTAGTACATACAAATGTTGTAAACAATATTATATTATGTCAATGTGACATGTGTTATGTGAATGATGCTGTGAATATGATGTGCAATGTGAGTTACTATGAATGTTGTGTGATATTGTCATATATTGTGATTTTTGTATTGTGATTCTGCGAAATTGGTGTTGTTTTCAAAATGTGTACAGTGATGAAAACCTCATCACAGTCGGTTCTAACCTAGAACTGACTGTGATGATATATTCATCACTATCGATTCTTAAATAGAACCGACACTGATGATAATGTAGTTAAGAACTGACACTAATAGGCATATTTTCAATGTCAGTTCTCAACCAAAATCGATTATGATAATGTATTATCAGTGTTGGTTCTATTTAAGAACCGACAGTGATGAATATATCATCACAGCCGGTTTTAGTTAAGAACCAATAGTGATGAGTGATTACTACTGTTGGGTGAGAACCGACTAAGATAGAGCCTGCTTATCACTGTCGTTGGACTATGTGTTGCCACCAAAACCAACAGTGATAATGAAAAATAACAGATTGGGATGTATATTCATGTGCTAGTGGGTTCTATGGCACTGATTTTACACGAAGACCCTCAGGGTTACAGAAATATATGAAGAGGTTTGCACCGTCAGTTTCTAAAAAACCAAACTGATGCAGCGTAGCGTGCAATACCAACCTAGTTGATTATATGATGAATGGATGTATTTGATAGACATTCATACTATATCTAGCAAGTTGTTTGCTGTAGAAGTTATTTTTGCTACAAAAAGATGGTGCTGCTTTTATTTTGCTGACAGGTAAAACCATCAAGTTAACTATCATGATAGTAATAATGTAGCAAAGCAATTAACTTTTGCTGACGGGCCAAAATTGTCAAGTTAATTTTTCTCGACGATAATAGAACAATCAAAGTTATACTTTTTACTAACGGGTCAAAACCTCCATCTTTACATTTTTTAACAGCAATAGAACGAAATACATTTTCCTGACGGGTCAAGTTGGCTTTAATACTTACTTTAGATGATACGAACGGGAGATGAAATAAATAGTAGGCTTTGTTATTATACTTGCTATAACTAATGCAACTAATGCACTAATATGAAAGTTCATAAATTAATACTGGTGAGAGTATTTGCATGCTGTGCAGGGTTAACGACAAGAGAGAGAGAGAGAGTTCACAACATTTGTTGCACGGTTAACATGGCGATGATTGATACCAAAATTGTTACTATTTCACTTACCTCCTCATTTACTGTGCTCAAGTCTAGAAATGAGTATGTATAATAGTCTGTCTCTAAGAATTTTAACTTACCTAGAGACATCTTCAATTGTTGTCTCTAAAATCATTCATCTTTATTATATTTTTTTCTTTCACACGTTATTATTTTTTACATTGTTTGATGTGATCAAGTTGTCTCTTGTATATATAAGAGATGTTATATTTCCTTTCCTCACATTCTCTCTCTCCTCTGGGAAGAATTTTGCTTATATGGTACTCCCTCCGTCCAGAAATGATCTTCGTACTAGTAAAATAAAGAAATCCAGAAATGATCTTCGTATTAACAAGTGGCCTCTTCGTATATCATGCACATTTAATGTGCCATCATGCAACTACAAATCATCATGCACCAGCATGCAACTAGGAAAGTAATGCTTGGCCACTATTGGTGGCTTGCATGCATGCGGGGATCACGAAACGATGCACAACTCACACGATGTGGTGTAAATGGACTATGTTGGTCTTTGTGTCTATACACTACTATGGAGAGGGACATCAATGGCGGTTCTAAAGCGACATCAGTGGCGGTTTTTGAACCGCCACAGATTAAGCGACACTGATAATCGGGGATTATCAGTGGCGTTTTGAAAACCGCCACAGATAATATTATCAGTGGCGGTTTTAGCCTCCAGCCGCCACTGATATGAGCATTATTAGTGGCGGTTTTAGCCACTAGCTGCCACTGATATGAGCATTGAAGTATGATCTCCTCTTCACCGTGCCTTGTCCAACATGTATAGCTAGGTACAAAGCCCCTCCGAATCAAGTGCAAGTGGATATGGTCTTTGTCCGAAAACATCTTCTCATTCTTGCAATCAATGCATGGACAATATATGTACTCCATCTTCTTTTGCAATCTGTTCTCCTCGGCTGCTCTTAGAAAAGCAGATACGCTGTCGATGTATTCTTGGCTGTAACGGTTCGCATTGTACATCCATCTCCGGTCCATCTACAATTAATTAATGTAACAATTATTAATTTGCTCAACTTAATTAAATAACCTTAATTAAATAAATTTAATATAAGCTCAATCATAATTTATCATCCAAAAAAGGTAGACAACTTAATCTAATAGAGCAAGGTAGTAAATTCATCATCTACATATAAATTAATCTACAAAATGCTAGCTAAATAAAAACAAATTAAATATTAACTTTGCATGTGAAGAGAGTAGAACCTTAATTAAACCATCACTGCTAAAAATGAGCTGACAATAGCCACTAATGGAGCAAGATGTATATGCACGCACTAACGGTAAGAAAATTGATGGTAATTAGAAACAAATCTTAAGTACTATGCATAGCAAAAATTAAATTTATCCTCTCAAGGAGCTAGATAATTCATTATCTCAAAATGCAAGGCAACTTCATGATCACTCATCTACCATATTAACTAAACTTTAATGTTTATTAATATCCAACAATCTTAATTAAATAAATTTAATATATGCTTGCCATAATTTGTTATCTAAAAAAGGTAGACAACAATTAATCTAATGGAGCAAGGTAATAAATTCATCATGTAGATATAAATTAATCTACAAAATGCTAGGTAAATAAAAAAAATTGAATCTAAGCTTTGCAATTGAATAGATAACAATCTTAAATAAACTAGATCTAAACATTAAATTGCAACTACATCACCACAAATGAAGAGAGGAGAACAAATTACTCACCTTGGAACAACCCTATAAAGTAAAAGCTCAAAATTCCTTGCAAACAAAATCTCAAATCTTGAAACTTTGCCTTTTTCTCGGGGAGGAAAATGACCATGAGCTCCTGTCGAGTGCTGTAGTGAGCAGTATTTATAGGGAATATTATTAGTGACGGTTCTAAACTCGAACCGCCACAGATAAAAGTATCTGCGACGGTTATAACTTAAAACCACCACAAATACTACCATTATCAGTGACGGTTTTTATCTTGAACCGCCACTAATAGTCCCCAAGTATATGTGGCGGTTTTTATTCCGAACCGCCACAGATAATCCACTATTAGTGGCAGTTTTTTGCTAGAACCGCCCACTGATAGTGGATTATCTGTGGCGGTTCGGAATAAAAACCGCCACAGATGACCCTGTCATCGGTTTGAGCTCAAAAACCGCCACTGGTATTCCTTTTAGTGACGGTTCCAAACAAACCGTCATTGATAGAGCGTCTCTCCTATTTGTAGTTTTGTAGTAGTGATAGTTTAAACGTAGATCACTTCCGGACGAAGGGATCACTTCTGTACGGAGGGAATACAGATGATTGAGAGCATAAGAAAGCTCAAGCCTGCTAGCAAGTTGATATGTACCCCATGGTGCGCTGCCGCGGTAGAAACGTTCCAACTTCCAATTTCCAAGCTCCATCCAGCCTCCAACCCTTGCCCTCCTCGAGACAAGGCGTTCAACGGTTGCACGAGCACGACTACCCATATGAGTAGTTTCCCTTTCCTTGGAATCATAGTAGTGTTAGTAAATGATAATTGCTTCATTACAATGCATTTTTCCGATGCACCGTGCATGCATATACATGTACACTCCCTTAAACGCTATAAATCACAGTGCCATCTTCATCTCAAACACAACCAAATAGATAAAATAGTTAAGCAAACCGAGCCGTCCAGCCCCTCGACGAAACGATCAATGGGATGTTTAGCGAGCAAGCTCATCCAACTAGATCAAATGGTTAAGCAAACCGAGCTCGTGGGTCTGGGCGTTGAAGCGGTGGAGGCCGCAAAGGCATACCTGGTCAGCCTGTTCGGTGCAGCTGCTTCGGCCGCAGACTCGGCTTACGAGGCCTTGAAGAGCGCCGCCGCGGACGCCCGCCGCAACGTCGTGAAACTGGTAAGGCTCCTGTTCGGCAACGAGGCAGCCGCTGCGGCGGAGAGGAAGCTGGAGAAGGCGGTGGATCTGAATCGTGCGGGTGCTTCTTCTGCCGCTCAAGTGACCTGCTTGGACGCCGTACCTATTAGTATCCGCAAAGAGGTCGCCGCGCTGTCGAAGTTTGGGTTCTGCTTGGTGGAGCGCGCGGCGTCAAGCGCCGCGGATGCTGCCGCGGATGCTATGGCTCTATTGCGCAGCATCCCAGCCGTGGAGGAGCTCCTGGGTTTCAGCCTCCCAACGGAGGCTAAGATCGCCATCGGCGTCGTAGCCGTCGCGGCCGTCTTGTGCCTCGTTTTCTGCTGCACGCCCACTGGTGCGGCCGCAGGGACCATGATGAAGGCTCCAGGTGGCGGTGGCCTCATGATCCTTCGCGCGGCATTTGAGGCTAATCCAAAGCTGTATTTCAGTATTATCCATTCTGCTGGTCCAGCCGCGGCGGCTGCCCGCTTTGCGACTGCTATGATGTTTTAGTTTTCATTATAAGCGTGCTGCTCTAGCTTGGGACCTAATCTGCGTTATCAGCTTCTCTTTGGCATGTAGGGATCCCTTCGTGATTAATAAAGGGGGTGCTATGCTTCCTATAAATTTTTGCATTTGAAAGAGATCTTAGGTGTGTTGACATCAACCTACACATTTACGTGAATTTGTTACACCCTTGGTCTGATCCAAACACTCCTTTAAGTGGACCAGAAAAATTGGCATATGGCGATAGTTTCTCGTACGGATTGGACCGGGATACTGGTTGATCATGTGACATACTACCATGCAAAGAAGCCTTTATGGCTACAAAATAAAATTTGTATTTACCACTCCAGAAGGGCTTAACTTATGTCTACTGCTAGAGTAAAATGGCGTAATTGATTTTTCTGTCCCACTACGTACGTTCTCGCTTCTTGAATGGAAGCTGATTTGATTTGATTTATGTACGTTCTCGTACTAGCTCTATTCTTTTATCCCCGGTTTTGGCATTGATACGGTTTCAATACGTATATTTGATCTTTTTTTCCAATAAGCACACACGTTGCTTCTTTTGTAGGCAAATTTTGAATACAGTACAAAAGGGTCTGCATCAGTGGCTAGGCAGGATTTTAGCTAAGCTTGATCTTTTTTTTTAAATCATTTAACAGGACAACATATAAATACATAATGTATCAAAAGCATAATACAAATATAATAATAATGTTTTGCAACAGTTAACGCAAATTAAGCACAGAAACGCAAAAGTGTATGCATGAATTATGTTGTATTCTGAATCTAGAAACGGAAGCTCTGAAACGTGTCACCTCTCTGTTTCAAAGCTCCTCTGTCGAAGCTCTCTGACTTCTATTGTCGCAGTAACCAAATTATCCCTCTTGTCGTATTCTTCAGAACATGCATCGTTCAGGAAGTAACTTCTGAAGTTTAGAAGCAACGACAAAACAGCCAAGCACAACAGAATACGAAGACTCCAATTCAAAAACACAACTGAAGGGATTTTTTTGTGGTGCTCAACTCCCTTTTCTGGTTTTATTTCACATATTTAAAGACTCAAATTTACAATGATCCGACTCAGTTTACAGCAAGAAATTCTGATTCTATTTCCAACTCTGAATCCAAACCAGACTCAGCTACTGTAGCACAAACGACACAGACAGAAGTGAAATTGTAACATCCTCAAATTTATAAAGTAATAAAAATCAAATATTAAAAATGTGAAATCTTCTTTGTGTTGCTTTTATGATTTCTTGTGTAATTATTTATCTATTGGTTGAATTAATTGTTGAAATGAATAATGGAATTTAAGAAAGAAAAGAAAAGAAAAGAGAAAATAGTAAAATGGTAAGAAAAGAAATTACCATAGTAAAAAGCTTTGATAATCTTGCCAAGCTCTGGAAAATGCTTCTAGCTGGTCAAAAGACCATGTGCATGCAATTGTTAGTCAAGAAAACAATTTAAAATGGTAAATTTTATTTCTGTCCTGAACCATGTCAGATTTTTAGAGAGAGTTTTGGAGCAATCTAGACCTTGGGATTTTTACCATAAGACCTCAGTAATATCACCTTCACCCTCAAAAAGTTTCAAAAATTAATAAGAAATATTGCTATGAGTTAGCATTTATTTTAGAAAGAATTGAAATTCTGCAGAAATCAATAAAAGATTTATGGAGAATTAAATAATGAGAATTTAATGTTGAAATTTTTATGGTAGGTCCATTGTATAGAGATACACCTTCAGTAAAAATTTCAAAAATAAATATGTTTATTTAGTCCTTTAACCAAGCTGAAAAGCAAATTGGTTTTTCTGTGCAGCTTTCACTGTCAGAATTAATAAAAATAATTGGTAGATTGTTTTAACCTCAAATTTTCACTGGACGTAGATAACTTAACCATCAACTTGGACAAAAAGTTTCAAAAAATCTGAACATGAAATGACCCGGGAATTAATGGGGTTTGTGCGCTGTCCAGAGGAGAAACCTAGAAACTCTCTCTCTCTCTCTCATTCCTTACACGTGGGGGCCACGTTTCCAGTGGCGTGGGCGAAGTCATTGCTGCCGACCGGGACCCAGAACCCTCTGTGTCCACGCGTCAACCCCCTTCTTTCTTTCCTTCCTTCTTGTTCCTCTGCCGGTGGGACCATTTGGTCGGAACCGTCTTCCCCCTTCCCTCATTTCTTTCTTTCCCTCGCTCACTCTGTTGCTCCGGCAGAACTCGAGCACCGCCTTCGCTCTTGTCCCTTCTGCGCCGCAATTTCGCGCGCCTCGAGGCCGCCCTGGCCAGCTGCTGCCACGGGGTCCTTCGCCCATGCCCCTAAGCAAGCGGAGAGCTTCGAGCCAACCCTAAACCTCCGTAGTCTTCTTCTCATGAGATTAGTCTTAGCCCTACCGCCCCTCATATCTATTTAAGGAGCGAATAGCACCGTTACTCCCAGCCAAACCTGGAGCAACCCTTCATTCACCCTCATACGCCCTCAACCCCCTGAACCAAGCCCATCTTCTCCATCTCCGGCGAAACCCGATTTGGGGGAAATACCAAATTCGCACGACTCGGTAAGAAAGCATCCAAATTGATGGACCATTAAGCATCCACGGATACTCACGGACCTTTTGCGCACCTTCTTCCAGCTTAAAGCACTCCGAGTAGACCTGCACAGTGCAACCTCCGCCATGCCACCTTGCACGGTGAGAACACCTTGCCCGTTCACTCTTCCTCCGATCTAAGTGCATGAATAGAGTCCTTATGATCTCCTAAAGTTCATATGCATGGCTAGTCATCCCGGATTGAGCAAGTAAGCGCCCTTGGCAAAGCCAAACCACGCCGTGAGCGCCGCCCGGTCACCGCCCGTGCACTCAAAAGCTCCGAACACCACCCATAACCAAGCACACCTAGGTTCGCCATGATCCACGGGTGTAGGAACCCTCCAAACTCGATCGGCGCTTGTAGGTTGATCGTCGGCGAATCGTCGGCCATCGCCTCTGCCACGGCTCTATGCCATGTGGGCCATGTCATACGACTGCCCGCAAAACCGCGCCTCGCTGCCATGTGGTCCCATTTGTGCGATGCGCCTTACGCCGCTCGCGATGCACTCGCCACGAGCCAACTTTGCCGGGTAGACCCGGTTGTCGATCTCGACAACTTTCGATTCGAAAGCCAGCCCGCGCAAAACTAAGGAATACGTTTTCCTTTAAGGAAAGCGTCTTTTTCCTTTTCCCTGATTTTAGAAAACCGAATGCATTCAAAAGCATATAACTTTTTATTGATAGCTCCAAATTAGATGAAACAAATTTCTAAATTCATAATAAATCCTCTAGTTTCATAATCTGCAAAAATATTTTGACCTTGTTTAGGAATTTAAATTTGAATTTGAGTTTAAAGCTTGAAATTGGAATATGTGCCATATAGAAATTTTGCAAAATAGGTCCAAATTGAATGAAACCAACTTTGTTGGAATCCTTAGGTCAAGTACTGTCCAAATATGTAATTAGATTTGGATTTGGAACTAGTTTGTGAAAATTTCATATTAGGACTTTATTTAATGTATAAATTTAATATGATTGCAATAACTTGATCAAAAATGATCCAAAATGAATAAAATTTGTTTCTTTGTGCTCATTACACTGATTAGGACCATTTAGTAAGATAAAAGTTAGGATTTACCATGTTCTTTCATTACATATGATTAAGGTTGCTTTATATACTAATTTGTATTAGTACAATTAGTCATACACCCTACAAATGAACTTTGTTAAAAATAAACCTACAATCTTAGCTTCTGAATTAAGTAAATTAGAATGAAATAATACACAAAGAAGATAGCCGTGTTGTATGCCCTAAAACTTTAATTCTTAGGACTATAATTTAACGACTTAGCTAATACATGAAGTGATGAAATGATTGCTATCATTGGTTGATTTGAATTGGTTTTATTTGAATCTTTCAACTGTTATCTTTATTATTTGTGTATTTGCTTCTTCATCGATATTGAAATATTCTTTTTACTATGTTCTTAATCGACATATAGACGCTGAGATTACCGACTACGCTATCGACGACACAGATCCAGTTTACACCGCCGAGGAGTAAGGCAAGCACCCCCTTGATCATTTTGATCCCAGATTTCATAATCAACTAAAATGTGATTAAAAATTTTCCTGCATGCTCATAATTTGGTAAAACTATTATTTTGTTACTTGGTAGTTATAACCCAAATTGATGGATTACCTTAATCATATTGACATACGATCCATGATAACCATAGGACTGGTTAAGTTCTTTTAACTGGGTATAATCGTTTATTAACTCAAGCAAATGCTTAGCACTGCGTTAGGTCAGAGTTGGAAATGTTTACACCCACACATCATTCTTTATGAATCTTTTTATGGTTTATTTAAGCAGTAAAGGATACTGGTAGTTTGATAAAAATGAAAATAAAACTACTGTTTTGATGTGGGTGATTATTGGCAATAGCCAGGTTGTACATGTTTTAACGCATTAATGCGTAGCTAGGTGGAGTTATCGCCCATGTCACTTTAAGGACCCGAGCGTAGTGTTGCATGATCCAAGTAAACCGTACATCCACAAGTCTTGGGTGGGACAGTCTTAACTTATTAAATTATTTGGGAATTAGCTTTGCACATTGGTAGGCGGTTGTAGCACGGGCATTCCGAGGCAGGGTTTGCTCGAGGAGGTGTCATCACCGAGGTGTTGGCATCTGCCGTTGTAACGATGTCTGCCTTTGGCTATGAATTGGGGCTGTTGTTGTACCATTTGAGCCGCGGGCTCTTGAATACTATTGCTTCACTGTTTGTTGCTTCCATCATAGTCAGGGGTAACGTCACTGGGCTAGTGCAAAGTTAAGGTTCAAGTAATCGAGCAGTTTAGATTATGAACTCCTCGCGGGCATACCAAAGGAAGTGTGTCTTATAGCTTGCAAAAAGGGAGAACATATCTTGTGGGTAAGCGGTACAAACTCTGCGAGTCTAAAACTATTCGAATAGCCGTATCCACGGTCATGGATGACTTGGTTAACACTAGTTAATTGTTTTCTATTTCCAAAAACTTGTTTAAATGCTTTGGAAATGATTCAATTCTGTATAAATGTCATTTACTGATCATTTTGGACTAGTTAAGACCATGGAGGGTCTTGTTCATTATTTTACTCACAAAGGGCCGTGAGTAAAATGTTATTATCCTTTTATTACATGTTATTTCAATTACTTATCAAACTGTCTTTAAAGTTTTATTTACGCTTTCCATTGCTATTCAAGTATTACCTCAATCAAAACCTTCGCTTTATGCAAAACAACCGTAGAAACCCACTTTCTATTTCAGCCTCATATATTCCGGGGAATTGCATACACTACAAAGTCTTGCAGTACCAATGTACTCAACTTGCTTCAACAATGTTTTTAGGTGAAGAGCAAGATTACGATAATGACGGAAATGAATATGAGGAACTCTGCGAATTTTAGCGACGATCGATCTTTCTAGATTCATCTCAGTGATTTACTGTGGAGTTATGGAATAGTTGGCATACAATGAGACATGGTTTTAATTTCCTGCTACTTTTGGTATTGTAATATCACTATAAAACTTGTGATGTAATAAAAATGTGTATACTGTGTGGCGTAATATTCAAATTGTGTTTGTGCATGCCGACCATGATCATGGGAATGGCACAGGCGCGCCTTAAAGAGCCTCATATTTATGTTATTCTTGACATAAAAATGAGGTCTCACCTCGGTCATTGTTGCGTTCGCCCGTCAGGAGCTTCTCCGCCGTCCGTGGCGATTCGAGCACTGTCAAGCCAAGCCGCAACCGAGGGCGCGCACTCACCTCGTCGGAGGGGCACCAAATCATTGTGCCGTGGTCGTCCCCCTCCATTCCGGCAGCTGCGCGCCCGCCGCCACCGCCGACTCGCAAAGCTTCTCCGCCGTCGCGATCTTCATCGAGCAGTCCAGTTAGCCCACATCACAAGTGAGAAAAACCGGATTAGATCTAAAGCTGTTAGATTGGAATCGTGCGACCTAGGTTAGATCTATTCTCAGCCCTTGGATTTGGATCCAACGGTCGAGGCTATACCAGCGTAGATTGAATTCGGGTGAACCATATCCATCCGATCGGGAATCAAGGGCGGTGATGCACCCATGTGTCACACGCCGACATCTTGCGCGTGGCCCCTTGATACTCCCGCGGCGAGATCCAATCTCCGCCGTTGAATTTTTAATCAACAGCGGGATCGCCCGTGGTGTGGCCAACCTGCGCGTCTTGCGCGTGGCACGGCGATACCGCACCGTGCACCTACGCCACGAAATTGGCGACTGGTCCCACATCGGTGACTTAGGAAGCCGTGGGCCGAGTCCACGGTGGACCCGAGCCGGCGTGGACCAAGTCCATGGACCGGTGACGTCACCGCCCAATCGAGAGGCTGCCACGTGTCCTTCTTGTACGCAATAATTAATTTCGAAAAGAAAATGATTTATTAATTCGAAATATTGATTCAAATTTAGATTCAAACTTCAAACGCTTATAACTTTTGCGTTTCAACTCCGATTTGAGTGATTCAAATTTCTAAATTTGTATAAAATTGAGATCTACCTAAATATGAATTTTATTTGAATTTTGGACTAAAGTTTTTCTCTGTAAAATTATTTAATTGATTATTTAAACTTTAATAAATCATAACTTTTGCGTTTTAACTCCAAATTTGTGATTCCAGTTTCTAAAAATCCAGAAAATTATGTTCTCTCTGTTTATGGATTTTATTTGGAGTTTTGGGATGTTTTGCCTATTGTTTATTGGGTATTTGCTATTTGCACGCTTTACGAGTAGGCGTTGAAGTCTGGGAAGGATTCGAGGGAGAAGTGTTGACTCAGGATCCAACTCAAGACCAAGAGCAAGTACTTTTTGAAGGCAAGTTGTGCTTTGACCATATTGATCCTATTTGAAATCTATTTTGATTTAAACTATTGCATGCTAGTTCAATTAGAAAGATACTTTGTTTAAACATGGGGTTAGATAAATACCAATTTGCTATATGACACCTTGATTACTTAAGTATGTGCCATGACCCTTTGTCACCCTAGTTGTGGTTTACTAGTTGGACATTATTAAATTGCCAACATGGGTTTTAGATCGTTGTAGTATCTTTGCTTAGACACACTACGTGCTCATGACATGATTTTGGATAATCAAATGCTAATATTGACTTAATGATATATTGAACCTGTTTTGGAAAAGTATCATGTGATGTTGATGGCACGTGGTGCATGGTAATCAAGCGGGGTTTGATAAGCAGATTTCGATCGGGGCATGTGGCAAGAGTAATCAGTGGGCCGGTTGTGGCGTTGGGAATGTTGATTTGGTTCTTGGGTAGTCTTGCCCTGGTCACTCTAAGGACTTAACCTTGCAAGCCTTTGAACTGGGTCATACTTGCAACCACATGGTCGAATGGGACGGCCCTAGTTGACTAAGTCGCTAAGGACTCACTTGTGGAGCCTCAGGGTGTCAATTACACCGTTTGTGTGATTGTGCGGGAGGCGTATCGTGGCTGTGGCCAGATACCCATCTAACGGTGTGTTGGTCCCATACTTCGCCTTGGCTAAGGGAAGGGATGGTGTAGAGCACGAACCGGAGAGGGCCACCTGTGTTGTTTGAGGCTTCCGAAAGGCTTTGTTACGGGAACTCGCCTTTGTGGTGTTTGACTGTATCTTGTGGGTAAAGTGCATAACCTCTGCAGAGTGTAGAATCTATTTGAATAGCCGAGTCCACGGTACTGGACAATGCTCGGGAATTACAGTCAAGGGTTAGACTTTCTGAAAATAACTTGGATTTGAAAAGTTGGGTTGGTTTCGTAATGAAGTTGATGGAAATGTGGTTTAGGATGGGAAAAATGTTTATTAAATTTCTTGAGAAGTTATTTATGCTTTACTTATTTCTACTGCTTTCGAATCTACTTTTATTACTTGTCAAAAGCTGTTTACTGCAAATATACCTTGAGCTATTCCTTTGTACCAAGCCATGCATATAGTATATTAGCTTGCATTCTGTGCATGACTTGCTGAGTACCAAGTACTCACCCTTGCCTCAACACAATACCAGTTGAAGAGGAGATTACGCCAGTTTCGGAGGAGGATTTCCAAGAAGACCCGTCTACTTAGGGATGCGAGCCGGTCGGTTGCACTGTGGTATCTTGGATGGCGCCACGAGTTATTTGATTTTCATTTCTGTTATTTCTCTTTTAATAAGTTTCGCCTTGCGAGGCATATATTTGTAACTTGGCCATAAGGTCGAGTAACCCTTTGATTATTTAAATAAAGTACTTTGATAGTATCGTTTGGTATGATTGTGATATATACCGATGTTAAGACTGTGTGCACTAGCGCGTTCCTGGACTAGTGCTGAATACACAGAGGGTCCGGATTTGCAAATTCGGGGTCCCGACAGAGGTGGTATCAGAGCCATACTTGACTGTAGGCTCAACCCTAAGTTAGAATGGTCGTAGTGAGGATAAAACCTATTTTCTAAATCTAAAAATTTGTGAAGACAAGAAATGACATCTCGACTTACCCCCTTCTCTCTTTTCTTGTCTCTTGCTGAAATTTTCTCTTACCTTGTCACAATTGAAAAATTCCGAGTTCTTACGTAAAGCACTCTGGTGACAGATGGAGGAGGAGTTCAACTACGTTGATCTGGGAGTTGGTCACGCCGCGGAACTTTGGCATATGCTACAGACTCTCGGAGATTTTGAGAAGCCCCAATACCAAGTGGAAGTGATCAGACAAGCGGGATTGATCAAGGCTTGTGACGTGAGGATTGAGGTACCTGCTAGGAAAAAGGGCCCAGGCAATCGCCCGATACACCGCGACCTTGCCAGGAGATCCACAATGCAGATGGGTATCCAAGAAGTATCACGGCCGCGCAATGCGGCACATTACCGTATCTCGCCAGAGAATTAGAAATGCGGTGTTCCGTTACCATCAGCGCAGCGATAACCTTCTTGACCCGAAGGAGATTCGGGATGAGGATGCCCACGGTTACCACAGTTGGCACGATTTGTAAATGCGCCAGGAGGATGTACTAGATAATACAAGCAAGGAGCTACGAAGGCCCGCCAAGGAGATCACGGCGAGAGAAGAACAGATGGCGGGAAGCTCAAGAGTATGTGGCACACCTTCTACGAAGGATTGACGAGTTGGAGATGACTTTGTACGGACCAGACCAGAGCCGGTTTGAGCTACACGAGCCAGATCCGGAGGAGTCGGATCTCGATGAGGACACTGCTTCTTCGACTACCACGGATGACCACGATTCTTTGGACATGGCAATCGTTTCGCGCCTATGCCGCGGCACCCGTACCCAGGCCGTGGAGGTTTTCTTGATGAGTGAGCATAGGTTCTATAGTGAGACTCCTTCGCCGAGTCGAGTCATAGAGTAAAGAGTCACCCTTTAGGCGATAGACTCGATGTTAGTTCGATTTGGATTTTCATTGCTTCTTGAGTGTGCGTTATGTGTTGCAAGGCCCTTAGGCATTGTAAGCAGCCATACCAAGTTACTAATAATAAAGTTGGACCTTAAGGCTACACCTTTAGCCCCGCATAAGTTCCATATTACTTGTCTATTCTTGTTTCCCTCTCATCTCTAAACCTAGAGCAAATCGGCCAGGATGGTGAATACCCGTGGAAACTTTGGAAGCAATGGGAGTGGTTCTCGCCCGTGAAAACCCCAATGATGGAGCACCACCGCCACTTTGGATATGCAGAATTTTGGAGCCTTTCTTGCTGCTCGGACTCGATTGATGCATGCTATGATGCAACAAATGCAGCACGTCCTTTGCTCAGGCCACTTTGCTAATCAAGTGAATCGGGGACCACGCCGAGAATACAAGGTCATTGTCGAGTTCATGAGGACTCACCCACCCACTTTCTCTGGGAATGCCAATCCATTGGAGGCCGATGATTGGTTAAGATCAATCGAGAGGAAGCTACACATAGCTCAATGCATAGGGAATGAGAAGGTACTTTACGCTTCTCATCGGTTGGAAGAGCAATGGCCAGAATGGTGGGAGAACTTACGTGCCCACGCAGAGAACCCTCAAGATATCACTTGGGAAGAGTTCACACCGCATTCCGGCGATATCACGTGCTGAAGGAATCATGGACCTTAAGAAGGAGGAGTTCGAGCAGCTGGAAAGCAAGGTAATCAGCCTGGTCGACTACGAACAAGTTCACCACGGCTAGCACGCTACGCACCTGAGGATGTAGCGACGGATAAATCCAGGCAGTCGTTTTATGAAGGGACTTAACTCGGGATTGCAAGTAGGGTTGATCACCCACACCTTTCCAGATTTCCAAGAGTTGGTGAATAAGGCGCTTATTCTTGAGGACAAAGCGCAAGGAACTGGATGAGAACGAGAAGCGCGAGGATGCAACAAAGCAAGGATCACGCCGAGAACGCATAGCGGCGCTGAGAGTTGCACCAAATCAATTCTTGATTCCAACCACGAGAATGCAACAAGGACACCATCCCCAGCACCAAGACACCTGCCAATCGTAACTACCAAACCCCAGCCCCGCTTAGAAACGCTTACTCGAGCGATCGGCAAGGAACAGTGGCGCCTACAAGCGCAACGAGCCAGGACACTTTTGCAACAGCTTGTCCAAAGAAGACAGCGAGGAAGCGACCCGATTCGCTTCAATCTAGGAACCACCCAGCTAGGGCGCCAAAGACCAGAGCCACACCCTGCATCGTGGTGAGAGGCCGAGTCAACCATGTCACCTTGAGATGCCTTTGCGAAATGCTACGGACGTCGTCTTGGGTAAGTTACTTGTTAACTCGATACACCATGATTTTGTTTGACTCACGGAGCTTAGCATTCGTTTGTTTCGCAAGGCTTTGCTACTAGAAATGATTTAAGGATTGCAAGACTTAAGTGCATGCTTTTAGTGCAAACCCCTGGTTCCGAACTCCGAACGGAAGTAGGATGTTCCGGGGTGAGAATACTAATAGGTGGAATAGAATTCCTAGCAAACCTTATGATTTTGGAGACCCAGACCTTAGACGTCATATTGGGAATGGATTGGTTATCCAAGCACAAGGCCGTATTGGATTGTGGACGAAGGACTATCTCGATTGAGAGCAGTGTGGGAAGAAAGTGGAATTTCAAGCCCGCTGCGATTAGAGATGGACAGTTGATGATTAACGGTACCAAGGCAATCGGCATAGAGGATGTCTCAAGAGTGAATGAGTACCCGGATGTCTTCCCGAAGATCTACAGTATGCCGCCGCAGACGAGGACATAGAGTTTGTGATAGAGCTTGTAAGATGCAGACCGATAGCAAAGAGACCCTATCGGATGTCTACCGAGGAGTTGGTAGAGATGAAGAAACAGCTAGAAGAGTTAATGGAGAAAGGATTTATCGAGGCCGAGTTCGTCGCCGTGGGGAGCACCGGTTTTGTTTGTCAAGAAGAAGGACGGGAGTTTCGAGGATGTGCATTGACTACCGTGCACTCAATGAAGTCACCGTGAAGAATAAGTATCCGCTACCGGGATTGATGATTTGTTTGATCGGTTGAGAGGAGCCGGAGTTTTCTCAAGATTGATCGAGATCGGGATACCATCGATTGAAGATCCGATCGAGAAGATATTCGAAGGCGCATTCTCGTCAAGATATGGACATTACGAGTTCCACGATTATGTCCTTTGGGGTGACGAATGCGCCAGCCTATTTCATGAATATGATGAATAAGGTGTTCATGGAATATTTGGACAAGTTTGTAAATCGTGTTCATAGACGATATCCTAATCTACTCCAAGGCAGGAGGATGAACATGCCGAACACTTAAGGCGAGTTTTGGAAAAGGCGAGGGAACGAGCAACTTTTAAGCCAAGTTCGACAAGTGTGATTTTTGGAAGGACAAGGTGGAGTTTCTTGGACATGTAATGACCGCATGAAGGAGTCGCCGTAGATCCAAGCAAAGTAGAAGCTGTGTTACATTGGGAGCGTAGAAGGCGTGACCCGGTCGGAGTTTCCTTGGAATGGCAGGATACTACCGCCGTTTCATTGAAGGCTTCTCGACAATTGCAAAACCTCTTACGCAATTCTTTGAAGAAGGAAAAGAAGTTTGCATGGACGCCTTGAGGAATGTGAGAAAGGATTTGAGGGTGAAGAAGCGATTGACATCGGCACCGTGTTAGTTCTCTGGGATGTTGCTCAAAGCTTCGATATTTATTGTGACGCATCGCGCCAAGGACTTGGATGTGTCTTGATGCAGAATGGAAAGGTAAATCGCTTATGCATCAAGGCGATTGAGGCCGCATGAGGAAAATTATCCGACACATGACCTAGAGTTAGTCGCCTTAGTGCATGCTTTGAAGATATGGCGTCACTATCGATTGGAAAGCAGATGTGAAGTATATCACGGATCATAAGAGCCTTAAGTACATATTCACCCAGTCGGATCTGAATATGAGGCAAAGGAGATGGCTAGAGTTGATCAAGGACTATAATGTTGGAATCCATTACCATCCGGAAAGGCCAGCGTAGTAGCCGACGCTCTGAGTCGGAAAAGCCATACCGTGAGTGCGTTGCTAGCCACAAGTCGGAATGAGTTATGTGAGGATTTTCAGAAAATGAAGATTGAGGTAGTACCTAGCGGATTCTTGGCGCATTGGAAGTAAAGCCTACTTTAGAGGACCAGTCCGAGAAGGACGAGAAGAATGATGACAGGATCCGTAGGATTAAGTCCAAAAGGAGGAAGGCAAAGGCGAGGACTTCAAGTTGGATGAGCAAGGCACGTTGTGGATGAAGGATCGCATTTGTGTGCCTAACAAAAGGTGTTAAAGCAACTGATTTTGGAAGAAGCCCATGACTCAAGTACTCAATTTATCCCGAAGCGCCAAGATGTATCGAGGATCTCAAGGAGAGATTCTGGTGGCCGAGTATGAAACGTGAAGTTGCCGAGCATGTTGCATTGTGCGGCGTATGCCGAGAGTCAAGGCAATGCATCGAGACCAGCGGGATTGCTACAACCGCTGAAAATACCTGAGTGGAAGTGGGAGGAAATCGGAATGGATTTCATTACCGGTTTGTTAGAAGACTCAAGGGGTTATGACTCCATATGGGTTATAGTGGATCGCTTGACCAAAGTAGGCCATTTATCCCGTGAAGACCACCTACTCGGGAGATAAGTTAGCGAGTTGTACATGATCGGGATTGTTTGTTTGCACGGAGTGCCAAAGAGGATTGTATCGGACGAGAGGTACCCAATTTACCTCAAGATTCTCGAATAAGTTGCATGAAGCCATGGGAACCCGTTTAAACTTCAGTGCAGACTTATCATCCACAGACGGATGGGCAGACCCGAAAGAGTCAACCAGGTCTCGGAGGATATGTTGAGAGCTTGTGCATTGGCTTATGCTACCTCTTGGGATAAAAGTTTGCCGTATGCCGAGTTCGATTACAACAATAGTTATCGAGGCTAGTTCTGAGATGTCACCTTTTGAGGCCTTTGTATGAGTCGACCACTGTCGGACGCCATTGAATTGGAATGAGGCCGGCGAGCGCCGTGTCTTTGGGCCTGACATTCTTCAAGAAGGTGAAGAAGCGGTCGCCATGATTAGGGAAAGGTTGAAGATAGCCCAATCTCGACGAGAAGAGTTATCTTGACAATCGTCGCCGAGATTTGAGTTTTGAACCAGAAGACTTTGTATACCTCAGAGTTACGCCTCTCAGGGGAGTTAAGAGGTTCCATGCCAAAGGGAAACTTGCACCCTGTTATGTTGGACCATTTAAGATCTTGAGCCGCAGAGGCGAAGTTGCTTATCAGCTGGAGTTGCCACAGTCGTTGGCAGGAGTACATGATGTATTCCATGTGTCCCAGTTAAAGAAGTGTCTCCGAGTTCCTGAGGAACAGACACCGTTAGAATCAATTGAGTTGCAAGAGGATTTGACTTATAAGGAGTATCCCGTGAGGATTCTAGACACAATGGATCGAGAAACTAGAAACAAGTCAACCCGTTTGATGGGGAGTTCGATTGGAGCAACCATGAAGAAAGCGAAGCGACTTGGGAGCGCGAAGAGGATTTGAAGAAAGAATTTCCAAACCTATTCCTTTAGTGAGCCCTGAATCTCGGGGACGAGATTCTATTAAGGGGGGGAGGTTTGTAACACCCCAAAATTTTGCTTTTCTTAAATTCATGTGTGATTTGGCACTTTGGTGAATTTTTGGAATTTTCTGGAATTTATTTGGATTTAATTGGAATTTATTTGAATTTATTCCATTTTGAAATAATTAAAGAATTTAATTTTGCAAATAAAATTTTGTTGGAAATATTTTATTTGAGTCCAAAATGATCCAAAGTATTTTCCAGAATTTTTCTGAATTTTTTCCGAGTCATTTGCTATTTTTAATGAATTAAATGAATTACTAGGAATTATTTTAAATATTAAATCATTTGGAAAATCAAACTCGGGTCAAATCTTGTTCATCCGATCGAGCCCGAGTCGGACTCGAGTTCGAGTCCGACCGAACCACGTTCGAGCCGCGAACGAAGTCGGGCGGACTGGCACGTGGGACCGTCGGATTCGATCCAACGGCTAAGAGCTTGCCACGTCGCCGTGCTGATGTCCGGGTCGGACCGGTCATGCCGGTTCGATCCTAGCCGGCTGTTACGAACACGTGGGCCGGTGGCGCGCGTCGTCTTCCGTGTCCGGTGGACTCCGCCACGCGCCATGGCCAGAACTCCGTTAGGGTTCGCGGATTCCGCGAATCCGTGGCCTATTTAATGACCGGATCCCTTACGAGGATCGCCTTGACACCGCGCCGCTTTTTCCCTAGCCGTCTCGCCCGTGGCGCCTGCTGAGGCCGCAATCCTCGCCGTAGTTGCTTAGGGCTTCACCTCGGTCATTGTTGCGTTCGCCGCCACCGGAGCTTCTCCGCCCTCCGTGGCGATTCAGGCCTGTCAAGCCAAGCCGCAACCGAGGGGCGCACTCACCTCGTCGGAGGGGCACCAAATCGCTGTGCCCGTGGTCATCCCCCTCCATTCCGGCAGCTGCACGCCGCCGCACGCCACCGCCGACTCGCAAAGCTTCTCCGCCGTGCGATCTTCATCGAACGGTCCAGGTTAGCCCACATCACACCGTAGAAAAACCGGATTAGATCTAAACTGTTAGATTGGAATCGTGCGACCTAGGTTAGATCTATTCTCAGCCCTTGGATTTGGATCCAACGGTTAGGGCTATACCGCGTAGATTGAATTCGGGTGAACCATATCCATCCGATCGGGAATCAAGGGTGGTGATGCACCCATGTGTCACACGCCGGGACATGCCGCGTGACGCATACTCCCGCGCGGCCCAGATCCAATCTCCGCCGTTGAATTTTTAATCAACAGGCGGGATCGCCCCGTGGTGTGGCCAACCTGCGGCGTCTTGCGCGTGGCACGGCGATACCGCCACCGTGCACACACGCGCGAAGTCATTGTGGTGAGTCCCACTGTCGGTGACTTAAGGAGCCGTGGACCGAGTCCACGGTGGACCGAGCCGGCGTGGACCAAGTCCATGGACCAGCGTACGCCACCGCCCAATCGAGAGGCTGCCACGTGTCCTTCTGGCGCCAATAATTAATGTCCGAACAAGAAAATGATTTATTAATTCGAAATATTGATTCAAATTTAGATTCAAACTTCAAACGCTTATAACTTTTGCGTTTCAACTCCGATTTGAGTGATTCAAATTTCTAAATTTGTATAAAATTGAGATCTACCTAAATATGAATTTTATTTAATTTTTGGACTAAAGTTTTTCTCTGTAATATTATTTAATTGATTATTTAAACTTTAATAAATCATAACTTTATGCGTTTTAACTCCAAATTTGATGATTCAGTTTCTAAAAATCCAGAAAATTATGTTCTCTCTGTTTATGGATTTTATTTGGAGTTTTGGGATGTTTTTGCCTATTGTTTATTGGGTATTTGCTATTTGCACGCTTTACGAGTAGACGTTGAAGTCTTGGGAAGGATTCGAGGGAGAAGTGTTGACTCAGGATCCAACTCAAGACCAAGAGCAAGTACTTTTTGAAGGCAAGTTGTGCTTTGACCATATTGATCCTATTTGAAATCTATTTTGATTTAAACTATTGCATGCTAGTTCAATTAGAAAGATACTTTGTTTAAACATGGGGTTAGATAAATACCAATTTGCTATATGACACCTTGATTACTTAAGTATGTGCCATGACCCTTTGTCACCCTAGTTGTGGTTTACTAGTTGGACATTATTAAATTGCCAACATGGGTTTAGATCGTTGTAGTATCTTTGCTTAGACACGCTACGTGCTCATGACATGATTTTGGATAATCAAATGCTAATATTGACTTAATGATATATTGAACCTGTTTTGGAAAAGTATCATGTGATGTTGATGGCACGTGGTGCATGGTAATCAAGCGGGGTTTGATAAACAGATTTCATTGGGGCATGTGGCAAGAGTAATCAGTGGGCCGATTGTGGCGTTAGGAATGTTGATTTGGTTCTTCGGGTAGTCTTGCCCTGGTCACTCTAAGGACTTAACCTTGCAAGCCTTTGAACCTGGTCATACTTGCAACCACATGGGTGGAATGGGACGGCCCTAGTTGACTAAGTCGCTAAGGACTCACTTGTGGAGCCTCGAGGGTGTCAATTACACCGTTTGTGTGATTATGCGGGGGGCGTGTCGTGGCTGTGGCCAGATACCCATCTAACAGTGTGTTGGTCCCATACTTCGCCTTGGCTAAGGAAGGGATGGTGTAGAGCACGAACCTGAGAGGGCCACCTGTGTTGTTTGAGGCTTCCGAAAGGCTTTATTCTGAGAACTCGCCTTTGTGGTGTTTGACTCAGTATCTTGTGGGTAAAGTGCATAACCTCTGCAGAGTGTAGAATCTATTTGAATAGCCGAGTCCACTGATCTTGGACAATGCTCGGGAATTACAATCAAGGGTTAGACTTTACGAAAATAACTTGGATTTGACAAGTTGGGTTGGTTTAGTAATGAAGTTGATGGAAATGTGGTTTAGGATGGGAAAAATGTTTATTAAATTTCTTGAGAAGTTATTTATGCTTTACTTATTTCTCTTTGCTTCGAATCTACTTTTATTACTTGTCAAAAGTCATTTCTTTGCAAATATACCTTGAGCTATTCCTTTGTACCAAGCCATGCATATAGTATATTAGCTTGCATTCTGCATGACTTGCTTTGAGTACCAAGTACTCACCCTTGCCTCAACACAATACCGAGTTGAAGAGGAGATTACGCCCGGTTCGGAGGAGGATTTCCAAGAAGACCCGTCTACTTAGGGATGCGAGCCCGATCGGTTGCCTGTGGTATCTTTGGATGGCGCCACGAAGTTATTTGATTTTCATTTCTGTTATTTCTCTTTTAATAAGTTTCGCCTTGCGAGGCATATATTTGTAACTTGGCCATAAGGTCGAGTAACCCTTTGATTATTTAAATAAAGTACTTTGATAGTATCGTTTGGTATGATTGTGATATATACCGATGTTAAGACTGTGTGCACTAGCGCGTTCCTGGACTAGTGCTGAATACACAGAGGGTCCGGATTTGCAAATTCGGGGTCCCGACATATGCCCTAAAACTTTAATTCTTAGGACTATAATTTAACGACTTAGCTAATACATGAAGTGATGAAATGATTGCTATCATTGGTTGATTTGAATTGGTTTTATTTGAATCTTTCAACTGTTATCTTTATTATTTGTGTATTTGCTTCTTCATCGATATTGAAATATTCTTTTTACTATGTTCTTAATCGACATATAGACGCTGAGATTACCGACTACGCTATCGACGACACAGATCCAGTTTACACCGCCGAGGAGCAAGGCAAGCACCCCCTTGATCATTTTGATCCCAGATTTCATAATCAACTAAAATGTGATTAAAAATTTTCCTGCATGCTCATAATTTGGTAAAACTATTATTTTGTTACTTGGTAGTTATAACCCAAATTGATGGATTACCTTAATCATATTGACATACGATCCATGATAACCATAGGACTGGTTAAGTTCTTTTAACTGGGTATAATCGTTTATTAACCTGCAAATGCTTAGCACTGCGTTAGGTCAGAGTTGGAAATGTTTACACCCACACATCATTCTTTATGAATCTTTTTATGGTTTATTTAAGCAGTAAAGGATACTGGTAGTTTGATAAAAATGAAAATAAAACTACTGCTTTTGATGTGGGTGATTATTGGCAATAGCCGGTTGTACATGTTTTAACGTGTACGTAGCTAAGTGGAGTTATCGCCCATGTCACTTTAAGGACCGAGCGTAGTGTTGCATGATCCAAGTAAACCGTACATCCACAAGTCTTGGATGGGACAGTCTTAACTTATTAAATTATTTGGGAATTAGCTTTGCACATTGGTAGGCGGTTGTAGCACGGGCATTCCCGAGACAGTTTGCTCGAGGAGGTGTCATCACCGAGGTGTTGGCATCTGCCGTTGTAACGATGTACGCTGGCTATGAATTGGGGCTGTTGTTGTACCATTTGAGCGCGGGCTCTTGAATACTATTGCTTCACTGCTTGTTGCTTCCATCATAGTCGTGGGTAACGTCCACCGGGCTAGTGCAAAGTTAAGGTTCAAGTAATCGAGCAGTTTAGTTATGAACTCCTCGGGCATACCAAAGGAAGTGTGTCTTATAGCTTGCAAAAGGAGAACATATCTTGTGGGTAAAGCAAGACAAACTCTGCAGAGTCTAAAACTATTCGAATAGCCGTATCCACGGTCATGGATGACTTGGTTAACCAAAGCACTAGTTAATTGTTTTCTATTTCCAAAAACTTGTTTAAATGCTTTGGAAATGATTCAATTAATATAAATGTCATTTACTGATCATTTTGGACTAGTTAAGACCATGGAGGGTCTTGTTCATTATTTTACTCACAAAGGGCCGTGAGTAAAATGTTATTATCCTTTTATTACATGTTATTTCAATTACTTATCAAACTGTCTTTAAAGTTTTATTTACGCTTTCCATTGCTATTCAAGTATTACCTCAATCAAAACCTTCGCTTTATGCAAAACAACCGTAGAAACCCACTTTCTATTTCAGCCTCATATATTCCAGGAATTGCATACACTACAAAGTCTTGCGAGTACCAATGTACTCAACTTGCTTCAACAATGTTTTTAGGTGAAGAGCAAGATTACGATAATGACGGAAATGAATATGAGGAACTCATGCGAATTTTAGCGACGATCGATCTTTCTAGATTCATCTCAGTGATTGCACTGTGGAGTTATGGAATAGTTGGCATACAATGAGACATGGTTTTAATTTCCTGCTACTTTTGGTATTGTAATATCACTATAAAACTTGTGATGTAATAAAAATGTGTATCTGTGGCTGTAATATTCAAATTGTGTTTGTGCGTGCGACCATCGATCATGGGAATGGCACAGGGCGCACTTAAAGAGCCTCATATTTATGTTATTTCTTGACATAAAAATGAGGGTCTCCTGATTTATTATCGAGCCACGCTGCTGTAGGTGAACCTTAGTTAGAATGGTCGTTAAGAGGAAATTAAAATTTTGAATAGACACATTACACTTAGGAAAATAAAACTTGTTATATCTGTTATTAATTCTTTACTGTTTTGTCTTCTACTCTTTACTTTTGTGCGTTATCGTTGCATCTTGCATTTAATCTGGAATACTAATTCCTTATTAAATGTGCAGATGGAAGGGTATTCGCCGTGCTTTCACACTTCCGAGCGTCTGGGAGCGGGATTGATGGGAGTCTTAGCACAGATGTTAGATTATGCACAGTTTGAGACACCTCGATACACTGTTTACCAGAGGATGTCGAATCCAGTTTCGATAGAGTACGTAGCTAGGATTGAGATCCCAGCTAGGACCACGATTCGGAGGCAGGTCGTACTTTGATGGTCGTGGAGCTTGGTGTCTTCGCGTTGAGCGATGTTGCTTATATGGCCATCGTTCGATTGCGCCACGCTCTTCGAGAGATGGCGCATTTGCATCGAGATACCTGCTTTGTTGCCGAGGGGAGACACTAGTTATATAGATCCCAGTACAGTGCCTAATGAGCACTATAGGTTTATAGTTGAGTTCCTTCATGCTGCTGACCGTTACCACCGTCAGGCAGTATTAGAGTACTACGTAGCACGTGGGAGAGTAGCCTTTTTAGAGAACGCCATAGCTCCTTTCGTGGCTATGGGTTTGTTCTCTAGGTCTACACTTGGCGACGATGCTACCTTGTTGCCGATCCCAGAGGTGCCTGGTACTCCTACACCTAGGTCTGCTAGGGCCACTAGGCGTTCAGACGGGCTAGGATGTCCACAGGAGTTAGTCGTCCCACGTCTGTCGCGGGTTAGACTTGGGCCAGTCGGCTGCAGTGTCTTTGCGTCCCCGTGCGACGCAGGTTTACAGGCGTCGTGGTACCTTTCCCGCCACGGTGACTGACTCTACCCCTGCGGATCCTGTTGAGTCTACTGGCGAGGACGTTGTAGCGCCAGGTTTGGAGTAGGTTTACCTTGAGTTGTAGCAGCACATGTGGTCATATAGTGTTGAGTGTGAGGTTGTCATACTTTTGTTGTACATGTTGTTATATGCAGTTGAATAAAGTGCTGTTACTGTTTATTTCTGCTTGTTTTGGTTCCTTCTCGTGACTTTCTAATGTTTTATTACAATTTCACGATGATGTGATCCCTTGTGTTTATCTTTCACAATATAACATAACATAACATAATAATACGCCTCCCTTGTTAATGAATTTCTTTAAGAATAATAAAATTTTAGGGAATAAAATGTTGCCTATTAACCAATGAGTTTGAGTTTAAATTTTCATTCTACCAGCTTAAATCATTTAATTACAATACATTATTTTCTCATCTAAATTGAAATTTCAGGATGCCTGTAACCAGATCTCTTCGCGGGATCTTGGAGAGTGAGGCTTCGCAGGAACCCCTTCTTCCTCGCGAAACATTGCCCACTCCAGCGCAACCTAATCCGATTCACCCTTCTGCAAGGGCTTCATCTTCTCATCAAGTGCCAGGTCCACCTAATCCAGATTCAAATCCTAATCAGCAAGGTGGAATTCCGGAGGAGCAATTGCCAGGTCCGCCCACAATGGCGCAAGTTCTGGCAATGATTGAGCAAAACCGTCAAACCCATACACTTCTTCTGCAACAGTTAGTTCAGAATACTTCCCACCAAGGAGTCCCTGTTGGAGGAAGTGGTGGTGGTGCTCCACCATCAAGGTTGTCTGAGTTTCTGAAAACTCGGCCTCCTACATTCTCTCTTCGCCGACCCGTTGGACGCAGATGACTGGCTGCGAACAGTGGAGAGCAAGTTGAACATTACACAGTGCAATGATCGAGAGAAAGTTCTTTATGCATCTTATCAGTTGGGAGGAGCTGCTGCATTATGGTGGGAAAACTACCAAGCTATACTTCCAATGGATCAGATTTCATGGGAGACCTTCAAGGATACTTTTCGCCGAACCCATATTCCTTCTAGTTTGATGGACATCAAAAGACGGGAATTCCTTGATCTCCGTCAAGGGAATCAGACGGTAATGGAGTACCTTAATCGCTTCAATTACCTTTCCCGCTATGCACCATTAGAAGTTACCCCTGAAGCGCGCAAGTTGGAACGCTTCCGGGATAACTTGAATGAAGAAATCAAGTGTGCATTAGCTGCCATTGATATCAATGACTTCCAAACACTGGTGGACAAGTCCATTCGAGTGGAGCATAGCACTCGAGCTGCCATGGAGTCGCGTAAAAGGAAATGGATGGCACAGAAGAATGCTAGTGCAAGTCCATCCAGGCCTCGCCTCGCACCTCGTGGTAATGCGCGACCACCTGCTTCCACGCTAGCAAAGGCGTCAAGGTCCTGCCCCTCGACCTCGACAGCCTTTGCCTCATCCGGCAAACCCTACTGGAGCACGTCCTACCGGAGCATCAACTCAGACTCCAAATGTCACATGCTTCAAGTGCAAGCAGCTTGGACATTATGCTAATAATTGCCCAAGCAAGGGAGTTCCTCAGCGACCCCCTGGTCGTCCTCAAGGAGCTGGAGGACAACAAGCTGGAAAACCTGCACCTGCTCAAGCCGCCAATCAAGGACGTTTACATCATGTGACGGCTGAAGAAGCGACGGAAGCACCAGATGTGGTTCTGGGTATGTTCCCGTCAATCTATTCCCACTTTGGTGTTATTTGATTCCGGTGCATCTCATTCCTTTATATCCAAGAAGTTCGTAGAATCACATCAAATCCAAACCGATTCTCTACCTATATCCATGATAATCTATTCTCCTGGAGCAAAAATGAGAACTACTAAAATGTGTCCTAAGGTTAGCATTGAAATAAATGAAGTCTTATTTTATGCTGATCTTATTCTTATAGAAACCCCAGGATTAGACATCATTCTTGGTATGGATTGGTTAGCTAAGAATAAAGGACAGATAGATTGTGCTAATAGATCCATATCTCTTATTAATCCTGATGGAATTGAAGTGAACTTTAGTTCCACCCAAAATCTTCCCAAATCAAAACCATACTTAAATGCATTGGTAATGGAAAAGATTAAATCTGTTCCTGTAGTCTCCAACTTTCCCGATGTATTTCCAGAAGAATTGCCAGGTTTGCCACCAGATCGTGACTTAGAGTTCGTCATTGATCTTATACCTGGAACAGCCCCAATTTCCAAAAGACCTTATCGTATGCCACCAAATGAGTTAGTAGAACTCAAAAAGCAAATTCAAGAACAATTAGATAAAAAGTTCATTCGACCTAGTACTTCTCCATGGGGTAGCCCTGTCCTCTTTGTCAAGAAAAGGATGGTAGTCTACGCATGTGTGTGGATTATCGTGCTCTCAATGATGTTACTATCAAAAACAAATATCCTTTACCCCGTATCGATGATTTGTTCGATCAATTAACCGGCGCCCAAATCTTCTCAAAAATCGATCTTAGACATGGCTATTATCAATTGAAAATTCGACCGGAGGATATTCCTAAAACAGCCTTTACCACTCGTTACGGCTTATATGAATATGTCGTAATGTCCTTCGGACTTACAAATGCTCCAGCTAGCTTTATGAGCTTAATGAATAAAGTCTTTATGGAGTATCTCGACAAGTTCGTAGTGGTATTCATAGATGATATCCTCATTTATTCCAAAAATGAAGAAGATCATACCCAACATCTACACATGGTTCTGGAGAAACTCCGAGAACATAAATTGTATGCCAAGTTCGAGAAATGTGAATTTTGGTTGAAGGAAGTTGCATTCCTCGGGCATATCCTTTCCAAAGGTGGAATTTCATTGATCCCAAAGTTCAAGCGGTCCAAAGCGGGAGCAACCAAAATCTGTTCCTCAAATCCGAAGTTTCCTCGGTTTAGCGGGATATTATCGCCGCTTTATCGAAAACTTCTCCAAAATCGCCAAACCTTTGACTCAGCTCTTGAAGAAAGAAAAGAAATATGAATGGACTCCAGAATGCGAAGCAAGTTTTCTGGAATTGAAGAAACGGTTAACCACAGCCCCAGTGCTGGTGTTACCCGACATCCATAAGAGCTTCGATGTCTATTGCGATGCTTCACGCAATGGTCTTGGTTGCGTGTTGATGCAAGAGATGAAAGTCGTAGCTTATGCTTCTCGTCAGCTTCGACCTCATGAGCTTAATTATCCAACTCATGATCTGGAATTAGCTGCAGTAGTGCACGCCCTCAAAATCTGGCGTCACTATCTTATCGGAAACAAGTGTGACATCTACACAGATCATAAGAGCTTAAAATACTTCTTTACTCAGCCAGATCTTAATCTGCGACAAAGGAGATGGCTGGAGCTAATAAAGGATTACGACCTTAGTATTCATTACCATCCTGGTAAAGCTAATGTCGTAGCAGATGCCCTAAGCCGTAAACTCCATTGTATGACGGTGTCAGCATACACTGATCAATCTGAATTAGTAAAGGAGTTTCAGAAACTTAATTTGGGAATTGTTGAAAAAGGATTTGTTGCTAGTCTCCAAATGCAACCAAATCTGAAAACCCAAATTAAGATAGCCCAATCTAAAGATGAGGCCATATCCAAAATCCGAGAAGATATGCCACTCGAGGTTGAATCAGGATATTCGGAAAATTCGGATGGTATACTCCAATTCAAGAATCGAATCTACATTCCCAGTGATCTAGAAATCAAGAAGTTGATCTTGAGTGAAGCTCATGAATCACCTCTATCTATCCATCCTGGAAGCACGAAGATGTATCAAGATTTAAAGCAAGAATATTGGTGGCCCGGCATGAAGAAGGAAATCGCCGAGTATATCGCGAAATGTGATATATGTCAGCGAGTAAAAGCCGAGCATCAACGCCCAGCTGGTCTTCTTCGACCTCTTGAAATTCCTGAATGGAAGTGGGATCATATCTGTATGGATTTCATTATTGGATTGCCAAGAACCAGAAAAGGACATGATTCCATATGGGTTATTGTTGATCGACTGTCTAAAGTTGCTCACTTCGTTCCAGTTAAGACCACTTATCCGAGTCCTAAGCTTGCTGAACTATATCTAGAAAATATTGTTCGTCTTCATGGAGTTCCCAAGACAATTGTGTCCGATCGAGGATCCCAGTTTACATCTCGTTTCTGGGAAAGTTTACATACTCTGTTAGGGACAAAGCTGAATTTCAGTACGGCTTATCATCCCCAAACAGATGGACAGACTGAACGGACCAATCAGACCCTAGAGGACATGCTAAGAGCTTGTGTGCTATCCTATGGCATGAATTGGGAGAAAAGCTTACCATTTGCTGAATTCTCCTATAATAATAGCTTTCAAGCCAGTCTCCAGATGTCTCCTTTTGAAGCACTTTACGGAAGAAAGTGCCGAACCCCTCTCTTTTGGTCTGAAACTGGAGAAAGAAATTTCTTCGGCCCAGACATTATCCAAGAAGCTCAAGAGCAAGTTGACATGATTAGGAGTCGACTCAAAGAGGCCCAATCTCGTCAGAAGAGTTACGCCGACAATCGTCGACGTGACTTAAGCTTTGAAGTCGGAGATCATGTCTATCTGAAAGTTTCTCCTCTTCGCGGAGTTCGTCGTTTCCAAATCCGCGGGAAACTAGCCCCTCGATATATTGGACCCTTTCCAATTATCGCAAAGATGGGAGAGATGGCATATAAGTTGGAGCTGCCATCTCGTTTGTCGGAAGTTCATAATGTCTTCCATGTATCTCAACTTAAGAAGTGTCTTCGTGTGCCGACTAATCTCGCAAATCTCGACGATCTCGATTTACAACCTGATCTATCTTATCGAGAGCGTCCTGTTCGCATTCTTGAAGAAGCCGAGCGACACACGAGAAACAAGATCCACAGAATGTTGAAGGTTCAGTGGAGTAATCATACTGAAGAAGAAGCCACGTGGGAGCGTGAGGATCACCTGATGAAAGAATTTCCAGACTTCTTTTAGTTTTTCTTTAGCCCTCGCAAATCTCGAGGACGAGATTTTTGTAAGGGGGGTAGATCTGTAACATCCTCAAATTTATAAAGTAATAAAAATCAAATATTAAAAATGTGAAATCTTCTTTGTGTTGCTTTTATGATTTCTTGTGTAATTATTTATCTATTGGTTGAATTAATTGTTGAAATGAATAATGGAATTTAAGAAAGAAAAGAAAAGAAAAGAGAAAATAGTAAAATGGTAAGAAAATAAATTACCATAGTAAAAAGCTTTGATAATCTTGCCAAGCTCTGGAAAATGCTTCTAGCTGGTCAAAAGACCATGTGCATGCAATTGTTAGTCAAGAAAACAATTTAAAATGGTAAATTTTATTTCTGTCCTGAACCATGTCAGATTTTTAGAGAGAGTTGTGGAGCAATCTAGACCTTGGGATTTTTACCATAAGACCTCAGTAATATCACCTTCACCCTCAAAAAGTTTCAAAAATTAATAAGAAATTTTGCTATGAGTTAGCATTTATTTTAGAAAGAATTGAAATTCTGCAGAAATCAATAAAAGATTTATGGAGAATTAAATAGTGAGAATTTAATGTTGAAATTTTTATGGTAGGTCCATTGTATAGAGATACACCTTCAGTAAAAATTTCAAAAATAAATATGTTTATTTAGTCCTTTAACCAAGCTGAAAAGCAAATTGGTTTTTCTGTGCAGCTTTCACTGTCAGAATTAATAAAAATAATTGGTAGATTGTTTTAACCTCAAATTTTCACTGGACGTAGATAACTTAACCATCAACTTGGACAAAAAGTTTCGAAAAATCTGGACATGAAATGACCCGGGAATTAATGGGGTTTGTGCGCTGTCCAGAGGAGAAACCTAGAAACTCTCTCTCTCTCTCTCATTCCTTACACGTGGGGGCCACGTTTCCAGTGGCGTGGGCGAAGTCATCGCTGCCGACCGGGACCCAGAACCCTCTGTGTCCACGCGTCAACCCCCTTCTTTCTTTCCTTCCTTCTTGTTCCTCTGCCGGTGGGACCATTTGGTCGGAACCGTCTTCCCCCTTCCCTCATTTCTTTCTTTCTCTCTCTCGCTCACTGTTGCTCGTGAGAACTCGAGCACCGCCTTCGCTCTTGTCCCTTCTACGCCGCAATTTCGCGCGCCTCGAGGCCGCCCTGGCCAGCTGCTGCCACGGGGTCCTTCGCCCATGCCCTAACCGAGCCAGCGGAGAGCTTCCAGAGCCAACCCTAAACCTCCGCCGTCTTCTTCAGAGATTAGTCTTCGCCCTACCGCCCCTCATATCTATTTAAGGGAACGAATAGCACCGTTACTCCCAGCCAAACCTGGAGCAACCCTTCATTCACCCTCATACGCCCTCAACCCCCTGAACCAAGCCCATCTTCTCCATCTCCGGCGAAACCCGATTTGGGGGAAATACCAAATTCGCACGACTCGGTAAGAAAGCATCCAAATTGATGGACCATTAAGCATCCACGGATACTCACGGACCTTTTGCGCACCTTCTTCCAGCTTAAAGCACTCCGAGTAGACCCTGCACCGTGCAACCTCCGCCGCCTTCGCCACCGCACGGTGAGAACACTGCCCGTTCACTCTTCCTCCGATCTAAGTGCATGAATAGAGTCCTTATGATCTCCTAAAGTTCATATGCATGGCTAGTCATCCCGGATTGAACCGTAGCGCCGCCGAGCCAAACCACGCCGTGAAGCGCCGCCGGCCACCGCTGCACTCAAAAGCTCGAACACCACCCATAACCAAGCACACCCCTAGGTTCGCCATGATCCATCAAGCCGTAGGAACCCTCCAAACTCGTCGACGCCGCCGGTTGATCGTCGGCGAGGTCGCCGGCCATCGCCTCTGCCACGCTCTATGCCATGTGGGCCATGTCGCTGCCCGCACAACCGCTGCTGGCGCCTCGCTGCCATGTGGTCCCATTGTGCGATCGCCGCGGTGGCAGCGTGCACTGCCACGAGCCAACGCGGCCAGACGATTGTCGGGCCTCAAGAACTTTCGATTCGAAAGCCAGCCCGCGCAAAACTAAGGAATACGTTTTCCTTTAAGGAAAGCGTCTTTTTCCTTTTCCCTGATTTTAGAAAACCGAATGCATTCAAAAGCATATAACTTTTTATTCATAGCTCCAAATTAGATGAAACAAATTTCTAAATTCATAATAAATCCTCTAGTTTCATAATCTACAAAAATATTTTGACCTTGTTTAGTAATTTAAATTTGAATTTGAGTTTAAAGCTTGAAATTGGAATATGTGCCATATAGAAATTTTGCAAAATAGGTCCAAATTGAATGAAACCAACTTTGTTGGAATCCTTAGGTCAAGTATCAGTCCAAATATGTAATTAGATTTGGATTTGGAACTAGTTTGTGAAAATTTCATATTAGGACTTTATTTAATGTATAAATTTAATATGATTGCAATAACTTGATCAAAAATGATCCAAAATGAATAAAATTTGTTTCTTTGTGCTCATTACACTGATTAGGACCATTTAGTAAGATAAAAGTTAGGATTTACCATGTTCTTTCATTACATATGATTAAGGTTGCTTTATATACTAATTTGTATTAGTACAATTAGTCATACACCCTACAAATGAACTTTGTTAAAAATAAACCTACAATCTTAGCTTCCTGAATTCGTAAATTAGAATGAAATAATACACAAAGAAGATAGCCGTGTTGTATGCCCTAAAACTTTAATTCTTAGGACTATAATTTAACGACTTAGCTAATACATGAAGTGATGAAATGATTGCTATCATTGGTTGATTTGAATTGGTTTTATTTGAATCTTTCAATCAAGTTATCTTTATTATTTGTGTATTTGCTTCTTCATCGATATTGAAATATTCTTTTACTATGTTCTTAATCGACATATAGACGCTGAGATTACCGACTACGCTATCGATTTAATACATCCGATTTACACCGCCGAGGAGCAAGGCAAGCACCCTTGATCATTTTGATCCTGCATTTCATAATCAACTAAAATGTGATTAAAAATTTTCCTGCATGCTCATAATTTGGTAAAACTATTATTTTGTTACTTGGTAGTTATAACCCAAATTGATGGATTACCTTAATCATATTGACATACGATCCATGATAACCATAGGACTCGGGTTAAGTTCTTTTAATCGGTATAATCGTTTATTAACCTGGCAAATGCTTAGCAATCGCTGCGTTAGGTCGAGTTGGAAATGTTTACACCCACACATCATTCTTTATGAATCTTTTATGGTTTATTTAAGCGATAAGGATACCGGTAGTTTGATAAAAATGAAAATAAAACTACTGTTTTGATGTGGGTGATTATTGGCAATAGCCAGGTTGTACATGTTTTAACGTGTGCGTAGCTAGGTGGAGTTATCGCCCATGTCACTTTAAGGACCGAACGTAGTGTTGCATGATCCAAGTAAACCGTACATCCACAAGTACTGGATTGGGACAGTCTTAACTTATTAAATTATTTGGGAATTAGCTTTGCACATTGGTAGGCAGTTGTAGCACGGGCATTCCCGAGACAGGTTTGCTCGAGGGAGGTGTCATCACCGAGGTGTTGGCATCTGCCGTTGTAACAGTGTACGCCTGGCTATGAATTGGGGCTGTTGTTGTACCATTTGAGCCGCGGGCTCTTGAATACTATTGCTTCACTGTTTGTTGCTTCCATCATAGTCAGGGGTAACGTCACTGGGCTAGTGCAAAGTTAAGGTTCAAGTAATCGAACAGTTTCGTTATGAACTCCTCGCGGGCATACCAAAGGAAGTGTGTCTTATAGCTTGCAAAAAGGGAGAACATATCTTGTGGGTAAAGCAGTACAAACTCTGCAGAGTCTAAAACTATTCGAATAGCCGTATCCACGGTCATGGATGACTTGGTTAACCAGCACTAGTTAATTGTTTTCTATTTCCAAAAACTTGTTTAAATGCTTTGGAAATGATTCAATTCTGTATAAATGTCATTTACAGTCATTTTGGACTAGTTAAGACCATGGAGGGTCTTGTTCATTATTTTACTCACAAAGGGCCGTGAGTAAAATGTTATTATCCTTTTTTATTACATGTTATTTCAATTACTTATCAAACTGTCTTTAAAGTTTTATTTACGCTTTCCATTGCTATTCAAGTATTACCTCAATCAAAACCTTCGCTTTATGCAAAACAACCGTAGAAACCCACTTTCTATTTCAGCCTCATATATTCCAGGAATTGCATACACTACAAAGTCTTGCGAGTACCAATGTACTCAACTTGCTTCAACAATGTTTTTAGGTGAAGAGCAAGATTACGATAATGACGGAAATGAATATGAGGAACCTGCGAATTTTAGCGACGACTGATCTTTCTAGATTCATCTCAGCAGCTGCTCATGGAGTTATGGAATAGTTGGCATACAATGAGACATGGTTTTAATTTCCTGCTACTTTTGGTATTGTAATATCACTATAAAACTTGTGATGTAATAAAAATGTGTATCTGTGTGGCTGTAATATTCAAATTGTGTTTGTGCGTGCCAGCCACTGATCATGGGAATGGCACAGGACGCACTTAAAGAGCCTCATATTTATGTTATTTACTGACATAAAAATGAGGGTCTCACAGTTTGGTATCAGAGCCACGCTGCCTGTAGGTGAACCTTAGTTAGAATGGTCGTTAAGAGGGAAATTAAAATTTTGAATAGACACATTACACTTAGGAAAATAAAACTTGTTATATCTGTTATTAATTCTTTACTGTTTTGTCTTCTACTCTTTACTTTTGTGTGTTATCATTGCATCTTGCATTTAATCTGGAATACTAATTCCTTATTAAATGTGCAGATGGAAGGGTATTCGCCGTGCTTTCACACTTCCGAGCGTCTGGGAGCGGGATTGATGGGAGTCTTAGCACAGATGTTAGATTATGCACAGTTTGAGACACCTCGATACACTGTTTACCAGAGGATGTCGAATCCAGTTTCGATAGAGTACGTAGCTAGGATTGAGATCCCAGCTAGGACACGCCGGAGAGGCGGATCGTACTTTGATGGTCGTGGAGCTTCTGGTGTCTTCCGCGTTGAGCGATGTTGCTTATATGGCCATCGCTCGATCGCGCCACGCTCTTCCAGAGATGGCGCATCAAGCACGGAGATACCTGCTTTGTTGCCGAGGGGAGACACTAGTTATATAGATCCCAGTACAGTGCCTAATGAGCACTATAGGTTTATAGTTGAGTTCCTTCATGCTGCTGACCGTTACCACCGTCGAGCAAGATAGAGTACTACGTAGCACGTGGGAGAGTAGCCTTTTAGAGAACGCCATAGCTCCTTTCGTGGCTATGGGTTTGTTCTCTAGGTCTACACTTGGCGGCGATGCTACTTTGTTGCCACCCAGGAGGTGCCTGGTACTCCTACACCTAGGTCCGCTAGGGCCACTAGACGCTTCCGACGGGCTAGGATGTCCACAGGAGTTAGTCGCCCACGCCTGTCGCGGGTTAGACTTGGGACAGGTCGCTGCAGTGTATCAAGGCCCCCGCATGACGCAGTTTACAAAGCGCCGTGGTACCTTTCCCGCCACGGTGACTGACTCTACCCCTGCGGATCCTGTTGAGTCTACTGGCGAGGACGTTGTAGCGCCAGGTTTGGAGTAGGTTTACCTTGAGTTGTAGCAGCACATGTGGTCATATAGTGTTGAGTGTGAGGTTGTCATACTTTTGTTGTACATGTTGTTATATGCAGTTGAATAAAGTGTCAAGTATCATTATTTCTCGCTTGTTTTGGTTCCTTCTCGTGACTTTCTAATGTTTTATTACAAGTTCACGATGATGTGATCCCTTGGGTTTATCTTTCACAATATAACATAACATAACATAATAATACGCCTCCCTTGTTAATGAATTTCTTTAAGAATAATAAAATTTTAGGGAATAAAATGTTGCCTATTAACCAATGAGTTTGAGTTTAAATTTTCATTCTACCAGCTTAAATCATTTAATTACAATACATTATTTTCTCATCTAAATTGAAATTTCAGGATGCTCAGAACTGCATCTCTTCGCGGGATCTTGAGAGTGAGGCTTTAGAACCCCTTCTTCCTCGCGAAACATTGCCCACTCCAACAAGAACCTAATCCGATTCACCCTTCTCGCAAGGGCTTCATCTTCTCATCAAGTGCCAGTCCACCTAATCCAGATTCAAATCCTAATCGGCAAGGTGGAATTCGAGGAGCAATTGCCAGTCCGCCCACAATGGCGCAAGTTCTCGCAATGATTGAGCAAAACCGTCAAACCCATACACTTCTTCTCGCAATGCTTAGTTCAGAATACTTCCCACCAAGGAGTCCCTGTTGGAGGAAGTGGTGGTGGTGCTCCACCATCAAGGTTGTCTGAGTTTCTGAAAACTCGGCCTCCTACATTCTCTACTGCTGCTGACCCGTTGGACGCAGATGACTGGCTGCGAACAGTGGAGAGCAAGTTGAACATTGCACAGTGCAATGATCGAGAGAAAGTTCTTTATGCATCTTATCAGTTGGGAGGAGCTGCTGCATTATGGTGGGAAAACTACCAAGCTATACTTCCAATGGATCAGATTTCATGGGAGACCTTCAAGGATACTTTTCGCCGAACCCATATTCCTTCTAGTTTGATGGACATCAAAAGACGGGAATTCCTTGATCTCCGTCAAGGGAATCAGACGGTAATGGAGTACCTTAATCGCTTCAATTACCTTTCCCTCTATGCACCATTAGAAGTTACCCCTGAAGCGCGCAAGTTGGAACGCTTCCGGGATAACTTGAATGAAGAAATCAAGTGTGCATTAGCTGCCATTGATATCAATGACTTCCAAACACTGGTGGACAAGTCCATTCGAGTGGAGCATAGCACTCGAGCTGCCATGGAGTCGCGTAAAAGGAAATGGATGGCACAGAAGAATGCTAGTGCAAGTCCATCCAGGCCTCGCCCTGCACCTCAGGGTAATGCGCGACCACCTGCTCCGCCACAGAAGCAAAGGCGTCAAGGTCCTGCCCCTCGACCTCGACAGCCTTTGCCTCGTCCGGCAAACCCTACTGGAGCACGTCCTACCGGAGCATCAACTCAGACTCCAAATGTCACATGCTTCAAGTGCAAGCAGCTTGGACATTATGCTAATAATTGCCCAAGCAAGGGAGTTCCTCAGCGACCCCCTGGTCGTCCTCAAGGAGCTGGAGGACAACAAGCTGGAAAACCTGCACCTGCTCAAGCCGCCAATCAAGGACGTTTACATCATGTGACGGCTGAAGAAGCGACGGAAGCACCAGATGTGGTTCTGGGTATGTTCCCCGTCCAATCTATTCCCACTTTGGTGTTATTTGATTCCGGTGCATCTCATTCCTTTATATCCAAGAAGTTCGTAGAATCACATCAAATCCAAACCGATTCTCTACCTATATCCATGATAATCTATTCTCCTGGAGCAAAAATGAGAACTACTAAAATGTGTCCTAAGGTTAGCATTGAAATAAATGAAGTCTTATTTTATGCTGATCTTATTCTTATAGAAACCCCGGGATTAGACATCATTCTTGGTATGGATTGGTTAGTTAAGAATAAAGGATGTATAGATTGTGCTAATAGATCCATATCTCTTATTAATCCTGATGGAATTGAAGTGAACTTTAGTTCCACCCAAAATCTTCCCAAATCAAAACCATACTTAAATGCATTGGTAATGGAAAAGATTAAATCTGTTCCTGTAGTCTCCAACTTTCCCGATGTATTTCCAGAAGAATTGCCAGGTTTGCCACCAGATCGTGACTTAGAGTTCGTCATTGATCTTATACCTGGTACAACCCCAATTTCCAAAAGACCTTATCGTATGCCACCAAATGAGTTAGTAGAACTCAAAAAGCAAATTCAAGAACAATTAGATAAAAAGTTCATTCGACCTAGTACTTCTCCATGGGGTAGCCCTGTCCTCTTTGTCAGTAAAAAGGATGGTAGTCTACGCATGTGTGTGGATTATCGTGCTCTCAATGATGTTACTATCAAAAACAAATATCCTTTACCCCGTATCGATGATTTGTTCGATCAATTAACCGGCGCCCAAATCTTCTCAAAAATCGATCTTAGACATGGCTATTATCAATTGAAAATTCGACCGGAGGATATTCCTAAAATAGCCTTTACCACTCGTTACGGCTTATATGAATATGTCGTAATGTCCTTCGGACTTACAAATGCTCCAGCTAGCTTTATGAGCTTAATGAATAAAGTCTTTATGGAGTATCTCGACAAGTTCGTAGTGGTATTCATAGATGATATCCTCATTTATTCCAAAAATGAAGAAGATCATACCCAACATCTACACATGGTTCTGGAGAAACTCCGAGAACATAAATTGTATGCCAAGTTCGAGAAATGTGAATTTTGGTTGAAGGAAGTTGCATTCCTCGGGCATATCCTTTCCAAAGGTGGAATTTCTGTTGATCCCAGCAAAGTTCAAGCAGTCCAAAACTGGGAGCAACCAAAATCTGTTCCTCAAATCCGAAGTTTCCTCGGTTTAGCGGGATATTATCGCCGCTTTATCGAAAACTTCTCCAAAATCGCCAAACCTTTGACTCAGCTCTTGAAGAAAGAAAAGAAATATGAATGGACTCCAGAATGCGAAGCAAGTTTTCTGGAATTGAAGAAACGGTTAACCACAGCCCCAGTGCTGGTGTTACCCGACATCCATAAGAGCTTCGATGTCTATTGCGATGCTTCACGCAATGGTCTTGGTTGCGTGTTGATGCAAGAGATGAAAGTCGTAGCTTATGCTTCTCGTCAGCTTCGACCTCATGAGCTTAATTATCCAACTCATGATCTGGAATTAGCTGCAGTAGTGCACGCCCTCAAAATCTGGCGTCACTATCTTATCGGAAACAAGTGTGACATCTACACAGATCATAAGAGCTTAAAATACTTCTTTACTCAGCCAGATCTTAATCTGCGACAAAGGAGATGGCTGGAGCTAATAAAGGATTACGACCTTAGTATTCATTACCATCCTGGTAAAGCTAATGTCGTAGCAGATGCCCTAAGCCGTAAACTCCATTGTATGACGGTGTCAGCATACACTGATCAATCTGAATTAGTAAAGGAGTTTCAGAAACTTAATTTGGGAATTGTTGAAAAAGGATTTGTTGCTAGTCTCCAAATGCAACCAAATCTGAAAACCCAAATTAAGATAGCCCAATCTAAAGATGAGGCCATATCCAAAATCCGAGAAGATATGCCACTCGAGGTTGAATCAGGATATTCGGAAAATTCGGATGGTATACTCCAATTCAAGAATCGAATCTACATTCCCAGTGATCTAGAAATCAAGAAGTTGATCTTGAGTGAAGCTCATGAATCACCTCTATCTATCCATCCTGGTAGCACGAAGATGTATCAAGATCTAAAACAAGAATATTGGTGGCCCGGCATGAAGAAGGAAATCGCCGAGTATATCGCGAAATGTGATATATGTCAGCGAGTAAAAGCCGAACATCAACGCCCAGCTGGTCTTCTTCGACCTCTTGAAATTCCTGAATGGAAGTGGGATCATATCTGTATGGATTTCATTATTGGATTGCCAAGAACCAGAAAAGGACATGATTCCATATGGGTTATTGTTGATCGACTGTCTAAAGTTGCTCACTTCGTTCCAGTTAAGACCACTTATCCGAGTCCTAAGCTTGCTGAATTATATCTAGAAAATATTGTTCGTCTTCATGGAGTTCCCAAGACAATTGTGTCCGATCGAGGATCCCAGTTTACATCTCGTTTCTGGGAAAGTTTACATACTCTGTTAGGGACAAAGCTGAATTTCAGTACGGCTTATCATCCCCAAACAGATGGACAGACTGAACGGACCAATCAGACCCTAGAGGACATGCTAAGAGCTTGTGTGCTATCCTATGGCATGAATTGGGAGAAAAGCTTACCATTTGCTGAATTCTCCTATAATAATAGCTTTCAAGCCGCCTCCGATGTCTCCTTTTGAAGCACTTTACTAAGAAAGTGCCGAACCCCTCTCTTTGGTCTCAAATCGAGAAAGAAATTTCTTCGGCCCAGACATTATCCAAGAAGCTCAAGAGCAAGTTGACATGATTAGGAGTCGACTCAAAGAGGCCCAATCTCGTCAGAAGAGTTACGCCGACAATCGTCGACGTGACTTAAGCTTTGAAGTCGGAGATCATGTCTATCTGAAAGTTTCTCCTCTTCGCGGAGTTCGTCGTTTCCAAATCCGCGGGAAACTAGCCCCTCGATATATTGGACCCTTTCCAATTATCGCAAAGATGGGAGAGATGGCATATAAGTTGGAGCTGCCATCTCGTTTGTCGGAAGTTCATAATGTCTTCCATGTATCTCAACTTAAGAAGTGTCTTCGTGTGCCGACTAATCTCGCAAATCTCGACGATCTCGATTTACAACCTGATCTATCTTATCGAGAGCGTCCTGTTCGCATTCTTGAAGAAGCCGAGCGACACACGAGAAACAAGATCCACAGAATGTTGAAGGTTCAGTGGAGTAATCATACTGAAGAAGAAGCCACGTGGGAGCGTGAGGATCACCTGATGAATGAATTTCCAGACTTCTTTTAGTTTTTCTTTAGCCCTCGCAAATCTCGAGGACGAGATTTTTGTAAGGGGGGTAGATCTGTAATGTAACATCCCAAAATTTTGCTTTTCTTAAAATCATGTGTGATTTGGCACTTTGGTGAATTTTTGGAATTTTCTGGAATTTATTTGGATTTATTTGGAATTTATTTGAATTTATTCCATTTTGAAATAATTAAAGAATTTAATTTTGCAAATAAATTTTTGTTGGAAATATTTTATTTGAGTCCAAAATAATCCAAAATATTTTCCAGAATTTTTCTGGAATTTTTCTGAGTCATTTGCTATTTTTAATGAATTAAATGAATTATCGAATTATTTTAAATATTAAATCGCTGGAAAATCCAACTCGGGTCAAGTATCGTTTCATCCGACCGAAGTCGGACTCGAGTCCGACCGAGCCGCTTGACTCGACCGAACCCACTCCTAACCCTAATCGATCCCAACCGTTGGATCAAGATCCAACGGCCGAGATCCGCCTGACCAGCCGAAGCCGTGTTCGGATCGGACCCGATCGCGCCGCGGCGATCGTGGCCGTTAATCGCGACACGTGGGACGGCCACGATTTCGCTGTCTTCCGTAATCGAGCCGGACTCCGCCACGAGTGCGCGCCATTGCGGATCGATTAGGGCTCATGCCGAGCACGCCTCCGGCTATTTAATGCCCGGATCGCACCCGAGGACCGCCGTGACCCAGCGCACTTCTTGCCCTAACCCGCCGAGCTCTAGCCGCCGTGAGGGTTCGCCGGAATCGCTGGCCGTAGTTGCGTGAAAGCGCCACCACGGTCCTTGCCTCGCCTCGCCGCCGCCGTCAGCCGCCCTCGCCGCCATTGACCCCAGATTCGAAACCCGGCTTGGCGCACCAAGACACCCTCCATCTCGCCGAGCACGCCCCAACCGCCGTTTGGGTGGTCGCTGCCTCGGGCCGGCACCGCAACTCCGCCGTGAAGCCATCGCCGACCGAAGCTCCACCAACCGTCCGATCAAGATCCAAAGGCCCAGATCGTGCCACGCCACTTCGGTGAGTTTCCGTTGAAAATCCTAGATCTAATCCCAACCGCTGGATCTAGATCCAACGCCCACGATCACCACGCGTGCGCCCAAGCACATGAGGCCAAACTCAATCCCAGCCGTCGGATTTCAAACCAACGGCCACGATTGTGCCACGCGTCCAGGAAGCCGAACCGTCGCGCCCACGCGCGCGTGCGTGGTCACTGACACGCGGGGCCCGCGTGTCAGCGACAGTACCGTGACGTCACCCATGACGTCATCGGTGGGACCCACTGTCGCCGACCGTGGTCGAGCCTCACCGACGCCGAATGACGTCACCCGAGTGGGCCCACATGTCAGTCTCACGTGGAGCTGTGGACCGAGTCCACGGTGGACCCAAGCCGAGTGTGGACCGAGCCCATGGACCGGCTGACGTCAGCAGGCCAATCAGGAGCTGCCACGTGTCCATGCTGACGCAATAATTAATTTCCGAAAAAGAAAATGATTTATTAATTCGAAATATTGATTCAAATTTAGATTCAAACTTCAAACGCTTATAACTTTTGCGTTTCAACTCCGATTTGAGTGGTTCAAATTTCTAAATTTGTATAAAATTGAGATCTACCTAAATATGAATTTTATTTAATTTTTGGACTAAAGTTTTTCTCTGAAATATTATTTAATTGATTATTTAAACTTTAAATAATCATAACTTTTATGCTTTTAACTCCAAATTTGATTTATTCTAGTTTCTAAAAATCCAGAAAATTATGTTCTCTCTGTTTATGGATTTTATTTGGAGTTTTGGGATCTTTTTGCATAGTGTTCATTTGTGTATTTGCTATTTGCACGCTTTACGAGTAGACGTTGAAGTGCCTGGGAAGGATTCGAGGAGAAGTGTTGACTCAGATCCAACTCAAGACCAAGAGCAAGTACTTTTTGAAGGCAAGTTGTGCTTTGACCATATTGATCCTATTTGAAATCTATTTTGATTTAAACTATTGCATGCTAGTTCAATTAGAAAGATACTTTGTTTAAACATGGGGTTAGATAACTACCAATTTGTTATATGACACCTTGATTATCTAAGTATGTGCCATGATCCCTTGTCACCCTAGTTGTGGTTTACTAGTTGGACATTATTAAATTGCCAACATGGGTTTAGAACGTTGTAGTATGTCGCTTAGACCTCGCTTACGTGCTCATGACATGATTTTGGATAATCCAATGCTAATATTGACTTAATGATATATTGAACCTGTTTTGGAAAAGTATCATGTGATGTTGATGGCACGTGGTGCATGGTAATCAAGCGGGGTTTGATAAACGATTTTGGCCAGGGCATGTGGCAAGAGTAATCAGTGGGCCGGTTGTGGCATTGGGAGTGATGATTTGGTTTCGGGTAGTCTTGCCCTGGTCACTCTAAGGACTTAACCTTGCAAGCCTTTGAACTGGGTCATACTTGCAACCACATGGCTGGAATGGGACGGCCCTAGTTGACTAAGTCGCTAAGGACTCACTTGTGGAGCCTCGAGTGTCGATTACACCGTTTGTGTGATTATGCACGGGGCGTATCGTGGTCGTGGCCAGGTACCCATCTAACGGTGTGTTGGTCCCATACTTCGCCTTGGCTAAGGAAGGGATGGTGTAGAGCACGTCTGGGAGAGGACCACTGTGTTGTTTGAGGCTTCCAAAGGCTTTGTTATGATCGCTCATTCGCATACTCTTGTATGGCGATTCACTACCGACGTGGTGAGTGGATTGTATCTTGTGGGTAAAGTGCATAACCTCTGCAGAGTGTAGAATCTATTTGAATAGCCGAGTCCACTGATCTTTGGACAATGCTCGGAATTACAGTCAAGGGTTAGACTTTACGAAAATAACTTGGATTTGAAAAGTTGGGTTGGTTTAACAAAGAAGATGATGGAAATGTGGTTTAGGATGGGGAAAAATGTTATTTAAACTTCTTGCAAAGTTATTTATGCTTTACTTGTTTTTACCGCTTTGAATCTACTTATATTACTTGCCAAATGCTGTTTACATAAATATACCTTGAGCTATTCCTTTGTACCAAGCCATGCATATAGTATATTAGCTTGCATTCAGGCATGACTTGTCGAGTACCAAGTACTCACCCTTGCCTCAACACAATACCGCTTGAAGAGGAGATTACGCCACTTTGGAGGAGGAACTCCAAGAGGACCCGACTACTTAGGGATGCGAGCCCGGTCGATTGCCTGTGGTATCTTGGATGGCGCCACGAGTTTATTTGATTTTCCATTGCTATTGTTTCTCTCTCAATAAGTTTTAGCCCTCACGAGGCATATATTTGTAACTTGGCCATAAGGTCGAGTAACCGATTTTATTACTTTAATAAAGTACTTTTATGGTATCGATTGGTATGATTGTGATATTTACCGATGTTAAAGACTGTGTGCACTAAGCTGCGTTCTGGACTAGTGCCGAATACACAGAAGGGTCCGGATTTGCAAATTCGGGTCCCGACAGAGGTGGTATCGAGCCATACTTGATTTGTAGGCTCAACCCTAAGCTAGAATGGTCGTAGTGAGGATAAAACCTATTTTCTAAAGCTAAAAATTTGTGAAGATAAGAAATGACATCTCGACTTATCCCCTTCTCCCTTTTCTTGTCTCTTGCTAAAATTTTTCCTTACCTTGTCACAATTCAAAAATTCCGAGTTCTTACGTAAAGCACTCTTGTGACAGATGGAGGTTTTCTTGATGAGTGAGCATAGGTTCTATAGTGAGACTCCTTCACGAGTCGAGTCATAGAATAAAGAGTCACCCTTTAGGCGATAGATTCCAGAGTTAGTTCGATTTGGATTTGCTTTGTTTGTCGAGTGTGCGTATGTGTTGCAAGGCCCTTAGGCATTGTAAGCAGCCATACCAAGTTACTAATAATAAAGTTGGACCTTAAGGCTACACCTTTTTCGCCGCATAAGTTCCATATTACTTGTCTATTCTCGCTTCCCTCTCATCTCTAAACCTAGAGCAAATCGACAGATGGTGAACACCCGTGGAAACTTTGGAAGCAACGGAGCGGTTCTCGCCCAGAGAAACCCTAATGATAGAGCACCAAAGACCGCCAGATGATATGCAGAATTTTGGGGCATTTCTTGCTGCTCAGACTCGATTGATGCATGCTATGATGCAACAAATGCAGCACGCCATTGCTCAGGCCATCGCTAATCAAGTTAATCAGTGACCACGCCGTAATACAAGGTCAGTCGAGTTCATGAGGACTAACACACACACTTTCTCTGGGAATGCCAATCCATTGGAGGCCGACGATTGGTTAAGATCAATTGAGAGGAAGCTACACATAGCTCAATACATATGGAATGAGAAGGTACTTTACGCTTCTCATCGGTTGGAAGGAACAAATTACGAATGGTGGGAGAACTTCTGTGCCACGCAGAGAACCCTCAAGATATCACTTGGGAAGAGTTCACAATGCATTCGACAAGATTATCACGTGCTGAAGGAATCATGGACCTTAAGAAGGAGGAGTTCAGAGCATCAAGCAAGGTAATCAGCCGGTGGCCGACTACGAACAAGTTCACACAGCTAGCACGCTACGCACTGAGGATGTAGCGACAGATAAATCCAGATAGCCTCGTTTTATGAAGGGACTTAACTCAGGATTGCAAGTAGGGTTGATCACCCACACCTTTCCAGATTTCCAAGAGTTGGTGAATAAGGCGCTTATTCTTGAGGACAAGCGCAAGGAACTGGATGAGAACAGAAGCGCAGGATGCAACAAAGAAGGATCACGTCGAGGAACGCAATAGCGCTTGAGAGTTGCACCAAATCAATTCTTCGATTCCAACCACGAGAATCGCAACAAGGACACCATCCTCAGCACCAAGACCCGCCAATCGTAACTACCAAACCCCACTTCGCTTAGAAACGCTACCCCGTGCAAACAAGAGGGAACGGTGAGACGCAGCTACAATCTGCAACGAGCCAGACACTTTGCCAACAGCTTGTCCGAAGAAGACAGCCAGCGACCCGATTCGCTTCAATCTAGGAACCACCCAGCTAGGACGCCAAAGACCAGAGCCACACCAGGCATCGTGGTGAGAGGCCGAGTCAACCATGTCACCGCGGATGCATTGCAAAATGCTACTGACGTCAGATCGGTAAGTTACTTGTTAACTCGCACTGCAGCAGCTTTGTTTGACTCGAGCTTCGCGATTCGCTTGTTTCGCAAGGCTTTGCTACTCGAAATGATTTAAGGATTGCAAGACTTAAGTGCATGCTTTTAGTTCAAACCCACAGTTCCGAACTCCGAACGGAAGTAGGATGTTCGGGTGAGAATACTAATAGATGGAATAGAGTTCCTAGCAAACCTTATAATTTTGGAGACCCGCACCTTAGATGTTATATTGGGAATGGATTGGTTATCCAAGCACAAGGTCAGTATTGGATTGTGGACGAAGGACTATCTCGATTGAGAGCCCGTGTGGGAAGAAAGTGGAATTTCAAGCCACTGCAGCTTAGAGATGGACAGTTGATGGTTAACAGTACCAAGGCAATCAGCATAGAGGATGTCCCAAGTAGTGAATGAGTACCCGATGTTTTTCCCGAAGATCTACCTGGTATGCCGCCACAGGGACATAGAGTTTGTGATAGAGCTTGTACTGCACAAAGACCGATAGCAAAGAGACCCTATCGGATGTCTACCGAGGAGTTGGTAGAGATGAAGAAACAAATAGAAGAGTTAATGGAGAAAGGATTTATCGGACCAAGTTAGTCGCCGTGGGGAGCACCGCTTTGTTTGTCAAGAAGAAGGACGGAGTTTCAGGATGTGCATTGACTACCGTGCACTCAATGAAGTCACCGTGAAGAATAAGTATCCGCTACCCAGGATTGCTGATTTGTTTGATCGATTAAGAGGAGCCGGAGTTTTCTCCAAGATTGATCTCGAGATCGGGATATCATCGCTAAAGATCCGATCAGAAGATATTCAAGATCGCATTCTCGCCAAGATATGGACATTACGAAGTTTCTGATTATGTCCTTTGGATCGACCAATGCGCCAAATTATTTCATGAATATGATGAATAAGGTGTTCATGGAATATTTGGACAAGCTTGTCGTCGTGTTCATAGACGATATCCTAGTCTACTCAAAGACAGAGGATGAACATGCCGAACACTTAAGGCGAGTTTTGGAAAAGCTGAGGGAACAGCAACTTTTCGCCAAGTTCAGCAAGTGTGACTTTTGGAAGGACAAAGTGGAGTTTCTTGGACATGTAATGACCGCAGAAGGAGTCGCCGTGGATCCAAGCAAAGTAGAAGCGGTGTTACATTGGGAACAACCAAAGACGGTGACCCAGATTCGGAGTTTCCTTGGAATGGCAGGATATTACCGCCGTTTCATCGAAGGCTTTTCGACAATTGCGAAACCTCTTACGCAATTGCTGAAGAAGGAAAAGAAGTTTGCATGGACGCCTTGAGAATGTGAGGAAGGATTTCAGAGTCAAGAAGCGATTGACATCAAGACCGTGTTAGTTCTACCGGATGTTGCTCAAAGCTTCGATATTTATTGTGACGCATCGCGCCAAGGACTTGGATGTGTGCTGATGCAGAATGGAAAGGTCGTCGCTTATGCATCAAGGCAGCTGAGGCCGCATGAGGAAAATTATCCGACACATGACCTAGAGTTAGCTGCCGTAGTGCATGCTTTGAAGATATGGCGTCACTATCTGATTGGAAACAGATGTGAAGTATATACGGATCATAAGAGCCTTAAGTACATATTCACCCAGTCGGATCTGAATATGAGGCAAAGGAGATGGCTAGAATTGATCAAGGACTATAATGTTGGAATTCATTACCATCCCGGGAAGGCCAACGTAGTAGCCGATGCTTTGAGTCGGAAAAGCCATACCGTGAGTACGTTGCTAGCCACAAGTCAGGATGAGTTATGTGAGGATTTTCAGAAAATGAAGATTGAGGTTGTACCTAGCGGATTCTTGGCCGCCTTGGAAGTAAAGCCTACTTTAGAGGACCAGATCCGAGAAGGACAGAAGGATGATGACAAGATCCGTAGGATTAAGTCCAAAATGGAGGAAGGCAAGGCAAAGGATTTCAAGCTAGACGAGCAAGGCACGTTATGGATGAAGGATCGCATTTGTGTGCCTAACAAAAAGGAGTTAAAGCAACTGATTCTGGAAGAAGCCCATGACTCTAAGTACTCGATTCATCCTGGAAGCGCCAAGATGTATCAGGATCTGAAGGAGAGATTCTGGTGGCCGAGTATGAAACGTGAAGTTGCCGAGCATGTTGCATTGTGCGGCGTATGCCAGAGAGTCAAGGCAATGCATCGAGAGACCGGCAGGATTGCTACAACCGTGAAAATACCGAGTGGAAGTGGGAGGAAATCGAATGGATTTCATTACCGGTTTGCCAAGACTCAAGGAGGTTATGACTCCATATGGGTTATAGTGGATCGCTTGACTAAAGTAGCCCATTTTATCCCCGTAAAGACCACTTACTCGGGAGATAAATTAGCGAGTTGTACATGATCGAGATTGTTTGTTTGCACGGAGTGCCAAGGAGGATTGTATCGGACGAGGTACCCAATTTACCTCAAGGTTCTGGAATAAGTTGCATGAAGCCATGGGGACCCGTTTGAACTTCAAGATACTGACTTATCATCCACAGGCGGATGGGCGAGGCCGAAAGAGTCAACCAGATTCGGAGGATATGTTAAGAGCTTGTGCATTGGCTTATGCTACCTCTTGGGATAAAAGTTTGCCGTATGCCGAGTTTAGTTACAACAATAGTTATCAGGCTAGTTTACGATGTCACCTTTTGAGGCACTTTGTATGGTCGACCTGTCGGACACCATTGAATTGGAATGAGACCGTGAGCGCCGTGTCTTTGGGCCTGATATTCTTCAAGAGGTCAAGAGCGGTCGCCATAATTAGGGAAAGGTTGAAGATAGCCCAATCTCGGCGGAAGAGTTATCTGACAATCGTCGCCGAGATTTGAGTTTTGAACCGAAGACTTTGTATACCTCGAGTTACGCCTCTCGGGGAGTTAAGAGGTTCCATGCCAAAGGGAAACTTCGCACCGTTATGTTGGACCATTTAAGATTTTGAGTCGCGAGGTGAAGTTGCCTATCACCGAGTTGCCACAAATCGTTAGCGAGTGCATGACGTGTTCCATGTGTCCCGATTGAAGAAGTGTCTCCGAGTTCCCGAGGAACAGGCACCGCTAGAGTCAATCGAGTTGCAAGAGTTTTTTATTTATATGGAGCATCCCGTGAGTATTCTAGACACATTGGATCGATAAACTAGAAACAAGTCAACCCTATTCTGTAGAGTTCTGTGGAGCAACCATTAATAAAGTGAAGCGACTTGGGAGCGCGAAGAGGATTTGAAGAAAGAATTTCCAAACCTATTCCTTTAGTGAGCCACGAATCTGGGGACTAGATTCTATTAAGGGGGAGGTTTGTAACATCCCAAAATTTTGCTTTTCTTAAAATCATGTGTGATTTGGCACTTTGGTGAATTTTTGGAATTTTCTGAATTTATTTGGATTTATTTGGAATTTATTTGAATTTATTCCATTTTGAAATAATTAAAGAATTTAATTTTGCAAATAAATTTTTGTTGGAAATATTTTATTTGAGTCCAAAATAATCCAAAATATTTTCCGTAATTTTTTCCGAATTTTTCTCGAGTCATTTGCTATTTTTAATGAATTAAATGAATTACTGGGAATTATTTTAAATATTAAATCGCTGGAAAATCCAACTCGGGTCAAGTACTGTTCATCCGACCGAGTCGGACTCGAGTCCGACCCGAGCCAGTTGACTCGACCGAACCCACTCCTAACCCTAATCGATCCCAACCGTTGGATCAAGATCCAACGGCTGAGATCCGCCGACTCGACCGAAAGCCGCAGCCCGGACCGGACCCGATCGCCGTCGCGATCGTGGGCCGTTGATCGCGACACGTGGGCGGCCACGATTTCGTCGTCTTCCGTATCGAAGCCGGACTCACGCCGAAAGTCTTGCCGCCGTGACCGATTAGGGCTCCGCCCTGAGCACGCCTCCCGGGGCTATTTAATGCCCGGATCGCACCCCGAGGACCGCCGTGACCCCGCGCACTTCTTGCCCTAACCCGCCGAGCTCTAGCCGCCGTAGGTTCGCCGGAATCGCTCGCCGTAGTTGCGTGAAGCGCCACCACGGTCCTTGCCTCGCCTCGCCGCCCGTCCGCCCTCGCCGCCATTGACCCCAGATTCAAACCCCGGCCAGGCGCACCGAAGACACCCTCCATCTCGCCGAGCACGCCCCAACCGCCGTTTGGGTGGTCGCCGATCCTCGCCACGGCACCGCAACTCCGCCGTGAAGCCATCGCCGACCCGAAGCTCCACCAACCGTCCGATCAAGATCCAAAGGCCCAGATCGTGCCACGTCACTTGGTGAGTTTCCCGTTGAAAATCCTAGATCTAATCCCAACCGCTGGATCTAGATCCAACGCCCACGATCGATCACGTCGCCCCAAGCACATGAGGCCAAACTCAATCGGTACCGTCGGATTTCAAACCAACGGCCACGACAGCCACGCCGCCCAGAAGCCGAACTGCCGCGCCCGCTGCTGCAGCAGCGTGGATCCTTGACACGCGGGGCCCGCGTGTCGGCGAGCGATCGTGACGTCACCCATGACGTCATCGGTGGGACCCACTGCCGCCGACTGCGGTCGAGCCCGCCGACGCCGCGAATGACGTCACCCGAGTGGGCCCACATGTCGGGCCTCACGTGGAGTGTGGACCGAGTCCACGGTGGACCCAAGCCGAGTGTGGACCGAGCCCATGGACGGTGACGTCAGCCAGCCAATCAGGAGCTGCCACGTGTCCATGCTGACGCAATAATTAATTTCCAAAAAAGAAAATGATTTATTAATTCGAAATATTGATTCAAATTTAGATTCAAACTTCAAACGCTTATAACTTTTGCGTTTCAACTCCGATTTGAGTGGTTCAAATTTCTAAATTTGTATAAAATTGAGATCTACCTAAATATGAATTTTATTTAATTTTTGGACAAAAGTTTTTCTCTGAAATATTATTTAATTGATTATTTAAACTTTAAATAATCATAACTTTTGCGTTTTAACTCCAAATTTGATTTATTCCAGTTTCTAAAAATCCAGAAAATTATGTTCTCTCTGTTTATGGATTTTATTTGGAGTTTTGGGATCTTTTTGCATAGTGTTCATTTGTGTATTTGCTATTTGCACGCTTTACGAGTAGACGTTGAAGTGCCTGGGAAGGATTCGAGGGAGAAGTGTTGACTCAGATCCAACTCAAGACCAAGAGCAAGTACTTTTTGAAGGCAAGTTGTGCTTTGACCATATTGATCCTATTTGAAATCTATTTTGATTTAAACTATTGCATGCTAGTTCAATTAGAAAGATACTTTGTTTAAACATGGGGTTAGATAACTACCAATTTGTTATATGACACCTTGATTATCTAAGTATGTGCCATGATCCCTTGTCACCCTAGTTGTGGTTTACTAGTTGGACATTATTAAATTGCCAACATGGGTTTAGAACGTTGTAGTATCTTTGCTTAGACACACTTCGTGCTCATGACATGATTTTGGATAATCCAATGCTAATATTGACTTAATGATATATTGAACCTGTTTTGGAAAAGTATCATGTGATGTTGATGGCACGTGGTGCATGGTAATCAAGCGGGGTTTGATAAACGATTTCGGCCAGGGCATGTGGCAAGAGTAATCAGGTGGGCCATTGTGGCATTGGGAGTGATGATTTGGTTTTTGGGTAGTCTTGCCCTGGTCACTCTAAGGACTTAACCTTGCAAGCCTTTGAACTGGGTCATACTTGCAACCACATGGCTGGAATGGGACGGCCCTAGTTGACTAAGTCGCTAAGGAATCACTTGTGGAGCCTCGGGTGTCGATTACACCGTTTGTGTGATTGTGCAGGGAGCGTATCGTGGCTGTGGCCAGGTACCCATCTAACGGTGTGTTGGTCCCATACTTCGCCTTGGCTAAGGGAAGGGATGGTGTAGAGCACGTACCGGAGAGGACCACCTGTGTTGTTTGAGGCTTCCGAAAGGCTTTGTTATGATCGCTCATTCGCATACTCTTGTATGGCGATTCACGGCTGACGTGGTGAGTGGATTGTATCTTGTGGGTAAAGTGCATAACCTCTGCAGAGTGTAGAATCTATTTGAATAGCCGAGTCCACGGTACTGGACAATGCTCGGGAATTACAGTCAAGGGTTAGACTTTCTGAAAATAACTTGGATTTGAAAAGTTGGGTTGGTTTAACAAAGAAGATGATGGAAATGTGGTTTAGGATGGGGAAAAATGTTATTTAAACTTCTTGCAAAGTTATTTATGCTTTACTTGTTTTTACTGCTTTCGAATCTACTTATATTACTTGCCAAATGCTGTTTACCGCAAATATACCTTGAGCTATTCCTTTGTACCAAGCCATGCATATAGTATATTAGCTTGCATTCTGTGCATGACTTGCTGAGTACCAAGTACTCACCCTTGCCTCAACACAATACCAGTTGAAGAGGAGATTACGCCAGCTTTGGAGGAGGAACTCCAAGAGGACCCGACTACTTAGGGATGCGAGCCCAGTCAGTTGCCTGTGGTATACTGGATGGCGCCACGAAGTTTATTTGATTTTCCGCTGCTATTGTTTCTCTCTGAATAAGTTTCGCCCTACGAGGCATATATTTGTAACTTGGCCATAAGGTCGAGTAACCAGTTTTATTACTTTAATAAAGTACTTTTATGGTATCGATTGGTATGATTGTGATATTTACCGATGTTAAAGACTGTGTGCACTAAGCGCGTTCTGGACTAGTGTCGAATACACAGAGGGTCCGGATTTGCAAATTCGGGGTCCCGACAGAGGTGGTATCAGAGCCATACTTGACTGTAGGCTCAACCCTAAGCTAGAATGGTCGTAGTGAGGATAAAACCTATTTTCTAAAGCTAAAAATTTGTGAAGATAAGAAATGACATCTCGACTTATCCCCTTCTCCCTTTTCTTGTCTCTTGCTAAAATTTTTCCTTACCTTGTCACAATTCAAAAATTCCGAGTTCTTACGTAAAGCACTCTTGTGACAGATGGAGGTTTTCTTGATGAGTGAGCATAGGTTCTATAGTGAGACTCCTTCGCCGAGTCGAGTCATAGAATAAAGAGTCACCCTTTAGGCGATAGATTCGAGTTAGTTCGATTTGGATTTGCTTTGTTTCTTTGAGTGTGCAAGATGTGTTGCAAGGCCCTTAGGCATTGTAAGCAGCCATACCAAGTTACTAATAATAAAGTTGGACCATAAGGCTACACCTTTTTCGCCCGCATAAGTTCCATATTACTTGTCTATTCTCGTTTCCCTCTCATCTCTAAACCTAGAGCAAATCGACAGATGGTGAACACCCGTGGAAACTTTGGAAGCAACGGGAGCGGTTCGCCACAGAAAACCCTAATGATAGAGCACCAAAGACCGCCAGATGATATGCAGAATTTTGGGGCATTTCTTGCTGCTCGGACTCGATTGATGCATGCTATGATGCAACAAATGCAGCACGTCCTTTGCCGTGCCACTTTGCTAATCAAGTTAATCGGGGACCACGCTTGAATACAAGGCTGTCAGAGTTCATGAGGACTCACCCACCCACTTTTTCTGGGAATGCCAATCCATTGGAGGCCGACGATTGGTTAAGATCAATTGAGAGGAAGCTACACATAGCTCAATGCATAGGGAATGAGAAGGTACTCTACGCTTCTCATCGGTTGGAAGGAAACCATTAGAATGGTGGGAGAACTTACGTGCCACGCAGAGAACCCTCAAGATATCACTTGGGAAGAGTTCACAAGTGCATTCGGCCAGATCACGTGCCTGAAGGAATCATGGACCTTAAGAAGGAGGAGTTCAGAGCATCGAAGCAAGGTAATCACCGGTGGCCGACTACTGAACAAGTTCACACACGGCTAGCACGCTACGCACTGAGGATGTAGCGACAGATAAATCCAGGCAGTCTCGTTTTATGAAGGGACTTAACTCAGGATTGCAAGTAGGGTTGATCACCCACACCTTTCCAGATTTCCAAGAGTTGGTGAATAAGGCGCTTATTCTTGAGGACAAAGCGCAAGGAACCGGATGAGAACGAGAAGCGCAGGATGCAACAAAGAAGGATCACGTCGAGGAACGCATAGCGGCGCTTGAGAGTTGCACCAAATCAATTCTTGATTCCAACCACGAGAATGCAACAAGGACACCATCCCGGCACCAAGACCCGCCAATCGTAACTACCAAACCCCACCCCGCTAGAAACGCTACCTGTGCAAATAGGAAACAAGTGAGACGCTACAAGCGCAACGAGCCAGACACTTTGCCAACAGCTTGTCCGAAGAAGACAGCGAGAGCGACCCGATTCGCTTCAATCTAGGAACCACCCCAGCTAGGACGCCCGGCAGGAGCCACACCCAGGCAGTGGTGAGAGGCCGAGTCAACCATGTCACCGCGGATGCATTGCAAAATGCTACGGACGTCGTCTTGGGTAAGTTACTTGTTAACTCAAGACTGCAGCAGCTTTGTTTGACTCACGGAGCTTAGCATTCGTTTGTTTCAAGGCTTTGCTACTCGAAATGATTTAAGGATTGCAAGACTTAAGTGCATGCTTTTAGTTCAAACCCTGGTTCCGAACTCCGAGCGGAAGTAGGATGTTCCGGTGAGAATACTAATAGATGGAATAGAGTTCCTAGCAAACCTTATAATTTTGGAGACCAGGACCTTAGATGTTATATTGGGAATGGATTGGTTATCCAAGCACAAGGTCAGTATTGGATTGTGGACGAAGGACTATCTCGATTGAGAGCCCGTGTGGGAAGAAAGTGGAATTTCAAGCCACTGCAGTTAGAGATGGACAGATTGATGGTTAACAGTACCAAGGCAATCAGCATAGAGGATGTCCCAAAGAGTGAATGAGTACCCGATGTTTTTCCCGAAGATCTACGGTATGCCGCCAGACGAGGACATAGAGTTTGTGATAGAGCTTGTACGGTGCAAGACCGATAGCAAAGAGACCCTATCGGATGTCTACCGAGGAGTTGGTAGAGATGAAGAAACAAATAGAAGAGTTAATGGAGAAAGGATTTATCGTACCAAGTTCGTCGCCGTGGGGAGCACCAGTTTTGTTTGTCAAGAAGAAGGACGGGAGTTTCAGGATGTGCATTGACTACCGTGCACTCAATGAAGTCACCGTGAAGAATAAGTATCCGCTACCCAGGATTGCTGATTTGTTTGATCAGTTAAGAGGAGCCGGAGTTTTCTCCAAGATTGATCTGAGATCGGGATATCATCGATTAAAGATCCGATCGAAGATATTCAAGATCGCATTCTCGTCAAGATATGGACATTACGAGTTCTGATTATGTCCTTTGGACTGACCAATGCGCCAGCTTATTTCATGAATATGATGAATAAGGTGTTCATGGAATATTTGGACAAGCTTGTCGTCGTGTTCATAGACGATATCCTAGTCTACTCAAAGACAGAGGATGAACATGCCGAACACTTAAGGCGAGTTTTGGAAAAGCTGAGGGAACAGCAACTTTTCGCCAAGTTCAGCAAGTGTGACTTTTGGAAGGACAAAGTGGAGTTTCTTGGACATGTAATGACCGCAGAAGGAGTCGCCGTGGATCCAAGCAAAGTAGAAGCGGTGTTACATTGGGAACAACCAAAGACGGTGACCCAGATTCGGAGTTTCCTTGGAATGGCAGGATATTACCGCCGTTTCATCGAAGGCTTTTCGACAATTGCGAAACCTCTTACGCAATTGCTGAAGAAGGAAAAGAAGTTTGCATGGACGCCAGAATGTGAGGAAGGATTTCAGAGGTGAAGAAGCGATTGACATCGACCGTGTTAGTTCTACCGGATGTTGCTCAAAGCTTCGATATTTATTGTGACGATCGCGCCAAGGACTTGGATGTGTCTTGATGCAGAATGGAAAGGTAGCTTATGCATCAAGGCAGTGAGGCCGCATGAGGAAAATTATCCGACACATGACCTAGAGTTAGCTGCCGTAGTGCATGCTTTGAAGATATGGCGTCACTATCGATTGGAAACAGATGTGAAGTATATACGGATCATAAGAGCCTTAAGTACATATTCACCCGATCGGATCTGAATATGAGGCAAAGGAGATGGCTAGAATTGATCAAGGACTATAATGTTGGAATTCATTACCATCCCTGAAGGCCAATGTAGTAGCCGATGCACCAGTCGGAAAAGCCATACCGTGAGTACGTTGCTAGCCACAAGTCGGGATGAGTTATGTGAGGATTTCCGTAAAATGAAGATTGAGGTTGTACCTAAGCGGATTCTTGGCCGCCTTGGAAGTAAAGCCTACTTTAGAGGACCAGATCCGAGAAGGACGTAGGATGATGACAAGATCCGTAGGATTAAGTCCAAAATGGAGGAAGGCAAGGCAAAGGATTTCAAGCTAGACGAGCAAGGCACGTTATGGATGAAGGATCGCATTTGTGTGCCTAACAAAAGGAGTTAAAGCAACTGATTACGGAAGAAGCCCATGACTCTAAGTACTCGATTCATCCTGGAAGCGCCAAGATGTATCGAGGATCTCAAGGAGAGATTACGGTGGCCGAGTATGAAACGTGAAGTTGCCGAGCATGTTGCATTGTGCGGCGTATGCCAGAGAGTCAAGGCAATGCATCGAGAGACCAGCGAGGATTGCTACAACCGCTGAAAATACCTGAGTGGAAGTGGGAGGAAATCGAATGGATTTCATTACCGGTTTGTCAAGACTCAAGGAGGTTATGACTCCATATGGGTTATAGTGGATCGCTTGACTAAAGTAGCCCATTTTATCCCCGTAAAGACCACTTACTCGGGAGATAAATTAGCGAGTTGTACATGATCGTGATTGTTTGTTTGCACGAGTGCCAAGGAGGATTGTATCGGACGAGGTACCCAATTTACCTCAAGGTTCGGGAATAAGTTGCATGAAGCCATGGGGACCCGTTTGAACTTCAAGATGCCTTATCATCCCACAGGACGGATGGGCAGGCCGAAAGAGTCAACCAGATTCTGGAGGATATGTTAAGAGCTTGTGCATTGGCTTATGCTACCTCTTGGGATAAAAGTTTGCCGTATGCCGAGTTTAGTTACAACAATAGTTATCGAGGCTAGTTCTGAGATGTCACCTTTTGAGGCATCAGATGGTCGACCTGTCGGACACCATTGAATTGGAATGAGACCGTGGCGCCGTGTCTTTGGGCCTGATATTCTTCAAGAGGCTGAAGAGCAGATCGCCATAATTAGGGAAAGGTTGAAGATAGCCCAATCTCGACAGAAGAGTTATGCTGACAATCGTCGCCGAGATTTGAGTTTTGAACCAGAAGACTTTGTATACCTCAGAGTTACGCCTCTCAGGGGAGTTAAGAGGTTCCATGCCAAAGGGAAACTCGCACCCCGTTATGTTGGACCATTTAAGATTTTGAGTCGCAGGGGTGAAGTTGCCTATCAGCTGGAGTTGCCACAGTCGTTAGCAGGAGTGCATGACGTGTTCCATGTGTCCCAGTTGAAGAAGTGTCTCCGAGTTCCTGAGGAACAGGCACCGCTAGAGTCAATTGAGTTGCAAGAGGATTTGACTTATAAGGAGCACCCTGTGAGGATTCTAGACACAATGGATCGAGAAACTAGAAACAAGTCAACCCGATTCTGTAGAGTTCAGTGGAGAAACCATGAAGAAAGTGAAGCGACTTGGGAGCGCGAAGAGGATTTGAAGAAAGAATTTCCAAACCTATTTCTTTAGTGAGCCCTGAATCTCGGGGACGAGATTCTATTAAGGGGGGGAGGTTTGTAACATCCCAAAATTTTGCTTTTCTTAAAATCATGTGTGATTTGGCACTTTGGTGAATTTTTGGAATTTTCTGGAATTTATTTGGATTTATTTGGAATTTATTTGAATTTATTCCATTTTGAAATAATTAAAGAATTTAATTTTGCAAATAAATTTTTGTTGGAAATATTTTATTTGAGTCCAAAATAATCCAAAATATTTTCCAGAATTTTTCCGAATTTTTTCGAGTCATTTGCTATTTTTAATGAATTAAATGAATTATCGAATTATTTTAAATATTAAATCGCTGGAAAATCCAACTCGGGTCAAATCTTGTTCATCCGACCGAAGTCGGACTCGAGTCCGACCGAGCCGATTGACTCGACCGAACCCACTCCTAACCCTAATCGATCCCAACCGTTGGATCAAGATCCAACGGTGAGATCCGCCCGACTCGACCGAAAGCCGTGTTCGGACGGACCGATCGCGCCGTGCGATCGTGGCGTTAATCGCGACACGTGGGCGGCCACGATTTCGTCGTCTTCCGTATCGAAGCCGGACTCCGCCGCCGAGTGCGCCGTGATCGATTAGGGCTCCGCCGAGCACGCCTCCGGCTATTTAATGCCCGGATCGCACCCCGAGGACCGCCGTGACCCTGCGCACTTCTTGCCCTAACCCGCCGAGCTCTAGCCACCGTAGGTTCGCCGGAATCGCTCGCCGTAGTTGCGTGAAGCGCCACCACGGTCCTTGCCTCGCCTCGCCGCCCGTCCGCCCTCCGCCGCCATTGACCCCAGTTCGAAACCCCGGCCAGGCGCACCAAGACACCCTCCATCTCGCCGAGCACGCCCCAACCGCCGTTTGGGTGGTCGCCGCCCTCGGCGCCACGGCGCAACTCCGCCGTGAAGCCATCGCCGACCCCGAGCTCCACCAACCGTCCGATCAAGATCCAAAGGCCCAGATCGTGCCACGTCACTTCGGTGAGTTTCCCCGTTGAAAATCCTAGATCTAATCCCAACCGTTGGATCTAGATCCAACGGCCCACGATCGATCACGTGCGCCCCAAGCACATGAGGCCAAACTCAATCCCGGTAGTCGGATTTCAAACCAACGGCCACGACAGCCACGCTGGCCCAGAAGCCGAACTGTCGCGCCAGCGCTACAGCAGCAGTGATCACCGACACGCGGCCCGCGTGTCGGCGCCGATGATCGTGGCGTCACCCATGACGTCATCGGTGGGACCCACCACTGCCGACCGTGGTCGAGCCCGACGCCAAGAATGACGTCACCCGAGTGGGCCCACATGTCGATCTCACGTGGAGCGTGGACCGAGTCCACGGTGGACCCAAGCCGAGTGTGGACCGAGCCCATGGATCGGTGGCGTCGGCCAGGCCAATCAGAGCTGCCACGTGTCCATCTTTGACGCAATAATTAATTTCCAAAAGAAAATGATTTATTAATTCGAAATATTGATTCAAATTTAGATTCAAACTTCAAACGCTTATAACTTTTGCGTTTCAACTCCGATTTGAGTGGTTCAAATTTCTAAATTTGTATAAAATTGAGATCTACCTAAATATGAATTTTATTTAATTTTTGGACAAAAGTTTTTCTCTGAAATATTATTTAATTGATTATTTAAACTTTAAATAATCATAACTTTTGCGTTTTAACTCCAAATTTGACGATTCCAGTTTCTAAAAATCCAGAAAATTATGTTCTCTCTGTTTATGGATTTTATTTGGAGTTTTGGGATCTTTTTGCATAGTGTTCATTTGTGTATTTGCTATTTGCACGCTTTACGAGTAGACGTTGAAGTGCCGGAAGGATTCGAGGGAGAAGTGTTGACTCAGGATCCAACTCAAGACCAAGAGCAAGTACTTTTTGAAGGCAAGTTGTGCTTTGACCATATTGATCCTATTTCGAAATCTATTTTGATTTAAACTATTGCATGCTAGTTCAATTAGAAAGATACTTTGTTTAAACATGGGGGTTAGATAACTACCAATTTGTTATATGACACCTTGATTATCTAAGTATGTGCCATGATCCCTTGTCACCCTAGTTGTGGTTTACTAGTTGGACATTATTAAATTGCCAACATGGGTTTAGAACGTTGTAGTATACTGCTTAGACCTGCTACGTGCTCATGACATGATTTTGGATAATCAAATGCTAATATTGACTTAATGATATATTGAACCTGTTTTGGAAAAGTATCATGTGATGTTGATGGCACGTGGTGCATGGTAATCAACTGGGGTTTGATAAACGATTTTCGGCCAGGGGCATGTGGCAAGAGTAATCAGTGGGCAGCTTGTGGCATTGGGAGTGATGATTTGGTTTTTTCGTAGTCTTGCCCTGGTCACTCTAAGGACTTAACCTTGCAAGCCTTTGAACTGGGTCATACTTGCAACCACATGGCTGGAATGGGACGGCCCTAGTTGACTAAGTCGCTAAGGACTCACTTGTGGAGCCTCAGGGTGTCGATTACACCGTTTGTGTGATTGTGCGGGGGCGTATCGTGGCTGTGGCCGTACCCATCTAACGGTGTGTTGGTCCCATACTTCGCCTTGGCTAAGGGAAGGGATGGTGTAGAGCACGCATCTGGAGAGGACCACCTGTGTTGTTTGAGGCTTCCAAAGGCTTTGTTATGATCGCTCATTCGCATACTCTTGTATGGCGATTCACTACCGACGTGGTGAGTGGATTGTATCTTGTGGGTAAAGTGCATAACCTCTGCAGAGTGTAGAATCTATTTGAATAGCCGAGTCCACTGTGATCTTTGGACAATGCTCGGAATTACAAATCAAGGGTTAGACTTTCAAAATAACTTGGATTTGAAAAGTTGGGTTGGTTTAACAAAGAAGATGATGGAAATGTGGTTTAGGATGGGGAAAAATGTTATTTAAACTTCTTGCAAAGTTATTTATGCTTTACTTGTTTTTACCGCTTTCGCATCGACTTATCTTACTTGCCAAATGCTGTTTACATAAATATACCTTGAGCTATTCCTTTGTACCAAGCCATGCATATAGTATATTAGCTTGCATTACTGGCATGACTTGCCGAGTACCAAGTACTCACCCTTGCCTCAACACAATACCAGTTGAAGAGGAGATTACGCCACTTTGGAGGAGGAACTCCAAGAGGACCCGACTACTTAGGGATGCGAGCCCGATCGGTTGCCTGTGGTATCTTTGGATGGCGCCACGAAGTTTATTTGATTTTCCGCTGCTATTGTTTCTCTCTGAATAAGTTTCGCCCTACGAGGCATATATTTGTAACTTGGCCATAAGGTCGAGTAACCAGTTTTATTACTTTAATAAAGTACTTTTATGGTATCGATTGGTATGATTGTGATATTTACCGATGTTAAAGACTGTGTGCACTAGCGCGTTCCTGGACTAGTGCTGAATACACAGAGGGTCCGGATTTGCAAATTCGGGGTCCCGACATGTAACATCCTCAAATTTATAAAGTAATAAAAATCAAATATTAAAAATGTGAAATCTTCTTTGTGTTGCTTTTATGATTTCTTGTGTAATTATTTATCTATTGGTTGAATTAATTGTTGAAATGAATAATGGAATTTAAGAAAGAAAAGAAAAGAAAAGAGAAAATAGTAAAATGGTAAGAAAATAAATTACCATAGTAAAAAGCTTTGATAATCTTGCCAAGCTCTGGAAAATGCTTCTAGCTGGTCAAAAGACCATGTGCATGCAATTGTTAGTCAAGAAAACAATTTAAAATGGTAAATTTTATTTCTGTCCTGAACCATGTCAGATTTTTAGAGAGAGTTGTGGAGCAATCTAGACCTTGGGATTTTTACCATAAGACCTCAGTAATATCACCTTCACCCTCAAAAAGTTTCAAAAATTAATAAGAAATTTTGCTATGAGTTAGCATTTATTTTAGAAAGAATTGAAATTCTGCAGAAATCAATAAAAGATTTATGGAGAATTAAATAATGAGAATTTAATGTTGAAATTTTTATGGTAGGTCCATTGTATAGAGATACACCTTCAGTAAAAATTTCAAAAATAAATATGTTTATTTAGTCCTTTAACCAAGCTGAAAAGCAAATTGGTTTTTCTGTGCAGCTTTCACTGTCAGAATTAATAAAAATAATTGGTAGATTTTTTTAACCTCAAATTTTCACTGGACGTAGATAACTTAACCATCAACTTGGACAAAAAGTTTCGAAAAATCTGGACATGAAATGACCCGGGAATTAATGGGGTTTGTGCGCTGTCCAGAGGAGAAACCTAGAAACTCTCTCTCTCTCTCTCATTCCTTACACGTGGGGGCCACGTTTCCAGTGGCGTGGGCGAAGTCATCGCTGCCGACCGGGACCCAGAACCCTCTGTGTCCACGCGTCAACCCCCTTCTTTCTTTCCTTCCTTCTTGTTCCTCTGCCGGTGGGACCATTTGGTCGGAACCGTCTTCCCCCTTCCCTCATTTCTTTCTTTCCCTCGCTCACTCTGTTGCTCCGGCAGAACTCGAGCACCGCCTTCGCTCTTGTCCCTTCTGCGCCGCAATTTCGCGCGCCTCGAGGCCGCCCTGGCCAGCTGCTGCCACGGGGTCCTTCGCCCATGCCCTAACCGAGCCAGCGGAGAGCTTCCAGAGCCAACCCTAAACCTCCGCCGTCTTCTTCTGTAGATTAGTCTTCGCCCTACCGCCCCTCATATCTATTTAAGGGAACGAATAGCACCGTTACTCCCAGCCAAACCTGGAGCAACCCTTCATTCACCCTCATACGCCCTCAACCCCCTGAACCAAGCCCATCTTCTCCATCTCCGGCGAAACCCGATTTGGGGGAAATACCAAATTCGCACGACTCGGTAAGAAAGCATCCAAATTGATGGACCATTAAGCATCCACGGATACTCACGGACCTTTTGCGCACCTTCTTCCAGCTTAAAGCACTCCGAGTAGACCCTGCACCGTGCAACCTCCGCCGCCTTCGCCACCGCACGGTGAGAACACTGCCCGTTCACTCTTCCTCCGATCTAAGTGCATGAATAGAGTCCTTATGATCTCCTAAAGTTCATATGCATGGCTAGTCATCCCGGATTGAACCGTAGCGCCGCCGAGCCAAACCACGCCGTGAAGCGCCGCCGGTCACCGCCGTGCACTCAAAAGCTCCGAACACCACCCATAACCAAGCACACCCCTAGGTTCGCCATGATCCACTGAAGCTGTAGGAACCCTCCAAACTCGATCGACGCCGCCGGTTGATCGTCGGCGAGGTCGTCGGCCATCGCCTCTGCCCTGGCTCTATGCCATGTGGGCCATGTCTGTCAGCTGCCCGCACACCCGCGCCTCGCTGCCATGTGGTCCCCGCTGTGCAGTCGCACGCAGCTGCGCGTGCACTCGCACGAGCCACTGCCAGCCGGGCCCAGTTGTCAGTCTCAGCGACTCGATTCGAAAGCCAGCCCGCGCAAAACTAAGGAATACGCTTTCCTTTAAAGAAAGCGTCTTTTTCCTTTTCCCTGATTTTAGAAAACCGAATGCATTCAAAAGCATATAACTTTTTATTCATAGCTCCAAATTAGATGAAACAAATTTCTAAATTCATAATAAATCCTCTAGTTTCATAATCTGCAAAAATATTTTGACCTTGTTTAGGAATTTAAATTTGAATTTGAGTTTAAAGCTTGAAATTGGAATATGTGCCATATAGAAATTTTGCAAAATAGGTCCAAATTGAATGAAACCAACTTTGTTGGAATCCTTAGGTCAAGTACTGTCCAAATATGTAATTAGATTTGGATTTGGAACTAGTTTGTGAAAATTTCATATTAGGACTTTATTTAATGTATAAATTTAATATGATTGCAATAACTTGATCAAAAATGATCCAAAATGAATAAAATTTGTTTCTTTGTGCTCATTACACTGATTAGGACCATTTAGTAAGATAAAAGTTAGGATTTACCATGTTCTTTCATTACATATGATTAAGGTTGCTTTATATACTAATTTGTATTAGTACAATTAGTCATACACCCTACAAATGAACTTTGTTAAAAATAAACCTACAATCTTAGCTTCCTGAATTCGTAAATTAGAATGAAATAATACACAAAGAAGATAGCCGTGTTGTATGCCCTAAAACTTTAATTCTTAGGACTATAATTTAACGACTTAGCTAATACATGAAGTGATGAAATGATTGCTATCATTGGTTGATTTGAATTGGTTTTATTTGAATCTTTCAACTGTTATCTTTATTATTTGTGTATTTGCTTCTTCATCGATATTGAAATATTCTTTTTACTATGTTCTTAATCGACATATAGACGCTGAGATTACCGACTACGCTATCGATTTAATACTGCATCCAGTTTACACCGCCGAGGAGTAAGGCAAGCACCCCCTTGATCATTTTGATCCCAGATTTCATAATCAACTAAAATGTGATTAAAAATTTTCCTGCATGCTCATAATTTGGTAAAACTATTATTTTGTTACTTGGTAGTTATAACCCAAATTGATGGATTACCTTAATCATATTGACATACGATCCATGATAACCATAGGACTGGTTAAGTTCTTTTAACTGGGTATAATCGTTTATTAACCTGCAAATGCTTAGCACTGCGTTAGGTCAGAGTTGGAAATGTTTACACCCACACATCATTCTTTATGAATCTTTTTATGGTTTATTTAAGCAGTAAAGGATACTGGTAGTTTGATAAAAATGAAAATAAAACTACTGTTTTGATGTGGGTGATTATTGGCAATAGCCGGTTGTACATGTTTTAACGTGTACGTAGCTAGGGTGGAGTTATCGCCCATGTCACTTTAAGGACCGAACGTAGTGTTGCATGATCCAAGTAAACCGTACATCCACAAGTACTGGACTGGGACAGTCTTAACTTATTAAATTATTTGGGAATTAGCTTTGCACATTGGTAGGCAGTTGTAGCACGGGCATTCCCGAGACAGGTTTGCTCGAGGGAGGTGTCATCACCGAGGTGTTGGCATCTGCCGTTGTAACAGTGTACGCCTGGCTATGAATTGGGGCTGTTGTTGTACCATTTGAGCCGCGGGCTCTTGAATACTATTGCTTCACTGTTTGTTGCTTCCATCATAGTCAGGGGTAACGTCACTGGGCTAGTGCAAAGTTAAGGTTCAAGTAATCGAACAGTTTCGTTATGAACTCCTCGCGGGCATACCAAAGGAAGTGTGTCTTATAGCTTGCAAAAAGGGAGAACATATCTTGTGGGTAAAGCAGTACAAACTCTGCAGAGTCTAAAACTATTCGAATAGCCGTATCCACGGTCATGGATGACTTGGTTAACCAGCACTAGTTAATTGTTTTCTATTTCCAAAAACTTGTTTAAATGCTTTGGAAATGATTCAATTCTGTATAAATGTCATTTACAGTCATTTTGGACTAGTTAAGACCATGGAGGGTCTTGTTCATTATTTTACTCACAAAGGGCCGTGAGTAAAATGTTATTATCCTTTTTTATTACATGTTATTTCAATTACTTATCAAACTGTCTTTAAAGTTTTATTTACGCTTTCCATTGCTATTCAAGTATTACCTCAATCAAAACCTTCGCTTTATGCAAAACAACCGTAGAAACCCACTTTCTATTTCAGCCTCATATATTCCAGGAATTGCATACACTACAAAGTCTTGCGAGTACCAATGTACTCAACTTGCTTCAACAATGTTTTTAGGTGAAGAGCAAGATTACGATAATGACGGAAATGAATATGAGGAACCTGCGAATTTTAGCGACGACTGATCTTTCTAGATTCATCTCAGCAGTTGCCTGTGGAGTTATGGAATAGTTGGCATACAATGAGACATGGTTTTAATTTCCTGCTACTTTTGGTATTGTAATATCACTATAAAACTTGTGATGTAATAAAAATGTGTATCTGTGTGGCTGTAATATTCAAATTGTGTTTGTGCATGCCAGCCACTGATCATGGGAATGGCACAGGACGCACTTAAAGAGCCTCATATTTATGTTATTTACTGACATAAAAATGAGGGTCTCACAGAAATGAACTTTGAAAATGTCAGGACAACACGTCAATGTGCATCTTGAATGAAAATTATTGATTTTTGGCATGAGAAATGGCTACCTATTACTGTTGGCCTTGTGCAATTAAGGTGGGGTTTGAAAGCTGGTCAAAGCGAAAAAAAGCAACTATACGTGACAGCCCGCTTCATTGGTAATTAACTGTTCAGTGCAATCAATCGCTTTCCATTTGTTTTGCCAATTAGCATACTAATTAACTAACCAAATTACGGCTCATACCTTCGTACAATTCTGATCCAACAACGACTGTTCTCATCAAGGAGTGATGACGTATGAGTATCCCTACCAGCCACTGGCGGACGCCGCCACACTGCACAGGTGGAGCGTCTCTGCGAGTCCTGGCATCCGGCCGTCCGCCGTCCGCGTCCTGGTATCTGGGCGTTTGGCGACTAAGTCCTTGTCTCTTCGAGACTTCGAGTCCTCAATCAAATCATGTCCCGGCGTCCGCGTCCTAGACTCTTGGCGACCTGGCGGCAAGCAGATCTCTTTGAGTAATCGCAAGCAGGTCGAGTAATCAAGTCACTGAGTGGGTCAGCTGGCCGGACATTGGTTGGGCCACGGCCCAACCGTGACAACGTGTGGCTCCGCCACTGGTCTGCATGCGTATTTTCAATTCAGCACAACCGTTGACCGTATTTACGAAAAAACCACCTATATTCACTGTATGAATTTGCGAAAATATGTAAACCCAAAATGAAATAGTGAATATGGTGTAAAATCATCATGAAATAGTGAATACGAGTAATTGCAATACCATGCAATGAATACACCCTACTGCCAGAATTCGCTATACGGGGTAGCGAATACAGCCTAGTTTTCTATTTTTTTTTGTTTTTTCTCTAATTTCTCAATCGAAGCCGATTGAAATACAAATAACTTTCATTATGCAACTTCAAATTTAATAAGATAATTTTCTAAATTTGTGTAAAATCATGAAGATTATGAATATGCAAAAGAATTTAAGTTTTTTTAGGTCACCAAAAACCGGACATGGCGTATATGGGTCCCCACATGCATTTTTTTTTTCAATTTGATCAGATATTTATAAGGTATGGGAAACTAGCTGTATATGCGGCCCTGCAGACACATTCTGATGCTGTAGCTAGACCTCCATCCATTCGTGGGGCGTGGCGGCAGCCAGCTCCCATTCATTTTTTATTTGTGATTTTTTGTAACATCCTCAAAATTTATAAAAGTATAAAATCAAATATTAAAAATGTGCATTTAGTGAATTGTTGATTGATTGAAAATGATTATTGGAATTTAGAAAAGAAAGAAAAGGAGAAATTGTAAAATGGTAAAATGGTAAAAGATTAAAATTACCAAAGTAAATTTTGGATAACCTTAGAATACCCTAGAAGTCACCCTCGGCTAGTCAAAAGTGGATGTGAACTCATTTACAAAAGGACATGATTAGTTAAAATGTGAAACCCTATCTTTGACTAACCTTTGTCAGAATTTTGTAGAAATTCCTAGACCTTTCCAGCTCTTAAGATTTTTACCATGAGCTCCCAGTAACCTTATCATTGTCCACAAAAATTTACAAAAATAAATAACTAGTTTTATTATTTAATCTTTTCAATCCTGGAATTCTGCAAAACATAGTAAAAGCATTCTTAGAAAATAAATACTATGAATTTGGATTTGAAAATTTTATAGTATATCCCTGACTTGATTAGAAACCTTGTGTAAAAATATAAAAAAATTATTAAGTTCATTTAAGCTCTCAAATAAATTATTTTTCGAATTCAATTTTCTGTACAGTCTTGATTGTCAGAATTTAATAAAAATATATACAACGAATTTTAATCCCAAATTTCTACAGTTGGTAGATAACTTAACGTGGTAACTTAGTAAAAAGTTTCAAAAATTAGATCGATGCTTTGGGCACTAAATTTATTGCGACTTCTCTGTGCTGTCCCATACTGTCTTAGAGGGGAAAACGAAGTTTTCTTCACCACAACTTGCTGGTGGGCCCAGCCAATTAATTAACCTTGCCGACCATAGGAAAGGAATTCCATTTGCTGCTTGCAAGGAGGGCCCTTCTTCCTCTATGGTCCCACATGTTAGTCACTACCTCTTCTTCTCCATTCTTCTTCTCTTCTCTCGGCAAAGCAGAGGATCAGGCCACTAGATTTCTTTGCTGCCATTCACATCTAGTCAAGAGACAAATGTAAACCAATGCAAGTAAGTGCCATTAATGAGCTGCGTCACCTTGCCTGTGACTGTTTGAACCAAGCCACTGGACTCCTCTCGGTTCTCTCTGAGCACAATCGAGAAAATCAAGTTTGGCCGCCATTCAGACCCCGTTCAAACCTCTGTTCTCTGCTTCCTTGCACCCAGCCGTAAAAATCTCCTCGCACCGCCTCATTCCTTGTCGCTTCCAGCCGCAATTCGCGCGCCTCAGGAGCCTCGGCCACACCCTTGACAACTCCTGCCGATGCCCATACTCCACGCCGCAGCTTGCAACCAGAGTGGCGCCGCAAATCAGATGAGTCTACACCCTGTGCCGACCGCCTCTTAACGCCTATATAAGTTGCTCCACACTTCAATTAAGGTACCTCTTGCCATTTCACTGCCATTGATCACCACTAGCAACCCACAGCTCACGTCGTTGTCTCCATGCCTTGCATCAAGGAGCGATCGAGGAGGATCACTGCAGTCTTGGCCAATCCGACTGATACCATCCGGCCTTGGTTTCCTCTCGCTCCGGCCAAGCGCACAAGAGCTGCCGCCGTAGGCCCCTACACGACCCTGCTCTCCTCTGTTCAGCCTTCTCTTTGTTTTGGTTCTATTTCCTAGGTGATCAATGGGATCAAATGCAAACCAATCTCAGTTGGTCTCCTTTGACTAATGGCTGGTGGGACCAAGTCGATTAGTATTCAGTTAAGTTGGTCCAAAGCAAGTGAAGGGTAAGTGCTTACAAGTCATGAATGTGTTTAGTGCAATTAACACACTTAGTTTAGTTACCACCTCCAGTCTTAAGCATCTCGATTAGTTGTTCCTCCTTGAATCAGTTAAGCAAACTAGCAAGTCTTGTAAACTTTTAATTGACATATTGGAGTCCAGCTAACTCGATTAATGTTCACTTTGAGTAACAGCACCTTGGTTCAGGTCAAACCATAGCTCAAATGATCTCTACTCTAATTATGCAAACGTGTATATACCCTCTCATAAGGTGTTGCAAATTAGGCTAAATGTTAAACCTAAGGATAGGAAAGCTAGTCTAATGAATTCATCTGACGTAAGATGATTCTTCGATTATAATAAAATAACATGAACCAGTAGGATACTTGATTGGCTAAATCTTGGAAGCTTTACAGTTTAGTTGTATAATAGGATCTTAATGTAAATCAACTGCTCGGCCATATAGGGCATAACTAATTTAGTAACCTCTAGTTCAATGTCAATACCTTAAGTTAATTAAATTATGATTAGTTCAATATTTATCTCTATTTACTCTCTACACATATTTAACCCTCGCATAAAATCTCACAACTAAGTCAGCATTACAAAAATATCCTTGCCCCAGTTCAATAATACCCTTGTTAGTTATGTAAAAATATGTTATGTTTGTGCAGATTTGAGCTAAATCTATGTTAGGCCTTGGTGATCATTTATACAGAAAACATCTCGGATAAAAGCCAAATATTGTTGAATCAACCCTAAAACATTCTTAAAGACATCCCCAGCCAATGTCGGAAAAATGAGTAAAAGAACATGTATAGTATAGTTGCAAACATAAAATGAAACTTGATAGCGTTACTTTTGTGATCATTTAAGCCTGTTCGGTAGCCCGTAAAACATCTCGTCTAAATACAAAATTTTGTGAAGAATAGCCTAGAAATGGTCTTTAGGATATGATCTGCAGTAATATAGAAAAAATATTCTTATTTCATCTTGCTTAGGATCTAAATCCTAATAGAGCGAAACCCATTAGTAGTAAAGTTGCAAGAAATGTATGTTATGAATAGTAAAGTTTAAGACACTTGTAACCAATGTATACTTCTATTAATCCAAACAATTTTTGCTTCTTGAATTCGAAATTTAATATATTTAACTTTACAATCTTAGCTTCTTGAATTCGTAAAATAAAAATAGAATGAATCATAAGGAATAGGTGTCGTATGCGATCAACCCTTAAACTGTTGATCAATAATAAAGATTATGACGTAGAAGTGACACACTTACTCATACGTTCACAAAACCCTAATCCACACATGCTTGTTTTATGTAATGATTTATATTTGATTTTGCCATCTGCTTTCCTTTTGCCCTTATTGAAAATGTTATTTGCTATCTTTTCCGTTATACGACGTGTAGAATCCAACATCTCAGACTTCGTCGTCGTCGACTCCAAAGAGTACATTTGCAACTTCATCGCTAAAGACAACAAGTAGCAAGGCAAGCACCCCTTGATCATATTGATCCTAATTTTTCATAATTAACTAAAATGTTAATTAAAACTTGCCAGCATATGCTATGTTCCATAAAAATTGTTATTGGGTACTGGTAAATATACCTTATCATTGATAAATTTCCCTCAATTGGCATTGATATGTGAACCTTGATAGCCCTAGTTCGTGGATAAACACGTGATGTCAAAATGGGTATATTCGATTATTACTTGCATATGCTTAGCCCTGCTTTAGATTGGGATACGAACAGATGGTTTACTGTTCGTAATGAACTTAAATATTTGACATATTGGAACAAAGTATTGGACATGATGAACAATAATCTTGAACCTGATGGAATATTGTAGTTTCAATGTTTTATCCTTTCTGGAAATAAAACTATGATTTCGACGTGGGTGATTATTGGCAATAGCTGGAAGTGCAATTAATAATGCACGTAGATAGGGGGAGTATCGCCCATGTCACTTCAAGGACCGAACGTAGTGTCCTGTGATCCAAGTATAACTGTGCATCCACAAGTACTGGACTGGGACAGTCTTAACTTATTAAATTATTTGGGAATTAGCTTTGCACATTGGTAGGCAGTTGTAGCACAGGCATTCCGGATATAGGTTTGCTCGAGGGAGGTGTCATCACTGAGGTGTTGGCATCTGTCGTTGTAACGGTGTACGCCTAGCTATGATTTGGGGCTGTTATTATTCCTGGTGGGTCACTGGCTCTGGAATAATTTTTACCTTTTTGGCTTCCATCATAGTCAGGGTGAGCCGACATCGGGCTAGTGCAAAGTTAAGGTCCAAGTAATCGAACAGTTTCGTAATGAACTCTCTGGCGGCACACCAAAGGAAGTGTGTCAAATGCGCTTGCCACAAAGGGAGAACATATCTTGTGAATAAAGCTGTACAAACTCTGCAGAGTCTAAAACTATTCGAATAGCCGTATCCACGGTCATGGATGACTTGGTGAATCCACACTAGTTAGTTGTTTTATAAAATGATTTGGTGAGCTTACCCTTACAGATGATTCAAACTTGACATTACGTTGGCAAGGTTGAATTCAGCTGTTGTGCCTTGTGCTTGGCAAAATTAAATTGATTACAGTTATAATGGGAATGGACGTTTTATCACTCACGAAGGGATGTGGGTATTTTGGTTACATCTTATTCACGAAGGGCTGTGAGTTATCTATTTCTTCTTATTACTTTTATGTACATACTTGTTACTTTACTTATTTATGTACTTTTAAAATTTTCGCTTTCAATCTATTATTCATTATTTACAATTCAAATTTCGCTTTATGCAAAACAACCGTAGAAACCCACTTTCTATTCAGCCTGCATATATTTCAAGTTTTGCAAACACTACAAGTCTTGCTGAGTATGCAATGTACTCACCCTTGTTATTGTTGTTGTTTTTAGACAGGAAACCTCGACAAGTACTCCGACGCAGGAAAACGGGATTATTAACGACGGTTATTTCTAAGGCTTTACCTTGTCCGTTGCCTGTGGATTATGTGGCAAACTACAAGACAGTTGTTTATTTTGCTATATTTAGTTGACCTCATCGGTCATATTGTATCAAAACTTCCGCTGTAATAAAATATGAAACTTTTGCATGGTTGTGATTTCAAATTGTGTTTGTGCGTGCTAGCTACTTGTGACACCACGGAGTGTCGTAACCTTATAAAATGTGAATGTTGAGGTCAAAACCATTATGAAGTGTGAAATTAAGGTTAAAACCATATGGTATGAGGTTTATTTACGTTTCCAGGCCGTTTCCGGGGATTTGGGCCTTTCCGGGAGAGTTTGGGCCTAAGAGAGGGGGTCGTGGGCTTTGGTGGGATGGAGTTTGAGTCCAATTGGGGGGAGGAGTCCTGGTTGGAGGCCTCCACCAACCCCTTATTGCGCCCCCACACTATCCCTTGCGCCCCCACACACCCCCTTGCGCCCTCTCCCCTAGCCCTAGCCGCCCCTTGCTCCCCCCTTGTGGCCGTGCGCACCCTCCCCTTGCCCCCTTTGCTCCCCACCTCTCCACCACCTCTCCTCCACCCCCTTGCTGCCCTAGGGTAGCCTCCCCACCCCTGCACCTCGAAGATCCATCCGTTGGAGCGAGGAGCGAGGAGCGATCCGGGAGGAGATCTATTGGGTTTTCGTGCGTCGGGCGAAGGTATGGACATGGGACTCCTTGGGGTTAGGCTAGGTACTGTTATAAGGATCATTATCATGTTTTTAGATCAATTGGGGGTGCTGGAGTTGAGTAGATTAGATGAAAACTAGAAGTTGTCACGTTCTCTGTTTTGGACAGCATGAGCAGTCGACCTAGGGTTTAGTTTTTCGCCAATTTAGAGTCCGAATTTGGTCATCCGCCTGTTGAAGAAGTTGTAGGTAATTTCAATATCTTTCAATGGGTATAAAGAACGTACAATTCCGATCAGCCGTTTGAAAGTTATGGCTGTTTTACCGAGCGTGTTAAAATCTGTGACGTGATTGGAACAGATCACGGTATTTTATAGATTAAACCACTTTAGAGTCCAAATCAGTCTTTCCTTATACTTAGGAAAAGTTGGGAAATTTCCTAAGCTACGCGAGGATGTACTCGTTTTATTGTTCGGAGTCCCAGAACCCAAGTTATGCCTTTTGGAAGGCTGCTGTCCCGACGGGACAGAACCTTTGTTTTTGGGTGTTGCGAGTAGTTGGCAATGTCGGGGTAGATGAGGGTTTGCGTACTATTTTGTGGACATTATTGTGAGTGTGTGGTACCTTTGTGCAGGTGGTGTGACCCCGGGAGTGCCTTCTACTTCCCGCCAATCCGTTGCCCGTGGTTGAGGCAAGTGTATTGTAATGGATAGCGGTTTGTAGGTTGCTAGTTGAGACTAGATGAAATTGATTATATGATATGATCACTTGCCATGCTTTAATGATTGCCAATGATATGATGAGTATGCTTACTATGTTATGATGCCATGTGTTAATGTACAAGTTAATTATGATGTTGGCATATTTGCATACATGGCATGTTACATGGCCCGGGCGGTGAGAAAGTCATAACTAGTCCGGGGAAGGTCGGTGAGAAAGTTATGACTATTCCGGAGAGCCAATGAGTAAGTCCTACATCGTGATTCCATTCACCGCGGTGAACGGAAGCGAGGAGTAGGCACCCTCCATCTTCGGGATGGAAGGGGGGAGAGGGTGCACACTGACGGGTGTGTACTCAACCATACCGGTATGAGTTTCCAACGAGACATGAGCATAGCATTGCATTGCATACATAATGATGATGATAATGATATGTGATCATGAATGAGATGCTTTACGTGATGTGAGATATTATTGCCATGTAATTGTTCTTGTGGTACCATTGCAATATGCTTGCTGAGTTTTGAACTCACGCTTGTGTTTTCTTGTTGTTTTAGGTACCATGAGACCGGCATGCGGGGAAGGGAAATAGTCACACTTCCGCACGTAGCATCACTCATATGATTCCACAAGTCATACAATTAGTTTTTGATAATAAATTGCGTGTGATGATTATTGCTTTAAAGGTTTAGCTTTGCTATATAAGAGTCTTATTGTTCGTTTGACTCTTTGAGACATTAAATGTTTGAAACTAGACTTATATTGTTGTTAAGTCGTTAATTATTGCTGTTTTAGTTGTCTTTCATATTGCCTTATATTGCTATGCTGTTGTTGCTCCTTCAAATCATGTTAAAACAATGGAGATACTGCCGAAATCTCGGGTTTTAGCATTTACTCTTTTGCTGTAATTTACCTTAATTCATGGTATTTAGATGTTGTTTAGCTTATGTTTGGTAGCATTCAGGCATATTAGATGCCGGGGTGTTACACTACTGATCATGGGACTAGCACAGTATGCGCATTAGAATCTTTCTTTTATGTTACACTGTAGCATAAAAGGGGGGTCTCACATTTCTGATTGTGAACCGAAACCGATTCAATTTCGTTAAACTTTCTAGATTTCTGTAAAACCATGTAGATTATTAATATGCAAAAATATTTTAGTTGTGGTTGTTGTGCAGCAAACGATGTCCAAGTTACCCTAAATTCAGATTTTTCATAAATTTAGGCTTGCCTGTGGAACATACTGCAAAACACAAAATTTCGTATTGAATAGTACCTGAAAAATTTTGGAATGCTATACAATTTGTAGCCTGTATTTACAAATATAAACAACATATTTACATATGTATAGATACCTCTGTCATACCCGAAACATGAAATTTCGTTTACCTTTTCCCGAAATTTCAAATTTCGTTTTCAGAGTATTTGAAACCTCAAATTTCGGGTAAGCTGTACACGAAATACCTCAAATTATTGTGCAGCAAACGATGTCGAAGTTCCGATTTTCCTCCGTACCCGGTTTACTTTTTGGCATATCAGCTAACATACAAAAGAACGTAAGGTTGAATGACTATTGTTGGTGAATATGGTAGTCCATACACGAAATAACAAATCTGCTCCATTCAACCCAAAAAATAACTTCAAATAACTTGGTCAACATAACGTAAGGCTTCATTATAGTACAAACTGCATTATAATACAAACTGCATTATAGTACAACACATAACACATAACAGCATTAGAATTTACCCGAATCATCATTATCAATATCAACACCCTCATCTTTGAGAAACTGCTAACGGTCACGCTTGGCCTCGTCATCGCTCTGGTAGTGTAACACCCCGGCATCTAGTATGCCAGAATGCTACCAAACATAGACTAAACAACATCTAAATACCACAACTAACAATAAATTACAGCAAAGGCTCCTATGCTAAAAACCAAAATTTCGGCAGCATCTCCTTTGTTTTATCATGATTTGAACAATAGCAATATCATAGCAAAATATTTCATAACATAAGACATCTAAAGCAGCAATATATAATGGATAAAACATCATCATAAGCAATTAAACCAAAACCAACCACACAAACATCTATAGCTAAGCAGAGAGGATCAACAACACATTAAAATTATTCCATACACCTAGTTCAGGGCACTATTAATATGATCATGACTCAAGGTTGGTAAATGTGACTGGAACTACGTGAAGATGTGTAGCTAATGCCCTTTCCCACATGCCGGTGTCATGGTACCTAAAAAAAACATAAACACGAGCGTGAGTTCATCACTCAGCAAGTATATTGCAATGATACAAACAAAAACAATTACATGGCTACAACAACTCACATCATGTATATCATCTCATTCATTTTCACAAATCATTATCATCATCATTATGTATGCAATGCGATGCGATGCGATGCTCATATCTCCTTGGAAAATCATACCGGTATGGTTGAGTACACACCCGTCGGTGAGCACCCTCTCCCCCCTTCCATCCCGAAGATGGAGGGTGCCTACTCCTCACTTCCCCACACCGCGGTGGATGGAATCACGATGTAGGACTTACTCATTGGCTCTTCGGAATAGTCATAACTTTCTCACCGACCTTTCCCGGACTAGTTATGACTTTCTCACCGCCCGGGCCATGTATCATGTCATGTATGCAATCATGCCAACATCATAAATCACTTGTACTTTAACACATGGCATCATAACATAGTAAACATATTCCTCATATCATTGGCAATCATTAAAGTATAGCATGTGAACATAACATGTATTAAGTTTCAATCACAACCGATCTAGCAAACAATAACCTGCTACCCATTCCAATACACTTGCCTCAACCACGGGCGACGGATTGGCGAGATGTAGAAGGCACTCCCGGGGTCACACCACTTTCACATAGGTACCACACACTCACAATCATGTCCACAAAACAGTACGCAAACCCTCATCTACCCCGACATTGCCAACTACTCGCAAAACCCAAAAACAGAGGTTCTGTCCCGTCGGGACAGCAGCCTTCCAAAAGGCATAACTTGGGTTCTGGGACCCCGAATCAATTAAACGAGTACATCCTCGCATAGCTTAGAAAATTTCCTAACTTTTACTAAGTATATGGAAAGATTGATTCGGAATCTAAAGTGGTTTAATCTACAGAATACCGTGATCTGTTCCAATCACGTCACAGATTTTAACACGCTCGGTAAAACAGCCATAACTTTCAAACAGCTGATCGGAATTGGACGTTCTTTATACCCACGAAAAGATATTAAAATTATCTACAACTTATTCAAAAGCCGTACAATCAAATTCCTACTCTAAATTGACAAAAACCCAAACCCTAGGTCGACTGCTCATGCTGCCCGAAACAGAGAACGTGGCAACTTCTAGATTTCTTCTAATCCACTCAATTCCAGCACCACCAATTGATATAAAAACATGATAATGACCCTAAGAACAGTACCTAGACCAACCCAAAGGATTCCCATGGCCATACCTTCACCCGACGCACGAAAACCCAATGGATCTCCTCCCGGTTCGCGCGATCTCCTTCCTCGCTCCAATCTCGCCGGATCTCCTCGTCGCGGAGCGCTCCAACGGATGGATCTTCGAGGTGTTGAGGTGGGGATCTCCCCTAGGGGAAGCAAGGGAGGTGGAGAGGTGGTGGAGGGGTGGTGGAGCAATGGGGAGCAATGGGGGAGGGGAGGCGCAAGCAAGGGAGAGGGGAAAGGTGGGGTGGCGGCTAGGGCATGGAGGTGGGGGCGCATCCTGCAGGTTGGGGCGCACTAAGGGTTGGGGGAGGCCCCCAACCAGGTCTCCTACCCCTAATAGGACTCAAACTCCATCCCACCAAAGCCCACGACCCCTTCCCTTAGGCCCAAACTCCCCCGGAAAGGCCCAAACTCTCGGAATCGGCCCGAAAACGCAAATAAACCTCATACCATATGGTTTTTAACCTTAATTTCACATTTCATAAAGTTTTTGACCTCTTCATTCACACTTTATATGGTTACGACATTCCGTAGTGTCACATTCTCCCCTCCTTCAACAAGATTCGACCTCGAATCCAAGACATGCCACTACGCCAAACCAACAACACACGGAGATCTAATCTTCGCGGTTCAAACCTGAAGAAAAAATCTTTGGCCAAAACTCGCCTCCACGAGACTTCAACTCCCAGGTCGCTTCTCTAAATAAAACCACTGGAATTTACACTGATCGAGACTCGGTGACAAGATGCTTAGGCTCGAAGACCCACAGCTCTAACGATAACCCACGATCAACCTCTTGCAAGAACTTTACTCAACACTGAAACACAAAGCACTCACACATAGTCTCAGCACGACCCAAGCGATAGGATAAATCCTCAAACAGACCACAAAAGAAACGGTCTCATACTCCCCATTTCATACATTCCTTGGCACTAGAGTGCCCGATCCCTTTGACCAACGCTACTCTCCAGAAGAAACACGGTACCAACCTCTAACTCCGACTCTTGATCCTCCTTCAGCTCTCGCGAGCAAAAGTGTTTTCACACCTCGATCTCCCTACTGTGGTTCGTCATAAGCAAGACGATGTGAACCAAGCGGGACACATCACTCCAAAACTACCAACTGTTGGAACAAACGAGGTTAAAACCTTGCAAAAGATTGATCTTTTACAACTAGGCCAACACCCACCGTTACCACTGAAGGAAAAACCTACTTTATAACCAGGGTCCTTAAAACCCGCAAAAACACTGTCAACCGAGCAATCCACATCGGTCGACACAACTCGCTCAGAGATCGGCGACAAAAGATCCAATACACTTCGAAAGGATAAAGCAATTACTTGCAACCACCAAGTGGTCCACTAATAGTTTAATCAACCCTACCGTGGAACACATCAACGACCCGATTCTCCAAGAAGGTTTGCATTGGGTGAACTCAACCATAAACCATGAACCCCAAATTGATCCACACACAACAACTCGAACCCCAAAAGCGCTAAAAGCCACTTCGGAAAGAATTTGGCAACAACCAAGGAGTACTCATTTTAATTTCCTACGTCAAGACGCGAAGGAAACACAAATGTCCTACACCACAACCAACATACCAGAAATTCTTCATTGTTTTCTTTTCATACCAGACAGAAATAGAAATCTCGATTTATGACATGCATGCACACTTTTCAAGAGCACTCCGGATTAGTCATATATCCATGTATGACTTTCTCACCGACCTGGCTCACCGACTTTTTCATCATTAAACATCTATAAACAATGCCATGCTTCCTTTTCACCATTCATTCTTCATGTAACAACAATACCGAATAGTCATCCACCAAAAGACTTCTTCCTCGTATCACATGATTGAAACACAATTAACATCGATGGCTGCGAAATTCATATAAACTATGACGGCAACACCATTAATAGGAACACCACATCGTATAGGAAGCCACGTCAATTTGAAAACAAAACTTGCAAAACATCGCATTTTAACCAAAATCAACATTTTGGAAAAGAACATCGACTCCAAAGTCAAACATTTATACACACAACCGCCACATATTTTTCTCAAAAGAAAGGGAAACTCATATCCCAAAAGAGAACACTTTGCTAACAACATCACCGATGAAACATCCATAAAAACCACCTTTTGGAGCACTTGCAAACACCACACACATTATGCAAATAAATCCAACTCTAGTCAAAAAGAGTTACAAATTAAATCTCAAGAGTTTCCAACACAACCCACTATGTCCATCTGCTTCCGTTAAAACTTATTCCAAAGATAATTCAAGGTGATCGTGAAGGAGCGCGATTGTCAAGGCCCCAAGTTCAAAAATTCTGGGACATCCGGAGTATCCGGATCAACATCCGGAATGTCCGGACTCAACCCGGAATGTCCGGATATGTTGTCCGGAGTATCCGGATTGTCCTGAACGAGCGCCTCAACCCGGAGTGTCCGGATGTGATGCCTTAGAGCGTCAGAGCGATTCTAGGGTTCCTTTTCCTGGTTTTGTTTCGGGAGAGGAATGAAGGATTTGTTGGGAGATGAAATAATTGAAGTTTATCCGGCGTATTAATATTAAATTTGGAGTTGTCGGGCTAGAAACAGTGGGCCGAGGAAAACCTGGGCCTGGGCTGCGAATCCCCTCCCCACCTCTCTCTCTTTTCCCCAAGTGGGCCGGCCCACCATATAAAAGGGGTGTCACCCCCCCAAAAGCCCTAGGGCGCCCCCCCTTCCTCCCCTAGCAGACACACCACCCCTCCTCTTCCTCCCCTTGCGTGGTGGCTCAAGATCCACCGCGAAACGCGAAGGAGCAAGCGAGAAGAGGATCCGTGGAGGCGTGGAGGACGAGCAGATTTCCGTTTCGGGAATCGTCGCGCGTTTTTCGTGGGTTCTCAAGGGAGAACTCAAGGTAAAATTCCCAATCTTTTACCCCTGTTCTACCTAGGGATTAGGAGTGTATTAGATCTGGTGGTGAGTGATTTAGATGGATCTTGATGGGGGAGAAGGGTAGATGTTCACGTGGTGCTGTTTTTGGAAGGGGAGATTGTGCAGCGCGGATTGTTTTGCGTTTTACGTGGCATAGACAATTTTTCCTGCGAAAACCTATAACTAGAAAGTTGTATATAACGTCGAGATCTAGCTTCTATAATTTTTTCAGAATTTTTGGGGCATGGGGCTGAGAGTTATCGCTGTTGTAAGATGACGGACAGAATCTGGAAACAGATTTTGTCCACTGTGTTGGACGTTTGTTTAGGCATATTTAACAGTGGAATTGAAATTTGTGATCTTCATGAAAGTTGTAGATCTCGTCAATATCTAGCTACTGTAATTTTTTTTGTATTTTTATGATCTGTATAAAAAACGATACGAAATTGTGAAGAGAGGGTGATGCTGTTTGACCCGGACAGATTGGGGTTTTTGGCGCTTAAGAAGAGAACGGGGATTAGGAAGCGTGTGTTCGAGTTGTGTGATCATTTGTGATGTCGCTATGTACTGAAATAATACTTGTACAGGTGGTGCCCCTTCTGGACGCAACTAGGTTCGTCATCCACGTTGGTAAAGGCAAGTGGAAGTAGCGGTCTTGCTAAACTATAACTCGCTATTTGTTTCGTCTTCAATATAAACCTTAATTGCAGCACACCTACATGGTTTAACTACTTGTTTATGATATTACAATATCCTATCCTGCATTGTGATGTGGTTGTTTGTCTTTTGAATCATGAGTAAGAATGAAGAAAGATGTTGTTTGCAAGATGAATTGTGGAGATATTCTATCTCAATGATGTTCGCATTCTATCCATGTTATTTGATGGTATGCAAGCATGTGAATTCAGAGTGGGAAGTTATGAATGTATTTATGCATGAAGCATTAACTGCATAATCATGCATTGGAAGTTTGTCGACGCCAACAGGCGCGATCAGCAGATACAACACCGTGTGTTCCTGAGAAAGGGCACGGTGAGGAGGATCATGGCATAAGCATGTGCACAATCATATGCATTTTACTGAGGTTGTGTGGACTCTATAATGTGGTATTAGACATGAGGAATTTGGTATGCTAGTTTTACTGTGGCTGTGTTATTCGTTAGAAGTTGTTAAAACCGCTTTGAGATTACCCAATCTCACCCCTTGTTATTTTGTTGTTTTCAGGTAGTTCTCGCGAGTCGTAAGCTTGAAGGGTGGGCTTAGTAGCACAATCAACCCTCCGGGGTCATCACGAATCACATCGACTAGTGCATTTAATAATTCATTAGCTTGCTAAAATTTTATTAATCATAGACCTGTTGATGTCCTCTTTGGAGCTGTTTTACGTTTATGTTTGTTTTCTGGTTGATTTAGACTTGTTATCTCTAGTATTGATGCTTTTATGTTATTCCTGTTTATAATGGTTATTATGAATCTTGTTGTCGCTTCCGTTTTGACCTAATTTTAGGAGAGATGCTGTTGAAATTTTCTTGTACGACAGTTTAGATTTGTAGGGTGTTACAGTGGACCAGATGTCCGGAGTGTCCGGGTTAGTGCCACCGAGGACCCCAACCCGGAGTCTCCGGGTTAGCGTCCGGAGAGTCCGGTAATTGCGGGGGTTTTTGTATAAAAGTCCCATTTCGTGGGTTCACTCCCTTCTCTTCTTCTTCACTTGTCCTCCACCCATCCCGTGCATCTCCTTTACCCCAACCCCGTCTTCGGTGAGCTCTCCACTCTGGCGACCTCCCGTGGCTCCTCCCCGGCGGCTCCTCCATCCCGTGGAACTCCTCCTCTAGCCGGTGTCCTCCTTCCTCTACCCGGCATTGTTCTCCTCCATCATCCTTAGAGGTAGGTCTTTCTCTTGGGGGTTGATTCGTGGGTTTCTTGGGTTCTAAGGCCATCCATGGTGGGTTTGGGACATAGATTTGGGTTTGAGAGTTTGGGGAAGAACTTTGGAGTCCTAGGGTTTTGGGAAGTGGTGGTTCTTGGGTTGGTTTTGGGGTTGGATTTTGGGAATGTAGGTTGTCTAGGTTAGAGATCGGGTGGTAGCAAAGCCATTGCTTGGCTTGGAGCTAGTCTTGGTTGGGCTAGTAGAATGTTGTCGTTTCTTGGCGGTTCGAGCTAGCTCGGGGTTTCTCCCGGCTTGCAAGTTGTAGGAAAGTCGTGGATCGGGTCGATGTGAAGACGTAGAAAGTGGTAGGACTCCCGTCCTCACGTCGTGTGGGCCGAATGCTCTAGGTCCGGAGTATCCGGACGGGCAACCCGGAGTGTCCGGACTATCCGGACTGTCCGGATATAAAACCCGGACTGTCCGGGTTCACCTGATCTGTCCGGGTTGAGTCGTGTTGTCCGGTGGGGTCGTTTCGTCGGGGGTTTTCTATTGTATTTCATTCATATGCATTGCGTGCATCTTAATTATGCATTGTACTCGTGTAGAGAGCGATCCCGTGGGACTTGACGCCGCGGTGACCGAGGGTGTTACCGGAGAGCTGGCTACCGCCGATCCGCAAGCAGAAAATCAAGGCAAGCACCTAAGCATCTTGAACCTTATGCGTAATCTATTTTTGTGAATTAACTGCTTATTGGACGTTAAGTATTGCATCAGGAGTTGCAATGTGGAATAGGCTAGATCCTAATTGCTGCATGTACCCTTTTCATTGTACTTGTAAACACCTCTTTTGGAGCTAGATTATGGGTACTAATTGTGTCGTGCTTAGTATGCTTAGGAGTCGGGTTTGGGCCAAGTAGTGGATGGTTCCACTGCTTGAGGTTTTACACATTAAAGTCTATGGAACTGTTTGTTTATGGTTATGTTGTGGAAAAAGGGTATAATTGGAGACCGGGCGGGAGAATTGGGGCATTTGGGTAAGGAGACCCAAATGTGGTAGTCCTGCCTGAGTCAGCTAAGGACCGATCCGATGTGGCACCATGGCTGGGCACCACCTGGTTGGTCACATGCCTGATTATGGTAGGGTAAGCCCTGTTTTATCGCATGCTTACTCGAAGGACTACGACCTCATGCGGTTGGGCGTGATGATGAGGGCGAGGCCTAGGCCGGCTCTCGGGTGGCCAAGCCGGGCTTGGGCTACTCGAGAGGGTGCTTGTGATGCCCTAGAACTTTAGAGCGATCCTAGGGTTTTTCTTTCTCTGTTGTTTCGGAAAGAATGAGGGAAATTGTTGGGGAATGAAATAATTGAAGTTTATCCGGTGTATTAATATTAAATTTGGAGTTGTCGGGCTAGAAACAGTGGGCCGAGGAAAACTTGGGCCTGGGCTGGGAATTCTTCTCCCACCTCCCCCTCCCCACGCCCTAACTGGGCCGGCCCACCTCCCCCACCCCAAGCCCTAGGGCACCTCCCCCTCTCCCCCTAGCAGCCCCCACTCCACCTCTTCCTCCTCTTGCGTGGTGGCTCAAGATCCACCGCGAAACGCGAAGGAGAAAACGAGAAGAGGATCCGTGGAGGCGAGGAGGACGAACAGATTTCCGTTACGGAGATCGTTGCGCGTTCTTCGTGGGTTCGCAAGGGGGAACTCTAGGTAAAATTCCCAATCTTTTACCCCTGTTCTACCTAGGGATTAGGAGTGTATTAGATCTGGTGGTGAGTGGTTTGGTTGGATCTTGATGGGGGGGAAGGGTAGATGTTCACGTGGTGCTGTTTTTGGAAGGGAAGATTGTGCAGCGCGGATTGTTTCGCGGTTTAAGTGGCATAGATGATTTTTCCTGAAAAAACCTATAACTAGAAAGTTGTAGATAACGTCGAGATATACCTTCTGTAATTTTTTCAGAATTTTTGGGCCGTCGGAATGAGATTTATCTCTGTTGGAAGATGACGAACAGAATCTGGAAACAAATTTCGTCCACTGTGTTGGGCGGTTATTTAGGCATATTTAACAGTGGAATTGAAATTTTTGATCTTCATGAAAGTTGTAGATCTCGTCAATATCTAGCTACTGTATTTTTTCTGTATTTTTATGAACAGTAGAAAAAAAGATACGAAATTGGGAAGACAGGTTGCTGCTGTTCGATCCGGACAGATCGGGGTTTTCGGTGTTTAAAAGGGGAACGGGTTGTAGGAAACGCGTGTTTGAATTGTGTGATCAATTGTGGTGTTATTATATACTGAAAGTATGCTTGTTCAGGTGGTGCCCCTTCTGGACGCAACTAGATTCGTCATACACGTCGGTAAAGGCAAGTGGAAGTAGCGGTCTTGCTAAACTATAACCCGCTATTTGTTTCGTCTTCAATATAAACCTTAATTTGCAGCACACCTACATGGTTTAACTACTTGTTTATGAGATTACAATATCCTATCCTGCATTGTGATGTGGTTGTTTGGCTTTTGAATCATGAGTAAGAATGAAGAAAGATGTTGTTTGCAAGATGAATTGTGGAGATATTCTATCTCAATGATGTTCGCATTCTATCCATGTTATTTGATGGTATGCAAGCATGTGAATTCAGAGTGGGAAGTTATGAATGTATTTATGCATGAAGCATTAACTGCATAACCATGCATTGGAAGTTTGTCGACGCCAGCGTGCGCGACCGTACCGGTACAACACCGTGTGTTCCTGAGAAAGGGCACGGTGAGGAGGATCATGGCATAAGCATGTGCACAATCATATGCATTTTACTGAGGTTGTGTGGACTCTATAATGTGGTATTGGACATGAGGAATTTGGTATGCTAGTTTTACTGTGGCTGTGTTATTCGTTAGAAGTTGTTCCGCTTCGAGATTACCCAATCTCACCCCTTGTTATTTTGTTGTTTTCAGGTAGTTCTCGCGAGTCATAAGCTTGAAGGGTGGGCTTAGTAGCACAATCAACCCTCTGGGGTCATCACGAATCACATGGACTAGTGCATTTAATAATTCATTAGCTTGCTGAAATTTTATTAATCATGGACTTGTTGATGTCCTCTTTGGAGCTGTTTTACGTTTATGTTTGTTTTCTGGTTGATTTAGACTTGTTATCTCTAGTATTGATGCTTTTATGTTATTCCTGTTTATAATGGTTATTATGAATCTTGTTGTCGCTTCCGTTTTGTCCTAATTTTAGGAGAGATGTCATCGAAATTTTCTTGTACGACGCTTTAGATTTGTAGGGTGTTACAGTTGGTATCAGAGCCAGGTTGTAGGTCCTTGGAATGTCTATTTTTAGTGTCATACTATAGGATACAACTAAAATGTGATGTGGAATAACTTAGAAACATGGCCTAGGTTTTAACTAAAATTTTTTCATGGGATAGCAACATTAAAATTTGTGTTAGTGGAATAACTAATTTAAAATTTGACACACATGGATGCACAGTAGGAAAGGGTATGGGTATCGTTGCCTCATGCTTAAAGGTTGAATTTAAGCTTTGTTGTTGAATGCTACGTTTGATAATGTATGTTACTATGATTTTGAGATGATTGATTGAGTTGTTCTTGTTATCGTGATAAGGGAGGTTGTGGTGCCGAAGGGTTTCGGTCACCTTTTGTTTGTAGTGAGGCTGTGGTTTGACGGTGTGGCCGGGTAGAGTCACCACCGAAGAACTATTAAACCCCTGTAGGGAAAGAGTACTTATCCGTGTCTGTCGTAGATCGGGTAGTGACTGGAGTCAAATAGAAGAGGTTGGTGATGGATTCCTTCTGATGTTCTTTACCGTGACGGTCGGTTTTGGTTGGTTTTCTGGTATGTGGTTGGTTGAAACCGAGGAAAATGCTTAGTTTTGAGCACTCGCTGATTGTCCTTTTGGCGGTTTGTGGTTTTGTCTCCTTTGAGTGAAGACACAGAAGAAGAGTTCTACATTGCGCGTCTTTTGGTCACAATTTTGCTTTGGCACCTGATTTATTGTGATGGACTGTCGTTGGGAGGAAATTTCTGTGGTTGTTGTTTCCCCGATTTTTTTTTTTTTAAAAAGAAGGGGTTGGAGTTTCTCCTGTTGCAGATCAAGGATGGAGCTAAGTTTGAATCTTTATCGGAAAATTTTAGTTGGACATTTGGTCTTCCCTTTTGCATCCGTCTTCCTTTGTGGAAAGTGTAGGTTTTGGATTTCTTGAAGAGTTTTGGCTACTATGATTGGACATTTGAGGGTCGGGCTCTCTTGCATTTATGTTTGGATTTTGCTTTTCTCCCTTGCCTGAAAAGAAGAAATTTTTATCGGTGTTTGTTCTTGATCTAGAACTGTGTTTGTTTTTTTTAATGTTTGGGATTGCCTCCTGTTTGTCAAGGGTAGGTGACCCATGACGGTGTTTAGAAATTTTATGTCTGTGTTACGTAGTATGTAACAATGTGGTTTATGGAATGATGTACTTCTAAGTTAATTTGTGAGTTGAATCAATTAAAATGTAATTGTTATCTTTAGCTTGAGATTAAATAAACTTCTAGTATTGTAGATTGCTCTATAGCGATAATGATTGAATGTGTTAATGTGCATGCTTAGGATTTATTGCATTATTTTAATGTGCCCTTGACCATGGACAATGTTTAAAGCTTTAAATCTTGATGCGTAGTTAGAACATTACGATGATGTAAACTACTGTGAAGGTAATAGAAAATTAGTGGGTTATTTAGAGACATTTTAATATAAGGTCGGTAGAACAATTTAATTGTAATGGTGGACTACCGATATTGTTAAAGAAACCATGCTGGTTGTTTAAAGATGTTCTAGTTTAATCGTGTTGGCTAGTGACTTTAACTTGGAAATTGATTAGAGTTGATATTTATGACGTTGCAAACTATTAGTAGATTCGGAAGTATGCAATTGCGTTACAATAATGCTAGTATCGATATCAATTGGGAAGACATAAGTTTTTGCCATTGCCGTAAGAGCTTTGTGATGATTTCACCTATTCAGTTCACTTTAAAAAAAAGGCTGGAGTATGTCTTGGAGTGGCAATTTTGCTATAACCCGTGTATAGGGTAGCTAAAAAAAAATTTAAATTTAATTTAGCGTTGTTGTTATAAGAGCTTTGGATGGCTTAAATTATTCAATCTATTTTACATAGTTGGAGTATGTTGTGTAGTGACAGTTTGTCATAGCCTATGGATAGGGTAACTAAAAGCAATGTTGTTGTTTTACAATTATGCCAATTATTGATATTGATGACTTAGTAGTGGTGGTAACTGATTAGATTAATTGTTGAAAACCTTTGTTAAAATGGTGGAAATTGTAACATGTTGTGATGGAGTGAACCAGGGATAGTTAGCATGACGCGTGATTTTGTCCTTAATAAATGTATGTTTTAAACTTCTATTTACGATTGGTGCCTTGTTGAGATAATATTTACTTGTTGAGTCATCTTTTAGGTGAATAAATTTCCATTGTCGAGATGTTGACGCGTATGTGGTATGGAATTTATAGGTTCATCATGCTGAAAGACTTGTTGAAGCACTGCCTTTCAAATTTAGAATATGATGTTATAGGTTAGGCTGCTCCGTGGGGATCTTGATGAGGTAGTGTTGGTTGGATGTGTTTTTGATAAGCACCGTGAACTTTATTTATAATTGTGGATAAGGTAATAAGAGTAAGAATTTGTTGTGTAGTTGTTGTTAAATCCTGATGGGCCTTCTCAATGAGTAAATAGGGAATATTGAAATCTAAATGGTAAGGGTAGTGGAATACTGTAGATGGCGGGAGTTATGCTGAACTTATGATTAAAAAAAAATTCATATGGATTGGTTTGTCTGTTTGATATTTGGGTTGAATACTTTCGGTCAAAGTATTCTTTGTGCTGTGTTTCAGAGTTTCCCTAAACTTAGAATGATTCTGACAAATGTGGGTTAATTTCGAGGCTTAAAACAAGGACAAAAGAATGATTAACCTTGAAGTAATTTGTGGAGATTTTGGAATGTTATTCTATTAAATATCGTCATTCATTCGTCTTTTATAAGAAAACTAGCTTAAGTTATGAATGCTAAATTTATGCTCTAGGATTTATGCTTTGACTGTGTCCGTAGTTTTCAAGGTCGAGTTATCGGTTGCATTGTTGATTAAAAGAAGTAGCTAATCCAATGTAAGTTTTGGAACTTCATGATCTGGAAATATTTGCATTTCTATTTTGGGCTAGAGTTGTGTTGTGGTGTGAGGTGTTTGACAGTTTTCGTTTAAGAGACGATTCTTCTGGTTGTGACATGAATGATATTTGTGGTTAAAACATTTTTCTGTTGGGAAGTGAGTTTGGTTCCTTTTAAGGAAAAAGAGATGGTGGTTGTGTGGAAGCATTTAATTCCTTGATCGGTTTTTTTTTTTTCTCGAATTGCTTGGCCTTGGATAAAAGTGAGATGATTTGTTTTGGTAAAAGTGAAATGCATTTGCGAAGACTTTCGCGATGTTTCTCTTTTGAATAGAGCTTCTCCCGAAGAAATTTTTTGGTGTTTTTGGTTCTATGGAGTTCCTCTTCCAAGTTGAGTTCCGTGTATGTGAATTTCAGCCTTTTGGTTTAAAGGTGGTGATTGTCGTTAAGTGGTGTTAGTGAGAATTAAGATTTCTTTTACGTTCAAGCTTGGGGTAAGAAAATGAATGTTTATGTTATGGTTGAGTATATTCAAGGATTGTACTCCTTGCCCTGGTCCTTGGGTGGAAGAATGTGTAGGCGAAACCATCTTACAAGGGAAAACTAGTGTGGGTCACTGATCGTAAGTAGTTTAAAAGTGAAGAGTAAAGGAAGGTTGTGTATGACTCAATTCAAACCTTTTTGGAGAATTGTTTTCATTGATGTGTTCCTCGGTGGGGTTGCTTAATTTAGTAGTGGACAACTTGGAAGTTGCAGGTAATTACATTAATTTTTGGAACTTTTTGTCGCTGGGTTCGAGCGAGTTTGTGTCAACCGTAGTGATTGTGTTCGGTTGTTATTGTTTCTGCGGATTTACTGACCCTAGTTGTAAAGTAGGCTATCTCTGTCGTTGGTAAGGGTGGATATTGGTTCTTTTTGTAAAAGATCAATCACTTGTAGGAGATAGGAGTTTGTGTTTGGGTTGATTTAGAGACTTACCTAGAGCGTTGTGTCTCACATGGTTCGCGTCGTCCAGAATGCGACGAACTGTGGTAGAGGAGTTGAGATTGGAATGCGGAGTTTCACGATCGGGTTGAAGAGAGAAGTGGGAGTTGAGATTCCAGATCGATACCAGATTCACCTAATAGGTGTCCTTTATTTAATAGGGGAATAGTTCGTGTTAGAGTCCAATGAAAGATTTGTGGACCAATCAGTCTGAGCGGGAGGCAACTTGGGAACCTGAAGACCAGATGCGGAAGAAGTACCCTACGCTATTTGATGACGCTGGGGTAAGTCGTGGTTTACCTTTTGCCTTCCTTTTCCTTTTAGGTCTGTAGCTAAAAGAAAAAGATTCGGGGACGAATCCTTTTAAGGAGGGGAGAATGTGATGCCCTAGAACTTTAGAGCGATCCTAGGGTTTTTCTTTCTCTGTTGTTTCGGAAAGAATGAGGGAAATTGTTGGGGAATGAAATAATTGAAGTTTATCCGGCGTATTAATATTAAATTTGGAGTTGTCGGGCTAGAAACAGTGGGCCGAGGAAAACTTGGGCCTGGGCCGGGAATTCTTCTCCCACCTCCCCCTCCCCACGCCCTAAGTGGGCCGGCCCACCTCCCCCACCCCAAGCCCTAGGGCACCTCCCCCTCTCCCCCTAGCAGCCCCCACTCCACCTCTTCCTCCTCTTGCGTGGTGGCTCAAGATCCACCGCGAAACGCGAAGGAGAAAACGAGAAGAGGATCCGTGGAGGCGAGGAGGACGAACAGATTTCCGTTACGGAGATCGTTGCGCGTTCTTCGTGGGTTCGCAAGGGGGAACTCAAGGTAAAATTCCCAATATTTTACCCCTGTTCTACCTAGGGATTAGGAGTGTATTAGATCTGGTGGTGAGTGGTTTGGTTGGATCTTGATGGGGGGGAAGGGTAGATGTTCACGTGGTGCTGTTTTTGGAAGGGAAGATTGTGCAGCACAGATTGTTTCGCGGTTTAAGTGGCATAGATGATTTTTCCTGCAAAAACCTATAACTAGAAAGTTGTAGATAACGTCGAGATCTAGCTTTTGTAATTTTTTCAGAATTTTTGGGCCGTCGGACTGAGATTTATCTCTGTTGGAAGATGACGAACAGAATCTGGAAACAGATTTCGTCCACTGTGTTGGGCGGTTGTTTAGGCATATTTAACAGTGGAATTGAAATTTTTGATCTTCATGAAAGTTGTAGATCTCGTCAATATCTAGCTACTGTATTTTTTATGTATTTTTATGAACAGTAGAAAAAAAGATACGAAATTGGGAAGACAGGTTGCTGCTGTTCGATCCGGACAGATCGGGGTTTTCGGTGTTTAAAAGGGGAACGGGTTGTAGGAAACGCGTGTTTGAATTGTGTGATCAATTGTGGTGTTATTATATACTGAAAGTATGCTTGTTCAGGTGGTGCCCCTTCTGGACGCAACTAGATTCGTCATCCACGTCGGTAAAGGCAAGTGGAAGTAGCGGTCTTGCTAAACTATAACCCGCTATTTGTTTCGTCTTCAATATAAACCTTAATTTGCAGTACACCTACATGGTTTAACTACTTGTTTATGAGATTACAATATCCTATCCTGCATTGTGATGTGGTTGTTTGGCTTTTGAATCATGAGTAAGAATGAAGAAAGATGTTGTTTGCAAGATGAATTGTGGAGATATTCTATCTCAATGATGTTCGCATTCTATCCATGTTATTTGATGGTATGCAAGCATGTGAATTCAGAGTGGGAAGTTATGAATGTATTTATGCATGAAGCATTAACTGCATAACCATGCATTGGAAGTTTGTCGACGCCAGCGTGCGCGACCGTACCGGTACAACACCGTGTGTTCCTGAGAAAGGGCACGGTGAGGAGGATCATGGCATAAGCATGTGCACAATCATATGCATTTTACTGAGGTTGTGTGGACTCTATAATGTGGTATTGGACATGAGGAATTTGGTATGCTAGTTTTACTGTGGCTGTGTTATTCGTTAGAAGTTGTTCCGCTTGCTGAGATTACCCAATCTCACCCCTTGTTATTTTGTTGTTTTCAGGTAGTTCTCGCGAGTCGTAAGCTTGAAGGGTGGGCTTAGTAGCACAATCAACCCTCTGGGGTCATCACGAATCACATGGACTAGTGCATTTAATAATTCATTAGCTTGCTGAAATTTTATTAATCATAGACCTGTTGATGTCCTCTTTGGAGCTGTTTTACGTTTATGTTTGTTTTCTGGTTGATTTAGACTTGTTATCTCTAGTATTGATGCTTTTATGTTATTCCTGTTTATAATGGTTATTATGAATCTTGTTGTCGCTTCCGTTTTGTCCTAATTTTAGGAGAGATGCTGTCGAAATTTTCTTGTACGACAGTTTAGATTTGTAGGGTGTTACAGTGCTAGGTTTTCGGACCCATGAGGGTACTTCAGCGAGTAAGTATGGATGGGAGGGGGTTGACATGAGTTTCCTTCGTGGCACATGTCGTGTGATCAATGCTTCCCTCGAATTGCCGCGCTCTCAGATATGAGCACGCTTGGTCACTGCTGTTACACGTAGTAAATAACTTAAACCGAAGTTCACCGTTGGGCTTGAGCTCGAATTGAATGTGGTTAATTGATGTGGGTTGTAACTTGCTAATTTCACCTAGAGGTAGGTGCTGTTACAACCGCGCTAAGAATTGTAATTTGAGTAGTTCAAGTACCTAAACAACAAATGTTAAGCATTTTGCAACTGTTTTACCTTCAGCTAATTCCTTGCTATATCCAAATGCATAATCCTTTGGAGTCGGTCATATATGGACCACGGGTAAGACTTGCAGTACCTTTTGTACTCAAGCTTACGCTTTGTGGTTTTGCAGGCGAGGATCCAGCGGGGTGTGAGTTTTGCCCCTACTGCCTATCGGTGACCGGGCGGGGCACCGAGTAGAGGCTGTCGTCACTCGTGCGCCCGGAAGTGTTAGGGCATGACACTTTCGGGGTGTTTCACTTTTGTTGTATAGGATAGTCGATCTTACTTTTGTTGTCGATTATACTTTGGTTTATGTACTCGTTATGCTTTTATTTCTGGAATGGAACTATCTACTTTTCGTGTGGTCGTTGTTGTTGGTTATCTTCGTTGGGCCTCTTTGTGCCGTGCTGTGTGTTTGTTTGCTTCCGCGTTCATTTTGCGCCTCTGGTAGTGAGTTTGGGGCTCGATACCCCTTTGTGCGAATTGATTTTGATATGGCATTTGGGACCGGTATGTGGGGATCCTGGGCGAGTTTCGGATCGCATACCGGGGGAATACCGGGGTTGTTGTCGGATTGTTGGATGATTTTGGTGTTGTCCTTATTGGGCTTGGGTGCTAGCACCGAAATCACCTCCGGTGAATCGTTGCTAGGATCCAAATCCGATGGGAGCAACTGTTCATCCAACAACTCGAGGACGATCTGGGCGGCTCCCCTCAGGGCTGGTATCAGAGCAAGGCGCACAAAGACGGACCCGAACTTGACGACCAGGTTAGGAAATTGTTTAGGACTGTCATGATGCATTAGGTAGAAGGTAGTACTTGTCCCCGCCCTAGGTAATAGGGGTGAGTGGGAGTCGCGTTGGAATCGTGCATGTCATATCATCTCATGCATGTGTCATGCTGCTTTGCATAGGAGGTTTTGAATTGGGGTGTGCTAGACTTGTGGGACTCCGTTGAGGAGTGCTACAGTCCGAAGTGGGAGTCGGGTGAGGTCTTGTTAAGTACTGCGTGTCCTTTCAAATTAAAGTCTAACTCTTGTCGTTGGCCGTTGGTAAACGACAGGATGAGGACCCGCGGAGGCATGGGGGATGATGAGGGTGCTGGACGGTCACAGCCTGGCCGTGGTGATCCACCTCCTCCTCCCAATGTGCTGGTTATCATGCTGCGGTCAGAAAGGAACCAGGAGACCACCAACCGGATTCTGGAGATGCTGGTCTAGAATCAGGCTGCTCTGGGTGGCCGCGGTGAAGGGCGAGCCCGCCCAAATGGCTATTTGGACTTCCTCCACACTCAGCCGCCAGTGTTCTCCCGGGCCAGCGATCCCTTGGAGGCAGACGACTGGCTACGCACAATGGAGCAGAAGTTCACTCTTACCCAGTGTGGGGATCTTCAGAAGGCTCCCTATGCAGCGCAGCAGCTTCAAGGCCCTGCTGGAGCATGGTGGGCCAATTTCCTGGTGATGCAGCCCGCCGGTCATCAGGTGACTTGGGCGGAGTTCCGTGAGGCCTTCCGGGCATACCACATCCCGAAAGGACTCATGGATATCAAGAAGCAGCAGTTTCTGGCCCTCAAGCAGTTGAGCAAGACTGTGGTGGACTACTCCCGAGAGTTCAACTTTCTAGCTCAGTATGCGCCGGAGGAGGTTGATAGTGATGAGAAGAAACAGGGCCGCTTCATGAGTGGAATGACGGCGAAGATGCAAGACCGGCTCTCGGTGTGCGACTTCGCCGATTTCAATGATTTAGTGAGTCGGGCGATCGCCGTTGAGCACAAGATGAGGAACCACCAAGAGGAGAAGAAGCGGAAGAGGACAGTGCAGTTCTTAGCGGGTGGCAGTTCGCAGCGGGCTCGGACTGCTCTTCCACTGCCGAGGGCTCCACTTCCTGCACCTCCCCTGCCAGTTGGGATGGCCCGACCTCCTGTTGCTGCCCCTCGTCCTTCCCAGCCACCGTCGGGAGTGCGAATGGTGACAGGCTCTGGACCGGGCCCATGCTACAACTGCGGGCGGGCTGGACACTTCATTAGAGATTGTCCCTTCCCAAGAAGGGGCGGTAGTGCAGCTGCTCCTCGACCTTCGGGCGCCTCAGTACTACCTCCACCTCTAGTGCAGCACTCGGGTCACGTCCGCTACGTCGACACCGAGGCGATCCCTGAGGATGGCACGGTTCTGGCAGGTATGTTGTTTGTCAATGGCTATGCTGCTAGGGTTTTGGTTGACTCGGGGGCATCGCACTCTTTCATTAGCAAAGACTTTGCCTTGCAACACCAGATGAGTGTGAGTAGCAGCGGTACCTCTTTTCTCATTAAGACAGTCGGTTCAGAGATGGTAACTAACCAGGCTGTTCTGAAGGCGTCAGTGCTGGTTCAGGGGATTCCTTTCCTTGCCAACCTGTTACTCCTTGAATTGCGTGGACTAGATGTCATTTTGGGTATGAACTGGCTCACGCCGCGGCAGGCCATCATTGATTGCTCTCGCCGCTCCGTCTCACTCAGGGGACTGAAGGGCAGCCGGTTGACCTTACTCTTCGACGGGGGCAAAGCCACACTTTGCTCCTTGAATGGCACCGAAGTCGAGAAATTAGATACTGTCCCTGTGGTGTCAGAGTACCCCGATGTGTTCCCAGCGGAACTTCCAGGGATGCCTCCTGATCGGGATATTGAGGTTGTAGTGGAGCTGCAGCCTGGGACTGCTCCAGTCTCCAAGCGGCCATATCGGATGCCACCAAACGAACTGGCTGAGCTGAAGAAGCAACTGAAGGAACTGATGGACAAGGGCTTCATTCGCCCGAGCTCCTCGCCTTGGGGCTGCTCGGCCCTATTCGTGACCAAGAAGGACGGTTCACTTCGCCTCTGCGTGGATTACCGTCCCTTGAATGCTATCACTGTCAAGAACAAGTACCCCCTGCCTCGGATTGATGTCCAGTTCGATCAGCTTGCTGGTGCACGGGTATTCTCCAAGATTGATCTAAGGCTCGGGTACCATCAGATCAAGATCCGGGCTGAGGATATTCCGAAAACAGCTTTCTCCACTCGATACGAGTTGTATGAGTACACTGTCATGTCGTTCGGACTGACGAATGCGCCGGCGTATTTCATGTACCTCATGAACTCCATCTTCATGGAAGAGCTGGATTCCTTTGTCGTCATCTTCATCGATGACATCCTCATCTATTCAGCCAACGAGGAGGATCATGCCAAGCACCTTCGTGTCGTTCTCGGGAGGCTTCGGGAACATCGCTTGTATGCGAAATTCAGCAAGTGCGAGTTTTGGTTGAAGAAGGTGTCGTTTTTGGGGCATGTCCTTTCCGAGCAAGGCGTAGCCGTGGACCCCAGCAAAGTGCAGGATGTACTCAAGTGGGAACAGCCCCAGTCTGTCACCGAGATTCGCAGTTTTCTTGGGTTGGCTGGCTATTACCGCCGTTTCATTCGGGACTTTTCCAAGATAGCCAAGCCCATGACAGAGTTGTTGAAGAAGGGCACTGAGTTCAAGTGGTCAATGGGCTGTGAGCAGGCATTTCAGACTCTGAAGCAGCGCCTAACTACAGCTCCCATCCTTACCCAGCCCGACATTCATAAGCCGTTTGATGTGTATTGCGATGCATCCGGCATCGGGCTCGGCTGCGTGCTTATGCAGGATAGCCGAGTTGTCGCTTACACGTCTCGGCAGCTGAAACATCATGAAGAGCACTACCCCACCCATGATCTGGAGCTTGCAGCAGTGGTCCATGCTTTGAAGATTTGGCGCCACTATCTCCTGGGTAACAAGTGCAACATCTACACTGATCACAAAAGCCTCAAGTACATCTTCACGCAGGCAGATTTAAATATGAGGCAGCGGAGATGGCTTGAGTTGATTAAGGACTACAATTTGGAAGTCCATTACCACCCTGGGAAGGCTAATGTGGTGGCAGATGCATTGAGCTGCAAGGTACAATGCCATTGCCTCACTCTTCCAGCACAGAGTGCCACCCTTTGTACTGAGTTCCAGAAACTCAACCTGGAAATGGTGGAAGAAGGTTTCCTTACCAATGTGGAATTGAAGTCCACATTGCTCGATCAGATTCGGGAAGCACAAGGCGGGGATGCGGGTGTCACCAACATTCGCAATAACTTGAGTTCTGGTCAGGCCCCTGATTTTCGCCTGGATGAGCAGGGAACCTTGTGGTTCGGCCAGCGCATAGTTTTCCCGGATACCCAAGAGTTGAAATGGGCGATCCTTGATGAAGCCCATAACTTGTTGCTCACAATCCATCCGGGCAGCAACAAAGGGGCTGTTTGGTAGGCTGCATCCAAAGAGAATTGCATCTATAGATACAAAAGACACTTGTTTGGTTGGCTGCACGAGGGGTGGAGCCTGTCCCCCGAGATGCAATTGCATCTGCTGAGCCAGGCTGTGGGGAAACGTAGATTTTGGTCGCTTCCTATGGGCCTGGCTGGTGGGATGCAAGCTAGGGTGCATGCAAGGCATGGGGAGGCACATAAACAGTCAACCAAACACATTCTTCCTATTCTTCTCACAGCCTGACTCAACTCATGCACTCAACCAAACACCATCTCTTTGCATCTACACAACCTGGCTCTCACCAGTCTGGCTGACTCGTACGAGCCAGGCTGAGATGAGAAGGCAACCAAACAGCCCCAAAATGTACCAAGACCTGAAGCGGCAATTTTGGTGGACTCGCATGAAGCGCGAGATCGCTCGTTATGTGGCCGAGTGCGATGTCTGCAAGCGGGTGAAGGCTGAACACTTTAAGCCAGCTGGTACTCTTCAGCCTCTACCCATACCAAGCTGGAAGTGGGAAGACATCAGCATGGACTTCATTATCGGCTTACCCCTGACTTCTTCAAGTCATGACTCGATCTGGGTGATTGTCGACCGGTTAACAAAGTCTGCACATTTCCTAGCCGTTCGCACCACCTATCGAGCCTCGAGATATGCGGAGCTGTACATATCTCGGATTGTGTGTCTGCATGGAGTGCCAAAGCGGATAGTTTCAGATCGGGGCTCACAGTTTGTCTCCCAGTTCTGGAGAAGTCTGCATGAAGCACTGGGCACGAAGCTACTCCACAGCTCAGCATATCACCCTCAGACTGATGGACAGACCGAGAGGGTTAATCAGATCCTCGAGGATATGCTGAGGGCGTGTGTGCTGTCTTATGGGAAGAAGTGGGAAGAATGTCTCCCCTATGCCGAGTTTGCATATAATAATAGCTACCAGACCAGCATTCAAATGTCTCCCTTCGAGGCACTTTATGGTCGTAGCTGTCGAGCACCTCTCAACTGGTCTGAGAGTGGGGAGCATTCATTTCTTGGGCCTGAACTGGTCATGGAGGCCGAAGAAAAAGTGAGGATTATTCGGGAGAACCTGAGGGTAGCACAGTCGCGGCAGAAGAGCTATGCCGATCGCCGTAGGAGACCCCTCTCCTTCGATGTTGGCGACTTCATCTATCTGAAGGTATCTCCTCTTCGGGGCACTCGTCGGTTTGGAATCAAAGGGAAACTGGCGCCTCGTTACGTAGGGCCATTCCGAGTCCTTGAGAAGCATGGTCAAGTGGCCTATCAGCTGGAGCTTCCTCCCTCGCTCGAGATGGTCCACAATGTCTTCCATGTCTCCCAATTGAAGAAGTGTCTCCGTACTCCTTTCGAATCGCTTGAAGTGGATGATCTAGGAGTCGCACCTGAATCGGATCTATCCTATCAAGAGCGTCCTATTCGGGTTTTGGAAGAAACTGAACGCAAGACCCGTCGACGGACTCTCAAGTTCTACAAAGTTTAGTGGAGCAATCACACAGAGGACGAAGCTACTTGGGAGCCCGAAGACCGCCTAAAGACCGAGTATCCTGAGTTCTTTAATACTGTGTAAGTACTAGTGTACCATCTTTCGCAATGAGAGGCATATCGATTAGAGCAAAACTGTCTGGTTCATTTCCGTTCTATTCCGCCTGCACACTGGTTCTGAATCTCGGGGCGAGATTCCCTTAAGGGGGGAAGGTTTGTCAAGGCCCCAAGTTCAAAAATTCTGGGACATCCGGAGTATCCGGATCAACATCCGGAATGTCCGGACTCAACCCGGAATGTCCGGATATGTTGTCCGGAGTATCCAGATTCTCCTGACCGAGCGCCTCAACCCGGAGTGTCCGGACCAGATGTCCGGAGTGTCCGGGTTAGTGCCACCGAGGACCCCAACCCGGAGTCTCCGGGTTAGCGTCCGGAGAGTCCGGTAATTGCGGGGGTTTTTGTATAAAAGTCCCATTTCGTGGGTTCACTCCCTTCTCTTCTTCTTCACCTGTCCTCCACCCATCCCGTGCGTCTCCTTCACCCCAACCCCGTCTCCAGTGAGCTCTCCACTCCGGCGACCTCCCGTGGCTCCTCCCTGGAGGCTCCTCCATCCCGTGGAACTCCTCCTCTAGCCGGTGTCCTCCTTCCTCTACCCAGCATTGTTCTCCTCCATCATCCTTGGAGGTAGGTCTTTCTCTTGGGGGTTGATTCGTGGGTTTCTTGGATTCTAAGGCCATCCATGGTGGGTTTGGGACTTAGATTTGGGTTTGAGAGTTTGGGGAAGAACTTTGGAGTCCTAGGGTTTTGGGAAGTGGTGGTTCTTGGGTTGGTTTTGGGGTTGGATTTTGGGAATGTAGGTTGTCTAGGTTAGAGATCGGGTGGTAGCAAAGCCATTGCTTGGCTTGGAGCTAGTCTTGGTTGGGCTAGTAGAATGTCGTCGTTTCTTGGTGGTTCGAGCTAGCTCGGGGTTTCTCCCGGCTTGCAAGTTGTAGGAAAGTCGTGGATCGGGTCGATGTGAAGCCGTAGAAAGTGGTAGGACTCCGTCCTCACGTCGTGTTGGCCGAATGCTCCAGTCCGAGTATCCGGACAGCAACCCGAGTGTTCTGACTATCCGTCTTTGTCCGGATATAAAACCCGGACCGTCCGGTTCACCTGATCTATCCGGTTGAGTCGTGTTGTCCGGTGGGTCGCTTTCGTCGGGGGTTTTATATTGTATTTCATTCATATGCATTGTGTGCATCTTAATTATGCATTGTACTCGTGTAGAGAGCGATCCCGTGGGACATGACGCCGCGGTGACCGAGGGTGTTACCGGAGAGCTGGCTACCGCCGATCCGCAAGCAGAAAATCAAGGCAAGCACCTAAGCATCTTGAACCTTATGCGTAATCTATTTTTGTGAATTAACTGCTTATTGGACGTTAAGTATTGCATCAGGAGTTGCAATGTGGAATAGGCTAGATCCTAATTGCTGCATGTACCCTTTTCATTGTACTTGTAAACACCTCTTTTGGAGCTAGATTATGGGTACTAATTGTGTCGTGCTTAGTATGCTTAGGAGTCGGGTTTGGGCCAAGTAGTGGATGGTTCCACTGCTTGAAGTTTTACACATTAAAGTCTATGGAACTGTTTGTTTATGGTTATGTTGTGGAAAAAGGGTATAATTGGAGACCGGGCGGGAGAATTGGGGCATTTGGGTAAGGAGACCCAAATGTGGTAGTCCCGCCTGAGTCAGCTAAGGACCGATCCGATGTGGCACCATGGCTGGGCACCACCTGGTTGGTCACATGCCTGATTATGGTAGGGTAAGCCCTGTTTTATCGCATGCTTACTCGAAGGACTACGACCTCATGCGGTTGGGCGTGATGATGAGGGCGAGGCCTAGGCCGGCTCTCGGGTGGCCAAGCCGGGCTTGGGCTACTCGAGAGGGTGCTAGGTTTTCGGACCCATGAGGGTACTTCGGCGAGTAAGTATGGATGGGAGGGGGTTGACATGAGTTTCCTTCGTGGCACATGTCGTGTGATCAATGCTTCCCTGCAGGGTTAATTAAGCGATTCGAATTGCCGCGCTCTCGAATATGAGCACGCTTGGTCACTGCTGTTACACATAGTAAATAACTTAAACCGAAGTTCGCCGTTGGGCTTGAGCTCGAATTGAATGTGGTTAATTGATGTGGGTTGTAACTTGCTAATTTCACCTAGAGGTAGGTGCTGTTACAACCGCGCTAAGAATTGTAATTTGAGTAGTTCAAGTACCTAAACAACAAATGTTAAGCATTTTGCAACTGTTTTACCTTCAGCTAATTCCTTGCTATATCCAAATGCATAATCCTTTGGAGTCGGTCATATATGGACCACGGGTAAGACTTGCGAGTACCTTTTGTACTCAGGCTTCTGCTTTGTGGTTTTGCAGGCGAGGATCCAGCGGGGTGTGAGTTTTGCCCCTACTGCCTATCGGTGACCGGGCGGGGCACCGAGTAGAGGCTGTCGTCACTCGTGCGCCCGGAAGTGTTAGGGCATGACACTTCCGGGGTGTTTCACTTTTGTTGTATAGGATAGTCGATCTTACTTTTGTTGTCGATTATACTTTGGTTTCTGTACTCGTTATGCTTTTATTTCTGGAATGGAACTATCTACTTTTCGTGTGGTCGTTGTTGTTGGTTGTCTTCGTTGGGCCTCTTTGTGCCGTGCTGTTTGTTTGTTTGCTTCCGCGTTCGTTTTGCGCCTCTGGTAGTGAGTTTGGGGCTCGATGCCCCTTTGTGCGAATTGATTTTGATATGGCATTTGGGACCGGTATGTGGGGATCCTGGGCGAGTTTCGGATCGCATACCGGGGGAATACCGGGGTTGTTGTTGTATTGTTGGATGATTTTGGTGTTGTCCTTATTGGGCTTGGGTGCTAGCACCGAAATCACCTCCGGTGAATCGTTGCTAGGATCCAAATCCGATGGGAGCAACTGTTCATCCAACAACTCGAGGACGATCTGGGCGGCTCCCCTCAGCGATCCACTCAAAAACTTTTGGGTGTAAATCCATACTCATAACACAAATTAAACAAAATAGCCAAAACCAAAGATTGGCACCAATAGCTACGGGTTTTAGGGAAACTCAGAAACACAACACAAGGAATACCTTGACCGAAGGCATTCAACCAAAATGGCAAACAACTGTCGGGACCCCGAATTTGCAAATCCGGACCCTCTGTGTATTCAGCACTAGTCCAGGAACGCGCTAGTGCACACAGTCTTAACATCGGTAAATATCACAATCATACCATTCGATGTTATCAAGTACTTTATTTAAATAACCAAACTGGTTACTCGACCTTATGGCCAAGTTACAAATATATGCCTCGCAAGGCAAAACTTATTAAAAGAGAGATAATAGCAGCGGAAAATCAAATAACTTCGTGGCGCCATCCAGATACCACAGTAATCGACCGGGCTCGCTTCCCTAAGTAGACGGATCCTCTTGGAATTCCTCCTCCCGGGGCGTAATCTCCTCTTCAACTGTGTTGTGTTGAGGCAAGGGTGAGTACTTGGTACTCAAAGAAGTCATGCACAGAATGCAGGCTAATATACTATATGCACGGCTTGGTACAAAGGAATAGCTCAAGGTATATTTGCAAGAAATGACTTTTGACAAGTAATATAAGTAGATTCGAAAGCAGTAGAAATAAGTAAAGCGTAAATAACTTTTCAAGAAGTTTAGTAAACATTTTTCCCTATCCTAAACCACATTTTCATCATCTTCATTATTAAACCAACCCAACTTTTCAAACCCAAGTTATTTTCAGAAAGTCTAACCCTTGACTGTAATTCCCGAGCGATGTCCAATACCGCGGACTCGGCTATTTAAATAGATTCTAAACTCTGCAGAGGTTATGCACTTTACCCACAAGATACAGTCAAACACCACAAAGGCGAGTTCTCAGTAATAAAGCCTTTCGAAGCCTCAAACAACACAGGTGGTCCTCTCCTGTTCGTGGCTCTACACCATCCTTCCCTTAGCCAAGGCGAAGTATGGGACCAACACACCGTTAGATGGGTATCCGCCACAGCCACGATACGCTCCCCCGTACAATCACACAAACGGTGTAACTGACACCCTGAGGCTCCACAAGTGAGTCCTTAGCGACTTAGTCAACTAGGGCCGTCCCATTCCAGCCATGTGGTTGCAAGTATGACCCAGTTCAAAGGCTCGCAAGGTTAAGTCCTTAGAGTGACCAGGCAAGACTACCCAAGAACCAAATCAACATCCCCGATGCCACAACCGGCCCACCTGATTACTCTTGCCACATGCCCCTGGCCGAAACCGTTTATCAAACCCCGCTTGATTACCATGCACCACGTGCCATCAACATCACATGATACTTTTCCCAAAACAGTTCAATATATCATTAAGTCAATATTAACATTTGATTGTCCAAAACCATGTCATGAGCACGAGTGTGTCTAAGCGATACTACAACGGTCTATAACCCATGTTGGCAATTTAATAAGGTCCAACTAGTAATCCACAACTAGGGTGACAAGGGTCATGGCACATACTTAGATAATCAAGGTGTCATACAGCAAATTGGTACTTATCTAACCCCCATGTTTAAACAAAGTATTTTTCTAATTGAACTAGCATGCAATAGTTTAAATCAAAATAGATTTCGAAATAGGATCAACATGGTCAAAGCACAACTTGCCTTCAAAGAGTACTTGTTCTTGGTCTTGAGTTGGATCCTGAGTCAACACTTCTCCTTCGAATCCTTCCGGCACTTCAACGTCTACTCGTAAAGCGTGCAAATAGCAAATACCCAAATAAACAATAGGCAAAAACATCCCAAAACTCCAAATAAAATCCATAAACAGAGAGAACATAATTTTCTGGATTTTTAGGAACTGGAATCGTTCAAATCGGAGTTAAAATGCAAAAGTTATGATTTATTAAAGTTTAAATAATCAATTAAATAATTTTTGCAGAGAAAAACTTTAGTCCAAAAATTAAATAAAATTCATATTTAGGTAGATCTCAATTTTATACAAATTTAGAAATTTGAATCACTCAAATCGGAGTTGAAACGCAAAAGTTATAAGCGTTTGAAATTTGAAACAAAATCTGAAATCATTATTCGAATTAATAAATCATTTTCTTTTTCGGAAATTAATTATTGCGTCGGCCACCTAGACACGTGGCAGCCCTGATTGGGCTGACGTCGGTCCATGGACGTGGTCCACGGTTTGGCTCGGTCCACCGTGGACTCGGCCCACGACTTCACGTGTCGACATGTGGGCCCACTCGGGTGACGCCATCGCCGACGTCGGCGGGGACTCACCACGGTGACATGTGGGACCCACCGATGACGCCATGGGTGACGTCGGCGCTATGGTCGGTCGACATGCGGCCTCTCGACACGCTGCCCGCGTGTCGGCGCCACACGCACGCCAGCGATGCCGATCGACGGCCGCTTCCGACACGTGGCGCAATCCGCCGTTGATTTGAAATTCAACGGTCACGATTAGATCCAGGGTTAACACGCTGAATCTACTCGATGATCGTGGCCGCTCGATCTAGATCGGACGGTCCGAATCTAATCCTATAATAATCACTACTACGACGCGTGGCGATTGTGAACCGCTGGATCTTGATCCAACGGTCCGATCTAACCGGGTTTGGAACACGTGAACTCACCTCAACCGCACGATCAAGATCGGACGGTCCACGAGCTTCGCGAGGGTGATGGCGACGCCGGCGTGCGCAGCCACCGAGACGAGAACGACGACGAGCCCGATGGCGTTTGGGTTGCTCGGCGAGATGAGTCCTCCTTCTGCGTCCTCGCCACGGATTCCAGATCTGGCTCCTTCGGCGGAAGACGACGGACGGCGCGGAATCGAGCAAAAACGCGGCGGAGTGGCGCTCAACTCACGGCGAGCTCGCACGGCAAACGGGCGGCGGCTCAGGCGAGATGGCTCGAGGAACGGTGCGCAAGGATGAGGGCAACCTCGGGCGTGACTGGCTTTAAATAGCCTCGGCGTTCGTGCGAGACGGAAACCTAACTCTACACGGCGGCGGAGTCCGGCTCGGACTCGGCGGAGACGATGACGCTCAGCCGTCCACGTGGCACGATCAACGGCCACGATCGCACGGGCGCGATCGGATCCGGGCCGGATACGGCTCGAACCGGTACGGGCGGATCTCAGCCGTTGGATCTTGATCCAACGGTTGGGATTGATTAGGGTTTTGAGCTGGTTTGATCGAGTCAACTGGCTCGGTTCGGACTCGAGTCCGACTGGTTCCGACTTCGGCCGGATGAACGATACTCGACCGAGTTGGATTTCAATTTTAATATTTAAAATAATTCCCGATAATTCATTTAATTCATTAAAAATAGCAAATGACGCGAAAAATTCGAAAATTCGAAAATATTTTGGATCATTTTGGACTCAAATAAAATATTTCCAACAAAATTTTATTTGCAAAATTAAATTCTTTAATTATTTCAAAATGGAATAAATTCAAATAAATTCCAAATAAATCCAAATAAATTCCAGAAAATTCCAAAAATTCACCAAAGTGCCAAATCACACATGAATTTAAGAAAAGCAAAATTTTGGGGTGTTACAACAACCACACCAGTTGAAAGGGTTTTAAACACCAGCTCAGCATGAATCCCACCGTAACTTGTATTCCACTACACTTACCATTTAAGCATTCAAAAATCACTATTTACTCATCAAGAGAGTCCAACCGGATTTAACAAAATTTACATAACGATTTCTTTCTCTAGTTACCATTCCCAACACTTTTAATTAAGGTTTATGATGTTTATCAAAAAGACACCCAACCAAGACTACATTGACATGATCCCCACGGATCACTAAATCATATTACTTCTTATTCTAAATTTGAAACATAGTACTTCAACAAATCTTTCAGCGAGATCAACATATAAATTTCATACCTCCTACATATTCACGTCTCGACAACCGAACCTTATTCAGTTAAACAACGACTTCAACATGTAAATATTATCTCCATAGGGAAGAATTCGTAAGTGAGACTCTAAGTTATACTTTCATTAAGGATAAGATCATTTATCATGTTAATTATCCAAAGCTCACTCCATCGCAACATGTTAAAATTTTCCTCTATAATAACCATGGTTTTCCAACAAGTAATCTAAATAGTTACCACCACTACGTAGTCATCAATAACAACAAATGGGCATGATCATCAACGAACAACATTACTTTTAGCTACCTTATGCATAGGTGATAACAAATTACCACCACACAACATACTCCCACTATTTAAAATAGATTGAATACTAGCATTAACACTGCCCTTAACAACATCATTAACAATAAGTCTTATGTCTTCTCAATTGATATCAATACTAGCATTGTAGAGACACAACTGCATACTTCCAAATATACTAGTAGTTTGCAACAACGTAAATAGCAACTCTAATCAACTTCCAAATTAAAGTCACTAGGCAACACAATTAAATTTCTCTATTAATCCATTAGATTAGAGCATCTTTAAACAACCAGCAAAGTTTCTTTAACAATATCAGCAGTCTACATAATCTTAATGTTTCAACTATGCATTAGGGTTTAAAACTTTAAACATAATCGGGGGTCATAAGCATTTTTTTATAACAAAGCAACAATTCTAAGCATGTACATTAACACATTTAATCATTCTCGCTAAGAGCAAACTACAACACTAGTAGTCTATTTATTCTCAAGCTAGAGATATTAATCACATTGAATTGATTCAACTCAAAATTTAACTTAGCAACACATTGTCGACGATCGGTTTCGTCGGCAATGAGATTTGTGATTCTAGGGGATTCGTGCGAGATCAGAGCAAGATGGTAACACAAGATGCGGGGGCAATCTTTTTTAGACAGGTTCGGGCTCTCGCGGAGGAGATAATACCCTAGTCTTGTGTTCTTGGATATCTGGGTGAGGAACCTCTTCTCCTTTCTTATCCCCCCTTTTTAGGGTTGTTCCCTCCTCCTTATATACTGGGGGAGGGGTATGTTACAAATGGGCGCCACTTGGCCATGAACATGGTGGCTTCATGAGTATGTAATTTGTCTCTATTGGCTGAGCCCCACTACGTCCAGGGGGTGTGGTTGTTCCTTTCCCGACCCACGCCTGCCAATCCGCCAGGTTCTGGTGCCTGCAGGCTCTGCCGATGCCAGGTCGCAGGCTTTGCTTTTGACGGGGTTGTCTGGACGCGGCACGAAGCTTCGCCGAGGGGTCAGCCAGCTGCCTTGGGGAAGAAGTCGGGCCATGCTATGGGCTCCTCGTGGCGCTTCTAGGCTCTGGGCCTACTGCACCATCCTCGGCCCAGTCGGGTGTAGGCTCCACTTGCGGGACCCCTATCTCAGGCATCCCACAGCAGCCCCCAAGTACTTTAGGATCGGATTTCCCCCTCTTGTATTGTCATAAAGATTTTGTGGGAAAAAAGATCGTAAAGGACTTGTTAATTAAGGCCACCGTGGTTGGTTGGCTCGAGGCCGAGTGGTACCCGCACCTGTCTACGATGTGCGGCAATTGACTCGTAGAGCTCAATTGACCCTCATGGGGCGTACTATAGTTGTTTGGCTCGTGGCCGAGTGGTATCCGCTTCCGTTTACGGTGTACGGCAATTGGCTTGTGAAGCTCAATCGACCCTCATGGGGCATACCTGAAATGAGTCGACTCGTGGCCCAGTGGCTCGTGGCCGAGCGGTACCCGCACCCGTTTACGGTGTGCGGCGATCGACTTGTGAAGCTCAATCGACCCTCATGGGGCATACCTGAAATGAGTCGGCTCGTGGCCGAGCAGTACCCGCACCCATTTACGGGGTGCGGCGATCGACTTGTGAAGCTCAATCGACCCTCATGGGGCATACCTGAAATGAGTCAGCTCGTGGCCAAGTGGCTCGTGGCCGAGTGGTACCCGCACCCATTTACGGGGTGCGGCGATCGACTTGTGAAGCTCAATCGACCCTCATGGGGCATACCTGAAATGAGTCAGCTCGTGGCCGAGTGGCTCGTGGCTCGTGGCCGAGCGGTACCCGCACCCGTTTACGGTGTGCGGCAACTGGCTCATTGAGCTCAATTGACCCTCATGGGGCATACCTTGGTCATTCAGAGTGATGCCCGTGCCCGCTTACGGCGCACAGCTTCAGACTCTCATGGAGCGCATTCTCAAGACCGTGTTGGTAAAATCCTTCCACGGTACCCAATCACGCTAAGCAGCGGTGACCAGCAATTGACCCCAAATTATGGAGTGTACCGCTGAAGGATGTTCGGAAAGTGCCCGGCCCCAATCTTCCGTGGCGGCCGGCGTTCTGGCCCATCATGGGGCGCACTTTATCCCAAACCTCGAACCAAATTTGACACCTGGTCGCGTCTTGCGCGACACAACTTTCGGCCCAACGTGGGGCGTGCCCTAGATCTAGCCTAGAATTAATCACAGAAGCCCTTGTTTTTCTTTCCCGCCGTAAGGCGAAAATAGGGGCTCACTTCTTATATATGAGGAAACCATTGTTAGGGCAAAGACATCTTTGCCCTTCCACCACCACGCCTGAGAAATCTTCTAATCTCCTTTGGCGATCCGGGTGGCCTAGGGTTTCCGATTTCGCGCCCAAGACTTGCGGCGGTTCCTCCCACAAGGTTCACTTCCTCGAGATGTCTTCTTCTTCGGCCTCTTCGTCGTCGTCGGAGGATAACGCTGGCCCGGCGAGCGCGGGTTGGGAGACCTCCATTACCACAAAGTCCCGCCTGGAGGAGCTGGTTGCCGCTGGCGTTCTTCCTCCGCTGGAGCTGATCTCCGCCCGACCCGCCGCAGGTGAACCTTACCCCACGCCTCTGGAAAATGAGATTGTGGTCTTCGAGTCCTTCTTTTGGCGGGGTTTAGTGTTCCCGGGAGCGCCTTTTTTCGAGGGCTCCTTCACTTCTACGAGATCGAGTTGATCAACTTGAATCCCAATTCCATTCTTCACATCGCTCTCTTTGTTCAACTTTGCGAGGCGTATTTGGGGATCCGTCCTCACTTTGACTTGTTCCGTTCCCTCTTCCTGCTCAAACCTCATCCGAATCTTGCTGCTCCCAATGTCATTGGGGGCGCCGGACTCCAGCTGCGAGAAGGCTTGAAGAAACATTACTTCGCCATCCCCCTCAAGACTTCCCTCAAAGGTTGGAAGCGGGAGTGGTTCTATTGCGCGAATGTTGATCCTTTTCTTGCCCCTTTCACTGGCCGCGCCCCTAAGGCCTCCCGATGCTGGGGCGATGCCCCAGATGGCGGCGGATTGAACCAAGTCGCTGAGCTTCTGGCGTTGATCAATGGTCTGAAAAGCCAAGGGATGACTGGCCCCGGGATCGTGATCAGCTTTGTCAAGCGCCGGGTGCAACCCTTGAAGGAGCGGATCCATTTGGCATTCCAGTATAGTGGGACTCAAGATCCCACCCGGGAGACAAGCGCGTCCCTTCCGAGAGATGTATTGGCGGCGCGGGTGGTTGATTTCTTCGTGCCTGGCACCGAGATCACCAACAGGGGCTGCCCTCATAAGTTTTCGACGGCGAGCCCTCCCCCTCCTGTGAGTGTCCCTCTCTCTCGAGAAGTCGTTCCGTAATTTTTAGTCTGATTTGTGATTCTGACAATGTGCAATCGTTCATCTCTCAGGGGCGTGGAGCCTTCTTTTCTGACGCTCCGGTCGTCGGCCTCTCTCGGCTGAGAAACGTTCAGGCCAAGCGCGCGGCCGACGTTTCGGCCGATGAGCTGCGCCGGCAATCGGTGGAGGAAGCTGCTGATCCCTCACCGGCTGGGCCTTCAACCTCTGGCATCCCCGGGCCACTAGGCGCAAAGCTCCAGCCCTTGAACTCAGGAGCAGCCCCAACTGCTGGTGTCGGGTCGGGCTCACCTCCGAGTGGTGCCGGGACTCGGATGAAGCCTGGGATGAAATTCAAGAAATCCAGGAGGTATTGTTTCAGGTAACCCTTGCCTTTTTGTTCTTACCTGTGTTGAGATGATTCTTTTTGACGACTCAGGACTCCCACTATGGATGTCCCGGTGGGGGAGTCCCCTGAGAAGGAGCCCTCCAAGCCGGCTTCTCCAGGGGGCCCCCTCCCCATCGGGTAGGCCGCCGTCTCCCTCGGGTGCCGGGGCGCCACCTCCTCCTGCTGCTGGCTCGACCGCCGAGCCGTCGAGTGGTCTGGCGGTCGATGGGCTTGACCCGGCTTCATCTCCCGAAGTGGAGGAGGTCGATCGAGAGCCACCACCGCTTGGCCCTCTCCCGAAGCCCCCGAACCGGACCGTGTGGTGCGAGGGGGGTTCCGACTGGAAAGTGATGGAGGAGGACGAGGAAACGGAGGTTGCGGCTCGGACGGAGCTCTACGAGCTCACCGTCAGGTGCAGCAAGCTTGTCAGGGTAAGTCTTCTACCCTTCTTTAGTCTGTTAACATCGCGAAATGCTGGCCCCCACCTGAGACTTTGCCATGTCGCCTAGGACATGGGGGAGCGCTCGGAGAAGAGGTCGCAGTTTTTTCGGAAGGTGCTCCCCAAGCTCAAAGAGCACCAAAGGTATCATGACAAGATCAACGAGATCGGCGACGAAAGGTGGAAAGAGGTCCATGGGCTGGAGGCCCAGTGCATGGCACTCCGAGAGGAAAAGGCGGAGCTTGAGCATACGCTCGAAGCCTAGAATGACGGCTCCCTCGTGTTACAGGACGCGACTCGACAATCGTTGAGCTGAGGGCGCAATTAGAGGCTTCAGAGAGTTCTAACCTCGAAACTCGGGCTGGCTTGGAGAAGGCTCAGCGAGAGCTGGAGGGTAGGCTTCTTTTGATTTGAATTATACATGCACCGCGCTGGGTACGCTTTCTGATGACAGCTTGGCTTTGGTGCAGAATGCAAGGAGAAGATGACCGCTGCGGAACAAAGCCGCAGCGAGCTCCGCGTCGCCTGCGAGCCAGTCCTGCACCTTCTGCGAATCGAGGGAGCCGAACCAAGCCAGGGAGACGATGCCATTCTGCTTCTCTCGGGAGGAGCTGACAGGATCAAGGCTTACGCAATGGAGTCGGCGACCATGAGTGCTAACCAGGCGTTGGCGGTGGTCAAATCTCACTATCCGAGAGTTGACCTTGAAGCTGTCAAAGAGGGTTTTGCCTGTGACGAAGACAAAGCCAACGCACTCCTCGAAGAGGTCTCCTGTACATCGCAGGCCTTGTTAGAGAATCTTGAATTCTGACTCCGATGTGAACCTTCACGCCGAGTGCTGGCCCTCCTTGTTTGGAGGATTGTATTTCTTACTTGAATATGACTTGTCTGCTTTGCCCTCCGATAAGTGAGCTCACAGGTGATTGGTACGGCCCCCAAGTGCCGGGACTTTGGCTCGTGGCCTTTTTGTCCCAGGCATGCTTTTTCGAGTGGCTGGAGTTTGTCCAGCCCCCGAGCGTCGGGACTTAGCTCGTAGCCTTCTCGCCCCAAGCACACTCTTCCGAGTGCTTGGTGTCCAGCCCCTGACTCCTCGCTTATTTGATCCAAACGAGCGGGAGGGCTGAATTAAGTTAGACCAATTTGAACTGAATTTGACACGTGTCTGGCGAAATATCTCTTGATCTTGTTGAATCGTGCTGATCTTCTTTTGTATTCGCGCAGCCGCTTTGTTTTTTGCGCTTCATTAATTGTGAGGTGGCGTGTTTGATTGCCCTTGGAGACGCTTCGATCTCCGGAGCTGGGATGGTTTATAAATAGGGCGTCACCGCAAGTAAAGCGATCGCCCCTTTGTTAAACTTCTTCTTCTTCTTCGAGATTTTCTGTAGTGCCGCTTCCAATGTCGGACGATTCGAGAACGCAGAGCTCTGGTTGGACCTCGATTTCGCCAGATGGAGTTGGCGGAGGAGAGGGCAGCAGCGAAGACGCGCCACCGCCGCCGCTCTCATCGAGGCCGTGCGGCGCCATGAGGTGGAGGACGTGCTGAAGGAGGTTCTCGGGCGGGAGAGTCGTGACGCCGCCGCCGTGGAGGCCCTTCCTCTTCTCGTACCTTCACTCTGGGTGGTTGCGGACTTGATCCGCGAAGCCCTGAGGCGGGCGCGTCGTGGTTAGCCGCTTGCGCCCGGCTCATGCACCAAGAATGCAAGACCAAAGAAGCACCACCAAAGAAGAAGAGGATCGGCGAGGGCCGCCCCTCTCTTTTTCTTTTTCTTCTTTTTTCTCTCTTTTTTTTATGTGAGAAAATGAAAAAAGAAGTTAGTAATGTAAATTACTGTTATTATGGAATATAAATCGGTGCCTTTTTACTCTTCTGAGTTTGATCGTTTTTCTTTGAGTAGTTTACACTAGTCGACAGCCCCAGCCCCCGCAGCGAGGTGTTGGAGGGCCGAATTTTTATCGACTACAGTCTAGTGACCCCGATCTCTGTTCAGTAAAATTCCTAAACTATCAATCGTTATTCTCGAGTGGTTAGTACCTTCTTCTAGCTTAGTCTTTTCTATCTCGTGCGCTGGTGCAGACGTTCGGATGTTGCCGCTTGCTGCGATCTCATCTCGAACATGCATTTCCGCATATTCTGTACCGGCACGGCTCGGATCAGATGATACGCTAGTTGGGTGGTAACCACTCGGGATTGACCGGGGCACTCTAGTCAAAACTGATCAAAGAACCAGATAGTCAGGAGCTTTATTTAATGCATGGGAGCAGGATACATAGCTTAAGCGTAGAAGCGATGCAGCTGTTCGGCGTTCCAGGTATTCACCAAGACTGCACCGTCTTCACGCCTAAGTCGATAGGCACCTGGTCGAACTGTCTCCTCTACAATGTACGGTCCTTCCCAAATCGGAGAGAGTTTGTGCTCACTTTTCTGGTTCCTTCTGAGGACCAAATCTCCATTTGAGAAGGCACGACTTCGGACATTGCGAGAATGGTAGCGCCGAAGTCCCTAGAGGTACTTGGCCGACTGGATGGCTGCAACATTTCGAGCCTCCTCGAGTTGATCAAGCTCTACCATTCGGCTTTCCTCGGACTCGGCTTCCTTGTAATTCCGAACCCTCGAGGATTCGAATTCTAGTTCGGTCGGCAGAACCGCCTCTGCACCATAAACTAGGAAAAAAGGAGTTTGCCCAGTTGCCCGGCTGGGAGTGGTTCTGAGTCCCCAGAGTACTGACGGTAACTCTTTCACCCATCGGGCAGCATACGGTTTGAGGCGATCGAAAATCCTGGCCTTGAGGCCCTGGAGGACCAAACCATTAGCCCGCTCAACCTGCCCGTTGCTTCGTGGATGAGCTATCGAGGCGAAGCAAATCTTAATTCCAACGCCCTCGCCCCACTCTTGAAATTCTTTGCTCTTGAATTGGGTACCATTGTCTGTAATAATCCGGCTGGGAACTCTGAATCTGACCACGATATCCTGGAAGAACTACTTGGCCTTGACCGCGGTGATCGTGGCGACTGGTTTAGCTTCGATCCACTTGGTGAACTTGTCAATGGCTACGAAAATGTAGGCAAAACCGCCTTGCGCCTTTTTGAGCGGGCCGACTAAGTCGAGCACCCAAACCGCAAAGGGCCAAGAGATGGGGATAGTTTGCAGCTCCTGTGCCGGCAAATGCGTTTGCCTTGCATAGAACTGGCAGCCCTCGCAAGTTCGAACGATCTCCTTTGCATCCGTCACCGCCGTAGGCCAAAAGAAGCCCTGGTGGTAGGCTTTCCCAACCAAGGTGCTTGACGCCGCGTGATGGCCGCACATCCCCGAGTGGATTTCTTTGAGCAGGTCTCTTCCCACTTGTTCCGAAATGCACCGCCTGAGGACATCGGAGGTGCTCTTCCGAAAGAGCTCCTCCTCAATCACCACATAGGATTTGGCTTATCGGGAGATGCGCTCGGCCAGAGTGGTTGCCTCTGGAAGTTTGTCCTTCAGGAGATAATCTAGATATGGGGTTGTCCAGTCGGGGTTAATGACCAGGACTCCAGTCTCAGGATTCTTACTTGGCTCTCGTCGTTTAGCAACTGTTGGCTCGTAAAGATCCTGGACGAAGATACCACTCGGGACCTCTGCCTGAGTGGCTCCCATCTTAGCCAGCTCGTCGGCTGCTTCGTTATTGCGGTGGAGGACATGGACCAGCTCCAGACCGTCAAACTTGCCTTCCAATTCTCGAACTTGCTGACAATACGCCGTCATAGTCTAATCGACGCACGACCAGTCCTTCTGTACTTGGCTCACCACCAGCTGGGAGTCACCGCGGACCGCCAGTCGTCGGATTCCGAGCGATATGGCGATGCGAAGCCAGTGGATGAGTGCCTCGTACTATGCGGCGTTGTTCGAGGCCGGGAATTGAATCCGAAGGATGTACTTGAGTTTATCACCTCTGGGCGAGTTGAGGAGAATTCCCGCCCCAGCCCCGCCGAGCATGAGAGATCCATCGAAGTGCATGGTCCAATATTCCGGCTCTTCTTCGAGGCGGGGAGCTTGGGTTTCAGTCCACTCGGCCGTAAAGTCGGCCAAGGCCTGGGACTTGATGGCGGTGCGCGGCTTGAACGAGATGTCGAAGGCCCCAAGCTCGGCCGCCCATTTTGAGATTCTCCCAGTAGTTTCCCGATTATGGAGGACCTCTCCCACAGGGAAAGAAGTCACTACCGAAATCGAGTGTCCTTGGAAGTAATGCTTCAGCTTCCGCGACGAGATCAAGATTGCGTACAGCAGCTTCTGAACTTAAGGATATCGCGTCTTGGATTCGCCCAGTACTTCGCTGACAAAGTAGACCGGGCGTTGTACACCGTAACGGTGTCCTGACTCCTCCCGCTCCACAACTATCGCGGCACTGACTACATGAGTTGTTGCTGCTATGTAAAGCAGGAGAAGTTCGCCTGGCACCGGCGAGACTAGGATTGGAGGGGTGGAGAAGAACACCTTGAGTTCTTCGAAGGCTCGCTGTGCCTCAGCCGTGCACTCAAAATGGTCCTGCTTCTTGAGGAGCTTGAAGAAAGGCATCCCCCGAACCCCCAACCAGGAGATAAACCTGCCAACCGCTACCATGCAGCCAGTAAGCTTTTGAACATCTTTCTGGCTGGTAGGTGGCGCCATCCTCATGATGGCCCCGATTTTCTCCGGATTTGGCTCGATCCCACGATGAGAGACAATGAATCCGAGTAGTTTCCCGGAAGAAACTCCGAAAACGCACTTCTCAGGGTTTAACCTCATCTGGAACGCCCTTAGACTTTCGAACGTCTCGGCCAGATCGGAGGTGAGACTGTCCTTGGTCTGCGTTTTAACCACTACATCATCCACATATGCCTCTACGTTGCGTCCGAGCTGATGGTGAAAACACCGCTGTATCGCGCGCTGATAAGTTGCGCCAGCGTTTTTCAGCCCAAACGGCATCGTGACATAGCAATATGCTCCGAATGGAGTGATAAACGAAGTCTTCTCGCAATCCTCTTCTCGAAGCCGGATTTGGTGATAGCCTGAGTAGGCGTCCAGAAAACTGAGTAGTTGAGATCCAGCAATGGAGTCCACCACTTGATCGATGCGGGGCAGACCAAAGGGATCTTTTTGGCAAGCCTTGTTGAGGTCGGTATAATCAACACACATGCGCCAACTTTATTCTTCTTTTGAACGAGTACAGGGTTTGTGTAGGATCGAAAGACACGAATATAGCAATCAGAGGGGGGGTGAATGATTGTGCGGAACAAAATCTTAATCTACTAAAAGTTCACCCCAAAACAGAACCAAATAATTGCCTCGTATTTGACAAAAACAGAATGATAGAGGTTCGGTAAAACGCGAATTCCCGGAGATCCCACCGTTAGATTGATGGATCAAAAGTTATGAGCTTCGCAAGCTTGCTGTTCCAGAACTTGACGAAAACTAATCTAATCAAAACTTCAAGATTAAACAAGATCTTCAAAAGATTAATCAACTAGACTTTGAGGAACTCTAAATCAAATACCCTAGAAAGGTTTTTGATGGATCAAATCAAGATGAAACTCAAGAATAAAAAACCAATCTAGAATTAGAGCAAGCATGCAAACAAGAACCAAGACAGAAAACACTGTAGCAACGTGGTTCTCAGAGCACGCAAGAATCTTGGAAGAATTGATCTTTATTTCTTTTGTCTAAAATACTCTCATCAAAAGAGTACAAACCCTAAAACTGAGCTTGAGGCTCTCAATGCACTCAGCTCCAATTGATGCGATGCCCTTCAACAGGAGACACCCCTCCTATTTAAAGGAGCAAAACACAAGGAGTTCTGAATACAATTCCTAATCTAGAAGGAGTCCGTATTCAACACAACTCCTCTTGGCCCAACCTGGCCGAATACAACTCTTGCACGCGTATGGCAACCCTACCATACTCACGTGACTAACACTTTGCACGCGTATGGCCACCTGCCATACTCACGTGACTAACACTTTGCATGCGAATGACCTCCTGTCATTCTCACGTGACTAACCATTCTTCATGTGCACCATTCTCTTAGCCCGAACGTCCCGCATGACATCCTTGACCACCAAGACCTCAGTTCCTCCCTGAACCTAGTCCCGAACCTCAGTTCCTCCATGAACCTAGTTCTGGTCCCGTCATCGACCACATTCGCCCTCGAGCAATACCTGCACATGAACAAACCACAAAACAATTTCGAGCACAAGTCCGCGACTTGACTCAACATTAGTCCATGCAAATACTCACACGAGCATTGCATAAATTCCACTTCAAAACAAGCATCATGAAATTCTTACCAATTTCATAATCTCAAGGTCAAACGAAAAACTCAATTCCATGTTTGCTCAAAAACATGTTCACGTAGGACCAAAAAATTTGGTCCGTCGTAGATGGGAAAATGAGGTTGCCAAAAACATGTTCACGTAGGACCAAAAAATTTGGTCCTTCGTAGATGGGAAAATGAGGTTGCCAAAAACATGTTCACGTAGGACCAAAAAATTTGGTCCGTCGTAGATGGAAAACTTACTGTTTTCTTTAAGTTTGGTCCGGCGCCAAAGCGAAACTTACTGTTTCTTGTCAAATTGTCAAAACACATGAACAAACACATTTTGCAAATTCAATTCTAAGCCAATTTTTCAGCACATGATTTCACAATCTCTCCCTTGATGAAAACATTGGCAACACCACTTAGAATTGAACATTTTGGCATTCACTTTTAAAAAGATTTTGAAAACCAAAGGATTAAAATCAAAGCTCATGAAAATAGAAAATCTCCCCATTTGACAAATATGCAAAGTGAAAAACTCCCCCCTAAGAAGTAAAATGTGTGTGAATGTGCAATGTGCCCAAAATTTAAAAATTCTCCAAACTTCTCCCAAAATTCTCAAATTTCCAAACTTCTCCCAAAATTCTCAAATTTCCAAAAACAACTCCCCCTTTTTCTTCTCCCCCTTTTTCTTTAAACTTTTCAACGATTCCCAAATTTCTCCCCCTTTGACAATGGATTCATCAAGAGTACAAAAGAGAGAACAGGTTCAAAATTTTTCTTGTAGCAAAGATTTCACAAGGAGAAACAAGGGAGTGCCAAGATAGGAAAAGATGAGCTCATTCGATCATATGACCTTATATATCACATAATATGTAAAATACATGATCTTGATGTGATTTCAACAAGTTAGGGAATGACATGCATCTCAACCTCAATTCAGTCAACTATAGCCAAGTACTAAGCAAAACCTTTAGTAGAAAAACCAAGGCTCAAATTCAAGCAACTAACAACTCAGGCGAACAAGTAGTTTCAACTCCAATCTAGTAGACCAATTTAATCTTTAAACAATAAATTGCATGTGGCATGCTTGAAGCATACTTCTTTTATTTTCTAGGAGTGGCATGCTTGAAGCATACATCTTATCTTTGAGGGAATGGCATGCTTGGAGCATACATCTTATCTTTTTAGGGAAAGCATTCCTAAAGCTCATAACTTGAGGCTTTTGCTTTTAACAACCTTTTTTTTATTGATTCCCTTTTCTTTTCATTTTTCTTTGATTATAAACATGCAAAAGTGATTAAAAGGTCTTATGAAAGAGTAAAGCTAAAACATACTTGCTTCATAGCCCAAATTTGTCAAGAAGATTCAATATGAAGCCTAGAAGAGTAAGATATCACAGAGTATTTAGCTATAGGCAATCAGACCAGGGAATTCCGCAATGTCATTTTTAGTTCAAGTGAGACAATTTAGATTATCATATATTAGCTCAATTACATAGCATATAAAGAAATATGATAAAGTGAGCTCATCAAGTGAAAGAACTTGGCAAAGAGAGTCCCCCTCAAAACAAACCCATTGGATGAACAATCCCAAGTTCTCCCCGAATAAAAGCAAAACGAGAAGAAGACAAAGGTTTTGTGAAAATGTCTGCCAATTGATGTTCAGTATCCACATGATGAAGCACAATATTTTCTTTTTCAACATGATCTCTAAGAAAGTGAAATCCAGTATCAATATGCTCAAGAAGGGGATTACTCAAGAGGTGGCACGAACCAAATCAATTCAACATCCTCCAAAGTCAATATCAGAATAAGCTCTTTAAACTAATGCATAAGGAAGCAGAAAGCCAAATGCCAAAATCTTGAGTACCATGGAGATACCTGAAAGTTCACTTGAACGCTTGTCGATGTGAAGCACGTGGGAAGCTTGAAAACAAGCACACACAAGCACGTGGGAAGAGTCTCTCATGTAAACCTCCAATTATCTCATCCTCAACAGCATCATCATCATCTTTATGAACAAAGACACTCTCCCCCTGAACATATGCACCTGTACCTGCATCATTTGAACTAGTGCCTTTTGCTAAAACAGAAGTGGAAGAAACATCTCCAAAGGCAACACTTTCAGCATAAGATGCACGAGTGAAGGAGAACTGAATCTTATCACTGAACATATGGAGTGAGCATCCGAAATTCACTAGCCACATGTTCTCCCTCCTCGCGTGAGAAGCCTACATAGAAGCAGAAAGTGTCGAGGTCTCGGTATTGGGGTTAGAAATAAGATGTTTAGGAATCCAGTACTGAGACACACGACGCACAATAGTAGGCACAACACGAGTATTCTTATGCACAAAATCAGATTTGCCTTTTCACGTATTTTTAGCATTAAAAGGTGTTTGTTTCACCCTAGGCACATAGTGAGAAGTAGAGTGTGCCTTTCTGAAATTAGACCTAGCATTAATTCTTTCTTTCTTTTGTTGTTTGGCTAGTCTAAAGCAAAAATCTACTAAATGTCCATCTCTACCACAATGAGTGCAAGTGTACTTAACAGGATGTTTGGCTTTAGAAGTAGAAGCATCATTTGCATTCATCATAGTAGAAGATAACATTCCAGCAGACTTAAAGACAATTTTCTTAGGCTTATTGACAATTTCAAATTTTCCTCCTTCAAGTGATTTAACAATAGTGGGAGCATGTGATTTATGATGAGCATAAAAATCAAAACCTAAACCTTTGTTATGAGTGCTGACTTTTGATTGATCCAAGATCATGTTTAGGTTTTTCTTTCCTTTAGTGAAACGTTCTAATGACTTTTCCAAGTAAGCAATTTTTCGAGAAAGAGTTAAACAATTATTACAGGGAACGTCCACTTTTTCTTTTTGCTTGCGACAAGTTGAGCATGAAAGAACCTCATGTGTAAGCAAATCTTCTGTCATTTGAGAAACCCTAGCATTTGCATCATGCAACTTCAATTCTAGTATGGAGCCTTTAGAACATGGAGTTGTATCATGCAAATCAATGGTAGAACAACTAGCATGTTTAACAAGTTTCTCATTTTTCTCATTTTCAGCATTGATTTGCTCTAACAAGGTAACATGTTCTTTCCTAAGCAACGTAAGCTCATTGTAGATTAAGTCACATGATTTGCAAGCATCGTCATCAGGAATCAAGGTTTTAAGTTTAGAAATTTCAGCATTAAATGACTCCACAACAAAATCATGTTTCTTAATTTTCTTGTCACGTTTATCAAGCAATTTACCAAGACGAGCAACAGCAATAGCTAATTCATCGTAAGAATGATCTACCTCATTGAAGTCGCTGTCATGATCGCCCTCGGTGAAGCTGTCGCTGCTTTTGGCCATGAGACACAACCCCGTCAACTCATGCTTGCTTGGAGTTGCATCATCCTCGCTGCTCTCCGAATCCACATCACTCAAATTGACTTGTTCAAGAGCGGAAAGAACTCGATGGACAACTTTGCGGTTGATGAAGTTCTTCTTCTTTCTATCACTTGGAGAGAACTTCTTCTTCTCTTTTCTTCTGTCGTTGTCCTTCTCCTCCCTTGATGCTTTACTTGCAAGTTTTGGATAGTTTGGACGAATATGGCCGAGATCACCACACTCATAGCATCTTGGAGGATCACAACTACCTCTCTTTCTCTTTATCACATTTTGCAAAGCTTTGTTAAACCGAGAAGAGAGTAGTGACAAGTCTTCTTCTGGGAATTGCTCAATCTGTTCATCGGTTAGTGAAGACAAGAAAGATAGAGCAAAACTTGAAGCAGCACCATTATGAGATATGCTAGATTGAGATGTCAAAGCAATTGATTTATAATCATTCTTTCTAGCAAAAACATCTAATTCATGAGTTTTTAACTTAGAATAAAGAACATCTAAAGTAAGTGTACTCATGACAGTAGATTCTCTAATGGATGTAACTTTCATCTCCTAAATAGACATGTCTAATGCACCAAGCAATTGTCTAGCATTAGCAGCATCATCAAAGCTAACTCCAACAGCACGCAAATTGCTAAGAATCTTATTAAAGCGTGCAAAGAAATCATCTAACGACTGTAACACCCCAAAATTTTGCTTCTCTTAAATTCATGTGTGATTTGGCACTTTGGTGAATTTTTGGAATTTTCTGGAATTTATTTGGATTTATTTGGAATTTATTTGAATTTATTCCATTTTGAAATAATTAAAGAATTTAATTTTGCAAATAAAATTTTGTTGGAAATATTTTATTTGAGTCCAAAATGATCCAAAATATTTTCCGTAATTTTTCCGAATTTTACGAGTCATTTGCTATTTTTAATGAATTAAATGAATTACTGGGAATTATTTTAAATATTAAATCGCTGGAAATCCAACTCGTCGAGTATCGCTTCATCCGACCGAAGTGAACGAAGTCGGACTCGAGTCCGACCGAGCCAGCTTGACTCGATCAAACCTCAAAACCCTAATCAATCCCAACCATTGGATCAAGATCCAACGGCCGAGATCCGCCAGTCGGTTCGGCCGATCCGCCCGGATCCGATCGCGCCCGTCGCGATCGTGGCGTTGATCGTGCGTGGGACGGCTGAGCGTCATCGTCTCCGCCGAAGTCCGAAGCCGGACTCCGCCGCGCCGCCGCCGTGTAGAATTAGGTTTCCGTCTCGGGCACGAACGCCGAGGCTATTTAAAGCCCTGGTCACGCCCGAGGTTGCTCTCATCCTTGCGCACTCCGTTCCCCGAGCCATCTACGCCTGCCGCCGCTGTTTGCCCGTCTCGAGCTCGCCGTAGTTGAGCGCCACTCCGCCGCGGTTTTGCTCGATTCCGCCGCCCGTCCGTCGTCTTCCGCCGAAGGAGCCCGATCCGGAATCCGTGGACGAGACGCACCGAAGGAGGACTCATCTCGCCGAGCAACCCCGAAACGCCATCGGGCTCGTCGTCGTTCGTCTCCGTGGTCGCAGCTGCCGCGTCGCCATCACCCTCGCGAGCTCTGTGGACCGTCCGATCTTGATCGTGCGGTTGAGGTGAGTTCACGTGTTCCAAACCCGGTTAGATCTGGACCGTTGGATCAAGATCCAACGGTTCACAATCGCCACGTGCCGTCGTAGTGATTATTATAGGATTAGATCTGGACCGTCCGATCTAGATCGAACGGCCCACGATCATCGAGTAGATTCAACGCGTTAACCCTGGATCTAATCGCGACCGTTGAATTTCAAATCAACGGTCGGGATTGCGCCACGTGTCGGGAAGTTGGACCGACGCGGTCAGCGCCGTCCACGCGCGCGTGCGTGTGACGCTGACACGCGGGGCCCGCGTGTCAGAGGGCCCGCATGTCAGCGGCTGACCCAGCCATGCGGCGTCACCCATGACGTCATCGGTGGGTCCCACACAGCCGACCGCCGTGGTGAGCCCGCCGACGTCGGCCGATGACGCTACCCGAGTGGTCCCACATGTCAGCGACACGTAGAGTCGTGGACCGAGTCCACGGTGGACCGAGCCAAACCGTGGACCCCGTCCCTGGACCGGCTGACGGCAGCCGCCCAATCGAAGGCTGCCACGTGTCTAGGTGACGCACATAATTAATTTCGAAAAGAAAACGATTTATTAATTCGAAATAATGATTTCAGATTTTGTTTCAAACTTCAAACGCTTATAACTTTTGCGTTTCAACTCCGATTTGAGTGATTCAAATTTCTAAATTTGTATAAAATTGAGATCTACCTAAATATGAATTTTATTTAATTTTTGGACTAAAGTTTTTCTCTGTAATATTATTTAATCGATTATTTAAACTTTAATAAATCATAACTTTTGCATTTTAACTCCGATTTGAACGATTCCAGTTCCTAAAAATCCGTAAAATTATGTTCTCTCTGTTTATGGATTTTATTTGGAGTTTTGGGATGTTTTGCCTATTGTTTATTTGTGTATTGCTATTTGCACGCTACGAGTAGACGTTGAAGTGCCAAGGATTCGAAGGAGAAGTGTTGACTCAGGATCCAACTCAAGACCAAGAACAAGTACTCTTTGAAGGCAAGTTATGCTTTGATCATGTTGATCCCATTTTGAAATCTATTTTGGTTCAAATTATTGCATGCTAGTTCAATTAGAAAATACTTTACTTAAATATGGGAGATTAGATAAATACCAAATTGCTATGACACCTTGATTAATTAAATATGTGCCATGACCCCTTGTCACCCTAGTTGTGGTTTACTAGTTGGACATAATCAAATTGCCAACATGGGTTTTAGACCAGTTGTAGTGTATTGCTTAGACACCTTTCGTGCTCATGACATGAATTTGGACAATCAAATGTTAATATTGACTTAATGATATATTGAACCTGTTTTGGAAAGGTATCATGTGATGTTGATAGCACGTGGTGCTTGGTAATCAAGCGGGGTTTTGATAAATAGTTTTCGGCCAGGGGCATGTGGCAAGAATGATCGGGTGGGCCGGTGGCAATCGGGATGTTGATTTGGTTCTTGGGTAGTCTTGCCCTGGTCACTCTAAGGACTTAACCTTGCAAGCCTTTGAACTGGGTCATACTTGCAACCACATGGCTGGAATGGGGACGGCCCTAGTTGACTAAGTCGCTAAGGACTCACTTGTGGAGCCTCGGGTGTCAATTACACCGTTTGTGTGATTGTACGGGGGAGCGTATCGTGGCTGTGGCCAGATACCCATCTAACGGTGTGTTGGTCCCATACTTCGCCTTGGCTAAGGGAAGGGATGGTGTAGAGCACAAACCGGAGAGGACCACCTGTGTTGTTTGAGGCTTCCGAAAGGCTTTATTACTGAGAACTTCGCCTTTGTGGTGTTTGTTGTATCTTGTGGGTAAAGTGCATAACCTCTGCAGAGTGTAGAATCTATTTAAATAGCCGAGTCCACTTGATCGACAATGCTCGGGATTACAGTCAAGGGTTAGATTTTCTCAAAAATAACTTTGGTTTGAAAGTTGGGTTGGTTTAATAATGAAGATGATGGAAATGTGGTTTAGGATGGGGAAAATGTTTATTAAAACTTCTTGAAAAGTTATTTATGCTTTACTTATTTCTCTTTGCTTTTGAATCTACTTATATTACTTTTCAAATGTTTATCGCAAATAAACCTTGAGCTATTCCTTTGTACCAAGCCATGCATATAGTATATTAGCTTGCATTACATGCATGACTTGCGAGTACCAAGTACTCACCCTTGCCTCAACACAACACCGCTTGAAGAGGAGACTACGCCAATTTTCTGAGGAGGAATTCCAAGAGGATCCGTCTACTTAGGGATGCGAGCCCGATCGGTTACTGTGGTATCTTTGGATGGCGCCACGATGTTGCCTTCGTTGTTTTTCCGCTATTATTATTTTTCTCTGAATAAGTTTCGCCTTGCAAGGCATACATTTTGTGACTTGGCCATAGGGTCGAGTAACCACTTTGGTTATTTAAATAAAGTACTTTGATAATATCGAATGGTATGATTGTGATATTTACCAATGTTAAGACTGTGTGCACTAGCGCGTTCCTGGACTAGTGCTGAATACACAGAGGGTCCGGATTTGCAAATTCGGGGTCCCGACAACGACTCACCGGGTTTCATCTCAAATCGCATGTATTCTTTTCTGTAAAGATCTTGACGAACCTCTTTGATAGTATTAGAACCCTCATGGTAATCACAAAGAGATTTCCATACCTCATATGCGGATTTGAGATGGATCACACGATCAAAGTCACTACGTCCCAAGCCTTGGATGATCAAGTTGCGCGCCTTGCTATTTGCTTCAACATGTGCGCGATTGGTGTCGTTGACGTTGTCGTTTGCAGGGACTTCATATGGCTTGTAGACCTTCTCCCAAAACTGAAAATCAACACCATCGAACACACAAGGTTTTGTCGTATAACGATCCATTGATCTAATCACCGATTAAGATAGATTAGAAAAACCTTGCTCTGATACCACTTGTAGGATCGAAAGACACGAATATAGCAATGAGAGGGGGGGTGAATGATTATGCGGAACAAAATCTTAATCTACTAAAAGTTCGCCCCAAAACAGAACCAAATAATTGCCTCGTATTTGACAAAAACAGAATGATAGAGGTTCGGTAAAACGCGAATTCCCGGAGATCCCACCGTTAGATTGATGGATCAAAAGTTATGAGCTTCGCAAGCTTGCTGTTCCTGAACTTGACGAAAACTAATCTAATCAAAACTTCAAGATTAAACAAGATCTTCAAAAGATTAATCAACTAGACTTTGAGGAACTCTAAATCAATACCCTAGAAAGGTTTTTGATGGATCAAATCAAGATGAAACTCAAGAATCAAAAACCAATCTAGAATTAGAGCAAGCATGCAAACAAGAACCAAGACAGAAAACACTGTAGCAACGTGGTTACTGTAGCACGCAAGAATCTTGGAAGAATTGATCTTTATTTCTTTTGTCTAAAATACTCTCATCAAAAAAGTACAAACCCTAAAACTGAGCTTGAGGCTCTCAATGCACTCAGCTCCAATTGATTCGATGCCCTTCAATAGGAGACACCCCTCCTATTTAAAGGAGCAAAACACAAGGAGTTCTGAATACAATTCCTAATCTAGAAGGAGTCCGTATTCAACACAACTCCTCTTGGCCCAACCTGGCCGAATACAACTCTTGCACGCGTATGGCAACCCTACCATACTCACGTGACTAACACTTTGCACGCGTATGGCCACCTGCCATACTCACGTGACTAACACTTTGCACGCGAATGACCTCCTGTCATTGTCACGTGACTAACCATTCTTCATGTGCACCATTCTCTTAGCCCGAACGTCCCGCATGACATCATTGACCACCAAGACCTCAGTTCCTCCCTGAACCTAGTCCCGAACCTCAGTTCCTCCATGAACCTAGTTCCGGTCCCGTCATCGACCACATTCGCCCTCGAGCAATACCTGCACATGAACAAACCACAAAACAATTTCGAGCACAAGTCCGCGACTTGACTCAACATTAGTCCATGCAAATACTCACACGAGCATTGCATAAATTCCACTTCAAAACAAGCATCATGAAATTCTTACCAATTTCATAATCTCAAGGTCAAACCAAAAACTCAATTCCAAGTTTGCTCAAAAACATGTTCACGTAGGACCAAAAAATTTGGTCCGTCGTAGATGGGAAAATGAGGTTGCCAAAAACATGTTCACGTAGGACCAAAAAATTTGGTCCTTCGTAGATGGGAAAATGAGGTTGCCAAAAACATGTTCACGTAGGACCAAAAAATTTGGTCCGTCGTAGATGGAAAACTTACTGTTTTCTTTAAGTTTGGTCCGGCGCCAAAGCGAAACTTACTGTTTCTTGTCAAATTGTCAAAACACATGAACAAACACATTTTGCAAATTCAATTCTAAGCCAATTTTTCAGCACATGATTTCACAGTTTGCCAACCAGTCGGGATGATACACCTCTTTGATAAAACCTGCGGCTAATAGCTTTGTGATCTCCTCCTTGATGGCCTCTCGACGGTCTTGAGCGAACCGTCACAGCCTTTGTTTGACTGGCCTCGCTGATTCGTTTACGTTCAGCGCATGCTCGATCACCTCCCTGGGGATTCCGGGCATGTCCGACGGCTTCCAGGAAAAGACGTCTTTGTTTGCCCGCAGAAAGGTGACGAGCGCGTCCTCCTATTTCTCTCCGAGCCCTGTCCCGATCAAGGCCGTTCGAGTCGAATCGGACGGGTCGAGGATAATTCTCTTGGTACCTTCTTCGGGACCAATTCTGGGGTTCGGCGCTTTGCGGGTGGGGATGCTACTTTCCAGCTTGTCGGAATCCGCCTCTTGCCGAATCCTCTCCCAACCCGCTCGCGCCTCCAGCGACTCAGCCATCTCGCAGTTCTCCTTGTCACAAGAAAAAGACTGCCTGATATCACCGCGTAAAGCGATAATACCACTCGGCCCTGGCATTTTCATTGTCAGGTACGCATAGTGGGGCACTGCCATGAACTTGGCTAGCGCTGGTCTCCCCAAGATGGCATGATATGCTATCGCGAAATTAGCCACCTCGAAGCTGAAGTTCTCTGTCCGGTAGTTATCTCTTGTGCCGAAAGTGACCGGCAGAGTGATTTGTCCGAGTGGAGTCGCTGATGTTCCGGGTATCACGCCGTGAAAAGGCGATGATCCGCGTCTAAGATCCGACCGTGGGATTCCCATGTCGTCGACAGTTGTCACAAAGAGGACATTGAGCCCACTTCCACCATCAATCAATACCCTCTTGAGCTTGACGCCACGGATAATCGGCGCCAAGACAAGCAGATATCTACCGGGGAATGGGACTCGATCCGGGTGATCCGAGCGGTCGTAAGTTATCGCGACCTCGGACCATCATATATACTGGGGGGTCTCCGGCTCTATTGCGTTGATGTCTCGGGTGGTAAGCTTTTGCTTCCGCTTGGACTCGTACGTGGCCTAACCCCCAAATATGTAATTGAGCTCGAGATCGGCTTCCTGATAGTCTTCCTCAGCTTCGGGAGGAGGTTGCTTGGCGACGGGCCCACTCGGACCTTGTCCGGCCTGCTTCTTGCTCTCCCGGGCGAACCTCTTCAAAGTGAAGCAGTCCTTGGCGGCATGTCTTCCCTTCGGATGGAAGGGGCAAAGCGAGTTCATCACCTTGTCATACCCATCCTCTTTGAGCGCACGAGGGCAGGCATGTTCAGCGACTGCCACCAGCTCCTCACCTTTGCGCTTCATCTCCTTTCGTTTGGAGGACTCGGCCTGATCCTTCTTCTCGTCATGCCGTTCCGCCAAGGCCTCGGAGGCAGAAGCGTAGCGGTCCGCTAGGGCGAACAATTCACGAACCGACGTTGGTGGCTTCCGGGACATCTTCTTGATGAGATCAGGGTCGCTGACTCCCTTCTGGAAGGCTGCTATCACAACCGCATCCGTGACATCCCGAACAGTGCTTTTCCTGTGCATGAAGCGCTTGACGAACTCCCGCAGGGACTCGTTCCTCTTTTGGTGCAGCTGGTACAGGTCCTAGGGGGTGCCAGGGCGCTCGTACGTGCCTTGGAAATTTGAAATAAACTGCTCACACAGGTCTCCCAGGAATCTATAGAGTTCGCTGGGAGCCCGGTGAGCCATGCTTGGCCCAGGGGCGAGAGAGTAACCAGCAAGTAATTTGCCATTACTTTCTGATACCCTCCGGCAGCCTTGACTGCCAGAGCGTACACCTGCAACCAAGCTTCTGGGTCCCTCTCACCATGAAACCTAGTGATGCCCTTGAGGTTAAATCCCTCAGGCCAGACCACTCGACACAGATGAGGGGTAAACGCACGAACCCCTTCAATGACCCCGCGACAACCCTCGGGCGGAGATCGGCGTGGAGGGGATCGGGCCTGGTGTGCTTCACGATCTCGTGGAAGGATGCCGTAACGTTCATACTCATCGGCATGATGGCGTTGCTCCTCCCTTTCTCGGTCGTGGCGCCTGGCGTCGAGGTCGGAACGGAGGTCGCGGTTGAGGCTGTGTCGCAAGTCGCCCCCGCGGGGAGGAATATGACGTCCCCGGTGGGGGGCTTCACGACCCGGCCGACTGCTTGCCGTCTGGGTCCCAGCCGGAGTACGTGACTGCGCCCTTGCCGGCTGGTCGGTCTGGGCCTGCTGGATCGCTGCCGCCGTCACCATGGCCTTTACTTGGGCCACGATCGGGGCAGCTGGATTACCAGCCCCCAGCATGGGGCTTAAAGTATCCAGGAGTGTCTTGGAGGCGACGATATTCTGCTGTGGAGTATGGAAGACCGCTTGGTCCCCCATCTTGGCTTGCAGAATATCTTCATTGACGTCGCGGGCGTGGTCTCGTAAGACACGCGCCCGCGCGTCTAGCTCTGTCCTTCGGCCGCCTTCCAAGTCGGCGGCGGCGGAGGTGTCGAGGCGTTGTTGTGAATCCACCCGCGAGCCTTCGATCGCGCAAACTCTGCGGAAATTCCAGCAGCTCTCCAGGCTCTCTTCTGACTCGACCGGTGAGCTGGGCGAGCCCGAAGAGGATAGCTCTAGGTGCTCAGAGGTGCCGAGTGGTTTGGCGGTGAGAACCCCCACCATTCGTGTCTTGGCGCCCGTTGATCCAACCTCCTGGTGGGACCGGGGCTTCAATCCCCTAATCAGTGCTTCAGAGCACGAGACGGGGGGACCTCCCAATCCGTGCGGAAGTCTCGGCAATGGCTCCCCAAAGGGCTCGCCGTTCTGGAACGCGGACTCCTCCGAGAGGGACAGATTCCCAAGGTTGTTGGCGATAAAGACCAGGCTTTCGAAGTGGAAAACCTGACCTGGGGAGAAAACTGTGGAGACTTCACTCGTTGCAGCCATCAAGCTCGACGAAGATTTTGACACAAAGCCCCTACCTGGCGTGCCAACTGTCGACGATCGGTTTCGCCGGCAATGAGATTTGTGATTCTAGGGGATTCGTGCGAGATCAGAGCAAGATGGTAACACAGGATGCGGGGGCAATCTTTTTTAGACAGGTTCGGGCTCTCGCAGAGGAGGTAATACCCTAGTCCTGTGTTCTTGGAAATCTGGGTGAGGTCTCTCTTCTCCTTTCTTTTTCCCCCCCTTTTTAGGGTTGTTCCCTCCTCCTTATATACTGGGGGAGGGGTACGTTACAAATGGGCGCCACCTGGCCTTGAACATGGTGGCTTCATGAGTATGTAATTTGTCTCTATCGGTTGAGCCCCACTACGTCCAGGGGGTGTGGTCGTTTCTTTCCCGACCCACGCCTGCCAATCCGCCAGGTTCTGGTGCCTGCAGGCTCTGCCGATGCCAGGTCGCAGGCTTTGCTTTTGACGGGGTTGTCTGGACGCAGCACGAAGCTTCACCGAGGGGTCAGCCAGCAGCTGCCTTGGGGAAGAAGTCGGGCCATGCTATGGGCTCCTCGTGGCGCTTCTAGGCTCTGGGCCTACTACACCATCCTCGGCCCAGTCGGGTGTAGGCTCCAGTTGCGGGACCCCTATCTCAGGCAGGTGGCACCCATTTTTGTGGTATGTCCTTCCCCTAGTATAAAAGGGGGGAGGAGGGAGAAAAAAGGACACACGCTCATATATCCAAGAACACAGGACTAGGGTATTATCTCCTCCGTGAGAGCCCGAACCTGTCTAAAAAGAGATCGCCCTCGCATCCTGTGTTACCATCTAGCTCTGACTCTGATCCCGCACGAATCCCCTAAGAATCACAAATCTCATTGCCGGCGAAATCGATCGTCGACAGTTGGCGCGCCAGGTAGGGGATTGTGTCAAGATCTTCATCGAGCTTGATGGCTGTGATGAGCGGAGTCTCCACAGTCTTCTTCCCGGGTTAGGTTTTCTGTTTCGGAAGCCTGACCTTCATCTCCAACAGCCTCGGGAACCTTTCCCTCTCTGAGGAGGCCGCGCTGCAGTATGGCGAGGTCTCCGGCAAGCCACCGTCACGACTTCCGCGCCGATCGGGAGGTCCCCCTGTCTCGTGCTCTAAAGCACCGAGTAGGGGACCGAAGGTCCGATCCTGCCAGGGAGTCGGACTCATGGGCGCCGAGGCACGAATGGTGGGGGTTCTCACCGCCAAACCACTCGGCACCTCCGAGCGCCTGGAGCTACCCTCTTCAGGCTTGCCTAGCTCACCAGCCGAGTCAGAAGAAAGCCTAGAGAGTTGCTGGAATTTCTGTAGAGTCTGCGTAATCGAGGGCTCGCGGGCGGATTCGCAGCAGCGCCTCGACACTTCGGCCGCCATCGACTTGGAAGGTGTCCGAGCAACAGAACCGAACGCGCGGGCGCGTGCCCTGCGGGACCACGCCCGTGGTGTCAATGAAGACATTCTGCAAGCCAAGATGGGGGACCAAGCGGTCTTCCGTACTCCACAGTAGAATATCGTCGCCTCCAAGACACTCCTGGATACCTTGAGTCCTATGCTGGGGGCGGGCGATCCAGTCGCCCCGATCGTGGCCCAAGTAAAGGCCATGGTGACGGCGGCAACGATCCAGCAGGCCCAGACCGACCAGCAGGCAAGGGAGCGGTCGCGTGGTCCGGTGAGGACCCAGACGGCCAGCAGCCGGTCAGGTCGGGAAGCCCCCCACCAGACATATCATGTTCCTCCCCGCGGAGACGACTTGCGACACAGCATCAACCGTGACCTCCGTTCCGACCTCGACGCCAGGCGCCGCGACCGAGAAAGGGAGGAGCAACACCGCCATGCCGACGAGTATGAACGGTATGGCATCCTCCCACGAGATCGCGAAACGCGCCAAGAGCGATCCCCTCCACGCCGATCACTGCCCGGGGGTTGCCGCGGGGTCATAGAAGGGGTTCGCGCGTTTACCCCTCACCTACGCCGAGTGGTTTGGCCTGATGGGTTTAATCCCAAGGGCATCACTAGGTTTGACGGTGAGAGGGACCCGGAGGCTTGGTTACAGGTGTACGCTCTGGTGGTCAGGGCTACCGGGGGGGATCAGAAAGTAATGGAAAATTACTTACCGGTTACCCTCTCGCCCCTGGGCCAAGCCTGGCTCACTGGACTCCCAGCGAACTCTATAGATTCCTGGGGAGATCTGTGCGAGCAATTCATTTCAAACTTCCAAGGCACGTACGAGCGCCCGGACACCCCCTGGGACCTCTATCAGCTGCACCAAAAGAGGAACGAGTCCCTCCGGGAGTTCGTCAAGCGCTTCATGCACATGAAAAGCACTGTTCGGGATGTCACGGATGCGGTTGTGATAGCTGCCTTCCAAAAGGGAGTCAGCGACCCTGATCTCATCAAGAAGATGTCTCGAAAGCCACCAACGTCGGTTCGTGAGCTGTTCGCCCTAGCGGACCGCTACGCTTCAGCCTCCGAGGCCTTGGCAGAATGGCACGACGAGGTGAAGGATCAGGCCGAGCCCCCCCGGCGGAAGGAAAAGAAGCGCAAGGGTGAAGAGCTGGTGGCAGTCGCTGAACCTGCTCACCCTCGCGCCCTCAAAGAGGACGGGTATGACAAGGTGATGAACTCGCTTTGCCCCTTCCATCCAAAGGGGAGACATGCCGCCAAGGACTGCTTCACTTTGAAGAGATTTGCCCGGGAGAGCAAGAAGTAGGCTGGACAAGGTCCGAGTGGACATGCCGCCAAGCCGCCTCCCCCCGAAGCCGAGGAAGACTATCTGGAAGTCTATCTCGAGCTTAACTACATATTTGGGGTTTCGGCTGCATATGAGTCCAAGCGGAAGCAAAAGCTCACCGCCCGAGACGTCAACGCAATAGAGCCGGAGACCCCCCAGTACGTACGGTGGTCCGAGGTCGCGATAACTTACGACCGCTCGGATCACCCAGATCGAGTCCCATTCCCCGGTAGATATCCGCTTGTCTTGGCGCCTGTTGTCCGCGGCGTCAAGCTCAAGAGGGTTTTGATTGACGGTGGAAGTGGGCTCAATGTCCTCTTTGTCAAAACTCTTGACGACATGGGAATTCCACGGTCGGAGCTTAAGCACGGGTCGTCGCCTTTTCATGGTGTCATACCCGGAATTTCCGCGACACCACTCGGACAAATCACTCTGCCGGTCACTTTCGGTGCAAGGGAAAATTACCGGACAGAGAACCTTGGCTTCGAGGTGGCTGATTTTGCGATAGCGTATCATGCCATCTTGGGGAGACCAGCGCTAGCCAGGTTCATGGCAGTGCCCCACTATGCGTACCTGACACTGAAAATGCCAGGGCCGAGTGGTATTATCGCTTTACGCGGTGATATCAGGCAGTCTTTTTCCTGTGACAAGGAGAGTTGCGAGATGGCCGAGTCCCTGGAGGCGCGAGCGGGTCGGGAGAGGATTCGGCAAGAGGCGGATTCCGACAAGCCGGAAGGAAGCGTCCCTGCCCGCAAAGCGCCGAACCCTGGGATTGGTCCCGGAGAAGATACCAAGAGAATTACCCTCGACCCGTTCGATCTGGCTCAAACGGCCTTGATCGGGACAGGGCTCGGGGAGAAATAGGAGGACACGCTCGTCACCTTTCTGTGGGCAAACAAAGACGTCTTCGCCTGGAAGCCATCGGACATGCTCGGAGTCCCCAGGGAGGTGATCGAGCACGCGCTGAACGTAAATGAATCGGCTAGGCCGATCAAGCAAAGGTTACGATGGTTCGCCCAAGACCGCTGAGAGGCCATCAGGGAGGAGATCACAAAGCTGCTTGCCGCAGGTTTCATCAAAGAAGTGTATCATCCCGACTGGTTGGCTAACCCTGTACTCGTTCAAAAGAAGAATAAAAGTTGGCGCATGTGTGTTGACTATACCGACCTCAACAAGGCTTGCCCAAAAGATCCCTTTGGTCTGCCCCGCATCGATCAAGTGGTGGACTCCACTGCTGGATCTCAACTACTCAGTTTCCTGGACGCCTACTCAAGCTATCACCAAATCCGGTTTCGAGAGGAGGATTGTGAGAAGACTTCGTTTATCACTCCATTTGGAGCATATTGCTATGTCACCATGCCGTTTGGGCTGAAAAACGCTGGCACAACCTATCAGCGCGTGATACAGTGGTGTTTTCACCATCAGCTCGGACGCAACGTAGAGGCATATGTGGATGATGTAGTGGTTAAAACGCAGGTCAAGGACAGTCTCACCTCCGATCTGGCCGAGACGTTCGAGAGTCTAAGGGCGTTCCGGATGAGGTTGAACCCTGAGAAGTGTGTTTTCGGAGATTCTTCTAGGAAACTACTCGGATTCATTGTCTCTCATCGCGGGATCGAGCCAAATCCGGAGAAAATCGGGGCCATCATGAGGATGGCGCCACCTGCCAGCCAGAAAGATGTTCAAAAGCTCGCTGGCTGCATGGTAGCGCTTGGCAGATTTATCTCCCGGTTGGGGGTTCGGGGGATGCCCTTCTTCAAGCTCCTCAAGAAGCAGGACCGTTTTGAATGGACGGCTGAGGCACAGCAAGCCTTTGAAGAACTCAAGGTGTTCCTCTCCACCCCTCCAATCCTAGTCTCGCCAGTGCCAGGTGAACTTCTCCTGCTTTACATATCGGCAACAACTCATGTAGTCAGTGCTGCGATAGTTGTGGAGCGGGAAGAGTCTGGACACCGCTACGGCGTACAACGCCCGGTTTATTTTGTCAGCGAAGTACTGGGCGAATCCAAGATGCGATATCCTCAAGTTCAGAAGCTGCTCTACGCAATTTTGATCTCATCGCGGAAGCTGAAGCATTATTTCCAAGGGCACTCAATTTTAGTAGTGACTTCTTTCCCTGTGGGATAGGTCCTCCATAATCAAGAAGCTTCTGGGAGAATCTCAAAATGGGTGGCCGAGCTTGGAGCCTTTGACATCTCGTTCAAGCCGCGCACCGCCGTCAAGCCCCAGGCTTTGGCCGACTTTACGGCCGAGTGGACTGAATCCCAAGCTCCCCGCAAGGAAGAAGAGCCGGAGTATTGGACCATGCACATCGATGGGTCTCTCATACAAGGCGGGGCCGGGGTGGGAATTCTCCTCGTCTCGCCGAAAGGCGATAGGTTGAAGTACGTCCTTCGGATTCACTTCGCAGCTTCGAACAATGCCGCAGAGTACGAGGCGCTCATCCACGGGCTCCGCATCGCCACATCGCTCGGAATCCGACGACTGGCGGTTCGCGGTGACTCCCAGTTGGTAGTGAGCCAAGTACAGAAGGACTGGTCGTGCGTCGATCAGACTATGACGGCGTATTGCCAGCAAGTCTGAGAATTGGAAGGAAAGCTTGACGGTCTGGAGCTGGTCCATGTCCTCCGCCGCAATAATGAAGCAGCCGATGAGTTGGCTAAAATGGGAGCCACTCGGGCAGAGGTCCCGAGTGGTATCTTCATCCAGGATCTTTACGAACCAACTGTTGCAAAACGACGGGAGCCAAGTAAGGATCCCGAGACCGGAGTCCTGCTCATTAACCCCGACTGGACGGCCCCATATCTAGATTATCTTCTGAAGGACAAACTTCCAGAAGCAACCGCTCTAGCCGAGCGCATCTCCCGATAAGCCAAATCCTATGTGGTGGTCGGTGAGGAGCTCTTTCGGAAGAGCACCTCAGGTGTCCTCAGGCGGTGCATTCCGGAACAAATGGGAAGAGACCTGCTCAAAGAGATCCACTCGGGGGTGTGCGGCCATCACGCGGCGTCAAGCGCCTTGGTTGGGAAAGCCTACCGCCAGGGTTTCTTTTGGCCTACTGCGGTGACGGATACTAAGGAGATCGTTCGAACTTGCGAGGGCTGCCAGTTCTATGCAAGGCAGACACACTTGCCGGCACAGGAGCTGCAAACTATCCCCATCTCTTAGCCCTTTGCGGTCTGGGGGCTCGACTTAGTCGGCCCACTCAAGAAGGCGCAAGGTGGTTTCGCCTACCTTTTCGTAGCCATTGACAAGTTCACCAAGTGGATCGAAGCTAAACCAGTCGCCACGATCACTGCGGTCAAAGCCAAGGAGTTCTTCCAGGATATCGTGGTTAGATTCGGAGTTCCCAACCGGATCATTACAGACAACGGTACCCAATTCAGGAGTGAAGAATTTCAAGAGTGGTGCGAAGGCGTCGGAATCAAGATTTGCTTCGCCTCGGTAGCTCATCCACGGAGCAATGGGCAGGTGGAGCGGGCTAATGGCTTATTCCTCCAGGGCCTTAAGGCCAGGATTTTCGATCGCCTCAAACCACACGCTGCCCGATGGGTGAAAGAGTTACCGTCGGTACTCTAGGGACTCAGAACCACTCCCAGCCGGGCAACTGGGCAAACTCCCTTTTTCCTAGTTTACGGTTCAGAGGCAGTTCTGCCGACTGAACTAGAATTCGAATCCACGAGGGTTCGGAATTACAAGGATGCCGAGTCCGAGGGAAGCCGAATGGTAGAGCTTGATCAACTCGAGGAGGCTCGAAACGTTGCAGCCATCCAGTCGGCCAAGTACCTCCAGGGACTTCGACGTTACCATTCTCGCAATGTCAGAAGTAGAGCCTTTTCGAAAGGAGATCTGGTCCTCAGGAGGAACAAAAAAAGTGAGCACAAGCTCTCTCCAATTTGGGAAGGTCCGTACATTGTGGAGGAGACGGTCCGACCGGGTGCTTATCGACTCAGACGGGAAGATGGCGAGGTCCTGGCGAATACTTGGAACGCCGAACAGCTGCGTCGCTTCTACGCATAAGTTATGTATCTCGCTCCCATGCATTAAACAAAGCTCCCGATTGTCTAGTACTTTGATCAGTTTCGACTAAGTGACCCGATTGATCCCGAGTGGTTATCGCTATACTAGCGTATCGTCTGATCCTAGCCATGCCGATACAGAATACACAAAAGTGCACGTTCGATATGAGATCGCATCAAGCGACAATATCTGAACGTCTGTACTAGCGCACGAGTTAGAAAAGACTAAGCTAAAAGGAGCCACCAACCACTCGGGAGTAACGATCGACACTCCAGTAGTTTCGTTGAACAGAAATCGGGGTCACTAGACTGTAGTCGATGAAAATTCGGCTCTCCAGCACCTCGTTGCGGGAGCTGGGGCTATCAACTAGCGTAAACTACTCAAAGAAAAACGATCGAACTTTAGCAAAAGGGGGCCGATTTATATTCCATGACGATAGTAATTTACATTACTAACTTTTTTTCGTTTTCTCGTATCTAAAAAAAAAGGAGAAGGGCGGCAACTGCCGCCGATCTTCCTGCTGCTGGTGGTGGAGCTGGGGCTGCTTTATTCTTCTTCGCGGAGTCTTGCCACCGGAGGCCTGGGGGCGGGCTCGTCGAGGTCAGACGCGGTGCGCGCGACCCAGTGCCGCCAGGATCTCGTCCTCAACCACCCAAAGGGGTGGTATAAGGCGGACGAGAGCCGTGACGGCTAGATCGTCGCGACGTTCGCGCCCGATCATCTCGGTGATAATCTCGGCCACCTCGAAGAGCCCCAGCGCCACCTCCAGCAAGGCGGCGACGGCGGCAGCGTCCCTGGCGGCCCCCTCCTCCTCCTCCGCCTCCAGATTGGCGAAGTCGAGCTCCTCCTAGGACTCCGTCTCCTCCCAGCGGTGGAGCAGTCCGAAGAACCGCTGGCGAAAAAACGCCGCGTAGGGGCCAACAAACCTCCTCGTGTTAGACATGGAGGAAAGCTGGGAGGAAGGAGGGGAAGAAGACTCGAAGAGAGGGACGATCGCTCAAGGGCGGTGACGTCCCATTTATAGGCCGTGCATGGCCCCGAAGCCGAGACGACGCCATTTAAAGGCACAGAAGACGAAGCGACATTGCGAAGCTGCTGATATCCTCGCAGCCCAAAGAAGATCGACACGTGTCAGACGCAGTCCCGACGTAATCTGAACAGAGTGAAGGGATTTATCGTCAGGCACGTGTCACGCGCGGTTCAAATTAAGTCGATCTTCCTGCAGAGTGAGCCCAATTAAGCGGAAGGTGACCATATGAGCTTGGGGGCTAAACCACTTAGCCAGAAAGCCGCAACATATATGGTTCCCGACGCTCGAGGATGAGGACATTTCGGACACCAACCACTCAGAAAAGCGTGCCTGGGGCGAGAAGGTCACAGACTAAGTCCTGACGCTCGAGGGCAGAATCACTCGGCCAGAAGGGTAGCAAAAGCTATTTAACCCAACAAAGTGCAAATGAGATAAGTCATATGAAAACTTCGAACAGCGCCTCACACAAGGGTCAACGTTTGACGCGAAGCAGTACATCAAAGTCAAAATTCAAGATTCTCTAACAAGGCCTGCGATGTACCGGAGACCTCTTCGAGCAGTGTGTTGGCTTTGTCTTCATCACAGGCAAAACCCTCTTTGACAGCTTCAAGGTCAACCCTTGGATAGTGAGATTTGATCACCATCAACGCCTGGTTCGCACTCATGGTCGCCGACTCCTTTGCATAAGCTTTGATCCTATCGGCTCCACCCGAGAGAAGAGGAACAGCGTCATCCTCCTGGCCTGGTTCGGCTCCTTCGATACGCAGAAGGTGCAGAACTGGCTCGCAGGCGACGCACAGCTCCGTGTGGCTTCGTTCGGCAGCGGCTATCTTCCCCTTGTATTTTGCACCAAAGCCAAGCTGCCGCTAAAGAACACACCCAGTGCCAACCACGCTCCATTCAAGCCAAGGAAACTTACCCTCCAACTCTCGCTGTGTCTTCTCCAAGCCAGCTCGAGTTTCGAGGTTAGAGTTTTCTGAAGCCTCCAGTCGTGCCCTCAACTCAGCGATGGTCGAGTCACGTTTTGAAACATGAGGTCGTCGTCATCTTTCCCAGCTACTTAAGAAAGAGTCCATAAAAACCCAGGGAGGAATCTTACCTCCGAGCGTGTGCTCAAGCTCCGCTTTTGCCTCTCGGAGCGTCATGCACTGGGTCTCCAGCCCGTGGACCTCTCTCCATCTGTCGCTCCTGATCTCGTTGACCTTGTCCTGATACTTCTGGTGCTCCTTGAGCTTGGGGAGCACCTTCCGAAAAAACCACGACCTCTCCTCCAAGCGCTCTCCCATGTCCTAGGCGACATGGCAGAGTCTCAGGTGGGGGCCAGCATTCCCTAATGATGACAGACTAAAGAAAGACAGGAAACTCACCCTGACGAGTGTGCTGCACCTGACGGTGAGCTCGTAAAGCTCCATCCGAGCCGCAACCTCCGCTTCCTCGTCCTCCTCCATCCCTTTCCAGTCGGAACCCCCCTCGCACCACACGGTCCGATTCGGGGGCTTCGGCAGAGGACCGAGCGGCGGTGGCTCTCGATGCACCTCCTCCACTTCGGGAGGCGAAGCCGGGTCAAGCTCATCGACTGCCGGACCACTCGATGGCTCAGCGGTCGGGCCAGCAGCACGAGGTGGCGACGCCCCAGCTACCGAAGGAGACGGTGACCTAGCCGACGAGGGGGGGTCCCCCTTGGAGAAGCCGGCTCCGAGGGCTCCTTTTCAGGAGACCCCTCCACTAGGACGTCCATAGTAGGGGTCCTGAATCGACAAAAAGGAAACGTCTCAGCACAGGTAATAACAAAAAGATAGGGATTGCCCGAAAGAATACCTCCTGGATTTTTTAAACTTCATCCTAGGCTTCATCCGAGTCCCAGCACCGCTCGGAGAGGAGCCCAACCCGGCACCAGCAGTCGGGGCTGCCCCTGAGACATAGGGCTGTGGTACTGCGCTTTGTGACCCGGGGACACTGGAGGTCAAAGGCCTGGCCGGCGAGGGATCAGCAGCCTCCTCCGCCGATTGCTGGCGCAGCTCATCGGCCGAGGTGTCAGCCCCTCGCTTGGCCTGAACATTCCTCAGCCGAGAGAGGCCGACGACCGGAGCGTCAGAAATGAAGGACTCAAGCTCTTGAAAGATGAACGATCACACGTTGTTAGAATCATACATCAGGCAAAAATCATGGGATAGCTTCTCGAGAGAGTGGGACACTCACAGGAGGGGGAGGGTTCGCCGCCGAAAATTTGTGAGGGCAACCCCTGTTGGTAATCTCAGTGCCAGGCACGAAGAAGTCAACCACCCGTGCCGCCAATGCATCTTTCGATAGGGATGTGCTTGTCTCCCGGGTGGGATCCCGAGTCCCGCCGTACTGGAACCCCAGGTGGATTCTCTCCTTTAAGGGTTGCACTCGGCGGTGCACAAAGCTGATCGCGATACCGGGGCCCGACAGCCCCCGGTTCTTTAGATCATTAATCCACGCCAGAAGCTCGGTGACTTGGTCCAACCCGCCGTCATCCGGGGCATCGCTCCAGCATCGAGAAGCTTTAGGGGCGCGGCCAGCGAAAGGGGCGAGAAAAGGATCAACATTTGCACAATAGAACCACTCCCGCCTCCAACCTTTGAGGGAGGTCTTGAGGGGGATGGCGAAGTAATGCTTCTTCAAGCCCTCTCGCAGCTGAAGTCCGGCGCCCCCAATGACGCTGGGAGCAGCTCGGTTCGGATGAGGCTTGAGCAGGAAGTGGGAGCGGAACAAGTCAAAATGAGGACGTATCCCAAGATACGCTTCGCAAAGTTGAACGAAGAGAGCAATGTGAAGAATGGAGTTGGGGTTCAAATTGATCAGCTCGATCTCGTAAAAGTGAAGGAGCCCTCGGAAAAAGGCGCTCCCAGGGACGCTAAATCCTCGCGAAAAGAAGAACTCGAAGACCACGATCTCATTATCCAGGGGAAGGGGATAAGGATCACCTGCGGTGGGACGGGCGGAGATCAACTCCGGCGGAGGGATAATGCCGGCCGCGACCAGCTCCTCCTGGTGGGACACCGTAGTAATGGAGGTCTCCCACCCCGTGTTCGCCGGACCGGCACCATCCTCCGACGACGACGAAGAAGAGGAAGAAGAAGAAGACATCTCGATGAAGGAGACCCTGTGGGAACAACCGCCGAGAATCTTGGGCGCGAAACTAGAAACCCTAGGTCGCCCAGATCGCCAAAGGAGATTCGAAGATTTCTCAACTGTGGTGGGGGAGGGGCAAAGACGTCTTTACCACAACAAGGTTTCCCTCATTTATAAGAAATGAGTCTCAATTTTCGCCTGACGGCGGGAAAAGCAAGGGCTTTCGTGCTCGATTCTGGGCCAGATCTAGGGCACGCCCCATGTTGGGGCCAAGAGCTATGTCGCGCAAAATGTGGCCAGGTGTCAAGTCTGGTTCGAAGTTCGGGATAAAGTGCGCCCCATGACGGGCCTGAACGCCGGCCGCCACAGAAGATTGGGGCCGGGCACTTTCCGAACATCCTCCAGCGGTATGCCCCATAATTTGGGGTCAATTGCCGGTCGCTGCTGTACAGCGGGATAGGGTATCGTGGGAGGATTTTTACTAACACGGTCTTGAGAATGCGCTCCATGAGAGTCTGAAGCAGTGCGCCGTCAATGGGCACGGCATTACTCTACATGACCAAGGTATGCCCCATGAGGGTCTATCGAGCTTCGCAAGCCGATTGCCGCACACCGTAAACGGGTGCGGGTACCGCCCGGCCACGAGCCAAAACACTATGGTACACCCCATGAGGGCCAGCTGAGCGACAAGCCAGTTGCCGCGCACCGTAAACGGGCGCGGGTACCACTCGGCCACGAGCCAAAACACTATGGTACGCCCCATGAGGGCCAGCTGAGCGACAAGCTAGTTGCCGCGCACCGTAAACGGGCGTGGGTACCACTCGGCCACGAGCCAAAAGACTATGGTACGCCCCATGAGGGCCAGCTGAGCGACAAGCGATTCTTGTCGCCACCGTAAACGGGCGCTGGTACCACTCGACCCACGAGCCAAAATACTATGGTACACCCCATGAGGGCCAGCGACAAGCGATTCTTGCCAAGACCGTAAACGGGCGCGGGTACCACTCGGCCACGAGCCAAAATACTATGGTACGCCCCATGAGGGTCAGCCGAGCGACAAGCCGGTTGCCGCGCACCGTAAACGGGCGCGGGTACCATTCGGCCACGAGCCAAAAGACCAAGGTACACCCCATGAGGGTCAGTTGAGCAACAAGCCGGTTGCCGCGCACCGTAAATGGGCACGGGTACCACTCGGCCCCGAGCCAACCAACCACGGTGGCCTTACATAACAAGTTCTTTACGATCTTTTTCCCACAAAATCTTTATGGCACGGTAAGAGGAGGAAATCTGATCCTAAAGCACTTGGGGCTGCTGTGGGATACCTGAGATAGGGGTCCCGCATGTGGGGCCTACACCCGACTGGGCCGAAGGCGGAGCAGTAGGCCCAGAGCCCGGAAGCGCCATGATGGGCCCGGGGGATGTCTCGACTTGTTCCCCAAGGCAACTCGTCGATCCTTCAGCGAAGCTTCGTGCCATGCCCAGACAACCCATCGAAAGCGAAGCATGCGGCCTGACATCTACAGAGCCTGTAGGCGCCGGAACCTGACGGAGTGGCAGGCGCGGGTTGGGGAAAGCACAACTACCTCCCCAAGACGTAGTGGGGCCCGGTCGATAAGAGAAAAAGTATGTACTCATGAAGCCAGCATGTTCAGGGCCAGGTGGCGCCCATTTTTGTGGTATGTCCTTCCCCTAGTATAAAAGGGGGGAGGAGGGAGAAAAAAGGACACACGCTCATATATCCAAGAACACAGGACTAGGGTATTATCTCCTCCGTGAGATCCCAAACCTGTCTAAAAAGAGATCGCCCTCGCATCCTGTGTTACCATCTAGCTCTGATCCCGCACGAATCCCCTAAGAATCACAAATCTCATTGCCGGCGAAATCGATCGTCGACAGGAACCAAGCGATCAAATAAACCTTTGCGGACAAAGGCACAAAACATAAATCCACACAACTTAACTTTTTGCACACGCTTCAATAACTTTTTTTAAACTCAGAGTGAGACACACACAAGAACCAAAACTATACTTTTCTTTGCAAGGCAACCAACAAAACCGGTGTCAAAGCAAAAAAGCGACTAAAAAGGCGCAATGTTAAATTCCTCTTCTTCGTCTTCACCCAAGGAAGACAAAACCAAGAAATACCGAAGGGACTTTCCGCGAAACATCCAATTCCAAACACTTTTCTTTTGGTTTCCATCAACTAAAACCAAGAAAACCAACCAAGACCGACCACAGAATGATAAAGAACATCCGAGGGATCCACCACCAAACTCTTCTATTTGACTCCAGTCAACTACCCGATCTAAGACAGAAAGGGTAAGCACTCTTCTCCTACAGGGGTTAATAGTTCTTCGGTGATGGCGCTAACCGGCCACACCGTCAAACCTCACCCTTACTATGAACAAAAAGAGGTGACCGAAACCCTTCAGCACCACAACCCCACTCTATCACAACAACAAGAGCAATTCAATCATTTATCTCATTGACATAGCAACATGCATTGTCTAATGAAGCATCAAAGCTTAAATACAACATTTAAGCGTAACGAAACGATACCCATACCCTTTTCCTACTGTGCATCCATGTGTGTCAAATTTTAGATTAGTTATACCACTTTTGCAAGTTTTAATGTTGCTATCCTATGACAAAATTTTAGTTAAAACACAAGCCATGTTTCTAAGTGATTCCACATCACATTTTAGTTGTACCCTATAGCATGACAATAAATACACTTTCCAAGGACATACAGCCCACTCTGATACCAACTGTAACACCCCGGCATCTAGTATGCCAGAATGCTACCAAACATAGACTAAACAACATCTAAATACCACAACTAACAATAAATTACAGCAAAGACGCCTATGCTAAAAACCAAAATTTTGGCAGCATCTCCTTTGTTTTATCATGATTTGAACAATAGCAATATCATAGCAAAATATTTCATAACATAAGACATCTAAAGCAGCAATATATAATGGATAAAACATCATCATAAGCAATTAAACAAAAACCAACCACACAAACATCTATAGCTAAGCAGAGAGGATCAACAACACATTAAAATTATTCCATACACCTAGTTCAGGGCACTATTAATATGATCATGACTCAAGGTTGGTAAATGTGACTGGAACTACGTGAAGATGTGTAGCTAATGCCCTTTCCCACATGCCGGTGTCATGGTACCTAAAAAAAATAACATAAACACAAGCGTGAGTTCATCACTCAGCAAGTATATTGCAATGGTACAAACAAAAACAATTACATGGCTACAACAACTCATATCATGTATATCATCTCATTCATGTTCACAAATCATTATCATCATCATTATGTATGCAATGCGATGCGATGCGATGCGATGCTCATATCTCCTTGGAAACTCATACCGGTATGGTTGAGTACACACCCGTCGGTGTGCACCCTCTCCCCCCTTCCATCCCGAAGATGGAGGGTGCCTACTCCTCGCTTCCCCACACCGTGGTGGATGGAATCACGATGTAGGACTTACTCATTGGCTCTCCGGAATAGTCATAACTTTCTCACCGACCTTCCCCGGACTAGTTATGACTTTCTCACCGCCCGGGCCATGTATCATGTCATGTATGCAATCATGCCAACATCATAAATCACTTGTACTTTAACACATGGCATCATAACATAGTCAACATATTCCTCATATCATTGGCAATCATTAAAGCATAGCATGTGAACATAACATGTATTAAGTTTCAATCACAACCGATCTAGCAAACAATAACCCGCTACCCATTCCAATACACTTGCCTCAACCACGGACGACGGATTGGCGAGATGTAGAAGGCACTCCTGGGGTCACACCACCTGCACATAGGTACCACACACTCATAATCTTGTCCACAAAATAGTACGCAAACCCTCATCTACCCCGACATTGCCAGCTACTCGCAAAACCCAAAAACAGAGGTTCTGTCCAGTCGGGACAGCAGCCTTCCAAAAGCCATAACTTGGGTTCTGGGACACCGAATCAATTAAACGAGTACATCCTCGCGTAGCTTAGGAAATTTTCTAACTTTTCCTAAGTGTATGGAAAGACTGATTCGGACACTAAAGTGGATTAATCTACAGAATACCGTGATCTGTTCCAATCACGTCACAGATTTTAACACGCTCGGTAAAACAGCCATAACTTTCAAACGGCTGATTGGAATTGGACGTTCTTTATACCCACGGAAATATATTGAAATTATCTACAACTTCTTCAACAGCCGTACGACCAAATTCCGATTCTAAATTGATGAAAACCCAAACCCTAGGTCGACTGCTCATGCTGCCCGAAACAGAGAACGTAGCAACTTCTAGATTTCATCTAATCTACTCAATTCCAGCACCACCAATTGATCTAAAAATATGATAATGACCCTAAGAACAGTACCTAGACCAACCCAAAGGATTCCCATGGCCATACCTTCGCCCGCCGCAAGAAAACCCAATGGATCTCCTCCCGGTTCGCGCGATCTCCTTCCTCGCTCCAATCTCGCCGGATCTCCTCATCGCGGAGCGCTCCAACGGATGGATCTTCGAGGTGTTGAGGTGGGGATCTCCCCTAGGGGCAGCAAGGGAGGTGGAGAGGTGGTGGAGGGGTGGTGGAGCAATGGGGAGCAATGGGGGAGGGGAGGCGCAAGCAAGGGAGAGGGGAAAGGTGGGGTGGCGGCTAGGGCATGGAGGTGGGGGTGCATCCTACAGGTTGGGGCGCACTAAGGGTTGGGGGAGGCCCCCAACCAGGTCTCCTACCCCTAATAGTACTCAAACTCCATCCCACCAAAGCCCACGACCCCTTCCCTTAGGCCCAAACTCCCCCGGAAAGGCCAAACTCTCGGAATCGGCCCGAAAACGCAAATAAACCTCACACCATATGGTTTTTAACCTTAATTTCACATTTCATAAAGTTTTTGACCTCATCATTCACACTTTAAAAGGTTACGACATTCTGTAGTGTCACAGGTAGTCATACAGAAGAATCAAATTAGGGTCTACAGCTTAGAGTTTATCTGCTAGGGCCTGCTCAAGGAAGCGATCTTCAGCTTTAGGGTCATCTTTTTGTTTAGGTTGTACTCTGTCTGTTTGTGGTAATTCACTTAATGTTAGCTTGTTAAGTGCCTGCCCGAGGTTGTGCCTGCCCGAGGTTCACCCTCTAATCTACCACGGGCAGTGTCCTGTCTGGTACTGTAGTACTGTCATGCTCCCTCCATGTATTCAGGCGGTCTACCCACTGAAAATATTGGCATCCGGTAGACTATATGACAGTGTGAACATGCTTATATAAAACTCGACCAGGAGAATAATCATCAAAACCTGAAGACATCGAAATACATTTTGACTTACATAGAAATTTGGGCATTTATAAAACACCCATCCGTTATTTGGCGCAGTGGTGGAGTAGAGCACATGAGTTTCCACATGGTAGTTAGGGCAATTGAACCACTTGCATTGGGAACCGCTGAGCTTGACGCGTGAGACATGGCCTTCACATAAGCGACGAACGCTGAAGTGGGATAAGGAAGAAGATGCTATGAGCAAGAGGAGGAAGACGATATAAAATGCTCAACGTTTCGGTGAGGATATGTAAGCTCAAGGTTTTCTCTTTGGGTTGCGGAACCCCTCGCGTTCTCAATTTATGCATCTGCGAACATGCATGCTGGGGAGAAAAACATGCTAGTGCATGCTTTGCTTTCGGCGTTTCGATTAGACTCGATAGGATGTGTCGACGATCGGTTTCGCCGGCAATGAGATTTGTGATTCTAGGGGATTCGTGCGAGATCAGAGCAAGAAGGTAACACAGGATGCAAGGGCGATCTTTTTAGACAGGTTCGGGCTCTCGCGGAGGAGATAATACCCTAGTCCTATGTTCTTTGATATATGGACATGGTCTCTTTTTCTTCTTCTGTTTTCTCCCCCCCCCTTCGGGGTTGTTCCCTCCCCCCCTTATATACTGGGAGAAGGGCACGTTACAAGAGGGCGCCACCTAGCGCTGGGTCAGGTGGACTCATGAGTATGTTGTTTACTCTGCCTGTCGAGCTCAACTGCGTCCATAGGATTTGGTCGTCCCTTTACCGACCCGCGCCTACCGATCCGTCAGGATCTGGTGGCTACAGGCTCTGCAGGCGCCAGGTCGTAGGCTTTACTTTAGGCGGGGTTGTCCTGACGCACCACGAAGCTTCGTCGTGGAGGCGACCAGCTGCCTTGGAGAAGAAGTTGGGCCGTGGCTATGGGCTCTTCGTAGTGCTTCCAAACTCTGGGCCTACTGCACCGTCCTCGGCCCAGTTGGGCATAGGCTTCTCTTGCGGGACCTCCGTCTCGGACATCCCACAGCAGCCCCCAAGTGCTTTAAGATCGGATTTCCCCCTCTTGTCCTGTCGGAAAGATTTTATGGGAAAAAAGATCGTAAAGGACTTATTAATTGCCGGGATTGTTACCAATGTTTTCCCAACTCGATGTCCGAGTAGCGCTCACGCTCGTCATCGATCTTTGCAGGGCATAGAGGGATAGGTCACCGTGGTTTGTGGGCTCGTGGCTGAGTGGTACCCGCACCCGTTTACGATGTGCGGCAACTGGCTCGCAGAGCTCAATTGACCCTCGTGGAGCGTACTGTAGTTGGTTGGCTCGTGGACGAGTGGTACCCGCACCCGTTTACGGTGTGCGGCAACTGGCTCGTAGAGCTCAATTGACCCTCATGGGGCGTACCATGGTTGGTTGGCTCGAGGCCGCGTGGTACCCGCACCCGTTTACGGTGTGCGGCAACTGGCTCTTAGAGCTCAATTGACCCTCATGGGGCGTACAATAGTTGGTTGGCTCGTGGCCGAGTGGTACCCGCACCCATTTACGGTGTGCGGCAATTGGCTCGTAGAGCTCAATTGACCCCCATGGGGTGTACCATAGTTGGTTGGCTCGTGGCCGAGTGGTACCCGCACTGCTATTTGCACGGCAATTGGCTCGTAGAGCTCAATTGACCCTCATGGGGCGTACCATGGTTGGTTGGCTCGTGGCCGAGTGGTACCCGCGCCCGTTTACGATGTGCGGCAATTGGCTTAGAGCTCAATTGACCCTCATGGGGCGTACCATGGTCGCACAGAGTGATACCCACGCCGGTTTACGGCACGCGACTTTGACTCTCATGGAGCGTATCCTCAGGACCGTTTTGGTTGGATCCTTCGGCGATACCCAATCATGCATAACATCCATGACCAGCATTTGACCCCAAATTATGGGATGTACCGCTAGAGGATGTTCGGAGAGTGCCTGGTCCCAATCTTCCGTGGCGACCAGCGTTCAGGCCCATCATGGGGCGCACTCTATCCCAAACCTCGAGCCAGACTTGACATCTGGCCGTGGCTTGCGCGACACAGCGAACGGCCCAACATGGGGCATGCCCTAGATCTGGCTCAGAATTAAGTACGGGAGCTCTTGCTTTTTTCCCGCCGTAAGGCGAAAGCTGAGACCCACTTCCTATAAGCGAGGGAACTCTTGTTGAGGGAAAGACATCTTTGCCCCCTTTGTCCCCACAGTCGTGAAATCTCCAAAACTTCTCGGGCGACCTTGGTAACTTAGGGTTTCCGGTTTCGCGCACATCACTTCTCCCCAGAGACCTCGCTTCGTCAGGATGATCCTCTTCTTCATCGCCGGAAGCGAGCACAGACCTGGCGGCAGCAGGGTGGGAGGCCTCCGTGTCGACGGGGGCTCTCCTGGAGGAGATGGTCGCCGGCGGCGTTCTTCCTCCTCTGGAATTGATTTCCGCCCACCCAGCGGCAGGTGAACCCTACCCCACTCCTCGAGCCAACGAAATTGTAGTCTTCGAGTCCTTCTTTTGGCGGGGGTTTAGTGTTCCGGGGAGCGCCTTCTTTCGGGGGCTTCTTCATTTTTATGGGATTGAATTGATTAACCTGAACCCCAACTCCATTCTTCAAATCGCCATATTTGTTCAACTTTACGAGGCGTATCTTGGGATCCGTCCTCACTTCAATTTGTTTCGCTCCCTCTTCCTGCTCAAACCCCATCCGAATCGAAATTCTCCCAGTGCCATTGGGGGAGCTGGGTTCCAATCGCGAGAGGGCCTGAAGAAGCATTACTTCTCTATCCCCTTCAAAACCTCCCTCAAAGGTTGGAAGCGGGAATGGTTCTATTGCGCCAACACAGACCCTTTCCTCGCTCCCTTTACCGGCCGCGCCCCTGTAGTTCTCCAGTGCTGGAGCGATCCCCCGCAGGGGTCCGGATTGGATCAAGTCGCTGAACTTCTGACGTTGATCGATGATCTGAAAAACCGCAGCTTGACCGGCATTGGGGTCGTCGTCAGCTTTGCTAAGCGGCGGGTACAACCCTTGAAGGAACGAATCCATTTGAGTTTCCAGTATGGCGGGACTCGGGATCCCACCCGGGAGTCGAATGCGCCGTTGCCAAGAGACGTCCTGGGGGCGCGGTTGATAGATTTCTTCACCCCGAGTTAACCAATAGAGGCTGTCCGGGCAAGTTTTCGGCGAAGAGAGCTCATACTCGCGTGAGTATTCCTTTCCTTCGAGGCATTGCGTGGTTGTTTTCGCCTGACTTGAGGCTCTGATGATATGTGATTGTTCAATTTTCAGGAGCGTGAAGCTTTCGTTTCTGATGCTCCGGTCGTCGGTGTCTCTCGGCTGAGGAATGTTTCGAGCAAGCGTTCGGCGGATTCTTCGGCTGAGGGGCCAGTGTCTTCTAAGAGAGAAAGGACGTCGGTGGAGGAGGTTCCTGTCCCTTCCTCGACTGGGCCATCCACTGCTGTTAGCCCCGAGGAGGAAGGTTCAGGAGCTCCATCTTCCGAGCCAGCACCTGCCCCAAACGTTGGCGTAGACTTAGGCTCTCCTCCGGGTAGCGCTGGGGTCCGTAGGAAGCCAGGGATGAAATTCAAGAAGTCCAAAAGGTTTATTACCCCTTGACTCTTGTTGTTGTCTCTTTGAATGTGTGCCAACATACTGGCCCTTTGGTGAGTCAGGGCTTCCTCCACGGACGTTCCAGTGGAGGCATCTTCTGAGAGGGAGGCACCAATGTCAGCTTCTCCCGGGAGGGCTGCTTCGCGCGCTGCCTCACCGGCGGAGGATGTGCCGGCGGAGGAGATGCGTTCAACTGCTGAGCCGTTTGGAGGTCCTGATCGCGAAGATGCTGCCGGTCCGTCAGCCCCCGAAGTGGAGGAGATTCATCGAGAACCCCCACCGCTCGGTCCTCTCCCGGAGCCACCGACTCGGACAATGTGGTGGGGAGATTCCGACTGGGATGGGATGGAGGAGGATGAAAAAGCGGAGATAGCAGACCGGATGGAGCTGTATGAGCTCACGGTGAAGTGTAGCCGGCTGGTCCGGGTGAGTCCTTCAATCTTCCTCAGTATATCTTTGAAGCGCTGACCCCTTGCTGGTGTTCTGCTGTGATGCCCAGGATATGGGAACCCGCTCCGAAAAGAGGTCTGAATTCTTCCGGAAGGCGTTGCCCAAGCTCAAGGACCACCAAAAGTACGAAGACGAGCTAAAGGAGCTCAGTCAGACGCGATGGAAAGAAGTCTATGAACTTGAGGCTCAATGTATGGCCCTCCACGAGGAAAGGGCGAAACTTGAGTGGTCACTTCAAGGTATGAACCTCCGCGGGCCTGGGGCGGGTTCGTTCCTCTTGAGTGGTCAGAGATGAGCCTAACTTTCCATGTTTTTAGAGCGCGATTTGACGATCGCTGAGCTGAGGGCACAGCTGGAGGTTTCAAAAGGTTCTAACCTCGAAACTCGGGCTAGCTTGGAGAAGACACAGCGAGAGCTGGAGGGTAGACTTCTTGATTCGAATTAGACGTGCTTCGTCTTTGGGTGCGCTTTACGATGACACTTGGCTTTGGTGCAGAAGGCAAGGAAAAAATGACCGCGGCCGAACGAAGCCGCACTGAAGCTCGCGTCGCCGCGAGCGCCTCCCGCGCTTTCAGATCGAGGAGCCGAACCAAGCCAGGGAGACGATGTCGTTTCGCTTATCTCGGGAGGAGCTGACAGGATCAAGGCTTACGCAATGGAGTCGGCGACCATGAGTGCTAATCAGGCGTTGGCAGTGGTCAAATCTCACTATCCGAGAGTTGACCTTGAAGCTGTTAAAGAGGGTTTTGCTCAGGATTTAAGACAAGGCCAACGCACTCCTTGAAGAGGTTTCCGGTACATCACAGGCCTTGTTGGAGAATCTTGAATTCTGAATTTGATATGAATCTTCATGCCAAATGCTGACCCTCCTTGTTTGAAGCGTTGTATTTCTTACTTGAATACAATTTGTCTGCTTTGTTCTCCGCTAAGTGAGCTCACAACCTCTTTCGCTCTTTTTTGCTTGTCTGAGTTGCTAACACATAGGCCCACGGCCTTTTGGCCCCCGTTACACCTTTCTAGGTGGCCTTCAGCCGACTGGTTCGGCCCCCAAGCGCTGGGACCTTGGCTCATGGCCTTCTCACCCCAGGCACGCTTTTTCGAGTGGCTGGTGTGCAGCTCTCGAGCATCGGGACTTTGGCTCGTGGCCTTCTCGCCCCAAGCAAGCTTTTTCGAGTGGCTGGTGTGCAGCTCTTGAGCATCGGGACTTACGTTGTAGCCTCCTGGCTGAGTGGTTCAGCCCCCAAGCTTACGTCGTTGCCTCCTGGCCCCAGTACTTCTCGCTTAATTGGGCCAACTGAGCGGGAAGGTTAAATCAAGTTGAACTACATCTGACACGTGTCTGGCGAAATATCCCTTCATTCTGTTCAACGTGTTGATCTTCCTTGTACTTTGAAAATATCAACAGCGTCGCAGCGCCGCTTCGCCTTCCGTGTTTTTAAATGGTGTCGTCTCGGCTTCCGGGCCATGCATGGCCTATAAATGGGGCGTTACCGCTCTTGAGCGATTGCCCTCTTCTTCGAGTCTTCTTCTCTTTCTTTCTCCAAGCTTCCCGCCATGTCTACCATGAGGAGATTGTTCGGCCCTTACGCGGCGTTTTTCCGCCAGCGCTTCTTCCTACCGCTTACAGCTTGGAGGAGGTGGAGTTCGGGAAGACCATGACTTGGCCAGATCGAGGCGAGGAGGAGGCTGGGGCCGCCAGAGACGCCACCGTCGTGGCCGCCTTATTGGAGGTGGCGCCGGGGCTTTCTGAGGTAGCTGAGGTCATTGTGGAGATGGTAGGGCGCGAGCGTCGCGACACCCTAGCCGTGACGGCTCTCGTCCGCCTTGTACCACCCCTTTGGGTGGTCGAGGACGAGATCCTTATGCTTTGGGCCGCTACGTGCACGACCTCGGCGACCCGACACCGCCGGCCCGCAAGCCGCACTGAAGAGCAGCCGCCGCCCCCCTTTTTTTAGCGCGAGAAAAAGGAAAAAAAAGATTAGCAATGTAAATTACTAATACCGTGAAATAAAGTATGAGAACGATGCCGTTTATATCTTTCTATGTTTGATCGTCTTTCTGTAGATTGTTCGCTCTAGTCGATAGCTCCACCTCCTGCAGCGAGGTGCTGGAGGGCCGGATTTCTACCGATTAGGGACTAGTGGCTCCGACTTCTGTGTCCGGAAGTATTCATGGAACTACAGATCGCTGTTCTCGAGAAGTTAGTGCCTTCTTCTAGCTTCGTCTTTCCTTCTTTGTGCGCTAATAGAAACGTCCGGATCTTGCCACTTGTCGCGGCCTTACCCCGAACATGCGTTTCCGCCTAATTTGTATCGACACAATTTGGATTAGACGCTACGCTAGTAGGGTGATAACCACTCGGGACTGACTCGGTCACAATATTGTAAGACAGATCAAAGAACTAGATAGTCGGCAACTTCATTGAATGCATGGGAGCGGGATACATAGCTTAAGCGTAGAAGCGACGTAGCTGTTCGGCGTTCCAAGTGTTCACCAAGACTGCGCCGTCTTCGCGCCTAAGCCGATAGGCACCCGGTCGAACTATCTCCTCTACAATGTACGGGCCTTCCCAAATCGGAGAGAGCTTGTGCTCACTTTTCTAGTTCCTTCTGAGGACCAAATCTCCTTTTGAGAAGGCTTGGCTTCGAACATTGCGAGAATGGTAGCGCCGAAGTCCCTGGAGGTACTTGGCCGACCGGATGGCTGCAACATTTCGAGCCTCCTCGAGTTGATCAAGCTCCACCACTCAGCTTTCCTCGGACTCGTTTTCCTTGTAATTCCGGACCCTCGAGGACCCAAAATCTAGCTTAGTTGGCAAAACCGCCTCTAAACCATAAACTAGGAAAAAGGGAGTTTGCCCAGTTGCTCGGCTAGGAGTGGTTCTGAGTCCCCAAAGTACTGACGGTAACTCTTTCACCCATCGGGCAGCATATGGTTTGAGGCGATCGAAAATCCTGGCCTTGAGGCCCTGGAGGACCAAGCCATTGGCCCGCTCAACCTGCCCATTGCTCCGTGGATGACCCACCGAGGCGAAGCAAATCTTGATTCCGACGCTTTCGCACCATTCTTGAAATTCTTCGCTCCTGAATTGGGTGCCATTGTCTGTGATGATCCGATTGGGAACTCCAAATCTGACCACAATATCCTGAAAGAATTCTTTGGCCTTGACAGCAGTGATCGTGGCTACTGGTTTAGCTTCGATCCATTTGGTGAACTTGTCAATGGCTACGAAGAGGTAAGCAAAACCGCCTTGTGCCTTCTTGAGCGGCCCGACTAGGTCGAGCCCCCAGACCGCAAAGGGCCCGGAGATGGGGATGGTTTGCAGCTCCTGTGCCGGAAACTGTGTCTGCCTTGCATAGAACTGGCAGCCCTCACAAGTTCGAACGATCTCTTTTGCATCCGTCACCGCTGTAGGCCAAAAGAAGCCCTGCTGGTAGGCTTTCCCAACCAAGGCGCTTGATGCAGTGTGATGGCCGCACATTCCCGAGTGGATTTCTCTGAGCAGGTCCTTTCCCACTTGATGCGGAACGCACCGCCTAAGAATACCGGAGGCGCTCTTTCGAAAGAGCTCTCCCCCAATCACCACATAGGACTTGGCTTGTCGCGAAATGCGCTCGGCTAGAGTGGGAGTTTTAGGAAGTTCGTCTTTCAAGAGATAATCTAGATATGGAGCCGTCCAGTCGGGGTTAATGGACAGGACTTCAGTCTCAGGATTCTTACTTGGCTCTCGTCGTTTAGTAACTGTTGGCTCGTACAGATCCTGGACGAAGATTCCACTCGGGAACTCTGCCCGAGTGGCTCCCATCTTGGCCAACTCGTCCACTGTTTCATTATTGCGGCGCAGGACATGGACCAGCTCCAGTCCATCAAACTTGCCCTCCAATTCTCGGACCTGTTGACAATACGTCGTCATAGTCTGATCGACACATGACCAATCCTTCTGTACCTGGCTCACCACCAATTGCGAATCTCCGCGGACCGCCAATCGTCGGATCCCGAGCGATATGGCGATGCGAAGCCCGTGGATGAGTGCCTCGTACTCTGCGGCGTTGTTCGAGGCCGGAAACTGAATTCGAAGGACGTACTTGAGTCTATCGCCTCTCGGCGAGATGAGGAGAATTCCAGCCCCAGCCCCGCTGAGCATGAGAGATCCATCGAAATTCATGGTCCAATACTCCAGCTCCTCTTCGATACGGGGAGCTTGGAATTCAGTCCACTCGGCCGTGAAGTCGGCCAAGGCCTGGGACTTGATGGCGGTGCGCGGCTTGAACGAGATGTCGAAGGCTCCAAGCTCGGCCGCCTATTTTGAGATTCTCCCAGCAGCTTCTCGATTATGGAGGACCTCTCCCACCGGGAAAGAAGTCACTAATGAAATCGAGTGTCCTTAGAAATAATGCTTCAGCTTCCGCGACGAGATCAAGATTGCGTACAACAGCTTCTGAACTTGAGGATATCGCACCTTAGATTCGCCCAGTACTTCGTTGACAAAGTAGACCGGGCGCTGTACACCGTAGCGGTGTCCTGACTCCTCCCGCTCCACAACTATTGCGGCACTGACTACATGAGTTGTTGCCGCTATGTAAAGCAGGAGAAGTTCACCTGGCACCGACGAGACTAGGATTGGAGGGGTGGAGAGGAACACCTTGAGTTCTTCAAAGGCTTGCTGTGCCTCAGCTGTCCACTCAAAACGGTCCTGCTTCTTGAGGAGCTTGAAGAAAGGCATCCCCCGAATCCCCAACCGGGAGATGAACCTACCAAGCGCTACCATGCAGCCAGTAAGCTTTTGAACATCTTTCTGGCTGGTAGGTGGTGCCATCCTCATGATGGCCTCGATCTTCTCTGGATTTGGCTCGATGCCACGATGAGAGATAATGAATCCGAGTAGTTTCCCGGAAGAAACTCCGAAAACACACTTCTCAGGGCTCAACCTCATCCGGAACACCCTTAGACTTTCGAACGTCTCAGCCAGATCAGAGGTGAGACTGTCCTTCGCTTGCGTTTTAACCACTACATCATCCACATATGCCTCCACGTTGCGTCCGAGCTGATGGTGAAAACATCAGCATCGCTACCGATAAGTTGCGCTAGCGTTTTTCAGCCCGAACGGCATCGTGACATAGCAATATGCTCCAAATGGAGTGATGAACGAAGTCTTCTCGCAATCCTCCTCTCGAAGCCGGATTTGGTGATAGCCCGAGTAGGCGTCCAGAAAACTGAGGAGTTGACATCCAACAGTGGAGTCCAATACTTGATCGATGCGGGGTAAACCAAAGGGATCTTTTGGGCATGCCTTGTTGAGGTCGGTATAATCAACACACATGCGCCAACGTTTATTCTTCTTTTGAACGAGTACAGGGTTTGCCAACCAGTCGGGATGATACACTTCTTTGATAAAACCTGCGGCTAACAGCTTTGTGATCTCCTCCCTGATGGCTTCCCGGCGGTCTTGAGCGAACCGTCGCAACCTCTATATGACCGGCCTGGCCGCTTCATTTACGTTCAGCGCATGCTCGATCACCTCCCTGGGGACTCTGGGCATGTCCGACGGCTTCCAGGCAAAGACGTCTTTGTTTGCCCGCAGAAAGGTGACGAGCGTGTCTTCCTATTTCTCTCCGAGCCCTGTCCCGATCAAGGCCGTTCGAGCCGAATCGGACGGGTCGAGGATAATTCTCTTGGTACCTTCTTCGGGACCAATTCCGGAGTTCGGCGCCCTGCGGGTAGGGACGCTACATTCCGGCTTGTCGGAATCCACCTCTTGCCGAATCCTCTCCTGACCCGCTTGCGCCTCCAGCGACTCGGCCATCTCGCAGTTCTCCTTGTCGCAAAAAAAAGACTGCTTGATATCACCGCGTAAAGCGATAATACCACTCGGCCCTGGCATTTTCAGTGTCAGGTACGCATAGTGGGGCACTGCCATGAACTTGGCTAGCGCTGGTCTCCCCAAGATGGCATGATACGCTGTCGCGAAATCAGCCACCTCGAAGCTAAGGTTCTATGTCCGGTAGTTATCTCTTGCGCCGAAAGTGACCGGCAGAGTGATTTGTCCGAGTGGTGTCGCCGACGTTCCGGGTATCACACCGTGAAAAGGCGACGACCCACGTTTAAGCTCCGACCGTGGAATTCCATGTCATCGAGAGTTTTCACAAAGAGGACATTGAGCCCGCTTCCACCATCAATCAACACCCACTTGAGCTTGATGTCGCGGACAACCGGCACCAAGACAAGGGGATATCTACCGGGGAAGGGGACTCGATCCAGGTGATCCGAGCGGTCGTAAGTTATCGCGACCTCGAACCACCGTACATACTGGGGGGTCTCCGGCTCTATTGCGTTGATGTCTCGAGCGGTACGCTTTTGCTTCCGCTTGGACTCGTACGCGGCCGAACCCCCGAATATGTAATTAAGCTCGAGATCGACTTCCTGATAGTCTTCCTTAGCTTCGGGAGGAGGCTGCTTGGCGGCGGGTCCACTCGGACCTTGTCTGGCCTGCTTCTTGCTCTCCCGGGCGAATCTCTTCAAAGTGAAGCAGTCCTTGGCGGCATGTCTTCCCTTTGGATGGAAGGGGCAAAGCTTGTTCATCACCTTGTCATACCCATCCTCTTTGAGCGCACGAGGGCGGGCATGTTTAGCGACTGCCACTAGCTCTTCACCTTTGCGCTTCTTCTCCTTCCGTCTGGAGGGCTCCGCCTGATCCTTCTTCTCGTCGTGCCGTTCCGCCAAGGCCTCGGAGGCGGAAGCGTAACGGTCCGCTAGAGCGAACAGCTCATGAACCGACGTTGGTGGCTTCCGGGATATCTTCTTGATGAGATCAGGGTCGCTGACTCCCTTCTGGAAGGCAGCTATCACAACCGCATCCGTGACATCCCGAACAGTGCTTTTCCTGTGCATGAAGCGCTTGACGAACTCCCGCAGGGACTCATTCCTCTTTTGGTGCAGCTGATACAGGTCCCAGGGGGTGCCAGGGCGCTCATACGTGCCTTGGACATTTGAAATAAACTGCTCACACAGGTCTCCCCAGGAATCTATACAGTTCGCTGGGAGTCCGGTGAGCCAAGCTTGGCCCAGGGGCGAGAAAGTAACCGGCAAGTAATTTGCCATTACTTTCTGATCCCCCCGGCGGCCCTGACTGCTAGAGCGTACACCTGTAACCAAGCCTCTGGGTCCCTCTCACCATCAAACCTAGTGATGCCCTTGGGGTTAAACCCCTCAGGCCAGACCACTCGGTGCAGGTGAGGGGTAAACGCACGAACCCCTTCAATGACCCCGCGACAACCCCTGGGCGGTGACCGACATGGAGGGGATCGGGCTTGGCATGCTTCGCGATCTCCTAGAAGGATGCTGTAACATTCATACTCATCGGCATGACGGCGCTGCTACTCCCTCTCACGGTCGCGGCGACTGGCGTCGAGGTCAGAACGGAGATCGCGGTTGAGGCTGTGTCGCAAGTCGTCCCCGCGGGGAGGAATATAACGTCCCCGATGGGGGGCTTCACGACTCGGCTGACTGCTGGCCGTCTGGGTCCTAGCCGGAGTGCGTGATTGCTCCTTCGCTGGCTGGTCGGTCTAAGCCTGCTGGATCGCTGCCGCCGTCACTATGGCCTTTACTTGGGCCACGATCGGGGTGGCTGGGTTGCCAGCCCCCAGCATGGGGCTCAAGGTATCCAGGAGTGTCTTGGAGGCGACGATATTCTGCTGTGGAGTATGGAAGACCGCTTGGTCCCCTATCTTGGCTTGCAGAATGTCTTCATTAACGCCGCGGGTGCGGTCTCGTAGGGCACGTGCCCACGCGTCCAGCTCTATCCTTCGGCCGCCATCCAAGTCGGCGGCGGCCGATGTGTCGAGGCATTGTTGCGAATCCGCCCGCGAGCCTTCGATCACGCAAATTCTGCGGAAATTCCAACAACTGTCCAGGCTCTCTTCTGACTCGACCGGTGAGCTGGGCGAGCCCGAAGGAGATAGCTCCAGGCGCTCGGAGGTGCCGAGTGGTTTGGCAGTGAGGACACCTACCATTCGCGACTCAGCACCCGTTTGAGAATCCCTGGCGGGACCGGGTCTTTAGTCCCCTACTCAGTGCTTTGAGCACGAGACAGGGGGACCTCCCGATCCGTGCGGAAGTCGCGACAATGGCTCCTCGAAGACCTCACCATGCTGGAACGCGGCCTCCTCCGAGAGGGAAAGATTCCCAAGGCTGTTGGCGATAAAGACAAGGCTTCCGAAGCGGAAAACCTGACCTGAGGAGAAAACTGTGGAGATTCCGCTTGTTGTAGCCATCAAGCTCAACAGAGATCTTGACACGGGCCCCTACCTGGCGCGCCAACTGTCGACGATCGGTTCCGCCGGTAATGAGATTTGTGATTCTAGGGGATTCGTGCGAGATCAGAGCAAGAAGGTAACACAGGATGCAAGGGCGATCTTTTTAGACAGGTTCGGGCTCTCGCGGAGGAGATAATACCCTAGTCCTGTGTTCTTGGATATATGGACGTGGTCTCTTTTTCTTCTTCTTTTTTCTCCCCCCCCCTTTCGGGGTTGTTCCCTCCCCCCTTATATACTGGGAGAAGGGCACGTTACAAGAGGGTGCCACCTGGCGCTGGGTCAGGTGGACTCATGAGTATGTTGTTTGTCTCTGCTTGCCGAGCTTAACTGCGTCCATAGGATTTGGTCGTCCCTTTACCGACCCGCGTCTGCCGATCCGTCAGGATCTGGTGGCTACAGGCTCTGCAGGCGCCAGGTCGTAGGCTTTACTTTAGGCGGGGTTGTCCTGACGCACCACGAAGCTTCGTCGTGGAGGCGACCAGCTGCCTTGGAGAAGAAGTTGGGCCATGGCTATGGGCTCTTCGTAGTGCTTCCAAACTCTGGGCCTACTGCGCCGTCCTTGGCCCAGTTGGGCATAGGCTTCTCTTGCGGGACCCCAGTCTCGGACATCCCACAGGATGACAATAATGCAGCCGGTGGAACGAGAGAATCTACCGAGGGGGGCCGGCACAGGTGGCACGAGGGAGTGAAGCAAACAGAGGGGGCCGGCACAGGTGGCTGGAGGGAGTCTGCCGAGCAGGGGGGCGATGCAGCGCGTCACCTAGCGGAGATAGACGGAGACGGGCAGGGCAGCCTACAGTAGAGAGAACTCTGCACAGCCTTCATAGTGCGATGTGACACCACGGTGCTATCAGTTTTCTCTGACTGATTTGATAACACTCTGGTGCGGTGCAGCACATCGCCTAGCGGAGACAGACGGAGACGGGCAGGGCAGCCTGTAGTAGAGAGAACTCTGCACAGCCTTCACTGTGCGATGTGACACCAAGGTGCTATCAGTTTTCTCTGACTGACTTGACAACACTCTGGTGCAGCGCGTTGCCTAGCAGAGACAGACGGAGACGGGCAGGGTAGCCTGCAGCAGAGAAAACTCTGCACAGCCTTCACAGTGCGATGTGACACCACGGTGCTATCAGTTTTCTCTGACTGATTTGACAACACTCTGGTGCAAGGCCATCACCATGACTGCTTTTATATGATATATGGACTATCATTTGGTAGTGCAGTTAGGGTTAGTGCGCGAGCGGAATATTGTAGTCCATATATCAAAGAGCAAAGCTGGTCCATTCTTAAAAAAAAACAACCTTCAAAAATGATATTTGACATTTAAATGTAGTTTACTTCGTTCAACTGCCTGTGTTTCATCCACACATCGCTTTTTCATCTGGTCATTACAATAGCATGGATTGTGAACAACAGCTAACATACAAAAGGACGCAAGGTTGAAAGGCCTGTTGTGAAAGTGCTTCAACGTCGAGGTGGTGGTGACATGATGTAGGATCGAAGTATACGAATATAGCAATCAGAGGGGGGGTGAATGATTGTGCGGAAGCTAAAACCAAATTTTCGATCTACTGGAAGAACACCCCAAAACAGAACCAAATAATTGCCTCGTTTTCGACAAAAACAGAATGATAGAGGTTTGGTAAAACGCGAATTCCCGGATATCCAACCGTCGGATCGATCTGAAATTTAGACACAAGAAACTAGATTCCATTACGAATCGAACCCAAAAAGAATCAGCTCGATCGGACTTATGGATCAAAAGTTATAAGCTTCGCAAGCTTGCTGTTCCAGAACTTGACGAAAATCAATCTAATCGAAACTTGTAGATTGATCAAGAACAACAAAAGATTTATCAACAAAACTTTGAGGAACACTAGATCAATACCCTAGAGAGGTTTTTGAAGGATCAAATCAAGATGAAACTCAAAAAACAAAAACCAATCTAGAACTAGAACAAGTATGCAAACAAGAACCAAAAGAGAATATTGTAGCACACAAGGAACTAGAAGAATTGATCTTTATTTCTTTTGTCTAAAGTACTCCCATCAAAAGAGTACAAACCCTAAAACCAAGCTCAAGGCTTGATGCGCTCAGCTCTCCTTGGTGCACTTTCAACAGGAGACAACCCCTCCTATTTAAAGGACCAACCTAGAATACGATTCCTATTCCCTAGAAGGAATCCGTATCCAACACAACTCTACTTGGCCCAACCTGGCCGAGTACAACTCTTGCACGCGTATGGTAACCCTACCATACTCACGTGACTAACACTTTGCACACGTATGGCCACCTGCCATACTCACGTGACTAACACTTTGCACGCGAATGACCTCCTGCCATTCTCACGTGACTAACCATTCTTCATGTGCACCATTCCCTTAGCCCGAACGTCCCGCATGACATCCTTGACCACCAAGACCTCAGTTCCTCCTGAACCTAGTCCCGAACCTCAGTTCCTCCATGAACCTAGTTCCAGTCCCGTCATCGACCACATTCGTCTTCGAGCAATACCTGCACATGAACAAACCACAAAACAAATCCGAGCACAAGTCCACGACTTGACTCAAGGTCAATCCATGCAACTACTCACATGAGCATTGCATAAAGTCCACTTCAAAACACGCATCATGAAATCATCACAAATTTCATAATTTCAAATTCAAACCATTTCAATTTTGATCAAAACTGCCAAAAGCATGTGTATGACAGACCAAAGTCTTTGGTCTGTCATACATGGGAAAATTGAGTTCGCTATCAACATGTGTAGAGTTTGGTCTGTCATACATGGGCAAAATGAGTTCACTAAAAACATGTGTATGACAGACCAAAGAGTTTGGTCTGTCATACATGGGTAAAATGAAATCGCCCAAAGCATGTGTATGACAGACCAAAATCTTTGGTCTGTCATACATTGAAAAAACGAAGTCACCAAAAGCACAGGTATGTGAGACCAAAAGTTTGGTCTGTCATACATGAGAAAATCGAGTTCGCTAAAACTCAGGTATGGCAGACCAAAAACTTTGGTCTGTCATACATGGGAAAAATGCGATTTTTAGTTATTTGGTTCTGCGCAAAAGCAAGGTTTCTTTTTTAATGTTCGGATGTTTGGTCCAACACAGATTAATCCTAATCTTAACCAATTTCAGCACAAGATCAAACCAATTTTTCATCACATGATTCACACATGAAATCATCATCGTCATTGTCATCGTCATCGTCATTTGTATGGTTAGGAGCTAGCCCTCTGGTTGAACACCCTCTTGCATTGTTGCTTGAACGGGACATGCTTGAACGTCGAGGCGGTATCGTCATCGTCATTTGTATGGTTAGGAGCTAGCCCTCTGGTTGAACGTCCTCTTGCATTGTTGCTTGAATGGGACATGCTTGAACGTCGAGGTGGTGGTGAAACGAAATCATCGTCATCATCATTTCTAAAGTTAGGAGCTAGTCCTCTGTTTGAATGTCCTCTTGCATTGTTGCTTGAATGGGATGTGCTTGAACGTCGAGGTGGTGGTGACACGAAATCATCGTCATCGTCATCATCGTCATTTGTAAAGTTAGGAGCAATGCCTTCTTCGGTGGTGGTTGAAGCTCGTATTGAACTTTTTGCTGCAACTAAACTGGGTGGGCCTCTACCCCTCCAGTTAGATGAGCTTCTGCATCTGCGCAAGCCAGCATCACACCCCCTCCAAAGAGCTTATACATCGTTACAAAATGTGGGATATCTTTGTTCAACAACTCTCTATCATCTGGGAATGACTACCACGCAAGACGAGCATATGAATTAGTGAACTTATGGATAACACTAAAAATATTAGTAGGGTGAACAAATAGGAAATAACTAACCATAATATGTTGTGCATACTGATCGGGCAGCATAAGTACCCTAAGGCTTCTCGTAGAGAAACCTAAAGCAAAAGGGTGGTCGGCTAGTTCGCACACTCTGAAATACCTTTGACGTCACCCTTGCAAGTGCGCCTTGAGGTCGTCGTAGGTCACCAGGTTTAGGACAAAGGTTGTTACATTGTGCCTCGATGATGTCGAACACCATTATTGCAATTTGAACACCACTTGATGTAGGTTCTCGTCCTTGAACGGATCATCGTTTTCGTCACGTGTAACCTTCAACGTGTAAAGAAGGGTTGTGGTACTCATATGAGGTGTCCACGAGAATGCTCCGCTAGATGATCCAACCATGGTGAAGTGTGAGTGGGAGCTGTGTATGTGTGACTACAGTTTATCCATTTATAGCCTCGAAGAGGTAATTGTGACACCACGGAGTGTCGTAATCTAATAAAATGTGAATGTTGAGGTCAAAACATTATAAAATGTGAAATCAAAGGTTGAAACCATACGGTATGAAGTTTGATCGCGTTTTTGGGCCGTTTCCGGGAGTTTGGGCCTTTCCGGGGAAGTTTGGGCTTAAAGGAAAGGGCCGTGGGCTTTAGTGGGGAGGTGTTTGGGCCCATGTGGGAGTGGGAATCCTGGTTGGACTCCTTGGGGCGCTAGCCCCCACCCTTTTTCCCTTGTGCGCCACCCCCTTGTAACCCTAGCTGCCCCTCCCACACGCCCCTCCCTCCCACACGCGCCTCCTCTCTCCCTCACGCCCCCTCCCTCACCTTGTGCGCCTCCCCTCCCCTCTCCACCACCCTTGCTGCCCTAGGGAAGCCTCCCCACCTCTCCATCCCATTGTTTTCATCATTGGAGTGCTCCACGACGAGGAGATCCGGTGGATTTGGAGCGAGGAAGGAGATCGCGTGAACCGGGAGGAGATCCGTTGGTTCTTCGTTCGTCGGGCGAAGGTATGGCCACGGGAATCCTTGGGGTTGGTCTAGGTACTATTCTAGGGGTTGATATCATGTTTTTAGATCAATTGGCGGTGATGTAATTGGGTAGATTAGTTGAAATCTAAAGTTTGCCACGTTCTCTATTTCGGGCAGATTCTGTAGTCTTCCTAGAGTTTGAGATTTCGCCAATTTAGAATCGGAATTTGGTCGTCCTCCTGTTGAAGAAGTTGTAGGTAATTGAAATACCTTTAATTGTATGTAAAGAATGCTTAATTCCGATCAGCCGTTTGAAAGTTATGATCGTTTTACCGAGCGTGTTCAAAACTGTGACGAGATTGGAACAGATCACGGTATTATGTAGATTAAACCACTTTAGAGGTCGAATCAGTTTTTCCATATACTTAGAAAAAGTTAGGAAATTTCCTAAGCTACGGGTGGATGTACTCGTTTAATTGATTCGGAGTTTTAGAACCCAAGTTATGCTCGTTGGAAGTCTGCTGTCCCGACGTGACAGAACCTCTATTTTTGGGTTTTGCGAGTAGTTTGCGAGGTCGGGGTAGAAGAGTGTTTGCATATTGTTTTGTGGGCATGATTTTGAGTGTGTGGTACCTATGTGCAGGTGGTGTGACCCCGGGAGTGCCCTCTACTTCTCGCCAATCCGTCGCCCGTGGTTGAGGCAAGTGTATTGGAATGGGTAGCGGGTTGTAGGTTGCTAGTTTTGATGAGTTGAAATTGAATATATGATATGTTCACATGCCATGCTTTAATGTTTTCCATTGATATGATGAATACGGTTTATTATGTTGTGATGCCATGTGTTAATGTACAAGTTATCTATGATGTTGGCATGTTTGCATACATGGCATGATACATGGCCGGGTCGGTGAGAAAGTCATAACTAGTCCGGTAAGGTCGGTGAGAAAGTTATGACTAGTCCGGGGCGCCATTGAGTAAGTCCTACATCGTGATTCCATCCGCCGCGGTGAATAGAAGGGAGGAGTAGGCACCCTCCATCTTCGGGATGGAAGGGAAGAGAGGGTGCACACCGACGGGTGTGCACTCAGCCATACCAGTATGAGTTTCCAGGAGACATGTGCATCGCATCGCATTGCATACATGATGTTGATGATATGTGAATAATGATATGTGAGCATGAATAAGATGATAGGCATGATGTGAGGTGTTGTAGCCATGTAATTGTTCTTTTGTACCATTGCAATATACTTGCTGAGTGTTGAACTCACGCTTGTCCTTTCTTGTTGTTTTAGGTACCATGAGATCGGCATGCGGGGAAGGGAACTAGTCACACTCCTACACGTAGCTTCACACATTTGTTCCCACAGTTATTTATTTGGAGTCTTGATAATAAATTTAGTGTGATGCATATTGGTTTATGGTTTAGTTTTACGTTATGAGAGTCTTATTGTTCGTTTGGCTCATGAAGACTTTGAATGCTTCAAATTTGACTTATATTGCTGTCATGCCATTATTTATTGCTATTTTAGATGTCTCATATATTGCCATATATTTCTATGCTATTATTGTTGCTTCAATTCTTGGGAAAACAAAGGAGATGCTGCGGAAATTTTCGGTATTAGCATTTGCTCCTTTGCTATAATTTACTTGTAATTGTGGTATTTAGAGGTTGCTTAGTCTATGTTTGGTAGAATTCGGGCATACTAAATGCCGGAGTGTTACAGTAATGTATGGACTAAGTGTATGTGTGACTATGTTTTTTCAGCCTTTTGTCATATCATCCTTTTCGGCCTTTTGTCATATCACATTTTTCAGCCTTTTGTCATATCACCTTTTTCCGACGACCAAAGGCTCCTTGATCAAGCCAACCGGGATGAGGAGCTCAAGCGGCGGCTACAATAGCAGTGTGATGCCATTTATCGTTTATGCGCGACTATAAAACTTATGGTTATTACGTGAGTCTGATTTACATGCAAAGAAATTTGAGAAACGCTTAACCTTTCAAAGAAATCAAACTTCATTGCATAATTTACGCACCACATTGCATTCAGCATTAGACGCAAAGGCTTACAACAATAATGCATACAAACTCCATTATAGTACAACACATGACAAAAAGTTGAAGAAACACATACAAAGTCCATCATTGGCGTCCTCATTGCCTCCTGACGCAGTCCTCAAGGGTGTACACGTTTGGCGGCTGTGTGTGTCTCTGTCCAGTAGCATGGGATGTCCCCTACCTAGTCTCTACTGGCTGTCCGTCGTAGGTGTCATCCCAGTTGGAACCCCCGTAGTTGAATGTGTACTCCCCCTGTTGTTGGTGCAGCTCGAACCACTCAGCTGATTCCTCCATAAGCAGGGGATCCGTAGGGAGCACGTGTGCCAAAGGCATCGAGAGACCCGGCTGGTAAGAAGTGGGTAGTACGTATGCTGAAGGCTGCGAGGTGCCCGGCTGGTCCGCAGAAGGGGCATCGAACTGCATGCCAAGTAACTCATGAAAAGTAGGGGTAGACATCTGATCGAACTCGAAAGCTCCTGGGTCACTCCAGGGCGGCCGGCTACCCTCCGTCACATATGAAGGTGAGTAATGTGGTACTAGAGGTTTATTAGCTGCTGCGGAGGTACCGGCTTGTTCTTGACATGCTTCGCGCTCAAATTCAGTTGGGAGGACTGAGTGACACCGCGATGAATGGCTACGACCAGTGGATGTCGACGCACGTCGGGTAGTCTCCTGCACATCCGTGCCGGTGGAGTGATGGCTACTCACGGACCGCCTGCCCGAGCTACATACGGGATCCATGACGAGTACGTCGTCGCCCTGTCTGTGACCTCGCGGCCAATCTCTAAGAGCATGAATCACATACCACAGTCATGCCTGTCGGGACCCCGAATTTGCAAATCCGGACCCTCTGTGTATTCAGCACTAGTCCAGGAACGCGCTAGTGCACACAGTCTTAACATCGGTATATATCACAATCATACCAAACGATACTATCAAAGTACTTTATTTAGATAATCAAAGGGTTACTCGACCTTATGGCCAAGTTACAAATATATGCCTCGCAAGGCGAAACTTATTAAAAGAGAAATAATAAAGAAATGAAAATCAAATAAACTTATTGGCGCCATCCAAGATACCACAGTAACTGATCGGGCTCGCATCCCTAAGTAGACGGGTCTTCTTGGAAATCCTCCTCCGAAATCGCGTAATCTCCTCTTCAACTGTATTGTGTTGAGGCAAGGGTGAGTACTTGGTACTCAAGCAAGTCATGCATGAATGCAAGCTAATATACTATATGCATGGCTTGGTACAAAGGAATAGCTCAAGGTATATTTAGAAAGAAATGACTTTCGACAAGTAATAAAAGTAGATTCAAAGCAAGAGAAATAAGTAAAGCATAAATAACTTCTCAAGAAATTTAATAAACATTTTTCCCATCCTAAACCACATTTCCATCAACTTCATTACGAAACCGACCCAACTTTTCAAATCCAAGTTATTTTCAGAAAGTCTAACCCTTGACTGTAATTCCCGAGCATTGTCCAAAGACAGTGGACTCGGCTATTCAAATAGATTCTACACTCTGCAGAGGTTATGCACTTTACCCACAAGATACAACAAACACCACAAAGGCGAAGTTCCTCAGAACAAAGCCTTTCTAAGCCTCAAACAACACAGGTGGCCCTCTCCTGTTCAGGTTTCTACACCATCCCTTCCCTTAGCCAAGGCGAAGTATGGGACCAACACACCGTTAGATGGGTATCTCGGCCACAGCCACGACACGCCCCCCGTACAATCACACACACGGTGTAATTGACACCCCGAGGCTCCACAAGTGAGGCCTTAGCGACTTAGTCAACTAGGGCCGTCCCATTCCAGCCATGTGGTTGCAAGTATGACCCAGTTCAAAGGCTTGCAAGGTTAAGTCCTTAGAGTGACCAGGGCAAGACTACCCAAGAACCAAATCAACATTCCTAACGCCACAATCGCCCACCTGGACATTACTCTTGCCACATGCCCCGATAAATTGTTTATCAAACCCCGCTTGATTACCATGCACCACGTGCCATCAACATCACATGATACTTTTCCAAAACAGTTCAATATATCATTAAGTCAATATTAGCATTTGATTATCCAAAATCATGTCATGAGCACGAGCGTGTCTAAGCAAGATACTACAACGATCTAAACCCATGTTGGCAATTTAATAATGTCCAACTAGTAAAACCACAACTAGGGTGACAAAGGGTCATGGCACATACTTAAGTAATCAAGGTGTCATATAGCAAATTGGTATTTATCTAACCCCATGTTTAAACAAAGTATCTTTCTAATTGAACTAGCATGCAATAGTTTAAATCAAAATAGATTTCAAATAGGATCAATATGGTCAAAGCACAACTTGCCTTCAAAAAGTACTTGCTCTTGGTCTTGAGTTGGATCCTGAGTCAACACTTCTCCCTCGAATCCTTCCCTAAGACTTCAACGCCTACTCGTAAAGCGTGCAAATAGCAAATACACAAATAAACACTAGGCAAAAACATCCCAAAACTCCAAATAAAATCCATAAACAGAGAGAACATAATTTTCTGGATTTTTAGAAACTGGAATCACAAATTTGGAGTTAAAACGCAAAAGTTATGATTTATTAAAGTTTAAATAATCAATTAAATAATATTACAGAGAAAAACTTTAGTCCAAAAATTAAATAAAATTTATATTTAGGTAGATCTCAATTTTATACAAATTTAGAAATTTGAATCACTCAAATCGGAGTTGAAACGCAAAAGTTATAAGCGTTTGAAGTTTGAATCTAAATTTGAATCAATATTTCGAATTAATAAATCATTTTCTTTTTCGGAAATTAATTATTGCGTCAGCAAGGACACGTGGCAGCCTCTGATTGGGCGGCTGACGTCAGCTGGTCCATGGACTTAGTCCACGCTCGGCTCGGGTCCACCGTGGACTCGGTCCACGACTTCCACGTGAGACTGACATGTGGGCCCACTCGGGTGACGTCATCGCTGACGTCAGCGGGGCTCGGCCACGGTCTTGCTGTGGGTCCCACCGATGACGTCATGGGTGACGCGTCGCCGCTCGGCCGAGACGGCCCGACATGCGGGCCCGCCATGACGCCGCGATGACATCATGGTGCGGTTCGGTCCGCGTCGGCCGACACGCGGGCGGCGTGTCGGCGTCACACGACGGCGCCGATCACGCGGTCGCTTCCCGACACGTGGCGCAATCTTGACCGCTGATTTGAAAATCGACGCCCGATTAGATTCGGCTTTCACGCCGCTTGAGTTAACGCGTTTGATTCTGGACCGTTGGATCTAGATCCGACGGCCGAGATTAGATCTGAAATTTTGACGGGATCTCACCGCGGCGTGACGTGGCACACCCGGGACGTTGGATCTTGATCGGACGGGCGAGAAGCTTCGAGCGACGGCGATGGCGCGGCGCGAGCCGGGCTGGCCGGAGCCGGGACGGCGACACGGCCAACGGCGTTATGGCCTCCTCCGGCGGTGAGATGTCCTTCGGTGCGTCTCGCCGCGGTGAGTCCGGATCTGAGGTCAACGGCGGCAGGGACGGCGACGGCGGCGAACGGGCAAAGACCGTGGCGGAGCGGCGCGCGAATTCTGGCGAGCTCGCACGGGTTAAACGGGCGGCGGCTTTGCCTCGGTGAAGTAGAGAAGGGAGGGCGCGATCACGGCGGTCCTCGGTATGCCTCGAAGCTTTAAATAGCCTCGCGTCCGTGCGTAAAAACGGAGACCTAGTTTTCCACGGCGATGACACGGCGCGAGTCCGGCCGGACTCGGGCGGAGACGACGACGGAGAGCCGTGACATCGCAGGCACGATCAACGCCACGATCGCGCGGGCGCGACGGGTCGGTCCGACACGCGGCTCGGTCGGGTCGAGCGGATCTCGGTAGTTGGATCTTGATCCAACGGTTGGGATTGATTAGGGTTAGGAGTGGGTTCGGTCGAGTCACGTGGCTCGGTCGGACTCGAGTCCGACTTCGGGTTCCGACTTCGGTCGGATGAACAAGATTTGACCCGAGTTTGATTTTCCAATGATTTAATATTTAAAATAATTCCTAGTAATTCATTTAATTCATTAAAAATAGCAAATGACTCGTAAAATTCGAAAAATTCTGGAAAATACTTTGGATCATTTTGGACTCAAATAAAATATTTCCAACAAAATTTTATTTGCAAAATTAAATTCTTTAATTATTTCAAAATGGAATAAATTCAAATAAATTCCAATTAAATCCAAATAAATTCCAGAAAATTCCAAAATTCACCAAAGTGCCAAATCACACATGAATTTAGGACAAGTAAAATTTTGGGGTGTTACAAACCTCCCCTTAATAGAATCTCGTCCCGAGATTCAGGCTTACTAAAGGAATAGGTTTGGAAATTCTTTCTTCAAATCCTCTTCAAGGCTCCCAAGTCGCTTCGCTTTCTTCATGGTTGCTCCATCGAACTCTACAAAAACGGGTTGACTTGTTTCTAGTTTCTCGATCCATTGTGTCTAGAATCCTCACGGATACTCCTTATAAGTCAAATCCTCTTGCAACTCAATTGATTCTAATCTGTCTGCTCCTCAGAACTCGGAGACACTTCTTTAATCGGGACACATGGAATACATCATGTACTCCTCGCCAACGATCGTGGCAACTCCGGTGATAAGCAACTTCGCCTCTGGCTCAAAATCTTAAATGGTCCAACATAACGGGTGCAAGTTTCCCTTTGGCATGGAACCTCTTAACTCCCCCGAGAGGCGTAACTCTGAGGTATACAAAGTCTTACGGTTCAAAACTCAAATCTCGACGACGATTGTCAAGATAACTCTTCCGCCGAGATTGGGCTATCTTCAACCTTTCCCTAATCATGGCGACTGTTCTTCAGCTTCTTGAAGAATATCAGGCCCAAAGACACGGGCGCCACGGTCTCATTCCAATTCAATGGCGTCCGACAGGGTCGACCATACAAAGGCCTCAAAAGGTGACATCTCAGAACTAGCCTGATAACCATTGTTGTAATCGAACTCGGCATACGGCAAACTCTTATCCCAAGAGGTAGCATAAGCCAATGCACAAGCTCTCAACATATCCTCCAGAACCTGGTTGACTCTTTCGGTCTGCCCATCCGCCTGTGGATGATAAGTCAGATCTTGAAGTTTAAACGGGTTCCCATGGCTTCATGCAACTTATTCCAGAATCTTGAGGTAAATTGGGTACCTCTCGTCTGATACAATCCTCTTTGGCACTCCGTGCAAACAAACAATCCTGATCATGTACAACTCGCTAACTTATCTCCCGAGTAGGTGGTCTTCACGGGATAAAATGGGCTACTTTGGTCAAGCGATCCACTATAACCCATATGGAGTCATAACCCCTCGAGTCTTGACAAGCCGTAATGAAATCCATTCCGATTTCCTCCCACTTCCACTCAGGTATTTTCAGCGGTTGTAGCAATCCTGCTGGTCTCGATGCAATGCCTTGACTCTCCGGCATACGTCGCACAATGCAACATGCTCGGCAACTTCACGCTTCATACTCGGCCACCAGAATCTCTCCTTCAGATCCTCGATACATCTTGGCGCTTCGAGGATGAATTGAGTACTTGGAGTCATGGGCTTCTTCCAAAATCAGTTGCTTTAACTCCTTTTGTTAGGCACACAAATGCGATCCTTCATCCACAACGTGCCTTGCTCATCCAACTTGAAGTCCTCGCCTTGCCTTCCTCCTTGATGGACTTAATCCTGCGGATCTTGTCATCCTCCTTCTGTCCTTCTCGGATCTCGATCCTCTAGGGTAGGCTTTACTTCTAATGCGGCCAAGAATCCGCTAGGTACAACCTCAATCTTCATTTTCTGAAAATCCTCACATAACTTCGTCCCGACTTGTGGCTAGCAACGTACTCACGGTATGGCTTTTCCGACTCGTGAGCGTCGGCTACCTACGCTGGCCTTTCCGGATGGTAATGGATTCCAACATTATAGTCCTTGATCAACTCTAGCCATCTCCTTTGCCTCATATTCAGATCCGACCGGGTGAATATGTACTTAAGGCTCTTATGATCCGTATATACTTCACATCTGCTTTCCAATCGATAGTGACGCCATATCTTCAAAGCATGCACTAAGGCGCCTAACTCTAGGTCATGTGTCGGATAATTTTCCTCATGCGGCCTCAATCGCCTTGATGCATAAGCGGCGACCTTTCCATTCTGCATCAAGACACATCCAAGTCCTTGGCGCGATGCGTCACAATAAATATCGAAGCTTTGAGCAACATCCGGTAGAACTAACACCGGTCTTGATGTCAATCGCTTCTTCACTCCTGAAATCCTTTCTCACATTCTCAAGGCGTCCATGCAAACTTCTTTTCCTTCTTCAAAGAATTGCGTAAGAGGTTTTGCAATTGTCGAGAAGCCTTCAATGAAACGGCGGTAGTATCCTGCCATTCCAAGGAAACTCCGAATGGGTCACGATCTTGGTGCTCCCAATGTAACACAGCTTCTACTTTGCTTGGATCTACGGCGACTCATACTGCGGTCATTACATGTCCAAGAAACTCCACCTTGTCCTTCCAAAAATCACACTTGCTGAACTTGGCGAAAAGTTGCTGTTCCTCGCCTTTCCAAAACTCGCCTTAAGTGTTCGGCATGTTCATCCTCTGTCTTGGAGTAGATTAGGATATCGTCTATGAACACGACGACAAACTTGTCCAAATATTCCATGAACACCTTATTCATCATATTCATGAAATAGGTGGCGCATTCGTCACCCCAAAGGACATAATCAGAACTCGTAATGTCCATATCTTGACGAGAATGCAGTCTTGAATATCTTACGATCGGATCTTCAACTGATGGTATCCCGATCTCGAGATCAATCTTGGAGAAAACTCCGGCTCCTCTTAACTGATCAAACAAATCATCAATCCTGGGTAGCGGATACTTATTCTTCCACGGTGACTTCATTGAGTGCACGGTAGTCAATGCACATCCTGAAACTCCCGCCCTTCTTCTTGACAAACAAAAGCGGTGCTCCCCTACGGCACTAACTCGGCCTCGATAAATCCTTTCTCCATTAACTCTTCCAAATTGTTTCTTCATTTCTACCAACTCCTCGGTAGACATCCGATAGGGTCTCTTTGCTATCGGTCTTGTACTGTACAAGCTCTATCACAAACTCTATGTCCTGTCGCGGCATACTGTAGATCTTCTGGGAAGACATCTCGGGTACTCATTCACTACCGAGACATCCTCTATGCCGATTGCCTTGGTACTGTTAATCATCAATCAGTCCATCTCTAATCGCAGTGGCTTGAAATTCCACTTTCTTCCCACACGGGCTCTCAATCGAGATAGTCCTTCGTCCACAATCCAATACGGCCTTGTGCTTGGATAACCAATCCATTCCCAATATGACGTCTAAGGTCTGGGTCTCCAAAATCATAAGGTTTGCTAGGAATTCTATTCCACCTATTAGTAGTCTCACCCCGGAACATCCTACTTCCGCTCGGAGTTCGGAACCAGGGTTTGAACTAAAAGCATGCACTTAAGTCTTGCAATCCTTAAATCATTTCTAGTAGCAAAGCCTTGCGAAACAAACGAATCTGAAGCTCCAGAGTCAAACAAAGCTGTGCAGTGCATCGAGTTAACAAGTAACTTACCCAAGACGACGTCAGTAGCATTCTGCAGTGCATCTGCGGTGACATGGTTGACTCGGCCTCTCACCACGGCCTGGGGTGTGGCTCCTGGTCTTTGGCGCCCTAGCTGGGTGGTTCCTAGATTGAAGCGAATCGGGTCGCTCTGCTGTCTTCTTTGGACAATCAGTTTGCAAAGTGTCACTGGCTCGTTCGGTTATGTGACGCCTCCTTGTTCCTTTTATTTGCACGGAGTAAGCGTTTCTAGCGGGGGCTGGGGTTTGGTAGTTGATTGGCAGGTCTTGGTCTTTGAGGATGGTGTCCTTGTTGCATTCGTGGTTGGAATCAAGAATTGATTTGGTGCAACTCTCGGTATTTATGCGTTCCTGGCGTGATCCTTGCTGTTGCATCCTGCGCTTCTGTTCTCATCCAGTTCCTTGCGCTTGTCCTCAAGAATAAGCGCCTTATTCACCAACTCTTGGAAATCTGGAAAGGTGTGGGTGATCAACCCTACTTGCAATCCCGAGTTAAGTCCCTTCATAAACGAGACTGCCTGGATTTATCTGTCGCTACATCCTCGGTGCATAGCGTGCTAGCTGTGTGAACTTGTTCGTAGTCGACCATCGGGCTGATTACCTTGCTTGATGCTCTGAACTCCTCCTTCTTAAGGTCCATGATTCCTTCAGGCACGTGATACTGTCGGAATGCAGTTGTGAACTCTTCCCAAGTGATATCTTGAGGGTTCTCCTGCGTGGCACAGAAGTTCTCCCACCATTCGGCGGCTGTTCCTTCCAACTGATGAGAAGCGTAAAGTACCTTCTCATTCCCTATGCATTGAGCTATGTGTAGCTTCCTCTCGATTGATCTTAACCAATCATCGGCCTCCAATGGATTGGCATTCCCAGAGAAAGTGGGTGGGTGAGTCCTCATGAACTCTCGACGGCCTTGTATTCTCAAGCGTGGTCCCCGATTCACTTGATTAGCAAAGTGGCCTGAGCAAAGGACGTGCTGCATTTGTTGCATCATAGCATGCATCAACTGAGTCTGAGCAGCAAGAAAGGCTCCAAAATTCTGCATATCCAGTGGCGGTGCTGGTGCTCCATCATTGGGGTTTTCTGCTGGGCGAGAACCACTCCCATTGCTTCCAAAGTTTCCACGGGTATTCACCATCTGTCGATTTGCTCTAGGTTTAGAGATGAGAGGGAAACAAGAATAGACAAGTAATATGGAACTTATGCGGGGCGAAAGGTGTAGCCTTAAGGTCCAACTTTATTATTAGTAACTTGGTATGGCTGCTTACAATGCCTAAGGGCCTTGCAACACATACTGCACACTCAGCAAGCAATGAAAATCCAAATCGAACTAACACTGGAGTCTATCGCCTAAAGGGTGACTCTTTACTCTATGACTCGACTCGGCGAAGGAGTCTCACTATAGAACCTATGCTCACTCATCAAGAAAACCTCCACGGCCTGGGTACGGGTGCTGCGGCATAGGCGCGAAACGATTGCCATGTCCAGCAACTGTGTCATCCGTGGTAGTCGAAGAAGCAGTGTCCTCATCGAGATCTGACTCTTCTGGATCTGGCTCGTGTAGCTCGAGTACTGGCTCTGGGTCTGGTCCGTACAAAGTCATCTCCAACTCGTCAATCCTTCGTAGAAGGTGTGCCACATACTCTTGAGCTTCCCGCCATCTGTTCTTCTCTGTCGTGATCTCCTTGCGGGCCTTCTGTAGCTCCTTGCTTGTATTATCTAGTACATCCTCCTGGGCGACGACAAATCGTGCCAACTGTGTAACCGTGGCATCCTCATCCTGAATCTCCTTCGGGTCAAGAAGGTTATCGCTGCGCGGATGGTAACGGAACACCGTACTCTCTAATTCTCTGGCGTAGATACGGGTAATGTGCCGCATTGCGCGTCGTGATACTTCTTGGATACCCATCTGCATTGTGGATCTCCTGGCGGTCTGCGTGTATCGAGCGATTGCCTGGGCCCTTTTTCCTAGCAGTACCTCAATCCTCACGTCACAAGCCTTGATCAATCCCGCTTGTCTGATCACTTCCACTTGGTATTGGGGCTTCTCAAAATCTCCGAGAGTCTGTAGCATATGCCAAAGTTCCGCGGCGTGACCAACTCCCAGATCAACGTAGTTGAACTCCTCCTCCATCTGTCACCAGGGTGCTTTACGTAAGAACTCGGAATTTTTCAATTGTGACAAGGTAAGAGAAAATTTCAGCAAGAGACAAGAAAAGAGAGAAGGGGGTAAGTCGAGATGTCATTTCTTGTCTTCACAAATTTTTAGATTTAGAAAATAGGTTTTATCCTCACTACGACCATTCTAACTTAGGGTTGAGCCTACAGTCAAGTATGGCTCTGATACCACCTCTGTCGGGACCCCGAATTTGCAAATCCGGACCCTCTGTGTATTCAGCACTAGTCCAGGAACGCGCTAGTGCACACAGTCTTAACATCGGTATATATCACAATCATACCAAACGATACTATCAAAGTACTTTATTTAGATAATCAAAGGGTTACTCGACCTTATGGCCAAGTTACAAATATATGCCTGCATAAGCGAAACTTATTAAAAGAGAAATAACAAAGCGGAAAATCAAATAAACTTAGTGGCGCCATCCAAGATACCACAGTAATCGACCGGGCTCGCATCCCTAAGTAGACGGGTCTTCTTGGAAATCCTCCTCCTAAACTCGCGTAATCTCCTCTTCAACTGGTATTGTGTTGAGGCAAGGGTGAGTACTTGGTACTCGACAAGTCATGCATGAATGCAAGCTAATATACTATATGCATGGCTTGGTACAAAGGAATAGCTCAAGGTATATTTGCGATAAATGACTTTCGACAAGTAATAAAAGTAGATTCGAAGCGGTAGAAATAAGTAAAGCATAAATAACTTCTCAAGAAATTTAATAAACATTTTTCCCATCCTAAACCACATTTCCATCAACTTCATTACGAAACCGACTCCAACTTTTCAAATCCAAGTTATTTTCGTAAAGTCTAACCCTTGACTGTAATTCCCGAGCATTGTCGATCAGTGGACTCGGCTATTCAATTAGATTCTACACTCTGCAGAGGTTATGCACTTTACCCACAAGATACAGTCAAACACCACAAAGGCGAAGTTCCCGTAATAAAGCCTTTCTAAGCCTCAAACAACACAGTGGCCCTCTCCTGTTCGTGCTCTACACCATCCCTTCCCTTAGCCAAGGCGAAGTATGGGACCAACACACCGTTAGATGGGTATCTGGCCACAGCCACGATCCGCTCCCCCGTACAATCACACAAACGGTGTAATTGACACCCTGAGGTTCCACAAGTGAGTACTTATCGACTTAGTCAACTAGGGCCGCCCCATTCCATCAATTTGGTTGCAATTATGACCCATTTCAAAGTCTTGCAAGGTTAAGTCCTTAGAGTGACCATGTCAAGACTACCCAAGAACCAAATCAACATTCCCAACGCCACAATCGCCCACCTGATTACTCTTGCCACATGCCCCGATCGAAATCTGCTTATCAAACCCCGCTTGATTACCATGCACCACGTGCCATCAACATCACATGATACTTTTCCAAAACAGGTTCAATATATCATTAAGTCAATATTAGCATTTGATTATCCAAAATCATGTCATGAGCACGTAGTGTGTCTAAGCAAAGATACTACAACAATCTAAACCCATGTTGGCAATTTAATAATGTCCAACTAGTAAACCACAACTAGGGTGACAAAGGGTCATGGCACATACTTAAGTAATCAAGGTGTCATATAGCAAATTGGTATTTATCTAACCCCCATGTTTAAACAAAGTATCTTTCTAATTGAACTAGCATGCAATAGTTTAAATCAAAATAGATTTCGAAATAGGATCAATATGGTCAAAGCACAACTTGCCTTCAAAAAGTACTTGCTCTTGGTCTTGAGTTGGATCCTGAGTCAACACTTCTCCCTCGAATCCTTCCTAAGCACTTCAACGCCTACTCGTAGCGTGCAAATAGCAAATACACAAATAAACACTAGGCAAAAACATCCCAAAACTCCAAATAAAATCCATAAACAGAGAGAACATAATTTTCTGGATTTTTAGAAACTGGAATCGTCAAATTTGGAGTTAAAACGCAAAAGTTATGATTTATTAAAGTTTAAATAATCAATTAAATAATATTACAGAGAAAAACTTTAGTCCAAAAATTAAATAAAATTTATATTTAGGTAGATCTCAATTTTATACAAATTTAGAAATTTGAATCACTCAAATCGGAGTTGAAACGCAAAAGTTATAAGCGTTTGAAGTTTGAATCTAAATTTGAATCAATATTTCGAATTAATAAATCATTTTCTTTTTCCGAAATTAATTATTGCGTCAGCAAGGACACGTGGCAGCCTCTGATTGGGCGGCTGACGTCAGCTGGTCCATGGACTTAGTCCACGCTCGGCTCGGGTCCACCGTGGACTCGGTCCACGACTTCCACGTGAGACTGACATGTGGGCCCACTCGGGTGACGTCATCGCTGACGTCGGCGAGGCTCGACCGCAGTCTTGACAGTGGGTCCCACCGATGACGTCATGGGTGACGTCAGCGCTCGGCTGAGACAACCGCTGACATGCGGGCCCGCCATGACGTCAGCATGACATCATGGTGCGGTTCGGTCCGCCGGCCGACACGCGGGCGGCGTGTCGGCGTCACCTGCCAGTGCGACGCGATGGCGGTCGAGCTTCCCGACACGTGGCGCAATCTTGACCGCTGATTTGAAAATCGACGGCCCGGATTAGATCGGCTTTCACGCCGTTTGAGTTAACGCGTTTGATTCGGGACCGTTGGATCTAGATCCGACTGGCCGAGATTAGATCTCAAATTTTGGGACGGGATCTCACCGTGCGGTGACGTGGCACAATCTGGGACGTTGGATCTTGATCGGACGGCGGAGAAGCTTCGAGCGACGGCGATGGCGTGCGGCGGAGCTGGGGACGGCGACACGGCCAACGGCGTTTGCGGCCTCCTCCAAATGGCGAGATGTCCTTCGTGCGCTCTCGTCGCGGTGAGTCCGGATCTGAGGTCAACGGGCGGCAGGGACGGCGACGGCGGCGGAACGGGCAAAGACCGTGGCGGAGCGCGGCGGCGCAACTTCTGGCGAGCTCGCCGACGGCTAAGCAGCGGCGGCTTTGCCTCGGTGAAGTAGAGAAGGGAGGGCGCGGGATCACGGCGGTCTCGGGTATGCCCCGAGCTTTAAATAACCTCGGCGTCCGTGCAGTAAAACGGAGACCTAGTTTTCCACCACGGCCCGGACCTGGCAGCGGAGTCCGGCTCGGACTTCGGCGGAGACGACGACGGAGAGCCGTATCGTGGCACGATCAACGGCCACGATCGCGCGGCGCGACCGGGTCCGGTCCGGACACGGCTCGGGTCGGGGTCGGGCGGATCTCAGCCGTTGGATCTTGATCCAACGGTTGGGAGTGATTAGGGTTAGGAGTGGGTTCGGTCGAGTCACGTGGCTCGGGTCGGACTCGAGTCCGACTCGGGTTCCGACTCGGTCGGATGAACAGTACTTGACCCGAGTTTGATTTTCCAGCGATTTAATATTTAAAATAATTCCTAGTAATTCATTTAATTCATTAAAAATAGCAAATGACTCGAGAAAAATTCTAAAAATTACGGAAAATACTTTGGATCATTTTGGACTCAAATAAAATATTTCCAACAAAATTTTATTTGCAAAATTAAATTCTTTAATTATTTCAAAATGGAATAAATTCAAATAAATTCCAATTAAATCCAAATAAATTCCAGAAAATTCCAAAAATTCACCAAAGTGCCAAATCACACATGAATTTAGGACAAGTAAAATTTTGGGGTGTTACAATGCCCCTCTCGAAGCTGAGTACTGCGGCCTTGGTACACTCGAGCTCGTCCTAGGTTGCGATGCCGCTTGCTCTACATGGGTATATGTGACACTACGGTATGGTGTGACATTATAGAATGTGAAATTAGAGAATAAAACCTTTCGGCTTGAGGTTTACTCGCGTTTTTGGGCCGTTTGAAGTGATGTGTCACCACGGAGTGTCGTAACCTTTTAAATGGTGCATGTTAAGGTCAAAAACTTTATGAAATATGGTATGGCAGGTTAAAACCATAATGTATGGAGGTTAATAACGTTTCCGGGCCGTTTCCGGGCCGTTTTCGGGGTTTGGAGCCTTCCCGGGTGAGTTTGGGCCTTAAGTGGGCTTTGGTGGGATGGAGTAGGTCTCCATAATGGACTAGAATTGGGTGTGGGGGCTGGTAAAAGGGCTCCCCACCAGCCCTTGGGCGTTCACCCCTGCCCCTTGTGCGCCCTTTCCCCCACTTGCCCTTGCCCTAGCCGCCTCCCTCCTCCCTTGGCCGTGCGCCTCCCCCTCCCTTGCCCCATTACTCCCCACCTCTCCACCACCTCTCCTCCACCCCTTGCTTCCCTAGGGTGGCCTCCCCACCCCTGCATCCTCATGGATCCATCCGAGGAGCGAGGAGCGAGGAGCGAGGTGCGAGGAGCGAGGAGCGAAGAGCGAGGAGATCTATTGGAGTTTTCGCAAGGCGGGCAAAGGTATGACCATGGGAACCCTGGGGATTGATCTAGGTACTGTTATTAAGGTGTTTATAAAGTTTTTAGATCAATTGGAGGTGCTGGATTGGAGTAATTTGGGTTAGATCTAGATGTTGCCACGTTTCTGTTTTGGGACAGCATGAGCAGTCGGGCTAGGGTTCGAGTTTTCGTCGATTTAGAATCCGAGTCTGTCCGTACGGATGTTGAAGAAGTTGTAGATAATTTAATTATCTTTCCGTGGACATAAAGCACGTTAAATTCCGATCAGCCGTTTGAAATTTATGGCTGTTTTACCGAGCGTGTTAAAATCTGTGATGTAATTGGAACAGATCACGGTAATCTATAGATTAGACGACTTTAGAGTCCGAATCAGTCTTTCCATATACCTAGAGAAAGTTGGGAAATTTCCTAAGTTACGCGAGGATGTACTCGTTTAATTGATTCGGAGTCCCAGAACTCAAGTTATGCCTTTTGCAATGCTGCTGTCCCGATGGGACAGAACCTTTGTTTTTAGGTTTTGCGAGTAGTTGGCAATGTCGGGGTAGATGAGGGTTTGCGTACTGTTTTGTGGACATGATTGTGAGCGTGTGGTACCTATGTGCAGGTGGTGCAACCCCGGGAGTGCCCTCTACTTCCCGCCAATCCGTTGCCCGTGGTTGAGGCAAGTGTGTTGTGATGGATAGCGATTTGTAGGTTGCTTGTTGAGAATAGATGGAATTGACTACATGATATATGATCACTTGCCATGCTTTTATGATTGCCAATGATATGATGAGCATGTTTAATATGTTATGATGCCATGTGTTAATATGTGAGTTAAATATGATGTTGGCATAAATGCATACATGGCATGTTACATGGCTCGGGCGGTGAGAAAGTCATAACTAGTTCGGGAAGGTCGGTGAGAAAGTTATGACTAATCCGGAAAGCCAATGAATAAGTCCTACATCGTGATTCCATTCACCGCGGTGAACGGAAGCGAGGAGTAGGCACCCTCCATCTTCGGGATGGAAGGGGGGAGAGGGTGCACACCGACGGGTGTGTACTCAACCATACCGGTATGAGTTTCCAAGGAGACATGAGCATTGCATTACATTGCATACATAATGATGATGATATTGTTAAGTGTTCATGAATGAGATGATATATATGATGGGAGATGTTATTGCCATGATATTGTTCTTGTTGTCCATTGCAATATGCTTGCTGAGTTTCGAACTCACTGTCGGGACCCCGAATTTGCAAATCCGGACCCTCTGTGTATTCAGCACTAGTCCAGGAACGCGCTAGTGCACACAGTCTTAACATCGGTAAATATCACAATCATACCAATCGATATTATCAAAGTACTTTATTTAAATAACCAAAGGTTACTTGACCTTATGGCCAAGTTACAAATGTATGCCTTGCAAGGCGAAACTTATTAAAAGAGAAATAATAGCAGCGGAAAATCAAATAAACTTCGTGGCGCCATCCAGTATACCACAGGCAACTGACTGGGCTCGCATCCCTAAGTAGACGGGTCCTCTTGGAATTCCTCCTCTGAAGCTGGCGTAGTCTCCTCTTCCACTGATATTGTGTTGAGGCAAGGGTGAGTACTTGGTACTCAGCAAGTCATGCACAGAATGCAAGCTAATATACTATATGCATGGCTTGGTACAAAGGAATAGCTCAAGGTATATTTGCAAGAAACTTGAGCTTTTGACAAGTAATAAAAGTAGATTCGAAAGCAGTAGAAATAAGTAAAGCATAAATAACTTTCAAGAAATTTAATAAACATTTTTCCCCATCCTAAACCATATTTCCATCATCCTCATTATTAAACCAACCCAACCTTTCAAATCCAAGTTATTTTCAGAAAGTCTAACCCTTGACTGTAATTCCCGAGCATTGTCGATCACAGTGGACTCGGCTTATTCAAATAGATTCTACACTCTGCAGAGGTTATGCACTTTACCCACAAGATACAGTCAAACACCACAAAGGCGAAGTTCAGTAACAAAGCCTTTCTAAGCCTCAAACAACACAGGTGGTCCTCTCCGGTTCGTGCTCTACACCATCCCTTCCCTTAGCCAAGGCGAAGTATGGGACCAACACACCGTTAGATGGGTATCTGGCCACAACCACGATACGCTCCCCCGTACAATCACACAAACGGTGTAACTGACACCCTGAGGCTCCACAAGTGAGTCCTTAGCGACTTAGTCAACTAGGGCCGTCCCATTCCAGCCATGTGGTTGCAAGTATGACCCAGTTCAAAGGCTTGCAAGGTTAAGTCCTTAGAGTGACCAGGGCAAGACTACCCGAAAAACCAAATCAACACTCCCAATGCCACAACTGGCCCACCTGATTACTCTTGCCACATGCCCCAGTCGAAATCTGTTTATCAAACCCCAGTTGATTACCATGCACCACGTGCCATCCACATCACATGATACTTTTCCAAAACAGGTTCAGTGTATCATTAAGTCAATATTAACATTTGATTGTCCAAAATCATGTCATGAGCACGTAGCAGGTCTAAGCAGTATACTACAACGGTCTAAACCCATGTTGGCAATTTAATAATGTCCAACTAGTAAACCACAACTAGGGTGACAAGGGATCATGGCACATACTTAAATAATCAAGGTGTCATACAGCAAATTGGTATTTATCTAACCCCCATGTTTAAACAAAGTATCTTTCTAATTGATCTAGCATGCAATAGTTTAAATCAAAATAGATTTCGAAATAGGATCAACATGGTCAAAGCACAACTTGCCTTCAAAAAGTACTTGCTCTTGGTCTTGAGTTGGATCCTGAGTCAACACTTCTCCTTCGAATCCTTCCGGCACTTCAACGTCTACTCGTAAAGCGTGCAAATAGCAAATACACAAATAAACAATAGGCAAAAACATCCCAAAACTCCAAATAAAATCCATAAACAGAGAGAACATAATTTTCTGGATTTTTAGAAACTGGAATAAATCAAATTTGGAGTTAAAACGCAAAGTTATGATTTATTAAAGTTTAAATAATCAATTAAATAATATTACAGAGAAAAACTTTAGTCCAAAAATTAAATAAAATTCATATTTAGGTAGATCTCGATTTTATACAAATTTAGAAATTTGAATCACTCAAATCGGAGTTGAAACGCATAAAAGTTATAAGCGTTTGAAGTTTGAATCTAAATTTGAATCAATATTTCGAATTAATAAATCATTTTCTTTTCGAAATTAATTATTGCGTCATCATGGACACGTGTCAGCCTCGATTGGTTGGCTGGCGTCAGTAGGCTCATGGGCTCGACTCACGGCGCGGTTTGGTCCACGCAGTGGACCCGGTCCACGGCTTCGGGTGAGGTGGCGACAGTGGGACCCACTGTCGGTCGCGAGTCTCACGCAACGCGGTGGCGTGTGGGCCCTCGACATGCGGGGCCCGGCGTGTCGAGACACGCTCACACGCCAGACTGACGCTGACCGTCGGTCCACCTTCCCAACACGTGGCGCAATCTCGGCCGTTGGTTTGAAAATCAACGGCGCGGATTAGATCCAGGGTTTAACACGTTGAAACTACTCGATGCTCGTGGGCCGTTCGATCTAGATCGGACGGTCCAGATCTAACGCTATATTAAAATAGCTACTGCACGTGGTGATCGTGGGCCGTTTGATCTGGATCGGACGGTCCAAATCTAATTGGGTTTGGAAGCATGTGAACTCACCTCAACCGCACGATCAAGATCGGACGGCGCACAGAGCTCGCGAGGGCTGATGGCTTCGCGGTGGCGCACGGCTGCCGGAGTTGAAGACGACGACGAGCCCAACGGCGTTCCAGGTTCTCCGACGGGTGAGTTGGCTCCACGGGTGCGTCTCGACGCGGGGTCCTCGGATCTGGCCTTGGATGCGGCGGAGCAGCTCCGGTGACGGCGGCGCGGCCGGAAAACCAAGACGCAACCCTAACCAACTACGGCGAGCGATTGCTGAAAGCTGGCGGCGGCTTAAGCTCGGAGACTTGAGCAAACGAGGCGCATGGAGGAGGGCAACCTCGGGGGCCGATCCGGGCCTTAAATACGGCCTCGACGTGCGCGCAAAACGGAACCCTAGCCGTGTCCCGCTTCGGTCACGGCGAGCTTTCCGGCCGGAGTCGGAGCGAGACGATGGTCGGGAACCGCCCACGTGTCGAGATGGATGGCTGGGATCGCACGGCGTGAACGGGTTCGACTCGGTCTCGACTAGGGCGGCGTGGCGCAATCACAACCGTTGGATCTTGATCCAACGGTCGCGTCTTCCGGGTTGAGGCGAGCGGGTTCGGCTCGACCACGTGGCTCGGTCGGGTTCGGTCGGACTCGAGTCCGACTCGGACCGATGAACAGTACAAACCCACTCGCATTTTCCAGCGATTTAATATTTAAAATAATTCCCGATAATTCATTTAATTCATTAAAAATAGCAAAAGACTTCGTAAAAATTCGAGAAAAATTCTGGAAAATATTTTAGGGTATTTGGGACTCAAATAAAATATTTCCAACAAAATTTTATTTGCAAAAATTAAATTCTTTAATTATTTCAAAATGGAATAAATTCAAATAAATTCCAAATAAATCCAAATAAATTCCAGAAAATTCCAAAAATTCACCAAAGTGCCAAACCACACATGAATTTAAGAAAAGCAAAATTTTGGGGTGTTACAAACCTCCCCCCCTTAATAGAATCTCGTCCCCGAGATTCAGGGCTTACTAAAGGAATAGGTTTGGAAACTCTTTCTTCAAATCCTCTTCGCGCTCCCAAGTCGCTTCACTTTCTTCATGGTTGCTCCACTGAACTCTACAAAAACGGGTTGACTTATTTCTGGTCTCTCGATCCATTGTGTCCAGAATCCTCACGGGATACTCCTTATAAGTCAAATCCTCTTGCAACTCAATTGACTCTAGCGGTGTCTGTTCCTCAGGAACTCGGAGACACTTCTTTAACTGGGACACATGGAACACGTCATGCACTCCTGCTAGCGACTGTGGCAACTCCAGCTGATAAGCAACTTCTCCTCTGCGACTCAAAATCTTAAATGGTCCAACATAACGGGGTGCGAGTTTCCCTTTGGCATGGAACCTCTTAACTCCCCTGAGAGGCGTAACTCTGAGGTATACAAAGTCTTCTGGTTCAAAACTCAAATCTCGGCGACGATTGTCGGCATAACTCTTCTGTCGAGATTGGGCTATCTTCAACCTTTCCCTAATCATAGCGATCTGCTCTTCAGCTTCTTGAAGAATATCAGGCCCAAAGACACGGCGCTCGCCGGTCTCATTCCAATTCAATGGCGTTCGACAGGGTCGACCATACAAAGGCTCTCAAAAGGTGACATCTCAGAACTAGCCTCGATAACTATTGTTGTAACTGAACTCGGCATACGGCAAACTCTTATCCCAAGAGGTAGCATAAGCTAATGCACAAGCTCTCAACATATCCACGAATCTGGTTGACTCTTTCTGCCTGGTCCATCCGTCATGCGGATGATAAGGTATCTTGAAGTTCAAACGGGTTCCCATGGCTTCATGCAACTTATTCCGTAACCTTGAGGTAAATTGGGTACCTGCATGCGATACAATCCTCTTTGGCACTCCGTGCAAACAAACAATCCCGATCATGTACAATTACGCTTAATTTATCTCCGAGTAAGTGGTCTTCACGGGATAAAATGGGCTACTTTAGTCAAGCGATCCACTATAACCCATATGGAGTCATAACCTCCTTGAGTCTTCTAAGAAACCGGTAATGAAATCCATTCCGATTTCCTCCCACTTCCACTCAGGTATTTTCGGTATTTGTAGCAATCCTGGCCGGGTCTCGATGCATTGCCTTAACTCTACGGCACACGTCGCACAATGCAACATGCTCGGCAACTTCACGTTTCATACTCGGCCACCGAATCTCTCCTTCGAGATCCCGATACATCTTGGCGCTCCCAGATGAATCGAGTACTTGGAGTCATGGGCTTCTTCCAGAATCAGTTGCTTTAACTCCTTTTGTTAGGCACACAAATGCGATCCTTCATCCACAACGTGCCTTGCTCATCCAACTTGAAGTCCTGCCTTGCCTTCCTCCTTTTTGGACTTAATCCTACGGATCCTGTCATCATCCTTTCGCCCTTCTCGGATCTGATCCTCTAGGTAGGCTTTACTTCCAATGCGGCCAAGAATCCGCTTAGGTACAACCTCAATCTCCATTTTCCGAAAATCCTTACATAACTCATCCTGGCTTGTGGCTAGCAACGTACTCACGGTATGGCTTTTCCGACTCGAGCATCGGCTACTCGTTGGCCTTCTCGGGATGGTAATGGATTCCAACATTATAGTCCTTGATCAACTCTAGCCATCTCCTTTGCCTCATATTCGCATCCGACTGGGTGAATATGTACTTAAGGCTCTTATGATCCGTATATACTTCACATCTGTTTCCAATCGAGATAGTGACGCCATATCTTCAAAGCATGCACTACAGCAGCCTAACTCTAAGTCATGTGTCGGATAATTTTCCTCATGCGGCCTCAAGCGCCTTGATGCATAGCGGCGACCTTTCCATTACTGCAGACGGACACATCCAAGTCCTTGGCGCGATGCGTCACAATAAATATCGAAGCCTTGAGCAACATCCGTAGAACTAACACCGGTCTTGATGTCAATCGCTTCTTGACTCCTGAAATCCTTTCTCACATTCTCAAGCGTCCATGCAAACTTCTTTTCCTTCTTGACAATTGCGTAAGAGGTTTCGCAATTGTCGAGAAGCCTTCGATGAAGCGGCGGTAGTATCCTGCCATTCCAAGGAAACTCAGAACTGGGTCACGAGTCCTCGGCTGCTCCCAATGTAACACGACTTCTACCTTGCTTGGATCTACTGGCGACTCCTTCTGCGGTCATTACATGTCCAAGAAACTCCACCTTGTCCTTCCAAAAATCACACTTGCTGAACTTGGCGAAAAGTTCTTTGTTCCCTCAGCTTTTCCAAAACTCGCCTTAAGTGTTCGGCATGTTCATCCTCTGTCTTGGAGTAGATTAGGATATCGTCTATGAACACGACGACAAACTTGTCCAAATGTTCCATGAACACCTTATTCATCATATTCATGAAATAAGCTGGCGCATTAAATCGGCCCAAAGGACATAATCAGAACTCGTAATGTCCATATCTTGACGAGAATGCGATCTTGAATATCTTACGATCGGATCTTCAACTGATGGTATCCCGATCTCAGATCAATCTTGGAGAAAACTCCGGCTCCTCTTAACTGATCAAACAAATCATCAATCCTGGGTAGCGGATACTTATTCTTCACGGTGACTTCATTGAGTGCACGGTAGTCAATGCACATCCTGAAACTCCCGTCCTTCTTCTTGACAAACAAAACTGGTGCTCCCCACGGCGACTAACTCGGCCTGATAAATCCTTTCTCCATTAACTCTTCTAGTCAAGTTTCTTCATTTCTACCAACTCCTCGGTGGACATCCGATAGGGTCTCTTTGCTATCGGTCTTTGTGCAGTACAAGCTCTATCACAAACTCTATGTCCCTCGTCTGCGCGGCATACCAGGTAGATCTTCGGGAAAAACATCGGGTACTCATTCACTCTTTGGGACATCCTCTATGCCGATTGCCTTGGTAATCGTTAACCATCAACTGTCCATCTCTAATCGCAAAGTGGCTTGAAATTCCACTTTCTTCCACACGGGCTCTCAACTGAGATAGTCCTTCGTCCACAATCCAATACGGCCTTGTGCTTGGATAACCAATCCATTCCCAATATGACGTCTAAGGTCTGGGTCTCCAAAATTATAAGGTTTGCTAGGAACTCTATTCCATCTATTAGTATTCTCACCCCGGAACATCCTACTTCCGTTCGGAGTTCGGAACCAGGGGTTTGAACTAAAAGCATGCACTTAAGTCTTGCAATTCTCAAGTCATTTCTAGTAGCAAAGCCTTGCGAAACAAACGAATGCGAAGCTCCAGAGTCAAACAAAGCATTGCAGTGCGAGTTAACAAGTAACTTACCCAAGACGACGTCAGAGTATTCTGCAGTTGCATCTCATGTGACATGGTTGACTCGGCCTCTCACCACGGTGCAGGGTGTGGCTCCTGATCTTTGGCGTCCTAGGTGGGGTGGTTCCTAGATTGAAGCGAATCGGGGTCGCTCTGCTGTCTTCTTTGGACAACTGTTGGCAAAGTGTCCTGGCTCGTTGCGCTTGTAACAGCGTCTCACTGTTCCTTCTTGTTGCCTGGGGTAGCGTTTCTAGCGGGGCTGAAGTGCAGTAGTTCGATTGGCAGGTCTTGGTGCTGGGGATGGTGTCCTCGTTGCACTCTGTGGTTGGAATCAAGAATTGATTTGGTGCAACTCTCGGTATTGCGTTCCTGGCGTGATCCTTGCTTTGTTGCATCCTGCGCTTCCTGTTCTCATCCGGTTCCTTGCGCTTTGTCCTCAAGAATAAGTGCCTTATTCACCAACTCTTGGAAATCTGGAAAGGTGTGGGTGATCAATCCTACTTGCAATCCCGAGTTGAGTCCTTCATAAAACGAGGTATGCGGATTTATCTGTCGCTACATCCTCAAAGTGCGTAGCGTGCTAGCCGTGTGAACTTGTTCAGTAGTCGACCACTGGTGATTACCTTGCTTGATGCTCTGAACTCTTCCTTCTTAAGGTCCATGATTCCTTCAGCACGTGATACTGTCGGAATGCAATGTTTGTGAACTCTTCCCAAGTGATATCTTGAGGGTTCTCTTGCGTGGCACGAAGTTCTCCCACCATTCGGTAATTTGTTCCTTCCAGGTGATGAGAAGCGTAGAGTACCTTCTCATTCCCTATGCATTGAGCTATGTGTAGCTTCCTCTCAATTGATCTTAACCAATCATCGGCCTCCAATGGATTGGCATTCCCGGAAGAAAGTGGGTGGGTGAGTTCTCATGAACTCCTGATAGTCTTGTATTCTCAAGCGTGGTCCCCGATTAACTTGATTAGCAAAGGCCTGAGCAAAGGACGTGCTGCATTTGTTGCATCATAGCATGCATCAATCGAGTTTGAGCAGCAAGAAATGCTCCAAAATTCTGCATATCAATCAAGCGGTCTTTGGTGCTCCATCATTGGGGTTTTCTGCTGGCGAGAACCACTCCCATTGCCTCCAAAGTTTCCACGGGTGTTCACCATCTGTCGATTTGCTCTAGGTTTAGAGATGAGAGGAAACAAGAATAGACAAGTAATATGGAACTTATGCGGGGCGAAGGTGTAGCCTTAAGGTCCAACTTTATTATTGATATTAATAACTTGGTATGGCTGCACAATGCCTAAGGGCCTTGCAACACATAATGCACACTCAAAGAAACAAAGCAAATCCAAATCGAACTAACTCGAGTCTAACGCCTAAAGGGTGACTCTTTATTCTATGACTCGACTCGGCGAAGGAGTCTCACTATAGAACCTATGCTCACTCCTCGAGAAAACCTCCACGACACTGGAGTGCGGGTCTTTGTGGCATAGGCGCGAAACGATTGCCATGTCCAAAGAATCGTGTCCTCTATGGTAGTCGAAGAAGCGATGTCCTCATCGAGATCGACTCCTCTGGATCGGCTCGTGTAGCTCGAGTACCGCCTGGAGTGCAGTCCGTACAAGGTCATCTCCAACTCGTCAATCCTTCGTGAAGGTGTGCCACATACTCTTGAGCTTCCCGCCATCTGTTCTTCTCTGTCGTGATCTCCTTGCGGGCCTTCTCAGAGCTCCTTGCTTGTATTATCTAGTACATCCTCCTGGCGACGACAAATCGTGCCAAGCGTATGTAACCGTGGCATCCTCATCCTGAATGTCCTTCGGTCAAGAAGGTTATCGCTCTTGCGGATGGTAACGGAACACCGTGCTTTCCAATTCTCTGGCGAGATACGGGTAATGTGCCGCATTGCTCGTCGTGATACTTCTTGGATACCCATCTGCATTGTAGATCTCCTGGCGGTCAGTGTATCGAGGCGATTGCCTGGCCCTTTTTCCTAGCAGGTACCTCAATCCTCACGTCACAAGCCTTGATCAATCCCGCTTGTCGATCACTTCCACTTGGTATTGGGGCTTCTCAAAATCTCCGAGTCTCAAGCATATGCCAAAGTTCCGCGGCGTGACCGACTCCCAGATCAACATAGTTGAACTCTTCCTCCATCTGTCACAAGAGTGCTTTACGTAAGAACTCGGAATTTTTAAATTGTGACAAGGTAAGGGAAAATTTCAGCAAGAGACAAGAAAAGAGAGAAGGGGATAAGTCGAGATGTCATTTCTTATCTTGACAAACTTTTAGCTTTTAGAAAATAGGTTTTATCCTCACTACGACCATTCTAGCTAGGGTTGAGCCTACAGTCAAGTATGGCTCTGATACCACCTCTGTCGGGACCCCGAATTTGCAAATCCGGACCCTCTGTGTATTCAGCACTAGTCCAGGGAGCAGCTAGTGCACACAGTCTTAACATCGGTAAATATCACAATCATACCAATCGATATTATCAAAGTACTTTATTTAAATAACCAAAGGTTACTTGACCTTATGGCCAAGTTACAAATGTATGCCTTGCAAGGCGAAACTTATTAAAAGAGAAATAATAGCAGCGGAAAATCAAATAAACTTCGTGGCGCCATCCAGTATACCACAGGCAACCGGTGGGCTCGCATCCCTAAGTAGACGGGTCCTCTTGGAATTCCTCCTCAAGTCGGGCGTAGTCTCCTCTTCCACTGATATTGTGTTGAGGCAAGGGTGAGTACTTGGTACTCGACAAGTCATGCACAGAATGCAAGCTAATATACTATATGCATGGCTTGGTACAAAGGAATAGCTCAAGGTATATTTGCGAAATGGACTTTTGACAAGTAATAAAAGTAGATTCGAAAGCAGTAGAAATAAGTAAAGCATAAATAACTTTCAAGAAATTTAATAAACATTTTTCCCCATCCTAAACCATATTCCCATCATCCTCATTATTAAACCAACCCAACCTTTCAAATCCAAGTTATTTTCAGAAAATCTAACCCTTGACTGTAATTCCCGAGCATTGTCCAGTACCGTGGACTCGGCTATTCAAATAGATTCTACACTCTGCAGAGGTTATGCACTTTACCCACAAGATACAGTCAAACACCACAAAGGCGAGTTCCCGTAACAAAGCCTTTCGGAAGCCTCAAACAACACAGGTGGTCCTCTCCGGTTCGTGCTCTACACCATCCCTTCCCTTAGCCAAGGCGAAGTATGGGACCAACACACCGTTAGATGGGTATCGGCCCACGACCACGATACGCTCCCCGCATAATCACACAAACGGTGTAATCGACACCCGAGGCTCCACAAGTGAGTCCTTAGCGACTTAGTCAACTAGGGCCGTCCCATTCCAACCATGTGGTTGCAAGTATGACCCAGTTCAAAGGCTTGCAAGGTTAAGTCCTTAGAGTGACCAGGGCAAGACTACCCGAAAAACCAAATCAACACTCCCAATGCCACAACTGGCCCACCTGATTACTCTTGCCACATGCCCCGATCGAAATCTGTTTATCAAACCCGATTGATTACCATGCACCACGTGCCATCCACATCACATGATACTTTTCCAAAACAGGTTCGATGTATCATTAAGTCAATATTAACATTTGATTGTCCAAAATCATGTCATGAGCACGAAAGGTGTCTAAGCAAAGATACTACAACGGTCTAAACCCATGTTGGCAATTTAATAATGTCCAACTAGTAAACCACAACTAGGGGTGACAAGGGATCATGGCACATACTTAAATAATCAAGGTGTCATACAAGAAATTGGTATTTATCTAACCCCATGTTTAAACAAAGTATCTTTCTAATTGATCTAGCATGCAATAGTTTAAATCAAAATAGATTTCAAATAGGATCAACATGGTCAAAGCACAACTTGCCTTCAAAAAGTACTTGCACTTGGTCTTGAGTTGGATCCTCAGTCAACACTGCTCCAACGAATACATCCGGAACTTCAACGTATAATCGTAAAGAGTGCAAATAGCAAATACACAAATAAACAATATGCAAAAACATCCCAAAACTCCAAATAAATCCATTAACAGAGAGAACATAATTTTCTGGATTTTTAGAAACTGGAATCACAAATTTGGAGTTAAAACGCATAAAGTTATGATTTATTAAAGTTTAAATAATCAATTAAATAATATTACAGAGAAAAACTTTAGTCCAAAAATTAAATAAAATTCATATTTAGGTAGATCTCAATTTTATACAAATTTAGAAATTTGAATCACACAAATCGGAGTTGAAGCATAAAAGTTATAAGCGTTTGAAGTTTGAATCAATATTTAATTAATAAATCATTTTCTTTTTCGGAAATTAATTTTTGCGTCATAGTGGACACGTGTCAGCCTCTGATTGGTTGGCTGACGTCGGTAAACTCATGGGCTCAGCTCACGGCGCGGTTTGGTCCACGCAGTGGACCCGGTCCACACGGCGTGAGGTCGACAGTGGGACCCACCGTCGGTCGCGGTCTCACGCGAACGCGGTGGCGTGTGGGCCCCTCGACATGCGGGCCAGCGTGTCGTGACACGCGCCACACGCAGCGTCTGACGCTGACCGCGTCGGTCCACCTTCCCAACACGTGGCGCAATCTCGGCCGTTGGTTTGAAAATCAACGCGCGGATTAGATCCAGGGTTTAACACGTTGAAACTACTCGATGCTCGTGGGTCGCTCGATCTAGATCGGACGGTCCAGATCTAACGCTATATTAAAATAGCTACGCGTGGTGATCGTGGGCCGTTTGATCTGGATCGGACGGTCCAAATCTAATTGGGTTTGGAAGCATGTGAACTCACCTCAACCGCCACGATCAAGATCGGACGGCGCCTGAGCTTCGCGAGGGTCGATGGCCAGCGGTGGCGCGCACGGCTGCCGGAGTTGAAGACGACGACGAGCCCAACGGGCGTTCGAGAGGTTCTCCGACGGGTGAGTTGGCTCCACGGGTGCGTCTCGACGCGAGGTCCTCGGATCTCGCCTTGATGCGCGTGAGCAGCGACTACGGCGGCGCGGCCGGAAACCAAGACGCAACCCTAACCAACTACGGCGGCGATTGCTGAAAGTCGGCGGCTTAAGCTCGGAGACTTGAGCAAACGAGGCGCATGGAGGAGGGCAACCTCGGGGCCGATCCGGCCTTAAATACGGCCTCGACGTGCGGCGCGCAAACGGAACCCTAGCCGTGTCCCGCTTCGGTCACGGCGGAGCTTTCCGGCTTCGGTCGGAGCGGAGACGATGGTAGGAACCGCCCACGTGTCCAGATGGATGGCTGGGATCGCGACGGCGTGAACGGGTTCGACTTCGGTCTCGACTAGGGCGACGTGGCGCAATCACAACCGCTGGATCTTGATCCAACGGCCGCGTCTTTCGGGTTCGGCGACGGGTTCGGCTCGACCACGTGGCTCGGTCGGGTTAGTCGGACTCGAGTCCGACTCGGACCCGATGAACAGTACAAACCCACTCGCATTTTCCAGCGATTTAATATTTAAAATAATTCCCAGTAATTCATTTAATTCATTAAAAATAGCAAAAGACTCAGAAAAATTCCAGAAAAATTCTGGAAAATATTTTAGGGTATTTGGGACTCAAATAAAATATTTCCAACAAAATTTTATTTGCAAAAATTAAATTCTTTAATTATTTCAAAATGGAATAAATTCAAATAAATTCCAAATAAATCCAAATAAATTCCAGAAAATTCCAAAAATTCACCAAAGTGCCAAACCACACATGAATTTAAGAAAAGCAAAATTTTGGGGTGTTACATCACGCTTGTGTTTTCTTGTTATTTTAGGTACCATGAGAACGGCATGCTGGGAAGGGAAATAGTCACACGCCCACACGTAGCTTCACCATATTGATTCCACAAGTCATTCTATTAGTTTGATAATAAATTGCGTGTGATGATTATTGCTTTAAGGTTTAGCTTTGTTTATGAGAGATTTATTGTTCGTTTGACACTTGGAGACTTTAAGTGCTTGATGTTAGTCTTATATTGTCGTTAAGACTCCATTTATTGCTGTTTTAGATGTCTCTCATATTGCCTTATAATGCTATACTGTTGTTGCTCCTTAAATCCATGTTAAAACAAAGGAGGTGCTGCCGAAATCTCGGTTTTTAGCCTATGCACATTTGCTGGAATTTTATGTTAAATGTGGTATTTAGATGTTGTTTAGCTTATGTTTGGTAGCATTCAGGCATATTAAATGCCGGGGTGTTACAGTTGGTATCAGAGCGGGCTGTAGGTCCTTGGAATGTGAATTTTAGTGTCATGCCATAGGGTACAACTAAAATATGATGTGGAATAACTTAGAAACATGGCTTAGGTTTCAAGTAAAACTTTGTCATAGGATAGCAACTTTAAAACTTGCAAAAGTGGTATAACTAATCTAAAATTTGACACACACTGGATGCACAGTAGGAAAGGGTATGGGTATCGTTTCTTTACGCTTAAATATTGCATTTAAGCTATGATGTTGAATGCTTCAATTGATAAAGCATGTTGATATGTCTATGACATAGATGATTGAATCGTTGCTGTTGTGGTGATAAAAGTGGGGTTTTGGTGCCGAAGGGTTTCGGTCACCTCTCTTTATTCATAGTAAGGGTGAGGTTTGACGGTGTGGCCGGTTAGCGCCATCACCGAAGAACTGTTAACCCCTGTCGGGGAAGAGTGCTTACCCTTTCTGTTGAAGATCGGGTAGTTAACTGGAGTCAAATAGAAGAGTTTGGTGGTGGATTCCTTCGGATGTTCTTTATCGTTCTGTGGTCGGTCTTTGTTGGTTTTCTTGGTTTTAGTTGATGGAAACCAAAAGGAAAGTGTTTAGTATTGGTTTTTTGCGGATCGTTCTGTATGTGGTGTGTGGTTTTGTCTTCATTGGTTGAAGATGAAGAAGAGGAGTCTAGGGTTGCATTTCTTTCGGGCGTCTTTCCAGTTTTGATGCCTGATGATTGCTTTTTGGGGAACAAGCATTCAATTTATTCCTGTGTTTGTCTTTCTCTGAGGTTAAAGGAGTTATTGCGGAATTGTGCTAGACTTGGCTGTCAGGGCTGAAGTTCAGTGGCTTTGTAGGAGATACATGGTGTTTGATTTCGTTATTGTACTCGTTTAAGAAATCATCTTTGAAAAACCGTTCTTATTTCGTGAAAGATTGGGGTTTGGTGTTAAGGTTTTATTTGAAAAGGTTAATGGAGCACTTGGTTCCCTTTCGAGAAATTTGTCTTTAAACCATTTTCCTTTATGTGAGTCTTTGAGATTGAAATGTTTTGGAAAATTCCTTTTGCATGACCAAGTTTGGGTTTGTCTCATTGCAAATTTGAGAGTCAAGTTTCCTTATGAATTTGGGATGAGTTTTAAAACTAAAATGCTGCAAACAAAGTAGTCTTTTCACTGAAATTGTTTGCCCCTAGTAAGAATTGATGTTTAGCATGTTATGTAGTAGGTAACAATGTGGTTTATGGATCGATGTGTTGCTAAGTTAAATTTTGAGTTGAATCAATTCAATATGATTAATATCTCTAGCTTGAGAATAAATAGACTACTAGTGTTGTAGTTTACTTTTAGCGAGAATGATTGAATGGGTTGATGCACATGCTTAGAATCTGTTGCCTTGCTTTCAAAGTGCTTATGATGCTCGTTAATGTTTAAAGTTTTAAACCCTGATGTATGGTTGAAACATTAAGATGATGTAGACTGCTGTTATTGTTAAAGAAACTTTGCTGGTTGTTTAAAGATGCTCTAATCTAATGGATTAATAGAGAAATTTAATCAGGTTGACTAGTGGCTTTAATTTGGAAGTTGATTAGAGTTGCTGTTTATGTTGTTGCAAAATATTAGCATGGTTGGAAGTATGCAGTCGTGTTCCTAAAATGCTAGTGTCGAGGCCAATTGGAAAGATATGGGTTTTGTAGTTTGATGATATTGCAAGAACTTCGTGCTGGTCTAACTTATTAAATTTAATTTAATAGTTGGAGTATGTTGTGAAGTGACAATTTTGTTGTAACCTGTCTATAGGGTAGCTAAAAGTAAAGTTGTCGTTTGATGATTATGCTCGTTGGTTGTTATTGATGACTTAGTAGTGGTGGTAATTGTTTAGATTACTTCTTGGAAGCCATTGTTAAAATGGAGGTTATTATTAACATGTTGTGATGGAGTGAACCATGGATAATTAACATGATGTACAATTTAATCCTTAATGAGTGTATACCTTAGAATCATGTTTACGAATTTTTTTGTCTTGTGAAGATGATATTCACTTGTTGAAATCATTGATTAATTGATTAAGTTTCGAATGCTGAGAAATTGATGTATGCATGGTATAAAAATTAATAGGTTGATCAGGCTAAAGTAGTTGTTCAAGTAGTATGCTTTAAATTGAGAACATGATGTTAATTGTTAAGTGTGTGTCTATGGAGATTAGGATGAGGTAGTGTTGGTTCGATGTCTTGTTGATAAGCATCATAAACTTTATTTATAAGTGTTGGGAAAGGTAATTAGAGAAAGAACCTGTTGTGTAGTTTTGGTTGAATCATGATGGGGCTCCTCAAGGAGTAATTAGTGATTATTGAAGTCTTTAATGGAAAGCGTAGTGGAATACCAGAGATGGTTCTTTTTATGTTGAGCTTGTGTTTAAAAGCTTTTAAACTAGTTTGGTTGTTTGCCATTTTTGGTTGAATGCGTTCGGTCAACATATTCCTTATGTTGTGTTTCAGAGTTTCCCTAAACTTGTAGAGATTGGTGCCAACCTTTGGATTTGGCTAACTTGTTTAGTTTGTGCTATGAGTATGGATTTACACCCAAAAGTTCTTGAGTGGATCGCGCTCCTTCGCGTTCGCACTAAATTACCTTTGGAATAAATATTTAAAAGGAAGCAGTTGGTCATAACGGGTTGTGTTGGAAAACTTTTTGAGTTAAGCCCTTGATGTGTAACTCTATTTGGCTATAGCTGGAGTTATTTGGAAAATGCGTCTAAGTGTTTGCGTGTGCTTCAAAAAAGATGGATTTCAGGGATATTTCATCAGTGTTTTTTTGTTGGTAAAGTGTTCTCTTTGGAAATGAGTTTCCCTTTCTCTTTGAGAAAATTTGTGGCGGTTATGTGTGCAGATGCTTGACTTTGGAGTCGATGTTCTTTTCCAAAATGCTGATTTTGGTTAAAATGCGAGGTTTTGGAAGTTTAGCTTTCAAGTAATGGAGACTTCTGTTATGACGTGGTGTTTTCCTGCTAACGGTGTTGCAGTCATGGTCTATATGAATTTCCACAACCTTCGATGTTAATGGTGTTTCAATTCTTTGATACCGAAGAAGTCGTTTGGTGAATGACTATTCGATACTAGCTGTTACATGATGAATGAATGGTGAAAAGGGAAACATGACATCGTATATCGATGTTTAATGATAAAAGAGTCGTTGAGCCAGGTCGGTGAGAAAGTCATATATGGAGATATGACTATTCCGGAGTGCTCTTGAAGAATGTGCATTCATGTCATGAAACGAGATTTCCCTTGCTTTCTAGTATGAAAAGAAAGAATGAAGAAATTATAGTATTTTGGTTGTGGTGTAGGGGATTTATGCTCCCTTTGTGATTTGGTTTGGAGGTTGCCGAATTCTTTCGAAAATGATTGTTAATGCTTTGGGTTTGAGTTGTCGTGTGTGCACTTGGGCTTGATAGCTAAGTGTTTTTGTGTGAGGGCGAGACCCTCTTAAGAAAGGAACCAATTGTGGTTTGGTAAGGTTTTCGATCCTAGCTTGGGGTAGGTGTTGAACCCTAGTGGTATAAGGGTGGTTTGTGATGGAGGTTGATGATGTATGGGTTTAACCATTATTAAGTGTAGCGATGGGTGGAAGTGAAGTTGACGGTAGTTCGGTGATATTTGTCCTGCCGTGAGCATTTGTCGTCACTAGTTGTTCTTGGATTTGAGTCTTGTCTGGGAAAGGATGGAATAAAATGTTAGTATGATGGTGTATCGGAAGGGCAAGTGTGCCTTAATGAGTTTTCCCCTCGATGAAAATTTTCGGAAATGTAGAAAGGTCGTTAAAGGAATTGTGACCTCCTTTGATTATGTCATGTTGAGTTTAATGAAGTGTGGTAGTCAGGTTGGTTGTGATAGTAGTGTGAAGTGTTTGTCGTGAGGTTTCGAGCGGTTTGGGTTGATGAAGCCCTTTGTGGTTAAAACGCATATTCTGTTTGGGAATTGAAGTGAAGGTCGATTTGTGAGGGGTTGCCCTTAGTTGAGCTAGATCAACACTTTTTCTCTATGTGTTGGTTTTGGGAACTCGTTTGTTGTTTGTTCCGGTTTTAGTCGTTGTGTGAATGTTTTGAGCTGCAGAGAAGCCTTTTGTCCCTTGGGGACTTTGTTGTTGATTATGGCGTCCTTCGGATTCGAGGTCGAATCCTGTTGAAGGGGGGAAGAATGTGACACTATGGTATGGTGTGACATTATAGAATGTGAAATTAGAGAATAAAACCTTTCGGCTTGAGGTTACTCGCGTTTTTGGGCCGTTTGAAGTGATGTGTCACCACGGAGTGTCGTAACCTTTTAAATGGTGCATGTTAAGGTCAAAAACTTTATGAAATATGGTATGGCAGGTTAAAACCATAAGGTATGGAGGTTAATAACATTTAGGGCCGTTTAGGGCCGTTTTTAGTTTTGGGCCTTCCCGGGGGAGTTTGGGCCTTAAGTGGGCTTTGGTGGGATGGAGTAGGTCTCCGTAACGGACTAGGATTGGGTGTGGAGGCTGGTAAAAGGGCTCCCCACCAGCCCTTGGGCGTTCACCCCTGCCCCTTGTGCGCCCTTTCCCCCACTTGCCCTTGCCCTAGCCGCCTCCCTCCTCCCTTGGCCGTGCGCCTCCCCCTCCCTTGCCCCATTGCTCCCCACCTCTCCACCACCTCTCCTCCACCCCTTGCTTCCCTAGGGTGGCCTCCCCACCCCTGCATCCTCATGGATCCATCCGAGGAGCGAGGAGCGAGGAGCGAGTTGCGAGGAGCGAGGAGCAAGGAGATCTATTGGAGTTTTCGTGTGTCGGGCAAAGGTATGACCATGGGAACCCTGGGGATTGATCTAGGTACTATTATTAAGGTGTTTATCAAGTTTTTAGATCAATTGGAGGTGCTGGATTGGAGTAATTTGGGTTAGATCTAGATGTTGCCACGTTTCTGTTTTGGGACAGCATGAGCAGTCGGGCTAGGGTTCGAGTTTTCGTCAATTTAGAATCCGAGTCTGTCCATACGGATGTTGAATAAGTTGTAGATAATTTAATTATATTTCCGTGGACATAAAGCACGTTAAATTCCGATCAGCCGTTTGAAAGTTATGGCTGTTTTACCGAGCATGTTAAAATCTGTGACGTAATTGGAACAGATCACGGTAATCTGTAGATTAGACGACTTTAGAGTCCGAATCAGTCTTTCCATATACCTAGAGAAAGTTGGGAAATTTCCTAAGCTATGCGAGGATGTACTCGTTTAATTGATTCGGAGTCCCAGAACTCAAGTTATGCCTTTTGCAATGCTGCTGTCCCGACGGGACAGAACCTCTGTTTTTAGGTTTTGCGAGTAGTTGGCAATGTCGGGGTAGATGAGGGTTTGCGTACTGTTTTGTGGACATGATTGTGAGCGTGTGGTACCTATGTGCAGGTGGTGCAACCCCGGGAGTGCCCTCTACTTCCCGCCAATCCGTTGCCCGTGGTTGAGGCAAGTGTGTTGTGATGGATAGCGATTTGTAGGTTGCTTGTTGAAAATAGATGGAATTGACTACATGATATATGATCACTTGCCATGCTTTTATGATTACCAATGATATGATGAGCATGTTTAATATGTTATGATGCCATGTGTTAATATGTGAGTTAAATATGATGTTGGCATAAATGCATACATGGCATGTTACATGGCTCGGGCGGTGAGAAAGTCATAACTAGTCCGGGAAGGTCGGTGAGAAAGTTATGACTAATCCGGAAAGCCAATGAATAAGTCCTACATCGTGATTCCATTCACCGCGGTGAACGGAAGCGAGGAGTAGGCACCCTCCATCTTCGGGATGGAAGGGGGGAGAGGGTGCACACCGACGGGTGTGTACTCAACCATACCGGTATGAGTTTCCAAGGAGACATGAGCATTGCATTACATTGCATACATAATGATGATGATATTGTTAAGTGTTCATGAATGAGATGATATATATGATGGGAGATGTTATTGCCATGATATTGTTCTTGTTGTCCATTGCAATATGCTTGCTGAGTTTCGAACTCACGCTTGTGTTTTCTTGTTATTTTAGGTACCATGAGAACGGCATGCGGGGAAGGGAAATAGTCACACGCCCACACGTAGCTTCACCATATTGATTCCACAAGTCATTCTATTAGTTTGATAATAAATTGCGTGTGATGATTATTGCTTTAAGGTTTAGCTTTGTTTATGAGAGATTTATTGTTCGTTTGACACTTGGAGAATTTAAGTGCTTGATGTTAGTCTTATATTGTCGTTAAGACTCCATTTATTGCTGTTTTAGATGTCTCTCATATTGCCTTATAATGCTATACTGTTGTTGCTCCTTAAATCCATGTTAAAACAAAGGTGGTGTTGCCGAAATCTCGGTTTTTAGCCTATGCACATTTGCTGGAATTTTATGTTAAATGTGGTATTTAGATGTTGTTTAGCTTATGTTTGGTAGCATTCAGGCATATTAAATGCCGGGGTGTTACAGTATAAATGTAGGAGGCCTCTTTTGTCTACATCACGGGGAATACTTGTCAGTAGGTGATGTAAGTAAAAATACACAATGAAGTAATAAGAACATGCCATTACCAACACGTGTAGTTGACGAGCCCGGTTCTCCTGGTAGGGATGTGCTGCTTGCTGGACCTCCCCGCTGAGTAATGTTGCACGCGTCCGGGGCCTGTACCACGACAGGTATGCGTCGTACTCCGCGGGGACATACAACCCCAACGGAGTGAAAACCTTCTGCCCTGCTACAAAAAGCTACTGATCAATGTGTCCTGCGTGCACGGCTGTCCAATCGACTGAGCCACCACCGCCCTTCGCGCTCCTCTTGTGTCAGTGAAGTTATTAGATTCAGAATGGTGATAATACAGTGACATTTATAGTGATGTTGTGCATACCCATGTGATCTGCTAGTGTCCCGGGGTGGTGGAACAGGAACGGGTTGCCAGTATCCGAACTGTCTATGTACCCTCTACGGTGAGTACACCTCCACTACGTTCATATACAGGACAAAACATGTGGTCATCCACAGCGCACTGTCCATTGTGCACCATGCCGTGATACGTCCTTCGAAGGCAATATCACCCCATCGTTCCGGACACCATAGATCCCACGTCACATGATCGGCTGTCAGCAGGTCTAGGTCGCTCGTGACAGTCACATAACTCTTGTGGTCTTGTCGAGGCGACCACCTCAAGCGAGCGTAAGTCCATCAGTACCCCATAGGTTTAGGCACATGCTCCTCGATGATCATATGGTAGAATGGTCACTCAACGTACGGCTGACAAACTGGGAGGTATTCCCAGCTCCACATCTGAAGCAACTGCAAGCAACCGGTGAGATTACCAGAGGCTGTTTGCCGCTTGCATGCCTCGCACAAGCCATGGTATGTATCCGCCAAAAGAGCGGACCCCCAACTGTACGACGTCGTATCTTCTTGGTTAGCCGCCAACTCACGAGCCACCCATATGAGGTGTGGTAGGATGTAGTCGCCCGCACTGTTGGTGAACATAACCCCTCCAAACAGGTAGTACAGATAGACCTCATAGTGGCGCGCCAACGTGTCCTCGTCAGCATCTGGTGGGCATGGATGATACTCCTAGAGGCCGCGCAGCCAAGTCATGGACACACCATGAGCGTGACCGTCGTAATGAACACCAAACCTGTAATATCAGCGTCGTTAATGGGAGTCGTAAATTCATAGTACGGAAAGTCAATATGAAATACGTATATTACCGTTGTGTGATGTGGTGTTGCCACAAGTGCCTGCTTGGTCGTCGCATGTGAGACCCTCCCTTTTATGCTACAGTGTAACATAAAAGAAAGGTTCTAATACGCATACTGTGCTAGTCCCATGATCAGTAGCTAGCACACACAAACACAATTTGAAATCACAACCATGCAAAAGTTTTATATTTATTACAGCGAAAGTAATGATACATTATGACCGATGAGGTCGATTAAACATAGCAAAAGAATCAGATGACTTGTAGTTTGCCACATAATCCACATGCAACTGACAAGTTAAAACCTTAGAAAGAACCGTCGTTAATAATCCCATTTTTCCTGCGTTAGAGTGATTGTCGAGGTTTCCTACCTAAAAACAATAATAATAGCAAGGGTGAGTACATTGCGTACTCAGCAAGACTTATAGTGTTTTGCAAAACCTGAAATATATGCATGCTGAATAGAAAGTGGGTTTCTACGGTTGTTTTGCATAAAGCGAAATTTGAATTGTAAATAATGAATAACAGATTGAAAGCGAAAATTGTAAAAGTACATAAATAAGTAAAGTAACAAGTATGTACATAAAAGTAATAAGAAGAGATAAATAACTCACAGCCCTTCGTGAATAAAATGTAACAAAATACCCACATCCCTTCGTGAGTGATAAAACGTCCAGACCCATCTTATGAAGTATTATCTGAAGATTAGATTTTTGTCCACACAGGGCACAACAGTTGAATTCAATATTGCCAACGTAATGTCAAGTATTGAATCATCTGTAAGGGTAAGCTCACCAAAACATTTTATAAAAACAACTAACTAGTGTCAGTTCGCCAAGTCATCCATGACCGTGGATACGGCTATTCGAATAGTTTGACTCTGCAGAGTTGTACAGCTTTACCCACAAGATATGTTCTCTCTTTGTGGCAGATCATTACCACACTTCCTTTGGTGTGCCGCCAGAGAGTTCATAACGGAACCATTCGATTACTTGAACCTAACTTTGCACCAGTGACGGCGTTTAACCCTGACTATGGTTGGAAGCAGAAGTATATAATAAAGTAATGATGATCATCAGGAGCCATGGCTCAAAGAATAACGGAGCCGTAGCTCGGTTAGAATAATATTAACATTAAGAATATTATGCCCCAATTCATAACCAGGCATACACCGTACTTCTGCCTACCACAGTGCAAATCTAGTTTCAAATAATTTAATAAGTTAAGACTGTCCCAGTCCAGTACTTGTGGATGTACGGTTATACTTGGATCATGAAACACTACGTTCGGTCCTTAAAGTGACATGGGCGATACTCCCCTATCTACGTGCATTATTAATTGCACTTCCGGCTATTGCCAATAATCACCCACGTCAAAATCATAGTTTTATTTTCAGAAGTGATAAAATATCGAATCCACAAGATTCCATCAGGTTCAACTTTAAAGTTCATCATGTCCAATGTTTAATCCAATATGTCAAATATTTAAGTTCATTACGAACAGTAAACCATCTGTTCATATCCCAATCTAAAGCAGGGCTAAGCATATGCAAGTAATAGTCGAACATACCTATTTTGACATCAAGTGTCCATCCACGAGCTAGGGTTATCAAGGTTCACATATCAATACCAATTAAGGAAACCCATCAATGAAAGGTATATCTACCAGCACCCAATAACAATTTTATGGAACATAGCATATGCATGCAAGTTTTAGTTAACATTTTAGTTAATTATGGAAAATTAGGATCAATATGATCAAGGGGGTGCTTGCCTTGCTACTTGTTGTCTTTAGCGACGAGTCGAAGACGTAATCTCGAAGTTGTCGACGACGAAGTCCGAGACGTCGGATTCTACACGTCGTATAACGGAAAAGATAGCAAATAGCAAATAACACTTTCAATAAGGGCAAAAGGAAATCAGATGAAATAATCAAATCAAATCACTACATAAAACAAGCAGGTAAGTGAGTTACTTTCATGTTATATCTCCTATTATTGATTAACGATTTTAGGGGTCGCATTGCACATGATACCTATTCTTTATGATTTATTTTATTTTATTTTACGAATTCAGGAAGCTAAGATTGTAAGATTAAATATACTAAAATTCGTTGTCAGGGTGTGAAGCTGCTTGTACTAATACTAATTAGTACATAAAACAATAGGGGTGAGAGTGACTACAAATTGTATGTTAAACTTATGCATATGCATTGGTATTACGAACATTAGGGTTCATCTCTCGCAGGTTCATGTTTTAATAGGATTCAGATGCAAAGCACATTATGACAGAAATGCTTCTTTATAAGAGAATAGAATAGGCTAGTATTAAAACTAATTATCATCGTAGCATCGAATGATCGTGTTTTATGGATTGTATATAAAGCAACTTGAATAAGTATGTTTATTCATATATGTATTATAGTTATATTATATTCTAAGCATATAGATTAGGAGGGTAGGATTATTTGCTTAACTTAGTCTAACTTTAAATAATCAGATAAAATTCTTGCATATTCAGAATACTCAATTCTCTAGAAACATATATTATTATTTTTCTATTATCTTTGTTATTCTCCTTTCCTACCCTTTTCCTTTGCTTTCCTTCCTCTCACCCATTCGGCTGAATCCTCCCCTTCTGGCATCTTCTATTCTATCCTTGATCGTTTCCTCCTCTCCTTTGTGCCTTCGAGCTCTACGCCCGTTCCTCTTCGAGCGTTGCTGTCGCCAGATCCCTTCTTCATCGCCGCCCTGGCTGTCGGCGCTCGGACTCCCTGCGCCACTTCTGGCTCTTTGCCTGGCTCACGCCTGCCGATTCAGGTGGATTCGCAGCCCCGCCTAGGTCTCCTCCTCCCGCGTACGCGCGCGGCCTACTAGTTCTTGGACTCAGTTCGACCGCACAAGGTTTGGGCCGCGCCCTCGGCCCCGCCGACTCGCCGTCAGGCTCGGCCTTGGCCGCCGCCTACATAGCCTACCCTAGCCTCCCTCACCGAGGCTGATTCGGTTAGACCTCCTCAATCTCCTCTTCTCTGATTCCCCATTAGGGATTGGTACTCTCTACATTCTTTCTCCTCTCTGATCCCTCGCTGAGGGACATGATCATTGACTACATAAATTTCTTGCGATTCTGGGATTGAGCTGAGGTTGTACTCTCTAATCTATGATGCGCTTGAGTGATTTACTGAGAATCGGCTACACTGATTTATGGTGGAATAATTGGGCTTAGTAGAGGATGAATAGTTTGATGCTAGACTATGCTTGATGAACGAATGCTTAGTTATGAAATAATAACAGTGGCTTCGGTAGAGATTAATTCACATGGTAGATGATGATCTTGATGCCATGTCTTGAGAATGAAATACTTCCCCTTGTCGGTGATACACTGAGATATTGATGGGGAGTATTTGCACTAAGGGTATTAGAGCATAGATGGATTTGGTTTATGAAGAATTGATGCTATACTGTGGGATTGGAATTTCTCATTTTCTTTAGTTAGGTGCTGGTGCTATGATGTTACTCAGTAATCAAAGAATGACTGTTTTACACCAAAGGACTGTGAATTGAATATAGATGACTGAGCACCAGGGTCGGTGATGTCTACTTTAGTCGGATGGCAAATAGTGTTGTCATAGCAATGCCTACGGTGATTGTCACCCGCTAGGGAGTAAGACAATACGGTTGGAACGCACGACACTGCTACTTGCAACCACTAATTGAGACCAATTAAGGTTTGATTGCACTGATTAATGCAGAAATAAGAAGCTTAGTAAATGATAAAGGAATTGATACCAGGCTGGGTTTAAAGGTCTTTGAATGTTTAAGTAAAGCATAATGACAGAGGCTTTCTAATAACTCATTTAATATGGTAAATGATGAAATTGATACAATATCTTGCAAGTGGGTAATTCTCTTTGGTCTGTGATGATTTATGCATTAACCAATTTACGAGTTGGACGGCGTCATAGTGATGACCTTGAGTTGCAATACGCCGGGGGAGTATTTGTAATTCTAGGGGACATATGACGTAACCCTTGTAATTTTATTATGCATATAAACTGAGGCCACTTAATTCTATCATTTCTCATCTAAACCTTTTACTATCCATTTTCATTCCTAGTTCACTTTCATTCTGACTGGGTATGATATGATGATTCTAAGGGAATCGAATTTGTGGAGACTTACTTGAGCATAAAAGGGAATACGAGTTGGGGAGAAATGGTGAAGGGATTTCTATGCAGCTTATGGCTTGATTTCCCTTCTTGCTCCTGGGATTAAGTTCTCCTGGCTTCCAGCTAGCTATTTCTTGTGCCAATTTTCTGAAACTTGTCTTTCCTGGCTTCTTTTCACTTCCCTGGGTATGTTCTAGGTATTACTCTTACTCTGGAACTGGCTTTGGGATGGTGCTATGCTCCAGTATTATGTTCTTTTGGGAGCATTTTCGTGTGGGGTGGTGTTCCTGGAGATGGCTTTGTTCTGTAACGCTAGATGAAACTTGGCTAGCTATTATATAGCCATGAAAATGGATTTGCAACAGGGTTAGAATGGGGGCCTCGTGGCTTGGTTTTTGCGGTTGAATTAATTGCTCACTTATTCATCTTGCAAGTGCATTGATGTTGGTTTGTGACACATATGGCTGGTTGTCTTGAGCCTTAGAGACTTTCGGCCGGCTGGAGGGATGGCTTGGTTATTTTGCTCATGTGGCTTGATCTTAGCCTTTGCCTTAACCGATGGACTTGGTTGTCCGATTACTCTGGAGGTTTCGGTTTTATTTGCATTATTTTAATAATCAATAGTTTAATCTTGTGGATGGGAATGGTTCTGGAGCTTTTGGTCGGCATCCTAATCTTGCCTCCATGCTTAGCCTCTGGTTCCCATGCTCCTGAAGTTTCTCCATGTGGGTTTTTAACGTAGCCTTCACCCAGGCTTTGGCCGGTTGGCTGTTTGCCCTGGGTTCGGCTGGGAATAGTCCTGGAGGGTTCGGCGGAGAGAGGGCTTGGTGACTACTTGGGTCTCCAAGGTCCTGGATGTTTTGGCTGGAGAGTGTCCCTACAGTGCCTTTATGCTTATCTTGACTGACGGTGAGGGGTTTTACCCTAAAGACTTACTTTTTACCGCGCGATATTTCTAAATACTCGTGTCTACGGCTTAACAGGTTTGTTTATTGCCAAATAATGCAAAACCTAATCACGAGAGGAGCCAGATTGGCCCCCGGACAATCTAGGGTACCTCATTGAGCGATCAATCAACTAATTAGCTGACGGCAATTATTTTCTTTTTATTTAATGCATCTAATTTAATGCATTTACTCCATTCTTTTACTTATACAAACGCAATTGAATATGCAGGTCTACAGAAGCAGATCAAGACAGTACAGAGGTTGTAGCTTATAGTTTTGTAATTTACTTTTTGGCATGTAACCGACTATATAATTGTGATCGCATATGTAATCCAACAGTTGTACGAGTTGTAATTCATGTGACTGTTGTATGTCATCATACAGATTCTTATATTTCCTATTTATTGTAAATGTGAACTACGATGTATCAATAAAATTTGTGTTGCAGTTCAATCACATGTAATAAATATTTTTGATCAAGAAGGGTGTTTGGTTTATTTCATCTGTCAAAATACTATTCATAGTCAATCTTATTAATTAAAATCAATTCACATTAATTTCTTTTGACTAGTCAAAGAACCCTCATGATTAGTCTAGAATTCTCAAGATTTATGATAGGAAATTTTTATCTTCTTACCATTATCTCCTACCAATCTTCTTTCCCTAAAATCTATAATTTAATTATCCTTTAAGCAAGATATCAATTAAAAGCTTTTAAATTTTAGGAAAGGTAACAATAAATCAAATTTATATTTTAATATTTTGAATTTACTGTTCGGTAAATTTTGGGATGTTACAGACTACCCCCCTAACAGGAATCTCGTCCCCGAGATTCGCACGGTTAAAATGGGTGAGTGAGAGTTGGGTGTTAAAGTGATTTGCCTACTTACTCGGAAAGATACAATGATCAATTTAACAATGGTAAGCTCAATTCCTATTTCCTTTTAGGCAAGTTTTAAATAAAATTAAATAAGAAGCGTTATAACTCTATGTGAATGCCTAGTACACAAATTAGTAGTCACGTGGAGAAGATATTTGCGTTAGAGATTCTAACGTAGGTTTACCGAGCTTAGGTAAGGTTGGTTTAGGGACTTGACGTTTTTAGATCCTTAGTGGTATCTTGGGATTGCGATAGAATCTTTTAAAGTTAGAGATGATACTGATCATGAGTCTGTTTAGGATACGTGATGATATATATACAATTGATGGAGATAAAATTGGTCAACAGGTTGGAATAGCAAGAAATTACTTGCCATGCTTATTAATCCAGTAAATAGAAAGTGTCTAAGGTCAAGAAGCTTGTTCTCAAGGTTATTAAAGAACAGGTAGGTCGATAGGATAGAAAGGATATCTCAAGATTTGGTGTGGTTATAAGGCAACATTTCGTTCCCTAAAAATTTTATTAAATAAATTTCTACAATTTAAAAGGGATGGGGTAGTTATAAGGATTGACTTAATTTAGGGCCTACTCTCCATTTGTTTTAATTGTCATTGTTTATTGAGATCGTCTCGTCGTGAATTTTCAACCCAAGGGTTTAATATTCGCAAGAGAAATCCTTACACAGAATTTCATCATATTGAATAACAATACAAAAGATCGCATTCAAAATTAACACACAAAGAAATATTCGGGTTACCCACTCATTATTCTATTTTAAGCACTTTTATTAGACCAAAAAACATCTAGTCCTATATGAGGTGACTTAACATTGCGATTCCATTCTAAGGTAAAGCGACAAGGTAGAGATCTTTTTAGTTCAGTGGCATGTCCAGTTGTTACCTGTAAAAGGAGTTAAGTAGTCACTAGCTTATAGCAACTTAAGTATTTCCTGTAGTTGCCAATATAATGAGGTATTGATTTCGATTCATAAGTAAGTGATGTTGGCTCAAGCATAACCAGGATGACAATGGGGATTGTGGTATTAACTCCTTTGTAGCTATGTTCTGAGAAGGTTCTTGCTGTCTAGTGTGAATATCATGGGAATAAAGAAGGGCGTTATTATATATACGGTGGAGTTTGTATATATGGAAAAATAACTTTTGGCATACCTTCTCGGTTATGGTATTATGGTATGATTATGGAGGTTACGATGCTTCTTGCTGGATTTTGGCTTTATCTATAAGAATCAGAGGGGTTTAGTAACTAAAATAGTATACACGTGAGAAGTTCTACAGAAAGAATAGGTAAGTTGTACGGGAAGATTTTAAATTTCAAATCTACCTTCTGTTTAAAAGTTGTCACATTACTTTAAACAAAAGTTTATACGCGAGAACCCGCGGTGAAGAAATAAGGAGATCTTTCTATATCGACATATCAGTTGGAAAAATCATAGGAAAATTCCTACCGGTCAGAATCTTCCGAAGAACAAAAACAGAATGGTTCCGCTTACTCACAACTCAGAGGGGATGCCGCTTACTACTCAAATCCTTAGTTAGGATTCTTACATATTAGAAAGGAAGAGATAGCTACAAAGGATAATCTAATTCTAGGACTATATTTTATTTAGTAGAAGATAACATTCCATTCCAAATTTCTTAATTACAACTTCTTATTAATTTAAGGGTTGCGACATCGCGAAATTTTTAACTTTATGTTAAGCATTCACGAGTGCATCCCGAGAAGCAATACAAAAAGTGAACAACGAAACATCAATAAGAAAAATGCGCACTTAAATCGTGATGCATGGAAGTGCTAAGTTTTCCCTAGCAACTTAGTCCTACGTGAAATTTGTATGTATCACCCAAGCTATTTGTAGCTTGGATGATATTGCCTTTCAAGGTACACTACTTGGCGATAGGTTTCTTCAAACTCTTGCATCACTTGTTGAGGATGAGGGCGCCATGTTGGCCCGTCCAACATCTTGTAGTCCATCCCAACCGTGAAAGAAGACATCTTCGGACGCCAAGTATTCTTCAGAGCATGGGAAGTGTAATATGGCGAGATGAACTTGTAGGATCGAAGTATACGAATATAGCAATCAGAGGGGGGGTGAATGATTGTGCGGAAGCTAAAACCAAATTCTTGACCTATTAAAAGTTCACCCCAAAACAGAACCAAATAATTGCCTCGTTTTCGACAAAAACAGAATGACAGAGGTTTGGTAAAACAAGAATTCCCGGAGATCCAACCGTCGAAACGATCTGAAATTTGGACACAAGAAACTAGATTCCAATACGAATCGAACCCAAAAAGAATCAGCTCGATCGGACTTTCGGATCAAAAGTTATGAGCTTCATAAAGCTTGACTGATCCAGAACTTGACGAGAATCAATCTAATCAAAACTTCAAGATTAAACAAGAACGACAAGATTGATCAACTAGACTTTGAGAAACACTAGATCAATACCTAGAGAGGTTTTTGATGGATCAAATCAAGATAAAACTTGAAGAACAAAAACCAATCTAGAACTAGAACAAGCATGCAAACAAGAACCAAAGCGAGAGAAAATCTTTGTAGCGGCGTAGTTCTTGTGTATAAAAATCTTGGAAGAATTGATCTTTATTTCTTGTCACAAAATACTCTCATCAAAAGAGTACAAACCTAAAACCAAGCTCAAAGCTTGATGCGCTCAGCTCTCCCTTGGTGCCTTTCAACGGAGACCCCCACCTATTTAAAGCACCAGCCCACAAGAGTTACGAATCGATTCCTATTCCTAGAAGGAATCAGTATCCAACTCAACTCTACTTGGCCCAACCAGGCCGAGTACAACTCTTGCCCAGCGTATGGCAACCCTACCATACTCACGTGACTAACACTTTTGCAGCGTATGGCCACCTGCCATACTCACGTGACTAACACTTTGCCGCGAATGACCTCCTGCCATTCTCACGTGACTAACCATTCTTCATGTGCACCATTCTCTTAGCCCGAGCGTCATGACATCCTTGACCACCAAGACCTCGGTTCCTCTGAACCTAGTCCCGAACCTCAGTTCCTCCATGAACCTAGTTCGGTCCGTCATCGACCACATTCGTCTTCGAGCAATACCTGCACATGAACAAACCACAAAACAAATCCGAGCACAAGTCACGACTTGACTCAATGTCAATCCATGCAACTACTCATGAGTATTTCATAAAGTCCACTTCAAAAGAAGCATCATGAAATCATTACAAATTTCAAATTCACATTCAAAATTCAAATCCAAATCGCTCAAAACCTAATTGGCGAAAACACATTCACGACGGACAAACAAAGTTGGTCCGTTGTATAGAAAAGTTTACTGTTCAGAAGCCAACAAAAGCGGAAAAACACGTTCTAGCGGACAAACAAAGTTGGTCCAGTTGTACATCTAAAAATGGCTTCGGTCATGAGCTCAAAACAAGTTCTACGGACCCCAGAAGCTTGTCAGGCGCAAAGCGTGCCACGCTCGGTTTCACAAAAGTAAAACCTAGAAAAAGTCCATTCACGACGGACAAAAGAATTAGTCCGTTGTACATGTGAAAATCTTGGTTTCCAAGAAATTATCCAAACCGAAAAAGCTTGTTCTAGCGGACCAAGAAAAAGCTGTCCCGGTTGTACATGTGAAAATGACTTCGGTCATGGGCTCAAAAACATGTTCACAACAGACCCAAAAACAACGTATCCGTCGCGGATGGGAAACTTCTTGTTTCTTGAGAACTTTGTCACGCTAACGCGTAACTCTGTTTTCTTGTCAAATTGTCAAAAACACATGAACAAACACATTTTGCAAATTCAAATCTAAGTTAATTTTCAGTTCAAAGCCAATTTTTCAGCACATGATTTCACAATCTCCCCTTGATGAAAACATTGGCAACACCACTTAGAATTGATCATTTGACATTCACTTTACTAAAGATTTTGAAATCCAAAGGATCAAAGACCAAAGTAAGAAAACCACGAATCCTCTTTGACCAAAATGCAAAACAAAATCTCCCCACGAGAATGAAAATGTGTGTGAATGTGCAATGCGCCCAAAATTTCAAAAATTCTCCAAACTTCTCCCAAAATTCTCAAATTTCCAAATACAACTCTCCTTTTTCTTTAAACTTTTCAAAGAAAAGATTTCCAAATTTCTCCCCTTTGACAATGGATTCATCAAGAGTAAAAGAGAGAACAGGTTCAAAATTTTTCCTGGAAACAATGATTTCACCAAGAGAAACAAGGAGTGCCAAGATAGGAAAAGATGAGCTCATTAGATCATATAACCTTTTTGATGACATAAATTGCCTAATACATGATCTTGATGTGATTTTAACAAGGTAGTGAATGTCATGCATCTCAACCTCAATTTAGTCAACTATAGCCAAAGTACTAAGCAAAATCTTAGCGAAAAAGCAAGACTTTAAAAATTGAACTAACAACTTAGGCGAGCAAGTAGTTTCAACTCCAATCTAGTAGACCAATTTAATCTTTAAACAATAAGTTGCATGTGGCATGTGAAGCATACATCTTATCTTTGAGGAATGGCATGCTTGAAGCATACATCTTATCTTTTAGGGAAAGCACTGAAGCACATAACTTGAGGTTTTGCTTTTAACAACCCCTTTTATTGATTCCTTTTCTTTTCATTTTCTTTGATTATAAACATGCAAAAGTGATTAAAGGTCTTATGAAAGAGTAAAGTTGAAACCACACTTGCTTCATAGCCCCAAATTTGTCAAGAAGATTCAATATCAAGCCTAGAAGAGTAAGATATCACGAGTATTTAGCTATAGGCAATTAGTCGAGGGAATTAGCAATGTCATTTTAGTTCAAAGTGAAACAATTAGATTATCATATATTAAGCTCAATTACATAACATATAAAGAAATATGATAAAGTGAGCTCATCAAGTGAAAAAACTTGGCAAAAACTCCCCCTCAAAACAATCCCATTGGATGAACAATTCCAAGTTCTCACAGAATAAAAAAGCGAGAAGAAGACAAAGGTTTTGAAAAAGTGCGCCAATTGATGTTTTATCCACATGGTGAAGCACAATATTTTCTTTTTCAACATGATCTCTAAGAAAGTGAAATCAATATCAAATGCTCAAGAAGGATTACTCAAGAGGTGTACGAACCAAATCAATTCAACATCTTCCAAAGTCAACATCGAATAAGCTCTTAAACTAATGCATAAGGAAGCAAAAAGCCAAATGCCAAAATCTTGAGTACCATGGAGATACGAAAAATTCACTTGACCGTTTGTTGATGTGAAGCACGTGGGAAGAGTCTCTCATGTAAACCTCAATTATCTCATCCTCAGCAGTATCATCATCATCTTCATCAATAAAGATACTCTCCCACTGAACATATGCACTGTGCACTATTTGGACTAGTGCCTTTTGCAGCAGAGGTGGAAGAAGCATCTCCAAAGGCAACACTTTCGGCATGAGATGCAGTGAAGGAGAACCAAATCTTATCCTTGAACATATGAAGTGAGCATCAGAAATTCACTAGCCACATGTTCTCCCTCCTCGTGAGAAGCCTACATAGAAGCGAGAAAGTGTCGAGGTCTCGATGCAGGGTTAGAAATAAGATGTTTAGGAATCCGATCTTGAGACACAGACGCTTGATGAGGCATAACACGAGCATTCTTATGCACAAAGATAGATTTGTCTTTTCCGTGTTCTTACCAACAAAAAGGTGTTTGCATCACCCTAGGCACATAATGAGAAACAAAGCGTGTCTTTAAAATTAGACTAGCCTTAGTTTTCTTTCTTTTGTTGTTTGGCTAGTACAAAGCAAAAATCTACTAAATGTCCATCTCTACCACAATGAGTGCAAGTGTACTTAACATGATGTTTTGCTTTAACAGTAGAACCACATTTTGCATTCATCATAGTAGAAGATAAAAGACCAGTGATTTAAAAGGCAGTTTTCTTAGGCTCATTGACAATTTCAAATTTTCCACTTTCAAGTGTTTTGACAAGCAGTGGGAGCATGTGATTTATGATGAGCATAGAATCAAAACCTAAACCTTTGTTTTGAGTCTTGACTTTTGATTGATCAAAATCATGTTTAGGTTTTCTTGCCATCGGTGAAGCGTTCAAAGAATTTTGCAAGTAATCAACTTTCTTAGCAGAGTTAAACAATTATCACAAGGAGTGTCAATTTTAGCTTTTACATTTACGGCAATTTGAACACGAGTTAATTTCATGAGTGAACATGTCATTTGTTAATTGAGTAACTCTACAATTTGCATCTTTTAATTTCAACTCAAGAATAGAACATTTAGAGCAAGCAATTTGATCGGAGTAAACTATCAAATTAGAGCAACCAATATTTTTCACAAGTTTTCATTTTCAATTGTTAGGCATAAACTTGTTCTAGTTTAATCACATGTTCCTCTTTTAGTGACTTAATTTCAAATTTGAGATCTAAGCAAGTATCGCTTAAATATTTTCAGAATTTGAATTTCTAAGATCAAAAGTTTTGATTTTAGCATGGATAGATCCTTTTCTAAGCTTTTATTTTGAGTGAAGATTTTCTTAAAGATTTTCTCAATATGACTAAAACTTCACAAAGCTCATCATCTGAAGGCATTACCTCATCACCGCTGGAGGTGCTTGTCGTTGTTACTAGAATCACTAGTGTTCCCTTTTGCCATGAAGCATAGTCCCAGGTGAGATCCTTCTCATTCGGCTTGGTTTGTAGCTTCCTTCTCATGTTCAGTTGAGTCATCAATGTAAGCAAGTCTAAGCGACCAATTGCCTCGAAGACTTTGTTGAGCATCTTCTTTGTTCGTTGTTTATTTTTATCCTTGCTCTCTCTTGGTTGGAAGGACTTGGAGGAGTTGCTTTGCTCCTTCTCTCTCTCTATCTTTGTTCTTGAAAACACATTAGCACGGATGTGCCCTGCGCTTACCTTGATTGTAGCGGTGGATGGGCTCCTCTTCTCTCCCTTGATCTCATGTCGCTGCATTGACACGCTTGGAAGAAGAGCAAGTGTATCTTACGGTATTTGATCTATTTGTTCATCACTAAGAGCACTCAAAGCGATAATGGAATATGATGATGAAGAACTAGTAGCATTATCATATGAAGAATTAGCATTAAGAGCCATAGAGTTATCATTGGAAGTTCTTGAAACAATGTCTATTTCAAAAGTCTTGAGACTAGAATAAAGTTTATCAAAGTCATTTCACTCATCTTGTGAGCTTCCTAAGCGATCACTTTCATTTGCAGTTTTAAGATCAAGAGATGATAGGAAATGTCTAGCATTTTCAGTCGATGTACTTTACATCTACTGACTCTAAGATTGTTTAAGATTACATTAAAGCCCGAGCAAAACAATCATCTAGAGATTCTCGAGTTCATTTCAAATCTAGTATATTCCTTTTAAATTGATCTTGCCTAGCTTCTTTTACAGTCGGTACCCTCATGATAATCTTGAAGAGATTTCCAAATTTCATGAAGCGATGAGTAAATGACAGACTCTATCGAATTCTTTTCTAGCAAGTCCTTGAAGCAATATGTTCTAAGCTCTATTATTGTTTCAACATCTTTTTCAAACTCGATTTTATCAATATCATCATTAGAAGGAAGCTAAATGCAGAAATTTTTACACCTTGCGCCAAACCGCATTACCTTGAGCTTGAAGATATCTGCAGTCATCGGATCATGATTGGGGGAAATGCATGCCATCGAAGATTGGCGGTTTGTTCGAGTATTTCTCTGTTGCCATAACTTACCGTTTACTAATCACTGTTAAGATGGATTAGTAGAGCCTTGCTCTGATACCACTTGTAGGATCGAAGTATACGAATATAGCATCGGAGGGGGTGAATGATTGTGCGGAAGCTAAAACCAAATTCTTGACCTATTAAAAGTTCACCCCAAAACAGAACCAAATAATTGCCTCGTTTTAGACAAAAACAGAATGACAGAGTTTGGTAAAACAAGAATTCCCGGAGATCAACCGTCGAAACGATCTGAAATTTGGACACAAGAAACTAGATTCCAATACGAATCGAACCCAAAAGAATCAGCTCGATCGGACTTTCGGATCAAAAGTTATGAGCTTCGCAAGCTTGCTGATCCAGAACTTGACGAGAATCAATCTAATCAAAACTTCAAGATTAAACAAGAGCGACAAAAGATTGATCAACTAGACTTTGAAACACTAGATCAATACCCTAGAGAGGTTTTGATGGATCAAATCAAGATAAAACTTGAAGAACAAAAACCAATCTAGAACTAGAACAAGCATGCAAACAAGAACCAAAAGCAGAAAATCTTGTAGCGGCGTGATTCTTTGTAGCATAAAAATCTTGGAAGAATTGATCTTTATTTCTTGTCTAAAAATACTCTCATCAAGAGTACAAACCTAAAAAACCAAGCTCAAAGCTTGATGCGCTCAGCTCTCCCTTGGTGCCTTTCAACGAGACCCCCACCTATTTAAAGCACCAACCCACAAGAGTTAAGATACGATTCCTATTCCTAGAAGGAATCCGTATCCAACTCAACTCTACTTGGCCCAACCAGGCCGAAGTACAACTCTTGCAGCGTGTGGAAACCCTACCATACTCACGTGACTAACACTTTGCAGCGTATGGCCACCTGCCATACTCACGTGACTAACACTTTGCAGCGAATGACCTCCCGCCCATTCTCACGTGACTAACCATTCTTCATGTGCACCATTCTCTTAGCCCGACGTCCGCGCATGACATCCTTGACCACCAAGACCTGGTTCCTCCTGAACCTAGTCCCGAACCTCAGTTCCTCCATGAACCTAGTTCGGTCCCGTCATCGACCACATTCGTCTTGAGCAATACCTGCACATGAACAAACCCTAAAACAAATCGAGCACAAGTCACGACTTGACTCAATGTCAATCCATGCAACTACTCACATGAGTATTTCATAAAGTCCACTTCAAAAGAAGCATCATGAAATCATTACAAATTTCAAATTCACATTCAAAATTCAAATCCAAATCGCTCAAAACCTAATTGGCGAAAGCGCGATTCACAGCGGACAAACAAAGTTGAATTAGTTGTATAAGAAAAGTTTATTCCAAGAAGCCAACCAAGCAGCGGAAAAACACGTTCTAGCGGACAAACAAAGTTGGTCAGATTTGTACATCTAAAAATGGCTTGGTCATGAGCTCAAAACAAGTTCACAACGGACCCCGAGCTTGTCGGCGCAAGCGTGCCACGCTCGGTTTCACAAAAGTAAAACCCTAGAAAAAGTCCATTCCACGACGGACAAAAAGAATTAGTCCGTTGTACATGTGAAAATCTTGGTTTCAAGAAATTATCCAAAGCCGAAAAAGCTTGTTCACACGGACCAAGAAAAGCATCAGTTGTACATGTAAAAATGACGGTCATGGGCTCAAAACATGTTCTATGAGACCCAAAAACAAGCGTCGTCAGCGGATAGAAACTTCTTGTTTCTTGAGAACTTTGTCCGGCGCTAATGCGTAACTTACTGTTTCTTGTCAAATTGTCAAAACACATGAACAAACACATTTTGCAAATTCAAATCTAAGTTAATTTTTCAGTTCAAAGCCAATTTTTCAGCACATGATTTCACAGAACTGCGATGCGTTGTTCCCTCCCATGTCGTGGCAAGCGGCCAACACATGTGTGCATGGGAGGTGTTGTAGCTTCGGCTTGTTGCACATGCACGATACGTCATCGGCTCCTAACTAGCATTGCTGAACATTTTCCCCAGCGATGTAACCCAAAGCATGCTTTAGCTTGCACAAAACCTCGAATTTATTGGTTGTTCGGTCGAAGATCCTTATGCGGTGGAAGTGAGCCTTCCTCCTTGCCGCGAGTAGGGTCCCCACTCTCCCTGCATAGGCAGTGGTGCAGGCCTCCGCGGCGCAACCACAGTCTCGGAAGTAATCCGCGCACTGGTAGAAGGTGAGTTCAATGATAGGACATAGAGGGAGGGATCGAGACCCCTTCAAAACGTTGTTGAATGCCTCTGCTATGTTGGTCGTCATCACGGTGTACCTGTGAATGGATACCGTTAGCATGTACAACACACAATGAAGTTACAACAAATTTGTACCAAATGAACATGCATGATATACCTAGCTCTGCGCGTGTTGTGCAGCAGCACCGACCTCTCCGCTAGCTTCCCTACGATCTACTGGCTGAATGTCTATCGACTCCGAGTACGTAGTGTCTGCCCCCAACCATTTGGGCTCGCAGCTGGTCCTCCTGTGATTGCTCATCTTCCTAGTGCAGTCGTTCAGCTGCCTCCACTGAGTGTACAAGTGTCACACTTGGGCCGGTCCCACCTGTAAGAGAGAGAGAGAGAGAGAGAGACTATTAAAGAAGGGAAGCGATGGTTGTATCGGAGACAAGAAAATGAACTGAATCAATTACCTCCTGACTTCTTCCTCTGCTGTTTTACCCTTTCTTCTTCTTCTGTAAGTGTCAATCCAACCAAGTTCTTCGATCTCACGCCTCCAGATCTCTTCGGTGGCAAGGGGACATGACAAATGGTATCAGAGCCGCGTCGATCGTGAGTCCTTCCGAGCAGTGTTGGAGAAGGTTTGGGAAAGGGGATTCGGCTTCGATCGATCCTTCTTTTCCTGTAAAATCCCTGTCTCTGGATGCTGCCCTTCCACAACACGTTCTTCTCTGTGCCGGGCCGCCGTCGTCGAGGGGCCCGAGTACCTCGCCAGGTACCCCGTCCTCAAGCACTCGTGGAGGAGAAGGTATGGGCGGATCCTCTACAATGCCGCCTCGGGCCTTCTCACGCTCGATCCAGCCACCATCCATCGCTGCGTCATCCGATCCGCTGCCTCTGGCCGCGACGCGCAGGCGACCTGTATCCGACGAGTCGCCGCTCGGCCGCCCATCCGTGCCGGATCCAGCCGCCTCCAGCGACCACTCCGGCCACCAGCGCTCGGCCCGGCCCCGCCTCCAGCGACGTGACGCCAACATCGGCGCCACCTCGGACCGATCGGTTCCGTCGCCTACCGAACGTCTCCGGACGCGACAGCCAGATCTAGCACCAACGGCAACGCCCAGCGCCTCCGTTAACTGCATCCTCGACTCCGGCATGGCGACCTCCTTCGCACTCGGGTCCTCCACAGCGGCGGGCTTCACCGCGCTCTCACCCATCTCCTCCGCCGCAGCATCCGCTCCATCCCGTTTCGGTGCATCCGTAGTGACAACCAACCCTAGCTTATTCGGTGCTGCCTCCTCTGCTACAACCACACCCAGTCTCTTCAACGCCACATTCTCTACTGCGTCCATGTCTCTGGCACACACAGATTTGCTGTTGGCATGAGTAATAGCTTCCCAGCAGCGCTGTGCGAAGCAAATGGAAAAAACAACAGCAGCGGTGAGGACTATGTGTGCCAATTTGGGCATCAGAGATGTAGTTGAAGAGAGCATGCACCAAGTGTCTGAAGGAGTTCAAAAAGATTCCCTGATTTCGGGGCCTGAAGGTTCTGCAGAAGAGGACATATCCAATGTTGAAGACCAGGAGCCTTCAGAAATACATAAATGGTCTGCAGATTTCCCTGACATGCTTGACGTTTTGCTAGCCGAGAGAAGAGTTGATGAAGCTCTGGATGCACTAGATGAAGCAGAACGAGTTGCTTCAGATGCAAAACAAAAACAGACTCTAACTATAGATGAAATTTTGGCTTTGAAAAGTATTATCTCTGGTAATCGTCAACAGTTAGCAGATCAACTTGCTAAAGCTGCTTGTCAGTCGTCTACTCGTGGAATTGAACTTCGTGCTGCGGCTTCTGCTCTCAAAAGTCTTGGTGATGGCCCTCGAGCTCACAGTCTGTTACTCAGTGCACACAATCAAAGGTTTCAATGCAATATGCAAACTAACATCCACATGACAATTGAATTGGAAGCTATGAGTATTGGAGGGAAGTCGCCAATTTCAGGCTGGTCCTGACCCATGGAGTTTTGAGAGATTTGCTTCCACGGTCAAGTACCCATCTGGCAGAGTAATCTCACAGGATCTTTGTTCTTCTGGGGTAATCAATTCTGCAACAAATTTCCAAATATACCGTGAGATTGACGGTGATGAGCTCATGGAAGAGGCTAAAGAGGTTGCTTCATTTCTGCATTATCAAGAAAAGATGAATGTTCTTGTGGAGCCTGATGTTCATGATATATTTGCAAGAATTCCTGATTATGGGTTTGTACAAACCTTCTATACTCAAGATATTAGTGACCTTCACGAGAGAGTTGATTTTGTCACATGCTTGGGCGGTGATGGGGTCATTTTGCACGCATCAAACCTATTTAGAACTTCTGTTCCACCTGTTGTCTCTTTCAATCTTGGATCTCTTGGATTTCTGGCTTCACACAATGTTGAAGGTTATATGCAGATTGTGTTTTCGATATCAGCTTTCATTCTTTTCCTTAGGTTGCCTCTCATTTACTCATCAAGATCTTTGAGAGACTTTCCTCTTAAAAGGCCTTGGGATCCGGGTGTTCGATCCGTTCTTCTAGTGGAGGTGACAGAGATAATATGGACTAACCTTACAAGGAAAATATGAGAGGCAAATCAGACAGGCTATGATCTATTTCATTGTCTTTCTCACTGTGTTTTTCTATCTAAACACAATTAATGCTATCTCTGCTCTTACAACGCTGGAGAAGTTGCCTTGTCTGAAGGTGGTGGGTACTACCTGTAGTGTAGTATCTGATGATGCTACATGGAATGCTACTGGTTCAAGGTCAATGCTGGTAACACGTTTAAAGAAAGAGCTTGTGATATCGGGGAGGCACTAGTGTCATGCCTGGAGGATGAGCAAACTGTCCTAGACTTCTTTGAACTGTCATTTGAAGCATGTGTGGAGTCAATGTCAAGCCATATTTTTGCTTGGGGACAAGCAAAATTTCAAGGGGGCGGTAATGTCACACTTGGGCCGGTCCCACCTGTAAGAGAGAGAGAGAGAGAGACTATTAAAGAAGGGAAGAGCTGGTTGTATCGGAGACAAGAAAATGAACTGAATCAATTACCTCCTGACTTCTTCCTCTGCTGTTTTACCCTTTCTTCTTCTTTTGTAAGTGTCAATCCAACCAAGTTCTTCGATCTCACGCCTCCAGATCTCTTCGGTGGCAAGGGGACATGACAACAAGTTAGCACCGAGGTGCCACATGCACCACCTCCTCTCGACATCGGGCCAACTGGTAGCGGGTGACGTGCTATCGTGCATCATGTCCAGTGCATGCAATAGCCCTTTGTTCCGGTCCAAGACAACACAAACCCTCCCCTGTCGCACACCACGCGACTCTTCAGTAGGGTGAGGAACCACAACTAGCTGTCGTTGTTCTCACTCTCCACTAGAGCGAATCCGAGGGGGAGGATTTGGTTGTTCACGTCCGCAGCAAGGGCGGTAGAGCGTCCCATGGAATCCATCCACACATATGACTGGTCTACAATGCACGAAAGCTTTGATGCATTGCCCGAAGGACCAGAAAATATGAAGGAGGTGGCGTTCTCCCTAGCGGTACGTCCCATCCTATTCCCTTATTGGCTCATCGGCCATTACGAACAGAGTCCCCAAGTTGGTCATGCAAATCTTCTGCAACAACCTGGGTGCATGGTTGAACGACTCCTTGAATCCTCCAAACAGCATCTTCAGGGCCTTCTACTTAGTGCGCCAGGCTGTGCCATACGGGATGATCATGCGAGACGACCTCTAAACCTCCTCCATAATTTTACGTGGGGACATCCCTATGTCTGTCCCAACTAAGGTAAGGAGGGTCTGTGCCACGAACCTCGCATCAACAAGAGTACTCATGTTTCGTATGGACTCCTCCGTGCATGTATGGGGCATGTGCCTGCTGATGACGAAAATGTCATCGTGCTTTGGCCTATGAGCTCGTACATAGAAGTCGCATGTATGGGGCATCGTACCTAACCTCATACGTACAGGGCTCCGACCAGATCAGGGTGTGCTCCCTCCTTGTCATAACGGCATAGTTACTAAGGAAGTGTATGGCCTCCACCTTGATATTGAACTTTCATCCAACCTGGATGTCGTTGTGCTGGTACCCCCACGCGGATACTCTATTGTAATCCGTGATGGTACAATCCCCATCCCGCACGGCACGAAAGTATTGTATCACTGGCGAGGGGTCCTCATTGTTTGCCGCATGTTCATCACCGTTGCCGCCTCCATAGTCTTGCGAGCTTGCCGCATCCACCTCCCCACGGTTGCCTTCTTCTTCGTCTGCGCCCGATGTCCTCTCCTCTGCAATTGTTGCTTCACCGGGGATATTTCCTACGTCATTGTGGCCAGCTTGGCCACTAGAGCCAATGTCCGCGAACTCATGCTGGGGCAAAATGTCTGCATACACCCCAACCTCAAAATTCTCCTCGTTGGCCTTGCTAACATACAAAGCCCATGCACTATTACTTCTCAACTCAAATAGTGTGTACACAACCACTGAGTTGTTCTAAAGAACCCGTGGCCGAACCGCCTCTAGATGCACTCTGTGTGTACGATGGTCCACACCGAGGAGAGCAACAACATGTGATTTCAAAACACGCATATCATTTGGGGTGGGAATTGTGATCTGTACCTGCTGACAATTGTCAACGGTCACGACCCTCCCGTGCAAAATTGCTGGCCGCTCTCCAAAATATATTCTAAGAAACATTTCCATCTATTCCACAAGCATTTTACAAAAGTTACTTACATATTACAGACATGGATACACCTTAAACATGTATTTTACGCATTTAACCTAAATTTTACCCGTATTAATCACATTTGTCGCATAAAATATTACCTTGTCCTTACAAAAATCACGACATGGTTGATCACTATTTGCCACTAATATTTTTATTAACGACCTACTTCACACACTACTAACATGTAGTTCACCTAAATATTACCCAAAATAATCACTATTTGGTGTTAACACTTTCGCACTACCAGAAAACTACTTCATTGTACAGCACAATTAATTAAGCAAAATCTCCAACAAACCTTTCATGCTACTACTCTTAAAAAAATCTAACAAGTGTAACCACTACTCTTATATTTCATGCTAGTACTCTTAAAAGATACCTTTTATGTTTTACAAACGCAGCACACAAATACGTTTCTTCGCGCAAGTCGTTTCCCCAACGTTTTACGAAGATTACTGTCTTCTCCCGACCTCTACCACAAAAAACATATACCGTGAGCAGCTAACCAAAAATAAAGCAGCTCATTTTTTACTATTTATTTTTACTAATTTTTGGTAATACGGTGCCACTAAAATTTGCTAATTAATTCCAACTAATTTTATTTAACACTATCGTACTATTTCTTCCTAGTAGGATGCTACTCATTTGCTACTAAATGAGTTAAGAACATGGAGATGTGCCAGATGTTGATATTTTGAATGGAGTATAAAAGTAAGGCACAATAAACTCGGACTACTCATGTATTACTTCATTGATGATTGGATTGCAGGGTGTTCTTAGGACTACTGTACCAAGAACGAAAGAGGATTACAAGATCGATTTGCTGTGCGATATCTAAGGGTGAAAATTGATCGGATACGAATGGACATTTGTTTTCTCATATCTTAACACATATTTTACCCCTAATTCGAAATCTGATAGGAATACGGATTTTTCGAGAAACAAGTACCTATAGAACCTATGAAAGAGCTATTTACCCTACTTAACAACATAATGTAAATTTATATTATAAATCAGTCGATGACTAGAAAACTATAGAAGATATTAAAGGATATTGATGTTTTTATTGAGTATGCATTTTGTCGATTTGTCAGATGCAGCCTGTACTCGCTACACTGCACTGCAGATACATGTAATCGCTATTTCGTGTTGCATTTACACTGTATTCGCTACCTCATTTTGGTTTTATAAGTTTTCGCGACACCGAATAGTGAATACACCTTGTGTTTTTGTAAATACGCATAACAGTTGTGTTCAATCGAAAATATGAGCTCACTTTTGTACTGTATTCAAAAATTCCCTCCACAATAGTAATTCATTGCACAAACGTAAATACTTAACTCCAACCTAAAAAGTTGATCACTACTACTACACTGTCCACAACAGTAGTTCATTGCACAAACGTAAATACTTAACTTTAACCTAAAAAGTTGGTCACTACTACTATACTGTCCACAACAGTAGTTCATTGCACAAACGTAAATACTTAACTCTAACCTAAAAAGTTGATCACTACTACTACATTGTCCATAATATACTAACACTCATGAAGATTTGTAACTAACCTTCTAGAAGCGTACTGAAGATCACTAATACAAATCTCGGGAACACACTTACCTGCAAAATAAAAATGCGAACTGAAATAATTGAAAAAATACAAATCACTGAAGAATTGCAGAAAACTAAATACAAATCTCGTGAACACACTCCCAGCTTCTGCTATCGCGAAATCACCGGCCTTTGCTATCATGAAATCACTCCGCTTTGCTCTCGTGAAATCGATACTCTCTGCTCTAGTGAAATGTAACACCCCAAATTTTTGCTTTTCATTAATTCAAATGTTATTTGGCATTTTTCTGAATTTTTGGAAATTTTTGGAATTTCTTTGGATTTAATTTGAATTTATTCCCTTTTTAAATAATTAAAGAATAAAAAGTTTTAAATAAAACTTTGTTGGAAATATTTTATTTGAGCCCCAATTGCCCTAAAATATTTTCTAGAATTTTTTTGGAATTTTTCTGAGTATTTTGCTATTTTTCTTGAATTAAATGAATTTTTCGAAATTAATCAGAATATTTAAATCGCTGGAAATCCAAAACCGGGTTTTACTATTCAAGCGACCGAACCTGAGTCGGACTCGAATCCGAGTCCGACCTGAACCGCGGTCGAGCCAACCGAGTCGGTCCGAACCCTAACCCTCCCGACCGTTAGATCTAGATCCAACGGTCCAGATCAAGCCACGTCGCCCGAGCCATCGCACCGAGCCCTCGCATGTGACCATTGGATCCCGATCCAACGGCCCACGTTGCGCCACGTCACCCAATCCGAATGGGATTCAGATTTCGCCACTGCCGCCGAGTGGGCCTCGGTTTTTGAGGTTTTCACGGAAGCCAAGGGCCCTATTTAATGCGCCACCACCCCTGTCGTGTAGCCCATTCCCATGCGCACCCGTAGCCCTAACTCACCGAGGTCAAGCCGCCGTGATTGCGCCGCAATCGCTCGTCGTAGTTGGTCTTGCGTTTCACCGCGGTTCTCCGTTGATTCCGCCGGCGTCCGCCGTCCACCGTCCTTCGCCATCACTGAGCCCAGATCCGGAACCGCAAGGACAAGACGCGTCGGGAGGTACCACTCACATCGCTGAAATCGCGCCCAAATGCCGTCGGACGTGTCGTCGTCTTCGTCCCCGGTGACCTCGCTCCGCCGCACGCCATCGCCAACTCGCGAAGCATCTCAGCCGTCAGATCTCCATCGCAAGGCCCAGATTCGTCCACGTCGCCGAAGGTAATTTTCCACGTTGCAGTTTTAGATCCGTTTCCAACCGTTGGATCTAGATACAACGGTTTAGATCGAGCAACGTAGCCGCAACCGCACCGTGCTTGGATAGATCTTAGCCGTTAGATCTAGATCGTACGGGTAGGGTTAAACTGCGTTGTAGCATTAGATCGGATCTCGACCGAACGATCGAGATCGAACGGTTCAGATCAACCGAGTTGTTTCCAAATGCGTGAGGTTAGATCTGATCTGGACCTGTGGGGGCTCCCGTCCTGGTACAGTGATACTCCATTACTGTTGCGTGGGCCTGGTTAATCACGCAACCCGTAACGTAACGATCACGGCATCACGACAGACTCAGATTGAAATCACTTGGCTAGCACGATACTCGAATGAGGTCACATGCTACCCAATTGGTTCCAATTTGAGCTTCCCGCAACCATGTGATAACCACTAGTCCCTGGATCAGTAGGCTAGCATCACATGTTGAGAAGGGAGAGTCTCATCCAAATGAACGCAGTACAAGGGTAGAGATAATGTATTACAACGGTAGATAGTAATATTACAACTTATTCTGTTTACAAAATGCCGATTGGCTTAAAGTAAACTGAAGAGAATAACAACAGAGAAACAAAAGCAAAGTGGCCACGGTGTGCCTCCATTCCCACAGGCAACCGGCGAGCAACTAACTCCACTAGCCGTTTAACGCACCACCCACGCCTGGGTCACTGAACTCCTGGTCACCTTCTTCCTCACCTGCATCTTCTGCTCCTCACGCAAATTTTCAGAGCAAACGGTGAGTACACGTATGTACTCGCAAGACTTTATTGTTTGCAAGTATAATAATAATGCAGGTTAAACAATGAAGATGGTTGCTACTCTAGTTCAGTTTTGCATGAAGCTGAAGTTATTTGCAATAGACTAATAGATTGGAATACTGCACTGTTTATAAAACATTTAGTAAACGAGAATACAACAATACATAATGTAATTGTACATTTCATTCAACATTCAAATTCCTCCAACATATCCAACAACACCATCACATGGCAACAGGAATCAATCCCTTCAACAAAATCATCATACCATCACAAGGTATCAGGAATCATTTTCCTTCAACATAACCAACACCACCATCATGTGGCATCAAGAATCATCACCAACTTGATCAAATCACCAAACCAACCAATCTTTGAGTTCAACGACTCAACATTTGCATAACACAGCCCATCGTTTAAAAGATCTACCGTTTTGAAATCCTCTTTAGAAATCAAAACCAAAATACTATACTTGACAGGAAATACCTAAGATGCTCGTGTCCGTGAGCACGGCTAATCGATTAGTTTGATTAATCTCTGCAGAGAATGCACACTTTACCCACACGACACATTCTAGCAATTATGTCAACCATGCCACGCGATACATACCATATCCGTTTTGCTAGATTGTGACGAAACTCTTCCAATTGTCGGCATCTAGTCTTGCGTCAGCCCCGGCGATGTGCGCTCTTTGCTTTGGGTGGGGGCTCCACACACCCACACAGAGTACCCCCGGGCCAGGCGAGAGTACCCCCCTAAAGATTAGGGTGGTTGGGTACCTTAAACTCCAAACCTGATTCACCCACACGGATCCAACGATGGCTAACAGCCCATCGTGCCTTTTACCCTTAGCAAAGCATCCACCGTTGTTTCACGAAAGCCTCCAACACCCGCGCGTGGTGGGGGAGTATTCTAAGCAACACCAGCACGTCGGTATTGCCCAACTACTTCGACCTGCCACGGCGCAAGATCAAATTCCAACTCCTGTACTGGGTTTAGGCTATCCCATACTAGCACATGTGGTTGTACGCAAGGACTTGGTTAAAAACGTCAAGTTCAGTCCTTAGGATTGCACAGACGAGACCTCCCATCATCCGTCCGGCATAAATCACCGTACACCTTTTCCTTTTTCATCTTTTACCAACATAGCCTTTGTTTTTCCGAAACCACCATTTCTGAAATCCTAATAACGTATCGAAAAATCTTTGATTGACTGAGTCCACCGATCATTATTCAATCAGTCTAAAGCTGGGCTAATATTTGATTGACTGAGTCCACCGATCATTATTCAATCAGTCTAAAGCTGGGCTAAGCATATGCAACTATTAGACTTATATTCCCTGGCGACACTTATTATAGCGTCTACCCTTAAACTAGGGTTACTCAAGGATTTTAGGGTAACAACGACATTGAGATAAGCCATCCAACCTTTAGGGTATCTACCTATTCCCGCCATTTAAATATTTGTAATAATCATATGCATGCGCAATATTTTTGCGAATCATCAAATACATTTGCAATCATAGGAGCAATATGTTAAAAGGGGGTGCTTGCCTGCTTGCTCTGAGTTTTGCGTGTCCTCTGGGTCAAAGTCCGGATCCTCGCCAACTGCTCCTGAGGCGACAACGTCTAAACGAAAACGCGACAAAAGAAACAACGAGGAAACGATTAAGATCCAACGAGAACAAAGCAAAAAGCTCAAAGAAGCGGACAACAACCAACAAGCGAACACAAGGGAAGAAACTTAACGAAAACCAAAATTGAAATGGAGACCGGCAGTACCGGTGTACAAACTCCGGTAGTGCCGCTCTACAGTCGGCAGTACCGGCCTTGAGGGTCGGTAGTACCGGCGGCTACGAAACCTAAACGGGGACCTCTCTGGAAAATAACTACCGGCGTTGCGGGAGCGGTAGTGCCGGCCTAAGCCCGGCGATCGGCCGCAAGGGTCGGTAGTGCCGTCTGGCAAGATCGGACTTACCACGTCGGTAGTGCCGGCCCGCAGTCGATCGAATTTTCCAGAAAAAGGATTTTCGCACAAACGACTTCGGAATTCCGCGACGATTGCATGGATGGGTTCTCGGAGGTGACAAGGACCCATTTATGCAGACCACACGTGGTTCCGACCTCGTTTGGCCTAATTCCTAATCCGAGAAACTCTAAAGTCCTAATTCATTCTAAATTCCGACTTTCTCCCCGAATCGAATTCAAACTCGATTCCTTTCGCGAAACTCAGACTTTAACAAAGTCGAATAGATTCAAGGGTCCTTTTCCTAGATTTTGGAACTAGGGTTCCAAGGTTTAATTCCAAAAGCTACGAAAACGACATTTAACCCAAATCTAACCGATAAAAACGCATTTAGGGTTTCTAATCTCAGTTTTCGCACTAACGAGAACTCTAGCACCTAACCTAGGTTTAGAAACTCAGCTAACTAAAAGTTGAGCACTACAACTTGGTTTTCTAGGGTTTTAGCTAAAAGAAAAGTTGATAGAAGCGGAGAAAAGTACAAGATCAAGCTCAAGTCATCACAGATCTGACTGAAACTTGCTCCACTCACCACAGAGTTCGTCTAGGGTTTGGGAATCGACGTCCTTCTTCTTGACCAGTTGCTCCTCGAGCTCCAGAACACCGGAGGGAGAGGTTTAGCCGGAGGGAAAGCTCGAGAGAGAGAGAGAGAGCTCCATGGGAGAGAGAGCTAGAAAGGGAGAGCTAGAGGATGAGGGTGAGGGTGAGAGTGAGAGGGAGTGAAGTGAGGGAGAGGGAGCTGGCTGGGGAGGAGAACCCTCTAGAAAAGAAGAGGTGGACAGGGCAGCCAGTCAAAACGGGCGCCCTGCCACCCTCGGCCCGGCGATCTGGCCAGGCGGCAGATCTTGCCGCCCAAGGCGACAAAACCCCGAAAACCTCCCAAAAACTCCGAAACTCAACAACTCTTCCCGGAAACCTCTAGGATAGACTCTAGGATAGCTAAAGAAGGTTTGAAAACTACGGTTGCTCGGAAATTCTAACCACAACTCGAAACGAGATTTTAGAGCAAAAACTAAAACGAAACAGATAGAGCGAACAATTCCAAAAACAATTAACTCCAAATTGAAGTCCAAACAACTTCCAAAGGATAATTAACATTAAAAAGGCAAGTTCAAACTCAGGATGTTACAGCTCTACCCCCCTTACAATAATCTCGTCCTCGAGATTACAAGGATTCCGAAAAGAAAGATGGAAACTCGGATCGAAGGCGATCTTCACGTTCCCAGGTTGCTTCTTCTTTAGTATGATTACTCCACTGAACTCGAAGCATTTTGATTACGTGATTACGAGTTAATCGTTCAGCTTCATCCAGAACGCGAATTGGATATTCACGGTATGAAAGATCTGGTTGAAGTTCAATAGTATCCAGGGGAGTGAGTTCAGTAGGAACTCGAAGACACTTTTTCAACTGAGAAACATGAAACACGTCATGCACATCCGCAAGTTGAGGTGGAAGCTCCAACTGATAAGCTACTTCACCCTTCCTTGCAAGAATGCGATACGGACCGACGTATCTCGGCGCTAACTTTCCGCGAACTTGGAATCGCTTCGTGCCACGTAACGGTGACACCTTAAGATAGACAAAATCGTCTACAATGAAGCTCAGATCACGGCGGCGATTATCAGCATAGCTCTTTTGTCTAGACTTAGCTTCCTTCAACCGATCGCGGATTAGCCTGACTTGCGTCTCAGCTTCTTGAATCACTGTGGGTCCAAAGAACTTTCTTTCACCGACTTCGGACCAGAAGAGAGGAGTTTGGCATTTTCTTCCATACAGTGCTTCAAACGGAGACATTTGAAGGCTTGCTTGATAACTATTATTGTAGGAAAACTCAGCAAATGCTAAACACTTTTCCCACTTCGAATTATACGAAAGAATACAAGCTCTGAGCATGTCTTCTAGGATTTGATTTGTTCTTTCAGTCTAACCATCGGTGCAGGGATGGTAAATTTGTCTTTGAAGAGCGACTTGGTCCCTAGAAGTTTATGCAAATTCTTCCGAACATTAAGTGAACTGGGATCCACGGTCAGACACAATGGTTTTAGGAATTCCATGTAGTCGGACAATATGGTTCAGGTAGAGTTCTGCAAGTTTAGCTCCATTATAGGTAACGCGTACCGGTATGAAATGAGCGACTTTGGTTAACCGGTCGATAATTACCCAAATAGAGTCATGGCCATTAGCTGATTTTTGGCAGGCCAGTGATGAAGTCCATTCCGACCTCATCCCATTTCCACTCCGGAACCTTCAAAGGTTGAAGCATTCCAGCTGGTCGTTGGTGCTCTGCTTTAACTCGCTGACACACGTCACAAATGGCGACGTACGCAGCGATATCTCTTTTCATACCCGGCCACCAAAACTTCTTTCGAATATCTTGGTACATTTTAGTGCTTCCGGGGTGGATTGACAACGGAGTCTCATGAGCTTCCTTCAAGATCATTTCTTTGATCTCTTGATTATTCGGGACATAGATTTGATATCCACGCATAATCAGACCATCAACTCGTTCTAAAAACTCCGATGACGCGCTTTCTTTCAAAATGCGCTTGATTTCAGCTACTCCTTCATCTTTCAACTGAGCAGCTTGAATTTGGGATTCGAGGGTAGGTTGTAGGGTTAATGTAGCCACATACCCTTCTCCTACCATCTCCAAGTTGAGTCTATGAAACTCATCCAACATCTGGGGTTGACAAACATCCGACAAGGTATTACTAGTGTGTAGCTTGCGACTGAGGGCATCAGCTACCACATTAGCTTTTCCTGGATGATAATGAATTCCCAAATCATAGTCCTTGATTAGCTCCAACCACCAGTATTTGTCTCAAGTTTAGATCTGGTTGGGTGAAAAAGTATTTCAGACTCTTATGATCGGTAAATATCTCAACTCGGTTTCGATGAGATAATGTCGCCATAACTTGAGAGCATGAATTACGGCCAATTCTAGATCATGAGTCGGATAATTGGCTTCATGAGGTTTCGATTGGCGTGAAGCATACGCCCACGACTTTTCCTTCTGCATCAAGACACAACCAAGACCTTGACGCGAAGCATCACGTAATCGTCAAAGTTTTTGTGCACATCGAGCAAGACAAGAATTGGAGCTGTTGTAAGCCTTCGCTTCAGCTCTAGGAAACTAACTTCACAAGCTGACATCCACTCAAACTTCTTCTCCTTCTTGAGTAACTCAGTCATCGGCTTGGAAATTTTGGAAAAGTTTTCAATGAATCGCCGATAGTACCCGGCTAACCCAAGAAAACTTCGAACTTCGGGAACAGTTCGTGGCTGTTCCCAAGCAAGTACATCCTTCACCTTGCTGGGATCAACAGCAACACCTCCTTCCGAGAGAACGTGGCCTAAGAAGGCAACTTCTTCGAGCCAGAACTCACATTTGCTGAACTTGGCATACAGCTGATGTTCACGCAATTTATCAAGCACTAAATGCAGATGGAGTTCATGCTCCTGTTCACTCCGAGAATAGATAAGAATGTCATCAATGAACACCACCACAAATTTATCTAGGTATTCCATGAATACCTTGTTCATGAGATTCATGGATGTGGCTGGTGCATTGGTGAGTCCAAAAGAAACTACTGTATACTCATACAAACCGTAACAAGTAGTAAACGCAGTCTTCTGGATATCTTCCGATCGAATTTTGAGTTGGAAGTACCCCAGTCTCAAGTCAATTTTAGAAAAGACTCGAGCTCCACTTAATTGATCAAACAAATCATCAATCCGAGGAAGAGGATACTTATTTTTGATAGTGACTTCGTTTAAGGATCGATAGTCCACGCACATGCGTAAACTACCATCTTTCTTCTTGACGAAGAGCACTGGACTACCCCACGGAGACGAACTAGGGCGAACAAATCCCTTAGCTAAATGCTCCTTGAGTTGCTTCTTCAACTCCAACAACTCATCAGAGGGCATCCGATACGGGCGTTTGGATAAAGGTTGTGTTCCTGGCAGCAAGTCAATAACAAACTCCATATCCCGATCTGGGGGCAATCCCGGTAATTCTTCAGGAAACACATCAGGATACTCACAGACCACTGGTAATCGATCTAATTCCAGCACAGAAAGCGAATGGAAAGAAGTCTTAAGCACATTTGATTGTTTGGAGTAATACTTAGTCTGGATTCCATCCGAATTTACCAGAGAAATGGAACGATTTGCGCAATCAATACGTTCTTGATTTTGAGACAACCAATCCATTCCGAGGATAACATTGAGTCCAGGGGTATCTATCTGAATCAGATCTCCCAAAAATAGAACTTCATTGATCACTATGGGTACTTTAAGACATATGCGCTCAGCTCGCATAACTGAACCAGGGGAATAGACTAACATTGGATTTCGCAATCTGTTAGTCTTAACCTTATGTTCCAAAACAAACTTTGAAGAAATGAAAGAATGCGAAGCGCCCGAATCAAATAAAACCAAAGTGGGTACTGAGTGTATGGAAAACATACCAACTACCACATCTGGAGCATTACTGGCCTCCTCCGCAGTCACTAGGTTAAGTCGACCACGGGCTTGACTCGGGGCAACTTTTTGACTAGAATGCCCTCCCAAGTGTCCACCACGCCCGGTTACAGAACCTTGCGGGCGAATCGCACCGCTTGGAACTTGAGGTCGAGCAGCAACAGGACGTTTGCTCGGACAAACAGTAGAGATATGTCCCTTTTCACCGCAAGCATAGCAGGTGAGTGCGGCCATCCTGTCCTGCCCTCCACGAGTCTGTCCTCCACGGCCAGAAGGTTGAGCCGCAGCATGCAACAGGTTGGGAAAGTTCTTCGAGATCGTGGAGGCGGTGATGCCACTGACCGAGCAGCGGATTGCCCGTAACAGCGGTCTCGGCACCGGCACCGGCAGATTTCCGAGCCATCCACTTACGCTTCCGGCTCTCCAAAACTGCCTTGCCGCTGTCCTCAACACAAATCGCCTTGTCCACAAGCACTTGCATATTGGGGATGTCAAGTGGTGCGAGCGAATGAAGAATCTCCTCATTGAGATGTTGACGAAACAAGGAGACTTTTCGAGCTTCACTCGGGACCTCATCTGCTACATATCGAACCAGATAGTTGAACTTATGCAGATAGTCCATCACTGACATAGACCCCTGACGAAGATCATAGAACTCTCGTTTCTTTATCTCCATCAGACTAGCAGGAATGTGCACTGCACGAAAGGCTCCTTTAAATTCCTCCCAAGTCATAACCTGACCAGGTGGACGAATTGCCTTAACACTACCCCACCAAGCTGCTGCTGCCAGAGATAGTGAGCGACATCGAACCTTCTCCTCTTCAGTACACCTCACGAGGTCAAGTTTATCTTCAACATCGCGAAGCCAATCGTCTGCATCCAGAGGATCGGTCGCAGATGAGAAGTTTGGCGGGCGAGTTCGCTGGAACTCGGCCAACCTCGATTGGGGTTGCATTGCTGCCAAACCACCATAAGCAGCGGCACCAAGGTTCTCAGAATTCTGCACCAACCGTTCCAACAACGGGTCTACATGACAAGAACTTGGGCCATTGACGGAGGTGGAGGTAACTCTTCACTTTGGGCATCGTGATGACTAAGCGATGCCTCCCGATTACCTACTGGCTCATTAGAGTGATGAGATCCTTGGCTACGGGATCTAGCCAAAGGTGGATCTTGACGCTCCGGATTCGGTATTGCCACAGCTAGTTCTTGGCTATTTTGAGCAACACCCCGGGCCATCACCGAACGATCAATACGTCTCTTCGGTGGCATCCTGTTGACATAAAGACTTAGAGACAGGTACCACAAGAGCCCATCGAAGAACGCGGGAATTTTGGACAACAATTGCGAAACTCAAGCACAATCCATCACATAGCAATACAAGATTTAAAGTATGCATCACAGTGAAAGGATTGCAGGGCGATAGATTTACAAATGATAACTTAGCACGTCTCTTCGCGCTACAGAGGGGGTTAATTACAACACCACCAACATCATCTACCACCAGTTCCACGGGATTAATTACAACAAAAGACTTCTTCTGCCAGCTCATAATTACAACAAAAGCGAGCTGCAGATCCTACTACCTATTAGGATGGGGATCTAGTCCTAGACACGGCCACCGTTCACAGCAGGGACATCTGAGGTGCCTGGGGCTACAGAAGAAGCAGTTGACTCTACGAGGAACATCAACTCGTACTCGCGTCCACCAAACAGCAGGTTACGTCCTGGCATGGCAGTCGCAGAAGCACTAGGGCGCACAGCCGAAACACAGCGACGGCTGCTACCACGAAACGAACGTGCAGCACTGCGAGAGACCCGACGATAAGATCCATAAGGACGGGGTAACTCCCCCGCAGGCTCGAGGTCATCATTCTCCCCATAGATCATCCCGGTAGTAAAGAAACCATAGCTAACCAAGGGCGCCATGTTACTCTCTAACTCAGAGATACGGCGTCGAGCAAGCAACAGTTCTTCACGGAGACGAAGCAGATATCGATCAAGGGATCTCACTAGCCCAGTCTGCCAAATCTGCACAGGGTCCGACAGTGGATAATCCGGCACATACAGGTTCTCTTGGCTGTCCGGCTCACGAGAGGGACAAACAGGATACAACTGAGCCATTTCCGGTACATCAAAGCGAAGCCTCAAAATTGCAATGTATGCTCCATCGAGTAGAACTGCAAGAGGACTTGGCGCTGTACCATGATACTGACGGGTTTGCTCTCCTGCGTGGCGTCCGCGAATAGAAACTTCAGCCACATACAGGGAGGAAGCGGGACTAAGTCCAGCACGTGAGATCAAATACCCTGGCGGCTCAGGAAAGCCAGCACGTTGCATCATCTCCCAGAGGGTAGCCTGAACTGAGCCCTCTAGAATCGCAGACGTGAAGTAGCAGGGTTCCCAACGTCCAGACATCTAAGATTACGAAGGGAAACAGATTAGTAACATCCTCAACAAACGAAAATTCGAAATAACAAAATTAAATAAACGAAAGGAAAATAACCCAACAACGAACAAATAAAAAAAAAGCTCACGACCTTAAACCTTATCCTTAACATTACTCAATTCTTAACTATCTTTTGAAGTGGATAACCTTCCCAAATGATTCTAACTTAAATTTCGAATAGGATTGGGAAAAATAGGTTGAACCAAATACCCCATTTGCTTTTGCCCTGGAAATCTGACTTTGAAAGCCGAGATAAGAGGAAAATTTCATTTGAAGCTCTAAACCAGAAAAGGTGCTACAGAAAAGAAAAGATCAGCATTCTATGTTTTCACAATTAAGAAGTGCATATTCAATTAACTTTTAAAGAGGGAAGACTCTTCCTTAATCCTATCAAATACAGAACCTTTGCTCTGATACCACTCCTTGTGGGGGCTCCCGTCCTGGTACAGTGATACTCCATTACTGTTGCGTGGGCCTGGTTAATCACGCAACCCGTAACGTAACGATCACGGCATCACGACAGACTCAGATTGAAATCACTTGGCTAGCACGATACTCGAATGAGGTCACATGCTACCCAATTGGTTCCAATTTGAGCTTCCCGCAACCATGTGATAACCACTAGTCCCTGGATCAGTAGGCTAGCATCACATGTTGAGAAGGGAGAGTCTCATCCAAATGAACGCAGTACAAGGGTAGAGATAATGTATTACTACGGTAGATAGTAATATTACAACTTATTCTGTTTACAAAATGCCGATTGGCTTAAAGTAAACTGAAGAGAATAACAACAGAGAAACAAAAGCAAAGTGGCCACGGTGTGCCTCCATTCCCACAGGCAACCGGCGAGCAACTAACTCCACTAGCCGTTTAACGCACCACCCACGCCTGGGTCACTGAACTCCTGGTCACCTTCTTCCTCACCTGCATCTTCTGCTCCTCACGCAAATTTTCAGAGCAAACGGTGAGTACACGTATGTACTCGCAAGACTTTATTGTTTGCAAGTATAATAATAATGCAGGTTAAACAATGAAGATGGTTGCTACTCTAGTTCAGTTTTGCATGAAGCTGAAGTTATTTGCAATAGACTAATAGATTGGAATACTGCACTGTTTATAAAACATTTAGTAAATGAGAATACAACAATACATAATGTAATTGTACATTTCATTCAACATCCAAATTCCTCCAACATATCCAACAACACCATCACATGGCAACAGGAATCAATCCCTTCAACAAAATCATCATACCATCACAAGGTATCAGGAATCATTTTCCTTCAACATAACCAACACCACCATCATGTGGCATCAAGAATCATCACCAACTTGATCAAATCACCAAACCAACCAATCTTTGAGTTCAACGACTCAACATTTGCATAACACAGCCCATCGTTTAAAAGATCTACCGTTTTGAAATCCTCTTTAGAAATCAAAACCAAAATACTATACTTGACAGGAAATACCCAAGATGCTCGTGTCCGTGAGCACGGCTAATCGATTAGTTTGATTAATCTCTACAGAGAATGCACACTTTACCCACATGACACATTCTAGCAATCATGTCAACCATGCCACGCGATACATACCATATCCGTTTTGCTAGATTGTGACGAAACTCTTCCAATTGTCGGCATCTAGTCTTGCGTCAGCCTCGGCGATGTGTGCTCTTTGCTTTGGGTGGGGGCTCCACACACCCACACAGAGTACCCCCGGGCCAGGCGAGAGTACCCCCCTAAAGATTAGGGTGGTTGGGTACCTTAAACTCCAAACCTGATTCACCCACACGGATCCAACGATGGCTAACAGCCCATCGTGCCTTTTACCCTTAGCAAAGCATCCACCATTGTTTCACGAAAGCCTCCAACACCCGCGTGTGGTGGGGGAGTATTCTAAGCAACACCAGCACGTCGGTATTGCCCAACTACTTCGACCTGCCACGGCGCAAGATCAAATTCCAACTCCTGTACTGGGTTTAGGCTATCCCATACTAGCACATGTGGTTGTACGCAAGGACTTGGTTAAAAATGTCAAGTTCAGTCCTTAGGATTGCACAGACGAGACCTCCCACCATCCGTCCGGCATAAATCACCGTACACCTTTTCCTTTTTCATCTTTTACCAACATAGCCTTTGTTTTTCCGAAACCACCATTTCCGAAATCCTAATAACGTATCGAAAAATCTTTGATTGACTGAGTCCACCGATCATTTTTCAATCAGTCCAAAGCTGGGCTAAGCGTATGCAACTATTAGACTTATATTCCCTGGCGACACTTATTATAGCGTCTACCCTTAAACTAGGGTTACTCAAGGATTTTACGGTAACAACGACATTGAGATAAGCCATCCAACCTTTAGGGTATCTACCTATTCCCGCCATATAAATATTTGTAATAATCATATGCATGCGCAATAGTTTTGCGAATCATCAAATACATTTGCAATTATAGGAGCAATATGTTAAAAGGGGGTGCTTGCCTGCTTGCTCTGAGTTTTGCGTGTCCTCTGGGTCAAAGTCTGGATCCTCGCCAACTGCTCCTAAGGCGACAACGTCTAAACGAAAACGCGACAAAAGAAACAACGAGGAAACGATTAAGATCCAACGAGAACAAAGCAAAAAGCTCAAAGAAGCGGACAACAACCAACAAGCGAACACAAGGGAAGAAACTTAACGAAAACCAAAATTGAAATGGAGACCGGCAGTACCGGTGTACAAACTCCGGTAGTGCCGCTCTCATCGGCGATCGCCTTGAGGGTCGGTAGTATGCAGCCTCTGAAACCTAAATGGGGACCTCTCGGAAAATAACTACCAGCGTTGCGGGAGCGGTAGTGCCGCCTAAGCCCGGCGGTACCGGCTGAAGGGTCGATAGTGCCGGCCTGGCAAGCGATCTGACTTACCACGTCGGTAGTGCCGGCCACAGGTCGACTGAATTTTCCAGAAAAAGGATTTTCGCACAAACGACTTCGGAATTCCGTGACGATTGCATGGATGGGTTCTCGGAGGTGACAAGGACCCATTTATGCAGACCACACGTGGTTCTGACCTCGCTTGGCCTAATTCCTAATCCGAGAAACTCTAAAGTCCTAATTCATGCTAAATTCCGACTTTCTCCCCGAATCGAATTCAAACTCGATTCCTTTCGCGAAACTCGGACTTTAACAGAGTCGAATACATTCAAGGGTCCTTTTCCTAGCTTTTGGAACAAGGGTTCCAAGGTTTAATTCCAAAAGCTACGAAAACGACATTTAACCCAAATCTAACCGATAAAAACGCATTTAGGGTTTCTAATCTCAGTTTTCGCACTAACGAGAACTCTAGCACCTAACCTAGGTTTAGAAACTCAGCTAACTAAAAGTTGAGCACTACAACTTGGTTTTCTAGGGTTTTAGCTAAAAGAAAAGTTGATAGAAGCGGAGAAAAGTACAAGATCAAGCTCAAGTCATCACAGATCTGACTGAAACTTGCTCCACTCACCACAGAGTTCGTCTAGGGTTTGGGAATCGACGTCCTTCTCCTTGACCAGCTGCTCCTCGAGCTCCAGAACACCGGAGGGAGAGGTTTAGCCGGAGGGAAAGCTCGAGAGAGAGAGAGAGCTCCATGGGAGAGAGAGCTAGAAAGGGAGAGCTAGAGGATGAGGGTGAGAGTGAGAGGGAGTGAAGTGAGGGAGAGGGAGGTGGTTGGGGAGGAGAACCCTCTAGAAAAGAAGAGGTGGCCAGGGCAACCTGGCCGTAATGGGCGCCCGCCTCGCTCAAGACTCCCTCGGCCCAGACGGCCAGGGCCGGCAGATTACCGCCGCCCAAGGCGACAAAACCCCGAAAACCTCCCAAAAACTCCGAAACTCAACAACTCTTCCCGGAAACCTCTAGGATAGACTCTAGGATAGCTAAAGAAGGTTTGAAAACTACGGTTGCTCGGAAATTCTAACCACAGCTCGAAACGAGATTTTAGAGCAAAAACTAAAACGAAACAGATAGAGCGAACAATTCCAAAAATAATTAACTCCAAATTGAAGTCCAAGAACTTCCAAAGGATAATTAACATTAAAAAGGCAAGTTCAAACTCAGGATGTTACAGGACCGTTGATTTTCAAATCAATGGCCCAGATCGTGCCGCGTGTCCGGTAATTGGACCGGTGCGGTCAGCGCGGTTGACCGCGGTCGCCGCTGACATCACGCGTGACGTCAGCGTGGGGCCCGCGTGTCGGCGGGACAACCAACCGCACCATGACGTCACCGCTGACGTCAGGGTGGGGCCCGTGTGTTAGTGCCGTCAGCCGAGCATGATGAGGTCACCGCTGACGTCATCCGAGGGGTCCCACATGTCAGTGAGACATGTACTCGTGGACCGGGTCCACGGTGGACCCAACCCGAACCGTGGACTTAGTCCATGGACCAGCTGACGCAATAAATCGATTTTTCAATAGAAAAATAATTCGGTGGAAAATCAAAACCCGTGCTGACGTCATAATCGGATTTTTCAATATAAAAATAAATGAATTAATTCGGTTTATTGTTTTATTTGAATTTTCAAACTTCAAACACTTATAACTTTTGCGTTTTAACTCCGATTTGAACGATTCCAGTTTCTAAATTTTTATAAAATTGAGATCTACTTAAATATGAATTTTAATTATTTTTTTAATATGAAATTTTCTATGTTATTATTTAATTAATAGATTCTTTAAATTTTAAACAGTTATAACTTTTGCATTGTAATTCCAATTTGGGCGGTTCGAATTTCTAAAAATTTGTAAAATCATGCTCTCTCTGTTTATGAACTTTATTTGAAGGTTTGGATGCTTTTTGCCTGCTGTTTATTTATTTATTGGTATTTGCACGCGTTACGAGTAGACGTTGAAGTACCCGAGGGCTTCGAAGGTGAAGTGTTGACCCAGGAGCCAGCTTAGGACCAAAATCAAGTACTTTTTGAAGGCAAGTTGTGCTTTGACCATGTTGAGACCATTCTTTTGAAATTACGTTGTTTCAAAGTATTGTATGCTAATTTAATTAGAACTTTTGTTGATTAATTCTAGGATTAGTTAAATACCTTGTTGTTGTATAACACCTTGATGTATATAATTGTATGCCATGAACCCTTGTCACCCTAGTTGTGGATTATTTAGTTGGACCTTATTAAATTTCCAACATTGTGTATTTAGATCGTTGTAGTACATTGCTTAGAGCTGCTACGTGCACATGACATGATTTTGGACAATCAAATGTTAATACTGACTTAATGAGATATTCAACCTGTTTTGGAAAGGTATCATGTGTTGTGATTGTTGATGGCACATGGTGCATGGTAGTCAACTGGGTTTGATAAATTGATTTAGACCGGGGCATGTGGCAAGAATGATCAGGCGGGCCAGTTGTGGCAACGGGGAAGTTGTTTTGGTTCTTCGGGTAGCCTTGCCCTGGTCACCTTAAGGACTTAACCTTGCAAGCCTTTGAACTGAGTCAATCGTGCAACCACATGTCTGTAATGGGACGGACCTAGTTGATTAAGTTGCTAATAACGTACCTGTGGGACCTCGGGGTGTTAACTACACCTTTTGTGTAGTTGTACGGGGGAGCGTACCGGGGCTGCGGCCAGGTACCCATCTAACGGTTTGGTTGGCCTAGACTTCACCTTTGCTAAGGGAAGGGTTAGTGCTCAATAACCGGGGAGGCCCACTTGTGCTGTTAGAAGTTTTCGAAAGACTTTGTTATGGACACTCGCCTTTGTGGTGTTTGGTTGTATATTGTGGGTAAAGTGCATAACCTCTGCAGAGTGTAAAATCTATTCGAATAGTTGTGTCCGCGGCATTGGACATTGCTCAAGAATTACAGTCAAGGGTTAGACTTTCATAAAAATGACTTGACTTTGGAAGAATGGTGGGTTTGGAATGATAAGTTGGACCTAGGATTGGGAAATGCTCTATTTGCGAGATCATTGTGAAAAATACTCTATTCATTATCGTTTTACCGCTTTGCAATCTATTATTGTATTTACTTGTGCTACTTTACTGCCAATGAACCTATTAGCCTATTCCTTGTATTAAGCCATGCATGTAGAATATTAGCTTGCATTCCGTGCATGACTTGCTGAGTACCAAGTACTCACCCTTGCCACAATACAACATCAGTTGGAGAAGAGTCGACGCCAGCTTTGGAGGAAGAGTACCAGGAGGAGCCGTCTAACTAGGGAGCGAGCCCAGCCAGTTGCCTATGGTATACTGGATGGCGCCATGAAGTTTATTTTATTCCGCTGCAGTTATTTCTCTTTTAATAAGTCTTCGCCCTGTGTGGCATATCTTTGTAACTTGACCATAAGGTCGGGCAACTAGTTTGGATATTTAATTAAGGTACTTTACTATTTCATTGAGTATGATTGTGATATTTACCGATGTTGAGACTGTGTGCACTAGCGTGATCCTAGTCTAGTGTTGAATACACAGAGGGTCCAGATTTGCAAATTCGGGTCCCGACAGAGGTGGTATCACAACCATACTGACTGTAGGCTCACCCATAGTTAGAATGGTCGTAGTGAGGATAAAACCTATTTTCTAAAGTTAAAAGTTGTCAAGATAAAGAATGAATTCTCGACTTATCCCTTTTCTTCTTGTTCATAGCCCTTGCTGAGTTCTTTTGTCTTCCACTTTGATTTTAAAATGTTGCGTTCTTACACGAGTGTCTTCTGGCAGATGTTGATGAAGAACAACTACGCTGAGCGTGAGGGAGGCTACGCTGCCGAGTTGTGGCGTACGCTACAGTTGCTTGGAGGCTTCGAGAGACCGCTCTACCGAGGGGCCACCATCGTGCAGGCAGGACTAGTCATAGGATAGGACGTCAAGATCATGGTGTATGCTCGAGAGAAGACGAAGTTCAGTCGTCCTTTCCACTTCACCACTAGGAGGTCAACATTTGAGATGGGAATTCAGGAGGTGTCACGTCGAGCGATGCAGCAGATTGCTCGCACCTACTCCAGAGAGCTGGAAGGGACAATGTTCCGTCACCACCCACACCGAGACAGCAGAGCTCAACGAAAGCCGATAGAAGATGAGGATGCTACCATCACACACTTGGCCAGATTCATCGTCGCCCAAGAGGAGCTTATCAACGACACAGTTCAGGAGTTGATGAAGGCTCGCGAGCAGGTCCAGGAAGGGAAAAAGCACCTAGAGAATGCTCGTGAGTACATCGCCCATGCTGCGGAAAGGATCGCAGAGCCGAGATCGCCAGACGGGCAGTGGCCCTCGATCGATGTTACAGTTGGACGCCCCAGAGCCAAAGGAGGACCCAGAAGAGGCGCCACCTGCACCCGCGCCACAGCCACAGCAGCAGCTAGATCCTGAGCCAGAGGAAGACGCTGCGTCGTCAACCACAGCTGCAGTTGTGGGGCATGGCGATTGTTTCGCGCCTATGCCGCCGCACCCGCCGCGAGGAGGCAGTGAAGGTTTTCTCGACGAGTGAGCATAGGTTTTGCTGTTGAGACTCCTTCGTCGAGTCGCGTTATAGAATAAGAGTCACCCTTAGAGGCGTTAGACTCCTGTGTTAGTCGATTTGGATTTTTATTGCTTGCTGAGTGTGCAGTATGTGTTGCAAGGCCCTTAGGCATTGTGAGCAACCATACCAAGTTATTATTAGATAATAAAGTTTCTCTACTACTTGTCTATTCTTATTCCCTCTCGTCTCTAAACCTTGGAGTAATCGACAATGGTGAACACCCGCGGAAACCTTGGAGGCAATGGGAGTGGTTCTCGCCCCGCAGTGAACCCCAATGATGGAGCACCTGCACCCCAACCAGCACCGCCAGTTGACATGCAGAACTTTGGAGCCTTTCTTGCTGCACAGACTCAGCTGATGCATGCTATGTTGCAACAGATGCAGCACATCACCGCTCATGCCGTCGCTAATGAAGTCAATCAAGGACAGCATCAGGGCTCAAGGTTGTCAGAGTTCATGAGGACTCATCTACCCACATTCTCTGGGAACGCCAATCCACTGGAAGCGGATGATTGGCTTAGGTCAATTGAAAGGAAGCTGCATATTACTCAGTGTGTGGGAAATGAGAGGGTGCTCTACTGTAACACCCCAAAATTTTGTTTTCTTAAATCTATGTGTGATTTGGCACTTTGGTGAATTTTTGGAATTTTCTGGAATTTATTTGGATTTATTTGGAATTTATTTGAATTTATTCCATTTTGAAATAATTAAAGAATTAAACTTTGCAAATAAAATTTTGTTGGAAATATTTTATTTGAGTCCAAAATGATCCAAAGTATTTTCCAGAATTTTTCTGGAATTTTTCTGAGTCTTTTGATATTTTTAATGAATTAAATGAATTTCTGGGAATTATTTTAAATATTAAATCGCTGGAAAATCAAGTCGGGTCAAGTACTGTTCATCCGACCGGACCCGAGTCCGAGTCCGACTCGAGTCCGACCCGAGCCACGTGACTCGACCGAACCAGCTCTAAACCTAATCGATCCCAACCGTTGGATCGAGATCCAACGGTCAGGATTGGGCCGCACTGTTTCGACCGGGTCCGGCTCGGACCCGTGCGCGCCTGGCAATCGTGGCCGTTGATCGGACACGTGTACGGCCGCGGGTCGTCGTCTCCGCCCGAGTCCGGATCGGACTGCGCCGCCGCGTAGCCACCGTGTCTGTTAAGGTTTCACGGATTGCGCGCACGCCGAGGCACTATTTAATGCCCCGAGGCCACCCCGTTGAAGCCCTTCGCCGTGCGCATCTTTCGCCTCAAGTTTCAGAGCCCTAGCCGCCGCCGCGTAGCTGCAATTGCTCACCGTAGTTCCTTCCCTCTCTCCGGTTTCGCCGCGCCGCCGTCGTCGAGCCGTCTCCGCCGTCACCGAGCACAGATCCGGACTCCTCGCTTTGAGACGCACCCGAGAGTGCCTTTCATCTCGTCGGAGAAGCCCCAAGGCGCCGTCGCCGTGGTCGCCTTCCCCAACTCCGTGAGCGGCGCCACACCGCAACGCCATCGCCGCCTCAAGCACGCCAACCGTCCGATCGAAATCCAACGATCCAGTGAGCCCACGTGCAACCAAAACCCTAAAACCTAGATCGGATCGGGACCGCTGGATCCGGATCCAACGCCCACGATCACCGTGTACTTTATAACGGTGTTAGCCTAGGGTAGATCTGGACCGTCCGATCTAGATCGAACGGCCCGCGATCACCGTGTGGTTTTGAACGTGAACCCTAGATCCGATCCGTGCCGTCGGATTTCAAATCAACGGCACAGATCGTGCCACGTGTGCCTAGCCGCGCCACGCGCGCGTGAGCGCGTGTCTCTGACACGCGGGGCCCGCGTGTCAGCGGGACAACCGAACCGCACCATGACGTCACCGCTGACGTCACGGTGGGGCCCGCATGTCAGTAGCGTCACCGAGCACGATGACGTCAGTGCTGACGTCACCCGAGGACCCCGCCTGTCAGCGACCGTGAGCCGTGGACCGTTTCCACGGTAGACCCGAGCCGAGCGTGGACCAAGTCCATGGACCGGCTGACGTCAGCCAACCAATCAGCGGTTGCCACGTGTCCAGGCTGACGCAATAATTAATTTCCGAAAAAGAAAATGATTTATTAATTCGAAATAATGATTTCAAATGTTGTTTCAAACTTCAAACGCTTATAACTTTTGCGTTTCAACTCCGATTTGAGTGATTCAAACTTCTAAATTTGTATAAAATTGAGACCTACCTAAATATGAATTTTATTTAATTTTTGGACTAAAGTTTTTCTCTGTAAAATTATTTAATTGATTATTTAAACCTAAAATAATCATAACTTTTGCATTTTAACTCCAAATTTGACATTCCAGTTTCTAAAAATTCATAGAATTATGTTCTCTCTGTTTATGGATTTTATTTGGATGTTTGGACACTTTCTGCCTATTATTTATTCGTGTATTTGCTATTTGCACGCTTTACGAGTAGACGTTGAAGTGCCGGAAGGATTCGAAGGAGAAGTATTGACTCAGGATCCAACTCAAGACCAAGAGCAAGTACTTTTTGAAGGCAAGTTGTGCTTTGACCATGTTGATCCTATTTTGAAACTTATTTTGATTTAACTTATTGCATGCTAGTTCAATTAGAAAATACTTTATTTAAATATGGGGGATTAGATAAATACCAATTTGCTGTATGACACCTTGATTATTTAAGTATGTGCCATGACCCCTTGTCACCCTAGTTGTGGTTTACTAGTTGGACATTATTAAATTGCCAACATGGGTTTTAGACCGTTGTTGTATACTGCTTAGACCTGCTACGTGCTCATGACATGATTTTGGACAATCAAATGTTAATATTGACTTAATGATATATTGAACCTATTTTGGAAAGGTATCATGTGATGTTGATGGCACGTGGTGCATGGTAATCAAGCTGGGTTTGATAAATAGTTTTTCGGCCAGGGCATGTGGCAAGAATGATCAGTGGGCAGTTGTGGCATTGGGGATGTTGATTTGGTTCTTCGTAGTCTTGCCCTGGTCACCCTAAGGACTTAACCTTGCAAGCCTTTGAACTGGTCTAACGTGCAACCACATGTCTCAGAATGGGACGGACCTAGTTGACTAAGTTGCTAATAACGCACTGTGGGACCTCAGGAGGTCAACTACACCCTTTGTGTAAGTTGTACGGGGAGCGCATCGGGCCGAGGCCGGTACCCATCTAACGGTTGATTGGCCTAAACTTCGCCTTAGCTAAGGGAAGGGTTAGTGTGCAATAACCGGGGAGGACCACTTGTATTGTTAGAGGTTTCTGAAAGACTTTGTTACGGGAACTCGCCTTTGTGGTGTTTGACTGTATCTTGTGGGTAAAGTGCATAACCTCTGCAGAGTGTACAATCTATTCGAATAGCCGTGTCCGCGGTATTGGACATCGCTTGGGAATTACAGTCAACGGTTAGATTTTCTCAAAAATAACTTGGATTTGAAAGGTTGGGTTGGATTAATAATGATGTTGATGGAAATGTGGATTAGGATGGGAAAGATGTTTATTAAACTCCTTGAAAAGTTACCTATGCTATACTTGTTTCTACTGCTTTCGAATCTACTTATGTTACTTGTCAAATCTTTGTTTCTTTGCAAATATACCTTGAGCTATTCCTTTGTACCAAGCCATGCATATAGTATATTAGCCTGCATTCTCATGCATGACTTGCCGAGTACCAAGTACTCACCCTTGCCACAATACAACACTGTTGAAGAGGAGACTACACCACTTTGGAGGAGGAGCTCCAAGAGGATCCGTCTACTTAGGAGCGAGCCCGATCAGGTTGCTGTGGTATCTTGGATGGCGCCACGAAGTTATTTGATTTTCCGCTGCTACTATTTCTCTCTTAATAAGTTTCGCCCTACGAGGCGTATATTGTAACTTGACCATAAGGTCGAGTAACCAGTTTGGGTATTTAAATAAAAGTACTTTATTAGTATCGAGTGGTATGATTGTGATATTTACCGATGTTAAGACTGTGTGCACTAGCGCGTTCCTGGACTAGTGCTGAATACACAGATGGTCCGGATTTGCAAATTCGGGGTCCCGACATCTACTCCTCTCATCAACTGGAGGGGACCGTAGCAGAATGGTGGGAGAACTTCTACGCTAGGAGTTCACAGCCGCTTCCCGCTAGTATCATGTGCCGGAGGGAATAATGGACTTAAGAAGGAAGAATTCAGGGCGTTGAAGCAAGGGAATCAACCGGTGGCTGAATACCTGAACAAGTTCACACAGCTTGCACGCTACGCGCCGGAAGACGTAGTGACAGACAAGGCCAGACAATCTCGCTTCCTGAAGGGAATGAACTCTGGACTGCAGGTGGGACTGATCACCCACACCTTTCTAGATTTCCAAGAGTTGGTGAACAAGGCGCTCATCCTTGAGGACAAGCACAAGGAACTGGATGAGAATCGGAAGCGCAGGATGCAACAGCAGGGATCGTGTCAGGGAGCACAGCAACATTTTAGGGTTGTGCCAAATCAGTTTTTTAGATTCCAGCCGCAGAATGCAGCTAGGACACCGTCGCCAGCACCGAGGCCTGCTAACCAGAGTTACCAGACACCAGCTCCAGCCAGAAACGCCACTTCGGGCAGTCAACACGAAGCAGTGAGACAATGCTACACATGCAACGAGCCGGGTCACTTCTCCAACAGTTGCCCTAAGAAGATAGCAGGAGTGACCCCAGTCCGCTTCAATCTGGGATCCACACCAGCCAGGACGCCTGCACCAGGAGCAAACCGAGGCACAGCACAGCCAGGAGCCGCACCCCAGATCGTGGTGAGAGGCCGAGTCAACCATGTCACCGCAGATGCACTTCAGAATTCCACGGACGTCGTACTGGGTAAGTTACTCGTTAACTCAGTACCTGCAACAGTTTTGTTTGACTCTGGAGCTTCGCATTCGTTTGTTTCTCAAGGCTTTGCTACTAAGAATGATTTGGAGATTGCAAGACTTAAATGTATGCTTCTAGTTCAAACCCCTGGTTCTGAACTCTGAACTAAAGTAGGATGTTCTGGGGTAAGAATATTAATAGATGGGGTAGAGTTCCTAGCGAACCTTATTATACTGGAAACCCAGACCTTAGATGTTATCTTGGGAATGGATTGGTGTAACACCCCGGCATCTAGTATGCCTGAATGCTACAAAACATAGACTAAACAACACCTAAATACCACTAATAAAGACAAATTACAGCAAAGGAGCAAATGCTAAAACCGAAAATTTTGGCAGCATCTCCTTTGTTTTAACATGATTTGAGATAATAGCAATAACAGGCAAGTAATATCATATCATAAGACATCTAAAGAAGCAATGTAAATGGATATAACAACAACATAAGACAATAATATCAAGTCCAACCACTCCATAAACTATAACGAAGCAAATAAGGGACACGACCACACAATTTAATCCATACACCAAGATTCATGGCACTATTATTATGATCATGACTCAAATTGGTAAATGTGACTGGAACTACGTGAAGATGTGTAGCTATTGCCCCTTCCCACATGCCGGTGTCGTGGTACCTAAAACAACATAAAACACAAGCGTGAGTTCATCACTCAGCAAGTATATTGCAATGGGTCATACAAAACAATTCAATTATTATCTTCTCTACATAACAACTTAACATCATGATCAAGTCATACTTCATATGCAACATCATATACATGTCTCAACCTCATTGAGATCATTTCATCATCATTATCATGAATGCAATGCAATGCACATGTCTCCTCGACGCAAATACCGGTATTGCCGAGTGCACACCCGTCGGCGTGCACCCACGCCCCCCTTCCATCCCGTAGATGGAGGGTGCCTACTCCTCGCTTCCACTCACCGCGTGGGTGGAATCACGAGGTAGGTCTTACATCCATGGTGCTCCGGATTAGTCATAACTTTCTCACCGACCTTACCGGAATAGTTATGATGTTCTCACCGACCGGGCCAAGTTTCATGCCATGTATGCAACATATGCCATAATCATTAACCATAAACCATTGCATAACATCTTAACATACCCTTTTTATCATATCATGGCAAACACTACGCATGGCAAGATAGTATAACATGGAAACAATTGCATCTAGTCAAGACAAGCAAATAAACCACATGCTACGCATCCCAATACACTTGCCTTAACCTTGGGCGATGGATTGGCGGGATAAGGAGGGCACTCCCGGGGTCACACCACATGCACATAGATGCCACACAATCACAACGTGCACACAAAACAGTACGCCCTCACCCATCTACCCCGATTTCGCAAACTACTCCCGAAAACGAAAAACAGAGAAGTTGTCCCCCCCTAGGACAGCAGACTTCGATCTAGCATAAATTTAGTTCTAGGACTCCGAATCGATTAAACGAGTACATCCTCGCGTAGCTTAGGAAATTTCCTAACTTTTTCTAAGTATATGGAAAAACTGATTTGGACTCTAAAGTTGTCTAAGTTTTGAACACGTTCGGTAAATCGAGCATAACTTTCAAACGGCTGGGAGGAATTGGAAGTTCTTTATACCCACTGAAAGGTATTGAAGTTACCTACAACTTTTTCAACAGGCGGCAAACTAAATTCCGATTCAAAAATCGTGAAAACTCAAACCCTAGGTCGAGTGCACAATCTGCCCGAAGCAGAGAACGTGGCAAACTCTAGTTTTCATCTAATCTACCCAATCACAGCACCACCACTTGATCTAAAAGCATCCAAATTGTGACACTACGGTATGGTGTGACATTATAAAATGTGAAATTAGAAAATAAAACCTTACGGCTGGAGGTTTACTCGCGTTTTTGGGCCTTAGGGGGATGAAGTGATGTGACACCACGGAGTGTCGTAACCTTATTTAATGTGCATGATGAGGCCAAAAACATTATGAAATATGAAATCGGAGTTTAAACCTATACGGTATGAGGTTTAATCGCATTTCCGGGCCGATTTCGGGAGTTTGGGCCCTTCCGGGGAAGTTTGGGCCTAAGGGGGACGAGTCATGGGCTTTTGTGGAAGGGGTAGGGGCCCATGAGGGAGTAGGGACCAAGCTAAGGGGGCTTGGGGTGCCCCCTCCCTGCCCTAGCCGCCCCCCACATGCCCCTCCCTCCCCTTGTGGCGCCTCCCCTAGCCGCCGCCCCCCATTGCCATGCGCCCCCTCCTACCTCCTCCCCATTGCACCACCACCCATCCACCACCTCTCCTCCACCCCTTGCTGCCCTAGGGTAGCCTCTCCACTCTTGCACCTCGAAGATCCGTCCATTGGAGCGAGGAGCGAGGAGCGATCCGGGAGGAGATCCATTGGGTTTTCGTGCGTCGGGCGAAGGTATGGCCACGGGACTCCTTGGGGTTGGGCTAGGTACTGTTCTAAGGGTCATTATCATGTTTTTATATCAATTGATGGTGCTGGAATTGAGTAGATTAGATTAGGTCTAGAAGTTGCCACGTTCTCTGTTTTGGACAGCATGAGCAGTCGACCTACGGTTTAGTGTTTCGCCAATTTAGAGTCTGAATTTGGTCGTCCTCCTATTGAAGAAGTTGTAGGTAATTTCAATATCTTTCCGTGGGTATGAAGAACGTCCAATTCCGATCATCCGTTTGAAAGTTATGGCTGTTTTACCGAGAGTGTTAAAATCTGTGACGTGATTGGAACAAATCACGGTATTCTGTAGATTAAACCACTATAGATTCCGAATCAGTCTTTCCATATACTTAGAAAAAGTTGGGAAATTTCCTAAGCTACGCGAGGATGTACTCGTTTAATTGATTCGGAGTCTTAGAACCCGAGTTATGCCTTTTGGAAGGCTGCTGTCCCGACGGGACAGAACCTCTGTTTTTGGGTTTTGCGAGTAGTTGGTGATGTCGGGGTAGAAGAGGGTTTGCGTACTGTTTTGTGGCATGATTGTGAGTGTGTGGTCCCTATGTGCAGGTGGTGCGACCCCGGGAGTGCCTTCTACTTCTCGCCAATCCGTCGCCCGTGGTGGAGGCAAGTGTATTGGAATGGGTAGCGGGTTATAGTTTGTTTGATTGATTGAGATTGAAATTTGAATATATGATATGTTCACATGCCATGCTTTAATGTTTGCCATTGATATGATGAATATGTTTATTATGTGATGATGCCATGTGTTAATGTACAAGTTATCCATGATGATGCCATGTGTTAATGTACAAGTTATTCATGATGTTGGCATATTTGCATACATGGCAAGATACATGGCCCAGGCAGTGAGAAAGTCATAACTAGTCCGAGGAAGGTCGGTGAGAAAGTTATGACTATTCCGGAGAGCCAATGAGTAAGTCCTACATCGTGATTCCATCCACCGCGGTGTGAGGAAGCGAGGAGTAGGCACCCTCCATCTTCGGGATGGAAGGGGGCAGAGGGTGCACACCGACGGGTGTGTACTCAACCATACTGGTATGAGGTTCCAAGGAGATATGAGCATCGCATCGAATCGCATTGCATACATAATGATGATGATAATGATTTGTGAACATGAATGAGATGATATACATGATGTGAGTTGTTGTAGCCATGTAATTGTTTTTGTTTGTACCATTGCAATATACTTGCTGAGTGATGAACTCACGCTTGTGTTTATGTTGTTGTTTTTTTAGGTACTATGACACCGGCATGTGGGAAAGGGCATTAGCTACACATCTTCACGTAGTTCCAGTCACATTTACCAACCTTGAGTCATGATCATAATAATAGTGCCCTGAACTAGGTGTATGGATTAATTTTAATGTGCTGTTGATCCTCTTTGCTTAGCTATATATGTTTGTGTGGTTGGTTTTGGTTTAATTGTTTATGATGATGTTTTATCCATTATATATTGCTGCTTTAGATGTCTTATGTTATGAAATATTTTGCTATGATATTGCTATTGTTCAAATCATGATAAAACAAAGGAGATGCTGCCGAAATTTCGGTGTTTAGCATTTGTGCCTTTGCTGAAATTTGTCTTCATGTATGGTATTTAGTTGATGTTTAGTCTATGTTTGGTAGCATTCGGGCATACTAGATGCCTGGTGTTACAGCTTGGTATCGAGCGGTCAGAGGTCCTTGGAATGTGTATTTTTAGTGTCATGCTATAGGGTACAACTAAAATGTGATGTGGAATAACTTAGAAACATGGCTTAGATTTTAACTAAAATTTTGTCATAGGATAGCAACATTAAAACTTGCAAAAGTGGTATAACTAATCTAAAATTTGACACACAATGGATGCACAGTAGGAAAGGGTATGGGTATCGTTTCTTTACGCTTAAATGTTGTATTTAAGCTTTGATGTTGAATCCTTCATTTGATAATGCATGTTGCTATGTATATGAGATAAATGATTGAATTGTTCTTGTTACTTGTGATATAGTGGGGTTGTGATGCCGAAGGGTTTCGGTCACCTCTTTTTGTTCATAGTAAGGGTGTGGTTTGATGGTGTGGCCGGTTAACGCCATCACCGAAGAATTATTAACCCCTGTAGGAGAAGAGTGCTTACCTTTTCTGTTGTAGATCGGGTAGTTGACTGGAGACAAATAGAAGAGTTGGTGGTGGATTCCTTCATATGTTCTTTACCGTCCCGACGGTTGGTTTAGTTGGTTTTCTTGGTTTTAGTCGATTGAAATCAAAAGAAAAAGTGTTTAGTATTGGGTTTTCGCTGATTGTTCCGTAGGCGGTTTGTGGTTTTGTCCTGGTTGAAGACGAAGAAGAAGAGTTTTGAGTTGCGCGTCTGTTGGTCATAATTTTTGCTTTGACACCCGGTTTTGCTGATTATTGTGGATTGTCTTAGGGAGGAAACATGTGGTTGTTGTCCTCCCTATCTAAGAAAAGAGTTAAAGTTCTCCTAGTGCCGACCTTAGGTTGGGTGGAGCTAAGTTTTGAATCTTTATAGGAAAAGGTTTGGTTGAACATTTGGTTTTCCCTAGTGCATCCTTCTTCCGTCTTGGAAGTATAGATCTTGAGATTTCTTGAAGAGTTTTGTGGGCAAACTTGGGAATTTGAGAGAGTTGAGCTCTCTTGCATTCTGTTGGAGTTTTGTTTTTCTTCCTTGCCTAGAAAAGGAGAAATTGTCTATCGGTGTTCGTTCTGGTTCTTGAGTTGTGGTTATCTTTAAAAGTGGAGTTGCATCCTGTTTGTCGAAAGTGAAAATGGTTGTTTAGCATGTCATGTAGTATGTAACAATGTGGTTCATGAAAATGATTTGTTCTGAAGTTAATTGGTGAGTTGAATTAGTTAAATGTAATATTGGTGTTTAGCTTAAGATTAAATGAACTTCTAGTGTTGTCGATTACTCTATAGCGAGAATGATTAAAGGTATTAATGTACATGCTTAGAATCTGTTGCTTTGTTATAAAAGTGCTTATGACCCCCGATAATGTTTAAAGTTTAAACCCTGATGCATAGTTAGAACATTAAGATGATGTGAATTACTGATATTGTTAAACAAACTTTGCTGGTTGTTAAAGATGCTCTAATTTTACATGTTAATAGAAAAATTTAATCGTATTGACTAGTGACTTTAACTCGAAAGTTGATTAGAATTGCCATTTATGTTGTTGCAAACTACTAGTATATTAGGAAGTATGCAGTTGTATCTATACAATGCTTGTGTTGATATCAATTGAGAAGACATAAGACATATGGTTAATGATGTTGTTAAGGGCTGTGTTAATGCTAGTATTCAATCTATTTTTTTAAATAGTTGGGTATGTTGTGTGGTGGAAATTTTGTTATAACCGATGTATAAGGTAGCTAAAGGTAATGTTGTTGATTGATGATTATGCAAATTATTGATATTGACGATTTAGTAGTGGTAGTAATTGCTTAGATTAATTGTTGAAAAATCCTTGTTAAAAATGGAGGTTATTGTAACATGTTGTGATGGAGTGGACCATGGAGAATTAACACGATGTAGGATTTTATTCTTGGTGAATGTATATCCTAGAATCATACTCACGAATTTTGTCTTGTAGAGATAACATTTACGTGTTGAAGTCATTTATTGATTGAGTAAGTTTTGTTGTTGAGAAATTTACGTATGGATTGTATAAAATTGGTAGGTTGATCATGCTCAAGTATCTGTTGAAGTACTATGTTTGAAATAGAGAATACATTGTTATAAGATGTGTTGGTCTGTGGGGATCTTTATGAGGTATTATTGGTTAGTTGCCTTTTTGATAAGCATTGTAAACTTTATTTATAAGTGTTGGGAATGGTAACTAGAGAAACAAATTGTTATGTAAATCTTGTTAAATCTGGTTGGACTCTCTTAATGAGTAAATAGTGATTATTGAATGCTTAAATGGTAAGTGTAGTGGAATACAAGTTATGGTGGGATTCATGCTGAGCTGGTGTTTAAAACCTTTTGAACTGGTGTGATTGTTTGCCATTTTGGTTGAATGCCTTCGGTCAAGGTATTCCTTGTGTTGTGTTTCCGAGTTTCCCTAAAAACCCGTAGCTATTGGTGCCAATCTTTGGTTTTGGCTATTTTGTTTAATTTTTGCTATGTGTATGGTTTTACACCCAAAAGTCTTTGAGTGGATCGCGCTCCTTCGCGTTCACACAGAATCATCTTTAGAGTAAATTTTAAAGGAAGCAGATGGACATAGCGGGTTGTGATGGAGATTCTTGAGATCTAATTCGTAACTCTAATTGGCTAGAGTTGGAGTTATTCTTGAAATTGTGTGTGGTGTTTGCAAGTGTTTCACAAGGTGGATTCTACGAATGTTTCATAAAGTTTTATTTTAGTGAAGTGTTCCTCTTTTGGAAATGAGTTTCCTTTTCTCTTTGAGAAAATTTGTGGTGGTTGCATGTGCAGATGTTTAACTTTGGAGCCGATGTTCTTTTTCACATGTTGATTATGGTTAAAGTGCGAGGTTTTGCAAGTTTAGTTTTTCAATTGACGTGGGTTCCTATACGTCATGGTGTTTTGCTGTTAACGGTGTTGCCATCATAGTTATATGATTTAGCGCAACCGTCAATGTTATGTGTGTTTCAAACCTGTGATACCGAGGAAGTAGTCGTTTGGTGAATGATTACTCGGTATTGTTGTTACATGGTGAATGAATGGTCAAACGGAATCATGACATCATTTATGTTTATTCAATCATAAAAGAGTCGATGAGCCAGGTCGGTGAGAAAGTCATATATGGAGATATGACTAATCCGGAGTGCTCTTGAAGAGTGTGCATTTATGTCATGAAACGAGATTTCCCTCGCTTTCTAGCATGAAAAGAAACAATGAAGAATTTCTGGTATGTTGGTTGTGGTGTAGGGGATTTGCGTTTCCTTTGTGTCTTGGCATAGGAAATTAAAATGTGTGCTCTTTGGATGTTACCGGATCCTTTCCAAAGTGGTTTTAGCGCTTTGGGGTTTGAGTTATTGTAGGTGGACCAATTGGGTTCATGATAATGGTTGAGCTCACTCAATGATTGTACTCTTTATCGTGGTCCTTTGAGTGGAAGGTTGTGTATGACTCAATGCAAACCTTCTTGGAGAATTGTGTCGTTGAGGTGTTCCTCGGTAGGGTTGATTAAAGTATTAGTGGACCACTTTGTGGTTGCTAGTAATTGCTTTACCTTTTGAGGTGTATTGGATCTTTTTGTCGTTGGGCAATGAGCGAGTTGTGTCAACCGCAGAGGAACGTTCGGTCATTTCTGTTGCGCGAGTCTTAAGGATCCTGGATGTAAAGTAGGTTGTTCCTTTTGGTGGTAATCTTAGAGCGTTGTCTCTCCTGTTTCTCGTCGTCTTGAGTACAAGGAACCACAGAAGGGAGGTTGGTGCCGTGTCCTTCTGGAGAGTAGCATTAGTTAAAAGGATCGGGCACTTCAGTGCCGAGGAATGCATGGAATGAGGAGTGTGAGACCGTATTTTTTGTGGTCTGTTTGGGATTTTATCCTATCGCTTGGGTCATGCCGAGGCCTTGTTTGAGTGCTTTGTGCTTCAATGTTGAGTAAAGTTCTCGCAAGTTTTGATTGCGAGTTATCATTAGAGCCGTTGATCTCAGAACCTAGGTGTCCTGTCTTCGAGTCTCGATCAGTGTAAATTCCAGTGGTTTTATTTAGGGAACGAATTGGGAGTTGAAGTCTCGCGGGGGCGAGCTTTACCCAAAGCTCTTTTCTTCACGTTTGAACCGCGAAGTTTAGATCTCTGTGTATTATTGGTTTGGCGGAGTGGCATGTCTTCGATTCGGGATCGAATCCTGTTGAAGGGGGGTAGAATGTGACACTACGGTATGGTGTGACATTATAAAATGTGAAATTAGAAAATAAAACTTTACGGCTGGAGGTTTACTCGCATTTTTGGGCCTTAGGGGGATGAAGTGATGTGACACCACGGAGTGTCGTAACCTTATTTAATGTGCATGATGAGGCCAAAAACATTATGAAATATGAAATCGGAGTTTAAACCTATACGGTATGAGGTTTAATCGTATTTCCGGGCCGATTTCGGGAGTTTGGGCCCTTCCGGGGAAGTTTGGGCCTAAGGGGGATGAGTCGTGGGCTTTTGTGGAAGGGGTAGGGGCCCATGAGGGAGGAGGGACCAGGCTAAGGGGGCTTGGGGTGCCCCCTCCCTGCCCTAGCCGCCCCCCACATGCCCCTCCCACCCCTTGTGGTGCCTCCCCTAGCCGCCGCCCCCCATTGCCATGCGCCCCCTCCTACCTCCTCCACATTGCACCACCACCCATCCACCACCTCTCCTCCACCCCTTGCTGCCCTAGGGTAGCCTCTCCACTCCTGCACCTCGAAGATCCATCCATTGGAGCGAGGAGCGAGGAGCGATCCGGGAGGAGATCCATTGGGTTTTCGTGCCTCGGGCGAAGGTATAGCCATGGGACTCCTTGGGGTTGGGCTAGGTACTGTTCTAAGGGTCATTATCATGTTTTTAGATCAATTGGTGGAGCTGGAATTGAGAAGATTAGATTAGATCTAGAAGTTGCCACATTCTCTGTTTTGGACAGCATGAGCAGTCGACCTAGGGTATAGTGTTTTGCCAATTTAGATTCTGAATTTGGTCATCCTTCTGTTGAAGAAGTTGTAGGTAATTTCAATATATTTCCGTGGGTATAAAGAACGTCCAATTCTGATCATCCGTTTGAAAGTTATGGCTGTTTTACCGAGCGTATTAAAATCTGTGACGTGATTGGAACAGATCACAATATTCTGTAGAATAAACCACTTTAGATTACGAATCAGTCTTTCCATATACTTAGAAAAAGTTGGGAAATTTCCTAAGCTACACGAGGATGTACTCGTTTAATTGATTCGGAGTCTTAGAACCCGAGTTATGCCTTTTGGAAGGCTGCTGTCCCGACGGGACAGAACCTCTGTTTTTGGGTTTTGCGAGTAGTTGGTGATGTCGGGGTAGAAGAGGATTTGCGTACTGTTTTGTGGACATGATTGTGAGTGTGTGGTCCCTATGTGCAGGTGGTGCGACCCCGGGAGTGCCTTCTACTTCTCGCCAACTGGCCGCCCGTGGTGGAGGCAAGTGTATTGGAATGGGTAGCGGGTTATAGTTTGTTTGATTGATTGAGATTGAAATTTGAATATATGATATGTTCACATGCCATGCTTTAATGTTTGCCATTGATATGATGAATATGTTTATTATGTGATGATGCCATGTGTTAATGTACAAGTTATCCATGATGATGCCATGTGTTAATGTACAAGTTATTCATGATGTTGGCATATTTGCATACATGGCAAGATACATGGCCCAGGCAGTGAGAAAGTCATAACTAGTCCGGGGAAGGTCGGTGAGAAAGTTATGACTATTCCGGAGAGCCAATGAGTAAGTCCTACATCGTGATTCCATCCACCGCGGTGTGAGGAAGCGAGGAGTAGGCACCCTCCATCTTCGGGATGGAAGGGGGCAGAGGGTGCACACCGACGGGTGTGTACTCAACCATACTGGTATGAGGTTCCAAGGAGATATGAGCATCGCATCGAATCGCATTGCATACATAATGATGATGATAATGATTTGTGAACATGAATGAGATGATATACATGATGTGAGTTGTTGTAGCCATGTAATTGTTTTTGTTTGTACCATTGCAATATACTTGCTAAGTGATGAATTCACGCTTGTGTTTATGTTGTTGTTTTTTTAGGTACTATGACACCGGCATGTGGGAAAGGGCATTAGCTACACATCTTCACGTAGTTCCAGTCACATTTACCAACCTTGAGTCAGGATCATAATAATAGTGCCCTGAACTAGGTGTATGGATTAATTTTAATGTGCTGTTGATCCTCTTTGCTTAGCTATATATGTTTGTGTGGTTGGTTTTGGTTTAATTGTTTATGATGATGTTTTATCCATTATATATTGCTGCTTTAGATGTCTTATGTTATGAAATATTTTGCTATGATATTGCTATTGTTCAAATCATGATAAAACAAAGGAGATGCTGCCGAAATTTCGGTGTTTAGCATTTGTGCCTTTGTTGAACTTTGTCTTCATGTATGGTATTTAGTTGATGTTTAGTCTATGTTTGGTAGCATTCGGGCATACTAGATGCCGGAGTGTTACACAAATACCCTCTAGCATAGCCCCTAGACCAACCCCAAGGATTCCCCTAGCCATACCTTTGCCCGACGAACGATGAACCGATGAATCTCCTCCCGGTTCACGCGATCTCCTTCCTCGCTCCAAATCCACCGGATCTTCTCGTCGCGGAGCGCTCGAATGGATGGATCAGCGGGGTGGCGAGGTGGAGAACTCCCCTAGGGGCAGCAAGGATGGTGGAGAGGGATGGGAAGGAGAGGGGCGCAAGGGGGCGGCTAGGGGAGGTGGAGGCGCAAGGGGATGGAGGGGGTGGCGGCTAGGGTTATGTGGGAGGTGGGGGCGCATGGGAGGGGGAGGGGCTAGGGTTTGGGGCGCATGGGGGCAGGATATGCTGCCCCCCAACTCCCCCACATGGGCCGGGGACTCCCACCTACGGCCCAAGTTAGTCCCCCAAGGCCCAAACTCCCCGGGAAGCTCAAATTCTCCCCTGGAAAGCTCAAATTCTCCCCCGGAAAGGCCCAAACTCACAGAAAAGGCTCAAAAACATGACACCAAAGTCGTACCTTAATGCCGACATAAAAAAATGACTCATACGGTCATTCCGTAGTGTCACAATTGGTTATCCAAGCACAAAGCCATGCTGGATTGTGGGCGAAGGATTATCTCAGTTGAAGGCCCATGTGGAAGAAAAGTGGAATTTCAAGCAACCACCGTTCGAGATGGACAGCTGATGGTCAACAGCATGAAGGCAATCAGCATAGAAGATGTTTAAGTGATGAATGAGTATCTTGATGTTTTTCCTGAAGATTTGCTTGGAATGCCGCCAGACAGAGACATAGAATTTGTGATTGAGTTAGTACCTGGTACAGCACCGATAGCCAAGAGACCCTATCGGATGTCAACCGAGGAGTTAGTAGAGATGAAGAAGCAGCTTGAGGAGCTAATGGAAAAAGGATTCATTAGACTGAGTTCATCGCCATAGGGAGTGCCAGTTCTGTTCGTCAAGAAGAAGGACGGGAGTTTCAAGATGTGCATTGATTACCGTGCACTTAATGAAGTCACCGTGAAAAACAAGTACCCGCTACCCAGGATCGATGATCTGTTTGACCAGTTGAGAGGAGCTGGAGTTTTCTCTAAGATTGATTTGAGGTCAGGATATCACCAGTTGAAGATCCGATCAGAGGACATTCCGAAGACCGCATTCTCGTCAAGATACAGACATTACGAGTTTATAGTTATGTCCTTTGGTCTGACGAATGCGCCAGCTTACTTCATGAATATGATGAACAAGGTTTTTATGGAGTACCTAGATAAGTTTGTCATTGTGTTCATAGATGACATCCTAGTCTACTCCAAGAAAAAGGATGAACATGCAGAGCACTTGAGGCGAGTTTTGGAGAAGTTGAGAGAACAGCAACTCTTCGCCAAGTTCAGTAAGTGTGATTTTTGGCAAGACAAGGTGGAATTTCGTGGACACATGATGACCTCAGAAGGAGTCGCTGTTGATCCAAGCAAAGTAGAAGCTGTGTTACATTGGGAACAGCCGAAGACGGTGACCCAGATTCGGAGTTTTCTTGGGATGGCAGGTTACTACCGCCGCTTCATTGAAGGCTTTTCGACAATTGCGAGACCTCTTACGTAATTGTTGAAAAAGGAGAAGAAGTTTACATGGACGCCGGAGTGCAAAAAAGGTTTTCAAGAGCTGAAGAAACGATTGACATCAGCCCCGGTGTTAGTTCTACCGGACGTCAATCAAAGCTTTAATATTTACTATGATGCATCGCGCCAAGGACTTGGATGCGTGTTGATGCAAAACCGGAAGGTTGTTGCACATGCGTCAAGACAGTTGAGACCGCATGAGGAGAATTATCCGACGCATGACTTAGAGCTAGCAGCTGTAGTGCATGCCTTGAAGTTGTGGTGACACTACCTGATTGGAAATAGATGCGAATTGTACACGGACCATAAGAGTCTTAAATACATCTTCACCCAATCGGATTTGAATATGAGGCAGAGGAGATGGTTGGAATTGATCAAGGACTACAATGTTGGGATCCATTATCATCCCGGAAAGGCCAATGTGGTGGCTGACGTCTTGAGTCAGAAAAGCCATACCGTGAATACGTTGATAGCCGCAAGTCCGGATGAGCTATGCAAGGAGTTTCAGAAGATGCAGATTGAGGTGTTACATGAGGGATTCTTGGCCGCATTGGAAGTAAAGCCTATTCTGGAGGATCAGATCAGAGGAGGACAGAAGGATGATGACAAGATCCGTAGGATTAAGTCCAAGATGGATGAAGGCAAGGCAAAATGCTTCAAGCTGGACGAGCAAGGCATACTGTGGATGAAGGACCGCATCTATGTGCCAAACAAAAAGGAGCTGAAGCAGTTGATTCTGGAGGAAGCCCATGACTCCAAGTATTCCATTCACCCAGGAATTGCCAAGATGTACCCAGACCTGAAGGAAAGATTCTGGTGGCCAAGCATGAAGCAGGAAGTCGCTGAGCATGTTGCATTGTGGAACATATGCCAGAGAGTCAAAGCAATGCATCAGAGGCCAGCGGGATTGCTGCAACCATTGAAGATACCTGAGTGGAAATGGGAGGAAATCAGAATGGACTTCATTACCGGTTTGCCTAAAACTCAAGGAGGTTATGACTCCATATGGGTTACAGTGGACCGCTTGACCAAGGTCGCTCATTTTATCCCTGTAAAGACCACCTACTCAGGAGATAAGCTAGCAGAGTTGTACATGACCAGGATCGTCTGTTTGCACGGAGTGCCGAAGAAGATTGTATCAGACAGAGGAACCCAATTTACCTCGAGATTTTGGAATAAGTTGCATGAAGCCATGGGGACCCGTTTGAACTTCAGTACCGCATATCACCCGCAGACGGATGGACATACCGAAAGAGTTAATCAAATTCTGTAGGACATGCTATGAGCTTGTGCATTGGCTTATCCTACCTCTTGGGATAAGAGTTTGCCGTACGCAGAATTCAGCTACAATAATAGCTATCAGGCCAGTCTGCAGATGTCACCTTTTGAGGCATTGTATGGTCGACCCTGTCAGACGCCATTGAACTAGAACATGATAGGTGAACGCCGTGTCTTTGGGCCGGATATTCTTCAAGAAGCCAAAGAACAGATCACCATGATCAGGGAAAGATTGAAGATAGCCCAATCACGACAGAAGAGTTATGCTTATAATCGTCGCCGGGATCTGAGTTTTGAGCCGGAAGATTTTGTTTACCTCAGAGTTACATCTCTCAAGGGAGTCAAGAGATTCCATGCCAAAGGGAAGCTCGCGCTGCGATATGTTGGACCATTCAACGTATTGAGCCGCAGAGGCGAAGTTTCTTACCAATTAGAGTTGCCACAATCATTAGCAGGAGTGCATGACGTGTTTCATGTGTCACAACTGAAGAAGTGTCTCCGAGTACCAGAAGAGCAAACCCAACTAGAGTCAATAGAGCTGCAAGAGGATCTGACTTATAAGGAACACCCCGTCAAGATTTTGGACATGATGGATCGAGAGATGAGAAACAAGTCAACCCGTTTCTGCAGAGTTCAATGGAGCAACCATGTAGAAAGTGAAGCAACTTGGGAGCGCGAGGAGGATTTGAAGAAACAGTTTCCAAACCTATTTCTTAGTTAGCCCTGAATCTCGGGGACGAGATTCTGTTAAGTGGGGAGGTTTGTAACACCCCAAATATTTTGCTTTTCATTAATTCAAATGTTATTTCGCATTTTTGTGAATTTTTGGAAATTTCTGAAATTTATTTGGATTTATTTGGATTTAATTTGAATTTATTCCCTTTTTAAATAATTAAAGAATAAAATGTTTTAAATAAAACTTTGTTGGAAATATTTTATTTGAGCCCCAATTGCCCTAAAATATTTTCTAGAATTTTTCTGAGTATTTTGCTATTTTTCTTGAATTAAATGAATTTCTGGAAATTAATCGAAATATTTAAATCGCTGGAAATCCAAAACCGGATTTTACTGTTCACGCGACCGAGCCCGAGTCGGACTCGAGTCCGAGTCCGACTCGAACCGCGGTCGAGCCAAACCGAGTCGGTCCGAACCCTAACCCTCCCGACCGTTGGATCTAGATCCAACGGTCCAAATCAAGCCACGTCGCCCGAGCCATCGCACCGAGCCCTCGCACGTGACCATTGGATCCCGATCCAGCGGCCCACGTTGCGCCACGTCACCCAATCTGAATGGGATTCGGATTCCGCCGCCGCCGCCGAGTGGGCCTCGGTTACTGCGGTTTTCACGGAAGCCGAGGGCCCTATTTAATGCGCCGCCACCCCTGTCGTGTAGCCCGTTCCCGTGCGCACCCATAACCCTAACTCACCGAGGTCAAGCCACCGTGATTGCGCCGCAATCGCTCGCCGTAGTTGGTCTTGCGTTCCACCGCGGTTCTCCGTTGTTTCCGCAGCTGTCCACCGTCCTCCGCCATCACCGAGCCCAGATCCGGAACCGCAAGGACAAGACGCGTCGGGAGGTACCACGCACATCGCCGGAATCGCGCCCAAACACCGTCGGGCGTGTCGTCGTCTTCATCCCCGGTGACCTCGCTCCACCGCACGCCATCGCCGACTCGCAAAGCATCTCAGCCGTCAGATCTCCATCGCAAGGCCCAGATTCGTCCACGTCGCCGAAGGTAATTTTCCACGTTGCAGTTTTAGATCCGTTTCCAACCGTTAGATCTAGATCCAACGGTTTAGATCAAGCCACGTAGCCGCAACCGCACCGTGCTTGGATAGATCTCAGTCGTTAGATCTAGATCGTACGGCTAGGGTTAAACCGCGTTGTAGCATTAGATCGGATCTCGACTGTCCGATCGAGATCGAACGGTCCACATCAACCGAGTTGTTTCCAAACGCGTGCGGTTAGATCTGATTTGGACCGTTGATTTTCAAATCAACGGCCGAGATCGTGCCGCGTGTCCGGTAGTTGGACCTGCGCGGTCAGCGCGGTCGTCGCTGATGTCAACGTGGGGCCCGCGTGTCAGCGTGTGACGTCAGCGTGGGGCCCGCGTGTCAACGGGACAGCCAATCGCACCATGACGTCACCGCTGACGTCAGGGTGGGGCCTGCGTGTCAGTGCCGTCAGCCGAGCGTGATAACATCACCGCTAACGTCATCCGAGGGGTCCCACATGTCAGTGAAACATGTACTCGTGGACCGGGTCCACAGTGGAGCCAACCCGAACCGTGGACTTAGTCCATGGACCGGCTGACGCAATAAATCGATTTTTCAATAGAAAAATAATTCGATGGAAAATCAAATCCCGTACTGACGTCATGCTGACGTTATAATCGGATTTTTCAATATAAAAATAAATAAATTAATTTGTTTTATTGTTTTATTTGAATTTTCAAACTTCAAACGCTTATAACTTTTGCGTTTTAACTCCGATTTGAACGATTCTAGTTTCTAAATTTTTATAAAATTGAGCTCTATTTAAATATGAATTTTAATTAATTTTTGAATATGAAATTTTCTATGTTATTATTTAATTAATAGAATCTTTAATCTTTAAACAGTTATAACTTTTGCATTTTAATTCCAATTTGGGCGGTTCGAATTTCTAAAAATTTATAAAATCATGCTCTCTCTGTTTATGAACTTTATTTGAAGTTTTGGATGCTTTTTTCCTGCTGTTTATTTATTTATTGCTATTTGCACGCGTTACGAGTAGACGTTGAATTACCCGAGGGCTTCGAAGGTGAAGTGTTGACCCAGGAGCCAGCTCAAGGACCAAGATCAAGTACTTTTTGAAGGCAAGTTGTGCTTTGACCATGTTGAGCCCATTCTTTTGAAATTACGTTGTTTCAAAGTATTGCATGCTAATTTAATTTGAACTTATGTTGATTAATTCTGGGATTAGTTAAATACCTGGTTGCTGTATAACACCTGGATGTATATAATTGTATGCCATGATCCCTTGTCACCCTAGTTGTGGATTATTTAGTTGGACCTTATTAAATTTCCAACATTGTGTATTTAGATCGTTGTAGTACATTGCTTAGACCTGCTACGTGCACATGACATGATTTTGGACAATCAATTGTTAATACTGACTTAATGAGATATTGAACCTGTTTTTGGAAAGTTATCATGTGTTGTGATTGTTGATGGCACATGGTGCATGGTAATCAACTGGGTTTGATAAATAGATTTAGACCGGGGCATGTGGCAAGAATGATCAGGTGGGCCAGTTGTGGCAATGGGGAAGTTGTTTTGGTTCTTCGGGTAGCCTTGCCCTGGTCACCCTAAGGACTTAACCTTGCAAGCCTTTGAATTGAGTCAATCGTGCAACCACATGTCTGTAATGGGACGGACCTAGTTGATTAAGTTGCTAATAACGTACCTGTGGGACCTCGGGGTGTCAACTACACCTTTTGTTTAGTTGTACGGGGGAGCGTACCGGGGCTGCGGCCAGGTACCCATCTAATGGTTGGTTGGCCTAGACTTCGCCTTTGCTAAGGGAAGGGTTAGTGCTCAATAACCGGGGAGGCCCCCTTGTGCTGTTAGAAGTTTCCGAAGGACTTTGTTATGGACACTCGCATTTGTGGTGTTTGGCTGTATCTTGTGGGTAAAGTGCATAACCTCTGCAGAGTGTAAAATCTATTCGAATAGCCGTGTCCGCTGCATTAGACATTGCTCGGGAATTACAGTTAAGGGTTAGACTTTCATAAAAATGACTTAACTTTGGAAGAATGGTGGGTTTGGAATGATAAGTTGGACCTAGGATTGGGAAATGCTCTATTTGCGAGATCATTGTGAAAAATACTCTATTTATTATCGTTTTACCGCTTTGCAATCTATTATTTTATTTACTTGTGCTACTTTACTGCCAATGAACCTGTTAGCCCATTCCTTGTATTAAGCCATGCATGTCGAATATTAGCTTGCATTCCGTGCATGACTTGCTGAGTACCAAGTACTCACCCTTGCCACAATACAACATCAGTTGAAGAAGAGTCGACGCCAGCTTTGGAGGAAGAGTACCAGGAGGAGTCGTCTAACTAGGAAGCGAGCCCAGCCAGTTGCCTGTGGTATACTGGATGGCGCCACGAAGTTTATTTTATTCCGCTGCAGTTATTTCTCTTTTAATAAGTCTTCGCCCTGTGTGGCGTATCTTTGTAACTTGACTATAAGGTCGGGCAACCAGTTTGGATATTTAATTAATGTACTTTACTATTTCGTTGAGTATGATTGTGATATTTGCTGATGTTGAGACTGTGTGCACTAGCGTGATCCTGGTCTAGTGCTGAATACACAGAGTGTCCGGATTTGCAAATTCGGGTCCCGACATGAAATTAGTACTCTCTGCTCTCGTGATCGCACCCTTGGCCATCGCTCTCTCCGCTGCGATTTATACTGAGAGCAACCAGCGAGGGAGCGTTGCATTCACGGAGACAAAATTGAATATTCCCTATTAAATCGGCGTCCATTCAGTCCATTCAGCACCGAAAGCGTCGACCGGCTGGACCCAGCCTGTATTCGCTATGTGGTATAGCGAATTCAGGTGTATTCGCTATACACATAGCGAATACGGCTGAATTTTCTTTGTGGTGTTTCAAATACCTGTAATCACTATTTTATGTGCCATATACACTGTTTTCGCTACTTGATTTCGGTTTTACATGTTTTCACAATATAGTATAGCGAATACAGGTGATTTTTTTCGTAAATACACTCAACTGTTGTGCTGAATCAAAAATACGCGGGCTGTTTGGTACTGTATTCAAAATTTCCCTCTTTTGTAAGGACGGTGATTCCATTTACTTGTCGTTCGGTACGTACATCAAAGCCGCCAGCGAAAGGAGTAACAAGACTGCTAAGAAATATGCTTTTGTTTGGTGACGAGTGAGCAGGTGCGGCTGGCTTTTTTCCTTTTTGCTCAATCTTTTTCCTACCTCAGTCCATAGGCTGATCTATGGGATGCTGGTATGCACCCGCAATTTTAAAATTCTGGAAAATGTCATAAGTTTATCTTTTTAATTAGTTAAATTTATCGATTGAATTGATTTTGATTATAGTGGTTTGAGATTTGTTAGATCCTAGAATTACTTGTGTTGTACTTTTAGTACATTTTGAAAATGTGTTACATTTACGATGTTATGTAACCGTTGTAAAAACTATAGAGTTGTAGGTACGAAGCACACACCGCTGTTAAATTTTTTTTAGTTCCGCCACTACCTCAAAGTTATGACTATTGTTAGAAATAATCTTGTAATCAGTTTGTATAGTCAATATGGATTTTGGTTAGACTCTGATTGTGATGAGGAGTCCGAATAGGACAAGGAAGTATAATCCTATTCCGTTCTTAGGAGTGTTGTTTGTATATAAATTCGGAAGTAATCACAAGTTTTGTAATAAAAAAAGAAAGAAGTAATACAACACCGAGATTTTAGGTAGTCATAACTTTTGCAAAGTTTTTAGGTGTTTTATTCTAATAATTAGTATCAGAGAGAGATTTTAATATTGATGTCATGCTTACTTCGGAGAAAGCCATCACTGCTGCGTCTTGGACAGACTATCAGCCTCACGCAGGGTTCAAATTTTCGCCGAAAATTCGCGAGATCTTGGCGAAAACTCAGTTTTCGGACGTGGACGAAATAATAAATCCCGGGTAAATTCAATTTTTTCAAAAATGCTACAGTAGCCTCTATAATATCGCTGAAATTTTGGCTATAATGGGCGAAATTACAGTATTTTTGTCGAGATATGTACATATTTTGACCGAATAGCAAGATGAAGAACCGGATTTGGCCAGATTTTTTCCTAGAGCATTGTATTTATCTCAGTGAGGAATACATGCAAAAAAAAAACAAGAAAAAAATACATAAAATGTTACTGTGTTTCTTCGACCAACTCCCTGATTAGCTCTATGAACTAAAGGCTTTTATTTTCTAACCAATGATCACTACTCGTAGCTTTGCACATGATGTCCTGGGCTACTGGCAGGGAATAAAGGCATTTGCTTTTGAGTCACAGGCTCACAGGTTGAACATTCAACATTCCAAATCGTGTGCTCGCAGGAATACTTCCTTCTCCACCGCGTCCGGCCAGGCTCCGGCCAAATCCGGCCCTTTTCTTCCAAATCCGGTGACAGTAAGTGCATATCTCGGTTCATTATGGTCAGATCTTGGCTCATTATAGCGAAATCTCGGTAGTTTCTTCAGAAATCTCGGTTAGTTACTTTGGAGCTCATGGTATACTTTGAAGCTCTCTGTTGGTATACTTTGAAGCTCTCTGTTTTACTACATGGTTTACTTTGAAGCTCATTACATGGTTTACATGGTTTACTTTGAAGCTCATTGTTTACATGGTTTACATTGTTTTACTATGAAGCTCTCTGTCCACATTACTTTACTATGATGTTCATTGTTTTACGAAGCAAGAACAACTAGTTCATATGGTAAGCAATTCGTAGATGCCATACAAATTTTCTCCTATGGTAAGCAATTATCAAGAAAGTAGTGTCCAACATTCCCCTTCCATGATTCCTCAAACCCAGCTAGTTCATCTATATAGAGTACTTGTGACTTTTTATTTTGAAAAGCGCATTGAAGGAACCGCAAAAATATCAAACATACCTTCTGAAGGTTATGCAATATCGGTGTAATGTCCACCTTCCCATATGAATTCAGCTTCGTTGTTTTGTAAATTATGTCGTTCTTGTGAATAATAGGCAAGCTTCACGCATATAGCGTTGACCCATATTCTCATTTTGTGCAACTACAGAGTGTGGTGATGGCAGATCATATCGGTACCGTTTGGGAGCATGGAGAGCGCATTGGGTAGGGGTCTAAATGCAACTACTGCACTCATCGCATGAATCGTGGTGGCGCGACCCATCTAAAGGAACACCTTGCTAGCTGCTCCGGCGAGGTGAAGGCTTGCCCTAGTGTGCCTAAATTGGTTAGGCAAGCTATGCTGATGGACCTCTGCGGATGTCGCGAGAAGAAAAAGGAGAAGGAGGTGCTGCGCCTCCGTCTGGAGGAGGCTTGCGATGACTGGGCCACGAACTATCGTACCGAGCAGGAGCAACTCAAGATGTCCATAAAGGCCTCGAAAGAAGAGGCTTACCTCAGGAACCAAGGTTTCACCATATGATCGGGGTCTGGGAGTGGAGCATCGAGGACAAAGATCCAATTGACGATCAGTGGAATGTTTGGTAGGTCCAAATCAATGCGAGAAAGCCATTTCACCTTAAATGCTGACCTAGCTTAGAGTGGTATGTCGCAGCAACCCCGTATTGACACTTCATTCAGACAGGGGGTGAGGCAGAAGCTTGGGAGGGCATGGTCGAAGTGGTTTCATACAAATGCAATCCCAGGAAGGAAGGCTGAGTGTCCATACTTCACAGGTGTAGTTAAGCTGATGTAGGAGCTCGGCCCAACGGTTCGTGCACCACGGGGTCATGAGATTGATGGGAAGTATCTCGATGAGAATGAGAAGGAGATTATTCAGTACCTTCGGAAGTTCAAGCAGTCTGATTGGGCCACATTTGATGTCACGGTCATGTGTGATGCTTGGACTGGTCCGACAATGTAGAGCATCATCAACTTCATGGTGTTCTGCAATGGCGTCATGTCCTTACACAAGTCTGTGAACTCAACAATATGCCATTTGGTGTGTTCATAGTTTCATACTAAATGATTGTACATAGTACACATAATAACTTGCTGCGTCTGCATTACACAGGCAAGATCCAGGATCATAAGTACTTGCTTAAGGAGATTATGACCGTGGTATCGTAGGAAATAGGGATCGATCATGTGGTGTAGGTGGTTACTGACAACGCATCGAATTTCAAGAAAGCATGCCAAATGTTACAAGTGCAGTACCCACAGATTATCTGGCAACCGTGTGTGGCACACACAATGAACCTCATGCTCAAAGAGGTGTCTGAGTTCCCAGAGATCAAATGGGTCATAGGAGCGGTGAAGAGGATTTGCTACTTCTTCTACAACCATAAGAATCTACACACGCAGATGAGGGAGCACATACATAGGGAGTTGGTCAGACCAAATGCCACACGATTTGGCACGACCTTCGTTTTCCTTAATAGCTTTATGGAAAAAAGGAGCAGTTTCAGTAGTGGATGACCGATAACGAGTGGACAAGTAGCAAGTGGGCTGCGATGGAAGAGGGAAAGTTAGCGTATGACCACCTCGTCGATAGGGGTTGGTGCGACCTTTTGGAGTGGTGCGTTAGGGCTGTTCAACCAATGTACAAGTTATTGAGGTTCGCGGATCAAGAAAAGTTACCAACGATTAGTGGACTCATGCTGCAATACGCGATTGCCTCTGGTGAGTACAGGCAGCTTAGGCAAGAGGGTGGTATCCAGTACAAACCATTCATTAAAGTACTTGACAAGAGAATGACGAACATAAATGATGGAACATTCGTGCGTGCAGATACTCATGAAATACATACTTTTCATTGGTTTATTTAAGTTCTTTTCATTTCCGTTGAGATAACTCAAAAATATATTGTCCATTGCAGCATCCGTCTTAGACCCACGGTCTCACTACGATTACAACATATGCAGCACTCCCCAATTCATGGGGCATCTATCCACTGCCCTAGGCATTTTAGCCGACAATGACGCGGTGGAGGCTATTAGGGAAGCAAACATTTATCGGCTGAGGAGGGGGCGGTTCGGTACACAGGTAGCAGAGCGCAGCGCACATGATCCCGGTATGTCGACTGGTAAGTTAATCATTCCAGCTGGTATTATTGTCGGCTGGTAAGTTAATCATTCCAGCCTGTACGATCATACTGATGGAATGTGTTATTCTCTGTAGCACAATGGTGGATGGCATTTGGAAATGAGACGACGACGTTGCAGAAGTACGCCATGAGGCTGGTGTCACAGTGTGCATCGCTAGTGGATGCGAGCGAAATTGGAGAACGTTTGCCTTAGTGCACAAGCAATTAAGGAACCGATTAAGTTACGCAAAGCTGCAGAAACTCGTGTTCGTCCATTACAATCTCTGACTTCGACTACGGGATTACGAATTGACCCGCGATGCAGTACAAAACATTGACCCATTTGATCACCTCATTAAGGATGCGATGCATTCCGGTAGGGACCCGATTGCAGATTGGTTTGACTCATCCATGTCTGGATCGGAGCCTTTGCTTGACGAGGACACTGGGTACGACCCGCCCCTATCGGCCAAATTTGTGGTTGACAGCATCCCAGAGACAGATCTCGAAAAGACCACAGGTAATGCATAAATATATCTTGTTAAACTTGTTAGTCATGTACGCGCGGCATCTCAGAACTCACAACTTGTTATTTTGAACTGACTGTAGGTGGGAAGAGCATCCCAAATTGGACTCAATTCTCCATGGGCGACACACACACAGGGAAGAGGAAGCGTGGCACTGATGATGACTTACTGGCGGGTGCTCTAAGTGGGTTTGAGAAGTTGTCGGCAAGTCCATGTGGTAAGGGAAAAGGACCGTCTAGAAGCGATGATGAACCAGATGTGCACAGCGATGATGAAACAGAGACCCCCCGGAGGTTCCACACTACCAAAAGAGTGTCGATAGTAGCTCAGCGTCAGACTCAGGAGGCGACGATGCTCACAACCACCAACACCGGGACGATCGCAGCAAGGGGGAACTACCCCGAGGAAGGGCTCACAGAGGCAGACCTGTAGTACAGGGAAAGGCACGACCACTTGTGCGGGTGGATAGCAAGCAGGACAGCCTCAGGATGACATAGTCTCGTGGTCTAGCAGCCATTGGGTCTTCCCCACATAGCAACCCGGGTACCCCATGTTAGGGTACGGCTCGATGACCTACGGAGGTGATCAGGGTGTGTACGGTCACCGCCAGAGTCACGATGGGTCGACCATGTCATCGTTGTTTGACTACACTGATCCCTACAGAGAGCAGTATGCATGACAAATGCCTACCAGGTACTTGCATCAGTCAGAGCAACTTGCGGCCTGGATCGCTCATTACGAACACTGGAAGTCCGTATGGCTACCACGGAACGTGACCTGGGAGGATTACAAGCAAGAGCACGAGAGGAAGTACAACGAGATCATTGTTGATAATGCATAGGTAGAGGTTGCACCATACACGTACTACTACTCATAGGTACGTCAATGCATAGTTGTTGACAACATCATTTCACTCTTTCCACACTTCTTCATGCAAAAAAATATTCATACTCCTTATTTAATTTTGCCTCTTGTAGGTCTCCGGTGGGTTGGGGCGTCATCCATGATCCATGCTACAAGCCTTCAACAGGTATTTGTCTCGCGTATGTATTTATGAAACAAATTGTGATGGATGGAACACTTGATGTTTGTGATGGATGGAACGCATGATGTTTGTGAATGTAATTTAAATGTTTATCATTTCTGATCATATTATATAATGCTCGTATTATGTTGTCTGGTCAAATAAAAAACCCAGATGAAATGCTGCCGAAATTTGGTTGTGTATGGTATTTTATGTGCAAAATCTTAGTAAATTTCATTCAAATAGATAGGAATATCACATAAATTCTTTCATGATTATTTTCAAAATCCCCCCCTTTTTTTCTAACCCCAGGATACCATTTTATAGTACTTTTCACTCTATAAAATTTTACAAATTACTCAAGGTTGATCATTATCTACAGATTGCATGAAAATATGTAATGATATGTCAAAATCATACATAAAAAATTTCAAAAAAAATTAACGAATTTTGCATATATTTTTTTCCATTTTAATTTCGCCGAGATCTCGCCTATTTGAACCGAAATTTCGGTTATTGGACCGAAATCCCAGTAATTTCAGTTAATAAAAACGGGAATTTTTTTTAAATAATACTTTTTTTAAATTGAATTGCGTTTTTAATATACGGAATAAAAAAATTGCAAAAATAATATTCCGTCGCCAAACCGTACGGCGAATACCCTATTTTCGCCGAACCGTGCGGCGAACACCCTATTTTCGCCACACGGTTCTGCGAAAATAGGTTAATTGCGCTATTAACCGGCCGCACGGGAATCAAGGGTATTTTCGCCACACGGTACGGCGAACACCCAGTTTTCGCCAAACCGTACGGCGAACACAGAGTTTTCGCCAAACCGTACGGCGAAAATAGGTTGTCGCCGCACGGTGTGGCGAAAATAGCCCGGTAAAAATTGGCCCACGCCAGATCGATCGATCGATCGTTCAGTTCGCCGCCGAAGCCAGAGAAGGAAAAGGAGCGGGCGCCGCCGGCCGGAAGAGAGGGAGAGAGAGAAAGGGAAGGAGAGAGGGAGAGAGAGGAAGGGAAGGAGAGAGGGAGAGAGAGGAAGAGGAGAAGAAGAAGAGGAGGAGGAGGAGAAGAAGAAGAAGAAGAAGAAGAAGAGAAGAAGAAGAGGAGGAGGAGGAGAAGAAGAAGAAGAAGAGGAGGAGAAGAAGAAGAAGAAAAAGAGAAGGAGGTAACCTCGCATCGCAATTTCGTTTAATTTCGTGTTTTTTAATTTAGAGTAGTGCAATTTAGAGTAGCGATATAGTGTAGTGCAATCTAGAGTAGCGATCTAGATCAGTGCAATCTATAGTAGCGATCTACATCAGTGCAATTTAGAGTAGTGATTCTAGTTCTTTAATTTAGAGTAGCAGTTTTAGTTATTTAATTTACAGTGGTGAGATTAGTTTGCATATGTAAACGTTTTTAAATTTACAGTAATGAAATTTACTTATTAGCATTGTTGAAGAAATCATTAATCGGTAACTAATTGGTCGACCTAGGATTAACTGAAGTAATCGGTCAATCATTAGTCGGTAGGTCCGCAAGGGCAATATATCGATGTAATTACAAAAATATTGAAAAAGTGATTAATCCTGTTTTATCGATTGGTCGGCCACGCTTTATCACCGTAAACATAAAAAATAGAATCTTTAGGTCTTCGATCACGAGCCAATCGGCTAATCGGGCCATTTTTTCGAACATTTAGCAAATAGACATATTACACATGCGCTATAATATTATAAGAATATAGTATCGATAGCGGGGTAGTTAATTAGCGTGGTTGAAATTACGGTTCTGATATTCCATTTTAAGTAGGGAAGGAAAAATTAATTATGTCTATGTCTATGTCGTCGCAGTGATGTCGGAACCAGTGAAATTCAGGGTATATTATGGCGATGGTGAAGTAAAAAATGGGCAGAATGGAGTGGATTTAAGCTGCTTTGCGGTCACCATGGCCGAGCACTTGTCCCCCGATACTGTTAGCATTCGTGATATAAAACTTTGGTTGACCCAATTTTTTTCCCTGGATCCAAGTGTTTATTCTGTTAGCATCCAAATCGTATACACGCTTAGCAAGTGTGACCGGTGTGGGAGTTGAAGACGATGAGATCGAACACGCTTGTGGCGGAAATGGTTAAGATGGTGCAAGGGATCTAGCCTCGATTGTGTGATCTTTGGTGCAAGCTTGCCCTAGGGAAGAGGTGAGTACTCTTGGTGTGAGCGAGAGCGACACATCGGCTCTGGTGAACAAGTTCAGCCCGGTGTCGGTTGAGGCGGCGGCCAGGGATGATCACATGGATGCAGCAAGCGCAGAAGGTCGGGCTGATGAAGGGGAGGATATCGATCAACTTGTGGATCAATTGAATTGGGTGGACCGCATGGCGACAGAAGAGGAAGCCGAAATGTTGGACCCAGTCGATACCATCGGCGAAGATGATGACCGGGAGGAAGATGATGAAATGCATGGTAGTACTCGCTCAGTGGAGGTACCCATCCCCGATGAATGGAACAGGCAGAACAAAGCGGGTATGGAAGCTTTGTGGGGCCATGACTCGCATTGTGAGTATAGTACTGGTGCCATTCGGTTGAATCAAATGTTCCCGAACAATTCAGAATTGAAGTTGGCAGTGAGCTTGTGGGCACTATCGCTGCAAAGAGAGTTTCGGGTTGTCCTATCTAGCCCAGATAAGTACACAGTGAAGTGCGTAATCGATGGTTGTGAATTTAAAGTACATGCATACAAGCCAAAGTGTGAGACATATTGGATTGCATCAAGAGTGGACGAGCACACATGCAGACTAGAAAATGTTCTTGTCAAACACCGTAACTTGAATGCGGCTGTAATAGCTAGCGTGATGTTTAATGAAATCATTGAGAAGCGGGATATCGAGTGTTCGTATATTCAGAAAGCAATGTTACGAACATTTAAGTATCAGATAAGCTACTCCATGGCCTGGCGTGCGAAGCAGAAAGCATTAGAGAAGAGGTTTGGCACATACGAGGCATCGTATTGCAACCTACCTCGTGTGCTTGAAATCTTGAAGCAAACCAATCCTGGCACATACACCGCTTTCAAAGAAAGCGAAGCGGTCTGCAAATGGGATCTGTACATTTCGCCGTGCTTTCTTTTCATTGGGGCCTTGCATTGCATCATTCAGCATCGTCGTCCATTGCTTTGTGTTGATGGCACATTTTTGACTGGAAAATACAAGGGGCAGATTCTAACAGCCATTGCAATTGATGCGAACAACCACATACTTCCATTGGCCTTTGCTTTTGTTGAGGGTGAGAATCGGGATAGTGGCTGTGGTTTTTCGCACATCGAAGGTGGGGGTAGTTGGTGATCGGCCCGACATGTGCATCATTCATGATCGTCACAAAGGTATCCTCTCGGCAATCAAGACTCTACAGAGGACCGAGATGAACCATTTTCGTGGCCTGACTGCGAGCAATGTGGTGCATGAGACATTTGGGTGCCAATTTCTTCAAGCAGTTCAAAAGCAAGAAACTGATGAATCTGTTTAAGAGGTCATGCAAGCAGAATCAGGCACGTAAGTTCAACGCGCTATTTGTCGAGTTGGATAAGCACACCAGTGCGCATATCGAAGAGATGAAGAAGCAACCACCTACGCCGAACGAATGTCCACCCAAAAGGCTAACACCCCTTGGGGAGCTCGATCCTCCTAATATGAGGAGACGAACGTCAAGGAACATTAAGTGTTTCTTGCACTGGATAGAGGCTGAGCCTCTAGAGAAGTGGGCATTGCTCCATGACACCGGAGGCGCCAGGTTAGTATGGTACATTAAAATATCAAAACAGCGCTAAACAATTTGGCCTGTTGTTCTAAACTGTTTTGCGTTGAACAGGTTTGGCGTGATGACAACGAACATAGCCGAGGTTTACAATTGGGTCATCCGAGGCCTCCGTCCGCTTCCGCTTGTGGCCATCCTTGAAGGCATGTTGCACGGCATTGTTAGCTACTACCAAAAAAGGCATGCGGAAGCGGTACTTCATGCCTCCACATTGCAAACGCCGTATTGTTCGCGGATGATGACCTACATGGAGGAACGAACCATGAAAGCTCAGCAGCATATGGTGCGTAGCTACGGGGTCACTGAATACCGCTTCGAGGTGACTCTTCGGTGCAAAAGGGGATTGGGAACGGACACAGCGGTTATTACGCACAAGGTTAATCTAGGCCAAGGGGCATCTGGATGGTGTGAATGCAGCTGCAATAAGCCAAGACTTCTCCATATTCCTTGCTCACACGTGATGGCTGCTTGTGGGCAAATTGGGATGAACACGTCGCAATACATGTCCCCTTTCTACTTGAAGGATCATGTTGTCCATATCTGGTCGGGTGAGTTTCGTGGTTTTCGTGCACACGGTGATTTCACTGCGATTAACAGAGATGAGGGCATCTGTTTGCCGGATCCAACCTTGCGGAGGTGTGCGGAAGGGCGATGCAGTCGTCCACAGACTAGGCGCATTCGCAACGACATGGATGAATCTGAAGTGGGTGGCCCTCTTAGGAGGTGTTCTGAGTGCGGCGAGTATGGCCACAAGGCAAACCAGTGCACGTAGGGTGTAGGTTCTGAAAGTGGTGGTGGCTATGTATCGAAATATGTTATTATATGCACGTTGGATGTCTTTTATTGTAATATTGACGCGATTGGGTGTCTTTTATTCATATATGTTGTGTCTCTCACATGTTGTGTACTTTTATTTATGTTCACCCCTTATGTCTTTTATACATATATGTATTGTAATATTGACGTGATTGGTTGTCTTTTATTCATATATGTTGTGTCTTTTATTCAAATATGTTGTGTTTCTCACATGTTGTGTACCTTTATTTATGTTCAACCCTCATGTCTTTTATTATTATACGTTGTGTACTTTTATTCACATATGTCGTGCTTGCCGTACGTTGTGTAGTATGATTTATGTTGAAACATTTCTATGTGCAGGGATGGAGCAGGTCGACTCACTCCTGGACCCTGTCTTGGATGCGCGGCACCGTGCGCACGTCCACACGACAGAGGGGAATGACAAGTTGGCCTTACTGCGGATTCGTGTGCCTAATAAGGCATGGTGTGTTGACCCTCGCTTCCACACCAGGTTAGTTGCAGTACTTGTACATGTTCCATTGTTCGTACAATTAGTGTTCATTACATTCAATTGATTAAACTCTGTTGTTCCTCGTTAGGCTGGCACATGCCGGGCTGCTTCCGCTTGTCCGCATGGTGGAGGGTTCAGCTGTCGACCCCGCTGAGCACGACCCCCAGGCTCAGGGTGACGACCCGCAACGGTCGCGGCGTTTCCCGTTCGACCACTCGCTGTTAGCATGTTTGGTCGACCGCTGGAGGCCGGAGACGCACACTTTTCACCTACCTTTCGGGGAGATGACGGTGACGATGCAGGACGTCGCCATGCTCACTGGATTGCCGATCGCTGGGGCAGCGATCAGCCCCTCGGTGGCTCCTGCTGGGTGGGACGCGGACTTACTGCTACGCTTCGCCAGGGTCGCAGAGGTCGACCCACAGATACCAGTAGGCGAGAAGCACGGGCCATCGAGGAGGTGGTTGGCACAGTTCGAGGTTAGTGATTGTACATATTACTATGTTACTCCAGCTTTGCATAGCATTAACGTGATATCACACTCTTTCAATTGTTGCAGGTGCAGCGGATGGCGGCCCAGCCCACGGACTACCAGGTTGCTAGGCACCTCGAGGCCTATCTGCTTTGGTTGTTCGGCTGGGTGATGTTCACGTCGAGTCACGGCGACACCGTGGACGCGCGTTGGATAGCCTACGCCGCGGGCTGTGCGGACTCAGAGCCTGACGATGTACTGGCGGTATCCTGGGGTTCGGCGGTTCTTGCTTCCACGTACCGCGCCCTTTGCGACGCGTGCGTGAAGAAAGGCAGGAACTCCAATCTGACCGGGATGCCGCTTCTTCTTCAGCTTTGGTCATTCGAGCGCTTCTCCGTGGGTCGACCCCTTGTCGACCCTCGGCACTACACCCCCGACATGTACGGCGGTGATGCGCTGGACCGACCGACGATGGGCTCGCTCTGGACCAGGCGGCGGGTACATGTTCTTACTCATTAATGGAATTGTAATTTCAATGCCATCTGCTTACAGTTATTTCTACTCTATTGCAGCCACAGTGGGCAGGTCTGTAGGTGCGTGCGGCGTACCTCTCATTCACGGAGGCCTTCGACCACCTGAGGGATGGGAATGTCGTCTGGGATCCCTACAGCGACGAGCGTGTAGGAGAGAGAGCTACGGGGGGGCTGTCCATGCTCTGCGACAGGGACCAGCCTTACTGGATGACGAGGAGGAAGCTCGTCTTCGACGTCTTCGTAGAGGACTATGCGCCGCACCGAGTCCTCGTGCGATTCGGACTCGCCAGGTGGTCCCTGTTCCTTTGGGGAACGCGTGCGGCCAAAGTGCACTCGTGAGTTACTCGCCACTACAGGAATGCTAAGTGCTTACGACATATTTGTAGTAATGAGGTCTTTTGTGCAGGTACTCCACCCAGGGACCCAAGAAGGCCATGGTGACCTTGCTGCAGAGGATGGCGCCGTGGCTTGCGCTGTGGGAGGGGGCGCTGGAGGACGTTGTCGAGGAGTTCGCGCCCTACGACCCCTCCTCCTACCAGGAGTACTTGTCCTGGTACGTGCACCGGACCCGTACTCGTCTCCTACGCGAGGAGCAGCCGGCTCAGGTGTTTGCTCCTAGCATCGCAGACTTGTACTCGAGCCACGCAAAACTGGCACTGCACCAGATGGTAAGTCTCGTTGTATTTTTACTCTTTAATGCAATTGTAATTTAAATGCTATGTCGTTATGTTTAATGTTTGTTTGTACGTGATAGGTGGACGAGGCGAGGGGCTTGCAGCAGCATGCCGCTGACTTTCTGTCTAGGCTGCAGCAGGGGACCACTTTCACACCGCAGCAGCTATCAGAGGCCATGGGGCATGTGGAGCTGCACTCCCGACGGATCGTGGAGATTGGTGCTGTTTGGCAGGCCCCAGCCCCGACTGTTTCGGCTGGCACCTCGTCTAGGCCGCCACCCGGGCTCAGCTCCTGGACACCACCTTCTCGACCACCGCTACAGCCAGGGTCCAGCTTCCACACCCAGGTGCCTCCAGCTCCAGGCACGGCTGGAGGATCCAGTTGGCAGACGCCACCACGCGGGCCTACCATGGTCCCCACACCCGGTAAGCCGATAAACATTCAGTTGATCCCGTTTCGAATCTAATCTTCTCACTATAATTAAATGTTAATATCTGTACTGTAGGCCTCCTAGGACATGCCTCTACTTCGGACACCCAGTCAGGGCACGGCGTCCCTGACTACTGTACCAATCAGTTCTTCGCAGGGGCTCCGTTCACGCAGCCTCCTCCAGCCACGCAGCACACGCCGCCTCCTCCAGCCACGCAGATCACGCAACCTCCTCCAGACCCGTTGCCTCCCCGCCTGCGTGTCCCGCCGGTTCGGTACAGCCCTTCGGACTACGGCCAGGCGGGACCGTCGCGGGTGCTTCGCCCACGACCTCTCGACGATGCACCCCCTTCGGCGCGTCGGCGAAGGAGAGCTAGGGTCGAGGGCGAGTCGAGATCCACCACCGGGGTGATCGATCTTAGGATGTGCGTTATTTTTGGGTACTTTGTCCTATTATGCTTTACCATCTATTTTGTGTACTTTCTCATATACGTGGTCTATTATATATTTCTGTCATCTTTAGTCATATCAACCGCGTGTCATTATTGCTTTTTCAGCTTTTGTCATATCAACTTTTCCAGCCTTTGTCATTTCAGCTGCATAATGCTGCCAAAAGCCGGCTATGGCAGAGATTCCCTGTTTAAAGCTGTGGGCATAGCCACGCTCATGTCATCATGACCTGCAGAAGCATCCGATGCTCGCGGATTTGAAATACTCTGAAGTCCGCGAGACTCTCCTTTGGTTGCCCCTTCGCCAGCTCTTTATAAACCCACCGAGGGAGGGATATGTGCATCACACAGCCAGAACTTCCATAAACTTTAGTCTGTTTTCCCCCCACACACAGTAGGCCACGATGTCGTTCTACCGTCGCCTCTTCAGCAAGCGAAGGCTAACCCCCCAATACCCGGATGAGAGTAGCGTTGACACCCCAGTTCTGCCGGAGTTGCCACGCCAGAAATGTGACTGCAACATGGTAGCGAAGGTTACGCAGTCTACGCACGGAGATACGGCCTCCCGCGCTCACTACTGTTGTGCCCGCGGCTTCGGGGTAAACCAAATGATGTCCATACCCTAATTACGGTAACAGTACCATTTCATGCATCGTTATTTGTTTTTTTAGGACGAGGACCGTTGTTGCTTTTTCCAATGGATCGACGGGCCGGAACGACGTGACTATGAATTTCTCTACAACTGCCACGACGCCTACCCCACTTCGCCAGAGAACTTCACACGGTGGGAGAGGCCGCCGGGATATGTCCCCTACCTAGATCGACCGGAGTTAAGGGCCGGTGGCAAGGGATGAACCAATCGGTGAGTTTCACGTGCCTCATGTTTCAGCTACAATGTACCCATTCTAAATCAGTTCATCGCATACTGGACTTCAAAAAGAAGTTTGCAAAATGGCTCAAGTCAAGGCAAGAAAATCCTCCTAAGGGGCCAACGCAAAGCCAGGAACTGTGCGACCACGGCCTCCAGGCAGTGGTTGATACCGGCGACGAGGATCTAGCGGATAGAAGATTCTACCGGTGCCCTTTGTCCGAGGATGCATGGTCGGGTACTTCAACCAGGTGGACCGGAGGCGTACCACCCACATCTCAAACTTCCCGTGTTGATAATCGGGAGAGCAACCTCGCCATGGTCCTACTACCTCCCGTAAAAGCCGGACCTCGAGTACGCATACGGTATTCTCCAACCACCCACAGGCATACTGCATTGATCGCAGGCACGTTTCGGTTGTACAACAAGAAGCCCAACACACACCTCCTGGACCATATCGTGGAGTGCGAGCCGAAGCAGGAGGCGTCTCGGCAAGTCTCGGAAGGGCAAGAGGGTTCGTCCTCTCGAATGGTACGGGATAAGGGGAAGCAAATGCCGAGGTCCGTAGTATGCAACAAATCCTTGACGCATTACAAAGGCCATCCGCAACCCCGGTGGTATTAACATAGGGGCGCGGAAATCGAGATGGCATGCCCATATGGGAGGGCAGGACTCCTGAATGCACACAAACAAGTTACTTCTTACACCCCGAGACGTATGGCATAGGCTACCCATTCGGTGGCGGTGGGAGCATCACAAGACGGCCATAGAGCTCTTTCATAAAAGAGATTGAGCGGTGTCCAAGAACAAATCGCACAAGATTGACAGTGATGTAATATGTAGAAAATGTATGGCATCATTCCCACTCTCTTAACATAGGTGGAGCGATCACTTGTTCCACCATTACAATCGATGTTTTTGGCACTTCTCCTAGCAATGTAAATCCTTTGTTGTAATATCCGTTGTATCTGCCGTACTAAGGTTGAGTTTGCGTACTAAGATTGCTGGCTGCATCTACATGCTTTTGTTATTGTCCTTTCTCATATATCAAAGAGCCAATCTGCGATATTCGTGCCAAAAAATACATTCGAACGTGACATTTTACAGGCTGCCGAAAAGGCTTAAAAGTTATGGTTGACAATAGTATTTAGGGTTTTTGCGGCGGTATATGTCAGCGGAAACAAAGGCGTAGATGAAATTTTTTTCCATAATATGGTACTCCATATATCAAAGAGCCAATCTGCGGTATTCGTGCCGAAAAATACATTCGAACGTGACATTTTACAGGCTGCCGAAAAGGCTTAAAAGTTATGGTTAACAATAGTATTTAGGGTTTTTGCGGCGGTATATGTCAGCGGAAACAAAGGCGTAGATGAAATATTTTTCCATAATATGGTACTTCATATATCAAAGAGCCAATCTGTGGTATTCGTGCAGAAAAATACATTCGAACGTGATATTTTACAGGCTGCCGAAAAGGCTTAAAAGTTATGGTTGACAATAGTATTTAGGGTTTTTGCGGCGGTATATTTCAGCGGAAACAAAGGCGTAGATGAAATATTTTTCCATATTATGGTACTCCATATATCAAAGAGCCAATCTGCGGTATTCGTGCAGAAAAATACATTCGAACGTGACATTTTACAGGCTGCCGAAAAGGCTTAAAAGTTATGGTTGACAATAGTATTTAGGGTTGTTGCGGCGGTATATGTCACCGGAAACAAAGGCGTAGATGAAATATTTTTCCATAATATGGTACTCCATATATCAAAGAGCCAATCTGCGGTATTCGTGCACAAAAATACATTCGAACGTGACATTTTACAGGCTGCCGAAAAGGCTTAAAAGTTATGGTTGACAATAGTATTTAGGGTTTTTGCGGCGGTATATTTCAGCGGAAACAAAGGTGTAGATGAAATATTTTTCCATAATATGGTACTCCATATATCAAAGAGCCAATCTGCGGTATTCGTCCAGAAAAATACATTCGAACGTGACATTTTACAGGCTGCCGAAAAGGCTTAAAAGTTATGGTTGACAATAGTATTTAGGGTTTTGAGGCGGTATATTTCAGCGGAAACAAAGGCGTAGATGAAATATTTTTCCATAATATGGTACTCCATATATCAAAGAGCCAATCTGCGGTATTCGTGTAGAAAAATACATTCGAACGTGACATTTTACAGGCTGCCGAAAAGGCTTAAAAGTTATGGTTGACAATAGTATTTAGGGTTTTTGCGGCGTTATATGTCACCGGAAACAAAGGCGTAGATGAAATATTTTTCCATAATATGGTACTCCATATATCAAAGAGCCAATCTGCGGTATTCGTGCAGAAAAATACATTCGAACGTGACATTTTACAGTGTCAGAAAAAGGCTTAAAAGTTATGGTTGACAATAGTATTTAGGGTTTTTGCGCCAGTATATGTCGTGAAACAAAGGCGTAGATGAAATATTTTTCCATAATATGGTACTTCATATATCAAAGAGCCAATCTCATGTATTCGTGTCAAATAATTTACATCGTCATCAAAGTGCTTCAGTATTTAAATAGGGTATTGATACCTACATATTTTTGCATAAATGGAACATCCAACACTATATGAATATGGTATAATTATTTTATAATTTTTGGAGCCATGTTTTGTATATTTTCGCCATCTGGTATGGCGACTACATATTTTCGCCACATGGCTTGGCGAATACTATATTTTCGCCAGTTGGTACGGCGACTACCTATTTTCGCCGTATCGTGTGGCGAATACCCTATTTTCGCCACACGATACGGCGAAAATACCCTAACCCAGGGTTGACAGACATTAATAGCGCAATTAACCTATTTTCGCTGAACCGTGTGGCGAAAATAGGGTGTTCGCCGCACGGTTCGACGAAAATAGGGTATTCGCCGTACGGTTTGGCGACATCATATTATTTTTGCAAATTTTTTATTCCGTATATTAAAAACGCAATTCAGTTTAAAAAAGTATTATTTAAAAAAAATTCATAAAAACGGATTCAAATTTTGCCTTTTAAATTTCGTCCGAATTTTATCCGAAATATCAGATTTCGGTCATTATTTGACCTAAAACGAAATTTTGAACCTCGGCTTCACTGGCGTGAGAAGCGGCATGACAGCGTGTAGGCCGATGAACCTGGGAGACGGCCAACCTCGGGACGCTTGCCACTAACCAGTTCGTGGCAGCAGAGGTCCCTCCTGGCAGCGACTTGCGCAAGTTTCGTTGTTTGCTCCGTCTGAATCCGCTGCAAAAATCGTGTGAATGAAAAAAAAGGGAACGCTTTCCAGGGCGAGCAGCGCTCGAGGCGTCCCGTGGTTAGTGCCACACGCACCAGGGAGTGCAGGTGACCAACCTGCGGCAAATCGCCGGGTAGGTCAGCCTCACGGCACAAGAAGAACAGAAGAGGGACGAGACATGCGGTACTAGGAAAAGTTATTCCTGTGGCTACTGTGAAAAAAGTTTCGTACGGCATCACGAAAAAGTTTCAGCAACAGCGCGTGGCACTGTAGCAATACAAAGAGAACTGCAGTCCATGGGTGATGCAAGAGTGAGAAGATGTCCAAGATAATACCACACGGAATGGTGGCGCGAGCCACTACAAGGTGAAGTCAGTGTGAGACTGATGACAAAAGTAATGAGGCTGCTAACTATGAGGCAACAATGGTGTGAAGTCTCTAGGGAACGTGCACAAACGGTGGTGTGAAACTATTAGAAGATGATTCTATGTGAAGTCAACGGCGATGATGTGAGGACGTTGTCATAAAAAAGACTGGCATGAAGAACAATAAGTAAGAGATAATCTTGCAATATCAGTTTGTATAGTCAATAAGAGTTTTGGTTAGAGTCTGATTATAACGATGAGTCCGAATAAGACAAAGAAGTAGAATTTTATTCTCTTTCTTAGAGGTGTAATATGGATATAAATTAAGAGGTAATCATGAGTTTTATATGTAAGAAAGAAATAAGTAATACAAAAGAAAATTGACATAAAATTTTTAGATGTTCTGTTCCAACAATAATCTTCTAAAAATGAAATAGCAGCAGCAACAGCAGAACAAGCCAATTAGCTGTGGTCGTCCCCATCGCCAACCTCTCGGCCGTCGTCACGGTGCACGCCGGCAAGGCATTAGCCACGGAGATGCTCCCGGCGGCAGTGACAATGGATGCCGTTTTTGGTGCCGCGATGGCGTCTTTGGCGTAGTTCTTGCGCCACTTGTGGGGCTGGTTTGTCGCCGCGAGAGCTATAGCCGTTTAGAATTTCCCAGTCACCGAAAGGTGGCCACCATGAGAGCTGCGGGGTCCCCGGCTGAAGGTTCTGAGCCATGGCTGGAAATGACGACGAAGATCTTGAATGAACTCTACGGATGCCTGGACGCCGCGGGTGCCATGGCCGTCAAGAAACTCTCGACGCCGCCGTCACCGCGGTGTGATCCACAGTTGATGCCTCGCAGACATGGTTGGAAATGGCGTGGAAGCTCTTGCGTGACCTCTATGGGCAGCTGGTCACCGCAAGTGCCGTGTCCGTTGAGAATCTTCCGAACGTCGCCGCCGCCGTGGCCAGTGGACGACGAGCAGAGTCCATGGCCGAGGCCTCCGGCCCGAGCCTTCTCATGGCATATCGGTTTACGTGCTACTATTGCTAGCTTTCCTCACTGTTGCCTTCCTCTGCGGCGTCGTTCCTCACCCACCGAACCATGTGTAATATCGCGGCATGTTATCCCAGTCCTGAAATTTCTAGACAGGGTAATTGGTGGTCCTATTAGTGAAATTGTTACATTAAAGGTTGTGTGTGGGAGGGTCCCAATAATTCATTTTCTCCTCCTCACCTAACCTTTTCCCACCTACTCCCCCTTATATTTTCCTAGCTCCACCTTTCTTTCTCCCCAAAGCAAAGAAAAAAAAAGAAGATGGGGGGGGGACCAGCGCTCTGCTCAGCCCTCCCCAAACCCGATCGGTTGCTCCCCTCCCTGTGCTTGGCCAGGACAGCGCCGGCCTCCCCTGCGCCCAGCCGGCCCCTCCTGTGCCGTTCGGCAGCGCCAGCCTCCTGCGCCCGGCCGGCCTCCCTCTGCGCCGGCTCACCTCCCCTGCTCCCAGCCGAGTGGCTGTGCCCCAGCCCCAAGCCCGGCGACGCCCCTCTGCTCTCTCCATGGCCGACGACGTCGCTTGCTGCCCTCCTCCCCGACCAGCACTTCCACCTCCTCCCTCTCCCCTCTAGTGCTAAGTGGAGGTGAGATTTTAGCTTTGGTTGGGTTGTTGTGGTCTAGGAGGAGTTCTTATCCTTGGTGGGATCTAGGGTTTGGATGTTGTTTGTGTGGAAAGGGTGAGGGCTGGATGTTTGATGAAATGCCGGAGTGGGTGTGTAGTCTAGATGTTTGAGGAAATGCCGGAACGGGATGTGGTCAAGATGTTTGGGGAATTGATCGTGCGATAGGGTATTTTAACCGCGGTTAGAGCTCAAGTTGATTGCTTTGGATGCTAGGGTTTCCAGGGTTGAGATTGTGGATGGAGGCTAGTCCTAGGATGGATGGGACTTATGTTGCTCACTATGTGTTCGATGAAAATAACTGTGAGAAGTAAGCATGTATGGTGGTCCTTGTTTGGGCCGAATTGAGACGGCGGTTTGTTTGATCCTAATCCGTTAGCGGGAATGTGAATGATGCTTCAGCTGAGGTAGAAAATCAATGTTGTAGCTACTATTTGGGAGTGCTAGGATCGCCTCCCGGGGTCTCGGTGGTAGAGTAAGTGTTGGTTCCTCTCCCGCGGTCGTTTAGAGCTAAAAAATGTTAAAATCCGTGCAATCGGTCTAAAGTTACGTCATTTGGAAGTCGCTATTCAAATTTTGGGAATCTGTAGTGTGTTCAGAGTTTAGTTGAGTTTAGATTTCGTGTTGGGGCTATTTTGAGAGTTGGGAGTAGAGTTGTTGTCGTTGTTGCATTGTAGTGAGTATGCATGCCTTTCTTTTTCAGGGGGAGTAGCATCGGGAGAGGCGTCAACCTCCTGCCATCCCACTCCACGCGGTTGAAGGCAAGTGTAGTGCAAATGAGGATGTTGGTTATGAATTTCATATCGATAGGATGAAATATGCATTATTGTCTCTCTTTCTTGATTATGTTTAGATTAAGATTGAATGGTTGTTATTCATATATGTGGGTATGGCTATGTGGAATGCTAGGAATGATGGTAATTGCATTTCAACTGTGTCAATTGCATTATGCATTCATAATAGACGAGGTGTCCCATGTTGATGTGGGCCTCGGTGCTCACCCGTAGTGAGTGCAAAAGTCCTACCTCGTAGTCCCCTTCACCGAGGTGAATGGGAGCGAGATAGTAAGAGTAGGCCCCTTTCATGGGTTGGAAGGGAATGAGGGTGCACACCGATGGGTGTGCACTTGGCGATACCGGTATGAGCTAAAAGGAAAAGGTTGCATTCATGAGCATTATTATGGCATCATATGGAGAAAAGGATTGAAACTTGTGGTTTTATAAGTTTTTGACTTGGTTGGTTTAAATCTTGTTATATATATTCATGATCATTCACATGCCTTGTTTCCTCATTGCTTTACACTTTGCTGAGTGTTAAACTTACGCTTGTGCTTGATTGTTTTATTTAGGTACCTCCAAGATGGCATTTGGGAAGGCGGACTAGCATTGCACTCACGCCAGCTTCACTTAGTTAGAGTAGCGCATCAATCTTACTTTTGGACTTGGTGCTAGTTGTAGAGAACTAAATTTTTGGGTCAATAGGTTGTAAGTATTAGTTGCCATGTCGTTTTACTTTCCTTCGGTTGTCGGTTGTGTGGTGCTTGCGCTTGTGGTTGGTTGTGATGGATGATCGACGCTATGCCCCTTTTGGTTATGCTTATTATTCTGTTATATCTGTTGTTGTCTTCTGTCTGCTGAGTGGATGTCCTAGTTTTAGGGGAGGTGCTGCCAAAATTTTCAATGAGTCCGGCAACCTCCTACTTGCTCGCTTTCTTTGCTAATTGAGGTCCTAGAGTTTTATAATTGTCGGTGTTGGAGAGTGTAACATTCGGGGCACTGGGTGCCGGGGTGTTACACCATGAAGAGCCACGGGCTCGGTGGCATACGCACTCCCCCGTGCCATCTTCGCGGCCAACCCGAGGCACTACTACGCCGCCATCGGACAGCACGCAAGGCGCGCCGGGGTGCATCCTGGGCCGAGTGGAAGCTGCTCGTGGCTACGGACGGCAACTGGGCTGAGATGACCCTACTACACAATATTTAATAGGTAACTGTTTATCTATGTCAATTTTTTTAGAACTGACACAGATAAAACTTTTGTATCTGTAACACCCCAGCACCTAGTATGCCGCGAATGTCACCCAAACAAGTCTAAGCAAAACCAAAAACACATAATTAACCATAAATTACAGCAACTACGCTACATGTTTTTAACAAAAAATTCGGCAGGATAATCTTTGTTTTCCCTTGGTTTCAAGCCACAACAATATTACCATAGTTTTCAAGCAACGACAACAAGTTCATATCACAATAGCATAGGTAATGATAGCATCAACTAGATAATCCATGGGTTCAGCATTAATTCATTGCAAAGACATAAACAACTACGTGACAACAATTAACTATGGGGGTTCATCACGAACCAATTACCATCACAACTTAATAGAAGTAAACAACTCCAAAAGGATTTATAAGTTTTATCAACTAGTGAGCTCAAGTTAGTGGTGTGGTGTTCTAATCCCTTTTCCCAAAAGCTAAGCATGCGGTATCTGAAAAAAACATAAACAACAAGCGTGAGTTCATCACTCAGCAAAGTGTATTGCAATGGAATAGAAAAACAACATTACTCAATAGTATCAATATCACATACCATAACACATCATCATAAGCATCTCATACTTCATCTTCATAAACATCTCATAATCATCCTTATTCATGCAATGCAATGCAATGCACATGTCTCCTTGAAGCACATACCGGTATTGCCGAGGGCACACCCGTCGGTGTGCACCCTCTTTCCCCTTCCATCCCGTAGATGGAGGGTGCCTACTCTTACTGACTCGCTCCCATACACAACCGTGGATGGGACTACGAGGTAGGTCTTTTGTGTTCACTACGTGTGAACACAGAGGCCCGCATCAGAATGGGACGCCTCTTCCATTATTAATGCACATATGCCACATCATGTAATAACTTGCATAACAGAAATTCAATATAACAACGACATATCTTTGAACTAAACATGAACATCATAACACATGCGAGGAACAACATGGCAACATAGAGCATCATTTGGTATCATGGCAAAACTACACAACTAGTTGGACACCCAAAACCCCAATTCCATCCCAATACCCTCGCATAAACATAATTAAACACATGATCACCATCAATGCTCACATCCATAGCTTCACATTCACATATAGCTAATCAACTCATGAATAAAAGAGGTAGTACCCCGACATAAAGATTGCTACCAAGCGGAAGAACGAAACAATGCACATTCATTCAATCTCACACATCATGCATCACAATACACTTGCCTTCAACCATGAGCGACGGAGTGGCGAGAGGTTGAGGGCACTCCCGGGGTCACACCACCTCCCTCGAAGAACCGTTCGAACGATAAAAACTTCTCCTCCCGGTCCCCCGATCTCCTTCCACGCGCTAAAACCGCCGGATCCTCTCGTCGCAGAGCTTCCCAACGGTGAGGACAACGGAATGGAGAGGTGTGGTAGCAAGGGATGTGGGTGGATCCCCCTTATGGCCGGCTAGGAGAGGTGGGGAGGTGGAGGAGCAAGGCGGCGGCTAGGGGGAGGCAAGGGGGAGGCGCAAGGGAGTAAGGGGGCGGCTAGGGTTGGATTTTGGGTGGGGGGCGCATGGGGCAGGGACAACAGGGTTTGCTGCCCAAAACCCCCTCCACATGGGCCAATTTGCCCCCCACCTTCAGCCCACAATGGTCCCCTAAAGCCCAAACTCTCCCGGAAGGCCCAATTCCCAACCGAAAAGGCCCAAACTCCGGAAAACGGCCCAAAAACACGATACCAAAGTCATACCGTAATGCCAAAATCGAAAAAAATCTCAATCCGTCATTCTGTAGTGTCACATTCTTCCCCCTTAACAGGATTCGACCCCGAATCCGAGACACGCCACTACGCAAAACAAACAACACAAAGAGAACTAAACTTCACAGTTCATACCTGATGAGAATAACTCTAGGTATTACTCGCACACGCGAGAGTTCAATCTCCCAGGTCACTTCTTTCTCTAACAAAAACCACCGGAACTACACTAATCGAGACTCGATGACAAGACGATTAGGTTCGAAGACCAACAGCTCTAACGATAACTCACATTCAAAACTTGCCAGAAACTTTACTCAACATTGAAACACAAAGCACTCACACAAGGCCTCAGCACGACCCAAGCAATAGGATAAATTCCCAAACAGACTACGAAAGAAAACGGTCTCATACTCCTCATTCCATACATTCCTTGGCGCTAAAGTGCCCGATCCCTTTATCCAACGTTACTCTCCAGAAGAACATGGTACCAACCTCGAACTCGAACTCTAGATCCCTCTTTAGCTCCCACGTGCAAAAGTGTTCTCACACCTCAACCTCTCTACTGTGGTTCATCGTATTCCAGACGACGCAAACCAAGTGAGACACAACACTCCAAGACTACCAACTGCTCGAACAATCGGGGCTAAAACCTTGCAAAAGATTGATCTTTTACAAAAGACCAATACTCACCACTACCACCGAAAGGAAAAGACTACTTTACATCCAGGGTCCTTAAACCCGCAAGAAACAATAACAACTGAACAAAATCACTACGGTTGACACAAACTCGCTCAAACCAAGCGACAGAAAGATCCAAAAAGGTAATGCAATTACCAGCATGTGACACTACGGAATGTCGTAACCTTATAAAGTGTGAAATTAAGGTTAAAACCATATGGTATGAGGTTTATTTGCGTTTTCGGGCCGATTCCGAGAGTTTGGGCCTTTTCGGGGGACTTTGGGCCTAAGGGAAGGGCTTGTGGGCGTTGGTGGGATGGAGTTTGAGTCCTATTAGGGGTACGAGACCTGGTTGGGGGCCTCTCCCAACCCTTATTGCGCCCCAACCTGCAGGATGCGCCCCCATGTAACACCCCAAAATTTTACTTTTCCTAAATTCATGTGTGATTTGGCACTTTGGTGAATTTTTGGAATTTTCTGGAATTTATTTGGATTTAATTGGAATTTATTTGAATTTATTCCATTTTGAAATAATTAAAGAATTTAATTTTGCAAATAAATTTTTGTTGGAAATATTTTATTTGAGTCCAAAATGATCCAAAGTATTTTCCAGAATTTTTCTGGAATTTTTCTGAGTCATTTGCTATTTTTAATGAATTAAATGAATTACTAGGAATTATTTTAAATATTAAATCGCTGGAAAATCAAACTCGGGTCAAGTACTGTTCATCCGACCGAGCCCGAGTCAGACTCGTGTTCGAGTCCGACCCGAGCCACGTGACTCGACCGAACCCACTCCTAACCCTAATCAATCCCAACCGTTGGATCAAGATCCAACGGCTGAGATCCGCCGAAACCAGGCGAGCCAGTCCGACGGACCGGCCGCGCCGTCGGCGATCGGGGCCGTTGATCGCGCCACGTGGGCGGCTGCGATTGCGTCGTCTCCGCCGAGTCCGAGCCGGACTCGCCGGTGAGAGCGCCGTGGCCGGACTAGGGTTCCGCCACGAGCACGCCTCCGGCTATTTAATGCCCGGATCGCACCGAGGATCGCCATCCCACGCCCGGTCCGAAACCCTAGCTCACGCCGCTAGGATCCCCACCGTCTCGCCGCTATTGCTCGCCGGAGTTGGTAAAGCACTCCGCCGCGGTTTCGCGCCGCTTCGCCACCGTCGCCATCCTCCGCCGACGTTGACCCCAGATCCAGATCCCTTGCGTCAAAGGCGCACTGCGTGCCTACCATCCACTTCGCCGAGGGGCTCGCAGTCGCCGTCGGGCGTGTCATCGCTATCGGCTCGGCCGCAAGCCGCCGCCGCGCCATTGCCGTCGCTCGAAGCTATCTCGGCCGTCCGATCAAGATCGCACGATCCAGATCTTGCCACGTCATCGCCACGGTGAGGTTTCGTTATTTATCTCTAGATCCAATCTCAACCATTCGATCTAAATCCAACGGTCCGGATTAACTGCGTTCACCCCAAACGCGTAACACCAGATTCAATGGGCCGTTGATTTTCAAATCAACGGCCTAGATCTAGCCACGTGGCGTAAGGCCAACCGCGCCGCCGGTCAGCGCCGGCGCCAGAGAACGCGTGTCTCGACACGGCTGGGCCCGCATGTCGGCCCGACCAAAGCGCACCATGACGCCACGATGACGTCATGGCGCCCGCATGTCGCTGGTCGTCCCACCAGGCGCCGACGCCAAGAATGACGCCACAAAGGGACCCCACCTGCCGACTGTGGTGAGCTCACGCCGACGCCGATGACGCTACCCGAGTGGACCCACATGTCGCCTCACGTGGAGCCGTGGACCGAGTCCACCGTAGACCCGAGCCAAGCGTGGACCAAGTCCATGGACCGGTGACGTCGACCAGCCAATCAGAGCCGACACGTGTCCATGCCGACGCAATAATTAATTTCCAAAAAGAAAATGATTTAATAAATCGGTTTAATAATTGATTTGAATTTCAAAACTTCAAACGCTTATAACTTTTGCGTTTCAACTCCGATTTGAGCGATTCAAATTTCTAAATTTGTATAAAATTGAGATCTACCTAAATATGAATTTTATTTAATTTTTGGACTAAAGTTTTTCTCTGTAATATTATTTAATTGATTATTTAAACTTTAAATAATCATAACTTTTATGCTTTAACTCCAAATTTGATTTATTCCAGTTTCTAAAAATCCAGAAAATTATGTTCTCTCTGTTTATGGATTTTATTTGGAGTTTTGGGATCTTTGCCTAGTGTTTATTTGTGTATTTGCTATTTGCACGCTTTACGAGTAGACGTTGAAGTGCCTAGGATTCGAAGGAGAAGTGTTGACTCAGATCCAACTCAAGACCAAGAGCAAGTACTTTTGAAGGCAAGTTGTGCTTTGACCATGTTGATCCTATTTCAAATCTATTTTGATTTAAACTATTGCATGCTAGTTCAATTAGCAACATACTTTGCTTAAACATGGGGATTAGATAAATACCAATTTGTCGTATGACACCTTGATTATCTAAGTATGTGCCATGATCCCTTGTCACCCTAGTTGTGGTTTACTAGTTGGACATTATTAAATTGCCAACAGGGTTTAGACCGTTGTAGTATCGCTTAGACACCTTTCGTGCTCATGACATGATTTTGGACAATCAAATGCTAATATGGACTTAATGATATATTGAACCTGTTTTGGAAAAGTATCATGTGATGTTGACGGCACGTGGTGCATGGTAATCAAGCGGGGTTTGATAAACAATTCGGCCAGGGCATGTGGCAAGAGTAATCAGTGGGCCGGTTGTGGCATTGGGAGTGTTGATTTGGTTTTTCGGGTAGTCTTGCCCTGGTCACTCTAAGGACTTAACCTTGCAAGCCTTTGAACTGGTCATACTTGCAACCACATGGCTGGAATGGGACGGCCCTAGTTGACTAAGTCGCTAAGGACTCACTTGTGGAGCCTCAGTGGTGTCGATTACACCGCTTGTGTGATTGCACGGGGAGCGAATCGTGGGTCGTGGGCCAGTACCCATCTAACGGTGTGTTGGTCCCATACTTCGCCTTGGCTAAGGGAAGGGATGGTGTAGAGCACGAACCTGAGAGGACCACCTGTGTTGTTTGAGGCTTCCAAAGGCTTTGTTACTGAACTCGCCTTTGTGGTGTTTGACTGTATCTTGTGGGTAAAGTGCATAACCTCTGCAGAGTGTAGAATCTATTTGAATAGCCGAGTCCACTGTGATCGACAATGCTCGGGAATTACAGTCAAGGGTTAGACTTTCTGAAAATAACTTGGATTTGAAAAGTTGGGTTGGTTTAACAAAGAAGATGATGGAAATATGGTTTAGGATGGGGAAAATGTTTGTTAAACTTCTTGAAAAGTTATTTATGCTTTACTTATTTCTACTGCTTTCGAATCTACTTTTATTACTTGTCAAAAGCTGTTTACCGCAAATATACCTTGAGCTATTCCTTTGTACCAAGCCATGCATATAGTATATTAGCTTGCATTCTGTGCATGACTTGCTGAGTACCAAGTACTCACCCTTGCCTCAACACAATACCAGTTGAAGAGGAGATTACGCCAGTTTCGGGGGAGGATTTCCAAGAAGACCCGTCTACTTAGGGATGCGAGCCCAGTCAGTTGCCTGTGGTATACTGGATGGCGCCACGAAGTTTATTTGATTTTCCGCTGCTGTTATTTCTCTTTTTAAAGTTTCGCCTTGCAAGGCATATATTTGTAACTCGGCCATAAGGTCGAGTAACCCTTTGATTATTTAAATAAAGTACTTTGATAGTATCGTTTGGTATGATTGTGATATATACCGATGTTAAGACTGTGTGCACTAGCGCGTTCCTGGACTAGTGCTGAATACACAGAGGGTCCGGATTTGCAAATTCGGGGTCCCGACAGAGGTGGTATCAGAGCCAGGTTGACTGTAGGCTCAACCCTAGCTAGAATGGTCGTAGTGAGGATAAAACCTATTTTCTAAAGCTAAAAATTAGTGAAGACAAGAAATGACATCTCGACTTATCCCCTTCTCTCTTTTCTCGTCTCTTGCTGAAATTTTCCCTTACCTTGTCACAATTTAAAAATTCCGAGTTCTTACGTAAAGCACTCTTGTGACAGATGGAGGAAGAGTTCAACTACGTTGATCTGGGAGTTGGTCACGCCATGAACTTTGGCATATGCTACACTCTGGAGATTTTGAGAAGCCCCAATACCAAGTGGAAGTGATCGGACAAGCGGGATTGATCAAGGCTTGTGACGTGAGGATTGAGGTACCTGCTAGGAAAAAGGGCCAGGCAATCGCCGATACACCTTTGACCGCCAGGAGATCTACAATGCAGATGGGTATCCAAGAAGTATCACGACGAGCAATGCGGCACATTACCCGTATCTACGCCAGAGAATTGGAGAATGCGGTGTTCCGTTACCATCCGCGCAGTGATAACCTTCTCGACCCGAAGGAGATTCAGGATGAGGATGCCACGGTTACACAGTTGGCACGATTTATTGTCGCCCAGGAGGATGTACTAGATAATACAAGCAAGGAGCTACAGAAGGCCCGCAAGGAGATCACGACAGAGAAGAACAGATGGCGGGAAGCTCAAGAGTATGTGGCACATCTTCTGCGAAGGATTGACGAGTTGGAGATGACTTTGTACGGACCAGACCCAGAGCCAGTACTCGAGCTACACGAGCCAGATCCAGAGGAGTCAGATCTCGATGAGGACACCGCTTCTTCGACTACCACAGAGGACACGATTCTTTGGACATGGCGATCAAGTTTCGCGCCTATGCCACAAAGACCCGCACTGTGCCGTGGAGGTTTTCTCGATGAGTGAGCATAGGTTCTATAGTGAGACTCCTTCGCCGAGTCGCGTCATAGAAGAAAGAGTCACCCTTTAGGCGTTAGACTCCAGAGTTAGTTCGATTTGGATTTTCATTGTTTGCTAAGTGTGCAGTATGTGTTGCAAGGCCCTTAGGCATTGTAAGCAGCCATACCAAGTTATTAATAATAAAGTTGGACCTTAAGTTACCCCTTTCGCCCGCATAAGTTCCATATTACTTGTCTATTCTTGTTTCCCTCTCATCTCTAAACCTAGAGCAAATCGACAGATGGTGAACACCCGTGGAAACTTTGGAAGCAATGGGAGTGGATCTCGCCCAGCAGAAAACCCCAATGATGGAGCACCAAAGCACCACCGATTGATATGCAGAGTTTTGGAGCCTTTCTTGCTGCCCAGACTCGGTTGATGCATGCTATGATGCAACAAATGCAAACGCACGTCCTTTGCTCAGGCCACTGCTAATCAAGTTAATCAGGCCACGCCGTAATACAAGGCCATCGAGTTCATGAGAACTCACCCACCCACTTTCTCTGGGAATGCCAATCCATTGGAGGCCGATGATTGGTTAAGATCAATTGAGAGGAAGCTACACATAGCTCAATGCATAGGGAATGAGAAGGTACTTTACGCTTCTCATCAGTTGGAAGGAACAGGCCAGAATGGTGGGAGAACTTCGTGCCACGCAGAGAACCCCAAGATATCACTTGGGAAGAGTTCACACCATTCGACAAGATCACGTGCCTGAAGGAATCATGGACCTTAAGAAGGAGGAGTTCGTGAGCATCAAGCAAGGTAATCAGCCGGTGGTCGACTACTCAACAAGTTCACACACCTAGCACGCTACGCACCGAGGATGTAGCGGCAGATAAATCCAGGCAGCCTCGTTTTATGAAGGGACTTAACTCAGATTGCAAGTAGGGTTGATCACCCACACCTTTCCAGATTTCCAAGAGTTGGTGAATAAGGCGCTTATTCTTGAGGACAAGCGCAAGGAACTGGATGAGAACAGAAGCGCAGGATGCAACAAAGAAGGATCACGTCGAGGAACGCAATAAACGCTTGAGAGTTGCACCAAATCAATTCTTCGATTCCAACCACAGAATGCAACAAGGACACCCTCCCCAAAGACCAAGACCTGCCAATCGTAACTATCGGACCCACTCCCGCTTAGAAACGCTTACTCTGTGCAACAAGAAGGAACAAGGAGACGCCGCTACAACCGCAACGAGCCGTGACACTTTGCCAACAGCTGCCCAAAGAAGACAGCAGGAGTGACCCGATTCGCTTCAATCTAGGAACCACCCCAGCTAGGACGCCAAAGACAGGAGCCACACCCTGCATCGTGGTGAGAGGCCGAGTCAACCATGTCACCGCAGATGCACCGCAGAATGCTACTGACGTCGTCTTGGGTAAGTTACTAGTTAACTCAAGACTGCAACAGCTTTGTTTGACTCGAGCTTCAGATTCGCTTGTTTCGCAAGGCTTTGCTACTAGAAATGACTTGAGAATTGCAAGACTTAAGTGCATGCTTTTAGTTCAAACCCTGGTTCCGAACTCCGAACGGAAGTAGGATGTTCCGGGTGAGAATACTAATAGATGGAATAGAGTTCCTAGCAAACCTTATAATTTTGGAGACCTGCACCTTAGATGTTATATTGGGAATGGATTGGTTATCCAAGCACAAGGTCGTATTGGATTGTGGACGAAGGACTATCTCGATTGAGAGCCCGTGTGGGAAGAAAGTGGAATTTCAAGCCACTGCAGCTTAGAGATGGACGATTGATGGTTAACAGTACCAAGGCAATCAAGATAGAGGATGTCTCAAGAGTGAATGAGTACCCGTGATGTTTTTCCTGAAGATCTACCGGTATGCCGCTGACAGGACATAGAGTTTGTAATAGAGCTTGTACCTGCGTACAAAGACCGGAGTAGCAAAGAGACCCTATCGGATGTCTACCGAGGAGTTGGTAGAGATGAAGAAACAGCTAGAAGAGTTAATGGAGAAAGGATTTATCGACCGAGTTCGTCGTAGGGAGCACCGCTTTGTTTGTCAAGAAGAAGGACGGAGTTTCAGGATGTGCATTGACTACCGTGCACTCAATGAAGTCACCGTGAAGAATAAGTATCCGCTACCCAGGATTGATGATTTGTTTGATCGGTTGAGAGGAGCCGGAGTTTTCTCCAAGATTGATCTGAGATCGATACCATCGCTGAAGATCCGATCAGAAGATATTCAAGATCGCATTCTCGTCAAGATATGGACATTACGAGTTTACAATTATGTCCTTTGGGCCGATTTAATGCGCCAAATTATTTCATGAATATGATGAATAAGGTGTTCATGGAATATTTGGACAAGTTTGTTGTCGTGTTCATAGACGATATCCTAATCTACTCCAAGACAGAGGATGAACATGCCGAACACTTAAGGCGAGTTTTGGAAAAGGCGAGGAACAAAGCAACTTTTCGCCAAGTTCAGCAAGTGTGATTTTTGGAAGGACAAGGTGGAGTTTCTTGGACATGTAATGACCGCAGAAGGAGTCGCCGTAGATCCAAGCAAAGTAGAAGTCGTGTTACATTGGGAACAACCAAAGACGGTGACCCATTCTGAGTTTCCTTGGAATGGCAGGATACTACCGCCGTTTCATCGAAGGCTTCTCGACAATTGCGAAACCTCTTACGCAATTGCTGAAGAAGGAAAAGAAGTTTGCATGGACGCCGAATCGTGAGAAAGGATTTCAGGAGCTCAAGAAGCGATTGACATCAAGACCGGTGTTAGTTCTACCGAATGTTGCTCAAAGCTTCGATATTTATTGTGGCCGCGCTGCGCCAAGGACTCGGATGTGTCTGATGCAGAATGGAAAGGTCGCCGCTTATGCATCAAGGCGCTTGAGGCCGCATGAGGAAAATTATCCGACACATGACCTAGAGTTAGCCGCCGTAGTGCATGCTTTGAAGATATGGCGCCACTATCTCGATTGGAAACAGATGTGAAGTATATACGGATCATAAGAGCCTTAAGTACATATTCACCCAAATGGATCTCGAATATGAGGCAAAGGAGATGGCTAGAGTTGATCAAGGACTATAATGTTGGAATCCATTACCATCCCTGAAGGCCAACGTAGTAGCCGATGCTCTGAGTCGGAAAAGCCATACCGTGAGTGCGTTGCTAGCCACAAGTCAGATGAGTTATGTAAGGATTTTCAGAAAATGAGGATTGAGGTGGTACCTAGCGGATTCTTGGCGCATTGGAAGTAAAGCCTACTTTAGAGGACCAGATCCGAGAAGGACAGAAGGATGATGACAGATCCGTGAGGATTAAGTCCAAAAGGAGGAAGGCAAGGCAGAGGACTTCAAGTTGGATGAGCAAGGCACGTTGTGGATGAAGGATCGCATTTGTGTGCCTAACAAAAAGGAGTTAAAGCAATCGATTCGAAGAAGCCCATGACTCCAAGTACTCGATTCATCCCGAAGCGCCAAGATGTATCAGATCTCAAGGAGAGATTCTCGTGGCCGAGTATGAAACGTGAAGTTGCCGAGCATGTTGCATTGTGCGACGTATGCCGTAGAGTCAAGGCAATGCATCGAGAGACCAGCGGGATTGCTACAATGGCCAAGATACCCGAGTGGAAGTGGGAGGAAATCGGAATGGATTTCATTACCGGTTTGTCAAGACTCAAGGAGGTTGTGACTCCATATGGGTTATAGTGGATCGCTTGACTAAAGTAGCCCATTTTATCCTCGTGAAGACCACTTACTCGGGATATAAATTAGCAGAGTTGTACATGATCGATTGTTTGTTTGCACGGAGTGCCAAAGAGGATTGTATCGGACGGAGGTACCCAATTTACCTCAAGGTTCTGGAATAAGTTGCATGAAGCCATGGGAACCCGCTTAAACTTCAAGATACCTTATCATCCACAGACGGATGGACAGACCGAAAGGGTCAACCAGATTCGAGGATATGTTGAGAGCTTGTGCATTGGCTTATGCTACCTCTTGGGATAAGAGTTTGCCGTATGCCGAGTTCGATTACAACAATAGTTATCACGGCTAGTTTACAGATGTCACCTTTGAGGCATCAGATGGTCGACCCGCTTGACGCCATTGAATTGGAATGAGACCGGCGAGCGCCGTGTCTTTGGGCCTGATATTATTCAAGAAGCTGAAGAACAGGTCGCCATGATTAGGGAAAGGTTGAAGATAGCCCAATCTCGACAAAAGAGTTATGCTGACAATCGTCGCCGAGATTTGAGTTTTGAACCAGAAGACTTTGTATACCTCAGAGTTACGCCTCTCAGGGGAGTTAAGAGGTTCCATGCCAAAGGGAAACTTGCACCTGCTATGTTGGACCATTTAAGATTTTGAGCCGCAGAGGCGAAGTTGCTTATCAGCTGGAGTTGCCACAGTCGTTAGCGGGAGTACATGATGTATTCCATGTGTCCCAGTTGAAGAAGTGTCTTCGAGTTCCTGAGGAACAGACACCGCTAGAGTCAATTGAGTTGCAGGAGGATTTGACCTATAAGGAGTATCCCGTGAGGATTCTAGACACAATGGATCGAGAAACTAGAAACAAGTCAACCCGTTTCTGTAGAGTTCAGTGGAGCAACCATGCAGAGAGCGAAGCGACTTGGGAGCGCGAAGAGGATTTGAAGAAAGAATTTCCAAACCTATTCCTTTAGTAAGCCCTGAATCTCGGGGACGAGATTCTATTAAGGGGGGGAGGTTTGTAACACCCCAAAATTTTACTTTTCCTAAATTCATGTGTGATTTGGCACTTTGGTGAATTTTTGGAATTTTCTGGAATTTATTTGGATTTAATTGGAATTTATTTGAATTTATTCCATTTTGAAATAATTAAAGAATTTAATTTTGCAAATAAATTTTTGTTGGAAATATTTTATTTGAGTCCAAAATGATCCAAAGTATTTTCCGTAATTTTTCCGAATTTTTCTCGAGTCATTTGCTATTTTTAATGAATTAAATGAATTACTAGGAATTATTTTAAATATTAAATCGCTGGAAAATCAAACTCGGTCAAGTAATCGTTTCATCCGATCGAGCCCGAAGTCGACTGCGTGTTCGAGTCCGACCCGAGCCACGTGACTCGACCGAACCCACTCCTAACTCCTAATCAATCCCAACCGCTGGATCAAGATCCAACGGCCGAGATCCGCCGACTTCGACTCCGAAAGCCGTGTCCGACCGGACCGGCCGCGCCGTCGCGATCGGGGCCGTTGATCGCGCCACGTGGATCGGCCGCGATTGCGTCGTCTCCGCCGAGTCCGAGCCGGACTTCGCCGGTGAGAGCGCCGCCGTGACCGACTAGGGTTCCGCCCTGAGCACGCCTCCCGGGGCTATTTAATGCCCGGATCGCACCCCGAGGATCGCCATCCCACGCCGTCCCGAAACTCCTAGCTCACGCCGCTAGGATCCCCACCGCCTCGCCGCTATTGCTCGCCGGAGTTGGTAAAGCACTCCGCCGCGTTTCGCGCTGCTTCGCCACCGTCGCCATCCTCCGCCGACGTTGACCCAGATCCAGATCCCTTGCGTCAAAGGCGCACCGTGCCTACCATCCACTTCGCCGGAGGGGCCTCGCGGCTTGCCGTCGGGCGTGTCATCGCTATCACCCGGCCAAAAGCCGCCAGACGCCATTGCCGCCGCTGAGCTATCTCACCGTCCGATCAAGATCGCACGATCCAGATCTTGCCACGCCATCGCACGGTGAGGTTTCGTTATTTATCTCTAGATCCAATCTCAACCATTCGATCTAAATCCAACGGTCCAGATTAACTGCGTTCACCCCAAACGCGTAACACCAGATCAATCCGGGCCGTTGATTTTCAAATCAACGGCCTAGATCTAGCCACGTGGCCGTAAGGCCAACCGCCATCGGTACGCGGCCGGCCACAGAGAACGTGTCTCGACACGCCTGGCCCGCATGTCGGCCCGGCCAAAGCGCACCATGACGCCACGATGACGCCATGGCGGGCCCAAGCATGTCGCTGGTCGCCCCGGTATCTTGGCGCCGACGCCAAGAATGACGCTACGTGGACCCCACCGGCCAGTGGTGAAGCTCGTGACGACGCCGATGACGCTCACCGAGTGGACCCACATGTCGGTCTCACGTGGAGCCGTGGACCGAGTCCACCGTGAGACCCGAAACCAAGCGTGGACCAAGTCCATGGACCGGTGACGTCGGCCAGCCAATCAGAGTCGACACGCGGTCCATGCCGACGCAATAATTAATTTCAAAAAAGAAAATGATTTAATAAATCGGTTTAATAATTGATTTGAATTTCAAAACTTCAAACGCTTATAACTTTTGCGTTTCAACTCCGATTTGAAGCGATTCAAATTTCTAAATTTGTATAAAATTGAGATCTACCTAAATATGAATTTTATTTAATTTTTGGACTAAAGTTTTTCTCTGTAATATTATTTAATTGATTATTTAAACTTTAAATAATCATAACTTTTATGCTTTAACTCCAAATTTGATTTATTCCAGTTTCTAAAAATCCAGAAAATTATGTTCTCTCTGTTTATGGATTTTATTTGGAGTTTTGGGATCTTTTGCCTAGTGTTTATTTGTGTATTTGCTATTTGCACGCTTTACGAGTAGACGTTGAAGTGCCTAAGGATTCGAAGGAGAAGTGTTGACTCAGGATCCAACTCAAGACCAAGAGCAAGTACTTTTTGAAGGCAAGTTGTGCTTTGACCATGTTGATCCTATTTCAAATCTATTTTGATTTAAACTATTGCATGCTAGTTCAATTAGCAACATACTTTGCTTAAACATGGGGATTAGATAAATACCAATTTGTCAGTATGACACCTTGATTATCTAAGTATGTGCCATGATCCCTTGTCACCCTAGTTGTGGTTTACTAGTTGGACATTATTAAATTGCCAACAGGGGTTTAGACCGTTGTAGTATCTTTGCTTAGACACCTTTCGTGCTCATGACATGATTTTGGACAATCAAATGCTAATATGGACTTAATGATATATTGAACCTGTTTTGGAAAAGTATCATTTGAAGTTGACCGCACGTGTTGCAAGGAAATCAACTGGGGATAGATAAACATTTTTCTACCGGGGCAAGTGGAAAGAGTAATCAGGTGGGCCATATGTGGCATTGGGAGTGTAGATTAGGTTTTCGGGTAGTCTTGCCCTGGTCACTCTAAGGACTTAACCTTGCAAGCCTTTGAACTGGTCATACTTGCAACCACATGGCTCGAATGGGACGGCCCTAGTTGACTAAGTCGCTAAGGACTCACTTGTGGAGCCTCAGTGGTGTCGATTACACCGCTTGTGTGATTGTACGTGGGAGCGTATCGTGGCAGTGGACAGGTAACCATCTAACGGTGTGATGGTCCCATACTTCGCCTTGGCTAAGGGAAGGGATGGTGTAGATCACGAACCGGAGAGGACCACCTGTGTTGATTGAGGCTTCCGAAAGGCTTGGTTACTGAACTCGCCTTTGTGGTGTTTGACTCGTATCTTGTGGGTAAAGTGCATAACCTCTGCAGAGTGTAGAATCTATTTGAATAGCCGAGTCCACTGTGATCGACAATGCTCGGGAATTACAATAAGGGTTAGACTTTCAAAATAACTTGGATTTGAAAAGTTGGGTTGGTTTAACAAAGAAGATGATGGAAATATGGTTTAGGATGGGGAAAATGTTTGTTAAACTTCTTGAAAAGTTATTTATGCTTTACTTATTTCTACGGCTTGAATCTACTTTTATTACTTGTCAAAAGCTGTTTACCGCAAATATACCTTGAGCTATTCCTTTGTACCAAGCCATGCATATAGTATATTAGCTTGCATTCTGTGCATGACTTGCTGAGTACCAAGTACTCACCCTTGCCTCAACACAATACCAGTTGAAGAGGAGATTACGCCAGCTTTCGGGAGGATTTCCAAGAAGACCCGCTCTACTTAGGGATGCGAGCCCAGTCGGTTCTGTGGTATCTTGGATGGCGCCACTAAGTTTATTTGATTTTCCGCCGTTATTTCTCTTTTTAAAGTTTCGCCTTGCAAGGCATATATTTGTAACTCGGCCATAAGGTCGAGTAACCCTTTGATTATTTAAATAAAGTACTTTGATAGTATCGTTTGGTATGATTGTGATATATACCGATGTTAAGACTGTGTGCACTAGCGCGTTCCTGGACTAGTGCTGAATACACAGAGGGTCCGGATTTGCAAATTCGGGTCCCGGCTGCAGGTGGTATCAGAGCCAGGTTGACCGTAGGCTCAACCCTAGCTAGAATGGTCGTAGTGAGGATAAAACCTATTTTCTAAAGCTAAAAATTAGTGAAGACAAGAAATGACATCTCGACTTATCCCCTTCTCTCTTTTCTCGTCTCTTGCTGAAATTTTCCCTTACCTTGTCACAATTTAAAAATTCCGAGTTCTTACGTAAAGCACTCTTGTGACAGATGGAGGAAGAGTTCAACCACGTTGATCTGGGAGTTGGTCACGCCCATGAACTTTGGCATATGCTACACTCTCGGAGATTTTGAGAAGCCCCAATACCAAGTGGAAGTGATCGGACAAGCGGGATTGATCAAGGCTTGTGACGTGAGGATTGAGGTACCGCTAGGAAAAAGGGCCCAGCAATCGCTCGATACACCGCACCGCCAGGAGATCTACAATGCAGATGGGTATCCAAGAAGTATCACGACGAGCAATGCGCACATTACCCGTATCTACGCCAGAGAATTGAGAGTACGGTGTTCCGTTACCATCCGCAAGCAGTGATAACCTTTCTCGGACCAAGGAGATTCAGATGAGGATGCCACGGTTACACAGCTTGGCACGATTTATTGTCGCCAGGAGGATGTACTAGATAATACAAGCAAGGAGCTGCTGTATGCCCGCAAGGAAATCACGGCAGAGAAGAACAGATGGCGGAAGCTCAAGAGTATGTGGCACATCTTCTGCGAAGGATTGACGAGTTGGAGATGACTTTGTACGGACTGCACCTGCAGCCAAGATTTCGAGCTACACGAGCCAGATCCGTGAGGAGTCGATCTCGATGAGGACACCGCTTCTTCGACTACCACAGAGGACACAGCTTTGGACATGGCGATCAAGCTACGCTTATGCCACAAAGACCTGCATTCGTGCCGTGGAGGTTTTCTCGATGAGTGAGCATAGGTTCTATAGTGAGACTCCTTCACGAGTCACGTCATAGAAGAAAGAGTCACCCTTTAGGCGTTAGACTCCAGAGTTAGTTCGATTTGGATTTTCATTGTTTGCTAAGTGTGCAGTATGTGTTGCAAGGCCCTTAGGCATTGTAAGCAGCCATACCAAGTTATTAATAATAAAGTTGGACCTTAAGTTACCCCTTTCGCCCGCATAAGTTCCATATTACTTGTCTATTCTTGTTTCCCTCTCATCTCTAAACCTAGAGCAAATCGACAGATGGTGAACACCCGTGGAAACTTTGGAAGCAATGGGAGTGGATCTCGCCCAGCAGAAAACCCCAATGATGGAGCACCAGCACCACCAGTTGATATGCAGAGTTTTGGAGCCTTTCTTGCTGCCCAGACTCAGTTGATGCATGCTATGATGCAACAAATGCAGCACGTCCTTTGCTCGTGCCACCGCTAATCAAGTTAATCAGGCCACGCCCGAATACAAGGTCAGTCAGAGTTCATGAGAACTCACCCACCCACTTTTTCTGGGAATGCCAATCCATTGGAGGCCGATGATTGGTTAAGATCAATTGAGAGGAAGCTACACATAGCTCAATGCATAGGGAATGAGAAGGTACTTTACGCTTCTCATCGCTTGGAAGGAACAAATTACGAATGGTGGGAGAACTTCGTACACGCAGAGAACCCCAAGATATCACTTGGGAAGAGTTCACACTGCATTCCGACAAAGATCACGTGCTGAAGGAATCATGGACCTTAAGAAGGAGGAGTTCAGAGCACTCAAGCAAGGTAATCAGCCGGTGGCCGACTACCTGAACAAGTTCACACAGCCTAGCACGCTACGCACTGAGGATGTAGCGACGGATAAATCCGCATAGCCTCGTTTTATGAAGGGACTTAACTCAGATTGCAAGTAGGGTTGATCACCCACACCTTTCCGCATTTCCAAGAGTTGGTGAATAAGGCGCTTATTCTTGAGGACAAGCGCAAGGAACCGGATGAGAACAGAAGCGCAGGATGCAACAAAGAAGGATCACGTCGAGGAACGCAACAGCTTGAGAGTTGCACCAAATCAATTCTTGATTCCAACCACAGAATCCAACAAGTACACCCTCCCCAAAGACCAAGACCTGCCAATCGTAACTATCGGATCGCACTTCAGCCCCGCTAGAAACGCTTACTCGTGCAACAAGAAGGAACAAGAGACGTCGCTACAATCAAGCAACGAGCCAGGACACTTTGCCAACAGCTGCCCAAAGAAGACAAGCAGGAGTGACCCCAGTTCGCTTCAATCTAGGAACCACCCGGCTAGGACGCCAAAGACGAGCCACACCCTGCATCGTGGTGAGAGGCCGAGTCATCCTTGTAACCGCAGATGCACTGCTGTAGGCTACGGACGTCGTACTGGGTATGTTACTAGTTAACTCTGTACCTGCAACAGTTTGTTTGACTCTGAGCTTCAGATTCGCTTGTTTCGCAAGGCTTTGCTACTAGAAATGACTTGAGAATTGCAAGACTTAAGTGCATGCTTTTAGTTCAAACCCACAGGTTCCGAACTCCGAACGGAAGTAGGATGTTCCGGTGAGAATACTAATAGATGGAATAGAGTTCCTAGCAAACCTTATAATTTTGGAGACCTGCACCTTAGATGTTATATTGGGAATGGATTGGTTATCCAAGCACAAGGTCGTATTGGATTGTGGACGAAGGACTATCTCATTGAGAGCCCGTGTGGGAAGAAAGTGGAATTTCAAGCCACCGCAGCTTAGAGATGGACAGCTTGATGGTTAACAGTACCAAGGCAATCAAGATAGAGGATGTCTCAAGAGTGAATGAGTACCCAGATGTTTTTCCCGAAGATCTACCTGCGTATGCCGCTGACGTGACATAGAGTTTGTAATAGAGCTTGTACCGGTACAAGCACCGATAGCAAAGAGACCCTATCGGATGTCTACCGAGGAGTTGGTAGAGATGAAGAAACAAAATAGAAGAGTTAATGGAGAAAGGATTTATCAGACCGAGTTCGTCGCCGTAGGGAGCACCGGCTTTGTTTGTCAAGAAGAAGGACGGAGTTTCAGGATGTGCATTGACTACCGTGCACTCAATGAAGTCACCGTGAAGAATAAGTATCCGCTACCCAGGATTGATGATTTGTTTGATCGGTTGAGAGGAGCCTGAGTTTTCTCCAAGATTGATCTCGAGATCGGGATACCATCGATTGAAGATCCGATCGTAAGATATTCAAGACTGCATTCTCGTCAAGATATGGACATTACGAGTTTACAAGATGTCCTTTGGGCTGATTTAATGCGCCAAATTTTATTTCATGAATATGATGAATAAGGTGTTCATGGAATATTTGGACAAGTTTGTTGTCGTGTTCATAGACGATATCCTAATCTACTCCAAGACAGAGGATGAACATGCCGAACACTTAAGGCGAAGTTTTGGAAAAGTCGAGGAACAAAGAACTTTTCGCCAAGTTCAGCAAGAAGTGTGATTTTTGGAAGGACAAGGTGGAGTTTCTTGGACATGTAATGACCGCAGAAGAGTCGCCAGAGATCCAAGCAAAGTAGAAGGCCGTGGTTACATTGGGAACAACCAAAGACGGTGACCCAGATTCGGAGTTTCCTTGGAATGGCAGGATACTACCGCCGTTTCATCGAAGGCTTCTCGACAATTGCGAAACCTCTACGCAATTCTTTGAAGAAGGAAAAGAAGTTTGCATGGACGCCTTGAGAATGTGAGAAAGGATTTCAGGAGTCAAGAAGCGATTGACATCAAGATCGGTGTTAGTTCTACCGAATGTTGCTCAAAGCTTCGATATTTATTGTGACGCATCGCGCCAAGGACTCCGGATGTGTCTTTGCACGAGAATGGAAAGGTCGCCGCTTATGCATCAAGGCGCTTGAGGCCGCATGAGGAAAATTATCCGACACATGACCTAGAGTTAGCCGCCGTAGTGCATGCTTTGAAGATATGGCGCTACTATCGATTGGAAACAGATGTGAAGTATATACGGATCATAAGAGCCTTAAGTACATATTCACCCACGGATCTGAATATGAGGCAAAGGAGATGGCTAGAGTTGATCAAGGACTATAATGTTGGAATCCATTACCATCCCTGAAGGCCAACGTAGTAGCCGATGCTCGAGTCGAAAAGCCATACCGTGAGTGCGTTGCTAGCCACAAGTCGATGAGTTATGTAAGGATTTTCGGAAAATGAGGATTGAGGTGGTACCTAGCGGATTCTTGGCCGCATTGGAAGTAAAGCCTACTTTAGAGGACCAGATCCGAGAAGGACAGAAGGATGATGACAGATCCGTGAGGATTAAGTCCAAAAGGAGGAAGGCAAGGCGAGAGGACTTCAAGTTGGATGAGCAAGGCACGTTGTGGATGAAGGATCGCATTTGTGTGCCTAACAAAAGGAGTTAAAGCAACCGATTCTCGAAGAAGCCCATGACTCCAAGTACTCGATTCATCCTCGAAGCGCCAAGATGTATCGAGGATCTCAAGGAGAGATTCGTGGCCGAGTATGAAACGTGAAGTTGCCGAGCATGTTGCATTGTGCGACGATGCCGAGAGTCAAGGCAATGCATCGTAGACCAGCGATTGCTACTTACCAAGATACTCGAGTGGAAGTGGGAGGAAATCGGAATGGATTTCATTACCGGTTTGCCGAAGACTCAAGGAGGTTGTGACTCCATATGGGTTATAGTGGATCGCTTGACTAAAGTAGCCCATTTTATCCCTGTGAAGACCACTTACTCGGGATATAAATTAGCAGAGTTGTACATGATCAGGATTGTTTGTTTGCACGGAGTGCCAAAGAGGATTGTATCGGACAGAGGTACCCAATTTACCTCAAGGTTCTGGAATAAGTTGCATGAAGCCATGGGAACCCGTTTAAACTTCAAGATGCCTTATCATCCACAGACGGATGGACAGACCGAAAGGGTCAACCAGATTCTGGAGGATATGTTGAGAGCTTGTGCATTGGCTTATGCTACCTCTTGGGATAAGAGTTTGCCGTATGCCGAGTTCAGTTACAACAATAGTTATCAGGCTAGTTTACAGATGTCACCTTTTGAGGCACTGTATGGTCGACTCGCTGGGACGCCATTGAATTGGAATGAGACCGCGAGCGCCGTGTCTTTGGGCCTGATATTCTTCAAGAGGTCAAGAACGGTCGCCATGATTAGGGAAAGGTTGAAGATAGCCCAATCTCGACAAAAGAGTTATGCTTGACAATCGTCGCCGAGATTTGAGTTTTGAACCGTAAGACTTTGTATACCTCGAGTTACGCCTCGGGGGAGTTAAGAGGTTCCATGCCAAAGGGAAACTTGCACCCCGTTATGTTGGACCATTTAAGATTTTGAGCCGCAGAGGCGAAGTTGCTTATCAGTTGGAGTTGCCACAGTCGTTAGCGGGAGTACATGATGTATTCCATGTGTCCCAATTGAAGAAGTGTCTTCGAGTTCCTGAGGAACAGACACCGCTAGAGTCAATTGAGTTGCAAGAGGATTTGACCTATAAGGAGTATCCCGTGAGGATTCTAGACACAATGGATCGAGAAACTAGAAACAAGTCAACCCGTTTTACAGAGTTCGATGGAGCAACCATGCAGAGAGCGAAGCCGACTTGGGAGCGCCGAAGAGGATTTGAAGAAAGAATTTCCAAACCTATTCCTTTAGTAAGCCCTGAATCTCGGGACTAGATTCTATTAAGGGAGGTTTGTAACACCCCAAAATTTTATTTGTCCTAAATTCATGAGTGATTTGGCACTTTGGTGAATTTTTGGAATTTTTTGGAATTTATTTGGATTTAATTGGAATTTATTTGAATTTATTCCATTTTGAAATAATTAAAGAATTTAATTTTGCAAATAAAATTTTGTTGGAAATATTTTATTTGAGTCCAAAATGATCCAAAGTATTTTCCAGAATTTTTCTGGAATTTTTCTGAGTCATTTGCTATTTTTAATGAATTAAATGAATTACTAGGAATTATTTTAAATATTAAATCGCTGGAAAATCAAACTCGGGTCAAGTATCGTTTCATCCGATCGAGCCCGAGTCGACTCGTGTTCGAGTCCGACCCGAGCCACGTGACTCGGCCGAACCCACTCCTAACCCTAATCAATCCCAACCGTTGGATCAAGATCCAACGGTGAGATCCGCCGACTTCGACCCGAAAGCCGTGTCCGACCGGACCGGCCGCGCTGCGGCGATCGGGGCCGTTGATCGCCCCACGTGGACGGCTGCGAGTGCGTCGTCTCCGCCGAGTCCGAGCCGGACTCCGCCGGTGAGAGCGCCGCCGTGACCGACTAGGGTTCCGCCCTGAGCACGCCTCCCGGGGCTATTTAATGCCCGGATCGCACCCCGAGGATCGCCATCCCACGCCGGTCCCGAAACCCTAGCTCACGCCGCTAGGATCCCCACCGTCTCGCCGCTATTGCTCGCCGGAGTTGGTAAAGCACTCCGCCGCGGTTTTCGCGCCCGCTTCGCCACCGTCCGCCATCCTCCGCCGACGTTGACCCCAGATCCAGATCCCTTGCGTCAAGGCGCACCGTGCCTACCATCCACTTTCGCCGGAGGCCTGCGGCCGTCGGGCGTGTCGCCATCATCACTCGGCCGCCGAAGCGCCGCGACGCCATTGCCGCCGCTGAGCTATCTCGGGTCCGATCAAGATCGCACGATCCGCATCTTGCCACATCATCGCACGGTGAGGTTTCGTTATTTATCTCTAGATCCAATCTCAACCATTCGATCTAAATCCAACGGTCGGATTAACCGCGTTCACCCCAAACGCCGTAACACCAGATCTAACCGGGCCGCTGATTTTCAAATCAACGGCCTAGATCTAGCCACGTGGCCGAAGGCCAACCGCGCTGGTCGGCGGTCACGCCATAGAGAACGTGTCTCGACACGGCTGGCATGTCGGCCCGCCAGCTAAATCGCACCATGACGCCACGATGACGCCATGGCGAACCCGCATGTCGCTGGTCGCCCGGTTTGTCTTGGCGCCGACAAGTCGGCAATGACGCTGGCTGATGGACTCCCACTGCCGCCACACCGTGTGGCGAGCTCGCCGACGTCGGCCGATGACGCGTCACCCGAAAGTGGACCCACATGTCGGGCCTCACGTGGAGCCGTGGACCGAGTCCACCGTAGACCCGAGCCAAGCGTGGACCAAGTCCATGGACCTACTGACGCCACCAGCCAATCGAGCCGACACGTGTCCATGCCGACGCAATAATTAATTTCGAAAAAAGAAAATGATTTAATAAATCGGTTTAATAATTGATTTGAATTTCAAAACTTCAAACGCTTTATAACTTTTTGCGTTTCAACTCCGATTTGAGCGATTCAAATTTCTAAATTTGTATAAAATTGAGATCTACCTAAATATAAATTCTATTTAATTTTTGGACTAAAGTGTTTATCTGTAATATTATTTAAATGATTATTTAATCTTTAAATAATCATAAATTTTGCTTCTTAACTCCATATTTTACGATTACAGTTTCTAAAAATCCAGAAAATTATGTTCTCTCTGTTTATGGATTTTATTTGGAGTTTTGGGATCTTTTGCCTAGTGTTTATTTGTGTATTTGCTATTTGCACGCTTTACGAGTAGACGTTGAAGTGCCGGAAGGATTCGAAGGAGAAGTGTTGACTCAGGATCCAACTCAAGACCAAGAGCAAGTACTTTTTGAAGGCAAGTTGTGCTTTGACCATGTTGATCCTATTTCAAATCTATTTTGATTTAAACTATTGCATGCTAGTTCAATTAGCAACATACTTTGCTTAAACATGGGGATTAGATAAATACCAATTTCTTTGTATGACACCTTGATTATCTAAGTATGTGCCATGATCCCTTGTCACCCTAGTTGTGGTTTACTAGTTGGACATTATTAAATTGCCAACAGGGTTTAGACCGTTGTAGTATAACGCTTAGACCTTTACGTGCTCATGACATGATTTTGGACAATCAAATGCTAATATGGACTTAATGATATATTGAACCTGTTTTGGAAAAGTATCATGTGATGTTGACGACGTGGTGCATGGTAATCAAGCGGGGTTTGATAAACGATTTCGGCCAGGGGCATGTGGCAAGAGTAATCAGTGGGCCAGTTGTGGCATTGGGAGTGTTGATTTGGTTTTTCGGGTAGTCTTGCCCTGGTCACTCTAAGGACTTAACCTTGCAAGCCTTTGAACTGGTCATACTTGCAACCACATGGCTGGAATGGGACGGCCCTAGTTGACTAAGTCGCTAAGGACTCACTTGTGGAGCCTCAGTGGTGTCGATTACACCGCTTGTGTGATTATGCGGGGAGGCGTATCGTGGCTGTGGCCAGGTACCCATCTAACGGTGTGTTGGTCCCATACTTCGCCTTGGCTAAGGGAAGGGATGGTGTAGAGCACGAACCGGAGAGGACCACCTGTGTTGTTTGAGGCTTCCAAAGGCTTTGTTACTGAACTCGCCTTTGTGGTGTTTGACTGTATCTTGTGGGTAAAGTGCATAACCTCTGCAGAGTGTAGAATCTATTTGAATAAGCCGAGTCCACGGTGCATCGACAATGCTCGGGAATTACAGTCAAGGGTTAGACTTTCTGAAAATAACTTGGATTTGAAAAGTTGGGTTGGTTTAACAAAGAAGATGATGGACATATGGTTTAGGATGGGGAAAATGTTTGTTAAACTTCTTGAAAAGTTATTTATGCTTTACTTATTTCTACTGCTTTCGAATCTACTTTTATTACTTGTCAAAAGCTGTTTACCGCAAATATACCTTGAGCTATTCCTTTGTACCAAGCCATGCATATAGTATATTAGCTTGCATTCTGTGCATGACTTGCTGAGTACCAAGTACTCACCCTTGCCTCAACACAATACCAGTTGAAGAGGAGATTACGCCGAGCTGGGAGGATTTCCAAGAAGACCCGTCTACTTAGGATGCGAGCCCGATCGATTCTGTTCGTGGTATACTGGATGGCGCCACGAAGTTTATTTGATTTTCCGCTGCTGTTATTTCTCTTTTTAAAGTTTCGCCTTGCAAGGCATATATTTGTAACTCGGCCATAAGGTCGAGTAACCCTTTGATTATTTAAATAAAGTACTTTGATAGTATCGTTTGGTATGATTGTGATATATACCGATGTTAAGACTGTGTGCACTAGCGCGTTCCTGGACTAGTGCTGAATACACAGAGGGTCCGGATTTGCAAATTCGGGGTCCCGACACCCCACCTCCATGCCCTAGCCGCCACACCACCTTTCCCCTCTCCCTTGCTTGCGCTTCCCCTCCCCCATTGCTCCCCATTGCTCCACCACCCCCCCACCACCTCTCCACCTCCCTTGCTGCCCCTAGGGGAGTTCCCCACCTCAACACCTCGAAGATCCATCCGTTGGAGCGCTCCGCGACGAGGAGATTCGGCGGGATTGGAGCGAGGAAGGAGATCGCGCGAACCGGGAGGAGATCCATTGGGTTTTCGTGCGTCGGGCGAAGGTATGGCCATGGGAATCCTTTGGGTTGATCTAGGTACTGTTCTAAGGGTCATTATCATGTTTTTAGATCAATTGGTGGTGCTTTAATTGAGTAGATTAGATTAGATCTAGAAGTTGCCATGTTCTCTGTTTCGGACAGCATGAGCAGTCGACCTTGGGTTTGGTTTTTTTACAATTTAGATTCGGAATTTGGTCGTACCGCTGTTGAATAAGTTGTAGATGATTTCATTATCTTTCTGTGGGTATAAAGAACGTCCAATTACGCCCAGCCGTTTGAAAGTTATGGCTGTTTTACCGAGCGTGTTAAAATCTGTGACGTGATTGGAACAGATCACGGTATTTTGTAGATTAAACAACTTTAGAGTCCGAATAAGTCTTTCCATATACTTAGAAAAAGTTGGGAAATTTCCTAAGCTACGCGAGGATGTACTCGTTTAATTGATTCGGAGTCCCAGAACTCAAGTTGTGCCTTTTGGAAGGGTGCTGTCCCGACGGGACAGAAACTCTGTTTTTGGGTTTTGCGAGTAGTTGGCGATGTCAGGGTAGAAGAGGGTTTGCGTACTGTTTTGTGGACATGATTGTGAGTGTGTGGTCCCTATGTGCAGGTGGTGTGACCCCGGGAGTGCCTTCTACATCTCGCCAATCCGTCGTCCGTGGTTGAGGCAAGTGTATTGGAATGGGTAGCGGGTTATTGTTTGCTCTATCGGTTGTGATTGAGATCTATTACATGATATGTTCACATGCTATGCTTTAATGATTGCCAATGATATGATGGATATGCTTACTATGTTATAATGCCATGTGATAATGTACAAGTGATTTATGATGTTGGCATGATTGCATACATGACATGATACATGGCCCGGGCAGTGAGAAAGTCATAACTAGTCCGGGGAAGGTCGGTGAGAAAGTTATGACTATTCCGGAGAGCCATTGAGTAAGTCCTACATCGTGATTCCATCCACCGCAGTGTGGGGAAGCGAGGAGTAGGCACCCTCCATCTTCAGGATGGAAGGGGGGAAAGGGTGCACACCGACGGGTGTGTACTCAACCATACCGGTATGAGTTTCCAAGGAGATATGAGCATCGCATCGCATTGCATACATACGGATGATGATAATGATTTGTGATCATGAATGAGATGATATACCTGATGTGAGTTGTTGTAGCCATGTAATTGTTTATGTTTGTACCATTGCAATATACATGCTGAGTGATGAACTCACGCTTGTGTTTATGTTGTTTATTTTAGGTACCACGACACCGGCATGTGGGAAGGGGAAATAGCTACACATCTTCACGTAGTCCAGCCACATTTACTATTGTTTAGTCAAGTTCATAATAAGTGCCATGAACTAGGTATTTGGAATAATTTTTGTGTGCTTGTGATCATTATTTGCTTAGCCATAGTTCATGGAGTGGTTGGCTTTAGTATTATTGTCTTATGTTGATGCTATATTCGTTTATATTGCTGTTTTAGATGCCTTTTGTTTTGCTATGAACTGCCTTGTTATTGCTATCGCTTCAATTCATGTTAAAACAAAGGAGATGCTGCCGAAATTTCGGTTTTTAGCATGTGCGCCTTTGCTGTAATTTATGCTTAATTGTGATGTTTAGATGCTGTTTAGTCTATGTTTGGTAGCATTCGGGCACACTAGATGCCGGGGTGTTACAGTTGGTATCAAAGCGGGCTGTAGGTCCTTGGAATATGTATTTTTAGTATCATACCTTAGGTTACAACTAAAATGTGATGTGGAATAACTTATAAACATGGCTTAGGTTTTTACTAAAATTTTGTCATAGGATAGCAACATTAAAACTTGCAAAAGTGGTATAACTAATCTAATATTTGACACACATGGATGCACAGTAGGAAAAGGATATGGGTATCGTTTCCTTACGCTTAAATGTTGTATTTATGCTTTGATGTTGAATGCTTCATTTGACAATGCATGTTTCTATGTCAATGAGATAAATGATTGAATTGCTCTTGTTGTTGTGATAGAGTGGGGTTGTGGTGCCGAAGTGTTTCGATCACCTCTTTTTGTTCATAGTAAGGGTGAGGTTTGACAGTGTGGCCGGTTAGCGCCATCACTGAAGAACTATTAACCCCTGTAGGAGAAGAGTGCTTACCCTTTCTGTCGTAGATCGGGTAGTTGACTGGAGTCAAATAGAAGAGTTTGGTGGTGGATTCCTTCGGATGTTCTTTATCGTTTTGTGGTCGGTCTTGGTTGGTTTTCTTGGTTTTAATTGATGGAAACCAAAAGAAAAGTGTTTGGTATTGGTTTTTCGCATATCGTTCCGTATGCGGTGTGTGGTTTGTCTTCCTTGGTTGAAGACGAAGAAGAGGAGTCTAGTGTTGTGCTTCTTTTGGGCGCCTTTCCAGTTTTGATGCTTAGTTTGTTGATTGCTTTATGGGGAAGAAGCATTCAATTTATTCATGTGTTTGTCTTTCTCAGAAGATAAAGGAGTTATTATGAGTTATGCGGACACAGGCCGTCGGGGCTGAAATTTTGTGGCTTTGTAGGAGTAAGTGGTGTTTGATTTAGTCATTTTCTTGGTTTAAGAAATCATCTTTGAAAACCCTTCTTGCTTTGGGTTTGGTGTTAAGGTTTTATTTGAAAAGGATTACTTGATCGCTTGGTTCCCTTTCGAGAAAATTGTCTTTCAGCCATTTTCCTCTATGGGAGTCCTTGAGATTGAAAAGTGTTTTGGAGAATTCCTTTTGCATGACCAAGTTTGGGTTTGTCTCATTACAAATTTGAGAGTCAAGTTTCCGTGTGAATTTGGGATGAGTTTTAAAACTAAAATGCTGCAAACAAAGTAAGTAGTCTTTTGACTAAAATTGTTTGTCCCTAGTAAGAATTGTTGTTTAGCATGTTATGTAGCATGTACCAATGTGGTTTATGGGATGACGTATTGTTAAGTTAATTTGTCAGTTGAAACAATTCAATGCGGTTGTTATCTCTAGCTTGAGAATAAATAGACTACTAGTGTTGGAGTTTACTCTTAGCGAGAATGATTGGATGTGTTAATGTACATGCTTAGAATCTGTTGCCTTATTATAAAAGTGCTTATGACCCCCGATAATGTTTAAAGTTTAAACCTTGATGCATAGTTAAAACATTAAGATGATGTAGACTGCTGTTATTGTTAAAGAAACTTTGCTGGTTGTTAAAGATGTTCTAATCTAATGGATTAATAGAGAAATTTAATTGTGTTGACTAGTGACTTTAATTTGGAAGTTGATTAGAGTTGTTATTTACGTTGTTGCAAACTACTAGTATATTTGGAAGTATGCAGTTGTGTCTCTACAATGCTAGCATTAATATCAATTGAGGAGACATAAGACTTATTCTTAATGATGTTGTTAAGGGCAGTGTTAATGCTAGTATTCAATCTATTTTAGATAGTGGGAGTATGTTGTGTGGTGGTAATTTTGTTATCACCTATGTATAGGGTAGCTAAAAGTAATGTTGTTGGTTGATGATTATGCCTATTTGTTGTTATTGATGACTAAGTAGTGGTGGTAACTATTTAGATTACTCGTTGGAAAACCATGGTTAAAATAGATGAAAATTTTAACTTGTTGCGATGGAGTGAGCTTTGGATAATTAACATGATAAATGATCTTATCCTTAATGAAAGTATAACTTAGAGCCTCACTTACGAATTCTTCCCTGTGGAGATAATATTTACATGTTGAAGTCGTTGTTTAACTGAAGAAGGTTCGATTGTCGAGATGTGAATATATAGGAGGTATGAAATTTATATGTTGATCTTGCTGAAAGATTTGTTGGAGTACTATGTTTCAAATTTAGAATAAGAAGTATTATGATTCGGTGATCCGTGGGGATCATGTCAATATAGTCTTGGTTGGTTGCCTTTTCGATAAGCATCATAAACCCTAATTAAAAGTGTTGGGAATGGTAACTAGAGGAAGAGTTTGTTGTGAAGCTTTGGGTTGAATTGTGTTGGGGCTCCTCAGGGAGTAAATAGTGATTATTGAAGTCTTTTAATGGAAAGCGTAGTGGAGTACTAGAGATGGTTCTTTTTATGCTGAGCTTGTGTTTAAAAGCTTTTGGACTGGTTTGGTTGTTTGCCATTTTGGTTGTAGGGTTTTCGGTCAAGGTGTTCCATATGTTGTGTTTCAGAGTTTCCCTAAAACTCGTAGAAATTGGTGCAAATATTTGGTTTTGGCTAATTTGTTTAGTTAGTGCTATGAGTATGGATTTACACCCCAAAAGTTTTTGAGTGGATCGCGCCCTTCGCGTGCACCCTGAATTATCTTTGGAATAAATTTTAAAGGAAACAAATGGACATAGAGGGTTATGTTGGAAAACTCACGAGGTTTAATTTGTAATATTTTCTTTGCTAGAGTTGGAGTTATTTGGAAAAATCTATGTAGAGTTTGCAAGTGCTTCAAAAGGTGGTTTTTTTTTGTGGATGTTTCATCGGCGATGCTGTTAGTGAAGTGTTCTCTTTTGAAAATGAGTTTCCCTTTCTCTTTAAGAAAATTTATGGCGGTTTTTTGTGCAGATGTTTAACTTTGGAGCCGATGTTCTTTTCCAAAATGTTGATTTTGGTTAAAATGCGTTGTTTTGCAAGTTTAGCTATCTATCGTTGGTGGGTTCCGATATGATGTGGTGCCTTACTGTTAACTATGCTGCCGTCATAGTTTATTTGAATTAGCGCAACTCTCGATGTTACTCGAGATTTATTCACGTGATACCGAGGAAGAAGTCGTCATGTGAATGACTTTTCGGTAGTATTGTTACATGATGAAGGAATGGTGAAAAGTAAACATGACATCGTTTTTAGATGTTAAATGATAAAAGAGTCGTTGAGCTAGGTCGGTGAGAAAGTCATATATGGAGATATGACTAATCCGGAGTGCTCTTGAAGAGTGTGCATTTCTGTCATGAAACGAGATTTCCCTTGCTTTCTAGTATGAAAAGAAACAATAAAGAATTTCTGGTATGTTGGTTGTGGTGTAGGGGATTTGCGTTTCCTTTGTGTCTTGGCATAGGAAATTAAAATGTGTGCTCTTTGGATGTTGCCGGATCCTTTCCAAAGTGGTTTTAGCGCTTTGTGGTTTGAGTTGTTGTAGGTGGACCAATTGGGTTCATGATTTTTGTTGAGCTCACTCAATGATTGTACTCTTTATCATGGTCCATTGAGTGGAAGGTTGTGTATGACTCAATGCAAACCTTCTTGGAGAATTGTATCGTTGAGATGTTCCTCGGTAGGGTTGATTAAATTATTAGTGGACCACTTGGTGGTTGCTAGTAATTGTTTTCCTTTTCAGAGTGTATTGGACCTTTATGTTGCTGAGGTTGAACGAGGTTGTGTCAACCGTAGCGATTTTGTTTGGTTGTTACATTTTTCTTGCGAGTTTAAGGACCCTGATTGTAAGGTAGGCCTTTTCCTTTAGGTGGTAGTGTTGGGTATTGGTCTTTTGTAAAAGATCAATCCTTTGCAAGGTCTTAACCTCGTTTGTTCAAATAGTTGGTGGTCTTGGAGTGTATGTCTCACCTGGTTCATCGTCGTTTTGAATATGGCGAACCACAGTAGAGAGGTTGAGGTGTGAAAACACGTTTGTGCGTGGGAGACGAAGAGGGTTCTAGATGCTGGTACCGTGCTCTTCTGGAGAGTAGTTTCGATTAAAGGGATCGGGCACGTTAGTGCCAAGGAAGGTATGGATGAAGGAGTGTGAGACCGTTTTCTTTCGTGGTCTATTTGGGAATTGAAGCGAAGGTGGAACCGTGAGAGGTTGCACTCTATTGAGCTAAATCAACATTTTCGCGCCAAGTATTGGTTTTGGGAGCTCGCTTGTCGTTTGTTCATGTTTAAGTTTTTGTGTGAATGTTTTATGTTGCAAAGAAGTCCTTTGTCCCTTGGGGACTTTGTTGTTGATTTTGACGTTCTTCGGATTCGAGGTCGAATCATGTTTAAGGGGGTGTTTAAGGGGGGAGAATGTGACACTACGGAATGTCGTAACCTTATAAAGTGTGAATGATGAGGTCAAAAACATTATGAAATGTGAAATTAAGGTTAAAACCATATGGTATGAGGTTTATTTGCGTTTTTGGGCCGATTCCGAGAGTTTGGGCCTTTCTAGGGGAGTTTGGGCCTAAGGGAAGGGGTCGTGGGCTTTGGTGGGATGGAGTTTGAGTCCTATTAGGGGTAGGAGACTTGCTTGGGGGCCTCCGCCAACCCTTATTGCGCCCCAACCTGCAGGATGCGCCCCCAACTCCATGCCCTAGCCGCCACACCACCTTTCCCCTCTCCCTTGCTTGCGCCTCCCCTCCCCCATTGCTCCCCATTGCTCCACCGCCCACCACCTCTCCACCTCCCTTGCTGCCCCTAGGGGAGTTCCCCACCTCAGCACCTCGAAGATCCATCCGTTGGAGCGCACCGCGACGAGGAGATCCGGCGGGATTGGAGCGAGGAAGGAGATTGCGCGAATCGGGAGGAGATCCATTGGGTTTTCGTGCGTCGGGCGAAGGTATGGCCATGGGAATCCTTTGGGTTGATCTAGGTACTGTTCTAAGGGTCATTATCATGTTTTTAGATCAATTGGTGGTGCTGGAATTGAGTAGATTAGATTAGATCTAGAAGTTGCCACGTTCTCTGTTTCGGACAGCATGAGCAGTTGACCTAGGGTTTGGTTTTTCGTCAATTTAGATTCGGAATTTGGTCGTACGGCTGTTGTGAAATCATGTGCTGAAAAATTGGCTTAGAATTGAATTTGCAAATGCGTTTGTTCATGTGTTTTGTCAAAATTGACAAGAAACAGTAAGTTTCGCTTTGGCGCCGGACCAAACTTGAAGAAAACAGTAAGTTTCCCATCTACGACGGATAAACTTTGTTGGTCTGTCGAAAACATGCTTTGGCAACCTCACTTTCCCATGTACGACGGACCGATTTTGTTTGTCTGTCGTGAACATGATTTTGTGCGCTTGAGCCAAACTCTTTCTTTCCAAGAAACCAGTAAGTTCCACATCTACACCGGACAAGTTTTCTTTCTGACCGTCGTGAACGTGTTTGCTTTAGGGTTTCGTTCGGACCATTTTGAAACCGAGCGTGGCACGTTTGCGCCGGACAAGATTTTTGGTCCGCCGTGAACATGAATTTGAAAGCGTTTTTGAACCGAGACTTTTGCATGTACGACGGACCGATTTTGGTTGTCCGTCGTAAACATGTTTTCGCCAGAATGTTTTCTTTTGGAACCGAGAGTTTTCCCTTGTACAACGGACAGCCTTTGTTGGTCCTTCATGAACTGTTTTCTAAGGTTTCACTTGGCATTTGCGCCGGACTGGTTTTGTTGTCCGTCGTGAATGGGATTTGCTCAATTAGGGTTTTGAGTGTTTTTGAGATTGAATTTTGAATTTGATTTTGAGATTATGAAATTTGTGATAATTTCATGATACTTGTTTTGAAGTGGACTTTATGCAATGCTCATGTGAGTAGTTGCATGGATTGACATTGAGTCAAGTCGTGGACTTGTGCTCGGATTCGTTTTGTGTTTTGTTCATGTGCAGGTATTGCTCGAAGACGAATGTGGTCGATGATGGGACCGGAACTAGGTTCATGGAGGAACTGAGGTTCGGGACTAGGTTCAGGAGGAACTGAGGTCTTGGTGGTCAAGGATGTCATGCGGGACGTTCGGGCTAAGAGAATGGTGCACATGAAGAATGGTTAGTCACGTGAGAATGGCAGGAGGTCATTCGCGTGCAAAGTGTTAGTCACGTGAGTATGGCAGGTGGCCATACGCGTGCAAAGTGTTAGTCACGTGAGTATGGTAGGGTTGCCATACGCGTGCAAGAGTTGTACTCGGCCAGGTTGGGCCAAGTGGAGTTGTGTTGGATACGGATTCCTTCTAGGGAATAGGAATCGTATTCTTGTTTGGTCCTTTAAATAGGAGGGGTTGTCTCCTGTTGAAGGACACCAAGGAGAGCTGAGCGCATCAAGCTTTGAGCTTGGTTTTAGGGTTTGTACTCTTTTGATGAGAGTACTTTAGACAAAAGAAATAAAGATCAATTCTTCCAAGATTTTTGCGTGCTACAGTAACCACGTTGCTACAGTGTTTTCTGTTTTAGTTCTTGTTTGCATGCTTGTTCTAATTATAGATTGGTTTTTGATCTTTGAGTTTCATCTTGATTTGATCCATCAAAAACCTCTCTAGGGTATTGATCTAGTGTTCCTCAAAGTTTTATTGATAAATCTTTTGTTATTCTTGATCAACTTTCAAGTTTACGTTAGATCAATTCTCGTCAAGTTCTGGATCAGCAAGCTTGCAAAGCTTATAACTTTTGATCCGTAAGTCCGATCGAGCTGATTCTTTTTGGGTTCGATTCGTACTGGAATCTAGTTTCTTGTGTCCAAATTTCAGATTGATCCGACGGTTGGATCTCCAGAAATTCGCGTTTTACCGAACCTCTGTCATTCTATTTTTGTCGAAAACGAGGCAATTATTTGGTTCTGTTTTGGGGTGAACTTTTAGTAGATCAAGAATTTGGTTTTAGCTTCCGCACAATCATTCCCCCCCCTCTGATTGCTATATTCGTATACTTCGATCCTACAAGTGGTATCAGAGCGAGGTTTTTCTAATCTATCTTAACCGGTGATTAGATCAATGGATCGTTATTCGACAAAACCATGTGTGTTCGATGGTGTTGATTTTCAGTTTTGGAAGGCCAAGATGGAGGCGTTCATCTAGGCGCAGGGCTTCGCAATTTGGGATAAGGTCTACAAGCCATACGAAGTTCCTGCAAACGACAACGTCAACGACGCCAATCGCGCACATGTTGAAGCAAACAGCAAGGCACGCAACTTGATCATCCAAGGATTGGGAAGAAGTGACTTCGACCGCGTGGTTCATCTTCGATCCGCATATGAGGTATGGAAATCTCTTTGTGATTACCATGAGGGTTCTAACACTGTCAAAGAGGTTCGCCAAGATATTTACAAAAAGGAATACATGCGTTTTGAGATGAAACCTAGTGAATCTGTAGATGACTTCTTTGCACGTTTCAATAAAATTCTTAGCAATCTACGTGCTGTTGGAGTTAGCTACACTGATGCTGCAAATGCTCGACAATTGCTTAGTGCTTTGGACATGTCGGTGTGGGAGATGAAAGTAACATCTATACAGGAATCTACTGTCATGAGCACACTTACATTAGATGTTCTTTATTCTAAACTGAAAACTCATGAATTAGATGTTCTTGCCAGGAAAGGGAATATTAAATCAATTGCTTTGATCTCTAACCCTAACATGTCAAATGCAAATTCTTCTTCTAGCTTTGCCTAGTGTGGGATGTCAGAGACAGGGGCCCCACAAGAGGGGCCTACACCCGACTGGGCCTGACAGGCGGAACAGAAAGCCCAAAGCCCAGAAGCGCAACGGCGGGCCCAGAGGAAACCTTCGACTTGCTCCCCAAGACAACTCCTGATCCTTCACGGAAGCTTCGCGCCCCGCCCTAACAACCCGCCAGGAACAAAGCATGCAGCCTGACACCGCCAGAGCCTGCGGATGCTGGGACCTGACAAAGCGGCAGGCGTGGGTCGGAGAAAGCATAACCACCTCTCCAGGACGTAGAGCGTGAAGGCGGATAAGGACAAGGGACATGTCGTTCGTGCCACCATGTTCGAGGCCGGTGGCGCCCAACTATCATGTATTCTCCCCAGTATATAAGGGGAGGAGGGAGAAACAAGAAAAAGAGAGACAATACATCCAAGAACACAGGACTAGGGTATTATCTCCTCCGAGAGAGCCCGAACCTGTCTAAAAACAGATTGCCCTCGCATCCTGTGTTACCATCAAGCTCAGATCCCGCACAAATCCCCTAGAATCACAAATCTCATTGCCGGCGAAACAGATCGTCGACAGTTGGCGCGCCAGGTAGGGGACTTGTGTCAACATCTTCGTCAAGCTTGATGGCTGCGACGAGCGAAGTCTCCACACTCTTCGCCCCGAGCCAGGTCTTCCGCTTTGAAGCCTGACCTTCATCTCCAACGACCTCGGAAGCCTCTCTCTCCAAGGAACCGCTTACGCCATGTGAGGTTTCCGGCGATCCATCGTCCACGACTTCGCGCCGATCGGAAGGTCCCCTGTCTCGTACTCTAAAGTACCGCGGGGATCCGAAGACCCGTTCGGCCCGGAGTCGGGCTCGAGGACGCCGAGGCACGAAGGGTGGGAGTTCTCACCGCCAAGCCACTCGGCACCCCGGCGCCTAGGTTTGTCTTCTCCGGACTCACCCACCTCGGTAGAGTCGAGAAAAAGCCTAGAGAGCTGCTGGAATTTCCGTAGAGTCTGTGTGATCGAAGGCTCGCGGGCGGTCGCAGCCAACCGACACCTCGATCGCCGCCGATTTGGAAGGAGGCCGAGTGATCGAGCCTGACGCTGTGGCGCGTACTCTCGGGATCGCCTCGGCTGTCAATGAAGACATTACGCAAGCCAAGATGGGGACCAGCTGTTTTTCGTACCCAGCAGAATATCGTCGCCTCCAAGACACTCCTGGATACCACGACCCTATCTTTGAGGCGGATGATCGATTGCCCGATCATGGCCCAAGTAAAGGCCATGGTGACGGCGGCGACTATCCGGATACTCAAACCGACCAGCCGGTGAAGGAGCCGCCACGTGGTCCGGCGAGACCCAGACAGCCGGATGGCCAGGTCGAAGCCCGTCAGATACATCATGTTCTACCCGCGAGACGATTTGCGACATATAGCGTCGGCCGCGCGACCTCCGTTCAGACCTCGACGCCAGCGCGCGATCGAGAAAGGGAGGAACAACGCCCGTCAAGCCGATTTAATATGAGCGCCGGCATCCTTTCGCGAGGCGCGAAATCGCCAAGTGCGATCCCCTCCGCCGATCACCTCCCGGGGTATCGCGGAGTCATCGAAGGGTCGTCGTTTACTCCTCACCTACGCCGAGTGGTTTGGCCTGATGGATTTAATCCTAAAGGCATCACTAGGTTTGACGGTGAGAGAGACCCAGAGGCTTGGCTACAAGTATACGCTCTGGCGGTCGAGGGCAGCGGGGATCAGTAATGGCAAACTACTTGCCTGTTACCCTCTCGCCTGGCCCAAGCATGGCTCACCGGACTTCCAGCGAACTCTATAGATTCTGGGGAGATCTGTGTGAGCAGTTCATCTCAAATTTCCAAGGCACTTACGAGCGCCAGGCACCCCTTGGGACCTATATCGGCTACACCAAAGGAGGAACGAATCCCTCAGGAATTCGTCAGCGCTTCATGAGCAGGAAAAGCACCGTTCGGGACGTCACAGATGTGGTCGTGATCGCAGCCTTCCAGAAGGAGTCGGCGACCCGACCTCATCAAGAAGATGTCCGGAAGCCACCCACGTCGGTCCGGAGCTGTTCGCCCTAGCGGACCGTTACGCTTCAGCCTCAGAGGCTCTGGCGAACGACGTGATGAAGGGAAGGATCAGTCTGAACCCTCGGCGGAAAGAAAAGAAGCGCAAGGGCGAAGAGCTAGTGGCGATCATTGCGCCAACTCATCCTCGCGCTCTCAAAGAGGATGGATATGATAAGGTCATGAACTCACTCTGCCCTTTCCATCCAAAGGGAGGCATGCCGCCAAGGATTGTTTCACCCTAAAGAGGTTCGCCGCGAGAGCAAGAGGCAAAGTGGACAAGGTCCGAAGGTCATGCCGCCGACAAACCGCCTCCCCACGAAGGCCGAGGAAGACTATCGGAAGTCGACCTCGAGCTTAACTACATATTCGGGGTTCACCAAGCATATGAGTCCAAGCGGAAGCAAAGCTCACCGCCGGGACATCTATGCGAGAGCCGAGACCCCGATATGTCCGGTGGTCCGAGGTCGCAATAACTTACGACCGCACGGATCACCCAGATCGCGTCCCATTCCCCGGCAGATACCCGCTGGTCCTGGCGCCGGTTGTCCGCGGCATCAAGCTCAAAAGGGTGTTGATTGACGGTGGGAGTGGGCTCAACGTCCTCTTCGTGAAGACACTCGACGATATGGGAATCCCGCGGTGACCTCAAGCGGGTCGTCGCCTTTTCATGGAGTGATACCCGAACGTCGGCGGTACCACTCGGACAAATCACTCTACGATCACGTTAGCGCAAGGGACAACTACCGGATGAGCCTTAGCTTCGAGGTAGCGGACTTCGCGACAGCGTATCCGCCATCTTGGGGAGACCAGCGCCAAGTTCATGGCGGTGCTCCACTGGCGTATCCGATCTTTGAAGATGCCGGTCCGAGTGGTATTATCACTCTACGCGCGATGTTAAGCGATCTTTCTCTTGCGACGAGAGAGTTGCGAAATGGCCGAGTCTCTGGAGGCGCCAAGTGACGGGAAAGGATTCGTCAAGAGGCGGATTTCGACAAGCCGGAAGGCGGTGTCCCTACCCGCAGCCGCGAGAACTCCGGGATCGGCCCGAGAGGGCACCAAGAGGATTCTCCTCGACCCGTCCGATCCGGCGCGAGCCGTCTCGATCGGGACAAGGCTCGAGGATGAATAGGAAAACGCGCTCGTCACCTTTCTGCGGGCAAACCAAGGCGTCTTTGCACGGAAGCCGCCTCGATATGCCCGGGGTCCCAGGGAGGTGATCGAGCACGCACCGAATGTAAACCAATCCGCCAGGCCCGTCAAGCAAAGGTTACGACGGTTTGCTCAAGATCGTCGAGAAGCCATCGAGAGGAGATCACAAAGCTGCTAGGCTGCAGGCTTCATCAAAGAAGTGTATCATCCCGATCGGTTGGCGAACCCTGTACTCGCCCGTAAGAAGAATAAAAGGCTGGCGCATGTGTGTTGATTACACCGACCTCAACAAGGCTTGTCCGAAAGATCCCTTTGGTCTCCTCGTATTGATCGGTGGTAGACTCCCTTGCCGGATCTCGGCTACTCGGCTACGGGCGCCTATTCGGCTATCATCAAATTCGGCTTGAGAGGAAGATCTGCGAAGACTTCGTTTATCACTCCATTAGAGCATATTGCTATATCACCATGCCGTTCGGGCTCAAGAATGCCCGGTATAGCGTACCCGGCGCCCGTGCAGCGGTGTTTTCACCATCAGCTCGGGCGCAACATGGAAGCTTATGTGGATGATGTGGTAGTTAAAACGCAGACACAAGATAGCCTTATCTCCGACCTGGCCGAGACGTTCGAGAGTCTAAGGGCGTTCCGGATGAGGCTAAACCCCGAGAAGTGCGTTTTCGGAGTGTCTTCCGGGAAACTACTCGGGTTCATCGTCTCCCGTCGTGGGATCGAGCCGAACCCGGAGAAAATTGGAGCCATTATGAAAATGGCCCCGCCTACCAGCCAAAAGGAGGTCCAAAAGCTCACCGGATGCATGGTAGCGCTTGGCGAGTTTATCTCACGATCAGGGGCAGGAATGCCTTTCTTGAAGCTCCTTAAGAAGCAAGATCGCTTTGATTGGACTGGCAGAGGCACAAGAGGCCTTGAAGAACTCAAGGTGTTTCTCTCCACTCCCAGTCTTAGTATCGCGGCGCCAGTGAACCTCTTCTGCTCTACATAGCGGCAACATCTCATGTAGTAAGTGCCGTGATAGTTGTGGAGCGGGAGGAATCTGGACATCGCTACGGCGTGCAACGCCCGATTTATTTAAATCGGTAATCTTGGCGAATCCAAGACAAGATATCCTCCAATCCGAGGAAGGCTGCATGCGCCATTTTGATCTCGTCACGGAAGTGAAGCATTATTTCAAGGACATTCGATTTGATGAGTCACTTCTTTCCCGTGGGAGAGGTCCTCATAATCGGGAAGCTCTTTGGAAGAATTTCAAAGTGGGCGGTGAGCTTGGAGCTTTCGACATCTCGTTCAAGTCACGCACCGCCGTCAAGTCCAGGCTTTGGTGACTTTACGGCCGAGTGGACGAATCCCGGACTCACTGCGCAGAAGAAGAGCGAATATTGGGTCATGCACTTGACGGATCTCTCATGCTTGGAGGAAGCGGCGGGAATCCTCCTTATCTCGCCTAAGGGTGACGAGGTTGAAGTATGTCCTTGGATTCACTTCCCGGCCTCAAACAATGCCGCGAGTACGAGGCCCTCATCCATGGGCTTCAGACGCCACATCACTAGGAATCCGGCCGGTGGCGGTTCGAGGCGACTCGGTTGGTGGTGAATCAAGTCTGAAGAATTTGGTTGTGCGTGGATCGAGAATATGGCGGCATACCGCCAAAGAAGTCCGAGAATTGGAAGGCAAGTTTGACGGTCTGAGCTGGTTCATGTCCTCCGCCGCAATAATGAGGCAGCAGACGAGTTGGCTAAGATGGGAGCCACTCGGGCGGATGTCCCAAGTGATATCTTCGTGCAGATCTTCACGAGCCAACCGTTACAAAACGGCAAAAGCCAGCGAGGGTCCCGGGAACCGGGTCCTGCTCATTGATCCAGATCGACTACCCGTACCTTGATTATCTCCTGAAGGACAAACTCCGGAAGCAACCACTCCGCGGAGCGCATCTCCCGACAAGCCAAATCCTACGTGGTGGTGGGCGGCGAGCTCTTCCGAAAAAGTGCCTCGGTGTCCTCAGCGGTGCGTTCGGGACAAGCGGGAAGAGAGCTGCTCCAAGAAATCCATTCGGAGGATGTGCGGCCATCACGCGGCATCAAGCGCCTTGGTCGGGAAAGCCTACCGACGTGGTTTCTTCTCGCCAACGGCGGTAGCAGACGCCAAGGAGATAGTTCGAACTCGCGAGGGTCGCCAATTCTATTCAAGGCAGACACACTTGCCGGCACATGAGCTCTGAGACTATACCCATTTCTTGGCCTTTTGCGATGCAGGGGCTCGACATAGTGGGCCCGCTCAAGAAGGCTCAAGGCGGTTTCGCTTACCTCTTCGTGGCCATTGACAAGTTCACCAAGTGGATCGAAGCCAAGCCGGTCGTAACTATCAACTGCGATTAAGGCCAAGGAGTTCTTCCAGGATATTGTAGTCAGATTCGAGTGCCCAACCGGATCATCACGGACAACGGCACCCGATTCAGGAGTGAAGAATTCCAAGAATGGTGCGAAGGCGTCGGGATCAAGATCTGCTTCGCCTCGGTGGCTCACCCACGAAGCAATGGGCGGAGTTGAAGCGAGCTAACGGTGCAGTCCTTCAAGGCCTCAAGGCCGGGATCTTCGACCGCCTCAAACCATACGCCGCCCGATGGGTGAAGGAGCTACCGTCGATTACTGGGGACTCAGAACCACTCCCACCGAGCGACCGCCAAACCCCTTTTCCTGGTCTATGGCGCAGAGGCGGATTCTGCCGATCGAGCTGGGATTCGAATCCCGAGGGTTGAAACTACAACGAAGCCGAGTCCGAGGGAAGCCGAATGGTGGAGCTTGATCAACTCGAGGAGGCTCGGAACGTTGCCGCCCTCCAGTCGGCTAAGTACCTCCAGGGACTTCGGCGCTACCACTCTCATAGCGTCGAAGCGAGAACCTTTTCGTAAGGAGATATGGTCCCGAGGAGGAACCGAGCGAGCACAAGCTCTCTCCAATTTGGGAAGGTCCATACATCGTCCAGAAGACAACCCGGCCGGGTGCTTATCGACTCAGACGAGAAGACGGCGAGGTTCTGGCGAATACTTGGAACGCCGAACATGTCCGTCGCTTCTACGCATGAGTTATGTATCCCACTCTTACACATTAAATAAAATAGTGGTTCGTCTTATTTTCTGAAGTTGTGTAATGCTAGCCCCGAGTGGTTATTACCCGATTGCTGTGGCGCCTAACTGCAGTCGATGCCGATATAGAATGCACGGAAATAACAAGCCGCGATGAGCACAAAGCCTCGGCGGTTTATACCAGCGCGCACAACGGAACGGGTAGAAAGCACTAACCACTCGGGACTGCAATTCGCAGCGCCAGAATTTAACCAAGATTTGCACAGTCGCGAATTTCTAACCGTCAAAAGCTCGAGCCCTGACTCCTCGTTCTTTGGCACCGGAGCAATCGACTAGAATGAGTTGATCAAGCGGAACCACTAAGTTCGGGTTAAATGTGATAGGCACGAATCGATAAAATTTCGCATTTCATTCCATAATGTTAATAATTTACATTGCTAATTTTCTTTTTCTTTTTCTCGCTAAAAAAAAAAAAAAAAAAAAAAAAAAAAAAAACTACTCTTGCCTTTGGTGCTTTGTTGGTACTCCTGCCGGCGCTTGGCCAGTTTGGTCTTGGCCATTGGGAGACCGGAGGCGAGATCGCTGAGGTTAGTCGCGACCCACGCGACCAAAGCCGCCGAATCTCCTCGTCAACCACCCACAAAGGGGGTACAAAGGCGGACGAGGGCCTCGGCGGCAAGGTCGTCGCGACGATCGCGACCAACCATCTCGAGGATGATCTCCGCCACCTCGTGGAGCCAGGTGCGACCTCCAACAAGGTAGCCCACGGCGGCGTCCTCGCCCGCTCCGTCCTCGCCTCCGCCTCCGGTGTGAAAAAGTCAAGGTCTTCCCATGCTTCCGCCTCCTCCCGGTTGTGCAACATCCCGAAGAATCGATGGCGAAACAACGCCGCGAAGGGACCAACGAACCTCCCGTAATAGACATGGAAGGAAAGCTGGAAGAGGAAGGCGAAGGACAAGGCAAGAAGAAAGCGGGTGATCGCTCATTAGCGGTGGCGCCCCATTTATAAGCCACCCTAGCCCGGAAATCGGCGTCTCCAAAGGCAATCAAATGCGCCACCCCCGCAATCAATGAAGCGCGAAAAACAAAGCGGCAGTGCAAATACCGAAGAAGATCGGCGCATTGAACAAAATCAAGGAGAATTTCACCAGACACGTGTTGTAAGCAGTTCAAGCCCATTCGGCTTCCTCGCAATTACACCAGATTAAGCGCAAAAGCCCGGGGGCTGGAGAGCTAGCAAGTGATGCAAGCCGGGGGGCTAAACCACTCAGCCAGGTGGCCACAGCGGAAGTCCCGACGCTCGAGAGCTGCACGCCAGCCTCTCGGAAAAGCGTGTCTGGGGCAAGAAAGCCGCGGGCCAAGGCCCTGGCGTTTGGAGAGCTAGCAAGCGATGCAAGCCCGGGGGCTAAACCACTCAGCCAGGTGGCCACAGCGTAAGTCCCGACGCTTGAGAGCTGCACGCCAGCCTCTCGAAAGCGTGTCTGGGCAAGAAAGCCAAGGGCCAAGGCCCTGGCGTTTGGGAGCCATACCGGTCGGTGAAACTCACCGGAAAGCGCGACAGATCCAAAAGGCTGCGGGCATATATTCTAACAACTTCGGCCGAGAAGAAAGTGGAAGAGGTCTGAAGACCACTCAGCGGAAGACAATACAGGCAAATCATATTGAAGTAAGAAGACACAATATTTCAGACAAGGAGGGCGAGCACTCGGCATCAAGGCCTACATCGAAGTCAGAATTCTAGATTCTCCAACAAGGCCTGCGATGCACCGGACACCTCTTCAAGGAGCGCGTTGGCCTTGTCTTCATCACAGGCAAAGCCTTCTTTCACAACGAGGTCAATTCTCGGATAATGAGACTTGACCACCGCCAATGCCTGGTTCGCACTCATTGTTGCGGACTCTTTGGCGTAAGCTACGATCCTGTCGGCTCCTCCAGTAAGAAGTGGAACAAAGCATCGTCCCCCTGGCCCGGCGTGACTCCTTCAATACGCGAAGGTGCAGGATCGGCTCGCAGCGACGCCTTGATTCAGTCCGGCCCTGCTCGACAAGCGACCATCTTCTCCTTGCATTCTGCAACAAAGTCAAACGGCCATCAAGAGCACACCGGCGCCAAGTATGTTCAACCCAAGTCAAATAAATTTACCCTTCAGCTCATTGCATCCTTTCAAGCCGACTCGAGCTTGAGGCCGAATTCTCTGAAACCTCGGTCGGGCCCTCACCAAGATAGCGGTTGAGTCGCGCTCTGAAACACGAGTGTCATCATCCTCTCCAACCACCCAAAAAGACATCCAAACCGAATCCAGGGGAGAATCTCACCTTCGAGCATATGCTCAAGCCCCGTCTTCTCCTCCCGGATCCTCATACACTCGCCCTGAAGCTCGTGGACTTCTTTCCACCTGTTCGCGCTGATCTCGCTGAGTTTGTCCTGCATCGCTTCAGCTCCTTGAGCTTCGGGAGCACCTTCGGAAAACCGCGATCTTTGCCTCGAGCTCCCCATGTCCTGGTAACAGGCGAATCTCGTGGAGAAGTCGGCAACGAGATGGAAGACAAGAAGCTCACCGACGAAGCGTGCTACACCTGACGGTGAGCTCATAAAGCTCCGTCGAGCCGCTCTCTCCATCTCGTCGTCCTCTTCCATCCCTTTCGGTCGGAACCCCTTCCCACCATACGGTCCGATTCGGGGCTTCGGCGGGCCGAGCGGCGGTGGCTCTCGAAGCACTTCCTCCACGATGGGAGACGGTGCGGGTCGATCTCGTCGGCGGACGGACCATCCGACGGTTCGACCGTTGGCCCACCGGCGCCCGGTGGCGACGCCCCGGCAGTCGGCGGCAACGGCGACCTAGCCTCCGCCTGGGGCTCCTTTTCAGGAGACCCCTCCACAGGGACGTCCATAGCAGGGGTCCTGAATCAGCAAAAAGGGAAGACACCTCAGCACAGGCAGTAACAAAAAGTCAAGGATCACCCAAAAGAATACCTTTTGGATTTCTTGAATTTCATCCCAGGTCTCATCCGAGACCCAGCACCACTCGGAGGGAAGTTAGCGCCTGCAGTCGGGGCTACCCCTGGGACAGAAGGCTGATGCCCCGCGCTTTGCGATCCGGGTGCACCGGAAGTCGAAGGCTGTCGGGACCCCGAATTTGCAAATCCGGACCCTCTGTGTATTCAGCACTAGTCCAGGAACGCGCTAGTGCACACAGTCTTAACATCGGTAAATATCACAATCATACCAATCGATATTATCAAAGTACTTTATTTAAATAACCAAAGGTTACTTGACCTTATGGCCAAGGTACAAATATATGCCTTGCAAGGCGAAACTTATTAAAAGAGAAATAACAGCAGCGGAAAATCAAATAACTTCGTGGCGCCATCCAGTATACCACAGGCAACTGACTGGGCTCGCTTCCCTAAGTAGACGGATCCTCTTGGAGTTCCTCCTCCAAAGCTGGTGCAGTCTCTTCTTCAACTGATATTGTGTTGAGGCAAGGGTGAGTACTTGGTACTCGAAGAAGTCATGCACCTGAGAATGCAAGCTAATATACTATATGCATGGCTTGGTACAAAGGAATAGCTTAAGGTATATTTGCGATGTGACATTTGACAAGTATCATAAATAGATTCGAAAGCAGTAGAAACAAGTAAAGCATAATTAACTTTTCAAGAAGTTTAAATAACATTTTCCCCATCCTAAACCACATTTCCATCATCTTCATTGTTAAACCAAACCAACCTTTCAAACCAAAGTTATTTTTGAGAAAGTCTAACCCTTGACTGTAATTCCCGAGCATTGTCCAATACCGTGGACTCGGCTATTTAAATAGATTCTAAACTCTGCAGAGGTTATGCACTTTACCCACAAGATACAGTCAAACACCACAAAGGCGAGTTCCCGTAACAAAGCCTTTCTAAGCCTCAAACAACACAGTGGTCCTCTCCGGTTCGTGTTCTACACCATCCCTTCCCTTAGCCAAGGCGAAGTATGGGACCAACACACCGTTAGATGGGTATCCGGCCACAGCCACGATCGCTCCCCGCACAATCACACAAACGGTGTAATTGACACCCGAGGCTCCACAAGTGAGTCCTTAGCGACTTAGTCAACTAGGGCCGTCCCATTCGACCATGTGGTTGCAAGTATGACCCAGTTCAAAGGCTTGCAAGGTTAAGTCCTTAGAGTGACCAGGGCAAGACTACCCAAAACCAAATCAACACTCCCAATGCCACAACCGGCCCACTGATTACTCTTGCCACATGCCCCTGGCCGAAACAGTTTATCAAACCCCAGTTGATTACCATGCACCACGTGCCATCAACATCACATGATACTTTTCCAAAACAGGTTCAATATATCATTAAGTCAATATTAACATTTGATTGTCCAAAATCATGTCATGAGCACGTAGCATGTCTAAGCAGCATACTACAACGGTCTAAACCCATGTTGGCAATTTAATAATGTCCAACTAGTAAACCACAACTAGGGTGACAAAGGGTCATGGCACATACTTAAATAATCAAGGTGTCATACAGCAAATTGGTGTTTATCTAACCCCCAGGTTTAAACAAAGTATCTTTCTAATTGATCTAGCATGCAATAGTTTAAATCAAAATAGATTTGAAATAGGATCAACATGGTCAAAGCACAACTTGCTTCAAAAGTACTTGCTCTTGGTCTTGAGTTGGATCCTGAGTCAATACTTCTCCTTCGAATCCTTCCCACTTCAACGCCTACTCGTAAAAGCGTGCAAATAGCAAATACACAAATAAACAATAGGCAAAAACATCCCAAAACTCCAAATAAAATCCATAAACAGAGAGAACATAATTTTCTGGATTTTTAGAAACTGGAATCACAAATTTGGAGTTAAAATGCAAAAGTTATGATTTATTAAAGTTTAAATAATCAATTAAATAATATTACAGAGAAAAACTTTAGTCCAAAAATTAAATAAAATTCATATTTAGGTAGATCTCAATTTTATACAAATTTAGAAATTTGAACCACTCAAATCGGAGTTGAAACGCAAAAGTTATAAGCGTTTGAAGTTTGAATCTAAATTTGAATCAATATTTCGAATTAATAAATCATTTTCTTTTCGGAAATTAATTATTAAGGCCAAAGAATGACACGTGGCAGCCTCTGATTGGTCGGCTGACGTCAGCCGGTCCATGGACGTGGTCCACGCTCGGCTTGGGTCCACCGTGGACTCGGTCCACGACTCTACGTGAGACTGACATGTGGGACCCACTCGGGTGACGTCATTCTTGGCGTCGGCGGGACTCACCACGGTCAGTCGGAGTGGGACCCGCTGTGACGTCATGGGTGACGTCAGCACTCGGCTGGGACAGCCGCTGACATGCGGGCCCGCCATGACGTCAGCGTGACGTCATGGTGTGGTTCGGCCGAGCCGCTGACACGCGGGCCCAGCGTGTCAGCGTCACGCGCGTACGGCGCTGACCGCGTCGGTCCAACTTCCTGGACGCGTGGCTCGATCTCGGGCGTTGATTTGAAAATCAACGGCGCGGATTAGATCCAGTGTTGACGCGTTTGGGTTAACGCATTGATTTCGGACCGTTGGATCTAGATCCGACGGTGGAGATTGGATCTAGGATTTGGAACGGGATCTCACCGTGCGATGACGTGGCGTGATCTCGAGCGTTGGATCTTGATCGGACGGCTGAGAGAGCTCGCGGTCCGGCGATGGCTTGCGGCGGCGCTGGCTCACCGGCGCGGAGGACGGCGACCTTGCCGACGGCGTTTTCGCGCGCCCGCTGGCGAGAGATCGCTTCGGTGCGTCTCGTCGCGGTGAGTCCAGATCTGGGGTCAACGGGCGGCAAGCGACGACGGCGGCGACTTTAACGCACGCCAGACCGCGGCGAGCGTTACGGCAACTCCGGCGGCGATTGCGGCTGAACGGCGGCTCGGCGGCGTTGTCTAGGTCTACTGCGCGCTGAAGTCTAGGTCACGGCCGTGGTGGCGGCGCATTAAATAGCGACCTCGGCGTCAGTGGAAACGCCACGGAGACCGAGGTCGACACGCTGACGGCCGGCGGTCGGCGCGAGAGAGGGTGACGTGGCAGCGCCGCGGCCGTTGGATCTCGATCCAACGGTGCGCGAGTTTGGGTCCGGTCGGACTCGGGCGAGCCGGGTCGGGTTCGGGCTCGGGGCTCGTGGCTCAATCGCGTGGTCCGTTGGATCAAGATCCAACGGCCACGCGATTAGGGCTTCGGCAGTGGGTTCGGCCGAGTCACGTGGCTCAGTCGGACTCGAACTCGAGTCCGACTCGGGCTCGATCGGATGAACAAGAATCGACTTCGGTTTGGATTTCCAGCTATTTAATATTTAAAATAATTTCCAGTAATTCATTTAATTCATTAAAAATAGCAAATGACTCAGAAAAATTCCAGAAAAATTCTTGAAAATATTTTAGGGTATTTGGGACTCAAATAAAATATTTCCAACAAAATTTTATTTGCAAAATTAAATTCTTTAATTATTTCAAAATGGAATAAATTCAAATAAATTCCAAATAAATCCAAATAAATTCCAGAAAATTCCAAAAATTCACCAAAGTGCCAAATCACACATGAATTTAAGAAAAGAAAAATTTTGGGGTGTTACAAACCTCCCCCCCTTAATAGAATCTCGTCCCCGAGATTCAGGGCTTACTAAAGGAATAGGTTTGGAAACTCCTCCTTCAAATCCTCTTCGCGCTCCCAAGTCGCTTCACTTTCTTCATGGTTGCTCCATCGAACTCTCTGAGAAACGGGTTGACTTGTTTCTAGTTTCTCGATCCATTGTGTCTAGAATCCTCACGGGTGCTCCTTATAAGTCAAATCCTCTTGCAACTCAATTGACTCCAGGTGTCTGTTCCTCAGGAACTCGGAGACACTTCTTCAACTGGGACACATGGAATACGTCATGCACTCCTGCTAGCGACTGTGTCAACTCCAGCTGGTAAGCAACTTCGCCTCTGCGGCTCAAAACCTTAAATGGTCCAACATAGCAGGTGCGAGTTTCCCTTTGGCATGGAACCTCTTAACTCCCCGAGAGGCGTAACTCGAGGTATACAAAGTCTTACGGTTCAAAACTCAAATCTCGCGACGATTGTCGCGATAACTCTTACATCGAGATTGGGCTATCTTCAACCTTTCCCTAATCATAGCGATCTGCTCTTGACCTCTTGAAGAATATCAGGCCCAAAGACACGGCGCTCACGGTCTCATTCCAATTCAATGGCGTCAGGCGAGTCGACCATCTGATGCCTCAAAAGGTGACATCTGTAAACTAGCCTGGTAACTATTGTTGTAATCGAACTCGGCATACGGCAAACTCTTATCCCAAGAGGTAGCATAAGCTAATGCACAAGCTCTCAACATATCCTCCAGAATCTGGTTGACTCTTTCTGGTCTGTCCATCCGTCTGTGGATGATAAGTCAGATCTTGAAGTTCAAGCGGGTTCCCATGGCTTCATGCAACTTATTCCGAACCTTGAGGTAAATTGGGTACCTCTGTCCGATACAATCCTCTTTGGCACTCGTGCAAACAAACAATCCTCGATCATGTACAATTCCGCTAATTTATCTCCCGAGTAAGTGGTCTTCACGGGAATAAAATGGGCTACTTTAGTCAAGCGATCCACTATAACCCATATGGAGTCATAACCTCCTTGAGTCTTCGGCAAACCGGTAATGAAATCCATTCCGATTTCCTCCCACTTCCACTCAGGTATTTTCAGCGGCTGTAGCAATCCTGCTGGTCTCTGATGCATTGCCTTGACTCTCTGGCATACGTCGCACAATGCAACATGCTCGGCAACTTCACGTTTCATACTCGGCCACCAGAATCTCTCCTTCAGATCCTGATACATCTTGGCGCTTCCAGGATGAATTGAGTACTTAGAGTCATGGGCTTCTTCCAAAATCATTTGCTTTAACTCCTTTTTGTTAGGCACACAAATGCGATCCTTCATCCACAACGTGCCTTGCTCATCCAACTTGAAGTCCTCTGCCTTGCCTTCCTCCTTTTTGGACTTAATCCTACGGATCCTGTCATCATCCTTCTGTCCTTCTCGGATCTGGTCCTCTAAGGTAGGCTTTACCTCCAATGCGGCCAAGAATCCGCTAGGTACAACCTCAATCTTCATCTTTTGAAAATCCTCGCATAACTCATCCTGACTTGTGGCTAGCAACGTACTCACGGTATGGCTTTTCCGACTCAGAGCATCGGCTACTACGTTGGCCTTTCCGGGATGGTAATGGATTCCGACATTGTAGTCCTTGATCAACTCTAGCCATCTCCTTTGCCTCATATTCAGATCCGACTGGGTGAATATGTACTTAAGGCTCTTATGATCCGTATACACTTCACATCTGTTTCCAATCAGATAGTGACGCCATATCTTCAAGGCATGCACTACTACAGCCTAACTCTAGGTCATGTGTCGGATAATTTTCCTCATGCGGCCTCAATCGCCTTGATGCATAAGCGGCGACCTTTCCATTCTCAGACAAGACACATCCAAGTCCTTGGCGCGATCGTCACAATAAGTATCGAAGCTTTGAGCAACATCGGTAGAACTAACACGGTGCTGATGTCAATCGCTTCTTCAGCTCTGAAATCCTTTCTCACATTCTCAAGGCGTCCATGCAAACTTCTTTTCCTTCTTCAAACAATTGCGTAAGAGGTTTCGCAATTGTCGAAAAGCCTTCAATGAAACGGCGGTAGTATCCTGCCATTCCAAGGAAACTCCGAATGCTGGGTCACGAGTCTTGGTGCTCCCAATGTAACACGACTTCTACTTTGCTTGGATCTACGGCGACTCATACTGCGGTCATTACATGTCCAAGAAACTCCACCTTGTCCTTCCAAAAATCACACTTGCTGAACTTGGCGAAAAGTTGCTGTTCCTCGGCTTTTCCAAAACTCGCCTTAAGTGTTCGGCATGCTCATCCTCCTGTCTTGGAGTAGATTAGGATATCGTCTATGAACACGACGACAAACTTGTCAAAATATTCCATGAACACCTTATTCATCATATTCATGAAATAAGTGGCGCATTAAATCGGCCCAAAGGACATAGCGTAAACTCGTAATGTCCATATCTTGACGAGAATGCGATCTTGAATATCTTCGATCGGATCTTCAATCGATGGTATCCCGATCTCAGATCAATCTTGGAGAAAACTCCGGCTCCTCTCAACTGATCAAACAAATCATCAATCCTGGGTAGCGGATACTTATTCTTCACGGTGACCTCATTGAGTGCACGGTAGTCAATGCACATCCTGAAACTCCCGTCCTTCTTCTTGACAAACAAAGCGGGTGCTCCCCACGGCGACTAACTTGAGTCTGATAAATCCTTTCTCCATTAACTCTTCCATTTGTTTCTTCATCTCTACCAACTCTTCGGTAGACATCCGATAGGGTCTCTTTGCTATCGGTCTTTGTGCAGTACAAGCTCTATCACAAACTCTATGTCCTGTCTGGCGGCATCCCGAGGTAGATCTTCGGGAAAAGCGTCAGGTACTCATTCACTCTTTGGGACATCCTCTATGCTGATTGCCTTGGTACTGTTAACCATCAACTGTCCATCTCTAACTGCAGTGGCTTGAAATTCCACTTTCTTCCCACACGGGCTCTCCACTGAGATAGTCCTTCGTCCACAATCCAATACGGCCTTGTGCTTGGATAACCAATCCATTCCCAATATAACGTCTAGGGTCTGGGTCTCCAAAATTATAAGGTTTGCTAGGAACTCTATTCCACCTATCAGTATTCTCACCCCGGAACATCCTACTTTCGTTCGGAGTTCGGAACCAGGGGTTTGAACTAAAAGCATGCACTTAAGTCTTGCAATTCTCAAATCATTTCCAGTAGCAAAGCCTTGCGAAACTAACGAATGCGAAGCTCCAGAGTCAAACAAAACCGTTGCAGGTACTGAGTTAACAAGTAACTTACCCAGTACGATGTCCGTAGCATTCTGCAGTGCATCTGCGGTGACATGGTTGACTCGGCCTCTCACCACGGTCTGGGGTGTGGCTCCTGGTGCTGGCGTCCTAGCTGGGGTGGTTCCTAGATTGAAGCGAATCGGGTCGCCTCTGCTGTCTTCTTGGGACAACTGTTGGCAAAGTGTCCTGGCTCGTTGCGCTTGTAGCAGCGTCTCACCTGTTCCTTCTTTGCTGCACGAGTAGTGTTTCTAGCGGGGGTGGGGTTTGGTAGTTACGATTGGCAGGTCTTGGTGCTTTGAGGATGGTGTCCTTGTTGCATTCTGTGGTTGGAATCGAAGAATTGATTTGGTGCAACTCTCAGCGCTGCTATGCGTTCCTGGCGTGATCCTTCTTTGTTGCATCCTGCGCTTCTGTTCTCATCCAGTTCCTTGCGCTTGTCCTCAAGAATAAGCGCCTTATTCACCAACTCTTGGAAATCTGGAAAGGTGTGGGTGATCAACCCTACTTGCAATCCTGAGTTAAGTCCCTTCATAAAAGCGAGGTATGCCTGGATTTATCTGTCGCTACATCCTCAGTGCGTAGCGTGCTAGCTGTGTGAACTTGTTCGTAGTCGGCCAGCGGCTGATTACCTTGCTTTAATGCTCTGAACTCCTCCTTCTTAAGGTCCATGATTCCTTCAGGCACGTGATCTTGTCGGAATGCATTTGTGAACTCTTCCCAAGTGATATCTTGAGGGTTCTCTTGCGTGGCACGAAGTTCTCCCACCATTCGGCCATTTGTTCCTTCCAGCTGATGAGAAGCGTAGAGTACCTTCTCATTTCCTATGCATTGAGCTATGTGTAGCTTCCTCTCGATTGATCTTAACCAATCATCGGCCTCCAATGGATTGGCATTCCCAGAGAAAGTGGGTGGGTGAGTTCTCATGAACTCTGACAGCCTTGTATTCTGGCGTTGTCCCTGATTAACTTGATTAGCAGTGGCCTGAGCAAAGGACGTGCTGCATTTGTTGCATCATAGCATGCATCAATCGAGTGCAGGCAGCAAGAAAAGCTCCGAAATTCTGCATATCCAGTGGCGGTGCTGGTGCTCCATCATTGGGGTTTTCTGCTGGGCGAGAACCACTCCCATTGCTTCCAAAGTTTCCACGGGTGTTCACCATCTGTCGGTTTGCTCTAGGTTTAGAGATGAGAGGGAAACAAGAATAGACAAGTAATATGGAACTTATGCGGGGCGAAAGGTGTAACTTTAAGGTCCAACTTTATTATTAATAACTTGGTATGGCTGCTTACAATGCCTAAGGGCCTTGCAACACATACCGCACACTCAGCAAGCAATGAAAATCCAAATCGAACTAACATTAGAGTCTAACGCCTAAAGGGTGACTCTTTATTCTATGACGCGACTCGGCGAAGGAGTCTCACTATAGAACCTATGCTCACTCATCGAGAAAACCTCCACGGCACGGTGCAGGTCTTTGTGGCATAGGCGCGAAATGATTGCCATGTCCAGAATCGTGTCCTCTGTGGTGGTCGAAGAAGCGATGTCCTCATCGAGTCGACTCCTCCGGATCGGCTCGTGTAGCTCGAGCATCTTGGCTCACGGAGTGCAGTCGTACAAAGCCATCTCCAACTCGTCAATCCTTCGTAGAAGGTGTGCCACATACTCTTGAGCTTCCCACCATCTGTTCTTTTCGGTCGTGATCTCCTTGCGGGCCTTCTGTAGCTCTTTGCTTGTATTATCTAGTACATCCTCCTGGGCGACGACAAATCGTGCCAACTGTGTAACCGTCGCATCCTCATCCTGAATCTCCTTCGGGTCAAGAAGGTTATCGCTCTTGCGGATGATAACGAACACCGTGCTCTCAATTCTCGGGCGTAGATACGGGTAATGTCTTGCGTGCGCGTCGTGATACTTCTTGGATACCCATCTGCATTGTAGATCTCCTGGCGGTGCAGTGTATCGGGCGATTGCCTAGGCCCTTCTTCCTAGCAGGTACCTCAATCTTCACATCACAAGCTGTAACACCCCAAAATTTTACTTGTCCTAAATTCATGTGTGATTTGGCACTTTGGTGAATTTTTGGAATTTTCTGGAATTTATTTGGATTTAATTGGAATTTATTTGAATTTATTCCATTTTGAAATAATTAAAGAATTTAATTTTGCAAATAAAATTTTGTTGGAAATATTTTATTTGAGTCCAAAATGATCCAAAGTATTTTCCAATTTTTAGAATTTTTACGAGTCATTTGCTATTTTTAATGAATTAAATGAATTACTAGGAATTATTTTAAATATTAAATCGCTGGAAAATCAAACTCGGGTCAAGTACTGTTCATCCGACCGTGTCTGAACCCGAGTCGGACTCGAGTCAGACCCGAGCCACGTGACTCGACCGATCCCACTCCTAACACTAATCAATCCCAACCGCTGGATCAAGATCCAACTACCGAGATCCGCCGAGCCAGGCCGAGCCGTGTCCTGACCGGACCGGCCGTCGTCGTGCGATCGTGGCCGTTGATGCGTGCTGCACGTGTGCGACTCTCCGTCGTCGTCTCCGCCGAATCCGGCCGGACTCATGTAGTGGAAAACTAGGTCTCCGTTTTACGCAGACGCCGAGGCTATTTAAAGCCCTGGCATACCGAGACCGCCGTGATCCCGCCCTCCCTTCTCTACTTCACCGAGGCAAAGCCGCCGCGTTTAGCCGTCTTGAGCTTCGCCAGTAATTGCGCGCCGCTCCGCCAGTCTTTGCCCGTTCGCTCGCCGTCCGCCGTCCCTGCCGCCGTTGACCTCGGTCCGGACTCACCGCGACGAGGCGCACCGAAGGACATCTCACTGCCGGAGGAGGCCGCAAACGCCGTTGGCCGTGTCGCCGTCCCCAGCTCCGGCCAGCCAGCTCCGCCGCACGCCATCGCCGTCGCTCGAAGCTTCTCCGCCGTCCGATCAAGATCCAACGTCCCAGATTGTGCCACGTCACCGCACGGTGAGATCCCGTCCAAAATTCCAGATCTAATCTCGACCGTCGGATCTAGATCCAACGGTCCAGATCAAACGCGTTAACTCAAACGCGTGAAAGCCAGATCTAATCTGGGCCGTCGATTTTCAAATCAACGGCCAAGATTGCGCCACGTGTCGGGAAGCCTGACCGCCGTGATCGGCCCGTGCGTGTAATGACTGGCCCGCAGCGTGTCGGCGGCGTGGCGAACCGCACCATGATGTCATGCGGCGTCATGGCGAGCCCGCATGTCGATGGTCGTCTCGGCCCGGCCGACGTCACCCATGGCGTCATCGGTGGGACCCACTGTCGGCCACCGTGGTGAGCCCCGACGTCGGCGATAGCGTCACCGGTGAGCCCACATGTCGAGTCTCACGTGGAGTCGTGGGCCGAGTCCACGGTGGACCCGGCCGGCGTGGACCAAGTCCATGGACGGTGACGTCGGCCGCCCAATCGAGAGGCTGCCACGTGTCCTTCTTGGCGCAATAATTAATTTCGAAAAGAAAATGATTTATTAATTCGAACTATTGCTTCAAATTTAGATTCAAACTACAAACGCTTATAACTTTTGCGTTTCAACTCCGATTTGAGTGATTCAAATTTCTAAATTTGTATAAAATTGAGATCTACCTAAATATAAATTTTATTTAATTTTGGACTAAAGTTTTCTCTGTAATATTATTTAATTAATTATTTAAACTTTAATAAATCATAACTTTTGCGTTTTAACTCCAAATTTGTGATTCCAGTTTCTAAAAATCCAGAAAATTATGTTCTCTCTGTTTATGGATTTTATTTGGAGTTTGGGATGTTTTGCCTATTGTTTATTGGGTATTTGCTATTTGCACGCTTTACGAGTAGGCGTTGAAGTGCAGGAAGGATTCGAGGAGAAGTGTTGACTCGAGGATCCAACTCAAGACCAAGAGCAAGTACTTTTTGAAGGCAAGTTGTGCTTTGACCATATTGATCCTATTTGAAATCTATTTTGATTTAAACTATTGCATGCTAGTTCAATTAGAAAGATACTTTGTTTAAACATGGGGTTAGATAAATACCAATTTGCTATATGACACCTTGATTACTTAAGTATGTGCCATGACCCTTTGTCACCTAGTTGTGGTTTACTAGTTGGACATTATTAAATTGCCAACATGGGTTTAGATCGTGGTAGTATCTTTGCTTAGACACCTTTCGTGCTCATGACATGATTTTGGATAATCAAATGCTAATATTGACTTAATGATATATTGAACCTGTTTTGGAAAAGTATCATGTGATGTTGATGGCACGTGGTGCATGGTAATCAATCGGGTTTGATAAACAGATTTCGATCGGGGCATGTGGCAAGAGTAATGTCAGGTGGGCGATTGCGGCATTGGGGATGTTGATTTGGTTTCGGGTAGTCTTGCCCTGGTCACTCTAAGGACTTAACCTTGCAAGCCTTTGAACTGGGTCATACTTGCAACCACATGGGTGGAATGGGGCGGCCCTAGTTGATTAAGTCGCTAAGGACTCACTTGTGGAGCCTCGGGGTGTCAATTACACCGTTTGTGTGATTGTGCGGGGCGTGTCGTGGCTGTGGCCGGATACCCATCTAACGGTGTGTTGGTCCCATACTTCGCCTTGGCTAAGGAAGGGATGGTGTAGAGCACTGAACAGGAGAGGGCCACTGTGTTGTTTGAGGCTTCGAAAGGCTTTATTACGAGGAACTTCGCCTTTGTGGTGTTTATTTGTATCTTGTGGGTAAAGTGCATAACCTCTGCAGAGTATAGAATCTATTTGAATAGCCAGGAGTCCACGATCTTTGGACAATGCTCGGGAATTACAGTCAAGGGTTAGACTTTCTGAAAATAACTTGGATTTGAAAAGTTGGGTTGGTTTAGTAATGAAGTTGATGGAAATGTGGTTTAGGATGGGGAAAAAATGTTTGTTAAACTTCTTGAAAAGTTATTTATGCTTTACTTATTTCTACTGCTTTCGAATCTACCTTTATTACTTGTCAAAAGCTGTTTACTGCAAATATACCCTGAGCTATTCCTTTGTACCAAGCCATGCATATAGTATATTAGCTTGCATTCTGTGCATGACTTGCTGAGTACCAAGTACTCACCCTTGCCTCAACACAATACCAGTTGAAGAGGAGATTACGCCAGTTTCGGAGGAGGATTTCCAAGAGGACCCGACTACTTAGGGATCACGAGCCCGGTCGATTGCACTGTGGTATCTTTGGATGGCGCCACACGGTTATTTGATTTTCATTCTTTGTTATTTCTCTCTGAATAAGTTTCGCCTTACGAGGCATACATTTGTAACTTGACCATAAGGTCGAGTAACCCTTTGATTATTTAAATAAAGTACTTGATAGTATCGTTTGGTATGATTGTGATATATACCGATGTTAAGACTGTGTGCACTAGCGCGTTCCTGGACTAGTGCTGAATACACAGAGGGTCCGGATTTGCAAATTCGGGGTCCCGACACAAGCTTTGATTAATCCTGCTTGCCTGATCACTTCCACTTGGTATTGGGGCTTCTCAAAATCTCCGAGAGTCTGTAGCATATGCCAAAGTTCCGCGGCGTGACCAACTCCCAGATCAACGTAGTTGAACTCTTCCTCCATCTGTCACAAGAGTGCTTTACGTAAGAACTCGGAATTTTTAAATTGTGACAAGGTAAGGGAAAATTTCAGCAAGAGACAAGAAAAGAGAGAAGGGGATAAGTCGAGATGTCATTTCTTGTCTTCACAAAAATTTTTTAGTTTTTAGAAAATAGGATTTATCCTCGCTACGACCATTCTAGCTAGGGTTGAGCCTACAGTCAAGTATGGCTCTGATACCACCTCTGTCGGGACCCCGAATTTGCAAATCCGGACCCTCTGTGTATTCAGCACTAGTCCAGGAACGCGCTAGTGCACACAGTCTTAACATCGGTAAATATCACAATCATACCAATCGATATTATCAAAGTACTTTATTTAAATAACCAAAGGTTACTTGACCTTATGGCCAAGGTACAAATATATGCCTTGCAAGGCGAAACTTATTAAAAGAGAAATAACAGCAGCGGAAAATCAAATAACTTCGTGGCGCCATCCAGTATACCACAGGCAACTGACTGGGCTCGCTTCCCTAAGTAGACGGATCCTCTTGGAGTTCCTCCTCCAAAGCTGGTGCAGTCTCTTCTTCAAGCGATATTGTGTTGAGGCAAGGGTGAGTACTTGGTACTCGACAAGTCATGCAATGTAATGCAAGCTAATATACTATATGCATGGCTTGGTACAAAGGAATAGCTTAAGGTATATTTGCGATGAAACAAGATTTGACAAGTATCATAAATAGATTCAAAAGCAGTAGAAACAAGTAAAGCATAATTAACTTTTCAAGAAGTTTAAATAACATTTTCCCCATCCTAAACCACATTTCCATCATCTTCATTGTTAAACCAAACCAACCTTTCAAACCAAAGTTATTTTTGAGAAAGTCTAACCCTTGACTGTAATTCCCGAGCATTGTCCAATACCGTGGACTCGGCTATTTAAATAGATTCTAAACTCTGCAGAGGTTATGCACTTTACCCACAAGATACAGTCAAACACCACAAAGGCGAGTTCCCGTAACAAAGCCTTTCGGAAGCCTCAAACAACACAGGTGGTCCTCTCCGGTTCGTGTTCTACACCATCCCTTCCCTTAGCCAAGGCGAAGTATGGGACCAACACACCGTTAGATGGGTATCTGGCCACGACCACGATCGCTCCCCGCACAATCACACAAGCGGTGTAATTGACACCCTGAGGCTCCACAAGTGAGTCCTTAGCGACTTAGTCAACTAGGGCCGTCCCATTCCAGCCATGTGGTTGCAAGTATGACCGATTCAAAGGCTTGCAAGGTTAAGTCCTTAGAGTGACCAGGGCAAGACTACCCGAAAAACCAAATCAACACTCCCAATGCCACAACCGCCCACTGATTACTCTTGCCACATGCCCTGGTCAAAAACCGTTTATCAAACCCCGCTGATTACCATGCACCACGTGCCATCAACATCACATGATACTTTTCCAAAACAGGTTCAATATATCATTAAGTCAATATTAACATTTGATTGTCCAAAATCATGTCATGAGCACGCTTGTGTCTAAGCGATATACTACAACGGTCTAAACCCATGTTGGCAATTTAATAATGTCCAACTAGTAAACCACAACTAGGGTGACAAAGGGTCATGGCACATACTTAAATAATCAAGGTGTCATACAGCAAATTGGTGTTTATCTAACCCCCAGGTTTAAACAAAGTATCTTTCTAATTGATCTAGCATGCAATAGTTTAAATCAAAATAGATTTCGAAATAGGATCAACATGGTCAAAGCACAACTTGCCTTCAAAAAGTACTTGCTCTTGGTCTTGAGCTGGATCCCTGAGTCAATACTTCTCCTTCGAATCCTTCCCAAGACTTCAACGTCTACTCGTAAAGCGTGCAAATAGCAAATACACAAATAAACAATAGGCAAAAACATCCCAAAACTCCAAATAAAATCCATAAACAGAGAGAACATAATTTTCTGGATTTTTAGAAACTGGAATCGTCAAATTTGGAGTTAAAATGCAAAAGTTATGATTTATTAAAGTTTAAATAATCAATTAAATAATATTACAGAGAAAAACTTTAGTCCAAAAATTAAATAAAATTCATATTTAGGTAGATCTCAATTTTATACAAATTTAGAAATTTGAACCACTCAAATCGGAGTTGAAACGCAAAAGTTATAAGCGTTTGAAGTTTGAATCTAAATTTGAATCAATATTTCGAATTAATAAATCATTTTCTTTTTGAAATTAATTATTAGCGTCGGCAATGACACGTGGCAGCCTCGATTGGTCGGTGGCGTCGGGCCCATGGGCGTGGTCCACGCTCGGCTTGGGTCCACCGTGGACTCGGTCCACGACTCGTGAGATCGACATGTGGGACCCACTCGGGTGACGTCATTCTTGGCGTCGGCGAGACTCGGCCACGGTCGGCAGTGGGACCAGACGTCATGGGTGACGTCGGCGCTCGGCTGGGACGGCGACATCTTGAGCCCGCCATGGCGTCGGCGTGGCGTCATGGTGTGGTTTGCGAGCCGCCGACACGCGGGGCCGGCGTGTCGGCGTCACGCGTCTGGCGCCGACTGTCGGTCCAACTTCCTGGCCAGCGTGGCTCGATCTCGGCGTTGATTTGAAAATCAGCAGCGCGGATTAGATCGGTGTTGACGCCAGCGTTTGGGTTAACGCATTGATTTCGGACCGTTGGATCTAGATCCGGCGGTGGAGATTGGATCTAGGATTTGGAACGGATCTCACCGTGCGATGGCGTGGCATGATCTCGGCGTTGGATCTTGATCGGACGGCCGAGAGAGCTCGCGGTCCTGGCGATGGCTTGCGCGGCGCTGCTCACCGGCTACGAGGATTCGGCGACCTTGCCGACGGCAAGCGTTCGGGCGCGCCCGGCGAAGTGAGAGATCGCCGGGTGCGTCTCGTCGCGGTGAGTCCAGATCTGGGTCAACGGCGGCAAAGGACGACGGACGGGCGAACGCAGCGAAGACCGCGGCGGGCGTTACGGCAACTCCGGCGGCGATTGCGGCTGAGCAGCGGCGGCTCGGCGACGTTGTTCTGGAGTCTACTGGTCTGTGCGCTGAAGTCTAGGTCACGCGACCGTGGTGGCGGCGCATTAAATAGCAGCCTCGGCGTCAGGTAAACGACGGAGACCGAGGTCGACACGCTGATTCGGCGAGTCCGGCGCGCACGAGAGGGTGGCGTGGCACGCAGCGCCGCGTTGGATCTCGATCCAACGGTGCGCGAAGTTTGGGTCCGGTCGGACTCGGCGGTAGGCCGGTTCGGTCGGGCTCGGGCTCGGTGGCGTGGCTCAATCGTGGCCGTTGGATCAAGATCCAAGCGGCCACGCGATTAAGGCTTTCGGCCGAGTGGGTTCTGGTCGAGTCACGTGGCTCAGTCGGACTCGAACTCGAGTCTGACTCGGGCTCGATCGGATGAGCGATGACTCGGTTTGGATTTCCAATGATTTAATATTTAAAATAATTCCCAGTAATTCATTTAATTCATTAAAAATAGCAAATGACTCGAGAAAAATTCCGAAAAATTACGAAAATATTTTAGGTATTTGGGACTCAAATAAAATATTTCCAACAAAATTTTATTTGCAAAATTAAATTCTTTAATTATTTCAAAATGGAATAAATTCAAATAAATTCCAAATAAATCCAAATAAATTCCAGAAAATTCCAAAAATTCACCAAAGTGCCAAATCACACATGAATTTAAGAAAAGCAAAATTTTGGGGTGTTACAAAGGCCCGGCTGACGAAAGATCGACGACCTCCTCATGACTCCGTGCGTAGTTAAATCGGCAGATGTGTCGACCACTCGCTCCTTTGGCGTGTTTCAGAAGAGAGGCCGACAACCGAGCATCGAATGAAGGAAGGCGCGCGTTCCTGAAAAAAGGAACGATCGCACCCTGTTTGAATCACACATCAGTCGAAGAAACCATGGAACTGCCTTTCGAAAGGATAGTGCACTCACAGGAGGGGGAGGCCTTGCCGTCGAAAACTTATGAGGGCAGCCCCTGTTGGTGATTATTGTGCCAGGCACGAAGAAATCAACTACCCGTGCTGCCAGCGACTCCATCGACAGGGCCACGTCCGACTCCCGCGTGGGGTCCAGAGGCCCGTTGTATTGGAACCCCAAATGGACTCTTCTATGACTTGTTTAACAGATGAGCAACTTGAAGAGTTTCCTGAAGAAGATCTGGCACTACTCTCTTCTCGCTTTAACAAAGCCTTGCAGAACGTGAGAATGAGAAAGAGAGGTGGTCCTCCAAGATGCTATGAGTGTGGTGACCTCAACCATATTCGCACAAATTGTCCTAAGCTTGCAGGAAAAACATCAAAGGAGGAGAAGGACAACGACAGAAGGAATGAGAAGAAAAGGTTCTCGTCAAATGATAGGAAGAAGAAGAGCTTCATCAACCGCAAGGTGGTTCACCGAGTTCTTTCCGCTCTTGAACAAGTCAATTTGAGCGATGTGGACTCGGAGAGCAGCGAAGATGATGCAACTCCAAGCAAGCATGATTTGATGGGATTGTGTCTCATGGCAAGCAGCAAGGATAGCTTCACCGAGGACGGCAATGACAGCGACTTCAATGAGGTAGATCCTTCTTATGATGAATTAGCCAATGCTGTTGCCCGTCTTGGAAAATTACTTGACAAACGTGATAGAAAAATTAAGAAACATGATATTCTTGTGGAGTCATTGAATGCTGAAATTGCTAGACTTAAGACATTGATTCCTGATGATGATACTTGTAAATCATGTGACTTAATTTACAATGAGCTCACCTTGCTTAGGAAAGAACACGCTCTACTGTTGCATCTAAATGAGAAAAATGAGAAAAATGTTAAACATGCTAGCTGTTCCACTGATGATTTGCATGGTTCAACTTCTTGTTCTAAATGCTCAACTCTTGAATTAAAATTGAAAGATACAAATGCTAGGGTTTCTCAATTGACTGATAATCTGCTTACTCATGAGGTTCTTTCATGCTCTACTTGTCGTAAACAGAAAGGGAAAGTCAATATTCCTTGCAATAATTTTTTAACTCTTGCTAAGAAAGTTGATTACTTGCAAAATTCTTTGGAACGTTTCACTAATGGTAAGAAAAAGTTGAACATGATTTTGGATCAATCTAAGGTTAGCACAAACAAGAGAGGTTTAGGTTTTGATCCTTATGCCACATATGAAACTAAACCTGCTTAGCATTGTTCAGGCTCCTTGCAAAATTGAGTTATCTAATGAGCCTAAGAAAATTGCTTTTCAATCTGCTGGTTTTTATCTTCTCTTGTGATGAATGCAAAATGTGCTTTTCTTGTTAAAGCTAAACATCATGTCAAGTACACTTGCACTCATTGTGGTAGAGATGGACACTTAGTAGATTTTTGCTTTAGACTAGCCAAACAGCAAAAGAAGGAAAGAACAAAGGCTAGGTCAAATTTCAGCAAAGCACATTTTTATGCGCCTAGAGTGATGAAAACACCTTCTGTTCCTAGAAACATGGGAAAAGGCAAATCTGATTTTGTGCATAAAAATTATCGTGTTGTACCTACTGTTGTGCGTCGTGTGTCTCAGTACTGGATTCCCAAAAATCTCATTCCTAACCCCAGTATTGAGACCTCGACATGTTTTGCTATGTAGGCTTCTCGCGCGAGGAAGGAGAACATATGGCTAGTGGATTCCGGATGCTCACGCCACATGTCCGGTGATAAGAATTGGTTCTCCTCCCTCACTCGTGCATCTCGTGCTGAAAGTGTTACTTTTGGAGATGCTTCTTCCTCTTCTGTTGTGGCAAAATGTACAATAAAGGTAAGTGACAAATTTATGTTCAAAGATGTGGCTCTTGTTGAAAATTTGAAATATAACTTGTTTTCTGTCTCACAAATGCTTGATGAAGATCTTGAGATAAGCTTTAAGAAAAATGAATGCAAAGTGCTAGATGCTTCAGGTGATCTTGTGTTCAAAATTTCTCGTTTTGGAAGAGTCTTTAAAGCTGATTTTGATGCATCACCTTCTTCTAAGCATAGGTGTCTAATTGCTAATGTTTCTAAAGATTTATTCTTTTGGCATCGTAGACTTGGTCATGTTGGTTTTGATCATCTTACTCGTGTAAGTGGTTTAGATCTTATACGTGGCTTGCCTAAGCTTAAGGGTGATAGCAATCTAGTATGTTCTTCTTGTAGACATGGTAAGATGATTGCAGGTTCACATCCACCTCTTACCATGGTGATGACAAATGCTCCAGGACAGCTTCTACATCTTTATACAGTTGGACCATCTCGAGTTCAATCCTTTGGAGGCAAACGGTATGTGCTTGTGATTGTTGATGATTTTTCTAGATACTCTTGGGTGTATTTTATGGCATCTAAGGATGAGGCTTTTAGTCATTTTAGAAGTCTTGTTCTTAGGCTTTCTGTTGACCATCCAGGAGCTCTCAAAGCTATTAGAAGTGATAATGGAACTGAATTCAAAAATGCTTCTTTTGATCTCTTTTGTGCTGAAAAAGGAATTGATCATCAATTTTCATCTCCTAGAGTGCCTCAACAAAATGGTGTAGTTGAAAGGAAAAATAGAACGTTAGTTGAAATGGCTAGAACTATGCTAGATGAGCATCACTCTCCTCGAAATTTTTGGGCTGAAGCGATTTCAACTGCTTGTTATGTTTCAAACCGTGTTTTTTTGAGATCAAAATTGGGTAAGACTCCATATGAGCTTCGGTTTGGACATAGACCTTCTGTTTCTCACTTTCGAGTTTTTGGATGCAAATATTTTGTCTTGAAATCTGGAAATCTTGATAAATTTGAAGCTAGATCAACTGATGGCATTTTTCTTGGATATCCTGCTCATACTCGTGGCTATCGTGTGCTTATTTTGGAGACTAACAAAATTGTGGAAACTTGTGAAGTTACTTTTGATGAGGCTAGTCCAGGCACTAGTCCAAGCGATGCAGGTACAGGCGCATATGTTCAGGGGGAGAAAATCTTTGAAGATAATGATGATGTTGAAGATGAGGTCTTGACTTTTTCTAATGCACAACAAACTGTAGCACCTTTGGCACCTACTACTACATCACCTACAGCTAACCATCCTCAAGCTACAACATCATCTATACATGCTGAAAATGAAGAAGGAGAAGGAGAAGTCTCAAAAGCCAATGCTCCCTTACACATTCAGAAAATGCATCCATCTGAACAAATGATTGGAGACCTAAATGAGAGAGTCACTCGATCCAGGTTTATTCATTCTGACACTCATACTCATTCTGCTTTAGTTGCTTCTTTTGAACCCAAAGATATATCTCATGCATTATCTGACGAATCTTGGATCAATGCCATGCATGAAGAATTAGAGAATTTTGAACGAAATAAAGTTTGGAAACTTGTCTCACCACCTCCAGATTTTAATGTTATTGGAACTAGATGGGTTTTCAAAAATAAACAAAGTGAGGATGGTGTTGTTGTTAGAAACAAGGCTAGATTGGTTGCTCAAGGTTACACTCAAATTGAAGGCTTAGATTTTGATGAAACCTTTGCTCCTGTTGCTAGAATTGAAGCCATTAGAATCATTTTAGCTTTTGCTGCATCCAAAGGTTTCAAATTGTATCAAATGGATGTGAAAAGTGCTTTTCTTAATGGCTACATAAATGAGGAGGTTTATGTCAAGCAACCACCTGGTTTTGAAAATCCAAAGTTTCCAAATCATGTGTTCAAATTATCAAAAGCTTTGTATGGTTTGAAACAAGCCCCTAGAGCATGGTATGATAGGCTAAAAACATTTTTACTTGAAAGGGGGTTTTCAATGGGAAAGGTTGACAAAACTCTCTTTTTACTCAAGCAAGGCAATGATCAACTATTCGTTCAGATTTATGTTGATGATATTATCTTTGGTGGTTCCTCTCATGTTTTAGTGTCTGAGTTTTCAGAAACAATGAGGAAGGAGTTTGAGATGAGTATGATGGGTGAGTTGACATACTTTTTGGGATTTCAAATCAAGCAAATGAAGGATGGTACTTTTGTGCATCAAAGCAAATACACAAGAGACTTGCTACATCGTTTTGGGATGGAAAATAGCAAACCAATCATGACACCTATGGAAAGCAATTGCACACTTGATCCGGATGAAGATGGTGAGCCGGTTGATCAAAAGGAATATAGAAGCATGATAGGTTCACTTTTGTACCTCACTGCATCAAGGCCGGATATACAATTTGCTTTGTGCTTGTGTGCTCGTTTTCAAGCTTCCCCACGTGCTTCACATCGACAAGCTGTCAAGCGAATTTTCAGGTATCTTCATGGAACTCAAGATTTTGGCATTTGGCTTTCTGCTTCCTCATGCATTAGTTTAAGAGCCTTTTCTTATGCTGATTTTGGAGGATGTAGAATTGATAGAAAAAGTACATCTGGTACATGTCATTTCTTGGGAAATTCTCTCATTGCATGGTCATCTATAAAGCAATCTTCTGTTGCACAATCAACTGCTGAATCTGAATATGTGGCTGCTGCTAGTTGTTGTTCTCAAATTCTTTGGATAGTAGCTACACTTAAAGATTATGGGGTTATTTTGGATAGTGTTCCTCTTCTGTGTGATAACACTAGTGCAATTTGCATTGCTAAGAACCATGTGCAACATTCAAGAACAAAACATATTGACATCAGATTTCACTTTCTTAGAGATCATGTTGAAAAAGGCAACATTGTGCTTCATCATGTGGATACTGAACATCAATTGGCAGACATTTTCACAAAACCTTTGTCTTCTTCTCGTTTTGCTTTTATTCGGGGAGAACTTGGGATTGTTCATCCAATGGGTTTGTTTTGAGGGGGAGTTTCTTTGCCAAGTTCTTTCACTTAATGAGCTCACTTTATCATATTTCTTTATATATTATGTAATTGTGCTAATATATGATAATCTAAATTGTTCCACTTGAACTAAAAATGATATTGCGGAATTCCTTGGTTTGATTGCCTATAGCTAAATACTCTGTGATATCTTACTCTTCTAGGCTTGATATTGAATCTTCTTGACAAATTTGGGCTATGAAGCAAGTGTGTTTTAGCTTTACTCTTTCATAAGACCTTTTAATCACTTTTGCATGTTTATAATCAAAGAAAAATGAAAAGAAAAGGGAATCAATAAAAAAGGGTTGTTAAAAGCAAAAGCCTCAAGTTATGAGCTTCAGGATGCTTTCCCTAAAAAAGATAAGATGTATGCTTCAAGCATGCCATTCCCTCAAAAGACAAGATGTATGCTTCAAGCATGCCACTCCAAGGAAATAAAAGAAGTATGCTGCAAGCATGCCACATGCAGTTACTGTTTAAAGATTAAATTGGTCCACTAGATTGGAGTTGAAACTACTTGCTCGCCCTGATTTGTTATTTGCTTCAACTTTGAGCCTTTGTTTTTCTACTAAAGGTTTTGCTTAGTACTTGGCTATAGTTGACTGAATTGAGGTTGAGATGCATGTCATTCCCTAACTTGCTAAAATCACATCAAGATCATGTATTTTGCATGTTATGTAATATATAAGGTTATATGATCGAATGAGCTCATCTTTTCCTATCTTGGCACTCCCTTGTTTTTCCTTGTGAAATCTTTGCTACAGGAAAAATTTTGAACCTGTTCTCTCTTTTGTACTCTTGATGAATTCATTGTCAAAGGGGGAGAAATTTGGGAATCGTTAAAAGTTTAAGGAAAAAGGGGGGAGAAGAAAAAAAGGGGGAGTTGTTTGAGGATTTTGGGAGAAGTTTGAAGAATTTTGAAATTCTTGGGCACATTGCACATTCACACACATTTTCCTTCTCAGGTGGAGATTTTGTTTTGCTTATTGGTCAAAGGGGGAATTCTGTGTTTTCTTACTTTGGTCTTTGATCCTTTGGATTTCAAAATCTTTTGTAAAGTGAATGCCAAATGTTCAATTCTAAGTGGTGTTGCCAAATGTTCAATTCTAAGTGGTGTTGCCAATGTGTTCAATTCGGTTTTTAGCATGTGCGCCTTTGCTGTAATTTATGCTTAATTGTGATGTTTAGATGTTGTTTAGTCTATGTTTGGTAGCATTCGGGCACACTAGATGCCGGGGTGTTACAGTTGGTATCAGAGCGGGCTGTAGGTCCTTGGAATATGTATTTTTAGTATCATACCTTAGGTTACAACTAAAATGTGATGTGGAATAACTTATAAACATGGCTTGGGTTTTTACTAAAATTTTGTCATAGGATAGCAACATTAAAACTTGCAAAAGTGGTATAACTAATCTAAAATTTGACACACATGGATGCACAGTAGGAAAAGGATATGGGTATCGTTTCCTTACGCTTAAATGTTGTATTTATGCTTTAATGTTGAATGCTTCATTTGACAATGCATGTTTCTATGTCAATGAGATAAATGATTGAATTGCTCTTGTTGTTGTGATAGAGTGGGGTTGTGGTGCCGAAGTGTTTCGATCACCTCTTTTTGTTCATAGTAAGGGTGAGGTTTGACAGTGTGGCCGGTTAGCGCCATCACTGAAGAACTATTAACCCCTGTAGGAGAAGAGTGCTTACCCTTTCTGTCGTAGATCGGGTAGTTGACTGGAGTCAAATAGAAGAGTTTGGTGGTGTATTCCTTCGGATGTTCTTTATCGTTTTGTGGTCGGTCTTGGTTGGTTTTCTTGGTTTTAGTTGATGGAAACCAAAAGAAAAGTGTTTGGTATTGGTTTTTCGCGGATCGTTCCGTATGCGGTGTGTGGTTTGTCTTCCTTGGTTGAAGACGAAGAAGAGGAGTCTAGTGTTGCGCTTCTTTTGGGCGCCTTTCCAGTTTTGATGCTTAGTTTGTTGATTGCTTTATGGGGAAGAAGCATTCAATTTATTCATGTGTTTGTCTTTCTCAGAAGATAAAGGAGTTATTGCGGAGTTATGCCAGACCTGGCTGTCAGGGCTGAAATTTTGTGGCTTTGTAGGAGTAAGTGGTGTTTGATTTCGTCATTTTTACTGGTTTAAGAAATCATCTTTGAAAACCCTTCTTGCTTTGGGTTTGGTGTTAAGGTTTTATTTGAAAAGGATTACTTGATCGCTTGGTTCCCTTTCGAGAAAATTGTCTTTCAACCATTTTCCTCTATGGGAGTCCTTGAGATTGAAAAGTGTTTTGGAGAATTCCTTTTGCATGACCAAGTTTGGGTTTGTCTCATTGCAAATTTGAGAGTCAAGTTTCCGTGTGAATTTGGGATGAGTTTTAAAACTAAAATGCTGCAAACAAAGTAAGTAGTCTTTTGACTAAAATTGTTTGTCCCTAGTAAGAATTGTTGTTTAGCATGTTATGTAGCATGTACCAATGTGGTTTATGGGATGACGTATTGTTAAGTTAATTTGTCAGTTGAAACAATTCAATGCGGTTGTTATCTCTAGCTTGAGAATAAATAGACTACTAGTGTTGGAGTTTACTCTTAGCGAGAATGATTGGATGTGTTAATGTACATGCTTAGAATCTGTTGCTTTATTATAAAAGTGCTTATGACCCCCGATAATGTTTAAAGTTTAAACCTTGATGCATAGTTAAAACATTAAGATGATGTAGACTGCTGTTATTGTTAAAGAAACTTTGCTGGTTGTTAAAGAAGTTCTAATCTAATGGATTAATAGATAAATTTAATTGTGTTGACTAGTGACTTTAATTTGGAAGTTGATTAGAGTTGTTATTTACGTTGTTGCAAACTACTAGTATATTTGGAAGTATGCAGTTGTGTCTCTACAATGCTAGCATTAATATCAATTGAGGAGACATAAGACTTATTCTTAATGATGTTGTTAAGGGCAGTGTTAATGCTAGTATTCAATCTATTTTAGATAGTGGGAGTATGTTGTGTGGTGGTAATTTTGTTATCACCTATGTATAGGGTAGCTAAAAGTAATGTTGTTGGTTGATAATTATGCCTATTTGTTGTTATTGATGACTAAGTAGTGGTGGTAACTGTTTAGATTACTCGTTGGAAAACCATGGTTAAAATAGAGGAAAATTTTAACTTGTTGCGATGGAGTGAGCTTTGGATAATTAACATGATAAATGATCTTATCCTTAATGAAAGTATAACTTAGAGTCTCACTTACGAATTCTTCCCTGTGGAGATAATATTTACATGTTGAAGTCGTTGTTTAACTGAAGAAGGTTCGATTGTCGAGATGTGAATATATAGGAGGTATGAAATTTATATGTTGATCTTGCTGAAAGATTTGTTGAAGTACTATGTTTCAAATTTAGAATAAGAAGTATTATGATTCGGTGATCCGTGGGGATCATGTCAATATAGTCTTGGTTGGGTGCCTTTTCGATAAGCATCATAAACCCTAATTAAAAGTGTTGGGAATGGTAACTAGAGGAAGAGTTTGTTGTGAAGCTTTGGGTTGAATTGTGTTGGGGCTCCTCAGGGAGTAAATAGTGATTATTGAAGTCTTTTAATGGAAAGCGTAGTGGAGTACTAGAGATGGTTCTTTTTATGCTGAGCTTGTGTTTAAAAGCTTTTGGACTGGTTTGGTTGTTTGCCATTTTGGTTGAAGGGTTTTCGGTCAAGGTGTTCCATATGTTGTGTTTCAGAGTTTCCCTAAAACTCGTAGAAATTGGTGCAAATATTTGGTTTTGGCTAATTTGTTTAGTTGGTGCTATGAGTATGGATTTACACCCCAAAAGTTTTTGAGTGGATCGCGCCCTTCGCGTGCACCCTGAATTATCTTTGGAATAAATTTTAAAGGAAACAAATGGACATAGAGGGTTATGTTGGAAAACTCACGAGGTTTAATTTGTAATATTTTCTTTGCTAGAGTTGGAGTTATTTGGAAAAATCTATGTAGAGTTTGCAAGTGCTTCAAAAGGTGGTTTTTTTTGTGGATGTTTCATCGGCGATGCTGTTAGTGAAGTGTTCTCTTTTGAAAATGAGTTTCCCTTTCTCTTTAAGAAAATTTATGGCGGTTTTTTGTGCAGATGTTTAACTTTGGAGCCGATGTTCTTTTCCAAAATGTTGATTTTGGTTAAAATGCGTTGTTTTGCAAGTTTAGCTATCTATCGTTGGTGGGTTCCGATATGATGTGGTGCCTTCATCGTTAACTATCTTTGCCGTCATAGTTTATTTGAATTAGCGCAACTCTCGATGTTACTCGAGATTTATTCACGTGATACCGAGGAAGAAGTCGTCATGTGAATGACTTTTCGGTAGTGTTGTTACATGATGAAGGAATGGTGAAAAGTAAACATGACATCGTTTTTAGATGTTAAATGATAAAAGAGTCGTTGAGCTAGGTCGGTGAGAAAGTCATATATGGAGATATGACTAATCCGGAGTGCTCTTGAAGAGTGTGCATTTCTGTCATGAAACGAGATTTCCCTTGCTTTCTAGTATGAAAAGAAACAATAAAGAATTTCTGGTATGTTGGTTGTGGTGTAGGGGATTTGCGTTTCCTTTGTGTCTTGGCATAGGAAATTAAAATGTGTGCTCTTTGGATGTTGCCGGATCCTTTCCAAAGTGGTTTTAGCGCTTTGTGGTTTGAGTTGTTGTAGGTGGACCAATTGGGTTCATGATTTTTGTTGAGCTCACTCAATGATTGTACTCTTTATCGTGGTCCATTGAGTGGAAGGTTGTGTATGACTCAATGCAAACCTTCTTGGAGAATTGTGTCGTTGAGATGTTCCTCGGTAGGGTTGATTAAATTATTAGTGGACCACTTGGTGGTTGCTAGTAATTGTTTTCCTTTTCAGAGTGTATTGGACCTTTATGTTGCTGAGGTTGAACGAGGTTGTGTCAACCGTAGCGATTTTGTTTGGTTGTTACATTTTTCTTGCGAGTTTAAGGACCCTGATTGTAAGGTAGGCCTTTTCCTTTAGGTGGTAGTGTTGGGTATTGGTCTTTTGTAAAAGATCAATCCTTTGCAAGGTATTAACCTCGTTTGTTCAAATAGTTGGTGGTCTTGGAGTGTATGTCTCACCTGGTTCATCGTCGTTTTGAATATGGCGAACCACAGTAGAGAGGTTGAGGTGTGAAAACACGTTTGTGCGTGGGAGACGAAGAGGGTTCTAGATGCTGGTACCGTGCTCTTCTGGAGAGTAGTTTCGATTAAAGGGATCGGGCACGTTAGTGCCAAGGAAGGTATGGATGAAGGAGTGTGAGACCGTTTTCTTTCGTGGTCTATTTGGGAATTGAAGCGAAGGTGGAACCGTGAGAGGTTGCACTCTATTGAGCTAAATCAACATTTTCGCGCCAAGTGTTGGTTTTGGGAGCTCGCTTGTCGTTTGTTCAGGTTTAAGTTTTTGTGTGAATGTTTTATGTTGCAAAGAAGTCCTTTGTCCCTTGGGGACTTTGTTGTTGATTTTGACGTTCTTCGGATTCGAGGTCGAATCATGTTTAAGGGGGTGTTTAAGGGGGGGAGAATGTGACACTACGGAATGTCGTAACCTTATAAAGTGTGAATGATGAGGTCAAAAACTTTATGAAATGTGAAATTAAGGTTAAAACCATATGGTATGAGGTTTATTTGCGTTTTCAGGCCGATTCCGAGAGTTTGGGACTTTTCGGGGGAGTTTGGGCCTAAGGGAAGGGGTCGTGGGCTTTGGTGGGATGGAGTTTGAGTCCTATTAGGGGTAGGAGACTTGGTTGGGGGCCTCCGCCAACCCTTATTGCGCCCCAACCTGCAGGATGCGCCCCCAACTCCATGCCCTAGCCGCCACACCACCTTTCCCCTCTCCCTTGCTTGCGCCTCCCCTCCCCCATTGCTCCCCATTGCTCCACCCCCCACCACCTCTCCACCTCCCTTGCTGCCCCTAGGGGAGTTCCCCACCTCAGCACCTCGAAGATCCATCCGTTGGAGCGCACCGCGACGAGGAGATCCGGCGGGATTGGAGCGAGGAAGGAGATTGCGCGAACCGGGAGGAGATCCATTGGGTTTTCGTGCGTCGGGCGAAGGTATGGCCATGGGAATCCTTTGGGTTGATCTAGGTACTGTTCTAAGGGTCATTATCATGTTTTTAGATCAATTGGTGGTGCTGGAATTGAGTAGATTAGATTAGATCTAGAAGTTGCCACGTTCTCTGTTTCGGACAGCATGAGCAGTTGACCTAGGGTTTGGTTTTTCGTCAATTTAGATTCGGAATTTGGTCCTACGGCTGTTGAAGAAGTTGTATATAATTTCATTATCTTTCCGTGGGTGTAAAGAACGTCCAATTCCGCCCAGCCATTTGAAAGGTATGGTTGTTTTACCGAGCGTGTTAAAATCTGTGACGTGATTGGAACAGATCACGGTATTTTGTAGAATAAATAACTTTAGAGTCCGAATCAGTCTTTCCATATACTTAGAAAAAGTTGGGAAATTTCCTAAGCTACGCGAGGATGTACTCGTTTAATTGATTCGGAGTCCCAGAACTCAAGTTGTGCCTTTTAGAAGGCTGGTGTCCCGACGGGACAGAAACTCTGTTTTTGGGTTTTGCGAGTAGTTGCCGATGTCGGGGTAGAAGAGGGTTTGCGTACTGTTTTTTGGACATGATTGTGAGTGTGTGGTCCCTATGTGCAGGTGGTGGGACCCCGGGAGTGCCTTCTACATCTCGCCAATCCGTCGTCCGTGGTTGAGGCAAGTGTATTGGAATGGGTAGCGGGTTATTGTTTGCTCGATCGGTTGTGATTGAGATCTATTACATGATATGTTCACATGCTATTCTTTAATGATTGCCAATGATATGCTGGATATGCTTACTATGTTATAATGCCATGTGATAATGTACAAGTTATTTATGATGTTGGCATGATTGCATACAAGACATGATACATGGCCCGGGCTGTGAGAAAGTCATAACTAGTCCGGGGAAGGTCGGTGAGAAAGTTATGACTATTCCGGAGAGCCATTGAGTAAGTCCTACATCGTGATTCCATCCACCGCGGTGTGGGGAAGCGAGGAGTAGGCACCCTCCATCTTCAGGATGGAGGGGGGAAAGGGTGCACATGCTGAGTGATGAACTCACGCTTGTGTTTATGTTGTTTATTTTAGGTACCACGACACCGGCATGTGGGAAGGGGAAATAGCTACACATCTTCACGTAGTCCAGCCACATTTACTATTGTTTAGTCAAGTTCATAAGAAGTGCCATGAACTAGGTATTTGGAATAATTTTTGTGTGCTTGTGATCCTTATTTGCTTAGCCATAGTTCATGGAGTGGTTAGGTTTAGTATTATTGTCTTATGTTGATGCTATATTCATTTATATTGCTGTTTTAGATGCCTTTTGTTTTGCTATGAACTGCCTTGTTATTGCAATCGCTTCAATTCATATTAAAACAAAGGAGATGCTGCAGAAATTTTGGTTTTTAGCATGTGCGCCTTTGCTGTAATTTATGCTTAATTGTGGTATTTAGATGTTGTTTGGTCTATGTTTGGTAGCATTCGGGCACACTAGATGCCGGGGTGTTACACAGCAACTTCCAAGTAGTCCACTACCAAGAAACACATCAATGACACAATTCCCCAAGCAGGTTTGAATTGAGTAAGCTCAACCATAAACCATGAACCCCCTGCAACAATTTGAATCCAATGCACTAACATTCACTTTGGAAAGAATTCGACAACATCCAAAGAGCACTCATTTTATTTTCCTAAGCCAAATCGCAAAGGAAACACAAATCTCCTAGACCACAATCAAAATACCAGAAATTCTTCATTCATTCTTTTCATACTAGGAAAAAATGGAAATCTCGATTCGTGACATGAATGCAAACTTTTCAAGAGCACTCCGGATTAGTCATATATCCATATATGACTTTCTCACCGGCCTGGCTACTTATTGAACTCAATGACTACAATACACCTTTCTATCTCAAAACGGAAACTTAATCTTGTGGGAGATGGTTGCTTATTTGACCCCTTATATCCAGAATCATAGGCTTTCCAATAATCCCATGCCGGCTACGTGTTCTCTGAACACATGTGGTGGTAAGCCCTTAGTCAACGGATCCGCAAGCATTCGCTTGGTACTTATATGCTCAATTCTTATAGTTTGATCCTGGATTTTCTCCTTCACAGCATAAAACTCAATGTCAATGTGTTTGGCAGCACCACTTGACTTGTTGTTATAGGAGTAAAATACTGCTGGTTCATTGTCACAGTATAACGTGAGTGGTCTTTCAATGCTGTCTACCACTCTCAATCCCGGTACGAATTTCTTAAGCCATAGTGCCTGCCCGGTTGCCTCATAACAAGCTACAAACTCAGCATGCATTGTCGACGATGCAGTGACTGTTTGTTTGGAGCTTTTCCACGAAATAGCTCCTCCTGCGAGAGTGAATACATAACCTGATGTGGATTTCTTAGTGTCTACACACCCCGCAAAATCTACGTCAGAGTATCCCACAATCTCGAGGGTACTCGACTTTCTATATGTTAACATGAGGCTTTTGGTTCCTTGCAAATACTGCAAGGCTTTCTTAACTGCTTTCCAGTGATCTATTCCTGGATTTGACTGATATCTTCCAAGCATTCCGGTTACAAATGCTAAGTCAGGGCGAGTGCATACTTGAGCATACTTTATACTTCCGACAGCTGAAGTGTATGGAACCGACTTTATTTGATCGATCTCATATTGGTTCCTGGGACATTGAAAATTCCCAAACTTATCACCCTTGACTATTGGAGCAGGTGAAGCCTTACACGCATGCATACTGTATTTCTTAAGAACCTTTTCTAGGTATGCCTTTTGCGATAGGCCTAATACCCCTTTTGTTCTATCTCGGTAAATTTCAATTCCCAAGACATAAGATGCCTCACCGAGATCTTTCATATCAAAATTTGAGGACAAGAAACTCTTTGTTTCCAGAAGTAGATTTTTATCGCTGCTTGCCAGCAAGATATCGTCTACATACAGGACTAGGAAAATGAATTTTCCATTCTTAAACTTAGCATAAATGCAATTGTCCTCCTCATTTTCCTTAAAGTCAAAATTTCTTATAGTCTCATCAAATTTAAGGTACCACTATCTAGACGCTTGTTTTAGCCCATAAATGGATTTCTTCAGTCGGCATCCCATGTTTTCTTTCCCTTCCATGACAAAACCTTTGGGTTGAGCCATGTATACTTTTTCATATAAATCTCCATTAAGGAATGTCGTCTTAACATCCATTTGATGTAATTCTAAATCATAATGTGCTACAAGCGCCATAATGATTCTGAAAGAATCCTTTGTCGAAACAGGCGAGAAGGTTTCATTATAATCGATCCCTTCTCTCTGAGTGAACCCTTTTGCCACGAGTCTTGCTTTGAACCTTTCGAGATTCCCTCTGGAGTCATGCTTAGTTTTGTAGACCCATTTACAGCCTACTGTTTTGGCTCCTTTAGGAATTTCTTCTAGGTCCCATACCTTATTGGTGTCCATGAACTTCATTTCATCTTCCATGGCTGCGAACCATTCAGATGAATAGGGACTTCTCATGGCTTCTTCAAACGAGGTGGGATCACCTTCTGTTTCTAATTCTTCCCTTACATAGCTGACTTTCTGTTCCGTTGTGACCTCCTAAGAGGTTCTTGAGCAGGTACACTGCTCGATACAGGAGGCTGCTGTGGTTCTTCAGGCGCAGCTATAACAGGTTCTTAGGGCTCCAAAACAACAGGAACCTCAGGAATGTTAATAGCTGCAGTAGGAGAGCCGACAGCAGATGTTGCAACTACTGGAGGTGCAACAACAACAGGTATCGAGAAAATGGGCTCTTGAATCATCGGAGTTGGGGCACAGACCCGCTTCTCCTCAAGGCTTATTTCTCGGGATACCATGCTCCCCCTGATCATATCTTCTTCTAAGAACACAGCGTGTCTCGTTTCTACAAACTTAGTCTGTCTGTCAGGACAGTAAAAACGGTACCCTTTTGATCTTTCAGGATAGCCAATGAAATGGCAACTGACTGTCTTAGCATCTAATTTTTCAATATTTGGATTAAATACTTTAGCCTCAGCTGGACAGCCCCATACATGTAAATAATTTAAAGAGGGTGTCCTCCCAGTCCATAACTCATATGGTGCTTTAGGCACCGACTTATTGGGGACCCGATTAAGAATATCGGCAGCGGTTTTTAATGCCTCCATCCATAAATTAACCGGTAAAGTGGAGTAGCTTATCATACTACGTACCATATCCATTAAGGTACGATTACGCCTTTCAGCTACTCCATTTTGCTGAGGTTCGCCCGTTGTTGAATACTGGGCCACTATGCCATTTTCTTGTAAGTACCTTTCAAAAGGTTCAGGAACTTGGCCATAAGGGGTATGTCTACCGTAGTACTCCCCTCCACGGTCTGATCTTACTACTTTGATCTTTAAATCATGCTGATTTTCAACTTCAGCTTTAAATATCTTAAACTTATCTAATGCTTCCGATCGTTCTTTGATTGGATAGATGTAGCCATAATGCGAAAAATCATCTGTGAATGTTATGAATGAATCAAAACCATCCACTGACTTCACAGGAAAAGGACCACATATATCTGTGTGAATGATTTCTAAAATTCCTGTGCTTCATTTGGCATTCTTCTTAATTTGCTTAGCATATTTACCTTTAATGCAATCAATGCAATGTTCTGAATCCGAGAAGTCTAACGGGTGGAGAATTTCTTCTTTGATTAATCGCTCAATCCTCCCCCTCGAAATATGACCTAAACGACAATGCCATAATTTCGAAGACGTCTCATTTGATATTCTCTTATGCTTATTACATTCATTCACAGATGAAGAGGCATTCACAACATTCACATCATTACTTTGGGAAACTAAATAAAGCTTGTCTTGCATGAAAGCAAGACGAACATCAATATTATTGAATTGAATCAAACATTTCTTATTCCCAAAAAGACATGAATAGCCATCATCATCTAAACAGGATACTGAAAACAAGCTTTGAGCTCTAAGCCTTTCTTGTTCTTGAGTACACATAGCAATCAATTTTTCTATACTCCATTTTTCACTCATGGAGTTGTAATTGACTGCAAAAGTCTCATATTCCTTTGGTAAGGAATTCATGATAAATTGCACCAAATACCCTTCTGATATTTCCATTTTCATGGTCTTAAGTCTGGCAGCTATGTTGCTCATTCTCAGAATGTGCTCTCTTATATTGCTTTGTCCGTCGAACTTCTCATTTGAAAGATTTTGCATGAGAGAGCTCACAGATATCTTAGTAGAGCGATGAAGCGGCTCACGAACTTTGCTAAGGTATTCCTTAGCACTTGCACATTCTGGGATGGCACCTCTTATTGCTTCCATGATGGAATTTTTAATCACCATCATGCACTTACGGTTGGAATTTTCCCACTTCACACGCTCAAAGTCGTATGCGATTCTTATGGATGGATTATTCTCAGCACCCAATTGACCATCAGGGATCAGCTGAGGCTCAGTGGGACGATCATGCGTAATTGCATAATCAATATCCGAGAGAGCAAATGCCATCTCAATTGTAACACCCCAAAATTTTGCTTTTCTTAAATTATTGTGTGATTTGGCACTTTGGTGAATATTTGGAATTTTCTGGAATTTATTTGGAATTTATTTGAATTTATTCCATTTTGAAATAATTAAAGAATTAAACTTTGCAAATAAAATTTTGTTGGAAATATTTTATTTGAGTCCCAAATACCCTAAAATATTTTCCAGAATTTTTCTGGAATTTTTCTGAGTCTTTTGCTATTTTTTAATGAATTAAATGAATTTCTGGGAATTAATTTGAATATTTAATCGCTGGAAAATGCGAGTGGGTTTGTATCGTTTCATCCGACCGAGCCCGAGTCAGACTCGAGTCCGAGTCCGACCCGGACCCGACCGAGTCGCGGCTGAGCCCAACCGCGTCGGACGCACCCTAACCCTGTGAACCGTTGGATCAAGATCCAACGGCCGAGATTCACTCGGACCCGACCGAGCCGTATCCGACCCGAACCCGTTCGCCCGCATGATCGTGGCCGTTGATCGCGCCACGTGGACGGCAGCGGTTCATCGTCTCCCTCTGAGTTGCGGCCGGACTCCGCCGCCGCGTAGATCTAGGGTTCCGCCTCGGGCACGAACGCCGAGGCTATTTAAGGCCCGGGTCACACCCTGAGGTCGGCCCTGACCTTGCGCACCCGTAGCCCCTACTCACCAAGGCAGAGCCGCTGCCGTTTAGCCGCGATAGCTCGCCGTAGTTGCGCGCCGCTCCGCCACGGTTTTTGCTTCATCCCGCCGTCAACCGCCGTCCCTAGCCACCGTTGAGCCCAGATCCAGAGTCCCCAGACCGAGATGCACCCGTGGAGCCAACTCATCTCGCCGGAGGAGCCCCGAAGAGCCACGGGAGTGGTCGTCGTCTCCGTCTCCGGGTGCTGCAGCTCCGCTGCGTCGCCATCGACCTCGCGAGCTCTATGCGCCATCCGATCTTGATCGCGCGGTTGAGGTGAGTTCACGTGTTTCCAAACCCGATTAGATCTAGACCGTTGGATCAAGATCCAACGGCCCACAATCATCACGTACGGTAGGAGCGTCAGTGTAGGGTTAGATCTGGACCGTCCGATCTAGATCGAACGGCCCATGATCACCGTGTGGTTTTCAACGTGTTAACCCTGGAACTAATCACGGCCGTTGATTTTCAAATCAACGGACACGATCGCGCCACGTGTCCAGGGAGTCGAACCACCGCGCCACGCGGGCGTGCGCGTGGGTCACTGACACGCCGGGCCCGCGTGTCAGCGACAGCATCGTGACGTCACCCATGACGTCATCGGTGGGTCCCACCGCCAAGATCGTGGCCGAGCCTCGCCGACGCCAAGAATGACGTCACCCGAGGGGACCCACCTGTCAGCGACTCGTGGAGTCGTGGACCGAGTCCATGGTAGACCCGAGCCGAGCGTGGACCGAGTCCATGGACCAGCCGACGCCGCCAGCCAATCGAGGCTGCCACGTGTCCTCGCCGACGCAATAATTAATTTTCAAAAGAAAATGATTTATTAATTCGAAATAATGATTTCAGATTTTGTTTCAAACTTCAAACGCTTATAACTTTTGCGTTTCAACTCCGATTTGAGTGATTCAAATTTCTAAATTTGTATAAAATTGAGATCTACCTAAATATGAATTTTATTTAATTTTTGGACTAAAGTTTTTCTCTGTAAAATTATTTAATTGATTATTTAAACTTCAAAATGCTATAACTTTTGCATTTTAACTCCGAATTTGACGATTCCAGTTTCTAAAAATTCATAAAATTATGCTCTCTCTGTTTATGGACTTTATTTGGATGTTTGGATGTTTTTGTCTACTGTTTTATTCATTGGTTGCTATTTGCACGCTTTACGAGTAGACGTTGAAGTGCCTAAGGATTCAAGGAGAAGTATTGACTCAGGATCCAACTCAAGACCAAGAACAAGTACTTTTTGAAGGCAAGTTGTGCTTTGACCATGTTGATCCTATTTCGAAATCTATTTTGATTTAACCTATTGCATGCTAGTTCAATTAGAAAATACTTTATTTAAATATGGGGAATTAGATAAATGCCAAATTGCTGTATGACACATTGATTACTTAAGTATGTGCCATGACCCCCTTGTCACCCTAGTTGTGGCTTACTAGTTGGACATTATTAAATTGCCAACATGGGTTTTAGACCGTTGTAGTATATGGCTTAGACCTGCTACGTGCTCATGACATGATTTTGGACAATCAAACGTTAATATTGACTTAATAATTTATTGAACCTGTTTTGGAAAGGTATCATGTGATGTTGATGGCACGTGGTGCATGGTAATCAACTGGGGTTTGATAAATAGTTTTTCGACCGAGGCATGTGGCAAGAATAATCAGGTGGGCCAGTTGTGGCATTGGGAATGTTGGTTTGGTTCTTCGGGTAGTCTTGCCCTGGTCACCCTAAGGACTTCACCTTGCAATCCTTTGAACTGGGTCTAACGTGCAACCACATGTCTGTAATGGGACGGACCTAGTTGACTAAGTTGCTAATAATGTACTTGTGGGACCTCAGGAGGTCAACTACACCTTTTGTGTAAGTTGTACGGGGGAGCGTACTGGGGCTGAGGCAAGGTACCCATCTAACGGTTGGTTGGCCTAAACTTCGCCTTAGCTAAGGGAAGGGTTAGTGTGCAACAACCGGGGAGGACCACTTGTATTGTTAGAAGTTTCCGAAAGACTTTGTTACGGGAACTCGCCTTTGTGGTGTTTGACTGTATCTTGTGGGTAAAGTGCATAATCTCTGCAGAGTGTAGAATCTATTCGAATAGCCGTGTCCGCGGTATTGGACATCGCTCGGGAATTACAGTCAAGGGTTAGATTTTCTCAAAAATAAATTGGACTTGAAAGGTTGGTTTGGTTTAATAATGATGTTGATGGAAATGTGGACTAGGATGGGAAAGATGTTTATTACAATCCTTGAAAAGTTATTTATGCTATACTTGCTTATACTGCTTTCGAATCTACTTATGTTACTTGTCAAATGCTGTTTACTGCAAATATACCTTGAGCTATTCCTTTGTATCAAGCCATGCATATAGTCTATTAGCCTGCATTCTGTGCATAACTTGCTGAGTACCAAGTACTCACCCTTGCCACAATACAACACCAGTTGAAGAGGAGACTACACCAGCTTTGGAGGAGGAGCTCCAAGAGGAACCGTCTACTTAGGGAGCGAGCCCGGGCCAGTTGCTCGTGGTATCTTTGGATGGCGCCACGAAGTTATCTTATTTTTCCGCTGCTACTATTTCTCTCTTAATAAGTTTCGCCCTGCGTGGCGTATATTTGTAACTTGACCATAAGGTCGAGTAACCAGTTTGACTATTTAATTAAAGTACTTTATTAGTATCGAGTGATATGATTGTGATATTTACCGATGTTAAAACTGTGTGCACTAGCGCGTTCCTGGACTAGTGCTGAATACACAGAGGTTCTGGATTTGCAAATTCGGGTCCCGACAGAGGTGGTATCAGAGCCATACTGACCGTAGGCTCAACCCTAGCTATAATGGTCGTAGAGAGGTTAAAACCTATTTTCTAAAAGCTAAAAGGTTGTCAAGATAAGAAATGATATCTCGACTTATCCCCTTCTCTCTTTTCTTGCCTCTTGCTGAATTTTTTCCCTTACCTTGTACGATTTAAAAATTTCGAATTCTTACGTGAGCACTCTTGTGACAGATGGAGGGAGAGTTCAACTATGTCGATCTGGAGGTTGGTCACGCCGCGGAACTTTGGCGTATGCTACAGACTCTCGGAGACTTTGAGAAGCCACAATACCAAGTGGAAGTGATCAGACAAGCAGGATTGATCAAGGCTTGCGACGTGAAGATTGTGGTGCCTGCTAGGAAGAAGGGCCTGTGCAATCGCCTCGATACAACTGCCCGCCAGGAGGTCTACAATGCAGATGGGTATCCAAGAAGTATCACGACGAGCAATGTGGCACATTACCCGTATCTACGCCAGAGAGTTGGAGAGCACGGTGTTCTGTTATCATCCGCGCAGCAATAACCTTCTTGACCAAGGCTTATCTGTGATGAGGATGCCATGGTCACACGATTGGCACGACTTGTTGTCGCCAGAGGATGTACTGATGATACAAGCAAGGAGCTACGAAGGCCCGAAAGGAGATCACAACAGAGAAGAACAGATTGCGGGAAGCTCAAGAGTATGTTTAACACCTTCTGCAAATGATTGTATAGTTAGAGACGTAATTGTAAGCACCAGAGCCGGATCCAATGCTCGAGCTGCACGAGCTGCACCGGAGGAGCCGGAGCTTGAGGAGGACATCGCTTCTTCGACTACCACAGATGACCACGATTCTTTGGACATGGCAATCAAGTTCGTGCCTATGCCGCAAAGATCCATACCCAGGCCGTGGAGGTTTTCTCGATGAGTGAGCGTAGGTTCTATAGTGAGACTCCTTCGCCGAGTCGCGTCATAGAATAAAGAGTCACCCTTTAGGCGTTAGACTCCAGTGTTAGTTCGATTTGGGTTTTCATTGCTTGCTGAGTGTGCAGTATGTGTTCCAAGGCCTTTAGGCATTGTAAGCAACCATACCAAGTTATTGATATCATTAGTTAATAAAGTTGGACCTTAAAGCTACACCTTTCGCCCCGCATAAGTTCCATATTACTTGTCTATTCTTGTTTCCCTCTCATCTCTAAAACCTAGAGCAAATCGACAGATGGTGAACACCCGCAGAAACCTTGGAGGCAATGGGAGTGGTTCTCGCCCAACAGAAAACCCCAATGATGGAGCACCAGCACCGCCACTGGACAGACTCAGTTGATGCATGCTATGATGCAACAGATGCAACACGTCACTGCTCAGGCCACCGCTAATCAAGTCAATCAAGGACAACGCCAGAATACAAGACTGTCAGAGTTCATGAGGACCCATCCACCCACTTTTTCTGGGAATGCCAATCCGTTGGAGGCCGACGACTGGTTAAGGTCAATTGAGAGGAAGCTACACATTGCTCAATGCATAGGAAATGAGAAGGTACTCTACGCTTCTCATCGCTTGGAAGGAACAACACGAATGGTGGGAGAACTTCGTGGCCACGCAAGTGAACCTCAGGACATCACTTGGGAGGAGTTCACACCAGTATTCCGTCAAGATCACGTGCCTGAAGGAATCATGGATCTCAAGAAGGAGGAGTTCAGAGCATCAAGCAAGGTAATCACCACTGTGGCCGAATACCGAACAAGTTCACACAGCCTTGCTCGCTACGCACTGAGGATGTAGCGGCAGATAAAGCTGCATACCTCGCTTCATGAAGGGACTTAACTCAGGATTACAGTGGGACTGATCACCCACACCTTTCCAGCATTTTCAAGAGTTGGTGAATAAGGCGCTTATTCTTGAGGACAAGCGCAAGGAACTGGATGAGAACAGAAGCGCAGGATGCAAAGATCGGTGATCGCGTCGAGGAGCGCGACAACGTTTGAGGGTTGCGCCAAATTAGCTTTTCGATTCCACCGCAGAATACTACAAGGACACCGTCACCGGCACCAAGACCCGTCAATCGTAACTATCGCACCCACCAGCTAGAAACGCCGCTCGAGCGATCGGCAAGAAACAGTGAGACGCCGCTACAATCGCAACGAGCCAGGACACTTTGCCAACAGCTGCCCAAAGAAGACAAAGCAGGAGTGACCCCGCTTGCTTTAATTTGGGATCCACACCAGCTAGGACGCCAAGACCAGGAGCCACACCCTGCATCGTGGTGAGGGGCCGAGTCAACCATGTCACCGCAGATGCACCGCAGAATGCTACAGACGTCAGATCGGGTAAGTTGCTAGTCAACTCGCACTGCAACAGCTTTGTTTGATTCTCGAGCTTCAGATTCGCTTGTTTCGCAAGGCTTTGCTGCTAAAAATGATTTGGAGATTGTAAGGCTTAAATGCATGCTTTTAGTTCAAACCCTGGTTCAACTCCGAGCGAAAGTAGGATGTTCCGGGTGAGAATACTAATAGATGGGATAGAGTTCCTAGCGAACCTTATTATTTTGGAGACCTGCACCTTAGATGTTATTTTGGGAATGGATTGGTTATCCAAACATAAGGCCGTATTGGATTGTGGACGAAGAACTATCTCAGTTGAGAGCCCGTGGGGAAAGAAAGTGGAATTTCAAGCCACTGCAGTTAGAGATGGACAGATGATGGTTAACAGCATGCAAGACAATCAAGATAGAGGATGTCTCAAGAGTAAATGAGTACCCGGATGTTTTTCCCGAAGATCTACCTGGTATGCCGCGACAGGACATAGAGTTTGTGATAGAGCTTGTACTGCACAAATACGATAGCAAAGAGACCTTATCGGATGTCCACCGAAGAATTGGTAGAGATGAAGAAACAGCTTGAAGAGCTAATGGAGAAAGGATTTATCAGACCGAGTTCGTCGCCGTGGGGAGCGCCAGTGTTGTTTGTCAAGAAGAAGGACGGGAGTTTCAGGATGTGCATTGACTACCGTGCACTCAATGAAGTCACCGTGAAGAATAAGTACCCGCTACCCAGGATCGATGATTTGTTTGACCAACTAAGAGGAGCCGGAGTCTTCTCCAAGATTGATCTAAGATCGGGATACCATCAGTTGAAGATCGATCGTAGGATATTCAAAACCGCATTCTTGTCAAGATATGGACATTACGAAGTTCTGATTATGTCCTTTGGTCTCGACGAATGCGCCAAAGATATTTCATGAATATGATGAATAAGGTGTTCATGGAATATTTGGACAAGTTTGTTGTCGTGTTCATAGATGATATCCTAATCTACTCCAAGATAGAGGAAGAACATGCCGAACACTGGAGGCGAGTTTTGGAAAAGCTGAGGAACAAAGAACTCTTCGCCAAGTTCAAGTAAGTGTGATTTTTGGAAGGACAAGGTGGAATTCCTCGGACATGTAATGACCGCAGTATGAGTCGCCAGAGATCCAAGCAAGGTAGAAGCTGTGTTACATTGGGAGCAACAAGATCGTGACCTGCATCCGGAGTTTCCTTGGAATGGCAGGATACTATCGCCGTTTCATTGAAGTCTTTTCGACAATTGCGAAACCTCTTACGCAATTGCTGAAAAAGGTGAAGAAGTTTGCATGGACGCCAGAATGTGAGAAAGGATTTCAGGAGCTGAAGAAGCGATTGACATCAGCACCAGTGTTAGTTCTACCGGATGTTAATCAAAGCTTTGATATTTATTGTGACGCATCGCGCCAAGGACTTGGATGTGTGCTGATGCAGAATGGAAAGGTCGTCGCTTATGCATCAAAGCAGTTGTGGCCACATGAGGAAAATTATCCAACGCATGACCTAGAGTTAGCTGCCGTAGTGCATGCCTTGAAGATATGGCGTCACTATCTGATCGGGAACAGATGTGAAGTGTACACAGACCATAAGAGTCTTAAGTACATCTTCACCCAGTCGGATCTGAATATGAGGCAGAGGAGATGGTTAGAGTTGATCAAGGACTACAATGTTGGAATCCATTACCATCCCGGGAAGGCCAACGTAGTAGCCGATGCTCTGAGTCGGAAAAGCCATACCGTGAGTATGTTGCTGGCCACAAGTCAGGATGAGTTATGTGAGGATTTCTAGAGAATGAAGATTGAGGTGGTACCTAGCGGATTCATGGCCGCATTAGAAGTAAAGCCTACCCTAGAGGATCAGATCCGACAAGGACAGAAGGATGACGACAAGATCCGCAGGATTAAGTCCATCAAGGAAGAAGGCAAGGCAGAGGATTTCAAGTTGGATGAGCAAGGCACGTTATGGATGAAGGATCGCATTTGTGTACCGAACAAAAAGGAGTCAAGCGATTAATTCTAGAAGAAGCCCATGACTCCAAGTATTCAATTCACCCAGAAGTGCCAAGATGTATCGGGATTTGAAGGAAAGATTACGGTGGCCGAGCATGAAGCGTGAAGTTGCCGAGCATGTTGCATTGTGCGACGTATGCCGAGAGTCAAGGCAATGCATCGAGACCAGCGAGGACTATTGCAGCCGCTGAAAATACCGAGTGGAAGTGGGAGGAAATCGAATGGATTTCATTACTTGGTTTGCCTAAGACTCAAGGAGGTTATGACTCCATATGGGTTATAGTGGATCGCTTGACCAAAAGTAGCTCACTTTATCCCCGTGAAGACCACCTACTCGGAGATAAATTAGCGAGAGTTGTATATGACCAGATCGCCTGCTTGCACGGAGTGCCAAAGAGGATTGTATCAGACAGAGGTACCCAATTTACCTCAAGGTTCGAATAAGTTGCATGAAGCCATGGGAACCCGCTTGAACTTCAAGATGCCTCTATCATCCACAGACGGATGGACAGACCGAAAGAGTCAATCAGATTCTCGAGGATATGCTAAGAGCGTGTGCATTGGCTTATGCTACCTCTTGGGATAAGAGTTTGCCGTGATGCCGAAGTTCGGGCCATAATAATAGTTACCAGGCTAGTTTACGATGTCACCATTTGAGGCATCAGATGGTCGACCTGTCGGACGCCATTGAATTGGAATGAGACCGGCGAGCGCCGTGTCTTTGGGCCTGATATTCTTCAGGAAGCTGAAGAGCAGATTGCCGTGATTAGGGAAAGGTTGAAGATAGCCCAATCACGACAGAAGAGTTATGCTGACAATCGTCGCCGGGATTTGAGTTTTGAACCAGAAGACTTTGTATATCTCAGAGTCACACCGCTCAGAGGAGTTAAGAGGTTCCATGCCAAAGGGAAACTCGCACCCCGTTATGTTGGACCATTTAAGATTTTGAGCCGCAGAGGCGAAGTTGCTTACCAGCTAGAGCTACCGCAGTCATTAGCAGGAGTGCATGACGTGTTCCACGTGTCCCAGTTGAAGAAGTGTCTTCGAGTTCCTGAGGAACAGACACCGCTAGAGTCAATTGAGTTGCAAGAAGATTTGACGTACAAGGAGCACCCCGTGAAGATTCTGGACACGATGGATCGGGAGACGAGAAACAAGTCAACCCGTTTCTGCAGAATTCAATGGAGCAACCACGCGGAGAGTGAAGCAACTTGGGAGCGCGAAGAGGATTTGAAGAAAGAGTTTCCGAACCTATTCTGTAGAGAACCCTGAATCTCGGGGACGAGATTCTATTAAGGGGGGGAGGTTTGTAACACCCCAAAATTTTGCTTTTCTTAAATTATTGTGTGATTTGGCACTTTGGTGAATTTTTGGAATTTTCTGGAATTTATTTGGATTTATTTGGAATTTATTTGAATTTATTCCATTTTGAAATAATTAAAGAATTAAACTTTGCAAATAAAATTTTGTTGGAAATATTTTATTTGAGTCCCAAATACCCTAAAATATTTTCCAGAATTTTTCTGGAATTTTTCTGAGTCTTTTGCTATTTTTTAATGAATTAAATGAATTTCTGGGAATTAATTTGAATATTTAATCGCTGGAAAATGCGAGTGGGTTTGTACTGTTCATCCGACCGAGCCCGAGTCAGACTCGAGTCCGAGTCCGACCGGACCGACCGAAGTCTGCCGAGCCCAACCGCGTCGGACGCACTTAACCTCGCGGAACCGTTGGATCAAGATCCAATGGCCGAGATTCACTCGGACCCGACCGAGCCGTATCCGACCCGAACCCGTTCGCCCGCATGATCGTGGCCGTTGATCGCGCCACGTGGACGACGGCGGTTCATCGTCTCCCTCCGAGTTGCGGTCGGACTCCGCCGCTGCGTAGATCTAGGGTTCCGCCTCGGGCACGAACGCCGAGGCTATTTAAGGCCCGGGTCACACCCGAGGTCGGCCCGACCTTGCGCACTGTAGCCCCTACTCACCAAGGCAAAGCCGCCGCTTAGCCGCGATAGCTCGCCGTAGCTGCGCCGCCGCCCGCCACGGTTTTTGCTACATCCCGCCGCCAACCGCCGTCCCTAGCCACGGTTGAGCCTGCATCCGAAGTCCCTGCATCGAGACGCACCCGTGGAGCCAACTCATCTCGCCGGAGGAGCCTCGAAGAGCCACGGGGTGGTCGTCGTCTCCGTCTCCGGTCTTGCAGCTCATTTGCGTCGCCATCGACCTCGCGAGCTCTGCGGCGCCGTCCGATCTTGATCGCGCGGTTGAGGTGAGTTCACGTGTTTCCAAACCCGAGTAGATCCGGGACCGTTGGATCAAGATCCAACGGCCCACGATCATCACGCACGGTAGCGTCGGGCCAGAGGGTTAGATCTGGACCGTCCGATCTAGATCGAATGGCCCATGATCACCGTGTGGTTTTCAGCGTGTTAACCCTGGAACTAATCACGCCGCTGATTTTCAAATCAACGGACACGATCGCGCCACGTGTCCAGGGAGCCGAACCACCGCGCCACGCGGGCGCAGCGTGGGTCACCGACACGCCGCCCGCGTGTCGGCCGGCAAAGACCGTGGACGTCACCCATGACGCCATCGGTGGGTCCCACCGCCAAAGATCGTGGGCCGAGCCTCGCCGACGCCAAAGAATGACGCCACCCGAGGGGACCCACCCGCCGACACGTGGAGTCGTGGACCGAGTCCACTGTAGACCCGAGCCGAGCGTGGACCGAGTCCATGGACCGGTGGCGTCAGCAGACCAATCGAGAGGCTGCCACGTGTCCTCGCCGACGCAATAATTAATTTTCAAAAGAAAATGATTTATTAATTCGAAATAATGATTTGATTTTGTTTCAAACTTCAAACGCTTATAACTTTTGCGTTTCAACTCCGATTTGAGTGATTCAAATTTCTAAATTTGTATAAAATTGAGATCTACCTAAATATGAATTTTATTTAATTTTTGGAATAAATTTTTTCTCTGTAAAATTATTTAATTGATTATTTAAACTTCAAAATGCTATAACTTTTGCATTTTAACTCCGAATTTGACGATTCCAGTTTCTAAAAATTCATAAAATTATGCTCTCACTGTTTATGGACTTTATTTGGATGTTTGGATGTTTTTGTCTACTGTTTTATTCATTGGTTGCTATTTGCACGCTTTACGAGTAGACGTTGAAGTCTTGGGAAGGATTCAAGGAGAAGTATTGACTCAGATCCAACTCAAGACCAAGAACAAGTACTTTTTGAAGGCAAGTTGTGCTTTGACCATGTTGATCCTATTTCGAAATCTATTTTGATTTAACCTATTGCATGCTAGTTCAATTAGAAAATACTTTATTTAAATATGGGGAATTAGATAAATGCCAAATTGTCAGATGACACCTTGATTACTTAAGTATGTGCCATGACCCCTTGTCACCCTAGTTGTGGCTTACTAGTTGGACATTATTAAATTGCCAACATGGGTTTTAGACCGTTGTAGTATATGGCTTAGACCTGCTACGTGCTCATGACATGATTTTGGACAATCAAACGTTAATATTGACTTAATGATATATTGAACCTGTTTTGGAAAGGTATCATGTGATGTTGATGGCACGTGGTGCATGGTAATCAAGCGGGGTTTGATAAATAGTTTTTCGACCAGGGGCATGTGGCAAGAATAATCAATGGGCCAGGTTGTGGCATTGGGAATGTTGGTTTGGTTCTTCGGGTAGTCTTGCCCTGGTCACCCTAAGGACTTCACCTTGCAAGCCTTTGAACTGGGTCTAACGTGCAACCACATGTCTGTAATGGGACGGACCTAGTTGACTAAGTTGCTAATAACGTACCTGTGGGACCTCGGAGGTCAACTACACCCTTTGTGTAAGTTGTGCGGGGAGCGTGCACTGGCCGAGGCCAGTACCCATCTAACTGGTTGGTTGGCCTAAACTTCGCCTTAGCTAAGGGAAGGGTTAGTGTGCAACAACCGGGAGGACCACTTGTATTGTTAGAAGTTTCCAAAGACTTTATTCACGGGAACTCGCCTTTGTGGTGTTTGACTGTATCTTGTGGGTAAAGTGCATAACCTCTGCAGAGTGTAGAATCTATTCGAATAGCCGTGTCCGCGGTATTGGACATCGCTCGGGAATTACAGTCAAGGGTTAGATTTTCTCAAAAATAAATTGGACTTGAAAGGTTGGTTTGGTTTAATAATGATGTTGATGGAAATGTGGACTAGGATGGGAAAGATGTTTATTAAAATCCTTGAAAAGTTATTTATGCTATACTTGCTTATCTTTGCTTTGAATCTACTTATGCTACTTGTCAAATGTCTGTTTCGCAAATATACCTTGAGCTATTCCTTTGTATCAAGCCATGCATATAGTCTATTAGCCTGCATTCTGTGCATAACTTGCTGAGTACCAAGTACTCACCCTTGCCACAATACAACACCAGTTGAAGAGGAGACTACACCAGCTTTGGAGGAGGAGCTCCAAGAGGAACCGTCTACTTAGGGAGCGAGCCCAGTCAGTTGCCTGTGGTATACTGGATGGCGCCACAAAGTTATCTTATTTTTCCGCTGCTACTATTTCTCTCTTAATAAGTTTCGCCCTGCGTGGCGTATATTTGTAACTTGACCATAAGGTCGAGTAACCAGTTTGACTATTTAATTATAGTACTTTATTAGTATCGAGTGGTATGATTGTGATATTTACCGATGTTAAGACTGTGTGCACTAGCGCGTTCCTGGACTAGTGCTGAATACACAGAGGGTCTGGATTTGCAAATTCGGGTCCCGACATCAATCTTCTCCCTCCAAGAGGGATAATTTCCCCCATTCAGGGGCTCAATCGCAGAGATTAAACTCAGAACGTTCGAAGTGTTTGAGCCTTGGGAAAGAAAATACAATTTAATCACAATACTAATTAACTGCATGAATTAATTTAACGTTGGTTCAATTAATAACATGCTCTTAATCAAAATTGTTCTACTTTTAAATCACTGTTGGGCAGAATTAGAATAGAACAAAAATTTAAACTTAATTTTGGCAAATTTTATCATCAACGTTGGTCAGAAGATAAAATTTCCATACTGACAGAACAGACTTAATGCAATTTTCTAATTAAATTATCACGTTGGATCTAATTTAATTAGAAAATTGACTTAATCTTAGCAGCGGAAGAAAATAACTCAATTTAGCGCTTAAACTAAATATGAGTTAATAAACTTAATACAATTTTCTAATTAAATTCTCTCGTTGGATCAAATTTAATCGAAAATTAAACTTAAACTTAACAGCGGAAGAAAATAAACTAATTAACTCAGGGCTTAAAATAATTGAATGAACAGGCTTAATACAATTTTCCAATTAAATTGTCACGTTGGATCAAATTTAATCAGAAAATAAACTAAGACTTTAGCAGCGGAAAATAAATTTAATTTGGTGCTTAATCTAATTATGCATAGCAAAATAAATTTAGACTTAAAAAAATATAGAAAAAAATTGCTTAATTTGATTCTAGGTCAAAACTGCCCTTGTGCTTGGGCAGCTAAACACCTCTCCGCGTGGCCCTTGGCAATTTTCGGCCCATGAAAATTAGGGCAAAATTTGGTGATGTCGGGGTAGAAGAGGGTTTGCGTACTGTTTTATGGACATGATTGTGAGTTTGTGGTCCCTATGTGCAGGTGGTGCGACCCCGGGAGTGCCTTCTACTTCTCGCCAATCCGTCGCCCGTGGTGGAGGCAAGTGTATTGGAATGGGTAGCGGGTTGTAGTTTGTTTGATTGATTGAGATTGAAATTGGAACATATGATATGTCCACATGCCATGCTTTAAAGTTTGCCATTGATATGATGAATATGTTTATTATGTGATGATGCCATGTGTTAATGTACAAGTTATCCATGATGATGCCATGTGTTAATGTACAAGTTATTCATGATGTTGGCATAATTGCATACATGGCAACATACATGGCCCGGGCGGTGAGAAAGTCATAACTAGTCCGGGGAAGGTCGGTGAGAAAGTTATGACTATTTCGGAGAGCCAATGAGTAAGTCCTACATCGTGATTCCATCCACCGCGGTGTGGGGAAGCGAGGAGTAGGCACCCTCCATCTTCGGGATGGAAGGGGGGAGAGGGTGCACACCGACGGGTGTGTACTCAACCATACCGGTATGAGTTTCCAAGGAGATATGAGCATCGCATCGCATTGCATACATAATGATGATGATAATGATATGTGATCATGAATGAGATGATGTGAGTGGTTGTAGCCATGTAATTGTTTTTGTTGTACCATTGCAATATACTTGCTGAGTGATGAACTCACGCTTGTGTTTATGTTGTTTTTCTTAGGTACCATGAAACCGGCATGCGGGAAAAAGGGGTTTAGCTACACATCTACACGTAGCTCCACACAAATTAGACAGTGTTATCATTTGGAGTCATTATAATGAAAGTAATGCTATGAAACTTGGAGAATTGCTTAACTGTGTGCTCGTTATTATTATTTGATTCGTTTAGCTCATGGAGTGGTTGAATGCTTTATCCTAGACTTATATTGTTGCTATGTCACCTGTTATTGCTGTTTTAGATGCTTTCCATTATGATATAACTTGTGATACTTTGTTGTTGCTCCGAGTCATGGAAAAACAAAGGAGATTGTCGATGATCGGTTTCGCCGGCAATGAGATTTGTGATTCTAGGGGATTTGTGCGGGATCTGAGCTTGATGGTAACACATGATGCGAGGGTGATCTGTTTTTAGACAGGTTCGGGCTCTCTCGGAGGAGATAATACCCTAGTCCTGTGTTCTTGGATATATGAGCGTCCTCTCTTTCTTGTTTCTCCCTCCTCCCCTTATATATTGGGGGAAGGATACATGATAGATGGGCGCCACCGGGCCCTCCACATGGTGGCCTCACCAACACATACTTTGTCTTCGTCGGCTATGGCGCACTACGTCTTGGAGAGGTGGTTGTGCTTTCCCCAGGCTCGCCTGCCACCCTGTCAGGTTCCAGCGTCTGCAGGCTCTGCAAATGTCAGGCTGCATGCTTCGTTTTTGGCGGGTTGTTTGGGCGTGGTGCGAAGCTTCCCCGAAGGATCGGGAGTTGCCTTGGGGAACAAGTCGAAAACCTCCTCCGGGCCCGTCGTGGCGCTTCTGGGCTTTGGGCCTACTACTCCGCCCGTCTAGCCCAGTCGGGTATAGGCCCCACTTGCGGGACCCCTATCTCAGACATCCCACAGCAGCCCCCAAGTGCTTTAGGATCGGATTTCCGTCTCTTATCCTGTCATAAAGATTATACGGGAAAAAAGATCGTAAAGAATTTGTAATGTGAAGCCACCGTGGTTGGTTGGCTCGTGGCCGAGTGGTACCCGCGCCCGTTCACGGTGCGCGGCAACCGGCTTGTCGCTCAGCTGACCCTCATGGGGCATACCGTAGTCTTTTTGGCTCGTGGCCGAGTGGTATCCGTGCCCGTTCACGGTGCGCGGCAACCGTCTTGTCGCTCAGCTGACCCACATGGGGCATACCGTAGTCTTTTGTCTCGTGGCCGAGTGGTACCCGCTTGGATTTATGGTGCGCGACAGCGGCTTGTCGCTCGGTGGCCTCGATGGGGCATACCGTAGTCTTTGGCTCGTGGCGAGTGGTACCAGCGCCCGCTCACGGTCTTGTGACAACCGCTTGTCGCTCGGTGGCCTCGTGGGGCATACGGTAGTCTTTTGGCTCATGGCGAGTGGTACCCACGCCCGTTTAAGGTCTTGCGACAGCGGCTTGTCGCTCGGTGGCCCTCATGGGGCATACCGTAGTCTTTTGGCTCGTGGCGGAGTGGTACCGCGCCCGCTTAAGGTCTTGTGACAACTGGCTTGTCGCTCAGCTAGCCCTCGTGGGGCATACCGTAGTCTTTTTGGCTCGTGGCCGAGTGGTACCCGAGCCCGTTTACGGTGCGCGGCAACTGGCTTGTTGCTCAGCTGACCCTCATGGGGCGTACCTTGGTCATATAGAGTAATGCCTGCGGTTCGCCTTAAGATCGCTTCAGACTCTCATGGAGCGCATTTTCAAGACCGGTTTAGTGAAAATCCTCCCACGGTACCCAATCACGCTAAGAAGCAGTGACCAGCAATTGACCCCAAATTATGGGGCATACCGCTTGAGGATGTTCGGAAAGTGCCCGGCCCCAAGCTTCCGTGGCGGCCGGCATTCAGGCCCATCATGGGGCGCACTTTATCCCAAACTTCGAACCAGACTTGACACCTGGTCGCGTTTTGCGCAACTCAGCTATCGGCCCGACATGGGGCGTGCCCTAGATCTGGCCCAGAATCGAGCGCGAAGGCCCTTTCTTTTCCCGCTGTAAGGCAAAAATTAAGGCTTATTCCTTATAAATGAGGGAAAACTTGCTAGGCGAAGATACCTTTGCCCTTCCCCCACCACGGTTGAGAAATCTTTAAGTCTCCTTTGGCGATTTGGGCGACCTAGGGTTTCTAGTTTCGCGCCCAAGACCCTCGGCGGTTCCTCCCACCAGGTCTCCTTCACCGAGATGTCTTCTTCTTCGGAATCCTTATCAGCGTCGGAGGGTAAAGCCGACCCTGCGACCGTGGGGTGGGAGACCTCCATCACCATGATGTCCCGCTTGGAGGAGCTGGTCGCCGCCGGCGTCCTTCCTCCGCTGGAGTTGATCTCCGCCCATCCCGCCGCAGGTGACCCTTACCCCACACCTCTAGAGAATGAGATTGTGGTGTTCGAGTCCTTCTTCTGGCGAGGATTTAGCGTTCCTGGGAGCACCTTCTTCTGAGGGCTCCTTCACTTTTACGAAATCGAGCTGATCAATTTGAATCCCAACTCCATTCTTCACATTACTATCTTCGTTCAGCTTTGCGAGGCGTATCTTGGGATACGTCCTCATTTTGACTTGTTCCGCTCCCTCTTCTTGCTCAAACCTCATCCGAACCGGGCTGTTCCCAGCGTCATTGGGGGCGCCGGCTCCAGTGAGAGGGCTTGAAGAAAGCAAGATGCCGTCATCCCCCTCAAGACCTCCCTCAAAGGTTGGAGGCGGGAGTGGTTCTATTGTGCCAATGTTGACCCTTTTCTCGCCCCTTTCGCTGGCCATGCCCCTAAAGCTTCCCGATGCTGGAGCGATGCCCCAGATGGCGGCGGTTTGGACCAAGTCTCCGAGCTTCTGGCATGGATTAACGATCTGAAGAACCGAGGGCTGACGGGCCCCGGGATCGCGATCAGCTTTGTGAAGCGCCGGGTGCAGCCCTTAAAGGAGAGAATCCATTTGGGGTTCCAAAGACGGCGGTCTCGTGATCCCACTCGGAGACGGACACGTCCTTGTCGAAAGATGCATTGGCGGCGCGGGTAGTTGACCTCTTCGTGCCTGGCACCGTGATCACCAACAGGCTGCCCTCACAAATTTTCTGGCGGTGAGTCCTCCCTCCCGTGAGTGCACCACTCTCTCGAAAAGACTGTCCCATGATTTTTGCACGATGTGTGATTCGACAGGTGCGATAGTTCCTTTTTCAGAACGCGTCCTTCTTCTCTGACGCTCGGTCGTCGGCCTCTCTCGGTGAGGAATGCTCGTGCCAAGCAAGCGGTGACACCTCGGCCGATGAGCTGCCGCCGGAATCGGCGGAGGAAGGCTGCGGCCTTTCGTCGGCCAGGCCTTCGACCTCCGGCGTAGCCGGATCACGGCCTTGAGCCACATCCTTCTGTCTCGAGGCAGCCCAGGCCGGTCTTTGAGTCTAGTTCCCCTCCGAGTGGTCTTTGGGACTCGGATGAGACACAGGATGAAATTCAAGAAATCCAGGAGGTATTCTTTTGGGCAATCCTCATCTTTTGTTATTACACGTCTTTGAGATGTTTTCCCTTTTTTGCCGATTCAGGACTCCTACTATGGACGTCCCAGTGGAGGGGTCTCCTGAAAAGGAGCCCCAGGCACGGGCTTCTCCAAGGGGGACCCCCCCCGCGTCGGCCAGGTCACCCTCCCCGTCGGCTGCTGGGGCGTCGCCACCTGGTGCCGGCAGCCCGTCCGTTGAACCATCGGGTGGTCCGGCCGTCGACGAGCTTGACCCGGCACCGTCTCCCGAAGTGGAGGAGGTACATCGAGAGCCACCGCCGCTCGGTCCTCTGCCGAAGCCCCCGAATCGGACCGTGTGGTGGGAGGGGGGTTCCGACTGGAACGGGATGGAAGAGGACGAAGAGACGGAGAGAGCGGCTCGGACGGAGCTTTACGAGCTCACCGTCAGGTGTAGCACGCCGTCGAGTGAGTTTCTTGTCTTTCTTCGATCATTTGCTCTTGGCCTCCTCGAGATTACGCCTGTTACCTAGGACATGGGGAGCGCTCGGAGCAGAGGTCGCAGCTTTTTCGAAGGTGCTCCCGAAGCTCAAGGAGCACCGAAGTATCGTGACAAGCTCAACGAGATCAGAAATGGATGATGGAAGGAGGTCCACGGGCTTGAGGCCCGGTGTATGACGATCCGGAGGAGAAAGCGGCTTGAGCATGCGCCGAAGGTGAGATCCTCCTGGACTCGGTTTGGACATCTTTTGGACAGCTTGGGAAGGATGATGACGCTCTTGTGTTTGAGCGCGATTCGACCATGGTCGAGCCGAGAGCCCGACCGAAGCTTGAAAGTTCGACCTCGAAGCTCGAGTCGGCTTGGAGAGGATACAACGGAGCCGAAGGGTAAATTTCTTTGACTTGGATTGAACGTACTTGGCGTCGGGTGTGTTTTCGATGGCGGTTCGGCTTTGGTGCGTAATGCAAGGAGAAGATGACCACCGCCGAACGGAGCCGGATCGAAGCCAAGATCGCTGTGAGCGCTTCGCACCTTCGCGTATCGAAGGCGAGCCGAGCCGCCAGGGGACGACGCTGTTCCGCTTCTCTGGAGGAGCCGATAGGATCGAGCTTATGCCAAGGAGTCCGCGACCATGAGTGCGAACCAGGCGTTGGCGGTGGTCAAGTCTCATTATCCGAGAGTTGACCTTGAAGCTGTGAAAGAGGGTTTTGCCTGTGATGAAGACAAAGCCAACGCACTCCTCGAAGAGGTCTCCGGTACATCGCAGGCTTTGTTAGAGAATCTTGAATTCTGATTTCGATGTGAACCTTAATGCCGAGTGCTGGCCCTCCCCTCCTTGTTTGAAACGTTGTATTTTCTCACTTGAATATAATTTGTCTGTATTGTCCTTTGCTAAGTGGGCTCCAGACCTCTTTCACTCTTTCCCCCTTGTCTGAGTTGCTAGAATATAGGCCCACGGCCTTTTGGCCCCGTTAGCGCCTTTACGGGTGGCTTTCACCGACCGGGTATGGCTCCCAAGCGCCAGGGTCTTGGCACGTGGCTTTTTCGCCCAGACACGCTTTTCCGAGTGGCTGGCGTGCAGCTCTCGAGCGTCGGGACTTACGTTGTGGCCACGGCCTTTTGGCCCCCGTTGCGCCTCTGGATGGCCTTTCACCGATCGGGTATGGCTCCCAGCGCCAGGGCCTTGGCCCGTGGCCTTCGCCCTGCACACGCTTTTCCGAGAGGCCGAGTGGTTCAGCCCCAGGTTTGCGTCGTCGCCTCGGCTCGCAGCCGGACTTCTCACTTAATCGGCGAAGTGGCGGGAAGGTCGAATTGATTTGGGTGTGCACGACATGTGTCCGCGAAATATCTCTTAATTCTGTTCAACGTGTTGATCTTCTTTGGTATTCGCGCAGCCGCTTTGTTTTTTGCGCTTCATTGATTGCGGGGCGGCGCATTTGATTGCCTTTGGAGATGCTTCGATTTCCGGAGCTAGGATGGTTTATAAATAGGGCGTCACCGCAAGTAAAGCGATCGCCCCCTTGTCAAATTTCTTCTTCTTCGAGATTTCTGCAGTGCCGCTTCCAATGTCGGATAGCGATTCGGAGAACGCGGAGCTCTGGTTGGACCTCGACTTCGCCACGATGGAGTTGGCGAAGGAGAGGGCAGCGGCGAAAGACGCAGCCGTCGTCGCCGCTCTCATCGAGGCTGTGCCGGCGCTTGCGGAGGTGGAGGACGTGCTGAAGGAGATTCTCGGGCGGGAGCGTCGTGACGCCGCCGCCGTGGAGGCCCTTCTTTGTCTCGTGCCTTCACTCTGGGTGGTTGCGGACTTGATCCGCGAAGCCCTGGGGCGGTCGCGTCGCGGTTAGCCGCTTGCATCCAGTTCCGCGGCACCAGTAGCATCAGTACCAGCAGTAGCACCAGCACCAGCACCAGCAGGATTGGCGGCAGGAGCCGCCCCTTCCCCCCCTTTTTTTTTAGCGCGAGAAAATGAAAAAGAAAGTCAGTAACGTAAATTATTAATATTATGGAACAGAATGTGAAGTCTTGCCCAGTCTATGCCATCATAATTATCCCGAGTTTAAGGTTCCGCCTAATCAACCGTTCTAGTCAATTGCTCCAGCGCCAGCAACGAGGCGTTGAGGCTCGAGCTTTTGACAGCTAGAAACTCACGACTAGGCGAATCTCGGTTAAATTCTGGCGCTGCGAATTGTAGTCCCTGAGTGGTTAGTGCTTTCAGGCTCTACCCTTCCCGCTTCGTGCGCTGGTATAAACCGCCGGAGTTGTCCGCTTATCGCGGTGTTTATTTCCGTGCGTTTTGCACCGGCGCGACCAGGGTTAGGTGCTACACCAGTTGGGTAATAACCACTCGGGGCTAGCATTACACAGTAGAAGTTCAGAACATGAAACGGATCACCATTTTATTTAGCATGTGAGAGTCGGGTACATAACTTATGCGTAGAAGCGACGGAGCTGTTCGGCGTTCCAAGTATTCGCCAAAGCCTCGCCATCTTCACGTCTTAGTCGATAAGCACCCGGCTGGACCATCTCCTCCACAATGTACGGTCCTTCCCAAATTGGAGAGAGCTTGTGCTCGTTTTTCTGGTTCCTCCTGAGGACCAGATCTCCTTTTGAAAAGACTCTGCTTCTGACATTGCGAGAATGGTAACGCCGAAGTCCCTGGAGGTTCTTAGCCGACTGGATGGCTGCAATGTTCCGAGCCTCCTCGAGTTGATCAAGCTCCACCATTCGGCTCTCCTCGGACTCGGCCTCCTTGTAATTCCGAACCCTCGTGGATTCGAATCCTATTTCGGTCGGCAGAACCGCCTCTGCGCCGTAGACTAGGAAAAAGGGTGTTTGGCCAGTTGCTCGGCTGGGGGTGGTTCTGAGTCCCCAAAGTACCGATGGTAACTCCTTCACCCATCGGGCAGCGTATGGTTTGAGGCGATCGAAGATCCTGGCCTTGAGGACCTGGAGGACCAGGCCATTAGCCCGCTCCACCTGCCCATTGCTTCGTGGATGAGCCACCGAGGCGAAGCAGATCTTGATCCCGGTGCCTTCGCACCATTCTTGAAATTCTTCACTCCTGAATTGGGTGCCATTGTCCGTGATGATCCGGTTGGGCACTCCGAATCTAACCACGATATCCTGGAAGAACTCCTTGGCCTTAACCGCAGTGATAGTGGCGACTGGTTTAGCTTCGATCCACTTGGTGAACTTGTCAATAGCAACGAAAAGGTAGGCGAAGCCACCTTGAGCCTTCTTGAGTGGGCCCACTAAGTCGAGCCCCCAGACCGCGAAGGGCCAAGATATGGGGATAGTTTGCAGCTCCTGCGCCAGCAAGTGTGTCTGCCTTGCATAGAACTGGCAGCCCTCGCAAGTTCAAACGATCTCCTTAGCATCCGTCACTACCGTAGGCCAGAAGAAGCCCTGGCGGTAGGCTTTCCCAACCAAGGCGCTTGACGCCGCGTGATGGCCACACATCCCCGAGTGGATTTCTTAGAGCAGATCTCTTCCCACTTGTCCCGAAATGCACCGCCTGAGGACACCTGACGTGCTCTTGCGAAAGAGCTCCTCGCCAACCACCACGTAGGATTTGGCTTGTCGGGAGATGCGCTCCGCCAGAGCAGTTGCTTCTGGAAGTTTGTCCTTCAGGAGATAATCAAGGTATGGGGCCGTCCAGTTGGGATCAATGAGCAGGACTCCGGCCTCAGGATCTTTGCTCGGCTCCCGTCGTTTTGCGAGGGTTGGTTCGTAAAGATCCTGGGCGAAGATACCACTTGGAACCTCGACCTGAGTGGCTCCCATCTTGGCCAATTCGTCGGCTGCCTCATTATTGCGGCGGAGAACATGGACCAGCTCCAGGCATCACAAACTTGCCTTCCAATTCTCGGACTTGCCGGGCAATACGCCATCATAGTCTGATCGGCGACGAGCAATCATACAGACTTGGCTCACCACCAACTGGGAGTCACCACGAACCGCCAGTCGTCGGATTCCGAGCGATGTGGTGATGCAGAGCCCATGGATGAGAGCCTCGTACTCTGCGGCATTGTTAGAGGCCGGGAAGTGAATCCGAAGGACGTACTTCAACCTGTTGCCCTTAGGCGAGACAAGGAGAATTCCCGCCCCTGCTCCACCAAGCATGAGAGATCCATCGAAGTGCATGGTCCAATACTTTGGCTCTTCTTCCGTGCGGGGCACGGGATTGATCCACTTTCGGCCGTAAAGTCGGCCAAAGCACAGGACTTGATGGCGGTCTGCGCGGCTTGAACGAGACGTCAGCTCCAAGCTCACCGCCCACTTTGAAATTCTTCCAGAGCTTCTCGATTATGGAGGACCTCTCCCACGGGAAAGAAGTCACTCTTGAAATCGAGTGTCCTTGAAATAATGCTTCACTTAGTGGCGAGATCAAAATTGCGTACAACAACTTACGAATTTGAGGATATCGCGCCTTGGATTTGCCCGACACTTCACCGACAAAATGAACCGGGCGTTGCCGCGCCCGAAGCGGTGTCCAGATTCTTCCCGCTCCACAACTATCACGGCACTGACTACATGAGTTGTTGCCGCTATGTAGAGCAGGAGAGGTTCACCTGGCACCGGTGATACTAGAATTGGAGGGGTGGAGAGGAACACCTTGAGTTCTTCAAAGGCTTGATGTGCCTCTACCGTCCATTCAAAGCGGTCCTGCTTCTTGAGGAGCTTGAAGAAAGGCATCCCCCGAACTCCCAACCGGGAGATAAACACGCTAAGCGCTACCATGCAGCAAAGAAGCTTTTAGACATCTCTTTGGCTGGCAGGCGGGGCCATCCTTATGATGGCCCCGATTTTCTCCGGGTTTGGCTCGATCCCACGATGAGAGACAATGAACCCGAGTAGTTTCCCGGAGGAAACTCCGAAAACGCACTTCTCAGGGTTTAGCCTCATCTGGAACGCCCTCAGACTTGCGAACGTCTCGGCCAGATCGGAGGTGAGGCTGTCTTCTGTCTTGGTTTTAACCACTATATCATCCACATATGCTTCCACATTGCGTCCGAAATGATGGTGAAAACACCAGATCGGCTACCGATAAGTTGCTTGCCAAGATTCTTCAAATTTCAAACGGCATAGTGATGTAGCAATATGCTCGAATGGGGTGATAAACGAAGTCTTCTCGCAATCCTCCTCTCGGCCGGATTTGATGATAGCCTGAGTAGGCGTCGTAAAACTAAGTAGTTGGGATCCAAAGCGTGGAGTCTACCACCGATCAATACGGGGAGACCGAAGGGATCTTTTGGGCAAGCCTTGTTGAGGTCGGTGTAATCAACACACATGCGCTAGCTTTTATTCTTCTTACGGGCGAGTCAGGTTTGCCAACCACCGGGTTGATACACTTCTTTGATGAAGCTGCGGCTAGCGACTTTGTGATCTCCTCACGATGGCTTGTCGACGGTCTTGGGCGAATCGTCGCAGCCTTTGCTTGACTGGCCTGGCTGATTGGTTTACATTTAGTGTGTGCTCGATCACCTCCACAGGGACCCGGGCATGTCCGACGGCTTCCAGGCAAAGACGTCTCTATTTGCCCAAGAAAAGTGACGAGCGCGTCCTCCTATTTGTCTCCGAGCCCCGTCTCCGATCAAGGCGGTTCGCGACGGATCGGACGGGTCGAGGAGGATTCTTTGGTACCTTCCTCGGGGCGATCCGGGTTTCGCGCTTTGCGGGTAGGGACGCCGCCTTAGGCTTGTCGAATCCGCTTCTCGCCGAATCCCTGCCCGACCGCTCGCACCTCCAGGGACTCGGCCATCTCGCGCCTCTCCTTTTCACAGAAAAAGCGCCTTATGTCACCACGTAGAGCGATGATACCACTCGGCCCTGGCATCTTCAATGTCAGGTATGCGTAGTGGGGCACTGCCATGAACTTGGCCAGCGCTGGTCTCCCCAAGATGGCATGATATGCTGTCGCGAAATCAGCCACCTCGAAGCCAAGGTTCTCTGTCCGGTAATTTTCCCTTGCGCCGAAAGTGACCGGCAGAGTGATTTGTCCGAGTGGTGTCGCAGAAGTTCCAGGTATGACACCGTGGAAAGGCGACGATCCGCGCTTTAGCTCCGACCGCGGAATCCCCATATAGTCAAGGGTTTTGACAAAGAGGACATTGAGCCCGCTTCCACCGTCGATCCATACCCTCTTGAGCTTGATGCCGCGGACGACGGGCGCCAAGACAAGAGGATACCTACCGGGGAACGGGACATGATCTGGGTGATCCGAGCGGTCGTAAGTTGTAGGATCGAAGTATACGAATATATCAATCAGAGGGGGGGTGAATGATTGTGTGGAAGCTAAAACCAAATTCTTGATCTATTAAAAGTTCACCCCAAAACAGAACCAAATAATTGCCTCGTTTTCGACAAAAAATAGAATGACAGAGGTTCGGTAAAATGCAAATTCCCGGAGATCCAACCGTTAGATTGATCTGAAATTTGGACACAAGAAACTAGATTCCAATACGAATCAAACCCAAAAAGAATCAGCTCGATCGGACTTACGGATCAAAAGTTATGAGCTTCGCAAGCTTGCTGATCCAGAACTTGACGAGAATCAATCTAATCAAAACTTCAAGATTAAACAAGAACGACAAAAGATTGATCAACTAGACTTTGAGAAACACTAGATCAATACCCTAGAGAGGTTTTTGATGGATCAAATCAAGATAAAACTTAAAGAACAAAAACCAATCTAGAACTAGAACAAGCATGCAAACAAGAACCAAAAAGAGAACGTTGAAGCAATGCGGGAACTAGAAGAATTTATCTTTATTTCTTTTGTCTAAAATACTCCCATCAAAAGAGTACAAACCCTAAAACCAAGCTCAAGGCTTGATGCGCTTAGCTCTGCTTGGTGCCTTTCAACAGGAGACCCCCCACCTATTTAAAGCACCAACCCACAAGGAGTTCTGAATACGATTCCTATTCCTAGAAGGAATCCGTATCCAACACAACTCTACTTGGCCCAACCAGGCCGAGTACAACTCTTGCACGCGTATGGTAACCCTTCCATACTCACGTGACTAACACTTTGCACGCGTATGGCCACCTGCCATACTCACGTGACTAACACTTTGCACGCGAATGACCTCCTCGCCATTCTCACGTGACTAACCATTCTTCATGTGCACCATTCTCTTAGCCCGAACGTCCCGCATGACATCCTTGACCACCAAGACCTCGGTTCCTCCTGAACCTAGTCCCGAACCTCGGTTCCTCCATGAACCTAGTTCCGGTCCGTCATCGACCACATTCGTCTTCGAGCAATACCGCACATGAACAAACCACAAACAATTCCGAGCACAAGTCCACGACTTGACTCAATGTCAATCCATGCAACTACTCACATGAGCATTGCATAAAGTCCACTTCAAAAGAAGCATCATGAAATCATCACAAATTTCATAATCTCAAATTCAAATTATTTCAATTCTCGCTCAAAACCCTAATTCAAAGAAAACGCATTCACGACGGACAAGGAAATATGGTCCGCCGTACACATGAAAAACACTCAAAAAACCATTCTAGCAGACAGACAAAATCGGTCCGTTGTACAACTGAAAGTTTCGGTTCCAAGAAGAAATCATTCTGGCGAAAACACGTTCACGACGGACAAACAAAGTCGGTCCGTCGTACATGCGAAATCAAACCTCAAAAAGCCATTCACGACTGACCAAAGAAGTTTGTCCGCCGTACATGCAAAACTTACTGGTTTCTTGGAAGATTGAGTTCGACTCATGAGCTCAAGAACACGTTCACGACAGACCCAAAAACTTTGTCCGTCGTACATGGGAAAATGAGGTTGCCAAAGCTTGTTTACGACAGACCAACAAACTTTGTCCGTCGTAGATGGGAAACTTACTGTCTTCTTTAAGTTTGGTCCGGCGCCAAAGCGAAACTTACTGTTTTTTTGTCAAATTGTCAAAGCACATGAACAAACACATTTTGCAAATTCAATTCTAAGCCAATTTTTCAGCACATGATTTCACAATCTCCCCCTTGATGAAAACATTGGCAACACCACTTAGAATTGAACATTTGGCATTCACTTTACAAAAGATTTTGAAATCCAAAGGATCAAGGACCAAAAAGAAAAAACACAGAATTCCCCCTTTGACCAAAATGCAAAACAAAATCTCCCCCTGAGAATGAAAATGTGTGTGAATGTGCAATGTGCCCAAAAATTTCAAAATTCTCCAAACTTCTCCCAAATTTCTCCCCCTTTGACAATGGATTCATCAAGAGTACAAAAGAGAGAACAGGTTCAAAATTTTTCCTGAAACAATGATTTCACAAAGAGAAACAAGGAAGTGCCAAGATAGGAAAAGATGAGCTCATTCGATCATATAACCTTATATATCACATAATATGCAAAATACATGATCTTGATGTGATTTTAACAAGTTAGGGAATGACATGCATCTCAACCTCAATTTAGTCAACTATAGCCAAGTACTAAGCAAGATCTTAGCAGAAAAAGCAAGGCTTTAAAAAAATTGAAGCAACTAACAACTTAGGGCGAGCAAGTAGTTTCAACTCCAATCTAGTAGACCAATTTAATCTTTAAACAATAAATCGCATGTGGCATGCTTGAAGCATACTTCTTTTATTTTCTAGGAGTGGCATGCTTGAAGCATACATCTTATCTTTGAGGGAATGGCATGCTTGAAGCATACATCTTATTTTTAAGGAAAGCATGCCTGAAGCATACAACTTGAAGCTTTTGCTTTTAACACCCCTTTTTTTTATTCCCTTTTCTTTTTTCTTTGATTATAAACATGCAAAAATGATTAAATGGTCTTATGAAAGAGTAAAGTTGAAACCACACTTGCTTCATAGCCCAAATTTGTCAAGAGGATTCAATATCAAGCCTAGAAGAGTAAGATATCACAGAGTATTTAGCTATAGGCAATCAGATCAGTGAATTTCGCAATGTCATTCTTAGTTCAAGTGAGACAATTTAGATTATCATATATTAGCTCAATTATATAGTATATAAAGAAATATGATAAAGTGAGCTCATCAAGTGAAAGAACTTGGCAAAGAAACTCCCCCTCAAAACAATCCCATTGGATGAACAATTCCAAGTTCTCCCCGAATAAAAGCAAAACGAGAAGAAGACAAAGGTTTTGTGAAAATGTCTGCCAATTGATGTTCAGTATCCACATGATGAAGCACAATGTTGCCTTTTTCAACATGATCTCTAAGAAAGTGAAATCTGATGTCAATATGTTTTGTTCTTGAATGTTGCACAGGGTTCTTAGCAATGCAAATTGCACTAGTGTTATCACACAGAAGAGGAACACTATCCAAAATAACCCCATAATCTTTAAGTGTAGCTACTATCCAAAGAATTTGAGAACAACAACTAGCAGCAGCCACATATTCAGATTCAGCAGTTGATTGTGCAACAGAAGATTGTTTTCTAGATGACCATGCAATGAGAGAATTTCCCAAGAAGTGACATGAACCAGAAGTGCTTTTCCTATCAATTCTATGTCGGGACCCCGAATTTGCAAATCCGGACCCTCTGTGTATTCAGCACTAGTCCAGGAACGCGCTAGTGCACACAGTCTTAACATTGGTAAATATCACAATCATACCATTCGATATTATCAAAGTACTTTATTTAAATAACCAAACTGGTTACTTGACCTTATGGTCAAGTTACAAATGTATGCCTCGCAAGGCGAAACTTATTAAAAGAAAAAGACTAGCAGCGGAAAATCAAATAACTTCGTGGCGCCATCCAGTATACCACAGGCAACTGACTGGGCTCGCATCCCTAAATAGACGGATCTTCTTGGAGTTCCTCCTCCAAAGCTGGTGTAGTCTCCTCTTCAACTGGTATTGTGTTGAGGCAAGGGTGAGTACTTGGTACTCAGCAAGTCATGCACAGAATGCAAGCTAATATACTATATGCATGGCTTGGTACAAAGGAATAGCTCAAGGTATATTTGCGATGCTTGGCATTTGAAAAGTAATATAAGTAGATTCAAAGCAAGAGAAACAAGTAAAGTATAAATAACTTTTCAAGAAGTTTAATAAACATTTTCCCCATCCTAAACCACATTTCCATCATCTTCATTACTAAACCAAACCAACCTTTCAAATCCAAATTGTTTTTAGAAAGTCTAACCCTTGACTGTAATCCCCGAGCATTGTCCAGTACCGTGGACTCGGCTATTTAAATAGATTCTACACTCTGCAGAGGTTATGCACTTTACCCACAAGATACAGTCAAACACCACAAAGGCGAAGTTCCTCAGTAATAAAGCCTTTCTAAGCCTCAAACAACACAGGTGGTCCTCTCCGGTTCGTGCTCTACACCATCCCTTCCCTTAGCCAAGGCGAAGTATGGGACCAACACACCGTTAGATGGGTATCTGACCACAGCCACGATACGCTCCCCCGTACAATCACACAAACGGTGTAATTGACACCCTGAGGCTCCACAAGTGAGTCCTTAGCGACTTAGTCAACTAGGGCCGTCCCATTCCAGCCATGTGGTTGCAAGTATGACCCAGTTCAAAGGCTTGCAAGGTTAAGTCCTTAGAGTGACCAGGGCAAGACTACCGAAGAACCAAATCAACATCCCCGATTGCCACACCGCCCACTACACTATTGCCACATGCCCGCCGAAAATCGTTTATCAAACCCCAGTTGATTACCATGCACCACGTGCCATCAACATCACATGATACTTTTCCCAAAACAGGTTCAATATATCATTAAGCCAATATTAACATTTGATTGTCCAAAACCATGTCATGAGCACGTAGCAGGTCTAAGCAGTATACTACAACGGTCTAAACCCATGTTGGCAATTTAATAATGTCCAACTAGTAATCCACAACTAGGGTGACAAGGGTCATGGCACATACTTAAATAATCAAGGTGTCATACAGCAAATTGGTATTTATCTAACCCCCATGCTTAAACAAAGTATCTTTCTAATTGAACTAGCATGCAATAGTTTAAATCAAAATAAGTTTCGAAATAGGATCAACATGGTCAAAGCACAACTTGCCTTCAAAAAGTACTTGCTCTTGGTCTTGAGTTGGATCCTGAGTCAATACTTCTCCTTCGAATCCTTCCGGCACTTCAACGTCTACTCGTAAAGCGTGCAAATAGCAAATACACAAATAAACAATAGGCAAAAAGTGCCCAAACATCCAAATAAAATCCATAAACAGAGAGAACATAATTTTGTGGATTTTTAGGAACTGGAATCGTTCAAATCGGAGTTAAAATGCAAAAGTTATGATTATTTAAAGTTTAAATAATCAATTAAATAATATTACAGAGAAAAACTTTAGTCCAAAAATTAAATAAAATTCATATTTGAGTAGATCTGAATTTTATACAAATTTAGAAATTTGAATCACTCAAATCGGAGTTGAAACGCAAAAGTTATAAGCGTTTGAAGTTTGAAACAAAATCTGAAACCATTATTTCGAATTAATAAATCATTTTCTTTTTCGGAAATTAATTATTGCGTCAGCATGGACACGTGTCAGCTCCTGATTGGCTGGCTGACGTCAGCCGGCTCATGGGCTCAGCCCACGGCGCGGTTTGGTCCACGGTGGACCCGGTCCCACGGCTTCGGGTGGTCGACAGGTGGGACCCACTGTCGCGGGGGTCTCACGCAAACGCGTACCGACGCGTGTGGGCCCTCTGACATGCGGGGCCCGCGTGTCAGGGACACGCGCTCACACGCGTACGGCGCTGACCGCGTCGGTCCATCTTCCCGACACGTGGCGCAATCCCGACCGTTGGTTTGAAATTCGACGGCCACGATTAGATCCAGGGTTAACACGTTGAATCTACTCGATGATCGTGGGCCGTTCGATCTAGATCGGACGGTCCAGATCTAATCCTATAATAACACTACTACAGCACGTGGCGATTGTGAACCGTTGGATCTTGATCCAACGGTCCGCATCTAACCGGGTTTGGAACACGTGAACTCACTCTCAACCGCACGCATCAAGATCGGACGGTCCACGCAGGCTCGCGAGGGCGATGGCGACGCTGGGCGAGCTGCAGCCACCGGAGACGGAGACGACGACGAGCCCGACGGCGCCCGGTCGTTCGGCCGAAGTGAGTGGTCTCTTCGAATGCGCCTGGCCGGGGTTCCGGTTAGGCTCCTTCTCGGCCGGAAGACAACCACGGCGGCGAGGCGAAGGCAAAAACCGCGGCGGAGTGGCGCTCAACTACGGCGAGCTCGCCGCGCAAACGGCGGCTCGAGCGAGATGGCTCGAGGAAACGGGTGCGCAAGGATGAGGGCAACCTCGGGCGTGACCAGGGCTTTAAATAGCCTCGGCGTCCGTGCGAGACGGAAACCTAATTCTACACGGCGCAAGGCGCGGGCGCGGATCCGGCCGGACGGCGGAGACGACGACGCATACCGCCCACGTGGCACGATCAACGGCCACGATCGCACGGCGTGATCGGATCCGGGCCGGATACGGCTCGAACCGGTACGGGCGGATCTCAGCCGTTGGATCTTGATCCAACGGTTGGGATTGATTAGGGTTTTGAGCTGGTTTGATCGAGTCAACTGGCTCGGGTCGGACTCGAACCCAAGTCTGACTCGGGCTCGGTCGGATGAACAGTAACCGACCCGAGTTGATTTTCCAGCGATTTAATATTTAAAATAATTCCCAATAATTCATTTAATTCATTAAAAATAGCAAAAGACTCGGAAAAATTCCAGAAAAATTCTGGAAAATATTTTGGAACATTTTGGACTCAAATAAAATATTTCCAACAAAATTTTATTTGCAAAATTAAATTCTTTAATTATTTCAAAATGGAATAAATTCAAATAAATTCCAAATAAATCCAAATAAATTCCAGAAAATTCCAAAAATTCACCAAAGTGCCAAACCACACATGAATTTAAGGAAAGCAAAATTTTGGGGTGTTACATTCTACATCCTCCAAAATCAGCATCAGAAAAAGATCTCAAACTAATGCATGAGGAAGCAGAAAGCCAAATGCCAAAATCTTGAGTTCCATGAAGATACCTGAAAATCCTTTTGACAGCTTGTCGATGTGAAGCACGTGGGGAAGCTTGAAAACGAGCACACAAGCACACAAAGAAATTGTATATCCGGCCTTGATGCGTTGAGGTACAAAAGTGAACCTATCATGCTTCTATATTCCTTTTGATCAACCTGGCTCACCATCTTCATCAGTGGTCAAGTGCGCAAGTGCTCTCCATGGGTGTCATGATCGGCTTGTCAAGCTTTCCATCCCAAAACGATGTAGCAAGTCTCTTGTATATTTGCTTTGATGCACAAAAGTACCATCCTTCGCTTGCTTGATTTGAAATCCCAAAAGTATGTCAACTCACCCATCATATTCATCTCAAACTCCTTCCTCATTGTTTCTGAAAACTCAGACACTAAAACATGAGATGAACCACCAAAGATAATATCATCAACATAAATCTGAACGAATAGTTGATCATTGCCTTGCTTGAGTAAAAAGAGAGTTTTGTCAACCTTTCCCATTAAAAAGCCCTTTTCAAGTAAAAAGGTTTTTAGCCTATCATACCATGCTCTAGGGGCTTGTTTCAAACCATACAAAGCTTTTGATAGTTTGAACACATGATTTGGAAACTTTGGATTTTCAAAACCAGGTGGTTGCTTGACAAAAACCTCCTCATTTATGTAGCCATTCAAAAAAGCACTTTTCACATCCATTTGATACAATTTGAAACCTTTGGATGCAGCAAAAGCTAAAAGGATTCTAATGGCTTCAATTCTAGCAACAGAAGCAAAGGTTTCATCAAAATCTAAGCCTTCAATTTGAGTGTAACCTTCAGCAACCAATCTAGCCTTGTTTCTAACAACAACACCATCCTCACTTTGTTTATTTTTGAAAACCCATCTAGTTCCAATAACATTAAAATCAGGAGGTGGTGAGACAAGTTTCCAAACTTTATTTCGTTCAAAATTTTCTAATTCTTCATGCATGGCATTGATCAAAGATTCGTCAGATAATGCATGAGATATATCTTTGGGTTCAACGGAAGCAACTAAAGCAGAATGAGCATGAGTGTCGAATGAATAAACCTGGATCGAGTGACTCTCTCATTTAGGTCTCCAATCATTTGTTCAGATGGATGCATTTTCTGAATGTGCAAGGGAGCATTGGCTTTTGAGACTTCTCCTTCTCCTTCTTCATTTTCAGCATGTACAGATGATGTTGTAGCTTGAGGATGGTTAGTCAGAGGTGATGTAGTAGTAGGTGCCAAAGGTGCTACAACTTGTTGTGCATTAGAAAGAGTCAAGACCTCATCTTCAACATCATCATTATCTTCAAAGATTTTCTCCCTGAACATATGCGTCAGACTGCATCACTTGGACTAGTGCCTGACTGGCCTCATCAAAAGTAACTTCACAAGTTTCCACAATTTTGTTAGTCTCCAAAACAAGCACACGATAGCCACGAGTATGAGCAGGATATCCAAGGAAAAAGCCATCCATTGATCTAGCTTCAAATTTATCAAGATTTCGATTTCAAGACAAAGCATTTGCACCCAAAACCCTAAAGTGAGAAACAGAGGCCTGTGTCCAAACCGAAGCTCATATGGAGTCTTACCCAATTTTGATCTCAAAACACACGGTTTGAAACATAACATGCAGCTTGAAATCGCTTCAGCCCAAAAGTTTCTAGGAGTGTGATGTTCATCTAACATGGTTCTAGCCATCTCAACCAACGTTCTATTTTTCCTTTCAACTACACCATTTTGTTGAGGCACTCTAGGAGATGAAAATTGATGATCAATTCCTTTTTCAAGACAAAAGTGATCAAAAGAAGCATTTTTGAATTCAGTTCCATTATCACTTCTAATAGCTTTGAGAGCTCCTGGATGATCAATAGAAAGCCTAAGAACAAGACTTCTAAAATGACTAAAAGCCTCATCCTTAGATGCCATAAAGTATACCCAAGAGTATCTAGAAAAATCATCAACAATCACAAGCACATACCATTTGCCTCCAAAGGATTGACCTCGAGATGGTCCAATCAGATCAAGATGTAGAACCTGTCCCGAGCGCTTGTCATTACTATGGTAAGAGGTGGATGTGAACCTGCAATCATCTTACCATGTCTACAAGAAGAACATACTAGATTGCTATCACCCTTAAGCTTAGGTAAGCCACGTATAAGATCTAAACCACTTACACGAGTAAGATGATCAAAACCAACATGACCAAGTCTACGATGCCAAAAGAATAAATCTTTAGAAACATTGGCAATTAGACACCTATGCTTAGAAGAAGGTGATGCATCAAAATCAGCTTTAAAGACTCTTCCAAAACGAGAAATTTTGAACACAAGATCACCTGAAGCATCTAGCACTTTGCATTCATTTTTCTTAAAGCTTATCTCAAGATCTTCATCAAGCATTTGTGAGATGTAAAGCAAGTTATATTTCAAATTTTCAACAAGAGCCACATCTTTGAACATAAACTTGTCACTTACCTTTATTGTACCTTTGCCACAACAGAAGAGGAAGAAGCATCTCCAAAAGTAACACTTTCAAAGACGAGATGCACGAGTGAGGAGGAGAACCAATTCTCATCACCTGACATGTGGCGTGAGCATCCTAATCCACTAGCCATATGTTCTCCTTCCTTGCGCGAGAAGCCTACATAGCAAAACATGTCGAGGCCTCAGATCGGGTTTGGAATGAGATTTTTGGGAATCCAAAGATCGAGACACACGACGCACAACAGTAGGTACAACACGATAATTTTTATGCACAAAATCAGATTTGCCTTTTCCCATGTTTGTAGGAACAGAAGGTGTTTTCATCACTCTAGGCGCATAAAAATGTGCTTTGCTGAAATTTGACATAGCCTCGCTTCTTTCCTTCTTTTCTTTGTTTGGCTATTCTAAAGCATAAATCTACTAAGTGTCCTTCTCTACCACAATGAGTGCAAGTGTACTTGACATGATGTTTAGCTTTAACAGTAAAAGCACATTTTGCATTCATCATAGTAGAAGATAAAAACCAGCAGATTGAAAAGCAATTTTCTTAGGCTCATTAGATAACTCAATTTTGCAAGGAGCCTGAACAACAAAGGCGAGGTTTAGTTTCATATGTGGCATAAGGATCAAAACCTAAACCTCTCTTGTTTGTGCTAACCTTAGATTGATCCAAAATCATGTTCAACTTCTTCTTGCCATTAGTGAAACGTTCCAAAGAATTTTGCAAGTAATCAACTTTCTTAGCAAGAGTTAAACAATTATTGCAGGAACATCTACTTTTCCTTTTGCTTGCGACAAGTTGAGCATGAGAGAATTTCATGTGAAAGCAAATTATCGCTTAATTGAGAAACCCTAGCATTTGCATCTTTCAATTTTAATTCAAGAGTTGAGCATTTAGAACAAGAAGTTGAACTATGCAAATCATCGTGGAACAGCTAGCATGTACAACATGTTTCTCATTTTTCTCATTTAGATGCAACAAAAGAGCATGTTCTTTCCTAAGCAAGGTGAGCTCATTGTAAATTAAGTCACATGATTTGCAAGTATCATCACTAGGAATCAAAGTCTTAAGTCTAGCAATTTCAGCATTCAATGATTCAATAATGAAATCATGTTTCTTAATTTTCTTATCACGCTTGTCAAGCAATTTTCCAAGACGAGCAACAGCAATAGCTAATTCATCATAAGAGGGATCTACCTCATTGAAGTCGCTTATCGTGGTCGTCCTCGGTGAAGCTATCCTTGCCGCTTGCCATGAGACATAATCCTATCAAATCATGCTTGCTTGAGTTGCATCATCTTCGCTGCTCTCCGAGTCCACATCGCTTCAAATTGACTTGTTCAAGAGCGGAAAGAACTCAGTGAACCACCTTGGCGTTGATGAAGCTCTTCTTCTTCCTATCATTTGACGAGAACCTTTTCTTCTCATTCCTTCCGTCGTTGTCCTTCTCCTCCTTTGATGTTTTTCCCGCAAGCTTAGGACAATTTGTGCGAATATGGTTGAGGTCACCACACTCATAGCATCTTGGAGGACCACCTCTCTTTCTCATTCTCACATTCTCGCAAAGCTTTGTTAAAGCGAGAAGAGAGTAGTGCCAGATCTTCTTCAGAAACTCTTCAAGTTGCTCATCCGTTAAAGAAGACATGGAAGACAAGGCAAAGCTAGAAGAAGAATTTGCATTTGACATGTTAGGTTAGAGATCAAAGCAATTGATTTAATGTTACCCTTCCTGGCAAGAACATCCAACTCATGAGTTTTCAACTTAGAGTAAAGAACATCTAATGTGAGTGTGCTCATGGTAGTAGATTCTTGTATAGATGTTACTTTCATCTCCCATACTGACATGTCCAAAGCACTAAGCAATTGTCGAGCATTTTCAGCATCGCAGTAGCTAACTCCAACAAAGACGTAGATTGCTAAGGATTTTATTGAAACGTGCAAAGAAGTCATCTACAGATTCACTAGGTTTCATCTCAAAACGCATGTATTCTTTTTTGTAAATATCTTGGTGAACCTCTTTGACAGTGTTAGAACCCTCATGGTAATCACAAAGAGATTTCCATACCTCATATGCGGATCGAAGATGAACCACACGATCAAAGTCGCTACGTCCCAAGCCTTGGATGATCAAGTTGCGCGCCTTGCTGTTTGCTTCAACATGTGTGCGATTGGTGTCGTTGACGTTGTCGTTTGCAGGGACTTCATATGGCTTGTAGACCTTCTCCCAAATTGCGAATCCCTGAGCTTGGATGAACGCCTCCATCTTGGCTTTCCAATACTGAAAATCAACACCATCGAACACACACGGTTTTGTCGAATAACGATCCATTAATCTAATCACCAGTTAAGATAGATTAGAAAAACCTCGCTCTAATACCACTTGTAGGATCGAAGTATACGAATATAGCAATCAGAGGGGGGGGTGAATGATTGTGCGGAAGCTAAAACCAAATTCTTGATCTATTAAAAGTTCACCCCAAAACAGAACCAAATAATTGCCTCGTTTTCGACAAAAAATAGAATGACAGAGGTTCGGTAAAACGCAAATTCCTGGAGATCCAACCGTTAGATTGATCTGAAATTTGGACACAAGAAAATAGATTCCAATACGAATCAAACCCAAAAAGAATCAGCTCGATCGGACTTACGGATCAAAAGTTATGAGCTTCGCAAGCTTGCTGATCCAGAACTTGACGAGAATCAATCTAATCAAAACTTCAAGATTAAACAAGAACGACAAAAGATTGATCAACTAGACTTTGAGAAACACTAGATCAATACCCTAGAGAGGTTTTTGATGGATCAAATCAAGATAAAACTTAAAGAACAAAAACCAATCTAGAACTAGAACAAGCATGCAAACAAGAACCAAAAAGAGAACATTGAAGCAATGCGGGAACTAGAAGAATTTATCTTTATTTCTTTTGTCTAAAATACTCCCATCAAAAGAGTACAAACCCTAAAACCAAGCTCAAGGCTTGATGCGCTTAGCTCTGCTTGGTGCCTTTCAACAGAGACCCCCACCTATTTAAAGCACCAACCCACAAGGAGTTCTCGAATACGATTCCTATTCCCTAGAAGGAATCCAGATTCAACACAACTCTACTTGGCCCAATCAAAGCCGAGTACTACTCTTGCACGCGTATGGTAACCCTTCCATACTCACGTGACTAAGACGTTGCACGCGTATGGCCACCCGCCATACTCACGTGACTAACACTTTGCACGCCGAATGACCTCCCGCCATTCTCACGTGACTAACCATTCTTCATGTGCACCATTCTCTTAGCCCGAACGTCCCGCATGACATCCTTGACCACCAAGACCTCAGTTCCTCCTGAACCTAGTCCCGAACCTCAGTTCCTCCATGAACCTAGTTCCGGTCCCGTCATCGACCACATTCGTCTTCGAGCAATACCTGCACATGAACAAACCACAAAACAATTCCGAGCACAAGTCCACGACTTGACTCAATGTCAATCCATGCAACTACTCACATGAGCATTGCATAAAGTCCACTTCAAAAGAAGCATCATGAAATCATCACAAATTTCATAATCTCAAATTCAAATTATTTCAATTCTGCTCAAAACCCTAATTCAGCAAAAACGCATTCACGACGGACAAGGAAATATGGTCCGCCGTACACATGAAAAAACACTCAAAAAACCATTCACAACGAACAGACAAAATCGGTCCGTTGTACAAGTGAGTTTCGATTCCAAGAAGAAATCATTCTGGCGAAAACACGTTCACGACGGACAAACAAAGTCGGTCCGTCGTACATGCGAAATCAAACCTCAAAAAGCCATTCACGACTGACCAAATGTAACACCCCAAAATTTTGCTTTCCTTAAATTCATGTGTGATTTGGCACTTTGGTGAATTTTTGGAATTTTCTGGAATTTATTTGGATTTATTTGGAAATTATTTGAATTTATTCCATTTTGAAATAATTAAAGAATTTAATTTTGCAAATAAAATTTTGTTGGAAATATTTTATTTGAGTCCAAAATGATCCAAAGTATTTTCCAGAATTTTTCTGGAATTTTTCTGAGTCTTTTGCTATTTTTAATGAATTAAATGAATTACTGGGAATTATTTTAAATATTAAATCGCTGGAAATTCAACTCGGTCGAGTATCGTTTCATCCGACCGAAGTCGGAACCCGAAGTCGGACTCGAGTCCGACCGAGCCACGTGACTCGATCAAACCAAATTAAAACCCTAATCGATCCCAACCGCTGGATCAAGATCCAACTACCGAGATCCGCCCGCATCGCTTTGGTCGAATCCGCCCGATCCGATCGCGCCACGCCGATCGCGGGCTGCGTTGATCGTGCTGCGATGGGCGGTATGCGTCGTCGTCTCCGCCGAGTCGAGCCGGACTCCGCCGCCGCGCGCCCGCCGTGTAGAATTAGGTTTTCGCCTCGGCACGAACGCCGAGGCTATTTAAAGCCCTGGTCACGCCCGAGGTTGCCCTCATCCTTGCGCACTCCGTTCCCAGCCGCCTCGCTGAGCCGCGCCCGTTTGCCGTCGAGCTCGCCAGTAGTTGGAGGAGGTGACCGCCGCGGTTTGCGCTGCTCGCCGACGTCCGCTGCCTTCCGCCGAAGGAGCCCGTAATCGAGTCCCCACTTCGAGACGCACCGAAGAGACCACCCACTTTCGCCGAATGACCGGGCGCGCGTCGGGCTCGTCGTCGTCTCCGTCTCCGGTGGCTGCAGCCCGCTGTCGCCATCGCCCTCGCGAACTCTGTGCGCCGTCCGATCTTGATCGTACGGTTGAGGTGAGTTCACGTGTTCCAAACCCGATTAGATCTGGACCGTTGGATCAAGATCCAACGGTTCACAATCGTCACGTGCCATAGTAGTGATTTTTATAGGATTAGATCTGGACCGTCCGATCTAGATCGAACGGCCCACGATCATCGAGTAGATTCAACGTGTTAACCCTGGATCTAATCGCGGCCGTTGAATTTCAAATCAACGGTCGAGATTGCGCCACGTGTCGGGAAGTTGGACCGACGCGGTCGGCCGCCCACGGCGCGCGTGTGGCAGGACGCCGACACGCGCCGGCGTGTCGAGGGCTCCGCATGTCGGGCCGGCCGACCCAGCTAAGCGCCGACGCCACCCATGACGTCACAAAGGTCCCACTGTCAAAGACTGCGGCCGAGCCCCGCCGACGTCGGCGATGACGCTACCCGAGTGGGCCCACATGTGAGCGACACGTGAAGTCGTGGACCGAGTCCACAGTGAGACCCGAGCCGAGCGTGGACCAAGTCCATGGATCGGTGACGCCGCAGGCCAATCGAGGCTGCCACGTGTCCATGCCGACGCAATAATTAATTTCCAAAAGAAAATGATTTATTAATTCGAAATATTGATTCAAATTTAGATTCAAACTTCAAACGCTTATAACTTTTGCGTTTCAACTCCGATTTGAGTGATTCAAATTTCTAAATTTGTATAAAATTGAGATCTATCTAAATATGAATTTTATTTAATTGTTGGACTAAAGTTTTTCTCTGTAAAGTTATTTAATTGATTATTTAAACTTTAAATAATCATAACTTTTATGCTTTAACTCCAAATTTGACGATTCCAGCTTCTAAAATCCATAAAATTATGTTCTTTCTGTTTGTGGATTTTATTTGGATGTTTGGACACTTTTGCCTAGTGTTTATTTGTGTATTTGCTATTTGCACGCTTTTACGAGTAGACGTTGAAGTGCCTAAGGGTTCGAAGGAGAAGTATTGACTCAGATCCAACTCAAGACCAAGAGCAAGTACTTTTTGAAGGCAAGTTGTGCTTTGACCATGTTGATCCTATTTCAAATCTATTTTGATTTAAACTATTGCATGCTAGTTCAATTAGAAAGATACTTTGTTTAAACACTGGGGTTAGATAAGTACCAATTTGTCAGTATGACACCTTGATTACTTAAGTATGTGCCATGACCCTTTGTCACCCTAGTTGTGGATTACTAGTTGGACATTATTAGATTGCCAACATGGGTTTTAGACCGTTGTAGTATATCGCTTAAGACCTCGCTACGTGCTCATGACATGATTTTGGACAATCAAATGTTAATATTGACTTAATGATATATTGAACCTGTTTTGGAAAAGTATCATGTGATGTTGATGGCACGTGGTGCATGGTAATCAACTGGTTTTTGATAAATAGTTTTTCGACCGGGGCATGTGGCAAGAGTAATCAGGTGGGCCAGGTGTGGCATTGGGGATGTTGATTTGGTTCTTCGGGTAGTCTTGCCCTGGTCACCCTAAGGACTTAACCTTGCAAGCCTTTGAACTGGGTATAACGTGCAACCACATGTCTCAGTAATGGGACGGACCTAGTTGACTAAGTTGCTAATAACGCACTGTGGGACCTCGGGAGGTCAACTACACCCTTTGTGTAAGTTGTACTGGGAGCGCATCGGGCCGAGGCCAGTACCCATCTAACGGTTGATTGGCCTAGACTTCGCCTTAGCGAAGGGAAGGGTTAGTGCGCACAACCTGGGAGGACCACTTGTATTGTTAGAGGTTTCCGAAAGACTTTGTTACTGAACTCGCCTTTGTGGTGTTTGACTGTATCTTGTGGGTAAAGTGCATAACCTCTGCAGAGTTTAGAATCTATTCGAATAGCCGTGTCCGCGGTATTGGACATCGCTCGGGAATTACAGTCAAGGGTTAGATTTTCTCAAAAATAACTTTGGTTTGAAAGTTGGGTTGGTTTAATAATGAAGTTGATAGAAATGTGGTTTAGGATGGGGAAAATGTTTATTAAATTTCCTGAAAAGTTATTTATGCTTTACTTATTTCTACTGCTTTCGAATCTACTTATGTTACTTTTCAAATCTTTGTCACATCGCAAATATACCTTGAGCTATTCCTTTGTACCAAGCCATGCATATAGTATATTAGCTTGCATTACAGGCATGACTTGCTGAGTACCAAGTACTCACCCTTGCCTCAACACAACATCAGTTGAAGAGGAGGCTACGCCAGCTTTGGAGGAGGAACTCCAGGAGGATCCGTCTACTTAGGGAAGCGAGCCCAGTCAGTTGCCTGTGGTATACTGGATGGCGCCACGAAGTTATTTGATTTTCCGCTGCTATTATTTTTCTCTGAATAAGTTTCGCCTTGAGAGGCATACATTTGTAACTTGACCATAAGGTCGAGTAACCAGTTTGGTTATTTAAATAAAGTACTTTATTGGTATCGAGTGGTATGATTGTGATATTTACCAATGTTAAGACTGTGTGCACTAGCGCGTTCCTGGACTAGTGCTGAATACACAGAGGGTCCGGATTTGCAAATTCGGGGTCCCGACAGAGGTGGTATCAGAGCCAGGTTGACTGTAGGCTCAACCCTAGCTAGAATGGTCGTAGTGAGGATAAAACCTATTTTCTAAAGCTAAAAATTTGTCAAGATAAGAAATGACATCTCGACTTATCCCCTTCTCTCTTCTTGTCTCTTGCTGAAATTTTCCCTTACCTTGTCACAATTTAAAAATTCCGAGTTCTTACGTAAAGCACTCTTGTGACAGATGGAGGAAGAGTTCAACTACGTTGATCTGGGATTTGGTCACGCCGCGGAACTTTGGCATATGCTACAGACTCTCGGAGATTTTGAGAAGCCCCAATACCAAGTGAAAGTGATCAGACAAGCGGGATTGATCAAGGCTTGTGACGTGAGGATTGAGGTACCTGCTAGGAAAAAGGGCCAGTGCAATCGCCCGATACATCTGCTTTGCCAGAGATCTACAATGCGGATGGGTATCCAAGAAGTATCACGACGAGCAATGCGGCACATTACCCGTATCTACGCCAGAGAGGTGGAGAGCACGGTGTTCCGTTATCATCCGCGCAGCGATAACCTTCTTGACCCGGCGATTCAGATGAGGATGCCACGGTTACACAGCTTGGCACGATTTGTCGTCGCCAGAGGATGTACTAGATAATACAAGCAAGGAGCTACGAGAAGGCGCCAAGGAAATCACGACAGAGAAGAAACGAGATGGCGGGAAGCTCAAGAGTATGTGGCACACCTTCTACGAAGGATTGACGAGTTGGAGATGACCTTGTACGGACTGCACCCAGAGCCAAGATTTGAGCTACACGAGCCGGATCCGTGAGGAGTCGATCTCGATGAGGACACCGCTTCTTCGACTACCATAGAGGACACGATTGCTTTGGACATGGCGATCGTTTCGCGCTTATGCCACAAAGACCGTACCCAGGCCGTGGAGGTTTTCGATGAGTGAGCATAGGTTCTATAGTGAGACTCCTTCGGCGAGTCACGTCATATAATAAAGAGTCACCCTTTAGGCATTAGACTCAAGAGTTAGTTCGATTTGGATTTGCTTTGTTTCTTTGAGTGTGCAGTATGTGTTGCAAGGCCCTTAGGCATTGTAAGCAGCCATACCAAGTTATTAATAATAAAGTTGGACCTTAAAGTTACCCCTTTTACCCGCATAAGTTCCATGTTACTTGTCTATTCTTGTTTCCCTCTCATCTCTAAACCTAGAGCAAACCGACAGATGGTGAACACCCGTGGAAACTTTGGAAGCAATGGGAGTGGTTCTCGCCCGGCAGAAAACCCCAATGAGGGAGCACCAGCACCGCCACTGGATATGCAGAATTTTGGAGCTTTTCTTGCTGCCCAAACTCAGTTGATGCATGCTATGATGCAACAAATGCAGCACGTCACCGCTCAGGCCACTTTGCTAATCAAGTTAATCGGGGACCACGCCTTGAGAATACAAGACTATCAGAGTTCATGAGAACTCACCCACCCATTTTCTCTGGGAATGCCAATCCATTGGAGGCCGATGATTGGTTAAGATCAATCGAGAGGAAGCTACACATAGCTCAATGCATAGGAAATGAGAAGGTACTCTATGCTTCTCATCACCGGAAGGAACATTGGCCAGAATGGTGGGAGAACTTCGTGCCACGCAAGAGAACCCTCAAGATATCACTTGGGAAGAGTTCACAAACGCATTCCGACAAAGATCACGTGCTCGAAGGAATCATGGACCTTAAGAAGGAGGAGTTCAGAGCATCAAGCAAGGTAATCAGCCGGTGGCCGACTACCTAAACAAGTTCACACAGCCTAGCACGCCACGCACCGAGGATGTAGCGACAGATAAATCCGCAGTCTCGTTTTATGAAGGGACTTAACTCGGGATTGCAAGTAGGGTTGATCACCCACACCTTTCCAGATTTCCAAGAGTTGGTGAATAAAGGCGCTTATTCTTGAGGACAAGCGCAAGGAACTGGATGAGAACAGAGCGCGAGGATGCAACAAAGCAAGGATCACGCCAGAGAACGCATAGCGGCGCTGAGAGTTGCACCAAATCAATTCTTCAGATTCCAACCACAGAATGCAACAAGGACACCATCCTCGGCACCAAGACCTGTCAATCGAACTACTGCACCCCACTTCGCTAGAAACGCTTACTCGAGCAATACAGGAACAGTGAGACGCCGCTACAATCGCGAACGAGCCAGACACTTTGCCAACAGCTTGTCCAAAGAAGACAAAGCAGGAGTGACCCGATTCGCTTCAATCTAGGAACCACCCAGCTAGGACGCCAAAGACCGTGAGCCACACCCTGCATCGTGGTGAGAGGCCGAGTCAACCATGTCACCGCGGATGCTGCAGTGCTACGGACATCGTCTTGGGTAAGTTACTTGTTAACTCGGCACACCTTGATTTTGTTTGACTCTGGAGCTTCGCATTCGTTTGTTTCGCAAGGCTTTGCTACTAGAAATGATTTGAGGATTGCAAGACTTAAGTGCATGCTTTTAGTTCAAACCCCTGGTTCCGAACTCCGAACGAAAGTAGGATGTTCCGGGGTGAGAATACTAATAGATGGAATAGAGTTCCTAGCAAACCTTATAATTTTGGAGACCCAGACCTTAGACGTCATATTGGGAATGGATTGGTTATCCAAGCACAAGGCCGTATTGGATTGTGGATGAAGGACCATCTCAATTGAGAGCCCTTGCAGTTAGAGATGGACAGTTAATGGTTAACAGTACCAAGGCAATCAGCATAGAGGATGTCCCAGTAGTGAATGAGTACCCAGATGTTTTTCCCGAAGATCTACCTGGTATGCCGCCAGACAGGGACATAGAGTTTGTGATAGAGCTTGTACCGGGTACAGCACCGATAGCAAAGAGACCCTATCGGATGTCCACCGAGGAGTTGGTAGAAATGAAGAAACAGCTAGAAGAGTTAATGGAGAAAGGATTTATCGACCGAGCTCGTCGCCGTGGGGAGCACCGCTTTGTTTGTCAAGAAGAAGGACGGAGGTTTCAGGATGTGCATTGACTACCGTGCACTCAACGAAGTCACGGTGAAGAATAAGTATCCGCTACCGTGATTGATGATTTGTTTGATCAGTTGAGAGGAGCCGAGTTTTCTCCAAAATTGATCTGAGGTCGGGATACCATCGATTGAAGATCCGATCGTAAGATATTCAAGACTGCATTCTCGTCAAGATATGGACATTACGAGTTTCTGATTATGTCCTTTGGGTGATTTAATGCGCCAAATTATTTCATGAATATGATGAATAAGGTGTTCATGGAATATTTGGACAAGTTTGTCGTCGTGTTCATAGACGATATCCTAATCTACTCCAAGGCAGAGAGTGAACATGCCGAACACTTAAGGCGAGTTTTGGAAAAGGCGAGGAACGACAACTTTTCGCCAAGTTCAGCAAGTGTGATTTTTGGAAGGACAAGGTGGAGTTTCTTGGACATGTAATGACCGCAAAAGGAGTCGCCAGTAGAACCAAGCAAAGTAGAAGGCGTGTTACATTGGGAGCGAAGACCGTGACCTCCAGTTCGGAGTTTCCTCGGAATGGCAGGATACTACCGCCGCTTTCATCGAAGGCTTTTCGACAATTGCGAAACCTCTTACGCAATCGGCTGAAGAAGGAAAAGAAGTTTGCATGGGCGCTTGAGAATGTGAGAAAGGATTTGAGGAGTCAAGAGGCGTTTGACATCGGCACGGTGTTAGTTCTACCTGATGTTGCTCAAAGCTTCGATATTTATTGTGACGATCGCGCCAAGGACTTGGATGTGTCTTGCCGATGCAGCGGAAAGGTCGCCGCCTATGCATCAAGGCGATTGAGGCCGCATGAGGAAAATTATCCGACACATGACCTAGAGTTAGCTGCCGTAGTGCATGCTTTGAAGATATGGCGTCACTATCTCGATTGGAAACAGATGTGAAGTATATATGGATCATAAGAGCCTTAAGTACATATTCACCCAATGGATCTGAATATGAGGCAGAGGAGATGGTTAGAGTTAATCAAGGACTATAATGTTGGAATCCATTACCATCCCTGAAGGCCAACGTAGTAGCCGATGCCCCGAGTCGGAAAAGCCATACCGTGAGTACGTTGCTAGCCACAAGTCGAGGATGAGTTATGTGAGGATTTTCGTAAATGAAGATTGAGGTAGTACCTAGCGGATTCTTGGCCGCATTAGAAGTAAAGCCTACCCTAGAGGATCAGTCCGAGAAGGATGAAGGATGATGACCAGATCCGCAGGATTAAGTCCATCAAGGAGGAAGGCAAGGCGCAGGACTTCAAGTTGGATGAGCAAGGCACGTTGTGGATGAAGGATCGCATTTGTGTGCCTACCAAAAGGAGTTAAGGCAATCGATTACGGAAGAAGCCCATGACTCCAAGTACTCAATTCATCCGAAGCGCCAAGATGTATCGGGATCTCAAGGAGAGATTCTCGTGGCCGAGTATGAAACGTGAAGTTGCCGAGCATGTTGCATTGTGCGACGTATGCCGAGAGTCAAGGCAATGCATCGAGAGACCAGCGGGATTGCTACAAACCGCCGAAAATACCTCGAGTGGAAGTGGGAGGAAATCGGAATGGATTTCATTACCGGCTTGTCAAGACTCAAGGAGGTTATGACTCCATATGGGTTATAGTGGATCGCTTGACTAAAGTAGCCCATTTTATCCCCGTGAAGACCACTTACTCGGAGATAAATTAGCGTAATTGTACATGATCAGATTGTCTGTTTTGCACGGAGTGCCAAAGAGGATTGTATCGGACAGGGGTACCCAATTTACCTCAAGGTTACGGAATAAGTTGCATGAAGCCATGGGAACCCGCTTGAACTTCAAGATGCCTTATCATCCACAGACGGATGGACAGACCGAAAGAGTCAACCAGATTCGAGGATATGTTGAGAGCTTGTGCATTGGCTTATGCTACCTCTTGGGATAAGAGTTTGCCGTATCTTTGAGTTCGATTACAACAATAGTTATCGAGGCTAGTTCTGAGATGTCACCTTTGAGGCCTTTGTATGGACGCACCATGTCGGACGCCATTGAATTGGAATGAGACCGTGGCCGTGTCTTTGGGCCTGATATTCTTCAAGATCTTTGAAGAACGGTCGCCATGATTAGGAAAGGTTGAAGATAGCCCAATCTCGACAGAAGAGTTATGCTGATAATCATCGCCGAGACTTGAGTTTTGAACCAGAAGACTTTGTTTACCTCAGAGTTACGCCTCTCAGGGGAGTTAAGAGGTTCCATGCCAAAGGGAAACTCGCACCCCGTTATGTTGGACCATTTAAGATTTTGAGTCGCAGAGGTGAAGTTGCTTACCAGCTGGAGTTGCCACAGTCGTTGGCAGGAGTGCATGATGTATTCCATGTGTCCCAGTTGAAGAAGTGTCTCCGAGTTCCTGAGGAACAGACACCGCTAGAGTCAATTGAGTTGCAAGAGGATTTGACTTATAAGGAGCATCCCGTGAGGATTCTAGACACAATGGATCGAGAAACCGTAAATAAGTCAACCCGTTCAGAGGATTCGATTGGAGCAACCATGCAGAGAGCGAAGCCGACTTAGGAGCGAAGAGGATTTGAAGAAAGAGTTTCCAAACCTATTCCTTTAGTAAGCCCTGAATCTCGGGGACGAGATTCTATTAAGGGGGGGAGGTTTGTAACACCCCAAAATTTTGCTTTCCTTAAATTCATGTGTGATTTGGCACTTTGGTGAATTTTTGGAATTTTCTGGAATTTATTTCGATTTATTTGGAAATTATTTGAATTTATTCCATTTTGAAATAATTAAAGAATTTAATTTTGCAAATAAAATTTTGTTGGAAATATTTTATTTGAGTCCAAAATGATCCAAAGTATTTTCCAAAATTTTTCTGGAATTTTTATGAGTCTTTTGCTATTTTTAATGAATTAAATGAATTATCGGAATTATTTTAAATATTAAATCATTTGGAAATTCAACTCGGTCGAGTATCGTTCATCCGACCGAAGTCGGAACCCGAGTCGGACTCGAGTCCGACCGAGCCACGTGACTCGATCAAACCAAATCAAAACCTAATCGATCCCACCGTTGGATCAAGATCCAACGGTGAGATCCGCCCGTCTGCGCGGCCGAATCCGCCCGATCCGATCGCGCCACGCGATCGTGGCCGTTGATCGTGCCACGTGGACGGCCAGGCGTCGTCGTCTCCGCCGAGTCCGAGCCGGACTCGCCGCCGCGCCGCCGTAGAATTAGGTTTCCATCTCGCACGACGCCGAGGCTATTTAAAGCCCTGGTCACGCCCCGAGGTTGCCCTCATCCTTGCGCACCGTTCCCAGAGCCATCTCGCTTGAGCGCCGCCCGTTTGCCGTCGCGAGCTCGCCGTAGTTGGAGGAGGTGACCGCCGCGGCTTGCGCCGTTTCGCCGACGTCCGTCGTCTTCCGCCGAGAAGGAGCCTGCAAGCGAGTCCCCACTTCGAGACGCACTCAAGAGACCACCCACTTCGGCGGAACGACCGGGCGCCGTCGGGCTCGCTGCCGTCTCCGTCTCCGGTGGCTGCAGCTCCGCCAGCGTCGCCATCGCCCTCGCGAACTCAGGCGCCGTCCGATCTTGATCGTGCGGTTGAGGTGAGTTCACGTGTTCCAAACCCGATTAGATCTGGACCGTTGGATCAAGATCCAACGGTTCACAATCGCCACGTGCCGTAGTAGTGATTTTTATAGGATTTGATCTGGACCGTCCGATCTAGATCAAACGGCCCACGATCATCGAGTAGATTCAACGTGTTAACCCTGGATCTAATCGCGGCCGTTGAATTTCAAATCAACGGTCGAGATTGCGCCACGTGTCGGGAAGTTGGACCGACGCGGTCGCCGCTGGCCCACGCGCTGGCAGGCAGGACGCCGACACGCGGGCCCGCGTGTCGAGGGCCCGCATGTCGGGCCGACCCGAAGCGCCGACGTCACCCATGACGTCACGGTGGGTCCCACCGCCAAGACTGTGGCCGAGCCTCGTGACGTCGCCGATGACGCTACCCGAGTGGGCCCACATGTCGGGCCGACACGTGAAGTCGTGGGACCAGGAGTCCACAGTAGACCCGAGCCGAGCGTGGACCATGTCCATGGACCGGGCGTCGGCCAGGCCAATCGAGGCTGCCACGTGTCCATCTTGACGCAATAATTAATTTCCGAAAAGAAAATGATTTATTAATTCGAAATATTGATTCAAATTTAGATTCAAACTTCAAACGCTTATAACTTTTGCGTTTCAACTCCGATTTGAGTGATTCAAATTTCTAAATTTGTATAAAATTGAGATCTATCTAAATATGAATTTTATTTAATTTTTGGACTAAAGTTTTTCTCTGTAAAATTATTTAATTGATTATTTAAACTTTAAATAATCATAACTTTTATGCTTTAACTCCAAATTTGACGATTCCAGTTTCTAAAAATCCATAAAATTATGTTCTTTCTGTTTGTGGATTTTATTTGGATGTTTGGACACTTTTTGCCTAGTGTTTATTTGTGTATTTGCTATTTGCACGCTTTTACGAGTAGACGTTGAAGTGCCTTAGGGTTCAAGGAGAAGTATTGACTCAGATCCAACTCAAGACCAAGAGCAAGTACTTTTTGAAGGCAAGTTGTGCTTTGACCATGTTGATCCTATTTGAAATCTATTTTGATTTAAACTATTGCATGCTAGTTCAATTAGAAAGATACTTTGTTTAAACTCAGGGTTAGATAAGTACCAATTTGTCAGTATGACACCTTGATTACTTAAGTATATGCCATGACCCTTTGTCACCCTAGTTGTGGATTACTAGTTGGACATTATTAGATTGCCAACATGGGTTTTAGACCGTTGTAGTATCGCTTAAGACCTCGCTACGTGCTCATGACATGATTTTGGACAATCAAATGTTAATATTGACTTAATGATATATTGAACCTGTTTTTGAAAAGTATCATGTGATGTTGATGGCACGTGGTGCATGGTAATCAACTGGGGTTTGATAAATAGTTTTTCGGCCAGGGCATGTGGCAAGAGTAATCAGGTGGGCGGTTGTGGCATTGGGGATGTTGATTTGGTTCTTGGGTAGTCTTGCCCTGGTCACCCTAAGGACTTAACCTTGCAAGCCTTTGAACTGGGTCTAACGTGCAACCACATGTCCAGAATGGGACGGACCTAGTTGACTAAGTTGCTAATAACGCACTGTGGGACCTCCTGAGGTCAACTACACCCTTTGTGTAAGTTGTACGGGGGAGCGTACCGGGGCTGAGGCCAGGTACCCATCTAACGGTTGATTGGCCTAGACTTCGCCTTAGCGAAGGGAAGGGTTAGTGCGCAATAACCGGGGAGGACCACTTGTATTGTTAGAGGTTTCGAAAGACTTTATTCTGAGGAACTCGCCTTTGTGGTGTTTGATCGTATCTTGTGGGTAAAGTGCATAACCTCTGCAGAGTTTAGAATCTATTCGAATAGCCGTGTCCGTGTATTGACATCGCTCGAGAATACAGTCAAGGGTTAGATTTTCTCAAAAATACCTTTGGTTTGAAAGTTGGGTTGGTTTAATAATGAAGTTGATAGAAATGTGGTTTAGGATGGGGAAAATGTTTATTAAATTTCCTGAAAAGTTATTTATGCTTTACTTATTTCTACTGCTTTCGAATCTACTTATGTTACTTTTCAAATCTTGTTTCGCAAATATACCTTGAGCTATTCCTTTGTACCAAGCCATGCATATAGTATATTAGCTTGCATTACGTGCATGACTTGTGAGTACCAAGTACTCACCCTTGCCTCAACACAACATCGCTTGAAGAGGAGGCTACGCCACTTTGGAGGAGGAACTCCAGGAGGATCCGCTCTACTTAGGGAAGCGAGCGATCGATTGCCTGTGGTATCTTGGATGGCGCCACGGTTATTTGATTTTCCGCTGCTATTATTTTTCTCTGAATAAGTTTCGCCTTGAGAGGCATACATTTGTAACTTGACCATAAGGTCGAGTAACTTGATTTGGTTATTTAAATAAAGTACTTTATTGGTATCGAGTGGTATGATTGTGATATTTACCAATGTTAAGACTGTGTGCACTAGCGCGTTCCTGGACTAGTGCTGAATACACAGAGGGTCCGGATTTGCAAATTCGGGGTCCCGACACCAAAGAAGTTTGTCCGCCGTACATGCAAAACTTACTGGTTTCTTGGAAGATTGAGTTCGACTCATGAGCTCAAGAACACGTTCACGACAGACCCAAAAACTTTGTCCGTCGTACATGGGAAAATGAGGTTGCCAAAGCTTGTTTACGACAGACCAACAAACTTTGTCCGTCGTAGATGGGAAACTTACTGTCTTCTTTAAGTTTGGTCCGGCGCCAAAGCGAAACTTACTGTTTTTTTGTCAAATTGTCAAAGCACATGAACAAACACATTTTGCAAATTCAATTCTAAGCCAATTTTTCAGCACATGATTTCACAAAAGTTATCGCGACCTCGGACCACCGTACATATTGGGGGGTCTCCGGCTCCACTGCGTAGATATCCCGAGCGGTGAGCTTTTGCTTCCGCTTGGACTCATATGCAGCCGAGCCCCTGAATATGTAGTTGTGCTCGAGATCGACTTCCTGATAGTCCTCCTCGGCTTCGGGGGGAGGTGGCTTGTCGGCGGCGTGTCCACTCGGACCTTGTCCAGCCTGCTTCTTGCTCTCGCGGGCGAATCTCTTTAGAGTGAAGCAGTCCTTGGCGGCATGTCTCCTCTTCGGGTGGAAGGGGCAAAGCGAGTTCATCACCTTGTCATACCCATCTTCTTTGAGGGTGCGTGGGTGAGTTGGTGCAGCGATTTCCACCAGCTCTTTGCCCTTGCGCTTCTTTTCCTTCCGCCGGGGGGTTTCAGCCTGATCCTTCCCCTCGTCACGCCGTTCCGCCAAAGCCTCGGAGGCTGAAGCGTAACGGTCCGCTAGGGCAAATAGCTCACGGACCGACGTTGGTGGCTTCCGGGACATCTTCTTGATGAGATCGGGGTCGCTGACTCCCTTCTGGAAGGCAGCTATCACAATCGCATCGTGACATCCCGAACTGTGCTTTTTCTATGCATGAAGCGCTTGACGAACTCCCGGAGGGATTCGTTCCTCCTTTGGTGTAGCTGATATAGGTCTCAAGGGGTGCCTGGGCGCTCGTAAGTGCCTTGGAAATTTGAAATGAACTGCTCACACAGATCTCCCCAAGAATCTATAGAGTTCGCTGGGAGTCCAGTGAGCCATGCTTGGGCCAGGGGCGAGAGGGTAACCGGTAAGTAGTTTGCCATTACTTTCTGATCCTCTGCCCCCGACCGCTGCCAGAGCATATACCTGTAGCCAAGCCTCCAGGTCCCTCTCATCGTCAAACCTAGTGATGCCTTTAGGATTAAACCCATCAGGCCAAACCACTCGGCGTAGGTGAGGGGTAAACGCGCGAACCCCTTCAATGACCCGCGACAACCTCCGGGCGGTGATCGACGCGGAGGGGATCGCGCTTGGCGTACTTCGCGATCTCGTGGAAGGATGCCGTAGCGTTCATACTCGTCGGCATGGCGGCGTTGTTCCTCCCTTTCTCGGTCGCGCGCTACCAAGCGCCGAGGTCTGAACGGAGGTCGCGGTTGATGCTATGTCGCAAGTCGTCTCCGCGGGGTGGAACATGATGAGTCTGGCGGGCTTCCCGACCTGACCAGCTGCTGGCCGTCTGGGTCCTCACCGACCACGCGGACCTCCTTTGCCGGGTCGATGCCTGGCTTGCCGGATAGCCGCCGCCGCGTCACCATGGCCTTTACTTGGGTCACGATCGGGGCGACTGGATCACCTGCCCCCAGCATAGGGCTCAGGGTATCCAGGAGTGTCTTGGAGGCGACGATATTCTGCTATGGGGTATGGAAAACAGCTTGGTCCCCCATCTTAGCTTGCAGAATGTCTTCATTGACAGCCCGGCGCGTCTCAGAGTACGCGCCCGCTGGCCAGTTCAGCTTGCTCGGCCACCTTCCAAGTCGGGCGGCGGCGGCAAGTGTCGAGGCGCTGTCGCGATCCGCCCGCGAGCCCTCGACACGCAGACTCTACGGAAATTCCAGCAGCCTCTCTAGGCTTTCTTCCGACTCGGCCACGAGCCGGGTGAGCCTCAAGAGGATAACTCCAGCGCTCGGAGGTGCCGAGTGGTTTGGCAAATAAAACCCCACCATTCGTACCTCGGCGTCCTTGGGTCCGACTCCCTGGCCGACCGGGCCTTCGGTCCCCTACTCGGCACTTTAGAGCGAGACAGGGGACCCCGATCGGGCGTGGAAGTCGCGACGATGGCCCACCGGAAACCTCACCGTGCTGCAGCACGGCCCCCTTAGAGAGGGAAAGGTTCCCGAGGTTGTTGGAGATGAAGGTCAGGCTTCCGAAACGGAAGACCTGGCCCAGGAAGAAGACTGTGGAGACTCAGCTGCTGCACAGCCATCAAGCTTGACGAAGATCTTGACACAAGCCCCTACCTGGCGCGCCAACTGTCGACGATCGGTTTCACCGGCAATGAGATTTGTGACTCTAGGGGATTTGTGCGGGATCTGAGCTTGATGGTAACACAGGATGCGAGGGCGATCTGTTTTTAGACAGGTTCGGGCTCTCTCGGAGGAGATAATACCCTAGTCCTGTGTTCTTGGATATATGAGCGTCCTCTCTTTCTTGTTTCTCCCTCCTCCCCTTATATACTGGGGGAAGGATACATGATAGATGGGCGCCACCGGCCCTCCACATGGTGGCCTCACCAACACATACTTTGTCTTCGTCTGCAGGCTCTGCGAATGTCAGGCTGCATGCTTCGTTTTTGGCGGGTTGTTTGGGCGTGGCGCGAAGCTTCCCCGAAGGATCGGGAGTTGCCTTGGGGAACAAGTCGAAAACCTCCTCCGGGCCCGTCGTGGCGCTTCTGGGCTTTGGGCCTACTACTCCGCCCGTCTAGCCCAGTCGGGTATAGGCCCCACTTGCGGGACCCCTATCTCAGACATCCCACAGAGATGCTGCCGAAATTTTGGTTTTTTAGCATTTACTCCTTTGCTGTAATTTATCTTTATTTATGGTATTCAGAGGTTGTTTGGTCTATGTTTGGTAGCATTCGGGCATATTAAATGCCGGGGTGTTACACCATCAATGGTAAACAATAGATAACGTCTTTTGTTATTTACCAAGAGAGATGCATAGAACTCCAAAATTCTATTTTCATTCCAAGTTGGAGTTCTGCGGGACATCAATTCTGCCAACCCAGGAGTTGTCCTCACACATTCATATATTCTATTTGACCCAGTTATAGCATTTATCTGATTCCAGTCAACATACTAATGATTGCTTAATGCAGACAATGGTTTTCCATATCTATTTCTTCTATTTTGATACCCCATATAGATATTCTTTTGCAAGGGGGTTATGAAATGCTCATCTAGTGGTGTGTCGAAAGGAAGCCATTGCTTTTCATTTACAAGTCTAAATGACCTCAGCCTTTTCCCTCCTAATGCTGCTAACTCAGCACCCTCAATCATGTCAATTTCACTAATCAATTCCACTTCATCTGAAGATGATTCCTCATTTGACTGATAATCACTATCTTCTGATGTTGATGATTCAGTTTGGACTTGTTGTTTATCTTTTCTTTGAGGTTTGGAGGTTGTGACTTTTCTATGAATTCTGCTTGGAGTGTGGGTGTCCTATAACTGAACTGGTTCTTGTGAATGTTCTGACTAAGATGCACTAGAAGTTCTTTGTTTCTTCCTTTTCACTTTACCAACCAGTTTCCCCAACAAACCCCTTTTATCAGAGTCCTTGGTCATTCTCACTAATCTTCATAGAAATCTAACACTACTATTAAAACATTCTCTCAGGCACAGGAACAAGTCCTAGAATAGAAGAAGAGAAAAAAAAACTTAAGACACGAACAACTAGGTCTAGGGATTGGTTTTGCGGAAAGAAAAGGAGGGAAAGGAAGGACTTTACCGAGTCCTAGAAGAACTTCTTGATTAGATCACCGTTGACACACCCTAATGGGGATAGCTTCGGTGAAAAGAAGGGTTCTTGCTAGAGAGAAGAAAAGAGATTTGAGGAACTTTGGTAAGTATGGAGAATGTGAGCGATTTGGGGAAGATTGAAGGTAAAAACTGATGGGGGAGAGAAGCATCCAAAGAAAAAAAAAGAACTCCTGCGTTGGAAAAAGATGCCTTTAAGAGAGGTAGCTGGTGTGAGACAGGCATCAACAATTTACTCTGGTTGGTGAAACTTATAGAGGCTGATTCAAAGGATTTTTTTTAAAGTCCTTCAAAAGGGATGGTTTAGCAGAGATGAGTCCTAAGATTAGATAAGATTTTGAAGAAGATTTGAAATTTGGATGAAATTTTTTTTTACGTGTACGTCGGACCAAATATTTTTACAGAAGTTAATCTGCACCGTACTAAATTTCTTTGGTCCGTCATACATGGGAAACTTTATTTTATTACAGTTTGGTCCATCGTACATGTAAAATACTTTTTTAGAAATAACAAGAGATAACTAGGTATTTTAGAGAATTTTAGCAATAATTTAGCATTTTTAGTTTTAAAAACGGTTTTAGTAATTAGAAAATTAATCCTAACCCATCTTAGAACTCAGAATTGTTTTGCCCACTTAGTGAGAGCAGAAAATGCATTGAAGGCATTTTTGACTCCCCCTAAATGTGAAAGTACTCAAAAAACTATATCAAAGAACAATAGAGAAAAAAAACCAGAGAGAAACAACTAAGATGCACAGGTCAAGCAACATTTGAGAGATCTATGATATTTAACTCATTCCTTAGTTTGCAAAAATGAGCTTGTAACACCCCAGCATCTAATATGCCCTGGATGTCACCAAACATAGCATAAACAGCAACTAAATACCACAATTAAGATTAAATTACAGCAAGGGCGTAATGCTTTAACCGAAAATTTTGGCAGCACCTCCCTTGTTTTTCCATGATTTGAAGCAACAGCATTAATATAACATAATATAACACAAAGAATGGCATCTAAAATAGCAATAACGAGAGATATAGCAACAATTTAAGTCCAAAACAACAAATTCAACCACTTCATGAACTATGACGAAGCAAATGACATAACCAAGCACACAGTTAAGGCAATAAACTTATTATCGCAACTATGAATGGTAAAAGGATTGCTGTCTAAGTGATGGAAGTTATGTGAAGGTGTGCCGCTAAGTCCCCTTCCAGCATGCCGGTTTCATGGTACCTAAAAGCATCATAAAACACAAGCGTGAGTTCATCACTCAGCAAAGTGTATTGCAATGGAACAAGAAGACAATTTTCAATACCAACATCACTACATCTCATATTCAACATCATAAGCATTTCATATTCACCTTGTATTCATCTCATTAACATCATCATATATGCAATGCAATGCACATGTCTCCTTGAAGCACATACCGGTATTGCCGAGTGCACACCCGTCGGCGTGCACCCTCTTTCCCCCTTCCATCCGGTAGATGGAGGGTGCCTACTCTTACTAACTCGCTCCCATACACAACCGTGGATGGAACTACGAGGTAGGTCTTTCGTGTTCACAACTTGTGAACACAGAGGTCCGCATCAGAATGGGTCGCCTCTTCCATTATGAATGCACATATGTCATGAACATGTAGGAACTTGCATAAACACTCAATACGACAATTTCATAGCCAATATGTAAATCATGCTCATCATATCATAAGCAAATAACAAGCATGGCAAGTTAACACATCATGTATTCATATTGCACCTATGCAAGTATAATAACCACCCAAACCCAAACCATCCCAATACACTTGCCTCAACCGCGTGCGACGGAGTGGCGAGATGAGAAAGGCACTCCCGGGGTCACTCCACCTACACATAGGTACAATACACTCAAAGCATGCCCACAAATCAATACAAGAACTATCATCTACATCGACTTCGCAACCCACTCCCAAAACCCGAAAAATAGCCCTTTGTCCAACAGGGACAGCAGCGCTCCAACGACCAGAACTTGAGTTTTAAAACTTCAAATCAAGTAAATGAGTACATTTTCTCGAAGCTTAGGAAATTTTCCAACTTTTTCTAATTATTTGCGAAGACTGATTCGGCCTCTAAAATTGTCTAATCTACAATTGAACACGATCTGTCCCAATCTCATCACAGATTTGACAACGTTCGGTAAAACGGCCATAACTTTTAAACGGCTGAACGGAATTTCATGTTCTTGGTGTCCACTGAAATATAATTAAATTATCTACAACCTTCGTAATAGCCAGCCGATCAGGACACGCATCTAAAATTTCCAAAATGCAAGCCCTAGGTCGGGGTGCAAATCTGCCCGAGGACAGAACGCAGCACAACTCCAATTTCTCCTTAAACACGTCTAGTTGCAGCACCTAATTGGAGGTTATTAGCACTAATTTACCCATCTAGGCAGCACCTAATCCACCACAAAGAAGACCACAAAACCTTACCTCTTCTTGAAGGATCAAACGAATGACAAATCCCTCCTCCTCCCGGCCTTGATCACTCTCCAATCCGCGGAAAACGCCGGAGATCCTCGGGCGAACAATCCACCAAGCGATGCAACGACGGACACTAAGGAAGGGGAAGGAGAGGGGGCGGCTTGGAGGGTTGGAGCACCCTAGCTAGGGCCGGCTAGGGTAGGGCCCAAGGGGCAAGGGAGGAGGGGCGCAAGGGGCAAGAGGTGGCGGCTTGGGGGAGGAAAAGGGGAGGGGGCGGACAAGGCGTGGGTGGCCTAGGGTTGGCTGCCAACCCCCCCCCACACACACACACTTGGGCCTAAACCTCCTACCGGAAGCCCAAAATTAATCCCCTTAGAGCCCAAACTCCCTGAAACAGCCCACAAACCCAGAAAAGCCCAAAAGCGCGACACAACCTCTTATCGAATGTCACATTCTCTCCCCCTTAACAGGATTCAACCCCGAATCCGAGACACACCAATATGCAAACATACAAAACAAAAGGGAGCTAGGCTTCATATTTCATACCTGAGGTCAGAAAACTCTGGGTATCGCTCGCGCATGCGAGACTTCAATCTCCCAGGTCGCTTCTCTCTCTGACTAAAGCCACTGGAACTACACTGATCGAGACTCGATGGCAAGCTGCTCAGATTCAAAGACCAACGGCTCTACCTATAGCTCACAACTGAAAACCAGCAGAACTATTCTCTTCTAGCAATCACCTTGCATGTAACACCCCGTCATCTAGTATGCCCGAATGCTACCAAACATAGACTAATCAACATCTCAATACCACAAATTAAAGTAAATTACAACAAAGGAGTAAATGCTAAAACCGAAAATTTCGGCAGCATCTCCTTTGTTTTTCCATGAATTGAAGCAACAACAATATGATCACAGGATATAGTTTAAAGAATGACATCTAAATCATCAATAACAAGGGTTCTAGCAACAGTATAAGCCTAGAATAATGATTCCAACCATCTCATGAGCCAAATGAAGTAAAGGATGTAAACAAGCACATGAACATTGAGCGAAGCGCTACCCTCAGCTACAGTCTCAGCAACTCCCTGGGAACCTCGCCCCTGGCCTCCACGGCCTCTACCCCTCGGCATGGCTGCTACAGACAGACACCCATCCAATCACATAAACATAAGCACAACATCATATAATCAAGAACAAAGATCAAACATCATCATAGACATAGTCTTCATCAAATAATCAAGTGTAATGCAATGATGAACCAAAACCCCATCCTACTGTGCAACCAAGTGTGTCAAATTTTAAATTACTTATTTCACTTTTGCAAGTTTTAATGTTGCTATCCTATGACAAAGTTTTAGTTAGAACCTAAGCCATGTTTCTAAGTTATTCTACATCACATTTTAGTTGTAACCTAAGGTATGACACTAAAAATACGCATTCCAAGGACCTACAACCTCGCTTTGATACTAACTGTAACACCCCGGCATTTAATATGCCCGAATGCTACCAAACATAGACTAAGCAACCTCTAAATACCACAATTACCAGCAAAGGCACTAATGCTAAAAAACCGAAATTTCGGCAGCATCTCCTTTGTTTTAACATGAATTGAAGGTACCACAATAGCATAGCAATATATGGCAATATGAGAGACATCTAAAATAGCAATAATTAAAGGCATGACAACAATATAAGTCTAATTCCAAGCATTCAATGTCTCCATGAGCCAAACGAACACTAAGACTCTCATAACGCAAAACTAAACCATAAATCCATAAGCATCACACTTAGTTATTATCAAGACCCAAATGAATGACTTGTGGGAACAAATGAGTGAAGCTACGTGTAGAAGTGTGACTATTTCCCTTCCCCTCATGCCGGTCTCATGGTACCTAAAACAACAAGAAATCACAAGCGTGAGTTCAACACTTAGCAAGTATATTGCAATGGTACAAAAGAACAATTACATGGCTACAACAACTCACATCATGTCTATCATCTCATTCATGATCACATATCAATATCATCATCATTATGTATGCAATGCGATGCGATGCTCATGTCTCCTTGGAAACTCATACCGGTATGGTTGAGTACACACCCGTCGGTGTGCACCCTCTCCCCCCTTCCATCCCGAAGATGGAGGGTGCCTACTCCTCGCTTCCATACACCGCGGTGAATGGAATCACGATGTAGGACTTACTCATTGGCTCTCCGGAATAGTCATAACTTTCTCACCGACCTTCCCCGGACTAGTTATGACTTTCTCACCGCCCGGGCCATGTATCATGCCATATATGCAAACATGCCAACATCATAAATAACTTGTACATTAACACATGGCATCATAGCATAATAAGCATATTCATCATGTCAATGGTAATCATTAAAGCATGGCATGTGAACATATCATATATTCAATTTCAATCTCAATCAATCTAGCAAACTTCAACCCGCTACCCATTCCAATACATTTGCCTCAACCACGGGCGACGGATTGGCGAGAAGTACAAGGCACTCCCGGGGTCACACCACCTGCACATAGGTACGACACACTCACAATCATGTCCACAAAACAGTACGCAAACACTCTTCTACCCTGACATCGCAAACTACTCGCAAAACCCAAAAACAGAGGTTTTGTCCCGTCGGGACAGCAGCCTTCCAAAAGGCATAACTCGGGTTCTAAGACTCCGAATCGAATAAACGAGTACATCCTCGCATAGCTTAGGAAATTTCCTAACTTTTTCTAAGTATACGGAAAGACTGATTCGGACTCTAAAGTGGTTTAATCTACAGAATACGGTGATCTGTTCCAATCACGTCATAGTTTTTAACACGTTCGGTAAAACGAGCATAACTTTCAAACGGCTTGGCAGAATTGGATGTTCTTTATACCCACTGAAAGGTATTGAAGTTACCTACAACTTATTCAACAGGCGGATGACCAAATTCCGAATCTAAATTGGCGAAAACCCAAACCCTAGGTCGACTGCTCATGCTGCCCGAAACAGAGAACGTGGCAAACTCAAGATTCCATCTAATCTACCCAACTACAGCACCACCAATTGATCTAAAAACATGATAATAACCCTTAGAATAGTACCTAGACCAACCCCAAGGATTCCCATGGCCATACCTTCGCCCGACGCACGAAAACCCAACGGATCTCCTGCCGGTTCGCGCGATCTCCTTCCTCGCTCCAAGTCCGCCGGATCTCCTCGTCGCGGAGCGCTCCAATGGACGGATCTTCGAGGTGTTGAGGTGTAGAACTCCCCTAGGGGCAGAAAGGGAGGTGGAGAGGTGGTGGAGGGGTGGTGGCGCAATGGGGAGCAAGGGGGGCGGCGCAAGCAAGGGAGGAGAGCAAGGGGTGGCGGCTAGGGCTTCTCCAAGTGGGGGGGGGCGCAAGAGGCAGGGGTGGGGCGCACCAAAAGGGCAGGAGGAGGCCCCCCAACCAGGTCTCCTACTCCTAAATAGAATCAAACTCCTCCACACCAAGGCCCACGACCCTTTCCCTTAGGCCCAAACTCCCCCGGAAAGGCCCAAACTCCCGGAAACGGCCCGGAAACGCAAATAAACCTCATACCGTATGGTTTCAACCTCCAATTCCATATTTCATAATGTTTTTTACCTCAACATTCACATTATATAAGGTTATGACACTCCGTGGTACCACAGGATCTCCTCGTCGCGGAGCCTCCCAACGGAGAGGACAGCAGGGTGGAGAGGTGGGGATCTCCCCTAGGGCAGCAAGGGGGTGGAGAGGAGAAGGGAGAGGTGGAGGCGTATGGAGGAGAGGGAGGGAAGGGATGGAGGCGCATGTGGGGGAGAGGGAGAGGCGGCTAGGGTTGAGGGGCGCATGTGGGCAGTGGGAGGACGCCCCCAAGGCATGCCTCCCCCTCCCTTATGGGCCCAAAAATCCTCCCACCAAGGCCCACGACACATCCCCCTTGGGCCCGAAATCCCCCGTAGAGGCCCAAACCCCCGAAAACAGCCCGGAAATGCGAATAAACCTCACAGCGTATAGTTTTAACCTCTGATTTCATATTTTATAATGTTCCGTCCTTCCGTAGTGTCACATTCTTCCCCTCTTCAACAGGATTCGACCCCGAATCCGAGACACGCCACTTCGCAATCAACCAAATCGAAGGGAGCTAAGGTTCATGTCTCAGAACCCGCTTAGAAGCCCCCACGATTTGCACCAGCCAGCACTCAGAAGCATGGAGCTAAGGCTCGAAGACTGACGGCTCTAAAGATAACTCATATTCAAAACTTGCCATAATCTTACTCAACTTTGTAACACATAGTGCAAACATAAGGACTCAGAACGTCCCAAGCAAAAGGATAACTTCCTAAACGGACAACGAAGGAAAGCGGTCTCAAACACCTCATTCTATGCATTCCTTGCCCGATCCCTTTAAACAAAGCTACTCTCTAGAAGAACACGGTACCAACCTCACTACTATGGTTCATCAAAATCCAGACGAGGTGAACCAAGAGACACAACACTCCAAGATTACCAATGGCTTGAACAAATAGGGTTATAACCTTGAGGAAGATTGATCTTTCACAAAAGGACCAATACCGACCACTACCACCGAAAGGGAAAGCTTACATTAAAACCAGGGTTCTTAAAACCCGCAAGAACAGTAATGTCGACGATTGGGGAGCAGGCCCCCGCCGAGCTTACTTGTTGGTGGAGGGACCAACCGCGACCCCTTCTCATGTGTGGGGATACTCGGAGGAACGACTCTCTAGACTGGAACAGATGATGGCACAGTGTATTACCCTGGTTCGGGCCTCTCAAGAGGGAGATAATAGCCCTACTCCAGCTCGTGTATATTCATCCTACCTCCCCCCTCATGGTGGGGATGCTTTATAGTTTACAAAGGACCGCACTCCGCAAGACCCACTATCTGCACGTTCGACCAGGTCCAACGTGGTAACTAACAGATCCTATAAATCCGTCGTGCTCCCGCGGAGGACACAACGAACTAACGGAGAAAACGTCGCCGATAGTTACTCCCGCCGACCTCGAGATCACGTCAGGTCGGCTGACAGCTAGCTCCGAGCTCGGCTGTTTTACGCGGGTGTGAGCTCGCAATCGGCCAGACTACGCGACCTTCCTAGGCTCCGACTAGGTCGTCCTTGGGAACGACCTCCCGGTGGCTCGGGCGGTGATGAGCTCGGCTCCCCGTGGCACCTGAGGTAAATTATGGGAATTATCCATCCCCCGACAGCTAGCCCCCGAGGTTCAAGTGGGAAAAAGGCAAAAGGCCTTCCCCTTGGGCCTACCGTCATACAAGCACGTCGGGTTTGTTTCGGCGAACAGCTGCCGAGACTACCGGGCTATCAACCATCTCCGGGAACGAGCTCTTTTGGCCTAGTTCGTTGCGTTTCGGGCGGATGAACGTGGGCCCCCCTGAACGGTTCCTTCTCCCGGAAGCTTTCATTCGATCAGTTCAAACCGCTCTCCTTGGGAAAACCGTCTCTTGGCAGGATAGTTTCGATTCGCGCGCCCACGTGTCGTCCCCTGGGTGGCGAACGCCTCAACTGCCTTCTGCGCTTTTAGGGCTTCCTCGACCATAACGGCGGGAAGTCCCTTCGCTTTACTGTTTTTCGGAGGGACTTTAAACACCGGTGCGAACCCTAGATCTGCGCAGTCTCCCAGCAAAAAAAACGTCTCGAATCATTCCTTGCTCCAGTGCTCGTTCCTCTGATCGCGTGCGCTCGTCTCCCTCTTCGATCGCCTCCCCCATATGAATGGCGAAGTTTGGCGCCAGTAAGCTCGATAGGAGAAAGCTGGAGCTTCTTCAACAGGCGAAGTACCTCGACGCCGGCACATGGAGAGCCCCCGGGGCCGAGGAGAGCCCGGAGCCGGAGGAAGGGGAGATCGTCTCCACCGAGCTCTACGCCATGAACGGGCTCCGGACGCCCGAAAGCGAGTTCGTCGAGTCCGTCCTCGCCTTCTGTGAGTGCGAGATCGCTCACCTCCACCTCAACTCCATCCTTATCATGGCCATCTTCACCCACCTCTGCGAAGGGTACGTGGGCGTCGAGCCCACTCCCAGCCTCTTCTTCCATTTCTACACCCTGTCGCGCACCGGCACGCCTTCGTCGGCCGGCTGCCTCTACTTCCATCTCCGACCTACCCGTCAGTATGAGTACCCGAGCTTCACGCTCAAGGACTCGGTGTCGGGGTGGGCCGACTCCTGGTTTTATCTGAGGAAGGTGGAAGGCAGCTCGCTCTCCTATACCGGCACTAGAGCCCGAGCTGTCGAGACACCTCGGCCGACCGTGCAGCCTGAGGAGGAGAAGGTGCTCCTGCTGATCAACGAGCTCACCTGCTCAGGGCAGACTGGATGGGATGTCGCCCGGGACTACGTCAGAGCCCGGGTGTCGCCCCTCAGGAGGAGGGTGCATCCCTTCTTCAGGGTCGAGGGGTGGCAGGACATCACACGAGAGTCGCGCTCAGGTATACCACCGACCTCGGCCTTCCCTCCTATGTAGAAGACATTCGCTCTTACTACCTCCTCTTGGTCGGTACGCAGCTCCATCGGAGAACTGGGTGGACGTGCGAGTGTCCGAAATGTTCGGCACCCCCAAGGGCAAGGAGATCCTAGAGGGTCTCCAGATCCCGAACAACGTCCTCAACCGGACCGAGGCGGTAAGTTTTCGACTTGGCCCCCCTTTTTTGATGTTCCATTTGGTCCGGGTCTCCCTTGGGTCCCCCAACCTCATCAAGCTCTTTTTGGCAGGAGAAGGTCGCCCTTGAGGTCGCCGTGGCCCAACTGGCATCGCAGTTGGGGGGATGAGGTCGTAAGACCAAAAAACTGGTGGGCCGCAAGCGCCGCGACCGATCTCTCTTCGCCACGCTGCCTCTCGCCAGGCGTTCGGGCAGACGTCCTGGTTCGGGCGACCGTTCACCCCGCCAACACCTGGAGTACGCCGATCGGCGAGAGTTGAGCGTCTTAAAATTGTGGATGGATGAGTACACCAGAAAAAACCCCGAGTTGAGCGTCTTAAAATTCGAGCGGGCGAAGAAAGAGGTTGCTGCTGCGGCCAGCCCTGCGCGGAAGAAGGAGCTAGAGGGCCAGATCGCGGCCCTCCAGGCCGAGCTCGCGCAGGTGAGCTCGGGCTTGGCTCCACGGGACGAGGCGGAGGAGGAGGAACTGGACCCCGCTCCGCTGGCCCCGAGGCCCCGAAGGTCGCCTGCCGTTCCCCAACCGCGTCCAACGCCAACCATTTCCGAGGTCTGTTTGGAGGATGTCGATCCCGCGGTCGCGAGGGCCGACAAGGCAAGCGAAGATATGGCCGCATTCCTCGTCCGCGCTCGTGCCCAAGTGGGAGAAGCCGTGAGAGGTTAGTTTCTTACCCCCACCTTGTTCGCCTCCTTCCTCCCCCGGTGCCACACTCTAACCCCACATCGTCCACAGTGGGTGTGGCAGCCGGTACGGAGGTATGGGATTTCGAAGCGATGGCTGACGACATTCTTGACCTCGTGTTAGAGAGAGAGCTCGCCCGGGCTGCCGAGGCCGTGGTGGCCGACGAGGTCGAGGAGGGGGCGGCCGCGGCTGCGGAGGTCCGAATTTCAGAGGTTGTGTCTCCTGAAGAGGAGACGCGAAGGAAAATCGCTGCCGTCGACGCTCGAGCGGCTAGGGAAGGTGTCCCCCACCTTATAATCGAGCTGGACGACGACGCACCAGAGACTGGTGGTGTCGAGCGCGCCGCTGAGGACCCTCGCGAAGACTCCACCGGCGCCAGCGACCTCATCGTTGAGACGCTTCAAGAGATCACGCAGGAACCCCACCGAGCTCGCGATAACACGTTGGAGACCAACACCGGCTCGGTGTTGGGGGACCCCAACCCGGACGGGGCACGCCCCGGCGAGGACGAAACGGCAGCTCTGCATGTCATGGAGCCGAACATGACCGAGGCCGGTAGGACGGTCCATCTCCCAAGCGGGGGGCAACCGCTGAGCACCGAGGCCCTACCGGTCGGCGCCGATTCCCCGGCCGTCGACTCCTCGGCCCGGGCCGAAGACTCCGCATCTTTGGACGCTGAAGGAGTTCAAGCCCGGGATGAGATGGGGTCTCCAGGCGTAGCTCCTGCCCGGGAAGAGGAGGCGCAGGCCGAGATCCCTATCCTTGGGGTTGTCGTACCCTAGGCAATGGAGGTCGACTCCCTAAGCCAAGATCCTCCTTTCCCGGACGATGACCCCGAGCCCCGGGCTGCTGAAGACCCTGTAGTCTCGGACGCCGAAGGGGCCCGAGCTCAGGAGGAGGTTGAGCCCCTGGCCGCAGCTCCTGCCTAGGGAGAAGTGCAGACGGGGGTTCTTGCCCTTGAGGCCGTCGTCCCCGAAAGCAAGGGTCTTCCCCTCCCGGCGGACGAGGAAGTTCGCGCCCAGGAGGAGGCGGAAAAACTTCCAGGCCCCGTGCCCGTCCAAGGAGAAGAAACAGTCTCGAAGGACCCCATCGAGCTGTTCCAGGAAGGGCTGGAGGCCCGGCTTCATTGGGTAAGCTTTCTTGATGCTCTGGTTCTTGTTTAGTAAGATCGGGGGTAATCCGAGATACTGCCGTGCAGGTGTTAGAAGCCACCATGAAGTCGTTGCTAAGCACCACGCCGAGCAAGATGCGAGGATCACGGAGCTCGAGCATCTGGTTGCCGGGCTGAAGGCATCTGAAGCGGAGATCCGACACAAGATGGAGGAGTCCTTGCTGGTCCTCAAGGAGCGGCTCGACCAGAGCGAGCATGCGAGGTCGGGCCTTGAGGCGGCGGTGGTCAAGCTGCGGGACTCCCTTCATAGTGCCGAAAAGATGATCGATCAGCACGGGGAGGAGTCCAGACGGCTTCGCCAGGCGGCTGCCGACGATCGGGAAGCTCGTCGACAGGTGCTCGACCTCGAGTCCGAGCTTGAATCCGTGCGGGAGGAGCTTGCCACTCTTCAGGGGGAGAAGCGCGCCGGTTGTTTTTAGTTATGTTGATCTCTGCGGGCTTTACCTGTAAAACTCGAGTCTCATGTTAAAAAACTACTTGTATATATTAGATGCCCTTCTGTTTCGGGTCGAAGCGCTGACGTGCTTCTAGCGCTAGCGGTTGGGGAACGGGAAGTAACCTTAAGCCCAGATCATCCCAGGTCGTAGTCACACAGTGCCCGTATAGCCCCCCGCCGTCAACGGAGGTCGCGGATGTAGCTTGCGAGTGCGACTTCGTTGGCGGGAGAGCCCCGGGAGACTAAAGACCAAGTAACGAACCTTGTCGCGTGGCCTCCGGATACGAAAATATCCATACCGCAAGGCCGGGCCGACTGCGCCCTAACCATCCGAAGGGGTGTCCGTGCGATTCGTTGCCTACGGCGAAGACTTGCCACGGGAGGGTGATCGTTTTATAAGGACGGGAGCCCCTGAGGTCGAGCTCGGTGGCCCGGCGTTTAGGCGGTCTTTTTTCCGTCCGTCGGCGTCACGACGACCGGGTTCGCTTTTTCTTTTTTCCTTGGTCGAGACCGGGCTGGGCTAATGGCTCTCTCTTCGGGGTGAAAAGGAAACGGGGGCGATCCAAGTTGCCAAATTTTTTATTAAAAGGAAAGACGAGGACAGTTTGGTCGTGTAAATCAGAAAAAGGTATAGTGAACTAAATATAGAACTTACGCAGTTGGTCGATATTCTAGGTGCTGGCGAGTTCTCGACCATCTTCCATCGCGAGGCGAACAGCCCCCGGGCGTGCTGTTGAGACGACCGTATAAGGACCCTCCCATCTCGGTGACAATTTGTTGGCTTTTGACAAGTCCTGAACTCGTCGCAGAACGAGATCACCGACATGTAAGGTCCTTGGTCGTATTGATTTGGCGGCGTGCTGCCGAAGAGCTCAGTAGGTAGATCGCGAACGTAGCAAAACCCGTTCGCGTGTTGCCTCCGCGAGGTCGAGGTCGAGGAGGCGCTCGCCCTCTTGGTCGATGTCGTCAGCCAGATTTACCCTCGGGGATCCCAGCACGACTTCGGTGGGCAGGATGGCTTCTGCGCCGTACACGAGCTGAAAAGGGGTCTCCCCTGTGGCTCGGCTTGTCGTGGTGCGGACCGACCAGAGGACGGGAGGTAGCTCGTCCACCCAAGCCTGACCGTGCTGGTCGAGATTCCTGAAGACTCTCTTTTTGATCCCTTGGACAATCTGCCCATTCGCGCACTCGACCGCCCCGTTACTCTGTGGGTGGGCCACGGACGCGAAGCATATCTTGGTCCCGACCTCCTCGCAATAAGCCTGAAACAACTCGCTTGTGAACTGAGTGCCGTTGTCTGTGATGAGGCGACTCGGAATGCCAAAGCGAGTTACCACGTTATTACGGAAGAACCTTTTAGCTGCTTGTGCCGAGATGGTTGACACGGGCTCGGCTTCGATCCATTTGGTAAAGGTGTCGATTGCGACAAACAGGTATTTGCAACCCTTCCTTCCCCGGGGAAATGGTCCGAGTATGTCGATGCCCCAAACCGAGAACGGCCAAGTCAGGGGCATGGTCTGTAGCGCATATGCCGGCTGGTGGATCTTGCGAGCGTGGAACTGGCAAGATCGGCAGGAGGTTACTATTGAGCGAGCGTCTGCTAAGGCCGTTGGCCAGTAGTAACCCAACCGGAAGGCTTTGCTCACCAAGGTCCTAAAGGACGAGTGAGCTCCACACATCCCGTCGTGGATATCTTTGAGGAGATATTTGCCTTCCTCCTGAGTGATGCACTTGGAGAGGACCCCAAGCGCGCCTCTGCGGTACAAGAAGCCCTCCACCATTTTATAGGGAGAGGAGCGTCTTACAAGCCGGGACCTCTCGGCCTCTTCCTCGGGCAGTGTCCCGTGTGCTAGGTACTGGATGAATGGCGTCATCCAACTCGCACCTTGCTCGAGGAAGGAGACGATACCACCCGTCTCAGTTGCCTCCCCTTCAGCGGGTATGGAGGGCTTATAAAGGTGCTCGACGAGCACGCCCGCCGGAGCGGGGAGTTGCACGGAACCGACCTTTGACAGATGGTCGGCCAAGGCATTGTCCTTCCTGGGGACGTACAGTATTTCGAAGTTTCTGAAATACTTTTCCATCTTCCTTACTTCAGCCAGGTAAAGCGCCATTGAGTTATCGGAACACTGATACTCCTTGTTAACCTGGTGACTACTAGCTGTGAGTCGCCTCTTCACAATACGAGACTCGAGCGCCTTGCACGCCCGGCGGCCGCAGACCTTCATATTCTCGCCGCGTTGTTTGTTGCGGCGAATGCAATCGAGGGCGATCGATCCGTTCCCTCGAGGGGATTCCCAGATTACTCCAGCCCCGAGCATTCGTAAGCTCGACCCATCGGCGCATGACCCAAATGACCGCTTGGCCTGGTCGGGTTCTGGCTGCGATGGGGCGGGGTTTGTCCATTCGGCTAGGAAGTCCACCAGGACCTGAGATTTGATCGCGGTTCTGGCCGCGAACTCGATCTCGAATTCGGCGAGCTCCATGGCCCACTTCGCGATCCGTCCGCTCGCTTCCTGATTCCCTAAAATTTCCCTGAGCGGGAAGTTGGTCGGGACGCGGATTTTATAGGCCTGAAAGTAATGTCGCAGTTTCCTGGAAGCCACAAGAAGTGCGTACAGGAGCTTCTGGACCTCAGGGTAACGCTCCTTTGGTCCATGTAAGAATTCGCTGATGTAGTAGATCGAACGCTGCACTCCGTCCCTTTCTACTGTTATGACGACGCTTACCGCTTGAGGTGTGGCGGCCAGGTACAACAGCAGGACCTCCCCTATTCTCGGCGTGGTCAGGACCGGGGGTCTCGACAAGTATAGCTTCAATTCCGCAAAGGAGTTATCCACCTCTGCCGTCCAGGCGAAGCCATCGTGCTTCCGGAGCACCTTGAAGAAAGGTAGGCCGCGCTCCCCGAGCCGCGAGATGAAACGACTTAGGGCCACCATCCTCCTGGTCAGAGAATGTACCTCCCGCATGCAAGCGGGTGGTCGCATGTTCTCGATGGCCTCTATTTTCTTAGGGTTGGCCCCAATTCCTTGTGGGCCGATCATGTAGCCGAGTACTTTACCGGCTTTGACTCCGAACACGCACTTTTCAGGGTTCAGCTTTATTCGGTGCTTATTGAGGTTACAAAAGGTTTCCTCCAGGTCGAAGACCTGACCTGAGGCTATCTTACTTTTAACCACAATGTCGTCCACGTACACTTCTAAGTTCCGGCCTATTTGGTCCGAGAAGGTTTTCTGCATGAGGCGCTGGAAGGTTGCTCCGGCGTTTCTCAGACCGAAGGACATGGTCGTGTAGCAGAAAGTGCCAAACGGCGTGATGAAGGAAGTTTTTTCCTCATCGTCAGGTGGTATACCGATCTAGTGATAACCTGAATACGCGTCCAGGAAGCTCATAACCTCGGAGCCGGCCGTTGAGTCGACCAACTGGTCTATCCGAGGTAATGGGAAATTGTCTTTAGGGCACGCGGCGTTTAGGCCCGTGTGGTCGACGCACATGCGCCACTTGCCCCCCTTCTTCTTTACGATGACCGGGTTGGCCAACCAATCGGAATGGTTGACTTCCCGTATAAAGCCAGCCTTGAGGAGCTTATTTAGTACCTCTTTGATGATAGCTTGCTTCTCCGGGGAGAAGCGCCTGAGCTTCTGCCGCACAGGCCTTTTGTCAGGCCGAACCGCTAGCCTGTGCTCGACGACCTCCCTTGGGACTCCGGGCATGTCGGACGGTTCCCAGGCGAACGTGTCCGCACTCCTCCGGAGGAAGGTCACGAGCTCGAGTTCCTATTTAGGTTCCAGGGAAGCTCCCACTTGTACGACCTTGTCTGGCTCTGCGTCGTACAGCGGGACGGCCTTAGTTTCTCCTCCGGCCTGGAGGGTAGCCTTGGGTCGAGGACTCCTCGGCTCTTGCTCGGGCCCGCGCTGGGGTAGCTGCCCGACCATGTCCAATGCCTTCTCGTCGCAGTTCAGGGCCGCTTTCGGGTTCCCCCTCACCGAGATTATGCCCCTGGGCCCGGGGACCTTCAGGCATTGGTACCCGTGGTGCGTGGCGGCCATAAATTTGGCGAGTGCCGGTCAGCCCAGGATGGCGTTGTAGGCTGACTCGAAATTAACCACCTCGAATGTGATCAACTCCGTTCGGAAGTTGCTCGGGCTGCCGAAGGTCACGGGCAGGACGATCTGTCCGAGTGGCTTGACTGAGGTGCCGGGAACTATCCCGTAGAAAGGGACTACGATGCTCTTGACCTTGGATCGAGGGATTTGCATCTCATCCAGGAGCCTGGCGGACATCAAGTCTAGGGAACTCCCGCAATCTACAAGCACCCAACCTACCATGGTGTTGCAGATCGTTGGACTGACGACCATCGGGAGCCTCTGGGGCTTCGTCATCCCCGAGGGGCAGTCATCCTTGGAAAATGTAAGGGGCAGCTCGGACCACCTAAGCTGCTGGACGGGAGGCTTACCCTAGGTAACACGAAGTACCTCGCGCGCGGCTTCCTTCAACTCCCGACGCGACCCATAAGCGGCGGAGCCCCCGAATATCACGGCGATGTGGTTTTTTGGCTCCTGATACTCCATGTCTTCGTTCTCGTCGGCAAGCTTCTTGCCCTTGACGTCTTCTTCTTGCTTTGGGAGCGTGGGCATGGGGCCCTTGGCATTGTAGAATTGTTCCAGGCGGGAGGCCCATGTTCGGCAGTTGCGCAGGTCGTGGCCGTACGCCTGGTGGAGCGGGCAAAAGTAGGTGCTTGCTCGTCTGCATTGATCGCCACAGCCCTGGTCGTCACGGCCTTGTTCTCCATTGCGATGAGCCGGTCGACCCTTTCCTTTTGTGGTTCCCCCTTTGTATGCTTGCGAGGTCGACCGCTGTCGTCCCTCGATGGCCGCCACCATGTCAGAAACAGATGGTTTTTTCTTCTTTTTTATCTTTTTCTCGATTGAGCTTATGCTCTTCCGGCTAGATGCCCCTTTGAGTCCGGGCTGAGGGGGTAGTTTTCCCTCGTCTAGTAGTTTTTTCCATTGCACCGCTTCATCGGCGTTGGCGTACCGGTCGGCCATGCGGAACAACTCGTTGGCCGTGATGTCCGGGTGAATCTCGAGGTCCTGTGTAAAACGGACGTCTCGGATCCCGAACTTGAAAGCCCGGACGATCGCCTCATCCGAGATGCTCGGGATGGAGTTCCACACCTGCATGAAACGCTGGACGAATTGGCGTAAGGTCTCGCCGTCCGTCTGTATCAGACGCTCGAGGTCGCGCTCCTTTCCCGGGCGGACATAACAGCTCTGGAAGTTTGCTCGCAGGGTGTGACTTAGTTGCGCCCAGGACCGGATAGAGCCCTCCTTCTGATTAAAGAGCCACGTCCGGGCCGATCCATCTAGCACTGTGGGCAAGAAGTTTGCCATGACTCCTTCATCTCCGCCGGCGGCCAGGATGGCCGTGGTGTAGATCGAGAGGAACTCGTCCGGGTTCTGCGTCCCGTCGAACCTCTCGATGTGGCCCGGTTTGAACCTGATCGGCCAGGTTACGCGCCGCAGGGACGCCGCGAATGCCCTACACCCGAAAGTGGGATTATCGTGACGGTCGTCTCGGGCACGGTTCCCGGGGCGATCCCCGCTAGCCGAGCCCGAGGCTCGTGGGCCTAGGCGAGAGAACACCTCCCTAGGTCGGTATGATGGAGAATGGCCTGAGGAGGAAAGTTCAGCCCGGCTCTGCCCACGGTTTGTATCCCGTCGATCTCGAGGGAGCGTCCGGGAGTTGCTCCGGGTGTCCTCCTGGGCCTGATCGCGTTCCCGCCGGTTGCCCCAGGCACGGCTGCGCAAGTCGCCGGGATGGAGGCGCACGGATGTCCGACGGCGGTGTTCCCGGGAAACACTCCGGGTATCTTTCCCTCTAGAGGCTTCCTTCGCTTTTATGTCTATGGCAATCTTTTCGAGGTCGTCGGCCACGGCTGCTCCCATGGCCTCTAGATCGACCTGCTCAGAAAACTCTCTGAGGTTGCGCACCACCGCGGCCAGAGCTTGAAGGCGTTCCCCGCTCGGGGGAACGAGAGGCGACGAGCTCGAGCGCCGGCGTACGGGCTCTGGCGTCGCGTGCACATGGAAGTTTTCCCGAGTTCCGGCCTCGATCCTCTCGTGCGCGCCGCTACGAACTTTCCGGCGTAGGCTGGCCAACGTCCGGTTCAGGGATGCCTCCAGGTGGCCCTTGGCCGCTTTGTAGCGCCGAAGGCGCGCCTCGCCCGAGGATTCAACCTCGAGATTTCCACCTTCTTCCGCGACCAAGATGTTGCGGGATTGGGCGGCCGCGAGGGCGACATCAAGGTGTCCCCCCGCGACGCGGTCCCCTGGTCAGGCTCGAGATGGTCAGGGATGTCCAGGCCATCATAGAGCCCGACGTATTCGCCGCCGTAAAGGGCGCCGAGCCGAGCGAAGAATCAGCCTCGCGTGCGACGGCTTCCAGGGAAAAGCTCCTGGAATCGTCATGGCTTCCGGGGCCGGCGATGCCGGCTGCCTCGTTATCGAAGAACTGCTTCTCATCCTCATCGATCCCGGGGGCACAGAGGCCCCGGCGATCGTGGGAGTCTGACATCCTCCGGGATTCCTCACCAAAGGGAAAGTCGGTCCCCACGGACGGCGCCAGCTGTCGATGATTGGGGAGCAGGCCCCCGCCGAGCTTACTTGTTGGTGGAGGGACCAACCGCGACCCCTTCTCACGTGTGGGGATACTCGGAGGAACGACTCTCTAGACTGGAACGGATGATGGCACAGTGTATTACCCTGGTTCGGGCCTCTCAAGAGGGAGATAATAGCCCTACTCCAGCTCGTGTATATTCATCCTACCTCCCCCCCTCATGGTGGGGATGCTTTATAGTTTACAAAGGACCGCACTCCGCAAGACCCACTATCCGCACGTTCGACCAGGTCCAACGTGGTAACTAACAGATCCTATAAATCTGCCACGCTCCCGTGGAGGACGCAACAAAGTAACGGAGAAAACGCCGCCGATAGTTACTCCCGCCGACCTCGAGATCACGTCAGGTCGGCTGACAGCCAACTCCGAGCTCGGCTGTTTTACGCGGGCGTGAGCTCGCAATCGGCCAGACTACGCGAACTTCCTAGGCTCCGACTAGGTCGTCCTTGGGAACGACCTCCCGGTGGCTCGGGCGGTGATGAGCTCGGCTCCCCGTGGCACCCGAGGTAAATTATGGGAATTATCCATCCCCCGACAAGTAAGAATCGAACAATCCGCTTCGATTGACACAACTCGCGCATAGCCCAGCGACAAAAAGATCCAATACACTTCGAAAAACGGAAAGTAATTACTAGCAACCACCAAGTGGGCCACTAATAATTTAGTCACCCCACCGAGGAACACATCGATGACACAATTCTCCAAGAAGGTTTGAATTGGGTCATACACAACCTTCCTTTACTCTTTACTTTTAAACCATTTACGATCAACTACTAGCCACACCAGCTTTCTCTTACTAAGAAAGTCTCGCCCTCACATTCTTCCACTCAAAGGACCAAGACAAAGAGTACCACCATTGGGTAAGCTCAACCACCAACCATCAACCCAATTGATCCCCCATGCATAACTTTGAGTCCAATGCACTACAATCACTTTGGAAAGGATTCGACAACAACCAAAGTGTATTCATTTTAATTTCTTAGGTCAAGACGCAAAGGAAACACAAATCTCCTACACCACAACCAACATACCAGAAATTCTTCATTGTTTCTTTTCAAAATAGAAATCTCGATTTGTGACATGAATGCACACTCTCCAAGAGCACTCCGGATTAGTCATATATCTATATATGACTTTCTCAGCGACCTGGCTCAACGACTCTTTTATCATTAAACATCTATAAACAATGTCATGCTTCCTTTTCACCACTCATCCTTCATGTAACAACAGTACCAAATAGTCGTTCACCCAACGGCTTCTTCCTCGGTATCACCAGATTGAAACACAAATGACATCGATGGCTGCAAAATTCATATAAACTATGACGGCAACACCAATAATAGGGAAACACCACGTCGTAAAAGAACCCACGTCAATTGAAAAACTAGACTTGCAAAACCTCGCAGTTTAACCACAATCAACATTTGGAAAAGAACATCGGCTCCAAAGTTAAACATCTGCACATACAACTGCCAAAAATTTTCTCAAGGAGAAAGGAAACTCATTTCCAAAAGAGAACACTTCACTAACAGCATCGCCGATGAAACATCCACAAAAACCACCTTTTGAAGCACTTGCAAACTCCACACATATTTTCCAAATAACTCCAACTCTATCAAAGAAAAGATTACGAATTAAACCTCGTGAGTTTTCCAACACAATCCTCTATGTCCATCTGTTTCCTTTAGAATTTATTACAAAGATAATTCAGGGTGAACGCGAAGGAGCGCGATCCTTTCAAAAACTTTTGGGTGTAAATCCATACTTACAGCACAAACTAAACAAATGGGCCGAAACCAAAGATCGACACCAATCACTACGAGTTTATGGAAACTCTGAAACACAACATAAAGAACACCTTGACTGAAAACATTTGACAAAGATAGCAAACAACCAAACCAGTCCAAAAGGTTTTAAACACAAGCTCAGCATAGATCCCACCATACCTAGTAATTCAATTATGCTTACCATTAAAGATTTTCAAATCCACTATTTTACACGTTGAGAAGCCCCGACAGGACTTAACAAAAACCACATAACAAATTCTTTCTGTATATACCTTTCCCAAAACTTATAAATAAGATTTATGATGCTTATTATGAGACATCCATCCAAGACTACGTCAACTTGATCCCCACGGACCAACATATCATATAACATCATATTCTAGATTTGAAGCAAGTACTCCAACAAATACCTGGGCAAGATTAACCTATCCATTTTATACCACCTATTCGTCAACATCTCAAGAATCGAAACTTTTTTTTTCAATTAACAAATGACTACAACACATACATGTTATCTCCACAAGACAAAATTCATAAGTAAGTGTCTGAGATATACACTCATTAAGGATAGAGTCCTACATCATATCAATTATCCAAGGTTCACTCCATCACAGCATGTTACAATGTCCTTCATTTTAATGATGGTTTTTTTCAACGATTAACCTAAACAATTAACACCACTTCTAAGTCATCATTATCGATAAATGGCATAATCATAAACAACAACAACAACATTGCTTTAAGCTACCCCATACATAGGTTATAACAAGTTGCCGCTACTCAACATACTCCAGCTATTAAAATGAATTTGATAAGTTAGACCATCACGATGCACTTAAAGCAACAACAAAACCTATATCTCCCCAATTGACATCGATACTAGCATTATAGGAACACCACTGCATACTTTCAAATATACTCATAGTTTGCAACATATAAATAACGACTCTAATCAACTCCCAAATTAAGGTCACAAACCGACATGATTAAATTTCTCTGCTAACACGTTAAATTAAAATGTCTTTAAGCAACCAACAAGGCTTCCTTAACAATATCAGTAGTTTAAAGTTTTAAACATTAACAATGTTCGGCTACACATTTAATAAATGGGCATACTACCTGACTTCCAAAAATAAAGCAACAAACTCTAAGCATGTTCATTAACACATTTGATCATTAATCGCTATAGAAATAAATCTACAGCACCAGAAGTTCATTTAATCTTAAGCTAAAGATAAAAAATTACATTTAATTGATTCAACTCGCAAAAGAACTTAGGAGTACATCATTTCCATAAACCACACCGTTACATACTACATAACATGCCAGTCAAATGACTACTTACTTTGTTTGCAGCATTTTATTTTTAAAACTCAACCCAAATTCACAAGGAAACTTGACTCTCAAAATTGCAATGAGACACACCCAAACTTGATCATGCAAGAGGAAAATTCTCCAAAACACTTTTCAATCTCAAAGACTCCCATAGAGGAAAATGGTTGAAAGACAATTTTCTTAAAAGGGAACTAAGCGATCAAGTAAACCTTTACGGACAAAGGCACAAAACTTAAATCGACACAACTTAACTTTTTTTCTCCACATGCTTCAATAACTTCTTTTAAATTCAGAGTAAGACACACAAGAACCAAAGCTATACTTTTCTTTGCAAGGCAACCAACAAAACCGGTGTCAAAGCCAAAAGGCGACCAAAAGACGTGCAACACAAAACTCTTCTTCTTTGTCTTCACCCAAAGAAGACAAAACCAAGAAACACCGAAGGGACACTCCGCGAAAATCCGATTCCAAACACTTTTCTTTTGATTTCAATCAACCAGAGCCAAGAAAACCAACCGAAACCGACCGTTAGAACGGTAAAGAGCAACGGAAAGAATCCACCACGAACTCTTCTATTCGACTCCAGTCAACTACCCGGTCTACGACAGAAAGGATAAGCACTCTTCCCCCAAAGGGGTTAATAGTTCTCCGGTGATGGCGCTAACCGGCCACACCATCAAACCACACCCTTACTATGAACAAAAAGAGGTGACCGAAACCCTTTGGCACCACAACCCCACTTTATCACAACAACAAAAACAATTCAATCATTTACCTCATAAACATAGCAACATGCATTATCAAATGAAGCATTCAACATCAAGGCTTAAATACCACATTTAAGCATAAAGAAACGATACCCATACCCTTTCCTACTGTGCATCCATGTGTGTCAAATTTTAGATTAGTTATTCCACTTTTGCAAGTTTTAATGTTGCTATCCTAGGACAAAATTTTAGTTAAAACCTAAGCCATGTTTCTAAGTTATTCCACATCACATTTTTGTTGTACCCTATAGCATGACACTAAAAATACACATTCCAAGGACCTACAGCCCGCTCTGATACCAACTGTAACACCCCGGCATCTAGTATGCCCGAATGCTACCAAAGATAGACTAATCAACATCTCAATACCACAAATTAAAGTAAATTACAGCAAAGGAGTAAATGCTAAAACCGAAAATTTCGGCAGCATCTCCTTTGTTTTTCCATGAATTGAAGCAACAATAATATGATCACAGGATATAGTTTAAAGAATGACATCTAAATCATCAATAACAAGGGTTCTAGCAACAGTATAAGCCTAGAATAATGATTCCAACCATCTCATGAGCCAAACGAAGTAAAGGATGTAAACAAGCACATGAACAAATCATAATCCTAGTTTCATCACCCTAGATTCATGATCACAAATCCGAAAGGTAAATATTGTATAATTGTGTGGAAATTATGTGATGTCGTGCCGCTAAGCCCCTTTCCCACATGTCGGTGTCAAGGTACCTAAGAAAAACAACATAAACACAAGCGTGAGTTCATCACTCAGCAAGTATATTGCAATGGGTCATAAAACAATTTAATGTTATCATCAATAAATACCATGATCAACACCATGAATACCACATCATTCTCATGTCTCAACATCATTGTACTCATTTCATCATCATCATGTATGCAATGCAAATGCTAATATCTCCACGAAGCACATACCGGTATTGCCGAGTGCACACCCGTCGGCGTGCACCCCCTTCCTCTCCCATCCCGTAGATGGAGGGTGTCTACTCTTACTGACTCGCTCCCATGCACACCCGTGGATGGGACTACGAGGTAGGTCTTCGTGTTCAGTACGTGTGAACACAGAGGCCCGCATCAGCATGGGATGCCTCTTAAATATTGGCAAACTTCATTCTTAGCATACCATGATCTGTTCCTATTATGAATGCACATATGACATAAACATGTAAATATTGGCATAAACATTAAATACCACACAATCATAATCAATATAAAATCATGTTCATCATGTCATAGGCAAACATCATTCTTAGCATCATATCATAAAGCAAGTTGTATCCAATCAAGTTTAGCAACAATCTAAACGATACCCATTCCAATACACTTGCCTTAACCTCGGGCGACGGATTGGCGAGAGGATGAGGGCACTCCCAGGGTCACACCACCTGCACATACATACCACACACTCAAAACGTGCCCCCAAAATAATAGGCAAACACTCTTCTACCCCGACATCGCAAACTACTCTTAAAACCCAAAAACAGAGGTTTTGTTCTGCCGGGACAGCAAACTTGCAACGAGCATAACTTGAGTTCTAAGACTTCAAATTGACTAAACGAGTACATCCTTGCGTTGCTTAGGAAATTTCCTAACTTTTTATAAGTATACGGAAAAACTGATTCGGCCTCTAAAGTGGTTTAATCTATAGAATACCGTGATCTGTTCCAATCTCATCACAGTTTTGAACATGCTCGGTAAAACGAGCATAACTTTCTAACGGATGATCAGAATTAAGCATTCTTTACGTCCAATTAAAGGTATTTAAATTACCTACAACTTCTTCAACAGACGGACGACCAAATTCCAACTCTAAATTGGTGAAATCTCAAACCCTAGGTCGACTGCTCATTCTGCCCGAAACAGATAATGTGGCAAACTCTAGATTCCATCTAATCTACCCAATTACAGCACCACCAATTGATCTAAAAACATGATATCAACCCTTAGAACAGTACCTATACCAACCCAAAGGATTCCCCTAGCCATACCTTCGCCCGACGAACGATGAACCGACGAACGACGATGAAACTCCTCCCGATTCTCCCGATCTCCTTCCTCGCGCCGATTCCGCCGGATCTCCTCATCGCAGAGCCTCCCAACGGAGAGTAAAGCAGGGTGGAGAGGTGGGGATCTCCCCTAGGGCAGCAAGGGGGTGGAGAGGAGAAGGGAGAGGTGGAGGCGCATGGGGGAGAGGGAGGGAAGGGGTGGAGGCGCATGTGGGGGAGAGGGAGAGGCGGCTAGGGTTGAGGGGCGCATGTGGGCAGGGGGAGGACGCCCCCAAGGCAGGTTAACCTGCCTCCCCCTCCCTCATGGGCCCAAAAATCCTCCCACCAAGGCCCACGACACATCCCCCTTGGGCCCGAACTCCCCCGGAGAGACCCAAACCCCCGAAAACAGCCAGGAAATGCGAATAAACCTCACAGCGTATAGTTTTAACCTCGGATTTCATATTTTATAATGTTTCGTCCTTCCGTAGTGTCACATTGCACCCAAGGCAACGACCCAGAAAGATCCAAGAGATAGGCCAACAAAAACCAAAACACACCACTATCACAACCGGTATGACGTAAATCAGATTAAACTTTCATTGGGCACTAACCCGAACAATCCCCTTTTAAACAAAAGACACCCTTTTTAAGTGAGTCTGGTATCAATCTGAAATCTCAACTCCCACTCCTCTCTTTGACCCGATCGTGGAATTCTACGTTCCAGTCTCAACCTCTCTACCAAAGTTCGTCGTAAACGGGATGACGCGAACGAAGTGAAACGCAACACTCTAAGAAGGTCTCTAAATCATTTCTCTCCGAAACACCAATACCATCTGCTTGAACAATCGGGGTTATAACCTTGCAAAAGATTGATCTTTTACAACAAGACCAACACCCACCACTACCACCGAAAGGAAAAGCCTACTTTATGACCAGGGTCCTTAAAACCCGCAAAAACAATAACAATCGAGCAATCCATTTCGGTTGACCAAGAAGGGTTGCATTGAGTCATACACAACCGCCACAATTTTTTTTCTCAAAGAGAAAGGGAAACTCATTTCCAAAAAGGGAACACTTCACTAACAAAATCACTTATGAAACATTCATAAAATCCACCTTTTGAAGCACTTGCAAACACTACACACCTTTTCCAAATAACTCCAACTCTAGCCAAATAGAGTTACAAATTAAATCTCAAGAATCTCCAACACAACCCACTATGTCCTTCTGCTTCCTTTAAAATTTATTCCAAAGATAATTCAGTGCGAACGCAAAGGAGCGCGATCCACTCAAAAACTTTTGGGTGCAAATCCATACTCATAGCACAAACTAAACAAATTAGCCAAAACCAAAGATTGGCACCAATCACTACGAGTTTAGGGAAACTCTAAAACACAACATAAGGAACACCTTGATTGAAAGCATTCTACCCAAATAGAAAACAACCAAACCAGTCCAAAAGTTTTAAACACAAGCTCAACATAGATACAACTACCTCTAGTGTTCCGCTATGCTTTCCATTAAAGACTTCAATAATTAATATTTACTCCTTGAGGAGCCCCATCATAATTCAACCAAAAACTACATAAATTCTTTCTCTAGTTACCTTTCCCATCACTTATAAATAAAGTTTATGATGCTTATCAAAAAGACATCCAACCAATACTACCTCATCCTGATCCCCACAGACAAACACATCATAATACATCATATTCTAAGTTTGCAATGAAGTACTTCAACAAATACTTTGGCATGATTAACCTATCCATTTTATACCACCTATACGACAACATCTCAACAATCGAAACTTTTTCAATTAACAAAAGACTTCAACACATAAATGTTATCACCACAAGGCAAAATTCATAAGTGGGTTTCTAAGATAAACACTCATTAAGGATAGAGTCCTACATCATATTAATTATCCAAGGTTCACTCCATCACAGCATGTTACATTGTCCTCCATTTTAATAATGGTTTTCAACAATTTATCTAAACAATTACCACCACTACTAAGTCATCAATATCAATAATTTGCATAATCCTAAAAGCAACCGCATTGCTTTTAGTTACCCTATCCATATATTATAACAATTTGCCACTACACAACAAACTCCAACTATTTAAGATAACTTAATAAATTAGGCGATCACAATGCTCTTAAAACATCATCAAACAACAAATCCTATACCTTCTCAATTGGCATCGATACTAGCATTTCAGGAACACGATTGCGTACTTCTAATTATGCTAATAGTTTGCAACAACATAAATAGCAACTCTAATTAACTTCCAAGTTAAAGTCACTAGCCGACACGATTAAATTTCTCTATTAACACGTTAGATTAGAACATCTTTAAACAACCAGCAAAGTTTCTTTAACAATATCAGTAGTTTACATCATCTTAATGTTCTCACTATGCATCAGGGTTTAAAACTTTAAACATTATCGAGGGTCATGAGTACTTTTAAAGCAAAGCAACAGATTCTAAGCATGTACATTAACACATTTAATCATTCTCGCTATAGAGTAATTTACAACACTAGTAGTCTATTTATCCTCAAGCTAAAGATAACAATTACATTGAATTGATTCAACACACAAATTAACTTAGCAATACATCATTCCGTAAACCATATTGTTACCTACTACATAGCATGGACATAATTTTTTTTTCTAAACACCTTCATGGGTCACCTACTCTTGACAAACAGGATGCAACCCAACTTTAAAGATGACCACATCTCAAGAACAAGAACGAATACCAATAAACAATTTCTCCTTTCCAGGCAAGGAAGGAAAATAAAACTCCAACAGAAATGCAGGAGAGCTCAACTCTCAAATCTTCAACTCTGATAGTCAAAACTCTTCAAGAAATATCAAGATCTACAACTAAGGCTCTAGAAGAAATTAAGACAAGCAATACAATGCTTGTAAGTAAGAAGGATTAAGATTTTGACAACAAGGCCTAAAAGTTCTAGGTTCAGCTAGTGTAAAGACAGTAACAAAAATAACAATAGCAGTCCAATAAGTAAATAAAGCAGTAACTAAAATATGAAAACTGAAAACTGAAAGGTGAAAAATAGAAGACACGATGAATTTGCACCGAGGTTCAGAGTTAAACTCCTATGTCCCCGTTAGAACACTTCTCAAGAAGTGTGCCTCCACCAGAAGCTAAAACCACTAGCTTTGCTATCACACTAAGGTGACTCTTTCACCACTCCGATGAGGTGAGTCCCAAACCCCTTACAACAGGTGGTGGCCTTCCACAAGCTACTTTGACAGGTTGCACCAAGATCCTTTCAAGCCGTCTAGGAACGCAAAGCTCCAAGAGTAATAGACTAATCACTAGCTAAAACTCTTGGTTCACTAGATCAACAGTGCTTATACCAAGCTTGGATCAAGATTGCTGTAGAATTTTGATCAACAGTGAAATTTTGTCTTTTTAGAATACTTTTGAGCTCAAGTATACTAAAAATGTCAAGGAGATGTCAGAGAGAGCTCAAAAGAGGGTCCTGGGGCTGTTTATATAGGTTTCAAATAGGAAATAACCGTTACAGGCATTTAATAGCCGTTGGGCATTGTCAGAATATCATATTTGACAAAAATCAGTTGTCCCCAGACTAAGTTTAATTGCCTTCACAAATTGTCAAATGTGTGCCGGACTGAAAATGTTAAAAAACCTATTTGCGCCGGACCATTTTAATTGGTCCAGCGTACACATGCCTTGAGCCGAAAGTAGTCCGTCGCAAAGCAGAGAGAAACATGTTTGCGTCGAACCGAAAAATTTGGTCCGGTGTAGAAGGAAAACTTACTGGTTTTGATTAGAAGACAACTTTGAGGAGATAACAAATTCCAGTAAGTTTCATGTATACGCCGGACCGAAAAAAATGGTCCGTCGTGCACTAAGAGATTTGGTTCGGCGTGTACGACATATACTTGGTTTGATCTTTAATAGGCATGAACACAGCGCCGGACTTAAAACTGGTCCGGCGTAGATGGTGTAAGAGAAATTTTGGTCTTAGTGAATTAAGGACTGATCATGAGGGAAAGAAATAAAGTGAACTCTGTTCCAAGCAATCTTGACACATTTTGACCTAGGCACCAAGGTACTAACTAGTGTAAAGTCCGTCTTAATAGAACGGCAAAGTAAAAGAATAAACCTAGCTATATGGCTTGAATCGACTCCCAAGCCAAAACTAGAACTAGAAATCCTTGACCTTCATTCTTTAATCAGCAAGATTCTCAATTCACCTGAAGTGATTTACTTGATCATCAACACCAAAGCCTATCATAAAGCATTAAGAACAATTAGGGGGCCTAGATGCTTTCACCAGCCTAGGGGCGCGGTACTGCCGGTCGAGCGGCACTACCAGGCTATACACGGCGGTAATTATTTTCCATAGAGTGTCTTCACATAGAATTTATCGTGAGCAGCACTACTGGCCTCTGGGGAGCGGTAGTACCGGCCGAGCAGTACTACCAGCCCTATATGGGCAGTAGTGCCGACTTTAACTACAAAGTTGAGATTTGATTTTTGAATTTGTGTGAGATTTATTTCATATCATTTTAGACAATTCTATATGATGTGTTTCCTTTTTTTATGGTTGCAGGACGACGGTGCTAGGTCATGGTGAGACCGAGAATGACCGGGACTAGGCGAGGTGTGTCGGAGGTCCAGATGGTCAAGATCGCTGGAGGATGATCGGAGACAGTCGCTGTGAGCCTAGAACACAAGGGAACAACTTATGCTAGCGTGGAGTTGCTCGAATAAAGGGGAGCCGTTGGATCGCGGATTAGAGGAAAGAGTAGCGATCAAGTTAGCTAGCATTGAGAAGTATGCAAAACCCGTTATGATAGTAGGTTTTGGGTTAGCCCATGTATGAGTGGTTGAGTTAATCCTAGCCCTTAGAGAAGTTTTTTAGGATTGAAGTAACTAATCCAAGGGTGTAGGATGATTCATGAAGACTATAAAATAGAGGGGGAGAGGGGTGTCTCTCCTCTTGAATATTTTGGTGCTCCTTTGAGCTTAGCCCACCTCGTTATGATAGTAGGTTTTTTGGTTGTTTTTTTTCTTGTTTGATAAGTGTGAAAAAATTATTTAAAATCATTTACCCCCTCAAATTGCCATTCCGATTCTTCACCTCTAATTCGCATGCTTTTCCATCTGCTTGTTACTTCTCATATGTCTAGCGCGAGACAGATCCTTCTTTTTCTCTATAGACAGTACCAGATTTGTTTCAAGTATTTGCCGTTGGGAACAGCACTATATCGGCCAACTGGATGATGAGGAAAGCTGGTCATTAGTAACTGCCAACCCGAAACCTTTAAGAGACCTGGCTGATACTAAAATTCATCGAACATGTCATGTCTTGGATTGTGTGGCTATGTTCTGTGTAACACCCCAGCACCTAATGTGCCCAGAATGTCACCACAAAGAAAAATACTAACAACCAAACAGCAATAATATAATTAAATTACATCAAGTACATTAGTTGTTCAAACAAAATTTCAGCAGCATGTAATCTATTTAACAAGGTTTAAAGCATCAACAATACTTTCATAGCACAACGGAATAATGAAAGATAACAACAATGTTGTAAAGTAAGGATTTCAGAACCATCTCACGACAAGAACATAAATTTAATCCTCACATGAATGATTACGGAATAAATAATTAACCATAGCAACCAACGCGACATAAACCACAATATAGTTCAATAAAGTAAGCCAACATAAAGGTGGATCAGGTATGAAACTGTCTAATGAAGTGATGCTAAGTGAAGTGCTGTTTCTATCTCCCTTTCCCATATGCTGAATTCATGGTAGCTAAAAAAACAATAAACAACAAATGTGAGTTCAAAACTCAGCAAAGTGTATTGCAACAAGAAACAAGGCATAAATATGTAACATATACATACTTACTTCATGACTTTGATCATGAAAGGAAAAAGATCACATTAATTCTTCATTCGCATTCTCGTTTATATAATGCATCATGCATGCTCATAAAATGCATCTTTTCTTAGCACATACCGGTATGCCGAGTGCACACCCGTCGGTGTGTGTCGGTGTATTCCACACCAGGGTGCCCACTGCACTTTAGTAAAAGCAGCCGCCGCCGGACACGTGGCATCCAGGCCACACCCCCGGCGGTCAGTTGAGTGATCGCCGGGGGGAGGGTGGCGACCAGGCCATGTCCCCGGCGGTCATCTGAGTGATCGCCTGCGGGAGGGTGGCGACCAGGCCAGGCCCCTGGCGGCCAGCTGAGTGATCACCAGCGGGAGGGTGGCGACCAGGCCACGCCCCTAGCGATCAGCTGAGTGATCGCCAGCGGGAGGGTGGCGACCAGGCCACGCCCCTGGCGGTCAGCTGAGTGATCGCCAGCGGGAGGGTGGCGACCAGGCCACACCCCTGACGGTCAGCTGAGTGATCGCCAGCGGGAGGATGGCGACCAGGCCACGCCGTCGGCAATCAGTTCCCGAGGACACTTAATGGCCCATGCGGCCGTTCGAGAGGTCAAAGATATTTAATGCATATCGTACGCATTAAATGGAGCTAATGAAGGCCACAGTATGGCGGCACGTGTTCCCAACGTGCGCCATAATGGCTAGTGACGTCAGGGTGCATTTCCCCACACCGGTGGAGCGGGCGAAGCCGGCAGGCGCGGCGCTCAAGGGCGGGGGGAGAGGATGTCTACACCGGGGCATTTAATGTGTTGCAGGGGCATTTAATGCTAAAGAGTAGGGTAATGAGATGGCTTGTGGTGTAAGCCTCCCATGCGCCCCTGCCAGCCCGAGTATAAAAGGGAGTCGGGGTGCATGGTGGGAGGGGTTCGATCATTTTTTCTCAGGCTAGACTCTCCATTACGGGTGAGCTGATCTGGGTTGCTCTGGGTAGCTGTTCATCTTCCAGCTCCCCCCGGGCACACCATAATACAAGAACACAGGAGTAGGGTTATTACTCTGAGGAGGGCCCGAACCTGACAAACCGCCCGTCTCCTTGCATACTTCGCCCGTGGTTCTCCATTTCTCGAGCGATCTCCACGAAAGCCCCGGTCAGAACTTAGTATACCCCTCTCCGGAAGGGGTCTGTTGGCTCATACGCCGACAGTGGCGCGCCAGGTAGGGGGCTTAGTGGTTGGATTGTTCTCCCTTATTCCATCTTCTTGCGAAGTTTGCAAGAAGCTTCGACAGTTACGAGTATGGCAACTTCTAGCTCCAAGCATGATGGTCTGCCCGAGGAGAGCAGCACTCGTGGCCGGTCCCGATGCTCGCCCAGAGCGTCGGACCCCCCGGGTCCGTCCGCCCGCACAGGGACACGCGGCGCTTCGGCGTTAGGGGCCCAGCCCGTCCGGCGTTGTCTCCTAATGGGAGACGACACCCCGGCGCGGAACCTTCAGGCGGCCCGGCTGCTCCTCGATCACCCCCTGGTTGCGCTAGAGGGTGAAACCCCAGCAGCTCCATGGTTGCGGGACATCGTCCGCCTGGTGGATGCCGCCCAACAGCAAGTAGAGGCGGCAAAATTGGCCGGGGGCTTCCGATGTCGGGCGACAGAGCGTGCGCGCAGCTGACGCGCAAGCCTCTAGCCGCACGACTACAGTTTGTTCCAGCCGTAGAGGCCGGAACAAAGGGAAGGGTGCGCCTGTTGCGGCCCCTTCAAGCACAGGGGGACGGGCACGCGCCCCCGCTTCTTCCCGTGGTTCCCCCAAGGCGGTGGGGTGCCATGGGGACCTGAGGGCTCGCCTAGACGAAATGAGGTCCCAGCACAGTGGTGACTTGTGCGACGTCCTTAGGGGGCGTCGCGCCAATGTGCCACACCGTATGGGCCACCTACCGTTTAGCGGCCGGGGGGAAACCTCTCCCCCTGACTCCAGGGAGAGCGCAGACTCACACTCCTCAACCCCATCTCGGGGCCGAGGGGCGGATGAGCGGCGCTGCTCCCCCTATAACGTTGGATGCCAGGCGTTCTCCCTCCGCCTACGTCAAGCTGCGTGGCCGGAGAGATTCCGCCCCGCGTCCATCGAGAAGTATGACGGCACCACCAACCCAGAGGAGTTCCTACAGATTTACACCACGGTGGTGCGCGCCGCGGGAGGGTCTGAGAAGGTCGTGGCCAACTACCTCCCGACGTCGCTGATGGGCTTGCCCGTTCCTGGCTGTTGAACCTCCCCCAAGGCTCTGTGCACTCGTGGGAGGAGTTGTGCGATATCTGTCGCCAACTTTCAGGGCTCTTACGCTCAACCTGGCATGGAGGATGACCTTCACGCCCTGGAGCAGACGAAGGGGGAGTCCCTGAGGGAGTTCATTCGGCGGTTTAGCCACTGCCGGAACACGATCCCCCGGATCTCCGAGCAATCGGTGATTATTGCCTTTCGGAGGGGGGTCCGGGATCACAAGATGCGGGAGAAGATGGCTACCCGCACCATTTCCACTACCTCTGAGCTGTTCTCCCTGGCGCACAAGTGCGCCCGGGTGGCGGAGGCCTGGGAGCACCCAGCGGGGCCGTCCGGTCACGACGAGGCAGGAACCTCGAAAGCTTCCGACCGCAAGAAGAAGAAGAAGAAGCGCAAGAAGTTCGGTGCCGGGGAGGTCCTCGCCACCGAACCGGAGGATAAGCCCCAGAAGCGCGACCGCCGGGGCAAACGGGGTGATCGTGGGGATCGTCGGTCCCCCCGTAAAGAAGACGACAGAGGCAGGCCCTACTGCCCCATCCACAGGACCAACGGACATGACTTGGCGGATTGTCAAGTCGTGTCCAAGATGGTCGAGCAGCGGCTGAAGAAGCGTCGTGGAGACGACCACGATGACGCGGACGAGGACCCTGCTTCGCTGGCTTTCCAGCAAGCAGAGCATACGGTGGCCTTCATCCATGGTGGCTCCGCCACCTACTCTTCGAACTCGCAGTACAAGCGAGAGGTAAGAGAGGTATGAGCCACCGTGCCAACTCCCAGGGGGAGCCGGCTGCTGAAATGGTCGGAGGAGCCAATCACTTTCAGCCAGGCCGACCACCCGGAGAGCACCGCCGGCCCGGGCCATCTCCCGATCGTGGTTTCTCCCATGGTCCGGAATGCGAGACTCAAGCGGTACTGCTGATGGAGGGAGCTCCATCAACCTCATGTCCGTGGGGGCGTTCAAGGCACTCCAGATCCCTTACGAGGAGCTTCGTCTGGCCCCTCTGTTCTACGGAGTTGCCCCCGGGGTGGGTTTGACGCCCCTGGGACAGGTCCGGCTGCATGTCACGTTCGGAAGCGTGGAGAACTTCCGGACAGAAAAGATCGACTTCGAGATTGCGGACTTCGACCTCCCCTACAATGCGTTGCTTGGCCGGCCAGCCCTGGTCAAGTTCATGGCGGCCACGCATTATGCCTACATGATAATGAAGATCCCCGGGCCTGGGGGTCCGATCACCGTGAAGGTGGACCGGCTGGAGGCCCTGCGCCTCAGTAAGCAGGTGCAGGACTTGGCCGGCACCACCTGCACGGCTCGAGGTGAGGAAGACTACCCGGAGCTCCCCCCGGTCAAGGCCCGCGCTTCACCCGGTTCCTTGGGTGAGGTGAAGGCGGCCCCCGTGGGCAAGGTCAGTTCTAGGAAGGTCGTGAAGATCGGTGCCAACCTGTAACACCCCAATTTTTGCTTTTCATGAGTTTAACTAAGATTTGGCACTTTGGTGAATTTTTGGAATTTTCTGGAATTTATTTGGATTTAATTGGAATTTATTTGAATTTATTCCCTTTTGAAATAATTAAAGAATTTAACTTTGCAAATAAAATTTTGTTGGAAATATTTTATTTGAGTCCAAAATGCCCCAAAATATTCTCCAGAATTTTTTTGGAATTTTTCTGAGTGTTTTGCTATTTTTAATGAATTAAATAAATTTCTGAGAATTAATTTGAATATTTAATAGCTGGAAAATGCGAGTGGGTTTGTACTGTTCCACCAACCGAGCCCGAGTCTGACTCGAGTCCGAGTCCGACTCGAACCCAACCTAACCCTAACCCTCTTGACCGTCCGATCAAGATCGAACGGCCGAGATTGAGCCACGTCACCCGAGCCCGACTCCGACCGAGCCAGCCAGATCACCGAGCCGAACCCGAGCCCAAACCTCGCGACCGTTGGATCTCGATCCAATGGCCGAGAGTGCGCCACGTCACCCTCTCCGTGTTGCCGCCGGACTCCGCCACCGCCCGTGCGTGGGTCCTCGTTTTCCGCGCATATCACGGACGTCGAGGGGATATTTAATGCGCCGCCACCCGTGTCGGGACCCCCTTTTTCGTGCGCACCCATAGCCCTAACTCACCGAGCCCGAGTCGTCGCCGTTTGCCTGCGAGAGCTCGCCGAAGTTGGAGAAAGCTTCCACCGCGGTTTTCTGCCGTTTGCCGCCGCCTCCGCCGTCTTCCGCCGCCGTTGAGTCCAGATCCGGAACCGCAAGGTTGTGACGCGTCGGAGGAGACCTCTCACCTCGCCGAAGCGTGCCAGGAACGCCATTTCGCGTGTCGTCGTCTTCGTCCCCGGCAGCCAGAGCTCCACCGCACGCCATCACCGCTTGCAAGCTCCCTCAACCGTTGGATCAAGATCCAACGGCCCACGTTCGTCCACGTCACCCCTAGTGAGATCCACGTGCTAAACTCTAGATCTATTTCCAACTGTTGGATCTAGATCCAACGGTTTAGATTGTGCCACGTAGCATTAACCGCACCGTACTAGATCCAATCTCAGCTGTTAGATCAAGATCGAACGGCTAGGGTTAGCCACGTCGTAACGCTAGGGTTGATCTTGACCGTCCGATCAAGATCGAACGGTCCTGGTCAGCCAAGTAGTTTCCTTAACGCGTTAAACCAGATCCGATCTGGGCCGTTGATTTTCAAATCAACGGCCGAGATCTAGCCACGTGGGCGGAAGTCTGACTGCCGCGGTCAGCGCGGTTGCCGCCCGGTCACCGCTAACGTCACGTGTGACGTCAGCGTGGGGCCCACTTGTTAGCGGCCCAGCCAACCGCACCATGACGTCACCGCTGACTTCACGGTGGGGCCCGCGTGTCAGCCGTCCCTCAGCCGTGCGTGATGACGTCACTGCTGACGTCATCCGAGGGGCCCACCTGTCAGTGGGACACGTGCGTCGTGGACCGGGTCCACGGTGGACCAAGCCAAACTGTGCGCCGGGTCCATGGACCCGAGGCGATGTGGCAGCCTCTGATTGGTCCACATGTCACTGCTGACGCAATAATTCAATTTCCGAAAAAGAAAATGATTTATTAATTCGAAATATTGATTTCAGAATTTGTTTCAAACTTCAAACGCTTGTAACTTTTGCGTTTCAACTCCGATTTGAGTGATTCAAATTTTTAAATTTGTATAAAATTAAGATCTACCTAATGAAGAATTTTATTTAATTTTTGGACCAAAATTTTTCTCTGTAATATTATTTAATTGATTATTTAAACTTTAAATGCTTGTAACTTTTGCATTTTAACTCCGAATTTGACGATTCCAGTTTCTAAAAATTCATAAAATTATGCTCTCTCTGTTTATGAACTTTATTTGGATGTTTGGACACTTTTTGTTCTACTGTTTATTTATTATTTGCTATTTGCACGCTTTACGAGTAGACGTTGAAGTGCCCGAAGGCTTCGAAGGCGAAGTGTTGACCCAGGAGCCAGCTCAGGACCAAGAACAAGTACTCTTTGAAGGCAAGCTGTGATTTGACCATGTTGATCCCGTTTTCAAATTAATTTGGTTTAAATTATTGCATGCTAGTTTAAATTATAAAAATGCTTTACTTAATTATGGAAAATTAGTTACACGCCTAATTGCTGTAGGACACCTTGGTTAATTAAATATGTGCCATGACCCCCTTGTCACCCTAGTTGAGGATTAAATAGTTGGACATTATTAAATTGCCAACATGGGAATTTAGATCGTTGTAGTATATTGCTTAGACCTGCTACGTGCTCATGACATGATTTTGGACAATCAAAAGTTAATATTGACTTAATGATATATTGAACCTGCTTTGGAAAGGTGTCATGTGTTGTGATGTTGATGGCACGTGGTGCATGGTGCATGGTAATCAACTAGGGTTTGATAAATAGTTTTCGACCGGGGCATGTGGCAAGAATGATCGGGTGGGCCAGTTGTGGCACCGGGAACGTTGTTTTGGTTCTTCGGGTAGTCTTGCCCTGGTCACCCTAAGGACTTAACCTTGCAAGCCTTTGAACCGAGTCAATCGTGCAACCACATGTCTGTAATGGGACGGACCTAGTTGATTAAGTCACTAATAACGTACCTGTGGGACCTCTGGGTGTCAACTATATCTTTTGTGTAGTTGTACGGGGGAGCGTACCGGGGCTGTGGCCAGGTACCCATCTAACGGTGGATTGGCCTAAACTTCGCCTTCGCTAAGGGAAGGGTTAGTGTGCAACACCGGAGAGGACCACTTGTGCTGTTAGAAGTTTCCGAAAGACTTTGTTACGGACACTCGCCTTTGTGGTGTTTGACTGTATCTTGTGGGTAAAGTGCATAACCTCTGTAGAGTGAAGAATCTATTCGAATAGCTGTGTCCGCAGTATTGGACATCGCTCGGGAATTACAGTTAAGGGTTAGACTTTCTTGAAAATAACTTGATCTTGAAAGGTTGGAATTGGTTAATAATGATGTTGATGGAAATGTGGATTAGGATTGGGAAAGATGTTTATTTAACTCTTGGAAAAGTTATTGATGTTATACTCGTTTCTACTGCTTTCGAATCTACTTATGATACTTGTTAAATGCTGTTTACTGCAAATATACCTTGAGCTATTCCTTTGTATTAAGCCATGCATGTAGTATATTAGTTTGCATTCTGTGCATGACTTGCTGAGTACCAAGTACTCACCCTTGCCGCAATACAACACCAGTTGAAGAAGAGTCTACACCAGCTTCGGAGGAGGAACTCCAAGAGGAACCGTCTAACTAGGGAGCGAGCCCAGTCAGTTGCCTGTGGTATACTGGATGGCACCACGATGTTATCTTACTTTTTCCGCTGCTACTATTTATCTTTTAATAAGTTTCGCCCTGCGAGGCGTATATTTGTAACTTGACCTTAAGGTCAGGCAACCAGTTTGATTATCTAATTAAAGTACTTTATTATTTCGTTGAGTATGATTGTGATATTTACCAATGTTGAGACTGTGTGCACTAGCGCGTTCCTGGACTAGTGCTGAATACACAGAGGGTCCGGATTTGCAAATTCGGGTCCCGACAGAGGTGGTATCAGAGCCATACTGACTGTAGGCTCACCCATAGTTAGAATGGTCGTAGTGAGGATAAAACATATTTTCTAAAGATAAAATTTGTCAAGATAATGAATGAATTCTCGACTTACCCCTTCTTCCTTGTTCATACCCCTTGCTGAGTTCTTTTCGTCTTCCACATTGATTTTAAAATGTTGCATTTTTACGCAAATATCCTTTGACAGATGATGATGAAGAACAACTACGCCGAGCGTGAAGGAGGCTATGCCGCCGAGTTGTGGCGTATGCTTCAGTTTCTTAGAGGTTTTGAGAGGCCGCTCTACCGAGGGACTACACTTGTGCAGGCTGGAGTGGTCATAGGATGGGACGTCCGGATCACGGTGTATGCCCGAGAGAAGACAAAGTTCAGCCGCCCTTTCCACTTCACTGCCAGGAGGTCTACCTTTGAGATGGGAATCCAGGAGGTGTCACGACGAGCAATGCAGCAGATCGCTCGCACTTACTCCAGGGAGCTGGATGGCACAGTGTTCCGTCACCACCCACGCCGAGACAGCAGAGCTCAACGGAAGCCGATAGAAAATGAGGATGCTACCGTCACTCACTTAGCCAGGTTCATCGCCGCTCAGGAGGAACTGATCGATGACACAGTCCAGTAGTTGAAGAAGGCTCGCGAACAGGTTGAGGAGGAGAAGAAGCACTTAGAGAATGCCCGTGAGTACGTCGCTTATGCTGCGGAAAGGATAGTAGAGCTGGAGACTGCACTGTGTGGGCAGGGCCCCGATCCAGTGTTGGAGTTGGAAGCCTAGAGCCAGAGGAAGAACCAGAAGAGGCGCCACCTGCACCCGCGCCACAGCCACAGCAGCAGCCAGATCCAGAACCAGAGGAGGACGCCGCGTCGTCAACTATAGCTGCAGTTGTGGGGCATGGCGATTGTTTCGCGCCTATGCCGCCGCACCCGCCGTGAGGAGGCAGTGGAGGTTTTCTTGACGAGTGAGCGTAGGTTTTGCTGTTAGGACTCCTTCGTCGAGTCGCGTTATAGAATAAGAGTCAACCTTTAGAGTCGATTTGGATTTTCATTGTTTGCTGAGTGTGCAGTATGTGTTGCAAGGCCTTTAGGCATTGTAAGCAACCATACCGAGTATTATTATTAATAATAAAGTTGGATTTTGAGTTACACTTTTCCCCGCATAAGTTTCCCTATTACTTGTCTATTCTTGTTCCCCCTTATCTCTGAAACCTTGGAGCAATCGACAGATGGTGAACACCCGCGGAAAACTTGGAGGCAATGGCAGTGGTTCTCGCCCAGCTGGGAACCCCAATGATGGAGCACCTGCACCCCACCTAGCACCGCCAGTTGACATGCAGAATTTTGGAGCTTTTCTTGCTGCTCAGACTCAGTTGATGCAAGCTATGATGCAACAGATGCAGCACGTCACTATTCAGGCCACCGCTAATCAAGTCAATCAGGGACAACGCTAGAATACAAGACTGTCAGAGTTCATGAGGACTCATCCACCCACTTTTTCTGGAAATGCCAATCCGTTGGAGGCCGATGATTGGTTAAGGTCAATTGAGAGGAAGCTACACATTGCTCAATGCCTGGGAAATGAGAAGGTACTCTACGCTTCTCATCAGTTGGAAGGGAACGTCGCAGAATGGTGGGAGAACTTCTGTGCCACGCAAGAGAACCCTCAGGACATCACTTGGGAGGAGTTCACAGCTGAATTTCGTCAGTATCATGTGCCGGAAGGAATCATGGACCTCAAGAAGGAGGAGTTCAGAGAACTGAAGCAAGGTAATCAGCCGGTGGCCGAATACCTGAACAAGTTCACACAGCTTGCACACTACGCACCTGAGGATGTAGCGATAGATAAAGCCAGGCAGTCTCGCTTTATGAAGGGACTTAACTCAGGACTACAGATGGGACTGATCACCCACACCTTTCCAGATTTCCAAGAGTTGGTGAATAAAGCGCTTATTCTTGAGGACAAGCGCAACGAACTGGACGACAACAGGAAGCGAAGGATGCAACAGCAGGGATCGCGTCAGGGAGCGCAGCAACATTTGAGGGTTGCGCCAAATCAGTTTTTCAGATTCCAACCACAGAATGCTACAAGGACACCGTCACCCGCACCAAAACCCGTCAATTAGAACTATCAGACTCCAGCCCCAGCCAGAAACGCCACTGCAGGCAGTCAACAGGGGACAGTGAGACGCTGCTACAACTGCAACGAGCCAGGACACTTTGCCAACAGTTGCCCTAAGAAGACAGCAGGAGTGACCCCAGTCCGCTTCAATCTGGGATCCACACCAGCCAGGACGCATGCACTAGGAGCCAACCGAGGGACAGCACACCCAGGAGCAAAGACCCTGCATCGTGGTGAGAGGCCGAGTCAACCATGTCACCGCAGATGCACTACAGAATACCACGGACGTCGTACTGGGTAAGTTACTTGTTAACTCAGTACCTGCAACAGTTTTGTTTGACTCTAGAGCTTCGCATTCGTTTGTTTCTCAAGGTTTTGCTGCTAAAAATGATTTGGAGATTGCAAGACTTAAATGCATACTTTTAGTTCAAACCCCTGGTTCCGAACTCCGAACTAAAGTAGGATGTTCTGGGGTGAGAATATTAATAGATGGGATAGAGTTCCTAGCGAACCTTATTATGTTGGAAACCCAGACCTTAGATGTTATTTTGGGAATGGATTGGTTATCCAAGCACAAGGTTGTGCTAGATTGTGGCCGAAGGATCATATCAGTTGAGAGCCCGTGTGGAAGAAAAGTGGAATTTCAAGCTACCGCTGTTAGAGATGGACAGTTGATGGTAAACAGCGCCAAGGCAATCAGCATAGAAGATGTCTCAGTAGTGAATGAGTACCCAGATGTTTTTCCCGAAGATCTACCTGGTATGCCACCAGACAGAGACATAGAGTTTGTGATAGAGCTTGTACCTGGTACAGCGCCAATAGCAAAGAGACCTTATCGGATGTCCACCGAAGAGTTGGTAGAGATGAAGAAGCAGCTTGAAGAGTTAATGGAGAAAGGATTCATCAGACCGAGTTCGTCGCCATGGGGAGCGCCAGTTTTGTTCGTCAAGAAGAAGGACAGAAGTTTCAGGATGTGCATTGACTACCGTGCACTCAATGAAGTCACCGTGAAGAATAAGTACCCGCTACCCAGGATCGATGATCTGTTTGATCAGCTGAGAGGAGCCGGAGTTTTCTCCAAGATTGATCTGAGATCGGGATACCACCAGTTGAAGATCCGCTCGGAAGATATTCCGAAGACCACATTTTCGTCAAGATATGGACATTACGAGTTTACAGTTATGTCCTTTGGTCTGACGAATGCGCCAGCCTATTTCATGAATATGATGAACAAGGTTTTCATGGAGTACTTGGATAAGTTTGTCGTTGTGTTCATAGATGTATCTTAATCTACTCCAAGACAGAGGATGAACATGCCGAGCACTTGAGGCGAGTGTTGGAAAAGCTAAGGGAACAGCAACTTTTCACCAAGTTCAGCAAGTGTGACTTTTGGAAGGACAAGGTGGAGTTCCTCGGACATGTAATGACCGCAGAAGGAGTCGCCGTAGACCCAAGCAAGGTAGAAGCTGTGTTACATTGGGAGCAGCCAAAGACCGTGACCCAGATCCGGAGTTTCCTTGGTATGGCAGGTTACTACCGCCGCTTCATTGAAGGCTTTTCGACGATCGCGAAACCTCTTACACAATTGTTGAAAAAGGAGAAGAAGTTTGCATGGACGCCGGAGTGCGAGAAAGGTTTTCAAGAACTGAAGGAGCGATTGACATCAGCGCCGGTGTTAGTTCTACCGGACGTCAATCAAAGCTTTGACATTTATTGTGATGCATCGCGCCAAGGACTTGGATGTGTGCTGATGCAGAATGGAAAGGTCATCGCTTATGCATCTAGGCAGTTGAGGCCGCATGAGGAAAATTATCCAAGGCATGACCTAGAGTTAGCTGCCGTAGTGCATGCTTTGAAGTTGTGGCGTCACTATTTGATCGGGAACAGATGTGAAGTATACACGGACCATAAGAGTCTGAAGTACATCTTCACCCAATCAGACCTGAACATGAGACAGAGAAGATGGTAAGAGTTTATCAAAGATTATAATGTTGGAATCCACTACCATCCCAGAAAGGCCAACGTGGTAGCCGATGCTCTGAGTCGGAAAAGCCATACTGTGAACATGTTGACAGCCACGAGTCAGGATGAGCTATGTGAGGATTTCCATAGGATGAAGATGGAAGTCGTACCAGAAGGATTCTTGGCCGCATTGGAGGTGAAGCCTACCCTGGAGGATCAGATCCGAGAAGGACAGAAGGATGATGACAAGATCCGCAGGATTAAGTCCAAGATGGATGAAGGCAAGGCAAAAGACTTCAGACTGGACGAGCAAGGCACGTTATGGATGAAGGATCGCATTTGTGTGCCGAACGAGAAGGAGCTGAAGCAGCTGATTCTAGAAGAAGCCCATGACTCCAAGTATTCAATTCACCCGGGAAGTGCCAAGATGTATCAGGATTTGAAGGAAAGATTCTGGTGGCCGAGCATGAAGCGTGAAGTTGCCGAGCATGTTGCGTTGTGCGACATATGCCAGAGAGTCAAGGCAATACATCAGAGACCAGCAGGATTGTTACAGCCGTTGAAGATACCTGAGTGGAAATGGGAGGAAATCGGAATGGACTTCATTACCGGTTTGCCGAAAACTCAAGGAGGATATGACTCCATTGGGTTATAGTGGATCGCTTGACTAAAGTCGCCCATTTTATTCCAGTAAAGACCACATACTCGGGAGATAAATTAGCAGAATTGTACATGATCAGGATCGTCTGTTTGCATGGAGTGCCAAAGAAGATCGTATCGGACAGAGGTACCCAGTTTACCTCGAGGTTCTGGAACAAGCTGCATGAAGCCATGGGAACCCGTTTAAACTTTAGTACAGCCTATCATCCGCAGACGGGTGGGCAAACAGAAAGAGTTAATCAGATTCTAGAGGACATGCTACGAGCTTGTGCATTGGCTTATGCTACCTCTTGGGATAAAAGTATGCTGTACGCTGAGTTCAGCTACAATAACAGTTATCAGGCTAGTCTGCAGATGTCACCATTTGAGGCATTGTATGGTCGACCCTGTCGGACACCGTTGAACTGGAATGAGACAGGTGAACGTCGTGTCTTTGGACCAGATATTCTTCAAGAAGTCGAAGGACAGATTGCCATGATCAGGGAGAGATTGAAGATAGCCCAATCACGACAGAAGAGTTATGCTGATAACCGTCGCCGAGACCTGAGTTTTGAACCAGAAGATTTCGTGTATCTCAGAGTTACACCACTCAGAGGAGTTAAGAGATTCCATGCCAAGGGAAAACTCGCGCCGAGATATGTTGGACCATTCAAGGTTCTCAGTCGCAGAGGGGAAGTTGCTTACCAGCTGGAGCTGCCGCAATCACTAGCAGGAGTACATGACGTGTTCCACGTGTCCCAGCAGAAGAAGTGTCTCCGAGTACCTGATGAGCAGACACCGCTAGAGTCAATTGAGCTACAGGAGGATCTGACTTACAAGGAGCACCCCGTGAAGATTCTGGACACCATGGATCGAGAAACGAGAAACAAGTCAACCCGTTTCTGCAGAGTTCAATGGAGCAACCATGCGGAGAGTGAAGCAACCTGAGAGCGCGAAGAGGAATTGAAGAAAGAGTTTTCGAACCTATTTCATTAGTAAGCCCTAAATCTCGGGGACGAGATTCTGTTAAGGGGGGAGGTTTGTAACACCCCAATTTTTTCTTTTCATGAGTTTAACTAAGATTTGGCACTTTGGTGAATTTTCTGGAATTTATTTGGATTTAATTGGAATGTATTTGAATTTATTCCCTTTTGAAATAATTAAAGAATTTAACTTTGCAAATAAAATTTTGTTGGAAATATTTTATTTGAGTCCAAAATGCCCCAAAATATTTTCTGGAATTTTTCTGAGTGTTTTGCTATTTTTAATGAATTAAATGAATTTCTGAGAATTAATTTGAATATTTAATCGCTGGAAAATGCGAGTGGGTTTGTACTGTTCCACCGACCGAGCCCGAGTCTAACTCAAGTCCGAGTCCGACTCGAACCCAACCTAACCCTAACCCTCTCGACCATCCGATCAAGATCGAACGGCCGAGATTGAGCCACGTCACCCGAGCCCGACTCCGACCGAGCCAGCCAGATCACCGAGCCGGACCCGAGCCCAAACCTCGCGACCGTTGGATCTCGATCCAACGGCCGAGAGTGCGCCACGTCACCCTCTCCGTGTTGCCGCCGGACTCCGCCGCCGCCCGTGCGTGGGTCCTCGTTTTCGGCGCATATCACGGACGTCGAGAGGCTATTTAATGCGCCGCCACCCGTGTCGGGACCCCCTTTTCCGTGCGCACCCGTAGCCCTAACTCACCGAGCCCGAGTCACCGCCGTTCGCCCGCGGGAGCTCGCCGAAGTTGGAGAAAGCTTCCACCGCGGTTTTCCGCCGTTTGCCGCCGCCTCCGCCGTCTTCCACCGCCGTTGAGTCTAGATCCGGAACCGCAAGGTTGTGACGCGTCGGAGGAGACCTCTCACCTCGCCGGAGCGTGCCCGGAACGCCGTTTCGCTTGTCGTCGTCTTCGTCCCCGGCAGCCGGAGCTCCGTCGCACGCCATCACCGCTCGCAACCTCCCTCAACTGTTGGATCAAGATCTAACGGCCCACGTTCGTCCACGTCACCCCCGGTGAGATCCACGTGCTAACCTCTAGATCTATTTCCAACCATTGGATCGAGATCCAACGGTTTAGTTTGTGCCACGTAGCATTAACCGCACCGTACTAGATCCAATCTCAGCCGTTAGATCAAGATCGAACGGCTAGGGTTAGCCACGTCGTAACGCTAGGGTTGATCTTGACCGTCCGATCAAGATCGAATGGTCCTGGTCAGCCAAGTAGTTTCCTTAATGCGTTAAACCAAATCCGATCTGGGCCGTTGATTTTCAAATCAACGGCCGAGATCTAGCCACGTGGGCGGAAGTCTGACCGCCATCGGCCGCTGCCGCCGCTGGTCACCGACGTCACGCGTGTGGCGTCGGCGTGGCTCGCGTGTTAGCGGCCCAGCCAACCGCACCATGACGTCACCGCTGACGTCACGGTGGGGCCCGCGTGTCAGCCGTCCTCGGCCGTGCGTGATGGCGTCCACCGCCGACGCGTCATCGAGGGCCCGCTTTGTCGATGGGACACGCGGCGCTGGGCCGGGTCCACGGTGGACCAAGCCAAACCGTGCACCGGGTCCATGGACCCGAGGCGACGTGGCGGCCTCTGATTGGTCCACGTGTCACTGCTGACGCAATAATTCAATTTCCGAAAAAGAAAATGATTTATTAATTTGAAATATTGATTTCAGAATTTGTTTCAAACTTCAAACGCTTGTAACTTTTGCGTTTCAACTCCGATTTGAGTGATTCAAATTTCTAAATTTGTATAAAATTAAGATCTACCTAATGATGAGTTTTATTTAATTTTCGGACCAAAGTTTTTCTCTGTAATATTATTTAATTGATTATTTAAACTTTAAATGCTTGTAACTTTTGCATTTTAACTCCGAATTTGACGATTCCAGTTTCTAAAAATTCGTAAAATTATGCTCTCTCTGTTTAGGAACTTTATTTGGATGTTTGGACACTTTTTGTCTACTATTTATTTATTATTTGCTATTTGCACGCTTTACGAGTAGACTTTGAAGTGCCTGAAGGCTTCGAAGGCGAAGTGTTGACCCAGGAGCCAGCTCAGGACCAAGAACAAGTACTCTTTGAAGGCAAGCTGTGCTTTGACTATGTTGATCCCGTTTTCAAATTAATTTGGTTTAAATTATTGCATGCTAGTTTAAATTAGAAAAATGCTTTACTTAATTATGGGAAATTAGTTACACGCCTAATTGTTGTATGACACCTTGGTTAATTAAATATGTGCCATGACCCCCTTGTCACCCTAGTTGAGGATTAAATAGTTGGACATTATTAAATTGCCAACATGGGAATTTAGATCGTTGTAGTATATTGCTTAGACCTGCTACGTGCTCATGACATGATTTTGGACAATCAAAAGTTAATATTGACTTAATGATATATTGAACCTGCTTTGGAAAGGTGTCATGTGTTGTGATGTTGATGGCACGTGGTGCAAGGTGCATGGTAATCAACTAGGGTTTGATAAATAGTTTTCGACCGGGGCATGTGGCAAGAATGATCGGGTGGGCCAGTTGTGGCACCGGGAACGTTGTTTTGGTTCTTCGGGTAGTCTTGCCCTGGTCACCCTAAGGACTTAACCTTGCAAGCCTTTGAACTGAGTCAATCGTGCAACCACATGTCTGTAATGGGACGGACCTAGTTGATTAAGTCACTAATAACGTACCTGTGGGACCTCTGGGTGTCAACTATATCTTTTGTGTAGTTGTATGGGGGAGCGTACCGGGGCTGCGTGTCGGGACCCCGAATTTGCAAATCCGGACCCTCTGTGTATTCAACACTAGTCCAGGAACGCGCTAGTGCACACAGTCTTAACATTGGTAAATATCACAATCATACCACTCGATACCAATAAAGTACTTTATTTAAATAACCAAACTGGTTACTCGACCTTAGGGTCAAGTTACAAATGTATGCCTCGCAAGGCGAAACTTATTCAGAGAAAAATAATAGCAGCGGAAAATCAAATAACTTCGTGGCGCCATCCAAAGATACCACGTGCAACCGATCGCTCGCTTCCCTAAGTAGACGGATCCTCTTGGAGTTCCTCCTCCAAAGTAGTGCGATCTCTTCTTCAACTGATATTGTGTTGAGGCAAGGGTGAGTACTTGGTACTCGACCAAGTCATGCACGTAATGCAAGCTAATATACTACATGCATGGCTTGGTACAAAGGAATAGCTCAAGGTATATTTGCGATAAAGAAAGATTTGACCAATAATATAAGTAGATTCGAAAGCAGTAGAAATAAGTAAAGCATAAATAACTTTTCAAGAAGTTTAATAAACATTTTCCCCATCCTAAACCACATTTCCATCATCTTCATTACTACACCAACCCACCTTTCAAATCCAAGTTATTTTCAGAAAGTCTAACCCTTGACTGTAATTCCCGAGCATTGTCCAGTACCGTGGACACGGCTATTCGAATAGATTCTAAACTCTGCAGAGGTTATGCACTTTACCCACAAGATACAGTCAAACACCACAAAGGCGAAGTTCCTCAGTAATAAAGCCTTTCTAAGCCTCAAACAACACAGTGGTCCTCTCCTAGGTTAGGTGCTCTACACCATCCCTTCCCTTAGCCAAGGCGAAGTATGGGACCAACACACCGATTAGATGGGTATCGACCCACGCCCACGATCGCTCCCCGTACAATCACACAAACGGTGTAATTGACACCCTGAGGCTCCACAAGTGAGTCCTTAGCGACTTAGTCAACTAGGGCCGTCCCATTCCAGCCATGTGGTTGCAAGTATGACCCAGTTCAAAGGCTTGCAAGGTTAAGTCCTTAGAGTGACCAGGGCAAGACTACCCGAAGAACCAAATCAACACTCCCAATGCCACAACTGGCCCACCGATTACTCTTGCCACATGCCCCTGGCCGAAATCGTTGATCAAACCCGTTGATTACCATGCACCACGTGCCATCAACATCACATGATACTTTTCCAAAACAGGTTCAATATATCATTAAGTCAATATTAACATTTGATTGTCCAAAACCATGTCATGAGCACGAAAGCGTGTCTAAGCAAGATACTACAACGGTCTAAACCCATGTTGGCAATTTAATAATGTCCAACTAGTAATCCACAACTAGGGTGACAAGGGTCATGGCACATACTTAAATAATCAAGGTGTCATACAGCAAATTGGTATTTATCTAACCCCCATGTTTAAACCAAGTATTTTTCTAATTGAACTAGCATGCAATAGTTTAAATCAAAATAGATTTCGAAATAGGATCAACATGGTCAAAGCACAACTTGCCTTCAAAAAGTACTGGCTCTTGGTCTTGAGTTGGATCCTGAGTCAATACTTCTCCTTCGAATCCTTCCGGCACTTCAACGTCTACTCGTAAAGCGTGCAAATAGCAAATACGCAAATAAACAATAGGCAAAAACATCCCAAAACTCCAAATAAAATCCATAAACAGAGAGAACATAATTTTATGGATTTTTAGAAACTGGAATCGTCAAATTCGGAGTTAAAACGCAAAAGTTATGATTATTTAAAGTTTAAATAATCAATTAAATAATTTTACAGAGAAAAACTTTAGTCCAAAAATTAAATAAAATTTATATTTAAGTAGATCTGAATTTTATACAAATTTAGAAATTTGAATCACTCAAATCGAGTTGAAACGCAAAAGTTATAAGCGTTTGAAGTTTGAAACAAAATCAAATCATTATTTCGAATTAATAAATCATTTTCTTTTTCGAAATTAATTATTGCGTCGGCATGGACACGTGGCAGCGCTGATTGGCTGGTGGCGTCGGTGCCTCATGGGCTCAGCCCACGGCGCGGTTTGGTCCACAGTGGACCCGGCCCACGGCTTCGGGTGAGGCGACAGTGGGACCCACTGCCGGTCGCGGTCTCACGCATAACGCCGGTGACGTGTGGGCCCTCGACATGCGGGGCCTGCGTGTCGGCGTCCTGCTGCTGGCGTGGGACGGCGCCGATCGCTGACGGTCGATCTTCCCGACACGCGGCGCAATCTCGGCCGTTGATTTGAAATTCAACGGTCCGATCGGATCCGATGACGCACGCTTGGGGTGAACGTGGTCAATCTAAACCGTTGGATCTAGATCCAACGGCTAGGATTGATCTGGAAATCGCCACGTGGTTCTTACCGTGGAACGACGTGGCGCAATCCGGGGCGTCGGATCTTGATCGGACGGTCCACGAGCTTCGCGAGGACGGCGATGGCGTCGGCGGCTTCTTGCTTGGCCGGAACCGGAAGACGGCGTCGAACGGCGTTCGACGCCGATCCGGCGAGATGAAGTATGAGCCAGGTTCGTCTCGTCGCGGGGTTCCGAATCCGCCACGCAGGCGGCGAACCGCAGGTGGTTTCATGCGGCGAAGGTTGAAGAACTTCGCGCGGCGCTCTTTGGCTCGGCGAAATTGCGGCGGCTCTAGGTTTCCCTGTAGGGCGTGGACTAGGCAACGAGCTCGGCATGGAAAGGCGAACCTCGGGGCGACTCCATGCATTAAATAGCCCTCGAGTCCGTGTCCGAGAGCGGCGACGGCGAACGGAGTCCGCGCGAATCCGGTGGAGACGAGCGTGGAGCCGTACATCGCGGCACGACCAACGGCCACGATTGCGCGCGTAACCGGTTCGGGCCTGACGCGGCTCGAACCGTGCAGGCGGATCTCGGCCGTTGGATCCCGATCCAACGGTCGGGATCGATAGGGTTGGGAGTGGTTTGGTCGAGTCAATCGGCTCGATTCGGACTCGAACTTCGAAGTTCGACTCGGGCTTCGATCGGATGAACAAGAACCGACTTCGGTTTGATTTTCCAATGATTTAATATTTAATATAATTCCCAGTAATTCATTTAATTCATTAAAAATAGCAAATGACTCAGAAAAATTCCAGAAAAATTCTGGAAAATATTTTGGATCATTTTGGACTCAAATAAAATATTTCCAACAAAATTTTATTTGCAAAATTAAATTCTTTAATTATTTCAAAATGGGATAAATTCCAAATAAATCCAAATAAATTCCAGAAAATTCCAAAAATTCACCAGAGTGCCAAATCACACATGAATTCAAGAAAAGCAAAATTTTGGGGTGTTACAAACCTCCCCCCTTAATAGAATCTAGTCCAGAGATTGGGGCTTACTAAAGGAATAGGTTTGGAAACTCTTTCTTCAAATCCTCTTCGCTCCCAAGTCGCTTCGCTTTCTTCATGGTTGCTCCTTTGAACTCTCTGAAGCAGGTTGACTTGTTTCTAGTTTCTCGACCCATTGTGTCTAGAATCCTCACGGGATGCTCCTTATAAGTCAAATCCTCTTGCAACTCAATTGACTCTAGCGGTGTGCTCCTCAGAACTCGGAGACACTTCTTCAATCGGGACACATGGAATACATCATGCACTCACCTGCCAACGATCGTGGCAACTCCAGGTAAGCGGCTTTCGCCTCTGCGACTCAAAATCTTAAATGGTCCAACATAACGGGTGCGAGTTTCCCTTTGGCATGGAACCTCTTAACTCCCCGAGAGGCGTAACTCGAGGTATACAAAGTCTTCGGTTCAAAACTCAAGTCTCGGCGACGATTGTCGGCCATAACTCTTACATCGAGATTGGGCTATCTTCAACCTTTCCCTAATCATGGCGATCTGTTCTTCACCTCTTGAAGAATATCAGGCCCAAAGACACGGCTCGCCGGTCTCATTCCAATTCAATGGCGTCAGCCAGCGAGTCGACCATACAAGGCCTCAAAAGGTGACATCGTAAACTAGCCTGATAACTATTGTTGTAATCGAACTCGGCATACGGTAAACTCTTATCCCAAGAAGTAGCATAAGCTAATGCACAAGCTCTCAACATATCCTCCGAATCTGGTTGACTCTTTCGGTCTGTCCATCCGCCTGCGTGGATGATAAGCTGTCTTGAAGTTCAAACGGGTCCCCATGGCTTCATGCAACTTATTCCAACCTTGAGGTAAATTGGGTACCTCTGTCCGATACAATCCTCTTTGGCACTCCGTGCAAACAGACAATCCTGGTCATGTATAATTACGCTAATTTATCTCCCGCGTGAAGTGGTCTTCACGGGATAAAATGGGCTACTTTAGTCAAGCGATCCACTATAACCCATATGGAGTCATAACCTCCTTGAGTCTTGACAAGCCGGTAATGAAATCCATTCCGATTTCCTCCCACTTCCACTCGGGTATTTTCAGCGGTTGTAGCAATCCTGGCGGTCTCTGATGCATTGCCTTGACTCTCGGCATACGCCGCACAATGCAACATGCTCGGCAACTTCACGTTTCATACTCGGCCACGAATCTCTCCTTCGAGATCCTGATACATCTTGGCGCTTCGGGATGAATTGAGTACATGGAGTCATGGGCTTCTTCCAAAATCAGCTGCTTTAACTCCTTTTCGTTAGGCACACAAATGCGATCCTTCATCCACAACGTGCCTTGCTCATCCAACTTGAAGTCCTCTGCCTTGCCTTCCTCCTTGATGGACTTAATCCTGCGGATCTTGTCATCATCATACGTCCTTCTCGGATCTGATCCTCTAGGGTAGGCTTTACTTCTAATGCGGCCAAGAATCCGCTAGGTACTACCTCAATCTTCATTTCTGAAAATCCTCACATAACTCATCCTCGACTTGTGGCTAGCAACGTACTCACGGTATGGCTTTTCCGACTCAGTGGCATCGGCTACTACGTTGGCCTTCCCGGGATGGTAATGGATTCCAACATTGTAGTCCTTGATCAACTCTAACCATCTCCTCCGCCTCATATTCAGATCCGACTGGGTGAATATGTACTTAAGGCTCTTATGATCCGTATATACTTCACATCTGTTTCCGATCAGATAGTGACGCCATATCTTCAAAGCATGCACTACGGCGGCTAACTCTAGGTCATGCGTCGGATAATTTTCCTCATGCGGCCTCAATCGCCTTGATGCATAGCGGCGACCTTTCCGTTACGCATCGGCACACATCCAAGTCCTTGGCGCGATGCGTCACAATAACTATCAAAGCTTTGAGCAACATCCAAGAGAACTAACACCGGTCTTGATGTCAATCGCTTCTTCACCTGAAATCCTTTCTCACATTCTCAAGCGTCCATGCAAACTTCTTTTCCTTCTTCAGCAGCCATGCGTAAGAGGTTTCGCATTGTCGAGAAGCCTTCGATGAAACGGCGGTAGTATCCTGCCATTCCAAGGAAACTCCGAATCTGGGTCACGCCTTGTTTGCTCCCAATGTAACACAGCTTCTACTTTGCTTGGATCTACTGGCGACTCATACTGCGGTCATTACATGTCCAAGAAACTCCACCTTGTCCTTCCAAAAATCACACTTGCTGAACTTGGCGAAAAGTTGATGTTCCCTCAGCTTTTCCAAAACTCGCCTTAAGTGTTCGGCATGTTCATCCTCTGTCTTGGAGTATATTAGGATATCGTCTATGAACACGATGACAAACTTGTCCAAATATTCCATGAACACCTTATTCATCATATTCATGAAATAAATTTGGTGCATTAAATCGGCCCAAAGGACATAATCAGAACTCGTAATGTCCATATCTTGACGAGAATGCGATCTTCGAATATCTTACGATCGGATCTTCAAGCGATGGTATCCCGATCTCAGATCAATCTTGGAGAAAACTCCGGCTCCTCTCAACTGATCAAACAAATCATCAATCCTGGGTAGCGGATACTTATTCTTCACGGTGACTTCATTGAGTGCACGGTAGTCAATGCACATCCTGAAACTCCCGTCCTTCTTCTTGACAAACAAAACTGGTGCTCCCCACGGCGACGAACTTCGATGCGATAAATCCTTTCTCCATTAACTCTTCTATTTGTTTCTTCATTTCTACCAACTCCTCGGTGGACATCCGATAGGGTCTCTTTGCTATCGGTCTTTGTGCATTACAAGCTCTATCACAAACTCTATGTCCCTGTTTGGCGGCATACCAGGTAGATCTTCGGGAAAAACATCTGGGTACTCATTCACTACCGGGACATCCTCTATGCTGATTGCCTTGGTACTGTTAACCATCAACTGCCCATCTCTAACTACAGTGGCTTGAAATTCCACTTTCTTCCCACACGGGCTCTCAACTGAGATAGTCCTTCGTCCACAATCCAATACAGCCTTGTGCTTGGATAACCAATCCATTCCTAATATGACGTCTAAGGTCTGGGTCTCCAAAATTATAAGGTTTGCTAGGAACTCTATTCCACCCATCAGTATTCTCACCCCGGAACATCCTACTTTCGTTCGGAGTTCGGAACCAGGGGTTTGAACTAAAAGCATGCACTTAAGTCTTGCAATCCTCAAATCATTTCTAGTAGCAAAGCCTTGCGAAACAAACGAATGCAAGCTCCGAGTCAAACAAAGCAGGTGCAGTCTTGAGTTAACAAGTAACTTACCCAAGATGACGTCCGTAGCATTCTCAAGCAGCATCTGCGGTGACATGGTTGACTCGGCCTCTCACCACGGTGCAGGGTGTGGCTCTGATCTTTGGCGTCCTAGCTGGGTGGTTCCTAGGTTGAAGCGAATCGGGGTCACTCCTGCGGTCTTCTTTGGACAAGCTGTTGGCAAAGTGTCACGGCTCGTTCTTGCGATTGTAGCGGCGTCTCATTGTTCCTCGATTGCTCGAGTAGCGTTTCTAGCGAAGTGGGTGCAGTAGTTACGATTGACAGTCTTGGTCTTTGAGGATGGTGTCCTTGTTGCATTCTCGTGGTTGGAATCAAGAACTGATTTGGTGCAACTCTCGAGCTATGCGTTCCACTGGCGTGATCCTTCTTTGTTGCATCCTGCGCTCTCTGTTCTCATCCGGTTCCTTGCGCTTGTCCTCAAGAATAAGCGCCTTATTCACCAACTCTTGGAAATCTGGAAAGGTGTGGGTGATCAACCCTACTTGCAATCCTGAGTTAAGTCCCTTCATAAAAGCGAGGTATGCGGATTTATCTGTCGCTACATCCTCGGTGCGTAGCGTGCTAGCCTGTGTGAACTCGTTCAGTAGTCGGCCATCGGTGATTACCTTGCTTCTGCTCGAACTCCTCCTTCTTAAGGTCCATGATTCCTTCAGGCACGTGATCTTGTCGGAATGCAGTGAACTCTTCCCAAGTGATATCTTGAGGGTTCTCTGCGCGGGCATGAAGTTCTCCCACCATTCGTATTTGTTCCTTCCAACTGATGAGAAGCGTAGAGTACCTTCTCATTTCCTATGCATTGAGCTATGTGTAGCTTCCTCTCAATTGATCTTAACCAATCATCGGCTTCTAATGGATTGGCATTCCCAGAGAAAGTGGGTGGGTGAGTTCTCATGAACTCGACGGCCTTGTATTACGGCGTTGTCCATGATTAACTTGATTAGCGATGCTTTGGCAGTGGCGTGCTGCATTTGTTGCATCATAGCATGCATCAACTGAGTCTGCAGGCAGCAAGAAATGCTCCAAAATTCTGCATATCCAGGTGGCGGTCTTTGGTGCTCCATCATTGGGGTTTTCTGCTGGGTGAGAACCACTCCCATTGCTTCCAAAGTTTCCCGGGTATTCACCATCCTGGCCGATTTGCTCTAGGTTTAGAGATGAGAGGGAACAAGAATAGACAAGTAATATGGAACTTATTCGGGGCGAAAGGGGTAACTTTAAGGTCCAACTTTATTATTTAATAACTTGGTATGGCTGCTTACAATGCCTAAGGGCCTTGCAACACATCTTGCACACTCAAAGAAGCAATGAAAATCCAAATCGAACTAACACTGGAGTCTAACGCCTAAAGGGTGACTCTTTATTCTATGACGCGACTCGGCGTAGGAGTCTCACTATAGAACCTATGCTCACTCATCGAGAAAACCTCCCGGCACAGTGCGGGTCTTTGTGGCATAGGCGCGAAAGCGATTGCCATGTCCGAGAATCAGTGTCCTCTATGGTAGTCGAAGAAGCGGTGTCCTCATCGAGATCGACTCCTCTGGATCTGGCTCGTGTAGCTCAATCTTGGCTCTGGAGTGCAGTCCGTACAAGGTCATCTCCAACTCGTCAATCCTTCGTAGAAGGTGTGCCACATACTCTTGAGCTTCCCGCCATCTGTTCTTCTCTGTCGTGATCTCCTTGCGGGCCTTCAGAGCTCCTTGCTTGTATTATCTAGTACATCCTCCTGGCGGCGACAAATCGTGCCAAGCGTATGTAACCGTGGCATCCTCATCTGAATCGCCTTCGGGTCAAGAAGGTTATCGCTGCTGCGGATGATAACGAACACCGCATTTCCAACTCTCTGGCGTAGATATCGGTAATGTGCGCATTGCTCGTCGTGATACTTCTTGGATACCCATCTCGCATCGTAGATCTCTGGCAAAGGTCAGTGTATCGGGCGATTGCCTGGCCCTTCTTCCTAGCAGTACCTCAATCCTCACGTCACAAGCCTTGATCAATCCCGCTTGTCCGATCACTTCCACTTGGTATTGGGGCTTCTCAAAATCTCCGAGAGTCTCAGAGCATATGCCAAAGTTCCATGCGTGACCAACTCCTAGATCAACGTAGTTGTAGGACCGAGTAGGCAGCTAGAGGGGGGGTGAATAGATGCCGAATAAAATTCAACTAATTTTTTAAAATAAACGACCCCTAAATAGAGGGAGAAAATCTAAAATCGTGGAGATCAAAAACCCTGGATTAATTAGCAAGACAAATCGAACAAAAAATTAGTTCTATCAAAAATCGAACAAACCTTCTAATCAATATCAAAGCAAAAAAAAAAAAAAAAGAGAATATTTCATAAAATTATCCTTTTATTCCAAAGCCATCTTCAAATGAGAATGACACCAAAAATCTTCTAATCTTCAATGATTAGAAAACCCTAAACGAAATCTCTAATCTCACAAGATTAGAAAACCTTAAACAAACTAAAGAGAGCACAAAAGCTTTTCTTTGTTGTAGGCACCTTTTGCTTCTTGCCCTTTTGCGTTGGATTGAATGAGTTCTAAGCCCCTAGAACCCTCTATTTAAAGGAATCCACAGCCACCGCTTCCATCTTGTATTCAAATCAAACAATCAGTATTCATGTAAAAACCGGACAGCAACCATCCAGCCGAAAACCTCTCGGATAACGCATCGGACAGCTTGCTCCGGACATCTCTCGGACAACCTGCGAATCGGCTGGCTCTGCCGTGTCCTTGACCGACTCCCGTAGACCTGCATACACACGACACAAGTTTGCATGCACCCATACAGCTCGACTGCCGCTAAGCTGCAACGATCTCAACCACACGTGCACTGTTCTCTAGTCCAAACATCTCGCATGACATCCTTGACCTTCACGACCTCAGTTCCTCCCTGAACCTAGTCTCGGTCCCGTCATCGACCATGTTCGACCTCAAGCAACACCTGCACATGAATCAAAAACACAAAACAATTCCGAGTACAAGTCCACGACCTGACTCACATCAATCCATGCAAATACTCACTCGAGTATTGCATAAAGTCCACTTCAAAACAAGTATCATGAAATTATCACAAATTTTATAATCTCAAAATCAAATTCAAATTTCAATCTCAAAATCGCTCAAAACCCTGATTGAGCAAATCCTATTTACGACGGACAACAAAACCAGTCCGGCGCAAATGCCAAGTGAAACCCTAGAAAACAGTTCACGACGGACCAACAAAGTCTGTCCGTTGTACAAGGAAAATTCTTGGTTCCAAAAGAAGAAAAAAAAAAACATTCCGGCGAAAACGTGTTTACGACGGACAACCAAAATCGGTCCGTCGTACATGCAAAAGTCTCGGTTCAAAAACGCTTTCAAATTCATGTTCACGACGGACAAAAAATCTTGTCCGGCGCAAATGTGCCACACTCGGTTTCAAAAACAACATGATCCGAACGAGACCTTAAAGCAAACACATTCACGACCATGCATGCAAAGAAAACTTGTCCTGTGGATGTGGAACTTAATGTTTCTTGGAAAGAAAGAGTTTGGCTCAATGAGTTCACTTAAAACATGTGTATGACAGACCAAAGAGTTTGGTCTCATCATACATGGGAAAAATGAGTTCGCCAATTCAAATCTTTTTCTGATAACCAAACTGATTTCTGCTCTTTTCAAATCTTCAAACCAAATTCAAATCTTTTCGAATATTCAAATACTCATCATCAAAAACACATGGATCAAAAACAATGATCCTTCAAACGTAGTTGAACTCTTCCTCCATCTGTCACAAGAGTGCTTTACGTAAGAACTCGGAATTTTTAAATTGTGACAAGGTAAGGGAAAATTTCAGCAAGAGACAGGAAAAGAGAGAAGGGGATAAGTCGAGATGTCATTTCTTATCTTGACAAACTTTTAGCTTTTAGAAAATAGGTTTTATCCTTACTACGACCATTCTAGCTAGGGTTGAGCCTACAGTCAAGTATGGCTCTGATACCACCTCTGTCGGGACCCCGAATTTGCAAATCCGACCCTCTCAGGTATTCAAGACTAGTCCAGGAACGCGCTAGTGCACACAGTCTTAACATTGGTAAATATCACAATCATACCACTCGATACCAATAAAGTACTTTATTTAAATAACCAAACTGGTTACTCGACCTTAGGGTCAAGTTACAAATGTATGCCTCGCAAGGCTTAAACTTATTCAGAGAAAAATAATAGCAAATGAAAATCAAATAACTCTCGTGGCGCCATCCAAGATACCACAGTGCAACCGATCGGGCTCGCTTCCCTAAGTAGACGGATCCTCTTGGAGTTCCTCCTCCAAAGTCGGTGCGCCTCTTCTTCAACTGATATTGTGTTGAGGCAAGGGTGAGTACTTGGTACTCGGCAAGTCATGCAATGTAATGCAAGCTAATATACTACATGCATGGCTTGGTACAAAGGAATAGCTCAAGGTATATTTGCAAGAAACATTTGACCAATAATATAAGTAGATTCGGAAGCAAGAGAAATAAGTAAAGCATAAATAACTTTTCAAGAAGTTTAATAAACATTTTCCCCATCCTAAACCACATTTCCATCATCTTCATTACTACACCAACCCACCTTTCAAATCCAAGTTATTTTCGTAAAGTCTAACCCTTGATCAGTAATTCCCGAGCATTGTCCAAAGACTGTGGACACTGGCTATTCGAATAGATTCTAAACTCTGCAGAGGTTATGCACTTTACCCACAAGATACAATCAAACACCACAAAGGCGAGTTCCCAGTAACAAAGCCTTTCTAAGCCTCAAACAACACAGTGGTCCTCTCCGGTTCAGGTTTACACCATCCCTTCCTTAGCCAAGGCGAAGTATGGGACCAACACACCGTTAGATGGGTATCGACCACAGCCACGACACGCTCCCCGCACAATCACACAAACGGTGTAATTGACACCCTGAGGCTCCACAAGTGAGTCCTTAGCGACTTAGTCAACTAGGGCCGCCCCATTCCAGCCATGTGGTTGCAAGTATGACCCAGTTCAAAGGCTTGCAAGGTTAAGTCCTTAGAGTGACCAGGGCAAGACTACCCGAAGAACCAAATCAACACTCCCAATGCCACAACCGGCCCACCTGATTACTCTTGCCACATGCCCTGGCCGAAATCGCTGATCAAACCCCGCTTGATTACCATGCACCACGTGCCATCAACATCACATGATACTTTTCCAAAACAGGTTCAATATATCATTAAGTCAATATTAACATTTGATTGTCCAAAACCATGTCATGAGCACGTAGCGAGTGTCTAAGCGATACTACAACGGTCTAAACCCATGTTGGCAATTTAATAATGTCCAACTAGTAATCCACAACTAGGGTGACAAGGGTCATGGCACATACTTAAATAATCAAGGTGTCATACAAAGAAATTGGTATTTATCTAACCCCATGTTTAAACCAAGTATTTTTCTAATTGAACTAGCATGCAATAGTTTAAATCAAAATAGATTTCGAAATAGGATCAATATGGTCAAAGCACAACTTGCCTTCAAAAAGTACTGGCTCTTGGTCTTGAGTTGGATCCTGAGTCAATACTTCTCCTTCGAATCCTTCCCAAGACTTCAACGCTCTACTCGTAAAGCGTGCAAATAGCAAATACGCAAATAAACAATAGGCAAAAACATCCCAAAACTCCAAATAAAATCCATAAACAGAGAGAACATAATTTTATGGATTTTTAGAAACTGGAATCGTCAAATTCGGAGTTAAAACGCAAAAGTTATGATTATTTAAAGTTTAAATAATCAATTAAATAATTTTACAGAGAAAAACTTTAGTCCAAAAATTAAATAAAATTTATATTTAAGTAGATCTGAATTTTATACAAATTTAGAAATTTGAATCACTCAAATCGGAGTTGAAACGCAAAAGTTATAAGCGTTTGAAGTTTGAAACAAAATCTGAAATCATTATTTCGAATTAATAAATCATTTTCTTTTCGAAATTAATTATTGCGTCAAAGATGGACACGTGGCAGCTCTGATTGGGCCGGGTGGCGTCGGCCGGCTCATGGGCTCAGGCCACGGCGCGGTTTAGTCCACGCAGTGGACCCGGTCCACGGCTTCGGGTGAGGTCGGCGGGTGGGACTCCACTGCCGCTAAGCGGGGTCTCACGCAAACGCGGTGACGTGTGGGCCCCTCGACATGCGGGCCTGCGTGTCGGCGTCACGCACGCTGCTGCGGATCGGCCGACCGCGACGGTCGATCTTCCCGACACGTGGCGCAATCTCGGCCGTTGATTTGAAATTCAACGGCCCGACGGATCGATGACGCGCGTTTGGGGTGAACGTGGTCAATCTAAACCGTTGGATCTAGATCCAACGGCTAGGATTGATCTCGAAATCGCCGTGGTTCTTACCGTGGAACGACGTGGCGCAATCCGACGTCGGATCTTGATCGGACGGTCCACGGAGCTCGCGAGGACGGCGATGGCGTGCGGCGGCTTGCTGCGGCCGGAACCGGGGAAGACGACGTCCCGAACGGCGTTCCGACGCAGTCCCGGCGAGATGAAGTATGAGCCCAGGTTCGTCTCGTCGCGGGGGTTCCGAATCTGGCCACGGAAGCGGCGGAGCACGACTGGTTTGCGGCGAAGGTTGAAGAACTCGCGGCGGCGCTCTTTGGCTCCGGCGAGAAATTGCGGCGGCTCTAGGGTTTCCCTGTAGGCGTGGACTAGGGCAACGAGCTCAGCATGGAAAGGCGAACCTCGGGGGCAGCTCCATGCATTAAATAGCCCTGGAGTCCGTGTCCGAGACGGCGGCGACGGCTAATCGGAGTCCGCGCGATCCGGGCCGAGACGAAGACGTGGAGCCGCACACGTGGCACGACCAACGGCCACGATTGCGCGCGGCGTAATCGGTTCGGTGACGCTGCGCCGAACCGTACGCGGATTCGGCCGTTGATCCCGATCCAACTGGTCGGGATCGATTAGGTTGGGAGCTGGTTTGGTCGAGTCAATCGCTCGGTCGGACTCGAACTTCGAAGTCGACTCGGGCTCGGTCGGATGAACAAGAATCGACTCGGTTTGATTTTCCAATGATTTAATATTTAAAATAATTCCCGATAATTCATTTAATTTATTAAAAATAGCAAATGACTCGAGAAAAATTCGAAAAATTCGGAAAATATTTTGGATCATTTTGGACTCAAATAAAATATTTCCAACAAAATTTTATTTGCAAAATTAAATTCTTTAATTATTTCAAAATGGGATAAATTCAAATAAATTCCAAATAAATCCAAATAAATTCCGGAAAATTCCAAAATTCACCAAAGTGCCAAATCACACATGAATTCAAGAAAAGCAAAATTTTGGGGTGTTACAAACCTCCCCTTAATAGAATCTCGTCCCAGAGATTCGTGGCTTACTAAAGGAATAGGTTTGGAAACTCTTTCTTCAAATCCTCTTCGCTCCCAAGTCGCTTCGCTTTCTTCATGGTTGCTCCACCGAACTCTACAGAAAGCGGGTTGACTTGTTTCTAGTTTCTCGACTCCATTGTGTCTAGAATCCTCACGGGATGCTCCTTATAAGTCAAATCCTCTTGCAACTCAATTGACTCTAGCGGTGTCTGCTCTCGTGAACTCTGGAGACACTTCTTCAACTGGGACACATGGAATACATCATGCACTCCTTAGCATTTGTGGCAACTCCAGGTAAGCGACTTAAGCCTCTGCGACTCAAAATCTTAAATGGTCCAACATAACTGGTGCGAAGTTTCCCTTTGGCATGGAACCTCTTAACTCCCCGAGAGGCGTAACTCGAGGTATACAAAGTCTTCTCGTTCAAAACTCAAGTCTCGGCGACGATTGTCGGCATAACTCTTCTGGCCGAGATTGGGCTATCTTCAACCTTTCCCCTAATCATGGCGATCTGTTCTTCACCTCTTGAAGAATATCAGGCCCAAAGACACGGCGCCGCCGGTCTCATTCCAATTCAATGGCGTCCGACAGAGTCGACCATACAAAGGCCTCAAAAGGTGACATCTCAGAACTAGCCTCGATAACTATTGTTGTAATCAACTCGGCATACGGTAAACTCTTATCCCAAGAAGTAGCATAAGCTAATGCACAAGCTCTCAACATATCCTCCGAATCTGGTTGACTCTTTCTGGTCTGCCCATCCGTCTGTGGATGATAAGTCAGATCTTGAAGTTCAAACGGGTCCCCATGGCTTCATGCAACTTATTCCGTAACCTTGAGGTAAATTGGGTACCTCTGTCTGATACAATCCTCTTTGGCACTCCGTGCAAGCAGACAATCCTGGTCATGTATAATTTCGCTAATTTATCTCCCGAGTAAGTGGTCTTCACGGGGATAAAATGGGCTACTTTAGTCAAGCGATCCACTATAACCCATATGGAGTCATAACCTCCTTGAGTCTTCGGCAAACCGGTAATGAAATCCATTCCGATTTCCTCCCACTTCCACTCGGGTATTTTCAGCGGTTGTAGCAATCCTGCTGGTCTCTCGATGCATTGCCTTGACTCTTCCGGGCATACGTCGCACAATGCAACATGCTCGGCAACTTCACGTTTCATACTCGGCCACCAGAATCTCTCCTTCAGATCCTGATACATCTTGGCGCTTCCAGGATGAATTGAGTACTTGGAGTCATGGGCTTCTTCCAAAATCAGCTGCTTTAACTCCTTTTCGTTAGGCACACAAATGCGATCCTTCATCCACAACGTGCCTTGCTCATCCAACTTGAAGTCCTCTGCCTTGCCTTCCTCCTTGATGGACTTAATCCTGCGGATCTTGTCATCATCCTTCTGTCCTTCTCGGATCTGATCCTCTAGGGTAGGCTTTACTTCTAATGCGGCCAAGAATCCGCTAGGTACTACCTCAATCTTCATTTTCTGAAAATCCTCACATAACTCATCCTGACTTGTGGCTAGCAACGTACTCACGGTATGGCTTTTCCGACTCAGGGCATCGGCTACTACGTTGGCCTTCCCGGGATGGTAATGGATTCCAACATTGTAGTCCTTGATCAACTCTAACCATCTCCTCTCGCCTCATATTCAGATCCGATCGGGTGAATATGTACTTAAGGCTCTTATGATCCGTATATACTTCACATCTGCTTCCGATCAGATAGTGACGCCATATCTTCAAAGCATGCACTACGGCAGCCTAACTCTAGGTCATGCGTCGGATAATTTTCCTCATGCGGCCTCAATCGCCTTGATGCATATTAGCGACCTTTCCGCTCGCAGACGACACATCCAAGTCCTTGGCGCGATGCGTCACAATAACTATCAAAGCTTTGAGCAACATCCAAGAGAACTAACACCGGTCTTGATGTCAATCGCTTCTTCGCCTCAAATCCTTTCTCACATTCTCAAGCGTCCATGCAAACTTCTTTTCCTTCTTCGCAGCCATGCGTAGAGGTTTCGCAATTGTCGAGAAGCCTTCGATGAAACGGCGGTAGTATCCTGCCATTCCAAGGAAACTCGAATCTGGGTCACGCTCTTGGTGCTCCCAATGTAACACGCCTTCTACTTTGCTTGGATCTACGGCGACTCTTCAGGTCATTACATGTCCAAGAAACTCCACCTTGTCCTTCCAAAAATCACACTTGCTGAACTTGGCGAAAAGTTGATGTTCCTCGGCTTTTCCAAAACTCGCCTTAAGTGTTCGGCATGTTCATCCTCCTGTCTTGGAGTATATTAGGATATCGTCTATGAACACGATGACAAACTTGTCCAAATATTCCATGAACACCTTATTCATCATATTCATGAAATAATTGGTGCATTAAATCGGCCCAAAGGACATAATCAGAACTCGTAATGTCCATATCTTGACGAGAATGCGATCTTGAATATCTTCTCGATCGGATCTTCAATCGATGGTATCCCGATCTCGCATCAATCTTGGAGAAAACTCCGGCTCCTCTCAACCGATCAAACAAATCATCAATCCTGGGTAGCGGATACTTATTCTTCACGGTGACTTCATTGAGTGCACGGAAGTCAATGCACATCCTGAAACTCCCGTCCGTCTTCTTGACAAACAAAACTCCTGCTCCCCACGGCGACGAACTCGGACTGATAAATCCTTTCTCCATTAACTCTTCTAGTCGCTTCTTCATTTCTACCAACTCCTCGGTGGACATCCGATAGGGTCTCTTTGCTATCGGTCTTTGTACATCGGTACAAGCTCTATCACAAACTCTATGTCCCTGTTTGGCGGCATACCGTAGATCTTCGGGAAAAACATCCGGTACTCATTCACTACCGACATCCTCTATGCTGATTGCCTTGGTACTGTTAACCATCAATCGCCCATCTCTAACTACAGTGGCTTGAAATTCCACTTTCTTCCCACACTGCTCTCAATCGAGATAGTCCTTCGCCCACAATCCAATACAGCCTTGTGCTTGGATAACCAATCCATTCCCAATATGACGTCTAAGGTATGGGTCTCCAAAAATATAAGGTATGCTAGGAACTATATTCCACCAATCACTATACTCACCCAGGAACATCCTACTTTCGATCGGAGTTCTAACCAGGGTTTGAACTAAAATCATTCACTTAAGTCTTTCATTTCTCAAATGATTTCTATTAGCAAAGCCTTTCGAAACAAACTTATGATAAGCTCCATAGTCAAAGAAAACTGTTGCTTGTATTGAGTTAACAAGTAACTTACCCAAGACGACGTCCGTAGCATTCTCGCAGGTGCATCTGCGGTGACATGGTTGACTCGGCCTCTCACCACGGCCTGGTGTGGCTCTGGTCTTTGGCGTCCTAGCCGGGTGGTTCCTAGGTTGAAGCGAATCGGGGTCACTCTGCGGTCTTCTTTGGACAAGCTGTTGGCAAAGTGTCCTGGCTCGTTGCGATTGTAGCGGCGTCTGGTTCATTCCTGACCGCCTGAGTAGCGTTCTAGCGAAGTGGTCTGCAGTAGTTCTGATTGATGTGTCTTGGTGCTGAGGATGGTGTCCTTGTTGCATTCTCGTGGTTGGAATCAAGAACTGATTTGGTGCAACTCTCAGCGCTGCTATGCGTTCTGGCGTGATCCTTGCCGTTGCATCCTGCGCTTCTCGCTCTCATCCGGTTCCTTGCGCTTTGTCCTCAAGAATAAGCGCCTTATTCACCAACTCTTGGAAATCTGGAAAGGTGTGGGTGATCAACCCTACTTGCAATCCCGAGTTAAGTCCTTCATAAAACGACTGCCTCGATTTATCTCGTCGCTACATCCTCGAGGTGCGTAGCGTGCTAGTCGTGTGAACTTTGTTCAGGTAGTCGGCCCTTGGTGATTACCTTGCTTCGATGCTCAACTCCTCCTTCTTAAGGTCCATGATTCCTTCAGCACGTGATATCGTCGGAATGCATTGTGAACTCTTCCCAAGTGATATCTTGAGGGTTCTCTGCGTGGCAATGTAAGTTCTCCCACCATTCAAGCAATGTTTCTTCCAACCGATGAGAAGCGTAGAGTACCTTCTCATTTCCTATGCATTGAGCTATGTGTAGCTTCCTCTCAATTGATCTTAACCAATCATCGGCTTCTAATGGATTGGCATTCCCGAGAGAAAGTGGGTGGGTGAGTTCTCATGAACTCGACAAATTTTTGTATTCTCAAGCGTTGTCCATGATTAACTTGATTAGCAAAGTGGCCTGAGCAAAGGACGTGCTGCATTTGTTGCATCATAGCATGCATCAACTGAGTCTGGGCAGCAAGAAATGCTCCAAAATTCTGCATATCCAGTGGCGGTGCTGGTGCTCCATCATTGGGGTTTTCTGCTGGGTGAGAACCACTCCCATTGCTTCCAAAGTTTCCCCGGGTATTCACCATCTGTCGATTTGCTCTAGGTTTAGAGATGAGAGGGAACAAGAATAGACAAGTAATATGGAACTTATTCGGGGCGAAAGGGGTAACTTTAAGGTCCAACTTTATTATTTAATAACTTGGTATGGCTGCTTACAATGCCTAAGGGCCTTGCAACACATACTGCACACTCAGCAAGCAATGAAAATCCAAATCGAACTAACACTGGAGTCTAACGCCTAAAGGGTGACTCTTTATTCTATGACGCGACTCGGCGTAGGAGTCTCACTATAGAACCTATGCTCACTCATCGAGAAAACCTCCCCGGCCTGGTACGGGTCTTTGTGGCATAGGCGCGAAACGATTGCCATGTCCAAAGAATCGTGTCCTCTATGGTAGTCGGCTGAAGCAAAGGTCCTCATCGAGATCCGACTCCTCTGGATCTCGCTCGTGTAGCTCGAGCATCGCTCTGGTCCGTCCGCATAAGGTCATCTCCAACTCGCCAATCCTTCGTAGAAGGTGTGCCACATACTCTTGAGCTTCCCGCCATCTGCTCTTCTCTGTCGTGATCTCCTTGCGGGCCTTCGTAGCTCCTTGCTTGTATTATCTAGTACATCCTCCTGGCGACGACAAATCGTGCCAATCGTGGTAACCGTGGCATCCTCATCCCGAATCGCCGGTCAAGAAGGTTATCGCTGCGCGGATGATAACGGAACACCGCATTTCCAACTTCTCTGGCGTAGATATCGTAATGTGCCGCATTGCTCGTCGTGATACTTCTTGGATACCCATCTCGCATCGTGAGATCTCCTGGCAAGGTCACGGTGTATCGCGATTGCCTGGGCCCTTCTTCCTAGCAGGTACCTCAATCCTCACGTCACAAGCCTTGATCAATCCCGCTTGTCTGATCACTTCCACTTGGTATTGGGGCTTCTCAAAATCTCCGAGAGTCTGTAGCATATGCCAAAGTTCCGCGGCGTGACCAACTCCTAGATCAACGTAGTTGTAGGACCGAGTAGGCAGCTAGAGGGGGGGTGAATAGATGCCGAATAAAATTCAACTAATTTTTTAAAATAAACGACCCCTAAATAGAGGGAGAAAATCTAAAATCGTGGAGATCAAAAACCCTGGATTAATTAGCAAGACAAATCGAACAAAAAATTAGTTCTATCAAAAATCGAACAAACCTTCTAATCAAGATCAAAGCAAAAAAAAAAAAAAGAGAATATTGCATAAACTTATCCTTTTATTCCAAAGCCATCTTCAACAGAATGACACCAAAAATCTTCTAATCTTCAATGATTAGAAAACCCTAAACGAAATCTCTAATCTCACAAGATTAGAAAACCTTAAACAAACTAAAGAGAGCACAAAAGCTTTTCTTTGTTGTAGGCACCTTTTGCTTCTTGCCCTTTTGCGTTGGATTGAATGAGTTCTAAGCCCTAGAACCCTCTATTTAAAGGAATCCACACCACCGCTTCCATCTTGTATTCAAATCAAACAATCAGATTCATGTAAAACCTGACAGCAACCATCCAAATTAAAACCTCTGATAACGCATCGGACAGCCTTGTTCTGACATCTCTCTGACAACCTGCGAATCGGCTCGGCTGCGTGTCCTTGACCGACTCCTCGTAGACTCTGCATACACATGACACAAGTTTGCATGCACTCCATACAGCTCGACCGCCGCTTAAGCCGCAACGATCTCAACCACACGTGCAATCGTTCTCTAGTCCAAACATCTCGCATGACATCCTTGACCTTCACGACCTCGGTTCCTCCCTCGAACCTAGTCTCGGTCCCGTCATCGACCATGTTCGACCTCAAGCAACACCTGCACATGAATCAAAAACACAAAACAATTCCGAGTACAAGTCCACGACTGACTCACATCAATCCATGCAAATACTCACTGAGTATTGCATAAAGTCCACTTCAAAACAAGTATCATGAAATTATCACAAATTTTATAATCTCAAAATCAAATTCAAATTTCAATCTCAAAATCGCCAAAACCCTGATTGAGCAAATCCTATTTACGACGGACAACAAACTACCCACAAGAAATGCCAAGTGAAACCCTAGAAAAAGCTTCACGACGGACCAACAAAGTCTCATCCGCTGTACAAGGAAAATTCTTGGTTCCAAAAGAAAAACATTCCGGCGAAAACATGTTTACGACGGACAACCAAAATCGGTCCGTCAGACATGCAAAAGTCTCGGTTAAAAACGCTTTCAAATTCATGTTCACGACGGACAAAAATCTTGTCCTACGCAAATGTGCCACACTCGGTTTCAAAACAACATGATCCGAACGAGACCTTAAAGCAAACACATTCACGAATGCATGCAAAGAAAACTTGTCCGGTGTGGATGTGGAACTTACTGGTTTCTTGGAAAGAAAGAGTTTGGCTCAATGAGTTCACTTAAAACATGTGTATGACAGACCAAAGAGTTTGGTCTGTCATACATGGGAAAAATGAGTTCGCCAATTCAAATCTTTTTCGGATAACCAAACTGATTTCTGCTCTTTTCAAATCTTCAAACCAAATTCAAATCTTTTCGAATATTCAAATACTCATCATCAAAAACACATGGATCAAAAACAATGATCCTTCAAACGTAGTTGAACTCTTCCTCCATCTGTCACAAGAGTGCTTTACGTAAGAACTCGGAATTTTTAAATTGTGACAAGGTAAGGGAAAATTTCAGCAAGAGACAGGAAAAGAGAGAAGGGGATAAGTCGAGATGTCATTTCTTATCTTGACAAACTTTTAGCTTTTAGAAAATAGGTTTTATCCTTACTACGACCATTCTAGCTAGGTTGAGCCTACAAATAAGTATGGCTCGATACCACCTCTGCCGGGACCCCGAATTTGCAAATCCGACCCTCTGTGTATTCAGCACTAGTCCAGAACGCGCTAGTGCACACAGTCTTAACATTGGTAAATATCACAATCATACCACTCGATACCAATAAAGTACTTTATTTAAATAACTAAATCAAGTTACTCGACCTTAGGGTCAAGTTACAAATGTATGCTCGCAAGGCGAAACTTATTCAGAGAAAAATAATAGCAAATGAAAATCAAATAACTTCGTGGCGCCATCCAAGATACCACAGGCAACCGATCGGGCTCGCTTCCTAAGTAGACGGATCCTCTTGGAGTTCCTCCTCCAAAGCCGTGCAGCTTCTTCTTCAACTGATATTGTGTTGAGGCAAGGGTGAGTACTTGGTACTCAAAGAAGTCATGCAGAATGCAAGCTAATATACTACATGCATGGCTTGGTACAAAGGAATAGCTCAAGGTATATTTGCGAGAAACAAAGCATTTGACCAATAATATAAGTAGATTCGAAGCAAAGAGAAATAAGTAAAGCATAAATAACTTTTCAAGAAGTTTAATAAACATTTTCCCCATCCTAAACCACATTTCCATCATCTTCATTACTACACCAACCCACCTTTCAAATCCAAGTTATTTTCAGAAAGTCTAACCCTTGACTGTAATTCCCGAGCATTGTCCAGTACCGTGGACACGGCTATTCGAATAGATTCTAAACTCTGCAGAGGTTATGCACTTTACCCACAAGATACAATCAAACACCACAAAGGCGAGTTCCTCGTAATAAAGCCTTTCTAAGCCTCAAACAACACAGGTGGTCCTCTCCTGTTCAGGTTTCTACACCATCCCTTCCTTAGCCAAGGCGAAGTATGGGACCAACACACCGTTAGATGGGTATCTGACCACACCCACGATACGCCTCCCGCACAATCACACAAACGGTGTAATTGACACCGAGGCTCCACAAGTGAGTCCTTAGCGACTTAGTCAACTAGGGCCGTCCCATTCCACCCATGTGGTTGCAAGTATGACCCAGTTCAAAGGCTTGCAAGGTTAAGTCCTTAGAGTGACCAGGGCAAGACTACCCGAAGAACCAAATCAACACTCCCAATGCCACAATCGCCCACTGATTACTCTTGCCACATGCCCCTGGCCGAAATCGTTGATCAAACCCCGCTTGATTACCATGCACCACGTGCCATCAACATCACATGATACTTTTCCAAAACAGGTTCAATATATCATTAAGTCAATATTAACATTTGATTGTCCAAAACCATGTCATGAGCACGTAGTGTGTCTAAGCAAAGATACTACAACGGTCTAAACCCATGTTGGCAATTTAATAATGTCCAACTAGTAATCCACAACTAGGGTGACAAGGGTCATGGCACATACTTAAATAATCAAGGTGTCATACAAAGAAATTGGTATTTATCTAACCCCCATGTTTAAACCAAGTATTTTTCTAATTGAACTAGCATGCAATAGTTTAAATCAAAATAGATTTCGAAATAGGATCAATATGGTCAAAGCACAACTTGCCTTCAAAAAGTACTGGCTCTTGGTCTTGAGTTGGATCCTGAGTCAATACTTCTCCTTCGAATCCTTCCGGCACTTCAACGTCTACTCGTAAAGCGTGCAAATAGCAAATACGCAAATAAACAATAGGCAAAAACATCCCAAAACTCCAAATAAAATCCATAAACAGAGAGAACATAATTTTATGGATTTTTAGAAACTGGAATCGTCAAATTCGGAGTTAAAACAGAAAAGTTATGATTATTTAAAGTTTAAATAATCAATTAAATAATTTTACAGAGAAAAACTTTAGTCCAAAAATTAAATAAAATTTATATTTAAGTAGATCTGAATTTTATACAAATTTAGAAATTTGAATCACTCAAATCGGAGTTGAAACGCAAAAGTTATAAGCGTTTGAAGTTTGAAACAAAATCTGAAATCATTATTTCGAATTAATAAATCATTTTCTTTTTCGGAAATTAATTATTGCGTCAGCATGGACACGTGGCAGCTCCTGATTGGCTGGCTGATGTCAGCCGGCTCATGGGCTCAGCCCACGGCGCGGTTTGGTCCACGGTGGACCCGGCCCACGCTTCGGGTGAGGCCGACAGTGGGACCCACTGTCGGTCTAAGGGTCTCACGCAAACGCGGCCGACGTGTGGGCCTCTCGACATGCGGGCCCTGCGTGTCGGCGTCCACACGCACGCTGCTGCGGACGGCGCTGACCACGACGGTCAGTCTTCCCGACACGTGGCGCAATCTCGGCCGTTGATTTGAAATTCAACGGTCCCGATCGGATCTGATGACGCACGTTTGGGGTGAACGTGGTCAATCTAAACCGTTGGATCTAGATCCAACGGCTAGATTGATCCGGAAATCGCGACGTGGTTCTTACCGTGGAACGACGCGGCGCAATCCGACGCTCGGATCTTGATCGGACGGTCCACTGAGCTCGCGAGGACGGGCGATGGCGTCGGCGGCTTGTCGCGTCGGAACCGGAAGACGACGCCCCGAACGGCGCTCGACGCAGCCTCCGGCGAGATGAAGTATGAGCCCAGGTTCGCCTCGTCGCGGGGTTCCGAATCCGCCACTGGCTGGCGAGCACTACCGGTAGTTTAAGGGCGAAGGTTGAAGAACTCGCGCGCGCTTTTGGCTCCGGCGAGAAATTGCGGCGGCTCTAGGGTTTCTCAGAGGCGTGGACTAGGCAACGAGCTCAAAGATGGAAAGGCGAACCTGGGGCAGCTCCATGCATTAAATAGCCTCGAGTCCGTGGTCCGAGACGGCGGCGACGGCTAACGGAGTCCGCGCGAATCCGGCCGAGACGAAGACGTGGAGCCGACACGTGGCACGCTACCAACGGCCACGATCGCTACGGCGTAATCGTTCGGTCGACGCGGCTCGAACCTGCACGGCGGATCTCGGTTGGATCCCGATCCAACGGTCGGGATCGATTAGGGTTGGGAGTCGGTTTGGTCGAGTCAATCGTTTCGGCCTGACTCGAACTCGAAGTCCGACTCGCCTCTGGCCGGGATGAACAAGAATCGACTTCGGCTTGATTTTCCAATGATTTAATATTTAAAATAATTCCCGAGAATTCATTTAATTTATTAAAAATAGCAAATGACTTTAAAAATTCAGAAAAATTCTGGAAAATATTTTGGATCATTTTGGACTCAAATAAAATATTTCCAACAAAATTTTATTTGCAAAATTAAATTCTTTAATTATTTCAAAATGGGATAAATTCAAATAAATTCCAAATAAATCCAAATAAATTCCAGAAAATTCCAAAAATTCACCAAAGTGCCAAATCACACATGAATTCAAGAAAAGCAAAATTTTGGGGTGTTACACTGCGGCCAGGTACCCATCTAACGGTGGATTGGCCTAAACTTCGCCTTCGCTAAGGGAAGGGTTAGTGTGCAACACCGGAGAGGACCACTTGTGCTGTTAGAAGTTTCCGAAAGACTTTGTTACGGACATTCGCCTTTGTGGTGTTTGACTGTATCTTGTGGGTAAAGTGCATAACCTCTGCAGAGTGAAGAATCTATTCGAATAGCTGTGTCTGCGGTATTGGACATCGCTCGGGAATTACAGTTAATGGTTAGACTTTCATGAAAATAACTTGGTCTTGAAAGGTTGGAATTGGTTAATAATGATGTTGATGGAAATGTGGATTAGGATTGGGAAAGATGTTTATTTAACTCTTGGAAAAATTATTGATGTTATACTCGTTTCTACTGCTTTCGAATCTACTTATGATACTTGTTAAATGTCAAGCATCGCAAATATACCTTGAGCTATTCCTTTGTATTAAGCCATGCATGTAGTATATTAGTTTGCATTCTGTGCATGACTTGCTGAGTACCAAGTACTCACCCTTGCCGCAATACAACACCAGTTGAAGAAGAGTCTACACCAGCTTCGGAGGAGGAACTCCAAGAGGAACCGTCTAACTAGGGAGCGAGCCCAGCCTTGCACGTGGTATACTGGATGGCACCACGATGTTATCTTACTTTTTCCGCCGCTACTATTTCTCTTTAATAAGTTTCGCCATGAGGCGATATTTGTAACTTGACCTTAAGGTCAGGCAACCAGTTTGATTATCTAATTAAAGTACTTTATTATTTCGTTGAGTATGATTGTGATATTTACCAATGTTGAGACTGTGTGCACTAGCGCGTTCCTGGACTAGTGCTGAATACACAGATGGTCCGGATTTGCAAATTCGTGTCCCGACACAACCTCAGCACCAAATAGGAAGACGCGCTCGTCACCTTCCTCCGGTCTAACCTGGATGTGTTCGCCTGGGAACCATAAAAAATGATCGGGGTCCCCAGGGAGGTGATCGAGCACCGATTGGCAACGCTCCCTGGAGTGCACCCAGTTCGGCAGAAGGTTCGGAGGCAGGCACCAGAGCGGCAAGACGCCATTCGGATTGAGGTAGAAAAGCTGCTGCAGGCGAAGATTGTGCGGGAGGCTGCCTATCCCGAGTGGCTGGCCAACCCTGTGCTTGTCAAGAAGTCGAACGGAACGTGGCGGATGTGCGTCGTACTTCACCGACCTCAACAAAGCCTGCCCCAAGGATCTGTATCCCCTGCCGCGGATAGACCTTGTCGTCGACTCGACTACAGGGTGTGAGACCTTGTGCTTCCTGGACGCCTACTCCGGCTACCACCAGATCAGCATGGCGTAGGAAGACGAAGAGAAGACCGCTTTTGTGACACCCTTGGGCGATATCGCTATGTCCGCATGCCTTTTGGGTTGAAGAATGCGGGCTCAACCTACCAAGCGCCATGCATGTCAGATTCCGATCGCAGATTGGGAGAAATCTCGAGGTATATGTTGATGATCTGGTAGTAAGGACGAAAAAGTCTATTGGGCTCATTGAAGATCTGGAAGAAACTTTCTCCCACCTCCGGCAGTATTGTCTGAAGTTGAATCCAGAGAAATGTGTGTTTGGTGTGTCGTCCGGAAAGCTGCTCGGGTTCCTTGTTTCCCACAGCGGGATCGAGGTCAACCCGAAAAAAATTACGGCCATCGAGCGCATGCAACCGCCCACAAGGCTCAAGCAAGTCCAGTGCCTGGCTAGTCGACTGGCCTCTCTTGGCCGGTTTATCGCCAGGCTAGGAGAAAAGAGTCTCCCCTTCTTCAAGCTGCTGAAGAAGACTAACTCCTTCGAGTGGACCGTGGAGGCGCAGCAAGCATTCGAAGAACTGAAGTAATACCTCTCCTCCCCTCCGGTGCTGGTCACCCCCGAGCGGCGAGCCGCCATCGCCAGACGTAGCGGCCAGCCCGGCGGCCGTGAGCGCGTAATCGGGTGGCGAGCGTGAAGGGGTCCAGCCGCCGCTTTACTATGTCGCAAGGCATCGCACGCCGAAATTAGATACCCGCAGCTCGTAAGATGTCAGTATCTTTGATCTTGGTGGCGCCCGTAAAGCTAAGGCATTATTTCCAAGGAAGAGAGATCACGGTGGTGTCCTCCTACCCCTTTGCGCGAGATTCTCCACAACCGCTGGCCGAAGGCCGTGACGCTAAGTGGTCCGTAGAGCCGGGGAGTTCGGTCTTAAGTTTGCCCCCGCACGCTGATCAAAAGTCAAAGGTCGTGGAGTTCGTTGTCGAGTGGACTCGCCGAGCCGGAAGTCGAAGAAACCCCGCCGCCTCCCTGGACACTCTACTTCGATGGCTCCTTCAGGTATGAGGGCGCTGGGGCTGGGGTCCTCCTGGTTTCTCCAACTGGGGACCTCCTCAAGTACGTGGTTGTCCTGGACTTCAAAGCCACCAACAACGCTGCTGAGTACGAAGGCTTGCTGGCGGGACTCCGTGCCGCCATGGCCATCGGAGTCTGGCATCTGCAAGTCAAAGGCGACTCTTTGCTCATCGTCAACCAGGCCAGGAAGGAGTTCTCCTGCTCTGATCCGGTCATGGCCGAGTACTTGGCGGAGGTCAGAAAATGGAGTGACATTTCGATGGGCTAGGGTATACCCATATCCCCCGGCACGACAATTACTTGGCGGACGAGCTCGCTCAGCTCGCTTCGACAAGATCTCCCATTCCGATCGGAGTCTTTGAAGAAAGGCTTCCGCGACCGTCCATCGCAGCTCCTGAGTCCGGTGGGGATGATGGTAATGCTGCTCCAGCCCTCACGCCCGGAGGGGGAGCAGTACGGTGGAAACGCCCGGCCATGCGGAGTACCCGGGCGGCCACCCCGTGGTCGCTACACTTGACCGGGAAGGCACATGGATGGACCCGATCCTGGCCTACCTGCGGGATCAAGTGTGCCCCGACGACGATGCGTCAGCAGAGAAGACAGCGCGAAAGGCCAAGTGCTATACCCTGGTGGGCGGGGACCTTTACCGCCGGGGTAAAAACGGAATTCTTCTGAAGTGCATCACTCGGGAAGAGGGGAGCATTTTGCTCTCTGATATCCATGGAGGCGTGTGCGAGAGCCATGTTTCAAGTCGAACGATGGTCGGGAAAGCTTTCCGCCAAGGGTTCTATTGGCCAACCGCCCTCCAGGATGCTTGCGAGCTGGTGAGGAAGTGCGAGGCGTGTCAGTTCCACGCCAAGCAAATCCACCGACCAGCCCAAGCTCTGCAAACTATCCCGCTCTCGTGGCCCTTTGCGGTCTGGGTCGGATATCCTGAGCCGTTCACGCTGCCGAGGGGGCTACACCCACCTGTTTGTCGCCATTGATAAATTTACTAAGTGGGTGGAAGCCGAAGCGGTAAGAACGATCACCGCCGCCGCTGCGATCAAGTTCATACAAGGTATCTTCGCCCACTTTGGGGTCGCCAACCGCATCATCACCGACAACGGCCCGCAGTTCGCCATCGCCGCTTTCTTGGGATTCTGCAAAGAGATGGGCACCAAACTTTGTTTTGCCTCGGTGGCTCACCCAAGAAGCAATGGCCAAGTTGAGTAGGCCAATGCGATGGTGCTGAAGGGCCTCAAAACCAGAGCGTTTGATCGACTCCACAAGCGTGGAGCCCGTTGGACCGAAGAGTTCCCTGTAGTGCTGTGGTCGCTTCGTACCACTCCCAGCCGGGCCACGGGAGAGACTCCCTTCTTCCTGGTCTACGGTGCAGAGGCAGTTCTACCATCAGAGTTGGCCTTAGGGTCACCGCGGCGGCAATTCACGAGGAAGCCCAGAAGAAGAATACGAGAAGATGTCAACCTCCTGAAAGAAGTGCGAGACCGTGCAGTCGTGCGCACCGCCCGATACCAGCAAAGTCTCAGGCGGTACCATGCCACCCGGGTCAGCGAGAGGACGTTGGTAGTGGGCGACCTGGTCTTGCGCAGAGTCCAGATGCATGCCGGGTTGCATAAACTGTCTCCCCAGTGGGAGGGCCCCTTTAAGGTGGTCTCAGTCTGTGAAATCATGTGCTGAAAAATTGGCTTAGAATTGAATTTGCAAAATGTGTTTGTTCATGTGTTTTGACAATTTGACAAGAAACAGTAAGTTTCCCATCTACGACGGACAAACTTTGTTGGTCTGGGTCTGTCGTAAACATGTTTTGGCACTTTCCCATGTACGACGGACCAAGTTTTTGGGTCTGTCGTGGACATGCTTTTGAGATTCTGAGCCGGACTCAATTTTCCAAGGAACCAGTAAGTTTTGCATGTACGACGGACACTTTGTTTTTTGGTCAGTCGTAAACGGCTTTTTGAGGTTTGATTTCGCTTGTACGACGGACCAATTTTGTTTGTCCGTCGTGAACGTGTTTTCGCCGGAATGACTTCTTCTTGGAACCGAGACTTTCACTTGTACAACGGACAGATTTTGTTGGTCCGTTGTGAATGGTTTTTTGAGTGACTTTTTCATGTGTACGCCGGACAATATTTTTTGGTCCGTCGTGAATGGTTTTTTGCTCAATTAGGGTTTTGAACAATTTTGGAATTGAATTCTGGTTTGAATTTGAGATTATGAAATTTGTGAGAATTTCATGATGCTTGTTTTCAAGCGGACTTTATGCAATGCTCATGTGAGTAGTTGCATGGATTGACCTTGAGTCAAGTCGTGGACTTGTGCTCGGAATTGTTTTGTGGTTTGTTCATGTGCAGGTATTGCTCGAAGGCGAACGTGGTCGATGACGGGACCGGAACTAGGTTCATGGAGGAACTGAGGTTCGGGACTAGGTTCAGGAGGAACTGAGGTCTTGGTGGTCAAGGATGTCATGTGGGATGTTCAGGCTAAGAGAATGGTGCACATGAAGAATGGTTAGTCACGTGAGAATGGCAGGAGGTCATTCGCGTGCAAAGTGTTAGTCACGTGAGTATGGCAGGTGGCCATACGCGTGCAAAGTGTTAGTCACGTGAGTATGGTAGGGTTGCCATACACGCAGTAAGAGTTGTACTCGGCCAGGTTGGGCCAAGTAGAGTTGTGTTGGATACAGATTCCTTCTAGGGAATAGGAATCGTATTCAGAACTCCTTGTGGGTTGGTGCTTTAAATAGGAGGGGTTGTCTCCTGTTGAAGAGCATCGAATTGAGGAGAGCTAGGCGCATAGAGCCTTGAGCAAGTTTAAGGGTTTGTACTCTTTTGATGAGAGTACTTTAGACAAAAGAAATAAAGATTAATTCTTTCAAGATTTTTGCGTGCTACAGTAACCACGTTGCTACAGTGTTTTTCTGTCTTGGTTCTTGTTTGCATGCTTGCTCTAAATCTAGATTGGTTTTTGGTCCTTGAGTGTCATCTTGATTTGATCCATCAAAAACCTTTCTAGGGTATTGATTTAGAGTTTCTCAAAGTCTAGTTGATCAATCTTTTGTCATTCTTGTTTAATCTTGAAGTTTTGATTAGATTGATTCTCGTCAAGTTCTGGATCAGCAAGCTTGCGAAGCTCATAACTTTTGATCCGTAAGTCCGATCGTGCTGATTCTTTTTGGGTTCGATTCGTATTGGAATCTAGTTTCTCGTGTCCAAATTTCAGATCAATCTAACGGTTGGATCTCCAAGAATCCGCGTTTTACCAAACCTTTGTCATTCTGTTTTTGTCGAAAACGAGCCAATTATTTGGTTCTGTTTTGGGGTGAACTTTTAATAGATCAAGAATTTGGTTTTAGCTTCCGCACAATCATTCACCCCCCCCTCTAATTGCTATATTCGTATACTTCGATCCTACAATTGGTATCAGAGCAAGGTCTTTCTAATCTATCTTAACCGGTGATTAGATCAATAGATCGTTATTCGACAAAACCATGTGTGTTCGATGGTGTTGATTTTCAGTTTTGGAAGGCCAAGATGGAGGCGTTCATCCAAGCACAGGGCTTCGCAATATGGGAGAAGGTTTATAAGCCATATCAAGTCCCTGAAAACGACAACGTCAATGATGCAAATCGTGCACATGTTGAAGCAAATAGCAAGGCGCGAAACTTGATCATCCAAGGCTTGGGACGTAGCGACTTCGATCGTGTGATTCATCTTCGATCCGCATATGAGGTATGGAAATCTCTTTGTGATTACCATGAGGGTTCTAACACTATTAAAGAGGTTCGTCAAGATCTTTACAAAAAGGAATACATGCGATTTGAGATGAAACCCGGTGAGTCGCTAGATGACTTCTTTGCACGTTTCAATAAAATTCTTAGTAATCTTCGTGCTGTTGGAGTTAGCTTTGATGATGCTGCTAATGCTAGACAATTGCTTGGTGCTTTAGACATGTCTATTTGGGAGATGAAAGTTACATCCATTAGAGAATCTACTGTCATGAGTACACTTACATTAGATGTTCTTTATTCTAAGTTGAAAACTCATGAATTAGATGTTTTTGCTAGAAAGAATGATCATAAATCAATTGCTTTGACATCTCAATCTAGCATATCTCATAATGGTGCTGCTTCAAGTTTTGCTTTATCTTTCTTGTCTTCACTAACCGATGAACAGATTGAGCAATTCCCAGAAGAAGACTTATCACTACTCTCTTCTCGCTTTAACAAAGCTTTGCAAAATGTGAGAAAGAGAAAGAGAGGTGGTGGTGATCCTCCAAGATGCTATGAGTGTGGTGATCTCGACCATATTCATCCAAATTATCCTAAACTTGCAGGTAAAGCATCAAGGGAGGAGAAGGACAACGACAGAAGAAAAGAGAAGAAGAAGTTCTCTCCAAGTGATAGAAAGAAGAAGAACTTCATCAACAAAGCAGTTGTCCACCGAGTTCTTTCCGCTCTTGAACAAGTCAATTTGAGCGATGTGGATTCAGGGAGCAGTGAGGACGATGCAACTCCAAGCAAGCATGAGTTGACGGGGTTGTGTCTCATGGCTAAAAGCAGCAACAGCTTTACTGAGGACGTCCACGACAGCGACTTCAATGAGGTAGATCCTTCTTACGATGAATTAGCTATTGCTGTTGCTCGATTTGGTAAATTACTTGACAAACGTGATAGAAAAATTAAGAAACATGATATTCTTGTGGAATCATTGAATGTTGAAATTTCTAGACTTAAAACCTTGATTCCTGATGATGATGCTTGCAAATCATGTGACTTAATTTACAATGAGCTTACGTTGCTTAGGAAAGAACATGTTACCTTGTTAGAGCAAATCAATGCTGAAAATGAGAAAAATGAGAAACTTGTTAAACATGCTAGTTGTTCTACCATTGATTTGCATGATACAACTCCATGTTCTAAATGCTCCATACTAGAATTGAAGTTGCAAGATGCAAATGCTAGGGTTTCTCAAATGACAGAAGATTTGCTTACACATGAGGTTCTTTCATGCTCAACTTGTTGCAAGCAAAAAGGAAAAGTGAACGTTCCCTGTAATAATTGTTTAACTCTTTCTCGAAAAATTGATTACTTGGAAAAAGTCATTAGAACGTTTCACTAAAGGAAAGAAGAACCTAAACATGATTTTGCATCAATCAAAAGTCAGCACTCATAACAAAGGTTTAGGTTTTGATTCTTATGCTCATCATAAATCACATGCTCCCACTGTTGTTAAAGCACTTGACGGAGGAAAATTTGAAATTGTCAATGAGCCTAAGAAAACTGTCTTTAAGTCTGCTGGAGTGTTATCTTCTACTATGATGAATGCAAATGTTGCTTCTACTTCTAAAGCCAAACATCATGTTAAGTACACTTGCACTCATTGTGGTAGAGATGGACATTTAGTAGATTTTTGCTTTAGACTAGCCAAACAACAAAAGAAAGAAAGAGCTAAGGCTAGGTCTAATTTCAGAAAGGCACGCTTTGCTTCTCACTACGTGCCTAGGGTGATGCAAGCACCTTTTGTTGCTAAAAACACGGGAAAAGGCAAATCTGATTTTGTGCATAAGAATACTCGTGTTGTGCCTACTATTGTGCGTCGTGTGTCTCAGTACTGGATTCCTAAACATCTTATTTCTAACCCCAGTACCGAGACCTCGACACTTTCTACTTCTATGTAGGCTTCTCACGCGAGGAAGGAGAACATATGGCTAGTGGATTCCGGATGCTCACGCCACATGTCCGATGATAAGAATTGGTTCTCCTCCTTCACTCGCGCATCTCGTGCTAAAAGTGTTATTTTTCAAGAGCTTCTTCCACCTCTGTTTTCGCAAAAGGCACTAGTCCAAATAGTGCAGGTACAGGTGCATATGTTCAGGGGGAGAGTATCTTTGTTCATAAAAGATGATGATGATGCTGTTGAGGATGAGATAATTGGAGGTTTACATGAGAAACTCTTCCCACGTGCTTGTATGTGCTTGTTTTCAAGCTTCCCACGTGCTTCACATCGACAAGCGAACTTTCAGGTATCTCCATGGTACTCAAGATTTTGGCATTTGGCTTTCTGCTTCCTTATGCATTAGTTTAAGAGCTTATTCTGATGTTGACTTTGGAGGATGTTGAATTGATTTGGTTCGTGCCACCTCTTGAGTAATCCCCTTTCTTGAGCATTTTGATATTGGATTTCACTTTCTTAGAGATCATGTTGAAAAAGAAAATATTGTGCTTCACCATGTGGATACTGAACATCAATTGGCAGACTTTTACAAAACCTTTGTCTTCTTCTCGTTTTGCTTTCATTCTAGAGAACTTGGGATTGTTCATCCAATGGGTTTGTTTTGAGGGGGAGTTTCTTTGCCAAGTTCTTTCACTTGATGAGCTCACTTTATCATATTTCTTTATATGTTATGTAATTGAGCTAATATATGATAATCTAATTGTCTCACTTGAACTAAAAAATGACATTGCGAAATTCCTTGGTCAGATTACCTATAGCTAAATACTTTGTGATATCTCACTCTTCTAGGCTTGATATTGAATCCTCTTGACAAATTTGGGCTATGAAGCAAGTGTGGTTTCAACTTTACTCTTTCATAAGACCTTTTAATCACTTTTGCATGTTTATAATCAAAGAAAAATGAAAAGAAAAAGGAATCAATAAAAAAGGGTTGTTAAAAGCAAAAGCCTCAAGTTATGAGCTTCAGGATGCTTTCCCTAAAAGATAAGATGTATGCTTCAAGCATGCCATTCCCTCAAAAGACAAGATGTATGCTTCAAGCATGCCACTCCAAGGAAATAAAAGAAGTATGATACAAGCATGCCACATGCGCTTTACTATTTAAAGATTAAATTGGTCCACTAGATTGGAGTTGAAACTACTTGCTCGCCTCCGATTTGTTATTTGCTTCAACTTTGAGCCTTTGTTTTTCTACTAAAGGTTTTGCTTAGTACTTGGCTATAGTTGACTGAATTAAGGTTGAGATGCATGTCATTCCCTAACTTGTTAAAATCACATCAAGATCATGTATTTTGCATATTATGTGATATATAAGGTTATATGATCGAATGAGCTCATCTTTTCTTATCTTGGCACTCCCTTGTTTCTTCTTGTGAAATCTTTGCTACAGGAAAAATTTTGAACATGTTCTCTCTTTTGTACTCTTGATGAATCCATTGTCAAAGGGGGAGAAAATTGGGAATTGTTGAAAAGATTAATGAAAAAGGGGGAGTTGTTTCTGGAATTTTGAGAATTTTGGGAGAAGTTTGGAGAATTTTGGAATTTTTGAGCACATTGCACTTTCACACACATTTTCCTTCTCAGGGGGAGATTTTGTTTTGCATTTTGGTCAAAGGGGGAATTCTGTGTTTTCTCTTTTTGGTCCTTGATCCTTTAGATTTCAAAATTTTTTGTAAAGTGAATGCCAAATGTTCAATTCTAAGTGGTGTTGCCAATGTTTTCATCAAGGGGGAGATTGTGAAATCATGTGCTAAAAAATTGGCTTAGAATTGAATTTGCAAAATGTGTTTGTTCATGTGTTTTGACAATTTGACAAGAAACAGTAAGTTTCCCATCTACGACGGACAAACTTTGTTGGTCTGGGTCTGTCGTAAACATGTTTTGGCACTTTCCCATGTACGACGGACCAAGTTTTTGGGTCTGTCGTGGACATGCTTTTGAGATTCTGAGCCGGACTCAATTTTCCAAGGAACCAGTAAGTTTTGCATGTACGACGGACACTTTGTTTTTTGGTCAGTCGTAAACGGCTTTTTGAGGTTTGATTTCGCTTGTACGACGGACCGATTTTGTTTGTCCGTCGTGAACGTGTTTTACTAATGACTTCTTCTTGGAATCGAGACTTTCACTTGTACAACGGACAGATTTTGTTGGTCCGTTGTGAATGGTTTTTTGAGTGACTTTTTCATGTGTACGCCGGACAATATTTTTTGGTCCGTCGTGAATGGTTTTTTGCTCGATTAGGGTTTTGAACAATTTTGGAATTGAATTCTGGTTTGAATTTGAGATTATGAAATTTGTGAGAATTTCATGATGCTTGTTTTCAAGCGGACTTTATGCAATGCTCATGTGAGTAGTTGCATGGATTGACCTTGAGTCAAGTCGTGGACTTGTGCTCGGAATTGTTTTGTGGTTTGTTCATGTGCAGGTATTGCTCGAAGGCGAACGTGGTCGATGACGGGACCGGAACTAGGTTCATGGAGGAACTGAGGTTCGGGACTAGGTTCAGGAGGAACTGAGGTCTTGGTGGTCAAGGATGTCATGCGCGGACGCTCGCTAAGAGAATGGTGCACATGAAGAATGGTTAGTCACGTGAGAATGGCAGAGGTCATTCGCGTGCAAAGTGTTAGTCATGTGAGTATGGCAGGTGGCCATACGCGTGCAAAGTGTTAGTCACGTGAGTATGGTAGGGTTGCCATACGCGTGCAAGAGTTGTACTCGGCCAGGTTGGGCCAAGTAGAGTTGTGTTGGATACAGATTCCTTCTAGGGAATAGGAATCGTATTCAGAACTCCTTGTGGGTTGGTGCTTTAAATAGGAGGGGTTGTCTCCTGTTGAAGAGCATCGAATTGAGGAGAGCTAGGCACATAGAGCCTTGAGCAAGTTTTAGGGTTTGTACTCTTTTGATGAGAGTACTTTAGACAAAAGAAATAAAGATCAATTCTTTCAAGATTTTTATGCTACAAAGAACCACGTTGCTACAGTGTTTTTCTGTCTTGGTTCTTGTTTGCATGCTTGCTCTAAATCTAGATTGATTTTTGATCCTTGAGTGTCATCTTGATTTGATCCATCAAAAACCTTTCTAGGGTATTGATTTAGAGTTTCTCAAAGTCTAGTTGATCAATCTTTTGTCGTTCTTGTTTAATCTTGAAGTTTTGATTAGATTGATTCTCGTCAAGTTCTGGATCAGCAAGCTTGCGAAGCTCATAACTTTTGATCCGTAAGTCCGATCGAGCTGATTCTTTTTGGGTTCGATTTGTATTGGAATCTAGTTTCTTGTTTCCAAATTTCAGATCAATCTAACGGTTAGATCTCCAAGAATTCGCATTTTACCGAACCTCTGTCATTTTGTTTTTGTCGAAAACGAGGCAATTATTTGGTTCTGTTTTGGGGTGAACTTTTAATAGATCAAGAATTTGGTTTTAGCTTCCGCACAATCATTCACCCCCCTCTGATTGCTATATTCGTATACTTCGATCCTACACAGTCTCTTGTCCCGGGGCGGTCAGGCTGGCCACTGAGGACGGAGAGGAGTTGGTGAACTCCCAGAACATAGAACTCTTGTGCAAGTTCTAACCCTGAAAAGGCTGTAAGTACAGAGTTACACTCCCCGACCAGCCCCGTTGAGTCCTCCTCTCCGCAGTCTGGTCGCGGGAAGTCTCTGGTTTATCCAATGTGTAGTCTTCATTTAAAACAGTTGTCACTTTCGTTCTCGCTTTTTGGTTTGCGCCCCGTCGGGCCGCGGCCGCGTGCTCGCCCTCAGAACCTTAAGGCCCTCCGAGTGCTCGACGGCTAAAATTAGCTCACTGGGTGAGCATGGTGTGCAGGGATAGGTAATCGGGTGGTTGGTTTGGTACGGTTCTCAATACGGTCATGACGCTCAAGGTGTCCCTGTGAGAACTGGCGGCTTAAACACCATCACCGAAGACCTACTGCCCTGCCCCACTCCACCAAGTGTTCAGCCCTAAGAGGCTGCTAGGGTAACTAAATCTCGCAGGGCCCTAATACCCTGAGGCCGCGACTTTCCGGCACAAAGGACCCGGACCCTGCATTCCAACTAACCCCTAACGTGCGCCGTTGCCTTTTTCGTTTGCTCAGAACTAGCATGTTGGACGCGCGAATGGACATCCAAGCACAAGGCATGCGAAAGGGAAGTACACATTTTTATAAAAGTATATCCTAAACTTGCAGTAGTCCGCTACAAGGGAAGGCAAATTAACGGCAAAAAAGAAGAAAAAGAAAAAGAAGTCCCTCAGTCTTCGTCCGCCGCAGCCTCCGCTGCCTCCTGGTCCTCCGCCGGGGGAACGTCCAGCTCAAGGGCCACGTCTTCAGCCATCGCTTCCAGCGACGGATTGACCATCTCCAGCTGATCAGCTACCCTTTCGGCGGTGCTGCTGACCTGCGCCTCTGCGCGGGCCCATTCTCCTTCCACCCCCTGGATGGCGACCAGGGGGTCGAAGTTAGGGTCCCGGCTGGCGCAGAAGGCAAGCACGTACGACGCCGTGGCCGCCACGACTGCCCGCCCTTCTTGGCTGGACCGGGCTGTTAGGGCGCCAGGAAGGAAGGTGAGGAAGTCGACGCTCCGGCCCATGCAGAAGGCATAGTGTCAGGTCGTCTACTCCACCGGGTTCGGCTGCTCCAACCCTAGCGGTGCCAGGCTGGCCACCATCCGTTCGAAGGCCGGGCGCAGCATGGAGGTGGCCTCGGCCTCCACGCGGAGCCGCTCGCCCTTCTCCTCGTCGCGCTCTCGGGTAATCGCCTCAACGAGGAGGGCACCTTGCTCCCTCTCACGCTGTAGGTCCAGCTCCAGCCTCTCCGACCGACTACGCCAGTCCTGCACCTCTACCCGGAGGCGGGCGATCTCCGCAACAGCCTCCTCGCCTCCCGCTCGCGAGGCATCCGCCATGCTCATCTTTGGCGTGTAACTCGCCAAGGGCGGCCAGCAGGGCGTCCGCGTCCGCTGAGGGGACCGGAGTGCCGAGGGTCTTCGGAGTAGCGGGCAGGCCCAGCCCGCCGCCTGGCGGTAAGACATTCGCCCCGGCGGCGGGCATTGGGTGATCGCCAGGGCCGCCTTGGTGTTCGATCACCACAGCTGACGCGGCCGCGGCTGTTGCCGTGCCCTGGTCGACCCCAACAGGAGCCCTCGAAGAAGATGCCCTGAGGAAACAAGAAGGAAGGGGTAAGTCCCCCGAAGTTGCATAAACCTGATAAGCTTGCTACGTGTATTTTTGTGTGTACCCAGTAGAAGGCCCCCTGAATCGGGGCACGCCCAGGACCAGGGTTATTCCCCCGCGCGGCGTCGGCCCCGGCGGAGCGACCCTCGCCGGCGGCGGCGGGGGAAGAATCGGTGCCGGCGGCGGTGGTGGATCACCCTGCGCTGGTGCCAGCGGCGGGAGCGGATCATCACGCGGCGGTGCCGGCGGCGGTGGTGGATCACCCTGCGCCAGTGCCGGCGGCAGGAGTGGATCTGCCTGTGCCGGCGGTGAGGGAAGATCGCCCTGTGCCGGTGGCTGCTGCAGGGGCGAATCGGCCTGCGCCGGCGGCGGCGGAGGTGGAACAGGAGTTGGCAGAGCTGCTGGCGGGGCGACACCAGCTGAGGTAGAAGCGGCGGCCGCCATAGAGCTGCCCGCTCTGGTTGTGGTCGTCGCGCCCCCCAGAGCGGCGCGGACCCGCCTAGGGCTATCCCCAGGGGCGTCGGCGGCGGCAGGGCGCTTGTCCCTCCCCCCGCTCACTGGAGGAGGGCCCCGGATGGTTAGCGCAGTCTGGCGAGGCGTGGTCACCAGGCCCATGGCATCCATGACAGGCATGGCACGGGTGATCGCCACACGCTCCCGGGGCTCCACCTGGCAGAGTGGGAGTGCACCCGCTGGAAAGGGCGGGACGGGGCCAAAGACGCCCAGCTGCGCCTACCACGCGTTAATCTTGGCGAGGGATAAATTCCCCGTAGCTGAAAAATAAGAAATAATAAGAAAAAGGAGTGAAGGCGCCGTCAGTCTGGTAGCAGTTTAAAGAAAGAAGAAGAAAACAAAGAGAGCAAAACGAAAAGCAACCCACCTCCGGGAGATGTCCGGGTCATGTTGTCGGGGCCCGTGTACTGCCAGGCGAGGCGAGCGCGACGGCGCAGGGGACTGATTCTCCGGGTGATGTAGTCCCGAAGAACCATGGCCCCCGTCAGGCCCGCCGCTCGCAACTGGTCCACACGGGCTAGCATCACCTGGAGCTCGGGCGTCTCGTCGACGTGAGCTCCCCAGGTGGGGATGCAGACCGCTGGCCTAGTCGGCATCTCCAGGACCTCCAAGCAGCTATCGTCTTCGACGTAGAGCCACCCATTGCGCCAATCCCTCCAGTTGGAGCGGAGGTCTAGCGGAATGTAGCGGGAAGCTGCGCCATCGCGAAGGCGGAAGTGGCAGGAGCCGGTCACGGTGGAAAGGTCCTTGGCCGCACGCAAGGAATAGAAGAAGCGAAAGAGGGGGAGATTAGGGGCTACTCCCACAAACATCTTGCAGAAATAAGCAAAGACAGCGAGGAGAACGATGGAGTTAGGAGGAAGATGAAGATTGTGGATGGAGTAGAAGTTGAGGACGGCGAGGTAGAAGTCGAAAATGGGCGGAACAAGGCCCGCCAGCATCGCCCAGCCAAAGAAGACTAGTTCGCCCGGGCGGCTGCCGGGCGCGGTAGTCCCAAATGAGTACGACAAGATCATCGCCAATGACGATCGAGCACATCTCTCGGCGTCGACCTCCTCGACGGTTGAGGGAGGAAGCAGAGGTGTTGGCGGCGCCATATGAGCCAAGAGCAGAGGCAGAGAGGTGGTTCGCAAGAAGCTAGGGTGAAGAAGAAGCACACAGCAAGTGCCTTCGTTTATACGTGCGCAGGAGCGCCTCAACGGGAAACCCGAGGAGGCGTGGCAGTTGGAAAGGCGGGATAGCCGACGGGGCGTGGCGGTTCGCTGGCGGGAAACCCAGAACAATCGGAAAAGGCGCGGCCATGCCCCCCAGACCCGCGCCGGTTACGAGGCAAAAACGGCTGCACGATCCGCCTCGGGCCCGGAAATGGCGGCGGCATTTAAAAAGCCACAACGTTTCGTAGCCACTTTTTTTGGACCCACCCAGGAGACAGAAGAAGATGAAAAGAACGCTCCGAGGTGGGTCCGGGGGCTACTGTCGGTGTATTCCACACAAGGGTGCCCACTGCACTTTAGTAAAAGCAGCCGCTGCCGGACACGTGGCATCCAGGCCACGCCCCCCGCGGTCAGTTGAGTGATCGCCGGGGGGAGGGTGGCGACCAGGCCACGCCCCTGGCAGTCATATGAGTGATCGCCTGCGGGAGGGTGGCGACCAGGCCACGCCCCTGGCGGTCAGCTGAGTGATCACCAGCGGGAGGGTGGCGACCAGGCCACGCCCCTGGCGGTCAGCTGAGTGATCGCCAGCGGGAGGATGGCGACTAGGCCACGCCGCCGGCAATCAGTTCCCGAGGACACTTAATGGCCCGCGCGGCCGTTCGAGAGGTCAAAGACATTTAATGCATATCGTGTGCATTAAATGGGGCTAATGAAGGCCATAGTATGGCGGCGCGTATTCCCAACGTGCGCCATAATGGCGAGTGACGTCAGGGTGCATTTCCTCACCCCGGTGGAGCGGGCGAAGCCGGCAAGCACGGCGCTCAAGGGCGGGGGGAGAGGATGTCTGCACCGGGGCATTTAATGTGTTGCAGGGGCATTTAATGCTAAAGAGTAGGGTAATGAGGTGGCTTGTGGTGTAAGCCTCCCATGCGCCCCTGCCAGCCCGAGTATAAAAGGGAGTCTGGGTGCATGGGGGGAGGGGTTCGATCATTTTTTCTCAGGCTAGACTCTCCATTACGGGTGAGCTGATCTGGGTTGCTCTGGGTAGCTGTTCATCTTCCAGCTCCCCCTGGGCACACCATAATACAAGAACAAAGGAGTAGGGTTATTACTCTGAGGAGGGCCCGAACCTGACAAACTGCCCGTCTCCTTGCATACTTCGCCCCCGGTTCTCCATTTCTCGAGCGATCTCCACGAAGCCCCGGTTAGAACTTAGTATACCCCTCTCCGGAAGGGGTCTGTTGGCTCATACGCCGACAGTGTGCACCATCTCATTCCTTTCCATCCCGTGGAGGGGCTTACTCTTACTGACTCGCTCCCATTCATCTCTGTGGATGGGACTACGAGGTAGGACTTTCGTGCTTACTACATGTGAGCACAGAGGCCCACATCAGCACAGAACACATCTTCCATCATGAATGCACAAATACAATAATCATGAATAAGATGCAAATTACATTCATCTCTAACATTTGCATAATCACACAACACATCTTTCCATTTCTCATCAACCAATTATCACAATCTTAGGTTATCATTCATGCCAACCACATCAAATTCAAGGTTAAGAACATGGTCACACAACACATCTTTCCTACCATGCGAGTAGGTCATAACAAAAGGGCGATCATTGCGCTTCCAAACAAGTTGCATCATAATACACTTGCCTTTAACCTCTCGAAACGGTGTGGCGAGAAGTTGAAGCCACTCCTGGGGTCACACTACCTGCAAATAGATACATTCCACTCAAAAACATACGAACAAAACAACCACAAGACTTAGAACGACATCGATCCTACGACCCACCTTGAAACCCTAAAAAACAGCAATCTGCCAAACGGGGACAACAGCCTTCAAACGATCATAACTTGAGTTATACAACTTCAAATCAAGTAAACGAATATAGTTTCGTGATCTACAGGAAATTTCTCATCCTTTTCTAAGTATTCGGAAATTCTAATTCAGCCTCTAGCTTGCTCTAATCTACAGATGAATATAGACACTACCAGCCGCGATATTGATTGGACATCCTTCGATAAAACTATCATAACTTTTAAATGGCTGAACAAAAATTAATGATTTCGATCTTAATTGAAATATAATTCGATTATCTACAACTTTTACAACATCTGCCCCCCCCAGAAAAGGCATCTAAAATTTTCTAATTCGCGTTCTAACAGAGCACACAAATCTGCCCGTGCAGACTGGAAACAACCACGAGATTGAAATTGCGTAAACCATGTTTTCCCCCAACTCTACAACCTCTCCTAATCACAGCTTAGCAACCCCCCAAGGAACCCTAGATCAACCAAAAAAACAACCAAAAGAAGTACCTTCTTGAGAAGAGAAAATCGACGACGATCTGCCTCGTGTCACCCTCCAACGCAATCCACACCGGGCAACACTCCTAGGGCACTCCAAAGCAATGAAAAACAGGATCCTTGGCAGGGAGGGGGTGCCTTGGAGGGCTGGGGAGGTGTGGGAGGGAGAGGGATGAGGGGAATGATGCGCCGGTTGGAGGAGGAGTGGAGGCGCCAAGGAGGAAGGAAGGGACGCCGCAATAGAGGAGGGGAGGAGGCGCAATGGGGGAGGGTGGCTGCTGGTTGGAGGGGCAAGGGGGAGGGGGAGGCACCCCAAGGGGGAGTGGGGGAGATGTCTAGGGTTTGGGGGAGAGAATCCCCACCCTTTTGGCTCAAAAAGCCTGGCCTAAAGGCCCACTATCTGGTCTACACCTAAAAATCCCTCCAGAAATTCAGATTTCTCTCTGAATTTCACCTAAAAAAATATTACTTTCTCTCTAAATTTCATCTGGAGTATTACATTTTGTCCAACCCCTAACACCGATATGTGATCAGTCAATGTACTCTTCTATCCTGTTGGATTCAATTTCACTTATCCTTCATGACATCAACACTCAGGACATAGGTAAGCAAAAAAAAAAAAAAAAACATCGAGAATCGATTACTGAATAGTTGTGCACTACCTCATTTTCTCGGCTACCTATCTTGGTGGTCTTGACTTCCAATTGAACAACACATAGTCCGTGGCAAACGGAGAGGAGGTAATACGTAGCTATTTTGGATCATCGGTGAGAAGGATGGTTTGGAAAACGCTAGAGAAAATGAATGCCTCGCTCTAGAGTTGTGATTGTGCGCCTCAATTTCTCGGCTGACTTAGTCTGGACAGTCAGTCTGACTTCTAATTTGGCGAGACAGCCATTGGCTGGCAAAGCAATGTCTGGTAGTTAGCGACTGTAACATATGAGATGAGAGACAGGTCATGTATAGCTGCTGTGTTTGTTTTGGATCGATACACAGTGACAAGGATGGTTTGGAAAACGCTGTAGAGGGCTTAATGCCCTGCTTTGGCTTGTGATTGGCCCAGCCTAGGAATCTGATGTATAACCCTGCCATTTGTGCTCCATTATTGGAAGGCCATGTCAACTTGTTCATATGCCTGGGGGCCCTCTAACAAGTGTTCGGTAGCATCTTGCAAGTAGGTCCTGCCAACAACTTGCTGTGCTGGGTCTCTCTACTCTAATGGTACGATGGATAGACCAAGCTGCAACAGACTAATCATGTTTCTGATCAATTTTAGGCTTCACATCTCGACATAAATCATCGAATAGTTGTTTCATTTTTATTTGGTTAGTGTGGTATTCCAAAATTTCTAATAGTAGCCCAACCGACACATAGTCCGTGGAGCATGTACACTTTTTTCCTTTAGCTTCATAATATCTTTTTGACCGTATCTACTGCACAGTCGAATGTCTTTTTAAAGAAGTAAGTTGAATTTTTAAAACCATCAGATCAGATCATGATCCAACTATCCAGATCTCTCCACTCTGATAGTCCAAGTCCAACCCCCTATATCCATCCTCTCTGCTAGAGCCCATTTACGGTACACTAAATTCAATTTAGAACGTTTATTTCTTTGGATTAAATGGATCAAGTTAACAAGTATTTATTTATATTTTCTTCTATAAAAGAGTAATATGAATGTTCTTAACAAACTAATGATTATATCTAATCTTTACTATCCACCATATACTGCTATTATAATAACGGTAAGATTACTACTCCGCTAACCCTAGTGTTGCTGGAGCCAACCTCACGCACGGGAAGGAAGAAGTAGGTAATGGCCATGCTATGGGGTGCCGATGTGGGTAGAAAGAGAGAGATGTGTTTGGTTTCTTTTTTATCTAACAGACCATATGTCGGAGTGCTGATTTTCTTAGTAAGTGGGAGAGGGACGATGAACGATTGCCACCAACTTGTATTTATATATTAGTAAAGATTCGCATGTTTCACCATTTTCTCACTAGTGGAATTAAAAGGTCACCACAAACTATACATGTACAATCCTTCATTCTCATAAAATAACTTGTAGGTAATTTTCAATTAGCAATTCAAGCACATTATTTTTTTTAACTTTCCAGAATTAAGGTACCTAAAAACTGGCAAAAACAATATCAATAAGCTAGCAGTTTCTTGTAGGATCGATATATACTAGTATAGCAATCAGAGGGGGGTGAATGATTGCGCGGAAGCTAAATTCAATTTTTTAGTGATTATCAAAACACCCCTAAACAATATATAAAAGTTTGCTTCAATTTTACACAGAAAACAGATTGATAGTCGGTAAATCACAAATTCTCGGAAATCCAACCGTCCAATTGATATGAAAATTTTCCTATAGAAACTAGATTCAATTTAGAAATTAAGCCAATAAGAATCAACTCAATCGGATCTACGGATCAAAAGTTATAAGCTTCACAAGTTGACTGTGCAGATTATGACGAAAATAGATTAAACCCTAATTTCGTGATTAAACAAAATCTACAAGGAATTAACCAATCAAACTTTGTAGATCAATAACTTGATGCCCTAAAAATATTTTGGATAGATCAATCAAAATTATCACAATGAAACAATAAATTAATCTATCTTGAACACCGATTAGCAAATCATCTACTGTTTTTTATGCGGGAGGACTTATAGGGCTACACTACCGTCGTTGCTACAGTAAATCGTACTGTAGCACTCCTACAGATTGATGCTGTAACGCTTACCTTAGTTGCGACGCAGGAAGCAATTGAGCATGGAGCCAAGTGCAAGGGATAAAGCATTAGAAGGAATTTTTCCTTTCAATCTCACGTAGTAGAGTTGCTCCTGTGCCTTCTAGTTTCTAGTCATGGCAACAACGTTTCTCCTTTTTGCTCTCGGCTGAGGCGCAAGCCGCTCCCGTGTCTCCTTTTTGCTCTCGGCTGAGGCGCACGTCGCTGCCTTTTTTTAGCGTAGCTCTACGGCTTTGAAGAAAAATAAATTTTATTTCTTTTTGTCTAGTTTGATTACAGTACTCCGAAATAAAATAGTACAAACCCTAATCTCCCCACTAAACAGGGAACACCTCCCCCTATTTATAAGAAAACCCTAGAAGTGTTCGCATACATGTCCACTTGGCCCAACATGGCTCAATACATGAAAACTACCTCAAAACGATTACAACTGCACGCGTACGACCCACCTGCCGCACTCACGTGACTCACTAACATCCACGTGCACCGTTCTCTAGTCCGAACGTCCCGTATGACATCCTCGACCACTAGGACCTTAGTTTCTCCCTGAACCAAGTCCCGAACCTCAGTTCTGGTCCCGTCACCGACCACGTTCGACCTCAAGCAACACCTGCACATGAACAAACACGAAACCGTGTACGAGCACAAGTCCACGACTTGACTCAAGATCAGTTAATGCAACCACTCACACGAGTGCATTGCATCAAACAAAACAACTACCATGCTACCACAAGCATATCACTTAATCATCTGAAACAACACATGCACATGCACCACACATGCCATGAGCACAACCACTTTGCAATGCCAAATTCAACATTAAACCAATTTTTCATCACTGGATTTCACATTTCTTGCCAATTAGCAAAATCAAGCAAATTTTGAGTTTGTCCTGACCTGGCTGTTTGTTATCAATAACTGATTCCTTGGTGTAATATCAGCAAACACTGGCTGGCTTTCAGTTGCCATTGACTATTGTGACCAACATTTGCTGATTCCTTGGTTAAGATTCATCAAGACAACAGATGACAATATGCACCAAACATATATCCTGTTCAGCTCAGCAGACACATATTCAGACCTGAAAGCCAGTGCAGTGACCCATCTCATGCCTACAAGGCTACAACACAGGACAACTTTTGTCATTTTCCAAGCCACTCACTACTACAAAATGGTACAACACTATTGCTTCATTTGTGCCGATTCCCAACTTTTCAGGAAAAATCGATTGTGATAAAAGATTCGGCAATATTAGAGGGGAATCGTCACAAACGGTTCTAACATTAGAACGGAGCCATGTACATCACAATCGGTTCTTATGTAGGAAAGGATTGTGATTTGATGAGTGTGTTTCATGTTACTAGTGCTATGGTTGAAACTAATATAGGTGAGAAATTATGAAATCCTCGAGAATGGGTCTTAAGAGAGTAAAGTTGAACATCTAGCTTGAGGAGATTTTCCCTCATTTGTGATTTTCTTCAAAAGGTGAGCATTCCTTCAAATCCCTTCAATTTTACACTAGGAATTAAATTCAATTTTGATTGGTGAATGTGTTACACGTAATTATTGTTGCTATAATTAATATTTTCAATGCTAGAGTTTAGATTGCGTAACCTATGCATCTAGAATCAATGCTAGAGTTTACAGTGGAGAGATGCTACCGAAATTTTCTCTAGAGTTGTACAACATAGAGACAAGTGTGTTATAGCTATAGAATCAATGTTCTAGGAGAGGAAATAGCGCAGGCAATTATTTTTAAATGGCAGAACAAATGAGGTGGTCACTCTGGTTCTGTCTTCTGATTCTAATGATGTTTTATTTTGTAATAAAATTCTTTATATTGGGTGCATTCTAGTAATGCGAAGACTAAACTCTGTTATACATGATTGGGTAAAGGAATATGTGTTTCTGACTCTCACTGATGCACCCATTAATCCATTATCTTTCTACAAGGTTACCTCGCTACAAATACTAACTAAATTTATTACTTTTTCAAGGAACTACGTGAAGCCTTTTAAGGTGCCTACTGTTCTTGCCTCCATAGTGAGTATTGCAAGTCTTCCATTTTTTTAGCTAACCATGAATATTGTTATGTACTAATGAGAACTTTGTATGTGATGATTATGTGACCTTTCATTTTCTTTTTATTCACTAAAGTTAGTTCATTGTATTAGATTTGATCTTTCTTGTTATGTGAAATGCTCATTGAAGTTCATTGTGACAGTTTCCTTTTCATATAAAAAGGCCATTCATCCTTGTCTTTAGTTTGGTAGCATCCTTGTCTTCCTTGGAATTTGAGTAGGGGATTATCCAATTGCTAACTACACTAATTCCTTTTTCCTTTTGGTTAAATCTATTGCCTCAGTTGTTGATCCACCCTCATTCTAATGAATAGAGAGCAAAACGTACAGATTAATGTGGAGCACTCTAATGGTCCTTCTCATACTAGCATGGAAGTAACATCACAAATGGCTCTTGATCAAAAAAATGGATGATTGCCCAGTAGATAAGAGCACATAAGATAATAATCTTTGTAGAAATGTGCTTTCTAGTAGTATGGATCTTTGCCCAAATAACTTGTACTGCTCTTACTTATAACTTAGGTACATGACTTTTCATCCACAACAAAGAAAATTAATTGGATTGTTGAATCTAAAGCAGTTGCAGAAACACCAGCATCTGTAAAGCTAAGTGAGGATGACGAATATAGCAGGCTTCAATGTATGGAGTACACCACATCACAATCGGTTCTGAGCTAGCTTAGAACCAATTGTGATGACCATATTATCACTATAGTACGAAAACCGACTATGATAGAGCATCATCAACACTATCTAAAAACTTTGTATCGTCATCAAAATCAACTGCGATGACAAAAAAGAACCGATTATGATGTACATTCCTATAGTAGTGACTCATCCTAACTCCAAAAGGTTAAGACTTAAACATAACAGAATAGAATAGGAAATGATCAAAAAAGAAGGGGTTAAGCAGGTCCTTAGAGATATCATTCTCCAGGCTAATAATTCTATTATCCTTTTGGCCCAACTACCACCTTGGAGGCTTGCAGCTTCTTTCACTGCACGCAGGAGTTCCATATGACCATGAATGAATGAACAATATTGATACTAATGTACCCAGGAGCTGAGCTGATCTGGTGTAGAACAATCTCTAGAAAGCTTTCTAGCTCAACAAATAATGTACTGTTAAGTAGACTAGTTATCACCATAGAACTTGTAATAAAAATCAGTGTGTGTACATGCATTACAGCTGAACCAGATAATCCGGGTGTTTATCCACACCTGAGGCCTTGTTTGGTTGTACACAATCAAGGTACATCCACGAGATTTTAGTTCAAAATCCCATACAAGAAGTCGGTCTAGGGTTGGTTTGTTGCAGAACCCGGCCAGAAGATTAACGGGTTGTGGTTGGTTAATTGGGATCCGAACCAGTGGACGATAACTATAGCTTGTCGGTAGCTAAGCCCTAACAACAGTGGTCAAAATGGGGACGACGAGGAATTAAACCATTTGGGGTTAAAACTATGCAGACTTGCATAGGGCTTTTCCGTTAACAGCTATCTTCGGATGGAACAAAAGGAGTAGTTAATTATTATTTGATAATCTTAAATAGTTTTCTTGGGATGTTTGCATAGGCGGACCCAGGGCCCGGCCAGCCTGGGCCCGGGCCCGGGCTCAGGTCCATGTAACAAAAGTCTAGATCATGAAAAATACTGTGTTCTTCCGTGAATTCAACAACGGACCGAGCTAATAACATTTGGTTTTAACAAAAGCCCAGTACTACTTGATAGAAATTTCCTTCAGTGATTTGGTCTCTTGTTATTAGCTCAGTAAATAGTTTGTGAACTTGTTGTTCTTCTTTAAGTGTGCCCGGGCTCTAGAAAATTCCTGGGTCCGCCACTGGATGTTTGTCATCTCCAGTAAAAACTCGACGGGGATTGTTGAAGGAATGCTGATTTGCATGCGTTTTTCTATTGTTTTCGAAGACATAATCAAGAAAAGCTTTCAATTCCTTGCATGTCCAAACTACTGCAAATGTTTATTACTAGTCATAAAAGAATATTATTATTTTTGTAACCGGAGGCGCAGTACTTGCAGAGAACTGGTTGCACATAAATGTAGAATAATAATGCTATCTTTCTAAAAGAAAGTCATAAAACATCCTCATAGATGAGGTGTCTGTTTGGGTGTTTTGATTTGAATTTGGTTTGTGACTCTTTCCTCAATGTTGGTGCCTCTTCTCTCGAGACCGGTGTCGATGTTTACTGTGTCTTCGCTTTGGGGACGGTGTTTTTATAATTCTATTCTTGAAAAGAATGATAAGGCTTTTGTCATTGGTTTAAAAAAAAACATTCGTACAGAACAATTCTCAAATTTCTAATATTGCATCAAAATATTCTACCCTTCGCTTTCAATAATTAATAACTTGATGATTTTTGACATTTTTTCTTCACTTTCAAAAGCAAAATTTGATGGTCTTTTTTATATAAAAAAATAGTTGTTCGATCTAATCACGAATTCATGTGACAATTAACTGCAACAAATTATGCTCACAAGGGGGGCGAAACTCAATGTGTATGCAGTGCAACGAGGAATCATATTGACAGGGAATTTTTTTATACTACCAACATTACATAAATCCTGGATTTATCATTTCTTATATCACTAATATGTGGAGCCTGAGAGATGGTCTATCTGGGATAGTAAAAATTTACTGTAGCAAATAAGAAATTGCCCTTATTGACGTAAATATATAGCTAGTAGTTTTGGACTATGGGGCATATGTGTTTTCCCAATATTGGAAACACGGCGTGTGCATCGGATCTTAATACTTATAATCTCCTCTATCTGAAGGAATATATTAATCCATCCCTTCTCTACCAGGAAACACTACTACAGATCTCGCCGTCACTACCGGTTCGTAAGCGCCATCAATACCGGTTTTTGAACCGGTACCAGCCATCCAGGACTGATGCCCAATGGGCATCAGTACCGGTTGGGGGAACCGGTATTGATATGCCCATCAGTATCGGTTGGAACATCCAGCCGGTACTGATGGTCTATTATCAGTACCGGTTGGATCCTCCAGCCGGTACTAATAATATGTTATCAGTACTGGCTGGAGGATCCAACCAGTACTAATTATCTGTTATCGCATCTGATTGGATGCTCCAACCAGATCGATAATAGATCATCGCATCTGCTGGTGTTTTGACCCGGTACAAGTTGGTTTTTTAAAAAATTTCATTACTGTAATTAATTAATTTGAGGACATAAATTGATTTATAAATTTCTCGTAAATTTATAATGGGTTTTATGAAATATACTATACCTTGAATGAAAATTTCATATTTGTTGGATGAGTATTTAATTCTTAATATTTCTGTAGACCGTTGAACCGGGACTGATGTTTCTGACATATATTTCTATAGACCGTTGAACCGGTACTGATGATCCCCCCGGACCTGTAGACCGTTGAACCGGGACTGATGTAAATGTTAGTCCCGGTTCATGCATAACCGGTACTGATGGGCCGGTATGGAAGGCCAAATCTGTAGTAGTGAAAGCTATTTGTAGTACTAAAATTTAAGCCTTAGCTTATGGTTCAGTATTTAATGAGACTTTGAACTTGGTAAATCAAAACCAGGTATGAAATATATGCCAGAAGTAAAAGATACAGCTTTGCTAAATCTTGCACAGTTAATAAGTGTATTGAAAAGATACACCTTTGCTACGATAGACTTTGAACTTGATAAATCAAAACCAGGAAAGTAATGAAATATATGTCAAAAGTAAAAGATACAACTTTGCTAAATCATGCACAGTTAATAAGTGTATTGAAAAGATACACCTTTGCTAGCTAAGCTGTAACGCGCCATCATGCATTCACATGCTATTGAGAACCTTTCTATTCTCTCTTTTATTAACCTCCTCTGCCATTTTTAACACCTTGTGCAAATAGGATGTAGTAATACCATTAACCCAATAACAAAAAGCATACATACATTGCTTGGCTCAAAATGTATAACACGCAAATCATCGTTAATCTGACGTCGTAACATGAAAGTAAAAAGTTATACATAAACACAAACTGAAAGATAAAACAACCATCAGCTAGCAGCCCCGGATCACACGAGTCTCCGAAAGCACGTTAGGTTCAATTATAATACATATTGAACTTACGGTAACCATCACAACTAGACAACCTTAACACAATGTACTCGTAAGTTGTCAATAACCTGTACAGCTAATTTTCCTATGTTAATTAAGGAAGGAAATGAAGCGATTAACCCGGACAGAAGTCCAGAACAACAGACAGCTGCTGCTACTGCGCTTCGGATGGCTCATGGCTGCATAGCGAAGCACAGCGGGTTGTGAATTGGCATCTCCAAACCCGAATTGGGAGGAGAGGAGAAGAAGAGAAATGGAGACGCATGACGGGAAAGGAAACATTTTGCTTTCTTTCCTTTTACGTCAGCCGGCGAAGAACTACTTTTCCCTCTCCCTCGCTCCTCTCATCATTCTCAGATCTCTCCCCCCTTTCTCTCTCTAAATCCCGCCTCCTCCTACCTCTCCCCCTCCTCGCATTCCGCCTCCTGCCCCGCCCAGATCTCACCAACCCCCTCCCGGCGGTCGTTCTTGGCTCTCCCCAGTATCCGCGGTTGCTGTCGTCTCTGATCGGGAGTGATTCTGGGGTGGGAGCCGAATCTGCCGCCTCCACGGGGCGGCCTGCAGTTATGGGTATCGGTTCTTGATCCGTCCGTACCTCGGATCCGCCGCAAAGGCGGCGCCTTTGTGGGGGTTCTCCGCGCCATGGAGGAGGATTTGGCGAGTCGGTGGTGAGGCGGGTGTGTGGGGTTATTGGGTTGGACTTGTCAGGAGAGGCTTTGAGGAAGGGTGCGGGTCGGCGAGATGCGGCGGCGGGCACCGGAGTTCCGGCGCCAGTCGCGGCGGCGGCTGTCGGGATGGATCTGGTGGCTCGTCGCTATCTTCTTTGTGGTCGGGCTCATGCTCTTCGTCCTGCACCACAACCAGAAGGAGCAGTTCCGGCCTCCCGTCATAGTGAGTAGCGCAAACTTCACTCGCCGTAATTCCCCGCTTGCTGAATTTTGTGAGATCTTTCGAAAAATCACTGCTTTCCTGTCAGTTGTGGAAAATTATGGAAAACTTTATGCTTTTTATGCGTGTTGCCCTGTTTCTGTTACCTCTTTAGTGGATCTTGATTAGCATAATGGTCTTAGATCTTAAGTCGTTTTCAGAGAATGTTTATGTTTTCTTGTTGTAATTATGCAAATTTAATTTTAGCTAACTTCGTAGTGGGCAATGTTTCTATGTTAGAGAGCAAGCGTGGTTTGTGTGGGTAGGCTGTTAAAGATCAAGAGTGTTTTTTTTCTAGATCTTGATTGCCATAATTCAGAATTATATCATTAAAGGTTACTGTTTTCTCTCCAGTCATTTGGTCATGTTTATGGAAATTTTAGTTGTCACTTACGTTGTTGTCCACGGTAGAAATTGTTCTAGGTGTTAATCATGAATGGTTGTTAGAAATGGCAACCGGGGTGTATAATTCTGAGTAGGTGTGGCATTATAGATAGGCTGTGTTTGGACTTCTTTGGAGATCTGCTCAATTACTTAGGTAAAGTGTCATTCTCAGAAGGTGGTTTCCCATCTTTCCTGCTGATAACAAGTACTATCCTAGTACTAGGAAGATGATTACTCTCTTCTTTGATGGGAGAACAGAATGTAATGGTAAAGATTTAATCCATACATCACGTCAATATTCAATACTATTTGCGGTGTCAAACTTTGACAAGTTTAGTTGTATTATACAGGGACTATATGTTGGCAGCTATTTTCTTCCCAAAGAATAGAATTGGGGCTCATGATTTCATTTTCTTTTGATGTTGGTTGATTTCCGTTAATGGTTAAGTATTTCTCCTCCTAGGTTTATTCTTGTCTAATCTGCTAGACATGCGACAATCAGATTATCTTTTGTTAGGATTCATTATCATTTTGTAGCATTTAGATTACATGGATTGGATTAGACTTTGCCATTGCAATGCCTATGGGAGCAATGCCTACCTGTAGTACCTGCTTAATGTCATTTCACTGAACTATTCAATCTTTCTGTTAACTGGCATTTGAAGATTGCTAAATACATCTCCTTAATACAACAGGATACTGCCGAGAGATATGAGATTTCTAATGAATCTATTTGATATTTTAAAAATATAAGTTTGCCTAGTAAAGGTCTTACTGTAAGAAATTTAATATGATTCAGATTGTTAGTCAGAATCTGAATTTTCTGGACAGAACAAATTCAAGCTTTTTGAGAACTTACGGGATACATTAGCTCTTAAATGGGGTCCCATCATGTTTTATGGCTTCAAGAAATCTCAACAGCATGTATGGTACCAATTTGAAGAGGAAGTATGTGGTAAATAGGTCAGATACAATAATTAATGCATAGAGATTTCAAGGAAAATCCTTTTCAAGAAGTTTTGTATGTTTGGCCCCCTCATTAATGCTACTATGACAGTGGATAAATGATGAGAGATAACTGAGGAAATTGTTGGTTTACAATATATGAAGAGGAATGTCGGAACCTTCCCCTCAGGCTTGGAATACCGAGAAAGGTTCCATATGCATACAGTACTAGTCCCATAATCAATGGCTAGTATACATATTTACAACATTGTCATCATCTTCATACAATGTTTTATACATATGATAACTAAAGATAATTATACAACAAACTTTAAGAAAGCCGATCAAAATATAGCGGAAGACATAGTTATCCAGTAGTGTGCCCATATCCAACCCTCAGGCAACTGACAAGGATAGACCCTAGAAAAGATCGTCAGCAAGGTCCCCGTATTCTGCCGAACAATATGCGTCGTTGGGGTTCTCTGGTTCTTCACTTGCTGAATATCAACAAGAGCAAAATTGAGTATATTTTGTACTCAGCAAGACTTGAAGTGTTTGCAAACCTATAATATATATGCAGGCTTGTATCAAAAGGAAAGGTTTCTACGGTTATTTTGCAAAAGGCCAATTTGAATTGTAAATACTGAATAACAGATTGCGAATGGAATTTTTTAAAAGCAATATGACAGATATATAAAATAACAAGCATGTAAGCATAAATATAACAATTCACAATCCTCCATGACGTGAGCTACAATTCGAATCATTTCCCACCAGCACATGGCATAAAACCAGTCTTTACCAACACATAGCACAATAGTTAAATCCAATATTTGCCAACACATGGCATAGAATTGAATTATCTGAAGGGTAAGCTTTCCAACACATGTTTTCAACTCCAATCCATGTTTATGAAAATATGAAAACATCTAAGTGATGACTTTACCAAGTACCCTTGACCACGGGTGTGGCTTTTTGACAAGATTTACACTCTGCAGAGGTGTACAGCTTTACCCATAAGTCATGACCTTTTCTTTTTGCCGCTATTTCACGCTTTTAGCGTGTGGCCAGAATGTTCATGACGAGAACTTTTACATTAACTGGGTTAACTTTGCACTAGCCCAGTGACAACAAACTCTTACTTATGGCGGCAGAAAATATTCGTACACTCTTGTACTTCTCCCACAGTTTACTCTTGTGGAGCCCCACTTCTCCCCATGGTAAGGCGTACACCGTTGCATTAGTATGTGTTTCACCCATACCTCTGTGTGAACAACCCTATGAGCAACCAATATCCGGAAGCCCGTGCTGCTCCTACCTTTCAATATGCAAAGTTAAACTAGATAACTTAATTGGTTTAAGGCCGTCCCATACCAGCACTTATGGTTGTACGGTTATCTTGGTCTGAAATCAACACAATAGTTCAGTCCTTAATCCCACTCGGGAGAAAAATCTCTCTCTACACTACGTGCAAGTCCATCCCTCGCACATTTGGCTATTGCCAATATTCGCATGCATCAAAACCATAGTTTTACCTTTTCGTTTTTAAAACCAAATTACCAGTTATCACATTTTCCAACATGTCCAAAATCGTTGTTCATAGCAAAAAGCATAACCAACCATTCGTTATCCCATTCCTAAAGCATACTAAGAAGATGCAAGTATAATCGTATATAACAGTTTGACATTATTAGATGTCTAACCTTATTACAAGGTTATCAAGGTTCATAGGTCAATATCTATTGAGGAAATCCCACCAAATTAAGGAATACATCTACCAGTACCCACAATATAGCAATGTTTATTGAACATAGCGTATGCATAAAAGGTTTGACAAAACAAGTTTGAAATGCTAGGATCAATATGTGATCGAAGGGGGTTCTTGCCTTGCTCGGAGTATTCAGGAGCGGAGTCGAGGTCAGCAACCGCGGGTTCTACAACGTCGGTATCTATACGAAACAAAAGGTAGCGATAAGAAGCAGATAAAATAACAACAAAAACAATGACGACTTACCAAAATCCAGAAGCTGGTCTCACAAGTTTTAAGTCAAATGTAATTAAGTTATGTTTGTTCAAGTTTTTTAGTTTGAAAAGGAGTATACTCCTTTTGGGTTCAAGTTATCACATCCAAAGTAAATACAGTCCTTCGCTCAAGCGAATAATACGTCCGAAATAAAGACAGTCTTCTATCCTACAGAGGGTCCGGACCTCTGTAACAGATTAAAGTTGATTCTACTAAGTTTTGAAACTTATTTGCAACTTTAAATAAATTTTAGTCTTACATGCATTGAAAGCTATCCCTTCAATGCATTCTAATCAAACTAAGTTCTATTTCTAATATTTCTACAGAAATGGAGTTATTACAACGTAAAGAATAATTCAAAACTTGTTGTACTAAGTTTGAAGTCTAATTGCATAACATAAACTAAGTTCTACTTAAATTTGAATTAAATTTTGGTACAGATATCAAGTTTTAAATGTTTTTAATATCTAGGAAGCCACTGATTTTAGAAGAATTTAGAGACTGCTTTGACTCGATTTGGATTTGAAATGCAAAATTTATAAATATTTGAATCGGTTCGGTCTGGAAAAACACAAAACAAATGGGAAATACGCTTTTTCCCAAAAGGGAAAGCGTAATTTGCCCTTTTTGGGCTTTCCCTTTCGTAGCTCTATACGGCAGAGGCTGACATGGTAGACCCGAGCGGCAGTGAGACAAAAACAGAGGAAGGCCACGACTCACCGGCGGCGAGGAAATAGAGGTGGTGGCGTTCGGCCATCATGCTGGAAGCAAAGAGACACGGGGATCTTGAGGGACTAGTCGGTGGTAGCAAGGAGTAGCCGGGAAGGGCTAGCGGTGAGCATAGCAGTGATGGAGGCGATGGCCGGCTAGAGTTTAAGAAGAAGGCCGTCCAGGTTGCAAACAAGGCTGGAGAAAGCTTCAAGGATCCACTAGGGTGGTTTGCACTCGAGGAATCGGACTATTACCCACTGTGGCGCTCGATTCGTTTTTTGGCATGGGCTTTGGGTTTGCTAGCAATGGCATTGGTTGAGGCTCGGTTCGAGTAGGGAGGGAACAAGGGCAAGGAGGTGAGGCAGGTCAACTGGGGCGGGGGGGGGGGGTGGGTAGGGGGCTCGGCCATTCTTATAGGCGAGGAGGGAGATTGGCAGAGCCGCATTCAAGGCTGGGGAGAAGAGGACGGCGGTTCGGGAGAAGATGACACGGATTCCGTGCACAACGCGGCTAGCGCAATGTCGGGCTCGGTGTGCGCACGGCGCACACGAGTGCAGGGTGCGAGCGGGGGCAAACATTGCGCTGCGTAGGTTTGCACAGCAGTTGAGTCGCGAGCAGGGGCGATGACGGTGCGGTGTGTGGCGCTACCGTGCACTACGTGCACACGACGCACTGCCGGGGCAGGGCCGACGTTCAACGTGAGCGAGGCGGGATACGCTGTGAAGCCGGCGGGACCTGCGTCGCACGGAGCATAGGCGAGTCGTCAATGTCGTCCATGGTCTGGCGCTAGTTGGTTGGAGCATGGGGGAGCACGGTAGCTCAGTGTGTGACGCTCATCCATGGCAAGGCGCGTGGCGACGCGAGGACGAGTGACAGGGTGGCAGGCGGGACACGCGATGGTGCTCGTCGCTGCCAGGCATAGGACAAGGGCGTGCACGCAGGGGCAAGCGTTGCCGTGCTTGGCTCTCGCACGGCGCACGCGGTTGTGTGACCAGACGGAAGAGACAGGCGGACGCACGTGGGCACGCGTCGAGGCCGGGTTGTGGGGGGGGGGGGGGTTGCGCAGAGCACGGGAGAGAGAGGCGGTGCGTGTCACAACGCTGCCAGGAGGCTGCCACGGCAGGGGAAACAGGGGGCGATGCTTGCCGCGGTAGGACTCGGTAGAGTAAGGAAGGAAGAGGGAAGAGAGTAATGGGCCTAGGGTCCACTTGGCAGTGAGAAAAGGAACAAGACACTTCCAGGTGGGTCATGCCGAGGAGAGAATGAGTTTTGGGTTTTTGATTTTTGGCTGAGAGTGCTCCACTAATTAATTGAGCTAGGAAACAAGATTGGAATTTTCTGAAAATTTTTGTGAGTGGTCCTAATGAGTTCTAAGGTTGCTGGAAAAAAAATTTCAGAGGGTTAAAACATTCCTAGAATTAATTAAAATCCTGACAGTCGCTATGTCCAATTGTTTATTGTTGTCTCTGATTTTTCATAAGCATTAAATGACTTCAAAATTTTCTGGAACTTTTTGGGAGTGAATTGGGGGTCATTTTGGATTTAATAAAATTTTCTCCCGATTTTTCAGTTGGTTGGATTTGGGGTTCAAAATTGAGAAGCCACACAAAGACAAATAAAACATTTCTTTAATAGCCAAAATCCAGAAAATTTATAAATGATAAAAATTCAAATTCATACTGAATTTTCATATTAAATGTTATATTTTTATCTTCTTGAATTTTTGGGTTGTTACAAGGTACATGAATACTAATGTGACTGGAGCAAGTTTGCAGGTTATGACACAATAATAGTTACAGGAACAGAAAGGTCTTCATTCTCTGGAGTGGTAGGGTATCAAATGAAAATAGTATTTATTGGAATAAGCTATTGAAATTTTGTAACTAGCTTTTCCTCTTCCTTAAATAGTTGTCGTGATTTTAAGATTGTTTGAAAGTACAACTAATGAGGTATTTATGCTTTTGTGAAAAATGAAAAAGAAACACTACTCTTCAATTGCTCTAGTTTGATCTCAAAGTTCAAGCTATGAAAAATTTCAATCCTTTGATTGGTTGTATTTAACTTTTCCAATTTGTTTTCAAGCTGTTAATTTGAAAAAAAGTACAGCTTGTTGCCCTAGTTCATTTTCTTGCCAAAACTTGGCCAATCATGGGTGCCCATGACAACATTTGGGCACACATTAGTAGGTAAAATTGGGCACCAACCAAACAGCCCACATTATTTCATTGCTGAATCGCCTAAGCTTATGCTGATAGTAAGTGGTAATGGTTCCTGTTAATTCTGTCCATACAAAAGTATGATCTTTACATTCTTGTGTGAGTTTTTGACACCAAAATATATTGGTGATGCTGGCTATTTCATAGAACGCACTAACATGCGTACACAAACACGTTTTCATGACAATAGCTGTTCAGCTATAACATGCGCATTTAGTGCCAAAGAATTAGAGGATAATAATTAAAAACTTACACAAAGTTAAAACTATGTTTACCTTCTGATAGCTTCTGATTTTTTTTTTGTCTGTTACTTCCAGTACAACAAGATATTTCTTGTTTGGTTTTCTCCACTGTAAAAATCTCTGTTATGTGCATGTTTCCTTACATATTTCTTTTTTACCTGTTCCAGGATAAGGGTTCAGAAACTGTGGAAGTCCCTCACGAGAAAGTGAATTTCACAGAAGAGCTTTTAAGCAGCACATCTTTTGCCCGCCAATTAGCAGATCAAATGACTCTAGCGAAGGCTTATGTCATCCTTGCAAAAGAGCATGGCAATCTTCAGCTTGCATGGGAGCTTAGTTCCCAGATAAGGAATTGTCAAAGGTTGCTGTCGGAACGGGCTGTTAGTGGGAGATCCATCACTCTAGAAGAAGCGCATCCAATAATAACTCAGCTAGCACTGTTAATATACAAAGCACAGGACTCTCATTATGATATCAGCACAACAATAGTGACACTGAAGAGCCATGCCGTTGCACTAGAGGAGCGTGCAAAGGCAGCAGTTGTTCAGACTGCCGAGTTTGGTCAATTAGCTGCAGAATCCCTCCCCAAGAATCTGCACTGTTTAACTGTGAAGCTCACAGAAGAGTGGCTTCAGAACCCAAAACATAGGAGTCGCTCAGAAGTGCATCGGAACTCCACACGATTGGTAGACAATAATCTGTATCACTTCTGTATATTCTCTGATAATGTGCTGGCCACTTCAGTTGTTGTCAATTCTACAGTTTCAAATGCAAACCACCCTCAGCAGCTGGTGTTTCATGTGGTCACAGACAGGATAAATTTTGGTGCCATGTCAACTTGGTTCCTCATAAATGACTTCAAAGGCTGCACCGTTGAAGTCCGCTGCATAGATGAGTTGTCATGGTTGAATGCTGCTGCTTCTTCTCTGGTCAGGCGGCTATCAGAGATGGAAACTCAGGGTTTCTACTACTCGGGTGGGTTGAAAAATCTTGAGAGAGAAATAAAGTTCCATGATCCGAAGTTTGTTTCTCTTTTGAACCATTTGCGATTCTACATTCCTCAAATACTCCCCAACCTGGAGAAGGTGGTCTTTCTTGATGATGATGTTGTGGTGCAAAAGGACTTGACGCAGCTTTTTTCCATAGAACTGCATGGTAATGTTATTGGAGCAGTGGAGACTTGCTTAGAGTCATTTCATCGGTATCAAAAGTATCTTAATTTCTCGCATCCAATTATCAGCTCGAAAATTGATCCAGATACTTGTGGATGGGCTTTTGGGATGAACATCTTTGACTTAATAGCTTGGAGGAAGGCAAATGCCACAGCGCTTTATCATTATTGGCAAGAGCAAAATGCTGATCAGTTGCTATGGAGGACAGGGACACTTCCTGCAGGTCTTTTGACATTCTATGGCCTGATGGAGCCCCTAGACCGCAGATGGCACGTCTTGGGGCTAGGGTATGATGTAGACATAGATGATCGGTTGATTGAGAGTGCTGCTGTCGTTCACTATAATGGGAACATGAAACCCTGGCTGAAGTTGGCCATTCGCCGGTACAGGTATATATGGGAGCAGTATGTCAATTTGTCGCACCCATATGTTAGGGAGTGTATGTTGCATTAGAAAGTCTGCAATCTCTGTTCACCATCTGTTCTTGCATGCCATTGAAGCTACGAGCTTCAGTTTCTTACATGGGGCTGCTTTTCAGCACCTTATTTAAGAAATCTTTCAGCGAGGTAGATTATATACTCAAGAGACGGTATCAAAGAAGTCAACTGTTAAATTTTCTTTTTGGGTGGGGGGAGATTCATTTTGAGATGAAAATAATTCCTTTGCAGATTTTACATACAATTTGGACTGGAAATTTTAACAGTCTAACCAGATCATCTGGATAGATATTGTAAAAGAGATACAGTTATTGGATCAATGGGTCATTTTTTGAGATGTTAGGAAATGCCAATTGCCAATTCAGCTGTGCAGAGTTACTGATGTTACATTCTTTTCAGAATATCGTGTTTTATACTGTTGTACAAGGTTCTCCTTTTCTCTTTGTATGAACATTTTGATGTGCACTTAATCTCATTTGGAGAAAGGAAATCGAAATAATTTTGATGTGCGGAAATTGAATTGATTGTAATTCATATCACTGAAGCAAGAGAATTTGGTATAATTTTTCTTTGTTTAATTGGTTGTAAAATTCCAAATAGTTCAATACTCCAAATGAGATCTTTGTCTTCCATTTTCGCATTTCATTTTTTCTTTTCGAATGTTTTCCCACACATGCGCATTATTTGGGCCTCAAGTTGAAATGTACGAGGGATTATGTGATGACTGTCTTTAACCTATGTATGTAATTGCAGTTTGAAAAGGAACTGGGAAATCAGCTAGTATGTGAACCGAGCAAAACTGTATACTGCATGAGCAGCTTGTTTTGCTAATGTGCATTTTAATAAAAATCAGTACCCGAAGAAGTGAACTTGCTCCCAGCTTATTAGCAACTGGAGAGAATGAATTGCATAGTCGAAAGCAATCCTGCAGTGCAGAGAGGAATAGGATGCTGGGTCCATTTGTTTTTCGTTGGAGAAGAATAGTACATGATATCTAATATGTGGTTGTTTTATGTTACCACAAATCTGCATGCACTACTACAAATAATATCATCATAGACGGTTCGAAATCGTCATCACAGAATGTTTTCCAAACCGCTTGCGACCATGTGTCAATAATATAACAGTATATTACAGACGGTTTGGTCACCATCTGTGATATAAATATCACAGACAGTTCTAGTTACAGTATTACATACGGTTTCTAACTATAACTGTTTTTGATCTCTTTTTCTCCATACACCCCTCAGCGGAATTTCTATCATTAGTATATGTTGTTAGAAATTTTCATCTACTTACATATTTTTTCAACGATATTTACAAGGCACAATCAATTATAGATTTTGTAATTGAATATCTAAACATCATAAATGCATCGAGGCAACAGCTTGTCTAATTAGGATCGTCATAAAATATGAAGATCTGTAGTGCTTTCATCTCCTTTTATAATGTTGATGGTTTTTGAAGGAAAAATTCATTTCATTTTATTGTTCGTCCAGAACACTGTCATGCTCTGATTTATCGCTTTCACTTTATCCTCATCTCCGAACGAGAATACCATAGGCAACCTAGCTCCTTGAATTATAAAATTGATTAATTCATCATATAGAGTTGATTAAGTCATCGTATAGTCATTTTATGAATTAATCAACTATATGCGATGAATTAATCAACTCTATACGATAACTTAATCAACTTTATACGTTGAGTTAATAAACTTTATAATTCAAGAAGCAAGACTGCTTATGGTATTCTCGTTTGGGGATGAGAATAAAGTGAGCGATAAATCAGCGCATGACACCTTTCAGGATGAACTATGGAATTAAATGGATTTTACCTTAAAATCCATCAACATTATAATAAGAAGGGAGATAAAAGTGCTACAAATGTTCATATTTTAAGACGATTCTGATCAGACAAGCTGTTGCCTCAATGCATCTAGGATATTTAGGTATTCAATTATAAAATCTATAATTGGTTGTGCCTTGTAAATGTTATTGCAGAAATATCTAAACAGATGAAAATTTTAACAACATATACTAATGATAGAAGTTCTGCTGAGAGGTGTAGGAAAAACAGTTGGTTGATATAAAATTGCCAGTTGTTATTAGCTTAAAAATCAAGTGAGGATTGGCATTCAATGGCAACATACAACAGTAGCGTACTGGAGAATTGGAATAGAATGAGAGGAGAATTTAGGTAAGAAAAATAGAGTCTACTTAAGCAAATTAGAGTATAATTGATTGATATTGCTCTCAGGTGTCGAACTGCTTAAAGATTAATATTTAGCCTCCTCGTCACTAAGTGTAGAACTACTAGAGACTAGTCGCTTACCTCCGCTACACTTGGGTCAAGTTATCACAATTGAGCTAAACAATTAACTAAGCAAATAAGGCCTTGAACCCTCACATTCCTAATTATACACAACAGAGTATTTATGATCAATTTTTACTATCCAAGAGAACAAGTTTTTAGAATATATTCAGTTCGGGCAAAAGATAAACAAACAACCGAACCACAGTGCTACAACCAGAGCTATCAAAGTAACAGGACAGCAAGTTCAACAATGATCAAGAGAAGATTAAAGATATACTATCAGTAGCAAACTAGCTCAATGATGGTAAACAATAATCTTTAGCAATAACAGGAAGTAGGACTAATGATTCAAGGCCTGATTTACACAAGAACGACAACAAAGCAAGATTGACAACAGAGACTGCGCTGCAAACTTCAGTGTCTTTTCGGGGTTTTCTACTCTCTTATATAAATTATACATTACAGATAACTTTTTTTATTACAACTACCAAAGTAAATCAAATCTTATCTAGGCTAACTAAAACTGCTACGCATAACTACTGTTGTCTGTCCGGCAAACGGAAACAACCTCGACTCTGAACTGAAACTAACTTATGCAATCAGGATTACTAGCAACATGCTCCCCCTTAATCCTGATTTAACAAGTGATGTTTCTGACGCCCATCAACTCTCTCATCTCAACAAATTTAACTCTAGCAAGTGCTTTAGTTATGATATCAGCACGTTGTTCTTTACTACTAACATGTTCAACCGATACCAAAGCATTTTCAACACATTCCCAGATGAAATGGTATCTAGTATCAATGTGCTTACTCCTCCCGTGAAAAATAGGATTCTTCATTAGTGCTATGGCAGAGTTATTGTCCACACACAGTAGCACTTTCTTTGGTGTACAACTGGTCAGATCACAGATCAAACTCCTCAACCACATGGCCTGACAAGCAGAAGCTGTAGCAGCCATAAATTCTGCTTCACAAAATGATAATGCCACTGTCTTTTGCTTCTGGGAGCACCATGTGACAGGCCCTCCTGAGAAATAGAACACCACCCGGTGGTACTCCTCCTGTCAACTAAATCACTAGCAAGATTGCTATCACTATAGCCGATCAATTCAATGTTTTCCCCTATGCTGTAAACAATATCGTAATCAATTGTACCATTTACATACTTCAAAATTTGTTTTACTACCATCAAGTGGTTGTGCTTTGGGACCTCCATGTATCTACTGACCATCCCAACCGCATAGCGTAGGTCTAGTCTCGTGTGAATTAAGTACCGCAAGCAACCGATTAAATGCTGATACTCTATAGGATTTATTGGTATACCTCCTTCATCCTTTGTCAAGTGTAGTTTCGGTTCCATTGGAGACTTAGATGGGTTGCACTCCCACATCTTCACTTGCTGTAGAATCTTCTTAGCATACCCTGACTGCTTCAAAATTATTTCATTGTTACTTTGCTGCACTTCTATACAGAGGTAGTAAGAAAGAGTACCCAAATCACTAATTTCAAACTCCTTTTTCATTTGCTCCTTGAACAACTGAACTTCTTTTTCCTTTTCTCCTGCAATAATCAAATCATCGACATAAACACCAACAAGAAGTAAGCAATTTTTAGTGCAGCGCTTATAGACAACCGGATCTTGAGGGCATCTCTGAAACCCAAGGTTCTTCAGGGTATGATCTAAGCATCTGTTCCAAGCTCTAGGCGCTTACTGCAAACCATAGAGCGCTTTGGACAGCTTGTACACCATGTTCTCCGTCCCGACAATAATGAAACCTTCCGATTGAGATACGTACACATCCTCTTGGATCTCCCCATTCAGAAATGCAGACTTGACGTCGACATAATGAACTTGCCACCCCTCTTGAGCTAACAAAGCTAGCAGTAATCTTATTGTCTCCATCCTAGCAACCGGAGCAAAGACTTCTTCAAAGTCTACCCGTTTTGCTGTACATAGCCCTTAGCAACTAACCTTGCCTTATGCTTGACAACCTCCCTGGCTACATTCTTCTTCAATTTGAATACCCATTTGGGGCCAATTGGTTTTATTCCACTTGGGAGTTCTGTTAGGGTCCAAGTCTTATTCTTTTTAATTGAGTCAAGTTCTTGCTGCTTTGCTTCCTCCCAATGCTTGTTAGCTGCTGCCTGAAGATAAGATGCTGGTTCTTCCAAATCTGATATGTACAGCTCTGTAAAAGACTGGGTATCTTCAGTGTGTTCATAAATCTCTGCCAAAGATCTGAACTTCAATGGAGTTACTTCAGAAGGAGTAGAACATGGCGTGGACTGTTGGCACCTTCTTTGATTGCACTGTTGGCACCTTAATAAATGCCGTGCAACCAAATATCCTGAGATGTTCAAGATAAGGTTTCCTTCCTTTCCAATCTTCATAGGGAGTGGTACCTTTCACAACTTTGGTTAGTACTTAATTCAGGATGTACACAACATGTCTGACTGCTTCAGCCCATAACTCCTTGGGCACAGCCATAGTTTTGAGCAAACTTCTAGTGACTGCAAGTATTGACCTATTGCGGAGTTCAACTACATCATTTTGCTGCGGTGTATATGGTGCCATGAGATGCCTATGCACACCTTGTGCGCAAAAATCTGTAAATTGATGAGAAACAAATTCTCCTCCTCGGTCTATTCTCAAAATCTTCAATTTGTGATTGCTCTCAATTTCAGCCTGCGCTTTGAACTTTCTAAATGCAGCAATAGCTTGATCTTTGGACATAAGAAAATACACCCACGTAAATTGACTGCGATCATCAACCAATAGCTTGCACTTGGGAAGACGGCACTCAAATGCATAATGCCCATATTTCTCGCAATTGAAACACTTGATATGGCTCTTGTCTCTACCTGTGCCGCTGTTCCCACTTGATTCTTGATGAGATGAGTTGAAACCACCTCGTCGACCTCTGCTGTGACTGCGCCCTCGGCCTCGCCATTTGCCTCGGCCTTGACCATCGGACTTGCTGGTTCCAGTGCCCTTGCTGCTGGACGACACATCCTTGCTGCTGTTGGTTTTTTGACGTGCCTACCATTCAGCTTGGGTGAGCAAAAGTTGCCTATCAGTGCCACTGTTGGGACTCGAATTTGCAAATCCGGACCCTCTATGTATTCAGCGCTAGTCTAGGAACACGTTAGTGCACACAGTCTCAACATTGGTAAATATCACAATCATACTCAACGAAATAATAAAGTACCTTAAATAGTTACCAAACGGGTTGCTCGACCTTATGGTCAAGTTACAAATATACGCCTCGCAAGGCGAAACTTAATAAAAGAGAAATAACTGCAGCGGAAAATAAAATAACTTCGTGGCGCCATCCAGTATACCACAGGCAACTGACTGGGCTCGCTCCCAAGTTAGACGGTTCCTCTGGGAGCTCCTTCTCCAAAGCTGGTGTAGATTCCTCTTCAACTGGTGTTGTATTGTGGCAAGGGTGAGTACTTGGTACTCAGCAATGCACAGAATGCTACTAATATACTACATGCATGGCTTAGTACAAAGGAATAGCTCAGGGTATATTTGCAGCAGAACAACATTTGACAAGTAACATAAGTAGTTTCGAAAGCAGTAGAAACAAGTATAAGATCAATAACTTTTTCAGAAGTTTAATAAACATCTTTCCCAATCCTAATCCACATTTCCATCAACGTCATTATTAAACCAGACCAAACCTTCCAAATTCAAGTTATTTTCAAGAAAGTCTAACCCTTGACTGTAATTCCCGAGCGATGTCCAATACCGCGGACACGGCTATTCGAATAGATTTTACACTCTGCAGAGGTTATGCACTTTACCCACAAGATACAGCCATACACCACAAAGGCGAGTGTCCGTAACAGAGTCTTTCGGAAACTTCTAACAGCACAAGTGGTCCTCCCCGGCGATTGCACACTAATCCTTCCCTTAGCAAAGGCGGAGTTTAGGCCAATCCACCGTTAGATGGGTACCTGGCCGCAGCCCGATGCGCTCCCGCATAACTACACAAAGGGTGTAGTTGACATCCTGAGGTCCCACAGGTACGTTATTAGCAACTTAATCAACTAGGTCCGTCCCATTACAGACATGTGGTTGCACGTTTGACTCAGTTCAAAGGCTTGCAAGGTTAAGTCCTTAGGGTGACCACGGCAAGACTACCCGAAGAACCAAAACAACGTTCCCGGTGCCACAACTGGCCCACCCGATCATTCTTGCCACATGCCCCGGTCGAAAACTATTTATCAAACCCTAGTTGATTACCATGCACCACGTGCCATCAACATCACAACACATGATACCTTTCCAAAACAGGTTTAATATATCATTAAGTCAATATTAACATTTGATTGTCCAAAATCATGTCATGAGCACGTAGCAGGTCTAAGCAATATGCTACAACGATCTAAATTCCCATGTTGGCAATTTAGTATTGTCCAACTATTTAATCCTCAACTAGGGTGACAAGGGGGTCATGGCACATATTTAATTAACCAAGGGGTCATACAATAATTTGGCATTTATCTAATTTCCCATAATTAAATAAAGCATTTTCTAATTAAACTAGCATGCAATAGTTTAAACCAATTTAATTTGAAAATGGAATCAACATGGTCAAAGCACAACTTTCCTTCAAAAAGTACTTGTTCTTGGTCCTGAGCTGGTTCCTGGGTCAACACTTCTCCCTCGAAGCCTTCGGGCACTTCAACGTCTACTCGTAAAGCATGCAAATAGCAAATAATAAATAAACAGTAGACAAAAAGTGTCCAAACATCCAAATAAAGTTCATAAACAGAGAGAGCATAATTTTATGAATTTTTAGAAACTAGAATCGTCAAATTCGGAGTTTAAATGCAAAAGTTACGAGCATTTAAAGTTTAAATAATCAATTAAATAATATTACAGAGAAAAACTTTGGTCCAAAAATTAAATAAAATTCATCATTATGTAGATCTCAATTTTATACAAATTTAGAAATTTGAATCACTCAAATCGGAGTTAAAATGCAAAAGTTATAAGCGTTTGAAGTTTGAAACAAATTTTGAAATCAATATTTCGAATTAATAAATCATTTTATTTTTCGGAAATTGAATTATTGCGTCAGCAGTGACACGTGGACCAATCAGGAGCCGCCACGTCGCCTCGGGTCCATGGACCCGGCGCACGGCGCTGCTTGGTCCACCGTGGACCTGGCGCACGGCCCACACGTCTCACTAACAGGTGGGCCCGCCCTGTCAGCGGCCTGGACTCACGCCGGCGTGGCGCGACTGACAGTGGGCCCCACTGACACGTGGGCCCCGCGTGTCAAAGACACGCACTCCACGCTACGGGCGCCGATCGCGCCGATCACGACGGCCGCCTCCGCCACGTGGCTAGATCTCGGCCGTTGATTTGAAAATCGACGGCCCAGATTAGATCTGGCTTAACGCAATGGGAAAACTACTCGGCTGATCTGGACCGTCGATCTTGATCGGACGGTCAAGATCCAATCTAACAATTACAACGCGGCTAACCCTAGCCGTTCGATCTAGATCTAACGGCTAAGATCTATCCTAGCTCGATGCGGTTTAGGCTACGTGGCACAATCTAAGCCGTTGGATCTAGATCCAACGGTTGGAAATAGATCTGGGAGTTTCAACGTGGAAACTCACCGGGGTGACGTGGCGTGATCTGGGCCCTTGGATCTGGATCGGACGGTTGGTGGAGCTCGAACGACGGCGATGGCTTGCGGCGGCGCTGGCTTACCGGAGACGAGGACGGCGACACGCCCGACGGCGCTACGGGGCTCCTCCAGCGAAGTGAAAGGTCCCCTCCAACGCTTCTCTTCCTTGCGGTTCCGGATCTGGGCTCAACGGTGGCGGAGGACGGCGGAAACGGCGCAAAACCACGGCGGAACGCACGGCCAACTACGGCGAGCGATTGTGGTGCAACCACGGTGGCTTGAGCTCGGCGGGCTAGGGCTACGGGTGCGCACGGAAGTCGGCAACACGACAGCGGCGGCGGCGCATTAAATAGGGCCCTCGGCGTCCGTGAAACGCGCGGAAACCGAGGCCCACTCCGTTGCGGCGGCGGAATCCGAATTGGATTCGGATTGGGTGACGTGGCCCAACGTGAGCCGTTGGATCAAGATCCAACGGTGCGAGGGTTTGGGCTCGGGTCCGGCTCGAGCGACCTAGCTGGCTCGGTCGGGCTCGGGTTCGGGCGACGTGGCTCAATCTCGGCCGTTCGATCTTGATCGGACGGTCGAGAGGGTTAGGGTTAGGCGACTGGGTTTGACCGGGTCGGCTGGCTCGGGTCGGACTCGGGTCCGGTCGGATGAACAGTACAAACCCACTCGATTTTTCCAGCGATTAAATATTCAAAATAATTCTCAGAAATTCATTTAATTCATTAAAAATAGCAAAACACTCAGAAAAATTCCAGAAAAATTCTGGAAAAATATTTTGGAACATTTTGGACTCAAATAAAATATTTCCAACAAAATTTTATTTGCAAAGTTAAGTTCTTTAATTATTTCAAAAGAGAATAAATTCAAATAAATTCCAAATAAATCCAAATAAATTCCAGAAAATTCTAAAAATTCACAAAAATGCCAAACCACATTTGAATTTAAGAAAAGCAAAATTTTGGGGTGTTACAGCCACCACTGCTGTTGGTTGCACGAAGACGCACACGCTCCTTGGATGCTTTGAGTTGCCCGATGGCCTCTTCAAAGGACATGCTGTCCAGATCAGAGTATTGCTCAATTGATGCCACGAACTGGAAGAACTTCTCGGGCACGGACTCAAGAAGTTTCTTGACCAGGGCTGCATCTTCAAGAGTGGCGCCAAGGCTACTGTATGCAGCCATGTTGCTCAGTTTCCCGGTAAAGTCATCGACTGTATCTCCTTCCTTCATAGGCAACGCTTCAAATTCACTCTTCAATGTTTGTAATCGTGCCTTCTGGACACGATCAGCACCCAGGTATCTTGTTTTCAGAGCATCCCAAATTTCCTTTGTAGTTTTCTTCTTTGCAACTTGCAAAAGAACATCTTCAGGGATGCAGTGAAACAAGAACACTCGTGCTTTCTTGTCGATCTTTGCTTCCAGGACCACACCAGCCACCGGTTCAACGGATTCCCAGATCCCCTGGACATCCATTATGGCCTCCACCTTGATCGCCCATGTTGTATAGGACGATGTTGTTAGCATCGGATAGGAGAATGGCATACCGCCGACGTCCTTTGCTGCCAGCTGAGATGAGAGCGTCAACTTCTTGAACCTCTGCTAGATTGAGAAGGCACCAGGATCTGATACCATGTGTTGGGATCAGCCCAGATTAAACCTTCTTAACCCTGTACTCTGTATTCTGAAACTGCTCTTGTTCTGTATCCTGAAGGTTCAGAAATGAAAAACAACAAGAACGACAACAGAGAAAGATTGACAACAGAGATTGCACTGCAAACTTCACAGTCTTTTCGGGGTTTTCTCCTCTCTTATATAAAGTATAAGTTACAGATACCTTTTTTATTACTGTGAAATCATGTGCTGAAAAATTGGCTTAGAATTGAATTTGCAAAATGTGCTATTTCAGATAATTAATTGATATGCTTGTTATAGCATGGTAATTATTTTTGCTTGATGCAATGCGCTCGTGTGAGTGGTTGCATGGACTGATCTTGAGTCAAGTCGTGGACTTGTGCTCGAAAAATTGTTTTGAGGTTTCTCATGTGCAGGTGTTGCTTAAGGTCGAATGTGGTCGATGACGAGGATCGGAACTAGGTTCTGGGATGAATCGAGGTTCAAATGATCGAGGATGTCATGCGGGACGTTCGGACTAGAGAACAGTGCATGTGAGGGAGAGTGACTCACGCGGTAGCGGCAGGTGAGCCGAATGCGTGGATGTGAGAATTTTGTGCTGTATGCATATATTGGGTCGTGTGTTTTGGGCCAGATAAATATGCATATAGGTATTTAATTAGAGTTGAAACCGGTTTGGACTAGAGCTAAGTTGCTGTCCAAAGTTAGTACAGAAGTTTACACGCACGCACCCAGGACAGCCGGCCAGCGAGTTCGTCACGGTCTCGGACGCGTGGAGCTGCCGGCCAGCGAGTCCATCATGGATTCGGGTCGCGTGGAGCTGATTAAAAAGGAGAGCAGAGGACTCCTGGAGGGTGTACGACGGACAAAAGAAAAAAAGTTAGTGCATCAAACTAGGCACATTGAGAAAACGAGAGGAGCTCTCCTGCGTTTTGTATTTGGGCTAGCACAGGATTTGCAAGGGAAACATAGGACGTGCAGCGAAGCAAAAAGCAATCAGTTGCTACAGTACACGACGAGCTACAGTACTACTACAGTGTTTTGCTATGGTAATCCTGGTTTGCATTCTTTGTTTGTGGCTTGCTTTGCTTCTAGATTGATTCATCGTTTCACGTGATAATTTTTGATTTGATTCATCCAAAATCTTTCTAGGGCACCAAGTTATTGATGTACAAAATTTGATTGGTTAATTCATTCTAGATTTTGTTTAATCATGAAATTAGGGTCTAATCTATTTTCGTCATAATGTGCGCAGTCAATTTGTGAGGCGTATAACTTTTGATCCGTAGATCCGATTGAGTCGATTCTTGTTGAGTTAGTTTCTAAATTGAATCTAGTTTATACAGTAAAAATTTCACATCCTTTGTACAGTTGGATCTCCGGGAATTCGCGCTTTAATTAACATCTATTAATCTGTTTTTGCGTTAAACCGAAGCAATATTTTATATTTTGTTTAGGGGGTTTAAAGAAACACTAAAAATTTGTTTTAGCACCCGCTCAATCATTCACCCCCCCTCTGATTGACGCCATCCGATTCTTCAAGTGGTATCAGAGCAAGGTTGAGATATGGCGTCAGATAGGTATGTTAATCGTCCTCCTATGCTTAATGATTCAAATTTTTCTTATTGGAAGAGTCGCATGCAATCCTATATTGAAGCTCAAGGTAATGATGTTTGGTGCAAAGTTTCTACTGTTTTTGATGTTCCTAATATAGTCACCGATGATAATAAAGTAGATGTTGATCTAAATGCTAAAGCTAGAAAGTTGATTTTTTAAGGAATTTCTGAAAAAGAATTTGATCGAGTTTCTCATCTACGTTCTGCTTATTCTGTTTGGAAGACATTATGTGACTATCATGAAGGTTCTACTAAGATTAAGAAAGTGCGCAAAAATATTTACCAAAAGGACTTTTCTGATTTTACTATGAGACCAGGTGAATCAATTGATGATCTTTTCTCTCGATTTGAGAAAATCTTGTGTAATTTGCGTGGTGTTGGAGTTACTAATTCAGTTGAGGATAACGCTAGTAAAATTTTGAGATCTCTTAGTCCTGAATGGCGCATGGTTGTTACTGCAATTAATCAAACCACTCCAATTGTGTAACTTGTTCTGTTAGCTTTCATTTTCCATCAAAATGTGGGCATACCACTCCAATTGCCGATAGCTACAAATAGATGCTAGTCATGAGATCCATTACAAGTAAAACCGGTCAGTTTCCGCAGGTCATCAGTATCTATATGTTACATTTGACTGTGTTAACAGCAAGAATCTGATGCTGCATGTCAGATAAACCTTTGCTTAGGGGAAGTGCATGTTAGATCCAGATCTGGTCGGCAGCTTGAAGCACGACATGGTGGAAACCTCACTTTTATCTACTGCCCGCATGAATGAACGATGATGTCGATGACAAGAGATCTCATTGTCTCGGCGACACAGAGGCCAGGTCCGTACTTGGATCGCTTTCCTGTGTTCCCAAGTCTGTTTGCTACGGGCACTGCTAGAGTTGCAAAATCTTACGGGTCAAAAACCTCAAATTTTGCCGACGAAACAGTGGAAGAGTGGAGATCAATTGGCAAGAACCGGCGGTGACAATATCTTGGCCTGTGTTCGTGTCGTTTGCAGTCTGAAAAAAAAAGAAGCTTTACAGCAGTTTATAATACTTGTTTGAGGTCATAGCATGAGCAGTTTTGCTCGTCTAAACATGCTTTTTTCTAGTGATTTGTTTTAAAAAATTGGCCAGGAACCCTAGTAAGTCATTAAAGGAGAACAAGAATTAAGCTACACATTGGAATTAATCTTGTAAACCGAGTAGAGTATGAGTCTACAAAAATTTATTTTGGAAAGTGTTTGGAGTCCGAGTCAAATAATGAGTTGTTACCTAGTTTAGTACTTGATGTTTTGCTATATAAATAGAGGCTTTGTACTTATTTTGTAAGCCCATAAGAGCAAGAAGTAATACAATAAAAAATTATCCCAAAGATTTTTGGTGTCCTGTTCTAACAATTAGTATCAGAGCAAAGTTTTAATCTTATTTTCGCGCTTGCTCTATGGGAGGTCACTACAACTGCGCCTAAGGGCAGGCTATCGTCGCGGGGCGACACATAAAGAAACGTCTTTTTGATCTGCGACATGTTAGTGCTGTGTGGCATGACAACGGCAAGACGGAGCGCGTGAGGGATGCTCAGGATGCAATTCGTGATCTGCACGCAGCATCAAACATGGATTATGATGATGAGATCAATGCTGTGCTCAAGAAGGTGGAGCCTAATGCACACAAGATAATGGAACATCGCAGGAAATACGAGCGGCCGCGGAAAGAGAGGGAAGAAAAGAGAGCCGAGTGTGATCGGCTTTGGGCAGAGACACAGGACTACAAACACGCGCGCGCACACTCACCCTCAGCTCTCGATGAGCACCCAGGCCGAACCGAGATTCGAACCGGGTGGGGGGTTTGCACTTTGCACAACTGCAAGCCCGGCCACCGAGCCAAAGGGTTCCATCTTTCCAGTATAGAAGCCCCCTCTTGTGCCGTGTGGGAAGTACGACTTTCCTCCATCCGGCACCCACATTCTACCATTTGGTGAGTCTAAGTTAGACCAAATTATTTAGCCAGGTCGTACCCATTATAGACATGTGGTTGTACAGTTATGCTTAGAATGGACAGTCATAAGCGTCGGTTCTTAATTGACTTGGGGCGGTAATTGCACAATGAAAACTAGTGCTCCATCCGCACCCGCCCGACATTCCATTCTGCCCAAGTCCAAACCATTTTTCATTTATTTTTATTTTGCCAAAAACAATAGCAAATACATTGCTATATTTCTTTAAAACAGTTTTAATCATAGTTTCAATGAAATTCCACCCATGGGCATTTTAATCAATCTTTGCAACTAAGCACATTTAACGTTCTAAGCATCAAATATCACAATATAATTTAAACATAACATATTATAATATCATAAGGTTACAAGTAAACATAGATATAAAAAACAAGGAGATGTAAGCAAATTTGGAATAACTAACAATCTACATTTGACATAGCATGTATAAAGATAGCAATGCATGTTGCAAATCGTTGTAAAATATTTGTAAACTTGGGATCAACATGCGTCAAATAGACTTGCCTTTAGTCGCAGCGAAAGTCTCGAAGTCTGGAGGTTCGGCTGCGGCGTCGACGGCTCCGGTGAGTTCTTCAGCTACGCGGAAAACCGAGCGACAAATAAATAAAATAAAATCAAAAAAATTATAAAAAATACTGGTAGATAGAGGGTGATTTTAGATGAATTTTGGAATTTGAATCACTCGATTCAGAGTTGCGACGAAAGAGAACGAGCCTTTCGAACCTCCCGTTGGACTTGGAGAAGAAACGGCTGCCGTTTGAGCTCCGGCAATCAATTTAAAATATAATTTTACTGAAGATAGAGGACACCGATAGGGAGCTCTAGTAAAACTTTGAAGCCGAACGGAGGTCGGGAGTGACCGGGAGAGCTCGCCGAAAGTTCACCAGATTTCAGAAAGAACGGATTCTACAAGGAGATCCGTATGTTGGATCGGAGAAATTCCAATTTAGTTGTGAGGGGAATGATGAGAGTATTCTAGGGTTCAATTTGTAGGACGATCAGACTAGCGGATCGCCGGGAAATGCTCGCTGGAGTTTTGACTGGAAGCGCGCGCAGCGACACTAGGGGCGGCGGGCGCACGCGCACGAGGGGAGGTCTGCACGGCGGCCGAGAGTGGGGTGAGGTGCGGCCGGGCATGGAGGTGGTGGTGCTCACGTCGGCCGGAGGCGAAGATGGCCAGAGACGACGATGCACGGAGGATGCCGGCGGCGGGGACGGCCGAAATAATAATAAAAATTCCGAAGCATGCAATAGTAAAGAGGAAGTGAGCACCACATAGAAAGCGATGATACAAACCTAACAGTGTTGCCGAATTTCGGAGGGGATGAACGGTTTGCGAGAAATTGACGAAGAACGACACTCCAACAGGAAACATCAACCGCGAAATTCGTCGCCGTCCTGCAATGAAATCCTAAATTGGTTGAGGGCTTTTGATCATGGCGACGACGAGCACACGGTGACGCGATCGGATTTGAGTTTGACTCATCGGAGCAAAAGATGACATGGTGGCGTCAATGAACGACGTTCGGCGTCGGTTTTCTCGAATTCCCGGTAGAACGGATTGGAGTGGCTGCGGGAGGGTGTGAGCACGCGAAAGAGGACGCCAAGACGGAGATTTGAGAAGTGGAAGCTCATCGTTTCGTGGAGAAACGACCGAGATGTTGAGGTTTGAATGCAATTTGGTTTTTGCTTAATGGAGCCGTTTCCGGCGGGATTTGAACGATTAATGGTGGGGACATGAATCTCCTCATCAATACCTTTCCAACGGATCTGGCCGTTCGTGTTTTGGTGGAGAAATGAGTGAGTTATGGAAGGTTGAAGCCCAAGCACCATTAATAGGAGGCTCTGGAAAAAAACGATTGGAGAAGAAGCAGGGACAGCGATGCCACATGGCACTCATCCATAGGTCAATGAATAGTGAATGTACAATAGCGCACGAGAAAAATTAGCAAAACGCGTCTAAAAATTCCTAAAAATACTAGGAATTAATAGAACCCAATAAAATTGTTTTCACTGATTTTGGATGAATTTTGGAATTTAGACAATTCCGGGACGAATAAATTGAATTTGAAGAAAGGGCGCGAGATATAAAATACCAAAGGGATTCTAAAAATCTTGGAAAAATTCCCAAAATCATTTTAGAATATTTGGAACCTATTGCAATAGGTTTCTGGATTTTTGGAGCATTTTGGAACTCGGGTGGAATTTCAAGGACATGAATTTGGAAATTCAACTTTTCTGACGATGAAGGATTGAACTCCAATTTCGTAATAATAAGGATGCTAGGTTAAATAGAACACCAATGAAAATTCATGTTTTGAATTTAATTAACTTAAATTAGTTTTTGGCAAAAGATCGAAATTGGGGATGTTACAAACCTACCCCTCTTAGAGAGAATCTTGTCCCCGAGATTCGGACGGAGAAAGAAAAAGATCGGGGAACTCAGCTCGAAGATCCTCTTCTCACTTTCAGGTGGCTTCCTTCTCTGAATGATTGCTCCACTGAACTTTGCAAAACTTGATCACTCTGCTTCTAGTTCGACGCTCAGCTTCATCCAAGATTTTGACTGGATATTCTGGATATGACAGGTCTTCTTTTAACTCCATCTCTTCATACAGCATCTGATGCTCAGGTACTCTAAGACATTTCTTTAGCTGAGAAACATGGAAAACATCATGCACATCCAAAAGCTGCGGAGGTAGTTCCAAGTAGGGGTGAAAATGGGTCGGGTAATACCCGACCCGTATCCGTACCCGGCAAAATTCTACCCGAAAATTCGGATACGGATACGGGTATTTTTTTGTCGGGTCGGATACGGGTAATTACCCGGATACTTTTCTTTCGGATACGGGTCGGATACAGGACAGCAGATACCCGGTAAATACCCGGATTTTCGGGTTAGATACGGGTACCCGGATAATTTTTAAAATCGGGTACCCGAATACAGGACAACAGTAATTCACATTTTTGGAGGTCTTCCCATGCTCGAAAAATTTTGTGGTCTACATGAAAGTTGTAGAGAATTTTGAGGAGCATCTTTTTCATATTGATAAGTTTTTCATTTGAGCAACAAAAAAAATCATAGAAAATCGGGAAGAGCAGCAGCGTTCCATTTGCTTTATGTAAAGCTTTTTTTTGGTTCGTTCATATGCATTCTGAGTGCTTGCTTGATAGTTGATCTTAATCTTGAATAAGTTTGTAAACTCAACTAGATGTGGAAATATTTAGCTGAGTAGATCTCCAAGTTTACGCAGCAGGAGCTCCTAGCTTGCAAACCAATTCTTACTCCAAAATGGGTAGGTTGACATTAAAGTTTTTTCCCCCTGGTGTTAATTGGCTTTAGCTTGAGATAGATCATATGTTGGAGTACCTCAAAAATGATCGTTCTTATGTTATACAGGTCATTTCTGTATTTGTTCTTGTTGGCACCATTTTTATCCCGATCGGTGTTGCTTCGCTGCTAGCTTCACGAAAGGTATGCTGAATATGTGTATGCTTGATGCCTTGATTCAAAGATATGTTCGGCTAAGTACATAACTTGTTTTTTGTTCATGTTTATTGTTTTCTTTGTTGTAGGTTGTTGAGATTGTTGATCGATATGATGGTGCATGTGTCCCAGATAATATGACTGACAAGCTTGCTTACATGCATGTGTTACAGATAATATGATTATTTTCATCGAATGTTTCGATTTTTAGGCAATACGCGTACTATCCGACTAAGTACCCGCTACCCGTATAGTAACCGTTCGTATAGTATCCGATACCCATTTTCTACCCGTTCCGAAATATCCGTATCCGTACCCGTATCCTACCCGATTTTTAACTATCCGTATCCGTACCCGTATCCGAAAAAAAATAATTAGGGTAGGATACGGGATCACCTACTACCCGACCGTATCCGACCCGTTTTCACCCCTAGTTCCAAGTTGTATGCAACTTCTCCTCTTCTAGCAACCACTGGGAATGGACCAATGTAGCGGGGTGCTAACTACCCACTAACTCTGAATCGACGCATTCCCTTGAGAGCCGAAACCTTCAGGTAAACATGATCTCCAGGTGCAAAGCTTAATTCCCGTCGGCGATTATTAGCATAGTTTTTCTGCCTTAACTAGGCCGTTTTCAAATTCTCACGAATCATTCTGATTTGCTCTTCGGCTTCCTTCAGAATATCAGGTCCAATAATCTGTCCTCCCTCTGTCTCTTTCCAATATAACTGTGTTCGGCATTTTCTTCCGTACAGAGCTTCAAAAGGTGCCATCTTTAGACTTGACTAATAGCTATTGTTGTAAGAGAATTCCGCATAGGGCAAATTCTGATCCCAAGAACCTCTATAAGTCAAAGCACAAGCTCTCGACATATCTTCTAGGATTTGATTTATCCTCTCTGTTTGACCATCTGTTTGAGGATGGTAAGCAGTACCGAAGTTTAAATTTGTACCCAAAACCTCATGCAACTTCTGCCAAAACCTCGAGGTAAATTGAGAACCTCAATCTAACACGATCTTCTTTGGCACATCGTGCAAACACACAATTTTAGCTATGTACAGCTCTACGAGTTTATCACCCGAATATGTTGTCTTCACAGGTATGAAGTGTGCAACTTTAGTTAATCTATCCACAATAACCCATATAGAATCATATCCGAACTTACTTCTGGGTAGTCCAGTGATAAAATCCATTCCTATTTCTTCCCATTTCCAAACAGGAACCTGCAAGGGTTGCAACAATCCGGCTGGTCTTCGACGTTCTGCTTTTACAAGCTGACAGATATCTCAACGTGCCACAAAATCAACAACCTCTCTTTTCATATTGGACCACCAATACTTTTCTTTCACGTTCGAGTACATCTTTGTACTTCTCGGATGAATGGAATAAATAGAATCATGGGCCTCTTTCAAAATCAAATCCTTGATCTCTTTTTGGTTAGGGACTACTATTCTTTTCCCAAACCAAATAGTACCTTTCTCATCTTCAGAAATTCCAGGGAATTTTCCTTCCTTCATGCCATTCTTTAGGTCTGCCATACCATTATCATTCTTTTGAGCCTCTCTGATATGATCTTCTAGGGTTGAGTGCACTTCAACAATGAAAATACAACCTTTATTCACCAATTCCAAATTAAAGCGTTGGAATTCTTCATAAAGTGATGGCTGACTTTTCTGAACCATAACATTGTTGCAATAACTTTTCCTGCTCAATGCATCCGCCACAACATTAGCTTTTCTGGGATGGTAATGGATACCAATATCATAATCTTTCACCAATTCCATCCACCTTCTCTGCCTCAGATTGAGATCTGACTGGGTGAAAATATACTTCAAGCTCTTATGATCCGTATAGATCTCACAACGATTTCCAATCAAATAATGCCTCCAAATCTTGAGTGCATGCACCACTGTAGCTAACTCCAAATCATGGGTTGGATAGTTTTCTTCATGGGGTCACAGTTGTCTTCAAGCATAAGCTATGACTTTTCCTTCCTACATCAAAACACATCCAAGACCTTGCTTTGATGCATCACAGAAGACTTCAAAATCCTTACGAACATCCGGTAGAACAAGTACTGGAGCTGAAGTTAACTTCTTCAATTCCTGAAAGCTATGTTCACAAGACTGCGTCCATTCAAACTTCTTCTCCTTCTTCAAAAGCTGGGTGAGAGGTCTTGCAATCTTTAAAAAACCTTCAATGAATCTCCGATAATAACCTGCTAAACCAAGAAAGCTTTTGATGTCCGGAACTGACTTGGGTTACTTCCACTCCAAAACATCCTTTACTTTTGAAGGGTCTACTGCTACTCCTCCAGCAGGAATAACATGATGCAAGAAAGAAACTTCTTTCAACCAAAAGTCACACTTACTGAATTTAGCATACAACTGATGTTATCTTAGCTTCTCCAAAACTATCTTCAGATGGTCCTCATGTTCTTTTCTACTCTTGAAATAGACAAGAATGTCATCAATGAAGACTACTACAAACCTGTCCAGGTATTCCATGAATACTTTATTCATCAGATTCATGAAGTAGGAGGGTGCATTTGTCAAACCAAATGACATCACTGTAAACTCGTACAGTCCATATCGGGTAGTGAAAGCTGTCTTCAGGATATCCTCTTTCCTTATCTTGAGCTGATGATATCCTGATCTTAAATCTATTTTTGAGAATACTTGAGCTCCTTTCAACTGATCGAATAGATCATCTATCCTGGGCAAAGGACACTTATTCTTTATTGTGACCTCATTCAAGGATCGATAATCTATGCACATTCTTAGACTACCATCCTTCTTAACGAAGATTACCTGTGAACCCTAAGGTGATGAACTGGGTCTAATAAATCCTTTCTCCTCCGATAGGGTCTTTTTGAGATAGGAGCTATACCAGGTACAAGCTCAATTATAAACTCAATGTCCTGGTCTGGTGGCATACCAGGCAAATCTTCTAGGAATACATCTGGGTATTCATTCACTATAGGCACATTTTCCAGCGATGTACCGTTCAAACGATTCAGGATACTACCCCCCTTAGAGGAAAGATTTGTCAGGAACTCTACTCGAATTCCCTTAGGACTAGTAAGAGAGATAGCTCTACTTGCATAGTCTATCCGACCCTTGTACCTGGTTAACCAGTCCATTCCAAGGATTACTTCTATACCCTTAGTATCCAATAAGATTAAGTTCGCTAGGAACTTTACCCCTTTTATAATTATATCCATTTTTGGGCAAACAGCAGTTGTTCTTAGTTCTTTACCAGAGAATTGAACTAGTAAGGGATTTCTAAGCTGAACTGTTTCCCAACCATGCTTTCTAACCAAGTACTATGATATGAAGGAGTGTGTTGCACCAGAATCAAATAAAACCAAAGTAGATAACGAGTTGACAAAGAACTTACCATAGACCACATCTGGTGCGTCCTGAACTTCTTCAGCTGTGACGTGGTTAACACGTTATCTTCCGATGGTACGAGGGGTACGCGGAGTCTGTGGCGTTCCTCTTCCTTGAACTGGTGCTAGGGCGCGGGCTGGTGTGGTCCCCAAGTTAAACCTAACTAGGGTCACAGATTGACGCTTCTGGGGACAGTTACTGGCGTAATGTCCCATCTCCCTGCAGTTAAAGCATTGGACTCCTGTTGTAGCCATGTTGTTCTTTTGAGCTTGATTTCCTGCATTGCCAGCGGGGGCTTGAGGACTGCTGGCCTGCTGGTATGCTACTGAAAGGTACGGGGCCTAGAACTGCTAGCACCACATTGAGCTTGGAACATCATCTTCCTCTTCCTAGACTCGAAGAGTTGGCGCTGAGCATCTTCCTGAATTAAAGCCTTATTTTAACCATATGCTGGAATGAAGGAAAATCATTGGATACCAGCTGCACTTTAATATTAGGGTCAAGACCCTCCATAAAGTGCCAAATCTTAGCTTTGTCGGTGGCAACATCCGTAGTAGCATATCTGGACAAGTGGGTGAACTTGTTTAGATATTCTGAAACCGAGAGATTCCCCTGCTGCAGTTTTTGGAACTCTCTCCTCTTTATTTCCATAATCCCCTTGGGAATATGGGTAGCACAGAACGTTTCAACAAATTCATCCCAGTTGATGGCCTAGGCATCCTCGTGAGCAGCGACGTAGTTCTCCCACCAACTAGCAGCTGTTCCCTTCAACTGATGAGAGTCAAACAAAACACTCTCGAATTCATCACACTGAGCCAAGTAAAGTTTCTTTTCCACTTCTTGAAGCCAGTCATCTGCTTCTAGTGGATCAACAGATCCAACAAACGTCGGGGGCCTAGTTCTCATAAACTCTCCAAACTTAGATTGGGGTGGCTTAGCTGCGGCTGGAGCTGGGGGGTGCTTGAGGCTGATTGAGGGCATTCTGTGCTAGAGCCTGCAGAATCTGAAGTTGAATGGCCATAATCTGCTCTAGGTTTGGCGATTGGTTCGGGGGTGGAGGTGGCACTGGTTCTTGCTATGCCAGAGGCAGCGGCACCTGATCAACAACTGGTTGCTGCTGTTGTTCCAGCGGTACTCCATCCCGAAATTGAACTCTTCCACAACCACGAACACGGCCTCCTCTTCTTCCTCTCCCACGACCTCTGCTAGGGTTCTCCATCTGGAACAGGGAACAGGAAAAAGCACAAGGGAAGAGGGAAAAGCAAGGATAAGAAAACCAGGGGCTAAACAACATCCACCAAAACAAAAGCACAACAAAAGAAAGGAAACACAAGTGAACTCTTCAATTAAAACAAAATAGTTTTATTAAGATGGCTGTATCACAAATGCATAGAAGCACGATACAGTCCATCACACTCATTTATTAAATGTTCTAATCGCGGACCAAAAGAAGGGCACTCCTAGCCAAAACTAATTACTCCCCTCGCTCTCATCGAACACACGAGGGGAGGGATCCTCCTCACTCCTGCTGCGGGAAGAGTCCTCCTCACTCCTGCTGCGGGATGCACCAGCAGCCCTTAAAGGTCCCGTCCCTCTTGGAGCAGCCAAGAATCCTAGGGAGTTCCCCAAGGACGGTTCATGGTGCACCGACTTGCGCACGGTCTCTCGGAGCAGCGGACCTCGACGACGCTTGACCCGAGCGGCGTCCGGGGTCAACCCTCTTGGGTGGTATGTCCTCCTGGACTGGAGTTGACGGCGGTGGTGCTACCAGTTGTGCCTCCTGCACAGGGGTCGGCGGAGGAAGGACGGCTGTCTGCTGGGTCTTCTTCAGCTGACGAATTTCCTCCCTGGCTACAACTAGCTCTTTGTACGCATCCTGAAGCTCGTGAGAGGTGTGAACATAGGCCTCATCCTGCGCCCGAATGAGCGAACCCATGTGCACGATAGTCGGATCAGCCTTCTAGTCCAAACTTCTGAATCTGCTATGACTCCTCCCCTCATGGAAACAAGGAAAGAGCTGGTAGGGTGTGTCTTCCAGCTTGTCATTGTAGGTGTCTCCCAAGTGGAGGAGGGCTTGCCTTGCAGCATCCTGCAACGCATCTCCAAGCCTCAGTAACTCTGACAAGAAGTAGTGTGGGCGATCTTCTGGCTGTCGTCAACTCCTGTCGTAGACCAGCAGCCTGACCTTCCACGTGCTATAGCCCAGGCTGGGCACCGAAGTGTAGCGATACTCCAAGCGATGGGGAAAACCCAACTCCTGGAGCATCAACGATAGCTCCTCGAAGAAACCTCCTGCCATCGCGGCATAAGTGGTGTAGCCCGACATCTACAAGTTTCAAAACAAGACAAGGTTAGTAAACCAATTTAAATAAAAGATAAGATAAGAGCAAGATACTAGGATAGAAAAGATAGAAGCAAAGAAACTTAAATTTATAAATATATTTTTATAAAAATAGTAATCCTTAAGGCTTTGCCATTCTAACTAAGTCACGTCCTACAGTCGTCCAAGCTCTGATACCACCGCTGTGAGACCTCGGATTGGCTACCCAGAATCTCCTGTGTATTTCTGTGCTAGTCCCAGATCAATTTAAAAATCAAGAAATCGACGAAGAACGATGCTCCAACCGGAAACTTCAACTGCAAAATTCATCGCCGTCCTGCAACAAAATCCTAAATTGGTTAAGAGCTTTTGATCGTGGTTGAGTTTGGCTCACCGGGGCAAAAGATGACACGGTGGTGTCAATAGACGACGTTCAGTGTCGGTTTTCTCGAGTTCCCGGTAGAACGGAGTGGAGTGGCTGCGAGAGGGTGTGAGCACCGGAAAGAGGATGCCAAAACGGAGATTTGAGAAGTGGAAGCTCATAGTTTCATGGAGAAACGGCCGATATATTGAGGTTTGAATGCAATTTGGTTTTTGCTTAATGGAGCCATTTCCGGCGGGATTTGGAACGATTAATGGTGGGGAAATGAATCTCCTCATCAATACCTTTCCAACGGATCTGGCCGTTCGCGTTTTGGTGGAGAAATGAGTGAGTTATGGAAGGTTGAAGCCCAAGCGCCATTAACGGGAGGCTCCGAAGCTTCTCTCGAAAGAAAACGATGGGAGAAGAATCAGGAACAGTGATGCCACGTGGCACTCATGCATAGGTTAATGAATAGTGAATGTACAATAGCGCGCGAGAAAAATTAGCTAAGCGGTTCTAAAAATTTCAGAAAAATTCCTAAAAATACTAGGGAATAAATGGAACCCAATAAATTTGGTTTCACTAATTTTGGATGAATTTTTGAATTTAGACAATTCCGGGACGAATAAATTGAATTTGAAGAAAGGGCGCGAGAGATAAAATACCAAAGGGATTCTAAAAATCTTGGAAAAATCCCCAAAATCATTTTAGAATATTTGGAACCTATTGCAATAGGTTTTAGGATTTTTGGAGCATTTTGGAACTCAGGTGGAATTTTGAGTAAGGACAAGAATTTGGAATTTGACTTTTCGGACGATGAAGGATTGAACTCCAATTTCGGAAAGATAAGGATGCCAGGTTAAATAGAACACCGATGAAAATCCATGTTTTGAATTTAATGAACTTAAATTAGTTTTTGGCAAAAGACGAAAATTGGGGATGTTATAGAAGAGCTGCAGAGGAGGATGTATTTAATAGGGGGGGTGCAATTTATGTCTTGTCTGTGCATTGACCGAAAATCTGAGAATATTTTGAAACTCAGCGCAGATCGAAGCACACTTGATTCTAAAGGGGTTTGAAAAGGGGGTATACATGTTGTACTAGTTGTGGCGCTATTGCGCCACCGGGTTACTCTTCTTTGTTTTTCTTTTTTATTGTGAAGTTTTTTTAGGGGTCGTCCCCCTCCCGGTAGGTAGTGGTTTTTTCTTTTTATAGGGAGGGCCAGGGAACATGCATGCATTGGTCGGCCCCTTTTTCTCTCGGCTATGTTCTCGGGGTACAGGCCTTTTTTAAATTGTCTTTTTTCTCTTTTCTTCCACCTGTCTCCAGCCAAGGGCTGGATTAGCCCTACGTGGTGTCTTTTTACTCGTGTTTTACATCTTTACCCTTTATTCTTACGCTTTCTATAAGGGTTCCACGGGAATTTCACTCATTTTAGGGTCCCAGGCTAGTCTGACATGTCCTGGTGTTCCCAAAGGGGTTGTTGTTGGGCGTCAGACTTTGGCAGTCCGTACTGGGTCTGTGTCGATAGGAGATGGAGAGGAGGGGAGTTCCCTCCGTTTTTCTCCCTCGCTACGGAGGGGAGTTCCCCCTCACTACGGAGGGGGGGTTGTCCTTATTCCTTTTTACCTTTCCCGAGGGATGGACTTCCAAGGTTTGCGGTCCTTGCTTCGCCAGTGGGAGGGATCAAACGTCGCGGACAAATCTGTGTGAATCACAAGGTGGTGTAAGCCTTGCTTCGTTGGTTAAGGGAAGATGAGTCCATTTGGTCCACAACATGTTAGCGGGTAGATATTGTTCTACCCGCTGGGATGTTATAGCAAAGGTCCAAATCATTTTTCATCTTACTTATTCGGCAAGCGAAGGGAGGTTTATTTTCCATTTTTGTTCTTAGGCGAGTAAGCGGGTGTAGCGGACGGTGTGTCTTTTTCAGCCGAGCGTCAGTGGGGTGGAATCGATCCACCAGGTGGTTCTTTATGTCGTTTCGGTCCGAATATCGGAGTCTTACAGCTTTTTGATGACGCGTTCATGCTTCTCCTTATTTCCTCCCCCTCTCTCCTCTCCTTTTTATTTGCATCCGGTGGGGTCAAGGTTCCCCGACTTTTTGGTGTCCCATTTGCTTCGTATCCCTTCGTTTCTCTTACTCGTTCGTGTTTTTCTCTTGTATTGTCTCCCTTGTTTGCCACTGATTCAGATCTCTATGGGTCCTCGGCGCGCTCCTAAGATAAAGCCGGTTTTGAGTAGAGAAGATGCTGCGAGATTATCTCCCATTTTAGGGTGGTCGATCTTGAGCTCTGTTGACCTCGATATATTGGCGGGGGACTTTGGGATGACGCGCCCTTCCATGCGTCTTCCTAGTGATGAGGAAACCCCCCAGCCTCAAGCAAATGAGGCAGTGGTATTTGCGGCGTTTCTTGAGGCGGGTCTTCGTTTTCCGTCTGCTCCTTTGTTGGCATCAGTGCTCCGGGCTTTTTAGGCGGAGCTCTCGCAACTTACCCCCAATGCTATTGTGCGACTAGCAGTGTTGGAGTGGGCATTTCGTCCGGTTGGGATTAGATTGACGGGGCGCTTGTTTTCTCTCATAGAAGATGCATTCTGGCAACCGAAACAACAGAAGGCAGGGAATGAAGGTCGCATATCGTGTTTCGGTTCTCTGAATTTTTAGACGAAGAGGTCCCTTGTAAAAGAAATCCCAGTGGCGACTGCCAAGGGAAAATGGGATTCGGGGTGGATGTCGCGATGGTATTACCAGGTTCTTGAGGGTTCAGATTCTTCCCTTCATACCTCGATGGGTCCAGTTCGTGCAATTCGATCCCCTAATTGGAGCGCAACTACAGAAGAAATTAGGTGTCTTGATTATTTGAAGGCTCTTCGCGCTCAAAGTACAATGCGGGACTTGGTCGAAGAGTATTGTTTGTGCCACATTGACCCTTTAGCAAGGAGCTCTGCTGTTTCTCTGGAGTGATCGTCCGGAGGTACAGTAGTTGTGGTCCGGCCCGAGAGGGTACAAGACCTTGGGCGCGGGGCAGCTGAAAAGTTGGCTCGCAAACTTCTTGGACCTTGCCAGGCAGTTGAGTATGAGGCCGCTATGAGTGCCGTTGGTGCCACACGATGCTCTCGTTTTACTGATTGGGGACGTCGAGCGGTCCCTCATCCTAGAGGATCAACTGGTTCTCCTCGCCCCGCTAAGCGAGCGAGGTTGGCTCATGTTGCTCTGCCCCAAGCTACTGCTACTTCCGGCGGGAGCGAAGATTTCGAAGATGATGACGATGAGGATGAAGATTGGAAACAAGAGGAGTCCAGTGACGAAGGTGGTTCTTCCGGCTCCGTTGCGGCTATGTTTCTCCCACCGTCGCCCATTTCTGATCCCGCAGACGCTGTGGGGCCTTCTGAAGCATTGCCCTCAGCTATCGTGGGCGAGCCGCCAGGTGTGCCTATTATTCCAAGTTCCCGATCTGAGTCTAGCCCCGCAAAGGGGTTATGCCCTTCAACTGGGACGGAACCCATAACCTCTCTTCTGGCCCGTGGCTTTATTTCTGAGGCGGGGTTGCCCGAGACAGCTCCGGTTCCGACTTTGACGGATGTGACTTCCTCAGCCCTTATACCTGGCTCCTCCGCGGATACGCGTGTTGGCGGGGGGGGATCTCTAGGGTATTCGTTTTTAGCGATTCCTGGTGTGGAGACTATTGATTTGGGTGACAGTGATGACGGTGATACTCTAACCTCGGGGGGCGTAAGAGAGCTGCCCGGAGATGCGGCTGTCTCCGTGGCAGGGGAAACACATACTCCCGCGGATGAAATAGCGAATTTGCCAGTTGCCGGAGCTCGCGGCCTCCGACTAAACGTTTTTACTCCTGATACCCCCATTAGGGCAGAAGGTTTTACTCCTGACACCTTTCCCGCCAGCTCGTTAGCATGTGATATCCTTTCAGGTTTTGACGAAGTCGATGCAGGGGGTGATAATGCGGAGGCAGTAGAGGCATTAAAACCATCAGAGCAGGTTCAAACTGGAATGTTTGCAGCTCCTCTGGCTGTCACGGAGGAGGGGGATCGGGGATCTCCGATCCTTATTTCCCAAGATGTTCCCCTTCCAGGCGGGGGAGCTTTGCCTTCGGGTCGGCAGACTCCCGTGGGTGGTCCTGGTTCCTCTTTCGTCAGGTTTGATTTGTCGGATTTTTTGACTTCGGATTTTGAGAGGGGGGTTGCTACAGACCCGACTCTAAAAAAGATGCGCGCAGCTTTTTCTCCCTACAACAGATCTGTAGCTCTGTTCGAGGGAATCAATGACTTTTCTCTTTGCAAAATCTCCTTGGATCATTATTTGAAGGTATTTCCCCTTTTGTGCTTTTGTTAATGGTCTCTTTATCTTTCAACATTTTCCTTCCTCTTTTTTGAAGGGGCTGTCGTTGCTTCGGAGGTAACTCGCCGATTTCGGGCGTACTTGGATAAATTCAACAAGGGGGTCCGGGATTGCGAGGCGGTGAAGGAACAAGTGGCAGAATTAGAAACAGAGAAAACTCGTCTCTCAGAGGCGCTCTGGGACTCTAATGAATTATTGGCTAAGGCGCAGGCTGAAGCATCTCAGAGTCAAGATTTAGCAGCGAAAAATGCAGAGCTTGAGGGAATAGTTTCCTTGATGCGGAACCGCCTTGCCAAGGAGGAACAGGCTTGTATTGAAGCTGAGCGAAATGAGAAGAAGAAGGATGACCATATTGAAGAATTAAAAAAATCTGTTGGCGGTGGCGGAGGAGGGTAAGAACATATTGAAGAAACAAGTGGAAGAACTCCCTTCTCAACTTGCAATGGCGCGGAGCGAGGTTCAAATGCACCTGTGTAACACTCAACGAGCAGAGGAGCGTTACGAAGCAGTCCGGAAGGAGTTAGAATCCATTGTCTCTGGGGTTCACGGAGCCATAGAGGCCTTTCTGCAGCAGCTCCCACGATTTGGCATTGATGCAGCCCCGAGCCGTATTCCTTCATCTAGTTTGGAGGCTATCTCCTTTCTTGAGAGTCCACCAAGATATTTGGGGATTCGGCGTTGACTTTCGGTGATTACTGCGCGAGACTGGGCTCCGTTAAGACCGCTCAATTGCTGGAGGCGAAGGGATGTACACACGTTCGTGAGCACTTTGGTTTTTCTTCTGCTGCTCTGTCACTGCCTGGGTTTGGTGATATTCCCCCGTCTGTGAAGCCTTCTTCCGCTGCATCTCGATTATCCTCGAGCTTTATGTCGGATTTCTACAGGCAATATGGTGGCTCTGCTACGAAAGAATCAGTGCGCCGAGCTCGAGCCGTAATGCGTGATTCGCTGAAGGGAATGGGAAAACCATCTTCCTCTTAGCCGGTTTGCTTCGGGTATTATCACCTTTTACCAGAAGAATGTCCGGATATCTTTTATGGGGGCCCCTCTTTAGCTAAGTTCTTGGGAGTTGGACGCATGTATGCCTCGATTCGCTGTATCCTCATTTAACTCAAACTTTTCGCATTCGTTGTCTTATACATATGTTTAGGCCGCTCGTAGCTTAACTAGTGCTCGTTTTTCGGTTTAATTCCCCTTGTCTCTTCGATTTCTTGATCCATTTACTCCGGACTTTTGAACTTCTTCGTTTTTATCATATATATATCCAAGGGGAATGTAGCTTTAGGATTCCCCCCAAGTTTTTCATTTGTTCTTACTCGATCATGAGCCGCTCTACATCAACTGCTTTACTCCTTCTAGCGTTTTCCGCCACCACCAGCCTCCTTTGGATGGATAACAACGCTCCACCTCCTGCTGAGGGCGGAGTTCTCCCCTTGGTCTTCGACTTCGGGGATGAAGTCCTGCCAGTGGCCTTCCCTAAGGAGGATGAGCTTTGGCTTGAATATGATCGCGCCCTGGAGGAGTTGGCAAGAAAAGAGGCTCTCGCTCGTGATATTGCCAGTGTCCATTTGCTGGTTAACGCAGTTCCCAAGCTCCTCATTGCGGCGGTGCGATGCGCATAAGGCGCGTAGAGTCAATATATGTAATAGACTCTTCCTTTCACGTCGCCGCCCTATATAATAAAATGAACGATGTGCTTTTGTATGAGTTGTTGTCCTTATTTGCGTTTGTTTCTATTCTCGCCTCAGCCTTCGTCTTCTCTTTCTTTCTTTTTTACCTGGATCAGCAACGCGATCATGTATTTCTATGTTTTCGGGTTTATCGGGTTGGTTAGACCGGAACGGAGCCTCGTGCCTTCACAGTGAACGGATATGTTTAAATGCTAGTTTTACCAAACTTCCCACTAAGTCTTACGTGGAGCGAAGCCTTAGACCTTTGGATCGAGGAGGGAGGGCTAGTCATTGGCCTAGCCATGCATCTGTGAATTCCTGCCCGGCACGAGGCTATCAGTCTTCGGAGCGAAGGATGGGTGGGACGTTTGCCCGACCAAGCATCCCTCTAAGTCATGCCCGGCGCGAAGCTACGGGACTTCCGAGCGAAGGGACGAGTGGGATATCAGCCTGACCAAGCGTCCGCGAACTCCTACCCGGCACGAGGCAAGGGGTCTCCGGAGCGAAGGATGGGTGGGACGTTTGCCCGACCAAGCATCCACGAACTCCTACCCGGCATGAGGCAATGGGTCTCCGGAGCGAAAGATGGGTGGGACGTTTGCCCGACCAAGCATCCGCGAACTCCTACCAGGCACGAGGCAATGGGTCTCCGGAGCAAAGGATGGGTGGGACGTTTGCCCGACCAAGCATCCCGCTAAGTCATGCCCGGCGCGAAGCTACGGGACTTCCAAGCGAAGGGACGGGTGGGACATCAGCCCGACCAAGCGTTCGCGAACTCCTACCCAGCACGAGGCAACGGGTCTCCGGAGTGAAGGATGGGTGGGACGTTTGCCCGACCAAGCATCCCGCTAAGTCATGCCCGGCACGAAGCTACGGGACTTCCGAGCAAAGGGACGGGTGGGACATCGGCCCGACCAAGCGTCCGCGAACTCCTACCCGGCACGAGGCAACGGGTCTCCAGAGCGAAGGATGGGTGGGACGTTTGCCCGACCAAGCATCCGTGAACTCCTACCCGGCACGAGGCAATGGGTCCCCAGAGCGAACACTAGAAAACATAAAGATGACCTTGATGCGCGACGATCTCTTGCTGTTTTATTGATAAAGACCGGTACATCTTTTTTTGTCTTCGTATCTCATCATCTATGGGTAAAATTTTTTGAGTGCGTCGGTATTCCATGTTCTTGGTATTCCCTCGCCCTCTGGAGTAGTGAGTTTGTGCGCTCCCTTTGCCGTTGACTCTTGGATAATATAAGGTCCTTCCCATGTTGTTTCTAGCTTTGCGAAGGCCGGAGGGGTTTTCTTGAGCACCATATCCCCGGGATGTAGCTCGCGTTTCTTTACCTTTTTGCCAAAGCTCCGTGTTGAGGCTTTTGCATATGCTTTCATAGTCTCCAAGGCTTGAAGTTTCTATTCTTCCTCCAGATCACACGTGATGTCGACTTCCTCGTAGGTTGGGGTTTTGATCACTTACAAGGATTTTGCACGGATTTCTGCAGGTGAGACGGCTTCTTCTCCGAAGAGGAGCCGAAATGGAGAGAATCCGGTTGCTCTTGAGGCTGAGGTGCAGGTTGCCCATAAAACCTGGTCAAGCTCGTCGGGCCAAAGTCCTTTTGCAGAATTATAAAGCCTTTTCTTGACGCCATCAAGAAGCAACCCGTTTGCTCGTTCCACCGCCCCGTTTGACTAAGGGTGACCTACTAAGGCGAAGCAAATGTTTGTCCCGATATTGTCACAGTAATCGCGAAATCTCCTGGAGTCAAATTGGGACCCATTGTCTGTCACGATCTGGAAAGGGATCCCATATCTACAAATGATTGTTTTCCATAGAAACTTGATGGCAGTGTCAGCGATTATTTTTGCTACCGGTTCTGCCTCAATCCAGCGGGAGAAGTAGTCGATGGCGACAATTACGAACTGAAGATTTACCCGGGCTTTAGGAAGTGCTCCAACAATATCCATCCCCCACTTGGCGAAGGGCCAGATCGGGGGCACCACATGCAGTTCGTTGGGCGGGGCCCTTTTTTGCTTGGTCATCCATTGGCACGCATGACAGTGTCGAACCATCTGTTCGGCATCTTGTAATGCCGTGGGCCAGTAAAGTGTCGGGACCCCGAATTTGCAAATCCGGACCCTCTGTGTATTCAACACTAGTCCAGGAACGCGCTAGTGCACACAGTCTTAACATCGGTAAATATCACAATCATACCATTCGATACTAATAAAGTACTTTATTTAAATAGTCAAACTGGTTACTCGACCTTATGATCAAGTCACAAATGTATGCCTCGCAGGGCGAAACTTATTCAGAGAGAAATAATAGCAGCGGAAAATCAAATAACTTCGTGGCGCCATCCAGTATACCACAGGCAACTGACTGGGCTCGCTTCCCTAAGTAGACGGTTCCTCTTGGAGCTCCTCCTCCAAAGCTGGTGTAGTCTCCTCTTCAAGCCCAGTGTTGTATTGTGGCAAGGGTGAGTACTTGGTACTCGGCAAGTCATGCACGAATGCAAGGCTAATAGACTACATGCATGGCTTGATACAAAGGAATAGCTCAGGTATATTTGCGATGTGACATTTGACAAGTAGCATAAGTAGATTCGAAAGCAGTATAAGCAAGTATAGCATAAATAACTTTTCAAGGATTTTAGTAAACATCTTTCCCATCCTAGTCCACATTTCCATCAACATCATTATTAAACCAAATCCAACCTTTCAAGTCCAAGTTATTTTAAGAAACACTAGTAGAAACTTCACTTTCTATGATGAAGAAAATGCGTCATAATATGTCAAAAAATCGTCACAGTTAGGTTTTTATGACGTACTCATGACGAAATAGCAAGCGTCATAGTATCCGCGTCATAGAAAGTTTTTTATGACGAAACATGTAATGTTCGTCATAGAAGGTCAGAATAATCCATGACGTCTCAATTTGCGTCATTGAATGTCTCATTCTATGACGATATGGTATGTCATACAAGGTTATAAAAATGTCATTGATAAGATCTATTTCGTCATAAAAAGAGTGTCACGACGGCTATAACGGGCCGTTGATCAACTATTTTGTGACAATTTTGTTCATCATTGATGGCTGCCACGTAGGAAAATTTTTCATCACTAACACGTCAATGACATGTCATCATCATTACCGCGTCGGTGATCGACAATTTTTAGTGATTATTTTTTGACACGTTCATCGTCATAAAATTGTAGAAACAGGCACATTGATGAAACTATTACTTTATACAATATCACAAATCATAATTGTCTCAAGGTGACTTCAATACATAGCAAGAATACGTTCACATGGCACATTGACCGAAACTAGTACTTTATACAATATCACAAATTATAATTGTCTCAAGGTGCCTTCAACACATAGTAAGAATAAGTTCACATGCATCCAGACACACATATAAATCCTTATAAAGTGTTTGAACCACTTCCAACAATTAACCAAAATAAGTCCAAATGCATCCAAACACATAACTGATAAGTATCTTGTTGTACTACTTCCCATAGGTAACCAAAATCATAACTTGTTGATTACTAGTTAGGTTTCTGAAGGCACAAGAGCTTCCTCAGTAAAACATTGGTTTCTTCTTGCTGTTTTTTGAGAGCCTCCATTTCTTCCTGGGTTTTGATCAAGGCTTCATCTGATGCCTGAGATTTTTGCTTCAGGCCCTCAATCTCGTGCTGCTGCTGCTCAATGGTACCTTGTATTGCAGCTGCTCCTCTTTTCTCTGCTTCAAGTTGCTCCTCAAGCTGTTGCTCTTTTGCTGTCTTTGTAGTCTTCGTATTGGCTGATTTTATGCAAGCATTCTGTAGGAATGTGTTTGTTGCACTTTTAGTGGTTAGTACCTTGAAGACAGCCTCTGTTGGAGTACATGAGGGTTGATCCTCACCATCATGTTGCACCAAACCTTCCATCTCAACCTAACATAATAAACAACATTTTAACAAATCACTTGCTGAAATTATGTAGATAACTTCATATGCTTGCATTTATAAAGGTTTTAGAACATATGTTAAAAAGTATTATTTACATGAGATGGCAGTTGATAGAACACAAATAATGTTCAGTCTTGTTTGAACATAGAAAATGAAACTTCAAAATGGAAGTAATGAAAAGATGACTTAATGTGCACTCACTAACAAAGCTGCACTAACCATAGTAAAATAATCAAGCATTTCTTGGTTCAAGAATGAAGCAGTCAATTCAATTGATCATATTTGATTATAGTTCTAATCAATTCATTAATGACATGAGCATGGAAAGCTACATTTCAGTTTTGCATTGGAATAGTCAGAGGGCACTGAACAATTAATTTTTTTATATGTACTGAATTGTGTACTATATGTAGTACATACCAACAAGCCTACAGTTGAAGTTTGCCAACACTCCAAGAAAAAAGATGCAGTACATGGTATATTTTTGAATTTAGTTTGAAGACCAGAATGAAGAATAGAAACATACCAATGCTTCCTGCACAGTTTCAGAATATGCCTTTTTCTTCTTGCTGTAGTGGCATGCCTTGAACATATCCAATGCATCTATGTCTAGGTTTTCAGCATTCTCCTTCTGTAATTGGGTATTTGCAAGAATTTTGTTGGTAAGTATTTGTAGAAGATGAATACTTGTACATTGGAAATAAATAACTATATGGAAAATAAATAACTACAATAGAATTGTACTTACTAAAGAATGGCAATGTGCTATGTAGCTAAGAGATCCTGTCGTTTGATGGAATTTCACTTTAGCACGGTTCTGCTTGTTCTTCTCAGAGATTTCCTATGGTACATGATTCAGTTAGATGTTTTCGAAAATATGATATGAGGAAACTAATTATTCACTCATAGTACCTTGTTTTTCGGGTCTAGCCAAATTAGAACTTGAGCTTGCCACTGCTCATCAGTCATATTAGGGACTGGAGATGTTGTACGAATTTCATTTGCTGGGACACCATCGAAATATTTCTTCTTCAAATAATATCTATTCTGCCTTGTGCCACGCCTCAATAGATCAGTACATGCATCCTGGGTGGCCTTATCATTGGCGTCAACGACTAGATTTACCTACCAAGATTAAAGGATTGGAAACAAAGGATTAAAAAAGGTACTATGTGCAATCAGATAAATGTACTATGTGCAGTTCAATCAGATACATGTATTATGTGCAGACTTCTATTGTTCGAAGTTCCATCAATGTGTAGTGAATACATGAGTAGTATTAACCAGGCTTAGTAATTCCAAATCTGAACATACAACATGGTGGTTAAAAACTTGATTCACATATACTATGATGAACGATTTTACTTACATTTAATTTTGCGATGAAGTCCTCAAAAACTTTGTTGTCATTCTTGTACTGTTTCCAGTGTGGGAGGATAGGCATGTGGTTCCTAATTTGAATGCCGACTTAGATGCAAGCTTAGATGCCTTTGCTTTGGTTGGCCTTCTCATACCTTCAGCAATTTGGATGGGCATCCTCCTATTATCCATCATTTTATTTATCTTATGCAACTGTTTACCTATTGTGGCTCCCCTCCTCTTTTTTGGAATTTGTCCTGCTGTTTGTACATCGATGATTTGATAGCAGTTTGTGCAAAAGAAATTAAAACAAATGAAGGAACATGGCACAACAAACATACCTTGGTTAGGTAGCTGGTTGTTGTCACTAGGCGCAACATCATTAGTGCCCTGTTGTGGGTCCAAATCTTCTGTGGCCGAGGACCAGTCTACAGGTGGACTCTGAGGTTCCAAAATCGGTTCATGTCCTTCTCTCTTAGCTTGATCATCATGAAGTTCTGGCTCTGATTCTTGATTGGATGTATCTTGTTGCTGTTGAGCTCCTTCCAAATTTTTGTCTAATGTTTTTGAGACTCCAATGGATTGCTCGATTGGTGTAGCTGCTCTCACTCTCTTTGAATGTCTTGTACCACCTGGAGGCATGTTGTCGATGTCTGAACTTTTGCGTTTTAAAGGCTTCCTATTGGCCAATCTCTTATATAATTTCTGAAAGCAAAGAAATCATCAATGCAATTGTGTGAACTAAAGGAAATATACAGCAAGACAACAATAACCTAAAGCAAGCAAGACCTACAATTTAGATGAACAAGACAGTAATGCAAAAAAGTACATGCATATAACATCCTTAGTTCCCAGGTAGATAGATGGACAAGCACCTTAGAGGGTGTAGTGATGATGGCAGGGACACCTTCCTCGTCCTCCATATCATCTTCTGGGTCATAATCGGAGTCCACATTTATAGGCACATTTGAGTTGCTAGGCTTTATAGTGCTAGTTGATTGTAAATGTTTTGCTATTTGTTGGAGACCAAGGGATTGTGCTTTTTTTTTGATCTGCTCAATGTTTGCACGTCGTGCCTCTTCATATGGATGTAGTTCAGGTACTATATTATAGAAAAAAAAGTATTATTGTTGGAAAAGTAAGCATTTTTTAACGTGCAAAATTGAGCATAGGTATGCAAAGTACTTAATAGAATGATGCAACATGCACAATCTCAAACGTAGTTTTATATGAAAAGATAGTAAGAGAAACAACCTGTGAACTGATAATAATATTACTCTATCCTTATGATGACTGTACGATATCATCCTCATCTTGAATTTCTTATTGACCCTTATATGCAAATATTGCGGGGAAAATTTGAAGTTGTGGTGGTCAATGGCAATGGTTCTCAACTTGATAAATTTTTTTACCATTATGCAAAATTGAGCATAGGTATGCAAAGTACTCAATGGAATGATGCAACATGCACAATCACAATCGTAGTTTCATATGAAAAGAAAGAAGAGAAATAACCTTTCCCTTTGGTGCGTCGTGTTCTCATTGGCTTCTCCTGATAAGATGTTTTGAAGGCCTAGGATATATGATCTGCATTTAATAGATAATACACATATCAAAATTAGATATAATTAGATACAAGAAAATGATATCAAATAAATACATGCCTTAGAGCTAGGAGAAAATTTATTTTGATCAGAACAAGTATGGTAGCTTTGGAAGAGAAGCATATTCACGTGGAACCAGTATATACTTACAACATAATCAGAAATTTAAAAGAAGTGTATAAGAACAACAAATCTAAGGATCATAGCGCATAGCATGTAATTATGTCCACTCTCTCAGATAATTGACAAGCTAACATTAACTTCCAGTTACCAATTAGATTGTTCCTGTGATATTCTTTTTTTCTCAGTTTATTCATTATAAGATTGCCAATTTAATAGTACTTCTATGTATCAAAATAAATTTTCTGCTAGCTCTAAGTATGTATCATTATAAGGCCTCTAATCCAATACATCTGAACTCCCATCACTACAAAAACACGGCAATGGATGTAATGAGCAATTAGATCAGAACAAGTATGGAAAAGGGAACCAGAATAGAGTTATCCAATTGCTTCATTCCCATTACATGGAATAAAAGCTAGCTATACCATAATATATACTTGGATTATGAGATTGCAAATTTAATAATGTAATGAGCAATTAGATCAGTACTTCTATGTATCAAAATAAATTTTCTCCTAGCTCTAAGGCCTCTAATCCAATAACTCCACAGTAATACATCTCATTTGGACTCAAATAAATACATGCCGACTGAAATCAAATTGTATCCACCGAATAAATAAAGACATTGTTTGCCTAATCATGCTAGCAGTAAAGGAAGACCTAGAGGATCTAGATTGTTTGCCTAATCATATCTAGATACAAAGAAAGATTTGAGCAGCCCTCATAGCAGAGGAAGAGGATCACCGGGAGGACCTAGATGATGGAGAAGAAGGGGTAGTAGAGGAGAAGAAGGGAGACGAAAATGCTTGCCGGTGCCCTCGTAGCGGAGGTAGCGGAGCACCGGCGGCGCCTCCTCGTCTCGGATGTGGAGCAGTGGGGAAGCATCACCGACTGGAAGTGGGGGAGGAGCGATGGCTTAGGTGAGATGAGGGATGATGGATGTGAAATCATGTGCTGAAAAATTGGCTTAGAATTGAATTTGCAAATATGTTTGTTCATGTGTTTTGTCAATTTGACAAGAAGCAGTAAGTTTCGCTTTTGCGCCGGACCAAGATCTCAAGAAACAGTAAGTTTCCTATCTACGACGGACAAACTTTGTTGGTCTGTCGTGGACATGCTTTTGAACTCATTGAGCCAAACTCAATTTTCCTCAAAAACCAGTAAGTTGTGCATGTAAGACGGACAAAGTTTTTAGATGCAGTAAATGAACGTGTTTTTGAGCTCAAGAGTCGAACTCAATCTTCCAAGAAACCAGTAAGTTTTGCATGTACGGCGGACAAACTTCTTTGGTCAGTCGTGAATGCATTTTTGCTTTAGGGTTTCGTTCGGACCATGTTGTTTTTGAAACCCGAAGCGTAGCGCGTTTGCGCGGACAAGTTTTTTTGTGCGTCGTGAACATGAATTTGAAAGCGTTTTTGAACCGAGACTTTTGCATGTACGACGGACCGATTTTGGTTGTCCGTCGTAAACATGTTTTGGTCGGAATGTTTTCTTTTGGAACCGAGAGTTTCCCTTGTACAACGGACAGACTTTGTTGGTCAGTTGTGAATCGCTTTCTAGGGTTTTACTTGGCATTTGCGCGGACTGGTTTTGTTTGTCCGTCGTGAATGCGTTTTCTTGAATTAGGGTTTTGAGCAGATTTGAAATTATTTGAATTTGAGATTATGAAATTTGTGATGATTTCATGATGCTTCTTTTGAAGTGGACTTTATGCAATGCTCATGTGAGTAGTTGCATGGATTGACATTGAGTCAAGTCGTGGACTTGTGCTAGGATTTGTTTTGTGGTTTGTTCATGTGCAGGTATTGCTCGAAGACGAATGTGGTCGATGACGGGACCGGAACTAGGTTCATGGAGGAACTGAGGTTCGGGACTAGGTTCGGGAGGAACTGAGGTCTTGGTGGTCAAGGATGTCATGCGGGACGTTCGGGCTAAGAGAATGGTGCACATGAAGAATGGTTAGTCACGTGAGAATGGCAGGAGGTCATTCGCGTGCAAAGTGTTAGTCACGTGAGTATGGCAGGTGGCCATACGCGTGCAAAGTGTTAGTCACGTGAGTATGGTAGGGTTGCCATACGCGTGCAAGAGTTGTACTCGGCCAGGTTGGGCCAAGTAGAGTTGTGTTGAATCACAGTTCCTTCTAGGGAATAGGAATCGTATTGAGGAACTCTTTATTGGGTTGGTGCTTTAAATAGGTGGGGTCTCTGTTGAAAGGCACCAAGTAGAGCTGAGCGCATCAAGCTTTGAGCTTGGTTTTAGGGTTTGTACTCTTTTGATGAGAGTATTTTAGACAAGAAATAAAGATCAATTCTTCCAAGATTTTTGCGTACTCTGATAACCACGTCGCTACAATATTTTCTGTTTTGGTTCTTGTTTGCATGCTTGTTCTAGTTCTAGATTGGTTTTTGTTCTTCAAGTTTTATCTTGATTTGATCCATCAAAAACCTCTCTAGGGTATTGATCTAGTGTTTCTCAAAGTCTAGTTGATCAATCTTTTGTCGTTCTTGTTTAATCTTAAAGTTTTGATTAGATTGATTCTCGTCAAGTTCTGGATCAGCAAGCTTGCGAAGCTCATAACTTTTGATCCGTAAGTCCGATGGAGCTGATTCTTTTTGGGTTCGATTCGTATTGGAATCTAGTTTCTTGTGTCCAAATTTCAGATCGTTTCGATGGTTGGATCTCCGGGAATTCTCGTTTTACCAAACCTCTGTCATTCTGTTTTTGTCGAAAACGAGGCAATTATTTGGTTCTGTTTTGGGGTGAACTTTTAATAGGTCAAGAATTTGGTTTTAGCTTCCGCACAATCATTCACCCCCCCTCTGATTGCTATATTCGTATACTTCGATCCTACAAGTGGTATCAGAGCAAGGTTTCTCTAATCTATCTTAACCGGTGATTAGATCAATGGATCGTTATTCGACAAAACCATGTGTGTTCGATGGTGTTGATTTTCAGTTTTGGAAGGCCAAGATGGAGGCGTTCATCCAAGCACAGGCTTCACAATTTGGGAGAAGGTCTACAAGCCATATGAAGTCCCTGCAAGCGACAACGTCAACGACACCAATCGCACACATGTTGAAGCAAATAGCAAAGCGCGCAACTTGATCATCCAAGGCTTGGGGGCCAGCGACTTTGATCGTGTGGTTCATCTTCGATCCGCATATGAGGTATGGAAATCTCTTTGTGATTACCATGAGGGTTCTAACATCATCAAAGAGGTTCGCCAAGATATTTACAAAAAAGAATACATGCGTTTTGAGATGAAACCTAGTGAATCTGTAGATGACTTCTTTGCGTTTCAATAAAATTCTTAGCAATCTACGTGCTGTTGGAGTTAGCTACCGATGCTGAAAATGCTCGACAATTGCTTAGTGCTTTGGACATGTCGGTGTGGGAGATGAAAGTAACATCTATACAAGAATCTACTACCATGAGCACACTCACATTAGATGTTCTTTACTCTAAGTTGAAAACTCATGAGTTGGATGTTCTTGCCAGGAAGGGTAACATTAAATCAATTGCTTTGATCTCTAACCCTAACATGTCAAATGCAAATTCTTCTTCTAGCTTTGCCTTGTCTTCCATGTCTTCTTTAACAGATGAGCAACTTGAAGAGTTTCTGAAGAATATCTGGCACTACTCTCTTCTCGCTTTAACAAAGCTTTGCGAGAATGTGAGAATGAGAAAGAGAGGTGGTCCTCCAAGATGCTATGAGTGTGGTGACCTCAACCATATTCGCACAAATTGTCCTAAGCTTGCAGGAAAAACATCAAAGGAGGAGAAGGACAACGACGGAAGGAATGAGAAGAAAAGGTTCTCGTCAAATGATAGGAAGAAGAAGAGCTTCATCAACCGCAAGGTGGTTCACCGAGTTCTTTCGCTCTTGAACAAGTCAATTTGAGCGATGTGGACTCGGAGAGCAGCGAAGATGATGCAACTCCAAGCAAGCATGATTTGATAGGACTATGTCTCATGGCAAGCGACAAGGATAGCCTCACCGAGGCGATCACGACAGCGACTTCAATGAGGTAGATCCCTCTTATGATGAATTAGCTATTCTTTGTTGCTCGTCTTGGAAAATTGCTTGACAAAGCGTGATAAGAAAATTAAGAAACATGATTTCATTATTGAATCATTGAATGCTGAAATTGCTAGACTTAAGACTTTGATTCCTAGTGATGATACTTGCAAATCATGTGACTTAATTTACAATGAGCTCACCTTGCTTAGGAAAGAACATGCTCTTTTGTTGCATCTAAATGAGAAAAATGAGAAACATGTTGTACATGCTAGCTGTTCCACCGATGATTTGCATAGTTCAACTTCTTGTTCTAAATGCTCAACTCTTGAATTAAAATTGAAAGATGCAAATGCTAGGGTTTCTCAATTAAGCGATAATTTGCTTTCACATGAAATTCTCTCATGCTCAACTTGTCGCATAAGCAAAAGGAAAAGTAGATGTTCCTGCAATAATTGTTTAACTCTTGCTAAGAAAGTTGATTACTTGCAAAATTCTTTGGAACGTTTCACTAATGGCAAGAAGAAGTTGAACATGATTTTGGATCAATCTAAGGTTAGCACAAACAAGAGAGGTTTAGGTTTTGATCCTTATGCCACATATGAAACTAAACCTCGCTTAGCATTGTTCAGGCTCCTTACAAAATTGAGTTATCTAATGAGCCTAAGAAAATTGCTTTTCAATCTGCTGGTTTGTTATCTTCTACTATGATGAATGCAAATGTTGCTTCTACTTCTAAAGCCAAACATCCTGTTAAATACACTTGCACTCATTGTGGTAGAGATGGACATTTAGTAGATTTTTGCTTTAGACTAACCAAACAACAAAAGAAAGAAAGAGCTAAGGCTAGGTCTAATTTTGAAAGGCACGCTTTGCTTCTCACTACGTGCCTAGGGTGATGCAAGCACCTTTTGTTGCTAGAAACACGAGAACAGGCAAATTTGATTTTGTGCATAAGATCGCTTGTGTTGTGCCTCTTTGTTGTCCGTCGTGTGTCTCAAGATCTTGGATTCCTAAACATCTTATTTCTAACCCCTTGATCTGAGACCTCGACACTTTCTGCTTCTATGTAGGCTTCTCACGCGAGGAGGGAGAACATGTGGCTAGTGAATTTCGGATGCTCACTTCATATGTTCAGTGATAAGATTTGGTTCTCCTTCACTCGTGCATCTCATGCTGAAAGTGTTGCCTTTGGAGATGCTTCTTCCACTTCATTTTAAAAGGCACTAGTTCAAATGATGCGGTACAAGTGCATATGTTCGGGAGAGTGTCTTTGTTCATAAAGATGATGATAATCTTTGTTGAGGACGAGATAATTAGAGGTTTACATGAGAGACTCTTCCCACGTGCTTGTGTGTGCTTGTTTTCAAGCTTCCCACGTGCGTCACATCGACAAGCTGTCAAAAGGATTTTCAGGTATCTTCATGGAACTCAAGATTTTGGCATTTGGCTTTCTGCTTCCTCATGCATTAGTTTGATATCTTTTTCTGATGCTGATTTTGGAGGATGTAGAATTGATAGGAAGAGCACTTCTGGTTCATGTCACTTCTTGGGAAATTCTCTCATTGCATGGTCATCTAGAAAACAATCTTACATTTGCACAATCAAGCTAATGAATCTGAATATGTGGTCATTGCTAGTTGTTGTTCTCAAATTCTTTGGATAGTAGCTACACTAAAAGATTATGGGGTTAATTTGGATAGTGTTCCTCTTTTGTGTGATAACACTAGTGCAATTTGCATTGCTAAGAACCCCGTGCAACATTCTAGAACAAAACACATTGACATCAGATTTCACTTTCTTAGAGATCATGTTGAAAAAGGCAACATTGTGCTTCATCATGTGGATACTTGAACATCAATTGGCGAGATATTTTCACAAAACCTTTGTCTTCTTCTCGTTTTGCTTTTATTCGGGAGAACTTGTAATTGTTCATCCAATGGGATTGTTTTGAAGGGGAGTTTCTTTGCCAAGTTCTTTCACTTGATGAGCTCACTTTATCATATTTCTTTATATACTATATAATTGAGCTAATATATGATAATCTAAATTGTCTCACTTGAACTAAGAATGACATTGCGGAATTCCACGATCGATTGCCTATAGCTAAATACTCTGTGATATCTTACTCTTCTAGGCTTGATATTGAATCCTCTTGACAAATTTGGGCAATGAAGCAAGTGTGGTTTCAACTTTACTCTTTCATAAGACCTTTTAATCACTTTTGCATGTTTATAATCAAAGAAAAATGAAAAGAAAAGGGAATCAATAAAAAGGGGTTGTTAAAAGCAAAAAACCTCAAGTTATGTGCTTGAGGTGCTTTCCCTAAAAAGATAAGATGTATGCTTCAAGCATGCCATTCCCTCAAAGATAAGATGTATGCTTCAAGCATGCCACTCCTAGAAAATAAAAGAAGTATGCTTCAAGCATGCCACATGCGATTTATTGTTTAAAGATTAAATTGGTCCACTAGATTGGAGTTGAAACTACTTGCTCGCCCTGATTTGTTATTTGCTTCAACTTTGAGCCTTTGTTTTTCTACTAAAGGTTTTGCTTAGTACTTGGCTATAGTTGGTGAATTGAGGTTGAGATGCATGTCATTTCCTAACTTGCTAAAATCACATCAAGATCATGTATTTTGCATGTTATGTGATATATAAGGTTATATGATCGAATGAGCTCATCTTTTCCTATCTTGGCACTCCATTGTTTCTCCTTGTGAAATCATTGTTACAGGAAAAATTTTGAACAAATTCTCTCTTTTGTACTCTTGATGAATCCATTGTCAAAGGGGGAGAAATTTGGGAATCGTTGAAAAGTTTAAGAAAAAGGGGGAGAAGAAAAGGGGGATTTGTTTCTAGCATTTTGTGAGAAGTTTGGAGAATTTTGAAATTTTGGACACATTGCACATTCACACACATTATCATTCTAAAGGGGAGAGTATGTTTTGCTTTTGGTAGGGGGAATTCTGTGTTTTCTCTTTTGGGTCCTTGATCCTTTTGATTTCAAAATCTTTTGTAAAGTGAATGCCAAATGTTAAATTTTATGTGGTTTTGCCAATGTTTTTTTCATGGGGTTGAGTGTGTAATCATGTTCTGAAAAATTGGCTTATTATTTATTTTGCAAATATGTTTGTTCATGTGTTTTGTCAATTTGACAAGAAGCGATAAGTTTAAGCTTTTGCGGACCAAGATCTCAAGAAAGCAAGAAGTTTCCTATCTCTGACGGACAAACTTTGTTGGTCCTGCGTGGACATGCTTTTGAACTCATTGAGCCAAACTCAATTTTCCTCAAAAACCATTAAGTTGTGCATGTACGACGGACAAAGTTTTAGATGCATGTAAATGAAACGTGTTTTTGAGCTCAAGAGTCGAACTCAATCTTCCAAGAAACCAGTAAGTTTTGCATGTACGGCGGACAAACTTCTTTGGTCAGTCGTGAATGCATTTTTGCTTTAGAGTTTCGTTCGGACCATGTTGTTTTTGAAACCGAAGCGTGGCACGCTTTGCGGCCGGACAAGATTTTTTGTCCGTCGTGAACATGAATTTGAAAGCGTTTTTGAACCGAGACTTTTGCATGTACGACGGACCGATTTTGGTTGTCCGTCGTAAACATGTTTTGGCCGGAATGTTTTCTTTTGGAACCGAGAGTTTCCCTTGTACAACGGACAGACTTTGTTGGTCCGTTGTGAACTGTTTTCTAGGGTTTTACTTGGCATTTGCGCCGGACTGGTTTTGTTTGTCCGTCGTGAATGTGTTTTTGCTGAATTAGGGTTTTGAGCAGATTTGAAATTATTTGAATTTGAGATTATGAAATTTGTGATGATTTCATGATGCTTCTTTTGAAGTGGACTTTATGCAATGCTCATGTGAGTAGTTGCATGGATTGACATTGAGTCAAGTCGTGGACTTGTGCTAGGATTTGTTTTGTGGTTTGTTCATGTGCAGGTATTGCTCGAAGACGAATGTGGTCGATGACGGGACCGGAACTAGGTTCATGGAGGAACTGAGGTTCGGGACTAGGTTCAGGAGGAACTGAGGTCTTGGTGGTCAAGGATGTCATGCGGGACGTTCGGGCTAAGAGAATGGTGCACATGAAGAATGGTTAGTCACGTGAGAATGGCGGGAGGTCATTCGGCGTGCAAAGTGTTAGTCACGTGAGTATGGCGGTGGCCATACAGCGTGCAAAGTGTTAGTCACGTGAGTATGGTAGGGTTGCCATACGCGTGCAAGAGTTGTACTCGGCCAGGTTGGGCCAAGTAGAGTTGTGTTGGATATGGATTCCTTCTAGGGAATAGGAATCGTATTCAGAACTCTTTGTGGGTTGGTGCTTTAAATAGGTGGGGGGTCTCCTGTTGAAAGGCACCAAGTAGAGCTGAGCGCATCAAGCTTTGAGCTTGGTTTTAGGGTTTGTACTCTTTTGATGAGAGTATTTTAGACAAGAAATAAAGATCAATTCTTCCAAGATTTTTGCGTGCTACAAGAACCACGTCGCTCTGATATTTTCTGTTTTGGTTCTTGTTTGCATGCTTGTTCTAGTTCTAGATTGGTTTTGTTCTTCAAGTTTTATCTTGATTTGATCCATCAAAAACCTCTCTAGGGTATTGATCTAGTGTTTCTCAAAGTCTAGTTGATCAATCTTTTGTCGTTCTTGTTTAATCTTAAAGTTTTGATTAGATTGATTCTCGTCAAGTTCTGGATCAGCAAGCTTGCGAAGCTCATAACTTTTGATCCGTAAGTCCGATCGAGCTGATTCTTTTTGGGTTCGATTCGTATTGGAATCTAGTTTCTTGTGTCCAAATTTCAGATCGTTTCGACGGTTGGATCTCCGGGAATTCTCGTTTTACCAAACCTCTATCATTCTGTTTTTGTCGAAAACGAGGCAATTATTTGGTTCTGTTTTGGGGTGAACTTTTAATAGGTCAAGAATTTGGTTTTAGCTTCCGCACAATCATTCACCCCCCCTCTGATTGCTATATTCGTATACTTCGATCCTACAATGGAGAAGAAGGGGTAGTAGAGGAGAAGAACCTGCTTGCCGGCGCCCTCGTAGCGGAGGTGGGGAATCACCGGTGGTGCCTCCTCGTCTCGCGCGGATGTGGCGCTGTGGAGGCTGGAGAGGTTGCGGGATGACCTAGTATTTGGGGGAAGTGGAGTCGGTATTATCGGGAGAGGTATAGGGTGGTTTCCACTAAAATTTGCGGGAAAATTGGTAGAGGTAAAAATTGGCTCCAACTAAATTTTAATGTGGGAAAAAATTTGTTTTAATGTGGTAATTTTAAAAACAAATGTAAGTAGTAGTTTGATTATGGGGAATTAGCATAAATAAAACCATAGGAATTGCAATATAAAGAAAAAAATCTACATGTACATACCTAATCCTCGTCACTGTCATCGATTGGAATATCGTCATGCTCATTATCACTAACAAACTGCACGAAAGTGTCATCTTCATCGGATTCACTCAAACTATCCTCTCTTCTTGTTTGGTTGACTATGTTGTGCACTACATCAGCATCAACATGTTGGACTTCGTCATCGTCGTCACGGTGATAAGTGTTCAAAGGAGGATTAATATCTTGCACATTACATTCAGTATCTGAACAATCTTCTTCTTGGTATGCACAATCATGGGGCCTCTCATTTTCAGGCACATTATATAGATGTCTATGCTCAAATTTCTGCACAACTCGCCAGTTTGTGCCCCACTGATTATCTGGTAGGTAAAATACCTTTTTTGCTTGAGACGGCAAAATAAATGGATCTGTCTTGTACCATAACCTCTCAATATTGACAGAATTAAAATATCCATCATTTTTAATGCCTCTTGTCTTTCCTCTAGATTGTACCAGTCAACGAAATAAAACAAGCGGCCAAGCGATTTTGTAGATCTGAGTTGTATACCAACTCTATTATCTCTCTCAATGAACCATAAAATTCTGTGTCTTTACCTTTATGAGTACCATAGGTCATGATGGAACTATTCTGTGTCTTCATGTTTTTCTCACGATCAACGGTGTTGTACCGAACGCCATTAACAGTGCAAGATGAGTATATTGTGACTCGAAGATCTGGACCACATGATAATGCCCATAGGTGATCGCTAATCCCATCTCTCCTCTCGCTCAAATGGTTCTTAAACCATTTCGGAAAACCAACCATCATCCTTTTCTCCATATCATGTGTCCCTTCTCTCTCTATCTCCTGTCTAAACATTCTGCAAAATAGCAAAATTCGACATACGATTATTTTACACGAAAGTAAGTTAATATATATTATTACTAAATTCAAATGTAGATAGTATTAGTTACTCACTTCACGTAGGGATCAACCTCATCGCAATTATTTAGGACATACCAAACAAGCTTGTCAAATTCTTCAGGAAGGTATGTAATTCTATTGGCTCCTATTAAATTAACACCATGTGTAAAAACAGATACGTCACAATCCACTGAAATTCCTAGTTGAGATCCATCACCACTTTTGTCCCCTTGATTAAATCTAGTGTTAACATCATTCATGTATCTTGAACAAAATGTCAACGCTTCATCGGCTATGTATCCCTCCGCAATGGAACCTTCAGGCCTCGCCTTGTTCCTCACGAAACCCTTTAAAGTGCATAGTCGACGCTCTATTGGGTACATCCAGCCAAATTGTACTGGACCTCTCAAAATTGCCTCATATGGTAGATGAACAGCTAAGTGCACCATCACATCAAAGAAAGCAGGAGGGTATATTTTCTCAAGCTTGCATAAATGATTGGGATTTGTGCTTTAAGTCGTCGCAGTACATCTATCTTCATATTTCTACTGCACAATTCCCTAAAGAAGTTCCCCAACTCCACAATTGCTTCATATATATCCCTGCGCACCATTCCCCGAAGGCCAACGGGTAATAATCTTTGTATAAGTATATGACAATCATGTGTTTTCAGCTCCTGTAACTTCAATCCATCTGCACTAATACATCTAGCTAAGTTGGAACCAAAACCATCTGGTAATTTCACCTCTCTAATAAAATCACAAAATGCAAGCTTCTGCTCCTTTGTCAAGGTATAGCATGCATGCGGGACACTATAAGACGTTCCACTCTCCCCTAAATGCAATTCCATCCTTATGCCCATATCTTGCAAATCAAGCCTAGCATTCAGAGTGTCTTTTGTCTTCCCCTGTACGTTTAGAAATGTAGCAAGAATGTTCATGCATATATTTCTCTCGATGTGCATCACATCAAGATTATGTGCCAACATCAATTCTATCCAATATGGCAAATCAAACAATCTAACCTTCCTCTTAAATAATGCAGGCTCATCATTCTCATCACGCTTCCTTTTCTTATTTGAAGGAGGACAAGGATTCTTTCCTGGTTTGACATCTTTCACTTTCTCCAACTGCTCCAAAAGCTCTTGTCTACTAAACTTCCCTGGCTTCTCACGCTTCTCATGGTGTCCATCAAAAGCTAAGCTTCTCCGCATACGGTCGTCCATTGAGAGGTAACGACGGTGGCCAATGTAACAGATCTTATTCCTAATGCCCCGTGACAATGGATCTTTGTCACAATGAATGCATGCATAATATCCTTTTGTAATTCGCCCTGATAAAGTACTTAAAGCAGGGTAATCATGGATACACCAAATAACTGCAGCACGCATATTAAACACCTCGGCGGTAAACACATCATAAGTAGGGACACATTGCCATAGTTCAAGAAACTCATCTATGAGAGGTTCCATGAATAGGTCAAAATCCTTTCCAGGACATTTTGGGCTAGGGATGAGTAAGGCCATCATACACTTCGATTGATCCATGCATACCCATGGTGGCATGTTGTAAGGCATTACAAGCACCGGCCACATGCTGTATGACGTGCTCATAATTCCAAATGGATTGAAACCATCCGTAGCTATGCCAAGCCTCAAATTCCTTGCATCATCAGCAAAATCCGAATATTTTCTATTAAAGTCTTTCCACGCCTCTCCATCAGCTGGATGACTCATCTCATTATCATTTGGCTGTCGCTTCAACTTGTGCCATTGTGTATCCTCTGCTGTTTGTTTTGAAGTAAAATATCTCTGCAATCGTGGTCTCAGCGGCAATTGTCTCAACACCTTTTGAGGCACCCGCCTATTGACATTCCCATCTATCCACCTTGATTCACCACATATAGGGCATTGATCTCTATTCTCAAATTCCTTTCTAAATAGCACACAATTATTCAAGCAAACATGGATAGACTCATATCCAAGACCCAATTCAGTAAGGTATTTCTTCGCTTCATAAAATGAACTTGGAAGTTTGCAATGGGGGAATGCTTGAGACAGTAGCTTTGCTAGTGCATCAAAAGCGGAATTGCTGATCCGATAGTATGACTTCACATGAAGTAACTTGACGAGAAAAGAGAATCTTGAAAATGGTGATTGAGAGCAAAGTACCTGCTTCGCATCTGCCAAAGACTCTAGCAAAATTAGGATGTTCTCCACCTTTCTCTGAAGCTGTGTAGAGCTCCTTTATCATATCGGGCAACCCTTCCTCCTCATCGTCGTCCTCACTCCCAACGAAGCCATCGTGACCAGGACTTTCCATACCACAATTAATTTCATTGATATGCACCGGAGAATCCACATCTACAGCATCAAATGATTCTCCATGATGAACCCACCTCGTGTATGTACTTGACATGCCATTTATATGAATGTGGTCTTCCACAATGGACTGAGGTCTCCGTACGTGATTAAGACATTCACGACATGGGCAAGGTATCTCATTATTCCGACCAAATCTTTCTTGAACAAATGTCATGAATTCTCCAACGCCTTTGACATATGCAGGGGTAAATTGTTTAGCATTGATCCAACTTCTATCCATCTTTTCAACATCATGAATGAGAACAAAAAAGCATAATTAGGCAATTATTTCCAAAGTAATGTAGATATATATATCACCAAGTAAACTAGAAGGTACTAAAAAATTATGCAAAAATGAACCATAATTAACCACAATAGTATATATAACAGAGCATAAGGGCAATAGGTTGTACTTGTGAAATACAGAGCTCCTAGGTCTAAATACTTTACTTTGTTTTCGTTGCTCTGCCTCTGTTCACAGCTTTTGTAGGATTGTATTGCACATATTTAAAGGCTACAGATTTCAGAGACTGACTCTGTTTTCATTGCTCTGCTTCTCGGTTGCATCAGCAAACTCGGACTCGGAACCATACCAACTCGATTCGGCCACAATCTGGTCATTCTCTCAGCCTGTATCTGGTCGTTCTCCTCAGTCCCCATTGAGTCCAGCGCAGAGACTCGGTTTCTCCGACCGTGGACTTGGTTTCTCTGAATCTAGGTCGCGCCCACACCTTGCCTGGCGGGGGCTGTGGTGGCGGCGGCGGCCGCTCCGGCGTAGCAGGCGGCGTCACGGATGGAGAAGGCGTCGAAATATGCAACATCCTCAACACCGACGTCTGGTGATGCACTGACTCCCTCCTTTCCCCTTCCCCTAGGCCTTATCCCTCTTTGCCCGCGCTTTGCTTCGATTCCTGCATGCGGAATTTGGTGTGGGGTTTGGAAAATTTTGTTCTTTGCTTAGGCTTTGGTGGGTGTTGGGCTCTTGGCTGGCTCAATTGCTTTTCGTTTTGGCCGAAATTTTGGTCGATTTTGGCATTAGGACAAGAGGATGCCCTTACAGAATGCATATATGGAGCACTTTATTTGTTCATAAACCTTCGTTTGTATTGTTCTTAGTTTTTGTATTGTTCTCTCTGCAAATAATTAGTTTGTTCATATCTGAATATTGAATATTCCAAATAACTGTTGTTTGAATTTGTGATATTACAGGTTATGGGTAATCATGTCTGTGTTACAGTAGGTGGTTTAAATTAGATATAATCCTTGTTCATTACACATATTTGCATAGGCATATAATATTTGCTTTTTTGTCTTAATCATAATATGGCCAGTATGATCTTCATAAGTCTCATTCTTGACTTTAACTAGGCCCTTAACCAAAAGGAATTCAAATAGGACTACACCTATATTAAACATTGTATTCAATTTTTTTTTCATTCTCTTAGAAGAAGAATCATTCTTCTTATAAACAGTTGAAGCAGCCTTCTTCTTTGAAGAAGATTTTTTACCATCCTTTTCACTAATATCTACTTTATTATAGATAATCGATGCAATGTTAGCATCCTTTTCACTAGTACCTGTGAGGTAAGACAACCTAGACTTGAGATTTTAGGAATCTTGTTTGGTAGCAACTGGCGACTTTGAATCAGATTTAATTTTACTATTATTTTGGATTTATTAATTAATTTGATAGATTCTTTTAGGGCCATAACAGATATATTTACGTAATTAGTAAAGATTCTATTTAATAGATTCTACAAAGTGAGTCACAACAATGCCAAACAGGCCCTAAAATACATAAGATGCAAAAGATATGCTAAAATAGAAAAGAAATGGTATTCTGGACTCTGGAACCTGTTCTAGTGAACTTGAGCTCTTCTTTGTGCATCAGATGTTGAAGATGCACAAATCTTGATGCCCTTCAATTGGTTTAGCAGCATGCCACAAGCTGATTGTTTTGACCCTGGGGCAACAGGGGTATTATCCGTCTGTATGTAACATATTTGTGTACCTGCTTGCTGCAATCTTCATACTATTTTCCTTTTTAAAGGTAATGATTTCAGTAAAGGATGAACCAGATGCACCGGTATCTCCAGCTGTTGATGGATTGCTTAGAGTTCATAAAAGAATAGCAGATGGTTTGGATGGTGAACCTGAACAGTCTCAACGAAGTGCTGATACTATAGGGCCAACACGGCTACTGGTGCCAGCTTCCCAACAAAGCGTCGTCGTATCTGGGCATTGAAGACCAACAGAGGGTACCGAGGCTGCTTTATGTGCTGAATTGTTCGTGGTGTTGGTGCCATATTTTGTTTGAATAAGCAAATCTTCGAAGTTGTTTGATCTTTTGTGTTCATGTAATTGCATTGCAAAATACGTATGTAATAATAATTCAATATATAAGATGAGTTCACTTAGTTGCTTTAGACCTGGTTGTTTGACTTACTACCAAGTTGGGACACCGGAGTCCCAACGCATGGCACATGTCCATCTATTCTTCAAGAGTTCCCTTAATGCTACAGCAATGTAAATTAATAATGCTTGGTAGCATCAAAGCAATGTAAATTGGTTGTCCCAAGTTTCAGTACAGAAAATCTGAGATGCACTTGATGATTGTGAAAATAATTTCAAGGATATATTATGTTGATCAAGTACGAGCGAATGTATACTGCTTGACATCAAAAGATGCAGGTACAGAGGAAGTATTTGCATTGCAAATCATACAGTTCTAGCTTTCACACCACACACACAAAGGAATAGTAGTTTCAACATTTCATGCATGGATGGAGACCTTTGGAAATTTCACCAGCCCTTTTCAATCATAGGGCTAATTAAACTTTCGTTTACATTTTCCTTATTCCCTTTTCTCTAGAGTAGGCCGCCTACGTATTTAATTTCTTCACACACATAACAAGGGTATGTATCCCTGACAGATCCCGCCAAAGTTCTCTTTTTTTTCTATATTCAAAATATGAAGTACATAGGAATCTAGATGTGTCTAGTGAGAAAAGAAAGCACACGAGATTCACATTTTGGAGCTAAGCTTAGGACCATAGTAAATATATCCAGGCCAACAAAGGGGCAAGAAGAAGAACACACAATATGACGATATTAAATGTTGCGTCACTAGAATACATGGCCAAACAATGATGTCTGCTTTTTAATGACGATTTGTGCTTTCATTCATGATGATATTTCACGTTCCGTCACTAAAACACATGGGCAAATGACCCCATGCGAGTCCAATGTCGAAATAAAATATATCGTCACAGAAAAGTACTTTTCAATGACAGAATTTAGCAACGTCATGAAGGTTTCGTCATAGAAGATCACTTTTCTTGTAGTGAAAATCTAACCCTTGACTGTAATTCCCGAGCGATGTCCAATACCGCAGACACGGCTATTCGAATAGATTCTACACTCTGCAGAGGTTATGCACTTTACCCACAAGATACAGTCAAACACCACAAAGGCGAGTTCCCGTAACAAAGTCTTTCGGAAACCTCTAACAATACAAGTGGTCCTCCCCGGTTATTGCGCACTAACCCTTCCCTTAGCTAAGGCGAAGTCTAGGCCAATCAACCGTTAGATGGGTACCTGGCCTCAGCCTCGGTACGCTCCCCCGTACAACTTACACAAAGGGTGTAGTTGACCTCTTGAGGTCCCACAGGTACGTTATTAGCAACTTAGTCAACTAGGTCCGTCCCATTACAGACATGTGGTTGCACGTTAGACCCAGTTCAAAGGCTTGCAAGGTTAAGTCCTTAGGGTGACCAGGGCAAGATTACCCGAAGAACCAAATCAACATCCCCAATGCCACAACTGGCCCACCTGATTACTCTTGCCACATGCCCCGGTCGAAAACTATTTATCAAACCCCAGTTGATTACCATGCACCACGTGCCATCAACATCACATGATACCTTTCCAAAACAGGTTCAATATATCATTAAGTCAATATTAGCATTTGATTGTCCAAAATCATGTCATGAGCACGTAGCGTGTCTAAGCGTATACTACAACGGTCTAAAACCCATGTTGGCAACTTAATAATGTCCAACTAGTAAACCACAACTAGGGTGACAAGGGGTCATGGCACATACTTAGATAATCAAGGTGTCATACAGCAAATTGGTACTTATCTAATCCCCCATTTTTAAATAAAGTATTTTTCTATTTGAACTTAGCATGCAGTAGGTTAAATCAAAATAGATTTCAAAATAGGATCAACATGGTCAAAGCACAACTTGCCTTCAAAGAGTACTTGTTCTTGGTCTTGAGTTGGATCCTGAGTTAATACTTTTCCTTCGAATCCTTCCGGCACTTCAACGTCTACTCGTAAAGCGTGCAAATAGCAAATACACGAATAAACAATAGGAAAAAAGTATCCAATCATCCAAATAAAATCCATAAACAGAGAGAACATAATTTTATGAGTTTTTAGAAACTGGAATCGTCAAATTTGGAGTTAAAATGCAAAAGTTATGATTATTTAAAGTTTAAATAATCAATTAAATAATTTTACAGAGAAAAACTTTAGTCCAAAAATTAAATAAAATTCATATTTAGGTAGATCTCAATTTTATACGAATTTAGAAATTTGAATCACTCAAATCGGAGTTGAAACGCAAAAGTTATAAGCGTTTGAAGTTTTGAAATTCAAATCAATTATTAAACCGAATTATTAAATCATTTTCTTTTTCGGAAAATCATTTATTGCGTCAGCAGGGACCCATGGACCAATCGGGTGACGATGCGTGGCCTCGGGTCCACGGACCCGGCGCACGGTCTCGGCTCGGTCCACCGTGGGCTCGGCCCATGGCTCACGGTCGCTGACAGGCGGGCCCTCTAACACGCGGGCCCCGCGTGTCAGCGTCACACGCGCGCGCGCGTGGACGACGCTGACCGCGACGGTCAGCCTTCCCGGACACGTGGCTCAATCTCGGCCGTTGATTTGGAAATCTACGGCCCAGATTAGATCTGGCTAACGCGCTTGGAAAACAACTCTGGACCGTTCGATCTTGATCGGACGGTCAAGATCCAATCTACCACTATGAACGTGGTTCAATCTAAGCCGTTGGATCTAGATCTAACGGTTGAGATTAGACCTGGAGATCAACACGTGATTCTTTACCGTGGGTGACGTGGACGAATCTGGACCGTGCGATGAAGATCCGACGGTGGAGAAGCTTCGCCCAGTCTGCGATGTTCCACGCGGAGCTCCGGCCGGGCGTTGAGAACGAAGACCACACCGACGGCGTTTCGGGCACGCCCGCGGCGAAGTGGGTGGTCTCTTCGGTGCGTCTCGCCGGGATTCGGATCTGGGCTCCTTCTCGGCGGAAGACGACGGACGGCGCGAAACAGCGCAAATCAGCGGTGACACCTCCTCCAACTACGGCGAGCTCGCGCGGGCTGACGGCGGCGGCTTGAGCAGCGTGGGTTGGAGCTACGGGTGCGCAATGAAACGGCGATCCCGACACGGGTGGCGGCACAATAAATAGGGCCCTCGGCGTCCGTGAAACGCGCGGAATCCGAGGTCCTCTCCGTTTCGGCGGTGGAGTCCGGCGGCGACGATTAGGAGTGGCGTGTACGCGCGCGACAACCGTTGGATCGAGATCCAACGGTCGCGCGAGTTTGGGTCTGAGGTCGGACTCGGCGAGCCGGTGGCCTCGGTCGGGCTCGGGCTCGGTGACGTGGCTCAATCGTGGCCGTTGGATCTGGATCCAACGGTCACGCGGTTAGGGTTCCGGGCGAGCGGGTTCGGCTTGACCACGCGCGCGGTCGGGCTGCCTGACTCGAACTCGAGTCCGACTCGGGCTCGATCGGATGAAACGATTTGACCCAACTCGAATTTTCCAGCGATTTAATAATTAAAATAATTCCCAGTAATTCATTTAATTCATTAAAAATAGCAAAAGACTCAGAAAAATTCCAGAAAAATTCCGGAAAATAATTTGGATCATTTTGGACTCAAATAAAATATTTCCAACAAAATTTTATTTGTAAAGTTTAATTCTTTAATTATTTCAAAATGGAATAAATTCAAATAAATTCCAAATAAATCCAAATAAATTCCAGAAAATTCCAAAAATTTACCAAAGTGCCAAATCACACATGAATTTAAGAAAAGCAAAATTTTGGGGTGTTACAAACCTCCCCCCCTTAATAGAATCTCGTCCCCGAGATTCAGGGCCAACTAAGGAATAGGTTTGGGAACTCTTTCCTCAAATCCTCTTCGCGCTCCCAAGTCGCTTCGCTCTCTGCATGGTTGCTCCACTGAACTCTACAGAAACGGGTTGACTTGTTTCTAGTTTCTCGATCCATTGTGTCTAGAATCCTCACGGGATGCTCCTTGTAAGTCAAATCTTCTTGCAACTCGATTGACTCTAGCGGTGTCTGTTCCTCAGGTACTCGGAGACACTTCTTCAACTGGGACACATGGAATACGTCATGTACTCCTGTTAACGACTGTGGCAACTCCAGTTGATAAGCAACTTCGCCTCTGCGGCTCAAAATCTTAAATGGTCCAACATAACGGGGTGCGAGTTTCCCTTTGGCATGGAACCTCTTAACTCCCCTGAGAGGCGTGACTCTGAGATACACGAAATCTTCTGGTTCGAAATTCAGGTCTCGGCGACGGTTGTCAGCATAACTCTTCTGTCGTGATTGGGCTATTTTCAACCTTTCCCTAATCATGGCAATCTGCTCTTCAGCCTCTTGAAGAATATCAGGCCCGAAGACACGGCGCTCGCCGGTCTCATTCCAATTCAATGGCGTCCGACATGGTCGACCATACAGTGCCTCAAAAGGTGACATCTCAGAACTAGCCTGATAACTATTGTTGTGATCGAACTCGGCATACGGCAAACTCTTATCCCAAGAGGTAGCATAAGCCAATGCACAAGCTCTTAACATATCCTCCAGAATCTGGTTGACTCTTTCTGGCCTGGCCATCCGTCTGTGGATGATAAGGCATCTTGAAGTTCACACGGGTTCCCATGGCTTCATGCAACTTATTCCGTAACCTTGAGGTAAATTGGGTACCTCTGTCCGATCTGATCCTCTTTGGCACACCGTGCAAACAGACGATCCTGATCATGTACAATTGCCAATTTATCCCCGAGTAAGTGGTCTTTACGGGATAAAATGGGCTACTTTGGTCAAGCGATCCACTATAACCCATATGGAGTCATAACCTCCTTGAGTCTTAGGCAAACCGGTAATGAAATCCATCCCGATTTCCTCCCACTTCCACTCGAGTATTTTCGATGGTCAGTAGCAATCCTGCTGGTCTCTGATGCATTGCCTTGACTCTTTGGCATACGTCGCACAATGCAACATGCTCGGCAACTTCACGCTTCATGCTCGGCCACCAAAATCTTTCCTTCAAATCCTGATACATTTTGGCGCTTCGGGATGAATTGAGTACTTGGAGTCATGGGCTTCTTCCAAAATCGCTTGCTTTAACTCCTTCTTGTTAGGCACACAAATGCGATCCTTCATCCACAACGTGCCTTGCTCATCCAACTTGAAGTCCTCTGCCTTGCCTTCCTCCTTGATGGACTTAATCCTGCAGATCTTGTCATCATCTTTCTGTCCTTCTCGGATCTGGTCCTCTAGAGTAGGTTTTACTTCCAATGATGACAAGAAACAGCTAGGTACAAACTCAATCTTCATCTTTTGAAAATCCTAACAAAACTCATAAGGACTTTAGGCTAGAAACGTACTCACGGTATGGCTTTTCCGACTCAGAGCATCGGCTACTACGTTGGCCTTCCCGGGATGGTAATGGATTCCAACATTGTAGTCCTTGATTAACTCTAGCCATCTCCTCTGCCTCATGTTCAGATCCGACTGGGTGAATATGTACTTAAGGCTCTTATGATCCGTATACACTTCACATCTGTTTCCAATCAGATAGTGACGCCATATCTTCAATGCATGCACTACGGCAATAACTCTAGGTCATGTGTCGGATAATTTTCCTCATGCGGCCTCAATCGCCTTGATGCATAAGCGGCGACCTTTCCATTCTGCATCGACAAGACACATCCAAGTCCTTGGCGCGATCGTCACAATAAATATCAAAGCTTTGATTAACATCCGTAGAACTAACACCGGTGCGATGTCAATCGCTTCTTCAGCTCTGAAATCCTTTCTCACATTCTCAAGCGTCCATGCAAACTTCTTTTCCTTCTTCAAAGAATTGCGTAAGAGGTTTCGCAATTGTCGAAAAGCCTTCAATGAAACGGCGGTAGTATCCTGCCATTCCAAGGAAACTCCGAATCTAGGTCACGCCTCTTGGTGCTCCCAATGTAACACAACTTCTACTTTGCTTGGATCTACGGCGACTCCTTCTGCGGTCATTACATGTCCAAGAAACTCCACCTTGTCCTTCCAAAAATCACACTTACTGAACTTGGCGAAGAGTTGCTGTTCCCTCAGCTTTTCCAAAACTCGCCTCAAGTGTTCGGCATGTTCATCCTCTGTTTTGGAGTAGATTAGGATATCATCTATGAACACGACGACAAACTTGTCCAAATATTCCATGAACACCTTATTCATCATATTCATGAAATATGCTGGCGCATTTGTCAGACCGAAGGACATAATCAGAACTTCGTAATGTCCATATCTTGACGAGAATGCGATCTTGGGATATCTTACGATCGGATCTTCAAGCGATGGTATCCCGATCTTAGATCAATCTTGGAGAAAACTCCGGCTCCTCTTAATTGGTCAAACAAATCATCAATCCTGGGTAGCGGATACTTATTCTTCACGGTGACTTCATTGAGTGCACGGTAGTCAATGCACATCCTGAAACTCCCGTCCTTTTTCTTGACGAACAGAACTGGTGCTCCCCACGGCGTACGAACTGGCCTCGATAAATCCTTTCTCCATTAACTCTTCTAATCTGTTTCTTCATCTCTACCAACTCCTCGGTAGACATCCGATAGGGTCTCTTTGCTATCGGTCTTTGTACTGTACAAGCTCTATCACAAACTCTATGTCCTGCCTGGCGGCATACCGGGTAGATCTTCGGGAAAAACATCTGGGTACTCATTCACTCTTGAGACATCCTCTATGCAGATTGTCTTGGTACTGCTAACCATCAAGCTGTCCATCTCTAATCTGCAGTGGCTTGAAATTCCACTTTCTTCCCACACGGGCTCTCAACTGAGATAGTCCTTCGTCCACAATCCAATACGGCCTTGTGCTTGGATAACCAATCCATTCCCAATATGACGTCTAAGGTCTAGGTTTCCAAAATAATAAGGTTTGCTAGGAACTCTATTCCATCTATTAGTATTCTCACCCCGGAACATCCTACTTTCGCTCGGAGTTCTAACCAGGGGTTTGAACTAAAAGCATGCATCTAAGTCTTGCAATCCTCAAATCATTTCTAGTAGCAAAGCCTTGCGAAACAAGCGAATGCGAAGCTCCGAGTCAAACAAAATCAAGCAGTGTATCGAGTTAACAAGTAACTTACCCGATCTGACGTCAGTAGCATTCTGCGGTGCATCTGCGGTGACATGGTTGACTCGGCCTCTCACCATGGTCTGGGGTGTGACTCACTGATCTTTGGCGTCCTAGCTGGGGTGGTTCCTAGATTGAAGCGAACTGGGTCACTCCTGCTGTCTTCTTTGGACAATCATTGGCAAAGTGTCTGGCTCATTGCGATTGTAGCAGCGTCTCACTGTTCCTTCTTGTTGCCTCGAGTAGTGTTTCTAGCGGGGCTGGGTGCAGTAGTTCGATTGATGTGTCTTGGTGCTTTGGTGGCGGTGTCCTTGTAGCATTCTCGTGGCTGGAATCTGAAAAATTGATTTGGTGCAACTCTCGACGCCGCTGCGTTCCTGGCGTGATCCCCTGTTGCATTCTGCGCTTCTGTTCTCATCCAGTTCCTTGCGCTTGTCCTCAAGAATAAGCGCCTTATTCACCAACTCTTGGAAATCTGGAAAGGTGTGGGTGATCAATCCTACTTGCAATCCCGAGTTAAGTCCCTTCATGAAACGAGGTATGCGGCTTTATCTGTCGCTACATCCTCAGTGCGTAGCGTGCTAGCTGTGTGAACTTGTTCGTAGTCGACCATCGGGCCGATTACCTTGCTTCGGTGCTCTGAACTCCTCTTTCTTAAGGTCCATGATTCCTTCAGGCACGTGATAATCTTGTAACGCAGCCGTGAACTCTTCCCAAGTGATGTCTTGAGGGTTCTCTTGCGTGGCACGTAAATTCTCCCACCATTCGTAATGTTCCTTCCAAGCGATGAGAAGCGTAGAGTACCTTCTCATTTCCTATGCATTGAGCTATGTGTAGCTTCCTCTCAATTGACCTTAACCAATCATCGGCCTCCAATGGGTTGGCATTCCCGGAAGAAAGTGGGTGGGTGAGTTCTCATGAACTCGGCAGATCTTGTATTCTGGCGTTGTCCCTGATTGACTTGATTAGCTGTGGCCTGAGCAGTAACGTTTTGCATTTGTTGCATCATAGCATGCATCAACTGAGTCTGAGCAGCCAGAAATGCTCCAAAATTCTGCATATCAACTAGCGGTGCTGGTGCTCCATCATTGGGGTTTTCTGCTGGGCGAGAACCACTCCCATTGCTTCCAAAGTTTCCGCGGGTGTTCACCATCTGTCGATTTGCTCTAAGTTTTAGAGATGAGAGGGAAACAAGAATAGACAAGTAATATGGAACTTATGCGGGGCGAAAGGTGTACTTTAAGGTCCAACTTTATTATTGATATTACTAACTTGGTATGGCTGCTTACAATGCCTAAGGGCCTTGCAACACATACTGCACACTCAGCAAACAATGAAAATTCAAATCGAACTAACACTGGAGTCTAACGCCTAAAGGGTGACTCTTTATTCTATGACGCGACTCGGCGAAGGAGTCTCACTATAGAACCTATGTTCACTCATCGAGAAAACCTCCACGGCCTGCGTACGGATGCTGCGGCATAGGCGCGAAACGATTGCCATGTCCAGCAACTATGTCATCTGTGGTAGTCAAAGAAGCAGTGTCCTCATCGAGATCTGACTCCTCCGGATCTGGCTCGTGTAGCTCAATCGCAGCTCTGGTTCTGGTCCGTACAAAGTCATCTCCAACTCGTCAATCCTTCGCAAAAGGTGTGACACATACTCTTGAGCTTCCCGCCATCTGTTCTTCTCTGTCGTGATCTCCTTGCGGGCCTTCTGTAGCTCCTTGCTTGTATCATCGAGTACATCCTCCTGGGCGACAACAAATCGTGCCAACTGTGTAACCATGGCATCCTCTTCCTGAATCGCCTTCGGGTCAAGAAGGTTATTGCTGCGGGGGTGATAACGGAACACCGTGCTCTCCAACTCTCTGGCGTAGATACGGGTAATGTGCCGCATTGCTCGTCGTGATACTTCTTGGATACCCATCTGCATTGTAGATCTCTGGCAAGGTCAGTGTATCGGGCGATTGCCTGGGCCCTTCTTCCTAGCAGGTACCTCAATCTTCACGTCACAAGCCTTGATCAATCCCGCTTGTCTGATCACTTCCACTTGGTATTGGGGCTTCTCAAAATCTCCGAGAGTTTGTAGCATATGCCAAAGTTCTGCAGCGTGACCAACCCCCAGATCAACGTAGTTGAACTCTCCCTCCATCTGTCACAAGAGTGCTCACGTAAGAACTCGAAATTTTCAAATCGTGACAAGGTAAGGAAAAATTCAGCAAGAGACAAGAAAAGAGAGAAGGGGATAAGTCGAGATGTCATTTCTTGTTTTGACAAACTTTTAGCTTTAGAAAATAGGTTTTATCCTCACTACGACCATTCTAGCTTAAGGTTGAGCCTACGGTCAGTATGGCTCTGATACCACCTCTGTCGGGACCCCGAATTTGCAAATCCGGACCCTCTGTGTATTCAACACTAGTCCAGGAACGCGCTAGTGCACACAGTCTTAACATCGGTAAATATCACAATCATACCATTCGATACTAATAAAGTACTTTATTTAAATAGTCAAACTGGTTACTCGACCTTATGGTCAAGTCACAAATGTATGCCTCGCAGGGCGAAACTTATTCAGAGAGAAATAATAGCAGCGGAAAATCAAATAACTTCGTGGCGCCATCCAGTATACCACAGGCAACTGACTGGGCTCGCTTCCCTAAGTAGATGGTTCCTCTTGGAGCTCCTCCTCCAAAGCTGGTGTAGTCTCCTCTTCAACTGGTGTTGTATTGTGGCAAGGGTGAGTACTTGGTACTCAGCAAGTCATGCACAGAATGCAGGCTAATAGACTACATGCATGGCTTGATACAAAGGAATAGCTCAGGGTATATTTGCGATGTGACATTTGACAAGTAGCATAAGTAGATTCGAAAGCAGTATAAGCAAGTATAGCATAAATAACTTTTCAAGGATTTTAGTAAACATCTTTCCCATCCTAGTCCACATTTCCATCAACATCATTATTAAACCAAACCCAACCTTTCAAGTCCAAGTTATTTTAAGAAAATCTAACCCTTGACTGTAATTCCCGAGCGATGTCCAATACCGCGGACACGGCTATTCGAATAGATTCTACACTCTGCAGAGGTTATGCACTTTACCCACAAGATACAGTCAAACACCACAAAGGCGAGTTCCCGTAACAAAGTCTTTCGGAAACCTCTAACAATACAAGTGGTCCTCCCCGGTTATTGCGCACTAACCCTTCCCTTAGCTAAGGCGAAGTCTAGGCCAATCAACCGTTAGATGGGTACCTGGCCTCAGCCCCGGTACGCTCCCCCGTACAACTTACACAAAGGGTGTAGTTGACCTCTTGAGGTCCCACAGGTACGTTATTAGCAACTTAATCAACTAGGTCCGTCCCATTACAGACATGTGGTTGCACGTTAGACCAGTTCAAAGGCTTGCAAGGTTAAGTCCTTAGGGTGACCAGGGCAAGACTACCCGAAGAACCAAATCAACATCCCCAATGCCACAACTGGCCCACCTGATTACTCTTGCCACATGCCCCGGTCGAAAACTATTTATCAAACCCCAGTTGATTACCATGCACCACGTGCCATCAACATCACATGATACCTTTCCAAAACAGGTTCAATATATCATTAAGTCAATATTAGCATTTGATTGTCCAAAATCATGTCATGAGCACGTAGCGTGTCTAAGCGTTATACTACAACGGTCTAAAACCCAAGTTGGCAACTTAATAATGTCCAACTAGTAAACCACAACTAGGGTGACAAGGGGTCATGGCACATACTTAGATAATCAAGGTGTCATACAAAGAAATTGGTACTTATCTAATCCCCATTTTTAAATAAAGTATTTTTCTATTTGAACTTAGCATGCAGTAGGTTAAATCAAAATAGATTTCAAAATAGGATCAACATGGTCAAAGCACAACTTGCCTTCAAAAGTACTTGTTCTTGGTCTTGAGTTGGATCCTGAGTTAATACTTCTCCTTGAATCCTTCCCAAGACTTCAACGCTCTACTCGTAAAGCGTGCAAATAGCAAATACACGAATAAACAATAGGCAAAAAGTATCCAATCATCCAAATAAAATCCATAAACAGAGAGAACATAATTTTATGAGTTTTTAGAAACTGGAATCATCAAATTTGGAGTTAAAATGCAAAAGTTATGATTATTTAAAGTTTAAATAATCAATTAAATAATTTTACAGAGAAAAACTTTAGTCCAAAAATTAAATAAAATTCATATTTAGGTAGATCTCAATTTTATACGAATTTAGAAATTTGAATCACTCAAATCGGAGTTGAAACGCAAAAGTTATAAGCGTTTGAAGTTTTGAAATTCAAATCAATTATTAAACCGAATTATTAAATCATTTTCTTTTTCGGAAAATCATTTATTGCGTCAGCAGGGACACGTGGACCAATCGGGTGATGACGCGTGGCCTCGGGTCCACGGACCCGGCACACGGTCTCGGCTCGGTCCACCGTGGGCTCGCCCACGCTCACGGCCGCCGACGGGCGCTCGACACGCGGGCCCAGCGTGTTAAGCGCCTGCCAGCTGCGTGGGCCAGCGTGACCGCGACGGTCAGCCTTCCCGGACACGTGGCTCAATCTCGGCCGTTGATTTGGAAATCAATGGCCCAGATTAGATCTGGCTAACGCGCTTGGAAAACAACTCCACTGATCTGGACCGTTCGATCTTGATCGGACGGTCAAGATCCAATCTACCGCTATGAACGTGGTTCAATCTAAGCCGTTGGATCTAGATCTAACGGTTGAGATTAGACCTGGAGATCAACACGTGATTCTTTACCGTGGGTGACGTGGGCCGAATGCGGGCCGTGCGATGAAGATCCGACGGTGGAGAAGCTTCGCGGGTCTGCGATTTCCACGGCGGAGCTCCGGCGGCCGGCGTTGAGAACGAAGACCACACCGACGGCGTTTCGGGCATGCTTCGGCGAAGTGGGTGGTCTCTTCGGGTGTGTCTCGAAGCGGGGATTCCGGATCTGGGCTCCTTCTCGGCGGAAGACGACGGACGGCGGCGGAAAATGGCGCAAACCGCGGCGGACACCTCCTCCAACTACGGCGAGCTCGCGCGGGCTGACGGCGGCGGCTTGAGCGGCGTGGGTTGGAGCTACGGGTGCGCAATGAAATGGCGATCCCGACACGGGTGGCGGCGCAATAAATAGGGCCCTCGGCGTCCGTGAAACGCGCGAAATCCGAGGTCCTCTCCGTTGCGGCGGCGGAGTCCGGCGGCGACACGGTTAGGGTGACGTGGCACGCGCACAACCGTTGGATCGAGATCCAACGGTGCGCGAGTTTGGGTCCGGGTCGGACTCGGGCGAGCTGGCTGGCTCGGTCGGGCTCGGGCTCGGTGACGTGGCTCAATCGTGGCCGTTGGATCTGGATCCAACGGTCACGCGGTTAGGGTTCCGGGCGAGCGGGTTCGGCTTGACCACGAGCGCGGTCGGGCTCGGGTCGGACTCGAACTCGAGTCTGACTCGGGCTCGGTCGGATGAACAGTACTTGACCCAACTCGAATTTTCCAGCGATTTAATAATTAAAATAATTCCCAGTAATTCATTTAATTCATTAAAAATAGCAAAAGACTCAGAAAAATTCTGGAAAATACTTTGGATCATTTTGGACTCAAATAAAATATTTCCAACAAAATTTTATTTGCAAAGTTTAATTCTTTAATTATTTCAAAATGGAATAAATTCAAATAAATTCCAAATAAATCCAAATAAATTCCAGAAAATTCCAAAAATTCACCAAAGTGCCAAATCACACATGAATTTAAGAAAAGCAAAATTTTGGGGTGTTACATAAAGTCCCATTCGGAATACTTTTCTTGTAAGATTCCTGGGGGCCTGGTGTGCTCCGCAATCTCCCTGGTGTGCTTCGCGCAGAGCCTGCGTCCCCTCCTCTCGTGAAATGCAGCGGAGCCATGGAGCGCAGAGGCTGCTGCGGAATAAAAACCCATCAATGATGGCATATTTCTTTGCTCACCTTTCGAGGCGCCTCGCTTGTGCCTCATCATCTGGTAAAATTCCCTCTAGGAGATAGTTGTATATCTCACTCCTCCAGTCCTCGCTAGTCGCCTGAGAGATGAGGTTTATCCGGGCAGGGATGGAGGCCGTGCGAAGTACCTCAAAAAATACTGTTGAGGGTAGACATCCCCCGGTGGTGGCGATCCTTGCCAACCCATCGGCTCGTTCGTTCTGGGATCTGGGTATTGCATTAATGGTGAACCCGATGAAGCCTTTCTCCATTGTCCGGACCACTTCGACATACTTCTGGAGTTGTTCATCCTTCACTTGATATTCTTTGGTGATATGTCCCTGAATAAGCTTCGAATCGGTGTATAAGATTGCCCTTCTCACTCCCATGGTTTTCGCTTTCCTGAGCCCCAACAAGAGCGCTTCATATTCGGCTATATTGTTGGTTGAAGGAAATTCCAGCCTAGCTGCGAACTCAACCTTTTCACCACTGGGTGCCTGTATCACTGCAGCTATTCCCGCTCCGCTCGCTCCCCACGATCCATCAGAATTGATGAACCATACCGCTGAAGCTTCGTTATCCCCGGAGACTGGGGAAGTCCATTCTACCATAAAATCGGCTAGGGCTTGACTCTTGATGGCGGTGCGAGGCATTATAGTTAATTCGAAGGGCGCTAGCTCGACCGCCCACTTGTTGATGCGGCCAGTACTTTCCTTGTTAGATAGCATAGATCCAAGAGGGTACGTGGTCGGTACTTTGATGTGGTTGGCTTGAAAATAATGTCGGAGTTTTTGGGAGGCCATTAACAGAGCGTATGCCAATTTCTCCACTTCTGAGTATCGTAGCTTTGCTCCTTGGAGGGCTTCAGAGAAGAAGTAAATCGGCTGTTGTTTAACGCCTTGTGGTCGCACCAGTACAGCACTGACGGCCGAAGGGCTGGCTGCCAAGTATAGCAGAAGCTCCTCACCTTGCTTCGGGCTTTGCAGAACATGGACCTCCATAAGGCTTCGCTTCAGGTTATCGAAGGCGCGTTGGCACTCCTTTGTCCAGACAAAGGCATCATTTGAACGTAAGGCTTTAAAGACCGGCAAACTTCGTTCTGCAGATTTTGGCAAGAATCGGCTAAGCGCTGCTATCCGCCCCGCCAGCCGTTGTACTTTCTTTAGAATTCTTGGTGGAGCCATGTCTTGGATAGCTCTTATCTTTTCCGGATTTGCCTCAATGCCTCGTTGGGGGACCAGAAAGCCTAGCAGCTTTCCCGCGTCTACACCGAAGACGCGCTTGGATGGGTTGAGCTTCACTTTCCCCGCCATCAAGTTCTCGAAGGTTTCCCAGAGATCACCGACATGGTTTTTTTTCTTCTCGCTCTTAACAATGATGTCATCGATATAGGCTTCCACGTTTCTCCCTAATTGCCCGGCGAAGATCTTGGTGATGAGCCGCGCGAAGGTAGCACCCGCGTTCTTGAGCCCGAAGGGCATTCGTACGAAGCAATAAGTACCGAAGGGGGTAATGAATGCCGTCTTATCTTCATCTTCTTTTTGCATGTATACCTGGTGATATCCAGAGTATGCGTTGAGGAAACTCATTCTTTCTGACCCGGAGGTAGAGTCGACAAGTTGGTCGATGCGAGGCAAGGGAAAATCATCTTTTGGACATGCTTTGTTCAGGTCAGTAAAGTCGATGCACATCCTCCACGCCCCACTGGTCTTCTTGACTAGGACAAGGTTGGCCAGCCACTCCATGTGTCGGGCTTCGCGGATGATCCCCGCGTGAAGCAGTTTAGTCACCTCCGTCTTTGCAGCCATTTGTCTTTCTGCCGCAAGCTTTCTTAGTTTTTTCTTCTTAGGCTTTGCATCTGGGCTAATGGCGAGAACGTGTTTGATGGTTTCCCTTGGGACTCCAGGAAGGTCTTCAGGCCCCCAGGCGAACACGGTCTCGTATTCTTGGAGGAGTAGCATCATGCGTTTCTCCTCCTCGGGGGACAACATAGCGCCCAGGACCACTGCCCTACTACCTCCTGGCCTGAGCAATACTCGTTGTGTTTCTCCTTGAGGCTGTGGTTTAGGGAGCCACCGACTGCGATTCATGGGTACAACAGGATCCAGCTCCGTGGTGCAGACATGCTTGACCTGGGGAGGGTTTTCCATGTCTATCTTCCTTGCGAGGGCTTGATCTCCTCGCACCGAATGACATCGTCTGCGGAGGGAATCTTCATACATAAGAACCCGTGATGAATTATGGCCCCCATGGTCGTCAACGAACCCCTGCCTAGGATAGCATTGTACTGGAACGGCATGTCTACCACGTCAAATGTTACACGATTCATGACGCTGGCTTGTGGCATTGCGAATGTGACCTCTAATTCCAATTGGCCCAGGGTGTTAACCGTGCTTCCCCCAAAGCCCATCAACGGTACCTCCGATTTCTTCAATCGATCTTGTGGAATCATCATCTGTCGGAAAGCTTTCATGGACAAAATGTCCGCCGCACTTCCCCCGTCTATCAATACGCGGCGTACTTCGCAATCAGCGATTATAGCGGTTACTACTAGAGAGTCTTGATGCGGGAAGTGCACCCCCGTGGCATCCTCTTGTGTAAAGGTGATTGGCTCAAACTTTAACGGAGGAGGGGTAGTTGGGTTAATCACAATGTGGTTAATCTGCCGGGCATAAGCCTTCCTTTGCCTCTTTGACGAGAGATGCGATGAGGAGCCCCCAGCGATGACGTTGATGATGCGACGGAGATGATTTATTCCCACCTGAGGGGGGGGATGTTGTCGTTCGACTGAGGGTGCCTCCGGCGGTGTAGTGCGCGTCCCAACTTCTCTTTGTTTGGCCTCGAACCGTCGATATCCATTAATCACTTTGCACTGGGTGGTATCATGGTGGTATTTTCTCCATGATATTCACAGAGGTACCGCCTGGGTTCTGTCCCTTCCCTTTTGATAACTCGACTCCCTTCATCTTGTCTCCCTTGGCTTGGGGGTGGTCCTCGCCTCTGTTGCTCCGCTAGCCTGTCGCCCATGACTCGCCGATTGCTTGGTTCGTCAATGTGATGAATCCTCCTCCTTTCGTCTCTTCTTCCAGACTCTGGATATCGTTCCTTCGTTTTAGTATTGGGTGGGGGATCTTTCCCTCGCCCTCTCTTGCGTGGAATGAATTCTTGGTTCTCTTGTTGGTGCCTATCTTCTCTTCGAAGGTTGTCTTCCTCCGCTCGCGCATATTCCCTCATCTTCACAAAGAGTTCTTCCACTGTACACACCTCTTTTCGAGCGAGCCTTTCCGCCAATGGTCCCCTTCGCAGGCCATAGCTTGCCGCGTTGATGATGGTGGAAATAACCCAGGAGAAGCGCTGGAAATAACTCTTAAGGGTTTCTCCTTCGCGCTACCTGACAGCAAATAAATCACTTTCCTCTTTCATCCCGTCGAAGTTGCCCTGGAAATTGCATTCAAGCTTGCGGCGGAGTTGCGACCAGCAGGTAATCGATCGGGACTCCAGCGAAGAGTACCAGGACAGGGCTATACCTTCAAGTGCCAGTAGGAGCCCCTTCGCCTTAATATCATCATCTCCTCCCGCGGCCTCAACCGCCGCCAGTGTAAACGTGGAGGAACTCCCTTGGTCTGTCCGCCATCATACGACTTAATGGTAGGAAATTTGAAGCTTCCGGGAAGGCCATTTTTAGCTCGTAGAGCGGGTCTTTGAGGGGTTTGGATCATCATCCTCCTGTGTACAAAGAAGATGGCCGGGATAGCACCTCGCGGCTCGGGCTTTCGTCTTGTGACTCGTCTTGCCCTCCATCTTGTCGTTCTTGCAGGCGTTTCAACTCCGCCATGAGTTGCTCGTTAGCTTCCATCAGCGCCCGCATGTTGGGATCGAGCTCCCCCTGAGTCTTGGTCCCTTCTTCAAGGATCTCTTCGTTCCCATGGATCTCTTGGCGACGGGTCGGATGTGTCGACGCTTCTGCCACATCTCCTCCAGGTGTTGAAACCGCTCGGCCTGCCGCTGGGAAATTTGTCGTTTGAGGCTCGCTTGCGCACGGCTGCCGGGGTCTGTGGAGGTAGAGTTCCCACCATGTCTCGGGCTTCTATTGCGGCTAGCGGCCGCGTCTCATCATCCAGAAGTCGGGGTGGGTCTCCGGATTGGCTCCTCGCAGGTCGTCTTGATTCCTCTGCTCCTGCTGTCGTTGCCGCCTCCTTGGATGTTGTCGCCTTTCCCTTCTTTGGTGGCATGGCTACGGAAAACTTACCCTTGGTCTTGATCGGCGAACGGTGGTTTCATCTTGCGGTTAGGGTTCCCCACGGATGGCGCCAGTCTGGCGCTATTGCGCCACCGGGTTACTCTTCTTTGTTTTTCTTTTTTGTTGTGGAGTTTTTTTTAGGGGTCGTCCCCCTCCTGGTAGGTAGTGGTTTTTTCTTTTTATAGGGAGGGCCAGGGAACATGCATGCATTGGTCGGCCCCTTTTTCTCTTGGCTATGTTCTCGGGGTACATGCCTTTTTTAAATTGTCTTTTTTCTCTTTTCTTCCACCTGTCTCCAGCCAAGGGCTGGATTAGCCCTACGTGGTGTCTTTTTACTTGTGTTTTACATCTTTAACCTTTATTCTTACGCTTTCTATAAGGGTTCCACGGGAATTTCACTCATTTTAGGGTCCCAGGCTAGTCTGACATGTCCTGGTGTTCCCAAAGGGGTTGTTGTTGGGCGTCAAACTTTGGCAGTCCATACTGGGTCTGTGTAGATAGGAGATGGAGCGGAGGGGAGTTGCCTCCGTTTTTCTCCCTCGCTACGGAGGGGAGTTCCCCCTTGCTACGGAGGGGGGTTGTCCTTATTCCTTTTTACCTTTCCTGAGGGATGGATTTCCAAGGTTTGCGGTCCTTGCTTCGCCAGCGGGAGGGATCAAACGTCGCGGACAAATCTGTGTGAATCGCAAGGTGGTGTAAGCCTCGCTTCGTTGGTTAAGGGAAGATGAGTCCATTTGGTCCACAACACTAGTCATGGCAAAGAGTAGAATATACAGGAAGCAACTGGTAGTGTTAGCATCATCGGTGAAGTCAAGATATGCCGGATGATCATATCAATTGTGCTTCCGATGAGGATAGGTTGCAGGATGACAATCTAAATCAAATGCTGTGCGACGCATAAGGGAACCGTGATGACAGGGAATATGGTAAATTCTGGGGCTTGATGGAGGACTCGGAGAAACCTTTGTTCGTAGGCTGTAAGTTGAAATACACAAGGTTGTCATCGATGCTTGAACTGCTAAAATTAAAGGCAAGCAATGGTTGGTCCGATAAGAGTTTCATAGCGCTGTTACGTCTGTTGGCGGACATGCTTCCAGATAGAAATGAGTTGCCAACAATCACCTACAAAGCAAAGAATATATGCATGTCCAAACGACTGTATCCTGTACCACAAAGAGTACGCAAACTTGCATGTATGTCTGGTGTGCAACGCATCTTGGTACAAGCATAAGAGTCATTCAGATGATGACGGTGTAACACCCCAAATTTTGCTTTTCATGAATTTAATTGATATTTGGCATTTTTGAGAATTTTTGGAATTTTCTAGGATTTATTTGGATTTAATTTGAATTTATTCCTTTGTGAGATAATTAAATAATTAGAAGTTTTAAATAAAATTTTGTTAGAAATATTTTATTTGAGTCCAGAATGTCTCAAAGTATTTTCCAGAATTTTTTGGGAATTTTTCTGATTATTTTGCTATTTTTCTCGATTTAATTGAATTTCTAGAAATTATTTTGAATATTAAATCACTGGAAACCCTAGAGGGTTTGCACGGTTCCACCGACCGAACACGAGTCAGACTTGAGTCCGGCCGGACCGTGCCACACTGCAATTAACCCTAACCCTAATCCGTCCCGACCGTCGGATCAGGATCCAACGGCCGAGAGGCGACCGCGTCGCGCCCGCACGTGAGCCGTTGGATCCATCATGCGGGGACGGTTGCGATCGAGCCACGTGGGTCTTCGTCTCCAACTCGGAAAGCGCCGCCGCGCAACCGACCGCCCGTGATTTCCGTGCCAAATTCAGACGTCGAGGAGCACTATTTAATGCGCTGCCACCCGCCCGGTGTAGCCCTTTGCCGTGCGCATGTTTTGCCCCACTTCCCGAAGCTCGAGCCGCCGCCGTCTGTTCCCAATTTCTTACCGAAGTCTAGGAGGGCATCGCCATCTTCTCCATGCGTTTTCCGCCGCCGTCGAACCACTTCGCGCCGTGTGGGTCCCAGAACCGAAACCCCCATCGCGAGGCGCGCCCGTGGGTACCCTTCGCGTCGTCGGAGAAGCCCACAAACGCCGTAGCCGAGGTCATCTTCCCCAACTCCGGTCCGATCACGCCCGCGAAGCTTCCCCACCGTTCGATCCGAATCCTACGGCCGAGGTGAGCCCACGTGTCCCCTGACCCGTAGAGACCAGATGCAATTTGGACACTCAGATCTAAATCCAACGGCCTAGAACCTGCCACGTAGCTCTGCGATGCACCGAGCTAGACCCAATCTCAACCGTTAGATCTATATCGTACGGTTAGAACGGAACCGCGTTGTAGCATTAGATGCGATCCCAGCCGTTCGATCGGGATCGAACGGTGTGGATTGTACCACATGGCATCCATCGGATCATGCCACGTCGCCCTTGATGCGGCTAAACTTGATCGGATCCTAGCCGTTCGATTCAAATCGAACGGTCCAGATCGACCGTGTAAATCCAATTCGCACGGGAATAGATCTAATCTGGACCGTTGGATTTCAAACCAACGGCCCAGATTGTGCCACGTGTTCGGGAGCCGAATCGGCGCGGTCAGCGTAGCGTCGCCCGGTCATCGCTGACATTATGCGTGATGTCAGCATGGGGCCCGCGTGTCAGCGGCTCTGCCACCGTGCGGTGACGTCATCCGTAGTGTCATGATGACGTCACGGTGGCGCCCGCGTGTTAGTCCGTTCGGCCGAGCATGCTGATGTCATCCGAGGGGGTCCCACATGTCAGTGAGACATGTACCCGTGGACCGGGTCTACGGTGGACCAAGCCCGAGCCGCGGACTGAGTCCGTAGACCGGATGACGCAAAGCTGACGTCATAATTCCATTTTTCAATAGAAAAATAATTTGGTGGAAATTCAAAATTCACACTGACGTCAGCTAACGTCATAATTCGGATTTTTCAATAGAAAAATAAATGAATTAATTCAATTTATTCTTTTATTTGATTTTTCAAACTTCAAACGCTTATAACTTTTGCGTTTTAACTCCGATTTGGGTGATTCCAATTTCTAAATTTTTATAACATTGAGCTCTATTTAATGGTGAATTTTATTAAAATTTTGGACATGAGTTTTCTCTGTTTTTATTTATTTGGTGTTTATTTATCCGTTACAAGTAGACGTTGAAGTACCCGAAGGCTTCGAAGGTGAAGTTTTGACTCAGGAGGCAGGTTATGTTTTGACCGTATTGTTCCCACTTTGGAAATTATTTTGATTTAAATTATTGCATGCTAATTTAATTAGAAGGTGCTTTGATTAATTCTGGAAATTAGTTAAATGCCAATTTGCTGTATTCCACCTTGACATAAATAATTGTATGCCATGACCCTTTGTCACCCTAGTTGTGGATTATTTAGTTGGACATTATTTTATTGCTAACATAGGAATTTAGACCGATGTAGTATAATGCTTAGCCTGCCACGTAGTCATGACATGACTTTGGATAATTACATGTTAATATTGACTTAATGAGATATGGAACCTGTTTTGAAGAAGTGTCATGTGTTATTAATGATGATGTTGATGGCACATAGTGCATGGTAATCAACTGGGGTTGGTAAATGGTTTTAGACCGGGGCAAGTGGCAAGAATGATCTGGTGGGCCATGAGTGGCACCGGGAATGTTGTTTGGTTCTTCGGTAGTCTTGCCTTGGTCACCCTAAGGACTTAACCTTGCAAGCCTTTGATCTGAGTCAAACGTGCGACCACATGTCTGTAATGGGATAGACCTAGTTGAATAAGTTGCTAATAACTTGCTTGTGGAACCTCAGGGTGTCAACTACACCTTTTGTGTAGTTGTACGGGGGAGCGTACCGGGGCGATGGCTAGGTACCCATCTAACGGTTGGTTGGCCTAGACTTCGCCTTTGCTAAGGGAAGGGTTAGTGCGCAACAACCGGGGAGGTCCACTTGTGTAGTTTGTAGTTAGAGGCTTCCGAACAACTTTGTTACGAACACTCGCCTTTGTGGTGTTTGACTGTATCTTATGGGTAAAGTGCATAATCTCTGCAGAGTGTACAACCTATTCGAATAGTCGAGTCCGTGGTATTGGACACTGCTCGGGGATTACAGTCAAGGGTTAGACTTTCATGAAAACAACTTGGTTTGGAAAATGGTTGGGTTGGAACTGAGAATCGGACTTAGGTTGTGAAATGATTTACTTGTGCAATGTTTGCGAAAGTTATTATCTTTTATTATTGTTTTACTGTTTTGCAATCTATTACTGTATTTACACATGCTGCTTTTCTGCAAATATACCTGTTAGCCTATCCTTTGTAATAAGCCATGCATATCGAATATTAGCTTGCATTTTGTGCATGACTTGCTGAGTACCAAGTACTCACCCTTGCCACAATACAAACATGAGTTGAAGAAGAATCGACGCCAGCTCTGGAGGAGTTCCAGGAGGAGCCTACGAACTAGGGGCGAGCCCAGTCAGTTGCCTGTGGCATATTGGTTGGCGCCACGCGTTTTCTTTACATTCCGTTGCAAATTTATTCGTGTAAGACTTTAGCCCTGCGAGGCGTACTTTTGTAACCTGACCATAAGGTCAAGCAACCAGTTTGACTTATTTTATTAAAATATTTGTTATTTCATTGAGGATGATTGTGATATTTACCGATGTTGAGACTGTGTGCACTAGCATGATCCTGGACTAGTGCTGAATATACAGAGGGTCCGGATTTGCAAATTCGAGTCCCGACAGAGGTGGTATCAGAGCCATACTGACTGTAGGACTAACCTTTGTTAGAATGGTCGTAGTGAGGTCAAAACTTATTTTGTAAATTTAAAATTTACCAAGATGATGAATGAAATCTCGACTTATCCCCTTCTCTCTCTTCATACCCCTTTTGCTGAATACTTCTTGATCTCATTTTGATTTTAAAATGGTGTACTCTTACGCGAGTATCTTTTGGCAGATGAAGATGATCAATAACTACGCTGGGCGTGAGGAGGGCTATGCTGCCGAATTGTGGCGTATGTTACATTTGCTAGGAGGTTTTGAGAGGCCGTTTTACCAGGGGGACACCATAATACAGGAAGGATTGGTTAAGGCATGGGACATCAAGATCAAAGTGTACGCACGACAGAAGACGAAGTTCAGTCGTCCTTGTTACTTCACCGCCAGGAGATCTACATTTTAGATGGGGATCCAGGAGGTGTCACATCGGGCGATGCGACACATCGCTCGCACCTACTCTAGAGAGCTGGAGGGCACAGTGTTTCGCCACCACCCACGTCGAGACAACAGGGTTGAGCGGGATCCAATAGAGGATGAGGATGTCACTGTCACACACTTGGCAAAGTTCATCGTCGCACAGGAGGATGCACTCGATGATACGGTGCAGGAGCTGCAGAAGGCCCGTGAGGAGGTCAAGAAAGAGAAGAGAAGTCTGCAGGAGGTTCGTGAGTATATGTCTCATCTTCTGCGAAGGATTGATGAGTTGGAAATGGCATTGTATGGACAGGGGACGGAGCCAGTACTGGAGCTGCATGAGCCAGATCCCGAGGAACCGCAGCCAGAGCCACAACCTGCGCTAGAGCCTGAGGAGGATGTCGTTTCTTCGACTACAGTTGTTGCGGGACATGGCGATTGTTTTGCACCTACGCCACCGCACCCGCAACATGGAGGCAGTGGAGGTTGGCTCGAGGAGTGAGCGTAGGTTTTGCAGTTGAGGCTCCTTCGTCGAGTTGCGTCTAAGAATAAAGAATCACCCTTAGAGGCGTTAGAATCCAGTGTGTTAGCTCGATTTGGATTTTTATTGCTTGCTGAGTGTGCAGCATGTGTTGCAAGGCCCTTAGGCATTGTAAGCAACCATACCAAGTTATTATTGAATAAATAATAAAGTTGGATTTTGAGTTACACCTTCCACCCCGCATAAGTTCTCTCTACTACTTGTCTATTCTTGTTCCCTCTTGTCCCTAAAGCTTGGAACAATCAACAGATGGTGAACACTCGCGGAAAACTTGGAGGCAAAGGAAGTGGTTCTCGCTCAGCTGGAAACGCTAATGATGGAGCACCTGCACCCCAGCCAGCACCGCCATTTTACATGCAAAACTTTGGAGCTTTCCTTGCTGCACAGACCCAACTGATGCATGCGATGATGCAGCAAATGCAGCAGGTCACTGCTCAGGCCGCTACCAACCAAGCTAATCAGGGCCAGCGACATAATTCAAGATTGTCAGAGTTCATGAGGACCCATCCACCCACATTCTCTGGAAACACCAATCCACTGGAGGCAGATGATTGGCTGAGATCGATTGAGAGGAAGCTGCACATTACCCAATGTGCGGGGAATGAGAGAGTGTTATATGCATCTCACCAGCTAGAAGGGATAGCAGCTGAATGGTGGGAGAACTTTTGTGCTGCACATGAGAATCCCCAGGACATTACTTGAGAAGAATTCACTGCTGCGTTTCGCTAGTACCATGTGCTAGAAGGGATCATGGACCTCAAGAAGGAGGAATTCAGAGCTTTGAAGCAGGGCAACCAGTCAGTGGTTGATTATCTCAATAAGTTCACGCAGCTTGCTTGTTACGCACTTGAAGATGTAGCGACAGACAAGGCAAGACAGTCTTGTTTCTTGAAGGGACTGAACTCAGGACTGCAGGTGGGCTGATTACCCACACATTTCCTGATTTCCAGGAGTTGGTGAATAAGGCGCTCATCCTGGAGGACAAGCGCAAAGAACTTGAAGACAACCGGAAGTGCAGAATGGCACAACAGGGAGCACGCCAAGGAGCGCAGCGCTTGAGGGTTGCAACGAACCAGTTCATCGGATTCCAGCCAAAGAACACTGCAAGAGCACCATCACCAGCACCGAGACCTGCAAATCAGAATTTCCAGACCCCAGCACCAGCAGGGAATACCGCAAACGGGTTTTGAATTGCGGTAGCTTTTTCCAGAGGGGTGTCTGGAAGTGTTTGCTGGAGCGGTAGTACCGCGGCTTGAGGGCTGGTACTGTCGGAGGAGTGGTACTACCGGGCTGTTGCCTGCGGTAGTACCGGATTTGCCGTGTAACGGCTAGTTTTATAGCCGTTGCCCTGAGGGCGGTAGTACCGCAGTTTTGCCGCCGGTACTACCGCATTTGCTAATTTTTCAGGGTTTTGCCCCTCCAACGGCTAGTTTTAGAGTGGGGGCTATATAAGACCCCCTTGGGGGCATTAGCATTGTTGTTGTTGGCTTGGAGAGTCCTCTTGAGCTTTGTGTGAGTTTGTGGGAGTGGGTTGCATGGTTTTGCTTCTTCCCATTTGGTTTTGAGCTCAAGAGTGATCCTAGTTGCATGAGTTGCATCTAGTGAGGATTGAGAGGACCCTAGTTGCATTGGTTGCACTAGGTGATCACCGGAGTTGCGGAGGTGCGATCGGTGAAGCTTGAGCAGAGTGCTCAACTTGTTACTCTTGGAGGTCGGTGCCTCCTAGACGGTGTAGAAGCGTCGTGCGCAGGAGCTCTCAAGGTTTGTGAGAAGCCTCGGAGAATTTTGTGAAGGTTGGTGCTTAGCCTACCTGGCGGGGTAAAAAGCAACCATTAGTGGATTCGAGGTGGAAGGCTCAAGTGAGTGGCCCGGTGTGATATTACGATAAAGAGGTTATGTCGTATTTTTAGTTTTTCAGGTTGTTTGGGCTTTTCTGGGAGATTTCTAGGCCTTGGGGGTTTGATTTGGGCCTCCGGTGGGAAGGTTTGGGCCCAAGTGGGAAGGATTGGGCCTAAGTGGAAGGGTTTGGGCCCAAGAGGGGGAGCTTTTGGGTAGCCAACACTAGCCCCCACCTCCTTGGTGCGCCCCCCTTCCCCCTAGTGGCCGCCACCTGTAACAGCCCAAAAAAAAGGGTAGTGGTGATAAAATTATATTTAAATACATAAAATGAGTTTTTCTGGAGTTTCGATGGATTTTAAAACTCTTGCAATTCAAAAATAAATTTTATGTGATTGGTTGCTAGCTGTTGTTAAATTAACTCTTGGATTTTCATTTCAATATTAACATTGGCCAAAAGTATTTTAATGTAGGCCTAAATATTTCAAATATCTTGAGTTGGTAAATCATGCATACCATATTCATGTCATTCGTATTTGTAATAAAACATCTACTTGTTTAAAATTTGACAAGTGATCAATCATTAATTTGAAGGGAGATTAATTTCATGAAACTTTAAAAATTACTTCCAATTACACCAAAACTTCTTTACTCATAGTCAATAACATGTGTGTCATGCTTGTGTGAGAGAGAGAGTTGGCTGCACCTAACCCGTTACTTTTCTCATTCATTTCACCTTTATCCACTTACCTAACTAGTCTATGTCATGTGGGTCACCCCTTTGCCTTGGAAATTGTGGACTGCACATACCTACTCTACCTTTTCTCACTCTATCCACTCCTACCCACCTTCTCACCTACACCATGACATGTGGGACCTAGCCCCACATGTAAGCAATGAGTGGGCACTTATATATAAACCCTTTTACCTTGGTCTTTCTTCCCTACCCACCTCATTTTCTGCTCATCCCCAATCTGAAAACAGCAAGAGAGCAACACAAAAACAGCACAACATCTTCTCTATTTCACCTCATGAAATCCCTCCAAAAACTTGGTCTTAGCTTGTGCATGCTCCACCAAATTGAAACCATTTCTACACGGCATGCTCATATCATTCATATTAGTGGCATGATTAACATTGAATTAAGACTTTATAAATGCTAGCATCATTTTAGTTAAATGAGTATAAATTTATAATGCTCATGACCCTTTTAAAGTTGCTACCCATTGGTACCCATGTTCCATCCACCTTAGGCAATGACAAGTGGACCCAAGTGTAAGTGAGGAAGAAAAATTCTGCACACACCTACCTCCACTTTTCCCACCTTACCTACTTCATACTCACTTTTCACCCACCAAATGACATGTGGGACCTTGCCCCACATGTAAGGGATGAAGTGGCAACCATATATAAGAGCTTTCCACCTCTTGTTCTCCTCCAAGCCACCTCATTTGCTCCTCCCCAACCAGAATTTTTGCAAGAAAGGAGAGGGAGAGCAAGAACACACTCCCAACCCTTCTCCTTTCTCACCCAAAGATCTAGATTGAGATTGTGCATGATATACCATTGGATTCCTCTCATCTTAAGCTTCAAATCCATCCAAATGGATTGTTGATGCTCCAAGCATTGGGTAAGTTCTAATCAAATCTTTTCTCTCCATGTTCTAAAAATTGTCCCTTTGAAACTCATTCCATTTCTCTCCATGAAAATCATCTCCAAGGTGAGGATCGGATCGCGCATGTCGTGTTGCTAGCTTATGGAGGATAAGGAGAAGCCATTGCAAGCATTAGGAGGAGAAGGTGTCATCTCCAAGAGCTAGGAGGAAGAGTTGATACCGGGAGAACCAACGAAGATCACAACCTCGACACCATCCTTCATTCCTTCGACGAACTAACCTTCCACCGAGTGCTAGGACACCCTAGTAGTGGTAAGCTTCGACCCTAGGCCATCTTTGTGGAGTGTAGGAGCCTCTTGTGCAATAGTCATTTTCAGACAGAACAGCCAACCCGGATACTCCGGGTATTTAACCCAGATAGTCTGGATAACCCGGATACTCCGGATATTAAACCTGGATACTCCGGGTTAGTCAGCACTAGGGTACCGAGAAGATCAACCCGGATACTCCGGGTTAGAACCCGGATACTCCGAACATAAATGGATAAAATGCTTCTCATATGCATGCTAAGATTAGGAGTATGATCATGGTGCATTTCATGCATGATTGTGCATGTTCTCATGTGGTTTATTGTTTGGTTCTTAATTGGTGTTCTTTTGGAATTGGATTTTCTCGTTAGGTGTTGACGCTTCGGAGGCCACTCCCGAGTACGACTACGCCTACGACATCAAGAGCGAGCAGCAAGGCACTACTTAACCCTTGAGCATACTTGATTCCATTATTTGCAAACTACGTTTGAAGTTATCTTATCAATTGCATGCCTACTTTCAATTACAACTATGTTTTGGGTAGAATGACTAGCTAATGCCATGTTGATGTGATATCCCTTTACCATGTTTCCTTTGTGATCCATTGTCGCCCTAGGTGGTTGGTTTAATTATTATATATGGGTTCGTATAAATTGCTTAGCCATGCTTAGAACACCGTTAGAAAACGCGATAGATGGACTTATTCCATCGGTCGCAATGATCAAGAATGATTACGATGAGGTTGATTTGAATTGTGGATAATGAGTGGAAGGATTGGCTAAGGACCTTAAGGATTGAATCCTGGTGACGTCTCTTTGAGTAACTATCGTGCGAACCACACGCCGTTTATGGGGTCGGCTTAACCAAGTACTTGTGTATGACTAGGGGTGTTTAAACCATATGCACTTCGGAATTCCTTGAGCCCGTTAGAGTGTCAAGGAATTTCCGCCGGAGTTCCTTGAGCCCATTAGAGTGTCAAGGAACGTCCTCAGAGTCCCTCGAACTTTGTGAGAGTTGGGGTTGTCTAACAACGGGTGTACTCCTTGGTCCACACACACGAAGCACTGAGCACGCGGGATCAAGGGCCACAGTCACCCGGGTGGTTTAGATGCACTACCATACATACTGGAAAATGGTTTTGTCACGTTTACCTCGGCCGGCACATCAAAGGAAATGTGATCATAGCTTGGCTTACGAGTGTGGCGTGTCATGTGGGTAAAGTCGTACATCTGTAGAGTTTAAACTATTCGAATAGCCGCATCCATGGTTAAGGATGATCACTTAAGTTGTCAGTCACTGGGCGAGTTTTAAGGACTTGGTAAGAATGGGATGGATGTGAAAGATTGACACGAGTATTACAGTACACGTGTGTGTATGTGAACACGAGCGTTGGACTCGTGGTTCAGAGAATGCTTGAAGGCATGAAATGAATATATGATGGTTATGCTTATGATGATGTTATATTATATATTAGACTTTGAAAAGGTCTTCAAAATGCAAAATTTCAACCTATACATGTCTATGTTTTCATTCCAAATATTGCTTTATGCTAAAGTTACCCCTTTTGCCTTCCTTTGTTGTAGCAGCCACATGTAGCTAGAATTTAGCATTTTGTATATATATTATTGTGCAAGTACATTCTTTGTACTCAATCGGATTGTCCACTTGCTGCAGGTGAGGATGAGGCGCTGCCCGTAGACTTTTACTAGGCAGATTTCGGCGACACTAACGTCTAGATGCGCGTTCTTGCCTCCAGTTGGTTGCCTGAGGGTTTGGGGCATACCATGCTGGCCTTTTATTATTGTTTTACGTTTTTCGCTGCTATGTTTATGTAATAACTCTAAATATGTCATTTTGGACAGCAGTCCTACTTTTGGTATGTAATGATGTTTCTGTTTTCGTTATTGTGCATGCGCTGTGATACAAACTTCATGCATTGTCGCACGTGTTGGTGAACAGTCCTGGGGCCAACACGGGCATATATGCGGAACGCCTGAGGTTCCCTTGATTTACTTGAGTTGTATCGTGCAATTAAGTGAATCAATGGAGTCCCGGGGACGGTTCCCCACACCGCCCCCCTTGCCTCCCCCATGCGCCTCACCCTTCCCCTCTAGTGTTTCTGTCTCCTAGCCGCCACTCTCCCTCCCCCACACAGCCACCCACTCCTCCCCGTTCCTCGGTGATCGTCGCTGCCCCGCATGGAGGATTGTCCGTCCGGAGGCCTCTGGCGTTTCGTTGCGGATCCGAAGGAAGGAGCGGCCGGGAGAAGGAATGTTTTCGTCGGTTCTTCGTTTCTCCAAGAAGAGGTAAGGGTTTGTGTTTCTTTTGGGGTGGTCTAGACGCTGTTGGATGGGAGAATCCATGCCTAGAACTCTCTTTTAGGTGCTGTGATTAGATGTGTTAAGTTGGATTCTAGATCTGTCTCGCAAGTGGCTCTCGGCCAGGTTTGACAGTCGACGTTGGGACGCATTTTTGAGGATATTAGATTCATGATATGGTTGGCCAGATGTTACAAAAGTTGTAGGTAATCGAAATACCTTTAATTGGGTACCAAAAACGCTAAGTTTCGTTCAGCCGTTTAAAAGCTATGGTCGATTTACTGAGCACTGTCCAATATGTGATGTGATTGAGACATATTGTGTTCAACTGTAGATTAGAGGATTTTAGATGCCGAATAAGTTTTTGAGTATGCTTAGAAAAAGGTGGGAAATTCCTAAGGTTCGAGAAAATGTACTCATTTACCTGATTTGGAGTTTTAGAACTCAAGGTATGCTTGTTGGAAGCCTGCCGTCCCGTTGGACAGATTCTCTATTTTTCGGATTTTAGAAGTGGGTTGCGAAGTCGATGTAGTCGATAGCTCTTGTGTTGTTTTGTGGGCATGTTTTTGAGTTTTTTATACCTATGTGCAGGTGGTGTGACCCGGGAGTGCCGGCAACATCTTGCCACTCCGTCTCGCGAGGTTGAAGGCAAGTGTGTTGTAGTCGTTGTGGCTTGGGTGGCCATATTACTTTGTTATGCGTAGCTTATCCATGTGCTAGATTAAGTTGCGATGTTTATACTTGCATGTGATATGATGAATATAATTTCTTAAATGGCTATGCAATTGTGAAATCGAGTTTATATGCAAGTTATTCATGTTTATGGCATATGTGCATGCATAAAGGAAGAGGCGACCAATTCTGATGCGGGCCTCTGTGTTCACATGTAGTGAACATGAAAGACCTACCTTGTAGTCCCATGCACAGTGGTGAATGGGAGCGAGTCAGTAAGAGTAGGCACCCTCCACAGGATGGAAGGGAAAGAGGGTGCACACCGACGGGTGTGCACTCGGCACTACCGGTATGTGCTAAGCAAAGAGGCATGATGCATTGCATTGCATAAATGAGAATGTGAATGAGAAAGTATATGAGAATATGATTGATGAAGTCTTTATGGATTGTTTTCCATGGTTGGTGATCGGTATGTCGTATGTATGTGAATTGTTATTGTTTGGTACCATTGCAATACACTTTGCTGAGTGATGAACTCACACTTGTCGTTTAATGTTTTTTTATGTACCTTGAATCCAGCATGTGGGAAAGGGAGCTAGACACACGGCATCACTTAGCATCACTCATTTAATTAATGTCATACCCTTCCTTTAGTTGTGATGGTTACCTCATTGAACTAAATTATGGTTTTGATGCCTCGTTGGTTGTCATGAGTAAATGTTTAGTCCATATTTGTCATGTGACGGATAGTTTTATATCCTTATTTGAATAGTTGCTGAAATCCCTAGTTGCCATGCTATTGTCGACTTTGATTTTGATATTATGTTATGCCTCTATCATTGATGCTCAAAACCATGGAAAAACAAAGGATATGCTGCCGAAATTTCGTTTAAGCAATTAACGTAGTTGCTGTAATTCATTGTTAAATATGTGTTTTTGGTTGCTTCTAGTATTGTTTGGGTGGCATTCGCGGCATACTAGGTGCCAGGGTGTTACACTCGGCCCAAAGTGAGTTGGACTTTGTCAACGTGGAGTAGGAGAGAAGTCTCCGAACCACGGTAAAAAGTATCGTGTCTCTTTTACATTCAAGCATTTTCCTTATTACATATTATTGATTGCTTGATTGTCAATAGAATTGCTTAGTGTATCTTGCTTGATCGACATAACAATTCTAGTTAGAGTCATAATTGGTTAGTGCACTAATGAGCCTAGTTGATTTAAGCTTTAATTGTCAAAACCTTAGTCTTCTGCTTGCGCATAATCTTTGTGTAGGTTTTGACATAGGAGTTATTAGAGGCGATCCTCGATTAGCAGTAGAAGAATTTTTAAATCGCCTATTCACCCCCCCTCTAGGCGCATCCTCAACCCTACATGCGTCGGATAGTTCTCTTCATGCGGCCTCAACTGCCTTGATGCATATGCAACGACCTTTCCGTTCTCCATCAGCACACATCCCAATCCTTGGCGCTATGCATCACAGTATATGTCGAAGGTTTGATTTACATCCGGCAGAACCAACACCGGTGCTGATGTCAATCGTTTCTTTAGTTCTTGAAAACCCTTCTCGCACTCCGGCGTCAATGTAAACTTCTTCTCTTTTTCAGTAATTGCGTGAGAGGTCTCGCAATCGTCGAAAATCCTCCAATAAAGCGGCGGTAGTAACTATCCATTCCCAGAAAACTACAGATCTTGGTCATTGTCTTCAGCTGATCCCAATGTAACACGACTTCTACCTTGCTTGGGTCAACTGCGACTCCTTCTGTGGTCATCACATGTCCAAGGAACTCTACCCTGTCCTTTCAGAAGTCACACTTGTTGAACTTGGCAAAGAGTTGTTGTTCCCTCATCTTCTCCAAAACTAGTCTTAGATGCTTGGCATGCTCTTCCCTTGTCTTGGAGTAGTCTAGAATGTCATCTATAAACACAACAATAGACTTGTCCATATATTCTATGAAAATCCTATTCATCAAGTTCATGAAATAGGCAGGAGCATTCGTCAGACCAAAGAAAGGACATAACAGTGAACTCATAATGTTTGTATCTCGACGAGAATGCGGTCTTCGGAATATCCTCCGATCGGATCTTCAACTGGTGATATCCTAAGCGAAGATCAATCTTGGAGAAAATTCCAGCTCCTCTTAACTGATCAAACAGGTCATCAATCTTGGGTAGTGGATACTTGTTTTTCACCGTAACATCATTGAGTGCACGGTAATCAATGCACATCCAAAAACTCCCATCTTTCTTCTTAACAAACAAGACCGGTGATCCCCATGGTGACGAACTGGGTCTTATGAATCCTTTCTCCATCAGCTCCTCGATTTGCTTCTTCATTTCTACCAACTCATCGGTAGACATCCGATAAGGCCTCTTAGCTATCGGGGCTTTTCCCGGTACTAACTCGATCACAAACTCTATGTATCTGTCCGGTGGCATACGGTTAGATCTTGAGGAAAAACATCAGAGTACTCATTCACAACTGGGAACATCTTCAACGCTACATGCCTCCACGCAGTTGACCATCAATTGTCCATCCCGAACGGGGGTCGCTTGAAACTCCACTTTTCTTCCACAAGGGCTCTCAACTGATATGACTCTTCGTCCACAGTCTAACACGGCCTTGTGCTTGGATAACCAATCCATTACCAAGATAACATCTAGAGTCTGGGTACCCAATATAATGAGGTTCGCTAGGAATTCTACCCCATCTATTATTAGTCTTACCCTAGAACATCCTACTTGAGATCGGAAATCTGACCCAAGGGTTTGAACTACAAGCATGCATTTAAGATTCACAATCTCCAAATCATTTCTAGCAACAAAATCCCTAGAAACAAACGAGTGCGAAGCTCCAAAATCAAACAAAACTGTCGCAGGTACTGAGTTGACCAGTAACTTACCTAGTACGACGTCCGAAGCATTCTAAATGGTATCTGTAATGACATGGTTGACTCTGCCCCTCACCGTGGTCTAGGTTGCAGCTCCTGGCTGTACAGCTCCACGGCTTGCTCCTGGTGCAGGTGTTCTTGCCAGCGTAGATCCTAGATTGAAATGAACTGGGGTCACACCTCCCTTCTTGGGGCAATAGTTGGCGAAGTGCCCTGGCTCGTTGCAGTGGAAGCAATGCTTCATTGTGCTCTGCTGACTCCCTTCAACGGCGTTCCTGGCTAGAGCTGGTGTCTAGTAGCCCTGGCTGGCAGGTCTCGGTGCTGGCGACGGTGTCCTCGCAGCATTCTGTGGCTGGAATCTGAAGAACTGATTCGGTGCAACCCTCAAACGTTGTGCACCCTGACGTGCTCCTTGCTGCGCCATCTTGCACTTCCGGTTATCCTCCAGCTCTTTGCACTTATCCTCCAAAATGAGCTCCTTGTTCACCAACTCCTGGAAGTCAGGAAACGTGTGGGTAATCAATCCCACCTGAAGTCCAGAATTCAGTCCCTTCATGAAATGGGACTATCTTGCCTTGTCCGTCGCTACGTCTTCAGGTGCGTAGCGTGCCAACTTGGTGAACTTGTTCAGATATTCAGACATGGGTTGATTGCCTTTCTTCAGTGCCCTAAAATCCTCCTTTTGAGGTCCATGATCCCTTCTGGCACATGATACTAGCGAAATGCAGTTGTGAACTCCTCCCAAGTGATATCTTGTGGGTTCTCACGTACGGCACAAAAGTTCTCCCACCATTCAGGTGTAGTTCCTTCTAGCTGATGGGAGGCGTAAAGCACTCTCTCATTCCCTACACCCTGGGTAATGTGCAACTCTCGATCGATCTCAGCCAATCATATACCTCCAATGGATTGGCATTCCCCAAAAAGGAGGGTGGATGAGTCCTCATGAATTCTGACAGTCTTGAATTCTGACACTGTGTGACACCTCGGAGTGTCGTATCCTTAATTATTGAACATGATAAGGTTAAATACAGTATGAGATGTGGAAATAAGGTTAAAACCATAAGAATTGGAGGTTAATAGCTTTTTCGGGCCGTTTCCGGGCCGTTTTCGGGGTTTTGGGCCTTCCCGGGGGAGTTTTGGGCCTTGGTGGGCTTTGGAGGGATTGAGAGGGACTCTTATTGGACAAGGGCAGGGTGTGGGGGCTGTTAAAAGGGGCTCCCCCTGCCCCCCTTGCGCCCCCACCTCAGCCCCTTGCGCCCCCTCCACCTCTCCTCCCTCTCCCCCCCCTAAGCCCTGGCCGCCACCCCCTCCCCAAACCGTGTGCCCCCCACCCCTTCCTCCACCTCCACACCACCTCCCCTCCACCCCTTGCTGCCCTAGGGTGGCCTCCCCACCCCTGCACCTCGTGGAGTCATCCCGTGGAGCGAGGAGCGAGGAGCGAGGAGCGAGGAGCGAGGAGCGAGGAACGTGGAGCGAGGAGCGATTCGCGAGGGGATTCTTTGGAGATTTGTTCGTCGGCCAAAGGTATGATCTTGGGGATCCTTGGGGATGATCTAGGTTCTGTTGTTAGGGTGTTTATCAAGTTTTTAGATCAATTGGAGGCGCTGGATTGAAGTAATTTGGGTTAGATCTAACTTGTCCACGTTTCTGTTTTCGGGCAGATTGAGCAGTCGAACTAGGGTTCGAGTTTCCATCGATTTAGATTTCGAATCTGACCGTACGGACTTCTAGGAAGTTGTAGATAATTTAATTATCTTTCCGTGGACGTAAAGCATGTTAATTTCCGAACAGCCGTTTGAAAGTTATGGCTGTTTTACCGAGCGCCTAAAAATCTGTGACGTAATTGGAACAGATCTCGGTAATCTGTAGATTAAACAACTTTAGAAGCCGAATCAGACTTTCCGTATACCTAGAGAAAGTTGGGAAATTTCCTAGGCTACGCGAGGGTGTACTCGTTTAATTCATTCGGAGTCCCAGAACTCAAGTTATGCCTTTTGCAAGGCTGCTGTCCCGCCGGGACAGAACCTCTGTTTTTAGGTTTTGCGAGTAGTTGGCAATGTCGGGTTAGATGGGGGTTTGTGTACTGTTTGGAGGCTATGATTGTGAGTGTGTGATGCCTATGTGCAGGTGGTGTGACCCCGGAAGTGCCCTCTTCTTCCCGCCAATCCGTTGCACGTGGTTGAGGCAAGTGTGTTGTGATGGATAGCGAGTTGTAGGTTGCATGTTGAGATTAGATGGAATTGTTTACATGATATATGTCCACTTGCCATGTGTTAATGAATGATATGATATGATGAGCATGTTTAACATATTATGATGCCATGTGTTAATATGTGAATTAAATATGATAATTGGCATGGTTGCATGCATGTCATGAGATAGGGCGAGGGCGGTGAGAAAGTCTTAACTAGTCCGGCAAGGTCGGTGAGAAAGTTATGACTAATCCGGAACGCCATTGAGTAAGTCCTATGTCGTGATTCCATCCACGTGGTGTTTGGAAGCGAGTAGGCACCCTCCATCTTCGGGATGGAAGGGAGGAAAGGGTGCACACCGACGGGTGTGTACTCCACCATACCGGTATGAGGTTCCAGAGGGTCGAGAGCATTGCATTACTTCGCATACAAATTGATGATGATATTGATAAGTAATCATGAATGAGATGATATACATGATGGAAGATGTTATTGCCATGTTGTTATGCTTGTTGTCCATTGCAGTATGCTTGCTGAGTTTTCGAACTCACCCTTGTGTTTTTCTTGTTGTTTTAGGTACCATGAGAACGGCATGCGGAAAGGGGAATAGTCACACGCTCACACGTTGCTTCACCTTAATGTTTCCCCAAGTCAATTCATTTAGTTTGATAATAAATTGCGTGTGATGGTCTTTAAAATTAAGTCTTAGCTTGGTTAATGAGAGTTCTATTGTTTGTTTGACACTTGGAACCTTAAGAGCTTAATGTTAGTCTCTTAATGTCGTTAAGACTTTAGTTATTGCTGTTTTAGATGTTTCTCTTATTGCCATATAATGCTATATTGTTGCTGTTCCTTAAATTCATGATAAAACAAAGGAGGTGCTGCCGAAATCTCGGTTTTTAGCCTATGCGCCTTTGCTGGAATTTTATGTTAAATGTGGTATTTAGATGTTGTTTAGCTTATGTTTGGTAACATTAGGCATAGTAAATGCCGGGGTGTTACAGTTGGTATCAGAGCGGGCTGTAGGTCCTTGGAATATGTATTTTTAGTGTCATACCTTAAGTTGCAACTAAAATATGATGTGGAATAACTTAGAAACATGGCTTAGGTTCTAACTAAAACCTAGTTATAGGATAGCAACGTTAAAACTTGTAAAAGTGGTATAACTAATCTAAAATCTGACACACTTGGATGCACAGTAGGATGGGTTTTGGTTCGTCATTGCATCGCGCTTGATTATGTGATAAGGAATATGCTTAAGATGATGTTTGATCTATGATCTTGATTGTGTGCTTTCGTGTTTGGGTGGTTGTCTGTCTAAAGCAGCCATGCCGAGGGGTAGAGGCCGTGGACGCCGTGGCGTGGAGGCCAGGCGAGGCTCCCAGGAGTTGAGGAGTCTCTTTGAGGGTAGCGTTTCGCTTAATGCTCGTGGGCCAGCTCGGGAGGAGCTTCCGGCTGCAGTCGGGGCGGGGGTGCCCGCCGCAAATGAAGATTTAGTTCAGGCTCTGCAGAGGAGATTCAAGAGCTGCGCCCGGCCTGCGGGCAGCCCCTGCTGTTGTGCCTCCCCTGCAGATGGCCCTGTTGTTGCCCGCTGCACCGGAGCCGAGGATGAGTCTCCTGGAGTGGATGTCCCTCCGTCTTGACACTTTCGACGGAGCAGCACGCCGATCCGATCTGCAGATTGGCTGCGGTACATGGAGAGGCGGTTTGAGGTCCTAGATTTGACCTCGGTTCGGAGGACTCGCTTGGTGGCTTTTCATTTGAAGGGCCAGGCGATATCTGGTGGGAGGGGTTGTTCTGCTAGAGCCCTCGATCTGGGTCCGATGACTGGGAGGACTTTGTGGCTCGCTTCCGAGCCAAGTTCCATCCAGTCTTTCCTTGAGAGGATGGAGCTTACTCGACCACTCTTTCCCAGGAAAGAGGTCGGTGGCAGTATGAGAAGGAGTTCAACGGCGTGGTGCGCTTCAGTCTACCAGTGGCGGTAAACGATCGGGAGAAAGCTAGGAGGTTCCGTAGGGGCCTCAACCAGGAGTTCAGAGTTGTCATGGGGGCGATCGTCCTCGTGACTTCTCGCTGCTGTGGTGGAGCAAGCGAAGGGCATGGAGCTCGAGTTGGAGCTCTCCGGGACAAGCGTAACCCGGAGGTTCAGGGGTTCTCGCGGCCCAAAGTAGGGCCGAAGAGGACCTTTGGTGGAGGAGGTGGGTCCTCTCGACCCACCTTCAAGAAGTTCAAGGGAGGACAGGGCTCCTCCTCGGGGGCTAAGATGGGGCCGCCCTTGCCTTCTTCGTGAGCGATCGCCCGTCCTGTGCCGGCGAGGGCATGAAGTGCTTCAAGTGCGGTGGCGAGCACCGTGCTTCAGAGTGTGGTTGGACCGGGAGTTGCAACCACTGTGGCAAGCCCGGCCATATGGGGCGAGTCTGCGGATGAACCCGGTAGCATCATCAAGTGGAGGCGGTGCCTTCTCCTCCCACTCCGGTAGCGTCTTCCGGAGGATCGGTGCACATGATGGCTGCCCCTGTTTCTCAGCCACCCTTTGCGTGGGCGCCACCCGGCGCATCTTGGTGCCCGCAGCCGTCTGCTCCTCCTCGCTTGCCTCCTCCGCCCCAGCCTTGTTGGGGCATCACCGGAGTCGGGGCTCATACGTCGGCGCCACCAGAGTGTGCACGCTTTGCCGACCGCCGAGTCACCGGCATCCAGAGGTGGTTTCAGTACTCGCTCGTGGATTCCGTTGATGCCTTTGTTCTATTTGATTCCGGAGCATCCTACTCTTTTGTGTCGTCGGAGTTTGCTAGTAGAGCTAAGTTGGGAGTTCAGCGGATTTGAGTCCGTGTTAGTCGATTCTCCTGGGGTTGATTGCTAGTTCTTGGGTTTGCCCTGGTTGCACCATTGCCATTGATGATGAGGTTTTCTTTGCCAATCTCATGGTGATCCGATTGGCTCCTTTTGATGTCATTTTGGGCATGGACTGGCTGCATCGATCGCAGTGCCAAGATTTGTTGTTTTGGAAGGCGGTTGCCTTGCAGGCCCCGTCGAAGTAGAGTTGACCTTTCAGGGTGGTATACCCTCGATTCCGTCTTTGCTTTGACTAGTTTGTTTTCTGGTCGGCGTTTGAGGTCGTTGGGTTTCCTCATGACTTTGTCTGAGAAACCATCTTCCTCGATTCCCATTGAGGAGATTTACGTAGTAAAGGAGTTCGTTGATGTGTTCCCCTGACGAGTTGCCTGGTTTACCTCCTGTGAGGAATGTGGAGTTTCGTATTGATCTTGGTCCTGGCACTCGACCTATTTCTATCTCTCCATACCGCTTGGCTCGTCCTTTTCAAGACGAGTTGAAGAAGCAGTTGGAGGATCTGTTGGCCAAGGGCTTCATTCGGCGTAGTGTTTCGCCATGGGGAGCACCCGTCCTCTTCGTCTCGAAGAAGGATGGAAGTTGGCGTATGTGCATTGATTATCGTGCTCTTAATCAAGTGACAGTCAAGAACAAGTATCCTTTGCCTCGCATCGAGGATCTGTTTGACCAACTGAAGGAGCAAAGGTGTTCTCCAAGATTGATCTTGATCGGGTACAATCGAGATCCGTGTGAGGGAGCAGGACATTGAGAAGACTGCTTTCTCCACTAGGTATGGGCATTATGAATTTAAAGTTATGTCTTTTGGACTAACTAATGCTCCTGCTGTCTTTATGGAGGCGATGAACAGTATGCTACACAAGTACCTTGATGAGTTTGTAGTAGTGTTCATCGATGACATTCTGATTTACTCTAAATCAGAAGAGGAGCATGAGCGGCACTTGAGGCTTGTCTTTGAGTACCTTGAGGGAGAATCAGTTCTTTGCTAAGCTGAAAAAGTGCGAGTTACGGATTTGAAGTGGGTTTTCTTGGCCACATCATCAATCCAGAGGGCATATCTGTAGATCCTAGCAAAGTCTCAAGATTTTGGATTGGAAGAGGCCTTCCAATGTCAAAGAGGTGCGTAGTTTCCTTGGGTTGGTGGCTACTATCGGCGTTTTGTGCAGGATTTCTCTATCATTGCCAAGCCACTTTCGCACCGACTCGAAGGGGATGAAATTCGAAGGATCGCAGAGTGTGAGCACGGTTTACGCACTTTGAAGGAGAAGTTAGTGATCGCTCCTGTTCTTACCCTTCCCGAGCCGGAAAGCGCTTCACTGTGTATTCGATGCTTCTCGGTTGGGACTTGGTTGTGTACTCATGCAAGATGGCAAGGTGATTGCTTATGCTTCGAGGCGATTGAAAAAGCATGAGCAGAATTATCCCACGCATGATCTTGAGCTAGCCGCCGTGGTGTTTGCATTGAAGATATGGAGGCATTACATGCAGACGGCGAGTCTTGTGATATTTTCACTGATCACAAGAGCCTCAAGTACATCTTTACTCGTAAAGATTTGAACTTGAGGCGAGAGGAGGTGGCTAGAGTTGATAAAGGATTATGACCTCACTATCCAAGATCATCCGGGAAGGCAAATGTGGTGGCCGATGCTCTTAGTCGCAAGACAATGCCCCTGTTGTTGATTGTCTTGTTGCTGATTTTGAGCGTTTGGGAGTCTCCACGCTTTGAGGGGACCATGCAGTGAAACTCAAATGATTCTTGAGTCGGCGATTCCCTGGCGTGTGCGAGAGGCACAAAGACATGATCGTTTGCTCCGACAGGTGAGGAAACGCCTGGAGGATGGCAAGTCGGGAGACTTTACCGTTGATGATGCGGGAGCTTTGAGGTTTCAGGGCCGTCTGTGTGTACCCCAGAAATCTCAAGTGAAAGAAGACATCCTGAAAGAAGCTCATCGCACCCCGTACACGGTCTATCCTGGGGAGACCAAGATGTCTGAGGACTTGAAGAAGAATTTACGGTGGAAAAGGATGAGAGTGGATATTGCCAAGTATGTGGCGTCTTGTGGGATTTGCCGAGAAGATCAAAGCTGAGCATAAGCGTCCGGCCGGCTATTCTGACCTTTGGAGATTCCTGTGTGGCCATGGGATGACATCTCCATGGATTTTGTGGTTGGTTTACCTCGTTCTCCACGAGGGAAGGATGTTGTTTGGGTTGTGGTGGACCGTCTCAGCAAGTCTGCGCATTTCATCCCCATCCGCACGACCAATTCAGCGAGCGAGTTGGCTCCCATCTATGTGCGGGAGATCGTGAGATTGCATGGTGTACCCAAGACCATTATCTCTGATCGGGATGCGAAGTTCGTCTCCAAGTTCTGGGAGAGTTTGCAGAGTGCTTTGGGTACGCAGCTTCGCCTTAGTACCGCTTTTCACCCTTAGACAGATGGGCAGTCTGAGCGTACCATCCAAACTTTGGAGGACATGCTCAGGGCCTGTGTGATGGCTTGGAAGGGTAGCTGGGAAGACCATTTGCCTCTTGCGGAGTTTGCTTACAATAACAGCTATCATTCCAGCATCCTGGCCCGCTTCCTTATGAGGTCTTTGTATGGCCGGAAGTGCCGATCGCCACTTTATTGGGATGCTGTGGGCGAGAGCGCTATTCTTGGACCGGATTGGGTGTAGCGATCGTTGATCGTGGTGTCGGAGGTTCGGCAGAACCTTATCGCGGCACTGAAGCGCATGAAAAGCTATCTTGATGTGAGGCGGCGAGACTTGGAGTTTGAGGTGGGTGATAAGCGTACTCTTGCGAGTATCTCCCACCAAGGGTGTGGTACGTTTGGCACGAAGGGAAAGCTCACCCAAGGTATGTTGGGCCTTTTCCTATCCTCGCCCGAGTTGGCGAGGTTGGCCTATCGCCTAGAGCTACCGGAATCCATGCAAGGTGTGCATAATGTGTTCCATGTCTCGATGTTGAGGAAATACTTGCATGATCCGGAGATGGTGGTTCCGTTGGAACCATCGGTGCTTCAGCCGAGACCTCACCTTCGAGTCCCGTCTGTGGAAATTCAGGGACTTGAGCGAGTGATGAAGAACAGGGCGCTTAAGTTTGTCAAGGTCCTGTGGTCACATCAGGCCGAGAGAGAAGCGACTTGGGAGCTGGAATCTACGCATGCGCGAGAAGTATCCCGAACTTTTCGCCTCAGTGTGTGATGTGAAAACCTAGTCATCTTTGGTTTCTTTGGGGTTTCGTGTTGGTGCGTTTAGATTCGAGGTCGAATCCTGTTGAAGGGGGGAAGAATGTGACACCTCGGAGTGTCGTATCCTTAATTATTGAACATGATAAGGTTAAATACAGTATGAGATGTGGAAATAAGGTTAAAACCATAAGAATTGGAGGTTAATAGCTTTTTCGGGCCGTTTCCGGGCCGTTTTCGGGGTTTTGGGCCTTCCCGGGGGAGTTTTGGGCCTTGGTGGGCTTTGGAGGGATTGAGAGGGACTCTTATTGGACAAGGGCAGGGTGTGGGGGCTGTTAAAAGGGGCTCCCCCTGCCCCCCCTTGCGCCCCCACCTCAGCCCCTTGCGCCCCCTCCACCTCTCCTCCCTCTCCCCCCCTAAGCCCTAGCCGCCACCCCCTCCCCAAACCGTGCGCCCCCCACCCCTTCCTCCACCTCCACACCACCTCCCCTCCACCCCTTGCTGCCCTAGGGTGGCCTCCCCACCCCTGCACCTCGTGGAGTCATCCCGTGGAGCGAGGAGCGAGGAGCGAGGAACGTGGAGCGAGGAGCGATTCGCGAGGGGATTCTTTGGAGATTTGTTAAATCGGCCAAAGGTATGATCTTGGGGATCCTTGGGGATGATCTAGGTTCTGTTGTTAGGGTGTTTATCAAGTTTTTAGATCAATTGGAGGCGCTGGATTGAAGTAATTTGGGTTAGATCTAACTTGTCCACGTTTCTGTTTTCGGGCAGATTGAGCAGTCGAACTAGGGTTCGAGTTTCCGTCGATTTAGATTTCGAATCTGACCATACGGACTTCTAGGAAGTTGTAGATAATTTAATTATCTTTCCGTGGACATAAAGCACGTTAATTTCCGATCAGCCGTTTGAAAGTTATGGCTGTTTTACCGAGCGCCTAAAAATCTGTGACGTAATTGGAACAGATCTCGGTAATCTGTAGATTAAACAACTTTAGAGGCCGAATCAGACTTTCCGTATACCTAGAGAAAGTTGGGAAATTTCCTAGGCTACGCGAGGGTGTACTCGTTTAATTCATTCGGAGTCCCAGAACTCAAGTTATGCCTTTTGCAAGGCTGCTGTCCCGCCGGGACAGAACCTCTGTTTTTAGGTTTTGCGAGTAGTTGGCAATGTCGGGTTAGATGGGGGTTTGTGTACTGTTTGGAGGCTATGATTGTGAGTGTGTGATGCCTATGTGCAGGTGGTGTGACCCCGGAAGTGCCCTCTTCTTCCCGCCAATCCGTTGCACGTGGTTGAGGCAAGTGTGTTGTGATGGATAGCGAGTTGTAGGTTGCATGTTGAGATTAGATGGAATTGTTTACATGATATATGTCCACTTGCCATGTGTTAATGAATGATATGATATGATGAGCATGTTTAACATATTATGATGCCATGTGTTAATATGTGAATTAAATATGATAATTGGCATGGTTGCATGCATGTCATAAGATAGGGCGAGGCGGTGAGAAAGTCTTAACTAGTCCGGCAAGGTCGGTGAGAAAGTTATGACTAATCCGAACGCCATTGAGTAAGTCCTATGTCGTGATTCCATCCACGTGGTGTTTGGAAGCGAGTAGGCACCCTCCATCTTCGGGATGGAAGGGAGGAAAGGGTGCACACCGACGGTGTGTACTCCACCATACCGGTATGAGGTTCCAGAGGGTCAGGAGCATTGCATTACTTCGCATACAAATTGATGATGATATTGATAAGTAATCATGAATGAGATGATATACATGATGGAAGATGTTATTGCCATGTTGTTATGCTTGTTGTCCATTGCAGTATGCTTGCTGAGTTTTCGAACTCACCCTTGTGTTTTCTTGTTGTTTTAGGTACCATGAGAACGGCATGCGGGAAAGGGGAATAGTCACACGCTCACACGTTGCTTCACCTTAATGTTTCCCCAAGTCAATTCATTTAGTTTGATAATAAATTGCGTGTGATGGTCTTTAAAATTAAGTCTTAGCTTGGTTAATGAGAGTTCTATTGTTTGTTTGACACTTGGAACCTTAAGAGCTTAATGTTAGTCTCTTAATGTCGTTAAGACTTTAGTTATTGCTGTTTTAGATGTTTCTCTTATTGCCATATAATGCTATATTGTTGCTGTTCCTTAAATTCATGATAAAACAAAGGAGGTGCTGCCGAAATCTCGGTTTTTAGCCTATGCGCCTTTGCTGGAATTTTATGTTAAATGTGGTATTTAGATGTTGTTTAGCTTATGTTTGGTAACATTCAGGCATAGTAAATGCCGGGGTGTTACACACTGCCCTTGATTTGCTTGATTAGCAGCAACCTGGGTAGTGACCTGCTGCATTTGCTGCATCATCGCATGCATCAGTTGTGTCTGTGCAGCCAGAAAAGCTCCAAAATTCTGCATGTCAACTGGTGGTGCTGGCTAGGGCGCAGGTGCACCATCATTGGGGTTTCCAGCTGAGCGAGAACCACTCCCATTGCCTCCAAGGTTTTCGCGAGTGTTCACCATTTGTTGGTTACTCCATGGTTTAGAGATGAGAGGGAAACAAGAATAGACAAGTAGTAGAGAAACTTATGTGGGGTGGAAGGTGTAACTCAAAATCTAACTGTATTAATTATAAATAACTTGGTATGGTTGCTCATAATGCCTAAGGGCTTTGCAACACGTACTGCACGCTCAGCAATCAAGAAGATCCAAATTAAGCTAACACACTGGAGTCTAACACCTAAAGGGTGACTGTTATTAATCTAAGACACCACTCAACACTGAAGTCTCGACTACTAAGCCTAAGGCTCACTCATTGATCCATCCTCTATGGGGACATCCTGGTTGACACTTGGGTGGGTGTGGCGGCATCGGTGCGAAATGACCACCCTGTCCTTCAACAACGGTGGCTGACGACGCAACATCCTCCTCTGGCTCTGGCTCCGGTTGTGGTGCTGGTTGTGGCTCTGGCTCCTCAGGATCTGGGTCGTGTAGCTCCAACACTAGCTTCGGTGCTGGTCCGTACAGTGACATCTCCAACTCGTCGATCCTCCGTGAAGAGTGAGCAATGTATTCCCGAGCCTCTCGCAGCTGTACTCTGACATCCTCGATCTCATCACGGGCCTTCTATAGCTCCTGAACTGTCTCATCGATAAGATCCTCCTGGGCGACGACAAACCTCGCCAAGTGAGTGATCGTGGTGTCTTCCTCTGCTATCAACTCCCGATCAATTTGGTTATCTCAGCGCGGATGATGACGAAACACAGTGCCCTCCAACTCTGAAGAGTAGGTGTGAGCGATCTGCCGCATCGTCCGACGTGACGTCTCTTGGATTCTGGCTTCAAACGAAGACCTCCTCGACGTGATGTTGATAGGACGACCCGCCTTGGTCTTCTCTCGAGCATACACAGTGATCTTGACATCACATGCTATGACCAGTCCTGCCGTCACTATGGTGGTTCCCCGGTAGATCGGTCTGTCAAAACCTCCAAGTAGCTGCATCATACGCCAAAACTCAGCGGCGTAACCTCCCTGACGTTCAACATAATTGTTGATCATCTTCATCTGTCAAAGACACTCACGTGAGAACGCAACATTTTAAATCAAAGTGGAGACAAAAAGAATTCAGCAAGGGGTATGAACAAGAGAGAAGGGGGTAAATCGAGAGTTCATTCATTATCTTGGCAATTTTTTAACTTTAGAAAATAGTTTTATCCTCACTATGACCATTCTAACTAAGGGTAGTCCCGTAGTCAGTATGGCTCTGATACCCACTCTGTCGGGACCTGAATATACAAATCCGGACCCTCTGTGTCTTCAGCACTAGTCCAGGATCACGCTAGTGCACACAGTCTCAACATCGGTACATATCACAATCATCCTCAGCGAATTAGTAAAGTACTTTTAATTAATTTACCAAACTGGTTGCTCGACCTTATGGTCAAGTTACAAAGATACGCCTCACAGGGCAAAGACTTATTAAAAGAGATAACATCAGTGGAAAAATAAGGTAACTTCGTGGCGCCATCCAGTATACCACAGGCAACTGACTGGGCTCGCTCCCCTAGTTCGTTGGCTCGTCCTGGAACTCCTCCTCCAGTGTAGGCGTTGCTTCTTCTTTAACTGATGTTGTATTGTTGCAAGGGGTGAGTACTTTGGTACTGAGCAAGTCATGCGCAGAATGCAGTTCGAATATTCTACATGCATGGCTTATTACAAAGGATAGGCTAACAGGTTCATTTGCAGTAAAGCAGCATTCGTAAATACAGTAATAGATTGTAAAGCGGTAAAATAATAATAAAGATAATAACTTTCACAAGTAATTTCACAAGTGAAGCATTTCACATCCTACATTTGTTCACATCTCCAACCCAACCATTTTTTTCAAAGTCCAAGTTATTTTCATGAAAGTCTAACCCTGGGCTGTTATACCCGAGAATGTCCAATGGCGCGGACACGGCTATTCGAATTGATTTCACACTTTGCAGAGGTTATGCGCTTTACCCACAAGATACAGTCAAACACCACAAAGGCGAGTGTCCACAACAAAGTCTTCTGGAAACCTCTAACTACAACGATCTAATTAACCCATGTTGGCATCATTAATAGTGTCCAACTAAATAGTCAACAAACTAGGGTAACAAGGGTTCATGGCATACAATTATATATAACAAGGTGTCATACAGCAAATAGGCATTTATCTAATTCTCATAATTATTTTAAACATTTTTCTAATTAAATTAGCATGCAATAACTAGAATCAATATAATTTTCAAAAATAGGATCAACATGATCAAAGCATAACGTGCCTTCAAAAAGTACTAGTTCTTGGTCTTGAGCTCGTTGCTGAGTCAAAACTTCTCCTTCGAAGCCATCGGGCACATCAACGTCTACGCATAGCGGATACAAATAGCAATAAATAAATAAAACAGAGAGTAACTCAGGTCCAAAAATCAAATAAAATTCATGACCAAATAGAGCCTGCTTTTACAAAATTTTAGAAATTGGAATCACTCAAATTGGAGTTAAAACGCAAAAGTTATAGAATTTTGAAGTCCGAGACTATATTTAAAAAGAATAAACTGAATTAATAAAATAATTTTTATTCAAGAAAAACATTTATGACGTCGTCACTGACATGTGGCACAATCTACACCGTACGAACTAAATCTAATGGCTTAACTAATCCGTTCACGCCGGACCGGGAACATGGTTTGGCATCATTCACGATGGACCAAATTGTTGGTCCGGCGTCGCTCACGACAGACTAAATAGTTGGTCCGGCATAAATGGGCCACGCTCGGTTACTTGGGAAATTTGGTCCGGCGCAACATAACACTACACGTCCACGGCAGACCATAATTTTGGTCCGGCGCAAACATGAACTACACGTTCACCACGGACCATTAACTTTGGTCCGGCACAACCATAGACTACATGTTCACCACGGACCAGAACTTTGGTCCGGTGCAAACGTCACACTACACATTCACCGGCATCGTTCACGACGGACCAAATAGTTGGTCCGGCGTCACTCACGACGGACTAAATAGATGGTCCGGCGTACACATGCATATAGATCTAGGTTTTTCTGATTTAATCTGGGGTTTTGCACGGTGATGTGGACGAACCTGAGACGTTGGATCTTGATCGGACGGTTGTCGGAGCTCGAAGATCCCGGGATGGCGCGGTGGCTTGAAGATGCCGGAGTTGGAGAAGATGACACGACCCACGGCGAAGTGAGTCCTCCCCTTCGGTGCGTCTCGTCATGGGTAACCCAGATCTGGGTCGCACCGCGATAGAGCGTCCTCGACGGCGACAAAACAAAGAAAAAACTGTGGCGACGCTAGTGCAACTACAGCGAGCAATTAGATGCAGGCGATGGCGGCTCGAGCGAGGAACGCTAGAGCAAAACGTGTGCACGGGAGAGGGTTCACGGTGGTGGCGATGGCGCATTAAATAATACCCTTGGCATTCGTGAAAACTAGGGAAACCGAGGCCCACACGTTCACCACGGCCCAAAATTTTGGTTCGGTGTCGTCCGCGACGGACCAATTTGTTGGTCCGACCTCGCTCACGACGGACCAAATATTTGGTTCAGCGTAAACGTGTTACGCTCGATTGGCGGCGGAGTCCGACGCGGGCACGAACTGGGTGACGTGGCGCAATCAGAGCCGTTGGATCGAAATCCAAAGGTTCACGCAAATTAGTGCTTGGGTTAGGTTTGGTCCGGCGCTGTTGAGTTTACGCAGGATGGGCTCGGTCTGGCGTCGTTCACGACGGACCGAACTTTTGGTCCGGCGTCACTCACGACGGACCAAAAAGTTAGTCCGGCATGGCTGGTTTGGCGCGGCTGATTCGGTCGGACTCGAGTCTGACTCGGGTCGGATGAACAGTGAAACCTATTAGGGTTTTTCAATGTTTTAATATTTACAATCATTCCTAGAAATTCAATTAAATCGAGAAAAATAGCAAAATGCTAAGAAAAATTTCAGAAAAATTCTGGAAAATACTTTGAGACATTTTGGTCTCAAATAAAATATTTCCAACATAATTTTACATGAAACTTTTAAATATTTAAATAACTCGATTTAAGTCCAAATAAATCCAAATAAATTCCAGAAAATTCCAAAAATTCAATTAAGTCACTAAATTAAATAAAAGCAAAAATTTGGGATGTTACAAACCTCCCCCCTTAACGGAATCTCGACCCCGAGATTCAGGGCTAACTATCTCGACCCCGACATTCAGGGCTAACTAAGGAATAGGTTCAGAAATTCTTTCTTCAAATCCTCTTCGCGCTCCCAAGTCGCTTCACTCTCTAAATGGTTGTTCCACTGGACTCTGCAGAAATGGGTTGAGTTGTTTCTCGTCTCTCGATCCATTGTGTCTAAAACCTTTACTTGATGCTCTTTATATGTCAGGTCTTCTTGTAGCTCAATCGACTCTAACGGCGTTTGCTCATCCGGTAATCGTAAACACTTCTTCAGTTGTGACACATGAAACACATCATGCACTCCTACCAACGACTGCGGCAACTCCAACTGATAAGCAACTTCACCTCTCCTGCTTAAGATCTTGTCGATGTTTGGTATCTGCAATGAATGGGGGGTGTGAATCTATGGGGCAAGGCGCTGGATCCGAAGCTCGATGGTAACACAAGACAAGGATTTATACAGGTTCAGGCCCTCAAGGAGAGGTAATACCTTACGTCCTGTGTTCGGTGGTATGTATTGATGGGTGTAGATCACGAGATTGGATGAGATATCCCGTGATTGGATGCCTCGTTTGAGTCTTTCGCCCCCCTTTATATAGTTAGGGGGGTTGGCTTACATGGAGGAGTCCTAGTCCGATACAAGGAAGCAACCCTAGTCGGTTACAAGGTTGGTTCCCATATCCGGTCATGCCGAGTACTACTGGATTACAAACATGCTTTCCTTATCGATATGGGACTCTATCTCTTCCCTTTCTTGTGGATACCCGAGGATTGTATATTCCACAGTAGCCCCCGAGTGCTTTACAGTCGAGTTGCTGTTGCTCTGGTCGCCATTCGCTGAGTCATTCTCTGTTGCCGAGTGCTCCCAGCTTGTTGCTGCTGCATCCGACCGGTACTAACATTTGATGCCGAGTGCTCCATTGCATGCAAGGAGACTGTGAAGAACTCTAAAGCCCCTCATCGAATTACCCGAGTGGTACCTAGCTCAACTTAGTTGAAAACTAGCCGTTGGCCCAGCATGGAGCGTACCTTATACCTGGGAAGAATTTACCGAGTGGTATCCGTACCCGTCTATTGCGGTGCACAGCTTTCAACCCTCATGGGGCATACCCTTCGGACTTGACTCCTCACGATACCCGATTTTGACTTGCGGTAACCAGCTATTGGCCTGACATGAGGCATATCGAAGGAGCTTTGGATGTCGGCACCCAGTGTCCTGTTAAAAACGGTAATCGGCAAAGACCTAGCATGAGGCACGCCTTATCCTAGATAGGCTTTACCCGAATGGTATGAACCAAGCTGGCGTGGAGCTCAGCTGGCACGCCTTTTAGGCGTATACCTCCAGAACCTTTAAACCAACTTGCAACATCTGATTCCGTCATGCGGCAACCAGCAATAGGCCTAGCATGAGGCATATCACAAGAGGAACTTTTGATTTTTCGTCCAATAGACACCCAGGTTCTGTTTGAAAACAATAACTAGCAGTCGGCCCATCGTGGGGCGTGCCTTTGCCCAAATCAGGTTTATCCGAGTGGCACGGAGCACAGCTGGCACACCTTTTAGGTGTATACCCTCAAAACCAAAATCTGGGCCCGAACTTTTTACAGAAGCTGAAACACCATTCTTGCTCCAGGCGAAATGTAGTGCCGCTTCTTAGCTGGTTTGTGTCCCATGAGTTGTCGCTCTCGATGGATGGTGCATGATGGCGTGTAACGGGTGTGCCGACATAAAGGTTCATGACCTTGCGCCATCCCCTGGCCGCTCTTGGCGAGCTCTCCGAGCTACAAATCCCTGCAACGTGTAGGATTATGGCAGTATCTGAATATGAAAACATTTGGTCAGATGTAAAGTTCGACTATCTTTGCGTGTGACCTAGCCTTTTTTTTACTCCTTTTACTCATTGAATTTTGTTAGTCCGAGTGGTTTTTTCTTTTCTTTTTGTTATGCACTCTGCCCGACTAATCTAGCCCCCGAGCGTAGGGAGCTAGCTCTTGGCTGTTTATCCCAGGCACACATTTGGGTGACTTAGAGTTCATCGTGTTGTGGGTTCAGAGCTTCACAACTCAGAATTATGGCGCAGTCGGATTTCACTTAAATAACTAAGTAACATAAGCAAAAAATAACTATGAAAAAGATTGATGCACGCAAGCACACGCAGTTATGTGTAGCCCCCGACTTACTGCTTAGTCGAGAAACAACTAAGGAGCAAGTCAATACACAAAATTGATGATTAAAAAGATCGAGATGATGACAACTTAGCTGTTTTATGTGCCATGACTTGTTGACGAGCCGGCGTAAGAAGTCGGCATTGCTGTCCTCGACGTCGTGCGGGAGAAGCTGGCCTAAAAAGTCAGCACGGCTGTCCTCGGCGTCGTGCGCACGAGGAGTCAGTGTGAGAAGTCGGCACGGCTATCCTCAGCGTCGTGCATGCGAGAGGCCAGCGTAATAAGTCAGTGCGGCTATCCTCGGCGTCATGCGTGCGAGAAGCCAGCGTAATAAGTCGGCGCGGCTATCCTCGGCGTCGTGCGCGCGAGAAGCCAGCGTGAAAAGTCGGCGTGGCTATCCTCGTCGTTGCTGAAGCTGTGAGTTGGTGCAGCGGTCATTGTCATCGTTGGAACCGTAAGTCAGCGTGGTCGTTCCCACAGTCGATGAAGCTGGTCATCAATCTGCATGTAGTCGTACGGTAGTCGCCGAGCTTTGCCGCGATCTCCAGGATGAGCTCCGTCTTGTGGTCGAGGTCCGCCATGGCCTTGTTGAGGTGCGCCAAGGATAGCCAAGGTACTGGGCGAAATCCACGTCGAGCTCCGAAATTCCTTCCGAGTTAACGAGAATTTGCGACACAAGTTCCGCCCAGATTCTGGATGCGAACAGATCGCTTCTTCTCTTCGCGTTGCTTCGCGGATGAAGTTGTCTTCCGATCGGATCTAATCCGATTCTTTAGGGGCATGTTTGCCAAGGTTGAAGCTCCCGAAATAGAAAGCATGTCCAGGAGTGAAGGTGGCGATGATGCCATTGATCACTGCCATCGAACTCGACGAGGTTAATCTTGACGCTGCCCCTACCTGGCGCGCCAATTGTCGACATTTGGTATCGGCAATGAATGTGGGGGGTGTGAATCTATGGGGCAAGGCGCTGGATCCGAAGCTCGATGGTAACACAAGACAAGGATTTATACAGGTTCAGGCCCTCAAGGAGAGGTAATACCTCACATCCTGTGTTCGGTGGTATGTATTGATGGGTGTAGATCACGAGATTGGATGAGATATCCCGTGATTGGATGCCTCGTCTAAGGCTTTCGCACCCCTTTATATAGTCAGGGGGTTGGCTTACATGGAGGAGTCCCAGTCCGATACAAGGAAGCAACCCTAGTCGGTTACAAGGTTGGTTCCCATATCCGGTCATGCCGAGTACTACGAGATTACAAACATGCTTTCCTTATCAATATGGGACTCTATCTCTTCCCTTTCTTGCGGATACCCGGGGATTGTATATTCCACAGATCTTAAATGGGCCAACATATCGCGGTGCAAGCTTCCCTTTAGCATGGAACCTCTTAACTCTCTGGAGAGGCGTAACCCTGAGATACACAAAATCTTTCGGCTCAAAGCTCAACTCTCTGCGGCGATTATCGGCATAACTCTTCTGTCTTGATTGTGCAATCCTCAACCTTTCCCGGATCATGGCAATCTGCTCTTCAGCTTCTTGGAGAATATCTGGTCCAAAGACATGGTGCTCACCTTTCTCATTCCAATTCAATGGCATTCGACAGGGTCGACCATATAAAGCTTCAAATGGTGACATCTACAAACTGGCATGGTAACTATTGTTGTAGCTGAACTCGGCATACGGCAAACTCTTGTCCCATGAGGTAGTATATGCTAGAGCACAAGCTCGCAGCATGTCTTCCAAAATCTGGTTGACTCTTTCCGTCTAACCATCAGTCTCCGGATGATAAGCTGTACTGAAGTTCAAACATGTTCCCATAGCTTCGTGCAACTTATTCCAAAACCTTGAGGCAAATTGGGTACCTCTGTCCAATACAATCTTCTTCGGCACTCCGTGCAAACAGATAATCCTGGACATATACAACTCTGCTGGCTTATCTCCTGAGTAGGTAGTCTTCACGGGAATGAAATGGGCGACCTTGGTCAGGTGATCCACTATAACCCATATGGAGTCACATCCACCCTGAGTCCTCGGCAAACTGGTAATGAAATCCATACCAATTTCCTCCCACTTCCACTCAGGTACCTTCAATGGCTGCAGCAACCCTGCTGGCCTCTGATGCATTATCTTGACTCTCTGGCATATATCGCACAACGCAACATGCTCTGCAACTTCAAGCTTCATGCTCGGCCACCAGAATCTCTCCTTTAGGTCTTGATACATCTTCGCACTTCCTGGATGAATGGAATACTTGGAGTCATGGGCTTCTTCCAATATCAACTGCTTTAGCTCCTTCTTGTGCAGCACACAGATGCGATCCTTAATCCACAACGTGCCTCGCTCATCCAGTGTGAAGTCTTTCGCCTTGCCTTCCTCCATTTTGGATTTGATTATCTGGATCTTGGCATCATCCTTTTGTCCTTCTCGGATCTGATCCTCCAAGGTAGGCTTTACCTCCATAGCAGCCAAAAATCCTTCAGTCACGACTTCCAACCTCATCTTTCGACGGTGTGGATTTTTCGGCTCAAGGCATTGACTACCACATTGGCCTTCCTGGAATGGTAATGGATTCCGACGTTGTAGTCCTTGATTAGCTCCAACCATCTCCTCTGCCTCATGTTCAATTCCGATTGGGTGAATATGTATTTAAGACTCTTATGGTCTGTATACACTTCACATATGTGCCCAATCAGATAGTGACGCCACAACCTCAAGGCATGCACTACGGCTGCTAGCTCCAGGTCATGCGTCAGATAGTTCTCTTCATGCGGCCTCAACTGCCTTGATGCATATGCAACGGCATTTTCGTTCTACATAAGCACACATCCCAGTCCTTGGCGCAATGCATCACAGTATATGTCAAAGCTTTGATTTACATCCGGTAGAACCAACACCGGTGCTGGTGTCAATCGTTTTTTTAGTTCTTAAAAACCCTTCTCGCACTCTAACGTCCATGTAAACTTCTCTTTTTTCAGCAATTGCGTGAGAGGTCTCGCAATCGTCGAAAATCTTTCAATAAAACGGCGGTAGTAACCAGCCATTCCCAGAAAACTACGGATCTGGATCACTGTCTTCGGCTGATCCCAATGTAACATGGCTTCCACCTTGCTTGGGTCGACTGCGACTCCTTCTGCGGTCATCACATGTCCAAGGAACTCTACCTTGTCCTCCCAGAAGTCACACTTGCTGAACTTGGCAAGGAGTTGTTGTTCCCTCAGCTTCTCCAAAACTAGTCTCAGATGCTCGGCATGCTCTTCCCTTGTCTTGGAGTAGACTAGAATGTCATCTATAAACACAACAACAAACTTGTCCAGATATTCTATGAAAACCTTATTCATCAAGTTTATGAAATAGGCAGGAGCATTCGTCAGACCAAAGGACATAACGGTGAACTCGTAATGTCCGTATCTCGACGAGAATGCGATCTTCGGAATATCCTCCTATCGGATCTTCAACTGGTTGTAATATCGTGATTGGATATTCAAGTTTGGGGTTTCTGGTCCGGGCATTTGGTTCTTCTGCTTGTGATCTGCGGGGTTAAAGGGTGGGTGGAGAGAGAGATCTCTTTTCCTTTTAATGTTGCTCCCACCTCTCTCCATTCTCATTTTCCCCCACCGATTGGATCCTTTTCCCCACCTTGCCCGACGCCCCCCTGACTGACTCGGCCTCCCCCAACGCCCGACGCCTCCATCCTCCCCATTCCCGATTGGTGCCGCCGCCACCCCTGGCTTCTCCTGCTGCCGACTGCCGCGCCTCCAGTCGACGTCTCCCCGTGGCCGGCACGGCCCCTGCACCGTCTTCTCCAGTCGTCACCGCCGCCCCTGGACGTCCTCCCTGGCCGAGCGCCGGCGCAGCTCTAGCCGGCCGACGCCCCCTCTCCCTCCTCTACCGAGCAGCTCCGGCAGCAGCTCCGGCGGCAGTGGTAGCAGCACTACCCCTCCCTCTTTCATTCTCCTTGGTGAGTGCCCAGCCATAAGGTTAAAGTTTGGTTATTAGTTATTTGTGCATGCCAGGTGTTTGTGGAAATGCTTAGAAGGTCTAGATTATTTGTTGTCATGGCTAGCGTACGTTGGGTACTATAGTGTATACTTGTATGCTTTGCTAGAGAGATAATCAAATGCTAAAGAGGGGAATTGGCAATATTTACATGTTTCTGCTAATATCTGGTCGATGCCATCCATGATTCTTTTGTCTGTGGAGTTAATTTCAATAATCATTCTTGCGTGTACATTAGATCCTTACCAATTATACTTGCCTGCAACAGGGTTTAACTTTCTAGCTTATGATCAGGTTATGTGTGGTTCCTTGATTGATCCTTGTTGTGATTCATGGCCACTTTGATTGAGAGTTTAGGGTACGCGTTGTCAAAACCTATATGCGTATCTGTTAAGTTTTTATGTTGTGCTACTGCTGAGACAAGAAGGGTAGGAGTAGGATGAAATTTGTTTTGTTTGTATATTAGCAGATGAGAATGAATTTGATTATCGTTTTCTTCTTCTATGAGTTTCGATTTCAGATACTTAATGTATGTGTGTGATTCAAAAGATTTGAGTTCTTGTCAAAGTGATGGGTGTGTATTTTTAACTGATTAAATGAATTGATGGTGCTAAAAGAAGGTGTTTTAATTATTGAGATAGAGGGTAGCGTTCTGTTGCTGTCAAGCAATGTATTTATAAGCTTACTTGTTGCTTTTCCAGTGATTGAACGGTGTAAGGTGTAGGGTGTGGGCTTTATTTGTGTAATTGAGAATACGTACTGATGTGTATGCATGAGGTTTCGTTAAGTGGAGGGCACTGTTCAGAATGTGTGTATGTATGAATACATCTATTAATTTTGTATGCTTAGATTGTATCGAGATATAGCTACAATGTTTATGCTGTGTGTAGGTATTATCATTTGAGAACTGAGCTGTGTATTGGGTTATACATGTTACTTTGAGTTCTAGTCGTTGGTGGATGCACTCAAAATATCGCGTCGCATGAAATTATGATCAATGATATTATAGTGGTCGTTGATAGCACCAGAACTCAACTTTTGGTGAAGCCATTTAGAAGTTATGATCGCTTTTGCGCCTGCTGTCCAGATTTGCAATAATTGGAAATTAGGGCTACTTTTGAGTTAAGGCATGATGTGTTGTATTAATGTTGTGTGCAAATGGTGTTTGATGGATGTGGCGTGCAATTGCTGATTTCAGGACGAGCGGCCTCGGGAGTGGCCTCTTCTTCACACCACTCCACCCTCCGTGGTTAAGGCAAGTACATCGGGTCTATTTGCAATTAAATTGAATGTTTGAAGTATATGTCAATGAATATATTTATATGTGTGTGCATGGATGCATAGAAAGTGCATGGTAGATCAATAATATCATTTGATGGTATCTCTTATTCGAAATTGATGCACAGTTTACCTTGCCATTATGAAATGCTTGGTCTTATATTCTTAAGTATTATGTGATGGCTAACCTATGAATACATGATGAAAGGTATTGGGTATTGTGTTATGTCGATATTCCTGTGTATGGTTATGGTTATGCACATGTTGGAAATGAATGCAATTTGTGTGTTTATTCCATGTCATTTGCATATGTGCATTCATGATGGAAGAGACGTTCCATTTGAGTGTGGGCCTCTGTGCTCACACGTAGTGAGCACAAAAGTCCTACCTCGTAGTCCCATCCATCGAGGTGGATGGGAGCGAGTCAGTAAGAGTGGGCACCCTCCATCTACGGGATAGAGGGAGAGGGTGAACATCGACGGGTGTTCCCTCAGCTATACCGGTATGGGCTACAAAAGGTGCATATGAGCATTGCATTGCATTGTATTGGATTGCAAAGCATAATGAGGTTTTCTTGTTGAATTGTTGAGTTGTGTGAGTGTTCAGGAGGGATAGAGTCGTGGACTCACCCAAAAGTGTTTAATGAGATGTGATAAATTGAGTGCATTACGAGTATGTCTGATTCATTGCATGGTATTGCTGAAAATGTTTGATAGTTGAGAATCCTCGAGTTGAGGGCAATATAAAGGTTAAGGATGGATCGAGTCGTGCACTCATCCAAGACTGCCAAATGGGGTATGCGAACTAAGTGAACAATGTAGTGATATGAGGTATCTGACGGTGATTCCTTGCTTTATGTACTTATTTTGTTCAATTAGGAAGAAAGTTGTTCTGCATTATTTTCAATGGTTAAAAGATTATCGCTCTACCTTTTGTTATACCTTGCTTAGTTTAAAACTGACGCTTGATATTTAATGTTGTAGGTGCTTTGAAGCCGACATGCATGGAGGGGAGTAGTCACAAGAACACGTTTTGCTTCACAACAATTTCACATTAACTTATCGCTTCTAATCTTAGTATGTTCTTGTCATGTAATTTAATTGTGGTTGATGTTTGTGCTTGGTTGTTTGTCTCTAAGTGCTTTATGTTGTTTGTATGTGCTTAGCGGGTCATGATGGTTAGTTGATTCCTTGTTGCTATATTGATAATTGTTATCTCTCTTTGCCTGCTGAGTGGATGTCCGCTACATTTAGGGGAGGTGCTGCCGAAATTTCTAGTAAGTAGGGTAACTTGCTAGTATTTAGCTTGCTTTGCTACTTTATTCTAGTGTCCTATGCTAGTTGAAGCTTGAGGGTGTAACATTCACGGCACGTGTGGTGCCGGGGTGTTACACTGGTGATCTTGCCGGCGTAGATCCCAAATTGAAACGAACTGGGGTCACACCTCCTCCCTTTTTGGGGCAATAGTTGGCGAAGTGCCCTGGCTCGTTGCAGTGGAAGCAACGCTTCACTGTGCTCTGCTAACTCCCTATAACGGCATTCCTGGCTGGAGCTGGTGTATAGTAGCCTTGGCTGGCAGGTCTCGGTGTTGGCGATGGTGTCCTCACAGCATTCTGCAATTGGAACCTGAAGAACTGATTCGGTGCAACCCTCAAACGCTGTGCACCCTAACGTGCTCCTTGCTGCACCATCTTGCGCTTTCGGTTATCCTCCAACTCTTTGCGTTTATCCTCCAAAATGAGCCCCTTGTTCACCAACTCCTGGAAGTCGGGGAACGTGTGGGTAATCAATCCCACCTGAAGTCCAGAATTCAATCCCTTCATGAAACGGGACTATCTTGACTTGTCCGTCGCTACGTCTTCAAGTGCATCGCGTGCCAACTAGGTGAACTTATTCATATATTCAGACATGGGTTGATTGCCTTTCTTCAGTGCCCTGAACTCCGCCTTCTTGAGGTCCATGATCACTTCTAGCACATGATACTGGCGAAATGCAGTTGTGAACTCCTCCCAAGTGATATCTTGTGGGTTCTCACATACGGCACAAAAGTTCTCCCACCATTCAGCTGCAGTTCCTTCTAGCTGATGGGAGGCACAAAACGCTCTCTCATTCCCTACACTGGAGTCTAACGCCTAAAGGGCGACTCTTATTAATCTAAGACGCGACTCAACACTGAAGTCTCAACGGGTAAGCCTAACGCTCACTCATCGATCCATCCTCCATGGGAACATCCTGGTTGGCACTTGGGTGGGTGTGGCGGCATCGGTGCGAAATGATCACCATGTCCTTCAACAACGGTGGCTGACGACGCAACATCCTCCTTTGGCTTTGTCTCCAGCTGTGGTGATGGCTGTGGCTCTAGCTCCTCAGGATCTAGGTCATGTAGCTCCAACACTGGATCTGGTGCTGGTCCGTACAATGCCTTCTCCAACTCATCGATCCTCCGTGAAGAGTAAGCAATGTATTCCTGAGCCTCTCGCAGCTATACTCTCACATCCTTGATCTCATCGCGGGCCTTCTGTAGCTCCTGAACTGTCTCATCGATAAGATCCTCCTGGGTGACGACAAACCTCGCCAAGTGAGTGATCATGGCGTCCTCCTCTGCAATCAACTCCCGATCAATTCGATTATCTCTACGCTGATGGCGATGAAACACAGTGCCCTCCAACTCTGAAGAGTAGGTGCGAGCGATCTGCCGCATCGCCCGATGCGACGTCTCTTATATTCTGGCTTCAAACGAAGACCTCCTCGCTGTGATGTTGATAGGACGACTCACCTTGGTCTTCCCTCGAGCATACACAATGATCTTGACGTCCCATGCTATGACCAGTCCTGCCTTCACTATGGAGGTTCCCTGGTAGATCGGTCTGTCAAAACCTCCAAGTAGCTGCATCATATGCCACAACTCAGCGGCGTAACCTCCCTGACGTTCAGCATAATTGTTGATCATCTTCATCTGTCAAAGACACTCACGTGAGAATGCAACATTTTAAATCAAGGTGGAGATAAAAAGAATTCAGCAAGAGGTATGAACAAGAGAGAAGGGGGTAAGTCGAGAATTCATTCATTATCTTGGCAACTTTTAACTTCAGAAAATAGTTTTATCATCACTATGACCATTCTAGCTAAGGGTAGTCCTGCAGTCAGTATGGCTCTGATACCACCTCTGTCGAGACTCGAATATGCAAATCCAGACCCTCTGTGTATTCAGCACTAGTCCAGGATCACGCTAGTGCACACAGTCTCAACATCGGTACATATCACAATCATTCTAAGCGAATTAATAAAGTACTTTTAATTAATTTACCAAACTGGTTGCTCGACCTTACGATCAAGTTACAAAGATACGCCTCGCAGGGCGAAGACTTATTAAAAGAGATCACAGCAGCGAAAAAATAAGGTAACTTCGTGGCGCCATCCAGTATACCACAGGCAACTGACTGGGCTCGCTCCCCTAGTTCGTTGGCTCGTCCTAGAACTCCTCCTCTAGTACAGGCGTTGCTTCTTCTTCAACTGATGTTGTATTGTTGCAAGGGGTGAGTACTTTGGTACTCAGCAAGTCATCTTGTGAAATCTGATTCTAATATTCTACATGCATGGCTTATTACAAAGGATAGGCTAACAGGTTCATTTGTAGTAAAGCAGCATTCGTAAATACAGTAATAGATTGTAAAGCGGTAAAACAATAATAAAGATAATAACTTTCACAAGTAATTTCACAAGTGAAGCACTTCACATCCTACATTTAGTTCACATCTCCAACCCAACCATTTTTCCAAAGTCGAAGTTATTTTCATGAAAGTCTAACCCTGGGCTGTAATCCCCGAGTAATGTCCAATGCCGCAGACACGACTATTCGAATAGATTTTACACTCTGCAGAGGTTATGCACTTTACCCACACGATACAGTCAAACACCACAAAGGCGAGTGTTCGTAACAAAGTCTTCTGGAAACCTCTAACTATACAAGTGGACCTCCCCGGTTGTTGAACACTAACCCTTCCCTTATCAAAGGCGAAGTCTAGGACAACCAACCGTTGGACGGGTACCTAGCCGCAGCCTTGGTACGCTCCCCCATACAACTACAGAGAGGTAGAGTTGACACCCCGAGGTACCACATGCAAGATATCAGCAATCTACTCAACTAGGTCCGTCCCATTCCAGACATGTGGTTGCGTAATGAACTCAGTTCAAAGTTTTGCAAGGTTAAGTGCTTAGGGTGACCAAGGCAAGACTACCAAAGTGTCTACAAGTATTCCAAATCTAGCAAAGACCAAATCGACCGCCCAGTTGCCACTCTTGGCCCACAAGAACAATCTTACCACTTGCCCCAATCTAAACCATTTTATCAACCCCAATTTTTTACCATGCACCACATGCCATTAACATCATCATCAATAACTAATGACACTTTCCAAAACATGTTCCAGATCTCATTAAGTCAATGTTTATATTTGATTATCCAAAATCATGTTATTAACACGTGGCTGGGCTAAGCATATTACAACTATCTAATTAACCCATGTTGGCATGATTAATAGTGTCCAGCTAAATAGTCAACAAACTAGGGTGATAAGGGTTCATGGCATACAATTATATATAACAAGGTGTCATACAGCAACTAGACATTTATCTAATTCCCATAATTATTTTAAATATTTTTCTAATTAAATTAGCATGCAATAACTTGAATCAATATAATTTTCAAAAACAGGATCAACATGATCAAAGCATAAATAGCCTTCAAAAAGTACTAGTTCTTGGTCTTGAGCTCGTTCTTGAGTCAAAACTTTTCCTTTGAAGCCTTCGGGTACTTCAGCGTCTACACATAACGGATACAAATAGCAATAAATAAATAAATAAAATAGAGAGTAACTCAAGTCCAAAAATCAAATAAAATTCGTAAACAAATAGAGCTTGATTTTACAAAATTTTAGAAATTGGAATCACTCAAATCGGAGTTAAAACGCAAAAGTTATAGAATTTTGAAGTCCGAGACTATATTTAAAAAGAATAAACTGAATTAAGATAATAATTTTTATTTGGGAAAAACATTTATGACGTCGTCACTGACACGTGGCATAATCTACACCGTACGAACTAAATCTAATGGCTTAACTAATCCGTTCACGCCGGATCGGGAACATGGTTTGGCATCATTCACGACAGACCAAATTGTTGGTGTAGGACCGAGTAGGCAACTAGAGGGGGGGTGAATAGATGCCGAATAAAATTCAACTATTTCTTTCTGAAAATAAAAGACCCCTAAATAGCGGAAGAATATATAATAATGAAGAGATCAAAAACCCTAGATTAATTAGCGAGACAAGTCGAACAAAAATCAAAACTAGTTCTATCAAAAATCGAACAAACCTTCTAATCAAGAATCAAAGCAAAAAAAAATAAGAGAATTTTGCATAAACTTATTTTTTTATTCCCAACCATCTTCAACAAGATGACACCAAAAAAATCTTCTAATCTTCAATGATTAGAAAACCTAAACAAAATCTCTAATCTCACAAGATTAGAAAACCTAAACAAACTAAAGAGAGCACAAAGCTTTTCTTTGTTGTAGGCACCTTTTGCTTCTTGCCCTTTGCATTGGATGAATCTCTAACCCCCTAGAACCCCCTTATTTAAAAGGGCTGCATATGATTGATTCCTTCTTGTATCTGGCAAACCGGGACGACAACCGCTTTGCCAAACTTCGGATTGAATTTATCCACTCGGATTGACTGTAGGCCAGTAGAACTCCTCTCGGACCACGACAAGCGTCATTTGCATCTCTTACCTTCTGCGTGTACACACACACGTGATGCAACCTGCCTTACACACACAACAATGCACTCACGCCAACACATATGCATGACACACACACATACATGCATACGGCTTGTGCACATACACACACTCTTGCATGCTCACACGCACACTTGCATACACACACTCACATGCATACACACACTTGCATGCACACACACACACACTCAATTGTATGTGTGAAAAATTAAATATACCGCAGCGTGCGACCACCTGTAGCTCTGGCGCAGCGATCTCGACCTCACGTGCACCGTTTCTCTAGTCGAAACATCTCGCGCTGACACCCTCGACCCTCCACGACCTCGGTTCCTCCTGAACCTAGTCTCGGTCGTCATCGACCACGTTCGACCTCGAGCAACACACCTTGCCGTGAACAAAAACTCTAAAAACAATTTCCAGAGCCCAAGTCCACGACTTGACTCAAATTAATCCATACAACCAAGCCGGTTTTGAGATCTTTTTCAAATAAAGAAACCAAAAAATAAATCGGTTCAAATTGGTTTCAAATCTTTTTCAAATACTGAGCCAAAATCAAATCAACTCAAATCTTTTCAAATCTCTTCGAATATTCAAATACTCATCATCAAAAACACATGGATCAAAAAAAACAATGATCCTTCAATCTCCCCCTTGATGAGTAATTTGACAAAACACAATAAGATTTGACAAGAGTAAAGAAAAAAAAATTTTAGACCCAAAAGATTCCAAGACCAAGTAAAGACCAAGTAAATCCAAATTCTTAAATAGTTTGAAATTCTCCTCTCTTTTTATTTTTCTTCTTCTTGACTTTTGCTCTCCCCCTTTTTGACAAAATAGTCATCAAGATCTCAAAACTCCCCCTTAATGAATCACAGTATCTCAAGCTTTGAAGTATATTCAAGGTATATAAACAAAGTAAAGCATTTGGAAGTTTTATGAGAGTTTTCACATTTTGTATCAATTTATCCAATGAGAAAGCAAATTGTGAGAATATGGAGCTCTAACACATAGAATAGTTGTTGCATAAGCAAATTAGAGCAAACAAGTAAAATGTCATAAAGCTGATTTTGCCAAAGCTAAAGGAAATCTATCATGAGCAAAGAGACTTTCAAATTCACTAATGTTTATCTCAAGGCTTTTCAAAAATTTGAATTTCCTTTTCTCTTTTAGCAAGTTTGACAATTTTGCTTTGTGATCACTTGAGGGATGACAAATGGCGCACACTAGCCCATACTTGTGTATGAGTAGGTAGTTCTTTCTTGTATCTTTCTCGATTTAAATTGGCAAGTGGCTTCACATTGTTACTGAACTTTTGTTTAGACAAGTAGCCTTTTCTTGCATCTTTTGAATTTAAATCCACGGCAAGGAAAATTGCACATTGTACTAAACTTGTGTTTAGCCAAGTAGCTTTGCTTGCATCTTTTTCAACTTGCTTTTATCATTTAAAACACGATTTTGCTTGAGACTCATAATGATCATTTGAAGTCAACAAAAGCTCACACATAGTTTCTAATCGGCTCTAGCCTTTCAGCAGATGACAAGAAACTTTTAAGCCTATTTCACAAATGCAATATCATAATGAACAAGAGCCAAAATATTCTCAAAAAGCATCTCAAATTGAATTATTTTAGTCTTTTAGTCTTTTAGTGAGAAGTGAAGCAATGTAGCATTAATTTGACTATATACACAAGAATAGTCAACAAAGCTTTGTACTACATGATGCAATGAAAGCAGGGAGTTTTCTTTAAGTGTAACGACAAAATAGCTCCTTGTAGTAACCAAAGTCAAGTAACACAAATGAAAGAGTTAAAATCAAGACTCCCCTCAAATCAACCCATGGGGATGAATGATCCCAAGTTAACGCGTAAGAAATCAAAGCGAGAAGAATCAAGCGGCTTAGTGAAAATATGTCGGCAATTTGAGCATCCGAATCAACAAATTTCAGTTCAATAGCTCCTTTTCAACAAGATCTCTAAGAAAGTGAAATCTGATGTCAATGTGTCCAAGAAAGAGAATTACTCAGAAGTGGCATGAACCGGATGTACTTTTCTATCAATTCTACATCCTCCAAATTCAACATCAAAGAAAGCTCTTAAACTAATGCATGAGAGCGAAAGCCAAATGCCAAAATCTTGAGTACCACGGAGATACCTTAAAATCCTCTTGATAGCTTGTCGATGTGAAGCAGCGGGGAAGCTTGAAAAAGAGGACACAAGCACGGCAAACTCAATTATCTCATCCTCCATGACATCATCATCATCATCATCTTCATCAACAAAGATACTCTCCCCCAATTCTTATCATCAGACAAGTGATGTGAGCATCCGGAATCCACTAGCCATATGTTCTCCTTCCTCGCGTGAGAAGCCTACATAGAAGCGAAAGTGTCGAGGTCTCGATGCGGGGTTAGAAATAAGATGTTTAGGAATCGATCTTGAGACACCTGACGCTGTGATAGGCACAACTGTCACGAGCATTCTTATGCACAAAAGATAGATTTGTCTTTTCCGTGTTCTTACCAACAAAGGTGTTTGCATCACCCTAGGCACATAATGAGAAACAAAGCGTGCATGCGAGAAATTAGACCCGGCCTTAGTTCTTTCTTTCTTTTGTTGTTTGGCTAGTCTAAAGCGAGAAATTCACCAAATGACCATCTTTCCCACAATAAGTGCAATTGTACTTAACATATGGTTTGTCATTAGAAGTAATTTTGCACTTGAAATAGTGGGAGATAGAGTGGCGCCCGATTTAATCAAAGTTCTTTTAGACTCATTATCAATTTTCACATTTTTGCTCTCTTGAGTTTAGTAGAAGCATGAGAGTTAAAACCTAAACCACCATTTGTTGAAGCTCACTTTAGATTGATCCAAAATCATGTTCAAATTTTTCTTCCCTTTAGTGAACCTAGAAAGAGAATCTTGCAAGTAGTCAACCTTTTAGCAAGATTTAAACAATTATCACAAGGAGTGTCAATTTTGGCTTTCTTTACGTTTACGGCAATTTGAACCACGAGTTAATTTCATGAGTGAATATGTCATTTGTTAATTGGGTAACTCTACAATTTGCATCTTTTAATTTCAACTCAAGAATAGAACATTTAGAGCAAGCAATTTGATCATGTAAACTATCGATGAGCAACCAATATTTTTCACAAGTTTTCATTTTCAATTGTTAGGTATAAACTTGTTCTAGTTTAATCACATGTTCCTCTTTTAGTGACTTAATTTCAAATTTGAGATCTAAGCAAGTATCACAAATATTTTGAGAATTTGAATTTTTAAGATCAAAGTTTTGATTTTAGCATGGATAGATCTTTTTCTAAGCTTTTATTTTTGAGTGAAGATTTTCTTAAAGATTTTCTCAATATGACTAAAACTTCACAAAGCTCATCATCTGAGGGCATTACCTCATCACCGTTTGGAAGGTCTTTGTCGTTGTCACTAGAATCACTAGTGTTCCTTTTGCCATGAAGCATAGTCGGTGAGATCCTTCTCATTGACCGTTTGCTTTGCTTCCTTCTCATCTTGATTGAGTCATCAATGTCGCTTAAGTCTAGCGACCAATTGCCCTATCCGAAGACTTTGTTGAGCATCTTCTTTGTCAGTTGTTTATTTTTATCCTTGCTCTCTCTTGGCCGGTAGGACTTGGAGGAAGTTGCTTTGCTCCTTCTCCTCTCTGTCTTTGTTCTTGAAGCAGTTAGCACGGATGTGCCCTGCATACCCCTTGTGATTGTAGCGATTGGATGGGCTCCTCTTCTCTCCCTTGATCTCATATCTGCTGCATTGACAGCTTGGAAAGAAGAGCAAGTGTATCTTACGGTATTTGATCTGAATTTGTACATCACTAAGAACACTCCAAAGCGAGAAATGGAATATGATGATGAAGAACTAGTAGCATTATCACATGAAGAAGAATTTGCATTAAGAGCCAAAGAGTTATCATTGGATGTTGGAAACAATATCTATTTCAAAAGTCTTGAGACTAGAATAAAGTTTATCAATGTCATTTCACTCATCTTGTGAGCCTCCTAAGCGATTACTTTCATTTGCAGATTTTAAGATCAAGAGAAGATAAGAAATGTCTAGCATTTTCAGAGTCGATGTATTGTACATCATGACGGCTCTAAGATTGTTTAAGATTCTATTAAAGCGAGCAAAACAATCATCTAATGATTCTCGAGTTCATTTCAAATCTAGTGTATTCCTTTTAAATTGATCTTGCCTAGCCTCTTTAGCCAGTCGATTGCCTTCATGATAATCTTGAAGAGATTTCCAAATTTCATGAAGCGATGAGTAAATGCGAGACTCTATCAATTCTTTTCTAGCAAGTCCTTGAAGCAATATGTTTCTAGCTCTATTATTATTTTCAACATCTTTTTCAAACTTCGATTTTATCAATATCATCATTTGAAGGAAGCTTGTATGGAATCTTTACCTTGCGCCAAATAAGCGTTACCTTGAGCTTGAAGATATGCGGATCATCCGGATCGCCGATGGGGAAATGCAATGCCATCGAAGATCGGCGGTTTGTTAGTATTTCTCTGTTGCCATAACTTACCGTTTTACTAATCACATTAAGATGGATTAGTAGAGCACAACTCGATACCACTTGTAGGACCAGGAGTAGGCAACTAGAGGGGTGAATAGATCTTAGAATAAAATTCAACTATTTCTTTACGAAAATAAAAGACCCTAAATAGCGGAAGAATATATAATAATGAAGAGATCAAAAACCCTAGATTAATTAAGCGAGACAAGTCGAACAAAAATCAAAACTAGTTCTATCAAAAATCGAACAAACCTTCTAATCAAGAATCAAAGCAAAAAAAAATAAGAGAATTTTGCATAAACTTATTTTTTTATTCCAACATCTTCAACAAAGATGACACCAAAAAAATCTTCTAATCTTCAATGATTAGAAAACCTAAACAAAATCTCTAATCTCACAAGATTAGAAAACCTAAACAAACTAAAGAGAGCACAAAAGCTTTCTTTGTTGTAGGCACCTTTGCTTCTTGCCCTTTGCATTGGATGAATCTCTAACCCCCTAGAACCCCCTATTTAAAAGGGCTCCTGAGTTGATTCCTTCTTGTATCGGCAAACCAGACAACTTTCGCACACGCCAAACTCGGATTAGAATTTATCCACTCGGATTGACCTGCCGGCCGAACTCCTCTCGGACCAATGGCGTCGGCTATCTCTTACCTTCCTGCGTGTACACACACACCGTGATGCAACACCACGCACACACACCAATGCACTCACGCCAACACATATGCATGACACACACACATACACATGCATGCGGCCATGCACACACTCTTGCATGCTCACACCGCACACTTACACTTGCATGCACACACTCACATGCATACACACACTTGCATGCACACACACACACACTCAATTGTATGTGTGAAAAAGTTAAATATCTGCAGCGTCACGACCACTGCAGCTCTGTTGCTTGATCTCGACCTCACGTGCACCGTTTCTCTAATCGAAACATCTCGCATGACACCTCGACCCTCGACCTCGGTTCCTCCACCGAACCTAGTCTCGGTCCGTCGCCGACCGCGTTCGACCTCGAGCAACACACTGCGTGAACAAAAACTCTAAAAACAATTTAGAGCCCAAGTCCGACTTGACTCAAATTAATCCATACAACCAAGCGGTTTGAGATCTTTTCAAATAAAGAAACCAAAAAATAAATCGGTTCAAATTGGTTTCAAATCTTTTTCAAATACTGAGCCAAAATCAAATCAACTCAAATCTTTTCAAATCTCTTCGAATATTCAAATACTCATCATCAAAAACACATGGATCAAAAAAACAATGATCCTTCAGTTGGTCCGGTGTCGCTCACGACAGACTAAATAGTTGGTCCGGCGTACACGGGCCACGCTCGGTTACTTGGGAAATTTGGTCCGGCGCAACATAACACTACACGTCCACGGCATACCATAATTTTGGTCCGGCGCAAACATGAACTACACGTTCACCACAGACCATTAACTTTGGTCCGGCACAACCATAGACTACACGTTCACCACGGACTAGAACTTTGGTCCGGTGCAAACATCACACTACACATTCACCAGCATCGTTCACGACGGACCAAATAGTTGGTCCGGCGTCACTCATGACGGACTAAATAGTTGGTCCGGCGTACACATGCATATAGATCTAGGTTTTTCTGATTTAATCTGGGGTTTTGCACGGTGACGTGGATGAACCTGAGATGTTGGATCTTGATCGGACGGTTGTCTGAGCTCGAAGATCCCGGGGATGGTGCGGTGGCTTGAGGATGCCGAAGTTGGAGGAGATGACATGGCCCACGGCGAAGTGAGTCCTCCCCTTCGGTGCATCTCGTCACGGGGAACCCGGATCTAGGTCGCACGGCGACGGAGCGTCCTCAACGGCGAAAAAACGAAGCAAAAACCGCGACGGTGCTAGTGCAACTTCGGCGAGCAATTAGATGCAGGCGAAGCAGCTCGAGCGAGGAACCCTAGTGCAATACGTGCGCATAGGAGAGGGTTCACGGTGGTGGTGGCGGCGCATTAAATAGTGCCCATGACATTCATGAAAACCAGGAAAACTGAGGCCCACACGTTCACCATGGCCCGAAATTTTGGTCTGGTGTCGTCCGCAATGGACTAAATTGTTGGTCCGACGTCGCTCACGACGGACCAAATATTTGGTCCGGCGTAAACGTGTTACGCTCGGTTGGCGGCGGAGTCCGACGCGGGCACGAACTGGGTGACATGGCGCAATCAGAGCCGTTGGATTATTGGATCATGCGAATTAGGGTTTGGGATAGGTTTGGTTCGGCGCTGTTGGGTTTAGCGCATGTTGGGCTCGGTCCGGCATCGTTCACGATGGACCGAACTTTTGGTCCGGCGTCACTCACGACAGACCGAAAAGTTGGTCCGGCGTGGCTAGTTCGGCGCGGCTACTTCGGTTGGACTCGAGTCAGACTCGAGTCAGACTCGGGTCGGATGAACAGTGATACCTATTAGGGTTTTTCAGTGTTTTAATATTTACAATAATTCCTAGAAATTCAATTAAATTTTGAAAAATAGCAAAATGCTTAGAAAAATTCTGGAAAATACTTGGAGATATTTTGGACTTAAATAAAATATTTCCAACATAATTTTACATGAAACTTTTAAATATTTAAATAACTCGAGAAGGAATAAATTCAATTTAAGTCCAAATAAATCCAAATAAATTCCAAAAAATTCTAGAAATTCAATCAAGTCACTAAATTAAATAAAAGCAAAATTTTGGGATGTTAAAGACCACAAAGGGGATTGCTTGCGGCAGCTATGGTATAACTAGATAGGCTAAGGATGTTTCCTAGCATTGTATCTAATTTTAGCGACGTACTATTAAGAGAGGTTGAGTCTTTGCTTTGAGCTTTATCATTTGTTGGTGATCTCAATCCCGTAGTCACTTGAGCTCAAATCTTATTTGATTTGGGTTTTGCATGGACCTAACCATTTGGCATGTGTTGTGAATGGGTGAAGCTCGTGCTTGGTTCTTGCATAAGCGCTATTTAGCATTTGTTGCAAATAGGTCAAGCTTATGTTTGGAGTTTTCGCATTGAGCTTTGATTTGCATTAGTTACAAATAGGATGAGCTAATGCGTTGGCTTTTGCATGAAGTTCATTCTTTGCATGTGTTGCAATAGTTGAAGCTTCATGTTTTTATTTTTGTTTTCATCCAAAATTTTATTGAGTTTATTTGGTATTGCTTGGAGCTATGTTTGTACGGGTTGCAAAAGGAGAGAGCTCAAGCAAGTGTTTAGTTTAGTAGTTGCATAGAGCTCAAGCAAATGTTTAGTTTAGTAGTTGCATAGAGCTAGAGAATTGCCGGAGTTACAATTAGAGAGCTCATGCACTCTGATTTGATTTGGATTGGAGTTTGCTTGGAGCCAGGTTTTTTGTATTTGTTGCAAAAAGGGAATGCTCAAGCATGAAATGGTTTGATTGTTTATTTGCGAGTTCGTTGTTCGAATAAACGGGAGGTCTATGGGTTCCTATCCTGAAAGCAACCATTAGTGGATTCGAGGTGAAAGGCTCAAGTGAGTGGGCCGGTCCAAAGTGAGTTGGACTTCCTCAACGTGGAGTTGGAGAGAAGTCTCTAAACCACGGTAAAAAGTATCGTGTCTCTTTTACATTCAAACATTTGCCTTATTGCATATTATTGATTGCTTCATTGTGAATAGAATTGCTTAGTGTATCTTGCTTGATCGACATAACAATTCTAGATAGAGTCATAATTGGTTAGTGCACTAGTGAGCCTAGTTGATTTATGCTTTAATTGTTAAAACCTTAGTCTTTCGCTTGCGCATAATCTTTGTGTAGGTTTCGACATAGGGGTTATTAGAGGTGATCCTCGATTAGTAGTAGTAGAATTTTTAAATTGCCTATTCACCCCCTCTAGGCGCATCCTCACCCTACAGGGTGTTGCACTCGTGGTGCTATAGTACCAACGTACTGTAGCCCCTGAGCATTTTTTTTGTTGAGTGGCTAGTTTTGAAAAAAATATATTATAATTTTATTAGGTTTTATAAATACATTATAATAGAAAAAATCGCACGGCGGCTAGTTCTAAAAAATTAATTTTCTGGGATTGCATCAGTGAAGTGTTATTCCCTATATAGAAAGGCATGAAATGACCTCATAAAATATGAACCAGAAAACAGCTTTGACCATTAATTTCTATTATAATGAATTTATAAAACCTAATAAAATTATAATATTATGAAAGTACTTTTCAAGACAGCTATATATATGATTTTTTTATTCTTGATATCGTAATTTTGTAGAAACCATAAAGAACTATACAAGGTAGGAAGCGAACGGCTAAAACTAAAACATGATACCATATCAAGTGGCCATGATATCATGATAATGGCTAAGTACGATACCATATCAATTCCGTAATGCATTTTTCATACTTCTATCTTCGTCCATGCATGACACCAGTTAGACGATTGTCCATGGTACTTCTTCCAATAGATCGCTAGCCCGGTGGAAACCTTTCCTTAAGACTACGCATATCGTGCATCTTCATGTTTATCACGTGTACATCGAATTGATTATAATTCCATAATTTTGGAGTACAACACTCAACAAAAAAAAAACAACAACTATTAATTAAAATTCCACAATTTTACAGTACATCACTAAACCCAAAAAAATTCAAAAACTATCGATGCAAATTCCCTAATTTTCCTCTACATCAATGAACCAAAAAATTCAAAAAAAAAATGTCAATTTAAATTGCCCAATTTTGCATACATCAGTCAACCAAAAAAAATTCAAAAACTATTGATTTAAACTCCATAATTTTTCAGTACATCAGTCTATAAAAAAATATTACACTATCAATTCAAATTCCACTTCTTTGCTAAACATAAAAATTCAAATATTATTGATTCAAACTCCACAATTTTGTGGTGCATCAGTCAAGAAAAAAATTAGTAAACAATTGATTAAAATTCCACTTTTTGCTACACCAGAATAATTCTAAAATAGTTTATTAATTGGTACACCGGTGAAGAAAATAAAATAAATAAATGAAAAACAAATTAAAAAATTCCCACGCCACACTGTTGCATCTCTCTCTGAACTATTTTTCCATGCTATTGATTGGTTGTGAAAACAAAATCAATTACAAAAATAACAGTCGAGCTAGTACCAAAAATTTTCGCAGTATATTTTTGCTGTTTTTATTTATATCCAAAATTTTCTGGTTCCTATTTTATGAGGTCATTTCATGCCTTTCTATGTAGGGTATAACTCTTCATTGTTGCAATCCCAAATCTAACCACCGTGCAATTTTTTTCAATTATAATGTTGTTAGCACCCAAAATTGAGCGAACCAAGACGGGTGCAGTCCTAGCACGAGTCTGGGAGGACCGGTACAAGGCCAGATTCATAAAAGACAATGAGAGGAGAAATTGGAAAGGCCATGATGGTAGGGCAACACGTAGGTTGGAAGGAAAGTCAGAGCCAATACGATTAGAATCAGATATGATCGTGCCCGAGATGGAAAGAAGAGTTCGAAGCTGGTACGAGCGGATGATGAGACCGAGGCAGATATGATCAGGCTCGAGAGCTATAAAAGAAGGACGGTGGACTACGTTAATACACACACACACATCAAACCAATATATACTGTAGGATCGAAGTATACGAATATAGCAATCAGAGGGGGGGTGAATGATTGTGCGGAAGCTAAAACCAAATTCTTAATCTAATAAAAGTTCACCCCAAAACAGAACCAAATAATTGCCTCGTTTTCGACAAAAACAGAATGATAGAGGTTCGGTAAAATGCGAATTCCCGGAGATCCAACCGTCGGATCGATCTGAAATTTGGACACAAGAAACTAGATTCCAGTACGAATCGAACCCAAAAAGAATCAGCTCGATCGGACTTACGGATCGAAAGTTATAAGCTTCGCAAGCTTGCTGTTCTAGAACTTTACGAAAATCAATCTAATCGAAACTTGTAGATTGATCAAGAACAACAAAAGATTTATCAACAAAACTTTGAGGAACACTAGATCAATACCCTAGAGAGGTTTTTGATGGATCAAATCAAGATGAAACTCAAAAAAAAAAAACCAATCAAGAACTAGAACAAGTATGCAAACAAGAACCAAAAGAGAATATTGTAGCACACAAGGAACTAGAAGAATTGATCTTTATTTCTTTTGTCTAAAGTACTCCCATCAAAAGAGTACAAACCCTAAAACCAAGCTCAAGCTCCCTTGCGCCTGTTCTGCTACTTGGTTCGATTGATGCCCTTTAACAGGAGACACCCCTCCTATTTAAAGGACCAACCCACAAGGAGTTCTGAATACGATTCCTATTCCCTAGAAGGAATCAGATTCAACACAACTCTACTTGGCCCAACCTGGCCGAGTACAACTCTTGCACGCATATGGCAACCCTACCATACTCACGTGACTAACACTTTGCACGCGTATGGCCACCTGCCATACTCACGTGACTTAACACTTTGCACGCGAATGACCTCCTGCCATTCTCACGTGACTAACCATTCTTCATGTGCACCATTCTCTTAGCCCGAACGTCCCGCATGACATCCTTGACCACCAAGACCTCAGTTCCTCCTGAACCTAGTCCCAAACCTCAGTTCCTCCATGAACCTAGTTCCGGTCTCGTCATCGACCACGTTCGTCTTCAAGCAATACCTGCACATGAACAAACCACAAAACAATTCCGAGCACAAGTCCACGACTTGACTCACATCAATGCATGCAAATACTCACACGAGCAATGCATAAAGTCCACTTCAAAAGAAGCATCATGAAATCATCACAAATTTCATAATCTCAAATTCAAATCATTTCAATTCTTGCAAAAACATCCAAACCGAGCAAAAACGCATTCACGACGGACCAAAAAATATTGTCCGGCGTACACATGAAAAAGTCACTCAAAAAACCATTCACAACGGACCAACAAAATATGTCCGTTGTACAAGTGAAAGTCTCGGTTCCAAGAAGAAGTCATTCCGGCGAAAACACGTTCACGACGGACAAACAAAATCGGTCCGTCGTACAAGCGAAATCAAACCTCAAAAAGCCGTTTAATCGACCAAAAACAAAGTGTCCGTCGTACATGCAAAACTTACTGGTTCCTTGGAAAATTGAGTCCGGCTCAGAATCTCAAAAGCATGTCCACGACAGACCCAAAAACTTGGTCCGTCGTACATGGGAAAGTGCCAAAACATGTTTACGACAGACCCAGACCAACAAAGTTTTTCCGTCGTAGATGGGAAACTTACTGTTTCTTGTCAAATTGTCAAAACACATGAACAAACACATTTTGCAAATTCAATTCTAAGCCAATTTTTCAGCACATGATTTCACAATCTCCCCCTTGATGAAAACATTGGCAACACCACTTAGAATTGAACATTTGGCATTCACTTTACAAAAGATTTTGAAATCCAAAGGATCAAGGACCAAAAAGAGAAAACACAGAATTTCCCCTTTGACCAAAATGCAAAACAAAATCTCCCCCTGAGAAGGAAAATGTGTGTGAAAGTGCAATGTGCTCAAAAATTCCAAAATTCTCCAAACTTCTCCCAAAATTCTCAAAATTCCAGAATTCTCCAAACTTCTTCCAAAATTCTCAAAATTCCAGAAACAACTCCCCTTTTTTCTTCTCCCCCTTTTTCATTAATCTTTTCAACAATTCCCAATTTTCTCCCCCTTTGACAATGGATTCATCAAGAGTACAAAAGAGAGAACATGTTCAAAATTTTTCCTGTAGCAAAGATTTCACAAGAAGAAACAAGGGAGTGCCAAGATAAGAAAAGATGAGCTCATTCGATCATATAACCTTATATATCACATAATATGCAAAATACATGATCTTGATGTGATTTTAACAAGTTAGGGAATGACATGCATCTCAACCTTAATTCAGTCAACTATAGCCAAGTACTAAGCAAAACCTTTAGTAGAAAAACAAAGTATAAAAGTTGAAGCAAATAACAAATAAGTACGAGCAAGTAGTTTCAACTCCAATCTAGTGGAACAATTTAATATTTAAACAAGATGTTGCATGTGGCATGCTTGAAGCATACTTCTTTTATTTCCTTGGAGTGGCATGCTTGAAGCATACATCTTGTCTTTTGAGGGAATGGCATGCTTGAAGCATACATCTTATCTTTTAGGGAAAGCATCTTGAAGCTCATAACTTGAGGCTTTTGCTTTTAACAACCCTTTTTTATTGATTCCCTTTTCTTTTCATTTTTCTTTGATTCTAAACATGCAAAAGTGATTAAAAGGTCTTATGAAAGAGTAAAGTTGAAACCACACTTGCTTCATAGCCCAAATTTGTCAAGAGGATTCAATATCAAGCCTAGAAGAGTGAGATATCACAGAGTATTTAGCTATAGGCAATCAGTCCATGGAATTCCACAATGTCATTTTTAGTTCAAGTGAGACAATTATATTATCATATATTAGCTCAATTACATAACATATAAAGAAATATGATAAAGTGAGCTTATCAAGTGAAAGAACTTGGCAAGGAAACTCCTCAAAACAAACCCATTGGATGAACAATCCCAAGTTCTCCCGAATAAAAGCAAAAGCGAGAAGAAGACAAAGGTTTTGTAAAAATGTCTGCCAATTGATGTTCGTGATCCACATGATGAAGCACAATGTTGCCTTTTTCAACATGATCTCTAAGAAAATGAAATCCAATATCAATATGCTCAAGAAAAGGGATTACTCAAGAGGTGGCATGAACCAAATCAATTCAACATCCTCCAAAGTCAACATCGTAAAAGCTCTTAAGCTAATGCATAAGGAAGCAGAAAGCCAAATGCCAAAATCTTGAGTACCATGGAGATACCTGAAAGTTCACTTGAACGCTTGTCGATGTGAAGCACGTGGGAAGCTTGAAAATAAGCACACACAAGCACGTGGGAAGAGTCTCTCATGTAAACCTCCAATTATCTTTATCCTCAACAGCATCGTCATCATCTTTATGAACAAAGACACTCTCCCCCTGAATATATGCACCTGTACCTGCACCATTTGGACTAGTGCCTTTTGTGAAAACAAAAGTGGAAGAAGCATCTCCAAAAGTAACACTTTCAGCACGAGATGCACGAGTGAGGGAGGAGAACCAATTCTTATCACCGGACATGTGGCGTGAGCATCCGGAATCCACTAGCCATATGTTCTCCTTCCTCGCGCGAGAAGCCTACATAGCAACAAAACATGTCGATGTCTCAGTACTGGGGTTAGGAATGAGATTTTTGGGAATCCAGCACTGAGACACACGACGCACAATGGTAGGCACAACACGAGAATTTTTATGCATACAAACAGATTTTTCATTTCCCGTGTTTCTAGCAACAAAAGGTGTTTGCATCACCCTAGGCACATAGTGAGAAGCAAAGTGTGCTTTTCTGAAATTAGACCTAGCATTAAACCTTTCTCTCTTTTGTTGTTTAGCTAGTCTAAAGCAAAAGTCTACTAAATGTCCATCTCTACCACAATGAGTGCAAGTGTACTTAACATGAAGTTTATCTTTAACAGTAGAAGCACATTTTGCATTCATCATAGTAGAAGATAAAAGACCAATGATTTAAAGACGCTTTCTTAGGCTCATTGACAATTTCAAATTTTCCACTTTCAAGTGTTTTGACAACAGTGGGAGCATGTGATTTATGATGAGCATAAGAATCAAAACCTAAACCTTTGTTATGAGTGCTGACTTTTGATTGATCCAATATCATGTTTAGGTTTTTCTTTCCTTTAGTGAAACGTTCTAATGACTTTTCCAAGTAATCAATTTTTTTAGAACGAGTTAAACAATTATTACAGGGAACGTCCACTTTTCCTTTTTGCTTGCGACAAGTTGAGCATGAAAGAACCTCATGTGTAAGCAAATCTTCTGTCATTTGAGAAACCCTAGCATTTGCATCATGCAATTTCAATTCTAGTATGGAGCATATAGAACATGGAGTTGTATCATGTAAATCAATGGTAGAACAACTAGCATGTTTAACAAGTTTCTCATTTTTCTCATTTTCAGCATTGATTTGCTCTAACAAGGTAACATGTTCTTTCCTAAGCAAAGTAAGCTCATTGTAAATTAAGTCACATGATTTGCAAGCATCATCATCAGGATTCAAGGTTTTAAGTCTAGCTATTTCAGCTTTCAATGACTCAACAACAAAATCATGTTTCTTAATTTTTCTTGTCACGTTTATCAAGCAATTTACCAAGTCGAGCAACAAAGAATAGCTAATTCATCATAAGAAGGATCTACCTCATTGAAGTCATTTGTCGTGGTCATCCTCGATAAAGCCGTTGTCGCTTTTAGCCATGAGACACAACCCCGCCAACTCATGCTTGCTTGGAGTTGCATCGTCCTCACCGCTCCCTCGAATCTACATCACTCAAATTGACTTGTTCAAGAGCGGAAAGAACTCGGTGGACAACTTTGTTGTTGATGAAGCTCTTCTTCTTTCTATTACTTGAAGAGAACTTCTTTTCTTTTCTTCATCGTTGTCCTTCTCCTCCCTTGATGCTTTACCCGCAAGTTTAGGACAGTTTGGGACGAATATGGTCGAGATCACCACACTCATAGCATCTTGGAGGCCACCACCACCTCTCTTTCTCATTCTCACATTTTGTAAAGCTTTGTTAAAGCGAGAAGAGAGTAGTGACAAGTCTTCTTAGGAATTGCTCAATCTGTTCATCGGTTAGTGAAGACAAGAAAGATAGAGCAAAACTTGAAGCAGCACTATTATGAGATATGCTAGATTGAGATGTCAAAGCAATTGATTTATGATCATTCTTTCTAGCAAGAACATCTAATTCATGTGTTTTCAGTTTAGAATAAAGAACATCTAATGTAAGTGTGCTCATGATAGTAAATTCTTGTATAGTGTTACTTTCATCTCCCACACCGACATGTCCAAAGCACTAAGCAATTGTCTAGCATTTGCAGCATCAGTGTAGCTAACTCCAACAAAGACGGAGATTGCTAAGAATTTTATTGAAGCGTGCAAAGAAGTCATCTACTGATTCACTAGGTTTCATCTCAAAATGCATATATTCTTTTGTAAATATCTTGGCGAACCTCTTTGTGATGTTAGAACCCTCATGGTAATCACAAAGAGATTTCCATACCTCATATGCTTGGATCGAAGATGAACCACGCAGTCGAAGTCACTTCTTCTCAATCCTTGGATGATCAAGTTGCGTGCCTTCTTTGTTTGCTTCAACATGTGCGCGATTAGGCGTCGTTGACGTTGTCGTTTGCGTGAACTTCGTATGGCTTGTAGACCTTCTCCCAAATTGCGAAGCCTGCGCTGGATGAACGCCTCCATCTTGGCCTTCCAAAACTGAAAATCAACACCATCGAACACACATGGTTTTATCGAATAACAATCCATTGATCTAATCACCGGTTAAGATAGATTAGAAAAACCTTGCTCTGATACCACTTGTAGGATCGAAGTATACGAATATAGCAATCAGAGGGGGGGTGAATGATTGTGCGGAAGCTAAAACCAAATTCTTGATCTAATAAAAGTTCACCCCAAAACAGAACCAAATAATTGCCTCGTTTTCGACAAAAACAGAATGATAGAGGTTCGGTAAAATGCGAATTCCCAGAGATCCAACTGTCGGATTGATCTAAAATTTAGACACAAGAAACTAGATTCCAGTACGAATCGAACCCAAAAAGAATCAGCTCGATCGGACTTACGGATCAAAAGTTATAAGCTTCGCAAGCTTGCTGTTCCAGAACTTGACGAAAATCAATCTAATCGAAACTTGTAGATTGATCAAGAACAACAAAAGATTTATCAACAAAACTTTGAGGAACACTAGATCAAAACCCTAGAGAGGTTTTTGATGGATCAAATCAAGATGAAACTCAAAAAACAAAACCAATCTAGAACTAGAACAAGTATGCAAACAAGAACCAAAAGAGAATATTGTAGCACACAAGGAACTAGAAGAATTGATCTTTATTTCTTTTGTCTAAAGTACTCCCATCAAAAGAGTACAAACCCTAAAACCAAGCTCAAGCTCCCTTGCGCTGTTACGCTACTTGGTTCGATTGATGCCCTTTAACAGAGACACCCTCCTATTTAAAGGACCAACCCACAAGGAGTTACGAATACGATTCCTATTCCCTAGAAGGAATCTGTATCCAACACAACTCTACTTGGCCCAACCTGGCCGAGTACAACTCTTGCACGCATATGGCAACCCTACCATACTCACGTGACTAACACTTTGCACGCGTATGGCCACCTGCCATACTCACGTGACTTAACACTTTGCACGCGAATGACCTCCTGCCATTCTCACGTGACTAACCATTCTTCATGTGCACCATTCTCTTAGCCCGAACGTCCCGCATGACATCCTTGACCACCAAGACCTCAGTTCCTCCTGAACCTAGTCCCGAACCTCAGTTCCTCCATGAACCTAGTTCCGGTCCCGTCATCGACCACGTTCGTCTTCGAGCAATACCTGCACATGAACAAACCACAAAACAATTCCGAGCACAAGTCCACGACTTGACTCACATCAATGCATGCAAATACTCACACGAGCATTGCATAAAGTCCACTTCAAAAGAAGCATCATGAAATCATCACAAATTTCATAATCTCAAATTCAAATCATTTCAATTCTTGCAAAAACATCCAAACCGAGCAAAAACGCATTCACGACGGACCAAAAAATATTGTCCGGCGTACACATGAAAAAGTCACTCAAAAACCATTCACAACGGACCAACAAAATCATGCATTGTACAAGTGAAAGTCTCGGTTCCAAGAAGAAGTCATTCCGGCGAAAACACGTTCACGACGGACAAACAAAATCGGTCCGTCGTACAAGCGAAATCAAACCTCAAAAAGCCGTTTACGACTAACCAAAAAACAAAGTGTCCGTCGTACATGCAAAACTTACTGGTTCCTTGGAAAATTGAGTCCGGCTCAGAATCTCAAAAGCATGTCCACGACAGACCCAAAAATTTGGTCCGTCGTACATGGGAAAGTGCCAAAACATGTTTACGACAGACCCAGACCAACAAAGTTTGTCCGTCGTAGATGGGAAACTTACTGTTTCTTGTCAAATTGTCAAAACACATGAACAAACACATTTTGCAAATTCAATTCTAAGCCAATTTTTCAGCACATGATTTCACATATACCTTTCTTTTCCTTTGCATTAGGAGTAGACATTTAGCTTGTAATCTTTTTCCTGTAATACACTTTGATCAATATGAGTTGCACATCGCCGGTTATTGATCTTCGCCGCATTACACCCTATCAGATCCTGCTTCCTCTCCGATCTTGTTGCGCATCACCTTTTTCAGGAGAAGTAGCCTTTACCCCCATTTGATCGGCTCGTAGAGTTGATCCGATTTATCAGTTGCCCTGATCCGTGTTGGTTTGCTTCAAAACCGGCTAGGATCAACCCATTACCAGGCTCCAGATTGGTCCCTTGATCGATCTCCTTGGGGAACACGTCTCGTTAACCAATTGCGGGATCAAATCGGCTGGCACGCTCGCGAACCAAAACTGAACCTGGTGTTCTAGTGTGTTGGTGGCGATCAACCCTTCGTCAAGTTTTTTGCGCCAACAAATGTACATATAAAACCTAACAAAATTATAATATATTTTTTTAGAACTAGCCGCTCAGCAAAAAAAATGTTTGGGTGCTACTGATGCTGCATCTTGTAGCATCACCGATCTTGATGCCCCCAAAGGTGCTTGGGGCAGTTCTGGCGCCTTGGGGGCGCTACTTCGTCGTGTCATGGTTTCTAGGCGCTGTAGCAGCGTGTATAGGGCTACTTCTATAATTTCATCACTACAGAGGCTATTTTTGCAAAAATAATTATCTTGGAGGCTAGTACAATAAAAATTTCTTTAAACTCAAACCCCTTACAAATAGAGCAAAATTTTGTTGACGATGAACCCAAATTAAAAATTCCATTCTCACTGTGACACCACGGAGTGTCGTAACCTTATTTAATGTGCTTGATGAGGTCAAAAACATTATAAAATGTGGAATTAAGGTTAAAACCATACGCTATGAGGTTTAATCGCGTTTCCGGGCCGTTTCCGGAGTTTTGGGCCCTTCCGGGGGAGTTTGGGCCTAGGGGAAAGGGTCGTGGGCCTTGGTGGGGGAGAGTTTGAGTCCTTTTAGGAGTAGGAGACCAGTTTGGGCTGGTAAAAAGGGCTGCCCCTGCCCCTGCCCTGCGCCCCCACCTCCCTCCATGCCCTAGCCGCCACCCCCACCTTCCCCTCTTCCTCCTTGGCCGTGCGCCCACACCCCCTTTGCCCCTTGCCTCTCCACCTCTCCACCACCTCTCCTCCACCCCCTTGCTGCCCTAGGGTGGCCTCCCCACCCCCTGCGCCTCGAGGATCCATCCATTGGAGCGAGGAGCGAGGAGCGAACCGGGAGGAGATCCGTTCAGTTTTCGTGCGTTGGGCAAAGGTATGGCCATGGGAATCCTTGGGGTTGGTCTAGGTACTGTTCTAAGGATGTTTATCAAGTTTTTAGATCAATTGGTGGTGCTGGATTTGATTAGATTAGATGGATTCTTGAGTTGGTCACGTTCTCTGTTTCGGACAGCATGAGCAGTCGACCTAGGGTTTGGTTTTTCGCCAATTTAGAGTCCGAATCTGGTCGTACAGATGTTGAAGAAGTTGTAGATAATTTCATTATATTTCCGTGGATATAAAGAACGTCCAAATCCGATCAGCCGTTTGAAAGTTATGACTGTTTTACTGAGCGTGTTAAAATCTATGACGTGATTGGAACAGATCACGGTATTTTGTAGATTAAACAACTTTAGAGTCCGAATCAGTCTTTCCTTATACCAAGAAAAAGTTGGGAAATTTCCTAAGCTACGCGAGGATGTACTCGTTTAATTGATTTGGAGTCTTAGAACCCGAGTTATGCCTTTTTGAAGGCTGCTGTCCCGACGGGACAGAACCGCTGTTTTTGGGTTTTGCGAGTAGTTGGCAATGTCGGGGTAGATGAGGGTTTGCGTACTGTTTTGTGGACATGATTGTGAGTGTGTGGTACCTATGTGCAGGTGGTGCGACCCCAGGAGTGCCTTCTACTTCCCGCCAATCCGTTGCTTGTGATTGAGGCAAGTGTATTGTAATGGATAGCGGTTTGTAGGTTGCTTGTTGAGAATAGATGAAATTGGATATATGATATGATCACATGCCATACTTTAATGATTGCCAATGATATGATGAATATGCTTACTATGTTATGATGCCATGTGTTAATGTAAGAGTGATTTATGATGTTGGCATATTTGCATACATGACATGGCATGATACATGGCCCGGGCGGTGAGAAAGTCATAACTAATCCGGGGAAGGTCGGTGAGAAAGTTATGACTATTCCGGAGAGCCAATGAGTAAATCCTACATCGTGATTCCATTCACCGCGGTGAACGGAAGCGAGGAGTAGGCACCCTCCATCTTCGGGATGGAAGGGGGGAGAGGGTGCACACCGACGGGTGTGTAGTTGTGTACTCAACCATACCGGTATGAGTTTCCAAGGAGACATGAGCATCGCATTGCACTTCATACATATTGATGATGATGATAATATGTGACCATGAATGAGATGGTTTACATGATGTGAGATATTATTGCTACGTAATTGTTTATATTTGTACCATTGCAATATACTTGCTGAGTGATGAACTCACGCTTGTGTTTATGTTGTTTTCTTTTAGGTACCATGAATCCGACATGCGGGAAAGGGAGCTAGTCACGTCATCACTTAGCATCACACATTTAAACAATGACATGTTCCTTCCCTTATGGTTATGATTAATTCATTGAACTAAACTATGGTTTCGAAGATTCGTTGGTCGTTATGAGTAATTGATTAGTCCATTTTTGTCATGTGATGGATAGAATTTATATCCTTAGTGGTATGGTGGCTGTTTTTCCGTTTGATCATGTTATTGCTATTGTTCGTTATGCCACATTGACATGTTAATATTGTTGTTGCTTCAATTCTTGTTAAAACAAAGGAGATGCTGCCGAAATCTCGGTTTTTAGCATGTGCGCCTTTGCTGAAATTTATGTTTAATTATGGTATTTAGATGTTGTTTAGCTTTTGTTTGGTAGCATTCAAGCATAGTAAATGCCGGGGTGTTACACCCACATTAGGTGGATTTGAAGGAACTGCTAATGTAGCATTAGATCCTACTAAAGATATCCAATCAATTATGATTTGGAAAGGGACTTTGGGCCATGAGATCAAAAGTCAGTCAAGTGGTTCGCCTTGCCTGTTCCCTACTCCTGTCATCCTACATATGTTCTTAGTCATCAATCACCATTCTGTGGGTCACCCATGCACGGCGCACAATATGTGATGAAACCACAATTCCACATCATGTTGACCAATATTGTCGGCTTGTCGCACCGAAGATGTTAGAAAAAAAAATCTGATGCAAACAAACCATTGGACCAAACCACTAGCCTCCGGCCAAAATACATCAAGAACTGGCCGTACTTCTCTGAAATTTACTACCCAATCGCGCCCCCGTATAATAGCGGATTTCACGATTAGCACTGGTTTGTTTCTAAGAGTTCCATCCATATATATGTAGCTCTATTCATCACAGAAAGGCTTATATTAGACGTCTCATCACAGACGATTCTATAGTGCAACCATCAGTGACAACATCATAGACGGTTCTATATAGAAACCGTTTGTGATATACAGCAATATTACAGACGGCTTTAGTATAAAACCGTCTGTGATATTATTGTATATCATAGTCATAGACGGTTTTAAAATAGAACCGTCTGTGATGTATTATTATCACGGACGGTTCTAGCTACAAACCGTCTGTGATACAAATTTTGGTTAAGTGTACAAATTTGCCATGACTTGGATGCTTCAAATTTTGGCTAAGTGTTCAAAATTACCATGATTTGAAAATCTGAGAATGTACCATATGTATTTCATTCGGTTTTTGCAGTGCTCATACTGGCATACTAGCGTTTTTCTTCTCCAAACCGCGATGTCCAAACCGTATTCGGAGTATAAGAATACTAAAATCATTGTTCGGGTGCTTGTGAGGTTAAGGGGAGGGGCACGCGTTATATTTCAAATGCAATCATACTTACTCTACAGTACTAGATTATGTAAGAACTCCGAAGCTATGCGTGCTCGAGCGAGAGTAGTACTATGATGGGTGATCTCTTGGGAATTGCTCGTCTTGCGTTAAAATCAGCGATAGAACTCATTAGTTAAGCGTGTTTGGCGAGAGTAATACTAACTAGGAAATTTAGAAATATGAGGATGTATCATATGTTTATTAGTGTTGAACAAATGTGGGTTTTATGACTAAAACTGTCTGTGATGTGCTTTTTTACAGACAGTTCAAAAATCGTCTGTGATATGCAACGATTATCACAGACACATACACATAGCTACAGACGGTTTGAAAAATCGTCTGTTATAATGTTTTCGAACCATATGTAATGTCTCCATTGTTTTTAAATCTTGAAGCGTCACAAAATTACGTGTCTCCGAGAAAAAGAGAGCGTCACGGAATCATACGGATCGAGGTGATTGTGCAAATAACAAGAAAGATTGCGTACATAATAGAACCGTACAAAAGAGTCGTCTTTCCTTGTCAGCAAGCAAAACAACCGCCGAATGAGCCAGGAAGCTTCCGACGATAGGAGCTGGATTTGCGTCCTTCTCCCTGTCGGGATCCCTGGCTCGCGCTACGACGAGCAGCACAAGTTGCAGCCGTCGCGGTCATGACTAGGCTCATCTAATCAGCGAGCACAAGGTACACGATGTAGTGTGGTACGTGCTAGGCTACTTATATATATATATATATATGTATATATATATATATATATGTATATATATATATATATATCTTAACTATTATAAAGATGAGTTGGTGGTGATGGTGAATCTGCCAGGCCCTTGTTGGGCCAAAACAGTTGGCCCAAAGCCTCCACGCGACCACGGCCTCTCGGCCTCTCAACAATCACGCCAGTCCTGAAGCCTCCACGCCCTCTCGGCCTCCACGCCAGATATCAAAATCTCTCCCACGCCCGGCCCTCATCCTCCCCTCTCCACGAACTCCATCCTCGATCCTGCCCTCTCCACGCCAAACCAATGGCTTTCTCCGCGATCTCTCGCTGCCCAATCCTCGTCTCGGCTGCTCCACGGTTCAAATTTGAACCCTCCGCAATGGATTTCTCGTTTGCTCGTTTCCCCGCGCAACCCTCCGCCGAGCGCCGATCTCGCTCTTTTCCTCACCGACCCGATCGCCGGCGCGTGAGCAGGCCAAGCGCCCAAGATCTGGTCCCCCTTCTCCCCACCGACGCGAGCGCCCGATCTCTGGCCCCCCTTCCCCCACCAACACCGCCGCCGGCGCGAGATCTGGTGGAGCGAGCCGCCGCCGGCGCGAGATCTGGTGGAGCGAGCCGCCGCCGGCGCGAGATCTGGTGGAGCGAGCCGCCTCTGCTCCGCGGGTCGTTCTCGTTCACGCCACCTCAGTTCATCACGTCCTTCACCGAGCTGCTCTCCGGCGGAAGCGGTGACATGCTCGCCGGGGTAGGTGGCGAAGAGCGGTCGCCGAGGGCGTTCCAGAGAACAGGCGGCGGGTACCCAAGTTCAAGTCCGCAGCCCGCCAGCTACCCATCTCGCCGCCGCCCGTGTCGCCGTCCTCCTACTTCGCCATCCCGGCCGGCCTCAGCCCCGCCGAGCTGCTCGACTCCCCCGTCCTCCTCACCTCCTGTAACGTGCGTACCCCTCCCTTCTCCCTCCCATTGTAGCTGCTCTATAATTCTGCATTTCTGCTTGCTTGGTTGCTGATTTGAGCTGCGTATGCTTCTAACAGATCTTGGCCTCTCCGACCACCCCAAGGCTATCATGTGCAGTGATGGTTCAAATTGAGCTACTTATTAAAAAGATTGGTTGTTCTCTTTGCTACGTGTGATGATTTAGTTCAGTACTTCTATTTTCTTTGCTATGTCTGAGGCTTTGTACGTGGCTAACATATCAAGTTTTGTTTGCATAAATAGCAATTGAGTAATTTTTGCAATACTAAGTATACGGTAATTTAAAAGCGGAATTTAAAGAGCATTTGCATAACTGAAGTAGCATACAGTTGAGAAGCACTTGATTACCATGTGCAGTGATGGTCCAAATTGAGCTACTTATTAAAAGGATCGGTTGTTTTCTCTTTGCTATGTGTGATGATTTAGTTTAGTACTTCTATTCTTTGCTATGTGTGCTGATTTACCAATTATTAATTCATTAAGTATATATCCAGCTACACTTGTATTGAGTATTCACATGCTATGTAGTAGTTCCATGACACATAGCAAAGAGAATGGTATTTGGTTTTTATGGAATGTGTACAGCTGACTGCTATTTGTACACAAAAGTGATGTTATAAGAAGAAACAATATACAAAAGATATGCTAATGCACATGTTTTAAGTTCAGAATGCAATATAGTTGAGATCTGCGATGACAAAGTAGACCAGAATTAATTCTTCCACGAATTGTTCTAGCACTATGCATTGAACCAACATATATATTGGAGCTTTTAACTTAAATTCTAAATTAATTCCAACGAATCGTACACTACGCTGCGTTGTTTTTTTTATGAAGTGTTGTACATGTTTGAGAGAATGAAGGAAATACTGCTGCATGAAAAAAATCGATTGTACAATTTGTGGCATTCAATATTATTCATGCCATAAAATCCAAAGATATTTGCAACACTCGCCAACTACCTTATCAATAAATCATGTAATACTCTCTTGTATATTTTTTTGTGAAGGCTTCAATTGGGGACATTTCAAAGACATTCCGTGCTTATCTCATAATATTTCCAGATTCAAAAAGGTGTCTCATTGAACTTGCACAGGCTTTGTTCTCAAAGTAAGTTGCGTTCACATCTTTTGCAATTTTACTATCAAACCATCAGCTATTTTTTGGATCATGAATAACTATGTGCTGTCCAAATGACTCCCCGTTTTATAGTAAAATTCAGCATGTCTCCTAGGGGTCATCGTTCAGCATGTAGATCCCGATCAAGGTCCTGCTTCTTCCCATTCACTGGCCAAGATCAAAAGGGCTGTTTCTCCATCAATTTTACAACATACATAAAAAATTCAAACCCTAAGTCATACTTTCAGCAGCACAACATATATACATGTTTGAAGAATATGTGATCTAATCTGCCTACTTTTGTATCATATTCCTATTGTGTTGGCATATTTGCAAACAAGTCTGTTGTGGTAATTTGAAAAAGTACAATGTATGATCTTCTAAATATATTTTCAAGTGGCACGATAGGAGGGTTGTTGACTATTCTTTGTACTACAATACTTCATTTGTTATCTACTCATTCTGCAATAATCTATTTGTTCTATTGTTTTAACATATTGGCATGATAATTATGCTAAAATTGAATATGCTATGCCGCAAATCTCCTAGGGGTCATCGTTCAAAGATGTAGGTCCCGATCAAGATCTGCTTCTTCCCATTCACTTGGCCAAGATCAAAAGGGCGTTCTCCATCAAGGTAACATACATAAAGATTTCAAACCCTAAGTCATACTTTAAGCGGCACAACATATATACATGTTTGAAGAATATGTGATCTACTTTTGTATCATATTCCTATTGTGTTGGCATATTTGCAAACAAGTCTGTTGTGGTAATTTGAAAAAGTACAATGTATGATCTTCTAAATATATTTTCATTGGCCTGATAGGAGGGTTGTTGACTATTGCTGTACTACAATACTTCATTTGTTATCTACTCATTCTGCGCAATAAGCTGCGATGTTCTATTATTTTAACATATTGGCATGATAATTATGCTAAATCACCGATTCACACTCCGCTAGCATGCTATACTATCTGATAAATGTTTTAACATATATCTGCTTTTAGCTTTTGCCTGGAGAATGGTATTTGGCTTTTATGGAATGTGTACAATTGATCGCTATTTTGTACACAAAAGTGATGTTATAAGAAGAAACAATTCTTTTAATTTCTTCCAACATATTGTCTCTTTCTTGATCGCTATCGATAAATGAATTAAGCATTAGGTAATATCTTTGGAAATGTCTCTTTATTTCCAACATATTGGAAAGGTAGGTTGTGCTAACATGTTGCCAATCTCACACATTTTTTTGAAAAAATGAAGGCCCTTTTCCAAAATGTCACGATGTCCAAGTCAACATACCGATAAAGGAAAAGGTCCATATGTTATCCCTGAATTTATAAGCATTATGTTAGCAAAAGTGTCGATCAGAGCACGCCGTAATTTGTAGTTCAATTATGAATTTTTGTGACAAGTGGTGGATGTATGTAATAAAGCAAAGAGGTGTCGACCCAATCTTTGCGCCACATACTCCAACCCAGTGCATTGTCGTGACTCCATCCAACACCACAACCTTAAGTTGTGCATCATCGGATGACGAAGATGTTCCACTCAATAGTACTTTTGCTACACCATTTCCTACTCATAGTACCTCACATCGCTGCGGTGTTCGAACAAGGAGAAACCTCAAAGGGTACCACTCTAGAGCTAGACATAAATTATATGTCTTCATAATTACTAGCTAATAGATGTGAATTGTTAGTGTGATTATTTACTATAAGCATTAAAGTTTTTCTTTGTGGATTATTTTAGCACTAAAGCGTTAGGTGTGAAGCTACTCGTTATGCTAGCCTTACACCGTAACAAAAGCAAGCTAGGCGAGACGGTGCCCGAGCACGCCGACAAACTATGACACCTGAGGAGAAGGAAGAAATTAATGCTCGTAGAAGAGCACAAAGACATAGTTTAACACCCATGGAGAGGAATGCCCGCCAAATAACACGTAGGAAAAGTTTGACACCTGAGCAGAAGCAAGAGACCAATGCACGCAGATTTAACACTTAGAAAAAAATTTACCACTTAAAGAGAGGCAAGCGCTTCTACTTCAACAGAATGCAAGTTATGCATCTACGCTGAGATACACCGGCCTTGAATCCATTGCAATGCAATGCCCTAAGTTGACACTTTAGTAGTGAAACATTGTTATCCATCATCGAGCTCGCACATCTTCAGTGGTGAAGAGCCACCAACACAACCATTCATTATAGATGATGGTAACGTTCACATCTATATTCATGTTTTGTGTCACGAGAAAGATTCATTATTAACGCTACTTACACATGTGGTAGGTGGTATCAAAACCACATTTGAAGAGGTCATTGATGATGAATACTACATGTTTGCCGGCAAAGGTATTTCCGATGCCGACGAGCACTTATTTCTTATGATGCATTACCTATTCTAACCCCTTGACTAGCAATTCACTTAGGTGTGGATGTTAGCGATGACACATATTCCGATGAAATAGAAAATTCATCCATCGATCTTGATCCCTACGACCGTGTCTATAGCAACATACCTCGTACCACACATGTGTCGAAGCCCGTGCCAGATTGCGAGCACTGCGGAGCAAAGAAGTTCCAGTACGAGTCGAAGGGGTTTTGTTGCAGAAGTGGACAAATCAAATTGTCGAACCCAGAGGCACCACCGGAACTCCGAAGACTCTGGTCAAGCATAGATCCCGATGCAAGGCATTTCCGAGATAGCATTAGGTTCTTTAATGGTCATTTCTCCTTCACCACTCTAGGTGTGAGTCTTTGTAACATCCCAAAATTTTGCTTTTCTTAAAATCATGTGTGATTTGGCACTTTGGTGAATTTTTGGAATTTTCTGGAATTTATTTGGATTTATTTGGAATTTATTTGAATTTATTCCATTTTGAAATAATTAAAGAATTTAATTTTGCAAATAAATTTTTGTTGGAAATATTTTATTTGAGTCCAAAATAATCCAAAATATTTTCGTAATTTTTCGAATTTTTCTGAGTCATTTGCTATTTTTAATGAATTAAATGAATTATCGGGAATTATTTTAAATATTAAATCGCTGGAAAATCCAACTCGGGTCAAGTATCGTTTCATCCGACCGAAGTCGGACTCGAGTCCGACCGAGCGCTTGACTCGACCGAACCCACTCCTAACCTAATCGATCCCAACCGTTGGATCAAGATCCAACGGCCGAGATCCGCCTCGACTCCGACCGAAAGCCGTGTTCGGACCGGACCCGATCGCGCCGCGCGACGTGGGTCGCGTTGATCGCGACACGCGGACGGCCACGATTTCGCTCGTTTTCCGTAATCGAAGCCGGACTCCGCCGCCGAGTGCGCGCCATTGATCGATTAGGGCTCGCCGAGCACGCCTCCGGCTATTTAATGCCCGGATCGCACCGAGGACCGCCGTGACTCCGCGCACTTCTTGCCCTAACCCGCCGAGCTCTAGCCGCCGTAGGTTCGCCGGAATCGCTCGCCGTAGTTGCGTGAAGCGCCACCACGTCCTTGCCTCGCCTCGCCGCCGTCCGCCGCCCTCCGCCGCCATTGACCCCGGATTCAAACCCGGCCAGCGCACTCAAGACACCCTCCATCTCGCCGAGCACGCCCCAACCGCCGTTTGGGTGGTCGCTGCCTCGGCGCCGGCAGCCGCAACTCCGCCGTGAAGCCATCGCCGACTTCGAAGCTCCACCAACCGTCCGATCAAGATCCAAAGGCCCGGATCGTACACGCCACTTGGTGAGTTTCCGTTGAAAATCCTAGATCTAATCCCAACCGCTGGATCTAGATCCAACGCCCACGATCGATCACGTGCGCCCCAAGCACATGAGGCCAAACTCAATCCCGGTAGTCGGATTTCAAACCAACGCCACGATTGTGCCACGCGCCCGTGAAGCCGAACTGTCGCGCCACGCTGGCGTCGCGTATCACCGACACGCCGGCCCGCGTGTCGGCCGATAATCGTGGACGCCACCCATGACGTCATCGGTGGGACCCACCTGCCAAAGACCGTGGTGAGCCTCGCCGACGCCGCGAATGACGTTACCCGAGTGGGCCCACATGTCAGTCTCACGTGGAGCTGTGGACCGAGTCCACGGTGGACCCAAGCCGAGCGTGGACCGAGCCCATGGACCGGCTGACGCCGCAGCCAATCAGAGCTGCCACGTGTCCATGCCGACGCAATAATTAATTTCGAAAAGAAAATGATTTATTAATTCGAAATATTGATTCAAATTTAGATTCAAACTTCAAACGCTTATAACTTTTATGCTTCAACTCCGATTTGAGTGGTTCAAATTTCTAAATTTGTATAAAATTGAGATCTACCTAAATATGAATTTTATTTAATTTTTGGACTAAAGTTTTTCTCTGAAATATTATTTAATTGATTATTTAAACTTTAAATAATCATAACTTTTATGCTTTTAACTCCAAATTTGACGATTCAGTTTCTAAAAATCCAGAAAATTATGTTCTCTCTGTTTATGGATTTTATTTGGAGTTTTGGGATCTTTTTTGCATAGTGTTCATTTGTGTATTTGCTATTTGCACGCTTTACGAGTAGACGTTGAAGTGCCAAGGATTCGAGGGAGAAGTGTTGACTCAGATCCAACTCAAGACCAAGAGCAAGTACTTTTTGAAGGCAAGTTGTGCTTTGACCATATTGATCCTATTTCGAAATCTATTTTGATTTAAACTATTGCATGCTAGTTCAATTAGAAAGATACTTTGTTTAAACATGGGGGTTAGATAACTACCAATTTGTTATATGACACCTTGATTATCTAAGTATGTGCCATGATCCCTTGTCACCCTAGTTGTGGTTTACTAGTTGGACATTATTAAATTGCCAACATGGGTTTAGAACGTTGTAGTATCTTTGCTTAGACTCGCTACGTGCTCATTACATGATTTTGGATAATCCAATGCTAATATTGACTTAATGATATATTGAACCTGTTTTGGAAAAGTATCATGTGATGTTGATGGCACGTGGTGCATGGTAATCAACTGGGTTTGATAAACGCTTTTCGGCCGGCATGTGGCAAGAGTAATCAGGTGGGCGGTTGTGGCATTGGGAGTGATGATTTGGTTTTTCGTAGTCTTGCCCTGGTCACTCTAAGGACTTAACCTTGCAAGCCTTTGAACTGGGTCATACTTGCAACCACATGGCTGGAATGGGACGGCCCTAGTTGACTAAGTCGCTAAGGACTCACTTGTGGAGCCTCAGGGTGTCGATTACACCGCTTTGTGTGATTGTACGGGGAGCGATCGTGGTCGTGGCCAGGTACCCATCTAATCTGTGTTGGTCCCATACTTCGCCTTGGCTAAGGAAGGGATGGTGTAGAGCACGTCTGAGAGGACCACCTGTGTTGTTTGAGGCTTCAAAGGCTTTGTTATGATCGCTCATTCGCATACTCTTGTATGGCGATTCACTACCGACGTGGTGAGTGGATTGTATCTTGTGGGTAAAGTGCATAACCTCTGCAGAGTGTAGAATCTATTTGAATAGCCGAGTCCACGATCTTGGACAATGCTCTGGAATTACAAATCAAGGGTTAGACTTTACGAAAATAACTTGGATTTGAAAAGTTGGGTTGGTTTAACAAAGAAGATGATGGAAATGTGGTTTAGGATGGGGAAAAATGTTATTTAAACTTCTTGCAAAGTTATTTATGCTTTACTTGTTTTTACCGCTTCGAATCTACTTATATTACTTGCCAAATGTTTACATAAATATACCTTGAGCTATTCCTTTGTACCAAGCCATGCATATAGTATATTAGCTTGCATTACGTGCATGACTTGCCGAGTACCAAGTACTCACCCTTGCCTCAACACAATACCGCTTGAAGAGGAGATTACGCCACTTTGGAGGAGGAACTCCAAGAGGACCCGACTACTTAGGGATGCGAGCCCGGTCAGTTGCTGTGGTATACTTGGATGGCGCCCACTAAGTTTATTTGATTTTCCGCTGCTATTGTTTCTCTCTGAATAAGTTTCGCCCTACGAGGCATATATTTGTAACTTGGCCATAAGGTCGAGTAACCAGCTTTTATTACTTTAATAAAGTACTTTTATGGTATCGATTGGTATGATTGTGATATTTACCGATGTTAAAGATCAGGTGCACTAGCTGCGTTCTGGACTAGTGCTGAATACACAGAGGGTCCTGATTTGCAAATTCGGGTCCCGACTGGATCTTGATAAGAACTACACAAACATGAGGTCGAGTGTACACATTCCGAGCCCATGGTCGATTTATCACAACGCATATCTGCTTGGTCAGAGCAGCTTTGGCCCGGAGCATTTGGAGCTCTATTTCTACGACGACGACCCAAGTCTAAATCACCGATTCCGTCACTCCCCTAGCCTCGACCAAGATGTTGTGAGGAGCCTGGTCGGCATCCTCCAGGACAATCCTTACTCTCAAGTTTTTCGTAGCCTAGGCCAAGTTGAAGATCTTGAGGAATATCGGGTATCATTGAACACTGATATTAAGATGGACCAGCGGGTCTACAACAGGCCGATAACGTCGGAAGTGGCCGCCGTGTGGGTGGAGGGAAATGAAATACGCAGGGAGTTTGATCGTAGTGTGATCCTATACGGGAACAACAATGAAAAATATGTCATCAAGCCATACTATGGGTGCTACGACCCACTATCATACCCACTCTTCTTCTCAAGGGGGGAGCTCGGTTGGCATCCGCAGATCCCAAAGTATGGTGTACCCTTGGAAGATGTAATCCAAGCACATGATAAAAATAGTGACCAAGATCCAGGTTAGTCTTCCAATAAATGTGACATTTGGTCGTTCTTAATCTTTTGACTAATTACGCTTGCCGTAACATTTCATGCGCCTTATTGTGCGTAGATTCGAATAGCCGACTATGCGTCTCTATAAGAGACTACTATTGCTACAAATTCCAGATCCGACGTGGGATTTTCAATCCCATATTGTATGGCAAGCGCCTATTCCAGCAGTATGCGGTTGATATGTACATCAAGGTAGAGAGTACAAGGCTGGACTACATTCGGGTCACCAAGGAGATACGTCTTGACTTATACAAAGGTGTGGTTGATAGCATACAAGCCGAGAGATTCATGCAGATGCGGTAGGAAACGTGTCGTGCTACCAAATGGCCATTCATCGGGTGGGAGAGATATGAAGCGAAGGTTCATGGATGCTATGGCCTTAGTGCAAAAGTACGGGAAGCCAGATGTCTTCCTAACAATGACATGCAACCCCAACTGGGAAGAGATAACACACGAGCTCGAGCCGGGACAAACCCCACAGGATCGCCCTGATCTCATTGTACGGGTATTTAGAGCCAAGCTAGAAAACCTCAAGGAACAACTATTCAAGAGACACATCCTTGGCAAGGTGGTTGCTTATGTCTATGTTGTTGAGTTCCAGAAGAGGGGTCTTCCACACGCTCATTTCCTTCTGATCATGGAAGGACGGTACAAGCTCACTTGTCCAGAGCAGTACGACTGCATCATCTCTGCTGAGCTACCAGACAAGCATAAGTACCAAGAATTATACGAGATGGTCGTTAAGCATATGATGCACGGTCCTCATGAGTCCTAAATCCCAAGAACGTTTGCATGCAGGATGGTGCATGCAAGAACTACTATCCCCGTCCTTTTATTGCGGTTACTCAACAAGGCCAGGACTCGTACCCTGTTTACAGGCGACGAGATAATGGCCATCGCTCAAAGGTTCGGGGGCGAATGCTGGACAATAGGTGGGTTGTGCCGTATAACCCTTACCTCCTCAGGATGTACAATTGCCACATCAACGTGGAGGTCTGCTCGAGCATCAAGGCCGTCAAGTACCTGTTCAAGTACATCTACAAGGGGCACGACCGGGCATCTGTTTCTCTCGATGAGTCTAATAGCAACAATGACATCGATGAGATCAAGCAGTTTAGGGATGCAAGGTGGGTAACACCACCAGAAGCATTATGGAGGATCTATAGCTTTGAACTCAAAGAAGGTCTTCCCCACTGTGATGCAATACAATCGCATCTCCCGAACATGCACATGGTCTCATTCCCAGCGCGGGACAGATTCTGCATGATGTTGTCACTCGAAATGGCGCCGAGAGGTCTATGCTAATCGAATATTTCGAGATGAACAAAATGAACAACGGTGCTCAAGCATCTTGTACAAGGATTTTCCAAATGAATTTGTTTGGCAAAGTGGGCTAAAGCAATGGAAGAAGAGGGTTGAACGCACACAAAGTTGGCAGAATTGTGTTGGCCCATCCAGCAGAGGGGGAGCGATACTATCTTAGGGTGCTACTAAACCATGTACCAGGGGCCACCTCCTTTGAAGACTTAAGGATGTTGAATGGCGTGGTCTACACGCTTCTTCCGTGAAGTCACGAAAAGAGGGTCCGACGAGACAGACAATACCCTTGACGAGTGTCTTTCTGAGGCTGAGATATTCAAGATGCCATCCTCGCTTCGCAGACTCTTCGCAACTATATTGGTCTTCTGTGAGCCCAATGACGTCCGTGGGCTCTGGGACAAACACCTTGAGGGAATGTCAGATGACTATCGTCGTTCCCACACATGCTCACATGTTGTCGAGCAGATGGTGTTGTTGGATATCAGAAATATGCTCCAATCAATGGGGAAGGACATAACATTGTTCCCTCTCCCTGAGATAAATGTGTTGCACGACGCTGCTGCTGGTGAGGTTAGGGAGATCATCGAGGAATCCACGATCGAGGTTGGCCATGAGAACACATCCTTGTCGTCTTCCCTCAATTATGAGCAAAGGGCCGCATATGACTACATATTATCCGCGATTGATAGTGAAGACGGAGGTGTCTTCTTTGTAGATGGGCCGGGAGGCACAGGAAAGACATTCCTGTATAAAGCTTTGCTTGCAAAGATTCGAGGCGATGGCAAGATAGCCGTTGCAACAGCAACATCAGGTGTCGCCGCATCTATCATGCCTGGAGGCAGGACCGCACACTCGAGATTTAAGATTCCACTCAACATTGAAGATGGGGCGGTTTGCAGCTTCACGAAGCAGAGTGGGACCGCTAAGCTTTTGCGGCTGGCATCACTAATAATATGGGATGAAGCCTCGATGACAAAGCGTCAGGCGGTTGAGGCCTTAGACAGAAGCATGCGGGACATCATGGGCCTACACGACCTACCATTTGGGGGAAAGACAATTGTGTTTGTGGGAGATTTCAGGGCAAGTGCTTCCGCTTGTTCGAAAGGGGACAAGGCCACAGATAATCGACACAACGCTGTGTAAGTCCTACCTTTGGGATAGCATCACGGCGGCTTAGGCTCGTTAAGTAACATGAGGGCCCAAAGCGATCCTTGGTTCGCAGAGTACCTACTACGTGTTGGAAATGGCATCGAGGAGACTAATGAAGATGGCTACATACGGCCGCCTCGACGATATCTGCATACCGTACACCGGGAAGGACTCTGACCTTGACAAACTCATGATGAGTGTGTTTCCTATGCTAGATGATAATCTATCAGATCCGAACTATATCACATCTCGGGCCATTCTATCTACTCGTAATGAGTATGTCGACAGGATAAATATGAAGATGATTGACCTATTTCGTGGGGAGGAGATGGTATACCATAGCTTTGATCGTGCTGAGGATGATCCCCACAACTACTATCCCTCTGAGTTCCTGAACTCCCTCACCCCTAATGGGCTACCTCCGCATATATTGAAGCTTAAACTTAATTGCCCTATCATATTGCTACGGAATATTGACCCTGCTAATGGATTGTGCAATGGGACGAGGCTGGTGATCCGAGGGTTCCAGAAGAATGCTATAGACGCTGAGATTGTGTTGGGCCAACACGCTGGGAAGAGAGTGTTCCTGCCTCGAATACCTCTTTGCCTGTCTGACGATGAGATGTTTCCTTTTAGATTTAAGAGGAAACAGTTTTCGGTCAGACTGAGCTTTGCTATGACGATTAATAAAGCACAGGGGCAAACCATCCCAAACGTCGGTGTCTACCTCCCCGATCCGGTTTTCTCTCACGGTCAGCTCTACGTCGCGCTATCCAGGGCCACCGCTAGGAATAACATCAAGATTCTTGCTATTGAAAATAAGGATAAGGGTGAGCGGGCCAAAACTAAGAATACACATGGGACCTTCACAAAAAACATCGTATATAGAGAAGTACTCACAACATAGATGATGCATTAACCAGGTAATAATCTCATACATTCAATTGCTACTGACCATAACCTGGTAAATTGAATCTCATACACTCAATTCATATGGAACTGGTGACAATGAATCTCACAGCCTGTTCAGATCACCAAACCAAGCGCAGATCATCGATTTTCTTCACTAAATGTAACAAGGACATAGATAGAAATGACCAAGCCTATTCTTACTGCATATTCAAAGGTAACCCTCGTCTTGCTAATAATAAATTGTCTCATAATTGAACTAGCATGACAAATTTGATTGTTGGTTGTCCTAATGAAGTGAGCTGGTTGTATATATAATGTATATATATTGTCTTGAACATTCCCCTTTGCTGCAAGTTTTATTTTTAAATTTTATATTGAAATCTTCACCTTCCTTTATAAACACAGTCAGATTAGGTTCTGTTCTGAAAATTTTTGTACATTCCAAAAACTATAGTTTGTTGCTCCTAAGCTGGAATAAAATAACTATTTAATAGCCTGCTGACTTTGTTTAAAAAAGGGAAGAAATTTCTGATTTTCCATTTCTTCTGCAGATTATGCACATTTCAGATGCTGATGTAAGGGAAACAAAAATGTTGGGATCTGCACTACCATCATCGTAGCGGTAAGTGCCCATGTTTTGTATTGATTTTTGGGGTCATTTTTTCGCTTCTGTGTAGGCTATGTAGCGTGCTCTTTATGTTTATGCGTGTTATCATTTGTGGTAGGTCGATAGAAGGTAGTGATGTGGATCAAGAATGCATTAGTATTTAAATTGCATATTAGTAGTTTCAGTATGGCATTTTTTGCTGTCATCAAATATTTGAAGTCAAGAAGTAGCTATTCAACATTTGAAGACAATACAATCCTTTCTGCGGCGGACACAATTTTCCTACTAAAGTTCAAATTTGAAATGATACGAATTGTTATGTATTTCAGCACAAATGATTCACCAGCTCATAAGTCACCACATAGAAGGCACATATGCTTGCTCCTTTTGTGGGTTAAGTTAGTGCATGTACCCGCATGTACCTTTGATTTTGCATTTTTTGTAATTAACAGCATGTAAGTCGTATTTTTTACTCCTTAGCAAGGATGAAAATCATATTTTTTTTTTGTAATTAACAGCAACCTTATACATTTTGTAATTTTAGGTAGCATACCACAAAAGGCAAAAGACAACAACCTTATGCTAATATCAAGTACCATTTCTTAAACTTGTCTTGTTTGATAATTCAAGTTCTAAATTTTGTGTGTTGGCACTAAAAATTAGAAGAAAGAACAAAAAAGTTATTCAATATTCAATATTTCTTATTTGACCTAGGTCTAACTGCCAGTGTTTAGTGATTGTTATGTGAAACCATATCAGATTATCAGAACAAACTATAGTTACCAAGTCTACAAACAATGCAAACCAGGTAATATTCTCAAGTGACAACAGAGGAGAGATGAACTGGTACTCACAAATGATTAAAATTTTATATGATGATGTATGAAAAAAACTTGTGTAAATTCAAAACAGGAAATTTGCGTGGTTAACAGGGAAATTGCAACCTTTCTTCTTCCTATAAAATTGATGATTTATGACCTATTTTGGATGGGCTATCTGACATGGAACTGAATGTTTTGCAAACTTTTCCTGTTTTGACATTCTAGATTGAAGCTACTGTACCCTATGAGCAGCACATAATGAGTGTCTTTGCAAAATTATTTTTATTTTTATGAGTGTCCTATGAGCAGCACATAATGCTCGGTTAGCTCCTAATTCAGTTGTCTAAACTTTTACTATTTGTCTAAACTTTTCCTATTTTGACATTCTAGATTGAAGCCCTATGAGCAGCACATAATGCTCAGTTAGCTCCTAATTCAGTTGTGAACATCCATGTGCTTACTAAGAAATAGCCAAGTCCTGACCCTTTAATGAGTGTCTTTGCAAAATTATTTTTATTTTTATTGATTTAGCTTATTGGTAGGTTGACAGCTACATATAAAGGAAATGCATTTAAACTATATCAATCACTCAATTTTTCTGATGCTTAGCCGGCTGCATGTACTCAATCACTTCATTTAAATATGCTTAGCCAGTTGCATGTACTCACAACAGAATATTCTCAAGTGATAACAGAATATTCTCAAGTGATGGATGGAGAGGTGAGCTGGTACTCACAACAGAATATTCTCAAGTGACAATGAGATATTCTCAAGTGATGGATGGAGAGATGAGCTGGTAACCTGCTTGCATGTGCGCATGTGAGCTGGTACCCAATATCTGTCTCTCCTCTCTCCATCCCTACCTTCCCTTCCCAATCCAACTTTGGTCAAGCATTGATCCTTCCCAATGCATTGGGAAGACACAAAATCATAAGGGAAGCCACAATCCATTGGGAGGGGGGATGGAGCACAGGCTAGGGTGCATTGGGAAGACACAAAATCATAAGGAAAGCCAATCCCGTGCTCCATCCCCCTTCCTCTTTCTCCCTTTCTCCCCATTCCCTCCTCGACTCCCCCTTAACTCTCTTTCTCTCTACAACCCAGCAGGTCTACTCCTCTACACGCAAGATTTATCTGGGAGGGTTCATGGATCTGTCCAAATCTACCAAAGCATTCCTCTCCCCCTTGTTTCTCTTTCTCTGTCTTGCTCCTTCACAATCCATTGGGAAGTTACAAAATCATGTAGATGAAGTTACACCTTTTATCTTATCATCTCTCTTTCTCTGTCTTGCTCCTTCACAATCCATTGGGAAGTTACAAAATCAATGGGGAGGCCATGAAATCTAACTGAGCAGCTTTGGACAGATCTGGGAGGGGGGATGGAGCACGGGCTGGGTTGTAGGCAAGTGGCCCTACATATGCATGAGCATATCTTCTCACTGATTCATGGATCTTTCCAAAGCTACCAAAGCATAATCTTTGAGGTATGTGTGCTTAGGCCAGACGATTTACTGCATATTTTCCCCCTTATCTTCTCAGTTGCTTTCTTCCTCTTATTATATATAGTGGGTGTTTAGTATGTCTCTCTGTGTGCTAAGACACCTACTGGAAACAAAGTCCCTTGTCACTTTGGTCTACTTCACAACTGAGGTACGTTTCAAATAGATCTACATGAAGTTACCTTTTGTTTGCCTATCAGCCTTTGATATTTAAAATGTTTTTCAAGTTTAGGATGAGGCCATTGAAGCGTAAAAGAGTTGAAGCACCACACATTCCAACCCTTAGGGATGTTCATCCTTACACTAGATGGACTTTATGCATTCGAGTTTACCATAAGTTTCATGTTGAGAGTATCGGTCTTTGGTAGGAAGAGGTTAAATTTGGTTTTGTTGGATCAAAGAGGTAATGTTCATGCATATATTTTCAGCTATGGTTAATTAGATAGTAATGAATCCTATGGTACCTCAAGTTATCTATTTTGAATAGGGTACAAAGATGGCTGCTACCATCTATGATGCCCAGGTGGATCGTTTAGATCCACTACATAGAGAAGGTCGCACATATTATGTGACAAGGATGTCTGTTGAGCCGATTGTGAGACGACAAACACAAATGTTTGGCGACAAGATATATGAGTGTCGTCTCACACATGTCACTGATGTTCATGAGATACTAAACATGACTGAGCGGTCAATTCCATTATTTCCTCCGTTAATGGCACTTAATCAAGTTTTTGAATTTACTTATCACAACGACATTTACGTTGGTAAATTGGCTCAATCTACAAAAATTTTATGTGCTTTGTAATATAAAATGTGAGACTGACATGTTTTTTACATGTGTAAGATGTTATTGGAATGGTCATGTTTGTAAGCTCTGTACAATTTACGGGCGAGGCACATACAAATGTATGATCCCATATAGAAATGTTCTTATAATCGATGGCGTGTATGTATCGCTATTAAATCTCCCTTAGACAAGAGGGGTACTCAATGGAAAGAGTGCATTACGATTATTTACAAGTGCACGAACCAATTCTTTGTACAATCGCTTAGTGTTTACAACTTACAGTCATGCTATATCTATCCTTCTCTGTTCTCTCCAATAATTTTGAAGAGTATTCTGAAGTATGATCCCATTACCTTGACTCCATGAAGCTTCAGTTATGTGCTTATATAAGCTTGTCTAGGACAATACATCAGAATGCCTGTCTAATATGTGATAACATTTTCATCTAACAATGTAGACAGTAGTACTCACTGGAAAGAGTTCATGAATTAGTATTTATGGTACCCACTAAAATGTCTATATGATTATGTCAATTTCTTAAGAATCAAGATATGTACAATTGCAATTAATAACAGGAGCAACTGAGTAAGAATCAAGATATGTTTAATAGATGTTTATTTTTTGTAGCTTTCAACCCGTTCTTTTAGTTGTGAAGGATAAATTTGTTAGCAACTACTTAACAAAATGGGTGAGATGCGCTGATGAGCGCGGTATCGTGGTTGCTACAATGCTACGAGCAAAGCGTAATGTTGGTAAGTTCATGGGTCGCTTTATTCATTATTGTGATATTAATGCATCGTTGAAGGAATAACGAGCTTGACTGATATCACCAAGTTCATGTGTCTATCTAATATGTGATTGTTTTGTCTTTTGTTTAGACCATAGTTTGCATACTACGGTCTTGGTAGGGTTCACTTGAACCAAATATTGCAGCTGCCCATGAATTGAGGCAGAGGTAAATGGAAGTTCGATGATTTTTTTATTGGGTTTTTTCTTGTTTATCAATTACAAATGCTTTTGTAGAATCAATAACGAGCTTGACTGATACTTTGGGACAAAGACAGTGGAAGGGGATGAAGAACAACATAAATGTAACATCGTTGAAGGAATTGTAATCTCTGAGATATATTTTGTTGCAGTAGTACTATGAACATGTGTTCATGTTATTTTGTTAGATGTAAGCTTTGCCTATGTAATATCCAAGTTGTCGCACTACTATGAACAACTATATATGGATGCTACAACCATAGTTGTGGCAGTGTTGTTTTGTGTAGTGTTCATGTTATTTAGTGTTGTTTTGGGCAGTGTTGTTTTGGGCAGTGTTCATGTAATATCCAAGTGTTGCCTTTGCTCTCTGTTGTGGTTGGAATTTGCATAGATAGTGATAAAACATCTCAAGTACGATACAATGAAGGTACATCGTTAATATCACGCCACTCCTCCTGGTGCTGCCTCGAGGCTACCGAACTTGCACAGTGACCATCAACAATGAAGGTAAATGTATGCATTACATACTTTCTGCCTATCAAAGTTTTACTTCAATCATGTAAACATTCTAGGCTCTACTTTCTTTTATTTTAATAACTAGGGTAATAACATTCCAGAATATTGATCTATTTCATGTTATTTCTGCCTTTTTGTCTTGCTCCAAGTGTTGCCTTTGCTCTGTTGTGGTTGGAATTTGCATAGATAGTGATAAAACATCTCAAGTACTCATAAGGTCCATTGCATTTACATAAGATGAGATCTGTTACACTTTTTACTTACTAGGTGAAAAAACACTATGCTAGAACCTTGGAGTTTGAGTAATATACCAATCTGTGTGGTATTGAGCACAAGCCTTGGTGATGATTTCTATGTATTGGTACTAACCATTAACTGTAATTTGCTTCTTAACTGTGTCTAGCAAGCTGAATCGGATTAACATATCTGGCTTTCAGAATGCTTTTGCTTACACCTTTGTGCAACCTGTAAATGTTTCTTTTGAGGATACTTATATGGAAGTTAAGACAAATGGATTTGACTTGGGAAGGGATCGTGCAGGTGTGTGACAATATATACTGCTTCACTCAATATGTTCCAGCAGCTGTTATATACTGATTCACTTTATTTGCACTTTAATTGCTTTGCAGAAGTACGGTACACTGTTAATATCACGCCAATTAAGATTGTCAAAATCACATGTATAGCCATTTGCTTTACCCAAAAACTGATGTTAGATTTATCTGTTCTTTTAAATATTTTGCAGAAGTACGATACAATGTTTGAGAGGAACGCCAAGAATGGGAGCTTCTATCTCCAGTCAAAGGTTCAGCGGGCCAAAGAATGTCTTAAAGCCCGACATAACAAACTGAGATAGGCTAGGCTCCATTTGAAGCGTTTGAGCTAAGCTGTTCGATTCTTTGATGCGGCTAAAGATCACCGCCATTCTGCTTTTTTGAGTTATATTGGGTGCATCGGGTTAATTGGTTGTAACTGGTTGTAACGGGCATTGCTTTGCTTGACTTAAAAATAATGTTCGATGTTCGACAAGAATACGTAAATTCTACGATTTTGAATGGCGTGCCTCGTTTACTATTTGCTTGGAAGTCCAAATAAGGAAACTATGATTTCGTTGTGATGGAGCTGAATGATTCTTGGTAATATTTGTTTGTTCGAAAGGTGTTCTGCGCTTGTGTTTTGCAAAAGCGCTCACATTTTATAGCATCTGCGTCGGATTTTAGAGAAGCTCTAATCATAACTAGCAAGAAGCTCTAATCATAACTAGCATGATATGTTTTGTTTACAAAGATATGCTTTGCTTGATATGTGTGTTACAGAAAATTGATTTATTGTATGATTTAAAATCCTGCATTATAATTATGTATTATTCTTTTTTGAAATTCCGTTGCAACGCACGGGCATCTTACTAGTATATATATATATATATATATATGAAAAATATTTCGTACTCCCGGGAGTAATTACTCCCATATCTGAAATACCACACAAACGTACTTGAAATACTCTTTTATCAGTTTGGATGCACTCATATACTAATTATAAGATATTCCAATAAGATCCACATGAAAAATTGCAAGGGAGTACATAGTTTTTAGCATATTTTGCAAATACCTTCATATACGCATATAAAAAGGAATATGTCTAAAAAGTATACATACCACCTCTGAAAAAATGTAAATACCACATAGATAGTTTTATATACTTATATACTACACGTATATACCCTCCGTTGTGCGAGATACTCCCTATGTTGTGAGATACGGCATAGGGAGTAATTACTCCCGGGAGTAGAAAAGAGGCTTTTATATATATACTAGTTACATACCCGTGCATTGCTACGAAAAACAAAATTGATAACGAAAAATAAAGATTAAAAAATTAAAAAATATTTCACAAGATCAAACATCTATCTTTAACGCTTCGTTTCTTGCGAAAGCTAGCTAATTAAAGCAACGCTTCTTTTTTTGCGTAGGGCAATTAAGCAGGGCAATTAAGTAGGGCAATTAAGCAGGGTAATTAATGACGTGGGTAGAACTCACCACTGCCACCAACTGCTGCTTTATAATAGTATATATATATATATATAAGTGACGCCCTGCTCCTCGTCCTCCCGTGCGCCGCCGCCCAACGGCCCTCCACCCTTCGCTACGCCGCCCGCGCATAACCACGCCGCGTTTCGCACCGCCACGATCCTTGCGCGCCGCCTCGCCCCTATAAAACCCCGAGTCCCCCTTGTCTTCCTCGTGCCTCCCCCTCTCCCTCTGCTCCCCTCTCCTCCCCAGCGCCGCCGCTTCTTCCCCAGCTCCGGCGGAGCCGCCGAGCCGAACGCGCCCCCGTCGCCGAGCTCTCCCGCCGCCCTCCGGCCCCGCCGCCAACCCCACCGGTTCCGCCACGCTTCGCCGCCACGGTGTGTGCCGCCACCCCCACCATCGCCCACTCCGGCGCTGGCATTGCGCCCGCACCGCCCCGGTCGGCTCTGCCCCGCGCCTGGGCGCGCGCACGGGCACGTAGACTCGGTCCACGACCCGGCGGCCCCACCCGTCAGCCGTTTAAAAAAAAGGATTTTAAAAATAAAAAACGATCGCTGACGTCAGCATTACGCAGTAAATCGGGTTTTCTTTTTAAAATAAATTCAAAAACCAGATTTTGGGCACTGACGTCAGCATGACGCAGTAAATTGGGTTTTCTTTTTAAAATAAATTCAAAAACTGGATTTTGGGCGCTGACGTCAGCAATGCGCAATAATTCGGTTTTCTTTATAAAAATAATTCAAAAATTCCAGAAAATTCCATTTTAATCGTTTTAAACTTCCGGGAGCCCGTTTTCGTCCATTAGAACTCCGTTTGGCTCCATTTTTTTCCCCTAAATTCATTAAAAAATTTAAATTTTAGTTTAGTGCTAGTTTGAATTTCAATTTAAATTTATTTGAATTTATTTGGATTTTATTTGAATTGGGGTGCTTTTTACACGTAGATTACGAAGAGTCTGAGGAGTTCCCGAGCGACGAATTCGTCGAACCAGGCAAGTCACACCACCTTGATCATGTTACTCCCAGTTTATGAACTTGTATGTTGTATTTTAAATTATTCCATGCTTATTTGCTATAGACGTTAATTTTCGACCTAGTTCTTAAATGATAGTTATATTCAATATTGAAATACGACCTTTGACATTTGAATTCTGATACCCTTGTAATCTTAGGAAAAATATAAATTATGACCATAGTAATAGTTAGACATTGCTTAGACATGCATAGAACTGAACTTAGGAAATTTTGGGGAACTTTATGCCAAAATGATGACATGTTTAAATGGAACCTTATGATGATTAATGCTAGTGTGGAGATAGTATGGTTAAAGTGAAAATGACTTAGACCGGGCGAGAAATGGATGGAAAGCGGTGAGGTCATGGTTCTAGGTTCGTGGACAATCTCGCCTAATCAATTAAGGATCGGTCTGAGCTTTGCTGAATGTAAAGCCTAACTGTACTACCATGAGTCTGGAATGAGACAGACCTGGCAAGCCTTATTAAATCATTTCATGGACAGTCATGCCATATGGGGGTAGTGGTGTGGTGAAAGCGTGATGCTGCCACTTTGGTGCAAGAGGGGGCTTCTGGATAGAGGGATTCTTTCAGCGGTGAGACCTTAGCGGGCATGATTACATGTATGAATTATTATAAGGGCCTTGTCATAATTTTCTCTGTCACTCACCAAAGGAAGTGTGCTGACACCAAGGGAATATTATGTCTTATGGGTAAAGTTGTACAACCTCTACAGAGTGTCAAACTAATTGATTAGCCGCGCCCGCAGTTATGGGCGTGCCGAGCAAGCCATTCTCATATTAGACTTTAGTAAAATTTGGTTTCCGAAAATGATGTTGGATGGAGGGAGTCCATTATGGGTAAAACTTAGACCATTCCAGGAGAGATTCCTGAGTTATAAAGAAAAATGTATAGATTTGTGTTTTATTATAAACCATGCCATTTAAAATTAATTGGAATGATTATTAAACTGTTGCTTTACACTTAAATAAACCATAAAGCCATCCTTTGTTGCCTGTACATTTATATTGCATTTCCGGTGTGATTTGCTGAGTACATTAGTACTCACCCTTTCTTAATTTACTGCTTTAGAGGAAGAATACCACGATGGTGAGGACTAGTTGGACTAGGCTGTACCCCCAGTCAATTGCCTGTGGCAAATAAATTAGGCTCTATTTATTATTCTTCAATTTCGATGTTTTTATTTAGTTGTTTATTTAATTGTTGGCCTGCGTGCCACTTTCCTTTGTATCTCTGAATATTTATTATTAATAAAGAGCGATAGATATGCTATGGTTTCATTTGTACAGTGTGTACTAGCATTTTCTGGACTAATACAGAATACACAGAGAATTTCAAAGGTGTTATTCTGGGGTCCGACATATACACACGCATGGCACAACCACTGATGTTTTGACAAGAACATCTAAACAAGGTGTAATGTCGAGGCTCTCTATATATCACATTGCCTCTCTAATTACCGATCAAAAGATACCAGCTACAAAGATAGATGACCTAACTGCGATACGATACGTCGGAATCAAACCATTGTTAGTAGGGATGTGATCGGATCGGATACGGTCGAATATCGTCCTATTCATATTCGTATCCGTATTTTTTATCGAATACGAATAGTGTCGAATACAGAATCGAATACAAATTATACAGGATAATATCGGTTACGAATACAGATCGAATACGGATCGGAATCAACATGGATACGAATAATATTAGTCGGATATTTTAAAATCCAATTTTAGTTTTTTTCCAAAATCGGTCCAAATTTAAATTCAAAATTCCAAAAGAAATATATTTGTATGTCTTTTTTTTGCCTTTTTATCCCTAGCTTGTCATACATGTGACTCTGTGAGTAACAATGTACCCCATTGCAATAATTGAACCAAATGATTTGCAATGGCATATGTCTTTGAATCCTAAGTAGCCCTTCTGAAACGCCACTTGCCAATTTCTGTACCACCTTTACCCAAATATCCCCAAATTAGCATCTAGCACACATGAACACATTATATCTTGTCATCCAATGCAGACCCCAGTGTCTAAAACAGTGAAACATATTAAATTGTTAATGTGTTATTCTGAAACGTGTTATTCGGATAATATCCGTATGTCATATTCGGATATTATCCGAACAAAAACTCGGATATTCCGTATCCATCGGATAATCAGTGTTCCATATCCGTATCCGTATCCATGTAAATTATCTGTATCCATATCCTTATCCGAGAAATTAACTGGATATCTGTGAAACTATCCAAATCATCATCCAAATCAGTTCGGTCGGTCGGTCGGTCGGAAAATATCCGTACCAGTTCCATCCCTAATTGTTAGCATGCATATATACATATATACATGTATACACACATACACACACACACATATATATATATAATGGTTTAGGATATTGAATTTGAACAACAATGAATAGTAATTTAAAAGTGATATTTCGGTGGATATTCAGTGGATTCGCATTATTATCTTTAAAATATATTAAATGCACAGTAGTAAACTGTATTAAACAATACTGAATAGTATGACGAAAGTGATAGCTCTGTTAAACGGTCCTTATTAACTATCTTTAACTTTTTAATTTTGTTAATCAGGAGTTTTAGCGGTTAGCGAGATCAGCAATTGTCAAAACTTTTTTTTTCAAATATTGCAATATCCTACTCAGTAATGTAACACCCTGGCACCGCACGTGCCCTGAATGCTACAACCTCAAACATCAAATAGCACAAGACACTAGAATAAAGCTAGTCAAGCAAGCTAACCTACTAGCAACTTACCAAAATTATTAGAAATTTCGGCAGCACCTCCCCTAAAATTAAGACATCCACTCAGCAGACAAAAGATAGCAATTAATATAACAACAACATATAGCAACTAACAATAACCAACCAAGCACAACACACAGGTTATGGTATCAACCAACCAACCGGACCCAACTATACACATACAACTACCATGACTTAATTACAAGACACTGAATTTAATGAGATTAGGAGCGATAAATTAAATTGGGACTGTGGTGATGCAAAGCATGTTCGTGCCACTACTCCCATCCATGTATGTCAGCTTCAAGGTACCTACACACAATACACAAACAAGTGTGAGTCGAAGACTCAGCAAGCACAACAAATAACAATGACAATATTAATTAACGCATTTAAATCAATAACAAATTCGCACCTCTTAAACCAAATTAACAAAGACATAAAACAAAGAGAAATCACCGTCGGTTACCTCATCAACTACATTGCACATGTATTTTGCATACCTTATTAGACCATATTGGATGAGTCCATGACTCGATCCACCCTCAACCTGTTTATTACCATCAACTCACAGATACATCAATTTCAATTCATCACTAGTAAAACCATGCAATGCAACATGCAAAATCACAATGCACAACTCAAAGCATGCACACACTATCTATTACACTCAACACATTGACCATTGCTCACTTTGCAATGTTATGCAATGCATCTATGCTTTCATGCTCATATGCACACTTCATAACTGAATATACGTAAGCATTAATAAACTATGTAACACAAATGCAGTGCAAGATGCGTCTTTTCCTCTGAGCTCATACCGGTATAGCGAGGTGTGCACCCGTCGATGCCACACCTTGCCCCGCCCTTTTTCATACGGGGTCGAATCGTCCACTACCGTGGAGTCCCTACAGGGTTCCCACTCCCATGGAGACTACCTTTGTAGGACTTTTTTCGAAGCACTCAACTCTAGTTATATAGCTTTCTCACCGACCTGGCCCAAAGAGCTCTAGGGTCGAAAAATCATATATCTTTCTCATTGACCTAGCCCATGGCACTCCAGACTAGTTATATGACTTTCTCTGACCTGACTCCTATGCACATGAATGCATACATGCAATTGCCACGCAAAACAATACAATTTGCATTCTCACAATGTCGGGACCCGATTTTGCAAATCCGGACCCTCTGTGTATTCAGCACTAGTCCAGGAACGCGCTAGTGCACACAGTCTCAACATTGGTAAATATCACAATCATACTCAACGAAATAATAAGGTACCTTAAATAGTTAACCAAGCTGGTTGCTCGACCTTATGGTCAAGTTACAAATATATGCCACGCAAGGCGAAAACTCAATAAGAGAGAAATAATTGCAGCGGAAAAATAAGATAACTTCGTGGCGCCATCCAGTATACCACAGGCAACTAACTGGGCTCGCTCCCTAGTTAGACGCTTCCTCTTGGAGTTCCTCCTCCAAAGCTGGTGTAGACTCTTCTTCAACTGGTGTTGTATTGCGGCAAGGGTGAGTACTTGGTACTCAGCAAGTCATGCACAGAATGCAAACTAATATACTACATGCATAGCTTAGTACGAAGGAATAGCTCAGGGTATAATTGCAGTAAAACAGCATTTGACAAGTAGCATAAGTAGATTCGAAAGCAGTGGAAACAAGTTTAAGATCAATAACTTCTCCGGGGTTAAATAAACATCGTTTCCATTCCTAATCCACATTTCCATGAACATCATCATTAAACCAAACCCAACCTTTCAAGCTCAAGTTATTTTCAAAAAAAAAATCTAACCCATGACTGTAATTCCCGAGCGATGTCCAATACCGCGGACAAGGCTATTCGAATAGATTTTACACTCTGCATAGGTTATGCACTTTACCCACAAGATACATCCAAACACCACAAAAGCGAGTGTCCGTAACAAAGTCTTTTGGAAGCTTCTAACAGCACAAGTGGTCCTCCCCGGTGATTGCACGCTAACCCTTCCCTTAGCGAAGGCGAAGTTTAGGCCAATCCACCGTTAGATGGGTACCTGGCCGCAGCCCGGGTATGCTCCCCCGTACAACTACACAAAGGGTGTAGTTGACATCCTGAGGTCCCACATGTACGTTATTAGCAACTTAATCAACTAGGTCCGTCCCATTACAGACATGTGGTTGCAAGTTTGACTCAATTCAAAGGCTTGCAAGGTTAAGTCCTTAGTGTGACCAGGGCAAGACTACCCGAAGAACCAAAACAACGTTCCCGGTGCCACAACTGGCCCACTCGATCATTCTTGCCACATGCCCCGGTCGAAAACTATTTATCAAACCCCAGTTGATTACCATGCACCATGTGCCATCAACATCACAACACCTGATACCTTTCCAAAACAGGTTCAATATATCATTAAGTCAATATTAACATTTGATTATCCAAAATCATGTCATGAGCACGTAGCAGGTCTAAGCAATATGCTACAACGATCTAAATTCCCATGTTGGCAATTTAGTAGTGTCCAACTATTTAATCCTCAACTAGGGTGACAAGGGGTCATGGCACATATTTAATTAACCAAGGGGTCATACAACAATTGGGCATTTATCTAATTTCCCACAATTAAATAAAACATTTTCTAATTAAACTAGCATGCAATAGTTTAAACCAATTTAATTTGAAAATGGGATCAACATGGTCAAAGCACAACTTGCCTTCAAAAAGTACTTGTTCTTGGTCCTGAGCTGGCTCCTGGGTCAACACTTCTCCCTCGAAGCCTTCGGGCACTTCAACGTCTACTCGTAAAGCGTGCAAATAGCAAATAATAAATGAACAGTAGACCAAAAAAGTATCCAAACATCCAAATAAAGTTAATAAACAGAGAGAGCATAATTTTATGAATTTTTAGAAACTGGAATCGTCAAATTCGGAGTTTAAATGCAAAAGTTACAAGCATTTAAAGTTTAAATAATATTACAGAGAAAAACTTTTGTCCAAAAATTAAGTAAAATTCATCATTAGGTAGATCTCAATTTTATACAAATTTAGAAATTTGAAACACTCAAATCGGAGTTAAAATGCAAAAGTTATAAGCGTTTGAAGTTTGAAACAAATTCTGAAATCAATATTTTGAATTAATAAATCATTTTCTTTTTCGGAAATTGAATTATTGCGTCAGCAGTGACACGTGGACCAATCGGGAGACGCCACGTCGCCTCGGGTCCATGGACCCGGCGCACGGCGCGGCTCGGTCCACCGTGGACCTGGTGCACGGCTCATATGTCTCACTGACTGGTGGGCCCGCCTTGTCAGCGGCCTGGACTCACGCCGGCGCGGCGCGACTGACAGTGGGCCCTGCGTGTCAGAGAGACGCACCCACGTGCGGGCGCTGACCGCGACGGTCGGCCTCCCGGCCACGTGGCTAGATCTCGGCCGTTGATTTGGAAATCAACAGCCCAGATTGGATCTGGCTTAACGCAGTGGGAAAACCTCCCGGCTGATTTGGACCGTTCGATCTTGATCAGACGGTCAAGATCCAATCTAACATTTACAACGCGGCTAACCCTAACCGTTCGATCTAGATCTAACGACTGAGATCTATCCTAGTTCGGTGCGGTTTAGGCTACGTGGCACAATCTAGGCCGTTGGATCTAGATCCAACGGTTGGAGAGAGATCTGAGAATTTCAACGTGGAAACTCACCGGGGCTGCCGTGGCTTGATCTGGACACTTGGATCTGGATCGGACGGTTGGTGGGGCTCGAACGACGGCGACGGCGCGCGACGGATCAAGGTCACCGGAGACAGGGACGGCGACACGCCCGACGGCGCTGCGGGGCATCTCCGGCGAAGTGAGTGGTACTCACCGATGCGGGTTGACCTTGCGGTTCCGGATCTGGGCTCAACGGCGGCGGAGGACGGCGAACGGCGGCGGAAACGGCGCAAAACCGCGGCGGAACGCACGGCCAATTACGGCGAGCGATTGCGGCGCAACCACGGTGGCTTGAGCTCGGCGGGCTAGGGCTACGGGTGCGCACGAAAGTCAGCAACAAGACAGCGGTGGCGGTGCATTAAATAGGGCCCTCGGCGTCCGTGAAACGCGCGGAAACCGAGGCCCACTCCGTTGCGGCGGCGGAATCCGAATTGGATTCGGATTGGGTGACGTGGCTCAACGTGAGCCGTTGGATCAAGATCCAACGGTGCGAGTGTTTGGGCTCGGGTCCGGCTCGGGCGACCTGGCTGGCTCGGTCGGGCTCGGGTTCGGGCGACGTGGTCGAATCTCATTGCTCGATCTTGATCGGACGATCGAGAGGGTTAGGGTTAGGCGACTGGGTTCGACCGGGTCGGCTGGCTCGGGTCGGACTCAAGTCTGACTCGGACTCGGGTCCGGTCGGATGAACAGTACAAACCCGTTCGCATTTCCAGCGATTAAATAATCCAATTAATTCCCAGAAATTCATTTAATTCATTAAAAATAGCAAAACACTCAGAAAAATTCCAGAAAAATTTTAGAAAATATTTTGGAGTATTTTGGACTCAAATAAAATATTTCCAACAAAAATTTATTTGTAAAATCAAATTCTTCAATTATTTCAAAAGGGAGTAAATTGAAATAAATTCGAAATAAATCCAAATAAATTCCAGAAAATTCCAAAAATTTTCCAAAGTGCCAAATCTTAGTTAAATTCATGAAAAGCAAAAATTGGGGTGTTACAAACCTCCCCCCTTAACAGAATCTCGTCCCCGAGATTTAGGGCTTACTAAAGAATAGGTTCGGAAACTCTTTCTTCAAATCCTCCTCACGCTCCCAAGTTGCTTCACTCTCCGCATGGTTGCTCCATTGTACTCTGCAGAAACGGGTTGACTTGTTTCTCGTTTCTCGATCCATGGTGTCCAGAATCTTGACAGGGTGCTCCTTGTAAGTCAGGTCCTCCTGTAGCTTGATTGACTCTAGTGGTGTCTGTTCCTCAGGTACTCGGAGACACTTCTTCAGCTGGGACACGTGGAACACGTCATGTACTCCTGCTAGTGATTACTGTAGCTCCAGCTGGTATGCAACTTCCCCTCTGCGACTGAGAACCTTGAATGGTCCAACATATCGCGGTGTGAGTTTTCCTTTGGCATGGAATCTCTTAACTCCTCTGAGAGGTGTAACTCTGAGATACACGAAATTTTCCGGCTCAAAGCTCAGGTCTCGGCGACGGTTATCGGCGTAGCTCTTCTGTCTTGACTGTGCTATCTTCAGTCTTTCTCGGATCATGGCAATCTGCTCTTCGGCTTCTTGCAGAATGTCCGGCCCGAAGACACGACGTTCACCTGTCTCATTCCAGTTCAACGGTGTTCGACAAGGTCGACCGTATAGTGCTTCAAATGGCGACATCTGCAGACTGGCCTGATAGCTGTTATTGTAGCTGAACTCAGCATACGGCAGACTTTTATCCCAAGAGGTAGCATAAGCCAATGCACAAGCTCGTAGCATGTCCTCTAGAATCTGATTAACTCTTTCGGTTTGCCCATCCGTCTGCGGATGATATGCTGTGCTAAAGTTCAAACGGGTTCCCATGGCCTCATGCAGCTTATTCCAGAATCTCGAGGTAAACTGGGTACCTCTGTCCGATACAATCTTCTTCGGCACTCCATGCAAACAGACGATCCTGGTCATATATAACTCATCTAACTTATCTCCCGAGTAGGTGGTCTTTACTGGAATAAAATGGGCGACCTTAGTCAAGCGGTCTATTATGACCCATATGGAGTCATATCCACCCTGGGTTTTCGGCAAACCGGTAATGAAGTCCATTTCGATCTCCTCCCATTTCCACTCAGGTATTTTCAACGGCTATAGCAATCCTGCTGGTCTCTGATGCATTGCCTTGACTCTCTGGCATATGTCGCACAACGCAACATGTTCGGCAACTTCACGCTTCATGCTCGGCCACCAGAATCTTTCTTTTAAATCCTGATACATCTTGGCACTTCCCGGATGAATTGAATACTTGGAGTCGTGGGCTTCTTCTAAGATCAACTGCTTCAGTTCCTTCTAGTTTGGCACACAGATTCGATTCTGCATCCATAATGTGCCTTGCTCGTCCAATCTGAAGTCTTTCGCCTTGCCTTCATCCATCTTGGACTTGATCCTGCGGATCTTGTCATCATCCTTCTGTCCTTCTCGGATCCGATCCTCCAGAGTGGGCTTCACTTCTAATGCGGCCAAGAATCCTTCTAGTACGACTTCAATCTTCATCCTATGGAAATCCTCACACGGCTCATCCTGACTCGTGGCTATCAACATGTTCACAGTATGGCTTTCCCGACTCAAAGCATCGGCCACCACGTTAGCCTTTCCGGGATGGTAATGGATTCCAACGTTATAATCCTTGATCAACTCTAACCATCTCCTCTGCCTCATGTTCAGGTCTGATTGGGTGAAGATGTACTTAAGACTCTTATGATCCGTGTATACTTCACATCTGTTTCCAATCAAATAGTGACGCCACAACTTCAAAGCATGCACTACGGCAGCTAACTCTAGGTCATGCGTCGGATAATTCTCCTCATGCGGCCTCAACTGCCTAGATGCATAGGCAACGACCTTTCCGTTCTGCATCAGCACACATCCAAGTCCTTGGCGCGATGCGTCACAATATATATCGAAGCTCTAATTAACATCCGATAGAACTAACACCGGGGCTGATGTCAATCACTTCTTCAGCTCTTGAAAACCTTTCTCGCACTCCGGCGTCCATGCAAACTTCTTCTCCTTTTTCAACAATTGCATGAGAGGTCTAGCAATTGTCGAAAAGCCTTCAATGAAACAGCGGTAGTAACCTGCCATTCCTAGGAAACTCCGGATCTGGGTTACGGTCTTCGGCTGCTCCCAATGTAACACAGCTTCTACCTTGCTTGGATCTACGACAACTCCTTCTGCGGTCATTATATATCCGAGGAATTCCACCTTGTCCTTCCAAAAGTCACACTTACTAAATTTAGCGAAGAGTTGCTGTTCCCTCAGCTTCTCCAAAACTCGCTTCAAGTGCTCTGCATGTTCTTCCTTTGTCTTGGAGTAGATGAGAATGTCATCTATGAACACGACGACAAACTTGTCCAGATATTCCACGAACACCTTATTCATCATATTCATGAAATAAGCCGGCGCATTAGTCAGACCAAAGGACATAACAGTAAACTCATAATGTCCGTATCTAGACGAAAATGCGGTCTTCGGAATATCCTCTGATCGGATCTTCAACTGGTGGTATCCCGATCTCAGATCAATCTTGGAGAAAACTCCGGCTCCTATCAGCTGATCAAACAGATAATCGATTCGGGGTAGCGGGTACTTATTCTTCACGGTGACTTCATTGAGTGCACGATAGTCAATGCACATCCTGAAACTCCCGTCCTTCTTCTTGACAAACAGAACTGGCGCTCCCCACGGCGATGAACTCGGCCTGATAATTCCTTTCTCCATCAACTCTTCAAGCTGCTTCTTCATCTCTACTAATTCCTCGATGGACATCCGATAAGGTCTCTTCGCTATCGGCGCTGTAACATGTACAAGCTCTATCACAAACTCTATGTCTCTGTCTGGCGGCATTCCAGGTAGATCTTCAGGAAAAACATCTGGGTACTCATTCACTACGGTGACATCTTCTATGATGATCGCCTTTGCGCTGTTAACCATCAACTGTCCATCTCTAACAGCGGTAGCTTGAAATTCCACTTTCCTCCCACACGGGCTTTCAACTGAGATAATCCTTCTCCCACAATCTAGCACGGCCTTGTGCTTGGATAACCAATCCATTCCCAAAATAACATCTAAGGTCTGTGTAGGATCGAAATATACGAATATAGCAATCAGAGGGGGGTGAATGATTGTGCGGAAGCTAAAACCAAATTCTTGATCTATTAAAAGTTCACCCCAAAATAGAACCAAATAATTGCCTCGTTTTAGACAAAAACAGAATGATAGAGGTTCGGTAAAACGCAAATTCCCGGAGATCCAACCGTTAGATTGATATGAAATTTGGACACAAGAAACTAGATTCCAATATGAATCGAACCCAAAAAGAATCAGCTCGATCGGACTTACGGATCAAAAGTTATGAGCTTCGCAAGCTTGCTGATCCAGAACTTGACGAGAATCAATCTAATCAAAACTTCAAGATTAAACAAGAACAACAAAAGATTGATCAACTAGACTTTGAGAAACACTAGATCAATACCCTAGAGAGGTTTTTGATGGATCAAATCAAGATAAAACTTAAAGAACAAAAACCAATCTAGAACTAGAACAAGCATGCAAACAAGAACCAAAAAGAGAACATTGAAGCAATGCGGGAACTAGAAGAATTGATCTTTATTTCTTTTGTCTAAAGTACTGCCATCAAAAGAGTACAAACCCTAAACTTTGAGCCCAAGGCTCTATGCGCCTAGCTCTCCTCAATTCGATGCTCTTCAACAGGAGACAACCCCTCCTATTTAAAGCACCAACCCACAAGGAGTTCTGAATACGATTCCTATTCCCTAGAAGGAATCTGTATCCAACACAACTCTACTTGGCCCAACCTGGCCAAGTACAACTCTTGCACGCGTATGGCAACCCTACCATACTCACGTGACTAACACTTTGCACGCCGTATGGCCACCGCCATACTCACGTGACTAACACTTTGCACGCGAATGACCTCCCGCCATTCTCACGTGACTAACCATTCTTCATGTGCACCATTCTCTTAGCCCGAACGTCCCGCATGACATCCTTGACCACCAAGACCTCGGTTCCTCCTGAACCTAGTCCCGAACCTCGGTTCCTCCATGAACCTAGTTCCGGTCCCGTCATCGACCACATTCGTCTTCGAGCAATACCGCACATGAACAAACCACAAACAAATCCGAGCACAAGTCCACGACTTGACTCAATGTCAATCCATGCAACTACTCACATGAGCATTGCATAAAGTCCACTTCAAGCATCATGAAATTCTCACAAATTTCATAATCTCAAAAACAAATCAAAATTCAAAGTCCAAATTTGCACAAACCCTAATCGAGCAAAAAGCCATTCACGACGGACCAAAAAATTTGGTCTGGCGTACATGTAAAACTTACTGTCTTTTAAGAACTTGGTCCCGCGCGTAAAAAACGAAACTTACTGTTTCTTGTCAAATTGTCAAACACATGCACAAGCACATTTTGCAAAACCAATTCTAAGTTAATTTTTCAGTTCAAAGCCAATTTTTCAGCACATGATTTCACAGTCTGGGTTTTCAATATAATAAGGTTCGCTAGGAACTCTATCCCATCTATTAATATTCTTACCCCGGAACATCCTACTTTAGTTCGGAGTTCGGAACCAGGGGTTTGAACTAAAAGCATGCATTTAAGTCTTGCAATCTCCAAATCATTTTTAGCAGCAAAATCTTGAGAAACAAACGAATGCGAAGCTCCAGAGTCAAACAAAACTGTTGCAGGTACTGAGTTGACAAGTAACTTACCCAGTACGACGTCCGTGGCATTCTGAAGTGCCTCTACGGTGACATGGTTGACTCGGCCTCTCACCACGGTCTGGGGTGCTGCTCCTGGCTGTACTGTCCCGCGGTTTGCTCCTGGTGCTGGCGTCCTGGCTGGTGTGGATCCCAGATTGAAGCAGAATGGGGTCACCCCTGCTGTCTTCTTAGGGCAACTGTTGGAAAAGTGCCCTGGCTCGTTGCATGTGTAGCAGCGTCTCACTGTCCCCTGTTGACTACCTGAAGCGGCGTTTCTGGCTGGAGCTGGGGTCTGATAATTCTGATTGGCCAGTGCAGGTCTGTGACGGCGTCCTCATTGCATTCTGTGGCTGGAATCTGAAAAACTGATTTGGCGCAACCCTCAAGCGTTGCTGTGCTCCCTGACGCGATCCCTGCTGTTGAATCCTTCGCTTCCGGTTCTCATCCAGTTCCTTGCGCTTGTCCTCAAGAATGAGCGCCTTGTTCACAAGTTCTTGGAAATCTGGAAAGGTGTGGGTGATCAGTCCCACCTGCAGTCCTGAGTTAAGTCCCTTCATAAAGCGAGACTGTCTGGCCTTATCTGTCGCTACATCCTCAGGTGCGTAGCGTGCAAGCTGTGTGAACTTATTCAGGTATTCGGCCACCGGCTGGTTACCTTGCTTCAGTGCTCTGAACTCTTCCTTCTTGAGGTCCATAATTCCTTCCGGCACGTGATACTGACAAAATGCAGCGGTAAACTCCTCCCAAGTGATGTCCTGAGTGTTCTCCTGCGTGGCGTAGAAATTCTCCCACCATTCTGCGGCGGTCCCTTCCAGTTGATGAGAAGCGTAGAGTACCTTCTCATTTCCCATGCATTGAGCAATGTGTAGCTTCCTCTCAATTGACCTTAACCAATCATCAGCCTCCAACGGATTGGCATTCCCGAAGAAAGTGGGTGGATGAGTCATCATGAACTCTGACAGTCTATAATTCTGGCGTTGTCCCTGATTGACTTGATTATTCTAATTAGCAGTGGCGTGAGCGGTGATCTGTTGCATCTGCTGCATCATTGCATGCATCAACTGGGTCTGGGCGGCAAGAAAAGCTCCAAAATTCTGCATGTCAACTGGCGGTGATGGCTGGGGTGCAGGTGCTCCATCATTGAGGTTCCCAGCTGGGCGAGAACCACTTCCATTGCCTCCGAGGTTTCCGCGGGTGTTCACCATCTATCGATTGCTCCAAGGTTTCAGAGATGAGAGGGAACAATAATAGACAGTAGTAGGGAAACTTATGCGGGGGAAAAGTGTAACTCAAAATCCAACTTTATTATTAATAATAATAACTTGGTATGGTCGCTTACAATGCCTAAAGGCCTTGCAACACATACTGCACACTCAGCAAGCAATGAAAATCCAACACCTCTAAGGGTGAATCTTATTCTATAACGCGACTCGAAGAAGGAGTCTCAACCTCAACGCTTATGCTCACTCGTCGAGAAAACCTCCACTGCCTCCTCGCGGCGGGTGCGGCGGCATAGGCGCGAAGCAATCGCCATGCCCTGCAACTACAGCTGTGGTTGACGACGCGGCGTCCTCCTCTAGCTCTGGATCTGGCTGGTGCTGTGGCTGCAGCGCGGGTGCAGGTGGTGCCTCCTCTGTTTCTTCCTCTGGTTCTGGGGCTTCCAACTCCAACACTGGATCGGGGCCCTGTCCATACAATGCGGTCTCCAGCTCTGCGATCCTTTCCGCAGCATAGGCGACGTACTCACGAGCATTCTCTAAGTGCTTCTTCTCTTCCTCAACCTGCTCGCGAGCCTTCTTCAACTCCTGAACTGTGTCATCGATAAGGTCCTCCTGGGCGGCGACGAATCTGGCTAAGTGAGTGACGGTAGCATCCTCATCCTCTATCGGCTTCCGCTGAGCTCTGCTATCTCGGCGTGGGTGGTGACGAAATACAGTGCCCTCCAGCTCCCTGGAGTAAGTGCGAGCGATCTGCTGCATCGCTCGACGTGACACCTCCTGGATTCCCATCTCAAAGGTAGACCTCCTGGCGGTGAAGTGGAAAGGGTGGCTAAACTTTGTCTTCTCTAGGGCATACACCGTGATTCGGACGTCCCATCCTACGACCACTCCTGCCTGCACGAGTGTAGTCCCTCGATAGAGCGACCTCTCAAAACCTCCAAGAAACTGAAGCATACGCCACAACTCGGCGGCATAGCCTCCCTCACGCTCGGCGTAGTTGTTCTTCATCATCATCTGCCAAAAGACGCTCGCGTAAGAACGCAACATTTTAAAATCAATGTGAAAGATGAAAAGAACTCAGCAAGGGTATGAACAAGGAAGAAAGGGGGTAAGTCGAGAATTCATTCATTATCTTGACAATTTTTATCTTTAGAAAATAGGTTTTATCCTCACTATGACCAATCTAACTATGGGTGAGCCTACAGTCAGTATGGCTCTGATACCACCTCTGTCGGGACCCAAATTTGCAAATCCGGACCCTCTGTGTATTCAGCACTAGTCCAGGAACGCGCTAGTGCACACAGTCTCAACATTGGTAAATATCACAATCATACTCAACGAAATAATAAGGTACCTTAAATAGTTAACCAAGCTGGTTGCTCGACCGTATGGTCAAGTTACAAATATATGCCACGCAGGGCGAAAACTCAATAAGAGAGAAATAATTGCAGCGGAAAAATAAGATAACTTCGTGGCGCCATCCAGTATACCACAAGCAACTAACTGGGCTCGCTTCCTAGTTAGACGCTTCCTCTTGGAGTTCCTCCAAAGCTGGTGTAGACTCTTCTTCAACTGGTGTTGTATTGCGGCAAGGGTGAGTACTTGGTACTCAGCAAGTCATGCACAGAATGCAAACTAATATACTACATGCATGGCTTAGTACGAAGGAATAGCTCAGGGTATAATTGCAGAAAAACAGCATTTGACAAGTAGCATAAGTAGATTCGAAAGCAGTGGAAACAAGTTTAAGATCAATAACTTCTCCGGGGTTAAATAAACATCTTTTCCATTCCTAATCCACATTTCCATGAACATCATTATTAAACCAAACCCAACCTTTCAAGCTCAAGTTATTTTCAAAAAAAAATCTAACCCTTGACTGTAATTCCCGAGCGATGTCCAATACCGCGGACACGGCTATTCGAATAGATTTTACACTCTGCAGAGGATATGCACTTTAACCACAAGATACATCCAAACACCACAAAGGGAGTGTCCGTAACAAAGTCTTTTGGAAGCTTCTAACAGCACAAGTGGTCCTCCCCGGTGATTGCACGCTAACCCTTCCCTTAGCGAAGGCGAAGTTTAGGCCAATCCACCGTTAGATGGGTACCTGGCCGCAGCCCCGGTACGCTCCCCCGTACAACTACACAAATGGTGTAGTTGACATCCTGAGGTCCCACAGGTACGTTATTAGTAACTTAATCAACTAGGTTCGTTCCATTACAGACATGTGGTTGCATGTTTGACTCAGTTCAAAGGCTTGCAAGGTTAAGTCCTTAGGGTGACAAGGGCAAGACTACCCGAAGAACCAAAACAACGTTCTCGGTGCCACAGCTGGCCCTCCCGATCATTCTTGCCACATGCCCCGGTCGAAAACTATTTATCAAACCCCAGTTGATTACCATGCACCACGTGCCATCAACATCATAGCACCTGATACCTTTCCAAAATAGGTTCAATATATCATTAAGTCAATATTAACATTTGATCGTCCAAAATCATGTCATGAGCACGTAGCAGGTCTAAGCAATATGCTACAACGATCTAAATTCCCATGTTGGCAATTTAGTAGTGTCCAACTATTTAATCCTCAACTAGGGTGACAAGGGGTCATGGCACATATTTAATTAACCAAGGGGTCATACAACAATTGGGCATTTATCTAATTTCCCACAATTAAATAAAGCATTTTCTAATTAAACTAGCATGCAATAGTTTAAACCAATTTAATTTGAAAATGGGATCAACATGGTCAAAGCAAAACTTGCCTTCATAAAGTACTTGTTCTTGGTCCTGAGATGGCTCCTGGGTCAACACTTCTCCCTCGAAGCCTTCGGGCACTTCAACGTCTACTCGTAAAGCGTGCAAATAGCAAATAATAAATGAACAGTAGACAAAAAGTGTCCAAACATCCTAATAAAGTTCATAAACAGAGAGAGCATAATTTTATGAATTTTTAGAAACTGGAATCGTCAAATTCAGAGTTTAAATGCAAAAGTTACAAGCATTTAAAGTTTAAATAATCAATTAAATAATATTACAGAGAAAAACTTTGGTCCAAAAATTAAATAAAATTCATCATTAGTTAGATCTCAATTTTATACAAATTTAGAAATTTGAAACACTCAAATCGGAGTTAAAATGCAAAAGTTATAAGCGTTTGAAGTTTGAAACAAATTCTGAAATCAATATTTCGAATTAATAAATCATTTTCTTTTTCGGAAATTGAATTATTGCGTCAGCAGTGACACGTGGAGCAATCGGGAGCCGCCACGTCACCTCGGGTCCATGAACCCGGCGCACGGCGCGGCTCGGTCCACCGTGGACCTGGCGCACGGCTCATATGTCTCACTAACAGGTGGGCCCGCCCTGTCAGCGGCCTGGACTCACGTCGGCGCGGCGCGACTGACAGTGGGCCCTATTGACACGCGGGTCCCGCGTGTTAGAGACACGCACCCACGCGCGGGCGCTGACTGCGACGGTCGGCCTCCCGGCCACGTGGCTAGATCTCGGCCGTTGATTTCGAAATCAACAGCCCAGATAGGATCTGGCTTAATGCAGTGGGAAAACCTCCCGGCTGATCTGGACCATTCGATCTTGATCGGATGGTCAAGATCCAATCTAACATTTACAACGCGGCTAACCCTAACCGTTCGATCTAGATCTAACGGCTGAGATCTATCCTAGTTCGGTGCGGTTTAGGCTACGTGGCACAATCTAAGCCGTTGGATCTAGATGCAACGGTTGGAGAGAGATCTGGGAATTTCAACGTGGAAACTCACCGGGGGTGACATGGCGTGATCTGGACCCTTGGATCTGGATCGGACGGTTGGTGGAGCTCGAACGACGGCGACGGCGCGCGGCGGAGCAAGGTCACCGGAGACGGGGACGGCGACACGCCTGACGGCGCTGCGGGGCCTCTCCGACGAAGTGAGTGGTACTCACCGACGCGGCTTGACCTCGCGGTTTCGGATCTGGACTCAACGGCGGCGGAGGACGGCGGACGGCGGCGGAAACGGTGCAAAACCACGACGGAACGCACGGCCAACTACGGCGAGCGATTGCGGCATAACCACGGCGGCTTGAGCTCGGCGGGCTAGGGCTACGGGTGCACACGAAAGTCGGCAACACGACAGCGGCGGCGGCACATTAAATAGGGCCCTCGGAGTCCGTGAAACGAGCGAAAACCGAGGCCCACTCCGTTGCGGCGGCGGAATCCGAATTGGATTCGGATTGGGTGACGTGGCTCAACGTGAGCCGTTGGATCAAGATCCAACGGTGTGAGGGTTTGGGCTCGGGTCCGGCTCGGGCGACCTGGCTGGCTCGGTCGGGCTCGGGTTCGGGCGACGTGGCTCAATCTCGTTCGTTCGATCTTGATCGGACGGTCGAGAGGGTTAGGGTTAGGGGACTGGGTTTGACCGGGTCGGCTGGCTCGGTTCGGACTCGAGTCTGACTCGGACTCGGGTCCGGTCGGATGAACAGTACAAACCCGTTCGCATTTTCCAGCGATTAAATAATCCAATTAATTCCCAGAAATTCATTTAATTCATTAAAAATAGCAAAACACTTAGAAAAATTCCAGAAAAATTCTAGAAAATATTTTGGAGTATTTTGGACTCAAATAAAATATTTCCAACAAAAAATTATTTGTAAAATCAAATTCTTCAATTATTTCAAAAGGGAATAAATTCAAATAAATTCCAAATAAATCCAAATAAATTCCAGAAAATTTCAAAAATTTACCAAAGTGCCAAATCTTAGTTAAATTCATGAAAAGCAAAAATTGGGGTGTTACACACAATCACACTCCCATACAAGATTATTTGTAACCTCAAATCCTTAAACCTATAATTCTCATTAATCCAATAATATTCATGGGTAACCAATGGTAACAAATGTAAGCATTCTATATTGCGGTTAAGTTGCGAAATAAAAGGTCAATACTCTATCCTGCAGCACTCATCAAAAGTACTTGCCTTTAACCTCGGTGATAACTGACGTCTGATTTGCGGTATTAGAGATCTCCGACACTAGAGAAATAAAACAATACTCAAAATCCATTCCTCATGTGAATAATGCCACTAATTCGGCGATACAACTCTAGTAATAAGTATTACTCCCTATCCCACTAATACAAGATTCTAACATCAATTAATCAACAGTTATTCGTTTAATCAGATATATATATACAATAATCACATTTCACGGGAGGTTAATCTTTTGGATCTTATACAAAAGATGAGACAACCAAGAACAACCTTTATCTCTTATATGCCCCATGAATACACAGAAATTCGAATACATGCCCTACTCGATGTCCTTAGATTTCAAGCATCAGAATATGCATCACAAAATCAATCCACAAATTGTTATTCCGTTATTCTCTCATCTATCATCATAGCACACTCTTGATCTACAAGATCTAAATCCACTCGATTTAACTACCACAACTACCGAAAAATCAACTCCAGGCCTCCACTAATCCAACCATACTAAATCGATTAACAAGTCCTTAAGCAATCATATATTCCACCACATGCTGTACTTGTAAGAAACTATTGGCGACCTTAATTTGTGCTAGATACAAAAAGTATGGCTGGATAACCTTACTACATCCTTGTATTCACAAACCTCCGAAGTCATGCCATATGTGGTTGTTGCAGCCATAATCTTCATGCGCCAATCGGTGACCGTCAGGCACAATACTGTCTTCTCGGCCGATTCACAGTCGGTTGACTACTCGAGAGGCATGTACCCTGATGCTTGCTGGGCCAAAGCGTTGGCCCGGCTATTTTCTTCTCTGGGTATATGGCCGATGGTGACGAAACTGAACATCTTCATCAATTCACGGCAACATGCCAGATACTGGATTATGATTTCGTCATAACAATTGAACTTCCCTTTTGCTTGTTGGATCACCAGCAGGGAGTCCCCGAAGGCCTCAACGGAATCTGCCCCAACGTTTTGTAGCATGATCAATCCCTTAATCAAGGCTTCATATTTAGCCTGATTATTTGAACATCGGTTGTTTAGTCTAAAGGCGAACTCGTAGCTATGCCCTTTGGGAGATACTAGGACTATTCCGATGCCACTTCCTTCTCTGCATACCGACCCGTTGAAGTAAAGCCGCCATGGGGCAAGGCTTACTAATTCACAGGCGATAGTATGTTCTGTAATGAAATCAGCTATTACATGCCCTTTTACTGCCTTAGCTGATTCGAACGTGAGGTCGAACTCTGTGAGCCTATAGGTCCATTTTCCGAGTCGCCCTTTCATTATAGGAGCTGACAGCATGTATTTTATAACATCAGTGTTACCAACGACCGTACATGTTGACGCCAATATGTAATGTCTTAGCTTTGTGCATGCAAAGTAAAGGGATAGATAAAGTTTTTCGACCGGTGGATACCTGGTCTCTGTATCTATCAACCGTCGGCTTAAGTAAAATATCGGCTGCTCTTTTCCTTTGACTTCTTGTACAAGGACTGCTCCGATTGTCATCCCCTATGCCGATATGTATAATCTGAACGGTACTCCCTTCTGTGGTGCTATCAGCACCGGTGGCTTTGACAAATAATTTTTGATGTCATCAAAAGCCTTCTACTGTTCTTCTCCCCATATGAAATCTTAATTTTCCTTCAATCTTAACAATTGCGTGAATGTGTCAATTTTTCTAGATAAGTTCGAGATGAACCTTCTCAGATAATTGATCTTTTCGACCAATTTCTGTAGGTCCTTTTTGCTCTTCGGGGGCTTTGTATCGACTATGGCCCTGACTCGCTCTCGGTAGACCTCTATTCCTCTTTCATGTACCATGAACCCGAGAAACTGTCCAGCTGATACTCCAAATGCGCATTGCAATGGCTTCATCTTCAAACCAAGCACCTGAGTCTTCTTAAGTACTTCCTCTAAACTGGCTAAATGCTGTTGGTTTCCTGCCAAATTTATCACCACATCGTCTATATAAATCTCCACAACGCGGCCGATTAACTCATGAAATATAAGGTTCATAGCCCTTTGGTATGTAACCCCAGCGTTTTTCAATCCGCATGTCATAACAACCCACTCGAATAGTCCTAACGCTCCAGGACATCTGAAGGCTGTTTTATGAATATCGACCTCGGGCATGAAGATCTGGTTATAGCCTGCATTACCATCTAGGAAGCTGATGATCTTGTGTCCTGATGTAGCATCGATAAGCATATCGGCTACAGACATCGGGTATTCATCTTTGGGGGTGGCTTTATTTATGTCCCTAAAATCAACACATACTCTAATTTCCCATTCTTTTTTGTTACTGGAACGATGTTTGAAACCCATTCAACATATCGACATGGTCTGATGAATTTGGCTTCTAGTAATCGTTCTATTTCCTCTTTGATTTTGTCATACATTGCTGGGTTGAAACGCCTTGGAGGTTGTTTTAACGGCCGATATCCAGGTTTTACGGGTAGCCGATGTTCAACAAGTTGACGGTCTAACCCATGCAATTCATGATACTCCCAAGCGAAACAGTCATTGTATTCCTTTAATAATTTTACCATACTTTCTTTATATTCGGCACACAACCTAGCATTAATGAAGGTTGGCTTTTTCCGATCCCTGTTTCCTATGTCTATTTCTTCCAATGAATCGGATGAAGTAAATCCTTGTCCGAGTCTTTCATCGTCTTCAAGATCCCCGATAGACTTGGAGCTATCGGCCATGTACTGGTAGCCTCTGGCTTTTCCTTGCAAGTACCTTGTATTAAGGAGAGTTTCCATCGTCGCAGGATTTCATTTGTCCGATCAACCGTGCTAGGACTTATGTTGATCGTACTTATCTTTGCATCATTGATGAAATGAAGTCACAGTCTTCCAGCGTTCTGCCCGAGATGCACCTAGCTCCTTCGTGCGACTAATTTGCATCGGGACTAGCCATAGCAATATGAGCCGATGTGTCGGCATTTACGATCTCAACAGCATCTCCGTTCAATTGCACCAGTTTTTGATGCATGGTGGACGGGATACAGTAGTTAGCATGAATCCAATCGCTTCCTAGCACACATCGTAACTACCTTTGGCATCCACCTCAAAGAAGGCAGTCGGCAAAGTTTTGCTGCCGATAGTCAATTCGGTGACCATGACGCCTCTGGCTTCTGTGGGATGTCTGGTGAAGTCATTGAGAACCATATTGGTTTTAATGAGATCTTCGTCGGATTTCCCTAGCTTGTTGCATGTTGAATATGGCATCAAGTTGACAGTTGCGCCTCCGTCCACCAGCATTCTGGATATTGGTTTACCATTGATGTATCCCTTTAGTTATAATGGCTTCAAATGCTGGTGATCTTCCTGTGGTTTCTCAAAAAATTGCTTCTTGGGACCCTAGCCACAATTGTGCGCATGATTCCAGGGCCGTGGTAGCCTGAGCCTTGAACTCGGCCGGCAAAGCAAACACCATGTTGATACTTATCGGAGAGGACGCATTGCCTGGTGCCGTTGGTGGTCTGATATCATCTGATGTAGAATCGTCTGTGTTTTTGTCCGTAAGTGTGTCCGAACTCCCGGCCATAGACGTCTCTATCCCTTTGGTCTCAAGCATTTCCTCGTATTTAGCCATGAAGGCTTCTATGTCTTCGTCTGTGGGTGTTTCTACATCCTCAGCCATAGGTGTGTCCACATCTCCAGCCACGACTGGACTAGCTGGAATGATCTCTTTCTTGTGCCACTCTTTCCTCGGAATCTTTACAGGGCGCAGTTTATCAACAACATCGTCTTTCTGTTTTTCTTGCTCATCCCTCCTGGATTCTAGCATCTTGAGGCGCTGGAGTTGCCGTTTTCTGTGATTTCGTGAGACCAGCGGGACACCAACGTGGTTTCGGCTCCACGGGTTGGCGGATCTTACCGGCTAACTCGGCCACATCATTCTTTCCTATTGGAACTTCTTTCTTAGAATCTCCGTTTTTAGCCGATTCTAACTGATCGGCCCTGCGTTTTTCCCCAATGTTTGCCTGATTTTTCCTTGGCCACGTGATCCTTTCGTGGACAGATTTCCTCTGACCTCTTTACTGGTCCGATCTCAATCCTTTAGCCTCTTTCAGCTGTTCAGCTATTTTTTTTCCATCCTGCCGATTCTTTCACGAATCGGCCTTCAACGATTTCCTGAGTGTGATTCGTATTCTTGCCTCAGCTTCATCCCTGATGGAAAGCAAATATGTTCTTGATCTTGCCCTGCGTAGTGCTGCATGGGATATGCATGAGGGGATGGCAGAGCCAATCTCCTCTCCCAGCAGAAGCGCCAGAAAGGACACCTCTCGTGGGCCTTTTCGGCGGCTGTCGGCTGATATTCTTTTATCAACGGCCGTCGGGACAAATTGGCTATTTTTTGTCCCTTTTTCTCGTATTTAGCTAACAACTGAGCAAAAGTTGGTCCAGCCTTTATTATTGATTTCTTCGGTGGCATATGTCTTTCAGCCTTCTGCCACTTATTGATTTCGGGCTTACCCCTTATTCTGACTGTTCTTGACCGTCTTCCTTCAGGATCGGCCTCTATTTGGATTGAGCCGATCGTGATCTGTACTGTTTTCTCTTTGTTTATTGTCTTCTTATCGGCCTTTGTAGCCGATATCGCCAATGAGCAACTTTTGTCTTGTCGTACTTCCTTCGCCTTGACCGAACAACTAACCATGTTGACTGGGAAAGGATTCTTGTCAACCTGCTAGTCTTGCTCTTCCGCAAACTTTAGTCATCCGTCCTCTATGGCCGACTGTATCTGTTGACGAAAGATATTACAATCATTAGTATTGTGTGAGAAAGAATTGTGCCACTTACAATATCTTCGTTTCTTCACTTCCTCGGCCGATGGTATGACATGTCCTTCTGGGAGCCGTACTAACTTTTCTTGCAAGAGCAAGTCAAAGATGCGGCCACACCTGGACACGTCAAACGAATATTTAACTTTCGACTTGGTTTTAGTCGGCTTTAGCCATGAACATACCAAATGTTTCTTGTTACCTCTGATCCATTCGGCTCCGTTTATATCAGATTCCTCATCGTCGGATGAATCTTCCGATTCATACTTCACCAAATTGACTTTAGACTTTTCTTTTTCTTTATTGCTCTTAAACTTATCTTTAAACCCCTTGTTTTCGTAAAACCGGCCTTCTTGGGCCGATACCCTGTGGACTAGGTGGCTTAGATCAGCGAACTCTTGTCCACCAAACTTTTCCCGTAGAGAGGGAATTAAGCCCTGGAAGGCTAGATCGGCAAGCTCATTATCGGGCAGAGTAACGCTAAAACATCGGTTCCGCACTTCTCTAAACCTTTTGATGTATTCAGCCATTGACTCCCTGAATCTCTGCCGTAACTCCAAACATCCGCAGAAGAAGTATTCATGGAATCGGTTTTCCAAATCGGTCCATGTATTGACCGAATTTGGTGGCAGAGTGGTGAACCATGTGAATGCTGCTCCAGACAACGATAATGGGAATAGTTTTATCCTGAGTCCATCGTAATGTGCTGCTTCCCCGCATTGCACTATGAAGCGGCCGATGTGTTCCATGGTGGTGGTCACATCATCCCCTGAGAACTTAGTAAAGTCAGGGATCCGATACCCGTTGTGATATGGGATCCTATCAATATTATCAGGGTAAGGTTTTCTGTAGCCGAGAGTCCGTCCTCTCGGCTGGATGCCGAATTGGTCTCGTAGGACGTTCGTGATTGCATCCATCCAATCGGCTTCTCTAGGTGGTGCAACTGGTGGTGGGGGTGCTACTGGGCCTTCCCCGTGCCGATGCCTATCGAGGGTGAACTCGGGTGCTTCATGATGCTACCCCCCGAGTGTAAACTCAGGCATAACGTGGCGATGCCCCTCGAACGGGATCTCGGGCGGAACTTGGAGCTGCCCCCCGAGTGCAAACTCGGGTTGTGCCATCGGCTTATGCTGTTGGTGATTATGTCCAATCTATTGACCGATGACTTGGTGCTGTCCAAGATCTGGCTGCGGTACGAAAGGTTCCGTGTACGCAGCCACTCGATGCGAGTATTGTCAATTTGGGACCGAGTTAACCGTGGCGCCTATCTTGGCGCCATTGGTATGGCCATAGTATTGCCTGACTTCACTTGTCCCAGGATCCCTAGGCAAGGTGACAGTCGGCTGTGGTGGTGCAGGCATTGTAATTGCGGCCGATGATGTGTTTTCAACCATCGGTTTCAGACCCTGAGTACAGGGGCCGATCGAGTAGACTGGGTATATAGGCAGGACTTTTGGTGGATCAAATAGGGTTTTGGTCATTACAAGCTCCTGCGCTACTTCTTTCATGCTGTTAGATATCAACGTCCTGAGTGTGGTAACTAAAGCCGATGTCTGGTTCAGCAACGCGTGGCTGATAGACTGGTTAATCATCTCTGATAATTCTGCTTGTACAGGTATATATCGGCTTACCCCTGGCTCATTGTTGGTACTTGGGGCGATGACTCCAAGGGAATCGACCGTCGGTAGCGCCGTCTTCTGGGTGACACCGCGCTGGGTCATTTGGAAGCAGCTTAGCATCATTTTCTACAATGCTGCCTTCTGATCCTCGATCTCTTGGCGTTGTTCTGGTGTTAAATCGGCCAAAGTTGGTGCGATTATTGCATCAGTGCTGACATCAGTAGGAGCAACAGACTTCCCTGGTGATGTCATTGATGCTTCTTCGTGTCCCATCAGGCATGCCAAAGTTGTGTTGGCACCAAAAAACGTCGCGTCGGGTCGATCCTCGCCAACACACGAGAACGCCGGGTTTCAGGGTCGCGAGCGTGCCAGCCGATTTGATCCCGCAATCGGCAAGAGACGTGTCTGCAGATGTGACCGCTCAAAAGAACGATCTGAGTCTTGATGGTAAGGTAATCCTTGTCGGCTCGATGACGAAACAACTTGGATCGGGTAACTGAGTCCAATTGACTCTTTCAAATCAATCGGAAAAAAGGGGTAAAAGCCTGGCTTCTCGGAAAAAGGTGATGCGCAACAAGATCGTAAGAAACAAGAGCTTGGCAGAGCGTAATGCAGCAAAGATCAACAACCGACGATGCACAACTCGTATTGATCAAAGTGTATTACAGAGGAAAGATTACAATGCTACGAAACTACTCCTAGTGCAGGAAAGATAAAGTATTGGTAGATTGGTTGGTTGTTTGTGTTGATTTTCTCCTCTCTGTAGCATGTCGCCTTTTATAGCCGGTGTAGCCTTGATCGTGACCATAACGGACTCTTCAATCGTATCGGCCTTGATCTTGTCTTTCCATCTTGACCGCAACCGTATCAAATCCATGTTCTACTGGCTTCGGTTTCTTCCCGTTTGTGCCTTATACGACCATGCTCTTTCCGATATGGCTTCCGTCCCATTACTCGTTGCTACTCCGACTCGTGCCATCTTCCTGGCTCGTGCCACGACCGGACCTGTCTCGGTCGGCCAAATTTAGGTGTCAACACCATGATTGGAGAACATTGCTATTTTCTTGGACTTCAAATCAAACAACTGAAGAATGAGACTTTTGTGAGCCAAACCAAGTATGCAAAAGATCTACTCAAGAAATTTGGCATGGAAAATGCAAAGCCCATTAAAACACCAATGGCATCAAATAGGCACTTGGATCTAAATGAGGGAGGTAAACCTGTAGACTTAAAGCTTTATCATTCCATGATTGGTAGTTTACTTTACCTTACAGCATCTAGGCCCAATATAATATTTAGTTTTTGCATGTGTGCACATTTTCAAGCTTCTGCAAAAGAATGTCATTTAGTTGCTGTTAAAATAATCTTAAGATATTTAAAGCATTCCTCAAACATAGGCTTATGGTATCCTAAAGGTGCAAATTTGACTTAATTGGATATTCAGATTCATATTATGCTGGTTGTAAGGTGGATAGAAAAAGCACCTCAGGAAGTTGTCAGTTCCTTGGTAGATCCCTTGTTTCTTGGTTTTCTAAGAAACAAAATTCAGTAGCTCTATCCACAGCCGAAGCTGAATATATTTCAGCAGTTAGTTGTTGTGTTCAATTGCTTTGGATGAGGCAAACTCTGATGGATTATGGCATTAATTTTAAGAAAGTGCCTCTATTGTGTGATAATGAAAGTGCTGTAAAAATAGCCAACAATCTAGTCCAACATTGTAGAACCAAACACATAGAAACTCACCATCATTTCCTAAGAGATCATGTGACTAAGGGAGATATCACTATTAGCCACATTAGAACTGAAGATCAATTGGCGGATACCCTTACCAAGCCCTTAGATGAAGCTCGCTTTTGCAAATTGAGGAATGAGTTAAATGTCATAGATTTCTCTAATGTTGCTTAAGCCTGTGCACCATGACTGGTTCTATCTATTTATTTATTTGGTATTCATTGATTTGGTTCTTGGAAGGATTATCACATTAAGGGGGAGCCAAGACTGCTTGCTATGAATCTCTTGCAACCCACTTGTGAACAAATCAATTTTAAGATGCTTGAGTGGCATAAGACTATTTTACAAAATATAAAATTGTCTTTGAATTAAAATTGCTAAAATGATTGATAAAAGCCTCCTCTTTCTATATCCCAATCATGTCCCATCTAAAACCTTAGAAAATAGGTTGAAATTGATTTCAAATGAAAATTGTTTACAAAACTCTAATATCTAACTGTCAAGGCCCCAATTTCAAAAATTCTGGGAAATCCGGAGTATCCGGATTAAACATCCGGAATGTCCGGATATAACCCGGAGTATCCGGATGAATCATCCGGAGTATCCGAACTGGGTCTACCGAAAGCCCTAACCCGGAATGTCCGGATTAAATGTCCAGATTGTCCGGATTGGTTTGACCGAACACCCCAACCCAGAGTATCCGGACTAATTGTCCGGAGAGTCCGGACTGTGCGGGGGTTGAGTATAAAAGTCCCATTTCGTGGCTTCTTCTTCATTCATTTCCTCCCACCGTGCTCTCCACCCTTGTGCGCCTCTCCTCCACCCCGAGCTCATCTCCGGTGACTCCGGCGTCCTCCCGTGCTCCTCCCCGGTGACGTTCCCACCCCGGTATCCTCAAGATCCTCTCCAAGCCGGCGTCCTCCTTCCTCTAACTAGCTTCCCCTCCTTCTTCTTCATCCTCCTTGAAGGTAAGGCCTCTTCTTGGAGTTGATTCATGGATTCTTGGGTTCTAGGGCGTCCATGGGAGTAGGTTTGAGGCTTGGTATGTAGATCGGGGTCTTCGGAGTGACTTTGGGAGTGTTAGGGTTTTGGTGGGTGGTTGGATTTGGGGTGGTTTAGGCAATGCTTGGGTTTAGGGTGTGAGATCGAGGGTAGATGATGCCATTCCAAGTATTGGGGTAAGTTTTGGTTGGGATCTTTAGATGTGAGCGTCTTTTCCTCGTGTTGGGCTAGCTCGGAGCTTCTCTGGCTTGGCCGCGTGTAGGAAAGTTGTAGATCGGTTCTTGTGGTGTCGTAGAACTCGGAAACCACTCCAATCCCTTGAGTCTTTGGGCGAAATGCGCCATGTCCGGAGTGTCCGGACGAATGATTCGGAGTGTCTGGCTTATCTGGACTGTCCGGATATTAAACTCGGACTGTCCAGGTTGGCTGATCTGTGACTTGCGCAGTTTCGCCGGATGTGCTGTTTTTCGGCGGGGGTTGCATTGTATTTCATTTTAATTGCATGGCATGCATCTTATTTATGCATTGTACTCATGTAGAGAACGATACCGCGGTGACTGACGTGACCGTGGTTGAGGGGATTGCCGAAGAGCAAGTCGTGGTTGATACGCAAGCAGAAGAATCAGGCAAGCACCTAAGCATGTTCAACCCTATTTGTAATTCTATTTTTGTGAATGAACTACTTATTGGATGTTTAAGTATGCATTAGGAGTCGAATTGGGGAATTGAAAGTAGAACCTAATTGCTGCACTTATCTTCTTTGGAACTTGTTAAACATCTCCTTTGGAGCTAATTTATGGGTAATTATATGTGTCCATGCTTAGTTTAGCTTAGGTGTCGGGTATGGGCCAAGTGGTGGATGGTTCCGCCGCTTGTGAGTTTTTACTTCACAATCAATTGGTTGCAATGGTTATGGTTATGAGGAGAAATGGAAATTGAAATGAGACCGGGCGAGAGGTTGGTTCACTTGGGTGTGGAGACTCAAGTGTGGTAGTCTCGCCCATTTCGGTTGAGGACCGATCCGTTGTTTGCCCTTTGATCGAGCACACTTTGTTGATCGCATGCCGGAAATGGGACGGTAAGCTATTCTTTCATCGCATGCCATTCGATGGGCCATGCCCTCATGCGGTTGGGCGTGGTTGAGGGCGAGGCTTGGGCCGACTCTCGTGGGCCAAGCCGGGCTTGGGCCGCTCGAGGGGGTGCTAGGTGCTCGGACCGCATGAAGATGCCCCAACGAGTTGGTATGGATGGGAGGAGGGTTGACATGGGGTTCCTTGTGGCACATGTCATGCGATTGATGATCCCCTGCAGGGTGAATAAGCGATTCAAATTGCCGCGCTCTCGGATATGAGCACGCTTGATCTTAGCACACTTCAACATAGTAATAACTTGAACTTAATGATGGTTGGGGATGGTGGTGATACTTGTTTATGAGGTTACTTGCTTTGCTTTAATTGTAACACTTCAGATTCCACTCTAGTAATAGGTGCCGTCTACAAGTGCTGTAAAATTTGTAAATGAAGTAGTGAAATGTAATTGTACAACAAAGATAAGCTTTTCCGCACTTTTTACTACAAAGCTTGATTCCTTGCTACATCCAAATGCATGTCCTTTTGAGTCGGTCATATATGGACCACGGGTAAGTCTTGCGAGTACCTTCTGTACTCATGCTCCTGCTTTGTGGATTTTCAGGTGAGGATCCGGACGGATGTGAGTTCTGTCCGTACTGCCTCTCGGTGACCAGGCGGGGCACCGAGTAGAGGCTCCCTACGCCGTCACACACGCCCGGGAGTGTTCAGAGGCAGAACACTTCCGGAGATGCATTGCTTTTGGGTTTAGTTTGATAGCTGTAAGTTCTTTTGTTGTATAGTTAGTTAAAACGATGCCTTACCTGCATTAAGTACTTGTTTTCTTTTGTAGTGAACACTTGATGTATGTTGTTACTTGCCTTGTTTTTGTGATGTTATTTCTATCTTTGTTGGCCTTTGTGCTTCGTTGTTGCTGGTTGTGGTCGTGGGGTTTTGTCTTTGTGCCGAGGTGGTTTAGTTGTGTTGGTTAGTCTTGCTTCCGCGTGCGTGTCTGGTTATGGGGTTCCGAGTTCGTTGCCCCCTTTATGCAAATTGATTTGATATGGCTTGTAAGCCGGTACGCGGGGCGATCCTGGGCGAGTTCGGGTCGCGTACCGGGGGAATACCGGGATTGTTGTCGAGTTATTCTAAGGGTCTCACTGTTGTCTCGATTGGGCTTGGGTGCTAACACTACGAGCGCCCTCGGCGATCCGTTGTTAGCCTCCAAATCCGATTAGGATAACTGAGCATTCAAATAACCCGGGAATGGTCTGGGCGGCTCCTGTCACTAACTACTCAGTACATGTGTTCTATCTCTATGAGCCTGAATTTGTTAATATTCTTTCTCACTTGATTAAAGGGCATATATATCTCCAAAAGGTTTCAAGAATCCTTTCATCTCTTTTTGGTTGTATTTGATCGATCTTTTATCCAAGATTATTCTAAGATCCATCTTTTAGTCTTAATTCGTTCTTCAAGAGGATCTTTGAAAATCTCTATGAGTCTAGATATTTCTTAACTTCTTATTTAGAAAATTGCATGTGTATGACGGACCATGTTCCCAAATGCAAATATGTAAAAACAGTAAGTTTCCCATTTACGTCGGACCAACTCAGCAAACAAGTAAGTCTTCGACGGTCTAAGAAAACCAGTCCAGTGCAAATGGCACCTTCACCATGGACCAAGTCCTAATGAAAAACCATTAGCGACGGACCGTTTTTGCTTAGTCCGGAGTAAGCATGTTTCTGCGCTAACTTGGTCTGGTGCAAATAGAAACTCTCTATTTTTCACCAAAACCGGTCCGACGTACACCTGCAAAAGTCTATCGCTTAGACTCTTGTCTATTTCAAAATAGTTTTTAATCTGTCTTTTGAAAAATACTCATGTAAGTTCAAAAATTTCAAAATCTTGTCTAAATTTAGGACTCATCTTTGCTAAACTTATTTGATTTCGAGACCCAAGCTATTCTCATAATCATTCTCTATGGGTTTCACCAACCAGAGTAAAAAGAGGATGCATGTCTACAACCAACTACCCCTCATAAAGGCATCCTTTTCCAATGCAACAATTTTTCTTTGCACTATATGCATTTCATACTTACTCCTGTCATTTTTTACTATCAGTTTTTCCCCAAAGCACTCACTTCTCCAAAACCACCAAAATCCACAAATCCTCCTCCTCTTGAGCAAGAACTTCTCTCGTCACCGAAGTCAACCCCATTTGGGTGTGTCAACGGTGTTTTGCTCAAGAGGCTTCTCTAGGATTCGGTAAGTCCTTATGTTCTCTCTTTTCTTTTCTGTAAAAATCGAATTTTAGACCTAGTTGTTTGTGTCTTAAGGACTTTTCTTCTCCTATAATTAGGTCAGTTCTTATGCCTGTGAAAAGAGTCAGAGAACTGTATTTAAGTTCAATAGTGCTTTGTAAAAATGACAAAGGATTCAGACAAAAGGGGTTTGTTGAGAAAATTGATTAGTAAAGTTAAGGGAAAGAAACAAAGGATCTCTAGTTCCTCTCAGGCACAACAATCTCAAGAGCCTAAACAACAGCAACATACTCAAACTTTTGGTAGAGTTAATAGAAAAGTGACAACCACTAAACCTACAAGAAAAGATAAGCAACCTATATTGTCTGACCATGAATCCTCTTCAGAAGATAGTGAATATGAACCTAGTGTGCACTCTAGTTCTGAAGAAGAAGAACTGAGCACTGAAGTGGATATGATTGTTGGACATGAATTAGCCACACTAGGGGGTAAAAAGCTGAGATCAATTAGACTGGTGAATGAAAAGATTTGGTTTCCCTTCACCAGACATCCTTTGGATGAAAATTTCATTCCAACTCTGCATGGAAACATCTATTTGGGATACAAGAGTAGAAGTAACAAAAGTGGAAAATCTGTATCTACTCTTTGTAAGCAGCAATATGTTGATTGGAATCAGGTAATTTCAGTAATTAGATCCAACAGAATTCATGAGTGTGTAAGATCAACTCCTGGACTGGCATTACTAATGTCAAATAGAGCCACTCAATGGAATGAAGACAGAATCCTAGAATTCTATGCCTCTCTATTAGTGAATAAGAAAAGACACTACATTATGTTCACTATAGATGGAAAAATCAGAAAATTGAGATCACCTCACTTTGAAGCAACCATTGGAGCAAATAATCCTTTAGTAAATAGGACTAGAATTCATGATAGAATGTTCCCTGGGAACAGATAGAGGCAAGTGGGTGACATGACTAATTTGAATATGTCAGCTCATATATACAGATATATCGATGAGGCAAACTTCAATGCAAATAGGGCAAATTGTTTGTCTGCGGAATCCAAGATCCTTTTGCTATTGCTCAAACATACCATTTATCCAAAGACTGGTTATAAGGAGGGTGTCACGTCTAGTCTAGCATGGCTATTGCATTTGATCTTGTCAAGGCAACCCGTTGACCTAACAGACTATATTTTCAGAGAAATGGAAGAAGCCATCTACAGAAGAATGAGCAGTCCACTCCCTTCTGCACATCAAATTTCTTAGATGCTTTTGGCCCAAGGGATCATTTCTCAAATTGAATTCAATAGAAGGTTCTCTCTTCCAAAGCAGTATAAGATGCAAAAGTTGCCCACTGCAGAAGCTGTCAGAAGAGCTAGAGCACCAACTCCACCTTTAGCACCACAAGAAGATGAGCCAAGTGCTCATCATGATAGTAACAATGGTGACTCAGATGGTGCAGATATGGGAGGAGAACAGATCCCAAGCTACTCTGCTCCATTGAGCCACAATCATCACAGTTTCAGCCATGCTCCTCATTCTCCAATCCCAAGTATGCCAGCTGCACCTGTAATTGCTCAGCCTGAACTTGATGAAGCAACTGAAATATTAGGTGACAGTCATCTAAATGTATCTCATGAAGAAGAGCAAGGCACTAAGATAATATTAAGCTCTGAATCTCAAACCAGAGGAGAAGATCCAGAAGTTCAAAGACTTTGAGAAATTGTTGCACCAGCTAGATTTATGGAAGCTCAAGCATTCAGACCTGCAGCATATGACTATGAGGCAAGGGGATCAGCATTCCCACAAGGAGTTGAAGGTTCTCATCATTCACCTATTCCACAATAGTATGAGAAACCACCACCTCCACCTCAATATGAGCAACAATCAGCATGGAGCACTCAACTAAATTAGTTTGGACTTTTTGAACAACAATACAATGCTGATCTAAGAGCAGCTCAAGAAAGATTTGGAGAAGAAAGAAATCTGGAAGCACTCAGACATCATGAACATATGACTACTTTTCAACAATATCATGATCAGGTTCAACAAACCCAAGAATTGCTAAAGAAAATCCATGAAGAGCAAAACTTGATGAAAAATGAGAGTTAAAAAAGATTTGAAAAGCTTAGAAGCAATTAGTTTTACTTGAGAAAGTGGATTCGTGAGATCAAGACAAATGAGCTGACAATCAAGGACAGATTTGTGTGATATCAATAAGAAGCAGAATGCTCAAGACTCAAAGTTTGATAAATTTGCAAGCTCTGTGAACACCAATCTTGATGTTTATGGAGGTTCTTTAGATTGGCTGAGCTACTCCTTAGAAGATCATATCGCATTCACTGAAGATGCACATGCAAATCTAGTCTCCAACCAAGAGCAGCTTGGACAGCCCATTCTTGATAAAAAAAATAAGACTAATGAGTCTCTAAGGCAGCTGCAAGAGGACTTCACACACTGGTCAGTCAGTCCACAGCCTAGAGATCCTAACAACCCAAGTTGGCATGATCAAGCTATGGGTGTACAACAAGCTGAATCTGAACAACAGTGGCTCACTTCATATCCTCAGCCTAGGGATCCCAATTATCCTAGCTAGCATGATCAAGCAGTGGCTGCTCCTCAATCTGCAGAAGAACAATCTCCACTTTGGCAGCACTTGTCTCCTCCAAGGCAGAGCACAAGCTCCAGAGCTTCCAGCTTATTCAAAAGGACCTTCTCTAGGCGCTAGAAGTGACCTCTTTTTGGCAATTGATGCCAAAGGGGGAGAAATTAGTTGTAAGATTGGTTTTAGTCTGAATCTGATGAAGGGAGATAATCTAGTCAGTCATAAGTCTATTTAAAGTCTTAGTCTGATGAAGGGGGATAATCTAGTCAGTCATAAGTCTATTTACTATTTTGTGTTATTGTTGCACTCTCTGCTCTGAACTTTGAAATTTTACTTGACTCTGAAATGCTTTGTGTTGGAGGTTCTCTAAAAAATTTGCACTGAAATAACTCCTTTTTGCTCTGATAACACTTTTTCAGTTATGCTTTGATAAGGCTTGTGTTAAAATATTGTGTTTATGATCTCATATGTTCTTATTTATCCAAGCACTTATTCAGGGGGAGCATAAACTATTTTACTCACTTAAGCAAATATTACTTTTGTTTTGTCAGACTAACAGTTCTTTGCAAAAAAAGATAAGTCAATTCTATCCAAAATAATGAATTATCAAGGTGTTAGCACCTAAAATTTGCCGAACGAAGCAGGTCCGATTGTGGCGCGCAAAGTGGTGCAAACCGGGTGGACCTTGGGTAACAAGGCGAACCGGAACGAGGAGGGTGAAATTGGACGAAGGATAGAAGGAAGGAGGTCAAAACGGATACGGCAAGGATCCGACACGATTGCTATCAGGAGAAAGGACGGAGACCGATACTGATACGATTTAGGAGTCCATAACGATCACGACCTAAGCTGTCCAGGCTATAAGAAGGGACGACATGCTACAGAGAGGAGGACATCAACACAAACAACCAACCAATCTACCAATACTTTATCTTTCCTGCACTAGGAGTAGTTTCGTAGCATTGTAATTTTTCCTCTGTAATACACTTTGATCAATACGAGTTGCGCATCGTCGGTTGTAGATCTTTGCTGCATTACACTCTACCAAGCTCTTGTTTCTTCCGATATTGTTGCGCATCGCCTTTTTTGGAGAAGCCAGGTTTTTACCCCTTTTTCCGATCAATTCGAAAGAGTCAATTGGACCCAATTACCCTATCCAAGTTGTTTCGTCACCGAACCGACAAGGATTACCTTACCATCAAGGCTCAGATCGTTCTTCTAAGCAGTCACATCTGAAGACATATCTCTTGCTAATTATGGGATCAAATCGGCTGGCACGCTCGCAACACTTGAACCCGGCGTTCTCGTGTGTTGGCGGCGATCGACCTGACGCCACGTTTTTTGGCGCCAACACACCTTTGGCATGCCCAGTGGGACACGAAGAAGCATCAATGACGTCATCAGGGGAGTCTGTTGCTCCTACTGACGTCAACACCGATGCAATAATCACGCCAACTTTGGCTAATTTAACACCAGAACAACTCCAAGAGATCGAGGATCAGAAGGCGGCATTGGAGAAAATGATTCTAAGCTGCTTCCAAATGACCCGGCGCGGTGTCACCCAGAAGACGGCGCTGCTGACAATCGATTCCCTTGGAGTCATCGCCCCAAGTACAAACAATGAACCAGGGGTAAGCCGATATATACCTATACAAGCAGAATTATCAGAGATGATTAACCAGTCTATCAACCACGCGTAGCTGAACCAGTCATCGGCTTTAGTTACCACACTTAAGCCGTTGATATCTAACAGCGCGAGAGAAGTAGCGCAGGAGCTTGTAACGACCAAAACCCTATTTGATCCACTAGAAGCCCTTCCTACATACCCGGTCTACTCAATCGGCCCTTGTACTTAGGGTCTGAAGACGATGGTTGAGAACACATCATCGGCCGCAATTACAACGCCTGCACCACCACAGCCGACTGTCACCTTGCATGGGGATCCTGGGACAAGTGAAGTCAGGCAATACTATGGCCATACCAATGGCGCCAAGATAGGCGCCACGGTTAACTCGGTCCCAACGCACAATACTCGCATCGAGTGGCTGCGTACACGGAACCTCCCGTGCCGCAGCCAGATCTTGCGCGGCACCAAGTCATCGGTTAGGAAATCGGACATAATCACCAACAGCATAGGCCGATGGCACAACCCAAGTTTGTACTAGGTGGCCAGCGCTAGGTTCCGTCCGATGTCCCGCTCGAGGGGCATCACCGCGTTATGCCCAAGTTTACACTCGGGGGGCAGCATCATGAAGCACCCGAGTTCACACTCGGTAGGCATCGGCACGGGGAAGGCCTGGTAGCACCCCCACCACCAGTTGCACCACCTAGAGAAGCCGATTGGATGGATGCAATCACGAACATCCTACGAGACCAATTCGACATCCAGCCGAGAGGACGGACTCTCGGCTACAAAAAACCTTACCCTGATAATATCGATAGGATCCCATATCACAACGGGTATCGGATCCCTGACTTTACTAAGTTCTCAGGGGATGATGTGACCACCACCATGGAACACATCGGCCGCTTCATAATGCAATGCGGGGAAGCAGCACATTACGATGGACTCAGGATAAAACTATTCCCATTATCGTTGTCTGGAGCAGCATTCACATGGTTCACCACTCTGCCACCAAATTCGGTCAATACATGGATCAATTTGGAAAACGAATTCCATGAATACTTCTTCTGCGGAAGGTTGGAGTTACGGATATCTGATCTAAGCTCCGTGTGGCAGAGGTTCGGGGAGTCAGTGACTGACTACATCAAAAGGTTTAGAGAAGTGCGGAACTGATGTTTTAGCGTTACTCTGCCCGATAATCAGCTTGCCGATCTAGCCTTCGAGGGCTTAATTCCCTCTCTACGGGAAAAGTTCGGCGGACAAGAGTTCACTGATCTAAGCCACCTAGCGCACATGGTATCGGCCCAAGAAGGCCGGTTTTACGAAAACAAGGGGTTTAAAGATAAGTTTAAGAGCAATAAAGAAAAATAAAAGTCTAAACTCAATTTGGTGGAGTATGAATCAGAAGATTCATCCGATGATGAAGAATCTAATATAAACGTAGCCGAGTGGATCAGGGGTAACAAGAAACCTTTGGTATGTTCATGGCTAAAGCCGACTAAAACCAAGTCAGTGGTTAAATATTTGTTTGACGGGTCCAAGTGTGACCGCATCTTTGACTTGCTCTTGCAAGAAAAGTTGGTATGGCTCCCAGAAGGACATGTCATACCATTGGCCGAGGAAGTGAAGAAACGAAGATAATGTAAGTGGCACAATTCTTTCTCACACAATGCTAATGATTGTAATATCTTCCGTCAACAAATACAGTTGGCCATAGAGGACGGATGACTGAAGTTCGCAGAAGAACAAGAACAGTAGGTTGACAAGAATCCCTTCCCAGTTAACATGGTTAGTTGTTCGATCAAGGGGAAGGAAGTACGACAAGACGAAGGTTGCTCATTGGCGATATCGGCTACAAAGGCCAATAAGAAGACAATAAACAAAGAGAAAATAGTACAGATCACGATCGGCTCAATCCAAATAGAGGCCGATCCTGAAGGAAGATGGTCAAGAACAGTCAGTATAAGGGGTAAGCCCGAAATCTATAAGTGGCAGAAGGCTGAAAGACAGATGCCACCGAGGAAATCAATAATAAAGGCTGCGCCAACTTTTGCTCAATTGTTAGCTAAATACGATAAAAAGGGATAGAAAATAGCCAATTTTTTCCGACGGACACCGATAAGAGAATATCGGCCGACAGCCGCCGAGAAGGCCCATGAGATGTGTCCTTCCTGGCATTTCTGCTGGGAGAGGAGATTGGCTTTGCCAATCCCTCATGCCTGTCCTATGCAGCACTACCCAGGGCAAGATCAAGAACATATCCGCTTTCCCTCAGGGATGAAGCTGAGGCAAGAATACGAATCACACTCAGAAAATCGTCGAAGGCCGGTTCGTGAAAGAATCGGCAGGATGGAAAGAGCAGCTAAATAGGTGACACGGCAGAACGAGGCCGAAGGATCGAGATCAGCCCAGCAAAGAGTTCGGAGGAAATCTGTCCACGAAAGGATCACATGACCAAGGAAAAATCAGGCAAACATTGTGGAAAAACGCAGGGCCGATCAGTTAGAATAGGCTAAAAATGGAGATTCCAAGAAAGAAGTTCCAACAGGAAAGGATGATGCGGTCGAGTTAGCCGGTAAGATCTGCCAACCCGTGGAGCTAAAATCACGTTGGTGTCCCGCTGGTCTCATGAAATCACAAAAATGATGGCTCCAGCCTCCAGCGCCTCAAGATGCTAGAATCCAGGAGGGGTGAGGAAGAAAAACAGAAAGACGATGCTGTTGATAAACTGCGCCCTGTAAAAATTCCCAGGAAAGAGATCATTCCAGCTAGTCCAGCCGTGGCTGGAGATGTGGACACACCTACGGCTGAGGATGTAGAAACACCCACAAACGAACACATAGAAGCCTTCATGGCTGAATACGAGGAAATGCTTGAGATCGAAGGGACAGAGATGTCTATGGCCGGGAGTTCGGACACACTAACAGCCAAAAACACAGACGATTCTACATCAGATGACGGCAGACCACCAACGGCACCAGGCAATGCGTCCTCTCCAATAAGTATCAACATGGTGTTTGCTTTGCCGGCCGAGTTCAAGGCTCAGGCTACCACGGCCCTGGAATCATGCGCACAATTGTGCCTAGGGTCCCAAGAAGCAATTTTTGAGAAACCACACGAAGATCACTAGCATTTGAAGCAGTTATACCTAAAGGGATACATCAATGGTAAACCAATATCCAGAATGCTGGTGGACGGAGGCGCAACTGTCAACTTGATGCCGTATTCAACATGCAAGAAGCTAGTGAAATCCGACGAAGATCTCATTAAAACCAATATGGTTCTCAATGACTTCACCGGAGATCCCACAGAAGCCAGAGGCATCATGGTCACCGAATTGACTATCGGCAGCAAAACTTTGCCGACACATCGGCTCATATCGCTATGGCTAGTACCGATGCAAATTGGTCGCACGAAGGAGCCAGGTGCATCTCAGGCAGAACGCTGGAAGATTGTAACTTCATTTACATCAATGATGCAAAGATAAGTTCGATCAACATAAGTCCTAGCACGGTTGATAGGACAAATGAAATCCTTCGACGATGGAAACTCTCCTGAATACAAGGTACTCGCAAGGAAAAGCTAGAGGCTACCAGTACATGGCTGATAGCTCCGAGGCTATCGAGGATCTTGAAGATGATGAAAGACTCGGACAAGGATTTATTTCAACCGATCCGTTGGAAGAAATAGACATAGGAAACGGGGATCGGAAAAGGCCAACCTTCATTAATGCTAGGTTCTGTGCCGAATATAAAGAAAGTCTGGTAAAATTATTAAAGGAATACAATGACTGTTTCACTTGGGAGTATCATGAAATGCCTGGGTTAGACCGTCAACTTGTTGAACGTTGGCTACCGGTAAAACCTGGATATCGGCCGTTCAAACAACCACGTCGGCTACCGGTAAAACTTGGATATCGGCCATTCAAAGAACCTCCAAGGTGTTTCAACCTAGCAATGTATGACAAAATCAAAGAGGAAATTGAACGATTACTAGAATCCAAATTCATCAGACCATGTCGATATGCTTAATGGGTTTCAAACATCATTCCAGTAACAAAAAAGAATGGGAAAATTAGAGTATGTGTTGATTTTAGGGACATAAATAAAGCCACCCCAAAGATGAATTCCCGATGCCTATAGCCGATATGCTTATCGACGCTGCATCAGGACACAAGATCATCAGCTTCCTAGATGGTAATGCAGGCTATAACTAGATCTTCATGGCTGAGGCCGATATTCATAAAATAGCCTTCAGATGTCCTAGAGCGTTAGGACTATTCGAGTGGGTTGTTAGCCTTCAGATGTCCTGGAGCGTTAGGACTATTCGAGTGGGTTGTTATGACATTTGGATTGAAAAATGTTGGGGCTACATACCTAAGTGATATGAACCTTATATTTCATGAGTTAATCGGCCGCGTTGTGGAGATTTATATAGACTATGTGGTGGTAAAATCGGCGGGAAACCAACAACATTTAGCCGATTTAGAGAAAATACCTGAAGAAGTACTACCCTAGTATATGGGTTGGGGCCTAGAGAGGAAATCACTGATAGCCGAATCAAGTTCAGTATAAAAGAGATTCGGCTGCAAGTCAAAGCATTACAAGATAAAAGACGGTGCATGATTAAGAATATTTCATTACATCGTCTAGATAAGGTGAATGATGCTGTCAGCGGCTTCCTATGCAGCCCGACCCATGCTCGAGACCAAAGCTTCATCATCTGACGCATCACCCGGAACCCGCACGATAGCTTTGACTCTGGTGTCAATCCTCTGAAAGGATTCCAGTAGACCGGCTCGACGTGCTTGTATGTCGGCCTTTACCGAGGCAGCCTCACGATTCATATCGGAAAGTCGGGTCTTGGCTTCAGCTAATGCCTGCTTCAGGCGAGCTATGTCATCAACCAGCTCTACCCTTGATGGCACTAAAACTTGAGCCGAAGCAACTGCAGCATCGAACGCGGCCTTCTCCGCTTTCACAGTAGCCGCCTAAAAAGCAATCTCTACACATTCCTAAGCAACCTCCTCCCGTTGCCGATGCTGCTCCTGCGCCGATCGGACGGCGTCTCTGTGTAAAAACAAACCGTGCAAACGGTTGAACGCATCTGTAGATGACGGTGGGAGACAAGAAACAACTTCGGCTAACAAAATGGAGACCGAATGGTACGAGTCCAACACCATTGGCCCTGATCGCACCAACAAACGATGAAGCTGCTTGAACTTGTCCCGTATCGATGCGGATGAAGGATCCAACCCCGCCCAAAGCGATTGATCAACAACGGGTGTGTCATCAGAAGAAGAGCCAAGCCCTCCCGGGGTGAATCCAAGAAGGGTGCTCGTCAGTAGTTGAAAAGCAAAATGACAGCCGAATGATTGGAACGCTTAGGGTAAAGGCAACAAAAGCAGCAAGCTGGGGGGATACCTCTCCGCTGGAGGAGGGATTCAGAGGAAGGACAACGCCTGAGGGCTCAATAATAGAAGGGGCATCGGCCGGTTCCTTTAGGTCGGTCATAGGGGGCTGGACTGCCACTACTGTAGCGACTCCCATGGAAGTGATCACGTTGGTTTCCGCCGCTACCTCTTCCATAACAAGCTCCATAGAAGCAGTATCAGCACTCCTTGCATCAGCCATGATAGTGCCCTTCTCGATGTCCTCCACAACGGCCGCTATGGTCTCCGAAGTGGTGTCCTCTGGTGCAATGTCAACAGTAAATCCTCTCGGGGGACCCACAATTGACACCGTAAGCGCACCTGGGACTGTCACAGAAATCCCTGACAGAGTGTCTCTTCCAATCGGCTGTGTAGAGACATAGAACTCAGAGACCATCATAGCAGGAAGATAAAAGCAAAATAGAAATACCTGAGGAACCGGTGAAGCAGGCGGAGAAGGGGTAAGGACCTTCGCAAGTCTCTTATGGCCAGCAAGCCGCTTGTGCCGCGCTGGAACCAAATAAGGAAACCAAGACCATGAGTGATACACAATCTCACAGATTGACAGAAAAAGTGTGTATTCACCACGCTTGACAGAAGCCGCACTAGTCTGAGAAGATGCCGGCTGCATTTCACCAATCGTCCCACTTCCTGGAGAAGATTGGTTCCTGGATGTATCGACCGGCTTCCTTTTCGGCCGAGGCCGGGCCGGTGCCCATCGCATCCCTTTTTCTTGACATCCTTCAGAGTTGGGGAAGTAAGTCCAACATTTGTGCGATAGGCGTTGTTGGCATAAAATTCGATAGCCTTGCTGCTGGCCGACAACGTCGGCCACATGTCTGCAGCATCTTAAAAGTACAAGAATGGTAAAGGAAGATCAGCAATGGACACTCAGCAGAAGGAAGCACTCCATCAGAGAATACCTGGGGCAAAGGGGGTAGTTTATGAGATTCATCGAAACAACGGAGCATCTCGTCCAGCGAAGCAAAGAACAGTTGATGACTCCATCCGTCCCACCAACGATTGAAAGTCGCTCGTGATCGAGACGCCATAAGGATCCCAGAAGCAGAGTCAACCAACAACTCTCCACTCTGGTCCAATGCAATGTTTACATCGAGAAGATCCTCCAGCACTTACCGTTCCCGAAGCCTATCAAAGAGTACCAGCCGAGGGGGAACCTATCCAAACCCCAATTGCCTGGCGCAGACCGCCGGATGATAATATTCGTATGATGAAACTGGGCCATCAGCCATAGTTGGATGAACCAAAGGGGGCCTCCCAGATGCCCGACAATGTGAGATTCAGATGCGCTGTTCATCTTCGAAGTGATGTGGTGCATCGTCCGGAAAACTACGCCCAAGAGTAGTTTCCCCATGGCTATGTCCATGCCAGCGACCAGAGCTTCTACTAGACCTTGGAAATTGGCGGTAGGTCCCATTGCGGTGCCGTAGAAGAGGAACTTCTCCAACCACATGGTTAAAAATGCAACATGCTAGCGAGGATCCACCGGACCCGATGACTAGCTGAATGCATTGAGGTAGCAGAATCAATTGGTCTTGGTGGGAAGCCGATTGGCGCATCGAAGGCATGAAACTGCTGGCCTGTCGGCTTGAGGCCAGTCAATACCAACACATCTAAGAGAGTTGGACCAAGAAAGTCGGGCCGAAAAGAGAAAGCTTTGAAAGCGTCCGACCAAAAATAAGAGGCGGCGGCAATTAAGGATTCATCTTGGCACATACCCGATAAAGAAAGAGCGATGCAATCGGCTATCTCCCAAGTCTCCCAGTCCGCCTTCTTGCGAGCGACTACCCGTTTGTACCAATTTCTCTAGCCAGCAGTATCGGTAGGCCAAGCTCGGAAGCTGTTCATCCACCCTGAGAGTTTGTGGCCGATGGCATTCAGAGGGATCCGCATGACCTCCTTATTAATGTAATCTGTCGGGTCCTCGTCCCCCTCTGGTCCAAGAAGAAAATGGCCGACCGAATCAGGCACTGGAATCAAGATCATGGATCGATAGTCGGCCATGGGTAAAGGGAGGAGTGAAATGAAAATCAAGAGGCTAGTGATTGAACGCAAGAAGAAGAAGAAAGCTACAAGGCGAATCGCCAAGAAAGCAGTGAGGGGAAGCCGAGCCAAAACAGGGGAATTTTATTGCTCAAATGGGGCGGCTAAAGAGGCGATATGCTCAAAGGAATAAGACGACAGTACATAAGGAGCAGGAAAAGTAAGGAAAGAGTACGTTCCGTTCAAAATAGCACCGAGAATCGTGCCCCAAGTCACGCCCCCACTATGCAAGGAGTGGCAGTACGTGACATAAAGGCTGCAGGGCAGTTAATAAGGACAGAGAAAAACGCAGCACGTCTGCTAAGTAGCGTATGATGGAAGAAACAACCCAGTCGTACCATCCGAAATCCTATCGGTTGATGAATAAGTATGCTTGGCCGATACACTATGAAGCTAGATATGCTACGAAGATTATACGTTATAGTACGTCCCACACTAAGGCATCACAGGTTGACAAGGAAAACAAAACGACAATAAAGCGATGGAGAGTAAATATACAAAAATATGAACACATTTCATTAGAGGCCGTTTACATGATTGGCTAGTGAAGCAAACAAGCGGTTACATGAGTCGGCTAAGGGATGCACAGAAGTCTCACGACAGATGTAAAGAACAAAGACTAAAAAGAAAAAGAAGCAAAAGGGAATGGAAGGAGAAGAAGTACCACAACACCCAAGCAAGGTGCTCAGGGATTGTGGCCACCTTAAGGACAAGAAAAGAAGGGGGAAGGGGTGGCATCCTTACAAAAGGAATGAAAAACCCCTACGTCTAATGAAGACGGCGGCGCTTCCTATCCGAGGTGCTCTCGGCGCTGGAACTGCTACTTTGGGCAGCGGCACCAGCGACAGGGGCTAAAGAGGGCGCCTGCTCATCATCGGAGCTGATCTCAACGACGACCATCATGGCCTCCGTTGAGATGCTACCACTTGGCTCCTCTATGGCAACTGGAGGAGGATTGGCGGCCTCGGGAGCTACTCCCACCGGCACGTCACCGGCGGGAGGGGCATCAGCCACCGAAGCGTTAGCGGCGTCCGCATCGAACTCCTCCTGGAGCGCGCGAGCAATGGCCTCATTATCGGCCACCTCCTCCTCGGCCCGAACTTCGGCCGATAACTTCGCTTGGAGGACAGTTGCAATCGCGAAGTCATCGTCCGATGAAGCGTAGTCTAAATCAGCACCGAAGAAGGAAGAAGAAGACGAAGACATTGTGTTCGTGCTGAAGAACTAGAAGTGACAATGCAGTGAAAGAAACTGCAATTTACTAAGGATTTATAGAGCCGGACGCACGTCAGAATTACTGCTGCAAGGAGGATGAAGCGCCGCTCGAATGAATGCTAGTAGAAAACGAAGCGGATCGAGGCGCGGTGATTCGAGGAGTTAGCCGCCTAAGACAGAGGAATAGTGGGAGGCAGCTATTCATCAAAAGCGGTTACTAGGTGATTTTTGGGACATGATGCATATCCCAAAAATGGGGGGCATATGTTAGCACCTAAAATTGGCTGACCGAAGCAAGTCCAGTTGTGGCGCGCAAAGTGGTGCAAACCGGGTGGACCTTAGGTAACAAGGTGAACCGGAACCAGGAGGGTGAAACTGGACGAAGGATAGAAGGAAGGAGGTCAAAACGGATACGGCAAGGATCCGACACGATTGCTATCAGGAGAAAGGATGGAGACCGGTACTGATACGATTCAGGAGTCCATAACGGTCACGACCTAAGCCGTCTGGGCTATAAGAAGGGACGACATGCTACAGAGAGGAGGAAATCAACACAAACAACCAACCAATCTACTAATAATTTATCTTTCCTGCACTAGGAGTAGTTTCGTAGCATTGTAATCTTTCCTCTGTAATACACTTTGATCAATACGAGTTGCGCATCGCCGGTTGTTGATCTTTGCTACATTACGCTCTGCTAAGCTCTTGTTTCTTCTGATCTTATTACGCATCGCCTTTTTCGAAGAAGCCATGCTTTTACCCCTTTTTCCAATCGATTCGAAAGAGTCAATTGGACCCATTTACCCGATCCAAGTTGTTTCGTCACCGAACCGACAAGGATTACCTTACCAACAAGACTCAGATCGTTCTTCTGAGCGGTCACATCTGAAGACACGTCTCTTGCTGATTGCGGGATCAAATCAGCTGGCATGCTCGCAACCCTTGAACCTGGCATTCTCGTGTGTTGGCGGCGATCGACCCGACGCCACGTTTTTCGGCGCCAACACAAGGTTGTTGTCATCAATCACCAAAAAGTGGGAGATTGAAAGCATCTAAGCCCTCCAATTCTTTAATTATGCTTTATACGGTTTTGGTGTTGTCATCAATCTCCAAAAAGGAGGAGATTGAAAGTACTCTTGATGGTTTGAAAACTCTTATGATTGAAGAATAAATGCTAAGGATTCTTGTTTCTAGTTTTGGCTTGCGAGTTGTTTCAAGTCATATAGCTAGGATTATTTTGGTTTAGCCGTACTATTAAGAGGGATTATGCACAAGTAAGTACCTTGGTTCCTATGACAAATATGTCAAGATTACTTGGAGTAAAGGTCACTTCATTCTTTTACCTCAGAATCAAAAGTCCTTCATTCAGTAAGACTAGAAATCATTGATGCTGGACTGACTTTTTTAGTCCAGCGCTGAAATTCTCACTCAAACTCTTATACCGAGTGTACACCATCTACGTCGGACCAACTTTTCAGTCCAGTGCTGAGATCATTTCAGTCAAGCATCAAACCAAGCCTATGCCATTCACGTCGGACCGTGTTTTTCAATTGTTCACCGGACCAAGTTTTTCGGTCCGGCGTAAATACAATACTCTCTGGAAGTCCTTTGATATTCAGTTGGTACATAGGACAAACTTTTGGTAAGTTTACCATGTACGCTGGACCATATTTTTCGGTCCTGCGCAATTAGTGATTTGAATGTTTCACGATGGACTAACTTTTGGAAAAAGCATGTGTACGTCGGACCAACCTTTTTGGTCTAGCGCAAACGTTGATTCTCTGTGTTTTGCAATGGACCGAGTATTTCGGTTCAGCGCAAATAGGACTTCTTCGCTAATTGGTCCATCGTGCCTTGATCATATTGAAAATCTTTTTAAACTAAGTCTGTGGCACATTAGAATAATTTATTTGGTCATTTTGACAAAGCCGAACGGCTAGTAAATGTCTGTAACGGTTATTTTCTGTTTGAGAGCTATATAAGTTGTGCTAGGACTTCTTTTAGAAGAACTTTTGCATCTCTTTGACATTTTAGCATTCTTGAGCTCAAAAGCTTCCAAAGAGACTGAATTTCACTGTTGATCATATTCCAAAGTGATCTTGCTCCAAGCTTAGTCTAGACTGTCTTGAGCTAGTTAACCAAGGGTTATGACTTGTGGATAGTCTGTTACTCTTTGAACTTTGTGTTCCTAAACGGCTTTGGAGTGAGCTTGTGTGACCTGTCCAAAGTGCTTGTGGAAGGCAACCACAGATTGTGAGAGGCTTGGGACTCACCTCACCAGAGTGGTGACAGAGTCACCCCAGTGGATACCAAAGCTATTGAGAATAGCTATTGGTGGAGCAACACTTCTGGTGAAGTGCTCTAACGGGGACGTAGGAGATTTTCTCTAAACCTCGATGAAAATTAATTGTGTCACCTGCTTTTTCTTGTTGTACTTACTTTGTTGCTCTGTTTTATCTGCTTGTTTGTTCCATTGTTCTGTTCTTGTCTTTGCACCCGCCAAGCCTAGATATTTTAGGCCTTTTCTGTTGAAAACATAGTTTACTCTTCCGCAAGATTTGTGTTTTCTGTCTTAAGACTTTCTAGAGCCCTTTATAGTGCTAGAATTTTTGAAAAGGCCTATTCACCCCCTCTAGGCTCATCCTCGATCCTACAACCCTTCGAACGCGCAAATTGTCTCCACCATCGTAAGATATCTAACTTACTACATTGCAGTTGACCATTCTCGCTGTATTTTAGCACTAATTTATGTTCGCTTCTCGTAGGAGGAGGTAAGCTAGCAGAAAGAGGAGGGGGCATTTCAAAGCCAAGGATCGAGGGAAATCTTGTCTGCGGTGATCGGAAAGCTAGACCATAAGGGCCAGGTGATTGCCATAGGTGCAGGGCATACGAAGAAGTCCTTCTCAAGCGAGGGCAATTCCAGTGGCATATCAAGATCAAGGGCAGCACGTGAGGCGCGTCTGAGGGCCGAGATGGAGCAGATGATGGAGACGATGAGGGGCGAGATGATGGCGATGTTCACCCAGACTCAAAGTAATATGGCCTCGCCAACCGTAGATCCACCTGTGGTACGCCCTAGCAGCTGCGGTTCGAGGAATGAGCAGCACGGAAGACGAGATATTCCCTATGAGTTTCAAGGATCTTTTCTGGTTGTACAACCTGAAAGCCATTGATATTTCTATTGTACGAACCTAGACGCTGTGAGTATCACACCATATACATGAGCCTATAACTCTTATAAGATTTTATATTATGTTTGTTAACAATTGACACGAGTTGCAGGATTATGAGGCAACGAGCCGCAACCGATCGATATCTAGTTGAGTTCATGAACCCCGAGCTGGTGTCTTTGACCTTGGCTAAGCTCGAATCGGATAGGTTGTCCATAAACCAAGTTCATTTTCATAAAAGTCTAACCCTTGACTGTAATCACCAAGCAATGTCCAATACCATGGACTCGGCTATTCGAATAGGTTGTACACTCTGCAGAGGTTCTAGACTTTACCCACAAGATACAATCAAACGCCACAAAGGCGAGCGACCGTAACAAAGCCTTTCCAAAGCTACTTCCAGACCCGGTACTGTCCGCTAAGGTTTCGACACTGAAGGGACTGGTTACCACACTCAGGGCCCCCCTCTTGCGACTGTGAGTCCACCCGTCAACTCGGAAGGCTATTCGAATTGGTTGAAGCAGAAGTAACGCCTGCACTGGAGGAGGAGCCAACGAACTAGGTGAGCGAGCACAGTCAGTTGCCTATGGTATACCGGATGGTGCCACGAAGTTATCTTATTTTTTCGTTGCTGTTATCTCTTTTAGTAAGTCTTCGCCCTGCGAGGCGTATCTTTGTGACTTGACCATAAGGTCGAGCAACTAGTTTGGTTAATTAATTAAAGTACTTTATTAATTCGGTGAGTATGATTGTGATATGTACCGATGTTGAGACTGTGTGCACTAGCGTGATCCTGGACTAGTGCTGAATACACAGAGGGTCCGAATTTGCATATTCGGGTCCCGATAGAGGTGGTATCAGAGCCACACTGACTGTAGGACCTACCCTTAGTTAGAAAGGTCGTAGTGAGGATAAAACTATTTTCTAAAGATAAAAGTTTACCAAGATAATGAATGAATTCTCGACCTATCCCCTCCTCTCTTGTTCATACCCCTTGCTGAATTCTTTTTGTCTCCACTTTGATTTAAAATGTTGCGTTCTCACGTGAGTGTCTTTGACAGATGAAGATAATAAACAACTACACTGAACGTCAGGGAGGTTACGCCGCTGAGTTGTGGCGCATGATGCAGCTAATTGGAGGTTTTGACAGACCGATCTATCGGGGAACCACCATAGTGAAGGCAGGACTGGTCATAGCATGGGACGTCAAGATCACTGTGCTCGAGAGAAGACCCAGGCGAGTCGTGTGACACCACGGAGTGTCGTAACCTTATTTATGTGAATGATGAGGTCAAAAATATTATGAAAAATGAAATTTAGGTTAAAACCATAAGGTATGGATGTTATTAGCGTTTCCGGGAGTTTGGGCCTTTCCGGGGAGTTTTGGGCCTAAGAGAAGGGGTCGTGGGCTTTGGTGGGATGGAGTTTGAGTCCAATTGGGAGTAGGAGTCCTGGTTGGGGGCCTCCCCCTACCTCTTTTGTGCCCCCACCCCTGCCCCTTGCGCCCCCAAGTGCCCTAGCCGCCTCCCACACCTCCCCACCTCCTCCTTGGGCGCCTCCACCTCCCCCAAGCCTCTCCCCTTACGTCACCACCCTCTCCACCACCTCTCCACCTCCCTTGCTGCACCTAGGTGAGTTCTTGACCTCACCACCTCGAAGATCCATCCATTGGAGCGCTCCACGACGAGGAGATCCGGTGGATTTGGAGCGAGGAAGGAGATCGCGCGAACCGGGAGGAGATCTATTGGGTTTTCATGCGTCGGGCGAAGGTATGGCCATAGGAATCCTTGGGGTTGGTCTAGGTACTGTTCTAAGGGTGATTATCAAGTTTTTAGATCAATTGGTGGTGCTAGAATTGAGTAGATTAGATGAAATCTAGTAGTTGCCACGTTCTCTGTTTCGGGCAGCATGAGCAGTCGACCGAGGGTTTGGGTTTTCATCAATTTAGAGTAGGAATTTGGTCGTACGGCTGTTGAAGAAGTTGTAGGTAATTTCAATATCTTTCCGTGGGTATAAAAAATGTCCAATTCCGCCCAGCCGTTTGAAAGTTATGGCTGTTTTACCGAGCGTGTTAAAATCTGTGACGTGACTAGAATAGATCACGGTATTTTGTAGATTAAACAACTTTAGATTCCGAATCAGCTTTTCCATATACTTAGAAAAAGTTAGGAAATTTCCTAAGCTATGCGAGGATGTACTCGTTTAATTGATTCGGAGTCTTAGAACCCGAGTTATGCCTTTTGGAAGTCTGCTGTCCCGACGGGACAGAACCTCTGTTTTTGGGTTTAGCGAGTAGTTTGCGATGTCGGGGTAGAAGAGGGATTGCTTACTGTTTTGTGGACATGATTGTGAGTGTGTTGTACTCATGTGTAGGTGGTGTGACCCCGGGAGTACCTTCTACTTCTCGCCAATCCGTTGCCCGTGGTTGAGGCAAGTGTATTGTAATGGATAGCGGTTTGTAGATTGCTAGTTGAGACTAGATGAAATTGATTATATGATATGATCACTTGCCATGCTTTAATGATTGCCAATGATATGATGAGTATGCTTATTATGTTATGATGCCATGTGTTAATGCACAAGTTAATTATGATGTTGGCATATTTGCATACATGGCATGTTACATGGCCTGGGCGGTGAGAAAGTCATAACTAGTCCGGGGAAGGTCGGTGAGAAAGTTATGACTATTTCGGAGAGCCAATGAGTAAATCCTACATCGTGATTCCATTCACCGCGGTGAACGGAAGCGAGGAGTAGGCACCCTCCATCTTCGGGATGGAAGGGGGAGAGGGTGCACACCGATGGGTGTGTACTCAACCATACCGGTATGAGTTTCCAAGGAGACATGAGCATCGCATCGCATTGCATACATAATGGTGATGATATTGATATGTGATCATGAATGAGATGAAAGACATGATATGAGTTGTTGTAGCCATGTAATTGTTTTTGTGTACCATTGCAATATGCTTGCTGAGTGTTGAACTCACGCTTGTGCTTTCTTGTTGTTTTAGGTACCATGAGATCGGCATGCGGGGAAGGGAATTAGTCACACTTCTACATGTAGCGTCACTCAATTGTTCCCACAGTCACTCAATTGGGTCTTGATAATAAATTAAGTGTGATGCTTATTGATTTATGGCTTAGTTTTGCGATATGAGAGTCTTATTGTTCGTTTGGCTCATGGAGACATTGAATGCTTGGATTTAGACTTATATTGCTATCATGCCTTTAAATATTGCTATTCTAGATGCCCCTTATATTGCCATATATTGCTATGCTGTTGTTGTTCCTTCAATTCTGGTTAAAACAAAGGAGATGCTGCCGAAATTTTTGGTTTTTAGCACTCATGCCTTTGCTGTAATTTACTTGTATTTGTAGTATTTAGAGGTTGCTTAGTCTATGTTTGGTAGCATTCGGGCATATTAAATGCCAGGGTGTTACAAGTCGTCCTATCAACATCACAGCGAGGAGGTCTTCGTTTGAAGCCGGAATCCAAGAGACGTCGCGTCGGGCGATGCAGCAGATCGCTCGCACCTACTCTTAACAGTTGGAGGGCACTGTGTTTCGTCACCATCCGCGCAGAGATAACCGATTTGATCGGGAGTTGATAGTAGATGAGGACACCATGATCACTCACTTGGCGAGGTTTGTCGTCGCCCAGGAGGATCTTATCGATGAGATAGTTCAGGAGCTACAGAAGGCCCACGATGAGATCGAGGATGTGAGAGTACAACTGTGAGAGGCTCGGGAATACATTGCTCACTCTTCACGGAGGATCGACGAGTTGGAGATGGACTGTACGGACTAGCACCGGAGCTAGTGTTGGAGCTACATGACCCAAATCCTGAGGAGCCGGAGCCACAGCCAGCACCACAGCCGGAGCCAGAGCGAGAGGAGGATGTTGCGTTGTCAGCCACCGTTGTTGAGGGACACGGTGATCTTTTTGCGCCGATGCCATCACACCCGCCCAAGTGTCAACCAGGTTGTTCCCATGGAGGATGGATCGACAAGTGAGCGTTTAGGTCCAGCAGTTGAGACTTCAGTGTTGAGTTGCGTCTTAGAATAATAAGAGTCGCCCTTTAGGCGTTAGACTCCAGTGTGTTAGTTTAATTTGGATCTTCTTGATTGCTGAGTGTGCAGTACATGTTGCAAAGCCCTTAGGCATTGTGAGCAACCATACCAAGTTATTTATAATTAATACAGTTGGATTTTAAGTTACACCTTCCACCCCGCATAAGTTTCTCTACTACTTGTCTATTCTTGTTTTCCTCTCATCTCTAAACCTTGGAGTAACCAACATATGGTAAACACTCGCGGAAACATTGGAGGCAACGGGTGTGGTTCTCGCTAAGCTAGAAACCCCAATGATGGAGCACCTGCGCCCCAGCCAGCACCACCAGTTGACATGCAGAATTTTGGAGCTTTTCTGGCTACACAGACAAAGCTGATGCATGCGATGATGCAACAAATGCAGCAGGTCACTGCCCAGGCTGCTGCTAACCAAGCAAATCAGGGGCAGCGTCAGAATTCAAGACTGTCGGAATTCATGAGGACTCATTTGCCCATTTTTTTGGGGAATGCCAATCCATTGGAGGGAGATGATTGGCTGAGATCGATCGAGAGGAAGTTGCACATTACCCAGTGTGTAGGGAGTGAGAGAGTGCTTTACGCCTCTCATTAGCTAGAAGGAACTGCATCAGAATGGTGGGAGAACTTTTGTGTCGTATGTGAGAACCCACAAGATATCACTTGGGAGGAGTTCACAGCTACATTTCGCCAGTATCATGTGCTAGAAGGGATCATGGACCTCAGGAAGGAGGAGTTCGGGGCACTGAAGCAAGGCAATCAACCCATGTATGAATATTTGAATAAGTTCACGCAGTTGGCACGCTACGGACATGAAGACATAGCGATGGACAAGGCAAGACAGTCCCGTTTCATGAAGGGACTAAATTCTGGACTTCAGGTGGGATTGATTACCCACACGTTCTCTGACTTCCAGGAGTTGGTGAAAAAGGCGCGCATTTTGGAGGATAACCGGAAGCGCAAGATGGCGTAGCAAGGATCATGTCAGGGTGCACAGCGTTTGAGGGTTGCACCGAATCAGTTCTTCAGGTTCCAGTCGTAGAATGCTACGAGTACACCGTCGCCAGCACCGAGACCTGCCAGCCAGGGCTACCAGACACCAGCTCCATCTAGGAATGCCGTTGTAGGGAGTCAGCAGAGCACAGTGAAGCGTTGCTTCCACTGCAACGAGCCAGGGCACTTCGCCAACTATTGCCCCAAGAAGGGAGGAGGTGTGACCCAAGTTCGTTTCAATCTGGGATCTACACCGGCAAGAACACCTGCACCAGGAGGAAGCCGTGGAGCTGCACAGCCAGAAGCTGCAACCCAGACCGCGGTGAGGGGCAGGGTCAACCATGTCACTACAGATGCCATTCAGAATGCTTCAGACATCGTACTGGGTAAGTTACTTGTTAACTCAGTACCTGCAACAGTTTTGTTTGACTCTAGAGCTTCGCATCCATTTGTTTCTTGAGATTTTGTTGCTAGAAATGATTTGGAGATTGTGGATCTTAAATGCATGCTTGTAGTTCAAACCCCTGGGTCAGAACTCCGATCCAAAGTAGGATGTTCCGGGGTAAGACTATTAATAGATGGGGTAGAATTCCTAGCAAACCTCATTATATTGGGTACCCAGACCCTAGATGTTATCTTTGGAATGGATTGGTTGTCCAAACACAAGGCTATGTTAGATTGTGGATGAAGGGTCATATCAGTTGAGAGCCCTTGTGGAAGAAAAGTTGAGTTTCAAGCGACCGCCGTTCAAGATGGACAGCTGATGGTCAACAGTGTGAAGACAACTAGCATTGAAGATGTGACAGTGGTCAGTGGGTACCCGGATGTCTTTCCTGAGGATTTACACGGTATGCCATCAGATAGGGACATTGAGTTCATGATTGAGTTAGTACCTGGTATAGCCCTGATAGCCAAGAGACCTTATCGGATGTCTACTGATGAGTTAGTAGAGATGAAGAAACAGATTGAGGAGCTGTTGGAGAAAGGATTTATCAGACCTAGTTCATCGCCGTGGTGAGCGCCAGTCCTATTCGTCAAGAAGAAGGATGGAAGTTTTCGGATTTGTATTGATTATCGTGCACTCAATGATGTGACGATAAAGAATAAGTATACATTACCCAGGATCGATGACTTATTTGATCTGTTAAGAGGAGCTGGAGTTTTCTCCAAGATCGACCTGCGATCAGGATATCATCAACTGAAGATCCGGTCGGAAGATGTACCGAAGACTGCATTTCGTCAAGATATGGACATTATGAATTTACAATTATGTCCTTTGGTTTGACAAATGCACCTGCTTATTTCATGAACCTGATGAATAAAGTTTTCATGGAATACTTGGATAGGTTTGTCATCATTTTCATTGATGACATACTTGTTTACTCCAAGACAAGAGAAGAACACGCCGAACATTTGAGGCTAGTTCTTGAGAAATTGCGAGAGCAGCAGTTATTTGCTATGTTTAGCAAATGTGACTTTTGGAGGAGCAAAGTGGAATTTCTGGGACATGTGATGACCGCTGAGCAAGTTGCAGTTGTCCCGAGCAAGGTAGAAGCAGTGTTGCATTGGGAGCAGCCAAAGTTGGTGACCCAGATTCGTAGTTTCCTTGGAATGGCGGGATATTACCGTCCATTCATTGAATAAATGACATGCTAAATGGGTAGAATATATTGAGTCTTTTCCATACATCATAAAACATAAGAAAGGAAAGGACAATTTGATTGCTGATGCACTTTCTAGACGTTACACCATGTTATCCCAACTTGATCATAAGATTTTTGGCTTAGAGACCATTAAGGATTTATATGCTACTGATTTGGACTTTAAGGAAGTGCATGAACATTGTAAAGAAGGGAAAACATGGAACAAATATGTTTTGAATGATGGTTTGCTCTATCGTGCTAACAAGCTATGCATTCCAGCTAGCTCCGTTCGTCTTTTGTTGTTCCAGGAGGCGCATGGAGGAGGATTGCGTGGGGAGCCGCCCAGACAGTCCTTGGGCTATTTGAAGGCTCAGTCATCCTAACCGGATTTGGAGTCTAACAACGGATCGCCGAGGGCGCTCACAGTGTTAGCACCCAAGCCCAATTGAGGCAACAGTGAGACCCTTCGAATAACTCGATGACAATCCCGGTATTCCCCCGGTATGCGAACCGAAGCTCGCCTAGGATCGCCCCGCATACCAGTTCCACTGTCATATCAACTCAATTTGCATAAAGGGGGCAACGAACTCAAACCCCCACAACCAAAACGCCACGCGGAAGCACAACAACAAACACACGCACGCATGAAGACAAAACCCGACAAGGAACATGAACAACACAACAGCACCCCGACAACCACCAAGCAACACGATCCAACGAGATAAGAGAGCGCAACAACATATTAAAGAGTTGCAACAAAGTAACCAAGTGTTCAAATGAGACTTAACATAGTTTAACTAATCTATACAACAAAAGTGAACACCCGACTAATAAACTAAAACAAAAGTACAACTCCCCCGGAAGTGTCCTGCCCCTGGACACTCCCGAGCGTAAGCCACACCGCCGGTAGCCTCTACTCGGTGCCCCGCCCGGTCACCGAGAGGCAGTACGGATAGAACTCACACTCGTCCGAATCCTCACCTGAAAACCACAAGGCAGAAGCATGAGTACAGAAGGTACTCGCAAGACTTACCCGTGGTCCATATATGACCGACTCGAAAGAATATGCATTTGGATGTAGCAAGGAATCAAGCTTATGGTAAAAAGTGCGGAAAGGCTTAACTTTGTTGTTTAATTTCATTCCACTACTCAATTTCACAACTTTTATAGCACTTATGGACAGCACCTATCACTAGAGTGAAATTTGAAACTTTACAATTAACGTAAAGCAAGTGTCAACATAACAAGTATCACCACCATATCCAACTATCATTAAGTTCAAGTTATTACTACGTTGAAGTATCGGATGATACAAGTGTGCTCATATCCGAGAGTGCGGCAATTCAAATCGCTTATTCACCCTGCAGGGGATCATCAATCGCACGACATGTGCCACAAGGAACCTCATGTCAACCTTCCTCCCACCCATACCTACTCGTTGGGCCATCTTCATGTGGTCCGAGCACCTAGCACCCCCTCGAGCGGCCCAAGCTCGGCTTGGCCCTCGAGAGTCGGCCTAAGCCTCGCCCTCGAAGGGCATGACCCATCGGGCAGTATGCGATGAAAGAATAGCTTATCGTCCCATTCTCCGGCATGCGATTAACAAGGGGTGCTTGATCAACATGGCAAACAACGGATCGGTCCTCAACTGACACAGGCGAGACTACAACACTTGGGTCTCCACACCCAAATGATCCAACTCTCTCGCCCGGTCTCAATTCAACATTTCCAAACATAAACACAACCATTTCAACCCAACATTTGTGAAGTAATTACTCACAAGCGATGGAACCATCCACCACTTGACCCATACCCGACATCTAAGCAAAACTAACCATGGACACAATATATTTACCCATAGACTAGCTCCAAAGGAGGTGTTCAACAATTATCAATGGGTATATGTGCAATAAATGGGTTCTAATACCACTACCACAAGCCAACTCCTAATGCATGACTTAATCACCCAATAAGCAATTGATTCACAAAAATACAATTCATATACGGTTGAATATGCTTAGGTGCTTACCTGATGCTTCTGCTTGAGTGTCGATAATGACTTGCTCTTCGGAAATCCCCTTAGTCACCTCTGCGCCAACCTCCGCGGAGTCGTTCTCTACACGAGTACAATGCATAAATGAGATGCATGCAATACAATAGAATATACTATAAATACCTTTCCCCCGCCGAACAGCCCAGGCAACCCGGATAGTCTGAATATTTCAACCGGATAGTCCGGATAAGCCGGACATTCCGGACATTTTGTCCGAACACTCCGGACACGGCGCATTTCGCCCAGTGAATCAAGGGATTGGAGTGTCTCCGAGTTCTACAGCACCGCGAGGACCCGATCTACAACTTTCCTACACTTGGCTAAGTTGGAGAAGCTCCGAGCTAGCACAAAACACGAGGAAACAATGCTCACTTCTAAAAACCCCAACCAAAACATAATCCAACACTTAGAATGGCATCATCTACCCCCGATCTCTCACCCTAAACCCAAGCACCGCCAAATCCAACCCCAAATCCAACTACACACCAAAAACCCTAACACCCCAAAGTTTGCCCCAAACCCCAAACTACACAACCAAGCCCCAAATCTCCACAAGGATGATCCTAGAACCCAAGAATCAACGAATCAACTCCAAAAAGAGGCCCTACCTTCAAGGAGGATAAAGAAGAGGAAGGGAAAGCCGGGTAGAGGAAGGAGGACGCCGGCTTGTAGAGGAGCTTGAGGACACCGGAGTGGAGGAGTCACTGGGGAGGAGCCACGCGAGGATGCTGGCCGGTGGGGACGCGTCGGAGAGGAGCTCGGGTGGAGGAGAGTACACGGGAGAAGTGGCGGTAGAGAATGAAATGACCATGGAGCCAAGGAATGGGGTTTTATACTCAAATCTCGTAAAGTCTGAACACTCTGGATCATTAATCTGAATACTCCGGGTTAGGGCCTTCAGTCGAGCCAATCCGGATACTCCGGACATTTAATCCGGATACTCCGGGTTGAGTCCTTCGGTCACATCAACCCGGACACTCCGGACCTTATGTCCGGATACTCCGGATCACCCAAAATTTCCAGCACAGGATTCGATTTCTCTCGCCAAGTTTGAACTAGGGTTAGATGTTGGATCTCGGTGCAAACCTCCCATGCTGGAGAGAAATGTTTCTAGTTTGTGACCAAGCAACATGCGCATCTTGGATCATCCCGGATCTCAAGTTGCAAGGCCCCAAACTTGGATGGAAACACGTTTGCGGATTGGAGTGTTCAAGCTCCAACTTGCGGTTGAGCTTTGGACACTGCTAAGGGATGGTTTAGGATACCTATGGAGTTATTACTCGAACCCAGTCGCGGCTATAGGCTGGTTAGGGCTTAAGCTTGCCGCGCGAGTCGAATTTAAAATTTGGGGCCATGACAGATTGATGGCACATTTTGGAGCGAAGAAGACTGAAGATGTGCTGCCTAGCCACTTCTTTTTGCCAAAGATGAGACGCGATATTGAGCGCTATGTGTCACGCTGCACTACTTGCAATAAAGCTAAGTCCTGCTTAAATCCACATGGTCTTTATATGCCTCTTCCGATTCCTAGTATACCCTGGGAGGATATTTCTATGGATTTTGTTTTAGGGTTACCTAGGACAAAGAGGGGGAGGGATAGCATATTTGTAGTTGTGTATCGTTTTTCTAAAATGGCACATTTTATACCTTGTCACAAGAGCGATGATGCTACAAACATAGCTGATTTATTTTTTAGGGAAATCATTCGCCTTCATGGAGTGCCTAATACTATTGTCTCAGATCGTGATGCAAGTTTTTGAGCCATTTTTGGAGATCACTTTGGAATAAATTGGGGACAAAGTTGCTATTTTCTACTACATGACATCCCCAAACTGATGGCCAAACCGTGGTCGTTAATCGCACATTATCCACCATGTTGCGGGCTGTTTTAAAGAAGAATTTGAAGATGTGGGAAGAGTGTCTACCACATGTTGAGTTTGCCTACAATCGATTGGTACACTCCACCACCAAGGTAAGTCCAGTTCAGATAGTGTATGTGTTTAATCCACGTGCTCCAATTGACCTTTTGCCCTTGCCTATTTCTAAAAAGGTAAATTTAGATGCAAAGAAGCGTGCTGAACTCATTTTGAAAATGCATGAAACAACTAAAGAAAACATAGAAAAGATGACTGAAAAGTATAGACTTGCTGGTAGCCAGGGTAGGAAACATTTATCCTTTGAACCAGGTGTTCTTGTTTGGTTACATTTGAGAAAAGATAGGTTTCTAGATTTGAGAAAGTCCAAATTAATGCCTAGAGCTGATGGTCCTTTTAAAATACTTGAAAAGATTAATGATAATGCATATAAACTTTAGTTGCCTGCAGACTTTGGGGTTAGTCCCACATTTAACGTCTCAGATTTAAAGCCGTATGTGGCAGAAGAGAATGAGCTTGAGTCGAGGACGACTCCAATTCAAGAGGGGGAGGATGATGAGGTCATCACTCCTTTGGATACACGCATACATCATGGTCCTGTGACTAGAGCTCGTGCACGTCAATTAACTCATGAGGTGAGCTCGTTTCTCGCTATTCATCATAATAATATTATTGAGGATAGGATGCTACTAAATATTTGTGATGTCTTACTGCTTAGGAACATGGGAGAAGCACGCCAAGTCAATTCGAAGGCCAAGACATCCACAATTCAGACTCCGAGTTCAGTTCGGAGTTAGCGGACAGCACCTCACTAAAACGGGCATAACTTTCTCTTACGGAGTCCAATGGAGGCGTTCTTGTGCTTGTCAGAAATATAACAACGAGATATTTCCAATGGATCTGGTCTCAGCTCCGGATTCATCGTGAGTCAGCGGGAATCATCAAAACAATGCACGAAATTCCTGTTTTGGGCTTTTTTTGGGCCTTGTAAGTATGTGTGGACCAAGCCCAGGTTGTGTGCCCCCTCCATCCGCACACAACCCTAGGGTTTCCCCCACACGCCCCCTAGCCATATATCCTATAGACGTCGCTTTTATTGGTGGGTTTTTCTTAGATTTCAACTAGAGACTCTGTCAGTTCTCGCTAATCATCGGTTTGGGGAACCCCAACTCGTGTGCTTAATATCATTCGCAATTTCATATTGCTTCTTCTACGATCTTGCTTGTGTTCTCGATTTGCATACAGGGATAAGCCTTCTTGGCAAGGTTAACCGTGTTTGTGCGTGGTTGATAACCAACGGAGCCGTGGTGTAGCGATTGCAGGGTTCGGATCGGTGCTGATCGGAAGTCGGATCGTCAACGTCGAGTCTCCACCAATTGACTTACCTCCACCTATCGAAAGATCAGGCCGCCGTGCGCATCACCTGTGGTATACTGGATGGTGCCACGAAGTTATCTTATTTTTCCGCTACTGTTATCTCTTTTAATAAGTCTTCGCCCTGTGAGGCGTATCTTTATGACTTGACCATAAGGTCGAGCAACCAGTTTGGTTAATTAATTAAAGTACTTTATTAATTCGATGAGCATGATTGTGATATGTACCGATGTTGAGACTGTATGCACTAGCGTGATCCTAAACTAGTGCTGAATGCATAGAGGGTCCGGATTGGCATATTTGAGTCCAGACAGAGGTGGTATCAGAGCCACACTAACTGTAGGACCTACCCTTAGTTAGAATTGTCGTAGTGAGGATAAAACTATTTTCTAAAGATAAAAGTTTACCAAGATAATGAATGAATTCTCAACTTATCCCCTTCTCTCTTCATACCCCTTGCTGAATTCTTTTTGTCTCCACTTTGATTTAAAATGTTGCGTTCTCACGTGAGTGTCTTTGACAGATGAAGATGATCAACAAGTACGCTGAGCGTCGGGGAGGTTACGCCGCTGAGTTGTGGTGCATGATGCAGCTAATTGGAGGTTTTAACAGACCGATCTATCGGGGAACCACCATAGTGAAGGCAGGACTGGTCATAGCATGGGACGTCAAGATCACTGTGCTCGAGAGAAGACCAAGGCGAGTCATCCTATCAACATCACAGCGAGGAGGTCTTCGTTTGAAGCCGGAATCCAAGAGACATCACGTCGGGCGATGCAGCAGATCGCTCGCACCTACTCTTCAGAGTTGGAGGGCACTGTGTTTCGTCATCATCCGCGTAGAGATAACCGATTTGATCGGGAGTTGATAGCAGAGGAGGACACCACGATCACTCACTTGGCGAGGTTTGTCGTCGCCTAGGAAGACCTTATCGATGAGACAGTTCAGGAGCTACAGGAGGCTCGCGATGAGATCAAGGATGTGAGAGTACACCTGTGAGAGGCTGTAACACCCCAATTTTTTGCTTTTCATGAATTTAAATGAAATTTTACACTTTTGAGAATTTTTGGAATTTTCTGTAATTTATTTGGATTTAATTTGAATTTATTCCCTGTTGAAATAATTAAAGAATCAAAAGTTATAAATAAAATTTTGTTGGAAATATTTTATTTGAGTCCAAAATGTCTCAAAGTATTTTCCAGAATTTTTTTGGCATTTTTCTGATTACTTTGCTATTTTTCTCAAATTATTTGAATTATTAGAATTATTTTCAAATATTAAATCGCTGGAAAATACCGAGTGGGTTAGTACTGTTCATCCGACCGAGTCTGACTCGAACCGGACTCAAGCCCGACCCGAGCCCAACCGAACCCTAACGCGCGTGACCATTGGATCTTGATCCAACGGTCATGATTGTGCCACGTCGCCCAGTCCGAATCGTCGTCGGATACCGCCACCGCCACCGCCACCGCCGCCGCCGAGTGGACCTCGGTTTTCACGGATTTCACGAAAGCTGAGACCCCTATTTAATGCGTCGCTGCCGCCAACGTCCTCTCCTCTTATGTGCGCACGTTTTGCCCTAGGCCATTGAGCTCCAGCCGCACCGCAAAAGCACACTAAAGTTGGAGGAGAGGTCCGCTGTGGTTTTCACCGTCGTTTGCCGTGGTGGTGCCCAGATCCGGAGTCCTCGCGTCGAGGCGCACCCGCAGAGACCACTCACCTCGCCGAAGGAGCCCCGCAGCGCCGCGCCGTTGGTCGTCTTCCTCAGTGCCAGCAACCGAGCTATGCCGCACGCCATCGTCGAACACGCGAAGCTTATCCGACGTTGGATCTTCATCGCATGGCCATCATTCGTCCACGTCACCCGTGAGTAATCTTTCACGTTGCAGTTTAGATCTAATATCAGCCGTTGGATCTAGATCCGACGCCCTAGATTGAGCCACCTAGCCTTGAACCGCACCGTGCTAGGGGTAGATCTCAGCCGTTAGATCTAGATCGTAGGGTTAGGGTTCACGCACATTGTAGCACTAGATTGGATCTCGACCGTCTGATCTAAATCGAACGGTGTAGATTGTGCCACGCGTCGAGCGTCGGGTCATGCCACATCACCCCCAGCGACGCGGTTAAACCCGATCGGATCTCGACCGTTCGATCTAAATTGTACGGTCCAGATCAACCGCGTTGCACCGCAACATGCGGAATTAGATCTGATCTAGACCGTTGGATTTCAAACCAACGGCCCAGATTACGCCACGTGTCCGGTAGCCGAACTGGCGCGGTCAGCGCGGGCGTCGCCCGGTCGCCGCTGACGTCAGCAAGGGGCCCGCATATCAGTGGCTCTGCCCATCGTGCGGTGGCGTCACCCGTGACGTCACGCTAACCCTACCGGATGTCTCTGGGATGCCACCGGACAGGGACATAGAATTTGTGATTGAGTTAGTACCTGGAATAGCACCGATAGCGAAGAGACCCTACCGGATGTCAACTGAAGAATTGGTGGACATGAAGAAACAGCTTGAAGAGTTTATGGAAAAAGGATTCATCAGACCGAGTTCGTCGCCATGGGAAGCGCCAGTTCTGTTCGTCAAGAAGAAGGATGGGAGTTTCAGGATGTGCATTGACTACCGTGCTCTTAATGAAGTCACCGTGAAGAACATGTACCCGCTACCCAGGATCGATGATCTGTTTGACCAGTTGAGAGGAGCCGGAGTTTTCTCCAAGATTGATCTGATTTCAGGATATCACCAGTTGAAGATCTGATCAGAAGATATCCCGAAGACCGCATTCTCGTCGAGATACGGACATTACGAGTTTACAGTTATGTCCTTTGGTCTAACGAATGCGCCGGCTTATTTCATGAATATGATGAATAAGGTTTTCATGGAGTATTTGGACAAGTTCGTTGTTGTGTTCATAGACGATATCTTAGTCTACTCCAAGACAAGGGATGAACATGCAGAACACCTGAAGCTAGTTTTGGAGAAGCTGAGAGAACAGCAACTCTTCGCCAAGTTCAGCAAATGCGACTTTTGGAAGGACAAGGTGGAGTTTCTTGGACACGTGATGACCGCAGAAGGAGTTGCAGTTGACGCAAGCAAAGTTGAAGCTGTGTTACATTGGGAATCACCGAAGACAGTAACCCAAATCCGTAGTTTTCTGGGAATGGCAGGTTACTACCGCCGTTTTATTGAAGGTTTTTTGATAATTGTGAGACCTCTTACGCAATTGTTCAAAAAGGAGAAGAAGTTTAACTGGACACCGGAATGTGAGAAAGGTTTCTAAGAGCTAAAGAAGTGATTGACATCAGCGCCGGTGTTAGTCCTACCGGATGTTATCAAAGCTTTGATATATATTGTGATGCATCACGCCAAGGACTTGGATGCGTGCTGATGCAGAACCGGAAGGTCGTCGCATATGCATCAAGGCAGCTGAGGCCGCATGAAGAGAATTACCCGACGCATGACCTAGAGTTAGCAGCCGTAGTGCATGCCTTGAAGTTGTGGTGACACTACCTAATTTGGAACAGATGTGAAGTATATACGGACCATAAGAGTCTTAAATACATCTTCACCCAATCGGATCTGAACATGAGGCAAAGGAGATGGCTAGAGTTGATCAAGGACTACAATGTCGGAATCCATTACCATCCCGGGAAGGCCAATGTGGTGGCCGATGCCTTGAGTCGGAAGAGCCATACCGTGAATATGATGGCCGCAGGGAGTCAAGATGAGATGTGTAAGGAATTTCAAAAGATGAAACTAGAGGTTGTACCGGAAGGATTTTTAGCCGCATTGGAAGTAAAACCTATTCTGGAAGATCAGATCCGAGAAGAACAGAAGGATGACGACAAGATCCGTAGGATTAAGTCCAAGATGGATGGAGGCATGGCTAAGGACTTCAGACTGGATAAGCAAGGCACGTTGTGGACTAAGGATCATATCTATGTGCCGAACAAGAAGGAGCTGAAGTAGTTCATTCTGGAGGAAGCTCATGATTCCAAGTATTCCATTCATCCAGGAAGTTCCAAGATGTATCAAGACCTGAAAGAGAGATTCTGGTGGCCAAGCATGAAACGTGAAGTTGCCGAGCATGTTGCGTTGTGTGATGTATGCTAAAGGGTTAAAGCAATGGATCAAAGGCCAGCAGGGTTGCTGCAGGCATTGAAGATTCCGGAGTGGAAGTGGGAGAAAATCAAAATGGACTTCATTATCGGTTTGCCAAAGACTCAGGGAGGATATGACTCCAGATGGGTTATAGTGGACCGCTTGACTAAGGTCGCTCATTTTATCCCTATAAAGACTACTTACTTGGGAGATAAATTAGCGGAATGGTACATGACTAGGATCGTCTGTTTGCACGGAGTGCCGAAGAAGATTGTATCAGACAGAGGTACCCAATTTACCTCAAGGTTTTGGAATTAGTTGTATGAAGCCATGGGGACCCGTTTGAACTTCAGCACTGCATATCATCCGCAGACGGATGGACAGACTGAGAGAGTTAATCAGATTCTGGAGGATATGCTAAGAGCTTGTGCATTGGCTTATGCTACCTCTTGGGATAAGAGTCTGCCATATGCTAAGTTCAGGTACAATAATAGCTATCAGGCCAGTCTACAGATGTCACCTTTTGAGGCGCTGTATGGCCGACCTTGTCGAACACCATTAAATTGGAATGAGACGGGTGAACGACATGTCTTTGGACCGGATATTCTTCAAGAGGTCGAAGAGCAGATCGCCATGATCCGGGAAAGACTGAAGATAGCTCAGTCAAGACAAAAGAGTTATGCCGATAACTGTCGTCGAGACTTGAGTTTTGAACCAAAAGATTTTGTATATCTCAGGGTTACACCTCTCAAGGGAGTTAGGAGGTTCCACGCCAAAGTTTATTTGAATTTTTGGACACTTTCTGTCTACTGTTTGATTATTTATTGCTATTTGCACGCGTTACGAGTAGACGTTGAAGTGCCCGAAGGCTACGAAGGTGAAGTTTTAACCCAGGAGCTAGCTCAAGACCAAGATCAAGTACTTTTTGAAGGCAAGTTATGCTTTGACCATATTGATCCCATTTTTGAAATTAATTTAATTTAAATTATTGCATGCTAATTTAATTTGAAATTGTTTAAATTATTTCTAGGAGTTAGATAAATGCCAAATTGCAGTATGACACCTTGACTATTTAATTATGTGCCATGAACCCTTTTCACCCTAGTTGAGGAATATGTAGTTGGACATTATTAAATTGCCAACATTGGGTATTTAGATCGTTGTAGTATATTGCTTAGACTTGCTACGTGCACATGACAAGATTTTGGACAATCAAATGTTAATATTGACTTAATGATATATTGAACCTGTTTTTGGGAGAAGTATCATGTGTTGTGATTGTTGATGGCACATGGTGCATGGTAATCAACTGGGTTTGATAAATAGATTTAGATCGGGGCAAGTGGCAAGAATGATATGGTGGGCCATGAGTGGCACCGGGGATGTTGTTTTAGTTCTTCGGGTAGTCTTTCCCTGGTCACCCTAAGGACTTAACCTTGAAAGCCTTTAATCTGAGTCAAACGTGCAACCACATGTTTGTAATGGGACGGACCTGGTTGAGTAAGTTACTAATAACTTGCATGTGGTACCTCGGGGTGTCAACTACACCTTTTGTGTAGCTTGAAAGGGGAGCATACCAGTGCTATGGCATGGTACCCGTCCAACAGTATGTTGGTCCCATACTTCGCCTCTGTTAAGGGAAGGGATGGTGTATGACAAAAGCCGGAGAGGTTCACTTGTATAGTTTGCGGTCTCTGAAATGCTTTGTTACAATCACTCGCCTTTGTGGTGTTTGACTGTATCTTGTGGGTAAAGTGCATAACTTCTGCAGAGTTTACAACCTATTCGAATAGCCGAGTCCACGGAATTGGACACTGCTCGGGGATTACAGTCAAGGGTTAGACTTTCATGAAAACAACTTGGACTTGAAAAGTTTGGTTGGGTTTATTGATGACGTTGATGGAAATGTTGATTAGGAAAGGGAGAGTGTTTACTTAACCCCTAGAAAAGTTATTGATATCAGCTTTACCTTTACTGCTTTCGAATCTACTTACGCTACTTGTTAAATGTTGTTTTACTGCAAACGTACCTGTTAGCCTACCCTTCGAACTAAGCCATGCATGTAGAATATTAGTTTGCATTCTATGCATGACTTGCTGAGTACCAAGTACTCACCCTTGCCACAATACAACACCAGTTGAAGAAGAGTCGACACCAGCTTTGGAGGAAGAATACCAAGAGGAGCCGTCTAACTAGGGAGCGAGCCCAGTCAGTTGCCTGTGGTATACTGGATGGCGCCACAAAATCTACTTTATTCTACTGCAGTTATTTCTCTTTTAATAAGTCTTCGCCCTGCGAGGCGTATCTTTGTAACTTGACCATAAGGTCGAGCAACCAGTTTGGTTAATTGATTAAAGTACTTTATTGCTATCGAGGTGTATGATTGTGATATTTACCGATGTTGAGACTATGTGCACTAGCGTGATCCTGGACTAGTGCTGAATACACAGAGGGTCCGGAATTGCAAATTTAGGTCCCGACAGAGGCTCGGGAATACATTGCTCACTCTTCACAGAGGATCGACGAGTTGGAGATGGCACTGTACGGACCAGCACCGGAGCCAGTGTTGGAGCTACACGACCCAGATCCTGAGGAGCCAGAGCCACAACCAGCACCACAGCCGGAGCCAGAGCCAGAGGAGGAAGTTGCGTCGTCAGCCACCGTTGTTGAGGGACACGGTGATCGCTTTGTGCCAATGCCATCACACCCACCCAAGTATCAACCAGGTTGTTCCCATGGAGGATGGATCGACAAGTGAGCGTTTAGGTCCAGCAGTTGAGACTTCAGTGTTGAGTCGCGTCTTAGAATAATAAGAGTCTCCCTTTAGGCGTTAGACTCCAGTGTGTTAGTTTAATTTGGATCTTCTTGATTACTGAGTGTGCAGTATGTGTTGCAAAGCCCTTAGGCATTGTGAGTAACCATACCAAGTTATTTATAATTAATACAATTGGATTTTGAGTTACACCTTCCACCTCGCATAAGTTTCTCTACTACTTGTCTATTCTTGTTTCCCTCTCGTTTCTAAACCTTGGAGTAACCAACAGATGGTGAACACTCGTGGAAACATTGGAGGCAACGGGAGTGGTTCTCGGTCAGCTGGAATCCCCAATGTTGGAGCACCTGCGCCCCAGCCAGCACCACTAGTTGACAAGCAGAATTTTGGAGCTTTTCTAGCTGCACAGACACAGCTGATGCATGCGATGATGCAACAAATGCAGCAGGTCACTGCTCAGGCTGCTGCTAACCAAGCAAATCTGGGGTAGCGTCAGAATTCAAGACTGTCAGAATTCGTGAGGACTCATCCGCCCACTTTTTCGGGGAATGCCAATCCATTGGAGGGAGATGATTGGCTGAGATCGATCGAGAGGAAGCTGCACATTACCTAGTGTGTAGGGAATGAGAAAGTGCTTCACGCCTCTCATCAGCTAGAAGGAACTGCAGTTGAATGGTGGGAGAACTTTTGTGTCGTACGTGAGAACCCACAAGATATCACTTGGGAGGAGTTCACAGCTGCATTTCGCCAGTATCATGTGCCAGAAGGGATCATGGACCTCAAGAAGGACGAGTTCGGGGCACTGAAGCAAGGCAATCAACCCGTGTATGAATATCTGAACAAGTTCACCCAGTTGGCACGCTACGCACATGAAGACGTAGCGACGGACAAGGCAAGACAGTCCAGTTTCATGAAGGGACTTAATTCTGGACTTCAGGTGGGATTGATTACCCACACGTTCCCCAACTTCCAGGAGTTGTGAACAAGGCGCTCATTTTGGAGGATAAGCGCAAAGAGCTGGAGGATAACCGGAAGCACAAGATGGCGCAGCAAGGAGCACGTCAGGGTGCACAGCATTTGAGGGTTGCACCGAATCAGTTCTTCAGGTTCCAGCCGTAGAATGCTGTGAGGACACCGTCGCCAGCATCGAGACCTGCTAGCCAGGGCTACCAGACACCAGCTCCAGCCAGGAATGCCATTGTAGGAGTCGTGAGCACGGTGAAGCGTTAGCCATTTCAACGAGCAAGGGCACTTCGCCAACTATTGCCCCAAGAAGGGAGGAGGTGTGACCCCAGTTCGTTTCAATCTGGGATCTACGCTGGCAAGAACACCTGCACTAGGAGCAAGCCATGGAGCTGCACAGCTAGGAGCTACAACCTAAACCGCAGTGAGGGGCAGAGTCAAGCATGTCACTTCAGATGCCATTCAGAATGCTTCAGACGTCGTACTGGGTAAGTTACTTGTTAACTCAGTACCTGCAACAGTTTTGTTTGACTCTGGAGTTTCGCATTCATTTGTTTCTCAAGATTTTGTTGCTAGAAATGATTTGGAGATTGTGGATCTTAAATGCATGCTTGTAGTTCAAACCCTTTGGGTTAGAACTCTGATCCAAAGTAGGATGTTCTGGGGTAAGACTATTAATAGATGTGGTAGAATTCTAGCAAACCTCATTATATTGGGTACCCAGACCCTAGATGTTATCTTGGGAATGGATTGGTTGTCCAAACACAAGTCGGTGACCCAGATTCGTAGTTTCCTTGGAATGGCGGGATATTACCATCGATTCATTGAGGGATTCTCGACTATTTCTAGACCTCTTATGCAATTGTTGAAAAAAGAGAAGAAGTTTGCCTGGACGCCAGATTGTGAGAAGAGCTCTCAAGAGTTGAAGAAGCGACTGACATCCGCACCGGTACTTGTATTGTCGGATGTGCATCAGAGTTTTGACGTTTACTGTGATGCATCACGTCAAGGACTTGGATGCGTATTGATGCAATACCAGAAGGTAGTCGTTTATGCATCAAGGCAGTTAAGGCCGCATGAGAACTACCCAACGCATGACTTGGAGTTAGTTGCCGTAGTGTATGCTCTGAAGTTGTGGCGTCATTACCTTATTGGAAATAGATATGAAGTGTATACGGATCATAAGAGCCTTAAGTATATATTCACCCAGTCGGATCTGAATATGAGGCAAAGGAGATGGTTGGAATTGATCAATGACTATAATGTCAGAATCCATTACCATCCTGGCAAGGCTAATGTAGTAGCTGATGCTTTGAATCGGAAGAGCCACATCGTGAATATGCTGATAAAAGAAGGTCAGGATGAGCTATGTAAGGATTTTCAAAAGATGAAGTTGGAAGTGGTACCAGAAGGATTCCTAGCTGCTTTAGAAGTGAAGCCTACCTTAGAGGACCAGATCAGGGAAGGTTAGAAGGATGACGACAAGATCAAAAGAATTAAGGCCAAGATGGATGAAGGAAAGGCTAAAGACTTCAAGTTGGATGAGCAGGGTACATTGTGGATTAAAGACCGCATCTATGTGCCGAACAAGAAGGAGCTGAAGCAGTTGATTCTGGAAGAAGCTCATGATTCCAAGTACTCAATTCACCCGGGAAATGCCAAGATGTATCAAGATCTTAAAGAGAGATTTTGGTGGCCGAGCATGTTGCTTTATGCGACATATGTCAAAGGGTAAAAGCAATGCATCAGAGGCCAGCTGGATTGCTGCAGCCACTGAAGATACCTGAATGGAATTGGGAGAAAATCGGTATGGGCTTCATTACCGGTTTGCCTAAAACTCAGGGTGGATACGATTCCATATGGTTTAATGTGGACCGTTTGACCAAAGTAGCCCACTTCATACTAGTAAAGACCACCTATTCAGGAGATAAAATAGCAGAATTGTATATGTCGAGGATTGTATGTCTGCATGGAGTGCCGAAGAAGATTGTATCGGACAGAGGTACCCAGTTTACCTCAAGATTCTGGAATAAGCTGCATGAAGCCATGGGGATCCGTCTGAATTTCAGTACCACATATCATCCACAGACGAATGGACAGACAGAAAGAGTTAATCAGATTCTGGAGGACATGCTGCGAGCTTGTGCTCTCGCATATGCTACCTCATGGGACAAAAGTTTGCCATATGCCGAGTTCAACTACAACAATAATTACCAAGCCAGTTTACAAATGTCACCTTTTGAAGCTTTGTATGGTCAGCCTTGTCGAACGCCTTTGAATTGGAGTGAGACCGGTGAACGCCATGTCTTCAGACCAGACATTCTTCAAGAAGCCGACGAGCAGATTGCCATGATCAGGGAAAGATTGAAGATAGCTCAGTCAAGACAAAAGAGTTACGCCGATAATCGTCGCCGAGAACTAAGCTTTGAGCTGAAAGATTTTGTATACCTTAGAGTTACACCTCTCAAGGGAGTTAAGAGATTTCATGCCAAAGGGAAACTTGCACCGCGATATGTTGGCCCATTTAAGATCTTAAGCCGTAGGGGTGAAGTTGTCTATCAACTGGAATTGCCATAGTCATTGGCGGGAGTGCTTGATGTGTTCCATGTGTCGCAACTGAAGAAGTGTTTGCAAGTATTGGATGAGCAAACGCCGTTGGAGTCGATCGAGCTGCAGGAAGACCTGACATATAAAGAACATCATGTAAAGGTTTTGGACACAATGGATCGAGAGACGAGAAACAAGTCAACCCATTTCTGTAGAGTCAAGTGGAGCAACCATTCAGAGGGTGAAGCGACTTGGGAGCGCGAAGAGGATTTGAAGAAAGAATTTCCAGACATATTCCTTAGTTAGCCCTGAATCTCGGTGATGAGATTCTGTTAAGGGGGAGGTTTGTAACATCCCAAAATTTGTGCTTTTATTTAATTTATTGAGTTAATTGAATTTTTGGAATTTATTTGGATTTAGTTTGAATTTATTCCTTTTTGAGTTATTTAAATATTTAAAAGTTTCATATAAAATTTTGTTGGAAATATTTTACTTAAGTCCAAAATGTCTCAAAGTATTTTCTGGAATTTTTCTGAGCATTTTGCTATTTTTCTCGATTTAATTGAATTTCTAGAATTATTTTAAAAATTAAAATCGCTAGAAAACCCTAATGGATTTCACTGTTCAACCGACCCGAGTCAGACTCGAGTCTAACTCGAGTCCGACCGAACCAGCCGCGCCGGACCAATCCGCGCCGGAGCAATTCGCGCTGGACTAGCCACGACAGACCATTCACACCGGATCGAATCCACCAGCGCCGGACCAAACTTGACCCAAACCCTAATTCGCTTCAACCGTTGGATTTCGATCCGACAGCTGTGATTGCGCCACGTCACCTAGTTTGTGCCCGCGTCGGACTCCGCCGCCAACAGAGCGTAACACGTTTACGCCGGACCAAATATTTGGTCCATCGTGAGCGACGCTGAACCAACTATTTGGTCCGTTGCGAACGACACCAGACCAAAATTATGGGCCGTGGTGAACGTGTGGGCCTTGGTTTCCCTGGTTTTCACAGACGCTTAGGGCACTATTTAATGCACCGACGCCACCATCGTGACCTCCTCTCCCGTGCGCACATTTTTGCCCTAGCCCTCGCTGCTCGAGCTGCGCCCTAGCCACCGCAATTCCTCGCTGGAGTAGGAAGTGAAGTCGCTGTGGTTTTCTGTTGTTTCCTCCGCCATCGAGTCGCCTTTCGCCGTGAATGAGCCCAGATCTGGAATCCTCGAGTTGAGCCACACCCATGGAGACCATCCACCTCGCCGGAGCCACACCACCACACTGTTCTCCACTTCGTCATCTTCATCTCTGGTACTGCAACCTCACCGCGCAATCGCCGCCATTACAAGCTTCGTCAGTCATTGGATTCCGATCGCTCGGCTCGGGTACGTCCACGTGTTCTTCCATGTAGCAACTTAGATGCATTTTGAACCGTTGGATTAAGATCCAAGGGCTTAGATTATGCCACAGAGCCTTGCGTTGCACCGTGATAGATATGTTTTCAACCGTTAGATCTAGATTGAACGGTGTAGATTGGGCCACGTACAATAACACACCAACCGAACGTAGCGCGTGTACGTCGGACCAACTTTTCGATCCGTCGTGAGTGACGTCGGACCAACTATTTGGTCCGTCGTGAACGTTACCGGACCAAAGTTACTAGCCGAGGTGAACATGTAGTTGTAGGATCGATATATACTAATATAGCAATCAGAGGGGGGCTGATTGATTGCGCGGAACCTAAAATAATTTTTTGTGATTATCAGAACACCCCAAACAAAATAGAAAGGATTGCTTTGGTTTAAAGCAAAAACAAATTGGCAGTCGTCCACCAAATCACAAATATCCAAAAATCCAACCGTCAAATTGATGTGAGATTGTTGCTACAGAAACTAGATTAAATTTAGAAACTAACCCAATAAGAATCACCTCAATCGGATCTTTGGATCAAAAGTTATAAGCTTAGCAAGTTGACTATTTCGAAATCGACTAGTTCGAACCAGTCCGATCTTGGTAGTCAAGTTCGGACCACTCCGGTGTAGGTTCAGACCGCTCCGATAAGAGTCATCAAGTTCAGACCAGTCCGAACTTGATGATATTGCCTTTTTCATATGCGTTCGGTAAAACGCGTATTCCTGGAGATCTAGCCGTTGGATTGACCTGAAATTTTAACACAAGAAACTAGATTCCAATACGAACCTAACAAAAGAAGAATAAACTTGATTGGCCTTACGGATCAAAAGATATAAACCTCGCAAGCTTACTAAGACAGAATATGACGAGAATTGATCTAACCAAACCTGCAGCTTGCAGAAAGACTTGAAGAAATTAATCTTTATTTCTCTTTGTCTAAAGTACTCCAAAACAAAAGAGTACAAACCCTAAAACTTGGCTCTCAGCCAATTCTCTAAAACCAATCTCAAAAAACCGTGCATAAACAGGAGGCACCTCCCACCTATTTATATATAGCAAACACAAAGAGTCCTGAATACAACTCCAACTCCAAACTTGGAAGGAGTTTGTATTCAACACAACTCAACTTGGCCCAATCTAGCCAAATACAATTCTTGCACGCGTATGGCCACCCTGCCATACTCACGTGACTGACAAAACTTCATGTGCACCGTTCTTTAGCCCGAACGTCCTGCATGACATACATGACCACTAGGACCTCAATTCCTCCAGAACCTAGTCCCGAACCTCAGTTCCTCCATGAACCTAGTTTCGGTCCCATCATCGACCACGTTCGCCCTCGAGCAACACCTGCACATGAACAAACCACAAAACAATTCCGAGCACAAGTCCACGACTTGACTCAACATTAGTCCATGCAACTACTCACATGAGCATTGCATACAAATCAACCCAATTTCAAATTTGCAAAAACCTAATCCGAGCACATCAAGTTCACGCTGGATAAAAAACCTTGGTCCGGCGCACACAGGGACTAAACCCTAGAAAACGGTTCGGCGCACACAACAAACCCTCAGTTTGTACCACCACTCGATCCGGCGTAAACACCTCAAAGATCATGTTAGTCCGGCGTACATGTGTTACGCTCAGTTGGCGTGCTATTTCCCTTGCACAGGTGTGCTATTTTTCTCTCGCAAATGTGCTATTTGCCTTTTGCAAAAGTGCTAGCAGGCGTGCTATTTTCCTCTAGGAGGCGTGCTATTTTCCTTCAGCAGGCGTGCTATTTTCCTTCCAAGATAGAAACTTAGCGATACCAAAAGAACGAGTAAGACAACACATCCACAAGCACCACACATGCCATGAACACAAACACTTTGCAATGCCAAAAGCATAATTAAGCCAATTTTTTAGCACATGATTTCACAGTAGTTTATGTTTGCGCCGGACCGAAGTTAGGGTCCGTAGTGAACGTGTAATGTGACGTTTGCACCGTACCAAAGTTAGGCTCCGTAGTGAATATGTAGTTTGGTGTTGCGCTGGACCAAATTTCCCAAGTAACCGAGAGGACGTGTACGCCGAACCAAATTTTTGGTCTGTCGTGAGTGATGCCAGACCAAAAAGTTCAGTCCGTCGTTAATGGTGCCGGACCAAGTTCCCGGTTTGGCGTGAACGGACTATTTAAGCTGTTAGATTTAGTTCGTACGGTGTAGATTGTGCCATGTGTCAGTGATGACATCATAAATATTTTTCCCGAATAAAAATTATTTTATTAATTTGATTTATTCTTTTAATTGATTTTTCAAACTTCAAACGACTATAACTTTTGCGTTTTAACTCTGATTGAGGCGATTCCAATTTCTAATTTTTTTAAAATTGAGCTCTATTTAATGGTGAATTTTATTTAAATTTTTGAACCTTGTTTGCTTGCTGTTTATTTATTTTATTGCTATTTGTGCACGTTACGAGTAGACGTTGAAGTGCCCGAAGGCTTCGAAGGTGAAGTTTTGACCCAGGAGCTACTCAAGACCAAGAACAAGTACTTTTTGAAGGCAAGTTATGCCTTGATCATATTGATCCTATTTTTGAAAATTATATTGATTCAATTTATTGCATGCTAATTTAAATAGAGAGATGTTTAAAATAATTATGGGAATTAGATAAGTGACTAGTTACTGTATGATACCTTGTTATAAATAATTGTATGCCATGAACCCTTGTCACCCTAGTTTGTGGATTATTTAGTTGGACACTATTAATCATGCCAACATGGGTTAATTATATCGTTGTAGTATGCTTAGCCCAGCCACATGTTAATGACATGATTTTGGATAATCAAATATTAATATTGACTTAATGACATATGGAACATGTTTTGGAAAGTGTCATGTGTTATTGATGATGGTGTTGATGGCACGTGGTGCATGGTAAACAACTGGGGTTGATAAAATGGTTTAGACTGGGGCAAGTGGCAAGATTGTTTCTGCTTAGCCAAGAGTGGCAACTGGGCGGTCGATTTTGTTTTTACTGGACTTGTAGACACTCTGGTAGTCTTGCCTTGATCATCCTAAGGACTTAACTTTGCAAGCCTTTGAACTGAGTTCATCATGCAACCACATATCTGGAATGTGAAAGACCGAGATGGCGATCAGAGGGGGGGTGAATGATCCCAAATAAAATTTCCCCCCACTCAAAGTACTCAAGACAATCCTGCAAAGAAAATGGTGCTCCTCAAACTCGCACAAACCCGCAAAACCGGAATGACAAGACAACTATGTGTATCCCTAGCTTACATGGATGAGAACCATGAATCATGTGAAGGATTTTTTAATCGCAATCCTGGTTGTCAAGTGTCCAAATCAAATAGGAATCAATTCAAATACTTCTTTTCTAAAAGAGATCAAGCCAAAACACAAAAACCTCTTTTAGAAAAGCAAAAGCAGATTTTTCAGGAATTGTCCTCACTTAGAGTAGGTGGATAGTGGACTTCTGTTACTCCAAACTTTTTTGGAATTTTTCACCCTGTGAGAAGATGAGTCTTGAAGAACTCCACCAAAAATGACCACCAAAAGCCTTCCACAAAAATCAGGAAAAATCAAGGACTACGAACAGTCAGGATCTTCAATCAGAAATTTTGGGGCTCGGTTTCACCTCATAGCTCCCAAATGGTGCAACCAGTGGACTCCAAAAAATTTTCACATATGGATATATGAGTTACGCACCTTCTCCAACAATAATCAATCAAAAAAGATTTTTCTATATTTTTCTAAAAATCAAAGACTGACTGCTATGCGAAGAACAAGTTCAGGACAGATTTGCAATCTTGATAGAAACTTGATCTCTAGTCTATCCTAGGGTGCAAGAAAGATGTAAAACCAAATGAGCACCCTCAAGACATCCTTGATCAACAACATTTAGAAGGAGAGGAGGCAAATCCAAATTGCGAGAATTTACATGCAGGAAAGTAAATGCTGAATTTAAATTGCGTAAAGTGAAGACATAATGTAAATGCGGAATTTAAATTCACAAAAATGTAAATAAAATCTTTTTATTTTATGGTTGGAAGGTTTACAAAGCTTCACTTCGTGTGGGCAAAGTTCAAAGGAGCAACTCAAACCTTCAAGTGAGGGAGGGCACCCCTCCCCCTCTATTTATACTACTCTAGGGCCACCTACCACCCTTGGATGAGTACCAAACCCTAGGGCACTCCAACAAGGGCTAGGATTAACCCACTCATTTCACCCCACACATGGGCTTTACATGGGCCACATTGGCCATACATGGGTTTTAAACAAAACTCGGTCAACTCGATGCAACGGGCCTTCATCCGCAGGACTTGACCACTTAGTTTCCGCCTCTTCGAGCCTCCAACCCGAACCGGAAACCTTGAGGGACCTCAAGTCCATTTCTATGAGATCAAAGTGATCCTGGTTTGAGCCTAACCATATCGTCGGCATCCTCGACCGCTCTGGACCTCGGTTCTCCCAACCTAGACCCGGTACTCACCAACGACCATAGCTGCCTCAAGAACCTGTACCATAAGGAACAAACCTGTGAAATCATGTGCTGAAAAATTGGCTTTGAACTGAAAAATTAACTTAGAATTGGATTTGCAAAATGTGCTTGTGCATGTGTTTGACAATTTGACAAAAAACAGTAAGTTTCGCTTTGGCGCCGGACCAAACTTAAAGAAAACAGTAAGTTTCCCATGTACAACGGACCAACTTTCTTGGTCCTTTGTAAACATGCTTTTGACAACCTCATTCTCCCATGTACAACGGACCAACTTTCTTGGTCCTTTGTAAACATGCTTTTGACAACCTCATTCTCCCATGTACAACGGACCAACTTTCTTGGTCCTTTGTAAACATGCTTTTGACAACCTCATTCTCCCATGTACAACGGACCAACTTTCTTGGTCCTTTGTAAACATGCTTTTGACAACCTCATTCTCCCATGTACAACGGACCAACTTTCTTGGTCCTTTGTAAACATGCTTTGACAACCTCATTCTCCCATGTACGCATGCACCAACTTTCTTGGTCCTTTGTAAACATGCTTTTGACAACCTCGTTTTCCCATGTACAAATGCACCAACTTTTTTGGTCTGTCGTAAATGTGTTTTTGAAGGTTGTTGTGCCAAACCAAGTTATTGAAAAACAGTAAGTTTTACATGTACGCCGGACCAAATTTTTTTGGTCCGTCGTGAATGGGTTTTTGAGCGATTTTGAGATTGAAATTTGAATTTGATTTTGAGATTATGAAATTTGTGATAATTTCATGATACTTCTTTTGAAGTGGACTTTATGCAATGCTCATGTGAGTAGTTGCATGGATTAATGTGAGTCAAGTCGTGGACTTGTGCTCGGAATTGTTTTGTGGTTTGTTCATGTGCAGGTATTGCTCGAAGACGAATGTGGTCGATGACGGGACCGGAACTAGGTTCATGGAAGAACTGAGGTTCGGGACTAGGTTCAGGGAGGAACTGAGGTCTTGGTGGTCAAGGATGTCATGCGGGACGTTCGGGCTAAGAGAATGGTGCACATGAAGAATGGTTAGTCACGTGAGAATGGCAGGAGGTCATTCGCGTGCAAAGTGTTAAGTCACGTGAGTATGGCAGTGGCCATACGTGCAAAGTGTTAGTCACGTGAGTATGGTAGGGTTGCCATCAGCGTGCAAGAGTTGTACTCGGCCAGGTTGGGCCAAATAGAGTTGTGTTGATATCTGATTCCTTCTAGGGAATAGGAATTGTATTCGTAACTCCTTGTGGGTTGGTCCTTTAAATAGGAGGGTTGTCTCCTGTTGAAGTGAATCCAATAAAGGAGAGCAGAGAGCATCAAGCTATGAGCTTGGATTTAGCGATAGTAATCTATTGATGAGAGTATTTTATAAAAAAAATAAAGATCAATTCTTCCAAGACTTTTTGCGTGCTACAAGAACCACGCTACTGATGTTTTCTATTTTGGTTCTTGTTTGCATGCTTGTTCTAATTCTAGATTGGTTTTTGATCGTTAAGTTTCATCTTGATTTGATCCATCAAAACCTTTCTAGGGTATTGATCTAGTGTTTCTCAAAGTCTAGTTGTTTAATCTTTTGAAGATCTTGTTTAATCTTGAAGTTTTGATTAGATTGATTCTCGTCAAGTTCTGGATCAGCAAGCTTGCGAAGCTCATAACTTTTGATCTGTAAGTCCGATCGAGCTGATTCTTTTTGGGTTCGATTCGTATTGGAATCTAGTTTCTCGTGTCCAAATTTCAGATCAATCTAATAGTTGGATCTCCGGGAATTCTCGTTTTACTAAACCTCTATCATTCTGTTTTTATCGAAAACGAAGCAATTTTTGGTTCTGTTTTGGGGTGATCTTTTAATAGATCAAGAATTTGGTTTTAGCTTCCGCACAATCATTCACCCCCCCCTCTGATTGCTATATTCATATACTTCGATCCTACAAGTGGTATCAGAGCCAGGTTTCTCTAATCTATCTTAACCGGTGATTAGATCAATGGATCGTTATTCGACAAAACCATGTGTGTTCGATGGTGTTGATTTTCAATTTTGGAAGGCCAAGATGGAGGCGTTCATCCAAGCACAGGGCTTCACAATTTGGGAGAAGGTCTACAAGCCATATGAAGTCCCTGCAAACGACAACGTCAACGACACCAATCGCACACATGTTGAAGCAAATAGCAAGGCGCGCAACTTGATCATCCAAGGCTTGGGACGCAGTGACTTTGATCGTGTGGTTCATCTTCGATCCGCATATGAGGTATGGAAATCTCTTTGTGATTACCATGAGGGTTCTAACACTGTCAAAGAGGTTCGTCAAGATATTTACAAAAAAGAATACATGCGTTTTGAGATGAAACCTAGTGAATCAGATGACTTCTTTGCACGTTTCAATAAAATTCTTAGCAATCTACGTCTTTGTTGGAGTTAGCTACACCGATGCTGAAAATGCTCGACAATTGCTTAGTGCTTTGGACATGTCAGTGTGGGAGATGAAAGTAACATCTATACAAGAATCTACTACCATGAGCACACTCACATTAGATGTTCTTTACTCTAAGTTGAAAACTCATGAGTTGGATGTTCTTGCCAGGAAGGGTAACATTAAATCAATTGCTTTGATCTCTAACCCTAACATGTCAAATGCAAATTCTTCTTCTAGCTTTGCCTTGTCTTCCATGTCTTCTCTAACAGATGAGCAACTTGAAGAGTTTCCTGAAGAAGATCTGGCACTACTCTCTTCTCGCTTTAACAAAGCTTTGCAGAATGTGAGAATGAGAAAGAGAGGTGGTCCTCCAAGATGCTATGAGTGTGGTGACCTCAACCATATTCGCACAAATTGTCCTAAGCTTGCAAGTAAAGCATCAAGGGAGGAGAAGGACAACGATAGAAGAAAAGAGAAGAAGTTCTCTCCAAGTGATAGAAAGAAGAAGAACTTCATCAACCGCAAAGTTGTCCATCGGGTTCTTTCCGCTCTTGAACAAGTCAATTTGAGCGATGTGGATTCGGAGAGCAGCGAGGATGATGCAACTCCAAGCAAGCATGATTTGATAGGACTATGTCTCATGGCAAGCAGCAAGGATAGCCTCACCGAGGATGATCACGACAGCGACTTCAATGAGGTAGATCCCTCTTATGATGAATTAGCTATTGCTGTTGCTCGTCTTGGAAAATTGCTTGACAAACGTGATAAGAAAATTAAGAAACATGATTTCATTATTGAATCATTGAATGCTGAAATTGCTAGACTTAAGACTTTGATTCCTAGTGATGATACTTGCAAATCATGTGACTTAATTTACAATGAGCTCACCTTGCTTAGGAAAGAACATGCTCTTTTGTTGCATCTAAATGAGAAAAATGAGAAACATGTTGTACATGCTAGCTGCTCCACTGATGATTTGCATAGTTCAACTTCTTGTTCTAAATGCTCAACTCTTGAATTAAAATTGAAAGATGCAAATGCTAGGGTTTCTCAATTAACTGATAATTTGCTTTCACATGAAATTCTCTCATGCTCAACTTGTCGCAAGCAAAAAGGAAAAGTAGATGTTCCTTGCAATAATTGTTTAATTCTTGCTAAGAAAGTTGATTACCTGCAAAACTCTTTGGAACGATTCACTAATGGCAAGAAAAAGTTGAACATGATCTTGGATCAATCTAAGGTTAGCACAAACAAGAGAGGTTTAGGTTTTGATCCTTATGCCACATACGAAACTAAACCTCGCACTGTTGTTCAGGCTCCTTACAAAATTGAGTTATCTAATGAGCCTAAGAAAATTGCTTTTCAATCTGCTGGTTTTTTATCCTCTACTATGATGAAAGCAAAATGTGCCTTTACTGTTAAAGCTAAACATCATGTCAAGTACACTTGCACTCATTGTGGTAGAGATGGACACTTAGTAGATTATTGCTTTAGACTAGCCAAACAACAAAAGAAGGAAAGAAGCTGAGGCTAGGTCAAATTTCAGCAAAGCACATTTTACTCCTTATGCGCCTAGAGTGATGAAAACACCTTCTTCCTAGAAACATGGGAAAAGATAAATTTGTTTTTGTACATAAAAATTATCGTGTTGTGCCCTCTTGTTGTGCGTCGTGTGTCTCAAGATCTTTGGATTCCCAAAAATCTCATTCCTAACCCCGATCGAGACCTCGACATGTTTTGTTGCTATGTAGGCCTCTCGCGCGAGGAAGGAAAACATATGGCTAGTGGATTCGGATGCTCACGCCACATGTCAGTAAAAGAATTGGTTCTCCTCCCTCACTCGTGCATCTCGTCTTTGAAAGTGTTACTTTTGGAGATGCTTCTTCCTCTTCTGTTGTGGCAAAAGGTACAGTAAAGGTAAGTGACAAGTTTATGTTCAAGGATGTGGCTCTTGTTGAAAACTTGAAATATAACTTGCTTTCTGTCTCACAAATGCTTGATGAAGATCTTGAGATAAGCTTTAAGAAAAATGAATGCAAAGTGCTAGATGCTTCAGGTGATCTTGTGTTCAAGATTTCTCGTTTTGGAAGAGTTTTTAAAGCTGATTTTGATGCATCACCTTCTTCTAAACATAGGTGTCTAATTGCCAATGTTTCTAAAGATTTATTCTTTTGGCATCGTAGACTTGGTCATGTTGGTTTTGATCATCTTACTCGTGTAAGCAGTTTAGATCTCATACGTGGCTTGCCTAAGCTTAAGGGTGATAGCAATTTAGTATGTTCCTCTTGTAGACATGGTAAGATGATTGCAGGTTCACATCCACCTCTTACCATGGTGATGACAAATGCTCTAGGACAGCTTCTACATCTTGATACAGTTGGACCATCTCGAGTTCAATCCTTTGGAGGCAAATGGTATGTGCTTGTGATTGTTGATGATTTTTCTAGATACTCTTGGGTATACTTTATGGCATCTAAGGATGAGGCTTTTAGTCATTTTAGAAGTCTTGTTCTTAGGCTTTCTATTGATCATCCAGGAGCTCTCAAAGCTATTAGAAGTGATAATGGAACTGAATTCAAAAATGCTTCTTTTAATCACTTTTGTACTGAAAAAGGAATTGATCATCAATTTTCATCACCTAGAGTGCCTCAACAGAATGGTATAGTTGAAAGGAAAAACAGAACATTGGTTGAGATGGCTAGAACCATGTTAGATGAACATCACACTCCTAGGAACTTTTTGGGCTGAAGCGATTTCAAGCATGTTATGTTTCAAACCGTGTGTTTTGAGATCAAAATTGGGTAAGACTCCATATGAGCTTGGTTTGGACATAGACCTTCTGTTTCTCACTTTCGAGTTTTTGGATGCAAATGTTTTGTCTTGAAATCTGGAAATCTTGATAAATTTGAAGCTAGATCAACTGATGGCATTTTTCTTGGATATCCTGCTCATACTCGTGGCTATCGTGTGCTTGTTTTGGAAACTAACAAAATTGTGGAAACTTGTGAGGTTACTTTTGATGAGTCTAGTCCAGGTACTAGTCCAAGTGATGCGTACAAAGCATACATTCAGGGGGAGAAAATCTTTGAAGATAATGATGATGTTGAAGATGATGTCTTGACTCTTCCTAATGCACAACAAGCTGTAGCACCCTTGGCACCTACTACTACATCACCTACACTAACCATCCTCAAGCTACAACATCATCTGTACATGCTGAAAATGAAGAAGGAGAAGGAGAAGTCTCAAAGCCAATGCTCCTTGCACATTCAAAAAAATGCATCCATCTCGACAAATGATTGGAGACCTAAATGAGAGAGTCACTGATCAAGGTTTATTCATTCGACACTCATGCTCATTCTCGCTTTAGTTGCTTCTTTTGAACCCAAAGATATATCTCATGCATTATCCGACGAATCTTGGATCAATGCCATGCATGAAGAATTAGAGAATTTTGAACGAAATAAAGTTTGGAAACTTGTCTCACCTCCTCCTAATTTTAATGTTATTGGAACTAGATGGGTTTTCAAAAATAAACAAAGTGAGGATGGTGTTGTTGTTAGAAACAAGGCTAGATTGGTTGCCTCAAAGGTTACACTCAAATTGAAGGCTTAGATTTTGATGAAACCTTTGCTCATGTAACTAGAATTGAAGCCATTAGAATCCTTTTAGCTTTTGCTGCATCCAAAGGTTTCAAATTGTATCAAATGGATGTGAAAAGTGCTTTTCTTAATGGCTACATAAATGAGGAGGTTTATGTCAAGCAACCACCTGGTTTTGAAAATCCAAAGTTTCCAAATCATGTGTTCAAACTATCAAAAGCTTTGTATGGTTTGAAACAAGCCCCTAGAGCATGGTATGATAGGCTAAAACCTTTTTACTTGAAAGGGTTTTCAATGGGAAAGGTTGACAAAACTCTCTTTTACTCAAGCAAGGCAATGATCAATTATTCGCTCATTTATGTTGATGATATTATCTTTGGTGGTTCCTCTCATGTTTTAGTGTCTGAGTTTTCGTAAACAATGAGAAAGGAGTTTGAGATGAGTATGATGGGTGAGTTGACATACTTTTTGGGATTTCAAATCAAGCAACCAAAGGATGGTACCTTTGTACATCAAAGCAAATACACAAAAGACTTGTTGCATAGATTTGGGATGGAAAACAAGAAACCAATCATGACACCTATGGAAAGCAATTGCACACTTGATCAGGATGAAGATGGTGAGCCGGTTGATCAAAAGGAATATAGAAGCATGATAGGTTCACTTTTGTACCTCACGCATCAAGGCCGGATATACACTTTGTCAGTATGCTTGTGTGCTGCTTTCAAGCTTCCCACGTGCTTCACATCGACAAAGTTTGCATCAAAAGGATTTTCAGTATCTTCATGGAACTCAAGATTTTGGCATTTGGCTTTTCAGCTTTCATGCATTAGTTTGAGATCTTTTAAATCTGATTTTTGGAGGATGTAGAATTGATAGGAAAAGCACTTCTGGTTCATGTCACTTCTTGGGAAATTCTCTCATTGCATGGTCATCTAGAAAGCAATCTTCTGCTGCACAATCAAGCTCTTGAATCAATATGTGGTCAGCCGCTAGTTGTTGTTCTCAAATTCTTTGGATAGTAGCTACACTTAAAGATTATGGGGCTATTTTGGATAGTGTTCCTCTTACGTGTGATAACACTAGTGCAATTTGCATTGCTAAGAACCCCCGTACAACATTCAAGAACAAACATATTGACATCAGATTTCACTTTCTTAGAGATCATGTTGAAAAAGGCAACATTGTGCTTCATCATGTGGATAATGAACATCAATTAGCAGACATTTTCACAAAACCTTTGTCTTCTTCGTTTGCCTTTATTCGGGAGAACTTGGGATTGTTCATCCAATGGGTTTGTTTTGAGGGGGAGTTTCTTTGCCAAGTTCTTGCACTTTATGAGCTCACTTTATCATATTTCTTTATATATTGTGTAATTGTGCTAATATATGATACTCTAAATTGTTCCACTGGAACTAAAAATGACATTACGAAATTCCTTGGTCCTGATTGCATATAGCTAAATACCTTGTGATATCTTACTCTTCTAGGCTTGAGATTGAATCGTCGTGACAAAATTGGGCTATGAAGCAAGTCTGTTTTAGCTTTACTCTTTCATAAGACTTTTTAATCACTTTGCATGTTTTCAAAAAAATGAAAAGAAAAGGGAATCAATAAAAAAGGGTTGTTAAAAGCAAAAGCCTCAAGTTATGAGCTTCAGAATGCTTTCCTAAAAGATAAGATATATGCTTCAAGCATGTCATTCCCTCAAAAACAAGATGTATGCTTCAAGCATGCCAATCCAAGGAAATAAGAAGTATGCTTCAAGCATGCCACATGCAGTTCTTGTTTAAAGATTAAATTGGTCTACTAGATTGGAGTTGAAATCACTTGCTCTTGCAGAGTTGTTAGTTGCTTCAATTTTTGAGCTTTTGTTCTTTTACCTGAGATCTTGCTTCAGTACTTGGCTATAGTTGACAGAATTGAGGTTGAGATACATGTCATTCCCTAACTTGTTAAAAATCACATTAATATCATGTATTTTGCATATTATGTGATATATAAGGTTATATGATCAAATGAGCTCATCCTCTTCTATCTTGGCACTCATTATTTCTCCTTGTGAAATCATTGCTACAAGAAAATTTTAAACATGTTCTCTCTTTGTACTCTTGATGAATCCATTGTCAAAGGGAGAAAATTGGGAATTGTTGAAAAGCTTAATGAAAAAGGGGAGAAGAAAAAAGGGGAGTTGTGTTTGGAAGTTTGAGAATTTTGAGAGAAGTTTGAGAATTTTGGAATTTTTGGGCGCATTGCACATTCACACATTTTTCATTCTCAGGGGGAGATTTTGTTTTGCTTTTGGTAAAAAGGGGAATTCTGTGTTTTCTTACTTTGGTCTTTGATCCTTTGGATTTCAAATCTTTTGTAAAGTGAATGCCAAATGTTCAATTCTAAGTAGTGTTGCCAATGTTTTCATCAAGGGGAGATTGTGAAATCATGTATGAAAAATTGGCTTTGAACTGAAAATTAACTTAGAATTGGATTTGCAAAATGTGCTTGTGCATGTGTTTGACAATTTGACAAAAAGCAGTAAGTTTAACGCTTTGGCGCGGACCAAACTTAAAGAAAAGCGGTAAGTTTCCCATGTACAACGGACCAACTTTCTTGGTCCTTTGTAAAACATGCTTTTGACAACCTCATTCTCCATGTACAGCGGACCAACTTCTTGGTCCTTTGTAAACATGCTTTTGACAACCTCATTCTCCCATGTACAACTGTCCTACTTTCTTTTTCCTTTGTAAACATGCTTTTGACAACCTCATTCTCCCATGTACAACGGACCAACTTTCTTGGTCCTTTGTAAACATGCTTGACAACCTCATTCTCCCATGTACAAGCGGACCAACTTTCTTGGTCCTTTGTAAACATGCTTTTGACAACCTCATTCTCCCATGTACGCATGCGGACCAACTTTCTTGGTCCTTTGTAAACATGCTTTTGACAACCTCGTTTTTCGATGTACAAATGCACCAACTTTTTTGGTCCGTCAGTAAATGTGTTTTTGAAGGTTGTTGTGCCAAACCAAGTTATTGAAAAACAAGTAGTTTTACATAATCTGACCAAATTTTTGGTCCGGTCAGAATGGGTTTTTGAGCGATTTTGAGATTGAAATTTGAATTTGATTTTGAGATTATGAAATTTGTGATAATTTCATAATACTTCTTTTAGTGACTTTATGCAATGCTCATGTGAGTAGTTGCATGGATTAATGTGAGTCAAGTCGTGGACTTGTGCTCGGAATTATTTTGTGGTTTGTTCATGTGCGTGTATTGCTCAAGGACGAATGTGGTCGATGACGACCGGAACTAGGTTCATGGAAGAACTGAGGAGTTCGACTAGGTTCAGGAGGAACTGAGGTCTTGGTGGTCAAGGATGTCATCGCGCGGACGCTCGGGCTAAGAGAATGGTGCACATGAAGAATGGTTAGTCACGTGAGAATGGCAGGAGGTCATTCGTGCAAAGTGTTAAGTCACGTGAGTATGGCGGTGTGGCCATCTGGCGTGCAAAAGTGTTAGTCACGTGAGTATGGTAGGGTTGCCATGCTGCAAGAGTTGTACTCGGCCCAGGTTGGGCCAAATAGAGTTGTGTTGAATCTGATTCCTTCTAGGGAATAGGAATTGTATTCGAACTCCTTGTGGGTTGGTCCTTTAAATAGGAGGGGTTGTCTCCCTGCTGAAGTGTATCCAACCAGGAGAGCTGAGCGCATCAAGCCTTGAGCTTGGTTTTAGGGGTTGTACTCTTTTGATGAGAGTATTTTTAGACAAGAAATAAAGATCAATTCTTCCAAGACTTTTTGCGTACACTGAACCACGTCGCTACAGTGTTTTCTATTTTGGTTCTTGTTTGCATGCTTGTTCTAATTCTAGATTGGTTTTTGATCGTTAAGTTTCATCTTGATTTGATCCATCAAAAACCTTTCTAGGGTATTGATCTAGTGTTTCTCAAAAAGTCTAGTTGTTTAATCTTTTGAAGATCTTGTTTAATCTTGAAGTTTTGATTAGATTGATTCTCGTCAAGTTCTGGATCAGCAAGCTTGAAGCTCATAACTTTGATCTGTAAGTCCGATCGAGCTGATTCTTTTTGGGTTCGATTCGTATTGGAATCTAGTTTCTTGTGTCCAAATTTCAGATCAATCTAATAGTTGGATCTCCGGGAATTCTCGTTTTACTAAACCTCTGTCATTCTGTTTTTATCGAAAACGAAGCAATTTTTGGTTCTGTTTTGGGGTGATCTTTTAATAGATCAAGAATTTGGTTTTAGCTTCCGCACAATCATTCACCCCCCCCTCTGATTGCTATATTCATATACTTCGATCCTACAAAACCATTTAGCAAATTCCAAAATACACTCACCTTTTTCTTCCTGCATGTTAGTCCACAATTATCATTAATTCAAACATGCAATACCGAGTCAAATCAAACTCAAACCTGAGCACACCTTGCTCAAATAAAGTCAAATACTCATCACAAACATGGATGGACCTCCACATGGTCCTTCAGAATGGGACATACCTAGTTGAGTAGGTTGCTGATATCTTGCATGTGGTACCAGCACAACCAGCTGGGCAAGACGACGAAGCCTCCACGTACAGGAGAAGAAACACACACGGCCAGCAGTCGGACCAGTCGTAGTCAGGCAAAAAGCAGTCGACGCAGGTCTCCCTGCGATAGGGATGTACGCTCTATCATCCACCAAGACCTTCATCAAGACCTCAACGCCAGAAGGCGGGAATGGGATGACGACAAGCGGCGCCGATGAGACGACAACCACGAACGTTTCGGCATTGATCATGACCAAGATAACCGACATCTCTGCAAACGGGCCTCCGATCGTGGCAACCACAAAGGCTGACATAGCCCGCGTCGGGATGGCGACCACTGAGTGGATTCTTCACCACATTACCATCATGCTCGACGCGATGAGGAACCCATTGATGGGATAAGAGCATTCACTGCTCGCCTCCGCCAAGTGAAGTGGCCGGACGGCTTCAATCCGAAAGGAATTACCAAGTCTGATGGAGAAAGAGACTCGGAGGCTTGGCTGCAAGTCTATTCCCTTACAGTCAAAGCGGCTGGAGGCGATCGCAACGTGATGGCAAATTATCTGCTAGTCATGTTGGCTCCTTCGGCCTAGGCGTGGCTTACAGGGCTTCCAAGGGATTCCATCGACTCTTGGGGAGACCTCTATGACCAGTTTATAACAAATTTCCAGGGTACTTTCGAGAGTCCTGGAACCCCCTGGGACCTCTACCAACTCCATCAAAAGAAAAATGAATCCCTAAAAGAGTTCATCCGATGATTCACGCAGAAAAAGAATACTGTTCGAGACATCTCAGATGCGGTCATCATCGCGGCCTTCCAAAAAGGGGTCAGCGACCCAGATCTCATCAAAAAGATGTCCAAAAACCTCCAACCATGGCTCAGGAGATGTTCACCTTGGCCGATCGCTATGCAGTGGCATCAAACGCATTAGCGGAGCACCGAGAGGATTGACCCCTGCAAAAAGACAAAAAAAGATCACACCGAACCCCCGAAACAAAAGGAGAAAAAACGGAAGGGTGAGGATTTGGTCGCAACAGCCGAGTGCGGAATGATGAAAGCTCCCCAGAGCAAAGAATACAACGAATTAATGAATGTCCAATGCCCTTTCCACCCAAAGGGAAAGCATGCAGCAAAGGATTGCTTCACTTTGAAAATGTTCGCATGAGAAAACCAAAACCAGTCAGATTCCAAAGATAAGAAGGAAGCTGGGAAGAAAGACGATCTCTCAACAGAAGGCGAGTTCCCAGAAATCGAGCAAGAGCTCAACTTCATATTTGGGGGCTCGGGCGCATATGAGTCCAAGCGAAAACAAAAGCTTACCGCTTGGGACATCAATGTGATCACACCGGTGGCCCCCCAATATTTGAGGTGGTCGAAACCTTCCATCACCTTTGATCATTTAGATCAACGCGATCACATACCTTTTCCTGGCAGATATCCCTTGGTGCTGGATCCAGTCATTCGCAGCGTGAAACTCAAGAGGGTGTTGATCGATGGAGGTAGTGGGCTCAATATTCTATTTGCCAAAACCCTCGACGACATGAAGATACCACGGACTGAGGTCAAGCAGAGTCCGTCACCATTCCATGGAGTGATTCCTGGGACTTCTTCTGTGCCACTCGGGCAGATTGTTTTGCCTGTCACGTTCAGCACGAAAGACAATTACAGGACGGAGTGCATGAACTTTGAAGTAGCCGATTTCGAGACAGCGTATCATGCCATCTTGGGAAGACCCGACCTGGCAAAATTCATGGCAGTACCGCATTACACTTATTCAATGCTCAAGGTACCAGGACCCAAGGGAGTCATCACAGTCCGTGGAGACGTGCGGCAGTCTTTCCAATGCGACAAGGAGAGTTGCGAGCTGGCATAGATCCTCCGGGCATCAGCCGACTTGCAAAACATCTAGCTGGTGGCATCCGCTTCATAGGACAAAGATGTACCAGCCAAGAAACTAGCAAAGGCATGGATCCAACTTGGCGAAGAGGTTAAGAAAACAGCACTCGACCCGTCCAATCCAGCTAAAACAGCTTTGATCGGGACAGGGCTTGGTCAGGAATAGGAAAGCGTGCTTGTCACTTTTCTCCGGGCAACCCAGGATATCTTTGCTAGGAAGCCGTCAGATATGCCTGGTGTTCCGAGGGAGGTGATCGAGCATGCACTAAATGTAAACCAGAACGCAAAACCAATCAAGTAGCGGCTTCGGTGCTTTGCTCAATACTGTCAAGACGCGATTAAAGAGGAGATCACTAAACTCTTAGCTGTAGGCTTTATAAGAGAAGTGTATCAACTCGACTGGTTAGCAAACCCGGTTCTGGTTCGCAAAAAGAATAAAAGCTGGTGCATGTGTGTTGATTATACCGATCTCAATAAAGCATGTCCTAAGGATCCTTTCGTGTTACCTCGCATCGACAAGGTTGTAGATTCCACCGCTGGTTGTAAGCTTCTGAGTTTTCTGGACGCCTACTCACGGTATCACCAGATCAGCCTTAAGGAGGAAGATTGCATCAAAACGTCATTCATCACACCATTCGGAGCTTTTTGCTATGTCACGATGCCATTCGGGTTGAAAAACACCGGCACAACTTATCAGCATGCGATACAACAGTGCTTTTATAATCAACTCAGAGGCAACGTGGAGGCCTACGTGGATGATGTTGTGGTGAAATCTGGGTTGAAAGGGGACCTCATCTCTGATTTAACCGAAACATTCGAAAGCCTGAGGGCTTACCAGATGAAACTCAACCCCGAGAAGTGCACTTTCGGAGTGCCTTCAGGAAAGCTTCTCGGGTTCATCGTGTCACACCGTGGCATCGAAGCAAACCTGGAGAAAGTCAATGCCATCCTGAAGATGAAGCCACCGGCAAATCAGAAGGACGTCCAGAAACTTACAGGGTGCATGGTATGTAACACCCTACAAATCTAAACTGTCGTACAAGAAAATTTCGACAGCATCTCTCCTAAAATTAGGACAAAACGGAAGCGACAACAAGATTCATAATAACCATTATAAACAGGAATAACATAAAAGCATCAATACTAGAGATAACAAGTCTAAATCAACCAGAAAACAAACATAAACGTAAAACAGCTCCAAAGAGGACATCAACAGGTCTATGATTAATAAAATTTCAGCAAGCTAATGAATTATTAAATGCACTAGTCCATGTGATTCGTGATGACCCGGAGGGTTGATTGTGCTACTAAGCCCACCCTTCAAGCTTACGACTCATGAGAACTACGAAAGCAACAAAATAACAAGGGTGAGATTGGGTAATCTCGGCAAGCGGAACAACTTCTAACGAATAACACAAACAAGAAACTAGCATACCAAATTCCTCATGTCCAATACCACATTATAGAGTCCACACAACCTCAGTAAAATGCATATGATTGTGCACATGCTTATGCCATGATCCTCCTCACCGTGCCCTTTCTCGGGAACACACGGTGTTGTACGGTCTTGATCGCGCCAAGGCGTCGACAAACTTCCAATGCATGATTATGCAGTTAATGCTTCATGCATAAATACATTCATAACTTCCCACTCTGAATTCACATGCTTGCATACCATCAAATAACATGGATAGAATGCGAACATCATTGAGATAGAATATCTCCACAATTCATCTTGCAAACAACATCTTTCTTCATTCTTACTCATGATTCAAAAGCCAAACAACCACATCACAATGCAGGATAGGATATTGTAATCTCATAAACAAGTAGTTAAACCATGTAGGTGTGCTGCAATTAAGGTTTATATTGAAGACGAAACAAATAGCGAGTTATAGTTTAGCAAGACCGCTACTTCCACTTGCCTTTACCAACGTGGATGACGAACCTAGTTGCGTCCAGAAGGGGCACCACCTGTACAAGTATTATTTCAGTACATAGCGACATCACAAATGATCACACAACTCGAACACACGCTTCCTAATCCCCGTTCCCTTCTTAAGCGCCAAAAACCCCAATCTGTCCGGGCCAAACAGCATCACCCTCTCTTCACAATTTCGTATCTTTTTTTATACAGATCATAAAAATACAAAAAAATTACAGTAGCTAGATATTGACGAGATCTACAACTTTCATGAAGATCACAAATTTCAATTCCACTGTTAAATATGCCTAAACAAACGTCCAACACAGTGGACAAAATCTGTTTCCAGATTCTGTCCATCATCTTGCAACAGCGATAACTCTCAGACCCACGCCCCAAAAATTCTGAAAAAATTACAGAAGCTAGATCTCGACGTTATCTACAACTTTCTAGTTATAGGTTTTTTCAGGAAAAATCGTCTATGCCATGTAAAACGCGAAAAAATCCGCGCTGCACAATCTCCCCTTCCAAAAACAGCACCACGTGAACATCTACCCTTCTCCCCCATCAAGATCTATCTAAATCACTCACCACCAGATCTAATACACTCCTAATCCCTAGGTAGAACAGGGGTAAAATATTGGGAATTTTACCTTGAGTTCTCCCTTGAGAACCCACGAAAAACGCGCGACGATTCCCGAAACGGAAATCTGCTCGTCCTCCACGCCTCCACGGATCCTCTTCTCGCTTGCTCCTTCGCGTTTCGTGGTGGATCTTGAGCCACCACGCAAGGGGACGAAGAGGAGGGGTGGTGTGGCTGCTAGGGGAGGAAGGGGGGTGTCCTAGGGCTTTTGGGGGGGGTGACACCCCTTTTATATGGTGGGCCGGCCCACTAGGGGAAAAGAGAGAGAGGTGGGGAGGGGATTCGCAGCACAGGCCCAGGTTTTCCTTGGCCCACTGTTTCTAGCCCGACAACTCCAAATTTAATATTAATACACCGGATAAACTTCAATTATTTCATCCCCCGACAAATCCTTCATTCCTCTCCCGAAACAAAACCAGGAAAAATGAACCCTAGAATCGCTCTGACGCTCTAAGGCATCACATGGTAGCACTCGGCAGATTCGTCTCTCGTTTAGGTATGCGGGGAACACCATTCTTCAAACTCCTAAAAAAGCAACACCAGTTTGAGTGGACCACCGAAGCACAACAAGCCTTCGAGGATCTCAAGAACTTTTTAACAAAACCCTCGGTACTGGCATCCCCATTGTCGGAGGAACCACTCATGCTCTACATAGCCACGATAACCCATGTGGTTAGCGCAGCGATTGTCGTAGAGCGCAAAGAAGACGGGCAGCAGCAGGAGGTACAACATCCGGTTTACTTCATCAGTGAAGTATTGGGCGAATCTAAAGCGCGATACCCACAAATTCAGAAGCTTATTTGTGCCATGTTGATCACCTCCCGAAAGCTCAAACATTACTTCCAGGAACACGCGATTTCGGTGGTCACTTCCTTCCCGATCGGAGATATACTCCACAACTGGGAAGCCACCGGGAGAATCGCCAAGTGGGCAGCTGAGCTTGGAGCCTTTGAAATTGTGTTCAAGCTGTGCACTACCATAAAATCACAAGCACTCATCGACTTCACCACCGAATGGTCGGAACTACAGAGTCCATCGACCAGCAAAGAACTTGAGTACTGGATAATGCACTTTGATGGTTCTCTCATGCTCAGCGGCACGGGGGCTGGCATTTTGCTCATGTCCCCAAGGGGAGAAAAGCTGAAATATGTTTTTTAGATCCATTTCCCAGCATCAAACAACGCCGCCGAATACGAATCACTCATCCACGGGCTCCGTATCGCCATATCACTCGGAATCCGACGATTGGCGGTTCACAAGGATTCCCAGCTCATGATCAACCAAGTGCAAAAGGATTGGTCATGCGTTGACGACGTGATGATTGCGTACTGTTAAGAGGTGTGTAGATTGGAAGACAAGTTCGACGGACTAGAGCTATCCCATGTACTCAGACAAGATAACAAAGCCACCGACGAGCTTGCCCAACTGGGTTCCAGTCGAGCAGAGGTGCCAGCGGGTGTTTTCATGGAAGAACTTCAGAAGCCCTCAGCTACCCTGCACCAAAGAGGCGGGGAGGCATCCCCCTCAGCTGACGCAGAGGTGTTGGTCATCAGCCCTGACTGGACAAGACCTTACCTAGATTACCTAACGAAAAATGAACTCCCAGAAGATCGCACTTAAGCGGAACGCATCACACGCTAAAGTAAAAGCTATGCAATCATCGAGGGGGAGCTCTTCTAGAAGAGTGCCTCCGGAATACTCAGACGTTGCATCTCGGAGCAAGAAGGAAAAGATCTCCTCAAGGAAATCCACTCGGGAATTTGCGGACACCACGCGGCCTCAAGAACCCTAGTCGAAAAAGCTTACCGCCAAGGTTTCTTCTGGCCGACTGCAGTAACAGATGCAGAAGGCATCATTCACACCTATGAAGGCTGCCAATTCTTTGTGTCAGTGTATTCTACTTCAGGGTGCCCATGGCACTTTAGTCAAAGCCGCCGCTAGCGGACATGTGGCATCCAGGTCACGCCACTAGCGGTCGGAGAGGTCGCCGTCCAGCGAACAGGTGGCGGCCAGGCCCTGTCGCTGGCGGCTAGCGGTGATCGCCAACGGGAAGGTAGCGACCAGGCCACGCCTTTGGCGGTCAGCTGAGTGATCGCCAGCAGGAAGGTGGCGACCAGGCCACGCCTCTGGCGGTCAGCTGAGTGATCGCCAACGGGAAGGTGGCGACTAGGCCACGCCTTTGGCGGTCAGCTGAGTGATCGCCAACAGGAAGGTGGCGACCAGGCCCCGTCGCTGGCGGCTACCGGTGATCGCCAATAGGGAAGGTGGCGACCAGGCCACGCCTGTGGCAGTCAGCTGAGTGATCGCCAGCGGGAAGGTGGCGACCAGGCCACGCCTCTGGCGGTCAGCTGCGTGGTCGCCCAGCGGACAGGTGGCGATCTGGCCATGCTGTTGGCGCCTAGCTCCCGAGGCCATTTAATGGCCCGAGCGGCCATTCGAGAGGTCAAAGAAATTTAATGCGTGTCGTGCGCATTAAATGGGGGTAATGAAGACCACAGTATGGCGGCGCGTGTTCCCAATGCGCGCCATAATGACGAACGACGTCAGGGTGCAATTTCCCACCCCGGTGGGGTGGGCGAGGCCGGCAGGCGCGGCGCTCAAGGACGGGGGAGAGGATGTCTGCACTAGGGCATTAAATGTGTTACAAGGGCATTTAATGCCATAGAACAGGGTAATGAGTATAGCTTGCTGTGTAAGTCTCCCATGCGCCCCCGCTGGCCCGAGTATAAAAGGGAGTCGGGGTGCATGGGAGTGGGGGTTCGATCATCTTTTCTCAGACTAGACTCTCCGCTCTGGGTGGGCTGGTCTGAGCTCCTTTGGGTTGCTGTTCATCTTGCAGTTCTCCACAAAGGCACCTGAAATACAAGAAGACAAGAGTAGGGCTATTACTCTCAGTAGGGCCCGAACCTGACCAAAGGCCAGACTCTTCTTGCGTACTTCACCCTCGATTCTCTCCTTCCCGAGCAGTCTCCACGAAAGCCCCGGTTAGAACTTAGTATACCCCTAGCCGGAAGGGGTCTGTTGGCTCATACGCCGACACTTTGCTCGGCAAATCCACATGCCGGCTCAAGAGTTGCAAACAATCCCCATCACTTGGCCGTTCGTAGCTTGGGGGCTTGACATGGTAGGACCGCTGAAAAAATCGCAAGGCGGATTTACACATCTTTTCATCGTTGTGGACAAGTTCACGAAGTGGATCGAAGCCAATCCATTTGCCACCATAATAGCAGCGAAAGCCAAGGAGTTCTTCCAAGAAATCGTGGTTTGCGTCGGCACGCCGAACAGAATCATCACCGATAATGGCACCCAGTTCAGATGGGAGGAATTCCAGGATTGGTGCGAGGAGCTGGGAATTAAAATCTGTTTCACTTCCATGTTGCACACACGGAGCAATGGACAGGTCGAACGAGCAAACGGCATGGTGCTTCAACAACTGAAAGCAAGGATCTTCGATCACCTTAATCCTTATGCCACCCGATGGGTAAAGGAATTGCCTTCGGTACTCTAGTCGGGCAACCGGGCAGTCCCTCTTTTTTCTAGTGTATGGGTCTGAGGCGATCTTACCTACCGAGTTGAAATTCGGATCCCCAAGGGTTCGGAACCACATCAAGGATAAATCAGAAGAAAGCAGACTAGACGACCTCGATCAGTTGGAAGAAGCAAGGGATGTAGCTGCGATCCGGTCGGCCAGATACCTCCAAGGCTTCTGCAGCTATCATGACCACAATGTTAGGGGACGCGCTTTCTCCAAAGGAGTCTTGGTTCTAAAAAGAAATCAGAAGAGCGAGCACAAGCTTTCCTCGAGTTGGCAGGGTCCCTATATTGTCAATGAAGTGGTACGGCCCGGGACTTATCGACTTAAACGAGAAGACGGTGCAGTCATCAGCAACACCTAGAACATAGAACAGCTACGTCGCTTCTATGCTTAAACCTTATATTCTTATTGCATCATTATAAATGAAACATTTCGCGAGTCTACCCTGCCTAGAAAATTCCTAGGTACTCTTTTTTTCCTTGAGGCGTCGGCAAAGACTTCCAAGCACGTTTAAATCCTAATTTATGAAAAACACAAAACTGTGTACGGTAAAACCCGAATCCCCTCAAAAAGTGTGCCCAGGAAGAATAGCAACTAGCAAACTACATGCACTCTGGGGCTGGGTTTAGTCGGGCAGAACGCGTAAGTAACAAAGGATACGGCGCTTGGACGAATTCAAAAACCGCGCTAAATTGAAAGATAGTGTTTCATTCTTTTCATTACATATTACAAAAAAAATTACATGCAGCTTTTTCTTCTTCTCCTCTTCTCGGTCAGGCCTCGCCGCGGTGCTTACGACCAACCGCGTCAATGAGGGTGTCCCTCGCCCTAAAAAGACCAGGGACGACCTCCAGCAACACGTACTCGACGGCCTCCATCTCCGCTGCCTCGGCCATGGTTTCCTCTAAAGCCCTCCACACCTCCTCGTGGGGCAGCCCAGCGTACCAGGGGTCAGCGAAATACGCCATCACAGGGTGCGGAGAGAAGAAAGACACAGATCTGGAGAAATTAATGAAGGCAGCGGAGGCCGAAGCGGCCCGGCACCATTTCCGAGCTAGGTTCGGCTGACAGCACACTATCTCTGCCCATCTTTCAGCCCGATGATGATGTCATAATTCCCTCCTACTTTTAATTAAGATTACTTTCTTTTTACCTTACGGCCTAGTTGCTTCTCAACTAGGCAATAAGCCGGGGGCTACACTTAATAAGTGCACGTTCGCACATGCATGAGTCCCCTACTTAGACCACTCTGCCTAACGGTCACAATACTTAATAAGTGAACGCTAAACGCTCCCGCAAGTTCTCTCCTTGATTTCAGCACCGATCGGAAAAGCACTTGGGTAACAAAGCAGTCGGGCAAAAGAACTCGGACGACGCTCCTGTTGGAAGAAACGCCAGGATGTTAACCCATCAGGCACTTGGGAGCCTCACCGCTCGGACAAAGGAACTCGGATGACCCTCTAATCGGACGAGACTGCAGGCTGCTAATGCGCCAAGAGGGCAAAACACCAAGCAAAAATTCACGTTCATTCCCAGCTCACGAAGCTTGTACACACGTCTATACAGGATTCAAGTCTAAGTTTTCAGCTAAAGCCTCTGAGACATCCTCAACTTCCCTCAGAAGAACGGCGGCTTGCTCGTCATTCACGGTGCAGGCAAAGCCCTCCTTAATGGCCTCAAGCTCCACTCAGGGATACAATGACTTCACGATCGCCAATGCTTGATTGGAGCTCGTGATTGCTCTTTCCCGCATGTGGGCCCTAAGCCTCTCAGGGGCGTCCTACAGACGCTGAAAAGCCTAACTCCCGCTGCTCAAATCGCAAGGGTGCAGGAAGGACAGTACTGACTCAGAAGCCTGCTGGAAAGCTAAGCGCAATGCATCAGCACGTTGAATCCTCCCTTCAAGGTCATCAAATTGCGCTCGCGCCCTTCTCCGGTGCTCTGCAAACAGAGCGTGTCAACGAACCTGGACACCCTGCAAGCTGACAAAGCAAGAAGAAAAGGCCCAGATGCGAACCTTCGAGCTCCCCCGACAACCTCTCTTGCTCAGCTTTGGCATGGCGCTCCCGGGCCTCGGCTCCTTGGAGCCTCTCCTCCAAAACACAAGACAGCGTTTCCAGGGCCTCGCGTCATTCCTCTAAGGTGGCAAGCTAGTCCTGGAGTTTCACGCAAGTAGCTTCCCTAGCTGAGAAAACCATACGAGGTCAGAGATAGAATACGGAAAGCCACAGGATCCAGCCACCGAGAAAGAGAACTCACCTCGAAGGGAACCCGACGAGTCTAGTTTCTCCAGGCGCAAAGACTGTACCTCATCCCAAAGCCGTTGCAGCTCCTGGGAACGTTCGTTCCGAACCTCCGTCAGCTCATCCCTATGCTCTTTGCTCATCTTGATGGAAGGAAGGATGCGCCGCAAGAAGTCCGTTTTCTTCCTCAAATGGCCCCCCAGGTTCTGAGGGTGACAAGAGGAAAGTGAAAAAAAATATCCCAGAGAAACAAAAGCACAGAAGAAGGCCACGAGTCTACCTGAACCAATTGAGAGGAGCTGACAGAGTACTCGTGAAGATCCTCTATCTCCTACTCTTCGGCAGCATCGTCAAAGGTGTCCGAGTCTTCCTCCTCAATGTCCCAAGTACCCGGCATAAGGGCAGGCTCGGCACGTGTGGTCGGGCGAGGGATCTCTTCCAATGGAAGGGAGGCGCTCTCGACTGGCCCTCACGCCCCTCCACTCACTAACGGCAGCGGATGTTCTGAGGAGGATGGTTCAGTCGGAGCTACCTCAGGAACGACCTCTGCAAACCCCAAAGCAGCCGCACTTGAAGAAGGCAGCCTGTCCCGACTGGAGACATCCCCAGGGCTAGGACCCAGAGGAGTTTCAGTCGGCATCCCGACAGGGACGTCAGCCGACGGCTTCCTGACATGAAAAAGAAAAGGGGAGGTCAAAGGCTCACGTCAACAAGCCAACAGGGAATGATGGATGGAGTAAGATGAGGAAGTATCTGGTGGACCTCTTTATCTTTAGCCCCGGCCTGCCCCGGGTGAATGAGCCACTACCAGAAGGAACAGGCCGCGGGCCTGGCTCTTGGATCATCGAGGCACGTTGCACTGGAGACTAGTCGGAGGGCCCTCGAATGGTCGAGCCACCGCTCGGAGCTGCAGAGGAGGACTGGGGGCTTAAAGTCCCCTGTACTGCCACCCCATTCCCTTCCTCCACACTCAGCACGGCGGCTGAGTCATCATCCGGGACTGTAGGGGAAGGGGACGGACTCGGGAAACCTTGTCCAGATGTCTGTCTTCCCCTCTTCGCACTCGAAGCAGCAGGGGAAGTCGGGGCCGACTGTTTTGAGCCTGCCCTCGGACGAGAGGCATCCTCCGGGGAAGCAGCCGGAATCGGAGAATCTGGAGTCTCTGATGTCACCGTGTCCACATCTTCGGGGGTCTCCCCGGACACGGACTGACGTGGCCTCCTCAGCCCGCACCCCAGATAGTCGGAGTACCCGGGCACTAGAGCATCAGAATAGAAAACTTCCCATCCCTACAATAAGAAAAGAATAACAATCCAAATGAAAATAGCTAAAGACAGGAGCTTAAAGACATTTGGGAACTCAGAAGATCAGCGGGGGAGGAGGGTGTGCCACACGGAAAGACTTCGGGCACACCCCACAATCCAGCATGGTGCCAGCGGCAAAGAAGTCATTCAGCTGCCGGTCCAATACCTCCTCCGGAACCCTCGCAGACAACTCCCGAGTGGGGTCTGACCTCCCTACATATTCGAACCCTGGGTGGACCCGTTCCTTGATCGGTTGAACACGGCAAATGACAAAGCTAGCAGCAACACCCACCCCGTGCAAACCAGCACTCTTCAATTGATGGATGATGGCAATAAGCTCCCTGACTTGGTCTTCATCAGAGTCGGGAGGAGGCTTAGTCCAAGAAACAGATACCACGGGCCTCCATCCAGAAAAGGTAGGAAGGCACGGCTCGGGATTAGAGCAGTAAAACCACTTCTGGTGCCCGCCCTTGTTGGAGGATCGGAAAGGAATAGCAAAATAGGATTTCCTCAAACCATCCCGCAATTGAAGACCTGCACCCGCAACCAACTTGGGAACATTCTTGTTCGGGAAAGGCTTAAGGAGAAAAATATGGCGGAAAAGGCTAAAGTGGGGATGGATGCCAATGTAGGCTTCGCAGAGATGCATAAAAACAGCAATCTGAAGAATGGAGCTGGGATTGAGGTGGGTCAACTCAATCCCATAATAATGAAGAAGGCCACGGAAGAAGGCACTAGAGGGTAAACTAAACCCACGCAAGAAAAAAGATTCAAAAAAGACGACGTCCTCGGGACGAGGGGTAGGGGAAGACTCACCCACCGCTGGGCGTGCCCCAATCGGTACCAAAGGAGGAAGGACTCCAACAGAAACCATTGCTTCCAGACGCTCCTCTGTCACCACCTATACGACCCAATCTTGTGGCGTGGGCGATGCGTCGGGCGCGGTGGCGGCGGAGGATGCCATTCCGAAGATCGGAGAAAAGAGATGGTGGACCAGGCTGAGCGGAGAACCCTAAAAAACGCAACCCAAAAAGCAACAGCAGAGAGACAGAGAATGAGGGAAAAGGAAATACCATCCTTTCCCCTAAATAACAGCATTAAATGTGTCGTGCGGTGCTGAGGAACCATCTCCGGGCAGGGAAAGCGGAATACCCTCCTCTACAAAATGATATTGCGGGTCTAATGACGCGTTCTCAGATCTCGGATTTAATCGACAGTCCTGGGTCCGGACCGGGTCAAAGCTTCCGGAGCACGCTTCCAATAGAGCCATGCCAATCAGGTGCACCCCAAGCCGGGCTGATCACCAGCGTCCCATCAGACACCAATCAGGTGCACCCCAAGCCGGGCTGATCACCAGCGTCCCATCAGACACCAATTAGGTGCTCCCCAAGCCGGGCTGATCACCAGCGTCCCATCGGACACCAATCAGGTGCGCCCTAGGCCGAGCTGATCACCAGCGTCCCATCGGACACCGATCATGTGCGCCCCAGGCCGGGCTGATCACCAGCGTCCCATTGGACACTGATCAGGTGCGCCCCAAGCCGAGCTGATCACCAGCTTCGTATTGGATGCTAGTCAGGTGCGTCCCAAGCTGGGCTGATCACCAGCATTTCATTGGATACACCTTTGGTGCGCCCCAAGTAGGGCAGATCACCAGAACTTTTTCGAGTGAAAATCCAAAGCATCCCAGGATGGGCTGAGTGCTAGTGTGACCACAGGCGCACCACCACGAGAGTCGAGCACCGGAATCACATCACAAAGGAGTCACACCAATACACACGATAAGAAGGTTGAGACTGAGTCCTTTGCAAACTCCTCGCCGGTCACCGGGATGACACGATGAAAAGACTAAGTTACGTCCACGGGAGATCAAAAAAGCGTCATCAAGAGCAACTCGATTGCAAAGCACTCGGGGGCTACTATGGAAGATATAAGGACCAGTTATACGCATAACAGGGAGACCGAAGGAAGTCAAGCGTGCGGACCCCGGAGTTTTATCTATTCTCCCGTTATAACGGGAAAATTGTAATCGCAGGGGAAACCACTCTAAATAAGGAAGGATATGATTCCTCTTCTTGTAACCAACTCAAACTCTTCTCCTAGTAGCCGAGTTGGACTCTTCCCCCCCTCCCGTATATAAGAAGGGCGGGAGGATCTCAAAGAGAGAGACCAGATAATCCTAGAACACAGAACTAGGGTATTACCTCCACCGTAGAGGGCCCGAACTGGTCTAAACTCTTGTCTTGTGTTACCATCGAGTCCCTGATCCAGCGCCTTGCCCCACAAATTCACACCCCCCTAAGATTATTGCCGACACCAAACGTCAACACCTAGTTTGTGGATTATTTAGTTGGACACTATTAATCATGCCAACATGGGTTAATTAGATCGTTGTAGTATGCTTAGCCCAACCACGTGTTAATAACATGATTTTGGATAATCAAATATTAATATTGACTTAATGAGATATGGAACATGTTTTGGAAAGTGTCATGTGTTATTGATGATGCTGTTGATGGCACGTGGTGCATGGTAAACAACTGGGGTTGATAAAATGGTTTAGACTATGGAAAGTGATAAGATTGTTTCTGGTGGGCCACGAGTGGCAACTGGGTGGTTGATTTGCTTTTTGCTGGTTTTGGAATACTTGTAGACACTCTGGTAGTCTTGCCTTGATCACCCTAAGGACTTAACCTTGCGAGCCTTTGAACTGAGTTCATCATGCAACCACATGTCTGGAATGGGACAGACCTAGTTGAGTAGGTTGCTAATATCTTGCATGTGGTACCTCGGGGCGTCAATTATACATCTGTGTAGTTGTATGGGGGAGCGTACCAGGGCTACGCCTAGGTACCCGTCCAACGGTTGGTTATCCTAGACTTCACCTTTGCTAAGGGAAGGGTTAGTGTTTGACTTTGTTACGGACACTCGCCTTTGTGGTGTTTGACTGTATATTGTGGGTAAAGTGCATAACCTCTACAGAGTGTAAAATCTATTCAAATAGACGTGTTTGCGGCATTGGACATTACTCGGGGATTACAGTCAAGGGTTAGACCTTCATAAAAATAACTTGGACTTTGGAAAAAAGGTTGGCTTGGAGATGTGAACTAAATGTAGGATGTGAAATGCTTCACTTGTGAAATTACTTGTGAAAGTTATTATCTTTATTATTGTTTTAATGCTTTACAATCTATTACTGTATTTATGAATGCTGCTTTATTGCAAATGAACCTATTAGCCTATCCTTTGTAATAAGCCATGCATGTAGAATATTAGAACTGCATTCTGCGCATGACTTGTTGAGTACCAAAGTACTCACCCCTTGCAGCAATACAACATCAGTTGAAGCAAAAGCAATGCCAGCACTGGAGGAGGAGTTCCAGGAGGAGCCAACGAACTAGGGGAGCGAGCCCAGTCAGTTGCCTGTGGTATACTGGATGGTGCCACGAAGTTATCTTATTTTTCCGCTGCTGTTATCTCTTTTAATAAGTCTTCGCTATGCGAGGCGTATCTTTGTGACGACCATAAGGTCGAGCAACCAGTTTGGTTAATTAATTAAAGTACTTTATTAATTCGGTGAATATGATTATGATATGTACCGATGTTGAGACTGTGTACACTGGTGTGATCCTGGACTAGTGCTGAATACACAAAGGGTCCGGATTTTCATATTTGAGTCCCGACACCAGGTCTATCCCATTCCAGACTTGTGGCTGTATGTGGGACTCAGTTCAAATTCTTGCAAAGGTTAAGTCCTTAATTTACCAAGGCAAGACTACCAAAGAATTCACAATGTACAAAATAGCAAAACCAAATACGACCTCCCATGTGCCACTTCTGACCCACCTGAAATAATATTGCCACTTGCCTCAGTCTAAATCATTTTATCACCTAGTTGATTACTGTAACATCACAAAAACTTGAAATATTTGAATTTATAAAGCTATCTAAATTTTTGGGAATTTTCTAGAATTTATTTTGAATTTTCTAAATTGATCTTTAATATTTTAAAATTTAAATATTGGAAAACTTCAAATAAATTTTCCTTGGAAATATTTTCTATGAGTTCAAAATGTTCTATAATATTTTCTAGAATTTTTCAAGAATTTTTTGGATATTTTAAATGCCTTAAACATTTAAAATGAATTTTGGGTTTTGTTTTAATTGGAAATCGTTGGAAAAATCGTGGGAACAGTACTGGGCCGAGCCCAGTACTGTGTGTGTCGGCCCGGCCCAACCGAGAGAACCCTAAGCGCTGTCGCCCCGTGACCGTTTGATCCAGATCGGAGGGTTACCCTTGCGCCACGTCACCAAGCGTTTGGAGTCGTCGGATGGTGGGCGCGTGGATGGCCGAGATCGCTCCCGAGGCGCCGCTGTCGTTTCCGCCGGATCCGCCGCGCCGCCATTACTCCGCGTGTTACTATCAAAGTTATTGCCGCCGTGCACGCACATCGAGGATCCCCTTTAACTAAGAGACACCACGCCGGGTTTCCCTCTCTTGCGCACCCATTGCTCCCACTCACGCCCGTCGAGACCCACCGTAGGCGTCACTTGAGCTTGCCGTAGTAGAAGCTCATTTTTGCTTCGATTTTGAGCTCACCCTGCCATCTTCCATGTCGCCCCGCCGCGTCCTAGGCCAGATTTGTGACCATTGAGACGGACGCACCCGTCGGTACCACCCACGTCGCTGGAGACCACCCGAAGTGCCATCCAAGTGGTCATCTTCTCTAAGTCCGATGGCCTCGCGCCGCCGCCTCGCCATCAACAACCTGAGCTTGGACCACCGTCAGATCACCATCCAACGGTTCATGGTACGCCACGTAGCGCTATGCACAGTAGGGACCAATGTAATTAGGGTTTTGATCTTTGTCGTAGGTTTTCGAATCGACAGCGTAGATGAGGCCACGTGCTGTAATCGGGACCGCCCACATGCGCCTTAACCCGGTAGATGGTAGCCGTTAGATTAGGATCGGATGGACAAGGATTAGATACGTAGCCGATACTGTGTCGCGTTAGATCTAATCATAGCCGTTGGTTTGAAAAGGAGTGGCACGGATTGAGCCATGTGTCCACCATCGGGTCATGCCGCCTAGCCCGAGGCGTGTGGACCCGGTCAACCGGCCGTTGGATTCGAATCCAACGGGTGGGAACGCGCTGCGCCCGAACCAATTGCGAACCGCCGCATGGCACCACCACGTCGCCTGTGCGACGCGTGCGTGTGTCTCTACCGGGGCGGGCCCGTGTGCCGAGCCCACCGTGAGCCGTGCCATGCACCGTGTCCACAGCACAGTGCTATACACGTGGCAGCACCAGAGCGTGCCACGTGTCGGCTGACGTTAGCGGGGACAACGTGCGGGATAATCTCAACAAGGGATGTGTGTCAGCCTCTGGTTAGGACACGTGGCAAAGATGACGTCATAAATGATTTCGAAAAAATGAAAATGAATAATAATTTGGTTTAATGATTTTTAATATATTTCCAAACTTTGAAATGCTATAACTTTTGCATTTTAACTCCGGTTTGATTGATTCTAGTTTCTAAAATTTTATAAAAATGAGTTATATTTATTGATGAATTTTATTTAATTTTTGGAGATGATTTTGTTCTCTATTTTAATTAAATATTGTTTGTATGCTTGATTAAAATAGACACAAATTTGCCGAAAAGATGCGAGGGGGATTTTCTAGATCAATCTCAAGTCCTAGAGCAGGATCAACAACTTTTTTAAGGCAAGTTGTGCTTTGACCATGTTGCTCCCAGATTTTCAAATATATTTTTATTTAAGTTATGCATGGTATGTTGATTAAAATGGATTAAATTAATTTGGGTAAAATAGTTAATCAACCTAATTGTAAACACCACCTTGTTGATTAATATTTGTTTGCCATGTATTCCATTGTCACCTTAAGTCTGGTTTATTTAGTTGGATGATATGATTGTGCCAACACGGGTGGCTAGACCGTGAATAGTTGCTTAGCCACGCCCATGTGAAATATATTTCAAATAGCAAAAGAATATTGACTAATGATGTATGGAATGAATTTTTGGTATAGTGTAATCTTGCCACGTGATGATGTGATGTGTAGGTACCTTTGTGGTTCTATATGGTAATTGATATTATTGTCGGCATGTGTTGCACAATAATCAAACTGGGGTGGGAAAAGATTTAGACTGGGGCAAGTGGCAAGATGGCTTCGTGCCAGGTGGGCCTTCGTGGCAGCAGCCTTCGTGGCAACAGGATGAGTGATGTGAGGGCTTTGTGCCAAAACTTGAGAGAAGGATGTCTTGCCCTGGACAGTTAAGGACTTCACCTTGCAAGCCTTTTAACTGGGCCTTTCGTGCAACCACATGACTTGAGTGGGACAGTCTTGGTTTAGTAGGATTCTGAAATTTTACCTTTTATACCTCAGGGTGACGGTTACACCGGGGTAACTGTGTGGGGGAGCGTACCAGAGCTACGTCTTGGTGCCCATCCAATGGTGATTGTCGGTCCTACACTTCGATCCTTCGTGGGGGAAGTGGTAGTGAAGGCAATACCGGAGAGGGTCATAGGTGTAGATGAAGTTTTCTGAAAAACTTTGTTACGGTCAATCGCCTTTGTGGTGTGCGACGGTATCATGTGGGTAAAGTGTACAACCTCTGCAGAGTGTGTCAAAACTATTCGAATAGCCGAGTCCACGGTACTGGACAAGGCTCGGGCATTACAATCAAGGGGTAGATCTTCTAAAATAAAATGTGGGAAGGTTGGCTGAGTGCCAGAGATGATGATAAATTGACTTAGGCTTTGTGCCATGCTTAGGAGATGAGATTGTGGACTTAATATAATATAATATGATTTCACTGTTTTTCAATCTATTATAGTTATTCAAGTAAAACAAAATGTTGTTTAATGCAAAGGAACCAATTATGCCCTTCTTTTGGAAGAAGCCATGCATATAGTAATAGGATTGCACCTCTGTGCATGACTTGCTGAGTATGTTATATACTCACCCTTGCCAATCAATAAAACCTCAGAAGAAGAGTCTACACCCGCATGGGAGGAGGAGTATGTTGAGGACCAGGAGAACTAGGAGGCATCCTTCGTCAGATGCCTGTGGCATTGTGGAGCTTATCAAGACTTTTATTTTCTGCTGCTTATGTTTACTTATCTTTATGTGAGTAAGCCCTGCGTGGCTGAATATTGTAAGGTGACCTTAAGGTCTTTCAATAGTTTATTTTAATTATTGAAGTACTTATTTATATTTCCGCTGTGTATGGATGTGATATTCAACCCTGTTTAACTGTGTGCACTAGCGGGATCCTGGACTAGTGCAGAATACACAGATGGTCTGGATTTGCAGATTTAGGTCCCGACAGAGCTGGTATCAGAGCCATACTGACTGTAGGAGTGCCCTTAGTTTAGAATGGCCGTTAGCAAGACAAAACTATTTTCTAAAGTTCAAATTTGTCAAGAAAATAAATGGACTCTTGACTTATCCCCTCTCTTCTGATTCGTGTCCTATGCTGAATTTTCTTTGTTCTCACTTTGTTTATAAAATGCTGTGCTCTTACGAGTTTCGTTGCTGGCAGATGAGGATGTACAACACTATCAGAGAGCACCTTGGAGGGTATGCTGCGGAGATGTGGCGCATGATGCAAGTGCTGGAAGGATACGACCGTCCGATTTACACCGAAACCACCATCAACGAAGCAGAATAGGTCCGGGTGTGGAAGACCAGGCTGATGGTGTACACTCGAGAAGGGACAAGGGGGAGTCATTCCATGTACTTCAACGTCAAGAGATCTACATTTGAGGCTGGGATACAGGAGACATCGCGTCTGGCGATGAGGAGGATTGCTCGTATGTACTCCAGGGAGTTGTAGGGCACTGTCTTTCGTCATCACCCACGTCGAGACACCCGTGCAAACCGGGGGCCAATTGAGGATGAAGATGTCACTGTTACTCACTTGGCTAGGTTTGTGATTGCCTAGGAGGAGGCCATGGATGAGACTGTTGAGGAGCTGCAGAGGGCTCGATATGAGGTCACGGGGTTGAAGACTCAGCTGCGGGAGGCCCGGGAGCTCGCAGCCCACTCCCTTACGAGGGTTCATGAGCTGGAGGAGGCTCTATATGGACAAGGACCAGTGCCAGTTTTGGAGCTGCACGAGCCGGATCTAGAGGAGCCGGAAGAGATATAGGAGGCACCAGCTTAGGAGGAGGCACCAGTGCAGGAGGCACCCGCACCGGAGCCAGAGCCACCAGTTCAGGAGCAGGCTGTCTTGGGACTCGATGATTCAGTTGGGTCGTTTGTCCCGATGATAGTTGGGCATGGGGATCAGTTTGCTCCGATGCCAGCTCATCCACCGGTTTATCCACCAGGAGGACCACAGCCAGGAATAATCGACGAGTGAGTGGGTTGTTGCGTCGTGTTGAGACTCGGATGTTAGAGTCACGTCTTTAATATTCCAAGAGTTGGCCTTAGGCGTGAGTCGCCGTGTGTGAAGTTGTCTTGTGTATGGTTGTATGGTGTTACGTTTTTGTGTCTGTATGCGTTGAATTGCCCTTAGGCACTTGTAAGCAACCATACTATTAGTAATACAAAAGTTGTTTGGTTGTGGGTTACACCTATTTGCCCCCGCATAAGATCCTTTCTTCTTGTCTATTTTTTCCCTCTCTTCTCTAAATTGTTGGAGCAAATAGCAGATGGTGAACACTCGTGGCAACATGGGAGTTGGAGGAAGTGGATCGCGTCAGGGAGGCAACCAAAATGATGCACCCAATGCACCACCCGTGGACATGCAGAATCTAGGAGCTTTCCTTACTGCTCAGACACAGCTAATGCAGACTATGATGAAGATTGTGCAGCAGATCGCTAATCAAGCGGTCGCCAACAATGCTAACCAGGCAGGCAATCAGGGGCCTCAGCATCAGACAAGACTGTCGGAATTTATGAGAACTCGCCCGCCAACCTTCTCTGGAAATGCCAACCCTTTGGAGGCAGACGATTGGCTTAGGTCAATCAAAAGGAAACTACACATCACTCTACGCCTCTCATCAGTTAGAGGGCACAGCGGTAGAATGGGGGGGAAATTAATGTGCTACACAGAAGAATCCCCAGGAAATAACATGGGAGGAGTTTACATCTGCTTTTCGCCAGTACCATGTGCCGGAGGGTATCATGGATCTGAAAAAGGAGGAGTTCATATCACTGAAGCAAGGAGGCCAGTCTGTGGCCGATAAAATCAAATAAGTTTACTCAGTTGGCATGTTATGCTCCGGAGGACGTGGCCACTGATAAGTCTAGACAATCTCGCTTCTTGAAGGGATTGAACACCGGATTACAAGTGGGATTGATAACCCACACATTCCCGGATTTCCAGGAGCTGGTCAACAAGGCCCTGATTCTTGAGGACAAGAGACGTGAGCTGGATGACAATCGCAAGGGCAGGATGGCGCATCAGAGAGGACGCTCGGGTCAGCAAAAGGTTAGGGTGGTACCATAGCAGTTTGCAAGGTTCCAACCTAGAGGCAATGTTCGTGCACCAGTACCAGCACCGCGTCTAGTAGGACAGAATTTCCAGACCCCGTACCAGCTGGAAACCAAGCCGAAGGCAGTTCACAGATGGCAGGAAGACGTTGCTACCACTGTCATGAAATAGGACATTTCGCCAATAACTGTCCTAGGAAAGGAGGAGTGACACCGGTACGTCTTAACCTTGAAAACACCCCCACCAAGACACCAGTTCAGAATGTGAACCGCGGAGGTGTACAAGCTGGAAATCAGACTCAGTCAGTTGCAAGGGGCATAGTCAACCATGTTACTGCTGAAGGAGTGCTGGAAGCTGTAGATGTTGTGCTAGGTACGTTTCTGGTCAACTCCGTACCTGCTACAATTTTATTTGATTCAGGAGCATCGCATTCATTTGTTTCTCGAGAATTTGCTGTTCAGAATGGTTTGCCTGTTATGAATCTTAAGTGTACGCTCTTGGTTCAATCCCTGGATCAGAACTCTGATCCAAGGTAGGATGTTCCGGAGTGAAACTAATAATAAATGGAGTAGAGTTCCTAGTAAATTTGGTTATATTGGATACCCAGACCCTAGATGTTATATTAGGGATGGATTGGTTGTCCAAACATAAAGTGGTACTAGACTATGGACGAAGGGTAGTATCTATTGAAGGCCCGGATGGTAGAAAGGTGGAGTTTAAAGCAACCGCTGTACGAGACGGTCAATTGATGGTTAACAACCTGAAGACAACTAACTTAGAAGATGTGCCAGTGGTGCGAGAGTATCCGGACGTATTTCCAAATGATCTACCTGGAATGCCACCGGATAGAGACATCGAGTTTGTAATTGAACTGGTACCTGGAACTGCACCGATAGCAAAGAGACCCTATCGGATGTCTACTGACGAGCTGATAGAGATGAAGAAGCAGATCGAGGATTTATTGGAAAAAGGTTTTATAAGACCAAGTTCGTCGCCTTGGGGAGCACCAGTGCTGTTTGTCAAGAAGAAAGATGGAAGTTTTCGGATGTGTATAGACTATCGCGCACTTAATGATATGACAATAAAGAACAAGTATCCGCTACCCAGAATAGATGACTTGTTTGATCAGCTAAGAGGAGCAGGAGTATTCTCTAAGATCGACCTTCGCTCGGGGTATCATCAACTGAAGATCAGATCTAAAGACATACCGAAAACTGCATTTTCATCAAGATATGGACACTATGAGTTCACAATTATGTCTTTCGGATTGACAAATGCACCCGCATACTTCATGAATTTGATGAATAAGGTTTTTATGGAATACCTTGATAAGTTTGTAGTGGTGTTCATAGATGATATTCTGGTATATTCCAAGACCAGAGAGGAACATGCAGAACATCTCATGCTAGTGTTGGAGAAGTTAAGAGAACATCAGCTATTTGCTAAGTTTAGCAAATGTGATTTCTGGAAAAGTAAAGTGGAATTCCTCGGACACATCATGATAGCCGAAGGAGTTGAAGTAGATCCAAGTAAAGTTGAAGCAGTATTACATTGGGAGCAACCGAAGACAGTGACTCAGGTCCGAAGTTTCCTTGGAATGGCGGGTTATTACCGTCGATTTGTAGAAGGTTTCTCCACAATAGCTAAACCTCTCACGCAATTGTTGAAAAAGGAAAAGAAGTTTACTTGGAAACCTGAATGTGAAAAGTGTTTTTAGGAGTTGAAGAAAAGGTTGACATTGGCACCAGTATTGGTTTTACCTGATGTTCCTCAGAGTTTTGACATTTACTGTGATGCGTCACGTTAAGGACTCAGATGTGTGTTGATGCAGAATAGAAAGGTAGTTGCTTATGCGTCGAGGCAGTTAAGGCCACATGAGGAAAACTATCCAACACATGACTCAGAATTAGCATCTGTCGTGCATGCTCTAAAGCTGTGGCGTCATTACTTTATCGGTAATAGATGTGAAATATACACTGATCACAAGAGTCTCAAGTATATTTTCACTCAGCCGGATTTGAACATGAGACAAAGAAGCTGGTTAGAATTAATCAAAGATTATAATGTGGAAATTCATTATCACCTAGGTAAGGCTATTGTGGTGGCTGATGCCTTGAGCCGAAAGAGCCATAGTGTAAATATGTTAATTGAAATCAGTCAAGCAGAGTTGTGTAAGGATTTTCAAAAATTGGAACTGGAAGTTGTGCTAGAAGGATTTTTAGCTGCTTTAGAAGTAAAACTCACTTTGGAAGATCAGATCAAGGAAGGTTAGAAGGATGACGAGAAGATCAAGTAGATCAAATCCAAGATGGAGGAAGGCCTAGACAAAGATTTCAGGTTGGATGACCAAGGTATCTTGTGGATGAAGGAGTGCATATGTGTGCCTGACAAGAAGGAGCTGAAGCAGTTGATACTGGAGGAAGCTCATGATTCCAAGTATTCAATTCATCCAAGAAGTGCGAAGATGTACCAGGGTTTGAAGGAATGGTTCTGGTGACCAAGTATGAAAAGAGAAGTTGCTGAACATGTTGCATTGTGTGATGTATGTCATCGAGTCAAGGTTATGCATCAGAGGCCAGTAGGACTGCTGCAACCTCTACAGATTCCAGAGTGGAAGTGGGTGGAAATCGGTATGGACTTCATAACCGGGTAATAGTGGATCGTTTAACCAAAGTTGCGCATTTCATACCCATGAAGACAACTTACTCAGGAGATCACTTAGCAGAACTGTACATGTCAAGAAATGTTTGCCTACATGGAGTACCGAAGAAAATAGTCTCAGACAGGGGTACCCAATTTACCTCGAGATTTTGGGGTAAGCTGCATGAGGCGCTTGGAACTCGATTGAAGTTCAGCACGGCTTACCACCCACAAACGGATGGTCAGACTGAAAGAGTCAACCAGATTCTTGAAGATATGCTTAGAGCTTGTGCATTGGCTTATACTACTTCGTAGGACAAGTGCTTACCTTATGCAGAGTTCAGCTATAACAACAGCTACCAAGCAAGTCTGCACATGTCACCTTTTGAAGCTTTATATGGAAGACCTTGTCAAACACCGTTAAACTGGAATGAGACCGGTAAACGACGAGTGTTTGGACCGGACATACTGCAAGAAGCTGAAGAGAAGATAGCTGTGATCAGAGAAAGATTAAAGATTGCTCAGTCCAGGCAAAAGAGCTACGCAGACAATAGACGCAGAGATTTGAGCTACGAGCCGGAGGACTACGTGTATCTCAGAGTTACACCTCTCAAAGGAGTCAGAAGGTTTCATGCCAAAGGGATGCTCGCGCTGAGATATGTTGGACAATTCAAGATCCTGAGTCAAATAGGCGAGGTTGCTTATCAGCTAGAGTTGCTACAATCACTGGTGGGAGTACATGATGTCTTTCATGTCTCACAACTGAAGAAATGTCTGCGAGTACCTGAAGAACAAGCACCGCTGAAGCCATCGATCTACAAGAAGACTTGACATACAAGGAGCATCCAGTGAAGATTCTTGATACCATGGATGTAACATCCCAAAATTTGCTTCTAATATATTTAGTGTGTTTCTGAGATTATTTGGAATTTTTTGGAATTTATTTGGACTCAAGTTTATTGAAATAATCACTTAAAATAAAGATAAGATATTTTCGAATAAGCATAAAATTTAAAATTTTGTTTATAATTAAGATAATTGGTAGACGAGAATGTTCGCTTCAAATATTTTTGAAAAACATGTTTTATAACTTGAGTCGTTGATTTTACAAAACTCGGTACAGGTGTTTGATTCACTAAAAGATTTTTTAGGAAAAACCTATACGTCGAAAAATCACGAAACCAACTTTGTTAAGTCCCAAATAGTTCCTAATATTTTAGAGGAATTTTTCGTGATTTTTGGAACCTTTTTGTTATTTCTTTTTAACCATATTATGTTGCATATATATGTATACGAATAGTCACGTATATGTGTATATACCTATGTGTGGACAATTGATTTGCCAGCCGTTTCTTGCCTTCCCTTTATTCATCAATTTCTCTTGAATAGCATGAAGGGCAATACTAGTAACAACCAAACTAGTTATTGCCTTTTGAAGCATGCACGTAGTGCATTCCCTCGAGCCATTTCCATTACTTCAACGCAAGAATTTCTAGCAGCCTTTTCCTCATGCATTAGCTAGTGGCATGGCTAGCTAGTAATGGGTAGTGGTTCATTGCTAGTAACGGGAGATTTCATTCCAGCCGATTCGTACACCCAGCCGTTCCTCTTTTTTTTTGTCACTTGAATACTAGTAACGTTTGCTTGTGAAGACTTGTAACGTGAGTGCATGGGCATTATTAGCAGAGCACGTATTGCTGTTTCCATTACCAGGCAAGTTCTATTGAGTGCATTGGACGTGAACACAACACACAAGTATCCAGGGAGGTCATTTCCATTTTTTTCCAAGCAATGCATGAGCCTTCCATTTCCTAGCACGCCACCGTATCGTTTCACTGTCTCATTTCCGTCGCCGTTGGTCGCCGTCGTCTCTGCCATCGTCGCCGCCGCTGTCGTCGCCGTCGCTTCCGTCATCATCTACGTCGTCGTCGTCTACGTTGGTCATCGCCGCCACCGTCTTCTACGTTGGCGTCGTCGCCGTCGCCGCCGCTGTTGCCGACGCCGTGTACGCCATCTCATTGCCGTCGCTTCGCCGCCGCTGTTGTCGACGCCGTGTACACCGTCACCATCACCGCGCCGTTGGAGCCACCGCCGCCGGTTACCTCGCTGTCGACGCACTCTCCGATCTCGCATCCCCTGCACCGGACGGTATACCTGTTTTTCTTTTCCTTCGTGTGCGCTCTATCTCTACCGATCGGTTGATCTCGTTGCATGTATAGGTAGTACGTACGCATGTATGTCTATTGGTACTAGGATCGTATGCAAGTATACGAATATATAATAGACGTATGCGTTCACACGTATATTTGTTGGCGTAGCTGATCGCGACTCCTCTCTAGCCTTCATGCACAAGCACACCGTCGCCGTAGCCGCCTGCGCGCCATAATCGCCGTCGCCGCCGACTGATTCCGGCCGACTGCGTTCGCCGCCGCCGTCGCTGCCTTTGGCCGACTGCACTCGCTGTCCTGCTCTGGTCGTTTGGCCGGTCTCTGTTATTTTTTTCTCACGTAGCAAATGCCCAAACCAAACCCATATGCAACCAAGGAGTATACATATATACAAGGGGGAATAGTGCCATGCAAAAATGTTACGTAATTCCTTTTTCTCCAAATTGCAAATTTTGTCTTTTTCATTAGAAATTCGTTCTAAGTCCGAATCGCTGGCAACAAATTTTGTTAATTATTAAATATTAATACCTAGCTACGCTAATTTTACTGGAATTTTATGATTAGATATATACTGTTAAATTCTTTGCGGAAAGTCCAAACTTACGAATTTTGTATCTCTTAAACTATACGTTCAAAAATTCAAAAAAAAATTTATAAATCTTAGAAAATGCTAAACTAATTATCTAGAAATTTGCATGGGGATTTTAAGCTAGTTTGATTTGCGGCATTTCTCTGAATGTGTGTTTGTACGTTGTTTTGCGTGTTTATCTGGTTCTTTATCTGTTACGCGTAGAATTCGAGCTGTGTGAGGACGCGGATTTCGAGGATCAAGCTCCAGCCCAAGACTCACTGCTTTACGAAGGCAAGTTGTGCTTTGACCATATTGCTCCTAGTTTTTGAAATGTATTCTGATTTAAATTATGCATGCTATATTGATTAAAGTGAATAATTTAATTTGGGTAAAATAGCTAATCAACTTATTTGTTAATTCCACCTTTCATGACTAATATTTGTATGCCATGTATCCATTGTCACCATAAGTTGGGTTTAAATAGTTGGATGTTATATTGTGCCAACACGGGAGGCTAGACCGTGATTAGTTGCTTAGCTATGCTTACGTGAAAAATGCTTCAAATGGTAAAATAATATTGACTAATGTTATATGGAATGAGTCTTGGAATTAGTGTAATCTTGCCACGTGATGATGTGAAGTGTAGGTACCCTTGTGGTTCTACATGGTAATTGATATTATTGTTGGCATGCGTTGCACAATAATCAAACTGGGGTGATAAATAGATTTAGACCGGGGCAAGTGGCAAGAATGATAGGGTGGGCCATGAGTGGCACTGGGAAAGTCGTTTTGGTTCTTCGGGTAGTCTTGCCCTGGTCACCCTAAGGACTTAACCTTGCAAGCCTTTGAACTGGGCCAACCATGCAACCACATGTCTGTAATGGGGCGGACCTAGTTGAGTAGGTTGCTAATAACTTGCATTTGGTACCTCAGGGTGTCAACTACACCTTTTGTGTAGTTGTACGGGGGAGCGTACCGGTGCTACGGCTAGGTACCCTATCCAACGGTATGTCGGTCCCATACTTCGCCTCTGCTAAGGGAAGGGATGGTGTATGGCAAAAACCGGAGAGGTCCACTTGTATAGTTAGCAGTTTTCGAAAGGCTTTGTTACTGTCACTCGCCTTCGTGGTGTTTGACTGTATCGTGTGGGTAAAGTGCATAACCTCTACAGAGTGTGTAAAAATCTATTCGAATAGCCGAGTCCACGGAACTGGACAACGCTCGGGGATTACAGTCAAGGGTTAGATTTTTCTAAAATAAATTCTGGGAATGGGTGGCCGAGTGCCAGAGACAATTGCTAAAGTAAATTAGGGATTTGAGCCGAAATGTTTAAAAAGAGATTGATAACTTACTATATAATATGGTTTTACTGCTTTTGAATCAATTAAGGTTATTTAATTAAGGCAAAATGTTGTTTGAGGCAAAACAGACACTTAAGCGATTCCTTTGGAAGAAGCCTTGCATATAGTGATAGGATTGCACCTCTGTGCATGACTTGCTGAGTATGTTGTATACTCACCCTTGCTTTCAACACAATCATCAGTCGAGGAGAATACTACAACTTCAAAGGAGGAGAAGTTACACGAGGTGGCGATTATCTAGGAGTTGAACCTTGCAGTTGCCTGTGGCATGCTGATAGGTGTCACCGACGTTCTTCGTTCCGCTGTTGTTTATCTACCTGAGTTATTGTAAGCCCTGCGTGGTAGACTATTTGTAAGTTGGCCTTAAGGTCTTGTAACCAGTTTATATATTGTGTTTGAAGTACTTTGTTATATTTCCACTGTGTATGATTGTGGTACTTCATCCCTGTTATTACTATGTGCACTAGCGTGATCCTGGACTAGTGCAGAATACATAGAGGGTCTGGATTTGAAAATTCGGGTCACGACAATGGACCGCGAGACAAGAAACAAATCAACCCGCTTCTGCAGAGTTCAATGGAGCAATCATTCAGAAAGCGGAGTGACTTGGGAACGCGAAGAAGATCTGAAGAAGGAGTTTCCCAACCTATTCTCTAGTTAGCCTGAATCTCGGGGATGAGACTGTTAACGGGGGGAGGTTTGTAACATCCCAAAAATTTGAAATATTTGAATTTATAAAGCTATCTACATATTTGGGAATTTTCTAGAATTTATTTAAATTTATTTTGAATTTTCTAAATTGAGCTTTAATATTTAAATATTTAAATATTGGAAAAGTTCAAATGAATTTTCCTTGGAAATATTTTCTTTGAGTTCAAAATGTTATAAAATATTTTCTAGAATTTTTCTAGAATTTTCTGGATATTTTAAATGCCTTAAACATTTAAAATGAAATTCAGGTTTTGTTTTAATTGGAAATCGCTGGAAAAATCGTGGGAACAGTACTGGGCTCGGCCTAGTACTGTGCGTGTTGGCCCGGCACAACCGAGAGAACCCTAAGCACCGTCGCCCCTTGACCGTTTGATCTAGATCGGAGGGTTCCCCTTGCGCCATGTCACCAAGCGTTTGGAGTCGTCGAATGGTGGGCGCGTGGACGTCCGAGATTGCTCCCAAGGCGCCGCTGCCGTTTCCGCCGGATCCACCATGCCGCCATTACTCCGCGCGTTACCGTCGAAGTTATTACCACCGTGCACGCACGTCGAGGATCCCCTTTAACTGAGAGACACCGCGTCGGGTTGCCCTCTCTCTTGCTCACCCATTGCTCCCACTCACGCCCGTCGAGACCCACAATAGCCGTCGCTTGAGCTTGCCGGAGTAGGCTCTCGTTTTCGCTTCGGTTTTGAGCTCGCCCCGCCGTCTTCCATGCCGCCCCGCCGCGTCCAAGGCTAGATTCGTGACCATTGAGACATGACGCACCCGTTGGTACCACCCACGTCACCGGACACCGCCCGAAGCGCCATCCAAGTGGTCATCTTCTCTGAGTACGATGACCTCATGCCGTCGCCTCGCCATCAACAACCTGAGCTCGGACCGCCGTCAGGTCACCATCCAACAGTTCACGGTACGCCATGTAGCGCTATGCACAGTAGGGACCAATTTAACTAGGGTTTTGATCTCTGTCGTAGGTTTTTGAGTCGACGGCGTAGATGAAGCCACGTGCCGTAATCGGGACTGCCCACGTGCGCCTTAACCCGGTAGATGGTAGCCGTTAGATTAGGATCGGATGGACAAGGATTAGACACGTAGCCGATACTGTGTCGCGTTAGATCTAATCATAGCAGTTGATTTGAAAAGGAGTGGCACGGATTGAGCCGTGTGTCCACCACCGGGTCATGCCGCGTGGCCTGAGGCGTGTGGACCCGGTCAACCGGCCGTTGGATTCGAATTCAACGGGCGGGAACGCGCTGCGCTCGAACCAATTGCGAACCACCGCGTGGCACCGCCACGTCGCCCTTGCGACGCGCGTGTGTGTCTCTACCGGGGCGGGCCCGTGTGTTTGCAACACGTGCGGCCATGTGCCGAGCCCACCGTGAGCCGTGCCGTGCACCGTGTCCACAGCATAGTGCTATACACGTGGCGACAGGCGTGCCGCGTGTCGGTGGCGTCATCTTGGCGTCGGTGAGGACATCCGGGATGACATCAGCAAGGGACGTGTGTCAGCCTCTGGTTACGACACGTGGCACAGATGATGTCATAAATGATTTCGAAAAAAGGAAAATGAATATTAATTCGGTTTAATGATTTTTAATATATTTCCAAACTTTGAAATGCTATAACTTTTGCATTTTAACTCCGATTGGAACGATTCCAGTTTCTAAAATTTTATAAAATTGAGATCTTTTTATTGGTGAATTTTATTTAATTTTTGGAGATGATTTTGTTCTCTATTTTAATTAAATATTGTTTGTATGCTTGATTAAAATAGACACAAATTTGCCGGAAAGATGCGAGGGGGATTTTCTAGATCAATCTCAAGTCCTAGAGCAGGATCAACAACTTTTTTAAGGCAAGTTGTGCTTAGACCATGTTGCTCCCAGATTTTGAAATATATTTTTATTTACTTTATGCATGGTATGTTGATTAAAATGGATTAAATTAATTTGAGTAAAATAGTTAATCAACCTAATTGTTAATACCACCTTGTTGATTAATATTTGTACGCCATGTATTCCATTGTCACCTTAAGTCTGGTTTATTTAGTTGGATGATATGATTGTGCCAACACGGCAGGCTAGACCATGAATAGTTGCTTAGCCAAGCCCACGTGAAATATATTTCAAATAGCAAAAGAATATTGACTAATGATGTATGGAATGAATTTTTGGAATAGTGTAATCTTGCCACGTGATGATGTGAAGTGTAGGTACCTTTGTGGTTCTACACGGTAATTGATATTATTGTCGGCATGTGTTGCACAATAATCAAACTGGGGTGGGAAAAAGATTTAGACTGGGGCAAGTGGCAAGATGGCTTCGTGCCAGGTGGGCCTTCATGGCAGCAGCCTTCGTGGCAACAGGATGAGTGATGTGAGGGCTTTGTGCCAAAACTTGAGAGAAGGATGTCTTGCCCTGGACAGTTAAGGACTTCACCTTGCAAGCCTTTGAACTGGGCCTTTTGTGCAACCACATGACTGGAGTGGGACGGTCTTGGTTTAGTAGGATTCTGAAATCTTACTTTTGATACCTCAGGGTGACGGTTACATCGGGGTAACTGTGTGGGGGAGCGTACCAGAGCTATGGCTTGGTGCCCATCCAATGGTGATTGTTGGTCCTACACTTCGATCCTTCGTGGGGGAAGTGGTAGTGAAGGCAATAGCGGAGAGGGTCATGGGGGAGCGTACTAGAGCTATAATTGATTCATGGCATACAATTATTGTAGACAAGGTGGAATACAACAAGTAGGTTGCATAACTATTTCCCGAATTATTCAAAAGCATTTTTAATTAAACTAGCTTGCAATAATTCAAATCAACATAATTTCCAAAAGTGGGATCAATATTGTCAAAGCATAAATTGCCTTGGAAAAGGTCCTGTTCCTGGTCTTGGATTTCTTCCTAGGTCAAGACCTCTCCTTCAAAGCCTTCAGGCAATTCAACGTCTACGCGAATCGAATAAATAAACAAAAATAAATAAAAACAAAGAAAAACTCATGTCCAAAAATTAAATAAATTCACCATTAAATAGAGCTCAATTTTACAAAAATTTAGAAACTAGAATCGCCTTAATCAGAGTTAAAACGCAAAAGTTATAGCCGTTTGAAATTTAAAAATCAATTAAAAAGAATAACCGAATTATTCCATTTATTTTTCTATTGAAAAATTGGAGTTATGACGTCAGCATGGAATATCATTTTCGCGTGAATTATTTTTCTAAAGAAAAATCGAATTACTGCATCACGCTTGTGTCAGACGGTCCATGGACTCGGTCCATGCTCGGTCTTTGGTCCACAGTGGACTCGATCCACCGGACCCTGTGATGTTGACGCGTAGGCCTGCTCGGGATGACGTCACGCTGATGTCATACATGCACGGCTTTGCTCGGCTGACAGGTGGGACCCACCGTGATGTCAGCATGACATCACGGCGGACATCACCACATGCGGGGTGCGGCCGCTGACATGCGGGCCCAACGCTGACGTCAGCGGCGACCGGGCGCTAACCCCCCGCTTCACCCCCCCTCTCACGTGGCAAGATCTGGAACGTTGCTTTAAAATCTGACGGTCATGATTCAATCTAATCTCACGTATATGGATCGACGTGGTCAAATCTGGTCCGTTCAATTCAAATCGGACGGTTGGGATTCAGTCGGGTTTACCGCATCAAGGGGGTGACGTGGCATAACCCATCGTTTGATGTGTGGAACGATCTATGCCCTACACCATAGATCAGACGGCTACGATTAAACCTAGCGCTAACACGTGAATCAAAAGCAACCGTATGATCTAGATTTAACGGCTAGGGTTAGGTCTAGTTCAAATCAGCGATGCGCTACGTGGCCGTACCTGGAGCGTGCGATCTGGATCGGACGGTTGACGATATTCGCGGGTTCCGATGATGGTGCGGCGACTCGAGGTCACCGGGGACGAAGACGATGACCACTCCAACGGCGTTCCACGCGTTCGCCGGTGAGGTGAGTGCTGCGCCCAGGTTCGTGTCGGGACCCCGAATTTGCAAATCCGGACCCTCTGTGTATTCAGCACTAGTCCAGGAACGCGCTAGTGCACATAGTCTTAACATCGGTAATATCACAATCATACCACTCGATACTAATAAAGTACTTTATTTAAATAGTCAAACTGGTTACTCGACCTTATGGTCAAGTTACAAATGTATGCCTCGCAGGGCGAAACTTATTAAGAGAGAAATAGTAGCAGCGGAAAAATAAGATAACTTCGTGGCGCCATCCAGTATACCACAGGCAACTGACTGGGCTTGCTCCCTAAGTAGACGGTTCCTCATGGAGCTCCTCCTCCAAAGCTGGTGTAGTCTCCTCTTCAACTGGTGTTGTATTGTGGCAAGGGTGAGTACTTGGTACTCAGCAAGTCATGCACAGAATGCAGCTAATATACTACATGCATGGCTTAGTACAAAGGAGTGGCTCAAGGTATTTTTGCAAGATGCAAAGATTTAACAAGTATCATAAGTAGATTCAAAGCAAGAGAAACAAGTATAGCATAATTAACTTTTCAAGGAGTTTAATAAACATCTTTCCCATCCTAATCCACATTTCCATCAACATCATTATTAATCCAACCCAACCTTTCAAGTCCAAGTTATTTTTGAGAAAATCTAACCCTTGACTGTAATTCCCGAGCGATGTCCAATACCGCGGACACGGCTATTCGAATAGATTCTACACTCTGCAGAGGTTATGCACTTTACCCACAAGATACAAATAAACACCACAAAGGCGAGTTCCCGTAACAAAGTCTTTCGGAAACCAATAACAATAAAAGTGGTCCTCCCTGCTATTGCACACTAACCCTTCCCTTAGCTAAGGCGAAGTTTAGGCCAATCAACTGCTAGATGGGTACCTGCCTCACTTCCAGACGCCTCCCGTACAACTTACACAAAGGGTGTAGTTGACCTCCTGAGGTCCCACAGGTACGTTATTAGCAACTTAGTCAACTAGGTCCGTCCCATTACAGACATGTGGTTGCACGTTAGACCCAGTTCAAAGGCTTGCAAGGTTAAGTCCTTAGGATGACCAGGGCAAGACTACCCGAAGAACCAAATCAACATCCCCAATGCCACAACTGGCCCACCTGATTATTCTTGCCACATGCCCCGGCCGAAAAACTATTTATCAAACCCCGCTGATTACCATGCACCACGTGCCATCAACATCACATGATACCTTTCCAAAACAGGTTCAATATATCATTAAGTCAATATTAACATTTGATTGTCCAAAATGATGTCATGAGCACGTAGCAGGTCTAAGCAGTATACTACAACGATCTAATTTCCCATGTTGGCAATTTAATAATGTCCAACTAGTAAACCACAACTAGGGTGACAAGGGGTCATGGCACATATTTAAGTAATCAAGGTGTCATACAGCAAATTGGTATTTATCTAATTCCCCATATTTAAATAAAGTATTTTCTAATTGAACTAGCATGCAATAGGTTAAATCAAAATAGATTTCAAAATAGGATCAACATGGTCAAAGCACAACTTGCCTTCAAAAAGTACTTGCTCTTGGTCTTGAGTTGGATCCTGAGTCAAAACTTCTCCTTCGAATCCTTCTAGCACTTCAACGTCTACTCGTAAAGCGTGCAAATAGCAATACACAAATAAACAATAGGAAAAAAGTGTCCAAACATCCAAATAAAATCCATAAACAGAGAGAACATAATTTTATGAATTTTTAGAAACTGGAATCGTCAAATTTGGAGTTAAAATGCAAAAGTTATGATTATTTAAAGTTTAAATAATCAATTAAATAATTTTACAGAGAAAAACTTTAGTCCAAAAATTAAATAAAATTCATATTTAGGTAGATCTCAATTTTATACAAATTTAGAAATTTGAATCACTCAAATCGGAGTTGAAACGCAAAAGTTATAAGCGTTTGAAGTTCGAAACAAAATCTGAAATCATTATTTCGAATTAATAAATCATTTTCTTTTTCGAAAATTAATTATTGCGTCAGCGAGGACACGTGGCAGCCTCTGATTGGTCTGCTGACGTCAGCCGGTCCATGGACTTGGTCCACGCTCGGCTCGGGTCTACCGTGGACTCGGTCCACGACTCCACGTGTCGCTGACATGTGGGCCCCACATGTCAGTGTCACGCACGCAATTAACCCGTGCGGTCCAACTCGCTGACATGCGGGCCCCACCGTGACGTCAGCGGTGACGTCATGGTGCGGTTCGGTTGTCCCGCTGACACGCGGGCCCCGCGTGTCAGAGACACGCGCTCACGCGCGCGTGGCGTGGCTTGGGTACACGTGGCACAATCTCGGCCGTTGATTTGAAAATCAACGGCCCAGATTGGATCTATGCTTCACGCGTTTGGGGTGAACGCGGTCAATCTGAGCCGTTAGATCTTGATCCAACGGTTGGAAACGATCCTAACCCGTAGCGTTATCCACGACGCGACGCGTGGTGGGTCCGTAGTTCGATTGGCGGGTCTTGGTCTTGGGGATGGTGTCCTTGTTGCATTCTCGTGGTTGGAATCAAGAATTGATTTGGTGCAACTCTCAGCGCCATATGCGTTCGGCGTGATCCTTCTTTGTTGCATCCTACGCTTCCTGTTCTCATCCAGTTCCTTGCGCTTGTCCTCAAGAATAAGCGCCTTATTCACCAACTCTTGGAAATCTGGAAAGGTGTGGGTGATCAATCCTACTTGCAATCCTGAGTTAAGTCCCTTCATAAAACGAGACTGTCTGGATTTATCTGTCGCTACATCCTCAAAGCGTAGCGTGCTAGCCGTGTGAACTTGTTCGTAGTCGCCACCGGCCGATTACCTTGCTTCGCTGCTCAACTCCTCCTTCTTAAGGTCCATGATTCCTTCAGCACGTGATACCGCCGGAATGCATTTGTGAACTCTTCCCAAGTGATATCTTGAGGGTTCTCTCTGCGTGGCACGTGGTTCTCCCACCATTCGGCGCTGTCTCTTCCAACCGATGAGAAGCGAGAGTACCTTCTCATTTCCTATGCATTGAGCTATGTGTAGCTTCCTCTCGATTGATCTTAACCAATCATCGGCCTCCAATGGATTTGCATTCCCAGAGAAAGTGGGTGGGTGAGTTCTCATGAACTCGACACCTTGTATTCTCAAGCGTGGTCCCCGATTAACTTGATTAGCAAAGTGGGCCTGAGCAAAGGACGTGCTGCATTTGTTGCATCATACATGCATCAATCGAGTCTGGGCAGCAAGAAAAGCTCCGAAATTCTGCACATCCAAAGGGCGGTGGCCGGGTGCTCCATCATTGGGGTTTTCTCGGGCGAGAACCACTCCCATTGCTTCCAAAGTTTCCACTGTGTTCACCATCCGCTTCGGCTTGCTCTAGGTTTAGAGATGAGAGGGAAGCAAGAATAGACAAGTAATATGGAACTTATGCGGGGCGAAATGTGTAGCCTTAAGGTCCAACTTTATTATTAATAACTTGGTATGGCTGCTTACAATGCCTAAGGGCCTTGCAACACATACTGCACACTCAGCAAACAAAGCAAATCCAAATCGAACTAACTCTGGAGTCTAACGTCTAAAGGGTGACTCTTTATTCTATGACGCGACTCGGCGAAGGAGTCCCACTATAGAACCTATGCTCACTCATCGAGAAAACCTCCCCGGCCTGGGTACGGGTGCTGTGGCATAGGCGCGAAACGATCGCCATGTCCAAAGAATCGTGTCCTCTATGGTAGTCGAAGAAGCAGTGTCCTCATCGAGATCTGACTCCTCTGGATCTGGCTCGTGTAGCTCGAGTACTGTCTCTGGGTCTGGTCCGTACAAGGTCATCTCCAACTCATCAATCCTTCGTAGAAGGTGTGCCACATACTCTTGAGCTTCCCGCCATCTGTCACAAGAGTGCTTTACGTAAGAACTCGGAATTTTTAAATTGTGACAAGGTAAGGGAAAATTTCAGCAAGAGACAAGAAAAGAGAGAAGGGGATAAGTCGAGATGTCATTTCTTGTCTTCACAAATTTTTAGCTTTAGAAAATAGGTTTTATCCTCACTACGACCATTCTAGCTAGGGTTGAGCCTACAGTCAAGTATGGCTCTGATACCACCTCTGTCGGGACCCCGAATTTGCAAATCCGGACCCTCTGTGTATTCAGCACTAGTCCAGGAACGCGCTAGTGCACACAGTCTTAACTTCGGTAAATATCACAATCATACCACTCGATACCAATAAAGTACTTTATTTAAATAACTAAATCAAGTTACTCGACCGGAGGGTCAAGTTACAAATGTATGCCGCAAGGCGAAACTTATTCAGAGAAAAAGAATAGCAATGAAAATCAAATAACAGTGGCGCCATCCAAGATACCACAGCAACTGACCGGGCTCGCTTCCTAAGTAGACGGATCCTCCCGAGTTCCTCCTCCAAAGTCGGCGTAGTCTCCTCTTCAACTGATGTTGTGTTGAGGCAAGGGTGAGTACTTGGTACTCAAGCAAGTCATGCACAATGCAAGCTAATATACTATATGCATGGCTTGGTACAAAGGAATAGCTCAAGGTATATTTGCAAAGAAAGATTTGAAAAGTAATATAAGTAGATTCAAAGCGAGAAATAAGTAAAGCATAAATAACTTTTCAAGAAGTTTAATAAACATTTTCCCCATCCTAAACCACATTTCCATCATCTTCATTATTAAACCAACCCACCTTTCAAACCAAAGTTATTTTTGAGAAAATCTAACCCTTGACTGTAATTCCCGAGCATTGTCCAGTACCGTGGACACGGCTATTTAAATAGATTCTACACTCTGCAGAGGTTATGCACTTTACCCACAAGATACAGTCAAACACCACAAAGGCGAAGTTCCTCAGAACAAAGCCTTCTAAGCCTCAAACAACACAGTGGTCCTCTCCTGGTTCGTGCTCTACACCATCCCTTCCCTTAGCCAAGGCGAAGTATGGGACCAACACACCGTTAGATGGGTATCTGCCACGACCACGATACGCTCCCCCGTACAATCACACAAACGGTGTAATTGACACCCTGAGGCTCCACAAGTGAGTCCTTAGCGACTTAGTCAACTAGGGCCGTCCCATTCCAGCCATGTGGTTGCAAGTATGACCCAGTTCAAAGGCTTGCAAGGTTAAGTCCTTAGAGTGACCAGGCAAGACTACCCGAAGAACCAAATCAACATCCCGGTGCCACAACTGCCCACCTGATTACTCTTGCCACATGCCCTGGCCGAAATCAAGTTTATCAAACCCCAGTTGATTACCATGCACCACGTGCCATCAACATCACATGATACTTTTCCAAAACAGGTTCAATATATCATTAAGTCAATATTAACATTTGATTGTCCAAAACCATGTCATGAGCACGTAGCAGGTCTAAGCAATACACTACAACGGTCTAAACCCATGTTGGCAATTTAATAATGTCCAACTAGTAATCCACAACTAGGGTGACAAGGGTCATGGCACATACTTAAATAATCAAGGTGTCATACAGCAAATTGGTACTTATCTAACCCCCATGTTTAAACAAAGTATTTTTCTAATTGAACTAGCATGCAATAGTTTAAATCAAAATAGATTTCGAAATAGGATCAACATGGTCAAAGCACAACTTGCCTTCAAAAAGTACTTGCTCTTGGTCTTGAGTTGGATCCTGAGTCAACACTTCTCCTTCGAATCCTTCCCAAGACTTCAACGCCTACTCGTAAAGCGTGCAAATAGCAATACACAAATAAACAATAGGCAAAACATCCCAAAACTCCAAATAAAATCCATAAACAGAGAGAACATAATTTTCATGATTTTTAGGAACTGGAATAGTCAAATTTGGAGTTAAGACGCAAAAGTTATGATTATTTAAAGTTTAAATAATCATTTAAATAATATTACAGAGAAAAACTTTAGTCCAAAAATTAAATAAAATTCATATTTGAGTAGATCCGAATTTTATACAAATTTAGAAATTTGAACCACTCAAATCGGAGTTGAAACGCAAAAGTTATAAGCGTTTGAAGTTTGAAACAAAATCTGAAATCATTATTTGAATTAATAAATCATTTTCTTTTTCGGAAATTAATTATTGCGTCAGCCTAGACACGCGTCGGCTCCTGATTGGTCGACGTCAATCGGCTCATGGGCTCACTCACGGTCCACGGTGGACCCGGCCCACCAGATGAGATCGACAGCGGGACCCACACCCGCTGGTCTCACGCAAACGCTACCGACGCGTGGGCCCTCGACTTGCGGGGCCGCAGTGTCGTGACACGCCGCCACACGCTGGAGTGCGGCTAGGCACACATGGCGCAATCTCGGCCGTTGATTTGAAAATCAACCGCCTAGATTGGATCTAGGCTTTACTCATTTAGGTTAACGGCGGATCTCGAGCCGTTGGATCTTGATCCAACGGTCCCGCATTCGATCGTTTCGTGGCTTGGGATAGAACGTGGGCTCACCTCAATCGTCCGATCTGGATCTCGACGGTTCACCGAGCTCATGAGTCCTGGCGATGGCGCGGCGAGGCTTGGGCACCGAGACGAGACGACTACCTCCCACGCGGCGTATCCGCGGCAGCTCCGACGTGAAGATTGGCACTCCCAGCGCGGTGTGACGTGGGGTGTTGGTCCTGAGCTTGATGTCGCGGAGAGCGGCGCGGCGCGAATCGGATTTAAAATAGCGGTGTCTCACGCTGGCTACTCCTGGCGAGCAATCCCGGCAAGCGGCCGCTAGGGTTTAGCGAGCTAGGGCAAAAGTAGCGCTGGGTCACGGCGGTTCGGCAGACTCGGCTTTAAATAGCCTCGGCTTCAGCGCTCAATCCGTAATCTAACGGATGCGGCGGAGAACGGCGCAGCACGGTCCGATCCGGACTCGGCGAAGACGACGACCCGAGGCCAGTACACGTGTCCGATCAACGGCCACGATTGCCAGCGCAAGACGGTCCGAGCCGACTCGATCGAATCCCAGACGGGCAAGATCTCACCGCTGGATCTTGATCCAACGGTTGGGATTGATTAGGGTTTTGAGTCGGTTTGATCGAGTCAACTGCTCGGTCGGGTTCGGTCGGACTCGAACTCGAGTCCGACTCGCTCTGGCTTCGGATGAACAAGAATCGACTTCGGTTTGATTTTCCAGCGATTTAATATTTAAAATAATTCCCAAGAATTCATTTAATTCATTAAAAATAGCAAAAGACTCGTAAAAATTCCTAAAAATTCTGGAAAATATTTTGGATTATTTTGGACTCAAATAAAATATTTCCAACAAAATTTTATTTGCAAAATTAAATTCTTTAATTATTTCAAAATGGAATAAATTCAAATAAATTCCAAATAAATCCAAATAAATTCCAGAAAATTCCAAAAATTCACCAAAGTGCCAAATCACACATGAATTCAATAAAAGCAAAATTTTGGGGTGTTACAACTGCCTTGATGCATAAGCGACGACCTTTCCATTCTGCATCAGCACACATCCAAGTCCTTGGCGCGATGCGTCACAATAAATATCAAAGCTTTGATTAACATCCGGTAGAACTAACATCTACGATGTCAATCGCTTCTTCACTCCCAAATCCTTTCTCACACTCGGCATCCATGCAAACTTCTTCTCCTTTTTCAAGAATTGCATGAGAGGTTTCGCAATTGTCGAAAAGCCTTCAATGAAACGGCGATAGTATCCTGCCATTCCAAGGAAACTCGGATCTGGGTCACAGCCTTCTACGCTCCCAATGTAACATAGCTTCTACTTTGCTTGGATCTACGGCGACTCCTTCTCAAGGGTCATTACATGTCCGAGGAATTCCACCTTGCCCTTCCAAAAATCACACTTGCTGAACTTGGCGAAGAGTTGTCGCTGCCTCGCTTTTCCAAAACTCGCCTCAAGTGTTCGGCATGTTCATCCTCCTGCCTTGGAGTAGATTAGGATATCATCTATGAACACGACAAAGAAACTTGTCCAAATATTCCATGAACACCTTATTCATCATATTCATGAAATATCTTTGGCGCATTCGTCACCCAAAGGACATAACCGTAAACTCGTAATGTCCATATCTTGACGAGAATGCGATCTTGAATATCTTCCGATCGGGTCTTCAATCGATGGTATCCCGATCTCAGATCAATCTTGGAGAAAACTCCGGCTCCTCTCACCTGATCAAACAAATCATCAATCCTGGTAACGGGTACTTATTCTTCACGGTGACTTCATTGAGTGCACGGTAGTCAATGCACATCCCGAAACTCCCGTCCTTCTTCTTGACAAACAAAACTGGTGCTCCCCACGGCGCACGAGCTCGGCCTCGATAAATCCTTTCTCCATTAACTCTTCTAGTCAAGCTTCTTCATCTCTACCAACTCCTCGGTGGACATCCGATAGGGTCTCTTTGCTATCGGTCTTTGTGCAGGTACAAGCTCTATCACAAACTCTATGTCCCTGTCTAGCGGCATACCAGGTAGATCTTCGGGAAAAACATCTGGGTACTCATTCACTACTGAGACATCCTCTATGCTGATTGTCTTGGTACTGTTAACCATCATCTGTCCATCTCTAACTGCAGTGGCTTGAAATTCCACTTTCTTTCCACACGGGCTCTCAACTGAGATAGTCCTTCGTCCACAATCCAATACGGCCTTGTGCTTGGATAACCAATCCATTCCCAAAATAACATCTAAAGTCTGGGTCTCCAAAATAATAAGGTTCGCTAGGAACTCTATTCCATCTATTAGTATTCTCACCCCGGAACATCCTACTTTCGTTCGGAGTTCGGAACCAGGGGTTTGAACTAAAAGCGTGCATTTAAGCCTTGCAATCCCCAAATCATTTTTAGCAGCAAAGCCTTGCGAAACAAATGAATGCGAAGCTCCAGAGTCAAACAAAATCATGGTGTATCGAGTTAACAAGTAACTTACCCAAGACGACGTCCATAGCATTCTCGCAGGCATCTGCGGTGACATGGTTGACTCGGCCTCTCACCACAGGGTGTGGCTCCTGATCTTTGGCGTCCTAGCTGGGTGGTTCCTAGATTGAAGCGAATCGGGTCACTCCTGCTGTCTTCTTTGGACAATCATGGCAAAGTGTCCTGGCTCGTTGTAGTTGTAGCAGCGTCTCACTGTTTCCTTCTTGTTGCTCGAGCGGCGTTTCTAAGCGGGCTGGGTCCGTAGTTTTGATTGACGGTTCTTGGTGCCGTGACGGTGTCCTTGTAGCATTCTCGTGGCTGGAATATGAAAAACTGATTTGGTGCAACTCTCGACGCCATTGCGTTCCTGGCGTGATCCCTCGCCGTTGCATCCTGCGCTTCCTGTTCTCATCCAGTTCCTTGCGCTTGTCCTCAAGAATAAGCGCCTTATTCACCAACTCTTGGAAATCTGGAAAGGTGTGGGTGATCAGTCCTACTTGTAGTCCTGAGTTAAGTCCCTTCATGAAGCGAGACTATTTGGCTTTATCTGTTGCTACATCCTCAAAGCGTAGCGTGCCACCGTGTGTGAACTTGTTCGTAGACGGCCACCGGTCGATTACCTTGCTTCAAAGGCTCGAACTCCTCCTTCTTAAGATCCATGATTCCTTCAGCACGTGATATCGACGGAATGCAGTATGAACTCTTCCCAAGTAATATCTTGAGGGTTCACTTGCGTATGCAGGTTCTCCCACCATTCTGGCTGTTCCTTCCAACTGATGAGAAGCGTAGAGTACCTTCTCATTTCCCATGCATTGAGCGATGTGTAGCTTCCTCTCAATTGATCTTAACCAATCATCAGCCTCTAATGGATTGGCATTCCTAGAAAAAGTGGGTGGATGAGTCCTCATGAACTCTGACAGTCTTGTATTCTGGCGTTGTCCCTGATTAACTTGATTAGCAGTGGCCTGAGTAGTGACGTGTTGCATTTGTTGCATCATAGCATGCATCAACTGAGTCTGAGCAGCGAGAAAAGCTCCGAAATTCTGCATATCCAGTGGCGGTGCTGGTGCTCCATCATTAGGGTTTTCTGCTGGGCGAGAACCACTTCCATTGCCTCCAAAGTTTCCGCGGGTGTTCACCATCTGCCGATTTGCTCTAGGTTTTAGAAATGAGAGGGAAACAAGAATAGACAAGTAATATGGAACTTATGCGGGGCGAAAGGTGTAGCTTTAAGGTCTAACTTTATTATTGATATCAATAACTTGGTATGGTTGCTTACAATGCCTAGGGGCCTTGCAACACATACTGCACACTCAGCAAGCAATGAAAATCCAATCGATCTAACACTGGAGTTTAACGCCTAAAGGGTGACTCTTTATCCTATGACGCGACTCGGCGAAGGAGTCTCACTATAAAACCTACGCTCACTCATCGAGAAAACCTCCCCGGCCTGGGTACGAATGCTGCGGCATAGGCGCGAAACGATTGCCATGTCCAAAGAATCGTGTCATCTGTGGTAGTCGAAGAAGCGATGTCCTCCTCAAGCTCGCTCCTCCGGTCTGGTTCGTAGCTCGAGTACTAGCTGCAGTTCCGTCCGCATAAAGCCATCTCCAACTCGCCAATTCTTCGCAGAAGGTGTGACACGTACTCTTGAGCTTCCCGCCATCTGTTCTTCTCTGCCGTGATCTCCTTGCGGGCCTTCGTAGCTCTTTGCTTGTATCATCGAGTACATCCTCCTGGCGACAACAAGTCGTGCCAAGCTGTGTAACCATGGCATCCTCATCCTGAATCGCCGTCAAGAAGGTTATCGCTGCGCGGATGATAACGGAACACCGTGCTCTCCAACTCTCTGGCGTAGATACGGGTAATGTGTCGCATTGCTCGTCGTGATACTTCTTGGATACCCATCTGCATTGTAGACCTCCTGGCAGTGCAGTGTATCGGGCGATTGCCTGGGCCCTTCTTCCTAGCAGGTACCACAATCTTCACGTCACAAGCCTTGATCAATCCTGCTTGTCTGATTACTTCCACTTGGTATTGCGGCTTCTCAAAATCTCCGAGAGTCTGTAACATACGCCAAAGTTCCGCGGCGTGACCAACCTCCAGATCGACGTAGTTGAACTCTCCCTCCATCTGTCACAAGAGTGCTTACGTAAGAACTCGAAATTTTTAAATCGTGACAAGGTAAGGAAAATTCAGCAAGAGACAAGAAAAGAGAGAAGGGGGTAAGTCGAGATGTCATTTCTTGTCTTGACAAACTTTTAGCTTTTAGAAAATAGGTTTTAACCTCTCTACGACCATTCTAGCTAGGGTTGAGCCTACGGTCAGTATGGCTCTGATACCACCTCTGTCGGGACCCCGAATTTGCAAATCCGGACCCTCTGTGTATTCAGCACTAGTCCAGGAACGCGCTAGTGCACACAGTCTTAACATCGGTAATATCACAATCATACCACTCGATACTAATAAAGTACTTTATTTAAATAGTCAAACTGGTTACTCGACCTTATGGTCAAGTTACAAATGTATGCCTCGCAGGGCGAAACTTATTAAGAGAGAAATAGTAGCAGCGGAAAAATAAGATAACTTCATGGCGCCATCCAGTATACCACAGGCAACTGACTGGGCTCGCTCCCTAAGTAGACGGTTCCTCATGGAGCTCCTCCTCCAAAGCTGGTGTAGTCTCCTCTTCAACTGGTGTTGTATTGTGGCAAGGGTGAGTACTTGGTACTCAGCAAGTCATGCACAGAATGCAGCTAATATACTACATGCATGGCTTAGTACAAAGGAGTGGCTCAAGGTATTTTTGCGATGAAACAAAGATTTAACAAGTATCATAAGTAGATTCGAAAGCAGTAGAAACAAGTATAGCATAATTAACTTTTCAAGGAGTTTAATAAACATCTTTCCCATCCTAATCCACATTTCCATCAACATCATTATTAATCCAACCCAACCTTTCAAGTCCAAGTTATTTTTGAGAAAATCTAACCCTTGACTGTAATTCCCGAGCGATGTCCAATACCGCGGACACGGCTATTCGAATAGATTCTACACTCTGCAGAGGTTATGCACTTTACCCACAAGATACAATCAAACACCACAAAGGCGAGTTCCTCGTAATAAAGTCTTTCGGAAACCTCTAACAATACAAGTGGTCCTCCCTGCTATTGCACACTAACCCTTCCCTTAGCTAAGGCGAAGTTTAGGCCAATCAACTGTTAGATGGGTACTGGCCTCACTCAGACGCCTCCCGCACAACTTACACAAAGGGTGTAGTTGACCTCCGAGGTCCCACAGGTATGTTATTAGCAACTTAGTCAACTAGGTCCGTCCCATTACAGACATGTGGTTGCACGTTAGACCCAGTTCAAAGGCTTGCAAGGTTAAGTCCTTAGGGTGACCAGGGCAAGACTACCCGAAGAACCAAATCAACATCCCCAATGCCACAACCGCCCACCTGATTATTCTTGCCACATGCCCGGCCGAAAAACTATTTATCAAACCCCGCTTGATTACCATGCACCACGTGCCATCAACATCACATGATACCTTTCCAAAACAGTTCAATATATCATTAAGTCAATATTAACATTTGATTGTCCAAAATGATGTCATGAGCACGAAAGTGTGCTCTAAGCAAAGATACTACAACGATCTAATTTCCCATGTTGGCAATTTAATAATGTCCAACTAGTAAACCACAACTAGGGTGACAAGGGTCATGGCACATATTTAAGTAATCAAGGTGTCATACAAAGAAATTGGTATTTATCTAATTCCCATATTTAAATAAAGTATTTTCTAATTGAACTAGCATGCAATAGGTTAAATCAAAATAGATTTCAAAATAGGATCAACATGGTCAAAGCACAAATTGCCTTCAAAAAGTACTTGCTCTTGGTCTTGAGTTGGATACTGAGTCAATACTTCTCCTTCGAATCCTTCCTGCATTTCAACGCCTACTCAGAAAGCGTGCAAATAGCAATACACAAATAAACAATAGGCAAAAAGTGTCCAAACATCCAAATAAAATCCATAAACAGAGAGAACATAATTTTATGAATTTTTAGAAACCGAATCACAAATTTGGAGTTAAAATGCAAAAGTTATGATTATTTAAAGTTTAAATAATCAATTAAATAATTTTACAGAGAAAAACTTTAGTCCAAAAATTAAATAAAATTCATATTTAGGTAGATCTCAATTTTATACAAATTTAGAAATTTGAATCACTCAAATCGGAGTTGAAACGCAAAAGTTATAAGCGTTTGAAGTTTGAAACAAAATCTGAAATCATTATTTCGAATTAATAAATCATTTTCTTTTGAAAATTAATTATTGCGTCGGCGAGGACACGTGGCAGCCTCTCGATTGGTCTCTGGCGACGCCACCGGTCCATGGACTTGGTCCACGCTCGGCTCGGGTCTACCGTGGACTCGGTCCACGACTCCACGTGTCACTGACATGTGGGCCCCACATGTCGGTGTCACGCACGCAATTAACCCGCGGCGTCCAACTCGCCGACATGCGGGTTTCACCGTGACGTCGGCCGTGACGCCATGGTGCGGTTCGCTTGTCCCGCCGACACGCTGGCCCGCGTGTCGAGACACGCGCCACGCGCGCTGCGGGCGTGGCTTGGGTACACGTGGCACAATCTCGGCCGTTGATTTGAAAATCAACGGCCCAGATTGGATCTATGCTTCACGCGTTTGGGGTGAACGCGGTCAATCTGAGCCGTTAGATCTTGATCCAACGGTTGGAAACGATCCTAACCCGTAGCGTTATCCACAGTACGGGCGACGTGGCCGATCGTGGGCCGTTGGATCTTGATCCAACGGTCCAGATCTAATCTGGATTTTAGGGTTTGGGGGAGAACGTGGGCTCACCGTGACGGTCGGATCTTGATCCAACAGTTGTGCGAGCTCGGGGGCGGCGATGGCAATGCGGCGGCGCGAGCTCACCGGACGCGAGGACGGTGACCAAGACGACGGCGCTGCGGGGCGTCTCCGGCGAGATGAGTCTTCCTTCGGGTGCGCCTTGGCCTGAGGGTCTCGGAACTGGGCTCCAACTCGGCGGAAGACGGCGGACGGCGGCGGGACGAGGCAACAACCACGGCGGGGAGAGAGAGGACTCCGGCGAGCAATTGCAAGGTGACGGCGGCGGATAGGGCTTCGGGAGTTGGGGAAAACGATGCGCACGGGTCAGGTGAACCTCGGGCAACGATCCACGCCTTAAATACCGGCGCGGACGTCGAGATTCGCTCGGCTTCATGCGGCGAGCGTCTGGCGGCGGAGTCCGCCCCGGATCTGGCGAGACGACGTGACGCACGCGCCGCTCACGTGGCGCGATCGACGGCCGAGATTGGCTCGGCGTGGCGCGTTTAAGCGCGGATTGATCCTCGACCGTTGGATCTTGATCCAACGGTTCGGATCCATCCTGGTCGTGGTTGGTTCGATCGAGTCAATCGGCTCAGGTCGGACTCGAGTCCGACTTCGTTCCGACTTCACGGATGAACAAGACTCGACCGATTGATTTTCCAGCGATTTAATAATTAAAATAATTTCCAGAAATTCATTTAATTCATTAAAAATAGCAAAAGACTCAGAAAAATTCCAGAAAAATTCTGGAAAATATTTTGGATCATTTTGGACTCAAATAAAATATTTCCAGCAAAATTTTATTTGCAAACTTTAATTTTTTAATTATTTCAATATGGAATAAATTCCAAATAAATCCAAATAAATTCCAGAAAATTCCAAAAATTCACCAAAGTACCAAATCACACATAGATTTAGGAAAAGCAAAATTTTGGGGTGTTACAGTTCGCCTCGTCACGGGGGTCCCAGATCTAGGCACCAACATGGCGGAGGGCGGCGGACGGCGCCAGAAACGACAAAGACCCGTAGCGGTACCCTCCCAACTACGGCGAGCAATCGCGCACGGGTGGCGGTGGCTCTGGCGTGAAGGAGTAGGGCAACTGAAGCGCACAGAGAAGGCGATCCTCAGAAGCCAGTCCAAGCATTAAATACCCTCGACGTTTGGGCGGAAATCGAAACCCTAGGCCCACACGGCGGAACGCGGCGGCGCTCTCCGTATCGGAGACGGGGACGACGTGGAACAATCTTGTGCATCCACGTGGCTCGATCCGACGGTCACTCGCACGCGCACATGCGGACAAATCTCAGCCGTGAGATCTTGATCCAACGGTTAAACTGTGACACTACGGTATGGTGTGACATTATAAAATGTGAAATTAGAGAATAAAACCTTTCGGCTTGAGGTTTACTCGCGTTTTTGGGCCTTTTGAAGTGTTGTGACACCACGGAGCGTCGTAACCTTATAAAAGGTGCATGATGAGGTCAAAAACATATTGAAATATGATATGGGAGGTTAAAACCATAAGGTATGGAGGTTAATAACGTTGTCGGGCCGTTTCCGGGGTTTTGGGCCTTCCCGGGGGAGTTTGGGCCTTAAAGAGGGGGTTGTGGGCTTTGGTGGGATGGAGTGGGAATCCATTTAGGATTAGGAAAGGGGCTTAGGGCTGGTTAAAGGGGTTTCCCTGCCCATTTGGGCGTCCTCCCCTGCCCCTTGCGCCCCCAAGTGCCCTAGCCGCCTCCCACACCTCCCCACCTCCTCCTTGGGCGCCTCCACCTCCCCCAAGCCTCTCCCCTTGCGCCACCACCCTCTCCACCACCTCTCCACCTCCCTTGCTGCGCCTAGGTGAGTTCTTGACCTCACCACCTCGAAGATCCGTCCATTGGAGCGCTCCGCGACGAGGAGATCCGGTGGATTTGGAAGCGAGGAAGGGGATCGCGCGAACCGGGAGGAGATCTATTGGGTTTTCGTGCGTCGGGCAAAGGTATGTCCATGGAAATCCTTGGGGTTAATCTAGGTACTGTTCTAAGGGTGTTTATCAAGTTTTTAAATCAATTGGTGGTGCTGGAATTGAGTAATTTGGATTAGATCTAGATGTTGCCACGTTCTGTTTTTGGGGCAGCATGAGCAGTCAACCTAGGGTTTGCGTTTTCGTCAATTTAGAATCCGAATATGTCCGTACGGATGTTGAAGAAGTTGTAGATAATTTCATTATCTTTCAGTGGGTATAAAGCACGTTAAATTCCGCCTAGCCGTTTGAAAGTTATGGCTGTTTTACCGAGCGTGATAAAATCTGTGACGTAATTGGAACAGATCACGGTAATCTGTAGATTAAACAACTTTAGAGTCCGAATCAGTCTTTCCATATAATTAGAGAAAGTTGGGAAATTTCCTAAGCTACACGAGGATGTACTCGTTTAATTGATTCGGAGTCCCAGAACTCAAGTTATGCCTTTTACAAGGCTGCTGTCCCAACGGGACAGAACCTCTATTTTTAGGTTTTGCGAGTAGTTGGCAATGTCAAGGTAGATGAGGGTTTGCGTACTATTTTGTGGACATGATTGTGAGCGTGTGGTACCTATGTGTAGGTGGTGCGACCCCGGGAGTGCCCTCTACTTCCCGCCAATCCGTTGCCCGTGGTTGAGGCAAGTGTGTTGTGATGGATAGCGATTTGTAGGTTGCTTGTTGAGAATAGATGGAATTGACTACATGATATATGATCACTTGCCATGCTTTTATGATTGCCAATGATATGATGAGCATGTTTAATATGTTATGATGCCATGTGTTAATATGTGAGTTAAATATGATGTTGGCATAAATGCATACATGGCATGTTACATGGCTCGGGCGGTGAGAAAGTCATAACTAGTCCGGGAAGGTCGGTGAGAAAGTTATGACTAATCCGGAAAGCCAATGAGTAAGTCCTACATCGTGATTCCATTCACCGCGGTGAACGGAAGCGAGGAGTAGGCACCCTCCATCTTCTGGATGGAAGGGGCGAGAGGGTGCACACCGACGGGTGTGTACTCAACCATACCGGTATGAGTTTCCAAGGAGACATGAGCATTGCATTACATTGCATACATAATGATGATGATATTGTTAAGTGTTCATGAATGAGATGATATATATGATGGGAGATGTTATTGCCATGATATTGTTCTTGTTGTCCATTGCAATATGCTTGCTGAGTTTCGAACTCACGCTTGTGTTTTCTTGTTATTTTAGGTACCATGAGAACGGCATGCGGGGAAGGGAAATAGTCACACGCCCACACGTAGCTTCACCATATTGATTCCACAAGTCATTCTATTAGTTTGATAATAAATTGCGTGTGATGATTATTGCTTTAAGGTTTAGCTTTGCTATATGAGAGTTTTATTGTTCGTTTGACCCTTGGAGACATTATGTGTTTGAAACTAGACTTATATTGTTGCTAAGTCGTTAATTATTGTTGTTTTTAGTTGTCTCTCATAATCCATACATTGATATACTGTTGTTGCTCCTTTAATTCATGTTAAAACAAAGGAGATGCTGCCGAAATTTCGGTTTTTAGCATATGTACCTTTGCTGGAATTTATGGTAACTTGTGGTATTTAGATGTTGTTTAGCTTATGTTTGGTAGCATTCAGGCATAGTAAATGCCAGAGTGTTACAGTTGGTATCAGAGCGGGCTGTAGGTCCTTGGAATATGTATTTTTAGTGTCATACCTTAGGTTACAACTAAAATGTGATGTGGAATAACTTAGAAACATGGCTTAGGTTTTTACTAAAATTTTGTTATAGGATAGCAACATTAAAACTTGCAAAAGTGGTATAACTAATCTAAAATTTGACACACAATGGATGCACAGTAGGAAAGGGTATGGGTATCGTTTCCTTACGCTTAAATGTTGTATTTAAGCTTCGATGTTGAATGCTTCATTTGATAAGGCATGCTGCTATGTCGATGAGATAAATGATTGAATTGTGCTTATTTTGGTGATAAAGTGGGGTTGTGGTGCCGAAGGGTTTCGGTCACCACTTTTGTTCATAGTAAGGGTGTGGTTTGACGGTATGGCCGGTTAAAGCCATCACCGAAGAACTATTAACCCTCAGTAGGAGAAGAGTGCTTACCCTTTCTCGTCAGAATCGGGTAGTTGGACTGGAGTCAAATAGAAAAGTTTGGTGGTGGATTCCTTCGGATGTTCTTTATCGTTCTGTGGTCGGTCTTGGTTGGTTTTATTGGTTTTAGTTGATGGAAACCAAAAGAAAAGTGTTTGGTATTGGATTTTCGCGGATTGTTCCGTATGTGGTGTGTGGTTTTGTTTTCCTTGGTTGAAGACGAAGAAGAGGAGTCTAGGGTGGCGCTTCTTTCGGGCGCCTTTCCACTTTTAATGCTTAGTTTGTTGATTTCTTTATGGGGAAGAAGCATTCAATTTCATTCCTATGTTTGTCTTTCTCCGAGGTTAAAGGAGTTATTATGAGTTGTGCTGCACTGACCGCCGTGGTGAAGATCTGTGGCTTTGTAGGAGTAAGTGGTGTTTGATTTCGATATTTTACTGGTTTAAGAAATCATCGTTGAAAAACCCTTCTTGTTTCGTGAAAGTTTGGGGTTTGTTGTTAAGGTTTTAATTGCAAAGGTTTAATTGAGCGCTTGGTTCCCTTTCGAGAAAATTGTCTTTCAACCATTTTCCTCTATGGGAGTCCTTGAGATTTAAAAGTGTTTTGGAAAATTCCTTTTGCATGACCAAGTTTGGGTTTGTCTCATTGCAATTTTGAGAGTCAAGTTTCCTTATGAATTCGGGATGAGCTTTAAAACTAAAATGTTGCAAACAAAGTAAGTAGTCTTTTACTGAAATCGTTTGTCCCTAGTAAGAATTGCTGTTTAGCATGTTATGTAGCATGTACCAATGTGATTTATGGGATGATGCATTGTTAAGTTAATTTGTGAGTTGAAACAATTCCATGCGGTTGTTATCTCTAGCTTGAGAATAAATAGACTACTAGTGTTGTAGTTTACTCTTAGCGAGAATGATTTAATGTGCTAAAGTACATGCTTAGAATCTGTTGCTTTGCTTTAAAAGTGCTTATGACCCTTGATAATGTTTAAAGTTTTAAACCCTATTGCATAGTTAGAACATTAAGATGATGTAAACTGCTGATAGTGTTAAAGAAGCTTTGCTGGTTGTTTAAATATGTTCTAATTTAAACATGTTAGTAGAGAAATTTGATCATGCTAGCTTGTGACCTTAACTTGGAAGTTGATTAGAGTTGCTATTCATGTTGTTACAAAGTATATATTAGCATGATTGGAAGTATGCAGTCGTGTTCCTAAAATGCTAGTTTTGATATCAATTGAGAAGACATAAGACTATTTGTTAATGATGTTGTTAAAAACATTGTGCTAATCTAACTTATTAAATCCAATTTAATAGTTGGAGTATGTTGTGTGGTGGAAGTTTTGTTATAACCGATGTATAGGGTAGCTAAAAGCAATGTTGTTGATTGATGATTTTGCAAAGAATTGATATTGATGCTTTGGTAGTGTGGTTAATTGTTGGAAACCATTGATCCAATAGAAGAAAAAGTGTAAAACTGTGGTATTATGTCAAGTACATGTTGTGATGGGATGAACAATGGATAATAATCATGATGCAAGATTTTAATCTTACTGATTGCATATCTTAGAATCCTATTTACGAATTTTATCTTGTAGAGATATTACTTATTTGTTGAAGTCATTTTATAGATTGAACAAGTTTCAATTGTCAAGATTTTGACGTATGGATGGTATAAATGAAGGGTTTCGTAGCATGGAAAACAAAAATTTTTCCTACGATTGCAACCAAACACCAAGATCATATCTAGGAGATGCAAGTAAATCCGCTTTGAAGGACTCACCTCAGAGACCTAAAGCCGGGAATAACGCTCCCGCAAACAAACGTGGTTGATGTAGAGGTACACTCCCGACTTCAAAGTCGAAGATGAGCGCCACAAACGGCAAACATCGTGCATTTGGTCACACGACGGATCAACGATGACCTCCAATCCTCGCTCAATGCAAGCGCGAAGTAGTGGATCCTAAAACTCCAACAACACTACGTACCAGTGGTGGTGGTGGTGAAGAAATACTTCGGAATATCGCTGGCCACAAATAAAACGGATCAGCAGGAGGAGGGAGAATGGACCAACCAAAGGGTCATGGATGAACACTAAAGAGAGGAGCTCCTCTCCCTTTTATAGGAGGAGGAGGAGGCATGCCAAGGGGTGGGGTGGCTGGCGCATGGGGGCTGCCCCTTGCTCCTCCTCTCTTCATGTGAGTGATCTCCACTCAAATTAACCACTTTGATTTCCATTAAAACCCCACTCAAGAAAATGAAAGGTTTTCTCCATAAACATTTTTATTTTCAGATTTAATATTTGTTAATTCTTTTAATTAACAAACATTAACATATACCCCTTTAACTATTCCGATATCCCGAAACTATTCGGCGATATCGAAATGTCCTCAGATCGCCCATATTTTTCTCCTGTTTCAGATTCACTAAATGTATCGATGAACCTTAAGTGTGTCACCCCACTGCCTGCGTGAATAAAATGGACATGATTGAGACTCCTCTCGATCAATAATCATCAGCCGGATCTCGAGATCCATAATGACTCCCATTCACTCAACGATGAACTAGTGATCGCTGAAACCGTAAAAACGACATAACCAATTCCTTTTTGTCTCACGATATTTTACTTGTCCGATCCGATCATCAGATCAACTATACCTAGTTCGATCCTGCTACCGACAAGTACTCTTTACTCGTTCCGTGATATAACATTCTTGTGACCTAGTCACATGCTTTTGCAAGCCGATGTCAATGTGATATCACCGAGAGGGCCCAGAGTATATCTCTCCGCTCATCCGGATGGACAAATCCCACTCTTGATGCATGAGCCTCAACTAATACTTTCATAGTACCCAAATCCATCTTTATAGTCACCGTGTTACGGAGTGACGCTTGATGTCATCAAAGTATTCTTCCCAATTAGTGATTGACATCATCTCATGGTCTAAGGAAAGAGCTATTTCAATGTGTTTGATACAAGAACAAACTAAATGACTTGATCGTATTTGCTATACCAACTTGGGTGTGTGTTCATCACATCATTCTTCTAATGACATGACCCCAAGTATTAATAACATCCAATGTTCATGATCAGAAACCTTGATCATCGCTAATCAACGAAGCTAGTTTAAAAGAGGCTTTACTAGGAACCTTTTGTTTATTAAACACACATGTATTAACGCTTTCGATTAATACAATTTTAGCATGAGAAATAAACATCTATTATAAACATGGAATATGATAATAAACAATTTATTATTGCCTCTGCATATTCTCGCCTCCCACTTGCACTAGAGTCAATAATCTAGATTACATTGTGATGATTCTAACACCCATTGAGTTCTCGTGTTGATCATGTTTTGCCCTTGGGAGAGCTTTAGTCAACGAGTCCTGCCATATCTGTGATCCGTGCACTTTGCAAATCTTTATATCGCTATCCTTGACATGTTCACTGATGGAGTGAAACCGACGCTTAATATGTTTGGAATTTTGTGTGACCTTGGTTCTTTAGCATTGGCTATGGCACCATTGTTGTCACAATAGATAACCATCGGGTCCAACGCACTCGAACCACACCTAGTTCGGATATGAACATCTTCATCCAAACCGCTTCCCCGCGGTCAAGCAGCAATATATTCCGCCTCGTTGAAGATCCCGCCACCACAGATTGCTTGGAACTTCTCCAAATTTCACTACTCCTCCATTCATTTCAAAAATGTACCCGGATTGAGACTTAGAGTCATCCGGATCACAAGACAAAGCTGAAGCGCCGACGTAACACTTGCATGACGAGCTCTTCTTCACCACCATATATGAGAAACATATCCTTAGTTCTTCTTAAGTACTTAAAGATATTCTGACTGTCATTCAGTTGTTCAAAACCTCGATCGACCGGGTACTGCTTAGTCAAACTAATAGCATGTGCCACATCCGGTCTTGTACACAACATAGCATACATGATAGAGCCTATGGTCAAGCATAGGGAATCTTATTCATTACTTCTCTATCTTCACGAAATAGCCGACTCTCGAGTCTTACTCAACGCCTTGCCTTGCATCATAGGTAAGAACCCTTTCTTTACTTTCTGGCCCATTCTAAACTTCTTTAGAATCTTGTCAAGATATGTACTTTGTGATAGCCCAATTAAGCTGCCTCGATCTATCTCTATAGATTTTGATGCCTAAAATATATGCCGCTCACCAAGGTCCTTCATTGAAAACTTACTGCTTAAGTAATCTTTACACTTTTCAAAAGTTCTATATCATTTCCTATCAACAATATGTCATCCACATATAATATCGAAATGCCATAGAGCTCCCACTCACTTTCTTGTAAACACAAGATTCTCCGTAAGTTTGACAAATCCAAAACCTTTGATTACCTCATCAAAACGGAGATTCCAACTTCGTGATGCTTGCTTTCACCATAAATGGATCGCTGAAGTTTGCATACCTTATTAGCATCCTTAGGATCAACAAAACCTTTGGGTTGTATCATATACAACTCTTCCTCAATGTTTCCATTAAGGAACGCAGCTTTGACATCCATCCGCCGATTTCATAATCTAAAAATGCAGCAATTGCTAACATAATCCTAACAGATTTTAGCATCGCTACATGTGAGAAAGTCTCATCGTAGTCAACTCCTTGAATTTGTCGAAACCCTTTGGCGATAAGTCGAGCTTATAGACGGCCACATTACCATCGCCATTTTCTTTTTTTGAAAATCCATTTGTTCTCAACGGCCTTACTGGCCATTGGGTAGGTCCACCAAAGTCCATACTTGGTTTTCATACATGGATCCCATTTCGATTTCATGGCTTCTAGCCATTTGTCTAATCTGGGCTCATCATCGCTTCATCATACGTCGCAGGTCATTATTCTCAACTACCATGACATTCATAGTAGGAACATAAAAGTCGTGAGCAGATGCGCTCTTGTTGACCCAAGCGAGGTGCGGTAGTGTTCTCTTCTGAGTTTCATGATCCTTATCATTAGTTCCCTTCATTTGGTGAAGTCAACTCCGAAACAACTTCCGCGCCAAGACTTGCCATTCCATGAAGAGAAGGTTCAACAACCTCGCCGAAGTTCTACCTTCCTACTACTCACACCTTTCGAGAGAAACTCTTTTCCAAAAGGATCCATTCTTGGCAACGAAAAACCTTGCCCCTGATCCGTGATAGAAGGTACCAATTGTTTCTTTAGGGTATCCTATGAAGACGATTTTTCCGCTTTGGGTTCGAAGCTTATCAGGTTGGAAGTTTCTTCACATAAACATCGTGATCCCAAACTTTTAGAAATGATGCCTAGGTTTGTTGCCAAACCATAATTCATACGGTGTCATTTCAACGGATTTAGATGGTGCCCTATTTAAAGTGAATGCAATGCTTTCTAGTGCATGACCCCAAAATGAAAGTGGCAATCTGTAAGGGACATCATAGATCGAACCATATCCAATAAAGTACGACATGACGCCTGATACACCATTATTACGTGGTGTTCCAAATAGGAGTGAGTTGTGAAACTATTCCACATTGTTTCATGTGTGTGCCAAACTCAGAATTCTAAGATACTCTCCTCCACGATCGTATCGTGAGAAATTTGATCTTTTGTTACGATGATTTTCTACTTCACTCGAAATTCTTGAACTTTTCAAATGTTTCGCATTTGTGTTTCATTAAGTAAATATATCCATATCTACTCAAATCATCCGTGAAAGTAACGAAGTAACGATATCCACCACGCTACCGACACACTCATTGACCACACATCGGTATGTATGATTTCCAATAAAGTTGCCGCTCCATTGTACCGAAAACGGGTTCTAGTCATTCTTGCTCATGAGGCATGGTTCACATGTCTCAAAATGATTCATAATCAAGTGATTCTAGTAGTCCATCGAATGGAGCTTCTTCATGCTTAACACCAATATGACATAAGCGGCAATGCCACATATATGCAAAGAATATCATCATTCAACTTAATTCTTTTGGCATTCACATTATGAACATGTGTACTATTATCAAGATTCAAAATAAACAAACCATTCTTTTCTCTGTGCATGACCATAAAAGATATTATTCATATAAATTGAACAACCATTGTTCTCGTGACTTGAATGAATAACCGCCTCAGATTAAACAAGATCCAGATATGATGTTCATGCTCAACGCAGTAATTAAATAACAATTATTTAGGTTTATAACTAACTCGATGGTAATTGGATAGGTACGGCCCGACGGCGATCACATCAACTTTTGATCCATTGCCGACGCCGCATCATTACTCTCATCCCTTGCTAGTTGTCGCTATTCCTTAGCCTCGCTTTCGAGTTACATATGTTAGCAAACCTAACCAGTATCAAATACCTGTGCACTATCATGTAGTACTAGTAAGGTACACATCAATAACATGTATATCATATATACCTTTGCTAACTTTCCCGCCCTTCTTATCACCAGATATTTTGGGCGCTTGGCGCCTCCAAAGGTCTAAGGTTCTTGCAATAAAAACATTCAAGATTCCCGACTTAGGCCACTTGGTCTTCTTCTCAGATGTAGCAACATGCACTTGCCCTTCTTCCTTGAAGTTTCCCTTAGACTTACCTTTCTTCTTGAAATCGATAGTCTTTGGACCATCAACACTTGATGTTCCTTCTTGATCTCCACTTCTTGAGCTTTTAGCATTGACATGTGTTCGGGAGAGACTTCTTCATGCCCTGCATGTTGTAGTTCATCACAAAGCTTTGTAGCTTGGTGGCAGTAGATCGAGAACACGATGAATTCCTAGCTCAATGGGGATCATATTCCCAAGCTATGAGTTTATCTGCTGCATCTGCACATTTTGAGTACGTGCTCACTAACGAGTCTGCTTTTCCTCCATCATGCAACTAAAGAACTTTTCTCAAGCTTCATAACTTCTCATCATGCATGGGTGTCGAAGATCATTTTCAACTCCCTCATTGTATCAAAAGCATTGGCCGCTCAAACGCTTTCGCACTCGGCTCAAGGCCATACAAAATGCCGCATTGAACTAAATCAGAGTCCTCCTTATGCGAGTCAAGAAAACATTTTTCTCCTCCTCGGGGCATCATCACAAGTAGGTCACCTAGCGGTGCTTCTAGCACATAGCTCTTTTGAGCAAATACTGAGGAGAATCCTCGTGTTAAGGGCCCAGCTGGTAGTTGCTACCATTGGTGGCTAGTTTCTCTTCTCCATGAATGTATTGAAATTGAAAATAGGTGCCATCTACAACATATTTGCAAAGTTATTTAGACTAAGTTCATAATAGATTAAGTTCAATGTTAATTCAAAATTAATACGAGAACTCCTACTCAAAAACAACATCCTCTAGTCATTTTTAGTGATTACATGAACCAAATTCACTATACCAAACCGATCATCACGTGAGACTAAGATAGTTTCAAAGGCTAACATCAATATGTTCATCATATCATCCATATGACTCATGCTTTACCTTTCGGTTCGTGTTCCAGGCCATGTCTCAGACATGCTAGGTCACTAAGCAGAACCAAAGTATTTGCATGTGTAAATCTGGCTTACACCCGCTTGTATGCGAACGAGAGTCTATCACACCCTATCATCACGCGGTGCTTCAAACGATCAACTTTCTTAACGGCATACTATGGAAGAACACATTATTATCTTGATATTAATTTGAGGATCATCTTATAGTGCTATCGACGTGATCATAATCAAGCAAATAAGATGCATAAAAGGATTAACATCACATGCATGAATAAAGTGATATGATATGGTCCTTTCAAAGACTTGATCTCCATCTTGTATGCGACATGGTATGATCTCCATCATTCCACCTACATGGCACCAAGGTCCATGATGTCGCCATCTTGATTGTCTTCCTCCATTACAATATATCACATGGACATATATTTAGCACGCAGGTTATAAAAGAAAAACAACCAAATTATTCTCGCCGCTTGTTTAAATTTACAATAAATTTCATTTCATACAACAATCTTTGTATCAATGACCATATCACATCATGAAGCCCCGCAAAAACAAGTTAGACGCTTCTAATTTATTTTTGCATATTTTACGTGGTTTTGGGCTTTCTAGGAAAACTATTCTTACCTACTTAACAAGAACTACAACGGTGATAAAACATTATTAGCAAACCGCTGTAAATTAGATCATGACTATAGTGGGAGAAATCGACACCCGCAAAGCCACTTATGCAATACTAGTTGCATGTCGAAAGCGTGGAACAAGTCTCATGTGCGAGGACATGTAAGGTTAGTCCGGCCGCTTCTAAATCCCACTATGCCACCATGATCCAAAATACACAGTATGCAATAACATGATCATCAACGCCCACATCCACATGTGTTTTTAAAACCGTACAAAACATCTACGCATAGACACGCTCTGATACCACCAAGGGTTTCAGAGCATGGAAAACAAAAATTTTTCCTACGATTGCAACCAAACACCAAGATCATATCTAGAGATGCAAGTAAACGGCTTCGAAGAAGGACTCACCCTCGTAGACCTAAAAGCGGAATAACGCTCCCGCAAACAAACGTGGTTGATGTAGAGGTACACTCGACTTCAAAGTCGCCAAGATGAGCGCCACAAACGGCAGGCCTCCGCACTTGGTCACACGCACGATCAACGAGATGACCTCCAATCCTCGTCACTGGCACGCAGCTAAGTAGTGGATCCCTCGAAAACTCCAACAACACTACACCTAGTGGTGGTGGTGGTGAAGAAATACTTCAGCAAGGCTTCGCTAAGCCACAAATAAAAACTGACGCAGGAGGAGGGAGAATGGACCAACCAAAGGGTCATGGATGAACACCAAGAGAGGAGCTCCTCCTCCCTTTTATAGGAGGAGGAGGAGGCATGCCAAGGGGTGGGGTGGCTTACAGCATGGGGGCTGCCCCTTGCCCTCCCTCTCTTCATGTGAGGATCTCTCCACTCACAAATTAACCACTTTGATTTCCATTAAACCCCACTCAAGAAAATGAAAGGTTTTCTCCCATAAACATTTTTATTTCAGATTTAATATTTGTTAATTCTTTAATTAACAAACATTAACATATACCCCTTTAACTATTCCGATATCCCTAAACTATTCCGCTGATACTCAAACAATACCTCAGATCGCCCATATTTTTCTCCTGTTTCAGATCCACTCAAATGTATCGATGAACCTTATGTGTCACCCTACCGGCTGCGTGAATAAAATGGACATGATTGAGACTCCTCTCGCATCAATAATCATCACGGATCCGAGATCCATAATGACTCCCATTCACTCAACGATGAACTAGTGATCACAGAAACCGTAAAACGACATAACCAATTCCTTTTGTCTCACGATATTTTACTTGTCCGGATCCGATCATCGCGATTTCAACTATACCTAGTTCGATCCTGCTATCGACAAGTACTTTACTCGCCCGCGATATAACATTCTTGTGACCTAGTCACATGCTTCTGCAAGCGATGTCAATGTGATATCACCGAGAGGCCCTGAGTATATCTCTCCGTCATCCGGATGGACAAATCCCACTCTTGATGCATGAGCCTCAACTAATACTTTCATAGTACCCAAATCCATCTTTATAGTCACCGTGTTACGGAGTGACGTTTGATGTCATCAAAGTATTCTTCCGGAATTAGTGATTGACATCATCTCATGGTCTAAGGAAAAGAGCTATTTCAATGTGTTTGATACAAAGAACAAACTAAATGACTTGATCGTATTTGCTATACCAACTTGGGTGTGTGTTCATCACATCATTCTTCTAATGACATGACCCCGTTATTAATAACATCCAATGTTCATGATCAGAAACCTTGATCATCGCTAATCAACGAGCTAGTTTAAAAGAGGCTTTACTAGAACCTTTGTTTATTAAACACACATGTATTAACGTTTCTGATTAATACAATTTTAGCATGAGAAATAAACATCTATTATAAACATGGAATATGATAATAAACAATTTATTATTGCCTCTCGGGCATATTCCCTTCAATAAATTGATAGGTTGACCATGCTCAAGTAGCTGTTGAAGTACTATGTTTCAAATTTAGAGTAAGAAGTATTATGATTTAGTGATCCGTGGGGATCATGTCAATGTAGTCTGGGTTGGGTGCCTTTGTGATAAGCATCTTAAACCTTAATTAAAAGTGTTGGGAATGGTAATTAGAGGAAGAATTTGTTGTGAAGCTTTTGGTTGATTTGTGTTGGGGCTCCTCAAGGAGTAAATAGTGATTACTGAAGTCTTTAATAGAAAGCGTAGTGGAGTACTAGAGATGGTTCTTTTTATGCTGAGCTTGTGTTCAAAAGCTTTTGGACTGGTTTGGTTGTTTGCCATTTTAGTTGAAGAGTTTTCGGTCAAGGTGTTCCATATGTCGTGTTTGTAGTTTCCCTAAAACTCGTATAAATTGGTGCAAATATTTGGTTTTGGCTAATTTGTTTAGTTGGTGCTATGAGTATGGATTTACACCCCAAAAGTTTTTGAGTCGATCGCGCCCTTTCGCGTTCGCACTGAATTATCTTTGAAATTAATTTTAAAAGGAAGCAGATGGTCATAAAGGGTTGTGTTGAAAACTTTTGAGTTAAGCCCTTGATGTGTAACTCTGTTTGGCTAGAGTTGAGTCATTTGGAAAATGTGTCTGTGTGCGGATGTTTCACAAGTCTGGATTTTTATGAATGTTTCATAAGTGAATTTGGTTAGAGAAGAGTTTTCTTTTGGGATTGAGTTTCCCTCTCTTTTGATAAAATTTATGGCAGTTGTTTGTGCAGATGTCTAACTTTAGAGTCAATGTTCTTTTCCAAAACGTTGATCTTGGTTAAAATGCGATGTTTTGCAAAGTTTAGCTATCTATCGTTGGTGGGTTCTGATTTGATGTGGTGCCTTATCAAGTTAATTATGTTGCCGTCATAGTCTATATGATTTAGCGCAACCATTAGTGTTATGGGTATTTCAATCATTTGATACCGAGGAAGAAGTTATTTGGTGAATGACTATTCGGTACCGTTGTTCCATGATGAATGAATGGTGAAAAGTAAACATGACATCGTTTTTACATGTTAAATGATAAAAGAGTCGTTGAGCCAGGTTGGTGAGAAAGTCATATATGGAGATATGACTAATCCGGAGTGCTCCTGAAGAATGTGCATTTATGTCATGAAACGAGATTTCCCTTGCTTTCTAGTATGAAAAGAAAGAATGAAGAAATTATGGTATCTTGGTTGTGGTGTAGGGGATTTATGCTTCCTTTGTGTGCTCTTTGGATGTTGCCGAATTCTTTCCAAAATGGTTGTTAACGCTCTGGGTTTGAGTTGTCGTGAGTACACTTGGGCTTGATAGCTAAGTGTTTTTGTGTGAGGGCGAGACCCTCTTAAGAAAGGAACCAATTGTGGTTTGGTAAAGTTTTTACGATCCTAGCTTGGGGCTAGGTGTAGAACCTTAGTGGTATAAGGGTGGTTTGTGATGGAGGTTGCTAATGTAAGGATTTAACCTTTATTAAGAGTAGTGATGGGTGGAAGTGAAGTTGACGGTAGTTCGGTGATGTTTGTCCTGCTGTGAGCAATTGTCGTCACTAGTTGTTTTGGATTTGAGTTTTGCCTGGGAGAGGATAGAATGAATGTTAGCATGATCGTGTATCGGAAGGGCAAGTGTGCCTTAATGAGTTATTCCCCTCGAGGGAATTTTTCGGGAATGTAGAGAGGTCATTAAAGGAATTGTGACTTGCTTTGATTATGTCATGTTGAATTTAATGGAGTATGGTAGTCAGGTTGGTTGTGATAGAAGTATGAAGTGTTGGCCGTGAGGATTCGAGCGTTTTGGGTTGATGGAGCCCTTTGTGGTTGGTACGCAGATTTTGTTTGGGAATGGAAGTGAAGGTCGACCTGTGAGAGGTTGCCCTTGGTTGAGCTAGATCATTACTTTTCTCGCCAAGTGTTGGTTTTGAGAACTCGTTTGTCGTTTGTTCCAGTTTTAGTCATTGTGCGAATGTTTTGAGCTGCAGAGAAGCCTTTTGTCCCTTGGGGACTTTGTTGTTGATTATGGCGTCCTTCGGATTCGAGGTTGAATCCTGTTGAAGGGGGGAAGAATGTGACACTACGGTATGGTGTGACATTATAAAATGTGAAATTAGAGAATAAAACCTTTCGGCTTGAGGTTTACTCGCGTTTTTGGGCCTTTTGAAGTGTTGTGACACCACGGAGCGTCGTAACCTTATAAAAGGTGCATGATGAGGTCAAAAACATATTGAAATATGATATGGGAGGTTAAAACCATAAGGTATGGAGGTTAATAGCGTTGTCGGGCCGTTTCCGGGGTTTTGGGCCTTCCCGGGGGAGTTTGGGCCTTAAAGAGGGGGTTGTGGGCTTTGGTGGGATGGAGTGGGAATCCATTTAGGATTAGGAAAGGGGTTTAGGGCTGGTTAAAGGGGGGTTTCCCTGCCCTTTTGGGCATCCTCCCCCTGCCCCTTGCGCCCCCAAGTGCCCTAGCCGCCTCCCACACCTCCCCACCTCCACCTTGGGCGCCTCCACCTCCCCCAAGCCTCTCCACTTGCGCCACCACCCTCTCCACCACCTCTCCACCTCCCTTGCTGCGCCTAGGTGAGTTCTTGACCTCACCACCTCGAAGATCCATCCATTGGAGCGCTCCGCAACGAGGAGATCCGGTGGATTTGGAAGCGAGGAAGGGGATCGCGCGAACCGGGAGGAGATCTATTGGGTTTTCGTGCGTCGGGCAAAGGTATGTCCATGGTGTAGGATCGAAGTATACGAATATAGCAATCAGAGGGGGGGGTGAATGATTGTGCGGAAGCTAAAACCAAATTCTTGATCTATTAAAAGTTCACCCCAAAACAGAACCAAATAATTGCCTCGTTTTCGACAAAAATAGAATAACAGAGGTTTGGTAAAACGCTAATTCCCGGAGATCCAACCGTCGGATCGATCTAAAATTTGGACACAAGAAACTAGATTCCAGTACGAATCGAACTCAAAAAGAATCAGCTCGATCGGACTTACGGATCAAAAGTTATAAGCTTCGCAAGATTGCTGTTCCAGAACTTGACGAAAATCAATCTAATCGAAACTTGTAGATTGATCAAGAACAACAAAAGATTTATCAACAAAACTTTGAGGAACACTAGATCAATACCCTAGAGAGGTTTTTGATGGATCAAATCAAGATTAAACTCAAAAAACAAAAGCCAATCTAGAACTAGAACAAGTATGCAAACAAGAACCAAAAGAGAATATTGTAGCACACAAGGGACTAGAAGAATTGATTTTTATTTCTTTTGTCTAAAGTACTCCCATCAAAAGAGTACAAACCCTAAAACCAAGCTCAAGCTCCCTTGCGCCTGTTCTGCTACTTGGTTCGATTGATGCCCTTTAACAGGAGACACCCCTCCTATTTAAAGTACCAACCCACAAGGAGTTCTGAATACGATTCCTATTCCCTAGAAGGAATCTGTATCCAACACAACTCTACTTGGCCCAACCTGGCCGAGTACAACTCTTGCACGCGTATGGCAACCCTACCATACTCACGTGACTAACACTTTGCACGCGTATGGCCACCTGTCATACTCACGTGACTAACACTTTGCACGCGAATGACCTCCTGCCATTCTCACGTGACTAACCATTCTTCATGTGCACCATTCTCTTAGCCCGAACGTCCCGCATGACATCCTTGACCACCAAGACCTCAGTTCCTCCTGAACCTAGTCCCGAACCTCAGTTCCTCCATGAACCTAGTTCCGGTCCCGTCATCGACCACATTCGTCTTCGAGCAATACCTGCACATGAACAAACCACAAAACAAATCCGAGCACAAGTCCACGACTTGACTCAATGTCAATCCATGCAACTACTCACATGAGCATTGCATAAAGTCCACTTCAAAAGAAGCATCATGAAATCATCACAAATTTCATAATCTCAAATTCAAATCATTTCAATTCTTGCAAAAACATCCAAACCGAGCAAAAACGCATTCACGACGGACCAAAAAATATTGTCCGGCGTACACATGAAAAAGTCACTCAAAAAACCATTCACAACGGACCAACAAAATCTGTCCGTTGTACAAGTGAAAGTCTCGGTTCCAAGAAGAAGTCATTCCGGCGAAAACACGTTCACGATGGACTAAAAGAAATCAGTCCGTCGTACATGCGAAATCAATCCTCAAAAAGCCGTTCACGACTGACCAAAGAAATTGGTCCGACGTACATGCAAAACTTACTGGTTTCTTGGAAAATTGAGTCCGGCTCATAAGCTCAAAAGCACATCCACAGCAGACCCAAAAACTTGGTCCGGCGCAAACACAAAATCGGTTCGGCACAAAAGGGAAACTCTCTGGTTTTGAGAATTTGGTCCGGCACAAGAAAAAGATACACTATTTCTTGTCAACTTGTCAAACACATGCACAAACACATTTTGCAGATTGAATTCTAAGCCAATTTTCCAGCACATGATTTCACAATCTCCCCCTTGATGAAAACATTGGCAACACCACTTAGAATTGAACATTTGGCATTCACTTTACAAAAGATTTTGAAATCCAAAGGATCAAGGACAAAAAAGAGAAAACACAGAATTCCCCCTTTGACCAAAATGCAAAATAAAATCTCCCCCTGAGAAGGAAAATGTGTGTGAATGTGCAATGTGCCCAAAAATTTCAAAATTCTCCCAAAATTCTCAAATTTCCAAAAACAACTCCCCCTTTTTCTTCTCCCCCTTTTTCCTTAAACTTTTCAACGATTCCCAAATTTCCCCCCCTTTGACAATGGATTCATCAAGAGTACAAAAGAGAGAATTTGTTCAAAAAAAAATTTCCTGCAGCAATGATTTCACAATGAGAAACAAGGGAGTGCCAAGATAGGAAAAGATGAGCTCATTCGATCATATAACCTTATATATCACATAATATGCAAAATACATGATCTTAATGTGATTTTAACAAGTTAGGGAATGACATGCATCTCAACCTCAATTTAGTCAACTATAGCCAAGTACTAAGCAAGATCTTAGCAGAAAAAGCAAGGCTTTAAAAATTGAAGCAACTAACAACTTAGGGCGAGCAAGTAGTTTCAACTCCAATCTAGTAGACCAATTTAATCTTTAAACAATAAGTTGCATGTGGCATGCTTGAAGCATACTTCTTTTATTTTCTAGGAGTGGCATGCTTGAAGCATACATCTTATCTTTGAGGGAATGGCATGCTTGAAGCATACATCTTATCTTTTTAGGGAAAGCAAGCCTGAAGCATACAACTTGAAGCTTTTGCTTTTAACAACCCCCTTTTTTATATTGATTCCCTTTTCTTTTTCCTTTTTCTTTGATTGTAAACATGCAAAAGTGATTAAAGGTCTTATGAAAGAGTAAAGTTGAAAACACACTTGCTTCATAGCCCAAATTTGTCAAGAAGATTCAATATCAAGCCTAGAAGAGTGAGATATCACAGAGTATTTAGCTATAGGCAATCAGTCCAGGGAATTTCGCAGTGTCATTTTTAGTTCAAGTGAGACAATTAGATTATCATATATTAGCTCAATTACATAACATATAAAGAAATATGATAAAGTGAGCTTATCAAGTGAAAGAACTTGGCAAGGAAACTCCCCCTCAAAACAAACCCATTGGATGAACAATCCCAAGTTCTCCCCGAATAAAAGCAAAACGAGAAGAAGACAAAGGTTTTGTGAAAATGTCTGCCAATTGATGTTCAGTATCCACATGATGAAGCACAATATTTTCTTTTTCAACATGATCTCTAAGAAAGTGAAATCCAGAATCAATATGCTCAAGAAAAGGGATTACTCAAGAGGTGGCACGAACCAAATCAAATCAACATCCTCCAAAGTCAACATCAGAAAAAGCTCTTAAACTAATCCATGAGGAAGCAGAAAGCCAAATGCCAAAATCTTGAGTTCTATGAAGATACCTGAAAATCCTTTTGATAGCTTGTCGATGTGAAGCACGTGGGAAGCTTGAAAACAAGCACATAAGCACACACAAGCACGTGGGAAGAGTCTCTCATGAAACCTCTAATTATCTCGTCCTCAACAGCATTATCATCATCTTTATGAACAAAGACACTCTCCCCCTAAACATATGCACTTGTACCTGCATCATTTGAACTAGTGCCTTTATAAAACAGAAGTGGAAGAAGCATCTCCAAAGGCAACACTTTCAGCATGAGATGCACGAGTGAAGGAGAACCAAATCTTATCACTGAACATATGAAGTGAGCATCCGAAATTCACTAGCCACATGTTCTCCCTCCTCGCGTGAGAAGCCTACATAGAAGCAAAAAGTGTCGAGGTCTCGGTACTGGGGTTAGAAATAAGATGTTTAGGAATCCAGTACTGAGACACACGACGGACAACAGTAGGCACAACACGAGCAGTCTTATGCACAAAATCAAATTTGCATGTTCCCGTGTTTCTAGCAACAAAAGGTGCTTGCATCACCCTAGGCACGTAGTGAGAAGCAAAGCGTGCCTTTCTGAAATTAGACCTAGCCTTAGCTCTTTCTTTCTTTTGTTGTTTGGCTAGTCTAAAGCAAAAATCTACTAAGTGTCCATCTCTACCACAATGAGTGCAAGTGTACTTGACATGATGTTTAGCTTTAACAGTAAAGGCACATTTTGCATTCATCATAGTAGAGGATAAAAAACCAGCAGATTGAAAAGCAATTTTCTTAGGCTCATTAGATAACTCAATTTTGCAAGGAGCCAGAACAACAGTGCGAGGTTTAGTTTCGTATGTGGCATAAGGATCAGAACCTAAACCTCTCTTGTTTGTGCTAACCTTAGATTGATCCAAAATCATGTTCAACTTTTTCTTGCCATTAGTGAAACGTTCCAAAGAATTTTGCAAGTAATCAACTTTCTTAGCAAGAGTTAAACAATTATTACAGGGAACGTCCACTTTTCCTTTTTGCTTGCGACAAGTTGAGCATGAAAGAATCTCATGTGTAAGCAAATCTTCTGTCATTTGAGAAACCCTAGCATTTGCATCATGCAACTTCAATTCTAGTATGGAGCATATAGAACATGGAGTTGTATCATGTAAATCAATGGTAGAACAACTAGCATGTTTAACAAGTTTCTCATTTTCAGCATTGATTTGCTCTAACAAGGTAACATGTTCTTTCCTAAGCAAAGTAAGCTCATTGTAAATTAAGTCACATGATTTGCAAGCATCATCATCAGGAATCAAGGTTTTAAGTCTAGCAATTTCAGCATTCAATGACTCCACAACAAAATCATGTTTCTTAATTTTCTTGTCACGTTTATCAAGCAATTTACCAAGTCTAGCAACAGCAATAGCTAATTCATCGTAAGAAGGATCTACCTCATTGAAGTCATTTGTCATGATCGTCCTCGGTGAAGCTGTTGCTGCTTTTAGCCATGAGACACAACCCCGTCAACTCATGCTTGCTTGGAGTTGCATCATCCTCGCTGCTCTCCGAATCCACATCGCTCAAATTGACTTGTTCAAGAGCGGAAAGAACCCGATGGACAACTTTGCGGTTGATGAAGTTCTTCTTCTTTCTATCACTTGGAGAGAACTTCTTCTTCTCTTTTCTTCTATCGTTGTCCTTCTCCTCCCTTGATGCTTTACTTGCAAGTTTTGGACAGTTTGGACGAATATGGTCGAGATCACCACACTCATAGCATCTTGGAGGATCACCACCACCTCTCTTTCTCTTTATCACAATTTGCAAAGCTTTGTTAAAGCGAGAAGAGAGTAGTGATAAGTCTTCTTCTGGGAATTGCTCAATCTGTTCATCGGTTAATGAAGACAAGAAAGATAGAGCAAAACTTGAAGCAGCACCATTATGAGATATGCTCGATTGAGATGTCAAAGTAATTGATTTATAATCATTCTTTCTAGCAAAAACATCTAATTCATGAGTTTTCAACTTAGAATAAAGAACATCTAAAGTAAGTGTACTCTTGACAGTAGATTCTCTAATGGATGTAACTTTCATCTCCCAAATTGACATGTCTAATGCACCAAGCAATTGTCTAGCATTAGCAGCATCATCAAAGCTAACTCCAGCAGCACAAAGATTACTAAGAATTTTATTGAAACGTGCAAAGAAGTCATCTAGCGACTCACCGGGTTTCATCTCAAATCGCATGTATTCTTTTTTGTAAAGATCTTGACGAACCTCTTTAATAGTGTTAGAACCCTCATGGTAATCACAAAGAGATTTCCATACCTCATATGCAGACTTGAGATGGATCACACGGTCAAAGTCGCTGCGTCCCAAACCTTGGATGATCAAGTTGCGCGCCTTGCTATTTGCTTCAACATGTGCACGATTGGCGTCGTTGACGTTGTCGTTCTCGGGAACATCATATGGCTTGTAGACCTTCTACCAAATTGTGAAGCCCTGAGCTTGGATGAATGCCTCCATCTTGGCCTTCCAAAACTGAAAATCAACACCATTGAACACACATGGTTTTGTCGAATAACGATCCATTGATCTAATCACCGGTTAAGATAGATTAGAAAAACCTTGCTCTGATACCACTTGTAGGATCGAAGTATACGAATATAGTAATCAGAGGGGGGGTGAATGATTGTGCGTAAGCTAAAACCAAATTCTTGATCTATTAAAAGTTCACCCCAAAACAGAACCAAATAATTGCCTCGTTTTCGACAAAAACAGAATAACAGAGGTTCGTTAAAACACTAATTCCCGGAGATCCAACCGTCGGATCGATCTGAAATTTGTACACAAGAAACTAGATTCCAGTACGAATCGAACCCAAAAAGAATCAGCTCGATCGGACTTACGGATCAAAAGTTATAAGCTTCGCAAGCTTGCTATTCCAGAACTTGACGAAAATCAATCTAATCAAAACTTGTAGATTGATCAAGAACAACAAAAGATTTATCAACAAAACTTTGAGGAACACTAGATCAATACCCTAGAGAGGTTTTTGATGGATCAAATCAAGATTAAACTCAAAAAACAAAAACTAATCTAGAACTAGAACAAGTATGCAAACAAGAACCAAAAGAGAATATTGTAGCACACAAGGAACTAGAAGAATTGATCTTTATTTCTTTTGTCTAAAGTACTCCCATCAAAAGAGTACAAACCCTAAAACCAAGCTCAAGCTCCCTTGCGCCTGCTCGCTACTTGGTTCGATTGATGCCCTTTAACAGAGACACCCTCCTAGTTAAAAGACCAACCCACAAGGAGTTCGAATACGATTCCTATTCCCTAGAAGGAATCAGATCCAACACAACTCTACTTGGCCCAACCTGGCCGAGTACAACTCTTGCACGCGTATGGCAACCCTACCATACTCACGTGACTAACACTTTGCACGCGTATGGCCACCTGCCATACTCACGTGACTAACACTTTGCACGCGAATGACCTCCTGCCATTCTCACGTGACTAACCATTCTTCATGTGCACCATTCTCTTAGCCCGAACGTCCCGCATGACATCCTTGATCACCAAGACCTCAGTTCCTCCCTGAACCTAGTCCCGAACCTCAGTTCCTCCATGAACCTAGTTCCGGTCCCGTCATCGACCACGTTCGCCCTCGAGCAATACCTGCACATGAACAAACCACAAAACAAATCCGAGCACAAGTCCACGACTTGACTCAATGTCAATCCATGCAACTACTCACATGAGCATTGCATAAAGTCCACTTCAAAAGAAGCATCATGAAATCATCACAAATTTCATAATCTCAAATTCAAATCATTTCAATTCTTGCAAAAACATCCAAACCGAGCAAAAACGCATTCACGACGGACCAAAAAATATTGTCCAGCGTACACATGAAAAAGTCACTCAAAAAACCATTCACAACGGACCAACAAAATCTGTCCGTTGTACAAGTGAAAGTCTCGGTTCCAAGAAGAAGTCATTCCGGCGAAAACACGTTCACGATGGACTAAAAGAAATCAGTCCGTCGTACATGCGAAATCAATCCTCAAAAAGCCGTTCACGACTGACCAAAGAAATTGGTCCGACGTACATGCAAAACTTACTGGTTTCTTGGAAAATTGAGTCCGGCTCATAAGCTCAAAAGCACGTCCACAGCAGACCGAAAAACTTGGTCCGACGCAAACACAAAATCGGTTCGGCACAAAAGGGAAACTCTCTGGTTTTGAGAATTTGGTCCGGCACAAGAAAAAGATACACTATTTCTTGTCAACTTGTCAAACACATGCACAAACACATTTTGCAAATTGAATTCTAAGCCAATTTTTCAGCACATGATTTCACACATGGAAATCCTTGGGGTTAATCTAGGTGCTGTTCTAAGGGTGTTTATCAAGTTTTTAGATCAATTGGTGGTGCTGGAATTGAATAATTTGAATTAGATCTAGATGTTGCAACGTTCTGTTTTTGGGACAGCATGAGCAGTCAACCTAGGGTTTGCGTTTTCGTCAATTTAGAATCCGAATATGTCTGTATGTATCTTGAAGAAGTTGTAGATAATTTCATTATCTTTCAGTGGGTATAAAGCACGTTAAATTCTGCCTAGCCGTTTGAAAGTTATGGCTGTTTTACCGAGCGTGATAAAATCTGTGACGTAATTGGAACAGATCACGGTAATCTGTAGATTAAATAACTTTAGAGTCCAAATCAGTCTTTCCATATAATTAGAGAAAGTTGGGAAATTTCCTAAGCTACACGAGGATGTACTCGTTTAATTGATTCGGAGTCCCAGAACTCAAGTTATGCCTTTTGCAAGGCTGCTGTCCCAACGGGACAGAGCCTCTATTTTTAGGTTTTACGAGTAGTTGGTAATGTCAGGGTAGATGAGGGTTTGCGTACTGTTTTGTGGACATGATTGTGAGCGTGTGGTACCTATGTGCAGGTGGTGCGACCCCGGGAGTGCCCACTACTTCCCGCCAATCCGTTGCCCGTGGTTGAGGCAAATGTGTTGTGATGGATAGCGATTTGTAGGTTGCTTGTTGAGAATAGATGGAATTGACTACATGATATATGATCACTTGCCATGCTTTTATGATTGCCAATGATATGATGAGCATGTTTAATATGTTATGATGCCATGTGTTAATTTGTGAGTTAAATATGATGTTGGCATAAATGCATACATGGCATGTTACATGGCTCGGGCGGTGAGAAAGTCATAACTAGTCCGGGAAGGTCGGTGAGAAAGTTATGACTAATCCGGAAAGCCAATGAGTAAGTCCTACATCGTGATTCCATTCACCACGGTGAACGGAAGCGAGGAGTAGGCACCCTCCATCTTCGGGATGGAAGGGGGGAGAGGGTGCACACCGACGGGTGTGTACTCAACCATACCGGTATGAGTTTCCAAGGAGACATGAGCATTGCATTACATTGCATACATAATGATGATGATATTGTTAAGTGTTCATGAATGAGATGATATATATGATGGGAGATGTTATTGCCATGATATTGTTCTTGTTGTCCATTGCAATATGCTTGCTGAGTTTCGAACTCACGCTTGTGTTTTCTTGTTATTTTAGGTACCATGAGAACGGCATGCGAGGAAGGGAAATAGTCACACGCCCACACGTAGCTTCACCATATTGATTCCACAAGTCATTCTATTAGTTTGATAATAAATTGCGTGTGATGATTATTGCTTTAAGGTTTAGCTTTGCTATATAAGACTTTTATTGTTCGTTTGACCCTTGGAGACATTATGTGTTTGAAACTAGACTTATATTGTTGCTAAGTCGTTAATTATTGCTGTTTTTAGTTGTCTCTCATAATCCATACGTTGATATACTGTTGTTGCTCCTTTAATTCATGTTAAAACAAAGGAGATGCTGCCGAAATTTCGGTTTTTAGCATATGTACCTTTGCTGGAATTTATGGTAACTTGTGGTATTTAGATGTTGTTTAGCTTATGTTTGGTAGCATTCAGGCATAGTGAATGCCGGAGTGTTACATAAACGCACGTGTGCACGTGGACGAAATCCCGGCCATTGGATCTCAATCTGACGGTCGGCGCGATTGGAGATCAGATCAGATCCGGCACGGTTCGGGCTCGGTCAGTCCAACAGTACAAACCCGTTAGGGTTTTTTTTATTTTCCTTTTTCATTTTTATTAATTAAATAATCGCAGAAATCCAAATAAATCAAGAAAAATAGTAAAATGCCCAGAAAAATTCTGAAAATTACTTTGACACATTTTGGACTCAATTAAAATATTTTTAACAAAAATTTATTTAAACTTTTAATTATTTAAGTATCTCTAGGAAGGAATTAATTCAAATTAAATCCAAATAAATTCCAGAAAATTCTAAAAATTCAAATAACTCAATAAATTTAATAAAAGCAAAATTTTGGGATGTTACAAACCTCTCTCCTTAAAGGAATCTCGACCCCGAGATTCAAGGCTAACTAAGGAATAGGTTCGGGAACTCCTTCAAATCTTTTTCGTGCTCCCAAGTCGCTTCACTTTCTAAATGGTTGCTCCACTGGACTCTGCAGAAGCGGGTTGACTTGTTTCGTATTTCTCTATCCATCGTGTCCAAAATCTTCACAGGGTGTTCTTTATAATTCAGATTCTCTTGCAGCTCGATTGACTCCAAAGGCGTCTGCTCATCCGGCACTCTCAATCACTTCTTCAATTGCAACACATGGAACACGTCATGCACTCCTGCCAATGATTGCGGCAACTCCAACTGATATGTGACTTCACCTCTGCAACCTAAGATCTTGAATGGACCAACATATCGCGGCGCGAGTTTCCCTTTGGCATGGAACCTTTTAACTCCCTTGAGAGGTGTAACTCTGAGATACACAAAATCTTCAGGCTCAAAGCTCAACTCTCTACGACGGTTATCTGCATAACTCTTCTGCCTCGATTGAGCTATCTTAAATCTTTCTCTGATCATGGCAATCTGCTCCTCAGCTTCTTGGAGAATGTCCGGTCCAAAGACGTGTCTGTCTTGTTCCAATTCAATGGCGTTCGACAGGGTCGACCATACAAAGCTTCAAATGGCGACATCTGCAAACTTGCTTAGTAACTATTATTGTAGCTGAACTTGGCATAGGCAAACACTTGTTCCAGGAGGTAGCATAAGCCAATGCACACACTCTCAACATATCTTCCAAAATCTGGTTAACTCTTTTCATTTGCCCATCCGTCTGCGGATGATAAGCTGTACTGAAGTTTAGACGGGTCCCCATGGCTTCATGTAACTTGTTCCAGAACCTTGAGGTAAATTGGGTACCTCTGTCTGATACAATCTTCTTTGGCACTCCATGCAGACATACAATCCTTGACATATACAGCTCTGCTAAATGGTCTCCTGAGTAGGTAGTCTTCACAGGTATGAAATATGCGACCTTAGTCAAATGATCCACTATGACCCATATGGAATCATACCCACTCTGAGTCCTTGGCAAACCAGTAATGAAGTCCATACCGATTTTCTCCCACTTCCACTTAGGTATCTTTAATGGCTGCAACAATCCAGTCGGCCTCTGCTGCAATGCCTTTACCCTTTGACATATGTCGCACAGTGCAACATGCTCGGCAACTTCACGCTTCATGCTCGGCCACCAAAATCTCTCTTTCAGGTCTTGATACATCTTGGCGCTTCCAGATGAATCGAGTACATGGAATCATGAGCTTCCTCCATAATTAACCGCTTTAGCTCCTTCTTGTTTGGCACACAGATGCGATCTTTAATCCATAGCGTACCTTGCTCATCCAACTTAAAATTCTTGGCTTTGCCTTCCTCCATTTGGACTTGATTCTACTGATATTGTCATCATCCTTCTATCCTTCCCTGATCTGGTCTTCTAAGGTAGGCTTCACTTCAAATGTTGATAGAAATCCTTCTGGTACCATTTCCAGCTTCATTTCCCGAAAATCCTTGCATAACTCAACCTAGCTTTCTTCTATTAGCATGTTCACAGTATGACTCTTCCGACTCAAAGCATCGGCCAATACATTAGCCTTTCCGGGATGATAATGAATTCTCACATTGTAATTGAGAAATCATGTGCTGAAAAATCGGCTTAATGATGATTTTGGTATTGCAAAGTGGTTGTGCTATGTGCATGTGTTGTTTCAGATAATTATTTGATATGCTTGTGATAGCATGGTAATTGTTCTGCTTGATGCAATGCTCGTGTGAGTAGTTGCATGGACTAATGTTGAGTCAAGTCGTGGCCTTGTGCTCGGAATTGTTTTGTGGTTTGTTCATGTGCAGGTGTTGCTCGAGGGCGAACGTGGTCGGTGATGGGACAGGAACTAGGTTCATGGAGGAATTGAGGTTCAGGACTAGGTTCAGGGAGGAATCGAGGTCCTAATGGTCGAGGATGTCATGCAGGACGTTTGGGCTAGAGAACGGTGCTCATGAAGACTAGTCAGTCATGTGAGTATGGCAAGTGGGCCATACGCGTGCAGAATTGTTAGTCACGTGAGTATGGTAGGGTGGCCGTACGCGTGTAAAGTGGTTAGTCACGTGAGTATGGCATGTTGGCTGTACACACGTGAAAGAGTTTTATTCGGCCAGGTTGGGCCAAGTTGAGTTGTGTTGAATACAGACCCCTTCCATGTTTCGAGTTGGAGTTGTATTCGGACTCTTTGTGTTTGCTCTGTATAAATCAGGGGGAGGTACCTCCTGGTATGCAATCAAGTAGTGCATTGCGCCAGGAGAGCTGAGTGCAGCTTTGTTTAGGGTTTGTACTCTTTTGATGGGAGTACTTTTGAAAAAAGAAATAAAGATCAATTCTTCCAGATCCTTGCGTGCTACAGTATTCTTTGTTTTCGTTCCTGTTTGCATGCTTGTTCTGATTCTAGATTGGTTTTTGTTCTTTGAGTTTCATCTTGTTTTGATCCATCAAAAACCTTTCTAGGGTATTGTTTTTGGGTTCCTTAAAGTTTAGTTGATTAATCTTTTGTCATTCTTGTTTAAACTACAAGTTTTGGTTAGATCAATTCTCGTCATATTCTACCACAATAGGCTTGCGAGGTTCATAACTTTTGATCCGTAAGTCCGATCGAGATAATTATTTTTCTGTTAGATTCGTACTGGAATCTAGTTTCTTGTGTCCAAATTTCCGATCAATCCGACGACTGGATCTCTAGGAATTTGCATTTTACCGAACGCATCTGAAAAAAGCTGATATCATCAAGTTCGGACTGGTCCGAACTTTACGCTCACGATCGGACTGGTTTGAACTAGTCGATTTGGAAACAGTCAACAAACGACCCTGTTCGGAGTGGTCCGAACTTGGATCGGAGCGGTCCGAACTTGACGCTCACGATCGGACTGGTCCCAACTAGTCGATTTCGAAACAGTCAACTTGCAAAGATTATAACTTTTGAACCAAAGATCGGATTGAGGTGATTCTTGTTGGGTTAGTTTCTAATTTTAATCTAATTTCTGCAGCAACAATTTCACATCAATTTGACAGCTGGATTTTTGGATATTTGTGATTTGGTGGACGACTGTCAATCTATTTTTGCTTTAAACCAAAGCAATCCCTTCTGTTTTGTTTGGGGGTGTTCTGATAATCACAAAAATTTTATTTTAGCTTCTACGCAATCATTCACCCCCCTCTGATTTCTATATTAGTGTATATCGATCTTACAAGTCATATCAAAGCAAGGTTCTTCTAATCTATCTTAACCGATGATTAGATTAATGGATCGTTATTTGACAAAACCGTGTGTGTTCGATGGTGTTGATTTTCAGTTTTGGAAAGCCAAGATGGAGGCATTCATCCAGGCATAGGGCTTCGCAATTTGGGAGAAGGTTTAGAAGCCATATCAAGTCCCTGAGAACGACAGCGTCAACGACGCCAATTGTGCACATGTTGAAGCAAACAGCAGAGCACGAAATTTGATCATCCAAGGATTGGGAAGAAGTGACTTCGACCGCGTGATTCATCTCAAGTCTGCATATGAGGTATGGAAATCTCTTTGTGATTATCATGAGGGTTCTAACACTGTCAAAGAGATTCATCAGGATGTATATAAGAAAGAATACATGCAATTTGAAATGAAGCCTGGTGAGTCGCTAGATTTCTTTTCACGCTTTAATAAAATCCTTAGCAACTTGCTTGCTGTTGGAGTTAGCTTTGATGATGATGCTAATGCTAGACAATTGCTTGGTGCATTAGACATGTCTATTTGGGAGATGAAAGTAACATCCATTAGAGAATCAACTGTCATGAGTACACTTACTTTAGATGTTATTTATTCTAAGTTGAAAACTCATGAGTTGGATGTTCTTGCTAGGAAGAATGATCATAAATCAATTGCATTGACCTCCCAATCTAGCATGTTTCATAATAATGCTTCTTCAAGTTTTGCTTTGTCCTTTTTGTCTTAACTAACCAAAGAACAGATTGTGGAATTTCTGGAAGAAAACTTGGCATCACTCTCTTCTCGTTTTAATAAAGCTTTGCAGAATGTGAGAATGAGGAAGAGAGTTAGTGGCAGTCCTCCAAGATGCTATGAGTGTGGTGATCTCGACCATATTCGTCCAAATTGTCCTAAACTTGCAGGTAAAGCATCATGGGAGGAGAAGGACAACGACAGAAGAAAAGAGAAGAAGAATTTCCCTTCAAGAGATAGAAAGAAGAAGAGCTTCATCAACCGCAAAGTGGTCCACCGAGTTCTTTCCGCTCTTGAACAAGTCAATTTGAGCGATGTGGATTCGGAGAGCAGCGAGGACAGTGCAACTCCAAGCAAGCATGATTTGACAGTGTTGTGTCTCATGGCCAAAAGCAACGACAGCTTCACCGAGGATGATCATGACAGTGACTTCAATGAGCTAGATCCTTCATATGATGAATTGGCTACTGCTGTTGCTCGTCTTGGAAAATTGCTTGACAAACGTGATAGAAAAATTAAGAAACATGATATTCTTGTGGAGTCATTGAATGCTGAAATTGCTAGACTTAAAACCTTGATTTCTGAGATGATACTTGCAAATCATGTGACTTAATTTACAATGAACTCACCTTGCTTAGGAAAGAACATGCTTTCTTGTTACATCAACATGAGAAAAATGAGAGACATGTTAAACATGCTAGCTGTTCCATTAATGATTTGCATGGTTCAACCTCTTGTTCTAAATGCTCAACTTTTGAATTGAAATTGAAAGATGCAAATGCTAAGGTTTCTCAATTGACTAATGATCTACTTACACATGAGGTTCTTTCATGCTCTACTTGTCGTAAGCAAAAAGGGAAGGTTGATATTCCTTGCAATAATTGTTTAACTCTTGCTAAGAAAGTTGATTACTTGCAAAATTCTTTGGAACGTTTCACTAATGGCAAGAAAAATTTGAACATGATTTTGGACCAATCTAAGGTTAGCTCAAATAAGAAAGGTTTAGGTTTTGATCCTTGTGCTTCATCTGAAATTAAACCTCGCACTATTGTTCAGGCTCTTTGCAATGATAAAATTGATATTCTCAATGAGCCTAAGAAAATTTGCTTTAAATCTGCTGGACTGTCGGGACCCCGAATTTGCAAATCCGGACCCTCTGTGTATTCAGCACTAGTCCAGGAACGCGCTAGTGCACACAGTCTTAACATCGGTAAATATCACAATCATACCACTCGATACCAATAAAGTACTTTATTTAAATAACCAAACTGGTTACTCGACCTTATGGCCAAGTTACAAATATATGCCTCGCAAGGCAAAACTTATTAAAAGAGAGATAATAGCAGCGGAAAATCAAATAACTTCGTGGCGCCATCCAGTTTACCACAGCAATCGACCGGGCTCGCTTCCCTAGGTAGACGGATCCTCTTGGAATTCCTCCTCCTGCCGGGCGTAGTCTCCTCTTCAACTGGTATTGTGTTGAGGCAAGGGTGAGTACTTGGTACTCGACAAGTCATGCACGTAATGCGTGCTAATATGCTATATGCATGGCTTGGTACAAAGGAATAGCTCAAGGTATATTTGCGAAACAGACTTTTGACAAGTAATATAAGTAGATTCGAAAGCGATAGAAATAAGTAAAGCGTAAATAACTTTTCAAGAAGTTTAATAAACATTTTTCCCCATCCTAAACCACATTTTCATCATCTTCATTATTAAACCAAACCAACCTTTCAAATCCAAGTTATTTTCGTAAAGTCTAACCCTTGATCAGTAATCCCGAGCATTGTCCAAGATCAGTGGACTCGGCTATTTAAATAGATTCTAAACTCTGCAGAGGTTATGCACTTTACCCACAAGATACGATCCAACACCACAAAGGCGAGTTCCTCAGTAACAAAGCCTTCTAAGCCTCAAACAACACAGGTGGTCCTCTCCTGCTCAGGCTCTACACCATCCCTTCCCTTAGCCAAGGCGAAGTATGGGACCAACACACCGTTAGATGGGTATCTGGCCACAGCCACGATACGCTCCCCCGTACAATCACACAAACGGTGTAATTGACACCCTGAGGCTCCACAAGTGAGTCCTTAGCGACTTAGTCAACTAGGGCCGTCCCATTCCAGCCATGTGGTTGCAAGTATGACCCAGTTCAAAGGCTTGCAAGGTTAAGTCCTTAGAGTGACCAGGGCAAGACTACCCGAAGAACCAAAACAACACTCCCAATGCCACAACTGGCCCACCTGATTTCTCTTTGCCACATGCCCCGGTCGAAAACTATTTATCAAAACCCCAGTTGATTACCAAGCACCACGTGCTATCAACATCACATGATACTTTTCCAAAACAGGTTCAATATATCATTAAGTCAATATTAACATTTGATTGTCCAAAACCATGTCATGAGCACGTAGCAGGTCTAAGCAGTATACTACAACGGTCTAAACCCAGGTTGGCAATTTAATAATGTCCAACTAGTAAACCACAACTAGGGTGACAAAGGGTCATGGCACATACTTAGATAATCAAGGTGTCATACAGCAAATTGGTACTTATCTAACCCCCATGTTTAAACAAAGTATTTTTCTAATTGAACTAGCATGCAATAGTTTAAATCAAAATAGATTTCGAAATAGGATCAACATGGTCAAAGCACAACTTGCCTTCAAAGAGTACTTGTTCTTGGTCTTGAGTTGGATCCTGAGTCAACACTTCTCCTTCGAATCCTTCCGGCACTTCAACGTCTACTCGTAAAGCGTGCAAATAGCAAATACCCAAATAAACAATAGGCAAAAACATCCCAAAACTCCAAATAAAATCCATAAACAGAGAGAACATAATTTTCTGGATTTTTAGGAACTGGAATCGTTCAAATCGGAGTTAAAATGCAAAAGTTATGATTTATTAAAGTTTAAATAATCAATTAAATAATTTTTGCAGAGAAAAACTTTAGTCCAAAAATTAAATAAAATTCATATTTGAGTAGATCTGAATTTTATACAAATTTAGAAATTTGAATCACTCAAATCGGAGTTGAAACGCAAAAGTTATAAGCGTTTGAAATTTGAAACAAAATCTGAAATCATTATTCGAATTAATAAATCATTTTCTTTTTCGGAAATTAATTATTGCGTCAGCCTAGACACGTGGCAGCCTCTGATTGGGCGGCTGACGTCAGCCGGTCCATGGACGTGGTCCACGGTTTGGCTCGGTCCACCGTGGACTCGGTCCACGACTCTACGTGTCGCTGACATGTGGGCCCACTCGGGTGACGTCATCACGGCGTCGGCGGGGACTTCGGCCGCAGTGCGACATGTGGGACCCGATGACATCATGGGTGGCGTCGGCTTGCTTATTGGTCGGTCGGCCCGACATCGCGGGCCCTCGACACGCGGGCCCGGCGTGTCGGCGTCCTACACGCCAGCGCGTGGGCCGGCGACGCGCGGCGGTCGCTTCGACACGTGGCGCAATCCCGTGCCGTTGATTTGAAATTCAACGGTCACGATTAGATCCAGGGTTAACACGTTGAATCTACTCGATGATCGTGGCCGCTCGATCTAGATCGGACGGTCGCATCTAATCCTATAATAATCACTACTACGACGCGTGGCGATTGTGAACCGTTGGATCTTGATCCAACGGTCCGAATCTAACCGGGTTTGGAACACGTGAACTCACCTCAACCGCACGATCAAGATCGGACGGTCCACGAGCTTCGCGAGGGTGATGGCGACGCTGGCGGTCTTGCAGCCACCGGAGACGAACGACGACGAGCCCGATGGCGTTCGGGTTGCTCGGCGAGATGAGTCCTCCTTCTGTGCGTCTCGTCCACGGGGATTCGGATCTGGGCTCCTTCTCGGCGGAAGACGACGGACGGCGCGGAATCGAGCAAAACCGCGGCGGAGTGGCGCTCCACTACTGGCGAGCTCGCCGCAGGCAAACGGCGGCAGCGGCTCGGGCGAGATGGCTCGAGGAACGGTGCGCAAGGATGAGGGCAACCTCGGGTGTGACCAGGGCTTTAAATAGCCTCGGCGTTCGTGCGAGACGGAAACCTAACTCTACACGGCGGCGGCGCGGCGGCGAGTCCGGCCGGACTCGGCGGAGACGATGACGCCTTTCGGCCCACGCGGCACGATCAACGACCCACGATCGCGGCGCGATCGGATCCGGGCGGATACGGCTCGAACCCGACGGGCGGATCTCAGCCGTTGGATCTTGATCCAACGGTTGGGATTGATTAGGGTTTTGAGCTGGTTTGATCGAGTCAACTAGCTCGGGTCGGACTCGAGTCCGACTCGGGTTCCGACTCGGTCGGATGAACAGTACTCGACCCGAGTTGGATTTCCAGCGATTTAATATTTACAATAATTCCCAGTAATTCATTTAATTCATTAAAAATAGCAAATGACTCAGAAAAATTCCAGAAAAATTCTGGAAAATATTTTGGATCATTTTGGACTCAAATAAAATATTTCCAACAAAATTTTATTTGCAAAATTAAATTCTTTAATTATTTCAAAATGGAATAAATTCAAATAAATTCCAAATAAATCCAAATAAATTCCAGAAAATTCCAAAAATTCACCAAAGTGCCAAATCACACATGAATTTAAGAAAAGCAAAATTTTGGGGTGTTACATGGACTTTTATCTTCCTCTGTGATGAATGCAAAATGTGCTTCTACTGTTAAAGCAAAACATCATGTGAAGTACACTTGCACTCCTTGTGGTAGAGATGGACATTTAGTAGATTTCTACTTTAGACTAGCCAAACAACAAAAGAAAGAAAAGACTAAGGCTAGGTCTAATTTCAAATAGGCATGTTTACTTCTCATTATGTGCCTAGGGTGATGCAAACACCTTTTATTGCTGGAAACGTGGAAAAAGGCAAATCTGATTTTGTGCATAAGAATACTCATGTTGTGCCTACTATTGTACATCGTGTGTCTCAGAAATGGATTCCTAAACATCTTATTTCTAACCCCAGTACCGAGGCCTCGACATTTTCTGATTCTATGTAGGCTTCTCACGCGAGGAAGGAGAACATATGGCTAGTGGATTCCGGACGCTCACGTCACATGTTCGGTGATAAGTTTTGGTTCTCCTTCACTCGTGCATCTCGTGCTGGAAGTGTTACTTTTGGAGATGCTTCTTCCACTTCTGTTTTCGCAAAAGGCGCTAGTCCAAATGATGCAGGTACAAGTGCATATGTTCAGGGGGAGAGTATCCTTGTTCATGAAGACGACGATGATGATAATGTTGAGAATGAGGAAGGCTGGATATACAATTTGCTATGTGCATGTGTGCTCGTTTTCAAGCTTCCCTGCGTGCTTCACATCGACAAGCTGTCAAAAGGATTTTCAGGTATCTTCATGGTACTCAAGATTTTGGCATTTGGCTTTCTGCTTCCTCATGCATTAGTTTAAAAGCTTTTTCTGATGCTGATTTTTGGGGATGTAGAATTGATAGAAAAAGTACATCTGGTTCATTCCATTTCTTGGGTAACTCTCTCATTGCATGGTCATCTAGAAAGCAATCTTTTGTTACACAATCAATTGCTGAATCTGAATATGTGGCTGCTGCTAGTTGTTGTTCTCAAATTCTTTGGATAGTAGCTACACTTAAAGATTATGGGGTTAATCTGGATAGTGTTCCTCTATTTTGTGATAACACTAGTGCAATTTGCATTGCTAAGAACTCTGTGCAACATTCAAGGACAAAACATATTGACATCAGATTTCACTTTCTTAGAGATCATGTAGAAAAAGGAAATATTGTGCTTCACCATGTGGATACTAAACATCAATTGGCAGACATTTTCATAAAACCTTTGTCTTATTCTCGTTTTGCTTTTATTTGGGGAGAACTTGGGATTGTTCATCCAATGAGTTTATTTTGAGGGGGAGTTTCCTTGCCAAGTTCTTTTACTTGATGAGCTTACTTTATATATTATGTAATTGAGCTAATATATGATAATCTAAATTGTCTCACTTGAACTAAAAATGACATTGCGAAATTCCTTGATCTGATTGCCTATAGCTAAATACTCTGTGATATCTTACTCTTCTCAACTTGATATTGAATCCTCTTGACAAATTTGGGCTATAAAGCAAGTGTGGTTTCAGGTTTACTCTTTCATAAGACCGTTTAATCTCTTTGCATGTTTACAATCAAAGAAAAAGGGAATCAGTAAAAAAAGGGTTGTTAAAAGCAAAGGCCTCAAGTCATGTGCTTTAGGCATGTTTTCCCTAAAAAGATAAGATGTATGCTTCAAGCATGCCACTCCAAGGAAATAAAAGAAGTATGCTTCAAGCATGCCACATGCAGTTTATTGTTGAAAGATTAAATTGGTTTACTAGATTGGAGTTGAAACTACTTGTTCACCCTGAATTGTTAGTTGCTTCAGTTTTGAGACTTGCTTTTCTGCTGAGATCTTGCTTAGTACTTGGCTATAGTTGACTGAACTAAGGTTGAGATGCATGTCATTCCCTAACTTGTTAAAATCACATTAAGTTCATGTATTTTGCATATTATGAGATATATAAGGTTATATGATCGAATGAGCTCATCTTTTCCTATCTTGGCACTCCTTTGTTTCTCTTTTATGAAATCATTGCTAAAGAAAAAAATTTGAACATGTTGTTCTCTCTTTTGTATTCTTGATGAATCCATTGTCAAAGGGGGAGAAGTTTGGAGATTTTTGGGAGAAGTTTGGAGAATTTTGGAGTTTTGGGCACATTGCACATTCACACACATTTTCTTTCTTAGGGGAGAGATTTTTCGTATTTTCACCTAGGGAGAGTTTTTCACTTTGCATATTGGTCAAAAGGGGAGTTTCTGTGTTTTTCACTTTGGTTTCTTCAAAAATCTTTTTGTGAAGTGAACGCAATGTTCAATTCTAAGTGGTGTTGCCAATGTTTTCATCACGGGGAAGATTGTGAAATCATGTGCTGAAAAACTGGCTTCATGATGATTTTGGTATTGCAAAGTGGTTGTGCTCATGGCATGTGTGGTGCATGTGCATGTGTTGTTTCAGATAATTATTTGATATGCTTGTGATAGCATGGTAATTGTTCCACTTCATGCAATGCTTGTGTGAGTATTGCATGGACTAATATTGAGTCAAGTAGTGGACTTGTGCTCGGAATTGTTTTGTGGTTTGTTCACGTGCAGGTGTTGCTCGAGGGCGAACGTGGTCGGTGACAGGACCGGAACTAGGTTCATGGAGGAATTGAGGTTCGTGACTAGGTTAAGGGAGGAATCGAAGTCCTAATGGTCGAGGATGTCATGCGGGACGTTTGGGCTAGAGAACGGTGCACATGAAGACTAGTTAGTTACATTAGTATGGCAGGTGGGCCATACGCATGCAGAATTGTTATTCACGTCAGTATGGCAGGTGGGCCATACGCGTGCAGAATTGTTATTCACGTCAGTATGGCAGGGTTGCCGTACGCGTGCAAAGTGGTTAGTCACATGAGTATGGCATGTTGGCTATACACACGTGCAAGGGTTGTATTTGGCCAAGTTGGGCCAAGTTGAGTTGTGTTAAATACAGACTCCTTCCATGTTCGGAGTTGGAGTTGTATTCGGACTCTTTGTGTTTGCTATGTATAAATAAGGGGGAGGTACCTCCTGTTTATGCAATCAAGTAGTGCATTGCGCCAGGAGAGCTGAGCGCAATTTTGTTTAGGGTTTGTACTCTTTTGATGGGAGTACTTTAGACAAAAGAAATAAAGATTAATTCTTCCAGATCCTTGCGTGCTACAGTAACCACGTTGCTACAATATTATCTATTTCATTCCTGTTTGCATGCTTATTCTGATTCTAGATTGATTTTTGTTCTTTGAGTTTCATCATATTTTGATCCATCAAAAACCTTTCTAGGGTATTGTTTAGGGTTACTCAAAGTTTAGTTGATTAATCTTTTGTCGTTCTTGTTTAAAATACAAGTTTTGGTTAGATCAATTCTCGTTATATTCTGCCACAGTAAGCTTGCGAGGTTCATAAGTTTTGATCCGTAAGTCCGATCGATCTGATTCTTTTTCTTTTAGATTCGTATTGGCATCTAGTTTCTTGTTTCCAAATTTCAAATCGATCCGACGGGTAAATCTCTAGTAATTCGCGTTTTACCCAACGCATCTGAAAAAAGGTGATATAATCAAGTTTGGACTGGTCCGAACTTGACGCTCACGATCGGACTTGTCCGAACTAGTCGATTTCGAAACAATCAACAAACAACCCTATTTGGAGTGGTCCGAACATGGATCGGAGCGGTCCGAACTAGATGCTCACGATCGGACTGATCCGAACTAGTCAATTTTGAAACAATCAACTTACAAAGCTTATAACTTTTGATCCAAAGATCCGATTGAGGTGATTCTAGTTGGGTTAGTTTCTAATTTTAATCTAGTTTTTGGAGCAACAATCTAACATCAATTTGAAGGTTGGATTTTTTGATATTTGTGATTTGGTGTACGACTGTCAATCTGTTTTTGCTTTAAACCAAAGCAATCCCTTCTGTTTTATTTGGGGGTGTTCTGATAATCACAAAAATTTTATTTTAGCTTTCACGCAATCATTCACCCCCTCTGAATGCTATATTGGTATATGTCGATCCTACAGTAATCCTTAATCAATTCCAACCATTGTAACACCCCGGCATCTAGCATGCCTGAATGCTACCAAACATAGGCTAAACAACATCTAAATACCATAAATTAAGGTAAATTACAGCAAAGGAGCAAATGCTAAAAACCGAAATTTCGGCAGCATCTCCTTTGTTTTAACATGAATTGAAGGAACATCAACAGCATATCAATATATGGCAATATAAGAGGCATCTAAAACAGCAATAATTATAGGCATGACATCAATATAAGTCTAATCCCAAGCATTCAATGTCTCCATGATCCAAACGAACAATAAGACTCTCATATCGCAAAACTAAACCATAAATCAATATGCATCACACTTAATTTATTATCAAGACCCAATTGAGTGACTGTGGGAATAATTGAGTGATGCTACGTGTAAAAGTGTGACTAATTCCCTTCCCCGCATGCCGATCTCATGGTACCTAAAACAACAAGAAAGCACAAGCGTGAGTTCAACACTCAGCAAGCATATTGCAATGGTACACAAAAACAATTACATGGCTACAACAACTCATATCATGTCTTTCATCTCAATCATGATCACATATCAATATCATCACCATTATGTATGCAATGCGATGCGATGCTCATGTCTCCTTGGAAACTCATACCGGTATGGTTGAGTACACACCCGTCGGTGTGCACCCTCTCCCCCCTTCCATCCCGAAGATGGAGGGTGCCTACTCCTCGCTTCCGTTCACCGCGGTGAATGGAATCACGATGTAGGACTTACTCATTGGCTCTCCGGAATAGTCATAACTTTCTCACCGACCTTCCCCGGACTAGTTATGACTTTCTCACCGCCCGGGCCATGTAACATGCCATGTATGCAAATATGACAACATCATAATTAACTTGTACATTAACACATGGCATCATAACATAATAAGCATACTCATCATATCATTGGCAATCATTAAAGCATGGCGAGTGATCATATCATATAATCAATTTCATCTAGTCTCAACTAGCAACCTACAAACCGCTATCCATTACAATACACTTGCCTCAACCACGGGCAACGGATTGGCGAGAAGTAGAAGGCACTCCCGGGGTCACACCACCTACACATGAGTACCACACACTCACAATCATGTCCACAAAACAGTAAGCAATCCCTCTTCTACCCCGACATCGCAAACTACTCGCTAAACCCAAAAACAGAGGTTCTGTCCCGTCGGGACAGCAGTCTTCCAAAAGGCGTAACTCGGGTTCTAAGACTCCGAATCAATTAAACGAGTACATCCTCACGTAGCTTAGGAAATTTCCCAACTTTTTCTAAGTATATGGAAAGACTGATTCGGACTCTAAAATGGTTTAATCTACAGAAAACCGTGGTATGTTCCAATCACGTCACAGATTTTAATACGTTCGGTAAAACGATCATAACTTTCAAACGGCTAGGCGGAATTGGACGTTCTTTATACCCACGGAAAGATATTGAAATTACCTACAAATTCTTCAACAACCGTACGATCAAATTCCGACTCTAAATTGATGAAAACCTAAACCCTAGGTCGACTGCTCATGCTGCCTGAAACAAAGAACGTGGCAACTTCTAGATTTCATCTAATCTACTCAATTCCAGCACCACCAATTGATCTAAAAACATTATAATGACCCTAAGAACAGTACCTAGGCCAACCCCAAGGAGTCCCATGGCCATACCTTCGCCCGACGCACGAAAACCCAATAGATCTCCTCCCGGTTCGCGCGATCTCCTTCCTCGCTCCAGTCCCGCCGGATCTCCTCGTCGTGGAGCGCTCCAACGGATTAATCTTCGAGGTGTTGAGGTGGGGATCTCCCCTAGGGGCAGCAAGGGAGGTGGATAGGTGGTGGAGGGGTGGTGGAGCAATGGGAAGAGCAAGGGGGGCGCACGCAAGAGGGAGAGGGGAGGTGGGGGCTGCTAGGGCACAAGGGGAGGTGGAGGGGGCGCACAAGAGGGAGGTGGGGGCGCACAAGGGGCAGGGAAAACCCCTTTTTACCAGCCCACACAGGAATCCTACTCCTAAATGGACTCAAACTCTTTTCCACCAAAGCCCACGACCCTTCCCTTTAGGCCCAAACTCCCCCGGAAAGGCCCAAACTCCCGGAAACGGCCCGAAAACATGAATAAACCTCATACCGTATGGTTTCAACCTCGAATACCATATTTCATAATGTTTTTGACCTCAACATTCACATTTTATAAGGTTACGACACTCCGTGGTGTCACAACCATCTCCTTTGCCTCATATTCAGATCCGACCGAGTGAATATATACTTAAGACTCTTATGGTTCGTATAGACTTCACATCTATTTCCAATAAGGTAATGATACCACAACTTCAGAGCATGCACTACGGCTGCTAACTCTAAGTCATGCGTCGGGTAATTCTCTTCATGCGGCCTTAATTGCCTTGATGCATAAGCAACTACCTTTCTATTTTGCATCAACACGCATCCAAGTCCTTGACGCGATGCATCACAATAAATATCAAAACTCTGGTGCACATCCGATAACACTAACACTAGCGCTGTTGTCAATCACTTCTTTAACGCTTGAAGGCTCTTCTCGCACTCTAGTGTCCATGCAAACTTCTTCTCCTTCTTCAACAATTGCGTAAGTGGTCTAGCAATTGTTGAGAATCCTTCAATGAATCGACGGTAATATCTCGTCATTCCAAGAAAACTACGGATCCGGGTCACTATCTTCGGTTGCTCCCAATGCAATACTGCTTCCACTTTGCTCGGGTCCACTACAACTCCCTCGGCGGTCATCACGTGTCCAAGAAATTTCACTTTACTCTTCCAAAAATCACATTTGCTAAACTTAGCAAATAGATGTTGCTCTCACAACTTCTCAAGAACTAGCCTTAGGTGCTCTGCATGTTCCTTTCTTGTCTTGGACAAGGATGCCATCAATGAACACGACGACAAACTTATCCAGGTATTCCATGGAAACTTTATTCATCAGGTTCATGAAATAAGCGGGCACATTCGTCAGACCAAAGGACATAACTGTAAACTCGTAATGTCTGTATCTTGACGAAAATGCAGCCTTCGGTACATCTTCTGATCGAATCTTCAGTTGATGATACCCTGATCGCAGGTCGATCTTAAAGAAAACTCCAGCTCCTCTTAACTGGTCAAACAAATCATCGATCCTGGGTAGCGGATACTTATTCTTTATCATCACATCATTGAGGGCACAATAATCAATACACATCCAAAAACTTCCATCCTTCTTCTTGACGAATAGGACTGGTGCTCCCCACGGTGATGAACTAGGTCTTATGAATCCTTTCTCCAGTAGTTCCTCGATCTACTTCTTCATCTCCACCAACTCATCGGTAGACATCTGATAAGGTCTCTTGGTTATTGGGGTTATACCAGGTACTAACTCGATTACGAACTCAATGTCTCGGTCTGGCGGCATACTAGGTAGATTTTCTGGAAAGACATCCGGATACTCACTGACCACAGGTACATCTTCAATGCTAACTGTTTTCACACTATTGACCATCAGCTATCCTTCTCAAATGGTAGTTGCTTGAAACTCAACCTTTCTGCCATCCGGGCTTTCTACTGATACTACTCTTCGTCCATAGTCTAATACAATCTTGTGTTTGGCCAGCCAATCCATTCCCAGTATAACATCTAGGGTATGGGTATCGAATATAATAAGGTTCGCTAGGAATTCTACCCCATTTATTAGTAACTTTACCCCAGAACATCCTACATTAGATCGGAGTTCTGATCCAAGGGATTGAACTAGCAACACATGTCTAAGGTTTACCATTCTTAACTCATTTTCAACAGCAAAATTCCAAGATATAAAAGAATGCGAAGCTCCAGAAACAAACAAAATTGTTGCAGGTACTAGGTTAACTAGTACTTACCCAGTACGATGTCCGATGTGTTCTGAGCTGTGTCGGCGGTGACGTGATTGATCCAGCCTCTCACCGTTGCTTGAGGTGTGGCTCCAGCTTGAGAAGCTCTATGGTTTCCTCCTGATGTGGGTGTCCTTGCAGGCGTTGTTCCCAGTTTAAAGCGGACTGGTGTAACACCTCCTCCTCTCTTTGGGCAATTATTGGCAAAGTGCCCTAGCTCATTGCAACTGTAGCAGCGTCACACTGTCGCTGGCTGGCTTCCTGTTGGTGCGATTCTGGCTTGTGCTGGCATCTGGAAATTCTGTCCGGTAGGTCTTGGTGCTGGTGCTGGTGTCTTGGCAACATTCTGAGGCTGAATTCTAAAGAACTGATTGGGTGCAACTCTCAGCCTTTGGGCTCCTAGGCGAGCTCCCTACTGTGCCATCTGGCGCTTCCGATTGTCATCCAGCTCCTTGCGCTTGTCTTCAAGGATAAGAGCCTTGTTCACCAGCTCTTGGAAATCAAGGAATGTGTGGGTGATCAGTCCCACTTGTAATCCTGAATTCAGTCCCTTCATGAAGCAAGACTGTCTTGCCTTGTCCGTCGCTACATCTTTAGGCGTGTAGCGAGCGAGTTGAGTGAACTTGTTCAAATAGTCAGCCACTGACTGGTTGCCTTGCTTCAGAGCTCGAAACTCTTCCTTCTTCAAGTCCATGATTCCTTCAGGCAAATGGTACTGGCGGAAAGCAGTTGTGAACTCTTCCCAAGTGATTTCCTATGGGTTTTCATGCGAGGCACAGAAATTCTCTCACCATTCAGCTGCAGTTCCTTCCTGCTGATGAGATGCATAAAGCACTGTCTCATTCCCAATGCACTGGGTAATGTGTAGCTTCCTCTCTATGGATCTCAGCCAGTCATTTGCCTCCAGCAGGTTTGCATTCCCAGAAAATGTGGGCGGATGGGTCCGCATGAATTTAGACAGTCTTGAATTCGGACGTTGTCCCTGATTGACTTGATTATTCTGATTGGCAGCAGCTTGAGCGGTAATCTGCTGCATCTGTTTATCATGACATGCATCAACTGTGTTTGAGCGGCAAGAAAAGCTCCAAAGTTCTGCATATCAACCGGAGGTGCTGGCTGTGGAGAAGGTACTCCATTATTGGGGTTTCCTGTGGGGAGAGAACCACTTCCACTCCCTCCATTGTTGCCATGAGTGTTCACCATCTGTTGAGTACTCCAAGGTTTAGAGATGAGAGGGAAACAAGAATAGACAAGTAGTAGAGAACTTATGTGGGGGTAACTTATGTAACTCAAAATCCAACTTTTTTAATTATTCAATAATAACTTGATATGGTTGCTCACAATGCCTAAGGGCTTTGTAACATATACTGCACACTCAGCAATCATGAAAATCCAAATTAAACTAACACACTGGAGTCTAACGCCTAAAGGGCGACTCTTATTAATCTAAGACGCGACTCAACACTCGAGTCTCAACCACTAAGCCTAGTGCTCACTCGTCAATCCACCCTGAATGGGAACATCCTGGTGGACACTTGGGCGGGTGCGGCGGCATCGGCACGAAGTGATCTCCATGACCAACGACAGCTGTGGTAGACGAAGCAACATCCTCTTCCAACACTGGCGCTGGCTACTGCTCCGGCTCTGGCTGCACCTCCACTGGGTCCTCCTCATGTAGCTCCAGTACTGCCTCTGGCTCAGGCTGTCCTCCATACAGAGCTTCCTCCTGTTCTCCAATCCTCTGGATGACCCGCATTCTGACATCCTATAGATTCTTCTCGGTGGCCTTCAAAGCACTATAAGTGGCACCCAACTCCTGTACAGTCTGGTCCATTACTGCATCCTATGCAGCGGTGAACCTGGCCAAGTGCACAACAGCGGCATTGCTCTCCAGGTCGATTGGCGTACTAGTGACTCTTCTTTTCTACGGGTGAAGGCGAAAAAAAGACTCTTACAGCTCCTTAGCATAAGTGTCGGAGATCTTCCTCAGAACAAGACGTGATGTCTCCTAGATGCCGGCTTCAAAGGTATCCCTCTGAACAGTAATGTTGATGGGGCGACTTGCCTTGGTCTTCTCTCAGGCGTAAACCGTGATCTTGGTGACCATGCCTCGGGCATGCTCGTTCACGATCTAAGTGATGGCTCTGTAGATCAGCCTCTCGAAGCCTCCCAACACCTGAAGCATCCTCCACAGCTCTGCGGCGTAGCCTCCCTCACGCTCACCATAGGTGTGAATCCTCTTCATCTTCCAAAAGACACTCGCGTAAGAACGCAACATTTTAACGCAAGTGAGAACAAAAAGAATTCAGCAAGGGGTATGAACAAGAGAGAGGGGATAAGTCGAGAGTTCATTCATTTTCTTGACAAATTTTAAACTTTAGAAAATAGTTTTATCCTCACTACGAACACTCTAACTAAGGGTAGGTCCTACAGTCAGTATGGCTCAGATACCACCTCTGTCGAGACCCGAAAGTGCAAATCCGGACCCTCTATGTTTTCAGCATTAGTCTAGGATCACACTAGTGCACATAGTCTCAACATCGATGAATATCACAATCATACACAGTGGAATAGTAAATAAGTCTTTATTACAACAAATGCGGTTGAGTCAACCTTTTGGTTAACTTACAAAACTATGCCTCGCAGGGCAAAGTCTTGAATAAATTAACTTGCAGCAAAAATTAAAGAAACGTGTAGCGCCAACCAATATGCCACATGCAACTGACTGGGCTCGCTCCCTAGTTCGTCAGCTCTTCCTGGAACTCCTCCTCCAATGCTGGCATTGATTCTACTTCAACTGGTGGTTGTTTGGTGGCAAGGGTGAGTACTTAAAGCACTCAGCAAGTCATACACAGAATGCAGTCTAATATTCTATATGCATGGCTTATTACAAAAGATAGGCTAAGAGGTTTGTTTGCAGTAAAGCGACATTCACAATATCAATAATAAGTTGAAAGTAGTAAATAGTAGTATCAATAATAACCTTCATAAACAATTTCACAAGTAAAGCAATTACCAATCTAAGTCAGTTCATCATTTCCAATACCAAGTATCCATAAACCAAGTTTATTTTCATAAAAGTTTAGAACTCATGTCCAAAAATTAAATAAAATTCAACATTAAATAGAGCTCAATTTTACAAAAATTTAGAAACTGGAATCGCCTCAATTGGAGTTAAAACGCAAAAGTTATAGCCATTTGAAGTTAGAAAATCAATTAAAAAGAATAAACCGAATTATTCCATTTATTTTTCTTTTGAAAAATCAGAGCTGTGACGTCAGCATGGAATTTCATTTTCGTGAATTATTTTTCTAAAGAAAAATTGAATTATTATGTCACGTTTGCGTCAGCCGGTCCATGGACTCGGTCCACGCTCGGTCTTTGGTCCACGGAGGACTCGATCCACTGGACCCTATGATGCTGACGCATGGGCCCACTCGAGATGACGTCACGCTAATGTCATCCACGCACGGCTCAGCTCAGCTGACAGGAGGGACCCACCGTGATGTTAGCATGACATCACGGCTGACGTCACCACATGCGGGGTGCGGCCACTGACATGCGGGCCCGACGCTTACGTCGTGGGTGACGTCAGCGGCGACCGGTCGCTTCGGCTCCCGCACATGTGGCAAGATCTGGACCGTTGATTTAAAATCCGATGGTCATGATTCAATCTAATCTCACGTATATGGATCGATGTGGTCAAATCCGGTTCGTTTAAATTGAAACGGATAGCTGGGATTCAATCGGGTTTACCGCATCAAGGGGGTGACGTGGCATGACCCGGCGTTTCACGAGTGAAATGATCTAAGTCGTACACCGCAGATCGGATGGCTATGATTAAACCTAGCGCTAACACGTGAATCAAAACCAACCGTATAATCTAGAACTAACGGCTAGGGTTAGGTCTAGTTCAACTCAGCGATGCGCTACGTGGCTGTACCAGGACCGTGCGATTTGGATCGAACGGCTGACGAGATTCGCGGGTTCTGGTGATGGTGCGGCGACTCGAGGTCACCAGGGCAAAAGACGATGACCACTCCAACGGTGTTCCTGTAACACCCCAGCATCAAGTATGCCCTGGATGACACCAAACATGATACCAAACATTTCAGCAGCATCTCCTTTGTTTTTCCATGATTTGATGCAACAGCAATAATATGACAATGTATAGCATAATATGAGACATCTAAAACAGCAATAACAATTGATAAGGCAACATCTTACGTATAAAATAATGAATCCAACCACTCCAAATTATAAAGAAGCAAAAGATGAACTTAAGCACACAATCAAGCCATACTCCAAGTTTCATGGCACTAATCTTATTATTATGTCTCCAAACGATAAAAATTGTCTATATGTGAGGAGCTACGTGTAGAAGTGTAGCTAAACCCCTTTCCCGCATGCCAGTTTCATGGTACCTAAAAACAACATAAGACACAAGCGTGAGTTCATCACTCAGCAAGTATATTGCAATGGAACAAAACGAACAGTTAAATGCTAATATCTCTATATATCATGCTTAACATCATAACCATGTTCAACACTAATTGTACACATCTCATTATCATCATCATGTATGCAATGCAATGCAAATGTCTCCTCGAAGCACATACCGGTATTGCCGAGTGCACACCCGTCGGCGTGCACCCTCTTTCCCCTTCCATCCCGTAGATGGATGGTGCCTACTCCTCGCTTCCATTCACAACTGTGGATGGAATCACGAGGTAGGTCTTATTCAATGGCTCTCCGGATTAGTCATAACTTTCTCACCGACCATACCAGACTAGTTATGACTTTCTCACCAACCTGGCCAGTTCTCATGCCATGTATGCAAATATGTCATAAATATAAACAACTTACACATAAACTCAACTAATCATTGCATAGCCTCATAATAAACCATTTTCATCATGTCGCAAGTAGGAGTCAATCATGGAATCATATCATAAACCATGTGTAAACCATCTCATTATCAAACATTACGGCTCCCTAAGCCGCAACCACTACAATACACTTGCCTTCAACCGTGGGCGACGGATTGGCGAGAGGTTGAGGGCACTTTCGGGGTCACACCACCTGCACATAGGTACCACACACTCAAAATGTGCCCACAAAACAGTACAAGAGCGATCCCCTAACCCGATTCCGCAAACTACCCCCAAAACCCGAAAACAGAGAATCTGTCCCGACGGGACAGCGGGCTTCCAACTAGCATAACTTGAGTTCTAAAACTCCAAATTAAGTAAACGAGTACATTTTCTCGAATATTAGGAAATTTCCTAGCTTTTTCTAAGTATTGGGAAAAATTTATTCGGCATCTAAAATTGACTAAACTATAGATCAACACGATTTGTCCCATTCACGTCATAGTTTTGAACATGTTCGGTAAAACAGCCATAACTTTCAAACGGCTAATCAGAATTTCACGTTCTTGGTGTTCACTGAAAGGTATTGAAATTACCTACAACTTTATCAACATGCGGACGGCCAAATTCCGAATCTAAAATTGCGAAAACCCAAACCCTAGGTCGGACGTCCAATCTGCCCGAAACAGAACACAATGACAACTCTAGTTCTCATCAAATCTAACCAATGGCAGCACAACCTTTTGAACTAAAAGTATGAAAACCTCCATTAACACAACACCTAATCCACCCCAAAGGTTTCCCATCACCATACCTTAACCCGACGAACGATGAACCGACGAAAACTCCTCCCGATCGCCCGATCTTCCTCCACGCGCCAATCCCGCCGGATCCTCTCATCGTGGAGCTCCCCAATGGCGAGGGCAACAGCGTGGAAGAGCATGGGAGCAAGGGGTGGGGGTGGAGCTCGCCTAGGACCGGCTAGAGGTGGTGGGGAGGAAGGTGGTGGCTAGGGGAGGCAAGGGGAGGCGCATAGGGGAGAGGGGGGTGGCGGCTAGCGTTTGTGGGAGGTGGGGCTGGCGCATGGGGAGGCAGGGCAGCAGCTTTGCTGCCCAAAAACACCTCCACACAGGCCCGTTCTCTCCCACCCTCGGCCCACAAGGGTCCCCCAAGGCCAAAGTTAGGTCTCCCAAGGCCCAAACTCCCCCGGAAAGGCCCAAACTCACGGAAAAGGCCCAAAAACATGGTACCAAAGTCGTACCTTAATACTGACACTGAAAAAGTCTCATACCATCATTCCGTAGTGTCACATTCTCCCCCCCCCTTAAACAGGATTCGACCTCGAATCCAAAGAACACAGATTCGACACACCAAGCCCAAGAGGGACCCAACCTCAAAGTTAGAACAAAACAACTGAAACGGCCATGCATAGATTTCAAACAAAAGCGAACAACAAACCAACTCTCCAAATCCACTATTGACAAAAGTGACTTGACTTAGCTCAACTATGCGCAACTTGTCACAATTCCTCATTCACTTCAATGTCTACTAAAATTTCCAAGGGACAAAATAATCCCCGGCAATCTGGATTACAAAGAATTTCCTGAACCAGATATCTCATACCATTATCCTCATAATTGATCTGACAAAACTCAAACTAGATTTTCCTTTATCACTACAACACACTATACCTCTTACTCGATTATTCTTCTCAACAGAGGAGGTTATTAATTTCTAAACTCAACAGAGGTCTAATCTCCTCTTTCTAACACTCTGTCATGAATCAACAAACTCAAAAAGACACAATCATCGCTGGACACATCCTGATAACAAGCATTTAACCCCTTTTTTCATTAGTATTGAACGATCAACTGGGGTTCCAAACCTGAACCCCCAAAGAATCAATTACACAAAATCCCATCTCTTCCAATTATTCGACCTTTTTCACAAAGAATCAAAATTAACCAATGTCATCTACGTACATCGCCCACATCGACAATAATTTCCTTTTGACTACAAACCACATTACATTTTCATTCTATCCTCTCCCAGGCATAACGCACACCCAGGAACAACTAGCTAAGACAATGATCATGTTAAAATGTTCTTGCTTCAAAGTTTTTTTTTCCTATAACTTTCACTACCACCAAACGGTACTCTGAGCAAAAGTTGAACCACAACATCAACAACCCCCATCATACTCCACCCTTATACCACTAATGTACAACACCTAGCCAAATTTAGGGCCGAAAATCATTTCCAAACCACAATTCAAAACTTTCCTCAGAGGGTCTTGCCCTCCCAAATTCTCACTCAAATAACCGAGATCATGAGTATTCCTCTAATATTCTCATCAATTTATAAACATTCCTACTCATATCTCAAAACGAGAATGCCAACAAATAGTAACTCTCTTTAGCCGGATGAACCACATTCATACACTTGAACCCAAGGCGCCACAAATCACTTTGGAACAAAGGTTCAACAACATCCAAAGATCACTCTATTTCTTTTCCTAATTCAAGCCGCAAAGGAAAAACTCAAATCTCCAATCAATGCGATACAATTTCGCATTGGAGAACACTCCAACAAAAGACAGACTCCACACAAATCTTTGACAGAAGTTCTCAACATCCAAGGGCAAATCAACTCGCTTTCACCAAAGCCAAACCTCTCATCTTAACCAACATCAACAATTTGGAAGAGAAAACCGATTCTCAAATCACACACAAAGATCCACAGCTGCCACAAAAATCTCTCAAAGAGAGAGGGGAAACTCAAATCTCTTACATAACTTAACCCAAAATACCAGCATTTATCCATTCTTTCTTTTCATGCTAGAAAGCAATGGGAATCACAATCCATGACATGAATGCAAACTTTTCAAGAGCACTCCGGATTAGTCATATATCCCTATATGACTTTCTCACCGTCCTAGCTCAACGACTCTTTTATGGTTATCAATATATATATAAACGATGTCATGATTCATTTTCACCAAGGCAGCAAGCATACTCAAGGGAAAAACTCCATTAGAAGGGAAACACCACACGAAACTTTATTAGGGTGACTCACTTTCACAAAAACAAACATCAAGACTTTACCAAAGCAAAACATCTCTTGAACAATCACAGAGCACTTATGAAACAATCGTAAGTTTCACTTTTTTTTCTTTTTTTTTTTTGAAACACTCGCAAACTCCACACACTTTTTCAATTAAACCAAACTCTGGTCAAGATAGAGTTGCAAGAATTTTCACCTCAAGAACTTCCAACACAACCCGTTTGGTTTATTTGCTTCCTTTAAATATCGTTTCCAAAGATGATTCAGGTCGCAAGCGAAAGGACGCGATCCACTCAAATACTCTTGAGTATAAAACCCCAAAATCAACACGTAAGCTAAACAGCTTGACCAAAAACAAATATTGGCACTAATCACATAACTACCATCGGTCATTTGAACATAAACTCTAAACCAAGTCTATCTTATGACAATCAACCAGGAGAACCACGTTCTCACAACTTTGGCACAATGAACTTACCAGTTAACTCGACATAAGACTCATATCAATCTCTTCTTTTGGTCTACCAACAATTATGATTCCTCATTCATACAACTGTCTATCCCAAGCTTAAAACGCATCTATTCATCTCTTATCTTTGCATAATCAACAAATGTCTTTCTCACAATCCCTTAGTTACTCCCTTAATATCCCTAGTTCAATCAACTAATGAATAATTCTAACTACTCAATACGATCCCCACTAGACATTTTTCATAACTACGGATCCTAGACAGACATCTGTCGAGGACAATTTCAACCCTTCCTACAATCATTCTATATCCCTATTCTTTGATTACACAGCAGTTAAGTCATTTTGCCGATTCACAGTTTACTCGACCCCCAAACAACAAAACCCAATAATCCACAAGTCTTTACACCATTCTACTATGGTGCTTTACACCATAACCTTGCTATACTAATTTGACAATCAGAAAATTCTAGACCTTCTCAACCAAAATGAAAACTTACTAATCTCGAACTTCCAATAGTCCCCCATAACTCACAACACTTTGCATAAAACACTAATCGACTTTCACTTTGGATCACTTATCATCTCGATTAATCTTTCTTTATCAACACAATCAATTAGGTTGTCTTTAAACAACCAACAACTTCACTTTAACTGGATCAGTAATTTACTTCATCTCAATGTCCCAACTACCCAACACCAACCTAACGTCTTGAACACCCTCATGGGTCACACACCCAACCTCCAAGTAAGCCACAACCCTAAGCTTAAACAGCCTCAAGAAAAACATCTTTCTTTCCAGAAAACCCAACCAAAACACATGAGAGGTCAACTCATAAATTTTCAAATGTCGACACGCAACTACTCCACAAATCTTGAGATCAACAACTTCCACGAAGGAAGATGGATGCGAGGGGGAAAACCAAGCGATCAATCAAATCCTTTTCAACTAAAGCCTTAACACCAAACTCCAAACTTCCACGAAACAAGAAGGGTTTTCGAAGATGGTCTCCCAAACCAATAAAACGACAAAATCAAACACCACTTACTCTTACAAAGTCACAGAACCTCATCCCTGACAACCAGGTCTGGTATAACACTGACATAACTCCTTTAACCACAGAGAAAGACAAACACAGGAATAAATTGAAATCTTTCCCCATGAAGCAACCAACAAACCAGGCATCAAAGCTGGAAGGCGACCAAAAGAGGCGCAACACTAGACTCTTCTTCTTTGTCTTCAACCAAAGAAGACAAAACCAAACAACCGCCGAAAGAACACATCAACGAAAACTCAATACTAAACACTTTTCCTTTGATTCCACCCAACTAAGACCAAGGAAACCAACCAAACCGACCGTTAGAACGGTAAAATAAATCCAAAAGGGTCCACCATCAACTCTTCCATTTGACTCCAACCAACTACCCGATCTACGACAGAAAGGATAAGCACTCTCCCCACAGGGGTTAATAGTTCTTCGGTGATGGCTTTAACCGGCCACACCGTCAAACCTCAACCTTACTATGAACAAAAAGATGACTGAAACCCTTCAGCACCACAACACCACTTTATCACGAGAACAAGTACAATTCAATCAATTATTTCATAAACATAGCAGCATACGTTATCAAATGTAGCATTCAACAACAAGGCTTAAACACAACATTTAAGCGTAAGCAACGATACCCATACCCTTTCCTACTGTGCATCCATGTGTGTCAAATTTTACATTAGTTATTCTACTTACACAAGTTTTAATGTTGCTATCCTATGACAAAGTTTTAAGTACAACCTAAGCCATGTTTCTAGGTTATCCCACATCAAAATTTTAGTTAACTTTATGGTATTTCACTAAGTTCATACACCACGGACCTGAAGCCCGCTCTGATACCAACTGTAACACCCCGGCATCAAGTATGCCCTGGATGTCACCAAACATGATAGACATAGCATCTAAATGGCAAAAATAAATGTAAATTACAGCAAAGGTGCAAATGCTAAAACAGAAAATTTCGGCAGCATCTCCTTTATTTTGCCATGATTTGATGCAACAGCAATAATATGGCAATGTATAGCATAATATCATACATCTAAAACAGCAATAACAATTGATATGGCAACATCTTACGTATAAAATAATGAATCCAACCACTCCAAATTATAAAGAAGCAAAAGATGAACTTAAGCACACAATCAAGCCATACTCCAAGTTTCATGGCACTAATCTTATTATTATGTCTCCAAATGATAAAAAAATGTCTATATGTGAGGAGCTACGTGTAGAAGTGTAGCTAAACCCCTTTCCCACATGCCGGTTTCATGGTACCTAAAAACAACATAAGACACAAGCGTGAGTTCATCACTCAGCAAGTATATTGCAATGGAACAAAACGAACAGTTCAATGCTAATATCTCTATATAACATGCTTAACATCATAACCATATTCAACACTCATTGTACACATCTCATTATCATCATCATGTATGCAATGCAATGCACATGTCTCCTCGAAGCACATACCGGTATTGCCGAGTGCACACCCGTCGGTGTGCACCCTCTTTCCCCTTCCATCCCGTAGATGGAGGGTGCCTACTCCTCGCTTCCATTCACAACTGTGGATGGAATCACGAGGTAGGTCTTATTCAATGGCGCTCTGGATTAGCCATAACTTTCTCACCGACCTTATCGGACTAGTTATGACATTCTCACCGACCTGGCTAATTCTCATGCCATGTATGCAAATATGTCATAAACATAAACAACTTATGTAACACCCCGGCATCTAGTATGCCCGAATGCTACCAAACATAGACTAAACATCACCTAAATACCATAAATAAAGACAAATTATAGCAAAGGCACAAATGCTAAAAACCAAAATTTCGGCAGCATCTCCTTTGTTTTAACATGAATTGAAACAATAGCAATATCATGGCAATATATATGTCATAACATAAGACATCTAAAGCAGCAATATATAATGGATAAAACATCAATATAAGCCAATAAAACCAAATCCAACCACTCCATAATCTATAGCTAAGCAAATAAGGATCACAAGCACACTAAGTTATTCCATACACCAAGTTCATGGCACTTATTATGATCATGACTAAAAAATGGTAAATGTGGCTAGAACTACGTGAAGATGTGTAGTTATTACCCCTTCCCACATGCCGGTGTCATGGTACCTAAAAGCAACATAAAACACAAGCGTGAGTTCATCACTCAGCAAGTATATTGCAATGGACCATAAAAACAATTTAATTTTATCATCACTAAATACCATGATCAACACCATGAATACCATATCATTCTCATGTCTCATCATCATTGTACTCATTTCATCATCATCATGTATGCAATGCAAATGCTCATATCTCCACAAAGCACATACCGGTATTGTCGAGTGCACACCCGTTGGCGTGCACCCCCTTCTCCTTCCATCCCGTAGATGGAGGGTGCCTACTCTTACTAACTTGCTCCTATGCACACCCATGGATGGGACTACGAGGTAGGTCTTTCGTGTTCACTACGTGTGAACACAGAGGCCCGCATCAGCATGGGACGCCTCTTCCATTATGAATGCACATATGACATAAACATGTAAATATTGGCATAAACATTAAATACCACACAATCGTAATTATTATGAAATCATGTTCATCATGTCATAGGTAAACATCAATCTTAGCATCATATCATAAAGCAAGTTGTATCAAATCAAGTCTAGCAACAATCTAAACGATACCCATTCCAATACACTTGCCTTAACCTCGGGCGACGGATTGGTGAGAGGATGAGGGCACTCCCAGGGTCACACCACCTGCGCATACATACCACATACTCAAAATGTGCCCCCAAAACAGTACGCAATAGCTAGTCTACCCCGACTTCACGAACTACCCCCAACATCGAAAAACAGAGAATCTGTCCCGCCCGGACAGCAGATTTCAAACTATCATAACGTTAGTTGTAGGACTCCGAATCGATTAAAAGAGTACATACTCACGTAGCTTAGGAAATTTCCTAACTTTTTCTAAGTATATGGAAAAACTGATTCGGCATCTAAAGTGGTTTAATCTACAGAATACCGTGATATGTTCCAATCTCGTCACAGTTTTGCACACGCTCAGTAAGACGAGCATAACTTTCAAACGGCTAATCATAATTAAGCATTCTTTACGTCCAATTAAAGGTATTTCAATTACCTACAACTTTTTCAACAGGTGGACGACCAAATTCCGACTCTAAATTTGCGAAATCTCAAACCCTAGGTCGATTGCACAATCTGCCTGAAACAGAGAACGTGGCAAACTCTAGATTTCATCTAATCTACCCAATTACAGCACCACCAATTGATCTAAAAACATGATATCAACCCCTAGAACAGAACCTAGACCAACCCCAAGGATTCCCGAGGCCATACCTTCGCCCAACGAACGAAGAACCAACAGATCTCCTCCTGGTTCGCGCGATCTCCTTCCTCGCTCCAAATCCACCGGATCTCCTTGTCGCGGAGCGCTCTAATGGACGGATCTGCGGGGTGGTGAGGTGGAGAACTTCCCTAGGGGCAGCAAGGGTGGTGGAGAGGTGAGGAGAGGGGTGGTGGTGCAATGGGGAGGAGGAAGGAGGAGGGTGGCGCACCAAGGGAGGGGCGGCTAGATTGGGAGGATAGGAGGAGGTGGGGGCGGCTAGGGCTGGTTTGGGCGCACAAGAGGGCAGGGGGAGGCGCCCCAACCAGGATTCCCACTCCCACCTGGACTCAAACACCTTCCCACCAAAGCCCACTACCCTTTCCCTTAGGCCCAAACTTCCCCAGAAAGGCCAAAACTCCCGGAATCGACCCGAAAACGCGAATAAACCTTATACCATATGGTTTTAACATCAAATTTCACATTTTATAATGTTTTGACCTCAACATTCACATTTTATAAGATTACGACACTCCGTGGTGTCACATTAAAATGTGACGAGATTGGAACAGATCACGGTATTCTGTAGATTAAACCACTTTAGATGCCGAATTAGTTTTTCCATATACTTAGAAAAAGTTAGGAAATTTCCTAAGCTACGCGAGGATGTACTCGTTTAATTGATTCGGAGTCCTAGAACTAAAGTTATGATAGTTTGAAGTCTGCTGTCCAGGCGGGACAGAATCTCTGTTTTTCGATGTTGGGGGGTAGTTCGTGAAGTCGGGGTAGACTAGCTATTGCGTACTGTTTTGGGGGCACGTTTTGAGTGTGTGGTATGTATGTGCAGGTGGTGTGACCCCAGGAGTGCCCTCATCCTCTTGCCAATCCGCCGCCTGAGGTTAAGGCAAGTGTATTGGAATGGGTATCCTTTAGATTGTTGCTAGACTTGATTTGATACAACTTGCTTTATGATATGATGCTAAGATTTATGTTGGCCTATGACATGATGAACATGATTTCATAATGATTATGATTGTGTGGTATTTAATGTTTATGCCAATATTTACATGTTTATGTCATATCTGCATTCATAATGGAAGAGGCGTCCCATGCTGATGCGGGCCTCTGTGTTCACACGTAGTGAACACGAAAGACCTACCTCGTAGTCCCATCCACGGGTGTGCATGGGAGCGAGTCAGTAAGAGTAGGCACCCTCCATCTACAGGATGGAAGGGGAAGGGGGTGCACGCCGACGGGTGTGCACTCGGCAATACCGGTATGTGCTTCGTGGAAATATGAGCATTTGCATTGCATACATGATGATGATGAAATGAGTACAATGATGATGAGACATGAGAATGATATGGTATCCATGGTGTTGATCATGGTATTTAGTGATGATAACATTAAATTGATTTTATGGTCCATTGCAATATACTTGCTGAGTGATGAACTCACGCTTGTGTTTTATATTGTTTTTAGGTACCATGACACCGGCATGTGGCAAGGGGCAATAGCTACACATCTTCATGTAGTTCTAGCCACATTTACCATTTTTTAGTCATGATCATAATAAGTGCCATGAACTTGGTGTCTGGAATAACTTAGTGTGCTTGTGATCCTTATTTGCTTAGCTATAGATTATGGAGTGGTTGGATTTGGTTTTATTGGCTTATATTGATGCTTTATCCATTATATATTGCTGCTTTAGATGTCTTATGTTATGACATATATATTGCCATGATATTGCTATTGTTTCAATTCATGTTAAAACAAAGGAGATGCTGCCGAAATTTCGGTTTTTAGCATTTGTGCCTTTGCTGTAATTTGTCTTTATTTATGGTATTTAGGTGATGTTTAGTCTATGTTTGGTAGCATTCGGGCATACTAGATGCCGGGGTGTTACAGTTGGTATCAGACCGGGTTGTAGGTCCTTGGAATGTGTATTTTTGGTGTCATACCTTAGGTTACAACTAAAATGTGTTGAGGAATAACTTAGAAATATGGCTTAGGTTTTAACTAAAATTTTGTTATAGGATAGCAACATTAAAACTTGCAAAAGTGGAATAAGTAATTTAAAATTTGATACACTTGGTTGCACAGTAGGATGGGGTTTTGGTTCATCATTGCATTGCGCTTGATTATTTGATGAAGACTATGTTTATTATGATGGTTAATCCTTGCTCTTGCTTATGTGATGATGTGCTTATGTTTATGTGATTATGGTTGTCTGACTGTAGCAGCCATGCCGAGGGGTAGAGGCCGTGGTCGCCGTGGCCATGGAGGCCAGGGGTGAGGTTCGCAGGGAGTTGCTGAGTCTGTAGTCGAGGGTAGAGCTTCACTCAATGCTCATGGGCTAGCGCAGGAGGAGCTCCCGGCGGCACAGTCAGGGGCTGAGGTACCCGCCGCCAATGCGGATTTAGTTCAGGCTCTGCAGAGGGAGGTTCACGAGCTGCGCCGGCCGATGCAGCGACCACTGTGTTGTGCCTCAGCCGGCCCAGCTTGTTGCTCATTGTCTTAGACGAGGATGATTCTCCGGGAGTGGATGTCTGTAACACCCCAAAATTTTGCTTTTCTTAAATTCATGTGTGATTTGGCACTTTGGTGAATTTTTGGAATTTTCTGGAATTTATTTGGATTTATTTGAATTTATTCCATTTTGAAATAATTAAAGAATTTAATTTTGCAAATAAAATTTTGTTGGAAATATTTTATTTGAGGCCAAAATGATCCAAAGTATTTTCCGTAATTTTTCCGAATTTTTCGAGTCTTTTGCTATTTTTAATGAATTAAATGAATTATTGGGAATTATTTTAAATATTAAATCATTTGGAAAATCAATTCGGTCTAGTATCGTTTCATCCGACCGAAGTCGAACCCGAAGTCGGACTCGAGTCCGACCGAGCCACGTGACTCGATCAAACCAAATTAAAACCCTAATCGATCCCAACCGTTGGATCAAGATCCAACGGCCGAGATCCGCCCAGACGGCTCGAGCCGTATCCGCCCGGATCCGATTGCGCCACGCCGATCGTGGCCGTTGATCGTGCCACGTGGACGGTGCCAGGCGTCGTCTCCGCCGAGTCCGGCCGGACTCGCCGCCGCTTGCCGCCGTGTAGAATTAGGTTTCGTCTCGCACGAACGCCGAGGCTATTTAAAGCCCTGGTCACGCCCGAGGTTGCCCTCATCCTTGCGCACCTCCTCCCGAGCCATCTCGCCGAGCCGCCGCCGTTTGCCCGTGCGAGCTTCGCCGTAGTTGAGCGCCACTCCGCCAGTTTTTGCCCGCCTCGCCCGTCCGTCGTCTTCCGCCGGAAGGAGCCCCAGATCCGAGTCCCCGCCGAGACGCACTGAAGAGATCACCCACTTCGCCGAACGACCGAGCGCCGTCGGGCTCGTCGTCGTCTCCGTCTCCGGTGGCTGCAGCTCCGCCGCCGCCATCGCCCTCGCGAACTCAGGCGCCGTCCGATCTTGATCGTGCGGTTGAGGTGAGTTCACGTGTTCCAAACCCGATTAGATGCGGACCGCTGGATCAAGATCCAACGGTTCACAATCGCCACGCGTCGTAGTAGTGATTATTATAGGATTAGATCTGGACCGTCCGATCTAGATCGAACGCCCACGATCATCGAGTAGTTTCAACGTGTTAACCTGGATCTAATCGCGGCCGTTGATTTTCAAACCAGCGGTCGAGATTGCGCCACGTGTCGGGAAGTTGGACCGACGCGGTCGGCGCCAGATGCGCTGCGACGCCGACATGGCGGGCTCAAGATGTCGGGCCGACCCAGCCAAGCGCCGACGTCACCCATGGCGTCACAAAGGTCCCACTGTCACATCTGCGGCCGAGCCCGCCGACGTCGGGCCGATGACGTCATCCGAGTGGTCCCACATGTCGGTCTCACGTGGAGTCGTGGACCGGTCCACGGTAGACCCGAGCCGGCGTGGACCGAGTCCATGGACGCCGACGCCAGCCAACCAATCAGAGGCTGCCACGTGTCCATGATGACGCAATAATTAATTTCCAAAAAAGAAATGATTTATTAATTCAAATATTGATTCAAATTTAGATTCAAACTTCAAACGCTTATAACTTTTATGCTTCAACTCCGATTTGAGTGATTCAAATTTCTAAATTTGTATAAAATTGAGATCTACCTAAATATGAGTTTTATTTAATTTTTGGACTAAAGTTTTTCTCTGCAAAATTATTTAAATGATTATTTAAACTTTAAATAATCATAACTTTTATGCCTTAACTCCAAATTTGATTTATTCAGTTTCTAAAAATCCATAAAATTATGTTCTTTCTGTTTATGGATTTTATTTGGATGTTTGGATACTTTTGCCTATTGTTTATTTGTGTATTTGCTATTTGCACGCTTTACGAGTAGACGTTGAAGTGCCTGGGAAGGATTCGAAGGAGAAGTATTGACTCAGATCCAACTCAAGACCAAGAACAAGTACTTTTTGAAGGCAAGTTGTGCTTTGACCATGTTGATCCTATTTCAAATCTATTTTGATTTAAACTATTGCATGCCAGTTCAATTAGAAAAATACTTGGTTTAAACATGGGGTTAGATAAATACCAATTTGTCAGATGACACCTTGATTACTTAGGTATGTGCCATGACCCTTTGTCACCCTAGTTGTGGATTACTAGTTGGACATTATTAAATTGCCAACCTGGTTTAGACCGTTGTAGTATCTTTGCTTAGACTCACTTTCACGTGCTCATAACATGATTTTGGATAATCAAATGTTAATATTGACTTAATGATATATTGAACCTGTTTTGGAAAAGTATCATGTGATGTTGATGGCACGTGGTGCATGGTAATCAACCTGGGTTTGATAAACGATTTTCGGCCAGGGCATGTGGCAAAGAGTAATCAGTGGGCCATTGTGGCATTGGGAGTGTTGTTTTGGTTTTTCGGGTAGTTCTCGCCTGGTCACCCTAAGGACTTAACCTTGCAAGCCTTTGAACTGGGTCTAACGTGCAACCACATGTCTCAGAATGGGACGGACCTAGTTGACTAAGTTGCTAATAACGCACTGTGGGACCTCGGAGGTCAACTACACCCTTTGTGTAAGTTGTACGGAGCGTCTGGGCCGAGGCCAGGTACCCATCTAACGGTTGATTGGCCTAGACTTCGCCTTAGCGAAGGGAAGGGTTAGTGCGCAATAACCGGGGAGGACCACTTGTATTGTTAGAGGTTTCCGAAAGACTTTGTTACGGGAACTCGCCTTTGTGGTGTTTGACTGTATCTTGTGGGTAAAGTGCATAACCTCTGCAGAGTTTAGAATCTATTCGAATAGCCGTGTCCGCGGTATTGGACATCGCTCGGGAATTACAGTCAAGGGTTAGATTTTCTCAAAAATAACTTGGATTTGGAAAGTTGGGTTGGTTTAATAATGAAGATGATGGAATGTGGTTTAGGATGGGGAAAAAGTTTATTAAACTTCTTGAAAAGTTATTTATGCTTTACTTATTTCTGCTGCTTTCGAATCTACTTATACTACTTGTCAAATGCTGTTTACTGCAAATATACCTTGAGCTATTCCTTTGTACCAAGCCATGCATATAGTATATTAGCTTGCATTCTGTGCATGACTTGCTGAGTACCAAGTACTCACCCTTGCCTCAACACAACATCAGTTGAAGAGGAGACTACGCCAGCTTTGGAGGAGGAACTCCAGGAGGATCCGTCTACTTAGGGAAGCGAGCCCACGGTCGGTTACTGTGGTATACTGGATGGCGCCACGAAGTTATTCGATTTTCCGCTGCTATTATTTCTCTTTGAATAAGTTTCGCCTTGAGAGGCATACATTTGTAACTTGACCATAAAGGTCGAGTAACCAGTTTGGTTATTTAAATAAAGTACTTTGATAATATCGAATGGTATGATTGTGATATTTACCGATGTTAAGACTGTGTGCACTAGCGCGTTCCTGGACTAGTGCTGAATACACAGAGGGTCCGGATTTGCAAATTCGGGGTCCCGACAGAGGTGGTATCAGAGCCATACTTGACCGTAGGCTCAACCCTAAGATAGAATGGTCGTAGTGAGGATAAAACCTATTTTCTAAAAAGCTAAAAATTTGTCAAGATAAGAAATGACATCTCGACTCATCCCCTTCTTTCTTTTCTTGTCTCTTGCTGAAATTTTTCTCTTACCTTGTCACAATCAAAAAATTCCGAGTTCTTACGTAAAGCACTCTTGTGACAGATGGAGGAAGAGTTCAACTACGTTGATCTGGGAGTTGGTCACGCCGCGGAACTTTGGCATATGCTTCAGACTCTCGGAGATTTTGAGAAGCCCCAATACCAAGTGGAAGTGATCAGACAAGCGGGATTGATCAAGGCTTGTGACGTGAAGATTGAGGTACCTGCTAGGAAAAAGGGCCTGTGCAATCGCCTCGATACATCAGACCGCCGGAGATCTACAATGCAGATGGGTATCCAAGGAGTATCACGACGAGCAATGCGACACATTACCCGTATTCACGCCAGAGAGTTGGAGAGTACGGTGTTCCGTTATCATCCGCGCCAGCGATAACCTTCTTGACCCGGCGATTCAGGATGAGGATGCCACGGTTACACAGCTTGGCACGATTTGTCGTCGCCAGGAGGATGTACTAGATAATACAAGCAAGGAGCTACGAAGGCCCGCAAGGAAATCACACGGCTAAAAGAACAGATGGCGGGAAGCTCAAGAGTATGTGGCACACCTTCTACGAAGGATTGACGAGTTGGAGATGACCTTGTACGGACCGGACCGGGCGAAGATTGAGCTACGAGCCAGATCCAGAGGAGTCGAGATCTCGATGAGGACATCGCTTCTTCGACTACCATAGAGGACACAGCTTTGGACATGGCAATCGTTTCGGCGCCTATGCCACAAAGACCCGCACTCGTGCCGTGGAGGTTTCTCGATGAGTGAGCATAGGTTCTATAGTGAGACTCCTTCGCCGAGTCACGTCATAGAATAAAGAGTCACCATTTAGGCGTTAGACTCCAGAGTTAGTTCGATTTGGATTTGTTTTGTTTGCTGAGTGTGCAATATGTGTTGCAAGGCCCTTAGGCATTGTAAGCAGCCATACCAAGTTATTAATAGTAAAGTTGGACCGTAAAGCTACACCTTTCGCCCCGAATAAGTTCCATATTACTTGTCTATTCTTGTTTCCCTCTCATCTCTAAAACCTAGAGCAAATCGACAGATGGTGAACACCCGTGGAAACTTTGGAAGCAATGGGAGTGGTTCTCGCCCAGCAGAAAACCCCAATGAGGGAGCACCAAAGCACCGCCACCGGATATGCAGAATTTCGGAGCTTTTCTTGCTGCCTGCACTCGCTTGATGCATGCTATGATGCAACAAATGCAACACGTCACCGCCAGGCCACCGCTAATCAAGTTAATCGTGACCACGCCAATACAAGGCTGTCGAGTTCATGAGAACTCACCCACCCACTTTCTCGGGAATGCCAATCCATTGGAGGCCGATGATTGGTTAAGATCAATCGAGAGGAAGCTACACATAGCTCAATGCATAGGAAATGAGAAGGTACTCTCGCTTCTCATCACCGGAAGGGACAAATTACGAATGGTGGGAGAACTTCGTGCCACGCAAGAGAACCCTCAAGATATCACTTGGGAAGAGTTCACAATGCATTCCGACAAGATCACGTGCTGAAGGAATCATGGACCTTAAGAAGGAGGAGTTCAGAGCATCGAAGCAAGGTAATCGACCTGGTCGACTACCTGAACAAGTTCACACAGCCTAGCACGTTACGCACTGAGGATGTAGCGACGATAAAGCCGCAGGCCTCGTTTTATGAAGGGACTTAACTCAGATTGCAAGTAGGATTGATCACCCACACCTTTCCAGATTTCCAAGAGTTGGTGAATAAGGCGCTTATTCTTGAGGACAAAGCGCAAGGAACTAGATGAGAACAGAAGCGCAGGATGCAACAAAGAAGGATCACGCCAGGAACGCCAATAAATACCGAGAGTTGCACCAAATCAATTCTTGATTCCAACGCGCAGAATGCAACAAGGACACCACCCCAGACCAAGACCTGCCAATCGAACTACTGCACCCAGCCCCGCTTAGAAACGCTTACTCGTGCAACAAGAAGGAACAAGTGAGGCGCCGCTACAATCGCAACGAGCCAGGACACTTTGCCAACAGCTTGTCCGAAGAAGACAGCAGGAGTGACCCCAGTCGCTTCAATCTAGGAACCACCCCAGCTAGGACGTCGCACAGGAGCCACACCCTGCATCGGGTGAGAGGCCGAGTCAACCATGTCACCGCAGATGCACCGCAAAATGCTACAGGCGTCGTCTTTGGGTAAGTTACTTGTTAACTCGATTACACCTGGCTTGATTTTGTTTGACTCGAGCTTAGATTCGCTTGTTTCGCAAGGCTTTGCTACTAGAAATGATTTGAGGATAGCAAGACTTAAGTGCATTCTTTTGGTTCAAACCCCTGGTTCCGAACTCCGAACGAAAGTAGGATGTTCCGGGGTGAGAATACTAATAGATGGAATAGAGTTCCTAGCAAACCTTATAATTTTGGAGACCCAGACCTTAGACGTCATATTGGGAATGGATTGGTTATCCAAGCACAAGGCCGTATTGGATTGTGGGCGAAGGACTATCTCAGTTGAGAGCCCGTGTGGGAAGAAAGTGGAATTTCAAGCCACCGCAGTTAGAGATGGACAGTTGATGGTTAACAGTACCAAGGCAATCAGCATAGAGGATGTCCCAGTAGTGAATGAGTACCCCGACGTTTTTCCCGAAGATCTACCTGGTATGCCGCCAGACAGGGACATAGAGTTTGTGATAGAGCTTGTACTGCACAAAGACCGATAGCAAAGAGACCCTATCGGATGTCCACCGAGGAGTTGGTAGAAATGAAGAAACAAATAGAAGAGTTAATGGAGAAAGGATTTATCGTAACCGAGTTCGCCGCCGTGGGAGCACCGCTTTGTTTGTCAAGAAGAAGGACGGGAGTTTCGGGATGTGCATTGACTACCGCGGCACTCAACGAAGTCACCGTGAAGAATAAGTATCCGCTACCCAGGATTGATGATTTGTTTGATCGCTTGAGAGGAGCGGAGTTTTCTCCAAAATTGATCTCGAGGTCGATACCATCGGTTGAAGATCCGATCAGAAGATATTTCAAGATCGCATTCTCGCCAAGATATGGACATTACGAGTTTACGCTATGTCCTTTGGATCGACAAATGCGCCAGCTTATTTCATGAATATGATGAATAAGGTGTTCATGGAATATTTGGACAAGTTTGTCGTCGTGTTCATAGATGATATCCTAATCTACTCCAAGACAGAGAGTGAACATGCCGAACACTTAAGGCGAGTTTTGGAAAAGCTGAGGGAACAGCAACTTTTCGCCAAGTTCAGCAAAGTGTGATTTTTGGAAGGACAAGGTGGAGTTTCTTGGACATGTAATGACCGCAAAAGGAGTCGCCGTAGATCCAAGCAAAGTAGAAGCTGTGTTACATTGGGAGCGTAGAAGATCGTGACCCAGATTCGAGTTTCCTCGGAATGGCGAGGATACTACCGCCCGTTTCATCGAAGGCTTCTCGACAATTGCGAAACCTCTTGCAATGCCAAGAAGGAAAAGAAGTTTGCATGGACGCCTTGAGAATGTGAGAAAGGATTTGAGAGTGAAGAAGCGATTGACATCAAGACCGGTCTTAGTTCTACCGGACGTTGCTCAAAGCTTCGATATTTATTGTGACGCATCGCGCCAAGGACTTGGATGTGTGGCCGATGCAGATGGAAAGGTCGCCGCTATGCATCAAGGCGCTTGAGGCCGCATGAGGAAAATTATCCGACACATGACTTAGAGTTAGGCTGCCGTAGTGCATGCTTTGAAGATATGGCGTCACTATCTCGATTGGAAACAGATGTGAAGTATATACGGATCATAAGAGCCTTAAATACATATTCACCCAGTCGGATCTGAATATGAGGCGAGAGAGATGGTTAGAGTTAATCAAGGAATACAATGTTGTAATCCATTACCATCCCGTGAAGGCCAACGTAGTAGCCGATTCCCTGAGTCGGAAAAGCCATACCGTGAGTACGTTGCTTGCCACAAGTCAGGACGAGTTATGTGAGGATTTTCAAAAATGAAGATTGAGGTAGTACCTAGCGGATTCTTGGCAGCATTGGAAGTAAAGCCTACCCTAGAGGATCAGATCCGAGAAGGATGTATGATGATGACAAGATCCGCAGGATTAAGTCCATCAAGGAGGAAGGCAAGGCAGAGGACTTCAAGTTGGATGAGCAAGGCACGTTGTGGATGAAGGATCGCATTTGTGTGCCTAACAAAAGGAGTTAAAGCAACTGATTCTCGAAGAGGCCCATGACTCCAAGTACTCAATTCATCCCTAAGCGCCAAGATGTATCAGATCTCAAGGAGAGATTCTGGTGGCCAAGTATGAAACGTGAAGTTGCCGAGCATGTTGCATTGTGCGGCGTATGCCGAGAGTCAAGGCAATGCATCGAGACCAGCGAGATTGCTACAAATGAAAATACGAGTGGAAGTGGGAGGAAATCGGAATGGATTTCATTACCGGCTTGTCAAGACTCAAGGAGGTTATGACTCCATATGGGTTATAGTGGATCGCTTGACTAAAGTAGCCCATTTTATCCCCGTGAAGACCACTTACTCGGAGATAAATTAGCGTAATTGTACATGATCGAGATTGTCTGTTTGCACGGAGTGCCAAAGAGGATTGTATCGGACGAGAGGTACCCAATTTACCTCAAGGTTCTCGAATAAGTTGCATAAAGCCATGGGAACCCGTTTGAACTTCAAGATGACTTATCATCCACGCAGACGGATGGACAGAGGCCAGAAAGAGTCAACCAGATTCTCGAGGATATGTTGAGAGCTTGTGCATTAGCTTATGCTACCTCTTGGGATAAGAGTTTACCGTATGCCGAGTTCGCCACAACAATAGTTATCGAGGCTAGTTTACAGATGTCACCTTTTGAGGCCTTTGTATGGTCGACCACCTGTCGGACGCCATTGAATTGGAATGAGACCGGCGAGCGCCGTGTCTTTGGGCCTGATATTCTTCAAGAGGTCAAGAGCGGTCGCCATGATTAGGGAAAGGTTGAAGATAGCCCAATCTCGACAGAAGAGTTATCTTGACAACCGCCGCGAGGATTTGAGTTTTGAACCGGAAGACTTTGTATACCTCAGAGTTACGCCTCTCAGGGGAGTTAAGAGGTTCCATGCCAAAGGGAAACTTGCACCCCGTTATGTTGGACCATTTAAGATTTTGAGTCGCAGAGGCGAAGTTGCTTACCAGCTGGAGTTGCCACAGTCGTTGGCAGGAGTGCATGATGTATTCCATGTGTCCCAGTTGAAGAAGTGTCTTCGAGTTCCTGAGGAACAGACACCGCTAGAGTCAATTGAGTTGCAAGAGGATTTGACTTATAAGGAACATCCCGTGAGGATTCTAGACACAATGGATCGAGAGACCAGAAATAAGTCAACCCGTTTCTGTAGAGTTCAGTGGAGCAACCATGAAGAAAGAGAAGCGACTTGGGAGCGCGAAGAGGATTTGAAGAAAGAGTTTCCAAACCTATTCCTTTAGTAAGCCCCAATCTCGGGACGAGATTCTATTAAGGGGGGGAGGTTTGTAACACCCCAAAATTTTGCTTTTCTTAAATTCATGTGTGATTTGGCACTTTGGTGAATTTTTGGAATTTTCTGGAATTTATTTGGATTTATTTGGAATTTATTTGAATTTATTCCATTTTGAAATAATTAAAGAATTTAATTTTGCAAATAAAATTTTGTTGGAAATATTTTATTTGAGGCCAAAATGATCCAAAGTATTTTCCAGAATTTTTCTGGAATTTTTCTGAGTCTTTTGCTATTTTTAATGAATTAAATGAATTATTGGGAATTATTTTAAATATTAAATCGCTGGAAAATCAATTCGGGTCTAGTACTGTTCATCCGACCGAGTCGGAACCCGAGTCGGACTCGAGTCCGACCCGAGCCACGTGACTCGATCAAACCAGCTCAAAACCCTAATCGATCCCAACCGTTGGATCAAGATCCAACGGCTGAGATCCGCCATACGGCTCGAGCCGTATCCGGCCGGATCCGATCGCGCCCACGCGATCGTGGCCGTTGATCGTGCCACGTGGACGGCTGTGCGTCGTCGTCTCCGCCGAGTTCGAGCCGGACTCCGCCGCCGCGCCCGCCGCCGTGTAGAATTAGGTTTCCGTCTCGGGCACGAACGCCGAGGCTATTTAAAGCCCTGGTCACGCCCCGAGGTTGCCCTCATCCTTGCGCACCTGTTCCCCCGAGCCATCTCGCCTGAGCTGCCGCCGTTTGCCCGTGCGAGCTCGCCAGAGTTAGCGCCACTCGCCAGCGGTTTTTGCCCGGCCTCGCCGCCGTCCGTCGTCTTCCGCCGAAGGAGCCCGGTCCGAGTCCCCGCCGAGACGCTTTGAAGAGATCACCCACTTCGCGGAGCGACCGAGCGCGCCGTCGGGCTCGTCGTCGTCTCCGTCTCCGGTGGCTGCAGCTCGCCGCGTCGCCATCGCCCTCGCGAACTCTCAGGCGCCGTCCGATCTTGATCGTGCGGTTGAGGTGAGTTCACGTGTTCCAAACCCGATTAGATCTGGACCGTTGGATCAAGATCCAACGGTTCACAATCGCCACGTGCCGTAGTAGTGATTATTATAGGATTAGATCTGGACCGTCCGATCTAGATCGAGCGCCCACGATCATCGAGTAGTTTCAACGTGTTAACCCTGGATCTAATCGCGCCGCTGATTTTCAAACCAACGGCCGAGATTGCGCCACGCGGTCGGGAAGTTGGACCGACGCGGTCGGCGCCAGATGCTGCTGCTGACGCCGACATGGCGGGCCCGCATGTCGGGCCGCCGACCAAATAGCGCCGACGTCACCCATGGCGTCCACAAAGGTCCCACTGTCGATCGTGGTCGAGCCTCGCCGACGTCGGCGATGACGTCATCCGAGTGGTCCCACATGTCGCCTCACGTGGAGTCGTGGACCGGGTCCACAGTAGACCCGAGCGAGCGTGGACCGAGTCCATGGACCGGTGGCGTCGACCAACCAATCGAGGCTGCCACGTGTCCATGATGACGCCAATAATTAATTCCGAAAAAAGAAATGATTTATTAATTCGAAATATTGATTCAAATTTAGATTCAAACTTCAAACGCTTATAACTTTTGCGTTTCAACTCCGATTTGAGTGATTCAAATTTCTAAATTTGTATAAAATTGAGATCTACCTAAATATGAATTTTATTTAATTTTTGACTAAAGTTTTTCTCTGCAAAATTATTTAAATGATTATTTAAACTTTAAATAATCATAACTTTTAAATCTTAACTCCAAATTTGATTTATTCCAGTTTCTAAAAATCCATAAAATTATGTTCTTTCTGTTTATGGATTTTATTTGGATGTTTGGATACTTTTTGCCTATTGTTTATTTGTGTATTTGCTATTTGCACGCTTTACGAGTAGACGTTGAAGTGCCGGAAGGATTCGAAGGAGAAGTATTGACTCAGGATCCAACTCAAGACCAAGAACAAGTACTTTTTGAAGGCAAGTTGTGCTTTGACCATGTTGATCCTATTTCGAAATCTATTTTGATTTAAACTATTGCATGCCAGTTCAATTAGAAAAATACTTGGTTTAAACATGGGGGTTAGATAAATACCAATTTGCTGTATGACACCTTGATTACTTAGGTATGTGCCATGACCCTTTGTCACCCTAGTTGTGGATTACTAGTTGGACATTATTAAATTGCCAACCTGGGTTTAGACCGTTGTAGTATACTGCTTAGACCTGCTACGTGCTCATAACATGATTTTGGATAATCAAATGTTAATATTGACTTAATGATATATTGAACCTGTTTTGGAAAAGTATCATGTGATGTTGATGGCACGTGGTGCATGGTAATCAATCGGGTTTGATAAACGCTTTCGGCCGGGCATGTGGCAAAGAGTAATCAGTGGGCCATTGTGGCATTGGGAGTGTTGTTTTGGTTTTTCGGGTAGTTCTCGCCTGGTCACCCTAAGGACTTAACCTTGCAAGCCTTTGAACTGGTCTAACGTGCAACCACATGTCCAGAATGGGACGGACCTAGTTGACTAAGTTGCTAATAACGCACTGTGGGACCTCAGGAGGTCAACTACACCCTTTGTGTAAGTTGTACGGGGAGCGTCATCGGGCTGAGGCCAGGTACCCATCTAACGGTTGATTGGCCTAGACTTCGCCTTAGCGAAGGGAAGGGTTAGTGCGCAATAACCGGGGAGGACCACTTGTATTGTTAGAGGTTTCCGAAAGACTTTGTTACGGGAACTCGCCTTTGTGGTGTTTGACTGTATCTTGTGGGGAAAAAGTTTATTAAACTTCTTGAAAAGTTATTTATGCTTTACTTATTTCTGCTGCTTTCGAATCTACTTATACTACTTGTCAAATGCTGTTTACTGCAAATATACCTTGAGCTATTCCTTTTGTCGGGACCCCGAATTTGCAAATCCGGACCCTCTGTGTATTCAGCACTAGTCCAGGAACGCGCTAGTGCACACAGTCTTTAACATCGGTAAATATCACAATCATACCAATCGATACCATAAAAGTACTTTATTAAAGTAATAAAACTGGTTACTCGACCTTATGGCCAAGTTACAAATATATGCCTCGTAGGGCGAAACTTATTCAGAGAGAAACAATAGCAGCGGAAAATCAAATAAACTTCGTGGCGCCATCCAGTATACCACAGTAACAATCGATCGGCTCGCATCCCTAAGTAGTCGGGTCCTCTTGGAGTTCCTCCTCCAAAGTGGCGTAATCTCCTCTTCAACTGGTATTGTGTTGAGGCAAGGGTGAGTACTTGGTACTCAAAGAAGTCATGCACGTAATGCAAGCTAATATACTATATGCATGGCTTGGTACAAAGGAATAGCTCAAGGTATATTTATGTAAACAAGATTTGACAAGTAATATAAGTAGATTCAAAGCGGTAAAAACAAGTAAAGCATAAATAACTTTGCAAGAAGTTTAAATAACATTTTTCCCCATCCTAAACCACATTTCCATCATCTTCTTTGTTAAACCAACCCAACTTTTCAAATCCAAGTTATTTTCGTAAAGTCTAACCCTTGACTGTAATTCCCGAGCATTGTCCGATCAGTGGACTCGGCTATTCAAATAGATTCTACACTCTGCAGAGGTTATGCACTTTACCCACAAGATACAATCCACTCACCACGTCGGTAGTGAATCGCCATACAAGAGTATGCGAATGAGCGATCATAACAAAGCCTTTCGGAAGCCTCAAACAACACAGTGGTCCTCTCCAGACGTGCTCTACACCATCCCTTCCCTTAGCCAAGGCGAAGTATGGGACCAACACACCGTTAGATGGGTACCTGGCCACAGCCACGATACGCTCCCCGCATAATCACACAAACGGTGTAATCGACACCCTGAGGCTCCACAAGTGAGTCCTTAGCGACTTAGTCAACTAGGGCCGTCCCATTCCACCCATGTGGTTGCAAGTATGACCCAGTTCAAAGGCTTGCAAGGTTAAGTCCTTAGAGTGACCAGGGCAAGACTACCCGAAAAACCAAATCATCACTCCCAATGCCACAACCGCCCACCTGATTACTCTTGCCACATGCCCTGGCCGAAATCATTTATCAAACCCCGCTTGATTACCATGCACCACGTGCCATCAACATCACATGATACTTTTCCAAAACAGGTTCAATATATCATTAAGTCAATATTAGCATTGGATTATCCAAAATCATGTCATGAGCACGTGCAGTCTAAGCAGCATACTACAACGTTCTAAACCCATGTTGGCAATTTAATAATGTCCAACTAGTAAACCACAACTAGGGTGACAAGGGATCATGGCACATACTTAGATAATCAAGGTGTCATATAACAAATTGGTAGTTATCTAACCCCCATGTTTAAACAAAGTATCTTTCTAATTGAACTAGCATGCAATAGTTTAAATCAAAATAGATTTCGAAATAGGATCAATATGGTCAAAGCACAACTTGCCTTCAAAAAGTACTTGCTCTTGGTCTTGAGTTGGATCCTGAGTCAACACTTCTCCCTCGAATCCTTCCCAGGCACTTCAACGCCTACTCGTAAAGCGTGCAAATAGCAAATACACAAATGAACACTATGCAAAAGATCCCAAAACTCCAAATAAAATCCATAAACAGAGAGAACATAATTTTCTGGATTTTTAGAAACTGGAATAAATCAAATTTGGAGTTAAAGCATAAAAGTTATGATTATTTAAAGTTTAAATAATCAATTAAATAATATTTCAGAGAAAAACTTTAGTCCAAAAATTAAATAAAATTCATATTTAGGTAGATCTTAATTTTATACAAATTTAGAAATTTGAACCACTCAAATCGGAGTTGAAACGCAAAAGTTATAAGCGTTTGAAGTTTGAATCTAAATTTGAATCAATATTTCGAATTAATAAATCATTTTCTTTTTCTGAAATTAATTATTGCGTCAGCATGGACACGTGGCAGCTCATGATTGGCCTGGCGTCGTCACCGGTCCATGGGCTCGGTCCACACTCGGCTTGGGTCCACCGTGGACTCGGTCCTGGCTCCACGTGAGGCGACATGTGGGCCCACTCGGGTGACGTCATTCTTTGGCGTCGGCGAGGGCTCACCACGGTCTTTGACAGGTGGGTCCCACCGATGACGTCATGGGTGACGTCCACGATGCATCGCCGCCGACACGCGGGCCCCGCGTGTCGCTGACCACGCGCCAGCGTGGCGCGGCAGTTCGGCTTCCTGACGCTGGCGTGGCACAATCGTGGCCGTTGGTTTGAAATCCGACTACCGGGATTGAGTTTGGCCTCATGTGCTTGGGGCGCACGTGGTCGATCGTGGGCCGTTGGATCTAGATCCAACGGTTGGGATTAGATCTAGGATTTTCAGGGGAAACTCACCGAAGTGGCGTGGCACGATCCGGGCCTTTGGATCTTGATCGGACGGTTGGTGGAGCTTCGGTCGGCGATGGCTTCACGGCGGAGTTGCGGCCGTGGCCGAGGACAGCGACCACCCAAACGGCGGTTGGGGCGTGCTCGGCGAGATGGAGGGTGTCTTGGTGCGCCGACTTGGGGTTTCGAATCTGGGGTCAATGGCGGCGAGGAGCGACGGCGCGAGGCGAGGCAAGGACCGTGGGTGGCGCTTCACGCAACTACGGCGAGCGATTCCGCGAACCTACGGCGGCTAGAGCTCGGCGGGTTAGGGCAAGAAGTGCGCGGGTCACGGCGGTCCTCGAGTGCGATCCGGCATTAAATAGCCCCGGAGGCGTGCTCGGCGGAGCCCCTAATCGATCACGCAAGGCGCTCGTGGCGAGTCCGGCTCGATTCTGGAAGACGACGAAATCGTGGCCGTCCACGTGTCGCGATCAACTGCCACGATCGCACGGCGCGATCGGGTCCGTCCGAACACGGCTTTCGATCGAGTCGGGCGGATCTCGGCCGTTGGATCTTGATCCAACGGTTGGGATCGATTAGGAGTTAGGAGTGGGTTCGGTCGAGTCAACTCGGCTCGGTCGGACTCGAGTCCGACTTTCGATCGGATGAACAAGACTTGACCCGAGTTGGATTTTCCAGCGATTTAATATTTAAAATAATTCCCGATAATTCATTTAATTCATTAAAAATAGCAAATGACTCAGAAAAATTCGAGAAAAATTACGGAAAATATTTTGGATTATTTTGGACTCAAATAAAATATTTCCAACAAAAATTTATTTGCAAAATTAAATTCTTTAATTATTTCAAAATGGAATAAATTCAAATAAATTCCAAATAAATCCAAATAAATTCAGAAAATTCCAAAAATTCACCAAAGTGCCAAATCACACATGATTTTAAGAAAAGCAAAATTTTGGGATGTTACAAACCTCCCCTTAATAGAATCTCGTCCCGAGATTCAGTGGCTCACTAAAGAAATAGGTTTGGAAATTCTTTCTTCAAATCCTCTTCGCTCCCAAGTCGCTTCACTTTCTTCATGGTTGCTCCATCGAACTCTACAGAATCGGGTTGACTTGTTTCTAGTTTCTCGATCCATTGTGTCTAGAATCCTCACAGGTGCTCCTTATAAGTCAAATCCTCTTGCAACTCAATTGACTCTAGCGATTTTTGTTCCTCGAGGAACTCGGAGACACTTCTTCAATCGGGACACATGGAACACGTCATGCACTCCTCGCTAACGATCAGTGGCAACTCCGGTGATAGGCAACTTCACCCTGCGACTCAAAATCTTAAATGGTCCAACATAGCAGGTGCGAAGTTTCCCTTTGGCATGGAACCTCTTAACTCCCCGAGAGGCGTAACTCGAGGTATACAAAGTCTTCTGGTTCAAAACTCAAATCTCGGCGACGATTGTCGGCCATAACTCTTCTGGCCGAGATTGGGCTATCTTAAACCTTTCCCTAATCATGGCGATATGCTCCACAGCCTCTTGTAGAATGTCAGGCCCAAAGACACCGCGCTCGCAGGTGTCATTCAAATTCAATGGAGTCCGACAGGGTCGACAATACAAAGGCCTCAAAAGGTGACATCCGTAAACTAGCCTGATAACTATTGTTGTAACTAAACTCGGCATACGGCAAACTTTTATCCCAAGAGGTAGCATAAGCCAATGCACAAGCTCTCAACATATCTTCTAGAATCTGGTTGACTCTTTCGGTCTGTCCATCCGATGCATGGATGATAAGTCAGATCTTGAAGTTTAAACGGGTTCCCATGGCTTCATGCAACTTATTCCGTAACCTTGAGGTAAATTGGGTACCTCCGTCCGATACAATCCTCTTTGGCACTCCGTGCAAACAAACAATCGATCATGTACAACTCTGCTAACTTATCTCCGAGTAAATGGTCTTCACGGGATAAAATGGGCTACTTTAGTCAAGCGATCCACTATAACCCATATGGAGTCATAACCTCCTTGAGTCTTGACAAAGCCGGTAATGAAATCCATTCCGATTTCCTCCCACTTCCACTCGGGTATTTTCAGCGGTTGTAGCAATCCTGCTGGTCTCGATGCATTGCCTTGACTCTCTGGCATACGCCGCACAATGCAACATGCTTTCGGCAACTTCACGTTTCATACTGCCACCGAATCTCTCCTTGAGATCCTGATACATCTTGGCGCTTCGGGATGAATCGAGTACTTAGAGTCATGGGCTTCTTCCGTAATCAGTTGCTTTAACTCCTTTTGTTAGGCACACAAATGCGATCCTTCATCCATAACGTGCCTTGCTCGTCTAGCTTGAAATCCTTTGCCTTGCCTTCCTCCATTTTGGACTTAATCCTCACGGATCTTGTCATCATCCTTCTGTCCTTCTCGGATCTGGTCCTCTAAAGTAGGCTTTACTTCCAAGGCGGCCAAGAATCCGCTTAGGTACAACCTCAATCTTCATTTTCCTAAAATCCTCACATAACTCATCCCGACTTGTGGCTAGCAACGTACTCACGGTGATGGCTTTTCCGACTCGATTGCATCGGCTACTACATTGGCCTTCAGGGATGGTAATGAATTCCAACATTATAGTCCTTGATCAATTCTAGCCATCTCCTTTGCCTCATATTCAGATCCGACTGGGTGAATATGTACTTAAGGCTCTTATGATCCGTATATACTTCACATCTGTTTCCAATCAGATAGTGACGCCATATCTTCAAAGCATGCACTACGGCAGCTAACTCTAAGTCATGTGTCGGATAATTTTTCCTCATGCGGCCTCAATGCCTTGATGCATAGCGCGACCTTTCCATTCTCTGCATCAAGACACATCCAAGTCCTTGGCGCGATCGTCACAATAAATATCGAAGCTTTGAGCAACATCCGGTAGAACTAACACCGGTCTTTGATGTCAATCGCTTCTTCAGCTCCTGAAATCCTTCCTCACATTCTCAAGCGTCCATGCAAACTTCTTTTCCTTCTTCAAGAATTGCGTAAGAGGTTTCGCAATTGTCGAAAAGCCTTCGATGAAAGCGCGGTAATATCACGCCATTCCAAGGAAACTCAGAATGCTGGTCACCGTCTTTGGTTGTTCCCAATGTAACACCGCTTCTACTTTGCTTGGATCCACGGCGACTCCTTCTGCGGTCATTACATGTCCAAGAAACTCCACTTTGTCCTTCCAAAAGTCACACTTGCTGAACTTGGCGAAAAGTTGCTGTTCCCTCAGCTTTTCCAAAACTCGCCTTAAGTGTTCGGCATGTTCATCCTCTGCCTTGGAGTAGACTAGGATATCGTCTATGAACACGACGACAAACTTGTCCAAATATTCCATGAACACCTTATTCATCATATTCATGAAATAAGCTGGCGCATTGGTCAGTCCAAAGGACATAACTGTAAACTCGTAATGTCCATATCTTGACGAGAATGCGATCTTGAATATCTTCCGATCGGATCTTTAATCGATGATATCCCGATCTCGAGATCAATCTTGGAGAAAACTCCGGCTCCTCTTAATCGATCAAACAAATCATCAATCTGGGTAGCGGATACTTATTCTTCACGGTGACTTCATTGAGTGCACGGTAGTCAATGCACATCCTGAAACTCCCGTCCTTCTTCTTGACAAACAAAGCTGGTGCTCCCCACGGCGACTAACTTGGTGCGATAAATCCTTTCTCCATTAACTCTTCTATTTGTTTCTTCATCTCTACCAACTCCTCGGTAGACATCCGATAGGGTCTCTTTGCTATCGGTCTTTGTACCCGTACAAGCTCTATCACAAACTCTATGTCCCTGTCTGGCGGCATACCGTAGATCTTCGGGAAAAACATCGGGTACTCATTCACTCTTTGGGACATCCTCTATGCTGATTGCCTTGGTACTGTTAACCATCAACTGTCCATCTCTAAGCTGCGGTGGCTTGAAATTCCACTTTCTTCCCACACGGGCTCTCAACTGAGATAGTCCTTCGTCCACAATCCAATACTGACCTTGTGCTTGGATAACCAATCCATTCCCAATATAACATCTAAGGTCAGGTCTCCAAAATTATAAGGTTTGCTAGGAACTCTATTCCATCTATTAGTATTCTCACCGGAACATCCTACTTCCGTTCGGAGTTCGGAACCAGGGGTTTGAACTAAAAGCATGCACTTAAGTCTTGCAATCCTTAAATCATTTCGAGTAGCAAAGCCTTGCGAAACAAACGAATCTGAAGCTCGAGTCAAACAAAGCTATGCCAGTCTTGAGTTAACAAGTAACTTACCCGATCTGACGTCAGTAGCATTTTGCAATGCATCCATGTGACATGGTTGACTCGGCCTCTCACCTGATGCAGGGTGTGGCTCACAGTCTTTGGCGTCCTAGCTGGGTGGTTCCTAGATTGAAGCGGCTGGGTCGCTCCTGCTGTCTTCTTCGGACAACTGTTGGCAAAGTGTCACGGCTCGTTGCGATTGTAGCGGCGTCTCACTGCTTCCTGTTGTTGCACAGGGTAGCGTTTCTAAGCGGGGCTGGGGTTTGGTAGTTACGATTGGCGGGTCTTGGTGCTGAGGATGGTGTCCTTGTTGCATTCTCGTGGTTGGAATCAAGAATTGATTTGGTGCAACTCTCAAGCGTTGTTGCGTTCACGACGTGATCCTTCTTTGTTGCATCCTGCGCTTCTGTTCTCATCCAGTTCCTTGCGCTTGTCCTCAAGAATAAGCGCCTTATTCACCAACTCTTGGAAATCTGGAAAGGTGTGGGTGATCAACCCTACTTGCAATCCTGAGTTAAGTCCCTTCATAAAAGCGAGGTATGCGGATTTATCTGTCGCTACATCCTCAAAAAGCGTAGCGTGCTAGCCGTGTGAACTTGTTCGTAGTCGACCATTTGGTTGATTACCTTGCTTCAGTTGCTCTGAACTCCTCCTTCTTAAGGTCCATAATTCCTTCAGCACGTGATCTTTGTCGAATGCACGGTATGAACTCTTCCCAAGTGATATCTTGAGGGTTCTCTGCGTGTACGAAGTTCTCCCACCATTCGGCCATTTGTTCCTTCCAAGCGATGAGAAGCGTAAAGTACCTTCTCATTTCCTATGCATTGGGCTATGTGTAGCTTCCTCTCAATTGATCTTAACCAATCGTCGGCCTCCAACGGATTGGCATTCCCGAAGAAAGTGGGTGGGTGAGTCCTCATGAACTCGACACCTTGTATTACGGCGTGGTCACTGATTAACTTGATTGGCGTGGCCTGAGCGATGACGTGCTGCATTTGTTGCATCATAGCATGCATCAACTGGTCTCGAGCAGCAAGAAATGCTCCAAAATTCTGCACATCCGATGGCGGTCTTTGGTGCTCCATCATTGGGGTTTTCAAGCGAGATCCACTCCCATTGCTTCCAAAGTTCCCACGGGTGTTCACCATCTGTTGATTTGCTCTAGGTTTAGAGATGAGAGGGAAACAAGAATAGACAAGTAATATGGACTTTATGCGAGGCGAAAGGGGTAACTTTAAGGTCCATCTTTATTATTAATAACTTGGTATGGCTGCTTACAATGCCTAAGGGCCTTGCAACACATCTTGCACACTCAGCAAACAAAGCAAATCCAAATCGAACTAACTCTGGAATCTAACGCCTAAAGGGTGACTCTTTATTTTATGACGCGACTCGGCGAAGGAGTCTCACTATAGAACCTAAGCTCACTCATCGAGAAAACCTCCACGGCTGGTACGGGTCTTTGCGGCATAGGCGCGAAACGATCGCCATGTCCAGCGACTATGTCATCTGTGGTAGTCGAAGAAGCGGTGTCCTCATCGAGATCGACTCCTCTGGATCGGCTCGTGTAGCTCGAATCTTGGCTCTGGTGCAGTCCGTACAAAGTCATTTCCAACTCATCAATCCTTCGTAGAAGGTGTGCCACATACTCTGAAGCTTCCGCCATCTGTTCTTCTCTGTCGTGATTTCCTTGCGGGCCTTCAGAGCTCCTTACTTGTATTATCTAGTACATCTTCCTGGCGACGACGAATCGTGCCAAGCGTATGGTAACCGTGGCATCCTCATCCTGAATCGCCTTTGGGTCGAGAAGGTTGTCGCGGATGATAGTATGAACACCGCATCTCCAACTCTCTGGCGTGACACGGGTAATGTGCCGCATTGCTCGTCGTGATACTTCTTGGATACCCATCTCGCATTGTAGATCTCTGGCAAAGGTCAAGGTGTATCGGGCGATTGCCTGGCCCCTCTTCCTGGCAGTACCTCAATCCTCACGTCACAAGCCTTGATCAATCCCGGCTTGTCCGATCACTTCCACTTGATATTGGGGCTTCTCAAAATCTCAGAGAGTTTGTAGCATGTGCCAAAGTTCTGCGGCGTGACCAACTCCCGAGATCAACGTGGTTGAACTCTTCCTCCATCTGTCACAAGAGTGCTTTACGTAAGAACTCGGAATTTTCGAATTGTGACAAGGTAAGGGAAAATTTCAGCAAGAGACAAGAAAAGAGAGAAGGGGATAAGTCGAGATGTCATTTCTTGTCTTCACAAATTTTTAGCTTTAGAAAATAGGTTTTATCCTCACTATGACCATTCTAGCTTAGGTTGAGCCTACAGTCAAGTATGGCTCGATACCACCTCTGTCGGGACCCGAATTTGCAAATCCGACCCTCTGTGTATTCAGCACTAGTCCAGAACGCGCTTAGTGCACACGATCTTTAACATCGGTAAATATCACAATCATACCAATCGATACCATAAAAGTACTTTATTAAAGTAATAAAACTGGTTACTCGACCTTATGGCCAAGTTACAAATATATGCCTCGTAGGGCTTAAACTTATTCAGAGAGAAACAATAGCAGCGGAAAATCAAATAAACTTAGTGGCGCCATCCAAGATACCACAGTAACCTGATCGGGCTCGCATCCCTAAGTAGTCGGGTCCTCTTGGAGTTCCTCCTCCAAAGTAGCGTAATCTCCTCTTCAACCTGGTATTGTGTTGAGGCAAGGGTGAGTACTTGGTACTCGGCAAGTCATGCACGTAATGCAAGCTAATATACTATATGCATGGCTTGGTACAAAGGAATAGCTCAAGGTATATTTGTGGTAAAACAGCATTTGACAAGTAATATAAGTAGATTCGAAGCAAAGAAAACAAGTAAAGCATAAATAACTTTGCAAGAAGTTTAAATAACATTTTTCCCCATCCTAAACCACATTTCCATCATCTTCTTTGTTAAACCAACCCAACTTTTCAAATCCAAGTTATTTTCGTAAAGTCTAACCCTTGACTGTAATTCCCGAGCATTGTCCAAGATCGTGGACTCGGCTTATTCAAATAGATTCTACACTCTGCAGAGGTTATGCACTTTACCCACAAGATACAATCCACTCACCACGTCACCGTGAATCGCCATACAAGAGTATGCGAATGAGCGATCATAACAAAGCCTTTGGAAGCCTCAAACAACACAGTGGTCCTCTCCCAGACGTGCTCTACACCATCCCTTCCCTTAGCCAAGGCGAAGTATGGGACCAACACACCGTTAGATGGGTACCTGGCCACACCACGATACGCTCCCCGCACAATCACACAAGCGGTGTAATCGACACCCTGAGGCTCCACAAGTGAGTCCTTAGCGACTTAGTCAACTAGGGCCGTCCCATTCCAGCCATGTGGTTGCAAGTATGACCAGTTCAAAGGCTTGCAAGGTTAAGTCCTTAGAGTGACCAGGCAAGACTACCCAAAAACCAAATCATCACTCCCAATGCCACAATCGCCCACTGATTACTCTTGCCACATGCCCTGGCCGAAATCGTTTTATCAAACCCGCTTGATTACCATGCACCACGTGCCATCAACATCACATGATACTTTTCCAAAACAGGTTCAATATATCATTAAGTCAATATTAGCATTGGATTATCCAAAATCATGTCATGAGCACGTAGCGTGCTCTAAGCGACATACTACAACGTTCTAAACCCATGTTGGCAATTTAATAATGTCCAACTAGTAAACCACAACTAGGGTGACAAGGGATCATGGCACATACTTAGATAATCAAGGTGTCATATAACAAATTGGTAGTTATCTAACCCCATGTTTAAACAAAGTATCTTTCTAATTGAACTAGCATGCAATAGTTTAAATCAAAATAGATTTCAAATAGGATCAATATGGTCAAAGCACAACTTGCCTTCAAAAAGTACTTGCTCTTGGTCTTGAGTTGGATCCTGAGTCAACACTTCTCCTCGAATCCTTCCTAAGACTTCAACGTCTACTCGTAAAGCGTGCAAATAGCAAATACACAAATGAACACTATGCAAAAGATCCCAAAACTCCAAATAAAATCCATAAACAGAGAGAACATAATTTTCTGGATTTTTAGAAACTGGAATAAATCAAATTTGGAGTTAAAGCATAAAAGTTATGATTATTTAAAGTTTAAATAATCAATTAAATAATATTTCAGAGACAAACTTTAGTCCAAAAATTCAAGAAAATTCATATTTAGGTAGATCTTAATTTTATACAAATTTAGAAATTTGAACCACTCAAATCGGAGTTGAAACGCAAAAGTTATAAGCGTTTGAAGTTTGAATCTAAATTTGAATCAATATTTCGAATTAATAAATCATTTTCTTTTCGAAATTAATTATTGCGTCGGCATGGACACGTGGCAGCTCCTGATTGGCCTGCTGACGTCGGTAGGTCCATGGGCTCGGTCCACACTCGGCTTGGGTCCACCGTGGACTCGGTCCACACTCCACGTGAGGCGACATGTGGGCCCACTCGGGTGACGTCATTCTTTGGCGTCGGCCAGGCTCAGCCACGGTCTGGCCGACAGGTGGGTCCCACCGATGACGCCATGGGTGACGCCACGGTGATCGCCGCCGACACGCGCCTCCGCGTGTCGCTGACCACGCACGCGCGCTGGCGCGACTGTTCGGCTTCCTGGGCGCTGCGGCACAATCGTGGCCGTTGGTTTGAAATCCGGCTACCGATTGAGTTTGGCCTCATGTGCTTGGGGCGCCGCGTGATCGATCGTGGGCCGTTGGATCTAGATCCAACGGTTGGGATTAGATCTAGGATTTTCAACGGAAACTCACCAAGTGGCGTGGCACGATCTGGGCCTTTGGATCTTGATCGGACGGTTGGTGGAGCTCGGGGTCGGCGATGGCTTCACGGCGGAGTTGCGCCGCTGGCCGAGATCAGCGACCACCCAAACGGCGGTTGGGCGTGCTCGGCGAGATGGAGGGTGTCTTCGGTGCGCTGACTTGGGTTTCAATCTGGGTCAATGGCGGCGAGGATTCGGACGGCGCGAGGCGAGGCAAGGACCGTGGTGGCGCTTCACGCAACTACGGCGAGCGATTCCGGCGAACCCACGCGGCTAGAGCTCGGCGGGTTAGGGCAAGAAGTGCGCGGGGTCACGGCGGTCCTCGGTGCGATCCGGCATTAAATAGCCGGAGGCGTGCTCGGCGAGCCCTAATCGATCCTGGCGGGCGCACTCGGCGGAGTCCGGCTCGATTCACGGAAGACGACGAAATCGTGGCCGCCCACGTGTCGCGATCAACGGCCACGATCGCGACGGCGATCGGTCCCGGTCGAACACGGCTTTCGATCGGTTCGGCGGATCTCGGCCGTTGGATCTTGATCCAACGGTTGGGATCGATTAGGGTTAGGAGTGGGTTCGGTCGAGTCAACTGGCTCGGGTCGGACTCGAGTCCGACTCGGTCGGATGAACAGTACTTGACCCGAGTTGGATTTTCCAGCGATTTAATATTTAAAATAATTCCCAGTAATTCATTTAATTCATTAAAAATAGCAAATGACTCGGAAAAATTCCAGAAAAATTCTGGAAAATATTTTGGATTATTTTGGACTCAAATAAAATATTTCCAACAAAAATTTATTTGCAAAATTAAATTCTTTAATTATTTCAAAATGGAATAAATTCAAATAAATTCCAAATAAATCCAAATAAATTCCAGAAAATTCCAAAAATTCACCAAAGTGCCAAATCACACATGATTTTAAGAAAAGCAAAATTTTGGGATGTTACACCTTTGTACCAAGCCATGCATATAGTATATTAGCTTGCATTCTGTGCATGACTTGCTGAGTACCAAGTACTCACCCTTGCCTCAACACAACATCAGTTGAAGAGGAGACTACGCCAGCTTTGGAGGAGGAACTCCAGGAGGATCCGTCTACTTAGGGAAGCGAGCCCAGTCAGTTGCCTGTGGTATACTGGATGGCGCCACGAAGTTATTCGATTTTCCGCTGCTATTATTTCTCTTTGAATAAGTTTCGCCTTGAGAGGCATACATTTGTAACTTGACCATAAAGGTCGAGTAACCAGTTTGGTTATTTAAATAAAGTACTTTGATAATATCGAATGGTATGATTGTGATATTTACCGATGTTAAGACTGTGTGCACTAGCGCGTTCCTGGACTAGTGCTGAATACACAGAGGGTCCGGATTTGCAAATTCGGGGTCCCGACAATGTCCCTCCGTCTTGACCCTTTTGACGGAGCGGGCACGCCGGTCCAGTCCGCAGATTGGCTGCGGTACATGGAGCGGTAGTTTGAGGTCCTAGAATTGACCTCGGTCCAGAGGGCTCGCTTTGTGGCCTTTCAGCTGAAGGGCCAAGCTGATATCTGGTGGGAGGGGGTTCTTGCTAACAGAGCCCCCGCTCTTGGACCGGTCACCTGGGAGGACTTTGTGGCTCGCTTCCGAGCCAAGTTCTACCCAAAGTCTTTCCTTTAGAGGATGGAGCATACTCTGGCGACTCTTTCCCAGGGGAAGAGGTCGGTGGCAGAGTATGAGGTGGAGTTCAACAGCGTGGTGCGCTTCGTGCCAACTGTGGCAGTCGACGATAGGGAGAAGGCGAGGAGGTTCCGTAGGGGCCTCAACCAGCAGTTCAGAGTTGTCATGGGGGCGATTGTCCCTCGTGACTTCTCCTCCGTGGTGGAGCAGGCGAAGGGCATTGTCGGGACCCGAATCTGCAAATCCAGACCCTCTGTGTATTATGTACTAGTCCATGATCACGCTAGTACACACAGTCATAATAGGGATGAAGTACCACAATCATACACAGCGGAATTAATAAGAAAGTACTTCAAACATTAAATAAACTGGTTACAAGACCTTAAGGCCAACTTACAAATAGTCTGCCACGCAGGGCTTACAATAACTCAAGTAGATAAACAGTAGCGGAACGAAGAACGTCGGTGACACCCATCAGCATGCCACATGCAACTGACAAGGTTCAACTCCTAGATAATTGCCTCCTCGAGGAACTTCTCCTCCTTTGAAGTTGTAGTCTTCTCCTCGACTGATGATGGTGTTGAAAGCAAGGGTGAGTATACAATATACTCAGCAAGTCATGCACAGGGGTGCAATCCTATTACTATATGCATGGCTTCCTCCAAAGGAATGGCTTAAGTGGTTGTTTTGCATCAAACAGCATTTTGCTTTGATTAAATAATCTTAATAGATTCAAAAGCGGTAAAACCATATTATACAATAAGTTATCAATCTTTTTTCAAGCAGTTTGGCACAAAGCCCGATATCACTTTGGCAATTATCCTCTGGCCTACAGCCACCCATTCCACATTTTATTTTAAAAGATCTAACCCTTGACTGTAATCCCGGAGCTTTGTCCAGTACAGTGGACTCGGCTATTCGAATAGTTTTGACACACTCTGCAGAGGTTGTACACTTTTCCCACAAGATATAATCAACTCACCACGTCAGCCGTGAATCACCATACAATAGTATGCGAATGAGTGATCATAACAAAGCTTTTCAGAAACCTCGATCTCCACCTATGACCCTCTCCGGTTGCCATACACTATCCCTTCTCTCAGCAGAGATGAAGTATAGGACCAACATACCATTGGATAGGGTACCAAGCCGTAGATCCGGTACGCTCCCCCACACAGTTACCCCGACGTAACTATCACCCTGAGGTATCAAAGGTAAGATTTCAGAATCCTACTAAACTAGGACCGTCCCACTCTAGTCATGTGGTTGTACGTAAGGCCCAGTTCAAAGGCTTGCAAAGTGAAGTCCTTAACTGTCCAGGGCAAGATATCCTTCTCACAGTCCTTGACCCAAATCTTCTCACATCTCTAATCCCATTGCCGCAAAGGCTGTTATCTTGAAATCTGTGCCATAAAGGCCCACCTGGCATAAAGCCTCTTACCACTTGCCCCAAACTAAATCTTTTCCCACCCTGTTTCATTATTGAGCAACACATGCCAACAATAATATCAATTACCATGTAGAACCACAAAGGTACCTACACTTCACATCTTCACATGGCAATATTACACGGATTCCAAAATTCATTCCGTATATCATTAGTCAATATTATTTTGCCATTTGAAACACATTTCATGTATGCATGGCTAAGCAACTATCCACGGTCTAGCCTCCCGTGTTGGCACAATCATATCATCCAACTATTTTAACCCAACTTAAGGTGACAATGGAATACATGGCATACGAATATTAATCTTCAAGGGTGGAATTAACAATTAGGTTTATTAACTATTTTACCCAAATTAATTTAAATTCATTTTAATCAACATAGCATGCATAATTTAAATAAAAATACATTTCAAAATTTAGGAGCAACATGGTCAAAGCACAACTTGCCTTCATAAAGCAGGGAGTCTTGGGCTGGAGCTTGATCCTCGAAATCCGCATCCTCGCACAGCTCGACGTCTACGCGTAACAGGTAAAGAACCAGATAAACACGCGAAACAACGTACAAACACACATTCAAAGAAATGCCGCAAATCAAGATAATTCATAATTTCATGAAAACTTCCAGATAATTAGTTTAGCATTTTCTAAGATTTATAAAATTTATTTCAGAATTTTTGGACGTGCAGTTTAAGAGATATAAAATTCATAAGTTTAGAGTTCCCACGAATAATTTAACAGTATAATTCTAATTATACAATTTCATAAAAATTACTGTAGAAATGTATTAATTTCTACTAATTAATAAAATTTGTTGCAAGCAATTCGGACTTAAAACGAATTTTTAGCGAAAATGACAAAATGCGCAATGTGGAGAAAAATGAATTACGTAAATCTTTTTGCATGGCACTATTCACTGCATATATGTGTATACTCCTTGGTTGCAAATGAGTTTGGTTTGGGCATTTGCTACGTGAAAAAAAATAACAGAGACCGGCCAGACGACCAGAGCGGGACAACGAGTGCAGTCGGCCGGAGACAGCGACGGCGGTGGCGAACGCGGTCAGCCGGAATCAGTCGACGGCGACGACGAATATGGCGCACAGGCGGCTACGGCGACAGCGCGCTTGTGCATGCAGGCTAGAGAGGAGTCGTGATCGGTGATGCTAATTACAGTAGGGTACCGAGATTACAGTATAAGCGTAGGCATGCATATGGAAAATTGTACTAGCGAATCAGCCGAATATAACCGCAGATATACATATATATACACGTACGGCTATGCTAACGAATATACATGCAACGCATACATCTGTTATACATAGGTATTTATACACGCACAAATACATAGACGAGATAAACCGACCAGTAAAGGTAGCGCACACACGAAAGAAAAGAAAAACAGGTATACCGTCCGGCGTAGGGGATGCGAGACCGGAGAGTGCGTCGACGGCGCGGTAACCGGCGGCGACAACAGCTCCAACGGCACGACGACGGCTCCAACGACGCGGCGACGGTGACGGCGGCGATGAAGGCGAAGGCTACGACAACGGCGGTGACGAGACGGCGTACACAGCGGCAACGGAGGTTGAAGGAAATAGAAATGGCTAGAGATGGTGGAACATGTGTGTTGCTTGGAGAATGAAAATGGCTGGAAAGTTACTCATGTATGAAAGGAATGGAAGGTGATGGCTAAAAGATCCACTGTTTACTTGGAACGGCTGGAAGAAAAACTTCATGCGCATGGAGTATTCACGTAATAAGGAATGGAACGGTTGGAAGGTCCATGGCATAGGAAAGGGAACAACCTTTGAAACATGCATTACTAACATGCATTACTAGCATTACTAGCTCTGAAGGGAAACGCCAGGAGAAATTGCATGCACGGCTGGAGGAACCTTCATGCGTTGCAAATGGCTGGAATGAAGGAGCACGTTACTCGTTCTCACGTCATGGGTATATGGGTAGTAATTCAATTACCCAAAGCATTCTGGAGTGGGTTACCAAAAGGCAGTAATTGTGAAGAGGGCTGAGACGCGCAAGAAGGCACAAGAAAACGGTCCTCACTGGGACTCTAACCCATACCACAGGATTTACGCATGCATGCATTACCAAAAGGTAGTAATTTCCACGTTACTAGTCTTGAGCCTTGAACTAGCAGGTCTAGAGTTCGATTTCCCCCAAGCCGTTACTGTTGGATTGGCTGACCAGCTACGAGTCTTTTAGTCTCTCCCATACATGGCTGGTTACTAGTTCTTGAATGCTAAAATGAAAGAGAATTACATTACTAGTCCGTGCATGTAAAAAAGGTAGGAGTCGGCGGGAAAAACTCAAACGCCAAGCATTCATGCACATAGGTATATACGCATATACATCTTATACGTTCCAAAATGTGCAGCGAAAAAAATACCAGTGAGGTTCTAACACTCTAAAAAGTTCCTGTAAAATACAAGGAACTATTTGGAACCTAACGAATTTGGTTTCGTGATTTTTCGACGGTTAGATTTTTCGTAAAAATTCTTTTCGTGAATCAGACACCTGTACCGATTTTTATAAAATCAACGAATCAAGTTATATAGCATGTTTTTCGAAAATATTTGAAGCGAACACTCTCGTCTACCAATTATCTTAATTATCAACAAAAATTTGGATTGTATGCTTATGCAAAAATGCGTGATATTTATTTAATGCGATTAGTTAAATAAACTTAAGTCCAAATAAATTTTAGAAAATTCTAAATAATCTCATAAACACACTAAATATATTAAAATCAAATTTTGGGATGTTACAGGCATGGAGCTCGAGTTGGAGCTCTCCAGGGATAAGCAAAGCCCTGGTGGTTCAGGGGTTCCAGCGGCCCCAGGCGGGGGCCAGAAGAGGACTTTAGGTGGAGGAGGTGGGTCTTCTCAGCGACCCACCTTCAAGAAGTTCAAGGGGGAACAGGGTTCCTCCTCAGGGGCCAAGGGGAAGCTGCCCCAGTCTACTTCTTCGCGGGTGGCTGTTCGTCCTGTGCCAGGACAGGGCATGATCTGTTTCAAGTGTGGTGGTGGACACCGTGCTGTGGAGTGTGGTTGGTCCGGGGATTGCAACCACTGTGGCAAATCCGGTCATATGGAACGAGTCTGCCGGATGAATCCTGGTAGCCTCATTAAGTGGGAGACGGTGCCTTCTCCTCCCACTCCAACGGCGTCTTCCAGGGGTTCGGTGCAGATGCTGGCGGCCCCTGCTCCCCCGTCGTGCTCTGTTTGGCGCCCCCGGCGGCTTACTGGTGCCCGCAGCCGATGGCTCCTCCCCAGTTGCTCTCACCGCCCCCAGCTTTGTTGGGGCATCAGCCTTGTGTCGGGGCTCCCGCTGCCCCGGCACCACCAGGAGTGTACGCCTTGCCGACCGCCAAGTCAGCCGGGCATCCAGAGGTGGTTTCAGGTACCCTGCTTGTCGATTCAGTTGATGCCTTTGTTTTGTTTGATTCCGGAGCATCCTATTATTTTGTGTCGTCTGAGTTTGCTAGTAGAGCTAAGTTGGGAACTCAGCGGATTTCTGAGTCTGTGATAGTCAGTTCTCCTGGGGGTTTGATTGCAAGTTCTTTGGTTTGCCCGGGTTGCACCATTGCTATTGATGATGAGGTTTTCTTTGGCAATCTTATGGTGATCCAGTTGGCTCCTTTTGATGTCATTTTGGGCATGGACTGGTTGCATCAATATCGTGCCAAGATCTGTTGCTTTTGGAGGACGGTTACCTTGCAGGCCCCGTCAGGGGTAGAGTTGACCTTTCAGGGTGGTATACCTTCCAGTTCCGTCTTTGCTTTGGCTAGTCTGTTTTCTGGTCGCCGTTTGAGGCAGTTGGGTTTCCTCATGGCTATGTCAGAAAAGCCATCTTCTTTAGTTTCCATTGAGGAGATTCCTATAGTGAAGGAGTTTGTTGATGTGTTCCCTGATGAGTTGCCTGGTTTACCTCCTGTAAGGAATGTGGAGTTTCGTATCGATCTTGTTCCTGGCACTCGACCTATTTCTATCTCTCCATACCGCTTGGCTCGTCCTTTTCAAGACGAGTTGAAAAAGTAGTTGGAGGATCTGTTGGCCAAGGGTTTTATTCGGCGCAGTGTGTCACCTTGGGGAGCACCCGTCCTCTTCGTTTCGAAGAAGGATGGAAGTTGGCGTATGTGCATTGATTATCGTGCTCTTAATCAAGTGATAGTCAAGAACAAGTATCCTTTGCCTCGCATTGAGGATCTGTTTGACCAACTGAAGGGAGCAAAGGTGTTCTCCAAGATTGATCTTCAGTCGGGGTACAATCAGATCCGTGTGAGGGAGCAGGACATTGAGAAGACTGCTTTCTCCACTAGGTATGGGCATTATGAATTTAAAGTTATGTCTTTTGGACTAACTAATGCTCCTGCTGTTTTTATGGAGGTGATGAACAGTATGCTACACAAGTACCTTGCTGAGTTTGTGGCAGTGTTCATCGATGACATTCTGGTTTACTCTAAATCAGAAGAGGAACATGAGCGGCATTTGAGGCTTGTGCTGAGTACCTTGAGGGAGAATCAGTTCTTTGCTAAGTTGAAAAAGTGCGAGTTCTGGATTTCAGAAGTGGGTTTTCTTTGCCACATCATCAATCCAGAGGGCATATCTATAGATCCTAGCAAAGTCTCAGCAGTTTTGGATTGGAAGAGGCCTTCCAATGTCAAAGAGGCGCGTAGTTTCCTTGGGTTGGCTGGCTACTATCGGTGTTTTGTGCAGGATTTCTCTATCATTGCCAAGCCACTTTCAAAGCTGACTCAAAAGGGGATGAAATTTCAGTGGACTGCAGAGTGTGAGCATAGTTTCTGCACTTTGAAGGAGAAGTTAGTGACTGCTCCTGTTCTTACCCTTCCCGAGCCTGGGAAGCGCTTCACTGTTTATTCTGATGCTTCTTGTTTGGGACTTGGTTGTGTGCTCATGAAAGATGGTAAGGTGATTGCTTATGCATCGAGGCAGTTGAAAAAGCATGAGCATAACTATCCCACTCATGATCTTGAGCTAGCCGCTGTGGTGTTTGTGTGAAATCATGTGCTGAAAAATTGGCTTTGAACTGAAAAATTAACTTAGAATTGGTTTTACAAAATGTGCTTGTGCATGTGTTTGACAATTTGATAAGAAATAATAAGTTTCGTTTTTACGCGCGGGACCAAGTTCTTAAAAGACAGTAAGTTTTACATGTACGCCAGACCAAATTTTTTGGTCCGTCGTGAATGGCTTTTTGCTCGATTAGGGTTTGTGCAAATTTGGACTTTGAATTTTGATTTGTTTTTGATATTATGAAATTTGTGAGAATTTCATGATGCTTGAAGTGGACTTTATGCAATGCTCATGTGAGTAGTTGCATGGATTGACATTGAGTCAAGTCGTGGACTTGTGCTCGGATTTGTTTTGTGGTTTGTTCATGTGCAGGTATTGCTCGAAGACGAATGTGGTCGATGACGGGACCGGAACTAGGTTCATGGAGGAACTGAGGTTCGGGACTAGGTTCAGGAGGAACTGAGGTCTTGGTGGTCAAGGATGTCATGCGGGACGTTCGGGCTAAGAGAATGGTGCACATGAAGAATGGTTAGTCACGTGAGAATGGCGGGGAGGTCATTCGCGTGCAAAGTGTTAGTCACGTGAGTATGGCGGTGGCCATACGCGTGCAAAGTGTTAGTCACGTGAGTATGGTAGGGTTGCCATACGGCGTGCAAGAGTTGTACTCGGCCAAGTTGGGCCAAGTAGAGTTGTGTTGAATCTGATTCCTTCTAGGAATAGGAATCGTATTCGTAACTCCTTGTGGGTTGGTGCTTTAAATAGGAGGGTTGTCTCTGTTGAAGAGCATCGAATTGAGGAGAGCTAGGCGCATAGAGCCTTGGGCTCAAAGTTTATGGTTTGTACTCTTTTGATGGGAGTACTTTAGACAAAAGAAATAAAGATCAATTCTTCTAGTTCCCGCATTGCTTCAACGTTCTCTTTTTGGTTCTTGTTTGCATGCTTGTTCTAGTTCTAGATTGGTTTTTGTTCTTTAAGTTTTATCTTGATTTGATCCATCAAAAACCTCTCTAGGGTATTGATCTAGTGTTTCTCAAAGTCTAGTTAATCAATCTTTTGTCGTTCTTGTTTAATCTTGAAGTTTTGATTAGATTGATTCTCGTCAAGTTCTGGATCAGCAAGCTTACGAAGCACATAACTTTTGATCCGTAAGTCCGATCGAGCTGATTCTTTTTGGGTTCGATTCATATTGGAATATAGTTTCTCATGTCCAAATTTCATATCAATCTAACGGTTGGATCTCCCGGAATTTGCGTTTTACCAAACCTCTGTCATTCTTTTTTTGTCGAAAACGAGGCAATTATTTGGTTCTGTTTTGGGGTGAACTTTTAATAGATCAAGAATTTGGTTTTAGCTTCCGCACAATCATTCACCCCCCCTCTGATTGCTATATTCGTATATTTCGATCCTACAAGTGGTATCAGAGCAAGGTTTTTCTAATCTATCTTAATCAGTGATTAGATCAATGGATCATTATTCGACAAAACCTTGTGTGTTCAATGGTGTTGATTTTCAGTTTTGGAAGGCCAAGATGGAGGCATTCATCCAAGCTCAGGGATTCGCAATTTGGGAGAAGGTCTACAAGCCATATGAAGTCCCTGCAAACGACAACGTCAACGACACCAATCGCACACATGTTGAAGCAAACAGCAAGGCGCGCAACTTGATCATCCAAGGTTTGGGATGCATCGACTTTGACCGTGTGATCCATCTCAAGTCCGCATATGAGGTATGGAAATCTCTTTGTGATTACCATGAGGGTTCTAACACTATTAAAGAGGTTCGTCAAGATCTTTACAAAAAAGAATACATGCGATTTGAGATGAAACCCGGTGAGTCGCTAGATAACTTCTTTGCACGTTTCAATAAAATTCTTAGTAATCTTCGTGCTGTTGGAGTTAGCTTTGATGATGCTGCTAATGCTAGACAATTGATTGGTGCATTAGACATGTCAATTTGGGAGATGAAAGTTACATCCATTAGAGAATCTACTGTCATGAGTACACTTACGTTAGATGTTCTTTATTCTAAGTTGAAAACTCATGAATTAGATGTTTTTGCTAGAAAGAATGATTATAAATCAATTGCTTTGACATCTCAATCGAGCATATCTCATAATGGTGCTGCTTCAAGTTTTGCTCTATCTTTCTTGTCTTCATTAACCGATGAACAGATTGAGCAATTCCCAGAAGAAGACTTATCACTACTCTCTTCTCGCTTTAACAAAGCTTTGCAAATTGTAATAAAGAGAAAGAGAGGTGGTGGTGATCCTCCAAGATGTTATGAGTGTGGTGATCTCGACCATATTCGTCCAAACTGTCCAAAACTTGCAAGTAAAGCATCAAGGGAGGAGAAGGACAACGATAGAAGAAAAGAGAAGAAGAAGTTCTCTCCAAGTGATAGAAAGAAGAAGAACTTCATCAACCGCAAAGTTGTCCATCGGGTTCTTTTCGCTCTTGAACAAGTCAATTTGAGCGATGTGGATTCGGAGAGCAGCGAGGATGATGCAACTCCAAGCAAGCATGAGTTGACGGGGTTGTGTCTCATGGCCAAAAGCAAGAACGGCTTCACCGAGGACGATCATGACAAATGACTTCAATGAGGTAGATCCTTCTTACGATGAATTAGCTATTGCTGTTGCTAGACTTGGTAAATTGCTTGATAAACGTGACAAGAAAATTAAGAAACATGATTTTGTTGTGGAGTCATTGAATGCTAAAATTGCTAGACTTAAAACCTTGATTCCTGATGATGATGCTTGCAAATCATGTGACTTAATTTACAATGAGCTTACTTTGCTTAGGAAAGAACATGTTACCTTGTTAGAGCAAATCAATGCTGAAAATGAGAAAAATGAGAAACTTGTTAAACATGCTAGTTGTTCTACCATTGATTTACATGATACAACTCCATGTTCTACATGCTCCATACTAGAATTGAAGTTAATTTTTCAGTTCTTTCCTATCCCGTCAATTCTAGACGGTTGTGGTGGACCGTCTTAGCAAGTCCGCACACTTCATTCCTATCCGCACTACCCATTCAGCGAGCGAGTTGGCTCCCATCTATGTGCGGGAGATTGTGAGATTGCATGGTGTGCCCAAGACGATTGTCTCTGATCGGGATGCGAAATTTGTCTCAAAATTTTGGGAGAGCTTGTAGAGTGCTTTGGATACACAGCTTTGCCTTAGTACCGCTTTTCACCCTCAGAACGATGGGCAGTCTAAGCATACCATTCAGACTTTGGAGGAAATGCTCAGGGCCTGTGTGATGGCTTGGAAAGGTAGCTGGGAAGATCATTTGCCTCTGGCAGAGTTTGCTTATAATAACAGCTATCATTCCAGCATCCGGGCTGCTCCTTATGAGGTGTTGTATGGCCGAAAGTGCAGATCGCCACTTGTTGGGATGAAGTGGGAGAGAGAGCGGTCCTTGGACTAGATTGGGTTCAGCAGACTGTTGATCGTGTGGCAGAGGTACGACAGAACCTTCTCGCAGCACAGAGTAGACAGAAAAGCTATGCTGATGTGAGGAGGCGAGATTTGGAGTTTGAGGTGGCTGATAGGGTGCTCTTGCGAGTATCTCCCACCAAGGGTGTGGTGCGTTTTGGCACAAAAGGAAAGCTCAGCCTGAGGTTTGTTGGGACGTTTCCTATCTTAGCTCGAGTCGGTAAGTTGGCTTACCGCTTGGAGCTACCTGAGTCGATGCAAGGAGTGCATAATGTGTTCCATGTTTCGATGCTGAGAAAGTACTTGCACGATCTGGAGTTGGTGGTTCTGTTGGAACCATTTGTGCTTGAGCAGGACCTCACCTTCGAGTCCCGTCCTGTGAAAATTCTGGGGACTTCGGAGCGAGTGATGAAGAACATGACGCTCAAGTTTGTCAAAGTCTTGTGGTCACATCAGACTGAGAGAGAAGCGACTTGGGAGCTGGAGTCTCGCATGCGCGAGAAGTACCCCGAACTTTTCCCCTCAGGTATGAGATGTGAAACCTAGCTATCTTTTGCTTTGCTGGGTTGCGTATTGGTGTGTCTAGGATTCGAGGTCGAATCCTATTGAAGGGGGGAGAATGTGACACCATGGAGTGTCGTTGTCAGCGTATGAGCCAATAGACCCCTTCCGGCGAGGGGTATACTAAGTTCTAACTGGGGCTTTCGTGGGGATCGCTCGAGAAATGGAGAACAGGGGGCGAAGCATGCAAGGAGAACTGCGGTTTGTCAGGTTCGGGCCCTCCTTAGAGTAATAGCCCTACTCCTGTGTTCTTGTATTTTGGTGTGCCCGGGGGGAGCTGGAAGATGAACAGCTACCCAGGGCAACCCGGATCAGCTCACCCGTAATGGAGAGTCTAGCCTGAGAGAAATGATCGAACCCCCTCCCCTATGCACCCCGACTCCCTTTTATACTCGGGCTGGCGGGGGCGCATGGGAGGCTTACACTACAAGCCATCTCATTACTCTACTCTTTAGCATTTAATGCCCCTGCAACACATTAAATGCCCTGGTGCAGACATCCTCTTCCCCCGCCCTTGAGCGTCGCGCCTGCCGGCTTCGCCCGCTCCATCGGGGTGGAGAAGTGCACCCTGACGTCGTGCACCATTATGGCGCATGTTGGGAACACGCGCCGCCATCCTGTGGCCTTCATTAGCCCCATTTAATGCGCACGATATGCATTAAATGTCTTTGACCTCTCGAATGACCGCGCGGGCCATTAAATGTCCTCGGGAAATGGTTGCCAGCGGCGTGGCATGATCGCCATCCTCCCACTGGCGATCACTCAGCTGACCGCCGGGGGCATGGCCTGGTCGCCACCCTCCCACTGGCGATCACTCAGCTGGCCGCCAGGGCGTGGCCTGGTCGCCACCCTCCCGCTGGCGATCACTCAGCTGGCCACCATGGGCGAGGCCTGGTCACTACCCTCCCGCTGGCGATCACTCAGCTGACCGCCGGTGACGTGGCCTGGTCGCCACCCTCCCCCGGTGACCACTCAGCTGGCCGCCGGGGGCGTGGCTGGGATGCCACGTGTCCGGCGGCGGCTGCTTCTACTAAAGTGCAGTGGGCACCCTGGTGTGGAATACACCGACAGTAGCCCCCGGACCCACCTCGGAGCGTTCTTTTCATCTTCTTCCGTCTCCTAGGTGGGTCCAAAAAGTGGCCACAAAACGTTGTGGCTTTTTAAATGCCGCCGCCGTTTCCGGGCCCGAGGCGGATCGTGCAGCTGTTTTTGCCTCGTAACCGGCGTGGGTTTGGGGGGCATGGCCGCGCCTTTTCCGATTCTTCTGGGTTTCCCGCCAGCGAACCGCCACGCCCCTTCGACTATCCCGCCTTTCCAGCTGCCACGCCTCCTCGGGTTTCCCGTTGAGGCGCTCCTGCGCACGTATAAATGAAGGCACGGGCTGTGTGCTTCTTCTTCACCCTAGCTTCTTGCGAACCACCTCTCTGCCTCCGCTCTTGGCTCATTGCTCCTTGGCTCGCATGGCACCGCCAACACCTCTGCTTCCTCCCTCAACCGTCGAGGATGTCGACGGCGAGAGGTGTGCTCAGTACATTGCTGGCGGTACTGTCCGTACCCACGCCAGGACTACCGCGCCCGGCATCCGTCCAGGCGAACTGGTTTTCTTTGGTTGGGCAATGCTGGCAGGCCTTGTCCCGCCCATTTTCGACTTCTACCTCGCCGTCCTCAACTTCTACTCCATCCACAATCTTCACCTTCCTCCTAACTCCATCGTTCTCCTTGCTGTCTTTGCTTACTTCTGCGAGATGTTCGTGGGAGTAGCCCCTAATCTCCCCCTCTTTTGCTTCTTCTACTCCTTGCGTGCGGCCAAGGACCTTTCCACCATGACTGGCTCGTGCCACTTCCGCCTTCGTGATGGTGCAGCCTCCCGCTACATTCCGCTAGACCTCCGCTCCAACTGGAGGGATTGGCGTAATGGGTGGCTCTACGTCGAAAACGACAGCGGCTTGGAGGTCCTGGAGATGTCGACGGGGCCAGCGGTCGGCATCCCCACCTAGGGTGCTCATGTCGACGAGACGCCCGAGCTCCAGGTGATGCTGGCCCGCGTGGACCAATTGCGAGCGGCGGGCTTGACGGGGGCCATGGTTCTTCGGGACTACATCACCCGGAGAATCAGTCCCCTGCGCCATCGCGCTCGCCCCGCCTGGCAATACACGGGCCTCGATGACATGACCCGGACACTTCCCGGAGGTGGGTTGCTTTTCATTTTGCTCCCTTTGTTTTCTTCTTCTTTCTTTCGACTGCTGTCAGACTGACGGCACCTTCGCTCCTTTTTCTTATCATTTCTTATTTTCCAGCCACGGGGAACTTATCCCTTGCTAAGATTGATGTGTGGCAGGCGCAGCTAGGCGTCTTTGGCCCCGTCCCGCCCTTTCCAGCTGGTACACTCCCACTCTGCCAGGTGGAGCCCCGGGAGCGTGTGGCGATCACCCGTGCCATGCCCATCATGGATGCCATGGGCCCGGTGATCACGCCTCGTCAGACCACGCTAACCATCCGGGATCCTCCTCCAGTGAGTGGGGGGGAGGGACAAGCGCCCCGCCGACGACGACGCCCCCGGTGATAGCCCCAGGCGCGCCGCTCTGGGGGGTGCGGCGACCACAACCGGAGCAAGTAGCTCTACGGCGGCCGCCGCTTCTACCTCAGCCGGAGTCGCTTCGACACCAGCTCCGCCAGCTCCTATTCCACCTCCGCCACCTCCAGCGTAGGCCGATCCGCCCCTGCAGCCGCCGTCGGCACAGGGCGATCTTCCCTCACCTCCGGCGCAGATCCACCTGCCGCTTTGGCGGGCGAGGTGATCCACCACCGCCCGCCAAGACGTGCGTGATGATCTGCCCGCTTCGCCCAAGATCGGTAGCAGGTGACCCACCACCGCCGGCACCAATTCTTCCCCGTCGCCGGGCGAGGTCGCCCACGGGCCAACGCCGTCTTGAAGGAATAACCCTGGTCCCGGGCGTGCCCCGATTCAGGGGGCCTTCTGCTGGGTACACACAAAAAGACACGCAACAAGCTTATCAGATTTATATAACTTCGGGAGACTTACTCCTTCTTTCTTGTTTCCTTAGGGCATCTTCCTCGAGGGCTCCTGTAAGGGTCAACCAAGGCACTGCTGCAGCCGCGCCGGCTGCGATGGTCAAACCCCAAGGCGGCCCTAGCGTCCACCCGGTGCCCGCCGCTAGGCCAGACGTCTTACCGCCTGGCGGCAGGCTGGGCCTGCCTGTTGGGGAACGCGGTATGCTACTCTAGCACAAATTAAAAAAATTTCTACCGCGCAACCAGAAAGCTACTCGCAAGAATAGGATCATAGATCAATTACCACTAGACGCGCAGTTGCGGAATCCTTCGCGTGTCGATGTAGTGGATCGTTCCCGCCGCAGTCGTGGATCGTCCTCGCCTCACCGTGGATCGTCCTCGCCTCGTCTGGCTGCGGATCGTCCTCGCACGCCGCAGTCGCAGCAGCATCACCACAGCAGTCCACACGTCCAGGGATGGGACGCCGTGCGTCGGTGTGCAAGCACCGGATCGCTCGGCAAGGGCAGCTAGAGGAGGTGGCTAGGGTTTCTGGCGAAACACCTCTAAAACGCACGGGAAAGTCTGTGTTGCGTCCAGCCTCCTCCTCTCCTTATATAGCCACGAGGTGAAACCCTAGGCAGTCAGGGCCCATCTACGTGCTAAGCCCACGAGGTCCATTAATTACGGATCCAATCCGAATTAATGCGTCCCCAGATTAAGTGTGTGACCAGAGGTTCATGCGCATTTGGACATGGATTTGGAAGACCCTTTTCTAATCCAATAGTCGGTAGCGGCTCCTTGCAGAGCATGCCAACTCCCAAACGCATATGATTAAAGTACTGATGTAATAATCCCTTTGCCAAACTATATGAAGATCGAACTCAAGGCGAGAAGAATGTCATCCTTTGTGATTCAATCCATCTCTCGTATCCGTGATATATTAATAAGTTGTGATTGACTCCTCAATCACGGCATGGCCATGCACTTCCTTAATCATATCACATGAGTGGCCTAGACATATATCTCCGTTACATTGGAGTGGCAAATTCCATCTTGACTGCTCACTTCCCTCTACATGTTTCATAGTAAACATGAAAGCTACCTTTATAACTATCCGGTTAGGAAATAGTGTTTGGTAACCCCAAGGTAAACTATTACACATGTAGGGAATATGACAATCTCAGTTCTAAGGATAATACATCTACTATGTATGAGATACACTGATGACACATAAGAATGTAACATTCTCGCAGTGTCCCATTGTGGGTCTATCTAACACATGTTCTTCAACATGCGTCCACAATGTATTGATGATATCTCCATATCCCATGATCTATAAAACATGATCATCGAACAATACATGTGCTGATCTATTCATCGTTGTCCTATACGATGATATCCGATCAGAGATATTTATCGAATTATATCAATAAGTAAAGAGCTTCATAAACAAGTGTAAGAGCTTCATAAACAAGTCATACACTTGTTGATCAAAACAATGATATACATTCATTGGACCAATAATCATATTATTATTCATAAACATAGTCATGTTATAATCATCCATATGATTGCCTCAAGGGCATAACACTAACACTGCCAGCCACCCCGGAGGCCCTCGGCACCCCGATCCCCTCGGCGGAGGCGGACGCTTTGCTGGCCGCTCTTGGAGAGCTACACTCCAACGTGAGCGGCCGGCTAGCGGTGAGCAGGGAGAGGTTGAGGGAGGCTGTTGCGGAGATCGCCCACCTCCGGGCAGAGGTGCAGGACTGGCGCAGCCGGTCGGAGAGGCTGGAGCTGGACCTGCAGCAGGAGAGGGAGGAAGGCGCCCTCCGTGTCGAGGCGATCACCCGGGAGCGCGACGAGGAGAAGGGCGAGCGGCTCCATGTAGAAGCCGAGGCCACCTCCATGCTGCACCCGGCCTTCGACCGGATGGTGGCCAGCCTGGCGCCGCTAGGGTTGGAGCAGCCAAATTCGGTGAAGCAGATGACCCGGCACTACGCCTTCTGCATGGGCCAGGTCGCCGACTTCCTCACCTTCCTTCCTGGCGCCCTAGCAGCCCGGTCCAGCCAAGAAGGGCGGGCAGTCGCGGCGGCCACAGCGTCGTACGTGCTTGCCTGCTGCGCCAGCCGGGACCCTAACTTTGACCCCCTGGTCACCATCCAGGGGGTGGAAGGGGAATGGGCCAGCGCAGAGGCGCGGGTCAGCAACGCCACCGAGAGGGTAGCCGATCAGTTAGAGATGGTCAACCCGTCGCTGGAAGCGATGGCCGAAGACGTGGCCCTTGAGCTGGACGTTCCCCCGGCGGAGGTCCAGGAGGCAGCGGAGGCCGCGGCGGACGAAGACTGAGGGACTTCTTCTTCTTTTTCTTTTTGGTCGTTAAAGTGCCTTCCCTTGTAGCGGGCTACTGCAAGCTTAGGATATATATTTATAAAAAACGTGTACCTTCCTTCCATATGCCTTGTGCTCGGATGTCCGTTCGCGCAGCCAACATGCTAGTTCTGAACAAACGAAAAAGGCATCGGCGCACGTTAGGGGTTAGTTGGAATGCGGGGTCCGAGTCCTTTGTGCCGAGGAGTCGCAGCCTCAGGGTATTGGGGGCCCTGCGAGATTTAGTTACCCTCGTGGCCTCTTAGGGCTGAACACTTGGTGGAGTGGGGCAGGGCAGTAGGTCTTCGGTGATGGTGTTTGAGCCGCAAGTTCTCACGGGGACACCCTGAGCGTCATGACCGTATTGAGAACCATACCAAACCAACCACTCGATTACCTATCCCTGCACACCATGCTCACCCAGTGAGCCAATTTTTGCCGTCGAGCACTCGGAGGGCCTTAATATTCTGAGGGCGAGCACACGGCCTTGACCCAACTGGGGCAAACCAAAAAGCGAGAACGAAATTGACAACCGTTTTAAATGAAGACTACACTTTTGAACAAACCAGAGACATCCCGCGATCAGACCGCGGAGAGGAGGGCTCAACGGGGCAGGTCGGGGGGTGTAACTCTGCACTTACAGCCTGTTCAGGGATAGAACTTGCGCAAAAGTTCTATGTTCTGGGAGTTCGCCAGCTCCTCTCCGTCCTCAGTGGCCAGCCTGACCGCCCCGGGACGAGAGACTGAGACCACCTTAAAGGGGCCCTCCCACTGGGGAGACAGTTTATCCAACCCGGCATGCGTCTGGACTCTGCGCAAGACCAGGTCGCCCACTGCCAGCGTCCTCTCGCTGACCCGGGTGGCGTGGTACCGCCTGAGACTTTGCTGGTACCGGGCGGTGCGCACGGCCGCGCGGTCCCGCACTTCTTCCAGGAGGTTGACATCTTCTCGACGCTGCTCTTCCTGGGTTTCTTCGGTAAACGCCGCCACGCGCGGTGACCCTAAGGCCAACTCTGATGGTAGAACTGCCTCTACACCGTAGGCCAGGAAGAAAGGGGTCTCTCCCGTGGCCCGGCTGGGAGTGGTACGAAGCGACCACAGCACTGCAGGGAGCTCTTCGGTCCAACGGGCTCCACGCTTGTGGAGTCGATCAAACGCTCTGGTTTTGAGGCCCTTCAGCACCATCGCGTTGGCCCGCTCAACTTGGCCATTGCTTCTTGGGTGAGCCATCGAGGCAAAGCAAACTTTGGTGCCCATCTCTTCGCAGAATCCCAAGAAGGTGGCGCTGGCGAACTGCGGGCCGTTGTCGGTGATGATGTGGTTGGCCACCCCAAAGCGGGCGAAGATACCTTGTATGAACTTGATCGCAGCGGCGGCGGTGATTGTTCTTACCGCCTCGGCTTCCACCCACTTAGTAAATTTGTCAATGGCGACAAACAGGTGGGTGTAGCCCCCTGTGGCCCGCGGGAACGGGCCCAGGATATCCAGCCCCCAGACCGCGAAGGGCCATGAGAGCGGGATAGTTTGCAGAGCTTGGGCTGGTTGGTGGATTTGTTTAGCATGGAATTGACACGCCTCGCACTTCCTCACCAGCTCGCAAGCATCCTGGAGGGCGGTTGGCCAATAGAACCCTTGGCGGAAAGCTTTCCCGACCATCGTTCGACTTGAAACATGGCTCCCGCACACGCCTCCATGGATATCAGAGAGCATAATGCCCCCCTCTTCCCAAGTGATGCACTTCAGAAGAATTCCGTTTTTACCCCAGCGGTAAAGGTCCCCGCCCACCAGGGTATAGCACTTGGCCTTTCGCGCTATCTTCTCTGCTGACGCATCATCGTCGGGGCACACTTGATCCCGCAGGTAGGCCAGGATCGGATCCATCCATGTGCCTTCCCAGTCAAGTGTAGCGACCACGAGGTGGCCGTCCGGGTACTCCGCCTGGCCGGGCGTTTCCGCCGGTGCCGCTTCCCATTCTGGAGCAAGGGCGGGAGCAGCGTCACCATCGTCCCCACCGGAGACGGGGGCCGCAATGGACGATCGCGGAAGCCTTTCCTCAAAGACTCCGACCGGAACAGGAGACCTTGTCGAAGCGAGCTGAGCGAGCTCGTCCGCCAAGTAGTTGTCGCGCCAGGGGATATGGGTATACCCTAGCCCATCGAAGTGTTGCTCCATCTTTCTGACCTCTGCCAAGTACTCGGCCATGACAGGATCAGAGCAGGAGAACTCCTTCCTTGCCTGGTTGATGACAAGCAAAGAGTCACCTTTGACTTGCAGACGCCGAACTCCGATGGCCGTGGTGGCACGGAGTCCCGCCAGCAAGCCTTCGTACTCAGCAACGTTATTGGTGGCTTTGAAGTCCAGGACGACCACGTACTTGAGGAGGTCCCCAGTTGGGGAAACCAGGAGGAACCCAGCCCCAGCGCCCTTGTACCTGAAGGAGCCATCAAAGTAGAGTGTCCAGGGGAGGGCACGGGGGTCTCTTCAACTTCCGGCTCGGCAGGAGTCCATTCGACGACGAACTCCGCCAGCCTTTGACTTTTGATCGCTGTGCGGGGGGCAAACTTAAGACCGAACTCCCCCAGCTCCACAGACCACTTGGCGATGCGGCCTTCGGCTTCACGGTTGTGGAGAATCTCGCGCAGGGGGTAGGAGGACACCACCGTGATCTCTCTTCCTTGGAAATAATGCCTCAGCTTCCTGGACGCCACCAGTATAGCACACACCATCTTCTGAGCCTGCGAGTATCTAATTTCGGTGTCGTGCAGCACCTTGCTGACATAGTAAACCGGCCGCTGGACCCCTTCACGCTTCGCCACCAGTGCCGCGCTCACGACCGCCGGGCAGGCCGCTACGTCTGGCGATGGCGGCTCGCCCAGCTTCGAGGCGACCAAAGACCGGAGGGGAGGAGAGGTATTGCTTCAGTTCTTCGAATGCCTGCTGCGCTTCCACGGTCCATTCGAAGGAGTTAGTCTTCTTCAGCAGCTTGAAGAAGGGGAGACTCTTTTCTCCTAGCCTGGCGATAAACCGGCCGAGAGAGGCCAGGCGGCCAGCCAGGCACTGGACTTGTTTGAGCCTTGTGGGCGGTTGCATGCGCTCGATGGCCGTAATTTTTTCTGGGTTAACTTCGATCCCGCGGTGGGAAACAAGGAACCCGAGCAGCTTTCCGGATGACACACCAAACACACACTTCTCTGGATTCAACATCAAACAAAACTACCGGAGGTTGGAGAAAGTTTCTTCCAGATCTTCAATGAGCCCAACAGATTTTTTCGTCTTTACTACCAGATCATCGACATATACCTCGAGATTTCTCCCAATCTGCGATCGGAATACAGCATGCATGGCGCGCTGGTAGGTTGAGCCCGCATTCTTCAACCCAAAAGGCATGCGAACATAGCAGTACACGCCCAAGGGTGTCACAAAAGCGGTCTTCTCTTCGTCTTCCTGCGCCATGCTGATCTGGTGGTAGCCGGAGTAGGCATCCAGGAAACACAAGGTCTCGCACCCTGCGGTGGAGTCGATGACGAGGTCTATGCGCGGCAGGGGATACGGATCCTTGGGGCAGGCTTTGTTGAGGTCAGTGAAGTCGACGCACATCCGCCACGTTCCGTTCGACTTCTTGACAAGCACGGGGTTGGCCAGCCACTCGAGATAGGCGGCCTCCCGCACAATCTTCGCCTGTAGCAGCTTTTCTACCTCAATCCGAATGGCGTCTTGCCGCTCTGGTGCCTGCCTCCGGACCTTATGCCGGACTGGATGCACTCCAGGGAGCATTGCCAATCGGTGCTCGATCACCTCCCTGGGGACCCCGGTCATTTCTGATGGTTCCCAGGCGAACACATCCAGGTTAGACCGGAGGAAGGTGACGAGCGCATCTTCCTATTTGGTGCTGAGGTTGGCAACGATCTTCACGACCTTCCCGGAACCGTCCTCACCCACGGGGGCCGCCTTCACCTCACCCGAGGAACCGGGTGAGGCGCGTGCCTTGACTGGGGGGGTGCTCCGGATAGTCTTCTTCACCTCGAGCCGTGCAGGTGGTGCCGGCCAGGTCCTGCACCTGCTTACTGAGGTGCAGGGCTTCCAGCCGGTCCACTTTCACGGTGATCGGGCCCCCGGTCTTCATTATCATGTAGGCGTAATGCGTGGCAGCCATGAACTTGACCAGGGCTGGCCGACCAAGCAACGCATTGTAGGGGAGGTCGAAGTCCGCGATCTCGAAGTCGATCTTTTCTGTTCGGAAGTTCTCCACGCTTCCGAACGTGACATGCAGCCGGACCTGACCCAGGGGTGTCAAACCCACCCCGGGGGCAACTCCATAGAACAGGGGGGCCAGACGCAGCTCCTCGTAAGGGATCTGGAGTGCCTTGAACGCCCCCACGGACATGAGATTGATGGAGCTCCCTCCATCAACGAGTACCCGCCCGAGTCTCGCATTCCGGACCGTGGGAGAAACCACGATCGGGAGATGGCCCGGGCCAGCGGTGTTCTCCGGGTGGTCGGCCTGGCTGAAAGTGATCGGCTCCTGTGACCATTTCAGCAGCCTGCTCGCCCCGGAAGTTGGCACGGTGGCGCATACTTCTCTTACCTCTCGCTTGTACTGCGAGTTCGAAGAGTAGGTGGCAGAGCCACCATGGATGAAGGCCACCGTGTGCTCTGCTTGCTGGAAAGCCAGCGAAGCAGGGTCCTCGTCCGTATCGTCGTGGTCGTGTCCACGGCGCTTCTTCAGCTGCTGCTCAACCAGCTTAGACACGACCTGACAATCCGCCAAGTCATGCCCGTTGGTCCTGTGGATGGGGCAATAAGGCCTACCTCCGTCGTCTTCTTTACGGGGGACCGACGATCCCCACGATCACCCCGCTTTCCCCGACGGTCGCGCTTCTGGGGCTTATCCTCCGGTTCGGTGGCGAGTACCTCTCCGGCGCTGACCTCCTTGCGCTTCTTCTTCTTCTTGCGGTCGGAAGTTTTCGAGGTCCCCGCCTCGTCGTGACCGGACGGCCCCGCTGGGCGCTCCCGGGCCTCCGCCGCCCGGGCGCACTTATGCGCTAGGGAGAACAGCTCGGAGGTAGTGGAAATGGTACGGGTAGCCATCTTCTCCCACATCTTTTGATCCCGGACCCCCCTCCAGAAGGCAATAATCACCGATTGCTCGGAGATCCGGGGGATAGTGTCCTGGCAGTGGCTGAACTACCAAATGAACTCCCTCAGGGACTCCCCCTTCGTCTGCTCCAGGGCGTGAAGGTCATCCTCCATGCCTGGTTGAGCATAGGAGCCCTGAAAGTTGGCAACAAAGATATCGCACAACTCCTCCCACGAGTGCATAGAGCCTCGGGGGAGGTTCAATAGCCAGGAACGGGCGGAGCCCGTTAGCGACGTCGGGAGGTAGTTGGCCATGACCTTCTCGGACCCTCCCGCGGCGCGCACCACCGTGGTGTAAATTTGTAGGAACTCCTTCGGGTTGGTAGTGCCGTCATACTTCTCGATGGACGCGGGGCGGAATCTCTCTGGCCACGCGGCTTGACGTAGATGGAGGGAGAACGCCTGGCATCCAACGTTGTAGGGGGAGCAGCGCCGCTCATCCGCCCCTCGGCCCCGAGATGGGGTTGAGGAGTGAGAGTCTGCGCTCTCCCTGGAGTCAAGGGGGGAGGTTTCCCCCTGGCCGCTAAACGGCGGGTGGCCCATACGTTGTGGCACATTGGTGCGGCGTCCCCTAAGGACGTCGCGCAAGTCACCACCGTGCTAGGACCTCCTTTCGTCTAGGCGATCCCTCAGGTCCCCATGGCACCCCGCCGCCCTAGGGGAACCACGGGAAGAAGTGGGGGCGCGTGCCCATCCCCCTGTGCTTGAGGGGGCCGCAATAGGCGCACCCTTCCCTTTGTTCCGGCCCCTACGGCCGGAACAAACTGTATCCATGCGACTAGAGGCTTATGCGTCAGCCACGTGCACGCTCTGTCGCCCGACATCGGAAGCCCCCGGCCGATTTGCCGCCACCACTTGCTGTTGGGCGGCATCCACCAGGCAGGCGATGTCCCGCAACCATGGAGTGGCTGGGGTTTCGCCCTCTAGCGCAACCGGTGGATGATCGAGGAGCAGCCGGGCCGCCTGAAGGTTTCGCGCTGGGGTGTCGTCTCCCATCAGGAGGCGTCGCTAGACGGGCTGGGTCCCTAACGCCGAAGCGCCGCGCGCCCCTGTGTGGGCAGACGGACCCGAAGGGTCTGACGCTCTGGGCGAGCGTCGAGACCGGCCACGAGCGCTGCTCTCCTCGGGCAGACCATCATGCTTGGAGCCGGAAGTTGCCATACTTGTAACCATCGAAGCTTCTTGCAAACTTCGCAAGGAGATGCAATAAGGGAGAACAATCCAAACACTGAGCCCCCTACCTGGCGCGCCACTGTCAGCGTATGAGCCAACAGACCCCTTCCGGCGAGGGGTATACTAAGTTCTAACCGGGGCTTTCGTGGAGATCGCTCGAGAAATGGAGAACAGGGGGCGAAGCATGCAAGGAGAACTGCGGTTTGTCAGGTTCGGGCCCTCCTTAGAGTAATAACCCTACTCCTGTGTTCTTGTATTTTGGTGTGCCCGGGGGGAGCTGGAAGAGGAATAGCTACCCAGGGCAACCCGGATCAGCTCACCCGTAATGGAGAGTCTAGCCTGAGAGAAATGATCGAACCCCCTCCCCCATGCACCCCGACTCCCTTTTATAATCGGGCTGGCGGGGGCGCATGGGAGGCTTACACCACAAGCCATCTCATTACTCTACTCTTTAGCATTTAATGCCCCTGCAACACATTAAATGCCCTGGTGCAGACATCCTCTACCCCCGCCCTTGAGCGCCGCGCCTTCCGGCTTCACCCGCTCCATCGGGGTGGAGAAGTGCACCCTGACGTCGTGCACCATTATGGTGCACGTTGGCAACACGCGCCGCCATCCTGTGGCCTTCATTAGCCCCATTTAATGCGCATTATATGCATTAAATATCTTTGACCTGTCGAATAATCGCGCGGGCCATTAAATGTCCTCGGGAAATGGTTGCCAGCGGCGTGGCGTGATCACCATCCTCCCGCTGGCGATCACTCAGCTGACCGCCGGGGCATGGCCTGGACGCCGCCCTTCCGCTGGCGATCACTCAGCTGACCGCCAGGGGCGTGGCTTGATCGCCACCCTCCCGCTGGCGATCACTCAGCTGGCCGCCAGGGCGTGGCCTGGTCGCCACCCTCCCACTGGCGATCACTCAGCTGGCCGCCAAGGGCGTGGCCTGGTCACCACCCTCCCCCGGCGACCACTCAGCTGGCCGCCGGGGGCGTGACCGGGATGCCACGTATCCGGCGCCGGCTGCTTCTACTAAAGTGCAGTGGGCACCCTGGTGTGGAATACACCGACAGTCGTAATCTTATAAAATGTGAATGTTGAGGTCAAAACATTATAAAATGTGAAATTTGAGGTTAAAACCATACGGTATGAGGTTTATTCACGTTTTTGGGCCGATTCTGGGAGTTTGGGCATTTCCGGGGAAGTTTGGGCCTAAGGGAAACGGTAGTGGGCTTTGGTGGGAAGGTGTTTGAGTCCAAGTGGGAGTGGGAATCCTGGTTGGGGCGCCTCCCCCTGCCCTCTTGTGCGCCCAAACCAGCCCTAGCCGCCCCCACCTCCTCTCCTCCCAATCTAGCCGCCCCCTCCCTTGGTGCGCCACCCTCCTCTTTCCTCCTCCTCATTGCACCACCACCCCTCTCCTCACCTCTCCACCACCCTTGCTGCCCCTAGGGGAGTTCTCCACCTCACCACCCCGCAGATCCGTCCATTGGAGCGCTCCGCGATAAGGAGATCCGGTGGATTTGGAGCGAGGAAGGAGATTGTTCGAACCGGGAGGAGATCCGTTGGTTCTTCATTCGTGACCGAAGGTATGGCCACGGGAATCCTTGGGGTTGATCTAGGTTCTATTCTAGGGGTTGATATCATGTTTTAGATCAATTGGTGGTGCTGTAATTGGGTACATTAGATGAAATCTAGAGTTTGCCACGTTCTCTGTTTCGGGCAGATTGTGCAGTCGACCTAGGGTTTGAGATTTCGCAAATTTAGAATCGGAATTTGGTCGTCCGCCTGTTGAAGAAGTTGTAGGTAATTGAAATACCTTTAATTAGACATAAAGAATGCTTGGAATGGCAGGATACTACCGCCGTTTCATTGAAGGCTTTTCGACAATTGCGAAACCTCTTACGCAATTGCTGAAGAAGGAAAAGAAGTTTGCATGGACGCCAGAATGTGAGAAAGGATTTCAGGAGCTGAAGAAGCGATTGACATCAGCACCGGTGTTAGTTCTACCGGATGTTAATCAAAGCTTTGATACTTATTGTGACGCATCGCGCCAAGGACTTGGATGTGTGCTGATGCAGAATGGAAAGGTCGTCGCTTATGCATCAAGGCAGTTGAGGCCGCATGAGGAAAATTATCCGACACATGACCTAGAGTTAGCTGCCGTAGTGCATGCTTTGAAGATATGGCGTCACTATCTGATTGGAAATAGATGTGAAGTGTATACGGATCATAAGAGCCTTAAGTACATATTCACCCAGTCGGATCTGAACATGAGGCAGAGGAGATGGTTAGAGTTAATCAAGGACTACAATGTTGGAATTCATTACCATCCCGGGAAGGCCAACGTAGTAGCCGATGCTCTGAGTCGGAAAAGCCATACCGTGAGTACGTTGCTAGCCACAAGTCAGGATGAGTTATGTGAGGATTTTCAAAAGATGAAGATTGAGGTTGTACCTAGCGGATTCTTGGCCGCATTAGAAGTAAAACCTACTCTAGAGGACCAGATCCGAGAAGGACAGAAAGATGATGACAAGATCCGCAGGATTAAGTCCATCAAGGAGGAAGGCAAGGCAGAGGACTTCAAGTTGGATGAGCAAGGCACGTTGTGGATGAAGGATCGCATTTGTGTGCCTAACAAGAAGGAGTTAAAGCAACTGATTTTGGAAGAAGCCCATGGCTCCAAGTACTCAATTCATCCTGGAAGCGCCAAAATGTACCAGGATTTGAAGGAAAGATTCTGGTGGCCGAGCATGAAGCGTGAAGTTGCCGAGCATGTTGCATTGTGCGACGTATGCCAAAGAGTCAAGGCAATGCATCAGAGACCAGCAGGATTGCTACAAATGCACCGAAAATACCTCGAGTGGAAGTGGGAGGAAATCGGGATGGATTTCATTACCGGTTTGCCTAAGACTCAAGGAGGTTATGACTCCATATGGGTTATAGTGGATCGCTTGACCAAAGTAGCCCATTTTATCCCTGTAAAGACCACTTACTCGGGGGATAAATTGGCGTAATTGTACATGATCAGATCGTCTGTTTGCACGGTGTGCCAAAGAGGATCAGATCGGACAGAGGTACCCAATTTACCTCAAGGTTACGGAATAAGTTGCATGAAGCCATGGGAACCCGTTTGAACTTCAAGATGTACCTTATCATCCACCAGACGGATGGCCGACCGAAAGAGTCAACCAGATTTTGGAGGATGTGTTAAGAGCTTGTGCATTGGCTTATGCTACCTCTTGGGATAAGAGTTTGCCGTATGCCGAGTTCGATTACAACAATAGTTATCGAGGCTAGTTCTGAGATGTCACCTTTTGAGGCCTTTGTATGGTCGACCACTGTCGGACGCCATTGAATTGGAATGAGACCGCGAGCGCCCGTGTCTTCGGGCCTGATATTCTTCAAGAGGTCAAGAGCAGATTGCCATGATTAGGAAAGGTTGAAAATAGCCCAATCACGGCGTAAGAGTTATGTCGACAACCGTCGCCGAGACCTGAATTTCGAACCGTAAGATTTCGTGTATCTCGTAGTCACGCCTCTCGTGGAGTTAAGAGGTTCCATGCCAAAGGGAAACTCGCACTCGTTATGTTGGACCATTTAAGATTTTGAGCCGCAGAGGCGGTTGCTTATCACCGGAGTTGCCACAGACGTTAACAGGAGTACATGACGTATTCCATGTGTCCCAATTGAAGAAGTGTCTCCGAGTACCTGAGGAGCGGACGCCGCTAGAGTCAATTGAGTTGCAGGAGGATTTGACTTATAAGGAGCATCCCGTGAGGATTCTAGACACAATGGATCGAGAAACTAGAAACAAGTCAACCCGTTTCTGTAGAGTTCAGTGGAGCAACCATGCAGAGAGCGAAGCGACTTGGGAGCGCGAAGAGGATTTGAAGAAAGAGTTTCCAAGCCTATTCTGTAGTAAGCCCTAAATCTCGGGGACAAGATTCTATTAAGGGGGGGAGGTTTGTAACACCCCAAAAATTTGCTTTCCTTAAATTCATGTGTGATTTGGCACTTTGGTGAATTTTTGGAATTTTCTGGAATTTATTTGGATTTATTTGGAATTTATTTGAATTTATTCCATTTTGAAATAATTAAAGAATTAAACTTTGCAAATAAAATTTTGTTGGAAATATTTTATTTGAGTCCAAAATGATCCAAAGTATTTTCCAGAATTTTTCTGGAATTTTTCTGAGTCTTTTGCTATTTTTAATGAATTAAATGAATTACTGGGAATTATTTTAATTATTAAATCGCTGGAAAATGCGAGTGGGTTTGCACTGTTCATCCGACCGAGCCGCACCCGAGTCAGACTTGAGTCCGACCCGAGCCAGCCGAGTCGGTCGAACCCAACCCTAACCCAAGTTGATCCCGACCGTTGGATCGAGATCCAACGGTCCGGATTGGATCGCATCGGTTCGAGCCGAGACCGGACCGGACCCGGTCGCGCCCGTGCGATCGTGGCCGTTGATCGCGCCACGTGGACGGTCGACCGTCGTCGTCCCTGCCGGATCTGAGCCGGACTCCGCCGCCGCGCCCGCCGCCGTGGAGAACTAGGTTTCCGTGTCCCGCGCGGAAGCCGAGGCTATTTAATGCCCGGATCACACCCCGAGGATCGCCTGGACCTTGCGCAGCCACTGCCCTAGCTCACCGAGCCTCAGCCGCCGTAGATCCGCCGGAATCGCTCGCCGAAGTTTGAGGGGAAGCCGCCGCGGTTCTAGCCATTTTCCGCCCACGCCCGCCGTCCTCCGCCGCGTCCAAGACCGGATCCGGAACCCCCGAAGCCAGGCGCACCCGAAGAGACCTTTCACCTCGCCGGAGCACGCCCCAAACGCCGTTCGTGTGGTCGCTGCCTCGGCCGGCGGCGCAACTCCGCCCGTGAAGCCATCGCCGACCCGAAGCTCCATCACCGTCCGATCCCGATCCAACGTCCCAGATTGCGCCACGCCATCTCACGGTGAGATCCCGTCAAAATCCCAGATCCAATCTCGGCCGATCGGATCTAGATCCAACGGTCGAGATCAACCGCGTTCACCCCAAACGCGTGAGTCCAGATCAATCCGACCGTTGATTTTCAAATCAACTGGCCGAGGTTCAGCCACGCGGCGCGGAGATCGATCGCCGCGGTCGCCGCCACGCTGCGTGAGCGCTGTGTCTCGACACGCGGCCCGCATGTCACGCCCAGCCAAAGCGCACCATGACGTCACGCCGACGCCATGGCGACTCAAGATGTCACGGCCGTCTCAATGAGCGCCGACGCCAAGAATGACGCCAGCGGGTCCCACCTGTCGTGGTCGAGCCTCGCCGACGCCGCAGGACGCTACCCGAGGGGACCCACATGTCAGTGACACGTGGATTCGTGGACCGAGTCCACGGTAGACCCGAGCCGAGCGTGGACCGAGTCCATGGACCGGCTGACGTCAGCCAACCAATCAAAGACTGACACGTGTCCAGGCTGACGCAATAATTAATTTCCGAAAAAGAAAATGATTTATTAATTCGAAATAATGATTTCAAATTTGATTCAAACTTCAAACGCTTATAACTTTTGCATTTCAACTCCGATTTGAGTGATTCAAATTTCTAAATTTGTATAAAATTGAGATCTACCTAAATATGAATTTTATTTAATTTTTGGACTAAAGTTTTTCTCTGTAAAATTATTTAATTGATTATTTAAACTTTAAATAATCATAACTTTTGCATTTTAACTCCATATTTGAGTATTCCATTTTATTAAAACTCATAAAATTATGTTCTCTCTATTTATGGATTTTATTTGGATGTTTGGACACTTTTTGCCTATTGTTTATTCGTGTATTTGCTATTTGCACGCTTTACGAGTAGACGTTGAAGTCTTAGGAAGGATTCGAAGGAGAAGTATTAACTCAGATCCAACTCAAGACCAAGAACAAGTACTTTTTGAAGGCAAGTTGTGCTTTGACCATGTTGATCCTATTTTGAAATCTATTTTGATTTAACCTACTGCATGCTAAGTTCAAATAGAAAAATACTTTATTTAAAAATGGGGGATTAGATATGTACCAATTTGCTGTATGACACCTTGATTATCTAAGTATGTGCCATGACCCCTTGTCACCCTAGTTGTGGTTTACTAGTTGTACATTATTAAGTTGCCAACATGGGTTTTAGACCGTTGTAGTATCTTTGCTTAGACACACTACGTGCTCATGACATGATTTTGGACAATCAAATGCTAATATTGACTTAATGATATATTGAACCTGTTTTGGAAAGGTATCAAGTGATGTTGATGGCACGTGGTGCATGGTAATCAACTGGGGTTTGATAAATAGTTTTCGACCGGGGCATGTGGCAAGAGTAATCAGGTGGGCCAGTTGTGGCATTGGGGATGTTGATTTGGTTCTTCGGGTAGTCTTGCCCTGGTCACCCTAAGGACTTAACCTTGCAAGCCTTTGAACTGGGTCTAACGTGCAACCACATGTCTGTAATGGGATGGACCTAGTTGATTAAGTTGCTAATAACGTACCTGTGGGACCTCAGGAGGTCAACTACACCCTTTGTGTAAGTTGTACGGGGAGCGCGTCTGGGTGAGGCCAGGTACCCATCTAACGGTTGATTGGCCTAGACTTCGCCTTAGCTAAGGGAAGGGTTAGTGTGCAATAACCGGGGAGGACCACTTGTATTGTTAGAAGTTTCAAAGACTTTGTTACTGAACTCGCCTTTGTGGTGTTTGACCTGTATCTTGTGGGTAAAGTGCATAACCTCTGCAGAGTGTAGAATCTATTTGAATAGCCGTGTCCGCGGTATTGACATCGCCGAATTACAGTCAAGGGTTAGATTTTCTCAAAAATAACTTGGATTTGAAAGGTTGGGTTGGATTAATAATGATGTTGATGGAAATATGGATTAGGATGGGAAAGATGTTTACTAAACTTCTTGAAAAGTTATCTACGCTTTACTTGTTTCTACTGCTTTCGAATCTACTTATATTACTTGTCAAATGCTGTTTACTGCAAATATACCTTGAGCCATTCCTTTGTATTAAGCCATGCATGTAGTATATTAGCTGCATTCTGTGCATGACTTGTTGAGTACCAAGTACTCACCCTTGCCACCCTACAACACCAGTTGAAAAGGAGACTACACCAGCTTTGGAGGAGGAGCTCCAAGAGGAACCGTCTACTTAGGGAAGCGAGCCCAGTCAGTTGCCTGTGGTATACTGGATGGCGCCACGAAGTTATTTGATTTTCCGCTGCTACTATTATTTCTCTCTGAATAAGTTTCGCCTTGTGAGGCGTATATTTGTAACTTGGCCATAAGGTCAAGCAACCAGTTTGGTTACTTAAATAAAGTACTTTATTAGTATCAAATGGTATGATTGTGATATTTACCGATGTTAAGACTGTGTGCACTAGCGCGTTCCTGGACTAGTGTTGAATACACAGAGGGTCCGGATTTGCAAATTCGGGGTCCCGACATGAACACGAAAGACCTACCTCGTAGTCCCATCCACGAGTGTGCATGGGAGCGAGTCAGTAAGAGTAGGCACCCTCCATCTACGGGATGGAAGGGGAAGGGGGCGTGCACTCGGCAATACCGGTATGTGCTTCGTGGAGATATGAGCATTTGCATTGCATACATGATGATGATGAAATGAGTTCAATGATGATGAGACATGAGAATGATATGGTATTCATGGTGTTGATCATGGTATTTAGTGATGATAACATTAAATTGTTTTTATGGTCCATTGCAAAATACTTGCTGAGTGATGAACTCACGCTTGTGTTTTATGTTGTTTTTAGGTACCATGACACCGCATGTGGGAAGGGGCAATAGCTACACATCTTCACGTAGTTCCAGCCACATTTACCATTTTTTAGTCATGATCATAATAAGTGCCATGAACTTGGTGTATGGAATAACTTAGTGTGCTTGTGATCCTTATTTGCTTAGCTATAGATTATGGAGTGGTTGGATTTGGTTTTATTGTCTTATATTGATGCTTTATCCATTATATATTGCTGCTTTATCCATTATATATTACTGCTTTAGATGTCTTATGTTATGACATATATATTGCCATGATATTGCTATTTTTTCAATTCATGTTAAAACAAAGGAGATGATGCCGAAATTTCGGTTTTTAGCATTTGTGCCTTTGCTGTAATTTTTCTTTATTTATGGTATTTAGGTGATGTTTAGTCTATGTTTGGTAGCATTCGGGCATACTAGATGCCGAGGTGTTACAACTTACACATAAACTCAACTAATCATTGCATAGCCTCATAATAAACCATTTTCATCATGTCGCAAGCAGGAGTCAATAATGCAATCATATCATAAAACATGTGTAAACCATCTCATTATCAAACATTACGGCTCCCTAAGCCGCAACCACTACAATACACTTGCCTTCAACCGCGGGCAACGGATTGGCGAGAGGTTTAGGGCACTCCCGGGGTCACACCACCTGCACATAGGTACCACACACTCAAAACATGCCCACAAAACAGTATAAGAGCGATCCCCTAACCCGACTCCGCGAACTACCCCTAAAACCCGAAAATAGAGAATCTGTCCCGACGGGACAGCGGGCTTCCAACTAGCATAACTTGAGTTCTAAAACTCCAAATTAAGTAGAAGAGTACATTTTCTCGTAGCTTAGGAAATTTCCTAGCTTTTTCTAAGTATTGGGAAAAATTGATTCGGCCTCTAAAATTGACTAAACTACAGATCAACACGATCTGTCCCATTCACGTCACGGTTTTGAACATGTTCGGTAAAATAGCCATAACTTTCAAACAGCTAATCAGAATTTCACGTTCTTAGTGTCCACTGAAAGGTACTGAAATTACCTACAACTTTATCAACAGGCGGATGACCAAATTCCGAATCTAAAATTGCGAAAACCCAAACCCTAGGTCGGACGTCCAATCTGCCCGAAACAGAACACAATGACATCTCTAGTTCTCATCAAATCGAACCAATGGCAGCACAACCTTTTGAACTAGAAGCATGAAAACCTCCATTAACACATCACCTAATCCACCCCAAAGATTTCCCATCATCATACCTTAACCCGACGAACGACGAACCGACGAAAACTCCTCTCGATCGCTCGATCTTCCTCCACGCGCCAATCCCGCCGGATCCTCTCGTCGTGGAGCTCCCCAATGTCGAGGGCAACGGCGTGGAAAAGCGTGACAGCAAGGGGTGGGGGTGTAGCTCGCCTAGGGCCAGCTAGAGGTGGTGGGGAGGAAGGTGGTGGCTAGGGGAGGCGCATAGGGGAGAGGGGGGTGGCGGCTAGGGTTTGTGGGAGGTGGGGGTGGCGCATGGGGAGGCAGTGCAGAAGCTTTGCTGCCCAAAAACACCTCCACATGGGCCCGTTCTCTCCCACCCTCGGCCCACAAGGGTCCCCCAAGGCCCAAGTTAGGTCCCCCAAGGCCCAAACTCCCCTAGAAGACCCAAATTCTCCTCCGGAAAGGCCCAAACTCACGGAAAAGGCCCAAAAACATGGTACCAAAGTCGTACCTTAATACCGACACCGAAAAAGTCTCATACCCTCATTCCGTAGTGTCACATGTCCACGCGTTCTCCGGTGAGGTGAGTGCTGCGCCCAGGTTCGCCTTGTCACAGGGTTCCCATATCTGGGCACCAACATGGCGGCGGGCGGCGGGCCCTCCCAACTACGACAAGCAATGGCCTGTGGGTGGCGGTGGCTTTGGCATGAAGGAGTAGGGAAACTAAAGCGCATGGAGAAGGCGATCCTCGGAAGCCAGTCCAAGCATTAAATACCCTCGACGTTTGCGCGAACGCGGTGGCGCTCTTCGTATCGGAGATGGAGACGATGTGGCACAATCTCATGCGTCCACGCGGTTCGATCCGACGGTCACTCGCATGAGCACACATGGATAGATCTCAGCTGTGAGATCTCGATCCAATGGTTAAACGCACGTGTGCACGTGGACGAATCCCGGCCGTTGGATCTCAATCCTACGGTCGGCGCGATTAGAAATCAGGTCGGATCCGGCGCGGTTCGGGCTCGGTCGGTCCAACAGTACAAACCCGTTAGGGTTTTTTCGATTTTCCTTTCTCATTTTTATTAATTAAATAATCCCAAAATTCCAAATAAATCAAGAAAAATAGTAAAATGCTCAGACAAATTCCAGAAAAATTCTGGAAATTACTTTGAGACATTTTGGACTCAAATAAAATATTTTCAACAAAAATTTATTGTAAACTTTTAATTAGTTAAATATCTCAAGGAAGGAATTAATTCAAATAAATCCAAATAAATTCCAGAAAATTCCAAAAATTCAAATAACTCAATAAATTTAATAAAAGCAAAATTTTGGGTTGTTATATCTAGTTGTGAACCGACAATAGTAGTGATGTTATCAGCGTGATTTCAACTAGAACCGACTGTGATAATCTTGTTATCAGTGTTGGGTTTAGTTGAGAACCGACAGTGATGAAAAAGTTATTGCTGTCGGGTGGGAACCGACTGTGATAATGACTGCTCATCACTGTCGTTGGACTTTGTGTCGCCACTAAAACTGACAGTGATGATGAAAAAGAACCTACAGTGATGTATATTACTGTAGTAGTGTATAGCCGATTTGAAAAGATAAAGTTAAGTACGGATAAATTCCTTAGCCGATATCGGTTTAGGATAAAAGATTATTTTTTGGGAAGCCGATATGAATCATGTGTTTACAGGAATTGGAGCAGGACACGATCGACGTGAGTGATATAAAGGAGGCGACGATAATATAGAAAAGATAGCCAATGATCAACCAACTCGCTCTACTTTTATTTACTCTTTGTCGACTAGGAGTAGTTTTAGACTTGTAATCTTTCCTCTGTAATTCATCTTAATCAATAAAGTTGCACATCATCGATTTTGATCATTGCCAATTTACGCCAATTTACCTAGGTTTGTTTTTTTCAATCTTGTTAAACTCCACGACATGGGCGCGGTGATCGATTGCTGCCACTGGGGTGGGCTCCTGCGCCTGCTTGGGCACGTTTGGCTGCGGTTGGGCCGGTATATATATGTATGTAAGCATATTATATATATATATAAAGCCTCTTTTCTACTCTCGGGAGTAGTTACTCCCTACACCGTATCTCATAACGTAGAGAGTATCTCGCGCAACAGAGGGTATGTACATGTAATATATAAGTATATAAGACCATCAATATTGTATTTGCATTTTTTCAGTGGTGGTATTTACACTTTTTAGACATACTCTTTTTTTGTGTGTGTATGAAGGTATTTGCAAAATACACTAAAAACTATATGTACTCTATTGCATTTTTTTTGTTTGGATCTCATTGAAATATCTTATAATTAGTATATGAGTGTATCCAAAGTAATAAAGGAGTATTTCAAGTTCGTTAATTTGGGTGGTATTTTAGAGGTGGGAGTAACTACTCCCGGGAGTAGAAACTATTTTTCCTATGCATATGTATATATGTATGTGTGTGTATATATGTACATGTATATAAATATATAGTAGAATTAATTGAGATACCATGTGCCTAGGTACCACGATTTAAAATAAGGATATCCTTTACGTATGCGTGCACGAAAGATTTGGAATTTTCAAGATATCAAGTTTAACTAGTTAAAACAATTTTGAAATAAAATTCAAGAAGTTGTTTTTATGATAGTTTGATTGTAGGTTTGTATTGATTCTGTATAAAAATCTGCACAACATGTGAAAAAAATTTGTTCAAAATCTTTGAATTCAAGATATGTATTCCATTTGAATTGTTATATATGGGAATATACCGTAAAGTTCAGATTTTGAAAAATATACTCGGTTGAATATGTATCTCTCGCCTTGACGTGCACTACAGGATATCCTATTACTGCTAGCGCTACAACTGCTTAGAAAAAATAAAATTGAAAGTGGTAGTGCTGCTTCAAATAAAATTTTATTTCAAAAGCAGTATAACCGTCTAGAAAGGTTCAAATTGTTAGCAGTGGTACCGCTATGAAAGAGTTGTATCATCGCAAGCAGACAGACCACTTTGAAAAATTATTTAAGACGGTAGTACTGCTTGGAATACCTGGTTGGGCATTTGGCGGGAGGACGAAAATTTTGGTGCACATATTTTCTCAGTCACGCGCCCAGCGCGCGTCCCAACTCCCAACATCTCCCACGCAGCCAGGCTAGCCAGCCATTACCGCTTGCTTTTACTCTCGCGAAAATCCCCAAAGCCCCAAATCGCCAAATCCCCAAATTCGCCAAAATCGCCAAATCCCTAAATCGCTCACCTCACCTCCAATCTGAGAACCCGATTCTTCAGTTTATCTGAGAGCTTCTAGGCAGTGGTGGAGGGAGGAGAGGGGCGGCGTGACATCAACCAGCGCTGGATGCAAGGGGCGTCGCATCTGGGAGCATGCAGCGGCATTAAGGGCAGGGCCGGGCCGAAGGGCAGGGACGGCTGAAGGACAAGCCGGCGCCTCCTCTTGGATCATCTCCTAGGCGTCCCCTCCTTGAACATCTCCTCTTGAGGCGGCTGAAGGACAGGGCGCCCCATCTGTTGTTGTGAAGGGGGTAGAGCAGCGACGAAGAAGCCGCTTGAGCCGAGGTAATGTTCTTGCTTTTGATTTTCTGAGTTCATTCACTGGTCTACGAAATGAGGCCTTTGTGTTTGATCTAGATACTTGATGGTTGGATCTGCAGAGGGTGAAAACTTAATTTCGTTGATTACACTGAATTAGTTTCTATGGCTGAGCTTGTGTAGCAAACTGATTTACTAACTGGAAATTCCATTCTACTTCATTGATTTTTGTATAGAAGGTAAACTGATACAAAAGAAATCAGCAGTCACAGGGTTGAGAATAGCATGTTCAATGATTCTGTTTGCATCAACAACAAACATTAGGATGGAAATGAATAGAAGTTCCATGTGGTGGGATTTGATCAACCCCAGGCCAACCAGAATAGTCAATGACCTAGGTCAGGAATAAAGACGATCAAGTTAGCCTTCTTCTGAATTTGAATCATAATTCAACAATACTTTCTTAAATTGCTAATCTCCAACTAAAAACTAAACACAGATAAGGTGATATTCAGTCTCATTTGATGGTATATTAAAAAAAGAGGAGGTTGTATTTAACCATGTCATTTCCAAAATTTGTGGGTAACTGTATAGTTGCTACGTTCTAGATGATGCCCACAAGGATATAGATGGACAGACTCCAGAAAACAAATACAACCATTTGTGCTGTGTAGTAGATTATTGCAACAATGATTAACATTATTTAATTAGATGAAATTTCGCCTGCACCGAATTATTTTTGTTATGTATTGGTTTCTTCACTGTACCATATTGAGTTGTCTTTGAGCATGGTTGTTAGCTTTATGTTCACACAAATCAGTTGGCAGTCCGATTTATATTAGTGCTGTATATAATACTAAATTTTGCATGGCATCATTGAAGTTTTATCTTTTTCTTTAATATTTTATGTTGAATACAAGGAATAACTTTTTGCTGAAGTATTTTTCTAAGAAAATCTTTTATCTTTGGTATGCAAAGAGTGCTACTAGACTATGGTTGTAAAGTGTTTCCAAAATTTGTTGAACAGAATGGATGAAGCTCGACAGCCGTTATCTAGAAAAATCCCAATTCCTTCAAGCTGAATCAATCCCTATAGGATGATTATCATTATTCGGTTGGTGGTTTTGGGGTTCTTTTTGCACTACTGAGTGATGCATCCAGTGAATGATGCATTTGCTTTATGGAATAGAACATTAACAGGGAAAACATGATCAAAACAGATTCACCGCACTGATATGGAACAAATTATGAAGCAAAAATACAAGTCAAAGAGAAAAAAAAACAGATAAAATTATTCTTCTAAGCATTAGCTACCCTAAACATCATAACTGACTACTACAAACAAACCTTCGGGTGATTCCTCTATAACCACTTTCACAGAATCAGTCACTTGCTTTGTTGCACCTGGAGACAAGAAAGGTAAGCAGGTCTTAGTATTAAAAAGAGAACAGGCAAACCTGCCATTAGTTCCACCCAATACTAACAACTAGAGTTCATAATAGAAACTATATTAGGGGAAAAGAAAGAAGTTCAGAATGGCAAAATATTAAATGGACAGAGCACTATGGTGGGAAAATATGGCCAGAATTCGATTGCGCTGATATGAAAACAATTCATGAGGTGCACCCTAAATGAAAATTGGGCAATGGAAGGGTTCAGTCCCTGATACAGGAGCATTACAAAATGGCTCATAATATATAAATTGATCTAATTTATGTATCTATGAATAAATTAGCACAGTTCCTTTTACTTACAGAAAGTACAAGACAAGCAAATGCTCCAAGGGGCTCTAAAGAGCACTCAATAAATTCAACAGACCTAATCAAGCTCAGAAAATATGGAAGTACGCAAGTTACACAGAGCTACACCTACCCATAGATTATCCTAGAACATTTTTTGCATTACAAGAGAATGACAGGATGCCTTGGTAGAATATTTGTCACACCAAATTATTTTCCATGGATATGTACTACACCAAATTCTACCTTGGAAGAAAATTTATTAAACCTCATATGACAGGATGCCTTGGAAGAAAATTTATTAAACCCCATATGGCAGATAGTAATTAGTTGTGACTAAGATATGCTACTAGCTCCTTGCTGTTGAATGTTGATAACTACTACCATGTAAGCGTTGATGCACACAGCACACTTGCATTTATGCATGTACTAGTATCAATTAGTGCTAGCCTTTTATTGTGTGCACCATCAATAACCATAAGCACGGAATCAACTAGAACTAGCAACTTCCTTTTCTTACTAAAGCCATAACTTTTGATTTGCAACTTCAATTCCTAAATGAAAATGGAACAAGAGAAGCTGGAGAAGCTCGCATGCAAGGTATGCAAACACACCATTGCTCTTAACCACTGAATTGTGCTATGCCCGTTGACGTTTCATTGGCATAATTTTTCTGTTCTCTTGATGCCTTGTGTGGGACATTATGCTGTCTTTTACGTAAAATTATGTATGTGTAATGAGGCAACGTTATTAGATATGCATGTTTTGACCTTGCTAAATACGAGCACACTGTATTTGTTTCTGGGCTTGGTCATGAAACTGTTGAAGTTCTTGCTCTTACAAGAGATGAGAACAACTTGTAGGGTCCCAGCCCAGGAGAGCAAGCTTCATCAACCCCAAGCTCTGCAGCAAGTGATGTGAAGGCCGGAGGTGGCTCAACAGTGTCAACATCTGCTGGTGTGTCGACCGACAAGAATAGGAACTATGCTGTCCTGGCTGGCACAGTTGCTGCCGTGAGTACCATGATGTTGTTTTTTAATTTTACATTTATTTTGAATTTTTTTGCGTGGCTGGGATTTTTATCCCTATCTTTTCCAAATAGCAATAGGGAATATTTCCCAATGGTGTAGCTGAAATTATACTAAATATAATGCCATTTTTTTATGGTACAATGTGTGGTCCATGTTGTTTGCACACCCTTTTAATACTTAATGGTCATGTGCATCTTTGCAGCTCTTCCTGATGAAACGAGGAGGCGAAGAGATTTATGTAGGTCCACTAGGACGACACTCATGTGAATTGATTAGATATTTTGAGGTACAAAAAGAGCACAGAAAAGAATTGTATGTACCCATCTATATGCAGTTTTGCACTGAACAAACATGGTATTGAGTTGCTTTCATTTTGTCAAGGCAATTGAAGGTGTCAGCAAGATAAGAGATGGCTATATTCCTTCAACATGGATGCTGGAAGAGACTAGCACAGTGCAGGAACAGATAACTGGCGTTAACTTCAGTCAAGTATATAAGGATTCTGAACTATATCGGTAGGTCCCTAGTTGGTGGTTGAGCTATGGTTCATAGTACAATGATCGAAGACTCAAGAAACTGTAGACCTATCTAATTTTGATGTAATCTCTGAAATCTAATATTTGAATTCGGGAAGCAACAATCAATATCTTCTTCAGTATGTTTAAACTATGAGAGGTGTTTTCATGATTTTCTTTTTAACATTTGCACAAACATTAAAGTATGAATTGAAGTTAGATGGTAATTACTTATCCCTTTGTTTCTTGTATTGAGAGGGAAAGCATGTTTAATTTTTACCCTTTAGGGTAGATCACTAAACTGCAAAACAAAAGACTATTTTCGAACATGTCCCAGTACCAAGGCTCCATATTACTAGAATGTCAATTTACTCTATTGCAATTGATGTTTCAATATCTCTGAGAAAGATGATAGACCAAACAATGTTTAAAAATGTGCAGTAATATTTTTTTCAACTTTGTTGCATTTCAGGAGGAACAAAATTTTGATAAAGGAGCTAAGCACACCTCCTGAAGATTCAAGTGACCTATCCTTTCCGACGCAATACTCCCAGACCTTCCTCACACAATGTTTTGCTTGCCTGTGGAAGCAAAGTCTGTCATATTGGAGAAATCCCCCATATACTGCTGTCAAGTACTTCTACACCATACTAATTGCACTGTCGTCTGGAACAATGTTCTGGGGCATTGGATGCTTTTGTCTAAAGGCCATATATGAATGCTTTTGTCTAAAGGCCAGAGAGTAGACTTATAAATCCATCTGTCTTTTGGTAGAATATGCTTGATGATGTACCATGCAAGACATGCATCAAAACTCTTGTATGCTATTGCTTGGATATTTTTGGTGGTATGCATGGTGATGTAACATCAAAACTCATGTATATATTGTTGCTTGGCTTTGGGTATGGAATAATATGAAAGATTTGTTATGTGAATTATTCTTTTACATCTGATTTTATCAAATTGTTGAGTTGCTATCATTGTTATAGCTGATTGTTGACAACGGATGCATGCATGCTAATGCATCATCAATTATTATTGCAAGCAGTACATATGTGCTTAGGATTAGTTTTCTTGATTGTGGGTTATGCCTAATCACATGCAGTATTACAGCTTGCAATTATCTTTCCATGCAGTGGTGGCGCTTTGAAAGGTTTAAACATTGCCAGCACTAGTACTGCTAGGAATTCAATATTACAAGCAGACGTACCGCTTGGAAAGTATTCCAAGCAGTAGTACCACTTTAGATACTATTCCAAGCAGCAGAATGGAAAGCAGTAGCTATTAAAATTCAAAGCGGCTCAGCTGCTTGTAAAACCAGCTATTGGAAGCGGTCTTACAGCTTGTAAATCCATGTTTTCCTGTAGTGGTGGCCGCCCCTCCACCAGCCCCCTTCCTCCATCACTGCCGCGCTGCTCCACCTCCCCTCCGGCATCGCCCCCTCATGCATCGCCAGCGCCGCCTCATCCCACTCGTCTTCCACCTCTACAACCAGCCCCCTTCCCCGTCCTCCCCTACGTGGCTAGCGCCGGCAAGGTTTCGAGGATCGGAGGCGTGTTCCGGCTAGCGACCATGGTACCATGTGGTGGCGGCGGTGGACATGGAAATGGTAGAGGCGTGGTTAGGGCTGGGCAAATAGACCGAAAACTAAAACCGAAAACCGAACCCGAAATAACCGGAACCAACACCGAAAAAACCGAAACCGCCCTGTTCGGTTTTTGATTCGGTTTACTGTATGTAATAACCGAAATTATTCCGGTTTCTTCGGTTTTCAGCCTCGGTTACCCGAATAAACCGGATTACCGGTTCGGAACTATTAACCCTAGCTCAGACGCAATTGGGGCGAGTACTCGAGTCGAGTCGAGCACTTCCAATCCCCATCGCTCGGCTGGTGGCGGATCAAGCGCGCCCTGGCAGCCGGTGCCCTGCCCTTCCCTGCTCCGCTGCCAAGGCCGCCATCACCGGACGCCGTCCCCCGAGGCCCGAGCGACCGAGCCAAGCCTTCGCCCCTCCCGAGTCCTGATCCACTCCCAGGCCTCTCCCTCCTGATCCCGCCGCGGCGCCGCCCAATCCCACCGCCGGCCACCGGGCGCCTTGGCCCCTCCCCTCCCTTCCCCACTCCAGCCATCTCCCGTCCCCTCTCGAAGTCCCGGTCCCGTCCCCTCCCCTCAATCCCTCATCCTGGGCGACTGGCGAGCGACCGAGCGTGATGGCATCCTCCGATTCTCCAACTCCGACCATGGTGGGCCTGGACCTGGTGGCAGCAACGCAACAGTCGGCTTGCAACAAGAATGTATGTGATCTATCATCTACTGATCTCTACTTCTAGTCTTTGCTCTTTTTAGATAATGTTTAGATCTACAAGTAGTTTGTTCGGCTGTTGCAGTGTTGCCTGTTGGTTTGTCATGTGGAATTGTGGATGAATCATTTTCATTTTGCAATGCTTTAATGCTTTATGAATTATGATGTGCCTGTTATTGAATGGTGAAGAATATCAGACTCCTACCATTGTGTTGTTTGAAGAGTATTTGATTTATTTACTACACTGTGATTCAGTTCTTGCTTTGTTGTGCTTACTGCTTAGCAAACAATTTTAATGCTTTATGTCAGAAGGCTTGATATATTGTCAATTTGTCATGGACTCATGCATCAGTAGAGAGATAGCTTGCTGCCTTGCTCTGTCGGTCTCTCCGAGTACCAAAGAATCATAATACTCTGCATAAGCCTAACCATCCTCTAGACAGAGTGATTTGCATATTGAGTTCATGCCTCTGTTGGTTATTGGTCATGCCCTGTTGTTTAGCAGTTCCCTCCTGTCAGAATATATCCCGAGGGAGGTATTATTAGTAATTTAGAATAGAAAGTGTCATGCCTCTGTTGGTTTTTGGTCATGCCTCATTGCCTCTGTTGTTTATGTCAATTCCTTTATAGAAGTGTGAATATGTGTTGTTCATTTTCTTGATATGTGAAAAACTGAAAATGTGTGGTTCATTTCTTGATTAATTGTATAGCTATTACATATAGACAATCCTAATCCATATTCCATATATTTGTACTGTATGAAGCATGTGTGCTTTACATGCTATTCTTGTATTATTGTAGGCCTCTGATCCGAGCAAAACAAATGAATCCGAGGGAAATCCGATGGAAAAGGAAACAGGGGAGAAGGAGGAGGAGGGCAATAAAAGAAAAGAGATGGCCTCAAGATCAGAGATGTGGTCTCACTTCACCAAGATTAAAGTGGGTGGTCAGCTGAAGAAAGGGAAGTGCAACTATTGTCACCGTGAGATCAAGGCCGATCCAAATGTTAATGGTACGTCTGCTTTGCGGACTCATTTTAACACTTGCAAATGCAATCCTCATAGGAATAAGGATCCGAAGCAAGGTTATTTGCATGTAAATCAGGGTGATAGTGTTACAACTTACAAGTATGATCCTGATGCAATTAGAAATGCTTTAGCACAAATGGTTATTGAAGATGAGCTTCCTTTTGCTAGCTGTGAAAAGCCAGGCTTTAGAAAATTTATGTCTGTAGCTTGTCCACGTTGGAGTGTGCCATCTAGACGAACAATCACTAGAGAGACAGTTTCTATTTACTTTGAAGAGAAAGCAAAGCTCAAAACCTTTTTTAAGCAATCATGTGAAAGGGTTTGTCTTACAACTGATACTTGGACTTCACAACAACAAGATAGTTACATGGCTGTCACAGCACATTTTGTTGACCATGAATGGAAATTGCATAAGAAGATCATTAGTTTTTTTAAGGTAAAGGGTCATAAGGGAGATGATATTGGGAAAAACATACAGAGATGCTTGGTGGACTGGGGAATTAATAAAGTCATGACCATTACAGTTGATAATGCTAGCCCCAATGACGGTGGAGTAGATTACATACGGAGGCAAATGAACAATCAGAAAACTAGCATTGCTTTAGGCAAGTTTCTTCACATGAGATGTGCTGCCCACATTATAAATTTGATTGTTTCTGATGGCTTGAAAGTGTTGGATAGCTCTGTGAAGCGTGTTCGTGCTGCTGTGAGGTTTATCAAGAATGGAACCTCTAGGTTGGTCAAATTTAAAAAACTCGCAGAATTAGAAAATTTGGAAAGCAATGCATTCTTGACACTAGATGTATGCACTAGGTGGAATTCAACATATCTTATGTTGAAATCTGCCATCATTTATGAGAAAGTATTTGCAAGGTATGAGGAAGAAGATCCAACATATACAATAGAGTTATGTGGGGAAAAAGGCCCTGGGATTCCTGATGAATTCGATTGGGAGAACGCAAAGAAGATGGCTGAATTTCTTGGGCATTTTTATGATCTCACTCTTCGTGTTTCCACTACACTACAAGTGACTGCTAATGAGTTCTTTCATGAGATTGGTGAAGTCAATGTATTGCTGCGAGAGTGGGCTGATAGTGAAGATGAATTGCGCCAGGCAATGGCCAAGAGGATGAAGGATAAGTATGATAAGTATTGGGGTAATTGGCATGAGAAGGAAAATGAGAATGAGAATGAGGGGAGGGGGAAGGGCAGGGCAAGGGAGAAGGAGAAGGAGAACATGAACCTGCTCATCTTTATTGCTACTGCACTTGATCCAAGATACAAGCTATCTAGTTACACTAGGTTAGCCATTGGGGAAATGTTTGGTGAGGAAAAAGGATGTAAAGTTTGGGATGCAGTGAATGGTTGTTTCAATGAGTTGTTTGAAGAGTACAGAAATATATATGCTCCAAGTGATTCAGCGACTCAAACCAATGATTCTGAACAACCACAAAAAAGGGGAGGAAGGTTGATGAAGTCCCTAATTGCTAAAAAGATGAGGACCGGTAATTGTGCAATTGGCACTAGCAAATCTGAAATTGAGAAATACCTTGGTGAGGATAATGAAGAGGACAGTAGCAGATTTGATATTCTACAATGGTGGAAAGTGAATTCGTCCAGATGTCCTATATTGGCATGTATGGCTCGTGATGTGTTGGCAATTCCGATATCAACAGTTGCATCAGAGTGCGCATTCAGTACGAGTGGACGAGTCCTAGATGATTTTAGGACCTCGCTTACACCATTCATGGTGCAAGCTCTCATTTGTACACAAGATTGGCTACGGAGATCCACTCCTATCAATATTGAAGAAAATGAGGAAGAGCTAGCCAAAATAGAAGAAGGTAAGCTAACAACAATGAATAATCTGTTGTTGACATAATTTCCTTGTTCTCCCAATTGCAACTAATTATTTACATGTTGTTTTTGTTTTATTTTAGAATTGCTTAAAGAGTATGAAGCTGAAAAGGCTGCTACTTCTACAAAATCAAAGTCAACAACACAATCCAGCAGCAAGTCTGTGACTAAGCCAAGTTCTACTACAGCTTCTATTAATGTTGATTGATTGTATTGGTAATTTCCTTGTTCTCCCAATTCCCAACTGCAACTAATTATTTTCAACTTCCCCATCTCTTTGAGTTCACTATTTATATGCTCATGAGTCATGACACACTTGCATATAGTCCGGCGCTTTGTGCATGTGTGATACTGTGATGTCGCTTTGCTAAATCATTATTTACACAAGTGTGAATGTGTGATACTGTGATGTTAGTTTTGTGCATTAGTCTCGGCAAAGATACTAGTAGAGTAGTAGTCTAGTAGATACCCGTGCTCAATGATGATACAAACGGTTTGTGCATACTTTGTGATGTCGCTTTGTGTCGATACTGATATGCATTCATTGGAAGGGAAGGGTCGGGATCAATATATATATATTTAGCAAGTTTTGTGCATACCGTGATGTCGCTTTGTGCTGATATCGATATGCATTCATCACATGAAGGTGACGCTGACTTACGTTGGGATACCCGCTGTCGACATCGAATGCAAATTATTTACCTAAAGAGTTGATCCGACATCGTGATGTCGCTTTGTGCATTCTTGATTTGCTTAAGCTCAATGATCTTGTAGATACCCGTGCTTTCCTGAAGTTTCAATGTCCTGAAGCTCAATGCCCTAGAGCCTGGAAGCCTGGAAGTTCTTTTAACTCTTAAGGATCTGTGTCTTGTTTTGAAACTATACCACACTACTGTTTAGTGTTTACTGTTTTCTTATATCAAATATGGACTCTCTATGTTTCAGGCTTTAGAAAGTGTTAATCCGACTGTGTGCATGTTTAATTTGTATGAACTGTCCATCTTAAGGATTCTGCTGTTTATTCCGCCATTTCTGTTTATTCAATGCTTAGTTCGGTTAATTCGGTTAAAACCGAAACCGAAACCGAAACCGAAATCTCGGTTAACCGAATTTTCGGTTAACTGAATTTTGCGCACAGTGTTCGGTTTCAGAATTTGAACAACCGAAATTTCAAATTAACCGAAAACCGAAACCGAATTATTCGGTTAAACCGAACGCCCGGCCCTAGGCGTGGTGGCAGGCGACGTGACAAGGCAGCTTTTTCTTTCTTGCGTTCAACATGTACCAGTGTATCCTCATGATGTCCTGGAGTACATTGCTGTAAACTCGTACCACCGTATCTCTACATGCATCTTTATCCAATGGAGTCAGAAATTGTTGATGTATCTCTACATGCATTTCTCTTGATCCAATTAATGGAGTGAGAAATTGTTGATGGAACATAATGGGTGAGCTGACATGTCATGCTATCGTTTGTCAATAAAGAGAGATGTACAACGGTTGGCATATGTGAGACACATGAATTTAAGTGGCCCTTCAGTAGATGATAACCTTTTTTATTCCACTGTTCTGTGACAGTGGAGAGAGGAAATCGTATGGAGCACGTGAGGCACGGTTAACAATATCGATTTTAAAAAAATCGTTTGAAAATCAAAATTCGAAAATCAAAAATATCAAATCAAAAATCATTGTTAAGCATATTTTTTTTTAGAAAAAATTCAAAAAAATTGAAAACCGACCGGTTTTGATCAAAATTGATTGGACAATTGATGGGTGCTAACCACTGCTATGTTTTAATTTTTTATTTAAATTGGATCGGTTTACTGACCAGTTTTTGATGTCAAACTAGTTCAATACGGTCGAAAACCGCGATTTTTGACAGTTTTGTTAACCCTACATGGACGTGCCAGAGAAGACATCCATCTTTATATACGGTCTGTTCCTAATGTCCTAAATCTGCACTAACTTATCATATACTTCCTACGTCCATGTCAGAATCGGATTTTCATATCTGAACCCTCTATGTATACCCACACTAGTCCCGGACCAAGTTAGTGCACACAACGGAAACAGTGATGACAACACATCCATATCATGAATCAATTAATATTAAAACTTGAATAAAAAATACAGACCTTATGGTCAATGATTTTAAATTAATGGTTACTTGACTTGAGTTCAATAAAGTAGCAGCGGAAACAAAATAAATAGCAGCAGGATAAACCGCTACTACAGATTCATACATCACAATCGGTTCTTTTTTATCATCACAGTCGGTTTTGGTGGCGACAGAAAGTCCAACGACAGTGATAAGGTAGATCTATCACAGTCGGTTTTAACCCGACAGTAATAATTACTCATCACTGTCGGTTCTTTGTCGAAACTGACTGTGATAATCACCTTATCACAATCGGTTCTTTGTTGGAACCGATTGGGATCAGGAGAGTATAACAATCGGTGTAACACCCCGGCACCACACGTGCCCTGAATGTTACACCCTCAAACACCAACTAGCGTAAGACACTAAAATAATTTAGCAAAGCAAGCTAACATACTAGCAATATACCGAAATTACTAGAAATTTAATAGTCACAATAATAAGCAACTTAAGATAACCAATCCAGCACAAACATGGGTCATGGTAACATCTAACCATCATGACCCAACTAAGCACATACAATTTCCACAATTTAATTACAAGGCATGAACCCATTAAGATTAGAAGCAAAATTTGAATTGAACTACGGTGATGCAAAACGTGTTCATAAACTCCCACCATGCATGTCAGCTTCAAGGTACCTACAAACATTAAATAACAAGTGTGAGTTCAAAACTCAACAAAGCACATTAAAAGGTAGAATCTTAATCTTTTAACCAACGAGAATAATAATAGAACAACTTCCTTCCTAATTGAACTCAACAAGTACATAGAGCGATAATTACCGCTGTCAATCATCGCATTTCACTTTACAACTTGCCTTTGACTGGGTCTAAACTTTGATTAATACACACACCTCGTTAAATCACCCCGAATGAGTCCACGACTCAATCTATTCTTAACCAGTCTATTGTCATCAACTCAAAAAAAATCAATTACCATTCATCAATAGCAATATTATGCAATGCAACAGGCATAATCATAATGCACAACTCAGAGTATGAGCACACAAATTGTTACAATCGAAACATACCTCATTAGATAACCTAATGAAATGAGTCCATGATTCGATCCTGACCACACATCACCATTTAACAGAATAACCAGCACTAGCGATGCAATGCAACATGCATGCTCATGAATGCACCTTTTCTTCGCACATAACGGTATTGCCGAGTGCACACCCATCGGCGTGCACCCTCTCATTCCCCTCCATCTGTGGAGGGGCCTACTCTTACTATCTCGCTCCCATCCATCCATGTGGATGGGACCACGAGGTAGATCTCTTTTTCTCAGTGGCGCTCCGGATTAGTTATAACTTTCTCACCGACCTTCTCGGATTAGTTATGACTTTCTCACCGACCTGGCCTATTCTTATGCTGTGAATGCAATTGATGCAACATTTACTTTTCATCAATCAATTGACATGCAAATCTCCAATAGAGCCTGATCAATATAAATTCATTCTCACATTATAACCATATAGTTATAAGTGAATGTATGAATTTTAGCAAAATTCTCCCATCCTTAACCTACCATTCGCGTTAATCAAATCATGATCACGAGTAAGACATGGTAATAGACATATGTGTCCAAATAGGCGATTAAGTTGCAACACTCATTATAAAACACTTGAAATTAACATGAATAATAAATAAAAGAAAATATAACCTTTATTCCTTTCCTACAACAGCATAGTCATAACCAAACGCACAAACAAATAACCCTGAAACATAAATCATATCTTGCAGCCATACCCGGAAATACACAACCTGAAATAATCCAACACACTTCAACAATCATGCAATGCATCATGCAATTTAATCACAATTATGAATAAGCATATGGCCACTGGGCCGCATTCACACAATACACTTGCCTCGTTACCACGCAGAGGGGGCTGGCATGAGGTTGCGGCCACACCCAATATCTTATTTCCTGCAATAGACATATTCATCCATCTCAATCTCATGCAAACCACGGTTCAAGCAACAAATAACAGCAACACATTCACGGATAGCTTAACCCTGGCTTAAGCTTCCCCAAATAAACCAAGCAAAAAGAAAAGCACATTCTCTCTCCTAAACATAATTATGCAACGTTTCTGTAACATACACCGCTCTCTGACTAAACATGATTTATCAGAGTATAGTCACAGCTAATAAGAGATCCAAGGCATCAACTTCACCATTTACCAAATAAATTAACTGAAGCCACTGTCAGTATGTTATAACTAAGCCATCAAGATCAACAAAGCACTGCCTAGTATCAAATCGGCTATCATCTACTAAGCTTCTTTTCTTTGTTCTAATATCAGTGTAATCAATCCCCCTTAAACTATTTTAGCTCATCACAGATAGCAACCACAAATTTAATGTCGGCACATTCATCGCACATTGCAATGCATCAATAGACAAATATGAAGCAATCTTAAGGTTGCATCACTTTGGATGCAAACACCTCTACAAATGAAAAATGTTCATGGCACCAATACAACATAAGCCCTTCAAGGCTGCTTTCTTTTACCCAATCCTGACAACAGACACCGAGGAAATGCACTCCTAAAGAAACCATGCGTCTGGATACTGAACATACCGCCATAACTCATAAAATTTTAGCAGCTTGACACAGAAAGATCTCCTGGTTATACTCGTAGTGTCTTTTAACCTCTTGTATCATCTTAATTGAGATACAAGCTATATAACTCCATCTATTGATTCGAGAACCGAACATTGGAATTAAATCCTGAACAAGCTACCCATCTCTATCTCATCATGAGATCGACTTTACCAGGAATTCGCACGATTTCCCAAACATTTGCCAAGACAAGCCACCTTATCTAAACCACCTAAAATCTCATCTCTACACTTGATTCACCCAAAAGGAGGAGGAGCCGTTTTGTTTGCTCACTCACTCTCTCTCTCTCTCTCTCAACATAATGCACAAAGGCCAAATGTCTAGCCCACAAACTCACAGTCATTTCATCAAACACATGGTGAGCAAGCTATACCTTCACAAATCCAAGGAGGAGGAAGGAGGGCATCTCGGCTTGGGGGAGAGAAGCGCCGACAGGGAGGAAGGACGGAGGCAGCGTCGGCTTGGGGGCTCGCTGTAGGCCAGGGGCCACGCTGGCCTCGGCGGTGCCGCTGCCGTGGCTGCTGCCAGCAACTGAGGAGAAGGGGCCAACCGGCCAGGGGGCGGCATCGGTCGAACTGGGGGTGGCGCCGAGTAGTGGAGCGTCGAGCACAGAGGGGGGTGACAGCCATGCTCGGGGACAGCGGGGCGGGGGCGCGGTCGCCTTGCGCGCTAGCGGGAGAGGGCGACGTCGTCGAGCACTAGGGGAGCCAGGGGGTGTGATGACTCCGGCAAGCGAGGGAGAGCAGCGTCGCGCGCTGGGGGAGCAAGAAGGGGATCGGCGATGCATTGGCCAGGAGGGAGGAGGTCCAGCCGATCGGGATTGGGGGGGAGAAATCGGCTGAGAGGTGGGGGTGAAGAGAGATAGGGATTAGGTGGGAAAGGGAGAGAAAAACAATAAAAAGAGAATAAAAGACTCCACTCCACACCTACTCCTTGACTCCCTCAGATCACAAGCAGGATGACCAAACACCCGGACCAGGAAGCCTCTAGACTTGGAATACCACTAGCGATATTACAATTGGTTCTTTGTTGGAACCGATTGGGATAGGTTGATTATCACAATCGGTTCTTTATTGGAACCGATTGTGATACTCTCCTCATCCCAATCGGTTCTTTGTTGGAACCGATTGTGATACTCTCCTCATCCCAATCGGTTCTTTATTGGATGGGGTGAGTACGTAAAGCACTCAGCAAGTTATGTGCAGAATGCAAGTCTAATAACTATATGCACGGCTTATTCCAAGTGACAGGCTGAATGGTTATTTTGCGGAAAATCAACATTCACAAATAGACATAATAGATTGCAAAGCGGTAAAACAAATAATAACAGTAATAGATTTCACAGTTATTTCACAATTAAAACATACCACAACCTTAACCAATTATCATTTTTCCATAGGCAAGAACTCCTCCAAGCCTAAGCTCCATTTTAAGAAAAGTTAAACCTTGACTGTAATCCTCGAGCATTGTCCAGTACCGTGGACACGGCTATTCGAATAAATTTTACACTCTACAGAGGTTATACACTTTACCCACAAGATATAATCAACTCACCATGTTAGCCGTGAATCGTCATACAAGAGTATGCGAATAAGCTAACAAAGCATTTACAATGCTCTGTCTAAACCCAGTACTGCCCGCTAAGGTTTCAACATTGAAGGGACTGGTTACCACACTCAGGGCCCCCTCTTGCGCCTTGTGAGCCAACCCGCGAACCCGAGCCTCACACCACCACGACAGTATCGAAATCTAGATATCATAAATTAGTCCGCTAGGTCTGTCCCATTCCAAACTTGTGGTTGTATGTTTGACTTAGTTCAAAGGCTTGCAAGGTTAAGTCCTTAGAGTGACCAGGGCAAGACTTACATCAATACTCTCAAAGAAATCCATCTCACCATCACTCATACATATATCATGTTTCAAACAATCCCAACTGCCAATCTGGCCCACCATAAATATTGCCACTTGCCCCAGTCTAAATCATTTTATCACCCCAGTTGATTATTGCGCAACACAATGCCAACAACAACTCAACATCCTTGAAGAAGCACTAGGGCCTCTACATATCAACTTCATCGTGTCGGCAACATGTCACACGATTTCAAAATACATTGCATATTCCATTAGTCAATATTGAACTTTGTATTTCCAAAATGATGTCATTAGTACGTTGCAAGTCTAAGCAAACTAATACGTTCTATCTAACCCATGTTGGCAATTCATTAGCTACCAACTATTAATCAACAAACTTAGGGTGACAAATGAATCATGGCATACAATTATTATAGACAAGGTGGCAATAACAAGTAGGTCGATTATCTAATCCCAAATTAATCGAAATCAGTTTAACTTAAACTATCATGCAATAATTTGAAACAACATAATTTTTAAACATGGGATCAATATGGTCAAAGCACAACTTGCCTGGCCCTTGAAATTTTTATTGTTCTTTACTCTTTATCCTTGATTCTTGATCCTCGATCTTCACTTCCTAGACCTTCAGCTCCGTGGAATGACTTCCGGATGACGCGTCTAACGATTACAGAAGAAGCAAATACAAACCAACTCAAAAGACATATTAAGTAAAACTCCAAATTAAGAACAAATAGCATTGGGCACAACGGCTTAGATGAAATTGGGAACTCGAACATATTAGGTCGAAGATTAGACAAAAAAGAACGAGCTTTCGGAAAACACCGAAAAGGAAAGGACTGGTAACTGGAAAAGAAAGAATAATATTCTGAAGAATATTTCTTCTGAAGTTATTACCTTGATTGGACAGACAAGGACATATGGGCTCTCGATCTATAGACCGGGTCCATATATATATGTTAGTTCATAGTGAACTAAGTTGAGGCTCAAGGTTGACTTTTGTTGACTAAATGGAACATGGTGAAACAAAAGAGAGACGAATATATCGGGCACAGGGGTATGACAGATGGCCAATGGTCTATCGACCAAGTCCACGAATGAATTCTCGATTAATGGCAGATTGGGTTTTCAGGGATAAGACAAAGACGGATGGGATCGACATTCACTGCGATCCAATCTGGGTTTCAGTCATACGTCGAAGAAGAGGATCGACGATGACAAGGCGGTGATGATAAGAGGACGAGGCTAGACTCAATGTGATAGGGCTAGATCACATCAAGGCGATAGAGAAGATAAGGACATCGCATTATGGCTTTCACTTGTATGCGCACATGCGATGATAGTGAAATGAGAGCAAAGTGTTAACAGTGAAGCGTTAACGGCGGAACGGCAGAACGTTAACGACAAAACGTTAACGGTGAAATGTTAACGATGGAACGTTAACGGTGGAACGTTAATGGCGGAACGTTAACGGTAAAACGTTAACGACGAAGGCGAAATGATGGCGGGACGCTCATGAAACGAGAAGGTAGCGACCGTCAGTACAACGACATGGCCACGATAAAACGCTACCAAGGATGGCTAATCGAGACGCGAACCAGTAACAACGGGCTAGATTGAAAGGCGACGGTTTTAAGCCGGAACTGGGCTCCGACAGCAAACGGAGACCAAATGATCACCAAGGATGCACCAAAATAGTACATGATGACCCAAAGGACGGGACAACACAGCCAAAACGAGCTAAGATGGTTGGCGGCAAAAGGTGAAAAGACGGCGCTAATTAATAAAAAAATTTTGAAGGATGGGATGGCAAAGGGGGAATGTCCATCACGTAGAACGTGACAAGACGAACTCGACGGTATAGGCAGATTTTGCAGCGAAGCACCGGATTGTTCACAAAATGCCGATTAACGGGTTTCGGAGCTAAACTTTAGACGGCCATAACTTATAGAATAATGATCGGAACTTAACCAAATTGGACCGAGAGCTAGATGTGTCCTAGAAGCACACCGTGATGTAAGTGGCTCAGAGTTTTACCTTCTGGATCAGCGGGGAATGCGTGAGGAATTTTTCAGCTGTTTGCAACGCAGTCTAATAGGGGAAAAGAATTTTATGCACAAAATCTAAAGGGCAAAACTATAGTTTAGGATGTGAACCATTTAGATAACATCAAGGAGACTATACAGTAAAAATTTCACGGTCAAACTCAAAAAATTGAGGGAGATATGGCCTCGGTAAGATTTGAGATTGAAATGGGCATAACTTTTGATTCTGTGGGCCAAATTACATGAAATTTTAAAGTATGACAGAGGGGACATCATGGCTCACCATGGTGAAGATGGATCTTGAAAAGAGTCGACGAGCTGATGGGGAACGCGCCTCAAATTTCAGCCATCGTTTGGGCGACGTCCGGAGCTTCTCAACGGCGGCTCAGGAGTTTGGATGGATTTATCTGGGGTGAGGACATGTGGGAGAAGCCATGGGAGGTCTACCACAGGTTGGGGAGGTGGCTAGGTCAAGAGAAATTAAGTTTGGAGCAAAAACGGGCGAAATCGGCATTTATACGAACACTTGGTGGGCGCTGGCGGAATTCGGGTGACGTGGCCGCACGAGGGCCGTCGGATGGCTATCGAACGGACAAGGGTGAGCAGGCAATGTGGCTGATCCGGGTGCGGCGCGTGGAGGCGGACTGGGCCGGTGGCCTACTGGCGCGCGCGGGGGCTCGTTTCGGGCCGGCCACCGGGCGCGGGGAGGGAGGCGATCGGGTGGGCCAGGCGGCGGGGTGGGCCAGTGGGAGGGAGAGAAGAGGATTCGACCCAAGCCAAAATCCAATTTTTCAGCATTTTTCGAATTAAAATAAATCCAACAATTCAAATAATTCATTAGAGGCAATAAAAATACCAGAAAAATTCTAGAAAATATTTTGAGACATTTTGAACTGAAATAAAATATTTTCAACAAAATTTCATATAAACTTTTCAAATAATTAATTAGTTTCCATAAAAAACTTAATTCAAATCCATTTCCAATAAATCCAATAAATAGCAAACGAGCTACGAAAAATCTCAAAAATTACAGAAAAATTCCTTGAAGCATAAGAAACCCAAATAAAACTAAATTTACTTTATTTGAAATATAAAATAATCAAACTAAATTATTTTAGTTTTAGAAAAATTCAAATCAAGCTTTATTAAAGTGAGAAAATCAACGAAAAGTTTTGGAAAGCTAAACTAAACCAAAATTTTTTGAAAACCCAAATTTTGGGATGTTACATATGGTCTTGTAATCTCTTGAGATCATTGTTGCTTAGGCTCTTCCGGAGGATATCAACATCATACAAAATAGAAAGTAGTGCACTAATATATTTAAGTCTTAAAATTTGATTGTAAAAGGATGAGAGTATTATACATGTAAACAAATATCACATTGATAGTAGTGCAAATAATCAGCTCTATACCTTAGGGAAAAGATGTGAGCGGCCGACCAGAATCAGCATGTGTTGCATCACGTAAAAGCCACACAGATCATCGCACCCTTGTTGATGACACTATGAACAAAGAAACTTAAATTAGGAGACGAATTAATAATACGTGTGAGAAACAAATCCTATGATAATGTAACACTCCAAATTTTTGTTTCATGAATTTAATTGAAATTTTACACTTTTGAGAATTTTTGAAATTTTCTGAGATTTATTTGGATTTAATTTGAATTTATTCCCTTTTGAGATAATTAAATAATTAAAAGTTTTAAATAAGATTTTGTTGGAAATATTTTATTTGAGTCCAAAATGTCTCAAAGTATTTTTCAGAATTTTTCTGGAATTTTTCTGATTATTTTGCTATTTTTCTTGAATTATTTGAATTTCTGGATATTATTTTGATTAATAAATCGCTGGAAAATTCAATCGGTTTTACTGTTCATCCGACCGAGTCGAACCCGAATCGGAACCAAGTCTGACTCGAACTGGACCCAAGCCTGACTCGAACCGGACCCAAGCTTGACTCGAACCGAACCAAACCCTAACCCACGCGACCGTTGGATCGAGATCCAACAGCCAGCGTTGAGCCACGTCACCTTCTCCGTGTGGCCGCCGGATTCTGCCGTCGTGCTCGGGTGGACCTCGTTTTCTGCGGTTTTCACGGACGCCGAGGGCACTATTTAATGCGCCGCCACTCGTGTCGTGTTCTCCTCTTCCGTGTGCACACGTAGCCCTAGGTAGTAGAGCTCAAGCCGTCGTAGCCTCGCCGCAATCACTCGCCGAAGTTGCTCTAGGGTTCCGCCGCTGTTTCCGCCGTTTTTTGCCGCCGTCGAGCCATCGCCGCCGTGTTGGTGCTCAGTTCTGAGACCGTCGCGATGAGATGCACCCATGCGTACCACTCACTTCGCCGGAGCATGCCCGAAACACTGTTGGCCGTGTCGTCGTCTCCAACTCTGGCAACCTAGCTCCGCCGTGGATATTGCTGGAACCGCGAGCTCCCTCCGCCGTTGGATCCTCATCGAACGGCCCAGATTCGTCCACGTCACCCGTAAGTATTTTCCACGTTTCAGTTTTAGATCTAATCTTAACCGTTGGATCTAGATTCAACACTTTAGATTAAGCCATGTAGCCATAAACCGCACCGTGCTTAGATTAGACCTAGGTCGTTAGATCTAGATCGTACGGTTAGATTTGACCCACGCTGTAGCGTTAGATGTGATCGCAACCGTTCGATCGAGATCGAATGGTGTAGTTGGAGCCACGTGTTGCCGCCCGGGTCATGCCATGTCACCCCCAGTGATGCGGTAAACTAGATCCAATCCCGACCGTCCGATTCGAATCGAATGGTCCAGATCGATCGCGTTATTCAAAAACGTGTGAGATTGGATCCAATCTGGACCGTTGGATTTCAAACCAACGGCCCAGATCGAGCCACGTCGCGCTAAGCCGAACTGTCGCGGTCCACACGGGCGCACCCGGTCATCGCTGACGTCAGCACGGGCCCGCGTGTCACCGACCGCACGGTTACGTCATCCGCTGACGTCACGGTGGGGCCGCGTGTCAGAACCGTTCGGCCGAGCCTTGATAACGTCAGCAGCTGATGTCAACCGAGTGGGTCCCACGTGTCAGTGACACGTGCTCCCGTGGACCGGGACCACGGTGGACCGAACTCGAACCGTGGACCGAGTCCATGGACCGGATGACGCAAGCATGATGTCATAATTTGATTTTCCTTCAAAAAATAATTCGTTGGAAATTCAAATTCCGCGCTGACGCAATGCTGACATCATAATCGGATTTTTCAATAGAAAAACAAATGAATTAATTTGGTTTATTCTTTTATTTGATTTTTCAAACTTCAAACGCTTATAACTTTTGCATGTTAACTCCGATTTGGGTGATTCCAATTTCTAAATTTTTATAAAATTGAGTTCTACTTAGTGGTGAATGTTGTTTAATTTTTGGACATGAGTTTGCCTCTATTTATATTTATTTAATTAATTCTTCCAACTTTAAACGATTATAACTTTTGCGTTTTAACTCCGATTTGGACGATTCAAATTTCTAAAAATTTATAAAATTGTGCTCTTTCTGTTTATGACCTTTATTTGAATTTTTGGATACTTTTTGTCCACTATTCAATTATTTATTGCTATTTGCACGCGTTACGAGTAGACGTGGAAGTACCTGAAGGCTTCGAAGGTGAAGTTTTGACCCAAGAGCCAGCTCAAGACCAAGAACAAGTCCTTTTTGAAGGCAAGTTATGCTTTGAACATATTGATCCTACTTTTGGAAATTAATTTAGTTTAAACTATTGCATGCTATGTTAATTAGAAAATGCTTTAATTAATTCCGGGGAATTAGATAAATGCAAGCTTGCAATATGACACCTTGGTTATTTAATTATGTGCCATGAACCCTTGTCACCCTAGTTGTGGATTATTAGTTGGACATTATTAATTTGCCAACATGGGTAATTAGATCGAGGTAGCACAATACTTAGCCCTACCACGTAGCCACGACGTGATTTTGGATAATTACATGTTAATCTTGACTTAATGAGATATGGAACCTGTTTTGGAGAAGTGTCATGTGTTATTAATGTTGATGTTGATGGCACGTGGTGCATGGTAATCAACTGGGGTTTGATAAATAGATTTAGACCGGGGCATGTGGCAAGAATGATCGGGTGGGCCAGGTGTGGCACCGGGAAGGTCGATTTGGTTCTTCGAGTAGTCTTGCCCTGGTCACCCTAAGGACTTAACCTTGCAAGCCTTTGAACTGAGCCAATGATGCAACCACATGACTGGAGTGGGATGGTCCTAGTTGAGTAAGTTACTAATAACTTGTATTTGATACCTCGGGGTGTCAACTACACCTTTTGTGTAGCTTGAAAGGGGAGCGTACCAGGGCTACGGCATGGTACCCGTACAACAGTATGTCGGTCCCATACTTCGCCTCTGTTAAGGGAAGGGATGGTGTATGGCAAAAACCAGAGAGGTTCGCGTGTATGGTTAGCGGTTTCCCAAAGGCTTTGTTACGGTCACTCGCCCTTGCGGTGTTTGACTGTATCTTGTGGGAAAAGTGCATAACCTCTACATAGTGAAAAATCTATTCGAATAGCCTAGTCCGCAGCATTGGACATTGCTCGGGAATTACAGTCAAGGGTTAGACTTTCATGAAAATAACTTGGCTTGGGATAATGCTTGGGTTTGGAATGGTGAATTGGGCATAGGATTGGAAAATGCTTTACTTGTGAAATCATTGCGAAAGTACTCTATTTATTATTTCTTACTGCTTTGCAATCTATTATTGTATTTACACTCGCTACTTTACTGCAAATGAACCTATTAGCCTATCCTTTGTAATAAGCCATGCATATAGAATATTAGCTTGCATTATGTGCATGACTTGCTGAGTACCAAGTACTCACCCTTGCCACAATACAAACATCAGTTGAAGAAGAAGCGACGCCAGCTTTGAAGGAAGAGTTTCAGGAGGAGCCGTCTACTTAGGGAGCGAGCCCAGTCAGTTGCCTGTGGTGTACTGGATGGCGCCATGAAATCTATTTTATTCCGTTGTAGTTATTTCTCTTAATAAGTTTTCGCCCTGTGTGGCGTACTGTTGTAACTTGACCATAAGGTCAAGCAACCAGTTTGGTTATTTTAATTAAAGTACGTTACTACTATCGATGTGTATGATTGTGATATTTATCGATGTTCAGACTGTGTGCACTAGCGTGATCCTGGACTAGTGCTGAATACACAAAGGGTCCGGATTTGCAAATTCGGGTCCCGATAGAGGTGGTATCAGAGCCATATTAACTGTAGGACTACCCTTAGTTAGAATGGTTGTAGTGAGGTTGAAAACTATTTTCTAAGATTAAAAGTTGCCAAGATAATGAATGAATTCTCGACTTATCCCCTTCTCTCTTGTTCATACCCCGTGCTGAATTCTTTTTGTCTCCACTTTGGTTTTAAAATGTTGTGTTCTCATGCGAGTATCTCTTGGCAGATGAAGATGATCAACAACTACGCTGAGCGTGAGGAAGGCTACGCCGCTGAGTTATGGCGTATGCTGCAGGTACTTGGAGGTTTTGAGAGGCCGCTTTACCAAGGGACCACCGTAGTGCAGGCTGGATTGGTCAAGGCATGGGATGTCAAGATCACCGTATATGCTCGCGAGAAGACGAAGTTCAGTCACCCATGCTACTTCACGGCCAGGAGGTCCACCTTCCAGATGGGGATTCAGGAGGTGTCACGCCGAGCTATGCGACACATCGCTCGCACCTACACAAGAGAGCTGGAGGGCACAATGTTTCGTCACCACCCACGTCGGGACAACAGGGTTGAGCGAGAGCCAATAGAGGATGAGGATGTCACCGTCACACACTTGGCGAGGTTCATCGTCGCGCAGGAAGATGCACTCGATGATACGGTGCAGGAGCTACAGAAGGCCCGTGAGGAGGTTAAGAAAGAGAAGAGAAGTCTGCAGGAGGTTCGAGAGTATATGTCTCATCTTCTGCGAAGGATTGATGAGCTGGAGATGACATTGTATGGACAAGGGTTGGAGCCAGTACTTGAGCTGCATGAGCCATATCCCGAGGAGTCGCTGCCAGAGCCACAGTCCGCGCCAGAGCCCGAGGAGGATGCCGTTTCTTCGACTACAATTGTTGTGGGGCATGGCGATTGCTTTGCGCCTATGCCGCCGCACCCGCCACGTGGAGGCAGTGGAGGTTGGGTCGAGGAGTGAGCGTTCAGGGTTAGAAGTTGAGACTCTTTCGTCGAGTCACGTCTAAGAATAAAGAGTCACCCTTAGAAGCGTTAGACTCCAGTGTTAGTTTAATTTGGATTTTCATTGAATGCTGAGTGTGCAGTATGTGTTGCAAGGCCCTTAAGCATTGTGAGCAACCATACCAAGTTATTATCAAATAATAAAGTTGGATTTTGAGTTACACCTTCCACCCCGCATAAGTTTCTCTACTACTTGCCTATTCTTGTTTCCCTCTCGTCTCTAAACGTTGGAGCAATCGACAGATGGTGAACACTCGCGGAAACCTTGGAGGCAACGTAAGTGGTTCTCGCCCTGCAGCGAACCCTGCTGAAGCAGGACAGGCACCCCAGCCAGCACCGTTAGTTGACATGCAGAACTTTAGAGCCTTCCTTGCTGCATAGACCCAGCTGATGCATACTATGACGCAACAAATGCAGCAAGTCATTGCTAAGGCCGCTGCCAATCAAGTCAATCAGGGACAGCATCAAAACTCGAGGCTGTCAGAGTTCATGAGGACCCATCGTCCCACATTTTCCGGAAATGCCAATCCATTGGATGCAGATGACTGGTTAAGGTCAATTGAAAGGAAACTGCACATTACCCAATGTGTGGGAAATGAGAGGGTGCTTTACGCCTCTCATCAACTAGAAGGGACTGCAGCAGAATGGTGGAAGAATTACTATGCTACACAGGAAAACCCATAAGATATCACTTGGGAGGAGTTTACTAGCGCCTTCTGTCAGTATCACGTGTCGGAGGGAATAATGGACCTCAAGAAGGAAGAGTTCAGAGCTTTAAAGCAAGGCAGCCAGTCAGTGGCTGAATATTTCAATAAGTTTACTCAGCTAGCCCTCTACGCACCTGAAGACATAGCAACAGACAAGGCCAGACAGTCCCGCTTCTTAAAGGGACTAAATTTTGGATTACAGGTGGGACTGATTACCCACACCTTTCCTAACTTCCAAGAGCTTGTGAACAAGGCGCTCATCCTGGAGGACAAGCGCAAGGAATTGTACAACAACCGAAAGCGCAGGATAGCACAGCAAGGAGCACGCCAAGGAGGGCAACACTTGAGAGTTGCACCAAATCAATTCTTCAGATTCTAGCCGCAGAATGCTGTAAGAACATCGTCGCCAGCACCAAGACCTACCAACCATAACTACCAGACACTAGCACCAGCCAGGAACGCCGCTGTGAGCAGCCAGCAAGGCACAGTGAGGCGTTGTTATACATGCAATGAGCCAGGGCACTTCTCCAACAACTACCCCAAGAAGACAGCAAGAATGACCCCAGTTCGCTTCAACCTGGGCTCCACACCCGCCAGGACACTTAAACCAGGAGCAAACTACGGGACAGCACAGCCAGGAGCCGCGCCCCAGACCGTGGTGAGAGGCCAAATCAATCACATGACCACCAATGCACTTCAGAATGCCACATACGTTGTACTGGGTTAGTTACTTGTCAACTCAGTACCTGTAACAGTTTTGTTTGACTCTGGAGCTTCGCATTTGTTTGTTTCTTGAGATTTTGTTTCTAAGAATGATTTGGAGATTGTGGATCTTAAATGCATGCTTATAGTTCAAACCCCTGGGTCAGAACTCCGGCCTCAAGTAGGATGTTCTGGGTGAGGGTACTAATAGATGGGGTAGAGTTCCTAGCGAACCTTATTATATTGGGAACCCAGACCTTAGATGTCATTTTGGGAATGGATTGGTTGTCCAAGCATAAGGCCGTGCTCGACTGTGGAAGAAGGATCATCTCTGTTGAGAGCCCTTGTGGAAGAAAAGTGGAATTCCAAGCAACTGTCGTTCGTGAAGGACAGTTGATGGTCAATAGTACGAAGGCAATCAGCATAGAGGATGTCTCAGTGGTGAATGAGTATCCTGATGTTTTCCTGAAGATTTACCTGGTATGCCGCTGTAACACCTCGACACCTAGTATGCCGCGAATGTCACCACAACCAATACTAGCAACACCTAAACCACATATTTAACATTAAATTATAGCAACTACGCTAGTAACTTAAATGAAAAAAATTAGGCAGCATATCCTTTGTTTTTCCATGGTTTTCAGCATTAGTAATAGAAGCATAACAAGATATCATAATTGAAGACAACTCTAACATGGACACTACAGATTTCAACAACAATTCAAGTCCAAAACATAACTTAAATGTCGCATACCGATAGGGAATTTACACATTTACTCATGACAACCAATGAAGTAATAAAACCAACTTAGTTCCATAAGATAACCATCATAACTATGGAAAGGGTTTGACATTGACTATTTGTTTGATGCTAAGTGAAGACGTGATTGTAGCTCCCTTTCCCAAACGCCGGATTCAAGGTACCTAAAAAAAACATAAACAACAAGCGTGAGTTCATCACTCAGCGAAGGGTATTGCAATGGTACAAAAACAATAACAATTCACATACATACTTTATGCCATTCACACATCATGAGGATCAACTCATAACCTTCTTCACTTATGCTCTCATATAACATCGTCATAAACATCTCAATAAAACAACTTCATATGCATCTCATAGAACATCATAAGCATCTCATAAAGCAACTTCATTCATGCAATGCAATGCAATGCACATGTCTCTTTGAAGCACATACCAGTATTGCTGAGTGCACACCCGTCGGTGTGCACCCTCTTTCCCCTTCCATCCTGTAGATGGAGGGTGCCTACTCTTACTGACTCGCTCCCATTCATGACTGTGGATGGAACTACGAGGTAGGTCTTTCTGAGTGGCGCTCCTAATTAGTCATAACTTTCTCACCGACCTTACCAGATTAGTTATGACTTTCTCACCGTCCTGGCCATTCCTCATGCCATGAATGCACACATGCCATAAACATGAATAAACATGCATATGCACTCAATTCAACCATTGCATAGCCATAATTAGATACCTATTGATCCTCACATCCATAATATAGCATTTCATAATCCTTTAATCAATTCATATTCACATAATCTCATTGAAGAATCAAACATGGCAAGCAAACATGTCAACGGTTAACTCGCATCATAACACAAACATAATGCCATTCAAGTCACAAACATCACAATACACTTGCCTTCACCCACGCGGAACGGATTGGCGAGACGTTGAAGGCACTCCCGGGGGCACACCACCTGCACATAGGTACAATACACTCAAAACTTTCCCACAAAACCATACGAGAGCGATCATCTATAATGACTTCGCAACCCACTACTAAAACCCGAAAACAGAGAATCTGTCCCGTCAGGACAGCGGGCTTCCAACTAGCATAACTTGAGTTCTAAAACTCCAAATCAAGTAATAGAGTACATTTTCTCGAAGCTTAGGAAATTTCCCAACTTTTTCTAAGTATTTGCAAAGACTGATTCGGCATCTAAATTTGTCTAATCTACAATTGAACACGATCTGTCCCAATCTCGTCACAGATTTGACAGCGTTCGGTAAAAAAGCCATAACTTTTAAACGGCTGAACAGAATTTTACATTCTTGGTGTCCACTGAAATATAATTAAATTATCTACAACTTCCGTAACAGCCGACCGATCATAAAACGCTTCTAAAATTGCCAAAACGCAAGCCCTAGTTCGGGGTGCAAAACTGCCCGAGGACAGAACGTAGCACAGATTGCAAATCCTCCTAAATCCATCTACTAGCAGCAACTAAGCGAGGGTTCTAGGCATGGATTCCCCCATCTAACAGCACCTAGACAACCATGAAAAAGATCCCAAAACCTTATCTCTTCTTGGAGAATCAAACGGCGACGGAAACTCCTTCCTTCCGGCCACTCCTTCCCTCGAAATCGCAGTAAAGTCGCCAGAGGTCTTCGGCCTGACGATCCACCATGCAATGCCGCGATGAACACCAGAGATGGGGGAGGGAGAGGGGCTGCTTGGGGAAGGGAGGGCGCAAGGGGGGGTGGCGGCTAGGGGAGGGGAGGTGGCGGTTATGGGGGAAAACCCTAAGGGGCGCATGGGGGGCAGCCAAGGGGGTAAGTGGGGGCGCAAGGGGTTGTGGGCTGGGGTGTGCTGCCCAAAAACCCTCCCACATGGACCTTAAGTGCCCCACTGAAGGCCCAAACTACAGCCCTCAAGACCCAAACTCCCCTGGAGAGGCCCAAACCTCCAGAAAAGCCAAAAACACGACCTAAACCCCTACCGAAGTGTCACAATATAAAATGTCACATTCTAAGATGTCACAGCCGCCAGACAGAGACATAGAATTTGTGATTGAATTGGTACCTGGAACAGCACCGATAGCAAAGAGACCCTACCGAATGTCAACCGAAGAATTGGTAGAGATGAAGAAGCAGCTTGAGGAGCTGATGGAAAAAGGATTCATCAGACCTAGCTCGTCGCCATGGGGAGCGCCAGTTCTGTTCATCAAGAAGAAGGATGGAAGTTTCAGGATGTGCATAGATTATTGTGCACTCCATGAAGTCACCGTGAAGAACAAGTATCCGCTACCCAAGATCGATGATCTGTTTGACCAGCTGAGAGTAGCCGGAGTTTTCTCCAAGATTGACCTGAGGTCAGGATATCACCAGTTGAAGATCCGACCAGAGGATATTCCGAAGACTGCATTCTCGTCAAGATATGGACATTACGAGTTTACCGTTATGTCCTTTGGACTGACGAATGCACCCGCATATTTCATGAACATGATGAATAAGGTTTTCATGGAATATTTGGACAAGTTCGTGGTCATATTCATAGATGACATCCTAGTCTACTCCAAGACAAGGGAAGAACATGTAGAATACCTGATGCTAGTGTTGGAGAAGCTAAGGGAACAACAGCTCTTCGCCAAATTCAGCAAGTGTGACTTCTAGAAGGACAAGGTAGAATTCCTTGGACATGTGATGACCGCAGAATGAGTTGCAGTTGACCCAAGCAAGGTGTAAGCCGTGTTACATTGTGAATAGCCAAAGACAGTAACTCAGATCCGTAGTTTCCTGGGAATGGCAGGTTATTACCGCCGCTTTATTGAAGGCTTTCCGACAATTGTGAGACCTCTTACGCAATTGTTGAAAAAGGAGAAGAAGTTTAACTGGACACCAGAATGTGAGAAAGGTTTCCAAGAGCTGAAGAAGTGATTGACATCAGCGCCAGTGTTAGTACTACCTGATGTTAATCAGAGCTTTGATATCTATTGTGACGCATCGCGCCAGGGACTTGGATGCGTGTTGATGCAAAACCGGAAGGTCGTTGCATATTCATCAAGGCAGCTGAGGCCGCATGAAGAGATTTACCCAACGCATGACCTGGATTTAGCAGCCGTAGTGCATGCTTTGAAGTTGTGGCGGCATTATCTAATTGGGAATAGATGTGAAGTGTACACGGACCATAAGAGTCTTAAGTACATTTTCACCCAATCGGATCTGAACATGAGGGAAAGGAGATGGTTGGAGTTGATCAAGGATTACAATGTCGGAATCCATTACCATCCCGGAAAGGCCAATGTGGTGGCCGATGCCTTGAGCCGGAAAAGCCAAACTGTGAATATGATGATAGCAGGAAGTCAGGACAAGCTGTGCAAGGAGTTTCAGAAGCTGAAGCTAGAAGTAGCACAGGAAGGATTCCTAGCCACTTTGGAAGTAAAGCCTACCTTAGAGGACCAAATTCATGAAGGACAGAAGGATGACGCCAAGATCCAAAGGATCAAGTCCAAAATGGATGAAGGCAAGGCTAAGGACTTCAAGCTGGATGAGCAGGGTACATTGTGGATTAAGGACCGCATCTATGTGCCGAACATGAAGGAGCTGAGGTAGTTGATTCTGGAGGAAGCTCATGACTCCAAGTATTCCATTCATCCAGGAAGTGCCAATATGTATCAAGACCTGAGAGAGAGATTCTGGTGGCCAAGCATGAAGCGTGAGGTTGCCGAACATGTTGCGTTGTGCGATATATGCCAGAGAGTCAAGGCAATGCATCAGAGACCAGCAGGATTGCTGCAGCCATTAAAGATACCTGAGTGGAAGTGGGAGGAAATCGGTGTGGACTTCATTACCGGTTTACCTAAAACTCAAGGAGGATATGATTCCATATGGGTCATAGTGGATTGCTTGACTAAGGTCGCTCATTTTATTCCTGTAAAGACCACTTACTCGGGGGATAAATTAGCAGAGCTGTATATGACCAGGATTGTCTGTTTGCAAGGAGTGCCGAAGAAGATTGTATCTGATAGGGGTACCCAATTTACCTCGAGATTCTGGAATAAGCTGCACGAAGCAATGGGGACTAGCTTGAACTTCAGTACAGCATATCATCCGCAGATGGATGGACAGACGGAAAGAGTAAATCAGATTCTAGAGGATATGCTAAGAGCTTGTGCATTGTCTTATGCTACCTCTTGGGATAAGAGCCTGCCATATGCTGAGTTTAGCTACAATAACAGATATCAGGCCAGCTTACAGATGCCACCTTTTTGAGGCACGGTATGGCCGACCATGTCGAACACCATTGAATTGGAATGAGACGGGTGAACGACATGTCTTTGGACCTGATATTCTTCAAGAAGCTGAAGAGCAGATTGCCATGATCCGGGAAAGACTGAGGCTAGCTCAGTCAAGACACAAAAGTTACGCTGATAACCATTGCCGAGACTTGAGTTTTGAACCGGAAGATTTTGTATACCTCAGAGTTACACCTCTCAAGGGAGTTAAGAGATTCCACGCAAAAGGGAAGCTTGTGCCAAGATATGTTGGTCTGTTCAAGATCCTGAGTCGCCGAGGAGAAGTTGCTTACCAATTTGAGTTGCCGTAGTCGTTGGTGGGAGTGCATGATGTGTTCCATGTATCCCAACTAAAGAAGTGTCTCCGAGTGCCAGATGAACAGACGCCGTTAGAGTCGATTGAGTTACAGGAAGATCTGACTTACAAGAAACACCCGGTGAAGATTCTAGACACCATGGATCAGGAGACCAGGAATAAGTCAACCCGTTTCTGCAGAATCCAGTGGAGCAACCATGCAGAGAGTGAAGCGACTTGGGAGCGCGAGGAGGATTTGAGGAAGGAATTTCCGAACTATTCCTTAGTCTGCCCAGAATCTCGGGGTCGAGATTCTGTTAAGGGGGGAGGTTTGTAACACCCCAAATTTTTTCTTTCATGAATTTAATTGAAATTTTACACTTTTGAGAATTATTGGAATTTTCTGGGATTTATTTGGATTTATTTTGAATTCATTCCCTTTTGAGATAATTAAATAATTAAAAGTTTTAAATAAGATTTTGTTCAAAATATTTTATTTGAGTCCAAAATGTATCAAAGTATTTTTCAGAATTTTTCTGGAATTTTTCTCATTATTTTGCTATTTTTCTTGAATTATTTGAATTTCAAGAAATTATTTTGATTATTAAATCGCTGGAAAATTGTAACATCCTCAATTTCAGTCTTCTGAAAAATTTAGTTTAAATTAATTAAATTCAAAATTTGGATTTTTCTTGGTGTTTAATTTAACCTGGTATCCCTATTCGTCCGAAATTGGAACTCATTTCTCAGTCGTCCGAAAAATCGAATTTCCTAATTCCAGTCTGCGCCCGAAATTTCGCCTGAGTTCAAAAATGCTCCAAAAATCCAATAACCTATTGCATTAGGTCCCAAATATTCTAAAAACATTTTGGAATTTTTCCCAAGATTTTTGGAGGCTCTCTGGTATTTTATCTCGCGCGGCATTCGTTTAATGCCCGCTATTCGCTCTAGAATATTCAAATCCCCAAATTTCATCCAAATTTAGCGAAACCAATTTTATTGGGTTCCAAATATTCCAAAATGGTTCTAGGAATTTTTCCGGAATTTTTAGACCATTTTTGCTAATTTTTCTCTAGGGCGTCACTTTCACGTAATTCTCGGCCAATGAGGAAGTGCCACGTGGCGTTTACTATTCAGCCTTCTTCAGCCTTGGGATGAAACGTACAAACCATGGACTTCAAGCTTCCATACATACCTTCCTCCATTCAAATGCTAATAAGTTCTCAATCAATGCTCCAAATCGCGAACGGCCGGATCCATTGGATTCGTAGCGACGCGACCCTTCCATCCCCCATGATCTTCAGCCCGGGATCTCGCCAGAAATAGCTTATTCTTTCCAAAACCAAAAATCACATTAATGAACATAACTCGGCCGTTTCTTCCCCAAACGGCGTGCTTCCACCTCTCAAGCCTCCGTATTAGAGTCCTCATTCCGGTGGTAGCACCCATCCTTTGCCTCTCCAAATCAATCGACCGGGAGATCGAGAAAACCATTGAAGGGACCCCGTTTTCGTGTTCTTCGCGTTCATCGTCGTATCTTCTTCATCGGTGGGTCAAATCCGATTCCGGTGGTTTCCTTGTGTTCGTATGGGTGTCTAGAGTCTAATCCTTCAACCAGTTTTAGGTTTCCTCAAGATTTGGCGACAAATTTTGAGCTTTTGTCGCTACGGCCGAACCCGTGTTCTTCGCCAAATTCATCGCCTCCAGTGAGCAATTGATCAATTTGTTGCAATGTTAAGTCCCTTAGGATGTTGTCTAGAGGATTCATCTTTCAAATTGCGACGTCATTCATTCAATTTTTGCGAAATTCAGAATTTTTCGGATGTTGGGAGCTTCTCTGTTTTGAGCTCTTGCCCGCGCGGCTCGTCGCCGTCGCCGGCCGACCTCGCCGGGCTCCCCGCCGACTTCGGTCCGCGTCACCCGTCGGCCGCCCGCCGTGCCCACGCACGGCGCGTCGCCGCCGCCCGGCCAGCCATGGTTCCGCCGTCCACAGCCCAAGTGACCCCATGGTCGGCTTCCTCATGTGCCGCCCCTCCACATGCCCTCGGCCGGCCTCGCCGCTCGCCGTCGTCGCCAGCGCCGTGCCGCTGCCGTCGTTCCTTGCGCCCGTGGCGCCGCCTCCCCGTCGCCCCGCCGACCACCGCGCCACCCCCTGCCGGCACCCCAAGGTCCCGTGGCCTCCCCTGTTCTTGGTAATGGAGAGCTAATGGAGAAGAAGCCCCCTTAGTATGACAATAAGGCCCCACTTGCAAGAGAGATAGAGAAATCAGAAAATCTTTTGGAAAATAAAGATTCCGATGAATATTCCTTAATTTCGTATTTTCCTAATTTTTAAAACTTTGGATGCTCATATCTTTTCCATCCGAACTCCGTTTGACTCCGTTCAAATTCCTAAATTCATCTAAAATAAATACCTACCTGCCAGTACTATTTTTATAATTTTTGGACTTTTTTTTGTTATTTATGTGTTGTACCGTTTTGCGTGTAGCCGAGGATCCCGCCGAGTCCGCCGCCGGACTTCACGAGTTCGACAACCTCGCTGCGACTGAAGGCAAGTCCCTTGACACATTTTGATCCTATGCTTGCAAATGTGTTTACCATGCTTTATAAACATGCATCGCTATTTCTTATCATCGTATGTCAAATATAGATGAATAGTTAATCCAATTTGCGATTTCCTCCTTTGTTATTGACAGCCATGCTTGAATGTAACCCTAGGACTTTTGCTATGCCATGTTTACCTTACATGGTGACCTTTGTTGAATAGTCCGATAGAATTGCTTAGGACCAACATTGATGAAAATGACCCATGGGTGGGATTATACAGAAATGATGATTTAAAGTGTGATTTGGAAATAATTATAAAGTATTTGGTACTGTTTTTATAAAATAAAAAGTAAAGGAAAAAGGATTTGGACTTGGGCGGATTGGAATGTCGGGTGGGTGCGGAGTGAGCCGTAGTTTGCTTTGTGCAAGTACCGCCCCAAGCCACTTAAGGACCGACGCTTATGACTGTCCATTCCAAGCATAACCGTACTACCACATGTCTAACATGGTACGACCTGGCTAAATAATTTTAGAAACCAAACTTATGCTCGCCAGTTGGTGGAAGGTGGGTGCCAGATAGAGGCAAGTTGTACTCCCCACACGGCACAAGAGGGGGCTTCTCTACTGGGTAGATAGAATCCTAACAGCGGTGAAACCTCAGCGGGTGAGTCGGGTTAGGCGTATACATTGTAAAGGCCTTGTCATGATCTCTCTGCCGGCACACCAAAGGAAGTGTGTTAATCCGGAGGCAACAAAAGATGTTCATGTCTTGTGGGTAAAGCTGTACACCTCTGCAGAGTTAAAACTATTCGAATAGTCGTGCCTACGGTCAAGGGCAAAGCAAAGAATGCTTTCATACTGGTAGACTTTGGTTTTGGTTTTGAAAATAAAATGATGTTTTTGGGATTCGGGAGTGGTTAGAACTATCGGATGTTGAATTGGCGGTTGAGCCAACCAGGTAGATGGAACCTATTTTTATGCCATGACGATAGAGTCATGTGTGGATAATCTTGATCTTTTAAACTTGTGGTGGATAGAGCTCTTATACTAGTGATGGTGGATAGAACCTTCACTGAAATATTACATAATTCAATTGTTAAAAAGAATTGTTAAAATATGCTTTACGAAACTTATTAACGAGGATGGTTTAATGAAACTTGGCTTTATGCGAAAGAACCATATTAAGCCTCCCTTGAAAAGCCCCACACGTGCATAATTTTCCCAGACTTGCTGAGTACTCTTGTACTCACGTGCTACATAAACTGTTGTCATCAGAGAACTATCAGGATGCCGTTGAAGATGGTGAGTTCTACATCAAGGAGTTCGAGGAAGATCGCCAAGAGAACTAGTCGTGTGTCTTGTCGTCGCTTGTGGTGTTTTTGTTTTCGCTTGTTGTCGTTTTGTTTCCGCTGTCGTGTCTCCGGTCGTGTGACCGAGTATTGTAATAAGTAGCCATGTGGCTAATACTTTATAGTTATGTTAAAATTTTCGTTATGTTCGGCAATGATGTATCACTGTTGACTGTGTGTACTAGCTACTGATTTGGGACTAGTACCGAAATACACAGGAGATTTCAGATAACCGATCCGGGGTCTCACAGCGGTGGTATTAGAGCCTGGACGATTGTAGACCGCGACCTAGTTAGAATGGCAAAACCTTAAGGACTTATATTTTCATAAAAACATACTTATAAAATTTTAAGTTCCTTTGCTTCTATCTCCCCTATCTTAGTGTCTTGAGCTTACCTTATATGTTGTTTAAAACTGGTTACTAATCCTAACTTGTTTCAAAATTTGTAGATGTCGACTTGCACCACTTTTGCAGCTTTGGCTGGAGGCTTTTGTGCGGAGCTGTCCTTGATGCTCCAGGAGCTAGAGTTTCCCCACCGCCCAGAGTACCGCTGTACCTCCGTGCCTAGCATTGGCTATAGCACGTGGAAGGTTCGGCTGTTGGTGCACGCCAGGAGTTAGAGTTTGGCGGAGGATCGTCCATTCTACTTCACTTCAGAGAGACTGAAGATGGGAGATGCGCTGCAAGATGCGGCGAGACAGGCCATTATCCACTTGGGCAGTAGCTAGAATGACAGACTAGAGGATTCCCCGTACCGTCTATTTCCTTGCCATGAGGAAGGGAGGTACCACAGTAGGTTCCGGAGTACGGATCAGGAGGCGGATCTGATGATCGTGCATATGGGATCGCTCATCCGAGCCCAGGATGAGGCGTATGTCAGCACCACCAACGAGCTCCAGGATATGTACCAGAAGTTGGCAGCAGCTCGAGAGGAGATTCGCCAACTGAAGGAGGCTCAGCAGGCAGCCGTTCTTCCGCCACCACTGTGGCAGCGGCATACCAAGAGCACCTGCCAGTCCCAGAGGATCTGCCCAGGAGAGGGTTGACTTCGGATGCTACGCCAGCAAAGCGTCGTCGTGGCCTAAGGACTCGGGAGACCGCGCGCAAGTCAGTTCATCGCCAGTCGCCTTTGGGGGTTTCTCTGAGTTTCTTGGCGGCCCCTGGAGGTGCAAGACCGTCGTCAGTAGCTACCCCGTCCCGTAGCAGGAGCGAGGAGGAGGAGGACCCGTGTCCACGTGTCTTCGAGACTGACACGGGCACTTAGATGTTTTAGTCTGGAGGGCCTTAATTTTGTTCGCTAGATCGATTAATAAGTGCTTGTGTTGGGCTGGATCGTGCCTTAGGCAGTTGTGATCCAGCCATCGTTATCAAACTATTTTGATTTAATAAAGAGTTTGCTGGTTTTCCTTCTGTTGTGTGCCTTTGTCGTTGTGGATGTTGTAGTTCCCCGTTTCTTATCCCTGCTTTTCCCCCTTTCCTTTTGCTTTGTCCGTCCTTGTTTCAGATGGAGAACCTAGGCAGAGGTCGTGGTCGTGGCAGAGGAAGAGGAAGAGGCTGGGGTCGCGGTCGTGGACAAGTGCAGTTCCAGCAAGAGCATGGGGAACAGCAGCAGTAGCAACGGAATGTGCAACCACCTGTCGAGCAACAGGACCCACCACCACCTCCACCCCCGGCTCATCCACCCAATATGGAACAGATGATGGCAATGCATCTTCAGTTCTTGCAAACATTAGCCCAGAATGTCCTCAACCAACCTCAGGCTGCACCAGCTCAAGCCGCAGCAGAGCTGCCTCAATCTAAGTTCGGGGAGTTCATGAGGACCCGACCTCCAATTTTTGCTGGATCCGTGGATCCCTTGGAAGCCGATGACTGGCTCAAGGAAGTTGAAAGGAAGCTTTACTTGGCTCAGTGTGACGAACTGGAGAGTGTGCGGTTCGCTTCGCACCAACTCAAGGGTACAACAGCAAATTGGTGGGAGAATTATTGTGCTGCCCATGAGGATGCCCAGAATATTGCTTGGAATGAGTTCACTGAGGCTTTTCGGGCTACTCACATCCCGAAGGGAATTATGGAGATGAAAAGGAGGGAGTTCCACAAGCTGCAACAAGGGAACTTGTCTGTGTCTGAATATCTGAACCGCTTCACTCAACTGTCACGCTATGCGGCTGCTGATGTCGCAACTGATGAGGCGAAGATCTTGCGATTCATAGAGGGACTTGACCCTAATCTTAAAGTTCAGCTGGTGTCGAACGACTTCCCGTCTTTCCAGCACATGGTTAATAAAGCTTTGATCCAAGAAGATGCTCAGCGTCAGCTCTTTGAGTCCAGAAAGAGAAAGATGATGTTCCAAAGCCAGCGAGGTGCTAGCAGCTCTAGGCCCCACACTTTCCAGCAGCAGTCCAGTAGGCCAGCAACCTCCAGCGTGCCTAGGACCCCAATGTCCACTCCTTGCCCAGTCGGGCAAGCCCCTGCCGGCAATGCAGGCAACCAAGCCCAGAAGAGCAATACCGCAATGGCAGGAGTGCAATGCTTCAATTGCCGAGAGATGGGACACTATGCCAGCAATTGTCCTCAGAAGCGTCAGCCGGTCACCCCAGTCCAGTATAACCTCGGATCTACACCAGCCCATGCTCCAGCACCCGCTCAAGGAAGAGGTACGCCCCAGACCCCACGCACGCCTAGGACTACCGGAAGAGGGCGTGTGAACCATATCACTGCTGAGGAGGCTCAAGAGGCACCAGACGTGGTCTATGGTAAGTTCTTCGTCAACTCAGTACCTGCTTCAGTTCTGTTTGATTCTGGTGCAACACATTCCTTCATATCAGAATACTTGGTTAAAAAGTATGATTGGGATACAGTGCAGTAAAGAAACCCTTTATTAGTTCAATCCCCTGGTAAAGAATTAAGAACAACTGCTGTATGCCCAAAAATGGATATTATTATAAAAGGGGTAAAGTTCCTAGCGAACTTAATCTTATTGGATACTAAGGGTATAGAGGTAATCCTTGGAATGGATTGGTTAACCAAGTACAAGGGTCAGATAGACTGTGCTAGTAGAACTATCTCTCTTATCAGCCCGGAGGGGATTAGAGTGGAATTCTTGTCTAATCTTTCCTCTAAGGGGGGTAGTACCCTGAACCGTCTGAAAGGTGCATCGTTGGAGAATGTGCCCGTAGTGAATGAATACCCGGACGTGTTTCCGAAAGATCTGCCTGGTATGCCACCAGATCGGGATATTGAGTTCGTCATCGAGCTTGTACCTGGTATAGCTCCGATTTCGAAAAGGCCTTACCGGTTACCTGCTAATGAGTTGGTAGAATTGAAGAAACAGATTGCAGAACTGCAGGAGAAAGGGTTTATTAGACCAAGTTCTTCACCGTGGGGATCACCAATAATCTTTGTCATGAAGAAGGATGGTAGTCTGAGGATGTGCATAGATTAATGTTCTTTGAATGAGGTCACCATTAAGAATAAGTATCCGTTACCTCGGATAGATGATCTGTTCGATCAGTTGAAAGGAGCCCAAGTTTTCTCAAAAATAGATCTGAGGTCAGGATATCATCAGCTTAAGATAAGGAAAGAGGATATCCCGAAAACAACCTTCACGACCTGATATGGACTGTACTAGTTTACAGTGATGTCCTTTGGATTAACAAATGCTCCTTATTTCATGAATTTGATGAATAAGGTGTTCATGGAATATTTGGACAAGTTTGTTGTAGTCTTCATTGACGGCATTCTTGTTTATTCCAAGAGCAGAAAAGAACATGAAGATCATCTCAGGATAGTTTTGGAAAGCTTAAGAGAGCACCAGCTTTATGCTAAGTTTAGCAAATGTGACTTTTGGTTGAAGGAAGTTTCTTTCCTGGGTCATGTTATCTCTGCTGGAGGAGTAGTAGTGGATCATGCTAAAGTGAGGGATGTTTTAGATTGGAAGCAACCCAAGTCGGTCCCGGACATCAGAAGTTTTCTTGGATTAGCTGGTTATATCAGCGATTCATTGAAGGATTCTCAAGGATTGCAAGACCTCTCACCCAGCTTTTGAAGAAAGAGAAGAAATTTGAATGGACTAAATCTTGTGAACAGAGTTTTCAAGAACTGAAGAAGAGGTTAACGTCCACCCCAGTTCTGGTCTTGCCGGACGTTCATAAGGATTTCGAAGTTTATTGTGATGCCTCAAAACAAGGACTTGGTTGTGTTTTGATGCAAGAAGGAAAAGTTATAGCTTATGCTTCAAGGCAACTGCGACCCCATGAAGAAAACTACCCAACTCATGATTTGGAATTAGCCGCAGTTGTTCATGCCCTTAAGATCTGGAGGCATTATTTGATTGGAAATAGATGTGAGATCTATACGGATCACAAGAGTTTAAAGTATATTTTCACCTAGTCCGATCTCAACTTAAGGCAGAGAAGATGGTTGGAGTTGGTGAAAGATTATAATATCAGAATCCATTACCACCCTGGAAAGGCTAATGTTATTGCGGATGCATTGAGCAGGAAGAGCTACTACAACAATGTTATGGTACAGGAAAATCAACCAGCGCTTCATGAAGAATCCCAACGCCTTAACTTGGAATTGGTGAATGAAGGCTGTATTTTCAATGTTGAAGTACAGTCAGCCTTAGAGGAACAAATCCGAGAGGCTCAAAAGAAGGATAAGGATATTGCGAACCTCAAGGAAGAGTTGAAGAAAGGAAAACACCCTAGATTTTCCGAAGATGAGAAAGGTACTGTTTGGTTCGGGAAAAGAATAGTAGTCCCTAACCAACAGGAAATCAAGGATATAGTGTTGAAAGAGGCTCATGATTCTGTGTATTCTATTCAACCAGGAAGTACGAAAATGTACTCGGACTTAAAGGAAAAATATTGGTGGTCCAATATGAAGAAAGAGGTGGTGGAGTTTGTAGCTCGGTGGGATGTTTGCCAGCTGGTGAAGGCAGAACACCAAAGGCCAGCCGGATTGTTGCAACCGTTGCAAGTACCCGTCTGGAAATGGGAAGAAATAGGAATGGATTTTATCACCGGCCTACCAAGAACCAGATCCGGATATGATTCGATTTGGGTCATTGTAGACAGATTAACCAAAGTAGCCCACTTTATTCCTATGAAGACAACCTATTCAGGTGATAAGCTCACAGAGTTATACATGGCCAAGATTGTGTGTTTGCATGGTGTGCCAAAGAAGATCGTGTCCGATCGAGGTTCTCAGTTTACCTCAAGGTTTTGGCAGAAGTTGCATGAGGTGTTGGGTACAAATTTGAACTTCAATACTGCATACCATCCCCAGACAGATGGTCAGACGGAACGGATAAATCAAATATTAGAAGATATGTTAAGAGCTTGTGCTCTGACGTATAAAGGTTTGTGGGATCAGAATTTGCCCTATGTTGAATTTGCGTACAACAATAGCTATCAGACAAGTCTGAAGATGGCTCCGTTTGAAGCTCTATATGGGAGAAAGTGCAGAACACCATAGTATTGGAAAGAAACAGATGGTGGATAGATCATTGGACCGGATATTCTGAAGGAAGCTGAAGAACAAGTCAAAGTAATCCGCGAGAATTTGAGGACCGCCCAGTCGAGACAAAAGAGCTATGCTGATAACCGTCAACGGGAATTAAGTTTTGCACCTGGTGATCATGTGTATCTGAAAGTTTCACCTCTCAAGGGAATGCGTCAATTCAGAGATAGTGGGAAGTTAGCGCCCTGCTACATTGGTCCATTTCCAGTGGTTGCCAGAAGAGGAGAAGTCGCATAGAAGTTGGAATTGCCTCCTCAGCTATCAGGTGTACATGACGTCTTTCATGTGTCTCAGTGGAAGAAATGTCTCAGAGTACCCGAGCATCAGATGCCGTATGAGGAAATGGAGTTGAAAGAAAACCTGTCATATCCGGAGTATCCCGTCAAGATTTTGGAGGAAGCCGAGCGCCGAACCCGAAGCCGTGTGATCAAATTCTGCAAGGTTCAGTGGAGTAATCATTCTGAGAAGGAAGCTACCTAGGAGCGAGAAGAGGATCTTCGAGCCGAGTTTCCCAATCTCTTTCTTTCTCCGTCCGAATCACGGGGACGAGATTCTCTCTTAGGGGGGTAGGTTTGTAACATCCTCAATTTCGGTCTTCTTAAAAATTTAATTTAAATTAGTTAAATTCAAAATTTGGATTTTTCTTGGTGTTTAATTTAACCTGGCATCCTATTCGTCCAAAATTGGAACTCATTTCTCCTTCATCCGAAAATCGAATTTCCTAATTCCAGTATGCGCTCGAAATTTCGCCCGAGTTCAAAAATGCTCCAAAAATCCCGTAACCTATTGCATTAGGTCCCAAATATTCTAAAAACATTTTGGGATTTTTCCCAAGATTTTTGGAGGCTCTCTGGTATTTTATCTCACGCGGCTTTCGTTTAGTGCCCACTATTCGCTCCAGAATATTCAAATCCCCAATTTGATCCTATGCTTGCAACTGAAGGCAAGTCCCTTGACGCATTTTGATCCTATGCTTGCAAATGTGTTTACCATGCTTTATAAACATGCATCGCTATTTCTTATCATCGTATGTCAAATATAGATGAATAGTTAATCCAATTTGCGATTTCCTCCTTTGTTATTGACAGCCATGCTTGAATGTAACCCTAGGACTTTTGCTATGCCATGTTTACCTTACATGGTGACCTTTGTTGAATAGTCCGATAGAATTGCTTAGGACCAACATTGATGAAAATGACCCATGGGTGGGATTACACAAAAATGATGATTTAAAGTGTGATTTGGAAATGATTATAAAGTATTTGGTACTATTTTTATAAAATAAAAAGAAAAGGAAAAAGGATTTGGACTTGGCCAGATTGGAATGTCGGGTGGGTGCGGATTGAGCACTAGTTTGCTTTGTGCAAGTACCGCCACAAGCCACTTAAGGACCGACGCTTATGACTGTCCATTCTAAGCATAACCGTACTATCACGTGTCTAACATGGTATGACCTGGCTAAATAATTTGAAGAAACCAAACTTAGGCTCGCTAGTTGGTGGAATGTGGGTGCCAGATAGAGGCAAGTTGTACTCTCCACACGCCGCAAGAGGGGGGCTTTTGTACTGGGTAGATAGAACCCTAATAGCGGTGAAACCTCAGCGGGTGAGTTGGGTTAGGCGTATACATTGTAAAGGCCTTGTTATGATCTCTCTGCCGGCACACCAAAGGAAGTGTGTTAATCCGGAGGCAACAAGAGATGATCATGTCTTGTGGGTAAAGCTGTACACCTCTGCAGAGTTAAAACTATTCGAATAGCTGTGCCTACGGTCAAGGGCAAAGCAAAGAATGCTTTCATACTGGTAGACTTTGGTTTTGGTTTTAAAAATAAAATGATGTTTTTGGGATTCGGAAGTGGTTAGAACTCTCGGATGTTGTATTGGCGGATTGAACCAACCAGGTAGATGGAACCTGTTTTTATGCCATGACGGATAGAGTCATGTGTGGATAATCTTGATCTTTTAAACTTGTGGCGGATAGAGCTCTTATTCTAGTGATGGTGGATAGAACCTTCACTGAAATATTACATAATTTAGTTGTTAAAAAGAATTGCTAAAATAGGCTTTACGAAACTTATTAACAAGTATGGTTTAATGAAACTTGGCTTTATGCAAAAGAGCCATATTAAGCCTCGCTTGAAAAGCCCCACACGTGCATAATTTTCCCAGACTTGCTGAGTACTCTTGTACTCACGTGCTACATAAACTGTTTTCATCAGAGAACTATCAGGACGCCATTGAAGACGGTGAGTTCTACGTCGAGGAGTTCGAGGAAGATCGCCAAGAGAACTAGTCGCGTGTCTTGTCGTCGCCTGTGGTGTTTTTGGTTTTCGCTTTTTGTCATCTTGTTTCCGCTGTCGTGTCTTCGGTCGTGTGACCGAGTATTGTAATAAGTAGCCATGTGGCTAATACTTTATAGTAATGTTACAATTTTCGTTATGTTCGACAATGATGTATCACTGTTGACTGTGTGTACTAGCTACTTATCCGGGACAAGTACCGAAATACACAGGAGATTTCGGATAGCCGATCTGGGGTCTCACAAAAATCCAATCGGTTTTACTGTTCATCCGACCGAGTCGAACCTGAACCGGACCCAAGTCTGACTCGAATCGGACCCAAGCCTGACTCGAAACGGACCAAACCGTAATCCACGCGACCGTTAGATCGAGATCCAATGGCCAGCGTTGAGCCACGTCACCTTCTCCGTGTGGCCGCCAGATTCCACCATCGTGCTCGGGTGGACCTCATTTTCCGCGGTTTTCACGGACGTCGATGGCACTATTTAATGCGCTGCCACCCGTGTCGTGTTCTCCTCTTCCGTGCGCACACGTATCCCTAGGTAGCAAAGCTCAAGCTACCGTAGCCTCACCGAAATCGCTCGCCGAAGTTGCTCTAGGGTTCCGCCGTTTTCCGCCGTTTTCCGCCGCCGTCGAGCCGTCTCCGCCGTGTTGGTGCCCAGTTCCGAGACCGTCGCGATGAGATGCACCCGTGCGTACCAATCACTTCGCCGGAGCATGCCCGAAATGCTATTGGCCGTGTCGTCATCTCCAACTCCGGCAACCTAGCTCCGCCGTGGACATTGCCGGAACCACGAGCTCCCTCCGCCGTTGGATCCTCATTGAATGGCCCAGATTCGTCCATGTCACCTGTAAGTGTTTTCCACGTTTCAGTTTTAGATATAATCTTAACCATTGGATCTAGATTCAACTCTTTAGATTAAGCCACGTAGACGTAAATCGCACCGTGCTTAGATTAGACCTAGGCCATTAGATCTAGATCGTACGGTTAGATTTGACCCGCGTTGTAGCGTTAGATGCGATCGCAACCGTTTGATCGAGATCGAACGTTGTAGTTGGAGCCACGTGTCGCCGTCCGGGTCATGCCACATCACCCCCAGTGACGCGGTAAACCAGATCCAATCCCGACCGTCTGATTCGGATCGAACGGTCCAGATCGATCGCGTTATTCCAAAACGCGTGAGATTGGATCCAATCTAGACCGTTGGATTTCAATCCAATGGCCCAGATTGAGCCACGTCGCGTGAAGTCGAACCGTCGTGGTCCACACGGGCGTGCCCGGTCATCGGTGACGTCAGCACAGGCCCGCATGTCAGCAACCGCACCGACCGCACGGTGACGTCATCCGCTGACGTCACGGTGGGGCCCGCGTGTCAGTACAGTTCAGCCGAGCCATGATGACATCATTCGAGTGGGTCCCACGTGTCAGGGACACGTGCAACCATGGTCCGGGTCCACGTTGGACCAAACCCGAACCGTGGACCGAGTCCATGGACCGGATGACGCAAGCATGACGTTATAATTCGATTTTCCTTTAGAAAAATAATTCGATGGAAATTCAAATTCCCCGCTGACGCAATGCTGACGTCATAATCGGATTTTTCAATAGAAAAATAAATGAATTAATTTGGTTTATTCTTTTATTTGATTTTTCAAACTTCAAACGCTTATAACTTTTGCATTTTAACTCCGATTTTGGTGATTCCAATTTCTAACTTTTTATAAAATTGATTTCTACTTGATGGTGAATTTTGTTTAATTTTTGGACATGAGTTTGCCTATATTTATATTTATTTAATTAATTCTTTAAACTTTAAACGATTATAACTTTTGCGTTTTAACTCCGATTTGGACGATTCAAATTTCTAAAAATCTATAAAATTGTGCTCTTTCTATTTATGAAATTTATTTGAATTTTTGGACACCTTGTGTCCACTGTTTAATTATTTATTGCTATTTGCACGCGTTACGAGTAGACGTGGAAGTACCCGAAGGCTTCGAAGGTGAAGTTTTGACCCAGGAGCCAGCTCAAGACCAAGACCAAGTGCTTTTTGAAGGCAAGTTATGCTTTGAACATATTGATACTACTTTTGGAAATTAATTTAGTTTAAACTATTGCATGCTATGTTAATTAGAAAAAGCTTTAATTAATTCTGGGGAATTAGATAAATGCTAGCTTGCAATATGACACCTTGGTTATTTAATTATGTGCCATGAACCCTTGTCACCCTAGTTGTGGATTATTAGTTGGACATTATTAATTTGCAAACATGGATACTTGGTCATGTGTTATTAATGTTGATGTTGATGGCACGTGGTGCATGGTAATCAACTGGGGTTTGATAAATAGATTTAGACCGGGGCATGTGGCAAGAATGATTAGGTGGGCCCGCTGTGGCACCGGGAAGGTCGATTTGGTTCTTCGAGTAGTCTTACCCTGGTCACCCTAAGGACTTAACCTTGCAAGCCTTTGAACTGAGCCAATCATGCAACCACATGATTAGAGTGGGACGGTCCTACTTGAGTAAGTTACTACACCTTTTGTGTAGCTTGAAAGGGGAGCTTACCAGGGCTACGGCATGGTACCCGTCCAACGGTATGTCGGTCCCATACTTCGCCTCTGTTAAGGGAAGAGATGGTGTATGGCAAAAACCAGAGAGGTTCGTGTGTATGCTTAGCGGTTTTCGAAAGACTTTGTACGGTCACTCGCCCTTGCGGTGTTTGACTGTATCTTGTGGGAAATGTGCATAACCTCTGCAGAGTGAAAAATATATTCGAATAGTCGAGTCTGCGGCATTGGACATTGCTCGAGAATTACAGTCAAGGGTTAAACTTTCATGAAAATAACTTGGCTTGTGATAATGCTTGGGTTTGGAATTGTGAATTGGGCATAGGATTGGAAAATGCTTTACTTGTGAAATCATTGCAAAAATACTCTATTTATTATTTCTTACTGCTTTGCAATCTATTACTGTATTTACACTCGCTACTTTACTGCAAATGAACCTGTTAGCCTATCCTTTGTAATAAGCCATGCATATAGAATATTAGCTTGCATTCTATGCATGACTTGCTGAGTACCAGGTACTCACCCTTGCCACAATACAAACATCAGTTGAAGAAGAAGTGACGCCAGCTTTGGAGGAAGAGTTTCAGGAGGAGCTGTCTACTTAGGGAGCGAGCCCAGTCAGTTGCCTGTGGTATACTGGATGGCGCCACGAAATCTATTTTATTTCACTGCAGTTATTTCTCTTAATAAGTTTCCGCCCTGTGTGGCATACTCTTGTAACTTGTCCATAAGATCGAGCAACCAGTTTGGTTATTTTAATTAAAGTACGTTACTACTATCAATGTGTATGATTTTGATATTTACCGACGTTGAGACTGTGTGCACTAGCGTGATCCTGGACTAGTGCTGAATACACAGAGGGTCTGGATTTGCAAATTCGGGTCTCGACATATAGACACTTGTACCTTGAAGCGTTTCCACTCCAGTTTGTTGCCTTGTTTATCATTGTGTCGGGCACCTTCAGCAACGTAAGACAAGAAAGCCCTACAAACATTGAAGATATGCCATTGAGGTAAAAAATATCTAACATAGTTCAATATGTAAAGTGTTAGGTTAGAGGAATGTACTTACTTCTGCAAAATAGGCTGTATCGCGTAGTCCATCGATCTATTTTCGAGTGAGTTCAACGTGTAGACTTTTTTTCACTCGGAACAACCACAAGTACAACCCAATGGTTGCTTATTAAATGGTACACAATGCATGAAAATAAGTTCATATATGGTTTAAGTGCGTACATGTAATTGAATTGTATAGTAGTACATACTCCTGGTGGTACGGGAAGAGAATGAAGTCCTTTTTCTCCTCAGCATGCAATGCCTGCTTGATGTATCCTACAAGGAACTCCGATTGCAACCTAGCCATGGTCGCAGACACCATCTCAGGGTCGACAAACCCTTCAAGGTGTCGACCCGTCACGGCTCGCTACCTCATGATCCTGCGATTCATGTTAATTGTTAAAAAATATAATACAAAATCAGTAAACAGTCATAGAATGAGTATGGTGCGATACAACGTCTAGAATTGTATGGTAGAAATATCGACGGCTTTCAAGCTATACATAAAGTACAGATCCTCAAAACCGACTAGGAAGGTCCCATCCTCTTGGCGGTGGAATTGTCCCCCTCGATACCTCACATTGAAATCGTGGCGAGGCTCGGCCTTATGTGACTTATTGATGTACCATCCATGTAGCAAGCGAGTGAACAAGCCTAAAGCATTCAATTCATTGCTTGGGATAAAGGGCTTTCCATGTATGAATCGCTTGTGATCATCAGGGTGCTCTGTGGCCTTTGACAACTTTGCCTTCTTCACGGAGGGATTCTCTGAGCTCTGCTGTAGATCTTTCGTTAGTGTGGTAGTAGTCCTTTTGCGAACCAACTGTGCACCAGCAGTTGTAGCAGCAGGCGTAGGTGCAAGTGCAGCAAGAGCAGGTGCAGCAGCAGGAGCAGCAGTAGCAAGAACAGGTGCAACAGGAGAAGGTGCAGCAGGAGCAAGTACAGCAGGAGAAGGTGCAGCAGGAGAAGGTGCAGTAGGAGTAGTTGTAGCAGCAATAACCTGTAAAGAACATGCATATGTAATGTGATGTGTTGCAGTATTGAAATGATGGACAAGATGCAGGGTTTTATACCTTTTGCACTACGACACCCGTCGTGGGCCACTTGATGAACGACATCCGTGCTTACCCGAGAGTGGTGATATCTTCGTTCAGGGGAACTCCAGGGCATGAGACAGGAAAACATCGTGGACATAGTCCACCTGCACCCTCATGTAGCCCTTCCCCAAAGGTATACCATGCATCGTGTCATCCTCCTTGCTTGGAAATGCAACCTCGTGTCCAGCCTCATTGTGTAATCCGTCTTTGATCAGGACTAGTTGGCACTTGGCAGGATCCTACAAGAAGTGCGCATCTTCATCATAATATTTGTTAAGCTTACTCATGTACCTTTTAGTCAGAAAGAGTTATTACCTTGAGGTGGGGAATAGGCAGATCATTTCTAGAAGTGCAGCTGCTAGGGCGTATCATAGGAGAGGGTTCATGCCTCTGACTCTGGGAGAACATCGCCATCATCTCAGCCTTTAGGTGCTCCTCACATGCCTGCACCTCCACCATCACCTCCTGCCTCACCTCCTCCTTCACCTGCGCCCTCAGGCGCGCTGCACGTTCTTCCCATGATCTTGACCTGGCACTAGGAGCGCTCTCCTCTACAAAGAAGGACCTCTTCGTATGCCCGCACCTACGGAAAGCACCCGACCCTTTTGATCGGGCTTCCCGATTACCAAAGACAGGATGTCCCTTGACCCTTGGCTTTGAAACGTTCCTTGTTCTATCTGCTGGCTTACCTCCTCCAGCATGACACAAATATAAATTATTGCAAAAATACAATGGGAAGGGTCAGCTATAGCAATACTATGTTAGATGTCTTACGATGGTGGTGACGATCTGTGCGGTCGCGGGGTTTGGAACCACAATCTGACCGTCGAAGGTTTTCTTCGTCCTCGCTAATACCCAATCGTGTGCCCACTCCTCACATATGTGGGAGTAATGCGTCGTTGTCCCAGAGGTTGCACACTACTCGGCTAGTCACACCCACTCTGCCTTCTTCCCTACATACCCGCCGGAACTGAGGTGGTGAGTGCGTGTGTTATGCCTCTGTATAGTGATATTCTTCTCTCTCAGCTCCTCCACCTCGGGCATATTCCTCATCCTTGTGAACTCCTCCCAAACCTCGAGAGTAACAAATGGATACCTTTGGAAGGGATTACGGCTTTTTAACACGTACTTAGCATGCATGCTACCCTGAAATGCCTCAAAGCCACACCCATTCTCTTCAAGGCATACCATCTTGCATTGATTTCATCTTCCTCTGGTATAATCCATTTCCCCTTAACTTCATCCCACAGTCGGTTCTTCTACTCGGCGCTAACTTCCTTCCTCCAGTCCTTAACTGTGATAGGCACTCTCTCCCTCACCAATTGGCCGAGAAAAGAGGAGTAGCGCCCCTTACACTTGCCAGGACCCGTGCAAACCCCCATGGCATTGAAGTGGAGTGCCTGCGGAGTTCTTCCTATGGCCCCTTTATTTGGTCCTCTGCCCTTTCTGACCTTACTAGGCAGCGTAGCAGGACCTTCTTCCCTCTCTGGCATTGAGTTGGTGCTCTCTCTTTGCGACATTTCGAATATATATATGTCAAACCTAAACTTCATGAGAGAATGCAATTCATATATCTGACATCATTATATTTCACATAAGTGAAAGCATATTATAGTAAGTTAACAAATTAAGGGATAATTGATACCATATAATTGTACTAGCTAACATATTAATGTGTGATCTTAAAGAAATGTCAATCTGTTGACCAACTAAGTATGTACCAACGATGACTCCTAATCTCTAATTAGGTTAGGCCATAATCCCATTAGAGGATATGTGGTTCGGGCAAGTTCCTAAGCTGTTGTATAACTCCAAAGAAAATTTCGGCATCATCTCCCCGCTGTTCTCCAAATACACGGCTCGACAACCGGTTAAGAGGGTGTGTATTGGGAGAACACCAGGGAGATGTTGCCGAAACTTTCTCTAGAGTTGTACAACAGCTGAAGAACTTGCCCGAACCACATATCCTCGAACTATCCAAAAAAGTGGACAATTCGAGACTGTTTGCTTATAAATATGCCATTTTAGCATATTTATAAACAAGCACCCTCGAACGGGAGACGTATAGGTTACGCAACTAAACTCGATAATAAAGTGCGATAATATAGCAGATTACCCAAGCGTACTTGAATGAGTCAGGATTTTAGTTGTGGTTGAAGGCAACAATAGAGTAGTGCACTAATTAGAATACAATTGTGAACATTTAATATGCAAGTCTGACAGCAGAATACTACTTAATTGAGCTCTCAGATTTTACAAGTTTCAAATTGCAATGAGAATATAATCTGCACATATTCAAACCATCATCATAATGAGCAAAACCCTAAACCATCATCATAATGAGCAAAACAACAGCAGGTGTAAACTCAGATTTTATTTGTAATGGATTGCTCTCAGATTTCTATAGAAGGGTTGCTAAATTAATTAGCCGTCCAACTTCTAGATGGCAATATATCACAGGTTATTAGATCTGCAAATTTTAGGATTACAACCCTAGAACAGCACTGCTCTTGCACAGAAGGAATAAGCACAACACTATGTGATAGGAGAGTTCTTACTTGTATATAACAATGCATTAAGAGCAAGTGCCACCAAATTGTCAGCTAAGAGCAGTACTTATCTAGGTTTAGCAAGTTCGTTTAATGAACAGATTAATTAAGCCTCAATTTTAAGCAATCATCATCGAGCTATTTACAACCAAAGCCCACAGTCTGAGAGTTCTTACAGTGCGTCGAACCGAGTCGGCAATGGGGAAGGAGCCGAAGGGGGCCGCCGATGGGGGAGGAGCCGGAGGGGAGGCACCGGAGGGGGAGGCGCCGATGGGGGAGGCGCCGGTGGGGAAGGCACCGATGGGGGAGGGGATCAAGCTAGGGTTGTGGAATGAGGAACGTCACACATACCGATCGAAATGAATTCAGTGCGCGTCGAAATGAATTTAGTGCGTGCCATATGGGGTATTATCACGGTCGGTTCACTAAAGAAACTGATTGCACTAATTTCATATCTATGTCGGTTCCTCCCCCAAAAACCGATTGCAATAACAATAAATATCTGTGTTGGTTCCTCCACAAAAACCGATTGTAATAAATAAACTATCTGTGTCGGTTCCTCTAAAAAAACCGATCGTAATACATAAACTATCGGTGTCGGTTCTAGAACAAAACCGATTCTGATGATTTTTTGAAACCATTGCACTAATTTTATAGAAACATATTTTGGGATACTATAAAGCTTTTTCAGAAAGATTTTTTGAAAAAAGAGTCTTCATTCAAAAGAGTAGAAAAGTAAAAAACTTTTTCAAATTTGCTATACTATAAGATCCATTTGAGGCCAAATTTGACATATATATTCTACAAAATGCTAGATTATCTAGCTACATGGAAATCTTTCAACTTTATTTACAATACAACCCTTCTTGATGATCTACACGCATGTAATTTGTTCCATGTGAGTCGTCGTCATCGCTAATACATGCCCCATCTGCAAACGGAGGTATCTCATCGAATTCGTTGTACTCTTCTTCATCTATGACATTTTCAACTCCAACGATCTGCCTCTTGCCATGAAGGACAACGTGCAATCTCAGATTGGCCGGATCACACACGTGGAAGACTTGAGTTGCTTGCTTAGTAAGGATGAACGGTTCATCTTTGTAGACGAGTTTATTGATATCCACAGGAGTAAAACCTCTCTTGTCGACCTTCACTCCTTGTGGAAGTCTCACCCACTTACATCGGAATAATGGAACTTGGTATATTCCATAATCAAGCTCTAGTATTTCTTCGATCATCCCGTAGTAGGAGTTCATTGCGGTAGAGGTTCCTCTTTTTGAGTGATTATCGGCCAAAGCATCTATGCTCACACCACTGTTTTGAACTGTACTCTTTGCATCTTGACTTTCAGTGTAAAATGTGTAGACATTAATATCGTACCCCTGCCATGTTTGTACATTAAATCTTGGTTCGTCAGCCAACCATTTGACAGCCTCAAGACTGATGGAGACCTTAACCTTTTCTTTGAACGATGTGAGGAATCGATCGTTGTGTTCTCGTGAGATGGAAAGCTCATCCATATATGGATTCTCTTCCCATAATATCAACTTGTGCTGCTGGATGTATGGATGAACTTCACATTGTGTTGCAAGATCAGAAATGAGCTTTACAGTACATATCAAACTGTGGACTCATTAGATTGGACCCAATGGTTCCTTTGCCACCAAGTCTGCCCTCATGACGAGATACAAGGACACAATCGGTTGTCTTTTACCTAGATAGTCCACGCAGAACTGAATAACCTCTCCAGTCCCGTAACCTTCAATAATGGCTACACATTTTACATATGACTTTAATATACCCATGTACCTCACATATGACTTTAATATACCCATGTACCTCTCGAACGGATACATGTAACGCAGGAATGCGGGTCCACATATCTTAATCTCTCTAACAAGGTGAACAATGAGGTGGACCATGACGTCGAAGAACGACGGGGGGAAATGCATCTCAAGCTGACAAAGAGTCTACACCACCTCACTCTGTAAGTTGTCTAGTATATCGGGATCAATAACCTTGCATGAAATCGCATTGAAGAAATAACATAGCTTCGTGATTGCCAACCTGACATCATCTGGTAGAATATTTCTGAGTGCAACAGGGAGTATTTGAGTCATTAAGACATGACAGTCATGGGACTTCATACCAAGCAACTTCAAATCATCCATAGACACAAGCTTCTTAATATTTGCAGAGTAGCCCGATGGAACTTTAATATCATGGAGACACTTGAAAAGGTCTTCCTTCTCCCTTCTTGGATAAGGCGTAGGATGCAGCGGGGATGTACATACCTTTTCCAAGGTTGCATCAACAATTTATACCAAGGATAAATCTAGACATCTCAAGCACAACTACGAGTTGATCAAATAGTTAAAACAACCAACACGACATAGTCCACAATTTAGTTCAATAAGGTAAACCATCACAACTATGGAAAAGGGTAGATAATTGTCTAGTTAAGTGATGCTATGTGTAGACATGAATCTAGCTCCCCTTTCCCACATGCCGCATTCAAGGTACCTAAAAAAACATAAACAACAAGTGTGAGTTCATCACTCAGCAAGTGTATTGCAATGGAAACAAGATAGGGACTACGAGGTAGGACTTTCTCAGTGGCGCTCCGGATTAGTCATAACTTTCTCACCGACCTTACCGGATTAGTTATGACTTTCTCACCGACCTGGCCAGTCCTCATGATATGAATGCAAAAGATGCCATATTGACTTTTCATCATTCAATGTTCACGCATCAACATCTTCAATAGAGCATTTTCACTATCATTCATTCTCATCATTATAACCATATTCGTAAACATAGTATACATGTAACAAGATGCAAGGTATATTCATTTCTAACATTTGCATAACCATAACCATGATCATAACATTCATCATTGCTCACAATACTTAGGATATCATTCATTCCAAACTAATGAAATTCTAGTTTAAGCACATGGTAAAGCAACACAACAATCACATCGCATTACACTTGCCTTCAACATCTTGAAACGGTGTGGCGAGGGGTTGACGCCACCCCTAGGAGGTGACACCACCTAAAAGAATACACAATCCACTCAAAACCATGCCAACCAAACAACCGCAAGACTTAGCACGACATCGATTCTACGACTCGCCCCGAAACCCCGAAAAACAGAAATATGTCTAACGGGACAGCAGCCTTCCAACAAGCATAACTTGAGTTTAACAACTCCAAATCAGGTAAACGAGTACATTTTCTCCAACCTCAAGAAACTTCCCATCTTTTACTAAGTATTCGCGAAAACTGATTCGGCCTCTAAAATCCTCTAATCTACAATTGAACACAAATTGTACCATTCACGTCACAGATTGGACAGCGTTCGGTAAAATGACCATAACTTTTAAACGGTTGAAGAAAATTTGGTTATTTTGGTGCCCAATTAAAGGTAATTCAATTACCTACAACTTTCTCAACAGCTGGCCGACCAGAAAATGAATCTAAAATTCTCAAATTCGCCCCCAAAGCTGACTGTCTAACCTGGTCGAGAGCAGCACGCGAAACAGATCTATAATCACCTTAATCCCCTCTAAAGACAGCAACTAATTGGGGGTTTTAAGCATGAAATCCCCCATCTAATCAGCACCCAAACACCACAAGAGAACCTACAAGTCTTACCTCTCCTCGAAGAATCAAACAACCGACGGAAAACTTCTCTCGGCCACAATCTTCCTCCAATCGCCGGAAACGCCGATTCTTCTTGGTTGAACGGCTTTCCACCGGAGGAAACAATGGAGACAAGGGTGTGGACAGCAAGGGAGGGGGAGAACCCTTCTAGGGCCGGCTACGTGTAACACCCCGGCATCTAATATGCCTGAATGTCACCAAACATAGCAGATACAACAACTAAATACCACAATTAAAGACAAATTATAGCAAGGGTGCAAAAGCTAAAACCGAAAATTTCGGTAGCATCCCCCTTGTTTTTCCATGATTTGAAGCAACAACAATAATATGGCAAGATATATCATAATAAAAGACATCTAAAACAGCAATAACAGATGATATGGCAACATGTTAAGTCTAAAATAATGAATCCAACCATTCCATAAACTATCATGATGTAAATGAGGAATTCAATCACACAATCTAGCCATACATAAAGTTTCATCGCAACAATCTTATTATCATAACTCCAATTGATAAAATTGTCTGAATGTGTGGAGCTACGTGAAGAAGTGTAGCTAAACCCCTTTCCCGCATGCCGGTTTCATGGTACCTAAAACATCATAAAACACAAGCGTGAGTTCATCACTCAGCATGTATATTGAAATGGAACAAAGAGAACAATTTTCAATGATAACATCGCTACATCTCATACTTAACCTCATATTCATGGCATAATCTCATAATCAACATCATAACCATGTCATAATCTCATTGTACACATCTCATTAACAACAACATATATGCAATGCAATGCACATGTCTCCTCGAAGTACATACCGGTATTGCCGAGTGCACACCCGTCGGCGTGCACCCTCTTTCCCCTTCCATCCCTTAGATGGAGGGTGCCTACTCTGACTGACTTGCTCCCATACACAACCATGGATGTGACTACGAGGTAGATCTTTCGTGTTCACTACGTGTGAACACAGAGGCCCGCATAAGAATGGGACGCCTCTTCCATTATGAATGCACATATGACATGAACATGTATAAACTTGCATAAACATGTAATACAACAAACTCATAACCAATATGTTACCACGTTTATCATGTCATAAGCAAATATCAAGAATGGCACATTAGCATATCATGTAATCATATTGCACCTAAGCAAGTCTAGCAATCATACAACACCCAAACCCATTCCAATACACTTGCCTTCAACCGTGGGCGACGGATTGGCGAGACGTCGATGGCACTCCCGCAGTCACACTACCTGCACATAGGTACCACACACTCAAAACGTGCCCACAAAACAGTACATGAACTATCCTCTACCCCGACTTCGCAAACTACCCCTAAAACCCAAAAATAGAGAATCTGTCCCGACGGGACAGCGGGCTTCCAACTAGAATAACTTGAGTTCTAAGACTCCAAATTAAGTAAACGAGTACATTTTCTCTAAGATTATGAAATGTCCTAGCTTGTTCTAAGTACTCGCGAAGACTGAATCAGCCTCTAAAATTGTCTAATCTACAGATCAACATAATCTGTCCCAATCACGTCACAGTTTTGAACATGTTCTGTAAAACAACCATAACTTTTAAACGGCTGGACAGAATTTAACGTTCTTGGTGTCTAATTAAAGGTAATTAAATTACCTACGACTTTCTCAACATATGGCTGACCAGAATTGCCTCTAAAATTGCGCAAACTCAAACCGTACGTCGGACGTCCAATCTGCCCGAAACAGAACATCACCCCAATTCTAGTTTTCATCGATTCTAACTATTTGCAGCACAACCTTTTGATCTAATGGAACCAAAACCTCCTCTAGCACAGCACCTAATCCATCCCAAAATATTATCCATCGCCATACCTTCGCCCGACGAACGACGCATCGATTTAACGCCTCTCCCTGAGGACCCCTTCCTATACCGCATCAGACGCCGCTCATCAGAAAGCGTATAGCACCGTGATAGCAACAGAAGCCTCGACAATCGAGATCTAAATTCAAAAATTCGATCGACGGATCGAACTTAGCTTCGACCGTGCTCCAGACGCGATCCGGAGCATCGATCCTCGATCAAGAGCCCAATATCGCCACAACAACACGAGTATCAATGCACGGAAGAATAAAACTACGATAATTTACATAATCGGGTGTAAATCTTACACAGTACATTACGTAATCCAAAAGAAGCAAAGCGACAATTAAACAAAAGAAAGACAACCAAATCAAGAATGGCCCACCACCCCACAAAGCATCGATCGAGGAGGGAGGGACTACGGCCGCAACACTCGCAAAAGGGGCTCACGCCATCATCCGGGACATCATCATTACCTTCCTCTGGAAAAAGGGTTAGCAGCAATTCGCGAGTACACGTATGTACTCAAGACTTTAGTGTATGGAAATATAAATAAATGCGTGCTGATTCAACAGATAAAGCTTCTACATCAAGTTAATTGCGTAAAGTCGATTTAAAATAGTTCATCAAAAGTAATACTTAATTTGAAAGACAAAGCTTGAATAAAACATATTTACAAAGATAATGAATAATCGAGCTCCACAATTGCCACCATCCATGGTCGCAATCGATACGAATCGACATCCATACATACTCATAATCCCATCGAGAATCATATACACATATCCACAATTCCATCAAGTACCATTCCACCACATACTTTATACCGACTCCAAATAGATTTTCATTTTCAAAACCAAACCAAATCTCTATACTTGATATGATTAGAGAAGATTGCTCATAACCGTGAGCACTATCATCGATTAGAATTATTTGATACTCGCAGAGTTTGCACTTTACCCAAACACAACTCAGACTTGCATCCCTCGTCATCCAGGGTACACGCGATACACGAGGTATCCAGACACAAGAATGATCTATTCTTTCCCATCGTTGAGGTTATAGCCACACCCCAAAGACCGGTGACGGCTACAAATCCACTACTATGGCGATAAGAGGCCAACCACCACTCAGCGCCACGGAATACTCATCGTGACGACGGCTAATTGTTGGCCGCGCATTACCCCATAGCAAGGCGTACACCGCTGTATCAACAAACATGAATCGAGCGATTCCTCACGCAAAAGTACAAGCGCATCAGAGCGCATACGCGGTCGCGGAGGACACACACGCGCTTGATCAACACAGGGAAAGGTCCACTCTACTACCAACAGGCATGGCTATCCCTCACTTCAAGTACTAGAATAGGCTGCCCCATCCCAAAGATTAAGCGTTGCACGGTGTTCAATTCAAAAACCGTCACAAGTTCGGGTCCTTATTTTTGCCTAGTGACTCAAGCGGGAACTCCACTTAACTCGCCAACCAATCGCCACCATGTTTAACTAGCACATATTATACCTCCCGCCAAGTCTAATTACCAACTAGACACTTCACATTTTTATCAATATACCTTTACGATTCACATTTCCAAAACTTTTCCAAAACCAATTACATTTATCATAATTTTGAGCATTTGGTAAGGACTCGACTTTGCTCACCTCTATTAGTGTCTAAGCGCATGCAATTACTAAATCGCTTATACCCAAGTGACATTTTATTAAATTGTCTAACCCTACTAAGGTTATCAATGATCTCAGGGAATTAAATTGAGGGAAACCACCAAATCAGGGTATATCTACCATTCCCACAAATCTAGCAATTTCAATATAAACAATGCATATGGTTTGAGAAATCAAAGTAGACATCGTGAAATATAGGTTTCAAGATGGTCAAAGGAGGTGCTTGCCTTGTTGTTGCACTTCGTGATGTCCGGATGATGCTCGGGTTGTTCGAGGCGAAGCCCGACTCGCTAGCCTCTAATCAGTCAAAGCAACAAAACGATGTAAAGAAATACAACTTAGCAAAAGAGAGTTTTAAATGCACCATGAAGTGCATGCAATACACAAGAATGAAGTACAACCAAGAAACCCCTCAAGAAACAACGACTCTGACAACACAACACGATCGACAGCAGACAAATTTAACCCGACAAATAGCCGTTTTGTGATCCGGATACCGATAGGCTGGACTCCGGACCGCTTTCGTCTCGATACTGGACAATCCGACATCCGACCATATGCCCGATACTCCGGGTCCTAGGGCATTTGGTCCAACTCGACGGTGAGAGACGGAGACCTTACCACTCCCTACAACTTCACCGCGACCCGATCTACGCACTTCTCAGACACCTAGCGAATAACCTGAAGGAGCTCCGAAAGCTAGCCGATTCTACGAGAAAACGCCGCTAACCCGCCAAATCTCTAACTCACACTAACAACTCTTTAAATCGACATTACTACTACCCGATCTACCACTCTAGCATACCACATTCACTAATCCAAATCCCATTTTCAACCCTAGAACCACTACACCCAAAACCCTAGAATCCAAGTTCAACTCCTAGCCTCCCAAATCCAAACCTAAGTCCTAATCCCACCATGAACGACTCTAGAACCCAAGAATCCCGCCGAATCAAACCCTAAGAGAAAGCTTACCTCAAGGAAGATGGAGGAGGAGCAACGCCGGAGGATGGGAATGACGGCTTGGGAGGAGCACACCGAGATGGAGGAGTCACGGGAGGGTCACTCACTATGGCTCGCCGGAGAGGAGCTCGGGTGGTGGAGAGAACACCCAAGGAAGGGGAAACCAAAGTAGAAGAAGAAAGAATGGAAGGGAGCCACAAAATGGGACTTTATACAAACCCCACGCTAATACGACTTTCCGACTAACCCTGAGACTCGGGTTGGGGTCTTGTAATACTAATTGACACTCCGACATTGGTCCGACACTCCGGGTTGGACCGCTTCGCCACTCATCCGACACTCTGGACTTTGTCCTGACATTCCGGTTGGATCCTGAGATACTCCTGACATCCCGAACTTTTGAACTTGGGCCTTGACGGCTAACGCCTGTGGTTGATTACTAATTGTCCCAAAGTATTTTGGAAGTTAATAGGTCACAGCACTTGCCCAACCTAATTCGAATTTACTTATGAGCGAAATTACTTAAGTTGAAGGGTTCTTTCCGATCCCAAGCAAGTATGTTCACTATACACGAAAATACACAAGCACAATGTATTATTGAACAGCTTGAGTACAAATGTACAGCTGGGCTTGAGTATAGAAATACTGGATATTACGCTACCCCCTTACAAAAATCTCGCCCTAGGATTGCTAACTCTCTCAAGAAATTCGGGTATTCTCGCCTCAATATGGTCTTCACGCCCCACGTGGCTTCATCTTCTCAATGGTTGCTCCAATCTGACCTTGAGCATCTTGATAACTGATCATGAGTGTGTGACGCTCAAATTGCTCGAGAATACGGATCGGATACTTCGATACGAAAGATCAGCCGCAAATCAAGATGGTCCAATTCGGGTAATCTCCCGATGGAACCCAAGACTCTTCTTCAATTGGGACACGTGGGAACACATCGTGAATGTCCGAAAGATGTGGCGTAGCTCGCCGATAAGCCACAACACCAACCTTCTCAAAATCCGAACGGACCGATGTATCACGGGCTAGCTTCGCGGACTTGAAATCATGAAGTACCGCGAGTGGTGAGACCTTGAGATAAACAAAGTCACCCACCTCAAAACTCAACTCGCGTCGACGATCGCATAGCTCTTCGACGAGACCAGCTTCTCTCACGGTCTTTAATCAAGCTAACTTGCCTTTCACTTCTTCAATCATGGTTGCCCGAAGAATTGCCTCTCACCAACCTCGACCAAAACAGTGGTGTTCTGCAGACTTCTTGCCATAAAGAGCCTCGAAGGCATACATCCGAAGATCGACTTGATGACTGCTGTTGTAGGAGAACTCAAAGAAATGGCAAGCATTTCTCCCACGACTTGTGTAGCACAAAGACACAAGCCCTTAGCATGTCTTCAAGGGATTTGGTTTGCCCTTTCCGTCTCATTCACAATTTAGGGATGGTAAGCTGTACTGGCGATAGCTTAGTGCCAAGAATGGACTGCAAACTCTCCCAAAACTGGAGGTGAATCATAACCACTATTCGAGATTATGACTTTTGAACTCCATGGAGCCGAACAATATTCTCGCAAATAGAGTTCCGCTTAGCTTGGCTCGCACAGGTGGTATGAATCGAATGAAATGAGCTACCTTGGTCGACGGTCAATGATCACCCAAATAGAGTCGTGGACTGCGGAGGACCTTGGTAGACCTAATGAAATCCATCCCACCCTTCCCTACTTCCACTCAGGGATCTGCAATGGTGAAGTAATCCGGCCGGCCTTGATGTTCAGCCTTGACACGCACACATCACAATGCGCCACATGAGCCGCGATCTCCTTCTTCATACCGCCACCGTAATTGTCTGCGAAGGTCCTGGTACATCTTGGTGCCGCTGTAGATGGACAGAGAGAGGAGTATCATGAGCTTCTCGACAGATCAACCCCTTGATCTCAACATTATCGTGACATACACCGCTGCCCATGCAAGATCAGCCCATTGACTTCAGTAAAAACCTCGAGATGCGCCATTTTCAAATCAAGCGCCTAGTCTCAATCACAAGATCATCTTGTAGTTGAGCTGCCTCGAGACCGAGACTCTAGAGTGGGTTGTACGGCTAAAGCAGTAAACGTAACTATACTCAACCACTTCTAGATTGAGCTTCAAATCCTTTCAACCAAATTGAGATCGCCAATGACACTCCAAGGTATTCACTGTGCAGCTTATGATCGAGGGCATCTCGCAACCACATTCGCTCTGCCGATGGTAATGAATACCCAAATCATAGTCTTTGATCAGTTTCTAGCCATCGACGCTGCCTCAAATTCAGATCCGCTAAAAGAAGTACTTTAAGCTTTTGTGGTCGGTGTAGATCTCAAGATCCTGTTTCTACGAGATAATGTCGCCACAACTTGAGAGCATGAACAACAAATGGCAAGCTCCAAATCATGCGCTTGCAATTGGCTTCACGAGGCTTTAGTCAGCCGAGAAGCATAAGCAACCACTTTGCCCTCCTCGCATCAACACACAACCAAGTCCAAGACGGGATGCATCACAATAGACATCGGGTTCTTGTGAATGTCAGAAGGACCAACATCGGTGCAGTTGGTGAGTCTATTCTTCACCTCCCAAAACCGACTCACAACCAGGTGACCACTCGAATTTCTTCTCCTTCTTGAGTAGCTGTCATTGGCTTAGCAATTTTGGAGAAATTCTCGATAAACCTATAGTATCCGGCAAGACCGAGAAAACTCCGAATCTCAGTGGACATTATGCGGGCTGCTCCCCAATTGAGTACGCCTTGTACCTTGCGTGATCAATCAAGCTACCCTACCTTCCTCGACAGACATGCCCTAAACTCCACTTGCTTGAGCGTAACTCGTGCACTTACTCGAACTTGGCATACAACTGATGCTCGCAAGCTTGCTAAGCACCATATGCAAGTGAAGTGCGTGCTCATCATCATCCTTAGAGTATATGAGGATGTTAACAATGAACACCACCACAAATCTATCAAGGAACTCCATGAAGACTTTGTTCATCGATTCATGAAGGTGGGTGCATTGGTGAGGCCAAACGAACAATCATACTGCATGCACTGAGCCAGTGGTGAATGCGGTTCACGATATCCTCCGACGGATCTTGAGCTGAAAATAGCCGGATCTCAAGTCTATTTTGAGAAAACTCGAGCCCGCCTAATTGGTCAAACAAATCATCGATCCGAGGGAGAGGATACTTGTTCTTGATAAAGGACTCATTCAACGACTGAATCAACGCACATGCTAAGAGTGCCGCTTCTTCTTCTTCACAAAACAGAATCAGCTGCCCTCAGGGAGAAGAACCGGACGAATGAACTCTTCTCTAATCCGCCTTCCTTGAGCTGAATCTTCAACTCGACACCATCGCCAGGCATCCTGCACTGACGCTTAGAAATTGGAGAAGTGCTGTAAGAGATCGATGATGAACTCCAAATCACGATCGTGGCAAACCCTGGCAGCTCATCAGTGAACACATCAGTGGTACTCACACACCACCACTGATCGTCCCCTAACGTAAAGAGCATCGAGCAAAGGTCGCCGTGACCTGGAACGTATGAAAAGGTAACAAAGAATGCCATCGTGGTTGACTAATGAAACGGATCTCCTGGCACAATCAATATGCCCTCGATGCTTGACAGCCACCATACCTGTAATCACATCAAGACCTCGACGCCTCAATGTTGATAAGATCACCCAAATTCTACCCCATTGATCTCAATTCTAACCCTCGACTCACAAGCTCGGCAGTCAAAACGGATCCAGGCGAACTGATCAACAAGTACTTCTCGAGGTACAAAGAACAGACTTTCATGCTTAACAACAAATCGTGAAGAAATAAAGGAATGCGACGCCCGTAGTCAAATAATACTAAGGCGGTACGAATGAACAGATAACGCACCTAACACCACATCTGAGCCGCTGCCGCCTCATGTGGCTACATTCAGCGGCCATGGCCCGAGCCGAAGCTGCACGGAACCGGGCGCCCGATTGCCCACTTCCCACGCCCACCGTGACCTCGGGACGTGGCCGGTGCACTCGAGCCGCTCACGCCGGGCCGCTTGCTCGACAAGCATCGGCGGCGGCCCTTCCGCCGCAGGAGAAGCAAGTGATATGGCTAAATGGATTCGGGACCCCAATCAGTATCGGGCGGCTAGGTGATCGCGATCAACTTCGCGTGGCGAGAGGTAAGCCCTGACCTTCCGAATCATGGCGGGCGCTAAGGCCGAAGCGATCAGTGAAGGTGCGAAGTCTCCGAAGGTCCGCCACGATCGGGTCACGAAGCGCCCACTTGCGCTTGCGGCCTTCCATAAGCGCCTTGGCGCCATCCTCAATGCTAATGGCCTTGCCTCACCAAGACCTCGCAGGCTAGGAATGTCATGACCGGCGATGAAACGGATCTCCTCTGAGGTGCTCCTGAACAATGTCACTCTCCTAGCCTCAAGTGGTCACCTCTATCAAAGAACATAGCGTGACAAATGGTTGAAGCGGTGGAGGTAGTCCATCACGCCATAGACTCGCGAAGGTCGTAGAACTCCCGCTTGATCTCGATCAAGCCTACCGGAACATGGAAGGAGCGAAAGGCGCCTTTGAATCGCCATGTGGTGACTGACCTGCAGGCGCACTCAAGCCGCCTCCACCACGGTGCCCGGGTCCTCGGAGGTAGTAGGCGGTGAATAACCTTCTCCGCATCAAACCGACTAACTCCAACTTCCTCCATGTCGCTAAGCCAATCTCTCCGCCTCCATCGGATCTCAGAAATAAGAAAAGCTCTCATAGGCCGAAGTTCGCCGAACTCCGACAACCGAGACCGCCGCCGCCGCGCCGTTGCTGCCCTGGACAGCTCGACCATCACTCCATGAGCCGAGTCCGCCGCAACATGAGTGCAGCCATATCGGAGCAGGAGGAGGTGGAGGAGCCTCACTGGGGCATGTAGCTGAGACTGAGCCCCAGCTGACCCACCAGTAGGGACCGCGATCGCTGGGCCCCTCGCTCCCATCAAGATCGCCACGCCTCCAAAGATCATCACCGAAGCGCATCTAACTGCTCTCCTTCGGGAGGCATTCAAATGCACAGCTGAGTCAACTAATCAGTGCAAATCAAGTGTAATGATTGATCCTAAAGGATGCACTCATAAACACAAACACACTACAAGCATTCATTCAAAGAAGCATAAGAACCAATTCAAAAACCAACTCAGGGAAACGACAAATAACCACTAATTACAACCACAAACATCTATCCTTAACCCATTCTTAGCTAAAACCGCATTCCTCTTAATCCTTTTGAACAAGATAGAAGAAGGAAACAAATTTTTGGAATTTGGATTAAGATCAGATTCATTTTGAAGAGTAGATAGCTAAAAGTTATAGAATGGACAAGAATAGCATTCTACACTTTGAAAATAGAGTTTTGTACTTCAAAATAAATTTTGAGAAGAAAATCATTCCTAAGTCTAACGCCCAGCACTAAGTCCTCCCTCAGTCAATGGCTCGATACCAGCCATTGTGGGGACCCCTTCCTATACCCGTATCAGACGCTGGCCTGTCAGAAGCGCAGAGTAGCACCGTGATAGAACAACAGAAGCCTCGGCACCGGAGATCTAAATCTAAAAATTCGATCGACGGATCGAACTCTTAGCTTCGACCTGCAGGTCAGACGATCTGAGCATCGATCCTGGATCGCGAGCCCAATATCGCTGCATCAACAACACGCAGTATCAATGCACTAAGAATAAACTACGATAATTTATATAATCGGGTGTAAATCTTACACGAGTACATTACGGTAATCCAAAGAAGTAAAGCGACAATAAACAAAAGAAAGACAACCAACAAGCCTGGCCCGACCACCCCAAAGCACCGACCGAGGGAGGGACTACGGCCGCAACACTCGCAGTAAAAGGGGCTCGCCATCATCCGGGACATCATCATTACCTTCCTCTCGTGGAAAAAGGGTTAAGCAAAGAATCTATGAGTACACGTATGTACTGCAAGACTTTAGTGTATGGAAATATAAATAAATGCAAAGGATTCAACAGATAAAGCTTCTACATCAAGTTAATTGCGTAAGCTGGATTTAAAATAGTTCATCTAAAAGTAATACTTAATTTGAAAGATGTTAGCTTGAATAAAACATATTTACAAGATAATGAATAATCGAAGCTCCACAACCGCCACCATCCATGGTCGCAATCGGGATACGAATCGACATCCATACATACTCATAATCCCATCGAGAATCATATACACATATCCACAATTCCATCAAGTACCATTCCACCACATACTTTATAATTGACTCCAAATAGATTTTCATTTTCAAAACCAAACCAAATCTCTATACTTGATATGATTAGAGAAGATTGCTTGGCACCGTGAGCACGGCTAATCGATTAGAATTATTTGATACTCGCAGAGTTTGCGACTTTACCCAAACACAACTCGGGATTTGCATCCTCGCTATCCAGTACACGCGATACACGAGGTATCCGATATACAAGAATGATCTATTCTTTCCCATCGTTGAGGTTATAGCCACACCCCAGACCGGTGACGACAAATCCACTACTATGGCGATAAGAGGCCAACCACCACCAAAGCGGCCACTAATACTCATCGTGATGACGGCGAATTGTTGGCCGCGATTACCCCATAGCAAGGCGTGACACCGCTGTATCAACAAACATGAACCGGAGCGATTCTCGCCGCAAAAGTACAAGCCGCATACACGAAGGCGATACGGCGGGTCGTGAGGACACACACACCGCTTGATCAAGCCAACACAGGAAAAGGTCCACTCTTCGGCCTACCAACAGGCATGGCTATCCCTCACACTTCAAGTACTAGAATAGGCTGCCCCATCCCAAAGATTGCGCCGTTGCACGGTGTTCAATTCAAAACCGCCAAGTTCGGGTCCTTATATTTTTGCCTAGTGACTCAAGCGGGAACTCCACTTAACTCGCCAACCAATCGCCACTCATGTTTAACTAGCACATATTATACCTCCCGGCCAAGTCTAATTACCAACTAGACACTTCACATTTTTATCAATATACCTTACGATTCACATTTCCAAAACTTTTCCAAAACCAATTACATTTATCATAATTTTGAGCATTTGCAAGGACTGACTTTGCTCACCTCTATTGCAAAGTGTCTAAGCGTATGCAATTACTAAATCGCTTATACCCAAGTGACATTTTATTAAATTGTCTAACCCTACTAAGGTTATCAATGATCTCGTGGGAATTAAATTGAGGGAAACCACCAAATCAGTGGTATATCTACCATTCCCACAAACTAGCAATTTACTGAATATAAACAATGCATATGGTTTGAGAAATCAAAGTAGACATCGTGAAATATAGGTTTCAAGATGGTCAAAGGAGGTGCTTGCCTTGTTGTTGCACTTCGTGATGTCCGATGATGCTCGGGTTGTTCGGGAGGCTAAGCCCACTCGCTAGCCTCTAATCTCAAAGCAACAAAACGATGTAAAGAAATACAACTTAGCAAAGAAAGTTTTAAATGCACCATGAAGTGCATGCAATACACAAGAATGAAGTACAACCAAGAAACTCAAGAAACAACGCACTTGACAACACAACACGACGGACAGTAAAATTTAACCTGACAATAGCCGTTTTTGCATCCGATAGTCCGGATAGGCGGACACTCGGACTGCTTTGTCTGATACTCCGGATAATCCGACACTGACCATATGCCCTGATACTCCTGTCCTAGGGCATTTGGTCCAACTCGACGAGTGAGACGGAGACCTTACTACTTCCCTACAACTTCATCATGATCGACCGATCTACTTTCGACACCTAAGCTTAATCCCGGAAGGAGCTCCGAAAGCTAGCCGATTCTACGAGAAAACGCCGCTAACTCCGCCAAATCTCTAACTCACACTAACAACTCCTTAAATCGACATTACTACTACCCGATCTACCACTCTAGCATACCACATTCACTAATCCAAATCCCATTTTCAACCCTAGAACCACTACACCCAAAACCCTAGAATCCAAGTTCAACCCTAGCCTCCCAAATCCAAACCTAAGTCCTAATCCCACCATGAACGACTCTAGAACCCAAGAATCCCGCATCAAACCCTAAGAGAGTGCCTTACCTCCAAGGAAGATGGAGGAGGAGCAACGCCGGGGTGGAGGATGGGAATGACGGGCTTGGGAGGAGCACACCGAGATGGAGGAGTCACTGGGAGGGTCACGCCGGTGGCTCGCCGAGAGGAGCTCTGGTGGTGGAGAGAACACCAAGGAAGTGGGGAAACCAAAGTAGAAGAAGAAAGAATGGAAGGAGCCACAAAATGGGACTTTATACAAAACCCCACGCTAATACGGACTCTTCCTGACTCAACCCGAGACTCCGGTTGGGGTCTTTCGTAACACTAACCCGACACTGACATTGGTCCGACACTGGTTGACACTGGCCACCTAATCTCGACACTCCGGACTTTGTCCCGACATTCCGGTTGATCCTCGATACATCCGACATCCTGCATCCTTTGAACTTGGGCCTTGACTAGCCAACGCCTGTGGTTGATTACTAATTGTCCCAAAGTATTTTGGAAGTTAATAGGTCACGGTGCACTTGCCCAACCTAATTCGAATTTACTTATGAGCGAAATTACTTAAGTTGAAGGGTTCTTTCTGATCCCAAGCAAGTATGTTCACTCAAGACACGAAAATACACAAGCACAGTGTATTATTGAACAGCGTTTGAGTACAAATGTACAGTGGCTTGAGTATAGAAATACTCGGGATATTACACCCGGCCACAAACTCCCTCCAATCTTCGGATCCTCCCGGTCGAAATCCTTCGCAACGCGGAGATCAACGGAGGGGGATGGAATGGTAGCAATGGAGGGGAAGGAGGCAAGCTAGGGCCGACCAAGGGGTGGTGGTGGAGGCGCAAGAGGGAGGAGGGGGGCGCACGGCTAGGGGTGGGGGCGGCGGCTAGGGTGGAGAGGAGGGAGGTGGAGACTCATGTGGGCGGGTGGGGGCGCATGGGGAAGCAGCTTGCTGCCCTAAACCCTCCCCCACATGGGCCAAAAGCCTCCCACCTCCGGCCCACAAAGTTTCCCCAAGCCCACGATGTTTCCCCCAAGCCCAAAATTCCCCCGAAAGGCCCATCCCCCCCTCGAGAGGCCCAAAACATGAAACCGAAGACACACCGAAATGCCGGAAATGGAAAATGACTCGTTTCGACATCCGTGGTGTTACATTCTCCCCCCTTAACAGGATTCGACCCCGAATCCGTGACACACCACTACACAACCAGGCAAAACAAAAGATAGCTAGACTTCACATTTCATACCTGAGGTGAAATGCTCGGGGTACTTCTCGCGCACGAGACTCCAACTCCTTGGTCGCTTCCCTCTCAATCTGATGCGACCACAGGACTTTGACTGTGACACCACGGAGTGTCGTAACCTCAGTTATTGAGCATGATGAGGTCAAAAACATTATGAAATATGGTATTGGAGGTTAAAACCATATGGTATGAGGTTTAATCGCGCTTCCGGGCCGTTTCCGGGAGTTTGGGCCTAAAAGAAGGGGTTGTGGGCTTTGGTGGGATGGAGTATGAATCCATTTAGGATTAGGAATCCTGTTTAGGGCTGGTAAGAGGGGCTTCCCCTAACCTTATTGCACCCCCACACCCCCCTTGTACGCCCCACACCTCCCCCTTGAGCCCTAGCAGCCACCCCCCCTTCCCCCCTCTTGGCCGTGCGCCTCCCCTCCCCTTTTCCCTTTGCTCCCCACCTCTCCACCACCTCTCCTCCACCCCTTGCTGCCCTAGGGTAGCCTCCCCAACCCTGCACCTCGAGGATCCATCCGTTGGAGCGAGGAGCGATCCGGGAGGAGATCTATTGGGTTTTCGTGCGTCGGGCGAAGGTATGGCCATGAGACTCCTTGGGGTTGGGCTAGGTACTGTTCTAAGGATCAATATCATGTTTTTAGATCAATTGGTGGTGCTGGAATTGAGTAGATTAGATGAAATCTAGAAGTGGTCACGTTCTCTGTTTCGGACAGCATGAGCAGTCGACCTAGGGTTCGGTTTTTCACCACTTTAGAGTCAGAATTTGGACGTCCGCCTGTTGAAGAAGTTGTAGATAATTTCAATATCGTTCCGTGGATATAAAGAACATCCAATTCCGACCAGCTTTTGAAAGTTATGGCTGTTTTACCGAGCGTGTTAAAATCTATGACGTGATTGGAACAGATCTCGGTATTTTGTAGATTAAACAACTTTAGAGTCCGAATCAGTCTTTCCATATACTTAGAAAAAGTTAGGAAATTTCCTAAGCTACGCGAGGATATACTCGTTTAATTAATTCGGAGTTTTAGAACCCGAGTTATGCCTTTTGGAAGGCTGCTGTCCCAGCGGGACAGAACCTCTGTTTTTGGGTATTGCGAGTAGTTGGCAATGTCGGGGTAGATGAGGGTTTGCGTACTATTTTGTGGACATGATTGTGAGTGTGTGGTACCTATGTGCAGGTGGTGTGACCCCGGGAGTGCCTTCTACTTCCTGCCAATCCGTTGGCTGTGGTTGAGGCAAGTGTATTGTAATGGATAGCGATTTCTAGGTTGCTAGTTGAGACTAGATGACTTTGCTTATATGATATGATCACTTGCCATGCTTTAATGATTGCCAATGATATGATGAGTATGCTTATTATGTTATGATGCCATGTGGAATGTACAAGTTAATTATGATGTTGGCATATTTGCATACATGGCATGTTACATGACCCGGGCGGTGAGAAAGTCATAACTAGTCCAGGGAAGGTCGGTGAGAAAGTTATGACTATTCCGGACAGTTAATGAGTAAGTCCTACATCGTGATTCCATTCACCGCGGTGAACGGAAGTGAGGAGTAGGCACCCTCCATCTTCGGGGTGGAAGGGGGGAGAGGGTGCACACCGACGGGTGTGTACTCAACCATACCGGTATGAGTTTCCAAGGAGATATGAGCATCGCATCGCATTGCATACATAATAATGATGATTATGCTTTGTGAACATGAATGAGATGGTTTACATGATGTGAGATATTATTGCCATGTAAATTTTCTTGTTGTACCATTGCAATATGCTTGCTGAGTTTGAACTCACACTTGTGTTTTCTTGTTGTTTTAGGTACCATGAGACCGGCATGCGGGGAAGGGAAATAGTCACATTTCCGCACGTAGCTTCACTCATTTTATTCCACAAGTCATTAATTTAGTCTTTGATAATAAATTGTGTATGATGTTTAGCTTATGTTTGGTAGCATTCAGGCATATTAGATGCCGGGGTGTTACAGTTTGTATCAGAGCGGGCTGTAGGTCCTTGGAACATGTATTTTTAGTATCATACCTTACGTTACATCTAAAATGTGATGTGGAATAACTTAGAAACATGGCTTAGGTTTTTACTAAAATTTTGTCATAGGATAGCAACATTAAAACATGCAAAAGTGGTATAACTAATCTAAAAATTGACACACATGGATGCACAGTAGGAAAAGGGTATGGGTATCGTTTCCTTACGCTTAAATGTTGTATTTAAGCTTTGATGTTGCATGCTTCATTTGACAATGCATATTGCTATGTCTATGAGATAAATGATTGAATTGTGCTTGTTGTGGTGATAAAGTGGGGTTGTGGTACCGAAGGGTTTTCGGTCACCTCTTTTTGTTCATAGTAAGGGTGAGGTTTGACGGTGTGGCCGGTTAGCGCCATCACCGAAGAACTATTAACCCCTGTAGGAGAAGAGTGCTTACCCTTTCTGTCATAGATCGGGTAGTTAACTGGAGTCAAATAGAAGAGTTTGGTGGTGGATTCCTTCGGATGCTCTTTATCGTTCTGTGGTCGGTCTTGGTTGGTTTTCTTGGTTTTAGTTGATGGAAACCAAAAGAAAAGTGTTTGGTATTTGATGGGGTGTAGAGGGATGCCCGAACTTCCGTCAGGTGGAGGATAAGTCGATTAGGCAGCGCGAGACACCCACGGTCCGGCTTCTTGATCGACACGATCAAAAACCCCTCCAATCGCAGCACCACGCGTCCTCTGGTTATCAACCGTGCGCTGCCCGGTTGACCTCTCCACGAAGGCTAATCCCTGCCAATGAATCGAGAACACAAGCAAGAACAAGAAAGATGCAACTGAATTTGAAATTGAGGATGAAGCTCACGAGTTGGGGTCTCACAAACCGATGAACGGCAACACTCTTCAAAGACAGAATTAATCTAAGCAAAACCCAACTCAAACCCTAGCGGTGGCTACTGGATATAAAGGCTAGGGGACATCCTAGAAACCCTAGACGTGTCCGTGATGGACTCCAACACGATACATGGGCCAACGGCCCAAATTGGTGACGCAGCACCCTGGGACAGATTATGTCCGCCAGCTTGCAACGTAAATTCCCGTCGACTCCGAAGTCCAAATGACCTGAAACTGGTGCCATTGTAAAGTTTATCTCGTTAGCTTTCGATGCATATGTGGATCATCAAAATCGGATCCCGTTTGTGGCCTGGGCGACGATTTTAGTGAACGCTGCTCCTGGTGGCCGAGGTAGTCGACTCCGAGATGAATTGAACCTCCAACTTGACTTGGACACCCTCCTTGCCTCCCTCCTGGTCCTTGCTGGTTTCCAAGGCCTTCATGGTCCTCTCCAAAGTTCCTAAGTACAACATAATCAATAATATCATTAGGTAGCATACCATCCTCACAAGTATCTGCACGGGCACTTAGGAACGAGCTCACCTGTTGATTCAATTGCCGTGCTCGTGCTCTTGTGATGGGTCCTTGCATCACAACTGGAGGAGGCTCGGTCGTATGCATAGGAGTGATGTCCTCATTAGTATTGGTTTTTCACGGATCGTTCCGTATAAGGTATGTGGTTTTGTCTTCCTTGGTTGAAGACGAAGAAGAGGAGTCTAGTGTTGCGCTTCTTTTGGGCGCCTTTCTAGTTTTGATGCTTAGGTTATTGATTGCTTTATGGGGAAGAAGCATTCAATTTATTTCTGTGTTTGTCTTTCTCCGAGGTTAAAGGAGTTATTGAGGTGCTATGCCAGACCTGGTTGTCAGGGCTGAAGTTATGTGGCTTTGTAGGAGTAAGTGGTGTTTGATTTCGTTATTTTTTCTGGTTTGAGAAATCATCTTTGAAAACCCTTCTTGTTTCGTGAAAGTTTGGGGTTTGGTGTTAAGGTTTTATTTGAAAAGGATTACTAAATCGCTTGGTTCCCTTTTAAGAAAATTGTCTTTCAACCATTTTCCTATATGGGAGTCCTTGAGATTGAAAAGTGTTTTGGAGAATTCCTTTTGCATGACCAAGTTGGGGTTTGTCTCATTGCAATTTTGAGAGTCAAGTTTCCTTATGAATTTGGGATGAGTTTTAAAACTAAAATGCTGCAAACAAAGTAAGTAGTCTTTTGACTAAAATCGTTTGTCCCTAGTAAGAATTGTTGTTTAGCATGTTATGTAGCATGTACCAATGTGGTTTATGGGATGATGTATTGTTAAGTTAAGTTGTGAGTGGAGTCAATTCAATGTGATTAATACCTCTAGCTTGAGAATAAATAGATTACTAGTGTTGTAGATTACTCTGTAGCGAGAATGATTGAATGTGTTAATGTACATGCTTAGAAGCTGTTGCTTTGTTATAAAAGTGCTTATGACCCCCGATAATGTTTAAAGTTTTAAACCTTGATGCATAGTTAAAACATTAAGATGATGTAGACTGATGTTATTGTTAAAGAAACTTTGCTGGTTGTTAAAGATGTTCTAATCTAATGGATTAATAGAGAAATTTAATCGTGTTGACTAGTGACTTTAATTTGGAAGTTGATTAGAGTTGTTATTTACGTTGTTGCAAACTACTAGTATATTTGGAAGAATGCAGTTGTGTGTCTACAATGCTGGTATTGACAACAATTGAGAAGACATAAGACTTATTGTTAATGATGTTGTTAAGGGCAGTGTTAATGCTAGTATTCAATCTATTTTTAAATAGTTGGAGTATGTTGTGTGGTGGTAGTTTTGCTATAACCGATGTATAGGGTAGCTATAAGCAATGTTGTTGATTGATGATTATGCAAAGAATTGATATTGATGCCTTGATAATGTCGTTAATTGTTGGAAACCATTGATTCAATAGAAGAAAAGTGTAAAACTGTGGTATTATGTCGAGTACATGTTGTGATGGGATGAACAATGGATAATAATCATGATGCAAGATTTCAATCTTAATGAATGCATATCTTAGAATCCTATTTACGAATTTTATCTTGTAGAGATATTACTTAATTGTTGAAGTTATTTTATTGATTGAACAAGTTTCAATTGTCAAGATTTTGACGTATGAATAGTATAAAATGGATAGGTTGACCATGCTCAAGTAGCTGTTGAAGTACTATGTTTGAAATATAGAATATGTTATTATATGATTTGGTGATCCGTGAGGATCATGTCAATGTAGTCTTGGTTGGGTGCCTTTGTGACAGGCATTTTAAACCTTAATTAAAAGTGTTGGGAATGGTAACTAGAGAAAGAAATTGTTATGTAAATTTTAAAACCGGTTGGACTCTCTTGATGAGTAAATAGTGATTATTGAATGCTTAAATGGTAAGTATAGTGGAATACAAGTTATGGTGGGATTCATGATGAGCTGGTGTTTAAAACCTTTTGAACTGGTGTGGTTGTTTGCCATTTTGGTTGAATGCCTTCGGTCAAGGTATTCCTTGTGTTGTGTTTCCGAGTTTCCCTAAAACCCGTAGCTATTGGTGCCAATCTTTGGTTTTGGCTATTTTGTTTAATTTTGTGTTATGAGTATGGATTTACACCCCAAAAGTTTTTGAGTGGATCGCGCTCCTTCGCGTTCACCCTGAATTATCTTTGGAATAAATTTTAACGGAAGCAAATGGACATAGTGGGTTGTGTTGAAAACTCTTGAGATTTAATTTGTAACTCTTTTTGACTGGAGTTGGATTTATTTGCATAACGTGTGTGGTGTTTGCAAGTGCTCCAAAAGGTGGTTTTTATGGATGTTTCATCGGTGATGTTGTTAGCAAAGTGTTCTCTTTTGGGATATGAGTTTCCCTTTCTTTTGAGAAAAATATGTGGCGGTTGTGTGTACCGATGTTTGACTTTGGAGTCGATGTTCTTTTCCAAAATGTTGATTTTGGTTAAAAATGCGATGTTTTGCAAGTTTAGTTTTCAAATTGACGTGGCTTCCTATACGATGTGGTGTTCCTATTAATGGTGTTGCCATCATAGTTTATATGAATTTCCGCAACCTTCGAAGTTAATTGTGTTTCCATTATTTGATACCGAGGAAGAAGTCATTTGGTGAATGACTATTCGGTACCGTTGTTACATGATGAATGAATGGTGAAAAAGGAAAATGGGACATTGTTTATGCATAATTAATCATAAAGGAGTCGATGAGCCAGGTCGGTGAGAAAGTCATAAATGGTAATATGACTAATCCGGATTGCTCTTGAAAGGTGTGCATACATGTCATGAATCGAGATGTCCAATTCTTTCTAGTATGAAAGAATGAAGAATTTCTGGTATGTTGGTTGTGGTGTAGGAGATTTGTGTTTCCCTTGCGTCTTGGCTCAGGAAGTTAAAATGAATGCTCTTTGGTTATTGTCGAATTCTTTCCAAAGTGGCTTTTAGCGCTTTGGAGTTCGAGTTGTTGTATGTGGATCAGTTTGGGTTCATGGGTTTTGGTTGAGCTTACTCAATGATTGTACCCTTTGTTCTGATTCTTTGAAAGAAAGAATGCGAGGGCGAGACCTTCTAAGAAAGGAAAATTTAGTGTGGATTGGTAATGACCTAAGATATTAGGCGTTGCTAGTGGTTGATCATAACTAGTTTGGAAGTGAAGAGTAAAACGAAGGTTGGGTATGACCCAATTCAAACTTTCTTGGAGAATTGTCATTGAGGTGTTCCTCAGTAGGGTTGATCCAATGATTAGTGGACCACTTGGTGGTTGCTAGTAATTGCTTTCTGTTTTTGAAGAGTATTGGATCTTTTGTCGCCGATCTTAGAGTGTTGTGCCTCACTTGGTTTGCGTCGTCTTGAATACGACGAACCACAGTTGAGAGGTTGAGACGTGAATCACTTTTGTACATGGGAGCGAAAGATAGATCTAGAAGTTGGTACCATGTCCTTCTGGAGAGTGGCTTTGGTTAAATGGATCAGGCACTTTAGTGCCAAGGAATGCATAGAATGAGGAGTATGAGACCGTTTTCTTTTGTGGGCCGTTTGAGGATTTATCTTATAGCTTGGGGTCGTGCTGAGACCATGTGTTAGTACTTTGTATTTCAATGTTGAGTAAAGTTCTCGCAAGTTTTGATTGCGAGTTATCATTAGAGCCGTTGGTCTTCGAACCTAGGCGTCCTGTCTTCGAGTCTCAATCAGTGTAATTCCAGTGGCTTTATTTAGAGAAGCGACCTGGGAGTTGAAGTCTCGCGGAGGCAAGCTTTACTCAAAGCTTTTTTCTTCAGGTTTGAACCGCGAAGATAAGATCTCTATGTGTTGTTGGTTTGGTGTAGTGTCATGTCTTGGATTCGAGGTCGAATCCTGTTGAAGGGGGGAAGAATGTGACACCACGGAGTGTCGTAACCTAATTTATTGAGCATGATGAGGTCAAAAACATTATGAAATATGGTATTGGAGGTTAAAACCATATGGTATGAGGTTTAATCGCGCTTCCGGGCCGTTTCCGGGAGTTTGGGCCTTTCCGGGGGAGTTTGGGCCTAAAAGAAGGGGTTGTGGGCTTTGGTGGGATGGAGTATGAATCCATTTAGGATTAGGAATCCTGTTTAGGGCTGGTAAGAGGGGCTTCCCTGCCCTTATTGCGCCCCCACACCCCCCTTGTGCGCCCCCACACCTCCCCCTTGAGCCCTAGCCGCCACCCCCTTCCCCCCTCTTGGCCGTGCGCCTCCCCTCCCCTTTGCCCTTTGCTCCCCACCTATCCACCACCTCTCCTCCACCCCTTAATGCCCTAGGGTAGCCTCCCCACCCCTGCACCTCGAGGATCCATCCGTTGGAGCGAGGAGCGATCCGGGAGGAGATCTATTGGGTTTTCGTGCGTCGGGCGAAGGTATGGCCTTGAGACTCCTTGGGGTTGGGCTAGGTACTGTGATAAGGATCAATATCATGTTTTCAGATCAATTGGTGGCGCTAGAATTGAATAGATTAGATGAAATCTAGAAGTGGTCACGTTCTCTGTTTCGGATAGCATGAGCAGTCGACCTACAGTTCGGTTTTTCGCCAATTTAGATTCCGAATTTGGTCGTCCTCCTGTTGAAGAAGTGGTAGATAATTTCAATATATTTCCGTGGATATAAAGAATGTCCAATTCCGATCAGCCGTTTGAAAGTTATGGCTGTTTTACCGAGCGTGTTAAAATCTGTGACGTGATTGGAACAGATCTCGGTATTTTGTAGATTAAACCACTTTAGAGTCCGAATCAGTCTTTCCATATACTTAGAAAAAGTTAGGAAATTTCCTAAGCTACGCGAGGATGTACTCGTTTAATTGATTCGGAGTTTTAGAACCCGAGTTATGCCTTTTGCAAGGCTGTTGTCCCGGCGGGACAGAACCTCTGTTTTTGGGTATTGCGAGTAGTTGGCAATGTCAGGGTAGATGAGGGTTTGCATACTGTTTTGTGGATATGATTGTGAGTGTGTGGTACCTATGTTCAGGTGGTGTGACCCCGGGAGTGCCTTCTACTTCCCGCCAATCCATTGGCCGTGGTTGAGGCAAGTGTATTGTAATGGATAGCGATTTGTAGGTTGCTAGTTGAGACTAGATGACTTTGCTTATATGATATGATCACTTGCCATGCTTTAATGATTGCCAATGATATGATGAGTATGCTTATTATGTTATGATGCCACGTGGAATGTACAAGTTAATTATGATGTTGGCATATTTGCATACATGGCATGTTACATGGCCCGGGCGGTGAGAAAGTCATAACTAGTCCGGGGAAGGTCGGTGAGAAAGTTATGACTATTCCGGAGAGTCAATGAGTAAGTCCTACATCGTGATTCCATTCACCGCGGTTAACGGAAGCGAGGAGTAGGCACCCTCCATCTTCGGGATGGAATGGGGGAGAGGGTGCACACCGACAGGTGTGTACTCAACCATACCGGTATGAGTTTCCAAGGAGATATGATCATCGCATCGCATTGCATACATAATACTTATGATTATGATTTGTGAACATGAATGAGATGGTTTATATGATGTGAGATATTGTTGCCATGTAATTGTTCTTGTTGTACCATTGCAATATGCTTGCTGAGTTTGAACTCACGCTTGTGTTTTCTTGTTGTTTTAGGTACCATGAGACCGGCATGTGGGGAAGGGAAATAGTCACATTTCCGCATATAGCTTCACTCATTTGATTCCACAAGTCATTAATTTAGTCTTTGATAATAAATTGCGTATGATGATTATTGCTTTAAGGTTTAGCTTTGCTAAATGAGAGTCTTATTGTTCGTTTGACTCTTGGAGACATTAAATGCGTGAAACTAGACTTATATTGTTGTTAAGTCTTTAATTATTGCTGTTTTAGTTGTCTCTGATATTGCCATATATTGTTATACTGTTGTTGCTCCTTCAAATCATGTTAAAACAAAGGAGATGCTGCCAAAATCTCGGGTTTTAGCATTTACTCCTTTGCTGTAATTTACCTTAATTCATGGTATTTAGATGTTGTTTAGCTTATGTTTGGTAGCATTCAGGCATATTAGATGCCGGGGTGTTACATTGATAAATTTGAGCGTCCTGTTCTTCAACACTCGCTCCGAATTCCCCAGAATTTTCACAGGACGGGACTCAAATGTGAGGTTCTGATCAAGCACTAATGGTTCCAACGGAACCACCAATTCCGGGTCATGCAAGTACTTTCTCAGCATCGAAGCATGGAACACGTTGTGGACTCCCTGCATCGACTCCGGTAGCTCCAAGCGATAAGCCAACTTACCAACTCGAGCAATGATCGGGAACAGCCCAACATATCTCGGACTGAGCTTCCCTTTGGTGCCAAATCGAACCACACCCTTGGTGGGCGATACACGCAAGAGTACACTATCACCCACCGCAAACTCTAGATCTCGCCTTCTCACATCAGCATAGCTTTTCTGTCTACTCCGAGCTGCAAGAAGGTTCTGTCGTACCTCTGCCACCCGCTCAACAGTCTGCTGAACCCAATCCGGTCCAAGGACCGCTCTCTCTCCCACTGCATCCCAACAAAGCAGCGATCTGCACTTCTGGCCATAAAGCACTTCATAAGGAGCTGTTATTATAAGCAAATTCTGCCAGAGGCAAGTGATCTTTCCTGCTACATTTCCATGCCATCACACAGGCCCTGAGCATATCCTCCAAGGTCTGAATGGTACGCTCAGACTGTCCACCCGTCTGAGGGTGAAAAGAGGTACTAAGGTGAAGTTGTGTACCCAAAGCACTATGCAAACTCTCGCAGAATTTTGAGACAAATTTTGCATCCTAATCAGAGATAATCGTCTTGGGCATGCCATGCAGTCTCACAATTTCCCGCACATAAATGGGAGCCAACTCGCTCGCTGAATTGGTGGTGCGGATAGGAATGAAATGTGCGGACTTGCTAAGATGGTCCACCACAACCCAAACAACATCCTTCCCTCGTGGAGTACGAGTTAGGCCAACCACAAAGTCCATAGAGATGTCATCCCAAGGCCACATAGGAATCTCCAATGGCTACAACAAACTAGTGGGGCGCTTGTGTTCAGCCTTAATCTTCTGACAAATCCCACAAGATGACACATACTTGGCAATATCAACCCTCATCCTTTTCCACCAGAAGTTCTTTTTCAAATCCCTGTACATCTTGGTCTCCCCAGGATGGACCGTGTACGGGGTCCGATGAGCCTCTTTCAAGATATCATCTTTGACTTGGGATTTCTGAGGTACACAAAGGCGACCCTAAAACCTTAGAGTTCCCACATCATCAATGGAAAAGTCTCCAGTCTTACCATCCTCAAGGCGTTTCCTCACCTGCTGGAGCAAATGATCATGATGTTGTGCTTCCCGCACGCGCTCGGGGATCGCTGACTCAAGAATCAATTTTGTTTCAGCTTGCACAGTCCCCGCAAAACAATAAGAGACTCCCAATCGCTTAAAATCAGCAACAAGACAATCAATGATAGGGGGCATTGTCTTGCGACTGAGAGCGTCAACCACCACATTTGCCTTGCCTGGATGATACTGGATAGTGAGGTCATAATCCTTTATCAATTCTAGCCACTTCCTCTGCCTCAGATTTAAATCTTTCTGAGTAAAGATGTACTTGAGGCTCTTGTGATAAGTGAAGATATCACAAGACTCACCATACAAATAATGCCTCCATATTTTCAATGCGAACACCACAGCGGCTAGCTCAAGGTCATGAGTAGGATAGTTCTGCTCATGTTTTTTCAATTGCCGTGATGCATAAGCAATCACCTTGCCATCCTGCAAGAGTACACAACCAAGTCCCATTCGAGAGGCATCAAAATAGACTGTGAAGCGCCTCCCAGGCTTGGGGAGGGTAAGAACAGAAGCAGTCACCAACATCTCCTTCAAAGTGCAGAAGCTATGCTCACACTCAGCAGTCCACTGAAATTTCACCCCTTTCTGGGTCAGCTGCGAAAGCGGCTTAGCAATGATAGAGAAGTCCTGCACAAAATGCCGGTAATACCCAACCAACCCAAGAAAACTACGCAACTCTTTAACATTGGAAGGCCTCTTCCAGTCCAAAATTGCTGAGACTTTTCTAGGATCTACAGATATGCCCTCTAGATTGACGATGTGGCCACGAAAACCCACTTCTGAAATCCAGAACTCGTACTTTTTCAAATTAGCATAAAACTGGTTCTCCCTCAATGTACTCAGCACAAGCCTCAAATGCTGCTCATGTTCTTCTTCTAATTTAGAGTAAACCATCATCAATGAACACTACCACAAACTCATCAAGATACTTGTGTAGCATACTATTCATTGCCTCCATAAAGACAGCAAGAGCATTAGTTAGGCCAAAAGACATAACTTTAAATTCATAGTGCCCAAACCTAGTGGAGAAAGCAGTCTTCTCAATGTCCTGTTCCCTCACACAAATCTGATTGTAACGAGATTGAAGATCAATTTTGGAGAACACCTTTGCTACCTTCAGTTGGTCAAACAGATCCTCAATGCGAGGCAATGGATACTTGCTCTTGACGGTCACTTGATTGAGAGCACGATAGTCAATGCACATACGCCAACTACCACCCTTCTTCGAAATGAAGAGGACGGGTGCTCCCCATGGCGACACACTGCGCCGAATGAAACCCTTGGCCAACAGATCCTCCAATTGCTTTTTCAACTCGTCTTGAAAAGGACGAGCCAAGCGGTATGGAGAAATAGAAATAGGTTGAGTGCTAGGAACAAGATCAATTCGAAACTCCACACTCCTCACTGGAGGCAAACCAGGAAACTCATCAGGAAACACATCAACAAACTCCTTCACTACAGGAATCTCCTCAATTGCTACTGAAGAAGATGGCTTTTCTGAAATAGCCATAAGAACACCCAACTGCCTCAAACGGCGACCAAAAAAACAGACTGGCCAAAGTAAAGATCGAACTGGAGGGTATGCTACCCTGAAAAGTCAACTCCACCCCTGACGGGGCCTGCAAGGTAACTATCTTCCAAAAACAACAAATCTTGGCACAGTGCTGATGCAACCAGTCCATGCCCAAAAAGACATCAAAAGGAGGCAACTGAATCACCACAAGATTGGCAAAGAAAACCTCATCATCAATGGTAATAGTGCAACCCGGGCAAACCAAAGAGCTAGCAATCAGACCCCCAGGAGAACTGACTATCACAGACTCAGAAATCCGCTGAACTCCCAATTTAGTTCTACTAGCAAACTTAGATGACTCAAACGAATAGGACGCTCCGGAATCAAACAGAACAAAGGCATCAACTGAATCCACAAGCAAAGTACCTGAAACCACCTCTGGATGCCCAGCTGACTTGGCGGTCGGCAAGGCATACACTCCCGATTCTTGGCCAGGCAGCGAAGCCCGACACTCGGTTGATGCCCCAACACAGCTGGGGGCGGTGGGGGTAACTGAGGAGGAGCCGACGGCTGCGGGCACCAGTAGGCCGCCGATGGTGCGCAAACAGAGGGTGGCGGGGGAGCAGGGGCCGCCAGCATCTACACCGACCCCCCAGAAGACGCCACTGGAGTGGGAGGAGAAGGCACCGTCTCCCACTTGATGATGCTACCGGTATTCATCCGGTAGACTCGTCCCATAAGACCAGGTTTGCCACAGTGGTTGCAGTCCCCGGTCCAACCACATTCCACAGCACGGTGTCCACCACCGCAGTTGAAACAGATCATGCCCTGCCCTGGCGCAGGACGAACAGCCACCCGCGAAGAAGATGGCTGGGGCGACTTCATCTTAGCTCCTGAGGAGGAACCCTGTCCCCCTTGAACTTCTTGAAGGTGGGTCACTGAGAAGACGCACCTCCTCCACCAAAAGTCCTCTTCTAGCCCCCGCCCGGGGCCGCTGGAACCCCTGAACCACCAGAGTTTTGCTTATCCCTGGAGAGCTCCAACTCGATCTCCATGCCCTTCGTCTGCTCCACCACGGAGCAGAAGTCATGAGGGACAGTCGCCCCCATGACAACTCTGAACTCCTGGTTGAGGCCCATACGAACCTCCTCGCCTTCTCCCTATCATCTGTTACCACAGCGGGCACGAAGCGCACCACGTTGTTGAACTCTGCCTCATACTCTGCCACCGACTTCTTCCCCTTGGAAAGAGTCGTCAGAGTATGCTCCATCCTCTCCAGAAAGGACTCTGGGTAGAACTTGGCTCGGAAGCGAGCCACAAAATCCTCCCAGGTGACTGATCCAAGAGCGGGGGCTCTAGCAGCAAGAACCCCCTCCCACCAGATATCCGCTTGGCCTTTCAGTTGGAAGGCCACAAAGCAAGCTCTCTAGACCAAGGTCAACTCCAGAACCTCAAACTACCGCTCCATGTACCGCAGCCAATCTGCGGACTTGACCGGCGTGCCCGCCCCGTCAAAAGTGTCCAGACGGAGGGACATCCACTCCCGGAGACTCATCCTCGGCTCCGGCACAGCGGGGGCAACAACTGGGGCCGCTGCAGGGGGAGGCACAATAGCAGGGGCTGCTCGCACCTGCTGGCGCAGCACCTAAACCTCCCTCTGCAGAGCCTAAAACAAGGCCGCAGTGGCGGCTGGCAACTCAGCCCCCGACTGTGCCGCCGGGACCTCCTCCTGCGCTAGCCCATGAGCATTGAGCGAAGCGCTTCCCTCAGCTACAGACTCAGCAACTCCCTGAGAACCTCGACCCTGGCCTCCACGGCCACGGCGACCACGGCCTCTACCCCTCGGCATGGCTGCTACAGTCAGACAACCATACAATCACATAATCATAAGCACCTCATCAATGTAAATAAGAGCAAAGATCAAACATCAACATATACATAGTCTCCATCAAGTAATCAAACACCATGCAATGATGAACCAAAACCCCATCCTACTGTGCAACCAAGTGTGTCAAATTTTTAACTCCATTATTCCACTTATGCAAGTTTTAATGTTGCTATCCTATGGCAAAATTTTAATTATAACCTAAACCATGTTTCTAAGTTATCCCACGTCACATTTTAGTTGAACCTAAGGTATGACACTAAAAATACATGTTCCAAGGACCTAAAGCCTGCTCTGATACCAACTGTAACACCCCAGCATCTAATATGCCTGAATGTCACCAAACATAGGAGATACAGCAACCGAATACCACAATTAAAGACAAATTACAGCAAGGGTGCAAATGCTAAAACCAAAAATTTCGGCAGCATCCCCCTTGTTTTTCCATGATTTGAAGTAACAACAATAATATGGCAAGATATATCATAATGAAAGACATCTAAAACAACAATAACAGATGATATGGCAACATGTTAAGTCTAAAATAATGAATCCAACCATTCCATAAACTATCGTGATGTAAATGAGGAAATCAAGCACACAATCTAGCCATACACGAAGTTTCATTGCAACAATCTTATTATCATAACACCAATTGATAAAATTGTCTAAATGTGTGGAGCTACGTGAAGAAGTGTAGCTAAACCCCTTTCCCGCATGCCGGTTTCATGGTACCTAAAACATGATAAAACACAAGCGTGAGTTCATCACTCAGCAAGTATATTGCAATGGAAAAAAGAGAACAGTTTTCAATGATAACATCGCTACATCTCATACTTAACCTCATATTCATGGCATAATCTCAAAATCAACATCATAACCATGTCATAATCTCATTGTACACATCTCATTAACAACAACATATATGCAATGCAATGCACATGTCTCCTCGAAGTACATACCGGTATTGCCGAGTGCACACCCATCGGCGTGCACCCTCTTTCCCCTTCCATCCCGTAGATGGAGGGTGCCTACTCTTACTGACTAGCTCCCATACACAACCGTGGATGGGACTACGAGGTAGGTCTTTCGTGTTCACTACGTGTGAACATAGAGGCCCGCATCAGAATGGGACGCCTCTTCCATTATGAATGCACATATGACATGAACATGTATAAACTTGCATAAACATGTAATACAACAAACTCATAACCAATATGTAACCACGTTCATCATGTCATAAGCAAATATCAAGCATGGCACATTAGCATATCATGTAATCATATTGCACCTAAGCAAGTCTAGCAATCATACAACACCCAAACCCATTCCAATACACTTGCCTTCAACCATGGGCGACGGATTGGCGAGAGGTTGAGGGCACTCCCGGGGTCACCACCTGCACATAGGTACCACACACTCAAAACGTGTCCACAAAACAGTACATGAACGATCCTCTACCCCAACTTCACAAACTACCCCTAAAACCCGAAAACAAACAATCTGTCCCGACGGGACAGCGGGCTTCCAACTAGCATAAATTGAGTTCTAAGACTCCAAATTAAGTGAGTACATTTTCTCGAATCTTAGGAAATTTTCTAGCTTTTTCTAAGTATTCGCGAAGACTGAATCAGCATCTAAAATTTTCTAATCTACAGATCAACATAATCTGTCCCAATCACATTACAGTTTTGAACACGTTCGGTAAAATAGCCATAACTTTTAAACGCCTGGACGGAATTTATTGTTCTTGGTGTCCAATTAAAGGTAATTAAATTACCTACAGTTTTCTCAACATACGGCTCACCAGAAAATGCCTCTAAAATTGCACAAACTCAAACCCTAGGTCAGACGTCCAATCTGCCCGAAACAGAACATCACCCCAATTCTAGTCTTCATCGATTCTAACTATTTGCAGCACAACCTTTTGATCTAATGGAACCAAAACCTCCTCTAGCACAACACCTAATCCATCCCAAAAGATTACCCATCGCCATACCTTTGCCCGACGAATGCTCCTCTCCCGGCCACGAACTCCCTCCAATCTTCGGATCCTCCCGGTCGAAATCCTTCGCAACGCGGAGATCAATGAAGGGGGATGGAATGGCAGCAATGGAGGGGAAGGAGGCAAGCTAGGACCAGCCAAGGGGTGGTGGTGGAGTCGCAAGAGGGAGGAGGGGGGCGCACGGCTAGGGGTGGGGGCGGCGGCTAGGGTGGAGAGGAGGGAGGTGGAGGCGCATGTGGGGAGGTGGGGGCGCATGGGGCAACAGCTTGCTACCCTAAACCCTCCCCCCACATGGGCCAAAGGCCTCCCACCTCCGGCCCACGAAGTTTCCCCAAGCCCACGATGTTCCCCCAAGCCCAAAATTCCCCCAAAAGGCCTATCCCCCCCCCCCCGAGAGGCCCAAAACATGAAACCGAAGACACACCGAAATGCCGGAAACGGAAAATGACTCGTTTCGACATCTGTGGTGTTACACTACGGGTGGAGAGGGCACTATGGAGGGAGAGAGAGGCTGGGCATGGCTATGGGATCGGGGCGCATGGGCTGAGATAGGCAGGATTTCCCTCCCTTACGCAGGCCAAAATCCCCCATTGAAGGCCCAAAACTCAAACCCCCAAGGCCCAAACTCCCCCGGAGAGGCCCAAACACCCGGAAAAAGCCAAAAACGCGCCCTAAACTCTCCCAAATGTCACATTCTTCCATCAAGCTTTTAAATTTTTTGAACTCTCTTTTCGTGTAATTTCCCTCCACATCCCGCAACATTTGATCTATATTATCCTCATCAAACATATCACGCTCCAACTCGTGATCGGCTTCCAGCATGTCTTCTTTGCATATCAGAGAGGTACTACCTGTCTCCCCATGACGGATCCAACATGTGTAATTCCTCACGAAGCCACGTCGAATCAAATAGCCTTCAATTTGAGCTGAGTTGTTAAATCTCCTGAGATTGGTGCAATCAAAGCAATGACAATATATGAACTTTACACCCCTCATAACCATATCTACTTCTACAATTCTTATGAACTGCTTAACTCCCCTCTGAAATTCAGCACACACACACGGGCTTTTTTTGATACATCAATTCTTCACGGTCCATCTACAATTAAACCACAAACAATAAATTAATAATGCCAACGAGCGCCACCTAGCTATTTCAAATACAGATAAATTATTTAATTACCTACGCACAATAGAGGAGAATGCATATTTAAAATTAAACATCAACCATGATATCAAAATACGTAATGCACTAATCAATGAAACAAAAGAAGGGTTGAAGCATTAACAAAGTTGAGAAATTGAATGAGCTTAAAGAAACGTCTATATATTGACCAACTAAGTATCTACCAACAATGACTCCTAATTTCTAATTAGGTCAGGTCCTAATCCCATTCGAGGATATGTGGTTCAGGCAAGTTCCTAATCTGTTGTACAACTCTAAAGAAAATTTCGACAGCATCTCCCCGCTGTTCTCCAAATACACTCTCGACAACAGGTCAAGAGGGTGTGTATTCAGAGAACACCAGGGAGATGCTGCTGAAACTTTCTCCAGAGTTGTACAACAACTCAAGAACTTGCACGAGCCACATATCCTCGAACTGTACAAAAAACGTGAACAATTCAAGACTACTTATTTATAAATAAGCCATTTTAGCATATTTATAAACAAGCACCCTCGAACGGGAGACGCATAGGTTACGCAACCTAAACTCTACCATTGATCATATTAATTATATTGAAACAATAATGACATGTAACACATTCACCAAATAAAAAATTAATTTATTTCGTACTGCAATATTGAACGAATTTGTAGGAATGCTGATCACCTTTTGAAGAAAACCACAAATGAGGGGAAATCTAGCTCCTGATCAGTTATGGTTTCAATTAACTAGCTTTACCCTCAAACCACTATCTCCTCCATGATTTCATAATTTCTCACCTATATTGGTTTCAACCATATCACTAATGACAGATAACACGTTCACCAAATCAAAATCTGTAATATTGAAGGGATTTAATGAAATGCCCAACCTTTTGAAGAAAGCCACAGATGAGGGAAAATAGAGGGGAAATCTCCTCTATTTTGGGCTTGGGCTTCAAATTACCCTCTTCACACACATGCTCAAGAATTTTATATTTTCTCACCCATGTATAAGTTACAACCAGAGTATGTGTTTTTTGGGGCGACGGCGGTATTTTTTGGCACTAGAACACCAATTAATTGAGCTAGGAGAGTTATTTCATCCCGAGGGTATAAAAACCTAGCGAGCCTCATCACAATCGGTTCTATACAAGAAACTTATTTTCGCAACTATGAATGGTAAAAGGATTGATGTCTAAGTGATTGAAGTTATGTGAAGGTGTGCCGCTAAGTCCCTTTCCCGCATGCCGGTTTCATGGTACCTAAAAACATCATAAAACACAAGCGTGAGTTCATCACTCAGCAATTATATTGCAATAGAACAAGGACACAGTTTTCAATACCATCATCACTACATCTCATACTCAACAACATAATCATTTCATATTCACATTGTATACATCTCTTTAACATCATCATGTATGCAATGCAATGCACATGTCTCCTCGAAGCACATACCGGTATTGTCGAGTGCACACCCGTTAGCGTGCACCCTCTTTCCCCTTCCATCCCATAGATGGAGGGTGCCTACTCTTACTGACTCGCTCCCATACACAACCGTGGATGGGACTACGAGGTAGGTCTTTCGTGTTCACTATGTGTGAACACATAGGCCCACATCAGAATGGGACGCCTCTTCCATTATGAATGCACATATAACATGAACATGTATAAACTTGCATAAACATTTAATACAACAATTTCATAGCCAATATGTAACCATATTCATCATATCATAAGCAAATATCAAGCATGGCAAGTTAACACATCATGTAACCATATTGCAACTACGCAAGTCTAATAATCATCCAACACTCAAACCCATCCCAATACACTTGCCTTCAACCGTGAGCGACGGAGTGGCGAGAGGTTGAGGGCACTCCCGGGGTCACACCACCTGCACATAGGTACAACACACTCATAACTTTCCCACAAAACAGTACAAGAATGCTCATCTACCCCGACTTCGCAAACTACTCCCAAAACCCGAAAACAGGGAATCTGTCCTGTCGGGACAGCGGGCTTCCAACTAGCATAAATTGAGTTCTAAGACTCCAAATCAAGTAAACGAGTACATTTTCTTGAATCTTAGGAAATTTCCTAGCATTTTTTAAGTATTCGCGAAGACTGAATCGACCTCTAAAATTGTCTAATCTACAAATGAACACGATATGTCCGAATCACGTCACAGATTTGACAACATTCGGTAAAACAGCCATAACTTTCAAACTGCTAGATGGAATTTAACGTTCTTGATGTCCAATTAAATATAATTTAATTACCTACAACTTTCGTAACAGCCAGCCGATCAGAAAACGCCTCAAAAATTGCCAAAACTCAAACCCTACGTTGGGGTGCAAATCTGCTCGAGGACAGAACGTGGGACAGCATTGCAAAAATCATATTCTCATCTAGGGACAGCACCTAAACATGGATCTAAGGCATGAAATCTTCCTTCTAACCAGCATCACAACCCTACCAAAGGATCTACCAATTCTTACCTCCCTCGAAGAACCGTTCGAACGACGAAACCTTCTCCTTCCCGTTCCCCAATCTCCTTCCTCGCGCCAAATCCGTCGGATCCTCTCGTCGCGAAGCTTCCCAACAGTGTGGGAAATGGATTGGAGGGGTGTGGCAGCAAGGGATGGGGATGGATCTCTCCTAGGGCCGGCTAGGGGAGGTGGGGAGGTGGAGGAGGAAGGGGGAAGGGGTGGAGGCGCATGGGAGGGGTGGCGACTAGGAGTGGGAGGGGAGGATGTGGGGGGCGCCCTAGGGTTAGGGGGCGCATGGGCAGGCTTTGCTGCCCCCCATCTTCCCCACATGGCCCAAGAGCCTCCCCCAATAGCCCAAATTGATCCCCCAAGGCCCAAACTCCCCCGGAAGGGCCCAAACACCCGGAAACGGCCCAAAAACATGATATACAGTCGTACCGTAATGTCGAAATCTATAAAGTCACATTCTAGGTACTCAAGATCTTGGCTTATTTTACCGGAAGGACCAAGACATGACCATGGTAGGATATACAAGTGTTAGTTATCTATCTGATCCCCGTAGTGCTAACTCTCACACTGGGTTTGTGTTTCTTTGCGGTGGTACAACCGTCTCTTGGCAGTTTTTTAAGCAGAACATGATAGCTACTTCTACCAACCACACAGAGATTATAGTATTATATGAAGCCTCATGTGAATGTCTGTAGTTGAGATGTATAATTAGCCATATACAGAAGTCATGTGGCATTAATACTATCGATACCTCCATAATTATATATGAAGATAATGTTGCATGTGTTGCACAAATGCAAATAGGTTATGTTAAGAGCAATATCACAAATCATATTGCTTCTAAACTTTTCTATCCTCATGAACTCCAAAAGATTGGTGAGGTAAAGATCTTCCAAACTAAGTCATGTGAAAATCTAGCATATTTATTCACCAAATCTTTGCCAATATCTAGTTTCCAAATATGTATTCATGGCATTAGAATAAGATGACTTAGAGATATACAAAGTTCAGGGGAAGTATGATCATGAAGATTCTACTTTAATCAAGAAGATTGTAAGTTGCACTCTTTTTCTCCATTCCTTTTTTTCCACTGGTTTTTGGAGGAGTTTTTTATGAGACATATAAATTACACGGTATTTGCCCAATGGGGAGTGTTAAGATATAGCAGGACTCTTCGTCCTGGTTATTCAAACCTGATGGGACTCCATCTCTATGTGGCCGAATTCAAATCTATTTCTAGTGGTTTTTACTACAAATATGGCACCCTATTGTACAAGAAAATCAATCTAATAAAAAGAGAGAAGATTTTTGTTTCTCTTATCATGTGTGCTCTTTGTGATTGTTCTGGCTATTCGATCAATGCATTATGTTTGATCAATGGCAGTCATCATCATTTTACAACAAAATCATCACTTTTCTAGCCTGACAAGCTTTTTTTTACAAATATGGCTCCTTCCAAATGTAATTACAATAATAGCCCCATCTCGGACCAGGAAGCGTTGGCACGTACAACACTTTTGCGGTAAGGATAGATCTATTTTTGTAATTACAATAAAATAAAAGAGGAGGAGAGGGCTGAGCCACGGACGTGGAGCCAACAAAGAGGGACTGTGCACGCCCTTGCCGGTTGGGTTTGGTCGAGACGGAGGCAATCGTTCCAGGTGGATTTATGTGTGGGTGTAAAATAATGTGTGAATATTGAAGGTGAGAGTACGTATTTTTAAAGATATGAAACTATTTTCTTATAATATATATATATATATATATATATATATATGAATCTTCGAAAGACATATACGTAAGCTACAGCAAATCACACGTACAAATCTTTAAAAAAAAAGTGTTGTGAAAAAATCATATAAAAATATTAAAAAAAATGAAGTACTTCTCTACTGTATTGCTTTGCACCTTTTTCCTTTCGGTAAGATGTCGTTGTCCTGCTAAAAGTCTAAAAGATAGGAACTCGTGTATATCCCCACGTGGAATGCAAAGTTGGACTCAACAACAAGAGCCGCCTTGTAAAGGTTGCATTCATGGAATTCAACAACTGAATATGACAACGCGGATTAGTTTAGGTGCTCAATACACCAACATTTCAATTCCTGGATCATTAGCCATCAGATGTATTTGCTTTTATTGACGGAATCACGACATGTCGTCAACTAGGGATTAGTTTGATATGCTATTGTTCCAAGACCTAGTACACTAGCTATGCACTCTGCATTTTTTCTTTTCTTTTCTTACTTCCTACCTGGAATTCCAAATGGGACACAATATTCAAGCAAATACTAATTAAGTTGGCCTCATTTCCTAGCGAGTTCTTCCCATTCAGGTTCAGTACTTCAATATTCAAGTCATATAACAATGATCACTGCCAGAGGCGCATCTATAGTTGTGTTTAGTCCCGTTTGGAACACAGAAAGTTTGTAAGAAACAGTTTAATTCCTGAAGGAATTATAACAATCCCCTGCCTTTCAAACAGGACCTTAAGCTTAGGGTGTGGAAGCTGCAATGCTAAAGTGACTTACATGGACAGATCCATTCTACTTATGTTAGAAATCCACTCGGGAGTATTTATTATCAAACATCTATATATACCACATGTTATGAATGTTACATTCTTTGTGTTGTGTCCTAGTGTTGAGTTGTACATGTAAACCTAATTCTTTTTAGAATGTTCTAGAACAACTTCCAGCGAGTACTTCTGCTACCATCATAATGGGCTTACCATGCATGTCACTGAACAGACTAAGGTTTAGAACTAGTTAAAACTTTTGTAATTAACTTTCTTTACCTCTACCAATGCTAAACTAATGGAAGAGTCAAAACACACAGAAAGGTAGCCAGTGGAAATGCCTTTCCAAGCAGATGATTAACTATTGAGCAGTGTTTCTATGTTTTTCCTCCTAGTATAAGTTTACGAATTTTGAAACAAGCAAAGGGTTAAGTAATCACCATTTACCTTTCATTCATGCTTTAATATTTGTACAACTTTAAAAAAAAGAGCATAGAAAGACTACTCTTAATTATTATCACCACTACTTGCTGTCTAAAAGGAACATTTCCATTTATGCCCGTTTCAGTGTGTAGAAATTTTTAGCCCCGTCCACATAACCAATGAGTGGAACAAACTTTTGCAGAAAAGATATCTGAATTGTTGTCACCACTTAATCGTTTCAGTTGTGGATGGAATTTGAGCACTAAATACATCAGAATTTCGACCCCAGCCAAGCTGCAACCACAATTTGAGTTTTCTAAAATCTTCCAAGCCTCAACTCTAGGAATCCCAAATCTAGATCCCAGCTTGAAAGGGCACGGAGGCTTGTTTTAGTTTGGACGTACGTAGAACAATTGTATAGCTACTTTTTTTTTACCAAAAAAAAAAAGATAAATTTTACAGTACATTATACTGGTAATATATAAATCAGATATAGCCATTAATTTGTTAAAGGCTTTCCTACTAATCTACTACCAGATATCAGAGAAAGTATAAATAAATACTAGCTAATCTGATCCATTAAATCGAAAAGAATGAATAGAGTATATTGAATTTATTGTATCCTAAAAGAGCTAAAAAAACACTGCAAATGTGTGACTCGTCGGTAAACTCTCAATTACACTATCTTTTCATCCATCAAAAAATCTACCCATTTCTGTTCGGGGACCTTATGGTAGGTTTTAAAATAGAACGGAAAGTTTTCGATCATTTCGGAGAAAAACAGAAACAGAAGCCCTTTTTGGGAAATGGAAACGGAAAATACCGGTTCGAAAACGGAAATTTTTTGTCGGAAACGAAAATGGAAATTCTGTATAAGTGAAACCGGATATTAAAAATGAAAAGGGCCAGACAGGGAAAAGGGCTTGGTCCAAAAAAAGAGAAGGGAGAGTTTACATTTATTTTTGAATTAAAATAATTTTATAAATACAAATAGCTTTATATAAAATATCTAATAGAGTTCAAAAATTTTGAAAACATTCTCAAAAATACTTTGGAATATTTGAACCTAGAAAAATTATTTTTAGCATAATTATGTTTCTATTTTTCATGAATAAATTATTTTTATTAATCTAAAAGTAGCAAAATGGTATTTATAAACTCTAGAAAATCCAGGATAAATCTCAAAAAATCATACATGAACATCTAACAATAATATACAAATTTTAGGGCGTTACATCTTTATAGTTGGTGGAGCAAGAGGATATCGATGATAATGATATGGAAGAGGACTTGATGGTCTGATATAAGGGACAAATAACGAGCCTTCAGCTAACAAATTTGAGAAAAAATTTCTAGTGATGCCAGTGAACATAACACTATTTTTGTGTCCACTTTGGAGGTGGAATGAGTCACATTGTTCTTGTGGTCATGTATATTGTGATTCTGTACTATGTTCTTCTGGAATTTTTCGCTTTCATTTCCATATCCGCTCCGTTCCGTTCTGCATTCATTTCCGTCACTATTGTTTCCGTATCCATTTCCAGGGTTTCTGATTTTGTTTTCATTACCGGTAAAAAAATGTGGAAATAAAAATGGAACAGCTATTTTTCGACCGTTTTCGTATCGTTTTTATACCTAGTTTACAGTGCATTATAATGGAAGTACATAATGTATAGTAGAAATCAAATCTATCCATTGATTTGTTAAAGATATTTCTACTACTGTATTACCAAATGAAGTATAAATAAGTATTAACTAATCTAATTCATTAGATTGGAAAGAATGAACCGTTTATATTAAATTTAGTGTACCACGAAAGAGGTGTATTTGTTGGCTACGTTTCTTCCTAGGCACGAAGAATAACACAAATCCATGTAAGGAGTTCTGTCCGATGCTCTACTCATTGCTGACCCTGATAGTTTCCAACTTTTTTGGTTGGATTCCACATTGTTTTCAGTAATTAATTATCACTGTACTCCCACGAGATGCATACATGCATGACCACCACTTAGTTTCGATTCCCCACCCTATAAAAAGATCAGCTTTCCACTTGTATATTACAAGATATCACGTGGTGTGGCTTGGTTAAACTTGCAACTAGCTGCGATACACAGTTCTTGCAGGAGAAACAGTAGGAACAAGAAAGTCCGACTCTCTGTGTCTATACACAGTTTTTACTCGACTTTTCGTACTCGTGGGAGCATGTACTGCCACCTCCAGTATAGCACTTAAACAAATATGCTATACTCCTTTTATCACTTCCAATATACTTCAATAATAATTCTAAGATACTACGATGCGACATTATTGAAAAAAATTCATCGGAGCCCTTTATTTTTTTTTGCTATATACCCTTTTCCACATATAAAAGAGTGTATAAACAAATTGTGCTACAAATGGTGGACTTTTATAAATTTTTTCATGAAACTCACTTTAGAGTATCTTATAATCAGTATTAGAGTATACTCAAAATGATAAAGAAGTATAATAACATCATTTAAGCAATATATTAAGAGTGGGAGTACGTACTCCCAGAGGTATGGAACTATTCCCCTCTCTCTCTCTCTCTCTCTCTCTCTCTCTCTCTCTCTCTATATATATATATATATATATATATATATATATATATATATATATAGACACACACACACACACACACTTTTTACTCCCATCTCTGAAATACCACCCAAACGAACTTTAAATACTCCTTTATCACTTTGGATACACTCATATACTAATTATAAGATATTCCAATGAGATTCACATGAAAAAATTGCAAGAGTACATAGTTTTTAGCCTATTTTGCAAATACCTTCATATAAGCACATAAATGGAGTATGTCTAAAAAGTGTACATACCACTTCTGAAAAAATGTAAATACCACCTAGATGGTCTTATATACTTGTATATTACACTACATACCCTCCGTTGCGCGAGATATTGCCTATGTTGTGAGATACAGTATAGGGAGTAATTACTCCCGAGAGTAGAAAAGAGGCTTGAATATAATAATGAGGTGTCTCAAAACTTTACATCATAAAAGAAAACGAATGTACAAAGGGAAATTCAAAAAAGATTGTCTAGCAAGTCTTGAATATGTGGAATGTATTTCTTTCTTGCTTGATGGATAGCCATGGCAAGTTTAGTCCAAACAAACAAGATATGAATGTTCAAAATTGGACTCTTGTTTGCAGATTCCAGCCCATTTGATCACACACTTACATTTTACATGCTCCAGTGTAGAGCTAGCTATCGAGTTTAACGAGCTATTGTTTCGAAATTAACATAGTTCGACGTAAAATTATTTTATTTATCATTTAAGTGGTTATTTCAAATTCGAGCTAACAAGCCACTATTGAGCTAAGCCTTGTTAACTTTTTTCGTTCGAAATGGACTCATTTCAATTTTAAACTTATTAACTAATGTAATCGAAGAAATATTGTTTCGAGCCCTAACGAGTTTTTTTACCAACCCTACTAGTCAAGCGGATATTGTTCGACGTGTTTTCGCCTAAACCGTAGGGAAAGGATGTTCAGCGTTGTTCTTCTATAAAAGACCATGTTATGTTTTTCTATTTCTATATAATGGATCGACATGCAAATCTTTTGCTTGTTTGCCAAAAACAAAACCATAGTGAAAGAATAACCCTAAAAAAGGAGCAATTAGTGCTTGCTGCACAAATCTTGAAGCCCCTACATTACAAGTCCAACATGTAGGAATTGACTAGATCTGTTCCAGGATTCCAGCTCATATCCTGGCGCTGCTCAGTGATGATTGGAAGTTCTGTGTGCCCTGCGAGCAGCAAGATATGAGGCCTCACTGAAAAGTTGCTGCAGATCATCACAGCTCACACCCTTCCACTTTCAGCGATGATTGGGAGTGAGGGAACTCAGGGCAGTTTGTTACTTGAGATGTACTTTACCCGGGTTGAAAGCACCCTGACATGCATGTGAGATGATTTAAAAAAGAGCTCTTTTACGATACATAAAATTGAATATGAACCGTTTATTCTTTTCAATCCAATGAATCAGATTAACTAGAGTTTACTTATACTACATATGGTAGTAGAGTAGTAGAAACACCCTTAACAAATCAACGACTAGACGTGATTTCTACTACATATTTTATACTACAAGTATAATCCATCGTAAAATTTCTCAAAAAAATACAGCAGGGTGAGATGTGTCATGGAATGTGATGTGTTTCGCATCATTCCTTTCTGGATTTTTGACAAGATTTGAAGACCCTGTGCTCTCTTCCACATTCAGGCAAGTTAGGTAGATGCAGATCATAGCTAAGGTTTTAGCTGTAGATATCTGTCATTAAGGTTTAACCCATTCATAGCGTGCCCCAAGTCCCAACTGGCTTATCCTGCAGCTGCCATTTTGCAGTACTCTAGTTATTCTAATTCATTGGATTGAAAAGAATGAACGGTTCATATTCAATTTTGTGTATCGTAAAAGAGCTCATTTTTTTAGTACTTGGTTTCTACCATTCTAAGAATCTAAGGTGGCTCTTGTATTTTCATTTTTTTATCCTAGAGTATCTGCATATTTCTTTCTTCTTTAACGAACATGGAACAGTTGAGTCTGTTAAATCCATAGGTCGCTACCATGCAAGGTTTCAAATCTCGTTTTCGGTATATATCTCGAAGGTCCCCGAAATCCGAAATTTCGATAAGATCTCAGAATTTTGGACGAAATCCAAAAAATAAATTTTAAATTCGGTTATTTTTCAACCGGGATTTTCAAGATTTTGGCCGAAATTATCGAGATCTCGGTCAACTTGAACCGACCAAAAAATAATCAAAAATTTTTGAAACTTTTTGTGAATAGTCTTGACCCCAAATCTAATCAAACTGGGCCCATAAAAATTGAAATCCGATCAAAATGCCCGAGATTTCAGCCAAAATCACCGCGATCTCCGCCGAGATTTCCGAGATTATTGTAGAATTGTGAATTTTTTTAAAAAGAAATATCTGGCCGTGATTTACGATCTCGGGGGTCCAAAATCCGAGAACTCGGCCGAGATTTTCAAAATTCCGTCGGGATTTTGAACTATGCTACAATGTATAGCAACTCGCTTTTGACGGGCTATGGTGGAAGAGAACCGAGGAGAAGGTGGCCGAGTATTGATAAAAGTTGTTCTTTTATAAACGTCGATAAATTTTTAAAAAATATAATGACCCAAATGGCTTGCGGAGCTGACAGGCATGTAATATGAAAACAACAGATTTGGTAGCACATCTCTCAAGGACAAATATGTGCCTCCAAGCCAAAAAGTATCACTCAAGACACACCTCTGTTGCACGTGCAAAAGCAGAGCATCTGTCGCGAAGTTTGGTAGCACCGATGAACAGGTCGATCCGGACCGACGCAAAGGAGAAATTACTACCATGCCAGTTCACCAAACTGAGCTAGTAGTAGAGCCAGATCCTAGACATGGAACACCAGCGGTAGGTAGAGCGACATGACAGGCAGCAAACAGCAGCGAGACCCCCAAAACGACCAGCTAAGCTCAGCATAGCAACACAAGATGACACATCTGCCTCCGACAGCAGCGGAACTAAAACTTTCCAAGTGATGCACATTTTACATTCGCTACTCTGTAATTTTGTATTCGAAACCACTAAAATCAAAATCAATTCAATCAATAAATTTGATCCATTGAAAAGATGTCTCCTAATGTTGTTCAAAATTTTGTGATCCCAACAACCCAGGATCCGCCCATGGCCTCCGAGTGCAGGGTGGGAAGGGACTCCATTTCTAAACCGAGAGCACCAACTTGCCGGTAGGCCCCTGCCGAGCTGGTGCCCATTTTCGGCATGTGCGCTCCGGACGCAAATGACAGCCGCGTCACCGTCGTCGTCGTAGCGGGCCCTGATTTCTTCGACGAGGACGCCATCGTGGTACCATTTATACCATACCCCATGAATACCCCCAAGGGGCAAAGCAATGCTACCGTCCATCCTCCCCGGCTCATCTGAGGACAGCATTTTGTAATCCTACTCCAGCTCTCACGAGTCATCAGTGGCATCGGCAGCTTAAACAGCAGCTGCACAGTGCCACGGGGTTGGGAGACAAATTTTTTAGACCAGAGGATGAGAAAGGAGAGCATTTACACATCAGTAAAATCATGCTGGGAACTTGTAAACGTCGCTGCGGGCATGTCGACGGGATTGGAGGATATTTACAACCCTACACTAGGGCATGCATGGGCTCTACGTACAGTGGGTGGCCACTTCTACAGAACCTACTGTATTCACCAAGTGTTGCTCCTGTACATGCCGGCTTGGTTGCTCATCTTTCATATGAACGGCCCTCATCTGATGAAACTCTTGGTGCAACAGCATCTTGCATCACCTGCCTTTCCTGAGCCGGTGACTGCAAACTCTACGATGTATTGTTTGGATGCATTCTATATGCTTGTGGAATTGTGGATTGAGCAAATGCGTCCGAACTCAGGACCCGATCAGCCCTAGGTTATAGAGCGATCTCGGTCTGAACAGACTGCTGAAGAGAAACCTAGTAGGTGACTCTTGTGGTAGTGGTTTGGGGTGATCGGGATGCCCTTTTACTTGAAGCACCGTCTGGCCTATCTCCTGGCGTATAGCTTCTAGCGTCTTCAGCTCGACATCTGAGCTCCCTGCAGCATCACGGACATAGAAAGTGTTGACAGCTTTGTCGCCCTTAGTTGACACTTCTGCTCTTGTGACTGTCAAGCCATTCTCACGGAAGATCCGTGTTACATCTGATAAAAGTCCCACTCTATCGCCTGTTGACAATTCTAACTTCAGGCCCTGCAGGTGATATATGAGATTGTTGAAAAAATTACAGCAAACTAAATCCAAAAACAAAAATAAGCACACAAGTGTTCATCATAGTTAGTAGTTATTCATGTGATCTGGTACCTAGCTAACATAAAGGTATCATTGTACTGGATTGAAGTACAGATTACGGAGCAGTAGGGATCAAATTGTGTTTGTCACGCATAGATGAGTTAGCTGTGAACAGAACCCCCGTACTGTCGTACATTGCAGAAAACAGCATGTGCTTCATCAAGAAGAAAAAGGACTCAGACACTGACAATGACTCATCAGTAAAGTGTGGCGGACAATACAAAAAGGCAGCTCTCCAACCACATTTTACCTCCTAAAATGATGCATTACACACGATTGAAGTCCCTATCTGCACTAGGCTACACAGGCAAAAACAGGCAAAACACACGAGTAACCTAGGCGCCCTTAAGAAAGTAACATACACAATGGGAGCAAAGGAAAAGGAATCACAATGGTGTAGCTATTGTCCAATTACCTCGGATACTCTCCGTTCTATAGCTGCTTCAAGGCACTGGATAACTCGCTGTCTCTCGGCCTCGGAGTTGACAGGTGACCCATCAATATGCCTGATGTAATACTCCTATTCAACCATAGTAAGATAACAAACAAAAGGTTACATGTCTAAGTCTAGCTCTGTAGGAAACAGAAGCTTAAATGTTGCAGTGAGGTACCTGGTAAGCTTCGGGGCCCTCAGTGTCCACACTTCCATGGAAAACCACATATTGCATATCTGTCAGGGTGCAAACTGTGTCGAAGAGAAGCTTTGGTCGATCCTTGCACCGAATCGTCACCACGGAATAATCTTTATCGAGCCAATTTACGACGGAGACCATTGGTCTGGGGTTGAGACACGCCCTATCCTTATCATACCTTTCGTAATCCCGGTCCTCAAGCATCATCTGGTGCAGCCTCCGCTCTGTGTGGGTTATCCCCATTGCAACCGTTGTCTTGGCGTCCCGGCTCCTGTTGCTCCCCTTGAACACATTGCAAAGCCACTCCTTGATTCTGCCAAGCCGTACAGTATCCGAGATTGCCAACCCCGTTCTACTGTCAGTGACCTGCATGACCGCTGCTGCTCGTTTGTTATGTGTCCACACCTCTGCATTCACCACATTGCACTCCAGATTTGTGAGCACGGCGCTCACTTCAGAGAGCAGGCCAGGCCTGTCAGTTCCAGTTAGCTCTATCAAAGTGTAGTCAGATGATGGCTCCACTCCGACAGATCTCCGTGAAGGAAGAAAGCAAGAATCAGCCCCAAGACACTACACGAACAATCGACAAATTCAGCACACTGAAGAATACAAAGAAAATCACGTTCAAAAAAACAAAACAAAGAACCAAAGTAGGATGGCAACGATTACCTTATGGATATAATCTACTATCCCATCTAGCACAGATTCATCCATTATCTTCTGCCCATTTTGATTTGTCACATTGAACACTGATGGGAAAAAAAAAATTTAACAGCTTAGAATTCTTTTCCAAAATTCTGAAGTAAGCAATTGAAAGAAACCATTCCAAAATCGCATCCTACCATCCATGAACCATCCGCCATCCGAGGATATGTAGGCTTTCTTCACTATAAGCTCCAGGTCAGTGAGAACCCGCACCACCTCCAACAATATCCCATACTTGTTCGCGCTGTCCACCTAAACCAGTCGAACAAGATGCCATCACATTCAGCAAGCAAACAAGAACATACACACCAAGTAAAAGTCCTTAATTTGGCAGGGGCTTACATGAACAACTGTTGCATTCGCGCATGATGTGTTATCAATCATGACCCTGAATTCAGGAAATATATATCACTCGGTCAGTAACAATTTGGCAGCTGATAACTTTGCAGTACTGAGATTGATGATGGTTGTTGAGAAATTCGTGACACCTTGGAGGGTTCATCTTCTGGATAAACTTCTGGTACTCATCGTCACCGTCCCACGACGAAGAAATCGACTCTCCATCTGCTAATGCTGCTCCACAGGGAAACAACCATTCGAAATTCCCTATTAGAACGCAATAGCAAAACAGAATTGGAAGAAAAAAAATAGACGGTCGCATGCACATGATTATGCCATGAGGGGGGGAAAGCAGCCAAAAAATGGGTTTTTGTTTCAAAGAACAAGCATCGAATTCAATAATCGATATTACGGTATTACCATCGCAGATATCACACGTAAACTAGGCAACTCGATTGCAAAAACAAAAAAAAAAAGACCGAGGGAAAAAAGAGAGGGTTTTTCGGTGTCAGAAAAGTTGAGCAAGAACCGCCCGCCACAGTTGATCGATGTTTCCAAGAAACCGATAAAACCAACAGGAAAAAAGGGTCGACCGGACACAAGAAACCTTCTTGAGCTCGAAGCAGTACTACCGATAGAGGAGCACCCACCGAGGGCAATGAAACCGGAACGGCGACGAAGGGAATCAAGAACGCCGTATGCCTGGAAGGAGAGCTAGCAATCCAGCAATCCCCAACTGGCCGAGCAAAAAAGCAGAAAGAAAGGAGGAGCCCAACGACAAAGAAGAGCTGCGAACAACAGCTTAGAGAGGAGCAGTTCCCGGCTTCACATACCCATGAGTAGTAGCCAATCTTGCGAAGAAGACGTCCTCTCTCTCTCTCTCTCTCTCTCTCTCTCTCTCTCTGGAGCCTCGAGGAGTCGCAGGAACGGCAAGAGAGCCAAGACCAAAAAGGCCAGGAGGATTCCTTTGCCCCCTTTTCCTGAAACGGTGAAAGGCGTGAAACGAACACGCGCCCCAACACGAGGAGAGGAAGGAAGGATATATGCGGCGACGGAGGTGCTACGGGGACCACCTGTCAGTCGGACAGGGGGACACCTGTCGCCGGGCGATTGGGCCGTGAACACCTGTCGCCGGGCGATTGGGCCGTGATAGCAGGGGCGTAGCCAAGGGTTGGCACGGTTGGGTCATGCCCAACCAATACCAACCCGGCCTACCGAGTATTTTTCATATCCTCCTATTTCTTGAGAGCTGTACAACGCATAAAATAGAAGGAAAAAAATGCCAACCCGGCCCACCAAATATTCTTCATATTCTCCATGCTAATGGTAATATTCAAAACCTTATTAGTATCTTCATATATATTTAGCTTTCGATACATTTTATGTTTATATATTGTCTTGTTACCTATTTTTTTAAAAAAAATTGGACCAATCTTCTCTAAAATCGTGACTACGCCACTGCGTGATAGGAACTATCACCTTTGGAGTGGTATTCTCCAATGTCTTCTCGCAAGCGCATGAGTGGCGAAACAATTAAAACATGAGAAATGTTGGGAAATAGTATTGTATAAATGTAAATATCTTTAGGGTGGTCTTTTTCAAAAGAAAAAAATTCGGCGTGGTGTACCGTATTAATTCCACTGGAGGGGGTGGGGAAATAGTATTATAGAAATTCAAATATCTTTAGAGTGGTATTTTTTTAAAAAAATATTCGGAGTGTTATTCTAGTGATTATCAATGTTTAAAACGGTGGTATAAATTATCTTAAACAAAAGAGCACGTGCTTAATTCCACGGGAGTGGGGCGGCTAAGATCGAGCGGCGGCGACCTGGTGATTAGTTAGGCTTAACTCCGTTTGGAGCGCATCAATCCGCTGTTATCTTTGGTTTTCACGTACGTGTCGTGCTCCTCCGCTGTTCTTAATTTCCTTTCAATGTGCAATTAGGCCCAGCATCAGCTTTTGGGAGAGCGATGAACAGGCAGCCTCAGCATCAGCTTTGGGGCCTGCGCCCTTAACCATAGGATTGATTGCAAATCCCTCAAGTGCTTAGGAAAGCCCGGCCTAAATAAGCCATTGCTCCAACCTCCTTTAAAAAGGCACGGCATTAAAAGGGCCCAGCCCAACCTGCTCAGATCAGCTGCGAAAGGGAAAAAAAAGCAAGAACTTATTTGCCACATGAGACTCTGAGAGCACCAAATATGCTGGAGCAGTTTTGGTTTGCACTGCTTATTTGTTTACTAGCAGAATGATCTGCGTTGTAAATAAGTCACATTGTAATAATATTGTGAATTAATTATGGGTAGATATTTAGGCCTATATGTCGGCACTTATTGATAGAAAACTTTTAGGGAAGTTGCATTTGTTTATTGATAGATTGTTTTTTATTTTTTATTAAAGACTTTTACGAAGATCCACATGTTAGCACGTAATTCTTATGTGATAGTACTGGAGAAGAGAGACAGATTGTTTCTCTGTATTTTTATTAGAGACTTTTTAGAAATACCCACATGTGAGCATGTAACCCTTATGTGAGAGGGGAGAGGAATGAAATTATTCTATTTTTTGTTAGATTATTTATTTTATTTTTTGTTAAAAATATTTAGGAATACTCACAAATCAGTACGTAATTCCTATTTAAGAGAGGAGAGAAAAGGCAGATTGACAAGCCATAACTAGCTTCTTCGTAGTAAAGATAAAGATATACCAGTATGTACGCTGTTGCCTTCCTTGATGTATGCTGTTTTCATTTTCAGTTGTAGGCAATGCCGTCCGTATTCAGATTTTCCGTGAGGATACTGCTCGTTCCATAGCTAGCAAGCTTTTTTTTATTGTAATTACAGATTATTAATCTACCTAACCGACAATGTCGCCAGCGAACTACCAATAGAAATATATATTGTAGTTCTTTTTGCTGGCTCTTTTCGTTTCCAAATATAATACTCAAGATGATGTTTTCTTTATTAATATCCTTCCATGCCTATGTACATTAACCATGCAGGTAGTACTCTGCTGTGTTTGAGATCTAGGATCTCTGATTTTTTATGGTTTACCAATTCGAAACTCTTCTGTGTTTTGTATTCTAACCATTTGTTTCTTTTGACAAAATGAACGACAGCTGTAGCTGACATTGTCATACTGATTTTGGAAGGCTTTACTGTTCTAGCCTCTTTGATATTTTTTTGGATCTAGCCGTTCATCCGCCAAAATTTAGAAAATAGCCCTGTAACAGTGAAATACAGCGGTTCCCGCCCGCTGAAAATTCTTTTTTATTTTTTTTGTTTTGAATTCAGCGGTGCCCGACCGCTTAATTTTTTTAAATTTTATTTTATTTTTCAACGGTACTCGACCACTTGATTATAAATTTTATTTTTTTCGTTTGTTTAATTATTAAGCGGTCCCGATCGCTTGAATTGATTTTTTATTTTTTTTTCCTTTTTAAAATTTTCCGCTGTCGCTGACCACTGTAATTTTAATTTTTTTTTTTCAAAAAAATTTTATTTCCAGCGCTACCGGACCACTGGTTTTATCTATTTTTTTAATTTTTTTTTCTTGTCTTTTCTTTTTCGATTAAATTAATCCCAAAAATCCGAAAATACATTTTGTTGATCAGTTCGAACCACTAAGTCAAAAAATGACCTTCACTCCGCCAAACTAAGTCAAAAAATGATATATGGACCAGATTTGCTCTTTGATATATAGACTACCATATTCTGGAAAAATATTGTATTTACACCTTACTTTGCATCTAAATTCTACTAATGCAATAACCCTAAGTATTATAGTCGACAATTCATATATCATTGTTAGTTTGTATGAAGGAAAAATCACGGTTGGCACATGAAATGTCTCGTTGGTTCATATGATGAAATATTTTAAAATGAATATATGCAATGGAATGACTTAAATTATTTGTTGCACACATATCAAGGCATTTGTAAAAAGAGCATTTCTAGAGCACCCTTATTTGCCGGAGTGGTGGCATAGAACACATTAGACTTGCATTTGCTCGTACAATAAGTATTAAAGTATAGTAAGTACAACAACTACAATAGCAAGACTTGTGAACGACACCTAAGATACAAAAAGGAATTCGTAAAACTGGGATACAACATAGGTACATGCCTCTGGTGAAGGACTAAGTCACAAAACCATCCATTCTATGGCCATAGTTGTCGGAATAGGTGATGGTCAAAATGACCATAGAAGTATATTGGTTCCTGACAGGGTACTACGTTCGAACACCTGATAGGGTTTAATGTAATATCATCGTCAGGATTCGGAGGACTCCAAGGACGTAAGGATTCGTGGCATGAAATCGTCATCATCATTGTCATTTGTATGGTTAGGAGTTATACCTCCTTCAGTGTTGGTTGAATGTCCTCTTACATTATTGCTTGAACAACCTGTTATAATAGTGTTTGAACGGCCTATTGTGATAGTGATTGAACGTCGCGGTCTAGGTGACACGAAATCGTCGTCATCATCGTCATCGTTTTTTGTAAAGTTAGGAGCAAGCTCTCCTTCGGTGGTGGTTGAACGTCCTCTTGAACTTTCTGCTACAACAGTTCTGGGCGGACATCTACCCCTCCAGTTAGATCCTCTTCTGCGTCTTCTGTGTGAACCAGGCATCGCACCCCCGCCAAAGAGCATATACATCGCTGTGAAATGTGGGATATCTTTGTTCAGCAACTCTTTATCCTCCGGGAATGACTAACACACAAGACGAGCATATGAATTAATGAACTTATGGATAACGCTAAAAATATTAGTAGGGTGAACATATAGGAAATAACTAACCTTAATATGCTCCGCATACTGATCGGGCTGCATCAGTACCCTATAATTTCTCGTAGAGAAACCTAGAGCAAAAGGGTGGTCAGCTAGTTCGCACACCCTGAAATACCTTTGATGCCACCCTTGCAAGTGCGCCTTGAGGTTGTCGGAGGCCACAAGGTTCAGGCCAGAGGTTGTTACATTATCCCTCGATGATGTCGGACGCCACTCTTGCAATTTGAACACCACTTGATGTAGGTTCTCCTCCAATAACGGTGATGAAACACCAAAGTAATGGTTATGACACACCAAATGCCCAAATGCAGTTGCCTCCTCAACTGACATTATTTTTTTTCTTCAAAGTTGACGATGAAACATCAAATAATACGACGAGGAAACGTCGAAGAAATCTCCAATGATAAATCATGCCTGAATCTAAGCATGACGTCAAATGGCACGGGCATGATGTTGTCAAACTTTGGCGCTGGAACAATCGCCGAGTTGAATAGAAATACTTTCCTTACATCCACATGTGTAAGAAGGCTTTCAATTTGAATCTACCATATAGAAAAAAAAAATGATATTGCTATTGAAATTCTCAATGTCAAATTTAGTAAATGACATGGTAGAGAAAACAATTGCTGATCAAAAAATATGCTCTATACCACTTGTTAGGGATAGGTTAGGGTTAGATCTCACGCACACACACAGCACAAAGTTGGGACAAGATTTACGTGGAAACCCTTACGGGAAAAAACCGCAGGAGACACAAAGATCACTATAATGGTTCAAGGATTACATATACATAGGGGTGGCTTATATAGCCAATGAGTCCTTATCGTAGAAAGCAAGGACTACAAAATATGGTAGGTTAGGATTTGAGGCATATTCCTAACAACCTCCCTCTCCCTTTTCTATGTAAGATGTCTCCCAGATAGTATCCAGTTCAATAGATACTATCATCATTAGCTGTCTTCTTCACTACACTCTCTTGCTGTCTCCTCATTGGCGTCATTGGCGTGTCATCGCCAGTGCTGTGGCCACTAGTGCCGCTTATTATTCTGCCGCCACCATCTCCTCTACTGCCTCCTCCCACCATTTTCCTTGTCTATGGTGGCTACTCACTGGTAGATCCTTAGATCCATTGCCACACACCACCGCCCACCACCCCAACTAAACATGCTACTTGGATCTTGTTGCCCCTACTCGCCACCGCCACCCTCCTCTATGCTCACGGTCGACCGCGCCATTGTCACCGCCACCCCTCCATCCTTCTAGAGCCAAGCCCGTTAAGTTCACCATGAAACCCCAACCTAACTTGTCATTGTCGCCGCCAGAGAAGACAACAACCCTACCGACTGGAGCATGAATCTTCAAGCGGATCAAAAGGTTAGAAATTTGACTTATAAATAATTTCGCAAAAACATTTTACTCAAGTGTTGTATAGCAATTCCAAAAATTCATATACATCCTTCTCCATTCTTGTACACCCTACCATAGCACAACACAATGTGTTGCAAACAACAAGGTAATGACCCAACACCTTGTCCATAATTACCTCAATAACAACATTTTGTTTCCCTTTGAATCAAAATGCAGGACACAAAGTGAAAAAGGAGCTGGAGAAGTCAGCTACACTTCAAATAGAAGGGGACGGAGAGGGGTACGACTATGACGACGTGTTCATCACTCACACTAGGAGATAAAAAAGAACTTCAAACAAAGGGAGATGAAGAGAGGTAAGACTATGAAGATGGATTCCTACTTGTACTAGGAGATGAAAAGGGAGTGCAGAACATAGGGGTCTATGCTAACCTTCGGCAAAGATAACACAATTGGTCAAAGGGTTCCATCTAGGGTTTTGAATTTAGTCTCAAAAAATTTTGGCATCCATTGAAATTCAATTATTTTGGAAATTTTGGAACAAAATGGTTCGGAAAAATTCGACTTTTTGACAAAATTTAATCAAAATTTAAATTTTTGATAAAATTTAAATAAATCCACCGAAATTTAACTAGGACCAGTATATTTCAAACCCACCAAAAGAACCGAATTTCATAACCCTGTTCCCAACTTCCCATCCGGAATTTCGAGACCAACCTTCGCCTGTGAGGCCGAAGAGATAGAGGACGACCTGGGTATCGAACGGATGGACCCTTGGGATGAAATGAATGCTCCGATCATGCAGTTGCCTCGAGTCACCAGGCCTAGCGGTCCACGACTTCACGCTTCCTATCTTCCATGGACATAGTCTATGCCGTCACGCCTAGATCCCCAATGCCCATGGTGGAACCCGAGTAAGATAATACCCAGTGTGTCCCTAGTACAGTAGCACCATTTTACAGGGCGCACAATCCATTATGATCCGGCAATACCATTTAGTGCATACCTAGTCTTCATCTGTTCCGCTTGCACTCCCATCCAAGGATTGAAATTTCGGACCGAAATCCGAAATCTTGGACGAGATTTCGGATTTCGGACCCCTCCGAGATTCAAAATTCCGGAAAATTCAAAAAATTCAAAAAAAATTCGGATTTCGAATTTCTCGGCGAGATCTCGGGAATCTCGGGCGAGATCTCGGGTTTTTTTACCGGATTTTGACTTGTGTGCACTGTATTTGATTGTATTTAGGGTCAAGATCATCCACAAAAAATTTCTAAAATTTTTGATGTGTTTTTGACCATTTTTTGGTCGGTTCAATTTGTCGGTTTGCACTGTCCGAATTTTTTAAAATTTCTCAAGATTGCTCATCATCTGAAAATTTTATGGGAATATTATGGATGTGTTAGGACCATTCACAAAAAGTTTTAAAATTTTCTAAAGTAGTTTGAACTATTTTTCATTTCCAAAGAAAAGGTTGAACACACATAAAATTAAGTCTTATCCAACGCCACTAACCAGCTGCACCAAGCCTTGTTTCCTGTTTTGAAGTAATGAAGGCCCGTATTTATAGATTGGGTCTTATGTTATTCACAAAAGCAATAATTGGCGACGGCTCACGGGCTCATACAACAAACCATCACTTTGTTCTCACTCACCGAGTAGAGCTGAGTCGCCTAGACACAATCTCCGGCCACCGACGGCGGTGCAGCAGCGCATCTCGGCCGTGGAGAGCGAGATCTCGGCCAGATTAAGCGAGATCTCGGGTAGATTAAGCGAGATTTCGTCGCAAGCAAATTTTTTTGGTCCGAATGATTCTTATAATATCAGGCTGAATTGATTTGATTCTATTACTAAATTAGATATGATTCATTGTAACTAGCATGCTGAATATAGAATATAGCTAGGTAAGATATGATTTGAACATTGTATGTGATTTGTTTTGGAATTTGGACACCTCATGCAAATAAGCAATTACCTCACAAGTATTTGGCTTGAAGCAACAACATATATAAAACTTTTTAAATGACTTGAAGTTCATTTGTTACATTTGAAAAATCAAAAACTGATTTTACATACGGTTTTTACGATGACTTTACAACTGTTACATTTTTTAAAAATTCCTCATGATTAATCATCATCTCAAATTGTTATGGAAACATTAGTAATGTGTCAAGACCAACCAAAAAAATTTTCAAATTTTTTTGACGTATTTTGGACCATTTTTTGGCGGTTCAATTTGGCCGAGATCTCGGTGATTTCGCCCGAGATCTCGGATTTCCCAGTTAAAAAAAAAAACCGGATTTGAAATTTGGTTTTTGCAATTCGTCCGGATTTTGTCCGAAATTTCCGAATCTCGCCGAAATTTCGGATTTCGGGAACCTCCGGGATTTGACTCAAAACAAGATTTTAAACCTTGCTCCCATCCAAAGTTTAAAATTTCATTTTCGGACCGTATCTCAGAGGCGATCAAAATCTAAAATTTTGACGAGATTTTAAAATTTTGATTAAAATCTAGCCAAAATTCAAAAGAGAAATTTTAAATCCGATAATTTTGAAGCTGAAAAATGAAATCCCAGCCGAAATTTTGGTCATTTTCAACCCTTGTGAAATGGTCACCTAAAACTAGAAAAAACTAAGAAATAATATGAAAAAATCATGCAAGCATTTATATACATTTTCTGTATATTTGAATGCAAAATACTAAATATTTAAATATAGGATATCCTATATTTAAAATTTTTGACAGCATTTCCACTACTATACTGCGAGAGAAGCATATGTTGTTCGTGCAATGCTCCGGACAAGTAGACAACCAGGAAGCTACCTAGCTAGCTATCATCTCCTTCGCAACAGCAAAGGGTAAATCATGGAGAAAGGGGTCAAGAAGGATTGCCAGAGACTACTACCATACTTCTCGCAGAGACAACACGCTTGCCTATTAAACACAGCAAGAGGCTTGAACTAGAGGATAAGCATCCAGGCAGCGTCATTTCCGTGCATGTTTACAAACTGGGATTGTGAACTCGCAATAAAAAAATAATTCGGGGGTTGTAAGATCAAACCATTAGGATCGTGGTAAGATAGCACCTCAAAATTGTGCTCACAATGATTACACGATTAATTTGAACTATATTTTACACGGTTGGAAAATCAAAATAATGCCACCTGGTCACCGTAATTAAAAGGATACCACACGCGTTGCAGAGGAAATTTGTAGAGATCAATTTGTTGGTTGTAATATATTTGAACAAATTATGACGAAACATGGCAGAATCTAAAAGAATCAGAAAACAATAGGGGTGATATGCCACCGGGTCACAGTAAGCCGCTCGTGTATGTGCGTGCGTGTATTATTAGCAGCTTGGTATAAAAGTACTAGCTTGATGTAGATGCAGTGTGTGACGGACCGCCTTTTCAGGGGTGCGTTTAAATTCCGAAATGACTACCCAGGAAGATTAGTCACCGGAAACCAAATCGTTCATTACCCGCAAACGAATGATTCAACTGTTTTTACATCACATAAGGCCTATCGGCCAGAGTTTTCAAAGGAAGCGGCGAGCTTCAGAGTATATATTACATCACAAAAGATAAACAGCGCAAAAGCAAACTCCACAGGCGAGTCGAGCGAAGACTGAGACTAGAACCACACGGACTCTTGCATGTTGTGGTTTCCTTGAGGGGGTCCTTGTGGTCTTGCGGTTAGCTGCTCTAGGACTCTTTCCATGAGCTGTGTTTGATGTCTTTCAGCTTCATATCGGTTTCGTTCCATCATCGCCATTATTTGGGCCAAGCTGATCTGTTCAGCGTTGGAGTTACCCTCCTCGCTGTTGTTTCCTCTCAGATTGGGTCTCACCATGGTTGACTTGGTTGTATTCAACTTCCTTTCGATCTGCAGCAGGGTTTTAACGAAAGTGAAAGGTAAGTGGGAGTTAAGATTTCTAGATAAGGCTAGAATGAATAGACGAGGGCTTAGATGAAAAGGGCGGGAGAATATTTTGAACGAGATAGGGCTAATCCCGATATATTACTAAAATTAAAGTACGAAGGGGGATCATAGTTTGTTACAAGCCATAGGTCGTACACCATACCATTCAAGGTAGGGTACCACCAATAATACAATACGAAAAACACTTAGTTCTATTACATAAATGGGGGGGTGGCATCAACTCCTAACGATCTTGGCAGCTCATGGGTTCCATCCGCCGTCGGGTCCATAGAAGAAGCTCTCCTCAGGGTCTTCCTCGTCCTCCATGTCGACATCTGGAGGCGGCTGTTCGTCTATGATCATCGAAGGTCCGTCCACCGAGGGTTCTTCTTCTGGGGGCGCCACCGGCTGCTGCACAAGCTCGATCTCCATTATCTGGTTCATCAGCTGCTGTACTTGGCCCTAGAGTTGAACCACATCGTTGTGCTGTTGATCGACCAGATCCCACATTTGATGAAGGTGATCGTGCTGGACTCTGTTCTCCCGGAGTGCGCGGTTGTATTCGCGCTCCATCAGCAATATGTAGTCGGAGGTCTCTTCGATCCTTGGGTCCGCTTCATCCAGAGGGAAGGAGATGCCAATGCTTCCGTCACACAGCTGGGGAACCAGCTGGAACTGGGTGTCATCCAGTTCCCTCTCGTAGTGGTTCCGGAGGTAGTGGACAGCTTGGCGAGCGGCATCCTGGATCGCCGCGGACTCGTAGAGTCGCCTTCCCTCGAATCGTCGAGGGACACTTGGGCGGAGTGGTAGGGGTGGCAGCTCGACCCACGCCATCCACTGGCAACGTAAGTCATCTCGAAGCATTTCTTGAGTGTGGAACGCAGGGCGGTGCTCATCTGTTGCTCCGACTTGCTGCATCATCATCCAGAGTAGTCCCGCCCAACTACCGAAAATAGTCGGGTCCGGATAAGCATGGTGAACCATCTGCGATCAACGCGAAATTTGAGTAAGTTAAGAAATGGAAAAAATATTAAAACAAAACCGGAAATAAGAATACTAAGAGGGTTGAGATAGAAAGAGGTAGAAGAGGACAGCAATAATACTTATATTTTTCATAACTCATTTTGTTTATACGTTAAATTAATTTTCTGTAAAAGATCCTTAAGCCAATCTAGGTCTCAATCTACGGTCAACTTAGGCTCTGATACCACTTGTGACGGACCGCCTTTTCAGGGGTGCGTTTAAATTCCGAAATGACTACCCAGGAAGATTAGTCACCGGAAACCAAATCGTTCATTACCCGCAAACGAATGATTCAACTGTTTTTACATCACATAAGGCCTATCGGCCAGAGTTTTCAAAGGAAGCGGCGAGCTTCAGAGTATATATTACATCACAAAAGATAAACAGCGCAAAAGCAAACTCCACAGGCGAGTCGAGCGAAGACTGAGACTAGAACCACACTGTATCGCCGTCTACGATCTCTTGGAAGTCACCAACATCTTGATACTCTAAAATGGGTTAATTAAGCAAGGGTGAGTACTACAACGTACTCAACAAGCCACACAGTAAATCCTGATTATCATATGCAAGGGATAACAAGAGATAGCCATATGTCTCATTTGTGTATGCACGTTTTCATGATATTTGGCATTTTATTTAAAACACAAATCATAATAATAATATGAATAAGGGGTTTTCCAAAGTTATCCTCTTCCAACACTTGTTAATCCAAAAACTACTTGAGCTTAGGTTCGGGATTCACCCCATTTTAACTCAGCTTCATTTACCGGAAGCACGGCGTATTCGAATACCATTTAATACACTCTGCAGAGGTGTTCAGCTTTACCCACAAGATTCCACGATCGTTATGCCACGCGATTAACATGCAACTTTTATGCATGCGGCCGGATCGAGGTTATCATAGCTTTTCGTTGGTTCTTTCCCCTTTAGCCCCTATCCGGTAGAGTTTCGGTCCACATTAACCCGGGGTCCCCACTGGCCAGAGTGAAGTTCGCGATCCCGTTTACTGTGGACACCTACCGTTGTGAACCCGAAATGCCACAGTTTCCTCGTGCACACTTTCGTTTCACCCCCATAATCGCGGACCATCTCCCATACCGGGAAGGTAACCCTGCTCCTATAGGTATTCCGGGGAAAGTACAATGTACCGAGCTACGTTGAGTCAAGCCAACGAAGTTGACCGCCCAACTTTGTGGTTGAACGGTTTCTTAAGTTATTTACTTTTGCCCAAGGTTGTATGTCCTTAATTCGTCATAGACCAAACCATTACATTCCACATCCCCTGGTATCCATGATACCATCATCCATCCATACCTTGGTATCGTCCTCGGCCGATCGACTAACACCCATCCATTAGTTAGCCCAATACTGTCCCCCGGACCGCAACATTTCATAAACATTTCACATCCAAGTACATCGACATTTCATGTTTCCTTTTAAAATGGTCTAATTAACTATAATAGAATACCTAGCCAAATAATGACAATAGTGATGTTCTAGGGTTACAAAGGATTATTCGGATTTAATATTTGTCAAGGAAGTTCCATGAGCCTTTTTGGCATTAACTAGCTATCATGTCATTCAAACATACCAACTTTGCGTTATTTCAACATATAGTTCGGAAATAATGCGGTAGAAAATAATTATGAAGTATTTTAGGGAATATTAGGTTCAACATGATCAATGGAGTATGGCTTGCCTTGCGAGGCGGAGGGGTTCCTTAGTTCAGTGTTGGCGTAGTCGTACTCGGCGTCACGTTGGTCCGGCTCCGATTCCAAGTACTGCTCCTGCTCCTGTGTCGGCTCCGGGAGTTGGTACTGCTCGGTCGTTGGCTCTAGCGTAAATAGACACCATAAGATAACCAATAAACAATAAATAACACAAAAAGAAAGAAGAGAAAAGAAAAGAGAAAAACCGAGAGAGAAAAATAGCCGGAAATGGGTCGGAGGGCATTTTGGGAATTTTTGGAACTTGGTTTGGCGAGCAGGTCATTTTTGGACTCAGTGGCTCGAAACGGTTCGGAATATGTATTTTTGGGCATTTTTGGACTTTCGGGTATTTTTGGGACATTTTTGGATATTAAAACGAATTAAAAAGAAATATGGAAATTAAAATCGGAGAAAAAAGAAAAAAAAGGGCACTGTTCATTTGGGCTGTGCTGGACCGAATTCGGCCTGGGTTTCGCGCGCATGGGAGAATGGCCACTGGGCCGGCCCAAACTCGCGGCCAGGCCGCCTGACAGGCGGGCCCGGGTGGTCAGCGGCGTGGGAGGACGAGAGGAGGGGGCTGACGGGTGGGCCTCGGGGCTGAGAGGGAGTGAGGGGCTGGCGGGTGGGGCCTCTTGGCAGCGACACCGGGGGGGGCGTGGCCGGAGCGGGGCGGCGCGAGGTGGAGTGGGGCGCCGGAGGCGGGGAAGAAGGAGGGGGAACCCGCGGGTTAGGGCACGGGCGGGCACGGGGCAAGAGGGAAAAGGGAGAGGGGTTAATCCCAGACCTAGGGCAGGGCTCGGGGGAGGCCGAGCGGCGGTGGAGCGAGCCGGCGGCGGAAAGCGGCCGGAGAGGAGGGAGACCACCGCGGGGGAGGCACTGAAGTGCACGGAAGATCACGGGAGAGAGGGGAGTGGACGGCGAGCTCGGTGAGCACGAAGGCGAGGTCGGAGGGGGCTTTAAATAGCCGGGAGAGCTTGCGAGGTCGCCGGCCTCATGATTGCGGCGGTGACCTTGCGCGCGCGGCGATGGGACGGGGTGGCGCGGGGCTCGGTGGTGCTAGGCGGCGACGGGGTGGAGTGCCCTAAGGGGCTAGGCTGCGACGGAGGGGACGGGGCGGGCGACGTAGGTCACGGGCGGCGGGGCGTGCTCTGCCATGGCAGAGCTTGCGTGGGGGAGATGCACAGTCGCCGCAGCGCCGTCAGGCGGGCGCCGGCTAGGCGGAGGCGGGTTCGCGAGCGGGCGTGGGCGAAAGCGGGAAGCGGCAACGCGCGAGGGCGCGGGCGCGAGGGGAAAACGGCAAAGCCGAGAAAGGAAAGCGCATTTGCGCCGAAACTTTCCAAAAACGGAAAGAACTCGAAATTTAACCGAATAAATTCAAATAAAATCCGAAAAATTCAGCAAAATTCATAAAATGCAATTAGAGTCTAATTCAAACTTAAATTGAAATTTGTTTTGAATTTCGAGGTTATTTCACAGTGAGAGGAGTATAATTCGCCAGAAGGGTAGAAAATAATCTTGCCCACTGGTGGGCAAAGAAAATTGAGTGAGTCCATGACTCATGTTTGGACTAAAATACCTGTTGCATTCTCAAAACCATTATTGTTGAAAGCACTAGCTAGAATTTCTATAGAAATTTTCGAAGCCTTGATGGTACGAGTGCGAAGTGTCGGAGGATCCGTCACGCTTTTACTACGGCGGCTAGGCTCGTTAGTCATTGCATCATCCGGCCAAAAAACGTCAAGAATGGAACAGCAAGAGGGAAATGCGAGCAGAAGGCTGGCGAGAGGTACGGCGGGTAGCGGCGGCCGTCTTGACTGCGTCTCGCCGGAGGCGAGTCGGGCTGGGCGTCACATGGCCAACAGGCAAATACGTTTTACTCGCATGAAAACCGGCCACAAACAATTTTATATATATATTCTTGCAAAATTTTCACATGTATTCCTCATAAAAGGTATTACAATTCTCTATAAAAAAAAATTTGGTACCAAATCTGATCCTAGAAACATTAAAAATCGGTCGAATTTGTGATCATCTCGGTAAATAAAAACCCAAGATCTCGCCGAAATTCACCGAAATCGCTATAGTAATTTAAAATTTTTCAAATTCTTTAATCCTGCTGAGATTTGAAATCTCTCGGCTCCAACCGAAAGTTGAGATTTCGGTCAAGATTTCTGAAATCTCGGCGAGATTTTGAACCATGCTCCCATCCAAGGCGTCAGGAGTCTTACTACCCTCTCAGGTGGTTTCACCCTTCAAAGCCCCCCAACAGTATACTGTTTAGCTAGTATATGTAAAAGAGTATAATTGGTAACTATATCATAATATTTTTAACAATAAGTACTTAATCACTAAGAAATATGAATGCTAGAATATTGAAAAAGGTCGAGATGATATGTTTTACTAGATTTGAGGTTTCCAGTAATGTTGGATTTCAAAATAGGAACAATGTTTCGGCCCGTGAGTACCTACGTAGGATAGGAGAGCTATCGCTAGTTACAAGCTACTGTATACATCGAAGCTATTGCTAATTATAGAGCTTGTAGCTAATATAGTGGAATATTAGCATGTACCTTCACGTTTAGGGTCCTAAAAAGTTATAGCGCAACTATAACGTAGCCATGGCTAGTTATTTAGAACACTGGAACACATAGACTAAGAAAATATTGAAAATAACTACATTGCCCTTAATTATTATCATTAAACACTATATTCAATGCATGCATGTAGAGAATATAAAGTAAATACGGATATTTATTAGAGGCATAGAGGGAATATCACACTAATTTTGTATTAAAATATAAAATATACTCTATATTTATAGATATGAGTATTAAAAATAATCGGCATATAAATTTGGAAGGAGGGAGTAACTAATGGATGGGCCAATCGGGGCTGGAAGTAGGAGGCGTACTACGTATTCAAGCCGAGGTTTTCATGGAAGGCAATTCTGAAACTACACATACACGTTGGATTCTTGTAATTAGAACCGTCTGCGCAAGATTATTTCCATTCATAATCCATTGCAAGAGTTCAGAGCACTTCATTGCATGATTGAATTGCAAGCGTCATGACGTAGTGCTAAGCTATTTTAGATTCTCAGTGAGAGAGTTCCCCTAAATGTGCATGTGCTGGATATTCTTCTGACAAATGTTGGGGCCAAAGGCAAAATCTTTTGAAAAATGAAGAAATCTGTTTGTCTGGATTTCCCTAGTTCATTGAGCAGTTAGTGCTGGCTGGTAGGTAACTAAACAAAAATGCATGACTTCAGAGCTGACAATACCGTTCAGCAAAGTTCATAAGATTCGTTTATTCGTGTACCTTGATGGGACTGTCAAACCATGAAAATACACCGTGTAAACTTCAACACAATTTAACATTTATCTTCAGCTAATATCTTTGTTAACTGTGATCATGGCAGAACAATCGTTGTCTAAGAAATCGCATCCTGCTCCAGGGAGAAACAAACCTGAGACTCTCCAGAAAAAAAGGGAGATAGGGTTCGAACGGATCACAGCCCTGTCAATCTGTCAAATTCGACGAGAAGTTTGGCCTAAAAATTTCTGCCTTGACAGTAGCCCCCCTCTTTTTGCTACCTACCAATGGACCTCGTCTGAATGCCAACATGCCATTAGTTAACACAAGTTGATCAGTTCGATCAGTAGTCCCTAGCTACTCCCTTGCCTGGTGCCAACGGCCAAGTAAACCACGACGTTTCTGCACAAAGAAAGGAAAAAATGTAGCTGGACCACACACTGGCGGCGAGCACCGAGTCCGACAATTATTCAGAGGAATCAATTAATCAAACTAGCAAAGAGCGAACAGCCAAACACCCGGCTCCGGCTACTCACCTACTGCATGGAGACTTCCGGCTTAGCGACCGAGTCGCGACCGAGTCGGCATCTGCTACGAGAAGTAATCGCCTTAATGTGCATGCATGTGTTGCCGTGTTGGTGGAAGTAGCTAAACATCTAAGCTGTCTTGACAGCGTCCGCGCGCCGATACCGCTATTATTTTAGAGCTCTCTTACACTGCGACGGCGACGCTTAACAGTAACAAAATTAATCCCCGTTTACCAACGCAGCGCGTGCTTGCGCCCTCGCGCGCTCTAAAGGCAGCCGGCCGGGCTGTCTCGCTCGCAGATTAGTGGTATCAGCAGAGCTAACAGCAACCAAAGACTGAAAAGAGAGGAGAAGCACAGAGCTAGCTAGGTACCGTAGTGGAAGCCAGAAGCTCACAGCTTCTTTTAGCTTTGCACATCACTTGCCAGCTGCAATAACCGTCACCTCACAGCTCGCATCGAGCGAAATGGATGCCGGAGACGCCATGAAGAGAGAAGAGCGCGCGCCGCTCAAGCACAAGGTAACGGTCTCCGTTGATCAGCTCTTTCTCTCTCTCTCTCTCTCTCTCTCTCTCTCTCTCTCTCATGGCGTATTCATGATCAAGTCGTTTAATTTACTTGATGAGGGTCGAATTGTTGCTATATGTGTAGGTAATCACCGTTGTTCCTCCGAGTCCCACGCGGGCCTACCTGAGACTAAGATCTACGGTTAGCTCACCGATCTGGTCGATCGGCAAGGACACCGGAGACGCCATGGAGAGAGGCGAGCGCACGCCGCACCTGCCCGAGGTAACTGCATGCCGTTGTCCTCTCTCTTCTGACTTCTCCCTCGCTCTGTCTCATCGTTGTGCATTCGTCAAGTCGTCTTAGAGTGATAAGGGCCGTTTTTTAGCATTAATTAATGAGTAAATTTAAAAAAAACTACGTTTTCCTTAAAAAAAACTATAAATTTTAGCTCATATTTCACGAAACTACACATTTAAAAGAACTTGTTTCACAGAACTATAGATTTTAGAATTAACCAATTATTACAGTATGGATGCACGTAGCAGCCTCACACCCCTCTATTTCCCGTTTTATTCGCAAGTGAGGCCCCCATGTGAGCCTACACTATCATATGTGTTACAAGAGGTGGTCAATTTTAAAATCTGGAGTTTTGTGATACAAGTTCTTTTAAAATATGTAGTTTTATCCAATAGATACTAAAATATGTAGTTTTTTTATCATTTGTAAAAAAAAGTAATTTTATGAAATTTACTCTTAATTAATTGACGAATTATTGTTAGTTTTTATCACCATTGTTCCTCCGAATTCCTCGCTGGACGAAATGGCAGGATCACGAGATGGAAATTAAAATGCTAAATCCAGGAGCATGCGTCATTCGTCAGTGTCATTAGATAGTTTCCCCCACGCCATCTCATTTTTTTAATCTAGGATTACGCGTGTTTGGTGTAGACGCCGAATGCATCCAGATCCTGCAACCTGAAGGAAGAGGGAGAGAAGTTGCGAAAGATGAGTGGGGAGTTGGTACATTAATTTAGCAGCAACATTAGACTAAGTCTAAATTACAGAAGATAGAAGAGGAATATATACTTCATGAAATGATCAAGGATCTTTCGTGCATATCTAAAATAAACTTAAATTTTCTAAACACGAGGTTCTCACAGAGAACGTTTCAAGGATCGGTTCGAATTAGGAAAAAACACATGCATGCATACACACTACAAGTCTACAACCAATGTTTCGTCTCGTCTTCTCCACAAAACTGTTTGCAAGTTTAATATTAGGGCCTTTTTCTTTATTCCTTATCAGCAAGCACACGCGCCGATGCAATTAAACAACATCCACATATATATCAAACTTGCATCACGCATCATCTCGACAACTTTTCAACACACTGGCGTTAAAATACGCAGATTCTCTTCGTGTTGCCAATAATTTCTACAATATATATGTCTCCATTACAGAGTCACGGGCCAAAGATTAAAGACGAGAGCATGCAGATGCCACTCCTGAAGGATGATAAACGCAGCGGTAGCAACGCGCAAGCTGTAGTTCTAGGTGAGTAGAACTCCATATTCCATTTTTTTTTAAAAAAAAAAAACAAAATCTGTCATAAAATAGTTACAAACACAAAATACTCCTCCCTCGTTTCTTTTTTATTTGACATATTAGAATCAATTCCGATCACCAATACGTTTCAAATTATCTAGGTTGACCATACAAAAATGCGAAACCACATGTACATCTGGATGCCATGTTATTACCTAGAGATATATGTTTAATTTAAAAACTAAAAATGGGATAGTTCTTGCTAAAAGAAAAAAAAATGAATGTGCATAACCAAACACATGTGACCATGCCTCGCTGGACGCTGGCATCTCAAGCGCGCTAGCTAGGCTGCTAGCAGTAGTGATGGAAATGAATAAGATACGGATGGATGACAGTGTAATTATAGTTGTTTTTATATTTTTTTGGATATAGATACGTATAGTCTGGCTATGAATACGAATACGAATAATATTGAATACATGTACGAATTAAATATGAATTGAATCGGATACTGTTACGAATATTTATTGGAACATGATAACCCTTAGATTGTACGTAAGAAATTAACTAAAATATAACTAGTTGATTTGATCAAAACAAAATTAAAAATTGAACAAATATAAGCATTTCCATTCACTTGGACAATAGTTAGATACCATGCCGCAAACAAAATTACGTAAGACTTAGTTCATCACACACATACGATTAGTTCATCATACACGTAGATCAAACACAAAATAAAGGTAATCCTTACTTAGAGATACAAATGGAAACAAACACAGAACACACTAAAAGTTTGATAATACTTAAATACCATATCAGACCGAAAAAGTATATAACACTTAGTTCATCACACACATAAGATTATATAAGTACTAAAAGATAAATTCATCACAGATTCAATCATTCAAAGGCTTCACAAATCAAAGTCTATCATTCTTCTATGTCCTCCAGCATATTATCCTCCTCAAAAACTTCCATATCCCCATGCCTTTGCAATTATAAGTTATATTTCAATGAATATGCATGGTAGAGAACTGGCTCTACTTCACTTCTCCAGCTCTGGCCTAAGGTATAATTTTCACTTCATAGCTTAATTAGCGAAAGGGAACAAAAGATAGCGAGACCAAATTCTGAACACAAGTTAGAGAACTGATCTGTCTCTCTCAATCTCTCACTCCTTTCTCTCTCGCCCATCTCTCTCAATCTCTCAGATCTCTCTTAGAGTCAGAAGGCAATGACTAAATACAAATGAGCAGAATGTGGTGCAATGTTCTTCTTCCCCTCCATGGCACAAGCAAGCACGTCGTCAAACACCCCGACCAGGCTCTCCTCCCAAGCATCCGAAATATTTAAGTGTCCATAATTTTACTTAATTACTTAAATTTTATAATTTTTTATTTTCTTCATTTTTTCCTTTCTCCCTCCCCCTTTTCACTGTTTCCCCTCCCCTTTTTCCCTTTCCACTCTTCCCCTCCTTTTTTCTCTTCCCCCCAACGGCACCCTCCCCCCCTTTTTCCCCCTTTTGCTTCCACCCGCGCCCTCACCTCCCCCTTCCACCCGCACCCTTCCCTTCCCTTCCCTGCCAATGCTGACCCCGCACCCTCGCCTACCCCCGTCCGCCTCTCCCCGCTGCCTCGCTTCCCTCCACGCTGGCCGCCCCCTCCCCTTCCCCCTCCAAGACCTGCACGGCCCTCCCGCACAGCGTCGACCGCCTCCCCTTCCCCTCCCGCCCCACCCCGCGCCGGCCACCCCCTCCCCTTCCCCCTTTCCCTCCGGCCTCCTCCACGATGCGGGCATGCGATAGCGGCTGGGGCCATGGCGCAAGCATAGTGACGGCGCAGGTGCGCGACCACAGCCTCCTTCCGCAGCGTCACTCTCCCTATATGATGCAGCCACCGCCTCCCTCCGCGGCAACAGGCACTCCACCTCCTCCCCCTCCCCGTCCCCTCCCCCCTTTGGCACCCCCTCTCGCCCCGCACTGGCCACCTCCCCCACCCCTTCCCCCTTCCCCTCCCCCATGTCGGTCGCCTCCCCCTTCCCCTCCCGCCCTGTGCCGGCCGCCCTCTCGCCTTCCCCTCCAGCCTCTTCCTTGGCGCGGCCATAGTGCGGGCCACGACGTTGGTTGAGGCAGTACACACTAGATATCCGAACTCATTTTTCACCTGATAATCCAGATTCATATCCATATCCGACGGATAGTGAGCTACCGAATCCGTATCCATATCCGACAAAAAATATCGGTATTCGTATCCGATCTGAAACTATCTGACAAATATTCGATCCGAAAGAATTTATATTCAAAAATTGTCTGAATCAGTCGGAAACTATCTGATTTGTTTTTATCCGTAGCTAGCAGCTTCACTTTCTCCATGGATAGATGCCAAACATTAACGGCATTGTTCATGGCAGAAAGTGAACGGCTACACGCGGCCAGGCAGGCAACATGTGTGGTTGGCCTCGTGGTAGGAGGTTGATCTCTTCCCAATCCATCCGATTAAAATCCTCGACACAATCAGTTGGTCTATGGTGGCCACGAGAGTTCTTTTTGAACATCTGGAGTGAATAATGTCATCAATTAAAAAATGGAATAACTATATAATAAAAGCTCATCATAGTCATTTTACAGCAGCTAAGATAAAAGATAAAAATTCTTGTAAAAAGAAAAACACCAGATCGATCCTTATTAGGCTGGACATAATTAAAACTAAAATATAACGAAAATTAGATATTATTAAAAAAGAGAAATATGCTAGAATTTCTTATGAAAAAACAAACTTCTGACCTTTAATCTGGTGGGTGATAATTAAATCTAATCTACATATCAGCTATTGGATGTAATGTTAGTACTTAGAGATATGTGTTACTTTGTAATTTAAAAACCAAAAAAGGATAATCCTAGAAATAAATGCTATAGAAAAATTGAGTGTGACATACCTCTAATTATTTCGTGCCAAAAATAATGATCGATTGCTTTAAAAAGCTAAAAAGATAATTCTTGCTTAAAGGAAAATGCAATTGAAAAAGGGTTTTGATAAGTTTCATCCGGATGTTTTCTTTAACAACCATCATCTAAATTCTTGGCCATTAAATTTGCTTTCAGATCAATGCATGACCCCCCTGAATTCGAGGTGGGTTGATCCTACGGATGTGTGTTTTGATCGTACGGTCCAAAGTTTGGATGTTCATTCGGATGATACCTATACACTCCCATTGAAAAAAGGAACTTCCGTACCTCAATCGGTTTCACACCAAAGAAAGAAGATTGATGCTTGGATGGGGTCTGCAACACGGGGGATGCTATTTTTGTTCAAGCCTCAAGAATTTTTTTGCTTAGTTTTATGCATATCTTTTTTATAAATAAAACAGAGCAATTCTAACGAAATATCAACAAAATTGCGATGTTCCAAGCGGGGCCCACGTCACCCATTTGATTTATCGTTTGATCTATAGGTAACAAAAGATAATAGATGTTTCTAGGATTGTTTATAGAAAGTAGAGAGAGAAATCATATAAGGAACAAACTTAACTAAAAAAGGTGACTTGACTAGCTCGATTGTAGTTGTTTTGGATTTAAGTTGTACTATCTTTATTATAAAGGTAAAAATTAATTATATTTTTATTGTGTTTTTTTGGCAAATAATATACACTAAATCTAGCCGTGTGACCACGTGGGCACTCTTGCTAGTTCATGTAAAAGTTATAAAAAGACAACAGCTAATGTTACGTGGCAGAGACCAATAAAAAAACATCAAATTAAAAAGTAATCACCATTTTCAGGACCATTTGCAAAAATAGTAATAGTAAACCCCTTACAGTGCCTAGCTTTGGAGGCTAAAGAGAGGCTTCACGTCACCCCCCTTGCCGATTTGCGAAAAGCCCCCTTCTTTTTCTTTAATTACACATAGATCCCTATGAATTACAGATAGGTCCTTCGCGATTTTTTGTGATGGCAAAAAAACTTTTCAAAATTGCGTTCGGACCCTGGTTCGTTACTTTACTAAAAACCCTCCGACTGAATATAAATATCGAACGAGCCATTTTCTAATTATTCGGGATAGCGATCAGATCCAAAAATATAGCAAACAGGCCCTCATCCCTTACGTTTAGGTTCTTTCTCTATTTTCCCCGAAAATTTTTTTTTCCCCAACAGAAAGATGTGTATTTTTTTTTCATCTCGGTCTCTAGGGTTTCTTGAGCGTTGAAATTTTTTTGAAAATACGTCTAGATCTACTTTTTCTCTGGAAAAAAAACGAAAGTATTTCCCGTTCACGCATGCGCCACGCTTACAGACCAAGGTTCTCTCTCCGTTTTTCCGAAAAAAATATTTTCGTTAACAGAAAGATGTGTACTTTTCTTCCGGCTCGGTCTCTAAGGTTTCTCGAGCCTAAAAAAAATTAAAAATAAGTCTAGGTCAATTCTTTCTCCGGAAAAAAATAAAATTATTTTTCGTTCACGCACGTGACGTGCGCCGTGCTTACGGGCCCAGGTCCTTTCTTCGTTTTTCCGGAAAAAAAAAATTCGTCAACAAAAATATATGTACTTTTCGTTCGGCTCGGTCTCTAAGGTTTCTAAAGCCTAAAAAAATTCAGAAATACGTCTAAGTCTATTTTTTCTCAAAAAAAAAAGTGCAAAATTATTTTTTATTCACGCCACGCCGCGCCTTATCTTCCTAGTAAAATACAACGTGTGGTAATCTGCGACAATGTGAGCTAGTAATAACCGAAGGCTGCAACTGCAATTGGTGCAGGGTTCGAGTGCCTGGAGAGCACGGCGTTCAATGGCGTCTCGACGAACCTGGTGGTGTACCTGGAGACCGTCCTCCACGGCAGCAACCTGGCGAGCGCGTCCAACGTCACGATGTGGTTCGGGACGAGCTACCTCACCCCGATCTTCGGCGCCATCATCGCCGACACGTTCTGGGGCAACTACAACACCATCCTCGTCTCCCTCGCCGTCTACCTTCTTGGGATGATGCTGGTCACCTTCTCGGCGTTCCTGCCGGCCACACCGCTGTGCGCGTTGGACGCGTCGTGCGGCGCCGGTGGGTCGTTGCTGGGTGCGCAGACCTTCGCGTTCCTTGGGTTGTACCTCGTGGCGGTTGGGAGCGGCGGGGTGCGGTCCTCGCTGCTGCCGTTCGGGGCGGAGCAGTTCGACGACGACGGCGCGGTGGACCGGGAAGGCAAGGCGTCCTTCTTCAGCTGGTTCTACCTATGCGTCGACTTCGGCCCGATCGTCTCTGGTTTGTTCCTTGTCTGGATCCAGCAGAACGTCAGCTGGGCCCTCGGCTTCGGCATCGCCACCGCGTGCATCGCGCTCGCCTTCGCCGTCTTCGTGCTCGCCACGCCCATGTACAAGCGCCGAATGCCAACTGGAACGCCACTCAAGAGCCTCTGCCAGGTCGTCGTCGCCGCCTGCAGGAATGTCAGCCTCAAGCTGCCCACCGACGCCAACCTCCTCTACGAGGTCAGCGACAAGATCGACTCCCAGTCCAAGATCGCGCACACCAACGAGTTCGCATTTCTCGACAAGGCGGCCATCGTCTCGGAGTCGGCCTTGAAGGAGAGAACAGAGGTGGTGAGCTCGTGGAAGCTCTGCACCGTGACGCAGGTGGAGGAGCTCAAGATCCTGTTGCGGCTTCTACCCATCTGGGCTACTAGCGTCATCTTGTCCGCAGCGTACACGCAGATGAACACCACCTTCATCCAGCAGGGCAGCGCCATGGACATGACTATCCTGTCGTTGCCGATAGCAGCGGCGTCGCTGGCCTCCTTCGAGGTGCTCTGCGTCTTGACCTGGGTGCTCCTCTACAGCAAGGTGATCGTGCCGGCGCTGAGGGGATTCTTCTCCGGCGGCGACAGAGAGCCGTCGGAGCTGCAGCGGATGGGCGCCGGGCACCTCCTCATGGTAGTCGCCATGTCGGTCGCGGCGCTCGTCGAGATGAAGAGGCTGGGTAGCGCGGCGCGCGGCGAGGATATCAGCATTGCGTGGCAGCTGCCCCAGTACTTCTTCCTGGCCGGCGCGGAGGTATTCTGCTACATCGCGCAGCTGGAGTTCTTCTTCGGCCAGGCACCGGACACCATGAAGAGTATGTGCACGTCACTCGCGCTGCTCACCATCGCGCTGGGGAGCTACATGAGCTCGCTCATCTACGCCGTCGTGGAGGTGTTCACGGCGACGGAGGGCAGCCCCGGGTGGATCTCCGATGATCTCAACCAGGGCCACCTCGACTACTTCTTCTGGACCATGGCTGCCATTTGCACGTTCAACTTCGTCGTGTACAGCGCCTTCGCCAAGAACTACAAGCTTAAGACGGTGCTCTCGTGATTGCTCGCTTAATTTCCATGCTTCTCGTCGTCTCATATAGTAAAGTAAAGGTAAAAAAAGCCACTATGGTTGTTCTTAAGGGCTAAAAGTTATTATATTAATCAGTGGTAAAAAAATCTATACAGCTTTAGGATGCATATTCCATTTTTTATTTGTTAATTTGCCTATCAAAGGGCCCGACATTTGCTAAGGCACCACGCGTGATGAGTCTGTGAAGGACCGAAGAGGCAACTAGAGGAGACAAACAGGAACCAAATAACATTCAACAAAATTAAATTTTCTCCCAAAAAATCAAGTCAAAACGTCAGACAATCAAATAGAAGCGAAAGAATAAATTTCAAAGACGTTTAGCCTAGGGCGGCCTATCATGCTACAGTAGCGATAGTGCCATGCTACAGTATCAGTAGTACCATGCTGCGGTGGCGGTGGTGCTGGATAAACTGTAATATCAAGGTGAAATAGTAAAACTAGCATAACTTCAAAAAGAACAATCGGTGTAACTTTTAATCGGCTGATCCAAATCCCATGAAACTTTATATGCAACATCCTATGGATATCAGAAACATATTTCAACCTTCAATTGTAGGAATTGAAGACAAAGTTCTGACATTTTTTTTTAGTTTAGTAAAGGCTGCACCAAAACCAGGTCAAACATAAAAACTTCATCGAAAGCTTGCTCGTGGGGATTCGATAGTTGAGATAATCTTAGATGATCTCTCTCCTATCGTAACAAGCAAGAACACCAAAAAACCAACCCTCAAACAAGCAAGAACATGATCTACCAAAATCTTTCTTCTCTCAAGAAAAAGACCGATTTCTTACAAAAAAGAAGAAGAAGAGGGAGTTGCAGCTGACCTAGATAACTGGGATATGATCTATAGAAGATTTATCCATAAATCATTCATCCTTAGCACCAAAAGAACAAGAAAGAGGGAGAGATCACAAAATCAAGAAGATAAAAAACTCAAAAGAGGAGGAATCAAAACTTGTGCAAAACTTGATTTATATTTCAGCTACGATGAATGGTTACAAAACCTCACTACCAGGTAGGCAAAGCTCAAGAGAGCACAAGGAAACAAAAACCTTTCTCATACCACACACCAAAAACCCTAAGGAAGAGGCATCCACCTACACCATCTATTTATAGCCTAACCGGAGCAATCTCCACCATTAGATTACTTCATTCATCCATAAAGAACCTCATCAAGGGTTAGGATTGACTCACTCACTCATACATGGGCTAACCCGAAACCCACAAACATAACATGTTTTGCACACTTTTCAAAGCACACTAATTTGACCACTACTTCATCCGCAAATCCGCAATCCAATGATCGTCCATCGCTTGAGTATGGCTTAAGCTATCATAATCACCATCCACTTGTCTTCTCTTCTTGTAGCGACTCCCTGGCCTCAGTCATCTTCGGCGCCGCCTAATTGTTTGGACCTCAGCACTCGTAACCTAGTCCTGATCTTCTCCGCCTCACAACCTAGCTTCATCATCATGCAACCATCATAGACAAGGGAACCCATCACATAGCATTATCCAACACAATATGCAATTAATCATCCCATAGCAAAAATGATTCATGATCATCATGTAAAGGTTGGCGCTACCGACCCCAGGGCTGGTAGTGCCTCCACTCACGGCCGGTACTACCGCCAACCCATGGCCAGTAGTACCACCGGGGTGAGAGCCTGCTAGACTTTCTCTGGAAAATAACTACCACTTACTAGAGGCCGATAACAACGCTAGCCGGCACTACCACCATGAAAGGCCGGTAGCACCACTGGCCGGTAGTATTGCCATGAACCTAATAGCACCTTGTTGACATCAGAATCTGGCACATGGCCGATTTGGTAAGAGTTTGGTATGGTTAGTTGATCAAGGATAGTATCAGGTTTTGGAAAGACATAAGCCAATAACAGTTTATCGGATTATAACCGATGATTAGTATTGAAAGGGAAGTATCTTGGGGGAATTGTGATCGATACGAATAGTTTCATGAAGAGTCCAAGGAGAACACGATCGAGTCAGATGCTATAAAAGAAGATAACAGGCGACATCGGGAAGGCAATCAACAAAACAACCAATCTACTTTTCATCAACTAGGAGTAGAATTTTAGATTTGTAATCTTTCTTTTGTAATTTCTCTTGATCAATAAAGTTGCCGAAAGATGTGATAGTAGCCTAGAGGGGGGTGAATAGGCTTTTAAAATTTAATCTAAATTAATCACAGCGGAAATAGATCGGAACTTCTGATGTGGTAGTCGGAACTTCTGATGTGGTAGTCGGAACTTCCGATATTAAATCAAAACTTCCGATTATCAATCGGAATGTCCGATCTATTCAAGAATTAGAAGAACACAAGCAAAATGTAACTAACTGCAATTTTAATTCTACCCCTAGCTAGCACAAGATAGAGTAAATGAATTAAACAAAATAGTAACTAGAGTAGGGCTAAAGTGAGGAGATCAAAACAATTAGATCACTAAGAAAAAGGATGCACAATGAACAATGAATAAGCAAAACGAAGAGACACAACAAGTTTGTTCCCGAAGTTCAGATCCTTGAAGGGATCCTGCGTCTCCGTTAAGGAAGCTCACTAAGAGTTGGGTCTCTTCCAACCCTTTCCTCCCAAACCTCGGTCACACTTGAGGTTCGGCTTCACTTTTGATTTGTTTCCTTTCGGAGGCGAAATCGGCCTTCACAAACTTCTCACGGCAACCCACAATCTTTGGGAGCTCGTGAGTGATGCCTAGCCGTCTAGGAGTACTCAATCTCCAAGAGTAATAAATGCAACATGAAATCAATCTTGGAGATGACCTCTAATGCTCATGATGAATGTCTCACTCTTTTGCTCTTAGCGCTAAATCTCTTCTTCACACCTCACTCACTAAAAGATCACTAAGATTAAGAGGAGGTGAAGAAATGGCAATAAGAATGTGTATTGAATGCACTCAAAAGCCAGCCAAAAGGGGTAACCTCATTAAAGAGGCGGTGGAGGGGTATTTATAGGGTGAGGCAAAAACTAGCTGTTATGCCTCCACTCAGCCACATATTGGAACTTCCGATCTTGACATCAAAACATCCGATGTGACTAAACTTCCAGAAAACAACTAGCTCCAACGGTCAAAACAACACACATCGGAACATCCGATTTTTACGATCGGAATGTCCGATGTGTCCAAAGAGTTACTTTTGAAAACACATTTTGAAAAGTTTCTAAGTCACAATCGGAACATCCGATCCACAGATCGGAACTCCGATCTGTCCAGATAGCACCTATAACTTCTAAGTCTTCATCAGAACATCTGATCTATACATCGGAATGTCCGATGTATCCAGAGAGTACCCTAAAAACTCACACTGGAAAATCCGATGGATCGGAACATCCGATCAATGATTGGAACATCCGATCTGGACAAAGAAAGAAACCACTCGGTGTGTGTGTTGTGACTCGTGTCTCTCAACAAATTTAGCAAGCATTCATATGAGCATAGAGACATATCCTAGATCAACTACGTTGCATCCCTCTTAATAGTATGGCATATCTATTGACTCAACAGTAAATGTAAATCATACCGAGATGGCGCCATTTTTCTTTCTTCTACTTTTTGAGGGTCGCCAACGTCCATAGATACTTTTTTTTGGGACTTTCACCTGTTCATTAACTCATTGAACCCATTAGTCCCTTAATCGTTTGTCATTAATCATCCAAAACACACTTAGGAGCCTTGATGCACTTTCAGTTGCGCATAATCAATTATTGATTTCATCGACTTACGCCAACCCAGTTTCATTTTTTCTTTAATCTTGTTGTGCATCACATTTTTGGGGGGAAAATAGCCTTTACCTCTATCTAACCAACTCTATAATGTTGATTAGATCTATCAATTACTTTTCGTCTAAATATGCTCAAACGACCGACTGTACTAGACGTTGTTGAAATATTAGATTGGCTCAACGGCCGATTGAATTATAGATTATCTTCTTACCGATTGTAGGATCAAATCAGCTGGCACGCCCGCACCCAACATTAAATCCGGTGTTTGTGTTTGCTGATTGCCGATCAACCCTTCGTCACGTTTTTTGGCATCAAAGCTATTTTTGCCGACGGGCGCGGCTTTTTGCTGGTTTGGCCAACTTCAGAAGGGTCTCGTGCTAATCTTCTGCCAGATGCCTTTTTCTGCAAAAGGAGTAAGATCGGTTAGTTTTGATTTAGAAAAGGAGTTGGTTAGTACAAGAGATCTACATCATTAGTACCTCTCTTGTAATATCGACTATACTCGTGTTAGTACGTTTACAAGAACTAGCATCACTGCTGGAGCTTGAAGTACTATCATCGGAATGGAAGGACTCTTAGTCGTCGGGTAGACCTGGGCAGAAGTCGGCTATCAGGACAAAAAGCATCAATTCTACTGGGAACATTGCCGTTGTTATTTCTGACCACCAGATAGTAAAGTCCAAGGAGCATCGACTATGAAGCAAAAAAAGGGGAAAGCTTTGGAGTTGAAGGTTGTCGGCCATACTAAGGACTATGGCAGCAGTTTCAACTTTGCTTATTCGCTCCCAAGGGTTGAGCCATCCGAGCATAATGGGACTTGGAATTACTCTACCGAAACCAAGTTGATAGGCATACACTGATGGATGATGGCGCAAATACACATTGATATGAAGGATGGAACATCCGATTCTTTGTGTAAAGGCTAACTCACAATATATTTGGAGAGACAAATGATTTGAACAGCTCAATGGTTTCATTTGGAATATCAATGTGTGAAATCATGTGCTGAAAAATTGGCTTAAGAATTGAATTTGCAAAATGTGCATGTGCATGTGTTTCTCTTCTGTGCCAGACCAAATTTCTAAACCAGTAAGTTTCGCATTAGCGCCGAACCGTTTTTATGTTTGTGCCGGACCAAACTTTTTGGTCCGCCGTGAACATGCATTTGGGGTCATTTGCGCCGAACCAAAGTTTTTTTAAAAAATAGTAAGTCTGTACATTGACGCCGTACCAAATTTCCTTCTGCGCCGGATCAAAATTTTGGTCAGTGGTGAACAAGATTTTGCGTTGTGAAATTCGCATGTACGCCGGACCGATTTTCTTTGGTCCACCGTGAACGTGGTATGAATGATTTTGTGCCGGACCAAATCTTTCAAAAACAGTAAGTTTTGCATGTACGCCGGACCAATTTCTTTGGTTCGTCGTGAATGGCATTTTGAGGTTTGATTTCGCGTGTACGCCAGACTGATTTCCTTTAGTACGTCGTGAACGTGTTTTTTGCTGGATCAACTTCTACATTCAACCGAGAGTTTGAGGTGTACGCCGGACTGAGTTTTTGGTCCGTCGTGAGTTGCGCCGGACCGGTGTTTGGTCCAGCGTGAATGGATTTTCTAGGGTTTTGCTCTCTATGTGAGCCGGACCAATGTTTGGTCCGTCGTGAACGTGTTTTTTCTCGGGTTGAGTTGTTTTGTATGCAATGCTCGTGTGAGTGATTGCATGGATTGACTTTGAGTCAAGTCGTGGACTTGTGCTCAGAAGTGTGTTTTGTTTGTTCATGTGTAGGTGTTGCTCGAGGGCGAACGTGGTCGATGATGGGACCGGAACTAGGTTCATGAAGGAACTGAGGTTCAGGACTAGGTTCAGGGAGGAACCGAGGTCTTGGTGGTCAAGGATGTCATGTGGGACGTTCGAGCTAGAGGACGGTGCACATGAAGAATGGTTAGTCACGTGAGTATGTCATGGTGGCCATACGCGTGCAAGAGTTGTTAGTCACGTGAGTATGGATGGGTTGCCATACGCGTGCAAGAGCTGTATTTGGCCAGGTTGGGCCAAGTGGAGCTGTGTTGAATACAGACTCCTTCTAGGATTAGGAGTGGGACTCCTTCTAGAATTAGGAGTAGGAATTGTATTCAGGACTCTATGTGTTTGCTCTGTATAAATAGGGGGAGGCGTCTCCTGTTTACTCCATCAAGTCTTGAGAAGAGCTTTAGGGTTTGTACTCTTTTGATTGGAGTACTTTAGACAAAAAGAAATAAAGATCAATTTCTTCCAAATCATCTGCGTGCTACAGTAACCACATTGCTACAATGTTCTCTGTTTTGTTCTTGTTTGCATGCTTGTTCTGGTTCTAGATTGGTTTTTGTTCTTTGAGTTTCATCTTGATTTGATCCATCAAAAAATCTTTCTAGGGTATTGATTTAGAGTTCCTCAAAGTTTAGTTGATTAATCTTTTGTCGTTCTTGATTAATCTACGAGTTTTGATTAGATCAGCTTTCGTCAAGTTCTATCACAGCAAGCTTGCGAGGTTCATAACTTTTCATCAGTAATTCCGATCGAGCTGATTTTTCTTAGGTTCGATTCGTATTGGAATCTATCTTCTTGTGTCCAAAGTTTAGATCGATCCAACGGTTCGATCTTCGGGAATTCACATTTTACCGAACGTTTGTCAATCTGTTTTTGTCGAATACGAGGCAATTATTTGGTTCCGTTTTGGGGTGAATTTTTTAATAGATCAAAATTTTGGTTTTAGCTTTCGCACAATCATTCACCCCACTCTAATTGCTATATTCGTATACTTTGATCCTACACAATGCTATCTGACGCTAAGTGGATAAATGACGGATGAGAAAAATTATCGGCTTCTTTGTTGTAGAAAAAATCACCCAGTGAGAAATCTTTCTTGTTCAATAGAAAAAAAGAAGGCAATAAATCTTTTCACTTCGATGGGATTTAACTTTGTATATTCTTTACTATCGCACAAAATGTATTTTTTCCCAAAAGATCAGCTGCTTCTGAACTGAGGGTTTTGATCCTCTGGGATTTCTTCATAGGGAAAGGCCATGATTGTTGTAGTATCAATATTGAATGGTTAGCTAAAAACACATTATAACCAGGTTTGCACAAACCAGAGAGGACCATCGACATTGCCGACAGAATACTGACCCTGACCGGTGAAAAGATGACTTCTGATGATATGTATCATTTGATATACGGCTCCAAGAAACATCTTTCCTAAGGCCAGCCGATGACCTTTTGCTAGTTTCTCTGCCAAGGATTGATAAATCTATGTCGGCCCTAAGGATGCTCCACAAAACAAGTATCGGTCTAACCACATATTGAGGAATTCTACGTGTGCCTTGTCTAATACTGGTCCTATTCCTTTATTCTTGTTCATGTATTGGCTCCATCCTTCTCCTTTGGTAGAAATCAGTTTGTGCTTTTGTTTTGTGCTGAAAGCCGACAGTTATGCTCCATCAGGTCTCAAGCAGCATATCATGGCTACGTCCAGAAGAATCGAGCTGATAGGTCCTATCCTTAGCAAGAAGGCATTGAGAGTGTCCGACCAAAAGTAACAGGAGGTGGCTATCAGTGATTCATTGGCTTGAGAGTGGGCTAGAGAAAGGGGAAGACATTCTGATATCCCAATTGGCTCCCATAAAGGCATTTTATTGCTGCTACTCTCCTGTACCAGTCTCTCTAGCCTTTGAGTGCCGTCAGCCAAGATCGAAAACTCTTGCTTCATCCTTCTATATTGTGTAGGATCGAAGTATACGAATATAGCAATCAGAGGGGGGGTGAATGATTGTGCGGAAGCTAAAACAAAATTCTTGACCTATTAAAAGTTCACCCCAAAACAGAACCAAATAATTGCCTCGTTTTCGACAAAAACAGAATGACAGAGGTTTGGTAAAACGAGAATTCCCGGAGATCCAACCGTCGAAACGATCTGAAATTTGGACACAAGAAACTAGATTCCAATACGAATCGAACCCAAAAAGAATCAGCTCGATCGGACTTACGGATCAAAAGTTATGAGCTTCGCAAGCTTGCTGATCCAGAACTTGACGAGAATCAATCTAATCAAAACTTCAAGATTAAACAAGAACGACAAAAGATTGATCAACTAGACTTTGAGAAACACTAGATCAATATCCTAGAGAGGTTTTTGATGGATCAAATCAAGATAAAACTTGAAGAACAAAACCAATCTAGAACTAGAACAAGCATGCAAACAAGAACCAAAACAGAAATAATCTTTGAGCGACGTGGTTCTTTGAGCACGCAAAAATCTTGGAAGAATTGATCTTTATTTCTTGTCTAAAATACTCTCATCAAAAGAGTACAAACCCTAAAACCAAGCTCAAAGCTTGATGCGCTCAGCTCTACTTGATGCCTTTCAACAGAGACCCCCACCTATTTAAAGCACCAACCCACAAGGAGTTCTCAATACGATTCCTATTCCCTAGAAGGAATCCGTATCCAACTCAACTCTACTTGGCCCAACCAGGCCGAGTACAACTCTTGCACGCCGTATGGTAACCCTACCATACTCACGTGACTAACACTTTGCACGCCGTATGGCCACCTGCCATACTCACGTGACTAACACTTTGCACGCGAATGACCTCCTGCCATTCTCACGTGACTAACCATTCTTCATGTGCACCATTCTCTTAGCCCGAGCGTCCCGCATGACATCCTTGACCACCAAGACCTCGGTTCCTCCTGAACCTAGTCCCGAACCTCGATTCCTCCATGAACCTAGTTCCGGTCCCGTCATCGACCACATTCGTCTTCGAGCAATACCGCACATGAACAAACCACAAACAAATCCGAGCACAAGTCCACGACTTGACTCAATGTCAATCCATGCAACTACTCACATGAGTATTGCATAAAGTCCACTTCAAAAGAAGCATCATGAAATCATTACAAATTTCAAATTCACATTCAAAATTCAAATCCAAATCGCTCAAAACCCTAATTGGCGCGCATTCACGACGGACAAACAAAGTTGGTCCGTTGTATAAGGAAAAGTTTCTGTTCCAAGAAGCCAACCAAACGCGGAAAAACACGTTCACAGCGGACAAACAAAGTTGGTCCGTTGTACATGCTAAAAATGGCTTCGGTCATGTACTCAAAACAAGTTCACAACGGACCCCGGAAGCTTGTCCTACAAGCGTGCCACGCTCGGTTTCACAAAAGTAAAACCCTAGAAAAAGTCCATTCACGACGGACAAAAAGAATTAGTCCGTTGTACATGTGAAAATCTTGGTTCCAAGAAATTATCCAAACCGAAAAAGCTTGTTCACAACGGACCAAGAAAAACTGTCCGTTGTACATGTGAAAAATGACTTGGTCATGGGCTCAAAAACATGTTCTACAATGACCCAAAAACACCAATCGTCGCAGATGGGAAACTTACTGTTTCTTGAGAACTTTGTCCGGCGCTAATGCGTAACTTACTGTTTCTAGTCAAATTGTCAAAACACATGAACAAACACATTTTGCAAATTCAAATCTAAGTTAATTTTTCAGTTCAAAGCCAATTTTTCAGCACATGATTTCACATATTGTACTCTAGAGCATACAAAGGGAGCCTAGGGACTTCCTCGTTTATAATGACCATCGGCTCTAAGCTATCTATCGGGCCTAGGCAATACTGGTGCTCCCTATTAGGTTCAAGGATGAGTACCTGATTAGGGTCCTATCGGGACCTGAATGTGTAAACCCGGTCCCTTGGTGTAGTCCACACTAGTCCAGGATCACGCTAGTGCACACCGTCTCAACAGAGATGAATATCACAATCATACACAATGGAATAACAAATAATGTCTTTATTAAGATCTAACCTGTTGAGTCAACCTTATGATCAACTTACAAAATACGCCTCGTAGGGCAAAGTCTCAATTAAACAAGCAAACTATAGCGAAAAAGTAAAGAAGACTCGTGGTGTCCAATCAATATGCCACAGGCAACTGACTGGGCTCGCTCCCTAGTTCATCGGCTCCGAGAACTCCTCCATAGCTGGCGTGGATTCTTCCTCGAGTGATGTTTCTGTTGTTGCCAGGGGTGAGTACTTAAAGCACTCAACAAGTTAAACTATTACTACGTGCATGGCTTATCCCAAAAGACAAGCTATATGGTTGTTTTTGCAGTAAACAACATTTACAAATATTCATAATAGATTGGAAAGCAGTAAAACAATAATAACTTTCACAATTAATTCTCACATAAAGTATGTACCATCCTTAATCAATTTCATCATTTTTATATCATAATATCCACCATCCCAAGGTCATTTTATGAAAGTCTAACCCTTGACTGTAATCCCCGAGTAATGTTCAATACTGTGGACACGGCTATTTGAATAGGTTTTACACTCTGCAGAGGATATACACTTTACCCACAAGATACAGGCACTCACCACACAGATGATTAACCGTAACAAAGGCTTTCAGAAACTCATAGCTTAACATGTGAACCTCCCTGGTATTGCCTTCACTATCACTCCCCTCACACAGAGTCGAAGCATAGGACTGACACATACCGTTGGATGGGTACCAAGCCTCAGCACAGGTACACTCCCCCGTACAGCTACACCCCTGTGTAACTATCACCCTGAGGTACCATATGCAAGATATTAGTAACTTACTCAACTAGGTCTATCCCATTCCAAACATGTGGTTATATACTAGACTCAGTTCAAAATCTTGTAAGGTTAAGTCCTCAGATGACCGAGGCAAGACATCCAACACTCAATGGCACACAACCACTTAACACCCATTGCCACACATGACCACTAGTTCCTTGCCACTTGCTCCCGTCTAAATCATTTTCTCACCCGGTTGATTACCATGCACCACGTGCCATCTTATCATGAACAACACATGTCACAATCTCTTAAACATGTTCCATATCTCATTATGTCAAGATTAATTTTCAACATTCAAAAATAATATCAATAACACGATGCATGGTTAAGCAGACTATTTACAGTCTAATTAACCCATGTTGGCAAAGTATGAGCAATTTGAAGTTTAAAAATGCATTAAAAAGAAAAATCTGAATTAAATGAATTATTTTTCTACTCGAAAATCGATTTATTGCGTCATCATGATGTCAGCTGAACCCGTGGCGCGTTCTGGTGCGGCCACGTCACCTCCGGCTCATGGACTCGGTCCACGCCCGGCTCTGGTCCACGGTGGACCCGGTCCACGTGACTCGGTCTCACTAACATGTGGACCCCATTGCTAACGTCAGCACCCATGGCATCCCTCGGCTGACGTATGGGTCCCACCAATGACGTCATCACTAACGTCACCATGCGTAGTGCCGTCCAGCTGACGTGTGGGCCTACCTCATGATATCAGGCTGACGTCAGCGCGACCGAGCGGTTGGCCTCTGGCGCTTCAGTTTCCGTGCCCACACGTGGTAGTGTCCCATTGTCCGAAGGTGCGGTGCAATCTCACCCGTGTGTTCAAAAATGATGAGACAAGATTGAATCGATTCGCAGCAATTTAGACATGACATGGTATGTTGTCGGGAACCCGAATTTGCAAATCCGGACCCTCTGTGTATTCAACACTAGTCCAGGAACGCGCTAGTGCACACAGTCTTAACATCGGTAAATATCACAATCATACCATTCGATACTAATAAAGTACTTTTATTTAATTAAGCAAACTGGTTACTTGACCTTATGGCCAAGTCACAAATGCAATATTGCATGAGCGATACTTATTAAGAGAGAAATAGTAGCAATGAAAATCAAATAACTTCGTGGCGCCATCCAGTATACCACAGGCAACTGACTGGGCTCGCTTCCTAAGTAGACGGATCCTCTTGGAGCTCCTCCTCCAAAGCTTGTGCAGTCTCCTCTTCAACTGGTGTTGTATTGTGGCAAGGGTGAGTACTTGGTACTCAGCAAGTTATGCACAGAATGCAAGCTAATATACTATATGCATGGCTTGGTACAAAGGAATAGCTCAAGGTATATTTGCAGTAAACAGCATTTGACAAGTAGCATAAATAGATTCGAAAGCAGTAGAAGCAAGTATAGCATAGATAACTTTTCAAGGAATTTAGTAAACATCTTTCCCATCCTAATCCATATTTCCATCAACATCATTATTAATCCAACTCAACCTTTCAAACCCAAGTTATTTTTGAGAAAATCTAACCCTTGACTGTAATTCCCAAGCGATGTCCAATACCGCGGACACGGCTATTCGAATAGATTCTACACTCTGCAGAGGTTATGCACTTTACCCACAAGATACAGTCAAACACCACAAAGGCGAGTTCCCGTAACAAAGTCTTTCGGAAACCTCTAACAATACAAGTGGCCCTCCCCGGTTATTGCACACTAACCCTTCCCTTAGCTAAGGCAAAGTTTAGGCCAATCAACCGTTAGATGGGTACCTGGCCTCAGCCCAGGTACGCTCCCCCGTACAACTTACACAAAGGGTGTAGTTGACCTCCTGAGGTCCCACAGGTACGTTATTAGCAACTTAGTCAACTAGGTCCGTCCCATTACAGACATGTGGTTGCACGTTAGAACCAGTTCAAAGGCTTGCAAGGTGAAGTCCTTAGGGTGACCAGGGCAAGACTACCCGAAGAACCAAATCAACATCCCCAATGCCACAACTGGCCCACCTGATTATTCTTGCCACATGCCCCGGTCGAAAACTATTTATCAAACCCCAGTTGATTACCATGCACCACGTGCCATCAACATCACATGATACCTTTCCAAAACAGGTTCAATATATCATTAAGTCAATATTAACATTTGTTTGTCCAAAATCATGTCATGAGCACGTAGCAGGTCTAAGCAGTTTACTACAACGGTCTAAAACCCATGTTGGCAATTTAATAATGTCCAACTAGTAAACCACAACTAGGGTGACAAGGGGTCATGGCACATACTTAAATAATCAAGGTGTCATACAGCAAATTGGTACTTATCTAATCCCCCATATTTAAATAAAGTATTTTTCTATTTGAACTTAGCATGCAATAGGTTAAATCAAAATAAGTTTCAAAATAGGATCAACATGGTCAAAGCACAACTTGCCTTCAAAAAGTACTTGTTCTTGGTCTTGAGTTGGATCCTGAGTCAATACTTCTCCTTCGAATCCTTCCGGCACTTCAACGTCTACTCGTAAAGCGTGCAAATAGCAAATACACAAATAAACAATAGGTAAAAAGTGTCCAAACATCCAAATAAAATCCATAAACAGAGAGAACATAATTTTATGAATTTTTAGAAACTGGAATCGTCGGATTTGGAGTTAAAACGCAAAAGTTATGATTATTTAAAGTTTTAATAATCAATTAAATAATTTTACAGAGAAAAACTTTAGTCCAAAAATTAAATAAAATTCATATTTAGGTAGATCTCAATTTTATACAAATTTAGAAATTTAAATCACTCAAATCGGAGTTGAAACGCAAAAGTTATAAGCGTTTGAAGTTTGAATCAAATCTGAAATCATTATTTCGAATTAATAAATCATTTTCTTTTTCGGAAATTAATTATTGCGCCGAAGGACACGTGTCGACCTCTCGATTGGCTCGCTGACGATGTCACCGCCCATGGACGTGGTCCACGCTCGGCTCGGGTTCACCGTGGACTCGGTCCACGAATCCACGTGTCGCTGACATGTGGGTCCGCCTCGGGTGACGTCACTGCTGATGTCAGCGGGGCTCAGCCCATGGTGCTGACAGGTGGGACCCACTGTGACGTCATTGCTGACATCAGCACTTGGCTGGGACAACCGCTGACATGCGGGCCCGCCATGACGTCAGCGTGACATCATGGTGCAGTTTGGCCGGGCCACTGACATGCGGGCCCCGCGTGTCAGCGTCCTGCACTGCAGCGTGGGCCAGCGGCGCCGACGCGACGGTCAGCCTTCCCGGACAGGTGGCGCAATCTCGACCGTTGATTTGAAATTCAACGGCCCAGATTAGATCTGAGTCTCACGCGTTTGGGTTAACGCATTTGATCTGGACCGTTGGATCTAAATCCGACGGTCGAGATTGGATCTGGGAATCGCACGTGGTTCTCACCGGGGGATGACGTGGCGCAATCTAGGCCCTTAGATGAAGATCCGACGGCTGGTGGAGCTCGAACGACGGTGATGGCTTGCGCCGGCGCTGGCTCACCGGCGCGGGGGACGACGACCTTGCCGACGGCGTTTCGGGCGCGCTCCGGCGGAGTGAGAGGTACCCACGGGTGCGTCTTGGCTTGGCGGTCTCGGAACTGGGGTCAACGGCGACGGAGGACGGCGGACGGCGGCGGAATTTGACGAAAACCGCGGCGGCTCCTTTTCCCTACTCCGGCGAGCTCTGGCGGCGCAACCACGGCGGCTCGAGCGGCGTTGTTCAGGGCTACGTGCGCAATGAAGCGGCGATCCCGACACGGTGGCGGCGCAATAAATAGGGCCCTCGGCGTCAGTGAAAGCAGCGAATCAGGAGTCCTCTCCGTCAGCGGCGGTGGAGTCCGGGCGACACGGTTAAGTGGCGTGGCACGCCGCGGTACCGTTGGATCGAGATCCAACGGTACGCGAGTTTGGGTCCAGGTCGGACTCGGGCGAACTGGCTGGCTCGGTCGGCTCGGGTTCGGTGACGTGGCTCAATCGTGGCCGTTGGATCTAAATCCAACGGTCACGCGGTTAGGGCTCGGCCGAGTGGGTTCGGTCGAGTCACGTGACTCGGGTCGGACTCGAACTCGAGTCTGACTCGGGCTCGGTCGGATGAACAGTACTTGACCCGACTTGATTTTCCAGCGATTTAATATTTAAAATAATTCCCAGTAATTCATTTAATTCATTAAAAATAGCAAATGACTCAGAAAAATTCCAGAAAAATTCTGGAAAATATCTTGGGTCATTTTGGACTCAAATAAAATAGTTCCAACAAAATTTTATTTGAAAAATTAAATTCTTTAATTATTTCAAAATGGAATAAATTCAAATAAATTCCAAATAAATCCAAATAAATTCCAGAAAATTCCAAAAATTCACCAAAGTGCCAAATCACACATGAATTTAAGAAAAGCAAAATTTTGGGGTGTTACATATGTCCCAGTGCCCTACACGTGGCTCGATCCATGCCATTAAATCTAGATCGGACGGGTAAGATTAGATCTACCTCATCTATACGGAATCATCTAAACCACACGTTTTTGATCCAATGGCTACGATCTATCCGAAACTAAATCTACACTAATCAACCTGAGCCGCACATCTAAAAATCTAATAGCCTAGATTGATCTGATCTACGGCATCAGATTACATCTATGTGGCAACATCGAGAGCATCAATCCTAAATCCAATGGTCCGGATCTAATCTAGATCAAAACAGCGCTAATCACACATGGCAGAAACTGAGTCATTGGATCTATATCTAATGGTTGGGATCTAAATCAATCCTACGGTTGAACAAATACACAGCTACGACACATATTGAAACACGTGGCCTTACTCGGTTCCTTCGATGGTGATTCGACAGTCAGAGGGCTTCACGAACTCCGGTGCGGCACTGTGAGCTTGTCTGGCCGGAGTCAAGGATGAAGACCAATGAAGCGACACTAGAGGGTCTCTCCGATGAGAAGAAATATCGCGTTGGATGTGCCTCGATGAGCCCCTTCCGGATCCGGGCCCAACAGCGATGGAGAATGGCAGACGACGGCGGAATAGCCCAAAACAACAAGGCGGTGCTAGGGCAATGGCGAGCAATTACGGCTTGATGGTAGTAGTTCTGGCGGCGCAAACTAGGGCAAATGACTCAACGCGAAACGGAGATCCTCGAGGACCACTCTGCACAATAAATAGTGTCGGTCTCCACGTCCGAGAAGGCGGGGAAGATGAACAGTCACGGCGGCTTTGCTGCGGAGAAATCAGAATGAAGACGACAGCCCTCCATCGTACACGTGTCAGATCAATGGCCAAGATGAGATCAAGTGCGTCGTGATCCAACGCTCTCCTGCCATGGGTGACGTGGCCCATGTCAACCGTTGGATCTACATCTAACGGTCGGCGTGTTAGGGTTAGATTTGGGACTGTGCTGGTGATGTGGGTTTGGGCTAGGCCCAGCTCAAGTCCAAGTGGTTTTTCGGTTTTCTTTGATTTTATTATTTAAAATAAATTCCAATAATTCAAATAAATTGAGAAAAATAGCAAAATCATCAAAAAAAAATTCCCAAAAAATTCTAGAAAATATTTTGAAGCATTTTGGACTTGAATAAAATATTTCCAACAAAATTTTATATGAAATTTCCAAATATTTAAATAATTCAATATATGACTTAATTCAAATTAATTCCAAATAAATTCCAGAAAATTCTCAAAAATTACAAATACACATTAAATGCAAGAAAAGCAAAAATTGGGATGTTACAGGTCCATTGCTGGGAAGCCGATGGGATGAAGAAGAGCGCTTGAAGCCAATTGAGAGAAAGATGAGAGATTGAGAGTGTGAAATTGATGGGTGAATGGGCTCGATATTTATAGAGGCGTAAAAGTAGATGAAAACATATGATTTTTTGGTAGAATGCGAATGGATTGTGGGGAAAGATACATGTGTCAGAATTTTACGACGCAGCAAAGGGAGCAATTATTGATGAAAATGATGCATTAAGCTGATACAAGTGAAAGATGATGAACGAGATTTTTTGGAAGATAACAATATCTCCAAAAATCGGGGGGCATATGTTGACACCAAAATATAACACATGGACAATTTGGTAAGAGTTTGGTATGGTCAATTGATCAAGGATAGTATCAGGTTTTGAAAAGACATAAGCTGATAATAGTTTATCAGATTATAACCGACAATTAGTACTAAAAGGGAAGTATCTTGGGGGAATTGAGACCGATACGGAAAGTTTTATGAAGAGTCCAAGGAGAACACGATTGGGTCAGATGCTATAAAAGATGATGACATGTGACATCACAAAGATACAATCAACCAACCAAACAATCTACTTTTTGTTTTCACTTTTCATCTTCTAGGAGTAGAATTTTAGATTTGTAATTTTTCCTCTGTAATTCGCTTGATCAATAAAGTTGCACATTACCGATTATTGATTTCGTTGACCTAAACCAACCAAGGTTCGCCTTTTCTTCGATCTTGTTATGCATCGCCTTTTTTAGGAAAAACAACCTTTACCTCTATCTAATCAACTTGTTGGTGCCAAAAACTTGACGATGGGTTGATTACATCCAACACAAGCAAACAACAGGTTTATTTTGGGTGTGGGCATGTTAGCCAATTTGATCCCATAATCGGCTAGAGGACAAGGCAATCAAATCAACTATTAAGATGATTCAACCTTTTAGTGGTAAAGCAATCTAGTCGGTTAGTCAAGACGATTTCGATGGAAAAGAACCGATAAATCTGGTCAATCCGATTGGATAGATTAGATGGGTAAATGACTTTTCCCAAAAAAAAAGGCGATGCATAACAAGATCGGAGAAAAATAGACCTAAATTGGTGTAAATCGATAAAATCAACAATTGGTGATATACAACTTTGTTGACCAAAACGAATTGCATAGGGAAGATCACAAAACTAAAAGAAAAATGCTCTAAGTCAACGAAAAGTAAAGCAGAACAAGTGTTTGGTTGTGTTTATTGCCCCATTTAACATCGCCCACCATCTTCTTTTATAGCCCTAGGCTCGATTGTGTCCTTCCTAGTCTCTTCTTCAACTGCTCGTGTCAACTTCAATTCCCTCTGATACTTTCCATACGAAACAGACATTAGTTATGATCTGCTGAAAACGTATCGATCTATGACTCCGATTTATCTCTTACCAAAACCAAAATTATCCCAAACTGATTCCATCAAAATCGGCCACATACCAAATTTAGGTATCAACATATGCCCCCCAATTTTGGGGATATGTTTAAACATGCCCCAAAATTTCATCTCGCATTGGTCTTCCAACTGCGTTTTCCTTGGCATGACGTCATCCCATCGCTCACCATTCTCTGTTTTCGAGTCCATCGCTTTAGAATCAGTGCACCCATTGGACTTTCAGCTGCTCAAGCATAGAATGCTTTGGAACATTGCACTCATTAAACCTTCAGCTTCTCAAGCAAGAGACCACTTCATCTGCCTTTACATGTTCCACACAGACGACATTCCATTTCATCTTCCTTTGCACGTTCCACATAGACGATGTTATGTCTTCCGATGATGGCACTTTACTTGCCTGATTTACTATATAAATATTGGGTAATTCACGGAAGTCACCACCCAGTTTCATAGTAAATCATTTTCACCCTTTATAAGTCACTATGTCTTCGTCTTCTAACTCCTCCATTTCTAACTATTCTCCCCTATCTTGGTTGATCGAGGAAGATGACTCGGCTATTGATGCCGCTCTCCAAGAAGAACTATCAGCCGAGGTGCGTGTGGAGGAGGAAGTGTCCAATGATAAAGCCATCGCTTGCGTGCTCCAAGAGGAGCTTCAAGCCGATGCAGCCGCCGCCCCTGCAGATGACGTGGCCACTACTCCTGCGGATGCCGTAGTTGCTCCCCCTCTACCAAATGCCGCAGAGGTCATAGCAGAGTCGGTTGGCAGTGCTGCCACCATTGTTGAGGTCATAGCTATCAATGTTAGTTTCGACAATGAAGATGCTCCCGGGCCTCAACAAGGCCATGCTACTAATGTTGTCCCCCAGGCTCCAGCAGCAGCAATAGTGGTGGCGGTGCGATCGCTATCAGCATGAATCTCGATGGAAAGCACCGTCGCCTTTTTTAGATTTCTTTTCCTTCTTTTTATTCCTTTTATTTTCTTGGAATGTTGCCTTGTAACCATCGGCAACTTCCTTAGTGTTTTCTTCTCACTATAGGCCTTTAGTCGATAATGTAACCGATTTCCAATGATTAATGTAAATGTTCATATCTCCTTTTACAGTATCCCAAGGTACCATAACAGCTATCACTATCATTGACTTTATGAATCTCACACAAACTACTACTATTGGCTTTGGATACAGAACATCGGTTTTGAACCCAAGCATTTCAACTTCCAGTGGTTTTCGTGCAATGGGTGGTAAAACTTCTCGCGTAACTGTAAGATCGCACATCTCTCGGGCATTACATGCAACAAAAGTTATCAAAAATTACCCGCCTTTGCCACCGGCTTTACCCCCATATAAATATGGGGCCCGTTCACTTTCATTTCCACGTGCACTTGCTCTCATTTTCCTCCTTATCAACTCTTCTTCTTCCGTCGACTTCTGATTTCTATTAGCTTCTAGGTGTCCGCTTGCTTCTAGCTTCCTATTGGCTTCCCACTCATTGACTTCACTAAGGCAAATGGATCCCAGCCAGGTATTTTTCCCTATCCCCCGTTGTGATTCTCAGTACTACTAAGGTCCGGTAGGTAGAACCAACCCATCAGCCATAATGGATCAAGAACTCTCTAGGCTTCCCCTAAATGCCTTAGGGTTTAATTTAAAAAGATAGCACAAGAGCTTGAGGGCCTGTCCGACTGCGCTAGATGGGTGGTGCAATTGGTACCATCAGGTAGTAGCCCAAAAAATTGCCAGCCTAGGAACAGACGGGAATAGCCAAGTGCCTCCTACTTTCCTTGGCCAATCCCCCCCAATGAGCCTCTAATAGCCGAGGGCCTGGCCGACTACGCTAGATGGGTGGCGCAATTGGTACCATTAGGTAGTAGCCCAAAAATTGCCAGTCTAGGAACAGATGGGAATAGCCGAGTGCCTCCCACTTTCCTTGGCCAATCCCCCCAATGAGCCTTTAATAGCTGTGTCCTGCTATTTTTGGTCTGATACCTTTAATGCCTTTCTTTTTAAAATTGGACCCATCAGCCCAACTCTATTAGACGTGGCTCAGCTTTGCTATCTTAGGCCAGATGGTGACTAGATATCGGCTTTTAGCGCAAAGCCCTCATACAAGCTAATATCGGCCGAAGGGGAGGGTTGGGGCAGATACTTGGAGAACAATATAGGAGTCGGTCCTGTGTCTGATAAGGAACATATAGCTTTTCTTAACATGTTTCTTGACTGATTCTTATTCTGTGGAGACTCACTTGGCCCAATCCAAACCTACCAAGCCCTAGCTGAACAACTCATAGGTGGACGTCAGCTCGCATTAGGCAAACTATTCTTGGGAGTGGTTTACGAAATGATGCATGAAATTCGATGTTGGCTTTATTCAGCCATGGGATCTTTTGCTGTAGGAAACATTGGTGGACCTTTATGGTTTATTCAAGTGTTTCTCTACTACATCTTTAGCTGATCTCTTAAAATTGACTTATCTGATATGACCCCATTCCCTGACGAAGAAATTCCTGCAAACCATCCAATAGCATTCCGGAATAGCCGATCATTAGGTGAAAGGTTGTTCCTTCTATTCGGCCAAGGAGTCAAACTTAGCCAAACTGAAGCTAAGTCAGACTTGTCCTTCTTCTATCATCTTAATGAAGACCTTCTTTCCAGCTCTGATTTCTTTTGTTACAGAGAAATGTAACAATTATCCTTGTTCCTATTTTTCCATTTAACAGCCGATAGTGAGGATATGCCTCCAGAAACTCTTGACTTTTTTAACCTCTTTTTATCTCCTGGGATTATTTTGGTCAGTTTACACACTAGAAATAGCACCTTCTCGCCTTCCTACGAATTTTATCACCCATTTGTCTATGGCCGACAACTCGGCTTTGGGCATGTGATCCCAAAATTTGTTCTTATTGACCTAATCCAGCCACGTGAAAAACTTCATCACGCTACCTCAGCTGATCTAGTCCTTCACTTAGCCGATGACTTACTCATCCAACAACTCCCACATTTCGTTCACCATGGTAAAAAATCAAACAGCTACACTAGCTGGTGGTCGGCTATTTCTGCCGCCATGTTCCCAACTGATCAGTAACCTTCCTTAATCCTAATCGAATTATTTCCAGACGTGCCACCTAAACCAACAACTAGAACCGACCCGAGTAGTTCTAGTTCGTCGGACCAAACTAACAAAAGCATCATAGATATCACTGGCAAGGTATTAACACAAGCATCATAGAAATCCTCTACCCGTAAGGAATCGGCTGAGAGCTCGCCGAAAGCTTCTGCAGTCAGAGGGGTAAGCACTTTAACTTTACATTTTTCCATTTCCAAAATAAATCAATCAGCTAACTAACTTTATTATTATTGCAGCACATACCTTCACCACCTACCTTCTCCCCGCCAGTCGACATAGGCTTGCCAGGGAGTACGGCCAGCGATCTTCCTCCGCCGCCTTCTCAACCGACACCACCAACGCTAGCACCAGTTTCAAAGGCCATCGTCAAACCAGCGTCATCGGTACACGACATGCTTGGCTTTGACATGTTTGACCACAAAAGCGCTGGCGAAGAAGTAGAAGAGTGCCGGCTGACAATTATAGACACCATTCTAAAAGAGGCTGAGGGCGCGTCAAGCCAAGTGATGGCATAGCCCGAAGCTATAGAGAGACTCAAACACCTCTGCATGGTGCTACTTAGTCCGAAGGCTAAACTTCTGCAAGATTCCCAGTCGATCTGAGATGCCTTCGACGCTGTGAAGCCAGATCTGCCAGAGCATACCACGATTGCCTTACTCGAAGCATGCTTCCTTGATGACAAGAAGCAGCTAGTCGATGAGGCGCAAGATCGGCTTTAGCATTGAATTACCCAAAAATAAGATAAAAAACTCTTGGATTAGCTGATATCTACTACAAAAGCAATGAAGACCAAATTTGACCAGGACAACAAGGATTTCAACGAAACGAAGGAACATGTATCGGCTCTGGAAGTATCCAATAAATCCTTGGAAGCAGAACTAGCTAAGGTCAACCAGCAATTGGCCGACACAGCTCCTCAAATGTCAAGTTTTGCATCTTCAATCAAGGAGCAGAAGGTCGCTTTGGCTGTGGGCATCGCCGCCATCCTCATTCAATCGGCCAAGATCACCCTAATCCCTGGTACCGCCGACGAGGATCACAACATCATTGATGAGATCGACAAAATCCTTGCCAGTGCACTTGCTGTGTTATCAGGATTGGGAATCAATCCTTGAATGTAATGAATCTAAATGTTGCTAGTTGCCGACGTTATCTCAAACATGTTGAATGCTGAATGTTGAATTTATGAGTCGGTTGTCTTACTGATTCAATTGTTTTGAATTCATGCTTTTATTTTTGTTCTAATGATGATGTACTTCATCGGCCATGAAACCAGAATTAACTACAATGAGTCAATTCGGTTATAGTCCTAATCGGCCCAACACATCCCTTATGACTGCAACGAGTCAATTTTTGGAAATTTTTAGCTGATTATGACCTAACCCACACACTTGGGTAATATGAGTGATGTTTGGGTTCCATCAAGTTTCTCTCCAAAGTGAATTGTAGCGTATTGGGTTCAGGTTAATGCATGTGGTTCAATTGGTTCAAAAGAATTGTATGTCTTTTGCATCCTAGCTGGAGTTAAAGAATAGGAAGGCTTACAGTATAGTGTTGAGTATAATAAAGACTTATACTTTAAGGATTTGCTATTTGAGTGAAGGAATGCGAGGTCTAGACCCTCTTAAGAAAAGAAATAATTATGATTTAGCAATGAATTACGATTCTAGCTTGGGCTAAGTGTTGAACGTTGGTGGTTTAAGGGTGGATTGTGACGTTGGTTCAGAATCTTTTGGGAGTATCGTGGTTGTAAAGAAGATGATGACAACTTATAGTGAAGTGTTATGTTGTGAACTTTTAATTAGCTAGTTGTCTTTGGGTGTGAGATATGCCTGGGAGGGGATGGAATAAAAATGTTATATATCGGGGGTTGTGGTTGGAATGGAAGTTATGCCAAAGTGGGCTATGCCTTAGATGATATGGGTTGGGTATGGTCCTTTTGTTGGAGAGGCCAAGTAATTGGGAGAGATGGGATTACATGTAATTGATTCTTAGGGGTTCAAGTTTGGAACCCGGGATGTTTAAACGAATGGTATGAGTGAGTAGTTGAGATATTGTTTAGAAGCATGTTAGAAGGAAAAGCCTCGTATCCTTGTTGTTGCCATGAATAAGATGAAATGTGGGAAGGAGGACAAGATGGGAGATTAGATTGCAATTAAAGAGGGAATGTAGAGTTGAGGGTAGAGTTTGGAACCCTGTTCTCTTTGGCTTTTCATTGCATCCGTTTGAGTTCTTATGTGGATGTTCTGGAGTTTGCTAGAAGTTTAAGTCCCTTGTGGACGTTTTTTTTTTCTGTCGTTGACGTTCTTCGAATTCGGGGTCGAATTCCTTTAAGGGGGGGAGAATGTAATATCGTAGAGTAACTCTAAGTTAAGGAGGTATCCACTGGGGAGTGGTCCTATCCTTGACCTGTTAGAATTGGATTTTCATTTTAGTAGGCCAGGTTCAATGAAAGTGCTGCATGGATTTTGACCGAAGCATGTATGGAAAACCCTATGGCTACCATAATGTGGGAAGGATGCTATCTGGGTTATTATGGACCATTTTAGTAAGTCTCCTCACTTCATTCCTATTCGCACAACAAACTCAGCGAGCGAGCTGGCTCCTATTTATGTGCGCGAAATAGTGAGACTTCACGGTGTGCTCAAGACAATCATTTCTGATCGTGATGCCAAGTTTGTCTCCAAGTTTTGGGAGAGTTTGCAGAGTGCTTTGGGCACTCAACTTCGCCTTAGCACCGCTTTTCATCCTCAAACAGATGGGCAATCTGAGAGTACTATTCAGACTTTGGAGGATATGCTTAGATCCTGTGTTTTGGCATGGAAGGGTAGTTGGGAAGATCATTTGGCCCTAGTTGAATTTGCTTATAATAACAGCTTTCATGCAAACATTCGAGCGGCTCCTTATGAGGTGCTTTATGGGCGTAAGTGCCGCTCACCCCTATGCTGGGATGCAGTAGGGGAAAGATCAGTTTGTGGCCCAGATTAGGTTCAGCAAACTGTTGATAGAGTGGCAGAGATGAGGCAAAACCTTCTTACAGCTCAGAGTAGACAGAAAAGTTATGCTGATGTGAGGAGGCGAGATCTAGAGTTTGAGGTGGGGGACAATGTGCTGTTGAGAGTGTCTCCTATTAAGAGTGTGGTTCGGTTTGGTCCAAAATGGAAGCTTAACCTGAGGTTTGTTGGGCCATTCCCAATAACTGCCCGAGTTGGGAAGGTAGCATATCGATTGGAACTTCCCGCCTCAATGCAAGGAGTGCATAATGTCTTCCATGTCTCCATGTTGAGGAAGTACCTGCATGACCCAGATCTGGTTGTGCCGCATGAGCCATTGATGATTGACCAGGATCTCACCTTCGAATCTCGACCAATCCAGATTCTGGGAGAATCAGAGTGGGTATAAAAGAATAAGACACTGAAGTTTGTTAAAGTCTTGTGGTCGCATCAATCCGAACGGGAAGCAACTTGGGAACTGGAGTCTCACATTCGTGAGAAGTATCCAGATTTATTCCAATTAGGTATGCGATGTGATTTGACTTCTGCGATCTATCCTTTTCGATTAATCGTCATTCGGGGAATTCGGGGTCGAATTCCTTTAAGTGGGGGAGATTGTAATATCACTTAGTGTTGTTTCCAGTTTTTTTGAGCTTGCTCATCTGAGATTTCAGTGAACCACCTGCTATTCTGCGGGATAGTCAATTCATCTGTGTGGGAGAGGCAAGCTCCTAGCACTTCTCCCCCCACTCCACCTAGTACCTTTTCCCCCCATTTCTTTTTTCATCTGGCCGCACTCCCCTCCCCACCCGACAGCTTGGAGGTCGTCCTCCTCTTCGGTTTTGTAACACCCCGATACCTCACGTGCCCAAAGTGCTACCAAAACCTATCTAAATTTTCAAAAAAAAAAGGCAAGACCTCCCCTACTAAATGGATATCCACTCAGCAGGCAAAGAGATCACAATCAAAATAATAGAAACAAATATCAACTAACCATCATGACCCGCTAAGCACATACAAAGGGGTCATGGTTTTCTAACAACTATTACTCCTTAACACCAAAGAGGTCATACAACAACAACAAAGTTATTACATGAACTCAACTAGTTACCATGGTGAACCAATTTACAACTAAGTTCCCTTATCCTGTCATGAGCGTCAGTGGAGGCGCAGCTAAGCCCCAAAACCCAGCAAGTCGCTCTTCCAAGTACCTAAAACATTAAATAAAACAAGCATGAGTCAAAGACTCAGCAAAGTGCATCATAAAGCCATATTACACAAGTAAATCAACAATATGAGCATAATTCTTATCCATGTCAGCAAATACATAAAACAACAATATCAATACCTTTTACGTCCTTTACCTCATTTCTTACTCCACACACATACCTCCTTCAACTCTTGGGAGGAGTCCACGACTCGATTCCAACACCTCACATTTCCATTAGCACAAATAAACATTAGCAATGCAACACAACATGAATGCATCTATTCTTAGCACTTACCTCTTTAAATCTTTTGGGTGAGTTCACGACTCGATCCCAACTCTACACATTTCCATTTAACTCAAAATCATCATTATGATGCAATGCGACATGAATGCTCTTTTCGATGCACGTACCGGTATTGCCAAGTGCACACCCGTCGGTGTGCACCCTCACATCCCTTCCATCCCGTGGAAGGTGCCTACTCTTACTGTCTCGCTCCCATCACCTCGATGGATGGGACTACGAGGTAGGACTTTCATGTTCACTACGTGTGAACACAGAGGCCTGCATCAAAATGGGTCGCCTCTTCCATTATGAATGCAAATATGCAATTAACAGGAATTTAGAGTGCAACGTGCAATATCGTCACCGTAACATATCTATTAACCTTGACATAAGCTTTAAATTCATAAACTTAGCATTATCATCACAAGCAACCCCATAAACATAAGGATAGCATGGCATATTCATCACAAGCAATCCCATAAGCATAAGGATAGCATGGCATATTCATCACAATCAAACAATTCAACATTCATTTACCCTTTTAGTTGATACACTTGCCTTTTAACCTCACAAAGCGAGGTGGCGTGGGGTTGAAGGCACCTCCGAAGCCACACCTCCTAAAATAAGCACCGCAAATTTGATTTCATACAATATATAGCCAACAACAACAACAAACAACTCCTTTCACTCATTACAACAAACTTTGCCCCAAAATAGCCCCAAACTCTGAATTTCATACAAACTAATTGGATAGCCTACTTCGCCATATCATAACTATTGCTATACAACTTCAAATTGAGCAAACAAAGACATTTTAAACATCTACTCAGAATTTCATATCTATCTCTAGGAAATTTTAAATCTCAATTCAGCCTCCAACTCACTCTAAATCACAGCACAAAATTGAATCTACTAATAGTCGCAATTTGGATAGCAAAAGGGAAAACTTGCATAATTTTTTAATGGTTGAACCAAAATTCAAGTTCTTGGACTCTAAATGAGCACAAGAGGATAACATAGAGTTACCCCATAGCCATTTGTTCATTAACTTAATTTAAAGTCCTCAAATTTCCTTCTAACTTCAATCCAAACTCTGAACCGTACAACAGAAATTAGCATTCTGGACAGCGAAGCAATAACTTTTGATTCCTAACTCCAAATCAAGAAAACAAATATATTTTATGAAACTACAGGAAATTTTGTACATTTCTCTAGGCAAGTGGAGAAACTAAATCGGCCTGCAAGAAGCTCAAAACATCAGTTGAACAAAACAGCTCGCAGAACAACTTACTCAGGATAGCTTGTAGTAAAAAGCCCATAACTTTTAATTTTCTAAACAGATTTTTGAGTTCTTGTACTCTATTGAGACATAAGAACAAGATATACAACAATGTCTACAGCCGAAAACTCATTTGACCACTCTAACTACCTCAAACTCGAGTTGCAACACAGGCCAAAAATCTGCTCGAAAACTATACAGATTTCCCTCCATTGGAACTAGTTTTTCCCTCCAAGAATTTCAAACTCTAGAACCCTAGAACCACATCTAACCTGTCTAGAACCTCCATGGTTGAGCACAAGAAAGAAATCCAGGGTTTATCTGACTCACCAAAAGGGGAAGGAGCAAGGGGAGCTGTTGTTGGAGCCGGCTGGGGGAAGGTGGGGGGCGCCGACCAGGTTTGGGGAGGACAAGGAGCCTGCCCACGAAAAAGAGGGAAGGAGGAGCAGGAAATGGCAGCCGGTTGGGGGAAGGAATCGGGTTGGGGGGAAAAGGAAAAAAGGATAGGTGTTGGAGGGTTAGGTGAAAAGGTGGAGGGTGGGATTAGGTGAAGGGGTTATCTAGTTTCTCTCCCACACTAGATGAAGATCATCCGCCCCATAGAACCACCGACAGATCATCCAATCTCCCAGATGAGAAAGAATTCTCAAAGAAACCCGGAACGAAACCCCAAGACGATTCTTCCTTGAAGCCCCGCGACGTTACAGGTTTCTCCTCCCCCTTTTACTCTCCACACAGCTAGGAAGCAAGGGAGTGCTCCCATGGCCTCCTCCTCCTGCCAAGCTAGGTGGTGAAGCTCCTGCAGCCATGTTTGGTCGGCTCCTTGCTCCTGCAGTCCCCTCCTAGCCGCCCCCTTCCTCTCTTGTTTCCTCTTAGTAAGTGGCTTTTCCCCCATGGTTGATTGCTTGTGAGCTCAAATCTGGAGTTCCTAGGCTGGTTAGTAGTGGTTCTAGGGTTCTAGCATTGAAATGTTTGGAGGGAAACTAGTTCCAATGGAGGGAATTTATTTTCTGTTTTCAAGCTGATTTTTCGTCTACCTTGTAGCTCATTTTTGGGGTACCTAGGTTGGTCAAATGAGTTTTCGGCTGTATACATTGTTGTAGATATTGTTCTTATGTTTCAATAGAGTACAAGAACTCAAAAATCCATTAAGCCAATTAAAATTTATGCCATTTTTAGTGCTTGCTGTCCAGATTGTGTTGCTAGTGGAGCTGAAATGTTCAACTGAGTTTTTGAGATCGGTGCAGGTGGAATGAGCTTTTCCACGTGCCTAGAGAAATCTAGGAAATTTCTTGTAGTTTAATAAAATTTATTTATTTTCTTGATTTGGTGTTAGGAATCAAAAGTTATGGCCTATTGAAGTTGCTGTCCTGAAAGTGGAAATTGCTGTAAACTGCAGAGTTTGGACTGGAGTTTGGAGGACAATTGAGGACTTTAGGTTCAATTTATGTTTGAATGGATGTGGGGTATTTGTAGATTAGTCTATTTTGGTTATTTAGAATCCAAGAACATGAACTTTGGTTGAGCCAATTGAAAGCTATGCCAATTTTAGTGAAATCGGTACAGATTTAATGGAATAGTTGATAGTTTGTGTTCCTTGTTGAACTGGGGGCAATAAAGGCAACCCCTGTACAAATGGCTTTGTGATTGTCCTAGTTTATCCTCTTGTGATCATTTAGAGTACAAGAAAGCGAATTTTGGTCAAGCCAATTGGAAGTTGTAATCGTTTTAGTGAGCGATGTCCAAACTGCGTTAAGTTAGGTTGGTGTTTGGGTTTATTGGTTGGATTAGAACGTAGAAGCGCTTTGCGAAGTTGTAACTTGTTTAGTTCTAAGTGTGAGAAATGCTTTGTGGTTCCTTTTTAGGTGGAGTAGCCTCAGGTGCGGCTTCCTCCTCATGACACCCCGCTCCTCACGGGTAGAGGCAAGTGTGAAGTGGCATTCCCAGCTTAATGCTGGGCATCACCTCTTCTTTCGCTTTTCAATTTGGAAATTGAATAAGTATGTTTAAATTGATGCATTGAGTATGTTTAAATTGATGCATTGAGTATGTTTAAATTGATGCAATTTATAAATGTTAATTGCATTTTTGCATTCATAAAGGAAGAGGTATCCCATCCTGATGCGGGCCTCTGTGTTCACACGTAGTGTGAAATCATGTGCTAAAAAATTGGCTTAGAATTGAATTTGCAAAATGTGTTTGTTCATGTGTTTTGACAATTTGACAAGAAACAGTAAGTTTCGCTTTGGCGCCAGACCAAACTTAAAGAAAACAGTAAGTTTCCCATCTACGACAGACCAAATTTTTTGGTCCTACGTGAACATGTTTTTTGCAACCTCATTTTCCCATCTACGCCGGACCAAATTTTTTGGTCCTACGTGAACATGGTTTTGGCAACCTCATTTTCCCATCTACGACATACCAAATTTTTTGGTCCTACGTGAACATGTTTTTGGCAACCTCATTTTCCCATGTACGTCGGACCATATTTTTTTTGGTCCGTCATGAATGCGTTTTTGCTCGATTAGGGTTTTGAGCAAACTTGGAATTGAGTTTTTGGTTTGACCTTGAGATTATGAAATTGGTGAGAATTTCATGATGCTTGTTTTGAAGTGGAATTTATGCAATGCTCGTGTGAGTATTTGCATGGACTAATGTTGAGTCAAGTCGCGGACTTGTGCTCGAAATTGTTTTGTGGTTTGTTCATGTGCAGGTATTGCTCGAGGGCGAATGTGGTCGATGACGGGACCGGAACTAGGTTCATGGAGGAACTGAGGTTCAGGACTAGGTTCAGGGAGGAACTGAGGTCTTGGTGGTCAAGGATGTCATGCGGGATGTTCGGGCTAAGAGAATGGTGCACATGAAGAATGGTTAGTCACGTGAGAATGGCAGGAGGTCATTCGCGTGCAAAGTGTTAGTCACGTGAGTATGGCAGGTGGCCATACGCGTGCAAAGTGTTAGTCACGTGAGTATGGTAGGGTTGCCATACGCGTGCAAGAGTTGTACTCGGCCAGGTTGGGCCAAGAGGATTTGTGTTGAATACATACTCCTTCTAGGATTAGGAGTGGGACTCCTACTAGGATTAGGAATTGTATTCAGAACTCCTTGTGTTTTGCTCCTTAAATAGGAGGGGTGTCTTCTGTTGAAGGGCATCAATCGGAGCTGAGCGCATTGAGAGCCTCAAGCTCAGTTTTAGGGTTTGTACTCTTTTGATGAGAGTACTTTAGACAAAAGAAATAAAGATTAATTCTTCCAAGATTCTTGCGTGCTACAGTAACCACGTTGCTACAGTGTTTTCTGTTTTGGTTCTTGTTTGCATGCTTGTTCTAATTGTAGATTGGTTTTTGATCTTTCAGTTTCATCTTGATTTGATCCATCAAAAACATTTCTAGGGTATTGATTTAGAGTTCCTCAAAGTCTAGTTGATTAATCTTTTGAAGATCTTGTTTAATCTTGAAGTTTTGATTAGATTGATTTTCGTCAAGTTCTGGAACAGCAAGCTTGCGAAGCTCATAACTTTTGATCCATCAGTCCGATCGAGCTGATTCTTTTTGGGTTTGATTTGTATTGGAATCTAGTTTCTTGTGTCCAAATTTCAGATCATTACGACGGTTGGATCTCCAGGAATTCTCATTTTACCGAACCTCTGTCATTCTATTTTTGTCGAATATGAGGCAATTATTTGGTTCTGTTTTGGGGTGAACTTTTAGTTGATCAAGAATTTGGTTTTAGCTTCCGCACAATCATTCACCCCCCTCTGATTGCTATATTCGTGTCTTTCGATCCTACACGTAGTGAACACGAAAGACCTACCTCGTAGTCCCATACGCGTGGGTGTATGGGAGCGAGTCAGTAAGCGTAGGCACCCTCCACGGGATGGAGGGGATGGGGTTGCACACCGACGGGTGTGCACTCGGCAATACCAGTATGAGCTGCATAACAAGGGCATTCATGTGCATCTTATGGCTTTATATGAGAAATAAATGTGTAAGATGAATTAAAGATGATGAGTTGTTGAGTCATTACTTTGTAAGTTTACAATGCGTGATGCCTGGATGCAATTTAACTGTTTTGCTATCTGCTTTGTCACTTTACACTTTGCTGAGTGATGAACTCACACTTGTTGTTTCGATGTTTTATTTTAGGTACCTCTAGAGCGGCATTTTGGGAGTCGGGATTGCACTTCACTCACAAAATCATGACATAGTTAGATTTGTGCAATGACTCCACTTTTGGTTATATGTTAGGGGTAGAAACTTGCTTTTGAGTAGTTAGTTTGTAAGTAGATGATGTCGGTATGTTGTTTTAGTGTTCTGAGATCCCTGGTTGTGATGTTTACTTTCGTAGCTTCCCTTATTATGCGATGTGACCATCTTTGGATGCCTCGTTATTGATTATGCTTAATGTTTGTGTTCAGTTGGGTCATGATGGTTGATTGATTCCATGACCCTATGTTTATGCTTAATTGATGTTATCATACATTGAATTGTGCCTTTTGTCTGCTGAGTGGATGTCCAGGTTTATAGGGTAGGTGCTGCCGAAATTTTTTTAACTAGTGCGGCACGCTACTAGCATGTTAGGTTGAATTGCCCGTTTCTATTTATGTCTTTGTGTTGTTGTCGCTTGAATGGGTAACATTTAGGGCACGCGCGGTGCCGGGGTGTTACACATGGTTTTAAAATCTTGAAAATGTAGGAGGGTCCATCGCGTTGTGCTTTTAGCAACAGGATGGATCTTTGTTGGTTATATAATTTTTTGTTAATTATCAAGCAATTTTCATAATTACCAATTAACAAAAAAATTAATTCAAGCACATATAAACATGGAATAATGCTAGAAAAATAAATCTAAAGATATGAAGCTTCCAATATGTGCCAAGTATCAGATTTAATAATTTACTGAAGTCCATATACCTAGAAAATCCAATTACTAGGATTTAACATAAATTTTCATTATTTCTTGGAATTACAGAGAACTCCAAGGGGAAATGCAAAATTTTCTATTATGTTTTTTCCTGGAGTTATTTAATGGGCCATACGGCATGTGTTCCGTGTGGGTCGGCCGCCGGCCCATCTACCGTGCAGGCCACGAGGAAGCATCTTTACCCGGCAACTACGGTAGTTGCCACTTGTCCATTTGATCCCTCGAGGAGGCGGGCATCATCTGGGTGAGTGGCGGTGCGTGGCGATAGGCTGGGGTGATGAGGCCACGCGACGTAAGGCCTTTCAACGATGGAGTGAAGGCCGCAAGGCAGGGCTGGAACCGACGGTGTGGTGTAGGTGTCGGGCGCAACGGCGTGCGCTTCGAGCGAGGCGAGAGACGGTAGACCCCGGAGGCTGGCCTAGGTGTTGAAGCAGTGGTGGCCCCAGCTATGCGTACACAGAAGTGTCGCTTCCACTAGGGGAGGGATTTTGCTAGCATGTTCCTCAGCGTTCTTCCAGATGACCGACGAACATATTGGGCAAACACGGTTTTGGCGACAATTCACATGAAAGATAATGGAGCAATTTGGTCCTACATGGGAGTTTACAGAACACATCTTAACAATGAAAATTTTCTTTTCCTAGAGAAATACGAGACCTTCAAGGTTTAATGCATCATCAATGGCTCATATTAGGAGATTTTAACATGATATATCAAGCAACAGACAAAAACAATGGAAATCTCAACAGAAGTCTAATGGGAACTTTTTAAAGATTCTTGGATGATGCCAAACTCAAGGAAATCAGATTGAATGGGTGAAAAATTACCTAGGCAAGTGATAGGACAACCCGACTTTAACTAGGATAGATAGGTTCTTCGCTTCGAACGCATGGGACACACTCTTCCTAGATTGTCGGCTACATGCTCTATCATCTCTAGTCTCAGATCACTGTCCTCTGCTCCTTCATGGAAGTGTCACAGTCCAGCATTTTACTAGGTTCATATTTGAAGCTTTCTGGGTCAAGATGCCAGACTTCGCCCTAGTGGAACAGTCAACATGGGGCAAACCAGTGCACACAAATGATACGCTGCTTAGGCTGCATATCAAATTGGTTAAAATGGCCAAGGTGCTTAGGGGTTGGGCTAGATGTCAGGATGGTGATATACAGCTCCAATTCAAGGTGGCCTCTAAACTTATTGATCAATTCGATAAGCCACATGACTTCAGACAGTTATCATCGGTAGAGAGGTCTTTTCGAAATAGCCTCAAGCAAAGGCTACTTGGCTTAGCGGCCATTCAGAGGGTTCGGATGAGACAATGCTCATGTCTAACCTTCATCAGGGAGGGCGATGGAAACACCAGGTTTTTCCACATAAAAGTCAATGCGTGAAGGCAAAAAAATCACATCTAATCCATCTAACCGACATGGGCATTCTATGAGGCAAAGAGGAAAAGCATGACGAGCTCTTCCGCTTCTTCTTCCACCATTTAGGTCAGACTAACACAAGATCACACACACTTAATTGGAATTTTCTGGGCATGCAGTCAGCATAACTGACTCCCCTAGATGAGCCCTTCAGGCTGGAAGAAATTAGGCACATGGTGTTCTCCATACCACCAGAAAAGGCACCTAGCCAGATGGTTACATTGACCTATTCTTTAGGGTTTGTTGGTAGACCATCTAGTCTAATCTCTTGGCAGCGATTGGGTAGCTCTACAATCTCAATGGCCAAAACCTACACCTCTTGAACTCTACACACATAGTGCTGTTGCTGAAGAAGGAAGATGTGGTGGGTATCACTGATTACAGGTCGATAAGCCTCATTCACAGTGTGGAGAAATTTTCTCCAAGCTCCTAACAAATAGGTTGGCTCCTTTTCTCAAGGACCTCGTTTCAGCTAGTTAGACAACTTTCATAAAGCAAAGATCAATACATGATAATTTCCTTTATGTTCGTAGCATTACTACAGAGCTTCACAGGAGGAATATACCGTCGCTATTCACTAAGCTAGACATCACTAAGGCCTTCAATTCGGTTAGCTGGGAGTGCCTGCTCAAGTTGTTACAGAGGATTGGGTTTGGGTAGCGATGGAGAGACTGGGTCTCAATGTTCCTCGCTTCATCCTCCTCGAAGATACTTCTCAATGGGACGCCAGGTCGGTCGCTAATGCACAAAAGGGGGCTAAGATAGGGTGACCCACTTTCACTAATGCTTTTCATCTTGGCCATTGACCCACTTTAGTGTCTAATTGCCAAGGCTTTTAGGGAGTCCCTGCTTTCCCCCCTTGCCCATACAATCAACTAGGCTTTATATATCGCTTTATGCTGACGATGTGGCCATGTTCGCAAACCCAACCGAGCAGGACATGCAGGTCATCCTGGCCATGCCCAAAATATTTGGGGGTGCCACATGACTTCATACAAATATCCAGAAGAATGAGATTTACCCAATCAGATGTGAAGGGTTAGGCTTGACTTCCATTTTATAGGGATTCCCACCTCAAAGGAAAGATTTCCCATGCGAGTATTAGGACTACCACGACGCCCAACCAGGATAAGAAGGATCGATGTGCGGTCCATTATTGACAAAGCCCGGGCTAGGTTAGTGGGTTGGAAAGGAAAAATGCTTTCAAGAGCCGCACATCTAGTACTGTCGTACTAGTAATTTTGATACTTACAGCGTTGTCCATCTATCATGTCATTGTACTACCTCTTACAGCATGGACGACCAGAAAGCTTGGCAGGTTTCAAATAAATTTCATCTGGAAAGGCAACGACTCGTGTTTGGGGGGCATTGCTTAGCTAAATAGTCGAGGTCTATAGGCTAAAAAACTTTGGAGGACTGGGAGTTAAAGACTTCGATAGGTTTGGTCGGGCGCTCTGATTACATTAGCGCTGGTACAAATGGAAAGAATAGGCAAGGCCATGGGTGGGCATGGAACTACCATGTGATGACAAAGAGAGAAGTTTTTTCAATGCAAGCACTGAGATCATGCTTACAAATGGTCACGCGAAAAGATTTTGGACTTCGAAATGGATCCAAGGAGTGGCTCCTAGGGACCTCACGCCTCTGTATTTTTGGCTTGCTAGGACCATTTGTAAAATAGTTCATGATGAGCTTGAAACAAGCACGTGGTTGAAGCCGCTAAGGAGGATCACCTCCCAAGCGCAACTTCAAAATTTCATCACTTTGTGGCAGGCAGTAAGGCAGGTGACCCTGTAGCCAAACACCCAGGATGACATCTTTTGGAAACGGACAACCACATGGGTTTTCTCAGTGAGTTCTGCTTATAGGGCTTAGTTCCTAGGGTCCGTGCCGGACCACATCTACAGCTTAATGTGGAGAGCAAACATCGAGAACAGGTGCAAGTTCTTTACCTGGCTTTTATCCAGAACAGAATACTCACAGCCAACAGATTGGCGATATAGGGATGGCTTCATAGTGCCATCTGCCCTCTTTGCGGTTCGGAGCCCAAATTGGCTACACACTTGATGTTGAGGTGCTCTTTTACGAAACAGGTATGGAAGAAGGCATTGCTATCCATGCTGGTTCTTTCACAGCCACAACAGGCAGGATCAGCTACAACGTAGTGGAGAACTGTTCAAGAACAGACCTCCTTACAGCGACACAGACAGGTGGACGGAGTCGTCATCTACACCTTCTGGAATCTCTAGAAGGAAAGGAATAGAAGAATTTTTCAACAATCTCTACCCTCCCTGCAAGTCATTGGTCGAATTTCCCATGATGTAAGCAACCGTAAGATGGCTCTTCCAGGCTCCTGATGGTGTGGTCTCAGCTAGTTGTTTGTCACGAGGTTTACCATAGCTTAAGGGATGGTTTCCTCCTATTTTGCTCTTCAGGTCTTCAAACCTGTCTTTGTTAACTAGTCCCGCTGAGAGTCATGCATTCAATCTGTGTTGTATTAATCTTATCGTGCCCCTTTTCGGCCGACTAAATTGTTGTAGCTTCTCTATCCTCTTTTGAAAAGAAAGGCGGAGCTCCTACCATTGTTAAAAAAAAGATATGGATGGTATAGGAGATTTAGTTAGCTACTAAAGTGAAAAACAATGTATTGTTTCACAAATATGTATTCCCTCCGTTCTTGTCTAGACATTGTTAGAATGTGTCTAGTCCGCTTTTGAAAACTTTGGTGACTAATATACACAAAACTAATTACATTTATTATGTGAAAATGTTATTATTAGATTTTATTATAAAAAAATACTTCATATCATTATATTTTTTTAATAATTTTTATGAACATATAGTTAGAAAAAAATAATGGTCCAAGGTGTACATTATGGACCGCGTCGATATCTAAATCGACAAGTAAACAAGTACAGAGATAGTATATTTAGTATATTTTTTATTGCTGTGTTGGATTAAGTTTCTTGTGTTTGTTTCATTTTGTAATTATTAAGTTAAATGATGATTATAATGTTCATATTCAATAGAATTGGTGCTTATTATAATATTTTTCTGTAAGTAAAAAACGATGGACCCAGGGTTTTTTTTATAATTGTAGTATTATTATGTTCATTTTTCTAAGTTTCGATTGCCGCTCTTTAGAATTACACACCACTACATATGAATTAAATAATTTCAAAAGTATTTTTTTTAGTTTTACACAACAGTACATATCGATGGAATATATTGAAAAAGTTGCTAGATACTAGCCTTTTTATCATGCTTTGTGACGATGACGTGAAAAGTACGATTTAAAACCTTAGTCACGACTCATGAGAAATGCCTTTGCCCATCCTTGATGCAGAGACCAAGTACAGTAACGCATATCTTTTATATGTAACATTTCTCGAAGGTTTCCCGCAAGGAGGGCCTATCCACGTCGCCCGATCGTGCAGGCAAGCCCTCGGGGAAGAAAACCGAGCCCAGCCAGTGCCCCACATGGCACCACGGTTTTTTGCGAAAAGCCCCCGGTTTTTTCGAAATTACGTCCGGGCCCTTGCGCGATTTTACGTGAGAGGAAGATATTTTTACCGGTTCGCGTTTAGGTCTCTGGTTTGCCGTTTTACATGCAGGACCTCTCGTTAAGTACGAATCGCGAGCGAGTCCTTTCCTAATTTTTCAGGATAGCGAACAGGTTCAAAATTATAACAATTAGGTCCTCGCGCTTTACGTTCGGGTCCTTTCTCCGTTTTGCCCGGAAAAAAATGTTTTCGTGGTTCGTTTTTTTTCCAGAGCATGCGAAAAATATTTTTGATGGCCGTTTTCAAAAAAAAAATGGAAAACCGTTTTCTTCCTCCGTTTTGCCCGGAAAAAATGTTTTCGTGATCCGTTTTTCCTCCGGAGCATGGGGAAAATGTTTTCGGTGGCTATTTCCCCCCCCCCCCCAAAAAAAAAGGGAGACCGTTTCCTTTCTCCGTTTTGCCCGAAAAAAAAAATTGTGATCCGTTTTTCCTCCGGAGCATGGGAAAAATGTTTTCGTTAAAAAAAAATGGAAACCCGTTTCCTTCCTCCGTTTTGCCCGGAAAAAATGTTTTCGTGATCCCTTTTTCCTCCGGAGCATGGGAAAAATGTTTTCGGTGGCTATTCCTAAAAAAAAATATGGGAGGTCGTTTCCTTTCTCCGTTTTGCCTGAAAAAATATATTTTCGTGATCCGTTTTTTCTCCGGAGCATGGAAAAAATATTTTCGTTGGCCGTTTCCCAAAAAAAATTGAGATTCGTTTTTCGTCCGTCGTTTCTCCATTTTTACCCGTTTTCCCTCATTTTTCATGGGAAAATAGGCGCGTAGGGTGTTAAACTCGGCAGCTAAAATTTCTTTTGCGGCTCGATCTCTAATATTTTTTAAGACATGTATTATTACCATTGACCGCATAGGGTGTTAAACTCGGCGTCTATAGCTTTTTTTGGTGGTTTGGGATCTAATATTTCTCGGAACATGTATTATTCTTTTTTCACGCAAAAAAGGTCGTTGTTTCGCTGGTTCGTCGATGGTTCTTACCTAGCATCTTTTTTCCAAGAAATACCCAAGCGAACAAAAAAAACTCGGATATTCCTACCTTTTTTTAGAGATAAAAACTTGGATCAAATTTCGCACAACGCGGCGGAGCGCAGCTCTCACTAGTTGTTTTCACAGGGGATTAACTGAGCCATTTAGCACCCAGAGGCCTGAACTGAGTCTTGCTTTTATGCATGCAACCTACTCTTCCTACCAGGGTTCACAAAACCGAACGAAATTCGCGATTTTCGTTCGGTTTTTGAGATTTCGAGCCCCACCGAAATATAAAACCGACCGGTAAACCGGTCCAGTTCAAAAAAAAATTCAAAAAATTCAAAAAAAATTATGCTATGTAAACCGAGCGGTTTTTCGAGAAAACCGAATGGTTTTTCGAGAAAACCGAACGGTTTTTCGAGAAAACCGCTCAAGAAACCGATCGTCCAAAAGGTTCAACTCGCCGAGCGGTTTTTCGAGAAAACCGATGGGTTTTCGAGAAAACCGAATGGTTTTCGTTTTTTTTAAATTTGTTTTGCATGTTTTTTGTTCAAATGCTCGGTTTTGAAACTCTTCGGTTTCTAACGATTTTCCAGCGATTTTTAGCTCGATATTTTCGAATTTCCAATTTCAGTTTGCCATCGGTTTTTTCGGTTTCGGTTTTGTTAACCCTGCTTCCTACTACTTCCTATCCTAGAGGCTTCTGCTGCACATGCGCTGCAGTGACAGCGACTGAGCTATCTATCACCCTATGATCTAGCCCTTTTGACCTTTAATTCTGTCTTAAGCGACAGTTCACTGCAAACCACTCATCCAAGATAACAAGAAGATTTCGGCCAGCTTAACACATAATTTCACACCACCTTTCTGTCCCGTAAGAAAATGAAAGGGGCAGTGAGAGATATCAATTCACATCTCACTCCTTGGCATCAAGGGTCAGGCCGGCCATACGATATTTTTCCCCTAGAATTTTACTTCGCTGTCTGAAAATAGAACTAACCTTAGGTCTCCAAATTTTCAAATGGCAATTATGCCAGAATTGATTTTAAAATCAAGAAACAAGCCATAGCTTGACTACACCGCAATATTGCAACAGAAAGATGTACTATACATATGTTCATATTTATTTAAAATACAACACAAATGCTTTTGTCTTGTAACTAAAATTATTGTTTCATTCGTTATAACTGTAGAACCTCTGTGATATGATTGATCTATATTGTTATAATCGGGCCTATGAAATATACAATGCAGATCTTTTCCTTTTATTATGATTAAGGCGGGGGTTTCTAGCATATATAGTGAACACAACAGTTCTATTAACAATGTTTTAATTGTATGATAAAAAGATAGACCTAGGTAATCCCTCCTACTCCCAGCTATCATCTCTGACAGCAAGCTCACTGCCGATTACATTTGGCGCTCAAACACATACCCTCCTGATCTTTTTAACTAAGGTATCAATTCCAAGACAACAAAATAAGCTTACTAATTTGCACACTGACTGCATTGCACCATCACAGATAAAAGCAACGAATTTAGCAGTAGTAAATAACCAATCTCAAATCTTCATTTAGAATCAGACCAGTTTGAATCTCGACACAATTGAAGCAAAACTCAGGCCTCAGATTAGCAATTTAACGAGCATATACCATCAAGTAATTAATTAATGGAAACACCTATTGGTTACCATAGGATCTCATTTCAGCGAATCAAAGATGCCATCTCATCACACCCTGTCTTGCCGGCCGAGCCCCGACGACGACGAGGACCCGCCGCCGCCGCCGCCTCCTTGATGGCCAAAGCCTCCTCTCCCTCCCATTGCCATCTGATGCTGCTGTTGCTGCTGTTGCTGTTGCTGCTGCTGCTGCTGTGGCGGCGGCGAGCCGTACATGGGCTGCCCCATCATCATCATCATGCCGCCGGGACCGGCGCCGGCGCCGCCGTACCCCGCATAGCCGCCGGCATTGGTGCTTCTTGGCATCTCGGCCTGCTGCTGCGTGGAGGAAGTGGCGCCGCCGGAGGACGCGGCGGCCCTCTCGCCCTCGATCTCGCGGAACTTGTGAAGGTAGTGCTTGAGCGGTTCGACATAGTCCTCGAAGCCGAGGGTCGTCATGGCCCAGAGCAGGTCGTCACCGTTGATGGTCTTGCGCTTCTCGCGCTGGCACTTGTCGGAGGCCTCGCCGGTGATGAAGGAGATGAACTCCGACACGCACTCCTGCACCGTCTCCTTGGCGTCCTTGCTGATCTTGGCGTTCGCCGGCAGCGCCTTCTTCATGATCCGGCTCACGTTCGCGATCGGCAGGAACCGGTCCTGCTCCCGCGGCGACGACAGCTCACCGCCCGCGTTGCTCGGCCCGCCGGAGTCGTTGTCCGAGTCCGGCATGCCCGCGAACCCCACTCGCTCACTCCCTCTTCTCCCTCCGCTGCCTCAAATCAAGAAACGGACCAGGCCCAAGAAAGCAGAGCAAGCAACTGATCACATCAAACCACTCAAATTAAGCATCAAGGGAAGCAAGAACTGGAAGGCCACCTGTATATGTGAGTGCAAGAACATAGTATATGAACGAAAAGGGAAAATTTTCTCGAGAGAGTATGTGTTCTTGGAAGAGATTAAGAGCGGGGAGAGCATGGAGGCATGGAGCCATGGAGAGGAGGGGAGGGTGGTGGGGAATGGCAGGCTGGGTCCGTTGGATCGCGCGGATAAGAACGTATCGGGGTGTGAACGGGGAGCAGCGCCGGCCGTTCGTTTGTCGATAAGTGTGTGCCACTTGACGCCCGGGGGGCTGTCGATTATCGCCACGTCAGACTCATCCAGGTCGTCCGTGGGGGCCGGAACACGTGGGACGTGCGCTCCTCAGGAGGATGGTTTACCACGTGGGATTGTGCACTCGGACTAGGCAAGCAGCAGCAAGCAGGCAAGATTCCTAGAGCCATTCTGAGAAAAACAAGAAACGCAAGACTGAATTTGCAGAACATATCTTCTTCTTTTCTCAGTTAAATTTGCACGATGTTATCTTCTGAATATCTTCTGACTGATCATACCAACACCAGCTGCTGTGCTAGTTAAACAAGGTGATACAGATCCTTCTTCATACAACAGCCCTACTGAATTCCATGTCCCAGAGCTATACATGTCAAGGCAAGATGCTGCATAATTTACATAGCACAATCTCGCCATTTCTACCCTAATATCATTTGAGGTCAGACCTCCTCAGGGTTTGCATGAACCCTGCACAAGCTATCCTACTGGAGTTAGCACATCCGTGCAATTTCTGCCGAAGCAAGAACCCTGCCTAAGCTGGACCTCTGTACCACTCGTCTTCGTCTACAACCCTCTTACCATTTTTCGCCTATTAAGCTAGGTGTCGCTGTTAGTTTCCGCAATGGTGGTCTTCCCATTCTCAGCAGTACCATCCTTACCTGAATCTACATCAACTTTGGTGTTTGCATTATGCTCAGCATCTTCATCTTGACCATAGTCACCAGCATCCGTTAGACACTGTTCAGAATTCAAATTTTCCATGGCCTCTTTGACTTCTCCACATTCAGTGCCGTAGGATACAGTAATTTCACCGCTCTCATTGTTACCGGATTGCTGAGCTTTGCCATCTTCCGTACATTCTACATGTTCAATGTTTTCATTACTGATAGGCTCTTCAGCTTCACAGTCATTGACATCTTCTGCATTGTAGCCACCATTTCCACTTCTGCATTCTTCAGTTTTGCCATCTTCAGTGTCATCATTTTCTGCATCACTAGCTTCTTCAGTTTTGCCATATTCAGAACCTTCTACGGTGCCACTGTTGTCATTCTCCTTTGCAGTTTCAGCTTTACCATCTCTGGAAGCTTCTACACCATCATCGCCGTTTGCATCCTGCACAACCTTTTCAGTCTTGCCATCCTTGGCAAATTCATCACTGTTCTTTTCATTCACATCATCTTCAGCTTCGCCATCTTGTGAACTTTCACCGGCAGCATCACTATATCTATACTCAGCAGCCTTTACAGAAATCTCACCTTTGACACAGTTTTCAATACTATTGCCATTTTCATTCCTTGCAGCATCTTTAGATTTTCCATGACCAGCTTCAAGTTCATTTGCCTTGTCTATATCTGATTCAACTCTTCCATCTTCTGCCCTCTCCTTGGCAGCCAGTTCAGCTCTAGCTTTTGCTTCTGCTGCTTCCTCCTCTTCCAGTTCCTTCTTCTCAGCCTCCTCTGCTAGCCTAAATAGCTCCTCTTCTATCAGGGACCTTATTAGTGGCTTTCTCTCAAACAGATCCTTGCCAAAGTATTTGTCTAAAGATATGAAATATAATGAGAAAGAATTTCCAGCTAGTCATAAAGCAAATAGCATTCAGGTTTCATGTATGCCTTCACAAGTCCATAACTATACCAATCACATCTCCAAGCATCACATATAAAAAGACAAGAAAAAGGAAGCCAGCAAAAACGTACCAACTTGTTTTACAACCTCTCCAAAAGTCATCTGAAATGGGTGAAAACAAAAGAAACAGATCAAGGGAAACATATAGGAGGACTGTAATGGAACGACAACGAATGGCAATTATGTATGTAAACATTAATGTATCTCACGATTCAACAGTTAACAGAAAAATTGTGAAAGATTAATGATGTATAATGTATCTTACCGTGGCAAAATCTGCGGTACCCAAGATTATGAAGACAGCTTGCCTCAGCTCATCCCTACTTGGTTTCACTACCTGCTTTCGAGGTTTTGCATCCCCTCTTGACATCTGTTTACCTTCATACACAAGAAACAAGGTTTTGAAAAGGACTAAAGGAGGAACTAGATGTCATGTGATCTGTAGAGAAGACTTGCATAATAACGTGAAACCTTGCATAATAACGTTAAACCTTGCATAATAATATCAATAAGTAGAGAATAAAAAGGCATTATTACCAGCTCACTATCTTGTGTATCAATCAAGTAAAAGTACACAGTGTCAAACCAATTGTTGGTGAAATTCTACAATTAATTTAGAAAGAACTGCCAACTCCTTTCATCCATTTATTTGGCAGGTAACCACTCCAAGCAACGAAATATCAAAGTACAATAATGTACATATGTTGCTTATATGCCTCAAGTATTTTCTAGGTAATCATCAGTGCCCTTCCATGAAGCCGTGCCATCAACATAACTACAATAATCTGATCAGTTGATCATGTGAATGTGCCGTTGCTCATCTACAGAAGCTACATCTACTATTATAAAGCAGCAGTTGGTGGCAGTGGTGAGTTCTACCCACGTCATTAATTGCCCTGCTTAATTGCCCTACTTAATTGCCCTGCTTAATTGCCCTACGCAAAAAACGAAGCGTTGCTTTAATTAGCCAGCTTTCGCAAGAAACGAAGCGTTAAAAGATAGATGTTTGATCTTGTGAAATATTTCTTTATTTTTTAATCTTTATTTTTCGTTATCAATTTTGTTTTTCGTAGCAACGCACGGACATGTAACTAGTTAGTATATACCTACTACATCAACTCAAATCTAAGCACTTGATAGTTGAGACCCTCTTTATTAAACAGATCATTTCAACTCCCCTTGACATGATTATTTCAGTACCATTTATTTTCTAGAATTAGTGTACACCGTATATTCTCTTTGCAACTACGACGTAAAGAATTTTTATTGATCTAAAACATTTTGCACGCCTTTGCTCCCACAACGTGTGGGATATGTTCTAGTTACTTTATTAGAGTTCCATTAATGGTTGAGTAAAAGGATAGGTAGTCTATTGCACCACCAAAATGCACAATTATCTAACTAAAAAAACATTTTTTCCAACCAAAATAGTGAATAAATAAATAAAAGCAGTTCCAGCAAATAATACTGATGCTGCATTCCTGAATACTGAACATAGTTTTACTTATTATAAGCACTTTCTCAACATGCAGATATGGAAACAACACAACACACACTCAGCCACAGGTGCATAAATGAAACCACAGCATCCAGAAACATACCACAGGATTTGTCTTTGCGATCTGTCTTAGCTGTTTCTTTTTTCTTGGTAATAGATGTATTTTTCTTTCTTGAAGCCTTTATGCTAGTGTTATCGCCCTCAACATTTATAACCAGCTTTGCAGATGGTGTTGTAGCTAGTGTTTGTTCATTTGTAGGAATTGGCACTTCAGTGAGAGCAACTCCATCTAGATTCTTTGACTGAGAGCCATTTACCCTTTCAAAAGGCTCAGGGTTGGCTTCTTCCTTCGGAAATTGTCCTTTCTTATTATCAGCACATTCATTTCTGTTATCCTTCAAGTCAAACTCATAATAGTTTGTTCTATCTTCCACACCCTTACTCCCATCTGCTTTCTCGTCATCATGAGTTTCCAGTGCAGTTCCGTCAGGTTTCTTTTTCTACAGTAGTTTGGAAAGAAAGAAAAAAATGTGGAAGCAGCTTATTAAAATGGTGAAAGAACTTGCAGAACACAGCATACATAAAATTCTAAGAATTCAGGTAACTTTAGATAAATAAATAACTTTAGTGGCACTAAACAAAACCAACTGGAAGCGTATGAACATGACTGCAAAAGGAAATACAATGAAGATATGATATACCTTCGAAGGTTTACCACCAGATAAATTTGGTCCTTCCCTCTTATGCCTCCTTTTCGTAAATTTCTACAATTGATAAATCATGGTCTCATGAAAATGAATCGGTGTTCCGATGACAATATCAGTTAAGCTGGTTCAATCTAACATGTATAGGTGTACATAGGCTTCCAGTTATGATGGACAAAGGATAATATCTTCTATTAACACCAGAGAAAGTGTCTTAACAAATATATATGACCAAATTAACTTGCAGTTCAGAACTTGAACCTTATCAGGGTTTGTCCCACCAATACCAGAGCAGTGTTCCATCAAGAACTCCATCATGATTGCCAAAAGTTCATCCTGCAAAAGATAAAAGAGATATTTTTCCATGTGCATTGGACTGCAGTAGATAAAAGAAATTTCAAATATTTAGCTAGACCTACCTTCTTATTAGCTGTTGAACCAGGGATATCAAATGAACGGCACAATTCAACTAGTGTATATTTGTTGCATGTCCTGAGCTTCTCCAGTAGCTCTGTCTGTGATTTTTCCTGTCATTCGGTCATACAGATGCCACAAATAGTATCAAAGAGGCTGTGATTAAAGAACAGAACAGCAAGGACGTGCTGAATCTGTACCACCAAGCTGTTTCCAAATGACTACATACCTCTTCTTCATGACAAGCAAGCCCAGCAAGTTGGAGGATTTGTTCTTTCAAGTCACTTACCTGATAATAAGGATCACCAAACTAGAAGTTATTTATGAAGATTGAAAAGAAAAATCAATAACATACAACATAACTCAATAGTTGATTTACATGCTGCAACTTGCAAGCATATTGCATACTTGTCAAGGGCGTCGAGCCCTCGGATAGCTGGACCTCGACTACGTAGTTCGTAGTCGCGATCCGTCTTCTCCGGTGAGGTTATACCCCTCAGCCGCAGGCTTGTATGGAGAATGGAGAGTAGAGATTAGATGTCAAATTTTCTTCCCACGTAATGTCTGATCCCAGGATATAAATGGCCAGCGGCCTCAATCAACCGGAGCAACAAGCTCCATTATTTTTGGAACTAGAATAGAAGGCTAATCCTATTATTCCATCTTTAACTTCCACTAATTTAGGAACTACTAATAATAGAATGCTAATTCTATCTTTCCAACTTTAGCCACTGCTGGTGATTGCGCCCAGCGCATCCCCATGTGCGGCCATCACGCTCGGCCAGCGTTCAGCGTCGCGGCGCCGCGTCCGCAGGCGGCGGCGCCTGGAATACGTGCGTCCGACCATGACATCTCTCCCCCCGTCCAGGACCAGCTCGTCCTCGAGCTGGAAATCCGGGTACTTGGCACGGAACGGCTCGACGTCCTCCCAGGTCGCGGAAGCTGCGGACTCGCCCTTCCAGTGCACAAGAACCTGGTGCACCCCGCGGGCCAAGCGGAAACGCGCCGCGCGTTCGGGCTCAGGAGCAACCGCGCCATGATGCACGGGCGGCAGAGGCGGTGTATCAGCCGGAGGTGTCCCCTGGAACTTCTTGAGCAGTCCCACGTGAAACACGTCGTGGATGCGGGCGCTGGCCGGCAAAGCAAGGCGGACGGCGACTTCATTAATGAGCTCAGTAACGCGGTACGGCCCAAAGAAGCGCGGTTTGAGCTTGCCAGTGACAGCCTGGGGAAGCGAAGAAGCCGCACGCTGTCGGAGGCGAAGAAGCGCCCAGTCTCCCACCTGGTACGCGACGTGGCGGTGCACCTTGTCGTAATGCGACCTGCGTTGCTTGAGCTTGCTCCAGTCGGTAGCGGACGTCAGCCAGGAACTCCTCGCGCTCCTCCATGCTCTTGGCAACCGCAGCCACCCTCGTGTCCCCCGGCTCATACGACCGGATGGACGGCGGATCGCGCCCGTATACGACGCGGAAAGGCGTGTCCCGCAGCGACGTCTGGTAGGCGGTGTTGAAAAGGAACTCCGCCCAGGGAAGCGCCAGAGCATCGGGCGTGGCTCGCCCCGGTTAGGCACCGCAAGTACATGGTGATGACACGGTTGGCCGCCTCTGATTGCCCATCCGACTGGGGGTGGAACGCCGTCGTCATATGCAGTTTGGTGCCCATCAGGCGCATGAGCTCGCGCCAGAACGTCGACGTGAAGACCGGGTCCCTGTCCGACACCATGGACTGAGGCATGCCGTGTAGTCGAACGATGTCGGTGAAGAAGGCTTGAGCGACCGACGCGGCGGAGTACGGGTGTGCCAGTGGTATGAAATGGCAATACTTGCTGAACCTGTCCACCACAGTTAGTATAACTGATTTGCCACTGACGCGGGGAAGCGCTTCCACAAAGTCGAGGGCGATATCAGTCCAAACGCCCTGAGGTACCGGGAGAGGAAGTAGTAGGCCAGCCGGATGCAAGTGCTCGGACTTGTATCGCTGACATACGACGCACGTGCGCACCAAGTCCTGCACGAGCTGTTTCATGTTAGGAAAATGAACGTCGCGCCGCAGACGGTGCAGTGTGCGTTGAACCCCTTCGTGGCCGTCCTCGTGCACCGCCGCCATGATCTCCTGGACCAAGGGAGAGGCCGGCGGAATGTAGAGCCGCCCGGCGAACTGGACCATGCCGTCCACGACTGACCAGGGCGCCTGGAGTACGCCGGTGTCGATGTCCCCACGAAGGGCGACGAGGGCTGGGTCGGAGAGCTGAGCTTGGCGGAGACGGTCGATGAAGTCGGGTTGAGTCGAGAGTGCGAGGAGCTCACCTCCTTCAGAAACACGCCGATAGCGTCGGCCACGGCGTTCGTCGCTCCTGTCTTGTATTCGACGGTGAAGTCGAAGCCCAACAGCTTCCCCACCCAGTGGTGTTGAGGTATGGTGGCTAAGCGCTGGTCCAGTAGGTATTTTAAGCTGTAATGGTCCGTCTTGACGCTGAAACGGCGACCCCAGAGGTACGGTCTCCAGTGGCGGACAGCCTGGACCAAGCCAATGAGCTCGCGCTCATACGCGGCGAGGGCGTGGTGGCGAGGTGCCACGGGGCGGCTGAAGAAGGCGACCGGGTGCCCTTCTTGAATGAGCACCGCCCCAAACCCATGGGATGAGGCGTCACATTCGACGACGAAGGTCTTGGTGAAGTCCGGCATGGCTAGGACGGGGGCCGTGGTGACCGTGGCCTTGAGCGCGGCAAAGGCCGCGGCTGCCTCCTTGCCCCATGAGAAGCCATCCTTCTTAAGAAGTATGGTCAGCGGTGCCGCGATGGAGCCGTAGTTGTGTATGAACTTGCGGTAGTAGCCCGCCAAGCCAAGGAACCCGCGCACTGCCCTCGCCGAGCGAGGTACCGGCCAGTCGTGAATGGCCTGCACTTTGGCCGGGTCCATGGCGACGCCTGCCTCCGATATAATGTGGCCTAGGTAGGCGACGGAGGAGACCCCGAATGCGCACTTGGAGCGTTTGACGAAGAGGATGTCTTGCCGTGGCTTCGGTGAGGACCGCGCGGAGATGACGAAGATGATCCGCCCAAGACTTGCTGTATATCAATATATCGTCAAAGAAAACGAGCACAAATCGACGAAGGAAGGGGCGGAGTACAGCGTTCATTAGCGCCTGGAAAGTTGCCGGGGCGTTGCACAGGCCGAACGGCATGACCAGGAACTCGTACAGGCCGTCGTGGGTACGAAACGCCGTCTTGTGGATGTCCTCCGTCCTCATGCGCACCTGATGGTACCCGGAGCGCAAGTCGAGTTTGGTGAAGAACCTGGCGCCGTGGAGTTCATCAAGTAGCTCATCAACGACCGGGATTGGAAACGCGTCTTTGACCGTGAGCGCGTTCAGTGCGCGGTAGTCGACGCAGAATCGCCACGACCCATCCGGCTTCTTGACGAGAAGGACCGGGGAGGAGAACGCGGAGTCGCTGCGGCGGACGATGCCCTGCTGGATCATGGTGGCGCATTGTCGCTCAAGTTCGTCCTTATGCGCTGCAGGGTACCGGTACGGTCGCACAGCCACCGGAGGTGCATCGGGCTTGAGAATGATGCGGTGGTCACGGGCGCGCGTCGGTGGGAGGCCGGTCGGCTCGGCGAAGAGGTCGGTGAAGGAGCCGAGCAGCCCATCGAGGAGGGAGTCGGTGGACACGGTGGCATGTACTCTTGGTGGAGATGGTAATGCCACGCTGCGCCAGCAGATGTCGCGACCCTCCTGCTGGAACGCCATGGTCCGAGCGGCGAGATCCCAGACGATGGGTCCCAGGGTGGCCATCCAGTGCGTACCGAGAACCACGTCGTACCCAGCTAGGGGCATCACGTAGAGATCGACGCGGAACTCCATGCCGTCGATAATGACTGGGGCCTGGCGGAGGACGCCGGGGCAAGAGACGCGCTCGCCATTGGCCACTGTCGCCGTGAGCCGTGGACGCGGCTCGATGTGCAAACCCGTGCGCCGTGCGGCCGCCTCCCCGATGAAGCTGTGTGTCGACCCCGTGTCAACGAGCGCGACGAAGGTAGCAGCGCCTAGGAGCACCTGGAGTTGTACCGTGTTCTTGTGACGGCACCCCAGCGACCGCGTGCAGGGAAAAGACCGGGGCCTCCGTGTCCTGCCCGTCGGTGGCCGCGGCATCGTCGGCGATCTCGAAGCCATCGATGTAGAAGATTCGCCTGCAGACGCGGTTGTGCCCACGCGTATATTTCTCGTTGCAGTTGAAGCACAGGCCCTGCCGGCGGCGCTCCTCCTGCTCTGGGCGCGACATGCGCTTCACCGGTTGCCCGTCCACCGTGACTGTGGATGTAGCCGCCTTGTCTGCCGGGGGGGCAGGGAGGGCGAGACGAGGCGGGTTGGCCGGTAGAAAGCCACGGAACGGAGGCTTGGAGGGTGCCGGCGCGTACTGCTCCCGTAGTTCCAGTTGGCGTGCCAGGCTCATGGCCGCCGCCAGGGACTGCGGATTGTGGACCCGCACGTCGAGGCTGAGAGGGGGCAGGAGTCCGCCGGTGAACAGCTGGACTCGTTGCGCCTCGTCAAGGTGGCCCGCGCGTGGGAGCAGCGCCTGGAAACGGTCTTGATACTCCTCGACTGTGCCGGTGCGGCGACAATCAGCCAATTCGAAGAGGGGGGCGGATCGAAGGGGAGGACCGTAGCGCAGATTGAGCAGCTCTTTGAATCGGCGCCACGACGGAGTACCTTCGTCCGATTGGACCTGGATGTACCACAGCTGTGCCCTGTCCGCCAAATTGTAGGAGGCCATCCAGACTTTCTCTTCCTCCATGATCCGCTGTTGGTGAAAATACGAGTCGCAGCGGTTGATGAAGATCAATGGATCGGACTTGCCGTCGTAGCGGGGAAAATCCAACTTCTGGAACCGCGGGGGCCGATCGTTGTGGTGTTGACCGTCATTGCCCCCGCCGGTGCCTGACGAAGAGGAGGACTTCTCCTGCTGCAGCGCGGTCACGGTCATCTGCAGGTTTGTCACGGTCGTGGTCAGGGACGTGATCATTTTGGCCAGATCAGCAATGGTCGGGTCCGACATGGTTGAAGTAATCGAGGTGTCTGCGGATAGTGGTGATGGAGGTGGGTTGGGCAAGGACGCCGAAGCGGTGGTGGATGTCGGAGGTGGCGCGGAAGAAGACGAGGAACGTCTGGAATGTGATACCAAGTTGTCAAGGGCGTCGAGCCCTCGGATAGCTGGACCTCGACTACGTAGTTCGTAGTCGCGATCCGTCTTCTCCGGTGAGGTTATACCCCTCAGCCGCAGGCTTGTATGGAGAATGGAGAGTAGAGATTAGATGTCAAATTTTCTTCCCACGTAATGTCTGATCCCAGGATATAAATGGCCAGCGGCCTCAATCAACCGGAGCAACAAGCTCCATTATTTTTGGAACTAGAATAGAAGGCTAATCCTATTATTCCATCTTTAACTTCCACTAATTTAGGAACTACTAATAATAGAATGCTAATTCTATCTTTCCAACTTTAGCCACTGCTGGTGATTGCGCCCAGCGCATCCCCATGTGCGGCCATCACGCGCTCAGCGCGTTCCGCGTCGCGGCGCACGTCACGGGCCCGGCGGCGCCTGGAATACGTGCGTCCGACCATGACAATACTCAATCGCTAGATTTGATTTTATAACAAAATAAAAGAGATTGAAGACAACCATCCAACATAACTCAGCACTTGATCTACATGTTGCAAGCATACCGCGTGCTCAACCCCTAGATCTGATTTTGTCCTAGAATAAAAATAAATTGCATGCTTCAGCATCATATTCATCATGTCATGCTTGTGATGACCACCAAGAGGTCCAAGACATTGTGGTCTATAAAGCTTGTAGGCCCATAGGGTAACAAGCTGGGGCACAAGCACAAGCACAAGCACAAGCAGGGGCTAATGGCCAAGGGCTCAAAGTATGGTCAATCCATCCGTGCTTACCAAGTGTGGAAAGCATCATCAATCTACTATTTGCACTAGTACAAACTACCTAGCACCCATACAGTGTATAATTCTCCTCCTGAGAATTGAGAAGCTATCTTTAATTTATTAAATATTTTACTACATGCAATCATTTAAGAGCACTAGATGTGAACCCCCATGACAATTCAAGAAAGCTCAAGCCTCCGAGGTAATGGAAAAGCTGCCCTCCGAGTACGATTCCAACTGAGAGAAACCGCAAGTACTGATATCTAAGTGACATATAAAAGCAATTATACTGGATAAATCAGCCGGTTTGGGTCTATGCAAATCTGTACAGACCAAGAACCAGAATCTATCGATTCTGTCTCTAAAAAAGCCTAAATAGACAGCAATAACCGACCCAATACTGAAGCAAATAAAATAAAAGCAAAAAAGAAAAAGCAACAATAGTAACTTGGGGTTTCCATCAGTTCTTCAGAATGTGTTAAGCCCCACACGCAAGGGGAACAAAGCGGAAGCTTTCTGTTCGATCCATGGCTACGAGAATCGCAACGAACCACTGGTGAATACAAGAACACCCCAAAAAGAAGCACTTTTTTCCTTATCATACATCCCTATTTGGGATAGTTTCCCCACCGCACATGCAGAAGGCAGGTTGCCGGAAGGTCCACTTAGCTCAGACATGGACACATGGCATCTCGATATGGAACGAAAGGAATGAGAGCGGGAATGAGGATGTGTTTGTCGCTCACTTTCGATCGATCCTCGGCGGCGCCAGCTCCGGCGCCGTTCGCACAGTCCATCGGCGTCGCCGCACTTGCGTCAGTTTCTTCGGAAACGAGGGCGAACTCACCGAGGGAGAAGAAGCCCAAAGGAAGTTCAGTGCAGTGCCTTAACTAGCTTACTGGTGTTGCGCCGAGCAAGGAAATTTTTTTTTAATAATACATTTTTTATTCGAAATTGCAAAAATATACCACGAAAAAATAAAATTGCAAAAATATACCTCTGTAGCTCGTTGAACAGGCGACAGCTAAATATAGCTCAACCAACGGGCGACAGAAGAGTTTATAGTCTATTGAACAGGCGACTGACAGTGTCGCCCATGCATACGGCGACAGAAGAAAAAATCACTTGATGATTAGGTGATAAATAAAAATCGCCCGATTAGGTGACAGAGAAGTGGATTAGGATATTGTGATTTTCGAAGCTTCGAATCGACCAAAATAAATTTGTAAATTTTAATTAAGCTATAAGGATTCATAATATATCCAAAAAAAACTATTATGTTGCATGCAAAATTAAATTGTACAAATTAAGTTAACATCAATCCTTTTATGATTTCTGAAGAGGAAGATGTACAAAAACCATGGCTCAAAAAAATATGGAATAAATATCAGTTGTTCGTAGGGTCTTAGATGTCTCATTTTTGCAAAATTATTTACGAATGAACTGAGTTGAATAAACCAAATGGCTATAAGAAGCATCTATTTCTTGAAACGCATAAGGCTTTTCGGCAGAGTGTAAAATATCGTATTTGAATATATTTTTTCGAAAAACTATGGCAGATTTGCTCATTTATATATGGACCACCATATTGTGGAAAAATATTGTATTTACAGCTGGCTTTGCATGTAGAATGCACTAGCGCAATAACCTTAAGTATTATAGCCCGCAAAAAACGATAACACTTAAGCCTTTTCGGGAGCACGCAATGTATGATGTTGGAAGGTAATTTTATGTAGGAATGGATGAGATTTGCTATTTGATACATGGACTATCATATTACGGGTAAATATTTTATTTACACATTGATTTGCATGTAAACTGTAATAGCGCAATAACCCTAAGTATTATAGTCCGTAACAAACTATAACGCTTAAGAATGGATGAGATTACGGGAAACAAACATCGGGGTTACAGATCTGGTGTTGTGTTGTCACGTACGATCCAATACAATACATAGGAAATGCAGAAATGCAGAAATACAATACATAAGTATATTAGCAAGAACATAACATTACAACGTAGGAATACAATACTCAATCGACGCCTTAGGTAATGCAGAAATAATGGCTTAAAGTTAACATGCCTTAGGTAAATGAAACAACAAGGGCCCCTCTGGTACACTACTGAGTGCATCGGGGATATTTCCCCTTGCGCAACCCATCGGTGCCTGCCGCCCTAGCCCTAGCCGCCCTCTCGCGCTTCCTATCACGCTCGGCCTCCCGCTCGGCCGCTAGGCGCTGCCGTTTGGCCTCGCTCTCTGCACGCAGTTCTTCATGATGCTTGATGCGCTTAGGGCTGGGCAAATAAACCGGAAACCGAAAACCGAAACCGTTAAAACCGGAACCGAAGCCGAAAAAACCGAAACCGAATTGTTCGGTTGTTGATTCGGTTAACTGTATGGAATAACCGAACTTTTTTTGGTTAATTCGGTTTTAAGTCCCGGTTAACCGAACTAACCGAACTACCGTGGCATGGGCCAAATCATACAGTGAGATGCAGTACTAGTATTGCTTATGTGACTGACTATAGTAGAGTAGGACTTGTTTCTAAAGCAGTACTAGTAATGCCCTTCTTTCTGAAGGTTGTGCATGCATGCATGCAACCCATTTTCTACACAGCATGCACGCATGTTTCCGAGAACAGTTAGCACAAGTTCACTTGCAAAATACATAGCGCTGCAGGGCTTGTAAAATCTCTCCGATAATACATACGTGTGATGGCGTCTTTTGATTCTCCAACTCCGACCATGTGTGCTAGCCAAGTTCGGTTAATTCGGTTAAAACCGAAACCGAACTATCGGTTAACCGAAATATCGGTTACCGAAATTTTCATACACAATTCGGTTTCTATTTTGGAATAACCGAATTTCCAAATAAACCGAAAACTGAAACCGATTTTTTCGGTTAAACCGAACGCCCACCCCTAGATGCGCTTCTCCTCCTCGTCCTGCTCACGCAACTGCTGCTCTACCATAGCTCTCCGATGCGAGTACTCCCAATCCCGCATTCTCTCCATCTCAGGAGTCTGCTCCACGTCGTAGAATTTGATAAACTCACACAATGGAGGCTGCAATTGGTCAAACCAGATGGTATTACAGTATTAAGGTTTGCACGGTTTGATGTAACATCAAATGCGAGTACGAACATACCGAGCTTCTCTGCCGCATCCGCATCCAGCTTCGGCAGCTCCAATACCTCATACCGTAGGTGTATGAGTTGTCTTGAGACTTCTTGAACCAGCAAGGATCCCCGCATAGGCACATGGGGACCTGCGTGCCTTCAGGGATGACTTCAGGAACGCTGTGCCTTGGGGACGAGGGGAACTCCATTGTCACTGGTTGGTTGGCTGGCGAACTTGTGCTTCGCGTTTTGGCTTTGCTTGCTTGCTATGATTATTGGGAGGCGACCACTAGGGCTTACATAGGCAGCGGCCAGCCATAGGATAGAGTGGCGGACTTAAGAGAAGTTGAAATCCGCGAGCATCGGATTCCTCTGCAGCTTTTCATGCAATGGGGCATGAGCCTGCCTATGGCCACAGCTTTAGAGAGGGAATCTCTCCCATAGTCAGCTAGAGTGCAGCTTCAGCATGTTGTAAGCTTTCTCAGACTGATTGGACAACACTCTGCACACCACCAAAGCGACGAAGCACTAGCAACCTGAGAGTAGGGCGATAAGGTCAGCTAGAATGCTTTATACAGCTTTGTGGATGACAAGAGCTGAAAAAGTTGACATGACCAAAAGCTAGAAAAGCTGAATATGACAACACATCGGAAAAATTGAATTGACAAAAAGCTAAAAAAAATGACCACACACTGGCTACTAATTTATCAGCTCGAATTGAATGCACTGGCAACAAAAATTGCTAAGCCACTTGGACAACATGCTGCCACCAAACACTTGCTATAAATACAGAGGCACCGAACACATACATTCCACACAAAGCACATAGTTGAAATCCGCGAGCATCGGATTCCTCTACAGCTTTGAATGTGATGGGACATGAGCCTGGCTATGGCGACAGATGTAGGCTGCGAATCTCTCCCATAGCCAACTGCAATGTTTTATACAGTTTTGTAGATGGCATCGACCCATGTTGTCCCATCGCACTAAAAAAGCTGGACTAACAAAGGGCTGAAAAAGCTGATATGATAGAAAGCTAAAAAAGGTGACTACATGCACGAACAGCTTTCTCAAAGAAAAATGACAACACGCTGTCACCGAACGCTTGCTATAAATAGGGAGGCACCCATCACATACATTCCACCATGAGCATTTCATATCCTCTTCTTCCTCTTGCTCATAACCTCTTTCTCGTCATCCCACTGCAGTGTTCATAACTTCTGTGAAGGCCATGTCTCAAACCTCAAGCTCAGCGGATCGGAGGGCCCGTGCGCTTGCCAATGCAAGGCAGGTCAATTGCCCTAACTGCCATGTAGAAGCTAGTGTACTCTACTCCACCACTCCGACAAATAACGGTCGGGTGTTTTACAAATGCTCTAATTTCTCTATACGTAAAAATGTATTTCAATTTGTCTATTTCATTTGAAATATTCGTCGTTGGTACTAATATAAGTATGCTCATACTGTCATGTAGTCTACAGGTTGCCAATATTTCTAGTGGGCAGACAACTTGAATACACCGATGGAGTATCCTACCACCACAGTACCAGAGAGGATGCTGGCCGGGGTAGAGCAGAGGATGGAGCTCGAGCAAAAACTTAACATGCTAACGTTTAAGGTGGAGCGCATTTTAGATCAGATCAAGTGGTTGGAAAAAATTATGTATGTAGTTATCCTCGTGATAATTTTGTCGGCAGTTCTGCACTAGTTCGTTATGTACGCGTCATGCATGTTTACATCTTTTCCTATGTCGTGCAATGCAACGGTTCAGTTTGCGCGGTCTACTTTATCTCATTTTTATGGAGCGGTACCAACGCAGACAGACATCATATGTGTTTTCACAGAGAGGAAGTAAAAGCGATGAAAGCATAATTAACGGTGCGAAATAATAAAACATACATAACGTGGAAAAGTACGACGATACATGAGTTGCCAATGTCATGTAAAGTACAATATATAAGTATTGTCAAAAGTAGTAACAATCCTAAACAAAACAAACTAGCGTCGGCCCCGCTTCGGCTGGGGGGGCCTCCGGTGGATCTAGTCCCGCGAGTACGTCAGGTGGTGGTGCCCCGTGCAAATGCGATGGTCCAGGCTCCTCAGGAAAGAACCTGGACAGACCAGCATCGTCAAGGTCATGGTCTGCGTAAGTTGAGTCATCAGACTGGTCCTCGTAGTCGTCAGGTGCAGCTGCAGACGAGGACGGGAACAACCGTGCCTGTGAGCCTATACGAAATGGAGAATTGTTGGGTGAGTTAAAAAGTGATTGAAAAACAGAGAAAGTGGTTGAAAAACAGAGTAAGTGCAATGGAGTACTCACCTCCAGCGTGACCTGAGTGGCCAGCCCCTGCCCCTCTTTCAGTCAGCGGCGTGACGCTGGCATGGGAGGATGTAGCACGCGCATACGTACCAGCAAGACCCGTGCCTCCTCCAAGCGGTACCTGACCGTCTACCACATCAGAAGGCTGCCGGCAGCCTGCCATCTCTAGGACGTGTCTGGCACTAAGCTGTAACCTCATGAAGAAGGTGTTCACCTCCTCTCGGGTCACCTTAGCTCTGCTGGTTAGACGGGAAATGTAACTCCCCGCCTCGTCGTGGTACTGCGTCAAAACGTCAGTCTGAACAAACATTACGAATTAGTTAACACTGTTACCAACTAAGCATGCACGAGATCGTAGATAGGACGCAATGTACTGCAGCGTGGAGAGCCGAGTTGGTGTGGGACGGATACGTGTCCGCCACCCTGGGAATGTGTCTAGGAGGATCGAGGTTGACACGTACCAAACGCAGGCGCGTACGGGAAGTGTACCACCGTCGGTAGGCGCGGTACGTCTGCGGGTCGTACACCGCCTCCTCAACGTGGACATCCTGCAGGGCTCCCGCCCACTCCTCAACCCACGGCGCCATGCGTATGTGCCAGGGGGTGGCCCCATGCACGCCCTTCCTACTGTGCCTATCGATAAGAAATACCAATAGCATGAATAGATTGCATCGCACAACAATAATTACGGAACATAGATGGACGAAACTTACGTGTGGTCAGCGGGTGGGACCAAACGGCCGACCTGCACTGGGAAGGCCTGTCGTAGGCCGAACTGCCTCATCACTCGATGGACAGCGTAGCCCTCCACCTGTACGTCGAACACGAGGCACCGACGCGTGAACCAGTACGCCGCATCTCGTGTGCAAAGGGTGGAAACGCCACCCAGCGCACGAACCTGGACCTCAGTAGCTGCATATGGCGTCCAGCGTACGTGGTCCTCGGTGAGGTGGTCGAACGCAGTGACGAACTGTGGGTAGCCCATCTGCACCGTCTTATTTGCCCAACTAGGCTGTAGCCAAAAGTGAAAGTTACTACTATTAGTCACGGATGGAAAAGAAAATTTAACAAAATCATTATTGCAATATTGTAACACCCCAATTTTTGCTTTTCATGAGTTTAAATGAAATTTGGCACTTTTGTGAATTTTTGGAATTTTCTGGAATTTATTTGGATTTATTTGGAATTTATTTGAACTTATTCCCTTTTGAAGTAATTAAAGAATTTAATTTTGCAAATAAAATTTTGTTGGAAATATTTTATTTGAGTCCAAAATGTTGTAAAATATTTTTTAGAATTTTCCTGGAATTTTTCTGAGTGTTTTGCTATTTTTAATGAATTAAATGAATTTCTGGGAATTAATTTGAATATTTAATCGCTGGAAAAACCCAAACCGGGTTTTACTGTTCATCCGACCGGACCCGAGTCCGAGTCAGACTCGAGTCCGACCCTGACCCGACCGCGCCAGCCGTCTCGGTCGAACCACGTCACCAAACCCTAACGCGCGTGACCGTTGGATCGAGATCCAACGGCCACGATCGCGCCACGTCGCCCGAACCCGAGCCCGACCGAGCCAACCAGGTCGCCCGACCGGACCTGAGCCCAAACCCCCGACCGTTGGATTTTGATCCAACGATCCACGTTGAGCCACGTCACCGAATCCGAATTGGATTCGGATTCTGCCGCTGCAACCGGGTGGACCTCGGTCTCCGCGCAATACACGGAAGCCGAGGCCCCTATTTAAGGCGCCGCCGCTGCCACCGTGTAGCCGACTTTCGTGCGCACTCGTAGCCCTAGATCACGTCGCCTGAGCCGCCGCCGTTCGCCTGCTAAAGCTCGCCGTAGTTGGGATAGGTCTCCGCCGTGGTTATTCGTCGATTCCGCCGCCTTCCGCCGTCCTCCGCTGCCATTGAGTTCAGATCCGGAACCGCAAGGGTAAGCCGCGTCGGAGGGTACCACTCACCTCGCCGGAGCACGCCCAAACGCCGATCAAGTGGTCGTCATCCTCAGCGCTGGCAGCCGCAGCTCCGCCGTGAAGCCATCGCCGTCTCCGAGCTCGCTCCACCGTCCGATCAAGATCCGAGGGCCCAGATTCGTCCACGTCATCACGGTAAAATCTCACGTTGTAATTTCTAGATCTGTTTTCAACCGTTGGATCTAGATCCAATGGTTTAGATTGCGCCACGTAGCCGTAACTGCACTGTGCTTGGATAGATCTCAGCCGTTAGATCTAGATCGTACGGCTAGGGTTAGCCACGTTGTAAACTCTAGATTGGATCTTGACCGTCCGATCAAGATCGAACGGTCCAGATGGACCGAGCTGTTTCCTAACGCGCTAAGCCAGATCTGATCTGGGCCGTTGATTTTCAAATCAACGGCCGAGATCTAGCCACGTGGCCGGAAAGGCGGCCGTAAATGGTCGGGCGGTCACCCGGCGGCCACGTCCGCAGCGTGGCGTCGGCGTGAACCAGCGTGTCAGCGACCGTTCCAACGGCTCGATGATGTCACCCGTGACGTCATGCTGACATCACGGTGGGGCCCAGCTGTCAGCCGTGCGTGATGATGTCGCTGCGGCGTCATCAGAGGCCCGCTGTCGGTGAGACACGTCTTGGCCGTGGACCGGGTCCACGGTGGACCGAGCCAAACCGTGCACCGGGTCAATGGACCCGAGGCGACGTGGCGGCCTCTGATTGGTCCACGTGTCATGCTGACGCAATAAATCATTTTCCAAAAAAGAAATTTTTTATTTAATTCGGTTTATTGGTTTCAAATTTAGATTCAAACTTCAAACGCTTATAACTTTTGCGTTTTAACTCCGATTTGAGTGATTCAAATTTTTAAATTTTCATAAAAATGATACCTACTCAAATATGAAATTTAATTAATTTTTTGATTATGAATATTTCTCTTTTTATATTTAATTAATGTTTTCTTTAAACTTTAAACGGTTATAACTTTTGCATTTTAACTCCGATTTGGACGATTCCAATTTCTAAAAATTTATAAAATTATGCTCTCTCTGTTTATGGACTTTATTTGGATGTTTGGACATTTTTTGTCTACTGTTTTATTCATTTATTGCTATTTGCACGCGTTACGAGTAGACGTTGAAGTGCCCGAAGGCTTCGAAGGTGAAGTGTTGACCCAGGAGCCATCTCAGGACCAAGATCAAGTACTCTTTGAAGGCAAGTTGTGCTTTGACCATGTTGATCCCATTTTAAAATTAATTTGATTTAAATTATTGCATGCTAGTTCAATTATAAAATGCTTTAATTGATTTTGGGAGATTAGTTAATTGCCTAGTTGCTGTATGCCACCTTGACATAGATAATTGTATGCCATGAACCCCTTGTCACCATAGTTGAGGATTAAATAGTTGGACATTATTAAACTGCCAACATGGGTATTTAGACTGTTGTAGTATAATGCTTAGACCTGCCACGTATACCGGACATGATTTTGACAATTACTTGTTAACATTGACTTAATGAGATATGGAACATGTTTTTGAGAAGTGTCATGTGTTATTGATGATGATGTTGATGGCACGTGGTGCATGGTAATCAACTGGGGGTTTTGATAAATAGATTGGGGCCGGGGCATGTGGCAAGAAATGATCGGGTGGGCCAGTTGTGACATCGGGAGCGTTGTTTTGGTTCTTCGGTTAGTCTTGCCCTAGTCAACATAAGGACTTAACCTTGCAAGCCTTTGAACTGAGTTAGTCGTGCAACCACATGTCCATAATGGGACAGACCTAGTTGAGTAAGTTACTAATAACTTGCATGTGAAACCTCGGGTGTCAACTACACCCTTTGTGTAGCTTGAAAGGGGAGCGTACCAATGCGATGGCATGGTACCCGTCCAACGGTATGTCGGTCCCATACTTCGCCTTTGTTAAGGGAAGGGATGGTGTATGGCAAAAACCGGAAAGGTTCACTTGTGTAGTTAGCCGTTTCCGAAAGGCTTTGTTACGATCACTCGCCTTTGTGGTGTTTGGCTGTATCTTGTGGGTAAAGTGCATAACCTCTGCAGAGTGAAAAATCTATTCGAATAGCTGTGTCCGCGGTATTGGACATTGCTCGGGGATTACAGTCAAGGGTTAGACTTTCGTGGAAATAACTTGAACTTGAGAGGTTTGGTTTGGTTAAATGATAATGTTGATGGAAATGTGGACTAGGAATGGGAAAGATGTTTATTTAACTCCTGAAAAAGTTATTGGTATTATACTTGTTTTTACTGCTTTCGAATCTACTTATGATACTTGTCAAATGCTGTTTACTGCAATTATACCTTGAGCTATTCCTTTGTATTAAACCATGCATGTAGTATATTAGCTTGCATTCTGTGCATGACTAGCTAAGTATCAAGTACTCACCCTTGCCACAAAACAACACCTGTTGAAGAAGAGGCGACGCCAGCTTTGGAGGAGGAATATCAGGAGGAGCCGTCTAACTAGGGATCGAGTCCAGTCAGTTGCCTGTGGCATATTGGTTGGCGCCACGCGTTTTCTTTATATATTCCGCTGCAGATTTTATTTGAATAAGTCTTAGCCTTACGAGGCGTACTTTTGTAACTTGACCATAAGGTCGAGCAACCAGTTTGGTTATCATAATTAAAGTACTTTATTATTAACGATGTGTATGATTGTGATATTTACCAATGTTGAGACTGTGTGCACTAGCGTGATCCTGGACTAGTGCTGAATACACAGAGGGTCCGGATTTGCATATTCGGGTCCCGACAAATATCTTACCCATCTGTGGCACTAGATGGTGCCCATGGTCGGACCGTCGACGTTGCCATCGCCTGCCGGGTGAAGAGGGTCCAACTCGATGTCGGGCCGCCCGATCTGGAACCTCTCGTATGCCCACAACTGTACAAGCAATTGACATCCTCCGAAGATGGCGCCGTCTGCATTCCGTGTACAACCGTCGCAGAGCACCCGGTACGTCGTGCACAGCACAGCGGACCCCCAAGAGTACTGTGGCACGGCCTCAAGTGGGGAGTCCGCGATCTCCCTCGCGAACTGGACGAGGTGCCTATCCACGTTATCCCCATGGGAGCTCGTGAACATGCACCAGCCAAAGAGCCACAACAGGTACGCCTCCAGGTGCCGGCTCACCCTGTACTCGTCCGCTGGCTCGACGATCTCCGCGGGCTACAAATTGAAGGCCTCTTGTTATTTTAAGAACTACATGCAAAAATAAGTTTTAAAGTGCAATTGTGTACCACGAACTGTTGAAGCCACCGCAGCGTCGGACCGTGTGTACTGTCGAAGGTCTGGTACCCAACGACTGGTAGCACACCGTGGAACCTGTCGAGGGTGTCCTACCACCACGTCGGCTCGACGTCCTCCGGCACCACAGGGTGACCGGCGATCGGCACGCCAAGAAGGTAGGAGACGTCCTGCAGCGTGATCGCCATCTCCCCGACGGGTGGATGGAAGGTGTGGGTCTCCGGCCTCCACCGATCCACTAGAGCGGTGATCAGGGACCTGTCAAAAGGGAACCGGTGACCACCCACATCCTCCACCATGCGGGCGAGTGGCAGCAACCCCAAAGCTCGAAGCCTGCGAAACACAAATAATGTAAATAATGTCAGTACAATACTAATCATCATACTACAACAATCAAAGTTGGAAAATTTTGTACTAGTATGTTACCTGGGGATCCAACGAGTATCGAGGGCCCAACCGTACTGTGGTGGCCTCGGCCGAAGCACACCGAGCTGCATAGGATCCCCTCCATCCTATGGAAAAGCGGTCGCGAATCGGGCACGGTGACAACGATCCACGACCGGATCCAGCAACTCGAAGGGCTAGTCGTCATCTGCATGCTGCTGAGCCATGCCTGCAAATTTCATAAATGAAAGTTAGAATTGGCAGGCATGTACAAACAAAAGCGTACGGAAAACTACGAAAACATGACAACAATACGTTCGAACAAAAAAGCACATAAAATATTACACCATTGAACATGCTAGTTCCGAAACAAATGGGTCGTGAAGACACAACACTCACAACTACATGGAACAAGCTTACAGCTAGGTACAAAATAGAGTTCGCACAACACGCTTTACATCGGTAAAATGTAAATTTGACAGAGTTCACGAAGCACGCATTACATCGCTAAAATGTAAATTTGACAGAGTTCACGAAGCACCCATTACATCGCTAAAATGTAAATTTGACAGAGTTCACACAGCACGCATTACATCATTTAGGTGATATTTCAAGTTGCTTCTCATCCGGTACGATGGGGTCGTGCACCACTCCTCGCAGAGGACGATCCTTCCCCCACTGTCGGATTGACATCTCCTCCTTCAGCTCCTTCATTCCGTGCAAGGCAGTTCTTGAACGTATGTCCTCTTTGCTTACACAATGAACATTTCTTCGCGCGTTTGCCAGCTTCTGACTCGTCCATATCATTTCTGATACGCCTTGTTTTTCGACGCCCTGCTTTCCATCTTCTAGCATAAAAATCAGGGACCCAAAACCTTTCATCAATACAAGGAGTTGTGGTGAAAGAACCGACAACACCATAACCATAAAGCTCCTCACTCCAAGTTGCCATCACCCTTTCCTTCCTGAAATATTCAGATAGATACAAACCAGGTTGCATTCCAAACAAAGCACACGTGGCTATGACATGAGAACATGGCCTATGCAAAAGGTAGGGCTTGCTACATGAGCATTTGCAATCATCCTGTAATGTGCACTCCTGGGTGACAACCCGCTGGTTGGTTCCACGCTGTCCTTTATCCCTACAGATCACCTCGAAGCGCAGTGTTCGTGCACCAACTTTGATAGCCCTATGCTTCGCCGCCTTCAGACTCTTCTCATCCATGTATTTACTGATCATGGAAGAGTAAAGGCACTTCTCATCTCTCATAACTATCTCAGCAGCTTGATGCTTGTCCACAAAGTACTGGGTTGTGCCACGTAGCACTCCCTCAACAATTCCAACCAGCTGGAGGCACCTCATTCCTCTCATTACGTAATTGTAAACTTCTGCAAAGTTAGTGGTCATCACACCATATCTAGCACCATGTGTGTCATGTAACAGTGACCACTTCTCTTTCTGTTCATGCTTAATCCAACCAGAGAAACATTTTATTGGCCTTTGCCTTCGACGACGAATGGACGCGTCATCTTCTGTTGGCAAGGGGAAAAGAGGCTCCACCTGCTCGTGTGTTTCACTCGCACTAGTCCTGTTCGTCAGCTCGTCCTTGTGTTTTCTTGTGAGCTCATCAAGGTTTCTCCAAAGAGTCCTAAACTTGCTCTCCTGGTTCTGCTTGCACAGTCTTTTGAACATGTTCATCAGTTCCTTGTTCCTGAATTGTTTATAGAAGTTAGCACCCAAATGCGTCATGCACCATCTGCTATGCAAGTCCGGCCATGGAAATGGCTCCTCTTCCCCTGTTTGCAACTGGTTGATAGCACTAAGCAGACCAGCATGCCTATCATGCAGCACGCACACATCTCGATGAGTTTTGACCACCCCCATCTTCAAGTTCCGTAGGAACCACAGCCAACTGTCATAGTTCTCGCTTTCCACAAAGGTGAAGGCAACTGGTAGAATCTGGTTGTTTCTATCAACGCCCACAGCGGTTAATATTTGCCCTCTGGATTTCCCTGTCAAGAATGTCCCGTCCACGCACAACAGTGGACGACAGTGATAGAATGCCGTAATGCAAGGTCCGAATGCGAAGAACACTCTCTTCATATGCATTTTAGTCGGCCACTTCATTGACGGACAATCTTGCAAATCATAGTAAGTGCTAGGATTTCTTCCCTGAATGCAACTGAGCAGTGCGGGCAGATTGTGGTACGAGTCTTCAAACTTGCCGAACCTCATTTCTAATACCTTCTGTTTCGCCCTCCATGCCTTCCCATAGCTAATTGTGTACTGATATCTATTCTCGATTCCTCGGATAATAACACGGGGCTCAAAACTCAGGTTCTCCACTATCTCCGCGTACATAATGTTCGCGACAAACCTATGACAGGTTCCTATGAGCCATCAGTGTTTCCTCGGTCATACAGCTGTGCTGCTCAACCTTTGAACATTGCGAATGGGTGCCCCATTTGGGCTTGTACGCGTGCACTCTCCACGGACACCCATCGATCTCACACACCACGTCATAGGATGTTGGGGTGGATTTCTTAACCCTGAAAGTCCTTCTTAACGATAAGGCCCAATCTTTCACAGCATCCTGCACAGCCTCTTTTGTCGGGTACATACTGTTAAGCCTCACCTCATTTTCACTATACTGCCAAGGTGTCTCGCTGCTTTCGTTGACAATCAACTTATCAAATTGATGCGTGCTCCACTCGGCTAGCACATGCGGCTCCGTATCTACATCTTCCTCATCCGACTCATCGTCGTCTTCCACTCCTTCTCTGTTGTACTCAGTCTTCCTCTTCCATCCTAGCAGTTATTTCATCAATTTCCTCGCCTTCATCCGCCTGTCCCCGCACTTCTTATCCAACATTCTCATCATCCTCGTCGAACTCAGCTTGTTCACCACTCTAGCAAATGATGTCATCGTTGCATTGTTGAACGTACTGCTCACGGCCAGATCCCCAGTTTCAGTCTCACCTAAATTGAACTCATTTCCTGCATGACTACACTGACCACCGTCCAACTGCTGCTGTAGGGCAACATCCCTCTCATATGCTTGCACAAGAAGGACCCGACTCCATCCCCGTTGCTGTGCCCCCTCACATATGATCTCCACGATGCGGTTCCCTTCAGCTCAACTAGCTCACAACAAATAGGATCATTTTGCATACTACATAGGCTAAATACCTTTAGCTGGCACTTCTCCTCTTCCATCGTAAAAGTATAATACAACCACTTCAACACAGATGAAAATGTGCGCTCTCCAACCCTGGTCAAACTTCTGTCCACGTACTGGAAGTTGCTTAGATCCGCACCCTCCGAACCATACATTACAACCCCTTCTCCGTAATAGATTCTAAATGGAACTCGTTCTCCCATATATGCGAATCCATTCATTCACGCACGAATTAATTACTTTCCGTAAAAAATGCTGTGACACCTAACATAACTATGTATACGTGCTACAAATATACATATCTATCTATAGAAAAATTAGCTACATTCCTACAAATATATATCTACCTACATCGAAATACATAATTTCTACTTTGACTACATTCCCATGAATATATATGTACATACTTGTATCAGTGAATTTATTTATATCTAAAATTATTTGCACTACAACATCATTTACTTCTAACAAAATAACCCAGTACATAATCTCTAACTTATTTGTACTCTACCATCATTTCTTCCTCTACCATCATTTACTGCTAAAACATCTACATTCGCTACATCTATCCGTAACCTAAACATTTATTTACATCTAAAATTATATCAGCACTGCTAAAGGAATAAACAACTACATAATCACTAAATCTACATCTACATCTATTCATAATCTCTATATTTGCTAAATCTACATCTACAACTACAACTACAACTGCATTTGCTAAATCCACATCTTCATTTGCTAAATCTATTCGTAATCTCTACATTTGCTAAATGTATTTCTACTCTACATCTACATTTGCTAAATCTATTTCTACTCTACATCTAGATCTAATTTACTACTAATAAAAATAAACAATAAAATATTACCTAATGTCGCGCAGTCTTTCCTCCTCCTTTTCCTCCCTCCCCCCTTTCCCTTCTCTTCTTCCTCCTTTTCCTCCCCTCCCCCCTTTTCCCTCTCTTCTTCCTCTTTTTTCTTTCTCTCCCGCGCCCTCTTCTCTCCCTCTCTCGCTGGCTCAAATGGCCACAGTGCCGTGCGATTCCAATATGTAGTACTCTCTGTCGCCCTATGGAATGGCGATAGAGAGTGGCGCACCACTCTATCGCCAGATCGTCTAGCGGTTTACAGTCAGTCGCCATATGATCAAGCGACTATGCTTCAGTCACCAGATCATCAGGCAATTGAGCTTCAGTCGCCAGATCATCAGGCAATTAAGTTTTAGTCGCCCAATCAAAGAGCTACAGAGGTATATTTGTGTAATTTTATTTTTCGTGGTATATTTTTGCATTTTTGAATAAAAAATGTATTATTAAAAAAAAATTCCCGAGCAAGGGGTGAATGCCTTTCCTTTTTTTCGCTTCTTTGGTACGCCCATAATCATTGTAGTGTGTGTGTGTGTTTTCAGAGGAAGGGGGAAAAAGGAAAATTCGATAGATGATGCTGTAAAACATGATGATTGTCGCAGATTTATACAAGAACAATATAATAGATAAACATAGAATATAGAGAAATTAACTCTTTTCTCTTTATTGATTGTAGATTGTTTTTCTTGTACAAATAGGTGCTATATTTATATCCGTAGCCCATTAGAAGTAGTTTTAGAATTCGTTCACTAAAACCAAGAGTCCAAATATATCTCAACAATCAGGACATAGAATCCAATTATATTTCAACACTCTCCTTTTGGGCGAATACCACGTAATGCATATGCCTCATCAAGAACTCATCCCAAAAACCCATTTGGAAAAATGGATAGAGAAAACAGTACATTGCACCCGTATATTATGTTATACTTTTGCCTTATTAAAAACCTTAAACTATAGGAAAACTCACTAAAGGAAAATGAGTGCAACTTATAATCTTCTGGATTATAGTAGTATCTTCAAGATCATATTATGCATTATGGTTTAAGGATTTACTCCCCATGAACTCTGCATTTCTCTAAGTTATTTCATTCAAATGCCACGAACACATCTTTGGAAACTAGATGTCGGTAAAGACTTAGTGAATAAATCTGCTAGATTTTCACATGACTTAGTTTGTAGTACCTTTACCTCACCATTATTTTAGAGTTCGTGAGGATAGAAACATGTAGGGGCAATATGCTTCGTGATATTGCTCTTTACATAACTCATTTGCATTTGTGCAATACAAGTAGTATTATCTTCATAGGTAATTGTAGGGGTATCGATGATTTTAATACCACATGACTTCTGGATATAGCTAATCACACGTCTTAGCCAAACATATTCACGTGAGTCTTTATATAATAATATAATCTCTGAGTGGTTGCTAAAGGTACCTACCAAAGTTTGCTTAAAAGATTGGTAAGAAATGATTGTACCATTGCAAAGAAACACAAACCCAGTATGAGATTTGGTACTGTATGGATCAGACAGACAGGCAACATTCGTATATCCCACCATGGTTAAATCTTGGTCCTTCCAGAAAAATAATCCAAAATCTTGGGTATCTTGGAGGTATCTGAGTAGAATCTTAATACCAAACCAATGCCTTTTGGTTGGAACTACATTGTGTCTAGCAAGCAAATTTACTGTAAATGCAATCAAGCTAAGTGCAATTTGAAAGATATATAAGTGCCTCTATGGTGCTTAAGTATGGAATTTTAGGCCCTGAGACTTCCTCATTTTCCATCTTCGGTTTGCATGGGTCTTTATCCACTTCAAGGGATCTTACTACCATAGGTCTTCAAATGATGAGATTTATCCATAAGTTTTATTATTTTAATTAATGATTCTGCAAGACTATTTTAAGTGTGGGCATGTGGTACAAAATGCTTTACATTAATTCCCAGAGCTATATAATAGTCATTATACTATTGAGGTAAACTCGCAAACAATTTCCATTTGAATAGACTCGATCATTTCTTCTGAAAAGAGGCTCATAATTTCATATTTTAGGCAATTAATTTGGAAAAAGCATGGTTTCTAATAGATAAGAGACATACGTGAGACCAATTAGTAGTATCTGAAAGGGTCCAACAAAGGCTAGATAGGTCCACATATATCACATTGAATTCTCTCTAGGAAATTCAGTGGTTCTTCCCTAACTTTTAGATAAGAGGGTTGTGAAATCATGTGCTGAAAAATTGGTTTTGAACTGAAAAATTAACTTAGAATTGGATTTGCAAAATGTGCTTGTGCATGTGTTTGACAATTTGACAAGAAACAGTAAGTTTCGCTTTTGCGCCGGACCAAGCTCTCAAGAAACAGTAAGTTCCCCATCTGCGACGGACCAAGTGTTTGGAGTGCATCGTGGACATGCTTTTGAACTCATTGAGCCAAACTCAATTTTCCTCAAAACCAGTAAGTTGTGCATGTACAACGGACAAAGTTTTGAGTCTGTCGTAAACGTGCTTTTGAGCGCATGAGCCAAACTCTTTTTTTCAAGGAACCGAGATTTTCACTTGTACAACGGACCGATTTTGCTGGTCAGTCGTGAATGGTGTTTTTTGATTTCGCATGTACGACGAACCGATTTTGTTTGTCCGTCGTGAACGTGTTTTTCGCGGAATGATTTCTTCTTGAAACCGAGACTTTCATGTGTACACCGGACCGATTTTGTCTGTCCGTTGTGAATGGTTTTGAGTGATTTTTCATGTGTACGCGGACCATATTTGTTTGTCCGTCGTGAATGCGTTTTCTTTGAATTAGGGTTTTGAGCAAAATTGGAATTGTTTTTGATTCGTTTTTGGATTATGAAATTTGTGAGAATTTCATGATGCTTCTTTGAAGTGGACTTTATGCAATGCTCATGTGAGTAGTTGCATGGATTGACATTGAGTCAAGTCGTGGACTTGTGCTCGGATTTGTTTGTGGTTTGTTCATGTGCGGTATTGCTCGAGGGCGAATGTGGTCGATGACGGGACCGGAACTAGGTTCATGGAGGAACTGAGGTTCGGGACTAGGTTCAGGAGGAACTGAGGTCTTGGTGGTCAAGGATGTCATGCGGGACGTTCGGGCTAAGAGAATGGTGCACATGAAGAATGGTTAGTCACGTGAGAATGGCAGGAGGTCATTCGCGTGCAAAGTGTTAGTCACGTGAGTATGGCAAGTGGCCATACGCGTGCAAAGTGTTAGTCACGTGAGTATGGTAGGGTTGCCATACGCGTGCAAGAGTTGTACTCGGCCAGGATGGGCCAAGTAGAGTTGTGTTGGATACAGATTCCTTCTAGGGAATAGGAATCGTATTTAGAACTCCTTGTGGGTTGGTCCTTTAAATAGGAGGGGTGTCTCCTGTTAAAGGGCATCAATCATACCAAGGAGAGCTGAGCGCATCAAGCTTTGAGCTTGGTTTTAGGGTTTGTACTCTTTTGATGAGAGTACTTTAGACAAAAGAAATAAAGATCAATTCTTCCAAGATTTTTGCGTGCTACAGTGACCACGTTGCTCTGATGTTTTTGTTTTGGTTCTTGTTTGCATGCTTGTTCTAATTCTAGATTGGTTTTTAGTTTCATCTTGATTTGATCCATCAAAAACCTCTCTAGGGTATTGATCTAGTGTTTCTCAAAGTCTAGTTGATCAATCTTTTGTCGTTCTTGTTTAATCTTGAAGTTTTGATTAGATTGATTCTCGTCAAGTTCTGGATCAGCAAGCTTGCGAAGCTCATAACTTTTGATCCGTAAGTCCGATCGAGCTGATTCTTTTTGGGTTTGATTCCTATTGGAATCTAGTTTCTTGTGTCCAAATTTCAGATCGTTCTGACGGTTGGATCTCCGGGAATTCGCGTTTTACCAAACCTCTATCATTCTATTTTTGTCGAAAACGAGGCAATTATTTGGTTCTGTTTTGGGGTGAACTTTTAATAGATCAAGAATTTGGTTTTAGCTTCCGCACAATCATTCACCCCCCCTCTGATTGCTATATTCGTATACTTCGATCCTACAAGTGGTATCAGAGCAAGGTTTTTCTAATCTATCTTAACCGGTGATTAGATCAATGGATCGTTATTCGACAAAACAATGTGTGTTCGATGGTGTTGATTTTCAGTTTTGGAAGGCCAAGATGGAGGCGTTCATCCAGGCGCAGGGCTTCGCAATTTGGGAGAAGGTCTACAAGCCATACGAAGTTCCCCGAACGACAACGTCAACGACGCCAATCGCGCACATGTTGAAGCAAGCGACAAGGCACGCAACTTGATCATCCAAGGATTGGGAAGAAGTGACTTCGATCGCGTGGTTCATCTTCGATCCAAGCATATGAGGTATGGAAATCTCTTTGTGATTACCATGAGGGTTCTAACACTGTCAAAGAGGTTCGCCAAGATATTTACAAAAAGGAATACATGCGTTTTGAGATGAAACCTAGTGAATCTGTAGATGACTTCTTTGCACGTTTCAATAAAATTCTTAGCAATCTACGTCTTTGTTGGAGTTAGCTACTGCGATGCTGCAAATGCTCGACAATTGCTTAGTGCTTTGGACATGTCGGTGTGGGAGATGAAAGTAACATCTATACAGGAATCTCTTGTCATGAGCACACTTACATTAGATGTCCTTTATTCTAAACTGAAAACTCATGAATTAGATGTTCTTGCCAGGAAAGGGAATATTAAATCAATTGCTTTGATCTCTAACCCTAACATGTCAAATGCAAATTCTTCTTCTAGCTTTGCCTTGTCTTCCATGACTTCTTTAACAGATGAGCAACTTGAAGAGTTTCCTGAAGAAGATCTGGCACTACTCTCTTCTCGCTTTAACAAAGCTTTGCAGAACGTGAGAATGAGAAAGAGAGGTGGTCCTCCAAGATGCTATGAGTGTGGTGACCTCAACCATATTCGCACAAATTGTCCTAAGCTTGCAGGAAAAACATCAAAGGAGGAGAAGGACAACGACAGAAGGAATGAGAAGAAAAGGTTCTCGTCAAATGATAGGAAGAAGAAGAGCTTCATCAACCGCAAAGTGGTTCATCGAGTTCTTTCCGCTCTTGAACAAGTCAATTTGAGCGATGTGGACTCGGAGAGCAGCGAGGACGATGCAACTCCAAGCAAACATGACTTGACAGGGTTGTGTCTCATGGCAAGCAGCAAGGATAGCTTCACCGAGGACGATCAAAACAGCGACTTCAATGAGGTAGATCCTTCTTATGATGAATTAGCTATTGCTGTTGTTCGTCTTGGAAAATTGCTTGACAAACGTGATAGAAAAATTAAGAAACATGATATTCTTGTGGAGTCATTGAATGCTGAAATTGCTAGACTTAAAACCTTGATTCCTGATGATGATGCTTGCAAATCATGTGACTTAATTTACAATGAGCTTACTTTGCTTAGGAAAGAACATGTTACCTTGTTAGAGCAAATCAATGCTGAAAATGAGAAAAATGAGAAACTTGTTAAACATGCTAGTTGTTCTACCATTGATTTACATGATACAACTCCATGTTCTATATGCTCCATACTAGAATTGAAGTTGCATGATGCAAATGCTAGGGTTTCTCAAATGACAGAAGATTTGCTTACACATGAGGTTCTTTCATGCTCAACTTGTCGTAAGCAAAAAGGAAAAGTGAATGTTCCTTGCAATAATTGTTTAACTCTTTCTCGAAAAGTTGATTATTTGGAAAAATCATTAGAATGTTTCACTAAAGGAAAGAAGAACCTAAACATGATTTTGGATCAATCAAAAGTCAGCACTCATAACAAAGGTTTAGGTTTTGATTCTTATGCTCATCATAAATCACATGCTCCCACTGTTGTTAAAACACTTGACGGAGGAAAATTTGAAATTGTCAATGAGCCTAAGAAAACTATCTTTAAGTCTGCTGGAGTGTTATCTTCTACTATGATGAATGCAAATGTTGCTTCTACTTCTAAAGACAAACATCCTGTTAAATACACTTGCACTCATTGTGGTAGAGATGGACATTTAGTAGATTTTTGCTTTAGACTAGCCAAACAACAAAAGAAAGAAAGAGCTAAGGCTAGGTCTAATTTCAGAAAGGCACGCTTTGCTTCTCACTACGTGCCTAGGGTGATGCAAGCACCTTTTGTTGCTAGAAACATGGGAACAGGCAAATTTGATTTTGTGCATAAGACTGCTCGTGTTGTGCCTACTGTTGTCTGTCGTGTGTCTCAGTACTGGATTCCTAAACATCTTATTTCTAACCCCAGTACCGAGACCTCGACACTTTCTGCTTCTATGTAGGCTTCTCACGCGAGGAGGGAGAACATGTGGCTAGTGAATTTTGGATGCTCACTTCATATGTTCAGTTATAAGATTTGGTTCTGCTTCACTCGTGCATCTCATGCTGAAAGTGTTGCCTTTGGAGATGCTTCTTCCACTTGTTTTACTTAAAGGCACTAGTTCAAATGATGCAGGTACAAGTGCATATGTTCAGGGAGAGTGTCTTTGTTCATAAAGATGATGATAATCTTTGTTGAGGACGAGATAATTAGAGGTTTACATGAGAGACTCTTCCCACGTGCTTGTGTGTGCTTGTTTTCAAGCTTCCCACGTGCGTCACATCGACAAGCTATCAAAAGGATTTTCAGGTATCTTCATAGAACTCAAGATTTTGGCATTTGGCTTTACCTTCCTCATGGATTAGTTTAAGAGCTTTTTCTGATGTTGACTTTGGAGGATGTTGATTTGATTTGGTTCGTGCCACCTCTTGAGTAATCCCCTTTCTTGAGCATATTGATACTGGATTTCACTTTCTTAGAGATCATGTTGAAAAAGAAAATATTGTGCTTCATCATGTGGATACTGAACATCAATTGGCAGACATTTTCACAAAACCTTTGTCTTCTTCTCGTTTTGCTTTTATTCGGGGAGAACTTGGGATTGTTCATCCAATGGGTTTGTTTTGAGGGGGAGTTTCCTTGCCAAGTTCTTTCACTTGATAAGCTCACTTTATCATATTTCTTTATATGTTATGTAATTGAGCTAATATATGATAATCTAATTGTCTCACTTGAACTAAAAATGACATTGCGGAATTCCCTGGTCTGATTGCCTATAGCTAAATACTCTGTGATATCTTACTCTTCTAGGCTTGATATTGAATCTTCTTGACAAATTTGGGCTATGAAGCAAGTGTGTTTTAGCTTTACTCTTTCATAAGACCTTTTAATCACTTTTGCATGTTTATAATCAAAGAAAAATGAAAAGAAAAGGGAATCAATAAAAAAGGGGTGTTAAAAGCAAAAGCCTCAAGTTATGAGCTTCAGGAATGCTTTCCCTAAAAAGATAAGATGTATGCTCCAAGCATGCCATTCCCTCGAAGACAAGATGTATGCTTCAAGCATGCCACTTCAATGAAATAAAAGAAGTATGCTTCAAGCATGCCACATGCGATTCTTGTTTAAAGATTAAATTGGTTTACTGGATTGGAGTTGAAACTACTTGCTCGCCCAGAGTTGTTAGTTGCTTCAATTTTGAGCCTTTGTTTTTCTACTAAAGGTTCTGCTTAGTACTTGGCTATAGTTGACTGAATTGAGGTTGAGATGCATGTCATTCCCTAACTTGTTAAAATCACATCAAGATCATGTATTTTGCATATTATGTGATATATAAGGTTATATGATCGAATGAGCTCATCTTTTCCTATCTTGGCACTCCATTGTTTCTCCTTGTGAAATCATTGTTTCAGAAAAATTTTGAACATGTTCTCTCTTTTGTACTCTTGATGAATCCATTGTCAAAGGGGGAGAAATTTGGGAATCGTTGAAAAGTTTAAGGAAAAAGGGGGAGAAGAAAAAGGGGGAGTTGTTTTTGGAAATTTGAGAATTTTGGGAGAAGTTTGGAGAATTTTGAAATTTTTGGGCACATTGCACATTCACACACATTTTCCTTCTCAGGGGGAGTTTTTGTTTTGCTTTTTGGTCAAAGGGGGAATTCTGTATTTTCTTACTTTGGTCTTTGATCCTTTGGATTTCAAAATATTTGGTAAAGTGAATGCCAAATGTTCAATTCTAAGTGGTGTTGCCAATGTTTTCATCAAGGGGGAGATTGTGAAATCATGTGCTGAAAAATTGGTTTTGAACTGAAAAATTAACTTAGAATTGGATTTGCAAAATGTGCTTGTGCATGTGTTTGACAATTTGACAAGAAACAGTAAGTTTCGCTTTTGCGCCGGACCAAGCTCTCAAGAAACAGTAAGTTCCCCATCTGCGACGGACCAAGTGTTTGGGTCTGTCGTGGACATGCTTTTGAACTCATTGAGCCAAACTCAATTTTCCTCAAAACCAGTAAGTTGTGCATGTACAACGGACAAAGTTTTGAGTCTGTCGTAAACGTGCTTTTGAGCGCATGAGCCAAACTCTTTTTTTCAAGGAACCGAGATTTTCACTTGTACAACGGACCGATTTTGCTGGTCAGTCGTGAATGGTGTTTTTTGATTTCGCATGTACGACGAACCGATTTTGTTTGTCCGTCGTGAACGTGTTTTCGCCGGAATGATTTCTTCTTGAAACCGAGACTTTCATGTGTACACCGGACCGATTTTGTCTGTCCGTTGTGAATGGTTTTTTGAGTGATTTTTCATGTGTACGCCGGACCATATTTGTTTGTCCGTCGTGAATGCGTTTTTGCTGAATTAGGGTTTTGAGCAAAATTGGAATTGTTTTTGATTCGTTTTTTGGATTATGAAATTTGTGAGAATTTCATGATGCTTCTTTTGAAGTGGACTTTATGCAATGCTCATGTGAGTAGTTGCATGGATTGACATTGAGTCAAGTCGTGGACTTGTGCTCGGATTTGTTTTGTGGTTTGTTCATGTGCAGGTATTGCTCGAGGGCGAATGTGGTCGATGACGGGACCGGAACTAGGTTCATGGAGGAACTGAGGTTCGGGACTAGGTTCAGGAGGAACTGAGGTCTTGGTGGTCAAGGATGTCATGCGGGACGTTCGGGCTAAGAGAATGGTGCACATGAAGAATGGTTAGTCACGTGATGTAAGACCCTCATTTTTATGTCAGTAAATAACATAAATATGAGGTTCTTTAAGTGCATCCTGTGCCATTCCCATGATCAGTGGCTGGCACGCACAAACACAATTTGGAAATTACAGCCACACACAAATTCAACTTTTATTACAATAAGAGTTCATTACAATACCAAAAGAGGCAATAAAAACATGTCTCATTGTTTGCCTTCTAAACCCAAACTTCACAGGCAACAGACGAGATGAACCTAGAGAGAGCAGTCGTCACCATAATTTACGAGATCTTCATTATTGTTATCGTCAACAGGGTAATCTTGTTCTTCACCTAAAAACATTGTTGAAGCAAGTTGAGTACGTTGGTACTCGCAAGACTTTGTAGTGTATGCAATTCCTGGAATATATGCAGGCTGAAATAGAAAATGGGTCTCTACGGTTGTTTTGCATAAAGCGGAAAATTTGAATGAAGTAATACTGAGTAATAATGGAAAGCATAACTAGAAATTTAAAACAGTTTAATAAGTAATTCAAATAACAAGTAATAAGATGAAATATAACAATCTACTCACGGCCCTTTGTGAGTAAATTAATGGAAAAGACCCTCCATGGTCTTATATGAACAAATGTAACAATAAGTGACATCGAAGGGTGTAAAACCATTTTTCGAATCATTTAATCAAAGGTTTTTGAAAACAGAAGCAGCTAACTAGTGTCAATTCGCCAAGTCATCCATGACCGTGGATACGGCTATTCGAATAGTTTTAGACTCTGCAGAGTTTGTACTGCTTTACCCACAAGATATGTTCTCCCTTTTTGCAAGCTATAAGACACACTTCCTTTGGTATGTCCGCGAGGAGTTCATAACGAAACTGTTCGATTACTTGAACCTTAACTTTGCACTAGCCCAATGACGTTACCCCTGACTATGATGGAAGCAAACAAACGGTGAAGCAATAGTATTCAGGAGCCCGTGGCTCAAATGGTACAACAACAGCCCCAATTCATAGCCAGGCGTACACCGTTACAACGGCAGATGCCAACACCTCGGTGATGACACCTCCCTCGAGCAAACCTGTCTCGGGAATGCCCGTGCTACAACTGCCTACCAATGTGCAAAGCTAATTCCCAAATAATTTAATAAGTTAAGACTGTCCCATTACAGTACTTGTGGATGTACGGTTATACTTGGATCATGCAACACTACGTTCGGTCCTTAAAGTGACATGGGCGATACTCCACCCTAACTACGCATTAATGCTAAAACATGTACAACCGGCTATTGCCAATAATCACCCATGTCGAAACAGTAGTTTTATTTTCATTTTTATCAAACTACCAGTATCCTTTACTGCTTAAATAAACCATAAAAGATTTCATAAATAGAAGTATGGTTGTAAACATTTCCAGTATTGACCTATAGCAGTGCTAAGCAATTACAGGTAAATAAGCGATTATACCCAGTTTAATGGACTTAACCATTCCTATGGTTTTCATGGATCGTATGTTAGCATGATTAAGGGAATCCATCAATTCGGGTTATAACTACCAAGTAACACAAATTAAAGATTTATAGAAATATGAGCATGCAGGAAGATTCTTAATCACATTTTAGTGGATTATGAAATCTGGGTTCAAGAATGCTCAAAGGGGGTTGCTTGCCTTGCTCCTCGGTAGAATAGGCTGTCGGGACCCCGAATTTGCAAATCCGGACCCTCTGTGTATTCAGCACTAGTCCAGGAACGCGCTAGTGCACACAGTCTTAACATCGGTATATATCACAATCATACCAATCGATACTATCAAAGTACTTTATTTAAATAATCAAAGGGTTACTCGACCTTATGGCCAAGTTACAAATATATGCCTCGCAAGGCGAAACTTATTAAAAGAGAAATAACAGAAATGAAAATCAAATAAACTTCGTGGCGCCATCCAGTATACCACAGGCAACTGACTGGGCTCGCTTCCCTAAGTAGACGGGTCCTCTTGGAAATCCTCCCCCGAAACTGGCGTAATCTCCTCTTCAACTGGTATTGTGTTGAGGCAAGGGTGAGTACTTGGTACTCAGCAAGTCATGCACAGAATGCAAGCTAATATACTATATGCATGGCTTGGTACAAAGGAATAGCTCAAGGTATATTTGCGATGTGACTTTTGACAAGTAATAAAAGTAGATTCGAAAGCAGTAAAAATAAGTAAAGCATAAATAACTTTTCAAGAAGTTTAACAAACATTTTTCCCATCCTAAACCATATTTCCATCATCTTCCTTGTTAAACCAACCCATCTTTTCAAATCCAAGTTATTTTCAGAAAGTCTAACCCTTGACTGTAATTCCCGAGCATTGTCCAGTACCGTGGACTCGGCTATTCGAATAGGTTTTACACTCTGCAGAGGTTATACACTTTACCCACAAGATACAATCCACTCACCACGTCAGCCGTGAATCGCCATACAAGAGTATGCGAATAAGCGATCATAACAAAGCCTTTCGGAAGCCTTAAACAACACAGGTGGTCCTCTCCGGTTCGTGCTCTACACCATCCCTTCCCTTAGCCAAGGCGAAGTATGGGACCAACACACCGTTAGATGGGTATCTGGCCACAGCCACGATACGCTCCCCCGTACAATCACACAAACGGTGTAACTGCCACCCTGAGGCTCCACAAGTGAGTCCTTAGCGACTTAGTCAACTAGGGCCGTCCCATTCCAGCCATGTGGTTGTACGTATGGCCCAGTTCAAAGGCTTGCAAGGTTAAGTCCTTAGAGTGACCAGGGCAAGACTACCCGAAAAACCAAATCATCACTCCCAATGCCACAACTGGCCCACCTGATTACTCTTGCCACATGCCCCGGTCGAAAACTGTTTATCAAACCCCAGTTGATTACCATGCACCACGTGCCATCAACATCACATGATACTTTTCCAAAACAGGTTCAATATATCATTAAGTCCATATTAGCATTTGATTGTCCAAAATCATGTCATGAGCACGTAGCAGGTCTAAGCAGCATACTACAACGGTCTAAACCCATGTTGGCAATTTAATAATGTCCAACTAGTAAACCACAACTAGGGTGACAAAGGGTCATGGCACATACCTAGATAATCAAGGTGTCATATAGCAAATTGGTATTTATCTAACCCCCAGGTTTAAACAAAGTATCTTTCTAATTGAACTAGCATGCAATAGTTTAAATCAAAATAGATTTCGAAATAGGATCAACATGGTCAAAGCACAACTTGCCTTCAAAAAGTACTTGCTCTTGGTCTTGAGTTGGATCCTGAGTCAACACTTCTCCTTCGAATCCTTCCGGCACTTCAACGTCTACTCGTAAAGCGTGCAAATAGCAAATACACAAATAAACACTATGCAAAAGATCCCAAAACTCCAAATAAAATCCATAAACAGAGAGAACATAATTTTCTGGATTTTTAGAAACTGGAATCGTCAAATTTGGAGTTAAAACGCAAAAGTTATGATTATTTAAAGTTTAAATAATCAATTAAATAATTTTGCAGAGAAAAACTTTAGTCCAAAAATTAAATAAAATTCATATTTAGGTAGATCTTAATTTTATACAAATTTAGAAATTTGAATCACTCAAATCGGAGTTGAAACGCAATAGTTATAAGCGTTTGAAGTTTGAATCTAAATTTGAATCAATATTTCGAATTAATAAATCATTTTCTTTTTCGGAAATTAATTATTGCGTCAGCATGGACACGTGTCAGCTCCTGATTGGCTGGCTGACGTCAGCCGGTCCATGGACTTGGTCCACGCTTGGCTCGGGTCTACGGTGGACTCGGTCCACGGCTCCACGTGAGACTGACATGTGGGCCTCTGAGATGACGTCATTCTTTGGCGTCGGCTGCTCTTTGGGACAGTGGCGACAAGCGGGCCCCCACAGTGACGTCAGCGATGACGACATGGTGCGGTTTCGCTATCCGGCGGCCCGGCCCGTGTCGGCGTCTCACGCTGGTGCGGCGACCGCGGCGGTCAAGCTTCCCGACGCGTGGCGCAATCACGGCCATCGATTTAAAATCCGACGGTATGGATTGGGTCTCGGTTTCACGTTTTGGATTAACGCGGCGGATCTGAGCCGTTGGATCTTGATCCAACGGTTGAAATTAACCCTAACCCGTAACGTTACCCACGTTACAAGCAACGTGGCCGATTGTGGGCCGTTGGATCTTGATCCAACGGTCCCGATCTAATCTGGGATCTTAGGGTTGGGATAGAACGTGGGCTCACCTCAACCGTCCGATTTGGATCGGACGGTTCCCCGAGCTCGGGACGGCGATGGCTTCGCTGGCCAGCGGCGCGCTCACCGGCCGAGGATGACGACCACGCGGCGCCGGCGCTGGGCGTCTCCGGCCAAGTGAGTGCACTCAACAGTGCGCTGGCCGGGTTCGGATCCGGTCTTGGTTGCGGCGGAAACGGCTTGCCGGCGGCGGAATCGTCAGAGGAACGCGGTGGAAGAGAGAGGCAACTACGGCGAGCTTTTGCGGCTAGACGGCGGCGGCTAGGGCTCTGAAACTTGAGGGAAAAGGTGCGCACGGCATGCAGGCTTCAACCAGCGGCCTTGGGGCTTTAAATAGTGCCTCGGCGTCGCGCGCAACACACGAAACCCTAACGCACACGGCGCCCACGGCGAGCAGTCCGTCTCGGTCGGATCGGGAGCGATGGCGCAGCCGTTGGATCTCGATCCAACGGCTCGCGTCTTGAACGAGCTCGGTCGAGCCGACGCGGCCGGTCGGGTCGGACTCGAACTCGAGTCGACTCGGGCTCGATCGGATGAAACGATACTTGACCCGAGTTTGATTTTCCAGCGATTTAATATTTAAAATAATTCCTAGTAATTCATTTAATTCATTAAAAATAGCAAATGACTCGAAAAATTCGGAAAAATTCTGGAAAATACTTTGGATCATTTTGGACTCAAATAAAATATTTCCAACAAAAATTTATTTGCAAAATTAAATTCTTCAATTATTTCAAAATGGAATAAATTCAAATAAATCCCAAATAAATCCAAATAAATTCCAGAAAATTCCAAAAATTCACCAAAGTGCCAAATCACACATGAATTTAAGAAAAGCAAAATTTTGGGGTGTTACAAATAGGCTGGATTAGTGTCGTCGACAGCGAAGTCGGTAGTCTCAGCGTCTATACGTCGATTAAGAACATAGCAAATGAAATACTTCAATATCGACAAAAGAAGCAAATGCATAAACAACAGAGACAAAAGATGAAAGATTCAAATAAAATCAATCCAAATCGATCGATGATGGCAATTATTTCATCATTTCATGTACGACCAAGTCATAAGGTTTTGGTACTAAGGATGAAAGTATAAGGGTAAACAACACAACTACTTTTCTTTGTGTATTTATTTATTTTAATTTACGAATTCAGGAAGCTAAGATTGTAGAATTAAATTTAACAAAGTTCATTTCCAGTGTGTATGACCAATTGTACTAATATGAATTAGCATGGAAAGAAATCCTAATCATATTTAATGAAAGTACATGGTGCAACCTAACTTTCATCTTATCATCTAATCCTAATTAGTGTAATGAGCGCAAAGAAACAAGTTTCATTCATTTTGGACCATTTTTGAGTAAGTTATAGCAATTATATCAAATTTAGGCATTAAATTGAATCCTACTAGGAAAATTTCACAATTCAACTACAACTTTGAATCTAATCACATATTTGGACATTACTTGATGTAAGGATTCAAATAAAATTAGTTTTACTTAATTTGGACTTAGTTTGCAAAAACCCTACATGGAACATAATCAAATTTCAAACTTTAAATTCAAAACAGATTTAAATTCCTAAACAAGTTTCTAATGTTTTTGCATATTATGAAACTAGAGGATTTATAAAGGATTTAGAAACTGGTTTTACTTGTTTTGGCCTTGTAGATTAAAAGTTATACATGTTTAAAGCGCTCGGTTTGAATAAATCCAGGGAAATTAGAAAATACGCTTTCAATGCATGGAAGCGTATTTTCTCAATTTCGCGCGCTGGATTCGTTCGAACCAGGCTAAGACACCGGCGGGTGGGGCCGGCCGGGTGGCGGCTCAAGGCGGAGGCTCGCGGCTTCGAGCTCACGGCCGTGGCGAGACAAGGCCGGAGCGGTGGAGTGGGTCTCGCGAGGAGATCCAACACCTCAAGATGAGTCTCCGGGACAGTTCAAAAGGAGATCGACGGCGACCGGTTAGTCCCGCGACAGGCGACGGCGGCGGTTCACGGCCGGACTTGGTGCGACGGCAAGTTAGACATTAAGGGGTTCGATTAGTGGATGGTTAAGCATTCTCATGGTCCGTGGATGCGTTTGTGATATCTCACCGTGCGGATAGAGCCTCGAGGAGTGTTGTCGGTGACCACCGGGGTTGGAGAAGAGGGGCGCGCGTGGAGGGAAGGCTACGGTGGTTCTCCGGTTGGATTGACCGAGGGGTTTTGTTCGTAGGGTTATGTAGATGCTTCAGCTAGAAGGAATTTGGGAATGGATGTGTATGCAACGAATTTGCTTGAAGATTGATGGCCGTAGTGGTTCGGTCGGAGACGGAGAAGAAGAGCAGTTTCTCGGCTCTGAGGAGGATTGGATGGTGAATGACATAGGGGAAGGAGGCACAACACAAATGTGATCCCAACGTGCCCTTTTATAGCCGGATTGAGGCGGTAGATAAGCTCGGCCACGGTGTGAACTCGGCTAGGTTTTGGCGGCTCTCCACAGGGGAAGGTATGGCCGGCTGGGAGAGGTGGCAATGGTGTCAGAGGAAGGGCGACGTGGAGGCCTTGGAGCTAAGCCAGGCGATGCCAGAGAGGGAAGGCCAGAGGCGGTGCACCGGCTCCGGTTGCTTCGGCCACGCACGAGCAGAGAGGAGCGAAAGGAAGAAGAAGGCCCTGACGAGTGGGTCCCGACCCCACGCGACAGAGAGAGATGGAGAGGAGGTGAGGCAAGCAATGACAGGTGGGACCGGCCAGGGAAAGGGCCCAAATGTCAGCGAAACAAAGAAGGAAGTGGGGTACTCCTGCCAGGTTGGGTCCCAAGGAGAAGAGGGCCCACTGGTCAGCGAATGGGGGCAAAGGGGGCTGGTCTGACACGCATTAATGAAGGTTGGCCCACATGTCAGCCAAAGGGGAGAGAGGAAAAGGGTTCAACGTATTTGGCAGCTCTCCAAAGATTCATTTAATCAGGGCACTTCTCCTAGCTAAGTATTTTTGAAACTTTTAACTATGAATCCTGAACAAGTTATTTACCTATAGTAAAAATTTCGAGTGATTATCTCTTCTATATCTTTTATTAAAATTCTGACAATGCCAAAGACACAGAAAAGACAGCTCGGTTTTTGATTTTATTAGAGACATAAACTAACATATTAATTTTTGAAATTTTTATTGAGAGTGTGGTTATTTACCAGGGATCTACCATAAAAATTTCAGAACTAAAATCATAACATTTATTTTTCTAAAATTCTTTTACTAGTTTCTGCAGAATTCCAATTCTGTGTTATTTAATTGGAAATCAATAGTTAAACTACTTATAAATTTTTGCAGATTTTTGTGGATGAACTTAAGGTAGTCAAGATGACATGGTAAAAATCCTAAGGTCTAAAATGCAACACGTTTTTCTCCACAATTCTGACATTGGTCTGGACGGAGATAGAGATGAAAATTTTAAAATGGTTTTCTCAATACTTAAATACCTCCATATGGTCTCTTGACCAGCTAAGGACGATTATAGGGTTGTCCAAGGCATGATGTAAAATTTACTAAGGAAATTTTCATTTCTAACCACTTTACCAATTGATATTTTCTTTTTTTTTTCCTTCTTTTATTTTATTCCATTAATCACTAAATCACCCAACAAAACAATAATTTGCACAGAACAAGCATAAAATACAACAATAAAATGAGTTCACATTTTAATATTGAATTTTTGATCTTTATAAATTTGAGGATGTTACAGATCTACCCTCCTTACAAAAATCTCGTCCTCGAGATTTGCGAGGGCTAAGGAATTTTAGAAAAAGTCTGGAAACTCATTCATGAGATGATCTTCTCGCTCCCACGTGGCTTCTTCCTCGGTATGATTACTCCACTGAACTTTCAACATCCTATGGATTTTATTCCTTGTATGCCGCTCGATTTCTTCAAGAATGCGAATAGGATGCTCTCGATAGGATAGATCGGGTTGCAAATCGAGATCGTCGAGATTAGTAAGATCAGTTGGTACACGAAGACATTTCTTGAGTTGGGATACATGGAAGACGTTATGAACTTCCGACAAACGGGGCGGCAATTCCAACTTATATGCCATTTCTCCCATCTTTTCGATAATTGGGTATGGTCCAATATATCGAGGGGCTAGTTTCCCGCGGATTTGGAAACGACGAACTCCGTGAAGAGGAGAAACTTTTAAGTAGACATGATCTCCGACTTCAAAGCTTAAGTCACGTCGACGATTGTCGGCGTAGCTTTTCTGACGAGATTGGGCCTCTTTGAGTCGACTCCTAATCATGTCAACTTGCTCTTGGGCCTCTTGGATAATGTCTGGGCCGAAGAAGTTTCTTTCTCCAGTTTCGGACCACAAGAGAGGAGTTCGGCACTTTCTTCCGTAAAGTGCTTCAAAAGGAGACATCTGGAGACTGGCTTGAAAGCTATTATTATAGGAGAATTCAGCAAAGGGTAAGCTTTTCTCCCAATTCATGCCATAAGATAGCACACAAGCTCTCAGCATGTCTTCTAAAGTCTGATTGGTCCGTTCAGTCTGCCCATCTGTTTGGGGATGATAAGCCGTACTGAAATTCAGCTTTGTCCCTAACAGAGTATGCAAGCTTTCCCAGAAACGAGATGTGAACTGGGATCCACGATCGGACACAATAGTTTTAGGGATTCCATGAAGACGAACAATATTCTCCAGGTATAGCTCAGCAAGTTTAGAGCTTATATAATTGGTTTTAATCGAATGAAGTGAGCAACTTTGGTTAATCGATCGACGATAACCCATATGGAATCATGTCCTTTTCTGGTTCTTGGTAATCCAACAATGAAATCCATACAGATATGGTCCCACTTCCATTCAGGAATTTCAAGAGGTCGAAGAAGACCAGCTGGGCGTTGGTGCTCGGCTTTTACTCGCTGACATATATCACACTTTGCGATATACTCGGCGATTTCCTTTTTCATGCCGGGCCACCAATATTCCCGCTTCAGATCTTGATACATTTTGGTACTACCCGGATGGATAGAAAGAGGTGATTCATGAGCTTCACTCAAGATCAGGTTTTTGATTTCTATATCATTAGGGACATAGATTCGATTCTTAAATTGGAGTATACCATCTGAATCTTCTGAAAATTCCAATTCTTTACCTTGTCTCAACTCTTCTCGGATTTTTAATATTGCTTCCTCTTTGGATTGAGCTATCTCAATTTGGGTTTTCAGATTTGGTTGCATTTGAAGATTAGCAACAAATCCTTTCTCAACAATTCCCAAATTAAGTTTCTGAAATTCCTTTACTAATTCAGATTGATCAGTGTATGTTGACACCGTCATACAATGAAGTTTACGGCTTAGAGCATCTGCTACGACATTAGCTTTACCAGGATGGTAATGAATACTAAGGTCGTAATCCTTTATTAGTTCTAGCCATCTCCTTTGTCGTAGATTAAGATCCGGCTGGGTAAAGAAGTATTTTAAGCTCTTATGATCAGTGTAGATGTTACACTTGTTTCCAATAAGATAATGACGCCAGATTTTGAGGGCATGCACTACTGCAGCTAACTCCAGATCATGAGTTGGATAATTAAGCTCATGAGGTCGAAGCTGACGAGAAGCATACGCTACGACTTTCATCTCTTGCATCAACACGCAACCCAGACCATTGCGTGAAGCATCGCAATAGACATCGAAGCTCTTATGGATGTCGGGTAACACCAAAGATCGTGGGTTAATCAAGCTGTTTCTTTAATTCCGTAAAACTTGCTTCGCGTGCGAGTCCATTCATATTTCTTTTCTTTCTTCAAGAGCTGAGTCAAAGGTTTGGCGATTTTGGAGAAGTTTTCGATAAAGCGGCGATAATATCCCGCTAAACCGAGGAAACTTCGGATTTGAGGAACAGATTTTGGTTGGTCCCAATTTTGGACTGCTTGAACTTTGCTGGGATCAACAGAAATTCCACCTTTGGAAAGGATATGCCCGAGGAATGCAACTTCCTTTAACCAAAATTCACATTTCTCGAACTTGGCATATAACTTATGTTCTCGGAGTTTCTCAAGTACCATGTGTAGATGTTGGGTATGATCTTCTTCATTTTTGGAATAGATGAGAATATCATCTATGAATACCACTACGAACTTATCAAGATACTCCATAAAGACTTTATTCATTAAACTCATAAAGCTAATTTGGAGCATTTGTAAGTCCGAAGGACATTACGACATATTCATATAAGCCGTAACGAGTGGTAAAGGCTGTTTTAGGAATATCCTCCGGTCGAATTTTCAATTGATAATAGCCATGTCTAAGATCAATTTTGGAAAAGATTTGGGCACCGGTTAATTGATCGAATAGATCATCAATTCGGGGTAAAGGATATTTATTTTTGATAGTAACATCATTGAGAGCACGATAATCCACACACATGCGTAGACTACCATCCTTTTTACTGACAAAGAGGACTGGGCTACCCCAAGGGGAAGTACTTGGTCGAATAAACTTTTTGTCCAACTGTTCTTGAATTTGCTTTTTGAGTTCTACTAACTCATTTGGTGGCATTCGATAAGGGCGTTTAGCAATTGGGGCTGTACCAGGTATAAGATCAATGGCGAATTCTATGTCACGATCTGGTGGCAAACCTGGCAATTCTTCTGGAAATACATCAGGAAAGTTGGAAACTACAGGAACAGATTGAATCTTTTCTAATACCATTGCATTAAGACAAGTTCTTGATTCAGAAGGATTTTGGGTAGAACTAAAATTCACTTTAACTCCTTCAAGATTTATAAGAGATATGGATCTATTAGCACAATCTATCCGTCCTTTATTCTTTGCTAACCAATCCATACCAAGAATGATGTCTAATCCTGGGGTTTCTATAAGGATAAGATCAGCATAAAATAGAACTTCATTTATTGTAATGCTAACCTTAGGACACATTTTTGTGGTTCTCATTTTTGCTCCAGGGGAGTAGATTATCATAGGAACAGGTAATAGATCTGTTTGGATTTGATGTGTTTCTACGAACTTTTTGGATATAAAGGAATGAGATGCACCGGAATCAAATAACACTAAAGTGGGAAAGGAATGGACGGAAAACATACCCAGAACCACGTCTGGTGCTTCAGTTGCTTCTTCTGCCGTCACATGATGTAAACGTCCTTGGCTTGCAGCTTGAGCTGGTCTTCCGGCTTGTTGTCCTCCGGATCCTTGAGGACGACTAGGGGGTCGCTGAGGGATTCCCTTGCTTGGACAATTATTAGCATAATGCCCAAGCTGTTTGCACTTGAAGCATGTGACATTTGGAGTTTGGGTTGCTGCTCCGGTAGAACGTGCTCCAGTAGAGTTCGCCGGACGTGCCAAAGGCTGCCGAGGTCGAGGGGCAGGACCCTGACGCCTTTGCTGTGGTGGCGGAACAGGTGGCCGATCCTTTCCCTGTGGTGCAGGGCGAGGCCTAGATGATCCGGCACTGGCATTTTTTTGGGCCATCCATTTTCTCTTTCGTGATTCCATGGCAGCTCGAGTGCTATTCTCCACTCGAATTGCCTTTGTGAAATCATGTGCTGAAAAATTGGCTTAGAATTAAATTTGCAAAATGTGTTTGTTCATGTGTTTTGACAATTTGACAAGAAACAGTAAGTTTCGCTTTGGCGCCGGACCAAACTTATAGAAAGCGATAAGTTTCCCTGCATAAATGCACCAACTTTTTTGGTTCTTTGTAAACATGTTTTTGACAACCTCATTCTTCCTTGTACAATGCAGACCAACTTTTTTGGTCCTGTAAATGTGTTTTTGAAGGTTGTTGTGCGGACCAAGTTATTGAAAAGCGATAAGTTTTACATATGCGACGGACCAAGTTTTGGGTCCGTGGGCGTGTTTTTCAGATCATAAGCCGAACTCAATTTTACAAGAAACCAGAAGTTTTGCATGTACAGCGGACCAAGTTTTTGGGTCCGTGAACGGCTTTTTGAGGATTGATTTCGCATATACAATGATCGATTTTGTTGGTCCGTCAAACGTGTTTTCGCCGGAATGATTTCTTTTTGGAACCGAGAGTTTCACTTGTACAACGGACCGATTTTGTTGGTCCGTCGTGAATGGACTTTTTCTAGGGTTTTTGATTTTGGTCCGTTGTAAACGTGTTTTGCTCGGTTTGGATGTTTTGCAAGATTTGAAATGGTTTGAATTTGAGATTATGAAATTTGTGATGATTTCATGATACTTGTTTTGAAGTGGACTTTATGCAATGCTCATGTGAGTAGTTGCATGGATTGACTTTGAGTCAAGTCGTGGACTTGTGCTCGGATTTGTTTAAATGGTTTGTTCATGTGCAGGTATTGCTCGAAGACGAATGTGGTCGATGACGGGACCGGAACTAGGTTCATGGAGGAACTGAGGTTCGGGACTAGGTTCAGGAGGAACTGAGGTCTTGGTGGTCAAGGATGTCATGCGGGACGTTCGGGCTAAGAGAATGGTGCACATGAAGAATGGTTAGTCACGTGAGAATGGCAGGAGGTCATTCGCGTGCAAAGTGTTAGTCACGTGAGTATGGCTGGTGGCCATACGCGTGCAAAGTGTTAGTCACGTGAGTATGGTAGGGTTGCCATACGCGTGCAAGAGTTGTACTCGGCCAGGTTGGGCCAAGTAGAGTTGTGTTGGATACGGATTCCTTCTAGGGAATAGGAATCGTATTCATAACTCCTTGTGGGTTGGTGCTTTAAATAGGTGGGGTCTCTGTTGAAAGGCACCAAGTATAGCTGATAGCATCAAGCTTTGAGCTTGGTTTTAGGGTTAGTACTCTTAATATGAGAGTATATTAGACAATAAATAAATATCAATTCTTCCAAGATTTTTGCGTGCTACAAGAACCACGCCGCTACAAGATTTTCTGTTTTGGTTCTTGTTTGCATGCTTGTTCTAGTTCTAGATTGGTTTTTGTTCTTCAAGTTTTATCTTGATTTGATCCATCAAAAACCTCTCTAGGGTATTGATCTAGTGTTTCTCAAAGTCTAGTTGATCAATCTTTTGTCGTTCTTGTTTAACCTTGAAGTTTTGATTAGATTGATTCTCGTCAAGTTCTGGATCAGCAAGCTTGCAAAGCTCATAACTTTTGATCCGTAAGTCCGATCGAGCTGATTCTTTTTGGGTTCGATTCGTATTGGAATCTAGTTTCTTGTGTCCAAATTTCAGATCGTTTCGACGGTTGGATCTCCGGGAATTCTCGTTTTACCAAACCTCTGTCATCCTGTTTTTGTCGAAAACGAGGCAATTATTTGGTTCTGTTTTGGGGTGAACTTTTAATAGGTCAAGAATTTGGTTTTAGCTTCCGCACAATCATTCACCCCCCCTCTGATTGCTATATTCGTATACTTCGATCCTACAGCCTTGTTCACCAAAGTTTGGAAGTCATTAATGTCGACAGCAGCTAACGCACATTTGACTTCATCATTCAGGTTATCCCGGAAGCGTTCCAGCTTGCGCGCTTCGGGGGTAACTTCAGACGGGGCATAACGGGATAGATAGTTAAAGCGATGAAGATATTCTATCACCGTCTGATTTCCCTGACGAAGGTCAAGGAATTCCCGCCTTTTCACGTCTACTAGGCTGGAAGGGATATGGGTTCGACGAAAAACATCTTTAAAGGCATCCCAAGAGACTTGCTCTAGTGGAAGCATAGCTTGGTAGTTTTCCCACCAGGAAGCCGCAGCTCCACTCAACTGGTAAGAAGCATACAAAACTTTCTCCCGATCATTGCACTGTGCAATGTTCAGCTTGCTTTCCACCGAACGCAGCCAATCATCAGCGTCCAATGGATCAACTGATGTGGAGAAAGTGGGAGGCCGAGTCTTTAAGAACTCAGTCAGCTTGGATTGTGGGGCACCACCACCACGGGCTCCTTGATTAGAGGTATTCTGCACTAGTTGTTGCGGAAGAAGGGTATGAGTCTGGCGATTTTGCTCGATCATCGCCAAAACTTGTGCCATGGTCGGCGGACCTGGCAATTGCTCCTCCGGAAGTCCACTTTGCTGGTTAGGATTTGGATTTAAATTTGGATGTGGTGGATCTGGAATTTGACGAGAGGATGAAGCTCTTGTAGAAGGATGTATTGGATTGGGTTGCGCTGGAGTAGGAAGCACTTCACGTGGTGGCAATGGCTCCTGTGAAGCTTCACTTTCCAGGATCCCGCGAAGAGATCTAGTTACAGGCATCCTGAAATTCCAATTCTGATGAAGAGGTAATATATTGATTAGATGGTTAAGCTAGCAATTTGCAAGATTTAATTTAAACTCTATTGGTAACATTTCATTCCTTAAAATTTTATTATTCTTAAAGAAATCCATTAAAAAGGAAGGTGTGAGTTGTTATGTTATATTGTTAACACAAAGGATCACATCAATGCGAAGACAAAAAGAACATTAAACAATCACGAGAAAGAACCAAAAGCACACACAAAATACAGCAAAAGCTCTTTATTCAAACCATATAATTTTTACAACCAAAAGACCTGCTTGCCCACTACTACTACATTTGATAAGGTAACTAGCGATCCTTCTAACCCTAGCGACTTACACTAAATCGCCTAATGCCCAAGCGTCATTACCCGGTCCTGGATCCTGGGGTAAATTTGAAGAGCTTTCTATGGAGATAGTGGGATTAGCCTCCTGATATTGGTTGATGGGTGCTAATAGGTTCGTTGGTATAGTGTTTTCCTGAGTATAGGGAACTTCGGGTTGTGGATTTGACACTGGCTGTGGGGCAAGTCCTAATGCTTCATAAGAGGCAATGGTTCCTTCGAGGTGCGCAATTCGACGGCGAGCTTGGACCAACTCTGCTGCCATCGAGCGGTGGTGTTTATCGGAAGCGTTTGCAAAATCTACAAGATGATGAAGGCTCTTATTGCGAATTCCATCAGGACTAATGTAGGAAGTTCCTCCAATAGGTGGGCGACAAGGATAAAGGCGATATGTTGGGCCAAGTTCTGTAAGGGCATGGCGGAGTCGAACGATAGCTGTATAGGCGGCCTCATTCATTGCATCCGTCATGGTTGAACCAAAGCCTTCAAAAGAACGTTCTCCTTCGTCATAAAGAGCTCGTGCAGGGATATGGAGTCGTGCGGCGTACTCCACTGTCGACTGGCTAAGTATGGCATGAAAAACGATATAACGAGGGTTCTCCTCGTAACCAGCGTAATCCATTAACCGAGCCAGGACTCCCATCATTCCATCATCCTCCCGATGGTTGGAATCATGGAAAGGCAAAATCATGTCCATCTGTAATTTGATAAGGAATTAGTATTTTAATACAAGGTAAATATAAATTTTGAAAGGAACAGATTTATACATAATACTGTAACAAGAACATTTCCAATGGTTATATTAAGGGAAGATTAATAACAGATATAACAATTTAATATTTCTGATCATAAAATTTGTTTTCTTTGAAGTTTTTAAATTATACTATCGTCCATTCTATCTAAGGTTCGCCTACAGTCTGCATGGCTCTGATACCAAACTGTAAGACCCTCATTTTTATGTCAGTAAATAACATAAATATGAGGTTCTTTAAGTGCATCCTGTGCCATTCCCATGATCAGTGGCTGGCACGCACAAACACAATTTGGAAATTACAGCCACACACAAATTCAACTTTTATTACAATAAGAGTTCATTACAATACCAAAAGAGGCAATAAAAACATGTCTCATTGTTTGCCTTCTAAACCCAAACTTCACAGGCAACAGACGAGATGAACCTAGAGAGAGCAGTCGTCACCATAATTTACGAGATCTTCATTATTGTTATCGTCAACAGGGTAATCTTGTTCTTCACCTAAAAACATTGTTGAAGCAAGTTGAGTACGTTGGTACTCGCAAGACTTTGTAGTGTATGCAATTCCTGGAATATATGCAGGCTGAAATAGAAAATGGGTCTCTACGGTTGTTTTGCATAAAGCGGAAAATTTGAATGAAGTAATACTGAGTAATAATGGAAAGCATAACTAGAAATTTAAAACAGTTTAATAAGTAATTCAAATAACAAGTAATAAGATGAAATATAACAATCTACTCACGGCCCTTTGTGAGTAAATTAATGGAAAAGACCCTCCATGGTCTTATATGAACAAATGTAACAATAAGTGACATCGAAGGGGTGTAAAACCATTTTTCGAATCATTTAATCAAAGGTTTTTGAAAACAGAAGCAGCTAACTAGTGTCAATTCGCCAAGTCATCCATGACCGTGGATACGGCTATTCGAATAGTTTTAGACTCTGCAGAGTTTGTACTGCTTTACCCACAAGATATGTTCTCCCTTTTTGCAAGCTATAAGACACACTTCCTTTGGTATGTCCGCGAGGAGTTCATAACGAAACTGTTCGATTACTTGAACCTTAACTTTGCACTAGCCCAATGACGTTACCCCTGACTATGATGGAAGCAAACAAACGGTGAAGCAATAGTATTCAGGAGCCCGTGGCTCAAATGGTACAACAACAGCCCCAATTCATAGCCAGGCGTACACCGTTACAACGGCAGATGCCAACACCTCGGTGATGACACCTCCCTCGAGCAAACCTGTCTCGGGAATGCCCGTGCTACAACTGCCTACCAATGTGCAAAGCTAATTCCCAAATAATTTAATAAGTTAAGACTGTCCCATTACAGTACTTGTGGATGTACGGTTATACTTGGATCATGCAACACTACGTTCGGTCCTTAAAGTGACATGGGCGATACTCCACCCTAACTACGTACACGTTAAAACATGTACAACCGGCTATTGCCAATAATCACCCATGTCGAAACAGTAGTTTTATTTTCATTTTTATCAAACTACCAGTATCCTTTACTGCTTAAATAAACCATAAAAGATTTCATAAATAGAAGTATGGTTGTAAACATTTCCAGTATTGACCTATAGCAGTGCTAAGCAATTACAGGTAAATAAGCGATTATACCCAGTTTAATGGACTTAACCATTCCTATGGTTTTCATGGATCGTATGTTAGCATGATTAAGGGAATCCATCAATTCGGGTTATAACTACCAAGTAACACAAATTAAAGATTTATAGAAATATGAGCATGCAGGAAGATTCTTAATCACATTTTAGTGGATTATGAAATCTGGGTTCAAGAATGCTCAAAGGGGGTTGCTTGCCTTGCTCCTCGGTAGAATAGGTCGTCGGGACCCGAATTTGCAAATCCGACCCTCTGTGTATTCAGCACTAGTCCAGAACGCGCTTAGTGCACACAGTCTTAACATCGGTATATATCACAATCATACCAATCGATACTATCAAAGTACTTTATTTAAATAATCAAAGGGTTACTCGACCTTATGGCCAAGTTACAAATATATGCCTCAAGGCGAAACTTATTAAAAGAGAAATAACAAAGAATGAAAATCAAATAAACTTAGTGGCGCCATCCAAGATACCACAGGCAACCGATCGGGCTCGCTTCCTAAGTAGACGGGTCCTCTTGGAAATCCTCCCCGAATCAAGCGTAATCTCCTCTTCAACTGGTATTGTGTTGAGGCAAGGGTGAGTACTTGGTACTCAAAGCAAGTCATGCACGTAATGCAAGCTAATATACTATATGCATGGCTTGGTACAAAGGAATAGCTCAAGGTATATTTGCGATAAACATGACTTTTGACAAGTAATAAAAGTAGATTCGAAAGCAGAAAATAAGTAAAGCATAAATAACTTTTCAAGAAGTTTAACAAACATTTTTCCCATCCTAAACCATATTTCCATCATCTTCCTTGTTAAACCAACCCATCTTTTTCAAATCCAAGTTATTTTCGTAAAGTCTAACCCTTGACTGTAATTCCGAGCATTGTCCAAGATCGTGGACTCGGCTATTCGAATAGGTTTTACACTCTGCAGAGGTTATACACTTTACCCACAAGATACAATCCACTCACCACGTCGGTAGTGAATCGCCATACAAGAGTATGCGAATAAGCGATCATAACAAAGCCTTTCGAAGCCTTAAACAACACAGGTGGTCCTCTCCTGTTCGGTTTCTACACCATCCCTTCCCTTAGCCAAGGCGAAGTATGGGACCAACACACCGTTAGATGGGTATCTGGCCACGCCCACGATACGCTCCCCGCATAATCACACAAACGGTGTAACTGCCACCCTGAGGCTCCACAAGTGAGTCCTTAGCGACTTAGTCAACTAGGGCCGTCCCATTCCAGCCATGTGGTTGTACGTATGGCCCAGTTCAAAGGCTTGCAAGGTTAAGTCCTTAGAGTGACCAGGGCAAGACTACCCGAAACCAAATCATCACTCCCAATGCCACAACTGCCCACTGATTACTCTTGCCACATGCCCCTGGCCGAAATCATTTATCAAACCCCGCTTGATTACCATGCACCACGTGCCATCAACATCACATGATACTTTTCCAAAACAGGTTCAATATATCATTAAGTCCATATTAGCATTTGATTGTCCAAAATCATGTCATGAGCACGAGCGTGTCTAAGCGAGATACTACAACGGTCTAAACCCATGTTGGCAATTTAATAATGTCCAACTAGTAAACCACAACTAGGGTGACAAAGGGTCATGGCACATACCTAGATAATCAAGGTGTCATATAGCAAATTGGTATTTATCTAACCCCCAGGTTTAAACAAAGTATCTTTCTAATTGAACTAGCATGCAATAGTTTAAATCAAAATAGATTTCGAAATAGGATCAACATGGTCAAAGCACAACTTGCCTTCAAAAAGTACTTGCTCTTGGTCTTGAGTTGGATCCTGAGTCAACACTTCTCCTTCGAATCCTTCCCACTTCAACGCCTACTCGTAAAGCGTGCAAATAGCAAATACACAAATAAACACTATGCAAAAGATCCCAAAACTCCAAATAAAATCCATAAACAGAGAGAACATAATTTTCTGGATTTTTAGAAACTGGAATAAATCAAATTTGGAGTTAAAAGCATAAAGTTATGATTATTTAAAGTTTAAATAATCAATTAAATAATTTTGCAGAGAAAAACTTTAGTCCAAAAATTAAATAAAATTCATATTTAGGTAGATCTTAATTTTATACAAATTTAGAAATTTGAATCACTCAAATCGGAGTTGAAACGCAATAGTTATAAGCGTTTGAAGTTTGAATCTAAATTTGAATCAATATTTCGAATTAATAAATCATTTTCTTTTTCGAAATTAATTATTGCGTCGGCATGGACACGTGTCGGCTCTCGATTGGCTGGTCGACGCCACCGGTCCATGGACTTGGTCCACGCTTGGCTCGGGTCTCACGGTGGACTCGGTCCACTCCACGTGAGACCGACATGTGGGCCTACAGATGACGTCATTGCCGACGCCAAGACACCGCCGGGATAGCCGACAGCGGGTTTCACCGTGACGTCGGGCCGATGACGTCATGGTGCGGTTTCGCTTATCTCGCCGACGCGGGCCCGCTGTGTCGGCGTCACGCTGCTGGCCGATCACGGCGGTCAAGCTTCCCGACGCGTGGCGCAATCACGGCCGTCGATTTAAAATCCGGCGGTATGGATTGGGTCTCGGTTTCACGCTTTGGATTAACGCGCGGATCTCGAGCCGTTGGATCTTGATCCAACGGTTGAAATTAACCCTAACTCAGACGTTACCCACGTTACAAGCAACGTGGCGATTATGGGCCGTTGGATCTTGATCCAACGGTCCCGATCTAATCTGGGATCTTAGGGTTGGGATAGAACGTGGGCTCACCTCAACCGTCCGATTTGGATCTGACGGTTCACCGAGCTCGGGACGGCGATGGCTTCGCGGCGGCGCGGGCTCACCGGCGCTGAGGATGACGACCACGGCAGCGGCGCTTCGGGGCGTCTCCGGCCAAGTGAGTGCACTCAACAGGTGCGCCTGGCTTCGGGGGTTCCGGATCCGGTCTTGGTTGCGGCGGAAACGGCTTGCCGGCGGCGGAATCGTCAGAGGAACGCGGTGGAAGAGAGAGGCAACTACGGCGAGCTTTTGCGGCTAGACGGCGGCTAGGGCTCAAACTTGAGGGAAAAGGTGCGCACGGCATGCAGCTTCAACGGGGCGGCCTTGGGGCTTTAAATAGTGCCTCGACGTGCGCGCAACACACGAAACCCTAACGCACACGGCGGCCCACGGCGGAGCAGTCCGTCTCCGGGTCGGATCGGGAACGATGACGCGCAGCCGTTGGATCTCGATCCAACGGCTCGCGTGCGAACGGGCTCGGTCGAGCCAGCGACGCGGCCGGGTCCGGGTCGGACTCGAACTCGAGTCTGACTCGGGCTCGGTCGGATGAACAGTACTTGACCCGAGTTTGATTTTCCAGCGATTTAATAATTAAAATAATTCCCAGTAATTCATTTAATTCATTAAAAATAGCAAATGACTCAGAAAAATTCCAGAAAAATTCTGGAAAATACTTTGGATCATTTTGGACTCAAATAAAATATTTCCAACAAAAATTTATTTGCAAAATTAAATTCTTCAATTATTTCAAAATGGAATAAATTCAAATAAATCCCAAATAAATCCAAATAAATTCCAGAAAATTCCAAAAATTCACCAAAGTGCCAAATCACACATGAATTTAAGAAAAGCAAAATTTTGGGGTGTTACAAACCTCCCCCCCTTAATAGAATCTCGTCCCCGAGATTCAGGGCTTACTAAAGGAATAGGTTTGGAAATTCTTTCTTCAAATCCTCTTCGCGCTCCCAAGTCGCTTCGCTCTCTGCATGGTTGCTCCACTGAACTCTACAGAAACGGGTTGACTTGTTTCTAGTTTCTCGATCCATTGTGTCTAGAATCCTCACGGGATACTCCTTATAGGTCAAATCCTCTTGCAACTCAATTGATTCTAACAATTATCTGCTCCTCCGAACTCGAAGACACTTCTTCAATCGGGACACATGGAATACATCATGTACTCCTCGCTAACGATCAGCAACTCCAGGTGATAAGCAACTTCGCCTCTGTGGCTCAAAATCTTAAATGGTCCAACATAACGGGTGCAAGTTTCCCTTTGGCATGGAACCTCTTAACTCCCCGAGAGGCGTAACTCGAGGTAAACAAAGTCTTCGTTCAAAACTCAAGTCTCGCGACGATTGTCAAGATAACTCTTTTGTCGAGATTGGGCTATCTTCAACCTTTCCCTAATCATAGCGACCGTTTCTTCACCTCTTGAAGAATATCAGGCCCAAAGACACGGCGCCGCCGGCCTCATTCCAATTCAATGGCGTCCGACAGGTCGACCATACAAGGCCTCAAAAGGTGACATCTCAGAACTAGCCTCGATAACTATTGTTGTAATCGAACTCGGCATACGGCAAACTCTTATCCCAAGAGGTAGCATAAGCCAATGCACAAGCTCTCAACATATCCTCCGTAGACCGTTGACTCTTTCGGCCCGCCCATCCGTCAGGATGATAAGTCATCTTGAAGTTTAAACGGGTTCCCATGGCTTCATGCAACTTATTCCGTAATCTTGAGGTAAATTGGGTACCTCTGTCCGATACAATCCTCTTTGGCACTCCGTGCAAACAGACAATCTGATCATGTATAATTCCGCTTAATTTATCTCCCGAGTAAGTGGTCTTCACGGGGATAAAATGGGCTACTTTAGTCAAGCGATCCACTATAACCCATATGGAGTCATAACCTCCTTGAGTCTTCGGCAAACCGGTAATGAAATCCATTCCGATTTCCTCCCACTTCCACTCGGGTATTTTCAGCGGCTGTAGCAATCCTGCTGGTCTCTGATGCATTGCCTTGACTCTCTGGCATACGTCGCACAATGCAACATGCTCGGCAACTTCACGTTTCATACTCGGCCACCAGAATCTCTCCTTCAGATCCTGATACATCTTGGCGCTTCCAGGGTGAATTGAGTACTTAGAGTCGTGGGCTTCTTCCAAAATCAGTTGCTTTAACTCCTTTTTGTTAGGCACACAAATACGATCCTTCATCCACAACGTGCCTTGCTCATCCAACTTGAAGTCCTCTGCCTTGCCTTCCTCCTTGACGGACTTAATCCTGCGGATCTTGTCATCATCCTTCTGTCCTTCTCGGATCTGATCCTCTAGGGTAGGCTTTACTTCTAATGCGGCCAAGAATCCGCTAGGTACTACCTCAATCTTCATCTTCAAAATCCTCACATAACTCATCCCGACTTGTGGCTAGCAACGTACTCACGGTATGGCTTTTCCGACTCAGAGCGCCGGCCTACTACGCTGGCCTTCCCGGATGGTAATGGATTCCAACATTATAGTCCTTGATCAACTCTAACCATCTCCTCTGCCTCATATTCAGATCCGACTGGGTGAATATGTACTTAAGGCTCTTATGATCCATATACACTTCACATCTGTTTCCAATCAGATAGTGACGCCATATCTTCAAAGCATGCACTACGGCAGCTAACTCCAAGTCATGTGTCGGATAATTTTCCTCATGCGGCCTCAACTGCCTTGATGCATAAGCGATTTACCTTTCCATTCTGCATCAAGACACATCCAAGTCCTTGGCGCGATCGTCACAATAAATATCGAAGCTTTGAGCAACATCCCAGAGAACTAACACCTGTCGATGTCAATCGCTTCTTCAGCTCTGAAATCCTTTCTCACATTCTCAAGCGTCCATGCAAACTTCTTTTCCTTCTTCAGCAATTGCGTAAGAGGTTTCGCAATTGTTGAGAAGCCTTCAATGAAATGGCGGTAGTATCCTGCCATTCCAAGGAAACTCCGAATGCTGGTCACGCCTTGGTCGCTCCCAATGTAACACGCCTTCTACTTTGCTTGGATCTACTGGCGACTCCTTCATGCGGTCATTACATGTCCAAGAAACTCCACCTTGTCCTTCCAAAAATCACACTTGCTGAACTTGGCGAAAAGTTGTTGTTCCCTCAGCTTTTCCAAAACTCGCCTTAAGTGTTCGGCATGTTCATCCTCTGTCTTGGAGTAGATTAGGATATCGTCTATGAACACGACGACAAACTTGTCCAAATATTCCATGAACACCTTATTCATCATATTCATGAAATAGGCTGGCGCATTCGTCAATCCAAAGGACATAACTGTAAACTCGTAATGTCCATATCTTGACGAGAATGCAGTCTTCGGAATATCTCCTGATCGGATCTTCAACTGATGGTATCCCGATCTCAGATCAATCTTGGAGAAAACTCCGGCTCCTCTTAACTGATCAAACAAATCATCAATCCTGGGTAGCGGATACTTATTCTTCACGGTGACTTCATTGAGTGCACGGTAGTCAATGCACATCCTGAAACTCCCGTCCTTCTTCTTGACAAACAAAACTGGTGCTCCCCACGGCGACGAACTCGGTCTGATAAATCCTTTATCCATTAACTCCTCTAGCTGTTTCTTCATTTCTACCAACTCCTCGGTAGACATCCGATAGGGTCTCTTTGCTATCGGTGCTGTACCCGGTACAAGCTCTATCACAAACTCTATGTCCCTGTCTGGCGGCATACCAGGTAGATCTTCGGGGAAAACATCGGGGTACTCATTCACTACTGGGACATCCTTTATGCTGATTGCCTTGGTACTGTTAACCATCAACTGTCCATCTCTAACTGCAGTGGCTTGAAATTCCACTTTCTTCCCACACGGGCTCTCAACTGAGATAGTCCTTCGTCCACAATCCAATACAGCCTTGTGCTTGGATAACCAATCCATTCCCAATATAACATCTAAGGTCTGGGTCTCCAAAATTATAAGGTTTGCTAGGAACTCTATTCCATCTATTAGTATTCTCACCCCGGAACATCCTACTTCCGTTCGGAGTTCGGAACCAGGGGTTTGAACTAAAAGCATGCACTTAAGTCTTGCAGTTCTCAAGTCATTCCTAGCAGCAAAGCCTTGCGAAACAAACGAATGCGAAGCTCCAGAGTCAAACAAAATCATTGTGTCTCGAAGTTAACAAGTAACTTACCCAAGACGACGTCAGTAGCATTCTGCAGTTGCATCTGCGGTGACATGGTTGACTCGGCCTCTCACCACGATGCCTGGGTGTGGCTCTGATCTTTGGCGCCCTAGCTGGGTGGTTCCTAGGTTGAAGCGAATCGGGTCGCTCTCGCTGCCTTCTTCGGACAATCATTGGCAAAGTGTCCTGGCTCGTTCTTGATTGTAACAGCGCCTCATTCCTTCTTTGTGCACGCTCGAGTAGTGTTTCTAGCGGGGCTGGGTCCGATAGTTCGATTGGCGTGTCTTGGTCTTTGAGGAGGGTGTCCTTGTTGCATTCGTGGTTGGAATCAAGAATTGATTTGGTGCAACTCTCAAGCGCCGCTATGCGTTCCTGGCGTGATCCTTGCCTGTTGCATCCTGCGCTTCTGTTCTCATCCAGTTCCTTGCGCTTGTCCTCAAGAATAAGCGCCTTATTCACCAATTCTTGGAAATCTGGAAAGGTGTGGGTGATCAACCCTACTTGCAATCCCGAGTTAAGTCCCTTCATAAAACGAGACTGTCTGGATTTATCTGTTGCTACATCCTCAGGTGCGTAGCGTGCTAGCTGTGTGAACTTGTTCAGTAGTCGGCCACCGGCCGATTACCTTGTTTGATGCTCTGAACTCCTCCTTCTTAAGGTCCATGATTCCTTCAGGCACGTGATCTTGTCGAATGCACCGTGAACTCTTCCCAAGTGATATCTTGAGGGTTCTCTGCGTGCACGTAAATTCTCCCACCATTCTGGCCGTTCCTTCCAACTGATGAGAAGCGTAAAGTACCTTCTCATTCCCTATGCATTGAGCTATGTGTAGCTTCCTCTCGATTGATCTTAACCAATCATCGGCCTCCAATGGATTGGCATTCCCAGAGAAAGTGGGTGGGTGAGTCCTCATGAACTCTGACAGCCTTGTATTCTGGCGTGGTCCCTGATTCACTTGATTAGCAGTGGCCTGAGCAGTGACGTGCTGCATTTGTTGCATCATAGTATGCATCAACTGAGTCTGAGCAGCAAGAAAGGCTCCAAAATTCTGCATATCAACTGGCGGTGCTGGTGCTCTATCATTGGGGTTTTCTACTGGGCGAGAACCACTCCTATTGCTTCCAAAGTTTCCACGGGTGTTTACCATCTGTCGATTTGCTCTAGGTTTAGAGATGAGAGGGAAACAAGAATAGACAAGTAATGTGGAACTTATGCGGGGCGAAAGGTGTAACCTTAAGGTCCAACTTTATTATTAATAACTTGGTATGGCTGCTTACAATGCCTAAGGGCCTTGCAACACATACTGCACACTCAGCAAACAATGAAAATCCAAATCGAACTAACTCTGGAGTCTAACGCCTAAAGGGTGACTCTTTCTTCTATGACGCGACTCGGCGAAGGAGTCTCACTATAGAACCTATGCTCACTCATCGAGAAAACCTTCATCTGTCACAAGAGTGCTTTACGTAAGAACTCGGAATTTTTAAATTGTGACAAGGTAAGGGAAAATTTCAGCAAGAGACAAGAAAAGAGAGAAGGGATAAGTCGAGATGTCATTTCTTGTCTTCACAAATTTTTAGCTTTTAGAAAATAGGTTTTATCCTCACTACGACCATTCTAGCTAGGGTTGAGCCTACAAATAAGTATGGCTCGATACCACCTCTGTCGGGACCCCGAATTTGCAAATCCGGACCCTCTGTGTATTCAGCACTAGTCCAGGAACGCGCTAGTGCACACAGTCTTAACATCGGTATATATCACAATCATACCAATCGATACTATCAAAGTACTTTATTTAAATAATCAAAGGGTTACTCGACCTTATGGCCAAGTTACAAATATATGCCTCGCAAGGCGAAACTTATTAAAAGAGAAATAACAAAGAATGAAAATCAAATAAACTTCGTGGCGCCATCCAAAGTATACCACGACCGATCGGGCTCGCTTCCTAAGTAGACGGGTCCTCTTGAAATCCTCCCCAAACTGGCGTAATCTCCTCTTCAACTGGTATTGTGTTGAGGCAAGGGTGAGTACTTGGTACTCAGCAAGTCATGCACAGAATGCAAGCTAATATACTATATGCATGGCTTGGTACAAAGGAATAGCTCAAGGTATATTTATGTAAATGACTTTTGACAAGTAATAAAAGTAGATTCAAAGCAAGAAAATAAGTAAAGCATAAATAACTTTTCAAGAAGTTTAACTAAAATTTTTCCCATCCTAAACCATATTTCAATCATCTTCCTTGTTAAACCAAAACATCTTTTCAAATACAAGTTATTTTCAGAAAGTCTAACCCTTGATTTGTAATTCCCGAGCATTGTCGATCATCAGTGGACTCGGCTATTCGAATAGGTTTTACACTCTGCAGAGGTTATACACTTTACCCACAAGATACAATCCACTCACCACGTCACCGTGAATCGCCATACAAGAGTATGCGAATAAGCGATCATAACAAAGCCTTTCTAAGCCTTAAACAACACAGGTGGTCCTCTCCTGTTCGTGCTCTACACCATCCCTTCCTTAGCCAAGGCGAAGTATGGGACCAACACACCGTTAGATGGGTATCTCGGCCACGACCACGATACGCTCCCCGCACAATCACACAAACGGTGTAATCGCCACCCTGAGGCTCCACAAGTGAGTCCTTAGCGACTTAGTCAACTAGGGCCGTCCCATTCGACCATGTGGTTGTACGTATGGCCCAGTTCAAAGGCTTGCAAGGTTAAGTCCTTAGAGTGACCAGGGCAAGACTACCCTAAAACCAAATCATCACTCCCAATGCCACAACCGGCCCACTGATTACTCTTGCCACATGCCCTGGCCGAAAATCGTTTATCAAACCCCGCTTGATTACCATGCACCACGTGCCATCAACATCACATGATACTTTTCCAAAACAGGTTCAATATATCATTAAGTCCATATTAGCATTTGATTGTCCAAAATCATGTCATGAGCACGTAGCAGGTCTAAGCAGCATACTACAACGGTCTAAACCCATGTTGGCAATTTAATAATGTCCAACTAGTAAACCACAACTAGGGTGACAAAGGGTCATGGCACATACCTAGATAATCAAGGTGTCATATAGCAAATTGGTATTTATCTAAAACCTATTTTTAAACAAAGTATCTTTCTAATTGAACTAGCATGCAATAGTTTAAATCAAAATAGATTTCGAAATAGGATCAACATGGTCAAAGCACAACTTGCCTTCAAAAAGTACTTGCTCTTGGTCTTGAGTTGGATCCTGAGTCAACACTTCTCCTTCGAATCCTTCCCACTTCAACGTCTACTCGTAAAAGCGTGCAAATAGCAAATACACAAATAAACACTATGCAAAAGATCCCAAAACTCCAAATAAAATCCATAAACAGAGAGAACATAATTTTCTGGATTTTTAGAAACTGAATAAATCAAATTTGGAGTTAAACGCATAAAAGTTATGATTATTTAAAGTTTAAATAATCAATTAAATAATTTTGCAGAGAAAAACTTTAGTCCAAAAATTAAATAAAATTCATATTTAGGTAGATCTTAATTTTATACAAATTTAGAAATTTGAATCACTCAAATCGGAGTTGAAACGCAATAGTTATAAGCGTTTGAAGTTTGAATCTAAATTTGAATCAATATTTCGAATTAATAAATCATTTTCTTTTCGAAATTAATTATTGCGTCGGCATGGACACGTGTCACTCTGATTGGCTGGCTGACGTCAGCCGGTCCATGGACTTGGTCCACGCTTGGCTCGGGTCTACGGTGGACTCGGTCCACGGCTCCACGTGAGACTGACATGTGGGCCTACAGATGACGTCATTGCTGACGCCAAAGACACCGGCCGACAACCGCCGACAGCGGTTTCACCGTGACGTCGCCGATGACGTCATGGTGCGGTTTCGCTATCCCGCTGACGCGCGGGCCCGCCGTGTCAGCGTCTCACGCGCGGGTGCGCTGACCGCGGCGGTCAAGCTTCCCGACGCGTGGCGCAATCACGGCCATCGATTTAAAATCCGACGGTATGGATTGGGTCTCGGTTTCACGTTTTGGATTAACGCGCGGATCTGAGCCGCTGGATCTTGATCCAACGGTTGAAATTAACCCTAACTCAGATCGTTACCCACGTTACAAGCAACGTGGCGATTATGGGCCGTTGGATCTTGATCCAACGGCCCCGATCTAATCTGGGATCTTAGGGTTGGGATAGAACGTGGGCTCACCTCAACCGTCCGATTTGGATCTCGACGGTTCACCGAGCTCGGACGGCGATGGCCGCGGCGCGCGGCTCACCGGCGCCGAGGATGACGCGACCACGGCAGCCGGCGCCGGGCGTCTCCGGCCAAGTGAGTGCACTCAACAGTGCGCTGGCCGGGGTTCCGGATCCGGTCTTGGTTGCGGCGAAACGGCTTGCCGTGGCGGAATCGTCGGAACGCGGTGGAAGAGAGAGGCAACCACGGCGAGCTTTTTGCGGCTAGACGGCGCGCTAGGGCTCAAACTTGAGGGAAAAGGTGCGCACGGTCAGAGCTTCAACGGGCGGCCTTGGGGCTTTAAATAGTGCCTCGGCGTCGCGCAACACACGAAACCCTAACGCACACGGCGCCCACGGCGAGCAGTCCGTCTCGGTCGGATCGGGAACGATGACGCCAGCCGTTGGATCTCGATCCAGCGGCTCGCGTCTTGACAGGCTCGGTCGAGCGGCCGGCGGCCGGGTCGGTCGGACTCGAACTCGAGTCGACTCGGGCTCGATCGGATGAACAAGATTTGACCCGAGTTTGATTTTCCAGCGATTTAATATTTAAAATAATTCCTAGTAATTCATTTAATTCATTAAAAATAGCAAATGACTCGTAAAATTCGGAAAAATTCTGGAAAATACTTTGGATCATTTTGGACTCAAATAAAATATTTCCAACAAAAATTTATTTGCAAAATTAAATTCTTCAATTATTTCAAAATGGAATAAATTCAAATAAATCCCAAATAAATCCAAATAAATTCCAGAAAATTCCAAAAATTCACCAAAGTGCCAAATCACACATGAATTTAAGAAAAGCAAAATTTTGGGGTGTTACAAATAGGCTGGATTAGTGTCGTCGACAGCGAAGTCGGTAGTCTCAGCGTCTATACGTCGATTAAGAACATAGCAAATGAAATACTTCAATATCGACAAAAGAAGCAAATGCATAAACAACAGAGACAAAAGATGAAAGATTCAAATAAAATCAATCCAAATCAGTCAGTGATGGCAATTATTTCATCATTTCATGTACGACCAAGTCATAAGGTTTTGGTACTAAGGATGAAAGTATAAGGGTAAACAACACAACTACTTTTCTTTGTGTATTTATTTATTTTAATTTACGAATTCAGGAAGCTAAGATTGTAGAATTAAATTTAACAAAGTTCATTTCCAGTGTGTATGACCAATTGTACTAATATGAATTAGCATGGAAAGAAATCCTAATCATATTTAATGAAAGTACATGGTGCAACCTAACTTTCATCTTATCATCTAATCCTAATTAGTGTAATGAGCGCAAAGAAACAAGTTTCATTCATTTTGGACCATTTTTGAGTAAGTTATAGCAATTATATCAAATTTAGGCATTAAATTGAATCCTACTAGGAAAATTTCACAATTCAACTACAACTTTGAATCTAATCACATATTTGGACATTACTTGATGTAAGGATTCAAATAAAATTAGTTTTACTTAATTTGGACTTAGTTTGCAAAAACCCTACATGGAACATAATCAAATTTCAAACTTTAAATTCAAAACAGATTTAAATTCCTAAACAAGTTTCAAATGTTTTTGCATATTATGAAACTAGAGGATTTATAAAGGATTTAGAAACTGGTTTTACTTGTTTTGGCCTTGTAGATTAAAAGTTATACATGTTTAAAGCGCTCGGTTTGAATAAATCCAGGGAAATTAGAAAATACGCTTTCAATGCATGGAAGCGTATTTTCTCAATTTCGCTACCGGATTCGTTCGAACCAGGCTAAGACACCGGCGGGTGGGGCCGGGCTGGCAGTGGCTCAAGGCAGAGGCTCGCGGCTTCGAGCTCGCCGGCGGCGAGACAAGGCCGGAGCGGTGGAGTGGGTCTCGCGAGGAGATCCAACACCTCAAGATGAGTCTCCGGGACAGTTCAAAAGGAGATCGACGGCGACCGGTTAGTCCCGCGACAGGCGACGGCGGCGGTTCACGGCCGGACTTGGTGCGACGGCAAGTTAGACATTAAGGGGTTCGATTAGTGGATGGTTAAGCATTCTCATGGTCCATGGATGCGTTTGTGATATCTCACCGTGCGGATAGAGCCTCGAGGAGTGTTGTCGGCGACCGCCGGGGTTGGAGAAGAGGGGCGCGCGTGGAGGGAAGGCTACGGTGGTTCTCCGGTTGGATTGACCGAGGGGTTTTGTTCGTAGGGTTATGTAGATGCTTCAGCTAGAAGGAATTTGGGAATGGATGTGTATGCAACGAATTTGCTTGAAGATTGATGGCCGTAGTGGTTCGGTCGGAGACGGAGAAGAAGAGCAGTTTCTCGGCTCTGAGGAGGATTGGATGGTGAATGACATAGGGGAAGGAGGCACAACACAAATGTGATCCCAACGTGCCCTTTTATAGCCGGATTGAGGCGGTAGATAAGCTCGACCACGGTGTGAACTCGGCTAGGTTTTGGCGGCTCTCCACAGGGGAAGGTATGGCCGGCTGGGAGAGGTGGCAATGGTGTCAGAGGAAGGGCGACGTGGAGGCCTTGGAGCTAAGCCAGGCGATGCCAGAGAGGGAAGGCCAGAGGCGGTGCACCGGCTCCGGTTGCTTCGGCCACGCACGAGCAGAGAGGAGCGAAAGGAAGAAGAAGGCCCTGACGAGTGGGTCCCGACCCCACGCGACAGAGAGAGATGGAGAGGAGGTGAGGCAAGCAATGACAGTGGGACCAGGCCAGGAAAGGGTCCAAATGTCGTGAAACAAAGAAGGAAGTGGGGTACTCCTGCCAAAGTTGGGTCCCAAGGAGAAGAGGGCCCACTGGTCAGCGAATGGGGCAAAGGGGCTGGTCTGACACGCATTAATGAAGGTTGGCCCACATGTCAGCCAAAGGGGAGAGAGGAAAAGGGTTCAACGTATTTGGCAGCTCTCCAAAGATTCATTTAATCAGGGCACTTCTCCTAGCTAAGTATTTTTGAAACTTTTAACTATGAATCCTGAACAAGTTATTTACCTATAGTAAAAATTTCGAGTGATTATCTCTTCTATATCTTTTATTAAAATTCTGACAATGCCAAAGACACAGAAAAGACAGCTCGGTTTTTGATTTTATTAGAGACATAAACTAACATATTAATTTTTGAAATTTTTATTGAGAGTGTGGTTATTTACCAGGGATCTACCATAAAAATTTCAGAACTAAAATCATAACATTTATTTTTCTAAAATTCTTTTACTAGTTTCTGCAGAATTCCAATTCTGTGTTATTTAATTGGAAATCAATAGTTAAACTACTTATAAATTTTTGCAGATTTTTGTGGATGAACTTAAGGTAGTCAAGATGACATGGTAAAAATCCTAAGGTCTAAAATGCAACACGTTTTTCTCCACAATTCTGACATTGGTCTGGACGGAGATAGAGATGAAAATTTTAAAATGGTTTTCTCAATACTTAAATACCTCCATATGGTCTCTTGACCAGCTAAGGACGATTATAGGGTTGTCCAAGGCATGATGTAAAATTTACTAAGGAAATTTTCATTTCTAACCACTTTACCAATTGATATTTTCTTTTTTTTTTTCCTTCTTTTATTTTATTCCATTAATCACTAAATCACCCAACAAAACAATAATTTGCACAGAACAAGCATAAAATTCAACAATAAAATGAGTTCACATTTTAATATTGAATTTTTGATCTTTATAAATTTGAGGATGTTACACGTGAGAATGGCAGGAGGTCATTCGCGTGCAAAGTGTTAGTCACGTGAGTATGGCAAGTGGCCATACGCGTGCAAAGTGTTAGTCACGTAAGTATGGTAGGGTTGCCATACGCGTGCAAGAGTTGTACTCGGCCAGGATGGGCCAAGTAGAGTTGTGTTGGATACAGATTCCTTCTAGGGAATAGGAATCGTATTCAGAACTCCTTGTGGGTTGGTCCTTTAAATAGGAGGGGTGTCTCCTGTTAAAGGGCATCAATCATACCAAGGAGAGCTGAGCGCATCAAGCTTTGAGCTTGGTTTTAGGGTTTGTACTCTTTTGATGAGAGTACTTTAGACAAAAGAAATAAAGATCAATTCTTCCAAGATTTTTGCGTGCTACAGTGACCACGTTGCTACAGTGTTTTCTGTTTTGGTTCTTGTTTGCATGCTTGTTCTAATTCTAGATTGGTTTTTAGTTTCATCTTGATTTAATCCATCAAAAACCTCTCTAGGGTATTGATCTAGTGTTTCTCAAAGTCTAGTTGATCAATCTTTTGTCGTTCTTGTTTAATCTTGAAGTTTTGATTAGATTGATTCTCGTCAAGTTCTGGATCAGCAAGCTTGCGAAGCTCATAACTTTTGATCCGTAAGTCCGATCGAGCTGATTCTTTTTGGGTTTGATTCCTATTGGAATCTAGTTTCTTGTGTCCAAATTTCAGATCGTTCCGACGGTTGGATCTCCGGGAATTCGCGTTTTACCAAACCTCTATCATTCTGTTTTTGTCGAAAACGAGGCAATTATTTGGTTCTGTTTTGGGGTGAACTTTTAATAGATCAAGAATTTGGTTTTAGCTTCCGCACAATCATTCACCCCCCCCTCTGATTGCTATATTCGTATACTTCGATCCTACAAGGGTCTAATTATGAGCTTTCCTTTAGCACAAGTAGGGTATTAGAAGTCTTCAAGTCTAGGGAAGTATGTAATTTTTATGCTATGGCCAGCAGAATTATTGATTATTCTTCTCATCATATTCAACCCAAGGTGACCATGTCGATCATACTAGATCTTAAATATTTTTAGGTTTTGGTGTATAGTTTTATCGCAACATAAACTTCAGTTTTTTTACTTTGTTGTATATTAAAATAATGATTTAATAATCAAACAATTATTGTAATAGGAATATATTATAAAATATAGAACAAGCATAGCACAATAAATAAATCAAATATCCTGAAAAATAATTTTTTAACTTTAAATGATAATCGCTCGGGAACGTAAACCAATGTTCATTCAGGAAATAAGAGTAAACTGGTAAGGAGACCCATTAGGAATATGTAACATTGACTAGCATAGTAAAGAATATTTAGGAGACTAATCCATATCTCCATATGAGTTGTGGGTGTCCTTCTGGGATTCCTCGAAGTTAGTAGGATCAATAACCATATCATCACACTTCTCATCGTCCGTGTCAACAACAGGTTGAATGGTGAAATGTGCCTCAATATTATTCCCTAGATCTTATTTTTTTCGGTGGATTCCATGTAAAGGTATGTCAAATGCTTTGGGGTGCCATAGTTGCGCGACCAATGGCCATTACATCCACACCTAAAACAGGGTTATGCACGGTTTGTAGTCTTATTGGCTCTTTCTTCTGAAAATCCCTTGGCCGTATACCCCTACTTTTTCAATTGGATTTGCCTCTTCCCTTATGTATTCCACCATTCTTCAATTTTCTCCTTTTATGCCTTTGGACTTTTTCCACGGCCATGGCTATTGTTTGTCTATTGAGCATTGATATGCACTTTGGGCATTGCCTGTATCCCATTTGGAAAAATATGATAATTCTTCATTAGGAGTTCATCATGCTACTCTGCTTCTAGCAAAGTGTAGATAAGCTACGAGTACTTTTGGACTTGGCATGACGATACTATTGCTACAATATCCTCACATCGGGGGTGAAATATATGTAATATCTTGTCTATCATTTTAGCATCAGTAATTTTTTGGTTACAAAATATCAGTTTGGTGACAAGTTTGTGCATGACAGAGTAGTATGCTACCACAGTCTTAAAATCCTAAAAGCGTATGAGGGTCCATTCGTGTTGTGTTTCTAATAGTAGGGAAAATCTTTGCTGGTTATATTGTTCTTCAGGGAATTCCAAAGTGCCAGCGGGTCCTCCTCCATTAAATACTCGAACTTTAGGTCCGCATGAAGATTGCCTTAGGAAGTATTGAACCGCACACTTGGCGACTGTAGGATCGATGTATACGAATATAGCAATCAGAGGGGGGGGGTGAATGATTGTGCGGAAGCTAAAACCAAATTTTCAATTTACTAAAAGTTCACCTCAAATCTGAACCAAAAAGTTACTTCGTATCCGACAAAAACAGATTGACAGACGTTCGGTAAAACACGAATTCCCGGAGATCCAACCGTCAGATCGATCTAAAATTTGGACACAAGAAACTATATTCAAATACGAATCAAACCCAAAAAGAATCCACTCGATCGGACTTACAGATTCAAAAGTTATGAACCTTGCAAGCTTGCTGTGACAGAAAATGACGAGAAGTAATCTAACCAAAACTTCAAGATTAAACAAGAATGACAAAAGATTAATCAACTAAACTTTGAGGAACCCTAAATCAATACCCTAGAAAGGTTTTTGATGAATCAAATCAAGATGAAACTCAAGGAACAAAAACCAATCTAGAACCAGAATAAGCATGCAAACAAGAACCAAAACAGGAAACACTATAGCAACGTGGTTACTGTAGCACGTAAGGATCTGGAAGGAATTGATCTTTATTTCTTTTGTCTAAAGTACTATCAAAAGAGTACAAACCCTAAAGCTCTGCTCAAGACTTGATGCATAAACAGGAGGCGCCTCCCCCTATTTATACAGAGCAAACACATAGAGTCCTGAATACAATTCCTACTCCTAATCCTAGAAGGAGTCTATATTCAACACAACTCCACTTCGCCCAACCTAGCCAAATACAGCTCTTGCACGCGTATGGCAACCCAGCCATACTCACATGACTAACAATTCTTGCACGTGTACAGCCACCATGCCATACCCACGTGACTAACCATTCTTCATGTGCACCGTCCTCTAGCCCAAACGTCTCGCATGACATCCTTGACCACCAAGACCTCGATTCCTCCCTGAATATAGTCTCGAACCTCAGTTCCTCCATGAACCTAATTCCGGTCTCGTCATCGACCACGTTCGCCCTCGAGCAACACCTGCACATGAACAAACCACAAAACGATTCCGAGCACAAGTCCACGACTTGACTCAACATTAGTCCATGCAAATACTCACACGAGCATTGCATAAGTTCAAAACATGCATTATGAAATTCAAACAAATTTCATAACCATAGATCAATCACCAAACAATTTTCAAAATCACAAAAATCAACCTCGAGCAAAAAACCATTCATGCTGGACCAAACATCGGTCCGGCATACATGCAAAAGTATCGGTTCAATTCAAAGCAAACATGTTCAAAAACACGTTCATGACGGACCAAATTTTTTGGTCCGGCGTACATGCGAAAACAACGCTCAAAAATGCGTTCACGACGGACCAAGAATTTGGTCCGACGTGCATGGTCTGGCGTAACATAGAAGCTTACTGTTTTTCAACAAATTTGGTCCGACGCATATAAACTCAAAAATTCCTATTTATACAGAGCAAACACATAGAGTCCTGAATACAATTCCTACTCCTAATCCTAGAAGGAGTCTGTATTCAACACAACTCCACTTGTCCCAACCTAGCCAAATACAGCTCTTGCACGCGTATGGCAACCCAGCCATACTCACATGACTAACAATTCTTGCACGCGTACAGCCACCATGCCATACCCACGTGACTAACCATTCTTCATGTGCACCGTCCTCTAGCCCAAACGTCTCGCATGACATCCTTGACCACCAAGACCTCGATTCCTCCCTAAATCTAGTCTCGAACCTCAGTTCCTCCATGAACCTAATTCCGGTCTCGTCATCGACCACGTTCGCCCTCGAGCAACACCTGCACATGAACAAACCACAAAACGATTCCGAGCACAAGTCCACGACTTGACTCAATATTAGTCCATGCAAATACTCACACGAGCATTGCATAAGTTCAAAACATGCATTATGAAATTCAAACAAATTTCATAACCATAGATCAATCACCAAACAATTTTCAAAATCACAAAAATCAACCTCGAGCAAAAAACCATTCATGCTGGACCAAACATCGGTCCGGCATACATGCAAAAGTATCGGTTCAATTCAAAGCAAACATGTTCAAAAACACGTTCATGACGGACCAAATTTTTTAGTCCGGCGTACATGCGAAAACAACGCTCAAAAATGCGTTCACGACGGACCAAGAATTTGGTCCGACGTGCATGGTCTGGCGTAACATAGAAGCTTACTGTTTTTCAACAAATTTGGTCCGACGCATATAAACTCAAAAATTCCTATTACGGCGGACCAAAAAGCTTTTGGTCCGGCGTACATGTGCTATCAAGGACAAATTGTCCGGCGCCAAACACGTTCACGCCGGACCAAAGTTTTGGTCCCAAGACAAATAAAATCGGTCCGCATGTATGGAAACACATCGCTTTCGTAATTTGGTCCAGCGCATGCACAAGCCAAAATTTCAGTTCTAAGCCAATTTTTCAGCACATGATTTCACAACGTCTTTAGAAAGAGCAGGGGTACCAACTTCATGATCGGTAATAGCAGCTCCAAGAGAACGAGCTGTAAGGATAATATTGGCATCCATTGTTGAGGTCAGGTAATTGCTGTCATTCTGAGCAAGCTCAATAAATTCCCTCTTTGCGATGTCCAATATATCCTATTTGTATTTATGCAAAAATAACTTTTAATGTTGGCAAAATCAATATGCTACATGCTCACTCTTGAATCAGTAAAGCTTGATTTACATCTATTCAGTAGATAATTATCTAAAATTTTTTGACATTTTTCTAGCATTTTTCATAATTTTTTGCTAATTATCGAATAATTTTTAGAATTACCGAATAAAAAAATAAATTAGCATATATAAATGTAGAATTATGCTAGGAACATATAAACTTAGAGATATGAAGCTTCTGATATGTGCTATGTCTAAGGTTTAATAATTTACGAAAGTATATATATGTCGGTGTTTCGTGCATCGGCAATACGAAGTTTTGGTTAGTGGGGGTCGCGCGCTCCCTCTCCTCGATTGGTTGACTCAGGAAGTCAGCGATTTATACTGGTTCGGGCCGAATGACCCTACTTCAGTTCGGGCCGTTGGGGTGTATTGTATTCGTGAGACAAACCGAGGGTTACAGGCGAGACAGGGGTTCGAATGGACCGATCTTCCTTGTGCTCGTCGGATTGCTTGCTTGTTGTTTTTGTTTGCCTCTTCGTTCGCTCGCTTTTTTTGTCCCTTCCCCCCGGAGCCCTGCTTCTCCTTATATACTCGGAGGCAGCAGGTTACATGGGAGTTTGGAGAGAAAAAGGAAGGGGTACTATACGCCTTGGAGTCTGGTTCTTCTGTCTTGTCGTCCGACCGGCCTCCGCCCACCCCCATGCTGGGTTGGTAGTCTTGCGGCGAGCGGTCTTTGGCTGGGCTGACAGAGTGACGCACTGCTCCGTACGAACGTTAGCTCCGGCAGTTAATGGTTTTTGACCTCAGCTTGGCCTCGGGAGGGAGCGTTCTCCTCCATGGTGTGTCAGTGACGATGGGACCGGGGCTTGACTCCCCTGCACATCCTCTGACACTCTCGGGAAGGGACCGCCTACCCCGGTACGGACGTTAGGAGATGTTGCATGCACAGGGCAGTTGGCCTGACACCAGCGCGGGTCCTGTCGCCTCGAGCGCTGGTGGAGCTGGCCGACCTTGTGCTCCGACCTGAGAGGTCGGACTCTGTCGGTCACCAGGGGCTGGTTCTGAACAGGGCCAGGCCCACTCTTTGCGGCCCGCGGACTTTTCGCCAGAACTGGGCCTTCAAGGAGATCAGCCCGTTCATGGTTCCGGGCTGATGGGGGTACCCATGGTATGTGTACTCGTTAGTAGCCCCCGAGCCCCCATTCGAGTCGGAGAGCCGGTCGGGGGTTTGACGAGGACGGCGCAGGGTCGGGGTCGATCGATGAGATCCGGTCGGGGCAGCCTGCCGGAGGCTGTTTCGTCCGAAGGAACCGGTAAGACGAGCGCACCCGTGGTGTAGCTCTGAGCGGTCAAAGAGCCGGTCGGGGTTAGCCCTTGGCCGCAGTGGCCCCAGCGAGAGGTCGGCGAGGTCGAGTGGGCGCAGCCTGCTTGTACGCTGCGTCCGCCAGAAGGCCTGGGTGTAGCCCTCGAGCCCCCGAGCGGGTCGGAGAGCCGGTTGGGGTTTACCCTGGCCGGAAGGGCCGGGCCGACCCGAGGTCGGCGAAGTCTTGGCCGGCGCGGCCGGCTTGTCGGCCATGCCGTCCGAAGGGCCGGGGTGCGCGTGAGCGCACCCGGTGGTTGTAGCCCCCGAGCGGGTCGGAGAACCGGTCGGGGGTTTACCCGGTCGGACTCTAGTCGGCCACGGTCGTGGGACCTAGAATCGGGTGAGCGAACGCGCATTTACCTACGTCAGTTTGAATGCCGTGCTCGTGCGAGCTGCTAACGGGTGATCCGAGTGGGACCTTGGTGATCTCCCGTGGGGAGGATCATTTCCAAGCGGACGTGGATCCTGGTGTGGGCGTCCGACCCGCTGTGGGGCGTCCTATGAGAACCTTTCCTTACTCGATCCCGTATCGGGCTACCGGGTCGTCCGTCGACCCAGAGCGCGGCTGGCCGCCACTCATCGATGAGCTCCGCGGGAGAGTGTGAGGTATGGTCTCGGATGCGGGTCAGGGTGTTTGGGTTGTCCGTCGACCCAACTGGAGACCCTCTGGGAGCTCACCCTGGTTCGCCCCTCGCTCTGGTTTTACGTGCTGGGGCGGCTTTAGTTCCAGTCGACTGGACTTGGCCTTCGTAACCCTCAACACAGTGCCGGGCCTTGGGTGCGAGCCCGGAGGCAATTCGCGGCCCCAAGGCCGGGCGGCCCAATGGGCCGTTTTTTACCTTTTTTCGGGGTGCCTTGGCCCGTTACGCCCGGTGGAGTACGCGGAGTTGCGTGGCGTGCGGCGCGAGGCGGCTGTCCTGTCAGAGCATTTAGTGCTCAGTGGGAATTTAATGAATTGCGGCACGTTACCGGGGCAGTGGCCGAGGTGGCAGGCGAACGGTCGGCGGACGCGCCGGTTCACGTGAAGGGGCGCCGGTTGGCGCGAAGAGGCGTTCGTTCCCGCCTGGTGCCTATAAAGGAGGACGAGGGAGGCGCGTGTAGGGGCACACTCGCTCGTGCTTTCTACAAAAAGGAAAAAACCAAAAGAGAAGAAGAGAAAAGCTCCCTGCTTCCTCGCGTTTCGCCTCGCCTCTTCGTCGGTTTCGGTGATGTCGTGGCCTCCGTGCTCGCCGCCAGTCGGCCGCGTCCTTGGGCTGGAGAGGAAAGGGTTCCTTCCTCCGAGGGTCGAGTCGGGGTGGAGGGTGCCAGTTGGTGCCGCAACCCCCGTGCCGGCCGCTGGAGAAATCATTGTACTCGCCTCCTTCTACGAGCGCGGGTTCGGGCTCCCCCTCCACCCGTTCGTCCGCGGGCTGCTGCACTTCTACCGGGGGGAAGTGCACCACTTGAACCCGAACGGCGTCCTCCACATCGCGATCTTCATCACACTGTGCGAGGCCTTCTTGAGGATCGAACCCCACTGGGGGCTCTGGAGGCACTTCTTCTTCGCGCGGTCGCCGTCGAACGCGGCCGCTCCCCTTGGCGGCCAGGTCATCCAACTACACGGCGGCCGCAAGGTGGGCTATATCGATGTGAAGCTGCCGACGTCGAACCGGGGGTGGCATAGCGAATGGTTCTATGTCCAGAACCCGGGTATCAGCACCCCAATCTTCACCGGCAGACTGCCTGAGTTGGGTCCCCACTGGATTTGGGGCCCCGACTCGAGAGACAAAAGGAAGGTAGAGGCAATCCTCGAGCGGCTCGAGGGTCTGAAGGCGAGGGGCTTGACGGGCGAGGTGGTCGTCCGCGCATTCATGGGAGGCACGTCCAACCCTTCAAGGATCGGATGCACCCCATGTTCAGGTACACCGGAGTGTCCGACCCCATGAGGTCGTCTGAGACGGAGCTCCCGGGGTTGGAGCTTTTGGCCCGTGTGTCGGCGGTCGTCCGCGTGGGTGACACCAAGGCGATGGGCGAGGTCCCTACGCCATTCTCGGCGCAGAATCCACCGAACCTGGTAGGTCGAGCGGTCTCTAACTTTCCGACTCTTTTTCCCCTTGCTCTTCTCTCCGCTTAACCGAGCGTGCTTTTGTAGGGATTCGATGGCATGATCTCCCGAGCCCTTCTACCGAGAGAAGAAGAGGTGAGAGCCGCGGCGCGCGCCATCGCGGAGCAGCGCGATGCCGCTCGCCGAGCGCGGAAGGAGGAGAAGAAAGCCGCGGTGGCGCGGAAGAAAGAGGAGCGCGCGGCCCGGGCTGCGCAAGGCGAGGAGGTCTCCGACACGACCCTGGAAGATAGCGACGAGGAGTCAACCTCGAGCGAGGGCAGCGAGAGCGCCGGAGGTGACTCCGGCGGCTTTGATGCGGGTTCCGACCAAGGGGCCGGCGGGCTCGAGCCACAGGAGGACGCCCCGAGCTCGGGGTTCCTCCTGAGGAGACAGAGAGCCCCTACACCCTCGCGCAGGGGTCCAGCAAAAAGGGCGCATCAGGCGTTGCACATCCGCTCGACGCGGTAAGTGTCTCGTACGCCCTCCGACCGGTCCTTTGCTTAGGTTTCCTTGCGCGGTTCCCGACTGGTTTGTCGCGTGCAGGGGCCGCTCGAGTACGGGGGTGGTGCTGAGCCCCACCTCAGGAGCGAGGAGCCGCGTTTCCTCGCCCCCGCCGGCGGTGCTCGCGCCGACGACTGTCCAGAGTGGGCCCCCATGGGTACGGTCCCCGCGGCGGGGTCTGCGGGTGAGGAGGTGTTGCCGTCGGCGGGGGACCGTCGGGTCCGACGCCTACGGTGACGCCAGTCGAGGGAGCCCCGCTGGGTCTGCTCCCCACCCTCACGCCGGCCGAGGGAGCTCCGCTGGGTCTGCTCCCCACCCTCACGCCGGCCGAGGGAGCTCCGCTGGGTTTGCTACCCTTCGCGACACCGGTCGAGGGGGTCGAGGAGGGCCTGCCGCCTCCACCGCCGGTTGGGGCGGGTCGACCGTCGCAAGAGGCCCTACGACGGGTCGCTGGGGACACTCCGGAAGGGCAGGATGCCGGGACAGCGCGCCCAGGGCTCGCCGTGCTGACCTGGCCAGGCAGCGACCCGTCTGGAGAACCGTCGTTTGTCTTGGACGATGAGGCGAAGCGCCGCGACTGGAATGCTCTAGAGGAGAGCGAGAGGAAGGTCGAGAACGAGATCGGTCGGATCCGCAAGGGTCTTCTCCTTGTTCTCGAGTCTTCCTCTAGGGCGATGAACTCTATCATCGAGGAGTCCCGCCCGCCCGGATCGGTAAGGCTAAAAGAGGCTTATCCTTGTCATTTCTTGAGCGGAGCTGTGACTGACTGGGCAGGTAATTTCTTGCAGCGTCTGCAATCCCGGGCGTCGAGAAAGTCAGGCTTCCTCCGATGTCTGCACAGTTAGGGGGATGCCGTGGAGGAAGAGCTGCGCGACGCCCAGGGCGCGCTCGTCGCCGAGCGAGAGAAGGCCACCGCCGCGGCCGGGCCGGTGGGGAAGTCATCAAGCCTCGCGAGAGGCTCGGCGGGCCGCGAGTTATTGACGGGCGAGGTGGAGGAGTCCAGGTCGTCCCTGGCGGAGGCTGGGAGAGCCAAGGCTTCAGCAGTTAGCGCGGAGGAGTCCGCTCGGGCAAAGGCCGTCCGCTTCCGAGATGCATGTGAGTCGGCTCGGAGGGAGGCCGACCAACTGCGTGCCGAGCGAGACCTCGCTCGGGGGGAGCTTGCGTCGGCGAGGGCACTCGCCGATCGTGCAGCGTCCGACCGGGAGGCGCGTGCTAAGGCTGAAGAGGATCTCCGCGCCAGGGAGGCTTCCTTGGCTGGTGAGTTGGCCAATCCTTTCGTGGGCATTGTGGGAGGCATCCTCTGACGCGGTTCTTTCCTTGCAGAGCTGTGGGGGAACCTCGAAGGCGTCCTGGAGTTGAAGCGGCAGGCGTCGGAGCAGCGGGATGAGGCGCTCACGGCGCGGGACTTCGCCTTGTCGGCCCAACAGAGAGCGGAGAGGGAGACGGCCGACGTGACGTCCGAGCTGTCGACCCTTCGGAGGGCTGGCCAGGCTATCTGCGAACGGCTGCTGGGTCTTTTCCCAGGCCCAAGTCCCCTCTCCGCCCTGCTGGAGGGGGTTCCGGAGCACGTCGAAGCCTCGGTGCGGGAGGCGGCGATGCTCGGCGCTTCCTCGGCTCTGATTAATGCCGTCTCCTATTACGACGGCATCGACCTCGAGGCGGTCGGGAGCGGCATTGCCACGAACCGGAGCAACGAAGAAGTTGACGCATTCGTGGCCCAGGTCGACCCGTACGCCCGGGAGATTGTCGATCGGATCTCGTCGCAGAGTATCCTCCGCCGAGAAGAAGGAGATGATTAGTTTTTTGTTTTTGTTTGAAGTAGATGTAATGAACGATGCGTTTGTTAATGAATTCGGCCTGCTGGGCCGCTTTAAGTTTCCGTTCGCTCATCTCGTGTTCCTTTTATGTGATGGACATTTTTATGACCGTGGCCACAGGACCCGCAGGGGCATCCCGAGAGCGTAGGTGTTGTGTCGATCACATCTGAGGGAAACGCGAGATGAGACTAGGACTTAGAGTGCTCACTTCGCAGAGAAGGGGTGCTTCTGACCGGTCGCTCGGTCAGGTAACTTCTTTCTCCCGCGAAGTGCCCAATCGCTCGGTCGGATTGCTGACCTGAGTCGAAATGCTCCCGACCGGCCTCGGCCTTCCTCGCTCGGTTAGTTTCTTTCTTCCGCGAAGTACTACTTCGAAGACGTAGCCGCGGGGGCGTAGGCCGCAGCACTTGGGTCGAAGAGGTTACCGCGAGGAAGATCGTTCGGTTGGTCGGGCTGCTGACCTAAGTCGAAATGCCTCCGATCGGCCTCAGCCTTCCTTGCTCGGGTAATTTCTTTCTTCCGCGGAGTGCTGCTTCGAAGCCGTAGCCGCAAGGGCGTAGGCCGCAGCACTTGGGTTGAAGAGTTTACCGCAAGGAAGACCGTTTGGTCGGTCGGGTTATCGACCACACGATTATCGACCTAGGTCGCCGATCCGTGTGGTCATAAGTAGCCCCCGAGTGGTGCACGGGGACTGGAGGTGCAGTCGCTGCGTACCACTTTGAGCTCGGGGTGAGGAGACGTGTGAAATAAAAGAATTTTAGGGATAAGGCCGCCTTAACTCTCTTGGAGGGCCGCGCTGTGGTTGGAACTGGTGCCGAACGCTTCGGCTCCTGCTCCCTACCATTACTCGACGCGCTTCGCCTTCCGTGCCGCGGGGTATAAGAGGAGGCACATTGGAACTTTTTTGAATCGCACAAGCGATCCCTTCGCCAGGCTCCTTCGACTCATCATGGATGATCGCTTCGCCAGGCTCCTCAGGGAGTCCGCTGCGGACGCGGAGGTGGCGTGGCAGAGGATTGTGGCCGACGTGGAGGCCGGCAAAGTCATCGTGGACGCACGGCGGGTCGACGCCCTAATTGCGGTCGTCCCTCGCCTTCGAGTGGTGAGGGCGCCGCTGATCGAGGCGCTGACCAAGCGGCGCCATGCGCTGCTCGTTAACCGATCGGGCGCCTGGAGTAGTCTCGCCGTGGCCGACGGCGATCTTTGATCGGGGCGGGCTGCTGCCGCCGGGGGGACTAGTGTTCCCCCTCTATGTAAATAAATAATAAAAAAAGTTTGTTTTATCAGCTTTCTCCTTCTGTTTTGCTGGTTCTGCTTCTCTTCCACGGAGTTGCTTTCGGGAAAATGTGCTCCGTCGACCGTAGCCTTTAGGGACCGCAACGGGTCAAGCGTAGGTTTGAGATGGCGTTTGACATGAGTTCGCGCGGGAGAGTAGTTACTCCGACCAACTGTTGGTCGCTTTTGTACGCGTATTTTCTGCGACCCACGCGGCACTATTTCGGGACCCCCGCCGCCGGGGCGCAGGTCATAGTGCTCGGGGTCGACAAAAAGAAGACGCAAAAAGAGGAGAAAATGGTCACTCGGTTGGATGACCGACCGCCGTGATTTCTTGGTTCAGAGATTTTTTTGAGTGGTACAAGGAGAAGGGAGGTCTACTAAGGATAAAACCTTCTCAGCTTCTCTATGTTCCATGCGTTTGCGATGAGGTTGCCTTCGGTGCCCTTGAGACGAAAGGTGCTGGGTCGGAGGACCTCTGCGTTGGTGAAAGGGCCCTCCTAGGGCGGGGAGAGCTTATGCCTGTCCTTCGCGGACTGGACTTGGCGCAGCACCAAGTCGCCGACTTCGAACGACCGGCCGCGAACCGCCGATCAGGTATTTGCCAAGAAGGTTCTGCTGGTACTTGGCCGACCGCAGGACGGCGACATCCGTGCTTCGTCGAGTTGGTCAAGGTCGTCCTGTTGCGACTCCAACCCCCGCGCGCTGTCGTAGTTTTGCACTCTTGGGGCGCCGTACTCGAGGTCGGTCGGGAGGACGGCCTCCGCTCCGAACACCAGGAAAAAAGGCGTAAATCCAATCGACCGTGATGGCGTGGTGCGCAAGCTCCAGAGAACGGGGTGCAGCTCAGCCGCCCACCGTCCCGCAAATTTCTTTAGTCGACTGAAGATTCGCGGCTTGAGCCCTTGGAGAATCATGCCGTTGGCCTGCTCGGCCTGACCGTTGGCACGGGGATGCGCAACCGCCGCCCAGTCGACCCGGTGTTGAAGTTGTCGCAGAATTCGAGGAACTCCTTCCCCGTGAACTGCGTTTCGTTGTCGGTGATGATGGAGTTCGGAACTCCGAAGCGGTAGACAATGTCGCGGAAGAAGCTTGCCGCCTGCGCGGAAGTGATGGTCGCCAGTGGCTTGGCTTCTATCCACTTCGTGAACTTGTCCACGACAACGAGCAAATGAGTGAAGCCCCCGGGCGCCTTTCTGAAGGGTCCGACCAGATCGAGCCCCCAGACCGCAAAGGGCCACGTGATGGGGATCGTCTGCAGGACTTGTGCCTGGAGGTGCGTCTGCCTGGCGAAGAATTGGCATCCTTCGCAAGTGCGGACAATTTGCGTCACGTCCGCCACGGCGGTCGGCCAGTAGAAGCCTTGTCGGAAGGCTTTCCCTACCAGGGACCGCGGTGCGGCATGATGTCCGTAAACCCCGCCGTGGATGTCGGCCAGCAGGTGTCTTCCTTGATCAGACGGGATACACTTCTGAAGGATCCCGAAGGGGCTCCTCTTGTAGAGGGCGTTGTCGACCAGGACAAAGGACTTGGCCCGTCGAGCGAGGCGCCGAGCCTCGGTGGAGTCGGCGGGGAGTGATCCGTCTGTCAACCGGTCGATGAAGGGTTGCCTCCAGTCGGACTCGACGTTGAGCACACTAGGGTCGGACCTAGGCGGGTGCGCGTCCGACCGAAGGTCGGTCGGAGCATCCGCTTTTAGGGGTCGGTTGTGTGCTCATCGGTCGGGTCCAACCGGATGGACGGCTTGTGGAGGTCGGAGACGAAGATTCCGGGAGGGACCGGCCCTTTGCTGGAGGCGAGGTTGGCGAGGGAGTCAGCTTCTCCATTGTAGCGTCGGTAGCTATGGTGAAGTTCGAATCCTTTGAACCTCTCCTCGAGCTTGCGGACCTCCCAGCAGTAGGCAGCCATGCGGGCGTCGCGGGGCTCCGTGGCCTTCATAACTTGGTCGACGACCAGCTTAGAGTCGCCGTGGACGTAGAGCCGCCGAGCGCCGAGGTCAGCGGCAATCCGGAGGCCGTTGATGAGGGCCTCGTATTCGGCGACATTGTTGGTGGCGTCGAAGAGCAGTCGGATGGCGTACAGAAGCTTGTTGCCGAGAGGGGAGACGATGACGACCCCCGCACCAGCCCCGTTCTTGGTGTAGGACCCGTCGAAGTACATTGTCCAGTACTCGGGGTCCTCGACCATCGGCGGGACTTGCGCTTCAGTCCACTCGGCGACGAAGTCAGCCAAGGCCTGCGACTTGATCGCCGTCCTAGGGACGTACGATATGTCGAGGCCATTGAGCTCGAGAGCCCACTTGGCGATCCTTCCGGTGGCGTCGCGGTTGTGGATGATTTCTCCGAGAGGTGACGAGGTCACCACGGAGATGGGATGCCGGTCGAAGTAGTGGACCAGCTTCCTCTTGGTGATGAGCACCGAATACAACAGCTTCTGTACCTGAGGGTACCGAACCTTTGTTTCGGAGAGTACTTCGCTGACGAAGTAGACCGGCCTCTGTACCTTGAAGACGCGGCCTTCTTCCGCTCGCTCCATGACAAGCGCCGCGCTGACGACCTGGGTCGTGGCGGCGATGTAGAGGAGCAGCGGCTCTTGCGGTTCTGGGGCGACCAATACCGGAGGCGAAGTCAGGAACACCTTCAGTCGACTGAGGGCTTCCTGAGCTTCTTGGGTCCAGCAAAAGCGGTCGGATTTCTTCATCAGCTTGTAGAGTGGCATCCCGTGCTCGCCGAGGCGGGACACAAAGCGGCTCAGAGCCGCGAGACACCCCATCAGCCTCTGTACCCCCTTCAGATCGTTGATTGGCCCCATCCTCATGATGGCAGAGATCTTGTCGCGGTTGGATTTGACGCCGCGCTCGGAGACGATGAAGCCGAGCAACTTTTCCTTCGGAACCCCGAAGACGCATTTCTCGGGGTTGAGCTTTATGCGAAACCGTCGAAGGTTCGCAAAAGTTTCCTCCAGGTCGGTGACGAGGTCGTCGGCCTTCCTGGTCTTAACAACGATGTCGTCGACGTAGGCCTCGATGTTACGGCCTATTTGGTCGGAAAAACACGCTTGCATACATCGCTGGTATGTTGCGCCCGCATTCTTCAGACCAAAGGGCATCGTGACGTAACAGTACGAGCCATACGGAGTGATGAAGGAGGTTGCGAGCTGGTCGAACTCCTTCATCGCGATCTGGTGGTAGCCCGAGTAGGCATCCAGAAAGGAAAGGGTTTCACACCCGGCGGTGGAATCCACGACTTGGTCGATGCGAGGCAATAGGAATGGGTCTTTCGGACAGGCCTTGTTGAGGCTCGTATAGTCAACACACATTCTCCATTGCCCTGACTTTTTTTTACAAGAACGGGATTGGCGAGCCACTCAGGGTGACGTACCTCCCTTACAAAGCCAGCGGCCAAAATTTTGGCGATCTCTTCCCCGATGGCCCGGCGCTTTCCTTCGTCGAAGCGGCGCAGGCGTTGGGCGACCGGTCTGGAGCCCGGTCGGATATTGAGGGAGTGCTCGGCGGCTTCCTTTGGAACTCCCGGCATGTCCGAGGGTCTCCAGGCGAAGACGTCTCGGTTTTCTCGGAGGAAGTCGACGAGCGCGCTTTCCTATTTGGCAGGGAGGGCGGCCCCGATCCGTACGGTCTTGGCGGGATCCTCGAGATCGACCGTGACCTCCTTCGCGTCCTCCGCAGACTTGAAGGAACTCGGCCCCGACTTGCTGGAATCGGGGGCAGACTCGGGGGCCCTTTCCTGGAGACAGGCGAGCTCGGCGGAAGCGACGACCGCCGAGGCTAGCTCACAACTGCTTCGCTCGCAGTTGTAAGCGAGTTGAAAGGATGCGGCCACGGTGATGACGCCCTGTGGCCCCGGCATCTTCAGCTTGAGGTAGGTGTAGTTGGGGACCGCCATGAACTTCGCATAGCACGGCCTCCCCAAGATGGCGTGGTAGGAGCCGGGAAAATCCACGACCTCAAAAGTGAGGCTCTCGGTGCGGAAGTTGTCCGGGCTCCCGAAGGTAACGGGCAGGTCGACCTGTCCGAGCGGATGGGCCTGTTGGCCAGGGACGACGTCGTGGAAAGGCGCCTTGCTCGGCCGAAGGGCGGAGCGAGGGACCCCCAGGGCATCCAGGGTCTCAACATACATGATGTTGAGACCGCTGCCGCCGTCCATGAGCACCTTAGTCAGGCACTTCGTCCCCACGATGGGGTCGATGACGAGCGGGTAGCGTCCCGGGTGCAGGACGTGGTCGGGGTGGTCGGTCCGATCGAAGGAGATCGGGCACTCCGACCACCTAGGTAGCTGGGCACGGCGGGGGTCGCCGTGTGGACTTCACGGTGGGAGAGCTTCAACCGACGCTTGTCGTCGTAGCATTCCACCCCACCGAAGATCATGAGGCAACCATCGAGTTGTGGAAACTCGTCGGTCGTCTCGTCACCCTTCGTCCCGGCGTCGGGCACCGGGTCGTGCTTCTTCCCCTTGCCCCGCGACGTTGTGGGGTTCCCGGAGAGAAACCGCTTCAGGACTTCGCAGTCCCGGTACTTGTGTTTGACGGGATAGTCGTGGTTCGGGCACGGACTATCCATCAACCTCTCGAAACGGTCAGGCATCTGCCGAGCCTGCTGCTTGGCAGGGCGGTCGGCAGCGGCGACCATGTGACCTTCACGGCCTTGCTTCCCCTTCCGTTTCTTCTTGTCGGAGCGGTCGGAAGGGGTGTCGGCCTCAAAGCCGGACGCTTTGTGGGCCACCTTCCTCTCGAAGATGGCCCCCACGGCCTTCTCGCCGGAGGCATGGTTGGTGGCGATGTCGAGGAGCTCCTTGGTGGTCCGGGGCTTCGCGCAGCCCAACTTGTGGACCAGAGCCTCGCAGGTGGTGCCGTAGATGAATGCCCTGACGACATCGGTGTCATGGATGTCGGGGAGCTCGTTGCACTGCTGGGAGAAGCGGCGAATGTAGTCCTGGAGGGTCTCCCCCGGTTGCTGCTTGCAGCTCTTTAAATCCCAAGAGTTGCCAGGGCGTTTATACGTGCCCTAGAAGTTCCTGACGAAGAGGTTCGTCAGGTCAGCCCAGCTCCCGATGGTGTCGGCGGGTAGGTACTCGAGCCAGGCCCGGGCGGAATCCGCGAGGTAAATGGGGAGGTACTAAATGACGAAGGAGTCATCTGTTGCTCCCCCCGCTCGGCAGGCGAGCCGGTAATCCTCCAGCCAAACACTCGGGTTGGTCGCCCCCGTGTATTTGGCTATGTTGGTCGGAGCCCAGAATCTGGCCAGGAAATCAGCGTTGCGGACGGCGCGGGTGAACGCCCGCGGTTCGGGGCCGTTGGGGCCCGGGTCGGGGTGGTTGCGCCGCCCGTTATCCGTAACTTGAGATGACGCCACCGCGTCGGCAACTCTCCTCCGCGCCTCGAGGGTGGCGCAAAGGTCACGGTTGTCCCCCAGGCGGTGGCGCACCGGGGTGCGCGATGCCTGGGGAAGCTCGTGGTGCGGGGCCGTCGCGGTCGGAGTCTGATTACCCCGCGAGGGGGAGTGGCCCGGGTGACCCGAGGCCGTACATGAGCGCCTGAACCGGAACTCCTGGCGTGGCCGGACGACAAAGACATTCCACCAACCCCGGCGTTCTAGTACGTGGCCTTGGCGCCCGGTCCGCTGGCCAGTGCCATGAGCAAAGATTGCTACCGCGGCGATGTTTTGGTTGGCGTGGGGGAAGAACAGGAGATCGTCCGTCCCCTCGGCCAGCTGGTGATGGACCTGACGCGCGCGTGCGCACGCGCCAGAGGCCAGTGGTGGCTCAGGCTGACGTCGCTCCAGGTCGGCCTGGAGTTTGTTGAGCTCGGCCTTGCAGGCGTCCAGCTCCTCGCGCTGACGCTGGAGGTCGGCGAGGCGAGTCTGGAGGCCCGCGTTGTCCTCCCGTCGGGACCCATCCCCCTGCACTTCGTTGCGCGGGAGGAGGGTTCCGGGAGTTGCAGGGGTGGCGGATGGCTCCACCGCGCCCGCCATGTTACACTCGCGGGAGAAGGTCCTGCGCGGGGGATACTCCCTGTCGGAGCTAGAACGGCGGCTGGAGGAGTCCCCCAGCAGGTCGTGGAGGGAAATCGGCATGTAGCCGGTCATGGCCACGAGCCGGGAGCCCGTGGATGATGAGACCGTCGTCGGTCGTGAATCGTACGCAGCATCACCCGAGGCGACGCCGGTACGTGGTAAGCCCGCCTTCGTGGCCCGCGCCGGGGCCTCAAGGCGGAGGTTGCCGAGGATATCGGCAACTACGTCCAGGCTCCCGGAGAAGACCTAGTCGCGAACTGCGGTGGGGACGAGCACGAGCTCTCCTGCCGCCGTAGCAATGAAGCCGAGGGTGCCGAAGCGGATCCAACCCCTCGGTGCTGGTGCGCCATCGATGCGCGAGGGAGAAGCCATCGAGGATGAAAGTGGTGGGAATCCGAAGACGGAGAAGATGATGACGCGCGAGCTCCCCTACCTGGCGCGCCAACTGTCGGTGTTTCGTGCACCGGCAATACGAATTTTTGGTTAGTGGGGGTCGCGTGCTCCCTCTCCTAGAATGGTTGACTCAGGAAGTCAGCGATTTATACTGGTTTGGGCCGAATGTCCCTACTCCAGTTCAGGCCGTTGGGGTGTATTGTATTCGTGAGACGAACCAAGGGTTACAGGCGAGACAGGGGTTCGAATGGACCGATCTCCCTTGTGCTCGTCGGATTGCTTGCTTGTTGTTTTTGTTCGCCTCTCCGTTCGCTCGCTTTTTTCGTCCCTTCCCCCCGGAGCCCTGCTTCTCCTTATATACTCGGAGGTAGCAGGTTACATGGGAGTTTAGAGAGAAAAAGGAAGGGGTACTGTACGCCTTGGAGTCTAGTTCTTCTGTCTTGTCGTCCGACCGGCCTCCGCCCACCCCCATGCTGGGTTGGTAGTCATGCGGTGAGCGGTCTTACTGGATGAGTGACGACCGCTCCGCATTTAACGTCGGCTCACGGTAGTTAATGGTTTTTGACCTCAGCTTGGCCTCGGGAGGGAGCGTTCTCCTCCGTGGTGTGTCAGTGATGATGGGACCGTGGCTTGACTCCCTGCACATCCTCTGACACTCTTGGGAAGGGACCGCCTGCCCCGGTACGGACGTCAGGAGACATCGCGTGCACAGGCGATTGGCACGACACCGCCAAGGGTCCTGTCGCCTCGAGCGCTGGTGGAGCTGGCCGACCTTGCGCTCCGACCTGAGAGGTCGGACTCTGCCGGTCACCAGGGGCTGGTTCTGAACAGGGCCAGGCCCACTCTTTGAGGCCCGTGGACTTTTTGCCAGAACTGGGCCTTCAAGGAGATCAGCCCGTTCATGGTCCCGGGCTGATGGGGGTACCCATGGTATGTGTACTCGTCAATATACCTACAAGATCAGTTTTTAGGGCTTAATATAAATTTTCAGAATTTATTAACTATTTTGTAACTGCAGGGGACTTTAGGGTCCTTAAAGCAATATTTCTAGGCTGGCCGTAATTAACCATAACTTCAGGGATTGAAACACAAATTCACCATTTTTGTTACTTTTGCCCCTACTTTTTTCGCCTAAAATTCAATCGGGCCTTACGGTCAATAGGCCACGCACGTGGGCTGGCTATGGCCCATAGTTCGCTCGTCCTTTGGCAACCCAAGATGACAGGGCGGCTAGTGCGGCAAGGCGCCGCGTGGCTATGACCAGTTGGGAGTGGGAGTCAGTGCGGCTGCAAGTCGTCGGGCGCGGCTAGTGCGGCCAACATGCGCAGCGTGCAGGCCAGTGCGCATTGCAGGGCGCGAGAGCACGGCTGGGCTGGGGCACACGCAATGGCCGTAGTTGCCGGCAAGTGTGATGGACACGTTGGTCGCCCTGCGGGAGCGTGCATCGCGACCGACATGATTAATTAATAATTTATTATTATTATTATTCATGAACAGTAAATATAGAAACCCTAATTTTTTTATTAGATTAAACAAGTAATATACATAATTAGAAAAAATTTATTTGAAAGATTAAAAACTATTCATATGCGATTAACTTACATGCTTCGAACCTATGTAAGGCTTGTAGAAGATTAATTGCTTGATGCCGATCGAAAATCAATGTAGTGTAGATTGATGCAGGTAGAAATCCTGCTCGGCCTCAGGTGTGCTAGAGTGGGCTCGCGACAAATGTGCCACAATGGCACTGTACGTGACTGTAGTGCACCACTTCAACCTCCTGTGCTCCCTCTATGCGACGAGCGCCCCTTCTGTGCCACCAGAGCGCAACCCCCTCTAGTGCTACTAGAGCGCGGTACCTTGGCCTCATGTGGTCCCCTAGTACGGAAGGTGCCAAGTGTCACCCTATGTCCTTTGTGGTGGGGAAAGGGGCTAGTTTTGCAAAAAAAATCAAGAAAGATCTATTTTTGCAAAAAAAAAAAGAGCAAGGGTCCAAAATAGTGAACAGTCCTGTCTAAGCTCCGGGCCAATGTCCTTGATTGCGCACACATGGAGGACTCCCTGGTTGCCTAGGGATCTATGCCACATCGGGTCATACGTATCCTCCTCCTCTAGCTTGCAATTTTGAAATCCGACAGTTCCGCATGCCCGGTCGCTAGCGTGCGATTAACTTAACCCTAGGGTGATAATGGGCTTGAACCGGTTTAGTCTTTTGAATTAGGTTGGCTTAAAACTATAAATGGATTTGACTTATTTTAGATCCATAGCTATTTGGAACAGATCTAGACCAAATTAGATGTTATGTTTTTCTATTATGTCGCAGTATTGTACGTATTATGTGTTAATTCTGGTCACATGCCCGTGAATGTTGTACATGTAAATGGCTTGGATAAGTTCCAAGCCTTTATTTGGGTTTGGATTGAACATAGGCTTATTAGTTTTAGGCTTGGACTGGATTGGACAAAAAAAACAAAAATTTGGACTTGGTCAAACTTGTGCTGAACTTCAGTCTATTATCACCCCTACTTAGCCCTCTGGCTCCCTTGCTACATCAGGCGTGTTGATGTTGCTGCTGTTGCAACATGCCAAGCGTTGTCTCGCCCTAGCAGACGATGCCGGGTTCCACACGCGGCTCCAGCAGCATCTCCGTTGATCGAAATCGATAGTTGTTCCAAGGTTTAATCTACAATATTAATTGAATAGCATAGGGATTGACGGCATACCATTTAGCTTTGGAGAGTAGTCATACTGATAATGTATTGTAAAACAATGACGCCCACCATAGATCAATCACAATGCACATGAACAAATAGCATGGAACAAACACAATATAGGGAGGCAAAACTGTTATATCTTTATTAGATTGATTCTCTTGTACAAAGGTATGTCAAATTTATAGTATGAGTGTTGATACCAGAATCTGGCACTTAGCCGATTTGGTAAGAGATTGTTAGTTAGGTATGATTATTTGATTAAGGATAGTATCGGGTTTGGAAAGTATTTTGAAAAGCCATAAGTCGATACAGGTTATCGGATCATAATCGATATTAGTTCTTAAAAGGGAAGTATCTCAAGGAAAGTTGAAACTGATACGGAGTGTTTTACGAGTCCAAGGAGGACACGGTTGATCCAAATGCTATTAAAGAAGGCGATGAGCGACATAAAGGACACAAAAAAACAATCAAACAACTCGCATCTACTTTATTTACTTTTCATCGACTAGGAGTAGTTTTTAGACTTGTAATCTTTCTTACGTAATTCGTTTTGATCAATAAAGTTGTGCATCGCCAATTATTGGTTTTGCCGACTTACACCACCCAGGTCTACTTTTTCTTTAATCTTGTTGCGCATCGCCTTTTTTGAGGAAAAATCCACCTTTATCCTTATTTAATCAGCCCAATCAGGCTGATTAGATTTATCGATTTCTTTTTATTTGATCGGCTTGAATAGCCAGTTAGATTGAATCATTACTAGAAAATATCTATGGGCTTAAGGGTCGATTGAATTAAATCTCCTTGTTGCCAATTGCAGGATCAAATCGGCTAGCACGCCCGCACCCAGAAATAAACCCGGTGTTTGCATGTGTTTATTACCGATTAGCCCCTCTTCATATTTTTTGGTGTCAACACATTTTTGGCACATCCAGTGGGACAGATTGGTGCATCAACGACCATGTCTTCCACAAAAAAATCGATCTCCCCTTCCGATGTTAATCCCGTGGCAATAATCGTCCCAACACTAGACGATTTGACCCTTGAACAGCGGAAGGAGATCGAAGATCAGAAGGCCGCGTTTGAGCAAATGATGCTCAGTTGCTATCAGAACACATGACGTGGAATCACGTAGAAGGCCGCGTTGCCGATGGTCAACTTCAGCGACAAGGAGGCTTCGAGTACTACTGGAAATCAATAGGCAAGCCAATATATACCCGCACAAGCTGAATTATCGTATATGATTAATCAATCTATACATCATGCTTTCGTCAACTAGTCATCAGCTTTGGTAACTACACTCAAGCCGATGATAGCTAATAGCGTGAAGGAAGTCGCACATGAACTGGTGTCGGTTGGGACTTTGCTTGATTCTGTACAATCTTTGCCAAACTACCCAATCTACTCTATTACTCAAAACACTCGGACTGTAAAGCCAGCAATCGGTTTGAGATCGTCGGTTACTAATCCCACTATGGCCCCAACACAGCCGATTGTGGTCTTGCCACGGGACCCTAGTGCAAGTGGGGTTACTCACTATCAGGTGTACACAGATGGCTCTAAATTGGATTCACAAGCCAGTTTACCTTTGTCTGCTCCATTTTACATCTACCCTAAATTGATTGTTCAGCCGATTGACACTTAGGTGCGTCCTCACTAAACTGAGCAAATTCCTCTAAGGATCTGGCCTCATATAGGGTTGTATCATATTCAGAGCCATTTGTTGTAATGTCCCAAAATTTTGCTTTTATTCAATTTATTGAGTTAATTAAATTTTTAGAATTTTCTAGAATTTATTTGGATTTAATTTGAATTAAGTCTTTTATTGAATTATTTAAATATTTAAAAATTTTAAACAAAGTTTTGTTGGAAATATTTTATTTGAGCCCAAAATGTCTCAAAATATTATCCAGAATTTTTTTGGAATTTTTCTGAGCTTTTTGCTATTTTTCTCAATTTAATTGAATTACTACAATTATTTTAAAGAATAAAAACGAAAAAGGAATTTCAGAAAACCCTAACGGGTCTAGCCGTTTGGATCGAACCTGTTAAACCGCACCGGACCCGAACCGAACCCTTTTGCGATCACCGTTGGATCGGGATCCAACGGCCAGATTCGTGTCACGTTGCTTTCACACGCAATGCCGTCGGATCCGGTCCAGATGGACGCGCCAGATTGCGCCATGTCGCTCGGTCGAGTTCGGATCAGATCCGGGTGAGCCGATGGACCTGGGCCATTGATCGCGCATGCGTGGACGGCTAGGATGATGCCACGTCACCTCTCCGTGTCGACGCCGGACTCCGCTGCCGCCGCTGCTCGCCCCACGTTTTCCACGCCAAACTCAGACATCAAGGCTCTATTTAATGTGCCGCCACCTCCACCTTGTCCCCCTTTTCTGTGCACACCTTTCGCCCTGTCTCCTGTAGCCTGAGTCGTCGCTGTTGTTTCGCGATTGCTCGCCGGAGTAGGAGGAGTAGCTGCTGCGCGTTTTGGCCTTTTCTGTCGCCGTCAAGCCATCTCCGCTGTGTGGGATCCCAGATCCGAGACCGTCGCATTAGGGCGCATCGGAAGGGACGTTTCACCTCGCCCGAGCATGCACCAAATGTCATCGGCTAGGTCATCGTCCCCGTCTCCGGTAGCTGAGCTCCACCGCGCCATCGTCGGATTCCGCGAAGCTCGTCGGCCGTTCGATTCTCATCCAACGCACCAGGTTCGGCCACGTAATCCTCTTCCCGTATTGAACTAGATCTAACCCTAGCCATTAGATTTAGATCGAACGGTGTAGATTAGATCGAGTAGTTTGTGTAGATCTATTCTCAACTGTCGGATCTAGATTGAACGCTTTAGATTGTGCCACGTAGCACACAATCGCGGTGAACTAGAGTAGATCTGGGCCGTTAGATCTGGAACTAGCGGCTTAGATTAGATCACGTGCAATGACTTTGGGTCATTCTAGACCGTTCGATCTAGAACCAACGGCTTGGATGCGTCCACGCGTCCCACGCCGGGTCTACCCACGTCACTACTTTAAGCCGCACGGGTCATATCCAATCTCAACCGTCCGATCCGAATCGAACGGACTGGATTGGCCCACATAGATCCATGCACGTGAGGTGAGATCGAATCTGAGCCGTCAGTTTTCGAATCAATGGACGAGATCGCGCAGCGCCCGAGCCAATCACCGCGTGACATGTGTGCAAGGGGTCTGAGGCACCACTGCCAGCCGCACCGCGTGGGTGACGTCAACGCCGACGTCATCGGTGGGGCCACCGGTCAGCGACCATGCCCGTGCCCGGGTGACATCAGCGATGACGTCATCGATGGGCCCACTTGTCAGGTCGCACAGTTGAGCCGTGCTGCCGTTATGATGATGTCATCTCGGGCAAGACCCACCTATCAGTCTCTGCACTGTTCCGTGCACCGGGTCCACCGTGGACCAGGACCGAGCGTGGACCGAGTCCATGGACCGGATGATGCAAGCATGACGTAATAAATCGATTTTTCGTTAGAAAAATAATTCGACCGAAAATGAAATTACGCGCTGACGTCAGTTGACATCATAAATCCGATTTTTCAATAGAAAAATAAATCGAATAATTCGGTTTATTCTTTTTAATTGATTTTCAAACTTCAAACGGCAATAACTTCTGCGTTTTAACTCCGATTGAGGTGATTCTAGTTTCTAAATTTTTGTAAAATTGAGCTCTATTTAATGGTGAATTTTATTTAATTTTTGGACATGAATTTTCTCTGATTTTATTCATTTGTTATTTATTTATCCGATTCGTGTAGACGTTGAATTGCCCGAAGGCTTCGAAGGAGAGGTTTTGACCCAGGAACAAGTCCAAGGCCAGGAACAGGACCTTTTCCAAGGCAAGTTATTCTTTGACCATATTGATCCCACTTTTGGCAATTATGTTGATTTAAATTATTGCATGCTAGTTTAATTAAAAACACTTTTAAATAATTTGGGAAATAGTTATATGACCTATTCATTGTATGCCATGAATCATTTGTCAACCTAGATTTTGGAATATTAGTTGGACATTAATACCTTTCAACATGGGTTAATTAGATCGATATTACCCTACTTAGCCATGCAATCGTGTTATTAATATAATTTTGAATGCCATAAATTAATTGTAACATCCCAAAATTTTGCTTTTCTTAAATTCATGTGTGATTTGGCACTTTGGTGAATTTTTGGAATTTTCTGGAATTTATTTGGATTTATTTGGAATTTATTTGAATTTATTCCATTTTGAAATAATTAAAGAATTTAATTTTGCAAATAAAATTTTGTTGGAAATATTTTATTTGAGTCCAAAATGTTCCAAAATATTTTCCAGAATTTTTCTGGAATTTTTCGGAGTCTTTTGATATTTTTAATGAATTAAATGAATTATCGAATTATTTTAAATATTAATTACCGGAAAATCCAACTCGGGTCAAGTATTCATCCGATCGAAGCAGTCGGACTCGAGTCCGACCGGAGCCAGTTGACTCGGATCAACCCACTCCTAAACCTAATCAATCCCAACCGTTGGATCAAGATCCAACGGCCGAGATCACCAGACGGCTCGAGCCAGTATCCGGCCGGATCCGATCGCGCTGCGATCGTGGCCGTCGATCGTGCCACGTGGGACGGCCACGATTTCGTCTTCGCCGAGTCCGAAGCCGACTCGCCGCCCGCCGCCAGAATTTAACTAGGTTTCCGCTAGGGCACGAACGCCGAGGCTATTTAAAGCGTGAGACGCCCCCGAGGTTGCCCTCATCCTTGCGCACCCGTTTCCCGAGCCATCTCGCCGCCGCCGTTGAGCCGCAATCGCCGGAGTTGTCTCTTCCTCCGCCGCGTTTGCGCCGCTTTCGCTGCCGTCTCGTCTTCCGCCGAAGGAGCTCGATCCGAGTCCCGCGACGAGACGCACTGAAGGAGGTTTCATCTCGCCGAGAAGCCCCGTGGCGCCGTAGCCGTGGTCATCGCTCCAGCCCGCCGCCGCCAGTGAAACTATCGCCGCCCGCGAGCTCGGAGGACCGTCGAGATCCGGTCGAACGGTTGAGGTGAGATCACGTGTTCCAAACCCGATTAGATCTGGACCGTTGGATCAAGATCCAACGGTTCACAATCGCCACGTGCCGTAGCAGTGCGATTATAGGATTAGATCTGGACCGTCCGATCTAGATCGAACGGCCCATGAGCATCGAGTAGTTTCAACGCGTTAACCCTGGATCCAATCCGCGCCGTTGATTTTCAAACCAACGGACGAGATTGCGCCACGTGTCGGGAAGTTGGACCGACGCGGTCAGCGCCGTCCACGCACGCTGGCAGTGGACGCCGACACGCGGCGCGCGTGTCGAGGGCCCGCATGTCGCTGGCTAACCACCAAGCGCCGACGTCACCCATGACGTCCACGGACCCCACCTGCCGACCATGGGCCGAGCCCCGGCCGACGCCGATGACGTCTACCCGAGTGGGCCCACATGTCGATCCACGTGAGCCGTGGACCGAGTCCACCGTGGACTGGTGAGCATGGACCGAGTCCATGGACCGGCTGACGCCGAGCCAATCAGAGCTGCCACGTGTCCATGCCGACGCACAATAATTAATTTCCGAAAAGAAAATGATTTATTAATTCGAATAATGATTTCAAATTTAGATTCAAACTTCAAACGCTTATAACTTTTATGCGTTTCAACTCCGATTTGAGCGATTCAAATTTCTAAATTTGTATAAAATTGAGATCTACCTAAATATGAATTTTATTTAATTTTTGGACTAAAGTTTTTCTCTGTAAAATTATTTAATTGATTATTTAAACTTTAAATAATCATAACTTTATGCTTTAACTCCAAATTTGACGATTCAGTTTCTAAAAATCCAGAAAATTATGTTCTCTCTGTTTATGGATTTTTTTGGAGTTTTGGGATCTTTTTGCATAGTGTTTATTTGTGTATTTGCTATTTGCACGCTTTACGAGTAGACGTTGAAGTGCCGGAGGGATTCGAAGGAGAAGTATTGACTCAGGATCCAACTCAAGACCAAGAGCAAGTACTTTTTGAAGGCAAGTTGTGCTTTGACCATGTTGATCCTATTTCGAAATCTATTTTGATTTAAACTATTGCATGCTAGTTCAATTAGAAGGATACTTTGGTTTAAACCTGGGGGTTAGATAAATACCAATTTGATATATGACACCTTGATTACTTAAGTATGTGCCATGACCTTTTGTCACCCTAGTTGTGGTTTACTAGTTGGACATTATTAAATTGCCAACATGGGTTTAGATCGTTGTAGTATACTGCTTAGACCTGCTACGTGCTCATAACATGATTTTGGACAATCAAATGTTAATATTGACTTAATGATATATTGAACCTGTTTTGGAAAAGTATCATGTGATGTTGATGGCACGTGGTGCATGGTAATCAATCGGGTTTGATAAACGCTGACCGGCATGTGGCAAGAGTAATCGGTGGGCCAAGTGGCATTGGGAATGATGATTTGGTTTTTCGTAGTCTTGCCCTGGTCACTCTAAGGACTTAACCTTGCAAGCCTTTGAACTGGTCATACTTGCAACCACATGGCTGGAATGGGGACGGCCCTAGTTGACTAAGTCGCTAAGGACTCACTTGTGGAGCCTCAGGTGTCGATTACACCGCTTGTGTGATTATGCGGGGAGCGTATCGTGGTCGTGGCCAGGTACCCATCTAACGGTGTGTTGGTCCCATACTTCGCCTTGGCTAAGGGAAGGGATGGTGTAGAGCACGTACCGGAGAGGACCACCTGTGTTGTTTGAGGCTTCCGAAAGGCTTTGTTATGATCGCTCATTCGCATACTCTTGTATGGCGATTCACGGCTGACGTGGTGAGTGGATTGTATCTTGTGGGTAAAGTGCATAACCTCTGCAGAGTGTAGAATCTATTTGAATAGCCGAGTCCACTGTGATCGACAATGCTCGGGAATTACAGTCAAGGGTTAGATTTTCTGAAAACAACTTGGATTTGAAAAGTTGGGTTGGTTTAACAAAGAAGATGATGGAAATGTGGTTTAGGATGGGGAAAAATGTTATTTAAACTTCTTGAAAAGATATTTATGCTTTACTTGTTTTTACTGCTTTCGAATCTACTTATATTACTTGTCAAATGCTGCTTACATAAATATACCTTGAGCTATTCCTTTGTACCAAGCCATGCATATAGTATATTAGCTTGCATTCTGCATGACTTGTCGAGTACCAAGTACTCACCCTTGCCTCAACACAATACCGCTGAAGAGGAGATTACGCCAAAGATTGGAGGAGGAACTCCAAGAGGACCCGACTACTTAGGGGATGCGAGCCTACCGCTGCCTGGTATACCTTGGATGGCGCCACTAAGTTTATTTGATTTTCCGTTATTTCTCTTTCAATAAGTTTTGCCTTGCAAGGCATATATTTGTAACTTGGCCATAAGGTCGAGTAACCCTTTGATTATTTAAATAAAGTACTTTGATAGTATCGTTTGGTATGATTGTGATATATACCGATGTTAAGACTGTGTGCACTAGCGCGTTCGACTAGTGCTGAATACACGAGGGTCCGGATTTGCAAATTCGGGGTCCCGATGAGGTGGTATCAGAGCCATACTTGACTGTAGGCTCAACCCTAAGCTAGAATGGTCGTAGTGAGGATAAAACCTATTTTCTAAATCTAAAAATTTGTGAAGACAAGAAAAGTCATCTCGACTTATCCCCTTCTCTCTTTTCTCGTCTCTTGCTGAAATTTTCCCTTACCTTGTCACAATTTAAAAATTCCGAGTTCTTACGTAAAGCACTCTTGTGACAGATGAAGGTTTTCTCGATGAGTGAGCATAGGTTCTATAGTGAGACTCCTTCGCCGAGTCGCGTCATAAAATAAAGAGTCACCCTTTAGGCGTTAGACTCCAGAGTTAGTTCGATTTGGATTTGCTTTGTTTGCTGAGTGTGCAGTATGTGTTGCAAGGCCCTTAGGCATTGTAAGCAGCCATACCAAGTTATTAATAATAAAGATGGACCTTAAAGTTACCCCTTTCACCCGCATAAGTTCCATATTACTTGTCTATTCTCGTTTCCCTCTCATCTCTAAACCTAGAGCAAATCGACAGATGGTGAACACCCGTGGGAACCTTGGAAGCAATGGGAGTGGATCTCGCCCAACAGAAAACCCCAATGATGGAGCACCAAAGACCGCCACGGATGTGCAGAATTTTGGAGCATTTCTTCTTTGCTCAGACCGATTGATGCATGCTATGATGCAACAAATGCAGCACGTCCTTTGCTCGTGCCATCGCTAATCAAGTTAATCGGGGACCACGCCGTAATACAAGGTCGTCAGAGTTCATGAGGACTCACCCACCCACTTTCTCTGGGAATGCCAATCCGTTGGAGGCCGACGATTGGTTAAGATCAATTGAGAGGAAGCTACACATAGCTCAATGCATAGGAAATGAGAAGGTACTTTACGCTTCTCATCAGTTGGAAGGGACAACCAGAATGGTGGGAGAACTTCTGTGCCACGCAGAGAACCCTCAAGATATCACTTGGGAAGAGTTCATACCGCATTCGACAAAGATCACGTGCTCGAAGGAATTATGGACCTTAAGAAGGAGGAGTTCAGAGCATCGAGGCAAGGTAATCACCGGTGGTCGACTACCCGAACAAGTTCACACAGCTTAGCACGCTACGCACTGAGGATGTAGCGACAGATAAATCCAGGCTCGTTTTATGAAGGGACTTAACTCAGATTGCAAGTAGGGTTGATCACCCACACCTTTCCAGATTTCCAAGAGTTGGTGAATAAGGCGCTTATTCTTGAGGACAAGCGCAAGGAACCTGGATGAGAACAGAAGCGCAGGATGCAACAAAGAAGGATCACGTCGAGGAACGCATAGCGGCTTGAGAGTTGCACCAAATCAATTCTTCGATTCCAACCACGTAATGCAACAAGGACACCCTCCCAAAGCACCAAGACCGCCAATCAAAACTACTGCACCCACTTCGCTAGAAACGCTACCCCAGGCAAACAAAGAAGGAACAAGAGACGCGCTACAATCGCAACGAGCCAGACACTTTGCCAACAGCTTGTTCAAAGAAGACACAGAGCGACCCGATTCGCTTCAACCTAGGAACCACCCCAGCTAGGACGCCAAAGACAGGAGCCACACCCTGCATCAGTGAGAGGCCGAGTCAACCATGTCACCGCAGATGCACTGCAGAATGCTACGGACGTCGTGATCGGGTAAGTTACTTGTTAACTCAGTACTGCACATGCTTTGTTTGACTGAGCTTCGATTCGTTTGTTTCGCAAGGCTTTGCTACTAGAAATGACTTGAGAATTGCAAGACTTAAGTGCATGCTTTTAGTTCAAACCCTTGGTTCCGAACTCCGAGCGGAAGTAGGATGTTCCCGGTGAGAATACTAATAGATGGAATAGAGTTCCTAGCAAACCTTATAATTTTGGAGACCCGGACCTTAGATGTTATATTGGGAATGGATTGGTTATCCAAGCACAAGGCCGTATTGGATTGTGGACGAAGGACTATCTCGATTGAGAGCCCGTGTGGGAAGAAAGTGGAATTTCAAGCCACTGCGATTAGAGATGGACAGTTGATGGTTAACAGTACCAAGGCAATCAGCATAGAGGATGTCCCAAAGAGTAAATGAGTACCCGATGTTTTTTCCGAAGATCTACCTCGTATGCCGCCAGACAGGGGACATAGAGTTTGTGATAGAGCTTGTACTGGTACAAAGACCGATAGCAAAGAGACCCTATCGGATGTCTACCGAGGAGTTGGTAGAAATGAAGAAACAGCTAGAGGAGTTAATGGAGAAAGGATTTATCGCACTCAAGTTCGTCGCCGTGGGAGCACCGCTTTGTTTGTCAAGAAGAAGGACGGGAGTTTCAGATGTGCATTGACTATCGTGGCACTCAATGAAGTCACCGTGAAGAATAAGTATCCGCTACCCAGGATTGATGATTTGTTTGATCAGTTAAGAGGAGCCGAGTTTTCTCCAAGATTGATCTGAGATCGATACCATCGATTGAAGATCCGATCGAGAAGATATTCGAAGATCGCATTCTCGTCAAGATATGGACATTACGAAGTTTACGCTATGTCCTTTGGGTGACAAATGCGCCACTTATTTCATGAATATGATGAATAAGGTGTTCATGGAATATTTGGACAAGTTTGTCGTCGTGTTCATAGACGATATCCTAATCTACTCCAAGACAGAGGATGAACATGCCGAACACTTAAGGCGAGTTTTGGAAAAGCCGAGGAACAGCAACTTTTCGCCAAGTTCAGCAAGTGTGACTTTTGGAAGGACAAAGTGGAGTTTCTTGGACATGTAATGACCGCTAAGAGTCGCCGTAGATCCAAGCAAAGTAGAAGTCGTGTTACATTGGGAACAACCAAAGACGTGACCCATTCGGAGTTTCCTTGGAATGGCGTGATATTACCGCCGTTTCATCGAAGGTTTTTCGACAATTGCGAAACCTCTTACGCAATTCTTTGAAGAAGGAAAAGAAGTTTGCATGGACGAGAGATGTGAGGAAGGATTTGAGTGAAGAAGCGATTGACATCGGCCGGTGTTAGTTCTACCGGATGTTGCTCAAAGCTTCGATATTTATTGTGACGCATCGCGCCAAGGACTTGGATGTGTGCTGATGCAGAATGGAAAGGTCGTCGCTTATGCATCAAGGCAGTTGAGGCCGCATGAGGAAAATTATCCGACGCATGACCTAGAGTTAGCCGCCGTAGTGCATGCCTTGAAGATATGGCGTCACTATCTGATTGGAAACAGATGTGAAGTATATACGGATCATAAGAGCCTTAAGTACATATTCACCCAGTCGGATCTGAATATGAGGCAGAGGAGATGGTTAGAGTTGATCAAGGACTATAATGTTGGAATCCATTACCATCCTGGGAAGGCCAACGTAGTAGCCGACGCTCTGAGCCGGAAAAGCCATACCGTGAGTACGTTGCTAGCCACAAGTCAGGATGAGTTATGTGAGGATTTTCGAAAAATGAAGATTGAGGTTGTACCTAGCGGATTCTTGGCCGCCTTGGAAGTAAAGCCTACCCTAGAGGATCAGATCCGAGAAGGACAGAAGGATGATGACAGGATCCGCAGGATTAAGTCCATCAAGGAGGAAGGCAGGGCAGAGGACTTCAAATTGGATGAGCAAGGCACGTTGTGGATGAAGGATCGCATTTGTGTGCCTAACAAAAAGGAGTTAAAGCAACTGATTCTGGAAGAAGCCCATGACTCTAAGTACTCGATTCATCCTGGAAGCGCCAAGATGTATCAGGATCTGAAGGAGAGATTCTGGTGGCCGAGTATGAAACGTGAAGTTGCCGAGCATGTTGCATTGTGCGACGTATGCCAGAGAGTCAAGGCAATGCATCAGAGACCAGCAGGATTGCTACACTGAAAATACCTCGAGTGGAAGTGGGAGGAAATCGGAATGGATTTCATTACCGGTTTAAGACTCAAGGAGGGTATGACTCCATATGGGTTATAGTGGATCGCTTGACTAAAGTAGCCCATTTTATCCCCGTGAAGACCACTTACTCGGGAGATAAATTAGCAGAGTTGTACATGATCAGGATTGTTTGTTTGCACGGAGTGCCAAAGAGGATTGTATCGGAGGTACCCAATTTACCTCAAGGTTACGGAATAAGTTGCATGAAGCCATGGGGACCCGTTTGAACTTCGGATGACTTATCATCCATGACGGATGGGCAGACCGAAAGAGTCAACCAGATTCTGGAGGATATGTTAAGAGCTTGTGCATTGGCTTATGCTACCTCTTGGGATAAAAGTTTGCCGTATGCCGAGTTTAGTTACAACAATAGTTATCGAGGCTAGTTTACGATGTCACCTTTTGAGGCATCGTATGGTCGACTGTCGAACACCATTGAATTGGAATGAGACAGTGGCGCCGTGTCTTTGGGCCTGATATTCTTCAAGAGGTGAAGAAGCGGTGCTATGATTAGGGAAAGGTTGAAGATAGCCCAATCTCGGAGAAGAGTAATGCTGACAATCGTCGCCGGGATTTGAGTTTTGAACCAGAAGACTTTGTATACCTCAGAGTTACGCCTCTCAGGGGAGTTAAGAGGTTCCATGCCAAAGGGAAACTTGCACCCCGTTATGTTGGACCATTTAAGATTTTGAGTCGCAGAGGTGAAGTTGCCTACCAGCTGGAGTTGCCACAGTCGTTGGCAGGAGTACATGATGTATTCCATGTGTCCCAGTTAAAGAAGTGTCTCCGAGTTCCTGAGGAACAGACACCGCTAGAGTCAATTGAGTTGCATGAGGACTTGACTTATAAGGAGCATCCCGTGAGGATTCTTGACACAATGGATCGAGAAACTAGAAACAAGTCAACCCGTTTCAGAGTTCGAAAGGAGCAACCATGAAGAAAGTGAAGCGACTTGGGAGCGCGAAGAGGATTTGAAGAAAGAATTTCCAAACCTATTCCTTTAGTAAGCCCTGAATCTCGGGGACGAGATTCTATTAAGGGGGGGAGGTTTGTAACATCCCAAAATTTTGCTTTTCTTAAATTCATGTGTGATTTGGCACTTTGGTGAATTTTTGGAATTTTCTGGAATTTATTTGGATTTATTTGGAATTTATTTGAATTTATTCCATTTTGAAATAATTAAAGAATTTAATTTTGCAAATAAAATTTTGTTGGAAATATTTTATTTGAGTCCAAAATGTTCCAAAATATTTTCCAGAATTTTTCGAATTTTTCTGAGTCTTTTGCTATTTTTAATGAATTAAATGAATTATCGGGAATTATTTTAAATATTAATTACCGGAAAATCCAACTCGGTCAAATCTTGTTCATCCGACCGAAGTCGGACTCGAGTCCGACCGAGCCGCTTGACTCGACCGAACCCACTCCTAAACCTAATCAATCCCAACCGTTGGATCAAGATCCAACGGTGAGATCGGCCGACGGTTCGGCCGTATCCGGCCGGATCCGATCGCGCTCCCGTCGATCGTGGCCGTCGATCGTGCCACGTGGGACGGCCACGATTCGTCGTCTTCGCCGAGTCCGGCCGGACTCCGCCGCGCGCCACAGAACGAACTAGGTTTCCGCTAGGCACGAACGCCGAGGCTATTTAAAGCGTGAGACGCCCCCGAGGTTGCCCTCATCCTTGCGCACTCCGCTTTCCGAGCCATCTCGCTGAGCCGCCCGTTGAGCCGCAATCGCCGGAGTTGTCTCTTCCTCCGCTGCGTTTGCGCCGTTTCGCCGTCGTCCGTCGTCTTCCGCCGAGAAGGAGCTCGGATCCGGAGTCCCCGCGACGAGGCACCGAAGGAGGTTTCATCTCGCCGAGAAGCCCCGTGGCGCCGTAGCCGTGGTCATCGTCTCAGCTCTCAAGCCCGCCGCCGGAAACCATCGCCGTCCGCGAGCTCGGAGGACCGTCGATCAGATCGAGCGGTTGAGGTGAGATCACGTGTTCCAAACCCGATTAGATGCGGGACCGTTGGATCAAGATCCAACGGTTCACACCGCCACGTCCGTAGCGATGCGATTATAGGATTAGATCTGGACCGTCCGATCTAGATCGAACGCCCATGAGCATCGAGTAGTTTCAACGCGTTAACCCTGGATCCAATCCGCGCCGTTGATTTTCAAACCAACGGACGAGATTGCGCCACGTGTCGGAAGTTGGACCGACGCGGTCGGCCGCCCACGCACGCGCGTGCGTGTGACGCCGACACGCGCCCGCGTGTCGAGGGCCCGCATGTCGATGGCTAACCCAGCCAGCGCCGACGTCACCCATGACGTCTGATGGACCCCACCGCCGCCACCATGGGTGAGCCCGCCGACGTCGGCCGATGACGTCACCCGAGTGAGCCCACATGTCGATCCGTGAGCCGTGGACCGAGTCCACCGTGGACTGGTGAGCATGGACCGAGTCCATGGACGCCGACGCCGTCAGCCAATCAGAGCTGCCACGTGTCCATGCCGACGCAATAATTAATTTCCGGAAAAGAAAATGATTTATTAATTCGAATAATGATTTCAAATTTAGATTCAAACTTCAAACGCTTATAACTTTTGCGTTTCAACTCCGATTTGAGCGATTCAAATTTCTAAATTTGTATAAAATTGAGATCTACCTAAATATGAATTTTATTTAATTTTTGGACTAAAGTTTTTCTCTGTAAAATTATTTAATTGATTATTTAAACTTTAAATAATCATAACTTTTGCGTTTTAACTCCAAATTTGACGATTCCAGTTTCTAAAAATCCAGAAAATTATGTTCTCTCTGTTTATGGATTTTATTTGGAGTTTTGGGATCTTTTTTCATAGTGTTTATTTGTGTATTTGCTATTTGCACGCTTTACGAGTAGACGTTGAAGTGCCGGAGGGATTCGAAGGAGAAGTATTGACTCAGGATCCAACTCAAGACCAAGAGCAAGTACTTTTTGAAGGAAAGTTGTGCTTTGACCATGTTGATCCTATTTCGAAATCTATTTTCATTTTAACTATTGCATGCTAGTTCAATTAGAAGGATACTTTGGTTTAAACCTGGGGGTTAGATAAATACCAATTTGATATATGACACCTTGATTACTTAAGTATGTGCCATGACCTTTTGTCACCCTAGTTGTGGTTTACTAGTTGGACATTATTAAATTGCCAACATGGGTTTAGATCGTTGTAGTATCTTTGCTTAGACACGCTCGTGCTCATAACATGATTTTGGACAATCAAATGTTAATATTGACTTAATGATATATTGAACCTGTTTTGGAAAAGTATCATGTGATGTTGATGGCACGTGGTGCATGGTAATCAACTGGGGTTTGATAAAGGGCATGTGGCAAGAGTAATCAGGTGGGCGTGGCATTGGGAATGATGATTTGGTTTTTCGTAGTCTTGCCCTGGTCACTCTAAGGACTTAACCTTGCAAGCCTTTGAACTGGTCATACTTGCAACCACATGGTGGAATGGGACGGCCCTAGTTGACTAAGTCGCTAAGGACTCACTTGTGGAGCCTCAGGTGTCGATTACACCGCTTGTGTGATTGCACGGGGAGCGTATCGTGGTCGTGGCCAGTACCCATCTAACGGTGTGTTGGTCCCATACTTCGCCTTGGCTAAGGGAAGGGATGGTGTAGAGCACGCATCGAGAGGACCACCTGTGTTGTTTGAGGCTTCCAAAGGCTTTGTTATGATCGCTCATTCGCATACTCTTGTATGGCGATTCACTACCGACGTGGTGAGTGGATTGTATCTTGTGGGTAAAGTGCATAACCTCTGCAGAGTGTAGAATCTATTTGAATAGCCGAGTCCACTGCAGTCGACAATGCTCGGGAATTACAAATAAGGGTTAGATTTTCAAAACAACTTGGATTTGAAAAGTTGGGTTGGTTTAACAAAGAAGATGATGGAAATGTGGTTTAGGATGGGGAAAAATGTTATTTAAACTTCTTGAAAAGATATTTATGCTTTACTTGTTTTTACTGCTTTCGAATCTACTTATATTACTTGTCAAATGCTGCTTACATAAATATACCTTGAGCTATTCCTTTGTACCAAGCCATGCATATAGTATATTAGCTTGCATTCTGTGCATGACTTGCTGAGTACCAAGTACTCACCCTTGCCTCAACACAATACCAGTTGAAGAGGAGATTACGCCAGCATTGGAGGAGGAACTCCAAGAGGACCCGACTACTTAGGGATGCGAGCCCGATCGATTGCCTGTGGTATCTTTGGATGGCGCCACAGTTTATTTGATTTTCACGCCGTTATTTCTCTTTCAATAAGTTTTGCCTTGCAAGGCATATATTTGTAACTTGGCCATAAGGTCGAGTAACCCTTTGATTATTTAAATAAAGTACTTTGATAGTATCGTTTGGTATGATTGTGATATATACCGATGTTAAGACTGTGTGCACTAGCGCGTTCCTGGACTAGTGCTGAATACACAGAGGGTCCGGATTTGCAAATTCGGGGTCCCGACATTAATCTTGACTTAATGAGACATGAGTTATTGATGATGTTGATGGCACGTGGTGCATGGCAATCAATTGGGTGATAAACTGATTTAGACTGAGGCATGTGGCAAGATTGTTTATGGTGGGCCAGAAGTGGCACATAGGATGTTGTATTTGGTTTTTGCTGGTTTTTGGATAGTTGTGAATTCAATTGGGTAGTCTTGCCTTGGTCACATTAAGGATTTAACCTTGCAAGAATTTGAACTGAGTCTGACATACAACCACATGTCTGGAATGGAACAGACCTAGCTGAGTAATTTATGATGTCTAGATTCGGTACTATCATGATGGTGTGAGTCCCGGGTGTACGGGTAATCTCACATGGTGCAAGAGGGGGGCCCTGATTGTGGTAACCAGTCCCTTCAGTGTTGAAACCTTAGCGGGCAGTACTGGGTCAAGAAGGAACATTGTAAAGGCTTTGTTACGGTCACTCGCCTTGGTGGCGTTTGATTGTATCTTGTGGGTAAAGTGTATAACCTCTGCAGACTGTACAACCTATTCGAATAGCCGAGTCCACGATATCGGACATTGTTCGTTGATGACAGTCAATGGTTAGACTTTCACAAAAATAACTTTGGATACTTGGTATTGGAAATGATGAACTTGTTTAGGATGATAAATGCTTTACTTGAGAAATCGTTTACGAAGTTATTATTGTTATTATTGTTTTACAGCTTTCCAATCTATTACTGTCATTTGTGAATGTTGCTTATTGCAAAAGAACTCCTTTAGCCTGTTGTTGGAATAAGCCATGCATGTAGCTATTAGAATTGCATTCTATGCATGACTTGCTGAGTGCTTTAAATACTCACCCTTGCCACAACATAACTGTAACACCCCAAAATTTTGCTTTTCTTAAATTCATGTGTGATTTGGCACTTTGGTGAATTTTTGGAATTTTTTGGAATTTATTTGGAATTTATTTGAATTTATTCCATTTTGAAATAATTAAAGAATTTAATTTTGCAAATAAAATTTTGTTGGAAATATTTTATTTGAGTCCAAAATGATCCAAAATATTTTCCAGAATTTTTCTGGAATTTTTCTGAGTCATTTGCTATTTTTAATGAATTAAATGAATTTCTGGGAATTATTTTAAATATTAAATCGCTGGAAAATCAAGTCGGGTCAAATCGTTTCATCCGATCAACCCGAAGTCCGAAGTCCGACTCGAGTCCGACCCAAGCCACGTGACTTGACCGAACCCCATTCGATCCAAACCGTTGGATCGAGATCCAACGGCCCGCATTGGACCGCACGGTTCGGTGAGTGCAGGTCGGATCCGATCGCGCCACGCGATCGTGACCGTCGATCGTGCCACGTGGGCGGCTGTGCATCGTCGTCTCCGCCGAGACCGAGCCGGACTCGCCGCCGTAGATCTAGGATTCCGGCCGCACGAACGCCGAGGCTATTTAAGGCCGGGTCACACCTCGAGGTCGGCCTTGACCTTGCGCACCGTAGCCCCTACTCACCAAGGCGAGCTACCGCCGTTTAGCGCGATAGCTCGCCAGAAGTTGAGCGCCGCTCATACGGTTTTTGTTTCATCCCGCCGTCGCCGTCTTCCGCCGAGTTGGAGCCCGATTCCGAGCCCTCAAGCCAAGGCGCACTGCGGTACCTCTCACTCCGCCGGAGAGACCCAACGCCGTCGGGCTCGTCGTCGTTGCCTCCGGTGGCCTCGCTCCGCCGTGTTGCCATCACCGTCGCGAAGCTCAGGCGCCGTCCGATCTTGATCGTGCGGTTGAGGTGAGTTCACGTGTTTCCAAACCCGATTAGATGCGGACTGGATCAAGATCCAACGGCCCACGAACACCACGTCCCGTAGTAGTGTTAATGTAGGATTAGATCTGGACCGTCCGATCTAGATCGAACGGCCCACGATCATCGAGTAGTTTTCAACGTGTTAACCTTGGATCTAATCGTGGCCGTTGAATTTCAAATCAACGGCCAAGATTGCGCCACGTGTCGGGAAGCCTGACCGCCGCGGTCAGCGCCCCCGTGCGTGTGACGTTGACACGCCGGGCCCGCGTGTCAGCGACGTGACCAAACTGCACCATGACGTCACGCTGACGTCATGGCGGGCCCGCATGTCACGGCCCCAGCCAAGCGGCGTCGGCAATGACGCGTCACCCATGGGACCCACCAGACTGCGGCCGTGGTGAGCCCCGACGCCGCCGATGACGCGTCACCGAGGCGGACCCACATGTCGGCCGACACGTGGATTCGTGGGACCGTGTCCACGGTGGACCCGAGCCGAGCGTGGACCACGTCCATGGACCGGTGGCGTCGGCCAGGCCAATCAGAAGCTGCCACGTGTCCTTGCTGACGCAATAATTAATTTCCGAAAAAGAAAATGATTTATTAATTCGAAATAATGATTTCAGATTTTGATTCAAACTTCAAACGCTAATAACTTTTGCGTTTCAACTCCAATTTGAGTGATTCAAATTTCTAAATTTGTATAAAATTGAGACCTACCTAAATATGAATTTTAATTAATTTTTGGACTAAAGTTTTTCTCTGTAAAATTATTTAATTGATTATTTAAACTTTAAATAATCATAACTTTATGCTTTAACTCCAAATTTGACGATTCCAGTTTCTAAAAATTCATAAAATTATGTTCTCTCTGTTTATGGATTTTATTTGGATGTTTGGACAATTTTTGCCTATTGTTTATTTGTGTATTTGCTATTTGCACGCTTTACGAGTAGACGTTGAAGTGCCGGAAGGATTCGAAGGAGAAGTATTGACTCAGGATCCAACTCAAGACCAAGAGCAAGTACTTTTTGAAGGCAAGTTGTGCTTTGACCATGTTGATCCTATTTTGAAATCTATTTTGATTTAACCTATTGCATGCTAGTTCAAGTAAAAAAATAATTTATTTAAATACGGGGGATTAGATAAACACCAATTTGCTGTATGACACCTTGATTATTTAAATATGTGCCATGACCCTTGTCACCCTAGTTGTGGTTTACTAGTTGGACATTATTAACTTGCCAACATGGGTTTTAGACCGTTGTAGTAAACTGCTTAGACCTGCTACGTGCTCATGACATGATTTTGGACAATCAAATGCTAATGTTGACCTAATGATATATGGAACCTGTTTTGGAAAGGTATCATGTGATGTTGATGGCACATGGTGCATGGTAATCAACTGGGGTTTGATAAATAGTTTTCGACCGGGGCATGTGGCAAGAGTAATCAGGTGGGCCAGTTGTGGCATTGGGGATGTTGATTTGGTTCTTCGGGTAGTTTTGCCCTGGTCACCCTAAGGACTTAACCTTGCAAGCCTTTGAACTGGGTCTAACGTGCAACCACATGTCTGTAATGGGACGGACCTAGTTGACTAAGTTGCTAATAACGTACCTGTGGGACCTCAGGAGGTCAACTACACCCTTTGTGTAAGTTGTACGGGGAGCGCGTCTGGGCTGAGGCCAGGTACCCATCTAACGGTTGATTGGCCTAGACTTCGCCTTAGCTAAGGGAAGGGTTAGTGCGCAATAACCGGGGAGGACCACTTGTATTGTTAGAGGTTTAGAAAGACTTTGTTACTGAACTCGCCTTTGTGGTGTTTGACTGTATCTTGTGGGTAAAGTGCATAACCTCTGCAGAGTGTAGAATCTATTCGAATAGCCGTGTCCGCGGTATTGGACATCGCTCGGGAATTACAGTCAAGGGTTAGATTTTCTCAAAAATAACTTGGTTTGAAAAGTTGGGTTGGATTAATAATGATGTTGATGGAAATGTGGTTTAGGATGGGAAGATGGTTGTTAAACTTCTTGAAAAGTTATTTATGCTTTACTTGTTTCTCGCTTTTGAATCTACTTATATTACTTGTCAAATGCTGTTTCTTTGCAAATATACCTTGAGCTATTCCTTTGTACCAAGCCATGCATGTAGTATATTAGCTTGCATTCCAGGCATGACTTGCGAGTACCAAGCACTCACCCTTGCCACAATATAACACCAGTTGAAGAGGAGACTACACCGGCTTTGGAGGAGGAACTCCAAGAGGATCCGTCTACTTAGGGGAAGCGAGCCCACTGGGCCTCGTGGTATCTTGGATGGCGCCACGAAGTTATTTGATTTTCATTGCTACTATTTCTCTCTTAATAAGATTCGCCCTGTGAGGCGTATATTGTAACTTGACCATAAGGTTGAGTAACCAGTTTGGTTATTTAAATAAAAGTACTTTATTAGTATCGAGTGGTATGATTGTGATATTTACCGATGTTAAGACTGTGTGCACTAGCGCGTTCCTGGACTAGTGCTGAATACACAGAGGGTCCGGATTTGCAAATTCGGGGTCCCGACAGAGGTGGTATCAGAGCCAGGTTGACCGTAGGCTCAACCCTAAGCTAGAATGGTCGTAGTGAGGATAAAACCTATTTTCTAAAGCTAAAAATTTGTCAAGATAAGAAATGACATCTCGACTTATCCCATTCTCTCTTTTCTTGTCTCCTGCTGAATATTCCCTTACCTTGTCACGATTTGAAACTTTCGAGTTCTTACGTAAGCACTCTTGTGACAGATGGAGGAAGAGTTCAACTACGTTGATCTGGGAGTTGGTCACGCCATGAACTTTGGCATATGCTTGGACTCGGAGATTTTGAGAAGCCGCAATACCAAGTGGAAGTGATCAGACAAGCGGGATTGATCAAGGCGTGTGACGTGAAGATTGAGGTACCTGCTAGGAAGAAGGGCCTAGGCAATCGCCCGATACACTTTGACCGCCAGGAGGTCTACAATGCGAGATGGGTATCCAAGAAGTATCACGACGAGCAATGCGGCACATTACCCGTATCTACGCCAGAGAGTTGGAAACACGGTGTTCCGTTATCACCAGCGCAGCGATAACCTTCTTGACCCGAAGGCGATTCAGATGAGGATGCCATGGTTACACGATTGGCACGATTTGTTGTCGCCAGAGGATGTACTCGATGATACAAGCAAGGAGCTACGTAAGGCCCGCAAGGAGATCACGACAGAGAAGAACAGATGGCGGGAAGCTCAAGAGTACGTGTCCCACCTTCCGCAAAGGATTGGAGAGTTAGAGACGGCATTATGCGGACGAGAACTGAGCGATGCTCGAGCTACACGAGCCAAATCGGAGGAGTCGGATCTCGATGAGGACACCGCTTCTTCGACTACCACAGATGACACGATTCTTTGGACATGGCAATCGTTTCGCGCCTATGCCGCAGCACCGCACTGCCAGGCCGTGGAGGTTTTCTCGATGAGTGAGCGTAGGTTCTATAGTGAGACTCCTTCACCGAGTCGCGTCATAGAATAAAGAGTCACCCTTTAGGCGTTAGACTCCAGTGTTAGTTCGATTTGGATTTTCCTTGTTTGCTGAGTGTGCAGTATGTGTTGCAAGGCCCTTAGGCATTGTAAGCAACCATACCAAGTTATTAATATCAATAATAAAGTTGGACCTTAAAGTTACACCTTTCGCCCCGCATAAGTTCCATATTACTTGTCTATTCTTGTTCCCCTCTCATCTCTAAAACCTAGAGCAAATCGACAGATGGTGAATACCCGCGGAAACCTTGGAAGCAACGGAAGTGGTTCTCGCCCAGCAGAAAACCCCAATGATGGAGCACCAGCACCGCCAGTTGATATGCAGAATTTTGGAGCATTTCTTGCTGCTCAGACTCAGTTGATGCATGCTATGATGCAACAAATGCAACACGTCCTTTGCCAGGCCACTGCTAATCAAGTTAATCAGGGACCACGCCAGAATACAAGACTGTCAGAGTTCATGAGGACTCACCCACCCACTTTCTCTGGGAATGCCAATCCATTGGAGGCCGATGATTGGTTAAGGTCAATTGAGAGGAAGCTACACATAGCTCAATGCATAGGAAATGAGAAGGTACTCTACGCTTCTCATCGCTTGGAAGAACATTACCAGAATGGTGGGAGAACTTCGTGCCACGCAAGAGAACCCTCAAGATATCACTTGGGAAGAGTTCACAGTGCGTTTAATCGATTATCACGTGCCTAAAGGAATCATGGACCTTAAGAAGGAAGAGTTCAGAGCATCAAGCAAGGTAATCGGCCCGGTGGCCGACTACCTGAACAAGTTCACACAGCTAGCACGCTACGCACCTGAGGATGTAGCGACAGATAAAGCCAGACAGTCTCGTTTTATGAAGGGACTTAACTCAGGGTTGCAAGTAGGATTGATCACCCACACCTTTCCAGATTTCCAAGAATTTGTGAATAAGGCGCTTATTCTTGAGGACAAGCGCAAGGAACTGGATGAGAACAGGAAGCGCAGAATGCAACAGTAGGGATCACGCCAGGGAATGCAACAGCGTCTGAGAGTTGCACCAAATCAATTTTTCAGATTCCAGCCACAGAATGCTACAAGGACACCGTCACCAGCACCAAGACCTGTCAATCAGAACTACCAGACCCCAGCCCCCGCTAGAAACGCTGCTCGAGCGATCGGCAAGGAAACGATGAGACGCTGCTACAATCGCAGCGAGCCAGGACATCGTAACAGCTTGTCCGAAGAAGACAGCAGGAGTGACCCGATTCGCTTCAATCTAGGAACCACCCAGCTAGGACGCCCGGCAGGAGCCACACCCCAGGCCGTGGTGAGAGGCCGAGTCAACCATGTCACCGCAGATGCACTTTGCGAATGCTACTGACGTCGTCTTGGGTAAGTTACTTGTTAACTCAGTACACCTGCAACAGATTTTGTTTGACTGAGCTTCGCATTCGTTTGTTTCGCAAGGCTTTGCTGCTAGAAATGATTTGAGGATTGCAAGACTTAGATGCATGCTTTTAGTTCAAACCCACAGTTCGAACTCCGAGCGAAAGTAGGATGTTCGGGTGAGAATACTAATAGAAGGAATAGAGTTCCTAGCGAACCTTATAATTTTGGAGTCCCAGACCTTAGACGTTATTTTGGGAATGGACTGGTTATCCAAGCACAAGGCCGTATTGGATTGTGGACGAAGGACTATCTCAGTTGAGAGCCCGTGTGGAAAGAAAGTGGAATTTCAAGCTACTGCCGTTAGAGAAGGACAGTTGATGGTTAACAGCACCAAGGCAATCAGCATAGAGGATGTCTCAGTAGTGAATGAGTACCCAGATGTTTTTCCCGAAGATCTACCTGGTATGCCGCTGCACAGGACATAGAGTTTGTGATAGAGCTTGTACCTGGTACAGCACCGATAGCAAAGAGACCCTATCGGATGTCCACCGAGGAGTTGGTAGAGATGAAGAAACAGTTAGAAGAGTTAATGGAGAAAGAATTTATCAGACCGAGTTCGTCGCCGTGGGGAGCACCAGTTCTGTTCGTCAAGAAAAAGGATGGGAGTTTTAGGATGTGCATCGACTACCGTGCACTCAATGAAGTCACCGTGAAAAATAAGTATCCGCTACCAAGAATTGATGATTTGTTTGATCAGCTGAGAGGAGCCGGAGTTTTCTCCAAGATTGATCTAAGATCGGGATACCATCAGTTGAAGATCCGATCAGAAGATATCCCGAAGACTGCATTCTCGTCAAGATATGGATATTACGAGTTTCTGATTATGTCTTTTGGGTAGATTTAATGCGCCAAAGATATTTTATGAATATGATGAATAAGGTGTTCATGGAATATTTGGACAAGTTTGTCGTCGTGTTCATAGATGACATCCTAATCTACTCCAAGACAGAGGATGAACATGCCGAACACTTGAGGCGAGTTTTGGAAAAGCTGAGGGAACAGCAACTCTTCGCCAAGTTTAGTAAGTGTGATTTTTGGAAGGACAAGGTAGAATTCCTCGGACATGTGATGACCGCAGAAGGAGTCGCCGTAGATCCAAGCAAGGTAGAAGCTGTGTTACATTGGGAGCAGCCGAAGACTGTGACCCAGATCCGGAGTTTCCTTGGAATGGCAGGATACTACCGCCGTTTCATTGAAGGCTTTTCGACAATTGCGAAACCTCTTACGCAATTGCTGAAAAAGGAGAAGAAGTTTGCATGGACGTCAGAATGTGAGAAAGGATTTCAGGAGCTGAAGAAGCGATTGACATCAGCGCCGGTGTTAGTTCTACCGGATGTTAATCAAAGCTTTGATATTTATTGTGACGCATCGCGCCAAGGACTTGGATGTGTCGTCGCAGAATGGAAAGGTCGTCGCTTATGCATCAAGGCAGTTGAGGCCGCATGAGGAGAATTACCCGACGCATGACCTAGAGTTAGCTGCCGTAGTGCATGCCTTGAAGATATGGCGTCACTATCTGATCGGGAACAGATGTGAAGTGTATACGGATCATAAGAGCCTTAAGTACATATTCACCCAGTCGGATCTGAATATGAGGCAGAGGAGATGGTTAGAGTTGATCAAGGACTACAATGTTGGAATCCATTACCATCCCGGAAAGGCCAACGTAGTTGCCGATGCCTTGAGTCGGAAAAGCCATACTGTGAGCATGTTGCTAGCCACAAGTCAGGATGAGCTATGTGAGGATTTTCAGAAAATGAAAATTGAGGTGGTACCTAGCGGATTCTTGGCCACATTTGAAGTAAAGCCTACTCTAGAGGATCAGATCCGGGAAGGACAGAAGGATGATGACAAGATCCGCAGGATTAAGTCCATCAAGGAGGAAGGCAAGGCAGAGGACTTCAAGTTGGATGAGCAAGGCACGTTGTGGATGAAGGATCGCATTTGTGTGCCTAACGAGAAGGAGTTAAAGCAACTGATTTTGGAAGAAGCCCATGACTCCAAGTACTCAATTCATCCTGAAGCGCCAAGATGTATCGAGATCTCAAGGAAAGATTACGGTGGCCAAGCATGAAGCGTGAAGTTGCCGAGCATGTTGCATTGTGTGATGTATGCCGGAGAGTCAAGGCAATGCATCGAGACCAGCGAGATTGTTGCGGGTGAAAATACCTGAGTGGAAGTGGGAGGAAATCGGAATGGATTTCATTACCGGTTTGCCTAAGACTCAAGGAGGTTATGACTCCATATGGGTTATAGTGGATCGCTTGACCAAAGTAGCCCATTTTATCCCCGTGAAGACCACTTACTCGGGAGATAAGTTAGCAGAATTGTACATGATCAGGATCGTCTGTTTGCACGGTGTGCCAAAGAGGATTGTATCGGATAGAGGTACCCAATTTACCTCAAGGTTTTGGAATAAGTTGCATGAAGCCATGGGAACCCGTTTAAACTTCAGTACAGCTTATCATCCGCAGACGGATGGACAGACCGAAAGAGTCAACCAGATTCTGGAGGATATGTTAAGAGCTTGTGCATTGGCTTATGCTACCTCTTGGGATAAGAGTTTGCCGTATGCCGAGTTCAGTTACAACAATAGTTATCAGGCTAGTTCTGAGATGTCACCTTTTGAGGCCTTTGTATGGTCGACCACTGTCGGACGCCATTGAATTGGAATGAGACCGGCGAGCACCGTGTCTTCGGCCTGATATTCTTCAAGAGGTGAGGAAGCGGTGCCGTGATTAGGGAAAGGTTGAAGATAGCCCAATCACGGCCAGAAGAGTTATCTGGACAATCGTCGCCGGGATTTGAGTTTTGACCCAGAAGACTTTGTATACCTCAGAGTTACGCCTCTCAGGGGAGTTAAGAGGTTCCAGGCCAAAGGGAAACTCGCACCCCGTATGTTGGACCAATTAAGATTTTGAGCCGCAGAGGCGAAGTTGCTTATCAGCTGGAGTTGCCACAGTCGTTAACAGGAGTACATGACGTATTCCATGTGTCCCAGTTGAAGAAGTGTCTCCGAGTACCTGAGGAACAGACTCCGCTAGAGTCAATTGAGTTGCAAGAGGATTTGACTTATAAGGAACATCCCGTGAGGATTCTAGACACAATGGATCGAGAGACCAGAAATAAGTCAACCCGTTTCTGTAGAGTTCAGTGGAGCAATCATGAAGAAAGCGAAGCGACATGGGAGCGCGAAGAGGATTTGAGGAAAGAGTTCCCAAACCTATTCTTTAGTAAGCCCTGAATCTCGGGGACGAGATTCTATTAAGGGGGGGAGGTTTGTAACACCCCAAAATTTTGCTTTTCTTAAATTCATGTGTGATTTGGCACTTTGGTGAATTTTTGGAATTTTCTGGAATTTATTTGGAATTTATTTGAATTTATTCCATTTTGAAATAATTAAAGAATTTAATTTTGCAAATAAAATTTTGTTGGAAATATTTTATTTGAGTCCAAAATGATCCAAAATATTTTCCAGAATTTTTCTGGAATTTTTCTGAGTCATTTGCTATTTTTAATGAATTAAATGAATTTCTGGGAATTATTTTAAATATTAAATCGCTGGAAAATCAAGTCGGGTCAAGTACTGTTCATCCGACCTAACCCGAGTCCGAGTCCGACTCGAGTCCGACCCGAGCCACGTGACTTGACCGAACCCCATTCGATCCTAACCGTTGGATCGAGATCCAACGGTCCAGATTGGACCGCACCGGTTCGAGCTGAGTCTGGGTCGGATCCGATCGCGCCCACGCGATCGTGACCGTCGATCGTGCCACGTGGACGGCTGTGCATCGTCGTCTCCGCCGAGACCGAGCCGGACTCCGCCGCCGCGTAGATCTAGGGTTCCGGCTCGGGCACGAACGCCGAGGCTATTTAAGGCCCGGGTCACACCCCGAGGTCGGCCTTGACCTTGCGCACCCGTAGCCCCTACTCACCAAGGCAGAGCCGCCGCCGTTTAGCCGCGATAGCTCGCCGTAGTTGAGCGCCGCTCCGCCACGGTTTTTGCTTCATCCCGCCGCCGTCCGCCGTCTTCCGCCGAGTTGGAGCCCAGTTCCGGAGTCCTCAAGCCAAGGCGCACCCGTGGGTACCTCTCACTCCGCCGGAGAGACCCCGAAACGCCGTCGGGCTCGTCGTCGTTTTCGTCTCCGGTGGCCCTGCTCCGCCGTGTTGCCATCACCGTCCGCGAGCTCTGTGCGCCGTCCGATCTTGATCGTGCGGTTGAGGTGAGTTCACGTGTTTCCAAACCCGATTAGATCTGGACCGCTGGATCAAGATCCAACGGCCCACGATCACCACGTGCCGTAGTAGTGTTAATGTAGGATTAGATCTGGACCGTCCGATCTAGATCGAACGGCCCACGATCATCGAGTAGTTTTCAACGTGTTAACCTTGGATCTAATCGTGGCCGTTGAATTTCAAATCAACGGCCAAGATTGCGCCACGTGTCGGGAAGCCTGACCGCCGCGTCGCTTCAGGTGTGACGCCGACACGCCGCCCGCGCGTGTCGGGCCGACGCGTGACTAAATCGCACCATGACGCCACGCCGACGCCATGGCGGGCTCCGCATGTCGGGCCGTCGACCAGCTAAGCGCCGACGCCAAGAATGACGTCACCCATGAGACCCACCACGCGACTGGGCCGAGCCACGACGCCGCCAGCGACGCTACCCGAGGCGGACCCACATGTCGGCGACACGTGGATTCGTGGATCGCGGTCCACGGTGGACCCGAGCCGAGCGTGGACCACGCCCATGGATCGCCGACGCCAGCAGGCCAATCGAAGCTGCCACGTGTCCTTGCTGACGCAATAATTAATTTCCAAAAAAGAAAATGATTTATTAATTCGAAATAATGATTTCAAATTTTGATTCAAACTTCAAACGCTTATAACTTTTGCGTTTCAACTCCGATTTGAGTGATTCAAATTTCTAAATTTGTATAAAATTGAGACCTACCTAAATATGAATTTTAATTAATTTTTGGACTAAAGTTTTTCTCTGTAAAATTATTTAATTGATTATTTAAACTTTAAATAATCATAACTTTTGCGTTTTAACTCCAAATTTGACGATTCCAGTTTCTAAAAATTCATAAAATTATGTTCTCTCTGTTTATGGATTTTATTTGGATGTTTGGACACTTTTTGCCTATTGTTTATTTGTGTATTTGCTATTTGCACGCTTTACGAGTAGACGTTGAAGTGCTGGAAGGATTCGAAGGAGAAGTATTGACTCAGGATCCAACTCAAGACCAAGAGCAAGTACTTTTTGAAGGCAAGTTGTGCTTTGACCATGTTGATCCTATTTTGAAATCTATTTTGATTTAACCTATTGCATGCTAGTTCAAGTAAAAAAAATACTTTATTTAAATATGGGGGATTAGATAAACACCAATTTGCTGTATGACACCTTGATTATTTAAATATGTGCCATGACCCTTGTCACCCTAGTTGTGGTTTACTAGTTGGACATTATTAACTTGCCAACATGGGTTTTAGACAGTTGTAGTAAACTGCTTAGACCTGCTACGTGCTCATGACATGATTTTGGACAATCAAATGCTAATGTTGACCTAATGATATATGGAACCTGTTTTGGAAAGGTATCATGTGATGTTGATGGCACGTGGTGCATGGTAATCAACTGGGGTTTGATAAATAGTTTTCGACCGGGGCATGTGGCAAGAGTAATCAGGTGGGCCAGTTGTGGCATTGGGGATGTTGATTTGGTTCTTCGGGTAGTCTTGCCCTGGTCACCCTAAGGACTTAACCTTGCAAGCCTTTGAACTGGGTCTAACGTGCAACCACATGTCTGTAATGGGACGGACCTAGTTGACTAAGTTGCTAATAACGTACCTGTGGGACCTCAGGATGTCAACTACACCCTTTGTGTAAGTTGTACGGGGGAGCGTACCGGGGCTGAGGCCAGGTACCCATCTAACGGTTGATTGATGGCACTACCAAGGAATTGTATGACACGTACGCCGCCCTGGAGACAGTGGAGCAGAGGTTTCTGGAGTACATCACTCTGACCGAGCAAAGGATCAGGGAGCTCGAGGAGGCCCTCTACGACCATGGCAAGAGGAAGCACAGGCTGGACAGGAGGACCCAGTGGAGGTACATCTGGAGCCAGAGCCAGAGCAGCAGCCAGCGCTAGAGTTGGAGGAGGACGTTGCTTCGTCGACCACAGCTGTTGTTGGGCACGGAGATCGCTTCACGCCGATGCCGCCACACCCGCCCAGGTGTCCACCAGGATGTTCACATTCAGGGTGGATCGACGCGTAAGCGTTCTAGGTCTAGTAGTTGAGACTCGAGTGTTGAGTCGCGTCTTAGAGTTATAAGAGTCGCCCTTTAGGCGTTAGACTCCAGTGTGTTAGTTAATTTGGATTTTCTTTATTGTTGAATGTGCAGTATGTGTTGCAAAGCCCCTAGGCATTGTAAGCAACCATACCAAGTTATTATTGAATAATTAATAAAGTTTGGATTTTGAGTTACACCTTTCACCCCGCATAAGTTTCTCTATTACTTGTCTATTCTTGTTTCCCTTTCATCTCTAAACCTTGGAGAAATCAACAGATGGTGAACACTCGTGGCAACAACGGAGGAAGTGGAAGTGGTTCTCACCCCACAGGAAACCTCAATGATGGAATACCTATGCCACAGCCAGCACCGCCAGTTGACATGCAGAACTTTGGAGCTTTCTTTGCCACTCAGATGCAGCTGATGCATGCTATGATGCAACAGATGCATCAGATTACCGCTAAAGCTGCTGCCAATCAGAATAATCAGGTCAACCAAGGATAGCGTCCGAATTCAAGACTGTCTGAGTTCATGAGGACCCATCCGCCCACATTTTCTAGGAACGCCAATCCACTGGAGGCGGATGATTGGCTGAGATCGATAGAGAGCAAGCTGCACATTACTCAGTGCATTGGGAATGAGAGAGTGCTCTATGCCTCTCATCAGTTGGAAGGTACTGCAACTGAATGGTGGGAGAATTTCTGCGCTTCGCATGAAAACCCACAAGAGATCACTTGGGAGGAGTTCACCACTGCTTTTCGTCAGTACCATGTACCTGAGGGAATTATGGACTTAAAGAAGGAGGAATTTTGAGCTCTGAAGCAAGGCAGCCAGTCAGTGGCTGAATACTTAAACAAGTTCACCCAGTTAGCTCGCTACGCACCTGAAGATGTAGCGACGGACAAGGCAAGACAGTCTCGTTTCATGAAGGGACTGAACTCAGGACTGCAGGTGGGACTGATTACCCACACGTTCCCTGATTTCCAAGAACTAGTGAATAAAGATCTCATAGTGGAAGACAAGCGCAAGGAGCTAGACGATAACAGGAAGCGCCGAATGGCACAACAAGGATGTCAGTTATGAGCAACTTCGTGTACCAATACAACCACCGCTACAATGCCAGCCTAAGTTTGCACTCGGGGGGCAACATAATGATTGCGCCCCTAATTGGCAAGCACCTCAGGCACTAGTGGCATCGGCTAAAAAAACTAATTGGATCGAGGCAATTAGTGCCATGTTGAGGGATCAATTCGGCATCCCGCCGAAGGGGCGGACTATCGATTATAGAAAGCCGTATCCTGACTACATCGATAAGATTTCGTACCCTAATGGGTATAGATTCCCTAACTTCGCAAAATTTCCAGGAGACAATTTGATGACTATATTGGAGCACATCGGTTGCTTTGTTGCGCAATGTGGCGACGCCGCTCAGTTCAATGCATTGTTCCCATTGTCACTTTTTGGGGCAGCTTTTACTTGGTTTACCACTTTACCCCCGAATTGGTCAACACTTGGACTGATTTGGAGAGTCGATTCCATGAATTTTTTTTTGAGGGAGCCTAGAACTAAGAATATCATATTTGAGCTCCATTAGATAGAAGTTTAGGGAATCAGTAACTAATTATATCAAGAGATTTAGGGAAGTTAGAAATCGGTATTTTAGTGTCACATTACCCGATAATCAATTGGCCGATTTAGCTTTCCAAGGGTTAATCTCGCCATTGAAGGTGAAATTTGGTGACTAAGAGTTTATTGATTTAAGCCACCTATTGCATAGGGTATCGGCTCAAGAAAACCGATTCTTTGAGAACAAAGGTTTCAAAGATAGATTCAAAAATAACAAGGATAAAGAAAAATCTAAAGTCAACCCCATCGAATATGAATATATTAATTCATCTGGCGAGGGAGTAACTAAGATAAATATAGCTGAGTGGGTTAAGGGAAGTAAAAAGTCCCTAGTTTGTTCTTGGCTCAAGCTGTAACACCTCGGCATCTAGTATGCCTGAATGTTACCAAACATCGACTAAACAACATCTAAATACCACAAATAAATATAAATTACAGCAAAGGTGCAGATGCTAAAACCGAAAATTTCGACAGCACCTCCTTTGTTTTTCCATAAATTGAAGCAACAGTAATCATAAGGCAAGATATAGCATGATATGAAACATCTAAAACAGCAATAACAAATGGAATAACATCACTTATGTCTAAAATAATGAACTCAACCACTCCACAAATTATAACGAATCAAACGATGAACTTAAACTCAAAACCAAGCCATACACCAAGTTTTCATGACACTACTCTTATTATCATAACTCCAAAAGATTAAACTGTGTATAAGTGTGAGCTACGTGAAGAGGTGTAGCTAATGCCCTTTCCCGCATGCCGATTTCATGGTACCTAAAAACAACATAAAACACAAGCGTGAGTTCATCACTCAGCAAGTATATTGCAATGGAACATAAAGAACAGTTCAATGTCAACATCGCCACAAACCATACTTAACATCATGATCAAATCATATTTTCATATACAACATCATAACCATGCTCCAATCTCATTGAACACATTTCATTATCATCATCATGTATGCAATGCAATGCAATGCAATGCACATGTCTCCTTGAAGCACATACCGGTATTGCCGAGTGCACACCCGTCAGCATGCACCCTCTTTCCCCTTCCATCCCGAAGATGAAGGGTGCCTACTCCTCGCTTCCATTCACCACGGTGGATGGAATCATGAGGTAGTTCTTACTCAATGGCGCTCTGGATTAGTCATAACTTTCTCACCGACCTTACCGGACTAGTTATGACTTTCTCACCGACCGGGCCAGTTTTCATGCCATGTATGCAACATAATGCCATAAACATAAACAACTAATCACTGCATAGCATCATCATGAACCATTTTCATCATATCATGGGCAAACAATAAATATGGCAAGATATCATATCATGTAATCTATTTGCTTCTAATCAATTCTAGCAACACACAACACGCTACCCATTCCAATACACTAGCCTTAACCGCGGGCGACGGATTGGCGAGAGGATGAGGGCACTCCCGGGGTCACACCACGTGCACAAACATACCACACACTCAAAACGTGCCCCCAAAATAGTACGCGAAAGCTCGTCTACCCCGACTTCACAAACTACTCCCAAAACCAAAAAAACAGCGAATCTGTCCCGTCGGGACAGCAGGCTTCAATCTAGCATAACTTTAGTTCTAGGACTCCGAATCGATTAAAAGAGTACATCATCACGAAGCTTAGGAAATTTCCTAACTTTTTATAAGTATTGGGAAAAGCTGATTCGGACTCTAAAATTGTCTAATGTACAAAACATTACGTTTTGTCCCAATTACGTCACAGATTTGAACACGCTCGGTAAAATGATCATAACTTTCAAACTGATGGGCAGAAGTGGACGTTCTTGGTGTCCAATTAAAGGTATTGAAGTTATGTACAACTTTCTCAACAGGCGGCCGACCAAATTCCGACTTTAAAATTGCGAAAACTCAAACCCTAGGTCGTGTGCCTAATCTGCCAGAAACAGAGAACTATGGAATCTCTAGTTTTCATCCAATCTACCCAATCACAGCACCACCTCTTGATTTAAAAGCATCAAAACACCCTCTAGCACAGCACCTAGACCATCCCTAAGGATTACCCCTAACCATACCTTCGCCCGACGAACGATGAACCGACGAACGGCGACGAATCTCCTCCCGGTTCTCCCGATCTCCTTCCTCGCTCCGAGTCCGCCGGATCTCCTCGTCGCGGGGCTTCCCGATGGAGAGAACAATGGGGTGGCGAGGTGGGGAGCTCCCCTAGGGCAGCAAGGAGGGTGGAGAGGGGAGGGGAGAGGTGGTGGCGCAAGGGAAAAGGAGGAAGGGGGCTCACGGCTTGGGGGAAGAGGTGGGGGCGGCGGCTAGGTGGGAGAGAGGGGGAGGAGGCGGCTAGTGATGGGTTTCGAAGCAAGGAAAACAAAAATTTTCCTACGATTGCAACCAAACACCAATATCATATCTAGGAGATGCAAGTAAACGGTTTCAGAAGGACTCACCCTCGTAGACCGAAAGCGGGAATAACGTTCCCGCAAACAAACGTGGTTGATGCAGAGGTACACTCCCGACTTCGAAGTCGCGAAGATGAGCGCCACAAACGGCAGCGCCTCCGTACTTGGTCACACGTACGGATCAACGATGACCTCCAATCCCTCGTTCCAGCGGGGCAGCGGAAGTAGAGGATCCCCGGAAAAGTCCAACAACACTACAGCTTAGTGGTGGTGGTGGTGGAGAAATAATTTCAGCAGCGCCGCCAAAAGCCACGGCTCGAAAAAGCGGATCGGCGGGAGGAAGGAGAATGGACCAACCAAAGGGTCAAATGGATGAACACCAAGAGAGGAGCTCCTCCCTCCCTTTTATAGGAGGAGGAGGAGGAGGCAAGGCCAAGGGGTGGCCGGCGCATGGGGTGCCCCTTGCCCTCCCTCTCTTCATGTGAGTGATCTCTCCACTCACTTAAAACAACCCACTTTGGTTTCCATTAAAACCCCACTCAAGAAATGAAAGGGTTTTCTCCCATAAATAAATAAACATTTTTATTTCAGATATTTTAATATTTGTTAATTCTTTTAATTAACAAACATTAACATATACCCCCTTTAACTATTCCGATATCCGAAACTATTCCGCGATACTCAAAGCGATCCTCAGATCTTGTCGATATTTTTCTCCTGTTTCGTATCCACTCAAATGCATCGATGAACCTTAAGTGTGTCACCCTACGGTTCGTGAATAAAATGGACATGATTGAGACACCTCTCGGATCAATAATCATCGGCGGGATCCGAGATCCATAATGACTCCCATTCACTCAACGATGAACTAGTGATCGCGTGAACTAGAAACGACATAACCAATTCCTTTTGTCTCACGATATTTTACTTGTCCAGGATCCGATCATCAGTATCAACTATACCTAGTTCGATCCCGTTACCGACAAGTACTCTTTACTCGTTCCGTGATATGACATTCTTGTGACCTAGTCACATGCTTGCAAGCGATGTCTATGTAATATCACCGAGAGGGCCCAGAGTATATCTCTCTGTCATCTGGATGGACAAATCCCACTCTTGATGCATGAGCCTCAACTAATACTTTCATAGTACCTAAATCCATCTTTATAGTCACCTTGTTACGGAGTGACGTTTGATGTCATTAAAGTACTCTTCCGGAGTTAGTGATTGACATGATCTCATGGTCTAAGGAAAAGAGCTATTTCGTATGTGTTTGATACAGCAACAAACTAAATGACTTGATCGAATTTGCTATACCAACTTGGGTGAATGTTCATCACATCATTCTTCTAATGACATGACCCCGTTATTAACAACATCCAATGTTCATGATCAGGAAACCTTGATCATCGCTAATCAACGAGCTAGTTTAAAAAGAGGCTTTACTAGGAACCCTTTTGTTTATTAAACACACATGTATTAACGTTTCCGATTAATACAATTTTAGCATGAGAAATAAACATCTATTATAAACATGGAATATGATAATAAACAATTTATTATTGCCTCTCGGGCATATTCCCTTCAGTCTCCCACTTGCACTAGAGTCAATAATCTAGATTACATTGTGATGATTCTAACACCCATTGAGTTCTGGTGCTGATCATGTTTTGCCCTTGGGAGAGCTTTAGTCAATGCGTCTGCCACATTCAGATCTGTGTGCACTTTGCAAATCTTTACATCACCATCCTTGACTTGTTCACGGATGGAGTGAAACCGGCGCTTAATATGCTTGGAATTCTTGTGTGACCTTGGTTCTTTAGCATTGGCTATGGCACCATTGTTGTCACAATAGATAATCATCGGGTCCAACGCTTTTCGGAACCACACCTAGTTAGGATATGAACATCTTCATCCAAACCGCTTCTGCTTGGCTTACGAAGCGACAATATATTCGCCTCTGTTGAAGATCCCGCCACCACAGATTGCTTGGAACTTCTCCACTCACTGCTCCTCCATTCATTTCAAAAATGTACCCGGATTGAGACTTAGAGTCATCCTGATCGATTGTCAAAGCTAAGCGTCGACGTAACATTTTGCGACGAGCTCTTCTTCACCACCATATATGAGAAACATATCCTTTAGTTGTTCTTAAGTACTTAAAGATATTCTTGACCGCCGTCAGTTGTTCAAAACCTGGATCAGACTGGTATCTGCTAGTCAAACTAATAGCATGTGCCACATCTGGTCTTGTACACAACATAGCATACATGATAGAGCCTATGGCTGAAGCATAGGGAATCTTATTCATTACTTCTCTATCTTCTGCTGTAGCTGGACTCTGAGTCTTACTCAACGTCTTGCCTTGCATCATAGGTAAGAACCCTTTCTTACTTTCGTCCATTCTAAATTTCTTTAGAATCTTGTCAAGATATGTACTTTGTGATAGCCCAATCAAGCGTCTCGATCTATCTCTATAGATTTTGATGCCTAAAATATATGCCGCTTCACCAATGTCCTTCATTGAAAACTTCTTGCTTAAGTAATCTTTTACACTTTTCAAAAGTTCTATATCATTTCCTATCAACAATATGTCATCCACATATAATATCAGAAATGCTATAGAGCTCCCACTCACTTTCTTGTAAACACAAGATTCTCCGTAAGTTTGGACAAATCCAAAACCTTTGATTACCTCATCAAAACGGAGATTCCAACTTCGTGATGCTTGCTTCAGTCCATAAATGGATCGCTGAAGTTTGCATACCTTATTAGCATCCTTAGGATCAACAAAACCTTTGGGTTGTATCATATACAACTCTTCCTCAATGTTTCCATTAAGGAACGCAGTTTTTACATCCATCTGCCAGATTTCATAATCGAAAAATGCAGCAATTGCTAACATTATCCTTACAGACTTTAGCATCGCTACGGGTGAAAAAGTCTCATCGTAGTCAACTCCTTGAATTTGTCGAAAACCCTTTGCGACAAGTCGAGCTTTATAGACGGTCACATTACCATCAGCGTCTATTTTCTTTTTGAAAATCCATTTGTTCTCAACGGCCTTACTGGTCATTGGGTAGGTCCACCAAAGTCCATACTTGGTTTTCATACATGGATCCCATTTCAGATTTCATGGCTTCTAGCCATTTGTCGGAATCTGGGCTCATCATCGCTTCATCATACGTCGCAGGGTCATCATTCTCAACTACCATGACATTCATAGTAGGAACATAAAAGTCAGGAGCATTATGCGCTCTTGTTGACCTGCGAGGTGCGGTAGTGTTCTCTTTCGGAGTTTCATGATCCTTATCATTAGTTCCCTCTTCATTTGGTGAAGTCAACTCCGAAACAACTTCCGCGCCTTGCACTTGCCATTCCATGAAGAAAAGGTTCAACAACCTCGTCGAGTTCTACCTTCCTACTACTCACACCTTTTGAGAGAAACTCTTTCTCCAAAAAGGATCCATTCTTAGCAACGAAAACCTTGCCCTCGGATCTGTGATAGAAGGTGTACCCAATTGTTTCTTTAGGGTATCCTATGAAGACGCATTTTTCCGCTTTGGGTTCGAGTTTATCAGGTTGAAGTTTCTTCACATAAACATCGCATCCCCAAACTTTTAGAAATGACAGCTTAGGTTTGTTGCCAAACCATAATTCATACGGTGTCGTTTCAACGGATTTAGATGGTGCCCTATTTAAAGTGAATGCAGCTGTTTCTAGTGCATGACCCCAAAATGAAAGTGGCAAATCTGTAATGGACATCATAGATCGAACCATATCCAATAAAGTACGATTACGACGCTCGGATACACCATTACGCTGTGGTGTTCCAGCAGGAGTGAGTTGTGAAATTATTCCACATTGTCTCATGTGTGTGCCAAACTCGTAACTAAGATACTCTCCTCCACGATCAGATCGTAGAAATTTGATCTTTCTGTTACGATGATTTTCTACTTCACTCTGAAATTCTTTGAACTTTTCAAATGTTTCAGACTTGTGTTTCATTAAGTAAATATATCCATATCTACTCAAATCATTCGTGAAAGTAACGATATCCACCACGCGCTGACACACTCATTGGACCACACACATCGGTATGTATGATTTCCAATAAGTCGGTTGCCCGCTCCATTGTACCGGAAAACGGGGTTCTAGTCATCTTGCCCATGAGGCATGGTTCACATGTCTCAAATGATTCATAATCAAGTGATTCTAGTAGTCCATCAGAATGGAGCTTCTTCATGCGTTTGACACCAATATGACATAAGCGGCAATGCCACATATATGCAAAGAATATCATCATTCAACTTAATTCTTTTGGCATTCACATTATGAACATGTGTACTATTATCAAGATTCAAAATAAATAAACCATTCTTTTCAGGTGCATGACCATAAAAGATATTATTCATATAAATTGAACAACCATTGTTCTCAGACTTGAATGAATAACCGACTCGCATTAAACAAGATCCAGATATGATGTTCATGCTCAACGCAGGCACTAAATAACAATTATTTAGGTTTATAACTAATCCTCGATGGTAATTGGATAGGTAAGCGTCCCGACGGCGATCACATCAACTTTTGATCCATTGCCGACGCGCATCATTACCTCATCCCTTGCTAGTTGTCGCTTATTCCTTAGCTCCTGTTTCGAGTTACATATGTTAGCAACCGAACCGGTATCAAATACCCAGGTACTATTGCGAGTACTAGTAAGATACACATCAATAACATGTATATCATATATACCTTTGCTCACTTTCCCGTCCTTCTTATCACCAGATATTTTGGGCGATTGCGCTTCTGTGCCCAGTGCCCTTCTGCAGAAAAACATTCAAGATGTCGACTTAGGACCAGCCTTGGTCTTCTTCTCAGATGTGGCAACAGACTTGCCCTTCTTCTTGAAGTTTCCCTTAGCCTTGCCTTTCTTGACATTCTTCTTGAAACTGATAGTCTTTTGGACCATCAACACTTGATGTTCCTTCTTGATCTCTACTTCAGCAGTTTTCAGCATTGAAATAAGCTCTGTGAGAGAATTCTTCATGCACTGAATGTTGTAGTTCATCACAAAGCTCTTGTAGCTTGGTGGCGAAGATTGGAGAACACGATGAATTCCTAGCTCAATGGGGATCGTTATTCCCAAAGCTATGAGTTTATCGGCGCATCTGCACATTTTGAGTTAGTGCTCACTAACGGAGCTGTTTTCCTCCATCATGCAGCTAAAGAACTTTTCTAAAGCTTCATAACTCTCTACTGCGGCATGGGTGTCCAAAATCATTTTCAACTCTCTCATTGAATCAAAAGCATTCTTTGTGCTCAAACGCGTTTCGCAGCTCAGGCTCAAGGCCATACAAAATGCCGCATTGAACTAAACTGTGGTCCTCCTTGCGAGTCAAGAAAACATTTTTCTCCTCCTCGGGGGCATCATCAGCGGGCGGGGCACCCAGTGGCGCTTCTAGCACATAGCTCCTTTGAGCGTGGAGGAGAATCCTCGAGTTAAGGGCCCAGTTGGTAAAGTTGCTACCATTGGTGGCTAGTTTCTCTTTCTCCATGAACAGATTGAAATTGAAAGTAGGGGGTGCCATCTACAACGTATTTGCAAAGTTATTTAGACTAAGTTCATAATAGATTAAGTTCAAAGTTAATTAAAATTACTACGAGAACTCCCACTTAAAAACAACATCCCTCTAGTTGTCTTTAGTGATTACATGAACCAAATTCACTATACCGAAACCGATCATCACGAGAAACGGCATAGTTTCAAAGACGAACATCAATATGTTCATCATATCATCCATATGACTCATGCTTTACCTTTCGGTTCGTGTTCCGAGGCCATGTCTGTACATGCTAGGCTCGCCAAGTAGAACCAAAGTATTTGCATGTGTAAATCTGGCTTACACCCGTTGTATGCGGACGTAGAGTCTATCACACCCGATCATCACGTGGTGCTTCGAAACGACGAACTTTCTTAACGGTGCATACTATGGAAGAACACATTATTATCTTGATATTAATTTGGAGGGATCATCTTATAGTGCTATCGACGTGATCATATTCAAGCAAAATAAGATGCATAAAAGGATTAACATCACATGCATGAATAAAGTGATATGATATGGTCCTTTCAGCACTTGATCTCCATCTTGTGCGACATGGTATGATCTCCATCATTCCACCGGCATGACACCAAGGTCCATGATGCTGCCATCTTGATTGTCTTCCTCCATTACAATATATCACATGGATATATATACTTAGCACGCAGGCCATAAAAAGAAAAAACAACCAAATGGCTCCTGCCGGTTGTTTAAATTTACAATAAATTTCATTTCATACAACAATCTTTGTATCAATGACCATATCACATCACAAGCCCTGCAAAAACAAGTTAGACGCCTCTAATTTATTTTTGCATATTTTACGTGGTTTTGGGCTTTCTAGGAAAAACTGTTCTTACCTACGAACAAGAACCACAACGGTGATAAAAACATTATTAGCAAACCGTTGTAAATTAGATCATGACTATAGTAGGAGAAACAGACACCATAAAGCCACTTATGCAATACTAGTTGCATGTCGAGCGTGGAACAAGTCTCATGTGCGAGGACATGTAAGGTTAGTCCGGGCCGCTTCAAATCCCACTATGCCACCATGATCCAAAATACACGAAAGTATGCAATAACATGATCATCAACGCCCACATCCACATGTGTTTTAAACCGTACAAAACATCTACGCATAGACCGGCTCGATACCACTGATGGGTTTCGAAGCAAGGAAAACAAAAATTTTCCTACGATTGCAACCAAACACCAAGATCATATCTAGGAGATGCAAGTAAACGGTTTCAGAAGGACTCACCCTCGTAGACCGAAAGCGGGAATAACGTTCCCGCAAACAAACGTGGTTGATGTAGAGGTACACTCCCGACTTCGAAGTCGCGAAGATGAGCGCCACAAACGGCAGCGCCCGCATTCTGGTCACACGTACGGATCAACGATGACCTCCAATCCCTCGTTCCAGCGGGGCAGCGGAAGTAGAGGATCCCCGGAAAAGTCCAACAACACTACAGCTTAGTGGTGGTGGTGGTGGAGAAATAATTTCAGCCCGCCAAAAAGCCACAGCTCGAAAAACGGATCAGCAGGAGGAAGGAGAATGGACCAACCAAATGGTCAAATGGATGAACACCAAAGAGAGGAGCTCCTCCCTCCCTTTTATAGGAGGAGGAGGAGGAGGCAAGGCCAAGGGGTGGCCGGCGCATGGGGGGTGCTGTAACACCCCGGCATTTAATATGCCCGAATGCTACCAAACATAAGCTAAACAACATCTAAATGCCACATTTAAACATAAATTCCAGCAAAGGGATATATGCTAAAAACCGATATTTCGGCGGCATCTCCTTTGTTTTTCCATGAATTAACACAATACATTAGAACATCTTTAAACAACCGGTAAAGTTTCTTTAACAATTTCAGCAGTTTACATCATCTTAATGTTTTAACTATGCCTCAAGGTTTAAACTTTTAACATTAACAAGGATCATAAGCACTTTTAAAGCAAGGCAACAGATTCTAAGCATGAACATTAACACTTTTAATCATTCTCGCTAAGAGTAAACTACAACACTAGTAGTCTATTTATTCTCAAACTAGAGATTTTTCTCATATTGAATTGATTCAACTCAAAATTTAACTTAACAACACATCAATCCATAAACCACATTGTTACCTACTACATAACATGCTGAACAACAAATCTTACTAGGGACAAACGATTTCAGTCAAAAGACTACTTACTTTGTTTACAGCATTTTAGTTTTAAAACTCATCCTAAGTTCATAAGGAAAATTTGACTCTCAAAATTGCGATGAGACAAACCCAAACTTGGTCATGCAAAGGAATTCTCCAAAACACTTTTCAATCTCCAAGACTCCCACTGGAGGGAGCCAACCGATCAAATAAACCTTTGCAAATAAAACCTTAGCACCAAACCCCAATCTTTCACGAAACAAGAAGGGTTTTTCAAAGATGATTTCTTAAACCAGTAAAATAACGAAATCAAACACCACGTACTACTACAAAGCCACAGAACTTCAGCCCGACAGTGCAGCACAACTCCGCAATAACTCCTTTAACCTCAGAGAAAGACAAACACAGGGATAAATTGAATGCTTGTTCCCCATAAAGCCATCAACAAACTAATCATTAAAACTGGAAAGGCGCCCAAAAGAAGCGCAACACTAGACTCCTCTTCTTCGTCTTCAACCAAGGAAGAGAAAACCACACACCGCATACGGAACGATCCGCGAAAACCCAACACTTTTCATTTGATTCAAATCAACTAAAGCCAAGAAAAGCAACAAAAAATCGACCGTCAGAACGGCAAAGAACGTACAAAGGAATCCACCATTAACTCTTCTATTTGACTCCAGTCAACTACCCGATCAACGACAGAAAGGATAAGCACTCTTCTCCTACAGGGGTCAATAGTTCTTCGGTGGTGGCACTAACCGGCCACACCGTCAAACCTCACCCTTACTATGAAATAAGAGAGGTGGCCGAAACCCTTCGGCACCAAAACCCCACTTTAACAATGGCTTCCAAGAAGTAATCTAAACAATTACCACCACTACTAAGTCATTAATATCAATAAATGGGCATAATCATAAAAACAACTTTAGATGCCGAATCAGTCTTTCCTTATACCTAGAGAAAGTTGGGAAATTTCCTAAGCTACGCGGGGGTGTACTCGTTTAATTCATTCGGAGTCCCAGAACTCAAGTTATGCCTTTTGCAAGGCTGCTGTCCCGACGGGACAGAACCTCTGTTTTAGGTTTTGCGAGTAGGGAGCAATGTCGGGTTAGATGGGGGTTTGCGTACTGTTTTGTGGTTATGATTGTGATTGTGTGGTACCCATGTGCAGGAGGTGTGACCCCGGGAGTGCCCTCTTCTTCCCGCCAATCCGTTGCACGTGGTTGAGGCAAGTGTGTTGTGATGGATAGCGATTTGTAGGTTGCTTGTTGAGAATAGATGGAATTGACTACATGATATATGATCACTTGCCATGCTTTTATGATTGCCAATGATATGATGAGCATGTTTAAGATGTTATGATGCCATGTGTTAATCTATGAGTTTTATATATTGTTGGCATGCTTGCATACATGACATGTTACATGGCCCGGGCGGTGAGAAAGTCATTAACTAATCCGGGAAGGTCGGTGAGAAAGTTATGACTAATCCGGAGAGCCATTAGAGTAAGTCCTACATCGTGATTCCATCTACCGTGGGTTGTGGAAGCGAGGAGTAGGCACCCTCCATCTTCGGGATGGAAGGGGGGAGAGGGTGCACACCGACGGGTGTGTACTCAACCATACCGGTATGAGTTTCCAAGGAGATATGAGCATAGCATTGCATTGCATTGCATTACAATACATATTAAATGATGAGGATGTTGTTATGTGTTCAAGTATGAAATGTTATATGTGACGTGAGGTATTATTGTCTTGTAAATGATCTTGTTGTCCATTGCGATATGCTTGCTGAGTTTTCGAACTCACGCTTGTGTTTTATGTTGTTTTTTAGGTACTTGAGATCGGCATGCGGGAAAAAGGGGTTTAGCTACACTTCTACACGTAGCTCCACCATCATAATCCATAAATACACACTTGGAGACATGATATTAAGAGTTGTGCCTTAAACTTAATGTATGGTTTAATTTAGCATGCTTGTGATTCCTTATTTGCTTCGTTATAGTTTATGAAGTGGTTAAGCGTGGTATTATTGGCGTAACTTGATGTTATGTCCATTTATGTTGTTGTTTTAGATGTCGTGTGCTATGATATATATCTTGCCATGATATTGATATTGTGGTAATTCATGGAAAAACAAAGGAGATGCTGCCGAAATATCGGTTTTTAGCATATGTACCTTTACTGGAATTTATGTTTAAATGTGGTATTTAGATGTTGTTTAGCTTATGTTTGGTAGCATTCGGGCATATTAAATGCCGGGGTGTTACAGGTGCCCCTTGCCCTCCCTCTCTTCATGTGAGTGATCTCTCCACTCACTTAAAACAACCCACTTTGGTTTCCATTAAAACCCCACTCAAGAAATGAAAGGGTTTTCTCCCATAAATAAATAAACATTTTTATTTCAGATATTTTAATATTTGTTAATTCTTTTAATTAACAAACATTAACATATACCCCCTTTAACTATTCCGATATCCCGAAACTATTAAGCGATACTCAAAGCTTGAGTCCTATCTTGTCCATATTTTTCTCCTGTTTCGTATCCACTCAAATGCATCGATGAACCTTAAGTGTGTCACCCTACGGTTCGTGAATAAAATGGACATGATTGAGACACCTCTCGGATCAATAATCATCGGTGGGATACGGAGATCCATAATGACTCCCATTCACTCAACGATGAACTAGTGATCGCGTGAACTAGAAGCGACATAACCAATTCCTTTTGTCTCACGATATTTTACTTGTCCGGATCCGATCATCAGTATCAACTATACCTAGTTCGATCCGTTACCGACAAGTACTCTTTACTCGTTAGTGATATGACATTCTTGTGACCTAGTCACATGCTTGCAAGCGATGTCTATGTAATATCACCGAGAGGGCCCAGTATATCTCTCTGTCATCTGGATGGACAAATCCCACTCTTGATGCATGAGCCTCAACTAATACTTTCATAGTACCTAAATCCATCTTTATAGTCACCTTGTTACGGAGTGACGTTTGATGTCATTAAAGTACTCTTCCGGAGTTAGTGATTGACATGATCTCATGGTCTAAGGAAAAGAGCTATTTCGTATGTGTTTGATACAAGAACAAACTAAATGACTTGATCGAATTTGCTATACCAACTTGGGTGAATGTTCATCACATCATTCTTCTAATGACATGACCCCGTTATTAACAACATCCAATGTTCATGATCAGGAAACCTTGATCATCAGTTAATCAACGAGCTAGTTTAAAAAGAGGCTTTACTAGGAACCCTTTTGTTTATTAAACACACATGTATTAACGTTTCCGATTAATACAATTTTAGCATGAGAAATAAACATCTATTATAAACATGGAATATGATAATAAACAATTTATTATTGCCTCTCGGGCATATTCCCTTGATCTCCCACTTGCACTAGAGTCAATAATCTAGATTACATTGTGATGATTCTAACACCCATTGAGTTAGTGCTGATCATGTTTTGCCCTTGGGAGAGCTTTAGTCAATGCGTGCCACATTCGAGATCTGTGTGCACTTTGCAAATCTTTACATCACCATCCTTGACTTGTTCACGGATGGAGTGAAACCGCGCTTAATATGCTTGGAATTCTTGTGTGACCTTGGTTCTTTAGCATTGGCTATGGCACCATTGTTGTCACAATAGATAATCATCGGGTCCAACGCACTCGGAACCACACCTAGTTCGGATATGAACATCTTCATCCAAACCGCTTCATCGCTTATACGAAGCAGCAATATATTCCGCCTGTTGAAGATCCTGCCACCATAGATTGCTTGGAACTTCTCCAGCTCACCTGCTCCTCCATTCATTTCAAAAATGTACCCGGATTGAGACTTAGAGTCATCCTGGATCGAGTGTCAAAGCTAAGCGTCGACGTAACATTTTGCGACGAGCTCTTCTTCACCACCATATATGAGAAACATATCCTTAGTTCTTCTTAAGTACTTAAAGATATTCTTGACCGGCCCAGTGTTCAAAACCTGGATCAGGTAGTACCTGCTAGTCAAACTAATAGCATGTGCCACATCCGGTCTTGTACACAACATAGCATACATGATAGAGCCTATGGCTGAAGCATAGGGAATCTTATTCATTACTTCTCTATCTTCTGCTGTAGCTGGACTCTGAGTCTTACTCAACGTCTTGCCTTGCATCATAGGTAAGAACCCTTTCTTACTTTCGTCCATTCTAAATTTCTTTAGAATCTTGTCAAGATATGTACTTTGTGATAGCCCAATCAAGCGTCTCGATCTATCTCTATAGATTTTGATGCCTAAAATATATGCCGCTTCACCAAGGTCCTTCATTGAAAACTTACTGTTTAAGTAATCTTTTACACTTTTCAAAAGTTCTATATCATTTCCTATCAACAATATGTCATCCACATATAATATCAGAAATGCTATAGAGCTCCCACTCACTTTCTTGTAAACACAAGATTCTCCGTAAGTTTGGACAAATCCAAAACCTTTGATTACCTCATCAAAACGGAGATTCCAACTTCGTGATGCTTGCTTCAGTCCATAAATGGATCGCTGAAGTTTGCATACCTTATTAGCATCCTTAGGATCAACAAAACCTTTGGGTTGTATCATATACAACTCTTCCTCAATGTTTCCATTAAGGAACGCAGCTTTACATCCATCTCGCCATTTCATAATCGAAAAATGCAGCAATTGCTAACATTATCCTTACAGACTTTAGCATCGCTACGGGTGAAAAAGTCTCATCGTAGTCAACTCCTTGAATTTGTCGAAAACCGCTTTGCGACAAGTCGAGCTTTATAGACGGTCACATTACCATCAGCGTCTATTTTCTTTTGAAAATCCATTTGTTCTCAACGGCCTTACGGTCATTGGGTAGGTCCACCAAAGTCCATACTTGGTTTTCATACATGGATCCCATTTCGGATTTCATGGCTTCTAGCCATTTGTCAGAATCTGGGCTAATCATCGCTTCATCATACGTCGCAGGGTCATCATTCTCAACTACCATGACATTCATAGTAGGAACATAAAAGTCGTGGAGCATTATGCGCTCTTGTTGACTCGCGAGGTGCGGTAGTGTTCTCTTTCGGAGTTTCATGATCCTTATCATTAGTTCCCTCTTCATTTGGTGAAGTCAACTCCGAAACAACTTCCGGCGCTGCTGCACTTGCCATTCCATGAAGAAAAGGTTCAACAACCTCGTCGAGTTCTACCTTCCTACTACTCACACCTTTTGAGAGAAACTCTTTCTCCAAAAAAGGATCCATTCTTAGCAACGAAAACCTTGCCCTCGGATCTGTGATAGAAGGTGTACCCAATTGTTTCTTTAGGGTATCCTATGAAGACGCATTTTTCCGCTTTGGGTTCGAGTTTATCAGGTTGAAGTTTCTTCACATAAACATCGCATCCCCAAACTTTTAGAAATGACAGCTTAGGTTTGTTGCCAAACCATAATTCATACGGTGTCATTTCAACGGATTTAGATGGTGCCCTATTTAAAGTGAATGCAGCTGTTTCTAGTGCATGACCCCAAAATGAAAGTGGCAATTCTGTAATAGACATCATAGATCGAACCATATCCAATAAAGTACGATTACGACGCTCGGATACACCATTACACTGTGGTGTTCCAGCAGGAGTGAGTTGTGTAATTATTCCACATTGTCTCATGTGTGTGCCAAACTCGTAACTAAGATACTCTCCTCCACGATCATATCGTAGAAATTTGATCTTTCTGTTACGATGATTTTCTACTTCACTCTGAAATTCTTTGAACTTTTCAAATGTTTTAGACTTGTGTTTCATTAAGTAAATATATCCATATCTACTCAAATCATCCGTGAAAGTAACGATATCCACCACGCGCTGACACACTCATTGGACCACACACATCGGTATGTATGATTTCCAATAAGTCGGTTGCCCGCTCCATTGTACCGGAAAACGGGGTTCTAGTCATCTTGCCCATGAGGCATGGTTCACATGTCTCAAATGATTCATAATCAAGTGATTCTAGTAGTCCATCAGAATGGAGCTTCTTCATGCGTTTAACACCAATATGACATAAGCGGCAATGCCACATATATGCAGCAATATCATCATTCAACTTAATTCTTTTGGCATTCACATTATGAACATGTGTACTATTATCAAGATTCAAAATAAATAAACCATTCTTTTCAGGTGCATGACCATAAAAGATATTATTCATATAAATTGAACAACCATTGTTCTCAGACTTGAATGAATAACCGTCTCGCATTAAACAAGATCCAGATATGATGTTCATGCTCAACGCAGGCACTAAATAACAATTATTTAGGTTTATAACTAATCCTGATGGTAATTGGATAGGTAGCGTCCCGACGGCGATCACATCAACTTTTGATCCATTGCCGACGCGCATCATTACCTCATCCCTTGCTAGTTGTCGCTTATTCCTTAGCTCCTGTTTCGAGTTACATATGTTAGCAACCGAACCGGTATCAAATACCCAGGTACTACTGCGAGTACTAGTAAGATACACATCAATAACATGTATATCATATATACCTTTGCTCACTTTCCCGTCCTTCTTATCAGCCAGATATTTTGGGCAGTTGCGCTTCCAGTGCCCTTGCAGTAAAAACATTCAGTATCTGACTTAGGGCCAGCCTTGGTCTTCTTCTCAGATGTGGCAACAGACTTGCCCTTCTTCTTGAAGTTTCCCTTAGCCTTGCCTTTCTTGCCATTCTTCTTGAAACTGATAGTCTTTTGGACCATCAACACTTGATGTTCCTTCTTGATCTCCACTTCAGCAGTTTTCAGCATTGACAGAAGCTCGGGGAGAGACTTCTTCATGCCCTGCATGTTGTAGTTCATCACAAAGCTCTTGTAGCTTGGTGGCAGGACTGAGAACACGATGAATTCCAAGCTCAAAGGGCATCGTTAATCCCAAAGAAATGAGTTAATCGGCGTACCTGCACATTTTGAGTACGTGCTCACTAACGGAGCTGTTTTCCTCCATCATGCAGCTAAAGAACTTTTCTGAAGCTTCATAACTCTCTACTGCGGCATGGGTGTCGAAGATCATTTTCAACTCTCTCATTGTATCAAAAGCATTGCTGTGCTCGAAACGTTTTCGCAGCTCAGGCTCAAGGCCATACAAAATGCCGCATTGAACTAAACTGTGGTCCTCCTTGCGAGTCAAGAAAACATTTTTCTCCTCCTCGGGGGCATCATCAGCGGGGCACCCAGTGGCGCTTCTAGCACATAGCTCCTTTGAGCGAGGAGAATCCTCAGTTAAGGGCCCGATTGGTAAAGTTGCTACCATTGGTGGCTAGTTTCTCTTTCTCCATGAACAGATTGAAATTGAAAGTAGGGGGTGCCATCTACAACGTATTTGCAAAGTTATTTAGACTAAGTTCATAATAGATTAAGTTCAAAGTTAATTAAAATTACTACGAGAACTCCCACTTAAAAACAACATCCCTCTAGTTGTCTTTAGTGATTACATGAACCAAATTCACTATACCGAAACCGATCATCACGAGAAACGGCATAGTTTCAAAGACGAACATCAATATGTTCATCATATCATCCATATGACTCATGCTTTACCTTTCGGTTCGTGTTCCGAGGCCATGTCTGTACATGCTAGGCTCGCCAAGTAGAACCAAAGTATTTGCGTGTGTAAATCTGGCTTACACCCGTTGTATGCGGACGTAGAGTCTATCACACCCGATCATCACGTGGTGCTTCGAAACGACGAACTTTCTTAACGGTGCATACTATGGAAGAACACATTATTATCTTGATATTAATTTGGAGGGATCATCTTATAGTGCTATCGACGTGATCATATTCAAGCAAAATAAGATGCATAAAAGGATTAACATCACATGCATGAATAAAGTGATATGATATGGTCCTTTCAAAGACTTGATCTCCATCTTGTGCGACATGGTATGATCTCCATCATTCCACCGGCATGGCACCAAGGTCCATGATGCTGCCATCTTGATTGTCTTCCTCCATTACAATATATCACATGGACATATACTTAGCATGCAGGCCATAAAAAGAAAAAACAACCAAATGGCTCCTGCCGGTTGTTTAAATTTACAATAAATTTCATTTCATACAACAATCTTTGTATCAATGACCATATCACATCACAAGCCCTGCAAAAACAAGTTAGACGCCTCTAATTTATTTTTGCATATTTTACGTGGTTTTGGGCTTTCTAGGAAAAACTGTTCTTACCTACGAACAAGAACCACAACGGTGATAAAAACATTATTAGCAAACCGTTGTAAATGAGATCATGACTATAGTAGGAGAAACAGACACCATAAAGCCACTTATGCAATACTAGTTGCATGTCGGCGTGGAACAAGTCTCATGTGCGAGGACATGTAAGGTTAGTCCGGGCCGCTTCAAATCCCACTATGCCACCATGATCCAAAATACACGAAAGTATGCAATAACATGATCATCAACGCCCACATCCACATGTGTTTTAAACCGTACAAAACATCTACGCATAGACCCGGCTCTGATACCACTGATGGGTTTCGAAGCAAGGAAAACAAAAATTTTCCTACGATTGCAACCAAACACCAAGATCATATCTAGGAGATGCAAGTAAACGGTTTCAGAAGGACTCACCCTCGTAGACCGAAAGCGGGAATAACGTTCCCGCAAACAAACGTGGTTGATGTAGAGGTACACTCCCGACTTCGAAGTCGCGAAGATGAGCGCCACAAACGGCAGCGCCTCCGTACTTGGTCACACGTACGGATCAACGATGACCTCCAATCCCTCGTTCCAGCGGGGCAGCGGAAGTAGAGGATCCCCGGAAAACTCCAACAACACTACAGCTTAGTGGTGGTGGTGGTGGAGAAATAATTTCAGCAGCGCTTCGCAAAAGCCACAGCTCGAAAAACGGATCAGCAGGAGGAAGGAGAATGGACCAACCAAAGGGTCAAATGGATGAACACCAAAGAGAGGAGCTCCTCCCTCCCTTTTATAGGAGGAGGAGGAGGAGGCAAGGCCAAGGGGTGGCCGGCGCATGGGGGGTGCCCCTTGCCCTCCCTCTCTTCATGTGAGTGATCTCTCCACTCACTTAAAACAACCCACTTTGGTTTCCATTAAAACCCCACTCAAGAAATGAAAGGGTTTTCTCCCATAAATAAATAAACATTTTTATTTCAGATATTTTAATATTTGTTAATTCTTTTAATTAACAAACATTAACATATACCCCCTTTAACTATTCCGATATCCCGAAACTATTCCGGCGATATTCAAAAGCAGTCCACTATCTTGTCCATATTTTTCTCCTGTTTCGTATCCACTCAAATGCATCGATGAACCTTAAGTGTGTCACCCTATGGTTCGTGAATAAAATGGACATGATTGAGACACCTCTCGGATCAATAATCATCGGATCCGAGATCCATAATGACTCCCATTCACTCAACGATGAACTAGTGATCGCGTGAACTAGAAATGACATAACCAATTCCTTTTGTCTCACGATATTTTACTTGTCCGATCCGATCATCAGTATCAACTATACCTAGTTCGATCCGTTACCGATAAGTACTCTTTACTCGCTCCGTGATATGACATTCTTGTGACCTAGTCACATGCTTGCAAGCGATGTCTATGTAATATCACCGAGAGGGCCCAGTATATCTCTCTCACATCCGGATGGACAAATCCCACTCTTGATGCATGAGCCTCAACTAATACTTTCATAGTACCTAAATCCATCTTTATAGTCACCTTGTTACGGAGTGACGTTTGATGTCATTAAAGTACTCTTCCGGAGTTAGTGATTGACATGATCTCATGGTCTAAGGAAAAGAGCTATTTCGTATGTGTTTGATACAGCAACAAACTAAATGACTTGATCGAATTTGCTATACCAACTTGGGTGAATGTTCATCACATCATTCTTCTAATGACATGACCCCGTTATTAACAACATCCAATGTTCATGATCAGGAAACCTTGATCATCAATTAATCAACGAGCTAGTTTAAAAAGAGGCTTTACTAGGAACCCTTTTGTTTATTAAACACACATGTATTAACGTTTCCTATTAATACAATTTTAGCATGAGAAATAAACATCTATTATAAACATGGAATATGATAATAAACAATTTATTATTGCCTCTCGGGCATATTCCCTTCAGCTAGGGCATGGGTGGGGGCGCAACAAGGGCAGGAGGGGGCGCCCAAAGCTGAAATATCAGGTCTCCCTCTCCCTCATGGGCCCAAATCCCTTCCCACTAAAGCCCACGACTCATCCCCTTGGGCCCAAATTCCCCCGGAGAGGCCCAAACTCCCGAAATCGGCTCGGAAACGCGATTAAACCTCATACCGTATGTTTTAACCTCAAATTTCACATTTTATAACGTTACGACATTCCGTAGTGTCACACAAGCCAACTAAAGCTAAGAGTCAGAAATCAAATATGCTTTTGATGTAACCAAGTGTGATCATATTTTCGATTTTTTCTTACAAGAAAAGGTTATATGATTGCCCGAGGGATGGCTGAGGAAATCAAGAAACACATATATTGTAAGTGGTATCATTCTTTTTCACATTACTAACGATTGCAATATCTTTCGTCAATAAATTTAATCGGCTATTGATGACGGCCGACTGAAATTCTTTGAGGAACCGGCAATGCAGTTGGATGCCAATCCTTTCCCAGTCAACATGGTTAGCTGTTTGGCGAAGGGGAAAGAGTTGGCACGGAGCAACAAGATTCGCTCATTATCAAGCTGTTGTAAAGATGACTACAACCAAGAGGTGAGCTTCAAGTCGGTAAATGGTATAAGGCAGAGAGGTCCATACCAAGGATTCAAATTTCGTTTTCGGACTCCATCTTGGGCTTGGTCGAAATCTGAAATTTCAGCGAGATTCGAAAATTTTGGACAAAATCCAGACGAAATTCAAAAACCAAAATTCAAATCCGTTTTTTTTAACCGATAAATCCGAAATTTCATCGAAAAATCCGAAATTTTGGTCAAAATTGCCGAAATCTCAGTAAAATTCAACTGAACAAAAAATGGTTCAAACGACGTTAAAAAAATTTGAATTTTTTTGGATGGTCCTGACACATCACTAATGTTCCCATAAAAATTTCAGATAATGAATAAGCCTGAGGAATTTTAAAAAAAATTAACAGTGTTATTTAGTGTATGTACTCCCACTAAAGCCCACGACTCATCGTTTTAGACATAATCTCACATACCAAGGATTGATTAATAGAGTGCTAATTTCCAAAGAATGCCAATTGGAAATGGTGTGATCCCAATTCTCAAAGCAAGGGTACCCAATCGTCACTTGTGCATGCAGAGTTCAAGCGTCAACAATTTGAATTCCAAAGCATGCATGCTGTCGACCCTTCTTTGATGCAGAGTTCAAGTGTCATTACTTCCCTAGTTACTTCTCCTTTGCAAGCCCCAACCAACCTCCAGAAAGTTTCACCACTAGCTCTCAGTTTAATCAACGCCTGGCATGCATCAATGCATGAATCGTCATTATGGATCATTGGCTGGTTTAATCAACGCCTGGCTGGCCGAGCGACGAGTGCATGCACAACAGTCAATCCAATTGCTGCATGGAGCTTGGAAATGAGAAGCATGCCTAAAGGCTACAGGTAATGAGAAGCATGCATGCAGGTAACGAGGAGACTAAAGCATGCATGTATTAATTGAAGCGGTCAAAAAATAATCAAAAAAATGTCAAAAAATTTTAAAATTTTTTCTTGATGGTCTTGACCCTAAATACAATCAAATCCGGTCAAAAAAATTAAAATCCAGTCAAAAACACCAAAATTTCAGCCGAAATCAACGAAATCTCGCCGAAATTTTGGTGGTTACTGTAGTAATTTGATTTTTTTAATTGTTTTTATCCAGACGGGATTTTTAGTTTCGTCCCCGGCCGAAATCCGAAATCTCGGCCGAGAAAAATGAAATTTCGGTGAAATTTGGATCCTTGGCCCGTACCATCATGAAAGCCGACACAGGGGTTTAAGCCAACGTTCTCTCAGTTGTTGGCTAAATATGAAAGGAGGGGTCAACGATCGCAATGAAGTCCTCCTCATAGGCTGATGAATGTGTATCAGCCAACTGCTACTGACAGGGCTCATCAACGGTGCCTGTTTTGGCAATTTTGCTAGAAGAGGGTGTTGACTTTGCCATCACTGTACATTTGTCCGATGCAACATTATACTGGGCAAAGTCAAGAGCACCATCGACCGACTAAAGAGAGATTATTTGGGTTTACTCTAGGCTAACATAATGAATATCAGAGGGAATCGATCCACGATAGAATTTATGGGCTGATTGAAGAGCAATCGGGATCAGACCAAGGACGTGAGATGGAAGTGAATTTGATCGGCAAGATACATAAGCTGATAGAACCCATGTGAAGATGGTGTCCTCCAGGATTAAGCAAATCCCAGAGGAGTAGGCTTCAGTGATTGAGGACTCAGGAATTAAGAGAAGCCGATTAAGAAAATAAAAGGGACAAAGATTTTAATAAACTTTATCCGATCAAACTTGTCAAAAAGGAATGGAGGAAGAAAGAAGTTGCTCGGGAGGGATTTGATTTGGTCGATGACTTGGATTCCTCCATTATCGCAATGATTCACCACCGTTGATGGACATCAATATGGTGTTCACCCTCCCAACAGAATTCAAGGTATGTGCACCATCAGCTAAGGAGTTGTTTGCCTAGTTATGTTTTGGTTCACAGGAGGCTATCTTCGAAAAACCACAAGACGATCATCGGCATCGAAAGCCGTTATATTTAAAAGGCCATATCAATGGCAAGCCAATATAAAGGATGCTTATGGATGGTGGGGCAACTGTTAATTTAATGCCTTACTCGACCAGCAAGAAATTGGGTAAATCCAATAAAGATCTCATTAAAACTAATATAGTATTGAATGATTTCACCAGAGACCCCACAGAGGCCAAAGGCATCATGGTGACCAAGCTCACTATCGGCAACAATACTTTGCCAACAGCTTTCTTTGTAGTTGATGTCAAAGGAAGTTACAACGTGTTGCTTAGCAGAGATTGGATACATGTTAACTGTTGCATTTCATTAACTATACATCAGAAGTTGGTAGAATGGAATGGTGATGAGGTTGAGGTAGTTAAAGCCGATACATTGGCTCATATAGCCATGGCCAGTCAAGATGACAATTGGCAGCATGACGGGGCAGAGTGCATATCGTGCAGAGCACTAGAAGATTGAGATTTTATATGCATTAGCCATACAGGTGTAAAACTGATCAGTGTAAAGCCAAGTACCTTTGATCGTACAAATGAAATTTTATGTCGATGAAGTCCAAAGTGGAAATAAAAACATTACGAGACAAAATGCAACGCTATCGGCAAACAACAGATAGCTATAAAGCCATTGAGGATTTCGAAGATATTGAAATATTTGGACAAGGTTTTACGCCTTCTGATCCATTAGAAGAAGTAGATATAGTCAATGGCAATAGAAAAATAACAACTTTTATTAGCTCGAAGTTGACACATAAATATAAAGAAAAGTTAGTCGATTTGCTAAAAAGTTATAAAGATTGCTTTGCTTGGGAATATCACAACTTGTAGAACATCGGCTGCCAATAAAACCAGGCTATAAGCCATTTAAGTAGTCCCTTAGGCGATTTAATCCAGCCATGTATCACAAAACAAAAGAAAAAATTGAACGATCATTAGAAGCAAAGTTTATCCAGCCTTGCCGATATGTTGAATGGATTTCTAATATCATTTCTGTAATAAAGAAAAATGTTAAGTTTAGGGTGTGCATTGATTTTAGAGATCTGAACAAAGAACAACCTAAGGATGAGTACCAGATGCCCATAGCTGATATGCTTATTGATGCTATGTTTGGGAATAAAATCATAAATTTTCTTGATAGGAATGATGGGTGTAATCAAATATTCATGGCTAAAACCGATGTGCACAAAACATCATTCATATGCCCTGGAGCACTAAGGATTATTTGAATGGGATGTAATGACCTTTAGCTTAGAAAGTGCTAGTCCAAAGAGCTATGACTTTGATTTTTCATGAGTTAATTAGTCATATTGTGGAGATTTATATTGATGATGTTGTGGTGAAGTTTAGGAGTGATTATCAATATCTGGCAGATTTAGAGGAAGTGTTCAAGAAAATCAGAGCACATAATCTGAAGATGAATCCATTCAAGTGTGCTTTTGGGGTATTGGATGGACAATTTCTTGGGTTTATGGTGCATCAAAGAGGCATTGAAGTTAACCAAGATCGTGTCAAGGCTATAGCCAATACACAACCCCCTAGGTGCAAAAAGGACCTTTAGAGGTTGACCAGCAAAATAAATTATTTAAGACAATTTATATCAAATTTATCTGGTTGGATTGATGCTTTCACTCCATTATTGAGATTGAAAGAAAATCAGGAATTTGTATGGGGAGCCGATCAGCAGAAAGCCTTTAAAAACATCAAGGAATATTTGTCTACTCCTCCAGTTTTAGATGCACCTCAGAAGGATGTACCATTTAGGCTATATATATATTGGCTGAAGTGATAGTTGGAATTGTCTTAGTGCAATATATCAATGGGAAAGAGCAGGTAATATTTTATTTAAGCTGACGACTACTTGATGCTGAAACAAGGTATCCTCCCATTGAAAAGCTCTGCTTATCTTTGTATTTCGCTAGCACAAAGTTAAGACATTATATACTGGCTTTGGCTTGTAAGGTCATATGCATGGCCAATATAATTAAGTATATGTTGTATGCTCCAATTTTGAGAGGTCGACTTGGGAAGTGGGCTTATAGGCTTACTGAGTTCAACTTAACATTTGAATCGACTAAGGCAGTTAAAGGACAAGTGATAGCCGATTTTATAACAGAATATAGAACCGATTGTAAAATAATTACGGTTGCCCATTGGCATTTGTATTTTGACATATTAGTGTGTCGAGAAGGTGATGGCATCGATATTATGGTAATATCCCTAAGAGGGTGTATCTTTGAATTTGCGTTTAGGCTAAATTGCAAATGCTCAAATATTCAAGCTGAGTATGAAGCGTTGCTTAGGGGTTTGCACATGCTCTACAATCTTGGTGTCAACTCCCTTGAAGCCTATGGTGATTCTCAGCTTGTAGTGCAGTAAGTAAGAGTGAAATTTAATTATTATGATGATATTTTTGTCAGATACTTGGAGCAATGCAAGGGAATAATCGGCTAATTTCTTTCTTTCTCAATCAGCCATATCCCTCACGAGAAAAATACCAAGGCCAATTCATTGGCACAACAAGCTTCAGGGTATAAGGTTTTTGATCAATTGGTTAATTGTGAGCCAATTGAAAAAATAATTATGTGTACTGATATAGCCAATTAGCGATTGAAGATATTAGACTATTTGTTGGACCCCTCAAAATCAATTGATAAGAAAACTAAAAGGCAAGCTTTAAGGTATGTTGTGATCGATAGTACACTATATTATCATATATTGGAAGGTTTGTTGTTAGGGTGTCTTAGGATAGAAGAGGCAAAATTGGCAATGGGAGAAGTACATGAAGGGATTTGTGGAATGCATCAGTCGACTCAAAAAATAAAATGGTTGCTAAGATGTACTAGTTACTTTTGGCGACAATATTAGAGGATTATTTCAAGTATTACAAAGGAAGCTAGGATTGCCATAAATTTGAAATTGTACAATTAGCACCTGTTGCAATTTTGCACCCGATCATAAAGCCTTAGCCGTTTAGAGGATGGGGTATAGATATAATCGATCAGATATATCTCACATCGTCTAAAGAACAAAAGTACATTTTAGCAGCGACCGATTATTTTTCTAAGTGGGTTGAAGCTATTCCTTTGAAAATGGTGACTAGTGTTGAGGCAATTGCGTTTGTCCAATAGTACATTATCTATCGGTTTTAAATCCCTCAAACAATTACAATTGATCAAGGTACTGTGTTTATGTCTAGTTAGTTTCAAAGTTTTGCTAAGAGCTTTGGGATTAAGTCAATAAATTCATCGCCCTATTATGTGCAAGCTAATGGTCAAGCTGAGTCATCAAATAAGGCATTGATCAAGCTGATTAAGAGAAAATTTGATGACAAGCCTTGGAGGTGGCATGTTACGTTAGCCAATTCGTTGTGGTCCTATTGGATTGCTTGCCATGGGGCTACCAAGTTATCACCCTATCAACTTATGTACGGACAAGAGGCGGTATTACCAATAGAAATCGGTATAAGTTCGTTGAGGGTCGCGAGGCAGAATGATTTATCGGCTCAAGATTATAGGGATTTAGTAGCCAATAATATGGACGATTTGATAGAGTTGAGATTATAGATGTTGGAACGAATCTAGAAAAATAAGGCTAGAGTCGCAAGAGATTACAATAGAAAAGTTATGCCTAAGTCATTTGATGAAGTCGGTCTTGTGTGGAAGACGATTTTACCTATCAGCTCAAAGGACAATTGATATGGGAAATGGTCTCCTGCTTGGGAGGGGCCATATAAAGTTAATCAGCTAGTTCATGAAAATTCTTATATTTTGGAGACATTAGATGGTGTATTGTTTACTAAGGCGATCAATGGAAAATATTTGAAGAAATATTACCTAAGTATTTGAGTTGGGTCTTAATCGGCTAAAAGTTTTAATTGTATCATTGCAGTCAACAGTTTATTGGTCAATTAAAGTTGCTAGACCAAATTAACTTGTTGCAGTTAATTCCGGTTACTTAAGCACATGTCCGATGAAGTATATCGTCCTTAGAACAAAATTAATAACTAAAGCAAGCAAACATTAGAAGTATTAAATTGGTTAAACATCTGATTTATAATTTACAAGCATTCAAAGGTAAAATGTTGTCCACAGGAAACCCAGGCATTCATTACATGAAAAAAATGCAATGGTAAAAGTTAAATTCAGCAGAAGTTAAGGTCTGATCCCCAAACTCTACAACACATCAAGAGCACTGGTAAGGATCTTGTTAATTTCATTAATAATCTTTTGATCCTCTTTAGCCGTGCCAGGGATAGGGACAACCTTGGCCCATTAGGCTCGGACTGTCGCTATGCCCTTAGCCAAGGCAACCTTTTGCTCCTTGAGCGAGGATGAAAAGTTTATCATTTTTGGAGCTAGTTGGGCATTCACTTTGAGCAGCTCCTCTTCCAAAGACTTCTTGGATGCCTCTAGTGCCGATACAAGCTCTTTGGTCACCTTGAAGTGCTTGTTGTCCTCGTCGAGCTTGGCTTTCTTGGCCTTGGTTTCCGCCACTAGCCAATCTAGTAGCTTTTGATCCTCCCGCTACGCGATGCGATGCTTTTGTCTTTGCTTAGCTTCATCAACTAAATTTTTTTGTCATCAATGAAGCAAGATTCAAGAAGTGCTGCTGTAGCATGCTTAGGGAGATCAGGCTTTACGGTGCAATCGCATCCCGGATTGGCTTAACGTCTTTGAGGAGGTCAGCCTTGGGACTGAGTAGAATCTTGCATAGATGCCTCAGCCTCTCTTCAGCTCTTAGGGCCGACATGATTTGGGCCAACGCACCATCTGCCTTCCCTAGAATTGTGTCGATGATGGCCGACGGGCGGTCCTGCTCTTCGCTCTCGATGTCCGACAAGTCAAATCCAAGAATGTCAGTGACTGAGGACATCAGCTTTGTGATGGTAGGAGGAAGAGTCGCCGTGGAAGCTTGAGCCTAATGTATCGGTTGAGTTGGGGGCGGAGGCAGGTCACTGGCCGTACCTTCCGGCATGTTGATATTGGTCGGTGGGGAAAATGGAGGCAAAGATATGCGCTGCAAGTATAAAGAAATTTTGTTAAGCCGATTGGATTGTTAGTTGAGTCTTTTGTAATTTAATGTGTGGGATTATAACACTTACCCTGCCGACTGCAAAAGTTTTTAGCGAGCTTTCAACCAATTCCTCTTGCGTGCAGGGTTTCCTTTGGGCTTCCTTCTTGTAAGGTCGGCCATGCCTCTTTTCTACAAAGTTACATTGATTGAGCATGTTTGAACTTGGTGACATTTCAATAATGAATTTTTTGAAGGGTTTCGTAGCATGGAAAACAAAAATTTTTCCTACGATTGCAACCAAACACCAAGATCATATCTAGGAGATGCAAGTAAACGGTTTCAGAAGGACTCACCCTCGTAGACCGTAAAGGAATAACGCTCCCCGCAAACAAACGTGGTTGATGTAGAGGTACACTCCCGACTTCAAAGTCGCCAAGATGAGCGCCACAAACGGCAGCCTCGCATTGGTCAAAAATGCACGGATCAACGATGACCTCCAATCCCTCGCCTCGGGCAGCGTGAAGTAGTGGATCCCTGAAAACTCCAACAACACTACAAATTAGTGGTGGTGGTGGTGAAGAAATACTCAGCAGCGCGCTTAAGCCACATTCAAAACGGATCGGGAGGAGGGAGAATGGACCAACCAAAGGGTCATGGATGAACACCAAGAGAGGAGCTCCTCCTCCCTTTTATAGGAGGAGGAGGAGGCATGCCAAGGGGTGGGGTGGCTTACGCATGGGGGCTGCCCCTTGCCCTCCCTTCTCTTCATGTGAGTGATCTCTCCACTCACAAATTAACCACTTTGATTTCCATTAAAACCCCACCCAAGAAAATGAAAGGTTTTCCCATAAACATTTTTATTTCAGATTTAATATTTGTTAATTCTTTAATTAACAAACATTAACATATACCCCTTTAACTATTCCGATATCCCTAAAACTATTCCGCGATACAAGCTTGATCCTATCTTGTCCATATTTTTCTCCAGCCAGATCCACTCAAATGCATCGATGAACCTTAAGTGTGTCACCCTACGGTTCGTGAATAAAATGGACATGATTGAGACTCCTCTCGCATCAATAATCATCACGGGATCCGAGATCCATAATGACTCCCATTCACTCAACGATGAACTAGTGATCGCGTAAAACCGTAAAACGACATAACCAATTCCTTTGTCTCACGATATTTTACTTGTCCGATCCGATCATCGGCATCAACTATACCTAGTTCGATCCTGCTACCGACAAGTACTCTTTACTCGCTCCGTGATATAACATTCTTGTGACCTAGTCACATGCTTGCAAGCGATGTCAATGTGATATCACCAGAGGGCCTGCAGTATATCTCTCCGTCATCTCGGATGGACAAATCCCACTCTTGATGCATGAGCCTCAACTAATACTTTCATAGTACCCAAATCCATCTTTATAGTCACCGTGTTACGGAGTGACGCGTTTGATGTCATCAAAGTACTCTTCCTGAATTAGTGATTGACATCATCTCATGGTCTAAGGAAAAGAGCTATTTCAATGTGTTTGATACAAAGAACAAACTAAATGACTTGATCGTATTTGCTATACCAACTTGGGTGTGTGTTCATCACATCATTCTTCTAATGACATGACCCGTTATTAATAACATCCAATGTTCATGATCGTGAAACCTTGATCATCAGTTAATCAACGAGCTAGTTTAAAAAAAGAGGCTTTACTAGGAACCTTTTGTTTATTAAACACACATGTATTAACGCTTCGATTAATACAATTTTAGCATGAGAAATAAACATCTATTATAAACATGGAATATGATAATAAACAATTTATTATTGCCTCTCGGGCATATTCCCTTCCATCTCCCACTTGCACTAGAGTCAATAATCTAGATTACATTGTGATGATTCTAACACCCATTGAGTTCTCGTGTTGATCATGTTTTGCCCTTGGGAGAGCTTTAGTCAACTAGTCCGCTTACATTCAGATCCGTGTGCACTTTGCAAATCTTTATATCGCCATCCTTGACATGTTCACGGATGGAGTGAAACCGACGCTTAATATGTTTGGAATTCTTGTGTGACCTTGGTTCTTTAGCATTGGCTATGGCACCATTGTTGTCACAATAGATAACCATCGGGTCCAACGCACTCGAACTACACCTAGTTCGGATATGAACATCTTCATCCAAACCGCTTCTGCGCTAGCTTCAAGCAAAGAATATATTCCGCCTCTGAAGATCCCGCCACCATAGATTGCTTTGGAACTTCTCCAGCTCAACGCTTCCTCCATTCATTTCAAAAATGTACCCTGATTGAGACTTAGAGTCATCCTGGATCGATTATCAAAGCTAGCGTCGTACGTAACACTTTGGCGGCGAGCTCTTCTTCACCACCATATATGAGAAACATATCCTTAGTTCTTCTTAAGTACTTAAAGATATTCTTGATCGCCCGGTTCAAAACCTGGATCAGACGGTACCGCTTAGTCAAACTAATAGCATGTGCCACATCCGGTCTTGTACACAACATAGCATACATGATAGAGCCTATGGTCAAGCATAGGGAATCTTATTCATTACTTCTCTATCTTCTGCTGTAGCTGGACTCGAGTCTTACTCAACGCCTTGCCTTGCATCATAGGTAAGAACCCTTTCTTACTTTCGTCCATTCTAAACTTCTTTAGAATCTTGTCAAGATATGTACTTTGTGATAGCCCAATTAAGCGTCTCGATCTATCTCTATAGATTTTGATGCCTAAAATATATGCCGCTTCACCAAGGTCCTTCATTGAAAACTTAATGTTTAAGTAATCTTTTACACTTTTCAAAAGTTCTATATCATTTCCTATCAACAATATGTCATCCACATATAATATCAGAAATGCTATAGAGCTCCCACTCACTTTCTTGTAAACACAAGATTCTCCGTAAGTTTGGACAAATCCAAAACCTTTGATTACCTCATCAAAACTAGATTCCAACCGTGATGCTTGCTTCAGTCCATAAATGGATCTGAAGTTTGCATACCTTATTAGCATCCTTAGGATCAACAAAACCTTTGGGTTGTATCATATACAACTCTTCCTCAATGTTTCCATTAAGAACGCAGCTTTGACATCCATCTGCCGATTTCATAATCGAAAAATGCAGCAATTGCTAACATAATCCTAACAGACTTTAGCATCGCTACGGGTGAGAAAGTCTCATCGTAGTCAACTCCTTTGAATTTGTCGAAACCCTTTGCGACAAGTCGAGCTTTTATAGACTGGCCACATTACCATCAGCTCTATTTTCTTTTGAAAATCCATTTGTTCTCAACGGCCTTACGGTCATTGGGTAGGTCCACCAAAGTCCATACTTGGTTTTCATACATGGATCCCATTTCGATTTCATGGCTTCTAGCCATTTGTCGAATCGCTCATCATCGCTTCATCATACACGCCGCAGGTCATTATTCTCAACTACCATGACATTCATAGTAGGAACATAAAAGTCGTGGAAGCGGTATGCGCTCTTGTTGACTCATGAGTGCGGTAGTGTTCTCTTTCGAGTTTCATGATCCTTATCATTAGTTCCTCTTCATTTGGTGAAGTCAACTCCGAAACAACTTCCAAGGCTGCTGCACTTGCCATTCCATGAAGAGAAGGTTCAACAACCTCGTCGAAGTTCTACCTTCCTACTACTCACACCTTTCGAGAGAAACTCTTTTTCCAAAAAAGGATCCATTCTTGGCAACGAAACCTTGCCTCGGATCTGTGATAGAAGGTGTACCCAATTGTTTCTTTAGGGTATCCTATGAAGACGCATTTTTCCGCTTTGGGTTCGAGTTTATCGTGTTGAAGTTTCTTCACATAAACATCGCATCCCCAAACTTTTAGAAATGATACTTAGGTTTGTTGCCAAACCATAATTCATACTTGTCATTTCAACGGATTTAGATGGTGCCCTATTTAAAGTGAATGCAACGCTTCTAGTGCATGACCCTCAAAATGAAAGTGGCAAATCTGTAAGGGACATCATAGATCGAACCATATCCAATAAAAGTACGACACGACTGGATACACCATTACACTGGTGGTGTTCCAAATAGGAGTGAGTTGTGAAACTATTCCACATTGTTTCATGTGTGTGCCAAACTCGTAACTAAGATACTCTCCTCCACGATCGATCGTAGAAATTTGATCTTTTTGTTACGATGATTTTCTACTTCACTCTGAAATTCTTTGAACTTTTCAAATGTTTCAGACTTGTGTTTCATTAAGTAAATATATCCATATCTACTCAAATCATCCGTGAAAGTACTTAAGTAACGATATCCACCACGCTACGACACACTCATTGGACCACACATCGGTATGTATGATTTCCAATAAGTCGGTTTGCCCGCCCATTGTACCGAAAACGGGTTCTAGTCATCTTGCCCATGAGGCATGGTTCACATGTCTCAAATGATTCATAATCAAGTGATTCTAGTAGTCCATCGCACGGAGCTTCTTCATGCGCGCTTAACACCAATATGACATAAGCGGCAATGCCACATATATGCAATATCATCATTCAACTTAATTCTTTTGGCATTCACATTATGAACATGTGTACTATTATCAAGATTCAAAATAAACAAACCATTCTTTTCGGTGCATGACCATAAAAGATATTATTCATATAAATTGAACAACCATTGTTCTCGCACTTGAATGAATAACCGTCTCTCATTAAACAAGATCCAGATATGATGTTCATGCTCAACGCAGCACTAAATAACAATTATTTAGGTTTATAACTAATCCTCGATGGTAATTGGATAGGTAGCGTCCCCGACGGCGATCACATCAACTTTGATCCATTGCCGACGCCGCATCATTACCTCATCCCTTGCTAGTTGTCGCTTATTCCTTAGCTCCTGCTTCGAAAGGTTACATATGTTAGCAACCGAACCGTATCAAATACCTGCACTACTGCAGTACTAGTAAGGTACACATCAATAACATGTATATCATATATACCTTTGCTCACTTTCCCGCCCTTCTTATCGGCTGTATATTTTTTGGGCGCTTGCGCTCCAGGCTCAAAGGCCTGCAATAAAAACATTCAGATTCGACTTAGGCCACCCTTGGTCTTCTTCTCGGTCTGTAGCAAGCAGACTTGCCCTTCTTCTTGAAGTTTCTTAGACTTACCTTTCTTCTTGGAAATCGATAGTCTTTTGGACCATCAACACTTGATGTTCCTTCTTGATCTCCACTTCAGCAGCTTTTAGCATTGACGTGAAGTTCGGGAGAGACTTCTTCATGCCCTCGCATGTTGTAGTTCATCACAAAGCTCTGTAGCTTTGGTGGCGTAGACTCGAGAACACGATGAATTCCTAGCTCAATGGGGATCGTTATTCCCAAAGCTATGAGTTTACTCCATTACCCGGACATTTTGAGTACGTGCTCACTAACGGAGCTGTTTTCCATCATGCAAACTAAAGAACTTTTCAAGCTTCATAACTCTCATCATGCGGCATGGGTGTCGTAAGATCATTTTCAACTCCTCATTGTATCAAAAGCATTGTTTGCTCAAACGCTTTTCGCCTCGGGCTCAAGGCCATACAAATGCCGCATTGAACTAAATCTGTGGTCCTCCTATGAGTCAAAGAAAACATTTTTCTCCTCCTCGGGGGCATCATCACGGCGGGTCACCTAGCGGTGCTTCTAGCACATAGCTCCTTTTGAGCAATGAGCGAGAGAATCCTCTGTGTTAAGGGCCCAGCTTGGTAAAGTTGCTACCATTGGTGGCTAGTTTCTCTTCTCCATGAACAGATTGAAATTGAAAATAGGGGTGCCATCTACAACATATTTGCAAAGTTATTTAGACTAAGTTCATAATAGATTAAGTTCAATGTTAATTCAAAATTAATCGAGAACTCCCACTCAAAAACAACATCCCTCTAGTCATCTTTAGTGATTACATGAACCAAATTCACTATACCAAACCGATCATCACGTGAGACTAAGATAGTTTCAAAAGGCGAACATCAATATGTTCATAATATAATACATATGACTCATGATTTACCTATCGGTTCGTGTTCCGAGGCCATGTTCCAGACATGCTAGGCTCGCCAAGTAGAACCAAAGTATTTGCATGTGTAAATCTGGCTTACACCCGCTGTATGCGAACGTAGTGTCTTTCACACCCTAACATCACGTGTTGCTTCTAAACGACGAACTTTCTTACCGCTTCATAATATTGAAGATCACATTATTATCTTGATATTTATTTGGAGGGATCATCTTATAGTGCTATCGACGTGATCATAATCAAGCAAAATAAGATGCATAAAAGGATTAACATCACATGCATGAATAAAGTGATATGATATGGTCCTTTCAAAGACTTGATCTCCATCTTGTGCGACATGGTATGATCTCCATCATTCCACCGGCATGGCACCAAGGTCCATGATGCTGCCATCTTGATTGTCTTCCTCCATTACAATATATCACATGGACATATATTTAGCTTACCTTGAGGCTATAAAAAGAAAAACAACCAAATGGCTCGCTGGCTGTTTAAATTTACAATAAATTTCATTTCATACAACAATCTTTGTATCAATGACCATATCACATCACAAGCCCTCAAAAACAAGTTAGACGCCTCTAATTTATTTTTGCATATTTTACGTGGTTTTGGGCTTTCTAGGAAAAACTATTCTTACCTACTTAACAAGAACCAACGTGATAAAAACATTATTAGCAAACCGTTGTAAATTAGATCATGACTATAGTGGGGAAATCGACACCGCAAAGCCACCTTATGCAATACTAGTTGCATGTCGAAAAGCGTGGAACAAGTCTCATGCAAGAGGACATGTAAGGTTAGTCCGGCCGCTTCAAATCCCACTATGCCACCATGATCCAAAATACCGAAAAGTATGCAATAACATGATCATCAACGCCCACATCCACATGTGTTTTAAACCGCGTTACAAAACATCTACGCGATAGACACTGCTCGATACCACCAAGGGTTTCGTAGCATGGAAAACAAAAAATTTTCCTACGATTGCAACCAAACACCAAGATCATATCTAGGAGATGCAAGTAAATAAGCGGTTTGAAGGACTCACCTCGTAGACCTAAAGCGGGAATAACGCCTCAAAACAAACGCGTGGTTGATGTAGAGGTACACTCACTTCAAAGTCGCGAAGATGAGCGCCACAAACGGCAGCCCCCGTATTTGGTCACACGACGGATCAACGATGACCTCCAATCCCTCGCTCCAGCGGGCAGCGGAAGTAGTGGATCCCGGAAAACTCCAACAACACTACAAATTAGTGGTGGTGGTGGTGAAGAAATACTTCAGGCGCTTAAGCCAGCCACGAAAAACGGATCACAGGAGGAGGGAGAATGGACCAACCAAAGGGTCATGGATGAACACCAAAGAGAGGAGCTCCTCCCTCCCTTTATAGGAGGAGGAGGAGGCATGCCAAGGGTGGGGTGGTTTACATGGGGCTGCCCCTTGCCCTCCCTCTCTTCATGTGAGTGATCTCTCCACTCACAAATTAACCACTTTGATTTCCATTAAAACCCCACCAAGAAAATGAAAGGTTTTCTCCATAAACATTTTTATTTCAGATTTAATATTTGTTAATTCTTTTAATTAACAAACATTAACATATACTCCCTTTAACTATTCCGATATCCCCGAACTATTCCCGGCGATACTCGAAACTTGATCCCTATCTTGTCCATATTTTTCTCCTGAGATTCCACTCAAATGCATCGATGAACCTTAAGTGTGTCACCCCTGGCTCGTGAATAAATGGACATGATTGAGACTCCTCTCGATCAATAATCATCGGGATCTCGAGATCCATAATGACTCCCATTCACTCAACGATGAACTAGTGATCGCGTAAACGTAAAACGACATAACCAATTCCTTTTGTCTCACGATATTTTACTTGTCAGGGATCCGATCATCAAGATCAACTATACCTAGTTTGATCCTGCTACCGACAAGTACTCTTTACTCGCTCCGCGGATATAACATTCTTGTGACCTAGTCACATGCTTGCAAGCTTATGTCAATGTGATATCACCGAGAGGGCCCAGAGTATATCTCTCCGTCATCCGGATGGACAAATCCCACTCTTGATGCATGAGCCTCAACTAATACTTTCATAGTACCCAAATCCATCTTTATAGTCACCTGTTACGGAGTGGACGTTGATGTCATCAAAGTACTCTTCCTGAATTAGTGATTGACATCATCTCATGGTCTAAGGAAAGAGCTATTTAATGTGTTTGATACAGCAACAAACTAAATGACTTGATCGTATTTGCTATACCAACTTGGGTGTGTGTTCATCACATCATTCTTCTAATGACATGACCCCGTTATTAATAACATCCAATGTTCATGATCAGGAAACCTTGATCATCAGTTAATCAACGAGCTAGTTTAAAAAAAAAGAGGCTTTACTAGGAACCTTTTTGTTTATTAAACACACATGTATTAACGTTTCTGATTAATACAATTTTAGCATGAGAAATAAACATCTATTATAAACATGGAATATGATAATAAACAATTTATTATTGCCTCTCGGGCATATTCCCTTCATTTTTGTTGGGCAAAGACTTACTCGGCTGTTGGTGCTGCCTCTCAAGGTGGGAGAGAGAGGGCAATTGGACCCCAGGGTTCTAGAATAATGGCTCACCAAGCCAATCGAACACTGCTTCTTTAATGAAGCATCACCCGATGGCTTCGCGGGTCTCTTCCCAACTGCTTTGGTCTAAAGAAAAAACAAATATATAAGGATAATTTGGTTAAATTAATTTAATAGCATAATGAAAGAGGGATATACTGGTTAGTACCTCACCGATGATATCAATCAAGATTGAGTTAGTCTGGTCCGACAAACTAGAGATGCTTGAAATTGAGCTGCTTGAGTCAGTCCTAATTGTCGGCTCTAGTGATAATTTTGGGGGAAAACTCAGCTATTATTGAGGTAGGTAGCCGCTTAGCTGAAAATAGGGATGAGGAAATGACCGACCACCAAGGTAGCCATGAGCCCTTTTGGAGTAGAAGATGAAGTGTGGGAGTTGTCTAATGAGGAGATCGTTAGCTATGCGAAGAGCTAAGTTGGCCGAAGAAGCTCGACATAATCTCTCTTGAGGTTGAAGCTGATCGATTACTAGGAGTTTAGGTATGATTTGGCTGAAACCAAGTTGTTAGGCGATGGTTGATGGATGGTAAAATTCATAAGAAGGCTGAAAAGTTCTACCTCTGGTATGCAAGTCAACAGAGATAATGCTTGGAGATTTTTTTTTTGAAGAACTCCTGGGTCTCTTCAAGCATGTCCTCGCTATCGGTAGCAAGGTGGAAGGAGGGGCAAGGATAGTGATCGGCTTAGCAGTAGCTAAAGAATTCGAAGGTACGAAAGAGTCTTGGTTAAGTTGGCGGAAGAAGAAAAATATTTTTTTAGCACTGATCGGGTTTAATTTTGGTTTCATCGCAAAGAAGAGGAAAAGCCTCTCACCAAAGGATCGGCTATTTCTAAACTCGATGGAGTGGTCCTCTGGGGTTTCCTCGAGAGGGAAGGGTGTTATCTTTGACAAGTCAATCTTGAAAGATCAACTAAAAATGCAGTAGAGAAACATTTGGATAAACCATAAAGGGCCACCAATATTTCCTATTGTGTATGACCCCATGGCTGTGTAAAGTCGAGAGCGGATTTCATGCATCATTTGAAAGACTGCCTCCAAAAATAGTTTTCCTAATGAAAGCTGACGACCCCCACTAACTGTTCAACTATGGTTTGATAGGTTTGGGTCGGACCAAGGGATGCACCGTAGAACAAGATCGGTCGAGCCACATATTGAGAAAAAGCTATGTGCTCCCTATCAAACAATGGGTCGATTCCTCTTTGTTTTCTATATATTTACCCTTGGTGCTAAAAGCCGATAGCTGTTCATCATCTGGCCTAAGATAGTAGAGCTGTGGACATCAAGAAGGGTTGGGCCAATGAGACGAGGTTTGAGGATGAAGGCATTGAAAGTGTCGCACCAAAAATAAGAAGACATAACGACTAAAGGCTCGTTGGGGGAAGACTTGGCTAGAGATAATGGGAGGCATTCCGCTATCCCCATTTGTTCCCAGACTAGGAGTTTTTGGGCTGCTACCCGATTGAACCAAGCGCACCACTCAGGTAGCACGGTCGGCCAGGCCCTAAAACTCTTACTCCATCCCGCTAGGTTAAAGTATAGGGCATTCAATGGAAGCCTAAGGATCTCTTGGTCTATAATAGGTTAACTTCCTATCGGTTCTAGGTAAAATTAAGTTTTGCAATTAGATATAGGAAAAAAAATACCTATCTTGGGTTCATTGGGGTCAAACGAGCCGATGAGATTGGGGGCTGAGAAAAGGACTATGAAGCTCATGATGAGAAGATTGAGAGCTTGAGCGCGTGAAAATGATGGGTGGGTGGTATTAGCTGGTAAATATTGCCAGACTTTTTACTGCAGTTAATGCAGTATATCGTGCGTTCACATGATTTGTGCTGGAAATTTGTCGTGAATGCACGAAAATCAGTGAAAGTTGAAGGGTTGTGTCTCGGAGGAGACTGGTGGTATTATATGTTTAAGCCAAAGTTGCTAATTTTTGAGAGATTAACGCAATCTCACAAAAATAGGGGGCATATATTAACACAAGAATCTGGCGCATAACCGATTTGGTAAGAGATTGTTAGTTTCATATGGTTATTTGATTAAGGATAGTATCGGGTTTGAAAAGTATTTTGAAAAGTCATAAGCTGATATAGGTTATCGGATCATAACCGATATTAGTTCTAAAAAGGGAAGTATCTCAGGGAAAGTTGAAACCGATACGAAGTGTTTTATGAGTCCAACGAGGACACGGTTGATCCGAGTGCTATAAAAGAAGGTGACGAGCGACATAGAGGACACAGAACAACAATCAAACAACTCGCATATTTATTATTTGCTTTTAGTCGACTAGGAGTGGTATTTAGATTTGTAATCTTTCTTCTGTAATTCGTCTTGATCAATAAAGTTGCGCATCGCCGATTATTAGTTTCGTTGACTTACGTGACCAAGATCTGTTTTTTCTCCGATCTTGTTGCTCATCGAATTTTTCAAAAAAAAAAATCTACTTTTATCCTTGTTTAATGTAACACCCCGGCACCTAGTATGCCCAGAATGTCACCACAACATCTAAAGACAACAACCATAAACATAATTAGAAGTATATTACAGCAACTACACTTTTGATTCTAACAAAAATTTTGGCAACATAAACTCTGTTTTTCTATGGTTTTAAGCATCAATAATATAATAATGACAAGATAGCATATTTGGAATCAACTATAACATAGCAACTAGGGTTTTCAGCAACATTTCAAGTCCAACACATAATTTAACCATCACATAATCCAATAATGTATAAATATTTAATCATGGCCACCAACGAGGCAATAAACCATAGTGTAACTCAATAAGGTAACCAACATATCTAAGAAAGGGTATGAATTGTTTACTTGTGTGTCTCTATGTGATGATGTGAATCTAGCTGCCTTTGCACATGCTGGATTCATGGTACCTAAAAAAACATTAAACAACAAGCGTGAGTTCATCACTCAGCAAAGTGTATTGCAATGGCATAAAACAATAACAATATTCAATAACATCTTCATTAACATCTCATAAAACATCATCATTAACTTTTCCATCCATGCAATGCAATGCACATGTCTCTTTGCTTAGCACATACAGGTATTGCCGAGTGCACACCCGTCGGTGTGCACCCTCTTTCCCTTCCATCTCGTGGAGGGTGCCTACTTTTACTGGCTCTCTCCCATTCACCACTGTGGATGGGACTATGAGATAGGTCGTTCGTGTTCACTACGTGTGAACACAGAGGCCCGCATCAGAATGGGTCGCCTCTTCCATTATGAATGCACATAGGCCATACACATGAATAAACTTGCATGTAAACTCGATTTAACCACTGCATAGCCATTTAACAAACTATATTCATCATAACACATGCAAGTATCAACATGGCAACTTATCCTAACACATGGATAAGCTACACATAACAAAGCAATATGGCCATCCAAGCCACACCACTACAACACACTTGCATTCAACCTCGTGAGACGAAGTGGAGAGATGTTGATGGCACTCCCGGGGTCACACCACCTGCACATGAGTAAAATACACTCAAAAACATGCCCACAAAACAACACAAAACCAATCAACTACATCGACTTCGCAACCCACTCTTAAAACCCGAAAAACAGTAATCTGTCCCAACGGGACAGCAGACTTCTAACGGTCATAACTTGAGTTTAACAACTCCAAATCGAGTAAACGAGTACATTTTCTCAAACCTCAGGACATTTCCCATCTTTTTCTAAGTATTCGTGAAAACTGATTTGGCCTCTAAAATCCTCTAATCTACAGTTGATCACAGACTGTACCATTCACATCACAGATTGGACAGCGTTCGGTAAAATGACCATAACTTTTAAACGGCTAAACGGAATTTAGTGATTTTGGTTCCCAATTAAATTTAATTCGATTACCTACAACTTTCACAATAGCTGGTTCCCCAGGAAATGAATACAAAGTCCTCAAATCTGCACCCGAATTCGGTTGTCTAAACTGGCCGAGAGCATCACGCAAGACAGATCTGTGACACCACGGAGTGTCGAAACCTTATATAATGTGACTGTTGAGGTTAAAAACATTATGAAATATGGAATTAAGGTTAAAACCTTAAGGTATGCAGGTTAATAGCGTTTCCGGGCCGTTTCCGGGAGATTGGGCCTTTCCGGGGAGTTTTGGGCCTAGGGAAAGGGTCGTGGGCCTTGGTGAGGGAGAGTTTGAGTCCATTTAGGAGTAGGATTCCTGTGTGGGCTGGTAAAAAGGGGTTCTCCCTGCCCCTTGTGCGCCCCCACCTCCCTCATGTCCGCCCCCTCCACCTCCCCTTGTGCCCTAGCCGCCCCACCTCCCCTCTCCCTCTTGTGCGCCCCCCCTTGCTCTTCCCATTGCTCCACCACCCCTCCACCTCCCTTGCTGCCCCTAGGGGAGATCCCCATCTCAACACCTAGAAGATCAATCCGTTGGAGCGCTCCGCGACGAGGAGATTCGGCGGGATTGGAGTGAGGAAGGAGATCGTGCGAACCGGGAGGAGATCTATTGGGTTTTCGTGCGTTAGGCGAAGGTATGTCCATGGGAATCCTTGGGGTTGGTCTAGGATCTGTTCTAAGGGCGATTATCACGTTTTTAGATCAATTAGTGGTGCTGGAATTGAGTAGATTAGATGGAATCTTGAGTTTGCCACGTTCTCTGTTTCGGGCAGCATGAGCAGTCGACCTAGGGTTTGGGTTTTCGTCAATTTAGAGTCGGAATTTGGTCGTACGTCTGTTGAAGAAGTTGTAGGTAATTTCAATACCTTTTAGTGGGTACAAAGAACCACCAATTCCGCCCAGCCATTTGAAAGTTATGATCGTTTTACCGAAAATATTAAAATCTGTGACGTGATTGGAACAGATCACGGTATTTTGTAGATTAAACAACTTTAGATTTCGAATCAGTCTTTCTGTATACTTAGAAAAAGTTAGAAAATTTCCTAAGCTACACGAGGATGTACTCGTTTAATTGATTCAGAGTCTTAGAATCTGAGTTATGCCTTTTGGAAGGCTGCTGTCCCGACGGGACAGAACCTCTGTTTTTGGGTTTAGTGAGTAGTTTGCGATGTCGGGGTAGAAGAGGGATTGCTTACTGTTTTGTGGACATGATTGTGAGTGTGTGGTACTCATGTGCAGGTGGTGTGACCCTGGGAGTGCCTTCTACTTCTCGCCAATCCGTTGCCCGTGGTTGAGGCAAGTGTATTGGAATGGGTAGCGGGTTGTAGTTCCTAGATTGGTTGAGATTGAGTTTGAATACATGATATGTTCATATGCCATGCCTTAATGATTGCCAATGATATGATGAATATGTTTATTAAGTTATGATGCCATGTGTTAGTGTACAAGTTTTTTATGATGTTGGCATGTTTGCATACATGGCATGTTACATGGCCCGGGCGGTGAGAAAGTCATAACTAATCCGGGGAAGGTCGGTGAGAAAGTTATGACTATTCTGGAGAGCCAATGAGTAAGTCCTACATCGTGATTCCATTCATCGCAGTGAACGGAAGCGAGGAGTAGGCACCCTCCATCTTCGGGATGGAAGGGGGGAGAGGGTGCACACCGACGGGTGTGTACTCAACCATACCGGTATAAGTTTCCAAGGAGACATGAGCATCGCATCGCATTGCATACATAATGATGATGTTATTGATATGGGATCATGAATGAGATGATAGACATGATATGAATTGTTGTAGCTATGTATTTGTTCTTGTGTACCATTACAATATGCTTGCTGAGTGTTGAACTCACGCTTGTGCTTTCTTGTTGTTTTAGGTACCATGAGATCGGCATGCGGGGAAGGGAAATAGTCACACTTCTACATGTAGCTTCACTCAATTGTCCCACAAGTCGTTAAATTGGTTTTTTGACAATAAACGAAGAGTGATGCTTAATGCTTTATGGTTTAGCTTTGCGTTATGGGAGTCTTTTTGTTTGTTTGGCTCATGGAGACATGGAATGTCTGGAATTAGACTTATATTGTTGTCATGCCGTTTATTTATTGCTGTTTTAGATGTCTCTCATATTGCCTTATTTTGCCTTGCTATTGTGTTTCCTTCAATTCATGTTAAAACAAAGGAGATGCTGCCGAAATTTCGGTTTTTAACATTTACTCCTTTGCTGTAATTTATCGTTATTTTTGGTATTTAGAGGTTGTTTGGTCTTTGTTTGGTAGCATTCGGGCATATTAAATGCCGGGGTGTTACAAGATCTAACCATCATCTTAATCCATCTAAGAGCAACACCTAATTGAGGGTTCTAGGCATGGATTATCCCATCTAACAGCACCTAGATCACCACAAAATAACCATAGTTCGTTACCTCTTCTTGGAGAATTGAATAGACGACGAAAACCTTCCTCCTCTCGGCTGCTCCTTCCTTTGGATCCGCAGCGATTCGCCGAAATCGCTCGGTTGGATGGTTCCCAAATCAAAGAACAAGGAGACGGGAGGATGGTAGAGGAGATGGGCGGCTAGGGAGGGGAAGGGTTGAACCCTAGGGGAGGGGAAGGGGCGCCGGCCTAAAGGGGAGAATGGGGGGCGCATGGGCCAAGGGGGGCACCAAGGGCAAGGGGGCGCATGGGCCAAGGGTTCTTTGCCTGTCCCCCTCCACATGGGCCGAAAACCTCCCACTGAAGGCCCAGAACAAAGCCCCCAAAGGCCCAAACTCTCCCAAAGAAGCCCAAACCCTCCCGGAACGGCCCAAAACCTCTGAAACGACAAGAAATACGACTAATCTCTGACCGGAATGTCACAATCTCTCCCCCTTAACAGGATTTGACCTGGAATCCAAAGAACGCCAAAAAAAAAAAAACAAAAACAAAGTCCCCAAGGGACAAAAGACATCTTTGCAACACAAAACATCCACGCAAAGACACAAACCGAACCAAACGACAAACAAATTCCCAAAACCAACACTTAGCGAGAAAGAGTTGGCTTAGCTCAATTAAGCGCAGCCTCTCACGATTCCACCTTTCATTTCAATTCCAAATAAAATTTGCAAAAGACAACACTCCCTAGCATTCTATATTCCGGAGAACTTCCCGAACAAGGACTCCCACAAGAATTTTCCTCAACTGCAATTCCTCGATTTCACCCACAAAAGGGCTCAATCAAAATAATTAATACGCCCAAATCCTCACATCAAATACTTCATACTACTATCGCAAACAACCTAATGAACTCTGAACAACTTCCATTTTCAACTTCATTCACAAAACCTTAATCTCATTCCTCAACCTGACTACCACATTTCATTAAACTCAACATGACACAATCAAAGCGAGCCACCTCTCTTTTAACAACGTCTCTACCACCAAAATACCAATGGTATCTTGTTATTAACTGGGTTTCTAGACATGACCCCCCAAAAACCAAGAAAACACTGGTTCTCAACTCTTGAAATTATTTGCCCTTTTAATCGAACGGACCATTACCGAGAAATGCTATTGAAAGAAATAAGTCACTAAGGCACATCTGCCTTTTCGATTCACAATCATGCTAAAATTTCATTCTATCCTCTCCCAGGCATATCTCATACCCAAAGACAACTAGCTAAGACAATTGTTTACGACGGGACACTTATTAACAAAATTACTGTCACCTTCACTACCACCAATTGATACCCTTGATAAAAGTTGGAACCCAGACATCATCAACCTCCATCATAATCCACCCTTATACCACTAATGTCCAACACCTAGCCCAAGCTAGGACCGTAAAACCTTACCAAACCACAATTGGTGCTTTTCCCATGAGGGTGTCGCCATCACAATCTTTCACACAAACAACCAAGACCAAGAGTATAAATCTTTAGTATACTCAACCATAAACCATGAACATTCTTATTCTTAACCCCATCTAGAAAAGCAAAATAAGTATAATTCCTTTGAACCCTATTAATCCACATGCATCAATTTGAATCCAATGCGCTAACATTCACTTTGAAAAGAATTCGACAACATCCAAAGAACATTCATTTTTATTTTCCTAAGCCAAAGTGCAAAGGAAACACAAATCTCCTATACCACAGCCAAAATAGCAGAAGTTATTCATTCTTTCTTTTCATACTAGAAAGCAATGGAAATCTCAATTCATGACATGAATGCAAACTTTTCAAGAGCACTCCGGATTAGTCATATATCCATATATGACTTTCTCACCGACTTAGCTCATTGACTCTTTTATGATTAAATATATATATAAACGATGTCATGTTTCCTTTTCACCATTCATTCATCATGTAACAACAATAACGAATAATCATTCATAAGGAGACTTCATTCTCTTCATCACATGATTGAAATACAAATAACATCGATGATTGCGATAATTCATATAAACTATGACGGCAGCACAATTAACAGTAAAAGACCACGTCGCATGACAACCCAACATCAATTGAAAGCTAAACTTGCAAACATCGCATTTCAACCAAAATCAACATTTTGGAAGAGAACTTCAATTCTGAAGTCAAACATTTGCACCCACAACCGCCACACATTCTCCCAAAGAAAAAGGGAAACACATTCCCAGAACAAAACACTTCACCAACAAAATTAACTTATGAAACATTCATAAGATCCACCTTTTGAAGCACTTGCAAACACTACACACATTTTTCCAAATAAATCCAACTCTATTAAAAATAGAGTTATAAATTAAGTGCTTAACTCAAGGGTTTCTGATGAGGACATCACTATCATGGATACGGCCATGCCTACAAACCCAATTGAAACCAGCAATGTAATTCAAGGACCAATTACTCGAGCTCGCACACGTCAATTCAATTACCAGGTGAATGCGTTCCTTGGGTTGCATACAAATATTTTAATGGATGGAATACTATTTAATCCTTGTGATAATTTTATTGTCCTTAGGAACCAAGGAGAAGGACTCCCAAGCATCAAGCATGAAGCCAATTCTTTCGGTGCACAAGATCAACTCGGATTCGGCCTCCGGGACAGTTCCAATTTAAAATGACCATAACTTTTGATCCACAAGGGTGTTAGGGGTCTATGAGTATTGGTTTGAAAGGTTTCAACGTCCTCTTTCCAACGGATCCGACCCCATCCCCAAATTCCATCCGAGTCGACGGGAACCTGCAAAATAATTGGTGTCACTTTTCCAAACCGAGAAGACTTGGGCTTTGGGCCTTGTAATAGAGTTGTAGTTGGTATCCTACTGCTTTGGACGTGATTCCCACGTCCCTAGCTTTCATAAATAGCCAGACATCGGCTCCTTAGGGTTTTGAGTTTTATTTGATTAGTTTAGCCAAGTGCAAACTTGATCCTGCGAGTTGTGCTGGACAGCCACCTTGTCAAGATCGTCAATAAGACTCCACTTTGTTTCGCTTCCACTTTTATCTGCAATTTCAGATTGTTTATTCTATTGTTCTTGCTTGTTCTCCGGTTGCTTGCAGGAATTGAACCTCGTGTTCAGGTTGTTCGTGCCTACGGCAAGATCAATAACCCGCCGGAGTTGGTTTAGCGATTGCTAAGGTGCATCGTCGTTGTACGGTGTAGTCAGATCGCCAAAGTCGACTCCAACAAAATCGATCGTGTGTTTCTCATCGAAAGATCGGGACACCCACAGTGCCATCAAGCAACACAACCCACCATCTCCATTTGCTTCCTTTAAATATGGTCTCCAAAGATAATTCAGTTGAACGCGAAAAGAGAGCGTCCCACTAAAATAATTTTGGGTGCAGATCCCTACTCAACATAAGCTAAACAAATTTGCCAAAACCAAAGATTGGCATGGTTCAAAAACTTACAATATTCCGGAATCCATCAACCAATTACTTCCAAAACTACTCTTTCATCCTCATTTTTCGACCATCAAAGCCAAGTCCGCAACTTGACCAAAAATGCAACTTAATCAAATCATACAATCAATTGAATCCGCAAATCTCTCAAAGAAGGTTCTACCCGAATCCCACCATTTCTAGTATTCCAATCTCTTAACCATTCAGGATCTTGTGCTCACCAAAATCCTGAAAAGTCCAACACCCTTGAGCAAAGCTTACAAAACCCGATCTTCTCTTAATTTCCTCTTCTTAATCATATAACCATAACCATAACTAGCCATCACCCATACCATTGTCTATTCCAGTCTTAACCCATATCTTTTCAACACTTCTTTCGATATAACCAACCATTACTTTTCGAACAATCCCTAAATCACATGTTCAATACCCCCAGTTCGTTCCATCAATAAACTCTTCTAATCATTCGATACGAACTCCAATAGTCATATTTCAACCACGGACCATAGACAAACGTTTGTCAAGGACAAATTCAACCTTTCGTACAATCACTCCGCATACTCCCATTCTTTGAGTTCACATCAATTAAGTCATTTTGTCGATTTACAATTTAATTGCCCCATAAGCAACATAAGCCAACACTCAACATGTCTCTACACCAACATACTCTTGTTCTTTACACCCTCACCTTGCTATAATAATTCCTCAATCAGAAGATTCTAGACCTTCTTAATCGGGATCTATACTACAATTCTCGAACTTCGAATTAATTCCAAGACTCACCACACTCTGCATAAAACACTAATCAACTTTCACTTGGATCAACTATCATTTCCTTTAATCCTCCTCTATCAACACAAAAATTTTAGGTTGTCTTCAAACAACCATCAACCTCACTATAACCAAATTGGTAGTTTACATCATCTCGATGTTCTAACTACACAACACAGACATAAGATTTCTAAACACCCTCATGGGTGACCTACCCTTGACAAACAAGATGCAACCCCAATCTTTAAAGATAACCACAGCTCTAAAACAAGAACGAACACCGATAAATAATTTCTTCTTTCCAGGCAAAAAAGAAAAACAAAACCCAAACAGAATTACAAGAGAGCTTAACTCTCAAATTCCCAACTCTGGTAGCCAAAATTCTTCAAGAAATCTCAAGATCTACAACTTCCATAAAGGAAAATGGATGCACAAGGGAAAACTAAATGTTCAACCAATTCTTTTCCGATAAAGATTCAAACTTAGCTCCATCCAACTTAAGGTCCGCACCAGGAAAAAAAAACTTCAACACTTTTCTTAAGTAGGGAGAACAACAACCACATAAGTTTCCTCCCCATGACAGTCCACAATAACCAACAAAACCAAGCGTCAAAGCTGAAATGACGACCAAAAGAGGCGCAACACCAAACTTTTCTTCTTTGTCTTCAACCAAGGAAGGCAAAACCAAGAACCACCGAAGTAACAATCAGTGAAAATCCAATACCAAACACTTTTCCTTTGATTTCAATGAACTAACACCAAGAAAATCAACCACATTCGATCGTCAAAACGGTAAAGAAAATCCGAAAGCGTCTACCACCAACTCTTCTATTTAACTCCCACCAACTTCCCGATCTACGATAGAAAAAGACAGGCACTCTCCCCCACGGGAGGTTATTAGTCCTTCGGTGATGGCTCTAACCGGCCACATCGACAAACCACATCCTTACTATGAACAAAAGGTGACCGAAACCTTTCGGCACCACAACCTCGCTTAATCACAATAACAAGAACAACTCAATTAATTCCTTTCATGAACATAGCAACAAACATTATCAAATGTAGCATTCAACATCAAAGTTTAAATACAACATTTAAGCGTAAAGCAACGATACCCATACCCTTTCCTACTGTGCATCCAAGTATGTCAAATTTTAAGTTAATTATTCCATTTACACAAGTTTTAATGTTGCTATCCTATGGTAAAATTTTAAGTATAACCTAAGCCATGTTTATAGGTTATCCCACATCACATTTTAGTTGAACCTATGGTATAACACTAAATACATGTTCCACGGACCTAAAACCTGGCTCTGATACCAACTGTAACAACCCGGCACCTAGTATGCCCAGAATGTCACCACAACATCTAAAGACAACAACCATAAACATAATTAGAAGTAAATATAGCAACTACACTTTTGATTCTAACAAAAATTTTGGCAGCATAAACTCTATTTTTGTATGGTTTTAAGCATCAATAATATAATAATGACAAGATAGCATATTTGGAATCAACTATAACATAGCAACCAGGGTTTTCAGCAACATTTCAAGTACAACACATAATTTAACCATCACATAATCCAATACGGTATAAATATTTAATCATGACCACCAACGAGGCAATAAACCTTAGTGTAACTCAATAAGGTAACCAACATATCTATGAAAGGGTATGAATTGTTTACTTGTGTGTCTCAGAATTTGGTCGGCCACCTTTTGAGAAAGTTGTAGATAATTTCAATACCTTTCAGTGGACACTAAGAACGCATAATTCCGATCAGCCGTTTGAAAGTTATGGCTGTTTTACAGAACGTGTTCAAAACTGTGACGTGATTGGGACAGATCGTGTTGATCTGTAGATTAATCAATCTTAGAGGCCGAATCAGTTTTTCCCAATACTTCGAAAAAACTAGGAAATTTCCTAAGCTACAAGAAAATGTACTCGTTTACTTAATTTGGAGTCCTAGAACTCAAGTTATACTAGTTGGAAGCCCGCTGTCCCGTAGGGACAGATTCTCTGTTTTTGGGTTTTAGGGGTTGTTTGTGAAGTCGGGGTAGGGGATCGTTCTTGTACTATTTTTAGGGCACGTTTTGAGTGTGTGGTACCTATATGCAGTGGTGTGACCCCGGGAGTGCCCTCATCCTCGCGCCAATCCGTCACCCGCGGTTGAAGGCAAGTGTATTGTATTGGTTGAGGCTTAGGGAGCCGTAATGTTTGATAATGAGATGGTTTACACATGTTTTATGATATGATGCCATGATTGAGTCTTGCTTGCGACATGATGAAAATGGTTTATTATGAGGCTATGCAATGATTAGTTGAGTTTATGTGCAAGTTGTTTATGTGTATGACATATTTGCATACATGGCATGAGAACTGGCCAGGTCGGTGAGAAAGTCATAACTAGTCCAGTAAGGTCGGTGAGAAAGTTATGACTAATCCGAAGCGCCATTGAATAAGACCTGCCTCGTGATTCCATCCACAGTTGTGAATGGAAGCGAGGAGTAGGCACCCTCCATCTACGGGATGGAAGGGAAAAGAGAGTGCACGCCGACGGGTGTGCACTCGGCAATACCGGTATGTGCTTCAAGGAGACATGTGCATTGCATTGCATACATGATGATGATAATGAGATGTGTACAATGAGTTTTGAACATGGTTATGATGTTAAGCATGATATATAGAGATATTAGCATTGAACTGTTCGTTTTGTTCCATTGCAATATACTTGCTGAGTGATGAACTCACGCTTGTGTCTTATGTTGTTTTTAGGTACCATGAAACCGGCATGCGGGAAAGGGGTTTAGCTACACTTCTAATCGTAGCTCCTCACTTAGACAATTTTTATCATTTGGAGACATAATAATAAAATTAGTGCCATGAAACTTAGAGTATGGCTTGATTGTGTGCTTAAGTTCATCTTTTGCTTCGTTATAATTTTGGAGTGGTTGGATTCATTATTTTTATACGTAAGATGTTGCCATATCAATTGTTATTGCTGTTTTAGATATCTCATATTATGCTATACATTGCCATATTATTGCTATTGCTTCAAATCATGGAAAAACAAAGGAGATGCTGCCGAAATTTTTGGTTTTAGCATTTGCACCTTTGCTGTAATTTACCTTTATTTGTGCCATTTAGATGATGTGTCTATCATGTTTGGTGACATCCAGGGCATACTAGATGCCGGTGTGACACTACGGAATGTCGTAATCTTATAAAATGTGAAATTTGAGGTTAAAACTATACGGTATGAGGTTTAATCGCGTTTTCGGGCCGATTTCGGGAGTTTGGGCCTCTCCGGGGGAGTTTGTGTAACACCCCAGCATCTAGCATGCCCGAATGCTACCAAACATAGGCTAAACAATATCTAAATACCATAAATCATGATAAATTACAGCAAAGGAGTAAATGCTAGAACCGGAAATTTTGGCAACATCTCCTTTGTTTTTCCATAAATTGAAGCAACAACATTATGATCACAGGATATAGTATAAAGAATGACATCTAAATCATCGATAGTAAAGGTTCTAGCAGCAGTATAAGACTAGAATAAAGATTCCAACCATCTCATGAGCCAAACGAAGTAAATGAGGAAACCAAGCACACAAATTAACCATCACAATTTAAAGGAAGGAACATGTCATTGTTTATATGTGTGATGCTAAGTGATGAAGTGTGACTAGCTCCCTTTCCCGCATGCCGGTTTCATGGTACCTAAGAAAACAACATAAACACAAGCGTGAGTTCATCACTCAGCAAGTATATTGCAATGGAACAAGAAAATACATTCTAATACTTTCATCACCACCTTTCACATACGACATCATACTCATCTCATATTCATAGCGTAAGCATATCATTGACATCATCATATATCATCATCATATAACATCCTCATATAATGCAATGCGATGCGATGCACATATCTCCTGGAAACTCATACCGGTATGGTTGAGTACACACCCGTCGGTATGCACCCTCTCCCCCCTTCCATCCCGAAGATGGAGGGTGCCTACTCCTCGCTTCCATACACCGCGGTGGATGGAATCACGACGTAAGACATACTCATTGGCTCTCCGGAATAGTCATAACTTTCTCACCGACCTTCCCCGGACTAGTTATGACTTTCTCACCGCCCGGGCCATGTATGCAAACATGCCAACATCATAAATAACTTGTATATTAACACATGGCATCATAACATAATAAGCATATTCATCATATCATTGGAAATCATTAAGGCATGGCATGTGAACATATCATATATTCAATCTCAATCTCAACCAATCTAGCAATCTACAACCCGCTACCCATTCCAATACACTTGCCTCAACCACGGCGACGGATTGGCGAGACGTAGAGGGCACTCCCGGGGTCACACCACCTGCACATAGGTACCACACACTCACAATCATGTCCACAAAACAGTACGCAAACCATCTTCTACCCCGACATCGCAAACTACTCGCAAAACCCGAAAAGAGAGGTTCTGTCCTGTCGGGACAGCAGCCTTCCAAAAGGCATAACTCGGGTTCTACATACTCGTGTAGCTTAGGAAATTTCCTAACTTTTTCTAAGTATACAGAAAGACTTATTCGGACTCTAAAGTTGTTTAATCTACAAAATACCATGATCTGCTCCAATCATGTCACAGATTTTACTACGTTCGGTAAAACGACTATAACTTTCAAACGGCTGGGCGGAATTAGACGTTCTTTATACCCATTGAAAGGTATTGAAATTACCTACAACTTCTTCAACAGCAGTACAACCAAATTCCGAATCTAAAATGGCGAAAACCCAAACCCTAGGTCGACTTCTCATGCTGCCCGAAACAGAGAACATGGCAAACTCAAGATTCCATCTAATCTACTCAATTCCAGCACCACCAATTGATCTAAAAACATGATAATACCCCTTAGAACAGATCCTAGACCAACCCCAAGGATCCCCGTGGCCATACCTTCGCCCGACGACCGAAAACCCAACGGATCTCCTCCCGGTTCGCGCGATCTCCTTCCTCACTCCAATTCCGCCGGATCTCCTCCCGGTTCGCGCGATCTCCTTCCTCACTCCAATTCCGCCGGATCTCCTCGTCGCGGAGCGCTCCAACGGATGGATCTTCGAGGTGTTGAGGTGGAGAACTCCCCTAGGGGCAGCAAGGGAGGTGGAGAGGTGGTGGAGAGGTGGTGGAGCAATGGGGAGCAATGGGGGAGGTGGAGGCGCCACAAGGAGGAGGTGGGGAGGTGTGGGGGGCGGCTAGGGCTTGTGGGGACGCAAGGGCAGGGGTGGGGGCGCAATAAGGGGCAAGGGGCTACTCCCAATTGGACTCAAACTCCATCCCACCAAAGCGCACGACCCCTTCTCTTAGGCCCAAAACTCCCCGGAAAGGCCCAAACTCCCGAAAACGGCCCGGAAATGCTATTAACCTCCATACCTTATGGTTTTAACCTTAATTTCACATTTCATAATGTTTTTGACCTCAACAGTCACATTATATAAGGTTACGTCACTCCGTGGTGTCACAGTTTGGGCCTAAGGGGATGAGTCGTGGGCTTTAGTGGGAAGGAGTTTGGGCCCATGTGGGGAGGGGGGACCATATTTAGTGCCTTGGGGCGCCTCCACCCTGCCCCTTGTGCGCCCCCCAAGCCCTAGCAGCCCCTCTCCTCCCCCACCTCCCCCCTTGTGCGCCGCACCCCCCCTCCATCTTCCCCATTGCGCCTCCCCTCCCCTCCCCTCTCCACCCCCCTTGCTGCCCTAGATTAGATCCCCATCTCACCTTTCCATTGATATCTCCATCGGGAAGCCCCGTGATGAGGAGATCCAGCGGTTCCGGCGCGAGGAGGATGATCGGGGAAAACGGGAGGAAGGATTTCGACGTTCGGCGTTCGTCGGGCAGAGGTATGGTATGGGTGATCCTTAGGGATGGTCTAGGTGCTGTTCTAGAGGTTGATATGATGCTTTTAGATCAAGTGGTGGTGCTGTGATTGGGTAGATTGGATGAAAACTATATGTTTCTTAATTCTCTGCTTCGGGCAGATTGTGCAGTCGACCTAGGGTTTGAGTTTTCACAACTTTAGATTCGGAATTTTGTCAGCCGCCTGTTGAGGAAGTTGTACGTAACTTCAATACCTTTAATTGGACATAAAGAACGTCCAATTCCGCCCAACCGTTTGAAAGTTATGCTCGATTTATCGAACGTGTTCAAATCTGTGACGTAGTTGGGACAGAACGTAGTGTTTTGTAGATTAGACAACTTTAGATGTTGAATCAGTTTTTCCCTATACTTAGAAAAAGATAGGAAATTTCCTAAGCTATGCAATGATGTACTCATTTAATTGATTCGGAGTCGTAGAACTAAAGTTATGCTAGATTGAAGCCTGCTGTCCCGACGGGACAGATTCTTTGTTTTTCGGTTTTGGGTGTAGTTTGTGAAGTCGGGGTATACGAGTTTTTGCGTACTGTTTTGGGGGCACGTTTTGAGTGTGAGGTATGTTTGTGCAGTTGGTGTGACCCCGGGATTGCCCTCAACCTCTCGCCAATCCGTCGCCCGAGGTTAAGGCAAGTGTATTGGAATGGGTATCGTTTTGAATGTTGCTAGACTTGATTAGATGCAAATTGCTTTATGATATGATGCTAAGATTGATGTTTTCCTATGACATGATGAACATGATTTCATATTGATCATGATTGCGTTGTATTAAATGTTTATGCCAATCTTTACATGTTTATGTCATATGTGCATTCATAATGGACGAGGCGTCCTGTGCTGATGCGGGCCTCTGTGTTCACACGTAGTGAACACGAAAGACCTACCTCGTAGTCCCATCCACAGGTGCGCTTGGGAGCGAGTCAGTAAGAGTAGGCACCCTCCATCTACGGAATGGAAGGGGAAGGGGGTGCACGCCGACGGGTGTGCACTCGGCAATACCGGTATGTGCTTCGAGGAGATATGAGCATTTGCATTGCATACATGATGATGATGAAATGAGTACAATGGTGTTGAGACATGAGAATGATGTTATATATGAAACTATGACTTGTTCATGATGTGGAGCATGGTATGTAGTGATGATAACCTTGAATTGTTCTTTATGGTCCATTGCAATATACTTGCTGAGTCATGAACTCACGCTTGTGTTTTATGTTGTTTTAGGTACCATGACACCGGTATGTGGGAAGGGGCATTAGCTACACATCTTCACGTAGCTCCACACCTATAGGCAGATTTATCAACTTGAGTCATGATCATAATAAGTGACATGAAACTTGGTGTATGGATTAAGTTGTGTGCTTGTGTTCCTTATTTGCTTCGCTATAGTTTATGGAGTGGTTGGATTTGGTATTATTGGTTTATGTTGATGCTATATCCATTTATATTGCTGCTTTAGATGTCTTATGTTATGATATAACTTGCCATGTTACTGCTATTGCTTCAATTTATGTTAAAACAAAGGAGATGCTGCCGAAATTTCGGTTTTAGCATTTGTGCCTTTGCTGTAATTTATATTTATTTGTGGTATTTAGATGTTGTTTAGTCTATGTTTGGTAGCATTCGGGCATACTAGATGCCGGGGTGTTACAGCCGGGGTGTTACAATGTTTTCTCGAACCTAAGGAAATTTCCCATCTTTTTATAAGTATTCGCGAAAATTGATTAGGCCTCTAAAATCCTCTAATATACAGTAGATCACAAAATGTACCATTCACATCACAGATTGGACAGCATTCGGTAAAACGACCATAACTTTTAAACGGCTGAACGTAATTTAGTGATTTCGATGCCCAATTAAAGGTAATTCGATTTCCTACAACTTTCGCAATAGCCGGTCCCCAAGAAACGAATCTAAAGTCCTCAAATCTGCGCCCAAAGTCGACTGTCTAAACTGGCCGAGAGCATCACGCGAGACAGATCTAACAATCATCTTAATCCATCTAAGAGCAACACCTAATTGAGAGTTCTAGGCATGGATTCTCCCATCTAACAGCACCTAGATCACCACAAAATAACCACAATTCGTTACCTGTTCTTGGAGAATCAAACGGACGACGAAAACCTTCCTCCTCCCGGCCGCTCCTTCCTTTGGATCCGCAGCGATTCACCGGAGTCGCGCGGTTGGATGGTTCCCAAATCAAAGAACAAGGAGAGGGGAGGATGGGAGAGGAGAGGGGCAGCTAGGGAGGGAAAGGGTGGAACCCTAGGGGAGGGGAAGGGGGCACCGACCTAAAGGGGAGAAGGGGGCGCATGGGCCAAGGGGGGGCACCAAGGGCAAGGGGGCGCATGGGCCAAGGGTTGGCTGCCTCTCCCCCTCCACATGGGCTGGAAACTTCCCACTAAAGGCCCAGAACAAAGCACCCTAAGGCCCAAACTCTCCCGGAGAAGCCCAAACCCTCCTGGAACGGACCAAAACCTCTGAAATGTCAAGAAATACGGCCTAATCTCTTACCGGAATGTCACATTTAATCAGCACAATAAAGCTGACTAGATTTATCGGTTACTTTTTATCTAATCTGTTTGAACAGTCGGTTAGATCGAATCATTACTAAAAAATATCTATTAGCTTAAGGGACGATTGAATTAAATCTTTTTCTTATCGATTGCAGGATCAAATCGGCTGACACGCCTGCATCTAGAAATAAATCTGGTGTTTGTGTGTGTTGATTACCGATTAACCTCTTTTCACGTTTTTTAACGTCAATAATGAGCCAATAAGAGATGATGCGGATTTGCCCACTGTAGGATTGATATACACAAATATAGCAATCAGAGGGGGGTGAATGATTGTGCGGAAGCTAAAGCCAAATTTTCAATCTACTAAAAGTTCACCCCAAATCTGAACCAAAAAGTCACTTTGTATCTGACAAAAAAAGATTAGATACGTTTTGTAAATCGTGAATTCCCATAGATCCAACCGCCGGATTGACCTGAAATTTGAACACAAGAAACTAGATTCCAAGACGAATCTACCAAAAAATCAGCTCAATCAGACTTACGTATCAAAAGTTAGGAACCTTGCAAGCTTGCTGTGACAAAAGATGACGAGAATTGATCTAATCAAAACATGTAGATTAATCAAGAACGACAAAAGATTAACCAACAAAACTTTGAGGAACACTAAATTAATACCCTAGAAAGATTTTGGAAGGATCAAATCAAGAATAAACTCAAGGAATCAATGTAAATAAAAGATCCAATCTAGAAACAGAGCAAGCATGCAAACAGGAACCAAGAAAACACTGTAGCACGCGTACTGTAGCGACGAGATTACTGTAGCACGCTTGAATCTGGAAGAATTGATTTTTATTTTTTTGGCTAAAGTACTCCCATCAAAAGAGTACAAACCCTAAAACAATCTCTTAGCTCTGGGCGCAAGAAACTCCAACCCTGGGCGCCTCAGCTCTATCTGGCTCAATTGATTGAATAAACAGGAGACAACCCCTCCTATTTATAAGAAGTAAACACAAGGAGTACGGATGCATGTCCACATGGCCCAACATGGCCCAATACATGCAAGCTACCCCCAAACGATTAAAATTCTTGCACGCGTATGGCCCACCTGCCGTACTCACGTGACTAACAACTCCTCATGTGCACTTAGCCCGAACGTCAGGCATGACATCCTTGACCACCAAGACCTCGGTTCCTCCCTAAACCAAGTCTCGAACCTCAGTTCCTCCATGAACCTAGTTCCGGTCCCGTCATCGACCACATTCACCCTCGAGCAATACCTGCACATGAACAAACCACAAAACAATCCGAGCACAAGTCCGCGACTTGACTCAAAGTCAATCCATGCAATCACTCACATGAACATTGCATACAAACAATCCAAACTCAATTTTTGCAAACCCCTAATTAAGTTTACGTTCACGACGGACCAAAGTTTGGTCCAACGTGCACAGGGCAAAACCCTAGAAAAAACCATTCACGCCGGACCAAACTCCGGTTCGACGCAACTCACGACGGACCAAAAACTTGGTCCGACATACACGCAAATCTCTCGGTTTCATGTCAGCGCAAGAACGTCAAATTCACGTTCACGGCGGACCAAATATATTTGGTCCAGTGTTACATAGAAAACTTACTGTTTTTAAGAAAAGTTGGTCCGGCACAAAAGCTCAAAAACACGTTCACGACAGACCAAATTTTTGGTCCGGTGTACATGCAAAAACGGCCTTCAAAAATGCGTTCATGACGGACTAAGGAGTTTGGTCCGGCATAGGAATGGCAATGGGTATATACCCAACAGGTATCACCACCTCGTACCCGTACCCATGGTAATAAAATCTACTCGCTACAATACCTGTAACACCTCAAAAATTTGCTTTTCTTAAATTTATGTGTGATTTGGCACTTTGGTGAATTTTTGGAATTTTCTGGAATTTATTTGGATTTATTTGGAATTTATTTGAATTTATTCCATTTTGAAATAATTAAAGAATTTAACTTTGCAAATAAAATTTTGTTGGAAATATTTTATTTGAGTCCAAAATGTTCCAAAATATTTTCCAGAATTTTTCTGGAATTTTTCTGAGTCTTTTGCTATTTTTAATGAATTAAATAAATTACTGGAAATTATTTTAAATATTAAATTGCTGGAAAATCGAATCGGGTCAAGTACTGTTCATCCGGCCGAGTCGAACCAGAGTCGGACTCGAGTCCGACCCGAGCCACGTGACTCGACCGAACCCACTCGGCCGAGCCCTAACCGCGTGACCGTTGGATTCAGATCCAACGGCCACGATTGAGCCACGTCACCCAATCCGAGTCGCCGCCGGACTCCGCCGCCGCAACGGAGTGGGCCTCGGTTTCCGTGCGTTTCACGGACGCCGAGGGCCCTATTTATTGCGCCGCCACCTGTGTCGGGACCGCCACTTCATTGCGCACCCGTAGCCCTAACTCACCTCGCCTGAGCCGCCGTGGTTGCGCCGCTAGAGCTCGCCGGAGTAAGGAGAAGGAGCCGTCGCGGTTTTCATCGAATCCCGCCGCCGTCCGCCGTCCCCCGTCGCCGTTGACCCCAGATCCGGGACCGGGACGTCAAGACGCGTCCGGGAGTCCAACTCACCTCGCCGGAGCGCGCCCGAAACGCCGTCGGCTAGGTCGTCGTCCCCTGCACCGGTGACCCAACACCGCCGCTCGCCATCGCCGGACTTCGAGCACTGCCAGCCGTCGGATCTTCATCAAGCGGTCCAGATTGTGCCACGTCACCGTCGGTGAGATCCCGTTCCAAAATCCCAGATCCAATCTCGACCGTTGGATCTAGATCCAACGGTCCAGATCAAACGCGTTAACCCAAACGCGTGAGTCCAGATCTAATCTGGGCCGTTGATTTTCAAATCAACGACCGAGATTGCGCCACGTGACGGGGAGCTTGACCGCCGCGGTCAGCGCACCCGTGCGTGTGACGCTGACACGCCGGGCCCGCGTGTCAGCGACGCGACCAAACCGCACCATGACGTCACGACGACGTCATGGCGGGCCCGCACGTCAGCGGCCACCCCAGCCGTGTAGTGACGTCAGCGATGACGTCACCAGTGGGTCCCACCTGTCAGCGCAGCGGGCTGAGTCCCGCCGACGCCAAGAATGACGCTACCCAGTGGAGTCCCACTGTCACCAAGACGTGAGCCGTGGACCGGGTCCACGGTAGACCCGAGCCAAACCATGGACCACGTCCATGAATCGGCTGACGTCAGCCGCCCAATCAGAGACTTCCACGTGTCCTTGCTGACGCAATAATTAATTTCCGAAAAAGAAAATGATTTATTAATTCGAATTAATGATTTCAGATTTTGATTCAAACTTCAAACGCTTATAACTTTTGCGTTTCAACTCCGATTTGAGTGATTCAAATTTCTAAATTTGTATAAAATTGAGATCTACCTAATGATGAATTTTATTTAATTTTTGGACTAAATTTTTTCTCTGTAATATTATTTAATTGATTATTTAAACTTCAAAATGCTATAACTTTTGCATTTAAACTCCGAATTTGACGATTCCAATTTCTAAAAATTCATAAAATTATGTTCTCTCTGTTTATGGACTTTGTTTGGATGTTTGGACACTTTTTGTCTACTGTTTTATTTATTATTTGCTATTTGCACGCTTTACGAGTAGACGTTGAAGTGCCGGAAGGATTCGAATGAGAAGTGTTGACCCAGGAGCCAGCTCAGGACCAAGAACAAGTACTTTTTGAAGGCAAGTTATGCTTTGACCATATTGATCCCATTTTGAAATCTATTTTGATTCAATGTATTGCATGCTAGTTCAATTAAGAAAATACTTTATTTAATTTTGGGAGATTAGATAAATGCCAATTTGCTGTATGACACCTTGATTACTTAAATATGTGCCATGACCCCTTGTCACCCTAGTTGTGGTTTACTAGTTGGACATTACTAAATTGCCAACATGGGAATTTAGACCATTGTAGTATATTGCTTAGACCTGCTACGTGCTCATGACATGGTTTTTGGACAATCAAATGTTAATATTGACTTAATGATATATTGAACCTGTTTTGGGAAGGTATCATGTGATGTTGATGGCACGTGGTGAATGGTAATCAACTGGGATTTGATAAATAGCTTTTGACCGGGGCATGTGGCAAGAATGATCGGGTGGGCCAGCTGTGGCACCGGAAACATTGGTTTGGTTCTTCGGGTAGTCTTGCCCTGGTCACCCTAAGGACTTAGCCTTGCAAGCCTTTGAACTGAGTCAATCGTGCAACCACATGTCTGTAATGGGACGGACCTAGTTGATTAAGTTGCTAATAACGTACCTGTGGGACCTCAGGAGGTCAACTTCACCCTTTGTGTAAGTTGTACGGGGGAGCGTACCGGGGCTGCGGTCAGGTACCCATCTAACGGTTGATTGGCCTAAACTTCGCCTTCGCTAAGGGAAGGGTTAGTGTGCATCACCGGAGAGGACCACTTGTATTGTTAGAAGTTTCCGAAAGACATTGTTACGGGAACTCGCCTTTGTGGTGTTTGACTGTATCTTGTGGGTAAAGTGCATAACCTCTGCAGAGTGTATAATCTATTCGAATAGCCGTGTCCGCGGTATTGGACATCGCTCGGGAATTACAGTCAAGGGTTAGACTTTCATAAAAATAACTTGGACTTGGAAAAAGGGTTTTGGTTTAATGGTTGACATTGCTGGAAATATGGACTAGGATTGGGAAGGACGTTTATTTAACTCCTGGAAAAGTTATTGATATTATATACATGTCTTTACTGCTTTCGAATCTATTTACGATACATGTTAAATGTTGTTTACTGCAAATGAACCATGAGCTATTCCTTGTACCAAGCCATGCATGTAGTATATTAGTTGCATTCTGTGCATGACTTGCTGAGTACCAAGTACTCACCCTTGCCACAATACAACACCAGTTGAAGAGGAGTCTACACCAGCTTTGGAGGAGCTCCAAGAGGAACCGTCTACTTAGGGAGCGAGCCCAGTCAGTTGCCTGTGGTATACTGGATGGCGCCACGATGTTATCTTATTTTCCGCTGCTATTATTTCTCTCTTAATAAGTCTTTCGCCCTGCGTGGCGTACATTTGTAACTTGACCATAAGGTCGAGTAACCAGTTTGACTATTTAAATAAAGTACTTTATTAGTATCGAGTGGTATGATTGTGATATTTACCGATGTTAAGACTGTGTGCACTAGCGCGTTCCTAGACTAGTGCTGAATACACAGACGGTCCGGATTTGCAAATTCGGGTCCCGACAATACCCATACCCGCATACGGGTAAAAAATTTACCCGTACCCATACCCATGAGGGTAACATTGACCCGCGGGTAACGCGCAACCGAAAGCACCCAAGACTATATAATACAATAGCGATCATATTTCATCTAAGCAGATTCTTTCAAACAGGAGAAAGAAGGTAATGTTGAGCACGAAATATTTTGAGCTCTGTAAAGAGCGAAGTAACTCTATTAAATGCTAATAGTTCTAGCGAATGAAGTAATAAGCTACATTCTAGCATACGAGGAAAAAGGGCTTCATAATACCAAAGGACAGTCCAGGAGATATTGGATAATATCTTTAGCCAAAGGACTATTGCTCCTTTATGTAGATGGGCCAGCTGATTTGGCTCGTTGCCTGACTTGAGCCAGCTGATGCAGATGGGCCAAATTTTATACCCACGGGTAAATGGGTATGGGTAACAGTAGTATGAACCCATACCGTTCTACCCGTTCGGTAATAGTTTTTGCTCATTAATATACCCGCGAGTATGAAAAAAGGTTCATACCCGTCCCCTAATGTGACACTACGGAATGACGGATTGTGACATTATAGATTTCGGCATTACGATATGTCTTTTGTAGCGTGTTTTTTGGGCCGTTTCCGGAATTTGGGCCTTCCCGGGGAGGAATTGGGCCTCAGGAGAGTTTGGGCCTTGAGGGATCCAACTTGGGCCTTGGGGGATCATCATGGGCCGGAGGTGGGGGAAGTTCTAGCCCATGTGGAGGGGGTATGGGGCAGCAACCCTGCTGCCCCCATGCACCCCCATTGCCTAACCCTAGCCGCCATCCCCTCAACCCCCCATGCGCATCCCCCATTGCCTCCCCTAGCCACCCCCTTCCTCCTCCACCTCCTCTAGCCGGCCCTAGGCGAGCTCCACCCCATCCATTGCTGCCACACCCATCCTCTTCGTTGTCCTCGCCGTTGGGGAGCTCCACGACGAGAAGATCCGGCGGGATTGCCGTGTGGAAGGAGATCGGGCGACCGGGAGGAGTTTTTGTTGGTTTGTCGTTCGTCGGGCTAAGGTATGGTGATGGGAGATCCATGGGGGGATTAGGTGCTGTGCTAGTGGTGTTTTTGATGCTTTAGATCCATGTTTAGGTGCTGCCTCTAGATGAGATTAGGGAGTTTGCTATGATTGTCCCAGGTTCAGTCTCGGGCAGATTGGGCGGTCGACCTAGGGTTTGAGTTTTCGCAATTTTAGATTCGGAATTTGGTCATCCGCCTGTTGAGAAAGTTGTAGGTAATTGAATTACCTTTAATTGGAAATCAATAACGTTAAATTCCGTCCAGCCGTTTGAAAGTTATGGCTGTTTTACCGAACGTGTTCAAAACTGTGACGTGAATGGGACAAATCGTGTTGATCTGTAGATTAGGCCATTTTAGAGGCCGAATCAGTTTTTCCCAATACTAAGAAAATGCTAGGAAATTTCCTAAGTTTCGAGAAAATGTACTCGTTTACTTAATTTGGAGTTTAGAACTTGGGCAAGTGCATCGATTGTTGTGTCTCGGAATGATATTTGAGTTCCATGTTAACTTACTCTATAAATTGCTATTGCATGATTTGTTATGTTGGCATCACTAGTATGTGTAGTATATGGTGAGTATCTATGAAAGAAGGAATAAAAAGGGCATGTGAATGGGTTTATTATTATGAATGTGACCATGATATTGCATAAGATGAATATGATGAGTTTATATGCAAGTTATTCATGTTTATGGCATTTATGCATTCATGGCATGAGGACTGGCCAGGACGGTGAGAAAGTCATAACTAGTTCGGTGAGGTCGGTGAGAAAGTTATGACTAATCCGGAGCGCCATTGAGAAAGTCCTACCTCGTGATTCCATCCACAGTTGTGAATGGAAGCGATGAGTAGGCACCCTCCACGGGATGGAAGGGAAAAGGGGCTGCACACCGACGGGTGTGCACTCGGCAATACCGATATGTGCTAAACAAAGAGACATGGTGCATTGCATTGCATGAATGAGAATGTGAATGAGGAAGCATATGAGAATGTGAATGAGAAAGTATATGAGATTGTGAACCAAGAAGTCTTCAAGAGTTATTTTCCATGATTGGTGATCGATATGATGTATATGTGTGAATTGTTATTGTTTGTTCCATTGCAATACACTTTGTTGAGTGATGAACTCACGCTTGTTGTTTAATGTTTTTTTAGGTACATTGAATGCGGCTTATGGGAAGGGGAGCTAGATACACGCCTTCACATGGCATCACTTGAACAGACAACTTATACCATTCTATAGTTGTGATGGTTTACTTTACTAATCTAGACTTGGTATATGTCGTATGGTTGGCTATGATTAATTGTTCACCCTATTGGTTCATGGGACGCTTAAGCTTATTTTTCTTGTCATGAACTGTTGTTGAATACCCGTTTTAGATGTTGTCTATCATGCTATCGTGTCATGCTGTTATTGTTGTTGCTTCAAACCATGGAAAAACAAAGGATATGCTGCCGAATTTTCATTTAAGTTACTAGCATAGTTGCTGTAATTTAATGTTAAATATGGGATTTGGTTGTTGCTAGTATCGTTTGTGGTGACATTCGCGGCATATTAGGTGCCGGGGTGTTACAGTTGGTATCAGAGCTAGGTTTTAGGTCCGTGGAATGTGAATGTAGCAAATTACTCTAGAGTAAACTAAAATGTTGACTTGGAAAAGTAGAAACATGGCATAGGTCTACTCGTTAAAATTTGGCCTTAGGGCAATAACTTTAAAATCTGAAATAGTTTGGTTAACTAATTTAAAACTTGACACACTCTGATGCACAGTAGGAAGGGTATGGGTATCGTTGCTATCCGCTTAAATTTTGTATCTAAGCTTTGATGTTGAATGCTACTTTTGATGATGTATGATGATATATTTATGAAATATTTGATTGTGTTGATATATTTATGATAAAGTGAGGTTGTGGTGCCGAAGGGTTTCGGTCACCTTCTTTTGTTCGTAGTAAAGTTGTGTGGAGTATCGGTGTGGCTGGTGAGAGCCATCACCGACGAACTATTAACCTCCCACGGGGAGAGTGCTTCTCCTTTCTGTCGTAGATCGGGTAGTTGGTTGGAGTCAAATGGAAGAGTTAATGGTGGATCCTTTTGGATTTCTTTTACCATTCTGACGGTTGGTTTGGTTGGTTTCCTTGGTCTTAGTTGGTTCGAATCAAAGGAAAAGTGTTTGGTATTGAGTTTTCGCTGATTTGTTTTTTCTGCGGTTGTTTGGTTTTGTCTTCTTTGGTTGAAGACAAAGAAGAAGAAGAGTCTAGTGTTGTGCCTCTTTTGGTCGCCTTTCCAGCTTTGATGCCTAGTTTTGTTGGTTGTTTTATGGAGAAATCTTTCAATTTATTCTTGTGTTTGTCTTTCTCCGAGGTTAAAAGAGTTATTGTGGTGTTGTGCCAGACCTGGTTGCCAGGGCCGAAGTTCTGTGACTTTGTAAGAGTAAGTGGTGTTTGATCTCATCGTTTGACTTGTTTGGGAGATCATCTTTGAAAACCCATTTGTTTCGTGAAAGTTTGGAGTTTGGTGTTAAGGCTTTATTTGAAAAGGATTTGGTTGATCGCTTGGTTTTCCCTCTTTCATCCATCTTCCTTCATGGAAGTTGTTGATCTCGAGATTTGTGGAGTAGTTGCGTGTCGACATTAGGAAATTTAAGAGTTGACTTCTCTTGTGTTTTTGATTGGGTTTTCTGGAAAGAAAGTTAATTCTTGGTGTTGTTTAAGCTTAAGAGTTGTGGTTTCCTTGAAGGTTGGGTGTGTGACACACAAGGGTGTTCAAGACGTTAAGTCTGTGATGGGTAGTTGGGACATTGAGATGAAGTAAAATTACTGTTTCAGTTAAAGTGAAGTTGTTGGTTGTTTAAAGACAACCTAATTGATTGTGTCGATAGATAAAGATTAATCGAGATGTTAAGTGATCCAAAGTGAAGGACGATTAGTGATTTATGCAAAGTGTTGTGAGTTATGAGAGTTATTGGAAGTTCGGGATTAGTAAGTATTGATTCCGGTTGAGAAGGTCTAGAATTTTTCTGAGTGACAAATTAGTATAGCAAGGTTATGGTGTAAAGCACCGGAGTAGGATGGTGTAAAGACTTGAGGATTGTTGGGCTAAGTTGTTTAGGGGTCGATTAAACTGTGAATCGGCAAAATGGCTTAATTGATGTGTAAACAAAGAATAGGGATAAGGAATGATTGTAGGAAAGGTTGAAATTATTCTTGACAGCTGTCTGTCTGGGATCCGTAGTTATGAAAGATGTTTAGTGGAGATCGTATTGAGTGGTTAGAATTATTTATTGGTTGATGAATGTAACACCCCAATTTTTACTTTTCATGAGTTTAAGTGAAATTTGACACTTTTGTGAATTTTTGAAATTTTCTGGAATTTATTTGGATTTATTTGGAATTTATTTGAATTTATTCCCATTTCAAATAATTAAAGAATTTAATTTTTCAAATAAAGTTTTGTTGGAAATATTTTATTTGAGTCCAAAATGTTACAAAATATTTTCTAGAATTTTTCTGGAATTTTTCTGAGTGTTTTGCTATTTTTAATGAATTAAATGAATTTCTGGGAATTATTTTGAATATTTAATCGCTGGAAATTGCCGAACGGGTTTTACTGTTCATCCGACCGGACTCGAGTCTGACCCGGACCCGACCGCGCCAGCCGTCTCGGTCGGACCACGTCACCAAACCCTAACGCGTGTGACCGTTGGATCGAGATCCAACGGCCAAGATCACGCCAACGCCACCTGAGCCAGGCTCCGACCTAGCCAACCGGACCACCGAGCCGGACCCGAACCCAAACCCCCGATCGTTGGATTTTGATCTAACGGCTGCCGTTGAGCCACGTCGCTCAGTCCGAATCCATTTCGGATTCCGCCACCGCAGCCGTGTGGACCTCGGTTTTCGCGATTTTCACGGACGCCGAGGGGCCTATTTAATGCGCTGCCACCGCTAGCGTGTTCTCCGTTTCCTTGCGCACCTGTAGCCCTAACTCACCGAGCTCAAGCCGCCGTGGTTGCGCCGCAATCACTCGCCGTAGTTGATCGTGCGTTTCACCGTGGTTTTCCGCTGTTTGCCGCCGTCTCCGCCGTCTTCCGCCGCTGTTGAGTCCACATCTAGAACCGCAAGGACAAGCCGCGTCGGAGGGTACCTTTCACCTCGTCAGAATCACGCCCAAACGCCGTCGAGCGCGTCGTCATCCCCGTCTCCGGTGAACCAGCTCCGCCGCACGCCATCGCCGTCGCTCGAGCTCTCTCCACCGTCCGATCAAGATCCGAGGGTCCAGATTCATCCACGTCACCACGGTAAAAATCTCACGTTTTAGTTTTTGGATCTATTTCCAACCGTTGGATCTAGATCCAATGGTTTAGATCGTGCCACATAGCCGTAACTGCACCATGCTTGGATAGATCTCAGCCGTTAGATCTAGATCGTACGGCTAGCGTTGATCCACGTTATAGCATTAGATTAGATCAAGATCGAACGGTCCAGATGGACCAAGCTGTTTCCTAACGCGTGAAACCCAGATCCGATCTGGGCCGTTGATTTTCAAATCAACGGCCGAGATCTAGTCACGTGGCCGTAAATTTGGCCGTCGCGATCGGCCGCGTCGCCGCCGATCCGCCGGCCGTGGCGTCAGCGTGGCGTCGGCGTAGAGGGCCCGCGTGTCAGCGACTCACACGAACCGCACCATGACGTCACCATGACATCACGGTGGGGCCCAGCTGTCAGCCGTCCCCAGCCGTGCGTAATGACGTCACTGCTGACGTCACCCGTGGGGCCCACCTGTCAGAGGCACACGTGCCGTGGACCGGGTCCACGGTGGACCGAGCCAAACCGTGTGCCGGGTCCATGGACCCGAGGCGACGTGGCGGCCTCTGATTGGTCCACGTGTCGTGCTGATGCAATAAATCATTTTCCGAAAAAGAAATTATTTATTTAATTCGGTTTATTGATTTTAAATATAGTTCCAAACTTCAAACGCTTATAACTTTTGCATTTCAACTCCAATTTGAGTGATTCAAATTTCTAAATTTTTATAAAATTGAGATATACCTAATGGTGAATTTTATTTAATTTTTGGACCAGAGTTTTTCTCTGTAATATTATTTAATTGATTATTTAAACTTTAAATGCTCGTAACTTTTGCGTTTTAACTCCGATCCTGCCGATTCAAATTTCTAAAAATTTATAAAATTGTGCTCTCTCTGTTTATGGACTTTATTTGGATATTTGGACACTTTTTGTCTACTGTTTTATTCGTTTATTTGCTATTTGCACGCGTTACGAGTAGACGTTGAAGTGCCCGAAGGCTTCGAAGGTGAAGTGTTGACCCAGGAGCCATCTCAGGACCAAGATCAAGTACTATTTGAAGGCAAGTCGTGCTTTGACCATGTTGATCCCATTTTGAAATTAATTTGATTTAAATTATTGCATGCTAGTTCAATTATAAAATGCTTTAATTGATTTTGGGAGATTAGTTAATTGCCTAGTTGTTGTATGCCACCTTGACATAGATAATTGTATGCCATGAACCCCTTGTCACCCTAGTTGAGGATTAAATAGTTGGACATTATTAAAGTGCCAACATGGGTATTTAGACCGTGTAGCATAATGCTTAGACCTGCCACGTATACTTGACATGATTTTGCCAATTACTTGTTAACATTGACTCAATGAGATATGAAACACGTTTTTGAGAAGTGTCATGTGTTATTGATGATGATATTAATGGCACGTGGTGCATGGTAATCAACTGGGGGTTTGATAAATAGATTTGGGCCGGGGCATGTGGCAAGAATGATCGGGTGGGCCAGTTGTGGCATTGGGAAGGATGATTTGGTTCTTTGGGTAGTCTTGCCCTGGTCAACATAAGGATTTAACCTTGCAAGCCTTTGAACTGAGTTAATCGTGCAACCACATGTCCGTAATGGGACGGATCTAGTTGAGTAAGTTACTAATAACTTGCATGTGAAACCTCGGGTGTCAACTACACCCTTTGTGTAGCTTGAAAGGGGAGCGTACCAATGCGATGGCATGGTACCCGTATAATGGTATGTCGGTCCCATACTTCGCCTTCCTTAAGGGAAGGGATGGTGTATGGCAAAAACTGGAAAGGTTCACTTGTGTAGTTAGCCGTTTCCGAAAGGCTTTGTTACGATCACTCGCCTTTGTGGTGTTTGGCTGTATCTTGTGGGTAAAGTGCATAACCTCTGCAGAGTGTAAAATCTATTCGAATAGCCGTGTCCGCGGTATTGGACATTGCTCGGGGATTACAGTCAAGGGTTAGACTTTCGTGGAAATAACTTGAACTTGAGAGGTTTGGTTTGGTTAAATGATGATGTTGATGGAAATGTGGACTAGGAATGGGAAAGATGTTTATTTAAGTCCTGGAAAAATTATTGATGTTATACTTGTTTTTACTGCTTTCGAATCTACTTATGATACTTGTCAAATGTTGTTTACTGCAATTATACCTCGAGCTATTCCTTTGTATTAAGCCTTGCATGTAGTATATTAGCTTGCATTCTGTGCATGACTTGCTGAGTACCAAGTACTCACCCTTGCCACAAAACAACATCAGTTGAAGAAGAGGCGACGCCAGCTTTGGAGGAGGAATATCAGGAGGAGCCGTCTAACTAGGGATCGAGTCCAGTCAGTTGCCTGTGGCATATTGGTTGACGCCACGCGTTTTCTTTATATATTCCGCTGCAGATTTTATTTGAATAAGTCTTAGCCCTGCGAGGCGTACTTTTGTAACTTGACCATAAGGTCGAGCAACCAGTTTGGTTATCTTAATTAAAGTACTTTATTATTATCGATGTGTATGATTGTGATATTTACCAATGTTGAGACTGTGTGCACTAGCGTGATCCTGGACTAGTGCTGAATACACAGAGGGTCCGGATTTGCATATTCGGGTCCCGACAATGAACTAGGGGTTGTGCGAAAGGCATTGGTTGTTTTTGCCAAATTAAGAGATGAAGAGATGTGTTTTAAGCTCTGGATAGACAGTTGTATGTATGATGAGTCATATTGGTTGGTAGACCAAAATAAAAGTTGATATGAGTCTTATGTTGAGTTAACTGGTAAGTTAATTGTGCCGAAGTTGTGAGAACGTGGTTCTCCTTGTTGATTGTCATAAGATAGACTTGGTTTAGAGTTTATGATAGCATGACCGATGGTGGTTATGTGAATAGTGCCAATCTTTGTTTTTGGCTAAGCTGTTTAGCTTATGTGTTGATTTTGGGGTTTTATACCCAAGAGTATATGAGTGGATCGTGCCCTTTCTCATGCAACCTGAATTATCTTTGTAATCAGTATTTAAAGGAAGCAAATAAATCTAACGGGTTGTGTTGAAAGTTCTTGAGTTAAAAATTCTTGTAACTCTATCTTGACTAGAGCTTGGTTTAATTGAAGAAGTGTGTGGTGTTTGCAAGGGTTTCAAAAGTGTGAACTCATGATTGTTCATAAATGCTCTATGGTTGTTCAAGAGATGTTTTGCCTTAGTAAATGCTTGGTGTTCGCCTTTGTGAAAATGAGTTGCCTAAATAAAAGAGTTATTGAGCCAGGTCGGTCAGAAAGTTGTAACACCCCAAATTTTTGCTTTTCATGAATTTAAATGTTATTTTGTACTTTTGTGAATTGTTGGAATTTTCTGGAATTTATTTGGAATTTATTTGAATTTATTCCTTTTTGAAATAATTAAAGGATTAAAAGTTTCAAATAAATTTTTGTTGGTAATATTTTATTTGAGTTCCAAATGCCCTAAAATATTTTCCAGAATTTTTCTGGAATTTTTCTGATTATTTTACTATTTTTCTTGAATTAAATGAATTACTGGAAATTATTTTGGGTATTTAATCGCTGGAAAACCCTAACGGGTTAGTACTATTCCTCCGACCGAGCCCGAGTCGGACTCGAGTCCGAGTCCGACCCGAACCGCGGTCAAGCCGAACCAAGTCGGCCGAGCCCTAATCCCCTCGACCGTTGGATCTCGATCCAACGACCGAGATCGAGACGCGTCGCCCGACCCCGACCCCGACCGAGCCAGCCAAGCCACCCGAGCCAGACCCGAGCCCAAACCCCGCAACCGTTGGATCTTGATCCAACGGCCCTCGTTGCGCCACGTCACCCAAGCCGTATCCTCGCCGGTTTCCGCCGCCGCCTGCGCGTGGGATCTCGTTTTCCGCGTGTTTCACGGACGTCAAGGGGCTATTTATTGCGCCGCCACCTGTGTCGGGACCACCTCTTCCGCGCGTTCCCGTAGCCCTAACTATCGAGACTGAGCCACCGCCACGTCCGCGCTAGAGCTCGCCGAAGTTGGGAGTGCGCACCGCCGCGGTTTCTGCCGTTTCCCGTCGCCGTCGTTGAGCCCAGATCTGGAACCGTTGTGTCGAGACGCGTCGAGCAGTACCACTCACCTCGCCGGATCCGCCCCAAAACGCCGCGCCCGTGGTCGTCTTCCTCGGCTCCGGTCTGCCAGCGCCGCCGCAACGCCATCGAAATCGGGGAGCTCCACGGACCGTCCGATCGCCATCTGATGGCTACGGTGAGCTCACGTATTCCCGAACCCGTAGAAACCAGATTAGATCTGGACCGTTGGATCAAGATCCAACGGCCCACGTTAGTCCACGTCACCGCAACGAAATCCACGTTGCGGTATTTAGATCCAATCTCAGACGTTGGATTTATATCCAACGCACGAGATTAAACCACGTAGCCGCAACCGCACCGTGCGTGGGTAGATCCCAGCCATTCGATCGAGATCGAACGGCGTAGATAGCGCCACGCGTCGCACGCCGGGTCATGCCACGCCACCCACGGGGTGATGAAACCCGATCGGATCTGGACCGTCCGATCTAAATCGAACGGCCCAGATCGACCGCGTTATTCCATAACGCGTGAGGTCAGATCCAATCTGGATCGTTGATTTTCAAATCAACGGCCCAGATCGAGCCACGTGGCCGGAAGCTTGACCGTCGCGGTCGGCGCGGTCGCCGCTGACGTCACGCGTGACGTCAGCGTGGGACCCGCGTGTCAGCGGCCGTCCCAACGACTCGATGACGTCATCCGTGACGTCAGCGTGACGTCACAGTGGGGCCCGCGTGTCAGAGCCCTCGGCCGAACCGTGCGCTAACGTCAGCTGACGCAATAATCCGATTTTTCAATAGAAAAATAATTCGGTGGAAAATAAATTTCCGTGCTGACGTCATTATTCGGTTTTTCAATATAAAAATAAATAAACTAATTCGGTTTATTGTTTTAATTGAATTTTGAAACTTCAAATGCTTATAACTTTTGCGTTTTAACTCCGATTTGAGTGGTTCAAATTTCTAATTTTTTATAAAATTGAGATCTACCTAAATATGAATTTTAATTAATTTTTGAATATGAATTTTTCTCTATTTATATTTATTTAATGAATTCTTTAAACTTTAAACAATTATAACTTTTGCATTTTAACTCCGATCCGGACGATTCCAGTTTCTAAAAATTTATAAAATGTGCTCTCTCTGTTTATGAACTTTATTTGAACTTTTGAACAATTTTTTGTACTGTTTTATTTATTTATTGTTATTTGCATGCGTTACGAGTAGACGTTGAAGTGCCCAAAGGCTTCGAAGGTGAAGTGTTAACCCAGGAGCTAGCTCAAGATCAAGAACAAGTGCTTTTTGAAGGCAAGTTGTGCTTTGACCATGTTGATCCCATTTTGAAATTAATTTGACTTAAATTATTGCATGCTAGTTCAATTAGAAAATGCTTTAATTAATTTTGGGGAATTAGTTAAATGCCAACTTTGCATTATGACTCATTAGTTATTTAATTATGTGCCATGACCCCTTGTCACACTAGCTGTGGGTTGTTTAGATGGATATTATTAAATTACCAACATGGGTAGTTAGACCGATGTAGTATGCTTAGACCTACCACGTATACATGACATGATTTTGACAATTACATGGTAATATTGACTTAATGAGATATGGAACGTGCTTTGGAAAGTGACATGTGTTAATGATGATAATGTTGATGGCACGTGGTGCATGGTAACCAACTGGGGTTTGATAAATAGTTTTCGACCGGGGCATGTGGCAAGAAATGATCGGGTGGGCCAGTTGTGGCACCGGGGATGATGTTTTGGTTCTTCGGGTAGTCTTGCCCTGGTCAACCTAAGAGCTTAACCTTGCAAGCCTTTGACTTGAGTCAATCGTGCAACCACATGACCAGAGTGGGACGGTCCTAGTTGAGTAAGTTACTAATAACTTGCATGTGATACCTCGGGTGTCAACTACACCTTTTGTATAGCTTGAATGGGGAGCGTACAAAGGCTACGGCATGGTACCCGTCCAACGGTATGTCGGTCCCATACTTCGCCTCTGTTAAGGGAAGGGATGGTGTATGGCAAAAACCGGAAAGGTTTACTTGTGTAGTTAGCAGTTGCCGAAAGGCTTTGTTACAATCACTCGCCTTTGTGGTGTTTGGCTGTATCTTGTGGGTAAAGTGAATAACCTCTGCAGAGTGTAAAATCTATTCGAATAGCTCTGTCCGCGGCATTGGACATTGCTCGGGAATTACAGTCAAGGGTTAGACTTTCCTGAAAACAACTTGGACTTAAAAAGTTTGGTTGGGTTTAATGATGACGTTGATGGAAATGTGGGCTAGGAATGGGAAAAATGTTTATTTAACTCCTGGAAAAGTTATTGATGTTATACTTGTTTTTACTGCTTTCGAATCTACTTATGTTACTTGTCAAATGCTGTTTTACTGCAATTATACCATAAGCTATTCCTTTGTACTAAGCCATGCATGTAGTATATTAATTTGCATTCTGTGCATGACTTGCTGAGTACCAAGTACTCACTCTTGCCACAATACAACATCAGTTGAAGAAGAGTCTACACCAGCTTTGGAGGAGGAGATCCACGAGGAACCGTCTAACTAGGGAGCAAGCCCAGTCAGTTGCCTGTGGCATATTGGTTGGCGCCACGCGTTTTCTTGATATTTTTCCGCTGCAGACTTTATTTGAATAAGTCCTTAGCCCTGCGAGGCGTACTTTTGTAACTTGACCATAAGGTCAAGCAACCAGCTATATTCCCTTTCAATAAAGTACTTTACTATTTCGTTGAGTATGATTGTGATATTTACCAATGTTGAGACTGTGTGCACTAGCGTGATCCTGGACTAGTGCTGAATACACAGTGGGTCCGGATTTGCAAATTCAGGTCCCGACAAAAGTCATATAAGGATATATGACTAATCCGGAGTGCTCTTGAGAAGTTTGCATTCATGTCTTGAATCAAGATTTCCATTGCTCTCTAGCATGAAAAGAAGGAGTGAATAATTTCTTGCATTTGGCTATGCTGTAAGAGAATTGAGTTTCCCTTTCTCTTTGAGAATTATTGTGGCGGTTGTGGATTCTTTTGTTTGATTTGAGAATCGGTTTTCTCTTCCAAAATGCTGATTTTGGTTAAAATGAGATGTTTGGTTGTGGTGAAAGTGAGTCGAGTTGTCTTTAATTGTTGAGAACTTCTGTCAAAGATTTGTGTGGAGTCTTTCTTTTGTTTGAGTGCTCCCCGGTGCGAATTGAATCGCATTGATTTGATATTTGAGTTTTTCTTCTGCGACTTGACTTAGGAAGAGAAAAAGAGTGATCTTTGGATGTTGTCGAATTCTTTCCAAAGTGGTTTGCGACGTTTTGGGTTCCAGTTGATGAATGTGGTTCACCCGGCTAAAGAGGATTGCTATGTTGCTGGTATTCTAGTTTGACATAAGTATATGAATGTTTATGGAATTGTTGAGTATAACAGAGGATTATACTCGTGGGCTTGGTTTATGTGAGTGAGAGTATGTGAGTGCGAAACCCTCTTAGGAAAAGATCCAGTTGTGGTTTAGTAAGAAATTACATCCCTAGCTTATGCTGGGTGTAGAACTTTGGTTATGCTTTTAAAAACAATGGTTATGATGGAGGTTGTTGATGTCTTGGTTCAAATCGCGTTGAGTATCGGTTGGTGGTAATAAAGGTCATAGAAATTGTGATGTAAAGTGTTCTGTCATGGACATTGTCTTACCTAGTTGTCTTTGGGTATGAGTTTTGCTTGGGAGAGGATGGAATGAAATTATAGCATGGTTGCGAATCGGTTAGGCAGTTGTGCCTTCGTGAGTTATCTCTTTCGATCACTTTTCTCGGTTTTGGTCTGTTCGTTTAAAAGGCAATCAATTGTAAGAGTTGAGAACCAGCGTTTTATTGGTTCTTAGGGGGGTCACGTTTAGAACCCCAGTTTTTAATAAGATACCATTGGTGATTTGGTGGTAGAGAGGTTGTTAAAAGAGATGTAACTCGTTTTGATTGTGTCATCTTGAGTCTAATGAAATGGGGTAGGCAGGTTGAGAAATGGGATTAAGGTTCTGTGAATGACGTTGAAAAAGGGATTTGTTCTGAGTTCATCAGGTTGGTTGTGTTAGTAGTATGAAGTGTTTGATGTGAGGATTTGGGCGTAATAATTTGACTAAGCCTTTAGTGGGTGAAATCGAGGATTTCGGTCGGGGAATTGGAAGGAAAGGTGGAACCATGAGAGGCTGCACTTAGTTGAACTAAGTTAACTCCTCTCTAAGTGTTGGTTTTGGGAGTTTGTTTGTCGTTCTTTCGGTTTGAGTTTTTGTGTGATTGTCTTGTGTTACAAAGAAGTTTTCAGTCCCCTGGGGACTTTGTCTAGTTCTTGGCGTTCTTCAGATTCGAGGTCGAATCCTATTAAGGGGCAGAGATTGTGACACTACGGAATGATGGATTGTGACATTATAGATTTCGACATTACGGTATGTCTTTTGTAGCGTGTTTTTTGGGCCGTTTCCGGAATTTGGGCCTTCTCGGGGAGGAATTGGGCCTTCCAGGGGAGTTTGGGCCTTGAGGGATCCAACTTGGGCCTTGGGGGATCATCATGGGCCGGAGGTGGGGGAAGTTCTAGCCCATGTGGAGGGGGTATGGGGTAGCAACCCTGCTGCCCCCATGCACCCCCATTGCCTAACCCTAGCCGCCATCCCCTCAACCCCCCATGCGCATCCCCCATTGCCTCCCCTAGCCACCCCCTTCCTCCTCCACCTCCTCTAGCCGGCCCTAGGCGAGCTCCACCCCATACATTGCTGCCACACCCATCCTCTTCGTTGTCCTCGCCGTTGGGGAGCTCCGGGATAAGAAGATCCGGCGGGATTGGCGTGTGGAAGGAGATCGGGCGACCGGGAGGAGTTTTCGTCGGTTCGTCGTTCGTTAGGCTAAAGTATGGTGATGGGAGATCCATGGGGGGGGTTAGATGCTGTGCTAGTGGTGTTTTTGATGCTTTATATCAATGTTTAGGTGCTGCCACTAGATGAGATTAGGGAGTTTGCTATGATTGTCCCACGTTCTGTCTCGGACAGATTGGGCGGCCGACCTAGGGTTTGGGTTTTCGCAATTTTAGGTTCGGAATTTGGTCATCCGCCTGTTTAGAAAATTGTAGATAATTGAATTACCCTTAGTTGGACGCCAAGAACGTTAAATTCCGTTTAGCGGTTTGAATGTTATGGCTGTTTTACCGAACGTGTTCAAAACTGTGATGTGATTGGGACAGATCGTGTTGATCTGTAGATTACGCCATTTTAGAGGTCGAATCAGTTTTTCCCAATTCTTAGAAAAAGCTAGGAAATTTCCTATGCTTTGAGAAAATGTACTCGTTTACTTAATTTAGAGTCTTAGAACTCAAGTTATGCTAGTTGGAAGCCCGCTGTCCCGTTGGGACAGATTCTCTGTTTTCGGGTTTTAGGGTTAGTTTGCGGAGTAGGATTATAGGTTCGATCTTGTACTGTTTTGTGGGAATGTTTTGAGTGTGTGGTACCTATGTGCAGGTGGTGTGACCCCGGGAGTGCCCTCAACTTCTCGCTAATCCGTCGCCTGCGGTTGAAGGCAAGTGTATTGGGAAGGTTGTGTCCATGTGCTATGTTGAATTGCCATGTTGGATTCTTGCATGTTATATGATGGATAGATGTTGAGTTGCCATGTTTGATTCTTGCATGTTATAAGATGATAGACGTTGGATTGTCATGTTTGACTTGGGCAAGTGCATCGATTGTTGTGTTTCGGAATGATAATTGAGTACCATGTTAACTTACTCTATAAATTGCTATTGCATGATTTGTTATGTTGGCATCACTAGTATGTGTAGGATATGGTGAGTATCCATGAAAGAAGGAATAAAAAGGTCATGTGAATGGGTTTATTGTTATGAATGTGACCATGATATTGCATAAGATGAATATGATGAGTTTATATGCAAGTTATTCATGTTTATGGCATTTATGCATTCATGGCTTGAGGACTGGCCAGGACGGTGAGAAAGTCATAACTAGTCCGGTGAGGTCGGTGAGAAAGTTATGACTAATCCGGAGCGCCATTGAGAAAGACATACCTCGTGATTCCATCCACAGTTGTGAATGGAAGCGATGAGTAGGCAACCTCCACGGGATGGAAGGGAAAAGAGGGTGCACACCGACGGGTGTGCACTCGGCAATACCGGTATGTGCTAAACAAAGAGATATGGTGCATTGCATTGCATTGCATTGCATGAATGAGAATGTGAATGAGGAAGCATATGAGAATGTGAATGAGAAAGTATATGAGATTGTGACCCAAGAAGTCTTCAAGAGTTATTTTTCATGATTGGTGATCGGTATGATGTATATGTGTGAATTGTTATTGTTTGTTCCATTGCAATACACTTTGCTGAGTGATGAACTCACGCTTGTTGTTTAATGTTTTTTTAGGTACATTGAATGCGGCTTATGGGAAAGGGAGCTAGATACATGCCTTCACTTGGCATCTCTTGAACAGATAACTTATACCATTCTATAGTTGTGATGGTTTACTTTACTAATCTAGACTTGGTATATGTCATATTGTTGGCTATGATTAATTGTTCACCCTATTGGTTCATGGGATGCTTAAGCTTATTTTTCTTGGCATGAACTGTTGTTGAATACCTGTTTTAGATGTTGTCTATCATGCTATCGTGTCATGTTGTTATTGTTGTTGCTTCAAACCATGGAAAAACAAAGGATATGCTGCCGAATTTTCATTTAAGTTGCTAGCGTAGTTGTTGTAATTTAATGTTAAATATGGGATTTGGTTGTTGCTAGTATCGTTTGTGTTGACATTCGCGGCATATTAGGTGCCGGGGTATTACACCTAATAGAGTAAATACCTGTTGGGTTTCAGGTTTCAGGTCCCCATTGCCATCTCTAGTCCGGCACAGATGCGAAAACAAACCTCAAAATGACGTTCACCACAGACCAAAAGTTTGGTCCGGCGCAAATGGGAAAAACAGACCTCAAAAGTATGTTTACGACGGACCAAGAATTTTGTCCGGTGTAAATGGTCCGGCGTAAAATAGGAACTTACTGTTTTTTGTAAGTTTAGTCCGGCGCAAATGAAATTTTCACAGTGAATCACAAGTGTATCACAAGTGAATCAACTGATCTTATATGCACAAGGACATGTTGCAAATTTAATTCTAAAACTAATTTTTCAGCACATGATTTCACACCCACAACAGGATAGAGTCCAATCATATTATAATGAGATAGAATCTAACCATATTTAGATAATTAAAACTCAGAATTCAACTATATCTCTACACCTATTATGCAGCTGTTCCGCGACAAGGCGTATGCCCGTGTGGTCAGCCCATGTGTCAACTCAGCTGGGCACAATGGGATTGTTCACGTGTGCGACTCATGTTTTTTCAAAATAAACTATTTTATTTTATAGAAAGAATGGTTGGAAGAAAAATGTGAAAATCACATGGCAATAGGTGGAACACCTCATTTTGTTGCAATTGGTATGTGCATTCGTCATTAAACCATAACGGTTTATGCTAATTTTTTTTGGAGTTTGCCCTTTTCGCTTTTACAAAGAATAATACGGCTTTTATGTTTACTATAGCAATAATTGAATTCGGATATTCCATTTTTATGGTTAATATATTCCGATTCGCATTTTGTTTACATAAGTTTGGACAAAATTATTATTTGCAGCAAATAGAGAGCTGTGACCTGGATATAATGGTGGGATTAGGGGTGAAACTGGGCCGGATATTGCTCGTCCCGTATCCTAACCCATATTTTTTTCCAGATTCGGAGTTGGATACGGATGTCCTGGATACGGATATGAATTCAAATTATTCGAGGTTTGGATATGAAGCGGATACCTGACGGATTCGGGTCGGGATCGGATATCACAATCGGATAGTAGTATAATACATAATTGTGTACGTAAAAGAAAGAATGAAGCATTAACCTTACAACATTAGCTTCAAGTCATAATTATTTCAACGTAGGATAGTAGTATAGTTAGATGTGCAAATAGGTCGGATACAAGGAGAGATCGAGACATAAAGAAAACAGAGAACAATGGGAGCTCTTCCATCAAACTTAACCTTACGGAATAAATTCCTGGAGATATTAAATAGTGTTGAATTGTCACATTCTGACAAACTGAAGATAGACTTCTCTCATAATGAGGACTACTCGGATTTATTTGCTATGCTTCAATTTAATGACTCAACTAATTCCAGTAATTTGAATAGAAAAGAAGTTTATCAAATAAGTTGAACAAATCAATTTAGGTAAAAGCATTATGTCATCACTCTATTTGTTTGTTGATAGATTTGTTGAAGTTCACGCTTAATAACAAAGTAGTGTTTTTTAGTGCCAGTATCAAACAACTAATCTATCTATCCAATAATAAACCAAATTAATGGAAGAATAACTGATTTTATTCGGATATCGGGTCGGATATTTTCCGGATATCGGGTCGGATATTGCTCTTCCCATATCCTAACCCATATTACATGAGATTTTTCGGATACGGATCGGATATTGCTCTTTCCATATCCTAATCCATATTACATCGGATTTTTCGGATACGGATAACATCGGTACTAATTTTAAACGAATTTGGAATCGGATCGGGCAGATATTTCCTATCCTGTTTTCACCCCCAGGTGGGATGCATAATTCCTTGCCCTTACACTCCACCTGAAACTGGTGAAGCTTCTCCTGCTCCTCATTCCATTTCCGTTCGCGATACTCCCCTTCAATTTTCTTGCGGGCTTACATGTTCGGGGTTCGGGCCCAAGGAAAATAAGCTCATGGAAAATTTTTTTTAAATATATTATATTTTATTCCGAATTGCAGAAATAAATGTCTTTCGCAAGAAATTACAGTTTTATACGTCTGTCGCCTGTCCATCGGGCGATATAAGCCTGTCGCCCGATGGACGGGCGACAGGAGACTCGTGTTTTACGTCGCCGTTAGATGAGCGACAGGCTTCGCCCGATCAACAGGCGACGACTTAAAAATCCCGATGGGCCAGGCGACGAGATAGCATGTGGGGTTCCTGTCGCCCGATGGACGGGCGACAGGTATATTTTATAATCGCCGGTTCGGCCGGCCGGCAGAGGCATCAGAAGGAGGAAAACAAAAAGAAGAGAGAAAAGAGGAGAAGAAGAGAGGAAAAAAGAGAGAGGGAAGAAAATTTACTCGGCGATTTTTGAGCCCGTCACTTCATACTCAGGTAATTTCTCGTTCTTTAGTTTTTGTATTTGTAGATCTAGAAAATCTAGTTAAGAAATGTAGTTAGATGTAGAAAGATTTAGTAACCTAGTTTGTAGTTATATGTAGTATGACATAGCAAATCTAGTTAGGTGTAGGTAGATTTAGCAAACCTAGTTTGTAGGTATGCGATGGTCGTTCTAATTTTTGTAGCGATGAGGTTATGATTTAGTAGAAATGATTTTAGATCTTAGTTTGTGTGCGTTGATATATCGAATGTAGATACTTTGAGCGGATAGAAGTATTCATTTCTTAGGAATGCAGTTGGGTACATATAAGCGAAAGTAGTTTGATGTATGTTGAGTAGAAATTAATCGTCTGAGAATGTAGTTCTGATAGTTGTTCAATTCTTTAGTAGTAGATCTATTGAATGTAGATATTGTATACCGATACGAATACATCCATATACATATTCAATTCTTACGAATGTAATGCAATGAGAGATAGCGATTATTCACGATCGTAGATATGTATTGTTAGAAATGTTGCAAATTCTTGTGCGATTAAATAAGTAATTTTGTAGCATATAGATATAGCAACGCAAAGTTGGGGGTCGTAATATTTTTACGGAAAGTATTTAATTCGTGGGTGAATGAATGGATTTGCAGATATGGCGAAACGAGTTCAATTTAGAATATATTATGGCGAAGGGGTTGTAATGTATGGTTCGGAGGAGTGCAGATCTAAGTAACTTCCAGTATGTAGACGAAGTTTGAGTAGGGTCGAAGAGCGCACATTTTCTTGATGATGAAGTGGTTGTATTATACTTTTCGGATGGAAGAAGAGAAGTGGCAGCTGAAGGTATTTTGCCTCTGTAGTATGCGAGAACAATCCATTTTGTTGGGAGCTAGTTGAGTTGAAAGGAACCGCATCGTGGAGATCATATGTGAGGGGACAGAGCAACGGGATCGAACCGGGTGCTTTTAGTGCAAGCCTATGCCCGGATGTAGCCCCCGGCCGGCCGGACGGTGGGGAGTGTAGTCAGGCTCAAAATGAGTTAAGTTTTGGTGACACCGAAATTGGGGATCTAGCGTGGGCGTACATGCAGGCAATGACGAGGACATTATTTGCGAAAGTGGCGAACAATCTGAATTTGGGGAGGACGAAGCAAATGTTGGACAAGTAGCGCTGGGAATGTGAGGCGAAGGTGAGCAAATTGATGAAATAACAGTTAGGATGGAAGAGGAAGACCTTGAGTACGGCATAGCGAAGTGGAAGACGGCGATGAGTCCGACGAGGAAGATGGAGGTGCGGAGCCGCTGTGCCGGCCAGTGGAGCACACATCAATTTGATAGGTTGGTTGTTAATGAAACCAACGACATACGTTAGCGATCAGCCCCAACGAGGTTAGGCCTGACGGTATGTGCAGCGACAAAGGAGGTATTTGCAGGATCTTTGTGAAAGATTGGGCCTTATCATTAAGAAGGACTTTCGAGTTAAGAAATCCACGCCGACTGCTACGACGTGGTGTGTGAGATCCATGGCTGTCCGTGGAGAGTGCAGCGTACAAGCCGAAGTGGGGCACCCATTGGTTATGCTTTCGAAGGTTGAAGCGACACAATTTGTATGATTGAGGAAACAATGATGGCTCACGAGGAACACATCATCTGGTTTGTCGCGAATCTCATGTACTCAGAGATAGTGGAGAACCTGGCTTATGAGCCCCGTGCTATTATCCGAGCTCTCGAGAACAGATATCAGTACACAATTAGCTATGGGAAGGCTTGGAGGGCGAAACAGAAGGCTTTAGAAACGAGGTTTGGGAAGTATGAAGACTCCTACCACAATCTGCCCGCACTGCTCAGTTGCATTCAGGGAAGAAATCCCGGCACTTACTATGATTATCAAGATTGTCCGTCAATCAAGTGGCCAACTAAAAGGCATCTGAGGAGAGTGTTCTTCGCATTCGGAGCTTGCATTAAGGCGTTCTACCACTGTCGTCCATTGCTGTGCGTGGACGGCACATTCTTGACCGGGAAATACAAAGGGCAAATTTTGGCGGTATGGGTGTTGACGGAAACAACCAGGTCTGCCTGTTGCATTCGCCTTCGTAGAAAGTGAGAACTATGAGAGTTGGCTATGGTTCCTGCGGAACTTGAAGATTGGGGTGGTCAAAACTCGTCAGGATGTGTGCGTGCTGCACGACAGGCATGCTGGTCTGCTTAGTGCGATCAACCAGTTGCAAGCGAGGCGGAGGAGCCATTTCCATGGCCTGACTTGCAGAGCCGATGGTGCATGAGGCATTTGGGCGCAAATTTCTACAAGCAATTCAGGAACAAGGAACTGATGAACATGTTCAAAAGACTATGTAAGCAGAACCAGGAGAGCAAGTTCCGAACTCTGTGGAAAAATATCGATGAGCTGACAAGAAAACACAAAGAGGAGACGGCGAACAAGAGTATCTTTGCCAAGGGCACGATGAGGCGGAGCCTCTTCCCCACCAACAGAAGATGACGCGACTAATCGTAAATCGAAGGCAAAGGCCAATCAAATGTTTCTCGGACTGGATCAAGCACGAACCGATGGAAAAGTGAGCCTTTGTTACATGACACACATGGTGCCGGATCTGGTGTGATGACCAGTAACTGCGTAAGTTTACAATCGGGTAATGAGAGGGATGAGGTGTCTCCCATTGGTGGGAATTGTTGAGGAGTCTTTGCGAGGCACAACCAAGTACTTCGCCGACAGACATCAAAGCCTGAGATAGTCTTTGAGAGATGAGAAGCTCTGTACTCCTCCATGATCGGTAAATACATGGAAGAGAAGAGTCGGAAAGCGGCCAAGCATAGAGCTATAAAAGTTGGTGCCACGAACACTGCGCTTGAGGTGATATGTAAGGATAAAGGGCGGCGTGGAACCAACCAAATGGGTTGTCATTCAGGAGTGCGTATTATAGGACATCTGCAAATGCTCGTGTAACAAGCCCGACCTTTTGCACATGCCGTGTTCTCATGTGATAGCCGCATGTGCTTTATTTGGAATGCAACATGGTACCTATCTATCTGAATATTTCAGGAAGGAAAGAGTGATGGCAACTTGGAGCGAGGAGCTGTATGGTTACGGTGTTGTGGGTTCTTTCACGGCAACTCCTAGTGCTGATGAAAGGTTCTGGGTCCCGATTTTAATGCGAGGTAGATGGAAAGCGGGCGTCGGAAGACAAGACGTATCGAAATGACATGGATGAGTCGGAAGGCGGCAAGCGCGTGAAGAAATGTTCATTGTGCAAGCAAAGCAGGACATACGTTCAAGAATTGCCACGCACAAAGCGAAGGAGATGAAGGAGGAGATGGCAATCCGACGGTGGTGGGTGGATCGCCCTGCAACGAGTGCTTTACGACGCCAACGTACCACATGAGAAGCAATTTAATCGCAATGTAATCGATGTGATGTGTGTTGTGTGGACCTGTGTGGACCTTGTGTGTAAGCTTTGCTGCATGTGGTATGTGAGTGTTGTGCCTTTGAAAAATTATTATGCTTGTTTACGAATATTTATGATGCTTGAACAATTTTACGTGAATGTTTGTTTGAACACATTGTTGTGAGAAACCTATAGTATTCGGACGATTTTCTTTTGATATGGTTTTGAAATGTAACTCACAATTTGTTATTTACAGTATGGTGACCCGGCCAGGAGATGACGAGTGGCCATTCGAGTTCTTTGGATCCGGTGGTCGACGGTAGTCACCGTGCCCGCTCCGCCACCGGTTTTCCAATGGAGGGAGGCCAGGCGCTACGTTAGCGTCCTTCGTCCGAGGACACGCAATGCGCTGGGATATCGATCCTCGTTGGGTCCCCAGGTAACATATTACAATTCAGATTTCTTTATATGTTTGAGGTCCTGTTCTTACTGGTGTTGTACTGGAAAAAATTACATGTTTTTCCTTTCGTAGGCTTCGAGCTTGAGTTGCTCCCTTTCGGCGGATGGTGCGGGATGTGGGTTGGCGATTTCCGTTCGACAGTCCACGATCACCGCTCTGGTGGATCGGTGGAGGCCGAGACCCACACCTTCCACCTACCGTCGGGAGATGGCGATCACCTTGCAGGGCGTGGCGTACACCTTTCGGCCTCCGATCGCCCGGCGTATTTGTGGTGCCACACAACGCGTCGACCACTGCGTGGCGCCCGCGGCTACTTGATTGTTGGTGTGCTTCGACACCAGGCTACGGGCCTTCACCGACACACGGTCCTCTGACTGCGGTGGCCGGCGATTCGTGATGCGCAACTACACTATGAAAAAACAAGTACTCTTCAATTACAACTTACAACAACATGTAATATGTGATCTTCTATCTTGCAGCCTTCGCGGCTCGTCGAGGCGGGCGACTACTGGTCGGCCGCCACTTGGAGGCGTACTGCTGTGGCTGTTCGGTGGTGCTTGTTCACGAGCTCCCATGGGGATAGCGTGGGCCAGGCACCTCGTCCGATTCACGAGGAGATAGCGAGCGCCCCCTCGGCGGCGTCTGCCGATACTCACGAAGTCGCGTCCTCTGCGGCCGCGTCTGGAGCCCTCTGCGGCGGGTGTACCGGCCGGCGCCGAGTCGACCTTCACTGGATGCCATTTCTTTGAGTACAGTTTGTGGGCATCTGAAAAGGTTCGGTCGGGCGCCCGCCATCGGCACAGAGTTGGTTGACCCTACAGGCGATGGCGGCGTCGGCGGTCCGACCATGGGCACCATCTGGTGCCACCGACGGTAAGATATTTGAACTGAAAGTTTGGTACTATTGCTTGTACATTTTTAATACTAACTTGATAACGTTTTGTTTCACTGCGGCCTAGGTGGGCACACCAGGCAGTGCGCTAGGGCTACCCGCGATTCCTCGCGGCGTTCGACCACCTCACGGCGACCACGCGGCCCGGACGCCGCGACACTCAGCGCAGTGCAGTACAGCCCGTGTGACCGGGCGGCGCCCGTGTCGACCTGCGCACGCCGAGACGCCGGCGTCATCGCTCACACGGCGGTTCCTGGTGTTCGACGTCTGGTCGAGGCCTCGCCGTCCATCGAGTGATGAGGCGATTCGGCCTACGACGAGAGTTCCCGATCTTACGGCCCGTCTGCTTCCCACATGCCGCCCACACGTAAGTTCCTCAATCGATGTTCCATAATTACTATCGTGTGTTGCCATCTAATACTTATACATTCATTTCTCATCCACGGCCAGACTAGGAAGGGGTGCATGGGGCCACTCACAGCGCGTCACGGATGGCGCCATGGATCGAGGAGTGGGCCGAGCCCTCGAGGGCGTCCATGCCGACGATCGCCATACGATGCGGAGACTTACCAGGCGTCTGACGATGGTTCACCTCTCGCACACGCAGCGCCTGGTACGCTGTCGACCGGATCCTCCCAGGCACGTCCGGCCAGGAGACACGTATCCCGCCCATACGGACGCGGCTCGCGACGCTGCGATGCGTTGTATCCGATATCGTTTAACCATTTCAAATCGGTGCTATCTAATTTGTGATGTATTTTCCAGGCGACATGCTAGGCCGCTTCTCGAGAGTCGTCGAGGATGCTCTCGCGATTGACCCGGCCGTGGGTGACCAGAGCGGACATTGCCGGCTGCTCGGTAGGTTCCGAGACGACTCACTGCCTTGGCCCGGAGTTACCGGATCACCCTGCCTCATGGTGTGGTCCCCGACGCCTTGCCGCGCCACGGAGGGGACTGCGGTGGTGCGACTTCGACACCGAGTCGCTTCTTCTTCACGGCCACGGTGGAGGTGCAGGCTTCCACACCGGAGGTGCAGCAGTGTGTGTTTTTCATGTTTTGCATTCACTTTTCATGCTTTGCACTCACCAAGTCACTGGTCTTAACATTTCTTCCCTTTCGTGCAGTGCTTTGGAGGTCCTGCAGTGTCGGCCTGCTAATGGTTGCCGATTGCTGCGATGACTACGACGGGCGGGGTGATGATCTTGGCGACTACGAGGGCGACACCGTGTGGAGGTACCTCGTTGATCCACCCAGTTCAACTTGGTACCGCCACGGCGGCGATGGGCGCCACGACCAAGCGCGGCTGGGTCGTCGCAATGGGTGCCGCCACCTCCACCGACCCAGGCTGGGTCGTCGCAGTGGGTGCCGCCACCTCCACCGACCCAGCCGCAGTGGATGTCGCCACCTCCAGCGACCCAGCCTGGGTCGTTGGTGCCGCCACCTCCACCGACGCAGGTTGGACCGACGCAGCACCAGACACCCCCACCACCAGTGCAGGTGACCGCTGAGTCGCCACACCTCCAGCGAGACCACAGAGGGCCCACTACGCCGACGACCTGACGACTCCCGAGGTCGATCCGAGGAGGACTACACACCAAAGCCAGGAGGCGCCGCAAGAGGCGGGCACTAGTTTCTTTTATGTTTCAGTGTTTGTAATTTTTTTGTTTATTTTGATTGGCAGTTTCGATTAGGGCGGTGATTGTTGGTACTATGTTATGTAATACCATCTATTTTGTGTACTTTGTCATATTACGTGGTTCATTACATATTTATGTCCGCTTTTCCAGCTTTTGTCATATCATATTTTTCAGCTTTTGTTATATGACCTTTTGAAGCTTTTGTCATATCACCTTTTCCAGCTTTTGTCGACTTCCTCGTTTGAGCGCGAGAGATTACAGGATGCGAACATCGGGGACCCAGCACAGCGGCAACGGGCCGCCGAAAATCCTTAGGGTTGTTGGGCGTTGTCGTGCGCGAATATAATACTTAGGGTTGTTGGGCGTTGAGAATTTATATGCGAAGAGAGTTGTAGTTCATATACCAAATAGCAAACCTGGTACCTCCGGCCAAAAAAATAACTTCCAACATGCATTTCTACGCGCCGCCGAAAATCCTTCATCGTTAGGGTTCATGCGCGAATGTAATACTTAGGGTAGTTGGGCGTTGAGAGTTCAAATGCGAAAAGAGTAGTAACAGAGATATTTTTACAGAATATGGTAGTCCGTATACCAAATAGCAAATCTGGTACCTCTGGCCCAATAAATAACTTCCAACATACATTTCTACGGGCCGCCGAAAAACCTTCATCGTTAGGGTTCGTGCACGAATGTAATACTTAGGGTTGTTGGGCGTTGAGAGTTTAAATGCGAAGAGAGTTGTAACTGAGATATTTTTACAGAATATGGTAGTCCGTATACCAAATAGCAAATCTGGTACCTCCAGCCCAATAAATAACTTCCAACATGCATTTCTACGGGCCGCCGAAAAACCTTCATCGTTAGGGTTTGTGCACGAATGTAATACTTAGGGTTCGTGCGCGAATATAATATCTCAGTTATAGCTCTCTTCGCATATAAATCCTCAACGCCCAATAACCCTAAGTTTTATAGTCGCGCACAAACCATGTAGTCATTTTCTTTCCTGTTGAGCCATGAAAGCCAGCCTAGATTGCATCTGCAAAGCTGTGTACTCCACTGCCATGACCCGTCGATGTCATCTGCAATGATGTGTACTCCACTGCCATGACCCGTCGATGTCATATGTAAAGCTGTAAAAGCGGCATGCATCTGTCGATGTCAAGCACAGCCACAGTTGCAAGGGAATCCGATGCTCCTGGATTTTTCTTTCCTGTCGGGGACCGCGGAAATTCGAATTTCAAAATGAAAAAAAAATACCGCAATGGAAAGCCGCGGTTTTGCGATGTTACTGTTCAGCCAGGCCCCCACCTCGCGCGCTAATGCTCCGCCAACTGGTGGCCACTCCCAAGCCACTACCAGCTGCAGCCAGACCCCACGAGCATCGCAAAGCGCTGCCACGTGCCGATTTTCTGTCTTGGCCCCTCGCCCCGCACGATGATGTGCCGCCAGCTGTCTCGTTTCTCCCTCGCTCCCTGCCTATAAATTGCAAGGCTGCCTGCACTTATATCAGGCAAAAGCGATACATTGCTCCGAGTTCATAAAGTTTGGATTGAGTTGAGAAAACCCAAAGCGCAAAGAGGAGAACTGGTAGTTTAGCTTTCCTTTTTCCAAGATTTTATTTGGCGTCTTGTTCCACAGGTATTATTTACAAAAGTTATTTTGTACGGTGAGTCACATTGTTGTGTTCTTGGTTCAGTACACATTAATTTGTACTTTTTATGCTTCTTATTGATGTTTTTGCTTCGTGTAGGCACCGACTTAAGTGTTCGTCCGTTCTGTGAAAGCCATGTCGAAGGCGTCGAGCTCAGTGGTTGCCAATGTAGGGCGGGTAATTTGCCCTAACTACCATGTGGATGCTCAAACCTGCTACTCCACCACTGCGCCAAATAACGGACGAGCGTTCTATAGATGCCCAAATTTCTTTGTACGTCTAAATGTATTTCGATATCTTCATATTTCGATGATTATTCTCTTGCTCCAGTTTTAAATAGCCATGCTCACCTTTGTCGTGTAGTCTCTGGATGCCAATATCGGCGGTGGGCGAGCGGTATAAATACACCGACATCTTTAAACAGGGCGCTTCCAATGGTAGAGCGGATGACGGATCTCGCGAGAACTTAACGAGGCTAACGATGCGAGAATTACCGCAAAGAGAGGGAGTTCGGCCTGAACAAAAAGAAAACCGTGAAGCGTATGATCGCTTACTTGAGCACGCCGTACAAGATAACCACGAAGCTGTAAGCCCTGATTTGGTTGTTCCTCTTGACGGCCCTAGCGTTGAAGACTACAAACGTGGCCGTTGGGAGTTTTTCGAAGAAGAGGGTGTTGAATTCTATGATAGTGATGATTCTGGAAAGTTCTAAAGCCGCTCAACCTTGCATCCATTTGTATGTTAGTTCTTATTCACAAGAAATGCTGTTGTAGTTGTTCTCCCTATTGTACTTTGTAATATGAATGTCATGCTTCTTGGTAACTCAGATTTGTTGCACACCAAACAATACAAGGAAGAACGAATTTTCAATTTTTAAAAACTGCAGTGATTATTATAAACAAACAATGACAACAAAAACAAACAACAAACCGTAGCAAGCGACGCTTACCACTTTGAGTCATTATTATAAACAAACAATGATATTAGCACTTAGTCCATACACCATGAGTTTTCTCATCCCATTCGATTGTATTTTATAATCCAAGCAAAGGCTGCACAGTACGCCCTGTGAAAGCATTCTTTGGCAAAGCACATAGGACATATCATGTCATAATCATGTCGATCGATTCTGTCCAAATGTCATGTCAAATGCATGTGTGCCGATATTGCACAGTCGTCCGTCAAAGCATAGCCGGGCAAAGCTTTACTTGGCACCTCCCTCCAAGATACAAAGCTGCGTGCATATGTTGGTATCAAGCACAGGCAGAGCTGCAAAGGAATCCGATGCTCGCGGATTCCTTTTAAGCTTCAAGTCTGTCGCTCTATCTGGCTATTTAACCCCCTTCATGCCTTCGCAGCGTTGCATCGACCAAACCACTGCTCCAATACAACAAAGAGAACCATCACCGCCAACCCAAACGAGCAGCACCAATGGAGTTCCCCTCGCCCCCAAGGCACAACGTTGTCGAAACAATCCCCGAAGGCATGGAGGTCCCCATGTGCCTATGCGGGGATCCTTGCCGCTTCCGGCAGTCTGTAGACAACTCATACACTTACGGTATGAGGTACTGGAGCTGCCGCAACCACGACTCCGAGCCAACGCCGGGATGCGGATGCGCGGAGAAGCCCGTATGTTCATACTCACATTTGGTGCTACTCCCAATTCATACATGTTGTAACACCGTGTGATGTGACTAATTGCAGCCTCCATCATGCGAGTTCATCCGATTCTCTGACGTGGAACAAACTCCCGAGATGGAGAGGAGGCGGAATCGGAGTACTCGCATCGAGAGGGCTATCGTGGAGCAGCGATGGTGTGAGCAGGATAAGGAGGAGAAGCGCCAACGAGATTTGGAACATATGCATGCACAGAGAGGAGGCCGAGCAGCAGCGCCATGCAGCAGAGAGGAGGCCGAGCGCGAGAAAGCGTGAGAGGGCAGCTAGGGCGAGCGGCAGCCGAAAACTGCGTAAGGGAAAATATCCTCGTTGCACTCAGTAAAGCCCAAGAGAAGGGCCCTTATTGCTGTTTCCTCTGCCTAAGGCATGTTACGTTTAGTCCCGTATACTCGGTAGAGTGTGCCGTACATGCCATTGTTGTTTAGCATTTCTAAGCCGTATGCAATTCAGTACATTCTTATTGCTCCCCATCTATCTAAGATAGTGTACCATACATATATTTCACATCTTTGAAGATAACTACACGAAGTCTTCAAAAAATAATTACGAGTTGACCGGGAGTGAAGAAGGGCCACCTAAAAACCAGAATACTGTATTTTCTCATGCTCGCATCGAAATGGCTTCTAAACTGACAGTTTCAACTAGAAATGGCATCATAAAAGCAAAAATTTCTAGCGACACACGTATAAAACTGAAATTTGTTGCGACATTTATTTCTGCAATTTGGAATAAAATATAATATATTTTTAAAAAAAATCTCATAAAAACTAACAAAAATATCAATAATGGTATATGTCGCCCGTCCATAGGGCGACATCAATAATGTCGCCCGTCCATCGAGGATTTTAAAGTCGCTTTGTTGATCGGGCGACAGAAGCCTGTCGCTCGTCTAACGGGCGACAGAAAACACGAAGGGTCTCCTGTCGCCCGTCCATCGGGCGATAGGCTTATATCGCCCGATGGACAGGCGACAGACGTATAAAAATGTAATTTCTTGCGAAAGACATTTATTTCTGCAATTCGGAATAAAATATAGTATATTTAAAAAAAAATTCGGTCTTCTTTACTCGGGCAATAGTTGAATTTGTACCTTGGTTTTTCCTACCATGGACGAACGAGTTAGCCATATTTCATGTATGTAATAATGCGATAGAAGACTAAACTTATTGTATCAGTACGTGAAAGCAAATTGAGCCATCGGATAGGTGTAACAAACCGGCACTCTATTTATCTTGAATGTTATTTCTTCATATTTATTCGATAATTTTAAATTATTTTAAATATAAATTTCAGCAACACAATTTCCACTCTTTAGCCGTTAAACACCAACTAAGCAGTAATCATATGAAATGACAATATTGTTATGAATAAAACTTGTTGTATTCAATATGAAGCCAATAGCCAGCATACATAGAGTATATAAGGGTATAAAAGGAAAGCCTATATAAGACAATCAGGTACATCTAAGTCTATATAAAACAATCATCTATATAAGATAATATATCCTTAATACCTCCAAAAAATTCAAGGCGTATGCAATAGTATTGCATTTGGAAGAGTTGACACTAAAAAAGGGGGGAAAAACAAAATCATGGTCTTAAAGTAGTCGTTGTAGCATCCAATTCTTAAAAAATTGAGTCGACAAAGAAAAGCTGACGAAGGAACCGAGTAAAAAAAAAAAGAGCCGATGAGGGAGCTGAGTCGATAGAGGAGCTGAGTGGACGAAGGAAGCGAGCCAATAAAAAGAGCCAAGTTAATGAAAGAGAAGCCGATGAAGCCGACAGAACGAGTCGAGCTGAGTCAATGTAACGATCCAAAATCGTAGTCGATGGAATGAGCCAAGCCGAGCTGAGGTAATGAGATGGAAATCAGAGTCAACAGAATAAGCCGAGCCGACAAAAGAACCAAGATGCTAATAACTTGGATGGACGCAATGGAAACAATGACGCTAAGAATAAAATACTCAAAGGAGAGCCGAAGACGGAGAGCCAGAGCAAAAAAAAAAAGTCATGCCGAAGAAGAAGCTATCTGAAAAGGAGCTGAGCCAGAGACGAACCGATAAAAGAGCCAAGCTGAAACCGAAGAAGCTAGGGCAAAAATTGTTCGGGAATCAAAGCCAAATACGTCAGAAGCCCATATTCAAGAGCCAAAAGCTGGATCTGAACTGAGAAGCCAGAGTTGGATCACAATTAAATAGACTTTTGAGATCTCTTTGAATCCGGCTAGGCTATTGATCTCGGGGGACTCGAGCGAGCAGCATCACGGGCCAGAGGTGGGTCCGAAGCAAAGGTGGTGTTATGTGCTGGATGGGGTACAGTATCTCTGAAGAAGTATTGTCTGAAGAGTGTTCGACAGCAGTGTGCGTGTGTGTGTTTACGGCTGGGTTATTGGGTCGGTGGACCCACTTGTAAGGGAGTCAATTCAATACTACAAATACTGTGGACAGCTGTAAAAAAGGGGTTGAGAAGTAACAGAATACTTTCCCCAACTCCATCGATCTCTGTCCTCTTCTCCTGTTCTTGTTCTTCCTGCATGTTCTTGCTCCTCTTTTCAGGCTTCTGTTCCTAAGGTTGTAACATTTGGTATCAGAGCCATCCATCGGCCGGGCGCCAAGAAAAGACAGACTCAGTTGGAGAGCAGGATCACGTCAGCCATGGCTTCTGTGGAGGCGCAATTCGAAGGAGTCAATGCCCTCCTCAAGCAAATCCTGGATGATGTGCATGGGGTCAAATCTGAGCTCGGGGAGGTGAGATCGGTGGTAGATGTAGTCAGAGGAAGAGTAGAAGTGTTAGAAGCACGTCCAGAGATCCACAATCGGTTGTTCGGAAGGGGAACGTCGATGGCAGAAGAACTGCATCAGGCGGCGGGGTCGGCCTCTCTCTCGCCACCAGGAGAGGAAGTGAGATCACTGAAGGGATCCAGAGTGTTGGAGAAGACTAGAGATCCATCGAAAGGGATTTTGGGTGCCCCGATGAATCCCTTGACTCCGGGTAAGCAAGATTGGGTCAATGTGCAGCAGATGAATGAGCAGAGGGCTGGATCTGGGCAAAATCATTACGCAATGTGGCAGACTCGACAGGCAATGCCGAAAATAGAGTTTCCCAAGTTTGATGGAGATAACCCCAAGCTGTGGAAGGAGAGGTGTGAAACCTACTTTGAGATTATGGGAATGAATCCATGCTTGTATACCAGAATAGCTGCATTGAATTTTACTGGTAGTGCTGCTCTTTGGCTTCAGAAGATGGAGGTTAGGGGCAGATTTGAAGAGTGGGAAGTGTTGTGCGAAGCTGTAGAGCAAAGGTTTGGAAGGAATTTATATAAGAAACATCTGAATAGATTGATTAATCTGCGACAAACTGGCTCAGTGGCTGATTACGTGGAGCAATTTGAGGAGTTGCAACATCACTTGTTATTATATAACCCCTCACAGGATGAGATATTCTTTGTCACACACTTCTTGGGTGGTCTGAAGGAAGAAATCAGAGCTTCATTAGTGCTACATAGTCCAGAAGACATGGAAGCAGTGGTACATTTGGCACTACTGCAAGAAGAGGAGATGGAACATAAGAAGAGGGGTTCGTACTATAAGGGTGAAGCAAGAGAGTTCAGTAAAGGAGGTGGAAAATTTGTAGAAAAGCACAAGTTCATTCCTAAGGGGGGGGAGAACAAAAGAAATGAGGAAGCACGAAAGCCCAATCCTCACAAATGGGATGAGAAATTGGAGGCATTAAGGTCATATCGGAAAATGAATGGTTTGTGTTTCACCTGCGGAGAAAAATGGGGAAGGAACCACAAATGCCCTGATAAGGTCCCTTTACATATCATTGAAGAGTTAATGGAAGTTTTGCAAGTGCAACCCAGTCCGACGGATGACCCAGATGAAGAGAAAGTTGATGACAAGGAAGAGCTATTTGCTGTTACAGATCAAGACAACACTGGAGGGGTTAAGAAGAAGACAATGAGGTTGCAAGGATTTATTGGAAAGCAAGAAGTTCTAATCTTGGTTGATTCGGGCAGCACCTATTCTTTCATCAGTGAGAGACTGGTCGGGCATTTACAAATGCAGACTATGGAGATTGGTGCGGTACAATTGTTGATAGCTGACGGAAGAGTCATGCAGTGCAACCAACAAGTCCAGTCTTTGCAATGGTGAGTGCAAGGTCATTCCTTCATCCAGAACATGCGAGTGTTAGCATTAGGATGCTACGACCTGATTTTGGGGGCCGATTGGTTGGAGGAGCATAGTCCCATGTGGGTGCATTGGGGGCAGAAGTGCATGAGGTTCACACACAATGGCCGTCGGGTGACTTTGCAGGGAGTTAGAGAAGATCAAGTGTTGAAGGGAGGGATAAGTGGCAGAGAACTTCGGGGAATGATAAACAGGGGAGCAGTTACCCATTTGGTGCATTTACATGTCTCCAGAACAGAGGAACACAACCCAAGGGAGAAAAACAGAGAGGATCAGATGCCAAAGGAAATGACTGAAGTAACACGGACCTTTAAACACTTGTTTGAGGAATTGACACAATTACCACCGAGACGTCTATATGATCATTCAATTCCATTGATACCAGGTGCACTACCGGTGAATACTCGTGCTTACAGATAATCTCCGCACCAAAAGGACGAGATTGAGAGACAGGTAGCAGATATGTTGAGGAAGGGGTTGATCCAGCAAAGTACAAGCCCGTTTGCATCACCGGTGATACTAGTTAAGAAAAAAGATGGTACTTGGCGTTTTTGTGTGGACTACAGAAGGTTGAACTCAATTACAGTAAAGAACAAGCAGCCATTGCCGGTAATTGATGAACTATTAGATGAGCTGGGAGGTGCTTGTTGGTTCACAAAGCTAGATCTGCGAGCTGGCTATCATCAGATTAGAGTGGCTAAGGGAGAAGAACACAAAACGGCCTTTTGTACTCATCATGGGCTATACGAATTCTTGGTTATGCCTTTTGGGCTCACAAATGCTCCTGCTACATTCCAAAGTGTCATGAATCAGATATTTCATAAGCTACTGAGAAGGAGTGTTTTGGTGTTTGTGGATGACATTTTGGTGTACAGCAAATCCTTGAAGGAACATGTGTCTCATCTCACTGAGGTGTTTCAAATTCTTGAGCAACAACAGCTATATGTTAAAAAGGAAAAGTGTTCATTTGGTCAACAAAGGCTTGAGTACTTAGGGCATGTGATTACACCGGGTGGAGTATCCACTGACCCTGACAAAATAAGGGCAGTGCTAGCATGGCCGGTTCCACGGAATGTGAAAGAGTTGAGGGGTTTCTTGGGCCTGACTGGATATTACAGGAAGTTCATTCAACACTATGGGACAATTTGTAAGCCTTTGACTGCTATGTTAAAAAAAGGGGTCGTGTATCAGTGGTCGCCGCATACAGAGCAAGCATTCCGGGTTCTGCAGAAAGCAATGGTGGAAGCTCCTGTGTTAGCGGTGCCGAACTTCTCCAAACAGTTTGTTCTCGAAACTGATGCAAGTAACGGCGGAATAGGAGCCATCTTGATGCAAGAAGGACACCCAATTGCTTTCCTGAGCAAGGCACTTAGCAAACAGAATCAAGCTTTGTCGACGTATGAGAAAGAGTGCTTGGCCATCTTAATGGCAGTAGGAAAATGGCGCCCATATCTTCAAAGATCGAGTTTGTTATCAAGACGGACCAAATGGCACTCATTCACCTAGCAGAGCAAAAACTGGTCACCTCAATGCAACACAAGGCATTTGTGAAATTATTGGGGCTACAATATAGGATTCAGTACAAGAAAGGAATCAACAACCCGGCAGCAGATGCATTGTCACGCATGCCAGAAGATTTCACCGTCCATGCGATCTCAGCGAACACACCAGTGTGGATAGAGAATCTCATAGCAGGCTATCAAGAAGACACTGAAGCCAAGAAGTTGTTGGAAGAACTGTGCATTACCGGTTCCTTTGAGCAGGATATACTCTGCAAAATGGGGTTATCCGTTTAAAGGGGCGAATATGGGTGGGAAACAATGTTTTGGCACAACAACATATATTGCAGGCCTTGCATAGTAGTGGAATAGGGGGACACTCCGGCATCAGTGCTACCTATCATAAAGTGAAGGGTCTATTCGCCTGGCCAGGGCTCAAGAGGTCAGTAGAGAGGTATGTAAAAGAATGCACCATTTGTCAGCAAGCCAAAGTCGAGCACATTAAAATTCCGAGGCTACTACAACCTCTACCGGTACCTTCACAATCTTGGACAATCATAAGCATGGATTTCATTGAGGGCTTACCACTGTCGTCTAAGTACACAACCATTCTTGTGATCATTGACAAGTTTTCAAAATATCGCATTTCACCTTGCTGTCGCATCCTTTCACCGCTTCTCAGGTGGCTAAAGTCTTTTGTGATCAGGTTTATAAGCTCCATGGGCTACCCCAGATTATAATTTCCGACAGGGACAGAGTATTTACCAGCACCTTTTGGCAAGAGTTGTTCAAGTTGTCGGATACTCAGTTAAATATGAGTTCGTCCTACCACCCACAAACAGACGGCCAAACTGAACGGCTAAATCAATGCGTAGAAACTTATCTGAGGTGCTTTGTTCATGCATGTCCAAGGAAGTGGTCGCAATGGCTAGCGTTGGCAGAGTATTGGTACAATACCACATACCAATCGGCAATAGGGAGGACCCCATTTGAGGTGATGTATGGCCACCCACCAAGGCACTTCGGCATTCCCACCCTGAACGAAGATGTGGACACAGAAGTGCAGGATTGGTTGCAACAGAGGGAGAAGATGAACGCTTTACTGAAGCTTCACTTGGAAAGAGCTAGCGCAAGGATGAAAGCTCAAGCGGATAAAAACCGGTCAGATAGAGAGTTCCAGGTTGGGGATATGGTGTATCTCAAGTTGCAACCTTATGCCCAGACATCAATTGCTTCACGAGGTAATCAGAAACTAAGTTTTCGGTTCTATGGTCCGTACAAGATTCTGGAGAGAGTGGGCCGGGTGGCATACAAATTGGAGTTGCCAGAGGAGAGCAAAATTCATCCAGTGATACATGTCTCTCAACTCAAAAGTCATATCTCTTCATCCACACCTATTGAATCAATGCTGCTACTGCATCACTGGGAAGAAAGTGAGCCAAATGAACCATCCGCCATACTGCAACAGAAACTGATTAAGCTGGGAAATCATGTGACGCCAGTCGCATTGGTGCAATGGTCAGGCCTGCCATCTTCGCTCACAACGTGGGAAAATGTCGCTTCGCTTCGGCTTCAATTTCCAACTGCATCAGCTTGGGGACAAGCCGAATTCTAAGGAGGAGGGATTGTTATGTGCCGGATGGGGTACAGTATCTCTGAAGAAGTATTGTCTGAAGAGTGTTCGACAGCAGTGTGCGTGTGTGTGTTTACGGCTGGGTTATTGGGTCGGTGGACCCACTTGTAAGGGAGTCAATTCAATACTACAAATACTGTGGACAGCTGTAAAAAAGGGGTTGAGAAGTAACAGAATACTTTCCCCAACTCCATCGATCTCTGTCCTCTTCTCCTGTTCTTGTTCTTCCTGCATGTTCTTGCTCCTCTTTTCAGGCTTCTGTTCCTAAGGTTGTAACAGGTGGCCAACCGAGAGTCTTTAAATAAAGGAATTTACTACAGCTGTAGAACATAAGTTCAAAAGTTCATAAATTGATACAAAATAAGTTTGGAATAAATTAATTTATGCAACATAAATTCAGAATAAATTATAGTTAATACAACATAGGTAATGTTCAACCGGGCCTATTACATCTTCTAGCTATTATGTCACTATGCAAGCTCATATAGTACTATTTTTGTGCCTTAATGCAGCGAGTTAGATCAATCTCCATAATTCTCTCCTCCTCGACCATTTTCTTTAATTCAAGTTTATTTTTCATTATTTCAAGCCTCTCTTTCTCTTGTGCAATACACACTTGTTCTTATGCAATCCTCTCCTATTCTTTTGCATATAGTCGTTCATATCACGCATCGTTTTTTCCTCTCTTTCATAATCTCAAGTTCCCTATTTTCCATTCTCAAATTTCCTAATGCCTCCATATAAGATTTACTGTTGGAACACTTTGTTTACCTCGACGTAATCATTCTTTCACTACCTTAATAAACTAAGTCAGTCTAACTACTCTTCAAATCCAAACCCAAGACAGTAGATAATTTCATTGACACCTCTAATTTAACTAGCATCTTTAATCGGAAGCTTAACTAAACTTATTAACCTCCAAATCATATGCTAAGACCTTAGGCAAAGTTTTGATCCTCGTCCCAAATAGACCTACCTGTAAGTCATATAAGGATCCCGTATAAGTTGATATCTTGAAAATAAAAATAGGGTATGCATGACCCTACGATAATATTCAAGATATTGACATAAAATGTCACACCAAAATTAAAATAAACTTTAGACAGAATTGAACTAAGTTTGCACATGACCTTGCCTTTAATGCACATATAAGTTAGGACGTACAAATAAGTATTAACATATGTAAGTTCTGTATTTAAATACCCCATATATCAGTGCTAGTTAATCCTGCAAAAAAATGTTTAATGTGTAGCTTAAGTATGAATTCAATTTCTAAATAGTTTTATCTTCTATATACAAAGATCAATATATGCATATCCTTTCATATATCCATCGGGTATGATACAAATCATTATAATTAAGTTATAGTTTGCACTTAACCCTCTGCTGAAAACATACTTTCATATATGCTTAAGGAATCAAAATATAAACAAACACATTTAAATAAAATATCATAAATAAATAGTCAATCATGTAAAACTAGTCTTAAAACATTCTTAAAAGTCAAGACTATATTAATCGATAAAAGGATCCAATTTGAATAAAATTTGTAATAATTTTTATCTTCCATACAAACTGAAATGTTAATAACTTTTATAAACAAAGTTACCTATCTATATAAATTGCATTTGCAAATATAAAACGACAACTGAACCATTATCGCGCAGATTTTAGAAACACTTAAGCCTTTTCGACAGCCCGTAAAATATCTCGTCTAATTGTAAATTTTAGGAAAACCATCCTAGAAACACTCTTTGGCATATGAACTACCATATTCTAGAAAAATATCTTAATTACGTCTTGCTTTGCATCTGAATCCTATTAGAGCAATAACCCTAAGTGTTATGGTTATCGACCATGCTTGTTATGAATAGTTAAGCGTAAGATAGTTCTTAGCTGAAGTACTCATGACGCAAGAATCATCTAAAAACCTTGTGGATTCAGCTAGTAGACCTAATCCAGTTAGCGCCCTTTTAATACTTAAAGGTCAGTACCACTGGAACTCGGGAACGGTACCACCGTAAGTTAGTAGTACCGCAGACTGAGAGTCGGTACTGCTGGAAAAACAGTAGCGCCTTAATTAACATCTTAATTCTATTAATATAAATAATCTTAACTTCTTGAATTCGTAAAATAAGAATAAGCAATTCAAATAACAAGTGACCGCAGAACTGCTAAGAACAAGTAAAGGTCAAAAGGTGAACCAACATATGTACACATAAAATTATGAAGCTATAAACCCTACATGCTTTATGTAATAATTTGTTGTTTGATTTATCTATCTGTATTCTTTTTGCCTTATTGGAGTTTACCTTATTGGAGTTTGCTATTTGCTATATTCTCGTGATACGACGTGTAGAACCTGACGTCATAAACGCTATTATCAACAGACCTGACTTAGAACTCGACGATGACTCTGACTACTCCGAGCTATGACTTCAACTTTGTCATAAACAATGAATAGCAAGGCAAGCACCCCCTTGAACATATTGATCCCAGTTTTTAGAAAATATTTTACCAAATATTTTCATGCATGCAATATATTTTATAAAATATTATATTATGGGTTATGGTAGATATCACCTCTATTGTGGGATTTCCTTAATTGAATATTTTCATGTGAACCTTGATAACCCTAAATACTGGATAGACAATGTAAGAGGGGTATATTCATTTATTACATGCATATGCTTAGTTCTGCTTTAGAATGGGAATACGAAAGATGGTGATCCTGTTCGCAATTTATCAAAATGTTGGACATGCCAGAACATAAATCTTGGAAATGTTGGATAATGTGATCAATGGTATGTTGTTAGAAATGAAACTAAAACTATGATTTTGACGCGGGCGATTATTAGCAATAGTCTTGCTTGTAGATAGGGGGAGATTTATTACCCGGGTCGATTGAGGACCGAACATAGTGTTGTATGATCCAAAAAAGAACTGTACAACCATGAGGGCTGGTATGGGATGGCCTTAACCTATTAAGTTACTTAGAACTAGCTTTACACATTGGAAGGTCGAAGTAGCACGGGCTTCTGGATTTAAGTTGCTCGTAGGGGTTTCTACATACCAATGCAATGGTGTACGCTTTGCTATGTGGAGAAACGTGTGTGGCAAAGATGGACAGCTAGTGTGAAACATGAATCATTATGTTTTGGGTGAGTGTTTCTACCACTATAGTAAAGGTTGATGCCAGTAGGTATGTCTTCTATAGATGCATTCAAAGTGTTTTATGATGAAGGAGAAGTTCAGGAGGGGCCATATGGGGTTGATCTGAGTAGTTTTCATTAGTGTGTTTTTGTACCATCAGAATTCGGATGACATGAGTTTTGAAGATCTGTGCGAGTGGCTTTGTCACAGTCTTTCATTTAATCCTGTGGTGCATGACGTGAACATTAAATGCTTGTGGCCGAGAGGTACACATGATTCGGTATGGGTGCTTAGACCATTGGAGCGGACTCAGTCTTGGAGGAACTACATCAATTCATCAATACGGCGTGGTTGGAGTGTTGTCCTCTTTATGCAGGCGACGATCAAAGCAGACTTGCCAAGTAATGAAACCCCTATCGCGGTGCAGGCAGAAAGTGTGGCAGAAGTTCATGAGAATATTCGATCATGTGTTGCACCGATGGGACAAGCAAATGAAGGGGAGGAGTTAGAAGGGTTAGTTGATGTGCTAGAGCAAGACGATCAGCGAGCGGCGAAGGAAGAAGAGGCATTTGTTATGGACGAACACGATGAATCTTCCTCGGACGATGATGGAAATACGTCCGTACAGGTGCTCGCTACTTGGAATAGGGACGAAGCGGAAGACCTAGCAGTCGAAGATGCCCATAACTCGACTTGTGAGTACCGACCAACTGAGGTTCTCGTGCACGCAATGTACGCGGAGAAGTCCGCTTTGCAGGATGCTATAAGGGTCTGGGCGATGAGCTTGCAGCGGCCGGTGAGAGTTGTGAAAAACAGTAAAGATTGTTACACGGTGAAGTGTGAAAATGCCGAATGTGGTTGGCGTGTTCATGCCTACAGGCCCAAGTATGAGTTGAACTGGGTTGTCGCGAAGGTGGGGCAGCACAGTTGTATTCTGAGCAATGTAACGTCGAGACATCGTAACCTCACATCCTCTTTCATTGCGAATGTGATGTATGGAGAGATTGTCGAGAAGATTGACATGGAGGCACATCACATAATACTTGCCATGAAGAATATATATAAATACCAAATCAACTATGCCAAAGCGTGGAGGGCGAAACAGAAGGTATTGGAGAAGCGCTTTGGGACCTTTGAGGCATCCTACGACAATCTTCCCCGACTTCTAGACGTCCTGAAGGAAAGAAACCTCGGGACATATACTGTTGTACATGATAGATGTAGGATCGAAGTATACGAATATAGCAATCAGAGGGGGGGGGTGAATGATTGTGCGGAAGCTAAAACCAAATTCTTGACCTATTAAAAGTTCACCCCAAAACAGAACCAAATAATTGCCTCGTTTTCGACAAAAACAGAATGACAGAGGTTCGGTAAAACGCAAATTCCTGAAGATCCAATCGTCGGAACGATCTGAAATTTGGACACAAGAAACTAGATTCCAATACGAATCAAACCCAAAAAGAATCAGCTTGATCGGACTTACGGATCAAAAGTTATGAGCTTCGCAAGCTTGCTGATCCAGAACTTGACGAGAATCAATCTAATCAAAACTTCAAGTTTAAACAAGATCTTCAAAAGATTAATCAACTAGACTTTGAGAAACTCTAAAACAATACCCTAGAACGGTTTTTGATGGATCAAATCAAGATGAAACTCAACGATCAAAACCAATCTAGAATTAGAACAAGCATGCAAACAAGAACCAAAACAGAAAATCAGAGCGACGTGGTTCTTGTAGCACGCAAAAATCTTGGAAGAATTGATCTTTATTTCTTGTCTAAAATACTCTCATCAAAAGAGTACAAACCCTAAAACCAAGCTCAAGGCTTGATGCGCTCAGCTCTACTTGATGCCTTTCAACAGGAGACCCCCCACCTATTTAAAGCACCAACCCACAAAGAGTTCTGAATACGATTCCTATTCCCTAGAAGGAATCCGTATCCAACTCAATTCTACTTGGCCCAACCAGGCCGAGTACAACTCTTGCACGCGTATGGCAACCCTACCATACTCACGTGACTAACACTTTGCACGCGTATGGCCACCTGCCATACTCACGTGACTAACACTTTGCACGCGAATGACCTCCTGCCATTCTCACGTGACTAACCATTCTTCATGTGCACCATTCTCTTAGCCCGAACGTCCCGCATGACATCCTTGACCACCAAGACCTCAGTTCCTCCCTGAACCTAGTCCCGAACCTCAGCTCCTCCATGAACCTAGTTCCGGTCCCGTCATCGACCACGTTCGTCTTCGAGCAATACCTGCACATGAACAAACCACAAAACAATTCCGAGCACAAGTCCACGACTTGACTCACATTAATCCATGCAACTACTCACACGAGCATTGCATAAAATCCACTTTAAAATAAGCATCATGAAATCATTACAAATTTCAAATTCACATTCAAAATTCAAATCCAAATCGCTCAAAACCCTAATTGAGCGAAAACGCATTCACGACGGACAAACAAAGTTGGTCCGTTGTATAAGGAAAAGTTTCTGTTCCAAGAAGCCAACCAAACGCGGAAAAACACGTTCACAACGGACAAACAAAGTTGGTCCGTTGTACATGCAAAAATGGCTTCGGTCATGAGCTCAAAACAAGTTCACAACGGACCCCGAAGCTTGTCCGCAAGCGTACGCTTCGGTTTCACAAAAGTAAAACCCTAGAAAAGTCCATTCACGACGGACAAAAGAATTAGTCCGTTGTACATGTGAAAATGACTTGGTCATGGGCTCAAAAACATGTCTCACAATGACCCAAAAACACTGTCTGTCGCGGATGGGAAACTTCTTGTTTCTTGAGAATTTTGTCCGCTAATGCGTAATCTCATCGCTTCTTGTCAAATTGTCAAAACACATGAACAAACACATTTTGCAAATTCAAATCTAAGTTAATTTTTCAGTTCAAAGCCAATTTTTCAGCACATGATTTCACAATCTCCCCCTTGATGAAAACATTGGCAACACCACTTAGAATTGATCATTTGGCATTCACTTTACCAAAGATTTTGAAATCCAAAGGATCAAAGACCAAAGTAAGAAAACACAGAAATCCCCCTTTGACCAAAATGCAAAACAAAATCTCCCCCTGAGAATGAAAATGTATGTGAATGTGCAATGCGCCCAAAAATTTCAAAAATTCTCCAAACTTCTCCAAACTTCTCCCAAAATTCTCAAATTTAACAACTCTCCCTTTTTCTTTAAACTTTTCAACAATTCCCAATTTTCTCCCCCTTTGACAATGGATTCATCAAGAGTACAAAAGAGAGAACAGGTTCAAAATTTTTCCTGAAACAATGATTTCACCAAGAGAAACAAGGGAGTGCCAAGATAGGAAAAGATGAGCTCATTCGATCATATAACCTTATATATCACATAATATGCAAAATACATGATCTTGATGTGATTTTAACAAGTTAGGGAATGACATGCATCTCAACCTCAATTTAGTCAACTATAGCCAAGTACTAAGCAAGATCTTAGCAGAAAAAGCAAGCTTTAAAAATTGAAGCAACTAACAACTTAGGGCGAGCAAGTAGTTTCAACTCCAATCTAGTAGACCAATTTAATCTTTAAACAATAAGTTGCATGTGGCATGCTTGAAGCATACTTCTTTTATTTTCTAGGAGTGGCATGCTTGAAGCATACATCTTATCTTTGAGGGAATGGCATGCTTGAAGCATACATCTTATCTTTTTTAGGAAAGCACCTGAAGCACATAACTTGAGGTTTTTGCTTTTAACAACCCCTTTTATTGATTCCCTTTTCTTTTCATTTTTCTTTGATTATAAACATGCAAACGTGATTAAAAGGTCTTATGAAAGAGTAAAGTTGAAACCACACTTGCTTCATAGCCCAAATTTGTCAAGTGGATTCAATATCAAGCCTAGAAGAGTAAGATATCACAGAGTATTTAGCTATAGGTAATCAGTCCAGGGAATTCCACAATGTCATTTTTAGTTCAAGTGAGACAATTAGATTATCATATATTAGCTCAATTACATAACATATAAAGAAATATGATAAAGTGAGCTCATCAAGTGAAAGAACTTGGCAAAGAAACTCCCCCTCAAAACAATCCCATTGGATGAACAATTCCAAGTTCTCCCCAAATAAAAGCAAAACGAGAAGAAGACAAAGGTTTTGTGAAAATGTCTGCCAATTGATGTTCAGTATCCACATGATGAAGCACAATGTTGCCTTTTTCAACATGATCTCTAAGAAAGTGAAATCCAATATCAATATGCTCAAGAAAGGGATTACTCAAGAGGTGGCACGAACCAAATCAAATCAACATCCTCCAAAGTCAACATCAGAAAAGCTCTTAAACTAATCCATGAGGAAGCAGAAAGCCAAATGCCAAAATCTTGAGTTCTATGAAGATACCTGAAGATAGCTTGTCGATGTGAAGCACGTGGGAAGCTTGAAAACAAGCACACACAAGCACGTGGGAAGAGTCTCTCATGTAAACCTCCAATTATCTCATCCTCAACAAAGATCATCATCATCATCATCTTTATGAACAAAGACACTCTCCCTGAACATATGCACCTGTACTGCATCATTTGAACTAGTGCCTTTTGCGAAATGCAGTGGAAGAAACATCTTCCAAAGGCAACACTTTCATGAGATGCACGAGTGAAGGAGAACCAAATCTTATCACCGAACATATGAAGTGAGCATCCAAATTTACTAGCCACATGTTCTCCTTCCTCGTGAGAGGCCTACATAGAAGCAGAAGTGTCGAGGTCTCGTCTTGGGGTTAGAAATAAGATGTTTAGGAATCCAAAGACTGAGACACACGACAGACAACAAGAGGGCACAACACGAGCAGTCTTATGCACAAAATCAAATTTGCCTGCTTCGTGTTTCTAGCAACAAAAGGTGCTTGCATCACCCTAGGCACGTAGTGAGAAGCAAAGCGTGCCTTTCTAAAATTAGACCTAGCCTTAGCTCTTTCTTTCTTTTGTTGTTTGGCTAGTCTAAAGCAAAAATCTACTAAATGTCCATCTCTACCACAATGAGTGCAAGTGTACTTAACAGGATGTTTGGCTTTAGAAGTAGAAGCAACATTTGCATTCATCATAGTAGAAGATAACACTCCAAACAGACTTAAAGACAATTTTCTTAGGCTCATTGACAATTTCAAATTTTCCACTTTCAAGTGTTTTGACAACAAGGGGAGCATGTGATTTATGATGAGCATAAGAATCAAAACCTAAACCTTTGTTATGAGTGCTGACTTTTGATTGATCCAAGATCATGTTTAGGTTTTTCTTTCCTTTAGTGAAACGTTCTAATGACTTTTCCAAGTAATCAATTTTTCGAGAAAGAGTTAAACAATTATTACAGGAACGCCCACTTTTCCTTTTGCTTATGCGACAAGTTGAGCATGAAAGAACCTCATGTGTAAGCAAATCTTCTGTCATTTGAGAAACCCTAGCATTTGCATCTTTCAATTTTAATTCAAGAGTTAAGCATTTAGAACAAGAAGTTAAACCATGCAAATCATCAAGGAATTTAGCATGTTTAACATGTTTATCATTTTTCTCATTTAGATGCAAATAAGAGCATGTTCTTTCCTAAGCAAAGTAAGCTCATTGTAAATTAAGTCACATGATTTGCAAGCATCATCATCGAGGAATCAAGGTTTTAAGTCTAGCAATTTCAGCATTCAATGACTCCACAACAAAATCATGTTTCTTAATTTTCTTATCACGTTTATCAAGCAATTTACCAAGACGAGCAACAAAGAATAGCTAATTCATCGTAAGAAGGATCTACCTCATTGAAGTCGTCATGATCGCTTCGGTGAAGCCGCTGCTTTTGGCCATGAGACACAACCCCGCCAACTCATGCTTGCTTGGAGTTGCATCATCCTCGCCGCTTCTCCGAATTCACATCGCTCAAATTGACTTGTTCAAGAGCGGAAAGAACTCGATGGACAACTTTGCGGTTGATGAAGTTCTTCTTCTTTCTATCACTTGGAGAGAACTTCTTCTTCTCTTTTCTTCGTCGTTGTCCTTCTCCTCCCTTGATGCTTTACTTGCAAGTTTTGGGCAGTTTGGACTAATATGGTCGAGATCACCACACTCATAGCATCTTGGAGGATCACCACCACCTCTCTTTCTCTTTATCACATTTTGCAAGGCTTTGTTAAAGCGAGAAGAGAGTAGTGATAAGTCTTCTTCTCGGGAATTGCTCAATCTGTTCATCGGTTAGTGAAGACAAGAAGGATAGAGCAAAACTTGAAGCAGCACCATTATGAGATATGCTAGATTGAGATGTCAAAGCAATTGATTTATGATCATTCTTTCTAGCAAGAACATCTAATTCATGAGTTTTCAACTTAGAATCTGAGAACATCTAATGTAAGTGAACTCATGATAGTAGATTCTCTAATGGATGTAACTTTCATCTCCCAAATAGACATGTCTAATGCACCAAGCAATTGTCTAGCATTAGCATCATCAAAGCTAACTCCAACGGACAAAGATTACTAAGAATTTTATTGAAACGTGCAAAGAAGTCATCTAGCGACTCACCGGGTTTCATCTCAAATCGCATGTATTCTTTTGTAAAGATCTTGACGAACCTCTTTAATAGTGTTAGAACCCTCATGGTAATCACAAAGAGATTTCCATACCTCATATGCTTGGATCGAAGATGAATCACACGATCGGGTCGCTACGCCCCAAGCCTTGGATGATCAAGTTGCGCGCCTTTGCCGTTTGCTTCAACATGTGTGCGATTGGTGTCGTTGACGCGTTGTCGCTTGCGGGGACTTCATATGGCTTGTAGACCTTCTCCCAAATTGCGAATCCCTCGAGCTTGGATGAACGCCTCCATCTTGGCCTTCCAAAACTGAAAATCAACACCATTGAACACACAAGGTTTTGTCGAATAATGATCCATTGATCTAATCACCGATTAAGATAGATTAGAAAAACCTGGCTCTGATACCACTTGTAGGATCGAAGTATACGAATATAGCAATCGAGGGGGTGAATGATTGTGCGGAAGCTAAAACCAAATTCTTGACCTATTAAAAGTTCACCCCAAAACAGAACCAAATAATTGCCTCGTTTTCGACAAAAACAGAATGACAGAGGTTCGGTAAAACGCAAATTCCTGAAGATCCAATCGTCGGAACGATCTGAAATTTGGACACAAGAAACTAGATTCCAATACGAATCAAACCCAAAAGAATCAGCTTGATCGGACTTACGGATCAAAGTTATGAGCTTCGCAAGCTTGCTGATCCAGAACTTGACGAGAATCAATCTAATCAAAACTTCAAGTTTAAACAAGATCTTCAAAAGATTAATCAACTAGACTTTGAGAAACTCTAAAACAATACCCTAGAACGGTTTTTGATGGATCAAATCAAGATGAAACTCAACGATCAAAAACCAATCTAGAATTAGAACAAGCATGCAAACAAGAACCAAAACAGAAAATACTGTAGCGACGTGGTTACTGTAGCACGCAAAAATCTTGGAAGAATTGATCTTTATTTCTTGTCTAAAATACTCTCATCAAAAGAGTACAAACCCTAAAACCAAGCTCAAGGCTTGATGCGCTCAGCTCTACTTGATGCCTTTCAACAGGAGACCCCCCACCTATTTAAAGCACCAACCCACAAAGAGTTCTGAATACGATTCCTATTCCCTAGAAGGAATCAGATCCAACTCAATTCTACTTGGCCCAACCAGGCCGAGTACAACTCTTGCACGCGTATGGCAACCCTACCATACTCACGTGACTAACACTTTGCACGCGTATGGCCACCTGCCATACTCACGTGACTAACACTTTGCACGCCGAATGACCTCCGCCATTCTCACGTGACTAACCATTCTTCATGTGCACCATTCTCTTAGCCCGAACGTCCCGCATGACATCCTTGACCACCAAGACCTCAGTTCCTCCCTGAACCTAGTCCCGAACCTCAGCTCCTCCATGAACCTAGTTCCGGTCCCGTCATCGACCACGTTCGTCTTCGAGCAATACCTGCACATGAACAAACCACAAAACAATTCCGAGCACAAGTCCACGACTTGACTCACATTAATCCATGCAACTACTCACACGAGCATTGCATAAAATCCACTTTAAAATAAGCATCATGAAATCATTACAAATTTCAAATTCACATTCAAAATTCAAATCCAAATCGCTCAAAACCCTAATTGAGCGAAAACGCATTCACGACGGACAAACAAAGTTGGTCCGTTGTATAAGGAAAAGTTTCTGTTCCAAGAAGCCAACCAAACGCGGAAAAACACGTTCACAACGGACAAACAAAGTTGGTCCGTTGTACATGCAAAAATGGCTTCGGTCATGAGCTCAAAACAAGTTCACAACGGACCCCAGAAGCTTGTCCGCGCAACGTGCCAGCCGCCGGTTTCACAAAAGTAAAACCCTAGAAAAAGTCCATTCACGACGGACAAAAAGAATTAGTCCGTTGTACATGTGAAAATGACTTCGGTCATGGGCTCAAAACATGTTCTATGAGACCCAAAAACACCGTCTGTCGCAGATGGGAAACTTCTGCTTCTTGAGAATTTTGTCCGGCGCTAATGCGTAACTTACTGTTTCTTGTCAAATTGTCAAAACACATGAACAAACACATTTTGCAAATTCAAATCTAAGTTAATTTTTCAGTTCAAAGCCAATTTTTCAGCACATGATTTCACAATAGAGAATCTCAGAACCCCCCGGCTTCCTCATTATGAAGCATGCTTTCATCGTACTTAGGCCATGTGTGGAGGCTTTCAGGCATTGCAGGCTGATCATGTGCGTGGACGGGATTTTCCTCACCGGTAAGTATAAGGGCCAAATTCTGACGGCCTCCTCCTGTCATGGTTTAGACCCCAGGTGTGTTCAATATGCTTCATAAACTGACATTGCAAGAAACTTTACTTTGAAATATATGCTTTATTCCAACAAGTTGTAGTACTTTCAGGTTACTGTCAGGAGGGCCCCGCTACGATGTACACACAAGCAGACGACTTCGACACGGACTATGCAGGTCCGACGCATCCAGACCTCCTATTTGGGTCGCAGCCGAGTGCTCCCACACCTACACACCCTACGGACCCGAGTACTTCATACCATACTCCTGCAGCAGCCGTGCCCCTTGGACCCTAGATCAGCCACGCATCAGACCAATGGACCCTTTCAGGGCCCAAACGTCGACCTGCTACTGCACGTCGACCAACGAGGCGAAGCAGACATCGTGCACAGGGGGGAGGTCACTAGGGACAGGGAGGTGCAACTACGCCTTTGACCCGCCGGAGAAGAGCCTGAAGAATCGCCAGATGGTAATAATCATACGTGTTTCGCAATATTTCTACATGAATCTTTGCTAATTTATGTTTTATGTAGTCGCCTCTGTCACTACGTGAATTTGAGGAATGGTTTGACATGGAAATCAACCCTAAAGACCAAAGGCTCATTGATCAAGCCAACTGGGCCGAGGAGTTCACGCGGCAGCTTCAATAGCAGCGTGATGCCTCACGCGGGGAGGCACGTAGAAAGGAAGTGGATGAGAAGGAGGCCAAGAGAGAGAGGAAACGAGAGAGGGTGCGTCGTGCCAGAGAAGCCCCACCAGAGGCATGGGCGAAAGGGAAGTGGCCTCGAACCACTCAGTAAACGTCTAGTTGTAACTATTATTTTCCTTGGTCGTGGTACTCTTTTCAGTTTTAAGCCGTAATAAAGAGTATGGCCTACCTTATTTTTCGCAGTAACATCTAATTTGTGAATCGCCCTCTCTATAATCTCCCTCTCCCATTGTCGGGACCCCGAATTTGCAAATCCGGACCCTCTGTGTATTCAACACTAGTCCAGGAACGCGCTAGTGCACACAGTCTTAACATCGGTAAATATCACAATCATACCATTCGATGCTAATAAAGTACTTTTATTTAAATAACTAAATCGTTACTCGACCTTATGGTCAAGTCACAAATGTACGCCTCAGGCGATACTTATTAAAAGAGAAATAGTAGCGGAAAATCAAATAAGGTAACATCGTGGCGCCATCCAAAGATACCACAGTAACCGACCGGGCTCGCTCCTACGTAGACGGATCCTCTTGGAGCTCCTCCTCCAAAGCCGGGCGTAGTCTCCTCTTCAACCGGTGTTGTGTTGAGGCAAGGGTGAGTACTTGGTACTCGACAAGTCATGCATGCACGAATGCAGGCTAATATACTATATGCATGGCTTGGTACAAAGGAATAACTCAAGGTATATTTGCAGTAAATAGCATTGGACAAGTAATATAAGTAGATTCGAAAGCAGTAGAAATAAGTAAAGCATAAATAACTTTTCAAGAAGTTTAGTAAACATCTTTCCCATCCTAAACCACATTTCCATCAACTTCATTATTAATCCAGCCCAACCTTTCAAACCAAAGTTATTTTTGAGAAAATCTAACCCTTGACTGTAATTCCCGAGCGATGTCCAATACCGCGGACACGGCTATTCGAATAGATTCTACACTCTGCAGAGGTTATGCACTTTACCCACAAGATACAGTCAAAACACCACAAAGGCGAGTTCCCGTAACAAAGTCTTTCGGAAACCTCTAACAATACAAATGGTCCTCCCTGGTTATTGCACACTAACCCTTCCCTTAGTTAAGGCGAAGTTTAGGCCAATCAACCGTTAGATGGGTACCTGGCCTCAGCCCCGGTACGCTCCCCCGTACAACTTACACAAAGGGTGTAGTTGACCTCCTGAGGTCCCACAGGTACGTTATTAGCAACTTAGTCAACTAGGTCCGTCCCATTACAGACATGTGGTTGCACGTTAGACCCAGTTCAAAGGCTTGCAAGGTTAAGTCCTTAGGGTGACCAGGGCAAGACTACCCGAAGAAACAAATCAACATCCCCAATGCCACAACTGGCCCACCTGATTACTCTTGCCACATGCCCCGGTCGAAAACTGTTTATCAAACCCCAGTTGATTACCATGCACCACGTGCCATCAACATCACATGATACTTTTCCAAAACAGGTTCAATATGTCATTAAGTCAATATTAACATTTGATTATCCAAAATCATGTCATGAGCACGTAGCAGGTCTAAGCAGTATACTACAACGTTCTAAACCCATGGTGGCAATTTAATAATGTCCAACTAGTAATCCACAACTAGGGTGACAAGGGGTCATGGCACATACTTAAATAATCAAGGTGTCATACAGCAAATTGGTACTTATCTAATTCCCCATTTTTAAATAAAGTATTTTTCTATTTGAACTTAGCATGCAATAGGTTAAATCAAAATAGATTTCAAAATAGGATCAACATGGTCAAAGCACAACTTGCCTTCAAAAAGTACTTGTTCTTGGTCTTGAGTTGGATCCTGAGTCAATACTTCTCATTCGAATCCTTCCGGCACTTCAACGTCTACTCGTAAAGCGTGCAAATAGCAAATACACGAATAAACAATAGGCAAAAAGTGTCCAAACATCCAAATAAAATCCATAAACAGAGAGAACATAATTTTATGAGTTTTTAGAAACTGGAATCGTCAAATTTGGAGTTAAGATGCAAAAGTTATGATTATTTAAAGTTTAAATAATCAATTAAATAATTTTGCAGAGAAAAACTTTAGTCCAAAAATTAAATAAAATTCATATTTAGGTAGATCTCAATTTTATACAAATTTAGAAATTTAAATCACTCAAATCGGAGTTGAAACGCAAAAGTTATAAGCGTTTGAAGTTTGAAACAAAATCTGAAATCATTATTTCGAATTAATAAATCATTTCCTTTTCGAAATTAATTATTGCGTCGGCATGGACACGTGGCAGCACCGGATTGGTCTGGCGACGTCACGGTCCATGGACTCGGTCAACGCCGGCTCGGGTCTACCGTGGACCGGCCCACGGCCACGTGAGGCCCGACATGTGGGACCACTCGGGTGACGTCATCGCGGCGTCGGCGGGCTCGACCACGGTCGGCGACAGTGGGTCCCTCCGATGACGTCATGGGTGACGTCACGCGGTCGCGATCGACACGCGGGCCCACGTGTCGCTGACCCACGCCGCACGCCCGCGCGGGCGCGCGGTTCGGCTCTGGACACGCAGGCGATCGTAGCCGTTGGTTTGAAAACCGACGGCTAGGATTGATTTGGGCCTCAAGTGCTTGGGGCGCGCGGGTTGATCTGGGCCGTTGGATCTTGATCTAACGGTCCCGCATCCAATCTAGCCTGGTGCGATTCCCGCCACGCGTGGCACGACCTAAGCCGTTGGATCTAGATCCAACGGTTGAGATTAGATCTAGGATTTTCAACGGGGAACTCACCGAGGTGACGTGGCGCGATCTGAGCCCTTTGGATCTGATCGGACGGTTTGGTGGAGCTCGGGGTCGGCGATGGCTTCACGGCGGCGCTAGCTTGGCCGGAGATGAAGACGATGACCACGGTCTCGGCGTTAAAGGCGCTCCGGCGAGATGAAAGGTCTCTTCGGGTGCGTCTCGTTCTGGGGGTCCTAGATCTATGCTCGGTGGCGGCGGAAGACGGCAGACGGCGGCGGGATTGGCTTTTAACCGCGGCGAAACAGGATTCTAACTCTGGCGAGCTCGTACGGGCAAACGGCGACGGCTCAGGCGAGATGGCTCGGGGACACAGTGCGCCGCGGAAGAGGGCAACCTCGGGCGTGACCGGGCTTTAAATAGCCTCGGCGTTCGTGCGAGACGGAAACCTAGTTCTCCACAGGCGGCGCGGCGGCGAGTCCGGCCGGACTTCGGCGGAGACGACGACGCCACCGGCCCGTCCATGTGGCACGATCACGGCCACGATCGCGTGCGCGATCGGATCCGGGCCGGATTCGACCGAAGCGGTACGGGGAAATCCTGACCGTTGGATCTTGATCCAACGGTTGGGATCGATTAGGTTTTGGAGTTGGTTCGGTCGAGTCACGTGGCTCGGGTCGGACTCGAACTCGAGTCTGACTCGGGCTCGCTCGGATGAACAGTACAAACCCACTCGCATTTTCCAGCGATTTAATAATTAAAATATTTCCCAGAAATTCATTTAATTCATTAAAAATAGCAAAATACTCAGAAAAATTCCAGAAAAATTCTGGAAAATATTTTGGAACATTTTGGACTCAAATAAAATATTTCCAACAAAATTTTATTTGCAAAATTAAATTCTTTAATTATTTCAAAATGGAATAAATTCAAATAAATTCCAAATAAATTCCAGAAAATTCCAAAAATTCACCAAAGTGCCAAATCACACATGAATTTAAGAAAAGCAAAATTTTGGGGTGTTACACCCATCCTCGTTTTGTAATAAAGTTGTTGTCGGAGGCACCGCATCGTTTGCCCCATCATCTTCTAAACTTTCGTTGTATGTGCTCTTGTAATATAATATGTTGTTTATTTCATCATCTGAACTTTCGTTGTATGTGCCCTGATATGCGTTCAACAAATATATTTCCTGGGCTTAACTTCTCATAACATGAGTTGTTGTCGACTATAATACTTAGTGTTATTGCACTAGTAGAATTTACATGCAAAGCAAGGTGTAAATTAAATATTTTTTCAGAATATGATTGTCCATATATCAAATAGCAAATCTGGTCCATTCTTTCTAAAAATTACAATTAAATATGATATTTTACGAGCTGCCGAAAAAGTTTAAGCATTCCTGAAATTTACGCGATAATACCTCGTTTTTCTTTCAAAGCTTAGTTTATTGAACTAAGTTCATTCCTAAATGTTTTTTCAAAAATGGGACATCTAAGGCCTTAGGAATAAGTGATATTTATTTCATAATTGTATACTTCTTTCATAATACATAAAATGGTCTTTATGTAAACTTGATTCAAACAATTTAATTCTGCATGGAACATCATAATTTTTATTATATAATCTAAATCCTTATAGCTTAATACAAATTTAGAGATTTATTACGTTGGATTTGGAGCTTTCTACCAAAAGATATAAAAAATTAAGTTAAATTAAAACAAAAAATAAAATAAAACATAAATAAAAAATGTCAAAGAAAAATTCCTGCCCATAAACCCCCTCCCCACCTACCCATCCTCCCCTGCCCCCCTCCTCGGATCCCCCCTTGCCTTGTCGGGCACCAGTCGCGCCAGGACATCGCGATTGGTGCCACCTCACCTCCGTCGCGCCACTGTGGCGCGACTGGTCCTCAATCGCATCACCGTGGCGCGACAGACGATCACTTTTGTAAAAAAAAAAAAATCATATATATTACTGTAATACACAAATAAAAAATGATTATTTAAAAAAAATTCAGTTGTCTTCGTCGTCTTCTCCAAGTGTTTACTCGCGTGCGTCCGCTAGCACTAGCAGGTGTGTGTGGGAGAAATTTGGGCACCATTTTAATCCAACAAAGCCAGCCTCCGTCTTAGGAGCTGTCGCTACCGATATCCCCCCACCTGACGTTGTAGTTGGCGGCGAGGTAGTGCGCGCCGACCGGCCCCCTGCTGCCGTAGGGGTACAGCTCCGGCGCCACCCTCTTCTCCTCCAGCTCCCTGAGCACCGGCGTGAAGATGGCCCACGCCGCGTCGAGCTCGTCGCTTCGGATGAAGAGCCGATGCTCCCCCTCGATCGCGTCCAGGAGCAGCCGCTCGTACGCGTCAGGTATCTCCCGGTGATACCTGAATTGGAAGTCAAGCATGCGATGCAAAGGCTGTAACTGAAGGAACGTTTGCTTCGGTGTGTAGTTGAGTTGACTTTCACCTCTCGGAGTAGAGCAGGTTGAGGTTGCTGCTGTCGAGCCTCATGCCCAGCCCGGGGACCTTGTTGTTTATCTTGAGGTATATTGCCTCGTCGGGCTGCACGCGAAGAATGAGCTCGTTCGTCGCCTTGTCGAGATCGGTGCCGATGCTTCGCCTGTACAGGTTGCCGGGCACACTCCTGAACTGCACTCTGATCTCTGCGCTGCAGCGTTTCCGGCAACAGGAAACAATCAACATTTGCAAGTAGCAGGGCGCCATGAACATGCTGCGCAAGATAAAAGAGAGCGGGTGCTACCGTCGAGTGTGCAGTGCTTTCCCGGCTTTCATCAGGAACGGCACGCCGTCCCACCGCGCATTGTCGATGAACAGAGCCGCGGCCGCGAAGGTTGGGGTGATGCTCCCCTTGGGCACCGTCGGGTCGTCGACGTAGGCGGGGTACGATTTCCCGCCTTTCGTGTGGCCCTTGTACTGCCCTACCACGACATCGTCCAGCTTCAGCCGCCTCATCGATCGCAACACTTTCACCTGAGCAAGAACGCCAGAGCATTCAGAGGCTCCGTTTCAGTTCACAGCTAATTAGGCTTGTTCCTTAGATGTTACACAACTGGTGACCTTCTCATTTCGGATGTCCTCGGCGTCGAGGCTGACCGGAGTTTCCATGGCAAACAGGGCCAGTATCTGCAGCAAGTGGTTCTGCATTATGTCCCGGATGATCCCGTAGTTGTCAAAGTAGCTGCAGCACGAGGAAATCATTATCAGTTGGTCTGATTGTCTTAAGTTTCATAGAACATTTTGATGTGCAATATGGGAGAAAGGTACTGCAGACCCGCCTCGACCCTCGGTGCCGAAGTCCTCAGAAAAAATGAGCTGCACATTCCGAATGTAGTTCCTTGACCACAGTGGCTCAAAGACAAGGTTTGAGAAACGGAGGACTGAAAGGTTTTCAACCAGCTCCTTGCCCAAATAATGGTCAATCCTACAATATGCATCCAGAAGGAATTATCTGTCATATGGTTAAAGCCTAAAAACATTATCTGAAATTGTTCATCATTGCACATACCTGAAGATTTGCTCCTCGGCTAAGTACTTCTTTAAGGATCTAGTGAGCACCCCCGAGGATTCAGAATCGCGACCGAATGGCTTCTCAACTATAAACCTTGTCCACCCGCTTGGAGAAGATGACATGCGACTAGCAGATCTTACCACATCGACAAATATATTTGGCGGTATCGACAAGTAAAACAGCCTGCTTGCTAGCTTGCCACCCTATTGATGAATATTTGCCATTAATTCTTGAGCATAATTATTTTGCAGTACTCATAGAAATATGCAGTGTATTCATTTCAGCAACGATGTTTCGCTAATTAAAAAGTACTGAATACTAGCATCTTTTTCATTCCTCCAGATATTAAGTTGACAATAATTACTCATCCATGTTCACCTTATGAGCTTAGGAACACTAGCTAGATTTGGAAGGTAAATTGAGCATGCTTCTTTTCTATCCATAATGGTTACCTACCGTTCAAGTCTAAGCTCAAGAAACATTAGGATTACCTCTTTTTCCTTAAGCTTTCTGTCTAATTCAGAAAATCCTTCCGCTGAGTTGTACTGCCCAGATTGATAGAAGCACCTCTGCAGAAATTGTTCCATCTTATCACTGCAGTTCTCCCTATTAATTGTTCGAATGGAACTCGCATTACATTCAGAATACAACTACAGTGATTGAGAATATCTATGAAACAATGTATGAGAGCAGAAACTGAATGGAGACTTCAGAGGCTAGTAAAGCAACACCATAATAGAGTGCTTGTTTTAGTAACAAAACGCAAAGCGCAAAAAGATTTGAGACTGTATTATGCATAGTACACTACAGACCACAAATTTTCTCAATTTTGTCTTGCCAATCAAAGAATTACTACTAAAACTTGGCACTTGAGACAGTGTGCAAAATTATTGTAGTTCATATAGACCAACTACCTAATCACTGAGCAATGACCCAACCATTAAGTAGTACTACGACCATAACCATGAAAAATTGTAAGAATTACCTTTGATCAATCCGGCATGTTAGAGTCATACTAATCATGTTCCTGAGCTCTTCATCACTCATCTTGCTACGAGCATATCCAAAAACTGTAAAATACTGCATTAACATAAGTTAGCTATATTAAAATCTACGAGACTCCAAAATAAGTCTACACTGAAGAACTAAACAAGAACGGCACAAACCTCGGGTAGCCAGTCCTCGTAGAACAAGGCAAAAAGCGCCGGGAAGATCTTCTTCTTGGCAAGGTCGCCGGAGGCGCCGACGACGGTGATGCTGACGGTGCTTCCTCCCTTCTCCGGCACCTCATCTCCAGGTGGCCTCCCATCTAGCACCTCTGCAACAACCGCTTCTCGATACAGTCTTGCATGCAATTAGCTAGCAATGAGTTCAGATAATAACGTTAGTTGTAGGTTGCAGTACCATCACTGAAGGAGGCACCGATCTGCGGGTGTCCATTTGAGGACTTAGCGTTGAGAAGGCATCTTTTCGTTGCAATATGGAACCTCTGAGGTGAGCAATGGTGGTGGGCTTTGGTCTTCGCGTTGCGTGGATGAGCTGAGAAGAAGGCAGCCGGATGGAAGCGCAAGCAGGTGGTGGCCATTGGAGCAGGAAGAACACAGGATTGGCCTGGGCTTGGGAGTGTTAATCCATCTGAATCAGCTGTGGAGAAAGTGGATGTTTTAGATTTAAGAGATGCTGGTTTCAAGGAATGGGCTGTGATGTTCTTGATAGCTGCTTCCTGGCAGTTGGGCTGGGAGGTTGGAGGCTGTGGTCCAGCTACAAGTGGTCGCCGATAATGCCTTCCAGATATTTTTCTTTTCCTCCCTTTCTTCCTCGTTGGTTTAGGAATATGTCTTGCTAAATTAGGAATCACCTTTGCGTGTCACAAAAGAAGACATCTTAAACGTAGACAAAGCTTTCAGACCCATGTGGAAGCCTATAACACGGATACTTTACGATACACATATCATATTCGTTTACAATATAGAACAGACATACTTAACAATCAGTACACATACATCAATCTACCCATTCATCCAATTAAAAGACAGTGATACACTTGACAAAATATTATGCACATGTTTATGGAATATACTTGACAATATTTTATAGAGCTAGTGATAAATCTAAATCCCATGTCCTCATTGTGCTGAGTCTACACCACCTCCTCGGCTTTGCAGCCATGCCCATTTGCCATTACCATGAATCTGAAAATGATTGAGAAATTAATTAGTACAGGATATAATGGGCAAATAAGAAAATAAAGTTAACTTGGACAAGAAGAAATCATCAAAGTAAACACATTTTCTTCTTGAGATTCCTTACCAATACAAGAAGAAATAAAGTAAAAAGCTTTTAAACTATATGTATGAAGTTTCTTACCAGTACACACCTGTTCTTGAGGAAAACTTCCCGCAACCTAAAGTAGACACATACATAAATTACCACTGAAGTACTCCATGCAGCGACTTCTTTCAAAACAAAGAAATGCAAAAACCAAGATTCACACCTCTCATGAAGTAATTCATCCATCCCATTGCCTGACTACCTTCACCTAGGCTTCTATCTCCTCTCTATCTATCTATCTATCTAGAGTGTAAGTGAGAGGCAGAGCAGGAGAGGGAAAAGGAGCAAGTGGAGGAGATGAGTACCGGTGATCACAAGGGTGTTTATAAATATATAGTGGATGTTTGGAGTGGCTTCCCAGCAAAATTATTTTGAAATTAGAACCCGCTCGCACCCAAATTTCACTTTGGTGGGACTATCCCGAGCACATCACAATCGATTCCCACCTAGAACCGATTGTGATGAGGATCTCATATGTGTCGGTTCTAGCTAAGAACCGACTGTGATGAGGGACGCCCCTCATCTGTGTTGGTTCTAACTAAGAACTGACACAGATAAGGGACCCCCCTCATCTATGTCGGTTCTATCTAAGAACCGACTGTGATGATATGGTATTATTTGTGTCGGTTCTAGCAAGGAACCGACTATGATAAGAGACCCCCTCATCACAGTCGGTTCTTATCTAGAACCGACTGTGATGATGTGGTATTATCTGTGTCGGTTCTAGCAAGGAACCAACAATGATAACTTCTGAGAAGTCATTCAAGACTATCTTGATCAACAAAACCCTACGAGCAAGCTCAGGGTGAAGTTTATGTATTTGACCTAGTTTTGGTGCAACATAGTCGGTTCCTTGAAGGGATTGAACTCTGGACTGCAAGTGAGGTAAATTACCCATACCTTTCCATATTTCCAAGAATTTATTAATAAAGCCCTTATCCTTGAGGATAAGCGTAAGGAGTTGGATGATAACTGCAAGCACAGAATAGATCAACAAGAAAGTCATCCGAATCAACAGAGGTTGAGAGTTGAACTTCAATAGTTTGTTAGGTTTCTGCCTCAAGCTATGTTCAAGACATCGTCCCCTACATTGTGTTTATCGGGTCAAAACTTTAAAACACCTGTTCAGGATAATGCTACGCCTAGAGGAAACCAACAGTCTGTGGTTAAGCATTGTTTCAGTTGCCAAGAGACATGACATTTTACCAATAATTATCGTCAAAGAGGGGGTGTTATCCCTATTCGTTTCAATCTTGGGTCTATCGAAGGTGCCAGCGGTAGGAGCGAATTGTGAAACAATTCAAGATGCAGGACAAGCTAGAGCTATGCTGTAAGCAATAGTGAGAGGTCGTGTCAACGATATCACCCCTGATGGAGCTTAGGATACGTCAAATGCTATTTTAGGTAAGTTCTTGTTCAACTTAGTACTTGCAACATTTTTATTTGATTCTAGAGCTTCACATTAATTTCTTTCTCGAGTTTTTGCTATTAAGAATCATTTGGATATTATAAGTCTTAAGTGTACTTTGTTAGTCCAATCCCTTAGATCAGAAATAAGATCTAATCTAGATTGTTTGGGAGTTAAGTTACTTATTGATGGGGTCAAGTTTTTGGCAAACCTCATCATATTAGAAACCTAGACCTTAAATGTTATCCTTATAATAGATTGGTTTTCCAAACATAAAGTTTTTTTAGATTGTGGCCATAGAGTCATGTCAGTTGAAATCCTGAAAGATGATAAAGTGGAGTTTCAAGCCACTGCAGTTCGTGGTGGTCAGTTAATGGTCAGCAATGTGAAAGTTTTTAGTTTAGATGATGTGCCCGTGGTCAATGAGTACCCAGATGTTTTTCCTAAAAATCTACCTGGAATGCCACCAGATTGTGATATTGAGTTTGTTATTGAGTTAGTACATAGTACAACCCCAATAGCAAAAAGAACGTATAGAATGCCTACCGATGAGTTGGTGGAAAGGAAGAAGGAGATTGGACAACTATTGGAAAAATGAAGAAGCCAATTCTGTTTGTTAGAAAGAAAGATGGAAGTTTGAGAATGTGTATTGATTACCGTTCTCTCAATGAAGTAACTATCAAGAATAAGTATCCACTATTGCAACATCCCTATTTTCGGTTCTCTTGTCAAAAGTTAATTTAAATTAGTTAACTCAAAGATTGGATTTTCTTCGGTGTTTTAATTATCCTGACATCCCTTCTCATCCGAAAACGGATTTAATTTGGTGTCCAATCGATATATCTTTACTCTATTCCAATTCAAATTCTAAACCATTGTCCTCAGCTAAATTCAACCCTGGAATTTATCTTTCGGTTCAAAATCCAATTTCAAGCCTTATATGAAATTCCTTCCAAATTCCAAAATTCTTAAAAAATCCCGAACCCTATTGCATTAGGTTCCAAATATTCTATAATATTTTTGGGAAATTTTCCAAGATTTATAGAGCTCCCTTGCTATTTTATCTTTTACGCTCTTCCTCAAAATACTATTTAAATTCAAATAAACTGTCTCAGCATCCTTTAAATTCCAAAGTTCATCCAAAAATCTTGAAACTAATTTCATTTGGTTCCAAATATTCCATAGTATTCTTGATAATTTTTCTAAGATTTTTAGAGCCTTTTTGCTATTTTATCTCTCACGCTTTTATCTCATCACTATTTATTGGGGTCAACATGTCAGATGAATAGTACTTTCTTCAACCTCCAGCCGTTGCCATCAGAGAACGATCTTCTCTCTCTCCACCAATGTAGCACAACAAAAGCTTTGAATCCCTTCTGATTCTTGCCCCAAAAATTCCGGAAAAATAATATTCGTAATCCTCATCGCATTGGTAACGTTCCAAAGTTAATACTCAATTAAATCCTTCATGAATTGCAATTAAATCCTGCGAAAATGTACTTCCGTTTCTTCCATGAATGCACCCACTCCGATCCTCCTCTTGCCCTATAAAAAGGGGGCTTGGGTGCCTCTCCTCGTCGCCAACCCGTTCCTCTACTCCTCTCGAGCTCCCTCACCTTCGTTTCGACGGATTTTGCGTTTGTTCATCGTCAACCGAAGAGTTTGCGACTTAGATTGCTCTCAATCTGGTAATCCTCTCCGAAATTTGACACCACCGTTGGATTCACACCGTCGAGACCCTTCCGGTGCTCACTTTCCCCAACCCCGCCACCCTCTACCACGGCAAATCAATGTCTAAACCCTAGTTCACCATGTTGCATTCGGTTCTGGAGTGAAGCGCACTGTTGCCTCGACAAACACTGTAGCTACAGTGTCATTTTCCTTTTTGTTGATTTTCTTTCCAATCCAACTTCGAAAGACTCGTTCTCTTCCGTCGTAACTCCAAATCGAGTGATTTAAATTCCTAAAATCATCAAAAATCATCCTCTATCTACCAGTACTAATTTCATATATATTTTGATTTTATTTATGTTATTTTATTTATTTGTGCCTCGTTTTGCGTATAGTCGAAGAGTCCGTCGAAGCCGCCGACACCGTCGCTGAGCATCAAGACTTCGATACCTTCACTGCGGGTGAAGGCAAGTCTCCTTAACGCACATCGATCCTATGTTTTAAAAATGCTTTACAATGTTTTATAAATTGCATTGCTATTTATATAAACATGATGTTAAATATAAGATGGTAGTTATTCCGAATTTGTCATATCCCTCTCTTGATGTTGTTATCTATGTGCATTTGTAACCCTTGGATATTGAGATTTACCATGTTCAAATTATAATGTGAAATATGTTGTTTAGTGTGTTAGATCTGCTTAGTTGCAAAAGTGATCAAATTACCTAAGGGTGGGATTCTTTGAAACTATGGTTAAAATGTGTTTTAGTGAAATATAGCAATGTATTTGCTACTGTATTTGCAAAATAAAAATAAAATGAAAATGGCTTGGACTTTGGCGGAATGGAATGTCGGGTGGGTGCGGATGGAGCACTAGTCCTTATTTGTGTAAGTACCGCCCCAAGTCAATTAAGGACCGACGCTTATGATTGTCCATTCTAAGCATAACCGTACAACCACAAGTCTAAATGGGTATAATTTGGCTGAATAATTTGTAGAAATCTAACTTAGACTCACCAGATGGTGGAATGTGGGTGCCGGATGAAGGCAAGTTGTTTTTCCCACACGGCGTAGGAGGGGGCTTCTGTACTGGGTGGATGGAACCCTAACAGCGGTGAAATCTTAGTGGGTGGGTTGGGTTAGATGTATACATTGTAAAAGCCTTGTGTTGTTTTACTTTGTCGCGCGCCAAAAGAAACATGTAATGGCCGACATCAAAAGTAAAATAACTCTTGTGGGTAAAGCTGTACATCTCTGCAGAGTGTAAAATTATTCGAATAGCTATGCCTACGGTCAAGGGCAAGCAAAGAATGCTTTCATATTGGTAGAGTTGGTTTTTGTTTTAAAAACTGGAGTTTTGGGATCCGGGAGTGGTTAGAACTCTCGGATGTGTGTATGGCGGATTGAGCCAGTTAGGTGGTCGGAACCTGTTTTAATTCATGACGGATGGAGTCGTGTGATGGATAATCTTGATCTTATAAAATGTGTGGATAGAGCCTGTATACTAGTGATGGTGGATAGAACCTTCACTGGAACTATAAATAATTTCAATTGTAAAATTAATTGTCAAGACATGCTGTCGGGACCCAAATATGCAAATCCGGACCCTCTGTGTATTCAGCACTAGTCCAAGATCACACTAGTGCACACAGTCTCAACATCGGTAAATACCACAATCATACTCATTGTAATAGTAAAGTACTTTATTCAAAGGGAAATATAACCGGTTGTTCGACCTTATGGTCAAGTTACAAAAGTACGCCTCGCAGGGTGAAGACTTATTAAAATAAACAACTGCAGCGGAAATAAAGTAACTTCATGGCGCCAACCAATTTGCCACAGGCAACTGACTGGGCTCGCTCCCTAGTTTGTTGGCTTCTCCTGGAATTCCTCCTCCAGTGTGGGCGTTGCTTCTTCTTCAACTGATGTTGTGTTGTTGCAAGGGTGAGTACTTAAAGCACTCAGCAAGTCATGCACAGGACGCAGTCTAATAATCCATATGCATAGCTTATTACAAAGGATAGGCTCATGGTTCATTTGCAGTAAAGCAACTTACACAAATATGATAATAGATTGCAAAGCAGTAAAACAGTAATAATAATAATATCTTGCACAATGATTTCATAAGTAAAGCATTTCACATCCTAAGTCAAGTTCACAAGTCCAACCCAAGAGTTTTCCAAATACCAAGTTATTTTCTTGGAAGTCTAACCCTTGACTGTAATCCCCGAGTAATGTCCAATGCCGTGGACACGGCTATTCGAATAGATTTTACACTCTGCAGAGGTTATACACTTTACCCACAAGATACAGTCAAACACCACCAAGGCGAGAGACCGTAACAAAGCCTTTCCAAAGCTACTACTAGACCCGGTACTGCCCGCTAAGGTTTCAACACTGAAGGGACTGGTTACCACACTCAGGGCTCCCCTCTTGCGCCTGTGAGTCTACCTGTAAACCCGGGGCTCACACCACCATGACAACACCAAAATCTAGACATCACAGTTTACTCGGCCAGGTCTGTCCCATTCCAGATTTGTGGCCGTATGAAGGACCCAGTTCAAATTCTTGCAATGTTAAGTCCTTAGGGTGACCAAGGCAAGACTACCCAAGTGTATCCACAAGTATCCAAAACCATCAAAAACCAAACACGACCTCCCAGGTGCCACTCTTGGCCCACCAGAAACAGTCTTGCCACTTGCCTCAGTCTAAATCATTTTATCTCCCCAGTTCTTTACCATGCACCATGTGCCATCATTATTCTCAACAACACATGTCACATTCTCATAAAAAAAAACATTCCATATCTCATTAAGTCAACATTAAATTTGATGTTCCAAAATCGTGTCAAAACTATGTGGCATGGCTAAGCAGACTACATACGATCTATTTAACCCATGTTGGCAAATTATTAATGTCCAACTAGTAATCCATAATCTAGGGTGACAAGGGTTCATGGCATACAATTATATACGACGAGGTGGCATACAACAAATGGGTATTTAACTATTCCCAAAATTATTCAAAATCAGTTTTAATTAAACTAGCATGCAATAATTTGAATTAACATAATTTTTAAAATTGGGATCAATATGATCAAAGCATAACTTGCTTTCAAAGAGTACTGGTTCCTGGTCTTGAACTTGTTCCTGAGTCAAAACTCTCCTTCGAAGCCTTCGGGCACGTCGACGTCTACGCGTAACGGATGCAAATAATAATAAATAAATAAAACAGCAAACAACTCAAGTACAAAATTCAAATAAAATTCATAATCAAATAGATCTTGATTTTACAAATTTTTAGAAATTGGAATCACTCAAATCGGAGTTAAAACGCAAAAGTTATAGCCATTTGAAGTTTGAAAATACAATTAAAAAGAAAAATCGATTTATTTGAATTATTTTTCTATTGAAAAACCAATTTATTGCGTCACTGTGATGTCAGCGGACACGTGGCATGTTCTAGAGCTGCCACGTCGCCTCGGGTCCATGGACCCGGTTCACGGTCACGCTCGGGTCCACAGTGGACTCGGTCCATCGGACCCAGAGGCGCTGACACGCGGGCCCGCCGATGACGCCAGCACTGACATCACCCGCACGGTGCAGCCCACGCGTGCCATGCGGCACACTCAGATTGGTTGGGATTAAATACAATCCGAACCGCACGGTTCAAAATCAACGGCTCGGATCCGATCGGGTGCTCAGCAGGGAGGGCTACGTGGATAGTCCCGGCTGCTGACACGCGGCACGATCTACACCCTTGGATCCAAATCCAACGGTTACAAATGGATCTAAAGTCATTACACTAGATCTAATCCGGGCCGCTAATTCCAGACCTAACGGTCCAAATCAACTTCAACGCGTGGTAGTGCAAACTAGGTAGCAAAATCTGAGTCGTTCGCTACGGATCCAACGGTTGCAAATGAATCTAGATCTAAATGCTAGATCCAATCTGATCCATAGAATTTTGATCGGACGGCCTAGATCATAGCAGATCTACAGCACAGGACAACCTCCTACGTGGCCTAACCCAGACCCTCAGATCAAGATCTAATGGCTGAAATATAGCATCTGGCCTAATTCGAGGAAAGGCTACGTGGACTCACCAGAGCAGTCAGATCAGCATCGAACGGCAGTGGGAGCTCGAGGACTCCAGCAATGGCGCGGTGGTGAGCTCCAGCTGGCAGTGAAGAAGATGACCACGAGTGCGGCGTCTCGGTGCATCTCCGGCGATGTGAGAGGTCACGTTCGGAGTGCCTTAACGCAGGGGTCTTGGATCTGGGATTGGAGCGGCGGATCCTAACTTGACGGCAGCGAAAACGAAGAAAACCTTCGGCAGTTCCCTCTACAACTCCGACGAGCAATCGAGCACGGGTGGCGGCGGCTCAAGCTACGAGACCTAGGGCAACGTGACGAGGGTGGCGTGGCGATTCGGGCTAGGGAATTTATGGTGCGTGGGCATCCGTGTCCTGCTCGGAATCCGTGGCGGCGCAGTCCAGTGGCGATACGGAGAGGCGACGTGGTCGCATCCCTACCGTCCACGTGGACGCGAATCCACGGCTACGCGTGCGCGCGCACGCGGACGAGCAGCGTCCGTTGCATCGAGATCCAACGGTCGCGCGATTAGGGTTAGGGTTCGGCTGGGCTGGCAACATGCACAGTACTGGGCCCAGCCCAGTATTGTAGCTAGAGTTTTCCTCCGATTTTCGAATTAAAAAAATTATAGAAAATAGTTTAATTCATTTGGGGCATTAAAAATACCAGAAAAATTCTCATAAATATTTTTCTGGCAATTTGAACACGAGTTAATTTCATGAGTGAACATGTCATTTGTTAATTGGGTAACTCTACAATTTGCATCTTTTAATTTCAACTCAAGAATTGAACATTTAGAGCAAGCAATTTGATCATGTAAACTATCAGTAGAGCAACCAATATTTTTCACAAGTTTTTCATTTTTCAATTGTTCGGCATAAACTTGTTCTAGTTTAATCACATGTTCCTCTTTTAGAGACTTAATTTCAAATTTGAGATCTAAGCAAGTATCACAAATATTTTCAGAACTTGAATTTCTAAGATCAAAGTTTTCAGATTTTAGCATGGATAGATCTTTTTCTAAGTTTTTATTTTTGAGGGAAGATTTTCTTAAAGATTTTCTCAATATGACTAAAACTTCACAAAGCTCAACATACGAAGGCATTACCTCATCACCGTCATTTGGAGGTGTCGTTGTCACTAGAATCACTAGTGTTCCCTTTTGCCATGAAGCACGATCCGGTGAAATCCTTCTCATTCACCGTTTGCTTCGCTTCCTTCTCATCTTCGCTGAGTCATCAATGTCGCTAAGTCTAAGCGACCAATTGCCGCAAGACTTTGTTGAGCATCTTCTTCGTCCGTTGCTTATTTTTATCCTTGCTCTCTCTTGGCCTAAGGACTTGGAGGAGTTTCTTTGCTCCTTCTCCTCTCTATCTTTGTTCTTGAAACAGTTAGCACGGATGTGCCCTGCCTTGCCGCAGTTGTAGCAGTGGATTGAGGCTCCTCTTCTCTCCCTTGATCTCATGTAAGCTGCATTGACACGCTTGGAAAGAAGAGCAAGTGTATCTTCTGGTATTTGATCTAGCTGTTCATCACTAAGAGCACTCAAAGCGAGAATGGAATATGATGATGAAGAACTAGTAGCATTATCATATGAAGAGGAATTAGCATTAAGAGCCATAGAGTTATCATTGGATGTTCTTGAAACAATGTCTATCTCAAAAGTCTTGAGACTAGAATATAGTTTATCCAAAGTCACTTCACTCATCTTGTGAGCTTCCCTAAAAGCAGTCACTTTCATTTGCCAGATTTTAAGATCAAGAGATGATAGGAAATGTCTATCATTTTCAGAGTCGATGTACTTTACATCTACAAATCTAAGATTGTTTAAGATTACATTAAAGCGAGCAAAACAATCATCTAGAGATTCTCCAGAGTTCATTTCAAATCTAGTGTATTCCTTTTAAATTGATCTTGCCTAGCTTCTTTTACAGTCGATTGCCCTCATGATAATCTTGAAGAGATTTCCAAATTTCATGAGCAGTGAGTAAATGATAGACTCTATCGAATTCTTTTCTAGCAAGTCCTTGAAGCAATATGTTTCTAGCTCTATTATTGTTTTCAACATCTTTTTCAAACTCGATTTTATCAATATCATCATTTGAAGGAAGCTCGTATGGAATCTTTACCTTGCGCCAAATAGCGTTACCTTGAGCTTGAAGGTATGCAGTCATCCGAATCCGCCAGTGGGGAAAGTCTGTGCCATTGAAGATTGACGGTTTGTTCGAGTATTTCTCTGTTGCCATAACTTACTGTTTACTAATCACCTGTTAAGATGGATTAGTAGAGCCAAGCTCTGATACCACTTGTAGGATCGAAAGACACGAATATAACAATCAGAGGGGGGTGAATGATTGTGCGGAAGCTAAAACAAAATTCTTGATCTACTAAAAGTTCACCCCAAAACAGAACCAAATAATTGCCTCGTATTCGACAAAAATAGAATGACAGAGGTTTGGTAAAAGGCGAATTCCCGGAGATCCAACCGTCGGAACGATCTAAAATTTGGACACAAGAAACTAGATTCCAATACGAATCGAACCCAAAAAAATCAACTCGATCGGACTTACGGATCAAAAGTTATGAACCTCACAAGCTTGCTGTGACAAAAGATGACGAGAATAGATCTAACTAGAATTGTAGCTCGCCGAAAGATTTGAAGAACTTGATCTTTATTTCTCCTTTCTTTTGTCTAAAGTACTCCAAACAAAAGAGTACAACCCTAAAGCTTGCTCAAAGCTTGATGCCCTTCAACAGGAGACAACCCCTCCTATTTAAAGGTGCAAAACACAAGGAGTCATGAATACAATTCCTACTCCTAATCCTAGAAGGAGTCCCACTCCTAATCCTAGAAGGAGTCCCACTCCTAATCCTAGAAAGAGTATGTATTCAACACAACTCCTCTTGGCCCAACCTGGCCGAGTACAACTCTTGCACGCGTATGGCAACCCTGCCATACTCACGTGACTAACACTTTGCACGCGAATGACCTCCTGCCATTCTCACGTGACTAACCATTCTTCATGTGCACCATTCTCTTAGCCCGAACGTCCCGCATGACATCCTTGACCACCAAGACCTCAGTTCCCCCTGAACCTAGTCCTGAACCTCAGTTCCTCCATGAACCTAGTTCCGGTCCCGTCATCGACCACATTCGCCCTCGAGCAATACCTGCACATGAACAAACCACAAAACGATTCCGAGCACAAATCCGCGACTTGACTCACATTAAACCATGCAACCACTCACAGGAGTGCATTGCATTAAATATTCTAAGAACACGATTTCAAAACACGAACCAAAACCTTTGCAAAAATCAAAAATCTTTTCAAATAATCAAACTGATTTCAGATCTTTTCAAATAAAGAAACCAAAAAATAAATCTTGTCGAAATATCAAACTGGCTTCAAATCTTTTTCAAATACTCATCATCAAAATCAAATGGATCAAAAATAACGATCCTTCAGAGAGGTCACGTTCGGAGTGCCTTAATGCAGGGGTCTTGGATCTGGGATTGGAGCGGCGGATCCTGACTTGACGGCGGTGAAAACGAAGAAAACCTTCGGCAGTTCCCTCTCCAACTCCGACGAGCAATCGAGCACGGGTGGCGGCGGCTCAAGCTACGAGACCTAGGGCAATGTGACGAGGGCGGCGTGGCGATTCGGGCTAGGGTATTTATGGTGCGTGGGCATCCGTGTCCTGCTTGGAATCCGTGGCGGCGCAGTCCAGTGGCGATACGGAGAGGCGATGTGGTCGCATCCCTGCCGTCCACGTGGACGCGAATCCACGGCTACGCGTGCGCGCGCACGGGGACGAGCAGCAGCCGTTGCATCGAGATCCAACGGTCGCTCGATTAGGGTTAGGGTTCGGCTGGGCTGGCAGCATGCACAGTACTGGGCCCAGCACAGTACTGTAGCTAGAGTTTTCCTCCGATTTTCGAATTAAAAAAATTATAGAAAATAGTTTAATTCATTTGGGGCATTAAAAATACCAGAAAAATTCTCATAAATATTTTTGAATATTTGGAACTCAAATAAAATATTTGCAACAAAACTTTATTTAAACTTTTCTATTATTTAATTAATTAAGTAAATAGCTCAATTCAAATAAATTCCAAAAACTCAAAATACCACTTAAATACAAGAAAAGCAAAAATTGGGGTGTTACACATGCTTTGTGAAAACTAATATTAAGTAAGGTTTGTTAAAATTAGCTTTGTGCAAAAGAACCATAATAAGTCATCCTTGGAAAGCCCTGCATGATGCATGTTTTCCCAGACTTACTGAGTACGTTTGTACTCACATGCGACACATAACTTTGTCATCTGAAAATTTTCAAGATGCCATCGAAGATGGTGAACACTTCGCCGAGGAGTTCAATGAAGGTCATCAAGATAGCTAGGCGCGTGTTCCCAGTCGTCTGCCTGTGGCATCTTCATGGCTTTACTTTTTGTTATTTGTTCTGCTGCTGTTAACTTTGGTCACGTGACCGCATATTGTAATAAATGGCCTGCTGGCTGGTACTTAATATTTACGCTGTTATTTCTCTCAGTTTGGTTGTGATTCATCACTGTGAACTGTGTGTACTAGCATTGATCTGAGACTAATACAGAAATACACAGGGGACTCCGAAAAGCAGTTCCGGCGGCCACAATTATCCATGATTGATGATTTGCTTGATCAATTAAGAGGACCCGGTGTGTTCTCTAAGATTAATCTTCGGTCAGGATATCACTGGTTGAATATTCATGCAGAAGATGTTCCTATGACTGCATTTTCAATAGGGTATGGATATTATGAATTTACAGTCATGTCATTTGGCTTAACTAAGGCCCCTGCCTATTTCATGGGTATGATGAATAAGATTTTCATAGAATATTTGGAAATGTTTGTTGTCATGTTCATTGATGATATTCTTGTCTACTCTAAGATAGAAGATGACCATACAGAGCATTTGAGGTTAGTGCTTGAAAAGCTTCGAGAGCAATAGGTGTATGCTAAGTTTAGTAAGTGTGACTTTTGGAAGAAGAAAGTTGAATCCCTTGGTCACGTAATGACTGCCAAAGGAGTTGCCATCGACCTAAGTAAAATTGAAGCTGTGTTGTATTGGGAACAACAAAAGTCAGTTACCTAGATTCATAGTTTTTGGGGAATGGCATGATATTATCGTTGATTTATCGAAGGATTTTCGGTAGTTGTCAAGCCACTTATGCAGTTGTTGAAGAAAGAGAAAAAGTTCGCTTGGTTGCCAAAATGTGAAGAGAGTTTTCAAGAGTGGAAAAAGCGTTTGACGTCAGTATCATTGTTAGTGTTGCCGGATATTCAGATTAATTTTGATGTCTTTTGTAATGCTTCGCATCAAGGATTTGGATGTGTATTAATCTAGAAAGGCAAGGTAGTTGCTTATACTTCGAGATAATTGAGGCCACATGAGGAAAATTATCCAACCCATGATTTGAAGTTAGCTATCGTAGTGCATGCTTTGAAGTTGTGGAGTCATTCTCTCATTGGTAATTGATGTGAGATATATACAAATCATACGAGTTTGAAGTATATTTTCACGCAATCAGATCTCAATGTGAGAAAACAAAGATTGTTGGAGGCAATAAAGAATTATGATGTGGGAATTCATTATTACCTTGAAAAAGCCAATGTGGTGGCAAATGCTTTAAGTAATAAGAATTACACTGTCAATATACTAGTTAAGAGGTATCAACCTAAGTTATGTGAAGAGTTTCAGAAGCTAAGGTTGGAAGTTGTTCCAAAAGGATTTATAGCTACCTTGGAGGTAAAATCGACTTTGGAAGATCAAATTCGTGAAAGACAGAACGATGATGCCAAGATTGACATAATTAAGTCTAAAATAGAGGAAGGCAAAGCTAAAGATTTTTCTTTGAATGATTATGGTACTTTGTGTTTTAAGAGACGGATTTGTTTACCAAATCGGAAGGATTTGAAGTAGTTGATTCTTGAGGAAACTCATGATTCAAAGTATTCGATTCAACCAGAAAGTGCTAAGATGTATCAGGATATTGAGGGAAAGTTTTGGTGGCCTAGTATGAAGCGTGAAGTTGTCGAGCATGTTGATTTGTGTGATATATGTTAGAAAGTAAAGGCAATGCATTAGAGGCAAACTGATTTTTTACAGCTCCTAAAGATTTTTGAATAGAAGTAAGAGGAAATCGGTATGCTTTTTATTACTGGTTTGCCTATGACTCAGAATGGTTATGATTCTATATGGTTCATAGTTGATCATTTGACAAATGTTGCCCATTTTATAACAATTAATACTACATATATTGGGGATCATTTGGCAGAGTTGAATATGTCAAGGATTGTTTGTTTGTATGGAGTACCAAAGAAGATAGTGTAACATAGAAGTTCTCAGCTTACCTTGAGTTTTGGAATAAGTTGCATGAAGCAGTTGGAACTCATTTGAATTTTAGTACAACATATCATCCTCAAACAGATGGTCAAACTGAAAGAGTTAATCAGACTTTGAAGGATAATACTAAGAGCGTGTGCTCTAGCTCATACTACTACATGGGATAAAAGTTTGACGTATGCAGAATTCAATTACAGTAATAGTTATCAGATGAGTTTACAAATGTTACCGTTTGATGTGTTGTATGGTCGTTCCTATCGTACTTCATTGAATTAGAATGAGATAGGGGAGTGTCTTGTCTTTGGACATGATATTCTCAAAGAAGCAGTACAGCAGACTACTATGATCATAGAAATGTTAAAGGTAGCACAATCAAGACAGAAGAGTTATGCTGATAATCATCATAGAGAGTTGAGTTTTGTGTCTGAGGATTTTGTTTATCTTAGAGTTACGTATCCCTCTTAAAGGAGTCAAAAGGTTCCACGCTAAAGGAAAGCTTGCCCTAAGATTTGTAGATCTATTCAAAACCTTGAAGCGTAGAGAAGTTGCTTATCAATTAGAGTTGCCTCAATTGTTGGCAGGTGTGCATGATGTGTTTTATGTCTCTCAGCTTAAGAAGTGTAATCGAGTGCCAACAGAGCAAACATCATTGGAGTCGATCGAGTTGTAAAAAGATATGACTTATAAGGAGCAACCGATTAAGATTTTAGATGTTGCTGACCGTAAGACTAGGAGCAAGTCAGTTCATTTTTGTAGAGTGCAGTGGAGTAATCACTTTAAAAGTGGAGCAACGTCGTATCATGAAGAGGATCTGAAGTCAGAATTTCCTACTCTGTTTCTATAGTCAGCCTGAAATCTCAAGGTCGACATTCTATTAATGAGAAAGGTTTGTAACATCCCAATTTTCCGCTCATTTGAATTTGTTTTGATATTGTGAATTTCTTAGAACTTTTCATAATTTTATTGTTAATTAAAGCTTATTTAAAAAAATTTAATTGAAAAGGATTTAATATGATTAAAATATAAGTGAAAATTTGTTAAAATAATTTTATTTTGAGTTCTAAATGTTCCAAAGTGTTTTAAGAATTTTCATGAAATTTTCAAAAGTTATTTACTATTTATTTGAAGCTATTTTTAATTATATCATTTTCCTTCAATAAAAAAGGATTTAAAATCCGGATTTCACCTTTCAAGACGAAGCCGGTCCAATCTAGCCCATTTCTCCCACGCCTTGGCCCATCTCCATGCCGACCTAGCCTATCCGCACGCCGCGGGAGACTAATAGGTGGAGCCCCACCTGTCAGCCTCACCCTTGCCGAGTCGGCTCGGACTCTATCGAGCGTCGTCGTGTCTGCCGTGGCCCCATCCCCATTTCAGGCACGACACGGATTCCCAGGCTTGGGAGCTCCCGAACCACACTGAGACGACCAACGTGAACCCAAGATCGGAATTCAAGGTTGTGCCGCCGTCAAGCCGGACTTTGGGTTTTTCGTGAAGCGCCACCGAATAAAGGTCGTCAATTCGCCTCGTCTGGTGAGCATCGAGTCTCGAGCTTCACACCGTCTTGTTCGCCTTGATCCGTCCCTTTAATTTTGGCTTTAATTTTGGATCACTGCACGTAGTTCCTACAATATGTGGATCTTACCGTGTCAGTGATCCAACGTCAAAGAGAATGACTGCAGAGGATAGTACCTTGTGCTTTCTGTTGGTCCCCTGTGCCCTTGCAGTGAGCACTGATACCGACATCCGTTATAATGTTGTGCTGGTTCGCAATGTTTGATAACTTTGCAGTGAGCACTAGGGATGGAACTGGTACGGATATTTTCTGACCGACCGACCGACCGAATTGATTTGGATGATGATTTGGATAGTTTCACAGATATCCAGTTGATTTCTCGGATAAGGATATGGATACAGATAATTTATATGGATACGGATATGGATATGGAACACTGATTATCCGATGGATACGGAATATCCGAGTTTTTGTTCGGATAATATCCGAATATGACATACGGATATTATCCGAATAACACGCTTTTAATAACACATTAACAATTTAACATGTTTCATCGCTTCGTAGACTCGTCTGCATTGGATGACAAGATATAATGTGTTCATGTGTGCTAGATGCTAATTTGGAGATATTTGGGTAAAGGTGGTACAAAAATTGGCAAGTGACGTTTCAGGAGGGCTACTTAGGATTCAAAGAAGATATGCCACCGCAAATCATTTGGTTCAATTATTGCAATGGGGTACATTGTTACTCACAGAGTCACATGTATGACAAGCTAGGGATAAAAAGGAAAAAAAAAGACATACAAATATATTTCTTTCGGAATTTTGAATTTAAATTTGGATCGGTTTTGGAAAAAAAACTGAAATTTGATTTTAAAATATCCGACTAATATTATTCGTATCCATGTTGATTCCGATCCGTATTCGACCAGATTCAGAATCGATATTATCCTGTATTATTCGTATTCGATTCTGTATTCGACACTATTCATATTCGATTATATATTCGATAAAAAATACGGATACGGATATGAATAGGACGATATTCGACCGTATCCGATCCGATCACATCCCTAGTGAGCACTGTTGAGACCTACGTCTATAATTAGCACATTTCATGCAAATGTAATGTTTCACTTGGCACGTGTGAGACCTAATATTGTTAGGAACGCTACCTAAAATCACGAAGAATGGTCGGGCAGAAAGATGCCAAACAAAATTTATAAAGAAGATACAATGTCATGAATCATGATACATGAAGATTCCACAGTGCCAGCACCAAAATTGTTGACTGCCCCAAGACCTTACCAGCCAACTTCATTCCTTCTTTGATGAAGTATGCAAGAACCATGTAACCTCAAAAATATAGAAGCATCCCGGAAATATGCTGCGCTTGCCTGTGAAATAGAACGGATTTAAAAAAAAAGGTATTTCTAACCATCATCATCAGAAACGGAATGGGTGAGAGCAGCATACATACCAATTACCAAAGCGTGGGTTGCCGAATAGAGTTAGCCTACGCTTAATTCATCCATAATTTGAGGGCCCTATCCTTCCCACCAGATGCAACCTTTTCACCATCGGGGCTCCAATCCACAGCGTAGACCTTACAATATTCACATATGTCATGCTAATTTCTCTAAACTTATTTGCTTATGAACCCAACTAGATCGAAGAAACAAAAATACCTCATCTGCATGGCCTGGTAAATCCTGTTTCAACTTGCGTGTCCGAATATCCCAAACCTGAAACATACAAACAAGTTGCGTCAGCAGCTAACATATTCACTGGGAGAAGTGCTATGTGGTTCGGCATTCTAGCAGACCAAGAACCCAAGGGCCCAAGATCAACCAGTTATCACCCATGCAAATATCCCAGTTTTAAGAAAGGAACAAATGTCCTTGCGAGACATGCATAAAAAACTATGGCATTCGTCACTTGGCAGTTCCAACCAATATGAATGTCCAACTACTAGTTTTGGGGATTACTACTCAAGCAAAACAATAACCCCTCAAAGGCAAGTTATTTACATATTAAATGAACGCCAATGCTGTGGCAAGAAAAAACATGAAAATCATTTCAAGTTATGGATCGACATATTAACAATGTGATTGAATAAATAGTTAGTGTCAAATCAAAGACAGAATATTATGCCAGCGTCAAGCGGACACATACAGATACCTTTAGGGTGGAGTCCTTGCTTCCACTTAGGAGAAGCCTACTGTCAGCAGACCAGCTGAAGAGAAATAATGATATTAGGTATCAAGCATGGAATGATGGAAAACTGGGAAGAGAGAGAAAAACTGACCTGATCTGGTAGACATCAGCAACATGACCTCTGAAAGCTGCAACAAATTTGCCTGTAATACCATTCCATAACTTAACAGATTTGTCAAACGAGGCACTTGCCAACCACTGCCCATCAGGAGAGAAGTAGACATGGTTTACGAGCTGCACAAAGCAAAACAAACAACAAAATCATCTTTAAGCATAGCTTAAACTAAAGAAATTACCATGGCTTACTTGAATACAAAGCCATATGACTGATTGGTTTTTGTCCTACGTGATCGAACCATCTGATGACTTATGGGCAACTTACACAAAGTTCTAATGATTTCGACAATATTCTGATTTCTAAATGAGTTCGAATAGAATCACACCATTAAGTCAATGACAGCGATGCATTATTGGTGTCAAGTTATAGTGGGAAAACACAAAAGATTTCTAATCTGTTCTCAATTCTCATTGAGCCAGAAGGCCCAGAACAGAGATCAAGAAATCCAAATACAAGTGAAAATACACATGCTAATCGAAGAAGATTTTCTGGAGCTAATAAGATTCAAATACTATACCTTCTGATGACCAGTCATGCGAGCTTTGGGCTGTTTACTAATTGTTGGTTCCCAAAGAAACATCGTAAAATCATCAGAACCAGAAACTAGTCTCTCAGGAGCATTACCCCTCGTCTTCTTGTATGTCGCAAGAGCAGCCTAAATATGCGAAGTTCTCAGGTCAAAAAAGTCACTTCCAAAGCTTATCTTTATCATAAGAATGATGTCATAAATTAAACAAAACCTAATTTGCCATTTCGTCAAGCAATAAATTAAAATAACAAAGTATAATTACTAAGCTTATGTCATACAGGAACATACCTCCTTCATTTCCTCTGCAGTTGAATATGTCTTGCCAGTATGGTCGTATGCCCCAGTGCGGAGAACATATTCAGTGCTCAAGGCAAGTGAATTTACCCAGTGCCCATGACCCTGAATATGTAAATGATAATTACGTCAAAGAATAAACATCAACATAAAACATGGGATAGCCGATTTGATAGTGTGATAACAATTCACAAAACAAGGAAGTCAAGTGCAAGCTAAAATCACAATGAAATCAGATGAAAAACATTCCACAAACTCGGTCCCTGGATACACCACCAGGTTCACAACTGAAGGATCTCTACTTGGTCTTTGGTAGTCTATTGATCACAGTTTAATATTCAACATTAAATGTAAATAAAGAAGCAAAGTTCATAGACCAGAGAAAGATCTACAGATGGTATGATAGTATATAGCCTTTTATCGGCTGAATGCATCTTAGAAACTCAAATAAAACAAACATGGTTGGTAAGATATGTTGCCCAGATAGCATACGGATCCCACACGTATGAGCTTATTCTGTTGATAACAAGAATGACTAGAATCTAGTATTCTGGAGTTCTATGGCCAGTCCACTGAATTGTTTCGCTCCAGGCTCAGGAAACTCGTGAGTTTGGCAACATCAATCTAGTAGATATTTGAGTTGAAATCCTATACCTTGAGAAGGCAACCAATGTGAATCCAATGCTCAGTGATGTCCTGAACTCATGTTGATATATCCCTCTTTAAACAGTGCTGACATCCTATTAAACAAGTAAATGTACCCTATGCCCTATTAAACACTTGCAAAGCACAAGACATTTTTACAAGCTGTTCATTTCTCTGACTTCATCAAATCTCTTTGAATGAAGATACCAAAAATTTATTTTCAGCATATTTTACATTGTAACGACAAGTTGGGTGAGAGAATGGTTAAACAGATTCAGCTAGTGCTACTAGTATAAACCAGTACATCATCTGAACTTTTTAGTATTTATGCATCTATGAAACAATCTCCCAAGTAGAAGTCCAGAAACAAGTACAAAGCTGTTGTCGTAACTCCTTGTGGAACATTGATATATGTTGTAAAGGTGAGCTTTAAGAATATAAGCTATAAGACAACATCATCAGCAACATAAATTAGAATATGACTTGAGTAATTAGACAACAGAACAAACATTTAAGGGAATATCTGATAAAACTTAATATTGAACTTAATTCGCATAGGCATAGCCAATCAATGAAAAAGGGTGATTTGGCATTGATTAGTCAGGACTCAGGCAATTGACCAGACAATGTTGCTGGCCCTTAATGCAGTAACGCATGTTAGACGAACATTAATTTGAAAGTGACAGAGATTCTATGTTCACCTATAAGTTGTGCATCTCAAATAATTCACATGACTTAGGAAGCCACATAGACAACGGGGTACTGATAAAATGATTAACTTCCTTCTGGGAGCATAAACAATTGCAGAAGTTTGTGTGTGTACACTGAATTGCAAATAAATTACCTGCAGTGTTTTGACCAACTTTCCCTGAGAAGTTTCCCATACTTTGATTAAACAATCTTCAGAACTGCAGTACAAAGACATTATTTTCAGAATTGTATCTGCAAAATATGGCCTGGTGTATAAAGCATAGCATCAACTATCATTCATGATGACACTAGAAGAACTTATGGTCAATGAGATAAGTGATTAATCATATGCTTTCGGCTGTTGGACTTTAGCCATCTAGGGTGTCGCCTAAACTTGTAGCTACTAGAATGAATAAAATAATAAGGAGTGTACGAAGTAAAAGAAAATAACCAGAAGCCTTAGCAAGATCAAGGCCTACCCGCCACAGAATAATAATAAGTCAATAATAATAAATCTAGGGAATTGTCTGACTGACACTGGGAGAGGGCTGTGGTTTGTGTGAATGGTATCTTAATTGTTCTTGTTCACAATTCTCGAAAGGAAAACGGTAAGTACTGTTATACAGCTAGGCTTCCACCTCACACACAGACAAAAATGACAAATATAAAATTTGTTCAGGGTTCCATTGACAAATGAGAGCTATCTATCATGTTCCGATGAGTCAATGATGGATATAAAATTTGTTTTGACTTTTGATTGGCTGTGGCCTCAATTAATCTGTTAAAAGTAATAGACTAAACAAAAACAGAGCTTTCACATATTTCATGTCAGTAAGTCCAATAGTGTTTTAATCACACTATTACTTGTATCACAACATTATAGCATAGTACAATACACCTTTTTTACCATGACCATTAATATTTCTGAAGGTAATAAGTGAGCAAGTATGAATATTAAAGGACAAAGTCTAATCCTTTTTCAAAAAGAAGAAAAGGGCTACTACTTATGTAATACTCTTACCCTGTATAAATTAAACCATCTCCACCCCACTTGACACAGGTTACTGAATTAGTGTGACCTGTAAGGGCAATAACACACTTCCTTGTGGTAACATCCCAAATACGTGCATCACCATCCTTACTTGCACTTACGAAACGGCGGCAAGGAGCTTGCAAATGAACTGGCTCCCAAGATACAGCAGTAATCCACTTTCTGTGTCCCTATTGTAAAAGGCCACAATAAATGACTACTGGATAGCAAGAAGAATGAAACATCCGCGGGATATAAATAATGATACGCATATCTTCTTTCTAGCAAAATACAAATTCAAGATACTAAGAAAGAAACAAATCTGCAATGGTTCTCTTCAATTAGCATTCATTTTCAAGAATGGTTCATGGAAAATTCACACTAGACAATTGGGACATGATGCAGTGGCGTAGTCAGGATTTTAGAGAAGGTTGGTCCAATTTTAAAAAAATAGGTAACAAGGCAATATATAAACATAAAATGTATCAAAAGCTAAATATATACGAAGATACTAATAAGGTTTTGAATATTACCATTAGCATGGAGGATATGAATAATACTCGGTGGTTGGGTTGGCAATTTTTTCCTTTTGTTTTATACGCTGTACAGCTCTCAAGAAATAGGAGGATATGAAGAATACTCGGTAGGCCGGGTTGGCATTGGTTGGACCATGGCCCAACCGTGCCAACCCTTGGCTACGCCCCTGACATGATGCAGTGTGTTCTAACGATATGCAAATGAATAGCTAGCATAAATTCTCAATTCCTAGATATTAAAAAATAAAGAGTGCATAATCTTACCGTAAGTGCAGTGCCCAATTGCTTGCCTGTTTTTGGGTCCCATAATATAAGTTCGCCTGACTTGCTTCCACTAACAAGATATTTCCCATCAGGCGACCATGCAATGCAGAGGACCCAATTTTTGTGGCCTGGAAGATGCAAGGTTATTTTTATTACTTTCAAGTACAGACAATATCGCAAAAAAAAAAGGAATGCACAAATATGCAAATGGAACTAACTAAGAGTTCAAAAGCTATAATTAGAAGCACCGGAAGACATGTCAAAGAAACATAAACTTCACCATAATGTTACAAGAGAAACTACATGCAAACATGAACTTCCATTGGGTTTAAATGTCTGATAAACTAAAAAATAGTACATGTAGTGCATTAATTACAATAAATGGGTTCCGCCATGGTTATCAAGGCGATAAGGCGAGGTGAGGCGCCAGCCGAGCGCTTGGACGCCTAAGCGCCTAGGCGAGGATTAAGCGACCAAAAATAGTCTAGCAATATCAGTATATCACCAATACATATATAACCAATATCAGTACATAAGTAATATCAGTATATCATCAGTATCAATATATCACCCAAAAAAAATCTGGCTCCATCCCTTTTCTCTTTTCTTCCTTTCTTTCATTTCCTTTTCTTCCTTTTTTTTTTCTTTTCCTTTCCCTATTTCTTTCTATTTTTCCTTTTTCTTTCTTTTCCTTCCTTTTTCTTCTTTCCTTCCTTGCCTTTTCTTTTTCTCCAGCACCCACTCCTCCTCATTTCTCCCGCAGCCACACGCTCTCTCTCTCTCTCTCTCTCACCCCTTGAGCATCGTCCCCCTTCCTCTTCTCCTACGCCACCGCCGCCCCCCTCTCTCTCCCCCCTCATACTCTCCTCTGCCTGAGCGCCACCGCCGCCGCCCGACTCCTCCCCAACTCCCCCTTCCTCTCTCACTCACACGCGTCGCCCGCGCTCCTTCCCAGCACCGGCACCCCTCTTCGGCTTCCTCTCCGTCAGATCTGGCGGATCCATGTCGGATCTCGCGATCCCCCACCAGATCCAGCCACCTCCCTTGAAGCCAACGGTGCCATGGTTGTCTCGAGCTGAGTATTCCTCTTCCCCCTCTCTCTTTTCTTCCTCCCCACTGCTCACTTCTTCCATGGTAGCGCCAGAGCTTGGGGGGCCTAAGGTCAACAGCGACGAGGTACTTCAATCCGCCCCTTTTGCCAGTCCCTTCTCCACAGGCAAACACGGCCCGACTTGGCCCCAAATCCCCATCGCCCGTACCCTTTCCCCCTCCAGGCGAGGCGAGCGGCCATGGCGTGCTAGCTCTGGAGCTAGGACACCTAGGCGACGCCTTAATAAGCATGGGTTCCACCATCCTTTACTAGTTTCAAAGCTTCTAATTCACAACTTTGGCCAACAAAACTAATCAAAAAGGTTATCAAACCTCACTTTTGCAGCACACGCTCCGATACACATATCATTTGGCCTACTACTATAAAAGGTTATTCTAAAGGTAATTTAAAGGTTTGTTGCGCAAATCAAAAGATTAAATTGACCCACTTGGTTGTGAAGATGACTACTGAGTTGCTAACCCCATTTTCCCATCAAAATTCTTCTAAGATATATCTTATGAAGAAATAGTAAATCGCAAATGTTGCCACAGACTCAGTTATCATGATAAATGATAACCATATCACAACCATAAAAAATCAGCATTACAGAAGTATCAGCAACATGACTTGAAATTACCAAAAATGCAAGTATTCTAAGCATTCACCTTTGCATGTGAACAATGGAGTTTGTGTGTTCAGGTCCCAAAACCGAACAGTGGTGTCACCTGAACCACTAGCCAAACATCTTCCGTCAGGGCTGAAAGAAACGGCTAGTACAGCTTCTGTATGGCCTGCGTATGGATATTATTTTGTACAGATCATTCAATGGCAGTACAAAAAGCTCAAAGTAAACATAAATGGCAGTAGGATATAAGAGAAGATATTGGCTCTCCAATATTAGGTTATCAAATTATCATGCATTAATCAACAAGGATATAGATTTACTAAAGCCACACTTGTATTCATGAGCTGCCCACCCTTCAAGTATCCTTTTACATGTTCTCATATCCATCATTCCAAAACAGTCCGACAATGGGCTGCTAAAATTATGGGGATATGATCTAACATCCAACAAGTATTGGCAGACCAAATCAATTTTTCAATCAAGCAACATACAAGGTACAATTAAAATTTTGCTTCCAACAAGAAAAGCCACTGCTATTCTTAGTTCCTTAAACTCACGTTTCACCATTAGGTTATACATATAGCATTTATAACAAATACACATATCACAACCCTATTGTAGCAAGAATCTAAAAGGTGCGGAAAACAATTATCTCTATAGCTGTTTATCACAACCCTAATGTTTGAATTCTAAACCTGTTCAAATAAACGGATGGCAATAAATAGGCAACAAAGGCAAACCTTGAAAAGTCAAGGCTACAAAGCAAAAGTTCATATGATGTATTCATTTGCATGTCAGAAACAAAACAAGGATAAAATGGCTGTTACAGATAAAATTGTCACAGTAATTACTGTGGTATGAGAACTCCTTAAAACAAAGAGTTGTAAGCTTGTAATGTTAGACGTGAACCCACAGAAAGCATTAACTAAGGGTAATGTTCCCCTCAAAAAATGAACAAGGCTAATGAACAGAATCCAAGATAGACATACCAGCGATTGTAGCAGAGCATCGGTTAACTGGCCTGATCCGGAAAACTGCTTGTGGTTGATATACTATGCGCAGAGTGACCTCAACATTGGCTTTATTTACAAAAAAGAAAAAGAAAGGTTAGAATGCAGAAATGAGATGCCACCCTTAGCGCATATGATTCCGCCTTCCAAAAGAGGGGAAAAAAATAAAGGCATAGATGAACTGCTGAGTGTATCTCACCATTTTTTTGCTGCATGTAAGCGCCAAGCTGAACAGAGAGCTCTTCATCTGCGATGTAGAATGCATAAGGGGTCTTGTCCTCCTAAAGTAAAAGTTTACAGACATTAGCTCGCCTATAAGTTTGCACGACAACGGCGATGTAGATTATCTAGCTGATAAGAAAATTTTCATGATACATTCATTAATTGTCCATTGGTAATGCATATAGCTGCCCTTTTGGGTTCAAATTAAACTTGTCTTAATGAGTACTATCTTCATATGTTAGAGAACTCTAGTTCTGACGCTGTTTATCATGCCGATATTTGCCCTTTTCATAAATCGTAAACATTTAAATTCATTGGAAATCAAACTATGAAGCAGTAGAGGCGAATTTATTACACTGTGGAGAAGATGATTGACAATCTCCTGGAGCTGAGGTGGGCCAACGTTCTGTGGTAGATAGAGCGGTGCGCCAAGATGCTCCCCTTCCGGGCTAACCAGCTGGCACATGACGCTGCTGGTGTTGGTGTCACCGGTAGGCACCGCTGCCGCCTGTTGCTTTTGGTTGTCCATCTGAAATTGCCAAAGCGCATGCATGACCTCTATTAGTCAGATTTCAGTCTCATGTAGGCATAACCAGGATTCCGCCACCACCCAGGATGAACTATAAGTCTTAGCATAGAACTAGCACCAATTTATTCCCACACCGCATCATAACAAAAGTACATCACAAATGCATCACTGACATGAAACTTGAGCTCAATGCTTAAAAGTATCGCACAATATGAAAAACATGGCAAAACATAAACAATGTAGAATAATAGATATACAATTTAAGTACCTAAATAACAAATATTTGCTCTCATCCTAGCCTACCATTTCTTCATCAATAGTAGGACAAGAACCGGAACCTACGAAGCACCCCTGCTAAGTTGTACTGCTTTTCATACACGCATATATATTTAAGCATGCTCAACTGAGCTAGTTGTAATCTTTGGGTGTGCATATGAGTTTACACACGCTTAATGAATAAAGATGGGGCTGGACAACTGGTTGTTTGATTAACGTTAACTCTGCGTACTAAAACTTATATGTTCTTTGCTCCAGAAACAATAATTCCAATTAACATTTGCTCCCAAGTAGTAGGTGCAGTAGTAGTAGTAGAATTTTACCGTGGCCAATTATGAAGCATGAGAGCTAGATGATCAAAATTGCCGTTTGGTTTCATACCTGGAGAGGACAAGACTCGCCGGGACAGTTTTTGCTCGGAGTTGTACCCGCGTAGGTTAGACTGGCTCGAGGCGCTCAAAATCGGGCGTTCGGCGTCGTCGCTCGGCGAGGCTCCAATCTACTTGCCACGGAGCAGGACTGCAGGAGGCGGCTTGCGCGGCGAGGGAGGAGTCGAGCTGCCGCGGCACGGGGGGACGAGCGGAGCGACGCGACGGGCGACTGGTATTTGGGGGCGAGGCGATGCGGTAGCGTATCAGCCGGTAGGGCTTAGTTTTGTTGTGCTCGTGATGGGCTGCTAACTGGGCCGGGCTGGGCCACTACTACATGGGCTTTGCTGCAGCTTCATGGGAAGCTAGAGCCAAATCCGCAACTGCGAGAGCATCAGAAGCGTCCCCTCGCTGTAGGGATCTTCGTGTACTCCCATTGACGAGCTCACACAGTGACGGAGCCAGGATTCTAATAAGTCTCAGAGCATTAGAAGCGTCCCCTCGCTGTAGGGTTCTTCGTGTACTCCTCCCATTGACGAGCTCACATAGTGACGGAGCCAGGATTCTAATAAGTCTCGGGCCGAAAACTAAACGGCAATAACTAACGCTAAATGCTATCCACACCAAAGTAGAATAAAAAGCAAGATATCGAACAAAGCATACCTAAAATATCACTATAACATAAGATCACATTGCCTGCCTATGTTGAATTAAGGCATGAATAATTAGAGTAATACACAATATGAGCATGCACCGCCATCTTAAACATGATAGTAGACTAGTTACATGCCCGTGCGTTGCTACGAAAAACAAAATTGATAACGAAAAATAAAGATTAAAAAATAAAAAAAAATATTTCACAAAATCAAACATCTATCTTTAACGCTTCGTTTCTTGCGAAAGCTGGCTAATTAAAGCAACGCTTCGTTTCTTGCGTAGGGCAATTAAGCAGGGCAATTAAGCAGGACAATTAAGCGGCAATTAATGATGTGGGAAGAACGGACCACTGCCACCAAGTGCTGCTTTAGAATAGTAGAGATAGGTGGCTTGTTTCATATGGACAGATACTATGCTCTCTCAGCCTCATGTTGATCATATATTAGGGTAAATTTTACTATTTGTAATACTAAAAGATGATCATTAACACAATACTACAATTCGATACTTAGGCATCTCAAGTGTTTAACTATCATACATTTCTTCATTATAGATATAGTCATAAGAGCCAGATAACAGGATATTGATTACCCTCATGTAACATTAGGTGTGATCAAACTATTAAGTAAATTCATCTGAACGGGGTAGCACTTTAATAGAACATCGTAATCCTTCATGCTGGCACAAACAAATGACAATTATTTAATACCATAGTTGCTTCATTTTGCCGTATGTTCAAATTTTGCCTTTACTTCTATGCTTCAATTTGCTTCTCTAAATTTATTTTCCCATCATATAGAGTACTATAAAATATTATACATCAGTAACTTTGTTAACCAAATAGTTTTCTTACTATTCTGCTGAGCTTTCTGATTGAAGTAATCTAGCTTAATCTAGCAATTAAAGATAACTAAAGCTACCATTCACAATTCAATGATTCACAGTTTTATCCTAGAAAAAAAGGTAGTATTACACTAATACATTATTACTCATATCTCACTAATACATATTCAATGATTCACAGTTGCATCAAATCAGAGTTCCTAAATTGTGCATCAGTGCATCAATTGAAGAAGTTACCTTGTGGGGTTTGTAGAAGAACTAAAGAAGCTCCTCAAATCAGAGCTCAAGTTTCAACTCTCAAGTGACAAGCGGTGACTGGGTGAAGCACTGAAGGCTGAAGCCAACGACGTCAAGGCAACACGGCGTGATGAACTCAAGTCGCAGCGGGTGACCAGGCGCCGGGCGAAGCCGCGAGGCGGCCGACGGGCGGGCGCCGAGCCTAGCGGAGTTGCAGGGGCAAGGGCGGCGGCGGGGGCGAGGCCGATGGGGGCAGGGGCGGCTGTGCGGCTTCGAGAGTTCTAGGGTTGGGGGTTGCCTCTGGCTCTTGCCTGGGCGACTGGGCAGTTGTGAAGCCGGTTGGCGTTGGCTAGTGGGCCGATTAGAAGAGGACTCGGCCCAGTTAAAAAACTAATATTTTAAATTGTTATTTGGGCTAGGCCTTGGGCCCAGGCCTCAATGGCCCGAGGCCCAACTCCGCCCCTGAGCTCACATGGAGTTGTTTAGCCGGTAGCCAAGAAGGAAGCGACCAGGTGGTTCAGGTCCCGTTGGGAACGGTTTCAGTTTAGGTTTTTGTTCTATGAAAGTCAGAAGTTTTTCCAAACGACTAATTTTTTGCAGTTATAAGTTAAAAGCCAGTAGCCTATTTGTACTAATAGAAGCTGAAAGTCGAAAGCTGATCTGAGGTAGCTTTCTACGACTTCAGTAGGTTGGGGTTATGACTTTATCACTAGAGTTAGAAGAAAATTAGTCCTTTCCATCAAGTATAAAATTCTGAACCGCACCCCTCATCCTCATTCCCAACCCGCATCTCTCACACCTAAAAGTTATACTAAAAAGATAGACTGCTAAACACCAAACCTTTTTTGCCCAGTCGTTTAGCCATGCAGCCCAGCTAAAAACTACTTTTCAGAAAAACTCCAACCATACCAAACAGGGTCTCAGTCTGAGAAGATTGACGAGCTCCTCCAGCGGTTGGAGCTAAGGGAGGGGGACACTACTACAGATAATAACATCATAGACGATTCAGAATTGTCATTACAAACGCTTTTCCGAATAGTTTGAGACCATATGTCAATGATATAACAGCATATCACAGACGATTTGGTCACCGTCTGTAATATAAACATCACAGACAGTTCTAGTTAGAAACCGTCTGTAATACTACAATATTACAGACAATTCTAGTTAGAAATCGTTTGTGATCCCCCTTTTTTCCTTACACCCAAGCATAACTTCCATTATTAATATCTGTTGTTCAAACATTTTATTTGCTTAGATATTTTTGCAACAACATTTATAAGGCACAACCAGTTATAGATTTTATAATTGAATATCTAAACATCATAGATACATCGAGACAATATCTTATCTTATCAAGATCGTCTTAAAATATAAACATTTATAGCGCTTTCGTCTCCTTTTTTTATAATGTTGATGATTTCTAAGGCAAAATTCATTTTATTTCATAGTTCGTCTTGAACACTATCATGTTCTGATTTATCGCTTCCACTTCATCCTCATCCCCAAACGAGAATACAATAGGCAGTCTAGCTTCTTGAATTATAGAGTTTATTAACTAATCTTATAGAGTTGATTAAGTCATTGTATATAGTCTATTTCATGAATTAATCAACTATATACGATAGATTAATTAACTCTATATGATAACTTAGTTAACTCCATATGATGAGTTAATAAACTCTATAATTCAACAAGCAAGGCTGTCTATGGTATTCTCATTCGGAGATGAGGATAAAGTGATAGCGATAATTAGTGCATGACACCTTTCAAGACAAACTATAAAATGAAATGGAGTTTACCTTAGAATCCATTAACATTATAATAAGAAGGGAGATAAAAGCACTACAGATATTCATATTTTAAGACGATCCTGATCAAACAAGCTGTTACCTTAATGCATCTAGGATGTTTAGATATTCAATTACAAAATCTATAACTGGTTATGCCTTATAAATGTCATTGCAGAAATATCTAAGCAGATGAAAATTTCAAACAACATATACTAATGATAGAAGTTCACCTGAGGGGTGTAGAAAAAACAAATATAGTGTTGGTTGATATGAAATTCCCAGATGTTATTAGTTTGGAAGTCAAGTGAGGATTGGCATTCAATAGCAATACATAGTAGTACTGTACTGGAGAATTGAAATAGGATGAGAGGAGACAGCTGCTAGATCCTACATAACCATGACAAATCATTGTTAACAAAGCATGAACAAAAATACTTAAACGTGGTATTTAACAATATTAAAGCATGTAAGCCCATAATCAAGTATTTAAGCAAATGCATAACAATGAACAATAAAAGTGACATACAACTAGCAATAAGCTCAAATTGAATTTACATTATTCTCAGATATTGGGTTGCCTTAAATAGGCCTTTCTCACCACTAAGGACAAAGTATAGACTTGTTTGTAACAACCTTACCTCAAATTAATAATTTCAATACTTGGTAGTTTAAGAACCTAATCACTTGACCATCTAAAACAATGTAAACATATATATAGGGATAAACCAACTTGAAGTAGCTTATTGGACAAATAGAACAGACAATAGCATATATGAACAGTATCCACGACAACAGGGAGTAATCAATACAACAGTAAAGGGTATTGAACAATGAGCAAACAATTACATATATATATATATATATATATATATATATGTCATATGTCACATGTTAAATTAAATAATCAAATGATCTAACCAAGTATTGCAGTGTACAAAAGCTAATTTTGCTGTCACAAACAGTCTACCTTAACACAAATCCTCATAGAACAATTGTCTCCCCACAAGCAAGGTCCCCAAGTTAATTAACCAGCCCATTTGCAATATAAAGAAAGTGATAATAACAGTAGTTCAAGAATACTCACAAAGCACCAACTGAAAAGTTAGTACAACTGACTAGGCACGTCAAATACACTATCCTAGAAAACAATATTGCCACTGCAATGCCGCAGGAATCACCGGCAATCGTTCCGGAGATAAAAAGTTGTAGCCTCCACAGTGTGGCAAACCACCAAGAGGCCCGAGATGCAGTTAACACTGTTCAAGACCTCAAAACCAGCACCCCCGACCAAAGGTTTGCATGACAAACCTCTAATATAAGCCTTTTTTAGTAGTGTTGCCAAACAGCCCCGGTTTGGTTCGAGATAAAGAGATGGGTTAGTGATAGATGAGTGGTACTTTTATACATCTTCTTTTCAATATAAGTTTGTATAAATCTTAAAGTAAGTGAATGAGTAAGTAACAATTGTCTACAATTCATTCATACTCTAATATTAATATTACTTTTAATAATGATACTGTTTGCACTAAAAACTTGAAGTAGGAGTTTTAGCCTCAAACACACGGGACAAACACCAGGTTCAAGCGTGCCAATCGATTTGACCTGCAATCGATAAGGTAAAAGTCGTAAAATCGATTTAAGCCGATACCGCGAGGATATTGGCGTAACTCCGATCGGCTAAAAGCCGATTATGGGATAACTAGATTAGCCGATCAGGGCTAATCCGAGGATAAAGGTAGATTGGCTTTGAGAGGCGATGCGCAACAAAACAAAGCAAACCTAACCTGGGTGTAATCGGTAAAGATCAACAATCGGCGATGCGCAACTTTATTGATCAAAACGAATTACAGAGGAAAGATTCTAAAACTAAAATGCTACTCCTAGTTGACAGGAAAATAAGGGAAAAGTAAAGTGTGTTTGTGGGTTGGCTCTGGGCGTTTTTCCTTCTCGCCTCTGGTCCTCTTATATAGCACTCAGCCTGAACGTATCTTCCTCGGTCTCTTCAATCACCCGTATCGGCCTCAATCTCTCCTTACCATGTTAAGTCCGATCGTATCCGACTCAATCTCTTATCCTACCCGTATCAGACTCAGTTTCCTTTGAATCGCGGCCCTCCAGTCCGAAACGGTATCAACTTGCTATAACCGACATATCCCTTATCAAAACCGATCTCCACGAGATTAGCCTTGCCAAATTTTGGTGCAAACAGATACATAGAAGCATCTCCTACACAGATTTAGTGTAACCACGTCAGAGGACTTTAGACTACTAGTTGGGATTAGGCTCACCCAATAAAAATACTAAATAAGATAAACCTCTTAAGCTAATTCATGTAAAATCTCTTCTCCTACCATTAATCTAGTTAACTCACTTAATCAAATTAACCTAATAATATACTAGACCAAGTAGATTTATTGTGAGACCAAAACAAAAGATCTATAAAGCCATCATGATAGGGTTAGACATAGCTAACATAGTTATTTTAAGCCTGAACTGAACCATCCCATGTAGAGAAACCTTCAGAAGGTCAGTTCATGTGATATTTTGATGTAGTATTCATGTGATATTTTGCATTCGTGTCAACAACTTGGAAGCACAAATTAAACATATAGGCATACGCGAAGAGGGAGGACGCCGAGGAGATCGCCAAGAGGGAGGTTGCCGAGGATGATGATGACAAGGGGCTAGGGTTTGGGGGAGGCGAATCGCGCTAAGTGCTAATTAAGGTCTACACACGAGGAACCTTTGTATGTTTTTATAGGTCTCAATCGTATCACTGACGGCTTGTGGTTAGAACCGTCTATCATAATCTAATATTACAAATGGTTTATTGATGGACCCGTCAGTGATGACACCTGTAGATATCACAGATTGTTTTAAATAAAACTGCTCAGGATATATATATATATATATATATATATATATATATATATATATATATATATATATATATATATATATCACTGACGGTTCATGAAAAGAAGCATTTGTGGTGATATCACTGATGGTTTCACTATTGAACTGTTAGTGATGTTTCTCATCACAGACGGTTTTCCAGAACTGTTTGTGATGAGGTGTTTAATATTAGCCTTTCTATAGTAGTGGGAGTCCATGGATATCATACTGGAGGAGGATGCTGAGGAGTTCAAGGCAGAATCCAAGTGGATGGCGATTGGCACTATCTTCACTCTGATGTAGTGTTCTAAATAGTTTATAGTTTTTTTTACCACAAACATGAAGCTACAATCTAATGTTCTGTTTTGTTAGCTATAAGCGCAATAGCTAGCAATAATCCCGCTATATGTTGTAGTTTGTAGCTAGCGATAGCTCTGTTATCCTACATAGGTACCCACAGGCCAAAAATTGTGTCTATTTTGAAATCCAATATTACTAGAAGGCTCAAATGCATATCTTATAAGCCTGAATTATAAGAAAACCTAGTAAAAGACATCATCTCGTCCTTTTTCAATAATCCAATATTTATATTTCTTGGTGATTAAGTACTTGTTATTAAAAACATTACAATATAGCTACCCGTTATGATTTTTGACATGTATTAATTAACATGTTTGTTGATTCTAAACTTGACTTATATTCTTATTATAAAAATATTAATTGAGATCTTCTAAAGTATCATGATTTAACGATTTGTTTGGAGGTGACTTATATTATATTATATATATATATATATTGAAAATATGGCGAATGATAGTTTTCGCAAAGGTCATTTTAGTTTTTTTGAGATCTTGCCATGAAGCCACAAAAATCTTTATTTAAAATCTTGCTTCGAAGACGTTTAGTCATGCATCCCTGATTGGGCAGCTGAGGTGCGCATGGCGTCTTGCCAAGGACATGAAATTCAAGCTGTCTGCTGTTCAGTTCAAGCACAAGATGGTTATGACATTCATGAGGGAGAAGGTGGGCAAGCAACTGCCTAGCACGATCGGAGAAGCTGTGAAAATGGAGGTAGACGAAGATGGGTGGCGTCGAGGAAACTACTTGTGCATTCGTGTCAAGCTGGACGTGACAAAGCCACCGATGCGTGTGGTGTCAGTGGCTGTTCGTGACCAAGGGAGCAAGGTCTCTCAAACCTTCAAGATAAAGTATGACAAGCTGCCCAGGTTCTGTCCAGCGCCGGAGTGCGGTGATAGCAGTATAGCACCCAGAAGAAGCCTTTCAGTTCCGTGATTCGGTTAGGGTTAGGAGCACGGCAGAAATCTCTACTATTCTAAAGCAGTACTTGGTGGCAGTGGTCCGTTCTTCTCACGTCATTAATTGCCGCTTAATTGTCCTACTTAATTGCCCTGCTTAATTGCCCTACGCAAGAAACGAAGTGTTGCTTTAATTAGCCAGCTTTTGCAAGAAACGAAGCGTTAAAGATAGATGTTTGATTTTGTGAAATAATTTTTATTTTATTTTTTAATCTTTATTTTTCGTTATCAATTTTGTTTTTCGTAGCAATGCACGGGCATGTAACTAGTATACATACATATACACACATGTCATATACATACATATGTATGTATATATATACACGTATATATATACACACGTATATATATATATATATACACACACACGTGTGTGTATATATATATATATATATATATATATATATATATATATATATATATATATATATATATATAGCTTAGCCACACATTAATGCTGACAAAAAATAAAAGGCAAAAAAAGTTATGAATTTCGTAAATCGCTCTAAAAAGGAAGAAGAAGAAACCATAGCAGAATCGCACGCGATGCTGTTGCTGCTCGTTTGCTCATTAGCCTGACGAGCAAAGCGTGCTTCTATAACAACTTATCTCTACTATTCTAAAGCAGCACTTGGTGACAGTGGTCCGTTCTTCTCACGTCATTAATTGCCGCTTAATTGCCCTACTTAATTGCCCTGCTTAATTGCCATACGCAAGAAACGAAGCGTTGCTTTAATTAGCCAGCTTTCGCAAGAAACGAAGAGTTAAAGATCGATGTTTGATTTTGTGAAATAATTTTTTTTTATTTTTAATCTTTATTTTTCGTTATCAATTTTGTTTTTCGTAGCAACGCACGGGCATGTAACTAGTCAGAAGATAAAATTTAACTAAAAAAACTCTTATGAAAAACCCTCCGAAATAATTCACTATATCTTTAAAGATTACATATACAGAGAGTAACTTATATAGCAAAAAGTGTTTGAGTTGTAGTAGATTTGGACTAACAACCTATTTGGATAAAACAAAAAAATATGATAAATTGAGATATTGAGTTATTTCCAACAAACCTTCGCTTAATTCAAAATCTATAATGAAATTATTTCTAGAAAACCCCAAAAGATAATTAAGCACGATGAATACAAGTACGTTAAGGGTCCAAAGGACTACTAAACAAGAAAAACTGGAACAATCAATCCAAATACTTGTAGTGCAAAAGAAAAAGACTGAAATAGTCTTATTCAAACACTTCTTGCGAAGCAAAATTGAGCAAACCACCGGTAGATCGAGGAAAGACTAGAACAGTCAATCCGAACACACAGCTATAATAGAGTAGACAAAAAAAACCTGGGTTTTCAACAATTCATAACCACGGAAAAGTCTGAGTCTATGCAACTGACATTCTAAAACAAATGCCCAATTATCAAATGGCATAAGCCAAAATATCACATGTGGCGCTTGATAAATAGCGAAGAACTCATATCAAGGATATTTGACATGCTTCAACTTGGAACACAAAATTCGACAAATAATGCTTATTGAAATAGCAACTTGCACATGTAATCATCACTTACGATAAACTGCCTACTGAAATTTTATAATATGGTTGAAACTGTTGCTACAAAAATATCAAGATGAAAAGAACTTTTGTGCTGTCAATGGAGTATAAATTACAGTAGAGCCCTTATATTGAGCTAAGATAGTAAGACAATGTTGTAGTATCAACGTAAAAACAAACTCCTTACACTTCATCTCAAACTGATATTGGAGCAAAAACTTCACTAGCAAAACTTCGAAGAGTATAATGTTATCATTAGGGTGTCATCAAATTCCAAATTAATGTTGCCAAAAGCTGTATAATGGTCGCACAAGCGATCCAAAAATGGCAACATATCAAAACGGTGAATAAACACCAAATTAATAGTGATAAACACCAAATTCAAATTAATGGTGATAAAACACCAAATTCAGTTGTCTCGTCAACTAACATTTTTTTTTCCAAAATAGACGATGAAACAACAAAGAGACCGATGATGAAGCATCGAATAAATCTCCAATGATAAATCTCTCATAAATATAGCCAATAATAGGTATAAAAGCCTGAATTGCAATGAAATCCGCTAATAATAGGCATAAAAGCCTTAATTGCAAATAAAATTCACCAATAATATGCATGAAAGCCTGAATTGCAAAAGAAATCCCTCTGATAATAACGCCTCCAATAATAGGCACAATAATCGTCCAATAATTGTATTGCAATGAAATCCCACTGTTTGGCACTTGAACAATCATCGGGGTGAATGCCAATGCTTGCCTCACGCCCTTATGTGTAAGAATAACTCTCATTTGAACCTGCCATGTAGAGAAATTGATCTTGCCATTGAAATTCTCAATGTCAAATTTAGTAGATGACATGGTGGAAAAAGTGCTGATAAAAATATATGGTAGATTCTGAAGAAAAAAAACTTCCTGGTACGCTTTGGATGCATGTAGCAATTTCTAGTACGCTGCTGGTACGTTTCGGATGCATGTAGCAAAATTTGACGAAAATCAGAAGCTAAAACTGAAATGAAGAAGCTGGAGCAGAAGCTAAGAAGTTGAACAAAAAGCCAAAAAGCTAGAGCTGCTTTTGAGCCAAAGCTAACGGAATTCAAAACCGAATTAAATCAAGCTTTTAGATAGGTTTGAAGTCCGGATGGCGGCTCTCTGTTATTTTCTCTCGAGTGCGTTGGACTCGGAGTCATTCACGGCCGGAGGAGCTCGGGCCCGGAGGCGGCGCTGGAGTGTCCGACGGGCAGGTGCGGAGGGTTGACCAGAGGGCGATCGACCTGAGCTGATGCTTGGGCCGGCATCAAAAGCGGAGGGGCAGCTGCACGTGGTCGGCGCGAAGGTAGTTGGCCAGCTGAGGTGCCTCGGAGGCCGAGCGAGCCAGTGGGGCTCGGGCTGATCACGTTCGGCGGTGGCCGGTGAGAGGCGGTTGGGTGAGGGGAGTGCGGGGAGTGCAAAGATAGCACAAGTTGGCACGAGCAAAGGGGTGGCAACGCGGTGAGTTGCTTAGCTCGAAGGGGCTGGCGTGGTGTCGGAGTGCGCGAAGTGACCGGCTGGGAGGAGTGTGCAGAGGCCAATGGCGACAGCAGATCAAATTTTCCCTATGAACATGCCTGCAAGCAATAAAAGAGGAACATACACACCTCTATTAAGGTTTTTACCCCTGGGTATATGGGTAATAAGGTAAGATTGCCATCCCTAGGTCAAATTTAGCAGTGGAAGAACTTATCGGTGTCGCTAGACACTGCAAAATCATGTGTATTTGCCACTCCCACCCAAGGTTTCAAATTTCATTTTTGGATCACAACTCGGAGTTGGTTGAAATCCAAAATTTTGGCCGAAATCTAGACAAAATTCAAAAAGCAAATTTGAAATCCGCTAAATTTAAAACTAATTTTTTTTAAATTTCAGTGAAAGTTACCAACATTTCATAGATTTCCACCCCTGTGAATGCAAAATACTGACTGGAGCTAGGCCGGAGAAAGGCGATGAGGGGGTGCACGAGGGATGGGCGAGGGAAGCAGGGGACGGGCGGCGTTCGAACCTTGTGATCCCTAAAGATCTTCATGGCGAGCGTGGTCTTGCCGCTACCACCCATGCTGCATAAGCCAACTACCTTCTACCCGCTGCCGCCGCTCATCACTATCTCCTCCACCTTCTCCTTGCCCACCTTGATGCTGTTGCCCAACACCCCGTCGTCCTTCTTCGCTGGGAGCTCCAAATCCATTGGCGGTGGACACGGATGTGGACGAGGACGAAGTCAGCTCGGTGGCACATCAGTAGCACCAAACGAGGATGAGGACGGCGTAGGAGGGTGCGGGGGAGGGTAGTGCGGCATGGATCTGGACGGCGCGGGAGGATGAGGGAGAGGCCGCGGTGCAAGGGAGGAGACCATGGGGGGAGGGCACCGTGAGGGGAGCAGGGTAGTGCGGGGGAAGAGGGGCAGCACCACGGTTAAGGCCATGTGGAAGAAGATGGGCAGCGGTGGATCCTAAAAATAAGAAATCTGGTTGAATGTGTTCAATCCAAAAAATTTTTGGAGACATAGGGGTTCGATCCCTCACCTCACATTGGAAAAACATGCACCGTACCATCTCAGCTAACACTGCTATGTTGTTTTTTTCATGTACAACATTGTTATGATCTTTCAACCAGAATTTTCAATCTCGTCATCAACTAAAAATCGAGATTTCATTGAGATTTTGATCCCAACGGTTTTACAGGCTCTTGACAATTTTACTTTTACAAACCAGAGGTAAATTGGTAAAACAACCACAATTTGACACTTACGAGGATCGATTTTATAGTAGGTACGCATGAGAACAACTTTTTGTGATTTTTCAAAAAAAGAGAAGAACGGCTTTTCAAAAAAAAAAAAAAAAGAGAAGAACCTTTTGTGCCATAACTATGCTTGAGCATTAAGTCAATCCAGGCAATTTTCTAGTGTGCGACAATGGTCGTTGCGATGACCAGTGTCATCAAGCTCTGTGTATGGGGTTAACTAGATGCTCCATGCGCATGTGTGTTGTTGTGGGCTGAAGGAAGCATTAAGACAAGCAGAGATTTTAAAATAAAGAGGATTATTTTCAAAAATACTTCCAAAAAAAGGAAATAAAAAGTGCTCATTATCTTTTAAAAAACTTTAAAAAAACATCTTTTAAAAATTTAGGAAATGCTTCTTTAAAAAAGTATTAGAAATTTAAAAAAAACTATCTTTTTTAAAAATATTTTTTTAAAAAATAAAAGCACTGTAGTTAAAAAAAATAAAATTGCTGTAGTGAATTGTAGAAACTACAGCATTCGAGCCATGTGACGAAGGTGTGACTGGCATGCCATACATCTCAAGAATAGTAGTAAGTATAGATTAGGGTTCTAGCCAGGGTTAACCAAACCGAAACCGAAAAAACCGATGGAAAACCGAAATTGGAAATTCGAAAATATCGAGCCAAAAATCGCTGGAAAATCGTTAGAAACCGAAGAGTTTCAAAACCGAGCATTTGAACAAAAAACATTCAAAATAGATTTAAAAAAACGAAAAACCATTCGGTTTTCTCGAAAAACCGGTCGGTTTTCTCGAAAAACCGATCGGCGAGTTGAACGTTTTGGGCGATCGGTTTTTTGAGCGATTTTCGTCGGTTTTTTCGAAAAATCGCTCGGTTTTCACCGGTTTTCGATCGGTTTACGTCGCATAAATTTTTTCAAATTTTTTAAATTTTTTGAATTATTTTTTTAATTGAACCGGTTTACCGACCGGTTTAGGATTTCAAACCGGCTCGATACGTTCGAAAACCGCGATTTTCGAACGGTTTTCGTCAGTTTTGTGAACCCTGGTTCTAGCTATCATTGCAGGGTCGATTGACTTTTTATTTTTCTCACGATGTACATACAACTGCTTAAACCCAAGGATGACCTGAAAAATCAGGCCTCTATGAGCCTAAAATAGTATGACCTGCATTTAATTTAGGCCTTTATATTGGGTCTATTTCCAACCATGGCCTGAACTCTCCTTCACACATAGCACACGCGAGGACGGCCTCTCCATTTAGGGATGAACCCCTCCGGCCTCTTCAATAGAGGCGCACATAGCACACCCCATTGGGATGACTACAGGCCTAAATAGACCTTTAAATATCCAAAAAAGCCATTTTAGAGGCCATCCTTGGAGAGAGTCTTAGGAGTTCAGAGGCCCATGCCCATGTATCCAGGGTTCACATAACCGTAATAAATAGATCGATTTTTGTGGTTTTTGACCGTATCAAGCCAGTTTGACATATAAAACTGGCTGGTAAACTGGTTAAATTCAAAAATTCAAAAAAATTTATGCGATGCAAAACTGATTGGTTTTTTATCAAAATCGATCAGTTTTCTATCAAAAATCGTGTGGTAGTGCATCAGTGATCAACACATGGTCATAACCGGTCAAAATCGGTCGGTTTTCAATTTTTTTGAATTTTTTTCCATAAACTTTGAATTCCTAACCCTTTGGTTTCTAGCGATTTTCAAGCGATTTTGCACTCGATATTTCCAATTTTTTATTTTTCATTTTCTAGCAGTTTTTTGGTTTCGATTTGGTTAACCCTGCATGTATCTGCTTTTTCTTTCTTTTTGAGAGAGAGGATGCCCATATATCTGCTGATAAACAAATAACAAAGTAATACTTAACAGAAGTACCCTCGAAAAATAATCATCTAATGACTCGGGTCAATAATAGGGGCAACACAGTGGGATATTATTATTGTAAAATGTAGTCATTCATCCACGCTCAATCAATAGCACTACAAAGCAAACACATATACCAGAACAGGAAGCACACCAAGTATAGAGGCAAAAGTACTCTCTTTTATTAGATTAATTGTTCTCTGTACAAGGGGATGCTGTAACATCCCAAAATTTTGCTTTTCTTAAATTCATGTGTGATTTGGCACTTTGGTGAAGTTTTGGAATTTTCTGGAATTTATTTGGATTTATTTGGAATTTATTTGAATTTATTCCATTTTGAAATAATTAAAGAATTTAAATTTGCAAATAAATTTTTGTTGGAAATATTTTATTTGAGTCCAAAATGATCCAAAATATTTTCCAGAATTTTTCTGAGTCATTTGCTATTTTTAATGAATTAAATGAATTACTGGGAATTATTTTAAATATTAAATCGCTGGAAAATCCAACTCGGTCAAGTATCGTTCAACCGACCGAAGTCGGACTCGAGTCCGACCGAGCCAGTTGACTCGACCGAACCCACTCCCAACCCTAATCAATCCCAACCGCTGATCAAGATCCAACGGCCGAGATCACCAGACGGCTCGAGCCAGATCCGGCCGGATCCGATCGCGCCAGGCGATCGTGGCCGCCGATCGTGCGGACGGCCACGATTTCGTCTTCGCCGAGTCCGAAGCCGGACTCCGCCGCCGCTACCGCCAGAATTTAACTAGGTTTCCGCTCAGGGCACGAACGCCGAGGCTATTTAAAGCGTGAGACGCCCCCGAGGTTGCCCTCATCCTTGCGCACCGCTTCCTCGGAGCCATCTCGCCGAGCCGCCGCCGTTGAGCCGCAATCGCCGCCGAGTTGTCTCTTCCCTCCGCCGCGTTTGCGCCGCTCGCCGTCCGCCGTCTTCCGAGAAGGAGCTCGATCCGGAGTCCCCGCGACGAGACGCACTGGCGGGAGGTTTCATCTCGCCGAGAAGCCCGTGGCGCCGTAGCCGTGGTCATCGCTCGGCTCCGTCAAGCCCGCCCGCGTGAAACCATCGCCGTCGCGAGCTCGGAGGACCGTCGAGATCGGTCGAGCTGAGGTGAGATCACGCGGTTCCAAACCCGATTAGATTCGGACCGCTGGATCAAGATCCAACGGTTCACAATCGCCACGCGTCGTGAAAGACGATTATAGGATTAGATCCGACCGCCCGATCTAGATCGAACGGCCCATGAGCATCGAGTAGTTTCAACGCGTTAACCCTCGATTCAATCCGCCGCTGATTTTCAAACCAACGGACGAGATTGCGCCACGCGGTCGGGAAGTTGGACCGACGCGGCCACGCCGCCCACGCACGCTGGCAGCGTAGGACGCCGACACGCCGGCCCGCGTGTCGAGGCCCGCATGTCGCTGGCTAACCCAAGCGCCGACGCCACCCATGACGCCACGGACTCCCACCTGCCGCCACCATGGGCCGAGCCCCGCCGACGTCGGCCGATGACGCTACCCGAGCTGGGCCCACATGTCGATCCACGTGAGCCGTGGACCGAGTCCACCGTGGACTGGCCGAGCATGGACCGAGCCCATGGATCGCCGACGCCAGCAGGCCAATCAGAGCTGCCACGTGTCCATGCCGACGCAATAATTAATTTCCTAAAAGAAAATGATTTATTAATTCGAATAATGATTTCAAATTTAGATTCAAACTTCAAACGCTTATAACTTTTGCGTTTCAACTCCGATTTGAGCGATTCAAATTTCTAAATTTGTATAAAATTGAGATCTACCTAAATATGAATTTTATTTAATTTTTGGACTAAAGTTTTTCTCTGTAAAATTATTTAATTGATTATTTAAACTTTAAATAATCATAACTTTTATGCTTTAACTCCAAATTTGACGATTCAGCTTTCTAAAAATCCAGAAAATTATGTTCTCTCTGTTTATGGATTTTATTTGGAGTTTTGGGATCTTTTGCATAGTGTTTATTTGTGTATTTGCTATTTGCACGCTTTTACGAGTAGACGCTGAAGTGCCTGAGGGATTCAAGGAGAAGTATTGACTCAGTGATCCAACTCAAGACCAAGAGCAAGTGCTTTTTGAAGGCAAGTTGTGCTTTGACCATGTTGATCCTATTTCAAATCTATTTTGATTTAAACTATTGCATGCTAGTTTAATTAGAAAGATACTTTGTTTAAACATGGGGTTAGATAAATACCAATTTGCTATATGACACCTTGATTACTTAAGTATGTGCCATGACCTTTGTCACCCTAGTTGTGGTTTACTAGTTGGACATTATTAAATTGCCAACATGGGTTTAGATCGTTGTAGTATAACGCTTAGACTCGCTACGTGCTCATAACATGATTTTGGACAATCAAATGTTAATATTGACTTAATGATATATTGAACCTGTTTTGGAAAAGTATCATGTGATGTTGATGGCACGTGGTGCATGGTAATCAATCGGGTTTGATAAAACGCCGGGCATGTGGCAAGAGTAATCAGGTGGGCCAAGTGTGGCATTGGGAATGATGATTTGGTTTTTCTGTAGTCTTGCCCTGGTCACTCTAAGGACTTAACCTTGCAAGCCTTTGAACTGGGTCATACTTGCAACCACATGGTCGGAATGGGACGGCCCTAGTTGACTAAGTCGCTAAGGACTCACTTGTGGAGCCTCAGGGTGTCGATTACACCGCTTGTGTGATTGTACGGGGAGCGTATCGTGGTCGTGGCCAGGTACCCATCTAACGGTGTGTTGGTCCCATACTTCGCCTTGGCTAAGGGAAGGGATGGTGTAGAGCACGCACGAGAGGACCACCTGTGTTGTTTGAGGCTTCCGAAAGGCTTTGTTATGATCGCTCATTCGCATACTCTTGTATGGCGATTCACGGCTGACGTGGTGAGTGGATTGTATCTTGTGGGTAAAGTGCATAACCTCTGCAGAGTGTAGCATCTATTTAAATAGCCGTGTCCACTGTGATCGACAATGCTCTGGATTACAATCAAGGGTGAGCTTTTCTCAAAAATAACTTGGATTTGGAAAGTTGGGTTGGTTTAATAATGGAGATGATGGAAATGTGGTTTAGGATGGGGAAAATGTTTATTAAACTTTTTGAAAAGTTATTTATGTTTTACTTGTTTCTACTGCTTTGAATCTACTTATATTACTTTTCAAAAGTCATTTATCGCAAATATACCTTGAGCTATTCCTTTGTACCAAGCCATGCATATAGTATATTAGCTTGCATTCTGTGCATGACTTGTCGAGTACCAAGTACTCACCCTTGCCTCAACACAATACCGCTTGAAGAGGAGACTACGCCTGAGGAGGAACTCCAAGAGGACCCGTCTACTTAGGGATGCGAGCCCGATTGCTGTGGTATACTTGGATGGCGCCACTAAGTTTATTTGATTTTCCGCTGTTATTTCTCTTTCAATAAGTTTTGCCTTGCAAGGCATATATTTGTAACTTGGCCATAAGGTCGAGTAACCCTTTGATTATTTAAATAAAGTACTTTGATAGTATCGTTTGGTATGATTGTGATATATACCGATGTTAAGACTGTGTGCACTAGCGCTGCTCCTCGACTAGTGCTGAATACACAGAGGGTCCTGATTTGCAAATTCGGGTCCCGACAGAGGTGGTATCAGAGCCATACTTGACTGTAGGCTCAACCCTAGCTAGAATGGTCGTAGTGAGGATAAAACCTATTTTCTAAATCTAAAAATTTGTGAAGACAAGAAATGACATCTCGACTTATCCCTTTCTCTCTTTTCTTGTCTCTTGCTGAAATTTTCCCTTACCTTGTCACAATTTAAAAATTCCGAAGTTCTTACGTAAAGCACTCTTGTGACAGATGGAGGTTTTCTCGATGAGTGAGCATAGGTTCCATAGTGAGACTCCTTCACGAGTCGAGTCATAGAAGAAAGAGTCACCCTTTAGGCGTTAGACTCCAGAGTTAGTTCGATTTGGATTTTCATTGTTTATGAGTGTGCAGATGTGTTGCAAGGCCCTTAGGCATTGTAAGCAGCCATACCAAGTTACTAATAATAAAGTTGGACCTTAAGGCTACACCTTTCGCCCGCATAAGTTCCATATTACTTGTCTATTCTCGCTTCCCTCTCATCTCTAAACCTAGAGCAAATCGGATGATGGTGAACACCCGTGGGAACCTTGGAAGCAATGGGAGTGGATCTCGCCCAACAGAAAACCCCAATGATGGAGCACCGACCGCCATGGATGTGCAGAATTTTGGAGCATTTCTTGCTGCTCAGACTCGATTGATGCATGCTATGATGCAACAAATGCAGCACGTCATCGCCAGGCCATCGCTAATCAAGTTAATCGGGGACCACGCCGTAATACAAGGCCGTCAGAGTTCATGAGGACTCACCCACCCACTTTCTTCGGGAATGCCAATCCGTTGGAGGCCGACGATTGGTTAAGATCAATTGAGAGGAAGCTACACATAGCTCAATGCATAGGAAATGAGAAGGTACTTTACGCTTCTCATCGCTTGGAAGGGACAGCCGAATGGTGGGAGAACTGTGCCACGCAGAGAACCTCAAGATATCACTTGGGAAGAGTTCACAACCGCATTCCGACAAGATCACGTGCCTCAAGGAATTATGGACCTTAAGAAGGAGGAGTTCAGAGCATCGAGGCAAGGTAATCACCGCTGGTCGACTACCCGAACAAGTTCACACAGCTTAGCACGCTACGCACCGAGGATGTAGCGACAGATAAATCCGCATACCTGCTTTATGAAGGGACTTAACTCAGATTGCAAGTAGGGTTGATCACCCACACCTTTCCGCATTTCCAAGAGTTGGTGAATAAGGCGCTTATTCTTGAGGACAAGCGCAAGGAACTGGATGAGAACAGAAGCGCAGGATGCAACAAGCAAGGATCACGTCGTGAACGCATAGCCGCTTGAGAGTTGCACCAAATCAATTCTTCAGATTCCAACCACAGAATGCAACAAGGACACCATCCCCAAAGACCAAGACCTGCCAATCAAAACTACTGCACCCACTTCGCTAGAAACGCTACCTCGTGCAAAAGAAGGAACAAGTGAGACGCTACAATCGCAACGAGCCAGACACTTTGCCAACAGCTGTCCAAAGAAGACAGGAGCGACCCCGATTCGCTTCAACCTAGGAACCACCCCGCCTAGGACGCCAAAGACAGAGCCACACCCTGCATCAGGTGAGAGGCCGAGTCAACCATGTCACCGCAGATGCACCGCAGAATGCTACGGACGTCGTCGGGTAAGTTACTTGTTAACTCAAGATGCACCTGATTTTGTTTGACTCGAGCTTCGCATTCGCTTGTTTCGCAAGGCTTTGCTACTAGAAATGACTTGAGAATTGCAAGACTTAAGTGCATGCTTTTAGTTCAAACCCCTGGTTCAACTCCGAACGGAAGTAGGATGTTCCGGTGAGAATACTAATAGATGGAATAGAGTTCCTAGCAAACCTTATAATTTTGGAGACCCGCACCTTAGATGTTATATTGGGAATGGATTGGTTATCCAAGCACAAGGTCATATTGGATTGTGGACGAAGGACTATCTCAATGAGAGCCCGTGTGGGAAGAAAGTGGAATTTCAAGCCACCGCAGCTAGAGATGGACAGTTGATGGTTAACAAGCAGGGCAATCAGCATAGAGGATGTCCCAAAGAGTGAATGAGTACCTGATGTTTTCCCGAGGATCTACCTCGTATGCCGCTGCAGGGACATAGAGTTTGTGATAGAGCTTGTACGTACAAAGACCGATAGCAAAGAGACCCTATCGGATGTCTACCGAGGAGTTGGTAGAGATGAAGAAACAAATGGAAGAGCTAATGGAGAAAGGATTTATCGCATCGAGTTCGTCGCCATGGGGAGCACCAGCTTTGTTTGTCAAGAAGAAGGACGGGAGTTTCAGGATGTGCATTGACTATCGTGCACTCAATGAAGTCACCGTGAAGAATAAGTATCCGCTACCCAGATTGATGATTTGTTTGATCGGCTAAGAGGAGCCGAGTTTTCTCCAAGATTGATCTCGAGATCGATACCATCGATTGAAGATCCGATCGTAAGATATTCAAGATCGCATTCTCGCCAAGATATGGACATTACGAGTTTACGCTATGTCCTTTGGATCGACAAATGCGCCAAATTATTTCATGAATATGATGAATAAGGTGTTCATGGAATATTTGGACAAGTTTGTCGTCGTGTTCATAGACGATATCCTAATCTACTCCAAGACAGGAGGATGAACATGCCAACACTTAAGGCGAAGTTTTGGAAAAGCCGAGGAACAACTTTTCGCCAAGTTCAGCAAGTGTGATTTTTGGAAGGACAAGGTGGAGTTTCTTGGACATGTAATGACCGCAGAGGAGTCGCCAGTAGATCCAAGCAAAGTAGAAGTCGTGTTACATTGGGAACAACCAAAGATCGTGACCCGGATTCGAGTTTCCTTGAATGGCAGGATATTACCGCCGTTTCATCGAAGGTTTTTCGACAATTGCGAAACCTCTTACGCAATTGTCAAGAAGGAAAAGAAGTTTGCATGGACGCCGTAATGTGAGGAAGGATTTCAGAGTCTGAAGAAGCGATTGACATCGGACCGGTGTTAGTTCTACCTGATGTTGCTCAAAGCTTCGATATTTATTGTGACGACGCGCTAAGGACTTGGATGTGTCTTTGATGCGTAATGGAAAGGTCGCCGCTTATGCATCAAGGCGCTTGAGGCCGCATGAGGAAAATTATCCGACGCATGACCTAGAGTTAGTCGAGTGCATGCCTTGAAGATATGGCGTCACTATCTAATTGGAAACAGATGTGAAGTATATACGGATCATAAGAGCCTTAAGTACATATTCACCCAATGGATCTGAATATGAGGCAGAGGAGATGGTTCGAGTTGATCAAGGACTATAATGTTGGAATCCATTACCATCCTGGGAAGGCCAACGTAGTAGCCGACGCGCTGAGCCGGAAAAGCCATACCGTGAGTACGTTGCTAGCCACCAGTCAGATGAGTTATGTGAGGATTTTCAAAAATGAAGATTGAGGTTGTACCTAGCGGATTCTTGGCCGCCTTGGAAGTAAAGCCTACCCTAGAGGATCAGATCCGAGAAGGACGAAGGATGATGACAGATCCGCAGGATTAAGTCCATCAAGGAGGAAGGCAAAGGCAGGACTTCAAATTGGATGAGCAAGGCACGTTGTGGATGAAGGATCGCATTTGTGTGCCTAACAAAAAGGAGTTAAAGCAACTGATTCTCGAAGAAGCCCATGACTCCAAGTACTGATTCATCCTCGAAGCGCCAAGATGTATCAGATCCAAGGAGAGATTCTCGTGGCCGAGTATGAAACGTGAAGTTGCCGAGCATGTTGCATTGTGCGACGTATGCCAGAGAGTCAAGGCAATGCATCGAGACCAGCAGGATTGCTACGGTACCGAAAATACCGAGTGGAAGTGGGAGGAAATCGAATGGATTTCATTACCGGTTTGTCGAAGACTCAAGGAGGTTATGACTCCATATGGGTTATAGTGGATCGCTTGACTAAGGTAGCCCATTTTATCCCCGTGAAGACCACTTACTCGGGAGATAAATTAGCGTAATTATACATGATCGTGATTGTTTGTTTGCACGGAGTGCCAAAGAGGATTGTATCGGACGTAGGTACCCAATTTACCTCAAGATTCTCGGAATAAGTTGCATGAAGCCATGGGAACTCCGCTTAAACTTCAAGATGACTTATCATCCACAGGCGGATGGGCATCAAAGAGTCAACCAGATTCGAGGATATGTTAAGAGCTTGTGCATTGGCTTATGCTACCTCTTGGGATAAAAGTTTGCCGATGCCGAGTTTAGTTACAACAATAGTTATCGAGCTAGTTTACAGATGTCACCTTTTGAGGCATCAAATGGTCGACCCTGTCGGACGCCATTGAATTGGAATGAGACCGGCGAGCGCCGTGTCTTTGGGCCTGATATTCTTCAGGAGGCTGAAGAGCAGATCGCCATGATTAGGGAAAGGTTGAAGATCGCCCAATCTCGACAGAAGAGTTATGCTGACAATCATCGCCGAGATTTGAGTTTTGAACCGGAAGACTTTGTATACCTCAGAGTTACGCCTCTCAGGGGAGTTAAGAGGTTCCATGCCAAAGGGAAACTCGCACCCCGTTATGTTGGACCATTTAAGATTTTGAGTCGCAGAGGCGAAGTTGCTTATCAGCTGGAGTTGCCACAGTCGTTGGCAGGAGTGCATGACGATTCCATGTGTCCCAGTTGAAGAAGTGTCTCCGAGTTCCTGAGGAACAGACACCGCTAGAGTCAATTGAGTTGCATGAGGACTTGACTTATAAGGAGCACCCTGTGAGGATTCTAGACACAATGGATCGAGAAACTAGAAACAAGTCAACCCGATTCTATAGAGTTCAAGAGCAACCATGAAGAAAGTGAAGCGACTTGGGAGCGCGAAGAGGATTTGAAGAAAGAATTTCCAAACCTATTCTTTTAGTGAGCCTCGAATCTCTGTGGACGAGATTCTATTAAGGGGAGGTTTGTAACATCCCAAAATTTTGCTTTTCTTAAATTCATGTGTGATTTGGCACTTTGGTGAATTTTGGAATTTTCTCGAATTTATTTGGATTTATTTGGAATTTATTTGAATTTATTCCATTTTGAAATAATTAAAGAATTTAAATTTGCAAATAAATTTTTGTTGGAAATATTTTATTTGAGTCCAAAATGATCCAAAATATTTTCCAGAATTTTTCTCGAATTTTTCTCGAGTCATTTGCTATTTTTAATGAATTAAATGAATTATCAATTATTTTAAATATTAAATCGCTTGGAAAATCCAACTCGGGTCAAGCATCGTTTCAACCGACCGAAGTCGGACTCGAGTCCGACCGAGCCAGTTGACTCGACCGAACCCACTCCCAACCCTAATCAATCCCAACCGCTGGATCAAGATCCAACGGTGAGATCACCAGACGGCTCGAGCCGTATCCGGCCGGATCCGATCGCGCCCGTCGATCGTGGCGTCGATCGTGCCACGTGGGACGGCCACGATTTCGTCTTCGCCGAGTCCGAAAGCCGGACTCCGCCGCGCCGCCGCCAGAATTTAACTAGGTTTCCGCTAGGGCACGAACGCCGAGGCTATTTAAAGCGTGAGACGCCCCCAGGTTGCCCTCATCCTTGCGCGCACCCGCTTCCCGAGCCATCTCGCTCGAAAGCCGCCGTTGAGCCGCAATCGCTCGCCGGAGTTGTCTCTTCCTCCGCCGCGGTTTGCGCGCCGCTTTCCGCCGTCGTCTTCCGCCGGAAGGAGCTCAGATCCGAGTCCCCGCGACGAGACGCACTAAGGGAGGTTTCATCTCGCCGAGAAGCCCCGTGGCGCCGTAGCCGTGGTCATCGTCTCCAGCTCCGTCAAGCTGCCGCCGCCGTGAAACCATCGCCGTCATGAAGCTCGGAGGACCGCCGATCGGTCGAAGCGGTTGAGGTGAGATCACGTGTTCCAAACCCGATTAGATGCGGGACCGCTTGGATCAAGATCCAGCGGTTCACAATCGCCACGCGTCGTAGCAAAGCGATTATAGGATTAGATCTCGACCGTCCGATCTAGATCGAGCGGCCCATGAGCATCGAGTAGTTTCAACGCGTTAACCCTGGATTCAATCCGCGCTGCTGATTTTCAAACCAACGGACGAGATTGCGCCACGCGTCGGGAAGTTGGACCGACGCGGTCGGGCTGGCCCACGACGCTGGCAGGCAGACGCCGACACGCTGGCCCGCGTGTCGAGGGCCCGCATGTCGCTGGCTAACCCAGCCAAGCGCCGACGTCACCCATGACGTCACGGACCCCACCTGTCACACCATGGCCGAGCCTCGGCCGACGCCGATGACGTCACCCGAGCTGGGCCCACATGTCGATCCACGTGAGCCGTGGACCGAGTCCACCGTGGACTGGTGAGCATGGACCGAGCCCATGGATCGGCCGACGCCAAGGCCAATCAGAGCCGCCACGTGTCCATGCCGACGCAATAATTAATTTCCGAAAAGAAAATGATTTATTAATTCGAATAATGATTTCAAATTTAGATTCAAACTTCAAACGCTTATAACTTTTGCGTTTCAACTCCGATTTGAGCGATTCAAATTTCTAAATTTGTATAAAATTGAGATATACCTAAATATGAATTTTATTTAATTTTTGGACTAAAGTTTTTCTCTGTAAAATTATTTAATTGATTATTTAAACTTTAAATAATCATAACTTTTGCGTTTTAACTCCAAATTTGATTTATTCCAGTTTCTAAAAATCCAGAAAATTATGTTCTCTCTGTTTATGGATTTTATTTGGAGTTTTGGGATCTTTTTGCATAGTGTTTATTTGTGTATTTGCTATTTGCACGCTTTACGAGTAGACGTTGAAGTCTGAGGGATTCAAGGAGAAGTATTGACTCAGATCCAACTCAAGACCAAGAGCAAGTGCTTTTTGAAGGCAAGTTGTGCTTTGACCATGTTGATCCTATTTCAAATCTATTTTGATTTAAACTATTGCATGCTAGTTTAATTAGAAAGATACTTTGTTTAAACATGGGGTTAGATAAATACCAATTTGCTATATGACACCTTGATTACTTAAGTATGTGCCATGACCTTTGTCACCCTAGTTGTGGTTTTTTAGATGGACATTATTAAATTGCCAATATTGGTTTAGATCGTTGTAGTATCATGCTTAGACTCACTACGTGCTCATAACATGATTTTGGACAATCAAATGTTAATATTGACTTAATGATATATTGAACCTGTTTTGGAAAAGTATCATGTGATGTTGATGGCACGTGGTGCATGGTAATCAAGCGGGGTTTGATAAACGGCATGTGGCAAGAGTAATCAGGTGGGCCATGTGGCATTGGGAATGATGATTTGGTTTTTCGGGTAGTCTTGCCCTGGTCACTCTAAGGACTTAACCTTGCAAGCCTTTGAACTGGGTCATACTTGCAACCACATGGTCGGAATGGGACGGCCCTAGTTGACTAAGTCGCTAAGGACTCACTTGTGGAGCCTCAGGTGTCGATTACACCGTTTGTGTGATTGTACGGGGAGCGTATCGTGGGCTGTGGCCAGTACCCATCTAACGGTGTGTTGGTCCCATACTTCGCCTTGGCTAAGGGAAGGGATGGTGTAGAGCACGTCGAGAGGACCACCTGTGTTGTTTGAGGCTTCCAGAAGGCTTTGTTATGATCGCTCATTCGCATACTCTTGTATGGCGATTCACGGCTGACGTGGTGAGTGGATTGTATCTTGTGGGTAAAGTGCATAACCTCTGCAGAGTGTAGAATCTATTTAAATAGCCGAGTCCACGGTACTGGACAATGCTCGGGGATTACAGTCAAGGGTTAGCTTTTCTCAAAAATAACTTGGATTTGGAAAGTTGGGTTGGTTTAATAATGGAGATGATAGAAATGTGGTTTAGGATGGGGAAAATGTTTATTAAACTTTTTGAAAAGTTATTTATGTTTTACTTGTTTCTACTGCTTTCGAATCTACTTATATTACTTTTCAAAAGCTGTTTACTGCAAATATACCTTGAGCTATTCCTTTGTACCAAGCCATGCATATAGTATATTAGCTTGCATTCTGTGCATGACTTGCTGAGTACCAAGTACTCACCCTTGCCTCAACACAATACCAGTTGAAGAGGAGACTACGCCAGTTTCGGAGGAGGAACTCCAAGAGGACCCGTCTACTTAGGGATGCGAGCCCGATCAGTTACTGTGGTATCTTGGATGGCGCCACGAAGTTTATTTGATTTTCCGCTGCTGTTATTTCTCTTTCAATAAGTTTTGCCTTGCAAGGCATATATTTGTAACTTGGCCATAAGGTCGAGTAACCCTTTGATTATTTAAATAAAGTACTTTGATAGTATCGTTTGGTATGATTGTGATATATACCGATGTTAAGACTGTGTGCACTAGCGCGTTCCTGGACTAGTGCTGAATACACAGAGGGTCCGGATTTGCAAATTCGGGGTCCCGACAGATGCCCAATATATGGTAAAACAAATAGGAGATAGATTCGGAATCGCCCACCAATAGATAAAGTCCGTCCAACTTGAATTAGGATTCTATTTATTTTATAATACTCCCCTTGGGCGAATACCGTATAATGCACGTGTCTCATTAAAAACTCATACCAAAACCCCAATGGGAAAAAAGGAATGGAGAAAAGAGTACATTGCACTCGCACTCCGTGTTACACTAGTTACCTCATTAAAACCTTTAGTGAGAAACTTGGAAAACTCCTAAGGGAAAAAGAGCACAACTTATAATCTTCAGGATATGAAATATGTTCTTTAGGATCATGCAAAAAGGGCCATGGTTCAGGGATTTACTCCCCCTGAACTTTGCACATCTCTAAGTCGTCTCATTCCAATGACATTAATGCATCTTTGGAAAGTAGACTTTGGCAAAGATTTTGTGAACAAATCTGCTAGATTTTCACATGACTTAGTTTGCATTATTTTTACCTCACTATTCTTCTAGAGTTTGTGAGGATAGAAAAATTTAAAGGCAATATGCTTTATGATATTGCTCTTTACATAACCCATTTGCATTTGTGCAACACAAACATCATTATCTTCATATATAATGATGGGGTATCGACGATATTAAGACCATATGACTTCTGGATATGGTTAATTACACGTCTCAGCCAAATACACTCACATGAGGCTTCATACAAAGCTATAATCTTCGGGTGGTTGGTAGAGGTAGATACCAAGGTTTGCTTGAAAGACCACCAAGAAATGATTGAACCACCAATGAAGAACATGAAACCAGTCTAAGATTTGGTACTGTGGGGATCAGACAGATACCTAGCATCTGTATATCCCACCATGGTTAAGTCTTGGTTCTTTCAGTGAAACAAACCAAGATCTGGTGTACCTTGGAGGTATCTGAGTAAAGTCTTGACACCGGCCCAATGTCTTCTGGTTGGGGATGCAATGTGTCTTGCTAGCAAATTTCTTCCAGCTCCTCGTGATTTTCCATAATGATGGAGTCTGGGTGTTCCAACTTCCCAGCGTTAGATTATGCGTGCAAATTTACGCTGGATTATCATCTTTAGGATTTTTTACTTCAGGGATATTACCATCTCCAGGATGGCTCACTTCAAGGATTTTCTCAACATCGGGTTGCGCTTCTTCCACTATCACGAGTAGTGACCTCATTTGATTGGTTCTCTATTCCTGCGGACGTCTCCGCAAAATTGAGCCATGTGCCACCTGGAGGTCTCCCCCTCTTGTTATCACGAGGGGAAAGAGTGGGTTCAATATCCTTTTGGGGTATTTCCACTCTTTTAGGTGTATTGATTATAGGTATATGTGATTTTGTCACTCCCTTATGATCAGTGAAGTGTCGGGACCCCGAATTTGCAAATCCGGACCCTCTGTGTATTCAGCACTAGTCCAGGAACGCGCTAGTGCACACAGTCTTAACATCGGTAAATATCACAATCATACCACTCGATACCAATAAAGTACTTTATTTAAATAGTCAAACTGGTTACTTGACCTTATGGTCAAATTACAAATATATGCCTCGCAAGGCGAAACTTATTCAGAGGAAAAATAATAGCAGCGGAAAATTAAATAACTTCGTGGCGCTATCCAGTATACCACAGGCAACTGACTGGGCTCGCTTCCCTAAGTAGACGGATCCTCTTGGAGCTCCTCCTCCAAAGCTTGTGCAGTCTCCTCTTCAACTGGTGTTGTATTGTGGCAAGGGTGAGTACTTGGTACTCAGCAAGTCATGCACAGAATGCAAGCTAATATACTATATGCATGGCTTGGTACAAAGGAATAGCTCAAGGTATATTTGCAAAGAAACATTTGAAAAGTAATATAAGTAGATTCGAAAGCAGTAGAAACAAGTAAAGTATAAATAACTTTTCAAGGAATTTAATAAACATCTTTCCCATCCTAATCCACATTTCCATCAACTTCATTATTAGTCCAACCCAACTTTTCAAACCAAAGTTATTTTTAGGAAAATCTAACCCTTGACTGTAATTCCCGAGCGATGTCCAATACCGCGGACACGGCTATTCGAATAGAGTCTAAACTCTGCAGAGGTTATGCACTTTACCCACAAGATACAAATAAACACCACAAAGGCGAGTTCCGTAACAAAGTCTTTCTAAACCTCTAACAATACAAGTGGTCCTCCCGGTTATTGCACACTAACCCTTCCCTTAGCTAAGGCGAAGTCTAGGCCAATCAACCGTTAGATGGGTACTGGCCTCACCTCGACGCCTCCCCGCACAACTTACACAAAGGGTGTAGTTGACCTCCTGAGGTCCCACAGTGCGTTATTAGCAACTTAGTCAACTAGGTCCGTCCCATTACGACATGTGGTTGCACGTTAGACCCAGTTCAAAGGCTTGCAAGGTTAAGTCCTTAGGGTGACCAGGGCAAGACTACCCGAAGAACCAAATCAACATTCCCAACGCCACAACTGGCCCACTTGATTACTCTTACCACATGCCCTGGCCGAAATCGTTTATCAAACCACAGTTGATTAACATGCACCACGTGCCATCAACATAACATGATACTTTTCCAAAACAGGTTCAATATATCATTAAGTCAATATTAACATTTGATCATCCAAAATCATGTCATGAGCACGAAAGGTGTCTAAGCGATACTACAACGGTCTAAACCCATGTTGGCAATTTAATAATGTCCAACTAGTAATCCACAACTAGGGTGACAAGGGTCATGGCACATACTTAAATAATCAAGGTGTCATACAAAGAAATTGGTACTTATCTAACCCCCATGTTTAAACAAAGTATTTTTCTAATTGAACTAGCATGCAATAGTTTAAATCAAAATAGATTTCGAAATAGGATCAACATGGTCAAAGCACAACTTGCCTTCAAAAAGTACTTGTTCTTGGTCTTGAGTTGGATCCTGAGTTAATACTTCTCCTTGAATCCTTCCCAGGCACTTCAACGCCTACTCGTAAAGCGTGCAAATAGCAAATACACAAATAAACAATAGGCAAAAGTGTCCAAACACCCAAATAAAATCCATAAACAGAGAGAACATAATTTTATGAATTTTTAGAAACTGGAATCACAAATTTGGAGTTAAGGCCTTAAAAGTTATGATTATTTAAAGTTTAAATAATCAATTAAATAATTTTGCAGAGAAAAACTTTAGTCCAAAAATTAAATAAAATTCATATTTAGGTAGATCTCATTTTTATACAAATTTAGAAATTTGAATCACTCAAATCGGAGTTGAAACACAAAAGTTATAAGCGTTTGAAGTTTGAAACAAAATCTGAAATCATTAATTCGAATTAATAAATCATTTTCTTTTTCGGAAATTAATTATTACGTCAGCATGGACACGTGGCAGCCTCTGATTGGTTGGCTGACGTCGGTAAGTCCATGGACTCGGTCCACGCCGCCGGGTCTACCGTGGACCCGGTCCACGGCTCACGTGAGACTGACATGTGGGCCCCACCGTCAGTGTCACGCACGCAATTAACCCTTGCGGTCTACTCGCTGACATGCGGGCCCCACCGTGACGTCAGCGGTGACGCCATGGTGCGGTTCGGTTGTCCCGCTGACACGCGGGCCCCGTGTCGAGACACGCGATCACGCGCCGTGGCGTGGCTTAAGTACCGCGTGGCACAATCTCGTCCGCTGATTTGAAAATCAACGGCCCAGATTGATCTAGACTTCACGTTCAAGACTATACGGTTGATTCGGACCGTTCGATCTAGATCTAACTACCGCTAACGGATCTAGGGTTGAACAAGAAAGGAAATATGTGGGCGAACCTCACGGCCGGATCCGGATCGGACGGCGGAGATTGCTTCGCTGGTCCGGTGATGGCGCGGCGAGGCTTGAGCACCGGAGACGTGACGACGACCACCCACACGGCGTGTTCGTAGCTCCGCGTGAAGATTGGCACTCCCAGCGCGACGCGATATGGGGATCTCGATCCTGGGCTCGGTGTCGTCGGAGAAGCGGCGGCCAGCGGGGATCGACGAAAAACGCGGCGAGGACTTCCCCTACTACGTCGAGCAATCGGCACGGCTTAGCGGCGGCTTGAGCTCTATTAGGGCAAGCGGGGCGCATAGGAGAGGTCAACCTCGGGGCGGTCAGGGCTTTAAATACGGCCTCGGCGTGCGCGCAATCGGAACCCTAGCCGTGTCCCGCTCGGTCACGGCGAGCTCTCCGGCTTCGGAGTCGGGCGGAGACGACGATCGGGAGCCGCCCACGTGTCGTGATCAACGGCCACGATCGCCTGAAGCGCGATCGTGTCGGGTCGACGCGCTCGAACCGTGCAGGCGGATCTCGGCCGTTGGATCCGATCCAACGGCCGATCGCTTAGGGTTGGGAAGCTGGTTTGGTCGAGTCAATCGGCTCGGTCGGACTCGAGTCCGACTCGGGTTCGACTTCGATCGGATGAACGATACTCGACCGAGTTGATTTTCCAGCGATTTAATATTTAAAATAATTCCCAATAATTCATTTAATTCATTAAAAATAGCAAAATACTCAGAAAAATTCCAGAAAAATTCTGGAAAATATTTTAGGGTATTTGGGACTCAAATAAAATATTTCCAACAAAATTTTATTTGCAAAATTAAATTCTTTAATTATTTCAAAATGGAATAAATTAAAATAAATTCCAAATAAATCCAAATAAATTCCAGAAAATTCCAAAAATTCACCAAAGTGCCAAATCACACATGAATTTAAGAAAAGCAAAATTTTGGGGTGTTACAAACCTCCCCCCCTTAATAGAATCTCGTCCCGAGATTCGGGCTCACTCTGAGAATAGGTTTTGAAACTCTTTCTTCAAATCCTCTTCATGGCCCCAAGTCGCTTCGCTTTCTTCATGGTTGCTCCACTGAACTCTACAGAAACGGGTTGACTTGTTTCTAGTTTCTCGATCCATTGTGTCTAGAATCCTCACGGGATGCTCCTTATAAGTCAAATCCTCTTGCAACTCAATTGACTCTAGCGGTGTCTGTTCCTCAGGAACTCGGAGACACTTCTTCAACTGGGACACATGGAATACGTCATGCACTCCTGCCAACGACTGCGGCAACTCCAGCTGATAAGCAACTTCGCCTCTGTGGCTCAAAACCTTAAATGGTCCAACATAACGGGGTGCGAGTTTCCCTTTGGCATGGAACCTCTTAACTCCCCTGAGGCGTAACTCTGAGGTATACAAAGTCTTACGGTTCAAAACTCAAGTCTCGGCGACGATTGTCGGATAACTCTTTTGTCGTGATTGGGCTATCTTCAACCTTTCCCTAATCATGGCGATCCGTTCTTCAAATTCTCTTGAAGAATATCAGGCCCAAAGACACGGCGCTCGCCGGTCTCATTCCAATTCAATGGCGTCCGACATGGTCGACCATACAAAGGCCTCAAAAGGTGACATCTCAGAACTAGTCTGTAACTATTGTTGTAATCGAACTCGGCATACGGTAAACTCTTATCCCAAGAGGTAGCATAAGCTAATGCACAAGCTCTCAACATATCCTCCGAATCTGGTTTACTCTTTCGGCCTGTCCATCCGTCTGTGGATGATAAGTCATCTTGAAGTTCAAACGGGTTCCCATGGCTTCATGCAACTTATTCCGGAACCTTGAGGTAAATTGGGTACCTCTCGTCTGATACAATCCTTTTTGGCACTCCGTGCAAACAGACAATCCGATCATGTACAATTCCGCTAATTTATCTCCGAGTAAGTGGTCTTCACGGGGATAAAATGGGCTACTTTAGTCAAGCGATCCACTATAACCCATATGGAGTCATAACCTCCTTGAGTCTTCGGCAAACCGGTAATGAAATCCATTCCGATTTCCTCCCACTTCCACTCAGGTATTTTCAGCGGTTGTAGCAATCCTGCTGGTCTTGATGCATTGCCTTGACTCTCTGGCATACGTCGCACAATGCAACATGCTCGGCAACTTCACGTTTCATACTCGGCCACCAGAATCTCTCCTTCAGATCCTGATACATCTTGGCGCTTCAAGGATGAATTGAGTACTTGGAGTCATGGGCTTCTTCCAGAATCAGTTGCTTTAACTCCTTCTTGTTAGGCACACAAATGCGATCCTTCATCCACAACATGCCTTGCTCATCCAACATGAAGTCCTCCGCCTTGCCTTCCTCCTTGATGAACTTAATCCTGCGGATCTTGTCATCATCATACATCCTTCTCGGATCGATCCTCTAAGGTAGGCTTTACTTCCAATGTGGCCAAGAATCCGCTAGGTACCACCTCAATCTTCATTTTCGAAATCCTCACATAACTCATCCTCGACTTGTGGCTAGCAACGTACTCACTGTATGGCTTTTCCGACTCGAGCATCGGCTACTACGTTGGCCTTCCCGGATGGTAATGGATTCCAACATTATAGTCTTTGATCAACTCTAACCATCTCCTCTGCATCATATTCAGATCCGATCGGGTGAATATGTATTTAAGGCTCTTATGATCCGTATACACTTCACATCTGCTCCGATCGGATAGTGACGCCATATCTTCAAGGCATGCACTACTGGCAGCCTAACTCTAGGTCATGTGTCGGATAATTTTCCTCATGCGGCCTCAACTGCCTTGATGCATAAGCGACGACCTTTCCATTCTGCATCAGCACACATCCAAGTCCTTGGCGCGATGCGTCACAATAAATATCGAAGCTTTGAGCAACATCCGGTAGAACTAACACTGGTGCTGATGTCAATCGCTTCTTCAGCTCCCGAAATCCTTCCTCGCATTCTGGCGTCCATGCAAACTTCTTTTCCTTCTTTAGCAATTGCGTAAGAGGTTTCGCAATTGTCGAAAAGCCTTCAATGAAACGGCGGTAGTATCCTGCCATTCCAAGGAAACTCCGAATCTGGGTCACAGTCTTCGGCTGCTCCCAATGTAACACAGCTTCTACTTTGCTTGGATCTACGGCGACTCCTTCTGCGGTCATTACATGTCCAAGAAACTCCACCTTGTCCTTCCAAAAATCACACTTGCTGAACTTGGCGAAAAGTTGCTGTTCCCTCAGCTTTTCCAAAACTCGCCTTAAGTGTTCGGCATGTTCACTCTCTGTCTTGGAGTAGATTAGAATATCGTCTGTGAACACGACGACAAACTTGTCCAAATATTCCATGAACACCTTATTCATCATATTCATGAAATAAGCTGGCGCATTCGTCAGCCCAAAGGACATAACCGTAAACTCGTAATGTCCATATCTTGACGAGAATGCGATCTTGAATATCTTACGATCGGATCTTCAATCGATGGTATCCCGATCTCGAGATCAATCTTGGAGAAAACTCCGGCTCCTCTCAACTGATCAAACAGATCATCAATCCTAGGTAGCGGATACTTATTCTTCACGGTGACTTCATTGAGTGCACGGTAGTCAATGCACATCCTGAAACTCCCGTCCTTCTTCTTGACAAACAAAACTGGTGCTCCCCACGGCCGACGAACTCGGCCTCGATAAATCCTTTCTCCATTAACTCCTCTAGCTGTTTCTTCATCTCTACCAACTCCTCGGTGGACATCCGATAGGGTCTCTTTACTATCGGTCTTTGTGCAGTACAAGCTCTATCACAAACTCTATGTCCCTGTCTGGCGGCATACCGTAGATCTTCGGGAAAAACATCGGGTACTCATTCACTCTTGAGACATCATCTATGCTGATTGCCTTGGTCTGTTAACCATCAACTGTCCATCTCTAATCATGCGGTGGCTTGAAATTCCACTTTCTTCCCACACGGGCTCTCAATCGAGATAGTCCTTCGTCCACAATCCAATACGGCCTTGTGCTTGGATAACCAATCCATTCCCAATATGACGTCTAAGGTGCAGGTCTCCAAAATTATAAGGTTTGCTAGGAACTCTATTCCATCTATTAGTATTCTCACCCCGGAACATCCTACTTTCGTTCGGAGTTCGAACCAGGAGTTTGAACTAAAAGCATGCATCTAAGTCTTGCAATCCTCAAATCATTTCTAGTAGCAAAGCCTTGCGAAACAAGCGAATGCTAAGCTCCAGAGTCAAACAAAGCATTGCAGTCTTGAGTTAACAAGTAACTTACCCGATCTGACGACGTCCGTAGCATTCTCGCAGTGCATCTGCGGTGACATGGTTGACTCGGCCTCTCACCACGGTGCAGGGTGTGGCTCCTGGTCTTTGGCGTCCTAGCTAGGGTGGTTCCTAGATTGAAGCGAACTGGGTCACTCTGCTGTCTTCTTTGGACAAGTTGGCAAAGTGTCTGGCTCGTTGCGATTGTAGCAGCGTCTCACCGTTCCTTCTTGTTGCACGAGTAGTGTTTCTAGCGGTGAAGTGCAGTAGTTACGGTTGTGTCTTGGTGCTGAGGATGGTGTCCTTGTTGCATTCTGTGGTTGGAATCAAGAATTGATTCGGTGCAACTCTCAGCGTTGTTGCGTTCCTGGCGTGATCCTTCTTTGTTGCATCCTGCGCTTCTGTTCTCATCCAGTTCCTTGCGCTTGTCCTCAAGAATAAGTGCCTTATTCACCACTCTTGGAAATCTGGAAGGTGTGGGTGATCAACCCTACTTGCAATCTGAGTTAAGTCCCTTCATAAAAGCGAGGCTGTGCGGATTTATCTGTCACTACATCCTCAGTGCGTAGCGTGCTAGGCTGTGTGAACTTGTTCGTAGTCGGCCACCGGGCTGATTACCTTGCTTCGGCTCAACTCCTCCTTCTTAAGGTCCATGATTCCTTCAGCACGTGATCTGTCGAATGCGGTGTGAACTCTTCCCAAGTGATATCTTGAGGGTTCTCTTGCGTGGCATGAAGTTCTCCCACCATTCGCATTGTTCCTTCCAGGTGATGAAGCGTAGAGTACCTTCTCATTTCCTATGCATTGGGCGATATGTAGCTTCCTCTCGATTGATCTTAACCAATCATCGGCCTCCAATGGATTGGCATTCCCGGAAGAAAGTGGGTGGGTGAGTCCTCATGAACTCGGCAGTCTTGTATTACGGCGTGGTCCACGATTAACTTGATTAGCGATGGCCTGGCGGTGACGATGTTGCATTTGTTGCATCATAGCATGCATCAAGCGAGTCTGAGCAGCAAGAAAAGCTCGAAATTCTGCACATCCAAGTGGCGGTCTTTGGTGCTCCCTCATTGGGGTTTTCTGCTGGGCGAGAACCACTCCCATTGCTTCCAAAGTTTCCACGGGTGTTCACCATCTGTCGATTTGCTCTAGGTTTAGAGATGAGAGGGAAACAAGAATAGACAAGTAATATGGAACTTATGCGGGGCGAAAGGTGTAACTTTAAGGTCCAACTTTATTATTAATAACTTGGTATGGCTGCTTACAATGCCTAAGGGCCTTGCAACACATACTGCACACTCAGCAAACAATGAAAATCCAAATCGAACTAACTCTGGAGTCTAATGCCTAAAGGGTGACTCTTTATTCTATGACGCGACTCGGCGAAGGAGTCTCACTATAGAACCTATGCTCACTCATCGAGAAAACCTCCACGGCCTGGGTACGGGTGCTGTGGCATAGGCGCGAAACGATCGCCATGTCCAAATGATCGTGTCCTCTGTGGTAGTCGAAGAAGCGATGTCCTCATCGAGATCGACTCCTCTGGATCTGGCTCGTGTAGCTCAATCTTGGCTCTCTGGTGCAGTCCGTACAAGGTCATCTCCAACTCGTCAATCCTTCGTAGAAGGTGTGCCACATACTCTTGAGCTTCCCGCCATCTGTTCTTCTCTGTCGTGATTTCCTTGCGGGCCTTCTGTAGCTCCTTGCTTGTATTATCTAGTACATCCTCCTGGGCGACAACAAATCGTGCCAACTGTGTAACCGTGGCATCCTCATCCTGAATCGCCTTCGGGTCAAGAAGGTTATCGCTGCGCGGATGATAACGGAACACCGTGCTCTCCAACTCTCTGGCGTAGATACGGGTAATGTGTCGCATTGCTCGTCGTGATACTTCTTGGATACCCATCTGCATTGTAGATCTCCTGGCGGTCTGGTGTATCGGGCGATTGCCTGGGCCCTTTTTCCTAGCAGGTACCTCAATCTTCACGTCACAAGCCTTGATCAATCCCGCTTGTCTGATCACTTCCACTTGGTATTGGGGCTTCTCAAAATCTCCGAGAGTTTGTAGCATATGCCAAAGTTCCGCGGCGTGACCCACCCCCCGATCAACGTAGTTGAACTCTTCCTCCCTCTGTCACAAGAGTGCTTTACGTAAGAACTCGGAATTTGTAAATTGTGACAAGGTACGGGAAAATTTTAGCCAGAGACAAGAAAAGAGAGAAGGGATAAGTCGAGATGTCATTTCTTGTCTTCACAAATTTTTAGCTTTTAGAAAATAGGTTTTATCCTCACTACGACCATTCTAGCTAGGGTTGAGCCTACAATCAAGTATGGCTCGATACCACCTCTGTCGGGACCCGAATTTGCAAATCCGACCCTCTGTGTATTCGGACTAGTCCAGAACGCGCTTAGTGCACACAGTCTTAACATCGGTAAATATCACAATCATACCACTCGATACCAATAAAGTACTTTATTTAAATAGTCAAAGCGGTTACTTGACCTTATGGTCAAATTACAAATATATGCCTACAAGGCGAAACTTATTCAGAGGAAAAATAATAGCAGCGGAAAATTAAATAACCCGTGGCGCCATCCAAGATACCACAGGCAGCCGATCGGCTCGCTTCCTAAGTAGACGGATCCTCTTGGAGGTCCTCCTCCAAAGCTTGTGCGATCTCCTCTTCAACTGGCGTTGTATTGTGGCAAGGGTGAGTACTTGGTACTCGCAAGTCATGCATGAGAATGCAAGCTAATATACTATATGCATGGCTTGGTACAAAGGAATAGCTCAAGGTATATTTGCAGAAACAGCATTTGAAAAGTAATATAAGTAGATTCAAAGCGGTAGAAACAAGTAAAGTATAAATAACTTTTCAAGGAATTTAATAAACATCTTTCCCATCCTAATCCACATTTCCATCAACTTCATTATTAGTCCAACCCAACTTTTCAAACCAAAGTTATTTTTAGGAAAATCTAACCCTTGACTGTAATTCCCGGCGATGTCCAATACCGCGGACACGGCTATTCGAATAGATTCTAAACTCTGCAGAGGTTATGCACTTTACCCACAAGATACAGTCAAACACCACAAAGGCGAGTTCAGTAACAAAGTCTTTCTAAACCTCTAACAATACAAGTGGTCCTCCCTGCTATTGCACACTAACCCTTCCCTTAGCTAAGGCGAAGTCTAGGCCAATCAACCGTTAGATGGGTACTGGCCTCGGCCCGATGCGCTCCCCGCACAACTTACACAAAGGGTGTAGTTGACCTCCGAGGTCCCACAGTGCGTTATTAGCAACTTAGTCAACTAGGTCCGTCCCATTCTGAGACATGTGGTTGCACGTTAGACCCAGTTCAAAGGCTTGCAAGGTTAAGTCCTTAGGATGACCAGGGCAAGACTACAGAAGAACCAAATCAACATTCCCAACGCCACAAGCGGCCCACTTGATTACTCTTACCACATGCCCTGGCCGAAAATCGTTTATCAAACCCCAGTTGATTACCATGCACCACGTGCCATCAACATCACATGATACTTTTCCAAAACAGGTTCAATATATCATTAAGTCAATATTAACATTTGATCATCCAAAATCATGTCATGAGCACGTAGCAGGTCTAAGCAGTATACTACAACGGTCTAAACCCATGTTGGCAATTTAATAATGTCCAACTAGTAATCCACAACTAGGGTGACAAGGGTCATGGCACATACTTAAATAATCAAGGTGTCATACAGCAAATTGGTACTTATCTAACCCCCATGTTTAAACAAAGTATTTTTCTAATTGAACTAGCATGCAATAGTTTAAATCAAAATAGATTTCGAAATAGGATCAACATGGTCAAAGCACAACTTACCTTCAAAAAGTACTTTTTCTTGGTCTTGAGTTGGATCCTGAGTTAATACTTCTCCTTCGAATCCTTCCGGCACTTCAACGTCTACTCGTAAAGCGTGCAAATAGCAAATACACAAATAAACAATAGGCAAAAAGTGTCCAAACACCCAAATAAAATCCATAAACAGAGAGAACATAATTTTATGAATTTTTAGAAACTGGAATCGTCAAATTTGGAGTTAAGACGCAAAAGTTATGATTATTTAAAGTTTAAATAATCAATTAAATAATTTTGCAGAGAAAACCTTTAGTCCAAAAATTAAATAAAATTCATATTTAGGTAGATATCATTTTTATACAAATTTAGAAATTTGAATCACTCAAATCGGAGTTGAAACACAAAAGTTATAAGCGTTTGAAGTTTGAAACAAAATCTGAAATCATTAATTCGAATTAATAAATCATTTTCTTTTTTTCGAAATTAATTATTACGTCGGCATGGACACGTGGCAGCCTCGATTGGTTGGTGGCGTCGCCGGTCCATGGACTCGGTCCACGCCGGCTCGGGTCTACTGTGGACCCGGCCCACGGCTCACGTGAGGCCCGACATGTGGGCCCCACCGTCGATTGTCACGCGACGCAATTAACCCTTGCGGTCTACTCGCCGACATGCGGGCCCCACCGTGGCGTCGGCGGTGACGCCATGGTGCGGTTCGGTTGTCCCGGCCGACACGCGGGCCCAGCGTGTCGAGACACGCGATCACGCAGCGGCGTGGCGTGGCTTAAGTACACGCGTGGCACAATCTCGTCCGTTGATTTGAAAATCAACGGCCCGGATGGATCTAGACTTCAGGTTCAAGACTATACGGTTGATTCGACCGTTCGATCTAGATCTAACTACGCTAACGGATCTAGGGTTGAACAAGAAAGGAAATACGTGGGCGAACCTCGGCGGCCGGATCCGGATCGAGCAGCGGAGATTGCTTCGAAGTCCGGTGATGGCGCCGCGAGGCTTGAGCACCGAGACGTGAGACGACGACCTCCCACACGGCGTGTCCGTAGCTCCGGCGTGAAGATTGGCACTCCCAGCGCGACGCGATATGGGGATCTCGGTCTGGGCTCGGTGTCGTCGGAGAGCGGCGTGGCGGCGGATCGGCAACGCGGCGAGGACTTCCCCTACTACGGCGAGCAATCGGCACGGCTTAGCGGCGGCAGGCTCTATTAGCTGGGGCAAGCGGGCGCATAGGAGAGGTCAACCTCGGGGGCGGTCAGGGCTTTAAATACGGCCTCGACGTGCCTGCAAATCGGAACCCTAGCCGTGTCCCGCTTTCGGTCACGGCGGAGCTCTCCGGCTCGGAGTCGGAAGGCGAGGCGACGGCCCGGGAGCCGTCCGTGTCGCGATCAACGGCCCACGATCGCCGCGGCGCGATCGTGTCGGGTCTGACGCGGCTCGAACCGTGCAGGCGGATCTCGGCCGTTGGATCCCGATCCAACGGTCGGGATCGCTTAGGGTTAGGAAGCTGGTTTGGTCGAGTCAATCGCTCGGTCGGACTCGAGTCCGACTGGTTCGACTTCGATCGGATGAACAAGACTCGACCGAGTTGATTTTCCAGCGATTTAATATTTAAATTAATTCCCAATAATTCATTTAATTCATTAAAAATAGCAAAATACTCAAAAAATTCGAGAAAAATTCGAAAATATTTTAGGGTATTTGGGACTCAAATAAAATATTTCCAACAAAATTTTATTTGCAAAATTAAATTCTTTAATTATTTCAAAATGGAATAAATTCAAATAAATTCCAAATAAATCCAAATAAATTCAGAAAATTCCAAAATTCACCAAAGTGCCAAATCACACATGAATTTAAGAAAAGCAAAATTTTGGGGTGTTACACCTTTGTGACGTCATTCTTGGCGTCTGCGCTCGGCTGGGGACGGCCCGTGACATCTTGAGCGCCATGATGTCCGCGTGACGTCATGGTGCAGTGTGGCTAGGCCGCTGACATGCGGGCCCCGCGTGGCAGCGTCACACGCACGCTGCAGCGTGGGCAAGCGATCACGCGGTCAGCCTTCCCGGACGTGTGGCGCAATCTCGGCCGTTGATTTGAAAATCAACGGCCCAGATTAGATCTGGCTCTCACGCGTTTGGGTTAACGCGTTTGTTCTGGACCGTTGGATCTAGATCCAACGGTTGAGATTGGATCTGGGATTTCTGGACGAAATCTCACCGTGAGATGACGTGGCGTGATCTGGGATGTTGGATCTTGATCGGACGGCTGAGAAGCTTCGAGGACGTTGATGGCGGCGCGGCGGCTCGAGGTCACCGGAGTTGGGGACGGCGACACAGGCTACGGCGCTCCGAGGCTTCTCCGGCGAGATGAGTTCTCCCTTCCGGTGCATCTCGTCGCGGTGAGTCCGGATTTGGGGTCAATGGCGGCGGGGGACGGCGGACGGCGGCGTAACGAAGCAAAAACCGCGGCGGCTCCTTAGATCAACTACGGCGAGCTCTAGCGGGGTGACGGCGGCGGCTCCGGCAGCGTGGGTTAGGGCTACGGGTGCGCCGCAACGGGCTACCGATGGCGGCGGCGCGCATTAAATAGCGGCCTCGGCTTCCAGTGAATCACGCGAGATCGAGGTCGACACGCATTCGGCGGATTCGACGGCGGCACGGAGAAGCGGCGTGGCGCAGCGTGAGCCGTTGGATCTCGATCCAACGGCCGCGTGAGTTAGACTTCGGGTCGGCTCGGCGGTGGCTCGGTCGGACTCGGGCTCGGTGGCGTGGCTCAATCGTGGCCGTTGGATCTCAATCCAACGGCCACGCGGTTAAGGCTCACCGAAGCGGGTTCTTTGGACCAACTGGCTCGGGTCGGGTTCGGGTCAGACTCGAACTCGAGTCTGACTCGGGCTTGGTCGGATGAACAGTACAAACCCACTCGCATTTTCCAGCGATTAAATATTCAAATTAATTCCCAGAAATTCATTTAATTCATTAAAAATAGCAAAATACTCAGAAAAATTCTAAAAATTCGAAAATATTTTAGGGTATTTGGGACTCAAATAAATTATTTCCAACAAAATTTTATTTGCAAAGTTTAATTCTTTAATTATTTCAATATGGAATAAATTCAAATAAATTCCAAATAAATCCAAATAAATTCCAGAAAATTCCAAAAATTCACCAAAGTGCAAAATCACACATGAAATTTAAGAAAGCAAAATTTTGGGGTGTTACAAACCTCCCCCCTTAATAGAATCTCGTCCCCGAGATTTAAGGCTAACTAAGGAATAGGTTCGGAAACTCTTTTCTCAAATCCTCTTCGCTCCCAAGTTGCTTCACTCTCGCGTGGTTGCTCCACTGAACTCTCTGAAACGGGTTGACTTATTTACGGTCTCTCGATCCATAGTGTCCAAAATCTTCACGGGATGCTCCTTGTAAGTCAAATCTTCTTGCAACTCAATTGACTCAATCGGTGTCTGTTCCTCGTGTACTCGGAGACACTTTTTCAACCAGGACACATGGAATACGTCATGTACTCCTGCTAACGATCGTGGCAACTCCGGTGATAAGCAACTTCGCCTCTGCGGCTCAAAATCTTAAATGGTCCTACATAGCAGGGTGCGACTTTCCCTTTGGCATGGAACCTCTTAACTCCCCGAGAGGTGTAACTCTGAGGTATACAAAGTCTTACGGTTCAAAACTCAAGTCCCGCGACGATTGTCGGCATAACTCTTACGTCGTGATTGGGCGATCTTCAACCTTTCCTAATCATGGCAATGCTTCTTGACCTCTTGAAGAATATCAGACACGAAGACACGGCGCTCACGGTCTCATTCCAATTCAATGGCGTTTGTGACAGGTCGACCATACAAAGGCCTCAAAAGGTGACATTTGTAAACTAGCCTGGTAACTATTGTTGTAATCGAACTCGGCATACGGCAAACTCTTATCCCAAGAGTTAGCATAAGCCAATGCACACGCTCTTAACATATCCTCCGAATCTGATTGACTCTTTCGGTCTGCTCCATCCGTCTGTGGATGATAGGTCAGATCTTGAAGTTCAAAGCGGGTTCCCATGGCTTCATGCAACTTATTCCAAAACCTTGAGGTAAATTGGGTACCTCTGTCCGATACAATCCTCTTTGGCACTCCGTGCAAACAGACGATCCTGATCATGTACAACTCTGCTAACTTATCTCCCGAGTAGGTGGTCTTCACGGGGATAAAATGGGCTACTTTGGTCAAGCGATCCACTATGACCCATATGGAGTCATAACCTCCTTGAGTCTTAGGCAAACCGGTAATGAAATCCATTCCGATTTCCTCCCACTTCCACTCGTATTTTATTAATTTGTAGCAATCCTGCTGGTCTCTGATGCATTGCCTTGACTCTCTGGCATACGTCGCAATTTGCAACATGCTCGGCAACTTCACGCTTCATGCTCGGCCACCAGAATCTTTCCTTCAAATCCTGATACATTTTGGCGCTTCCAGGATGAATTGAGTACTTGGAGTCATGGGCTTCTTCCAAAATCAGTTGCTTTAATTCCTTCTTGTTGGGCACACAAATGCGATCCTTCATCCATAACGTGCCTTGCTCGTCCAACTTGAAGTCCTCTGCCTTGCCTTCTTCCTTGATGGACTTAATCCTGCGGATCTTGTCATCATCCTTCTGTCCTTCCCGGATCTGATCCTCTAGGGTAGGCTTCACTTCCAATGCGGCCAAGAATCCGCTAGGTACCACCTCAATCTTCATTCTCTGAAAATCCTCACATAACTCACCCTGACTTGTGGCTAGCAACATACTCACGGTATGGCTTTTCCGACTCAAGGCATCGGCAACAACGTTGGCCTTCCCGGGATGGTAATGGATTCCAACATTGTAGTCCTTGATCAACTCTAACCATCTCCTTTGCCTCATATTCAGATCCGACTGGGTGAATATGTACTTAAGGCTCTTATGGTCCGTATACACTTCACATCTGTTCCCGATCAGATAGTGACGCTATATCTTCAAGGCATGCACTACGGCAGCTAACTCTAGGTCATGCGTCGGATAATTCTCCTCATGCGGCCTCAACTGCCTTGATGCATAGGCAACAACCTTTCTGTTCTGCATCAGCACACATCCAAGTCCTTGGCGCGATGCATCACAATAAATATCAAAGCTTGATTAACATCCGGTAAAACTAACACGGTCTTGATGTCAATCGCTTCTTGACTCCTGAAATCCTTTCTCACATTCTCAAGCGTCCATGCAAACTTCTTTTCCTTTTTCGGAATTGCGTAAGAGGTCTCGCAATTGTCGAAAAGCCTTCAATGAAACGGCGATAGTATCCTGCCATTCCAAGGAAACTCCGGATCTGGGTCACGGTCTTCGGTTGCTCCCAATGTAACACGGCTTCTACTTTGCTTGGATCAACGGCGACTCCTTCTGCGGTCATTACATGTCCAAGAAACTCCACCTTCTCCTTCCAAAAATCACACTTACTGAACTTGGCGAAGAGTTGCTGTTCCCTCAGCTTTTCCAAAACTCGCCTCAAGTGTTCGGCATGTTCATCCTCTGTCTTGGAGTAGATTAGGATATCATCTATGAACACAACAACAAACTTGTCCAAATATTCCATGAACACCTTATTCATCATATTCATGAAATATCTTTGGCGCATTCGTCGATCCAAAGGACATAATCAGAACTCGTAATGTCCATATCTTGACGAGAATGCAGTCTTCGGAATATCCTCTGATCTGATCTTCAACTGATGGTATCCCGATCTTAGGTCAATCTTGGAGAAAACTCCGGCTCCTCTCAGCTGATCAAACAAATCATCAATCCTGGGTAACGGGTACTTATTCTTCACGGTGACTTCATTGAGTGCACGGTAGTCAATGCACATCCTGAAACTCTCGTCCTTCTTCTTGATAAACAAAACTGGTGCTCCCCACGGCGACGAACTCGGTCTGATAAATCCTTTCTCCATTAACTCCTCTAGCTGTTTCTTCATCTCTACCAACTCCTCGGTGGACATCCGATAAGGTCTCTTTGCTATCGGCGCTGTACTAGGTACAAGCTCTATCACAAACTCTTATGTCCCTGTCTGGCGGCATACCAGGTAGATCTTCGGGAAAAACATCTGGGTACTCATTCACGACGGAGACATCCTCTATGCTGATTGTCTTGGTACTGTTAACCAACATCTGTCCATCTCTAACTGTAGTGGCTTGAAATTCCACTTTCTTTCCACACGGGCTCTCAACTGAGATAGTCCTTCGTCCACAATCCAATACGACCTTGTGCTTGGATAACCAGTCCATTCCCAAAATAACGTCTAAGGTTTGGGTCTCCAAAATTATAAGGTTCGCTAGGAACTCTATTCCATCTATTAGTATTCTCACCCCGGAACATCTTACTTTCGTTCGGAGTTCGGAACCAGGGGTTTGAACTAAAAGCATGCACTTAAGTCTTGCAATCCCCAAATCGTTTCTAGCAGCAAAGCCTTGCGAAACAAACGAATGCGAAGCTCCAGAATCAAACAAAGCATTGCAGGTATCGAGTTAACTAGCAACTTACCCAAGATCTTACGCGTCAGAGCATTCTGCAGTGCATCTGCGGTGACATGGTTGAGTCGGCCTCTCACCTGATGCAGGATGTGGCTCCTGGTCTTTGGCGTCCTAGGCTGGGGTGGTTCCTAGATTGAAGCGAATCGGGGTCACTCCTGCTGTCTTCTTTGGACAAGCTGTTGGCAAAATGTCCTGGCTCGTTGGAGTTGTAGCGGCGTCTCAACTGTTTCCTTGCTAACTGCTGGAGCGGCGTTTCTAAGCGAGGGTCGTGCAGTAGTTCGATTGACGGGTCTTGGTGCCGTGACGGCGTCCTTGTAGCATTCGTGGCTGGAATCAAAATTGATTTGGTGCAACTCTCAGACGCTGTTGCGTTCCCTGGCGTGATCCCTGCTGTTGCATCCTGCGCTTCCTGTTCTCATCCAGTTCCTTGCGCTTGTCCTCAAGAATAAGCGCCTTATTCACCAATTCTTGGAAATTTGGAAAGGTGTGGGTGATCAATCCCACCTGCAATCCTGAGTTAAGTCCCTTCATGAAACGAGACTGTCTGGCTTTATCTGTCGCTACATCCTCAGGTGCGTAGCGTGCTAGCTGTGTGAACTTGTTCAGGTAGTCGGCCACTGGCTGATTACCTTGCTTGATGCTCAACTCCTCCTTCTTAAGGTCCATGATTCCTTCAGCACGTGATAATCTTGAAACGCAGCTGTGAACTCTTCCCAAGTGATATCTTGAGGGTTCTCTTGCGTGGCACGTGTTCTCCCACCATTCAATGCTGTTCCTTCCAACTGATGAGAAGCGTAGAGTACCTTCTCATTTCCTATGCATTGAGCTATGTGTAGCTTCCTCTCAATTGACCTTAACCAATCATCGGCCTCCAATGGATTGGCATTCCTAGAGAAAGTGGGTGGGTGAGTCCTCATGAACTCTGACAGTCTTGTATTCTGGCGTTGTCCTTGATTGACTTGATTAGCTGTGGCCTGAGCAGTGACGTGTTGCATTTGTTGCATCATAGCATGCATCAACTGAGTCTGAGCAGCAAGAAATGCTCCAAAATTCTGCATATCAATCAGCGGTCTTTGGTGTTCCATCATTGGGGTTTTCTGCTGGGCGAGATCCACTTCCATTGCTTCCAAAGTTTCCGCGGGTATTCACCATCTGTCGATTTGTTCTAGGTTTTAGAGATGAGGGGGAAACAAGAATAGACAAGTAATATGGAACTTATGCGGGGCGAAAGGTGTAACCTTAAGGTCCAACTTTATTATTGATATCAATAACTTGGTATGGTTACTTACGATGCCTAAGGGCCTTGCAACACATACGGCACACTCAGCAAACAATGAAAATCCAAATCGAACTGACACTGGAGTCTAACGCCTAAAGGGTGACTTTTTATTCTATGATGCAACTCGGCGAAGGAGTCTCTCTATAAAACCTACGTTCACTCATCGAGAAAACCTCCACGGCCTGGGTACGGATGCTGCGGCATAGGCGCGAAACGATTGCCGTGTCCAGCAACTGTGTCATCTGTGGTAATCGAAGAAGCAGTGTCCTCATCGAGATCTGACTCCTCCGGATCTGGCTCGTGTAGCTCGAGCATCTTGGCTCAGTTCTGGTCCGTACAATGCCGTCTCTAACTCTCCAATCCTTTGCAGAAGGTGGGACACATACTCTTGAGCTTCCCGCCATCGGTTCTTCTCTGTCGTGATCTCCTTGCGGGCCTTCTGTAGCTCCTTGCTTGTATCATCGAGTACATCCTCCTGGGCGACAACAAGTCGTGCCAACTGTGTAACCATGGCATCCTCATCCTGAATCGCCTTTGGGTCAAGAAGGTTATTGCTGCGCGGGTGATAACGGAACACCGTGCTCTCCAACTCTCTGCCGTAGATACGGGTAATGTGCCGCATTGCTCGTCGTGATACTTCTTGGATACCCATCTGCATTGTAGACCTCCTGGCGGTCACGGTGTATCGGGCGATTGCCTGGGCCCTTCTTCCTAGCAGGTACCTCAATCTTCACGTCAAAAGCCTTGATCAATCCTGCTTGTCTGATCACTTCCACTTGGTATTGGGGCTTCTCAAAATCTCCGAGAGTCTGAAGCATATGCCAAAGTTCTGCGGCGTGACCAACCTCCAGATCGACGTAGTTGAACTCTCCCTCCATCTGTCACAAGAGCGCTTACGTAAGAACTCGAAAATTTTAAATCGTGACAAGGTAAGGAAAAATTCAGCAAGAGGCAAGAAAAGAGAGAAGGGGATAAGTCGAGATATCATTTCTTATCTTGACAACCTTTTAGCCTTTAGAAAATAGGTTTTAACCTCTCTACGACCATTCTAGCTAGGGTTGAGCCTACGGTCAGTATGGCTCTGATACCACCTCTGTCGGGACCCCGAATTTGCAAATCCGGACCCTCTGTGTATTCAGCACTAGTCCAGGAACGCGCTAGTGCACACAGTCTTAACATCGGTAAATATCACAATCATACCACTCGATACTAGTAAAGTACTTTAATTAAATAGTCAAACTGGTTACTTGACCTCATGGTCAAGTTACAAATGCATGCCTCGCAGGGCGAAACTTATTAAGAGAGAAATAGTGCAGCGGAAAATCAAATAAATTCGTGGCGCCATCCAGTATACCACAGGCAACTGACTGGGCTCGCTTCCCTAAGTAGACGGTTCCTCTTGGAGCTCCTCCTCCAAAGCTGGTGTAGTCTCCTCTTCAACTGGTGTTGTATTGTGGCAAGGGTGAGTACTTGGTACTCAGCAAGTCATGCACAGAATGCAGGCTAATATACTATATGCATGGCTTGGTACAAAGGTGTGGCTCAAGGTATATTTGCAGTAAGAGCATTTTAACAAGTATCATAAATAGATTCGAAAGCAGTAGAAACAAGTATAGCATAGATAACTTTTCAAGGAGTTTAGTAAACATCTTTCCCATCCTAATCCACATTTCCATCAACATCATTATTAATCCAACCCAACCTTTCAGATCCAAGTTATTTTTGAGAAAATCTAACCCTTGACTGTAATTCCCGAGCGATGTCCAATACCGCGGACACGGCTATTCGAATAGATTGTACACTCTGCAGAGGTTATGCACTTTACCCACAAGATACAGTCAAACACCACAAAGGCGAGTTCCCGTAACAAAGTCTTTCGGAAACTTCTAACAATACAAGTGGTCCTCCCCGGTTATTGCACACTAACCCTTCCCTTAGCTAAGGCGAAGTTTAGGCCAATCAACTGATTAGATGGGTACCGGCCTCGGCCCAGTATGCTCCCCGCACAACTTACACAAAGGGTGTAGTTGACCTCTGAGGTCCCACAGGTACGTTATTAGCAACTTAGTCAACTAGGTCCGTCCCATTACAGACATGTGGTTGCACGTTAGACCCAGTTCAAAGGCTTGCAAGGTGAAGTCCTTAGGGTGACCAGGGCAAGACTACCCGAAGAACCAAATCAACATCCCCAGTGCCACAACCGCCCACTGATCATTCTTGCCACATGCCCGGTCGAAAAACTATTTATCAAACCCGATTGATTACCATGCACCACGTGCCATCAACATCACATGATACCTTTCCAAACAGGTTCAATATATCATTAAGTCAATATTAACATTTGATTGTCCAAAATCATGTCATGCGCACGCAAAGCAGTCTAAGCAGTATACTACAACGGTCTAAAACCCATGTTGGCAATTTGATAATGTCCAACTAGTAATCCACAACTAGGGTGACAAGGGTCATGGCACATATTTAAATAATCAAGGTGTCATACAACAAATTGGAATTTATCTAACCCCCAGATTTAAATAAAGTATTTTCTAATTGAACTAGCATGCAATAGGTTAAATCAAAATAGATTTCAAAATAGGATCAACATGGTCAAAGCACAACTTGCCTTCAAAAAGTACTTGTTCTTGGTCTTGAGTTGGATCCTGAGTCAATACTTCTCCTTCAAATCCTTCCGGCACTTCAACGTCTACTCGTAAAGCGTGCAAATAGCAAATACACGAATAAACAATAGGCAAAAAGTATCCAAACATCCAAATAAAATCCATAAACAGAGAGAACATAATTTTATGAATTTTTAGAAACTGGAATCGTCAAATTTGGAGTTAAAATGCAAAAGTTATGATTATTTTAAGTTTAAATAATCAATTAAAAATTTTATAGAGAAAAACTTTAGTCCAAAAATTAAATAAAATTCATATTTAGGTAGGTCTCAATTTTATACAAATTTAGAAATTTGAATCACTCAAATCGGAGTTGAAGCATAAAAGTTATAAGCGTTTGAAGTTTGAAACAAAATTTGAAATCATTATTTCGAATTAATAAATCATTTTCTTTTCGGAAATTAATTATTGCGTCGGCTGGACACGTGTCGACCTCGATTGGGCGGTGGCGTCGGCCGGCCCATGGACTCGGTCCACGCTCGGCTCGGTCCACCGTGGACCGGCCCACGGCTTGCGTCATCGACAAGTGGGGTCCTCGGTGGCGTCGGCAGCGTCATCGTGCTCGGTGGCGCTCTCGACATGCGGGCCACCGTGTCGTCAGCGGTGACGTCATGGTGCGGTTTGGTTGTCCCGATGACACGCGGGCCACGCGTGTCAGAGACACGCGCTCACGCGCGCGGGGCGCGGCTAGGCACACGCGTGGCACGATGCATGCCGTTGATTTGAAATCCGGCGGCACGGATCGGATCTAGGGTTCACGTTCAAAACTACACGGTGCTCGCGGGCCGTTCGATATAGATCGGACGGTCCAGATCTACCCTAGGCTAACACCGTTATAAAGTACCCGGTGAGCGTGTTCCGTTTGATCTAGATACAACGTTCCAGATCTGATCTAGGTTTTAGGGTTTTGGTTGCACGTGGGCTCACCTGGATCGTTGGTTTTCGATCGGACGGTTGGCGTGCTTGAGGCGGCGATGGCGTTGTGGTGGCGCTGCTCACGCCGGAGTTGGGGAAGGCGACCACGGCGGCGCCCGCAGGGCTTCTCCGATGAGATGAAAGGCACTCTCGGGTGCGTCTCAAAGCGAGGAGTCCGGATCTGTGCTCGGTGACGGCGGAGACGGCTCGATGACGGCGGCGCGCGAAACCGGCGAGAGAGGGAAGGAACTACGGTGAGCAATTGCAGCTCTGTGGCGGCGGCTAGGGCTCTGAAACTTGAGGCGAAAAATGCGCATGGCAAAGGGCTTCAACGGGGTGGCCTCGGGGCTTTAAATAGTGCCTCGGCGTGCGCGCAATCCGTGAAACCCTAACGGACACAGCGGCAACGTGGCGGCGCGATCGAGCGGACTCGGGAAGACGACGAAATCGTGGCCGTTCGCGTGGCCCCGATCCACGGCCGAGATCGCGCGGCGCAACGGGTCCGGGCCGGATCCGGTTGGATTGGTGCGGCCAATTTCCGACCGTTGGATTTCGATCCAACGGTTCGGATCGATCAAGGTTCGACCGGATCACGTGGCTCGGGTCGGACTCGGGTTCGGGTCCGGTCGGATGAACAGTACTTGACCCGACTCGATTTTCCAGCGATTTAATATTTAAAATAATTCCCAGTAATTCATTTAATTCATTAAAAATATCAAAAGACTCAGAAAAATTCCAGAAAAATTCTGGAAAATACTTTGGATCATTTTGGACTCAACTAAAATATTTCCAACAAAATTTTATTTGCAAAGTTTAATTCTTTAATTATTTCAAAATGGAATAAATTCAAATAAATTCCAAATAAATCCAAATAAATTCCAGAAAATTCCAAAAATTCACCAAAGTGCCAATTCACACATGAATTTAAGAAAAGCAAAATTTTGGGGTGTTACACCTGAGCAGTGACGTGTTGCATCTGTTGCATCATAGCATGCATCAACTGAGTCTGAGCAGCAAGAAATGCTCCAAATTTCTGCATGTCCAGTGGCGGTGCTGGTGCTCCAACATTGGGGTTTTCTGTTGGGCGAGAACCACTTCCATTGCCTCCAAGGTTTCCGCGGGTGTTCACTATCTGTCGATTTGCTCTAGGTTTTAGAGATGAGAGGGAAACAAGAATAGACAAGTAATATGGAACTTATGCGGGGCGAAAGGTGTAACTTTAAGGTCTAACTTTATTAACTAATGATATCAATAACTTGGTATGGTTGCTTACAATGCCTAAGGGCCTTGCAACACATACTGCACACTCAGCAAGCAATGAAAATCCAAATCGAACTAACACTGGAGTCTAACGCCTAAAGGGTGACTCTTTATTCTAAGACGCGACTCGGCGAAGGAGTCTCTCTATAAAACCTGCGCTCACTCATCGAGAAAACCTCCACGGCCTGGGTACGGATGCTGCGGCATAGGCGCGAAACGATTGCCATGTCCAGCAACTGTGTCATCTGTGGTAGTCGAAGAAGCAGTGTCCTCATCGAGATCTGACTCCTCCGGATCTGGCTCGTGTAGCTCGAGTACTAGCTCTGGTTCTGGTCCGTACAAAGCCATCTCCAACTCGTCAATCCTTCGCAGAAGGTGAGACACATACTCTTGAGCTTCCCGCCATCTGTTCTTCTCTGTCGTGATCTCCTTGCGGGCCTTCTGTAGCTCTTTGCTTGTATCATCGAGTACATCCTCCTGGGCGACAACAAGTCGTGCTAACTGTGTAACCATGGCATCCTCATCCTAAATCGCCTTCGGGTCAAGAAGGTTATTGCTGCGCGGATGATATCGGAACACCGTGCTCTCCAACTCTCTGGCGTAGATACGGGTAATGTGCCGCATTGCTCGTCGTGATACTTCTTGGATACCCATCTGCATTGTAGACCTCCTGGCAGTGCAGTGTATCGGGCGATTGCCTGGGCCCTTCTTCCTAGCAGGTACCATAATCTTCACGTCACAAGCCTTGATCAATCCTGCCTGTCTGATTACTTCCACTTGGTATTGCGGCTTCTCAAAATCTCCGAGAGTCTGAAGCATATGCCAAAGTTCTGCGGCGTGACCAACCTCCAGATCGACGTAGTTGAACTCTCCCTCCATCTGCCACAAGAGTGCTCACGTAAGAACTCAAAATTTTTAAATCGTGACAAGGTAAGGAAAAATTCAGCAAGAGACAAGAAAAGAAAGAATGGGATAAGTCGAGATATCGTTTCTTATCTTGACAAATTTTTATTCTTTTTAGAAAATAGGTTTTATCCTCACTACGACCATTCTAGCTAGGGTTGAGCCTACGGTCAGTATGGCTCTGATACCACCTCTATCGGGACCCCGAATTTGCAAATCCGGACCCTCTGTGTATTCAGCACTAGTCCAGGAACGCGCTAGTGCACACAGTCTTAACATCGGTAAATATCACAATCATACCACTCGATACTAGTAAAGTACTTTAATTAAATAGTCAAACTGGTTACTCGACCTTATGGTCAAGTTACAAATGTACGCCTCGCAGGGCGAAACTTATTAAGAGAGAAATAATAGCAGCGGAAAAATAAGATAACTTCGTGGCGCCATCCAGTATACCACAGGCAACTGACTGGGCTCGCTCCCTAAGTAGACGGTTCCTCGTGGAGCTCCTCCTCCAAAGCTGGTGTTGTCTCCTCTTCAACTGGTGTTGTATTGTGGCAAGGGTGAGTACTTGGTACTCAGCAAGTCATGCACAGAATGCAGCTAATATACTACATGCATGGCTTAATACAAAGGAGTGGCTCAAGGTATTTTTGCGATGCTTGACATTTGACAAGTAGCATAAGTAGATTCGAAAGCAGTATAAGCAAGTATAGCATAAATAATTTTTCCAAGGATTTTAATAAACATCTTTCCCATCCTAATCCACATTTCCATCAACATCATTATTAATCCAACCCAACCTTTCAGATCCAAGTTATTTTTGAGAAAATCTAACCCTTGACTATAATTCCCGAGCGATGTCCAATACCGCGGACACGGCTATTCGAATAGATTCTACACTCTGCAGAGGTTATGCACTTTACCCACAAGATACAATCAAACACCACAAAGGCGAGTTCCCGTAACAAAGTCTTTCAGAAACTTCTAACAATACAAGTGGTCCTCCCCGGTTATTGCACACTAACCCTTCCCTTAGCTAAGGCGAAGTTTAGGCCAATCAACCGTTAGATGGGTACCTGGCCTCAGCCCCGGTACGCTCCCCCGTACAACTTACACAAAGGGTGTAGTTGACCTCCTGAGGTCCCACAGGTACGTTATTAGCAACTTAATCAACTAGGTCCGTCCCATTACAAACATGTGGTTGCACGTTAGACCCATTTCAAAGGCTTGCAAGGTGAACTCCTTAGGGTGACCAGGGCAAGACTACCCGAAGAACCAAATCAACATCCCCAGTGCCACAACTGGCCCACCTGATCATTCTTGCCACATGCCCCGGTCAAAAACTATTTATCAAACCCCAGTTGATTACCATGCACCACGTGCCATCAACATCACATGATACCTTTCCAAAACAGGTTCAATATATCATTAAGTCAATGTTAACATTTGATTGTCCAAAATCATGTCATGAGCACATAGCAGGTCTAAGCAGTATACTACAACGATCTAAACCCATGTTGGCAATTTTAGTAATGTCCAACTAGTAATCCACAACTAGGGTGACAAGCGGTCATGGCACATATTTAAGTAATCAAGGTGTCATACAGCAAATTGGTATTTTTCTAATTCCCCATATTTAAATAAAGTATTTTCTAATTGAACTAGCATGCAATAAGTTAAATCAAAATAAGTTTCAAAATAGGATCAACATGGTCAAAGCACAACTTGCCTTCAAAAAGTACTTGTTCTTGGTCTTGAGTTGGATCCTGAGTCAATACTTCTCCTTCGAATCCTTCCGGCACTTCAACGTCTACTTGTAAAGCGTGCAAATAGCAATACACGAATAAACAATAGGCAAAAAGTGTCCAAACATCCAAATAAAATCCATAAACAGAGAGAACATAATTTTATGAATTTTTAGAAACTGGAATCGTCAAATTTGGAGTTAAAATGCAAAAGTTATAGCATTTTGAAGTTTAAATAATCTATTAAATAATATTACAGAGGAAAACTTTAGTCCAAAAATTAAATAAAATTCATAATTAGGTAGATCTCAATTTTATACAAATTTAGAAATTTGAATCACTCAAATCGGAGTTGAAACGCAAAAGTTATAAGCGTTTGAAGTTTCAATCAAAATCTAAAATCATTATTTCGAATTAATAAATCATTTTCTTTTTTGGAAATTAATTATTGCGTCAGCCTGGACACGTGTCAGCCTCTGATTGGTTGGCTGACGTCAGCCGGTCCATGGGCTCAGCCCACGGTTCGGCTTGGTCCACCGTGGACTCGGTCCACGGCTCCATGTGTCGCTGACAGGTGGGTCCCCTCGGGTGACGTCACTTCTTGTCGGCGGGACTCGGCCATGGTGTCGGCAGTGGGACCTTTGTGGACGTCATTCTTGGCGTCGGCGCTCGGCTGGGGCGGCCCATTGTCATCTTGAGCCCGCCATGGCGTCGGCGTGGCGTCATGGTGCGGTGTGGGCGGCCCGACATGCGGGCCCAGCGTGTCGGCGTCTGCCACACGCGCGTGGGCGGCAGCGACCGGCCGGTCGGCCTTCCCGGGCAGCGTGGCGCAATCTCGGCCGTTGATTTGAAAATCAACGGCCCCAGGTCGATCTGGCTCTCACGCGTTTGGGTTAACGCGTTTGATCTGGACCGTTGGATCTAGATCCAATGGTCGAGATTGGATCTGGGATTTTTGGACGAAATCTCACCGTGAGATGACGTGGCGTGATCTGGGACGTTGGATCTTGATCGGACGGCTGAGAAGCTTCGAGGGCGTTGATGGCGGCGCGGCGGCTCGAGGTCACCGGAGTTGGGGGCGGCGACACAGGCTCTGGCGCTCGAGGCTTCTCCGGCGAGGTGAGTTCTCCTTCGGTGCGTCTCGTCGCGGTGAGTCCGGATCTGGGGTCAACGGCGGGGGCGGCGGACGGCGGCGAGCGAAGCAAAAACGCGGCGGCTCCTTAGATCAACTACGGTGAGCTCTAAGCGGGGTGGCGGCGGCTCGGCGGCGTGGAGTTAGGAGCTACAGTGCGCCGCAGCAGGCTACCCGATGGCGGCGGCGCATTAAATAGCGGCCTCGGCTTCCGTGAATCACGCGAGACCGAGGTCGACACCAGCTGCGGCGGATTCCGGCACGGCACGGAGGCGGCGTGGCGCAACGTGAGCCGTTGGATCTCGATCCAACGGTCGGCGTGAGTTGGACTCGAGTCGGCTCGGCCGGTAGGCTCGGTCGGACTTCGGGCTCGGTGGCGTGGCTCAATCGTGGCCGTTGGATCTGAATCCAACGGTCCGCGGTTAAGGCTTTCGGCGAAGCGGGTTAATTGGACCAACTGGCTCGGGTCGGGTTCGGGTCAGACTCGAACTCGAGTCTGACTCGGGCTCGGTCGGATGAACAGTACAAACCCACTCGCATTTTCCAGCGATTAAATATTCAAATTAATTCCCAGAAATTCATTTAATTCATTAAAAATAGCAAAATACTCAGAAAAATTCCAGAAAAATTCTGGAAAATATTTTAGGGTATTTGGGACTCAAATAAAATATTTCCAACAAAATTTTATTTGCAAAGTTTAATTCTTTAATTATTTCAATATGGAATAAATTCAAATAAATTCCAAATAAATCCAAATAAATTTCAGAAAATTCCAAAAATTCACCAAAGTGCAAAATCACACATGAAATTTAAGAAAGCAAAATTTTGGGGTGTTACATGAAGGTATTTGATAGATTATTAGCTATTTGTTTTAGATCTATTATCCTTTGAACTTCAAGTTCGGTTTCTTTAGTACGTGGATTTAAGGACTGAATGCCGTGACATTCCGATCAATTTCCCAGCATTCCTTAATGTGGTACTTATCACCACCAAATGCAGAAAAATTGTCCTAATAAAAAAAATACAATCAACATACCGAGCCGTGCACAGATCCCCAGTCATAAGCTCAAGGTATTTAATTATCGACGGAGATTCGTAACCTATATAGAACCCCAACTTCTGATGAGAGTCCATGGTGGTACGCTGTGGTGGAGAGATTGGAACGTATACAGTACATGTGAATTTTTCGCAGATGGAAAATACTTGGTTCTTTCTTACGCACTATCTGTAAAGAGGAAATTTAATGATATGTAGTTGGTCTAAGTTGAATTAAAGACACAGCGTACAGCGCTGCATGGTCTCAACAGCTGGTGGGTAGCTTACAATTCTGCAGAAGTGGCCTAGCAATAAGTTTTATTCTTTTAATTAATGACTCTGTAAGACCATTTTGAGTGTGGACATGTGGTACATAATGCTCTACATTAATGCCTAGAGCTATACAATAATCATTAAATGCTTTTGAGGAAAACTCACTAGCATTGTCCATTCGAATGGACCTGATCCTTTCTTCTGGAAAAGAGGCTCTTCACATATTAATTTGAGCAATTAATTTAGCAAAAACATGGTCCCTAGTAAATAAGAGACATACGGGGACCATCTAGTAGAAGCATCTATTAGTACCATAAAATATCTAAAGGGGTTAGACAGTGGCTGAATAGGTCCACAAATATACCTTGAATTCTCATTAGAAAATTCAAGGGTCCTCCCTGACCTTTACGTAAGAGGGTCTAACTATGAGCTTTCCTTTGGCACAAGCAGGGCATAAAAAATATTTGGATTTAGGAAAGTTTATAGTTTTTATGCTATGGCTAGCAGAATTATTAATTATTCTTCTCATCATATTCAACCAATGATATCCTAGTCGATCATGCTAGATCTTAAATATTTTTGGGTCTTTAAGGATAGTTTTCATTGCAACATAAACTTCAGATTTTATATATGTATAATATAACACATAGGAGAAGGAAGGGAGTTTTTCAACCACTCATTTATTGCACCCATTAAACTTAGTCATGAGAAGGTATTCGATACCATCCTCATTATCAGTTTTCATATCGAAACCACTAAGACGAATGTTTTGAAACTTAACATAGTATGACTAGACTCAGAGTATAATAGGGTATTCTTAATTATTATACGAGTGCCCATAGGGAGAATTACAATGCTCTTCTAGTGCCAACTATGAGTGCATCACTTCCAATGATGGTCATAATATTTTCAGTTTTCTTAATCAAAGTCTGAAAATATTTAGTCTCCCTAGGAATAGAATTTGTGGTGCAACTATCTATGAGACATATTTTCTCCTCTGCCATAGGATTATATGATTTTTCTATATTAAAGGAATAAATTTTAATAAATTCAACTGTTGCAATAGGAACATATTAAAAATATAGAATAAGCATAGCATAAATGAGCAAATATTATGGAAAATGACACTTTACTGAGTTACAACTGATAATCGCTCTACAGGAGCTTAGACAAAATGTTCATTAAGGAATATAAATACTAAACCGACAAAATGAGGCTCTTAAGAAGACTCCACTAAGGAAAATGTGGTATCAATTAATAAAACTAAAAGTAGTAACAGGGAGACTAAAGCATGTCTCTATATAAATCATGTTCCTCCTCCTGAGAAACATTGGTATTTTTTCTGAAATTCCTCAAGTTTGGCACCAAGAAGGTCATCTTCATCCATAGGTGAGTTCCCATATACAAGCAGGCTCTCTTTGAACTTGGCCATCGAATCAGGGACAATATCATCCTTCTTGCCCAACAACTAGTTGAGCGTTGAAGTGTGCATCAACCTTATTTCCTTGATTCTTCTGGAATCTCCCAGTGGATTTCATATAAAGTTCCACCAAATGCTTTGGAGTGCGACAAGTGAGCGATCAATGGCTGACACATCCACACCTAAAGTATGGCTGAGGAGGGTTAGCAGCCTTATTGTCCTGACCTTACTTCTGAAAGGTTTCTTGACCCTTTCATTTACCTTTCCACTAGGGTTTTCCCTTAATCTTATTGTTTATGTCATTCTTCTATTTTCCCCTTTCATTCATTTGACCCTTTTTGCGGCCTCGGCTATTGCTAGCCTACTGAGTGTTAGCATATGCTTTAGGCAATGCTTAACTTCCATTAGAAAGTGCATGACGAATCTTTATCAGGAGTTCATTATGTTTTTATGCTTCTAGCAGAACATAAATAAGTTTAGAGTACTTCAAGTACTTTGTATGACGGTACTTTTGCTGCAGTATCCTCATGTTGGGGTGGAAGGTGCACAACATTTTGCTGATCATCTCAGCACTGTAAATTTCTGGTTACAAAATGTTAATTTTGCAACAAGTTTGTGCATATCAGAATTATATGCTACCACAATTTTGAAGTCCTAAAAGCATAGGCTCTTTGCTGGTTGTATCGTTCCTTTAGGGAATTCCACAATGCCAAAGGGTCTTCCTCCATCATGTATTTGGCCTTCAGGTCTGGATGGAGATGGTGCCTCAGGAAATGCAAAGCAGCACATTTTGCGGGTTTGAGAACAGCAGGGGCACCAGCTTTTGGTTGGGTAATATGTCGGGACCCGAATATGCAAATCTGGACCCTCTGTGTATTCAGCACTAGTCCCGGATCACGCTAGTGCACACAGTCTCAACATAGATGAAATATCACAATCATACACAGCGGAATAATAAAAGTAACTCAATTACTGAATAATAAACTGTTGAATGACCTTAAGGTCGACCTTACGCTTGTGAGGCCTTGATGGCTTCAACTCCAATAAAATAAGCAGCAGCAGAACGAAGAACGTCGGTGAATCCTATCAATATGCCATAGGCAATTGACAAGGCTCAACTCCTAGATAATCACCTCTTCGCGGAACTCCATCTTCGAAGGTGTAGACTTCTGCTCACTGGTGATTTGTTTGTTGCAAAGGATGAGTACATAAAGCACTCAGCAAGTCATGGACAGAATGAAAGTCTAATAACTATATGCATGGCTTACTCCAAGTAACAGGCTGAATGGTTTGCGATAAAGCAACATTCACAAATAAACATAATAGATTGTGAAGCAGTAAAACAAATAATAACAATAATAATTTCATAATTGTTTCTCAAGTAAAGCATTCCTCATCCTTAATCAATTTCCACATTTTCATACACAATGTTCCCCCATCCAAACATAGTTTTACCAAAATTTAACCCTTGATTGTAATCCCCGAGCATTGTCCAATACCGCAGATACGGCTATTCGAATAGTTTTAACACTCTGCAGAGGTTATATACTTTACCCACAAGATACAATGAACTCACCACGTCAGCCGTGAATCAACATACAAGAGTATGCGAATGAGCGATCATAACAAAGCCTTTACAATGCTCTGTCTAAACCCAGTATTGCCCACTAAAGTTTCAACACTAAAGGGACTGGTTACCACAATCAGGGCCTCCCTCTTGCGCCATGTGAGCCTACCCGTAAACCGGGGTCTCACGCCCCCACGACAGTACTAAAGTGAAGACTTCACAAATTAGTCGGCTAGGTCTGTCCCATTCTAGACTTGTGGTTGTATGATGGACTCAGTTCAAATTCTTGCAAGGTTAAGCCCTTAAAGTGACCAGGGCAAGACTTACATCAATACTCTTATAGAAAACCATCTCACCATCACTTATATATATATATACTAGTTACATGCCCGTGCATTGCTACGAAAAACAAAATTGATAACGAAAAATAAAGATTAAAAAATAAAAAAATTATTTCACAAGATCAAACATCTATCTTTAACGCTTCGTTTCTTAAAGTCAAGCTAATTAAAGCAACGCTTCGTTTTTTGCGTAGGGCAATTAAGCAGGGCAATTAAGTAGGGCAATTAAGCAGGGCAATTAATGACGTGGGTAGAACTCACCACTGCCACCAACTGCTGTTTTATAATAGTAGATATATATATATATCATGTTTCATGTCATCCCCACCGCCAATCTGGCCCACCATAATCCTTGCCACTTGCCCCAGTCTAAATCATTTTATCACCCCAGTTGATTATTGCGCAACACAAAGCCAACAACAACTCAACATCCTTGAAGAAGCACGACACATATCAACATCATCGTGTCGGCAACACGTCACACCATTTCAAAATACATTTCATATTCCATTAATCAATATTGACCCTTTGTATTTCCAAAATGATGTCACTGACTCGTTGCAAGTCTAAGCAAATTACTACGTTCTATCTAACCCATGTTGGCAATTTATTAGCTATCAACTATTAATCAACAATCCTAGGGTGATAAATGAATCATGGCATACAAATAATAGCGACAAGGTGGCAGTAACAAGTAGGTGGATTATCTAATCCCAAATTAATTGAAATCAGTTTAACATAAACTAGCATGCAATAATTTCAAACAAAGTAATTTTAAAACATAGGATCAATATGGTCAAAGCACAACTTGCCTAGCCCTTGCTATTTTTACTGTTATTTACTCTTTATTCTTTGGTTCTCGATCCTCGACCTTCAATCTTCACTTTCTTGATCTTCAGCTCCTTGGAACGACTTCCGAACGACACGTTTAACAGTAAAGAAACATAAATACAACGAAAGCTCAAAAGACAAATCAAATAAACTCCAGATTTGAGAACAGATGATATTGGATCACAAGGACTTAGGTGAATTTAGGAACTTGAATGGATTTGATCGAAGATTTAGACAAAAGAGAACGGGCTCTCGGAAAATACATCGAAAAGGGAAAGACTAATAACTGAGAAAGAAAGAATAATATTCCAAAAAATATTTCTTTTGAAGTTATTATCTTGATTGGACAGACAATGACATATGGCCTCTCGATCTACAGACCAGGTCCATAAAGATATGCTAGTTCACAATGAACTAAGTTGATGCTCGATGTTGACTTCTGTTGACTAAACGGGTACCCAGTCAAACAAAAGAAAGATAGACTGATGGATTAGATATGGACACAAGGATATGACATATGGCCAATGGTCTAGCGACCAAGTCCATGAATAAATTCTAGGTTAATGGCAGATTAGATTTTCAGGGATAAGACATGGACGGATGGATCGACATCCACTGCGATTCGATAAGGGTTCAGTCATACGTCGAAGAAGAGACTTGACGATGACAACACGACGATGAAATGGTTACTAGGTAGCGATGCCGATGTGGAATAAGACAGAGCACAAATAGTTTACTACGGTTGACACAACGAGGGAAACGGCAATACCGGCAACGCGGTTCACAATGAACTCAGTCCATCGAACTGGTCTTAGGTTAGGGTTGTGGTTCGGGCACATAGATGATATGACGATGAGGCTAGATTGACACATGATGGGGTTAGACCACAACATGGCAATAGAGAAGACAATGACATCACATCAAGGCTTTTGCTGGAATGCGCGCACATGCGCTGATGGCGAAGCGATAAGAGCAAAGCGTTAACGGTGAAGCGTCAACAGGGGAACATTAACGCGCGGAACGTTAACGGTGAAGGTGAAGTGTTAACAGGTCACTCATGAAATAACAAGATGGCGATTGTCGGTACAATGATAGGGCAGCGAGGTCATGACATGGCTCAAGTTTGATCTGCGAGCTGCGGGGTTCACATGTCATGACGCTTCGTAATGACCAATTGGGCCAAAGGTTAAGTTAGGGTTTGAGCGAAACAATTCAAGATTGGATACATTTGGCATAGGGATAGGATGGTTAGGGTTGGCTCTGCAATAAACCATTACCAAGGATGGCTAATTGAGACAGGAGTCGATCACCACAAGGGACTAGACCGAAAGACGACAGGTATGATCTAGAATAGGGTTTTGATGGCAAGCAGGGACCAAATGAACTCTAAGGATGGGCAAAACAGGGGAATATGAACCTACAAGGCAAGATGACATGGCCACGGCAGACTAAATTGGTTGGCGGCAAAAGATGGCGCGCGGCGGCGGCCGACGAATATTAAAATTTTTAGAGGATGGGACAGCAAAGGGGAAGTGAGCATCGCATAGAACGCAATGAGATGAACTCAACGGTATAGGTGGATTTGGCGACGACCCACCAGATTGATCACAAACTGTCGATGAACGGCTTCCGAAGCTATTAGATCAAATGGTCATAACTATTAAAATAATGCATGAAACCTAACCAAATTTTACAGAGAGTTATTTGGGACCATAAGACACAATGTGACGTGAGTGGATCTGAGTTTTACCTTTTGGATCGACAGAGAACGCGCGAGGAAGTTTTCAGCTGTCTGCAACGCAGTCTAATTGGGAAGATTAATTTTTGTGCACAAATCCCGAGGGCAAAACTTTGAGTTAGGGTGAGCACCATGTAGAGGACATCAAGATAAGTCTACAGTAATAATTTCATGGTCAAACTCGTAAAAACGAGGGAGAACAAGCGACGGCAATATTTGAGATTGAAACGGCCATAACTTTTGATTCCGTGGATGAAATTGCACCAAATTTGGAGGAAAGATATATGGGACCATGAGGCACAAGATGACGTGGTTGGATTTTAGAAAAACTCACCGAGATGATGGGGGACGCGACGCCAAATTGCGACCGTCACGGGCGACGCTCGGTAGGATGATGGAGGAGGCTTCTAGGGTTTGGGAGATGTCCTGAAGTTTGAGGAAGTGTGGGAGAGGGTATTGTTGCATTTGGATGGGCTTGGGAAGTTGGCCACGTGAAGAAACGCGAAGAAAACCGAGTTTGGAATAGTCCCGGCTCAGATCGAGCACTTGGCGGGCGTCAAATAGCTCCGGGGCGACATGGCCGATCGTGGACTATCCGATCGGCATCCTGCAGATGGGAGAGAAGGGCGACGTGGCTGGATGGGCCGGTGACGCGTGGCCTGGCTGGCGCTCGGGCGGACTTGGCCGGCGGCCTATTGGTGCCCGCATACGCGTTCAGCTGGGCCGCGCGAGGTGGAGGGGGTGCGGCCCGGCTGGCGGGGTGGGCCGGCGGGAGAAGAGGAAATAGATTGAGCCCAAAAGAAATTCCGGATTTTTCAAGAAAAACAATTCTAGTAAATCAATTAATTCATTTAAGGCAATAAAACTACTAGAAAAATTCTAGAAAATATTTTGAGATATTTTGAACCCAAATAAACTATTTTCAACAAAACTTTACATAAAATTTTCAAAAATTTAATTAATTCCATAAAAGACTAAATTCAAATTAATTCCAAATAAATCAAATAAATAGCAAATGAGCTTCGAAAAATCTCAAAAAATATGAAAAAATTCCTTGGAGCACAAGGAACCCAACTAAAACTGAATTTATTTTATTTGAAGTATAAAATAGTCAAATTAAATTGTTTAGCTTTAGAAAATTCCAAATTAAGCTTTACTAAAGCGAGAAAAACAATGGGAATTTTTGGAAAGCTAAACTAAACAAAAAAATTTTGAAAACCTAAATTTTGGGATGTTACATAATAGTAGCTCTAAGTACACGAGCTGTTAGGTTGATTTTAGCATCTATTGCTCAAGTAAGGTAATTGCTGCCATCCAAGACATGCTCAGCAAACTCCTTCTTTGCGATGTCCGACATATCTTGTGTGTAAGCAATATTGAATTTTACTACTTGTAAAATATTACATTGCTTGAATTTCATTAAATTAGTAAAGTTTGGTCTATATCTATTTAGTAGATGATTATCTAAATTTTTTTTAGAATTTTCTAGCATTTTTCATAATATTCTGTTAATCATTAAGCAATTTTCAGCATTAATAAATAATAGAAAAATAAATTCCAATCTAAATTAAATATGGCATAATGCTAAGAAAATTAATCCAGAGACATGGAGCTTATAATATGCTATCTAATTTTTTTAGAATTTTTCTAGCATTTTTCATAGTTTTTTGTTAATTACTAAGTAATTTTTACAATTACTTAACAAAAAAATTAAATTCCAGCACATAAAACATGAAATAATACTAAGAAAAATGAAACCAGAGACATGGCATAATCAATGTGTCATCATAATTTTGTAGAATTTTCTAGCATTTTTTATAATTTTTTGTTAACAGTTAAGCAATTTTTAGAATTATTTAAATAATAGAAAATAAAATTACATTGCATATCAAATATGGTATAATGCTAAGAAAATAAACCCAGGGTATGGAACTTCTAGTATGTGCTAAAACATAACTTTACCAAATTTTCGGAAGTCTATATATCTAGAAATCTAATTTCTAGAATTTATCAGTAATTTTCAGAATTATTAATCTATTCTAAAATTATTGAAAAACCAAACGGTAAAATTGTCAATTTTGTTTGATTAAAAAAACTTAGAAAATTAACGCCCGTATGGTCACTAGGACGTACGACCCCTCCGCCCACAAGCCCAACCGACCAATAATAAATTGGCGGCTAGGGTTTGGACGCCATTGATTCTCTAACGCATAGTACTGATCGATCAAGGGAGCTCCTTCCAGCGGGCGTGACGACGGCTGACGTTCGTGAGGTCGAGCGCGTGACGGGCGTGTGGTAGCCTGCGGCCGGGAAAGAGCAGGCGCGTCGCGCGCGGCGAGCGCGTGGGTGTGCGATAACGTGTTGTAAAACTGGTCGTCCGCCCATGCTCAATTAACTGCAGGCTAATGCAAACACACGAACAAAAACAGGAAGCATACCAAGTGTGGAGGCAAAAGTACACTCTCTTTTATTAGATTAATTGTTTTATGTATAAAGGGTGCTTAATATATAGTAAAATAAATAGAAGATAGATTTAGATTCGCGTGCCAATAGATAGAGTCTGTCTAACTTGAATTAGGATTATATCTCTTTTATAATAATTATTACGTTCACACAGTAGGGCGTGCTGTGTCGTACGAGCACGATGGCGTGCACCACAAGGTGTGACTCACTGCTTTTGCAATTGCAGAGAGGGTACACAAACGCAATTCTGCATCCAGTTAATTAAGGTGGTCAGGACCTTGCTAGAACCCTAAGATGGTACGATGCACACTGATACGGCCCTCTTTCCACTCATAGGTAGTTGAAGAGAGTTTTTTTTTTCAAGTGAATATCTTGAGAGCAAATTCGGCACGTAATAATCTAGCTTCCATGATATACGAGCATTCACTAGCTATCTAAGATGTTAAGTTACCTACTAAAATATCACCGGTTTCTACCGAAAATCCCAACCTAATAGCTTTATTTCTATTCAAATTACGGAGTAAATGTTCTTCTAAATATGATATTTTTTTAGTGATTTCTCTCTGCACAAGAGAGGGAGCACCGGAAAATTTCTCAGTATGTATCACTATTTAAAAGTTATATAAATATTAAAGTATAAATGAATGATAAATGGTAATTAATTATATATTCATTTGCTTCAAAATTTATCTAATTTATACTTTCCGTTTATGAATAGATGTCATCGTAAGTTCTAACACTTTCACCAAAACACATTTACATAAAAGACCGCAGTACACATCTTTATTACATTTTTGGATAGTGTGTCTTGCTCTAGTATATGGTATAGTAAATAACATTAAAGATAGCTAAATGTATTTATAAATAACAATCTAAAGCTATAAAGACATTCACCAAAAACAGAGAATATTCGAAGGATGATACACACTTCGAACTACTCGCGTTGGGCCACCGATTGGCGTCGACTTGGGCGAGCTAAGTCAAGTCTCCGTCCCGTCTTCCACGCGCAATGGCGAGCCATGCAAGCACGTGCCCCGGCCCGTGGACTGGATCGGGTCTCTCCTAGCCTTTTTGTCTCATAGCTTTACTCCCACTCGAGTCTGAACAGATGTGGGCCCCACTACGCCCGACCGGCACGAAATAGGAGGAAAGACCGGCTCCGCCTGGGAGGTGCGAGATCATCGGTGGATCCCACCCCAGCGACGAGACGCCGACGTGAGGTGAGGCCCGTGAGCGAGCGAGGATACACGAACTGCTTGAAGCCGTCCGATGAGAGATCCAAGGGCCAGGATCAGGTCTTGTCCGGTCTTCGCCCCATAGCCGAGGCCCGAGGGCAATCGGTCTGGTTCCGGTAGTAGTATATATAAGACTGTGAAGATGAGCAGCTAGCTCAGCTCGATCTCGTCGCAGGCAGCTACGGTCCAGCAGCACACCCAAACCGCGTGCGTGCCCATGGCAATGGAGATGGAGGCTAAGATCGCGGCGCTGCTCTCCTTCCTCCTCCTCCTCCACACGCTCCTCCTCCGGGGGCCCGCCGCCTCCCTCGTCGCCGACCTCTTGCCCTCCACTCTCGAGTTCGACGGCCGCCGCCTCGTCGACCTCGTCACCCGGAGGAACATGATCCTCCTCTGCCACGCCATCCTCTTCATAATCCTCAAGGACGCCGGCCTCCTCGCCAGTCCATCTCGTCGCTGCGCCGCAACGACCAGCGCCGGCAGTGCCGCCTCTGCCGCTGCCGGTGGGGGTGACTCCTCCAAGGCTCAGCCTCAGGCAAGGATGAGTGTCGTCGTGTGGCGGGACAAGGCTGCCAAGAACGCGACCATCGCTGACGTTCGCCGGCTCAAGCGTGAAGGGCGAGGCCCTCGGCCGGCCAAGGCGACGGCACGGCGCGCATTGCCATGGACAGAAGCAGCAGCAACCGAGGGGGGAGAGGCCGTGGTCCAAGAGCTTCCTCTCGTGGTGAGATCACACAGCTCTGATTGCGTCGCCTTCGATCAAGCTGCTGTTTGGGATATTGTTCCAGTGGAGGACAGGAGCTCTTGTTTCTATTCTGGACAGATCGCTGATCACGAGGAGAGAAACAGAGGAGAGGTGGACATGGCACGAGAGGAAACAGAGGTCGAGTGCAGAGACGATGTGGACGAGATGAATAAGAAGTTCGACGACTTCATCGCCAACACGAGGAGGAAGATGCAACTGGAGAGTATGTGCAGCTCGTGAAGAAAAAACGTACTAGTGTAACGATGTACAAAGCTGACAAGCTTAATCCTACTAGTCTAAATTCCTCTGGAGTTTCAATAAAACTCTGCCATTTTGGCTTTCTTTACGTTTTTTCTTGGGGGCTAAATCTCAATGAACAAACCACCTATGCAATTCGCATTCGGAAGGCTCAAGAATCACCGTTTGGAAAGGCTCAAGAATCAACCCGTTTGAGACATGCAATGGAGCACTACTGTGCTAGGCCGTCGCCTCTGTTAATGCAAGGTGCACTAAGGAGCACGAAGCAGAGCACAGCCACAAACAGAAGCAGAGTTCACTACCAGAAATGAAAAGATCACTACAGTCTAAGTGTTACAGAATATTCCTTGTTAGGTTAGGATTTGGATCTCACTCACAAAAAATGAAACTACGTAGAAAACCCTTGCGAGGCAATGCTTGAACTTGGTATTAGACAGTGTCTTGGTGAGCATGTTGCAGGATTATCATTAGTATATATCTTTCCCACAATAATTTATCCTTCAGCAACAATATCACGAATAAAATGGTACTTAATATCAATGTACTTGTTCTTGGCATGATAAATATCATTCTTGGTCAAACAAATAGCACTCTGGCTATCACAATAAACAGTAAGAGTATCCTGTTTAATGCTAACTTCAGAAACCAGACCTCACAACTAAGGAGCTTCCTTGACACCTTCAGTAGCTGAAATATATTCCGCTTCAGTAGTAGAAAGAGAGACAATAGGCTGTAAGGATACTTTCCAACTGATTGCAAAACCACATAAAGATAAGATATATCCAGAAATTGATCTTCTTTTATCAAGATCACCAGCATAATCAGAATCAACAAACCCAAGAACATCATTTGTCTTCACTTTATTTTTATCAAACATCAAGCCAAAATTAGAAGTGTCTTTCAAGTAATGAAAAATCCACTTAACTGCATTCCAATGCTCTTTGCCAGGATTATGCATAAATCTGCTAACAACACTAACATAATGAGCTAAATCGGTCTGGTGCAAATTATAGCATACATGAGATTACCAACTGCACTATAGTAAGGACCATGAGATAAATAGTATTTATCTTCTTCATTAGTAGGATAATGACTTGAAGATAATTTAAAGTGAGAGGCAAAAGGTGTAGAAACAGGTTTGCAATCACTGAGATTAAATCTGTCAAGTATCTTCTCAATATAATTATTCTGAGATAGAAATATTGTACCAGCTTTGCAGCCTAGCAATCACCGTGACTAGCAACCTAGTCCATCTCGTTCTAACGATCAACACTCCCTGTGGATGCCATATGGTTACCTATTCGAGCCTTAACATTCTCTGCCCAAAAAGGCATATTCCATCCCGCCCTAGAAGACCATTATTGGGTGGAGATGTAGTGGCCTAATTGGAAGAAAAACCAAGGACACATGCCTCACGAAATCCAAGGGAAAGGCACATATGGATCCTTCTATATAAGGTCTACGATAGTCAGCATGACTTCTTTATAATTCTAAAAAGTGCATATGTATCGAGTTGTACTTCCTGTTCATTATTCGTCTGCGTCGCCATTTGTACTGTGCAAGTACACAGGCTAACATAGTCAACGAACCAAACTGTATGCACCATGTATGTTTACTCATTTTCTATGTCATGCAATGCAGCGGTTCCATATGTTTACAAGTATGAAGGCTAACATAGGGGTCATTTCTATTACAACAAATGCCATGGGGCCAAGCATGAATAGTTCACGATTTTGATAACACGCAAGAATCACCTTTATTAGGGTGATGTCATAGCATGCACCCCCTTTGTCAGTCTAATTTGACAACACGCTACCCCCGCTTTCTTAGATCGAAGTGACAACACAATGGCTATTTCTTTGTTAGCCCGATTTGACAACATGATGCACTGCTTTCTCAGTGCCAAATGACAACACACTGCCTATTACTTTGTCAGCCGATTTGACAACACACTGCCAGCTGCCTTTTCACACCAAATTGATAATACACTGTCATGTACTTTGTTAGACCAATTTAACAACTCGTGGGCTGAAAATTTACTATAAATACAGAACCATGCCCATCATATATATTACACACTACACCAAGCGAACCCCCACACTGAACACCACATTCCTACCAGTACCATAGAACCCATCACCGGTGGGTTCACAATGATCGACTGCGGAGTGATTCTTCGTAAGCGAAAGTGGCATGCCAAGAATGCAAAAAACTACCCAAATATTTCTTGCAAGGATGCACCTATGCGACCGGAGTTTCCCCACCTTAAATGTGATTGGGGTGCTCTGACGTGGATAATGTAGTCCAGACATCTCGACACCATTGGCTGGGCACACTACACGTGCTGCTACGAATGTTGTATAAGTTAATGATATGCATGTACATACCATAATGAGTTTTTTTCATATTTCTAACTTCGTCCATGCATGACACCAGCCAGACGACAGTTGCCATTTCTTCCAATGGATCGATGTCCTGAATAAGTATTATAGGGCGTACTTCGAGCACAAATTGTACCTGCACTATGCAGTTGCGCCTGAGCACTACACCAGATGAAAACCTTCACCTAAGACTACGGAAGAGAAACTAAAACATCCGCCCGACCGCCCTGAATTAGTGCACTTCTATAAGCCCTTGTATGAGCGTCAGGAACAACAAAAAAGCTGAAGGAGTACGCCAAGTCGGCTCATTTCCAAGAGGAGCCGAAGATTGCCCCTGAAGACTATTATTGAGTGGATATGTACGGGCCTAATTGAAAGAAAACCAATGCCACAATCCTCGCCAAATCAAAGGGAAAGGCACTGATGGTTCTTTCTGTATAAGGTCTACGACAGGTAGCATGACTTCTTTACAATTTCAAAAGGAACACATGTATCGTAGTTGTACTTCCCGTTCATTGTTCGTCTGTGTGGCCATTTGTACCATACAAGTATGAAGGTTAACATAGGCAATGAACCGAACTCTATATGCCACGTATGTTTACTTATTTTCTACATCATGCAATGCAATAGTTCCATATGCGCCATCTATCTTCTCTCATTTTCTATGATATTAAACATTAATTCAGGTTGCAATATATTCATTCTTACAAAAAAAACTTCACCATATATACATTCACTTGCCTTTATTCCAATATGAAATATCCTTTTATTTCACAACGACCGACACAATACCACACAATACCAACACATATACCATACAATTATTCCTTATACAAGAATCATGGCAAACTTCAGTTCTTTGTAAAGTCATTTTGGTGTAATACATGGGAAACAAAATAATCATGATTTCTTACTTTACTAGTTGCTATTTCCAAAAAACATTTGCTTGTGTATAATTTTTTTATTTTAAAAAATAAAATCGATAAAAAAAACCCTCCCAACCCTGTTTAAAAGAAAACAAATTTGCTCTCTTAACCATTTTAGGCCTTTGTCAGTATTTGAATGACGACAAAGTGACCGTTGTACATCTGTCATTTTTTTAAATCGGTATATTATTTCTGTAATTTTTTAATTTGTAAATATTATATTAAAAAATTTGTGAAAGATGGGCCCTGGCCCCTTGTCATCGTTCAAAATGGCGACATATTGCAGTCGCAAATTATAATGGCGACTGAGTTCTATCTCCAAATGTAACAACGACTGAATAACAGGCAAATATTTTCCCCTATAAAATGTTGCCAGATAGAACACTCAAACAGCAAGTACACGTAAGCAAAGCTATACGTCAACATCAACAAAAAAATTAGCTGAGGAACAATAAACTGTCACTTGAACGGCGAGTCCATTCGCGTCCAATGCACATATAATTTATGTCTAGTTGTCTACCACTGCAAGAGATCATAGTAGAGTTGGTGCCGATCGACCCTTGCCTGCAGTCGTTGCACGCGCAAAGTTGGTGGGCAACTTGCGGTCGCTGTATAGACATTAGATTTGTCACCAAATACGACGAGATAGCGGTGTGATTATACGACCACAATTAGGGTCGTGGACGTGGTACGCACGTCCGATGTTACTCCTGATAGTACCTATGAAAAGGACCTAAACGGTGGCTTAATTATTGGATTGGGGTTCACTGGAAATCTTGAATAACACAGTGCTGAACTAAGCTAAGTTGACTTAACATGACTATCTTAATTTTCCCTAGTTAGAACTGGAAATCTTGAATAACACAGTACTGAACTAAGCTAAGTTGACTTAACACGACTATCTTTTCCCTAGTTAGAACGTTCTCTCTCTCTCTCTCTCTCTCTCTCTCTATATATATATATATATATATATATATATATATGAGGATAGCTAGTGTACTATCGATAGTACACTTCCTCCGTGCTATAGGGTTGTGTTTGCAAAATTCGAAGACGAAACTGTTGATCCAAACCGTGCATTTTGTTCATCTCATTGAAATCTCACTACCCACCAAATTTTATATTTTTTGAATTTTTTCTCCTATTTATTTTGTATTTTTCAAAATCCACAATCTAATTAGTTGTGGGCCGTCCAATGAAGCTGGTTTTGAAAAATACAAAATAAATAGGAAAAAAAATTCAAAAAATATAAAATTTGGTGGGTAGTGAGATTTCAATGAGATGAACATAATGCACGGTTTGGATCAACAACTTCGTCTTCAAATTTTGCAAACACAACGCTATAGCACGGAAGATCTATACTATCGATAGTACACTAGCAATCCTCTCTCTCTCTCTCTCTCTCTCTCTCTATATATATATATATATATATATATATATATATATATATATATATATATGCATTTTTTCGTACTTCTAATTTACCACTTAAACGAATGTATTATATTATTACTTTTAGTATAATTCAATAGTAATTTTAAGATACTTCAATGTGTGATTTGGTGGAAAAAATTTCATTGAAACCCTTTATTTTTTTGTTATATAGTCTTTCCTACATAAAAAAGAGGATGTACATAAATTATGCTATAAATAGTGGATTTTGATAAAAAAAAATCACTTTCAAGTATCTTATAATCGATATTAGAGTATACTTAAAATAATAAAAGAGGTATAATAACATCATTTAAACGCTATATTGAAGGTAGGAGTACATCTCACAGAATATAGAACTATTTATATGTGACACCACGGAGTGTCGTAACCTGATTTAATGTGCATGTTTTGGTCAAAAACAGTATGAGATGTGGAAATAAGGTTAAAACCATAGGATTTGGAGGTTTATAACGTTTCCGGGCCGTTTCCGGGATTTTGGGCCTTCCCGGGGGATTTTGGGCCTTAAAGGGGGGTTGTGGGCTTTGATGGGATGGATTAGGACTCCTTGTAGGACTAGGATTCAGAGTGGGTACTGGTAAAAGGGCTCCCTCCCTGCCCCCTTGCGCCCCATAGCCCCATTGGTGCGCCCCCACCAATCCCCCTAGCCCTAGCCTCCTCCCCCCTCACCCCTCTAGCCGTGCGCCCCCTTGCCCTTGCCCTCTCCACCTCTCCACCTCCCCACCACCTCTCCTCCACCCCCTTGCTGCCCTAGGGTGGCCTCCCCACCCCTGCATCCTCGTGGATCCATCCAAGGAGCGAGGAGCAAGGAGCGAGGAGCGAGGAGCGAGGAGATCGATTGGAGAGGAGATCGATTGGAGTTTTCGTTCGTCGGGCAAAGGTTTGATCATGGGGTTCCCTGGGGTTGATCTAGGTACTGTTCTTAGGGTGATTATCAAGTTTTTAGATCAATTGGTGGTGCTGGATTGGAGTAATTTGGGTTAGATCTAGACGTTGCCACGTTTCTGTTTTGGGACAGCATGAGCAGTTGAACTAGGGTTCCTGTTTTCGCCAATTTATAGTTCGAATCTGACTGTACGGACTTTTAAGAAGTTGTAGATAATTTCATTATCTTTCCGTGCATTTAAAGAACGTTAAATTCCGCCCAGCCGTTTGAAAGTTATGACTATTTTACCGAGCGTATTAAAATCTGTAATGCGATTGGAATACATCTCGGTAATCTGTAGATTAAACAACTTTAGAGGCCGAATCAGTCTTTCCTTATACCTAGAGAAAGTTGGGAAAGTTTCTAAGCTATGCGAGGATGTACTCGTTTAATTGATTCGGAGTCCCAGAGCCCAAGTTATGCCTTTTGCAAGGCTGCTGTCCCGCCGGGACAGAACCTCTGTTTTTAGGTTTTGCGAGTCGTTGGCAATGTCGGGGTAGATGAGGGTATGCGTACTGTTCTGTGGTTATGATTGTGAGTGTGTGATACCTATGTGCAGGTGGTGCGACCCCGGGAGTGCCCTCTACTTCCCGCCAATCCGTTGCACGTGGTTGAGGCAAGTGTGTTGTGATGGATAGCGAGTTGTAGGTTGCATGTTGAGATTAGATGGAATTGTCTACATGATATATGTCCACTTGCCATATTTTAATGATTGCTATGATATGATGAGCATGTTTAAGATGTTATGATGCCATGTGTTAATATATGAGTTTTATATGATGTTGGCATGCTTGCATACATGACATGTTACATGGCCCGGGCGGTGAGAAAGTCATTAACTAATCCGGGAAGGTCGGTGAGAAAGTTATGACTAATCCGGAGAGCCAATAGAGTAAGTCCTACATCGTGATTCCATCTACCGTGGGTTGTGGAAGCGAGGAGTAGGCACCCTCCATCTTCGGGATGGAAGGGGGGAGAGGGTGCACACCGATGGGTGTGTACTCAACCATACCGGTATGAGTTTCCAAGGAGACATGAGCATTGCATTACATCGCATACATATTGATGATGACAATGTTAAGTGTTTACGAATAAGATGATTTACATGATGGGAGATGTTATTGCCATGTTGATGTTCTTGTTGTCCATTGCAATATGCTTGCTGAGTTTCGAACTCACGCTTGTGTTTTCTTGTTGTTTTAGGTACCATGAGATCGGCATGCGGGGAAGGGAAATAGTCACACGCCCACACGTAGCTTCACCATAATGATTCCACAAGTCATTCTATTAGTTTGATAATAAATTGAGTGTGATGATCATTGCTTTAATGTTTAGCTTTACTATTTGAGAGTTTATTTGTTCATTTGATACTTGGAGACATTAAGTGCTTGATGTTAGACTTATTTTGCCGTTAAGTCTTTAATAATTGCTGTTTTAGATGTCTCTCATATTGCCTTACATTGCTATAATATTGTTAATTCTTCGTAGCATGTTAAAACAAAGGAGATGCTGCCGAAATGTCGGTTTTTAGCATATGTATCCTTGCTGGAATTTATGATAAATGGTGGTATTTAGATGTTGGTTAGCTTATGTTTGGTAGCATTCGGGCATATTAAATGCCGGGGTGTTACAGTTGGTATCAGAGCGGGCTGTAGGTCCTTGGAATATGTATTTTTAGTGTCATACCTTAAGTTGCAACTAAAATATGATGTGGAATAACTTAGAAACATGGCTTAGGTTCTAACTAAAACGTTGTTATAGGATAGCAACATTAAAACTTGCAAAAGTGGTATAACTAATCTAAAATTTGACACACTTGGTTGCACAGTAGGATGGGGTTTTGGTTCATCATTGCATCGCGCTTGATTATATGATAAAGAATATGTCTATGATGATGTTTGATCTATGTTCTTGGTTGTGTGATGTTGTGTTTATGTTTTTGTGTTTGGATGGTTGTCTGTCTGAAGCAGCCATGCCGAGGGGTAGAGGCCGTGGACGCCGTGGCCGTGGAGGTCAGGGGCGAGGCTCCCAGGGAGTGGCGGAGTCTGTTGCTGAGGGTAGCGTTTCGCTCAATGCTCGTGGGCCAGCTCAGGAGGAGCTTCCAGCTGCACAGTCGGGGGCGGGGGTGCCCGCCGCCAATGATGATTTAGTTCAGGCTCTGCAGAGGGAGATTCAGGAGCTGCGCCCGGCCGGTGCGAGCAGCCCTTCTTTGTTGTGCCTCCCCTGCAGTGGCCCGCTTGTTGCCCGCTGCCACGGAGCCGAGGATGAGTCTCGGGAGTGGATGTCCCTCCGTCTTGACACTTTTGGACGGAGGGCACGCCGATCCAGTCTGCAGATTGGCTGCGGTACATGGAGAGGCGGTTGAGGTCCTAGAGTTGACCTCGGTCCGGAGGGCTCGCTTTGTGGCCTTTCGGTGAAAGGCCAAGGCGATATCTGGTGGGAAGGGGTTACGCCGCTAGAGCCCCGATCTTGGTCGATCACACAGGAGGACTTTGTGGCTCGCTTAGAGCCAAGTTCTACCGAGTCTTTTCTTGAGAGGACGGAGCATACTCGGCGACTCTTTCCCAGGAAAGAGGTCGGTGGCAGAGTATGAGGTGGAGTTCAACAACGTGGTGCGCTTACGTCTTGGCCGTGGCGGCCACGGCGAGGAGAAGGCGAGGAGGTTCCTAGGGGCCTCAACCAGAGTTCAGAGTTGTCATGGGGGCGATCGCCTCGTGACTTCGCTCCGTGGTGGAGCGGCGAAGGGCATGGAGCTCGAGTTGGAGCTCTCTCGGAAGAAGAAAAACCCGGGTGGTTCGGGGTTCCTGCGGCCCAGCGGGGCGAAGAGGACCTTTGGTGGAGGAGGTGGGTCTTCTCGGCCGACCCACCTTCAAGAAGTTTAAGGGGACAGGCTCCTCCTCGGGGCTAAGATGGGGCCGCCCATGATGCGTCTTCTTCGCGAGCGGTTGTTAGCCCCGTGCCCGGGCAGGCATGAAGTGTTTCAAGTGCGGTGGTGAGCACCGTGCTTGAGTATGGTTGGGTGGGAGTTGCAACCACTGTGGCAAGCCCGGCCACATGGGGACGAGTCTGCCGGATGAATCCCGGTAGCATCATCAAGTGGGAGACGGTGCCTTCTCCTCTCACTCCAATGCATCTTCCAGAGGATCGGTGCACATGATGGCTGCTCTGTTTCTCGGTGCCCTTTGCGTGGCGCCACCAGCGTCTTGGTGCCCGCACCCGTCTGCTTCCTCCTCGATTGCCTCCTCCGCCCCAGCCTTGTTGGGGCATCACGAGTCGGGCTCCCACTGTCTCGGCGCCACCAGGAGTGTACGCTTTGCCGACCGCTGAGTCAGCCGGGCATCCATAGGTGGTTTCAGGTACTCTGCTCGTGGATTCCGTTGATGCCTTTGTTCTGTTTGATTCCGGAGCATCCTATTCCTTTGTGTCGACGGAGTTTGCTAGTAGAGCTAAGTTGGGAGTTCAGCGGATTTCTGAGTCCTTGTTAGTCAGTTCTCCTGGGGGTTTGATTGCTAGCTCTTTGGTTTGCCCGGGTTGCACCATTGCCATTGATGATGAGGTTTTCTTTGCCAATCTTATGGTGATCCAGTTGGCTCCCTTTGATGTCATTTTGGGCATGGGTGGCTGCATCGATCTGTGCCAAGATCTGTTGTTTTACGGAAGACGGTTGCCTTGCAGGCCCGTCGGTAGAGTTGACCTTTCAGGGTGGTATACCTTCCAGCTCCGTCTTTGCTTTGACTAGTCTATTTTCTGGTCGCCGTTTGAGGCATTTGGGTTTCCTCATGGCTTTGTCAGAAAAGCCATCTTCTTCAGTTTCCATTGAGGAGATTCCTGTAGTGAAGGAGTTCGTTGATGTGTTCCCTGACGAGTTGCTTGGTTTACCTCCTGTGAGGAATGTGGAGTTTCGTATTGATCTTGTTCCTGGCACTCGACCTATTTCTATCTCTCCATACCGCTTGGCTCGTCCTTTTCAAGACGAGTTGAAGAAGCAGTTGGAGGATCTGTTGGCCAAGGGCTTTATTCGGCGTAGCGTTTCGCCATGGGGAGCACCCGTCCTCTTCGTCTCGAAGAAGGATGGGAGTTGGCGTATGTGCATTGATTATCGTGCTCTTAATCAAGTGACAGTCAAGAACAAGTATCCTTTGCCTCGCATCGAGGATCTGTTTGACCAACTGAAGGGAGCAAAGGTGTTCTCCAAGATTGATCTTGATCGGGTACAATCAGATCCGTGTGAGGGAGCAGGACATTGAGAAGACTGCTTTCTCCACTAGGTATGGGCATTATGAATTTAAAGTTATGTCTTTTGGACTAACTAATGCTCCTGCTGTCTTTATGGAGGCGATGAACAGTATGCTACACAAGTATCTTGATGAGTTTGTGGTAGTGTTCATCGATGACATTCTGGTTTACTCTAAATCAGAAGAGGAGCACGAGCGACATTTGAGGCTTGTGCTGAGCACCTTGAGGGAGAACCAGTTCTTTGCTAAGCTGAAAAAGTGCGAGTTCTGGATTTTGAAGTGGGTTTTCTTGGCCACATCATCAATCCAGAGGGCATATCTGTAGATCCTAGCAAAGTCTCAGCGGTTTTGGATTGGAAGAGGCCTTCCAATGTCAAAGAGGTGCGTAGTTTCCTTGGGTTGGCTGGCTACTATCGGCGTTTTGTGCAGGATTTCTCTATCATTGCCAAGCCACTTTCGCGGTGACTCGAAGGGGATGAAATTTCTGGATCAGAGTGTGAGCACAGTTTTTGCACTTTGAAGGAGAAGTTAGTGACTGCTCCTGTTCTTACCCTTCCCGAGCCGGGGAAGCGCTTCACGGTGTATTCTGATGCTTCTCGGTTGGGACTTGGTTGTGTGCTCATGCAAGAGGGCAAGGTGATTGCTTATGCGTCGAGACAGCTGAAAAAGCATGAGCAGAACTATCCCACACATGATCTTGAGCTAGCCGCCGTTGTGTTTGCATTGAAGATATGGAGGCACTACCTGTATGGCGAGTCTTGTGATATTATCACTGATCACAAGAGCCTCAAGTACATCTTTACTCGTAAAGATTTGAACTTGAGGCGAGGAGGTGGCTAGAATTGATAAAGGATTATGACCTTACTATCCAAGTATCATCCGGGAAGGCAAATGTGGTGGCCGACGCTCGATCGCAAGACAGTGCCCCTGTTGTTGATTGTCTTGTTGCTGATTTTGAGCGTTTGGGGTCTCCCTCGCTGCGGGGACCGTGCAAGCTGAAACTCGATTGATTCTTGAGTCGGTGATTCCCGAGCATGTGCGGGAGGCACAAAGAAGATGACCATTTGCTCCAAAGAAAGTAGGAAACGCCTTGAGGATGGCAAGTCTGGAGACTTTACCGTTGATGATGCGGGAGCTTTGAGGTTTCAGGGCCGTGCAGGCGTGCCTCGTAAATCTCAAATGAAAGAAGACATTCGAAAGAAGCTCATCGCATCCTCAGACACGGTCCATCCTGGGAGACCAAGATGTACAGGGGACTTGAAGAAGAATTTACGGTGGAAAAGGATGAGAGTGGATATTGCCAAGTATGTGGCGTCTTGTGGGATCTGTCGAAGATCAAAGCTGAGCATAAGCGTCCAGCCGTCTGTTGCGACCATTGAAGATTCTGTGTGGCCATGGGATGACATCTCCATGGATTTCGTGGTTGGTCTACCTCGTTATCCACGAGGGAAGGATGTGTTTGGGTTGTGGTGGATCGTCTCGGCAAGTCTGCGCATTTCATTCCTATCCGCACTACCAATTCGTGAGCGAGTTGGCTCCTATCTATGTGCGGGAGATTGTGAGACTGCATGGTGTGCCCAAGACCATTATTTCTGATTGGGATGCGAAGTTCGTCTCCAAGTTCTCGGGAGAGTTTGCAGAGTGCTTTGGGTGCAGCAGCTTCGCCTTAGTACCGCCTTTCACCCTCAGACGGATGGGCGATCTGAGCGTACCATCCAGACTTTGGAAGACATGCTCGGGGCCTGTGTGATGGCTTGGAAAGGTAGCTGGAGGATCATTTGCCTCTTGCGGAGTTTGCTTACAATAATAGCTATCATTCCAAAGATCCGGCTGCTCCTTATGAGGTCTTGTATGGTCGGAAGTGCAGATCGCCACTTTGTTGGGATGCGATGGGCGAGAGAGCGATTCTTGGACCGGATTGGGTTCAGCAGATCGTTGATCGCGTGGCGGAGGTACGGCGAGAACCTTCTCGCAGCCTGCAGAGCGCATGTAAGAGCTATGCTTATGTGGCGGCGAGACTTGGAGTTTGAGGTGGGTGATAAGCGTACTCTTGCGAGTATCTCCCACCAAGGGTGTGGTGCGTTTTGGCACCAAAGAAAAGCTTCGATCCGAGGTATGTTGGGCCTTTTCCTATCATCGCCGAGTTGGTAGGTGGCCTATCGTCTGAGCTACCTAATCCATGCAAGGTGTGCATAATGTGTTCCATGTCTCGATGTTGAGGAAATACTTGCATGATCCGGAGTTGGTGGTTCCGTTGGAACCATTAGTGCTTAAGCAGGACCTCACCTTCGAGTCCCATCCTGTGGAAATTCTGGGGACTTCGGAGCGAGTGATGAAGAACCGGACGCTCAAGTTTGTTAAAGTATTGTGGTCACATTAGACCGAGAGAGAAGCGACTTGGGAGCTGGAGTCTCGCATGCGCGAGAAGTATCCCGAGCTTTTTGCCTCAGGTATGTGATGTGAAAACCTAGCTATCTCCGGTTTTGCTGGGTTTGCGTGTTGGTGCGTTTGGATTCGAGGTCGAATCCTGTTGAAGGGGGGAAGAATGTGACACCACGGAGTGTCGTAACCTGATTTAATATGCATGTTTTGGTCAAAAACAGTATGAGATGTCGAAATAAGGTTAAAACCATAGGATTTGGAGGTTTATAACGTTTCCGGGCCGTTTCCGGGATTTTGGGCCTTCTCGGGGGATTTTGGGCCTTAAAGGGGGGTTGTGGGCTTTGGTGGGATGGATTAGGACTCCTTGTAGGACTAGGATTCAGAGTGGGGGCTGGTAAAAGGGCTCCCTCCCTGCCCCCTTGTAGGGATGCAAGTGGGGTAGGGCAGCCCACTAAGCCGCAAGCCCACTTCATAAAACCAACCCACTTAACTGTCCGCAAAATACAATTTGACAATAGTGTTTCTAAACACGCCAACCCGCATAACCCACTGGTCGCCGCATAACCCACTCGATATCAAACCCTAGCCACCCGCTGGCCTCGGCGCGACGGCGCCTCGCTGGCTCCGCGAGACCGCGACCCGGCGACTCCCCCCGCGCCGGTGACTCCCCCCGCACCTGCGACTCCCCCCGTGACCTGGCGACTCCTCCGCGCCCGCGACTCCCCCGCGACCCGGCGATCAGGCGACTCTCCCGCGATGGCGACTCCTCCGAGCCCACGACTCCCCGGCGATCAGGCGACTCCCCCGTGGGCGACTAACTGGTGAGATTCCGCACTTCCTCCGATCCATCCGCTAATTGGAATTTAGTAGGACTTTATCCATCATCCAGATTTTATCCATCATCCACTTTTACTATATGATTGCCCCCAATCTTGGATGTTAGTAATCTTGGATGTATATCCTGAAAAGCAAGGCTTCAGTATTGCCCCCAATCTTGGATGTTAGTAATCTTGGATGTATAATAACTTGCAGAATCTTGAGTGACCAAAATTAGTTGTATGTTTGATTGAATCATGAGTGTATTGTGTACATTAGTCTACATAATAATTTGCAGGGAAGGAAAGATTAGGACCCTGTGTGCAGAATATTCAGTAGTAAGATTAGGGTCTGGTTCTTGAGTCCATGTGTGCAGATTATTCAGTAGTAAGAAGAGATATTGTGTCCATCATTCAGATTATTCAGCTATGATCTCGATTAGTTGATGACCATACAACTACTTCCAAGATATGCGGTTTGTTTAAGTTAGTGATATAGTTATTAATTGATAATGAATCCATGCTGTACGCCATCTTGCTAATTTGTACTCACAAACTGCCATGCATGACTTAATTGATGCGTTTTTTAGTACTTTCTTTGCTTGCTTGTTAATTAGAATCAGATCTATTCTAGAAAACAATCTTTGTTTAATACGAACAACTAAAGGTGTACAGTATTATGCAGGTATTGCATATGGCAGCTCTAGAGGGAAGGCTAGAAGCTGGCCATAAGTCACCGCATACTACACAAGGAGGAGATATTCATGAACAAGTAGGAGTCTCATCGAGCAGCTTGTCGGTGCTGAAGCGGAAAGCCCCTATGATGAAGCGACAGAAGTCACAGGCAGTTAAACGGCTAAGGTCACCGGTATTGTCAATAGTGAGGTCTCCAGGGATAAGGATCATGCTTTCTCCAGTACTGCGGTCCCAATTTTTAACACGGGAGAGGTCTCCATCTGCGACATCTCCGTCTATTGGAACTGCGACACGGGAGAGGTCTCCATCTGCGACATCCCCAACTGTTGGAACCGCGACACAGGCGAGATCTCCATCTGCGACATCTCCAACTATTGGAACGGCGACACGGGTGAGGTCCCCATCTGCAACATCTCCGTCTCTTGAAGAAACAAGAAGTGTTCTTGGGCATGGTAACATTTGAATTTGTTGCTATTAGTTTGCCGTTTATACTTGATCATGTCGTAATATATGCTTTCATGCTGAATAATTTAGGATCTTCGGACAGAAATAGAAGACGCAAACTAAGATCAAATATCTGGACTGATTTTGAGCCTATATATGCTGATAGGAAACTTGTAGGAGCTAAGTGCATTCACTGTAAGAGATATTTTAATGCTGCACGAGATAATGGCACAAGTACTTGCCGTAGGCATTTGGAAAGTTGTGAGGAAAGAGCTAAATTGCATCGATTGTATGATCAGATGAACTCTACTAATCTTTCTGCGCATGCAGCTACTTTGAAAGAATGGAAATTTGACCAAGAAATCTCTCGACAAGAGCTCGTTAAGTTGATTGTTTTTCATGAGTTGCCATTTAGCATAGTTGAGTACCCTAAATTCAAGAGTTTTGTGGGCAGTCTAAATCCATTATTTAGACTTGTTTCTCGAACTACCATCAGGGCTGATTGCATTAGTGCATATGAGCAGCAAATGTTAGCTCTACGAGAGGTTTTGAAGAACTTAACATCTAGGGTTTCTCTTACAGCTGATATGTGGACATCTAATCAAACATTGGGTTATTTATGTGTCACTTGTCATTTTATTGATAATAAGTGGAAGATGCAGGAAAGGATCATAAGGTTTACCATTGTAGAGACACCACACGATGGTAGAACTATGTTTAATGCAATATTGAAGAGCATCCAAGATTGGCATATAGAAGATAGGCTCTTTAGTATTACGTTAGACAATGCATCGGTAAATGACTCTATGGTGACATCTTTGCAAAAGAATCTTCTTGCGAAGCATTTGCTACCATGCAAAGGTCAGCTATTTCATGGTCGTTGTGCTGCGCATGTCTTCAATCTCATAGTTCAAGAAGGGTTTAAGGCCATTAGTGGTGCTACTAGTAATATCAGGGATAGTGTAAAGTATGTTAAGAGCTCACAGTCTCGCAAGCAAAGGTTTGAAGAGATGATTGCGCAGGTAGGCATATTATGTGAGAAGCGGCCCCCTCTTGATGTATCTACTCGATGGAATTCAACATATAAAATGCTTGAATCAGCTTTGCAGTATAGGAGGGCATTTGAAGCTTTGGCACGAGAGGACACTCATTACACACATGCACCTTCGGTTCAAGAATGGGAGATGGCAGAAAAACTTTGCATCATGTTGAAGGTATTCTATGATGCCACTCTAGCAGTATCAGGTTCCAAATATCCTACTGCAAGCTGCTACTTCCATGAGATTTGGGAGGTGAAGAAAATGATGGAAAGGGAGTCTTCCAATCCAGACATTATCATTGCATATATGGTGCATGAAATGAACGAGAAACTTAAGAAATATTGGAACCTTTCATTCTTGCAAATCTGTGTTCCTGTTGTCTTTGATCCGAGGTTTAAGTTGGGCTTTCTTGAGTATCGCTTGAGCAAAGGATTTGGTAATAGAGTTTCTCGATACCTTTCTGAAGTGAAGAAGGCCATTAGTGAACTCTTTGCTGAATATTCTGGAGACTCGAACATTGAGAATTATGGAGATTCAAACATTGGGATAATTGTTGATGAAAGTAACCCATGGGCAGATTGGGGGCAACATCTCAGTGAACAACAAAGGAGTAGAGCAAGTGAGCTTGACAAATACTTGGAAGAAGAAACAATTCCCATAACAGTTGATTTTGATATATTGCAATATTGGATGATATTCTCCACCAAGTATCCTGTACTCTCTCGCATAGCACGTGATCTATTGGCATCCCCTGCATCTACAGTAGCATCTGAGTCTGCCTTTTCTACCGGGGAGAGGGTTATAAGTGACTATCGGAGCAGGCTGACCAACGAAACTGTAGAAGCTCTTATTTGTCTCCAAGATTGGATTCGAGCTGATGGTATATTTACTTTCTCCCTAAAAATTCTTGCTTATATTATGCTAAATAATTTTTTTTGTGTAATTGCGTATTGATTCCTTTTCAATGTTTTAGATGGTAGTGACAACCTTGTTAGTGAAGATAGGGATGGCGATGATCTCCTTTAATTGATAACTTCAGGTATTCTCCTTCCTAGACTTTAGGTCATTTTCCAAGCTGGGTAGACGACAGGTTTGTTACTCTAGTTTCACTTTCAATGAATGCATTGTATGTATTTGATTGTCAATACTTGTGCAACCTGTATAACTTAACTCACCTGAAGCAAATATAAAGTTGTAAATTCTAAACTGGTTGTCAGCTATGAAATGAGCAAGGATAATGCCAATAAATATCTGGCAAGGATGTATTCCACAATCCATGCTTGCATTAAATAGATAGTTCTAATTCATGCTTGCATTAACCCTAAGGATGTTCTCACTGTCTTTTCAGGCCTATACAAACACTAGGTAGATTCAAAGATGCTCGGAGCTGTTCAGGGGAATGCCAACTTGGCCAGTGCCCTTGTTGCTTAAATTCGCATGACCAATCAAATTGCTAGCTCTTCCAGCAGGAATCTGAGACTGGATATTGCAGCCAACTGCCAGATCCCCATGCTAATCTACAACAGACAACATGATTTCAATCTAGCCGATGTAATACTTTTGTTTTTGTTGCCTACTGAAGTATTCATGTCAACTAATTACATGTGTAGTGATGTGATAGATTTTTCAGCCATGCTCTGTCATGTGAATATGACGAGGTGCGCTCTTGAGATTTGCTATGTGATGACAATGCCCTGTCCTGTGAATGCTGTCTTGAATCTTAAAATTTGGTATACAGATGTAGGAAGGTTTTTCCATTGGAATGCGTGTGATGATTGATGAATTAGAAACAATGCTCAAGTGCGCTGTCTTGATTCAAGAAGGCGAACGCTGTCTTGGAGACCCTCTAGCAGACATGTAAAAGTGCATGCGGGTGCTTTGCGGGCTACCGTCAAACCCACCAATAGCATGTGGATGACATTGCAGGCTAGCGGCAGCCGCAATGTGCTCAGCGGCTAGCGTGGGTGGGTGCGGGCTGCCCACTGCCCACCCCACTTGCACTCCTACCCCCTTGCGCCCCATAGCCCCATTGGTGCGCCCCCACCAATCCCCCTAGCCCTAGCCTCCTCCCCCCCACTCACCCCTCTAGCCGTGCGCCCCCTTGCCCTTGCCCTCTCCACCTCTCCACCTCCCCACCACCTCTCCTCCACCCCCTTGCTGCCCTAGGGTGGCCTCCCCACCCCTGCATCCTCGTGGATCCATCCAAGGAGCGAGGAGCGAGGAGCGAGGAGATCGATTGGAGAAGAGATCGATTGGAGTTTTCGTTCGTCGGGCAAAGGTTTGATCATGGGGTTCCCTGGGGTTGATCTAGGTACTGTTCTTAGGATGATTATCAAGTTTTTAGATCAATTGGTGGTGCTGGATTGGAGTAATTTGGGTTAGATCTAGACGTTGCCACGTTTCTGTTTTGGGACAGCATGAGCAGTCGACCTAGGGTTCCTGTTTTCGCCAATTTAGAATTCGAATCTGACTGTATAGACTTTTAAGAAGTTGTAGATAATTTCATTATCTTTCCTTGCATATAAAGAACGTTAAATTCCGCCTAGCCGTTTGAAAGTTATGACTGTTTTACCGAGCGTATTAAAATCTGTGACGCGATTGGAACAAATCTCGGTAATCTGTAGATTAAACAACTTTAGAGGCCGAATCAGTCTTTCCTTATACCTAGAGAAAGTTGGGAAATTTCCTAAGCTACGCGAGGATGTACTCGTTTAATTGATTCGGAGTCCCAGAGCCCAAGTTATGCCTTTTGCAAGGCTGCTGTCCCGCCGGGACAGAACCTCTGTTTTTAGGTTTTGCGAGTCGTTGGCAATGTCTGGGTAGATGAGGGTATGCGTACTGTTCTGTGGTTATGATTGTGAGTGTGTGATACCTATGTGCAGGTGGTGCGACCCCGGGAGTGCCCTCTACTTCCCGCCAATCCGTTGCACATGGTTGAGGCAAGTGTGTTGTGATGGATAGCGAGTTGTAGGTTGCATGTTGAGATTAGATGGAATTGTCTACATGATATATGTCCACTTGCCATGTTTTAATGATTGCTATGATATGATGAGCATGTTTAAGATGTTATGATGCCATGTGTTAATATATGAGTTTTATATGATGTTGGCATGCTTGCATACATGACATGTTACATGGCCGGGCGGTGAGAAAGTCATTAACTAATCCGGGAAGGTCGGTGAGAAAGTTATGACTAATCCGGAGAGCCAATAGAGTAAGTCCTACATCGTGATTCCATCTACCGTGGGTTGTGGAAGCGAGGAGTAGGCACCCTCCATCTTCGGGATGGAAGGGGGGAGAGGGTGCACACCGACGGGTGTGTACTCAACCATACCGGTATGAGTTTTCAAGGAGACATGAGCATTGCATTACATCGCATACATATTGATGATGACAATGTTAAGTGTTTACGAATAAGATGATTTACATGATGGGAGATGTTATTGCCATGTTGATGTTCTTGTTGTCCATTGCAATATGCTTGCTGAGTTTCGAACTCACGCTTGTGTTTTCTTGTTGTTTTAGGTACCATGAGATCGGCATGCGGGGAAGGGAAATAGTCACACGCCCACACGTAGCTTCACCATAATGATTCCACAAGTCATTCTATTAGTTTGATAATAAATTGCGTGTGATGATCATTGCTTTAATGTTTAGCTTTACTATTTGAGAGTTTATTTGTTCATTTGACACTTGGAGACATTAAGTGCTTGATGTTAGACTTATTTTGCCGTTAAGTCTTTAATAATTGCTGTTTTAGATGTCTCTCATATTGCCTTACATTGCTATAATATTGTTGATTCTTCGTAGCATGTTAAAACAAAGGAGATGCTGCCGAAATGTCGGTTTTTAGCATATGTATCCTTGCTGGAATTTATGATAAATGGTGGTATTTAGATGTTGGTTAGCTTATGTTTGGTAGCATTCGGGCATATTAAATGCCGGGGTGTTACATTATATACATAAATGTACAAACTATCAGCAAAATATAGTTTTTAGCTTCTATTTTAAAAACTACAGATTTTAGAAGAACTTATATCATAAAACTACAAGTTTTAGGATTGATCGTTTCTTGTAATGGGTTTGATAGTGTGGATCCACATGGTAGTCTCACATGCGAGTGAAATGGGAAATATGAGGTTGCCATGTGGGCCCATGCTGTTAGACCCATTACAAGAAATAGTCAATTCTAAGACCTATAGTTTTGTGACACAAGTTTTTCAAAAGTCTGTAGTTTTGTGCATAGAAGCTAAAACATGTACTTTTATGATAGTTTTTACAAAAAAAAACTTACAGTTTTATGAAATTTACTCCAAAAATAAATGGCCCCAATGAAACATTTTAAACCATTTCATATTGAAGTATCTGAAAATTAATATTTATGTATACCAAAAGTGATAAAGACGTATAACACGCTCATTTAAGTGGTATATAAAAAGATGGGAGGGAGTATGTACACCCAAAAGTAAAAAAAAACTTTCTATACTTAATATTCTACATGTATATACTCCCAAAAGTATAGGAAGCCTTTTTCATACTCCTAAGAGTGCATACTCCCACATTTCAATAGACGACTTAAACAAACGTGTTGTGTCTCTTTATTACTTTTGATATACTTAAATACTAATTCTAAGATACTCCCATGTAATTTCGTTGAAAAACATTCATTAAAGCCAGTGGACTTTGATGAAATTTTTCATGGACCTCAGTATGAAGTATCTTATAATCATTATTAGTACTTTCAAAAGGATAAAGAGATATAACAATACACACACACTATTTTGTACATGAGCGTAGAATAGGCTATTCTACGCTCCACCACCTTATGTTGATCAAAACCCACATCCCACATTTGTCAAAGACTGGTCAAAGAAAAACCACCACCTCCCACCTATGACAACTTTCACTCTCTACCCACCTTTTTCGCGCTCAGATGATGCAATAATGTTTGGCTTAGATACAGTAAATTTAAAATTTCGATGTAGTAATTATTTTGAGAATGTTAAAATATATTCATTATGTATCTCTTTTTGTTAAGAACATTTTCCAGCAAAACACATCAGACAAATTGTAAATAGGATAAATGGTTTAGGAGATATCGTTGTTCAAAGTTTACAATCAAGCCACATTTCTCTCTCCACCTGCCCCTGTGTGCTCAGCATGATAGTAAATAGAAATGCATTTGTATATAAATGTGGTATCTATTTTTTACTACCGTTATCACAGTCATCATTTACCACACCCAGGCGCCGTGCAAAAATCTAACACCACATCCAGTAAATTGAAATGCATTTTAGCTGTAAATTTAATCCATTTTATTGTCGCTATCACATGGCCGTCATGGGCCATGGCTAGGTGTGGTAGTAAAATCTAATAACATGTCTAGTAAATTGCAATTGCATTTGATAGTATATTTTATCCATTTTTCATTCCCACTATCACATGGCCATCATGCGCCACGGCTAAGTATGACAATAAATATAACAACTCATCTAATAACTTGGAATTCATTTGGACATAAATTTGGTACATTTTGTATTACTGCTATCACATCCATCATATGCCACGACAAGATACAACAGTAAAATCTAACAATGAGTCTAGTAAATTCGAATGTATTTGTTAGTAAATTTGGTCTATTTTGTATTACCGATATCACATGGCCATCATGCACCATGACTAGGTGTGACAGTAAAATCTAAAAATGAGTCCAATAAATTAGAGTACATTTGGCTGCAAATTTGGTCTATTTTGTATTGCCAATATAACATGGCCATCATGCGCTACGGTGCGACAGTAAAATCAAACAATGAGTCCAGTAAATTAGAATAAATTTGAAACAAAGTTTGGTCCACATTGTATTGCTGCTATCACATGGCCAACATGCGCCACAGCAGGTTCGGTAGTAAAATCTAACAAAACGTCTAGTAAATTGGAATGTATTTAGTAGCAAATTTAATCTATTTTGTATTACCGCTATCACATGATCATCATTAGCTACGGCTAGGTGTGGCAGTAAAATCTAACAACGCGTCCAGTAAATTGAAATGCATTTAGCAATAAATTTGCTTTATTTTGTATTACCGTTATCACATGGCCATCATGCGTCACGGCTAGGTGTGGCAGTAATATCTAACAACAAATTTAGTAAATTGGAATCCATTACTTACTTCCACTAACACATGGCCATTATACTCTTCGGCTAGATGTGGTAGTAAAATTCAATAATGTATTCAGTAAATTGGTGTAAAAGCTCATTCATCTAGTATTTTTTGGTGATACTTAATTATATCATTATTTTCCTCTTGTCGTCAGAAAGGTACCGGCGAAAACCATTTGTGAATCAGAGTTGCCAATCAAAAGTTATGTCTAAAACGATAAAAAAGATTCTAGTACAAGTAAGGAACCCAATTTTATTGGTTGGTTGTCTACGTCACTACTTGACTTGGTCCCGGGAAGGGGCGTATGTGGGGTGGGTTAGGCACACTTGTATAACTGGTGTGTAGAATAAATTATTCTACGCTGGGAGTATATTATACATACATACATACATACATACATACATACATAAGTACGTACGTAAGTATATATAGATATGCTAATATGTACCCGAGAGTAGAATAAACTATTCTACTGTGATATCCCAATTTTTGCTTTTCTTAAATTTATTGTGCCTTTTCAATTTTTGAGGATTTTCTAGAATTTATTTGAATTTATTTGAATTAAGCCTTTTGTTAAAAGTATTTAAAAACTTGAAAAGTTTCAATAAAGTTTTGATGGAAATATTTTATTTGAGTTCAAATGTTTTAAAATATTTTTTAGAATTTTTTTTGAAAAATTGTCTATTATTTTTCTATTTATTTTGGTTTTATTTTATTTTTGGAATTAAATCAGTTAACAAAAATTTAGAAATTTGATTTGAATAGTAATTGGGCCAGCCCATTGGACTGGTCTAGTTTTCCTCTGTGGTCTCAGCCCTGGTCCAACCCATGCCTAAAACCTAATTGTGTGGAACTGTGACTATTAGATCTTGATCCAACGGTTCATATTTCGCCATGTAACTATAGCGCGTAGAGGCCGTTTGATTCCCATGTGGGGCTGGGATTTATTTGAGCTCGTGTCGCATCCAGCCGTTCATCGTCACACATGGCATACTAGGGGTTATCGTCTTCGATTCGGACTGCTCTGAACACCGATGCGCTGCCATGATTTCGATCTCCAAATCATACACAGTTAGGGCTCTTATGGGTATTTAAGTGGTGCATCGAGGTCCTCAGGAGCCAAGGAGCAAAAGCCCTATATCAATCCATCGAGAGCTACCATCAATCACCCACGATCTGAACAAGTCGGATATTTCAAGCAATGTTCTATGGCAGTGGGGTGAAAACAAGTCGGATATTTTTTGTTCAATTCGAAGCCAGATCGGGTCAGTACAAGATTCAGGAAGACATTTGGATATTCGGTCGGATCCAGGACGGGATCCGAATACTTGAATACAGATTTCGGATCAGATTCAGAGCATGCAGTATCCGGATAATTTAGGACGAGATCCGGATATCAGATACTTGTTCCATTTGGATATTTGGATGGCTAGCTTCTTGGCTACAAGCTCTCAGTCTCGTGTCTTCCCCCCACACTCACATAGTTCGCACCCCCCATATCTCATCTTGCATCTCGCCATCCCCAGATCTCCCCCACCCCCAGCCGCTTCGCCACCCCCACGGCCGTGTCTTCGCCCACAGCTAGCCAAAGGCATGATGAAAATTTGATTTCTAGATTAACAGGTTAAAACTGTAGTGATAAGAATTCTTCATTTGTATTTTTCTTCCCCTAATCTGTATTATATCTGTAAAATGACATCACTTTTCCCTGAATTGTTCAAGCATACTTGAACACCATAAAAAAAAAGAAAAAGAGAAATAGAACAGCTTGGAGAGAGTTTTTATACTTTTGAGACATGGGGAGAACAGCTAAATACGTTTTGTGCTGAAGTAGTCAAGAGTGAAGCTTTCTTCACATGCAATTCAATTGGAGGTATGTTGGATGCTTACATACTTGAACAGCAATGGACCATTTTATGTTTATATAATATGAGGAATTGATGTAGCAGAGCAATGCTGGTCACTTGGTACAATATGTAATAGTCGCTCAGCCACTGTCGCAAAGCATATTTCCTCTGAATTGTCCCCATTGTTATTGTTAGGTCTAGAAGCACGGCGAATAATGGAGACATAGGTTTAATGTGGAAAAACCTTTTGTGGGAAAAAACCACAAAAAATAATATACTATTTAGTTTCAATGATAACATTACAAGGGGTTGGCTTATATAGCCAAAGAGTCCGAGTAGTTAAAGATTAAGACTAACAACCTATTTAGATAGTACTAAAAGATATAGTAAATTAAGATATTTGAGTTATCTCTAACGGTTATTTTAGCAAACACATTTAACACTGGACAATAGAAAGAGCCAAAATGCTGGCTGTGAGACCCCAGATCGGCTATCCAGAATCTCCTGTGTATTTCCGTACTAGTCCCAGATCAGTAGCTAGTACACACAGTCACAGTGATACTTCATTGCCGAACATGACGAAAGTTGTAATATAAATATGCAAGTATGGGCTACATGGCCACTAATTGCAATACTCGGTCCAACGACCGGACACAAAGCAGCGGAAACAAAAGCAAAACGAAACTAGCGAACGCCACAACGCCACAGGCGACGACAAGCGACGCGACTAGTCCTCCTGGCAGTCCTCCTCGAAGAACTCCTCTTCCTCGGCATCTTGGAAATTCTCTGATGATTACAATGTTGGTGTAGCACGTGAGTACGGAGGTACTCAGCAAGTCGGGAAGGTATGGTCATGTGAGGCTTTCCAAAGGAAGCTTAATAGGGTTTATTTGCATAAAGCCACATTTTATTAAACCATACTTAACTGAATATTTTCACAAAGCATCTTTTACAATTCTTTTTAATAATTGAATTAGTTAATATTATAGTGAGGTTCTAACCACCATCACTAACATAAAGGCTCTATCCGCCAATAGTTAAAAGATCCAAGTTAATCATGTGACTCCATCCGTCAAGAATAAAACAGGTTCTATCCGCCAAATAACATTCGAGAGTTCTAACCACTCCCGAACCCCAAAACCAAACCTTTTTCAGTTTTAAAAACAAAATCAAAGTCTACCAATATGAAAGCATTCTTCGCTTTGCCTTTAACCGTAGGCACGGCTATTCGAATAGTTTTACTCTGCAGAGGTGTACAACTTTACCCACACGACACGATCATCTCTTATTGCCTCCGGATTAACACACTTCCTTTGGTGTGCTGACAGAGAGATCGTGACAAGGCCGTTACAATGTATCTACCTAGCTAGACCCACCCGCTGAGGTTTCACCGCTGTTAGGGTTCCAACCGCCCAGTACAGAAGCCCCCTCTTGCGCCGTGTGAGAAAAACAATGTTGCCTCCGTCCGGCATTCACATTCAACCGAATGGTGAGTCTAAACTAGGCTTCTACAAATTAGTGGGCCAGGTCGTACCATTATAGACATGTGGTAGTACGGTATTGCTTAGAATGGACAATCACAAGCGTCGGTCCTTATATGACTTGGGGCGGTACTTGCACAAGACAAAACGTGCTCCAACCGCACCCACCCGACAAACCGGTCCGCCCAAGTCCAAAACATTTTCCTTTTCTTTTTATTTTGGAAAACAGTACTAAAATCATACTAATAACCTTCAAATCACATTTGATAACATTCGTTTTGAATAATCCCACCCATGGGTTGTTTTCATCGGAAAAGGCCCTAAGCATTTCTACCGCACTACTTAGCAAAGGACACCATATAACTTATGCATGGTAATAGCAATGTCCTAAGGTTACAAGGGATATGATTAACAATGTCAAGGAGGAATCAACAATTTCGGAATAACTAGCACTTATATTTGACATATTTCATTAAACATAGCCATGCAACTTTATAAACCGTTTAAATCATTTCGCAAACATAGGAGCAAAATGCGTCAAGGAGACTTGCCTTCTGTCCCGGGTAGGTCTTCGTACGCGGGAAGTTCGGCGGCGGAATCGGCGGTCGCGGCGGGATCGTCGTGAAAAGATGAGAAAGTTGCCTAGAGGGGAGGGGTGAATAGGCAATTTAAAAATTAAACTAAATTTGTCGCAGCGGAAAGAGTATCGGAACTTCCGATGTTGGATCGGAACTTCCGATTTAATCGGAACTTCCGATACCAGTTCGGAATGTCCGATCGACTTTTGACACGAACAATTAACGACTGAAAACACTGAACTTGAGAAACAATCTGAGAATGATAGAACAAAGTAATAAGGAAACCAGCTTAAGTAAGGTAAATGAAATGACACGGATTTGTTCCCGGAGTTCGAATTCTTGAGGGAATCCTGCGTCTCCGTTGAGGAGGCTCCAAAGAGCCGGGTCTTTTCCAACCCTTTCCTCCCAAACCTCGGTCACACTTGAGGCTTAGTTCCACTATTGGTTCCTTTCCTTTCGGAAGCGGAGCCGGCCTTCACAAACTTCTCACGGTGTCCCACAATTCTTGGGAGCTCGTGAGCGACCCCTAACCGTCTAGGAGTCCTTCAACCTCCAAGAGAAACAAATGCACCGTTGATCGATCTTGGAGGAACACTCTAATGCTCAAGATGAATGACACTTGCTTTTCAATTCAAACGCTAGATCTCAACTATTGTTCTCACTCTCTAGATGATCCCTAAGATCAAAGAGGAGGACTCAATAGAAAGCTAGAAGGTGCTCAAGGTGCTCTAGAGTTCTGCCAACATGAGTGTGTAACCCTCAAATGAGAGAGGAGTGGGGTATTTATAGATTCTTGCAAAAACTAGCCGTTATACACCCACTCAGCTGCATATCGAAACTTCCGATGTCAACATCGGAATGTCCGATATGTGCAAACAATCAGAACTTGAGCGCACTTCAACTGTCGAAAAAGGTGCATCGGAACTTCCGATGTCAGCATCGGAACTTCCGATGTTCCCAGAAAAGCACCTTGACAAATGCTTCTAAGTCCATATCGGACTGTCCGATATAAACATCGGAACTGTGACACTACGGTATGGTGTGACATTAGAGAATGTGAAATTAGAGAATAAAACCTTTCGGCTTGAGGTTTACTCGCGTTTTTGGGCCGTTTGAAGTGATGTGTCACCACGGAGTGTCATAACCTTTTAAATGGTGCATGTTAAGGTCAAAAACTTTATGAAATATGGTATGGCAGGTTAAAACCATAAGGTATGGAGGTTAATAACGTTTCCGGGCCGTTTTCGGGGTTTTGGGCCTTCCCGGGGGAGTTTGGGCCTTAAGTGGGCTTTGGTGGGATGGAGTAGGTCTCCGTAACGGACTAGGATTGGGTGTGGGGGCTGGTAAAAGGGCTCCCCACCAGCCCTTGGGCATTCACCCCTGCCCCTTGTGCGCCCTTCCCCCCACTTGCCCTTGCCCTAGCCGCCTCCCTCCTCCCTTGGCCGTGCGCCTCCCCCTCCCTTGCCCCATTGCTCCCCACCTCTCCACCACCTCTCCTCCACCCCTTGCTGCCCTAGGGTGGCCTCCCCACCCCTGCATCCTCATGGATCCATCCGAGGAGCGAGGAGCGAGGAGCGAGGTGCGAGGAGCGAGGAGCGAAGAGCGAGGAAATCTATTGGAGTTTTCGTGCGTCGGGCAAAGGTATGACCATGGGAACCCTGGGGATTGATCTAGGTACTGTTATTAAGGTGTTTATCAAGTTTTTAGATCAATTGGAGGTGCTGGATTGGAGTAATTTGGGTTAGATCTAGATGTTGCCACGTTTCTGTTTTGGGACAGCATGAGCAGTCGGGCTAGGGTTTGAGTTTTCATCGATTTAGAATCCGAGTCTGTCCGTACGGATTTTGAAGAAGTTGTAGATAATTTAATTATCTTTCCGTGGACATAAAACACCTTAAATTCCGATCAGCCGTTTGAAAGTTATGGCTGTTTTACCGAGCATGTTAAAATCTGTGACGCGATTGGAACAGATCTCGGTAATCTGTAGATTAAACAACTTTAGAGGCCGAATCAGACTTTCCATATACCTAGAGAAAGTTGGGAAATTTCCTAAGCTACGCGAGGATGTACTCGTTTAATTGATTCGGAGTCCCAGAACTCAAGTTATGCTTTTTGCAAGGCTGCTGTCCCGTCGGGACATAACCTCTGTTTTTAGGTTTTGAGAGTAGTGGGCAATGTCGGGTTAGATGGGGTTTTGCGTACTGTTTTGTGGGTATGATTGTGATTGTGTGATACCCCTGTGCAGGAGGTGTGACCCCGGGAGTGCCTTCTACTTCCCGCCAATCCGTTGCACGTGGTTGAGGCAAGTGTGTTGTGATGGATAGCGAGTTGTAGGTTGCATGTTGAGATTAGATGGAATTGTTTACATGATACATGTCCACTTGCCATGTGTTAATGATTGCTATGATATGATGAGCATGTTTAAGATGTTAAGACGCCATGTGTTAAAATATGAGTTTTATATGATGTTGGCATGCTTGCATTCATGACATGTTACATGGCCCGGGCGGTGAGAAAGTCATTAACTAATCCGGGAAGGTCGGTGAGAAAGTTATGACTAATCCCAGAGCCAATAGAGTAAGTCCTACATCGTGATTCCATCTACCGTGGGTTGTGGAAGCGAGGAGTAGGCACCCTCCATCTTCGGGATGGAAGGGGGAGAGGGTGCACACCGACGGGTGTGTACTCAACCATACCGGTATGAGTTTCCAAGGAGATATGAGCATTGCATTGCATACACAATGATGATGATTTTGTTAAAGTGTTCATGATTGAGATGATATACATGATGTGAGATGTTATTTTCTATGATATTGTTATTGTTGTCCATTACAATATGCTTGCTGAGTTTCGAACTCACGCTTGTGTTTTATGTTGTTTTTTGGTACTTTGAGATCGGCATGCAGGAAAAAGGGGTTTAGCTACACTTCTACACGTAGCTCCTCCATCATAGTCTATGATTAATCACTTGGAGACTTTAAGTGCTTGATGTTAGTCTTATATTGTCGTTAAGACTCCATTTATTGCTGTTTTAGATGTCTCTCATATTGCCTTATAATGATATACTGTTGTTGCTCCTTAAATCCATGTTAAAACAAAGGAGGTGCTGCCGAAATCTCGGTTTTTAGCCTATGCACCTTTGCAGGAATTTTATGTTAAATGTGGTATTTAGATGTTGTTTAGCTTATGTTTGGTAGCATTCAGGCATATTAAATGTCGGGGTGTTACAGGAACTTCCGACTTAACATCGGAATGTCCGATCTAATATATCGGAATGTCCGATAATTCCAAAGAGCTCCCTTTTTCAGGTTTGAACACATCGGAACTTCCGATGTCAAATATCGGAACTTCCGATATTTACAGAGAGCACCCTAGAAAGCTGTAGCAACGTATCGGAACTTCCGATCGAAAATATCGGAACTTCCGATACATGTTCCACGCATCGGACTAAAGCAAGCATGCACATCGGAATGTCCGGTCACATCGGAACTTCCGATGTAATATCGGAATGTCCGACTTGAACTTTGATAAAAACACATTCCGGTGCATGCGCGGTGACTTAGGGTCTCAACAAGAATTAAAGTAACATTCATCTGAGCATAGAGACTATCCTAGATCACTTACGATGCATCCCTCTTAATAGTACGACATTCCTACGACACAAAACATAGAAAATAGGAATACAATGCCGTTTTACTCGGTTAAATTCGTTTGAGGGTATCCTTCGCATGTAGAAGACATCACATTGAACTTTTTACCTGCTCATAAGCTCATTGAAGACATTAGTCTCTTTAAGCTCATTGAAGACATTAGAACTGAGCAATGATCTCAACGTTCCAATCATGCTGAAAGCTCATGATCCTCTTTGTTCCAGTTCTCTCACAAGCTGCAATGACTTCAGTAAAAATAGCATCATCAGCTGCAGCCATGTAATCCCAGTCGACCTTTGCATCGTAATAATCGATTCTTCCTAGGTAAAATGACAGACTCATAGAAGTCTTGCCGGAAGAAGGTCCGAAGTGATAGTCTGTCGAGAATCGCACATTTGCCCTGGATTACGCTCTCTGCGGCCCGCGCACTTTGGCGGCTTTCCTTTGTAGCTCATAGGTTTCCTCTTGAGACGAGGATTCCACTCTGCTGCTCGAGCTTTGGAACTGCTGCATGCAGGCCGAGATTGAGAAGCCCTGCCCACGGCTTTGCCCTTCCTAGAAGGCAATGGCGCTCCTCGGAATGCGTTCACGATCGAGCGGGAGGATCGGTGGAGGGTCACCGATCTGAATGCCTGGGCCTCCACGCCTCTACCTCTTCCTCTCTTGGCGCATTTTGGTTCTTGCTCTGTCGAGTCTGTCTTGGCCTTTTAGCGCCTAAGGCAGTCGGGTCCGATTGGTGGGAGCCACCTTGATCAGATCCATTGATCTAAGGGGCAGAGAATCGATTAAGCTTACGAGAGAAACAAACTTGGTTTGGTTTTCAATCTGTTGACATCGGAAGTTCCGATTTCATATCGGAAGTTCCGACATGAGGTCGGAAGTTCCGATATTTTCGATCGGAATGTCCGATGTCTACGGATTTCAACCAACACAGCATTTCTCCCAAACCAACCGATGGAAAGAATTGAAACTTGACAGTAATGAACCAAAGGAATAGATGAACAAGTTCACCGAAACAATTTCTCAAAAAGATGCCCTAGATCCAAAAGGAAAGGATTCAGCCCTAGGGTTTACCTCACGAAGAACACGGAGAAATCGCGCGGAGAGGAGGGTCCTCTTCAAGATGGAGTCCTTCCCAAGCGAAGATCGGAAGTTCCGAGAGGTCGGAATCTCCGATAACGGCACAAAGACGAAAAAGGGAAAGAGACCAAAGAGACAAGAAGAAGAGGACAAAAGAAAGTGAAAGGGTACGGTCACTTTCTTAAGGGCGGAGGAGACATCGGAAGTTCCGATATTACATCGGAAGTTCCGATGTGGAAAAACTACCAGACATCGGATATTCCGATGATTTGATCGGATGTTCCGATGTGTTGATTTTTCCAGCAAACAGAGAAAGAAACAAGGAATTTTAGTGAAGTCTGAAAACTCTGAGTCATGTGAACTTAAGGTGGATCACTCCACTTGTCATCAGCAAGCATCCAAGCAATCAAAACTATTATTACAAGTGGATTGATCCGAGATTAAGATCCAACAAAAACATTTTGAAATTCACTCAATAAGTTTTTCAATCGTTTTGTTTCGAAATTGAGCTAACTAGCAGCAGTCAATGAGTGCAATCTTTCAAGACACATTCCGATAGTCTAGGACATTTAGCTCACTTCTAAGCTCGCAAAAGCGTTTCTCATCTAGAGGTTTGGTAAAGATATCGGCCAATTGTTTTTCGGTTCTCACATAGGTAATATCTATATCTCCCTTAAGAGAGTGATCTCTAAGGAAGTGGTGTCGGATGTCTATGTGCTTGGTCTGGGAGTGTTGAACGGGATTGTTGGATATTTTAATCGCACTCTCATTTACACATAAGAGTGGTACCTTTTCCATATTAAATCCAAAATCCTTCAAGGTCTGCCTCATCCATAACAATTGTGCACAACAACTTCCTGCGGCAATGTATTCGGCCTCCGCGGTGGATAAAGCCACTGAATTTTGTTTCTTTGAGGACCAAGACACTAGTGATCTACCTAGAAATTGGCAAGTCCCCGAAGTGCTTTTTCTATCCACTTTGCAACCCGCATAATCAGCATCCGAATAACCAATCAAATCGAATTTTGATCCTTTAGGATACCAAAACCCTAAACTAGGTGTGTGAACTAAATATCTAAGAATTCTTTTCACGGCTACTAAGTGACACTCTCTCGGAGCGGCTTGAAATCTTGCACACATACACACACTAAGCATAATATCGGGCCTAGATGCACAAAGGTAAAGCAATGAACCTATCATGGATCGATATACCTTTTGATCCACAGGGTTACCTTCTTCATTTAGACCTAGATGTCCGTTGGTTGTCATTGGTGTATGAAATGGCTTGGCATTCTCCATATCAAACTTCTTTAGCATATCCTTTATGTACTTTGTTTGACATAAGAACGTCCCTTCCTTGAGTTGTTTGATTTGAAATCCGAGAAAGAATTTCAATTCACCCATCATTGACATCTCAAATCTCTTCGTCATCAACCTACTAAACTCCTCACAAAAGTTTTTGTTAGTGGAGCCAAATATAATGTCATCGACATATATTTGGCACACAAATAAATCATCATCAACATATTTTGTGAAGAGAGTAGGATCGACTTTACCAATTTCGAAACCTTTTTTAATAAGGAAATCCTTAAGGCATTCATACCATGCTTTAGGTGCTTGCTTAAGCCCATAGAGCGCCTTATGGAGTTTGTAGACATGAGTAGGGTTCTTATGGTCCTCCATTCCCGGCGGTTGCTCAACATAGACTAATTCGGCGATTGGACCATTTAGGAAAGCACTCTTGACGTCCATTTGATAAAGCTTAAAATCATGGTGAGTAGCAAATGCAACCAATATACGAATTGATTCTAATCTAGCAACGGGAGCATAAGTCTCACCAAAATCCAAACCTTCAATTTGAGTGAATCCTTGAGCTACCAACCGAGCCTTATTTCTTGTAACAACTCCATTCTCGTCTTGTTTGTTGCGGAAGACCCATTTGGTTCCTATCACGTTTTGATTAGGTCTTTTCACTAGTGACCACACTTTGTTTCTAACGAAGTTGTTAAGCTCTTCATGCATTGCCATCACCCAATCCGGATCCTTCAATGCATCTTCTACCTTCAAAGGTTCCAAAGTAGACACGAAAGAGTAAAATTCGCAAAAATTAGATACTCTTGAGCGTGTAGTTACCCCCTTTTGGATGTCACCAATGATGTTATCGACGGGGTGATCTCTTTGGATACTTTGATGCACTCTTGGATGCGGCATTTGAGAGGTATGTTGAATTGGCTCATTATCTTCAATTTGATCATCCTCCACGAGTTTGCTTGTACTCCCTTGAGGGATGTCTTGACTTTGATTTGAGGTAGGAGGCTCTACTTGAGTAGATGAATTGTCTTGATGCACCTTTTCTTGCGGCCTCACTTCACCTATTGCCATCTTCTTGATTGCAATGCTTGGCTCTTCCTCATTTTCTAACACATTCAAATCAACTTGCTCTACTTGAGAGCCGTTAGATTCATCAAATGTCACGTCTCTCGCTATTTCAACACAACCCGAGGTTTTGTTGAAAACTCAATAGGCGTAAGTATTTGATCCATATCCTAGCAAGAAACCTTCATCGATCTTTGGAGCAAATTTGGAGTTCTTAGGCTTCTTGTTTAGGATAAAGCATTTACTACCAAAAACTCTAAAATATGAAATGTTTGGTTTGTTACCGGTGAGGAGTTCGTATGCCGTTTTCTTCAATATCTTGTGGAGATATAATCGGTTTATGGCATGACAAGCGGTGTTGACGGCTTCCGCCCAAAAATGATCGGAGATCTTGTACTCATCAAGCATTGTTCTTGCCATCTCGATCAATGTCCGATTCTTTCTTTCTACCACTCCATTTTGTTGAGGGGAGTATGGAGCGGAGAACTCGTGCTTGATCCCTTCTTCATCAAGGAATTCTTCGACTTGAGTATTCTTGAATTCACTTCCATTATAGCTTCGAATCTTCTTGATCTTCAACTCGAATTCATTTTGGGCTCTTCTCGCAAACTTCTTGATTATCCCTTGTGTTTCACTTTTCTCTTGCAAAAAGAATACCCACGTGAAGCGTGAAAAATCATCAACGATGACTAAACCATATTTGTTACCTCCGATGCTTATATAAGCAACGGGTCCGAAGAGGTCCATGTGTAGAAGCTCCAATGGTTTTGTCGTCGTCATGATGTTCTTCGCGGGATGTCGCGCTCCAACTTGCTTTCACTAGTAGAAACTTCACTTTCTGTGATGAAGGAAATGCGTCATAATATGCCAAAAAATCGTCACAGTTAGGTTTTTATGACGTACTTATGACGGAATAGCAAGCGTCATAGTATCCGCGTCATAGAAAGTTTTTGTTGACGAAACAAGTACTATTCGTCATAGATTGTCACAATAATCCATGACGCCTCAATATGCGTCATTGAATTACGCATTCTATGACGATTTGGTATGTCATACAAGGTTATAAAAATGTCGTTAATAAGATCGATTTCGTCATAAAAAGAGCGTCACGAAGGCTTTCCCGGGCCGTTGACCAACTATTTTGTGACGATTTTGTTCATCATTGATGGCTGCCACGTAGGAAAAAATTTTCGTCACTAACACGTCAATGACACGTCAACATAGTACACGTTAGCTGATGCGACATTTTTTTAGTGACGATTTTGGTCGTCATAGAAGGACAAGTTGTCTAGTAAGAAACCAGCGTGTAGGATGAGTGGGTGACATGGCACATTTTTAGTGACGAAATTTGTCATCATTTAAAGGTTTCCAGGTGATTATTTTCTTGACACGTTCATCGTCATAAAATTATAGAACATGTACATTGATAGAAACTATTACTTTATACAATATCACAAATCATAATTGTCTAAAGGTGACTTCAATACATAACAAGAATAAGTTCACATGGCACATTGACAGAAACTAGTACTTTATACAATATCACAAATCATAATTGTCTCAAGGTGACTTCAACACATAGCAAGAATAAGTTCACATGCATCCAGACACATAGATAAAATCCTTATAAAGTGTTTGAACCACTTCCAACAATTAACCAAAATAAGTCCAGATGCAACCAGACACATAACTGATAAGTCTAACTTATATATCTTGTTGTACTACTTCCAACAGGTAACCAAAATCATAACTTGTTGATTACTAGTTAGGTTTCTGAAGGCACAAGAGCTTCCTCAGTAAAACATTGGTTTCTTCTTGCTGCTTTTTGAGAGCCTCCATTTCTTCCTGGGTTTTGATCAAGGCTTCATCTGATGCCTGAGATTTTTGCTTCAGGCCCTCAATCTCGTGCTGCTGTTGCTCAATGGTACCTTGCATTGCAGCTGCTCCTCTTTTCTCTGCTTCAAGTTGCTCCTCAAGTTGTTGCTCTTTTGCTGTCTTTGTAGTCTTCGTATTGGCTGATTTTATGCCAACATTCAGTAGGAATGTGTTTGTTGCACTTTAGTGGTCGGTACCTTGGAGACAAACCTCTGTTGGAGTACATGAGGGTTGATCCTCACCATCATGTTGCACCAAACCTTCCATCTCAACCTAAGATAATAAACAACAGCATTTTAACAAACCACTTGCTGAAATTATGTAGATAACTTCATATGCTTGCATTTATAAAGGTTTTAGAACATACGTTAAAAAGTATTATTTACATGAGATGGCAGTTGTGAGAACACAATTAATGTTCAGTCATGTTTGAACATAGAAAATGAAACTTCAAAATGGAAGTAATGAAAAGATGACTTAATGTGCACTCACTAACAAAGCTGCACTAACCATAGTAAAACAAATGTTTCTTGGTTCAAAAAATGAAGCGATGAATTCAATTGATCATATTTGATTATAGTTCTAATCAATTCATTAATGACATTAGCATGGAAAGCTACATTTCAGTTTTGCATTGGAATAGTCAGAGGGCACCAGACAACTATTTTTTTTATAAATTGTGTTGTCACCTACTAATTTATGTTATCTGCTAGTTGCACTGAATTGTGTACTATTTGTAATCAATACCAACAAGCCTACAGTTGAAGTTTGCCAACACTCCAAGAAAAAAGATGCAGTACATGGTATATTTTTGAATTTAGTTTGAAGACCGGAATGAAGAATAGAAACATACCAATGCTTCCTGCACAGTTTCAGAATATGCTTTTTTCTTCTTGCTGTAGTGGCATGCCTTGAACATATCCAATGCATCTATGTCTGGGTTTTCAGCATTCTCCTTCTGTAATTGGGTATTTGCAAGTATTTGATTTTTAAGTATTTGTACAAGATGAATAATTGTACATTGGAAATAAATAACTATATGGAAAATAAATAACTACAACAGAATTGTACTTACTAAAGAATGGCAATGTGCTATGTAGCTAAGAGATCCTGTCGTTTGATGGAATTTCACTTTACCACGGTTCTGCTTGTTCTTCTCAGAGATTTCCTATAGTACATGATTCAGTTAGATGTTTTCGAAAATATGATATGAGAAAACTAAGTATTCACTCATAGTACCTTGTTTTTCGGGTCTAACCAAATTAGAACTTGAGCTTGCCACTGCTCATCAGTCATATTAGGGACCGAAGATGTTGAACGAATTTCATTTGCTAGGACACCATCGAAATATTTCTTCTTCAAATAATATCTATTCTGCCTTGTGCCATGCCTCAATAGATCAGTACATGCATCCTGGGTGGCCTGATCATTGGCGTCAACGACTAGATTTACCTACCAAGATTTAAGGATTGGAAACAAAGGATTAAAAAAGGTACTATGTGCAATCAGATAAATGTACTATGTGCAGTTCAATCAGATACATGTACTATGTGCAGACTTCTATTGTTCAAAGTTCCATCAATGTGTAGTGAATACATGAGTAGTATTAATCAGGCTTAGTAATTCTAAATCTGAACATACAACATTGTGGTTAAAAACTTTATTCACATATACTACGATGAACGATTTTACTTACATTTAATTTTGCGACAAAGTCCTCAAAAACTTTGTTGTCATTCTTGTACTGTTTCCAGTGTGGGAGGATAGGCATGTGGTTCCTAATTTGAATGCCAGCCTCCGATGCAAGCTTAGCAGACTGCACTGCTTTGGTGGGCCTTCTCATACCTTCAGCAATTTTGATGGGCATCCTCCTATTATCCATCATTTTATTCATCCTGTGTAGCTGTTTACCTATTGTGGCTCCCCTCCTCTTTTTTGGAATTTGTCCTCTTGTTTATACATCAATGATTTGATAGCAGTTTGTGCACAAGAAATTAAAACAAATGAAGGAACATGGCACAACAAACATACCTTGGTTGGGTAGCTGGTTGTTGTCACTAGGCGCAACATTATCAGTGCCCTCTTGTGGGTCAAAACCTTCTGTGGCCGAGGACCAGTCTACAGGTGGACTCTGAGGTTCCAAAATTGGTTCATGTCCTTCTCTCTCAGCTTGATCATCATGAAGTTCTGGTTACGATGCTTGATTAGATGTATCTTGTTGCTGTTGAGCTCCTTCCAAATGTTTGTCTAATGTTTTTGAGACTCCAATGGGTTGCTCGGTTGGTGTAGCTGCTCTCACTCTCTTTGAATGTCTTGTGCCACCTGGAGGCATGTTGTCGGTGTCTGAACTGTTGCGTTTTAAAGGTTTCCTATTGGCCAATCTCTTATATAATTTCTGAAATAAAAGAAATCATCAATGCAATTGTGTGAACTAAAGGAAATATACAGCAAGACAACAATAACCTAAAGCAAGCAAGACCTACAATTTAGATGAACAAGACAGAAAAGCAAAAAAGTACATGCATCTAACATCCTTTTTTCCCAGGTAGATAGATGGACAAGCACCTTAGAGGGTGTTGCGATGATGGCGAGGACACCTTCCTCGTCATCCATATCATCTTCTCGGGTCATAATCGGAGTCCACATTTATAGGCACATTTGAGTTGCTAGGATTTATAGTGCTAGTTGATTGTAAATCTTTTGCAATTTGTTGGAGACCAAGGGATTGTACTTTTTATCTGCTCAATGTTTGCACGTCGTGTCTCTTCATATGGATGTAGTTCAGGTACTATATTATAGAAAAAAAAGTATTATTGTTGGAAAAGTAATCATTTTTTTAACTTGCAAAATTGAGCATAGGTATGCAAAGTATATAATGGAATGATGCAACATGAACAATCTCAAGCGTAGTTTCACATGAAAAGATAGTAAGAGAAACAACTTGGGAACTGATAATAATATTTTTCTATCCTTATGATGACAGTACGATACCATCCTCATCTTAAATTTCTTATTGACCCTTATATGCAAATATTGCAAGAAGCTGAAGCTGTGGTGGTCAATGGCAATGGTTCTCAACTTGATAAAAAATTTACCATTATGTCCTGCAGTAATTCTTACCATTTTTAATCCCAAAATGGAAATCTCCAAGTTAATAGTTCTGAATCTTTTATTTCATAGCAGAATATTAGTTACATAGCCGAGCGTGTTGTGGGGCATGGTTCGTTTGGAGTTGTCTTCCAGGTGGGCTGTTAACAGCAGTTGTGTTTAGTTTAATGACATTTGGTTTGTTGAAATTATCTTTAAAAGGCTAAGTGTCTAGAAACTGGTGAGAGAGTAGCTATAAAGAAAGTTCTTCAAGATGTGAGGTACAAGAACCATGCAAAATTGAGCATAGGTATGCAAAGTACTCAATGGAATGATGCAACATGCACAATCACAATCGTAGTTTCATATGAAAAGATAGTAAGAGAAATAACCTTTCCCTTTGGTGCGTCGTGTTCTCATTGGCTTCTCCTGATAGGTTGTTTTGAAGGCCTAGGATATATGATCTGCATTTAATAGATAATACACATCTCAAAATTAGATATAATTAGATACAAGAAAATGGTATCAAATAAATACATGCCTTAGAGCTAGGGGAAAATTTATTTTGATCAGAACAATTATGGTAGCTTTGGAAGAGAAGCATATTCACGTGGAACCAGTATATAGCGCATAGCGCATAGCAGGTAATTATGTCCACTCTCTCAGATAATTGACAAGCTAACATTAACTTTCAGTTACCAATTAGATTGTTCCTGTGATACTCTTTTTTTCTCAGTTTATTCATTATAAGATTGCCAATTTAATAGTACTTCTATGTATCAAAATAAATTTTCTACTAGCTCTAAGTATGTATCATTATAAGGCCTCTAATCCAATACATCTGAACTCCCATCACTACAAAAACACGGCAATGGATCTAATGAGCAATTAGATCAGAACAAGTATGGAAAAGGGAACCAGAATAGAGTTATCCAATTGCTTCATTCCCATTACATGGAATAAAAGCTGATAATAGTACTTATATGTATCAAAATAAATTTTCTCCTAGCTCTAAGGCCTCTAATCCAATAACTCCTGATAATACATCTCGGCTGGACTCAAATAAATACATGCCGACTGAAATCAAATTTCATCCACCGAATAAATAAAGATATTGTTTGCCTAATCATGCTATCAGTAAAGGAAGACCTAGAGGATCTAGATTGTTTGCCTAATCAGATCTAGATACAAAGAAAGATTTGAGCAGCCCTCATAGCGGAGGTAGCGGATCACCGGGAGGACCTAGATGATGGAGAAGAAGGGGTAGTAGAGGAGAAGAAGGGAGACGAACCTGCTTGCTGACGCCCTTGTAGCGGAGGTAGCGGATCACCGGCGGCGCCTCCTCGTCTCGGATGTGGAGCAGTGGAGCAGTAGGGAAGCCTCGCCGACTGGAAGTGGGGGAGGAGCGATGGCTTAGGGGATATGCGGGATGATGGAGAAGATTGGGTAGTAGAGGAGAAGAACCTGCTTGCCGGCACCCTCGTAGCGGAGGTGGGGAATCACCGGCGGTGCCTCCTCGTCTCGCGCGAACGTGGAGCAGTGGAGGCTGGAGAGTTTGTGGGATGACCTAGTATTTGGGGGAAGTGGGAGTCGGTATTATCGGGAGAGGTATAGGGTGGTTTCCACTGAAATTTGCGGGAAAATTAGTAGAGGTAAAAATTGGCAGAGGTAAAAATTGGCTCCACCTAAATTTTAATGTGGGAAAAAAATAGTTTTAGTGTGGTAATTTTAAAAACAAATGTAAGTAGTAGTTTGATTATGGGGAATTAGCATAAATAAAACCATAGGAATTGCAATATAAAGAAAAAAAATCTACATGTACATACCTAATCCTCATCGTTGTCATCGATTGGAATATCGTCATGCTCACTATCACTAACAAACTGCACGAAAGTGTCATCTTCATCGGATTCACTCAAACTATCCTCTCTTCTTGTTTGGTTGACTATGTTGTGCACTACATCAACATCAACATGTTGGACTTCGTCATCGTCGTCACGGTGAAAAGTGTTTGAAGGAGGATTAATATCTTGCACATTACATTCAGTATCCGAACAATCTTCTTCTTGGTATAAACAATCATGGGGCCTCTCATTTTCAGACACATTATATAGATGTCTATGCTCAAATTTCTGCACAACTACTTGATTTGTGCCCCACTGATTGTCTGGTAGGTAAAATACCTTTTTTGCTTGAGACGGCAAAATAAATGGATCTGTCTTGTACCATAACCTCTCAATATTGACAGAATTAAAATATCCATCATTTTTAATGCCTCTTGTCTTGCCCTCTAGATTGTACCAGTCACAACGAAATAAAACAACTGACAAGCGATTTTGTAGATCTGAGTTGTATACCAACTCTGTTATCTCTGTCAATGAACCATAAAATTACGTGTCTTTACCTTTATGAGTACCCTCGGTCATGATGGAACTATTCGTGTCTTCATGTTTTTCTCACGATCAACGGTGTTGTACCGAACGCCATTAACAGTGCAAGATGAGTATATTGTGACTCGAAGATCTGGACCACATGATAATGCCCATAGGTGATCGCTAATCCCATCTCTCCTCTCGCTCAAGTGGTTCTTAAACCATTTCGGAAAACCAACCATCATCCTTTTCTCCATATCATGTGTCCCTTCTTTCTCTATCTCCTGTCTAAACAATCTGCAAAATAGCAAAATTCGACTAACCATTATTTTACACAAAAGTAAGTTTATATTTAGCACTAAATTCAAATGTAGATAGTATTAGTTACTCACTTCACGTAGGGATCAACCTCCTCGCAATTATTTAGGACATACCAAACAAGCTTGTCAAATTCTTCAGGAAGGTATGTAATTCTGTTGGCTCCTATTAAATTAACACCATGTGTAAAAACAGAGACGTCACAATCCACCGAAATTCCTAGAGATCCATCACCACTTTTGTCCCCTTGATTAAATCTAGTGTTTACATCATTCATATATCTTGAACAAAATGTCAATGCTTCATCGGCTATGTATCCCTCCGCAATGGAACCTTCAGGCCTCGCCTTGTTCCTCACGAAACCCTTTAAAGTGCATAGTCGACGCTCTATTGGGTACATCCAGCCAAATTGTCTTTGGACCTCTCAAAATTGCCTCATCTGGTAGATGAACAGCTAAGTGCACCATCACATCAAAGAAAGCGAGGAGGGTATATTTTCTCAAGCTTGCATAAAATGATTGGGATTTGTGCTTTAAGTCGTCATAATACATCTATCTTCAGATTTCTCTTGCACAATTCCCTAAAGAAGTTCCCCAACTCCACAATTGCTTCATATATATCCCTACGCACCACTCCCCGAAGGCCAACGGGTAATAATCTTTGTATAAGGATATGACAATCATGTGTTTTCAGCTCCTGTAACTTCAATCCATCTGCACTAATACATCTAGCTAAGTTGGAAACAAAGCCATCTGGTAATTTCACCTCTCTAATAAAATCACAAAATGCAAGCTTCTGCTCCTTTGTCAACGTATAGCATGCATGCGGGACTCTATAAGACGTTCCACTCTCCTCTAAATGCAATTCCCTCCTTATGCCCATATCTTGCAAATCAAGACTAGCATTCAGAGTGTCTTTTGTCTTCCCCTGTACGTTTAGAAATGTAGCAAGAATGTTCATGCATATATTTTTCTCGATGTGCATCACATCAAGATTATGTGCCAACATCAATTCCATCCAATATGGCAAATCAAACAATCTAACCTTCCTCTTAAATAATGCAGGCTCATCATTCTCATCACGCTTCCTTTTCTTATTTGAAGGAGGACAAGGATGCTTTCCTGGTTTGACATCTTTCACTTTCTCCAGTTGCTCCAAAAGCTCTTGTCTACTAAACTTCCCTGGCTTCTCACGCTTCTCATGGTGTCCATCAAAAGCTAAGCTTCTCCGCATACTGATGCGTCCATTGAGAGGTAACGACGGTGGCCAATGTAACAGATCTTATTCCTAATGCCCGTGATAGTGGATCTTTGTCACAATGAATGCATGCATAATATCCTTTTGTAATTCGGCCGATAAAGTACTTAAAGCAGGGTAATCATGGATACACCAAATAAGCTGCGACACGCATATTAAACACCTCGGTAAACGCATCATAAGTAGGGACACCTTGCCATAGTTCAAGCAACTCATCAATGAGAGGTTCCATGAATAGGTCAAAATCCTTCCCGTGACATTTTGGACCAGGGATGAGTAATGCCATCATGCGATTCGATTGATCCATGCATACCCATGGTGGCATGTTGTAAGGCATTACAAGCACCGCCACATCTTTGTATGACGTACTCATAATTCCAAATGGATTGAAACCATCCGTAGCTATGCCAAGCCTCAAGTTCCTTGCATCTTCAGCAAACTCTGGATATTTTCTATCAAAGTCTTTCCACGCCTCTCCATCAGCTGGATGACTCATCTCATTATCATTTGGCTGTCGCTTCAACTTGTGCCATTGTGTATCCTCTGCTATTTGTTTTGAAGTAAAATATCTCTGCAATCGTGGTCTCAGCGGAAAATATCTCAACACCTTTTGAGGCACCCGCCTATTGACATTCCCATCTATCCACCTTGATTCACCGCATATAGGGCATTCATCTCTATTCTCAAATTCCTTTCTAAATAGCACACAGTTATTGAAGCAAACATGGATAGACTCATATCCAAGACCCAATTCAGTAAGGTATTTCTTCACTTCATAAAATGAACTTGGAAGCTTGCAATGGGGGAATGCTTGCGGCAAGAGCTTTACTAGTCCATCAAAAGCGGAATTGCTGATTCGATAGTATGACTTCACATGAAGTAACTTGACGAGAAAAGAGAATCTTTAAAATGGTTATTGAGAACAAAGTACACCTTCGCATCTGCGGCCAAAGACTCTAGCAAAATTAGGATGTTCTCCACCTTTCTCGGAAGTGTGTAGAGCTCCTTTATCATATCGAGCAACCCTTCCTCCTCATCATCATCCTCACTCCCAATGAAGCCATCGTGACTAACTTTCCATATCACAATTAATTTCATTGACATGCACCTTTGGAGAATCCACACCTTCAACATCAAATGATTCTCCATGATGAACCCACCTCGTGTATGTACTTGACATGCCATTTATATGAATGTGGTCTTCCACAATGGACTGAGGTCTCCGTACGTGATTAAGACATTCACGACATGGGCAAGGTATCTCATTATTCCGACCAAATCTTTCTTGAACAAATGTCATGAATTCTCCCACGCCTTTGACATATGCAGGGGTAAATTGTTTAGCATTGATCCAACTTCTATCCATCTTTTCAACATCATGCATGAGAAGAATAAAGCATAATTAGGCAAGTATTTCCAAAGTAATGTAGATATATATATATCACCAAGTAAACTAGGAGGTACTAAAAAATTGTGCAAAAATGAACCATAATTAACCACAATAGTATATATAATAGAGCTTAAGGGCAATAGGTTGTACTTGTGAAATACAGAGCTCCCAGGTCTAAATACTTTACTTTGTTTTTGTTGCTCTTCCTCTGTTCACAGCTTTTGTAGGATTGTATTGCACATATTTAAAGGCTACAGATTTCAGAGACCGACTCTGTTTTCATTGCTCTGCTTCTCGGTTGCATCAGCAAAGTTGGACTCGGAATGTGACTACCATACCAGTCGTTCTCCTCAGCCTCATTGAGTCCAGCGCCCTAGAGAAGTAGAGAGAGACTCGGTTTCTAATCTTGCTCGGCGCTAGACCTAGGTCGCGCCCACACCTTGCCCGGCGGGGGCTGTGGCGGCGGGGAGATGGCGCCTGCGGAGGAGGCGGGCGGCGGGGAGTTCCTCGTGGGGATGAAGGTGCTGGTGGTGGACGACGACCCTACGTGCCTCGCCGTGCTCAAGAGGATGCTCATCGAGTGCCACTACGTCGGTGAGCAGCTTGCTTTGCCAACCCCCCTCCCCTTGCCGTCTCGCTTAGGAGTTTGATTTGCTCTTCCCGTGATTCTGGGGAATTTTACACGGTCCTGTAGTTCTCAATTTTTGAGAGATTTTGCTACTTTTTAGGTTTCTATATCTGAGAGTGGATTTGTGACGTATATTTGCTTAAGGATTAGTGATTGCATTGGAGATCTGAGATTCTGAGTCGATTCGTGTGTGAGAAAAATCTGAAAGCAGCGCATGGCTATCAATTCGATTGCTAACTCCGAGCACTTATGCCTTAAGCAAAAGTATTAAGGATTAGATTATTGGGATTCATGTGAACTTCGAATTATGATTCTAGTACCGTTACTAGACTTGCATATCTTAGGAATATATCTTTGATTAACCTATATTACAATATCTTAGGAATGGATCGTTGATTAACCCATCTTTTGCTCTTTATCCGGATAACGTTATGTTAGGCCTAATGACCGCAAAGCGTGCAGGAAAGTTTTTGGGGATCACCAAGTTAGTACAGGTGCTATGCATCACCTAATCAGGGTCATAATAAGATATCTTCCACACGGTTCGTTCTGTTGTGGGACACTGTTGTCAACATGAATAATATATAGAATCCATGTTCTTTAAGGCGTTCCTATTTTCTTCTAGTTTCTGTTCTGCACACGAAGACTGATGTAGCTGGAATCAATCTCAAGTTGTGCTCCAGTCGTGTTATTGATTTCTCCTTGTGAATATATATGAACATAATCCACTATATAATACGTTTTATATATTTTTGCAGCAACAACGCGCAGTACTTTGGGGAGTTTGGCATCGGCATCTATTTTGATTGATGCTTCGGGAGACATGGTACAGATACATGAATTTTTATTTATCTTGTGATTCAGATCTAATTATTCATGACATGTTGTCAGATTTGGCATGGAGAAAATAAACTGTTACAAGGCATGTCCGTTTTGCTGTTGGTCGCGAATCATATGCATCAGGATCAGAAGATGGCATTGGTAATATATTGCTATGATTTGCTGTGGTTATAAAAATGTCGTGCACTGTATATATAGGAGTATTAGCTGATAATTTTGTTACTAACAACATTGCTATATAGGCATGATTCAAGTATGCTCTTATTCTGGTTTATAATGTCAGACCTACCTTCGAAGGTGTCAAAAACCAGGTTTGGTCATTGAAGCCATACAACATAGTGCATATTTCCTTTTGTTTGTGTGATCAGATTGTTTTTGTGTTCACATAGAAAATGTATTGGTATATCCATTGTTTGGAAAGCTGTCAAGATGGTTATCACTATTTCCTGCTGCTAATGTTAGGGTTAGAATTAGACAATCCTCATAGTTGATTCATTTTTCCATGTGTGTCACTTCCTTGGATGGTAGTAGATCTCACATTTGGTGGCTTCCATGTAGCAGAGGAGGGCAACGCAATGGTGGTGGTGGCTTCCGTGTAGTATGCTTTCTCTCATTCTGAAAAGAACTTTTTCCGAGAAACCCATGGTATGACAAAAATGATATGAAGTGCTTTGCACAACCCAGCCACTCCTATTCCGAAGCCAGGTAGAGATGTATATAACCGATCCTGGTTAGCAATTTCACTTATCATCGAACTGTTGATTACCATAGTAAATTAGTAATGTATAATGAAACTTGGCACATGCCATATTTATGAAAAATGACTTAGTGATTAAATTGTAATGTATAATGCAAAGCAATATTCTGAAATAAAGAAAAGGACTTGATAACGTTGCAAGAAGCACTTGAGCTGCAACTTGGCTATTTGCCCAACTAAGATAGGTGAAACATTAATCCATTAGTTGAAAGCAGGATTATATCATGGGTTATTGCAGGCATGTTGCCGGATCTGTTTTTCTACATTCTCTTGCAGGGTGTGCTACATATTGACTTTTGAATTCTATAGTGCATCACCTACATCACTACATTTTTGATGAAGAAAGTGGTAAAAAATGATGAAGAAAGTACTATACCATCTTTTTCTTATGAACTTGTTTACTTATACCTGGTAGATGGGTCATGTATATATCTTTTTACCCCCCTTACATGTAATCAACAAATCGACCATCGATTTACAAAATTACAAAATTAAATGAATTAGTTTGTCTATATTTTTAAAATCTTTGATGCTTCCAGGTTCCACATTTTTGTTTGCTAATATTTTTATTATATTTTGATAGAATGAAAGTAGTGTGCAAGTCGTGGAACAATATTCCTTGTCGACGCCGACAATGAGGCCGAGCCGATCGTGAGGTGTGTGACATCGTTGAGAATTGGAGTGCAGCCAGCGCAGTGTGTGTAGTGCTGACGGCCAGCGAACTGCCATTGGGAGGCTGGGACTGTTAGATTTAATCTTGTTGTTAGTTACTTAGATTCGATCTTTGATTAGTTTCAGTTTTCAATTTGTTTTCTTGATTACATGCGATCTGTAACACCCTACAAATCTAAAGCGTCGTACAAGAAAATTTCGACGGATCTCTCCTAAAATTAGGACAAAGCAGGCGACAACAAGATTCATAATAACCATTATAAACAGGAATAACATAAAAGCATCAATACTAGAGATAACAAGTCTAAATCAACCGGAAAACAAACATAAACGTAAAATAGCTCCAAAGAGGACATCAACAGTCTATGATTAATAAAATTTCAGCAAGCTAATGAATTATTAAATGCACTAGTCCATGTGATTCGTGATGACCCGGAGGGTTGATTGTGCTACTAAGCCCACCCTTCAAGCTTACGACTCGCAAGAACTACACGAAAACAAAAAATAACAAGGGGTGAGATTGGGTAATCTCAAAGAAGCGGAACAACTTCTAACGAATAACACGACCACAGTAAAACTAGCATACCAAATTCCTCATGTCCAATACCACATTATAGAGTCCACACAACCTCAGTAAAATGCATATGATTGTGCACATGCTTATGCCATGATCCTCCTCACCGTGCCCTTTCTCGGGAACACACGGTGTTGTACCAGACTGATCGCGCCTTAAGGCGTCGACAAACTTCCAATGCATGATTATGCAGTTAATGCTTCATGCATAAATACATTCATAACTTCCCACTCTGAATTCACATGCTTGCATACCATCAAATAACATGGATAGAATGCGAACATCATTGAGATAGAATATCTCCACAATTCATCTTGCAAACAACATCTTTCTTCATTCTTACTCATGATTCAAAAGCCAAACAACCACATCACAATGCAGGATAGGATATTGTAATCTCATAAACAAGTAGTTAAACCATGTAGGTGTGCTGCAATTAAGGTTTATATTGAAGACGAAACAAATAGCGAGTTATAGTTTAGCAAGACCGCTACTTCCACTTGCCTTTACCAACGTGGATGACGAACCTAGTTGCGTCCAGAAGGGGCACCACCTGTACAAGTATTATTTCAGTACATAGCGACATCACAAATGATCACACAACTCGAACACACGCTTCCTAATCCCGTTCCTTCTTAGCGCCAAAAACCCCAATCTGTCCGGGTCAAACAGCATCACCCTCTCTTCACAATTTTGTATCTTTTTTTATACAGATCATAAAAATACAAAAAAATTACAGTAGCTAGATATTGATGAGATCTACAACTTTCATGAAGATCACAAATTTCAATTCCACTGTTAAATATGCCTAAACAAACGTCCAACACAGTGGACAAAATCTGTTTCCAGATTCTGTCCGTCATCTTGCAACAGCGATAACTCTCAGACCCACTCCCCAAAAATTCTGAAAAAATTACAGAAGCTAGATCTCGACGTTGTCTACAACTTTCTAGTTATAGGTTTTTTGCAGGAAAAATCGTCTATGCCACGTAAAACGCGAAACAATCCGCGCTGCACAATCTCCCCTTCCAAAAACAACACCACGTGAACATCTACCCTTCTCCCCCATCAAGATCCATCTAAATCCCTCACCACTAGATCTAATACACTCCTAATCCCTAGGTAGAACAGGGGTAAAAGATTGGGAATTTTACCTTGAGTTCTCCCTTGAGAACCCACGAAAAACGCGCGACGATTCCCGAAACGGAAATCTGCTCGTCCTCCACGCCTCCACGGATCCTCTTCTCGCTTGCTCCTTCGCGTTTCGCGGTGGATCTTGAGCCACCACGCAAGGGGAGGAATAGGAGGGGTGGTGTGGCTGCTAGGGGAGGAAGGGGGGCGCCCTAGGGCTTTTGGGGGGGTGACACCCCTTTTATATGGTGGGCCGGCCCACTAGGGGAAAAGAGAGAGAGGTGGGGAGGGGATTCGCAGCCCAGGCCCAGGCTTTCCTCGGCCCACTGTTTCTAGCCCGACAACTCCAAATTTAATATTAATACGCCGGATAAACTTCAATTATTTCATCCCCCGACAAATCCTTCATTCCTCTCCCGAAACAAAACCAGGAAAAGGAACCCTAGAATCGCTCTGACGCTCTAAGGCATCACAAGTCCGAGTAGAAGTAGTAGTAGTTTTCAGACTATTAGTAGAAGCTCTCCGAGTAAATTCAGACGAAGGTGTTTTGATGGAACACGATATATTAATGTAAGACTAGCTTGTAATTGGTCACAAGGCTATAAATAAAGCACAATCTGGCTGGTGGAAGCATTGACAGGAAAAGCAATTGAGTCTCTGTTTGTTCTGCAATCAGAAGTGCAATCAAAATCTGGCTGCACTCCACACGCCACCTGCACTAATTTGGTTACTGCCGTGCGTTGATGCCGGATTGCTTATGGCCGATTTTTTCATTATGAGCTATGTCCTGATATTTAGGGATGGCTATTGTCAATATTTGTTTGAAGTTAACGCTGGAATCAAGTGTATAAATTTTTTTTGTAGTTAATGGATTGTTTTTGTTGTTAGCAATAAGGAAAAACGCAATCCCATTAAATATTAAAAACAACTGCTAATGATGTTAAAAGTTTGCTTATGGAATTGTTTGAACCAATTGTTGATACTTCAACTCGTCTTTTTGAGCCCGCGGCGGCATGTGGAGTGCAGGCGGCCAGCGGACTGGCCAGCTAGGAGACTGGGACGAGTTTATCTATGTATATCAAAAAAGTAAAAACCTAATCAATAGTTGCCCATTGGCGCGACGGTAAGGCGATGCGGGTGTATTGGAGAGGTCCCGAGTTCGAGCCACGCAACTGCAATTGTGTTTTGGGTTTTTTTTTCTCTGTCCTTAACATGTGGACCCCAAATATGGGTCCCACATGGACCACATCTGACGTGTTATGTGTAACCCACATGTATATGGGCTCAACAACACCACGTTGGACAAGGGGCCCACTAGGCCTAGCGACTCGCAAATATAATTATCCTGACGAAAGTATATTGTCATAGAAAATACATACATATGACGTCATGGTGCGACCAGGAACCCCAACATGATTTTCACTATCTATGACGATTTGTTTTGTTATGTTATGACGAAATTTTATGTTTCGTCACTAAAATTCGATGGGCCGAGGGGCACGATATGATCCATGACGAATTTCAAAAATTAGTCATAGAAGATTGAACATTTATGACAAAATGTCAAAACGTCACGACATTTTTGTCATAGATAAGCACTTCTCTTGTAGTGTTTCTGTAACATCCCAAAATTTTGCTTTTCTTAAATTCATGTGTGATTTGGCACTTTGGTGAATTTTTGGAATTTTCTGGAATTTATTTGGATTTATTTGGAATTTATTTGAATTTATTCCATTTTGAAATAATTAAAGAATTTAATTTTGCAAATGAAATTTTGTTGGAAATATTTTATTTGGGTCCAAAATGATCCAAAGTATTTTCCAGAATTTTTCCGAATTTTTAAGTCATTTGCTATTTTAATGAATTAAATGAATTATCGAATTATTTTAAATATTAAATCGCTGGAAAATCCAACTCGGTCAAGTATCGTTTCATCCGACCGAAGTCGGACTCGAGTCCGACCGAGCCATTGACTCGACCGAACCCACTCTAACTCCTAATCAATCCCAACCGTTGGATCAAGATCCAACGGTGAGATCCGCCTGCACGGCTCGAGCCGTAATCGGCCGGATCCGATCGCGCCCGTGCGATCGTGGCGTTGATCGCGCCACGTGGGCGGCCACGATTTCGTCTTCGCCGAGTCCGAGCCGGACTTCGCCGCCGCCCGCCGTAGCGAACTAGGTTTCCGCTCTAGGCACGGACGCCGAGGCTATTTAAAGCGTGAGACGTCCCGAGGTTGCCCTCATCCTTGCGCACCGTTCCCGAGCCATCTCGCCGAGCCGCCACCGTTGAGCCGCAATCGCTCGCCGGAGTTGTCTCTTCCCTCCGCCGCGTTTGCGCCGGTTTCGCGTCGTCTGTCGTCTTCCGCCGAAGGAGCCAGATCCGAGTCCCGCGACGAGACGCACCGAAGGAGGCTTCATCTCGCCGAGCACGCCCCAAACGCCGTCGGGCTCGTCGTCGTCCCCGTCCGGCCAAGCCAGCCGCGGAAGCCATCGCCGTCCGCGAGCTCGGAGGACCGTCGGATCAGATCGGACGGTTGAGGTGAGCTCACGTGTTCCCAAACCCGATTAGATCTCGATCGTTGGATCAAGATCCAACGGTTCACAATTGCCACGTCGTCAAAGCGGCGAATATAGGATTAGATCTCGACCGTCCGATCTAGATCGAACGGCCCACGAGCAACGAGTAGTTTCAACGCGTGTTAACCACTGGATCTAATCCGCGCGTTGATTTTCAAACCAACGGTGAGATTGCGCCACGTGTCGGGAAGATGGACCGCCAGCGGTCAACGCCGCCCACGCTGCGTCGTGTGCAGACGCGCGCGCGCGTGTCGAGGGGCCGCATGTCGCTGGCTGACCCGCCAGCGCCGACGTCACCCATGACGTCACAATGGGTCCCACTGTCGACCGCGGTCGAGCCCGCCGACGTCGGCGATGACGTCACCCGAGAGGGCCCACATGTCGGCGACACGTAGAGTCGTGGGACCGAGTCCACTGTAGACCCAAGCCGAGCGTGGACCAAGTCCATGGACCGGCCGACGCCGAGGCCAATCGAGGCTGCCACGTGTCCATGCCGACGCAATAATTAATTTCCAAAAGAAGATGATTTATTAATTCGAAATATTGATTCAAATTTAGATTCAAACTTCAAACGCTTATAACTTTTATGCGTTTCAACTCCGATTTGAGCGATTCAAATTTCTAAATTTGTATAAAATTGAGATCTACCTAAATATGAATTTTATTTAATTTTTGGACTAAAGTTTTTCTCTGTAAAATTATTTAATTGATTATTTAAACTTTAAATAATCATAACTTTTATGCTTTAACTCCAAATTTGACGATTCCAGTTTCTAAAAATCCAGAAAATTATGTTCTCTCTGTTTATGGATTTTATTTGGAGTTTTGGGATCTTTTGCATAGTGTTCATTTGTGTATTTGCTATTTGCACGCTTTACGAGTAGGCGTTGAAGTCTGGGAGGGATTCGAAGGAGAAGTATTGACTCAGGATCCAACTCAAGACCAAGAGCAAGTGCTTTTGAAGGCAAGTTGTGCTTTGACCATATTGATCCCATTTCAAATCTATTTTGATTTAAACTATTGCATGCTAGTTCAATTAGAAAGATACTTTGGTTTAAACACTGGGGTTAGATAAATACCAATTTGCTATATGACACCTTGATTACTTAAGTATGTGCCATGATCCCTTGTCACCCTAGTTGTGGTTTACTAGTTGGACATTATTAAATTGCCAACATGGGTTTAGATCGTTGTAGTATCGCTTAGACACACTCGTGCTCATGACATGATTTTGGACAATCAAATGCTAATATGGACTTAATGATATATTGAACCTGTTTTGGAAAAGTATCATGTGATGTTGATGGAACGTGGTGCATGGTAATCAAGCGGGGTTTGATAAAACGATTTCGGCCGGGCATGTGGCAAGAGTAATCGAGGTGGGCGATGTGGCACCGGGATGATGATTTGGTTTTTCGGGTAGTCTTGCCCTGGTCACTCTAAGGACTTAACCTTGCAAGCCTTTGAACTGGGTCATACTTGCAACCACATGGTCGGAATGGGACGGCCCTAGTTGACTAAGTCGCTAAGGACTCACTTGTGGAGCCTCAGGGTGTCGATTACACCGTTTGTGTGATTATGCGGGAGCGTATCGTGGTCGTGGCCGATACCCATCTAACGGTGTGTTGGTCCCATACTTCGCCTTGGCTAAGGGAAGGGATGGTGTAGAGCACGCATCGAGAGGACCACCTGTGTTGTTTGAGGCTTCCGAAAGGCTTTGTTATGATCGCTCATTCGCATACTCTTGTATGGCGATTCACGGCCGACGTGGTGAGTGGATTGTATCTTGTGGGTAAAGTGCATAACCTCTGCAGAGTGTAGAATCTATTTGAATAGCCGAGTCCACGGTACTGGACAATGCTCGGGAATTACAGTCAAGGGTTAGATTTTCTGAAAATAACTTGGATTTGAAAAGATGGGTTGGTTTAACAAGGAAGATGATGGAAATATGGTTTAGGATGGGGAAAAATGTTATTTGAACTTCTTGAAAAGTTATTTATGCTTTACTTATTTCTACCGCTTTCGAATCTACTTATATTACTTGTCAAAAGTCAACATCGCAAATATACCTTAAGCTATTCCTTTGTACTAAGCCATGCATATAGTATATTAGCTTGCATTCTGCATGACTTGCCGAGTACCAAGTACTCACCCTTGCCTCAACACAATATCGCTTGAAGAGGAGATTACGCCACTTTGGAGGAGGAACTCCAAGAAGACCCGTCTACTTAGGGATGCGAGCCCCGATTGCCTGTGGTATCTTTGGATGGCGCCACTAAGTTTATTTGATTTTCACGCTATTTCTCTTTAATAAGTTTCGCTTTGCAAGGCATATATTTGTAACTTGGCCATAAGGTCGAGTAACCCTTTGATTATTTAAATAAAGTACTTTGATAGTATCGTATGGTATGATTGTGATATATACCGATGTTAAGACTGTGTGCACTAAGCGCGTTCTGGACTAGTGCCGAATACACAGAGGGTCCGGATTTGCAAATTCGGGTCCCGACAGAGGTGGTATCGAGCCATACTTGACTGTAGGCTCAACCCTAAGCTAGAATGGTCGTAGTGAGGATAAAACCTATTTTCTAAAGCTAAAAATTTGTGAAGACAAGAAATGACATCTCGACTTATCCCCTTCTCTCTTTCTCGCCTCTTGCTGAAATTTTCCCTTACCTTGTCACAATTTGAAAATTTCGAAGTTCTTACGTAAAGCACGCTTGTGACAGATGGAGGAAGAGTTCAACCACGTTGATCGGGAAGTGGTCACGCCGCGGAACTTTGGCATATGCTACTGCACTCGGAGATTTTGAGAAGCCCCAATACCAAGTGGAAGTGATCAGCAAGCGGGATTGATCAAGGCTTGTGACGTAAAGATTGAGGTACACCGCCAGGAAGAGGGGCCCAGGCAATCGCCTCGATACACCGCACCGCTAGAAGGTCTACAATGCAGATGGGTATCCAAGAAGTATCACGACGAGCAATGCGGCACATTACCCGTGTCACGCCAGAGAGTTGGAGAGTACGGTGTTCCGTTACCATCCGCGCAGCGATAACCTTCTTGACCCGGCGATTCAGATGAGGATGCCACGGTTACACAGTTGGCACGATTCGTCGTCGCCAGGAGGATGTACTAGATAATACAAGCAAGGAGCTACGAAGGCCGCAAGGAAATCACGACAGAGAAGAACAGATGGCGGGAAGCTCAGAGTATGTGGCACACCTTCTACGAAGGATTGACGAGTTGGAAATGACTTTGTACGGACGGCACCCGAGCCGATTTCGAGCTACACGCCAGATCCGGAAGGAGTCGGATCTCGATGAGGACATCGCTTCTTCGACTACCACAGATGACATAGTCGCCGGACATGGCGATCGTTTCGCGCCTATGCCGCAAAGACCCGCACTGTGCCGTGGAGGTTTTCTCGATGAGTGAGCTTAGGTTCTATAGTGAGACTCCTTCGCCGAGTCGCGTCGTAAAATAAAGAGTCACCCTTTAGGCGTTAGACTCCAGAGTTAGTTCGATTTGGATTTGCTTTGTTTGCTGAGTGTGCAGTATGTGTTGCAAGGCCCTTAGGCATTGTAAGCAGCCATACCAAGTTATTAATAATAAAGATGGACCTTAAAGTTACCCCTTTCGCCCCGCATAAGTTCCATACTACTTGTCTATTCTTGTTTCCCTCTCATCTCTAAACCTAGAGCAAATCGACAGATGGTGAACACCCGTGGGAACTTTGGAAGCAATGGGAGTGGATCTCGCCAAGAAAACCCCAATGATGGAGCACCAAGACCGCCATGGATGTGCAGAATTTTGGAGCATTTCTTGCTGCTCAGACCCGATTGATGCATGCTATGATGCAACAAATGCAGCACGTCACTCAGGCCACGCTAATCAAGTTAATCGTGACCACGCCGTAATACAAGGTGTCGAGTTCATGAGGACTCACCCACCCACTTTCTCTCGGGAATGCCAATCCGTTGGAGGCCGACGATTGGTTAAGATCAATTGAGAGGAAGCTACACATAGCTCAATGCATAGGGAATGAGAAGGTACTTTACGCTTCTCATCGTTGGAAGGAACAGCCGAATGGTGGGAGAACTTACATTGCCCGCAGAGAACCCTCAAGATATCACTTGGGAAGAGTTCACACCGCATTCCGACAAGATCACGTGCCTGAAGGAATTATGGACCTTAAGAAGGAGGAGTTGAGCAAAGAAGCAAGGTAATCACCGATGGTCGACTACCTGAACAAGTTCACACAGCTTAGCACGCTACGCGAGGATGTAGCGACAGATAAATCCAGGCATACTCGTTTCATGAAGGGACTTAACTCAGATTGCAAGTAGGATTGATCACCCACACCTTTCCAGATTTCCAAGAGTTGGTGAATAAGGCACTTATTCTTGAGGACAAGCGCAAGGAACTGGATGAGAACAGAAGCGCAGGATGCAACAAAGAAGGATCACGTCGGAGCGCACTTACCGAGAGTTGCACCAAATCAATTCTTCGATTCCAACCACACGTAACGAGGACACCATCCTCAAAGACCAAGACCGCCAATCGTAACTACTGCACCCAGCCCCGCTAGAAACGCTACCCAGGCACAGAAGGAACAGTGAGACGCATTACAAGCAACGAGCCGTGACACTTTGCCAACAGTTGAAGAAGACAGCAGAGCGACCCCGCCGCTTCAATCTAGGAACCACCCCAGCTAGGACGCCAAAGATCAGGAGCCACACCCTGCATCGTGGTGAGAGGCCGAGTCAACCATGTCACCGCGATGCACCGCAGAATGCTACTGACGTCAGATCGGGTAAGTTACTTGTTAACTCAAGACTGCACAGCTTTGTTTGACTCGAGCTTCGCATTCGCTTGTTTCGCAAGGCTTTGCTGCTAGAAATGACTTGAGAATTGCAAGACTTAAGTACATGCTTTTAGTTCAAACCCCTGGTTCCGAACTCCGAGCGGAAGTAGGATGTTCCGGGTGAGAATACTAATAGATGGAATAGAGTTCCTAGCAAACCTTATAATTTTGGAGACCCGGACCTTAGATGTTATATTGGGAATGGATTGGTTATCCAAGCACAAGGTCAGTATTGGATTGTGGACGAAGGACTATCTCGATTGAGAGCCCGTGTGGGAAGAAAGTGGAATTTCAAGCCACTGCAGCTTAGAGATGGACAGCTTGATGGTTAATGCATTACCAAGGCAATCAGCATAGAGGATGTCCCAGTAGTGAATGAGTACCCCGATGTTTTTCCCAAGATCTACAGTATGCCGCCGCACAGGACATAGAGTTTGTGATAGAACTTGTACTGCAAAGACCGATAGCAAAGAGACCCTATCGGATGTCTACCGAGGAGTTGGTAGAGATGAAGAAACAGCTAGAAGAGTTAATGGAGAAAGGATTTATCGACCGAGTTCGCGCCGTGGGAGCACCAGTTTTGTTTGTCAAGAAGAAGGACGGAGTTTCGGGATGTGCATTGACTATCGTGCACTCAATGAAGTCACCGTGAAGAATAAGTATCCGCTACCCGTGATTGATGACTTGTTTGATCAGTTAAGAGGAGCCGGAGTTTTCTCCAAGATTGATCTCGAGATCGGGATACCATCGATTGAAGATCCGATCGTAAGATATTCAAGATCGCATTCGTCAAGATATGGACATTACGAGTTTACGATTATGTCCTTTGGGGTCGAATGCGCCCGACTTATTTCATGAATATGATGAATAAGGTGTTCATGGAATATTTGGACAAGTTTGTCGTCGTGTTCATAGACGATATCCTAATCTACTCCAAGACAGAGGATGAACATGCCGAACACTTAAGGCGAGTTTTGGAAAAGCCGAGGAACAAAGCAACTTTTCGCCAAGTTCAAACAAGTGTGATTTTTGGAAGGACAAGGTGGAGTTTCTTGGACATGTGATGACCGCAGAAGAGTCGCCAGTAGATCCAAGCAAAGTAGAAGGCGTGTTACATTGGGAACAACCAAAGGACGGTGACCCAGATTCGGAGTTTCCTTGGAATGGCAGGATACTACCGCCGCTTCATTGAAGGCTTTTCGACAATTGCGAAACCTCTTACGCAATTGCTTTGAAGAAGGAAAAGAAGTTTGCATGGACGCTTGGAATGTGAGGAAGGATTTCAGAGTGAAGAAGCGATTGACATCAGCACCGTGTTAGTTCTACCGGATGTTGCTCAAAGCTTCGATATTTATTGTGACGCATCGCGCCAAGGACTTGGATGTGTCTTGTCACGGAATGGAAAGGTCGCCGCTTATGCATCAAGGCGATTGAGGCCGCATGAGGAAAATTATCGACACATGACCTAGAGTTAGCTGCCGTAGTGCATGCTTTGAAGATATGGCGTCACTATCTGATTGGAAGCAGATGTGAGGTATATACGGATCATAAAAGCCTTAAGTACATATTCACCCAGATCTGAACATGAGGCAAAGGAGATGGTTAGAGTTGATCAAGGACTATAATGTTGGAATCCATTACCATCCCCGGGAAGGCCAACGTAGTAGCCGATGCTCTGAGTCGGAAGAGCCATACCGTGAGTACGCGTTGCTAGCCACAAGTCGGGATGAGTTATGTGAGGATTTCTAAAATGAAGATTGAGGTTGTACCTAGCGGATTCTTGGCCGCCTTGGAAGTAAAGCCTACTTTAGAGGACCAGATCCGAGAAGGACAGAAGGATGATGACAAGATCCGTAGGATTAAGTCCAAAATGGAGGAAGGCAAGGCAAAGGATTTCAAGCTAGGCAGGCAAGGCACGTTATGGATGAAGGATCGCATTTGTGTGCCTAACAAAAAGGAGTTAAAGCAATCGATTACGGAAGAAGCCCATGACTCTAAGTACTCGATTCATCCCGAAGCGCCAAGATGTATCAGATCTCAAGGAGAGATTCGTGGCCGAGTATGAAACGTGAAGTTGCCGAGCATGTTGCATTGTGCGACGTATGCCGAGAGTCAAGGCAATGCATCGTGAGACCAGCAGGATTGCTACAATTACCGAAAATACCTGAGTGGAAGTGGGAGGAAATCGGAATGGATTTCATTACCGGCTTGTCAAGACTCAAGGAGGTTATGACTCCATATGGGTTATAGTGGATCGCTTGACTAAAGTAGCCCATTTTATCCCGTGAAGACCACTTACTCGGAGATAAGTTAGCGAGTTGTACATGATCAGATTGTTTGTTTGCACGGAGTGCCAAAGAGGATTGTATCGAGAGGTACCCAATTTACCTCAAGGTTTTGGAATAAGTTGCATGAAGCCATGGGGACCCGCTTGAACTTCAAGATGCCTTATCATCCACAGATGGGCAGGCATCAAAGAGTCAACCAGATTCGAGGATATGCTAAGAGCTTGTGCATTAGCTTATGCTACCTCTTGGGATAAGAGTTTGCCGTATGCCGAGTTTAGTTACAACAATAGTTATCAGGCTAGTTTACGATGTCACCTTTTGAGGCCGATGGTCGACCCTGTCGGACACCATTGAATTGGAATGAGACCGCGAGCGCCGTGTCTTTGGGCCTGATATTCTTCAAGAGGTCAAGAGCGATTGCTATGATTAGGAAAGGTTGAAGATAGCCCAATCTCGGCAGAAGAGTTATCGACAATCGTCGCCGAGATTTGAGTTTTGAACCAGAAGACTTTGTATACCTCAGAGTTACGCCTCTCAGGGGAGTTAAGAGGTTCCATGCCAAAGGGAAACTCGCACCCCGTTATGTTGGACCATTTAAGATTTTGAGTCGCAGAGGTGAAGTTGCTTATCAGCTGGAGTTGCCACAGCGAGTACATGATGTATTCCATGTGTCCCAGCTTAAAGAAGTGTCTCCGAGTTCCTGAGGAACAGACACCGCTAGAGTCAATTGAGTTGCAAGAGGATTTGACTTATAAGGAACATCCTGTGAGGATTCTAGACACAATGGATCGAGAAACTAGAAACAAGTCAACCCGTTTCCGTAGAGTTCAGTGGAGCAACCATGAGGAAAGCGAAGCGACTTGGGAGCGAAGAGGATTTGAAGAAAGAGTTTCCAAACCTATTCCTTTAGTAAGCCCTAATCTCTGGGACGAGATTCTATTAAGGGGGAGGTTTGTAACATCCCAAAATTTTGCTTTTCTTAAATTCATGTGTGATTTGGCACTTTGGTGAATTTTTGGAATTTTCTGAATTTATTTGGATTTATTTGGAATTTATTTGAATTTATTCCATTTTGAAATAATTAAAGAATTTAATTTTGCAAATGAAATTTTGTTGAAATATTTTATTTGGGTCCAAAATGATCCAAAGTATTTTCGATTTTCTCGAATTTTTCTCGAGTCATTTGCTATTTTTAATGAATTAAATGAATTATCGAATTATTTTAAATATTAAATCGCTGGAAAATCCAACTCGGGTCAAGCATCGTTTCATCCGACAGAGTCGGACTCGAGTCCGACCCAGCCTGACTCGACCGAACCCACTCCTAACCCTAATCAATCCCAACCGTTGGATCAAGATCCAACGGCCGAGATCCGCCTGCACGGCTCGAGCCGTAATCGCCGGATCCGATCGCGCCCGGCGATCGTGGCCGCTGATCGCGCCACGTGGGACGGGCCACGATTTTCGCCTTCGCCGAGTCCGAAAGCCGGACTTCGCCGCGCCGCGCCGCCGTAGCGAACTAGGTTTCCGTCAGGGCACCGGACGCCGAGGCTATTTAAAGCGTGAGACGCCCCCGAGGTTGCCCTCATCCTTGCGCACTGCCTCGAGCCATCTCGCCGAGCCGCCACCGTTGAGCCGCAATCGCTCGCCGGAGTTGTCTCTTCCTCCGCCGCGCGTTTGCGCCGGCTTCGCTGCCGTCCGTCGTCTTCCGCCGAGAAGGAGCCGAATCCGAGTCCCGCGACGACGCACTGGCGGGAGGCTTCATCTCGCCGAGCACGCCCCAAACGCCGTCGCTCGTTGCCGCCCTCGCCTCCGGCCAAGCCGCGCCGCCGGAAGCTATCGCTGGCCTGGCGAGCTCGGAGGACCGTCGGATCCAGACGGACGGTTGAGGTGAGCTCACGTGTTCCCAAACCCGATTAGATCTGGATCGTTGGATCAAGATCCAACGGTTCACAATTGCCACGCGTCAGAGCAAAGGCGAATATAGGATTAGATCTCGACCGTCCCGATCTAGATCGAACGCCCACGAGCAACGAGTAGTTTCAACGCAGTTAACCCTGGATCTATTCCGCGCCGTTGCTTTTCAAACCAACGCCGGTGATTGCGCCACGTGTCGGGATGTTGGACCGCCGCGGTCAACGCCGCCCACGCGCTGCGTGCAGTGACGCCGACGCGCCGCGCGTGTCGAGGGGCCGCATGTCGCTGGCTGACCCCGCAGCGCCGACGCCACCCATGACGTCACAATGGGTCCCACCTGCCAAGCGTGGTGAGCCACGACGCCGGGCCGATGACGCTACCCGAGAGGGCCCACATGTCGGGCCGACACGAGTCGTGGACCGAGTCCACGGTAGACCCAAGCCGAGCGTGGACCAAGTCCATGGATCTGACGCCGCAGGCCAATCGAGGCTGCCACGTGTCCATGCCGACGCAATAATTAATTTCCTAAAAGAAGATGATTTATTAATTCGAAATATTGATTCAAATTTAGATTCAAACTTCAAACGCTTATAACTTTTGCGTTTCAACTCCGATTTGAGCGATTCAAATTTCTAAATTTGTATAAAATTGAGATCTACCTAAATATGAATTTTATTTAATTTTTGGACTAAAGTTTTTCTCTGTAAAATTATTTAATTGATTATTTAAACTTTAAATAATCATAACTTTTGCGTTTTAACTCCAAATTTGACGATTCCAGTTTCTAAAAATCCAGAAAATTATGTTCTCTCTGTTTATGGATTTTATTTGGAGTTTTGGGATCTTTTTGCATAGTGTTCATTTGTGTATTTGCTATTTGCACGCTTTACGAGTAGACGTTGAAGTGCCTGAGGGATTCGAAGGAGAAGTATTGACTCAGGATCCAACTCAAGACCAAGAGCAAGTGCTTTTTGAAGGCAAGTTGTGCTTTGACCATATTGATCCCATTTCGAAATCTATTTTGATTTAAACTATTGCATGCTAGTTCAATTAGAAAGATACTTTGGTTTAAACCTGGGGGTTAGATAAATACCAATTTGCTATATGACACCTTGATTACTTAAGTATGTGCCATGATCCCTTGTCACCCTAGTTGTGGTTTACTAGTTGGACATTATTAAATTGCCAACATGGGTTTAGATCGTTGTAGTATCGCTTAGACTGCTACGTGCTCATGACATGATTTTGGACAATCAAATGCTAATATGGACTTAATGATATATTGAACCTGTTTTGGAAAAGTATCATGTGATGTTGATGGCACGTGGTGCATGGTAATCAATCGGGTTTGATAAACAGCTGACCGGGGCATGTGGCAAGAGTAATCGTGGGCCAAAGGTGGCACTTGGGATGATGATTTGGTTTTTCGGGTAGTCTTGCCCTGGTCACTCTAAGGACTTAACCTTGCAAGCCTTTGAACTGGGTCATACTTGCAACCACATGGTGGAATGGGACGGCCCTAGTTGACTAAGTCGCTAAGGACTCACTTGTGGAGCCTCAGTGGTGTCGCTACACCGTTTGTGTGATTGTACGGGGAGCGATCGTGGCGTGGCCGATACCCATCTAACGGTGTGTTGGTCCCATACTTCGCCTTGGCTAAGGGAAGGGATGGTGTAGAGCACGCATCGAGAGGACCACCTGTGTTGTTTGAGGCTTCCAAAGGCTTTGTTATGATCGCTCATTCGCATACTCTTGTATGGCGATTCACGGCCGACGTGGTGAGTGGATTGTATCTTGTGGGTAAAGTGCATAACCTCTGCAGAGTGTAGAATCTATTTGAATAGCCGAGTCCACTGTGATCGACAATGCTCGGGAATTACAAATAAGGGTTAGATTTTCCTAAAATAACTTTGATTTGAAAAGATGGGTTGGTTTAACAAGGAAGATGATGGAAATATGGTTTAGGATGGGGAAAAATGTTATTTGAACTTCTTGAAAAGTTATTTATGCTTTACTTATTTCTACCGCTTTGAATCTACTTATATTACTTGTCAAAAGTCTTACATAAATATACCTTAAGCTATTCCTTTGTACTAAGCCATGCATATAGTATATTAGCTTGCATTCTCGCATGACTTGTCGAGTACCAAGTACTCACCCTTGCCTCAACACAATATCGCTTGAAGAGGAGATTACGCCACTTTGGAGGAGGAACTCCAAGAAGACCCGTCTACTTAGGGATGCGAGCCCGGCCGGTTGCCTGTGGTATACTTGGATGGCGCCACAGTTTATTTGATTTTCCGCCGCTGCTATTTCTCTTTAATAAGTTTCGCCTTTGCAAGGCATATATTTGTAACTTGGCCATAAGGTCGAGTAACCCTTTGATTATTTAAATAAAGTACTTTGATAGTATCGTATGGTATGATTGTGATATATACCGATGTTAAGACTGTGTGCACTAGCTGCTCCTCGACTAGTGCCGAATACACAGAGGGTCCGGATTTGCAAATTCGGGGTCCCGACAGAGGTGGTATCGAGCCATACTTGACTCAGTAGGCTCAACCCTAAGCTAGAATGGTCGAGTGAGGATAAAACCTATTTTCTAAAGCTAAAAATTTGTGAAGACAAGAAATGACATCTCGACTTATCCCCTTCTCTCTTTTCTCGCCTCTTGCTGAAATTTTCCCTTACCTTGTCACAATTTGAAAATTTCGAGTTCTTACGTAAAGCACGCCAGACAGATGGAGGAAGAGTTCAACCACGTTGATCGGGAAGTGGTCACGCCGCGGAACTTTGGCATATGCTACAGACTCTGGAGATTTTGAGAAGCCCCAATACCAAGTGGAAGTGATCGTGCAAGCAGGTGATTGATCAAGGCTTGTGACGTAAAAGATTGAGGTACTGCCAGGAAGAGGGGCCCAGGTAATCGCCGATACATCGTGACCGCTAGAAGGTCTACAATGCGATGGGTATCCAAGAAGTATCACGACGAGCAATGCGGCACATTACCCGTGTCTACGCCCAGAGTTGGAGAGTACGGTGTTCCTGCTACTATCCGCAAGCAGCGATAACCTTCTTGACCCAAGGCTTATTCAGGATGAGGATGCCACGGTTACAAGACGGCTGGCATCGATTCGCTGCCGCCCCAGAGGATGTACTAGATAATACAAGCAAGGAGCTGCTGCATGGCCCGCAAGGAAATCACGCATGAGAAGAACAGATGGCGGAAGCTCAGAGTAGTGGCACACCTTCTCACGAAGGATTGACGAGTTGGAAATGACTTTTGTACCGCCTGCACTCCGGTAGCCGCATCGAAGCACGCAGCCAGATCCGTGAGGAGTCGGATCTCGATGAGGACACCGCTTCTTCGACTACCACAGATGACATAGTCGACATGGCGATCGCTTCGCCGCCTATGCCGCAGCACCTGCACTCAGTGCCGTGGAGGTTTTCGATGAGTGAGCTTAGGTTCTATAGTGAGACTCCTTCGCCGAGTCGCTGTCAAAAATAAAGAGTCACCCTTTAGGCGTTAGGGACTCAGAGTTAGTTCGATTTGGATTTGCTTTGTTTGTCGAGTGTGCGTGATGTGTTGCAAGGCCCTTAGGCATTGTGCACCATACCAAGTTATTAATAATAAAGATGGACCTTAAAGTTACCCCTTTCGCCCGCATAAGTTCCATACTACTTGTTCATTCTTGTTTCCTCTCATCTCTAAACCTAGAGCAAATCGGACAGATGGTGAACACCTGCGGGAACTTTGGAAGCAATGGGAGTGGATCTCGCCAACAGTAAAACCCCAATGATGGAGCACCAGCACCGCCACCGGATGTGCAGAATTTTGAGCATTTCTTGTGCTGCTCGCACTCCGCTGATGCATGCTATGATGCAACAAATGCAGCACGCCATCGCCGTGCCACCGCTAATCAAGTTAATCGTGACCACGCCGTAATACAAGGTCGCCAGAGTTCATGAGGACTCACCCACCCACTTTCTTCCGGGAATGCCAATCCGCTGGAGGCCGCATCATTGGTTAAGATCAATTGAGAGGAAGCTACACATAGCTCAATGCATAGGGAATGAGAAGGTACTTTACGCTTTCTCATCGCTTGGAAGGAACAAATTACGAATGGTGGAGAACTGCTGGCACGCAGAGAACCTCAAGATATCACTTGGGAAGAGTTCACAAATGCATTCGACAAGATCACGCTACCAAGGAATTATGGACCTTAAGAAGGAGGAGTTCAGAGCATCAAGCAAGGTAATCAGCCGCTGGGTCGACTACCCGAACAAGTTCACACAGCTTAGCACGCCACGCACCGAGGATGTAGCTGCACAGATAAATCCGCATAGCCTCGTTTCATGAAGGGACTTAACTCAGGATTGCAAGTAGGATTGATCACCCACACCTTTCCGGATTTCCAAGAGTTGGTGAATAAGGCACTTATTCTTGAGGACAAGCGCAAGGAACCGGATGAGAACAGAAGCGCAGGATGCAACAAAGCAGGGATCACGCCGTGGAGCGAATACCGAGAGTTGCACCAAATCAATTCTTCGGGATTCCAACCACGTAATGCAACGAGACACCATCCTCAGCACCAAGACCTGCCAATCGAACTACGCACTCCCACCCGCTTAGAAACGCTACCCCAGTAACAAAGAAGGAACAAAGGACGTCGTTACAATCGCAACGAGCCAGACACTTTGCCAACGCTGTTCAAGAAGACAGCAGGAGCGACTCCCGGCTTCGCTTCAATCTAGGAACCACTCCCAGCTAGGACGCCAAAGACCAGGAGCCACACCCCGCACTGCGGTGAGAGGCCGAGTCAACCATGTCACCGCGATGCACCGCAGAATGCCACGGACGTCGTGCATCGGGTAAGTTACTTGTTAACTCAAGACTGCAAATGCTTTGTTTGACTCTCGAGCTTCAGATTCGCTTGTTTCGCAAGGCTTTGCTGCTAGAAATGACTTGAGAATTGCAAGACTAAGTACATGCTTTTAGTTCAAACCCTGGTTCCGAACTCCGAACGGAAGTAGGATGTTCCGGTGAGAATACTAATAGATGGAATAGAGTTCCTAGCAAACCTTATAATTTTGGAGACCCGCACCTTAGATGTTATATTGGGAATGGATTGGTTATCCAAGCACAAGGTCAGAGTTGGATTGTGGACGCTGACTATCTCATTGAGAGCCCGTGTGGGAAGAAAGTGGAATTTCAAGCCACTCATAGCTAGAGATGGACAGCTTGATGGTTAACAAGCATCAAGGCAATCAAGATAGAGGATGTCCCTAGTGAATGAGTACCTGATGTTTTTCCCGAAGATCTACTCCGGTATGCCGCTGACAGTGGACATAGAGTTTGTGATAGAACTTGTACTGGGGTACAAAGACTGATAGCAAAGAGACTCCTATCGGATGTCTACCGAGGAGTTGGTAGAGATGAAGAAACAAATAGAAGAGTTAATGGAGAAAGGATTTATCGACCCAGTTCGTCATGCGGGGGAGCACCGGCTTTGTTTGTCAAGAAGAAGGACGGGAGTTTCGTGGATGTGCATTGACTATCGCGGCACTCAATGAAGTCACCGTGAAGAATAAGTATCCGCTACCAGATTGATGACTTGTTTGATCGCTAAGAGGAGCCGGAGTTTTCTCCAAGATTGATCTCGAGATCGATACCATCAGTTGAAGATCCGATCGTAAGATATTCAAGACCATTCGCCAAGATATGGACATTACGAGTTTACAAGCTATGTCCTTTGGGTCGATTTAATGCGCCTACTATTTCATGAATATGATGAATAAGGTGTTCATGGAATATTTGGACAAGTTTGTCGCCGTGTTCATAGACGATATCCTAATCTACTCCAAGACAGAGGATGAACATGCCGAACACTTAAGGCGAAGTTTTGGAAAAAGTCAGGAACAAGAACTTTTCGCCAAGTTCAGCAAGTGTGATTTTTGGAAGGACAAGGTGGAGTTTCTTGGACATGTGATGACCGCAGAAGGAGTCGCCAGAGATCCAAGCAAAGTAGAAGTCGTGGTTACATTGGGAACAACCAAAGACGGTGACCCGCATTCGGAGTTTTGGAATGGCAGGACTACTACCGCTGGCTTCATTGAAGGCTTTTCACACCATTGAAACCTCTTACGCAATTGTCAAGAAGGAAAAGAAGTTTGCATGGACGCCTAGAATGTGAGGAAGGATTTCAGAGTCAAGAAGCGATTGACATCAAGACCTGTTAGTTCTAATGATGTTGCTCAAAGCTTCGATATTTATTGTGACGATCGCGCCAAGGACTTGGATGTGTGGCCATGCAGAATGGAAAGGTCACGCTTATGCATCAAGCTTGAGGCCGCATGAGGAAAATTATCCGACACATGACCTAGAGTTAGTCGTAGTGCATGCTTTGAAGATATGGCGCCACTATCTGATTGGAAACAGATGTGAGGTATATACGGATCATAAAAGCCTTAAGTACATATTCACCTACCAGATCTCGAATATGAGGCAAAGGAGATGGTTAGAGTTGATCAAGGACTATAATGTTGAATCCATTACCATCCTCGGGAAGGCCAACGTAGTAGCCGATGCTCGAGCTCAAGAGCCATACCGTGAGTACGTTGCTAGCCACAAGTCGTGATGAGTTATGTGAGGATTTTAAATGAAGATTGAGGTTGTACCTAGCGGATTCTTGGCCGCCTTTGGAAGTAAAGCCTACTTTAGAGGACCAGATCCGGAAGGAAGGATTGTATGATGATGACAAGATCCGTAGGATTAAGTCCAAAATGGAGGAAGGCAAGGCAAAGGATTTCGTTAGACGAGCAAGGCACGTTATGGATGAAGGATCGATTTGTGTGCCTAACAAAAGGAGTTAAAGCAATCGACTTCGAAGAAGCCCATGACTTAAGTACTCGATTCATCCTCGAAGCGCTAAGATGTATCAGATCTCAAGGAGAGATTCGTGGCGAGTATGAAACGTGAAGTTGCCGAGCATGTTGCATTGTGCGACGTATGCCAGAGAGTCAAGGCAATGCATCGGAGACCAAGCAGATTGCTACACTACCAAAATACTCCGAGTGGAAGTGGGAGGAAATCGGAATGGATTTCATTACCGGGTTTGTCAAGACTCAAGGAGGTTATGACTCCATATGGGTTATAGTGGATCGCTTGACTAAAGTAGCCCATTTTATCCTCGCGGAAGACCACTTACTCGGAGATAAGTTAGCGTAGTTGTACATGATCGATTGTTTGTTTGCACGAGTGCCAAAGAGGATTGTATCGATGTAGGTACCCAATTTACCTCAAGGTTTTGGAATAAGTTGCATGAAGCCATGGGGACCCGTTTGAACTTCAGTACAGCTTATCATCCACAGACGGATGGGCAGACCGAAAGAGTCAACCAAATAGAGCTTACCCTTCAGATATCCTTTAAAGGCAATTGAGGAATCATCTCTTCTCAAGACGGTCACATCCACATTAGTAAATAGACAATTGTAGCCCATTTCACACAATTGCGATACGGACAACAAGTTGTAATTTAAAGATTTAACAAGAAGAACATTTGAAATGGAATGATCATTAGAAATAGCAATTTTACCTAATCCCATTACCTCACCTTTACCATTGTCACCAAACACAATATTTTCATATTGTGACCCTTTCTCATCAAAAGATGAAAACATTTTCTTTTCTCCGGTCATGTGGTTTGTGCAACCACTATCAAGCACCCAACTTGATCCACCGGAGGTATAATCCTACAAGATCACATTAGACTTTGTTTTTAGGTATCCAAATCCTTTTGGGTCCTTGCATGTTAGTGATCAATACTTTCGGTACCCACACCTTCTTTTTGCTTGCATCATTAGAGTGGCGGGCACCGACAAAATGAGCAACCACTTTACCACGGTGGTTTCTCTTCAATATATAAGAAGCAAAGTGAATAGAATGAGATGTATGATGTTGAATATGCTTCTTAGATTCTTGCCCGGTCTTGATGACATGTGTGGTGGTCAATGGTTGTTTGTCATTTCCTTTGACAAACTTGATGCATTCCTTACCTCTTACCACCACACGGTCATTTCCTTTGCACTCGTACTTATCATATCCTAGCCCTTCTTTGTTTTTGTTGCCTCGACCATTTATGGTCTTATATAGGGCATCCTTGGATTGATAAGTTTTCAAGCAACCGTATCTTACCAAGGCACTTAATCTCTCATTTTTGCTTTTTAATACTTGCACAAATTGGGAGTTAGTAGTGCAAGCATTAACATCAACATTGTAGCAACGAGAGCAACCATTGCTAGTGGAAGGAATAGATGCTAACGGTGAATCAACAATTGGAGAGTTAATATCATTAAGAGATTCAATTTGCACTTCAAGAGCTTGAAGATTGTTTTCTAGACTTATAACATTCTCTTGAAGTGACTCATTTGAACCCTTAAGCATTTCAATTGAATTATTAGCCAAATCAAGCTTTTTGGTTAACAATTCAATAGTCTCCTTTTCTTTTGTGAGGATCTTCTCGAGAGCAAGAGTTTTTTTCTTTTCACAAATTAGCAACTCTTCTTGTTTCTCGAGAGTCTCCTCTTGGCTATCTATTCTTTTCAATAGCTTATGAATCTTAGCAATAGCCGATTTGCTCAAATCACAAAGTAGAGCATCATCATCATCATTATCATCACTATCTAATTCACTATCACTACTAGGGGGTTTTGTTTTAGCCATTACCTTGCGCCCTTTAGCCATAAGACAAATAGGCGCGTCGTGGTCGGAGTCGTTGTCGCTCAATTCCCCGAAGAGTGACTTGGTTGGTGGAGCGGCTTCAATGGCGAGGGTGGCGACTCCTTCATCATCGGTGTCGGAGTCGGAGTCGTTTGAATCCCATTCTTCTCCAATGTGAGCTCGCCCCGAGTACTTCTTCTTGTAGGTCTTGTTCTTCTTATGCGGCTCATTCTTCTTTGTCTCATTTGGGTTGTTCTTCTTCTTTGGACAATCGGCGATGAAGTGTCCAACTTCACCGCACTCATAGCAAGCCCTCTTAATGTTTCTTCTTCCTCTTGATTTGTCGTTGTAGTTCTTCTTGTATTTGCTTGAACCATCATACTTGAGGAATTTTTTGAATTTTCTTACAAACAATGCCAAATCTTCCTCGTCTTCGCTTTCATCTTCCTCTTCATCACTTGAGGTTGATTCTTCCTTTCTACTTGCCTTCAAGGCTATTTCCTTTGATCTTGAACTCGAGCTTTGCTTGGCAAGATTTTTTACTTCCTTTGCTTCCTCTTCCATGAGCTCGTGTGAAAGGATTCTACCGAGCACATCATTTGGAGTGAGCCTTTTGAAATCTTTTCGCTCTCGTATAAGAGTTACGAGAGTCGAATTCCTTGGAGCAAAGGCTCTCAACATCCTCTTCACCACGACGTGGTCCGTCATATCCTTGCTTCCAAGCCCTCGGATCTTGTTCACAAGTATCATCAAGCGATCATACATTTGTTGCGGAGATTCATCATCATTCATCACAAACCTCCCCAACTTTCCTTCAAGTAACTCAATCCTTGATTCCCTCACACTTGATGTTCCTTCGTGAGCTACTTGGAGTGTGTCACATATCTCTTTGGCTTCTTCTAGACCATCAACCTTGTTGAATTCTTCGGGACTCAATGCTCCAAGCAAAACACTCGCGGCTTGTGCATTTCGGTGGATGTTTTGTTCTTGTTGCGGTGTAAGCTCCATGTCGCTCACCGCATATCTAAACCTGTACACACAATCTTCCAAACACTAGGATGGAGAGACATCAAATGCATTTTCATTTTGTGCCTCCAAGCGGAATAGTACGTGCCATCGAAAAATGGTGCACGCCTGAGGGCACAAGAATATAGGAATGCGAAGAAGAAGTATTCAATTTTTCGTAATTAAAAGGAATTTGAGCTCCTCACGATGACGTTGAGGTGTCACTTTCCTTGGTCTTCGCGGGAGTTCCATGTCCGGCCTTTGGACTACCTTTCTTCCCGACACGACAACCTTCAATCCGGTGTTGGCCATCACGTTCCCTTCAAGCGGTTAAGCCTTCGAGAAGGTCAAGCTCTGATACCAATTGAAAAGATGAGAAAGTTGCCTAGAGGGGAGGGGTGAATAGGCAATTTAAAAATTAAACTAAATTTGTCGCAGCAGAAAGAGTATCGGAACTTCCGGTGTTGGATCGGAACTTCCGATTTAATCGGAACTTCCGATACCAGTTCGGAATGTCCGATCGACTTTTGACACGAACAATTAACGACTGAAAACACTGAACTTGAGAAACAATCTAAGAATGATAGAACAAAGTAATAAGGAAACCAGCTTAAGTAAGGTAAATGAAATGACACGGATTTGTTCCCGGAGTTCGAATTCTTGAGGGAATCCTACGTCTCCGTTGAGGAGGCTCCAAAGAGCCAGGTCTTTTCCAACCCTTTCCTCCCAAACCTCGGTCACACTTGAGGCTTAGTTCCACTATTGGTTCCTTTCCTTTCGGAGGTGGAGCCGGCCTTCACAAACTTCTCACGGCGTCCCACAATTCTTGGGAGCTCGTGAGCGACCACTAACCGTCTAGGAGTCCTTCAACCTCCAAGAGAAACAAATGCACCGTTGATCGATCTTGGAGGAACACTCTAATGCTCGAGATGAATGACACTTGCTTTTCACTTCAAACTCTAGATCTCAACTATTGTCCTCACTCTCTAGATGATCCCTAAGATCAAAGAGGAGGACTCAATAGAAAGCTAGAAGGTGCTCAAGGTGCTCTAGAGTTCTGCCAACATGAGTGTGTAACCCTCAAATGAGAGAGGAGTGGGGTATTTATAGATTCTTGCAAAAACTAGCCGTTATACACCCACTCAGCTGCATATCGGAACTTCCGATGTCAACATCTAATGTCCGATATGTGCAAACAATCGTAACTCGAGCGCACTTCAATCGCCGAAAAGGTGCATCGGAACTTCCGATGTCAAGATCGGAACTTCCGATGTTCCCGTAAAAACACCTTGACAAATGCTTCTAAGTCCATATCGGATCGTCCGATATAAACATCGGAACTTCCGACTTAACATCTAATGTCCGATCTAATATATCGGAATGTCCGATAATTCCAGAGAGCTCCCTTTTTCAGGTTTGAACACATCGGAACTTCCGATGTCAAATATCGGAACTTTCGATATTTACAGAGAGCACCCTAGAAAGTTGTAGCAACGTATCAGAACTTCCGATCGAAAATATCGAAACTTCCGATACATGTTCCACGCATCGGACTAAAGCAAGCATGCACATCGGAATGTCCGGTCACATCGGAACTTCCGATGTAATATCGGAATGTTCGACTTGAACTTTGATAAAAACACATTCCGGTGCATGCGCGGTGACTTAGGGTCTCAACAAGAATTAAAGTAACATTCATCTGAGCATAGAGACTATCCTAGATCACTTACGATGCATCCCTCTTAATAGTACGGCATTCCTACGACACAAAACATAGAAAATAGGAATAAAATGCCGTTTTACTCGGTTAAATTCGTTTGAGGGTATCCTTCGCATGTAGAAGACATCACATTGAACTTTTTACCTGCTCATAAGCTCATTGAATACATTAGTCTCTTTAATCGTTTGTCATTAATCAACCAAAACCAATTTGGGGGCCTAGATGCACTTTCACGTCGACTACACGCAAAACGAGGCAATAAATAAATAACAGAAAATAAATAAAATCCAAAAATTATAAAATTAGTACTGGCAGGTAGATCTTGATTTTAGATGAATTTAGAAATTTGAATGGAGTCAAACGGAGTTCGGATGAGAAAGTTATGAGCTTCCGAAGTTTGAATTTTGAATAAATAGGAAAACCGAGAATATTCCCGGAATATTCTCTCTCGGGTTGACTGGTCAAATGAGGGCTTTGACTGACTTTGACTGGGTTTGACTTGGTCTTGTGTCTATGACAATGGGCCCCACACGTCATAGGCATGGGGTTGTCTTCAACCTTGAGTTTCATGGCATGGCCACCATGGGAGAGAGAGCAAGCTGGGGGAAGGGGTGAGAGGGGGACGGCGACGGGAGGGGGTCCGGCGGCGAGGGGGTCGCTGACGGCGAAGGCCACGGGCCGGCTGGCGACAGCTAAGACGCATGCTGGCGCAAGACGGTCCGGGCGCGGGCAAGTGATGGCCACGGCAGGGGGCGCAGTGGGGGCGTCGCCGGCGGGCGGCCGGCCGGGCACGGCTCGAGCTCCAAGCCACCAAAACAGAGAGCACACAAAAAAAAAACAAAAGAACACACCATCTTCCAAAAACTTGAATTTTTGCCCAAATTTGCATGGAATTGATCCAAACAAAAACCTAGAACCTCTAGATAACTTCCTTAGGGACATCTAGGAGGAAGGGATTGAACCAAAACTCACCGGAATCGGAGAAATCGACGAAGAACGGAGGTTCGGCCGAATGCACAAAAGCTCCAAATTCGTCGCCCACGGTTGAGAAATCCTAAAATTGGAAGATAAATTAGAATCTAGACTCCCATACGAACACAAGGAAACGAACGGGAGGAAGAATGATCCACCAGAGTGGAAGATATGATCCAAAATCCGAAGAACACGAAGAACACCAAGCTTTCGTCGGTTTTCTTGATCCTCCGGGCAAACGACAATGAGAGGCAAAGGGAGGGTGAGTGTTCTGGAAAGGGGACTCCCTCACGGAGATTTGAGAGGCGGAGATGCGCGAAACGGATTAGAAACGGACGAATTAATGCCATAATGATGATTTTCGGTTTTGGAAAGATTGTTCAAATTCCGGCATGATTTAGGGTGCATTAACCCCATGGATGGAAAGAGGAGTCCGTCGTGATTCCAACGGATCCGACGGTGATGGATTTGGTACGTTAATGAGGGAGTTGCAAGGATTTGAATGAGAGGAACTAAGTTTAGGAACTGCTGTTCTTCCTCCCAGGCAAGAACTTCACGTGCTGGCTAGAGGTAGAAGAAGGGCCATGTAGCACTTGCCACGTGGCAGCCTCCCTTTGGTTCCCTTTTACGCGATTGATTCGCCCTAGAGAAAAATAAGGAAAAATGGCCTAAAAATTCCAGAAAAATTCCTAGAACCATTTTAGATTATTTGGGACTCAATGGAATTGGTTTGGTTGAATTTGGATGATTTTTGTGGAATTGGATATTCGGGCGCGGATCGCAGGCATTAAACAGAAGCCGTGCGAGATAAAATAGGAACGGAGGTCCAAAAATCCGGGGAATGATTCCTAAAATCATTTCGGAATATTTGGAACATTTTAGAAGTGGTTTGGAGATTTTTGGAGCATTTTTGGACTCGGGTGAATTTTCTGCACCATGGATCGAAAATCCGATTTTTCGCCCGGGAGGGAATTAATTCCCGATTTCGGAGGGGAATGGATGCCAGGTTATTATAAACACCAATGAAACTCCAAATTTTGAATTTACTTTATTTAAATTAGGTTTTTCTCCAGAAAGCCAAAATGAGGATGTTACACTGGCTGCCCTGGCTTGATAGAGTTCGTCTTTTCAATTATTAGTGTGATGACTGATGATTAAAGGCATGATGTTGTTCTGTATTAGTTTAATATCATTTTTTTTATTTGATATATGTCATCGAAGAGGATTTCTTCGTGCAAGAGAATTTCATGACGAATTGTAATGTCCTAATTCTTCTGCAGGACTTGGGCTGTGTTTGTTTAGGCTAGTGCTGGAGGAGAAGCTGCTGGAGCTGGAAGAAGCTAGCTGGTCTGCTGGAGCTGGAGGCTGGAGCTGGAAGAGACTTGATGAAGGGGGTGGCAATTTTTTGTAAATAAGATCAAGTTGCAAGGGTACCAGGGAAGTGGGATTTTCAGAAGCTCCGGCCCGGAGAAGCATCGTTTTCCTTGCTTCTCTCGTGTAGTGCAAATTGGACTGGAGCTTCTCCTCTCCAGCTAGCAGAAAAATTACTGTTTGTTTTGGCTTGTGACTTATGAAGGCCTAGAAGCCAAATAAGCCTAAGTAGAAGCCTAAACAAACACAGCCTTGTTGGCCTGCAAGCAGCTGTTATGGAGCCTCGTAAATGTATGGGTATTGTTTTATTGGATATTTCACTGAGGATACTTTATATCAAGAAGCAGCTATGGTTTGAAAGGCCTTTCGTCAAATCGTTCCAAAATCTTGTTAGACAACTCATATTTTATAGTTAGTTATAGGATCTTGGTGCTGACTAGTTGTTTGTTATAATACATTTTCTTGTTATTAGGAACACTTATGTCATATCATGGTTATTACTTATTTTATTATTGTGTAATGTGTTTGGTTGATATATAATTTGATATTATGGTCACGTATTCATGTGGTTTGATTCAATATATATTACTTTATGTATGCGTGTGTTATCCGTCATATATACGTCTCATGTCCGTATCTCGTATAATCCGGATTCATATTTATATCTAATTAGTCCATATCTGATTTCAAATCTGAAAACCAGAATATATATCATAATACGAGAAAAGTAATATTTACATGTATCTAACCTGTTCACCCCTACGTGGTAGCTTTTTAAAATAATATATTTTTTAAATAAAATTACAAAAAAATACACCGAAAAGAAAAATTACAAAAATACATCTCTATCGCCATTTGAAATGGCGATAGAGCCTCCGTCGCCAATTGAAATGGCGACAGAGGCTCCGTCGCTATTTTAAATGGCGACAGAGGCTTGGCTGACGGATTATTTTGTTGTGGATTCATTTAGTCGACGGGGTTAAGGTCTCTGTCGCCATTTGAATTAGCGATAGGCCCATGTCACTAATTCAAATAGCGATTGAGATGTATTTTTGTAATTTTTCTTTTCGATGTATTATTTTTGTAAAATTATTTAAAAATATATTATTTTAAAAAATTCTACTGATGGACGTGTACGTCTCGGCCTTATTGCCTTCAGAAATTTTCTTATTTAATATTTATTTTAAATCTTATTTTTGAAAATAATCAACGAAAAAATAACAAAAATAGGGCCCTATCACCCGTTATTGGGGCGATCGCCAGTGAGTAGGGCAATAGGAGCCTGCCGTGGCAGCTAAACGTTACTGCCGTGACTGCTGTTAGCTACCATGGTAGCTATCCCCCGAAATAGGGGCGATCGCCCGGAATAGGGGTGATAGCTTCCTTTGTAAGCCTCGGCCGGTCGCCGGCAGCCCAAAACAAAAACAAAGAAGAGAAGAAGAGAAGAAAGAAGAGAAACAAAGAAGAGGGGAAGAAGAAGAGGAGGAGAAGAGGAGAAAGAAGGCTGTCGCGGTCGTCTGTAGATAAATTTTTTGTTCATTTTAATTTAATTGGCTTAGTGATTAGATTAATTAGCGATATAGCGATTTAGTGGCTCAGCGACTTAGCGATTTAGCGACTTAGCGACTCAGCGACTTAACGAATTAGCGACTTAAAGACTCAGCGGCTTAGCGACTCAGCGACTTAGCGATTTAGCGACTCAGTGAATTAGCGATTCAGTGACTTAACGATTTAGCGACTCGGCGACTCAACGACTTAGCGATTTAGCGACTCAACGACTTAGTGACTCAACGACTTAGCCATTCAACGACCTAGCGATTTAGCGACTCAGCGACTTAACGATTTAGCGACTCAACGATTTAGCAACTCGGTGACTTAGTGACTCAGCGATTTAGCGACTCAGCGATTTAGCGACTTAGCGACTAAACGATTCAGCGATTTAGATACTCAGCGACTTAGCGATTTAGAGTCTCAGCGAATTAGCGATTTAACTACTTAGCGATTCAGCGATTTAGCGACTCAGCGACTTAGCCATTTAGCTACTTAGCGATTTAGCGATTCAGCGACTCAACGACTTAGCGATTCAGCGATTTATCGACTCAGCAACTTAGCGATTCAGCGATTTATCGACTTAGCGATTCAGTGATTTAGCGACTTAACGATTTAGACAAACAATTTATCCACTGATGAATTTCTCGGTCCGACGTTGCAGGCAGCATGTTAGAGAAATTATATTTTCAAATATTTTATGGAGATGGGGTAGCACAGGGGGCGATGGAGTGGATTTGTCAGCATTTTTAGGAGTCGTACAGGGCATATCTAGACCGAGCGATAGGATATACATGGCTTTTTTGGAGTAGATTTCTCGGATGTTCAATCTAGATGCCCAGACTGTTCGGCTGCGGGTTAGAGTAGTAGTAAGCCATGCGCAATACTGTTTTTATGGAGAGTTGATTCCTATTAACGCGACATCATCATGTAGGAGCTATGTTGGGTTTGCTGTAGAGCAGGGCTGGCAGCTCATGTTGCTGGTACAGTAGTACCAGGTAGCTCCATTAGTGTCGAAAGTTCATGATGTTGGGGTAGATATTATGGAGGGGAAGACAAATATGCAAGAATGTGATGATGAAGGTGGTGAGGAGCCTGGAGACGAGGGACACGAGATTGGCAGTGGTGAGGGGATGGGGGGGCGAGGAGATAGTCGTGGAGGCATGGGGGGTGGCCGACGAGGGGGAGGAGGTGGAGGACATAGTTGACATGTTGAAGGAGGAGGACCGTGCGGATGAGGAAGTCCCTGATGGCGAGTAGTCGGACGATGAGGACAATACTCCTGAAGAGCCTGTCCCTGGTGCGTGGTGTAATTATAATTTCGAAGACCTAAAATGAATGAAGGGAACAGTAGTGCATGGGAGTATCATGAGAACGAGGTCACACAAGGGGCCATATATAAAGACAAGGAGGCTGTGATGGATGCGGTGAAGTACTGGGCAATGTCTCTTCGGCGACAATTCAAGGTAGTGAAGTTTAGCAAAAAAGAGTACAATGTGAAGTGCGTAGTTTATTCGTGCCCATGTCGGGTGCATGCAAACAAGGGGAAGTGGAAGGACTACTGGAAATGTTCCATAGTGATGGAGCATAACTACGAATTGGAGGAAGTAGAGCAGGAACACCGCAATCTGTTGTCCACTTGGATGTTAAATGTGTTTTATGGTCAGATCGTGGACAATCCGCACATGCAGCCTCGATCTATTATCAGAGCCGTGAAGGAGAGGTTTCAGTACAAGATTAGCTACGGAAAAGCATGGAGAGCAAAAAGGACAGCTTTGCAAATATGGTTCAGGATGTACGAGGCTTCCTACGAGAATATTCCACACTTGCTCAAGGCAATATCACATAGGAATCCCAGTACATCCATCAACCTTGCGGAGTTTCCCGCGGATGGTGTGAGCGCAGGTAAATGGGTCTTGCAGCGGGCCTTCTTGGTCCTCGGCGCATGCATAAATGCATTTCGACACTGTCGCCCGATCATTTGCATGGACGACACATTCCTCATAGGGAAATACAAGGGCCAGATTCTAACTGCAATCGGGGTGGACGCCAATAACCAGGTTCTACCGGTCGCATTGGCCTTCGTGGAGGGGGAAAACACGGATAGCTGGTACTAGTTCCTTGAAAGAGTCAAGCTGGCAGTTGTTCAGGATCGGCCTGATGTTTGTGTCATCCATGACCAACATGCAGGGCTGCTAAGGGCGATCGTGGATATGCAACAAGGGTTCAACATCGTGGGAGCAGTAAAATGGCCAAACCTGAAGAGCAGGTGGTGCATGAGGCACATGGGTGCCAATTTTTTCGTTAGTTCAGGAACAAGGAGCTTATGAACATGTTCAAGCGGTTGTTTAAACAGAACCAGCGGAGGAAGTTCGACACACTTTGGAGGACATTGGATGAACTAACCAAGAAGCAATCACTGAATCCAAGGGGAACCGCTAGTTCATCAAGAAACCCTATGGTCTACCAAGAGCAAGGAGAGGACCCCACAGCCTTGTGCGCGCTCTCGACCGATGCACCAAACATTCGACGTAGGCCGGGGACAAGCATAAAGAGTTTCACAGACTGGATACGACACGAGCCATTGGAGAAATGGTCACTTCTGCATGACGAGGGCGGTTCGCATTATGGAATAATGACGACGAACCTGGTGGAGATTTACAACTGGGTAATGAAAGGCATGAGATGCCTTCCATTGGTGGGCATAGTTGAAGGTATGTTACTAAGCACCCAAAGATATTTCATTGAGCGATATAAGAACTCCACTGCATGTATGTCGAACAATCGACTGTTTTACTCCATGGTTGTTTCTACGTACATGGCCAACAAAACACGAAAGGCACAGACACATCGCGTGACATCGGAGAGTGGCGTGGAATGGAGATACCACGTGCACTGCGGTGGCCGAGGTCGCAGAGGTGCTCACTGGGAGAGGACTTCCCATCTGTGCATACTCTGGGCTGCTGACTGCGAGTGCTCCTGCTAGAAGCCACGCCTGCTGCACTTGACGTGCTCGCACATTATTGTCGCAGCCGCCGAGACACACCAATCATGTCGTCCGTACATCTCCCATAATTACTACAAGAAAAGTGTTCTCAACACGTGGCATCACGAGGTGTACGGATACCGAGTGGATGGATCATTCACTGAGTCGATAGGTACTGGATATCTGAATGTTGAAGCAGAAGGTCGGGCGCCGAGTTGCTAAGTCGCTAATTCGCTGAGTCGCTAAATCGCTGAGTTAGTGAGTCACTAAGTTGTTGTCGCTGAACCGATGAGTCGCTAAGTTGCTGAGTCGCTGAGTCAGTCACTGAGTCGCTGAGTCGCTAAATCGCTCAATCGCTAAGTCACTAAGTCGCTGAGTGTAACACCCTAGCACCTTGTGCCCCGAATGTTACACCCTCAAACATCAAATGGCACAAGACACTAGAATAAACTAGCAAAAGCAAGCTAACCTACTAGCAACCTACCGAAATTATTAGAAATTTCGGCAGCACCTCCCCTAAAACCAGGACATCCACTCAGCAGACAAAAGATAGCAGTTAATATATAACAACAACGTAAGGAACTAGGATAGCCAACCAAGCACAGACATGGGTCATGGTATCAACTAGTCACCATGACCCAAACAAGCACAAAAACAACTACCACAAAATTTAATACAAGTTATGAACTCATTAAGGTTGGAAGCAACAAAACTAATATGCAACTACGGTTATTCTAATTGTGTTCGTGCCACTACTCCCTTCCATGCATGTCGGCTTCAAGGCACCTACATACAAAAAAACAAATAAGTGTGAGTCGAAGACTCAGCAAGCACAACAAATAACAATGACAATAACAATTAACGCATTTAAATCCATAACAGACTCGTGCCCCTTAAACCAAATCAACAAGGACATAAAACAAAGGGAAATAACCTAGATTGCACCTGTATTTTGCATACCTCATTAGACCATATCGGATGAGTCCATGACTCGATCCACCCTCAACCTGTTTATGGCCATCAACTCACAGATACATCAATTTCCATTCATCACTAGCAAAAATCATGCAATGCAACAGGCATAATCACAATGCACAACTCAAAGCATGTGCACCCCATCTATTACACTCAACACATTGACCATCGCTCCCTTTTGAAATTTTATGCAATGCATTTATGCTTTCATGCTCATATGCACACTTCATAACTGAATATACATAAGCATTAGTAAACTATGCAACACAAATGCAGTGCAAGATGCGTCTTTTCCTCTGAGCTGATACCGGTATAGCGAGGTGTGCACCCGTCGATGCCACACCTTGACCCATCCTTTTTCATACGGGTCGAATCCTCCATTTCCGTGGAGTCCCTACAGAGTTCCCGTTCCCACGAAGACTACCTCTGTAGGACTTTTTCGGAGCACCCAGGTCTAGTCATATAGCTTTCTCACCGACCTGGCCTAAAGAGCTCCCGAGTCAAAATCGTAAATATATATTTCTTATTGACCCGGCCCATGGCACTCCGGACTAGTCATATGACTTTTCTGACCCGGCTCCTATGCATATGAATGCATATGATGCAACCATATGAATAACAATACAACTTGCATCCTCATAATCATACGCCAATACATGGTTAGTAACATACCCTCACATGCTTAAACTTTATTATTCTCATTAGTCTAGTCATATTCATGGGTAAATATGGTAACAAAAAGTATGCGTTCTATGATGCAGTTAAGTCACAATAGTAAACAACCACTACTCCATCTGCGACACACATCGAAAGGTACTTGCGTCATCGTCACATACTCATCATTTTAGATATAATCCCAATTATAACCACATTGGTTAGCACAATCAGCAATATTTATAATTACGTGCAGCATCAAAGTAATGAGGTAAGTCACCTAGTTAGAACAATTAGACAACACTCATAGAGCAAATTCCGAAGTTCATATTAGTGTAATTTTCTTAATTTATGCACTAGCAATTGTAACAATCAATAAGCTATTTACAACGCTCAACGTAAGGTACTTGCCTTTAACCTCGGCGATAGACTAATATCACGTTTGCGGTATTAGGAACCTCCAACCCTAGCGAACAAAACAAATAAATGGACATGGATAAAACAGAAACACTTACAAACTCAAGATGTAAATACTACCACCCTCTTTAGCAACCCCATTAGCAGCATGCATGCATATGCAAGGGCCAAATTTTTTTATGCCTCAAATATGAATACTTTTCTATCCAAAAGTAAAGGTGGTCACACTTATTATTTAAGGCATGTTGTTAACATCTAGCAAGATTGATAGCAACAAGCAGATTAAAATAAGATTGCCCAACCTTATGCCTTAGAGAAGGGTCATCTTACACTAGGGATTAAGCAGCAAATAAATCATGGAAATGCATGCAGTCCAAATGTTGGACTATTAGCCAGATTAAGCACATAATTGTACTAAACGTGGGCTTATCAAATTCAAGCATCTGAATACGACACGACATCAACATTAACAGCAGTGAACTTTAATCTAGTATGAGCCAAAAGAACATGCTTAATCGAACACACAACTTCAGAATTCATGTAAATTAGCTAGTGAGGGATCGCAGTTAAATAGTGCATCATAGATAATCATGATGCACCCTCTGTTCTAGCTTGGACCATAGACACATAATCACAATAGGGGATGCTTGTGCCCAGACAAGTCCACTGTCCACCACAAGCATCAGTAAGAACTTACTATTATCTCAAGGCACAAAGAACAATTCCTTAGACCTTACACCAATTAGTCACAGAGGGATGCAAAACACAAATGTACATATATTCTTTTCTGCACATCTCAATACATTGCACCCTCCAGACCCCAATCACTTCCGAATAGTTCCAATGTATCCATTTTTATTCCTTCAAAATGCACACTTGCATAAATTCAGTTCATGTAGTCAGATTGTCAAACTCAAGCAATAAAACATGAAACTTGAGGAAGACAAGCAATGAAGAAAGGAAGGTGTCCAAGTAGTCATCCTAACCAGAAGATCCAACCTAACAAGGAGGTTTGGAGAACAAACAACGGACAGAATCACATATCTTACACCTCCTTTCAACACATCCATTGACCACCCTCACAATTAAAGATAAACAGCCTTAAACATTCTCTAGTTGGTTGAAGAGAATAGATCCACACTATTTGATTATCGATCCTTCTCTAAGCACACAATTAATACCAACCTTAATCAAAGCAGATGAGGATTTAGCTCTGACACTGCCCTTAAGTCTTGCAATGAAATGGAGCTAATCTGTGGAGATGTACCACTATTTTGGCCAAAGAAACTTGAGATGAGGAATTTATAATTCTTGTAAGCATTTCAACGAACACATATCATGCAACAACAAAAGCTCATCTAAAACCTAAAGATCTTCACCTCCACTTACCACAAGAGGAGAGGGGAGGGTAGAGGCGCCGGCTGGGAGCTAGGAGGCGTCGCCACCGGCGGCCGGATGGAGGAGCCGGAGCTGGGGAAGACGGCCGGAGGGCGGCGGCCAGAGCGAAGCCGGGGCTGGGGATGACGGCGCCGGGCCGCAAGGAGGAGGCCAGGGGTGGCACCGGTAGGGAGGAGCCGCGCCGAGCTGGGGGAGACCGGGGAGCAGCGCCGGCGAAGTGGAGAGAAGCCGGGTGAGGCGACGGCCGGCAGGAGAGGCGGCATTCGGTCGGGAGCAGGGGAGGCCAGGGGCGGCGACACTCCAGCCAGGAGCAGCCGGTCGACTAGGTGAGTGGAGGGTAGGAGCGCTCGGCCAGGGAGCTGGAGGCGTCAGGTTGGGAGGCGCCAGGGAGGCCACTCGGGTGAGGGGATAAGGAAGAGAGAGATAAAGTGAGAATAAGGTTAGGTTGGAAAGAAAAAGGAAAGGTAAAAGAAATTCACTCCCACACCTAAACCTTGAATCCCACATATCTCTAACATGTCCCCAAACAACCAAACTAGGAACTCCAGGGCTCGGAGGAAACCCGCGATATTACACTGAGTCGCTACGTCGCTAACTAATCTAATCACTAAGTCAATTAAATTCAAACGAACCTCCTCTTCTCCTCTTCTTCTTCTTCTTCTTCTTCCTCCTCCTCTCTTCTTCCCCTCTTCTTTCTTTCTCTTCTTTCTTCTTTCTTCTCTTCTTCTCTTCTTTGTTTTCGTTTTTGGGCTGCTGGAGAACTAGCTATCGCTCCCTTACCGGGCGATCGCCTATATTTTAGGCGATAGCTGCCACGGCAGCTAACGCCAGTCATGACAGTAACGTTTAGCTGCCACGGCAGGCTCCTATCACTCCACTCACGGGCGATCGCCCCAATAACAGACGATAGGGGCCTATTTTTAAATTTTTTTCATTGATTATTTTTGAAAATAAGATTTAAATTAAATATTAAGTAAAAAAAATTCTTGCCCTCAAACTGCACGCGACTAATCAATCTTGTGTGCTCGCACCGCGGCCCAAAGTCCAGCTATTTGTTGCATTTCAGATACATACGCTCGACGGCGGTGGCACCATGGACTTGTGGTAGACTTCAGTTGGATTGTTGGGTCGCTGGGCTTGGTAACCATACGGGTCACCGGAACACTTGCTGGAGAACAATCAAGACTTTCACTTATTTGCCTCCGGGAACTGTTTGTTTAATATAGTTCGTGTACAAACAATTTTGTAAAAATAATCTCTCTCAACCATGAAAGATTCAACAAGTGACACGTATCATCTGCCGTACCTTCTACCATAATAAATTGTTCGCACCGTAGAAGCACCGTGCATCGTGGCAGGTCCCCACCACGATAAGGCTAAGTACCACGGATGTATGCCACTACAGGCGCCACACAATCCTACCGCTGTCCCCACGTGGGGCAGGTGCCGCCGAGTGGCACGACAACGAGACCTACCGTGGTGCCCTAGCACAGCATGTCATGTCGCAATGTCCTAGTGTGGTGGTCTCGTCGCCGTTGCTGCTGTCGCGGTCGCCCAGGGTGCCTTGGTGCCGGGCAACTACTATGGTACACGACATATGATGATCAAGGATAGACTATTTTTGCAATTTTATTTGTATAGAGTCACATTTGAAGAAAAAAAATGTAAAAGTAAAAAAAAGGTAAGGCTCCGTAATTTCCCATCTAACCTTGCCAAGACCCTTTACTACAAATTTGTGTAGAATCTGTGCAAAGTGATCAAAGCATTCGTAGTTACCTGAGGGGGAAATTATACGGATCACTACTACACAACAGGCTATCCTCGCCGCTATATCACTGCTAGTTGGGCTAGAGCCGTCAGTGATAAAATATCACTACCGGTTCGTAAGATCCGCTGCCCAGGAAACGTATCACTGCCTGTTGGTATAACCAACCGGCAGTGATAACATACTATCACTACCGGTTTATACTCAAAACCGGTAGTGACGTATCACTGCCGGTTCTATTTGAAACCAACAGTGATATTGAAACTTTTACTGTCGGGTTTATTCTTTAACCGGCAGTGATATCTATTTTCCCGCACATCTGAATTTTCTCGCATAATATGATCTTATCACTGCCGGGTATGCGCAGAGCTGGCAGTGATAAGGTATTTATATAGCTACCCCGACTAACGCATTCCCCAGCCGAGCAGACATAGAGGAGCTCTGTTTACTCGGTTGTTATTTTCTTGCCAAGGTGCTGCCAAAAAATTGTTTTAAAATTTGTCTCGTATTTCTCTTCGAGGTTACTGATTTGATCTTTGTTACATTTTAGGTCGGTAGTGCTCAAATTAAGACCTAGCTAAATTATTGAATAAATTATAATTCTTATTCATTTTAGTGATGTAGTGGATTTTTAAGTAATGAAAATTGCTAGATGGACAATTGTGCATAATTATAATTATTCTAAATAATGAAAAATTATTATATGGATTTATAAATAGTATAAATTGCTAGATGAATTATAAATAGTGAGAATTGCTAGTTGAATGTTTAAATATTGTTATTTGCAGTTATGTGCTTATAATGTGTTTATCGTTTGAATTAATTAGCACTACAAGACTAATGTAAACAATAAATTATTTGTCGATGGACCGAAGGTGGCTGTATGACATGGACCGTCGCGGTCCAAAGTACTTTAATGGTGTGACTTGTTTTCTGAATGTGGTTGCGGCACAAGTCGAAGAATCTGGTATACTATATGTGTTGTCCATGCGTTGATTGCACAAATGAGAAGTTGTTTTCTAACATAGAGTCGATACGTGCACACTTACTTCGAAGGGGTTTCAAGGCTGGCTATACCTGTTGGACCGAGCACGGTGAAGAAGATATTGTACATGAAGGGCAACACATTGATGAAGATCATATTGTAAATGAAGGGCAACACATTGATGAAGATGACAGAGACAACGATATGATGGCGGTGGAAGATACGTTCGTTCATAGCCACGAAGATGATCTAGATCAAATGTTGCGTGATGGGGAGGGGGACTTCACGAGTGAAAGGGAGTTTCAAAAGTTCCAACGTACGGTAGAGGACTCTACAACGCCATTGTACCCGGGCTGCAAGGAGGAGCACAAAAAGCTACATACTGTGCTTTCACTACTACAGTTGAAGGCAAGCAATGGTTGGTCTGATAAGAGCTTTACTGAGATGTTATGTCTCTTGGGGGACTTGCTTCCAGAGGGTAACGTGTTGCCTACAACTACATACCAGGCCAAGCAGGTTGTCTGCCCGTTGGGACTGGAAGTACAAAGAATACACGCATGTCCAAACGATTGCATATTGTATCGCAATGAGTTTGCAGACATGGATGCCTGTGTTGTTTGCAAAGCAAAGCGGTATAAGGGCAACGATGACGATATCGAGAATGATGATGTCGGAGTGAAGCGTAAGAAGAAGAGGTGTCCCCGTAAGGTGGTGTGGTATTTCCCTATAATCCCCCGTCTGAAGCGATTGTTTGTGAACAAAAGGCATGCCCAATTGCTACGATGGCACGCCGAAGAGCTTAAGAAGGATGGAATGCTCAGACACCCTGCTGATTCTGTGCAATGGAGGAACATCGACAAAAAATATAAGAAGCACTTTGCATGTGATGTGAGGAATATAAGGTTCGGGTTGAGTACGGATGGGATGAATCTTTTTGGGAACATGAGTAGTCGTCACAGCACTTGGCCAGTGACTTTATGCATCTACAACCTTCCTCCATGGCTTTGCATGAAGCAAAAGTACATTATAATGCCACTACTGATTCAAGGGCCCAGGCAACCTGGCAATGATATTGATGTGTACCTCAAACAATTAGTTGAAGATCTTCTAATATTGTGGAACGATGGTGTACGGGTATGGGATGAGTATAAAAGAGAGAACTTTATCCTACGGGCATTGTTGTTCGTAACCATCAATGATTACCCTGCTCTTGGCAACCTGTCGGGCCAGACGACAAAAGGCTTCAATGGATGCGTCCAGTGCTTGGATGATACAGCTAGCCGGTGACTGAAGAATTGCCGAAAAATGGTTTACATGCAGCATCATATGTTCCTCCGCAAAGATCACCCATACCGCAATAATAAGAGAGCATTCGACAGGACAAAGGAGATTGCCTTAGCTCCAAAGAATCACATTCGGAAATAGATATTTGCGGCTGTAAAGGATCTTACAATTATTCACGGAAAGGAACCCGACATTACATCTATCCCGAGTTCCCGGGATAAGGCTCATTTGTGGAAAAAGAGATCAGTATTTTGGGTCCTACCTTATTGGCAGCACTTGGAAGTTCGACACGCAATCGACGTTATGCACATAGAGAAGAACGTGTGTGATAGCTTGCTTGGTATCTTACTGGACATACCTGGCAAAACGAAAGATACACTCCAAGCAAGGATGAACCTCGAAGATATGAAACTCAGAAAGGAGTTGCATCACAAAGAAATGGATACAGGCAAAAAATACCTTCCTGTAGCCTGCTACACTCTTAGCAAGAAAGAGATAATTAGCGTTTGCGAATGCTTGCACAGAGTCAAAGTTTCGTCTGGTTACTCTGCTAATATAAAGAGACTAGTCTCAATGAAAGACTTAAAGTTAATTGGTATAAAGTCTCACGATTGCCACGTGATGATGACACAGATGCTTCCAATTGCAATTAGGGGTGTTCTGCCAGAGAAAGTCCGAGACCCAATTATCAAGTTGTGTTCATTCTTCAACGCGATTTCACAGAAGGCCATCGATCCGTTAAAACTAGATAAGCTGCAGGAAGACGTGGTCCACACTCTGTGCAGGCTTGAGATGTGTTTCCCTCCATCTTTTTTTCATGTTATGGTCCATCTCATTGTTCACATTGTGAAAGAGATACGGATTCTTGGCCCCATATTTCTACATCAGATGTACCCTTTTGAGAGATTCATGGGGGTTATAAAGAAATATGTTCATAACTGACATCGACCAGAAGGCTGCATTGCCGATGGCTGGGGAACCGAGGAGGTCATTGAGTTCTGCATCGATTATATGGATCTCAAACTGATTGGTGTGCCTGTATCTCAGCATGAGGGGAGGCTATAGGGGAAAGGGACACTGTGCAAGAAATTTGTACGTACTAGCAATCTAGCTTCATTTACACAAGCACATTTCGCAGTTTTGGGACAATCAGTTGTGGTGGCCCCGTATGTCAACATGCACAAGAACATGCTATCCAGAACCAACCCAGAGAAGTTAGAGGTTTGGCTCGCGAGAGAGCACAGAGATAACTTCGACGATTGGTTGCGTAGACACATGATGCATACGGAGACAGACTGCACTAAGTTGAAAGTGTTGGCTCAGGGACCGTCAACTACAATTCGGACATTCCAAGAATACGATATAAATGGTTTTACATTTTATACAAGAGCGCAAGATAAAAAGAGCACCAACTAAAATAGTGGTATCCGTATAGATGCCTATGACAGCAATGGAAATAGGCAAACCTACTACGGAGTCATAGAAGAGATTTGGGAGCTTGACTATGGACCTTTGAAGGTCCCTCTCTTTCGGTGCCAATGGGTCAGATTTCCACGGGGCGTGAATATCGACAAGTACGGTATCACTACCATGGACCTCAAACTCGTCGGATATAGAGAAGAACCATTCGTGCTTGCTTATTCTGTTACACAAATCTTCTTTGTAACAGACCCGACTAACAAGCAGCGCCACGTGGTTATTCAAGGAAAAAGAAGGATTGTCGGAGTTGAGAATGTTGTTGACAAGGTAGAGTACAACCAATTAGATGAACTTCCCCCTTTCGGAGAGGACGTTGACCTAAGTATCATGGAAGAGAGTGACGAAGCTACGTACATACGCCGCGATCATATCTAAGGTCGAATCGTACCTTAGTTGTAGTAATGAAATGTATGCTTTCTTTTGTACGAATGACATGTTTATTTTCTCATATGTAACAATTAATGTAATATATGCAATAATGGAAATTGACGTTATGCAATAATGGAAATGAACGACATGTTTATTTCCTTTTGATTAAAAGAAATATTAGATGTTAAAAGATGGAAATGAACCAATTAATGTAATATATTATTTTCTTTTGATTAAATAAAAATGGTAGATGGATTTTTCAATACCGAAAGTTGCAAGATACATAATTATTTAGAAATATATCCTTATATGGATTATCACTACCGGGTTGTTGTATCAACTGGCAGTAATATTCTACTATTACTGCCGGTTTGTGGAGTAGGCCAGCAGTGATAAGAAATATCACTATCGGTTATAAGAAGAACCGGCAGTAATATTCTACTATTACTGCCGGTTTGTGGAGTAGGCCAGCAGTGATAATCCACATCACTGTCGGTTATACTTATGAACCAGCAGTGATATATTATCACTACCGGTTGTTGTTACGAACCGGTAGTGATATTTCGCCCCAATAAATTTTTTCGCCCCAATAAATTCAAAGGCCGCGCCCTACTCTCAGTTACCCTAACCTAGCCCCGCACCAGAGCTCCCCGCCACCTTCGTTTATGGCGCCGTTGCCTCGGGCTCCCTGCTGTCTCCGGCGCCGTCGCATCGGGCGCCCCCGCCACCTCAGCGCCTCGCCGCTTCGGCCATCCCCGCCCCCGCCACCTCTGTCTACGGCGCCGTCGCCTCGGGCTCCCTGCTGTCTCCGGCGCCGTCACCTCGGGCTCCCTGCTGTCCCCAGCGCCGTCGCCTTGCCGCCTATAACACCCCGACACCTAGTATGCCCAGAATATCACCACAACAGCTAAAGACAACAACCATAAACATATTTTAGAAGTAAATTACAGCAACTACACTATTGATTTTAACAAAATTTCGGCAGCATAAACTCTATTTTTCCATGGTTTTAAGCATCAACAATAATAGCATAACAAGATAGCATAATGAGATACAACAATAACATGGCAGCACAGGATTTAAACATCAATTCAAGCCCAACACATAAATTTAATCATCACATAAACCAATAAGAAGTAAACGATTAATCATGACAACCAACGGGGCAATTATTTCAAGGTTTAGCTAGATAAGATAACCATCACGACTATGGAAGGAGTATGACATTGATTAAATGAGTGATGCTAAGTGATGTTATGTGTCTAGCTCCCTTTCCCACATGCTGGATTGAAGATACTAAAAAAACATAAACAACAATCGTGAGTTCATCACTCAGCAAAGTGTATTGCAATGGTACAAAACAATAACAATTCACATACATACTTTATGCCATTCACACGTCATGAGAAACAACTCATAAACTTCTTCATTTATGCTCTCATTTATGCAATGCAATGCAACATGTCTCTTTCTTTAACACATACCGGTATTGCCGAGTGCACACCCGTCGGTGTGCACCCTCTTTCCCTTCCATCCCGTGGAGGGTGCCTACTCTTACTGACTCGCTCCCATTCACTACTGTGGATGGGACTACGAGGTAGGTCTTTCGTGTTCACTACGTGTGAACACAGAGGCACGCATCAGAATGGGTCGCCTCTTCCATTATGCATGCACATATGCTATAAACATGAATTTGCTTGCATATAAACTCGATTTAAACAATGGCATAACCATTTAACCATTCACATTCATCATATCACATGAAAAGATCAAACATGGCAACATTAACATAACACTTGGATAACTATATCATTGCGTAACATAGTGGCCCCCTAAGCCACAACCACTACAATACACTTGCCTTCAACCTCGCGAGACGGAGGGGCGAGATGTTGATGGCACTCCCGAGGTCACACCACCTGCACATAGGTACAATATACTCAAAAAATTCCCACAAAACAACACAAGACCAATTAACTACATCGACTTCGCAACCCACTCCGAAAAATCAAAAAACAGTAATCTGTCCAAACGGGACAGCAGACTTCTAACGGCCATAACTTGAGTTTAACAACTCCAAATCAAGAAAATGAATACATTTTCTCAAACTAAAGGAAATTTCCCATCTTTTTCTAAGTATTCCTGAAAACTGATTCGGCCTCTAAAATCCTCTAATCTACAGTTGAACACATACTGTACCATTCACGTCACAGATTGGACAGCTTTCGGTAAAACGACCATAACTTTTAAACGGTTGAACGGAATTTAGTTATTTTAGTTCCAAATTAAGTTAATTTGATTACTTACAACTTTTACAACATCCGGACCCCCATAAAATGAATCTAAAGTCCTCAAATCTGCGCCCGAAGTCGGCTGTCTAAACTGGCCGAGAGCATCACGCGAGACAGATCTAATAATTATCTTAATCCATCTAATAGCAGCACCTAATTGAGGGTTCTAGGCATAGATTCTCTCATCTAACAGCACCTAGACCACCACAAATCGTTACCTCTTCTTGGAGAATCAACCGGACGACGGAATTCTTCCTCCTTCCGGCCGCTCCTTCCTTCGAATCCGCAGCGAATCGCCGGAGTTCTCCTTGGTTGGATGGGCTCCAATTGCAAAAACAGCGGGGGGTGAAGTGGGGGAGGGAGAGGCGGCTTGGGGATGGAAACCCTAGCTAGGGCGCAAGAGGGAAGGGGGAGGAGGCCGACCAAGGGGGGTGGAGGCGCAATGGGGGGTGGGGGTGGCGGCTAGGAGGGGGAGGGGCGCAAGCAGGCTAGGGGGGTGCATGGGGGGTGGGAACCCTAGGGTTGGTAGGAATCCCCCCCCCCACATGGGCCAAAACCCCCCACCAACAGCCCATCTAATTCCCCCAAGGCCCAAACTAGTCCCTCCAAGGCCCAAACTCCCCCGGACAAGCCCAAACACCCAGAAAAGCCCAAAAACACGATATAAACCCGTATCATAATGCCACATTCTCTAATGCCACAACCTCGGCCATCCTCGCCCCTGCCACCCGAGCTACCCGCCACCTCCATCTCTGGCGCCGTCGCCTCGGGCTCCCTGCTGTCTCCGGCGCCTCGCCGCCTCGGCCATCCCCCGCCACCTCCGTCGCCCGCCCCCGCCACCCGAGCTGCCCGCCACCTCCATCTGGATTGAGGTCAGTAAACATAGCAACCTCTTCAACAGAAATTTATGTTGGTAGCATATTGCTTGGATGAACACAGGATGAACGCAGGCTCCATATTGCTGGGATGAGCATAGGTCTAAAATGTTTTATGCTAGTAGCATTATTCTCTTTTGTTAATATCATGTTGCTCCATTTGTATGCTAATATGAATATTGATTGCTATTTGTTAATATAAATGGCCCTACCCAATTGATACCTAAGTTGCAGATGACAGATAGGGTAAAATGTATATCTACTAAATTTCTTTGCATCAGCATTACCTATATTGGTTAGCCTTTTTTAATACTATTTAGTGTTTTACTCATTATTGGCTTTCAGACAGTTGAGCAGTTTGTGTTGAACACAACCATCCCCGCCCCCGCCACTCGAGCTCCCCGTCGCCTCGGGCGATAAACAGTGTATCCGGCAATTCGGCAATACGGCATTACTGTAAGAAATGTGGATGTAAACTTGCAATGTGGATGTAAACGTTGATTAGTTGATTGGCGATTAGTTGATTTGCATACACTTGGCGATTAGTTTCTCTCCCATGTTTTTATGCTTAGTTATGTGCTTAGTGGGTCATGATGGTTAATTGATATCATGACCCCATGTATATTAGATTGAATGTTGTATTTTGTCTGCTGAGTGGAAGTCCACTATTTTAGAGGAGGTGCTACCCAATTTTTTTTTAAGTTCAGCAACCTCCTAATTATTCGGAAATCAATTGATGTAGTCTCAGTAGGATGTAGTAATCAATTGAGTAATCAATGAACTTCTTTATGAGTAATCAATTGATGTAGTCTCAGTAGGATCAAAGTATCCGACAGTGATATTGGCTCATAAAAGTTTTCTACATCAGATAAGAGTTAGAAACTAAAAAAAATCTATCTCAATATAGCAACCTTGCAATTATCCCACTATTCATTCTGTTTCTGTGTGTTAATTTGAAATTTCTGATAAACTTGCTAGGAATAACCTCTAATCAGATAAGTGCCAAAGGGAGTTTCGCCCTCGAATATAGACGAAGTACGAACGGGTAGCCCAACGTACTACCTGAACCTAGAGGATGTTGATATGGACCAACCTGGCGCCACTGCCATGGACCAAGCTGACGCCACTAACATAGGCGAGGTAAAGTATTAGTACATTGTGATTCCCAAAATATGGTAGGGTCAGACGACGAATAAGAAGATCCAATTGTAGGCTCAGATGTCTGGTGAAGAAAGGCGACACTTAGGCCGTGGTCCAAGCAAGATGCCTAAGGGTGTTCACAATATAGTACAACTCTCGGCAGTCGGGGAACCTAGTATATCCGAGTCATCGTTGGGCCCGTACAGGACAGCTTATGGAGTACTTGCTAGGGATAATGTGCCAATCAGCTATAGATTATAGACCGGCCGCCGAGGTGACCAGTGGATGGTTCCTGATGACCTGAATGACTTGCTGTGGGACAAGCTAAAAGAAGTATTCTAGTTCCCCGAAGGGTCCGCGTTGGTTGCAAAGAAACATGCACTATGCATCATGTGCACATCGTGGAAGAATTGGAAGACGATGCTGAATAAGAACTATGTGAAGAAGAACGAAATGCCAAATTTTAATATGTACCCAAAGATAAGGGAGTTCTGGGAGGACTTCGTGGAGTACAAGAATTGTAAAGAAGCCCAGATAGTGAGTCAGAGGAACAAGGCTAACGCGGATAAATATATATATCCTCACACAATAGGCACTGGTGGCTACATGAAGAAAATATCTGCATGGGATAGGAGTGAAGAAGAACTAATCTGTAGGGGCGTCATTCCTGCGACGGTCGAGTTGAGCGAACGATCAAAGCACTGGTTGCTTGCGAGGGGGGCTTCTGTCTCAGAAGATGGCAGCTTAAGCTTCAGGAGCGATAGAGCGTAGGAAGTGTCGCGGAAAATAGCAGATGCTCACGTGCAATCTTCCCAAGGCTTTTTCAGGCCACGAAGGGAGAATGACAAGCCAGCCGTTTGAAGGACCATGTGGAGGTCCACTCGTGTTTGTGATGAGTATTTGACATTTATTTGAGCTTGGGTTGCTCGTGTTGAGTTTGATTTGGAATTGAATTCAATTTGAAGCAATTTGGATTAATTCTGTGTCGAGCGGCAGTACCGGCGGTACTGCCGGCCTCAGGTGACAGTACCGGCCAGGAGGGCGGCTGCCTTTTTCTAGAGAGGTTGTATTACTTGGTCACTGTCGGGTGACACTACCGCCAGTGTTGGGCGGTACTACCGCCCAAGCGGCAGTACCGGCCTTTGCACTGCGGTAGTGTCGGTTGAGTTGCGAAACACCCTGTTTTAATGAACAAACGATCTAATGGTTGATTAAATGGTTCATTAATTGCACTTTGATGTTGGGCAATGCTATGTGATGTGTTTTCTTGTCTTTGATGTGTGCAGGGCTCCGATCTAAGGTCATGGTGAGGCGAAGGATGGCCAGGACTAGGCGAGGAGCGCCGGAGGTCCGGAAGGCCGGTGATCGCTGGAGGATGGCTGGAGATGGAGTGGATGCAAGTCAAAGGGTCAAGGAATCCATGTGGATGCTAGCTTTACACTGCACGGATCAAGGAGAGCCGTTGGATAGCGGTTCATGAAGATAGTGTAGTGGTTAAGTATAATGGCTTTGAGAAGCGTGCAAAACTCGTTATGTTAGTGGATTTCGGGTTAGCCCAAGAGGTGAAAGTGTGGGATTAAATCTTGGCCTTAGAGGGGTAGCTTAGGATAGAAGCAACTCATCTAAGGGCTAGAGATGACTCCCCAACACTATAAATAGAGGGGAGGGGGTAGCCTCCCAGGTAAGAAGTTTTTGGTGCTCCTTTGAGCTTTGCCCACATGAAGTGAGGCTTTGTAAAAACTTCCAAGGAAAAGAAATACAAAAATATTTTCCTCATTTCTGAATTTAAATTCCGCATTTACATTATGTCTTTATATTCCACAATTTAAATTCAGTCTTTACTTTCTCAATTTAATTTCCGCAAGTTGATTTTGCCTCCCCTCCTTCTACTTGCTCTTGATTCTTCATGCCTATGATGAGTGATTGATTGGATGAGTCTTCCTTGAGATCATATCCCAATCCTCTAGGCAACTCTTCAAGTTTTTGCGAGAAACCGATCTCTTGAGCCTTCATGAAGAAATCTTCATTGATCGAGTTTTTGGGTTGATCTTTGTGTACTCTAGGTTGCTGTGACTAGTGGGAGTATATCCAAGTCCATCTTGATCATCGAATCCCCACGAGCAACGCTAGATCACAAATTTGCACTTCCTTGTGTTCTTGGTGTCTCTCCTCTTCAAACGATTAAAGGTCGGAACTTTGACGTCAATCCTTGTGATTGATTGTTGGAATAAGTTCCTGACATCCTTAAGAGGATATCTACCAAGTTTCATGAAGTCTTGACCATTGGATCAATAGTTTCATTAATTTTGGTCTTGGCATCGGGCTGTTTTTCTGCGCCCTGTTCTTGAGCCCGACAGTACCACCCCTGACGAGCGGTAGTACCGACCAAGCGGTAGTACTGCCCCTGAAGTGCGGTAGTGTCGTCCAGGCGGCAGTACCGCCATCTGGCTTGCAGCAGTGCTGGCCCTGGAAATTTTTGCAGGATTTTGCTCCAGAGTTTTTGATCTCTTTTGGAGGAGTTCCTCTTGGTTGTTATTTGTCCAAATCAAGGGGAAAGTTTCATTTTGGCCAATTTTGGATCATTCACCCCCCCCTCTGATCGCCATTCTGATCTTTCACCGTTACCGTGGGTAACAAGGAGCACCCTAGTCGCACCCGAGGAGTTGGTTTGATGCCGTGGAAAGAAGGCTTCCCAGTTGACACATCGTTGTACAAGCGTTCGAAGAGAATAAGAGAAGATCAACTGAACCGTCAAATACAAGATGATGTGGCAAGAGCGTTGGTGGAACAGAGAGCGGAGCTGGATAAGGTTGTGGAGCAAGCAGTAGAGAGAGCTCTCAGCTCACGACCATCACCCGATGACAGCCCTCGGAACTTCAGTCACGGTGTTCGTAAGAGCAGCTGCGCATCCACAGGGATCCCTGATGAGCATGGACTCCATTTTCCAGTGGATGACATCATAGAACTGACATCGTGCAAGCTGCATTTGTCCGCACATGGCATTACCTTCAAGGTGGCTTATGGCAGGGAATGGCCAAGCGTCTCCTCGCAGGTTCTGCACTGCCGCCCGATACCGCTGGGCTTTGCCAGGGTTGAAGTGGATAGTGTAGTCCGACAATACCGCAAAATGGAGGCAGAGATCCCTGGCGAGGACAGGAACAACAAACTTGGAGAAAATGTGCATAGCTTCCTCGCGTGGCGCAAGAGCTTGATTATGTTTGGCTCGGACGATGAGGACGACAAAGACGATGATGATGATGATGATGATGTTCAATGGCACTCTCCACACAGAAACATGTCGCCCAGGAAAAGTCCAACTCCTCCGCCGGCACCAGCCAGGAAAAGTCCATCTCCTACGCTATCACCAGCCAGGAAATGTCCAACTCCTCCGCTGGCATATAAGAAGATTCGAACATTAGCACCATCTCGGAAGTCCACACCGTCTCATAGCAAATCTCGATCATCTTTCAAGTCAGCACAGCCTCAGGAGAAATTACTAGCCGAGATGACTGAAGAAGAACGGAAAAAGGAAATAAGCGCATGCGTAACATCTCACTTCAAAAAGGGGCCATCACTTGAGAAGACTCAAGTTGATGCTAATGCGCAGAAGTTTTTCTTGAGTGTGGCAGAAGTCAAGCAGACAGGGGTGGCTTCTGAACCTTCCAAAATGTCGGACTATAAGCGCATATCCAAAAAGCAATACTTGAAGGTGGCTACTGCTGACGCGCTGAAATCGCAAACTGAAAAAGATGCTACTAAACAACTTCGTGCTCACGAGGCAAGTCTAAGGTGGAAGTTCTTTCTAGGGCAATCGCTGGTTGAACCAGCTCATTTAGACCACCTAACAACACAATTGCGACGCGTCCATCAGTGGTACATGCAGCAATCCAAAAATGGTATGGAGGCACTCCTAGTCAAATACAAAGATTCGGATTTTCACAATAGGGATAATACCTTCTGGGTGTTATTCATCGAATTGTATATGTTGTACCAGCAAGATGCCCTGGACGCGAATATACTCAGAGTGTGGACTTTGTAAGTTTCTATTTATATTATTGTATATTCCTGTACCGTTTAACTTTATGTCTAACTTCTTTCTTATATATGTAGAATGGAGATACAGAAATGTAGAAGAAATGGCAATGAAAACTTAAGATTTCTCGATCCGGGGATTGCCAACGAGAAAATTGTCCAGCAGGAACCAAAATTTGTTGAAGACTATTTATTTAATACTTTCTTGAAGCTGCAATACAAAACCTCTATACTTTTACCCTATAACTTTAAGTATGTATTACCCTACTTCTAATGTCGTTTTACTATTTTTGCGTGACACGATGTGGGACTAATAGGCTATGTTAACATATATGACCAGGTTTCACTGGGTCCTCCTCGTCATCGAGTTAGATGCTAGCAGGATTTTTGTCTTGAACTCGATGAGAAAACCCGTTGATCTGTATAAAGACTTTTGGGACATGATGAACAGGTAAACTCGATCGTTGTGTTATTGCTCTAGTAATATTCCATTCTATTGCACTTAACCTTAATTACTATTTAAAATCATTCACAGGGCATTCACACGATATTGCAAGAAAAGTCTTCAGCATCATCCCTACAAGAAAGATTTCCAAATAATAACGGACTTTTCATGCATGAGACAGGACCCAAGAAATAATTTATGCGCATACTACGTATGTGCAAATATGCATGCAATTGTGACGGAGAGTGTCGGCTATAACGAAGCCATGGTATATAATTACACATTGATCCCTACTTTTCTTTCATTTAACACATATCATCATTAATTTAATTTCTCTTTTCTTTAATAACAGCGCTCCAGGTTGAAAACCAATAAGTTACTGCTAACAGAAGTTTTAGCAGTTCAAGAGCAGATGGATGGATTCGTTCACGATGAGATCATCAATCCAAACGGTGAGTTCCATGAGTAACTTTAATTCTACTGGAGTCGTTGAAAAATCAAAGTGGATGAGATGTACTCGCACTAGACTTGTAAACAGACTATTGTAAAAACTAAATATTGTGATGCTTTAATATATTTGAATTACAATTTAACGATGCTTTATAGACTATATATTTGAAGGCAACATATCCTGTGCACACAGGGCTTCATGTGTACACACCGTGCACACCACCTAATAAAAGTCATGAAAAAACCCTATGTGCACAGGATATGTTGTCATATTTGAATTATGATTTAACGATACTTTACATTAACACATTTTAGAACATATTTGTTTCAAAATATATAATACAAAGAAAATATGCAATAAAAACATTTGGGTTGAACCTCACTGCCGGTTCGTCCAAGAACCGACAGTGATATATATATCACTGCCGGATTTTTGGTGTGAGCCGGCAGTGTGTGTGTGTGTGTGTGTGTGTGTGTGTGTGTGTGTGTGTGTGTGTCATTGCCGGATTTGGTATGAACCGGCAGAGATATTTTGTTATCACTGCCAGATTATTGTGTGAGCCGGCAGAGATATCTATTATCACTGTCGGTTCCTGAGCGGCAGTGATAATCCCGAGTATCACCGTCGACCAATCACTGACAGTGATGACGTTTAGAATCTGACAGTGATGTACTGTTCTGTAGTAGTGGGACCTTCCAAAATACCATCTAATTTGTGTGAGGACATCACGGACCGAAGAAATCTTGTCGTAGTCGTTGCGGAGGAGAGGTGGTTAAAGAGATTATTCTTCTTCTCGGTCATCTTTTCTCGTGGAAGCTAAGCCGCATCAATGAAGTGTTTGTTGCTAAGTACCATGCGATGCTCTCACTCACACACACTCGTTATCCGTTTCGACCGAACTCATTTGCAGAGCGCAATTAACACATAGACTTCGCTAAGTAAAGTTAGTCAGATAGTCTAGCCGCGATAAAAACCGATTTATGAAGCAAAAATCCGCAATAATTTCTAGAAAACATTTGCACACTGCACTACGCCGAACAAGAACTTACAAACGCTTTCTTCCACCGTAAATCTCTACTATATAAAGTGAGAGTTTCTTCCCACGTCACATTAATTGCTCTGTTTAATTGCCCTACTTAATTGCCCTGCTTAATTGCCTTACGCAAGAAACGAAGCGTTGCTTTAATTAGCCAGCTTTCGTAAGAAACGAAGCGTTAAAGATAGATGTTTGATCTTGTGAAATAATTTTTTTATTTTTTAATCTTTATTTTTCGTTATCAATTTTGTTTTTCGTAGCAACGCACGGGCATGTAACTAGTACCAAAAAAAAAAAAAAAAAGACTTATTTTTTAATGATACTATTCATAAATATAAAACGTATATCATATTTCAATGCAAAATTAATACAATGTTCACTCTATACCCCTAATAAATATCCATCTTTATTTTATATATTCTACATGCATGCATTAAATGTAATGCTTAGTGATAATACTCACGGGCACGATCGATCGTCTTCGGTTCATCACATGATGCTGCACGCGGCACTGGGCTCTTCGTCGTAGTACTGCGGTTGGTACGGATTCCTGCCGTAACCGTACGCTGGCCCGCCGTAGTACCCTCCGACAGGTGGGCCCCCGCCGTACGGTGGAGCGCTGTACCCCCACTCCGGGGCGGCCGGCCAGACGGACGGCGCCACGGCCGTCGGCTGCATCGTCGGCATCGGCGTCATCGCCGACATGGACATGGACGGCTCGGCGCGCGGGGCCTCCAGCCGTGACACGGCGGCGGTGGTGACCACCCTCGGCTTCGTGGCGTGGTGGGCGTGCATGTCGATTGCCTCGTCGTCCAGGTCGAACCTGGCGTGTTTCTTCTCCGGCTTGCCGCCGCCGTTGACCTTCCCGGGGTTGGGCGCCTTGGCGCCGGGCTTCTCATTCCCCTTGACGACGTGTATGTCGGTGATCACCTTGCCGGCTTCGGAGCAGAGCCTGTCGGAGACCTCCTCGGCGTCGAACGGCCCGGACACCGTCACCGTCTTGCTCCTCTCGTCGTACGAGATCGTCTTGATGTTTGCTCTGTCTGTACATTGATTTGTGGGTAGGCAGAGTCGCAGAGATTAGATCATCACGGATATGGTCAACTCGTCGCGTAATTAGGAATCTCTTTATTGCATGGCTTTGCACAGATTAGTTTGCTACTAGTTGGTAGAGAAATGGAGGTGACTAGTAGTGATTTGTAATCTGAGATTCGGGAGCAACCTTGGAGCTTGCAGAGGACTTTTCTGATCTTTTTGTAGCATCTGTCGCACGCAAGGTCGACTGTCATGACAATTGTGGACATCTGATGTGAGCAACAAGTAAAAGCTGGTGAGCGCAAATTCCGAAGTTTTCGTTCCTTAAAAAAACAAAGGGATTTGATAAATATCGTTCGGATGTTTTTTTTTTTTTCTGAAATCACATCTAAATCTGGGAGTATTGGATCATTGTATTCGGGAATATCAATTACATCCAATCTTATGATTTGATCTAATGGTTGAATCTTTAATCCTACGATCCAAAATTTGAATGTTATTTAAGACAAAAACATCCGAGAGATGCTTATACACTCTCAAAAATAAATTGTTGTTTTTATTCATCCCGACTATAGTAAAGTCTACCCAAAAAAAAAGAGAGACGCTTAAAAGAATACTGTATTGTAGGAGGTTTTATTTCTTAAGAGAATTAGGAGAGGAATACTAGTCCTAAAAAAATCAAAGTCCTGGTAAATTTAGATCCTAATTGCTTCATATATATGATCTATACCTAATCATTTCCCGACATATCCGTTGATCTGCAGTAAGGTGGTTGGTCAATTTTCTAAAAGGAAAGGAATTGCTCGTTGCTTGTTGTCTACTTCACGACTCGTGCTTTATTAGTGGACAGGCACGAAAGCTACTCCAACAGGCAAAAAACTAGTAGTACATCAACTGAACAGAACAGCTTCAGCGCTACAAGTTTCAGAGGAGCAAGGTGAAAACAAGTAACTAAAATCGTCGACACGTCGAGCAATGCAAATGCACTAGTAGACATGACAGGCATTGAGAAAAGATCGTCCTATCGTCGCGAAAGAAAAGGAAAAAAAATAAATAAGAAAGGTGATCCTAATTTCCTTCGATTCCTCTGTGTTTTCACGATGGAACAAGGAGTTTTTCAGCTATAAAGATAAGCGAGAGAACGAACTAACACATACTCGCTCCGATACACGTCATTCTACTGTTCAATTTTGTTTATAAACACATATCACTCTATGATTTTAAAGTAATCTTTTACCATTTTTTCCTCCTATACAATTTATTTTTAGCTATTCCCAATACCATAGACTAGAGCAAACCATATCATCAAAAGATAAAATAAAAAATGTACTGTCATCTTTGGTCGATATGTCTCCATGGAAATGAAAAAACCTAAACTAACGTCTACTTAGGCCATTGCTGAACTTTAGAACATGCCAATCGCACACGAGAGAGAGAGAGAGAGAGAGAGAGAGAGAGAGAGAGAGAGAGAGAGAGAGAGAGAGAGAGAGGGATGGAGATCTTACCTTTTCCGCCATGGACGTTCCAATGATTTTGCCACCCCCTTGGTTAGTGCAGAGCAAGAGCGAAGAAGAGGCCGGGAGAAGAGAGCAGGAGGAGGAAGAAAAGAGAGGGGAGCTGAAGTGAAAGGGCGGAAGAAGCGCTACTTTTAAACTTGAGGAGCACGCGCAGCCCTCATAATTACGCGCTGTGAGTGACGCTCTGGATGGAGTGGATTACCCTAAGCACCAAACTTTAGCTGCCACGTGGCCTCTCCACCTTAAATCAGTACGATCCCAGATTGGCCAGTGCCTACCTTAAATTAATTTCCACCCGTAACACCAGCTTACTCCCTCTGTCCCACAAAGAATGCATTTCTAGCGTTCAAAATTTGTCACACAAAGAGTGCATCTTTAGTTCGTATGGCCCACCTAAAGCCCATTAATTCCCATAACTCCACTCCAAGATTTGGAAGGTTTTGGCTCATTTGCATGCTTAGTGACTTGCCATGGAGTAATATTCCACTAATCTTCTGCATGCAGAGCTGTAAATGTATGCATGCGCATTTAAGTGCCGGTGGAAACCAAAGCACCAGCACGCTTATGCATGGAGTAATGAGGGTCACATTAGTCATTTACCTTGCACACTAATCTATCCTAAAAAAACTAAAAATGCACTCTTTGTGGGACGGAGGAAGTACTTGCTTTGCTGTGCTGTGCTTTTCTGGCCCAGCGTGCGGTGAGTCGGCGAGTGGGGGCACCATTGTCGTATACTCGTATGCGGTACATCACGGATACTGAGTTTTTGGACGCCCAACAACCACCGCTGCCTCCAACCGACGACGGCGGTCACTGTCGCCGCACCAACCTTGGCCAGGGCGCGTCCCTATGACCCCTCCATCGTCCTTTCATGTTCCTCGCTACACCATGCATCGAATCTGAGATCCGTTCACGTCACTCTATGTAGGAGGCATTGAGGATAGCGGAGAATATGAAGCGAGGACCGCAACCTTCGACAGTTCCAATAGATCTTTAGGTCCCATGTATAAACCCTAGAATGTTGTTTCTGATGTTGGCAATGTAGTTGAGCAATCATGTGGTCATATTATCCCTACATGGAGTAGTTGAATAGCTCCGAAAAGGTGATTTGTAGCTGTCCGAGATCGGTACATTGCATTGTTTGTTTTTGGGATTAGTTTTGGGGGCATCTACAGTCTGTTTCATAACTTGGCCAAATTACAAAAAGCGTAAATAATTGTCTATAGTTTCTATAGTGTGCAAGAACACTGAATTTGGTTGAGTTGTTAGAAAGTTATGTCTAAGAGAAGGCTGATGTCAAAGAATTGGTTATTGTTGGTTGCAGTCATGGTATTGGGCTGTTTAGGCTCGGAAGATGGTTGAATTAAATTATACTCGTAACTAAAGAAAGCTAGATAATTTTCTATAGTTTACAAAAGTGGCATGGCTTACTACTTTTGGAGTTGTATAAAATTAGATAAGAAATTGACAAGTCTTCTATCCAGTAAAGTAACAAAACATTCTTCGGTGTACAAAATAAGGTTTTAAATAAATTAATCAGAACCTTTGTCCAACTACAAAGCTGTAGAAGATTGTGTTAGTTTCTAGAACTTATATGGTTTGCTAGGTTTGGGCTCATGATCTAAAAGTTATGATCGTTAGATCATCACGATAGCGAAGGGGAAGTTGTCCGGTAGAGGGAAGGTTTTGTCTAAGATTTGAGCGTAAGAGTGATATTATTATGTTTGATATTAAGTACTTTTGTGGCAGGTTGTTTAGTTGGGTTATATATTGTATGATGTGTAACATCAAGTTTAGGATCAACCACACGTCACTCCGTCTCACGTGGGTAAAAAGGTAAGTCCATAGTTGTGCTTCTAAAAGATTTTGATACTGCCCAATTCCGAAGTTAGTTCGATACATATGACCGGCAATGAGAAAGGTTTTTATTAGGCTCGCAGAGTTTGGGGTTTGTAGGGTCGAGGATGCGCCTAGAGGGGGGGTGAATAGGCGTTTATAAAAATTCTACTCACTAATCGAGGATCGCCTCTAATTACCCCTATGTCAAAACCTACACAAAGATTATGCGCAAGCGGAAGAATAAGGTTTTGACAATTAAAGCCTAAAACAACTAGGCTCACTAGTGCACTAACTAAATTAAGTCTCTAAGCTAGAATTGCTAAGATGATCAAGCAAGCTACACTAAGCAATTCTAATCACAACCAAGCAATCGATAATTTAGCAATAAGGTAAATGCTTGAATGAAAAAGGGCAAGAGACACAATACTTTTTACCGTGGTTCGGAGCAAACCCTCCTACTCCACGTTGAGGAAGTCCAACTCACTTTGGACCGGCCCACTCACTTGAGCCTTCACCTCGAATCCACTAAGGTTGCTTTTTACCCCGCCGGGTAGGCTAAGCACCAACCTTCACAAACTTTCGCCGGGGCTTCTCACAAACCTCGAGAGCTCCCGCGCACGACGCACCGACGCCGTCTAGGAGGCACCGACCTCCAAGAGTAACGAGTTGAGCACCCCGCTCAAGCTTCACCGATCACACCTCCGTGATTCCGGTGATCACCTAGTGCAACCAATGCAACTAGGATCCTCTCAATCTCCCACTAATTGCCACTCATGCAATTAGGGTCACTCTTGAGCTCAAAACCAAATTGGAAGAGGCAAAACCATCAAAACCCTCCCACAAACTAAACCAAGCTCAAGAAACACTTTAGAGTATAGCAACACCCTGCCCTTGCCCCCCAAGGGGGTCTTATATAGCCCCACAAGCCAAAACTAGCCGTTGGGGGCAAAACCCACGAAAACTCAGCAAAGTCGGCACTACCACCCTCATAGGGCCGGTAGTGCCGCCCCCAACCCAACGGTCGGCTAACGGCTATATTCCCGGCACTACCAAGACAGTAAACCGCTCAGAGTGCCGCCGAGCGGCAGCGATCGCCCCACTAGGCGGTATCGCCGCCTCAGAACGCAACGTAACACCCGATTCGTTAAAAGCTACCGGTTAAACCCCGTCGCCGCACCACCGCAAGCATCACCCCACTTGGGCGGTAGTGCCGGCCAACACCTCAGAGCACTCTGCTCTCTGGAAAACTGCTACCGACGTAATAGGGCCGGTAGTGCCGACTTGAGCGGCAGTACCGCTCCCATAAGCGGTACTGCCGGCCCCAGCGGTACTACCGCCCTACTACCTCCGGTAGTGCCGGCCTCAGGAGAAAAACCAGTTTTTCCCAAAAACTTTTCTCCAAAACTCAAACCGACAATCCTTTGAGCCAAGGGGTGATCAAACCACGATCACACTTAGTTGCAAAACACTTTTGCAACACCACTAAACCATGCTCAAAGAATTCAACCAAACTCCAAAAACTTTGCGAAAACTCCTTTCGCAACTATTCAAAGATTATATTTGCAAGAACGTATTAAGCAAATAAAACCCAGAGTCTATAAGGTTTATCCTCTTAGCCATGTGATGGTCAAACCACGACCAATCGGACTTGCAAAAACCACGGTGCAAGTATCACATGCTTTCAGGACCGGAACCTATAGACCTCCCGTTTATTCGCACAACGAACTCGCAAATAAACAATCAAACCACTATATGCTTGAGCGTTCTCTCTTTGCAACAAATGCAAAAAGCCTGGCCCCAAGCAAATTCCAAACACTTTGCGAAAATACTTTTCGCAAACAACTCAAAGACGTATTTGCAAAAACCATTAAGCAAATAACCAACGAATCTATGAGTTTGATCCTCCTAGCCATGTGATGGTCAAACCATGACCAAACGGACTTGCAAACACCACGGTGCAAGTATCACATGACCTCAGGATCGAAACCCATAAACAAATCAAATCAAATCAGAGTGCATGAGCTCTCTAATTGCAACTCCTGCAATTCTCTAGCTCCATGCAGCTAATAAACCACAAAGCATTAGCTATCTCCCTTTTGCAACTCATGCAAATTGATAGCCTCATGCAAACACCAAACAAAATCAAATCAGAGTGCATGAGCTCTCTAATTGCAACTCCTGCAATTCTCTAGCCCCATGCACTAAACACTTGCTTGAGCTCTCTCCGTTTGCAACCTGTGCAAATATAGCTCCAAGCAATACCAAATAAACGCAATAAGATTTTGTTTGAAAAACAAAAACAAAGCATGAAGCTTCATCTATTGCAACACATGCAAACAAATGAACTTCACGCAAAAGCCAACGCATTAGCTTATCCTATTTGCAACTAATGCAAATCAAAGCTCAATGCGAAAACTCCAAGCACAAGCTTGACCTATTTGCAACGAATGCCAAATAGAACTTATGCAAAATCCAAGCATGAGCTTCACCCATTCGCAACACATGCCAAATGGTTAGCTCTATGCAAAAACCAAATAAAGAAGACTCTGAGCTCAAGTGACTACTGGATTGAGATCATCACCGCATGATGAAGCTTAAAGCAACCACTCAACCCCTCTTAATAGTACGGCGCTAAACTAGACTCAAAGCTAGGAAAGATCCTTAGCCTATCTAGTTATACCTTAGCCGCTATGAGCAATCCCCTTTGGGGTCTTTATGATCTTCAATCAACTTGTACCCTCGGGATCATCACTCACGGCTTTCTCTTGAAGTCTTTATGATCTTCAATCATCTTATCTTCAAGATCGTCACCCAGCTCTATAACCTTGTTCATCTCTTCTTGATGAACCTTCTTCTTTTCAACCTTTGGAACTAACCTGGCTCAACCATCACTTACGAAAATGGTTAGTCCAAAATGCATGGTTGTGTCAATCATCTAAGCACTCCATTAACGCATAATGGATACCACTTATATCAATTGAGCACAACCTAATCAATTCAATGAATTTAGATGTGTCTTGAGCACATGACGCAACTAATGCTTCATAATACTCAAGAACTATTCATTTGTCCTTAATCAATCACAAGAACATCGTCAACACATGATGCAGTGTTCTTTGATGATTAGAAGACAAATGAACTCAATTTAAACATTCATTTAAATTGATATGTTTCAATGTATTGATCCTTTATATAAATGGAGTGAAGAATAGATCAATACATCGATACATCAAGTTCAAGTGTGAACTCCCCCTAAATATGTGCATCCATGTAATATATGGATTGGGAAACATAATGCACATTTTGTGGTTAATGTCATGGAGAATTCAAACTTAAACTTGAATTCAAAGTATGCAATTTATACTAGAATGGATATGCATACATACCTTGGTTTTTCATTTTCCATCCAAATATGAGACTATTGAATGTAACTCAATAAACATGTTAGTCTCAATAAGATTAGATTTGTCATTAAACAAAAATTAATCATTAATCTAAACCAATCACCAAAACCAAATGGAGCTTGAACTTACAATCTCCCCCTTTTTGGTGATTGATGACAAATCCACTATTAATTCACTATTTGGATGAAAAACGATGCAAAAGGTTTTGAAGATCAAATCTGAATAGGCAATTAAATTTTAAGGCAAGATAAATTTTCCTTTTGCAATAAACACTCCTTCTTCTTGACAAATAAAACAAATTAAACACAAAGAAAAAGGTGGCTCTTATACCACAGAAAATCAAAGAAAGCGGCTCTTATACCACTTAAAACTTTTACCATTTGCAAAACCAAAGAATGCGGCTCTCATACCACATTTTGAAGATAAAGCAATTTTAAACACAAGGGAGGTGGCTTTCATACCACTAACATAGGGAGGTGGTTCTCATACCACTTTAACCAAATTTAAGAACTTTCGCACAAGATGCAGAAGTTCTCCCCTTTTGGCAACTCCCCCTAATCCCTTTACTCCCCCTTTTTGGCACAAACCCAAAAAGCAAGCAGGGAATTAATAGCACTCAAATTCTCCCCCTTTTGGCATTAAACACCAAAAATGGAAAACCAAACCAAAAAGGAGATACCACATGTAAACACGAGTGCCAGGGAAGTAGAGAAGAAATCAATTCTCCCCCCTTATCAAATGAAGGTCATAAAAGGATTATCGAGAAATCACATGACCTTGGCAATGAATTGAAGGATTTAAATGCAATGAAAGATTTTTGCAAACTTGAGATTGATACCAATTTTAAAACTTGATACCAATTGCACGAAGTCAAGAAGGTTTGCAAATTTTGAAATATGACCTTAAAGAGCAAACCAATTTTAAAAGAGGCCATATTTTGAGTTTGGATACCACTTTGTAAAATTAAGCTCAAAGAGTCAAGTAAGGGTATCACACGGGTTATTTGAAACTAATTCAAATAACGAACCTCATTGTATTAGGCTTTACAATAAACATCATGATTCTTTTTGAAGAATCCATAATTTTTGCCTAACAGGGTCATATGAGAAACCCAACACACATATCACTTTGAGAAAGGAGATATCAATTTAAAATCTATCTCAAGTGTTGTGCTTGAAAATCTTCTTTCAAACATGAGCATTCAAGAGATTATCACAAAGAACAATGCTCAAAAGGAAATCTCCTTTATATGTATTTCAATTCATAAAGAATCTCACACGGAGAATTCTTAAGCAATTGAACTTGCAATTTGAAGCTTAAGGAGAATCCAACCAAGAAAGATATGGGTATCAAAGCAATGCTACAAAGAGGCAATAGATACCACTTGTAGGAAACAATAAAATACATTGATACCACTTATGAAATTGAATTGCAAAAAGATAAGGATATCACTTGAAGGAATAAACACTATCCTTAATGATACCACTTGTTGGCTTGATACCACTTGTAGACATCAATCAAGAATGATGCCACTAGTTAAGATCAATTAGCCAATGATACCACTTGAAAGAAAATCGATAAGCTTGAAGGGTATCAGAGCAATAAATGCTGACAGGTATCAGAGCAAAAGTGTCGGGACCCCGAATTTGCAAATCCGGACCCTCTGTGTATTCAGCACTAGTCCAGGAACGCGCTAGTGCACACAGTCTTAACATCGGTAAATATCACAATCATACCAATCGATATTAACAAAGTACTTTATTTAAATAACCAAACTGGTTACTCGACCTTAGGGTCAAGTTACAAATGTATGCCTCGCAAGGCGAAACTTATTAAAAGAGAAATAATAGCAGCGGAAAATCAAATAACTTCGTGGCGCCATCCAGTATACCACAGGCAACTGACTGGGCTCGCATCCCTAAGTAGACGGATCCTCTTGGAGTTCCTCCTCCGGCCGGGCGTAGTCTCCTCTTCAACTGGTGTTGTGTTGAGGCAAGGGTGAGTACTTGGTACTCAGCAAGTCATGCACAGAATGCAAGCTAATATACTATATGCATGGCTTGATACAAAGGAATAGCTCAAGGTATATTTGCAGTAAACAGCATTCGAAAAGTAATATAAGTAGATTCGAAAGCAGTAGAAATAAGTAAAGCGTAAATAACTTTTCAAGAAGTTTAATAAACATTTTCCCCATCCTAAACCACATTTCCATCATCTTCATTACTAAACTAACCCAACTTTCAAATCAAGTTATTTTCAGAAAGTCTAACCCTTGACTCAGAATTCCCGGCGATGTCCAAGATCGTGGACACGGCTATTTAAATAGATTCTAAACTCTGCAGAGGTTATGCACTTTACCCACAAGATACAAATCAAACACCACAAAGGCGAGTTCCCGTAACAAAGCCTTTCTAAGCCTCAAACAACACAGGTGGTCCTCTCCTGTTCGTGCTCTACACCATCCCTTCCCTTAGCCAAGGCGAAGTATGGGACCAACACACCGTTAGATGGGTATCGGCCACAGCCACGATCGCCTCCCCGTACAATCACACAAACGGTGTAATTGACACCCTGAGGCTCCACAAGTGAGTCCTTAGCGACTTAGTCAACTAGGGCCGTCCCATTCCAGCCATGTGGTTGCAAGTATGACCCAGTTCAAAGGCTTGCAAGGTTAAGTCCTTAGAGTGACCAGGCAAGACTACCCGAAACCAAATCAACACTCCCAATGCCACAATCGCCCACCTGATTACTCTTGCCACATGCCCCTGGCCGAAATCGCTTATCAAACCCCGCTTGATTACCATGCACCACGTGCCATCAACATCACATGATACTTTTCCCAAAACAGGTTCAATATATCGTTAAGTCAATATTAACATTTGATTGTCCAAAATCATGTCATGAGCACGTAGCGTGGTCTAAGCAGTATACTACAACGGTCTAAACCCATGTTGGCAATTTAATAATGTCCAACTAGTAAACTACAACTAGGGTGACAAAGGGTCATGGCACATACTTAAGTAATCAAGGTGTCATATAGCAAATTGGTATTTATCTAACCCCCATGTTTAAACAAAGTATCTTTCTAATTGAACTAGCATGCAATAGTTTAAATCAAAATAGATTTCGAAATAGGATCAACATGGTCAAAGCACAACTTGCCTTCAAAAAGTACTTGCTCTTGGTCTTGAGTTGGATCCTGAGTCAACACTTCTCCTTCGAATCCTTCCTGACTTCAACGCCTACTCGTGAAAGCGTGCAAATAGCAAGTACACAAATAAACACTAGGCAAAAACATCCCAAAACTCCAAATAAAATCCACAAACAGAAAGAACATAATTTTATGGATTTTTAGAAACTGAATCACAAATTTGGAGTTAAAACGCAAAAGTTATGATTTATTAAAGTTTAAATAATCAATTAAATAATATTACAGAGAAAAACTTTAGTCCAAAAATTAAATAAAATTTATATTTAAGTAGATCTCAATTTTATACAAATTTAGAAATTTGAATCACTCAAATCGGAGTTGAAACGCAAAAGTTATAAGCGTTTGAAATTTGGAACAAAATCTGAAATCATTATTCGAATTAATAAATCATTTTCTTTTTCGGAAATTAATTATTACGTCAGTATGGACACGTGTCAGCTCCTGATTGGCTGGCTGACGTCAGCCGGTCCATGGACTTGGTCCATGCTTGGCTCGGGTCTATCGTGGACTCGGTCCACAACTCACGGCCGACAAAGCGGGCCTACAGATGACGCCATTGCTTTGGCGTCGGCCTGCTCTTGGGACAGTCGCCGACAAGCGGCCCCACCGTGGCGTCGGCGATGACGCCATGGTGCGCGATTCCGCTGTCCACGACGCGCTGGCCCGCCGTGTCGGGCCGACATCGCCGCGTGTCTTGGCGCCGTTGGCCGCTGACGATCGGCCACTTTCCAGACGCTGCGTGGCACAATCTCGGCCGTTGATTCGAAAATCAACGGCCCGGTTGGATCGGGTGACGACGCGTTACGGGGTGAACGTGGCCAATCCGACCGCTGGATCTAGATCCAACGGTGGGATTAGATCCGAGGATCTAGACGTGATCTCACCGTGACGGTCAGATCTGGATCGGACGGCTGTCCGAGCTCGCGAGGTTGATGTCGACGCGGCGGCGTTGGCTTGACCGGAGACGAAGACGACGACCTCCCGTGCGGCGTTTCCGTGCAACTCCCGCTGAAGGTCGGGCACTCTGCGCCGGCGCGACACGGCGATCTCGATTCACGGGTTTGGTGTCGCTTAAGACGGCGGATGCGCGGGATCAACGAAGAATCATGGCGGAAGACCTCCTCTACTCCGGCGAGCAATAGCGGGGCGACGCGCGGCTCAAAGCGAGGTGAGAAGGGGGCTCAGTGCGGACGGTTGTGCGCTTCCGATGGCGGCGGCGTATTTAAAGGGGCCTCGGCTTCCTGTAGAAACCGCGAAACCGAGGTTGACACGGACGGCGGCGGAGGACTCGGCCGATCCGGCGAGGACGATGAAATCGCGGACGTCCACGTGGCGCGATAAACGGCAACGCTGGCTTGGAGCGAACGGGTCCGGTCCGGACCCGGCTCGGGTCGGGGGCGGTCGATCATGACCGTTGGAGCTCGATCCGACGGTCCACGGGGTTAAGGTTCAACGTGGTTCGGTCAAGTCGGTGGCTCGGTCGGACTCGAGTCCGACTCGGGTTCGACTTCGGTCGGAGGAATAGTACTTGACCCGAGTTGAATTTCCAAATAATTAATATTTAAAATAATTCGATAATTCATTTAATTCATTAAAAATAGCAAAAGACTCTAAAAATTACGGAAAATATTTTGGATCATTTTGGACTCAAATAAAATATTTCCAAAAAAATTTTATTTGCAAAATCAAATTCTTTAATTATATCAAAATAGAAAAAATTCAAATAAATTCAAAATAAATCCAAATAAATTACAGAAAATTCCAAAAATTCAACAAATTGACAAATCACACAAGAAATTAAGAAAATCAAAATTTTGCGGTGTTACAAACCTCCCCTTAATAGAATCTCGTCCCGAGATTCGTGGCTTACTAAAGGAATAGGTTTTGAAACTCTTTCTTCAAATCCTCTTCGCGCTCCCAAGTAGCTTCGCTTTCTTCATGTTTTCTCAAATGAACTCTACAGAAACGGTTTGACTTGTTTATAGTTTCTCGATCCATTGTGTCTAGAATCCCTACTGATACTCCTTATAAGTCAAATCCTCTTGCAACTCAATTGACTCTAGCGGTGCCTGTTCCTCAGGAACTCGGAGACACTTCTTTAACTGGGATACATGGAATACATCATGCACTCCTGCCAACGACTGTGGCAACTCCAGTTGATAAGCAACTTCGCCTCTGCGACTCAAAATCTTAAATGGTCCAACATAACGGGGTGCGAGTTTCCCTTTGGCATGGAACCTCTTAACTCCCCTGAGAGGCGTAACCCTGAGGTATACAAAGTCTTCTGGTTCAAAGCTCAAGTCTCGGCGACGATTGTCAGCATAACTCTTTTGTCGTGATTGGGCTATCTTCAACCTTTCCCTAATCATGGCGATCTGTTCTTCACCTCTTGAAGAATATCAGGCCCAAAGACACGGGCCGCCGGTCTCATTCCAATTCAATGGCGTCCGACAGTGGTCGACCATACAAAGGCCTCAAAAGGTGACATCTCAGAACTAGCTTGATAACTATTGTTGTAACTAAACTCGGCATACGGCAAACTCTTATCCCAAGAGGTAGCATAAGCCAATGCACAAGCTCTCAACATATCCTCCGAATCTGGTTGACTCTTTCTGGTCTGGCTCCATCCGTCATGGATGATAAGTCAGATCTTGAAGTTCAAAGCGGGTTCCCATGGCTTCATGCAACTTATTCCGTAACCTTGAGGTAAATTGGGTACCTCTGTCTGATACAATCCTCTTTGGCACTCCGTGCAAACAGACAATCGATCATGTATAATTACACTAATTTATCTCCGAGTAAGTGGTCTTCACGGGGATAAAATGGGCTACTTTAGTCAAGCGATCCACTATAACCCATATGGAGTCATAACCTCCTTGAGTCTTCGGCAAACCGGTAATGAAATCCATTCCGATTTCCTCCCACTTCCACTCGGGTATTTTCAGCGGTTGTAGCAATCCTGCTGGTCTCTGATGCATTGCCTTGACTCTCTGGCATACGTCGCACAATGCAACATGCTCGGCAACTTCACGTTTCATACTCGGCCACCATAATCTCTCTTTCAGATCCTGATACATCTTGGCGCTTCCAGGATGAATTGAGTACTTGGAGTCATGGGCTTCTTCCGTAATCGATTGCTTTAACTCCTTTTTGTTAGGCACACAAATGCGATCCTTCATCCACAACGTGCCTTGCTCATCCAACTTGAAGTCCTCTGCCTTGCCTTCCTCCTTGATGGACTTAATCCTGCGGATCTTGTCATCATCCTTCTGTCCTTCTCGGATCTGGTCCTCTAGGGTAGGCTTTACTTCTAATGTGGCCAAGAATCCGCTAGGTACAACCTCAATCTTCATTTTCTGAAAATCCTCACATAACTCGTCCTGACTTGTGGCTAGCAACGTACTCACGGTATGGCTTTTCCGACTCAGAGCATCGGCTACTACGTTGGCCTTCCCGGGATGGTAATGGATTCCAACATTGTAATCCTTGATCAACTCTAACCATCTTCTCTGCCTCATATTCAGATCCGACTGGGTGAATATGTACTTAAGGCTCTTATGATCCGTATACACTTCACATCTGTTTCCAATCAGATAGTGACGCCATATCTTCAAAGCATGCACTACGGCAGCTAACTCTAGGTCATGCGTCGGATAATTTTCCTCATGCGGCCTCAATCGCTTTGATGCATACGCGATTTACCTTTCCATTCTGCATCAAGACGCATCCAAGTCCTTGGCGCGATGCGTCACAATAAATATCGAAGCTTTGAGCAACATCCGTAGAACTAACACCGTGCCGACGTCAATCGCTTCTTCACTCTGAAATCCTTTCTCACATTCCGCGTCCATGCAAACTTCTTTTCCTTCTTCAAATAGCTTGCGTGAAGAGGTTTCGCAATTGTCGAGAAGCCTTCGATGAAACGGCGGTAGTATCCTGCCATTCCAAGGAAACTCCGAATGCTGGTCACGATCTTCGGCTGCTCCCAATGTAACACGCCTTCTACCTTGCTTGGATCTACGGCGACTCCTTCTGCGGTCATTACATGTCCAAGAAACTCCACCTTGTCCTTCCAAAAATCGCACTTGCTGAACTTGGCGAAAAGTTGCTGTTCCTTCAGCTTTTCCAAAACTCGCCTTAAGTGTTCGGCATGTTCATCCTCCTGCCTTGGAGTAGATTAGGATATCGTCTATGAACACGACGACAAACTTGTCCAAATATTCCATGAACACCTTATTCATCATATTCATGAAATAAGCTGGCGCATTAAATCGGCCCAAAGGACATAATCAGAACTCGTAATGTCCATATCTTGACGAATGCGATCTTGAACATCTTCTCGATCGGATCTTCAATCGATGGTATCCCGATCTCGATCGATCTTGGAGAAAACTCCGCTCCTCTCAACCGATCAAACAAATCATCAATCACTGGTAGCGGATACTTATTCTTCACGGTGACTTCATTGAGTGCACGGTAGTCAATGCACATCCCGAAACTCCCGCCCTTCTTCTTGACAAACAAAACCTGTGCTCCCCACGGCGACGAGCTTGGCCTCGATAAATCCTTTCTCCATTAACTCTTCTAGCTGTTTCTTCATCTCTACCAACTCCTCGGTGGACATCCGATAGGGTCTCTTTGCTATCGGTCTTGTGCATACAAGCTCTATCACAAACTCTATGTCCCCTGTCTGCGGCATACCAGGTAGAGCTTCGGGAAAAACATCGGGTACTCATTCACTCTGGGACATCCTCTAGGCTGATTGCCTTGGCATCAGTTAACCATCAACTCGCCCATCTCTCACCGCAGCGGGCTTGAAATTCCACTTTCTTCCCACACGGGCTCTCAATCGAGATAGTCCTTCGTCCACAATCCAATACGGCCTTGTGCTTGGATAACCAATCCATTCCCAATATAACGCCTAGGTCCGGGTCTCCAAAATTATAAGGTTTGCTAGGAACTCTATTCCACCTATCAAGATTCTCACCCCGGAACATCCTACTTTCGCTCGAGTTCGGAACCAGGGGTTTGAACTAAAAGGTGCACTTAAGCCTTGCAATCCTCAAATCATTTCTAGTAGCAAAGCCTTGCGAAACAAACGAATGCGAAGCTCGAGTCAAACAAAACTGTTGCAGGTGTACTTGAGTTAACAAGTAACTTACCCAAGACGACGTCCGTAGCATTCTGGCAGTGCATCTGCGGTGACATGGTTGACTCGGCCTCTCACCACGGCCTGGGTATGGCTCCTCGTGTCGGGCGCCCTAGCTGGGTGGTTCCTAGGTTGAAGCGAATCGGGTCACTCTCGCTGTCTTCTTTGGACAATCACATGGCAAAGTGTCTGGCTCGTTGCGCTTGTAGCGTCTCACTGCTCCTCGATCGCTCGAGTAGTGGTTCTAGCGGGCCGGGTCCGTAGTAGTTACGATTGGCAGGTCTTGGTGCCGGGATGGTGTCCTTGTTGCATTCTCGTGGTTGGAATCAAGAATTGATTTGGTGCAACTCTCAAAGCGCTGCTATGCTTCTCGGGCGTGATCCTTCTTTGTTGCATCCTCGCGCTTCTGTTCTCATCCGGTTCCTTGCGCTTGTCCTCAAGAATAAGCGCCTTATTCACCAACTCTTGGAAATCTGGAAAGGTGTGGGTGATCAACCCTACTTGCAGTCCCCGAGTTAAGTCCCTTCATAAAACGAGACTGCCTGGATTTATCCGTCGCTACATCCTCAAAGTGCGTGGCGTGCTAGCTGTGTGAACTTGTTCGTAGTCGGCCACCGGCTGATTACCTTGTTTTAGTGCTCACGAACTCCTCCTTCTTAAGGTCCATGATTCCCTCAGTACGTGATAACGCTTTAATGCAATGCGTGAACTCTTCCCAAGTGATATCTTGAGGGTTCTCTCTGCGTGGCACGAAGTTCTCCCACCATTCGGCTTGTTCCTTCCAAATTGATGAGAAGCGTAGAGTACCTTCTCATTCCCTATGCATTGAGCTATGTGTAGCTTCCTCTCGATTGATCTTAACCAATCATCGGCCTCCAACGGATTGGCATTCCCAGAGAAAGTGGGTGGGTGAGTTCTCATGAACTCGACACCTTGTATTCTCGGCGTGGTCCCCGATTAACTTGATTAGCAAAGTGGCTTGAGCAAAGGACGTGCTGCATTTGTTGCATCATAGCATGCATCAACCGAGTCCGCAGCGAAAAAGCTCAAATTCTGCACATCCAGGTGGAGGTGCCGGTGCTCCATCATTGGGGTTTTCTGGGCGAGAACCACCCCATTGCCGCCAAAGTTTCCACTGGTGTTCACCATCTGTCGATTTGCTCTAGGTTTAGAGATGAGAGGGAAGCAAGAATAGACAAGTAATATGGAACTTATGCGGGCGAAAGGTGTAGCCTTAAGGTCCAACTTTATTATTAGTAACTTGGTATGGTCACACAATGCCTAAGGGCCTTGCAACACATACTGCACACTCAGCAAACAAAACAAATCCAAATCGAACTAACTCTGGAGTCTAACGCCTAAAGGGTGACTCTTTCTTCTATGACGCGACTCGGCGTAGGAGTCTCACTATAGAACCTATGCTCACTCATCGAGAAAACCTCCACGGCCTGGGTACGGGTGATGTGCCGCATTGCTCGTCGTGATACTTCTTGGACACCCATCTGCATTGTAGATCTCCTGGCAGTGCAGTGTATCGGGCGATTGCCTGGGCCCTTTTTCCTAGCAGGTACCTCAATCCTCACGTCACAAGCCTTGATCAATCCCGCTTGTCTGATCACTTCCACTTGGTATTGGGGCTTCTCAAAATCTCCGAGAGTCTGTAGCATATGCCAAAGTTCCGCAGCGTGACCAACTCCCAGATCAACGTAGTTGAACTCTTCCTCCATCTGTCACAAGAGTGCTTTACGTAAGAACTCGGAATTTTCAAATTGTGACAAGGTAAGGGAAAATTTCAACAAGAGACAAGAAAAGAGAGAAGGGGATAAGTCGAGATGTCATTTCTTATCTTGACAAATTTTTAGCTTTAGAAAATAGGTTTTATCCTCACTACGACCATTCTAGCTTAGGGTTGAGCCTACGGTCAAGTATGGCTCTGATACCACCTCTGTCGGGACCCCGAATTTGCAAATCCGACCTCTCAGGTATTCAGCACTAGTCCAGAACGCGCTTAGTGCACACAGTCTTAACATCGGTAAATATCACAATCATACCAATCGATATTAACAAAGTACTTTATTTAAATAACCAAACTGGTTACTCGACCTTAGGGTCAAGTTACAAATGTATGCCTCGCAAGGCGAAACTTATTAAAAGAGAAATAATAGCAGCGGAAAATCAAATAACCCGTGGCGCCATCCAAAGATACCACAGCAACCGATCGGGCTCGCATCCCTAAGTAGACGGATCCTCTTGGAGTTCCTCCTCCGGCCGGGCGTAGTCTCCTCTTCAACCGGTGTTGTGTTGAGGCAAGGGTGAGTACTTGGTACTCAAGAAGTCATGCACGTAATGCAAGCTAATATACTATATGCATGGCTTGATACAAAGGAATAGCTCAAGGTATATTTGCAAGAAACAAGATTCTAAAAGTAATATAAGTAGATTCAAAGCGGTAGAAATAAGTAAAGCGTAAATAACTTTTCAAGAAGTTTAATAAACATTTTCCCATCCTAAACCACATTTCCATCATCTTCATTACTAAACTAACCCAACTTTCAAACCAAGTTATTTTCGTAAAGTCTAACCCTTGATCAGAATTCCGGCGATGTCCAAGATCGTGGACACGGCTATTTAAATAGATTCTAAACTCTGCAGAGGTTATGCACTTTACCCACAAGATACAGTCAAACACCACAAAGACGAAGTTCCCGTGAATAAAGCCTTTCTAAGCCTCAAACAACACAGTGGTCCTCTCCTGCTCGTGCTCTACACCATCCCTTCCCTTAGCCAAGGCGAAGTATGGGACCAACACACCGTTAGATGGGTATCTCGCCACAGCCACGATACGCCTCCCCGCATAATCACACAAACGGTGTAATTGACACCCTGAGGCTCCACAAGTGAGTCCTTAGCGACTTAGTCAACTAGGGCCGTCCCATTCCAGCCATGTGGTTGCAAGTATGACCCAGTTCAAAGGCTTGCAAGGTTAAGTCCTTAGAGTGACCAGGGCAAGACTACCCAAAACCAAATCAACACTCCCAATGCCACAATCGCCCACTGATTACTCTTGCCACATGCCCCTGGCCGAAATCGCTTATCAAACCCCGCTTGATTACCATGCACCACGTGCCATCAACATCACATGATACTTTTCCCAAAACAGGTTCAATATATCGTTAAGTCAATATTAACATTTGATTGTCCAAAATCATGTCATGAGCACGTAGCGTGTCTAAGCAAGATACTACACAACGGCCTAAACCCATGTTGGCAATTTAATAATGTCCAACTAGTAAACTACAACTAGGGTGACAAAGGGTCATGGCACATACTTAAGTAATCAAGGTGTCATATAGCAAATTGGTATTTATCTAACCCCCATGTTTAAACAAAGTATCTTTCTAATTGAACTAGCATGCAATAGTTTAAATCAAAATAGATTTCGAAATAGGATCAACATGGTCAAAGCACAACTTGCCTTCAAAAAGTACTTGCTCTTGGTCTTGAGTTGGATCCTGAGTCAACACTTCTCCTTCGAATCCTTCCGGCACTTCAACGTCTACTCGTAAAGCGTGCAAATAGCAAGTACACAAATAAACACTAGGCAAAAACATCCCAAAACTCCAAATAAAATCCACAAACAGAAAGAACATAATTTTATGGATTTTTAGAAACTGGAATCGTCAAATTTGGAGTTAAAACGCAAAAGTTATGATTTATTAAAGTTTAAATAATCAATTAAATAATATTACAGAGAAAAACTTTAGTCCAAAAATTAAATAAAATTTATATTTAAGTAGATCTCAATTTTATACAAATTTAGAAATTTGAATCACTCAAATCGGAGTTGAAACGCAAAAGTTATAAGCGCTTGAAATTTGGAACAAAATCAAATCATTATTCGAATTAATAAATCATTTTCTTTCGAAATTAATTATTACGCCAAGATGGACACGTGTCGGCTCTGATTGGCTGGTCGACGTCAGCCGGTCCATGGACTTGGTCCATGCTTGGCTCGGGTCTATCGTGGACTCGGTCCACAACTCACGGCCGACAGCGGGCCTACAGATGACGTCATTCTTGGCCGACGCCAAGACATCGGGACAATGGCGACAAGCGGCCCCACCGTGGACGCCGGCCGATGACGCCATGGTGCGGTCATTGTCCGGCCGACGCGGGCCCTGAGTCACGACAGCGCTGGCGTGTCTGTTAGTTCTTGGATCGCGGCCACTTTCGGCCTTCCAGGGCGCGTGGCACAATCTCGCCGTTGATTCAAAATCAACGCCCGTATTGATCGGGTGACGACGCTCGGGGTGAACGTGGCCATCTGGACCGCTGATCTAGATCCAACGGCCGGGATTAGATCCGAGGATCTAGACGTGATCTCACCGTGATTCGCCGATCTGGATCGGACGGCCGTCCGAAAGCTCGCGAGGTTGATGTCGACGCGCGGCGTTGGCTTGACCGGAGATTTAAGACGACGACCTCCCGTCGCGGCGCTTCCGTGCAACTCCGACGCGTGAAGGCCGGCACTCCAGCGCGCGCGCGCGACACGGCGATCTCGGGCCTGGTTTGGTGTCGTCGGAAGACGGCGGATGCGCGAGGATCAACGAAGAACCGTGGCGGAAGACCTCCTCTACTCCGGCGAGCAATAGCGGGCGACGGCGGCGGCTCAGCGAGGTGAGAAGGGGCTCGGTGCGGACGGTTGTGCGCTTCCGATGGCGACGGCGGCGTATGAAGGGGGCCTCGGCCTTCGTAGAGCGCGAAACCGAGGTTGACACTGACGGGCGGCGGAGGACTCCGGCCGATCCGGCGAGGACGACGAAATCGCGCCGCCCACGTGGCGCGATCAACGGCCACGATGGCTTGGCGCGAACGGTCCGGTCCGACACGGCTCGCCTGGTTTGCCGATCATGACCGTTGGATCTCGATCCGACTGGCCCACGTGGTTAAGGTTCAACGTGGTTCGGTCAAGTCAAGTCACCGCTCGGTCGGACTCGAGTCCGACTCGGGTTCTGACTCGGTCGGAGGAATAGTACTTGACCCGAGTTGAATTTCCAGCGAATTAATATTTAAAATAATTCCCAGTAATTCATTTAATTCATTAAAAATAGCAAAAGACTTTAAAAATTCTAAAAATTCGAAAATATTTTGGATCATTTTGGACTCAAATAAAATATTTCCAACAAAATTTTATTTGCAAAATTAAATTCTTTAATTATTTCAAAATGGAATAAATTCAAATAAATTCCAAATAAATCCAAATAAATTCCAGAAAATTCCAAAAATTCACCAAAGTGCCAAATCACACATGAATTCAAGAAAAGCAAAATTTTGGGGTGTTACAAAAAGCAAATACAGAAGAAATCTAAATCACAAAGATTTAGAAAGGTATCAGAGCTGAAAACCTTTGAGAACAAGCAAAGGGGTGCAAAGAAACCACTTCTAAAGATCAACCCTTTTGCAATCAAATTTAGCTCAAAACTGATACCACTAGAAAACACTTCAAATAATTTTTCAAATATTTTGAAATTTTGCAAAAAGATGCTTTGGGATAGCAAGAATCTTTTCCAAAAAGAATTCTTGAAAAAGGAAGTACCAATTTAAAGTTATCCCAAAACAAAATCCGAAAATCTGAAATTTTCAGACATTTCAGACTTTTGTCTGCCATACCGGCACTACCGCCAAGACACAACGCCAGAGTGCCGTCCCAGACTACCGCCATTCAGGTGCGGTAGTGCCGACCCAGCGGTACTACCGCCATTTAGGTGCGGTAGTGCCGACTTTGGCACGACTGAATCTGAAACTTTTGCAATTTTTGTCAAATTTTGTCCAAATGAAGTCCAAATGATTTGAAATTTTCAGGAAACCAACTTTGGACTATTTTGAAGGTTTTCAAATAACTTTTGTTTCAAAAGAAATTTTCTTTTAGCTCACTTTTGGCGAAATGCGCTTTGAGGCATAAAAATGAAATCGAAACTCGAAAAATCCTCAAAGTGCAATTTCAACTCGGATTTCATTTTCAATTGAACCCTCATGGCTTGAAGGATTTGAAATACATTTTGAAGCCATGACCACATGTAAAAACAATGAAATCCAATTTGAAAGCCAAAATCCTATATTAGGCTCTTTTGGGTTGAAAACAAGAATTTTGAGTCAAAATAGTTTTCAACATAGGATTTTCAATTTGGAAGCTTGTAAAGCATTTGAAATACATAGTATAACATTTTTACAAAGCTTTTAGCAAATTTAGGCAATTTGAACATGATATTTGACTTTTGTCCAAAGAAGGTTCTTGAGAAGAACCAAATGAAATCCAACAAAGTCAAATCCAATCAACATAAAGAGACAAATCCAACTTAAGAGAATGGGATAAGAATTAGAGATTTGAAACTTTATGTATGAGTTTGAAATACCACTTTGAACTAAGATATGGCACAAGATCTGGTCCAAATGGCGAAACTCACAAAGTGCAATAATATGACCAATATAGGTCAAACTAGTTTTTCGGGCAAGTTTCAAAATCAAATAACTTTTGCTTGGTTGGTCTTTTGGAAATATTTTGAACACGAAAAACGTTAAGAATGACCAACTCTAGGATTTTTGCATTGAAATTATTTTGAAAATCTTTTTACTTTTAACTCTATGAAAATTATAAATTTAAATCCAAAACAAGATACTTCTATCTAGATTTTGGGTATAAAACTTATTTTCTTTGTAAAATAGATTTTGTGAAGCCAAAACCTTTGAAAAACACTTTGAAAGCATTTTTATACATTTTTCAACTAGTTTTTCAAAAGATTACTAATAGATATACAAATTTTGAGTTTTGGCTAAAAGGTTTGATTTTGAAATTTTATATTATGCACTTATATATAAATATGGGCACACGTAGGGATGTGATACACATGATTATGAATTAGCACTCCCCCTAAATGTGCCACTACTAACTTGCTCAAGATTTGCAATAGAGAACAAATAAAATAAGCAAGAGCAAGCACACATAGCAAGCAATTAAATTGATTTTGTATGAAACTAATGCATCCAAACCTACACAAGGCTAGAAGCAATAATGTAATCAATTTAAATACTTGTTACCGAGATGGCATTGGCTTAAGATGGGCGTGTCGTTCTTCATGCTTGACACCACTTGTAGGAGATGACATCCTTTTTCTTCTTATGGAGGTCAAGCGTCCAATCCATCTCGTACCACCTAAAATCCTTTTAGGCGGTTTTTGGTACCCAATCCTTGTTGGGTCCAACAATGTTAGTCACAATAGATTTAGGAATCCAAATGGCCCTAAAATTAGCATTTTTAACTTGACTAACACGACTAGAACTAGGTTTGCGAATATTATTCCTCCTAGGCAACATGTTTGGAGTGAAGTGAGATGGCTTTGGAGGATAAGCATGATTAGCAAACCTATTTCTAGTTTGATCCATTCTAAGCATATGATAATTGAAATTATGCATTGGCTTAGTGGATCTAGCAAATCTAGCAAATTGTTTGCTATTGTTATTTCTCCTAAGCAATTTATTGGAATTGCTTTGAGTGGGCTTAGGAGTCCTAACAATTTTAGCAAATTCATTTCTAGATTTATTCTTCCTATGCAAATGAATATTTTCATTTTTAGCGGGCATAGGGGGCAAAGTATATCTAGCAAATGGTTTGCGATACATATTTTTCCTAAACACATATTTTTCATTGTGTTGCATAGGTTTAGGAAAATTTGCATTTCTAGCAAAGCCATTTCTAGATATATTTCTCCTAGGCATATGATTGTCATTATTTTTCAAGCACTTAGGAGAATTGACAAACTTGGCAAACACATTGCCATTTTTGTCCTTCCTAAGCAAATAATGATTTTCAACAATAATGGGCTTAGGAGTCATACCTATGGGACAATCCTTACCGATGTGTCCCTTTTCCCGGCAATTGAAGCACGTTTGGCGATATGGGCTTTTCTTCATCCTTTTGTTGTGCTCCTTGCCGGTTCTCCTCACGGTTGGTGGTGTGGCCTTGTTATCCACTTTGTTTGAGCACTTGGAGGTGAAGTGGCCCATCTTGTTGCAACCGAAGCACTTGATCTTGTTTGAGTGTCTTCCATTGTGCCTCGTCTTGCTATTCTCCCTCTTGGAGTTGTAGCCGAGTCCTCTTCCATCTTGAGGGTGATCTTGTGTGCTCAAGATTTCGTCGAGGACGGCCTTTCCTTTAATGTACCTCCTCAAGTCATCTTCCAACTTGATGACTCTAGCCTTGAGCTTTTCATTTTCCTCTACAAGATTAACATCTAAACACATAGAGGAACTAGAAACAACATTATTAGCGCAACAAGGCAAATCTTCGCATGATGTGGACATATCAATTTTAGATGAAATGCAAGAATTGGAAATTGAGCAAGGCATTTCATCAGTTGAATTGCTAGGGATTTCTATGTCCACATTAGGCTTAGTGAATTTCTCGAGAAGGACTTCCCCATGATTTTCTTTAAGGAAATCATAATCTTTTTGAAGTGAGTCATGCTCTAACTTCAACAATTTATATTTTTGTTTCTCCTTCCCAAGAAATTCGTTGAGCTCCTCTAGCATATTGAATAGTTCATCATAAGAGGGCTCACCTTCCTCGTCGTCGCTATCACTTACCTCCATTTTACCTTTTGCCATGAAGCAACGAATTCTTGATACAAGTGAGGATTCGTCGTCGCTTGAGGCGGAGGTTGAGGTGTCCTCATCATCACTTGAGGTAGAAGTTGAGAGTTCTTCTACCGGTGTCTTCTCCTCAATGCGATCCTCAAATGATGTGGATGATTCGAATTCTTCTTGAAGTTTAATCCACATATCATGAGCGCTCGTGAGGTTGCATATGAGATTGAAAACATCTACGCTCACAAAGCTAAATAAAGCGTTAGTAGCTTGAGCGTCGAGATGTAAGCATTTCTCTTCTCCTTTAGTTGGAGCAACTTCGTTTAGACGAAGAGAAAAGCCTACATCTATGATCCACCAAATTTGAGGGCTCATTGATTTAAAATGCGAAATCATAAATAATTTCCAATGAGCATAATTTGAGCCATCTAGCACAAGTGGATCGGTGTAGTGCACTAAACCTCTAGTCTCCATCCTTTTTACTCTCTAAGCGGTAAAGCCTAAAATGAGAGTGACCGTGGCTCTGATACCACTTGTAGGGTCGAGGATGCGCCTAGAGGGGGGTGAATAGGCGTTTATAAAAATTCTACTCACTAATCGAGGATCGCCTCTAATTACCCTTATGTCAAAACCTACACAAAGATTATGCGCAAGCGGAAGAATAAGGTTTTGACAATTAAAGCCTAAAACAACTAGGCTCACTAGTGCACTAACTAAATTAAGTCTCTAAGCTAGAATTGCTAAGATGATCAAGCAAGCTACACTAAGCAATTCTAATCACAACCAAGCAATCGATAATTTAGCAATAAGGTAAATGCTTGAATGAAAAAGGGCAAGAGACACAATACTTTTTACCGTGGTTCGGAGCAAACCCTCCTACTCCACGTTGAGGAAGTCCAACTCACTTTGGACCGGCCCACTCACTTGAGCCTTCACCTCGAATCCACTAAGGTTGCTTTTTACCCCGCCGGGTAGGCTAAGCACCAACCTTCACAAACTTTCGCCGGGGCTTCTCACAAACCTCGAGAGCTCCCGCGCACGACGCACCGACGCCGTCTAGGAGGCACCGACCTCCAAGAGTAACGAGTTGAGCACCCCGCTCAAGCTTCACCGATCACACCTCCGTGATTCCGGTGATCACCTAGTGCAACCAATGCAACTAGGATCCTCTCAATCTCCCACTAATTGCCACTCATGCAATTAGGGTCACTCTTGAGCTCAAAACCAAATTGGAAGAGGCAAAACCATCAAAACCCTCCCACAAACTAAACCAAGCTCAAGAAACACTTTAGAGTATAGCAACACCCTGCCCTTGCCCCCCAAGGGGGTCTTATATAGCCCCACAAGCCAAAACTAGCCGTTGGGGGCAAAACCCACTTAAAATCAAAGAAAGTCGGCACTACCGTCCTCATAGGGCGGTAGTGCCGCCCCAACCCAACGGTCGGCTAATCGGCTATATTCCCAGACTACCGCAGTAAATCGCCAGAGTGCCGCCGAGCGGCGATCGCCCCACTAGGCGGCATCGCCGAGGTACGTAATGTAACACCCTGCTCGTTAAAAAGCTACCGGGGTTAAACCCCCGGTACTGCCGCACCACCGGCAGTACCGACCCCACTTGGGCGGTAGTGCCGGCCAACACCTCAGAGCACTCTGCTCTCTGGAAAACTGCTACCGACGTAATAGGGCCGGTAGTGCCGACTTGAGTGGCAGTACCGCTCCCATAAGCGTCTCGCGGCCAGCAGATTACGCCCTACTACCTCCTGAGTGCCGGGCCTCGAGAGAAAAACCAGTTTTTCCCAAAAACTTTTCTCCAAAACTCAAACCGACAATCCTTTGAGCCAAGGGGTGATCAAACCACGATCACACTTAGTTGCAAAACACTTTTGCAACACCACTAAACCATGGTCAAAGAATTCAACCAAACTCCAAAAACTTTGCGAAAACTCCTTTCGCAACTATTCAAAGATTATATTTGCAAGAACGTATTAAGCAAATAAAACCCAGAGTCTATAAGGTTTATCCTCTTAGCCATGTGATGGTCAAACCACAACCAATCGGACTTGCAAAAACCACGGTGCAAGTATCACATGCTTTCAGGACCGAAACCTATAGACCTCCCGTTTATTCGCACAACGAACTCGCAAATAAACAATCAAACCACTATATGCTTGAGCGTTCTCTGTTTGCAACAAATGCAAAAAGCATGGCCCCAAGCAAATTCCAAACACTTTGCGAAAATACTTTTCGCAAACAACTCAAAGACGTATTTGCAAAAACCATTAAGCAAATAACCAACGAATCTATGAGTTTGATCCTCCTAGCCATGTGATGGTCAAACCATGACCAAACGGACTTGCAAACACCACGGTGCAAGTATCACATGACCTCAGGATCGAAACCCATAAACAAATCAAATCAAATCAGAGTGCATGAGCTCTCTAATTGCAACTCCTGCAATTCTCTAGCTCCATGCAGCTAATAAACCACAAAGCATTAGCTATCTCCCTTTTGCAACTCATGCAAATTGATAGCCTCATGCAAACACCAAACAAAATCAAATCAGAGTGCATGAGCTCTCTAATTGCAACTCCTGCAATTCTCTAGCCCCATGCACTAAACACTTGCTTGAGCTCTCTCCGTTTGCAACCTGTGCAAATATAGCTCCAAGCAATACCAAATAAACGCAATAAGATTTTGTTTGAAAAACAAAAACAAAGCATGAAGCTTCATCTATTGCAACACATGCAAACAAATGAACTTCACGCAAAAGCCAACGCATTAGCTTATCCTATTTGCAACTAATGCAAATCAAAGCTCAATGCGAAAACTCCAAGCACAAGCTTGACCTATTTGCAACGAATGCCAAATAGAACTTATGCAAAATCCAAGCATGAGCTTCACCCATTCGCAACACATGCCAAATGGTTAGCTCTATGCAAAAACCAAATAAAGAAGACTCTGAGCTCAAGTGACTACTGGATTGAGATCATCACCGCATGATGAAGCTTAAAGCAACCACTCAACCCCTCTTAATAGTACGGCGCTAAACTAGACTCAAAGCTAGGAAAGATCCTTAGCCTATCTAGTTATACCTTAGCCGTTGCGAGCAATCCCCTTTGGGGTCTTTATGATCTTCAATCAACTTGTACCCTCGGGATCATCACTCTGGCTTTCTCTTGAAGTCTTTATGATCTTCAATCATCTTATCTTCAAGATCGTCACCCAGCTCTATAACCTTGTTCATCTCTTCTTGATGAACCTTCTTCTTTTCAACCTTTGGAACTAACCTGGCTCAACCATCACTTACGAAAATGGTTAGTCCAAAATGCATGGTTGTGTCAATCATCTAAGCACTCCATTAACGCATAATGGATACCACTTATATCAATTGAGCACAACCTAATCAATTCAATGAATTTAGATGTGTCTTGAGCACATGACGCAACTAATGCTTCATAATACTCAAGAACTATTCATTTGTCCTTAATCAATCACAAGAACATCGTCAACACATGATGCAATGTTCTTTGATGATTAGAAGACAAATGAACTCAATTTAAACATTCATTTAAATTGATATGTTTCAATGTATTGATCCTTTATATAAATGGAGTGAAGAATAGATCAATACATCGATACATCAAGTTCAAGTGTGAACTCCCCCTAAATATGTGCATCCATGTAATATATGGATTGGGAAACATAATGCACATTTTGTGGTTAATGTCATGGAGAATTCAAACTTAAACTTGAATTCAAAGTATGCAATTTATACTAGAATGGATATGCATACATACCTTGGTTTTTCATTTTCCATCCAAATATGAGACTATTGAATGTAACTCAATAAACATGTTAGTCTCAATAAGATTAGATTTGTCATTAAACAAAGATTAATCATTAATCTAAACCAATCACCAAAACCAAATGGAGCTTGAACTTACAGGGTTGGCTGCCCTTGTTGTGTTATGTTTGTAATTTACTTACTAAGATTATTTACATTATTATGATTATTTACATTATTACTCTTACATATTATGGCGCCTATATGGTGATTAATTATATGATGATATTGATGATGATGATGATGATGATGATGATGAGATATGTTAAATATTAACAAACCATCACATTTGCATACTTTGCATTCATAATGGAAAGAGGTGTCTTATGTGGGTCTCTATAACCTACTTCGTGTGGGCATGAAAGACCTACCTCAGTAGGCACCTCCACGGGATGAAGGGGTTGAGAGGGTGCGACATTGACAGGTGTGAACTCAGCTGTACCAATGTAAGCTATGTGATATGCACGTGAGCTGTAGCGGAGACAGCATAGCATTGTTAAAAAGAAAAGGATGTTAATGAGATAAATATGATAAATTATTATATTATTATTTTATTATGTACTTGTTGAATCGTTGACTCATACTTACTTTACTTGTTATTTTAGGTGATCGTTGAGGATGTCATGTATGGGGTGAGATTAGCACGTCTATAACACATGCATCATGTACTTATCGAACATGCTTAGTTAATCTTCATTCGTTCTGGAAGTTTTAGTTCATAAAAAAAAAAAGTGAAAACTAATGAACAATTATATCATAATAATAGTTGTGCGAACCTGGTTAGTATATACATAGATATATCAGTGTGCAAGGTTTAAATGATTTAATATATGTCGACCATCATTTACTTATTTGTCATCGTCACCAAAGATAAGACTGTTCCAAACGTATAATTCTGTATGTTCTCGAGTGCGTAGCCTCAAGTATTCTTGGACACGAGGTCCCAAGTTTATTATTATGAAATTTTATCTTACTCATTATCGTTTGGTCCTTATTTATCATTATACTTTATTTTAAAAAGTTATCGTTAGAAAATTGTTACTAATATTCTTGGTAAAGTGTTTTAAATTTAGAGCGAAAAATGAAAGTGGTATCTATTAATACTACTATTCTTAGGGAGGTAGGGTAGCCAGCCAATCCGCTCACCATGTGCCCCCTGCTCACTGTAGAAACAGTAGCAGTCAAAAAATATTTTTGAAAAAAAAAAAGAAAAAAAAAATATTTTTCAGATTTTAAAACTTTTTAGAGGTTTTTTGTTTCTTTTTTGAAGGTATTTTAAAAAAAAATCATCTCTCTGTTAAAATTTTTACCAATCTCGAAAATTATTTTTGCCCACAGCAATGTGCGGGCCATTGCGTATCTAGTTATTCTGAGCAATCGGATGTACTGGTGTGTTACAAAGCTAGCATGCTATGGTTTGACTGGTAAGGCACTTGGTTCATTCAGTTCTGACGACCTCTTTCTGCTTTCTGTTCGCTCGGACGTTGATACTGCTATAAATGATTTCTAGGTACAGGGACTGAGTACATGGAGTTGGAAATTCATGCGTATAAAGTTTCTTTAATTAGGCTATTCCCAGTGCATGGTATTATCCTCATTTAAAATTTGTCACATAAGACAGGTTGCTGATGTGGCATATAAGTTAAAGAGAAAAGATCAATACGATATCATCCTGGAGATACTGCTCTGGCTCCGTATCCAACACCTTGGTTTTCGGACGACACTGCACTGGGGTGGCTACGGTGTCCTCCACACGTTTTTCCCTTTGGCGCGTCTTGATTTACGTAGCAATTTAATGGAAACATGCTGTTTTGGATACTGTAGCATAATACTATGCACTAGAGATAGTGTTTCATCCAAATAGTATCATTCTATGTATGCTACATGACTGTCTTGGATTTTAAAGTACAACACCGTCCACTGAGAATAGCCTTAGTAGTCCCTGCGCACGCACACGCTCGAAGAGGCCGCGCCTTCACCTTGCTGCCCTGAAAGCTGTTAGAATTAAAGGCACATCTAGGTTTAATTTAATCCAAAAGTAAATCATGAACAACATGTGATTGACTATCAGTAACGAATAACAGGAGCATACTATAGATGCATATGCTAGAAGACTACACATATATCCATATAATGTGCTCACAATCATTAGATTTAAAATAAACAGTAGAAACATTGTAACGCATCGCTCGTGTGCAGATGGAGCGATGAAGCGTTGTAGCGCGTACTGTCGAGGACGAAGCGCGCCGCTGATCGGCGCGATGTCTAGCGGCCGCTCGAACGCCGAGGAAGACGAGCCGTGACGGTGACGTGGAAGCGATCGCGCGAGCGCTTCCCAAAACCTGATTCGTCCTCTCCGGTGCAAGAACGCGAGGACGGACGGTTTCGAGACCTTTCCCGTCACTGTGCACGCGGCGCACGGGACGAAGCGAACTTGATGGCGGCGCAGCGAGGGAAACTGGCAAAACGCTAGGGCGCAGAAAACTCTATTTTACCCAGATGACGGCGACGCAGTATATAAAGGAGCCACAGTAATACCGCAGAATCGAACACGACTCGAGGACGCCCCACGATCGGAGTCCATTACGGGATCTCGCACGGTGTCCTTATCTCATACTACAACCGCGATTCCGAGTAGCAAAAGAGTAATCTGCAAAAGGAGGTCTGCGCCACGCAAAGCCCTGACCGAATTCGGCGGACCATTCACGCAGGTGCCGTGACGCTCACGCGCTTCTTCGCCCCGCCTACCGAGCCCGAGCCCGAGCCCGGCCCGGCCCTGGCGAGGCGAGGCGAGCGCCTGTGTATTCTTTCTCCCTTTCTCCACATGGTTCTACCATGGTGTAGCACACTCCACTATTTAAACTAGTGCTCACCACTTTAGGCTAGCAATGTGGTACTATTGCTAGTGCACATGCTCCTCATGAGGTGGGCCTTTGAGATTTTCTAGGATTTATTGTCTCAATCAAATGGGCTTGGACCAAATAATCCAACAATCCCCACCAGATCTCAAAGTCCCACTTGATAGTCTTGCCTGTTCCCAAAGTCATTAATATACCAAGATTTCAAAGTGACAATGGACTATGCCTTGAATTGCACCTAGGACTCCAAATTACACTCAGCCACAACTTGAACAATGGACTAAGCCTTGAATTGCAAGTTTTGTGCGATTGAGTTTCATTTAAAGCCTTAGCTGATACTAGGCTGCCAATAGGCTTCCCCTCGGGTGGAGCATATAAGTCGTACTCCATGGTCTCTTCATGAGCTTACTAGAGATTACCCAAGTCTCATAGACTGCGACTTTCAATGATCACTCTCATATAGGTGTGTTCTTTCAAGATGCTCAGAGGATGACATCTTCGCTAAATAAAGCCAACAGAACACATTAAGGCAAAAGCCAACCTGCCATACAGATTTTAGAGTATTGCATCTTCACTTGGAACTAGTTAGAAAATTACTCTCCTCCAGCTTAACCAAGAGCTTGTTTTTCCCAGACCTAATTCACGGGATCTCCGATCACATAGGTTGGGTTACCGCTATGGTATAACTCACATGGGTCTCATGCCTAGTTCCTTTGATCGTTATCTATCACATTCCGTGATAGCCCTTTAGTGAAGGGATCTCGCCAGGTTTTTAGCCGCCTGGATATAATCCAATGCTATCACTCCGAGTTTTTCAATTTCCTGACGCATTTCAAACGCGTCTTTTCACATGTCTTGAGGATTTCAAGTTATCTTTAGAACTGTTCACTTTAACAATAATCGCTTGATTGTCACAATTCATAAGAATGGCCGGTATTGGTTTTTCAACCACCTAAGATCCATCAAGAGTTCACGTAGCCATTCTCGCCTCAACAGTTGGTCGTATCCAATGCGATCAATTCCGCCTCCATAGTTGACCGTGTCAAAATAGTCTGCTTGCAAGACCTCCACGACATTGCTTCCCACCAAGTGTAAACACATATCCACCGGTGGCCTTAATCTCATCAAAGATCGAGATCCAATTTGAATCACTATAACCCTCTAGTACCGAAGGGTACCTGTATAGTGTATTCCATAATTTCTTGTACCCACCAAGTAACGCATAACTCTTTCGAGTGCACGCCAATGATCATCTCCCGGGTTAGAAGTAAATCGGCTCAATTTGCTTACAGCAAATGAGATATCAGGCCTTGTAGCGCTAGCCAAGTACATGAGAGATCCAATGATCTCGAGAGTATTTCATTTGATCTCTAGCAATTCTCTTGTTTTTCCGAAGAATCACACTTGGATCATAAGGTGTTGGAGAAGGCTTGCTATCCGAATAGCCAAACCGACTCAAAACCTTTTCCACATAATGGGATTGAGAAAGACTAATCCCATCCTCACTTTTGACTAACTTGATGTTCAAGATCACGTCAGCCTCTCCGAGATCTTTCATATCAAAATTTCTAGACAGGAAAGACTTGACCTCATTGACCACATCAAGGTTTGTTCCAAAGATCAAAATGTCATCCACATATAGGCACAGAATAACTTCCTCACCCCCACCATGGCGATAATACACACACTTGTCGGCTTCGTTTACAACGAAGCCAGCTTGTGTCAATGTTCTATCGAACTTCTCATGCCATTGTTTAGGTGCTTGTTTAAGGCCATAAAGAGATTTCAGTAACTTACACACCTTGCTCTCATGTCCGGGTAGCACAAATCCATCTGGCTGATCCATGTAGATCTCCTCATCTAGCTCTCCATTAAGAAAAGCTGTCTTCACGTCCATTTGATGGACAATGAGACCATGAGAGGCAGCCAAGGATAAAAGTACCGGATGGTTGTGATCCTAGCAACAGTGAATAAGTATAAAAATAATCCTCTCCCTACTTTTTCCGTTAACCCTTAGCCACAAGTCTAGCCTTGTACTTTTCAATAGTACCATCAGGCCTTAGTTTCTTTTGAACACCCACTTACGGCCACAGGTTTGCAACCATAAGGCGATTCTGTGAGCTCCCAAGTTCCGTTAGATGTAATAGAATCCATCTCACTACGGATCGCCTCCTTCCAAGAGTCTGCATCGGAAGATGCATAAGCTTCTAAATAGAGGTGGGAGTATCATCCACAAGGTACACAAGTGAAATCATTACCAAAGGATTTAACCATCCTTTGTCTCTTGCTCCTCCTAGGAGCCTCACCGTCATCCTCCTCAGGATTTTGCTCGGAGTATCTGCTCGTAATCCTCGGTTTGTGCAATAGGTTCGGGAATTATCTCAGGATTTTGACTAGAAACGCTATGCAAATCTTTCATGGGAAATATGCCCTCAAAGAAGGTGGCATCTCTGGATTCCATGATTGTACCGACGATCATGTCAGATACCTCAGACTTTACTACTAAAAATCTATAGGCAATGCTCCGATGAGCGTATCCCAGAAAGACACAATCCACTGTCTTAGGTCCAAGTTTGCGCTTTTTAGTTATGGGCACATTGACTTTCGCCAAGCAACCCCACGTGCGCAAGTATAAAAGTGATGGTTTTCTCCCTTCCCATTCTTCATATGAGGTTTTCTCCTTATTCTTAGAAGGAACTTTATTCAAAACGTGACAAGAAGTCAACAGGGCCTCCCCCCACCATTCCTTAGATAGACCCGCAGTGTCCAACATGGCATTTACCAAATCAGTTAGAGTGCGGTTCTTTCTTTCGGCAACCCCATTAGATTGGGGCGAATAGGGAGGTGTCCTCTCATGAATAATTCCATGTTCCTTACTGAGAATAAGTCGAACTCAGAGAGAAGTACTCACCGCCACGATCCGACCTAAACCTTTGATTTTTCTTTCTAATTGATTTTCAACTTCAGCCTTATAGACTTTGAAGTAGTCTAAAGCCTCATCTTTAGTTTTCAAATGTATAAACATAGCAGTATCTAGATGCATCATCAATCAGAGTCATGAAATATCTTTTTCCTCCTTTAGTCAACACACCATTCATCTCACAAAGATCTGAATGTATGAGTTCTAATGGTGCCAAGTTTCTCTCCTCCGCTGCCTTGTGAGGTTTGCGAGGTTGCTTTGATTGCACACAACTTTGGCACTTAGAACCTTTGACAAAGAGGGAATTTTTGGAATTAAATTCATACTAGCGAGCCGAGTCATACAACCAAAATTTAAATGACATAACCGTGAGTGCCAAACATCGGCTTCACCTCCATTGGAAATATCACAAATATGGTTCACAACTTTATTGCAAAAATCATAAAGGGAAAAACGGAACAAGCCTCCGCATTCATAGCCTTTACCAATAAAAAGTCCATGCTTAGACACGACTACTTTATTAGACTCAAACACCACTTTGAACCCTTCTCTACATAGAAGGGAGCCGCTGACTGTGCTTTTATTTATTGAGGGGACATGCTGCACGCTCTTTAGTCAAGACGATCTTTCCCGAAGTAAACTTCAGATCTACCGTGCCAACACCAAGAATGTAAGCATTCGAGCTGTTTCCCATCAACACGGAGCAATCCCGCACGGCCTGGTAAGAAGAGAACAAAGAGAGATCAGCACACACATGAACATTAGCTCCAGATCAATCCACCAATCGGTGGTCCGATTTCTTGAAAGAACAATAGGTGCGTTACCATACCCGTAAGTTCCTCCTCCAAGATTGCCAATGGTCACGTTGATGCACTTTGAGTTCTCGCCCTTGCTCACCCTTCCTCGCTTGCGATTTGGACACTTTGTTTGGCCCAGGTCCAATCTCACCGCAAACAAAGCAGGCTTCTCATCTTTGTTCATTGACTTCTTCTTCTTGAAATTAGTGGTTTGTTTGGCTTTATTTTTCCCTTTGTTCTTGCCATGTGAGAATCTGTTGCACCACATTGGCGCTAGATCGCCTCGCCTCCTTTCACAGTGCATCCTTAGCTCGAGCTTTCTCCTCAACATCTAGAGACGCAATCAGATTCTCAACAGAAATCTCTTGTCTCTTATGTTTCGTAGATGTGGCAAAATTCCTCCATGAAGGAGGTAATTTGGCAATAATGCCCCAACCACAAACTCCGTCAGTAACTGGATTTTGAGAAGTTCGAGTTCCTGGCGAGAACTCGTATCTCATGAGCCTGCCAACTACGTAAGCGGTTATCCACCATCTTGTAGTCATGATATTGCTCCATGATATACGATTCACCGCCAAAGATCGGAAGCACCGAACTTAGCATTCAGAGCATCCCATAGTTCCTTCGCGTCTTTAATGTGCATATACACATCGCACGCAGACGATCGGCAAGAACACTAAGAACGGCTCCCACAAAGAGTGTGTTGGCATCCCGATATGCCTTCTCCTTTTCAGAGTTGGATCCATATCCTCTGGTTTGCCGTTCGACACCTGGTAACACGTTCATAGCTGTAAGCCACAAGGTGACCCTTGTCCGCCATCTTTTGAAGTGCACACGTGAATTTTTCCGGCCTCGATTGCCTCGGCAAAGCCAGCCATTGATAAACCTAAGCGCCTATAATCAGGTTTTGGATTGTTAGAATTAAAGGCACATCTAGGTTTAATTTAATCCAAAAGTAAATCATGAACAATATGTGATTGACTATCAAGAATTTAATAACAGAGCATACTATAGATGCATATGCTAGAAGACTACACATATATCCATCTAATGTGCTCACAATCAATAGATTGAAAATAAACAGTAGAAACATTGTAACGCATCGTTAGGTGCAGATGGAGCGATGAAGCGTTGTAGCGCCGTCTGATCTTAGGGACGGAAGCGCCGCGCGATCAGCGCGATGTTCAGCACCGCCTCCTGAAACGCCGAGGAAGACGAGCCGTGGACGGTGACGTGAAAGCGATCGCCGGCGCTTCCCAAAAACCTGATTCGCCCTCTCCGGTGCAAGAACGCGAGGACGGACGGTTTCGGAGACACCTTTCCCGTTCACGGTGCACGCAGCACGGACGGGCGAAGCAGACTTGATGGCGGCGCAATGAGGAAGCGGCAAAACGCTAGGGCGCAGAAAACTCTATTTTACCTGCATGACGGCGACGCAGATATAAAGGAGCCTGGTAATACCAGAATCGAACACGACTCGAGGACGCCCCACGATCGGAGTCCATTACGGATCTGCATTACGGTGTCCTTATCTCATACTACAACCGCGATTCCGAGTAGCAAAAGAGTAATCTGCAAGGAGGCTGCGCCCTACGCAAAGCCCTGGACCGGGTCGGCGGACCATTCACGCAGTGCCGCGACGCCCGCGCCCCCGCCCCGCCTTCGCCCCGGCCCGAGCCCGGCCCGGCGAGGCGAGGCGAGCGCGCGCGTGTGTATTCTTTCTCCCTTTCTCCACATGGTGTAGCACACTCCACTATTTAAACTAGTGCTCACCACTTTAGGCTAGCAATGTGGTACTATTGCTAGTGCACATGCTCCTCATGAGGTGGGCCTTTGAGATTTTCTAGGATTTATTGTCTCAATCAAATGGGCTTGGCCCAAATAATCCAACAATAGCAACTGCCATTAAGCAATCGAGCCTAAAATTACAAATCCTTCTATATGTTGGATACTGAAGTCTACCAGTAGCATCATGTAAATCGTTAATTAGGTCATTTCTATGCGTTGTTATCTAGCACTATTGTGAAGAAGATGAGAAAACGGAGAGGGGTGTTTCTATGCTTTCCGTTCCAATATAAGTTATGTAAATTTTAAAGTATACGAAGAGTTAAATAATTACCATACCCTGTTTTTATATTTTAATATTTATACCACTTAAATTTTTTATATTTTAATATTTATACAAGTTAGAAAAAAAAAGTTCATGGGAGCGGTTTGGGCAGCGCAGGGTTGTTGGCCTTGGCTTATCGAGTGGGCACAAGGATATTTACCGCTACGAATAAATTGGCTACTAATGTCAGATCCTCACGTAATATCGATTTGATGTGTTGCTGTTGCCGTTTCGTTCTCAAGTGCGAATTCTGGATGCCGCCGACGCTGCGTGAAAATCGCAACGAGTAGTGTTGTGCTTCTCCAAGGCAGCAGCCGCGCCGCGCTTCTACCCCGGGCAAATTCCCAATTTTGAGCGGATTTTTTTTTTTTGTTTTGTTCATGAATAACCGCTACTTCGTTCTTGATATCGTGCACGCTCGATCCAACCTACCGTTAGAATCTCTGATAAGTGTGCATTGAGGACCAATACGTCAGATGCCCTCAATGCAAATTAGAGCCGTTGGATGTGCTGTGCATACACCAACCGAGATGCAAAACCTCCAATGCTCCATGGAACTTTAGCATCAACATGCACAAACATAATGAGGGGTTCTAGATAAAATAATAGATGGACGAACGAGTCGTCGTAGCTTTCGGTTCCTTTGTGATGACGTTCAAGAGCATATCCACTCGATCACCCTGCGGTCCATATCGCCGTAATCATCACGCAAATGAGAGCGCCTAAAATAACAAGTCAAGAGATTATGATGCCGAAGATGATGATATAGCCTGGATGTCTGGTTAGGACCAGACACTAGGCGCATTAATCGTAGCATTGACAAAAGGGAATGGACACAGATCTGCCAAGTAATGCTTCAGCAAACCGTGTCAATGAGCGTCATCCATTTAAGGCAACCGGATTCCCAGACTAGTGAATGTGTGAAACGCCAGAACCAACGGTGATTAAGAAACGCATCTCCATCCAAGTAAAATCCACAGTTCCAGAGTAGCAAACTGACAGTACATATCCACGGTTCAGGTATACATGCAGCTGGATGATAAATAGTCCAATGATCACCAAGAATTGCCAGTACACCGACGATGAACCACGAAATTTTCACTTAGTCAAGCTGCTGATAGGAGATAGGTATCACTGAGAACGAGCCTCATTGGAGAGAAGGTCAAGTGGATTTTTTGTAGGGGTCCTTGAGGTGGTGGCCGGCATTGTTGCAGCGGTGGAAGTCCCGGGCGTTGCCTCCTTTGTTGTCCCGGCCAGTTCCAAACACCTTTTGATCAGCTTCCTTCACCTTGTTCTTGTCACGGTACCCAGTTGTAGCTGCAGTATCCTCTTGCTTCTTTGCTCGAGATGGCGGTGCCCCGTGTGGTCCAAGATAGATGTTCTCCGTATCCTTGGTAGGCTGTCGGAAAAACACACACACACACACACAGATATGAAGTTAGGGAAAGTAAAGAAAGATGCATGGCAATGATTATCTACCAATTGACAACCAGAGTTCTGGCTTTGCTGCTGCTCTACACAAGTAACTGGTCTTGTGGAATTCAAGTCCGCCCTATGTTAGGACGATTGTGTTTCTTAAAGCATAGGCACAGTGTGTCATGTCAGTTTAGTCTTTACAGTGTAGTTGGCCCCCAATCATGGCACCAGGAAATAAAGCTATGCCAATGTTTGCTTTGGTAAAGGGACCCAGAAAAGAATAGTGTGATTGGAAAGAGACCTTTGGAGGTGGTTGAGGATCACAAGCCCGTGAAACTTCCCAATCACCAATATCAGATTCTCCAACACTCAAGCTTGGGATCACAAAGCCATCATTATCTGTGGCATGTAACACAAATACATGTGAGAATATGTTTCCCAGAAAACAAAATCGCAGTCAGCATATTGCTTAAATAAATAGACTAAAATGTGGTTGACGAGGATCAGTAAAGCAGAAACATATTTAAAAACATTAAATCTTGAAGGAACTGCAGATAAATCATAAGAGAAATGAACTTAAATGACCACATCAACATAAATAATAAATAAAACCTAACTAATAAGGGGCTTGCATAACCAAATTAAAATAAAGATATTCAAAACCTAGCTAACAAAGCAAGCAGAATCTGGGAACAACGAAACTCATGGATAGGAGGCATAGAAATCAGAGAGTGAAGCATGCTGCCAACACTTGTATTAAGTCAATGCTACACCTCCTTATGTGTTTTGTCTATTCATTATCATTTCACATTTGCTGAAGGTCTTCGACAGCAAACAGTGAGCTTCATAATTTTTACAGACCCTAAGGTCCTGTTTGGTACGGTTCAGATTCTAGTAGAAAAACGGAAACGGTTTCAGATGCTTGGTAGAAACGTTTCAGGTAGAATCAGAATCATTGTCTGGAAACCGTTTGGCTAGCTGTCTGGATTCTATGAATCGGGGTGGAACAGGGTTGAGGGCGATACGGCTCCAGCGTGGAAAAAGAAGAAACGTTCCGAGGAGAATCGTTCCGAGCTTTAACCCGTTTAACTGGATTTCTCCCAGATTCTAGTAGAAATGACTTGGTTCCAAGTTGCCAAACGGGGCCTAAAACACAAGCTATCCTAACTCATGTTCTTTCCCTCCCCTCTACAGTACTAGTGTCCCCCTAATCCTCGTATTCTCTGGCCCCCTACCCCCTCCGGCTGCAGAAACCTTGCCGGCGACTAGCTGGATGGGGAACACCCCTTTCCTAGGTTAGGATCTACTAGTATTAGCTTTTTTTTCCCTCTTTTGCTTTGTGCATAGTTCTCCCGGATGGGAGTGTTGGTGTCTTGCCGTCATCTAGGCCTTGTGCCTGTGCTGCTGCTGCTCGCCTCCATGCTGCTGGCCACCGACGTATTTGCTGTCGACCATGCCATGGAAGGGATGCGCATAAACAAGGCTGGATTCAATTTGGTTCGTCCTCCAAGGTTCCTTATCCGTCACCCAAAGTGTGTTGCGTGGTTGAGGGCCTCTTAATCATCAGTCCACATCAGCCTAGGCCTCTCCGTTCGGGATTGTCGCTGTCAAATCCGGTAGCCGATGCCGCTGACGCCCATGGTGAATACCACCTCCAAGTGTTTCAAGGGCAAAGGAGACCCCTCAAGGCTTCCTCGACGCCGTTGATCGCCAGCGGGATGCCCGCATTTGCCAGATTTGTGTATAAAAAGGGATGTAGAAAATGTGGTGAAACAATGCAATGTGAGCCAGCAAGCCAAACATGAGCATATACGCACCTTTGGATTGCTTCGGACGCCGCCAATTCCACAGGGGGCATGGCATGATATCACGATGGACTTTATTGAAGGCTTTGCCGAAGTCAGAAGGCTATGACACTGTAATGGTGCTGGTGGATTGATTCTCTAAATATATGCACATTTTTTGGCTTTAAAGCATCCTTTCACTGCTCCTCAAGTGACTTAAGGTCTTTTTGTATCATGTGGTGAAGCTTCATAGTATGCTGCACACCATCGTCTCTGACCGCGACAAGGTGTTCGCGGTTTATTTTGGAAGGAGTTGTTTGCAGACATGGACACAAAGTTAATGTACAACACCGCTTACCATCCACAAACGGATGAACAAAGTGAGCGCGTGAATCAATGTCACGAGATGTATTTGCGTTGTGCAGTCTATTCTTCCCCAACAAAGTGGCGTAGTTGGTTGGCGATGTCAGAGTTCTGGTATAATACAAGCGACCACACATCGCTCAGCTGATCTTCTTTCAAGGTGCTGTATGGCGTGGTGCCGAACTATGGAGCTATCCCAACTACAATGGTTGTAGCTCGGAACAGAATGAAAGCTCAAGCTGATCGGAAGTGGTCGGACCAACAGTTTCAGAAGAGTGAACAAGTATACCTGAAACTCCAGCCTTATGCGCAATCATTTGTGGTAAACTGTCCTTTCCCTAAGTTGGCATTTAAATATTTTGGCCCTTATCGAGTGGTTGATCGAATTGGGTCAGCAGCATACAAATTGGAATTACCCAAAGGCAGTCAAATACATCCGGTGTTTCATGTGTCGCAGCTCAAGGCGTTCATTCCTAATTTTACTCCGATGTATCATCATCCACCACGCATCGCTGATCTCAACATGGAGTCAGTGTAACCTGAAGCTATTCTGGACCGAAGCCTGGTAAAAAGGGAATTTTGCGATTCCACAAGCATTGATTACTGGTCAAATATCCCAGGGGAGATGGCTACTCAGGAGGATCTCTATGTGGTGTGGGAGCGCTATCCTTCTGCCAGTGCTTGGGGTTAAGCAGATTCTGCAGGAGGGGGTGGTGTCACACTGGGAGATAATATGAGAAAGAAGCAGAGCAAGAAGAACAGCGGAGGCGGAAAGAGCAAAGATGTGTCCAAGGAGGGAAGGCATTTTGAACAGGTTAGTGCTGGAGGAGGTGACGTATCTGACTAGTGGGCCTCAGGGAGTTAGCTGTATAAGAGTGTCTCTGTACCAGCGGATGAGCCAGGAAAGAAATGAATTGAATTTTCCCCAATCCTCTTCTCTGTTCTACCCTACCCCTTGTTCTTTCTTTCCTGCCCCAAATTCTATTCTCTGATTATATCATTGAGTTGATCCATCTCACATCGGGTGAAGTTCTTCACATCCGGTCAAGAGATATCACAAACCATAACACTTTCTGTCGGTGTTTCGTGCACCGGCAATACGAATTTATGGTCGGAGGGGGTCGCGCGCTCCCTCTCCCCGAATGGTCGACTCAGGAAGCCAGGTGTTTATACTGGTTCGGGCTGAACGTCCCTACTCCTGTTCGCTTGGTCAAGGTGTATTGCTCTTAGCATCGAACAGTCACCGTCGGAATACAAGGAGAGCTGGTCTCGACGGGGATGAATGTATCGATGGGTTCTTTGCTTCCCCTTTTTTTTTGATTCCCCTCCCCCCCCCCCCGAGGTCCTGCATCTCCTTATATATCCGGAGGCAGCAGGATGCAAATGGGAGTTGGAGAAAGAGAGGAGGGGGTACTGTACGTCTCGGAGTCTGGCCTTCTGTCTTGTTGCCCAACCGGCCCCCGACTAGTCGCTACGCCGGGTCGGTAGCCCTGTGGCGGGAAGTCTTCAACCGTGCAGACGAGGTGCACTCCGTGCGGACGTCAGCCCGGCATTTAATGGTATTTGACCTCGGCTTGGTCTCGGAAAGGGGCGCTTCTCTGCGGCGTGTTAGCGGTGATGGGACCGGGACTTGGCTTCTTGGCGAACTCTCTGACACCCTCGGGAAGGAGCCGCCTACCCCGGTATGGATATCAGAGGTCGTCATGTATACAGAGCGGTTGGCCCTTCGAGTGTTAGTGGGGCCGGCCGACCATGCGCCTTGACTTGGAAGGTTGGGGTCGGCCGACCGCCTGGAGCGGGCTCTGATCGGCGGCAGGCCAAAGCTTTGCGGCCCACGAGCCCTTGCCAGAGCTGGGCTTTTGAAGGATGTCACCGCCATGATCTCGGGCCGATGGAGGTACCCATGGTATGGGTATTCACAAGAGCCCCCGAGCCCCGCCTCGGCCTAGAGCCTGGCCGGGGTTTGCCCGCCGAAGGTGGCCGCGCCTGGAGGTCGGCGATGTTCGGTCGGTGCAATCACTGGCACTGCGCCCGCAAGGCGAGCGCACCCGGTGGGTGTAGCCCCCGAGCGGGTCGGAGAGCCGGTCGGACTCTGGTCGGCCATGGTTATGGGACCTTAGAGTCATGTGAGCGAACGCGCGTTTACCTACGTCGGTTTGAACGCCGTGCTCGTGCGAGCTACCAACGGGCAATCCGGTGGAATCTTGGCGATCCCCGAGGAAGTCGTTCCCAAGCGGACGTAACTCCGTGCGGGCGTCAGGCCATCATGGGCATTCCATGAGAACCTTTCCTTACTCGTTCCGTGTCGGGCTACCGGGTCGTCCGCCGACCCGAGCGCGACCGCCGCTACTCATGGATGAGCTCGCGGAGAGTGTGAGGTATGGTCCCTGATGCGGGTTAGGGTGATTGGGTCGTCCGCCGACCCAACCGAGGCCCACCGGGGCTCACTCGCCCGCCCCTCGCTTTTACGTGGCTTTGGGGCGGCTTCCGCTCGGTCGGCCGGACTTGGCCTTCAGAACCCCAACACGGTGCCGGGCCTCGTGTGAGCCTGGCGATCCATCCACCGCCTCGAGGTCGGCGGCCCGGTGGGCCGTTCATACCTTTCTTGGTCGCCTTGGCCCATTGTGCCCGGCGGAGTGCGTGGCGCGCTGCAAAGGGCGCGAGGCGGCCGTCCGTCTGGGCAAGCACGCTTAGTGGGAATTAAATGAGCCGCGCGCAGCACGGGAGTAGTGGCCGAGGGGCAAAGTGACGGCTTGGGCGATCGCGCCGGTTCGCGCGAGGAGGCGTCGGTTGGGCGCGAAGAGAAAGGCTTATAAAGGAAGGCGAGTGCGGTGCGGGGAGAAAGGCTTCCGTTTGTGTTTTCTGCAAAAAAGAAAAGGAAGGAAAGAGACACAAGGGGAAGGAAAAAAGCTACCTGCTTCCTTGTGCCGCGCCCCGCCTCTTCGCCTGCATCGGAGATGTCGCTGGTTCCGCACTCGTCCGCGGCAGGCCGCTTCATTGGCTTGGAGAGGAAGGGGTTCCTCCCTCCGCGAGACGAGTCCGGCTGGCGGACGCCGCCGGCCGGGACCGAGGTCCCCGAGGTGGGTGACGGGGAGATCGTCATGCTGGCTGCCTTCTACGAGCGCGGATTTGGCCTCCCGCTCCACCCGTTCGTCCGCGGGCTGCTGCACTTCTACGGGGGGGAGGTGCACCAGCTGAACCCAAACGGGGTCCTCCACATCGCGACCTTCATCACGCTGTGCGAGGCCTTCCTGGGGATCGAACCCCATTGGGGGCTCTGGCGTCACTTTTTCTTTCTTGGCTGCCGTCGGACGCCGCCGGTCTCTTGGTGCCCTGGCCATCCAATCGCGCCCGCCGCAAGCCGTTCTATATTGACGTGAAGCTGCCGTCGTCGAACCGGGGGTGGCACAGCGAGTGGTTCTATGTTCAAAACCTCGGCAATGCGCCTTGACCTTCAGTGGGAATCTGCGGTCAGAGTCCTCCGGACTTGGGGTCCCGACTCGAAGGACAAGAGGAAGGTGGAGACAGTCCTCGAGCGGCTTGAGGATCTGAAGCGGCGAGGCCTGACAGGCATGGTGGTCATCCGCACGTTCATGGAGAGGCGCGTCCAACCCTTTAGGGATCGGTTGCGCCCCATGTTCGAGTACACCGGACCGTCCGACCCTACGAGGTCGTCTGAGGTGGAGCTCCCTGCGTCGGAGGTTCTTGCGCGCGTGACTGTGGTCTCCCTCGTGGGCGACACCGAGGCGGTGGGCGAGGCACCCGCGCCGTTCTCGGCGCAGAACCCGCAGAATTTGGTACGTTGGGTGGTTTTCTTTCTTCTTCGCTCCCCGCCCCTTACCCGAGTGCGTTTTCGCAGGGGCTCGGTGGCATGATCTCCCGGGCCTTGCTCCCGGGGGAAAAGGAGGCGACAGCGGCAGCGCTTTATCGCGACTGACGACGCCGCCCTCCAGCGCAGAGGGCGGACAAGGAGGCTGCGAAGGCGCGGAAGAGGAGCGCTGGATCGGGCCGCTAAGGCGAAGAGGTCTCCGACGAGACTCGAGCGGACGACGCGAAGAGTCGGCGTTGAGCGAGGGGGCCCGAGTGCCGGGGCGACTCGGGCGGTTCGACGCGGGTTCCGTCCACGGTCGGGCGATCGCGATCCCGGACGATGCCGCAAGCGCAGGTTCGCCCCGAGGAGACGGAGGTCTCCCACGCCGCAGGGCCCGGCGAAGAGGCGCGTTAGGCGCTACTCGCTCGATCTTCACTGGCGCCTCGCGTGCCCGACCGATCTTCGCCGGCCGCTTGTTTTATACGGTTTTTCGACCGGTCGTCGTGTGCGTGGGGCATTCCAGCGTGGGAAGGGCGCCGAGCCCCACTTTGCCGGCGAGGAGTCGCAAATCCGCCGCTTCGCTGCGGGTCTCGCGGCGGTCGCCGGGAGTGAGGGTCCCGCAGTGCGTTCCCACGGCGGAGCCCGTTGGTGAAGTGATGCCGCCGGCGGGGGGAGCGCCGGGACCGTTGCCGGCCACGACACCGGTGGGGGAAGTCCTGCCAGGCCCGCTTCCCCCCGCGCCGCCGACCGTGGAAGTTGGCGAAGTTCTGCCGCCCCCGCCAGCGGGGCAACCGCCTGCTTGGGCAGTTCGAGCGCCGTTGGAAGACCGCAGGCCGCCTGGCCGTGGACGCTCCGGTGGGGCGGTGTCGTCGGCCGCGCCGTCTGCCGTCTTGACCTGGCCCGCGACCCGACCGAGAGCCGGGCGTTTGTTTTGGACGGCACGAGGCGAACGGGGCTGAACGCTGTGGAGCGGTGCGAGAAGTGGAGAAGGAAATGGGGAAGATCCACACCGTTGACGCTTCCTCCCGGGCGATGAGGCTCATCGTTCAGGAGTCCCGCTCGGCCGGATCGGTAAGATTGACGGGGGTCCGCTTTTTGTAGATTTTTTTTTTGAATGAAAAAACAGGGGATTGACCGGGCAGGCGATCCACTTGCAGCGTCTGGTATCCCGGGCGGTGGACAAGTCAAGGTTCCTCCGGCGTCTGCATGGCCAGGGGAGCATCGCGGAGGGGGAATCGCTGACGCCCAAAGGGCGCTGCCGAAAGCAAGGGAAGGCCGCCGCGGCCGGGTCGGGCCGTTGGGGAGGTCACCGGCCTTGCGAGAGGCTCAGCGACTTACGGAGTCGTTGACCAGCAAGGGGGAGAGGGTCAGGTCGGCCCTGGCGGAGGCCGAAAGGGCCAAGACTTCTGCGGTCCGCGCAGAGGAGTCCGCCCGGGCGAGGCCGCCCTGTTTCGAGAGGAACTCGAGTCGGCCCGAAGGGAGGCCGACCGGCTGCGCGGCGAGCGAGACCTCGCTCGGGGGGAGCTTGCGTCCGACCGAGAAGCGCGCGCCAAGGCCGAGGAGGAGCTTCGCGCCAAAGAGGCCTCCGTGACCGGTGAGCGGTCCATCCTCCCGGCAGTTGTTGTAGTGGGTGTCTTCTGATGCCATTTCGTTTTTTGTAGAGCTGTGGAAAGACCTTAGCGACATGCTGGAGTCGCGAAGGGCGGCGGTGGAGCAGCGGGATGCGGCGGTCGAGTCACGTGACTCGGCCCTTGTGGACAAGCGGGTGGCGGAGAGGGATGCGGCCAATACGACGGTCGAGCTAACGACCCTCCGGGTGGCCAGCCAAGCCGTCTGCGACCGACTGTTTAGGCCTACTCCGGGCCCCGGTGTCATCTCCGCTATACTTAGGAGGGTCCCGGAGCACGTCGAAGCGTCGATGCGGGAGGCGGCGGTGCTTGGTGCTTCCTCGGCCCTGGTTAACACCGTGTCTTATTACGACGGTGTCGACCTTGAGGCGGTTGGGAGCGGCGTTGCCACCGATCGGAGCGACGAAGAGGTCGGCGATTCATGGCCCGAGTCGACCCCCTGCCTCGTGAGATCGCCACCGGATCTCGCCATGACATCCTCCACCGTGGGGAAGGAGACGATTAGTTTTCTTCGTTTTTTTTTGCAGTATATGTAATGAACATAATTATCTTAAACGAGTCCGACCTGCTGGGTCGCTTTAAGTTTTCGCCCGCCTGCCCCGTGCTTCTTCTGTGATCGGACAATCTTACGACCATAGCTACAGGGCCCGCGGGGGTGCCCTGAGAGCACAGGTGTTGTGCCAATTACAGCCGAAGAGAACACGGGATAGGACAAGCGACCTAGAGCACTTGCTTCGCGGAGGAGAGGTGCTTTGAGGAAGGCATTGCATCGCTTAGTTCAGACTGCCTCCTTCGCGAAGCTTTCGTTTGGTCGGTTGGAACGTTGACTTAAGTCGAAGCGTTCCGACCGACCCTAGCGTCTCTTGCTTGGAGGACTTGTTTCCTCACTAAGTGCTACTTTGAAGCCGTAGCCGTGGGGGCGTAGGCCGCAGCATTTTGGGCCGAGGAAATAGCCGCGAGGTAGATAGCTTGGTCGGTCGAAATACAGGCCTAGGTCAGCGACTCGTATGCCTTTTAACGATGTCCCAGGTCGGATCGCTCGACCGATCAAGCTATCTTCTCGCCGGGCAACTCCTTTCCTCGCGAAATGCTACTCGGGAGCCGTAGCCACTGAGGCGAGGGCTGCAGATTCGGTTTGAGTAAATTACCACGAGGAAGATTGTTTGGTCGGTCGGGGTTGACCTGGGTTAAGGTCGATCGTTCGCTCGGTCGGTCTGCTGACCCAAATCGAAAGGTTCCGACCGGCCTTGGCCTCTTGCTCGAGTAGCTCCCCTCTTTCGCAAAGTGCTACTTCGAAGCCGTAGTAGCCGCGGGGGCGTGGGCTGCAGCATTTTGGGTCGAAGAGGTTACTACGAGGAAGGTAGCTCGGCCGGTCGGGTTATCGACCTAGGTCACCGACCCCTGGGTCGTAAGCAGCCCCCGAGGGGTGCGTGGGGACTGGAGGTGCGCCGCCAAGACCGCTTGAGCTCATAGCAGCGCGCGATAAATTGAGAGAAGGATTTTTTGGAGATAAGGCTGGATTAACTCGCCTGGAGGACCGTGCCGATTTCGGAACTGGCGTTGGACGTTTCGGCTTCCGCTCCCAGGCGTAACTTGAGGCTCTTCGTCTTCCGTGCCGCGGGCCATAAAAGGAGGGGCGCTGGTGCGCTTGTTACTCTGTCAGGTCCGCCACTAAGCAAGTTCTCCTTGCGCACCATGGCGGACCGCTATACACAGCTCCAAGAGGAGGTAGGCGACGAGCAAGCCTGGCTGTGGGTGGTGGCGGAGGTCGAGGCTGAAGCCGTGCTTGGGGATGCGCGGCGAGTTGGCGTTCTCGTCGCGGGCATTCCTCGGCTGTGGGAGGTGAGGGCGCCGTTGGTCCGGGCGGTGACTGAGCGACGTCACGAATCGTTCGGCTGGCTGGGCGCACACCAAGAGGAGTATCGTGCCTTTACCGAGTGAAGGGACTTTGGCGAGTGGTTCCTTTTCGGTTGGGCTGACGTTCCTCCTATAAATAAATAAAGTGCTTTCGTTTGCTCCCTGTTTTCCTCCTCCTTTGAGAATTCCGCCCTCGCGCTCGCCCGTAACCGTAGCCTTTAGGGACCGCAAGGGGTCAGGCGTAGGTTCGAGGCGGTGCTTAGTGCGTGTTTGCTGACGGAACGGAACGGCCTGACCAACTGTTGGTCGGTCGTCCTCGTATTTGCGGACTTCGTGACCCGCAGAGTACTATTTCGGGACCTCTGCTTTCGGGGCGGAGGTCGCAGTACTTGTGGTTAATCAAAAACGGGAGAGAGAGAGAGAGAGAGAGAGAGAGAGCACTTAGTCGGTTGTCCGACTGTCGCGGCTTCCTTTGCTCAAGTATCTCTCGAGTGGTACAAAAGAGGAGAGAGGTCAACTATGAATAGAATCTTCTCAGCTTCTCTATGTTCCACGCATTAGTCATGAGATTTCCTTCAGTGTCCTTGAGACGGAAGGTGCCGGATCGTAGGACTTCTGCGATGGTGAAAGGGCCCTCCTAAGGCGGAGAGAGCTTGTGTCTGCCCTTCGCGGATTGAACTTTTCGTAGCACCAAGTCGCCGACTTCGAACGACCGGCTGCGAACCAGCCGGCTGTGGTATCGGCGCAGAGTTTGTTGATACTTGGCCGACCGCAAGACTGCGACGTCTCGTGCTTCGTCGAGTTGGTCGAGGTCGTCTTGCTGCGCCTCCAGCCCCCGTGCGCCGTTGTAGTTCTGCACTCTTGGCGCGCCGTACTCGAGGTCGGTCGGGAGGACGGCTTCTGCCCCGAATACCAAGAAGAATGGCGTGAACCCGGTCGATCAGGTCGGCGTGGTTCGTAGGCTCCAAAGAACGGGAGGCAGCTCGGCGGCCCACCGTCCCGCTAATTTCTTCAGTCGACTGAAGATTCGCGGCTTAAGTCCTTGGAGGATCATGCCGTTGGCCCGCTCGGCCTGGCCGTTGGCGCGGGGGTGCGCGACCGCCGCCCAGTCGACTCGGATGTTGAAGCTGTCGCAGAACTCGAGGAACTCCCTCCCCGTGAACTGTGTCCCATTGTCGGTGATGATGGAGTTGGGCACCCCGAAGCGGTAGATAATGTCGCGGAGGAAGCCTGCTGCCTGCGCCGAGGTGATAGTTGCCAATGGCTTGGCTTCTATCCACTTGGTGAATTTGTCCACAGCGACGAGCAAGTGGGTGAAGCCCCCGGGCGCCTTTCTGAAGGGCCCGACCAGATCGAGCCCCCAAACCGCGAAGGGCCACGTGATAGGGATTGTCTGTAGGGCTTGCGCAGGCAGGTGCGTCTGCCTGGCGAAGAATTGGCACCCTTCGCAGGTGCGAACGATTTGCGTTGCGTCCGCCACGGCGGTCGGCCAGTAGAAACCTTGCCGGAAGGCCTTTCCTACCAGGGACCGTGGCGCAGCATGGTGCCCGCAGACCCCGTCGTGGATGTCGAGCAGAAGGTGTTTCCCTTGGTCGGCCGGGATGCACTTCTGAAGGATTCCGGATGGGCTCCTCTTGTAGAGGGTGTCGTCGACCAGGACAAAAGACTTGGCCCGCCGAGTGAGGCGTCGAGCCTCGGTGGTATCGGCGGGGAGTGACCCGTCTGTCAACCGGTCGATGAAGGGTCGTCTCCAGTCGGTCTCGACATTCAGGACACCGGAATCCGACCCGGGCGGGTGAGCGTCTGCCTTCGGGGGGTCGGCAGTGCCCTCAGTACTCGGATCCAACCGGATTGACGGTTTATGGAGGTCGGAGACGAAGACTCCGGGGGGAACCGGCCCTTTTCCGGAGGCGAGGTTGGCGAGGGAGTCGGTTTCACTATTATAGCGCCGGTAACTGTGATGGAGCTCGAACCCCTTAAACTTTTCTTCGAGCCTGCGGACCTCCAAGCAATAGGCGGCCATCCGAGCGTCGCGGGGCTCGGTGGCTTTCATCACTTGGTCGACGACCAACTTGGAGTCGCCGTGAACGTAGAGCCGTCGTGCGCCAAGGTCGGCGGCGATCCGAAGACCATTGACGAGGGCTTCGTACTCGGCGATATTGTTGGTGGCGTCGAAGAGCAGACGGATGGCGTACTGGAGCTTGTTGCCGAGTGGGGAGATGATGACGACCCCCGCGCCGGCCCCGTTCTTGGTGTAGGACCCGTCGAAGTACATTGTCCAGTACTCGGGGTCCTCAACCACCGCAGGGACTTGCACCTCGGTCCACTCGGCGACAAAGTCCGCCAAGACCTGCGACTTGATCGCCGTCCTAGGGACGTACGATACGTCGAGGCCGTTGAGCTCGAGAGCCCACTTGGCGATTCTTTCGGTGGCGTCGCGGTTGTGGACGATTTCTCCGAGTGGCGAGGAGGTCACAACGGAGATGGGGTGTCGATCGAAGTAATGGACGAGCTTCCTCTTGGTGATGAGCACCGAGTATAGCAGCTTCTGTATCTGGGGGTATCGGACCTTTGTTTCGGAGAGTACCTCGCCGACGGTAGACCGGTCTCGCACCTTGAAGACGCTGCCTTCCTCCGCTCGCTCCACAACGAGCGCCGCGTTGACGACCTAAGTCGTGGCGGCGATGTAGAGGAGCAAAGGCTCCTGCGGTTCCGGCGACTCAAGACGTGAGGCGAGGTCAGGAAAGCTTTCAGTCGACTGAGGGCTTCCTGAGCTTCGTGGGTCCAGCAGAAGCGATCGGACTTTTTCATCAGCTTGTAGAGTGGCATCCCGCGCTCGCCGAGGCGGGACACGAAGCGGCTTAGTGCCGCGAGGCACCCCATTAGCCTCTGGACCCCCTTCAGATCGTTGATTGGCCCCATCCTCGTGATGGCGAAGATCTTATCGTGGTTAGCTTCGATGCCGCGCTTGGAGACGATGAAGCCCAGCAGCTTGCCCTTGGGGACCCCGAAGACGCACTTCTCGGGGTTGAGCTTTATGCGAAACCGTCGGAGGTTCGTAAAAGTTTCCTCCAGGTCGGTGATGAAGGCATCGGCCTTCCTGGTTTTGACAACGATGTCGTCGACGTAGGCCTCGATGTTACGGCCAATTTGGTCTGAAAAACATGCCTGCATACACCGCTGGTATGTAGCGCCTGCGTTTTTCAGACCAAAAGGCATCGTGGACGCGTAAAGATTTGAGCCATACGGAGTGATGAAGGAGGTCGCGAGCTGGTCGGACTCCTTCATCGCAATCTGGTGATAGCCCGAATAGGCATCTAGAAAAGAGAGGGACTCACACCCGGCGGTGGAGTACACGACCTGATCGATGCGAGGTAATGGGAACGGGTCTTTTGGATAGGCCTTGTTGAGGCTTGTGTAATCAAACACACATTCTCCATTGCCCCGACTTTTTCTTTACAAGGACGGGATTGGCGAGCCACTCGGGGTGGCATACCTCCCTTACAAAACCGGCGGCCAAAAGTTTGGCGATCTCTTCCCCAATGGCCCGGCGTTTTTCTTCGTCGAAACGACGCAGGCGTTGGGCGACCGGTCTGGATCCTGCTCGGATGTTCAGGGAATCTCGGCAACCTCTTTCGGAACTCCCGGCATATCCGAGGGTCTCCAAGCGAAGACGTCTCGGTTTGCTCGAAGGAAGTCGACGAGCGCGCTTTCTTATTTGGCAGTGAGGGCGGCCCCGATCTGTACGATCTTGGTGGGGTCTTCGGGATCGACCGCGACCTCCTTCGTGTCCTCCGCGGATTTGAAGGAGCTCAGCCCTGACTTGCCGGAGTCGGGGGCGGATTCGGGGGCCTTCTCTTGGAGCTGGGCGAGCTCGGCGGAGGCGACGACCGCCGAGGCCAGCTCGCAACTGCTTCGTTCGCAGTTATAAGCGAGCTGAAAAGACGCGGCCACGGTGATGACACCCTGCGGCCCTGGCATCTTCAGCTTGAGATAGGTGTAGTTGGGGACCGCCATGAACTTTGCGTAACATGGCCGTCCCAAGATAGCGTGGTAGGAGCCGGGAAAGTCCACAACCTCAAAAGTGAGGCTCTCGGTGCGGAAATTGTCCGGGTTCCAAAAGGTGACGGGTAAGCTGACCTGCCCGAGAGGGTGGGCCTGTTGGCCTGGAACGACGCCGTGGAAAGGCGCCTTGCTCGGCCGGAGGGCGGAGCGAGGGACCCCCAGGGCATCCATGGTCTCAACATACATGATGTTGAGACTGCTGCCGCCGTCCATGAGCACCTTGGTGAGGCGCTTCGTCCCCACGATGGGGTCGACGACGAGCGGGTAGCGTCCCGGGTGCGGGACGTGGTCGGGGTGGTCGGTCCGATCGAAGGCGATCGGGCACTCCGACCACCTTAGGTAGCAGGGCACGGCGGGGGTCACCGTGTGAACCTCTCGGTGGGCGAGCTTCAACCGTCGCTTGTCGGCGTAGCACTCTGCCCCTCCGAAGATCATGAGGCAACCGTCGAGTTGCGGGAACTTCGTTACGGCTCATCGCCCTTTGCCCCGGCGTCGGGTGCTGGGTCGCGCTTCTTCCCCTTACCCCGCGACGTCGTGGGGTTCCTGGAGAGGAACCGTTTCAGGACTTCGCAGTCCCGATATTTGTGTTTGACGGGGTAGTCGTGGTTCGGGCACGGACTGTCCATCAATCTTTCGAACCGGTCGGGCGTCTGCCGCGCTTGCTGCTTGGCAGGGCGGTCGGCGGCGGCGACCATATGGTCTTCGCGGCCTTGCTTCCCCTTTCGTTTCTTCTTCTTTGGAGCGGTCGGAAGGCGCCCGGCCCTCGGACCGGGCGCCTTGCGGGCTATTCTCCTTTCAAGATGGCCCCACGGCTTCCTCGCCGAAGCATGGTTGGTGGCGATGTCGAGGAGCTCCTTGGTGGTCCGGGCTTCGCGACACCCCAACTTGTGGACTGGGCCTCGCCGCGTGGTGCCGTAAATGAACGCCGACGACGTCGGCGTCACGGATGTCGAGGAGCTCGTTGCATCGGGAGAAGCGGCGGATGTAGTCCCTGAGGGTCTCCCCGAGCCGCTTGCAGCTCTTCGTGTCCCAGAGTTGCCAGGCGTTGTATGCGTGCCCTGGAAGTTCCCGACGAAGAGATTCGTTAGGTCGGCCCGGTGCCCGATGGTGTCGGCAGCGTGTACTCGAGCCAGGCTCGGCGAGTCCGCAAGATAGATGGGGAGATCTTGGATGACGAAGAGGTCGTCGATCGCTCCCGGCCTAAGAAAGTAGCCGTAGTCCTCTAGCCACACACTGGGGTTTGTCGCCCCTGTGTATTTGGCTATGTTAGTCGGAGCCCGGAACCTGGCCGGGAAGTTGTCGTTGCGGATGAGGCGGGTGAACGCGCGCGGCCCGGGGCTGTAGAAGCCCGGGTCGGAGTGGTTGCGTCGCCCTCTATCCGCGACACCGATGACGCCGCCAAAGCCGGGCGACTCCTCCGCGCGTCGAGGGTGGCGCGAAGGTCACGGTTGTCCCCCAGTCGGTGGCGCACCGGGGTGCGCGACGCCTGGGGGAGCTCCTGGAGTGGGGCCATTTTAGCTAAGCTCTGACGACCCTGTGAGGGGGAGTGGCCGAGACTGCCCGAGGTCGCGCCCGAGTGCCGGGAGCCGGAGCCCTGGGCGTGCTGTACGACGGCACGCTCGACCAGCCCCCGGAGGTTCTGGTAGGTGGCCTTGGCTTCCGGATCCGTCGGCTCGGGCAATCCGCGAAGCAACATGGCCGCTGCGGCGATGTTCTGGTTGGCGTGGGGGAAGAACGGAAGATCGCCCGCCCCCTCAACTAGCTGCTGATGCACCTGACGCCTTGCGCGCGGCGCTAGACTTAGCGGCGGCCGGTGGCCGACGCTCTAGTCGGCCTGGAGTTTGTCGAGCTCGACCTTTCGGGCCTCGGCTCGCTGGCCGACGGAGGTCGCGAGGCGTCGGCCCAGTGGCGCGTGTCGTCTTCCGTCGAGATTCCTCCGCGCCGTCGCTACGGAGGAGGGTCCCGAGGGTTGCGAGGGTGGAGGACGGTTCCGCCGCACCCGTCATGTTGCACTCTCAGGAGTTTATCCTGCGCGGGGGGTGCTCCCTGTCGGAGCTGGAGCTGTGGCTGGAGGAGTCCCCCAGTAGGTCGTGGAGGGAGGTAGGCGCGTAGCCGGTCATGGCCACGAGCCGAGAGCTCGCGGAGGGCGAGATCATCGCTCGTCGTGAATCGCGCGTGGCGTTGTCGGAGGCAACGCCGTCGCACGATGAGGCCGCCGAGGAGGCCCATGCCGGGGTCTCGAGGCGGAGGTTGCCGAGAACATCGGCGACCACGTCCAAGCTCGTGGAGGGCGCCCGATCTCGGAGGGCAGCGGGGACGAGAACTAGCTCCCCTGCCGTGGTGACGATGAAGTCGAGGGCTCCAAAGCGGATCCAGCCCCTCGACGCCGGCGAACCGTCGCGAGCGAAAGAAGCCATCGGGGAGGAAGATGGGAATCCGTAGGAGGATGCGGCGATGACGCGCGATGCGCCCCTACCTGGCGCGCCAAACCGTTGCTTTTGTGCACCGGCAATACGAATTTATGGTCAAAGGGGGTCGCGCGCTCCCTCTCCCCGAATGGTCGACTCAGGAAGCCAGGTGTTTATACTGGTTCGGGCTGAACGTCCCTACTCCAGTTCGCTTGGTCAAGGTGTATTGCTCTTAGCGTCGAACAGTCACCGTGGGAATACAAGGAGAGCTGGTCTCGACGGGGATGAATGTATCGATGGGTTCTTTGCTTCCCTTTTTTTTTGATCCCCCTCCCCCCCGGGGTCCTGCATCTCCTTATATATCCGGAGGCAGCAGGTTACAAATGGGAGTTGGAGAAAGAGAGGAGGGGGTACTATACGTCTCAGTCTGCCTTCGCCTTGTCGCCCAACCGGCCCCCGACTAGTCGCTACGCCGGGTCGGTAGCCCTGTGGCGGGAAGTCTTCAACCGTGCAGACGAGGTGACGCACCACTCCGTGCGGACGTCAGCCCGGCATTTAATGGTATTTGACCTCGGCTTGGTCTCGGGAAGGGGCGCTTCTCTGCGGCGTGTTAGCGGTGATGGGACCGGGACTTGGCTTCTTGGCGAACTCTCTGACACCCTCGGGAAGGAGCCCCTACCCGGTATGGATATCGAGGTCGCCATGTATACAGAGCGGTTGGCCCTTCGAGTGTTAGTGGGGCCGGCCGACCATGCGCCTGACTTGGAAGGTCGAGTCGGCCGACCGCTGGAAGCGGGCTCGATCGTGGCAGGCCAAAGCTTTGCGGCCCACGAGCCCTTGCCAGAGCTGGGCTTTTGAAGGATGTCAGCCCGCTCGCGGTCTCGGGCTGATGGAGGTACCCATGGTATGGGTACATACCTTGGTTTTTCATTTTCCATCCAAATATGAGACTATTGAATGTAACTCAATAAACATGTTAGTCTCAATAAGATTAGATTTGTCATTAAACAAAGATTAATCATTAATCTAAACCAATCACCAAAACCAAATGGAGCTTGAACTTACAGGGTTGGCTGCCCTTGTTGTGTTATGTTTGTAATTTACTTACTAAGATTATTTACATTATTATGATTATTTACATTATTACTCTTACATATTATGGTGCCTATATGGTGATTAATTATATGATGATGATGAGATATGTTAAATATTAACAAACCATCACATTTGCATAATTTGCATTCATAATGGAAAGAGGTGTCTTATGTGGGTCTCTATAACCTACTTCGTGTGGGCATGAAAGACCTACCTCAGTAGGCACCTCCACGGGATAAAGGGGCTGAGAGGGTGCGACATTGACAGGTGTGAACTCAGCTGTACCAATATAAGCTATGTGATATGCATGTGAGCTGTAGCGGAGACAACATAGCATTGTTAAAAACAAAAGGATATTAATGAGATAAATATGATAAATTATTATTTTATTATTTTATTATGTAATTGTTGAGTCGACTCACACTTACTTTACTTGTTATTTTAGGTGATCGTTGAGGATATCATGTATGGGATACGATTAGCACGTCTATAACACATGCATCATGCACTTATCGAACATGCTTAGTTAATCTTCATTCGTTCTGGAAGTTTTAGTTCATAAAAAAATAGTGAAAACTAATGAACAATTATATCATAATAATAGTTGTGCGAACCTGGTTAGTATATACATAGATATATCAGTGTGCAAGGTTTAAATGATTTAATATATGCCGACCATCATTTACTTATTTGTCATCGTCGCCAAAGGTAAGACTGTTCCAAACGTATAATTCTGTGTGTTCTCGAGTGCGTAGCCTCAAGTATTCTTGGACACAAGGTCCCAAGTTTATTATTATGAAATTTTATCTTACTCATTATTGTTTGGTCCTTATTTATCATTATACTTTATTTTAATAAGTTATCATTAAAAAATTATTGCCAATATTCTTGGTAAAGTGATTTAAATTTAGAGCTAAAATGAAAGTGGTATCTATTAATACTACTATTCTTAGGGAGGTAGGGTAGCCAGCCAATCCGCTCACCATGTGCCCCCTGCTCACTGTAGAAACAGTAGCAGTCAAAAAATATTTTTGAAAAAAAAAAAGAAAAAAAAATATTTTTCAGATTTTAAAACTTTTTAGAGGTTTTCTGTTTCTTTTTTGAAGGTATTTTTTTAAAAAATCATCTCTCTGTTAAAATTTTTACCAATCTCGAAAATTATTTTTGCCCACAGCAATGTGCGGGCCATTGCGTATGTAGTTATTCTGAGCAATCGGATGTACTGGGGTGTTACAAAGCTAGCATGCGATGGTTTGACTGGTAAGTGGTAAGGCACTTGGTTCATTCAGTTCTGAGTCTTCTGACGACCTCTTTCTGCTTTCTGTTCGCTACAGGGACTGAGTACATGGAGTTGGAAATTCGTGCGTATAAAGTTTCCTTAATTAGGCTATTTTCAGTGCATTGGTGTCATCCTCATTTAAAGTTTGTCATATAAGACAGGTTGCTGATGTGGCATATGAGTTAAAGAAGAAAGAGCAGTGCGATATCATCCTGGAGATACTGCTCTGGCTCCGTATCCAACACCTTGGTTTTCGGACGACACCGCACTGGGGTGGCTACGGTGTCCTCCACACGTTTTTTCCTTTGGCGCGTCTTGGTTTACGTAGCAATTTAATGGACATATGCTGTTTTGGATACTGTAGCATAATACTATGCACTGAAGAGGGTATTTCATCCAAATAGTATCATTATATGTATGCTACTCTTGAATTTTTGAAGTACAACACCGCCCACTTAGAATAGCCTTAGTAGTCCCTACGCAAGCACACGCTCGAAGAGGCCGCGCCTTCAGCTTGCTGCCCTGAAAGCTGTTAGAATTAAAGGCACATCTAGGTTTAATTTAATCCAAAAGTAAATCATGAACAACATGTGATTGACTATCAGTAACGAATAACAGGAGCATACTATAGATGCATATGCTAGAAGACTACACATATATCCATATAATGTGCTCACAATCAATAGATTGAAAATAAACAGTAGAAACATTGTAACGCATCTTGTTAGGTATGCGAATGGAAGCGATGAAGCGTTGTAAGCGCGTCACGATCTGAGGACGGAAGCGCGCGCGATCGAGCGCGATGTCTAGCGCCGCTCTGAACGTCGAGGAAGACGAGCCGTGGCGGTGGCGTGAAGCGCCGCGCCGGCGCTTCCTAAAATCCTGATTCGTCCTCTCCGGTGCAAGAACGCGAGGACGGCGGTTTCGAGACACCTTTCCCGTTACGGTGCACGCCGGCGTCGGAGGCAGCGCGAACTTGATGGCGGCGCAGCGAGGAAGCGGCAAAAGCGCTAGGGCGCGAAAACTCTATTTTACCCGTGATGACGGCGACGCAAAGATATAAAGGCCACAGTAACGATCCGTAACGAACCACGACTCGAGGGCGTCCACGATCGGAGTCCATTACGGGATGCATTACGGTGTCCTTATCTCATACTACAACCGCGCTTCCGAGTAGCAAAAGATTAATCTGCAAAAGGAGGCTGCGCCTCCGCAACGCCCTGGACCGGAATTCGGCGGACCATTCACGCAGTGCCGCGACGCCGCGCTTCGCTTCGCCGCCTCGCCCGTGCTCCGAGCCCGAGCCCGAGGCCCGGCCCGGCGAGGCGAGGCGAGCGCCGGCAGCAGTGTATTCTTTCTCCCTTTCTCCACATGGTTCTACCATGGTGTAGCACACTCCACTATTTAAACTAGTGCTCACCACTTTAGGCTAGCAATGTGGTACTATTGCTAGTGCACATGCTCCTCATGAGGTGGGCCTTTGAGATTTTCTAGGTTTTATTGTCTCAATCAAATGGGCTTGGCCCAAATAATCCAACAATCCCCACCGATCTCAAAGTCCCAATCGATCTTGCCTGTTCCCAAAGTCGTTAATATACCAGATTTCGGTGACAATGGACTATGCCTTGAATTGCACCTAGGACTCCAAATTACACTCACCACAACTTGAACAATGGACTAAGCCTTGAATTGCAAGTTTTGTGCGATGAGTTTCATTTAAAGCCTTAGGCGATACTAGGTCGCCAATAGGCTTCCCCTCGGGTGGAGCATATAAGTCGTACTCCATGGTCTCTTCATGAGCTTACTAGAGATTACCCAAGTCTCATAGGCTGCGACTTTCAACGATCACTCTCATATAGGTGTGTTCTTTCAAGATGCTCTGTAGGATGACATCTTCGCTAAATAAAGCCAACAGAACACATTAAGGCAAAAGCCAACCTGCCATACAGATTTGAGAGTATTGCATCTTCACTTGGAACTAGTTAGAAAATTACTCTCCTCCAGTTAACCATTAGCTTGTTTTTCCCGGACCTAATTCACGGGATCTCCGATCACATAGGTTGGAGTTACCGCTATGGTATAACTCACATGGGTCTCATGCCTAGTTCCTTTGATGCGTTATCTATCACATTCCGTGATAGCCCTTTAGTGAAGGGATCTCGCCAGGTTTTAAGCCGTCTGGATATAATCCAATGCTATCACTCGGAGTTTTTCAATTTCTGACGGACTTCAAGCGTCTTTTCACATGTCTTGAGGATTTCAAGTTATCTTTAGAACTGTTCACTTTAACAATAATCGCTTGATTGTCACAATTCATAAGAATGGCCGGTATTGGTTTTTCAACCAGGAAGATCCATCAAGAGTTCACGTAGCCATTCTGCCTCAACAGTTGGTCAGTATCCAATCTGATCAATTCTGCCTCCATAGTTGGCCGTGTCAAAATAGTCTGCATTTGCAAGACCTCCACGACCTGGCGCCCCACCAAGTGTAAACACATATCCTTTGGTGGCCTTAATCTCATCGACATCGAGAGATCCAATTTGAATCACTATAACCCTCTAGTCTTGAAGGGTGCAGGTATAGTGTATTCCATAATTTCTTGTACCCACCAAGTAACGCATAACTCTTTCGAGTGCACGCCAATGATCATCTCCGGGTTAGAAGTAAATCGGCTCAATTTGCTTACAAAGAAATGAGATATCGAGCCTTGTAGCGCTAGCCAAGTACATGAGAGATCCAATGATCTCGAGAGTATTTCATTTGATCTCTAGCAATTCTCTTGTTTTTCCGAAGAATCACACTTGGATCATAAGGTGTTGGAGAAGGCTTGCTATCCGAATAGCCAAACCGACTCAAAACCTTTTCCACATAATGGGATTGAGAAAGACTAATCCCATCCTCACTTTTGACTAACTTGATGTTCAAGATCACGTCAGCCTCTCCGAGATCTTTCATATCAAAATTTCTAGACAGGAAAGACTTGACCTCATTGATCACATCAAGGTTTGTTCCAAAGATCAAAATGTCATCCACATATAGGCACAGAATAACTCCCTCACCCCCACCATGGCGATAATACACACACTTGTCGGCTTCGTTTACATAACGAAGCCGGCTTGTGTCAATGTTCTATCGAACTTCTCATGCCATTGTTTAGGTGCTTGTTTAAGGCCATAAAGAGATTTGATAACTTACACACCTTGCTCTCATGTCCGGTAGCACAAATCCATCTGGCCGATCCATGTAGATCTCCTCAGCTTGCTCTGCAATAAGAAATGCTGTCTTCTCGTCCATTAGATGGACAATGATAACATGATAGGCAGCCAATGATTAAAGTACACGGATGTTTGTGATCCTAGCAACAGTGAATAAGTATCAAAATAATCCTCTCCTTCCTTTGCGTATAACCCTTAGCCACAAGTCTAGCCTTGTACTTTTCAATAGTACCATCAGGCCTTAGTTTCTTTTTGAACACCCACTTACCCACAGTTTGCAACCATAAGGCGATTCTGTGAGCTCCCAAGTTCCGTTAGACGAATAGAATCCATCTCACTACTGATTGCCTCCTTCCAAGAGTCTGCATCGGAAGATGCATAAGCTTCTCAAATAGAGGTGGGAGTATCATCCACAAGGTACCACAGTGAAATCATTACCAAAGGATTTAACCATCCTTTGTCTCTTGCTCCTCCTAGGAGCCTCACATCATCCTCCTCCTCAGGATTTTGCTCGGAGTATCTGTTCGTAATCCTCGGTTTGTGCAATAGGTTCGGGAATTATCTCGGGATTTTGACTAGAAACGCTATGCAAATCTTTCATGGGAAATATGCCCTCAAAGAAGGTGGCATCTCTGGATTCCATGATTGTACCGACGATCATGTCGAGATACCTCGAGACTTTACTACTAAAAATCTATAGGCAATGCTCAGATGAGCGTATCCCGAAAGACACAATCCACTGTCTTAGGTCCAAGTTTGCGCTTTTTAGTTATGGGCACATTGACTTTCGCCAAGCAACCCCACGTGCGCAAGTATAAAAGTGATGGTTTTCTCCTTCCCATTCTTCATATGAGGTTTTCTCCTTATTCTTAGAAGGAACTTTATTCAAAAGCGTGACAAGAAGTCAACAGGGCCTCCCCACCATTCCTTAGATAGACCCGCAAATGTCCAACATGGCATTTACCAAATCAGTTAGAGTGCGGTTCTTTCTTTCGGCAACCCCATTAGGCGGGGCGAATAGGAGGTGTCCTCTCATGAATAATTCCATGTTCCTTACAGAATAAGTCGAACTCAAGAGAGAAGTACTCACCGCCACGATCGACCTAAACCTTTTGATTTTTCTTTCTAATTGATTTTCAACTTCAGCCTTATAGACTTTGAAGTAGTCTAAAGCCTCATCTTTAGTTTTCAACGAGATAAACATAGCAGTATCTAGATGCATCATCAATCGAGTCATGAAATATCTTTTTCCTCCTTTAGTCAACACACCATTCATCTCACAAAGATCTGAATGTATGAGTTCTAATGGTGCCAAGTTTCTCTCCTCATTGCCTTGTGAGGTTTGCGAGGTTGCTTTGATTGCACACAACTTTGGCACTTAGAACCTTTGACAAAGAGGGAATTTTTGGAATTAAATTCATACTAGCGAGCCGAGTCATACAACCAAAATTTAAATGACATAACCGTGAGTGCCAAACATCGGCTTCACCTCCATTGGAAATATCACAAATATGGTTCACAACTTTATTGCAAAAATCGAAAGGGAAAAAGCGGAACAAGCCTCCGCATTCATAGCCTTTACCAATAAAAAGTCCATGCTTAGACACGACTACTTTATTAGACTCAAACACCACTTTGAACCCTTCTCTACATAGAAGGAGCCACGACCAGGTTTTTATTTATTGAGGGGACATCTTTTACGTTCTTTAGTCATACGATCTTTCCCGAAGTAAACTTCAGATCTACCGTGCCAACACCAAGAACGAAGCATTCGAGCTGTTTCCCATCAACACGAAGCAATCCCGCATACGGCCTGGTAAGAAGAGAACAAAGAGAGATCAGCACACACATGAACATTAGCTCCAGATCAATCCACCAATCGGTGGTCCGATTTCTTGAAAGAACAATAGATGCGTTACCATACCCGAAGTTCCTCCTCGGTATTGCCAATGGTCACGTTGGCCAGACTTTGAGTTACATCCTTGCTCACCCTTCACGCCCTTGCGATTTGGACACTTTGTTTGGCCCGGTGTCCAATCTCACCGCAAAACAAAGCGAGGCTTCTCATCTTTGTTCATTGACTTCTTCTTCTTGAAATTAGTGGTTTGTTTGGCTTTATTTTTCCCTTTGTTCTTGCCATGTGAGAGCTGTTGCACCACATTGGCGCTAGGCGCCCCTCAGTTCCTTTCACAGTGCATCCTTAGCTCGAGCTTTCTCCTCAACATCTAGAGACGCAATCAGATTCTCAACAGAAATCTCTTGTCTCTTATGTTTTGAAGATGTGGCAAAATTCCTCCATGAAGGAGGTAATTTGGCAATAATGCCCGACCACAAACACATCGATGTAACTGGATTTTGAGAAGTTCGAGTTCCCTGGCGAGAACTCATATCTCATGAGCACTGCTTCAACTTCTGAGCAGTTATCCACCATCTTGTAGTCATGATATTGCTCCATGATATACGATTCACGCCCGACATCGGAAGCACCGAACTTAGCATTGAGCATCCCATAGTTCCTTCGCGTCTTTAATGTGCATATACACATCGCATGCAGACGATCGGCAAGAACACTAAGAACGGCTCCCACAAAGAGTGTGTTGGCATCCCGATATGCCTTCTCCTTTTCAGGAGTTGGATCCATATCCTCTGGTTTGCCGTTCGACACCCGTAACACGTTCATAGCTGTAAGCCACAAGGTGACCCTTATCCGCCATCTTTTGAAGTGCACACAGGTGAATTTTTCGGCCTCGATTGCCTCGGCAAAGCCAGCCATTGATAAACCTAAGCGCCTATAATCAGGTTTTGGATTGTTAGAATTAAAGGCACATCTAGGTTTAATTTAATCCAAAAGTAAATCATGAACAATATGTGATTGACTATCAAGAACGAATAACGAGGAGCATACTATAGATGCATATGCTAGAAGACTACACATATATCCATCTAATGTGCTCACAATCAATAGATTGAAAATAAACAGTAGAAACATTGTAACGCATCTTGTTAGGTATGCGAGATGGAAGCGATGAAGCGTTGTAAGCGCGTCTGATCTGGGCGGAAGCGCGCCGCGATCAGCGCGATGTCTAGCGGCCCGCTCTGAGCGTCGAGGAAGACGAGCCGTGACGGTGGCGTGGAAGCGATCGCGCCGAGCGCTTCCCAAAAACCTGATTCGTCCTCTCCCGGTGCAAGAACGCGAGGGCCGGACGGTTCGGAGACACCTTTCCGTTCGGTGCACGCCGTGTCTGACGGACGGCGAAAACTTGATGGCGGCGCAGCGAGGGAAAGCGGCAAAAGCGCTAGGGCGCGAAAACTCTATTTTACCCAGATGACGGCGACGCAGATATAAAGGAGCCACAGTAACGATCAGAATCGAACACGACTCGAGGGCGTCCACGATCGGAGTCCATTACGAGGATGCATTCACGGTGTCCTTATCTCATACTACAACCGCGATTCCGAGTAGCAAAAGAGTAATCTGCAAAGGAGGTCTGCGCCTACGCAAAGCCACTGGACCGGAATTCGGCGGACCATTCACGCAGTGCCGCACGCCCGCGCCCCCGCCTTCGCCCCCGCCCGAGCCGGCGAGGCGAGGCGGCGCAGCAGCGTGTGTATTCTTTCTCCCTTTCTCCACATGGTGTAGCACACTCCACTATTTAAACTAGTGCTCACCACTTTAGGCTAAAGAATGTGGTACTTATTGCTTTAGTGCACATACTCCTCATGAGGTGGGCCTTTGAGATTTTCTAGGATTTATTGTCTCAATCAAATGGGCTTGGCCCAAATAATCCAACAATAGCAACTGCCATTAAGCAATCGAGCCTAAAATTACAAATCCTTCTATATGTTGGATACTGAAGTCTACCAGTAGCATCATGTAAATCGTTAATTAGGTCATTTCTATGCGTTGTTATCTAGCACTATTGTGAAGAAGATGAGAAAACGGAGAGGGGTGCTTCTATGCTTTCCGTTTCAATATAAGTTATGTAAATTTTAAAGTATACGAAGAGGTAAATAATTACCATCTATCCTGTTTTTATATTTTAATATTTATACCACTTAAATTTTTTATATTTTAATATTTATACAAGTTAGGAAAAAAAGTTCATGGGAGCGGTTTGGGCAGCGCAGGGTTGTTGGCCTTGGCTTATCGAGTGGGCACAAGGATATTTACCGCTACGAATAAATTGGCTACTAATGTCAGATCCTCACGTAATATCGATTTGATGTGTTGCTGTTGCCGTTTCGTTCTCAAGTGCAGGAATTCTGGATGCCGCCGACGCTGCGTGAAAATCGCAACGAGTAGTGTTGTGCTTCTCCAAGGCAGCAGCCGCGCCGCGCTTCTACCCCGGGCAAGTTCCCAATTTTGAGCGGATTTTTTTTTGTTTTGTTCATGAATAACCGCTACTTCGTTCTTGATATCGTGCACGCTCGATCCAACCTACCGTTAGAATCTCTGATAAGTGTGCATTGAGGACCAATACGTCAGATGCCCTCAATGCAAATTAGAGCCGTTGGATGTGCTGTGCATACACCAACCGAGATGCAAAACCTCCAATGCTCCATGGAACTTTAGCATCAACATGCACAAACATAATGAGGGGTTCTAGATAAAATAATAGATGGACGAACGAGTCGTCGTAGCTTTCGGTTCCTTTGTGATGACGTTCAAGAGCATATCCACTCGATCACCCTGCGGTCCATATCGCCGTAATCATCACGGAAATGAGAGCGCCTAAAATAACAAGTCAAGAGATTATGATGCCGAAGATGATGATATAGCCTGGATGTCTGGTTAGGACCAGACACTAGGCACATTAATCGTAGCATTGACAAAAGGGAATGGACACAGATCTGCCAAGTAATGCTTCAGCAAACCGTGTCAATGAGCGTCATCCATTTAAGGCAACCGGATTCCCAGACTAGTGAATGTGTGAAACGCCAGAACCAACGGTGATTAAGAAACGCATCTCCATCCAAGTAAAATCCACAGTTCCAGAGTAGCAAACTGACAGTACATATCCACGGTTCAGGTATACATGCAGCTGGATGATAAATAGTCCAATGATCACCAAGAATTGCCAGTACACCGACGATGAACCACGAAATTTTCACTTAGTCAAGCTGCTGATAGGAGATAGGTATCACTGAGAACGAGCCTCATTGGAGAGAAGGTCAAGTGGATTTTTTGTAGGGGTCCTTGAGGTGGTGGCCGGCATTGTTGCAGCGGTGGAAGTCCCGGGCGTTGCCTCCTTTGTTGTCCCGGCCAGTTCCAAACACCTTTTGATCAGCTTCCTTCACCTTGTTCTTGTCACGGTACCCAGTTGTAGCTGCAGTATCCTCTTGCTTCTTTGCTCGAGATGGCGGTGCCCCGTGTGGTCCAAGATAGATGTTCTCCGTATCCTTGGTAGGCTGTCGGAAAAACACACACACACACACACACAGATATGAAGTTAGGGAAAGTAAAGAAAGATGCATGGCAATGATTATCTACCAATTGACAACCAGAGTTCTGGCTTTGCTGCTGCTCTACACAAGTAACTGGTCTTGTGGAATTCAAGTCCGCCCTATGTTAGGACGATTGTGTTTCTTAAAACATAGGCACAGTGTGTCATGTCAGTTTAGTCTTTACAGTGTAGTTGGCCCCCAATCATGGCACCAGGAAATAAAGCTATGCCAATGTTTGCTTTGGTAAAGGGACCCAGAAAAGAATAGTGTGATTGGAAAGAGACCTTTGGAGGTGGTTGAGGATCACAAGCCCGTGAAACTTCCCAATCACCAATATCAGATTCTCCAACACTCAAGCTTGGGATCACAAAGCCATCATTATCTGTGGCATGTAACACAAATACATGTGAGAATATGTTTCCCAGAAAACAAAATCGCAGTCAGCATATTGCTTAAATAAATAGACTAAAATGTGGTTGACGAGGATCAGTAAAGCAGAAACATATTTAAAAACATTAAATCTTGAAGGAACTGCAGATAAATCATAAGAGAAATGAACTTAAATGACCACATCAACATAAATAATAAATAAAACCTAACTAATAAGGGGCTTGCATAACCAAATTAAAATAAAGATATTCAAAACCTAGCTAACAAAGCAAGCAGAATCTGGGAACAACGAAACTCATGGATAGGAGGCATAGAAATCAGAGAGTGAAGCATGCTGCCAACACTTGTATTAAGTCAATGCTACACCTCCTTATGTGTTTTGTCTATTCATTATCATTTCACATTTGCTGAAGGTCTTCGACAGCAAACAGTGAGCTTCATAATTTTTACAGACCCTAAGGTCCTGTTTGGTGCAGTTCAGATTCTAGTAGAAAAGCGGAAGCGGTTTGAGATGCTTGGTAGAAACGTTTCAGGTAGAATCAGAATCATTGTCTGGAAACCGTTTGGCTAGCTGTCTGGATTCTATGAATCGGGGTGGAACAGGGTTGAGGGCGATACGGCTCCAGCGCGGAAAAAGAAGAAACGTTCCGAGGAGAATCGTTCCGAGCTTTAACCCGTTTAACTGGATTTCTCCCAGATTCTAGTAGAAATGACTTGGTTCCAAGTTGCCAAACGGGGCCTAAAACACAAGCTATCCTAACTCATGTTCTTCCCCTCCCCTCTACAGTACTAGTGTCCCCCTAATCCTCGTATTCTCTGGCCCCCTACCCCCTCCGGCTGCAGAAACCTTGCCGGCGACTAGCTGGATGGGGAACCACCCCTTTCCTAGGTTAGGATCTACTAGTATTAGCTTTTTTTTCCCTCTTTTGCTTTGTGCATAGTTCTCCCGGATGGGAGTGTTGGTGTCTTGCCGTCATCTAGGCCTTGTGCCTGTGCTGCTGCTGCTCGCCTCCATGCTGCTGGCCACCGACGTATTTGCTGTCGACCATGCCATGGAAGGGATGCGCATAAACAAGGCTGGATTCAATTTGGTTGGTCCTCCAAGGTTCCTTATCCGTCACCCAAAGTGTGTTGCGTGGTTGAGGGCCTCTTAATCATCAGTCCACATCAGCCTAGGCCTCTCCGTTCGGGATTGTCATTGTCCAAATCCGGTGGCCGTCTGGCCCGGCGCCCATGGTGAATACCACCTCCAAGTGTTTCAAGGGCAAAGGAGACCCTCAAGGCTTCCTCGACGCAGATTGATCGCCAGCTGATGCCCGTGATTTGCCGATTTGTGTATAAAAAGGGATGTAGAAAATGTGGTGAAACAATGCAATGTGAGCCAGCAAGCCAAACATGAGCATATACGCACCTTTGGATTGCTTCGGACGCCGCCAATTCCACAGGGGGCATGGCATGATATCACGATGGACTTTATTGAAGGCTTTGCCGAAGTCAGAAGGCTATGACACTGTAATGGTGCTGGTGGATTGATTCTCTAAATATATGCACATTTTTTGGCTTTAAAGCATCCTTTCACTGCTCCTCAAGTGACTTAAGGTCTTTTTGTATCATGTGGTGAAGCTTCATAGTATGCTGCACACCATCGTCTCTGACCGCGACAAGGTGTTCGCGGTTTATTTTGGAAGGAGTTGTTTGCAGACATGGACACAAAGTTAATGTACAACACCGCTTACCATCCACAAACGGATGAACAAAGTGAGCGCGTGAATCAATGTCACGAGATGTATTTGCGTTGTGCGATCTATTCTTCCCCAACAAAGTGGCGTAGTTGGTTGGCGATGTCGAGTTCTGGTATAATACAAGCGACCACACATCGCTCAGCTGATCTTCTTTCAAGGTGCTGTATGGCGTGGTGCCGAACTATGGAGCTATCCCAACTACAATGGTTGTAGCTCGGAACAGAATGAAAGCTCAAGCTGATCGGAAGTGGTCGGACCAACAGTTTCAGAAGAGTGAACAAGTATACCTGAAACTCGACCTTATGCGCAATCATTTGTGGTAAACTGTCCTTTCCCTAAGTTGGCATTTAAATATTTTGGCCCTTATCGAGTGGTTGATCGAATTGGGTCAGCAGCATACAAATTGGAATTACCCAAAGGCAGTCAAATACATCCGGTGTTTCATGTGTCGCAGCTCAAGGCGTTCATTCCTAATTTTACTCCGATGTATCATCATCCACCACGCATCGCTGATCTCAACATGGAGTCAGTGTAACCTGAAGCTATTCTGGACCGAAGCCTGGTAAAAAGGGAATTTTGCGATTCCACAAGCATTGATTACTGGTCAAATATCCCAGGGGAGATGGCTACTCAGGAGGATCTCTATGTGGTGTGGGAGCGCTATCCTTCTGCCAGTGCTTGGGGTTAAGCAGATTCTGCAGGAGGGGGTGGTGTCACACTGGGAGATAATATGAGAAAGAAGCAGAGCAAGAAGAACAGCGGAGGCGGAAAGAGCAAAGATGTGTCCAAGGAGGGAAGGCATTTTGAGCGAGGTTAGTCTTTGGAGGAGGTGGCGTGTCGACTAGTGGGCCTCGAGGAGTTAGTCAGTATAAGAGTGTCTCTGCATCAATGGATGAGCCAGGAAAGAAATGAATTGAATTTTCCCCAATCCTCTTCTCTGTTCTACCCTACCCCTTGTTCTTTCTTTCCTGCCCCAAATTCTATTCTCTGATTATATCATTGAGTTGATCCATCTCACATCGGGTGAAGTTCTTCACATCCGGTCAAGAGATATCACAAACCATAACACTTTACATCGGTGTTTAGGTGCACGCAATACATCTGAATTTATGGTCGGAGGGGTCGCGCTCCCTCTCCCCGAATGGTCGACTCGAGGAAGCCAGGTGTTTATATCGTTCGGGCCGAACGTCCCTACTCTCGTTAAGCTTGGTCAAGGTGTATTGCTCTTAGCATCGAGCGATCCACCGTCGGAATACAAGGAGAGCTGGTCTCGACGGGGATGAATGTATCGATGGGTTCTTTGCTTCCCCTTTTTTTGATTCCCTCACACAGGGTCCTGCATCTCCTTATATATCCGGAGGCGACGGGATGCAAATGGGAGTTGGAGAAAGAGAGGAGGGGTACTGCACGTCTCCTGAGTCCGCCTTCTGTCTTGTTGCCCAACCGCCCCAGGACTAGTCGCTCTGTAAGGTCGGTAGCCACTGTGGCGGGAAGTCTTCAACCGTCTGAGGACGAGGTGCACTCCGTCTTGAGACGTCGGCCGGCATTTAATGGTATTTGACCTCGGCTTGGTCTCGGAAAGGCGCTTCTCTGCGGCGTGTTAAGCGGTGATGGGGCCGGACTTGGCTTCTTGGCGAACTCTCCGACACCCTCGGGAAGGAGCCGCCTACCCGGTATGGATATCGAGGTCGTCATGTATACTGAGCGGTTGGCCCTTCGAGTGTTAGTGGGGCCTACCACCATGCGCCTTGACTTGGAAGGTTGGGTCGGCCGGCCCGCTGGAAGCCGAACTCGATCGTGGCGGCAGCCAAAGCTTTATGCCCACGAGCCCTTGCAGAGCCGGGCTTTTGAAGGATGTCGGCCAGCTCGCTGATCTCGGTGATGGAGGTACCCATGGTATGGGTATTCGTCAAGAGTTTCCGAGCCCCGCCCGGTCGGAGAGCCGGTCGGGGTTTGCCGATCGAAGGTGGCCGCCGGCCTGGAGGTCGGCGATGTTCTGGCTTGGCAGAATCACTGGGCATTGCGCCACAAAGGGGTGCTGGCGCACCGCTGGTGTAGTCTTCGAGCCCCGGCGGTCGGAGAGCCGGTCGAGGTTTATCGGACTACAGTCGGCCATGGTTATGGGACCTTTAGAGTCATGTGAGCGAACGCGTTTACCTCGTCGGTTTGAACGCCGTGCTCGTCACGAGCTACAAGCGGGCAATCCGGGTGGAATCTTGGCGATCCCCAGAAGTCGTTCCCAGCGGACGTAACTCCGTGGCGGGCGTCAGGCCCATGCGGGCATTCCATGAGAACCTTTCCTTACTCGTTCCAGATCGGGCTCACGGGTCGTCCGCCGAGCCGGGCGACCGGCCGCTACTCATGGATGAGCTCGGCGGAGAGTGTGAGGTATGGTCGGATGCGGGTTAGGGTGATTGGGTCGTCATGACCCAAGCTGGAGGCCCAGCTGAGGCTCACCCCGCCCGCCTCGCTCTGTTTACGTCTTTGGCGGCCGATTCAGTCGGCCGGACTTGGCCTTCGTAACCCAACACGGTCTGCAGGGCCTCGGTGTGAGCCCGGCGAAAGCGATCCACCGTCCTCGGCCGAAGGCGGGCCCGGTGGGTTTCATACCTTTCTTCGTCGCCTTGGCCCATTGTGCCGGCGAGTGCGTGGCTGCGCGGTGTCTTGGTGGCGGTATCTGTCAGCGCGATTAATGCTTAGTAGGAATTAAATGAGCCAGCGTTCTGGAGTAGTGGCCAGAAGCGGGCGGGCGATCGCAGCTAACGTCAGTTGAGCGTCGGTTGGCGCGAAGAAAAGGCTTATAAAGGAAGGCGAGTGCGGTCGGAGAAAGGCTTCCGTTTGTGTTTTTCTGCCAAAAGAAAAGGAAGGAAAGAGACACAAGGGAAGGAAAAAGCTACACTGCTTCCTTGTGCGCGCCCGCCTCTTCGCCTTCATCGGAGATGTCGGCCCAGTTCGCGCTCGTCCGCGGCAGCCGCTTCATTGGCTTGGAGAGGAAGGGTTCCTCCCTCCGCGAGCAGTCCGGTGCCAGCCCGCCGGCCGGCCGAGGTCCCCGAGGTGGGTAATGAGGAGATAAATCCGCGTTAGGTGCCTTCTCTGGCCTTGGTTGGCCTCCGCTCCGGTAGTTTGTCCGCGAGTGCTTTGCACTTCTACGAGGGAGGTGCACGGTGAACCCAAAGCGGGGTCCTCCACATCGCGACCTTCATCACGCGTATGCGAGGCCTTCTGAGATCGAACCCCATTGGGGGCTCTGGCGTCACTTCTTCTTTCTTGGGTGCCGTCGGGCCTTGCCGTCTCACTTAGTGCCACTGGCCATCCAAGCTGCGCCCGTATGGCCGTTCTATATTGGCGTGAAGGCTGCGATGCGTCGAGCAGAGGTGTATGAGTGGTTCTATGTTGAACCTCAAACATGGCCTTGACCCCTTCGGTGGGAATCTGCCGGTCTGCGAGTCCTGCTGGACAAGTCCAGACTCGAAGGACAAGAGGAAGGTGGAGGCAGATCCTCGGCGGCTTGAGGATCTGAGCGGCGAGGCCTGGCGGGCATGGTGGTCATCATGCGTTCATGGAAGCGCGTCCAACCCTTTAGGGATCGGTTGCGCCCGTATGTTCGAGTGCCGGACCGTCCAGGCCCTACGAGGTCGTCGAGGTGGAGCTCACTGCGTCGGAGGTTCTTGCGTGGCGTATTTGTGGTCTCACTCGTGAAGCGACAGAAGCGGTGGGCGAGCACCAGCAGCCGTTCTCGCCTTGAGAACCCATTGGTTAGTACGTTGGGTGGTTTTACGGTTCTTCTCTCGCTCCCCAGCCCCCTTACAGTGCGTTTCGCGAGGGCTCGGTGGCATGATCTCCGGGCCTTGCTCCCGAGAAAAGGAAGCGACAGCCCAGCTTGCGCGCCTTGGACGGCCAGACGCCTTCCTCCGCGCGCGGAGGGGCGGACAAGGAGGAGGCTGCGAAAGGTGCGGAAGAGGAAAGCCTTGGATCGGGCCTTGCAGAAAGGTCTCAAGCGAGACTCACGGCGGCAACGGCGAAGAAGTCGGCGTTGGCGAGAGGCAGTCTGCGAAGCGACTCGAGCGGCTCGGCGTGGGATTCCGTCCACGAGTCGGCGGCCGCGATCCGAGGGCGATGCCGCAAGCGCGAGGTTGGAAATCCTGAGAGGCGGAGGTCTCCAGCCCCTCGCGAGGGCCCGTGAAGAGCGCGTTAAGCGCTACTCGTTCGATCTTCCGCGATGGCGCCTCGCGCGTGCCCAAGCCGATCTTCGCCCGGCGTTTGTTTTATCTTTTTTTATTTGGTAAATGCCGTGTGCGAGGGCATTCCGGCGTGGGAAGAATGGCCCGAGCCCCACCTCGGCGGCGGAGTCGCAAACTCCGCCCGCTTTGCGAAAGTCTGCGGCGGCGGTCGTCGAGTGAGGAGTCCGCAGTGCGTTTCCCAGCGAGCCGGCCGGTGAGTGATCTGCCGTGGCTGGGGCCAGCCGTTCTTGGCGCGTGCCGATGGGGAAATCTGCCAGGCCCGCCGCGCCGTCGATCGTGGAAGTTGGCGAAATCTACCCGCCCCGCCAATGTAGCAACCCGCCAGCAAGCGATTCGGCGCCACATTGGAAGACCCATGGCACCGTCAAGTGGGCGCTCGGTGAAGCGATGTCTTGGTCAGCCTTGGCCGCCGTCTGCCCGTCTTGACTGGCAGCGGCGGCCAGCCGGAGGCGGCGTTTGTTTTGGGCAGCAGGCGGAGCATTAGGGGCTGAGCAGCTGTGGAAGCGGTGCGAGAAGAAGTGGAGAAGAAATGAGGAAGATCCAAACCTTCTCCACTGCAGCTTCCTCCTCGGCGATGAGGCTCATCGTTAAAGTCCGCTCGGCCGGATCGGTAAGATTAGCGAAGTCCGCTTTTTGTAGATTTTTTTGAATGAAAAAGCGAGATTAATGGCCGAGGCGGCGATCCACTTGCGTCTGGTATCGGCGGTGGACAAGTCAAGGTTCCTCCGTCTGCATGGCGAGGAGCATCGCGGAGGAAGCTAGCGACGCCCAAAGGCGCTCGTTCTTAGAAACAAGGAAGGCCGCGCGGTGGTCGGAGGGAAGTCACGCTGAAGCCTTGCGAGAGGCTCTCGACTTCTGGTCGTTGACCCGACAAGGGAGAGGTGGTCGGCCACAGCGGAGGCCGAAAGGGCCAAGACCTGTGATCCTTGAGAGGAATCCCGCCCGAGGCGAGAGCCGCCCTGTTCGGAAGGAACTCGAGTCGGCGAAGGAGAGCCGGCCATTGTGGCGAGACCTCGCTCGGGGAGCTTGCGTCCAGGCCAAAGCGCCAAGGCCGAGGAGGAGCCGGCGCCAAAGAGGCCTCCGTGGCCGGTGGCGGTCCATCCTCCGGCGATTGTTGTAGTGGGTGTCTTCGATGCCATTTCGTTTTTGTAGAATTTGTGGAAAGACCTTAGCGACATCTTTGGAGTCGCGAAGAGGCGGTGGAAGCGGCGGGATGCTGGCGGTCGAGTCACGTGACTCGGCCCTTGTGGACAAGCGGGTGGCGGAGAGGGATCACGGCCAATCGGCGGTCGAGCTAACGACCCTCCGGGTGGCGATAAGCCGTCTGCGGCCGGCTATTTAGGCCTACTCAGGGCCGGTGTCATCTCCGCTATACTTAGGAGGGTCGGAGCCGCGTCGAAGCGTCGATCACGGGGCGGCGGCGGTGCTTGGTGCTTCCTCGGCCCTGGTTAACACACCGTGTCTTATTACAGCCAGTGTCGACCTTGAAGGCGGTTAGGGCGGCGTTGCCACCGATCGGAGGCGACGAAGAGGTCGAAGCATTCATGGCAGAGTCGACCCACTGTGCCGAGAGATCGCCCGGTAGGATCTACTTGCGAGACATCCTCGCGTGGGAAGGAGATGATTAGTTTTCTTCGTTTTTACTTTGCGGTACATGTAATGAACATGATTGTCTTAAGCGAGTCCGACCTGTAGGGTCGCTTTAAGTTTTCGCCCACTTTGCCGTGCTTCTTACGTGATTGGACAATCTTACGGCCAGTAGCTCTGAGGGCCAGCGAAGTGCCACGAGCATAGGTGTTGTGCCAATTACGGCCGAAGAGAACACGGGATAGGACAAGCGACCTAGGCGCTTGCTTGCGGAGGAGAGGTGCTTTGAGAAAGGCATTGTATCTCTTAGTTGAGTTGCCTCCTTCGCGAAGCTTCCGTTTGGTCGGTTGGAGCAATGACTTAAGTCGGAGGCGTTAAGCCGACCTAGCGTCTCTTGCTCGGAGGACTTGTTTCCCACAAAGTGCCACTTTGAAGCCGTAGCCACGGGGCGTGAGCGCGACATTTTGGGCCGAGGAAATAGCGCGAGGTAGATAAGCTTGGTCGGTCGAATTACAGGCCTAGGTCGGCTTCGTATGCCTTTTAACGGCGTCCCGAGTCGGGCACTGGCCGATCAAGCTATCTTACGCTCGGGCAACTCCTTTCCTCGCGAAATGCTACTCGGGGCCGTAGCCACGCAGGCGTGAGGCTGCGACATTCGGTTTGAGAAATTACCACGAGGAAGATTGTTTGGTCGGTCGGGGTTGACTGGGTTAAGGTCGATCGTTCGCTCGGTCGGTCTGTGACCCAAATCGAAAGGTTCAGGCCGGCCTTGGCCTCTTGCTCGAGTAGCTCCCTCTTTCGCAAAGTGCTACTTGGCCGTAGTAGCCCAGCGGGGCGTGGGCTGCGGCATTTTGGGTCGAAGAGGTTACTACGAGGAAGGTAGCTCGGCGGTCGGGTTATCGACCTAGGTCAAACCACTGGGTAAATGCATTGACCCCAGAAGTGCGTGGGGAAGCTGGAGAGTCGCGATCGCGTAGCGCGCAGGCTTTGCGGCGGTAGCGATAAATTGAGAGAAGGATTTTTGGAGATAAAGTGGATTAACTCGCTGGAGGGCCGTGCCGATTTCGGAGGCCAGCGTTGGGCGTTTGACCGGCTCCCAGGCGTAACTTGAGGCTCTTCGTCTTAGTCTGCGAACCATAAAAGGAGAAGCCGAGTGCGCTTGTTACTCTGTCGAGTCCGCCACTAAGCAAGTTCTCCTTGCGCGCCATGGCGAACCGCTATACAACTCGAAGGAGGTAGGCGGCGAGCAAGCTTTGGCGTGGGTGGTGGCGGAGTCGAGGGTGAAGCCGTGCTTGAGGATCTTGTGGCGAGTTAGGCGTTCGTCGCGGGCATTCCTCGGTATGGGAGGTGAGGCGCCGTTAGTCAGGGCGGTGGCGACGGCGTCACGAATCGTTAATTTGGTAGGCGCGCCACCAAGAGGAGTATCGTGCCTTTCTGAGTGAAGGACTTTGGCGAAGTGGTTCCTTCGGTTGGTGGCGTTCCTCCTATAAATAAATAAAGTGCTTTTCGTTTGCTCCTGTTTTCCTCCTCCTTTGAGAATTCCGCCCCTCGCTCGCGTGCTTAGTAGCCTTTAGGGACCGCAGAAGTCGGGCGTAGGATTGGCGGTGCTTAGTGCGTGTTCTTGTGAGCAGGCAGCACGACCAAGCTGTTGGTCGGTCGTCCTCGTATTCTTGGACCGTGACCCGCATGAGTACTATTTCCGGGACCTCTGCTTTGGGGCGGAGTCGCGATGCTAATGGTTAATCAAAAGCGGAGAGAGAGAGAGAGAGAGAGAGCACTTAGTCGGTTGTCAGCTGTCGCGGCTTCCTTTGCTCAAGTATCTCTCGAGTGGTACAAAAGAGGAGAGAGGTCAACTATGAATAGAATCTTCTCGGCTTCTCTATGTTCCACGCATTAGTCATGAGATTTCCTTGATGTCCTTGAGGCCGGAAGGTCTTGGATCGTAGGACTTACTGCGATGGTGAAAGAGAGCCTCCTAAGGCGGAGAGAGCTTGTATACGCCCTTAGCGGATTGAACTTTTAAATAGCACCAAGTCGCCGACTTGAGCGGCCATTGCGAACCGGTAGTATTGTGGTATCGGCGCGAGTTTGTTGATACTTGGCCAGCGGCCCTTAAGGCTGCGGCGTCGTGCTTCGTCGAGTTGGTCGAGGTCGTCTTCTTTGCGCCTCCGGCCCGTCTTGCGTTGTAGTTACGCACTCTTGGCGCGCAGTACTCGAGGTCGGTCGGGAGGGCGGCTTACGCCCGAATACCAAGAAGAATGGCGTGAACCGGTCGATCAGTCGGCGTGGTTCGTAGGCTCCAAGAGCAGGAAGCGGCTTCGGCGGCCAGCAGATCCGCTAATTTCTTGATCGGCCCGAAGATTCGCGGCTTAAGTCATGGAGGATCATGCATGGTTGGCCGCTCGGCTTTGGCCGTTAGCGGAAGTGCTTGTGACCGCCCGGATCGACTCGGATGTTGAAGGCTGTCGCGAGAACTCGAGGAACTCCTCCCAGTGAGCTGTGTCCCATTGTCGGTGATGATGGAGTTAGGCACCAGGCGGTAGATAATGTCGCGGAGGAAGCTTCTTTACTGTAGAGGTGATAGTTGCCAATGGCTTGGCTTCTATCCACTTGGTGAATTTGTCGACGAGCAAGTGGGTGAAGCCCGGCGCCTTTACGAAGAGGCGAGCGGTCGAGCCCCCAAGCCGCGAAGGAGCCACGTGATAGGGATTGTCTATAGGGCTTGCGCGGCGAGTCGTCTGCTGGCGAAGAATTGGCACCCTTCGCGAGTCGCGAGCGATTTGCGTTAGCGTTGCGTCGCCACGGCGGTCGGCGATAGAAACCTTCTTGGAAGGCCTTTCCTACCAGGGACCGTGGCGCGACATGGTGCCGCCGAGACCCGTCGTGGATGTCGAAGCGAAGGTGTTTCCCTTGGTGGCGGGATGCACCGAAGGATTAGGATGGGCTCCTCTTGTAGAAAGTGTCGTCGACCAGGACAAAAGACTTGGCCGCCGAAGTGGCGTCGAGCCTCGGTGGTATCGGCCGAGTGACCCGTCATCAGCCGGTCGATGAAGGAGTCGTCTCGGTCGGTCTCGACATTGAGGACAGGAATCCGACCGGGCGGGTGGCGTCTGCCTTCGAAGTCGGCGGTGCCCTCGATTTTCGGATCAGCCGGATTGACGGTTTATGGAAGTCGGAGAGCGAAGACTCGAGGGAGCCGACCCTTTTCCGGAGCGAGGTTGGCGAGGAGTCGGTTTCACTATTATAGCGCCCGTGCGCGTGATGGGCTCGAACCCCTTAAACTTTTCTTGAGCCTGCGGACCTCCAAGCAATAAGCGGCCATCAGAAGCGTCGCGGGGCTCGGTGGCTTTCATCACTTGATCGGCGACCAACTTGGAGTCGCCGTGAGCGTAGCCGTCGTGCGCCAAGGTCGGCGGCGATCGAAGACCATTGGCGAGGCCGTGCTCGGCGATATTGTTGGTGGCGTCGAAGAAGCCAGGCGGATGGCGTCTTGGAGCTTGTTGTTGCGAGTGGGGAGATGATAGCGACCCGTAGCGCCCCGTTCTTGGTGTAGGACCGTCGAAGTACATTGTCGATGCTCGGGGTCCTCAACCACCGCGAGGACTTGCACCTCGGTCGCTCGGCGACAAAGTCCGCCAAGACACTGCGACGATCGCCGTCCTAGGGGCGTCACGATACGTCGAGGCCGTTGAGCTCGAGAAGCCAGCCAGCGATTCTTTGGTGGCGTCGCGGTTGTGGGCGATTTCTCAGTGGCGAGGAGGTCACAGCGGAGATGGGGTGTCGATCGAAGTAATGGGCGAGCTTCCTCTTGGTGATGAGCACCGAGTATAGCGACTACGTATCTGAAAGTATCGGACCTTTGTTTGAGAGTACCTCGGAGCCAAGTAGGCCGATCTCTGCACCTTGAAAATAGCGGCCTTCCTCCGCTTCGCTCCTGACAATGGCGCGGCGTTGGCGACCTAAGTCGTGGCGGCGATGTAGAAGGAGCAAAGGCTCCTGCGATTAAGGCGACCCGATGGGGGCGAGTCGAGAAAGCTTCGATCGGCGAGGCTTCACGAGCCGTGGAGTCGGCCGAAGCGATCGGACTTTTCATCGGCTTGTAGAGTGGCATCCCGCTCGCCCGGCGGGACACGAAGCGGCTTAGTCTTGCGAGGCACCCATTAACCTCTGGACCCCGCCCGGATCGTTGATTGGCCCCGTCCTCGTGATGGCGAAGATCTTATCGTGGTTAGCCGATGCTGCGCTTGGAGCGATGAAGCCCGGCTTGCCCTTGGGGACCCGAAGGCGCACTTCTCGGGGTTGAGCTTTATCTTGAAACCGTCGGAGGATTCGTAAAAGTTTCCTCGGTCGGTGATGAAGGCATCGGCCTTCCTGGATTTGACAGCGATGTAAATCGGCGTAGGCCTCGATATTCTGGCCAATTTGATGCGAAAAACATGCTGCATACACGTGGTATGTGGCGCTGCGTTTTCGGACCAAAGGCATCGTGGCGTAACGATCTGAGCCATGCGGAGTGATGAAGGAAGGTCGCGGTGGTCGGACTCCTTCATCGCAATCTGTGATAGCCGAATAGGCATCTAGAAAAGAGAGGGACTCACGCTTCGGTGGAGTACACGACTGATCGATCTGCGAGGTAATGGGAGCAGGTCTTTTGGATAGGCCTTGTTGAGGCTTGTGTAATCAAACACACATTCTCCATTGCCCAGGCTTTTCTTTACAAGGGCCGGGATTGGCGAGCCACTCGGGGTGGCATACCTCCCTTACAAAGCCGTGACCAAAAGTTTGGCGATCTCTTCCCCAATGGCGGCGTTTTCTTCGTCGAAGCAGCCTTGGCGTTAAGCGGCCGTGCAGATCTGCTCGGATGTTCGGGGAATCTCGGCAACCTCTTTGGAACTCCGGCATATCAGGGTCTCAGCGAGCGTCTCGGTTTGCTCGAAGGAAGTCGGCGGCGCTTTCTTATTTAGCGGTGAGGCGGCCCGTCTGTCACGATCTTGGTGGGAGTCTTCGGGATCGACGCGACCTCCTTCGTGTCCTCCGCGGATTGAAGGAGCTCGGCCTGACTTCTGCCGGTCGGGGCGGATTCGAGGCCTTCTCTTGGAGGTGGCGAGCTCGGCGGAGGCGGCGACTGCCAGAGGCCAGCTTCATAACCCGCTTGTCGCGATTATAAGCGAGTGAAAAGAGCCAGCCCGCAGTGATGACACCTGCGGCCCTGGCATCTTCGACTTGAGATAGGTGTAGTTGGGGACCGCCATGAACTTTGCGTAACATGGCCGTCCCAAGATAGCGTGGTAGGGCCGGGAAAGTCCACAACCTCAAAAGTGAGGCTCTCGGTGCGGAAATTGTCCAGGGTTCCCAAGGTGGCGGGTAAGGCGACTGCCGAGAGGAGTGGGCTGTTGGCACAGGCAGCCGTGGAAAGGCGCCTTGCTCGGCCGGAGGCGGAGGCGAGGACCCAGGGCATCCATGGTCTCAACATACATGATGTTGAGGCTAGCTGCTGCCGATCCATGAGCACCTTGGTGGCGCCGTCCCAGCGATAGGGTCGGCGACGGCGGAGTAAGCGTCCGGTGCGGGGCGTGGTCGAAGTGGTCGGTCCGTCGAAAGCGTCGGGCACTCAGAACCACCTTAGGTAGCGAGAGGCACGGCCGAAGTCACCGTGTGAACCTCTCGGTGAAGCGAGCTTCAGCGTCGCTTGTCGGCGTAGCACTCTGCCCCTCAGAAGATCATGAGGCAGCCGTCGAGTTGCGGGAACTTCGTTAGGTGGCTCATCGCCCTTTGCCCCGGCGTCGGGTCTTTGGGTCGCGCTTCTTCCTTACCACGCTGACGTCGTGGGGTTCTGAAGAACCGTTTGAGGACTTCAGCGATCCGATATTTGTGTTTGGCGGGGTAGTAAGTGGTTCGAACGCAGACATCCATCAATCTTCGAGCCGGTCGGGCGTCTACGCGCTTCTTTGCTTGGCGGAAGCGGTCGGCGGCGACCATATATGGTCTTCGCGGCCTTGCTTCCCCTTCGTTTCTTCTTCTTTGGAAGCGGTCGGAAGGCGCCCGACTCGGACCGGGCGCCTTGCGGGCTATTCTCCTTCGAAAGATGGCCGCGGCTTCCTCGCCGGAAAGCATGGTTGGTTGGTGGCGATGTCGAGGAGCTCCTTGGTGGTCGAGGGCCGCGCCTGACCAACTTGTGGACCAGGGCCTCGCCGCGTGGTCTGCGTAAATGAAACGCCCGGCGGCGTCGGCGTCACGAATGTCGAGGAGCTCGTTGCCTTCTTTGGGAAGCGGCGGATGTAGTCCGGAGGGTCTCATTTCTTTGCTGCGGCTCTTGAGTCCCGAGAGTTGCCGGGCGTTTATGCGTGCCACTGGAAGTTCCGACGAAGAGATTCGTTAGGTCGGCCCAGTGCCGATGGTGTCGGCGACGGAGTACTCGAGCCAGGCTCGGTAGTCCATAAGATAGATGGGGAGATCTTGGATGGCGAAGAGGTCGTCGATCGCTCCCCGGCCGTGGCGGCCGGTAGTCTTCTAGCCACCGCCTGGGGTTTGTCGCCCCTGTGTATTTAGCTATGTTAGTCGAACCGGAACCTGGCGGGAAGTTGGCGTTAACGGATGAGGCGGGTGAAGCCTTCAGCGGCTCGGCCGTCGGCTTGGTCGGAGTGGTTCGTCGCCGCTATCCGCGACTGGGATACGCCATTTGCCCGGTGGCGACTCCTCCGTAGCGTCGAGGGTGGCGCGAAGTCCGGTTGTCCCCAGTCGGTGGCCTTGGCGGTCTTGCGCGACGCTGAGGAGCTCTGAGTGGGGCCATTTTAGCTAAGCTCGGCGACCACTGTGAGGAGTGGCGAAAGGCTGCCAGTCGCGCCCCGTCTTAGGGGCCGGAGCCACTGGGCGTCTTTGTCTGACGACCGCTCGACCCGACCGGAGGTTACGGTAGGTGGCCTTGGCCGGATCCGTCGGCTCGGGCAATCAGCGAAGCAACATGGCCATTCGGCGATGTTACGGTTGGCGTGGGGAAGAACGGAAGATCGCCGCCCTCGACTAGCTTTCTTTGATGCACTGTATGACCAGCGTCTTGCGCGAGGCAGCGGCGGCTCGGTGGCGTTGCTCTGTCGGCCTGGAGTTTGTCGAGCTCGGCCTTCGGGCCTCGGCTCCTCGCCTTGGCGGAGGTCGGCGCGTCGGCCCAGTGGCGCGTGTCGTCTTCCGTCGAGATTCCTCCGCGCTTAGTCGCGCGGGAGGAGAATCCCGAGGATTGCGAGGTGGAGGAGCCAGTTCCGGCGCGCCGTCATGTTGCACTCTCGGGAGTTTATCTGCGCGAAGTGCTCCTGTCGGGGCTGGGCTGTGGTGGAGAGTCCCCGATGGAGTCGTGGAGGAGGTAAGCGCGTGGCGGTCATAGCCCTGGCCGAGAGCTCAGCGAGGCGAGATCATCGCTCGTCGTGAATCGCGCGTGGTGTTGTCGGAGCAGCCGTCGCCGCGATGAAGGCCAGAGAGGCCCATCAGGGAGTCTCGGCGGAGGTTCTGAGAACATCGGCGACCACGTCAAGCTTCGTGGAGGCGCGCCGATCTCGGAGAAGCGGCGAGGCGAGAACAAGCTCCTAGTGGTGGCGATGAAGTCGAGGCTCCAGCGGATCCGCCCCTCGGCCGTGACCGTCGCGGCGAAAGAAGCCATCGGGGAGGAAGATGGGAATCCGTAGGAGGATCTGGCGATGACGCGCGATCGCCCTACAGCGCGCGCCGGTGTCGGTGTTTTGTGCCGGCAATCTGAATTTATGGTCAAAGGGTCGCGCTCCTCTCCCCCGAATGGTCGACTCGGGAAGCCAGGTGTTTATCTTTGGTTGGTGAACGTCCCTACTCGATTCGCTTGGTCAAGGTGTATTGCTCTTAGCGTCGAGCGATCCAGGTAGGAATACAAGGAGAGGCTGGTCTCGGCGAGGATGAATGTATCGATGGGTTCTTTGCTTCCCCTTTTTTTTTTGATTCCCACCACAAAGTCTGCATCTCCTTATATATCCGGAGGCGGAGTTACAAATGGGAGTTGGAGAAAGAGAGAGGAGAAGTCTTGTACGTCTCGGAGTCTGGCCTTACATCTTGTCCATGGCCAGGCCCCAGGCTAGTCGCTCTGGCCAAGTCGGTAGCCACTGTGGCGGGGAAGTCTTCAACCGTCTTGAGGCAAGGTGGCCTTCACTCCGTGCGGACGTCGGCCGGCATTTAATGGTATTTGACCTCGGCTTGGTCTCGGGAAGGGCTTCTCTGCGGCGTGTTAAGCGGTGATGGGGCCGGACTTGGCTTCTTGGCGAACTCTCGACACCCTCGGGAAGGAGCCACTGCCCGGTATGGATATCGAGGTCGTCATGTATCTGAGCGGTTGGCCCTTCGAGTGTTAGTGGGCGGCCGACCATGCGCCTTGACTTGGAAGGTCGAGTCGGTAGGCCGCTGGAAGCGGGCTCTGATCGGCGGCAGGCCAAAGCTTTGCGGCCCACGAGCCCTTGCCAGAGCTGGGCTTTTGAAGGATGTCAGCCCGCTCGCGGTCTCGGGCTGATGGAGGTACCCATGGTATGGGTATTCGTCACTTTCGAACCTACTCCACATTGAAAAAAAAAATACTTTTGAAAATCAAGGTCCAAAGGTTTGTAAAGTAACTGTTTGATGCTCACCCTAAGGATTTAGTAGATATCGATGCACTAGGCCTAGCTATGCCATGTTAGGAAAGTAGGTTAAGTGATGCCGATTACTTCATCGACACAAGGAATTTGTTTCTGTTGGTGCTCAGTTTGAATGGATCATGGATCGGAGAAGTGGATGGAAAGATTTTAAGATCGGAAGGTTTGTGGTTTTCCAATAGACTAGAACTATTTCTTGACCTCGTTTGTGTCAATGGCCAGCTTTGTCGGAGTTCACATTCAACACCTTCTATTCTACTATATTTTCCCATTTTTCTTTCTGGCTAGATCAAATCTGTCATGCGTCATGCCAATCAAGTAATGCATAGTTTCATTAAAAAAAAAAAGTTACCTTAATAAGACTGTGTACCATCTACTTCGTCTGCTTATTAAGGCCGATAAATACATGGCCATAGCCCAATGGTTGGACAGGCTAGCTTAACTTAATAAAATTTCAATTACTCCTATAATCCTAGATACTTCTATGAGGTTTTACAATGGCATATTCCATCTAGCATACCCTACGTTGAATCTTACATGGGTTACTCCTATGAGGTTTCACAATGGCAAATTTCATATAGCATACCCTATATTGAATCTTATATGGGTAATTCACCTAGTTATCCTCATTCTCACCATTCTATCTAAATTATGTTTCCGCTGCATCAAATGTCTAAAATTTTGCTACAATTTACGTAAACAATTTGGTAATTCTAACCCTTTTTTTTTTTTTGCTTATGAAGTGCACTTCAACCTGTTCAAGGTAGAAAATGCAAAATGGATAAAGTCAAACCACTTGTTACACATGGAAAAAAAACTTTTAATTATGTACACAATATCATTGAACTGTAATGCATGCATCAGTGTTTTGATGACTTGGCTTGAGTAGATAGACTACAAATCACTGGGTTGCACGATTTTGACATAGAATCAGTGAGCAATTTCATGATGATTACTAGCTTGGCTTGAATAAATAGACTACAAATCACACCAAGTTTGGCACTCCAGGAATATCCCTTTCTTGGAGCTATGATTTTAATGCATAGTACAAAGAGCGATTCCAGTAATGAAAAAACTTGGATTTCAGTAATGAAAAAACTTGGATTAAGTAGTTAATAGAAATGTAATGCTAAATTTCACATCTTGAGTTATCCCATTCCTCTGTTATCTTTCAGGAGTTCAATATTACTCCTATTTTATACCTAACACATAAAAATGAACCAGCACAAGTGACTGAGGGACATTAACTTTCTTCAATTGCCAAAGCAAACATTATTTTAAGAAAAAATTGAGCCCAAGAAAAAAATTTGGCGTGCACAGATTTTAAGAATATTCAATAAAACTAAAGCTTTATTTATGTTTTTATCTCAACTCTCGAGAAGCCTAGGAGAACAGACTTTAAGAAATTGTTCACAAGAAATATTCTTTCGTGTGCGAATGGGCCAAGAAAATTCATAAATGTAAAAGAACATTCAATAAAGCTGAAGCTTCATTTATGTTTTTATCTCAAGGAACCTAGGAGAACGGATAGTTGTTCCATGATAATAATTGGTCTGTAAATGGCCTGGTTCGAACTATCCCTAAGGACGGTAAAGTCTCCCTGATGTTGATTACTAGCTACTATCTCCGTTTCACAATGGTTGTAGTTCTAGCATTCAAATTTTTTATCAAAATGGTTGTAGTTCTCACATTCCAATGCAATTTTAGAGGCAACATGACCTTTGTACCCTTCATCATTTAATTGCATCGGCATGCAAACAATCCAGGATACAAATAGTCCAGCAAATGTTCCTTGTGGAACGAAGGTAGTACCTAACAAAGCTCCAAAACCAATTTCACCTGTCCGTAAATCAAAATATTGCGATGTGTCACAAATAGATTTTTATGGTCCGCAATTCAGATTATGTTTACCAGCTAAGCATACCTCAACAGAGCCCTTGAGTTAGCTACAAATATCTAAGTTCAAATATTTTCCCAACCGAACCAGCACCTCGCTAACATTTACCTATGCGCACTTGAATGCCTAGCTGTAGAAGGTAACATTAGTAACCAAATCTCATCGTCTCTACTTGCTGTTGCTATTACGGATGGTTCCCTGATTTGCCTCAAGCCCAACGCTCATAAACGCAGAAGAAATTAAACCACACGCAGAATGTTTATTCATCCAAGGAAGCATTCGCACATCACGATTCCATGCCCTAGAAAAACTCCAGGAAACCACAGTGCGAGGAAATAAACAAAAAAAGATCGAGGCTGCGAGAGATGGAGAAGGGATTCCCGAGGTTGCTTACCCCAGTCGTCGGCATCGGCGGTGTCGGGGGCGGCGGGGCGGCTCAGGTGGTGCGGATCCATCGGGCGCAAACGGACATCGAACTCCGGGCGCGGCGGGGCGCGAGAGCCCGAGCTGTAAACAAAGCTTCTCTTCTTATTGACCAGATTCCGGCGGCGGCAGGGTAGGCGGCCGCCGGCCTCGGAACCCGGGGGAGGGCGGTGGCGGCGGCTGGAGGAGGAGATATAGCGATTGGCGTATGGAGGGGTAACAAAAGAAGCAAAGTGAGAAGATGAGAAGAGGCAGGAATTTGGAGCCTTCCCCCTTTTACCCCTGGCTGGCTTTTTTTCTTCTGATTTTTATTTATGTGAAAAATGGTATAAGAACCGTTAGTTATGCCTCGAGATTCGTTTGTTAGATTTCTTTTTGAGAAGGACCAGCGATGGGACCGATGAGAAGTTTTTATTAGGCGTAATATTTTTAATAATGTGTGCAACATTTGTAATTACCACTTGTAACAAAACGCAATAAATCTATTGTAGCTATAAAATTTCTTTGTAATGTATGCAATAATCTAACGATAACTACAACAAAAGAAATTTAAACCCACAATAAATTCACAGCACAACGCAACAACCGATTACTACCTATACAACAAAATCCCACTCTGACGGCAACAAACCCATTGTAGCAATTAAAGAATGCAACGATATTGCAATAAACAATCAAAACACATAGGATATGAAGTTGCAATATTTGGATCTAACTTGTGCAACAAATCAATTGAATGCCTACAACAAATCCAGCAAACGTTTGCAACAAAAATCGTACCCAGAGGAGGCATATGGAAGGAAGCGGTAGCGGTAGTGGGGCTCGGAGTAGGAGTATGAGAAGGCTAAGATCAGATGAGGAGAGGAGGAGGTTGGCTTGGTGCCTTGTCTCTGGTGAGCTTTGATATGGCGGGGACAAGGCCAGTCCACTCCACACTACAACCTCCATAGTCGAGTTTGGAATGCCTAGCCGCTTTACCATGGAGCTTAGGAGACCTCGCCTTCCTTCCGTGGAGCTCCACCACCACATGGCCCCAAACTCAGGAAGCCTCGATGCCCCCACTCTCACCATACAGGATAAAAGTATTGGAGTGCTAGCTCGAGCCATGACGGCGCGGCAAGAGACATGGCACTCTGGAGGAGCTCACTGGGGACCAAGGATATGCTTAAGGGGGAGAGAGATCAATGCCGAGAGAAATGAGTGGATGGAATGGGTTGTAGTTAGATAAGGTTTAATACTTAAGTGGATAGATGGGGCTGGATCGCTCAAAGTGTCCGATGCTATTATTTGCCATCGGACATAAGAGCGAGCAATAGTAATATCCTAAGGTTTAGCATTTAAGTGGATAGGTAGGGCTGGATGTTCAAAGTGTCCGATGCTATTATTTGCCATCGGACATAAGAGCGAGCAATAGTAATATCCTAAGGTTTAGCATTTAAGTGGATAGGTAGGGCCGGATGTTCAAAGTGTCCGATGCTATTATTTGCCATGGGACGTAAGAGCAGTAGCAATATTTTTTTTGAGAGGAGGGTGGGGTTTGGAGATACGTGGACTGCAGTACAGCAGTGTACTCCACAGTAGGAGTACTGCCTCGATTATATGCACTAATTTTCGGCACATGTATCCAAAATCCAATGACTGGAGGTTGGAACAAAGGAATTTTAAGGGGAAAAGAATTAGGATTACAGTACCAAGCAGAATGCCGTTTTGAATATTCAGGTCATTGAACCACTAGAAGCCGTGGCTTACTTGCCACTTTTTTCTGCAAATCTGGTCTCTCTTTTCAGTCATAAATAGCAGTTATTTTGAACATCGATATGGTCCCTAAAACTCAATTTTAACCACGAATTTTTGTTATAATATATTTTAAAAATTCAATAAAATTATAATATTATGAAAAGAACGTTTCGAGACGAATCTATACATATAATTTTCATCCATCCAATCTAAATATTTAAAAATATATGGATAGCTAAACTTTTAAAATTTTAACTGCACGCACCCCAAACCGACTACTATTTATTTATTTGTGACCGGAGGGGTATATAATTGTAAAAATAGCTCTCTTCTTGATTGCGGAAGCGTCTGCCACGCTCGTGTACCGCGGTAAGGTCTCGGACCTACCATAGACTGGCCGACAGCGGCAGCAGGCAGATGATGTACAGCTTTGCTGCTGCACCACCTGGCTCGGTAGCAAGGTGCAGAACACCCCAAGCGCTGCAACAGACGATGGAGTGTTCCTATACTCTGGCCACCTGCTGCGGTACACAGGTGCATCAAGTAACGCTTGTTACCTGCCATGTCTTCTTTAGTTGAGGAGGAGATTATTTTTTTAAAAAAAATTACACAAGGCAACGTTTGCAAAAAAGAAAAAATTAAGTTTAGATCTTTTAAAAAAAAGCTTCGGCTTCTTCTTCATTCCAGATACCTGGGAAAAATTAAAATTGGACGGCACATAAGGAGATCTGGGAAATCCTCGTACCAAGAACGCATGTACGGATGGAACACCCACAGCCGACGATCCAAGGATGAACCAAAAATTCAGATATTCATCCATCAGATAACGTGCTTCTCTGCAAATTTGCTGCATTGTCGGTCTCCCCCTACCGAGCTGAGAGCCGAGTGCAGATTGCTACCATCGCTCACGCTCTCCGTTGTCTGCACATCACTTAATTTCTCTCCTGCAACACGACACGGAAGCAGCTGCACCAACTTGATTCAGTTGATTGCTGTTCATAAAAAAGAAACCTTGATGTAATCGGATAAATTAACGTTGTGATTACGAAAACGATAAGGTGAGTACGTCCGTTATGGAAAAAACTTATAAGACTGTCTCGGATTGTTTAGTATCATTTACTATACTACGTAAACCAACATATCATATCATATCAGGTTTCTCATTCTTATCATCTCTCTGGTTGCAACTGTATGAAACACCACGGGAGCGCTCTCTCCCCCTTCCCTCCCTCTCTCTCTCCATCTCCCTCTCCCAAGGTGCTACTATTCCGGCTCACATGAGGCTGCCATGGCTTGAGCTCATGGATTTCCCTTCCATGAACCGGCAAAAGCTTGCCAGATTTGTTGTAACATGGCCGAAGCTCGTTTGATTTGGTGGGAGTGGGACCAAAGTCAAAGGAGTTGGGGCGCCATACGTCAAGAAGAGGACGACGCGGTTGGCAGCCAGGAGGTGGTGATACCATGTAGGAGGCAGTTGTGACTCTGGTGGTTCGATCATATTTGGTTGGGAATTGCTAGTAACCTGACGTTAGTTTTTTTCGCAACATTTTCTTTCTACTTGTGAAATATTTTTTTCTATATGGTGAAACATTTTTTTTCGACAAACAGTAAAAAAAAATATTTCATAACGTTAAAAAAAATGTTTCATACGTTTAAAAAAAATGTTGTATGGCGTCCGAAAAAAAACGAGAATCGGACGTCCGGGTGTAAGTTTCTCCCTATTTGGTTTGTTGCGTGTATTTACCCACTTTAATTGTGATCCTTTTTATCAATTGTTTTCAATGAGTGTTTAAATTTGTTGCATAATGTAATCCCGAAAGTGTTATACTAAATTTGTTTTTTTTTTGTTGATCAACAGGGTTGCCTCTCCCTCCCTACGCCTCCTCCGTGGAAGCAGGCTACAACCACCAGTGTCATAAGGCCCTGTTTGTTTTTGCATTGATTCTGGATTCTAATCTCAAAATCTAAATAAAAACAAAAAGCTCGATTCTAGAATCCGATTATCACAATCCAGTCCATCTATATATACTAGAATCCACAATACACTTTATATGTGCTTTTGGATTTCAGTTTTTGAAGAATCAGCTTCTCTAAGTCTCAGTATTAGTTTTTAGAGAATCCAAATAAAAACAAGTATGCCCTAAGTCTCAGTATCGATATCTTATGCTCTAAGCTAAAGTCGAAGCGCCGAAGTCTATCTAAATGGGATCTTATGGCTGACAGATGGTAGGATGCGTCATGGGTACTCTCTTGTTATTAATGACTAGTTATATGCCCGTGCGTTGCTACGAAAAACAAAATTGATAACGAAAAATTAAAATAAAAAAATAAAAAAATACTATTTCATAAGATCAAACATCTATCTTTATCGCTTCATTTCTTGCAAAAGCTGGCTAATTAAAGCAACGCTTTGTTTCTTGCGTAGGGCAATTAAGCAGGGCAATTAAGTAGGGCAATTAAGCAGGGCATTTAATGTGACGTGGGAAGAAACTCTCACTTTATATAGTAGAGATTCATGGATGGCCGGAGAAGGCACGCGAGTCGCAAGCAACGATTTTAATTTGGTACCAGCTGGCACATCTAAAAAGTAGATTGATGCCAAATGTTCTTTTTTAAAAGAAAATTTAAACCATATAATTGCAGTTGAGATATAGACAGATACTGAGTCTTAACTATTTATTAGTTACATGCCCGTGCGTTGCTACGAAAAACAAAATTGATAATGAAAAATAAAGATTAAAAAATAAAAAAAATTATTTCACAAGATCAAACATCTATTTTTAACGCTTCGTTTCTTACGAAAGCTGGCTAATTAAAGCAACGCTTCGTTTCTTGCGTAGGGCAATTAAGCAGGGCAATTAAGTAGAACAATTAAGTAGGGCAATTAAGCAGAGCAATTAAACGGCAATTAATGACGTTGGAAGAACGGACCACTGCCACCAAGTGCTGCTTTAGAATAGTAGAGAAATATGATTGGACTCTATCTCAATATAAACGAATCCAAATCTACATTTTGTGAGTTACTACTGTATATTTGACACCTCATTGTATAAGAGAATTTAATCTAATAAAAGAGAGAACAGCTTTGACTCTCTATATCGTGTGTGTTTTTCTTAATTATTTTTACTATTCAATTGATACATTATGATTAGTTTACAGTGGGCATCGTCATTTTACAATTTCCTATATATTTGAGTCGAGCCATAAACAGGCCAACAAATCGTTCTCCATCGTATAACTTTGTACGTAGTTGTCCCACACGGCGTTCACGAAGTTGGGATCCGATCGACGAAGCATGGCTAGCCAGAGGTGGCAAGTTTCAAAGAGAGGCTTAAAAAAGAGACATCTAAAATTATGGGTCATATAGGCCATCGCGGCCTCGCGAAGGGTCTTTGCGCTTGGAGGACTGGGTGGGCTCCAGCCCCACCCAGCCCCACCGATGGCTCCGCCTCTGTGGCTAGCCTTCACTGGCACGGGTTTACTACTTTACTTGAGTTTGGATTTTTTTTAAAAAAAACATTTTTAAATAGTATTATAGAAAATACATCAAAAATACAAAATATTCTTCTATAGCTAATAAAAAAGAAACCAGCGACATATTCTATCGCTATTTTAAATGCCACAGTTTGGTTTCTGTCGCTATATGAATTGGCGACAGAGTCTCCGAGCAAATTTTTTTATTAAAATAAAATATTACAAAAGTTTCGATTGAATGTTTTTCACAATTTCAATGTAAGCATATAGAGAAGTTAAGTAATAATTTTTGTTTAATAAAATAATTTCAAGCTCAACATAACACTTCATAATGAAGTTTGAACTAGATGGCGTATAAGGTATGGCTATATGCATATATTTACCGTACTGCTCCTATGATACAAATAGCAACATGCACAAAGCATCAATCGAAACTAAAACTAAGATACATATGCACCTTTACACTAGGGGATGAAAAAAAAAAGTCAGACTTAGGTCATACATCCTACGTGTCGTGGTCCATCTGTGCCTTTTCCTTAGAGAGACTTGGCCCTGATCTTCTTCCAATTACTCTCACACTAATCCACCCAAGACAATTCTTACAGGTTCATCTTAGGCTCGTTCCAGCCCGAAATAACCTCATATTCGGCGGTGGCTTCAGGGACCATCGGAGTCTTTTTCTTGTCTTCGCCCCTCTCAGTCCTTCCTTTGTTCCTTGGGGGTGTAGTATCTCTAACAGGTGAAGTTTTTAAAAAAGTTGTGCTTGCGATCATGAGCGACATGATGTACCAACACTAAATTAGTTTTGAATATTTTTTTTACAAAATTTGAATTGAAAAATAGTAAGTAGCTATGATATAGATATTATGCCAAGTGAATCGTCTTGTTCCTTGGGGTGTAGTATCTCTAACAGGTGAAGTTTTTTAAAAAGTTGTGCTTGCGATCATGAGCGACTTGAGCGAATTGAAAAATAGTAAGTAGCTATCATATAGATATTATGCCAAGTGAATCGTTGGGACTGGATCGATAGTCACGATCATAAAAGATTGTGATTTCCTCATATATATATATATATATATATATATATATATATATATATATATGTGTGTGTGTGTGTGTGTGTGTGTGTGTGTGTGTGTGCGCGCGCAAACACACACAAAAATATATATATACACACACACATATATATATATATGTATGTATGTATATATACATACATACAATATGTATGTATGTATGTATATACGTATGTATATATGTACGTATGTACGTATGTATATGTGTGTGTGTTACATACTTGACAACTGCTCTTTAAAATCATGTTGCAAATTATTACTTATCGGTAGTGCGGTCAAAATTGTCTTATTCTGAAATTAACCTATAAGTATAAAGCCTTTCTATTGATAAGCCATGTATATACTTATAATTGTGATACGCTACAAGTTTTGTTGAGTACAGATGTACTTACCCCTACTTGTTGATACTCAGAGAAGGATGGAATTTGTGACGGACCGCCTTTTTAGGGGCAGTGCGAAAACTCACAGTTACCCAGGAAGACTAACTGTTGGAAAACAAGAGTAAATTAGCCTGACAAAAGCAACTTCAACACTTTTTATTCAAGTAGATGGCCTAAAGGCTGAGTTTTTACAAAAGGAAGCATCCGAGCTTCTAGATTACATTACCCAAAAGAGAGAAACCACAGGCAGGGCCTGAGCGAAGACAAGATCTAAAACCAGACTAAATCGCCATCTACGACCTCCTGGTAGGCTCCAGCATCTTCGAACTCTGAAAGGGGGTTGGGGTTGCAAGGGTGAGTACAGAGTACTCAACAAGTCGTACGGAACCACTGAATACTACATGTAGGGGTATTCAAGGGATGGCAATAGGGTTAAGTATGTGGATGTAGTTTTATTTTCTAATTTATTTTACATTTGAAGCACAGACCATAAATAAGTAGTAAGGGAGGGGGGTTTCCAAAGTTCAGCAACAACAACCAACTTATCCAAAATTTACCAAAACAGTAACTTGAGCTTAGTTACGGGTGTCACCCCAGTTCAAACTTAACTTCATTAACCGGAAGTACGGCGTAATCGATTACCATCATTAACTCTGCAGAGGTGCTCAACTTTACCCACAAGATATCTACAACCTTTAATGCCAATCGCGAGTTTTCATGCAACTTAAATGCATGTGGCCCAGTTTAGATCATCATAGCGTTTCGTTTTATCATTCCTGTCCTTTAGTTGTTAACCGATAGATATGCAGTGTCGGGACCCCGAATTTGCAAATCCGGACCCTCTGTGTATTCAGCACTAGTCCAGGAACGCGCTAGTGCACACAGTCTTAACATTGGTAAATATCACAATCATACCATTCGATATTATCAAAGTACTTTATTTAAATAACCAAAGGGGTTACTCGACCTTATGGCCAAGTTACAAATATATGCCTCGCAAGGCGAAACTTATTCAGAGAAAAAAATAATAGCAGCGGAAAATCAAATAGCTTCGTGGCGCCATCCAGTATACCACAGGCAATCGATCGGGCTCGCATCCCTAAGTAGAGCGGATCCTCTTGGAATTCCGCCTCAGTGGCGTAGTCTCCTCTTCAAGCGGTGTTGTGTTGAGGCAAGGGTGAGTACTTGGTACTCGGCAAGTCATGCAGAATGCAAGCTAATATACTATATGCATGGCTTGGTACAAAGGAATAGCTCAAGGTATATTTGCAAGAAATGACTTTTGACAAGTAATATAAGTAGATTCAAAGCAGTAGAAATAAGTAAAGCGTAAATAACTTTTCAAGAAGTTTAATAAACATTTTTCCATCCTAAACCACATTTCCATCATCTCAGTATTATTAAACCAACCCAACTTTTCAAACCAAAGTTATTTTTGAGAAAATCTAACCCTTATTTGTAATTCGAGCGATGTCCAATACCGCGGACACGGCTATTCGAATAGATTCTAAACTCTGCAGAGGTTATGCACTTTACCCACAAGATACAGTCAAACACCACAAAGGCGAGTTCAGTAACAAAGTCTTTCGGAAACCTCTAACAATACAAGTGGTCCTCCCAGGTTATTGCGCACTAACCCTTCCCTTCGCTAAGGCGAAGTCTAGGCCAATCAACTGTTAGATGGGTACTGGCCTCGACCCGATGCGCTCCGTACAACTTACACAAAGGGTGTAGTTGACCTCCCGAGGTCCCACAGTGCGTTATTAGCAACTTAGTCAACTAGGTCCGTCCCATTCTGAGACATGTGGTTGCACGTTAGACCCAATTCAAAGGCTTGCAAGGTTAAGTCCTTAGGGTGACCAGGGCAAGACTACCCGAAGAACCAAATCAACATCCCCAATGCCACAAGCGGCCCCACCTGATTACTCTTGCCACATGCCCTGGCCGAAACTGTTTATCAAACCCCAGTTGATTACCATGCACCACGTGCCATCAACATCACATGATACTTTTCCAAAACAGGTTCAATATATCATTAAGTCAATATTAACATTTGATTGTCCAAAACCATGTCATGAGCACGTAGCAGGTCTAAGCAGTATACTACAACGGTCTAAAACCCATGTTGGCAATTTACTAATGTCCAACTAGTAATCCACAACTAAGGTGACAAAGGGTCATGGCACATACTTAAATAATCAAGGTGTCATACAGCATATTGGTATTTATCTAACCCCCATGTTTAAACAAAGTATCTTTCTAATTGATCTAGCATGCAATAGTTTAAATCAAAATAGATTTCGAAATAGGATCAACATGGTCAAAGCACAACTTGCCTTCAAAAAGTACTTGCTCTTGGTCTTGAGTTGGATCCTGAGTCAATACTTCTCCTTCGAATCCTTAAGACTTCAACGTCTACTCGTAAAGCGTGCAAATAGCAAATACCCAAATAAACAATAGGCAAAAAGTGTCCAAACATCCAAATAAAATCCATAAACAGAAAGAACATAATTTTATGGATTTTTAGAAACTGGAATCGTCAAATTTGGAGTTAAGACGCAAAAGTTATGATTATTTAAAGTTTGCATAATCATTTAAATAATTTTGCAGAGAAAAACTTTAGCCCAAAAATTAAATAAAATTTATATTTAGGTAGATCTCAATTTTATACAAATTTAGAAATTTGAATCACTCAAATCGGAGTTGAAACGCATAAAAGTTATAAGCGTTTGAAGTTTGAAACAAAATCAAATCATTATTTCGAATTAGTAAATCATTTTCTTTTTCGGAAATTAATTATTGCGTCGGCATGGACACGTGGCAGCCTCGATTGGTTGGTCGACGTCGGTGGTCCATGGACTTGGTCCACGCTTGGCTCGGGTCCACCGTGGACTCGGTCCCACGACTTCTCGTGTCGACATGTGGGCCCGCTCGGGTAGCGTCATCGCCGACGTCGGTGGGCTCGGCCACGGTCTTGGCGGTGGGACCACCGATGACGTCATGGGTGACGTCGGCGCTGGTCGGCCCGACATGCGGGCCCTCGACACGCAGCGGGCCGCGTGTCGGCGTCCTACACGACGCCGCGTGGGCCAGTCTTGGCCGAGCGTCGGTCCAACTTCCCGACACGTGGCGCCAATCTCGGCCGCTGATTTGAAATTCAACGGCGCGATTAGATCCAGGGTTAACGTGTTGAATCTACTCGATGATCGTGGGCGTTCGATCTAGATCGGGCGGTCGAGATCTAATCTATAATAATTACTACCACGCGGCGCGTGGCGATTGTGAACCGTTGGATCTTGATCCAACGGTCCGTATCTAATCGGGTTTGGAACACGTGAACTCACCTCAACCGCACGATCAAGATCGGACGGCGCCGAGAGTTCGCGAGCGAGGGCGATGGCGACGCGGCGGAGCTGCGGCCACCGGAGACAGAGATGACGAGCGAGCCCGACGGCGCTCGAGTCGTTCCGCCGAAGTGAGTGGTCTCTTCGCGCGCTGGCCGGGGTTCGGTTGCAGGCTCCTTCTCGGCGGAAGACGACAGGCGGCGGCGAGACGAGGCAAAAACCGCGGCGAGTGGCGCTCAACTCACGGCGAGCTTCGCCGCGGCAAACAAGCGGCTTTCGGCGAGATGGCTCGAGAACGGGTGCGCAAGGATGAGGGCAACCTCGGGCGTGACCAGGGCTTTAAATAGCCTCGGCGTTCGTGCGAGACGGAAACCTAATTCTACACGGCGGCGGGCGCGGCGGCGAGTCCGGCTCGGACTCGGCGGAGACGACAAGATACCGCCCACGTGGCACGATCAAGCGGCCACGATCGCCGCGGCGCGATCGGATCGGGCCGGATCACGGCTCGAGCCGTGCTGGCGGATCTCACCTTGGATCTTGATCCAACGGTTGGGATTGATTAGGGTTGGGAGAGCTGGTTTGGTCGAGTCAAGCGGCTCGGCCTGACTCGAGTCCGACTCGGGTTCCGACTTCGATCGGATGAACAAGATCTTCGACCGAGTTGAATTTCCAGCGATTTAATATTTAAAATAATTCCCGATAATTCATTTAATTCATTAAAAATAGCAAATGACTCGAAAAATTCAGAAAAATTCTGGAAAATATTTTGGATTATTTTGGACTCAAATAAAATATTTCCAACAAAATTTTATTTGCAAAATTAAATTCTTTAATTATTTCAAAATGGAATAAATTCAAATAAATTCCAAATAAATCCAAATAAATTCAAAGAAATTCCAAAAATTCACCAAAGTGCCAAATCACACATGAATTTAATAAAAGCAAAATTTTGGGGTGTTACAAACCTCCCCCCCTTAATAGAATCTCGTCCCCGAGATTCAGGGCTTACTAAAGGAATAGGTTTGGAAATTCTTTCTTCAAATCCTCTTGTGCTCCCAAGTCGCTTCGCTTTCTTCATGGTTGCTCCAATCGAACTCTCTGAAGCGGGTTGACTTCTTTCTAGTTTCTCAATCCATTGTGTCCGAGAATCCTCACGGGATGCTCCTTATATGTCATGTCCTCTTGCAAATCAATTAACTATAGCGGTGTCTGTTCCTCTGGAAGTCGTAGGCACTTCTTAAACTTGGACACATGGAATACATCATGCACTCCTGCCAACGACTGTGGCAACTCCGGTGATAAGCAACTTCGCCTTTGCGACTCAAAATCTTAAATGGTCCAACATAGCAGGTGCGAAGTTTCCCTTTGGCATGGAACCTCTTAACTCCCCGAGAGGCGTAACTCGAGGTATACAAAGTCTCTGGTTCAAAACTCAAATCTCGGCGACGATTGTCGGCATAACTCTTCCGTCGAGATTGGGCTATCTTCAACCTTTCCTAATCATGGCGATCTGCTCTTCAAACCTCTTGAAGAATATCAGGCCCAAAGACTTCGGCGCTACGCGGTTTCATTCCAATTCAATGGCGTCCGACAGGGTCGACCATACAAAGGCCTCAAAAGGTGACATCGTAAACTAGCCTGATAACTATTGTTGTAATCAACTCGGCATACGGTAAACTCTTATCCCAAGAAGTAGCATAAGCTAATGCACAAGCTCTCAACATATCCTCCAGAATCTGGTTGACTCTTTCGCCTGGTCTGGTCCGTCTGCATGGATGATAAGTCAGATCTTGAAGTTCAAAGCGGGTTCCCATGGCTTCATGCAACTTATTCCGAACCTTGAGGTAAATTGGGTACCTCTGTCTGATCACGATCCTCTTGGGCACTCGTGCAAAGCAGACAATCGATCATGTATAATTACGCTAATTTATCTCCCGAGTAAGTGGTCTTCACGGGATAAAATGGGCTACTTTAGTCAAGCGATCCACTATAACCCATATGGAGTCATAACCTCCTTGAGTCTTGACAAGCCGATAATGAAATCCATTCCGATTTCCTCCCACTTCCACTCGTATTTTCACGGTTGTAGCAATCCTGCTGGTCTCGATGCATTGCCTTGACTTCTCGGCATACGTCGCACAATGCAACATGCTCGGCAACTTCACGTTTCATACTCGGCCACGAGAATCTCTCCTTGAGATCCTGATACATCTTGGCGCTTTCAGGATGAATTGAGTACTTAGAGTCATGGGCTTCTTCCGAGAATCGATTGCTTTAACTCCTTTTTGTTAGGCACACAAATGCGATCCTTCATCCACAACGTGCCTTGCTCATCCAACTTGAAGTCCTCTGCCTTGCCTTCCTCCTTGATGGACTTAATCCTGCGGATCTTGTCATCATCATACATCCTTCTCGGATCGATCCTCTAGGGTAGGCTTTACTTCTAATGCGGCCAAGAATCCGCTAGGTACTACCTCAATCTTCATTTTACGAAAATCCTCACATAACTCATCCCGACTTGTGGCTAGCAACGTACTCACGGTATGGCTTTTCCGACTCAGGGCATCGGCTACTACGTTGGCCTTCCCGGATGGTAATGGATTCCAACATTATAGTCCTTGATCAACTCTAACCATCTCCTCTGCCTCATATTCGAGATCCGATTGGGTGAATATGTACTTAAGGCTCTTATGATCCGTATATACTTCACATCTGTTTAGATCGACGATAGTGACGCCATATCTTCAAAGCATGCACTACGGCACTAACTCTAAGTTATGTGTCGGATAATTTTCCTCATGCGGCCTCAATCGCCTTGATGCATAAGCGGCGACCTTTCCGTTTCGTGACAAGACACATCCAAGTCCTTGGCGCGTCGTCACAATAAATATCGAAGCTTTGAGCAACATCGGTAGAACTAACACGGTCTTGGCGTCAATCGCTTCTTGACTCTGAAATCCTTTCTCACATTCTCGCGTCCATGCAAACTTCTTTTCCTTCTTCAAAGAAGCCATGCGTAAGAGGTTTCGCAATTGTCGAGAAGCCTTCGATGAAACGGCGGTAGTATCCTGCCATTCCAAGGAAACTCGAATGCTGGTCACGATCCTCTTGCTCCCAATGTAACACGGCTTCTACTTTGCTTGGATCTACTTGGCGACTCTTCATGCGGTCATTACATGTCCAAGAAACTCCACCTTGTCCTTCCAAAAATCACACTTGTTGAACTTGGCGAAAAGTTGCTTGTTCCTCGGCTTTTCCAAAACTTCGCCTTAAGTGTTCGGCATGTTCATCCTCCTGTCTTGGAGTAGATTAGGATATCGTCTATGAACACGACGACAAACTTGTCCAAATATTCCATGAACACCTTATTCATCATATTCATGAAATAAGTGGCGCATTAAATCGGCCCAAAGGACATAATCAGAACTCGTAATGTCCATATCTTGACGAGAATGCGATCTTGAATATCTTACGATCGGATCTTCAATCGATGGTATCCCGATCTCGAGATCAATCTTGGAAAAAACTCCGGCTCCTCTCAACTGATCAAACAAATCATCAATCCTGGTAGCGGATACTTATTCTTCACGGTGACTTCATTGAGTGCACGGTAGTCAATGCACATCCCTGAAACTCCCGTCCTTCTTCTTGACAAACAAAACTGGTGCTCCCCACGGCGATTTAACTCGCCTCGATAAATCCTTTCTCCATTAACTCTTCTAGCTGTTTCTTCATTTCTACCAACTCCTCGGTGGACATCCGATAGGGTCTCTTTGCTATCGGTCTTTGTCACAGTACAAGCTCTATTACAAACTCTATGTCCTGTGCAGCGGCATACCAGGTAGATCTTCGGGAAAAACATCAGGTACTCATTCACTACCGGGACATCCTCTATGCGATTGCCTTGGTGCGTTAACCATCAACAGTCCATCTCTAACTGCAGTGGCTTGAAATTCCACTTTCTTCCCACACGGGCTCTCAAGCGAGATAGTCCTTCGTCCACAATCCAATACGACCTTGTGCTTGGATAACCAATCCATTCCCAATATGACGTCTAAGGTGCAGGTCTCCAAAATTATAAGGTTTGCTAGGAACTCTATTCCACCTATCAAGATTCTCACCCGGAACATCCTACTTTCGTTTCGGAGTTCGGAACCAGGGTTTGAACTAAAAGCATACACTTAAGCCTTGCAATCCTCAAATCATTTCTAGTAGCAAAGCCTTAAACAAGCGAATCTGAAGCTCGAGTCAAACAAAAGCTGTGCAGTCGAGTTAACAAGTAACTTACCCGATCTACGACGTCGTAGCATTTCTGCGGTGCATCTACGGTGACATGGTTGACTCGGCCTCTCACCACGATGCAGGGTGTGGCTCTGATGTCGGCGTCCTAGCCGGGTGGTTCCTAGGTTGAAGCGGCCAGGGTCACTCTGCTGTCTTCTTTGGACAATCTGTTGGCAAAGTGTCACGGCTCGTTGCGATTGTAGCGGCGTCTCACTGTTCCTTCTTGTTGCACGGAGTAGTGTTTCTAGCGGGTGGGGTGCAGTAGTTCGATTGGCGAGTCTTGGTGCTTTGAGGATGGTGTCCTTGTTGCATTCTCGTGGTTGGAATCAAGAATTGATTTGGTGCAACTCTCGAGTCTTTATTCGTTCCCTGGCGTGATCCTTGCTTTGTTGCATCCTGCGCTTCTGTTCTCATCCGGTTCCTTGCGCTTGTCCTCAAGAATAAGCGCCTTATTCACCAACTCTTGGAAATCTGGAAAGGTGTGGGTGATCAATCCTACTTGCAATCCCGAGTTAAGTCCCTTCATAAAACGAGGCTATGCGGATTTATCTGTCGCTACATCCTCAGGTGCGTAGCGTGCTAGCTGTGTGAACTTGTTCGGGTAGTCGCCACCGGCGATTACCTTGCTTGATGCTCAACTCCTCCTTCTTAAGGTCCATGATTCCTTCAGCACGTGATCTTGTCGAATGCATTTGTGAACTCTTCCCAAGTGATATCTTGAGGGTTCTCTTGCGTGGCACAAGTTCTCCCACCATTCTGGCAATTTGTTCCTTCCAGTGATGAGAAGCGTAGAGTACCTTCTCATTTCCTATGCATTGAGCTATGTGTAGCTTCCTCTCGATTGATCTTAACCAATCATCGGCCTCCAATGGATTGGCATTCCCGAGAGAAAGTGGGTGGGTGAGTTCTCATGAACTCGATAGTCTTGTATTCAGCGTGGTCCCCGATTAACTTGATTGGTCGTGGCCTGAGCAAAGGACGTGCTGCATTTGTTGCATCATAGCATGCATCAATCGAGTCAGGCGACAAGAAAAGCTCTAAATTCGTGCATATCCAGTGGCGGTCTTTGGTGCTCCATCATTGGGGTTTTCTGGCGGCGAGAACCACTCCCATTGCTTCCAAAGTTTCCACGGTGTTCACCATCTGGCTGGTTTGCTCTAGGTTTAGAGATGAGAGGGAAAAAAGAATAGACAAGTAATATGGAACTTATGCTGGGCCAAAGGTGTAATTTTAAGTTCAAACTTTATTATTGATATTAAAAACTTGGTATTGTTGCTTACAATGCCTAAGGGCCTTGCAACACATAATGCACACTCGACAAACAAAGCAAATCCAAATCGAACTAATTCGAGTCTAACGCCTAAAGGGTGACTCTTTCTTCTATGACGCGACTCGGCGAAGGAGTCTCACTATAGAACCTATGCTCACTCATCAAGAAAACCTCCACGGCACTGGTGCGGTGTCGTGGCATAAGCGTAACGATCGCCATGTCCAAAGAATCGTGTCCTCTATGGTAGTCGAGGAAGCGGTGTCCTCATCGAGATCCGACTCCTCTGGATCTCGCTCGTGTAGCTCGAGTAATCTTGGCTCTGTCAGTCCGTACAAGGTCATCTCCAACTCGTCAATCCTTCGTAGAAGGTGTGCCACATACTCTTGAGCTTCCCGCCATCTGTTCTTCTCTGTCGTGATCTCCTTGCGGGCCTTCGTAGCTCCTTGCTTGTATTATCTAGTACATCCTCCTGGCGACGACAAATCGTGCCAAGCTGTGTAGTAACCGTGGCATCCTCATCTGAATCGCCTTCGGGTCAAGAAGGTTATCATTGCTACGGATGGTAGCGAACACCGTACTCTCAATTCTCTGGCGTGAATACGGGTAATGTGCCGCATTGCTCGTCGTGATACTTCTTGGATACCCATCTGCATTGTAGATCTCTGGCGGTCAAACGTGTCGAGCGATTGCACTGGGCCCTTTTTCCTAGCAGTACCTCAATCCTCACGTCACAAGCCTTGATCAATCCCGCTTGTCCGATCACTTCCACTTGGTATTGGGGCTTCTCAAAATCTCCGAGAGTCTCAGAGCATATGCCAAAGTTCTGCCAGTGACCAACTCCCAGATCAACGTAGTTGAACTCTTCCCTCCATCTGTCACAAGAGTGCTTTACGTAAGAACTCTGGAATTTTTAAATTGTGACAAGGTAAGGGAAAATTTCAGCAAGAGACAAGAAAAGAGAGAAGGGGATAAGTCGAGATGTCATTTCTTATCTTGACAATTTTTTTAGCTTTTAGAAAATAGGTTTTATCCTCACTACAACCATTCTAGCTAGGGTTGAGCCTACAGTCAAGTATGGCTCTGATACCACCTCTATCGGGACCCCGAATTTACAAATCCGGACCCTCTGTGTATTCAGCACTAGTCCAGGAACGCGCTAGTGCACACAGTCTTAACATTGGTAAATATCACAATCATACCATTCGATATTATCAAAGTACTTTATTTAAATAACCAAAGGGGTTACTCGACCTTATGGCCAAGTTACAAATATATGCCTCGCAAGGCGAAACTTATTCAGAGAAAAAAATAATAGCAGCGGAAAATCAAATAGCTTCGTGGCGCCATCCAAAGATACCACAGGCAACCGATCGGGCTCGCATCCCTAAGTAGACGGATCCTCTTGGAATTCCTCCTCCGGTGGCGTAGTCTCCTCTTCAACTGGTGTTGTGTTGAGGCAAGGGTGAGTACTTGGTACTCAGCAAGTCATGCACAGAATGCAAGCTAATATACTATATGCATGGCTTGGTACAAAGGAATAGCTCAAGGTATATTTGCAGTAAACAGCTTTTGACAAGTAATATAAGTAGATTCGAAAGCAGTAGAAATAAGTAAAGCGTAAATAACTTTTCAAGAAGTTTAATAAACATTTTTTTTTCCATCCTAAACCACATTTCCATCATCTGTATTATTAAACCAACCCAACTTTTCAAACCAAAGTTATTTTTGAGAAAATCTAACCCTTGACTGTAATTCCCGAGCGATGTCCAATACCGCGGACACGGCTATTCGAATAGATTCTAAACTCTGCAGAGGTTATGCACTTTACCCACAAGATACAGTCAAACACCACAAAGGCGAGTTCCTCAGTAACAAAGTCTTTGAAACCTCTAACAATACAAGTGGTCCTCCCCGGTTATTGCGCACTAACCCTTCCCTTCGCTAAGGCGAAGTCTAGGCCAATCAACCGTTAGATGGGTACCTGGCCTCAGCCCCGGTACGCTCCCCCGTACAACTTACACAAAGGGTGTAGTTTACCTCCTGAGGTCCCACTTGTACGTTATTAGCAACTTAGTCAACTAGGTCCGTCCCATTCCGGACATGTGGTTGCACGTTAGACCCAGTTCAAAGGCTTGCAAGGTTAAGTCCTTAGGGTGACCAGGGCAAGACTACCCAAGAACCAAATCAACATCCCCAATGCCACAACCGCCCACTGATTACTCTTGCCACATGCCCTGGCCGAAATCGTTTATCAAACCCGCTTGATTACCATGCACCACGTGCCATCAACATCACATGATACTTTTCCAAAACAGGTTCAATATATCATTAAGTCAATATTAACATTTGATTGTCCAAAACCATGTCATGAGCACGAGCGGTGTCTAAGCAAAGATACTACAACGGTCTAAAACCCATGTTGGCAATTTACTAATGTCCAACTAGTAATCCACAACTAAGGTGACAAAGGGTCATGGCACATACTTAAATAATCAAGGTGTCATACAAAGATATTGGTATTTATCTAACCCCATGTTTAAACAAAGTATCTTTCTAATTGATCTAGCATGCAATAGTTTAAATCAAAATAGATTTCAAATAGGATCAACATGGTCAAAGCACAACTTGCCTTCAAAAAGTACTTGCTCTTGGTCTTGAGTTGGATCCTGAGTCAATACTTCTCCTTCGAATCCTTAGGCACTTCAACGTCTACTCGTAAAAGCGTGCAAATAGCAAATACCCAAATAAACAATAGGCAAAAAGTGTCCAAACATCCAAATAAAATCCATAAACAGAAAGAAACATAATTTTATGGATTTTTAGAAACTGGAATCGTCAAATTTGGAGTTAAGACGCAAAGTTATGATTATTTAAAGTTTGCATAATCATTTAAATAATTTTGCAGAGAAAAACTTTAGCCCAAAAATTAAATAAAATTTATATTTAGGTAGATCTCAATTTTGTACACATTTAGAAATTTGAATCACTCAAATCGGAGTGGAAACGCAAAGTTATAAGCGTTTGAAGTTTGAAACAAAATCAAATCATTATTTCGAATTAGTAAATCATTTTCTTTTTCGGAAATTAATTATTGCGTCGGCAAGATGGACACGTGGCGACCTCGATTGGTTGGTCGACGTCAACCGGTCCATGGACTTGGTCCACGCTTGGCTCGGGTCCACCGTGGACTCGGCCCACGACTCTACGTGTCGGCCCGACATGTGGGCCCGCTCGGGTGACGTCATCGCCGGCGTCGGGCTCGACTTACAGTCTGGCAAGTGGGACTCCACCGATGACGTCATGGGTGACGTCGGCGCTTGCTGGTCGGCCCGACATCGCCTCCCTCGACACGCGGCCGCGTGTCGGCGTCTACACGCCTGCCGCGTGGGCCAGTCTTGACCGCGTCGGTCCAACTTCCCGACACGTGGCGCAATCTCGGCCGTTGATTTGAAATTCAACGGCGCGATTAGATCCAGGGTTAACGTGTTGAATCTACTCGATGATCGTGGGCGTTCGATCTAGATCGGACGGTCGAGATCTAATCCTATAATAATTACTACCCGCGGCGCGTGGCGATTGTGAACCGCTGGATCTTGATCCAATCGGCCCGCATCTAATCGGGTTTGGAACACGTGAACTCACCTCAACCGCACGATCAAGATCGGACGGCGCCACGAGTTCGCGAGGGCGATAGCTTGACGCGGCGGAGCTGCAGCCACGGAGACAGAGATGACGACGAGCCCGACGGCGCCCGGGGTCGTTCCGCGAAGTAGTGGTCTCTTCAGTGCGCCTGGCCGAGGGTTCCGATTGCGGGCTCTTCTACGGAAGACGACAGACGGGCGGCGAGCGAGGCAAAAAACCGCGGCGGAGTGGCGCTCAACTCTGGCGGAGCTCGCACGGCAAACGGCGGCGGCTCGGCGAGATGGCTCGAGAGCAGGTGCGCAAGGATGAGGGCAACCTCGGGCGTGACTGAGGCTTTAAATAGCCTCGGCGTTAGTGCCGAGACGGAAACCTAATTCTACACGGGCGGGCGGCGGCGGAGTCCGCTTTCGGACTCGGCGGAGACGACGACGCACAACCGCCCACGTGGCACGATCAACGGCCACGATCGCCACGGCGCGATCGGATCCGGCCGGATCTACTCAACCGTAAGACGGCGGATCTCAGCCGTTGGATCTTGATCCAACGGTTGGGATTGATTAGGGTTGGGAGCTGGTTTGGTCGAGTCAACTGGCTGGGTCGGACTCGGGTTCCGACTCGGTCGGATGAAACGATTTCGACCGAGTTGAATTTCCAGCGATTTAATATTTAAAATAATTCCCAGTAATTCATTTAATTCATTAAAAATAGCAAATGACTCAGAAAAATTCCAGAAAAATTCTGGAAAATATTTTGGATTATTTTGGACTCAAATAAAATATTTCCAACAAAATTTTATTTGCAAAATTAAATTCTTTAATTATTTCAAAATGGAATAAATTCAAATAAATTCCAAATAAATCCAAATAAATTCCAGCAAATTCCAAAAATTCACCAAAGTGCCAAATCACACATGAATTCAATAAAAGCAAAATTTTGGGGTGTTACATGCAGCTACCTTGGACTCACAGTCCCCATTAGCATCTACCGTTGTGAGAACCAAGAATGTCGCTACGGACCATTCCCGTTTCATCCCTCCGGTACACTTCCCTGCCGGGAAGGCAGGTCCCTATTCTCTCCAGAGAATAGTACCACCAATAAGTTCAATTATTATCTCAGGAATGACTAACCTACTGTGCTATGTCGGATACGGGTCCACCGACCAGTCCGACCTGTGGTTGAGCGGAAACTAAGTTATTTACTTCTGCTCAAGGGGATTATTAACCTTACACTGCCAAAGATCAAGCCTTCAATCCACAAACCCAACCCGGCACCCACAGTACCGGCCACCAGACAACCAAGGCATTAATCATCAGCCGGGGATCGGAATCTCATCCACTCCGGGATTAATCCGATACTGTCCCCCAGACTGTAGCACTTTTACAAACTAATCGAACCAGCAGTTCGATAGCAATTCTTTTCATTTTCAAGGTTTTGAAATTTTCTAACCTGGCATAATATCTAACTTAATCATGGCAATAGTAATTACCTAGGGTTACAAAGGATTTCATAGGGTTCAATATTTTCAAGGAAGTTCCATGAGCAATTCGGCATTACCTAGGTATCATATCATTCTAAAATACTGTTTTCAATAGTTCAACATACAGCAAAATAATGCGATATAAAAATAGTAAATACTATAGCATGGCATGATTTGGATCAAGATGATCAAAGGTGTACGGCTTGCCTTGCTCGGCAGCTGGATCGGTCGAATCGTAGAGGAAGTAGTCGTACTGGACTCCCGTCTGGTCCAACGTCTGCTCCGGGAACTGCTCCGGCTCCACTGGCGTCTCAACGGGCGAATGTAGCGCGGAAAGGACAACCAACATAAATAAACGACAAAACAACAACTGGAATAGAAACAGAAACCGGAAACTGGGCCGGAAGAGAACGGAGGGCAATTCTCGGTTTTTGGGAATTTTCGGAGTCTCGGATTTGGGAACGGACGTCATTTTTGGACTCAGGGGGTCGAGACGGTTCGGAATATGCATTTGGTGGAGCTCTGAGTTTTTCCGAGATTTTTCTGGATTTAAAACGAATCTCCGGAATTTAATAATTAAATTTAAAAACCGGAAATCGGTTTTATTGTTCAACCGGGGCTGGGCTGGCTTTCGGCTGGGGAAAAAATGGGCCACGGCCCATTTGGCCTGGCGTCTTGAGGAGTGGCTGGGCTACCAGCGGCATGAGGCGAGACCACGGCGAGCGCGAGGGGGAGGCCAAAGGCGTGACAGTGGGCCGCTGTCGGCCAGCAGACGGGGAAAGGGTTAGGAGTTTGCACAGAGGCGAGGCGGCGGGCTTGGCGGCTGGCTGCTTCGGCCGAGCCGAGAGGCGAAGCGAGGAGAAGCTTCACCGAGACGAGGAGAAGCAAGCGAAGTTGCAATGGGGCTCGAGAGGGCTTTATAGCCGCGAGCGGCCAGCGGCTGGCGAAGCGACGCAGCGGCCAGCGTCTGGGAGGCGCTTGGCGGCGACGGTCGAGAGACCGGCGAAGCGGCAGCGGCAGCCTGACAACCGGCAGAGGCGCGAGGCGGCTGGGCGGCGTCGAGGCGGCGGAAGGCGGGCGCGAGAGGCAGGCGGGGCGACGGCCACGGAGGTGGTCGGCCCAGGCCGGCCGGCGGAACGACTGGAGAGCAGCGCCGCGCCGAAGGAGAACGGGCCGCAAGGCTCAAGAAGCAAGGATTCGGCCCACCAAGAGGTAACCAAAATTCAAATCCGATTCCAATTTCCAAAACCAAATCAAAGGCAAATTCAAATAAAATCCAACGAAATTCATTTTGAATTTTGAGATTATTTCAGGATTGCTAGCCCCAACGATTCGTACTTTGTCGTATGTTGTCCGTTGTTTTTTGTATCAAGACATACCACTGAACTCAAGTGTTATATTTTTGCTACTTTCCCTCGCTCTCTTTGGCCAAATAACTCCTTTTGTTGCAAACTCTATGTACGTAAACCGTATTACGTATGGATATTAATAATATTGTGAACGTGTGTATTAGCCACTTATTATAAAACCTCCGCCCATACATGAAAGGCCTCCAATATTTCACGTCTAAGCGAGGGTCTCGACACCTATGTATGTGTGTGTCAGAATACTCCGATCTGAGTCAGAATGCAACCACACGTGTGTGTGTGTCGACCGTGTAATCACCACCCATTGTACAGTTGTACTCCACCCGCTAACACCAATCGCCCTCTCCTCTTCCGAGCAGCCACGTCCCATGCCGCCGTCCCACCCCCCGCACTACCAATTGCATCGATGAAGGATTGAAGATATGCTAGCAACACCGTCAAGTGGCTGGCTCGATAAATGACTAGAAATTAGCGATGGCGGCGTGGTTTCACAAATTAAAAATGATGATGGCTTTAGCCTATTTTATTAGTTTTAGAACATGTAATATGATTCTTGATTTTTTTTTTTTTGGTCCATAACAACACACGACATTCAGCTAATATCTTAGAAATTGAAGACTGTTAAAATTCCGGCCTCGTCCTCTTCCGATGCAAATAGAAAGATTCTCTCAACCAAACCAGTAGGCAGTAGACAGTAGTAGTGTTCACTCATCTCAGCTGTCACCGTCCCACAAGAAAAAAACCATGTGCACTTCACACAGAAGACAGAACAATCAAGGGGCCGATGGGAGTCTGCCACACGGTAGCGGACTAGGTTGGTACCACGTGTGTTGTTCTTGTTGTAAAACAAGTCGTTCCCCACGTCGATCGCCGGCAATCACCAAGAACACAAAGAACACACGAACGAAGAACACATGATATGTGTGGAACTCTCTCTTCTTTATTGATCAATGTGTGTAAATACAATAAGAGGCACCCGGTATTTATAGAAGAGGTATTAGGGATTTGCCCACATATTAGAGATAGACTCCTAACCGTATTCGGTTAGAGTCATTATCTCATAACACTTCCCCTTGGGTAAATACCGCGTAATGCATATGTCTCGTTAAAAACTCCACTCAAAAACCCAGTGGGAAAAAAGAGATGGAGAAAAGAGTACATCGCATTCGCTCCTTATGTTGCATTTGTTGCCTCATTAAAACCTTTATGTGAGAAACATCAGGAAAACTCACAAAGGAAAAAGAGTACAACTTATGATCTTCAGGATCATGCAAAGGGATTATGGTACAGGAGTTTACTTCCCCTGAACTATGCAAATCTCTAAGCCGCCTCATTCTGATGCCATTAACATACCTTTGGAAGGTGGATTTGGCAAAGATTTTGTGAATTAATCTGCTAGATTTTCACATGACTTAGTTTGCATTATTTTTATCTCACCATTTTTCTGGAGTTCGTGAGGATAAAAGAACTTATGAGCAATATGCTTTGTGATATTGCTCTTTACATAACCCAATTGCATTTGTGCAACACAAGTATCATTATCTTCATAGATAATAGTAAGGATATTGACGGTATTCATACCATATGACTTCTGGACATGGTTGATTACCCGTCTTAGCCAAACATATTCCCGTGAGGCTTCCTTTATAATCTCTGAGTGGCTGTACCACCACAGAGGAAAATAAAAATCCATTCTGGGATTTCTTCATGAACGCACATGAACATTATTCCTTCAGGGACCATATTCCTTTTTCAGGAGGAATCTACTTACTCGATTGTACCACATCCTTATCGATTGTTTTAATCCGTATTTAGTGACCCAAATACATATGCGGTCACTACAATCATCAACTGTACTGAAAAGTTTAAACTTGCTGCCATCAATATTAAATTTCGAAACATCATTCCACTCATTTTAGGAGAACAGATATCATCGTAATCGATGATGGGTCTCTGCTAAAACCCTTGTGCTACAAGCCTCGCTTTATATCTCACCACCTGGATATTTTCATATCTCTTCAGGATGAAAAATCCATTTGATCCTACAGGGAATATTTCAGGAAATGTTCTCATCAACAGACCAAGAACTTTTCTCTCATTAAGCGGCGCTACCTCAATTGCTTTTTCAGATGAACCTAGATGAGCGCTTACGGCACTCGCCATGGACTTTGGTTCGGATCCGCATTTTTAGCAATTTTTAGAGGCAAAATATGTCGACAATTGTAGTCTTTCTTCATATATAATTCTCCCTGCATCACCTCCAGGATGTCTCTTTATCAATTTCTTCCAAATTTTCTCGTGATTTCCCACAACGATGAAGTCTGGGTGTTCGACTTCCCAAAGATTGGATTGTGCGCACAAATATCTGTTGGGGTTATCATCTTCGAGATTGATCTCTTCAGGATATTACCATCTTCTAGATGGCTCACTTCGAGGATTTTCTCAACATCGAGTTAAGCTTCTTCCATCGTCATCTGTAGTGTTCTCAATTGTTTGGCTCTCTATTTCTGCGGACGTCTCCGCGAAATTGAGTCCCGTGCACCTGGAGGCCTCCCCCTCATTTTATCATGAGGGTCAAGAGTGGGTTTAATATCCTTCTAGGATATTTCCACTCTTTCAGGTGCATATACTGCAGGTATATGAGATCTTTCCACTACCCTATGATCAGTGAAGGTATTTGGCAGATTCTTAGCTTACTTGTTGCAGATTTATTACTTTCCGAACTTCAAATTCGGTCTCTTTAGTGCGTGGATTTAAGGACTCGGCATTCTTTAATGTGGTACTTATCTTCCCCTAATGCCGAAATATGTCCTTAGTACAATCAGCGTACCGAACCATGTACAGACCCTCAACTTCTGGTGAGGTCCCATGGCGGTATGCTGTGGTGGAGAGATTGGCATGTATACAACATAACCGAATTTTCGTAGATGGGAAATACTTAATTCTCTTCCATGCACTATCTGCAACAGGAAAATTCCATTATATACAGTTGATTTGAGTTGAATTAATATCGCAGTGTGCTGCACTGCGTGGCCCCAACAACTGGTGGGTAGCCTACTATTCTGCAAAGTGGTCAAGCAATAAATTTTATTCCCTTAATAATGACTCTGCAGGGCCATTATATTATGTGGACATGAGGTATTAAGAGCTCTACATTAATCCCTAAAGCCATATAATGCTTTTGAGTAAAACTCGTTAGCATTGTCCATTTGAATGGACTTGATTCTTTCTTCTGGAAAGGAGGCTCACAAAAATTAGGCAATTTATTTAGGTAGAAGCATGGTTCCAACAGGCGAAAGGTCCACAGATATCACTTAATTTACTTCAAGAAATTCAGCTGATTCTTCTACAAGTTAGATGATAAGAAATCTTCGTGTCTAAGGAAGTCTTTATGCTATGGCCAGTGAGAATAGTAATTATTTTATCATAATATTCAACTCAAGGTTATTGCAATGCCAACTTCAAAGTTGCATATTATAACAATCAAAACAAGCATAACACAAAAATATTCGGAAAACACTTTATTTAAATATCACCGATAATTGCTCAACAGAGCATAGACCAAATGTTCATGCAGAACATAATTATTCGATCGATGAGACTCTTGAGGAGGCTCAACTAATGGAAATGCGACATATAGCAAAAATGGTATATGGAGACTATTCCAGATCTCCATATAAGTCAAGTTCCATCTCCTGGGAAACATTGCTGTTATTCTCTCCACCTTCTTGCTCAACATCTGGTAGAGCGGTGTAGTGTGTCTCAACCTTCCTTTCTTGATTCTTCTGGAATCTCCCAGTGGATTTCATGTAAAGTTCTGCCAAATGCTTTGAGTGCGACAATTGCGCGTGACTAGGCCAACGCAACCACACGTAAAGCATGTTTGAGAGTCGGGTGTTTTATTGGTCGACCTTGCTTCGGAAGGTTCTGTACCCTTCCTTTACTGCCGTTTCATTGGGATTTGCCATTTCCCTTTTGATTTCTGTTATTCTTTCATTTATTCCCCTTGTACATTTGGCCCTTTCTGCGGCCATGGCTACTACTAGCCTGCTGAGCAGTAGCATGTGCTTCAAACACTGCTTGACTTCCATTAGTATTTGCATGATGATTCTTCATCAGAAGTTCATCATGTTTTTCTGCTTCTAGCAGAACACTAATAAGCTCAGAGTACTTCTTGTACTTTGCATGACGGTATTGTTGTTGTAGTATCATCATGTTGGGGTGGAAAGTGCACAAGGTTTTGTCGATCTTCTCAGCTTCAGTAACTTTCTGGTTACAAAAGGTCAATTTAGCGACAAGTTTGTGTATTGCAGAATTATAAGCTACCACAGATTTGAAATCCTGAAAGCGTAGGAGGGTCCATTCGCGTTGTGCTTCCGGGCAAAGAACACGCATCTTTCTTTGGTTGTAGCGTTCCTTCAAGGAATTCCACAATAGCAGCGGGTCCTCCTCCATCAAGTATTCGGCCTTCAGATCCGAATGAAGATGGTGCCTCAGGAAATGTAAAGCGGCGCATTTTGCGGGTTCAGGCACTTCGATTGTACCGGCTTCAGGCCGAACAATAGCAGCTCCAAGCCCTCGAGCTGTTAGGTTGATTTTGGCATCCATTGCCCAGGTGAGGTAATTGCTGGCAAGCACATCAAATTCCCTTTTGCAATGTCAGACATATCATGTATGCAAGCAATACGAGATTTTACTACAGATAAAATATTATATTGCATGCATCTTCATTTAACTAATGAAGTTTTGGTCTATATCTATTCAGTAGATAATTATCACTCTTTTTCCAGATTTTTTTTAGTATTTGGCAATTTTCAGCATTACTAAATAACAGAAAAATCCAATATCAATTAAACATGGCATAAGTCTAATTTCAACTCATGTAATTCTTATTGGTTGGGAGCGAAAAAGAGTAATGAATATCTCCATCAATTTGACTCATGGCCAGGTCAACATGCCCCTAGGGCTCACATAAGGGAGGGAGCACTTCCCGTTTCCGGGCGCTAATTAAATAACCAAGCCTCATATGTGTTTTCCTAGACACCAATTGTCTCATATCTGTTTATTCATTACCGAAATCAAATCCCAACCACACATCTCATAAACTGCTATATGAAAAATTCTGGAATTTTCCTAGCATTTTTCATAATTTCTGTTAATTTCCAAGCAATTTTCAGAATTACTTTTCAACAGAAAAATTTAATTTCAGCAAATATCAAACATAACATAATATTAAGGAAGATAAAACCAGATCCAAAAAATTTCTGGAATTTTCTAGCAATTTTTTTAGAGTTTTTATGCTATTTTTATTCAGATTTCTGAATTTCTTATTCAATTTTCAGAAAAAAATAATAAAACAGAATAAAAGAATTAAATAACTGGGGGGGGGCAAAGGGGTAATTTCCCCTTGCCCCCTCCCCCGTGCGCCAAACAGCCGGATCCAATCCGGTTTTCAATTTGCCAGTGCCCGTTTGGACTTCAAGCAAATTTGCTCGTGCACCACTCAGATGGACTTCAAGTCCATGATTCATTGGAGCAAATTTGTCCGTGCCAGGCCAATAGAGCAAGCGGCTGGGAGCATTGTCCGGAGCGAGCGCGACGAGCCGGCGGGGCGCGGCCTGCGTGCCGGGCGGTCGGAGCGAGCTGGGCGGCGCTTCGGGCGCAGACCAAATGGCACGGCGGCGGCGAGCTAGGCGCGCGAGACCGTCGGCGAATGTGAGCTGAGCGGCAGCACGGTGCCGGAGCGGCAGGCCGGCTCGGTGAGTGCGGCCGGATCCAGCGCTACGGGCATTGCAAGGCCCATGGCCGATGCGCATGAAGACAGCAAATGCATGGCCATGTGATCTCATTCTTCATGGATATTGCATCTTAGTTTGTTTAGCGTATGGAAATCTGAAGTTGCTATCACGTGATTTAGTTAATTTGACTTGGGAGTCTGGACAAGCCAATGGCAAGAGGTCTACACACGCATATGAAATTGATGCAATGAGGTCTATTTCATCTAGCTGAAAACAAATCACTGCAGGGTCTTCTAATCTGCACAAGAAATTGATGCAAGGAAAACTACCTAAAAACTTATCACTGCAGGGGTGATTTTTTTTTAATGAACAGCAACACGATACTAACCGCAAATTAGATCTAATAGTAGATTAGATCTATACATCCATGAAAACAATCTGCAGGATTTTTATCACGCGCGATTTACTTACGTTCTTGATGCCGGATGTGGACTATCGCGTAGGATAGAGTCGCGTAGGACTTTTTCGGCAATCCGAGTGGATGCCGGCTTGATGTCGAGTTGATTGCAGATCGGATCGGGCGATCAATCGCCGGTAGTAGTCGTTCGTCGTCGTCGACGATCCTTCGCTTCTTGCGGTAGAGACTCGTGCTGATAACGTGTTGTAAAACAAGTCGTTCCCCACGTCGATCGCCGGCAATCACCAAGAACACAAAGAACACACGAACGAAGAACACAGGATATGTGTGGAACTCTCTCTTCTTTATTGATCAATGTGTGTAAATACAATGAGAGGCACCCGGTATTTATAGAAGAGGTATTAGGGATTTGCCCACATATTAGAGATAGACTCCTAACCGTATTCGGTTAGAGTCATTATCTCATAACAGTTCTCACGCACTGCGATCGATTGGGGGTGCGGGTAAGCGTAACACCCAGAAATTTTAGATTTAAATTTAGTTATTTATTTGTGAATTTTTCATAATTTATTTGAATTATTTTGAATAAACTTTGAATTAGGTCTATTGCGAAAATTTATTTAAATATTTAAATAATTTAAATAAAATTTTGTTTGAGTTTTAAAAATCTCAAAATATTTTAAGAAATTTCTCTGAAATTTTCTGATATTTTTACTATTTTATTTGGATTTATTCAATTTCTGGAATTGTTTTATAAAGAAAAAGTTTGAAAATCATTTAATAGTCTTTTGGGCCGAAACCCATTAGGGCCAGCCCAAGTTTTCGTGCCAGCCCAGCCCGCTACAACCCAAGCCGCAAACCCTGATCCATGCCGTTGGACCCAGAGGTCCAAATTTCGGCGAAATTCGGCGAGATCCCGACGAAATCTCGGATTTCGGACCCCTCCGAGATTCAAAATCCCGGAAAATTCAAAAAATATAAAAAAAAAATTCAAATCTCGGATTTCTCGGCGAGATCTTGGCAATTTCGGGCGAAATCTCGGCAATCTCGGGCGAGATTTGGTATTTTTTTTGCCGGATTTTGATTTTTTTGCATTCTATTTGCTTGGGTTTAGGATCAAGATCATCCACAAAAAATTTCAAAAATTTTTAACATGTTTTTAACCATTTTTTGGTCGGTTCAATACGTCGGTTAGGACTTTCCGATTTTTTTAAAATTTTTCAAGATTGATTATCTTCTGAAAATTTTATGGGAATATTATTGATGTATTAGGACCATTCACAAAAATTTTCAAAATTTTCTAAAGTGGTTTGAACTTTTTAATACATATGAACTTTTCTAGTGCATTGAAACAAGAGAGAGAAATGATATCTCGATAATCTGACATTGATAGTTGGAATCAATGTGTATGCCTATGAGAGAGAAGTGGAGTGGAAAGCAGTGGTACAAAACCCACTTCATAATTATTGAATGACATATATTGAAAAACAAAATTTAAAACCTAAGATAACATGTATTTATAAATGGAGTACAAGATTAACTCACCTATGTATATATGGGCGAGGATTCACATATACATGATCGGTGCTCATATTTATGGCATTGATCTTTTCTTATTAGTCAAAATTCAAAAGCTGAGGTGGTTTCAAAGAAAAACCTCCTCGAAGCTAGGTGGTTTCAAAGAAAGAATCTCCCTTAATACATAGGAACATATATAAAACTTTTAAAATGACTTGACGTTCATTTGTTACATTTGAAAAATCAAAAACTGATTTTATATACGGTTTTTATCACGACTTTACCACTGTTAGATTTTTAAATAATTCCTCATGATTGATCATCATCTCAAATTTTTATGGAAACATTAGTGATGTGTTAGGACTATCCAAAAAAAATTTCAAATTTTTTTGACGTGTTTTGAACCATTTTTCAGCCAGTTCAATTTGGCCGAGATTTCGGTGATTTTGGCCGAGATCTCGGTGATTTCGACCGAGATCTCGGATTTCCCGGTAGAAAAAAAACCGGATTTGAAATTTGGTTTTTGCAATTCGTCCGGATTTTGTCCGAAATTTCTGAATCTCGCCGAAATTTCGGATTTCGGAAACCTCCGAGATTTGACTCAAAACGAGATTTGAAACCTTGGTTGGACCTTCATCTAACGCGCGAGATTGCGTCAGTAGCGCTTGCGCGTGGGCTGTTAGATGCGTGCCATTTGGACGATCACGATGTCGCCGCATCGCTGCCACCATATCTTAACCGAATCCGTTGTTGCTGCTTTTTTGCCTCAGTCTCCGTGCCAACCACAGACGTTCGAGGGCTCTATTTAAGGCGCCGCACACACTCGGAGAATTCCCGTCTTATGCTGCACATTTTGCCCTGTTCTTCATCGTCCGAGCCGCCAACATTGCGCTTTAATTCCTTGTCGTAGTTTCATCGTTGCTGCAAGTTACACACCTTGATTATGTTGAACCCAATTTTGAAATGTTATATTGAATTTAAATTATTGCATGCATCATTTCTACAATTATATTTCAATCCCAGTTTTAAATTAAATAGTTATGCTCTGATTGTTAAAGCCACATTTGATGATTGAATTCCCTATGCTATTGCCACCCTACGAATATATTTATGATGTATGATGATTATCAAAACAGTTAGGAATATGCTTAGTTATGTTTAGACCTAAACTAGATTTTTTTTTGAAATTCATGCCAAATGATGATTTTATTGAAGTTAACATTATGCTTTAGATTCTATGTTATGTCATGATAAAACTGAAAATATGATTTAGATTGGGCGAGATATGTTGGTTTGATAGTTGTTGGGTTGTTGAAAGCTCGCTAGTCAATTAAGGACCGGTCTGTGAGTTGCTAAATATAAAGTGTTACAGTACTACCACAAGTCTGATATTGGATAGACCTAACTATTTATATTGAAATATATCATAGACAATCATGCCATTAGGTGGGAAGTGGTGTGAGCGTGAGGCTACCACTTGGCGCAAGAGGGGGCTTCTGAATTAGAGCGAGCCTTGCAACGACGACATGAATGTGGTTTTATAGGGGTCTTGTCGTAATTTTCTCTGTTACACACCAAAGAAATTGTGTATTTTGGCAAAAGGAGACAATCATACCTTGGGTAAAATTGTACAACCTCTGCAGAGTGTAAAACTAATAGATTAGCCGTGACCGCGGTTATAGGCATGCTGAACTGGCCTTTCGCATATTAGACTTTGATATTCAAACATGATTTCAGTAAAGAATGAGGTTGTGAAATCATGTGCTGAAAAATTGGCTTAGAATTGAATTTGCAAAATGTGTTTGTGCTTGTGTCTGACAATTTGACAGCAAACAGTGAAGTCATCTTTTGTGCCGGACCAAAACTCTCAAACCAGTAAGTTTTGCATGTACGTCGGACCAATTTCTTTGGTCAGTCGTGAACGGCTTTTTGAGGATTGATTTCGCATGTACGACGGACTGATTTCTTTTAGTCATCGTGAGCGATGTTTTCGCCGGAATGATTTCTTCTTGAAACCGATACTTTCACTTGTACACCGGACCGATTTTGTTGGTCCGTCGTGAATGGCTTCTTGAGTGACTTTTTCATGTGTACGCCGGACCATATTTCCTTATCCGTCGTGAATGCATTTTTGCTCGATTAGGGTTTTGAGCAAAATTGGAATTGTGTTTGATTCATTTTTGGGATTATGAAATTTGTGAGAATTTCATGATGCTTCTTTTGAAGTGGACTTTATGCAATGCTCATGTGAGTATTTGCATGGATTGATGTGAGTCAAGTCGTGGACTTGTGCTCGGAATTGTTTGTGGTTTGTTCATGTGCGTGTATTGCTCGAAGACGAGCGTGGTCGATGACGGACCGAACTAGGTTCATGGAGGAGCCGAGGTTCGTGACTAGGTTCAGGGAGGAACTGAGGTCTTGGTGGTCAAGGATGTCATGCGGGACGTTCGGGCTAAGAGAATGGTGCACATGAAGAATGGTTAGTCACGTGAGAATGGCAGGAGGTCATTCGCGTGCAAAGTGTTAGTCACGTGAGTATGGCAGGTGGCCATATGCGTGCAAAGTGTTAGTCACGTGAGTATGGTAGGGTTTCCATACGCGTGCAAGAGTTGTATTCGGCCAGGTTGGGCCAAGTAGAGTTGTGTTGGATACAGATTCCTTCTATGGAATAGGAAACGTATTAATAACTCCTTGTGGGTTTGTCCTTTAAATAGGAGGGGTGTCTCCTGTTGAAGTGCATCAATCGCATCAAGCGTAGCCGAGCGCATTGAGAGCCTCAAGCTCGATTTTAGGGTTTGTACTCTTTTGATGAGAGTACTTTAGACAAAATAAATAAAGATCAATTCTTCTAGTTCCTTGTGTGCTACAATATTCTCTTTTGGTTCTTGTTTGCATACTTGTTCTAGTTCTAGATTGGTTTTTGTTCTTTGAGTTTCATCTTGATTTGATCCATCAAAAACCTCTCTAGGGTATCGATCTAGTGTTCCTCAAAGTCTTGTTGATAAATCTTTTGTTATTCTTGATCAATCTACAAGTTTCGATTAGATTGATTTTCGTCAAGTTCTAGAACAGCAAGCTTGCGAAGCTTATAACTTTTGATCCGTAAGTCCGATCGAGCTGATTCTTTTTGGGTTCGTTTCTTACTGGAGTCTAGTTTCTTGTGTCCAAATTTCAGATTGATCCAACGGTTTGATCTCCGGGAATTCGCGTTTTATCAAGCCTCTATCAATCTGTTTTTGTCAAATCCGAGGCAATCTTTTGGTTTCTTTTGGGGTGAAGTTTTTAATAGATCAAAAATTTGGTTTTAGCTTCCGCTCAATCATTCACCCCCCTCTGATTGCTATATTCGTGTCTTTCGATCCTACAGAGGTTTGTATGGAGAGAGTCTATCATAGGAAAGTTGGTTAGCTCCGGGTTTCATCCTGTATTAAAAATTGGTTTAAAATTTAGTTTTTCTTATACCATATATGCTCTCAAAATTACGTATTGTATTTTAATAATTGATTTACGCTAAAATAATCATACAACATTCATTTGTTATCCCTTACATTAATACTGAATTTTTCATGTAGCTTGTTGAGTACTTTTAGTGCTCACGCTTGTTTTATTGTTGTGTTTAGATAAGAAGTATGTCTACGATGATGAGGGCCAAGATAACTAGAGTCGCTACCCCAGTTGATTGCTAGTGAAAAATCTATTGGATTTTATTTCAGTTTATTTTATTTCTACTGTTTTACTTTTATTCGGCCTGCGTGCCATTCATATTATAAAAGATTATGCTAGTTAATGAATAAAGGTTCGTCGGATATGTTGCGTTATCAACTTTGTTTATTGTGTACACTAGCTCAATCCTGGATCAGTGTGTTATACACAAAGAGTTCATAGATATTACTTCCGGGTGATAGTAAGCCCATGTACTCAATGCGAAGGGTGCACATGTAACCTCACCACGCACATAAGGAAAATGAAGCCACGACGTACCTGCCCCTCTGAAGACATTTTTTTTTAAAAAAATAGGCCCTTCAAAATCATTTACAGATTTAGTCTCTCTCTTTTTTTTACCACAGAAGCAGGAACATGTGACATGTATCATCTGCCACCATCTAGTTCTATGGCAAGCCATAGGCAATGTGGTAGTGGCATGCACCTCGACAGATTAGACGACTAGCGCGGTAGGGCGAGGCCCATTAGTTTGTCGTGGGATCGCGGCAGGTTCCTGCCAAGCTCCCCTTCTTTGGTAGGAAATTGCTGATCAAATCCACTAATTAATCACTAGCTTAATTAATCACACATTTAACTATCACTATTCACTAATTAACCACTGAAATTGCAGCTTAATGTGAGACCCCGGATCAGATATCCGACATCTCCTGTGTATTTTTGTACTCTTCCCAGATCAGTAGCTAGTACACACAGTCAACAGTGATACGTCATTGCCGAACATAACGAAATTGTAACATAAATAATAAACTATGGGCCACATGACCACTTATTACAATACTTGGTCACGAGACCGGAGACACGATAGCGGAAGCAAAAACGACAAAAGAGCGAAAACCAAAACACCACAGGCAACGACAAGACACGCGACTAGCTATCTTGGCGATCTTCCTCGAATTCTTCGGTGTAGAACTCACCGTCTTCAGCGGCGTCCTGGTAGTTCTCTGATGACAACGGATTTGTAGCACGTGAGTACAAAAGTACTCAGCAAGTCGGGGAAAGTATGCATATGTGAGGCTTGCCAAGGAAGGCTTAACAGGGTTCTTTTGCACAAAGCCAAGTTTCATTAAACCATACTTGATAATAAGTTTCATAAAGCATATTTTAGCAATTCTTTTTAACAATTGAATTATTTAATATTGCAGTGAAGGTTCTATCCACCATCACTAGTATAAGGCTCTATCCGCCACAAGTTTAAAGGATCAAGGTTAATCATACGTGACTCTATCTGTCCTGACAATAAAACAGGTTCTTTCTACCTGGTTGGCTCAATCCGCCAAATCAACATCCGAGAGTTCTAACCACTCCCGAATCCCAAAACAAATCTGACGACAATCCATACCTCGGGTACCCCAGGCGGCCCGGAAAGGCGCGTGGGCCGACCCAAGGCGGTCGGGGCCCGAAGGCGTGACCGAGTCTCCGAAATCCCGAGGAAGCGACGGCATTTATTGCGTATCGAGCGTATTAAATGCAGGCCATGATGGCCGTAACCCAGCGGCACAAGTCCCCGACCCCCGCATTAACTACGACGGCCAACAGCAGAGCAGGGGGAGTCGGCGGCCAGTCCCATCAGCCCGTCACTTTCGAGCAAACACGAGCGCGGAAGACGGAAGCCTATAGGGGTAGCCTTTTTTCCTTTCCTTTCCAATTTACAGTGTAACCCTCCTCCTCGCCTATATAAGAGGGGGAAGGGCGAGCATGCAGAACAACAAACAAAAAGAGAATCAATACAATCCAACTCACACGAACTGGAGTAGGGACGTTCAGCTCGAACCAGTATACATCTTGTGCTCACCCGAGTCAAGCCGTTCGAGGAGAGGGAGCGTGCACCCCCTTCGACCTATACAAATTCACTAGCCGGTGCCCGAAACAACGACAGTTGGCGTGCCAGGTAGGGGCCTGTGCACGCCGTCGCCGTTGCTTTCCCACTTAGCTTCCTCGACGGTCCTTTTTTCTTCGACATCGCCATGCCGATAGCATCGATCCGCTTCGGCTCTCTCGACTTCGTCACCACCACGGCGGGACAGATAGTGATCGTCCCGCCGTGCTCGGGGCCATAAACGTCCCCCGTGGACCCTGACGCCATCTCCAGCGCCCTCAGTGACCTCCGGCTCGAGGCTCCCGCGCGGACCCCGACGCCGAAGCACGCCAAAAGCTCCGTCACCCCAAACGATGCGCAGGGGCATCGAATAGCGGCGGTTGCGCCCGCTGCGACCTCGCGCTTCGTAGCAATGGTCGGCCACGTACCCGACGACAACCATTCGGACAACTCCTCCGGCCACGGCTCTAGCGGAGGAAGAGATAAGAACAGACCGCGCTACCGCGATCCCGACACCGCGGCAGGCGCGAACAACCCCTCCGCTACCCCGGTCACGCCGAAGACTCTCCTCCAACGTACCGAGGAGGACCACCAGGCTCGCCGCGCCGACCTCCAGCGGCGCGACGAGCCGAGGTTCGTAAAGCCGAGCTCGACAAGCTCCAAGCTGACTCGAACAAAGATCTACCCGCAACTCTACCTACACCTAGCGGCGCGTGCTCGCGCCAAGACGCCGTTCACCACCACCGGTAGCCAAAGGGACCAACGATTCATCGCTTTTTCCACACGCCGCCAAAACATCGCCGCAGCAATGTTGTTCACAGCATCCTGCCGGGACCCCGAATTTGCAAATCCGACCTCTCAGGTATTCAAAGACTAGTCCAGAACGCTTAGTGCACACAGCCTTAACATCAGTAAATATCACAATCATACCACTCGATACTAGTAAAGTACTTTAATTAAATAGTCAAAATCGTTACTTGACCATATGGTCAAGTTACAAATGCACGCCTCGCAGGGCGAAAACTTATAAAGAGAGAAATAGTAGCAGCGGAAAATCAAATAACTTCGTGGCGCCATCCAAGATACCACAGGCAACCGACCGCTCGCTTCCCTAAGTAGACTGGTTCCTCTTGGAGCTCCTCCTCCAAAGCCGTGTAGTATCCTCTTCAACTGTGTTGTATTGTGGCAAGGGTGAGTACTTGGTACTCAAGAAGTCATGCATGTAATGCAAAGCTAATATACTATATGCATGGCTTGGTACAAAGGAATAGCTCAAGGTATATTTGCAAAGAAACAACATTTGACAAGTAGCATAAGTAGATTCAAAGCGGTAGAAACAAGTATAGCATAGATAACTTTTCAAGGAGTTTAATGAACATCTTTCCCATCCTAATCCACATTTCCATCAACATCATTATTAATCCAACCCAACCTTTCAGATCCAAGTTATTTTTGAGAAAATCTAACCCTTGATCAGAATTCCTGAGCGATGTCCAATACCGCTGACACACGGCTTATTCGAATAGATTGTACACTCTGCAGAGGTTATGCACTTTACCCACAAGATACAATAAACACCACAAAGGCGAGTTCCCGTAACAAAGTCTTTCTAAACTTCTAACAATACAAGTGGTCCTCCCTGTTATTGCACACTAACCCTTCCCTTAGCTAAGGCGAAGTTTAGGCCAATCAACCGTTAGATGGGTACCCGGCCTCACCAGACGCCCCCCGCACAACTTACACAAAGGGTGTAGTTGACCTCCCGAGGTCCCACAGTAATGCGTTATTAGCAACTTAGTCAACTAGGTCCGCCCCATTACGAGACATGTGGTTGCACGTTAGACCAGTTCAAAGGCTTGCAAGGTGAAGTCCTTAGGGTGACCAGGGCAAGACTACCCAAGAACCAAATCAACATCCCCAATGCCACAACCGGCCCACTGATCATTCTTGCCACATGCCCCTGGCCGAAAAACTATTTATCAAACCCCAGTTGATTACCATGCACCACGTGCCATCAACATCACATGATACCTTTCCCAAAACAGGTTCAATATATCATTAAGTCAATATTAACATTTGATTGTCCAAAATCATGTCATGAGCACGTAGCAGGTCTAAACAGTATACTACAACGGCCTAAAACCCATGTTGGCAATTTAATAATGTCCAACTAGTAATCCACAACTAGGGTGACAAGGGTCATGGCACATATTTAAATAATCAAGGTGTCATACAACAAATTGGAATTTATCTAACCCCCAGATTTAAATAAAGTATTTTCTAATTGAACTAGCATGCAATAGGTTAAATCAAAATAGATTTCAAAATAGGATCAACATGGTCAAAGCACAACTTGCCTTCAAAAAGTACTTGTTCTTGGTCTTGAGTTGGATCCTGAGTCAATACTTCTCCTTCAAATCCTTCCTAAGACTTCAACGCTCTACTCGTAAAGCGTGCAAATAGCAAATACACGAATAAACAATAGGCAAAAAGTATTCAATCATCCAAATAAAATCCATAAACAGAGATAACATAATTTTATGAATTTTTAGAAACTGAATCACAAATTTGGAGTTAAAATGCAAAAGTTATGATTATTTTAAGTTTAAATAATCAATTAAATAATTTTACAGAGAAAACTTTAGTCCAAAAATTAAATAAAATTTATATTTAGGTAGGTCTCAATTTTATACAAATTTAGAAATTTGAATCACTCAAATCGGAGTTGAAACGCAAAAGTTATAAGCGCTTGAAGTTTGAAACAAAATTTGAAATCATTATTTCGAATTAATAAATCATTTTCTTTTCGAAATTAATTATTGCGCCACCTGGACACGTGTCGACCTTCGATTGGGCGGCCGACGTCACCGGTCCATGGGCTCACTTACGCCTTGGTTTCTGGCCCACCGTGGACCCGGCCCACGGCCAGTCGCCGACACGCGGGTCCCACCCGCTGGGTCACGCAGATCGGCGACTCTCGGCGAGACATCGACATGCGGGCCCCGCATGTCGCTGACGCAAATTCACGCCAGGCTCGGCCCGGCACGCGGACCACTGTCGCTGACTCAACGCACGGCCGGCGGCGCTACGTGGCATGATCACGCCGCTGGATCTAGATCCAACGGCCTAGATCTACCCTAGGTTAACTCCGCTATAATCTACACGGTGAACATGGGCCGCTCGATCTAGATCGGACGGTCCCGATCTAACCTAGTTTTACGGTATTAAGGCGCACGAGGTGATCGTGGGCCGCTGGATCTTGATCCAACGGCCCGCATCCAATCATGTTCGAACACGTGAACTCACCGCAGCGGTTTGATCGAATCGGACGGCCGAGAAGCTTCGCGGTGATGGCGCCACGCGGGGCTTGGGCTGCCGGAGTCGGGGACGATGACGCTGCGGAACGGCGCTCCGAGGGTCCTCCGGCGAGGAGATGTCCTCGCCGACGCAGCCTGACCTGGGGTCTCGGATCTCGAGCTTAACGGGCGACGAGGGCGACGGATGACGGCGGGCGCGCAAAAACCGTGGCGGAGGTAAGATCTAGCTACGGCGAGCGATTGCGGCTAGCTGGCAGCGGCTCAAGCTCGGAGACTAGGGGCGAAAGGTGCGCGCGACGACGGGCAACCCCGGGAGATGTCCCACGCCTTAAATACTGAAAGGACTGGGATGTCGGCCTAGAGGGGGGGTGAATAGGCGATTACAAAATTATACCCAATTTAAATTAAACTATCAGAGATAATGCGGAAGCAAAGGGTATAATTAAGTTTTGCAACTTAAACAATTCAGCCCGAGACAGGTAACCCGAGACTCGGATATATTATCCTGATACTCAGATATCCGATACTCGGATCAATGTACCGGATACTCGGGTTGATCGTTCGGCCGTAATGCAGTATGAGCAATAAATTTAAGCGCTTCTTTGATTCTAGTGATACAAATTACTCTACCGCAATGAATCAAGTATATAAGCAAGAATAGATGCGGAGATACAATCTAATTGATCTAATCACAAGAATCGAAAAGCAAATTAAGCGGATGAGCAAAAGAGTAAACCAAGTAAGGAAGGAGACACGAAGATTTTATCCCGGTTCGGATCCTTGAGGATCCTACGTCTCCGCTGAGGCGGCTCGGCCACACTTGAGCCGGGTCTCTTTCAACCCTCTTCCTCCCGGTGTTGCACAATGCACTCGCCGGTCTTCACTTCTTTGATTCCTTTCCTTGCGGAGGCGGAATCGGACCTTCACAAACTTTCGGTGGCCTTCCACACAACGCTTGGAAGCTCATCGGCAACTCCTAGCCGTCTAGGAAACCTCAACCTCCAAGAGCAACAAATGCTCCCGAAGAACTCACTTAGAGTCCACCTCAAGTGCTCAACACACTAATCAACTCAATCCGATCACTACCCACTCTCACACCCAAACCTTCACTCAAAAGGGATCACTAAGATCTAGGGTTAGAGGGGCTTTTGAGAGCTCAAGATCACTAAGAAGAACACTTCAAAGCACCAAGGAACCAGCTCCACTTCTCAAATCAATCCTCAATCCAAACACCTCTCTCCACTACCCAACCCTTCACAAAAGGGGGTCACTAAGATCTAAGGAGTAGGGAGGAGTATTGGGGGCTCAAGAACTCACTTAGAACACCTCTAAACCCAGCAAAAACATCTCCCAATGGCTCCTTTGAAGTGGGCAAGAAAGGGGCCTTAAATAGAGGAACCCAAAAAACTAGCCGTTTGGGACCGAACTGGGCAACCCGGAGACTCCGGAAAAAACCCCGGAGACTCTGGATCATCCGGATACTCCGGAATCATCCGGATACTCCGGATAACCCGGAGACTCCGGGTTACAACCCGGATACTCCGGATCTCCCAGCAAAGACACGGCAGTCCGACGTAAACGGGCATAACTTTTGATCCCTGACTCGATTTCGCAAATTCGACTTTTCTAAAGCTATGAACGGTGGCTATCCAACTAACAAGGTCTCACTACCCAAATCCCAAAGGATAAAAACAGGTTGCACAAAGAATCCACAAGGAGACCTCAAATTCTCACTTTCCTAAGACCACCAACACTTCTAACCCTCACACCAACCCACCTACACTTAGGTGAACAAAGTGTGACTTGGGTTACTTAACCTTAGACAAGGATAGACCACTTTGAGCACTTGAGACATGTCTAAGTGATTTCAATGATTGCATCCCTCTTAATAGTACGGCAATCCTTAGACTCAAATTTAACACAAAATCTAAGTCTTACACTAAGCTTACATGCCGACTTCTTCCTGATGCACGGTGCATGATGACGCTTCCACAAAGATTGATGATGCCCTTCGTCTTGTCAACCTCAACGCGCTTCACCTCATGAGACTCTCGTCGTCTCGACCTTGACCTCGATCATCACCAAGACGATCCTCCATCAAGTCGAATCTGACTTAGTCCTCAGCTGTTGGTGACACCGCTGTCTTGTTGACTTTGACTCACTTATCATCCTTCAAACCACTTGGTCATCATACACACAGCTTTGGGACCTAATTCTTATCAAAGCACTTAGCAAACACATTAGTCCCACAAGCTCAAAAGATATGAATTAGAATTAAATGAATGAGATGAAATACAACAAGTGTTTCATATAAATAGGCATGATATCAACGAAAACACTTGACATAAGAATTGTTCTCTACTAAGTGCAGCATGATGAATATGTGATTGATCTGTATGCACTTAGAGAGATAATTGCCAATAAGATGAATCATTTAAATCAAGGCAAGGATCACATACTTTGCTTAAATGAAACACATGATAGAATATACATGAATTGTACATGTGCAAATAATATTTGAAATGAGAGTAAATGATGTGATCCAATTCTAGATTAAACTTCACTAGGAGAGGTGCATTAGAAGATATACAACTAAGACATGTATGCACCAAGTCAATATGAAGCAATGAAGTTTAACTCTAGTTAACACAAGCATATTAAAAACAAAACACATAATGAACTCAAATGAATATATATATATATATATATGCACAAGCAATTATGACATGAATCAATGTGCACATATGAAATCAACAAGTTACTTAGAGTTCAATATGCATTTGCTAAAGAGGAATGCAATGACAAATATGGAATGAATACCGAGATTGCATACCTCATTTTTGCTTAACCATCCCAATTGATTTTCCTCTAAAATAGATGAGACTAATATTCAACTAGGCAATAAACATGTTAGTCTCATAACAATATAAATATATTAGAGGTTTGTCATTTGTTAAGCACTAAGTTAATATTTATACAATTACATTGATTGATATTACATGTGTTTGTCATTAATCGTTTGTCATTAATCACCAAAACAACATAAGTGCCTAGACGCACTTTCAAATACCCCCGGGATGCGTGCTAGAATCGGAACCCTAGCGGGGGCCAGCTGGCCACGCTGGCGTGAGTCCGCCCGAACTCGGGCGAGACGACGACGGACACCGGCCCACATGGCACGATCAGCCACGATGCGCGCTACATGAGATCGGATCCGGCCGGATCCGGCCGGTTGCAGACGGAAATCCTAACCGTTGGATCTTGATCCGACTGGCCCACAACGGTTAGGGTTTGGACGCGGTTCGATCAAGTCACGTGGCTCTGCCGGACTCGAGTCGGACTGGACTCGGTCCTGGCTTGATGAACAAGATTTGACCCAACTCGAATTTCCAGCGATTTAATATATAAAATAATTCCTAAATTCATTTAATTCATTAAAAATATCAAAAGACTCGTAAAATTCCAGAAAATTTGAAAATACTTTGGATCATTTTGGACTCAAATAAAATATTTCCAACAAAATTTTATTTGCAAAGTTTAATTCTTTAATTATTCCAAAATGGAATAAATTCAAATAAATTCCAAATAAATCCAAATAAATTCCAGATAATTCCAAAAATTCACCAAAGTGCCAATTCACACATGAATTTAAGAAAAGCAAAATTTTGGGGTGTTACAATCCTCCCCCCCTTAACAGAATCTCGTCCCCGAGATTCAGGGCTTACTAAAGGAATCGGTTCGGAAACTCTTTCCTCAAATCCTCTTCGCATTCCCAAGTCGCTATACTTTCTTCATGATTGCTCCACTGAACTCTACAGAAACGGGTTGACTTATTTCTGGTCTCTCGATCCATAATGTCCAAAATCTTCACGGGATGCTCCTTGTAAGTCAAATCTTCTTGCAACTCAATTGACTCTAGCTGTCTGCTCTCGTACTGGAGACACTTTTTCACCGGGACACATGGAATACGCCATGTACTCCTCGCTAACGATCGTGGCAACTCCACCGATAAGCAACTTCGCCTCTGCGGCTCAAAATCTTAAATGGTCCTACATAACGGGGTGCGAGTTTCCCTTTGGCATGGAACCTCTTAACTCCCCTGAGAGGTGTAACTCTGAGGTATACAAAGTCTTCTGGTTCAAAACTCAAGTCCCTGGCGACGATTGTCAAGATAACTCTTCTCGCCGTGATTGGGCGATCTTCAACCTTTCCTAATCATGGCACCGCTTCTTCACCTCTTGAAGAATATCAGGCCGAAGACACGCGGCCACGGCCTCATTCCAATTCAATGGCGTTCGACGTGGTCGACCATACAAGGCCTCAAAAGGTGACATTTGTAAACTAGCCTCGGTAACTATTGTTGTAATCGAACTCGGCATACTAAGAAACTCTTATCCCAAGAGGTAGCATAAGCCAATGCATATGCTCTTAACATATCCTCCGTAATCGATTGACTCTTTCTGGCCTGGCCCATCCGTCTGTGGATGATAGGTCAGATCAAGTTCAAACGGGTTCCCATGGCTTCATTCAACTTATTTCAAAACCTTGAGGTAAATTGTGTACCTCTGTCTGATACAATCTTCTTTGTCACTCCGTGCAAACAGACGATCCTCGATCATGTACAACTGCTAACTTATCTCCCGAGTAGGTGGTCTTCACGGGATAAAATGGGCTACTTTGGTCAAGCGATCCACTATAACCCATATGGAGTCATAACCTCCTTGAGTCTTAGGCAAACCGGTAATGAAATCCATTCCGATTTCCTCCCACTTCCACTCGGGTATTTTCGTGGTCAGTAGCAATCTCGCCGGGTCTCTCGATGCATTGCCTTGACTCTCTGGCATACGCCGCACAATGCAACATGCTCGGCAACTTCACGCTCATGCTCGGCCACCGAGAATCTTTCCTTCAAATCCTGATACATTTTGGCGCCTTCGGGATGAATTGAGTACTTGGAGTCATGGGCTTCTTCCAAAATCGCTTGCTTTAGTTCCTTCTTGTTGGGCACACAAATGCGATCCTTCATCCATAACGTGCCTTGCTCATCCAACTTGGAAGTCCTCTCGCTTTGCCTTCTTCCTTGATGGACTTAATCCTCGCGGATCTTGTCATCATCCTTACGTCCTTCCCTGATCCGATCCTCTAGGGTAGGCTTCACTTCCAATGCGCCAAGAATCCGCTAGGTACCACCTCAATCTTCATTCTCTCAAAATCCTCACATAACTCACCCTGACTTGTGGCTAGCAACATACTCACGGTATGGTTTTTCCGACTCAAGGCATCGGCAACTACGTTGGCCTTCCCGGGATGGTAATGGATTCCAACATTGTAGTCCTTGATCAACTCTAACCATCTCCTTTGCCTCATATTCAGATCCGACTAGGTGAATATGTACTTAAGGCTCTTATGGTCCGTATACACTTCACATCTGTTCCCGATCAGATAGTGACGCCATATCTTCAAGGCATGCACTACGGCAGCTAACTCTAGGTCATGCGTCGGATAATTCTCCTCATGCGGCCTCAATCAGCTTTGATGCATAGGCAACAACCTTTCGTTTACAGACAAGACACATCCAAGTCCTTGGCGCGATGCATCACAATAAATATCAAAGCTTTGATTAACATCCCAGAAACTAACACCGGTCGATGTCAATCGCTTCTTCAGCTCCTGAAATCCTTTCTCACATTCTCTCAAGCGCCCATGCAAACTTCTTTTCCTTTTCAAGCAATTGCGTAAGAGGTCTCGCAATTGTCGAAAAGCCTTCAATGAAACGGGCGATAGTATCCTCGCCATTCCAAGGAAACTCCTGATCTGGGTCACGGTCTTGGTTGCTCCCAATGTAACACGGCTTCTACTTTGCTTGGATCAATCTGGCGACTCATTCATAGTCATTATATGTCCAAGAAACTCCACCTTGTCCTTCCAAAAATCACACTTATCGAACTTGGCGAAGAGTTGTCGTTCCTCGGCTTTTCCAAAACTCGCCTCAAGTGTTCTGGCATGTTCATCCTCTGCCTTGGAGTAGATTAGGATATCATCTATGAACACAACAACAAACTTGTCCAAATATTCCATGAACACCTTATTCATCATATTCATGAAATATCTTTGGCGCATTCGTCGATCCAAAGGACATAGCGTAAACTCGTAATGTCCATATCTTGACGAGAATGCGCTTTTGAATATCTTCCGATCGGATCTTGGTGATGGTATCCCGATCTCAGATCGATCTTGGAGAAAACTCCGCCTCCTCTCGGCTGATCAAACAAATCATCAATCCTGGTAACGGGTAATTATTCTTCACGGTGACTTCATTGAGTGCACGGTAGTCAATGCACATCCTGAAACTCCCGTCCTTATTCTTGACAAACAAAAGCTGGTGCTCCCACTCGCGACTAACTCTGGCCTCGATAAATCCTTTCTCCATTAACTCCTCTAGTTGCTTCTTCATCTCTACCAACTCCTCGGTGGACATCCGATAAGGTCTCTTTGCTATCGGGCGCTGCACTGTGCACAAGCTCTATCACAAACTCTATGTCCCTCGTCAAGGCATACCTGTAGATCTTCTGAAAACATCCGGTACTCATTCACTACGAGACATTCTCTATGCCGATTGTCTTGGCATCAAGTAACCAACATCTGTCCATCTCTAATCTGCGGTGGCTTGAAATTCCACTTTCTTTCCACACGGGCTCTCAATCGAGATAGTCCTTCGCCCACAATCCAATACGGCCTTGTGCTTGGATAACCAATCCATTCCCAAAATAACGCTCTAAGGTCCGGGTCTCCAAAATTATAAGGTTCGCTAGGAACTCTATTCCATCTATTAGTATTCTCACCCGGAACATCCTACTTTCGCTCGAGTTCTAACCAGGGGTTTGAACTAAAAGCATGCACTTAAGTCTTGCAATCCCCAAATCGCTTCTAGCAGCAAAGCCTTGCGAAACAAACGAATGCGAAGCTCCAGAGTCAAACAAAGCGTGCAGTGTATCGAAGTTAACAAGTAACTTACCCAAGATTTACGTCCAGTAGCATTCTCGCAGCGTGCATCTGCGGTGACATGGTTGACTCGGCCTCTCACCACTGGCCTCGATGTGGTTCCCTGGTCTTTGGCGCCCTAGCTGGGTGGTTCCTAGATTGAAGCGAATCGGGGTCACTTCCCGATGTCTTCTTTGGGCAAGTTGGCAAAGTGTCCTGGCTCGCTGCGCTTGTAGCGGCGTCTCACATTCCTCATCGACTCGAGCAGCGCTTTCTAAGCGGGGTCGGGTCCGGTAGTTCGATTGACGTCTTGGTGCCGTGACGGCGTCCTTGTAGCATTCTCGTGGCTGGAATCAAAATTGATTTGGTGCAACTCTCAGCGCCGCTGGCGTTTCCTGGCGTGATCCCTCGTTGCATCCTGCGCTTCTGTTCTCATCCAGTTCCTTGCGCTTGTCCTCAAGAATAAGCGCCTTATTCACCAATTCTTGGAAATCTGAAAGGTGTGGGTGATCAATCCCACCGCAATCCCGAGTTAAGTCCCTTCATGAAACGAGATCGCCTGGCTTTATCTCGTCGCTACATCCTCAAAGTGCGTAGCGTGCTAGGCTGTGTGAACTTGTTCGTAGCTCGGCCATCGGCCGATTAACTTGCTTGATGCTCACGAACTCCTCCTTCTTAAGGTCCATGATTCCTTCAGCACGTGATAATCGATTTAAACGCAAATGTGAACTCTTCCCAAGTGATATCTTGAGGGTTCTCTTGCGTGGCACGTAAGTTCTCCCACCATTCAATGTTTGTTCCTTCCAACTGATGAGAAGCGAGAGTACCTTCTCATTTCCTATGCATTGAGCTATGTGTAGCTTCCTCTCAATTGACCTTAACCAATCATCGGCCTCTAATGGATTGGCATTCCCAGAGAAAGTGGGTGGTGAGTCCTCATGAACTCGACAGTCTTGTATTCGGGCGTTGTCCCCGATTGACTTGATTAGCCGTGGCCTGAGCAAAGGACGTGTTGCATTTGTTGCATCATAGCATGCATCAATCGAGTCTGAGCAGCAAGAAATGCTCCAAAATTCTGCATATCAACTGGCGGTGCTGGTGCTCCATCATTGGGGTTTTCTGCTGGGCGAGAACCACTTCCATTGCTTCTAATGTTTCCGCGGGTATTCACCATCTGTCGATTTGTTCAAGGTTTTAGAGATGAGGGGGAAACAAGAATAGACAAGTAATATGGAACTTATGCGGGGCGAAAGGTGTAACTTTAAGGTCCAACTTTATTATTGATATCAATAACTTGGTATGGTTGCTTACAATGCCTAAGGGCCTTGCAACACATACTGCACACTCAGCAAGCAATGAAATTCCAAATCGAACTAACACTGGAGTCTAACGCCTAAAGGGTGACTCTTTATTCTATGACGCGACTCGGCGAAGGAGTCTCTCTATAAAACCTACGCTCACTCATCGAGAAAACCTCCACGGCCTGGGTACTGATCTTTGCGGCATAGGCGCGAAACGATTGCCGTGTCCACCACCGTGTCATCTCGTGGTAATCGAAGAAGCGATGTCCTCATCGAGATCGACTCCTCCGGATCTGGCTCGTGTAGCTCGAGTAATCGCTCTGCTTACGGTCCGCATAATGCCGCCTCTAACTCTCCAATCCTTTGCAGGTGGGACACATACTCTTGAGCTTCCGCCATCTATTCTTCTCTCGTCGTGATCTCCTTGCGGGCCTTCGTAGCTCCTTGCTTGTATCATCGAGTACATCCTCCTGGCGACAACAAGTCGTGCCAACCGTGTAACCATGGCATCCTCATCCTCGAATCGCCTTCGGTTCAAAAGGTTATTGCTTCTTGGTGATAACGAACACCGTGCTCTCCAACTCTCTGGCGTAGATACGGGTAATGTGCCACATTGCTCGTCGTGATACTTCTTGGATACCCATCGGCATTGTAGACCTCCTGGCGGTCACGGTGTATCGAGGCGATTGCCTGGGCCCTTCTTCCTAGCGTGTACCTCAATCTTCACGCCACGAGCCTTGATCAATCCCGCTTGTCCGATCACTTCCACTTGGTATTGGGGCTTCTCAAAATCTCCGAGAGTCTCAGAGCATATGCCAAAGTTCTCAAGGCGTGACCAACCTCCAGGTCGACGTAGTTGAACTCTCCCTCCATCTGTCACAAGAGTGCTCACATAAGAACTCGGAATTTTTAGATCGTGACAAGGTAAGGAAAAATTCAGCAAGAGGCAAGAAAAGAGAGAAGGGGATAAGTCGAGATATCATTTCTTATCTTGACAACCTTTTAGCTTTTAGAAAATAGGTTTTAACCTCTCTACGACCATTCTAGCTAGGGTTGAGCCTACGGCCAGTATGGCTCTGATACCACCTCTGTCGGGACTCGAATGTGCAAATCCAGACCCTCTGTGTATTCAGCACTAGTCCAGGAACGCGCTAGTACACACAGTCTTAACATCGGTAAATATCACAATCATACCACTCGATACTAATAAAATACTTTAATTAAATAGTCAATCGTTACTTGACCTTATGGTCAAGTTACAATGCACGATTGCGCAGGCTTAAACTTATTAAGAGAGAAATAGTAGCAATGAAAATCAAATAACTCGTGGCGCCATCCAAGATACCACAGCAACCGACCGGGCTCGCTTCCTAAGTAGACGGTTCCTCTTGGAGCTCCTCCTCCAAAGTGGTGTAGTCTCCTCTTCAACTGGTGTTGTATTGTGGCAAGGGTGAGTACTTGGTACTCGGAAGTCATGCATAGAATGCAAAGCTAATATACTATATGCATGGCTTGGTACAAAGGAATAGCTCAAGGTATATTTGCAAAGAAACAAGATTTGACAAGTAGCATAAGTAGATTCGAAAGCGGTAGAAACAAGTATAGCATAGATAACTTTTCAAGGAGTTTAATGAACATCTTTCCCATCCTAATCCACATTTCCATCAACATCATTATTAATCCAACCCAACCTTTCGTGATCCAAGTTATTTTTGAGAAAATCTAACCCTTGACTGTAATTCTGAGCGATGTCCAATACCGCGGACACGGCTATTCGAATAGATTGTACACTCTGCAGAGGTTATGCACTTTACCCACAAGATACAAATAAACACCACAAAGGCGAGTTCCTCGTAACAAAGTCTTTGGAAACTTCTAACAATACAAGTGGTCCTCCCTGTTATTGCACACTAACCCTTCCCTTAGCTAAGGCGAAGTTTAGGCCAATCAACCGTTAGATGGGTACCGGCCTCAGCCAGACGCTCCCCGCATAACTTACACAAAGGGTGTAGTTGACCTCCCGAGGTCCCACAGTGCGTTATTAGCAACTTAGTCAACTAGGTCCGTCCCATTACGGACATGTGGTTGCCACGTTAGACCCAGTTCAAAGGCTTGCAAGGTGAAGTCCTTAGGGTGACCAGGGCAAGACTACCCAAGAACCAAATCAACATCCCCAATGCCACAATCGGCCCACTGATCATTCTTGCCACATGCCCCGGCCGAAAAACTATTTATCAAACCCCGCTTGATTACCATGCACCACGTGCCATCAACATCACATGATACCTTTCCAAAACAGGTTCAATATATCATTAAGTCAATATTAACATTTGATTGTCCAAAATCATGTCATGAGCACGTAGCGTGCTCTAAGCAAGTATACTACAAATCTGCCTAAAACCCATGTTGGCAATTTGATAATGTCCAACTAGTAATCCACAACTAGGGTGACAAGGGTCATGGCACATATTTAAATAATCAAGGTGTCATACAACAAATTGGAATTTATCTAACCCCCAGATTTAAATAAAGTATTTTCTAATTGAACTAGCATGCAATAGGTTAAATCAAAATAGATTTCAAAATAGGATCAACATGGTCAAAGCACAACTTGCCTTCAAAAAGTACTTGTTCTTGGTCTTGAGTTGGATCCTGAGTCAATACTTCTCCTTCAAATCCTTCCCAAGACTTCAACGTCTACTCGTAAAGCGTGCAAATAGCAAATACACGAATAAACAATAGGAAAAAAGTATCCAATCATCCAAATAAAATCCATAAACAGAGAGAACATAATTTTATGAATTTTTAGAAACTGGAATCGTCAAATTTGGAGTTAAAATGCAAAAGTTATGATTATTTTAAGTTTAAATAATCAATTAAATAATTTTACAGAGAAAAACTTTAGTCCAAAAATTAAATAAAATTCATATTTAGGTAGGTCTCAATTTTATACAAATTTAGAATTTTGAATCACTCAAATCGGAGTTGAAACGCCAAAAGTTATAAGCGTTTGAAGTTTGAAACAAAATTTGAAATCATTATTTCGAATTAATAAATCATTTTCTTTTAGGAAATTAATTATTGCGTCCACCGACACGTGTCGACCTTCCGATTGGCGGTGGCGTCGGCGATCCATGGGCTCACCACGGCTTGGCTCGGTCCACCGTGGACCGGCCCACGGCCAGTCGCCGACACGCGGGTCCCACCGTCGATGGGTCACGTGCACGGCAGTGCGACTCGGCGAGACATCGACATGCGGGCCCCGCATGTCAGTGACGCGCAGTCACGCCCAGGCTCGGCCGCTGGCACGCGGGCCCAGCCTGTCAGTGACTCAACGCACGGCGTGGCGGCGGCTACGTGGCATGATCACGGCCGTTGGATCTAGATCCAACGGTCTAGATCTACCCTAGGTTAACTCCGTTATAATCTACACGGTGAACATGGGCCGTTCGATCTAGATCGGACGGTCCCGATCTAACCTAGTTTTACGGTATTAAGGCGCACGAGGTGATCGTGGGCCGTTGGATCTTGATCCAACGGTCCAGATCCAATCATGTTCGGAAACACGTGTACTCACCGCAGCGGTTTGATCGGAATCGGACGGTCGAGAAGCTTCGCGGTGATGGCGCTACTGGCGAGGCTTGGGCCACGAGTCGGGGACGATGACGCTGGCGTGGAACGGCGCCTCCGAGGGTCCTCCGGCGAAGTGAGATGTCCTCGCCGACGCAGCTTGACCTGGGGTCTCTGATCGAGCTTAACGGCGACGAGGGTGACGGATGACGGCGGGCGCGGCAAAAACTGCGTGGCGGAGGTAAGATCTAGCTACGGCGAGCGATTGCGGCTAGCCGGCAGCGCTCAAGCTTCGGAGACTAGGGGCGAAAGGTGCGCGCGACGACGGCAACCCGGAGATGTCCCACGCCTTAAATACCCCGGGATGCGTGCTAGAATCGGAACCCTAGCGGGGACGCGGCTACGCTGGCGGCGGAGTCCGCCCGAACTTCGGGCGGACACGACGACGGACAGCCCACGTGGCACGATCAGCGCCACGATCTTGCTACGAGATCGGATCCGGCCGATCCGGCCGAAGCGATGCGGAAATCTAACCGTTGGATCTTGATCCGACGGCCCACAACGATTAGGAGTTTGGGCCGGTTCGATCAAGTCACGTGGCTCGGTCGGACTCGAGTCGGACTCGGACTCGGTCCTGGCCGGATGAACAAGATTTGACCCAACTCGAATTTCCAGCGATTTAATATTTAAAATAATTCCCGTAAATTCATTTAATTCATTAAAAATATCAAAAGACTCGGAAAAATTCCGAAAAATTACGGAAAATACTTTGGATCATTTTGGACTCAAATAAAATATTTCCAACAAAATTTTATTTGCAAAGTTTAATTCTTTAATTATTTCAAAATGGAATAAATTCAAATAAATTCCAAATAAATCCAAATAAATTCCAGATAATTCCAAAAATTCACCAAAGTGCCAATTCACACATGAATTTAAGAAAAGCAAAATTTTGGGGTGTTACAATCCCCGAGCCAGATGATCCCGCGGCCAAGACAACCCACCAGAACCTCCGAGGGCTGGTGGAACGAGCAGCCGCACAACACGCGCATGGCTCCGGATCGCAGCGTTCGGGCGCCTCTTCGGACGGCCCGCACCGCGACGCTTTCCGGCCACGAAGCGAAGCAAGGGCAGCATCGCTCCTCGAACAACCTCAGGCATCACGCACCCGGCGCTAACGCCAGGCGACGAACGCGACGTTCGTGCCATCCTCCAAGCACGAAGAAGGGCGTGGAACGACTCGCCCGGACATACGCCGCCGGACTGCCCGCGACGTGATCAGCTTCGAGCCCCGATGGCCGGGCGCGTGCATTCTGTCAAGGGATTCAGAGCGCGAGGTTCCCTGCCAGGTTCCAGCGCCGGTCAACATAGCCAAATACGCTGGGGCCATAAACCCCAGCAGTGTGGTCGAAGATTACCGGCTCGCATGCGGCGGGGAGCAACAGACGACCTTTTCGTCATCCAAGACCTCCCCATCTACTTGGCGGACTCAGCTGAGCATGGCTCGAGTACCGCCCCGCCAACATCATAAGCGGATCGGGCCGACCTCAAGCACCACTTCGCCTAAGAACTTCCGTGTCACCTACAAGCGACCAAAGAACTCCTCGACCTGAAGGGCTGCAACAAGCCGTGTGAGAACCTCCGGACTACATCCGACGTTTCTCCCAACAAAGGTAACGAGCTTCTTGACATCCGCGACGCCGATGTCGTAGGGCATTCATCTACTGCACCACCTCCAAAACCCTGGTCCACAAGTCGGGGTGCGAAGCCCGTAACCACCAAAGAACTCCCGACATCGCCACCAACCACGCCGCGCGAGGAAGCCGTAGATGTCATCTTTCGACAAAGGGAAGTCGGGCGAGGATCCGCGCCGAGCCCTCCTCCGACCGCCTCCGACAAGCGAAGCGCTAAGGCAAACAGTCCGCGAGGATCTATGTCGCGTCATGGCTGACCACCGGGAAGCCGCAAAACCGCAACCCCGACCATTTCGAAGCTAATGGAGAGTTCGTGGTCCGAACCACGGATACCCCGTTAGACACAAGTATCCGGATCATGCGAAGTCTGAGCGCTTTCTTCCGGAGCCCCACGACGCCGTGGGGCAAAGGAAAGAAGCAAGACTTCGGCGCCGACCGCCGAGGATAAGGCGACGCCGGTTTCCCTTCGAACCGACGGTGCCTCATGATCTTCTCGGCGGGCAAGCTACGCCGACCGAAGGCAGCTCAAGCTCGCTGCCGAGAGGTATTCGCGGTGAACCCTGGCCAGACCCAAATACCTTCGATGGTCGAGTCCCCGATCACCTTTGACCGACCGACCATCCCGACCACGTCCCGTAGCCAGGGAGGTACCCGCTTGTCATCGACCCCATCGTGGGGACGAAGCGCCTGACCAAGGTGCTCATGGACCGCGGTAGCAGTCTCAACATCCTTTACGTCGAGACCCTCGACGCCACGGGATCCCCGCTCGAAGTCTCCAACCAAGTAGGGCGCCTTTTCACGGCGCCGTCCTTGGCCGCCAGGCCCACCCGCCGGCAGTCGACCTGGCCACGTTCGGGAGCCCGGCTAACTTCCGCACCGAAACCCTCACCTTCGAGGTCGTGGATTTTTCCGGCTCCTACCACGCCATCTTGGGAAGACCATGCTATGCGAAATTCATGGCGATCCCCAACTACACCTACCTGAATCAAGATGCCCGGCCGCATGGGGTGATCACCGTAATCGCGTCTTTCGGCTAAGCTTACAAGCTGCGAAAGACAGATTGCTAGTTGGCTTCAGCGATCGTTGCGTCCGCCGAGCTCGCCGGCCTGCCATGACCTCCAACAGTCGCCCCGACTCCGAAGTCCGGTCGGGCTCCTTCAAGCCCGCCGAGGATACGAAGGCTATCCAGGTCGACCCCGAAGATCCGACCAAGACCGTTCGGGTCGGGACCACGCTTCCTGCCAAATAGGAAAGCGCGCTCGTCGACTTCCTCCGCGCCAACCAGGACATCTTCGCATGGAGGCCCTCCGACATGCCAGGAATCCCGAGGGAAGTTGCCGAGCACTCTCTGAACGTCCGGTCTGGGTCCAGACCAGTCGCCCAGCGTTTGCGCCGCTTTGACGAAGAAAAGCGCACGGCCATAGGAGAGGAAATCGCCAAGCTCTTGGCTGCAGGGTTCATCAAAGAAGTTCGCCACCCCGAGTGGTTAGCAAACCCTGTACTTGTAAAAAAGAAGACTGGGAAATGGAGAATGTGTGTCGACTACACAAGCCTCAACAAGGCATGTCCGAAAGATCCATTCCCTCTGCCCCGTATCGATCAAATGGTGGACTCCACCGCAGGGTGCGAATCCCTGTCCTTCCTGGACGCCTACTTAGGCTATCACCAGATCGCGATGAAGGAAGACGACCAACTCGCGACCTCCTTCATCACTCCGTACGGCTCGTTCTGTTACGTAGCAATGCCATTTGGCCTGAAAAACGCGGGAGCTACATACCAGCGATGTATGCAAACCTGCCTTTCCGACCAAATCGGTCGCAACGTCGAGGCGTACGTCGACGACATCGTTGTCAAGACCAGAAGGCCCACGACATCATCACTGACCTGGAGGAGACTTTTGCGAACCTTCGACGGTTCCGCATCAAGCTCAACCCCGAAAAATGCGTTTTTGGGGTATCCAAGGGAAAGCTACTCGGCTTTATCGTCTCGGCCAGCGCATCGGCCAGCCAAGACAAGATCTCCGCGATCTTAAGGATGGGACCGATCAAGAACCTCAAAGGGGCCCAGAGGTCGACAGGATGCCTAAGCGGCCTTGAGTCGCTTCACGCCCCGCCGGCGAGCGCAGCTTTGCCTCTCTACAAACTCCCGAGGAAATCCGACCGCCACCGGACGGCGAAGCTCAGGACGCCGACGCGCTTAAAGGCTCTCCCGACCTCCCTCCAGTCTTGGTCGCCCGGCACGTAAGAACCTCTCGCCGCTCTACATTTCCGCCATGACCCAGTCGTTAGCGGCACTGGTCGTAGAGCGAGCGGAGGAGGGACGGGTCCTTAAGGTCCAACGGCGGTCTACTTCGCTGGCACTCTCCGAGTCCAAGGCACGGTACCCACAGATGCAGAAGATGCTCTACGCGGTTCTGATCACAAAAAGAAAGCTGGTACACTACTTCAACCAGCACCACGTCTCCGTGGTAACTTCCCAACCACTCGGCGAGGTCGTCCACAACCGCGACGCCTCCGGGAGGATTGCCAAGTGGGCACTCGAGCTCAACGGGCACGACATATCATACGTTCCTCGGACCGCCGTAAAATCTCAAGTTCTAGCCGACTTCGTCGCCGAGTGGACCGAAGCCCAGGCACCGCCTCCGCTCGAAGACCCTGAGTACTAGACGATGTACTTCGACGGGTCCTTCACCAAAAACGGAGCCAGGGCCGGGGTCGTCATTGTTTCCCCGCTCGGAAACAAGCTCCAGTACGCCATCTGGCTGCTTTTTGACGCAACCAACAATGTCGCCGAGTACGAGGCCCTGGGTCTGCGGTCTCATCATCGCCACGACCACGAGCTCGTGGCTATACGTGCATGGCGACTCAAACTGGTCATCATCGACTGTCATGAAGGCCGCGGAACCTCGCGACAGTCGGATGGCGGCCTATTGTCGAGAGGTACGCAAACTGGAGCAGAAATTCAAGGGATTTGAGCTTCATCATAGCTACAGACGGAACAACGGTGAGGCCGACCATCTGGCCAATCTTGCCTCTGGCAGAGGGCCGGTCTCGCCGGGGATTTTCGTCCTCGACCTACACCAAGCATCCATCCGACCCGATCGTCCAGACGATCGGACGGACGACTCCGCCGAAAAGCGCCCGCCAATCGCCGAACCGCAGGCCGAGCCGGTCGAGCCGGCCGCAACGCCCCGATGACTAAAGACCGATTGGAGGAAACCTTCATCGATCGGCCGACCGACGGTTCCTCCCCGACAATTCCAACCGAGGCCCGCCGCCGCACGACGCAAAGTCCTTTGTACTTGGTCGGTGATTTACCTCTACGAAGGAGCCCTCCGGATCCTCCGTAGTGTATTCCGGCCGACCAGGAAGAGAATCGCTCCACGACATCCACGGCGAGTCTCGGACACCACGCTGGTCGCGAGCTCGGTCGGAAAAGCCTTTCGACAAGGCTTCTATCAAGCACCGCCGTGGCGACTCCGAACGAATCGTCCGACATGCGAAGGGTGCCAATTCTTCACTCAAGAAACTCATCTCCCAAACGCAAGCCCTCCAAACGATCCCTATTACCTGGCCCCTTCGCGCTTGGGGACTTCGACCTGCCTGCCCTTCAAGAAAGCGCCGGGGCTTCACCCACCTACCGTTGCGATCGACAAGTTCACCAAGTGGATAGAAGCTGCCGATCACGACCATCACTTCAAAGATAAAGCGCGGACTTCATCCGCAATATTGTCTACCGCTTGGAGTCCCGAACTCCATCATCACCGACAACGAACGCAATTCACTAAAAGGAGTTTCTCGAGCTCACGACAGCCTTCAACATTCGCGTGGATTGGGCAAGCTGCCCATCCACGAGCAACGCCAAGTCGAACGCGCGAACGGCATGATCCTCCAAGGGCTCAAACCGCGGATCTTCAACCGATTGAAGAGGTACGCTGACGCTGGGCGCCGAGGTGCCTCCCGTACTTTGGAGCCTGCGGACCACCCCAACCCGATCGACCGGATTCACGCCATTCTTCTTGGCATTCGGGGCCGAGGCCATCTTACCAATTGATTTGAACTACGGCGCCCCGAGGGTTCAAGCCTTCAACGAAACCCGGGGGCTCGAGTCTCAGCAAGACGCTGTCGACCGGCTCGATGAAGCGCGGGATGTCGCCATCATCCGCTCAGCCAAGTACCAGCAGGCACTGCAACGCTACCACGACCGTAAGATTAGAGGGCGAGCGTTCAACGAAGGCGACCTTGTTCTGCGCCAGGTTCAGTCCAACAAAGACAAGCATAAGCTCTCCCCTCCTTGGGAGGGCCCCTTCACTGTAGTAGAAGTCCTTCGACCCGGCACTTACCGGCTCAAGGATCCCGATGGCAACACCTTGTCCAACGCCTGGAATATTGAAAAGCTAAGACGATTCTACCCTTAGTCCTTTTTTCCTTTACCTCGTTTATTACCGTGTTCACATTTTCTCACCTCGAATGACCGACTTCTGGCCGGGTCTACGCCAGAAGCTCGACCGACTCCTTGCCCGCCTGCCTGCACTCGCCTAACCGCCGCCATTCACCTGATCGCTCGATCTTTCTCTCCCGACCCGAGTGCCACGGCCCACGCCCCGATGGCTATGGTTGCGAAGTGGCATTTCGCTAAGGAGAAAAGAAACCGAGCAGGATAATGCACGGTTACTCGGGGGCCAATCCGACGAACAAGGTCGGGGTACGAACGCTCGTGTTAAACCTTTTTTGCCTACTTTTTGGAAAACACTGGAGCATGTCGATCACTGGTCGGATGGTCCCCGCGAACCCAAGAACAATGATCCCGGCGCGGTTTACCAGTAAAAAACTGAAAAGTAGCAAAAGGCATATACAAAACTTCTAAAAATCCGAACACCTTTATTTCTTCCGATCCAACGGCATTTACATTCTTTAGAAACGAGAAAGTCTAAAATCAAAAAGTTTATCTCATTTAAGGGTCTTCCCCGCCTCGGTGGATCTCCGGACTTATCGTCCCTCTCCAAGCGGCCTGGCTTCGCTTCCCGCACAATTTTTGCCGCAACGCACAGCCAGAAATCGGGCTCTGTCGCCAAATCCGCAACAGAGAGCTCCCGATTCTGCCCAGACGCGCCGCCGAGAACCGGCGGCCCTCGCCACTGTGGTGACCTCTATGGTTTCCGGGGAGCTTGGGGCCCACCACGAAGGGGTCCACTGTCGGGGAAGTGTACGGGCAAAGACGATCGGGCGACGGCAACAAGGCTCATCGGCCAAGCAGCCTGGATGTCGCGGTGGAGTCCAGCTCCGGAAGGAGAAGGGGCACGGGGAACGGGCGTCCTGTTCCCAATCGCTCGGCGCCGCGACGGCGGCTCCTCACTGACGATCGCACTGCCGCTTCCGCCTCCTCCTCCGCCTCCCGCTCCAGAAAGCCTCCCAATCGACCCGTCTGCTCGACGGCCGCCACTACGAGACGGCCGGCTCGTCGCTCCAACTCCTCCTCGCCCTCGGCCTCTTGTTCAAAGGCGTCCCGGCCGATCTCGCCGATCGGTGGGTTCTCGCCCTTAGAATGGGGTTGGGAGGGCTAGGCGACCATGGAAACGAGTCAAGAGCAGGTCTCAACGCCATTTGGATGAAGTCCCGCCACCGCCCGCCTATTTATAGGCGATCCGTAGCCGACGGCGACGACGCTACCGGGGTACCCGCCAAGACTTATCGCGACCGCCTTTTCAAAGTCGATGGCGTGGAAGCCGGCATCAAAGCCGACGGTGCGGAAATCAAGCACCGCCGATTCTCCGTTGAACAAAACGCCGAGAACCTCGGGCCAATCGTAAGGAAAGATAAGTGAATATCTTCTTTTCCCGCACTCGTTGTTACTCCTTCAAGTGGCGCGCGGCAGAATAACCAAACCGCCTCGCACCACTGGGGCTACAAGAGTCCCGTGGCCTGACACGACCAATCGCCGGTCCTCCCGAAGCGCCAAACTTTTCGACTGTATACTACGGCCTACGCCCCGGCGGCTACGGTTGCGAAATAGTACTTAACGGAAGAAGGAAGTGCCCAAGCGGAGCGACCCACGATTGGTCGGGAACACCCCTCCCACGGTCGCACTAACCGATCGACATGTTCTTGAGCGTCCTCTTGTTTCCCCGACTCCCTAACTTTGTAATGCGCACACCAACCTACGCCCGACCCCTGTGGTCCCCAAGGCAATGGACGGTAATAGTGTCCATCACAAACAAAGGGCGCAGAAAACAAGCACGAAGCAAAACACATGCCAGTTCCTTACAAATCTAAAAAGAGCAAAGAAAACTGTTTAATCTCTCTCTTTCTATCGCTCATCTATGGAGGACGCTTGGTCGGGAAACTGGTCGCATCGCTCGGCGTCTTGGTTCGACTCAAGCTCCAAGGCGTCGATTTCCTCCTCGCATCGGTTTGATGACCACCACCGACGGTATCCAGATCGATACCGCCGTAGTAGGAGAGCGCGTAAACCAAAGGCCGAGGTAGCCCCAAGAGCGCCGGCCGCCACCGAAGCCTCCACGTGGTCCGCACGCGGGCCAGACACTTTCCAACAGCTCGAGCCTGGTTGAGAGCCCATCGCCCCAAGACTCCGATCACGGATCTCCCGCCGACCGACGCAATGACGCCACCGACCCGATCCTCCTCTCGACACCGCCGTGCATGGATAGGGCCACGTCGCGCGGCGCAATAGCCTTAAATCACGCAGCGCGCGACCGCTCGTCACGCGCGCCTCCTCCGCCACCTTCCCGCGCCTCCGTGGCGCCTCCCGAGGTTCTTTGCAACTCGCAACAAGGCCCGGTGGAATCGGAAGCCACGCGAAGCAACCCAAAGATTGAGGACGCTAGAGCTAAGGCGCTTACCCGACACTAAGTCACCTATGCTGCGGAGGTCCTCTCGGCCTGCACTGACCGCCCGATTGCGCTCGACCTGCCTAAAGCGTCACGCTCGATAGCCACGTCCTGGGCAAGCTTCCCGGCCGCATCAAGCTCCCTGCTGAGACGAGCGGCATTCGACTCAACATCCCCCTTCGCCCGGTTTGCCTCCGCCAAGAGAGACTCAAGATCAGACACCTTCTCGTCTGGCCTGCCGCTCGGCGCTCCCCGAGCAGGCGCCTTTGCGCCCACACTCTCTTGGCGGGCTCAGCCGCCGACCCTCTCGCGGTCCAAGGCACTCCGAGCCTCCGAGCAGTTCGAGCGCCTGGCCGTGACTCCAACTCGGCAGACGACCCCCATCGGCTCAACCCGATGTACCCGACTTGAACGCCGACCGGGTCTTCGTGTTCTAAGGACAAAGACACCCACACCTCAACCCGACCAACAAAAAGGGTAAGCACGCAATGGTACAGGCAGATTACCTCAACTCTCCGAAGGGCCTCCCCAGAGACAACCCCTAGCCTTGCGTTGAAGGACTGGAGCGTAGCTGACAAAGACTCGCGGACACTGGTCTCCCGCTTCGGCCAGAATCCTGGCCGACAGATCTCTCCGACCGCTGCTCCACTCGTCCCCTCTCGCCTCATCATCCGTAACCACCGGCGACGACACTGGTAGGACCAGCCGTGGGATAGGAACGCGAGCAGCGCCTGGCTACCCGCGGGTTCGACAACGCCTCTCTCTGCATCGCCTGCGATCGTTTCCATCGCCGCTTCTCCGCAGCCTTCAACCGGAAGGAGGATCCCGGATCGACGGCAGGATTTAACCCTGGCGCCAGAATCGCGCTTAACGAAGTGGCGCCCGCCGGGGCGGTGGAGTTTTTCCCGCCCGCTCGCCTCCGAAGCGGATCCGGCTCGGCTGAAAGCGCAAGGGTCTCTCGACTTCGGACGGCGTGACCAGCCGCTCCCACTCCATCTCTGCCGCGGACCGGCCGACAGCTTCCGCTGTTTGCTCGCCGACGACCCGACGCCAAGCGGCCACTACCGCCTCACGCTGCCAGCTCTGCTGCTCGCCCCAATGGGAGCACTGCGTGATTCTCCGATCGTGGTTGCCCGATTGACGAGGCGCCGCTGCGGCGGCGGCGGCAACTCCGACTCGCAGGAGCCACCATTTGCGCATCCGGTCACCGCGAATCAGCCTCAGATAGACCACGCACACGCACGACAAGTCGAGAAATGGCAAGGATAGTCCTAAAACCTACAGACTCACCGTGGCGGGGAGGAGGCACTTATGGCGCGAGCGCTCGCGCTGTACTTTCCTTCAAGGCCCCAGATGGGGATGTGTCGCCCTCCGCTTTTCCCGAACGTCCTGGCGCCGCTTCGCGGCGGGCTCAACGGCAGTCGCAGTACCGTCACCGCCAACCGCTCCACCTCCGGCATCCGTGTCAGACAAAAGGGGCCCACCGTCGCCACCTCCGCCTCCAGAGCTTGGGGACGACCCGACCGCCGATTCAAGATCGGTCGTATCGGAGACGTCCTCACCACGGGACCGCCTCGCCTCCCGCTGCTCCTTTTTCCGCTTCGCCACTCTCTCTCTCTCTCCTCTTTGCGGACAGCGTCTCGCGCCTCCTCGGCCTCCCGAGCCTGGGCCCTCGCCTCTTTTTCCCCCGGCAAGTCCGACCGGGAAATCATCCGTCCAAGCCCCTGCGAAGAAACCAGAGAGTCGAACAAACCGGCCGGAAAAAAGAAAACAGGCGAAGGAGCCCATTGGCATACCAAGTCGGAGCCAAGACCCGCCATTAAAGGGGCGGGAGCTCGAGACACCGCCACGGACGCACCGCCACCCAGGACGGAGAGGACCCAAGAGTCGACCTCTGTCAGAGGGAGCTCGGATTCCAAAGATCCTCATGGATCGGACGCCCAGTGTACTCGAACATGGGCGCGCCTCTCCGCAAGGGGTCAGACGCGCCTCCATAAACGCTGCGCACGACGGCCGCTGCTCAAGCCGCGCACCTTTAGGACCGGATCGATCAACGATCGCTGCACCTTCCGCCGCTTCTCTCCGACAGGCCCCCAATTCCAGCATTCTTCGCCTCGGAAGCAGGTCGAGAAACGCGAGCGCTGCTTTCCGTGTTCGACATAGAGCCACTGGAATGCCACTTCGATTGGATTTAGGAGCTCCAGTCAATGTACTCCAACGCCCGATTAGAGCGCAGGTACAACGCCGCGCCTCCAAAAGGCACCCCGACTTCGCCTCGCCCTTCACTGCAGGCAGGAGAAGAAGTACTTCCACAACGCCCAAGGCTCGATGCCGAAACGCCTGCACAACGCCATGAACACCGCGACGTGAAGCACGCCGTTCGGGTTGAGTTGATGCACCTCCACCTCGTAGTAGAAGAGAGTCCTCGACGAACCTCCGTGAGGGGAAACCCGAGCCAGCGCCAAAAACCAGGCATGTGCCACGATCTCGCTTGGCGTGTGGCTCGGGAACCGCCCCCGCCGCCGGAACCCGCCACCCGGAGATATCCCGCGGCGCAAGAAAGCCTTTCTTCTCCAGGCCGATCGCACGGGAGGAGCGAGTGGAGCACTCCTGCCACATCTTCGAAATGCTAAAACGATGGCGGCAGCAGGAAGCCGTAAAACACCTCTCTCCGCCTCTCCCTCTTTCGATCTCTCTCCGTCGCGCAGTAAAATCGAGGCAGCCACAACTCCTCCCATCCTCCCTTATGTATGAGAAGCGGACCGGCGGGAGTCGAGCGGGCGCAGTCAAGCCAACCGCCCCACACCACTTAAAAGCGGCACGCCCCGCCACCTAGCCACGTCGGCTGTAAGTACGCCGCTACCAATCCCCACTCACGCGTTAAATCTTTGTCGAGAAAACCGCGGGGAGAACAGGCGCCACCTCGTGAGCGCTCTGGGCCCTCTCTGCCTCTACCTCCGGCCACCGTAGACGCAATCGCCAACGCCAAGGGCCCATCGGAGCCACCGAGGCCCCGTGGCCTCCTGCACTCGACAGACAAAGACTGAGGCCCGGCCTAACGCCGAGGATGCAAAACCGCCGCAAAGCGAATCCGGCTCCACCACAAAGAAAACGAGCAAGGGGTGAGGACGAGGCGAGCCCTCAGCCCCTAGTTGGGCTCGGCGGACGACCCAATCACCTTAACTTCGCGTCAGGACCATACCTCACGCTCTCGCGAGTCTGCCGACAGGCGGCAGTACCACTGGGTTGGCGAGCGATCCAAGGTCCGGATACGGATCGAGTAAGGAAAGGTTCTTTATGGATCGCCCCAAGTGGGGTCGGACACCGCCGGATCGTCAGCTAGGGGACCCTCGCGAGGGGCCTCGTGTTCCACCCGGATCACCCGCTTGTAGCTCCACGAGAGCGGCGCCGAGCCAAGGCAAGCGCGTGTCTCTCTCACCCCTCCAGTCCCACACTGCGGACGGGGCGTAAGCGTGGGACAGACAGCGAATCTCTCCATCCACTAGCGAACTCACCAGACGATGTCCCAGGTCGGCCGCGATTCGCCCAGCTCCGGCGTAAAATGAGTCACTCTAACCTGCCCCGCTCCGACCCAGCGCAAGCGTGCCCACCGCGACCACGACGAGGAGATCGACGCGGGTCCCACTGAACGAGCCGGTCGGGGCCCCAACCCTGTTGCCCACCCAACGGCCAGTAACCCCCAACTCGCTTCTCCGACCACCGGGGCTACACCACGGTGCGCCAAGCGCACCGGCCGGTTTCTTCCCGACTCGGTCCGGCCAAGCTTCCCAAGACGGCAAAACGCCGGCCGAACGATTATAACCCCCAACCTCGCTTCTCCGACCAGCTCGGGCTACACTCCACCGGTGCGCTCGCGTGCACCGGTCGAAGTTTCTTCCGACGGCCGGCTAAGCTCTTCACGGCAAAGCATCGGCCGAACAAGGCGTGACCCCGACTGCTCTCCGACCAGTTCGGGGCTCAAAGGCTATCGACGACAATCCATACCTCGGTACCCCAGCGGCCCGGAAAGCGCGTGGGCGACCAAGCGGTCGGCCGAAGGCGTGACTCGAGTCTCTCAAATTCGAGGAAGCGACGGCATTTATTGCGTGTCGAGCGTATAAATGCAGGCCATGATGGCCGTAACTCCGGCCAAGACAAGTCCTCGACCCCGTGATTAACTACGACGGCCAGCAGCAGAGCAGGGGAGTTTCGCTGGCCCCATCACTCACTTTCGAGCAAACACGAGCGCGAAGACTAAGCCTATAGGGGTAGCCTTTTTTCCTTTCCTTTCCAATTTACAGTGTAACCCTCCTCCTCGCCTATATAAGAGGGGGAAGGGCGAGCATGCAGAACAACAAACAAAAAGAGAATCAATACAATCCAACTCACACGAACTGGAGTAGGGACGTTCAGCCCGAACCAGTATACATCTTGTGCTCACCCGAGTCAAGCCGTTCGAGGAGAGGGAGCGTGCACCCCCTTCGACCTATACAAATTCACTAGCCGGTGCCTGAAACACCGACAAAATCATTGTTTAGTTTGAAACCAAAAACCAAAGTCTACCAGTATGAAAGCATTCTTTGCTTTTCCCTTGACCGTAGGCACGGCTATTCGAATAGTTTTAACTCTGCAGAGGTGTACAACTTTACCCACAAGACATGATCGTCTCTTGATGCCATACAATTACACACTTCCTTTGGTGTGTTGGCAGAGAGATCATGACAAGGCCTTTACAATGCATACGCCTAACCCGACCCACCCGCTGAAGTTTCACCGCTATTAGGGTTCTAGCCACCCAGTACAGAAGCCCCGTCTTGCGCTGTGTGAGAAAAACAGTCTTGCCTCTAGCCGGCACCCACATTCCACCGTTTGGTGAGTCAAGGTTAGGTTTCTACAAATTAGTTAGCCAGGTCGTACCATTATAGACATGTGGTAGTACGGTTATGCTCAGAATGGACATTCATAAGCGTCGGTCCTTAATTGACTTGGGGCGGTACTCGCACCATGGAGTCTAGTGCTCAATCCGCACCCACCCGACACTCCATTCTGTCCAACTCCAAATCTTTTTTCATTTTATTTCTATTTTACAAAAACAGTACCAAAAACTTTATAATATCCTCCAAATCATACTTTAAACCATAATTTTGCATAATCCCACCCGTAGGTCATTTTCATCAATTTCGGCCCTAAGCAATTCTACCGTACTAGTCAACAAAGGTCACCATGTAAGATAATCATGGCATAACAAAAGTCCTAGGGTTACAATTAAGCAGGGATATCAATAACAAAGGAGGTATTCACAAATTGGATTAGCTATGCACCTATATTTAACATACGATGATAAACATAGCATGCTAATTTATAAAACAGGTTAAAGCATTTGCAAACATAGGATCAAATTGAGTCAAGGGACTTGCCTTCGGTCGCAGCGAGGGTGTCGAAACCTTGGAGTTCGGCGGCAGGGTCGGCGGACTCGGACGGCTCCTCTGCTACGCGCAAAACGAGACAACAAATAAATAACCGGAAAATAAATAAAATCCAAAAATTATAAAAGTAGCACTGACAGGAAGGTATGGATTTTAGATAAATTTAGGAATTTGAACGGAGTCAATCGGAGTTCGAACGGAAAAGATATGAGCTTCCGAAGTTGGGAAATCAGGAAAATACGAAATTCGAGAATATTCCAGAGCATCTTCTTTTTTTTTTCTTATTTTTGGATTCATTCAAGTCTATGACAAGTGGGGCCACTATGTCATACTCTAGAGCTTCATCCCCAAGCTCTAGCTTTGGCCATGGAAAACAGGGGAAAGGGAGGAGCCATGGGCGCCGGCAAGGGGGACCTGGCGGCCGTCGGCGAGCAGCGCATGACAAGACGCAGAGGGGCCCGGCGGGCTACGGTGGTCCGGCGGCGGCGGGTGGTCGCCACGGCCGGTGGGCGACGGCAGAGGTGGTCGCCGGTCGGGCTGGCGGGCGGCGACGGCGGCCGGACGGCAGACGCATCACGAGCCCAGACAGAGAAGGCCCAAAACTTGGAAAAAAAATTGGAAATTTGCACAAATTTCCAATTTTGACTCCACAATTCGGGTAAGGGATCATCTTAGGGACATCTAGAGGGAGGTAAAATAGCAATGAATTGAATCAAAGCTCACCGGGAACGAAGGAATCGACGAAGAACCCGAGTTCAGCCGGAGCGATAAAAGTTCGGAATTCGTCGACAACTCTTGACGGAACCTAAAATTAGTTGAGGGAAAATGAGCACGGCTTCCATATGGACACTAGGGAACAAACGGAAAAGCATTTGACTCACCGAGGAAGAAATTAGAAGGATGAACGCGAAGAAGACGCAAAAACGTGTCCCGGTGCCGGTTTTCTTGATCTAGCAGACGAACGAGTGGAAGAGGTTAAAGGGGAATGCCATCACCGGAAAGAGGATCCTTATACGTAGAGAAGAGAGGTGGTGGTGCGCCGTTTGGAGTAGAAACGGGTGAGATATTGGCATTAAAGCACCTTTCGGTTTTTGCGTTACTATTCGAATTCCGGCGAGATTTGAGGTTAATGACCACCGGGAATGGAAAGGTCTCGCCGTTACGGATTCAACGGATCTGACCGTGATTGATTTGGAGCAATATTGGGAAAGTTATGAGCAATTAAGAGAGAGGGAAGCCATGGATGAGGTTGAGGCTTGCTCTCTGTACGTGCCCTTCCAAAGGTTGAAGATGAACACTGTAGCAAGACCACATGGCATCCTCCGGTTGGCCGAGTAATACGTAAATGAACCACCCTAGGGAAAAATTAGCAAAAATGGTCTAAAAATTCCAGAAAAATTCCTAGAATTATTTAGGAATATTTGGAACCCAATAAAATTGGTTTCGCGGAATTTGGATGAAATTTGAGGATTTGAATATTTTGGAGCGAATAGCGGGCATTAAACAAAAGCCGCGCGAGATAAAATAGGGGTGGAGTTCCAAAAAATCTTGGGAATCATTCCAAAAATCATTTTGGAATATTTAAGACTTAATTGAAGTGATTTTGGGATTTTTGGAGCATTTCGGGACGCGGGTGAAATTTCGGGTACTGGCGGGAATCGGGAAATTTGATTTTTCGAACGGAAGGGAATTGAATCCCAATTTTGGATGGGAAAGAATGCCAGATTAAGTTAAACACCAAGGAAACTCTAAATTTTGAATTTATTTAATTTAAATTAGATTTTTCCAACAGGCGAAACTGAGAATGTTACACTTACCGAGCCACTGCTCCTCGGAAGAGACCTTAGCCGTTCGTCGGTAGGTGACTGCCCAGCCAGGAGTGCTCGACAACTTTGGTGCTGCAGCTACGGTCACCTAGGCTATCGAGGTGTAAGCGATAACCCGAGCTTCATGGTCATGACATATGACACATATCATCTATTATGATAGAGAAGATGATTAAATCTATAAATAATTTCGGTGTGAGCTATATTATTTTTTTATTTAAAAAAAAAAACATGCGCAAGCGCGAGTGCGCGACGGGCGGATATGCCGGGGCTTCAAGGAAAATATCCAAAGCATCACTGCAGTGGGCTAAGTAGGTGGTCAATTCCTCTCCCCCACCACCAAAGCAGATAAGCATCACTCTGAGCGAAAACAATCCACCAAGCAGCTCACGAAGCAGGGAAAATCCAGAGCGGTCAGCGAGCGCGGTGCCGCCGCCGACATGAGCGTGGTGATTCTCGACGGCTCGACGGTGCGCTCCTTCGTGGCGGACGAGACCGCCTTCGCGCGCAGCGTGGACGCGCGCTTCGCCGCGCTAGACGCCAACGGCGACGGCGTCCTCTCCCGCGCCGAGCTCCGCCGCGCGCTCGAGTCCTTCCGCCTCCTCGACGGCGCCGGCTTCGGCTCCGTCGAGCCGCCCCCGCTACCCGCCGAGGTCGCCGCGCTCTACGACGCCGTCTTCGAGCAGTTCGACGCCGACCACAGCGGCGCCGTCGACCGCGCAGAGTTCCACGACGAGATGCGCCGCATCATGCTCGCAGTCGCCGACGGGCTAGGCTCCCAGCCACTCCAGGTCGCCGTGGACGACGAGGGCGGGAGCTTCCTGCTCGAGGCCGCCGAGCACGAGGCCGCCATGATCGCCGCCAAGGTCCAAGCCGACCGCAAGGAGGAGGCCGGCAGCAAGTGACGTGGACGGCGCCGTCGCGGCCACGTGGGCCGGTGGACTTGTGTGTTCTGTTCCGATGTGTTGCTGTACGTGTGCCAACGAGTCGAGTCGCACGTGTACGTATGGGAGGGGCGGCGTACGCGCTGAGAAAGTACTCGAATAGAATAAAATGCTTTTTATAGTCTGGGCAAATACGATTACGTGCCATTTCTTTTCCCCTCGTTGCATGTGAATGCCAAAGTATTATAGCGTAATAATACAATAGCTCTTTTATATTACACTAAATTGAATATAAAAATTCATTCATTCATTTTCATCCAATCGATTAGATTAACTAAAGTTTACTTATACTTTATCTTATTGTAGAGTAGTAGAAACACCTTTAATAAATCAACAATTAGATATAATTTCTACTACATATTTTATACTACCAGTATAATACAACGTCAAATTTCTCTCATACAATGTTTTACGGGGAAGAATGCTTACTTTGCATCGTTGCAAGCTTCTGCTTACCCTCTCAAACGAAGGTAAAATAACGCTACAGAGGGCCAGAAATGCAACTTCTGCGCTAGCTGGCACAAATCGAGTGAATAACTACACCAAAGCTTCAAACTTCAGCTCCTGATGATAGCTGTCCGCAGTGGATCTTCAGGTTTAAAACTACTACTTCACCTTTGAACCACCATGTTCGTTACTTGTGATGTTCTCCGCGTCCTCGTCCTGCATATGGTGACTGAGAATAAGAAAACCATACAAAAACACCCAATGGTTCAGCTGGCTAAATACATATCAGCAGCAAACTGGTTGTTTCTCTGGAAACAGACATTATGGAATCTTTTTGGGAGGCTTGTTTCTATGTTTGTAAACAATATACTGCCTCATAATTTGTTCAGTTGCAAGAATGATTTTAGATCATTCAAAAATATTTACCTGTTGGTGTAGATTGAGCATTTTTATGTTTCATGTATAGAAAGATAACTTGATCAAGTTACAAATAGGATGGTTATAGAGCTAACTAGATGGTTTTGTAACCCTGCTAAACAGCTAAAGTATTCCAAAAGGGAAAATTAACTCAGTAGAACCCACTAAAGAAAAGCAAAACCAGGAGAATTACATGGCTATCCGCCAATCAGGCTCGACTGGAAAATAACATCATAAACAGGAAAAATACGGCAAATAGCACTGGCATTAAGTTCACTGTTACTTTTTCACAGTAGCTCGCTTTGGGAACAAAATCAGAAATGGCAAATTTGCCCTTGTCCCAATCACATAACCTTGCAACGTGGGCATGACATAGGCAGAGGAAATTTTTTTCTAGATGACAAAGTGCGAAGTTCTGGCTCCAAAAGTGGTCGGGTTGGCGTCAGGAGGCAAAAACTCACCATGGCAAATGGTAAATTAAAACCCCTGGAGGACGCCAGGTTAACGCTACAGCTATTTTCCATAGTTTTGCTTCTTTGTGATGCTATTTTCCAATCAAGTCTGATTGCGATGTCATTCTCTTAAACTTGCTTCTTTAGAGTAGTATTGAGCTAATAATATGTTCATTGTGTACAAATCGACGTATGCAAATGCAATGAACAATACACGATCTCAACTCCACCAAAATGCTGGGTGCTCTATGAAAAGAAACTACTTCAGAAAAGAGGAAGTAATTTGCAGCTGCGCGGGAGATTGCAAGAGAGGATGCGATTTGCAAATACCTTCAGAGCACCATGGTTCGTAGCTTTGTACCACGATTTTAAAAAGGTATTGTTCAGCAGTTATGGATTTTAGGTTTAAAGCTGTCGATTTCATTAGTCATTTATTAGGATGCTCTTCTCCAAAACTTGGCATCCCTTGCATGTGCTAAGATAGAGAGCATCCACCACACACTAACATTTCCTTCGGTGCAACCGCACAACCATATAAAAATCCACCACATGCTAGTTACAAAAAATTAAACGCAAATCTTAACGGTTTCAAATATTAGCTTACCAAAACATCTAATGAGAATTGCCGACGAATGAAAAATATCTTGCATCTGAATTAGCATGTGCTGTTTAGGTTGGATAAATGTACGAACAGCAAACTATGCATGATCACAGGTGCAAACTCTGCTGTTGGGCCTATACGAAACAAAATTTCCAAAATAGTACGAGCTTCCGCTGTCTGGACTTCATATAAAACCACTGGTTTGAAGCGGGATGAATTGATATGCTAGAAAAGTGGCAGTCAATCGTACTAAAAAATTATGACCAGACCAGCTGAAGCGCCCAACTGAATGCTTCACAAAGTAAAAGCAAACAAGAACACACAAACACAAGAGGAGGGATTGCTGTGCATCAACAAAGCTGGGGGTGTGGTCTGCTTCGATCATACCTCATTCCCATTCGTTGGCTGCTCGAGCTCAAATCTGTGGGCTGACATCCGGGCAATCTCAGAGATGGCTGCATCACGGGCCTGCGTATCATCGCCGGCGAGCTCCTCGTATGCAGCCTCGAACGCTTCCTGCCAGAACCGCGGAAGCCGTACCTCATCACCGGTACGTGTGTACATGTCCCACATCCGGCCGACTAGTTTCTCCCTCTCCTCCATCTCCTGCCCAAGTTTACAAGGCATACTTCAGCTGCTTATTTTTCACACAGATTCAAGGATCGACAGAAGTGCACTTTTGTGCTTCCTGCTGTCATTATGAATATGAACACCTCTTCGGTGATTAGGAAATTGTTGTGCAGGACATTTTATCAGGCAACCAAATGATGAACTGGAATTTTCTTCTTCTTCTTATATATGTAAATAAGATAATACTCCAATCAGGCTGCCTTATCTATAGGAAAGATTGCCACGCTCCAGGGTTCACTTATGCCAAAGCGCCCACAGCCTACTCATCTGGGATTAACTACGCCCACCAAGAACAGCTTTTTCACAGAGATTTACACGAAAGAACAGAATAAACACAGGCCTGGAAGCAGTACATTTTTTTTTAGAGCAAGCAATACCGACGACAACAATTCACCCCCCGTTTGACCAAATACCCTGTCAATTCCCCCCAATGGAGCATTATCCCCCAAACAACGAGTGAAGGGAACGAAGCGTACGAGGGAGTCGAGGTCGTCGCGGAGGGGCGCGTCGAGGTCCCCGGAGGCGGCGGCAGCGAGGTCGCCGGAGGACCAGCGGAGGGAGACCGAGGCGGCGGACATGGACCAGAGCGCGAGGAGCGCGATGGCGGCGAAGGCCCACACCTTGTACCGCCCCTTCCCGAGGAGCGCTGCCTCCGCGCCGGAGGCGGGGATGGCGATCTTGGTCGCCGGCAGAAGCGGCGGGGCGAGCGCGTGGTCGGCGGCGAGGGTCTTCATGCCGGCGTCGGTGGTGGCGGGGGCGGGAGAGTGCCTAGCGAGCCGGTGGTGAGCTGGTTTTTGTAGTCATTGAGGTTGGTCGTGTGGGCCCCGGTTCGATACCCAGCCACTAGATAGGGGTTTAGTGGAAGGATACTGAACTGAACCACTAGTAGAAGATCATCCCTGCAATTGCAACAGGGCCGAACTAAAACATAGCGCCAACAGAAAAATCAGCTGTGGATCCACCAACATAATGGTCAAAAGGTGAAAACGCACAGCAACCTTTCCTGCAATCTCCTCTCTCAACGATCTGGCCACATTAGCTCAAACAAACAACCCATCAGAAAAACAACACAAACATGCACAGAACTGGTGCCCTTGGTCGCAATTGCCAAAGCAAGGTGTACACAAGTGCCCAATCACAACATCGCAAAAAGGACGCCTTGGTTTGGCTAAATGTTAACCCACATCCACAAGGATCGTCCAGGCCTACCCTAAACACTGTTCATCGCTGGCGTTATCAGGATAGTACATACGCGCACCATAAGCTGGTACGATATCACTCGCAGCTGCAAAATCCAGAGAGAGGCGAATCGCGCTCGAACGCATTGATCGAAATATTGTTGCGCGTGCACATGACGACGATGTACTGAATCCTGCTGATCCCAACTTCTGGCCATTTGAAAGCTTTACACTAGATGAATGGTGGTCATCTAACCTGGGCTCCAATTTGCTGTCCTTGTATCGGCCTCTGCTGGTAAAATGTGGCTACGTATTCATTTGCTTAGTAGCTTGTTTCCAGCAAGGCGTCGACTAGTCCGAAATCCATGGCCTACGTAAAACAAAAACAAAAAAGTTGAACATAAGTTATAGTTCAGTATGACAAGTTGCAGCTTTGCTTTATTCTGCTGCATACAGGACAGAGAAAGTTACTTCGGAAGAAGACATGAAGCGATCCCTCTCTGTCCACTGTTGCACCATATCCAAGGGTTGTCCCGTGAAAGCGGCAAACATTTTATCAACTTTCTGCAAGCAGATTTCTCAGGAACTTTAATCACCGCTTAGAAACCAAGATTAAGAGTTTAGTTCCTCAGAGTCATCAAACACCTCACGAAAAAGCATGGCGAAGAAAATAGACTAGTTGGCAATCGCAAAAGACTTACATCACGAGCATAAATGGTTTCCCCAACCTGTCGCCTCACCTCCTCCACATTACCCTGCAGGTCATCCAATCGTTAGCTTGAAAACAAACTTTAAGAACACTTAACACAGGCACATCAGCACTGGCAAACTAGGTCTTTTCTTGCAAGTTTGGTGTTGCCATCCGAAGGATGGTACCTATCAAATTAGTTACAGAAGATTAACAATTCATCCTGCTACTAGATTCATATAAGAAAGCCCACAATCATACCTCCGATCCACCTTGAGGCTGATGAATCATTACTCTAGCATTTGGCATTGCATAGCGCATTCCCTTCTCACCACCAGCAAGAATAATTGCTGCTTGACTGGCAACAACACCGAAGCACACCGTCCCAACTTTGGGTTTTATCTGCATGTGTTACAGAAAGAAATATTTCATGCATTAGCACAGAACATCAGAATGACACTTTTCGGGGGACTATTTATCAGTATATGTAATTGCGGATGTAAGTTTTTGGTGTATGGCAAATGGGAAAAATAACATTACATGAAACAAAACAACCAAAAGTAATTTAAACACATACCAAAAATTCATTAGGAACAGCTAAAAAGTGAACCTTCAAAACAAACAAATTAAATTCATGTGATATATATATAGAGAGAGAGAGAGAGAGTTTGGGGCTGCAGACTGCTTGCCAAAAGTTTATAAAACAACTATACTGACAAGTTGTAAGGCTATATATGTGTTGTTCAATATCATGGAGCATGTAAGCCGGTCATAGGAGGCTCTTCTGGCAAGATAAATTTGATTTTATATTTAGAAAGAAGAAAATACAGTTGTAAACTCTTGATTATGTTGTAGGAAATAGGAATGGCTAACAGTGGCCATTGACCAAGCACAATCTGATGCCATGTTTGTAATACACAGTTTTTTCCCCTGTTTTGGAACTAAGTTCACAGCTCGTTGTTTTACAACATTATCTTTTTCCATCAGAAATGCAATGATACTGCAATAGAAATTAGAAAGCTAAGGGCCTAATATACAATAAAAGAACATCTCAATCTATGCCCTGAAAAGAGCGCTAAATAAAGTAAACAAAGAAAAAGAAATAATCCTGAAGCCTCGTGTGTGATTTATGTACAAGACATAAGAATTTTTGTTCCAGTCAGCCCAAAATCGGTTTTACATTACATTATGCTTTCCTGTTAACATTGTTTACAAGTTGTCGCCTAGGTAACGCCTAGGCATCCGGAGGCCAACCGCCATGCCCACTCGCCGCACCTGGCCGGAGAAAGGCAGGTGCCTGGACGTTTTAGGCGTCGCCAAGGGAGCTCGAGCGGCGCAGTTGGGCGATGGGAAGGTGAGCTCGGCTGCCGCCGTCCTCCTTTGTCCATGCTGCCGTCCTCCTTCTCCGGCCGAAGGCGCGCTCGAAGCCGCTGCGCCCGGTCCGCCGCCCTTTTGCAGGGGCGTCCTCCTCCTCATCCCTGCCGCCTCCACTGCCGTCCTTGGTGCGCGAGGGAGCCGAGACGGGGAAGCCAAGGAGTTGGACGAAGAAATAGGGGAAATAAAAGGAAGGAAAGGAAAAAAGGAAAGAAGAAAAAGGGAAGGAAAAGAAAGAAAAAGGAAAAAAAGGAAAAAAAGGAAAGACAATAAGAAAAGAGAAAAAGGGATGGAGCCAGGTTTTTTGGTGATATACTGATATTGATTATATATGTATTGATGATAAATTGATATTGCTAGACTATTGTTGGTCGCCTAATCCTCGCCTAGGCGCCTAGGCATCCAGGCGCTCGGCTGGCGCCTCGCCTTGCCTTGTCGCCTTGACAACCATGCCTGTTAATGCTCAAAATACGCTGCAGTTGACATGTAAGCTCACTAGCTAAGGAGAATGTATAAAACAGAAGAAACAAAATGCTTTGTGCTGTATCTACCACGTATTCTAGTGCTGACAAAATAAATCTTAAATTAGACGGAAGCAATCTTGTGAAGCATGAACAAGAACAAAAATATACAATGGTAATCTCCAAAGTTATGAAGAACGTAGCGTGAATATTAGGACAGAAAAAGACACTGCATATAGATGACGTACCCAGGACATACAATCATAAATTGCTAAGATTGAATAGAGACTTCCGCCAGGGCAGTTAAGATAGATCTTGCAAAGCAGAAAAATAATTGGAGTCATACAAAAGCAGGTAGAAGATATAGAGCAACAATTGAGGGGCCTTGTACAGTACACACTACGGAGAAATTTTGAACCTCCAACAACAGAAAAATGTACACTAACCAGAATATCAGCCTCTTCATCAACAGCAGAAAGTGTGACAAGCTGTGATATTACACGTTGTGCCACTTGTGAGTTAATATATTGACCAATGAAGATTATACGGTTTCCCAATAGTACTGTTGTCAGATCAAGAGGGCCACCAGGAGTCATGATAGCAGGCATTAAAGGTGGATTTTCATTCTCCGATGCTACAATTGTATTTTGCCTACAGAAAATAATTTGCAATGTTATGGGTGAATCTCAGTACACAACTTAAATAAAAACTAGACAAGTTCTTATCAGCATAAATGAAAAAATCAGGCATAGTAGCTTCAAATATATCACCTCATATAAGAATGACAATGTATCCTTTCATCTAACCGTGAAGAAACGCCAGGTGTTACAAATTGCAGTCCTGTGTGTAGAATTTGAGTGACAGCAATTCAACACATTTGCAATTATAGATCATGAAAAAAGTAAACATGAACTAAACAGAAAAAAGAATCCAAAAGCATGTCGGATGCAAAGTTAGCATTCTCCATATTCTCTCATTACACTAAAGCCAGACTTTGCGTTTTCTTCAAACTATGTTGAATTGTGCAATTACACTGCCGTGCCTAGCATAGATAATCCAAATAAAATCTGAGACAGCCTAGCTCAACAGTGTGCCCACGATGCCTGCCTGGCAATCAGCAAGAACTGCAGCAAGGCCCTAAACCAACTTCAAGATCAGACCAAACTGAAGTAATATGCAATGCACCAGCTGCAATGAAGGTTATCCTTTTGCAACATATTATATCAGCCACACACGTCCATTTCTTAACATACTTGCGCCATTGTTGATGCATTACATTTTAGGCCCAAACAAGATTGCACAAATGATATCAAACTGTTGCTGTCTAAATAATCTCAGCATTCTAGTACTACACTCTCTCAGGTAACCCCAGCATTCCAGTTCTCTATACTCTATGAGAGGCCTGCCAATCACGACCCCAACCGAAACCAAACGATGTTGTAACCACTAACCAGTAGACCACAATGTACGACATCTTGCTGAACTCGTATTAAATCAAACGATACAAATTCCAAACAGGTCACAACTCAATCTTGATGTCATGACTTTTCTAGCCTCCTGACAAACTTTTTTTTTGCAAATCTGGCCCCCTTCAGAACGCAATTGCAAAAATAGTTTGTCAGGGGGCTAGAAAAGTGATGATTTCCTCAATCTTCCCTAGCTAACTGCCTGACTCCATCGGATTCGTAGAATAAAAGGAGCAAAATTTTTACATCTGCAACGCTAAATAAGTACAGAGAAAGCTCACCTCGGAGGGCCAGGCATGCTCTGGTTCCACTCCGCCTAAGGTAAAGGAAAATAAAAAAAATGAGGGCGAGAACGAGCAGTCCATGACTGAAGAAACGGGAGAGAGGTGCAGAGGTAGAGAGGCGCTGATCACCTGTGCGAGAGAAGGCGGGAGGGAGAGGCGCGGACGGCGAGGGGGGTGGAGATGGCCATATGCGCCATTGGAGGCGGAGGCGGAGGCGGAGGCGTGTGACCGTGGGAGCCGAGGAGAGGACCGATGGGGATGAGATGACTAGATGAGGTTGGGCTATCAAGGGTTGGGTTTGGGTTTAAGTCGGGTCGGGTCGGGTTGGGTTGGGTTAGGTTGCGTTGGGTTTAGGTCGGCGGCCCGTATCGAGAAGCTCGGAGCAGAATCAGGCCATACAGGTCCCGTTTGGTAACTTAGAACCGAGCTGTTTCTAAGAAATTTAGTTAAACGGGCTAAAACTCTGAACGTTTCTTCTCAGAACGTTTCTTTTTTTTCCTACACCGGGGCTGAATCACCCTTAACCCCGTTTCTACTAGAATCTAGAACCGTACCAAACGGTTTGTAGAAAGTGACTCTGATTCTACCTGAAACGTTTCTACCAAGAATCTGTAACCGTTTCCGTTTCTACTAGAATTTGGAACCGTACCAAACGGGGCCTTACATTTCCGTAGATAGCACCGTTCGTTATTTTTTTAGGTATTAGAGCATCTCCAGCAATGGCCCCTAAAACAGGATCCCTATTTTGGATTTAGAGACTCTCCCTATTTTTTGAGGCCCTGTTTTCAGAGCACAAGTCCAGCAACAACCCCTAAATCTTAGCCCCTATTTTACTTTTTCTCCTATTTTGACATATCCGCTATGTATAATCTTCATTTGACACCACTAAAATTCAATCAAAAATATTTGTAATACATAAAACATAAGCATATTAACATTTACAATTTAAAAACATGAAATTTCAAATTTAAATTTAAAATTTTCAAAACATGATAAAATTTTCGAAGCCTCTCATGTATTTCCCTATCTTCAATAATATGGGTTGTACTCGTGTCCCTGGGAATTGGGGCTGATGAGGCAAATTTAGGGGCCTCCTAATTTTATGGGCTTGAGTTGGGGCCCCCTGGGAATTGGGGCTGAGGAGGCAAATTTAGGGGCCCCTAATTTTAGGGGCTTGAGTTGGGGCCCTGTTGGATCTGTTTTTTTTACTACACTCCCTATTTTAAGGTTTAGGGGCTGGTTTAGGGGCTCTGCTGGAGATGCTCTTACTCCCTCCATCTCAAAATATAAGGCACAACTATTTTTTTTTATAAATTCAAAAATACAAGGCGTGGTATTAACTCTCACATTAATTCTCGCGGCCGTGATCATCGATCGATGGGTGGAAAGGCAAACACCGCTTAATGTGACTTTTCCTCTTGGTATTAACTCTCGCATGCATGCAAGCAGTAGTCTCTACTATTATAAAGCAACAGTTGGTGGCAGTGGTGAGTTCTACTCACGTCATTAATTGCTCTGCTTAATTGCCCTACTTAATTGCCCTACTTAATTGCTCTGCTTAATTGCCCTACGCAAAAAACTAAGCGTTGCTTTAATTAGCCATCTTTCGCAAGAAACGAAGCGTTAAAGATAGATGTTTGATCTTGTGAAATAAATTTTTTATTTTTTAATCTTTATTTTTCGTTATCAATTTTGTTTTTCGTAGCAATGCACGGGCATGTAACTAGTAACTCTCATCTTTATGGAAAGTCAAACACTGCCTATCGATGGGTGGAAAGGCAGTAGTAACTCTCGCACGTCTCTCTCTTGCGTCTTTCCGTTCGCGTCTCTCTTGCATGCTTCTCTCTCTCTCATGGGCACAGGCGATATGGCAGAGGAGGTATGGCCACAAAGTAGGCAACGTAACGCTGGCCGAGCAGTATCGCGAGTGTCCGACGATGCAAAGAAGAAAGTGCGAGATGGAACTTCGGCCAAGACGAGCACACCATGTCCGCGCCGTCCGCATGCAACAGCACGCGAAGGTGAAGCTCGGTCGCGCTCGAGCGCTCCGTGACCAAGACGTCAGCATGCGGCAGTAGGCGCTGGTGGAGCTATGTCGGGCGCGAGCGCTTTCGGAAGACGCGACGCACGCCGACGACTCGCAGATCCATGACGATGGCGCTTACAACGCCGACGCCGGACTCTGTGAAGGCAACATGGTTGAATCGGTGATCATGGGTGAAAGTGACGCGGCCGACGTTGATCATGTCATCGACTCTGACATCGTTCAGTATGTTCTTGACTCAATGGCAGGCGACACCTTCATTCCGGATTCATTCGAGGAGATTGACGTCAAGGAATTAAGCTAGGATTGGTGCAACTGTTGCTACGGAATTGGTAAAAATGGAGGAGGCCGCTGCGATTGTTCGTCCAATGATGTTGAAAATCATGTCCCCTAATTTTCATTTTCTACATACATGATGGAAAACAATCAATGGAGTATTTGGTTTGTGTGCACTTGAATTTATGTGAGACCCCGGATTAGCTATCCGAAATCTCCTGTGTATTTTCGTATTAGTCCCAGATCAGTAGCTAGTACACACAGTCAACAGTGATACGTCATTGCCGAACAAAACGAAGTTGTAACATAAATAATAAAGTATAGGCCACATGGTCACTTATTACAATACTCGGTCACGAGACCGGAGACATGACAACGGAAGCAAAAGCGACAAAAAGCGAACACCAAAAACACCACAGGCGACGACAAGATACGCGACTAGCTATCTTGGCAATCTTCCTCAAAGTCTTCGGTGTAGAACTCACCGTCTTCAGCTGTGTCCTGGTAGTTCTCTGATGAAGACAAGATGTGTAGCACATGAGTACAAAAGTACTCCGCAAGTCGGGGAAAGTATGCATATGTGGGGCTTTCCAAAGGAAGCTTAATAGGGTTCTTTTGCACAAAGCTACATTTCATTAAACCATACTTAAGTATAATTGTCATAAAACACATTTTAACAATTATTTTAGCAATTGAATTATTTAATATTCCAGTGAAGGTTCTATCCACCATCACCAATATAAAGGCTCTAACCGCCAACTTTTAAAAGATTAGTTTAATCACATATGACTCTTTCCGTCAAGGCATAAAACAGGTTCTTTCCACCTTGTTGGCTCACTCCGCCATCCAACATCCGAGAGTTCTAACCACTCCCGAACCCCAAAACAAAACACCGTTTAATTTTAAAACCAAAACCAAAGTCTACTAATATGAAAGCATTCCTTGCTTTGCCCTTGACCGTAGGCACGGCTATTCGAATAGTTTTAACTCTGCAGAGGTGTACAACTTTACCCACAAGACATGATCATCTCTTGATGCCAAGCTATTAACACACTTCCTTTGGTGTGTCGACAAAGAGATCATGACAAGGCCTTTACAATGTATACGCCTAACCCGACCCACCCGCTGAGGTTTCACCGCTGTTAGGGTTCTAACCACCCAGTACAGAAGCCCCCTTTTGCGCCGTGTGAGAAAAACAATCTTGCATCTATCCGGCACTCACATTCCACCATTTGGTGAGTCTAAGTTAGGTTTCTACAAATTAGTTAGCCAGGTCGTACCATTATAGACATGTGGTAGTATAGTTATGCTTAGAATGGACAATCATAAGCGTCGGTCCTTAATTGACTTGGGGTGGTACTTGCACAATGCAACTAGTGCTCAATCCGCACCCACCCGACATTCCATTCCGCCCAAGTCCAAACTATTTTTCCTTTTCTTTTTATTTTATAAAAACAGTACCAAAATCTTTATAATCATTTCCAATTCACATTTTAAATCATCATTTTTGGATAATCCCACCCATGGATCATTTTTATCAATTTCGGTCCTAAATAGTTCTACCGTACTATTCAACAAAGGTCACCATATAGGGTAAACATGGCATAGCAAATGTCCTAGGGTTACAAGTAAACATGGATGTCAATAACAAAGGAGGTATTCACAAATCGGATTAACTATCCACTTATATTTGACATACGATGATAAACATAGCATGCAAGTTTATAAAACACTTTAAAACACATTTGTAAACATAGGGTCAACATGCATCAAGGAGACTTGCCTTCGGTCGCAGCGAGGTCGTCGAACGCTTGAAGTCCGACGGCGGGGTCCTCGGCTACGTGCAAAACGAGACAACAAATAAATACAAGAAAATAAATAAAATCTAAAAATTACCAAAGTAGTACTGGCAGGTAGATCTTGATTTTAGATGAATTTAGGAATTTGAACGGAGTCAAACGGAGTTCGGACGGAAAAGATATGAGCTTCTGAAGTTCGAAAACCCTGAAAAATCGAAAACGAGGGAATATTCCCGGAATATTCCTTTTTCATTTTTTTTTCTGAATTTTGGATGGGCTTGGGTCTATGCCATGTGGGGCCATGGTGTCATAGAGTGGAGCTTCATCTTCCTCATTGCTTTGGCCATGGCCATGGGAGCAAGGGGAAGCTTGGAGGGGGGCCGGCGAGTGGTGGCGGCCGGCGGCGCATGGCCACGCGGCGAGCTGGCCGCGGCGGTATGGCGGTCGGCGGCCGAAGCACTGAGCAAGCCAAAAACAGAGACTTCGTTTTTTTTTCCGAAAATCCGAATTTTTGCACCAAATTTTCATGAAACTTGGCAAAATAAAATGATGGATCATGGAGGGAACATCTAGAGGAGCTTACACTTGCAAGGAATTGATCAATCGCTCGCCGGAGAAGACGAATTTCGCGAAAAACAGAGTTCCGCCCGAAGTGACAAAAACTTGAAATTCGCCTTCAATTCTTGATGGAACCTAAAATTGATGGATGAATTAGAAACTAGACTCCCACACGATCACAAGGAAACAAACGGAATGAGGATTGACCCACCGGAGAGGGAGGAACAAGGATGAACACGAAGAACACACGAAATCGCATCCCGGCGCTGGTTTTCTTGATCTAGCGGATGAACGAGGTGGAGAGGCTATGAGTGAGTGCTACCACCGGGAAGAGGGTCCTAATACGAAGCAATGAGAGGTGGAAGCACGCCATTTGGAGAAGAAACGGCCGTGTTATGAGTAATCAAAGCAATTTCGGTTTTTGCTTAATGCGACGGTTTCCGACGGGATTGAGGGCTAAAGAAGGTGGGGAATGGAAAGGATTCGTCGCCACGGTTCCAACGGATCCGGCCGGGAGTGATTTGGGGCTTTGCTTGGAGAGCTATGAAGATTTGAGTGAAGGACTAACACTTGAACTCCTTCTTTGTTCTTTCCCTGCCAACACCATCGTGCAAGCCATCCCAAGCTTGGGGATGATGAACAGTGGCGACACGTGTCACCTCGGGATTGGTCGAGAGTTACGCGAAAGTGACGCCCTAGAGAAAAATTAGCAAAAATGGTCTAAAAATTCTGGAAAAATTACTAGAACCATTTTGGAATATTTGGAACCCAATAAAATTGGTTTCACGGACTTTGGATGAAATTTGTGGAATTGAATATTCTGGAGCGAATAGCGGGCATTAAACAAAAACCGCGCGAGATAAAATAGGGGTGGAGTTCCAAAAATCTTGGGAATCATTCCAAAAATCATTTTGAAATATTTGGGACCTAATTGAAGTGATTTCGAGATTTTTGGAGCATTTTCAAACTCGGGTGAAATTTCGGGTACCGGCGGGAACCGAAAAAATTTGATTTTTCCGAACAGAGGGGAATTAAATTCCGATTTTGGATGGGAACGGATGCCAGGTTAACCTAAACACCAAGGAAACTCCAATTTTGAATTTAATTATTTTAAATTAGATTTTTCCAGAAGGCGAAACTGAGGATGTTACAATTTATGTGAACCGGCCTGTAATGATCTATCCTATGCACAATTTCAAGTCGATTTAAAATCTTGTTTAAATGCAAGGTCAGTTTGTTGAAGATCAAAGAAAAACAACATGAGTACTCCATCTCGTTAGCTGTGCATTGATAAAATCCATCGCATCTTGAAAAATTTGCTTATCGCATTGCAACCTTATTGGAAGTTGACCATTCCTCTCCAATATTCCCTTCTTCATATGCGGGATTGCATAGTGTTGCCCTCCTTTTGCATTCATAATCTCTCTCATGCACCCCTGCTGTGTAAGGAACACACGGTTCGATCTTTCCATCGGATATTCTTCATACGCTTTGATCACATTTGACTGAATTTATTGGATGTTTGATGGAGATGACTTCTGAAATAATGATTGTCGGGCTGCAAAAAAACCTAGATCCAAAACATTAAGATCCGGATAGTTTGGTGGTTGACATATTAGTCATATATCCCACCCATCTTCTTGTGCAACAAGGTAAAATTCTGGGTCATCAATCGCAATATGCATCTTCGCATTGTCTTGTTGGATGAATATTGGAAGACCTTGTTCTTTAGCAGGCCATTTTTCTTTGATAGCGGGCAAGACCCTTTCCATGAGGTACTTACGACTAATGTCCCTCGTGACCGATGTCATGGCCTTCAGTTCTAAGGTTCCTACAATCAATCATGCAAGTATCCAAGATTAGTAGAGTCACTATATTTCTAGTGATTAAGCAAAATTAAACAACTTACCCTTCTCCCTATTGTGACTTTTCCTCTTGGCCGGCTGCCAGTAAGTGAATGAAAAAATTCTGATTTTTCCATCAAATGTGCATATGCCGTGCTCATCAAACCTTGGACGGGCTTTTGCTCATAGAAACATAACCTTTTCAATGAAGTTTTTGGTCTTCACGGTTCTTCGAGGGATCTCTTCGTCAAGTGCCAAGTAATAATTTTGGTCCAGCCTTGTCCTATAGAACCATTTCTCATCTATGTACACGACGTTGTATAAAGATTTGAAAGTTGGTTCATCCGGTATGCTTTGGCTGTGAAGCATTTCTATGCAAAAACGCACACGAGCCTTCATGTTATCTTCAGTCAAGGTGAACTTTATGGCATTTGTATGGTGCCTAAACCTTCCTTCCTTTAGACGCTTATGTAGTGTGCTCTTTGACATTTGCAAAGCATTGGCTAGGTCAATAATGGTATGGCGTTGTCTAAGAGGCACATCTTTGATGGCATCCGGGTTGAAGAGAAGTTTTTTGCGACCATATTTATTCTTCTTCCTAGATTCGAAAGCTTCAATTCCAACACCAATTTGTCCATCTCGCCATACGCGCTGGACAACTCTTAGCGGCACCCCCATATCATCAGCAACAGACTTCATCGCTCCCTCCTTCATCATGCCAGGAGTTGATCTCTCTAAACACATGGCATATAGGGTTCGTTTTATATCAGGAGGGTAGTGCCTCCTCCTCTTGATATTGATACCTAAAAAATTACAAATTGCATGCTCATGTTTAACATCCGGCAAAAATATTTTAAAAAAACAAAAGCAAAATAAATGGAGCAACAATTAAAAACGAGGCAGAAAAAACGAAAGGTACGTGCATGCTACAGGCTCGGCTACAAACTAAACGCATGCATGGACCATGCATGAGTCACGAGCTAGTGGTAGTGATATCCCTACAACGCATCAGCAAGAGAAGAAGATTCAAGCAATTTCATCGCTTGGACCTACGTGCATGCACATGGTTTGCATGGCTACGTGCATGTCTACATGCAGCATCTCCTACGGCAAAAAAACAGAGCAACAAAAACTTGTGAGTACCTGCATCGACTGCCACGATGTCAGCTCCGTTGCCAGCGTCAGCTCCGTCGCCGGCTTCAGCTTCATCCACTGCGTCAGCTGCGTCGTCGTCGCCGTCGACAGGAGCAACAACAATGGATGATCGATTAAGAATACATCGGAGAAAAAGGATAACAAAGGAGAAAAAGAAAACCCATGAACACCTCCATTGCCAAAATCCCAAACAAAATAGTAGTTCAAATCAGGTACTTCTCCATCAAAATTCTCTATTTCTTCCCAATTGATGGGCTGATTCAGATCAAAATCCATCATTTTGTCTGAAGAGAGAAGTGGAAAGAATGTATGGTGTGAACTGTGAACGAGCATTGCCCATATTAATAGGACGAGATGGCAAACAAACTGTTGTTGACACGGACGCTGAGAAGTATGATAATTGTAATACTCCAGATGAAATTTAGAGATAAAGTAATATTTTTGTAGGTGAAATTTAGCTAGAAATCTGAATTTCTGGAGAGATTTTGAGGAGTGGACTAGATAGTGGGCCTTTAGGCCAGGCTTTTTGGGCCAAAAGGGTGGGGATTCCCTCCCCCCAAACCCTAGACATCTCCCCACTCCCCCTTGGGGTTCCTCCCCCTCCCCCTTGCCCCTCGAACCAGCAACCACCCTCCCCCATTGCGCCTCCTCCCCTCCCCTATTGCGGTACCCCTTCCTTCCTCCTTGGCGCCTCCACTCCTCCTCCAACCGGCGCATCCTTCCCCTCATCCCTCTCCCTCCCACACCTCCCCTACCCTCCAAGGCACCCCCTCCCTGCCAAGGATCCCGTTTTCCATTGCTTTAGAGTGCCCTAGGAGTGCTGCCCAGTGTGGATCACGTTGGAGGGTGACGACGAGGTGGATCGTCGTCGATTTTCTCTTCTCGGGAAGGTACTTCTTTTGGTTGTTTTTTTTTGGTTGATCTAGGGTTCCTTGGAGGGTTGGTAGGCTGTGATTAGGAGTGATTAGGAGAGGTTTGATGGTTGTAGAGTTGGGAGGAAATGTAGTTTAGGCAATTTCAATCTCGTGGTTGTTTTCAATCTGCACGGGCAGATTTGTGTGCTTTGTTAGAATGCGAATAGAAAAATTTTAGAAGCATTTTCTGGGTCCTAGCTGTTGCGAAAGTTGTAGATAATCAAATTATCTTTCAATAAAGATCAAAATCATTAAGTTTCGTTTAGCCGTTTAAAAGTTATGACTGTTTTACCGAAGGTTGTGCAATCAATATTGCGGTTGGCAGTGTCTGTGTTCATCTACAGATTAGAGCAACATAGAGGCCGAATTAGAATTTACAAATACTTAGGAAAAGATGGGAAATTTCCTTTAAATCACTAAAATGTATTTGTTTACTTGATTTGGAGTTGTAGAACTCAAGTTATGATCATTTGAAGGCTGTTATCCCCGTTTGCCAGATTGCTGTTTTTCAGGTTTTTGGATTGGGTCGTAAGATTGATGTCGTTCTAAGTCTTGTGGTTGTTTTGTTGGTATGTTTTTTAGCGGAATGCATCTATTTGCATGTGGTGTGACCCTAGGAGTGGCATCAACTTGTCGACACACCGTTTTGAGAGGTTAAAGGCAAGTGTATTGTGATGTAACTTGTTTGGTAGCGCAATGATCGCCCTTTTGTTATGACTTACTCGCATGGTAGGAAAGATGTGTCGTGTGACCATGTTCTTAACCTTGAATTTGATGTGGTTGGCATGAATTATAACCTAAGATTGTGAGAAATGGTTGATGAGAAATGGAAAGATGTGTTGTGTGATTGTGCAAATGTTAGAGATGAATGTAATTTGCATCTCATTCATGATTATTACATTTGTGCATTCATGATGGAAGAGGTGTCACATGTTGATGCGGGCCTCTGTGCTCACACGTAGTGAACATGAAAGTCCTACCTCGTAGTCCCATCTACAGAGATGAATGTGAGCGAATCAGTAGGAGTAGGCCCCTCCACGGGATGAAAGGGAATGAGAGGGTGCACACCGACGGGTGTGCACTCGGTAATACCAGTATGTGCTAAGAAAATGTTTATTTTATGAGCATGCATGATGCATTATATAAACGAGAATGCGAATGAAGAATTAATGTGATCTTTTTCCTTTCATGATCAAAGTCATGAGGTAAGTATGTATATGTTACATGTATATGCATTGTTTCATGTTGCAATACACTTTGCTGAGTTTTGAACTCACGCTTGTTGTTTATTATTTTTTAGGTACCATGAATTCGGCATATAGGAAAGGGAGATAGAAACACCACTTCACTTAGCATCACTTCATTAGACAATTTCATACCTGATCCACCTTTGTGTTGGCTTACTTTATTGAACTATAGTGGTTTATGTCGTGTTGGTTGCTATGGTTAATTGTTCATTCCGTAATCATTCATGTGAGGATTAAATTTATTTTCTTGTCGTGGGATGGTTCTGAAATCCTTGCTTTACAACATTGTTGTTATCTTTCATTATTCCGTTGTGCTATGAAACTATTGTTGATGCTTTAAACCTTATTAAAAAGATTACATGCTGCCGAAATTTTGTTTAAATAACTTATGTAGTTGCTGTAATTTACTTATATTATTGCTTGGAATGGCAGGTTACTACCGCCGCTTCATTGAAGGCTTTTCAACAATTGCGAGACCTCTTACGCAATTGCTGAAAAAGGAGAAGAAGTTTACATGGACGCCAGAGTGCGAGAAAGGATTCCAAGAACTGAAGACGAGATTGACATCGGCACGGTGTTGGTTCTCACGGACGTCAATCAAAGCTTTGATATCTATTGTGATGCATCGCGCCAAGGACTTGGATGTGTGTTGATGCGAGCAGAAGGTTGTTGCCTATGCATCAAGGCGATTGAGGCCGCATGAGGAGAATTACCCGACACATGACCTAGAGTTAGCTGCCGTAGTGCATGCCTTGAAGATATGGCGTCACTATCTGATCGGGAACAGATGTGAAGTGTACACGGATCATAAGAGCCTTAAGTACATATTCACCCAGTCGGATCTGAATATGAGGCAAAGGAGATGGTTAGAGTTGATTAAGGATTACAATGTCGGAATCCATTATCATCCCAGAAAGGCTAATGTGGTGGCCGATGCCTTGAGTCGGAAAAGCCATACCGTGAATATGTTAATAGCCACGAAGCAGGATGAGCTATGCCAGGAATTTCAGAGAATGAAGATTGAGGTGGTACCTAGTGGATTCTTGGTCATGATCGAGGTAAAGCCTACCCTAGAAGATCAGATTCGGGAAGGGCAGAAGGATGATGACAAGATCCGCAGGATTACGTCCAAAATGGAGGAAGACAAGGCAAAGGACTTCAAGCTAGATGAGCAGGGCACGTTATGGATGAGGGATCGCATTTGTGTGCCGAACAGGAAGGAACTGAAGCAGTTGATTCTAGAAGAAGCCCATGACTCCAAGTATTCAATTCACCCAGGAAGTGCCAAGATGTATCAAGACTTGAAGGAGAGATTCTGGTGGCCGAGCATGAAGCGTGAAGTTGCCGAGCATGTTGCATTGTGCGACGTATGCCAGAGAGTCAAGGCAATGCATCAGAGACCAGCAGGATTGTTGCAGCCGCTGAAAATACCTGAGTGGAAGTGGGAGGAAATCGGAATGGATTTCATTACCGGTTTGCCTAAGACTCAAGGAGGTTATGACTCCATATGGGTTATAGTGGATCGCTTGACCAAGGTCGCCCATTTTATCCCCGTGAAGACCACTTACTCGGGGGATAAGTTAGCAGAGTTGTATATGATCAGGATCGTCTGTTTGCACGGAGTGCCAAAGAAGATCAGACGGATAAAGTACCCGGTTACCTCGAGGTTCTGGAATAAGCTACATGAAGCCATGGGAACCCGTTTGAACTTCAGCACAACTTATCATCCACAGACGGATGGACAGACCGAAAGAGTCAATCAGATTCTGAAGGATATGCTAAGAGCGTGTGCATTGGCTTATGCTACCTCTTGGGATAAGAGTCTGCCGTATGCTGAGTTCAGTTACAACAACAGTTACTGTCGGGACCCGAATCTGCAAATCCGGACCCTCTGTGTATTCTGTACTAGTCCAGGATCACGCTAGTACACCTGATTAAGCGAGGATGAAGTACCACAATCATACAGCGGAATTAATAATAAAGTACTTCAAACATTAAATAATCTGGTTTCAAGACCTTAAGGTAAACTTACAAATAGTCTCACACGCAGGCTTACAATAACAAAAGTAAATAATCAGCGGCGGAATGAAAACATCGGTGACTCCCATCGAGATGCCACAGGCAACCGACAAGGTTCAACTCCTAGATAAGCGCCTCCTCGCGGAACTTCTCCTCCTTTGAAGTTGTAGTCTTCTCCTCAATGATGATTTTGTTGGAAGCAAGGGTGAGTATACAACATACTCGAGAAGTCATGCACAGAGGTGCAATCCTATTACTATATGCGTGGTTTCTTCCAAAGGAATGGCTTAAGTGGTTGTTTTGCCTCAAACAAAGATTTTGCTTTAATTAAACAACATTAATAGATTCAAAAGCAAGAAACCATATTATATAGTAAGTTATCAATCTCTTTTTAAACAATTCGGCTCAAAGGCCTAAATCACTTTAGCAATATTGTCTCGGCACTCGGCCACCCATTCCCACATTTTATTTTGAAAGATCTAACCCTTAATCGTAATCCCCGGCGTTGTCCAAGCATCGTGGACTCGGCTATTCGAATAGTTTGTACACTCTGCAGAGGTTATGCACTTTACCCACAAGATACGATCAACTCACCACGTCTGCCGTGAATCGCCATACAAGAGTATGCGAATGAGTGATCATAACAAAGCCTTTCGTAAGCCTCTAACTATACAAGTGGACCTCTCCGTTGTTGCACACTATCCCTTCCCTAAGGTACAGCGAAGTATAGGTCAACCAACCGTTGGATAGGGTACCTAGCCGTAGCACCGGACGCTCCCCGCTCAACTACACAAAAGGTATAGTTGACACCCTTAGGTACCAAATGCAAGTTATTAGCAACCTACTCAACTAGGTCCGCCCCATTACACATGTGGTTGCACGATTGACTCGGTTCAAAGGCTTGCAAGGTTAAGTCCTTAGGGTGACCAGGGCAAGACTACCCAAAGAACCAAAAGCGACTTTCCGGTACCAATCATGGCCCACCGATCAACCTTGCCACTTGCCCCTGGTCTAAATCTATTTATCACCCCAGCTTGATTATTGCGCAACGCATGCCAACAATAACATCAATTACCATGTAGAACCACAAGGGTACCTACACTTCACATCATCACGTGGCAAGATCACACTGATTCCAAAATTCATTCCATATATCATTAGTCAATACTATTTTCCCATTTGAAACATATTTCACGTAAGCATAGCTAAGCAACTATTCACGGTCTAGCCTCCCGTGTTGGCACAATCATACTAACCAACTATATAAACCCAACTTATGGTAACAATGGATACATGACATACAAATATTAATCATCAAGGGTGGAATTAACAACTAGGTTTATTATCTACTTAACCCAAATTAAATTACTCATTTTAATCAACATAGCATGCATAATATAAATCAAAATATGTTTGAAAACACTAGGAGCAATATGGTCAAAGCACGACTTGCCTTCGTAAAGTAGCGAATCTTGGTCCGAGCTTGATCCTTGAAATCCAGCGTCCTCACACAAATTTCGACTTCTACGCTGCAATGTATAAAGAACCAAATAAACACGCAATCAACATACAAACACACATTCAGAGAAATGCCGCATATCAAACTAATTCATAATTTCATGAAAACTTCCAGATAATTAGCTTAGAATTTTCTAAGATTTATAAAATTTATTTTGGAATTTCTGGACGTATAGTTTAGGGACTACAACATTCACAAATTTGGATTTTCCGTGAATAATTTAATAGTATATATTTAATTATAAAATTTCATAAAAATTACTGTAGAAAGTTATTAATTTATACTAATTAACAAAATTTGTTTCAAGCGATTCGGACTTAGAATGAATTTGTAGTGAAAAAGACAAATTTTACAATTCCGAAAAAAAAAACCATGTACAAACTAACCTTCATTCCTAATCTGCATGGCACTATTCATAGTATATATGTGTATACGCTATTCGGCTAGGACACGGCTAGGACACGTGAGAAAAACCCGAAACAACGTATAAATTTCAGATTTAAATACGTGATACTTCCTAAGACAATCGTATAATGCATATAGAAAATTTATACTTGCGAATCACGAATATACATATATATACAGATCCGATTTAATATATCCATACGTATACATACCGCTAGAGTCTAATAACAGAGAGTACCGAATCAATACGCTACGATATATATTTTTACCTGTGTAGCAACCGAATACATCTAAGCGCGACTATATCTACACGTGAATCGACCGAGTACCTACATGTAGACATGTATATGCGCAGGCTATAAAATACATCTGTCTAACCTATACGTATATATACTAACATATATATATACACGATTACGCGTCGATAGGATCAATCAACCGGTAGAAATAGAACGCGCAAAAGAAAGGCGAGAGAGTACCGATCAACGACAGGCAGTAGCGCGGATCGTCGGCGCGGAAGAAGACGAGGCCGGAGAGTGTGTAGACCGTCGGCGCAGGAGGCGGCGGCGGTGGCGAAGTACGCGGCGGCGACGATGATGGCGAGAGGAGGGCGTGGCGGCAACGTAGACGGCAGCGGTGACGATGAGACGGCAGCGGCGACCGCGCCAAGGGCGGTGACCAACGGCGACGAGCAGTAGCGTAGCTCGACAAGCGCGGAAGGAGGCGTGGCTGAAGAGTTCGTTGGCGCGACGTAAACGGCGGCGGCAGCGATGGTGGCGAGACGTCGGCGAAACAAAAGATCATGGAGAGGTAAAGAATGGTAGGAAGAACTACCGAAGTGGTGGAACGTACAGAATATAAAGAATTGAGAAAACAGCTGGAATGGGAAAGGACCTCACGCGTAGAGGAGAACGGCTAGCAGTGCAACACAACTAGCAGTGCAAATGGAAAGGGAATGTTCAGCTGGAAAATGAAACTTGAGACGGTTTGAAGAATTCACGCAAAACGGCCATGCAGTACTAATTGCTTCTTCCATGCATGCATGCACGACGTGGAAGGGAGACTAGCAACTGGCCAACTAATTAAAGGACTACTAATAACGGCAGAGAGAAGACATATGTGAAATGAAGGATAAATCATGCAGGCACATTGCTGAGCTATTCACGTCCCTGCTAATAAGCCATTTACTAGGGGTGCGTGATTTTAAATGGGTCTATGAGGGATTGGAAAATGGAAATCAACATGCAATGAAGTATGAAACGGCTGGAGTAAAATTTCGGCTTCACTTCAGAGGATGAAACGGCTAGAAGCTAGTGCATCCACGCGTGGGAAATGAGAAGGCATGGAACTACCAAGGAAATGTGCACTAGTAATAATGTACATGCACACCTACATACGAACGGCGGAAAAAAAACAATTAGAAAAACGGTTTGGAAAGTCCACTCGTCCAAGCATGCATGTAGTGCTCTACGTATATACGTATATACATATTCTCAACATCGGTTTAGAAGAAAAAAAAAATAACAGAGAGGTCCTAAAAATCGGAAAAATTCCTCTAAAATACTGGGACCTATTTGGAACCTAACGAAGCTGGCTTCGTAATTTTTCGTAGGGTAGATTTTCCGTAAAAATTCTTTGAGTGAATCAGACACCTAGACAGCTTTTTGTAAAATCAACGATTTACGTTATATAACCCGTTTTTCGAAAATATTTGAAGCGAACACTCTCGTCTACCAATTATCTTAATTATCAACAAATTTTTAATTTTTATGCTTATTTGAAAATGCCTGATCTTTATTTAACGTGATTATTTCGATCAACTTGACTCCGAATTACTCGCGAGGCTTCCAAATAAATTTCGAAAAATTACAAATAATCCTAGAAACACACAAAATATATTAAAAGCAAATTTTGGGATGTTACAGTTACCAAGCAAGTTTGCAAATGTCACCATTTGAAGCACTATATGGTCGACCCTGTCGGACGCCATTAAACTGGAATGAGACCGGCGAGCGCCGTGTCGTCGGGCCTGATATTCTTCAAGAAGCTGAAGAGCAGATTGCCATGATTAGGGAAAGGTTGAAGATAGCCCAATCACGACAGAAGAGTTATGCTGACAATCGTCGCCGGGATTTGAGTTTTGAACCAGAAGACTTTGTATACCTCAGAGTTACGCCTCTCAGGGGAGTTAAGAGGTTCCATGCCAAAGGGAAACTTGCACCCCGTTATGTTGGACCATTTAAGATTTTGAGCCGCAGAGGCAAAGTTGCTTACCAGCTGTAGTTACCGCAATCATTAGCAGGAGTGCATGACGTGTTCCACGTGTCCCAGTTGAAGAAGTGTCTCCGAGTACCTGAGGAACAGACACCGCTAGAGTCAATTGAGCTGCAAGAAGATTTGACTTACAAGGAGCACCCCGTGAAGATTCTAGACACAATGGATCGAGAGACGAGGAACAAGTCAACCCGTTTCTGCAGAGTTCAATGGAGCAACCATGCAGAGAGCGAAGCAACTTGGGAGCGCGAAGAGGATTTGAAGAAAGAGTTTCCAAACCTATTCTGTAGTAGGCCCTGAATCTCGGGGATGAGATTCTGTTAAGGGGGGAGGTTTGTAACATCCCAAAATTTTGCTTTTCCTAAATTCATGTGTGATTTGGCACTTTTGTGAATTTTTGGAATTTTCTGGAATTTATTTGGAATTTATCTGAATTTATTCCATTTTGAAATAATTAAAGAATTTAACTTTGCAAATAAAATTTTGTTGGAAATATTTTATTTGAGTCCAAAATGTTCCAAAGTATTTTCCATAATTTTTCTGGAATTTTTCTGAGTATTTTGCTATTTTTCTTGAATTAAATGAATTTCTGGAAATTATTTTAAATATTAAATCGCTGGAAAATCAATCGGGTCGAGTATCGCTCATCCGATCGAAGTCGGAACCCGAAGCCGGACTCGAGTCCGACTTCGAGCCAATCGACTCGGCGAACCCTAGCCACGTGGCCGTTGGATCGAGATCCAACGGCCGCGGACGCGCCACGTCACGCGAGCCCGATCCGACCGGACCCGGGTCGGACCCGTTCGCGCTAAGCCATCGTGGCCGCTGATCGCGCCACATGGACGGTCCGGGGTCATCGTCCCCGATCCGGAGACCTCGCCGCGGCCGTTGCTCTCCGCCGCCGCGTCGGACTCGGATTCCGCGCTATAAAAGCCGTGGACCCCCTCCCGAGGATCGTCATTAGACGCCGCGCCTGTTGCCCTAGCCCACGCCTGTAGGGAAACCCTAGCGCCGCCGCAATTCCTCGCCGTAGTTAAGAACAGCCGCCATGCGTTCTTCGTTCTCCGCCGCAAACCAGCCACGCTCCGCCGTTTCCGTGGCCAGATCCGCAACCCCCGCGACGAGGCGAACCTGGGCGCGTACTTCATCTCGTCGGAAGGCCCTCGGAGCACCGTTGCCCGTGTCGCCGTCCCCAACTCCGGTGACCTCGAGCCGCCAGCGCGCATCGACGTCTTGGAGCTTCCACAGCCGTCCGATCAAGATCGAACGCACGCGGTGAGCCCACGTTCTCCCCCAAACCCTGGAACCCAGATCAGATCTGGACCGTCCGATCTAGATCCAACGGCCCACGATCACCGTGTAGTTTTCAACGAGTTAACCCTGGATCTAATCGCGGCCGTTGATTTTCAAATCAATGGACACGATCGTGCCACGCGTGTCCGGAGCCGAGCCGCCGCTTCACGCAGCGTGTGTGGGTCATCGACACGCTGGGCCCGCGTCGTGACGCCAACAAACCACACCATGACGTCACGCCGGCGTCATGGCGAACCCGCGTCGGCCACGGCCAGTGTAGTGACGTCATCGATGACGTCACCGCGGTCCCACTGTCGACCGTGGTGAGCCTCGCCGACGCCAAGAATGACGTCACCACAGGAGTCCCACCGTCACCAACGCGTGGCCGTGGGACCGGTCCACGGTAGACTCGAGCCAAACCATGGACCACGCCCATGAATCGGTACCGACGCCAGACCAATCAGGGGCTGCCACGTGTCCTCGCTAACGCAATAATTAATTTTCGAAAAAGAAAATGATTTATTAATTCGAAATAATGATTTCAGATTTTGTTTCAAACTTCAAACGCTTATAACTTTTGCGTTTCAACTCCGATTTGAACGATTCAAATTTCTAAAAATTCATAAAATTCAGATCTACTCAAATATGAATTTTATTTAATTTTTGGACTAAAGTTTTTCTCTGTAAAATCATTTAATTGATTATTTAGACTTTAAATAATCATAACTTTTGCGTTTTAACTCCGAATTGAGCGATTCCAGTTCCTAAAAATTCATAAAATTATGTTCTCCATGTTTATGGATTTTATTTGGATGTTTGGACACTTTTTGCCTATTGTTTATTCGTGTATTGCTATTTGCACGCGTTACGAGTAGACGTTGAAGTGCCGGAAGGATTCAAAGGAGAAGTATTGACTCAGGATTCAACTCAAGACCAAGAACAAGTACTTTTTGAAGGCAAGTTATGCTTTGACCATGTTGATCCCATTTTGAAACCTATTTTGGTTCAAATTATTGCATGCTAGTTTAAATTAGAAAATACTTTACTTAATTATGGGTAATTAGATAAATGCCTAATTGCTGTATGACACCTTGATTACTTAAATATGTGCCATGACCCCTTGTCACCCTAGTTGTGGTTTACTAGTTGGACACTATTAAATTGCCAACATGGGTTTGTAGATCGTTGTAGTATATGGCTTAGACCTGCTACGTGCTCATGACATGATTTTGGACAAGCAAATGTTAATATTGACTTAATGATATATTGAACCTGTTTTGGAAAGGTATCATGTGATGTTGATGGCACGTGGTGCATGGTAATCAACTGGGGTTTGATAAATAGCTTTTGACCGGGGCATGTGGCAAGAATGATCAGGTGGGCCAGTTGTGGCACCGGAAACGTTGATTTGGTTCTTCGGGTAGTCTTGCCCTGGTCACCCTAAGGACTTAACCTTGCAAGCCTTTGAACTGAGTCAATCTTGCAACCACATGTCTGTAATGGGACGGACCTAGTTGATTAAGTTGCTAATAACGTACCTGTGGGACCTCAGGAGGTCAACTACACCCTTTGTGTAAGTTGTACGGGGGAGCGTACCGGGGCTGCGGTCGGGTACCCATCTAACGGTTGATTGGCCTAAACTTCGCCTTCGCTAAGGGAAGGGTTAGTGTGCAATAACCGGGGAGGCTCACTTGTATTGTTAGAAGTTTCCGAAAGACTTTGTTACGGGAACTCGCCTTTGTGGTGTTTGACTGTATCTTGTGGGTAAAGTGCATAACCTCTACAGAGTGTAAAATCTATTCGAATAGCCGTGTCCGCGGTATTGCACATCGCTCGGGAATTACAGTCAAGGGTTAGACTTTCTCGAAAATAACTTGGACTTGAAAGGTTGGGTTTGGTTAAATAATGATGTTGACAAAAATGTGGATTAGGATGGGAAAGATGTTATTAAACTCCTTGAAAAGTTGGTTATGCTTTACTTGTTTCTACTGCTTTCGAATCTACTTATGATAATTGTCAAATGCAGTTTACTGCAAATATACCTTGAACTATTCCTTTGTATTAAGCCATGCATGTAGTATATTAGCTGCATTCTGTGCATGACTTGCTGAGTACCAAGTAGTCACCCTTGCCACAATACAACACCAGTTGAAGAGGAGACTACACCAGCTTTGGAGGAGGAGCTCCAAGAGGAACCGTCTACTTAGGGAGCGAGCCCAGTCAGTTGCTTGTGGTATACAGGATGGCGCCATGAAGTTATCTTATTTTCCGCTGCTATTATTTCTCTCTTATTAAGTTTCGTCCTGCGTGGCGTATAATTGTAACTTGACCATAAGGTCGAGCAACCAGTTTGACTATTTAATTAAAGTACTTTATTAGTATCGAGTGGTATGATTGTGATATTTACCGATGTTAAGACTGTGTACACTAGCGCGTTCCTGGACTAGTGCTGAATACACAGAGGGTCCGGATTTGCAAATTCGGGTCCCGACAGTAATCGTATAATAATATAAAATGCCCTATTATACCCTAAGTTTCGTCGCACTCTATAAAGTTTTAAAGACATCCGTCTGAATGGTTTCCATATAGAGACAAAAATGGCTTTAATATTCTATGGAAATCCCACAGAGGTGAAATATATGTTACCATGTAGGATCAAAATGGGTTTTCATCCAGAAGAGAAAAGAAAATAACCAGGTGGTGAGATATAAAACGAGGCTTGTAGCACAAGGTTGTAAATTCAAACTCCTTTTGGTTTTGGTGATTAATGCTTAATGATTATTTAATGATAAATCTAATTATTTAAGAGATTAACATTATTATTGAGCTTATCTCTTATTAGTCTCACTTGGATAAAATGATGGAATTATCAAAGGAATGCAATCATTTATACATTGAAATATTATGTTGCATTCGATGAAATGATGGAATTATCAAAGGAATGCAATCGTTTATACATTGAAATATTATGTTGCATTCCTCTGATATAAATTCATTATTTTATTGTTATATCCAAATATGAGACTAACATGTTTATTGAGTACATTCTTATTAGTCTCATTGAAATAAAAAATAAAAAATCCAAAAGGTATGTATCAAATGCAACTTTAAAATTTCTAGATATATTCCTTGGTTTCAATTTAAAGGGTTAACTCCACCATTGTTTCAATCCATAGATACATTCCTTGGTTTCAATCCATATATACATGAATACACACATCTAGGGGGAGTTTATGCTTTACCTTGATGTTTTCAATTGTATTGATTCCTTCTCCATTGCCAAATATATTAAGGATATGTACATTGAAACAAACCCATAAGTATATATTTAACTTGTGTAGTTGTGGTATACTCATGAAAATATAGGATAAACTCCAATACAATCTCAAATTGAATATGTGCATGTTGATCCAAGTTCAATTATATATATGCACACATTTTAAGTGGAGTTTATTCTATGTTTGATAGCCTCAATAGTATTGATCCCTTTCCATCACTCTATATAAATGGGATAATTACTTTGAGAACCATCCAAGTGAGTATATATTTAACTTGTGTATTTGATATATGCTCATGAAAATTTAAATTGTGTTCAATTATTGTTCAATCATCAAAGAACCAATCATATGTTAATGGTATACTCTGTTGATGAGGACAATCAAAAGTTCTTAGTATATGAAACATTAGTTGCACTAATATACTCAAGACAACAATTTAATTATCAATCAATTGTCTTTGGGTTGTGGTTAATCATCAAAGGAATAGATCAAAGGATCTTGGAATATCCATTATGTGTTAATGGAGTGTATTGATAATTGAGATAACTATGTTTGTTAAACTAATAATTTTAAATGAATAATGAAATAGGTTAAGTCCAACATTGATGAAAACTTTGGATGGCATCATGTATTGATGGCCATCAAGTCAATATACGGGATAAAGGGCGTCATCATGTGTTGATGAGAGTCAAGAGGAGATCCCGAAGCAACGGAGTTCATCTTATGTTGATGAATGAGACAATAGTCCGCAATTGGAGAGAAGATAATGGCAATCATAAAAGCTCCAAGTTGATAAGCGTAAGGCAAAGGTATAAATAACTAGGGCTAAGGAAGTGGTCCTAGTCTTTTATCAGTCTTGGCATTTGGATGAAAGACTGAGTGGCTACTTTAGTTTGTCGTACTATTAAGAGGAGTCGAGTCTAATAGCTTAAGCTTCATAATGTGTTGATGAACTCAATCCCATTTGCTTTAGCTCACACTCTTAATCGATTTGGTTTTTGCATGAGGCTATGTATTTGCGAATGTGTTTTGCTAATAGTTGTAGCTCATGTTTGCATCTTATTTGAGTTGATTCTTTTGCATGGATCTAAGTAATTTCATGTGTTGCAAATGAAAGAAGCTCATGCATTTGGAGTCTTAGCAGGCGAGAAGTTGTAAATGTGTTTTGCAAATTGAGTTGATTATGTGTTGATCATTACATCGCTAAGCATGTGTTTAATACTTAAATCTTGATTTGATTCTTTGCATGGAGCTATGGATTTGCATGTGTTGCAAAAAGGAGAAAGCTCGTGTATTTAGTTTAATGGTTTCTGTCGGGGATTGACTATCTGACAAAAGACCACGGTACCCCCAGGAGATCCTGAGCCCGCCGACCATACAATGCCTACAGAAGATGCTCGGGGGTACAAAGCGAGCAGCACACCTCCCGAGCATACATGTCCGCCCCTTCACTCACGACCATTCCAAACGATCACGAGCAAGCATGCTCGTAAAAACCACGTCATACCCGGGTGCATGGTTGGTGGACTCGGTCATGCCGCAAGGAAGGAAGGTAGCAACCAATCAGCCAAAGATCAAGGGAAATCGTACCCGAAATTCAAATAATGCGCAGATCAAGGGCAGCAGATCGCGGATATGGCTGCATAGCGCAAATCCAGGGGGTAGTTACCTTCTATGTATCTCTAGGCGTAGTATTTAAACCCCCCTGATATCTGTAACAAAGACAGACCCAACAAAACATAAAACACTGGAGTAGGGCTATTATCTCGGCAGTGAGAGGCCCGAACAAGGATAAACGCCGCGCATCTATTCTCCCAACTTGGCGCCGCTCAGACGACCACCTCGGTTCGTACGACGGGGTCCTGTTGATCCCCCATTCAACAAGTAAGCTCGACGGGAGCCCGTTCTCCAATCGTCGACAGCTGGCGCCGTCCGTGGGGACAACGGCGTGATTCCCGTACGAATTGGGATCCTCGAAGATGCCAAATTTGGGAGATACTAGGGATCTCTGTGTCTTCAACGACGTTGATGACGATGACATGTACTACGCCGGCGACGGCGTAGACAATGTGACCAATCCTGCCGGTCACGCCGAGTCCGGGAGTTTTTCCCCGGACCCTGGAATGCGAGGATAGGCCCTCCATTCCCCAGACATTGCCCTCGGAGACCACGAGGATGACTACGACGGACTCTACGATGGCTTGGACATTCCAGACGATCTTGAGTTCAACCAAGAGACTACATCTCAAGGGGATACGATGATGTCTCCATCGCATTCATCCCACTCTCATCATATCAACATGGCTAGGAGCCATGCCGAACCCGAGGTACGGTCCTCGAAAGCTGCTAAGCGCGATCACTATGAGGCGGCCAGACTCCACCTAGAGGCGTCTTTTGGAAAGACCCTTGCGAGCATACGCCGCCGAGCGAAAGAGAGGCGGGTGTCCAGGGAAAGAAACTCTCGCGAGTATCGAACCCCCGATCGCGTCCTAGAACGCCGTCAAAGCTCGCCGCTGCCTGTTCGCCAGAACCGAGAACGGCTGCAGGCCTTGGCGGCGGTCGTACGCGACCTTCGCAGCTTCCCCGAACAAGTAGACCTAGAGGCCGTAGGCAAGGTCGTGGCCAAAGATCTGGAGAGGCTTGCTGCCAAGCTGAAAGTCCTAGATCCCACTCGCGGCCAGGATGCCCGGAGTGTTTCCCGGGACAACCGCGGGTGTACACCCGCGCGTTCGCACAGGGATGAATCTCGGAGCCATGCTCGGAGATCGCCCCAGGCCGCTAACCTGGTCCGGGAGAGGCCTCGGAACAGCTCCCGAGCCACCTCGGAGCGACGTACCTACAACCATCCGGATTACGAGCGTTCCGAACGCTCCACGACCGAACGGTCGTCGGCGCGACCCCCGCGCGAGGTCTTCTCTCGACTTGGCCCGCGTGCGGGACGTTGGATGGAAGACACACGTGGAGACCATTATGGCCGAGGGTCTCGCCGCGAAACTCCGAGCTTCGGCTGCCAAGCTTTCACGAGCTCTCTTCGGAGTGTCGTATGGCCGAACAAATTCAAGCCCGGCCACATCGAGAGGTTCAACGGGACCCAGAACCCAGACGAGTTTCTCTCGATATATACCACTGCCATCCTAGCCGCCGGAGGCGATGAAGGGGTGATGGCAAACTATCTGCCAACGGTCCTGGACGAAGCTGCTCGTACATGGCTCTTCAGCCAAAAGGAAGGATCCATACGATCTTGGGGGCAGCTCAGCGCCGCGCTCCAAACAAATTTCCAGAGCTGTTACATTCGCCTGGGAAAAGAGCGCGGCCTCGAGCGCTTGATCCAGACGGAAGGAGAAACTCTATGACAGTTCGTCCAGAGGTTCATCCAGGTCCGAAACTCGATCCCGAACATATCGGACGAAGTGATCGTCCAAGCTTTCAAGTTCGGGGTACGAGATGTACGCTTCACGCAAGACCTGGAGATCCATCCGGACCTAACGGCAAATGAGCTCTTCCGGATGGCCGACCGATACGCCAACGCAGATGAGGCCGTCCAGTGGAAGAAAATGCTAGATGAGGGGAAGCTACCACCTCAGCCCGGGCTAGAAACCTCCATCAGCAAAAAGGGCTCGAACTCCATGGATAAAAAGATCAAGAAGAAGAAGAAGAAACAGCACTGTGCATGGTTGCCGCAGAGAGAAGAATACTCCGAGCATCCCAGCCGCAGTGCCGGGGGTTTAACGCTCGGGGAAGGGGGCAGCTACATCGTCCCCACGATCGAGGCGACCAGGCAGATCGACGGGATGATCTCTACTATCCGCTTCATCAAGCACACGGGCATGACCTACGAAATTGCCGGACATGGACTTACCGCTTGGAGCAGTTTTACAGTGGCAAGGGTCCCATGCCATTGCTCCCAGAGCAGGGCGAGAATAGCAAGGGCAAACAGCCCGTCGTGGATAACGAGGATGACATGGAGTATCAAGAACCCCAGAAGCACGTCGCGGTCATATTCGGGGGCTCCTCCGCCTACAAATCCCGTCGGAATTTAAAGGACGCCGCGAGGGAGGTACACCATGTCACCCAAGGAAAGCCTCCCGTGCAGCAGCTCAAGTGGTCCAAGCTATCCCTCACTTTCTCCAAGGAAGACTGTCCACTTGGAATGACCAAACCACAGAGGCTCCCGATGGTCGTGAGCCCTACCATCAGCAACACCGTTGTTGGCCGGGTCCTTATAGACTCCGGAAGCTCACTGGACCTAATCTCGGCTAAAGTCTTGGACGAGATGCGGATTCCTCGTTCCAAGATCAAAAGCATAGCAGTACCCTTCTTCGGGATAGTCCCGGGAACCTCGATCAAGCCTTTGGGCCAGGTCGTTCTGCCCGTGACCTTCGGCAGCCCGAGTAACTTCAGAATGGAGTTGATCACCTTCGAGGTGGTAGATTTCGAATCAGCCTACAATGCCATTCTCGGCAGACCGGGTCTGGCCAAGTTCATGGCCGCCTCGCATCACGCGTATCAATGCCTGAAGGTTCCCGGACCAAACGGGGTCATAACCGTAAAGGGGAACCACAAGTCCGCCTTAAATTGCGACGAAAGGGCGTTGGACATGGTCGGCCAGTTACCCGCTCGTGGCCCCGACCAAGAGCCGAAGCACTCCCGGCCCAAGCTTGCCCTCCAACCCGGAGGAGAGACCAAGACCGTTCCGCTCAACGAGTCGGAACACGCCAAGGTCGTGCATTTGGGATCTTCCCTAGATCCCAAATAGGAACTCGAGCTCATCACCTTTGTAGGATCGAAGTATACGAATATAGCAATCAGAGGGGGGGTGAATGATTGTGCGGAAGCTAAAACCAAATTCTTGATCTATTAAAAGTTCACCCCAAAACAGAACCAAATAATTGCCTCATTTTCGACAAAAACAGAATAATAGAGATTTGGTAAAACGAGAATTCCCGGAGATCCAACCGTCGAAACGATTTGAAATTTGGACACAAGAAACTAGATTCCAATACGAATCAAACACAAAAAGAATCAACTCGATCGGACTTACGGATCAAAAGATATAAGCTTCGCAAGCTTGCTGTTTCAGAACTTGACGAGAATCAATCTAATCAAAACTTCAAGATTAAACAAGATCTTCAAAAGATTAATCAACTAGACTTTGAGAAACTCTAAATCAATACCCTAGAACGGTTTTTGATGGATCAAATCAAGATGAAACTCAACGATCAAAAACCAATCTAGAATTAGAACAAGCATGCAAACAAGAACCAAAACAGAAAACATCAGAGCGACGTGGTTACTGTAGCACGCAAAAGTCTTGGAAGAATTGATCTTTATTTCTTGTCTAAAATACTCTCATCAAAAGAGTACAACCCCTAAAACCAAGCTCAAGGCTTGATGCGCTCAGCTCTACTTGGTGCCTTTCAACAGGAGACCCCCAACCTATTTAAAGCACCAACCCACAAGGAGTTCTGAATACGATTCCTATTCCCTAGAAGGAATCAGATTCAACACAACTCTACTTGGCCCAACCTGGCCGAGTACAACTCTTGCACGTGTATGGCAACCCTACCATACTCACGTGACTAACACTTTGCACGCGTATGGCCACCTGCCATACTCACGTGACTAACACTTTGCACGCGAATGACCTCCTGCCATTCTCACGTGACTAACCATTCTTCATGTGCACCATTCTCTTAGCCCGAACGTCCCGCATGACATCCTTGACCACCAAGACCTAAGTTCCTCCTGAACCTAGTCCCGAACCTCAGTTCCTCCATGAACCTAGTTCCGGTCCCGTCATCGACCACATTCGTCTTCGAGCAATACCTGCACATGAACAAACCACAAAACAAATCCGAGCACAAGTCCACGACTTGACTCAATGTCAATCCATGCAACTACTCACATGAGCATTGCATAAAGTCCACTTCAAAACAAGTATCATGAAATTATCACAAATTTCATAATCTCAAAATCAAATTCAAAATTCAATCTCAAAATCGCTCAAAACCCTAATTGAGCAAATCCCATTCACGACGGACAAGGAAATATGGTCCGGCGTACACATGAAAAAGCACTCAAAAAACCATTCACAACGGACAAAGAAAATCGATCCGTTGTACAAGTGAAAGTTTCGGTTCCAAGAAGAAATCATTCCGGCGAAAACACATTCACGACGGACAAACAAAATCGGTCCGTCGTACATGCGAAATCAAACCTCAAAAAGCCATTCACGACTGACCAAAGAAGTTTGTCCGCCGTACATGCAAAACTTACTGGTTTTTTGGAAGATTGAGTTCGACTCATGAGCTCAAAAACACGTTCATGACAGACCCAAAAACTTTGTCCGTCGTACATGGGAAAATGAGGTTGCCAAAGCATGTTTTCGACAGACCAACAAAGTTTGTCCGTCGTAGATGGGAAACTTATTGTTTTCTTCAAGTTTGGTCCGGCGCCAAAGCGAAACTTTACTGTTTCTTGTCAATTTTGACAAAACACATGAACAAACACATTTGCAAATTCAATTCTAAGCCAATTTTTCAGCACATGATTTCACAATCTCCCCCTTGATGAAAACATTGGCAACACCACTTAGAATTGAACATTTGGCATTCACTTTACAAAAGATTTTGAAATCCAAAGGATCAAAGACAAAAGTAAGAAAACACAGAATTCCCCCTTTGACCAATAAGCAAAACAAAATCTCCCCCTGAGAAGGAAAATGTGTGTGAATGTGCAATGTGCCCAAGAATTTCAAAATTCTCCAAACTTCTCCCAAAATCCTCAAACAACTCCCCCCTTTTTTTCTTCTCCCCCCTTTTTCCTTAAACTTTTAACGATTCCCAAATTTCTCCCCCTTTGACAATGAATTCATCAAGAGTACAAAAGAGAGAACAGGTTTAAAATTTTTCCTAAAACAATGATTTCACAAGAAGAAACAAGGGAGTGCCAAGATAGGAAAAGATGAGCTCATTCGATCATATAACCTTATATATCACATAATATGTAAAATACATGATCTTGATGTGATTTTAACAAGTTAGGGAATGACATGCATCTCAACCTCAATTTAGTCAACTATAGCCAAGTACTAAGCAAGATCTTAGCGAAAAAGCAAGGCTTTAAAAATTGAAGCAACTAACAACTTAGGCGAGCAAGTAGTTTCAACTCCAATCTAGTAGACCAATTTAATCTTTAAACAATAAGTTGCATGTGGCATGCTTGAAGCATACTTCTTTTATTTTCTAGGAGTGGCATGCTTGAAGCATACATCTTATCTTTGAGGGAATGGCATGCTTGAAGCATACATCTTATCTTTTTAGGGAAAGCAAGCCTGAAGCACATAACTTGAAGCTTTTGCTTTTAACAGCCCCCTTTTTATATTGATTCCCTTTTCTTTTTCCTTTTTCTTTGATTGTAAACATGCAAAAGTGATTAAGGGTCTTATGAAAGAGTAAAGTTGAAAACACACTTGCTTCATAGCCCAAATTTGTCAAGAAGATTCAATATCAAGCCTAGAAGAGTGAGATATCACAGAGTATTTAGCTATAGGCAATCACCCAGTGGAATTCCGCAATGTCATTTTTAGTTCAAGTGAGACAATTAGATTATCCTATATTAGCTCAATTACATAACATATAAAGAAATATGATAAAGTGAGCTCATTAAGTGAAAGAACTTGACAAGGAAACTCCCCCTCAAAACAAACCCATTGGATGAACAATCCCAAGTTCTCCCCGAATAAAAGCAAAACGAGAAGAAGACAAAGGTTTTGTGAAAATGTCTGCCAATTGATGTTCAAGATCCACATGATGAAGCACAATGTTGCCTTTTTCAACATGATCTCTAAGAAAGTGAAATCGATGTCAATGTGTTTTGTTCTAGAGTGTTGTACAGGGTTCTTAGCAATGCAAATTGCACTAGTGTTATCACACAACAGAGGAACACTATCCAAATTAACCCCATAATCTTTAAGTGTAGCTACGATCCAAAGAATTTGAGAACAACAACTAGCAAAGCAGCCACATATTCAGATTCAGCAGCTTGATTGTGCAAATGTAAGATTGTTTTCTAGATGACCATGCAATAAGAGAATTGCCCAAGAAATGACATGTACCAGATGTACTTTTTCTATCAATTCTACATCCTCCAAAATCAGCATCGTAAAAGGCTCTTAAACTAATGCATGAGGAAGCAGAAAGCCAAATGCCAAAATCTTGAGTTCCAAGAAGATACCTGAAAACTCGCTTGACAGCTTGTCGATGTGAAGCACGTGGGGAAGCTTGAAAACGAGCACACAGCACACAAAGAAATTGTATATCCGGCCTTGATGCAGTGAGGTACAAAAGTGAACCTATCATGCTTCTATATTCCTTTTGATCAACTGGCTCACTATTTTCATCTGGATCAAGCGTGCAATTGCTTTCCATAGGTGTCATGATTGGTTTGTCGTTTTCCATCCCAAAAGCGATGTAGCAAGTCTCTTGTGTATTTGCTTTGATGCACAAAAGTACCATCCTTCGTTTGCTTGATTTGAAATCCCAAAAAGTATGTCAACTCACCCATCATACTCATCTCAAACTCCTTCCTCATTGTTTCAAAACTCGCACACTAAAACATGAGAGGAACCACCAAAGATAATATCATCAACATAAATCTGAACGAATAGTTGATCATTGCCTTGCTTGAGTAAAAAGAGAGTTTTATCAACCTTTCCCATTGAAAACCCCCTTTCAAGTAAAAAGGTTTTTAGCCTATCATACCATGCTCTAGGGGCTTGTTTCAAACCATACAAAGCTTTTGATAGTTTGAACACATGATTTGGAAACTTTGGATTTTCAAAACCAGGTGGTTGCTTGACAAAAACTTCCTCATTTATGTAGCCATTAAGAAAAACACTTTTCACATCCATTTGATACAATTTGAAACCTTTGGATGCAGCAAAAGCTAAAAGGATTCTAATGGCTTCAATTCTAGCAACAGGAGCAAAGGTTTCATCAAAATCTAAGCCTTCAATTTGAGTGTAACCTTGAGCAACCAATCTAGCCTTGTTTCTAACAACAACACCATCCTCACTTTGTTTATTTTTGAAAACCCATCTAGTTCCAATAACATTAAAATCAGGAGGAGGTGAGACAAGTTTCCAAACTTTATTTCGTTCAAAATTCTCTAATTCTTCATGCATGGCATTGATCCAAGATTCGTCAGATAATGCATGAAATATATCTTTGGGTTCAAAAGAAGCAACTAAAGCAGAATGAGCATGAGTGTCAGAATGAATAAACCTGGATCGAGTGACTCTTTCATTTGGGTCTCCAATCATTTGTTCAGATGGATGCATTTTCTGAATGTGCAAGGGAGCATTGGCTTTTGAGACTTCTCCTTCTCCTTCTTCATTTTCAGCATGTACAGATGATGTTGTAGCTTGAGGATGGTTAGCTGTAGGTGATGTAGTAGTAGGTGCCAAAGGTGCTACAGCTTGTTGTGCATTAGGAAGAGTCAAGACCTCATCTTCATCATCATCATTATCTTCAAAAATTTTCTCCCCCTGAATGTATGCGCCTGTACCTGCATCACTTGGACTAGTGCCTGGACTAGCCTCATCAAAAGTAACTTCACAAGTTTCCACAATTTTGTTAGTCTCCAAAACAAGCACACGATAGCCACGAGTATGAGCAGGATATCCAAGAAAAATGCCATCAGTTGATCTAGCTTCAAATTTATCAAGATTTCCAGATTTCAAGACAAAACATTTGCATCCAAAAACTCGAAAGTGAGAAACAGAAGGTCTATGTCCAAACCGAAGCTCATATGGAGTCTTACCCAATTTTGATCTCAAAAACACACGGTTTGAAACATAACAAGCAGTTGAAATAGCTTCAGCCCAAAAATTTCTAGGAGAGAGATGTTCATCTAACATGGTTCTAGCCATCTCAACTAACGTTCTGTTTTTTCTTTCGACTACACCATTTTGTTGAGGCACTCTAGGAGATGAAAATTGATGATCAATTCCTTTTCAAAGCACAAAAGAGATCAAAGGAAGCATTTTTGAATTCAGTTCCATTATCACTTCTAATAGCTTTGAGAGCTCCTGGATGGTCAATAAAGCCTAAGAACAAGACTTTTAAAATGACTAAAAGCCTCATCCTTAGATGCCATAAAATACACCCAAGAGTATCTAGAAAAATCATCAACAATCACAAGCACATACCGTTTGCCTCCAAAGGATTGAACTCGAGATGGTCCAACTGTATCAAGATGTAGAAGCTGTCCTGGAGCGTTTGTCATCATCATGGTAAGAGGTGGATGTGAACCTGCAATCATCTTACCATGTCTACAAGAACATACTAGATTGCTATCACCCTTAAGCTTAGGCAGGCCACGTATAAGATCTAAACCACTTACACGAGTAAGATGATCAAAACCAACATGACCAAGTCTACGATGCCAAAAGAATAAATCTTTAGAAACATTGGCAATTAGACACCTATGCTTAGAAGAAGGTGATGCATCAAAATCAGCTTTAAAGACTCTTCCAAAACGAGAAATTTTGAACACAAGAGCACCTGAAGCATCTAGCACTTTGCATTCATTTTTCTTAAAGCTTATCTCAAGATCTTCATCAAGCATTTGTGAGACAGAAAGCAAGTTATATTTCAAATTTTCAACAAGAGCCACATCTTTGAACATAAACTTGTCACTTACCTTTATTGTACCTTTTGCCACAACAGAAGAGGAAGAAGCATCTCCAAAAGTAACACTTTCAAAGACGAGATGCACGAGTGAGGAGGAGAACCAATTCTTATCACCGGACATGTGGCGAGAGCATCCTGAGTCCACTAACCATATGTTCTCCTTCCTTGCGAGAAGCCTACATAGCAACAAAACATGTCGAGGTCTCGATCAAGTTAGGAATGAGATTTTTGGGAATCCAAAGATCGAGACACACGACGCACAACAAGAGGGCACAACACTAGAATTTTTATGCACAAAATCAGCTTTTCCTTTTCTCATGTTTATAGGAACAGAAGGTGTTTTCAACACTCTAGGCGCATAGTGAGAAGCAAAGTGTGCTTTTCTGAAGTTAGACCTAACCTTAGTCATTTCTTTCCTTTGCTGTCTGGCTAGTCTAAAGTAAAAATCTACTAAGTGTCCATCTCTACCACAATGAGTGCAAGTGTACTTGACATGATGTTTAGCTTTAACAGTAAAAGCACATTTTGCATTCATCATAGTAGAAGATAAAAAACCAGCAGATTGAAAAGCAATTTTCTTAGGCTCATTAGATAACTCAATTTTGCAAGGAGCCTGAACAACGGTCACGAGGTTTAGTTTCATATGTGGCATAAGGATCAAAACCTAAACCTCTCTTGTTTGTGCTAACCTTAGATTGATCCAAAATCATGTTCAACTTTTTCTTGCCATTAGTGAAACGTTCCAAAGAATTTTGCAAGTAATCAACTTTCTTAGCAAGAGTCAAACAATTATTGCAAGGAATATTGACCTTCCCTTTCTGTTTACGACAAGTAGAGCATGAAAGAACCTCATGAGTAAGCAGATTATAAGTCAATTGAGAAACCCTAGCATTTGCATCTTCCAATTTTAATTCAAGAGTTGAGCATTTAGAACAAGAAGTTGAACCATACAAATCATTAGTTGAACAGCTAGCATGTTTAACATGTTTCTCATTTTTCTCATTTAGATGCAACAAAAGAGCATGTTCTTTCCTAAGCAAGGTGAGCTCATTGTAAATTAAGTCACATGATTTGCAAGTATCATCATTAGGAATCAAAGTCTTAAGTCTAGCAATTTCAACATTCAATGATTCAATAATGAAATCATGTTTCTTAATTTTCTTATCACGTTTGTCAAGCAATTTTCCAAGACGAGCAACAGCAATAGCTAATTCAACATAAGAGGGATCTACCTCATTGAAGTCGCTGTCGTGGTCGTCCTCGGTGAAGCTATCCTTGCTGCTTGCCATGAGACATAATCCTATCAAATCATGCTTGCTTGGAGTTGCATCATCTTCGCTGCTCTCCGAGTCCACATCGCTCAAATTGACTTGTTCAAGAGCGGAAAGAACTCGGTGAACCACCTTGCGGTTGATGAAGCTCTTCTTCTTCCTATCATTTGACGAGAACCTTTTCTTCTCATTCCTTCTGTCGTTGTCCTTCTCCTCCTTTGATGTTTTTTTTGCAAGCTTAGGACAATTTGTGCGAATATGGTTGAGGTCACCACACTCATAGCATCTTGGAGGACCACCTCTCTTTCTCATTCTCACATTCTGCAAAGCTTTGTTAAAGCGAGAAGAGAGTAGTGCCAGATCTTCTTCAGGAAACTCTTCAAGTTGCTCATCTGTTAAAGAAGACATGGAAGACAAGGCAAAGTTAGAAGAAGAATTTGCATTTAACATGTTAGGGTTAGAGATCAAAGCAATTGATTTAATGTTACCCTTCCTGGCAAGAACATCCAACTCATGAGTTTTCAACTTAGAGTAAAGAACATCTAATGTGAGTGTGCTCATGGTAGTAGATTCTTGTATAGATGTTACTTTCATCTCCCACACTGACATGTCCAAAGCACTAAGCAATTGTCGAGCATTTTCAGCATCGGTGTAGCTAACTCCAACAAAGACGTAGATTGCTAAGAATTTTATTGAAACGTGCAAAGAAGTCATCTACGATTCACTAGGTTTCATCTCAAAACGCATGTATTCTTTTTTGTAAATATCTTGGCGAACCTCTTTGACAGTGTTAGAACCCTCATGGTAATCACAAAGAGATTTCCATACCTCATATGCGGATCGAAGATGAACCACACGATCAAAGTCGCTGCGTCCCAAGCCTTGGATGATCAAGTTGCGCGCCTTGCTATTTGCTTCAACATGTGTGCGATTGGTGTCGTTGACGTTGTCGTTTGCAGGGACTTCATATGGCTTGTAGACCTTCTCCCAAATTGCGAATCCCTGAGCTTGGATGAACGCCTCCATCTTGGCCTTCCAAAACTGAAAATCAACACCATTGAACACACAAGGTTTTGTCGAATAATGATCCATTGATCTAATCACCGATTAAGATAGATTAGAAAAACCTTGCTCTGATACCACTTGTAGGATCGAAGTATACGAATATAGCAATCAGAGGGGGGGTGAATGATTGTGCGGAAGCTAAAACCAAATTCTTGATCTATTAAAAGTTCACCCCAAAACAGAACCAAATAATTGCCTCGTTTTCGACAAAAACAGAATAATAGAGATTCGGTAAAACGAGAATTCCCGGAGATCCAACCGTCGAAACGATCTGAAATTTGGACACAAGAAACTATATTCCAATACGAATCAAACCCAAAAAGAATCAGCTCGATCGGAATTACGGATCAAAAGATATAAGCTTCGCAAGCTTGCTGTTTCAGAACTTGACGAGAATCAATCTAATCAAAACTTCAAGATTAAACAAGATCTTCAAAAGATTAATCAACTAGACTTTGAAAAAGCACTCAAAAAACCATTCACAACGGACAAACAAAATTGGTCCGTTGTACAAGTGAAAGTTTCGGTTCCAAGAAGAAATCATTCCGGCGAAAACACATTCACGACGGACAAACAAAATCGGTCCGTCGTACATGCGAAATCAAACCTCAAAAAGCCATTCACGACTGACCAAAGAAGTTTGTCCGCCGTACATGCAAAACTTACTGGTTTCTTGGAAGATTGAGTTCGACTCATGAGCTCAAAAACACGTTCACGACAGACCCAAAAACTTTGTCCGTCGTACATGGGAAAATGAGGTTGCCAAAGCATGTTTTCGACAGACCAACAAAGTTTGTCCGTCGTAGATGGGAAACTTACTGTTTTCTTCAAGTTTGGTCCGGCGCCAAAGCGAAACTTTACTGTTTCTTGTCAATTTTGACAAAACACATGAACAAACACATTTGCAAATTCAATTCTAAGCCAATTTTTCAGCACATGATTTCACAACCTTCCTCCGAGCAAGCTCGGATGCGTTCGCCTGGGAACCATCCGACATGCCCGGGGTCCCTAGGGAGGTGATCGAGCACAGGCTAGCGGTTCAGCCTGATAAAAAACCAGTGCGACAAAAACTTAGACGGTTCTCCCCGGAAAAACAAGCAATCATCCGAGAGGAGCTCGACAAGCTCCTTAAAGCCGGCTTCATTAGAGAGGTAGAGCACTCTGAATGGATAGCTAATCCGGTCATAGTCCAAAAGAAAGGAGGCAAGTGGCGCATGTGCGTCGATCATACGGGCCTAAACGCGGCGTGCCCAAAGGACAACTACCCGCTGCCTCGTATAGACCAATTGGTCGATACGACGGCGGAATCGCAGGTCATGAGCTTCTTGGATGCTTATTCAGGATATCATCAAATCAGCTTATCGCGCGAAGACGAAGAGAAGACCTCCTTCATCTCCCCATTCGGTACTTTCTGCTATACGACCATGTCTTTCGGTCTAAGAAATGCAGGAGCGACCTTCCAGCGCCTCATGCAGAAAACCTTCGCAGGCCAAGTAGGTCGAAACTTGGAAGTCTATGTTGGTGACATAGGGGTCAAAAGCAAGCTCGCTTCGGGTCATATCGCTGATTTAGAGGAAACTTTTTGTAACCTCAATAAGCATCGAATAAAGCTAAATCCAAAGAAGTGTGTGTTCGGTGTAAAGGCTGGCAAGGTGCTCGGCTACATGGTCGGCCCACAAGGCGTCGAGGCGAACCCGGAGAAAATCGAAGCTATTGAGAATATGAGACCGCCCACAAGTGTGAAGGAAGTACAAGCCCTGACCGGACGAATGGCCGCTTTGAGCCGCTTCATTTCCCGGCTGGGTGAACGAGGGCTGCCTTTCTTCAAAGCCCTCCGCAAACACGACGGTTTCATATGGACGGAAGAAGCTAACCGTTCCTTCGAGGAACTTAAACAATACCTGTCCAAGCCGCCCGTCCTAGTCACTCCAAGGACGGGGGAAGAATTGCTGCTATACCTGGCGGCAATCCCACAAGCGGTAAGCGCGGTATTGACGGTGGAGAGAGATGGTGTTCAACGACCTATCTATTATATCAGTGAAGTGCTTCACGGACCGAAGGAGCGCTACCCTGAGGTCCAGAAGCTTTTATACTCATTGCTGATGGCTTCCAGGAAGCTGTGCCACTACTTTCAAGCGCATAAGATCGTGATACCAACCAGTTTCCTGCTCAGAGAAATCCTGAAAAACCAGGACGCCAGTGGTCGTACAGCCAAGTGGGCCATGGAGCTCGCTGAATTCGAGATAATATTTTCGGCCCTCACAGCGATCAAATCACAAGTTCTGGCCGACTTCGTGGCAGAATGGTCGGCCCCAGCACCGCCAGTCAGCGAAGACACCGGATCAAGGAAGGACCACTGGACCATGTATTTCGACGGGTCCCGAGCGTACGAACGCTCGGGGGCTGACGTCGTTTTGGTCTCCTGTCGGGACCCCGAATTTGCAAATCCGGACCCTCTGTGTATTCAGCACTAGTCCAGGAACACGCTAGTGCACACAGTCTTAACATCAGTAAATATCACAATCATACCACTCGATATTAATAAAGTACTTTATTTAAGTAACCAAACTGGTTGCTCGACCTTATGGTCAAGTTACAAATGCACGCCTCGCAGGGCGAAACTTATTAAAAGAGAAATAGTAGCAATGAAAATCAAATAACCGTGGCGCCATCCAAGATACCACGTGCAACCTGATCGGGCTCGCTTCCCTAAGTAGATGATTCCTCTTGGAGTTCCTCCTCCAAAGCCGGTGTAGTCTCCTCTTCAACTGGTGTTGTATGGTGGCAAGGGTGAGTACTTGGTACTCAAAGAAGTCATGCACAATGCAGCTAATATACTACATGCATGGCTTAATACAAAGGAATAGCTCAAGGTATATTTGCAGTAAACAGCATTTGACAAGTAGTATAAGTAGATTCGAAAGCAGTAGAAACAAGTAAAGCGTAGATAACTTTTCAAGAAGTTTAGTAAATATCTTTCCCATCCTAATCCACATTTCCAACATCATTATTAATCCATTTCAACCTTTCAAGTCCAAGTTATTTTTGAGAAAATCTAACCCTTGATCAGTAATTCCCGGCGATGTCCAATACCGCGGACACGGCTATTCGAATAGATTCTACACTCTGCAGAGGTTATGCACTTTACCCACAAGATACAAACAAACACCACAAAGGCGAAGTTCCAGTAACAAAGTCTTTCTAAACTTCTAACAATACAAGTGGTCCTCCCTGGTTATTGCACACTAACCCTTCCCTTAGCTAAGGCGAAGTCTAGGCCAATCAACCGTTAGATGGGTACTGGCCTCACCCGGACGCTCCCCGCACAACTTACACAAAGGGTGTAGTTGACCTCCCGAGGTCCCACAGTGCGTTATTAGCAACTTAGTCAACTAGGTCCGTCCCATTACAGACATGTGGTTGCACGTTAGACCCAGTTCAAAGGCTTGCAAGGTTAAGTCCTTAGGGTGACCAGGGCAAGACTACCCGAAGAACCAAATCAACATCCCCAATGCCACAACTGGCCCACCTGATTACTCTTGCCACATGCCCCGGTCGAAAACTATTTATCAAACCCCAGTTGATTACCATGCACCACGTGCCATCAACATCACATGATACCTTTCCAAAACAGGTTCAATATATCATTAAGTCGATATTAGCATTTGATGGTCCAAAATCATGTCATGAGCACGTAGCAGGTCTAAGCAGTATACTACAACGGTCTAAAACCCATGTTGGCAATCTAATAATGTCCAACTAGTAATCCACAACTAGGGTGACAAGGGGTCATGGCACATACTTAGATAATCAAGGTGTCATACAGCAAATTGGTATTTATCTATCCCCCATATTTAAATAAAGTATTTTCTAATTGAACTAGCATGCAATAGGTTAAATCAAAATAGATTTCAAAATAGGATCAACATGGTCAAAGCACAACTTGCCTTCAAAAAGTACTTGTTCTTGGTCTTGAGTTGGATCCTGAGTTAATACTTCTCCTTCAAATCCTTCCCAAGACTTCAACGTCTACTCGTAAAGCGTGCAAATAGCAAATACACGAATAAACAATAGGCAAAAGTGTCCAAACATCCAAATAAAATTCATAAACAGAGAGAACATAATTTTATGAGTTTTTAGAAACTGGAATCACAAATTTGGAGTTAAAATGCAAAAGTTATGATTATTTAAAGTTTAAATAATCAATTAAATAATTTTACAGAGAAAAACTTTAGTCCAAAAATTAAATAAAATTCATATTTAGGTAGATCTCAATTTTATACAAATTTAGAAATTTGAATCACTCAAATCGGAGTTGAAACGCAAAAGTTATAAGCGTTTGAAGTTTGAATCAAAATCAAATCATTATTTCGAATTAATAAATCATTTTCTTTTCGAAAATCATTTATTGCGTCGGCGAGGACACGTGGACCAATCGGGTGACGACGCCGTGGCCTCGGGTCCACGGACCGCCAGCACGGTCTCGGCTCGATCCACCGTGGGCTTGGCCCACGGCCACGGCCGCCGACAAAGTGCCCTCGACACGCGGGCCCCGCGTGTCGGCGTCCACACGACGCTGCGTGGGACGGCGCTGACCACGACGGTCAGCCTTCGGACACGCGTGGCTCAATCTCGGCCGTTGATTTGGAAATCAACGGCCCAGATTAGATCTCGCTAACGCGCTTGGAAAACAACTCCATTGATTCGACCGCTCGATCTTGATCGGACGGCCAAGATCCAATCTACCGCTATGAACGTGGTTCAATCTAAGCCGTTGGATCTAGATCTAACGGTTGAGATTAGACACGGAGATCAACACGTGATTCTTTACCGTGGGTGACGTGGGCGAATGCCGACCGTGCGATGAAGATCCGACGATGGAGAAGCTTTGCGGTCTGCGATGTCCACGCCGAGCTCCGGCGCCGGCGTTGAGAACGAAGACCACACCGACGGCGTTTCGGGCACGCCCGGCGAAGTGGGTGGTCTCTTCGGTGCGTCTCGGCGGGATTCCGGATCTGGGCTCCTTCTCGGCGGAAGACGACGGACGGCGGCGAAAAACGGCGCAAACCGCGGCGGACACCTCCTCCAACTACGGCGAGCTCGCGCGGGCTGACGGCGGCGGCTTGAGCGGCGTGGGTTGGAGCTACGGGTGCGCAATGAAACGGCGATCCCGACACGGGTGGCGGCGCAATAAATAGGGCCTCGCCTGGTGAAACGCCGCGAATCGAGGTCCTCTTCGCGGCGGCGGAGTCCGGCGGCGACACGGTTAGGGTGACGTGGCACGCGCACAGCCGTTGGATCGAGATCCAACGGTGCGCGAGTTTGGGTCCGGGTCGGACTCGGGCGAGCTGGCTGGCTCGGTCGGGCTCGGGCTCGGTGACGTGGCTCAATCGTGGCCGTTGGATCTGGATCCAACGGTCACGCGGTTAGGGTTCCGGGCGAGCGGGTTCGGCTTGACCACGGGCGCGGTCGGGCTCGGGTCGGACTCGAACTCGAGTCTGACTCGGGCTCGGTCGGATGAACAGTACTTGACCCAACTCGAATTTCCAGCGATTTAATATTTAAAATAATTCCCAGTAATTCATTTAATTCATTAAAAATAGCAAAAGACTCAGAAAAATTCCAGAAAAATTCTGGAAAATACTTTGGATCATTTTGGACTCAAATAAAATATTTCCAACAAAATTTTATTTGCAAAGTTTAATTCTTTAATTATTTCAAAATGGAATAAATTCAAATAAATTCCAAATAAATCCAAATAAATTCCAGAAAATTCCAAAAATTCACCAAAGTGCCAAATCACACATGAATTTAAGGAAAGCAAAATTTTGGGGTGTTACATCTCCCCAGATGGAGAACAACTCCAGTACGCCATCCAACTGCACTTCGCCGTGACTAACAACGCGGCGGAGTATGAAGGCGTCTTGGCCGGACTACGAGCGTGTAAAGCGTTAGGAGTCCAACGGCTCACTGTGATGGGCAATTCGTAGTTGGTCGTGAACCAGGTCAACAAGGAGTATCAGTGTTCCGATACCTCAATAGCGCTTTACCTGGTCGAAGTTAGGAAGATAGAGAAGTACTTCAAGAACTTCGAGGTACTCTACATTCCCAGGAAGGATAATACCCTGGCCGACCAATTATCAAAGATCGGTTCCTCCCAAGCTACTGCTCCGGCGGGGGTGTTCGTTGAGCACCTACACTAGCCCTCCATTCCCTCTGCAGAGGAGGCATCAGAGGCCGACGGTAGGGTCTCCTTCCTCGAGCAAGCCGCAAGTTGGATGACGCCATTCGTCCAATAGCTTGCGCACGGGACATTGCCCGAGGAAGAAGCCGAGTGTTCCCGGCTAACAAGGCGATCCTCTCAGTACAAATTGATCGAAGGCGACCTATACCGAAAAGGTGCATTAGGAATCCTATCCAAATGCACCTCTCAGGAGGAAGGCCAGTACCTTCTTCGTTACATCCACGAAGGAATGTGCGGAGCTCACTCGTCGTTCAGAACACTTGTGAGCAAAGCCTTCCGATTGGGTTACTATTGGCCTACGGCCTTGGCGGATGCACGATCGATTGTGACGACCTGTCGGGCATGCCAGTTTCATGCTCGAAAAGTCCATCAACCGGCATATACGCTACAAACCATACCACTTTCGTGGCCATTCTCGACCTGGGGACTCGACATCCTTGGACCTTTTCCCCGGGGTCAGAAAGGCTGCAAGTACTTGTTCGTGGCCATTGACACTTTCACCAAGTGGATAGAGGCCGAACCCGTGTCAACCATCTCAGTCCAGGCGGCCAAGAGGTTCCTCCGAAGCAATGTGATAACTCGGTTTGGGATACCCAACCGTCTCATCACAGACAACGGAACCCAATTCACCAGTGAATTGTTCCAAAGTTACTGCGAGGAGGTCGGGACCAAGGTCTGTTTCGCCTCTGTGGCACACCCACAGAGCAACGGAGCAGCCGAACGAGCAAATGGGCAGTTAGTTCAGGGCATAAAAAAGAGGGTCTTCAAGAGCCTCAACCAGCACAGGCAGTAGTGGGTGGACGAGCTTCCCGCCGTTCTTTGATCCGTCCGCACCACGACAAGTCGGGCCACAGGCGAAACGCCTTTCCAACTTGTCTATGGTGCAGAAGTCATTTTGCCTGCCGAAATTGTGCTGGGTTCCCCAAGGGTGCAACTGATCGATTCCATCGATCAGGAGCTCGAGCGGCTCATCGACCTGGACCTCGTAGAAGCGACACACGAACGGGCACTGCTCCGGTCTGCGGTTTACCTACAAGCTCTTCGTAGGCACGCAGCCAAGTCGGTCCGACCAAGGGTCCTGCAAGTTGGCGACATGGTCTTACGAAAAATTCAAGATCTGTCAAAAGCCAATAAGCTGACCCCAAGGTGGGAGGGACCCTACACGGTCGTGTCCACAGCACGCCCGGGGGCTGTTCGCCTCGCGATGGAAGACGGTCGGGAGCTCGCCAACACCTGGAACATTGACCAACTACGTAAATTCTACGTTTAGACGCATATCTCTATCCCCTTACGTCGCGTTTTTCCCGATAAAATAGTCCCTTTTTCCCCTCTAACTTTGTCCTCGCTTTGTCAAAAGAGCCTCGTCGACCACCAGTACAGCAGGCGAGCTTTACCGGCAAATATGTTCGCACCATCCCTCTTGGGCACCGGCCGAATACTCGCCCGACCGATCGCCTTTTCACAGTAACTCTTCACTGTATGTACGGCCGGTCGCAAGCATCCTCTAAAAAGCCCGGAACAGCGCCTACCCGGGTATGGTGACTCAACGTGTTATCGGACTGAGCCCGTCTGCTCTACAAACGTAACATTGCTCGCGCACGTCTCTTTCTCGACTCAAGCGACCTATTCGATCGTTCGAAAAACACGTTACGCTCAAAGACTCCCTCAGCTCTCCCATGAACAAAGCTTGTACTCGCAACACGACCTTTATCCATGGCGGGGGCTTCGTACGATAGGGACGTTTCGTCCTTTTTCCCGAGGTTTTACCCTCGACTAGGGATTCTTTGCTCGTATTATCTTTTATCTGTTTGCTCGTGTTCGTATTAGTGCAGGGACCTGGTCTTTTCTCTGCAGGGCCGGTTTTCGAGCAAGCACACATTAAAAGAAAAGTCGGGAAAAACAGGCAAGGCTCTAAACATTCGTGATTTTGTTCATTCAACCAAAAGATTGTTCTTTACAGGTTTACACGAGCTAGAGGAGAAAGAAGGCAATCTACAAAAACTAGGTCCTACGCTCGGCCTGGAGGGCAGTAAGCTCCTCCTTAAGAGAGTCGACCTCTGCCTCCAGGTCCAAAACCTTCCGCCGGGCCGCGCGACCTTCGGCCGCGTTTTCGCGAAGACGCTGCACCTCTTTGAGCTGGGCCTCCTCGCGCTCCTGAGCTCGCTGAGCGTCACGGCGCAGGTTGGGGACCTCCTGTCGTAGCTTCACCAGCTCCTCCTCGAGCTCGGCACACCTCAGTGTCGAAGTGCTCTTTGCCGTTTCGCTCTGGAAGAGTTGGTCCCGAAGCCCGACGATGAGACTCCGCGCCGACTCCAGCTCCTTCAGGTCGGCGGCGTGCACCTCGGAGACCCAACGCTCAAGATCGACGATCTTGGCGTCTTGGTCGCGGTGGTACGCCCAGTACTCCTCTGCTGGAACCGCGGAGGCGTCGATGTCCTCCATGGCCTTCGTAGCAAACTTCAGGCGAGAGAGAAAAAGAGTCAAAGAGGCCTCAAGAAGATTGTTCACCTTATGAAAAAGAAAGAAGCAAAGTACTTACCAGAAGAGCCCGGCTGACCAGCTTGTCCTGGAGCCGCTGGCGGTCAGTAGCGCCAGCTCGAAAAAAAGGATTGACCCACGCGGGATCGTCCTGGTCCTGAGCTGGCGCGTCAAGATCTTGCCCCTCCCGGGCACCCGGTGCTCCCAGGAGGGCGGCGACGTCTCCTCCCTCGACCAACATCAAGTCGCCCCGAGGTTGGTCTGCCCCAAGGGAAGGTGGCTCGAGGCCACCTTCCTTCGCCACTTCAGGTTTCTGGCCGGACGCCGGCCATAGCCGCATCCGCCTCGACCAGAGTCGGTGGCGATGGGTCGATGGCGACCAATTCCGCTGCCGTTTGGACCCGACCTGGAGGCGACTGGTCAAGGATGACCAGCTCTTGGCCTCCGGAACCCGTCACCCGTGTCCCTCCTGAACCCGGCGACGCGACCGCCCCTTCACAGGGGACCAAGGCCTCAGCCCTCGAGTCCTCGACCCCTTGCGGGTCTTGCTCGGGTGGGTCTTGCTCCTCCGCGGTCGGAGTCGGCTCCACGTCCGCCGGGAGGTGCTCAGTTTCCCCCGGAAGCGCGGCCGGCACCAACTCCCCTTCTCCTTGACCCGCGGCCGGAGGCGGCTGGTCGAGAACGGTCGACTCCTGGCCCTCAGAGCCCGTTGTCTGGGCCTCGCCCGCGCGTGGCACCACGCTCATCCCTTCGCAAGGGACCAGGGCCATGGCTCCTTGGTCCTCGACCCCTTGCAGGTCTTGCTCCCCCGCGGACGGGCGGAGCTTGGTCTCTTCCGGAAGCACGGTCGGCGCTGGCTCTACCTCATCCTCAGCCATCACTCGGTCAAGGATGCGATCAAGCTCGGCGTCAACTACAGAATCGAGAATCCTCTCAGCCATTTGATGAAAGTCCAAGGACAGCATCCGAGCTATCACGCCCACACCAAGCGGAGTGGGGTTAGCCCGGAAAAAATCGCAAGTAAAAACAAGGAAATTCAGCAAAGGAACCACACGAGGCTTACCTTCAGCCCGGCGAGCGGCGTCCTCTCCCTCGGCTTCCTCACTTTGGGCCACAGGCGTCCTGCCCGCGGCAGCCTCGTAGGCCTCAGCAACGGCCACGACGTGCTCTTCTGCAGCGTCACTAGCTCGTGCCATCGCCGGGTCGACATCGTCCATGTCGACCCCTTCCAGCGCTGAGGCCGATCGGGAAGACGACCTCCTGCTCCTTCTAACCAGAGCATAGGCGTCTTCCTCCTCTTCCTCCTCCTCAGGGTCCTCGACCACCTGAGTGAGCTGATCCTGGAGAGCTTTGATTTTCCTTTCCAGCTGCTCCTTGCTCGGGGTGGACCTGGCCACCTCCTCGGCCTTCCTCGCCTGCTCGGCAAGCTGTTGCAGTCGGCCCATCAGCTCCGGCTTCTTCCGCTTGAAATCAGCAAACCAGGTTCGAAGCTCTCTTACCTCCCTCCGGTCGGCGTACTCGAGATGCTGCGTGGAGGGAGTCCTGACTGAAGCCCAGCGCTTCTAACGCTTGGCACGAGGAGGCGAGGCAGATGCTTGGCGGCTCCTACCCGCCGTTCTCTTGCGGGTACCCCTTGCTGGGGTGCCGCCTTGCGGCAGCGGCTCTGCGCTCGACACAGCGAGCTCGAGGGCGACCTTCTCCTGTGAACAGAAACAGGGAAACATAAGCTCGGTAAGCGCACCCTCGAACAGGAAGCAAGTAGAAGTACTTACCGCGTCGCTGCGGTCGAAAACGTTCTTGGGGACTTGGCGGTTGGGTTTCAGCTCTTTTTCCTTCGAGGCGCCGAACATCTCGGCGACCCTTTCGTCAACCCAGTCCGTCCTCGGGGCTACAACACGACCAAGAGTTTGAAGGAAGAATAGGGCCAATCACCGGAAAACAACAATGCTCGAAGAGGCAACCGAAGAGCATACCTGCGTTGTCCTCACGGGTGATGTCGTTCCACCCGGTCATCTCGAAGAATGGGTGCTCGCGGCGCCGCAGAGGGGACACCCGGTTGAAGGAGAAATCCCGGGCGATGTCCCGACCAGTGAACCCCATTTGGGCGAGCTCGCTGATCGTCCCGACCACCCGCTCTTCCTCAGGCTGCACAGGCGGGCGCGCCGTCTCGGTAGGTGGGGTGGCCTCCCCAGTATAGATCAACTAGGACCCCTCCGCCTTCTTCTGGTAAAACCAAAGGTCGGCCCAACCCGACACCAAGTCCTTCAAAGAAACGATAGGATACTCGTATGGTCGGTTGGGCCGAAGGCGGAGATGGACACAGCCGGCGGGACCGTCCCGGCCGGTGCGAAAGGGAGAGTAGAAGTGGAAGAAAAGACTGGCGGTGGGGATCACACCCACGAACGCCTCGCAGAGGTGGGAGAAGATCGCGAGGGCGAGAATGGAGTTAGGGTGGAGATGAGAGATCTCACACCCGCAAAAGGCGAGTACGGAGGCAAGGAACTCACTCTCGGGCAAGCGAAGCCCGTTGATGGCGTACAGCTCGCAGGAGACGATCTCTCCCTCCCGCGGTGCCAGCGCCGCATCACCCCCAGGCACTCAACCTGAGCTTGGGTCGACATACCCCTCGTTCGTGAGCACCTGGAGCCTCCTCCGGGTCATCTGGCTAACCCCAAAACGTGCCATGGCCAAAGGAAGAAGGAGGGCAAAGAAGAGTCTTGGGCTCTGAGGCTCTTGGAAAATTCTGGCCGAGGACGAGCAAGTGCACAATGTAGCTCCGTCCTTTCCCAGCGGACGGGGTTAAAAAGGCTGCGAAGGGGCACGTTAAAAACCGCCACCTATCGCATAGCGACACCTGTCCAGTGCGGCGGGAAACTGCCCAGTAAAAGCGCACTTTCCAAGAAACTACTTTACCGTTACAGGGAGGCTTCTCGGAGAAGGAATCAAAAAACAACCAAACGTCGCGCCACCACAGAGTGAATGCGCGGCGGACAAAAAGGTCGCCTCCCGACATAAGATTGTTGTGAGTCACGACCAAAGGAAATTTAATCCCTCCTTCGAGTCTTCTTAGGCTCAAGGGGGAAGCCCGAGCTCGGATAGTTCCCCGCTTGAACCTCGGGGGCTAGCTGTCGGGGATTGACTATCTGACAAAAGACCACGGTACCCCCAGGAGATCCTGAGCCCGCCGACCATACAATGCCTACAGAAGATGCTCGGGAGTACAAAGCGAGCAGCACACCTCCCGAGCATACATGTCCGCCCCTTCACTTACGACCATTCCAAACGATCACGAGCAAGCATGCTCATAAAAACCACGTCATACCCGAGTGCATGGTCGGTGGACTCGGTCATGCCGCAAGGAAGGAAGGTAGCAACCAATCAGCCAAAGATCAAGGGAAATCGTACGCGAAATTCAAATAACGCGCAGATCAAGGGCAGCAGATCGCGGATATGGCTGCATAGCGCAAATCTAGGGGGTAGTTACCTTCTATGTATCTCTAGGCGTAGTATTTAAACCCCCTGATATCTGTAACAAAGACAGACCCAACAGAACATAATACACTGGAGTAGGGCTATTATCTCAGCAGTGAGAGGCCCGAACCAGGATAAACACCGCACATCTATTCTCCCAACTTGGCGCCGCTCGGACGACCACCTCGGTTTGTACGACGGGGTCCTGTTGATCCCCCATTCAACAAGTAAGCTCGGCGGGAGCCCGTTCTCCAATCGTCGACAGTTTCTTCTTTGCATTGAGTCAATATTTGCATGTGTTGAAAATAGTTGGATCGCATGCATTTGCTTGTAAGCATGTGAGGATTTGCAAATGTGTTTTGCAAATTGAATTGATCATCACATGGCTTATTGTTGCTTTTGCAATCGCGTTTTGCACAATTGCGTTCAAGTTCATTATCTTTGGAGCACGTGAGTAGAGTTTGTAAATGTGTTTTGCAAATGTCTAAAGATCATGTGCTGATCATCACATAGCTCAAAGGTGTGATCTTGATCGCTTTTTGTTGCAGATTGTCATTTGCAAATGTGTTTTTCAAAATGAGTTTTGTTGCATCTTTCTTTGGAGCATGTGATGAGAATTTGCAAATATGTTTTGCAAATTAGTGTGATCATGTGTTAATCACACATGCCTCAAAGAATTGATTTTTTATCAGATCTTGATTTGAATTGGAAAGATTTCTTTGTGAAATCTATTTTTTTCCTGGGAGCCGGCACTACCGCAGGTTAATGTCGATACTACCGCAAGTCTGGTAGTACCGTTGGCTAGTAGTCGGTACTACCGGAGGTCAGTAGTACCGCACCCTGGAGCAGTAGTTTTTTTTAGAGAATGTGTTTATTGGAATATCGATGAGGCTGGCAATACCATTGTGTTATAGCCCGTGAGTACGGTAGTTATTTTCCAGAGAAGGTCTCGAGCTGGTTTTGAGGGCGGCACTATCGTAGCATGAAGTCGGTACAGCCGGAGGTTGGCAGTACCGCCGGAGGTTAGCAGTACCGTGTGTTGTGTGTAAGTAGTGCCAGGGCATTATAACCAACGGCTAGTACCCAGCTCAAATTCGAACGTTGGGTCGAGGCTAGCACTACCGATCTTAACACGCCGATAATGCTGACTTTTGTTGATTTTCTCGATTCCCCTCAACTGCTAGTTTTCTTGGGGGGGGGGGCTATAAAACGATGTCTTGGGGTGGCATGCTAGTGTTGCTGAGCTTATTGTGAGTTCTTGGTGGTATTGTGCATGTGTTGCGCTCCCCAATTTGGTTCTTGAGCTAAGAGTGAATCTCTCCTCACAAATGTGCATGTGTTGCAATTTGTAAGCTGGTTGAGTGATTCTAATTGCATGTGTTACAATTAGAAGTAGGTTGAGGCTCCTTGTGCATGTGTTGCACTTGGAGCGGATCCTTGTGCATGTGTTGCACTCGGTGATCATCATTATGCATGTGTTGCACATGGTGAGGTTCAAGCGAGAGGCTTGACCTATTACTCTTGGTGTTTGCCGGCACCTAGATAGCATTGATGCGTCGTGGTCCGGTGATCTTCTCAAGAAGGTGTGAGAAGGCTCGACGGTTGTAAAGGTTGGAACTCACCTACTAGGAGGGGGAAAGTGCTACCACTAGTGGATTTGAGGTGGGTGCTCAATTTGTGGAGCTGGTCTGATTCTTTTGGGCTTACCTCAACGTGGATTAGGGGAGACCAGCAAGTCTCCGAACACCATGGTAAAAAGTTTCATGTCTCTTTGTGGTTTGCTGTTTGTTCTCATTTACATTCAAGCAATTTATATTCATAGAATTAAATTAATTAATTGCTTGCCTTTAGGATTGCAATTTCTTTTTAGAGACTTAGTTTGTTGGTACACTTAGTGAGCCTAGTTGATTTAAGTTTTAATTGTCAAAACCTTAGTTTATCGCTTTCGCATTATATGAGGTTTTGAATTAGGCGACTAGTTTTTTAAAACTGCCTATTCACCCCCCTCTAGTCAGCATCCTCATCCTTACAAAGGGTTAACACAGAGACCCAATATCGATTATGATGAAACCTTCTCTCTAATAATGAGAGGAATAACGTTTCAATATTTAATATCAATGGCAGTTAGCTTAAACTTATCAATGTAGTTGATGGATGTAGTGACCGTATATTTATATGGTTCACTTGATACGGATATTTATATGAGTCCCTGTAGGAGTCAAAATTCTGGATCTTAATAAAGGAAATCACAGTATAGATAGCGTCAAACTGTAGAGATCACTATACGGATTAAAATAGTATGGGAGAATGTAGTACAACCGGCTTAATGAGTTCCTCCTGAAAAAGGGATACTCCAATAATGATAATTGTCTATGTGTGTTCATAAAGAAATCCCAGAATGAATTATGTATCATCTCAATCTATGTCGACAATTTGAATATCATCAGCCACAGGGGAAATAAAGGAAGCGAGTTCTCACCATACGATAAAGTTTGAAATAAAAGATTTGGGTAAAACCAAATATTGCTTGAGTCTGCAGCTAGAGTATTTCCTAGAAGAAAATTTTGAACACCAGTCTACTTATACCAAGAAGGTATTGGAAAAGATTTAATATGAATAAATCTCATCATTTGATGACCCTATGGTAGTAAGATCCCTAGTAGTGGATAAAGACCCTTTCAGACCTATGATGGAAAATGCTAAAAAACTTAGGACCTGAATTCCCATACTTAAGCACAATTGGAGCACTTATGTATCTAGCGAATTATACAAGGCATGATATTGCATTCGTAATAAATTTGTTAGTTAGACACAATGCAGCTCCAACCAAAAGACATTAAGCTAGTGTCAAGATTTTACTCAGATACCTTCAAAGTACACAAGATCTTGGCTTATTTTACCGAAGGACCAAGACTTGACCATGGTGGGATATATGAATGCTGACTATCTGTCTGATCCCTATAATGCCAAATCTTAGACTGGTTTTGTGTTTCTCTGCGATGGTTCAGCCGTTTCTTGGCGGTCTTTTATGTAGATCTTGGTAGGTACGTTTACCAACCACTCAGATATTATAGCATTATATGAAGCCTCACGTGAATTTGTTTGGTTGAGACATATGATTAGCCATATCCAGAAGTTATGTGACATTAATACTGTCGATAGCCCCACAATTATCTTTGAAGATAATGCTTCTTGTGTTGCACAAATGTAAATGGGTTATGTAAAGAGCAATATCACGAAGCATATTGCCTCTAAACTTTTCTATGCTTATAAACTCCAGAAGAATGGTGAGGTAAAGATATTGCAAATTAAGTTATGTGAAAATCTAGCAAATTTATTCGCTAAGTCCTTAACAACATCTATTTTTCAAAAATGTCTTCGTGGCACTGGATCGAGGTGACTTAGAGATATGTAGAGTTAATGAGGGAGTAAATCTCTGAGCCATGACCCTTATCATGATTCCGAAGATACTACTTTAAATTCAGAACATTGTAAGCTGCACTCTTTTTTCTTAGTGAGTTTTTCTGAAGTTTTCTCATATGAAGGTTTTAATAAGGCAATTAGTGTAATACAATATATGAGTGTCTTTTTTTTTCTTATTGAGCTTTTGGGAGGAGTTTTTGATAAGTCATATGCATTATGTGATATTCGCCCAAAGGGGAGTGTTGAAATATAATAGGACTCTCAGTCTTAGTGATTCAAATATGTTTGGACTCTATCTCATTGTGGGTGAATAAATATCTATCTTTTGTTAGCTTTTCACTATAAATATAGCACCCCCTATGTACAAAAGAATCAATCTAATAAAGAGAGAACATCTCTTTATATCATGTGTGCTCTCATTGATTGTTCTTACTATCCGATCTATGCATTGTGTTTAATCAACGACGGACTTCATCGTTTTACAACATTGATCACTGATATGATATAAGAATGTCATTAGTCCATCCTAATTGCTCATGCATGCAATGATTTGAAATTAACACAAAACCCCTTGGATAATATAATTTGTCCTTTTAACCCTATCTCTTGTATGAAAAAAAATTGTATTTTGATACCTTTTCCATTAAACAATATTGTGTTACCTCGAACGGACGGGATTATGTGGGTCGTATTCAAACTTTATGATACGTCCGAAAAAAACATAGATGCGAGCCAATTTCATATTTATTTTCATGACAGCGACTAGCTAGTCTATATCGATGCATGAGAATACAACACTAATCAGTGCAGCTTCCCAATTTGCATGGATTCTCCGTGCGAAAGGAAATAGACACAATAGTATTCATATTCTCAAGTGACGTTCTGTGATAAAATGTTTACGATTAGTAAAAAGTTTCTCTGATCTTTGATTTCAATGAAATTATATTATTCACTGTGTGTTCACTTCCCACAGATTCAGACTCTGTTCTGCTAAACGAGTAAATCATGTCAGCAGGCCTGTGCAGCATGGCTACTGCACAAGGCCTCCATAATTAAGGGGCTCCATTCTCTCTCTTTCTCTCTCTTTTTAATTTTTACTCAAAAATTCATTCCTAAGCAAAATCGTATGCCCTATAAGATAATTTTAAGTTTTTGAAATGGCTAAATTATTTCCGTAATACAATTTTCGAATATAAAATTTTGTTGACAATTCCAGTGACTATAATGAAGTTGAAGTTGAAGTTCTACTTGTGTTCTATAATGAACTAGGAAAGATTTAGCGATAACCGTTGAAATTGATTTGATTTGAAAAGGACTGACTGCAAGGATAATTGAATATCCTGTTTCAAATAATACTAGAAGAATGATGCTTTTCAAGTAAAAATCATATATGAAATTTGTTTCTTTTAGCGCGATGTATTGCATAATCCTTTGTACCTAAGAAAAAATTATACTACAACTGTAATATAAAATAATTTTTTTGGTAACTAACTTTTATTGTGTATAGACTAATTCTAAATTTAGCATGGACCCCCCAAAATGTGAGATAGGATCCTGCATGTCATATTGACGAAACATAGCCAGAAGGGGAAAAAAACGACGAGTAAAAAAGATTCACAGTTCCAACATAAGAGATCCAGATTACCATTATTTGAACAACGTACATGAATTTTCAATGACATCCGAACCATATTAAGACAGCACAATACATACACTGATACACATTACAGGCATAGCTACAGCGATTAAGGCCGGGCTATATATGTATATGTATATATAAAACCGCACAAAGGGCAGCAACAGCAGCAAGCCACTGACGAGACGAACTAGCCCCGTCTGACCGGGTCGAAGTTGGCGACGGCGACAACCGCGCCGGCAATAACCACGAACACGACCCCGCCGGCGACAATGCTGAGGAGGAAGTTCTTCAGCGACGGGGTGAGCCCGGAAGCCGCATCGGCGGCGTCAGGCAGGGCCAACATCACCGCCGTCGCCGCGGCGGTGCCCCCCGCGACCGCCTTCTCCCTCATGGAAGCCGACGCCTGGACGGAGAGCCTGGCGCCGGTCCTCGCGAGGCTAGGTCGGAAAGGAGCGTTCGGGCTGGCGGTCGGCGCCCTACGGCCCAACAAGACGGCAGGGGCGGCAGCGACGGCCGAGGCTGCGGCGAACGCCATTGTTGGAATCGTCGAGGCAAGCTTTGCCTGAGGGAGCTGGGTATGAAATGACGGTGAGAAGGGCCAAGCCGAGAAGGCGAGAGGTATGTACTGGGAATCGAGCCCTGAGCCCAGCTAGGACAGCGGACGGGGACTCGCTTGGGTCGGAGATCCCAGGTCAGCAAACGAGTCCGACGTGGAGGGCCGTGGTTTGTCGCCGTAGCGGATAGGGTTATCTCAATTCCGGGAACGCGACCGTCTCCACCAACCGCCGGTGAACTCGTGATTCGTCGGAGCCGCACGAGCCCATCACGTCTGTTTCCTGGCGAAACAGGTGTCCTGGAAGAGTTTGAGGGGCGTCAGTTTTGGAAGCACGACGCGCCCTGCCGCGGCGCCATCAGACCCCCGAAGATTGCTATTGCCTCCAGTTCAGTTTTTTCCCCGAATTAATTTATGATACTAGGAGGTAGCAAATTTCTAATTTATGGTAAATCAAAGAAAAATGCATGAACGAGAGTATCAAAGGAATCAAGATTTTATCACGACGATCCCAAGGAATTAAGACCGATTAACCAAACAAACAAACAAAAAGAAGCAATGAACCTAACATGTAAAGGCCAATGTGTCCGCGAATCAGTTAAACATTTGAAGGGCATTGCCAAAGCCTCCTACAAGAAAACCTAATTGGCTCAGGTAATGATTAATCTAGTCATCTTCCGACACAAATTTGGTAGCTAGTAAGCTGTTTGCTTTATAGATGACTTACCCAACAAGGATCCCAAAGAACTAAAACAATAAAAAAAAACTCCATTGCAACATATGCTACAGTAGCATGCATCAGATCCATTAGACCTTACTCAGCCAGAAGTATTAGATCACCTGGCACATGTCCCTTCAAGGCAACATAACATGTAGCAACAGTAACAAACGCACTCATCGCCCACAGTATGTGTGGAAGGGCTGCATGAAAAGCAATTTGTATAGTCACCGTTGAACCAGGAACCAGCATGGGGGAGCCAGGCCTGCTGTGAAGATGACAACCTAGTTGTAATAAGCATCACTAAAATAAGAGCATGACAAGTAATAATGCAATAGCAATGCATGCATAACATCAAAACAAATGAAATATGGCTCGCAAACAACTTTCATAGTGCTTCGAAAATACTAGGCACGGTACAACAGGAACATCAATTGCATATACATCAGTTTTCACACTGCCAGCTCTATAACTACTGAAACAGAAAGATGCCTGGGAATTCACTGCGATTTGGCAACCGGCTCCAGTGCCTCGATCATGACAACACTGTTTCCCCTGACAACCTGCATATGATTTTAGGTTGTCAGAATATTATGCATACTGAAAACTAACTACTTCATGATAAGTATCATGGATAAAAACTAAGCAATCATTGACAGCAGAATTCTTACCACCATTCCAATATCAGTTTTCTCATTTCCATTGACCTCCACGGTGTTGTCAACCACCAAGTTCATGAATTGATCAAATCCTCGGAGGGTGCCAATAACAACACGGTTTGCATTCAGCTTGACTGGGGAAAAAAATCTAACCGTGAATAAATAATCCACTAAAGATGGCCCACCAATGGCAAAAAAATATTAAAGTTGAACCGCCCACCACCTTGTAGAGATCATGAGCAGCAGCAACAAAACGGCAAAACAGAATTGGGTTGAAGTCCAGAGACCTTTTCTAGCTATAGACTTTGCTTTTAACGAAATTAACTCAAAGTGAAGAAAATATGAATGCTCCCCTGTCCTCTAAGGTCAAGAAGACCAAGAAGCCTTGCAGTGCACGTCACATATATAATGACACTATGCAACATTTCAGTTATAAATTTACTCATGTTACTGTCAAAGGAGAACAGTTACAGGGTTCATAACTAACTGCACTTCAGTATTATTAGATATATGAATACTACTCTTTAATGCCCAAAGCATGCCCTTGTGACCCAAAAAAAAAAAGAACTTGAAAGTCTCGTACAGTAAGTGCTAGGTTATGAGCCCTGTCCAAATGTGTAGGAAGTGTTTTTTCATACACAAAATTGAGGCTCTGAATTTATAGTTTTGCCATATTCAAATATCGGAGGACTACACTTTCATAACACCATGCCTTAGGCAGGTAGAAAGAGTTTCAAAAACAATTAGGCAGGTATCACCAAGGCAGTGCACAAGATATTAATGCCTAACAATCAATAACAGAATTCAAACAAATTGAATTAGCCAGCAATACTAAACACAGTGGGCTGTGGGCACACATCACTTTACTATTTAATAAGTGATTATCACCAAGGTTGTCAGAATCTCGATTGAGACTTAGAATCCTAAGATTTTAAGATCCTAGATTTAGCAGGCCGATTCGATCCTACATAGGATCTTAATTTGGCAGAATGTTAATACTCTTATGATTCTACAAAAAAAAGTTTGCAGGATCATGATAAAAAATTACATTCGATTCTACCCAATTCTACTTATCCTAGTAATTAAATATGAATATTTACTAGTATACATCCTTCCAATTGTAAAACTTCACATTCCATACATTCATATATATTATTACTTGTATAAAAAAACAACATATATTTCATTTAGACAATATTTTATTAAATAAAGTTCCTTAAAACTACAATTCCAAAAGGATACCACCATTGAATACATGGTATACTTGAAATGTAGATTTGGTAGAATCAAGTAGGATCTTAGATTCTATGATTTAATCCTAGAATGCAATTCTATCTGAGCATCTCCAATTCGATTCAAGATCACGATCTTGACAACCTCGATTATCACAATGGTCACTATGCAAAACTCCAACATACTTGATAAAGAGTTTTTAAAGAACATACCAGTGTTGTTTATTTGTTTTAATGTTGAGCTTTCAAGTGGGGGACATTTGATGCTCAATTTTACAAAGCCAAGATAACTTTAAAACATTCTCAATACATGTTCAAACAAGCTGGAGAAGACAATACTATTCAGACAATAAACAATGTGATGTCCGACCCAGGAAACAACTGGGTAGCTTATTTTCGACTCCTGGGTGCAAGTACAGCAGCTATTCTACTCCATTGAAAAGGTGTGCTGGTTAGCAATCTAGACAGTTCAAAAGGTTTTTTAAGGTCGAAAGTGCAAAATAATGATGTGGCAGCCTATCAGAGTAACTATGACAAAAAGCCTCACTTGGAAATTAATCCATAGCTTTTCTGATATCATCATCACATAGAGCAGCCCATCATGACAAACAAAATTGCTGATTTAAAGAGAACACCAAGAAAAAAAACTATCACTGTGGCAGCAAATACGAGAATACTTACTTTGGTCCACATGCTACATAGAAATGAGAACTAACAGTAAATGCCCTATCAGAGTAACTATGACAATAAGCTTCATTTGGAGATAAATCCATAGCTTTAAAATTGTGTTCATCATGTAGGGCATTGGGAATATCTATATCAAAAATTTGAAAAAGCACATATATGTAGCTCGAAGACGTCAGAACCAACTGGAACAACTAATATATGCACATGGAAACCAAGATGCCTAACAAAAACCGCAGAAAGACTTTAACGGATTAAAAAAATTGAGGTTTAGTTTCAGGTCACATTTGTCTGTTCAATCGGTTGAGATGCATCAAGTAAATGAAGGGAATAGTCCAAATTTCTCAAATAATACTACTAGTGAATGAACCATCTAAAAAAATCTGAGCTATAGCTCTGAGAAGAACCAAACTGTACTTGACAAGCAAACATCATACGCAGATACTTGGATGCCGCCCTAATTATCGGTTCGATCACATTCCATCTTATGGGATTAAAGATGCATACATACAAGAAATCTACCAGTAATACAACTACGAAACAAAGATAGGAAGATTTGGAGTCAAAGATATTTTCACTTACTCTGGAGCTTCTTGTCCATATACCTGAGGCGCACCAAAGAAAGACAAACCCAAATTAGTACCCCCATCAAATCTGGGCGATAAACCGCACCGCGCGCGTAAATAAAGAAATCGAGATCTAGCGCGGAGGAGGAGGACGGACGGATGCTTACTTCTTGAGATCCGGAGGCTGCCCCGAGCGGCTCATGGCGGCGGCCCGAAGGAGAGACGCGGCGAGGGTAGGAGGAGGAGATCTCGAAAGCCCTTTTGCCTTCTCTTCTCTTCGCGACGAAACCCTAACGGCGAAGCGTCCGGTTTTAAAGAGGCGGAGCGGAGCGTGGGAGTGGGAGTGGGACGGAGCCGCCGCCTCAAAACCCTAAAACGCCTGAGAAGCTGGGACGCACAGCAGATGTGTCGGAAGCAGGGCTGGACTGCATGGGACGACGGCCCATGACCGTACCCGCTGGGCCGCACGATGTTACAGGGCGCCAACGAACGTGGGCTTGCCGGTAAGCCGTGGGTAGGGCTTCCAAGCTGAACAGTTATTATCGAGACTCTTTTAAAAGTAACATAGTTGATATAAAGTTATTTTATTTATTATTTAAATTATTATTTTAAATTTGATCTAATAAGAACCTTGTTAACCTTTTTATGTTTGAAATAGACTTATTTTAATTTTAAACTTATTAAGAATATGTTTGTTTGAGGTTTTTTACCGGTTTAAAAGCCAAAATCTAAACAAATAAGTAACTTTTATCTAATTTTTTTTAAATCACAAGCTTTTATATAACTAAAAGCCAAAATCCATAAGAGGATGCCTTTTCAGCTTATTAAGGGTTTATTTTAAACTAATACAACTGAAGTTAGGTAAAATTACCTGTCGGTGTTTCGTGCACCGGCAATACGAATTTATGGTCGGATGGGGTCGCTGTAACACCCCAAAATTTTGCTTTTCTTAAATTCATGTGTGGTTTGGCACTTTGGTGAATTTTTGGAATTTTCTGGAATTTATTTGGATTTATTTGGAATTTATTTGAATTTATTCCATTTTGAAATAATTAAAGAATTTAATTTTGCAAATAAAATTTTGTTGGAAATATTTTATTTGAGTCCAAAATGTTCCAAAATATTTTCCAGAATTTTTCTGGAATTTTTCTGGAATTTTTCTGAGTCTTTTGCTATTTTTAATGAATTAAATGAATTACTGGGAATTATTTTAAATATTAATTCGCTGGAAAATCCAACTCGGGTCAAGTACTGTTCATCCGACCGAGTCGGACTCGAGTCCGACCCGAACCCGACCGAGCCAGTTGACTCGACCGAACCCACTCCTAAACCTAATCAATCCCAACCGTTGGATCAAGATCCAACGGCTGAGATCACCGCACGGCTCGAGCCGTAATCGGGCCGGATCCGATCGCGCTTCGCGATCGTGGCGTCGCTGATCGCGCCACGTGGGACGGCCACGATTTCGTCGTCTTCGCGAAGTCCGAGCCGGACTTCGCCGCCGCGCCCGCCAGTAGCGAACTAGGTTTCCGCTTCAGAACGGACGCCGAGGCTATTTAAAGCGTGAGACGCCCCCGAGGTTGCCCTCATCCTTGCGCACTCCGTTCCCGAGCCATCTCGCCGAGCCGCCACCGTTGAGCCGCAATCGCCGGAGTTGTCTCTTCCTCCGCCGCGGTTTGCGCGGTTTCCGTCGTCCGTCGTCTTCCGCCGAAGGAGCTCAGATCCGAGTCCCTCGCGACGAGACGCACCGAAGGAGGCTTTATCTCGCCGAGCACGCCCCAAACGCCCGTCGGGCTCGTCGTCGCCCCGTCTCGGTCAAGCCGCCGCCGTGGAAGCTATCGCCGTCGCGAGCTCGGAGGGCCGTCGGATCGGACGGACGGTTGAGGTGAGCTCACGTGTTTCCAAACCCGATTAGATTCGATCGCTGGATCAAGATCCAACGGTTCCACAATTGCCACGTCTTTGTAGCGGCGAATATAGGATTAGATCTCGACCGTCCGATCTAGATCGAACGCCCACGAGCAACGAGTAGTTTCAACGTGTTAACCCTGGATCTAATCCGCGCCGCTGATTTTCAAACCAACGGTGAGATTGCGCCACGTGTCGGGAAGATGGACCGCCGCGGTCAACGCCGGCCCACGCTGGCAGGCAGACGCCGACACGCTGGCCCCGCATGTCGAGGGCCCACACGCCACCAGTTAGCGTGAGACCCCAAGACCGACGGTGGGTCCCACATGTCGATCCACGTGAGCCGTGGACCGAGTCCACCGTGGACCCGGAAATGAGCATGGACCAAGTCCATGGACCATTGGCTGACGCCAAGGCCAATCGAGAGGCTGCCACGTGTCCATGCCGACGCAATAATTAATTTCCGAAAAGAAAATGATTTATTAATTCGAAATATTGATTCAAATTTAGATTCAAACTTCAAACGCTTATAACTTTTGCGTTTCAACTCCGATTTGAGCGATTCAAATTTCTAAATTTGTATAAAATTGAGATCTACCTAAATATGAATTTTATTTAATTTTTGGACTAAAGTTTTTCTCTGTAAAATTATTTAATTGATTATTTAAACTTTAAATAATCATAACTTTTATGCTTTAACTCCAAATTTGATTTATTCCAGTTTCTAAAAATCCAGAAAATTATGTTCTCTCTGTTTATGGATTTTATTTGGAGTTTTGGGATCTTTTGCATAGTGTTCATTTGTGTATTTGCTATTTGCACGCTTTACGAGTAGACGTTGAAGTGCCGGGAGGGATTCGAAGGAGAAGTATTGACTCAGGATCCAACTCAAGACCAAGAGCAAGTGCTTTTTGAAGGCAAGTTGTGCTTTGACCATGTTGATCCTATTTCGAAAATCTATTTTGATTTAAACTATTGCATGCTAGTTCAATTAGAAAAATATTTTGTTTAAACCTGGGGGTTAGATAAATACCAATTTGCTATATGACACCTTGATTACTTAAGTATGTGCCATGACCCTTTGTCACCCTAGTTGTGGTTTACTAGTTGGACATTATTAAATTGCCAACATGGGTTTAGATCGTTGTAGTATCGCTTAGACTCACTTTCGTGCTCATGACATGATTTTGGATAATCAAATGCTAATATGGACTTAATGATATATTGAACCTGTTTTGGAAAAGTATCATGTGATGTTGATGGCACGTGGTGCATGGTAATCAATGGGGTTTGATAAACAGCTTCGGCCAGGGCATGTGGCAAGAGTAATCAGGTGGGCCAGGTGTGGCATTGGGAGTGATGATTTGGTTTTGGGTAGTCTTGCCCTGGTCACTCTAAGGACTTCACCTTGCAAGCCTTTGAACTGGTCATACTTGCAACCACATGGTCGGAATGGGACGGCCCTAGTTGACTAAGTCGCTAAGGACTCACTTGTGGAGCCTCAGGGTGTCGATTAATCAGTTTGTGTGATTGCACGGGGAGCGTATCGTGGTCGTGGGCAGTACCCATCTAACGGTGTGTTGGTCCCATACTTCGCCTTGGCTAAGGGAAGGGATGGTGTAGAGCACGTCTGGAGAGGACCACCTGTGTTGTTTGAGGCTTCCAAAGGCTTTGTTATGATCGCTCATTCGCATACTCTTGTATGGCGATTCACTACCGACGTGGTGAGTGGATTGTATCTTGTGGGTAAAGTGCATAACCTCTGCAGAGTGTAGAATCTATTTGAATAGCCGAGTCCACTGATCGACAATGCTCGGGAATTACAAATCAAGGGTTAGATTTTCTCAAAATAACTTGGTTTGAAAAGTTGGTTTGGTTTAACAAGGAAGATGATGGAAATATGGTTTAGGATGGGGAAAAATGTTATTTAAACTTCTTGAAAAGTTATTTATGCTTTACTTATTTCTCGCTTTCGAATCTACTTATATTACTTGTCAAAAGTCAAGCATCGCAAATATACCCTGAGCTACTCCTTTGTACTAAGCCATGCATATAGTATATTAGCTTGCATTCTGTGCATGACTTGCCGAGTACCAAGTACTCACCCTTGCCTCAACACAATATCGCTTGAAGAGGAGATTACGCCACTTTGGAGGAGGAACTCCAAGAAGACCCGCTCTACTTAGGGATGCGAGCCCACCAGTTGCTGTGGTATACCGGATGGCGCCACGAAGTTTATTTGATTTTCCGCCGCTATTTCTCTTTTAATAAGTTTCGCCTTGCAAGGCATATATTTGTAACTTGGCCATAAGGTCGAGTAACCCTTTTGATTATTTAAATAAAGTACTTTGATAGTATCGTATGGTATGATTGTGATATATACCGATGTTAAGACTGTGTGCACTAGCGCGTTCCTGGACTAGTGCTGAATACACAGAGGGTCCGGATTTGCAAATTCGGGGTCTCGACAGAGGTGGTATCAGAGCCATACTTGACTGTAGGCTCAACCCTAAGCTAGAATGGTCGTAGTGAGGATAAAACCTATTTTCTAAAGCTAAAAATTTGTGAAGACAAGAAATGACATCTCGACTTATCCCCTTCTCTCTTTCTCGTCTCTTGCTGAAATTTTTCCCTTACCTTGTCACAATTTGAAAATTTCGAGTTCTTACGTAAAGCACGCTTGTGACAGATGGAGGAAGAGTTCAACTACGTTGATCTGGGAAGTGGTCACGCCGCGGAACTTTGGCATATGCTCTGGACTCTCGGAGATTTTGAGAAGCCCCAATACCAAGTGGAAGTGATCAGCAAGCGTGATTGATCAAGGCTTGTGACGTAAAGATTGAGGTACTGCCAGAAAAGGGGCCAGGCAATCGCCCGATACACACCTTTGCTAGAAGGTCTACAATGCAGATGGGTATCCAAGAAGTATCACGACGAGCAATGCGGCACATTACCCGTGTCTACGCCAGAGTTGGAGAGTACGGTGTTCCGCTACCATCCGCAGCGATAACCTTCTTGACCCGAAGACGATTCAGATGAGAATGCCACGGTTACCACGATTGGCACGATTCGTCGTCGCCCAGGAAGATGTACTAGATAATACAAGCAGGGAGCTACAGAAGGCCCGCAAGGAAATCACGACAGAGAAGAACAGATGGCGGGAAGCTCAAGAGTATGTGGCACATCTTCTGCGAAGGATTGACGAGTTGGAAATGACTTTGTACGGACTGCACCAGAGCCAAGATTTGAGCTACACGAGCCGCATCCAGAGGAGTCGATCTCGATGAGGACACCGCTTCTTCGACTACCACAGATGACATAGTCGCTGGACATGGCGATCGCTTTCGCGCCTATGCCGCAAAGACCCGCACTCCAGGCCGTGGAGGTTTTCTCGATGAGTGAGCTTAGGTTCTATAGTGAGACTCCTTCGCCGAGTCGCGTCATAAAATAAAGAGTCACCCTTTAGGCGTTAGGACTCCGTGAGTTAGTTCGATTTGGATTTGCTTTGTTTGTCGAGTGTGCAAGATGTGTTGCAAGGCCCTTAGGCATTGTAAGCAGCCATACCAAGTTACTAATAATAAAGTTGGACCTTAAAGCTACCCTTTTCGCCCCGCATAAGTTCCATACTACTTGTCTATTCTTGTTTCCCTCTCATCTCTAAACCTAGAGCAAATCGACAGATGGTGAACACCCGTGGGAACTTTGGAAGCAATGGGAGTGGATCTCGCCCAACGGAAAACCCCAATGATGGAGCACCAAAGACCGCCAATGGATGTGCAGAATTTTGGAGCATTTCTTGTCGCTGCAGACCCGATTGATGCATGCTATGATGCAACAAATGCAGCACGTCCTTTGCCAGGCCACGGCTAATCAAGTTAATCAGGACCACGCCGTAATACAAGGTCGCCGAGTTCATGAGGACTCACCCACCCACTTTCTTCGGGAATGCCAATCCGTTGGAGGCCGACGATTGGTTAAGATCAATTGAGAGGAAGCTACACATAGCTCAATGCATAGGGAATGAGAAGGTACTTTACGCTTCTCATCGCTTGGAAGGAACAAATTGGCCGAATGGTGGGAGAACTTCGTGCCACGCAGAGAACCCTCAAGATATCACTTGGGAAGAGTTCACAATGCATTCGACAAAGATCACGTGCCTGAAGGAATTATGGACCTTAAGAAGGAGGAGTTCAGAGCACCGAGGCAAGGTAATCACCGGTGGTCGACTACTGAACAAGTTCACACAGCCTAGCACGCTACGCACCGAGGATGTAGCGACAGATAAATCCGCATACCTCGCTTTATGAAGGGACTTAACTCAGATTGCAAGTAGGGTTGATCACCCACACCTTTCCAGATTTCCAAGAGTTGGTGAATAAGGCACTTATTCTTGAGGACAAGCGCAAGGAACTGGATGAGAACAGAAGCGCAGGATGCAACAAAGAAGGATCACGTCGAGGAACGCAATGGCGCTGAGAGTTGCACCAAATCAATTCTTCGTATTCCAACCACGTAATGCAACGAGGACACCATCCCAAAGACCAAGACTCGCCAATCAAAACTACTGCACCCAGCCCGCTAGAAACACTACCCCGGCAACAAGAAGGAACAAGTGAGGCGCCTACAATTACAACGAGCCAGGACACTTTGCCAACAGCTTGTCCAAAGAAGACAGCAGAGCGACTCCCGGGCCGCTTCAATCTAGGAACCACCCAGCTAGGACGCCAAAGATCAGAGCCACACCCTGCATCGTGGTGAGAGGCCGAGTCAACCATGTCACCGCAGATGCACCGGAATGCTACTGACGTCGTGATCGGGTAAGTTACTTGTTAACTCAAGACTGCAATGCTTTGTTTGACTCGAGCTTCGCATTCGCTTGTTTCGCAAGGCTTTGCTACTAGAAATGACTTGAGAATTGCAAGACTTAAGTGCATGCTTTTAGTTCAAACCCTGGTTCCGAACTCCGAACGGAAGTAGGATGTTCCGGTGAGAATACTAATAGATGGAATAGAGTTCCTAGCAAACCTTATAATTTTGGAGACCTGCACCTTAGATGTTATATTGGGAATGGATTGGTTATCCAAGCACAAGGTCAGATTGGATTGTGGACGAAGGACCATCTCGATTGAGAGCCCGTGTGGGAAGAAAGTGGAATTTCAAGCCACCGCGATTAGAGATGGACAGCTTGATGGTTAACAGTACCAAGGCAATCAAGATAGAGGATGTCCCATTAGTGAATGAGTACCCAGACGTTTTCCGAGGATCTACGGTATGCCGCCAGACAGGACATAGAGTTTGTGATAGAACTTGTACCTGCACAAAGACCGATAGCAAAGAGACCCTATCGGATGTCTACCGAGGAGTTGGTAGAGATGAAGAAACAAATAGAAGAGTTAATGGAGAAAGGATTTATCGTACCAAGTTAGTCGCCGTGGGGAGCACCAGCTTTGTTTGTCAAAAGAAGGACGGAGTTTCGGGATGTGCATCGACTACCGTGCACTCAATGAAGTCACCGTGAGGAATAAGTATCCGCTACCCAGGATTGATGATTTGTTTGATCGATTAAGAGGAGCCGGAGTTTTCTCCAAGATTGATCTCGAGATCGGGATACCATCGCTTGAAGATCCGATCGTAAGATATTCAAGACCGCATTCTCGTCAAGATATGGACATTACGAGTTTACGCTATGTCCTTTGGGCCGATTTAATGCGCCGGCTTATTTCATGAATATGATGAATAAGGTGTTCATGGAATATTTGGACAAGTTTGTCGTCGTGTTCATAGACGATATCCTAATCTACTCCAAGACAGAGGATGAACATGCCGAACACTTAAGGCGAGTTTTGGAAAAGTCGAGGAACAAAGAACTTTTCGCCAAGTTTAGTAAGTGTGATTTTTGGAAGGACAAGGTGGAGTTTCTTGGACATGTGATGACCGCAGAAGGAGTCGCCGTAGATCCAAGCAAAGTAGAAGCTGTGTTACATTGGGAGCAACCGAAGACTGTGACCCAGGTCGGAGTTTCCTTGGAATGGCAGGATACTACCGCCGTTTCATCGAAGGCTTTTCGACAATTGCAAAACCTCTTACGCAATTGTCAAGAAGGAAAAGAAGTTTGCATGGACGCTTGAGAATGTGAGGAAGGATTTCAGAGTGAAGAAGCGATTGACATCAAGACCGGTGTTAGTTCTACCGGATGTTGCTCAAAGCTTCGATATTTATTGTGACGACGATCGCGCCAAGGACTTGGATGTGTGTCGATGCGAATGGAAAGGTCGCCGCTATGCATCAAGGCGATTGAGGCCGCATGAGGAAAATTATCCGACACATGACCTAGAGTTAGGCTAGTAGTGCATGCTTTGAAGATATGGCGTCACTATCTCGATTGGAAACAGATGTGAGGTATATACGGATCATAAGAGCCTTAAGTACATATTCACCCAGTCGGATCTGAATATGAGGCAAAGGAGATGGCTAGAGTTGATCAAGGACTATAATATTGGAATCCATTACCATCCCTGAAGGCCAACGTAGTAGCCGATGCTCGAGTCGGAAGAGCCATACCGTGAGTACGTTGCTAGCCACAAGTCGTGATGAGTTATGTGAGGATTTCGAGAAAATGAAGATTGAGGTTGTACCTAGCGGATTCTTGGCCGCCTTGGAAGTAAAGCCTACTTTAGAGGACCGGATCCGAGAAGGATGAAGGATGATGACAAGATCCGTAGGATTAAGTCCAAAATGGAGGAAGGCAAGGCAAAGGATTTCAAGCTAGACAAGCAAGGCACGTTATAGATGAAGGATCGCATTTGTGTGCCTAACAAAAAGGAGTTAAAGCAACTGATTCTGGAAGAAGCCCATGACTCTAAGTACTCGATTCATCCCGAAGCGCCAAGATGTATCAGATCTCAAGGAGAGATTCTCGTGGCCGAGTATGAAACGTGAAGTTGCCGAGCATGTTGCATTGTGCGACGTATGCCGTAGAGTCAAGGCAATGCATCGAGACCAAGCAGGATTGCTACAAATTACGAAAATACCTGAGTGGAAGTGGGAGGAAATCGGAATGGATTTCATTACCGGCTTGCCAAAGACTCAAGGAGGTTATGACTCCATATGGGTTATAGTGGACCGCTTGACTAAAGTAGCCCATTTTATCCCCGTGAAGACCACTTACTCGGAGATAAGTTAGCAGAGTTGTACATGATCAGATTGTTTGTTTGCACGGAGTGCCAAAGAGGATTGTATCAGAGAGGTACCCAATTTACCTCAAGGTTTTGGAATAAGTTGCATGAAGCCATGGGGACCCGTTTGAGCTTCAAGATGCCTTATCATCCACGACGGATGGATGGACAGGCAGAAAGAGTCAACCAGATTCTGGAGGATATGTTGAGAGCTTGTGCATTGGCTTATGCTACCTCTTGGGATAAAAGTTTGCCGTATGTTGAGTTCGATTACAACAATAGTTATCGTGCTAGTTTACGATGTCACCTTTGAGGCATCAGATGGTCGACCATGCTCGGACGCCATTGAATTGGAATGAGACCGTGGCCAGCGCCGTGTCTTTGGGCCTGATATTCTTCAAGAGGTCAAGAAGCGGATCGCCATAATTAGGGAAAGGTTGAAGATAGCCCAATCTCGACGTAAGAGTTATGCCGACAATCGTCGCCGAGATTTGAGTTTTGAACCATAATACTTTGTATACCTCAGAGTTACGCCTCTCAGGGGAGTTAAGAGGTTCCATGCAAAAGGGAAACTAGAACCAAGATATGTTGGAACATTTAAGATTTTGAGTCGCAGAGTTGAAGTTGCTTATCACCGGAGTTGCCACGATCGTTGGCGAGGAGTACATGATGTATTCCATGTGTCCTGATTAAAGAAGTGTCTCCGAGTTCCTGAGGAACAGACACCGCTAGAGTCAATTGAGTTGCAAGAGGATTTGACTTATAAGGAACATCCTGTGAGGATTCTAGACACAATGGATCGAGAAACTAGAAACAAGTCAACCCGTTTTTGTAGAGTTCAGTGGAGCAACCATGAAGAAAGCGAAGCAACTTGGGAGAGCGAAGAGGATTTGAAGAAAGAGTTTCCAAACCTATTCCTTTAGTGAGCCCTGAATCTCGGGGACGAGATTCTATTAAGGGGGGGAGGTTTGTAACACCCCAAAATTTTGCTTTTCTTAAATTCATGTGTGGTTTGGCACTTTGGTGAATTTTTGGAATTTTCTGGAATTTATTTGGATTTATTTGGAATTTATTTGAATTTATTCCATTTTGAAATAATTAAAGAATTTAATTTTGCAAATAAAATTTTGTTGGAAATATTTTATTTGAGTCCAAAATGTTCCAAAATATTTTCCAGAATTTTTCTGGAATTTTTCTGAGTCTTTTGCTATTTTTAATGAATTAAATGAATTATCGAATTATTTTAAATATTAATTCGCTGGAAAATCCAACTCGGGTCAAGTATCGTTTCATCCGACCGAAGTCGGACTCGAGTCCGACTAACCCGACCGAGCCAGTTGACTCGACCGAACCCACTCCTAAACCTAATCAATCCCAACCGCTGGATCAAGATCCAACGGCCGAGATCACCGTCACGGCTCGAGCCAGAATCGGCCGGATCCGATCGCGCTTCGTCGATCGTGGCCGTTGATCGCGCCACGTGGGACGGCCACGATTTCGTCGTCTTCGCCGAGTCCGAGCCGGACTTCGCCGCCACACGCCAGTAGCGAACTAGGTTTCCGTCTAGGCACGGACGCCGAGGCTATTTAAAGCGTGAGACGCCCCCGAGGTTGCCCTCATCCTTGCGCACCTGCTCCGAGCCATCTCGCCGAGCCGCCACCGTTGAGCCGCAATCGCTCGCCGGAGTTGTCTCTTCCCTCCGCTGCGGTTTGCGCCGGCTTCGCTGCCGTCGTCGTCTTCCGCCGAAGGAGCCCAGATCCGAGTCCTCGCGACGAGACGCACTGAAGGAGGCTTCATCTCGCCGAGCACGCCCCAAACGCCGTCGGGCTCGTTGCCGCCCCGTCTCCGGTCAAGCCAGCGCCGCCGTGAAGCCATCGCCGTCGCGAAGCTCGGAGGACCGCCGGATCCAGACGGACGGTTGAGGCGAGCTCACGTGTTTCCAAACCCGATTAGATTCGGATCGTTGGATCAAGATCCAACGGTTCACAATTGCCACGTCTTTGTAGCAAAGGCGAATATAGATTAGATCTGGACCGTCCGATCTAGATCGAACGCCCACGAGCAACGAGTAGTTTCAACGTGTTAACCCTGGATCTAATCCGCGCCGCTGATTTTCAAACCAACGGCCGAGATTGCGCCACGCGTGTCGGGAAGATGGACCGCCGCGGTCAACGCCGTCCGCACGCGTGCGTGTAGACGCCGACACGCTGGCCCCGCATGTCGAGGGCCCACACGTCGGCCGTGTTAGCGTGAGACCCGCGATCGACGGTGGGTCCCACATGTCGATCCACGTGAGCCGTGGACCGAGTCCACCGTGGACCCGAAATGGCGTGGACCAAGTCCATGGACGGTACCGACGCCAAGGCCAATCGAGGCTGCCACGTGTCCATGCCGACGCAATAATTAATTTCCAAAAGAAAATGATTTATTAATTCGAAATATTGATTCAAATTTAGATTCAAACTTCAAACGCTTATAACTTTTATGCGTTTCAACTCCGATTTGAGCGATTCAAATTTCTAAATTTGTATAAAATTGAGATCTACCTAAATATGAATTTTATTTAATTTTTGGACTAAAGTTTTTCTCTGTAAAATTATTTAATTGATTATTTAAACTTTAAATAATCATAACTTTTATGCTTTAACTCCAAATTTGACGATTCCAGTTTCTAAAAATCCAGAAAATTATGTTCTCTCTGTTTATGGATTTTATTTGGAGTTTTGGGATCTTTTGCATAGTGTTCATTTGTGTATTTGCTATTTGCACGCTTTTACGAGTAGACGTTGAAGTGCTTAGGGATTCGAAGGAGAAGTATTGACTCAGGATCCAACTCAAGACCAAGAGCAAGTGCTTTTTGAAGGCAAGTTGTGCTTTGACCATGTTGATCCTATTTCAAAATCTATTTTGATTTAAACTATTGCATGCTAGTTCAATTAGAAAAATATTTTGTTTAAACACTGGGGTTAGATAAATACCAATTTGCTATATGACACCTTGATTACTTAAGTATGTGCCATGACCCTTTGTCACCCTAGTTGTGGTTTACTAGTTGGACATTATTAAATTGCCAACATGGGTTTAGATCGTTGTAGTATAACGCTTAGACACGCTACGTGCTCATGACATGATTTTGGATAATCAAATGCTAATATGGACTTAATGATATATTGAACCTGTTTTGGAAAAGTATCATGTGATGTTGATGGCACGTGGTGCATGGTAATCAACCGGGTTTGATAAACGATTTCGGCCAGGGCATGTGGCAAGAGTAATCAGGTGGGCCGGTGTGGCATTGGGAGTGATGATTTGGTTTTTTGGGTAGTCTTGCCCTGGTCACTCTAAGGACTTCACCTTGCAAGCCTTTGAACTGGTCATACTTGCAACCACATGGTCGGAATGGGACGGCCCTAGTTGACTAAGTCGCTAAGGACTCACTTGTGGAGCCTCAGTGGTGTCGATTACACCGTTTGTGTGATTGTGCGGGGAGCGTATCGTGGTCGTGGGCCAGGTACCCATCTAACGGTGTGTTGGTCCCATACTTCGCCTTGGCTAAGGGAAGGATGGTGTAGAGCACGTCTTCGAGAGGACCACCTGTGTTGTTTGAGGCTTCCAGAAGGCTTTGTTATGATCGCTCATTCGCATACTCTTGTATGGCGATTCACTACCGACGTGGTGAGTGGATTGTATCTTGTGGGTAAAGTGCATAACCTCTGCAGAGTGTAGAATCTATTTGAATAGCCGAGTCCACTGTGATCGACAATGCTCTGAATTACAAACAAGGGTTAGATTTTCTAAAATAACTTGGTTTGAAAAGTTGGTTTGGTTTAACAAGGAAGATGATGGAAATATGGTTTAGGATGGGGAAAAATGTTATTTAAACTTCTTGAAAAGTTATTTATGCTTTACTTATTTCTACCGCTGAATCTACTTATATTACTTGTCAAAAGTCAAGCATCGCAAATATACCCTGAGCTACTCCTTTGTACTAAGCCATGCATATAGTATATTAGCTTGCATTCTGCATGACTTGCCGAGTACCAAGTACTCACCCTTGCCTCAACACAATATCGCTTGAAGAGGAGATTACGCCACTTTGGAGGAGGAACTCCAAGAAGACCCGTCTACTTAGGGATGCGAGCCCGATCAGGTTGCCTGTGGTATCTTTGGATGGCGCCACTAAGTTTATTTGATTTTCCGCCGCTGCTATTTCTCTTTTAATAAGTTTCGCCTTGCAAGGCATATATTTGTAACTTGGCCATAAGGTCGAGTAACCCTTTGATTATTTAAATAAAGTACTTTGATAGTATCGTATGGTATGATTGTGATATATACCGATGTTAAGACTGTGTGCACTAGCGCGTTCTCGACTAGTGCTGAATACACAGAGGGTCCGATTTGCAAATTCGGGTCCCGACAGAGGTGGTATCGAGCCATACTTGACTGTAGGCTCAACCCTAAGCTAGAATGGTCGTAGTGAGGATAAAACCTATTTTCTAAAGCTAAAAATTTGTGAAGACAAGAAATGACATCTCGACTTATCCCCTTCTCTCTTTTCTCGTCTCTTGCTGAAATTTTCCCTTACCTTGTCACAATTTGAAAATTTCGAGTTCTTACGTAAAGCACGCTTGTGACAGATGGAGGAAGAGTTCAACCACGTTGATCTCGGGAAGTGGTCACGCCCGCGGAACTTTGGCATATGCTCTGAGACTCTCGGAGATTTTGAGAAGCCCCAATACCAAGTGGAAGTGATCAGGCAAGGTGATTGATCAAGGCTTGTGACGTAAAGATTGAGGTACCGCCAGGAAAAGGGGCCCAGGCAATCGCTCGATACACCGTGACCGCTAGAAGGTCTACAATGCGTATGGGTATCCAAGAAGTATCACGACGAGCAATGCGGCACATTACCCGTGTCTACGCCAGAGAGTTGAGAGTACGGTGTTCGCTACCATCCGCGCAGCGATAACCTTCTTGACCAAGACGATTCAGATGAGAATGCCACGGTTACACAGCTTGGCACGATTCGTCGTCGCCAGGAAGATGTACTAGATAATACAAGCAGGAGCTACGAAGGCCCGCAAGGAAATCACGACAGAGAAGAACAGATGGCGGAAGCTCAAGAGTATGTGGCACATCTTCTCGCGAAGGATTGACGAGTTGGAAATGACTTTGTACGGACGCACTCCGAGCCAAGATTTGAGCTACACGAGCCGATCCAGAGGAGTCGATCTCGATGAGGACACCGCTTCTTCGACTACCACAGATGACATAGTCGCGGACATGGCGATCAAGTTGCGCCTATGCCGCAAAGACCTGCACTGTGCCGTGGAGGTTTTCTCGATGAGTGAGCTTAGGTTCTATAGTGAGACTCCTTCGCCGAGTCGCGTCATAAAATAAAGAGTCACCCTTTAGGCGTTAGACTCCAGAGTTAGTTCGATTTGGATTTGCTTTGTTTGCTGAGTGTGCAGTATGTGTTGCAAGGCCCTTAGGCATTGTAAGCAGCCATACCAAGTTACTAATAATAAAGTTGGACCTTAAAGTTACCCCTTTCGCCCGCATAAGTTCCATATTACTTGTCTATTCTTGTTTCCCTCTCATCTCTAAACCTAGAGCAAATCGACAGATGGTGAACACCCGTGGGAACTTTGGAAGCAATGGGAGTGGACCTCGCCCAAATGAAAACCCCAATGATGGAGCACCAAAGACCGCCATCGGATGTGCAGAATTTTGGAGCATTTCTTGCTGCTCAGACCAGTTGATGCATGCTATGATGCAACAAATGCAGCACGTCATCGCCAGGCCACGGCTAATCAAGTTAATCAGTGACCACGCCGTAATACAAGGTCGCCGAGTTCATGAGGACTCACCCACCCACTTTCTTCGGGAATGCCAATCCGTTGGAGGCCGACGATTGGTTAAGATCAATTGAGAGGAAGCTACACATAGCTCAATGCATAGGGAATGAGAAGGTACTTTACGCTTCTCATCGCTTGGAAGGAACATTACGAATGGTGGGAGAACTTCGTACACGCAGAGAACCCTCAAGATATCACTTGGGAAGAGTTCACAATGCATTCGACAAGATCACGTGCCTGAAGGAATTATGGACCTTAAGAAGGAGGAGTTCAGAGCACCGAGGCAAGGTAATCACCGGTGGTCGACTACCCGAACAAGTTCACACAGCCTAGCACGCTACGCACTGAGGATGTAGCGACAGATAAATCCGCATACCTCGCTTTATGAAGGGACTTAACTCAGATTGCAAGTAGGGTTGATCACCCACACCTTTCCAGATTTCCAAGAGTTGGTGAATAAGGCACTTATTCTTGAGGACAAGCGCAAGGAACTGGATGAGAACAGAAGCGCAGGATGCAACAAAGAAGGATCACGTCGAGGGAACGCAATAGCGCTGAGAGTTGCACCAAATCAATTCTTCGATTCCAACCACGTAATGCAACGAGGACACCATCCTCAAAGACCAAGACCTGCCAATCAAAACTACTGCACTCAGCCCCGCTAGAAACACTACCCCGGCAACAAGAAGGAACAGTGAGGCGCTGTTAATCAAGAACGAGCCAGACACTTTGCCAACAGCTTGTCCAAAGAAGACAGCAGGAGCGACCCCGGGCCGCTTCAATCTAGGAACCACCCAGCTAGGACGCCAAAGACTGTGAGCCACACCCTGCATCGTGGTGAGAGGCCGAGTCAACCATGTCACCGCAGATGCACCGAGAATGCTACTGACGTCAGTCTTGGGTAAGTTACTTGTTAACTCGATACACTGCAGTTTTGTTTGACTCGAGCTTCGCATTCGCTTGTTTCGCAAGGCTTTGCTACTAGAAATGACTTGAGAATTGCAAGACTTAAGTGCATGCTTTTAGTTCAAACCCTGGTTCAACTCCGAACGGAAGTAGGATGTTCCGGTGAGAATACTAATAGATGGAATAGAGTTCCTAGCAAACCTTATAATTTTGGAGACCTGCACCTTAGATGTTATATTGGGAATGGATTGGTTATCCAAGCACAAGGTCAGTATTGGATTGTGGACGAAGGACCATCTCGATTGAGAGCCCGTGTGGGAAGAAAGTGGAATTTCAAGCCACTGCAGCTAGAGATGGACAGCTTGATGGTTAACAGCACCAAGGCAATCGGCATAGAGGATGTCCCGTAGTGAATGAGTACCCAGACGTTTTTCCCGAGGATCTACGGTATGCCGCCAGACAGGACATAGAGTTTGTGATAGAACTTGTACCTGCACAAAGACCGATAGCAAAGAGACCCTATCGGATGTCTACCGAGGAGTTGGTAGAGATGAAGAAACAAATTAGAAGAGTTAATGGAGAAAGGATTTATCGAGACCAAGTTAGTCGCCGTGGGGAGCACCGCTTTGTTTGTCAAAAAGAAGGACGGGAGTTTCAGGATGTGCATCGACTACCGTGCACTCAATGAAGTCACCGTGAGGAATAAGTATCCGCTACCCAGGATTGATGATTTGTTTGATCAGTTAAGAGGAGCCGGAGTTTTCTCCAAGATTGATCTGAGATCGATACCATCGATTGAAGATCCGATCGAAGATATTCAAGATCGCATTCTCGTCAAGATATGGACATTACGAAGTTCTGATTATGTCCTTTGGGCCGATTTAATGCGCCAGCTTATTTCATGAATATGATGAATAAGGTGTTCATGGAATATTTGGACAAGTTTGTCGTCGTGTTCATAGACGATATCCTAATCTACTCCAAGACAGAGGATGAACATGCCGAACACTTAAGGCGAGTTTTGGAAAAGCTGAGGAACAAAGCAACTTTTCGCCAAGTTCGATAAGTGTGATTTTTGGAAGGACAAGGTGGAGTTTCTTGGACATGTGATGACCGCAGAAGGAGTCGCCAGTAGATCCAAGCAAAGTAGAAGCTGTGTTACATTGGGAGCAAATCAAGACTGTGACCCATTCGGAGTTTCCTTGAATGGCAGGATACTACCGCCGTTTCATCGAAGGCTTTTCGACAATTGCAAAACCTCTTACGCAATTGCCGAAGAAGGAAAAGAAGTTTGCATGGGCGCCGAATGTGAGGAAGGATTTCAGAGTCAAGAAGCGATTGACATCAGCACCGGTGTTAGTTCTACCTGATGTTGCTCAAAGCTTCGATATTTATTGTGACGACGCGCCAAGGACTTGGATGTGTCGATGCAGAATGGAAAGGTCGCCGCTTATGCATCAAGGCGCTTGAGGCCGCATGAGGAAAATTATCCGACACATGACCTAGAGTTAGCCGTAGTGCATGCTTTGAAGATATGGCGCCACTATCTGATTGGAAACAGATGTGAGGTATATACGGATCATAAGAGTTTTAAGTACATATTCACCCAATCGGATCTGAATATGAGGCAAAGGAGATGGCTAGAGTTGATCAAGGACTATAATATTGGAATCCATTACCATCCCTGAAGGCCAACGTAGTAGCCGATGCTCGAGTCGGAAGAGCCATACCGTGAGTACGTTGCTAGCCACAAGTCGATGAGTTATGTGAGGATTTTAAATGAAGATTGAGGTTGTACCTAGCGGATTCTTGGCCGCCTTGGAAGTAAAGCCTACTTTAGAGGACCGATCCGAGAAGGACAGAAGGATGATGACAAGATCCGTAGGATTAAGTCCAAAATGGAGGAAGGCAAGGCAAAGGATTTCAAGCTAGACAAGCAAGGCACGTTATGGATGAAGGATCGCATTTGTGTGCCTAACAAAAAGGAGTTAAAGCAATCGATTCTCGAAGAAGCCCATGACTCTAAGTACTCGATTCATCCCGAAGCGCCAAGATGTATCAGGATCTCAAGGAGAGATTCGTGGCCGAGTATGAAACGTGAAGTTGCCGAGCATGTTGCATTGTGCGACGTATGCCAGAGAGTCAAGGCAATGCATCGAGACCAGCAGGATTGCTACAGCCGAAAATACCTCGAGTGGAAGTGGGAGGAAATCGGAATGGATTTCATTACCGGTTTGCCAAAGACTCAAGGAGGTTATGACTCCATATGGGTTATAGTGGACCGCTTGACTAAAGTAGCCCATTTTATCCTCGTGAAGACCACTTACTCTGAGATAAGTTAGCGTAGTTGTACATGATCAGATTGTTTGTTTGCACGGAGTGCCAAAGAGGATTGTATCGGACAGAGGTACCCAATTTACCTCAAGGTTTTGGAATAAGTTGCATGAAGCCATGGGGACCCGTTTGAGCTTCAAGATGACTTATCATCCACGCACGGATGGACAGACCAAAGAGTCAACCAGATTCGAGGATATGTTGAGAGCTTGTGCATTGGCTTATGCTACCTCTTGGGATAAAAGTTTGCCGTATCCGAGTTCGATTACAACAATAGTTATCAGGCTAGTTCTGAGATGTCACCTTTGAGGCAATCAGATGGTCGACCATGCTCGGACGCCATTGAATTGGAATGAGACCGTGAGCGCCGTGTCTTTGGGCCTGATATTCTTCAAGAGGTCAAGAGCGGTCGCCATAATTAGGGAAAGGTTGAAGATAGCCCAATCTCGATGTAAGAGTTATGCCGACAATCGTCGCCGAGATTTGAGTTTTGAACCAGAAGACTTTGTATACCTCAGAGTTACGCCTCTCAGGGGAGTTAAGAGGTTCCATGCCAAAGGGAAACTCGCACCCCGTTATGTTGGACCATTTAAGATTTTGAGTCGCAGAGGTGAAGTTGCTTATCAGCTGGAGTTGCCACAGTCGTTGGCAGGAGTACATGATGTATTCCATGTGTCCCAGTTAAAGAAGTGTCTCCGAGTTCCTGAGGAACAGACACCGCTAGAGTCAATTGAGTTGCAAGAGGATTTGACTTATAAGGAACATCCTGTGAGGATTCTAGACACAATGGATCGAGAAACTAGAAACAAGTCAACCCGTTTTTGTAGAGTTCAGTGGAGCAACCATGAAGAAAGCGAAGCAACTTGGGAGCGCGAAGAGGATTTGAAGAAAGAGTTTCCAAACCTATTCCTTTAGTGAGCCCTGAATCTCGGGGACGAGATTCTATTAAGGGGGGGAGGTTTGTAACACCCCAAAATTTTGCTTTTCTTAAATTCATGTGTGGTTTGGCACTTTGGTGAATTTTTGGAATTTTCTGGAATTTATTTGGATTTATTTGGAATTTATTTGAATTTATTCCATTTTGAAATAATTAAAGAATTTAATTTTGCAAATAAAATTTTGTTGGAAATATTTTATTTGAGTCCAAAATGTTCCAAAATATTTTCCGTAATTTTTCCGAATTTTTCTAGTCTTTTGCTATTTTTAATGAATTAAATGAATTATCGGGAATTATTTTAAATATTAATTCGCTGGAAAATCCAACTCGGGTCAAGTACTGTTCATCCGACCGAGTCGGACTCGAGTCCGACCGAACCCGACCGAGCCATATGACTCGACCGAACCCACTCCTAAACCTAATCAATCCCAACCGTTGGATCTAGATCCAACGGCTGAGATCAGCCCGTACCGGTTCGAGCCGTGAATCGCCGGATCCGATCGCGCCGCGGCGATCGTGGCCGCTGATCGCGCCACGTGGACGGGCCACGATTTCGTCGTCTTCGCCGAGTCCGGAGCCGGACTTCGCCGCCGCTACCGCCGCCAGAGCGAACTAGGTTTCCGCTCAGTGGCACGGACGCCGAGGCTATTTAAAGCGTGAGACGCCCCCGAGGTTGCCCTCATCCTGCGCACTGCCGTTCCCCGAGCCATCTCGCCGAGCCGCCACCGTTGAGCCGCAATCGCCGCCGGAGTTGTCTCTTCCTCCGCCGCGTTTGCGCCGGCTTCGCTGCCGTCTGGCCGTCTTCCGCCGAAGGAGCCAGATCCGAGTCCCCGCGACGAGACGCACTGGCGGAGGCTTCATCTCGCCGAGCACGCCCCAAACGCCGTCGGGCTCGTCGTCGCCCCCGTCTCCGGCCAAGCCGCCGTGAAGCCATCGCCGTCCGCGAGCTCGGAGGACCGTCGGATCCAGATCGGACGGTTGAGGTGAGCTCACGTGTTTCCAAACCCGATTAGATCTGGATCGTTGGATCAAGATCCAACGGTTCACAATTGCCACGTGCTGTAGCAGTGCGAATATAGGATTAGATCTGGACCGTCCGATCTAGATCGAACGGCCCACGAGCAACGAGTAGTTTCAACGTGTTAACCCTGGATCTAATCCGCGCCGTTGATTTTCAAACCAACGGCTGAGATTGCGCCACGTGTCGGGAAGATGGACCGCCGCGGTCAACGCCGTCCACGCGCGCGTGCGTGTGACGCTGACACGCGGGCCCCGCATGTCAGAGGGCCCACACGTCAGCCGTGTTAGCGTGAGACCCCGCACTGACGGGTGGGTCCCACATGTCAGTCACGTGAGCCGTGGACCGAGTCCACCGTGGACCCGAGCTGAGCGTGGACCAAGTCCATGGACCGTACCGACGCCAAGAGCCAATCGAGAGGCTGCCACGTGTCCATGCCGACGCAATAATTAATTTCCTAAAAGAAAATGATTTATTAATTCGAAATATTGATTCAAATTTAGATTCAAACTTCAAACGCTTATAACTTTTATGCGTGTCAACTCCGATTTGAGCGATTCAAATTTCTAAATTTGTATAAAATTGAGATCTACCTAAATATGAATTTTATTTAATTTTTGGACTAAAGTTTTTCTCTGTAAAATGATTTAATTGATTATTTAAACTTTAAATAATCATAACTTTTATGCTTTTAACTCCAAATTTGATTTATTCCAGTTTCTAAAAATCCAGAAAATTATGTTCTCTCTGTTTATGGATTTTATTTGGAGTTTTGGGATCTTTTGCATAGTGTTCATTTGTGTATTTGCTATTTGCACGCTTTACGAGTAGACGTTGAAGTGCCGAGGGATTCGAAGGAGAAGTATTGACTCAGATCCAACTCAAGACCAAGAGCAAGTGCTTTTGAAGGCAAGTTGTGCTTTGACCATGTTGATCCTATTTCAAAATCTATTTTGATTTAAACTATTGCATGCTAGTTCAATTAGAAAAATATTTTGTTTAAACACGGGGTTAGATAAATACCAATTTGCTATATGACACCTTGATTACTTAAGTATGTGCCATGACCCTTTGTCACCCTAGTTGTGGTTTACTAGTTGGACATTATTAAATTGCCAACATGGGTTTAGATCGTTGTAGTATCGCTTAGACCACTACGTGCTCATGACATGATTTTGGATAATCAAATGCTAATATGGACTTAATGATATATTGAACCTGTTTTGGAAAAGTATCATGTGATGTTGATGGCACGTGGTGCATGGTAATCAATCGGGTTTGATAAACGATTTCGGCCAGGGGCATGTGGCAAGAGTAATCAGGTGGGCGGTGTGGCATTGGGAGTGATGATTTGGTTTTGGGTAGTCTTGCCCTGGTCACTCTAAGGACTTCACCTTGCAAGCCTTTGAACTGGTCATACTTGCAACCACATGGTCGGAATGGGACGGCCCTAGTTGACTAAGTCGCTAAGGACTCACTTGTGGAGCCTCAGGGTGTCGATTACACCGTTTGTGTGATTGTACGGGGAGCGTATCGTGGGTGTGGCCAGTACCCATCTAACGGTGTGTTGGTCCCATACTTCGCCTTGGCTAAGGGAAGGGATGGTGTAGAGCACGTCTGAGAGGACCACCTGTGTTGTTTGAGGCTTTCGAAGGCTTTGTTATGATCGCTCATTCGCATACTCTTGTATGGCGATTCACTACCGACGTGGTGAGTGGATTGTATCTTGTGGGTAAAGTGCATAACCTCTGCAGAGTGTAGAATCTATTTGAATAGCCGAGTCCACTGTGATCGACAATGCTCGGGAATTACAAATAAGGGTTAGATTTTCTGAAAATAACTTGGTTTGACAAGTTGGTTTGGTTTAACAAGGAAGATGATGGAAATATGGTTTAGGATGGGGAAAAATGTTATTTAAACTTCTTGAAAAGTTATTTATGCTTTACTTATTTCTACTGCTTTCGAATCTACTTATATTACTTGTCAAAAGCTGTTTACTGCAAATATAACCTGAGCTACTCCTTTGTACTAAGCCATGAATATAGTATATTAGCTTGCATTCTGCAGGCATGACTTGTCGAGTACCAAGTACTCACCCTTGCCTCAACACAATATCGCTTGAAGAGGAGATTACGCCACTTTGGAGGAGGAACTCCAAGAAGACCCGTCTACTTAGGGATGCGAGCCCGCCAGTTGCCTGTGGTATACTTGGATGGCGCCACGGTTTATTTGATTTTCCGCCGCTATTTCTCTTTTAATAAGTTTCGCCTTGCAAGGCATATATTTGTAACTTGGCCATAAGGTCGAGTAACCCTTTGATTATTTAAATAAAGTACTTTGATAGTATCGTATGGTATGATTGTGATATATACCGATGTTAAGACTGTGTGCACTAGCGCGTTCCTGGACTAGTGCTGAATACACAGAGGGTCCGGATTTGCAAATTCGGGGTCCCGACAGTCGCGCGCTCCCTCTCTCCGAATGGTTGACTCAAGGAGTCAGAAGATGTATACTGGTTCGGGCCGAATGTCCCTACTCCAGTTCGTGCGGCGTGAGTGTATTGATCTTTGGGAGATGGACAAGGGGTGTACAAGCGAGGCGGGCGGTCGGCTGTCCGATCCCCTTGATGTTTTTTGCTAGGGAGTCGAGGCTACCTAGAAGACTGTTTTTCTCTCTTCACCCACCTCCCTCTCGGGTCCTGCCTCTCCTTATATAGACGGAGGAGGCAAGTTACACGGGAGTTGTGAAAACTACGAGGGAAGGGGCCTGCACGTCTTGACGTCTGGTTCCTGTCTTGTCCGACCGACCCCTGCTCGTCCCGAGGCGTGGTTGGTGGTTCTGTAGCGTCTGATCTGCGTAGTCTTTGTGCAGGTGGCGTGTTGCGTGGTGCTCTTGTCACTCGGTGGCTTTAATGGCGCTTGACTTTGCTTTGGCCTCGGAGTGGGCGTACTCCTCTGCGGTGTGCCAGGCGAAGGGACGGGGGCTTGACTTCTTAGGTGGCTCTTCTGACAGCCTTGGGAAGGAGCCGCCTACCCAGGTACGGATGTCGAGGCCCAGCTGCGCACAAGGCGGCCGCTCGACATCGGGCGCTGGCCCTGGCTGGCTCGTCTTGTAGTGGAGCTTGTGCTTCTATATTAGGGGGTCGGCGCGTGCCGACCGCTCGAACCGAGTCCGCCGATCGTCAGGTCGGCCCGCATGTGTCGGGGCTCGTTCCTGCGCCCAAGTACCTTTCGGTGGTGGTCTGGCCTCCGTAGTGATAGGTCACCCGTTCGTGCTTCCGGTGATGGGGTACCCATGGTATGGGTACTCGTCAAGAGCCCGAGCCCCGGAGCGGGTCGGAGAGCCGCCGGGGTTTAACTCGCGGCGGTAGCCGTCGGCCGAGGTCGGTGATGCTAGGTCGTCGTGGCTGCCTGGGGCCGTGCCACCTAGAAAGAGCCCGAGTGCGCTGCGGCGCACTGGTGTAGCCAGCCCCGAGCGGGTCGGAGAGCCGGCCGGGGTTTACCTGGCGGTCGAAAAGTGGTCAGCGGACCCTGAGGTCGGCGACGCCTTTGGTCGGGGGCCGCCGCTTGGTCGTGCCCGCCTAGAAAAGAGCCAGTGGCGCGAAGCACCCGGTGGGTGTAGTTTTGAGCCCCCGAGCGGCCGGAGAGCCTAGGGGTTTACTGGTCGAAAAGTGGCGCGCGACCCTGAGGTCGGCGACGCTTTGGTCGGGCCGCCGCTTGTCGGTCGTGTTCGCCAAAGAGCCCGGTGCGCGAAGCGCACCCGTGGGTGTAGCTCCGAGCCCCCGAGCGGTCGGAGAGCCGGCCGGGTTTACCCGGCCGGACTCTGGCAGGCCACGGTGTACGTGGGTCCTCGTGAGTCGTGAGCGACGCCGTTTACCTTCGCCGGTTTGAACGCCGTGCTCGTGCGAGCTACTATCGGGTAATCCGAGTGGAACCTTGGCGATCCCCTTGAGGGGTTCGTTTCCAAGCGGACGTAGCTCTGGCGTGGGCGTCCGACTACCGGGGGCGTTCCATAAAAACCTTTCCTTACTCGATCCGTGTCGGACTGCCGGGTCGTCCCACGACCGGCGCGGTGGCCGCTACTCATCGATGAGTTCCGCGGGAGAGTGTGAGGTATGGTCTCGACGCGAAGTCACAGTGATTGGGTCGTCCGCCGACCCATCTGGAGGCCCTCTGGGGCTCACCGCGACTCGCCTCGCTCTTTACGTCTTTGGCGGCTTCGTTCGGTGGCTGATTCGGCCTTCGTAACCCACGCGGTGCCGGGCCTCAGTGCGAGCCTATAGGCGGCTTGCCCTCCGAGGCCGGGCGCCCAAATGGGCCGCTTGCATACCTTTCCGACATGGCGCCCTGGCCCATCGTGAATCGGCGAGGCCCGCGATCTTTGTCGCGGCGCGCGCGAGGCGGCCATCCTGTCGGAGCCGTTAATGCGCAGTGGGATTTAAATGGACTGCGGCACGTTACCGGGGAAACGGGCGAGGCGGCAAAGTGACGGTTTGGCGCATCGTTGATTTGCGTGAGGAGGCGTCGATTTGGCGCGAGGCGCTGGCTCGTTTCCCGCCTGGCGCCTATAAAGGAAGGAGTGGGTTGCGTGGTAGGCGCCAAGACCTCTGTTCGCGCGTTCTGCAAAAAAGGTAAAGGTAAAAAAGAAAACGAGGGAAGAAGAGGAGCTTCTCGCCGTCGGCGTCGTTCCTGCTTCTTCGCGCATTTGGAGATGTCATCAGATTCGCACTCGCGGGCGGAGTCGCTATCTCGATGCGGAGAGGAAGGAGTTCCTTCCTCCGCGCCCGAGTCCTGGTTGGCGAAGTTCACCGGCCGACCGAGGTCCTCGGTTGAGGACGGCGAGATAGTCTCGCCGGCGTCCTTCTACGAACGGGGCTTCGGGCTTCCGCCTCCACCTGCTCGTCCGGGGTTGCTGCACCATTACGGGGAGAAGTTCATCACTGAACCCGAATGGAGTCCTCCATATTGCGGTCTTCATGACGCTGTGTGAGGCCTTTCGGGATTGAACCCCATTTTGGGCTCTGGCGCCACTTCTTCTTCGCGAGGCCGCCACCGGACACCACCGCCTCCTCGAGCTCGATGATCCAATCAAGCAACCATCGCAAGCCGTTCTACGCCGATTTGAGGTCGCCGACGCCTAACCGGGGTGGCATAGCGAGTGGTTCTACGTCCGAACCTCGACAACAAAGGTGCCCCTCCTTCAAAGTGGGAATTTACCAACGCCGCATCCTCGTTGGGGCTGGGGTCCTGACACGAAGGACCGGAAGAAGGTGGACGCGATCCTTGAAAAGCTCGCGGACCTGGCGGCGGGGCCTCGACAGAAAGGTGGTTCTCAAGACGTTCATGGAGAGGCGCATCCAACCCCTCAAGGGCCTGCTACGCCCCATGTTTGAGTACATTGGGCCGACCGACCTGCAAGGTCGCCGGGCGGAGCTCCCTCCGTCGGAGATCTTCGCGCGCGTGTCCGCAGTCTCCATCACGGGAGATACCGAACCAGTGGGCGAGGCGCCTGCGCCGTTCTCGGCGCAGAATCCGCAGAACCTGATACGTCTGACGGCTCCTGTTCGCTTTTGTTTTGCTCTGCTCCTTCGCTTCTTACCCGAGCGCAGCTCGCAGGCTCGGTGGATCGATCTCCGCCCCTTGCTGCCGGGGAAAAGGAGTTGAGGGCGGCCGCGCGCCTCGAAAAGGAGAAGCGAGGCGCCGCCTGGGCGGAAAAAGAGGCCACCAAGACGCGGAAGAGGAAAGAGCGCGACCGGGCCAGGGGCGCGAAGGTCTCGGAGTAGACCTCGGATGAGACCTCGAGTGAGGGTGACGAGGAGTCGTTGCAGAGCGAGGGAGGAGAAGTTGCCGAAGGCGGTCGCGGCCGTGGCGTGGGTTCCAGTCGCGGGGCCGGCGACCGCGGCTCCTCGGAAGAAACCGCGGGCGCAGGGTTTATCCTGCGGAAGCGCAGATCCCTGTCGCCTCCTCGCAGGGGTCCGGTAAAGAGGGCTCGTCAGGTGCCGGTTGTTCGCTCCTCCCGGTAAGTGACTTGCGCAATTCCTCTGGTGCTGACTTCTTCTGCAATTCCTGACCGATCACAGACGCAGGGCCTCACCGCCCGAGGGCGCTGAGCCCTACTTCGGCGGTGAGGAATCGCCCCCTCCCGGTCCTGTCCGCGGGGCGTGCGGTGGTTGTCGGGAGCGGGATCGTCGGATCGCTCCCTCAGTAGGGCCGTCAGCGAGGGGACGCCGCCAGAGGGGACGATCTGGCCGCCGCCGGATGCGATCGAGCCGGCGTAAGCTTCCGTCGGGCATGCTTCGCCCGTCTGCCGTCGATGAGACCGGCGAGTCTGCCGGCCCTGCCTTCCCCGTGTTGCCGATCGTGGAGGTCGCGCGAGCCCGTCGCCGGGAAGCGCTGGGTTTCTTGGCGTTCAACGCCGGCGGACGAATCTGCCGCCCGCCGCCGCGGCCGCCGCCGATTCGGCGGTCCGAGTGTCGCCGATGGGCGCGCGGCCGACCGCCCGCAGCGTTCCGTCGGCGGAAATCAAGTCGCGATCGCCGATCGCTGGCTGACTTGGCCCGCCCTGACCGGCCGGGGTCCTGCTCGTTTCGACGACGGCGTAACGCCGCGATTGGGACGTTACGGAGGAGGAGATGGGAAGGATCCACGCCGACCTTACCCTTGTTGTTGACGCCGTGTCCAAGGCGAGGAAGTCCATTGCTCAGGAGTCCCGCTCGGCCAGACTGGTAAGTCTGACGGGGATTTGTCTCTTGTGCATCTTCTTGACCGGGAAATGGAGACTGACCGGGCGGGTACTTGCAGCGCTTGACATCCCGAGCGGTGGACAAGTCAATGTTCCTCCGGCACTTGCACAATGGGAGTGCCGTAGGGAAAGAGCTGCTCGACGCTCGGAGGGCGCTTGCCGCCGAGCAAGGAAGAGCTGCCTCGGCGGGTCAGCGGCTGGGGGAGGTCACCGAAGCCTTGCGGGAGGCTCAGCGACTTGCGGAGTCGTTGACCGCGGAGGGAGAGAGGGCCAGGTCTTCCCTGGCGGATGCGGAAGCGGCCAAGACTTCTGCAGACAGTGCGGCAGCATCCGCCCGGGCGGAGGCCGCCCTCTATCGGGAGGAATGCGAGTCGGTCCGCAGGGAGGCCGACCAGCCAAGGCCGGCGGGATCTCGCCGGGGAGCTCGTGACGATGAAGGAGCTTGCCGACCGTGCTACGGCCGACCGGGAAGCGCGTGCCAAGGTCGAGGAGGAGCTTCGCGCCAAGGAGGCTTCCGTGGCCGGTGAGTAGTTCGTTCTTCCGGGAGTCACCACGGCGAGCGTCCCCTGACGTCGTTTTCGTCCCTGCAGATCTGCGAAAGAGCCTTAGCGACGTCGGGAGTCGCGAAGGGTGGCGGTGGAGGCACGAGACGCGGTCGAGTCACGCGACTCGGCCCTTTTGAACAAGCTACCGGGCGGAGAGGATGCGGCCGACACGACGCCACCGACGGTCCTCCATGTGGGCGCCCAGCCGCCAGGACCGGCCGTTCGGGCTTACTCGCCCAGCGCCATCCCCGCCATGCTTGGGTGGATCTCGAGCTGGCCGAGCGTCGGCGTCGGTGCGGGAAGCGGCGGTGCTTGGCGCTTCGCCCCTGGTCAACACCGTCTCTTATTACGACGGCGTCGACCTTGAGGCGGTCGGGAGCGGCGTCGTCGCTGGACCGGCGACGAAGAGGTCGACGCTGTTCATGGCCCGGTCGATCCGTGCGCCCAGAGATTGCCGGCCGAATCTCGCCAAGGCGAAATCCTCCGTCGGAAGGGAGGAAGATTAGTTTTCCTTCTGCTTGCTTTTTTGGCAATGTATGTAATGAACAAGACCGCCTAGCCGAGCTCAACGCCGGCTGTTTTTAGTTACTCTGCCCGTCTACCCCGTGTTTCTTTTATGAATTTGGGCAATTTTTCAACCAGAAGCTCACGGGGGCCCACAGGGGGCCCCGAGAGCGTAAGCGTTGCACCAGGTTCATGCGAAGAGGACACGGGGCAGGCGAGCCGCCTCGAGCGATTGCTTGGTGAAGGAGGTGTTTGGTCGGACCACCTCCTTCGCGGCTTGGCGGTTTGAAATCTAACCTAAGTGGGGGTGCTCAGGCCGCTCATAGTGTTTCTTGCTCGGAGGGCTTGTTTCTCCGCATGAGTGCCACTGGCCGTGGCGGGGCGAGGGCCGTAGCACTTTGAGCCGAGGGAAGTAGCCGCGAGGTAGATAGCTCGGTCGGTCGGAGTGCGGCTTAGGTTAGCGACCCGCGCGCTTTTAAATGATGGTCGGGTTGGGCCCCTGGGGCGTAAGTTGTAGCATTCGCCGATCTATATCGAAGGCTCCGTCCGACCACCGCTCGGCCCTTCGCTCGGGTAGCCTCCTTTGCGCAAAGTGCTACTTGGAACCGTAGCCGCGGGCGTGGGCCGTAGCATTTTGGTTTTGAGGAGGTTACTTAAGAGGGAGCTCGGTCGAGTGGTAACCGGTTATCGATTTAGGTCGCCGACTCGAGATTGCAGCCCCGAGTGGTGCGTGGGGACCGAGGGTGCCGCCACGCGCCGCTTGAGCTCGTATGTGTGCGATTTTTTTTTCGAAAAGGAACTTTATGCTTTCGGGGATAAGGGTGGATTAACTCGCCTTGAGGACCGCGCCGCCTTCGGAACTCGTGTCGGGCGCTTTGTCTTCCGCCCCGTTATGCGACTCTACTTGCCGTCTTTCCGTGCCTCCCACATCGCTTGCCTATAAAAGGAGAGGCGCCGGTGCGCCCATTCCCGTGTGCCATGGCGGACCACAACGCTCGGCTTCACGAGGAGGTAGCCGCCATCGTGCCTGGTTATGGAGGTGGCGGATGCCGAGGCCGCGTCGTCGTGAGGACGTGCGGCGAGTCGGCGTCCTCGTCGTCGGCGTTCCTCGGCTTCGAGAAGCGAGGGCGCCATTATTGCGGGCGGTGGTAGAGGCACGCCGCGCGGAGTTCGGCTGGCAGGGCGCGCACCAAGATCGCAATGGGCGGTTCGCTCTTGGTTGGGGCGATGTTCCTCCATAGATAAATAAAGTGCTCGGGTTTCTCTTTTCGTCTCTTTTCGCTCCTTCTCTTTTTGTGTTGAGATCTAGCCCTCGTTCTTTCGCACGTGATCAAAGGAGGACGGCTTCGGGACCTCTGCTTTCGGGGCGGAGGTCGTAGTGCTCCAGATCAGCAAAACGAGGGAGGTTCGAGAGAGAGAAAAAACCCCTGAGAGAGAGAGAGTGTTTTTCGCATGGTACAAAAAGAGGAGAGAGGCCGACTATGGATAGAACCTTCTCAGCTTCTCTATGTTCCAGGCGTTTGTCACGAGATTCCCTTCGGTGTCCTTGAGGCGGAAAGTGCCGGGTCGGAGGACTTCCGCGATGGTAAAAGGGCCCTCCCAAGGCGGGGAGAGCTTGTGCCTGTCCTTCGCGGATTTGGACTTGGCGCGACACTAAGTCGCCGACTTGAACGAGCGGTCGGATCCGTCGGTGTGGTAGCGACGTAACGCCCGCTGATATTTTGCCGATCAGTAAGATCGCGGCGTCTCGAGCTTCGAGTCGGTCGAGGTCATCATCTTGCTGTTCCTCGATTGCCCGTGCGCTGTTGTAGTTCTGCACCCTTGGTGCGCCGTACTCAAGGTCGGTCGGGAGGACAGCCTCCGCCCCGAACACCAAGAAAAAAGGAGTGAACCCGGTCGACCGGGTCGGCGTGGTTCGCAGACTCCAAAGCACGGGCGGTAGCTCGGCGGCCCATCGTCCCGCGAATTTCTTCAGTCGGCTGAAGATTCGCGGCTTGAGTCCTTGGAGGATCATGCCGTTGGCTCGCTCGGCCTGTCCGTTGGCTCGGGGTGTGCCACTGCCGCCGATCGACTCGGATGTTGAAGTTGTCGCAGAACTCGAGGAACTCCTTTCCCGTGAACTGCGTCCCGTTGTCGGTGATGATGGAGTTGGGCACCCCGAACCGGTAGACAATGTCGCGGAAGAAACTTGCTGCCTGCGCCGATGTGATTTTTGCCAATGGCTTTGCTTCGATCCACTTTGTGAACTTGTCTACGGCGACAAGCAAGTGAGTGAAGCCCCCGGGCGCCTTTCTGAAGGGTCCGACCAGGTCGAGCCCCCAAACCGCGAAGGGCCATGTGATGGGGATCGTCTGCGGGGCTTCCGCAGAAGATGCGTCTGCTGGCGAAGAATTGGCATCCTTCGCAGTGCGGACAATCTGGTCGCATACGCTACGGCGGTCGGCCAAGAGAAACCTTGTCGGAAGGCCTTTCCTACCAGGGATCGCGCGCATGGTGCCCGCACACCCGTCGTGGATGTCCTGCGAAGGTGCTTCCTTGGTCGGTCGGACGCACTTGAAGGATTCGGACGGGCTCCTCTTGTAGAGGGCGCCTTCTATCGGGGCGAAAGACTTAGCCCGCCGAAGCGAGGCGCCGAGCCTCGGTGGTATCGGGCGGAGCGACCCGCTTGTCAACCGATCGACAAACGGTCGCCTCGCCGGTTTCGATGCTCAGACGCCCAAGTCCGACTCCAGCGGTGGGCATCTCGACCAAGATCGATGGGGCCGCCCGCCTTTGGGGTCGGCGGCGCCAAGACTCGGGTCCAACCGGATTGATGGGCTGCTGAGGTCGGAGACGAAGATTCCAGGGGGAACCGGCCCCTTCCCGGAGGCGAGGTTGGCGAGGGAGTCGGCTTCACCGTTGTAGCGTCGGTAGCTATGGTGGAGCTCGAAACCCTTGAACTTCTCCTCGAGCTTGCGGACCTCCAGGCAGTAGGCGGCCATCCGAGCGTCACGGGGCTCGGTGGCTTTCATCACTTGGTCGACGACCAGCTTGGAGTCGCCGTGAACGTTGAGCCGTCGTGCGCCCAGGTCGGCGGCGATCCGAAGGCCGTTGACGAGGGCTTCGTACTCGGCGACATTGTTGGTGGCGTCGAAAAGTAGTCGTATGGCATACCGGAGCTTGTTGCCGAGTGGGGAGATGATGACGACCCCCGCGCCGGCCCCGTTCTTGGTGTAAGACCCATCGAAGTACATCGTCCAGTACTCTGGGTCCTCGGCCGCCGCAGGGACTTGCGCCTCGGTCCACTCGGCAACAAAGTCCGCCAAGACCTGGGACTTGATCGCCGTCCTGGGGACGTACGATATGTCGAGGCCGTTGAGCTCGAGAGCCCATTTGGCGATCCTTCCGGTAGCGTCGCGGTTGTGGACGACTTCTCCGAGCGGTGAGGAGGTTACCACGGAGATGGGGTGTCGATCGAAGTAATGGGCAAGCTTCCTCTTGGTGATGAGCACCGAGTACAGAATCTCAGATCTGAGGATATCGGACCTTTGTTTCGGAGAGCACCTCGCCGACGGCGTAGACCGCCTCTGCACCTTGAGAACGCGCCTTCCTCCGCTCGCTTCCACAACAAGTGCCGCTACCGACGACTGAGTCGTGGCGGCGATGTAGAGGAGCAAAGGCTCTCGCGGCTCGGGGCGACCAGACCGGAGGTGAGGTCGAAAGACCTTTAGTCGACTAAAGGCTTCCCGAGCTTCGTTGGTCCAGAAAATGGTCGGACTTCTTCATCGGCTTGTAGAGTGGCATTCCTCGTCACGAGGCGGATACGGCGACTTAGTGCCGCGAGGCATCCCATCAGCCTTTGAACTCCCTTCAGATCGTTGATTGGCCCCATCCTTGCGATAAGCGGAGATCTTATCTCGGTTGGCTTCGATCTGGCGCTCGGAGATGATGAATCCCAAAGAACTTGCCCTTGGGGACCCCAAGACGCACTTCTGGTTGAGCTTTATGCTAAACCGCCGGAGGTTCGCAAAAGTCTCCTCCAGGTCGGTGATGAGGTCATCGGCCTTCCTGGTTTTGACAACGATGTCGCCGACGTGAGCCTCGATGTTACGGCCAATTTGGTGCGAAAAACATGCCTCGCATACATCGCCGGTGCGTGGCGCTGCGTTTTGCACCAAAGGCATCGTGGATCGTAACAAAGACGAGCCATACGGGGTGATGAAGGAGGTCGCGAGCTGATCGGACTCCTTCATCGCAATCTGGTGATAGCCCGAGTAGGCATCCAAAAGGAAAGGGACTCACACCCGGCGGTGGAGTCCACGACCTGGTCGATGCGAGGCAATGGGAATGGATCTTTCGGACAGGCCTTGTTGAGGCTCGTGTAGTCAACGCACATTCTCCATTGCCCCGACTTTTTCTTTACAAGGACGGGATTGGCGAGCCACTCGGGGTGACGCACCTCCCTTACAAAACCGGCGGCCAAAAGTTTGGCGATCTCTTCCCCAATGGCCCGTCGCTTCTCTTCGTCGAAGCAGCGCGGCTGGGCGATCGGTCTGGATCCCGGTCGAATGTTCAGGGAGTGCTCGGCGACCTCCTTCGGGACTCCTGGCATGTCCGAGGGTCTCCAAGCGAAGACGTCTCGGTTTGCTTGGAGGAAGTCGACGAGCGCGCCTTCCTATTTGGTGGTGAGGGCGGCCCCGATCCGCACGGTCTTGGCGGGATCTTCGGGATTAACAGCGACCTCCTTCGTGTCCTCCGCGGACTTGAAAGAGCTAGGCCCTGACTTGCTGGAGTCGGGGGCGGATCCGAAGGCCTTCTCCTGGAGCTGAGCGAGCTCGGCGGAAGCGACGACTGCTGAGGCCAGCTCGCAGCTGCTTCGCTCGCAGTTGTAGGCGAGCTGGAAAGATGTGGCCACGGTGATGACACCTTGCGGTCCTGGCATCTTCAGCTTGAGGTAGGTGTAATTGGGGACCGCCATGAACTTCGCGTAGCATGGTCGTCCCAGAATGGCGTGGTAGGAGCCGGGGAAGTCCACAACCTCGAAAGTGAGGCTCTCGGTGCGGAAGTTGTCCGGGCTCCCAAAGGTGACGGGCAGGCCGACCTGCCCGAGGGGGTGGGCCTGTTGGCCTGGTACGACGCCGTGGAAGGGCGCCTTGCTCGGCCGGAGGGCGGAGCGAGGGACCCCTAGGGCGTCCAGGGTCTCAACATACATGATGTTGAGACTGCTGCCGCCGTCCATGAGCACCTTGGTCAGGCGCTTCGTCCCTACGATGGGGTCGACGACGAGCGGGTAGCGTCCCGGGTGCGGGATGTGGTCGGGGTGGTCGGTCCTGGCCGAAGGCGATCGGGCACTCCGACCACCTCAAGTAGGTGAGCACGGCGGGTAGCCGTGTGGACCTCTCGGTGGGCGAGCTTGGTAGTCGCTTGTCGGCGTAGCACTCCTCCCCTCCGAAGATCATGAGGCAACCGTCGAGCTGCGGGAACTCGTCGGCCGGCTCATCGCCCTTGCCCCTGCCGGGCGCTGGTCGCGTTCTTCCTTCCCCGTGATGTCGTGGGGTTCCCGGAGAGGAAACGCTTCAAGACCTCGCAGTCCCGATACTTGTGTTTGATGGGATAGTCGTGGTTCGGGCACGGACTATCCATCAACTTCTCGAATCGGTCGGGCGTCTGCCGAGCCTGTTTAGCAGGTCGGTCGGCGGGCGACCATTCGGCCTTCAGCGACCTGGCTTCCCTTCCGCTTCCTTTTGTCGTATGGCCGAGGGGGCGCCGGCCCGAGGTCTGTCTTGTGGGCCGTCTTCCTTTCGAAGATGGCCCCCACGGCCTCGCCGAGGCGTGGTTGAGTGGCGATGTCGAGGAGCTCCTTGGTGGTCCGGCTTCGCAGCCCCAACTTGTGGACTGTGGCCTCGCGACGTGGTGCCGTAGATGAACCCCGACAACGTCGGCGTCGCGGATGTCGGGGAGCTCATTGCACTGCTGGGAGAAGCGGCGGATGTAGTCCCGGAGGGTCTCCCCCGGCTGCTGCTTGCAGCTCTTCGTATCCCAGAGTTGCCAGGCGTTGTATGCGTGCCCTGGAAGTTTCCGACGAAAGGTTCGTCAGTCGGCCCACCGCCGATGGTATCTGGCGGCAGGTACTCGAGCCATGCTCGAGCCGAGTCCGCAAGATAGATGGGGAGGTACTGGATAACGAAGGAGTCGTCCGTCGCTCCCCCAGCTCGACAGGCGAGCCGGTAGTCTTCTAACCAGACACTGGGGTTGGTAGCCCCCGTGTACTTGGCTATGTTGGTCGGAGCCCGGAATCTGACCGGGAAGTCGGCGTTGCGGATGCGGCGGGTGAACGCGCGCGGCCCAGGACCGTCGAATCCTGGGTCGGGATGGTTGCGTCGCCCGCTATCGGCAACTTGCGAGGGTGCTGCCGCGTCGGTAGCCCTCCTTCGCGCCTCGAGGGTGGTGCGAAGATCGTACTTATCCCCCAGGCGGTGCCGCACCGGGGTGTAGGATGCCTGGGGGAGCTCGCAGAGTGGGGCCGTCTTGGCTGGGCTCCGTCGACCCTGTGAGGGGGAGTGGCCCAGGCGGCCCGGCGGCGCCGTTCGCGGAGCCGGAACCTTGGGCGTCTTTGAACGACAAGACGCTCTACCGATCCGGAGGTTCTGGTAGGTGGCCTTGGCTTCAGGCTCCGTTGGCTCAAGCAGCCCTCGGAGCAGCATTGCCGCAGCGGCAATGTTCTGGTTGGCGTGAGGGAAGAACGGAAGGCCGTTCGCTTCCTCGACCAATTCTTTGGTAATACGGCCGCGCGGCCTTGTGCCGGAGGGCCAGTGGTGGGCTAGGCCGACGGCGCTCGATTCGCCTGGAGCTTATCGAGCTCGGCCTTTCGGGCTTCTAACTCCGCGCGCTGTCGCTGAAGTTCAGCGAAGCGTTGTAGATGCTGTGCGTCGTCTTCTCGCCGGGATTCCTCCCGCCGCGCTTCGTCGCGCGGGGGGAGGGTCCCGAGGGTAGCGAGGGTGGCAGATGGTTCCGCCAAGACCCGTCATATTGCACTCGCGGGTGTAGGCCCTTCGAGGGGCACACTCCTTGTCGGAGCTAGAGCCATGGCTGGAGGAGTCCGCCAGCAGGTCGTGGAGGGAAGCCGCCAGAATCGCCATGGCCACGAGTTGGGAGCTCGTGGAGGGTGGAGTCGCCGCCGCCGCAACTGATCCGTAGGCAATGTTGCCGGGTAGTCTTGCGTGCCAGCAACAGGCCCGCGCGGCTTCTTGAGGCCTCGAGGTGAGGTTCTTGAGGGCGTCGGCAATCGCATCCAGGCTTCTTGGGCGTCCGGTCCAGGCAGCGAGACGAGGACAAGCTCTCGCCAGTAGTGACGATGAAATCGAGGGCGCCGGCGGATCCACCTCGACATCGGGCGAATCGTAGTGGGAGGAAGCCATCGAGAGGAGAATGGGAACCCAAGATGAGGATGTCGGTGAAGACGCCGCGAGAGCCCCTACAGCGCGCCAACTGCCGGTGTTTCGTGCACCGGCAATACGAATTTATGGTCGGATGGGTCGCGCGCCTCTCTCTCGAATGGTTGACTCAAGGAGTCGAAGATGTATCTTGGTTCGGCCGAATGTCCCTACTCCGATTCGTGCGGCGTGAGTGTATTGATCTTTGGGAGATGGACAAGGGGTGTACAAGCGAGGCGGGCGGTCGGTGTCCGATCCCTTGATGTTTTTTGCTAGGGAGTCGAGGCTACCTAGAAGACTGCTTTTTCTCTTCACCCACCTCCTTCTGGTCCTGCCTCTCCTTATATAGACGGAGGAGGCAAGTTACACGGAGTTGTGAAAACTACGAGGAAGGGGCCTGCACGCCTTGACGTCTGGTTCTGTCTTGTCCGACCGACCCTCGCCGTCCCCGAGGCAGGTTGGTGGTTCTGGCGTCTGATCTGCGTAGTCTTTGTGCAGGTGGCGTGTTGCGTGGTGCTCTTGTCGGCCTCGGTGGCTTTAATGGCGCTTGACTTTGCTTTGGCCTCGGGAGTGGGCGTACTCCTCTGCGGTGTGCCAGGCGGCGGGGCGAGGCTTGACTTCTTCGGTGGCTCTTCGGACCTTGGGAAGGAGCCGCCTACCCTGGTACGGATGTCGAGGACGCCGCGCACAAGGCGACCGACATCGGGCGCGGGCCCTGCTGGCTCGTGCGCAGGTGGAGCTTGAGCTTCAATATTAGGCGGCCGGCGCATGCCGACCGCCCGGAACCGGAGTCCGCCGATCGTCCGGGGTCGGCCCCGCACAGGTCGGGGCTCGTTCCCTGCGGCCCAAGTACCTTTCGGTGGTGCTTATATAAAAATCGATAGCTTTTAAGTTATTGAAGCTAAAATTTTGACTTTAAGCTATAAACAAAAAAAATTAAGCCTACCAAACAAAACAAATCTAATTGAAACAATTTTGATTAATCCAAACTTTTTTTTTGTAAGCTGTGGGCGCGGAACCCGACAAGGATGCGGCAGCGGGAAAAGGTTGGAGTGGCGCGAGACCACGAGGCCATATCGCCTTATCCTCCTCTTCCTGGCCGCGCGCGAGAGTGCATGCCAAACCCGCCGCCGACGCGTCTCCAGATGCCCGCGCCTCCACTGTTCCCGCGCCCCTCCACGCCGCCCTCCACTCCACAGTCTCCTCCTCTTCCTCCTCCGCTTCGCCCATCCGCGTCAACACGCACGAAGCCTAATCGCCACTTCCTCTCGCCAAGGAGGAGGCCGCCGCTTCCCGCCGTCGTTCGGTCCAAGAACAAGGACGAGGCCAGCTTCACCGACCGCATCCTGGACTACATCGAGGGTATGAACAAACCTCTCTCGTTCCTGCGCGTTCGTGCATCGTCATGTGTTGATGTCAGCTACTGACACTGTGGTTGGGCCGTTTCTGTTAGAAATTGAGCTGTATATACAATCAAGAACCAATGTTCCGTATCGTTTAGGACCTTCTCTGAACCAACATACGTAGACATGGATGACTGGGCAGTGAGCACTAAGAAAATCAACTTTTTTTTATACTTGGTAGCTGATATGTAGTCGCTGAATGCTCATTACATTGTCTTTTATTTGCCCTGATCCCACGAACTCCATAGTATTAATCTAATTTGTTAGATAGGGTCTATTTACCTAACTGGTTTAAAGTATTATTTGATTAATAAGTTCTATATTTGTAAATCTCTGTGTAGGGGGTCCAAAGCTGAGGAGGTGGTATGGAGCACCTGATTTGCTTCCCAATGATGGGGGTGCCGAGGATGAGGAGGATGAGTATTCAGGTGCATAGACAAAACATTCCGCATTTGTAAACTCTCTCGTAGTCACTGTTTCTTATTTATTGTCAAATTTGGGATGAGAAATAGATATCGAGGAGCCTCGAGACGCCGTGCTAGTAACCAATGGCGATAGCGAGATTGGACAGGTTGTCTTTATTCTTCAAGTTCCTCTTTTCTTCTTCTAAATTGCTATTGCGTCTAATGTTCAGTATATCATTATTCACTATACCTCAGTATTTTTGTCCTACCGGCATTTTAGCTTCCCTGTGACAAGATATGAACGTTTCTATTCTAGTCTCACTGACATGTGGGTCCGGAGCCACATTGTCAGTCTTGCAAGACAATATTTTGACACTTAGGAGTGGGCAGGGGCATATGCATTTATTTCCCTATATGTAAAGTGCTATTTTGACTAGCACAGAATATTGCTTCTGTGAATAGTCCTCATTGGAGAGATCACTTTAGGATTCAGATCATTTCAGCAAAAATAAACTAGTGTTAGCATATCCTCAAAGTCTTCTTTTTAGTTTACTCATATCTTTTTAGTTTACTCATATCCTCAAAGTTTTCTTTTTAGTTTACTCATTATTAAATTGCAGAGTTCCATTTTTTTTCTGTAGTTTTTTCAGTGAATATTGCGCCATTTACTGCATTCTCTTAGTTGCCTGGTTCAGTTTTTATGCACGCCTTCTAATTCTCTGCTGCTTCAAATTTTTCGAAAATAGAGGGAAAGAGCCCCTCATCTGCTTCAAATTAATCTGCTCGTATTTTCAGATGGTGATATTGTCACTAATCCTGAAAAGGTTCAGAATAAAAGCACTAGTGAAGGACAAACGATCCACTGAAGAATCTTTTGGAACTTATGTGGAGGTGACACCTTGTAATTCTCACATATACCTTCAACATTCTGAATGTTTCTTGTATATTCTAACATGCTGATAGGCCACCTTTTGCTAGAGGTTCTATACCACCTTTTTGATGTGATTGTCTATCAGAAAAAGACAATAAATGTAGTGGAATGATTTTTCTCATCATATTTTACCTAAGAAGTGTAATGCAAAATCACCCCGGTATTCCTCTTTTCTGTTTCCTTGTAGTGCATGGTCGGTAACGTGGAAGATAAGTCCTTCACGAAGAAAGCACTAAGGGCTGTTCGTGCTGTAATTTGTCCAGCTGATGTGTGTTTCTAACTTAATGTTCTTCATCTATTCATTGTATTTCTCAAAAGCATAAGGTCTACTATTTCCATTCTTTGGCCAATTCCTGATTGTTTGGCACATTCATGAGTTTCTCCGGCTGATGATTTTATTATTAGGGCTTTACTAGATTTTTTTTTTTTACACGGTCATTACTAGATTTTGTGACTTTCCGCTTTTTGGTATTGATAGGGTTGTGCATACGGTATATTTGGTAAATAAGGTTTTTTTAAAATACGGTAATTTAAATGTGATACTAAATATACCAAATAGAACTTTGGTTTGGTATCGGTAAATACCATAATATTTCGGTTCGGTATTGGTAAATACTATATTTACCAAACTAACGTAAATTGTTCTTTTTTACTTGTCGTTTTGGATATCGATACAGTTTCTAATACACACTAACCATTACTTTATTTAATTATACGTTAGTAAAAATTATTACACATATTTCACCGAGAGGTGCTTCTATGCTCTTTCTTTTAAAAGTTGCACAACTATTAAAGCATGAATGAAGGGTAGATAGTGATTACTTACCCCTTCGTTTACTTTAAGATTTGTGCAACTTGTACTAGAAGGAAGAGCATAGAAGCACCTCTCTATTTCACCATTAATTTGACAAATCTAGTGATATTATTTCTATATGAAACCGTGCTTTATACACATTTGACCATTACTTTAACTAATTATACATGTATTTTTTTTTTATTTCGTTATTCGGTTTACTCACAGTTTTTGCCAAAAAACCATATCCCATAAATCAGAATTTTGCCATACCACATCAAATACTGTAAACTGGTCAAATCGAGTTGACCGGTTCGGTTCGGTTTTTCTGGTACGGTTTTTACGGTTATGTAAAACTGTGCACAGCTCTAGGCATTGATGAGACATGCTCTTTATGCTTGGATATTTGAGTATGACATGAGGTCCATTTAGACGCATTTGTACCCAAAGCTGTATGATGTATTCTGTACTACTTATGGATTAATTTCTTGCATTATAGCTAACCACATTATAATAAAAATGCTGACTTGTGCAATATAGTTCTGTCCTCCATACTTGCATGAGAACATAATATCTTCTTCGAGAGTTCCCTTTCCTTGTGCATTCTAAACTTTGCTTGCTTTGAACTTGCTATTTCAATAGGATGGTTTCTTCTCTGATTTGATTGACCTCAACGGTGTCAAACACATTGTTCTTCTATCCCAGGTTGGCAATGCTCTTGTAACTTTGTATTATCCAGTTCAGCTTAGTTTCAGTCATTACCCGTACGAGATCTTGATAAGCATCCAGCTATCTGTCTACAGAAATAGTGGTGGGCTCCAAGCTATTATGAACAGCAAACTGAGGAAGCTGGCAGAGAGGGATGAAGAAGTGGTTTTTGCATCTGGCATCCCATCTACGATAATCAGGACTGGCTCTATGCAAAGCACTCCTGGTGGTGAAAGAGGTTTCGATTTTACAGAGGTATCAGCACGAAAGCTACCTTACTTCTGATGAATGTTCCGTGCTTATGCAGCAGTGCTAGCGCTCTGTAATTGGAGAACTTTCATATATATAAAGGTGCTATTATGAAATGAGCCAGGCAAATACATTTGGGCAGCATTGTGTTCATATATGCGAGACTAATCCATTAGGTCCCTTCGTTTGAAGTATGATGTAATTTGCACCCAACAAGTTGAATATACACATGCTTTGTTTTTCTTGGCAAACTTATAGGAATCTCTTCTTTGTGGAACATCGTGTGTTTGTCCATCTGATGTTTCACTTTTGGTAGGCTCTCATATGGTGCTTGAAATATGTAGGGTGTAGCAGCCAAGGGCAGAATAAGCAAAGAGGATGCTGCTACAATCTGTGTGGAGGCCCTGGATGCCATTCCCCAAACAGCGCTCATTTTTGAGGTAACTAGCTCAAGCAAGCTTCAGGGTCCTAGTTTTATTGATTAATTTCCGAAATGTTGTTATAATGATAATAGAGAACGAAAAAAACAGTTTTTTAGACCTTGTACATCTTTTATGGGCGCCAAACAAAAGAGGTTTAGGCCCATCTTCTTAACTTCCGTGTTACTTCAGGTGGCAAATGGTGATGAAAAGGTTACAGACTGGAAAGCATGGTTTGATGAGCGGATGCAAAGGGGCAAGAGCTAAAGTAAACATGCATTGTGGAAAGACACAACTTTTTTAATTGAAATTATTGAAAATATATAGGACAAGAATCCAAAAGAAAGTGATTCAACATTTCTACATTGGAGTCATTGGCCCTCATGACAATCTAATAATATATCTGAACAAAAAAAGATGAATGGTCTCCAAGAAAGTCTTGCATCGGTGCAGTTGAGCTGAAGCTGAAGCTGTTCTCGTTGATTTGATCATCAAATCAGTTACAGGTTGATGGCCACAAGCAACAGCAAGATGTCTTACTTTTTTTTTTTTGTCCTTTGAATTTGCAATCTACACGGCGCTATAATTCTTAAACTAATTCGTTTGTTATGAAATCTCCCAATGAACTGTGAATATTATCGTGCACACACACATCTGGTAGATATTTCTACATACCTATTTTCTACTGAATGATTTAAACTTCTGTTTACTTGAAATTGTCGAGCGTGTACATTTCTGAGGATAATAGTCTATTCTACAATGCAATCTATTTGTTTCCATCCAGTGGAAGTGTTCCATATTTGCTGTTCTGTTTGTCCAAAAGAAATGGTTTCTTTGGCCATTGAAAGTCTGAAACTACGGCCGCTTTGACTTTAAGCTGTATGTTAGTCAACTTGAAGCTTGGGGGGTCCTGATGAAGAGAAGCAATATTCAAAACATACGGCACTTGACCTTTTGCAGATCATGTGCACCTGCTTTCATATCTTCTCCCAGAAAACTTAGCCTAATCACAAACACTTGCATCATGCTACAGACACGCACACAACAAAGCTGAATTTTTTCAGATTTTAATTTAAAGCAAAACAAGAGCTTCTTAAGTCTTATCTACACTTTTGTTCCTGCATTTGTTCTTTGTTTTTATGGCACACATTCATTTTCAACACACCATGTATTTTTCATAAATATTTTTTGTACAACTAAAGTATGGGCGTCAATGCAACTGAAAATTTTAAAGATTTTGATATGAAGCATACAAGAGCTGAGGAGCTAATTTTGCGACAACCGTTGATGATGAGAAATGCTTTAATATTTGTATAATTTCCACTTGGAGGGGGCTAGAAGCACCATTGGAAAAGGAATTGACTGCCCTAAGATTTAACCGTTTGCATCGGTTCATCCAACTCCCCCCAATAACAACATAGTGTTAGAGCTTCGCTTCTTAACTCTTATCTACACTTTTGCCTCTGCATTTGTACCCAGATTCATTTGCAATACACCATGTGTTCTTCACAAATACTTTTTTAGTATAACCAAAGTATGGGCATCCATCGATTGCATTTAAGCCTAAGGATGCTTAAGTTTAGATGACTCTTTCCTGGTTTTATGGCAGAAACCAAACCAGTGCCATCTTCTCACCACAGGCTAAAAAAAAGACCAGCAGTTCAGCGTTGTTCAGCTCAGTCCCAAGCAGGGTTTCACTTTTCGTTTCGAGACTACTTTTCGAGGTCCGAGCGGTACCGAAATTCGCGAAATTCGGTTCGAAATTCGTTAAAAACCGTTAGGTTCGAAAGTCAAATGAATTTGAAAGTTAGTCGAAAAGTCTCGAAATCTCCGAGCAAAATTCGCTCGAAACGGCTCGAAATTCGTTCGAAAAGGTTCGAAATTCGCTCGAAAAGCTCGACAAACCGCTGGGTTCGAAAACCGCTCGAAAAGGCTCGAAATTCGCTCGAAAAGACTTGAAAACCGATGGTAGTTGAAAAAAGAGGGAAAATGTAGAAAAATTAGGAAAAATTGTAAAAAAAATATTGTAAAATTTGGAAAAAAAAACCATTAAAGGCCAAAAATAATATTTGAAAAATTATTTCAACAAATATAACTACTAAATATAATTGAATAAATATTGAAACTTGCAAAGTGTGTTGTGAAGGTGTAGTCTAAAATTCTGATTCAAATGTTGCATTTATTTGATCAACAATGTATTTCCATTTATTTTTTATGCACTATAGTTGATAGTTTAATACTTGCATTCGTGTTGAATATTTAGTTATGATATGGCTCTCTCTTAAAATAATAGGAAAAAATGATAGACGGCTTATTACTATAGGTCTCATATAATTCTATATTGATTGTTAACAAGTTAAACAGGGGATTTTGATTTAGTATAATGATCTCTTAGCAGTTTATATGTGATTTTAAGAAAAACTCAGATGTACGTTCTAAATACAGGTCATGATTATATGGATAGTGCTCTTCTTGTCTCATGCTGTTGGTTTTTACAAAAAAATATTGGAATTAAATATACTTCAATAAATATGACAACTAAATATACTTCAACAAATATTTATACTAAATATACTTTAACAAATATTGCTACTAAATAAATTCAAGCCTGTAGGCCGAGTTTTTCTTCTTTTTTCTATTATCTACATTTTCAATTGCTCAAATACATCTCTAAAATCCGTATTTTCAAAAAATATTCACACCAATGGTCACAGGGCTATTAATACTAATTATAGAGAAATTTTGGATAAATTTTTCCAAATTTTTTATAATTTTTGAATTCAAATTTAAATTTGAGCGAATTTCAGAACGGTTTCTCTTTTCGGCTTCGGGCGGTACGGGCGGATTTCGCGAAATCCGTTCGGATTTCAACGGAAAGTGAAACCTGGTCCCAAGTAACACACCAAGCCAAGCACTATTTCTGGTGTTGGTGTTTCCTGTGGCCGAAGCATTTCTGCTCCTCGATTTGGTTGCAACCTAGGAATCACACACACACACACACAGAGAGAGATACACAGAGAGAGGGATGGAGATCTGATTTTGTGATGGCCTAGCTGGCCTACCTGCATGCTAAGGGGCATTTCCACTTATCCACCAGAAGATTTGACCTGACAAAGGATGTTTATTTAGCAAGCGTTTTTGGAGTTTATTGGAAGCTTCCCATGATCCCATCCCATGCCCAAGGACAGGCCCAGAAGAAAATGACGGATCCAAGTATCCAACTAATAAAGGCTTATACGACGATACTACATATCATTGTCATTGCCAGCTTATATCTGTTTCATGGTTGGAAGATTTCTTCGAGCCATTGCCCATCGGTGTTGACGATGTTCCCATCCAACTAACTAGCTTCCAGTTTGCTTCTAAGAGCATCTAAACCAGTAGTGGTACGTACTCCTACCATTTTGTTGCCTTGATGTTAAGTACTGATTCTTTTTTTTTTATCACATCTAAGGGCAAGGGGCTGTTTGATTGCCTGGTTCCACGCGGCTAGACTCGCAGGAGCCAGGGAACCAGCGTTTGGTTGCTCCTTATATCGCATGAGCTTGCACACACGCATGCAAGATGGCTATTTGGTTGTCTGCGCGCGGTGCAAGAGCCAGACCAGCACGATGCACAAAGCACTCACAGCCAGGTTTGTGGGAAATGAGCTCTATAACCATTTCTTCGGAGCCAAGTTGGAGCGGTGCAGGCTCCCACAGCCAAGCTCCTGCGAGACGGCAACCAAACAGCCTCTAAGTTTTGACTCTAAGGCTCCGTGTAGAACGTGGGGGTCCTACAAGATTTCCGTGTAGAACGTGGGGGTTTTAGTTGGACGGTGTCAATGGCGGATCCAGGGATTCAGCATGGAGGCGCACAAAATTTGAACACCATGATTGTGGTATTTGGTTTAGAGAACATATCTAATGCAAACTAACTGTTGGATACAATAATAGGAAGCTACTGAATTTTGAGATCAAATCAGCACGACAAAATCCATAAAAATTATGATTACACTTCTCAATTTAGTATACTTCCATATAAAATTTACAAATGATAGATTAAAATGGAGAGCCAAAATTAAAAACATAGTGCTTACTATTTGCATCAAACTTTTATTTATTTTTTCATTCTAGAACCATTTGTGTGTTAATTTAAAGTTTCGAATGATGATACACCACTTTACAAATTAACTCATAAAATATGTCGTGTTAATTTAGCGTTAGTTTAGACTATATATGAATAAATAAAGCTTTGGTTTGAATCCCCGTAAGTAAGAATAAAATATTTATTCTAAAATATACTCAATATTGGTCTTGAATAATTGCAGTCATTACAAGGAATGCAATGGAGCAAACGGACTGAGAATATGTACTCGATTCATGAGTTGCTTAAAGGTTAAATTTATTAAACTAACAAAATAGTGAACAGATTGTCTATGAGTTGTGTGATGCCATGTGTATAAGAGAGAGCCCATTTGATGGGAAAATAGATGAATTCATAATTGACAATACTGTGATGCCTAAGACAATGAACTCTCAATAATTTACAATCGATCCAAAAATAATAGAATGATCAGATATATATTCCCTCTGTTCAAGGATATATGACATTTTGGATATCGACATGGCCTCCAACATGCAACATTGACCAATACATTTTATATGAAGATGATCATACAATAGTATAAAAATTGTTATATTATGAAAATATTTTTCATGACTAATCTAATAATACCATTTTCACACAACTAATCTAAATGGTTTCTTGTATATTAGTAGTCAAAATTAAGAAAGTTAACTGCATGCTTTCTAAAACGCCATATATTTGTGAGTAAAGGGAGTAACATTTTGAGTAAATTTCGCGAAACCACACAACCATTGATAAAACTATCTCAAAACCACACTTCGAATGACTTGTATCACAAAACCACACTAATTTTGCGCAAACGTTTCAGAAAACCGCACTTCCATCGGATTAGACAAAATGACAACCTAGGTCCCCTAGTTAGTACCACATCATTTTTTGTGGCCTGTGAAGCAATCAATGGTGATGTGGACTCAATGACGAATCCAGGATAAAAATAGAGGATGGGCTCAGAGTACTAATCTCAATTGATAAATACACTAAATATAGTACTATGCAGCTAAAAGTTTGAAATTAATACATGAATAAAAGAGAAGCATAGCAAGAAAGAAAAAATACAACGAAAGAAGGTACCTCTAATGGAAAGGCATCCAAAAACACATTAATGCGTGTCCAAAGCAATCTGTATATCAAAATTTGCAAAATTAGTGATATAATAGTAAATTGTAAATGATTATAAACAATCGAAATAAAAACAGCATACCACTAAGCCGCTAGCTTGATTCACGAGGCAAATTCATTCTACAAGTTTTCATGCCTTGAAAGCGTAGTATTGTTTTTGCATCATCAATTCTTGTAAATATCTCTCGTTCAGCGTAGCATACCATCAAGTCATTGAGCCAATCATCCATTATCTTATTGCGCAAATCTGTTTTGATAATATTCATTGCCAAAAATATTTTCTCAACAGATGCCGTGCCACCATTAGGATCAATGTCAATTCAATGAGACGATATACTAATGGGAAAGTTTTATCTTTTTTTGTTTCAACCATCATTTGAGCAACTTTTGAAATATCACGACATCCATGAAATTCCTGACTCCTCCTAACATTGGGAATGAAGGTTTGAAGCTGATTTATTAACAAGAACCAATCAGATAGAGTGAAATCATCAGCATAAATCTCAGCAAGCCGAACAATTTTATCAACATCAAACTTAGAGAAGGGGTCACTTGGATCAAGATAAGACATGCATACTAATAATTCTGATGAAACTTCATTGAAGCGATGATTCATCTCATTCATAGTTGCATCAAGAGCAGTATTGAAAATAACAACTTTGTAATAATGATGTTGAATTACTGTATGCTTTTGACGCACAAATTTACACATAACTCCAAAAATATTATTCATATTTGGTACAACAATCCCATATGTCTCACAAAAGCTTTCTACTTGTTCAAACAATGTCTCCCACCCATTGTCCTTCATATCTTGCAAGCGTTGTTTCACATCTTGTATCAATCCTATAGCTTCAACAATATCTTGATGCTTTCTTTACAAAGCAAATGATAGCTCATTTGTAATGCTCAACAAGGTTATTACAAAATGCAAGATGAAAATAAATTCAAAGCAGTCCATCTTTTTTAGTAAACCCGCTGCGTCCACCATTTGAGTTTTGACAAGCATCTTCACTTATAAGCTCTAGCACATCCACCACTGCCTCCCACATTTGGTACATACGAAGCAAGGTTTTGAGGAGTGAACCCCATCGAGTATCTCCAGGTCTAGCTAGACAAGTTTCTTGATGTAATCCTGTTCCAACTGAAATCAAACCATTTCCCAACTTCTCCAATAAGACATCATGATGCTTTTCAATCAAAATTTCTTTTCTCTTGCAAGAGGCACCCACGGCAATCACTATCAAGGGAACATAGTTGAAGAAATCCGCAATAGCTCTACTACAACTTGAGACAGTGACAACCACTAACTGTAATTGGTGGGTAAAACAATGGACATAGAAAGCCGATGAATTCCCATCTTGAATAAGTTTTTGCAAGCCATTAAATTCACCTCTCATATTAAAAGCTCCATCATATCCCTAGCCATGTAGCCTAGAAATTGGTAAACCATGTAGAGCAAGAACACCAACCAAAGCTTTCTTCAATGCCACGGATGTACAATTTTGTGATATGCTTAATAGCAAGAAACCTTTCGATTAACTTCCCTTGATTCTTGACAAATCTGCATATCACAATTTTTGCAAAGTTAGAACAACACAACAGTACATAAAATGGTATGATTTAAAAAAAGATGTGCAACTAACATCACAATAATTGCCATTTGTTCCTTTATTGACACATCTCGAGACTCATCAATAAGCACTGCAAAATTTCTCTCACCAATCTCACCCTTAATCACTTCTGTGACCTCTTGTGCACAACATTTCGAAAGCTATTTCTGAATATTTGGAAAAATCATAACTGCATGCCTAGAGCTGCATCAAATGCCTTATTCACTTTCTCATTCTTATCTTTGTACCAATTTAATAACTCTTTGAAATTGCCCTTGTTAATGGAAGTAGATGATTTATCGTATCCACGAAAAGCTTCGCCTTGCGCTATGAGATATCTTGCACAATCTAAAGATGGATTCAAATGAAATTTGTATGCAATTTCGGCCTCCTTAGTGTAGGTATTAAGTTTAGTAGATACACTTGACCGTTGATTTTTGAAGTCTTCACATTCACCCCTTGCAATATTATGGAAACTATTTGGACCACCAACATGTTTATTGAAAGCATCTAAAGCTGTCTTCCAACGAGAAAATCTAACTTTTATAAATACATTATTCCCAAATGTGTGGGTTTGTGACGATTTCTTGAAAAGAAAACAATAGAAATAAAATGCATCATCCTTTTCCATGCTATATTCTAATCAATCAAACTTATTAAACCATTGTGCTTGAAAGGATCTCCAGATTTTTTTTCATCTAATGTCTTTGGAAAGGCATGCCCAATTGGTTGAGTTGGGCCATTCGACAAATATGCTCTCCTCATTTCATCTCCAATTTCATTGGCATAATCTTCTATTGGCACACGATGTGCTAGATCAATGATAATTTCATTCAAATTAAATTCTAGTCGAAGCCTCTTTGGTTGAGTTGTGTTCTCATCAACTGGGGGGAGTATTACTTGTGAAATAGGTATGCAAAGTTCGTTTCTCCATTGTGTAAATTTATGAACAAATACATCACACAAGTGTAAATGTGGGCTACAAATATACAACTATATATAACCTAAAATAGTTAATCGATTTATTGAGTATTTGAGTATATTATAAATTGACTATTCAGTAATCAGTACTATTCACTAATCAAGATTAATCACTATTCAATTATTCACTGATATTCTATTACGTAGACTTTAAAAAAGTATTCAATAGAGCTAAGCAGATGAATTACCGGTGACTCAACAACACCCAGCAGATCAACCGGCAATTGGCTGTTGGCAGCAGCACAGCTAAGGTGAGCAGTAGTGCAGCAATTTTGTTGGCCGGTTGAATTCAAGTACTCAACTCAATCAATGCACAAGCATCAGCACACCCAATCAAACTTATTAAACCATGGTGACGAGCTGGGTCTGATGAATCCTTTCTCCATCAACTCCTCTAGCAGTTTCTTCATCTCTACCAATTCTTCGGTTGACATCTGATAAGGTCTTTTCGCTATCGGTGCTGTACCAGGTACTAACTCAATTACAAACTCTATATCTCTATCTGGCGGCATACCCGGTAAATCTTCAGGAAAAACATCAGGATACTCATTCACCACTGAGACATCCTCTATGATGATTGCCTTCGTACTGTTGACCATCAACTGTCCTTCACGAACGGCAGTCGCTTGGAACTCCACTTTTCTTCCACAAGGGCTCTCAACTGATATGACTCTTCGTCCACAGTCAAGCACGACCTTGTGTTTGGACAACCAATCCATTCCCAAAATGACATCTAAGGTCTGGGTTCCCAATATAATAAGGTTCGCTAGGAACTCTACCCCATCTATTAGTACTCTCACCCCAGAACATCCTACTTGAGATCGGAGTTCTGACCCAGGGGTTTGAACTATAAGCATGCATTTAAGATTCACAATCTCCAAATCATTTATAGAAACAAAATCTCGAGAAAAAACGAATGCGAAGCTCCAGAGTCAAACAAAACTGTTGCAGGTACTGAGCTGACAAGTAACTTACCCAGTACGACATCCGTGGCATTCTAAAGTGCATCTGCGGTCACGTGATTGACTCGGCCTCTCACCACGGTCTGGGACGTGGCTCCCGTCTGTGCTGTCCCGCGGTTTGCTCCTGGTGCAGGTGTCCTGGCGGGTGTGGATCCCAGATTGAAGCGAACGGGGGTTACTCCTGCTGTCTTCTTGGGGGCAATTGTTGGAGAATTGCCCTGGTTCATTGCACGTATAACAACGCCTCACTATGCCCTGCTGGCTGCTCACAGCGGCGTTCCTGGCTGGAGCTGGTGTCTGGTAGTTCTGGTTGATAGGTCTTGGTGCTGGCGATGATGTTCTTGCAGCATTCTGCGGCTGGAATCTGAAAAATTGATTTGGTGCAACTCCCAGGCGTTGCCCTCCTTGGCGTGCTCCCTGCTGTGCCATCCTGCGCTTCCGGTTGTCATCCAATTCCTTGCGCTTGTCCTCCAGGATGAGCACCTTGTTCACAAGCTCTTGGAAGTCAGGAAAGGTGTGGGTAATCAGTCCCACATGTAGTCCAGAATTTAGTCCCTTTAAGAAGTGAAAGTGCATCTAGACACTTATGTTGTTTTGGTGATTAATGATAAACGATTAATGATAAACGCATGTAATGTCAATCAATGTAATTGTACAAATAATTAACTTCGTGCTTAACAAATGACAAACCTCTAATATGTTTATATTGTTATGAGACTAACATGTTTATTGCCTAGTTGAATATTAGTCTCATCTATTTTAGAGGAAAATCAATTGGGATGGTTAAGCAAAAATGAGGTATGCAATCTCGGTAATCCTTCCATATTTGTCATTGCATTCCTCTTTAGCAAATGCATATTGAACTCTAAGTAACTTGTTGATTTCATATGTGCACATTGATTCACGTCATAATTGTTTGTGCATATATATATATATATATATATATATATATATATATATATATATATATATTCATTTGAGTTCATTATGTGCTTTGTTTTTAATATGCTTGTGTTAACTAGAGTTAAACTTCATTGCTTCATATTGACTTGGTACATACATGTCTTAGTTGTGTATCTTCTAATGCACCTCTCTTAGTGAAGTTTAATCTAGAATTGGATTACATTATTTACTCTCATTCCAAATATTGTTTTCATATGTGTGATTCGTGTATATTCTATCATGTGCTTCATTTAAGCAAAGTATGTGATCCTTGCCATGATTTAATTGATTCTTCATATTGGCAATTATCTCTCTAGTGCAGTTAGATCAATCATATATTCATCATGATGCACTTAGCAGAGAATATTTCTATTGTCAAGTGTTTCCATTCGTTTTGTGCTTCTTGATATGAAATACTTGTTATTATCAATTTATTCAATATATCTTTTAGGCTTGTGGGACTAATACATTTGCTGAGTGCTTTGATAAGAGTTAGGTCCCAAAGCTGTGTGTATGATGACCAAGATGGTTTGAAGGATGACAAGCGAGTCAAAATCAAATAAGACGGCGGTGTCACCAAGAGCTGAGGACTAAGTCAAGAGCGACTTGGCGTGAGGATCGTCTGGATGATGATCGAGGTCAAGGTCGGAGAGGATGAGAGTCTCATGAGGTGAATCGCGTCGAGGTTGACAAGACGAAGGGCGTCATCAATCTTTGTGGAAGCGTCATTATGCACCGTGCATCCAAGAAGTCGGCATGCAAGCTGGGTGTAAGACTTAGATTTTTTGTGTTTAAATTTGAGTCTAAAGATTACCGTACTATTAAGAGGGATGTAATCGTTGAAATTACTTAGACATGTCTCAAGTGCTCAAAAGTGGTCTATCCTTGTCTAAGGTTGAGAAACCCAAGTCACACTTTGTTCACCTAGGTGTAGGTGGGTTGGTGTGAGGGATAGAAGTGTTGGTGATGCCGGAAAGTGAGGGTTGTAGGTCTCTCTTGGATTCTTTGTGAAATCTATTTTTATCCTTTGGGATTTGGGTAGTGAGACCTTGTTAGTTGTGTAGCCCTCGTTCTTAGCTTTTCGAAAAGTCCAAATTCGCTGAATCGGAGTCCGGGATCAAAAGTTATGCCCGTTTTCGTCGGGCTGTTGCGTGCTGCCTGGGAGATCCGGAGTATCCGGATTAATTGTTCGGAGTATCCGGGTTAAATCCGGATGATCCGGAGTATCCGAGGTTTGATTCAGACATTCCGGGTTGCCCAGTTCGGTCCCCAACGGCTAGTTTTTGGGGTTCCTCTATTTAAAGCCCCCTTCTTGCCCATTTCAAAGGAGCCATTGGGGGAGGTTTTTGTTGGGTATTAGAGGTGTTCTTTGTGAGTTTTTGAGACCCCAATACTCCTCCCTACTCCTTAGATCTTAGTGATCCCCTTTTTGTGAAGGGTTGGGTAGAGGAGAGAGGTGTTTGGATTGAGGATTGATTTGAGGAGTGGCTGGGGGAGCTGGTTCCTTGGTGCTTTGAGGTGTTCTTCTTAGTGATCTTTAGCTCCCAAAAGCCCCTCTAACCCTAGATCTTAGTGATCCCTTTTGAGTGAAGGTTTGGGTGTGAGAGTGGGTAGTGATCGGATTGAGTGTGATTAGTGTGTTGAGCACTTGAGGTGGACTCTAAGTGAGTTCTTCGGGAGCATTTGTTGCTCTTGGAGGTTGAGGTCTCCTAGACGGCTAGGAGTTACCGGTGAGCTTCCAAGCTTTGTGTGGAAGGCCACCGAAGGTTTGTGAAGGTCCGATTCCGCCTCCGCAAGGAAAGGAATCAAAGAAGTGAAGACCGGCGAGTGCATTGTGCAACACCGGGAGGAAGAGGGTTGAAAGAGACCCCGGCTCAAGTGTGACCGAGCCACCTCAACGGAGACGTAGGATCCCCTCAAGGATCCGAACTTCGGGATAAAATCTTCGTGTCTCCTTCCTTACTTCGGTTTCCTCTTTTGCTCATCCGCTTAATTTGCTTTCGATTCTTGTGATTTAGATCAATTAGATTGTATCTACTGCATCTATTCTTGCTTATATACTTGATTCACTGCAGTAGAGTAATTTGTATCACTAGAATCAAAGAAGCGCTTCAATTTATTATCCTTCTCTGTTTTGGCCGATCAGGGCAATCCGAAGAGTCCGGTATTTTAGTTCGGACTATCCGAGTTGTTTGGAGTATCCGGACTAAGTATCCGGAGTGTCCGGGTTACCTGTCTCGGGCTGAATTGTTTAAATTACAAAACTTAATTATCCTAATTGCTTCCACATTATCTCTGATAGATTAATTTAAATTGGGTATAATTTTGTAATTGCCTATTCACCCCCCTCTAGGCGCATCCCCTGTCCTTTCAAGAAGCGAGACTACTTGGCCTTGTTTGTTGCTACGTCTTCAGGTGCGTAGCGGGCTAGCTGAGTAAACTTATTGAGATATTCAACCACTGACTGGTTGCCTTGCTTTAAAGCTCTGAACTCTTCCTTCTTGAGGTCCATTATTCCCTTAGGCACGTGATACTGATGGAAGGTGGCAGTAAACTCCTCCCAAGTGATATCTTGTGGGTTTTCCTTTGTAGCGCAGTAATTCTCCCACCATTCTGCTGCAGTCCCTTCTAGCTGATGAGAGGCGTAAAGCACCCTCTCATTTCCCACACATTGGGTAATGTTTAGCTTCCTTTCAATTGATCTTAACCAGTCATCCGCCTCTAATGGATTGGCGTTTCTAGAGAAAGTGGGCGGATGAGTCCTCATGAATTCCGATAGCCTGGAATTCTATCGCTGTCCTTGGTTAGCCTGGTTGGCAGCGGTCTGAGCAGTGACCTGCTGCATCTGTTGCATCATAGCATGCATCAGCTGGGTTTGTGCAGCAAGGAAAGCTTCAAAATTCTGCATGTCTACTGCTGGTGCTGGTTGGGGTGCAGGTGCTCCATCATTGGGGTTTTCGGCGGGGCGAGAACCACTTCTATTGCCTCCAAGGTTTCCGCGGTGTTCATCATCTGTCGATTACTCCAAGGTTTAGAAATGAGAGGGAACAAGCATAGACAAGTAATAGGAAAGCTTATGCGGGGTGGAAGGTGTAACTCAAAATCCAACTTTATTATTTATTCAATAATAACTTGGTATGGTTGCTCACAATGCCTAAGGGCCTTGCAACACATACTGCACACTCAGCAAGCAATGAAAATCCAAATCGACTAACACACTGGAGTCTAACGCCTCTAAGGGTGACTCTTTATTCTATAACATGACTCGACGAAGGAGTCTCAACTTCTAATCCTGAACGCTCACTCCTCGAACCAACCTCCACTGCCTCCACGTGGCGGGTGCGGCGGCATAAGCACAAAGCAATCGCCATGCGCCACAACAACTGAAGTCAAAGAAACGACATCCTCCTCGGGCTTTGGAGCGGGCTGCGGCTCCTCGGGATCTGGCTCGTGCAGCTCCAGTACTGGCTCCATCCCCTGTCCATACCATGCCATTTCCAGATCATCAATCCTTCGCAGAAGATGGGACATATACTCTCGAACCCCCTGCAGACTTTTCTTCTCTTTCTTGACCTCCTCACGTGCCTTCTGCAGCTCCTGCGCCGTATCATCGAGTGCATCCTCCTGCGCGACGACGAACCTCGCCAAGTGTGTGATAGTGACATCCTCATCTTCTATCGGCTCCCGTTCAATTCTGTTGTCTCAGCGTAGGTGGTGACGAAACACTGTGCCCTCCAGCTCTCTGGAGTAGGTGCGAGCAATGTGCCTCATAGCTTGGCACGAAACCTCTTGGATTCCCATCTCAAATGTAGACCTCCTGGTCGTGAAGTAGCATGGGCGACTGAACTTCGTCTTCTCGCGAGCATACACGGTGATCTTGACGTCCCATGCCTTGACCTATCTAGCCTGCACTACGGTAGTCCCTTGGTAAAGTGGCCTCTCGAAACCTCCAAGCACCTGTAGCATACGCCACAACTCAGCGGCGTAGCCTCCCTCTCGCTCGGCGTAGTTGTTGAGCATCTTCATCTGCCAAAGACACTCACGTGAGAACGCATAAATTTTAAAACCAAGTGAGAACAAGAGAAATTCAGCAAAGGGGTATGAAAAGAGAGAAGGGGATAAGTCGAGAGTTCATTCATCCTATTGTCAAATTTTAACTTTAGAAAATAGGTTTTAACCTCACTACGACCATTCTAACTATGGGTAAGTCCTACAGTCAGTATGACTCTAATACCACCTCTGTCGGGACCCGAATTTGCAAATCCGGACCTCTGTGTATTTAGCACTAGTCCAGGATCACGCTAGTGCACACAGTCTCAACATCGGTAAATATCACAATCATACACATCAATAGTAGTAAAGTACTTTAATTAAAATAACCAAACTGGTTGCTCGACCTTAAGGTCAAGTTACAAGGGTACGCCATATAGGGCGAAAACTTATTAAAGGAAATAAATTGCAGCGGAATAAAATCATCAACGTGGCGCCATCCAGTATACCATAGGCAACTGACTGGGCTCGCTCCCTAGATAGACGGTTCCTCCTGAAGTTCTTCCTCCAAAGCTGGCGTCGCTTCTTCTTCAACTGGTGTTGTATTGTTGCAAGGGGTGAGTACTTGGTACTCAGCAAGTCATGCACAGAATGCAACTAATATTCTACATGCATGGCTTAGTACAAGGAATGTTTCATGGTTCATTTGCAGTAAACAGCAATTAACAAGTAGCATAAGTAGATTCGAAAGCAGTAAATGTAAAGATAATATCAATAACTTTTCCAGGAGTTAAGTAAACACTCTTCCCTTTTCTAATCCACATTTCCATCAACGTCATCAATAAACCAACCAAACTTCTCAAGTCCAAGTTGTTTTCATGAAAGTCTAACCCTTGATTGTAATCCCCGAGCAGTGTCCAGTGCCGTGGACTCGGCTATTCAAATAGGTTGTACACTCTGCAGAGGTTATGCACTTTACCCACAAGATACAGTCAAACACCACAAAGGCGAGTGATCGTAACAAAGCCTTTCAGAAACCGCAGACTGCACAAGTGAACCTCTCCGGTTTCTGCCATACACCATCCCTTCCCTCATTGGAGGCAAAGTATGGGACCGACATACCGTTGGACGGGTACCATGCCATAGCTCTGGTACGCTCCCCTTTCAAGCTACACAAAAGGTGTAGTTGACACCCCGAGGTACCACATGCAAGTTATTAGTAACTTACTCAACTAGGTCCTGCTGGGTTCTAAGCATGGAAAACAAAATTTTTCCTACGAATGCAACCAAACACCAAGATCATATCTAGGAGATGCATGCAAACGGTTTCAGAAGGACTCACCCTCGTAGACCGAAAGCGGGAATAACGTTCCCGCAAACAAACGTGGTTGAAGTAGAGGTACACGCCCGACTTCAAAGTCGCGAAGATGAGCGCCACAAGCGGCGGCGCCCGCACTTGGTCACACGTGCGGAACAATGACGACCTCAATCCCTCGATCCAATAGGCAGCGAAGTAGAGGATCCACGGGAAACTTCAACAACACTACGACTTAGTGGTGGTGGTGGAGAAACTATTTTAGCAGCGCTTTGCTTAAGCTACTGCTTGAAAGGTGGAACAGCAGGAGGAGGGAGAAAGGACCAACCAAAGGGTTATGGAGATTAGTACATGAGAGAGGAGCTCCACCCTCCCTTTTATAGGAGTGAGTGGACTCTCCACTCTCTCCATGTGAATGGACTCTCCATTCTCTTCATGTGAATGGACTCTCCACTCTCTCCATGTGAATGGACTCTCCATTCTCTTCATGTGAATGGACTCTCCACTCTCTCCATGTGAATGGACTCTCCATTCTCTTCATGTGAATGGACTCTCCATTAAATAAATAAACAATTTTATTTCTGTTATTTTAATATTTGTTAATTCTTTTAATTAACAAAAATTAACACATACCCCCTTGAACTATTCCGATATCCCGAAACTATTCGGTCTTTGTCCAAACTTTTCTCCTGTTCCGTACCCACTCAAAAGCGTCGATGAACCTTAAGTGTGTCACCCTACGGTTCGTGAATAAAATGGACATGATCAAGACACCTCTCGATCAATAATCATCGGCGGGATCACGAGATCCATAATGACTCCCACTTACTCAACGATGAACTAGTGATCGTGTGAACCAAAAACAACATAACCAATTCCTTTTGTCTCGCGATATATTACTTATCCGGATCCGATCATTGGTATCAACTATACCTAGTTCGATCCGTTCTGACAAGTACTCTTTACTCGTTCGTGATATGACATTCTTGTGACCTAGTCACGTGCTTGCAAGCGATGTCAATGTGATATCACCGAGAGGGCCCAGAGTATATCTCTCCGTTATCTGGATGGACAAATCCCACTCTTGATGCATGAGCCTCAACTAATACTTTCATAGTACCCAAATCCATCTTTATAGTCACCGTGTTACGGAGTGACGTTTGATGTCATCAAAGTACTCTTCCGGAGTTAGTGATTGACATCATCTCATGGTCTAAGGAAAAAAGCTATTTTGTATATGTTCAGTACAGCAACAAACTTTAATGACTTGATCGAATTTGCTATACCAACTTGGGTGTGTGTTCATCACATCATTCTTCGAATAATGTGACCCCATTATTAACAATATCCAATGTTCATGATCAGGAAACCTTGATCATCAGTTAATCAACGAGCTAGTTTAAAAGAGAGGCTTTACTAGGAACCTTTTTGTTTATTAAACACACATGTATCAACGTTTCCGGTTAATACAATTTTAGCATAAGAAATAAACATCTATTATAAACATGGAATAAGATAATAAACAATTTATTATTGCCACTCGGGCATATTCCCTTCAGGTCCGTCCCATTACAGACATGTGGTTGCACGTTCGACTCAGATCAAAGGCTTGCAAGGTTAAGTCCTTGGGATGACCAAGGCAAGACTACCCGAAGAACCAAAACGACTTCCCCGGTGCCACTCATGGCCCACCACATCATCCTTGCCACTTGCCTCGGTCTAAATCTATTTATCAAACCCAGTTGGTTACCATGCACCATGTGCCATCATCAACATCACAACACATGATACTTCTCAAAACAGGTTCAATATCTCATTAAGTCAATATTAACATTTGATTGTCCAAAATCATGTCATGTGTACGTAGCAGGTCTAAGCAATTTCCTACAACGGTCTAAATACCCAGTGTTGGCAATTTAACAACGACCAACTAGTATGATCCCCAACTAGGGTGACAAAAGATTCAAGGCGCATAATTATATAATCAAGGTGTCATACAGCAACTAGGCATTTATCTAATTCCCGAAAATAATCAAAGCATTCCCTAATTGAATTAACATGCAATAGCTTGAATCAAAATAATTTTCAAAAGTAGGTTCAACATGATCAAAGCATAACTTGCCTTCAAAAAGTACTTGCTCTTGATCCTGAGCTGGCTCCTGGGTCAAAACTTCACCTTCGTAGCCTTCGGGCACTTCAACGTCTACTCGTAACGCGTGTAAATACAATAAATAATTAAAAAGTGGACAAAAAGTATCCAAAAATTCAATTAAGATTCATAAACAAAGAGAGAACATTTTTATAATTTTTTTTTAGAAATTTGAATCGTCCAAATCGGAGTTAAAACGCCAAAGTTATACCCGTTTAAAGTTTGGAAAATCAATTAAATAAATATAAAAAGATAAAAATTATGTCCAAAAATTAAATAAAATTCACCATTATGTAGATCTTAATTTTATAAAAATTTAGGAATTGGAATCACCCAAATCGGAGTTGAAATGCAAAAGTTATAAGCGTTTCAAGTTTTAAAAATCAAATAAAAGAATAAACCGAATTAGTTCATTTATTTTTCTATTGAAAAATCGATTTATTGCGTCAGCTGACGTCAGCATGGAAATTGAATTTCCACCGAATTATTTTCTATTGAAAAATCGAATTATGACGTCAGCATTGCGTCATCCGGTCCATGGACTCGGCCCACGGCTCGGGTCCAGTCCACCGTGGACCCGGTCCACGAGTGCACGTGTCACTGACATGTGGGACCCACTGGATGACATCATTGCTGACATCTTCACCGCTCGGTCGAACGGCACTGACAGCTGGACCTCACCGTGACGTCAGCATGACGTCACGGATGACGTCATCGCACGATGCGCCAAGACGCTGACACGCGGGCCCGTGCTGACATCACGCGTGATGTCAGCGACGACCGGGCGTGGCTCGGCTGACCGCGCCGGTTCGGCTACCGACCACGTGGCACGATCTCGGTCGTTGATTTGAAAATCAATGATGGGGATTGGATCTGGATCTCGCACGTTTGGGGTAACGTGGCTCGATCTGGACTGCACGATTCGAATCGGACGGCTATGATTGGATCGGGTTTCACCGCATCATGAGGGCGACGTGGCATGTCCCGGCGTGCGACACGTGGCTTGATCTACACCGTTCGATCTCAATCAAACGGCTGAGAAAGCATCTAACGCTACAACGCGGGTTAACCCTAACCGTACGATCTAGATCTAACGGCTGAGATTAGATCTAACACAGTGCAGTCTACGGCTACGTGGCTCAATCTAAAGCGTTGGATCTAGATCCAACGATTGAAAATAGATCTAAAAACCGTAACATGGAAAACACTTACGGGTGACGTGGACGAATCTGGGCCGTTCGATGAGGATCCTACGGCGGAGGGAGCTCGCGGTTCCGACGATGGCGCGGCGGAGCAGAGGATGCTGGAGCTGAGGACGACGACGTGGCCAACGGCGCTTGAGGCACGTTCCTACAAAGTGGATGGTCCTCCCCGACGCGAGGGTTCCGGATCTGGTCTCCCACGCGGCAGAGGACGGCGGAGTCGACGGGAAACGACGGAAAAAAGCGGCGGCGCACGTTTTCAACTACGGCAAGCGATTTCGGCGTGGCTATGGCTGCTGGAGCTGCAAGACCTAGGGCAAAACGTGCGCACAGAAACGGCGGTCACGACACTGGTGCCGACGCATCGGCGTCCGTGAAAACCGCGGAAACCGAGGCCCACACGCGCGCGGCGGCGAAATCCGGCGGCGGCTCGTACTGATGACGTGGGCGCATCCTGGCCATCCATGTGCACGCGTCAAACGGCTGGGATCGCTTCGGGCGCGAGCGGGTCTGATCCAACTCGGGTGACGTGGCGCAACGCAGGCCGTTGGATCTCGATCCAACGGTCGTGTGGGTTAGGGTTTGGTCCGGTTCGAGTCAGACTCGAGTCTGACTCGGGTTCGACTCGGTCGGATGAACAGTAAAACCGATTCAGATTTTCCAGCTATTTAATAATTAAATTAATTCCTAAAAATTCAAATAAATCAAGAAAAATAGCAAAATACTCAGAAAAATTCCAGAAAAATTCTGGAAAATACTTTAAGACATTTTGGACTCAAATAAAATATTTCCAATAAAATTTTATTTAAAACTTTTAATTATTCAATTATCTCAAAAGGGAATACATTCAAATTAAATCCAAATAAATTCTAGAAAATTCCAAAAATCCTCAAAAGTGCAAAATTTCATTTAAATTCATGAAAAGAAAAAATTGGGGTGTTACAGCCGGCTGTTACAAAAGTTGTAGGTAATCGAATTACTTTAATTGGGCACCAAAAACGTTAAGTTTCATTCAGTCGTTTGAAAGTTATGGTCGATTTACCGAGCGTTGTCCAATCTGTGACGTGATTGGGACAGTCTGTGTTGAACTATAGATTAGAGGACTTTAGAGGCTGATTCAGTTTTCGCGAATACTTAGGAAAAGGTGGGAAATTTCATGAGGTTCGAGAAAATGTACTCGTTTAGCTGATTTGGAGTTGTAGAACTCAATATATGCTTGTTAGAAGCCTGCTGTCCCATTGGATAGATTTTCTATTTTTTGGGTTTTAGGAGTGGGTTGCGAAGTCGATGTAGATGACTGTTCTTGTATTGTTTTGTGGGCATGATTTTGAGTGTATTATACCTATGTGCAGGTGGTGTGACCCCGGGAGTGCCCTCAACATCTCGCCACTCCGTCTCACACGGTTGAAGGCAAGTATATTGTGGTGAATATGGCTTGGTGGCCATATGAATTGATATAGATGCGATTCAACTTTATGATGTGTTGCTTTACTATGAATTATTCTTGCAATTGATTAGATGATTATGAAATGCTATGTTATGGATGTGAGGATTATTATGTATCTAATTATGGCTATGCAATTGTTGAATTGAGTGCATATGCAAGTTTATTCATGTTTATGGCATGTGTGCATTCATGGCATGAGGACAGGCCAGGTCGGTGAGAAAGTCATAACTAATCTGGTAAGGTCGGTGAGAAAGTTATGACTAATCCGGAGCGCCATTGAGAAAGACATACCTCGTAGTTCCATCCACAGTTGTGAATGGGAGTGAGTCAGTAAGAGTAGGCACTTTCCACGAGATGGAAGGGAAAGAGGGTGCATATCGACGGGTGTGCACTCGGCAATACCGGCATGTGCTAAGCAAAGAGACATGTGCATTGCATTGCATAGATGAAAATGTTTATGAGATGCTTATGAAAATTAATTATGAGATGATTATGATGATGTTTATGAGATGTAATGAGGATATTATTGAAAACTGTTATTGCTTAATTCCATTGCAATACACTTTGCTGAGTGATGAACTCACGCTTGTTGTTTTATGATGTTTTTAGGTACCATGAAACCGGCATACGGGAAAGGGAGTTAATGGCACATCTTCACGTAGTTTCATTCACCTAGACAACTACACACTATCATTCGTAGTTGTGATGATTAATTTTATTTTGCTAAACTTGGATTATACCATATTGTGTGCTTGGTTATATTGTTCACTTCGTTTTGGTTCATGAAACATTTAAGTTTATAATCTGGACTTGAAATGATGCTATAACTCTTGTTATTGCTATTTTAGATGACATCCATTATGTTATTGTGTTATGATATTATTACTGTTGCTTCAAACCATGTAAAAAACAAAAGGGCATGCTGCCAAAATTTCGTTTAAAATATTTACGTACTTGCTGTAATTTGTCCTTAATTATGATATTTGGTTGCTGTTTCTACTCTGTTTGGTGACAGTCTCGGCATACTAGGTGCCGGGGTGTTACAAGCTTGGCCCTTGGAGTCGGTGGCTCGTCGTTGCGCTCGCGCCTCCTCAAAACCTCGCGCAAATTGCCGTTGCTGCCCGCCAGGTACAATCCTCTTCTATCTGTAGATATGTTATAATTGATTTGTAAGTCGAATATATGGTTGAGGATTTGGGGAAGGAGAGGTGAAATGCATCTGTGAGCTTCTTAGCAATTGTTGGGCACTTGGGCTTGTGGGCTTTGGCAGCAAAGGCCCACTTCTGTTCGGTTCGGCCACTGCTTCCCGGAGGCTATGGCGAACTTAGGCGAAGGGGAGATCGGTAGTGCCCGTGTGTGTGTGGTGGGGGGTGGGGGGGGTTCCCCGGTGTGGAGGGTTGGCTCTAGCTTGATGGAGCCCCCCTAAATCTGCCACTATGGACTAAAGATAGATTAAGCGTGCGGAAAATAGAGGAATAAACCAACTTTTATTATATGTTTAATGCTTCAATTGTTACTATATAAAGTGTTTTCATACTGATTCAAAGGAAAGATATTTTCATCTATATCTACTACTTAAAATTATGAGTTGGCATCTTCAAACCACACGAGCCGCCCCATTTGCCTCTCGCCTAGCAAACTGCCACCACTGCTACAATCCACTACCCCCATCCACTGTCGCTGCTAGTGCCACAGCTGCCATGATCCACCTTCGAGTCTCATCCATGCTACCTTAGGTCCAGGGGCGTAGCCAACATGTGGGTTCCATTAGGCTTGATCCCACCCTCCTGTCATCAGATCCTAAATACCCACTTTAAAGCTGGCGTTTAATTTATGGCATAGCAACAACGAATGCACATGCATTTGGGCGCAGCTGAAGGAACAAGAAGCTTTGTTGGGTGGGTGGGCTGCTTCCTAGTCATGTAGCTTGGTGGTCACTGCTTATTAGAGGTCTAATTTGGCAATTTGTGATTTCGCTTGCTACCTGCACAATTGAACTCAAATCCTACACGCATGCATGGACCATAGAGAGAGGGGCGCAACTCAACACCCCTCCTTCACGAAGACATGGCAGCCCACCAAGTCGAGGGCGTTTGATGCGCGTTACGGGGAGTCGGCGATTGCGAAGGCACGACGAGGGTGTCGAGTGGATGCCGATGAGCCAACGAGGGCGCAGGCGTGCGGTGACAGGCATCCCACCACAATAACAGCAAGTAGAAAGGGAAGGCGGTGCAGCGTGAGTCAGCAACTGCCTGACCGGCTAAGTAAACTGATCACAACATCAAATATACATTGTGAGTCTCTTTTCTGATTTATAATTTTTTTTTTGTCAACCACAAATATATCAATGCGGCTCGATTGGCTGGGTCGAGCAGCTTTCGCCCAGCCCACGTTCGAGCGCGCGTATGGAGGCGGGTGTGTGTATGGAGGCGGGCGTATGGAGGCGGGCGTATGGAGGCGGCGAGCACGGCGTAGATCCGTAGGTGATGGCGACACCGAGATAGTGGCTGTGCACGTCGGCCCTTCCAATGGCACTCGCCTTGCCGCGTCGCCGCGTTCTCCTTGCTCGCCTGGTGATGCCTCTGTCTTTTCCTTGCTTGCTGGTAACCGGCCGCCGCGATGTTGCCGCCTCGTCGCTGGTGGAGAGAGAGAGAGAGAGAGAGAGAGAGAGAGAGAGAGAGAGAGAGAGAGAGAGAGAGGTGATTACGGGAGGTGGGGAGCTGACGGCATCATTTTGAGGTTACACCGCCAATGGTGGGGCTGGAATGTGTTGGTGCTGTCTGAGGAAGCAGATCAGGCCTGGATCGAGGTAGAGATGATGGCAGACCAAGGCGACGACGGACTATGAGTGACGTCCAGCCATCACCATCAATCCCGGGGAAAGAAGAGGCTAACATGGTGTACGTCTCCACAAGACCACAAGCTCAGGTTGGTAGCGATCCTCCCCAATGGTTTCTAGGGGAATTCATTCAGACGTGTTTGTGGGTGATCAGCTTTTCTGTTGAAGCGAATTGGATAGTTGAACTCTGAAGCTCTAGCTCATTTAGGGGTAAATTTGCAGGTCTACGATTCTATGATGAAATTATGGAGTGCCAGCATAATTTGCAAATTTGATCTATTAGAAGTCAACATTTCACACTGTTTTTTTGCTTACGTATTGATGCACACAGTAATTTTTTTTTTCCTAACCAGTCCATTAGTAATAGAATATAATCGCATACAGACTCAGATTCATGCATTTTCTTCTAATGTGGAAATCAGTTATAATGTACGAATCACCTATGCAAAGTGAAGGCGATAGTGTTTGGCTCTACTCATCTGTCAAGTAACAACCGGTCTACATTATCAAATGAAGTTTGTTTGTTAATCATTTCTATAGCAGGTATACCTTTTCTATTATCTTTTAAGGTTACGACAATTTCTGGATCATTACCTGGTCTTTTGGCTTGAAATCACAAGATAAGGTAGAAATCTCATTTTCTTTTCTTGGTGTTCTGAGTGACTACATCTGTACTGCTGGATCTTGTTTACTTTTCTTGATACTTGTTGCTCAGTAGATGATTGATAACCAAATTAGTGCAAACGCCAAATTACTTTGTGCTTTTTAACATGCAGATAGCCGTTCACTTTTATTGTTGTAATGATACTTTTGCACTTCTGTTCTTTCTATTAAGCTGAGTAACATAGAGAACTTCTGTGTAACTAGTGAGAGCCGCGCGCTCCGCTGCGCCGTGCGAAATTTGATAAAAAAATGAGGAAAAGCGGGAAAAAACGGAAAAACGACGGACGAAAAATGAATTTACATTTTTTTTTGGGAAACGGCCAATGAAAACATTTTTTTCCTTGTTCCGGAGAAAAAACGGTTCACGGAAATAATTTTTTAAGGCAAAACGAAGAAAGAAAACGGTTTTCCATATTTTTTTGTGGGGAAATAGCCACCGAAAACATCTTCCCCATGCTCCGGAGGAAAAACGGATCACGAAAACATTTTTTCGGGGCAAAACGGAGAAAGGGAACGGTTTTCCATATTTTTTGTTTTGGAAAAACGGGCAACGAAAACATTTTTCCCATGCTCCGGAGAAAAATCGGATGACGATTTTTTTTTCCGGGCAAAACGGATAAAGGAAACGGTCTCCCAATTTTTTTTGGGGGAAATAGCCACCGAAAATATTTCCCCCATGCCCTGGAGGGAAAACTGATCACGAAAATATTTTTTTGGGCAAAACGGAGGGAAACTGATCACGAAAACATTTTTTTCGGGCAAAACGGAGAAAGGAAACGGTTTTACATTTTTTTTTTTGGGAAAAACGGCTGCCGAAAATATTTTTCGCATGCTCTGGAGAAAAAACGGACCACGAAAACATTTTTTTCGGACAAAACGGAGAAAGGACCCGAACGTAAAGCGCGAGGACATATTTGTTATAATTTTGGACCTGTTCGCTATTTTGAAAAAATAGGAAAGGGCTCGCGCGCGATTTGTACTTTACGGGAGGTCCTCAACGCAAAACGCCAAACCAGGGACCTAAACGCGAAACAAAAAAAATATCTCCCTCTCACATGAAATTGCGCAAGGACCTTAACGTAATTCCGAAGAAACCGAGGGCCTTTTCGCAAAACACTTCTTAGGTAATTCTCTTCGCATCTCTTCCTTGTTGCACACTGTACAAGTTAAAATTTTCGGTTTAAGCTTCTATGTTCTTTCCCTGTTAGCCATAAGCACACATTGAATTATTGGCATTGGATCTGTTATGACTAAATCGTATCTTATGAACAGCGTTACTAAATGCATGGTCAAGGACAAAAGAGTGCATGATGCGCTAAGGGCATATACAATAAGGCTACTCAGTTTATTTTTAGCATGTATATATCAGCTTTGTCCTATGTAGAAGGGTGAGAAAAGAGGAGAGAGAAGAGAGCTAGCTCTTAGGGCATGTATAGTATGGCCACCTCAGCTGACTCTTGGTCTGTACACATTAGTTTTGGTCTATGTGGAAGAAGTGAGAAAAAAAGGAGAACGAAGAGAGCTAGCTCTTATTTAGTAGCCAGCTTTGCAAGGGAGCATAGGTAGGTTATTTATGTATAAGAGAGAAGAAATAGTTATTGCACAACATCTAAAGATAATTTTTAGAGACGGTTATTGTATAAGCTGGGTTTTAGCTTACTATTAGCCTGCAGTGAGCTTTGCTATTATACTTGCTCTTATTTAATAGCAAGCATTGCGCATGAATATAAGTAGATTAGTTATGTACAAGAGAAGATATAGTTATCACACAACATCTAGAGCCAACTTTTAGATATAGCTACTGTACAAGCTGATTTTAGTACTTACTCTAGATGATATAGATAAGAGATGGAGTAAATAGTGGACTTTATTATTGTACTTGCTCTAATATAACTAAAAAAATGATTTGTTAGGTATTATTGTTCTGTAGCAACACAAGGACATTTAGCTCGTGAATAATTTAATACTCCTCCATCTTTAAAAAGATAAGTTTTGGATATAGTGATGATCAAACTTCTGAAACTTTGACTATCAATATAGTTTTAAATATTTAAATTGGGTACATAAAAATTACATGTGTAGATTTGTCTCAAGAAGTACTTTCATAATATTATAATATTATTGAGTTTTATAAATATATTATAATAAATATTAGTGGTCAAAGTTGTGTTTTGAAGACTATATCGATATCCAAAACGTTATTTTTTTAAGACTGTAGGGAGTAATGTGAATAAGGTGCTATAGTAAGCTTATTCACAACCAGCTACATTCCAGGAAAAATATTTGTTTTCTTAGTAAATCCGTGTGATCTAATGGATATGATGCTTGTTGGAAATGTGCGCAATATTTTAATTCTAAATTTTACCAGGAGACAAATATCACAGATAAATAGTGATGCACACAGTAAATCTAACAGCAGGCTACACATTGTACTTCCAAGCATATATATATATACTCAAGAAACAGAGTATGATTGAGTCGAACGATCACGAACGACTTACAGTTAGGCTTGATGAAGAACAGAACGATGCACAGAAGAGGTCGTGGAAGAAGTCGAAGTCGAGGAAGCAGCGCAGCAGCGGTCACGCAGATGCGTTGCCCAGAAACCTTATTGCCGCTCCGTGCAGGTGAAATCTGCAACAACGGCTCGGAGATACCACTCACCCTCCTTCACGGTGCACGCTGAGTAGGAAGGCTGGTGCGGGCCAGCTGCTCAACACCTCACTACAGCTCTCGTAGGAGGAAGAAGAAAGAGTGGAATCGGAAAATTCAATCATTTGGCTTGGACGTCTCCAGGTCTTATATAGTCTCTAACCAGTAACTGTTTCCATTACTCACTAGTAACTGACAGCATTAAGCACTGATAACTGACCGAATTTAAATAGACTTAATACACTGGTAACTGCTAATTCAAACAAAAATAATGGTATTATGCAGTCTCCTGACCAGTACAGAAAGCTAAACAGTTGCATGATTCAGCAAAATAAAAGGTGATTTCATAGTGCCAGGAGACACACTACGACGCGACGCGGTCGCTCATCACAAGTCACACGGATTTTCACGCAAAAATACGCGAATGCGCGTGCGTGCGTGTATTTAGCTACTGTCCATCTTATGCCATTCTCATGCCAAGTGTCATTAATCAAGAGCTGGCAATGACTCTACCTTTTAAGTTCCCTTTCCTCCACTTGGCTAGGCCATATGGTACAAACCATGCAATCTTTGAAATTAAAGGAAATGGGTCATACTCATGGGCCAATTCCAACAATCCCCCACCAATTCCAAAGCAAACAATAAAACAATATCAAACTTCGCTGTACTGAAGTGTTGTTTATATACTAGTCATTTAGTGTAAGTCCCGTACGGGTTGAACTTACACCTAGATTAGCAAGATTCATCTTCTTATAGCTGATGAATGGACTATGCCTTGAATTCATAGTTTTTTGTGATTAAATCACACTTGAAATCACAACTGATACAAGGCTGCCATTGAACCACGCCTATACGGAGCGGTATATGGTCATGCTCCCGTATCTGCTCATGAGCTTTCTAGAGAATGCCCCATCCTCGTGAACTGCGACCTCACAGTTATGCTCAAGTAAGTGTATTCATTGTAGGTATTCTATAGGCCAATACTTTTTTCTCTCATTTTGACACTAGAATACATTAAGGCTTTAAGCCAACCTTCCATACAGTCGAGAGTACTTTGTCTATTAGGACACATGTACAATTTAATAATATGTACTCTCTTGTTACAACATCAACTTATTTTTCCCATTAACTAATTCATGGGATGTCCGATCAAGAAGGTATGGGTTACTATTGTGTTGTAACTCAAATGGGCCTTATACCGATGTCCATAGACACAATGGAAATTGTTTTCCTTGGAAGTCCTTTTGTAAAAAGGATCTACCAAATTTTTCTCGGTATGAATATAATTCACAGCAAATACTCTGGAGTTTCTCAATTTTCTGATAGATTTGAGCCTGCGTTTCACATGTCTGGTGGAATTCATGTTATCCTTAGTACTCATAACCTTATCAACACTATTTAGTTATCGCAGTACATTAGGATCGGCGGTACTGGTTTCTCAACCAATGGCAAGTCCAACAGTAGCTCTCTAAGCCATTCAGCCTCAACAGTGGCTGTATCAAGTGCTACGAGTTCAGCTTCCATGGTTGTCCTCGTTAATATGGTCTGTTTGCAAGACCTCCATGAAACTGCAGCACCAGCTAAGGTAAAAACATAACCACTTGTAGCTTTGATCTCATCCGCATCAGAGATCCAATTGGAATCACTATATCCTTCTAATACAAATGGATATCCAGTGTAGTGAATTCCGTAAGATGTTGTGCCTCTCAAGTAGCGCAACACTCTTTCAAGTGCCTCCCAATGATCATCTCCCGGGTTAGATGTAAACCGGCTTAATTTGCTCACAGCAAATGAGATATCAGGTCTTGTGGCACCAGCTAGATACATAAGAGACCCAATAATTTGTGAATATCTCAATTGATCTTTTCCTAACCCTTGATTTTTCCGAAGCTTAACACTCGGATCATATGGTATTGGGGAAATTCTGCAATTCTCAAAGCCGAACAGGCTCAATATTTTCTCAGTATAATGGGATTGGTGCAAAATGATTCCATCCTCATTCTTGATCAATTTAATATTCATAATAACATCTGCCTCTCCCAAGTTTTTCATATCAAAGCATCGAGATAAGAAAGTTTTGACCTCGTCAATTACAGCAGTGTTTGTCCCAAATATAAGTATGTCATCAACATACAAACACAAAATCACACTTTAACCCCCACCATAATGATAATATACACACTTATCTGCCTCATTAACAACAAAACTAGCAGATATCAAAGTTTTATCAAAGTTTTATCAAACTTTTCGTGCCATTGCTTAGGTGCTTGTTTTAGGTCATACAAGGATTTTAATAATTTGCACACTTTATTTTCCTGTCCAATAATCACATATCCATCTGGTTGCTCCATATAGATTTCTTCCTCCAACTCTCCATTAAGGAAGGTTGTCTTTACATCCATTTGATGAACGTGTAGACCATAGGAAGCAGCTAATGCAATGAGCACTCTAATGGTAGTTAATATGGCAACAGGAGAATAAGTATCAAAATA